>OU343057.1:16339227-21339227 GCA_910593695.2 Ocypus olens
GACTGACTACCTTTTTTGCTATTGAAGATAGCCGAAATGTTTTAACGGCAATCTATTTCTCTCGTCTTTCTGATGAAAACAAAGTTAAATTCAATAGTCTACGATGATTATTAAGAAAGTTGCATTTTTTAACAAATTTTCAAGGGGTTTACTCATGTCTTTTTTTCGTGTTTTCATCAAAAATTTAAAATCTCTAATCCGACTAACTAACGTACGAGGAGCTCAGATTTGCAAACCGCGTTCAATTTGGAGTTTTCGTTAGGCCGCTACGGCTGATCAAAGTCTGAAAAAATTAATTATTTTCGTAAATTTCCTAAAATGTTCATGGTGACTGACTAACTTTTTTGCTATTGAAGATAGCTGAATTTTTTTAACGGCAATCAATTTCTCTCGTCTTTCTGATGAAAATAAAGTTAAATTCAATAGTCTACGATGATTATTAAGAAAGTTGCATTTTTTAACAAATTTTCAAGGGGTTTACTCATGTCTTTTTTTCGTGTTTTCATCAAAAATTTAAAATCTCTAATCCGACTAATTAACGTACGAGGAGCTCAGATTTGCAAACCGCGTTCAATTTGGAGTTTTCGTTTGGCCGCTACAGCCGATCAAAGTCTGAAAAATCAATTATTTTCGTAAATTTTCTAAAATGTTCACTGTGACTGACTAACTTTTTTGCTATTGAAGATAGCTGAAATTTTTTAACGGCAATCAATTTCTCTCGTCTTTCTGATGAAAACAAAGTTAAATTCAATAGTCTACGATGATTATTAAGAAAGTTGCATTTTTTAACAAATTTTCAAGGGGTTTACTCATGTCTTTTTTTTCGTGTTTTCATCAAAAATTTAAAATCTCTAATCCGACTAATTAACGTACGAGGAGCTCAGATTTGCAAACCGCGTTCAATTTGGAGTTTTCGTTTGGCCGCTACAGCCGATCAAAGTCTGAAAAATCAATTATTTTCGTAAATTTTCTAAAATGTTCACTGTGACTGACTAACTTTTTTGCTATTGAAGATAGCTGAAATTTTTTAACGGCAATCAATTTCTCTCGTCTTTCTGATGAAAAACAAAGTTAAATTCAATAGTCTACGATGATTATTAAGAAAGTTGCATTTTTTAACAAATTTTCAAGGGGTTTACTCATGTCTTTTTTTCGTGTTTTCATCAAAAATTTAAAATCTCTAATCCGACTAATTAATGTACGAGGAGCTCAGATTTGCAAACCGCGTTCAATTTGGAGTTTTCGTTTGGCCGCTACGGCCGATCAAAGTCTGAAAAATTAATTATTTTCGTAAATTTCCTAAAATGTTCATGGTGACTGACTAACTTTTTTGCTATTGAAGATAGCCGAAATGTTTTTAACGGCAATCAATTTCTCTCGTCTTTCTGATGAAAACAAAGTTAAATTCAATAGTCTACGATGATTATTAAGAAAGTTGCATTTTTTTAACAAATTTTCAAGGGGTTTACTCATGTCTTTTTTTCGTGTTTTTCATCAAAAATTTAAAATCTCTAATCCGACTAACTAACGTACGAGGAGCTCAGATTTGCAAACCGCGTTCAATTTGGAGTTTTCGTTAGGCCGCTACGGCCGATCAAAGTCTGAAAAATTAATTATTTTCGTAAATTTCCTAAAAATGTTCATGGTGACTGACTAACTTTTTTGCTATTGAAGATAGCTGAAATTTTTTAACGGCAATCAATTTCTCTCGTCTTTCTGATGAAAACAAAGTTAAATTCAATGGTCCTACGATGATTATTAAAAAAGTTGCATTTTTCAACAAATTTCAAGGGGGTTACTCATGTCTTTTTTTCGTGTTTTCATCAAAAATTTAAAATCTCTAATCCGACTAATTAACGTACGAGGAGCTCAGATTTGCAAACCGCGTTCAATTTGGAGTTTTAGTTTGGCCGCTACAGCCGATCAAATTCTGAAAAAATCAATTATTTTCGTAATTTTTCTAAAATGTCACAGTGACTGACTAACTTTTTTTGCTATTGAAGATAGCTGAAATTTTTTAACGGCAATCAATTTCTCTCGTCTTTCTGATGAAAACAAAGTTAAATTCAATAGTCTACGATGATTATTAAGAAAGTTGCATTTTTTAACAAATTTTCAAGGGGTTTACTACTCATGTCTTTTTTTCGTGTTTTCATCAAAATTTAAAATCTCTAATCCGACTAATTAACGTACGAGGAGCTCAGATTTGCAAACCGCGTTCAATTTGGAGTTTTCGTTTGGCCGCTACAGCCGATCAAAGTCTGAAAAATCAATTATTTTCGTAAATTTTCTAAAATGTTCACTGTGAACTGACTAACTTTTTTTGCTATTGAAGATAGCTGAAATTTTTTAACGGCAATCAATTTCTCTCGTCTTTCTGATGAAAACAAAGTTAAATTCAATAGTCTACGATGATTATTAAGAAAGTTGCATTTTTTAACAAATTTTCAAGGGGTTTACTCATGTCTTTTTTTCGTGTTTTCATCAAAAATTTAAAATCTCTAATCCGACTAATTAATGTACGAGGAGCTCAGATTTGCAAACCGCGTTCAATTTGGAGTTTTCGTTTGGCCGCTACGGCCGATCAAAGTCTGAAAAATTAATTATTTTCGTAAATTTCCTAAAATGTTCATGGTGACTGACTAACTTTTTTGCTATTGAAGATAGCCGAAATGTTTTAAACGGCAATCAATTTCTCTCGTCTTTCTGAGAAAACAAAGTTAAATTCAATAGTCTACGATGATTATTAAGAAAGTTGCATTTTTTAACAAATTTTCAAGGGGTTTACTCATGTCTTTTTTTCGTGTTTTCATCAAAAATTTAAAATCTCTAATCCGACTAACTAACGTACGAGGAGCTCAGATTTGCAAACCGCGTTCAATTTGGAGTTTTCGTTAGGCCGCTACGGCCGATCACAGTCTGAAAAATTAATTATTTTCGTAAATTTCCTAAAATGTTCATGGTGACTGACTAACTTTTTTGCTATTGAAGATAGCTGAAATTTTTTAACGGCAATCAATTTCTCTCGTCTTTCTGATGAAAACAAAGTTAAATTCAATGGTCTACGATGATTATTAAAAAAGTTGCATTTTTCAACAAATTTTCAAGGGGGTTACTCATGTCTTTTTTTTCGTGTTTTCATCAAAAATTTAAAATCTCTAATCCGACTAATTAACGTACGAGGAGCTCAGATTTGCAAACCGCGTTCAATTTGGAGTTTTAGTTTGGCCGCTACAGCCGATCAAATTCTGAAAAAATCAATTATTTTCGTAAATTTTCTAAAATGTTCACTGTGACTGACTAACTTTTTTGCTATTGAAGATAGCTGAAATTTTTTAACGGCAATCAATTTCTCTCGTCTTTCTGATGAAAACAAAGTTAAATTCAATAGTCTACGATGATTATTAAGAAAGTTGCATTTTTTAACAAATTTTCAAGGGGTTTACTCATGTCTTTTTTTCGTGTTTTCATCAAAAATTTAAAATCTCTAATCCGACTAATTAACGTACGAGGAGCTCAGATTTGCAAACCGCGTTCAATTTGGAGTTTTCGTTTGGCCGCTACAGCCGATCAAAGTCTGAAAAATCAATTATTTTCGTAAGTTTTCTAAAATGTTCACTGTGACTGACTAACTTTTTTGCTATTGAAGATAGCTGAAATTTTTTAACGGCAATCAATTTCTCTCGTCTTTCTGATGAAAACAAAGTTAAATTCAATAGTCTACGATGATTATTAAGAAAGTTGCATTTTTTAACAAATTTTCAAGGGGTTTACTCATGTCTTTTTTTCGTGTTTTCATCAAAAATTTAAAATCTCTAATCCGACTAATTAATGTACGAGGAGCTCAGATTTGCAAAACCGCGTTCAATTTGGAGTTTTCGTTTGGCCGCTACGGCCGATCAAAGTCTGAAAAATTAATTATTTTCGTAAATTTCCTAAAATGTTCATGGTGACTGACTAACTTTTTTGCTATTGAAGATAGCCGAAATGTTTTAACGGCAATCAATTTCTCTCGTCTTTCTGATGAAAACAAAGTTAAATTCAATAGTCTACGATGATTATTAAGAAAGTTGCATTTTTTAACAAATTTTCAAGGGGTTTACTCATGTCTTTTTTTCGTGTTTTCATCAAAAATTTAAAATCTCTAATCCGACTAATTAACGTACGAGGAGCTCAGATTTGCAAACCGCGTTCAATTTGGAGTTTTCGTTAGGCCGCTACGGCCGATCAAAGTCTGAAAAATTAATTATTTTCGTAAATTTCCTAAAATGTTCATGGTGACTGACTAACTTTTTTGCTATTGAAGATAGCTGAAATTTTTTAACGGCAATCAATTTCTCTCGTCTTTCTGATGAAAACAAAGTTAAATTCAATAGTCTACGATGATTATTAAGAAAGTTGCATTTTTTAACAAATTTTCAAGGGGTTTACTCATGTCTTTTTTTCGTGTTTTCATCAAAAATTTAAAATCTCTAATCCGACTAATTAACGTACGAGGAGCTCAGATTTGCAAACCGCGTTCAATTTGGAGTTTTCGTTTGGCCGCTACAGCCGATCAAAGTCTGAAAAATCAATTATTTTCGTAAATTTTCTAAATGTTCACTGTGACTGACTAACTTTTTTGCTATTGAAGATAGCTGAAATTTTTTAACGGCAATCAATTTCTCTCGTCTTTCTGATGAAAACAAAGTTAAATTCAATAGTCTACGATGATTATTAAGAAAGTTGCATTTTTTAACAAATTTTCAAGGGGTTTACTCATGTCTTTTTTTCGTGTTTTCATCAAAAATTTAAAATCTCTAATCCGACTAATTAACGTACGGGGAGCTCAGATTTGCAAACCGCGTTCAATTTGGAGTTTTCGTTTGGCCGCTACAGCCGATCAAAGTCTGAAAAATCAATTATTTTCGTAAATTTTCTTAAATGTTCACTGTGACTGACTAACTTTTTTGCTATTGAAGATAGCTTGAAATTTTTTAACGGCAATCAATTTCTCTCATCTTTCTGATGAAAACAAAGTTAAATTCAATAGTCTACGATGATTATTAAGAAAGTTGCATTTTTTAACAAATTTTCAAGGGGTTTACTCATGTCTTTTTTTCGTGTTTTCATCAAAAATTTAAAATCTCTAATCCGACTAATTAACGTACGAGGAGCTCAGATTTGCAAACCGCGTTCAATTTGGAGTTTTCGTTTGGCCGCTACAGCCGATCAAAGTCTGAAAAATCAATTATTTTCGTAAATTTTCTAAAATGTTCACTGTGACTGACTAACTTTTTTGCTATTGAAGATAGCCGAAATGTTTTAACGGCAATCAATTTCTCTCGTCTTTCTGATGAAAACAAAGTTAAATTCAATAGTCTACGATGATTATTAAGAAAGTTGCATTTTTTAACAAATTTTCAAGGGGTTTACTCATGTCTTTTTTTCGTGTTTTCATCAAAAATTTAAAATCTCTAATCCGACTAACTAACGTACGAGGAGCTCAGATTTGCAAACCGCGTTCAATTTGGAGTTTTCGTTAGGCCGCTACGGCCGATCAAAGTCTGAAAAATTAATTATTTTCGTAAATTTCCTAAAATGTTCATGGTGACTGACTAACTTTTTTGCTATTGAAGATAGCTGAAATTTTTTAACGGCAATCAATTTCTCTCGTCTTTCTGATGAAAACAAAGTTAAATTCAATAGTCTACGATGATTATTAAGAAAGTTGCATTTTTTAACAAATTTTCAAGGGGTTTACTCATGTCTTTTTTTCGTGTTTTCATCAAAAATTTAAAATCTCTAATCCGACTAATTAATGTACGAGGAGCTCAGATTTGCAAACCGCATTCAATTTGGAGTTTTCGTTTGGCCGCTACGGCCGATCAAAGTCTGAAAAATTAATTATTTTCGTAAATTTCCTAAAATGTTCATGGTGACTGACTAACTTTTTTGCTATTGAAGATAGCCGAAATGTTTTAACGGCAATCAATTTCTCTCGTCTTTCTGATGAAAACAAAGTTAAATTCAATAGTCTACGATGATTATTAAGAAAGTTGCATTTTTTAACAAATTTTCAAGGGGTTTACTCATGTCTTTTTTTTCGTGTTTTCATCAAAAATTTAAAATCTCTAATCCGACTAATTAACGTACGAGGAGCTCAGATTTGCAAACCGCGTTCAATTTGGAGTTTTCGTTTGGCCGCTACAGCCGATCAAAGTCTGAAAAATCAATTATTTTCGTAAATTTTCTAAAATGTTCACTGTGACTGACTAACTTTTTTGCTATTGAAAATAGCTGAATTTTTTTAACGGCAATCAATTTCTCTCGTCTTTCTGATGAAAACAAAGTTAAATTCAATAGTCTACGATGATTATTAAGAAAGTTGCATTTTTTAACAAATTTTCAAGGGGTTTACTCATGTCTTTTTTTCGTGTTTTCATCAAAAATTTAAAATCTCTAATCCGACTAATTAACGTACGAGGAGCTCAGATTTGCAAACCGCGTTCAATTTGGAGTTTTCGTTTGGCCGCTACAGCCGATCAAAGTCTGAAAAATCAATTATTTTCGTAAATTTTCTAAAATGTTCACTGTGACTGACTAACTTTTTTTGCTATTGAAGATAGCTGAAATTTTTTAACGGCAATCAATTTCTCTCGTCTTTCTGATGAAAACAAAGTTAAATTCAATAGTCTACGATGATTATTAAGAAAGTTGCATTTTTTAACAAATTTTCAAGGGGTTTACTCATGTCTTTTTTTCGTGTTTTCATCAAAAATTTAAAATCTCTAATCCGACTAATTAACGTACGAGGAGCTCAGATTTGCAAACCGCGTTCAATTTGGAGTTTTCGTTTGGCCGCTACAGCCGATCAAAGTCTGAAAAATCAATTATTTTCGTAAATTTTCTAAAATGTTCACTGTGACTGACTAACTTTTTTGCTATTGAAGATAGCTGAAATTTTTTAACGGCAATCAATTTCTCTCGTCTTTCTGATGAAAACAAAGTTAAATTCAATAGTCTACGATGATTATTAAGAAAGTTGCATTTTTTAACAAATTTTCAAGGGGTTTACTCATGTCTTTTTTTCGTGTTTTCATCAAAAATTTAAAATCTCTAATCCGACTAATTAAGTACGAGGAGCTCAGATTTGCAAACCGCGTTCAATTTGGAGTTTTCGTTTGGCCGCTACGGCCGATCAAAGTCTGAAAAATTAATTATTTTCGTAAATTTCCTAAAATGTTCATGGTGACTGACTAACTTTTTTGCTATTGAAGATAGCCGAAATGTTTTAACGGCAATCAATTTCTCTCGTCTTTCTGATGAAAACAAAGTTAAATTCAATAGTCTACGATGATTATTAAGAAAGTTGCATTTTTTAACAAATTTTCAAGGGGTTTACTCATGTCTTTTTTTCGTGTTTTCATCAAAAATTTAAAATCTCTAATCCGACTAACTAACGTACGAGGAGCTCAGATTTGCAAACCGCGTTCAATTTGGAGTTTTCGTTAGGCCGCTACGGCCGATCAAAGTCTGAAAAATTAATTATTTTCGTAAATTTCCTAAAATGTTCATGGTGACTGACTAACTTTTTTGCTATTGAAGATAGCTGAAATTTTTTAACGGCAATCAATTTCTCTCGTCTTTCTGATGAAAACAAAGTTAAATTCAATAGTCTACGATGATTATTAAGAAAGTTGCATTTTTTAACAAATTTTCTCACTCATGACTCATGTCTTTTTTTCGTTTTTTCATCAAAAATTTAAAATCTCTAATCCGACTAACTAACTTACGAGGAGCTCAGATTTGCAAACCGCGTTCAATTTGGAGTTTTCGTTAGGCCGCTACGGCCGATCAAAGTCTGAAAAATTAATTATTTTCGTAAATTTCCTAAAATGTTCATGGTGACTGACTAACTTTTTTGCTATTGAAGATAGCTGAAATTTTTTAACGGCAATCAATTTCTCTCGTCTTTCTGATGAAAACAAAGTTAAATTCAATAGTCTACGATGATTATTAAGAAAGTTGCATTTTTTAACAAATTTTCAAGGGGTTTACTCATGTCTTTTTTTCGTGTTTTCATCAAAAATTTAAAATCTCTAATCCGACTAATTAATGTACGAGGAGCTCAGATTTGCAAACCGCGTTCAATTTGGAGTTTTCGTTTGGCCGCTACAGCCGATCAAAGTCTGAAAAATCAATTATTTTCGTAAATTTTCTAAAATGTTCACTGTGACTGACTAACTTTTTTGCTATTGAAGATAGCTGAAATTTTTTAACGGCAATCAATTTCTCTCGTCTTTCTGATGAAAACAAAGTTAAATTCAATAGTCTACGATGATTATTAAGAAAGTTGCATTTTTTAACAAATTTTCAAGGGGTTTACTCATGTCTTTTTTTCGTGTTTTCATCAAAAATTTAAAATCTCTAATCCGACTAATTAACGTACGAGGAGCTCAGATTTGCAAACCGCGTTCAATTTGGAGTTTTCGTTTGGCCGCTACAGCCGATCAAAGTCTGAAAAATCAATTATTTTCGTAAATTTTCTAAAATGTTCACTGTGACTGACTGACTTTTTTGCTATTGAAGATAGCTGAAATTTTTTAACGGCAATCAATTTCTCTCGTCTTTCTGATGAAAACAAAGTTAAATTCAATAGTCTACGATGATTATTAAGAAAGTTGCATTTTTTAACAAATTTTCAAGGGGTTTACTCATGTCTTTTTTTCGTGTTTTCATCAAAAATTTAAAATCTCTAATCCGACTAATTAACGTACGAGGAGCTCAGATTTGCAAACCGCGTTCAATTTGGAGTTTTCGTTTGGCCGCTACAGCCGATCAAAGTCTGAAAAATCAATTATTTTCGTAAATTTTCTAAAATGTTCACTGTGACTGACTAACTTTTTTGCTATTGAAGATAGCTGAAATTTTTTAACGGCAATCAATTTCTCTCGTCTTTCTGATGAAAACAAAGTTAAATTCAATAGTCTACGATGATTATTAAGAAAGTTGCATTTTTTAACAAATTTTCAAGGGGTTTACTCAGTTCTTTTTTTGTGTTTTCATCAAAAATTTAAAATCTCTAATCCGACTAATTAATGTACGAGGAGCTCAGATTTGCAAACCGCGTTCAATTTGGAGTTTTCGTTTGGCCGCTACGGCCGATCAAAGTCTGAAAAATTAATTATTTTCGTAAATTTCCTAAAATGTTCATGGTGACTGACTAACTTTTTTGCTATTGAAGATAGCCGAAATGTTTAACGGCAATCAATTTCTCTCGTCTTTCTGATGAAAACAAAGTTAAATTCAATAGTCTACGATGATTATTAAGAAAGTTGCATTTTTTAACAAATTTTCAAGGGGTTTACTCATGTCTTTTTTTCGTGTTTTCATCAAAATTTAAAATCTCTAATCCGACTAACTAACGTACGAGGAGCTCAGATTTGCAAACCGCGTTCAATTTGGAGTTTTCGTTAGGCCGCTACGGCCGATCAAAGTCTGAAAAATTAATTATTTTCGTAAATTTCCTAAAATGTTCATGGTGACTGACTAACTTTTTTGCTATTGAAGATAGCTGAAATTTTTTAACGGCAATCAATTTCTCTCGTCTTTCTGATGAAAACAAAGTTAAATTCAATAGTCTACGATGATTATTAAGAAAGTTGCATTTTTTAACAAATTTTCTCACTCATGACTCATGTCTTTTTTTCGTGTTTTCATCAAAAATTTAAAATCTCTAATCCGACTAACTAACTTACGAGGAGCTCAGATTTGCAAACCGCGTTCAATTTGGAGTTTTTCGTTAGGCCGCTACGGCCGATCAAAGTCTGAAAAATTAATTATTTTCGTAAATTTCCTAAAATGTTCATGGTGACTGACTAACTTTTTTGCTATTGAAGATAGCTGAAATTTTTTAACGGCAATCAATTTCTCTCGTCTTTCTGATGAAAACAAAGTTAAATTCAATAGTCTACGATGATTATTAAGAAAGTTGCATTTTTTAACAAATTTTCAAGGGGTTTACTCATGTCTTTTTTTCGTGTTTTCATCAAAAATTTAAAATCTCTAATCCGACTAATTAACGTACGAGGAGCTCAGATTTGCAAACCGCGTTCAATTTGGAGTTTTCGTTTGGCCGCTACAGCCGATCAAAGTCTGAAAAATCAATTATTTTCGTAAATTTTCTAAAATGTTCACTGTGACTGACTAACTTTTTTGCTATTGAAGATAGCTGAAATTTTTTAACGGCAATCAATTTCTCTCGTCTTTTTGATGAAAACAAAGTTAAATTCAATAGTCTACGATGATTATTAAGAAAGTTGCATTTTTTAACAAATTTTCAAGGGGTTTACTCATGTCTTTTTTTCGTGTTTTCATCAAAAATTTAAAATCTCTAATCCGACTAATTAACGTACGAGGAGCTCAGATTTGCAAACCGCGTTCAATTTGGAGTTTTCGTTTGGCCGCTACAGCCGATCAAAGTCTGAAAAATCAATTATTTTCGTAAATTTTCTAAAATGTTCACTGTGACTGACTGACTTTTTTGCTATTGAAGATAGCTGAAATTTTTTAACGGCAATCAATTTCTCTCGTCTTTCTGATGAAAACAAAGTTAAATTCAATAGTCTACGATGATTATTAAGAAAGTTGCATTTTTTAACAAATTTTCAAGGGGTTTACTCATGTCTTTTTTTCGTGTTTTCATCAAAAATTTAAAATCTCTAATCCGACTAATTAACGTACGAGGAGCTCAGATTTAAATCAATTATTTTCGTAAATTTTCTAAAATGTTCACTGTGACTGACTAACTTTTTTGCTATTGAAGATAGCTGAAATTTTTTAACGGCAATCAATTTCTCTCGTCTTTCTGATGAAAACAAAGTTAAATTCAATAGTCTACGATGATTATTAAGAAAGTTGCATTTTTTAACAAATTTTCAAGGGGTTTACTCATGTCTTTTTTTCGTGTTTTCATCAAAAATTTAAAATCTCTAATCCGACTAATTAATGTACGAGGAGCTCAGATTTGCAAACCGCGTTCAATTTTGAGTTTTCGTTTGGCCGCTACGGCCGATCAAAGTCTGAAAAATTAATTATTTTCGTAAATTTCCTAAAATGTTCATGGTGACTGACTAACTTTTTTGCTATTGAAGATAGCCGAAATGTTTTAACGGCAATCAATTTCTCTCGTCTTTCTGATGAAAACAAAGTTAAATTCAATAGTCTACGATGATTATTAAGAAAGTTGCATTTTTTAACAAATTTTCAAGGGGTTTACTCATGTCTTTTTTTCGTGTTTTCATCAAAAATTTAAAATCTCTAATCCGACTAATTAATGTACGAGGAGCTCAGATTTGCAAACCGCGTTCAATTTGGAGTTTTCGTTTGGCCGCTACGGCCGATCAAAGTCTGAAAAATTAATTATTTTCGTAAATTTCCTAAAATGTTCATGGTGACTGACTAACTTTTTTGCTATTGAAGATAGCCGAAATGTTTTAACGGCAATCAATTTCTCTCGTCTTTCTGATGAAAACAAAGTTAAATTCAATAGTCTACGATGATTATTAAGAAAGTTGCATTTTTTAATAAATTTTCAAGGGGTTTACTCATGTCTTTTTTTCGTGTTTTCATCAAAAATTTAAAATCTCTAATCCGACTAATTAATGTACGAGGAGCTCAGATTTGCAAACCGCGTTCAATTTGGAGTTTTCGTTTGGCCGCTACGGCCGATCAAAGTCTGAAAAATTAATTATTTTCGTAAATTTCCTAAAATGTTCATGGTGACTGACTAACTTTTTTGCTATTGAAGATAGCCGAAATGTTTTAACGGCAATCAATTTCTCTCGTCTTTCTGATGAAAACAAAGTTAAATTCAATAGTCTACGATGATTATTAAGAAAGTTGCATTTTTTAACAAATTTTCAAGGGGTTTACTCATGTCTTTTTTTCGTGTTGTCATCAAAAATTTAAAATCTCTAATCCGACTAATTAACGTACGAGGAGCTCAGATTTGCAAACCGCGTTCAATTTGGAGTTTTCGTTTGGCCGCTACAGCCGATCAAAGTCTGAAAAATCAATTATTTTCGTAAATTTTCTAAAATGTTCACTGTGACTGACTAACTTTTTTGCTATTGAAGATAGCTGAAATTTTTTAACGGCAATCAATTTATCTCGTCTTTCTGATGAAAACAAAGTTAAATTCAATAGTCTACGATGATTATTAAGAAAGTTGCATTTTTTAACAAATTTTCAAGGGGTTTACTCATGTCTTTTTTTCGTGTTTTCATCAAAAATTTAAAATCTCTAATCCGACTAATTAATGTACGAGGAGCTCAGATTTGCAAACCGCGTTCAATTTGGAGTTTTCGTTTGGCCGCTACGGCCGATCAAAGTCTGAAAAATTAATTATTTTCGTAAATTTCCTAAAATGTTCATGGTGACTGACTAACTTTTTTGCTATTGAAGATAGCCGAAATGTTTTAACGGCAATCAATTTCTCTCGTCTTTCTGATGAAAACAAAGTTAAATTCAATAGTCTACGATGATTATTAAGAAAGTTGCATTTTTTAACAAATTTTCAAGGGGTTTACTCATGTCTTTTTTTCGTGTTGTCATCAAAAATTTAAAATCTCTAATCCGACTAATTAACGTACGAGGAGCTCAGATTTGCAAACCGCGTTCAATTTGGAGTTTTCGTTTGGCCGCTACAGCCGATCAAAGTCTGAAAAATCAATTATTTTCGTAAATTTTCTAAAATGTTCACTGTGACTGACTAACTTTTTTGCTATTGAAGATAGCTGAAATTTTTTATCGGCAATCAATTTCTCTCGTCTTTCTGATGAAAACAAAGTTAAATTCAATAGTCTACGATGATTATTAAGAAAGTTGCATTTTTTAACAAATTTTCAAGGGGTTTACTCATGTCTTTTTTTCGTGTTTTCATCAAAAATTTAAAATCTCTAATCCGACTAATTAATGTACGAGGAGCTCAGATTTGCAAACCGCGTTCAATTTGGAGTTTTCGTTTGGCCGCTACGGCCGATCAAAGTCTGAAAAATTAATTATTTTCGTAAATTTCCTAAAATGTTCATGGTGACTGACTAACTTTTTTGCTATTGAAGATAGCCGAAATGTTTTAACGGCAATCAATTTCTCTCGTCTTTCTGATGAAAACAAAGTTAAATTCAATAGTCTACGATGATTATTAAGAAAGTTGCATTTTTTAACAAATTTTCTCACTCATGACTCATGTCTTTTTTTCGTGTTTTCATCAAAAATTTTAAATCTCTAATCCGACTAACTAACTTACGAGGAGCTCAGATTTGCAAACCGCGTTCAATTTGGAGTTTTCGTTAGGCCGCTACGGCCGATCAAAGTCTGAAAAATTAATTATTTTCGTAAATTTCCTAAAATGTTCATGGTGACTGACTAACTTTTTTGCTATTGAAGATAGCTGAAATTTTTTAACGGCAATCAATTTCTCTCGTCTTTCTGATGAAAACAAAGTTAAATTCAATAGTCTACGATGATTATTAAGAAAGTTGCATTTTTTAACAAATTTTCAAGGGGTTTACTCATGTCTTTTTTTCGTGTTTTCATCAAAAATTTAAAATCTCTAATCCGACTAATTAACGTACGAGGAGCTCAGATTTGCAAACCGCGTTCAATTTGGAGTTTTCGTTTGGCCGCTACAGCCGATCAAAGTCTGAAAAATCAATTATTTTCGTAAATTTTCTAAAATGTTCACTGTGACTGACTAACTTTTTTGCTATTGAAGATAGCTGAAATTTTTTAACGGCAATCAATTTCTCTCGTCTTTCTGATGAAAACAAAGTTAAATTCAATAGTCTACGATGATTATTAAGAAAGTTGCATTTTTTAACAAATTTTCAAGGGGTTTACTCATGTCTTTTTTTCGTGTTTTCATCAAAAATTTAAAATCTCTAATCCGACTAATTAACGTACGAGGAGCTCAGATTTGCAAACCGCGTTCAATTTGGAGTTTTCGTTTGGCCGCTACAGCCGATCAAAGTCTGAAAAATCAATTATTTTCGTAAATTTTCTAAAATGTTCACTGTGACTGACTAACTTTTTTGCTATTGAAGATAGCTGAAATTTTTTAACGGCAATCAATTTCTCTCGTCTTTCTGATGAAAACAAAGTTAAATTCAATAGTCTACGATGATTATTAAGAAAGTTGCATTTTTTAACAAATTTTCAAGGGGTTTACTCATGTCTTTTTTTCGTGTTTTCATCAAAAATTTAAAATCTCTAATCCGACTAATTAATGTACGAGGAGCTCAGATTTGCAAACCGCGTTCAATTTTGAGTTTTCGTTTGGCCGCTACGGCCGATCAAAGTCTGAAAAATTAATTATTTTCGTAAATTTCCTAAAATGTTCATGGTGACTGACTAACTTTTTTGCTATTGAAGATAGCCGAAATGTTTTAACGGCAATCAATTTCTCTCGTCTTTCTGATGAAAACAAAGTTAAATTCAATAGTCTACGATGATTATTAAGAAAGTTGCATTTTTTAACAAATTTTCAAGGGGTTTACTCATGTCTTTTTTTCGTGTTTTCATCAAAAATTTAAAATCTCTAATCCGACTAATTAATGTACGAGGAGCTCAGATTTGCAAACCGCGTTCAATTTGGAGTTTTCGTTTGGCCGCTACGGCCGATCAAAGTCTGAAAAATTAATTATTTTCGTAAATTTCCTAAAATGTTCATGGTGACTGACTAACTTTTTTGCTATTGAAGATAGCCGAAATGTTTTAACGGCAATCAATTTCTCTCGTCTTTCTGATGAAAACAAAGTTAAATTCAATAGTCTACGATGATTATTAAGAAAGTTGCATTTTTTAACAAATTTTCAAGGGGTTTACTCATGTCTTTTTTTCGTGTTTTCATCAAAAATTTAAAATGTCTAATCCGACTAATTAACGTACGAGGAGCTCAGATTTGCAAACCGCGTTCAATTTGGAGTTTTCGTTTGGCCGCTACAGCCGATCAAAGTCTGAAAAATCAATTATTTTCGTAAATTTTCTAAAATGTTCACTGTGACTGACTAACTTTTTTGCTATTGAAGATAGCTGAAATTTTTTATCGGCAATCAATTTCTCTCGTCTTTCTGATGAAAACAAAGTTAAATTCAATAGTCTACGATGATTATTAAGAAAGTTGCATTTTTTAACAAATTTTCAAGGGGTTTACTCATGTCTTTTTTTCGTGTTTTCATCAAAAATTTAAAATCTCTAATCCGACTAATTAATGTACGAGGAGCTCAGATTTGCAAACCGCGTTCAATTTTGAGTTTTCGTTTGGCCGCTACGGCCGATCAAAGTCTGAAAAATTAATTATTTTCGTAAATTTCCTAAAATGTTCATGGTGACTGACTAACTTTTTTGCTATTGAAGATAGCCGAAATGTTTTAACGGCAATCAATTTCTCTCGTCTTTCTGATGAAAACAAAGTTAAATTCAATAGTCTACGATGATTATTAAGAAAGTTGCATTTTTTAACAAATTTTCAAGGGGTTTACTCATGTCTTTTTTTCGTGTTTTCATCAAAAATTTAAAATCTCTAATCCGACTAATTAATGTACGAGGAGCTCAGATTTGCAAACCGCGTTCAATTTGGAGTTTTCGTTTGGCCGCTACGGCCGATCAAAGTCTGAAAAATTAATTATTTTCGTAAATTTCCTAAAATGTTCATGGTGACTGACTAACTTTTTTGCTATTGAAGATAGCCGAAATGTTTTAACGGCAATCAATTTCTCTCGTCTTTCTGATGAAAACAAAGTTAAATTCAATAGTCTACGATGATTATTAAGAAAGTTGCATTTTTTAACAAATTTTCAAGGGGTTTACTCATGTCTTTTTTTCGTGTTTTCATCAAAAATTTAAAATCTCTAATCCGACTAATTAATGTACGAGGAGCTCAGATTTGCAAACCGCGTTCAATTTGGAGTTTTCGTTTGGCCGCTACGGCCGATCAAAGTCTGAAAAATTAATTATTTTCGTAAATTTCCTAAAATGTTCATGGTGACTGACTAACTTTTTTGCTATTGAAGATAGCCGAAATGTTTTAACGGCAATCAATTTCTCTCGTCTTTCTGATGAAAACAAAGTTAAATTCAATAGTCTACGATGATTATTAAGAAAGTTGCATTTTTTAACAAATTTTCAAGGGGTTTACTCATGTCTTTTTTTCGTGTTGTCATCAAAAATTTAAAATCTCTAATCCGACTAATTAACGTACGAGGAGCTCAGATTTGCAAACCGCGTTCAATTTGGAGTTTTCGTTTGGCCGCTACAGCCGATCAAAGTCTGAAAAATCAATTATTTTCGTAAATTTTCTAAAATGTTCACTGTGACTGACTAACTTTTTTGCTATTGAAGATAGCTGAAATTTTTTAACGGCAATCAATTTATCTCGTCTTTCTGATGAAAACAAAGTTAAATTCAATAGTCTACGATGATTATTAAGAAAGTTGCATTTTTTAACAAATTTTCAAGGGGTTTACTCATGTCTTTTTTTCGTGTTTTCATCAAAAATTTAAAATCTCTAATCCGACTAATTAATGTACGAGGAGCTCAGATTTGCAAACCGCGTTCAATTTGGAGTTTTCGTTTGGCCGCTACGGCCGATCAAAGTCTGAAAAATTAATTATTTTCGTAAATTTCCTAAAATGTTCATGGTGACTGACTAACTTTTTTGCTATTGAAGATAGCCGAAATGTTTTAACGGCAATCAATTTCTCTCGTCTTTCTGATGAAAACAAAGTTAAATTCAATAGTCTACGATGATTATTAAGAAAGTTGCATTTTTTAACAAATTTTCAAGGGGTTTACTCATGTCTTTTTTTCGTGTTTTCATCAAAAATTTAAAATCTCTAATCCGACTAATTAATGTACGAGGAGCTCAGATTTGCAAACCGCGTTCAATTTGGAGTTTTCGTTTGGCCGCTACGGCCGATCAAAGTCTGAAAAATTAATTATTTTCGTAAATTTCCTAAAATGTTCATGGTGACTGACTAACTTTTTTGCTATTGAAGATAGCCGAAATGTTTTAACGGCAATCAATTTCTCTCGTCTTTCTGATGAAAACAAAGTTAAATTCAATAGTCTACGATGATTATTAAGAAAGTTGCATTTTTTAACAAATTTTCAAGGGGTTTACTCATGTCTTTTTTTCGTGTTGTCATCAAAAATTTAAAATCTCTAATCCGACTAATTAACGTACGAGGAGCTCAGATTTGCAAACCGCGTTCAATTTGGAGTTTTCGTTTGGCCGCTACAGCCGATCAAAGTCTGAAAAATCAATTATTTTCGTAAATTTTCTAAAATGTTCACTGTGACTGACTAACTTTTTTGCTATTGAAGATAGCTGAAATTTTTTAACGGCAATCAATTTATCTCGTCTTTCTGATGAAAACAAAGTTAAATTCAATAGTCTACGATGATTATTAAGAAAGTTGCATTTTTTAACAAATTTTCAAGGGGTTTACTCATGTCTTTTTTTCGTGTTTTCATCAAAAATTTAAAATCTCTAATCCGACTAATTAATGTACGAGGAGCTCAGATTTGCAAACCGCGTTCAATTTGGAGTTTTCGTTTGGCCGCTACGGCCGATCAAAGTCTGAAAAATTAATTATTTTCGTAAATTTCCTAAAATGTTCATGGTGACTGACTAACTTTTTTGCTATTGAAGATAGCCGAAATGTTTTAACGGCAATCAATTTCTCTCGTCTTTCTGATGAAAACAAAGTTAAATTCAATAGTCTACGATGATTATTAAGAAAGTTGCATTTTTTAACAAATTTTCAAGGGGTTTACTCATGTCTTTTTTTCGTGTTGTCATCAAAAATTTAAAATCTCTAATCCGACTAATTAACGTACGAGGAGCTCAGATTTGCAAACCGCGTTCAATTTGGAGTTTTCGTTTGGCCGCTACAGCCGATCAAAGTCTGAAAAATCAATTATTTTCGTAAATTTTCTAAAATGTTCACTGTGACTGACTAACTTTTTTGCTATTGAAGATAGCTGAAATTTTTTAACGGCAATCAATTTATCTCGTCTTTCTGATGAAAACAAAGTTAAATTCAATAGTCTACGATGATTATTAAGAAAGTTGCATTTTTTAACAAATTTTCAAGGGGTTTACTCATGTCTTTTTTTCGTGTTTTCATCAAAAATTTAAAATCTCTAATCCGACTAATTAATGTACGAGGAGCTCAGATTTGCAAACCGCGTTCAATTTGGAGTTTTCGTTTGGCCGCTACGGCCGATCAAAGTCTGAAAAATTAATTATTTTCGTAAATTTCCTAAAATGTTCATGGTGACTGACTAACTTTTTTGCTATTGAAGATAGCCGAAATGTTTTAACGGCAATCAATTTCTCTCGTCTTTCTGATGAAAACAAAGTTAAATTCAATAGTCTACGATGATTATTAAGAAAGTTGCATTTTTTAACAAATTTTCTCACTCATGACTCATGTCTTTTTTTCGTGTTTTCATCAAAAATTTAAAATCTCTAATCCGACTAACTAACTTACGAGGAGCTCAGATTTGCAAACCGCGTTCAATTTGGAGTTTTCGTTAGGCCGCTACGGCCGATCAAAGTCTGAAAAATTAATTATTTTCGTAAATTTCCTAAAATGTTCATGGTGACTGACTAACTTTTTTGCTATTGAAGATAGCTGAAATTTTTTAACGGCAATCAATTTCTCTCGTCTTTCTGATGAAAACAAAGTTAAATTCAATAGTCTACGATGATTATTAAGAAAGTTGCATTTTTTAACAAATTTTCAAGGGGTTTACTCATGTCTTTTTTTCGTGTTTTCATCAAAAATTTAAAATCTCTAATCCGACTAATTAACGTACGAGGAGCTCAGATTTGCAAACCGCGTTCAATTTGGAGTTTTCGTTTGGCCGCTACAGCCGATCAAAGTCTGAAAAATCAATTATTTTCGTAAATTTTCTAAAATGTTCACTGTGACTGACTAACTTTTTTGCTATTGAAGATAGCTGAAATTTTTTAACGGCAATCAATTTCTCTCGTCTTTCTGATGAAAACAAAGTTAAATTCAATAGTCTACGATGATTATTAAGAAAGTTGCATTTTTTAACAAATTTTCAAGGGGTTTACTCATGTCTTTTTTTCGTGTTTTCATCAAAAATTTAAAATCTCTAATCCGACTAATTAACGTACGAGGAGCTCAGATTTGCAAACCGCGTTCAATTTGGAGTTTTCGTTTGGCCGCTACAGCCGATCAAAGTCTGAAAAATCAATTATTTTCGTAAATTTTCTAAAATGTTCACTGTGACTGACTAACTTTTTTGCTATTGAAGATAGCTGAAATTTTTTAACGGCAATCAATTTCTCTCGTCTTTCTGATGAAAACAAAGTTAAATTCAATAGTCTACGATGATTATTAAGAAAGTTGCATTTTTTAACAAATTTTCAAGGGGTTTACTCATGTCTTTTTTTCGTGTTTTCATCAAAAATTTAAAATCTCTAATCCGACTAATTAATGTACGAGGAGCTCAGATTTGCAAACCGCGTTCAATTTTGAGTTTTCGTTTGGCCGCTACGGCCGATCAAAGTCTGAAAAATTAATTATTTTCGTAAATTTCCTAAAATGTTCATGGTGACTGACTAACTTTTTTGCTATTGAAGATAGCCGAAATGTTTTAACGGCAATCAATTTCTCTCGTCTTTCTGATGAAAACAAAGTTAAATTCAATAGTCTACGATGATTATTAAGAAAGTTGCATTTTTTAACAAATTTTCAAGGGGTTTACTCATGTCTTTTTTTCGTGTTTTCATCAAAAATTTAAAATCTCTAATCCGACTAATTAATGTACGAGGAGCTCAGATTTGCAAACCGCGTTCAATTTGGAGTTTTCGTTTGGCCGCTACGGCCGATCAAAGTCTGAAAAATTAATTATTTTCGTAAATTTCCTAAAATGTTCATGGTGACTGACTAACTTTTTTGCTATTGAAGATAGCCGAAATGTTTTAACGGCAATCAATTTCTCTCGTCTTTCTGATGAAAACAAAGTTAAATTCAATAGTCTACGATGATTATTAAGAAAGTTGCATTTTTTAACAAATTTTCAAGGGGTTTACTCATGTCTTTTTTTTGTGTTTTCATCAAAAATTTAAAATGTCTAATCCGACTAATTAACGTACGAGGAGCTCAGATTTGCAAACCGCGTTCAATTTGGAGTTTTCGTTTGGCCGCTACAGCCGATCAAAGTCTGAAAAATCAATTATTTTCGTAAATTTTCTAAAATGTTCACTGTGACTGACTAACTTTTTTGCTATTGAAGATAGCTGAAATTTTTTATCGGCAATCAATTTCTCTCGTCTTTCTGATGAAAACAAAGTTAAATTCAATAGTCTACGATGATTATTAAGAAAGTTGCATTTTTTAACAAATTTTCAAGGGGTTTACTCATGTCTTTTTTTCGTGTTTTCATCAAAAATTTAAAATCTCTAATCCGACTAATTAATGTACGAGGAGCTCAGATTTGCAAACCGCGTTCAATTTTGAGTTTTCGTTTGGCCGCTACGGCCGATCAAAGTCTGAAAAATTAATTATTTTCGTAAATTTCCTAAAATGTTCATGGTGACTGACTAACTTTTTTGCTATTGAAGATAGCCGAAATGTTTTAACGGCAATCAATTTCTCTCGTCTTTCTGATGAAAACAAAGTTAAATTCAATAGTCTACGATGATTATTAAGAAAGTTGCATTTTTTAACAAATTTTCAAGGGGTTTACTCATGTCTTTTTTTCGTGTTTTCATCAAAAATTTAAAATCTCTAATCCGACTAATTAATGTACGAGGAGCTCAGATTTGCAAACCGCGTTCAATTTGGAGTTTTCGTTTGGCCGCTACGGCCGATCAAAGTCTGAAAAATTAATTATTTTCGTAAATTTCCTAAAATGTTCATGGTGACTGACTAACTTTTTTGCTATTGAAGATAGCCGAAATGTTTTAACGGCAATCAATTTCTCTCGTCTTTCTGATGAAAACAAAGTTAAATTCAATAGTCTACGATGATTATTAAGAAAGTTGCATTTTTTAACAAATTTTCAAGGGGTTTACTCATGTCTTTTTTTCGTGTTTTCATCAAAAATTTAAAATCTCTAATCCGACTAATTAATGTACGAGGAGCTCAGATTTGCAAACCGCGTTCAATTTGGAGTTTTCGTTTGGCCGCTACGGCCGATCAAAGTCTGAAAAATTAATTATTTTCGTAAATTTCCTAAAATGTTCATGGTGACTGACTAACTTTTTTGCTATTGAAGATAGCCGAAATGTTTTAACGGCAATCAATTTCTCTCGTCTTTCTGATGAAAACAAAGTTAAATTCAATAGTCTACGATGATTATTAAGAAAGTTGCATTTTTTAACAAATTTTCAAGGGGTTTACTCATGTCTTTTTTTCGTGTTGTCATCAAAAATTTAAAATCTCTAATCCGACTAATTAACGTACGAGGAGCTCAGATTTGCAAACCGCGTTCAATTTGGAGTTTTCGTTTGGCCGCTACAGCCGATCAAAGTCTGAAAAATCAATTATTTTCGTAAATTTTCTAAAATGTTCACTGTGACTGACTAACTTTTTTGCTATTGAAGATAGCTGAAATTTTTTAACGGCAATCAATTTCTCTCGTCTTTCTGATGAAAACAAAGTTAAATTCAATAGTCTACGATGATTATTAAGAAAGTTGCATTTTTTAACAAATTTTCAAGGGGTTTACTCATGTCTTTTTTTCGTGTTGTCATCAAAAATTTAAAATCTCTAATCCGACTAATTAACGTACGAGGAGCTCAGATTTGCAAACCGCGTTCAATTTGGAGTTTTCGTTTGGCCGCTACAGCCGATCAAAGTCTGAAAAATCAATTATTTTCGTAAATTTTCTAAAATGTTCACTGTGACTGACTAACTTTTTTGCTATTGAAGATAGCTGAAATTTTTTAACGGCAATCAATTTATCTCGTCTTTCTGATGAAAACAAAGTTAAATTCAATAGTCTACGATGATTATTAAGAAAGTTGCATTTTTTAACAAATTTTCAAGGGGTTTACTCATGTCTTTTTTTCGTGTTTTCATCAAAAATTTAAAATCTCTAATCCGACTAATTAATGTACGAGGAGCTCAGATTTGCAAACCGCGTTCAATTTGGAGTTTTCGTTTGGCCGCTACGGCCGATCAAAGTCTGAAAAATTAATTATTTTCGTAAATTTCCTAAAATGTTCATGGTGACTGACTAACTTTTTTGCTATTGAAGATAGCCGAAATGTTTTAACGGCAATCAATTTCTCTCGTCTTTCTGATGAAAACAAAGTTAAATTCAATAGTCTACGATGATTATTAAGAAAGTTGCATTTTTTAACAAATTTTCTCACTCATGACTCATGTCTTTTTTTCGTGTTTTCATCAAAAATTTAAAATCTCTAATCCGACTAACTAACTTACGAGGAGCTCAGATTTGCAAACCGCGTTCAATTTGGAGTTTTCGTTAGGCCGCTACGGCCGATCAAAGTCTGAAAAATTAATTATTTTCGTAAATTTCCTAAAATGTTCATGGTGACTGACTAACTTTTTTGCTATTGAAGATAGCTGAAATTTTTTAACGGCAATCAATTTCTCTCGTCTTTCTGATGAAAACAAAGTTAAATTCAATAGTCTACGATGATTATTAAGAAAGTTGCAGTTTTTAACAAATTTCAAGGGGTTTACTCATGTCTTTTTTTCGTGTTTTCATCAAAAATTTAAAATCTCTAATCCGACTAATTAACGTACGAGGAGCTCAGATTTGCAAACCGCGTTCAATTTGGAGTTTTCGTTTGGCCGCTACAGCCGATCAAAGTCTGAAAAATCAATTATTTTCGTAAATTTTCTAAAATGTTCACTGTGACTGACTAACTTTTTTGCTATTGAAGATAGCTGAAATTTTTTAACGGCAATCAATTTCTCTCGTCTTTCTGATGAAAACAAAGTTAAATTCAATAGTCTACGATGATTATTAAGAAAGTTGCATTTTTTAACAAATTTTCAAGGGGTTTACTCATGTCTTTTTTTCGTGTTTTCATCAAAAATTTAAAATCTCTAATCCGACTAATTAACGTACGAGGAGCTCAGATTTGCAAACCGCGTTCAATTTGGAGTTTTCGTTTGGCCGCTACAGCCGATCAAAGTCTGAAAAATCAATTATTTTCGTAAATTTTCTAAAATGTTCACTGTGACTGACTAACTTTTTGCTATTGAAGATAGCTGAAATTTTTTAACGGCAATCAATTTCTCTCGTCTTTCTGATGAAAACAAAGTTAAATTCAATAGTCTACGATGATTATTAAGAAAGTTGCATTTTTTAACAAATTTTCAAGGGGTTTACTCATGTCTTTTTTTCGTGTTTTCATCAAAAATTTAAAATCTCTAATCCGACTAATTAATGTACGAGGAGCTCAGATTTGCAAACCGCGTTCAATTTTGAGTTTTCGTTTGGCCGCTACGGCCGATCAAAGTCTGAAAAATTAATTATTTTCGTAAATTTCCTAAAATGTTCATGGTGACTGACTAACTTTTTTGCTATTGAAGATAGCCGAAATGTTTTAACGGCAATCAATTTCTCTCGTCTTTCTGATGAAAACAAAGTTAAATTCAATAGTCTACGATGATTATTAAGAAAGTTGCATTTTTTAACAAATTTTCAAGGGGTTTACTCATGTCTTTTTTTCGTGTTTTCATCAAAAATTTAAAATCTCTAATCCGACTAATTAATGTACGAGGAGCTCAGATTTGCAAACCGCGTTCAATTTGGAGTTTTCGTTTGGCCGCTACGGCCGATCAAAGTCTGAAAAATTAATTATTTTCGTAAATTTCCTAAAATGTTCATGGTGACTGACTAACTTTTTTGCTATTGAAGATAGCCGAAATGTTTTAAACGGCAATCAATTTCTCTCGTCTTTCTGATGAAAACAAAGTTAAATTCAATAGTCTACGATGATTATTAAGAAAGTTGCATTTTTAACAAATTTTCAAGGGGTTTACTCATGTCTTTTTTTCGTGTTTTCATCAAAAATTTAAAATCTCTAATCCGACTAATTAACGTACGAGGAGCTCAGATTTGCAAACCGCGTTCAATTTGGAGTTTTCGTTTGGCCGCTACAGCCGATCAAAGTCTGAAAAATCAATTATTTTCGTAAATTTTCTAAAATGTTCACTGTGACTGACTAACTTTTTTGCTATTGAAGATAGCTGAAATTTTTTAACGGCAATCAATTTCTCTCGTCTTTCTGATGAAAACAAAGTTAAATTCAATAGTCTACGATGATTATTAAGAAAGTTGCATTTTTTACCAAATTTTCAAGGGGTTTACTCATGTCTTTTTTTCGTGTTTTCATCAAAAATTTAAAATCTCTAATCCGACTAACTAACGTACGAGGAGCTCAGATTTGCAAACCGCGTTCAATTTGGAGTTTTCGTTAGGCGCTACGGCCGATCAAAGTCTGAAAAATTAATTATTTTCGTAAATTTCCTAAAATGTTCATGGTGACTGACTAACTTTTTTGCTATTGAAGATAGCTGAAATTTTTTAACGGCAATCAATTTCTCTCGTCTTTCTGATGAAAACAAAGTTAAATTCAATAGTCTACGATGATTATTAAGAAAGTTGCATTTTTTAACAAATTTTCAAGGGGTTTACTCATGTCTTTTTTTCGTGTTTTCATCAAAAATTTAAAATCTCTAATCCGACTAATTAATGTACGAGGAGCTCAGATTTGCAAACCGCGTTCAATTTGGAGTTTTCGTTTGGCCGCTACGGCCGATCAAAGTCTAAAAAATTAATTATTTTCGTAAATTTCCTAAAATGTTCATGGTGACTGACTAACTTTTTTGCTATTGAAGATAGCCGAAATGTTTTAACGGCAATCAATTTCTCTCGTCTTTCTGATGAAAACAAAGTTAAATTCAATAGTCTACGATGATTATTAAGAAAGTTGCATTTTTTAACAAATTTTCAAGGGGTTTACTCATGTCTTTTTTTCGTGTTTTCATCAAAAATTTAAAATCTCTAATCCGACTAACTAACGTACGAGGAGCTCAGATTTGCAAACCGCGTTCAATTTGGAGTTTTCGTTAGGCCGCTACGGCCGATCAAAGTCTGAAAAATTAATTATTTTCGTAAATTTCCTAAAATGTTCATGGTGACTGACTAACTTTTTTGCTATTGAAGATAGCTGAAATTTTTTAACGGCAATCAATTTCTCTCGTCTTTCTGATGAAAACAAAGTTAAATTCAATAGTCTACGATGATTATTAAGAAAGTTGCATTTTTTAACAAATTTTCAAGGGGTTTACTCATGTCTTTTTTTCGTGTTTTCATCAAAAATTTAAAATCTCTAATCCGACTAATTAACGTACGAGGAGCTCAGATTTGCAAACCGCGTTCAATTTGGAGTTTTCGTTTGGCCGCTACAGCCGATCAAAGTCTGAAAAATCAATTATTTTCGTAAATTTTCTAAAATGTTCACTGTGACTGACTAACTTTTTTGCTATTGAAGATAGCTGAAATTTTTTAACGGCAATCAATTTCTCTCGTCTTTCTGATGAAAACAAAGTTAAATTCAATAGTCTACGATGATTATTAAGAAAGTTGCATTTTTTAACAAATTTTCAAGGGGTTTACTCATGTCTTTTTTTCGTGTTTTCATCAAAAATTTAAAATCTCTAATCCGACTAACTAACGTACGAGGAGCTCAGATTTGCAAACCGCGTTCAATTTGGAGTTTTCGTTAGGCCGCTACGGCCGATCAAAGTCTGAAAAATTAATTATTTTCGTAAATTTCCTAAAATGTTCATGGTGACTGACTAACTTTTTTGCTATTGAAGATAGCTGAAATTTTTTAACGGCAATCAATTTCTCTCGTCTTTCTGATGAAAACAAAGTTAAATTCAATAGTCTACGATGATTATTAAGAAAGTTGCATTTTTTAACAAATTTTCAAGGGGTTTACTCATGTCTTTTTTTCGTGTTTTCATCAAAAATTTAAAATCTCGAATCCGACTAATTAACGTACGAGGAGCTCAGATTTGCAAACCGCGTTCAATTTGGAGTTTTCGTTTGGCCGCTACAGCCGATCAAAGTCTGAAAAATCAATTATTTTCGTAAATTTTCTAAAATGTTCACTGTGACTGACTAACTTTTTTGCTATTGAAGATAGCTGAAATTTTTTAACGGCAATCAATTTCTCTCGTCTTTCTGATGAAAACAAAGTTAAATTCAATAGTCTACGATGATTATTAAGAAAGTTGCATTTTTTAACAAATTTTCAAGGGGTTTACTCATGTCTTTTTTTCGTGTTTTCATCAAAAATTTAAAATCTCTAATCCGACTAATTAATGTACGAGGAGCTCAGATTTGCAAACCGCGTTCAATTTGGAGTTTTCGTTTGGCCGCTACGGCCGATCAAAGTCTGAAAAATTAATTATTTTCGTAAATTTCCTAAAATGTTCATGGTGACTGACTAACTTTTTTGCTATTGAAGATAGCCGAAATGTTTTAACGGCAATCAATTTCTCTCGTCTTTCTGATGAAAACAAAGTTAAATTCAATAGTCTACGATGATTATTAAGAAAGTTGCATTTTTTAACAAATTTTCAAGGGGTTTACTCATGTCTTTTTTTCGTGTTTTCATCAAAAATTTAAAATCTCTAATCCGACTAATTAACGTACGAGGAGCTCAGATTTGCAAACCGCGTTCAATTTGGAGTTTTCGTTTGGCCGCTACAGCCGATCAAAG
The DNA here is from genome assembly GCA_910593695.2 of Ocypus olens. Taxonomy (NCBI): domain Eukaryota; kingdom Metazoa; phylum Arthropoda; class Insecta; order Coleoptera; family Staphylinidae; genus Ocypus; species Ocypus olens. The sequence goes on from OU343057.1 coordinate 16,366,031, forward strand.
TCTGAAAAATCAATTATTTTCGTAAATTTTCTAAAATGTTCATGGTGACTGACTAACTTTTTTGCTATTGAAGATAGCTGAAATTTTTTAACGGCAATCAATTTCTCTCGTCTTTCTGATGAAAACAAAGTTAAATTCAATAGTCTACGATGATTATTAAGAAAGTTGCATTTTTTAACAAATTTTCAAGGGGTTTACTCATGTCTTTTTTTCGTGTTTTCATCAAAAATTTAAAATCTCTAATCCGACTAATTAACGTACGAGGAGCTCAGATTTGCAAACCGCGTTCAATTTGGAGTTTTCGTTTGGCCGCTACAGCGGATCAAAGTCTGAAAAATCAATTATTTTCGTAAATTTTCTAAAATGTTCACTGTGACTGACTAACTTTTTTGCTATTGAAGATAGCTGAAATTTTTTAACGGCAATCAATTTCTCTCGTCTTTCTGATGAAAACAAAGTTAAATTCAATAGTCTACGATGATTATTAAGAAAGTTGCATTTTTTAACAAATTTTCAAGGGGTTTACTCATGTCTTTTTTTCGTGTTTTCATCAAAAATTTAAAATCTCTAATCCGACTAACTAACGTACGAGGAGCTCAGATTTGCAAACCGCGTTCAATTTGGAGTTTTCGTTAGGCCGCTACGGCCGATCAAAGTCTGAAAAATTAATTATTTTCGTAAATTTCCTAAAATGTTCATGGTGACTGACTAACTTTTTTGCTATTGAAGATAGCTGAAATTTTTTAACGGCAATCAATTTCTCTCGTCTTTCTGATGAAAACAAAGTTAAATTCAATAGTCTAGGATGATTATTAAGAAAGTTGCATTTTTTAACAAATTTTCAAGGGGTTTACTCATGTCTTTTTTTCGTGTTTTCATCAAAAATTTAAAATCTCTAATCCGACTAATTAACGTACGAGGAGCTCAGATTTGCAAACCGCGTTCAATTTGGAGTTTTCGTTTGGCCGCTACAGCCGATCAAAGTCTGAAAAATCAATTATTTTCGTAAATTTTCTAAAATGTTCATGGTGACTGACTAACTTTTTTGCTATTGAAGATAGCTGAAATTTTTTAACGGCAATCAATTTCTCTCGTCTTTCTGATGAAAACAAAGTTAAATTCAATAGTCTACGATGATTATTAAGAAAGTTGCATTTTTTAACAAATTTTCAAGGGGTTTACTCATGTCTTTTTTTCGTGTTTTCATCAAAAATTTAAAATCTCTAATCCGACTAATTAACGTACGAGGAGCTCAGATTTGCAAACCGCGTTCAATTTGGAGTTTTCGTTTGGCCGCTACAGCCGATCAAAGTCTGAAAAATCAATTATTTTCGTAAATTTTCTAAATGTTCACTGTGACTGACTAACTTTTTTGCTATTGAAGATAGCTGAAATTTTTTAACGGCAATCAATTTCTCTCGTCTTTCTGATGAAAACAAAGTTAAATTCAATAGTCTACGATGATTATTAAGAAAGTTGCATTTTTAACAAATTTTCAAGGGGTTTACTCATGTCTTTTTTTCGTGTTTTCATCAAAAATTTAAAATCTCTAATCCGACTAATTAATGTACGAGGAGCTCAGATTTGCAAACCGCGTTCAATTTGGAGTTTTCGTTTGGCCGCTACGGCCGATCAAAGTCTGAAAAATTAATTATTTTCGTAAATTTCCTAAAATGTTCATGGTGACTGACTAACTTTTTTGCTATTGAAGATAGCCGAAATGTTTTAACGGCAATCAATTTCTCTCGTCTTTCTGATGAAAACAAAGTTAAATTCAATAGTCTACGATGATTATTAAGAAAGTTGCATTTTTTAACAAATTTTCAAGGGGTTTACTCATGTCTTTTTTTCGTGTTTTCATCAAAAATTTAAAATCTCTAATCCGACTAACTAACGTACGAGGAGCTCAGATTTGCAAACCGCGTTCAATTTGGAGTTTTCGTTAGGCCGCTACGGCCGATCAAAGTCTGAAAAATTAATTATTTTCGTAAATTTCCTAAAATGTTCATGGTGACTGACTAACTTTTTTGCTATTGAAGATAGCTGAAATTTTTTAACGGCAATCAATTTCTCTCGTCTTTCTGATGAAAACAAAGTTAAATTCAATAGTCTACGATGATTATTAAGAAAGTTGCATTTTTTAACAAATTTTCAAGGGGTTTTACTCATGTCTTTTTTTCGTGTTTTCATCAAAAATTTAAAATCTCTAATCCGACTAATTAACGTACGAGGAGCTCAGATTTGCAAACCGCGTTCAATTTGGAGTTTTCGTTTGGCCGCTACAGCCGATCAAAGTCTGAAAAATCAATTAGAGAGAGACAATACATTTATTGAGACACTTTTACAAATGACCTCAACAGGCAATTGACCAGAGGTCTTTCAGCCTTAAAAAAAAAAAAAAAAAAAAAAAAAAAAAAATCAATTATTTTCGTAAATTTTCTAAAATGTTCACTGTGACTGACTAACTTTTTTGCTATTGAAGATAGCTGAAATTTTTTAACAGCAATCAATTTCTCTCGTCTTTCTGATGAAAACAAAGTTAAATTCAATAGTCTACGATGATTATTAAGAAAGTTGCATTTTTTAACAAATTTTCAAGGGGTTTACTCATGTCTTTTTTTCGTGTTTTCATCAAAAATTTAAAATCTCTAATCCGACTAATTAACGTACGAGGAGCTCAGATTTGCAAACCGCGTTCAATTTGGAGTTTTCGTTTGGCCGCTACAGCCGATCAAAGTCTGAAAAATCAATTATTTTCGTAAATTTTCTAAAATGTTCACTGTGACTGACTAACTTTTTTGCTATTGAAGATAGCTGAAATTTTTTAACGGCAATCAATTTCTCTCGTCTTTCTGATGAAAACAAAGTTAAATTCAATAGTCTACGATGATTATTAAGAAAGTTGCATTTTTTAACAAATTTTCAAGGGGTTTACTCATGTCTTTTTTTCGTGTTTTCATCAAAAATTTAAAATCTCTAATCCGACTAACTAACGTACGAGGAGCTCAGATTTGCAAACCGCGTTCAATTTGGAGTTTTCGTTAGGCCGCTACGGCCGATCAAAGTCTGAAAAATTAATTATTTTCGTAAATTTCCTAAAATGTTCATGGTGACTGACTAACTTTTTTGCTATTGAAGATAGCTGAAGGAGCTCAGATTTGCAAACCGCGTTCAATTTGGAGTTTTCGTTTGGCCGCTACAGCCGATCAAAGTCTGAAAAATCAATTATTTTCGTAAATTTTCTAAAATGTTCACTGTGACTGACTAACTTTTTTGCTATTGAAGATAGCTGAAATTTTTTAACGGCAATCAATTTCTCTCGTCTTTCTGATGAAAACAAAGTTAAATTCAATAGTCTACGATGATTATTAAGAAAGTTGCATTTTTTAACAAATTTTCAAGGGGTTTACTCATGTCTTTTTTTCGTGTTTTCATCAAAAATTTAAAATCTCTAATCCGACTAATTAATGTACGAGGAGCTCAGATTTGCAAACCGCGTTCAATTTGGAGTTTTCGTTTGGCCGCTACGGCCGATCAAAGTCTGAAAAATTAATTATTTTCGTAAATTTCCTAAAATGTTCATGGTGACTGACTAACTTTTTTGCTATTGAAGATAGCCGAAATGTTTTAACGGCAATCAATTTCTCTCGTCTTTCTGATGAAAACAAAGTTAAATTCAATAGTCTACGATGATTATTAAGAAAGTTGCATTTTTTAACAAATTTTCAAGGGGTTTACTCATGTCTTTTTTTCGTGTTTTCATCAAAAATTTAAAATCTCTAATCCGACTAACTAACGTACGAGGAGCTCAGATTTGCAAACCGCGTTCAATTTGGAGTTTTCGTTAGGCCGCTACGGCCGATCAAAGTCTGAAAAATTAATTATTTTCGTAAATTTCCTAAAATGTTCATGGTGACTGACTAACTTTTTTGCTATTGAAGATAGCTGAAATTTTTTAACGGCAATCAATTTCTCTCGTCTTTCTGATGAAAACAAAGTTAAATTCAATAGTCTACGATGATTATTAAGAAAGTTGCATTTTTTAACAAATTTTCAAGGGGTTTTACTCATGTCTTTTTTTCGTGTTTTCATCAAAAATTTAAAATCTCTAATCCGACTAATTAACGTACGAGGAGCTCAGATTTGCAAACCGCGTTCAATTTGGAGTTTTCGTTTGGCCGCTACAGCCGATCAAAGTCTGAAAAATCAATTATTTTCGTAAATTTTCTAAAATGTTCACTGTGACTGACTAACTTTTTTGCTATTGAAGATAGCTGAAATTTTTTAACAGCAATCAATTTCTCTCGTCTTTCTGAAGAAAACAAAGTTAAATTCAATAGTCTACGATGATTATTAAGAAAGTTGCATTTTTTAACAAATTTTCAAGGGGTTTACTCATGTCTTTTTTTCGTGTTTTCATCAAAAATTTAAAATCTCTAATCCGACTAATTAACGTACGAGGAGCTCAGATTTGCAAACCGCGTTCAATTTGGAGTTTTCGTTTGGCCGCTACAGCCGATCAAAGTCTGAAAAATCAATTATTTTCGTAAATTTTCTAAAATGTTCACTGTGACTGACTAACTTTTTTGCTATTGAAGATAGCTGAAATTTTTTAACGGCAATCAATTTCTCTCGTCTTTCTGATGAAAACAAAGTTAAATTCAATAGTCTACGATGATTATTAAGAAAGTTGCATTTTTTAACAAATTTTCAAGGGGTTTACTCATGTCTTTTTTTCGTGTTTTCATCAAAAATTTAAAATCTCTAATCCGACTAACTAACGTACGAGGAGCTCAGATTTGCAAACCGCGTTCAATTTGGAGTTTTCGTTAGGCCGCTACGGCCGATCAAAGTCTGAAAAATTAATTATTTTCGTAAATTTCCTAAAATGTTCATGGTGACTGACTAACTTTTTTGCTATTGAAGATAGCTGAAATTTTTTAACGGCAATCAATTTCTCTCGTCTTTCTGATGAAAACAAAGTTAAATTCAATAGTCTACGATGATTATTAAGAAAGTTGCATTTTTTAACAAATTTTCAAGGGGTTTTACTCATGTCTTTTTTTCGTGTTTTCATCAAAAATTTAAAATCTCTAATCCGACTAATTAACGTACGAGGAGCTCAGATTTGCAAACCGCGTTCAATTTGGAGTTTTCGTTTGGCCGCTACAGCCGATCAAAGTCTGAAAAATCAATTATTTTCGTAAATTTTCTAAAATGTTCACTGTGACTGACTAACTTTTTTGCTATTGAAGATAGCTGAAATTTTTTAACAGCAATCAATTTCTCTCGTCTTTCTGATGAAAACAAAGTTAAATTCAATAGTCTACGATGATTATTAAGAAAGTTGCATTTTTTAACAAATTTTCAAGGGGTTTACTCATGTCTTTTTTCGTGTTTTCATCAAAAATTTAAAATCTCTAATCCGACTAATTAACGTACGAGGAGCTCAGATTTGCAAACCGCGTTCAATTTGGAGTTTTCGTTTGGCCGCTACAGCCGATCAAAGTCTGAAAAATCAATTATTTTCGTAAATTTTCTAAAATGTTCACTGTGACTGACTAACTTTTTTGCTATTGAAGATAGCTGAAATTTTTTAACGGCAATCAATTTCTCTCGTCTTTCTGATGAAAACAAAGTTAAATTCAATAGTCTACGATGATTATTAAGAAAGTTGCATTTTTTAACAAATTTTCAAGGGGTTTACTCATGTCTTTTTTTCGTGTTTTCATCAAAAATTTAAAATCTCTAATCCGACTAACTAACGTACGAGGAGCTCAGATTTGCAAACCGCGTTCAATTTGGAGTTTTCGTTAGGCCGCTACGGCCGATCAAAGTCTGAAAAATTAATTATTTTCGTAAATTTCCTAAAATGTTCATGGTGACTGACTAACTTTTTTGCTATTGAAGATAGCTGAAATTTTTTAACGGCAATCAATTTCTCTCGTCTTTCTGATGAAAACAAAGTTAAATTCAATAGTCTACGATGATTATTAAGAAAGTTGCATTTTTTAACAAATTTTCAAGGGGTTTACTCATGTCTTTTTTTCGTGTTTTCATCAAAAATTTAAAATCTCTAATCCGACTAATTAACGTACGAGGAGCTCAGATTTGCAAACCGCGTTCAATTTGGAGTTTTCGTTTGGCCGCTACAGCCGATCAAAGTCTGAAAAATCAATTATTTTCGTAAATTTTCTAAAATGTTCACTGTGACTGACTAACTTTTTTTGCTATTGAAGATAGCTGAAATTTTTTAACGGCAATCAATTTCTCTCGTCTTTCTGATGAAAACAAAGTTAAATTCAATAGTCTACGATGATTATTAAGAAAGTTGCATTTTTTAACAAATTTTCAAGGGGTTTACTCATGTCTTTTTTTCGTGTTTTCATCAAAAATTTAAAATCTCTAATCCGACTAATTAATGTACGAGGAGCTCAGATTTGCAAACCGCGTTCAATTTGGAGTTTTCGTTTGGCCGCTACGGCCGATCAAAGTCTGAAAAATTAATTATTTTCGTAAATTTCCTAAAATGTTCATGGTGACTGACTAACTTTTTTGCTATTGAAGATAGCCGAAATGTTCTAACGGCAATCAATTTCTCTCGTCTTTCTGATGAAAACAAAGTTAAATTCAATAGTCTACGATGATTATTAAGAAAGTTGCATTTTTTAACAAATTTTCAAGGGGTTTACTCATGTCTTTTTTTCGTGTTTTCATCAAAAATTTAAAATCTCTAATCCGACTAATTAACGTACGAGGAGCTCAGATTTGCAAACCGCGTTCAATTTGGAGTTTTCGTTTGGCCGCTACAGCCGATCAAAGTCTGAAAAATCAATTATTTTCGTAAATTTTCTAAAATGTTCACTGTGACTGACTAACTTTTTTGCTATTGAAGATAGCTGAAATTTTTTAACGGCAATCAATTTCTCTCGTCTTTCTGATGAAAACAAAGTTAAATTCAATAGTCTACGATGATTATTAAGAAAGTTGCATTTTTTAACAAATTTTCAAGGGGTTTACTCATGTCTTTTTTTCGTGTTTTCATCAAAAATTTAAAATCTCTAATCCGACTAACTAACGTACGAGGAGCTCAGATTTGCAAACCGCGTTCAATTTGGAGTTTTCGTTAGGCCGCTACGGCCGATCAAAGTCTGAAAAATTAATTATTTTCGTAAATTTCCTAAAATGTTCATGGTGACTGACTAACTTTTTTGCTATTGAAGATAGCTGAAATTTTTTAACGGCAATCAATTTCTCTCGTCTTTCTGATGAAAACAAAGTTAAATTCAATAGTCTACGATGATTATTAAGAAAGTTGCATTTTTTAACAAATTTTCAAGGGGTTTACTCATGTCTTTTTTTCGTGTTTTCATCAAAAATTTAAAATCTCTAATCCGACTAATTAACGTACGAGGAGCTCAGATTTGCAAACCGCGTTCAATTTGGAGTTTTCGTTTGGCCGCTACAGCCGATCAAAGTCTGAAAAATCAATTATTTTCGTAAATTTTCTAAAATGTTCATGGTGACTGACTAACTTTTTTGCTATTGAAGATAGCTGAAATTTTTTAACGGCAATCAATTTCTCTCGTCTTTCTGATGAAAACAAAGTTAAATTCAATAGTCTACGATGATTATTAAGAAAGTTGCATTTTTTAACAAATTTTCAAGGGGTTTACTCATGTCTTTTTTTCGTGTTTTCATCAAAAATTTAAAATCTCTAATCCGACTAATTAACGTACGCGGAGCTCAGATTTGCAAACCGCGTTCAATTTGGAGTTTTCGTTTGGCCGCTACAGCCGATCAAAGTCTGAAAAATCAATTATTTTCGTAAATTTTCTAAAATGTTCACTGTGACTGACTAACTTTTTTGCTATTGAAGATAGCTGAAATTTTTTAACGGCAATCAATTTCTCTCGTCTTTCTGATGAAAACAAAGTTAAATTCAATAGTCTACGATGATTATTAAGAAAGTTGCATTTTTTAACAAATTTTCAAGGGGTTTACTCATGTCTTTTTTTCGTGTTTTCATCAAAAATTTAAAATCTCTAATCCGACTAATTAATGTACGAGGAGCTCAGATTTGCAAACCGCGTTCAATTTGGAGTTTTCGTTTGGCCGCTACGGCCGATCAAAGTCTGAAAAATTAATTATTTTCGTAAATTTCCTAAAATGTTCATGGTGACTGACTAACTTTTTTGCTATTGAAGATAGCCGAAATGTTTTAGCGGCAATCAATTTCTCTCGTCTTTCTGATGAAAACAATGTTAAATTCAATAGTCTACGATGATTATTAAGAAAGTTGCATTTTTTAACAAATTTTCAAGGGGTTTACTCATGTCTTTTTTTCGTGTTTTCATCAAAAATTTAAAATCTCTAATCCGACTAACTAACGTACGAGGAGCTCAGATTTGCAAACCGCGTTCAATTTGGAGTTTTCGTTAGGCCGCTACGGCCGATCAAAGTATGAAAAATTAATTATTTTCGTAAATTTCCTAAAATGTTCATGGTGACTGACTAACTTTTTTGCTATTGAAGATAGCTGAAATTTTTTAACGGCAATCAATTTCTCTCGTCTTTCTGATGAAAACAAAGTTAAATTCAATAGTCTACGATGATTATTAAGAAAGTTGCATTTTTTAACAAATTTTCAAGGGGTTTTACTCATGTCTTTTTTTCGTGTTTTCATCAAAAATTTAAAATCTCTAATCCGACTAATTAACGTACGAGGAGCTCAGATTTGCAAACCGCGTTCAATTTGGAGTTTTCGTTTGGCCGCTACAGCCGATCAAAGTCTGAAAAATCAATTATTTTCGTAAATTTTCTAAAATGTTCACTGTGACTGACTAACTTTTTTGCTATTGAAGATAGCTGAAATTTTTTAACAGCAATCAATTTCTCTCGTCTTTCTGAAGAAAACAAAGTTAAATTCAATAGTCTACGATGATTATTAAGAAAGTTGCATTTTTTAACAAATTTTCAAGGGGTTTACTCATGTCTTTTTTTCGTGTTTTCATCAAAAATTTAAAATCTCTAATCCGACTAATTAACGTACGAGGAGCTCAGATTTGCAAACCGCGTTCAATTTGGAGTTTTCGTTTGGCCGCTACAGCCGATCAAAGTCTGAAAAATCAATTATTTTCGTAAATTTTCTAAAATGTTCACTGTGACTGACTAACTTTTTTGCTATTGAAGATAGCTGAAATTTTTTAACGGCAATCAATTTCTCTCGTCTTTCTGATGAAAACAAAGTTAAATTCAATAGTCTACGATGATTATTAAGAAAGTTGCATTTTTTAACAAATTTTCAAGGGGTTTACTCATGTCTTTTTTTCGTGTTTTCATCAAAAATTTAAAATCTCTAATCCGACTAACTAACGTACGAGGAGCTCAGATTTGCAAACCGCGTTCAATTTGGAGTTTTCGTTAGGCCGCTACGGCCGATCAAAGTCTGAAAAATTAATTATTTTCGTAAATTTCCTAAAATGTTCATGGTGACTGACTAACTTTTTTGCTATTGAAGATAGCTGAAATTTTTTAACGGCAATCAATTTCTCTCGTCTTTCTGATGAAAACAAAGTTAAATTCAATAGTCTACGATGATTATTAAGAAAGTTGCATTTTTTAACAAATTTTCAAGGGGTTTACTCATGTCTTTTTTTCGTGTTTTCATCAAAAATTTAAAATCTCTAATCCGACTAATTAACGTACGAGGAGCTCAGATTTGCAAACCGCGTTCAATTTGGAGTTTTCGTTTGGCCGCTACAGCCGATCAAAGTCTGAAAAATCAATTATTTTCGTAAATTTTCTAAAATGTTCACTGTGACTGACTAACTTTTTTGCTATTGAAGACAGCTGAAATTTTTTAACGGCAATCAATTTCTCTCGTCTTTCTGATGAAAACAAAGTTAAATTCAATAGTCTACGATGATTATTAAGAAAGTTGCATTTTTTAACAAATTTTCAAGGGGTTTACTCATGTCTTTTTTTCGTGTTTTCATCAAAAATTTAAAATCTCTAATCCGACTAATTAACGTACGAGGAGCTCAGATTTGCAAACCGCGTTCAATTTGGAGTTTTCGTTTGGCCGCCACAGCCGATCAAAGTCTGAAAAATCAATTATTTTCGTAAATTTTCTAAAATGTTCACTGTGACTGACTAACTTTTTTGCTATTGAAGATAGCTGAAATTTTTTAACGGCAATCAATTTCTCTCGTCTTTCTGATGAAAACAAAGTTAAATTCAATAGTCTACGATGATTATTAAGAAAGTTGCATTTTTTAACAAATTTTCAAGGGGTTTACTCATGTCTTTTTTTCGTGTTTTCATCAAAAATTTAAAATCTCTAATCCGACTAATTAATGTACGAGGAGCTCAGATTTGCAAACCGCGTTCAATTTGGAGTTTTCGTTTGGCCGCTACGGCCGATCAAAGTCTGAAAAATTAATTATTTTCGTAAATTTCCTAAAATGTTCATGGTGACTGACTAACTTTTTTGCTATTGAAGATAGCCGAAATGTTTTAACGGCAATCAATTTCTCTCGTCTTTCTGATGAAAACAAAGTTAAATTCAATAGTCTACGATGATTATTAAGAAAGTTGCATTTTTTAACAAATTTTCAAGGGGTTTACTCATGTCTTTTTTTCGTGTTTTCATCAAAAATTTAAAATCTCTAATCCGACTAATTAACGTACGAGGAGCTCAGATTTGCAAACCGCGTTCAATTTGGAGTTTTCGTTTGGCCGCTACAGCCGATCAAAGTCTGAAAAATCAATTATTTTCGTAAATTTTCTAAAATGTTCACTGTGACTGACTAACTTTTTTGCTATTGAAGATAGCTGAAATTTTTTAACGGCAATCAATTTCTCTCGTCTTTCTGATGAAAACAAAGTTAAATTCAATAGTCTACGATGATTATTAAGAAAGTTGCATTTTTTAACAAATTTTCAAGGGGTTTACTCATGTCTTTTTTTCGTGTTTTCATCAAAAATTTAAAATCTCTAATCCGACTAATTAACGTACGAGGAGCTCAGATTTGCAAACCGCGTTCAATTTGGAGTTTTCGTTTGGCCGCTACAGCCGATCAAAGTCTGAAAAATCAATTATTTTCGTAAATTTTCTAAAATGTTCACTGTGACTGACTAACTTTTTTGCTATTGAAGATAGCTGAAATTTTTTAACGGCAATCAATTTCTCTCGTCTTTCTGATGAAAACAAAGTTAAATTCAATAGTCTACGATGATTATTAAGAAAGTTGCATTTTTTAACAAATTTTCAAGGGGTTTACTCATGTCTTTTTTTCGTGTTTTCATCAAAAATTTAAAATCTCTAATCCGACTAATTAACGTACGAGGAGCTCAGATTTGCAAACCGCGTTCAATTTGGAGTTTTCGTTTGGCCGCTACAGCCGATCAAAGTCTGAAAAATCAATTATTTTCGTAAATTTTCTAAAATGTTCACTGTGACTGACTAACTTTTTTGCTATTGAAGATAGCTGAAATTTTTTAACGGCAATCAATTTCTCTCGTCTTTCTGATGAAAACAAAGTTAAATTCAATAGTCTACGATGATTATTAAGAAAGTTGCATTTTTTAACAAATTTTCAAGGGGTTTACTCATGTCTTTTTTTCGTGTTTTCATCAAAAATTTAAAATCTCTAATCCGACTAATTAATGTACGAGGAGCTCAGATTTGCAAACCGCGTTCAATTTGGAGTTTTCGTTTGGCCGCTACGGCCGATCAAAGTCTGAAAAATTAATTATTTTCGTAAATTTCCTAAAATGTTCATGGTGACTGACTAACTTTTTTGCTATTGAAGATAGCTGAAATTTTTTAACGGCAATCAATTTCTCTCGTCTTTCTGATGAAAACAAAGTTAAATTCAATAGTCTACGATGATTATTAAGAAAGTTGCATTTTTTAACAAATTTTCAAGGGGTTTACTCATGTGTTTTTTTCGTGTTTTCATCAAAAATTTAAAATCTCTAATCCGACTAACTAACGTACGAGGAGCTCAGATTTGCAAACCGCGTTCAATTTGGAGTTTTCGTTTGGCCGCTACGGCCGATCAAAGTCTGAAAAATTAATTATTTTCGTAAATTTCCTAAAATGTTCATGGTGACTGACTAACTTTTTTGCTATTGAAGATAGCCGAAATGTTTTAACGGCAATCAATTTCTCTCGTCTTTCTGATGAAAACAAAGTTAAATTCAATAGTCTACGATGATTATTAAGAAAGTTGCATTTTTTAACAAATTTTCAAGGGGTTTACTCATGTCTTTTTTTCGTGTTTTCATCAAAAATTTAAAATCTCTAATCCGACTAATTAACGTACGAGGAGCTCAGATTTGCAAACCGCGTTCAATTTGGAGTTTTCGTTTGGCCGCTACAGCCGATCAAAGTCTGAAAAATCAATTATTTTCGTAAATTTTCTAAAATGTTCACTGTGACTAACTAACTTTTTTGCTATTAAAGATAGCTGAAATTCAGATTTGCAAACCGCGTTGAATTTGGAGTTTTCGTTAGGCCGCTACGGCCGATCAAAGTCTGAAAAATTAATTATTTTCGTAAATTTCCTAAAATGTTCATGGTGACTGACTAACTTTTTTGCTATTGAATATAGCTGAAATTTTTTAACGGCAATCAATTTCTCTCGTCTTTCTGATGAAAACAAAGTTAAATTCAATAGTCTACGATGATTATTAAGAAAGTTGCATTTTTTAACAAATTTTCAAGGGGTTTACTCATGTGTTTTTTTCGTGTTTTCATCAAAAATTTAAAATGTCTAATCCGACTAACTAACGTACGAGGAGCTCAGATTTGCAAACCGCGTTCAATTTGGAGTTTTAGTTTGGCCGCTACAGCCGATCAAAGTCTGAAAAATCAATTATTTTCGTAAATTTTCTAAAATGTTCACTGTGACTGACTAACTTTTTTGCTATTGAAGATAGCTGAAATTTTTTAACGGCAATCAATTTCTCTCGTCTTTCTGATGAAAACAAAGTTAAATTCAATAGTCTACGATGATTATTAAGAAAGTTGCATTTTTTAACAAATTTTCAAGGGGTTTACTCATGTCTTTTTTTCGTGTTTTCATCAAAAATTTAAAATCTCTAATCCGACTAATTAACGTACGAGGAGCTCAGATTTGCAAACCGCGTTCAATTTGGAGTGTTCGTTTGGCCGCTACGGCCGATCAAAGTCTGAAAAATTAATTATTTTCGTAAATTTCCTAAAATGTTCATGGTGACTGACTAACTTTTTTGCTATTGAAGATAGCCGAAATGTTTTAACGGCAATCAATTTCTCTAGTCTTTCTGATGAAAACAAAGTTAAATTCAATAGTCTACGATGATTATTAAGAAAGTTGCATTTTTTAACAAATTTTCAAGGGGTTTACTCATGTCTTTTTTTCGTGTTTTCATCAAAAATTTAAAATCTCTAATCCGACTAATTAACGTACGAGGAGCTCAGATTTGCAAACCGCGTTCAATTTGGAGTTTTAGTTTGGCCGCTACAGCCGATCAAATTCTGAAAAATCAATTATTTTCGTAAATTTTCTAAAATGTTCACTGTGACTGACTAACTTTTTTGCTATTGAAGATAGCTGAAATTTTTTAACGGCAATCAATTTCTCTCGTCTTTCTGATGAAAACAAAGTTAAATTCAATAGTCTACGATGATTATTAAGAAAGTTGCATTTTTTAACAAATTTTCAAGGGGTTTACTCATGTCTTTTTTTCGTGTTTTCATCAAAAATTTAAAATCTCTAATCCGACTAATTAACGTACGAGGAGCTCAGATTTGCAAACCGCGTTCAATTTGGAGTTTTCGTTTGGCCGCTACAGCCGATCAAAATCTGAAAAATCAATTATTTTCGTAAATTTTCTAAAATGTTCACTGTGACTGACTAACTTTTTTGCTATTGAAGATAGCTGAAATTTTTTAACGGCAATCAATTTCTCTCGTCTTTCTGATGAAAACAAAGTTAAATTCAATAGTCTACGATGATTATTAAGAAAGTTGCATTTTTTAACAAATTTTCAAGGGGTTTACTCATGTCTTTTTTTCGTGTTTTCATCAAAAATTTAAAATCTCTAATCCGACTAATTAACGTACGAGGAGCTCAGATTTGCAAACCGCGTTCAATTTGGAGTTTTCGTTTGGCCGCTACAGCCGATCAAAGTCTGAAAAATCAATTATTTTCGTAAATTTTCTAAAATGTTCACTGTGACTGACTAACTTTTTTGCTATTGAAGATAGCTGAAATTTTTTAACGGCAATCAATTTCTCTCGTCTTTCTGATGAAAACAAAGTTAAATTCAATAGTCTACGATGATTATTAAGAAAGTTGCATTTTTTAACAAATTTTCAAGGGGTTTACTCATGTCTTTTTTTCGTGTTTTCATCAAAAATTTAAAATCTCTAATCCGACTAACTAACGTACGAGGAGCTCAGATTTGCAAACCGCGTTCAATTTGGAGTTTTCGTTAGGCCGCTACGGCCGATCAAAGTCTGAAAAATTAATTATTTTCGTAAATTTCCTAAAATGTTCATGGTGACTGACTAACTTTTTTGCTATTGAAGATAGCTGAAATTTTTTAACGGCAATCAATTTCTCTCGTCTTTCTGATGAAAACAAAGTTAAATTCAATAGTCTACGATGATTATTAAGAAAGTTGCATTTTTTAACAAATTTTCAAGGGGTTTACTCATGTCTTTTTTTCGTGTTTTCATCAAAAATTTAAAATCTCTAATCCGACTAATTAACGTACGAGGAGCTCAGATTTGCAAACCGCGTTCAATTTGGAGTTTTCGTTTGGCCGCTACAGCCGATCAAAGTCTGAAAAATCAATTATTTTCGTAAATTTTCTAAAATGTTCATGGTGACTGACTAACTTTTTTGCTATTGAAGATAGCTGAAATTTTTTAACGGCAATCAATTTCTCTCGTCTTTCTGATGAAAACAAAGTTAAATTCAATAGTCTACGATGATTATTAAGAAAGTTGCATTTTTTAACAAATTTTCAAGGGGTTTACTCATGTCTTTTTTTCGTGTTTTCATCAAAAATTTAAAATCTCTAATCCGACTAATTAACGTACGAGGAGCTCAGATTTGCAAACCGCGTTCAATTTGGAGTTTTCGTTTGGCCGCTACAGCCGATCAAAGTCTGAAAAATCAATTATTTTCGTAAATTTTCTAAAATGTTCACTGTGACTGACTAACTTTTTTGCTATTGAAGATAGCTGAAATTTTTTAACGGCAATCAATTTCTCTCGTCTTTCTGATGAAAACAAAGTTAAATTCAATAGTCTACGATGATTATTAAGAAAGTTGCATTTTTTAACAAATTTTCAAGGGGTTTACTCATGTCTTTTTTTCGTGTTTTCATCAAAAATTTAAAATCTCTAATCCGACTAATTAATGTACGAGGAGCTCAGATTTGCAAACCGCGTTCAATTTGGAGTTTTCGTTTGGCCGCTACGGCCGATCAAAGTCTGAAAAATTAATTATTTTCGTAAATTTCCTAAAATGTTCATGGTGACTGACTAACTTTTTTGCTATTGAAGATAGCCGAAATGTTTTAACGGCAATCAATTTCTCTCGTCTTTCTGATGAAAACAAAGTTAAATTCAATAGTCTACGATGATTATTAAGAAAGTTGCATTTTTTAACAAATTTTCAAGGGGTTTACTCATGTCTTTTTTTCGTGTTTTCATCAAAAATTTAAAATCTCTAATCCGACTAATTAACGTACGAGGAGCTCAGATTTGCAAACCGCGTTCAATTTGGAGTTTTCGTTTGGCCGCTACAGCCGATCAAAGTCTGAAAAATCAATTATTTTCGTAAATTTTCTAAAATGTTCACTGTGACTGACTAACTTTTTTGCTATTGAAGATAGCTGAAATTTTTTAACGGCAATCAATTTCTCTCGTCTTTCTGATGAAAACAAAGTTAAATTCAATAGTCTACGATGATTATTAAGAAAGTTGCATTTTTTAACAAATTTTCAAGGGGTTTACTCATGTCTTTTTTTCGTGTTTTCATCAAAAATTTAAAATCTCTAATCCGACTAATTAACGTACGAGGAGCTCAGATTTGCAAACCGCGTTCAATTTGGAGTTTTCGTTAGGCCGCTACAGCCGATCAAAGTCTGAAAAATCAATTATTTTCGTAAATTTTCTAAAATGTTCACTGTGACTGACTAACTTTTTTGCTATTGAAGATAGCTGAAATTTTTTAACGGCAATCAATTTCTCTCGTCTTTCTGATGAAAACAAAGTTAAATTCAATAGTCTACGATGATTATTAAGAAAGTTGCATTTTTTAACAAATTTTCAAGGGGTTTACTCATGTCTTTTTTTCGTGTTTTCATCAAAAATTTAAAATCTCTAATCCGACTAATTAACGTACGAGGAGCTCAGATTTGCAAACCGCGTTCAATTTGGAGTTTTCGTTTGGCCGCTACAGCCGATCAAAGTCTGAAAAATCAATTATTTTCGTAAATTTTCTAAAATGTTCACTGTGACTGACTAACTTTTTTGCTATTGAAGATAGCTGAAATTTTTTAACGGCAATCAATTTCTCTCGTCTTTCTGATGAAAACAAAGTTAAATTCAATAGTCTACGATGATTATTAAGAAAGTTGCATTTTTTAACAAATTTTCAAGGGGTTTACTCATGTCTTTTTTTCGTGTTTTCATCAAAAATTTAAAATCTCTAATCCGACTAATTAATGTACGAGGAGCTCAGATTTGCAAACCGCGTTCAATTTGGAGTTTTCGTTTGGCCGCTACGGCCGATCAAAGTCTGAAAAATTAATTATTTTCGTAAATTTCCTAAAATGTTCATGGTGACTGACTAACTTTTTTGCTATTGAAGATAGCTGAAATTTTTTAACGGCAATCAATTTCTCTCGTCTTTCTGATGAAAACAAAGTTAAATTCAATAGTCTACGATGATTATTAAGAAAGTTGCATTTTTTAACAAATTTTCAAGGGGTTTACTCATGTGTTTTTTTCGTGTTTTCATCAAAAATTTAAAATCTCTAATCCGACTAACTAACGTACGAGGAGCTCAGATTTGCAAACCGCGTTCAATTTGGAGTTTTCGTTTGGCCGCTACGGCCGATCAAAGTCTGAAAAATTAATTATTTTCGTAAATTTCCTAAAATGTTCATGGTGACTGACTAACTTTTTTGCTATTGAAGATAGCCGAAATGTTTTAACGGCAATCAATTTCTCTCGTCTTTCTGATGAAAACAAAGTTAAATTCAATAGTCTACGATGATTATTAAGAAAGTTGCATTTTTTAACAAATTTTCAAGGGGTTTACTCATGTCTTTTTTTCGTGTTTTCATCAAAAATTTAAAATCTCTAATCCGACTAATTAACGTACGAGGAGCTCAGATTTGCAAACCGCGTTCAATTTGGAGTTTTCGTTTGGCCGCTACAGCCGATCAAAGTCTGAAAAATCAATTATTTTCGTAAATTTTCTAAAATGTTCACTGTGACTAACTAACTTTTTTGCTATTGAAGATAGCTGAAATTTTTTTAACGGCAATCAATTTCTCTCGTCTTTCTGATGAAAACAAAGTTAAATTCAATGGTCTACGATGATTATTAAAAAAGTTGCATTTTTCAACAAATTTTCAAGGGGGTTACTCATGTCTTTTTTTCGTGTTTTCATCAAAAATTTAAAATATCTAATCCGACTAATTAATGTACGAGGAGCTCAGATTTGCAAACCGCGTTCAATTTGGAGTTTTCGTTTGGCCGCTACGGCCGATCAAAGTCTGAAAAATTAATGATTTTCGTAAATTTCCTAAAATGTTCATGGTGACTGACTAACTTTTTTGCTATTGAAGATAGCCGAAATGTTTTAACGGCAATCAATTTCTCTCGTCTTTCTGATGAAAACAAAGTTAAATTCAGTGGTCTACGATGATTATTAAAAAAGTTGCATTTTTCAACAAATATTCAAGGGGGTTACTCATGTCTTTTTTTCGTGTTTTCATCAAAAATTTAAAATCTCTAATCCGACTAATTAACGTACGAGGAGCTCAGATTTGCAAACCGCGTTCAATTTGGAGTTCTAGTTTGGCCGCTACAGCCGATCAAAGTCTGAAAAATCAATTATTTTCGTAAATTTTCTAAAATGTTCACTGTGACTAACTAACTTTTTTGCTATTGAAGATAGCTGAAATTTTTTAACGGCAATCAATTTCTCTCGTCTTTCTGATGAAAACAAAGTTAAATTCAATAGTCTACGATGATTATTAAGAAAGTTGCATTTTTTAACAAATTTTCAAGGGGTTTACTCATGTGTTTTTTTTCGTGTTTTCATCAAAAATTTAAAATCTCTAATCCGACTAATTAACGTACGAGGAGCTCAGATTTGCAAACCGCGTTCAATTTGGAGTTTTAGTTTGGCCGCTACAGCCGATCAAAGTCTGAAAAATCAATTATTTTCGTAAATTTTCTAAAATGTTCACTGTGACTGACTAACTTTTTTGCTATTGAAGATAGCTGAAATTTTTTAACGGCAATCAATTTCTCTCGTCTTTCTGATGAAAACAAAGTTAAATTCAATGGTCTACGATGATTATTAAAAAAGTTGCATTTTTTAACAAATTTTCAAGGGGGTTACTCATGTCTTTTTTTCGTGTTTTCATCAAAAATTTAAAATATCTAATCCGACTAATTGACGTACGAGGAGCTCAGATTTGCAAACCGCGTTCAATTTGGAGTTTTAGTTTGGCCGCAACATCCGATCAAAGTCTGAAAAATCAATTATTTTCGTAAATTTTCTAAAATGCTCACTGTGACTGACTAACTTTTTTGCTATTGAAGATAGCTGACATTTTTTAACGGCAATCAATTTCTCTCGTCTTTCTGATGAAAACAAAGTTAAATTCAATGGTCTACGATGATTATTAAAAAAGTTGCATTTTTCAACAAATTTTCAAGGGGGTTACTCATGTCTTTTTTTCGTGTTTTCATCAAAAATTTAAAATCTCTAATCCGACTAATTAACGTACGAGGAGCTCAGATTTGCAAACCGCGTTCAATTTGGAGTTTTCGTTTGGCCGCTACGGCCGATCAAAGTCTGAAAAATTAATGATTTTCGTAAATTTCCTAAAATGTTCATGGTGACTGACTAACTTTTTTGCTATTGAAGATAGCCGAAATGTTTTAACGGCAATCAATTTCTCTCGTCTTTCTGATGAAAACAAAGTTAAATTCAGTGGTCTACGATGATTATTAAAAAAGTTGCATTTTTCAACAAATATTCAAGGGGGTTACTCATGTCTTTTTTTCGTGTTTTCATCAAAAATTTAAAATCTCTAATCCGACTAATTAACGTACGAGGAGCTCAGATTTGCAAACCGCGTTCAATTTGGAGTTCTAGTTTGGCCGCTACAGCCGATCAAAGTCTGAAAAATCAATTATTTTCGTAAATTTTCTAAAATGTTCACTGTGACTAACTAACTTTTTTGCTATTGAAGATAGCTGAAATTTTTTAACGGCAATCAATTTCTCTCGTCTTTCTGATGAAAACAAAGTTAAATTCAATAGTCTACGATGATTATTAAGAAAGTTGCATTTTTTAACAAATTTTCAAGGGGTTTACTCATGTCTTTTTTTCGTGTTTTTATCAAAAATTTAAAATCTCTAATCCGACTAATTAACGTACGAGGAGCTCAGATTTGCAAACCGCGTTGAATTTGGAGTTTTCGTTAGGCCGCTACGGCCGATCAAAATCTGAAAAATTAATTATTTTCGTAAATTTCCTAAAATGTTCATGGTGACTGACTAACTTTTTTGCTATTGAAGATAGCTTAAATTTTTTAACGGCAATCAATTTCTCTCGTCTTTCTGATGAAAACAAAGTTAAATTCAATAGTCTACGATGATTATTAAGAAAGTTGCATTTTTTAACAAATTTTCAAGGGGTTTACTCATGTGTTTTTTTTCGTGTTTTCATCAAAAATTTAAAATCTCTAATCCGACTAATTAACGTACGAGGAGCTCAGATTTGCAAACCGCGTTCAATTTGGAGTTTTAGTTTGGCCGCTACAGCCGATCAAAGTCTGAAAAATCAATTATTTTCGTAAATTTTCTAAAATGTTCACTGTGACTGACTAACTTTTTTGCTATTGAAGATAGCTGAAATTTTTTAACGGCAATCAATTTCTCTCGTCTTTCTGATGAAAACAAAGTTAAATTCAATGGTCTACGATGATTATTAAAAAAGTTGCATTTTTTAACAAATTTTCAAGGGGGTTACTCATGTCTTTTTTTCGTGTTTTCATCAAAAATTTAAAATATCTAATCCGACTAATTGACGTACGAGGAGCTCAGATTTGCAAACCGCGTTCAATTTGGAGTTTTAGTTTGGCCGCAACATCCGATCAAAGTCTGAAAAATCAATTATTTTCGTAAATTTTCTAAAATGCTCACTGTGACTGACTAACTTTTTTGCTATTGAAGATAGCTGAAATTTTTTAACGGCAATCAATTTCTCTCGTCTTTCTGATGAAAACAAAGTTAAATTCAATGGTCTACGATGATTATTAAAAAAGTTGCATTTTTCAACAAATTTTCAAGGGGGTTACTCATGTCTTTTTTTCGTGTTTTCATCAAAAATTTAAAATCTCTAATCCGACTAATTAATGTACGAGGAGCTCAGATTTGCAAACCGCGTTCAATTTGGAGTTTTCGTTTGGCCGCTACGGCCGATCAAAGTCTGAAAAATTAATGATTTTCGTAAATTTCCTAAAATGTTCATGGTGACTGACTAACTTTTTTGCTATTGAAGATAGCCGAAATGTTTTAACGGCAATCAATTTCTCTCGTCTTTCTGATGAAAACAAAGTTAAATTCAATAGTCTACGATGATTATTAAGAAAGTTGCATTTTTTAACAAATTTTCAAGGGGTTTACTCGTGTCTTTTTTTCGTGTTTTCATCAAAAATTTAAAATCTCTAATCCGACTAATTAACGTACGAGGAGCTCAGATTTGCAAACCGCGTTCAATTTGGAGTTTTAGTTTGGCCGCTACAGCCGATCAAAGTCTGAAAAATCAATTATTTTCGTAAATTTTCTAAAATGTTCACTGTGACTAACTAACTTTTTTGCTATTGAAGATAGCTGAAATTTTTTAACGGCAATCAATTTCTCTCGTCTTTCTGATGAAAACAAAGTTAAATTCAATAGTCTACGATGATTATTAAGAAAGTTGCATTTTTTAACAAATTTTCAAGGGGTTTACTCATGTCTTTTTTTCGTGTTTTTATCAAAAATTTAAAATCTCTAATCCGACTAATTAACGTACGAGGAGCTCAGATTTGCAAACCGCGTTGAATTTGGAGTTTTCGTTAGGCCGCTACGGCCGATCAAAGTCTGAAAAATTAATTATTTTCGTAAATTTTCAAGGGGGTTACTCATGTCTTTTTTTCGTGTTTTCATCAAAAATTTAAAATCTCTAATCCGACTAATTAACGTACGAGGAGCTCAGATTTGCAAACCGCGTTCAATTTGGAGTTTTAGTTTGGCCGCTACAGCCGATCAAATTCTGAAAAATCAATTATTTTCGTAAATTTTCTAAAATGTTCACTGTGACTGACTAACTTTTTTGCTATTGAAGATAGCTGAAATTTTTTAACGGAAATCAATTTCTCTCGTCTTTCTGATGAAAACAAAGTTAAATTCAATGGTCTACGATGATTATTAAAAAAGTTGCATTTTTTAACAAATTTTCAAGGGGGTTACTCATGTCTTTTTTTCGTGTTTTCATCAAAAATTTAAAATATCTAATCCGACTAATTGACGTACGAGGAGCTCAGATTTGCAAACCGCGTTCAATTTGGAGTTTTAGTTTGGCCGCAACATCCGATCAAAGTCTGAAAAATCAATTATTTTCGTAAATTTTCTAAAATGCTCACTGTGACTGACTAACTTTTTTGCTATTGAAGATAGCTGAAATTTTTTAACGGCAATCAATTTCTCTCGTCTTTCTGATGAAAACAAAGTTAAATTCAATGGTCTACGATGATTATTAAAAAAGTTGCATTTTTCAACAAATTTTCAAGGGGGTTACTCATGTCTTTTTTTCGTGTTTTCATCAAAAATTTAAAATCTCTAATCCGACTAATTAATGTACGAGGAGCTCAGATTTGCAAACCGCGTTCAATTTGGAGTTTTCGTTTGGCCGCTACGGCCGATCAAAGTCTGAAAAATTAATGATTTTCGTAAATTTCCTAAAATGTTCATGGTGACTGACTAACTTTTTTGCTATTGAAGATAGCCGAAATGTTTTAACGGCAATCAATTTCTCTCGTCTTTCTGATGAAAACAAAGTTAAATTCAGTGGTCTACGATGATTATTAAAAAAGTTGCATTTTTCAACAAATATTCAAGGGGGTTACTCATGTCTTTTTTTCGTGTTTTCATCAAAAATTTAAAATCTCTAATCCGACTAATTAACGTACGAGGAGCTCAGATTTGCAAACCGCGTTCAATTTGGAGTTCTAGTTTGGCCGCTACAGCCGATCAAAGTCTGAAAAATCAATTATTTTCGTAAATTTTCTAAAATGTTCACTGTGACTAACTAACTTTTTTGCTATTGAAGATAGCTGAAATTTTTTAACGGCAATCAATTTCTCTCGTCTTTCTGATGAAAACAAAGTTAAATTCAATAGTCTACGATGATTATTAAGAAAGTTGCATTTTTTAACAAATTTTCAAGGGGTTTACTCATGTCTTTTTTTCGTGTTTTTATCAAAAATTTAAAATCTCTAATCCGACTAATTAACGTACGAGGAGCTCAGATTTGCAAACCGCGTTGAATTTGGAGTTTTCGTTAGGCCGCTACGGCCGATCAAAATCTGAAAAATTAATTATTTTCGTAAATTTCCTAAAATGTTCATGGTGACTGACTAACTTTTTTGCTATTGAAGATAGCTTAAATTTTTTAACGGCAATCAATTTCTCTCGTCTTTCTGATGAAAACAAAGTTAAATTCAATAGTCTACGATGATTATTAAGAAAGTTGCATTTTTTAACAAATTTTCAAGGGGTTTACTCATGTGTTTTTTTTCGTGTTTTCATCAAAAATTTAAAATCTCTAATCCGACTAATTAACGTACGAGGAGCTCAGATTTGCAAACCGCGTTCAATTTGGAGTTTTAGTTTGGCCGCTACAGCCGATCAAAGTCTGAAAAATCAATTATTTTCGTAAATTTTCTAAAATGTTCACTGTGACTGACTAACTTTTTTGCTATTGAAGATAGCTGAAATTTTTTAACGGCAATCAATTTCTCTCGTCTTTCTGATGAAAACAAAGTTAAATTCAATGGTCTACGATGATTATTAAAAAAGTTGCATTTTTTAACAAATTTTCAAGGGGGTTACTCATGTCTTTTTTTCGTGTTTTCATCAAAAATTTAAAATATCTAATCCGACTAATTGACGTACGAGGAGCTCAGATTTGCAAACCGCGTTCAATTTGGAGTTTTAGTTTGGCCGCAACATCCGATCAAAGTCTGAAAAATCAATTATTTTCGTAAATTTTCTAAAATGCTCACTGTGACTGACTAACTTTTTTGCTATTGAAGATAGCTGAAATTTTTTAACGGCAATCAATTTCTCTCGTCTTTCTGATGAAAACAAAGTTAAATTCAATGGTCTACGATGATTATTAAAAAAGTTGCATTTTTCAACAAATTTTTAAGGGGGTTACTCATGTCTTTTTTTCGTGTTTTCATCAAAAATTTAAAATCTCTAATCCGACTAATTAATGTACGAGGAGCTCAGATTTGCAAACCGCGTTCAATTTGGAGTTTTCGTTTGGCCGCTACGGCCGATCAAAGTCTGAAAAATTAATGATTTTCGTAAATTTCCTAAAATGTTCATGGTGACTGACTAACTTTTTTGCTATTGAAGATAGCCGAAATGTTTTAACGGCAATCAATTTCTCTCGTCTTTCTGATGAAAACAAAGTTAAATTCAATAGTCTACGATGATTATTAAGAAAGTTGCATTTTTTAACAAATTTTCAAGGGGTTTACTCGTGTCTTTTTTTCGTGTTTTCATCAAAAATTTAAAATCTCTAATCCGACTAATTAACGTACGAGGAGCTCAGATTTGCAAACCGCGTTCAATTTGGAGTTTTAGTTTGGCCGCTACAGCCGATCAAAGTCTGAAAAATCAATTATTTTCGTAAATTTTCTAAAATGTTCACTGTGACTAACTAACTTTTTTGCTATTGAAGATAGCTGAAATTTTTTAACGGCAATCAATTTCTCTCGTCTTTCTGATGAAAACAAAGTTAAATTCAATAGTCTACGATGATTATTAAGAAAGTTGCATTTTTTAACAAATTTTCAAGGGGTTTACTCATGTCTTTTTTTCGTGTTTTTATCAAAAATTTAAAATCTCTAATCCGACTAATTAACGTACGAGGAGCTCAGATTTGCAAACCGCGTTGAATTTGGAGTTTTCGTTAGGCCGCTACGGCCGATCAAAGTCTGAAAAATTAATTATTTTCGTAAATTTCCTAAAATGTTCATGGTGACTGACTAACTTTTTTGCTATTGAAGATAGCTGAAATTTTTTAACGGCAATCAATTTCTCTCGTCTTTCTGATGAAAACAAAGTTAAATTCAATAGTCTACGATGATTATTAAGAAAGTTGCATTTTTTAACAAATTTTCAAGGGGTTTACTCATGTCTTTTTTTCGTGTTTTCATCAAAAATTTAAAATATCTAATCCGACTAATTGACGTACGAGGAGCTCAGATTTGCAAACCGCGTTCAATTTGGAGTTTTAGTTTGGCCGCAACATCCGATCAAAGTCTGAAAAATCAATTATTTTCGTAAATTTTCTAAAATGCTCACTGTGACTGACTAACTTTTTTGCTATTGAAGATAGATGAAATTTTTTAACGGCAATCAATTTCTCTCGTCTTTCTGATGAAAACAAAGTTAAATTCAATGGTCTACGATGATTATTAAAAAAGTTGCATTTTTCAACAAATTTTCAAGGGGGTTACTCATGTCTTTTTTTCGTGTTTTCATCAAAAATTTAAAATCTCTAATCCGACTAATTAACGTACGAGGAGCTCAGATTTGCAAACCGCGTTCAATTTGGAGTTTTCGTTTGGCCGCTACGGCCGATCAAAGTCTGAAAAATTAATTATTTTCGTAAATTTCCTAAAATGTTCATGGTGACTGACTAACTTTTTTGCTATTGAAGATAGCCGAAATGTTTTAACGGCAATCAATTTCTCTCGTCTTTCTGATGAAAACAAAGTTAAATTCAATAGTCTACGATGATTATTAAGAAAGTTGCATTTTTTAACAAATTTTCAATTTTCATGTCTTTTTTTCGTGTTTTCATCAAAAATTTAAAATCTCTAATCCGACTAACTAACGTACGAGGAGCTCAGATTTGCAAACCGCGTTCAATTTGGAGTTTTCGTTAGGCCGCTACGGCCGATCAAAGTCTGAAAAATTAATTATTTTCGTAAATTTCCTAAAATGTTCATGGTGACTGACTAACTTTTTTGCTATAGAAGATAGCTGAAATTTTTTAACGGCAATCAATTTCTCTCGTCTTTCTGATGAAAACAAAGTTAAATTCAATAGTCTACGATGATTATTAAGAAAGTTGCATTTTTTAACAAATTTTCAAGGGGTTTACTCATGTCTTTTTTTCGTGTTTTCATCAAAAATTTAAAATATCTAATCCGACTAATTGACGTACGAGGAGCTCAGATTTGCAAACCGCGTTCAATTTGGAGTTTTAGTTTGGCCGCAACATCCGATCAAAGTCTGAAAAATCAATTATTTTCGTAAATTTTCTAAAATGCTCACTGTGACTGACTAACTTTTTTGCTATTGAAGATAGATGAAATTTTTTAACGGCAATCAATTTCTCTCGTCTTTCTGATGAAAACAAAGTTAAATTCAATGGTCTACGATGATTATTAAAAAAGTTGCATTTTTCAACAAATTTTCAAGGGGGTTACTCATGTCTTTTTTTCGTGTTTTCATCAAAAATTTAAAATCTCTAATCCGACTAATTAACGTACGAGGAGCTCAGATTTGCAAACCGCGTTCAATTTGGAGTTTTAGTTTGGCCGCTACAGCCGATAAAATTCTGAAAAATCAATTATTTTCGTAAATTTTCTAAAATGTTCACTGTGACTGACTAACTTTTTTGCTATTGAAGATAGCTGAAATTTTTTAACGGCAATCAATTTCTCTCGTCTTTCTGATGAAAACAAAGTTAAATTCAATAGTCTACGATGATTATTAAGAAAGTTGCATTTTTTAAAAACTTTCTTTTTTTCGTGTTTTCATCAAAAATTTAAAATCTCTAATCCGACTAATTAACGTACGAGGAGCTCAGATTTGCAAACCGCGTTCAATTTGGAGTTTTAGTTTGGCCGCTACAGCCGATCAAAGTCTGAAAAATCAATTATTTTCGTAAATTTTCTAAAATGTTCACTGTGACTAACTAACTTTTTTGCTATTGAAGATAGCTGAAATTTTTTAACGGCAATCAATTTCTCTCGTCTTTCTGATGAAAACAAAGTTAAATTCAATAGTCTACGATGATTATTAAGAAAGTTGCATTTTTTAACAAATTTTCAAGGGGTTTACTCATGTCTTTTTTTCGTGTTTTTATCAAAAATTTAAAATCTCTAATCCGACTAATTAACGTACGAGGAGCTCAGATTTGCAAACCGCGTTGAATTTGGAGTTTTCGTTAGGCCGCTACGGCCGATCAAAGTCTGAAAAATTAATTATTTTCGTAAATTTTCTAAAATGCTCACTGTGACTGACTAACTTTTTTGCTATTGAAGATAGCTGAAATTTTTTAACGGCAATCAATTTCTCTCGTCTTTCTGATGAAAACAAAGTTAAATTCAATGGTCTACGATGATTATTAAAAAAGTTGCATTTTTCAACAAATTTTCAAGGGGGTTACTCATGTCTTTTTTTCGTGTTTTCATCAAAAATTTAAAATCTCTAATCCGACTAATTAATGTACGAGGAGCTCAGATTTGCAAACCGCGTTCAATTTGGAGTTTTCGTTTGGCCGCTACGGCCGATCAAAGTCTGAAAAATTAATGATTTTCGTAAATTTCCTAAAATGTTCATGGTGACTGACTAACTTTTTTGCTATTGAAGATAGCCGAAATGTTTTAACGGCAATCAATTTCTCTCGTCTTTCTGATGAAAACAAAGTTAAATTCAATAGTCTACGATGATTATTAAGAAAGTTGCATTTTTTAACAAATTTTCAAGGGGTTTACTCGTGTCTTTTTTTCGTGTTTTCATCAAAAATTTAAAATCTCTAATCCGACTAATTAACGTACGAGGAGCTCAGATTTGCAAACCGCGTTCAATTTGGAGTTTTAGTTTGGCCGCTACAGCCGATCAAAGTCTGAAAAATCAATTATTTTCGTAAATTTTCTAAAATGTTCACTGTGACTAACTAACTTTTTTGCTATTGAAGATAGCTGAAATTTTTTAACGGCAATCAATTTCTCTCGTCTTTCTGATGAAAACAAAGTTAAATTCAATAGTCTACGATGATTATTAAGAAAGTTGCATTTTTTAACAAATTTTCAAGGGGTTTACTCATGTCTTTTTTTCGTGTTTTTATCAAAAATTTAAAATCTCTAATCCGACTAATTAACGTACGAGGAGCTCAGATTTGCAAACCGCGTTGAATTTGGAGTTTTCGTTAGGCCGCTACGGCCGATCAAAATCTGAAAAATTAATTATTTTCGTAAATTTCCTAAAATGTTCATGGTGACTGACTAACTTTTTTGCTATTGAAGATAGCTTAAATTTTTTAACGGCAATCAATTTCTCTCGTCTTTCTGATGAAAACAAAGTTAAATTCAATAGTCTACGATGATTATTAAGAAAGTTGCATTTTTTAACAAATTTTCAAGGGGTTTACTCATGTGTTTTTTTTCGTGTTTTCATCAAAAATTTAAAATCTCTAATCCGACTAATTAACGTACGAGGAGCTCAGATTTGCAAACCGCGTTCAATTTGGAGTTTTAGTTTGGCCGCTACAGCCGATCAAAGTCTGAAAAATCAATTATTTTCGTAAATTTTCTAAAATGTTCACTGTGACTGACTAACTTTTTTGCTATTGAAGATAGCTGAAATTTTTTAACGGCAATCAATTTCTCTCGTCTTTCTGATGAAAACAAAGTTAAATTCAATGGTCTACGATGATTATTAAAAAAGTTGCATTTTTTAACAAATTTTCAAGGGGGTTACTCATGTCTTTTTTTCGTGTTTTCATCAAAAATTTAAAATATCTAATCCGACTAATTGACGTACGAGGAGCTCAGATTTGCAAACCGCGTTCAATTTGGAGTTTTAGTTTGGCCGCAACATCCGATCAAAGTCTGAAAAATCAATTATTTTCGTAAATTTTCTAAAATGCTCACTGTGACTGACTAACTTTTTTGCTATTGAAGATAGCTGAAATTTTTTAACGGCAATCAATTTCTCTCGTCTTTCTGATGAAAACAAAGTTAAATTCAATAGTCTACGATGATTATTAAGAAAGTTGCATTTTTTAAAAACTTTCTTTTTTTCGTGTTTTCATCAAAAATTTAAAATCTCTAATCCGACTAATTAACGTACGAGGAGCTCAGATTTGCAAACCGCGTTCAATTTGGAGTTTTAGTTTGGCCGCTACAGCCGATCAAAGTCTGAAAAATCAATTATTTTCGTAAATTTTCTAAAATGTTCACTGTGACTAACTAACTTTTTTGCTATTGAAGATAGCTGAAATTTTTTAACGGCAATCAATTTCTCTCGTCTTTCTGATGAAAACAAAGTTAAATTCAATAGTCTACGATGATTATTAAGAAAGTTGCATTTTTTAACAAATTTTCAAGGGGTTTACTCATGTCTTTTTTTCGTGTTTTTATCAAAAATTTAAAATCTCTAATCCGACTAATTAACGTACGAGGAGCTCAGATTTGCAAACCGCGTTGAATTTGGAGTTTTCGTTAGGCCGCTACGGCCGATCAAAGTCTGAAAAATTAATTATTTTCGTAAATTTTCTAAAATGCTCACTGTGACTGACTAACTTTTTTGCTATTGAAGATAGCTGAAATTTTTTAACGGCAATCAATTTCTCTCGTCTTTCTGATGAAAACAAAGTTAAATTCAATGGTCTACGATGATTATTAAAAAAGTTGCATTTTTCAACAAATTTTCAAGGGGGTTACTCATGTCTTTTTTTCGTGTTTTCATCAAAAATTTAAAATCTCTAATCCGACTAATTAATGTACGAGGAGCTCAGATTTGCAAACCGCGTTCAATTTGGAGTTTTCGTTTGGCCGCTACGGCCGATCAAAGTCTGAAAAATTAATGATTTTCGTAAATTTCCTAAAATGTTCATGGTGACTGACTAACTTTTTTGCTATTGAAGATAGCCGAAATGTTTTAACGGCAATCAATTTCTCTCGTCTTTCTGATGAAAACAAAGTTAAATTCAATAGTCTACGATGATTATTAAGAAAGTTGCATTTTTTAACAAATTTTCAAGGGGTTTACTCGTGTCTTTTTTTAGTGTTTTCATCAAAAATTTAAAATCTCTAATCCGACTAATTAACGTACGAGGAGCTCAGATTTGCAAACCGCGTTCAATTTGGAGTTTTAGTTTGGCCGCTACAGCCGATCAAAGTCTGAAAAATCAATTATTTTCGTAAATTTTCTAAAATGTTCACTGTGACTAACTAACTTTTTTGCTATTGAAGATAGCTGAAATTTTTTAACGGCAATCAATTTCTCTCGTCTTTCTGATGAAAACAAAGTTAAATTCAATAGTCTACGATGATTATTAAGAAAGTTGCATTTTTTAACAAATTTTCAAGGGGTTTACTCATGTCTTTTTTTCGTGTTTTTATCAAAAATTTAAAATCTCTAATCCGACTAATTAACGTACGAGGAGCTCAGATTTGCAAACCGCGTTGAATTTGGAGTTTTCGTTAGGCCGCTACGGCCGATCAAAATCTGAAAAATTAATTATTTTCGTAAATTTCCTAAAATGTTCATGGTGACTGACTAACTTTTTTGCTATTGAAGATAGCTTAAATTTTTTAACGGCAATCAATTTCTCTCGTCTTTCTGATGAAAACAAAGTTAAATTCAATAGTCTACGATGATTATTAAGAAAGTTGCATTTTTTAACAAATTTT
The DNA here is from genome assembly GCA_910593695.2 of Ocypus olens. Classification (NCBI taxonomy): domain Eukaryota; kingdom Metazoa; phylum Arthropoda; class Insecta; order Coleoptera; family Staphylinidae; genus Ocypus; species Ocypus olens. The sequence goes on from OU343057.1 coordinate 16,396,277, forward strand.
CAAGGGGTTTACTCATGTGTTTTTTTTCGTGTTTTCATCAAAAATTTAAAATCTCTAATCCGACTAATTAACGTACGAGGAGCTCAGATTTGCAAACCGCGTTCAATTTGGAGTTTTAGTTTGGCCGCTACAGCCGATCAAAGTCTGAAAAATCAATTATTTTCGTAAATTTTCTAAAATGCTCACTGTGACTGACTAACTTTTTTGCTATTGAAGATAGCTGAAATTTTTTAACGGCAATCAATTTCTCTCGTCTTTCTGATGAAAACAAAGTTAAATTCAATAGTCTACGATGATTATTAAGAAAGTTGCATTTTTTAACAAATTTTCAAGGGGGTTACTCATGTCTTTTTTTCGTGTTTTCATCAAAAATTTAAAATATCTAATCCGACTAATTGACGTACGAGGAGCTCAGATTTGCAAACCGCGTTCAATTTGGAGTTTTAGTTTGGCCGCAACATCCGATCAAAGTCTGAAAAATCAATTATTTTCGTAAATTTTCTAAAATGCTCACTGTGACTGACTAACTTTTTTGCTATTGAAGATAGCTGAAATTTTTTAACGGCAATCAATTTCTCTCGTCTTTCTGATGAAAACAAAGTTAAATTCAATGGTCTACGATGATTATTAAAAAAGTTGCATTTTTCAACAAATTTTTAAGGGGGTTACTCATGTCTTTTTTTCGTGTTTTCATCAAAAATTTAAAATCTCTAATCCGACTAATTAATGTACGAGGAGCTCAGATTTGCAAACCGCGTTCAATTTGGAGTTTTCGTTTGGCCGCTACGGCCGATCAAAGTCTGAAAAATTAATGATTTTCGTAAATTTCCTAAAATGTTCATGGTGACTGACTAACTTTTTTGCTATTGAAGATAGCCGAAATGTTTTAACGGCAATCAATTTCTCTCGTCTTTCTGATGAAAACAAAGTTAAATTCAATAGTCTACGATGATTATTAAGAAAGTTGCATTTTTTAACAAATTTTCAAGGGGTTTACTCGTGTCTTTTTTTCGTGTTTTCATCAAAAATTTAAAATCTCTAATCCGACTAATTAACGTACGAGGAGCTCAGATTTGCAAACCGCGTTCAATTTGGAGTTTTAGTTTGGCCGCTACAGCCGATCAAAGTCTGAAAAATCAATTATTTTCGTAAATTTTCTAAAATGTTCACTGTGACTAACTAACTTTTTTGCTATTGAAGATAGCTGAAATTTTTTAACGGCAATCAATTTCTCTCGTCTTTCTGATGAAAACAAAGTTAAATTCAATAGTCTACGATGATTATTAAGAAAGTTGCATTTTTTAACAAATTTTCAAGGGGTTTACTCATGTCTTTTTTTCGTGTTTTTATCAAAAATTTAAAATCTCTAATCCGACTAATTAACGTACGAGGAGCTCAGATTTGCAAACCGCGTTGAATTTGGAGTTTTCGTTAGGCCGCTACGGCCGATCAAAGTCTGAAAAATTAATTATTTTCGTAAATTTCCTAAAATGTTCATGGTGACTGACTAACTTTTTTGCTATTGAAGATAGCTGAAATTTTTTAACGGCAATCAATTTCTCTCGTCTTTCTGATGAAAACAAAGTTAAATTCAATAGTCTACGATGATTATTAAGAAAGTTGCATTTTTTAACAAATTTTCAAGGGGTTTACTCATGTCTTTTTTTCGTGTTTTCATCAAAAATTTAAAATATCTAATCCGACTAATTGACGTACGAGGAGCTCAGATTTGCAAACCGCGTTCAATTTGGAGTTTTAGTTTGGCCGCAACATCCGATCAAAGTCTGAAAAATCAATTATTTTCGTAAATTTTCTAAAATGCTCACTGTGACTGACTAACTTTTTTGCTATTTAAGATAGATGAAATTTTTTAACGGCAATCAATTTCTCTCGTCTTTCTGATGAAAACAAAGTTAAATTCAATGGTCTACGATGATTATTAAAAAAGTTGCATTTTTCAACAAATTTTCAAGGGGGTTACTCATGTCTTTTTTTCGTGTTTTCATCAAAAATTTAAAATCTCTAATCCGACTAATTAACGTACGAGGAGCTCAGATTTGCAAACCGCGTTCAATTTGGAGTTTTCGTTTGGCCGCTACGGCCGATCAAAGTCTGAAAAATTAATTATTTTCGTAAATTTCCTAAAATGTTCATGGTGACTGACTAACTTTTTTGCTATTGAAGATAGCCGAAATGTTTTAACGGCAATCAATTTCTCTCGTCTTTCTGATGGAAACAAAGTTAAATTCAATAGTCTACGATGATTATTAAGAAAGTTGCATTTTTTAACAAATTTTCAATTTTCATGTCTTTTTTTCGTGTTTTCATCAAAAATTTAAAATCTCTAATCCGACTAACTAACGTACGAGGAGCTCAGATTTGCAAACCGCGTTCAATTTGGAGTTTTCGTTAGGCCGCTACGGCCGATCAAAGTCTGAAAAATTAATTATTTTCGTAAATTTCCTAAAATGTTCATGGTGACTGACTAACTTTTTTGCTATAGAAGATAGCTGAAATTTTTTAACGGCAATCAATTTCTCTCGTCTTTCTGATGAAAACAAAGTTAAATTCAATAGTCTACGATGATTATTAAGAAAGTTGCATTTTTTAACAAATTTTCAAGGGGTTTACTCATGTCTTTTTTTCGTGTTTTCATCAAAAATTTAAAATATCTAATCCGACTAATTGACGTACGAGGAGCTCAGATTTGCAAACCGCGTTCAATTTGGAGTTTTAGTTTGGCCGCAACATCCGATCAAAGTCTGAAAAATCAATTATTTTCGTAAATTTTCTAAAATGCTCACTGTGACTGACTAACTTTTTTGCTATTGAAGATAGCTGACATTTTTTAACGGCAATCAATTTCTCTCGTCTTTCTGATGAAAACAAAGTTAAATTCAATGGTCTACGATGATTATTAAAAAAGTTGCATTTTTCAACAAATTTTCAAGGGGGTTACTCATGTCTTTTTTTCGTGTTTTCATCAAAAATTTAAAATCTCTAATCCGACTAATTAACGTACGAGGAGCTCAGATTTGCAAACCGCGTTCAATTTGGAGTTTTAGTTTGGCCGCTACAGCCGATAAAATTCTGAAAAATCAATTATTTTCGTAAATTTTCTAAAATGTTCACTGTGACTGACTAACTTTTTTGCTATTGAAGATAGCTGAAATTTTTTAACGGCAATCAATTTCTCTCGTCTTTCTGATGAAAACAAAGTTAAATTCAATAGTCTACGATGATTATTAAGAAAGTTGCATTTTTTAAAAACTTTCTTTTTTTCGTGTTTTCATCAAAAATTTAAAATCTCTAATCCGACTAACTAACGTACGAGGAGCTCAGATTTGCAAACCGCGTTCAATTTGGAGTTTTCGTTTGGCCGCAACATCCGATCAAAGTCTGAAAAATCAATTATTTTCGTAAATTTTCTAAAATGCTCACTGTGACTGACTAACTTTTTTGCTATTGAAGATAGCTGAAATTTTTTAACGGCAATCAATTTCTCTCGTCTTTCTGATGAAAACAAAGTTAAATTCAATAGTCTACGATGATTATTAAGAAAGTTGCATTTTTTAACAAATTTTCAAGGGGTTTACTCATGTCTTTTTTTCGTGTTTTCATCAAAAATTTAAAATCTCTAATCCGACTAATTAACGTACGAGGAGCTCAGATTTGCAAACCGCGTTCAATTTGGAGTTTTCGTTTGGCCGCTACGGCCGATCAAAGTCTGAAAAATTAATTATTTTCGTAAATTTCCTAAAATGTTCATGGTGACTGACTAACTTTTTTGCTATTGAAGATGGCCGAAATGTTTTAACGGCAATCAATTTCTCTCGTCTTTCTGATGAAAACAAAGTTAAAGTCAATAGTCTACGATGATTATTAAGAAAGTTGCATTTTTTAACAAATTTTCAAGGGGTTTACTCATGTCTTTTTTTCGTGTTTTCATCAAAAATTTAAAATCTCTAATCCGACTAATTAACGTACGAGGAGCTCAGATTTGCAAACCGCGTTCAATTTGGAGTTTTCGTTTGGCCGCTACGGCTGATCAAAGTCTGAAAAATTAATTATTTTCGTAAATTTCCTAAAATGTTCATGGTGACTGACTAACTTTTTTGCTATTGAAGATAGCCGAAATGTTTTAACGGCAATCAATTTCTCTCGTCTTTCTGATGAAAACAAAGTTAAATTCAATAGTCTACGATGATTATTAAGAAAGTTGCATTTTTTAACAAATTTTCAAGGTCTTTTCAATGTCTTTTTTTCGTGTTTTCATCAAAAATTTAAAATCTCTAATCCGACTAATTAATGTACGAGGAGCTCAGATTTGCAAACCGCGTTCAATTTGGAGTTTTCGTTTGGCCGCAACAGCCGATCAAAGTCTGAAAAATCAATTATTTTCGTAAATTTTCTAAAATGCTCACTGTGACTGACTAACTTTTTTGCTATTGAAGATAGCTGAAATTTTTTAACGGCAATCAATTTCTCTCGTCTTTCTGATGAAAACAAAGTTAAATTCAATAGTGTACGATGATTATTAAGAAAGTTGCATTTTTTAACAAATTTTCAAGGGGTTTACTCATGTCTTTTTTTCGTGTTTTCATCAAAAATTTAAAATCTCTATTCCGACTAACTAACGTACGAGGAGCTCAGATTTGCAAACCGCGTTCAATTTGGAGTTTTCGTTTGGCCGCTACGGCCGATCAAAGTCTGAAAAATTAATTATTTTCGTAAATTTCCTAAAATGTTCATGGTGACTGACTAACTTTTTTGCTATTGAAGATAGCCGAAATGTTTTAACGGCAATCAATTTCTCTCGTCTTTCTGATGAAAACAAAGTTAAATTCAATAGTCTACGATGATTATTAAGAAAGTTGCATTTTTTAACAAATTTTCAAGGGGTTTACTCATGTCTTTTTTTCGTGTTTTCATCAAAAATTTAAAATCTCTAATCCGACTAATTAACGTACGAGGAGCTCAGATTTGCAAACCGCGTTCAATTTGGAGTTTTAGTTTGGCCGCTACAGCCGATCAAAGTCTGAAAAATCAATTATTTTCGTAAATTTTCTAAAATGTTCACTGTGACTAACTAACTTTTTTGCTATTGAAGATAGCTGAAATTTTTTAACGGCAATCAATTTCTCTCGTCTTTCTGATGAAAACAAAGTTAAATTCAATAGTCTACGATGATTATTAAAAAAGTTGCATTTTTCAACAAATTTTCAAGGGGACTCATGTCTTTTTTTCGTGTTTTCATCAAAAATTTAAAATCTCTAATTCGACTAACTAACGTACGATGAGCTCAGATTTGCAAAGCGCGTTCAATTTGGAGTTTTCGTTAGGCCGCTACGGCCGATCAAAGTCTGAAAAATTAATTATTTTCGTAAATTTCCTAAAATGTTCATGGTGACTGTAAAAAATTCTTTATTTTCGTAAATTTCCTAAAATGTTCATGGTGACTGACTAACTTTTTTGCTATTGAAGATAGCTGAAATTATTTAACGGCAATCAATTTCTCTTGTCTTTCTGATGAAAACAAAGTTAAATTCAATAGTCTACGATGATTATTAAGAAAGTTGCATTTTTTAACTAATTTTCAAGGGGTTTACTCATGTCTTTTTTTCGTGTTTTTATCAAAAATTTAAAATCTCTAATCCGACTAATTAACGTACGAGGAGCTCAGATTTGCAAACCGTGTTCAATTTGGAGTTTTCGTTAAGCCGCTACGGCCGATCAAAGTCTGAAAAATTAATTATTTTCGTAAATTTCCTAAAATGTTCATGGTGACTGACTAACTTTTTTGCTATTGAAGATAGCCGAAATGTTTTAACGGCAATCAATTTCTCTCGTCTTTCTGATGAAAACAAAGTTAAATTCAAAAGTCTACGATGATTATTAAGAAAGTTGCATTTTTTAACAAATTTTCATGTCTTTTTTTCGTGTTTTCATCAAAAATTTAAAATCTCTAATCCGACTAATTAATGTACGAGGAGCTCAGATTTGCAAACCGCGTTCAATTTGGAGTTTTCGTTTGGCCGCAACAGCCGATCAAAGTCTGAAAAATCAATTATTTTCGTAAATTTTCTAAAATGCTCACTGTGACTGACTAACTTTTTTGCTATTGAAGATAGCTGAAATTTTTTAACGGCAATCAATTTCTCTCGTCTTTCTGATGAAAATAAAGTTAAATTCAATAGTCTACGATGATTATTAAGAAAGTTGCATTTTTTAACAAATTTTCAAGGGGTTTACTCATGTCTTTTTTTCGTGTTTTCATCAAAAATTTAAAATCTCTATTCCGACTAACTAACGTACGAGGAGCTCAGATTTGCAAACCGCGTTCAATTTGGAGTTTTCGTTTGGCCGCTACGGCCGATCAAAGTATGAAAAATTAATTATTTTCGTAAATTTCCTAAAATGTTCATGGTGACTGACTAACTTTTTTGCTATTGAAGATAGCCGAAATGTTTTAACGGCAATCAATTTCTCTTGTCTTTCTGATGAAAACAAAGTTAAATTCAATAGTCTACGATGATTATTAAGAAAGTTGCATTTTTTAACAAATTTTCAAGGGGTTTACTCATGTCTTTTTTTCGTGTTTTCATCAAAAATTTAAAATCTCTAATCCGACTAATTAACGTACGAGGAGCTCAGATTTGCAAACCGCGTTCAATTTGGAGTTTTAGTTTGGCCGCTACAGCCGATCAAAGTCTGAAAAATCAATTATTTTCGTAAATTTTCTAAAATGTTCACTGTGACTAACTAACTTTTTTGCTATTGAAGATAGCTGAAATTTTTTAACGGCAATCAATTTCTCTCGTCTTTCTGATGAAAACAAAGTTAAATTCAATAGTCTACGATGATTATTAAAAAAGTTGCATTTTTCAACAAATTTTCAAGGGGTTTACTCATGTCTTTTTTTCGTGTTTTCATCAAAAATTTAAAATATCTAATCCGACTAACTAACGTACGATGAGCTCAGATTTGCAAAGCGCGTTCAATTTGGAGTTTTCGTTAGGCCGCTACGGCCGATCAAAGTCTGAAAAATTAATTATTTTCGTAAATTTCCTAAAATGTTCATGGTGACTGTAAAAAATTCTTTATTTTCGTAAATTTCCTAAAATGTTCATGGTGACTGACTAACTTTTTTGCTATTGAAGATAGCTGAAATTTTTTAACGGCAATCAATTTCTCTCGTCTTTCTGATGAAAACAAAGTTAAATTCAATAGTCTACGATGATTATTAAGAAAGTTGCATTTTTTAACAAATTTTCAAGGGGTTTACTCATGTCTTTTTTTCGTGTTTTCATCAAAAATTTAAAATCTCTAATCCGACTAGTTGTTTGTATTAACTGTATTTCTCATTTCAATAATTAATTTACATTAAAATATGCTTGAGACGGACATCTGCGGGAAAATGCCGCATCCAGAAGCCATACAATGAAGTTGTGTAACAGTAAAACAAATTAATTCACTTTCAGTGGTTAACGGCCGAAATTTTGGGCGACCGGCGAAGATAGATCTTACTCTCGGATTTTTCTCCCGAATGGCCGCCATTAATATTCATATCCCATTCATTCAGCGTTCTGATCTTGTAGCTAGTTAATCTTTCGATGAGAACACGGAATGAATGTTTCCTAGAAGTTAATTTAGCTCCGCAGTAATAATAGTGATGGTTGTACGCTGGCGGATGACTTTGAAATATTATTAATGCACCGATAAATGACTTTGAAATATGGATACAGTGTGGGGGTGCAAAAATTGCGGCGATGGCAATCCTTCAAAATTTCTAATTGTTACCGTTATACGGAATTCATAACTTACAAACTTAATAAGAATAATAAATTATGTTTTACTGCCTTTACCATATGCAAATACTTATTGCCCATATATTAGTTTGGCAACCTGATTATCCTTCCGAGTTAACTTCTCAAGAACGATTATTTCTGGTATTTGCCAACGATACCAATCTTCATTAAACGTTTTTCGCGTTTTTTGAAACTTTAATTACTTTTCTGTATGGTCATTACAAACTCTTCAATTTGCAAGTTATGTTAAAATAAATCATTTGCTGAAGGAGCAAAAAGAAAAGTATGCACCGCAGAAGATGTAGATGAAATAATAGAGATAAAAAAAAATGATTTTTGATAGTGTTGATTTAATTTTTTTTTAATTGAAACGCAAAGAAAACAAAAATCAGATTCAGATAAAAGGTGACAAGGTCCTATTATAACTGATGAGATATAACAATATTTAAATTTCATTTCCAATTTAATAATGGTTTACTATATATTCATGAAAGCACGTCCTATCCCATTAAACATTTAAGGTAATATGGATATACATTGAAGCAATTAATAATCACCAATAAAAAAAAAGATCCCGATCGTTATTACTGGAAGAAAGAAAAAGTCAAAAAAATGTTTTACTTAAAACAAATTTTGTGTAAGAAAAACGCCGCACCAGATTTAGAAATATTTCAGCTTAGCCTGAAATTACCTTTGAAGAATGTAATTGTCGACGCTCGTGACGATTAAGCGTGACTGTTTTATTTGCGACTTATTACTAACGGTACCGCTGGAATCGCAGCGCACACGTGAATTTTGATTTGAAATACAGATTGTCTCGATTTTTTTGGAAATATAGTACGAGTGTCAAAAACATGCATTTTTAATTGTTTGTGACATGCAAGTCAATGAATTAAGAACGGTACAAAATAATAAACAATAATATACAAAATTAATGAAAAAACTATACTAAATATTCAAATCCTCTGCTAAACAATTTCTATACTATTAAAATAACATTTAGTACTTTATTTTAAAATTACACTAAATTCATCACATGTTGACGTTCGAATCAAAATCAGACAAAGCATTTGACAGTTGTGTAATTTAAACAAAAAAATCAAAATCGCAATTTTAAATCTTCGGACTTTGAAAACGTGCAATTTTGACTTTTTGCGTTGATTTCATGAAACTATTTATTAACGGTTTTCAAATTGCACAAAATTTTACACTTTTTGATGTTAAAATCACCAAAATCAAACAATGCGTTTGGGAGTTATGTGGTTTCAAAAACTAAAATTAGGATTTTGAAATCTTCGAACTTTAAAAAACTGCGATTTTTGCAGTTTGTGGTAATTTCTTGAAAAAAAAATTGTTATAAGATTTGAAACCTCTAAATTTTCCATATTTTGACATTTGAATCATCAAAATCAAACAAAGCATTTGATTCTTGTGCAATTTGAAAAGAATCAAAATCGCAATTTTAAATCTTGGGATTTTGGTAAAATGTGCAATTTTAAAATTTTCCGTTGATTTCTCGAAAATATTCATTAATAATTTTAAACTGCACAAATTTTTCTATTTTGGACGTTAGAATGATCAAAATTGTACAATGCGTTTGACGGTTATGCAGTTTCAAAAACCAAAATTACTATTTTTAAATCTTCGAACTTTAATTTCACGAAACTATTTAATAATCAGTTTGAAAATTACACTAAATTTTACATATTTTGATGTTTGAATAATCAAAATCAGACAAAACATTCGACAGTTGTGCAATTTAAAAATAATTAAAATCGCAATTTTAAATCTTCGGATTTTGAAAACGTGCAATTTAGATATTTTGTTTTGATTTCACGAAACCATTTATTAATCCGTTTTTAAATTGCACAAAATTTTACACTTTTTGACGTGGTAACGATCAAAATCGGACAATGCGTTTGGCAGTTATGTAGTTTCAAAAACCAAAATTACGATTTTGAAATCTTCGAACTTTAATAAAGTGCGATTTTTGCAGTTTGTGTTAATTTATTGCAAAAAAGTTTTTACACGAATAAACTACACTCAATTTTCCAAATTTTGACGTTTAAATCATCAAAATCATATAAATATGCAAGTTGAAAAGAATCAAAATCGCAATTTTAAATCTTCGGATTTTGAAAACGTGCAATTTTGGTGTTTTCCGTTGATTTCTCGAAAATATTTATTAACCGGTTTTTAAATTGTACAAATTTTTCCAATTTTTGACGTTAGTTTACCAAAATCGCACAACGTGTTTGGCAGTTACGTAGATTCAAAAACCAAAATCACGATTTTGAAATCTTCGAACTTTAAAACAGTGCGATTTTTGCAGCAGGTTTTAATTTCCCCAAATAAAATAATATCAGACTTAAAACTACACTAAATTTTCCAAATTTTGACGTTTGAATCATCAAAATCAGATGGAGCATTACACAGTTATGCAATTTGAAAAGAATCAAAATCGCAATTTTAGATCTTCGGACTTTGAAAACGTGCAATTTTGATGTTTTGCGTTGATTTCGCGAAGCTATTTATTACTAGCGGTTTGTAAATTGCACAATTTTTTTTTACTGGTATAAATCGAAGAATTTCCAGGAAAACGTAAGGTTTTCAAAGAATGAATATTTGGAATTTGTCGTTCGATGAAGCAACCGGTGATTTTAATTGCGGACCCCCAATTATTTTTTACAGTAAGTCAACTGCCACCCGTTTTCGAGAATTACAGTTACACAGGCGATTATGTATAATTAATTTAGTTTTTTGGACCGAATTACTTTCCGCGGTGACTGCATTCTAATTGATAGCAGTTAATTTGACGAATTCGGACATTCCGCCCGTAATCTCTCATAACTGTAAGCGGACGGAATTATCTTCGAGCAGCATTTTTTCACGTCCTAAACACAATCTACAAATCACAATTTATGTAACAAAAAAATAATTTGCGAGCGTGTTTATTTAAACCGAAAGTTTGTTGGCTCCGATTACCTCTCGGATTTATCCAATATGGTGTAAGGAGAGTCACGAGAAATAATTACAACTCAACTCGTACTATAAATTTTGTGAGAAAAACAAAGCACAGTATTTGGGGGTCGCAGTGTAAATATAATTTAAACATCAAGAAGTTTACGATGGTTCTTATTCTGCTTCAGTCCTAGTTTATCCAATAATGATTTTTTGCCTCTTGAAGTCATTGTGTCATCTGTACGGCGCCCAGCGGTGCAGAGATATTTATTTGAGATTTAGATTCAATGACCTCTCGTGATCGTGACTTTGATCGGTAATATATTACTGGCAGTGCAAAACGATAAGAACTTGGAAAAAAAAACTAAGTGGTCTTTAGCAAAATATTTGAAGAGGATAAGGAACAGTTGTGTGTTAAGATACAATAACGTTAGCGGAAGTTACCGACGTTGTAAGAAGATCCAGTAAATAAGGAGTTGTATCCAGAGCCGACGTCTCTATCATCTGAAGGTTCGTGCGTCTAAGATGGCAGAAGCAGAAGTTACTATCGCTGCAGGGATATGACGTAGTAGGCAGAGTGAGACCACACAAGAGGTGCTCTATCCAGAGTCGAGGTCTTCCACATCACCTACTAGAGGATAACGATAGATCTCCATACGGAAACTAACGCTTTACCGACCAATGTACTTACAGTTACATTGATCGGTAAGGCGTCGGTTTCCTTTTTTTATGGCCTAAACAATTAAGATTTAGAACCCACTGTGTAGTTCAAAAAGACCCCGTGAGATTCTATAACAAACCCGAAAAATGAAAGTGGGCGACATATTAGAGACGCTCATTGCATAAAAACAGTGATAAATAGCGAAGAACAAGATAGGCGATTGTTAGTTTTCAGAGTCAAAAGACGCAATTTACTGCTTTCCTACTCCCAACAGCGCTTTTGCAGCTAATGAAGGTATGAGTGCCTAGAAGCATCTATCTGAGGCAATTAAGTCTCACGAAAACAGAAAGTAATAAAAAAAACACATAATAAATTGGCTAAATCTAAAAAATGGCCTGTCTTGTGGAAAACAGATGATTCACGCATCCAGGCTGAGATTCCAACAGAACAACAGCACGAGAGATATTTTAGTAAGGTAATTAGCCATCTTGCAATTTTTAGCTTGTAAGACTTAAATTCCAACAGATTTTTTTTTTATTGGAATTAATTGCACCGAACCTTGAGAGCACTTGTACCGGGTTACGAACAAGACAATTGCCATAACTACCTCAGTAAAAATATTCAGAATGAATTTATGGAGGTGATCCAATAATGTTAAAGCTAAAAATTCGCAATCAATCTGAACTTCACTCGATATATTGCGCGGATTGCGCAACTATATCATTCCAAAAATAACAAACCAAGACCATGCCGAAATTCAAGAATATTTTGTAGAATTCGTAGCTGTAGAAGATACTACAGGCGAGGAGCTCGTTAACTACATAATAAACAAATTAAAGGAGTTAGGCTTCTCTATCTGGAAGAAGCTGATATTGATAAGACATTTAAGACCAACGGAAGACGATGTAAAAATAAAATGTTCGTGTATGAAAGAGGAGATGAAGCTCCCGAGCCAATTTGAGATTCAACTATTTTCTAGTGATAGTAGACGTAATACTAGGGGGCTGTCGATCAATTTTGCCTTTATGTATCACATTAGAGGCCTTTGGAACATGGTGTGATGAAGACCTTATGACTAATTATCGGATGGAGATAAACATGATATTGGCGTTGTGCAGCTGTATGAGGAATTGAATCTTAGCCCTTGCCTACGATAGCCAGCAAGACAATGTACTTTCAATTTTTAAAGCAGCTTACTTGATTATCGGTCAAGATTTGAAGACCTACGAAAACAATTTTGCCTTTATGCGTCACATTAGAGGCATGGAGTGATGGAGACCCAATGAATAATTATCGGATAGAGATAAAGATGATGTTGGCGTTATGGAGCTGTATGAGGAATTGAAAATGTTAGCTCTTGTCTACAATAGTCAACAAAACAATGTACTTTCAGTTTTTAAAGCAGATTATGTCGTTTATGTCGCGTTAAAAATTATAGGTACAATTCCAGTCACAGTAGCGTATACAGAAAGTTTTTCCAAGTTGGAGCTTATCAAGACTAAGAAACTCCATGGCACAAGATCGACTATAATCTTTAGCCTTCCTCTCTATAGAAAACGAGTTGGCAACCAGTCTAGAAGACTTCAGTCGGGCAAAAGTGAAGTGCGGTAGAAGTAAAAAGTAACAAGAGGCTGTCTTGTGTGATGAGTGGGTGTTGTAATCTCTTGCCTTGAAATATTGCAGTTGAATATCTCCGTTAATAATTTTAAGATAAAAATGTCGCTCATGTGCAGTTCTTACTTCTTTTTTTATTAATAGTATTTTATATAAGTAGATTACAGATGGGAAAAATGACTCTTTCTTATGACTTGCTTCACAAGGTGAAAATAGTCGTCTCGGTGAGTCAGGTCATGACTCATTTGAAAAAGTTAAAAGTATCCGTAAAAAAAAGAAAGGTCCTCACTTCAAAATTTTAGCCAATATATTTCTTTGGAAAGAGTCGACTCATCGTAAAAATATAAAAGTCTCTTTAAAAGAAACTGAAGACCTAAAAAAAGGGTCCTCTCAAAATTTTACAAAGTCACGTTTCAAAAAAGGCCTTCATAATTTCAAACGAATTACTTTACTACCTAACTTGACTTTTTGAGTCGGCTCACTCAAGAGTTACCCATATCTAAAGTAGATGGTAATTCCAAAAATAAGGTCTCCAAAGCGACACAGTGCGGCTGTTGGACACACTGCCGTCTGTTACTTTCCCCACTTAAGGAATCCGTTGTTTAGCCTGCGATTTTTTTAGTTTTGGCTCGGCAGCCATTTGTGATGGAGCTCTCGCTTGCCGCTGTCGCCAGGTACGAAGTTCGCACAGTTCTTTGGTTTTTTAACACAAAGGACGTCAAACCAATCAAAATTCATCGCCAATGTATAGACGTGTATGGATGTCAAAAATGTCCACAAGTGGTGTACGGAGTTTACAGCTGATCGCATGGAAATTTATGTCAATTTTCCCGACGAGATAGTCGCAAGCTTGAACAAATAATGCGCGCAGATTGGTTGATCACTTTCGATGGTCACTGCGTTTTGGTTACCGAGTTTTATCGAAGCATTATTCATAGGATTTTAACTAAAGAATTGAAATAATGGATGGTCTTCGCCCAAGCCTCGAAAATTCAAAAGGGCACAGTCTGCCGGCAAAGTCATGGCAACGGTGTTTTGGGATCGAAAGAGGGTAATATTGGTCGACTTTATAATAATGCTGCAGTTATTATAAGACACTCAAAAAATTTGGCCCGAACGCAACGAAGCGGTCCAACGCTTCCCCAAAAACAGGAGGCGGGTTGGTACGACAAGGGCGTAGAAATATTCCCACAGCGCCTAAAAACCCTACAAAGACTTTTATCAATTTCTTAAAAAACTAGTAGACCTTATTTTCTGAATTACCCTTGTATGTAGCTTAAAAAATATAGATATCATGGATAAAGAAAGAATTGAATTGATTTAAAGTACCTTTCGATGTCTATTGAGTTTTCATAATTAAATAATTAGAAAAACTTTCAAAGATGTTATTGCTTCATTTAATGACACGGTATCATTAGAATTTAATCGATATCGTTTATAAAACTAACCCGAGTATAATTTCCCATGAAATAATATCAAAATTTCTTAAGATAAATTAGTAAAACCATTCTCGAAATTTAAGTTCCAGGTTGGTAATGAAAATGAATTTTTCAAATTTTCTGGGGAGAACCCCCAGGCCCTTCAGTAAGCTCCCTCTTCAAAATATTAGGGCCCCGCAAAGTCTTGGGCCGCCACTGCTTGAATATTTTGATCAGAATTAAAACCAAGAAATGCGATTCGAAGAAAATAGTTAAGTATGAAAAGTAATGGCAATAAATGTTAGTTGGTCAACAGTAAACTATAGTTCTTTGAGGAGGACCTGGAGGGGAAGTGTATATCTTTTCCAGGAAAATACGGCTTTTAATTTTGTATGTCACCAAATGTCGATTTTGTATTTTATATTTTTTATTCCAACAATCATATTTTTTCTGAAAATACCATTAACAGTTCGAAATAGAACTGGTTTTGCACATTGTGTATACAAACTTAAAGTATTTCTTACTGAAAGGATTGCGCCGTAATGGCTATTCTTCTCAAGGGATAAAAAGAATGGTTTTCTCTCGAACTCGAACAATAAACGTAACATTTGAACACGGCAGGGAATTTTATGGGGAAAACCATTTCCCAGCTGTGCGGAATATAAGCAAAAAGGTAATGCTTCCACGTAATAACTCCGTCGCGTTCTTTACTGACACGTATCTTAATTTACTCGATATGTGTAGGAATGCTAGCCTACAAATCTCCAGGAGCACAAAGATCGGTGCTTATTACTTTGATTAGCATTAATTCCAGAAATACTTAAAAGCCCATCTGTCAAGTGCGCAGTCATGACCGGAGAGTAAACTCCGGCCATCCGGTCGTAAATCAGAATTTTCGTCATTCCGGCCGCTCGTAAAAGGAAAAAGAACTGACATTTTTATTATTTATTTGCCAACGTCACGTTTCGCAATGATATTTACAAATTAGAATTCCGAAATTCAGTACGGCCGGGCTGGCTGGTCACCGGTGGTTACGAGTACTTTTTCGATGTGATGGCGCTTATAATCCTCTGGAATGTCTTTGCGTCCAAGCCAAACCAACTGGAACTGCTGCTCGAGGACGCAGATCTGCCATTCGATCTGAAGAAGAAGTCATCGTAGTAATCATAATCGGAGGTCATCGGATTGAATTTTGCGTAGTAAATCGCCGCGAACGCAGAGTACGCCAGCAACAGGGCAGTTCCAAGCTGAAACAATTCAAATATAGATGTATTGTAAAAAGTATAAGCTGATCACGAACGTTTCAGTGTGGCTAAGTCAGGGGAAGCCCTAATGAGTCGGTACTCACTAATCGACAATTATTTTTGATAAAGGCCTTGGGCTATCTTGTACGAAAAATAGGTGCGCCGCAATAATAATTATTATTATCGAGTTACATATACAATTTGAAACGAGGTGTACCCAATGTATCCATTATTTTGGAAACATAATTCTCAGAAGGTTTGATTACTTTTTAAAATTTGCAATGCACCTAATCTTTAGATTAATCAACATTTTTAGTCTAACCTAAATACTATATTGTTTATTAGTCTGGATTTTTCCAGGGCTCCCTTCTTGCCTACTTCACTTTTGTGGAAGTACTGCACTTTGCTTTCTGTTCTTCAATCTGTGGTATGCGTACCGGTACCAGTACGCATATGTCGAGCTGTCGGTACGCGAAAAAAAATATTTGAGAGAGACAAGCTTTGGGAAAAAGGTCTTCACCTGAGAATTTTTTTTAGGACACGTTTTTTTAAACCTATTTACCTACTGGTATGTCACTATAAGGACTATTACATACCAGTACAGTATTTTAAAAAGATTGGGAACCTCTGATCCAGATTTTTGCACAAGCTCAAACGATTTGGTCTTCTCGAGCCGACGTTGTAGTTGTTGGTTGTGTGTGAGTTGAGGCACTTCAATTTTCTGTGGAATCTCTCCTCGTGTGTTCGGACAGCCTTCGTGAACTCTTCTTTGACTGCCGGTACCTGAAGCTCTCAGTACAGATCTTCATTCCTAACGTACCAAGGAGCGTTTGCAATATTCTTTAGCACTCAGTTTTGGAATTTTTGGAGGTAATCATAGTTGCTTTTTAGTACAGTCCATGTTGGTTATACGATTTACTGGTAGACCAGTATTTTTTTTTTGTATGGAGAGCTGGGAATTTCAACCTAACAACCAATACATCTTTTTATATTTTAATTTTAGTTTGTCTCTTTTCTTTATTACGTGTTCAGGTCAGCCTTCGTGATCTCTTCTTGACTGTCTGTACCTGAAGCTCTCAGTGCAGATTTTCATTCCTAACGTATCAAGGAGCATTTACAATATTCCTTAGCACTCGGTTTTGGAAGTTTTGGAGGCAATCATAGTTGCTTTTTTGTACAGTTCCACTTTTCTCTACAGCTGTAGGCCGCAATTCCATGTTGGTTTTAGTATTTGCTGGCACACCAATGTTTTGTTTTGGATGAAGAGCTGGGAACTTCTTTCTAGCAACCAATACATCCTTTTATATTTTAATTCAAGTTCTCTTTTTTTACATATTCTTTCCAGATTAACTTGGCATCCAGGTTAAGGCCCAATATTGCTGTTTCTCGCATGGGATTTTATTGCTTATTTCTACTGGGTGGTAATTTATTTATCTATTTGTGTACAGAAATAAAATAATAAATACAGTTTATTGAAATTCATAAGAGCTACAAATGGCCATCGACCGAAGTCTTTCAGCCTATTGTGTACAGATTTTTCTTTATCTATTTTTATTTGCCATTTTCTGTTCCATGTGTTAATTTTGTTCATTCAGCTGTTGTTTCTTCTATAATATTTCCTACTGCTAATACTGCAGTAGTGCAGTATCATCAGCAAAGGTGGCTAATTTGATGTTTTTTGCTACTGAGATGTTGCACGTATGTGCTAATAAAATAATCATCCAAGGACATTACCTTGGGGCGATTATTATTTTGGGTTGAGAATATTACTTTGAAGGTTCTCTGGGTTAGGTATTGCACTTAGTTTAGCTATTATTCCTTCATGCTAGACTTTATCAAATGCTTGCGCAACATCCAAGAAGACGGAATGTTTTTTTTTACTCCAAGGCATTTCTCTAACACATCTGTTGTTCTATGCAACTGGTCGACTGTAGCATGTTTATTTCTGAATCCAAATTGGTGGTCTGGAACCAGTTGTTTGCCTTCAATTACATACTTCATTCCTTTCAAGAACAGTTTCTCAAATAATTTAGATGTAATGGGTAGGAGTGAGATAGGTTCATTGATAGGTTTTAAGTAGAGATGGATAACTCATGAGTGAGTCAACTCTGAGAAGTAAGTCGCGGAGTGAAGTAACTCTTGAGGAGATTTGCAGCTCTCTTTGAGTCTTGAAAAATTATTTGGAATTTTTTTTTTGTTGCTCTTCACTTTGTTTTCGGAGTAAATTGGAGAAGTGAGGTCCTTTTTTTGTTATCGATTTTTTTTAAATGATGGCCTTTTATTAGGTGCTCTATTTGAGTCATGAAAAATTATTTGTAATTGAGGACCTTTTTTTGTCATCATTTTTTTTAATGATGGCCTTTTATTAGGTGTTTTAATTTTACAATGGATTTTCTTGGCAAGTGATTTTGTATTTCCTCTGTGTCTAGGTCAAATCCTGGGGCTTTTTGGGCTTGATATTATTTTTTATTTCATGTGTAATTAGATCTGTTTCTGTAGTTTCTGGTGAAAGGCCTTTTTGATCATTTTTTTCCTCGAAAAATTATTTGGAAGTATTTTTTTGTTGCTCTTCACTTTGTTTTCGGGGTAAATTGGAGAAGTGAGGTCCTTTTTTTGTTATCGATTTTTTTCTAATTATGGCCTTTTATTAGGTGCTCTATTTGAGTCATGAAAAATTATTTGTAAGTGAGGACCTTTTTTTGTCATCATTTTTTTTTTATGATGGCCTTTTATTAGGTGTTTTAATTTTACAATGGATTTTCTTGGCAAGTGATTTTGTATTTCCTCTGTGTCTAGGTCAAATCCTAGGGCTTTTTGGGTTTGATATTATTTTTTTATTTCATGTGTAACTAGATCTGTTTCTGTAGTTTCTGGCGAAAGGCCTTTTTGATCAATTTCTTCCTCGTTGGGTTGGAATTGAGAGGAAAACACTTTTTATTTATTATCTTGTTTATTTAGTTTAGTTTTGTTTTCTCTTGTTCTGGAGTTTTGCCACTTTTTCCTGGCCTTTACTTTTTCTTTCAAAAAATTGCGTATTCTTTCGAAGTTTTCCTTTTAATTTCTGGTTTGTTGTTCAATCTACTTGCTTTACTTTTTGATTAAACTGTATCCTTTCGCTGAGTTCCAGTTGAAATTTTTCATTTAGTACTTTTTCTACTTTTAGAAGTATCGGTGAGTGATCGGATGTTCGTCCTTCTCCTTCCTCTACTTGCATGCAATTTACCGTTTTATTATGAAGAAGTTCAGAAGACCTGGAATTTTGTTGGGGTCGGTTGGCCAGTAAGTGGGATTTCCAGTTGACAGCCACTTTCACCTCAAGTGTTGCTTGGTACAATTCTTTATTGTTAATTTGAACTCTCCTCCAACAATAAACTCTCACCTCAAGTGTTGCTTGGCCCAATTCTTTGTTATTAATTTGAACTCTCCTCCAACGATAAACTTTTCCGGCGTGGCACTAGCCAGAGAAATTGTTGTTTCAATAAGTTATTTGTTCCGAAACAGCTTGAATATTCACATATTGAAGCTATATTTCGTCTTTATTAAATTTAATAAACTTTTCTCCTAGCGTTTACATAAAGTCTTTATATTCATCTTTAACTATTTTGTGTCTTGGTGGAGAATACATGGCTGTCACGGTACTTTTATGTTTCTTTTGTCTCGATGCTTACACTTGCAGCGTAAATTTTCTTCGTTCCATAGTTTTCTCTTTCATAATTTATTATCTTATTTTTCACGATGACTCCTCTTGCGAGTGGGTGGAAGGAATGATATACTTGATATCCCTTAAATCTGATAAACATTTGGTTTGTAAAGTGTGTTTCACAAATTTAGGGTTTGTAATATTAGCAGCTCTTGTTGATGGTCTAGAAGCTCAATTACATTCCATTCTAATATTCTTAGGTCTGTAGGCATTAAAATTAGTTCGACGATTTTGCTGGTTTTCAAATTTTTGTTTGTTTGTTTTCTTGTCTGTTCTCTTTTTCCATTTTATCGATCAGTTTTTGTTGCATCAAAGTTATGAGATCGGGCCTGCTTTCAGCAACTTGTTTCGATCCATTTATCGCCTAGGCAATTATACCTTATATGTTTGTTCTTAATATTATTATGATATAGTGCTTTTCAACGCGGGTCGCCATTTTTTATTAGTCGCTGCGCACGCGTTAACCGCGCATATTCGCTTCCCATACTAAGTTAGACTTTATTCGAAGTATTAATCATTTCGATGTGTAATCTTTATGTTCATATCAACGTCAATATGTTAGAAGGTTGTAATGTTACCTATAATAGTTTGTTTAGTGCGGATTTAATTATAGCTATAAAAGTGGTCGCGTGCATATTGGCTAAATCGACTTAGACGACGCAAAATAATCCGATTTGTTTCAATAAAGCACGGAGCGTAATTATAATTTGCATAAATAATGGCCGTAAATTTAATTTTAATTATCATTTAAACTTTACTGCGACTTAAGCCGAAGCAGCGCGTTGTCCTTGCCACCCAAACTTCTAAAAAACATCCAAAGTCAACGCTCTTTGAGAAATTATTAATTTTCCTGCGAGAGTTTCCCCGATAATCAATTTAAAGTCATTAATGATGTGTCAACCTTTTCGACCTGCAGCACCGGTACATTCGATTTAACCAATCTAACTGTAATTCCATTTGTCATGCAGACACCAAAACTAAACTGAAGAACGAAGGAATGTGTGAATGCGCTTGATTATCCGAAATATAAATTTATTGCACATTAAGCAACGTTTCGGCCGCGTGGGCCGGAGGAATTCGCCGGTAACAATGACTATTTGTGTGAATTAAGGGTTCACCGGTTTTAACATTGTAACTCCGTGGCCTTCCAGAAAATTCAACTGAGCTCAAGACGGACGAGCATATTGTTTGCAAATCAGGCAGGGTAATAATAGAATTGTCATAAATATGAATCAGCGTCAATAATAATCATAATAAAAACGGGCACGAAGATGAATTTTTAAGCAGCCGCGGATGTAGATAAGTAATAAGTAATTACGGAGCTCTTTAAAAATGGTTAGCCTTCGAATCACACATGTTATTAACACAGCAGAAGATGCACGCTGAGATTTTATCAATCTCGGAGGCGTTACTCGGCCGTTTATTTTTATTCCTGCAACTGCTTTATTGTTAGTATTGTTGTCTACTGTTACCCAATTCGCCCAAATCTATTACCCCCGAGGGGAAATAGCAATAATAATAAAAATGCCAAACCCAAGTGGCTCTTGCGCAAATGACAAGAGCAGTCGATACGCCTCAGATCCAAAGTTAATTTAAGGTGGTTGATGGAGAGCCTATAAAAATATATACCGAATCATTAATAGCCATAGGCTTCAAATGGACAACCCTGGATATTATTTCCATTCCATACTCTGGAAAAACATTTGATTATCACACGCTGTGATGTGATACCTTATCAAAAAGGAATTATGAAGTTATGGCCTCCACAATAATTAAATTATCCACGTCCTTGAATTATTGAAGAATGTTGGCTAAAATCATGATGACTAGGGTTATGGGTTGCTAAACATAAATGAAGACATTCTTGACATTTTGTGTAGACATACCCAGGTTGCTATAAATACATCAAAGCTATACTGGTCATCTCATTCTTCTAATCTGAACAATAATTTGATTATGACAAGCTGTGATATGATACCAACAAAGATATTTACGTTATCAAAACGGAATTTTGAAGTTATGGCTTGTGGTAGATACTTCCAGAATGGTATAAATACATCAAAGCTACACTGGTCATCTAGTTACCTACTAATCAACTGTTATGATGAAGTCTTGTAAAACTAAACCTACAATAATTTCGGGGTTAAAATCCATGTTTTGTCAGGTTTAGGTTAATGAAGAGAAAATGTAGTGCTTCATGATTATTCATTCATCATGACTATTTTGGTTATTTTTGATATTTACGTGTTAATTTGTAGTTTTTTGCTGAGGATGGTTAAGCAAGAACCGAACCTAGTGTAGAAAATAAAATTTGAAAAACATAATTAGGAAGTACTGTTTTTTCTGCATACATGAATCGAGAAAAAAAATTCGTGATTAACTACATTATAGCTGAAGGAAATCTTTAATATTTTAAAGATTGCAAAGTGCCTTACTTACAAAAATATTTGTACGACAACTAACGCCCTAAAAACCACCAACGTTAGATCATGAAGAAGAAAAAAATAATGGAAACCCAAAAGTAGAATGCTTACGCAAGTAATTTGTAGATTGATCTCAAAATCTATCCTGTGGCTATTTTTTATCTTCTGAATGATATTCTTCTTTTCTTTAATTAAGACAAGAAGAAACACGACTTTAACAACTAATCCGAAAGAAAGCACAAAGTATTACATGCTTCATTTCCAAACATGCTTTTGGAAGCTCAAATTCCGGCCCAAATCTGCCGAATCAACCATTGCATTACGCCAACACGCAATTATCTTGGTAAAATATTCAAATTCTTTTTGACTAAAATGCAAAGCATACATTGATTATCGGATGTAATTTAATTAATTCTTTACGGAAGACAATCGACCTTTCAGGTCTCATCAGTGTAGTTAGCTGATGGATAAACGGAGA
Source organism: Ocypus olens (assembly GCA_910593695.2). Taxonomy (NCBI): domain Eukaryota; kingdom Metazoa; phylum Arthropoda; class Insecta; order Coleoptera; family Staphylinidae; genus Ocypus; species Ocypus olens. The sequence continues at coordinate 16,418,584 of OU343057.1, forward strand.
TTGCTATTGGAATATAAGTATTCCAAACACCGTTAAAGTTTCCCCATCAGCAACTATCTACACTGATGAGACATGAAAGTTCGAAACCGGTCTGTAGGTATTCTGATGTAGAAACAATATTTAATGTTTAATAATTAAGTTATTACAATTGCTGAAGAGACCGCTAGATGGTGCTTTTTTGCAGGAAAAACAAAATTTCCGGTTTTCTCAAAAAAATGAAATGGGACGTAATTCTTGTACAATATGCATGATTTTTGGTTACCGTAAATTCAGTTGTTTGTTTAAAAACAAATTTTAAACATTCATATATGAATAGCGAGTATACTGTTTTCGTAAAAACACCTCTAAAAGACTCTCTGTAATATAAACCAAGCGTTTTTGCATAACAAATATTTTTCAATTTGTCCACTATTCCCTCAAAAAATAATTCCAAATCTTAGTTCTTAATTTTGACAAGCGTAACCGTTATTGTTAGCAATACAACATAATATTTTTATAGATTTTTTACTAACCCCGGTGGTCAATCTTATCAGGACACCCGGTATAACCCGAGAAGACGGTTATATAATTCTAAAAAAAAATCACTACTCGTTTGTCGACGTGTTATTGTCATTATCAAGCGACTAACGGTAATACGAGTCGTCAGTTTTTGTTTAGATTGATATGTCCTCACGTTGTAAAATATTGTTTGCAATAATAAGTGGTTAAACCATAGTGAATTTCTCAATTCAGTTTAATTATGTATTACCATGTAGTAACGGTCGCGACCATCCTTTTCATCCAGGACTAATCGTACGATCCATACATGTCAAAATATTCTTGACCTAAACTCTTCGCCAAATTCAACAACCTAACAGACCAGTGACGCTCGCGGGTTGTGCGGCCGAGGTAGCAGAGGTGGCAAAAGAGATAGGTGGGTTTGGTTGCAGAAACGGCTGGCGGCGTGACCGCACCTATCTGTATTACCACCTCTACTACCTCGGCCGTACCCTGAGTCACCCCGCAAGCCGTCACTGTAACAGAGCCTCTAGATTGGCTACTCTAGATTGACTAACTTTGCCGTATTTATTCGCATTTGAATATTTCGAAACAACAGAAATAGGAACAGAAACAAAAATTCCAAATGGGATGAGCTAAAAGATATACGATGAAAAAGATAAAACATAAATTATTATTTTTAGGAACTCCTTTTCGCATACGCATACTAGTGGTATTAAAAAAATAAGTAATTGTGGAGGCTTTCACTTTGTGATACATTTTGAATAATTTAAATAAAAACAAACAAAAACAAAGTTATTCGTTTTTTTATTTGAAGTATTAAAAAAAACTGAATATATATTATATTACCTGAAATACAGCCCAGAACTTAAATGATCCTTCATTAATGATGAAATCATAGTAACCAGTCCAAGGGTCCGTTTTAACTGCCTTTTGCTGTTCCATTGGCTTCATCTCCTCCTCGTGATGATCATGATGGTCATCGTGATCGTATTGGTAATCCATCATGCCTCTACCTTGTCTAGCTTTATTCGCATTTTCCAGGGCCTCTTCATAATCCTCCAGTCCTTTCTCATATCTACAAAAACAAATATCTTATAGCAAGGAAATTCTCTACCCAATGGGGTCTAAAAGCCTTATTAATAATAGTAAAATTAAGTATAATAATTATAGGCTGAATTATTTCACTGCTTATACAGAGTGAATCTTATTCCCTGACCGGATCCAAGGTCAAATTTCATCATCACTTCGTCTACCAAATTTTATTCTATCAAATGTCAGTAGGTATTACCGTCGGTTTATGTGTTTTTAAGTGCGTATTTATTATTTTCTATAATTTGATTAATTAAAACACTTGGTTTTGTTTCACTGATTTCAGTGAAACAAAACCAAGTGTTTTAATTAATCAAATTATATAATTATGTTTCACCACGGGTTAAGTGAGAAATTAATTAATCATTATTTTCTATGTTTGTATATTCCACAAGAAGCAATTTAAGGCTTATAGTTACATAATATTTGTATTTTTTTTCTTTCTGGAATTTCATGATTCTGTTTTGGCAATACAATTGGAAATGTTTTCTTCCCTTGAGCAAGATATATTCTTCTTGGAAGCTTATTTTCATACTGGAATAAAAGACGAAAATGTAGCAAGTAGCGATTCAATACATTTCCGCCTATTATTTTTCTGTGAGAAATATACAGATGAATGCGATTAATTGAGATTAATTCTGGCTTATTTGGAAAATATGTACATCGTTTAGTTACACGCGTTCACAATATAGTCAGTGGTTGCAGGGAAAAGTCTACGGGAAGGCCTTCTGTTTTTACCGAAAATGTTTTGGTAGATGTACACGATAGAGTTGAAATTAGCTAAAATCTCTACAATTCTCCGCTCAAATAGGTTTTATTTTCCCATTTAATTTACTCTTGTTTCAATGAAAACAAAACCAATGCCCACTTGCACCGCAGCTACTTAATCATGATTAAAAAGTTAATCAATGGTTAGCGGAGAATTGGCTTGCACCGCAACTTAATCATGATTAAAGTCCCCAAGAAACGTCAAATATTTAATCAGCCGATTTTGGCCGATTAACTCAAAAACTGATAACTTCACGACGAATATAGTCGTGAAGTTATTTACATTTGGCAGACGATTTTGAAATTAAAAACCTTTGTTTTGTATTTGTTATTAAAAACGATGGATTTGGGAATAGTTGAGCAGATTGATGAAATCGATGGCTTGGACGTTAATGATTTTATTAATTTTGGTTTGTTTACCTCGTCCAATAATAAGAAATAATAATAATAGTATAAGTTAGTTGACATTTAGTATTCATATTTACCGCGCATTTGTTTCCTGTGTTCTCAATAGAACAACGTAAAACAACCAAAAAAGAACTTAAAATCCCTAGAAAAACGTGTGCTCTCTATAATAATACTCCCTGGTCGATAGATGCTTAATCAGCCGACGGTGCAACAGAAATACTCTGATTAAAGTTAATCATGATTAAAATTTAATCATGATTAAGTTCTGCGGTGCAAGTGGGCATAAGAGGACTTTCTTATGGATCTTGTCAAAAGGCTATTAAAAATTGCATTTGTACACGTATGAAATTTTGAAAAAAAATCATTTTTGATAATAAACTACCTATTCTTCTACTACTTTGTTTTATAACATAATTTGAGATATACATGACTAGATATTTGTTTACCATACTTTGAGTTAAGTTAGGCAACTTATTGTTCACACGCACATTATCCTACCCACATCACTGTTTATAAAGCGGCACATGCTCATAAGTATGAAGCGGCACGTTGCCACCTATTATTCTACTACTTTGTTTTATAATATAATTTCAGATATACATAACTCAGATATTTATTTACCATACTTTGAGTTAAGTTAGGCAACTTATTGTTCACACGCACATTATCCTACCCACATCACTGTCTATAGAGCGCCACATGCCTATATAAGAATGAAGCGGCACGTTGCCACCTATTTCCGATCGCTCTGTGTCTATGTAATTGCGAAATGAATTAGGTGATATATGCTTGGCGCCATCTCATCTCTAAACACAAACGATTTTGGAAGAAGCAGAAGTTTCCTGTCAAATTTGCAGGTTTCATGTTTACGGCGTGATTTGCAGTGACGGTTCGCGGGTTTTTTTCTGGTACGGCCGAGGTAATACAGATAGGTGCGCGCAGCCAACCGACTTTGCAACCGACCCTACCTCTCTGTATTGCCACCCTTCCTACCTTATCAATACCAGAAAAAAACCGGCGAAGTTCAGTGTTTCTAACAAATAACGATATTTTCATTTGGGCCGGAGAATTCGAGTTTACTACTATTCCTCCGTGCTCCGTCCATCTGCGCATTAATAATAACATATTTTAAATACTATACAATTTATACACTTTTTAAAAATGAATTTTACAAATTGTAGTCTCTAACAAGTGTTCCATAAGCAAAGCTTCTCTTATTTTTTGGCTTCTACAATTTAAAGACTATAACAAAATAAATTATAGCGTATTGAAGACTGAAATTGTAGAAGAACAAAAGTATTTATATATAAATTTTATGAAAATGCAAGAAAGACTCACCTGGATAAACTCTTTGTACTCACTGGAGCTTGGGTGGTCGCAAAAACCACCAAACCACCCGAAGTAACCACTTCCTCGTTAGAATCCACACTTCGCGCGAAAACGAACTGGGCGAGGTAGAAGACAACAAAAGTAACAATTTTCATCTTGAACAATCCTAAAATCGCACTGAAACAGATACCCCTGGCTAAGATAAGATATCAGAGGTCCGGCACGAGTACTCGCTGGGTGTGTGGGCGTAACAAAAGCAAAAATATTGTTAACACACACTTATATGACACATAGGAGACGAAATGTCAGCTCAGTAGTCCCCGTGTGCTGGTTTTTAATATTTTAATTGACAGACTGTTTAACACGTTACAAATTGTAACGGATTTGCTTTCGGGTAATATATAAAGTACACATGTTCGTTAGTTGCCAGTGTTTGTTAATTAAATAACTACTCTAATGCACACCTTAGCTAATCTGCGCTAAACGTTGTTTTGTTTAACTGATTTAATTGATGATCCAATTGAAGCCACCGACTTATCATAATTTATTAACACCCTTGAATGCATATGCAAATTCGAATTAGGTGAAAGAATGTCAAATAACGGGATTTACTATAAAAATCAGCTGTTTTAAATCATTTTATGGGGTGAAAGATTGAGCAGATTATAGCGGGAGCGGAAAATTGAAAATAGAAACGTGGAATGTCAGAGGCATAAGGGGAAATTAAAAGCACTCGAACGAGAATTTGATGGGATGGGGCTGGAATATCTAGCCATCATTACGACTAGATATTCCAGCCCCATGCTTCATTTCCCTTTCCAACCTCCTTTTTCTTCCAATGGAGAAGAAGAAGGAAGAATGATTTGTAAGATTAGACGACGGACATATAATGATATTTAGCGGAATATAAAAGGAAAAAGAGCAGTATAATACACAAAACACTGGAACAACAGATATCCATTTGGGAAACAAAGAACGAAAGAATATTGAAAATAGAAATCCGAGAGTTGAAAATTGAGCAGAACTAATAATAAAGGAAGACATGGAGGTGACCTCAATGCTAGAGAAGGAATAAAGAATAAGGATTATGAGAAAGCAATAGCACAATATGGAGGAAACTCCAGAAATAGCATCGGGAAAAGAGTTCTGAACTTCTGTACACAATTTTCAAACATAAGCAGTAAAGGTGAAAAATCAATAATTGACTACATGATATTAGAAAGAAACACTAGACACCAAAGTAAGAAGAGGACCGTTAATACGGAATAATCACTACGTAGTAAGAGAAGCAGCAGAAAAGAGGTAGGGAAATGGCACAAAGTAAAGAGGGGAGCTTAAAAATAAGACCGTACAATTATTTTTTTGTACTGGAGGAAGTCAAAAATAAGATTGAAAGTAAAGATTTAGAAGAAATTTGGGAGATATTTAATCATGCATCCTTTGAAGCAGCAACCAAAAACAGATAAAAAACAACAAGAAACGAACAGCCCGGCGCAGAAGACAACAAACAAACTATAAATAAAGATAGAACGGAAAAGTACATAGGCAGCAGAACAGAGGAGAACTATAGCAAATACAAAAAGGAATCGGTAAGGAGGAAAAAAACTAGTAATATCGGCAAAGAAGAAACAATGGAAAGAATTCGGAACAGGATTGCAAACTAAACTAGAAATTGTCTTACAAGACGATGAAGACTATAAGAGAGAACAAAACACGAGAGGTATAGCTTTCAGGAGCTTACAAAGAAAGAAGAGGAAATAATGCAGAGATGGAAACAACACTTCCAGGAGCTGTTAAAAAAGGGAACGACGCAGAAAGTGAGGATAAAGCAGAGTCGGGAGAAAGAAAATAGTGAAGAAGAGCTGCAGAAGGTAATGGGAAATCTAAAAAATAGACATCATTAAATAACGGGAGAAATGATCAAAAATTTATGGCAAAGTGTGGAAAAAGAGAATGTACACCCAAGGACTGACAGAAGGCACTCATTAATGGAGTGACAATTATACACCAACATGAAGATATTAGAGGAGGTGTTAAGATAAGAGGATACGAACGGTGACGGAAGTACTGAGCGGGTTTAGAAAGAGTAGAAGTATTAATGATAAGTCAGCTAACACAAAAAGAAAAGTACTTCTAGCATTTATTGATTTGGTAAGAAACCTTCGATAAGGTACCAAGAAATACGCTTTGGGAAATGAGAAAAAAAAGAGTAAATAGAAAAACGATAAGAGTTGTGAAGGAAATATCCAAGCACAACGTAAATTCCGTAGTACAACAACAATAAATCAACAAAAAGAGGGTTGCTGCAAAGAGAAGGGTTAAACTTAATATTTATGGACGTCATAATAAAAACACGCAATGCACTATGCAAAGTGTATGTTTTATATTTTATAATTTTAGTGTTTTATAATTTTGATTTATATGTATATTAACGATTCCTATACTATACCATGTATTGTCAAACAGGATTAAATAAAATAAATAAATAAATAAATAAATAAAGAAAGAAATAACAGTTGGCCACAAAAATATGTAGAAAGTAACTGTAGCAAGAGGAGCGTTTATTTATTTACTTGAGAATTACGACATAAGAAAACAATATGAAAATTTTTCATTTCATAATTCTAAATCTAATTAATATTTTTTTTTTAATGCCTCAGCCATAAATGCTTATTTTGGAAGTAACAATGTGTGCAAAATTTCAGAGAAATCGGTGAAGTAGTTTTGTAGAAAAGTGTACCTCAAAATCACGTTTTTAATGAAAAACGGCCGAGGAAGTAACCCCTTCAAACTTTGTCCTCCTTTTATACAAAATGTAATTAACAATGTCACAAAACTTCATGAAATGCATACTGAAAATTTTAGCCAAAGGGTGCACACTTTCCAAACTACTCTTCCACTCAGACCCAGTTATTTTGAGATCTCTATTTTTTTGTGGACGAAATAGTGATATTGGCGAAGAACAAGAAAGAGCTCTAGGAAGCTCTAGGAAGACCATTTAGAACAATACACTAGAAATTAATGGGATAAAAATGAACAAACAAAAAAAAACATTAAATTGGTAGTAGGAGAGGAAGAGGAGGAACTGGACGTAGAACTAGAAGGCGATAAAATTGAGCAAGTTTGAGCGAATAATGCTGGTTGTTAAAAGAATACAAGAAACGGGAATAATTAGGTTTGGAGTCTTCGTTTAGCCGCTATGGCCGTTCAAAATCAGAAAAATTTATTTTTTTCTAAAATTTTCAAACTGATATGCCAACTTTTTTGCTATTTTAGCTAGCTGAAATTTTATAACGGCAATTTTCCTCGTTCTAGGATAATTATTAAAAAAAGTTATTAATAGTCATGGACAATTAATTCACTTGAACTTTATTGCTTTATTTACTTATTTTGTAACCAATTGTTATCCCCGATGAATGATTTTTCAATCATTGTTTTGGAACTGTTTCTGCTGCTGGTGTCAAGTGACTTATATGACGTGTTCTGTCTAGACCTCTAAAATGGCATCAACTTTTTTAGGTTGTTTGCCAAACAAGTTTAGAAAAGATTTTTTGTCCCAAATTGTCGGAGAAAAACTACCTTCAGGCTGGCAAGTTTTAACCGTTTTTTTGCTATAATGTAAATATTACAAGCCATTGGTGATTCAAGAAGTTTTAATTTTTCGCCAAAAATCACGAACTGATAAGTTACTCAAACTCAGTGATGAATGAAAACGTTTAGACTAGACTGCTGATAAGAAAAAAAATAGAGAGATTTTAAATTTAAATTTAAATTTTTGATCATTTCTCCCGTTATTTATTGATGAGATTTTTTGACTTTTTTGGACGATATCTTTGACGTTTTGAATAAGATGCAAAATACAGCGGATATTAATGTATTAATGCTTCAGTACCAAATAGGCCGACCGGGCTCCATTGTCTAGATCAAAAACAGAAACATAAGTAAAAAGAGCACTGAAGCGCGCTGAAATGAAAGTTGCCAGGAATAAAGTATTTCAAAATCTAGTGAAGGGGTGTAAATGGATGATTTTCACTAAATCATAATTTCGAATGCTTTTCTAGTTAATCTAGAAAGTTTAACGTCGTTGGCAATGGTTATTCAATTTTTTTCAAGTCGGCGAACTTATTAGAAATTTCTACAAATTCGCCGCCTGATCAAATAAAAGTTTTTCAAATTCCAGTGAGCTCTAAAATTAAAATTCAAGAATAACACTCCGTCGCGCTGTTAAAATCTAAAACACCGAACGAACTCACCTGTGGAACTGGAAAATTTTGCCAGGTGCGAACCGCCGAATCATTTGACCTTTGCCCCGGAGGCAATTAGTATCCGGCGTAGATGTTTGCAAAAAACACATTCTTTCGTCGTCTGTTATCAATGCTTATCCACGATGCATGAACGCATTCCAGATTAAATCTCTTTTTAGTCATTGAAAACTGTTCGATTCGGCAGTTTACCTTCCACCGAGTGAGTGAGTGTTCGCGTGTTTTAGTGTGTGCAGAAAATTGAAAATTGCATTAATGGAAATGAATTATCAGTTATGAATATAGTTCCTACTGTTGGTAAGCGATTAAATGAAATTAATTAAACTTTATTGAATGAATAATTTATTGTGAATTTTTCAATGCGATTTAATAATATCTCTCAACACAAATAACGATAGGAGAAGAGAGACCATCAGGTCAATAGCTCATTGATAAATGAGATCTTATAATCTTATAATTACATTTACCTTCTTACTAAATACCATTTGCAGTTAGCTTTCTCACCATCGAATGGGTTTATTTTCTGGAGCTTAAGTAACTAATTTAAAGAATATTAATTCAATGATTATTTTTTTAAATCGTAAAATTTTCGATTTTGGTGTGTTGCTGTTTCTTTTCAATCTCGGATTTAGCACTCATTTTTATTCGAAATCATAAATCTATAATTTTTTCAATTAATTTTAAACTCTTAAAACGAATTTCTCCTTTGATTATTTTTTTCTATTCTTATATGCAATTTTTGCTTTCCCATTTTCAGTTTGGAAAATTGCTGTTTTGTTTTAACCTAAGATGAGAAATCAAAAATGTTTATTTTTTACATAGATGTTAAACTTTTAATAAATTTTTTACAACTTTTAAATTCCTAGAATGCATATTTCGTTTCCCCAGACACAGTTTAGAATGTTGTCATTTGTTTTCAGCTATAATTTAGCAATTGTTTTAACGGAAAATCAGAAATGTATTGTTCTGTTTATAGATCTCAATCTTTTAAAGCAAATTCGGCTGATCAATTCAATGATTAAACCAATGCAGAAATTTAATTTTTATTGGAATTTAAAATTCGTTACACTTGTAGAATTTTACAAATTCTACTGCAATTCAAAATTTTCTGTTTTTTTTTACAGAGTACAAATTTTAAAGTTTAAATGAATTTAAAATTCGTTACACTTGTAGGATTTTACAAATTTTATTACTTAACTTAAAATATTATTTTTCAAAAATTCATAACTCACGCAAAAATTGACTCGATTTCAAAAATAAATATTTATTTTAAAATTAAATGTATTATACTTGCATTAGAGTTTATTTAAGGAATTCAATCATATCAGTATTTTTTTTTCTATTTTTCTTAAAAAAATATATCAAAAATTTACAACGCAAAAATTGATACATTTTCAAAAATCGTAGCTAATTCTAAAGGTAGATGTTTAGTATCATATCAGCATTTTTTTAAACAATAATTTTCAAAAATTACAGTAAAAACACAGTACATTGTTGCTTTTAAATTAATGTGAAATATAATAATTATAGCAAAAATATTTGTTGTGCGCACCCTGTGAGGATTGATAAAAGTGAGTAATTTTTCATGTGAGTAATTTTCGTGTGCGCAATTATCACTCTGCGTTATTTTCTGTGTGCGGAGTTTTCCGTGTGAGGAGTTTTCGTGTGCGGAGTTTCTGCTGTGCGCAGTTTTCGCGTGAGCAGTCTTCCTTTACGGATATGTCTGGTCACGTTCAGCAATAGGGTTAGAATTAGGAAACAGACAAAGGTGAAGAAGAGAAAGAAGAAACAAATTAAGAATTCTACGTTTTTTGAAACCCTTGAACATGGAAGGACAATCCTTGTTATAAAAGTGGAATTTAAAAATTTGAGAAGTTGTGAATGATGTTGCTGAAATAGGTGTAATCAGTAATCAGTTAGGATTACAATAACATTCTCACAAAAGATGAAACAGAAAAAAAAAATGTTTTATATTCGTTCACTTCTATATTTTTTACGCATTCTACATTTATTTGATGGGAAGCGTGTACACACTATCATCTACCAATATTCAAGACTTAAAGCAAGATTAGAAGGGGTCGATTGGCTACGGACAGCCTTACAGCACTTCGATCTGGTTAGGTCTTTTGTACTAATACCCTTCTACTAGTAATTTCGCAGGAATTCTATTCAACTTCCTGGGAGGCAATGCCCTAACCCGTTCTGGCGTTGTCGCCATTCCTCCTCTGGTGGTGGAGTTAATGCTACACACTCGCATATAATGTGTTAAAGCAAACATAAGAGATGCATTGGCGTAATTCCTAAAGAAACTGTTAAGAGAATAATACATAATTTTCAAGATAAACACAAAATCATCAATTGGTGTCTTTTTCAAAAATAAAATAGAATCATGGCAATTAAATTATTTAGACATTTTTTATGTCATAACTTTACGATACATGTTAACACATGCTAGATGAAAACGTAATTTAAGAACCACGGCAGGACATTAAACTTTTCATTCAGATGCCATGATTAAGAAACCCAAACTACAGAAAACCTTAGAATCACAGACAAAATCAAGGAAAACGCTAAGCATGATTCCGATACAAATGTTTCAAAATTAGGGCAAAATAAGATATATCCGACTGAAACACTCAAAAACAATTTTTTTAAATACGTAGCCGAAATTGAATCAAACCGAAATTAGAAAATATTCAATCAAAACCTGAAAACCAAATAGTAACCATCTGTAAAGAAATATTAGACAGCAAAATCATTTTTTTTTTGATAAGTTGAAGTAAAATTCCCTTACTTGATTGTAGATCAATGAAATTATATTGGCAAAATACGATACTTGTCTTCTACAATTTGTGTCTCACAAAGACTACAATAAATTAAAGACGAAAAGTATTGTATTTTTTAAGTAGATAAATTCATCTGCATCCATTTTTGACCAAAGTGCAGTATAAATAAATAAATATTAAATAATTCCTTCACTTGAGCAAAATAATTTTTTTAGTAATAATTTATTTTCAAATACAATTTACATAGCAATATACCTCCGCTTGAAGTTATCAATTTTTTCTTGAACATCAGCCGTGGTTTCATCAAGGTCATTTCCCTCAAAACTCCTCCCCTTGCCTTTCCAATCATGAGCGAAATTGACCTTATGCCTAGCTATTGATTTCAGAATCAGGACGGTAATGTAGATGATGAAATATACGCTAAAATATAAGGGAATATACCACAGCTTCCTTCCTAGATAATAGTAACTGTAGTGTCCTTTATTAACGCGCTCATCCTCAGGAGCTTCCGTTGTTGTAGTTGTCGTTTTGATTTCGTGATACACATGATGATGATGATCATCAAAACTGTAAGGAACATCGTAGGAGTAGTGCGCTGGGGGATTATGGTCTAAAAATTGGGGAATGTTCTTAGGAATACTATCAGGTACAGGAGGAGTTAGATCAACATCATGGTGATCGAACTTTGGCGGGTGGTCCATATAGCCTTCATCACTATTAGAATCGTCGGAATCCGGTTGCGGCGCTGTATCACCAGGAGGTGCGTATGGTCCTGAATATTTATCATCATCCGGGGGGTTATAAGCATATCCAGAAAACTGGTCTTTCCCTTTATCATCGTAAGAAGCCTGGTATGAAGACAAGGGTTTATCAGGAAGGCCTGAAGGAGCCGGATTGTAGGAGCTTACGGGAGAATCGTAAGGATCATCAGAAGGTTTAGCGTCTATCTCTTTCGGGGGACCCGAAGCAACAGGATCATAGGAAGATATAGGCGAATCGTACGAGGGTTTAATATCAGCGGGTTGAAAATTACTGGCTTGGAAGGAATCGGGTGGCGAGCTGTAAACAATCGCTGGTTTAGAATCCTGGGGAGGTTTGGAATCGCTAGCTCCATAATCGAAATATGGACGTGGATTAAATCTCTCCTGTATTGCAACTTCCCCTTTTCCGGGAAGCTTGTCCTTCCCACTTCCGACGCGTGATGTTCCAAATTGGTATGGTATATTTTGGCCGCTTCTGATTTCAGCTTCTGATCTGCAATGTTTAGGTGGAATTATTATTCTTAATTTTGCGGGTAAAACAAGCATTCATTTACTAAAAAAAATTTGTAGTTTCGAGAGCGAAATATCATTCGTTTATTCTATTTCGATTAAATTGAATGAATACATGTTTTTTAACGTTTCCTTTTTTTCGTCATTATAAAGGGGTATGAAATATTACTAAACAAACACTTGAAGCATTCCATGGTTGTTGGTTGTTACCACGCACGTGTTCTTGGAATGAATTATTAAATTAGTACGAAATATTATACTTAAAAATATAAATTGTGGAAAAAAATTAAACACTTGAAATTCGTGAAATTTCGACCATTTTCAAACCGCCATAACTCAGCATATTTTCAATCGATATTGAAGAATCTTTGAAGGCGAAAGACTTTGAAGTGTCTTCTTTAAAGTCATGCATGCGAACTTAAGCGTAACCCCTTCCGCCCCCCTCAAGCGCTCATGTGAAAACTTCTGAAAACCATGTCCAACTTTGACAATGTCTACGGACTTGGAAAATTTTTGTCAACTCGATCCACAATAAAGGCATTGAAATTTGATCAATTCCCTATGCGGGACTCAAAGAACGAAGTTCCTACGATGATTTGGCACCACGTTATGTTTGAAAAAAAAGTACATCGTCAAAGTTGGACATGGTTTCCAGAAAAAACTTTTTTTTTTCACAGAGGCTAGAGAGGGGCGGAAGGGGTTACGCTTAAGTTCGCACGCATGACTTTAAAGAAGACACTTCAAAGTTTCTCGCCCTCAAAGGTTCATCAAAATCGATTTAAAATAAGCCGAGTTATGGCGGTTTGAAAATGGTTGAAATTTTACGAATTTCAAGTGTTTCATTTTTTTTCCTTCAGTATATAACTTTTCTTTAGGTAATGCTAACACCCTAAAGAAAATAATTTGAAATATGGCACTGTTTTAAGGTCTTATTATTAAACACGTTTTTTTAATTATTGACGGACGCTTTGCTTTTGTCAACTAAAAATTTCAATTTTAACTACTGATTTGCATTGTAGTCTTTTTTTATTGGATGTTTTCGTAACTTAATTATATTAAAACAAACTTACCTTTGAGTATATAAAGATTGTCCAGAACTCCTACCCTCGCTCTCATTACTATTAGCACCCCATTTGGCAACCTTCGCGTATGTTGATGTCAACACCGACGAATTCATCGGAACGCCTTGCGAGCTCGCGAAAAAGCAAACTGATGAAATTAGAAGCAACATCTTCGACAAGCAATCAATCAGTGAGTAAAACATCCGAAACCAGTAGTCTTCGGTTTTATGGTAATAACATTATGACATGTAAAAGTGATAATTACCTCGTATATCATCGTTACAGTTAGCGCAATTTTAAAGATTCTGCCCCATATTCCTGCGCGGTTTACTGTTAGACAAACAATTACACAAACCTCCTTTGAAGTCGCAGATGATTTCAGGGAGGGATCGAATATGGATTATGAATTCACTATGGTTTACAGTTTTAAACGTGCAGCGACAATTAAATTGTTTGTTCTTTAATTAGGGAATTACCCCTCTCTTTTGAGGTGAGAAAAATTATTGCAAATTGTGGTGGTAAGTGCAATTTTGTATAATTAGACGATGTGCTAGTTTTCAAGAGCTATTTATATTTTTTTCTTTATTTTATGACCTTTAGACTATACATCAACAAATAGCGTTCATTGACACAAACTTTTTCGCGTTTAAGAAAAATTGTACATTAGCTATAACCATAAAGTTTTTAATATCAAATTAATTTCAAAGAATGTTTTTTTACAAACCTAAAAAAAAAATTTAACTTTTGTAAAAATAATGCGGAGGGTCCTGGGTTCGAATCCCGGCGAGGGCATGGGTGTTTGTGGATGTCCATTTTCATTTAATATGAATAATATATTATAAATAATCGGTTGTGGCTGAATGACCTACGCTGTCTGAGCCAATGTCAATCATCCTTCCTTTTAAAAAAAAACTTTTGTAAATATTGGGAAACCCAAATATATCGTTTGTTGACAATTATCTTTAGACAGCTGTTTTCATGAAATTATAATTCTGAATAAATTTTGAGTAAATTTGGATTATTATTATTATATTTTTTCACAAAACTTATGGTAAGTTTTCAAGAAATTATGCAATATTCACATGGATTTACCTCTATAATTATGCAGGAGTTGTGTTTATTGCAGGATTTTCAAACATTATGTATTTAGGGTAAATTTGGAAAGTTTCAAGCACGTTGCAGTTGTTTTTATGTATTTTTTTTACTCAGAAAGAGTGGGACTTTCAAAACAGATTAAGCGCTGTTCTCGGTCAATTATTTAAAAAAAAAAGTCGAGGAGTGTTTCACTTTTATTGCAGTATTTTCAAAGTTAATGTATTTTGGTTAAATTTGTATAGTTTTAAGCGTGTTGCAGTTGTTTTTACATCTTTGTTTTCACTCGGAAAATCTGGGACTTCACGAAGACATTAAGCGCGGTTTTCGGTCAATTATTTTAAAATCCAGCGGAGGGGTGTTTTGAGTTCATAAACTCAATTTTGAATAGATTTATAAAGTTTCAAAAGTCGTTGGCATTTGTTTCGTAATGAGTCAAATATTAAATTTTTTAACACATGCTTTGTTCAAATGAATTTATCTAAAAAGAATGAATGAAGTATTTGCAGTTTTTCATATTTATAATCCGATATGAATTTTAAGTAAAATTTGAAAGTTTTAAGTCGATGGCAATAGTCACCAAAATTATTACAGATTTTCAAGAAATTATTCTTTATTCATAGGGATTTATCTTAAAAAAAATTAAGGTTTTAATATAATTATAGTCCTTTGGGTAAATTTATAAAGCATCGATTATAATTATTTTTTAATACATAGCAAATTGGGCAACTTCAGCATAACTGCAAGTTGCGTGTTTGTGCGATTATTTCAAAATTTAGTAATGAAAATCTACTATTAGCAGCATGATTATCTAGTTTTCGTTTTGTTACTTTGGTTTTGCTTTCTTAAAATATTTTTTCAATTTTGAAGATTTTGATTTTGATGGTTCTGATTTTAAAGATTTTGATTTTGTAGATTTGATTTTGACGATTTTGATTTTGAAGACTTTGATTTTGAAGATTTTGACTTTAATTTTGATTTGATTTTGTTTTTGATGATTCAGATTTTGAAAATTTCAATTTTAATTTTGAAGACTTTGTTTTTGAAGATTTTGATTTTGATGATTCGATTTTGAAGATTTTGATTTTGATGGTTTTGATTTTGAAGATTTTGATTTTGAGGATTTTTAATAAGGCACACCCTGTATTTTAAAATTAACGACATTTTTATTTGTTTGTATACCCTGTATATTGCTCGAAAATGATACCCCTGAATATTAAGCAACTTCATATACACGGTCACGCGCGCGACCCACGTCTGACGTTAGGCAACTTCATTTACACGTGCAAGGTCATTCAAGGTCGTCCCAAGTGAGGCTATTCCTATTTCTTCCCAATTTTAAAGTACCTGTAAAACACGTCCCTAATATAGCCGAAATCGTCTGGAGTTGCCGGTTCGCCCTAGCGAAAAAGGCCTCGAGTGCTAAGGGTTCATTGTAGCCGCAGGTTTAGATATTTCGCTCATGACAAAATTATGTGGTTTAGATCTTTCATTTCTGCTCCACACTCGCACTCTGTTCACCAGTCCAATTTTGGAATGATGCGCACGATAAATGCGTTTGTAATGATTAAAAAATCGAACATCCAGGACACAAAAATATCCATTTAAATGTTTTAAAAATTTAATCATATGCACAAAAAAATTCATTTAAATGGCGTAAGGGTAATCATCAGATTATTATAGTTGTTCAAAAAAGGAAATGCATCAGATCCAAAGGGCACATAAATTAAGCCCCTAACAGTTTTTACAAAATAATCCAAAAGTTCAAAGAAAATTACCCATTCATACATTTGAAAAAGAAATGTCCAAACACACCAGAAAATTGATATAAGATGGGCTCCAAAATTGGTCTTTCAGAAAATTTTAACGAAAATCTAAGAAAATAAATTAACTAGATGCACAAAGTTTCAAGAAAATTGGGAAGATGCCATTCTAGAAACTACTCGAATACGGGCAAATACCAAAGAAAATAATCGGAACAACGAAATATAGCCATTCGAAAAATGGATCGAAAATTACCAACAAATTTCCAAGTTTTCTGTAACTACTGTCCTTCCAACTTTTTGATAAAATTGCACTCTGCTGTACAATTAAAATTTGCTCTTTCCTACAAATTTATAGTTTTCTATCTTTCAAAGCAGTTGCCTGGATTTTGTCTCCACCTTTTAACTGGGCTGCGTAACTAAGCATATGAATTATGTCGATAATATAGGAATGTTTAATCTCTTAGATTAGAAGTTCCCAATCTCAAGCAAACAATGTATTTAAAAGAGACGAGTGATCAAGAAAAGGTCATCATCTGAGAGTTTATGAAATTTTTTAGGACATTTTTGCCAAAAATATTTACCCACTGGTACACCACTATACCAGAGACTGCTCGTGGATCTTCGTAAAGGAGGCCAAGACAAAGATGCAGCTCGTGCTGCACTACTTACTCTTATAGAGGAAGTAAATATTCCGCTATTTTGATCAAATTTTCTTCTGTAGCATCCTCGCCGAACATTCACGAGCCGCCACTGCACTATATTGTCTACTACATATTAGTACATCAACTGACAATAGCAAATGCTAATTAAAAATATTTTTGTTAAAAATGACTCAATGACCCTCCACAAGATCCTGACTTTTAACGTTATAATATAATAATAATAGGCACTTTACTTAGCAGCAAAAAGCTATATAAACAAAATAACATATACATAATAAAAATTTTATCTTACTCTTGATTTCGGTAAATATAATTTTATCTAATTCTTCGCGGGACGGCATCAGACGGCAATATCACAGGTTTTTTGTTAAATTGTAACAAAACTGTCTCCTCTTTCCTGGTAGTCTCATTTCAGTTTCTCGTTACAAGTACGTCTTCAGAATTTCAGAATATCTTTCTTTGTAAATGTTCCTCTATCTTTCTATCCATGGCATTACAGTACTAATACAGTCCAATCCTCATTTTCCAGTCCACTCTGTTTTTAATTTTCCTTGTTAACTTTCCTCGTGTTGCATCTCTATGCCATCGTTTGCTTATGATACTTTATATTACAATGATTTTCTTTGCCAAGTTTCTCTCATACTTGCACTACAAACGCATTTGAATCTGAACCTGCCCAAACCTCATTTTCTTGTGTTTTCATTGCTCTTATTTTTTTTCTGGGACTGCCCAAAATGCCAAAGTCCCGATTATTTCCAACAGTGAATTTTATGACCACATGATTATTTTTAAAGCCCTATTCGGCAGTCACGCTTGTTCATTTGCTTCGTCTCTGGACGAATTGAGGGAAATGACGTCGTGTGCATAACTTTGAAGGATTAACACTTTTTATGCCTGTAAGATCTACGTATAAAGACAGTTTATATGACATTCTGGCTCAATCCTAATATAGATAGATACCCACCTTAAACCACGCATGCACGAAATAGCTAATTCCGGTGGTTTGAAATCTTTAACCTTTCCACTCTTGAATTTTAACACTTCGCTCTCTTGTCCCCTATACTGAAGATTAGTTGTATTTTTATTAGTAATTTTGTTGGTAGCGGAGTTCGACGCTTAATAAACAAAAGCCACATAGCGACATCTAGCATCAGACTACAATTGTTATTAGTTGACGAATATAAATCGAGTCCATTTTCTGGAAAATCCCAATATTAGATCCCTACGCCCAGCCGCGAATTTCGTGATACCAGTGGCTCTCAACCAGTGTAGAAATGTTACCCCTGTTGTATTATTAACAGCACATTGTAGATATCGTTTAATTTAACAATTACTTAATGCCTATAAAAAAAGTTTTTAACTTATCGCTAACCTCAGCATGCTTCACGTTTGCAGTGCAACCAATTCTAACTTAAGAATAATTATAATTATACTGCACTATTTATAATACAAGAGAGAAACAATTCGAAATTGGTTAAGAGCTGCAGGCGCAGCGTTTGAGGTCGATACCAGTATCTGGATTTAGCCCCATTTCCAGAAAACTAAATGAAACAACTTTTGATGTTTTATACCCCTATCTGAAAACATAAGTTATCATTTATCGCAGTTCTCTTAAAGATAGTAACGCCTCACTTAAGTATTTTGAGTTGCGCGTGGAGCTCCGGCCGAACGTGCCGTCACTGTTCAAAAGTATCAGTAGTAGACAAGCAGAAATAAAAAAAAACACAGGTAAGATTTATAATATATATTTAAAATTGCTTGTAGTTACCACAGCTACAAATGAAAAAAGAGCTAATCTACAATTGGTGATTTAGAATAATTTAAAATAAAGTTAACAACAAATATACATAATTATCTAAAAATATAATTACAAATGCGACTAAAGGAATTATTTATTACACATATAAATTTCAAGCAATCTATGATATGAAAGGAAATTACTTGAAAACATGATAAATATTTACATTAAAAATGTACAAGTGATTATATTTGAATAAAGCGCGTAACCAAGGGTGGCTACTTTTCGATTTTGAAAATGAATAAGACATAAAAGATGGAATATATAGTAAATTCAATGAAATAAGTACCAAAGTGGTAAGTGCAAAAACCCAGAAGCGAACCCATACTATTCACATAATGGCGGAGGCCGTGCAGATTTAGTTTTGTGTTTGGGCACATCTCCTTTAGATCAATGGATCAACAGAACATGTAAATACAATTTGTGGCAACTGTTACAGTGTGCAATCAATCATGGATCATATCTATGCACTTAACACAATTGAAATGTGTCTCACACTCTCGTTTCAAAATATATAAATTGTTGTGACAAACATATAGACACTATACAATAGTTAAATGTGATTGTGTCCTTACAAGAAATAAATTTTTACACGTTTCTTGTTAGTTACATATACTTTAACATGTTATTGAATATTGGACAGAAACATTTTTACTTGGACAAATAGACGAATTAGTCATAATTGTTCTCACATGCTGACATTTTCTTTGTGCTTTAAAACGAGTCGGTTAACAAACAAAAACAAAACAATGGCTTCTAATCACTGAGCAACAGAGTGTGGACTAGACAATATTGCATTTTAAAACTTCAATTTCCCTTAGAATATCTAAAATTAAGTACTTCTCACACCTACCGCTTCAAACCAATAAATTAAATGTTTGTAATTGTTTTGGCAAATTTAATATTGATTTGAAATGGTAGATTTGATAGTTTTTACAGTAGTATGTCTAATTTATATACGTAGCACCAGAAAACGAAATTGGAATGTCGACTCAAAAGAGGGGTACAAGAAAACAATAAAAGCAAAACCTAAAACCTATTAGTCACGTACTAATTTCCTTCTACTGTACTACAGACACACAGAAATATTAAATATATTTATCACCTTAAGCTATAATGCTATTACATATTTATATTTTTATCTAGCTGGGTGTCTAGTCTATAAAAAAATATGACCCACTTTTTAGACAGAAAGATAGTACATAGCAATATTGTTATTTCATATATAATTTATAACTAACATTAAAAATAATTAAAAAAAATAATGTACAAAATCCAAAAAGTAAATTATCACAGAAAAATATCTTTTTTAAAATAAACCTCGTTTTGTCTATACCAAAGAAAGCTATCATCATATTAAAAGGTACCGTAAGCGTCTCACATAGAATTATTGCGCATAATAACTTGGAGAGCTCGTTATTATTATAATACTATGACAGTTATCAGGTATCGTCGACTAAAATACAAAAAAGACATGTAGTATAAATGTCAGCTTGGAATGTGCCACAGAAATGCTATACGAAGTCGGCACTTCATCTAATCAAAGGACTGAAATACTTCTCAATCACCGCGCGCTGCCACTCTTCTTCCTTCGTGGGATTTTCAAACTCCCAAACTTATCACTAGCTATGTAATTCTATTCATGTTAAATTCCATAAAAATGTAAACAAACCTTTCCAAATCAATTCGTAAACCAAATGGGTTTGAATATACTCCTATGCCACATATAGCAATATATGGACGGCACAACTAATATATATGTATGTGTATTAACATATGATAAAGGGGTGGTTCACTGGAGGGGACTAGTATGAATTTTCGGACACTTTATTTGGCTTTTGGGCTCGGTCTGGTGCCCATGTTGTTTAAACCATCTCCACGCGATCTCGAACGTGGTAATGTATCACCTGTAATTTAAGTACAATTTTAATGTGTAATTGTGTAAGTACAGGGAATAAGAAGCTTCATTAATTAAATATAAATAATCAATTCAACTGCAGGCCGACTAGTTCAAGGCTTTCATTCGCACAATCATATTCGCAATACAATCAGGGATTTTGAGCCTCGATCAGGCTTTAAACAGGTCCAATCAGTTTTTAAAGTGTGTGAAAAGCTGTAAAACTAATTTTACTTAAGCCATCCCCAACCCACAAGAATGATCGTGCGTACAACACCCAGATGCATTACTGAGACTTTGATCGGTTATATACCAATTGAAATGTATGCAATATCTATATCACGCTGATTTGATGAATACTTGGCCTAAATAAAGTAGCAGTAATTAATATGAAGCTCATTTTCGAAAAATTCTCGATTGATGGTACAAAAATGTTCCAGTTCTTTACTTACAATTAATGTACCTAATCACGGCTTACCTCTACTCGAGGCACATTTACTGTGGTTGGAATTTGCAAGGCCTTGAGCTTCTGCTTTATACGTCCGCATTGCTCTCCCTCTACGGTCTAGTATAAGCTTGTCAGCTCTGACAAACATGCCGTGTTTCGGGCGACACGAGAAATACTTCACTCCTTGAACTGTTCCATCATTTTTTCCTGCAAATTGAAAAAAAACTACATCTTTCCATAAGAAACTGTGACCTTGCTTTCAGAACCACCACAGCTAATCCATGTTTGATATAGGCTGCATTAGTATGTTTAATTTACAAAACAAAATGTTTACACAAAGCGCTGACCAAGCTGTGATGTTCTGGGTGAGCTAGCCATAGTAGAGATTATTCAATAATGTTTCTTTATCACATTGGGTGAATGAGTCAATCGTCCAGCATAGGTCTATTACCACCTCTTAACTAAAGAGTACTTACCTTTTGGAGCATCTAATTCGACACCAACCCATGTGCCATTTGCAAATTCTGTCGCACCAATATAGGCAACAACACCAGACGAGTTATAGGGACGAATTAATACACTTTCTCCTAACACAACCCAATCCGGTACAGGTACATCGACTAACTTATTGAGATCAGGACGGGAACCATAATTATTATCACTTTCATCTGCAACCAAACATAAAATGCAGTGAGCTCTAGTTATTCAAGTTTAGATGATAGGATGGACATAAAGTCTGTATATTCCCTAACTTCAAGTTGTGGGCTTCATGACAACAAGGATTCAATCTCTATTTAATTTTGTTTTTGGCATGCCGAAGGCAAAACTATCTTCAGTGAGTATTAAACAATTCCTCATAAAGACCGCTAATGCTATGAGCATTGAAGTATCTGTCACTTTTTTTAAAATCAGAAACAAAACTTAATTACCAATAAAGGGCAACACACTGAATTTATATTGTAACCGTTGTTCAACATACCGGCATTGTTTTGTGTATTACAAACAAGTTTAATAGTATACACTTCGTGTCACTCAATTATATTAATGGATCACCTGGAACAGCAAAAGTGCGCATAAAACCAAAAGACGGGCTGAACTAAAGCACACATGTTCTTCCTCAATTTAATAATTTGGCATATTTTCTTCTCATATCCATTAATCAACTGTGTAAATACATTGCGCAATTGTTCTTACCTTCTAGTCTATCTGTGGAACTGTCGATGCCATCATCATGTGTTAAAGATTTTTGTTCCAAGCTTTGAGCATTTTTGTCAGAAAACTGTGGACGGCCTTGTGGGAAAGAAGCTCTTTGGATGGTGTTTTGGACTTTTGAGTTTGTTTTCCTCCTCCTCACAACCTTGACTGGTGATTGGTTCGGCTTGGAAATGGATGTGCCCTCGCTTGGGGAGTCCGACTCTGTCTTCTCGAAACTATGCTCCGTGTTGAGCAAGTCCATTCCGTTTATTGCCGAGTCGTTGTCGGAATTCTCTTCCAGAGCCTTCTTCTCTTCTGATATGCTATATAAATTATCTGTGGATTTCTGTGTACAAAAATGATTAATATGAAATGAATCAAAATTTTCTTGGAGCACCTACCACTAAAGGATTATCATCATCAGCAATGTATGATTTTTCGTGAGGTAATTCGCTTGTGGGTTTTATTTCGATATCCGGAGTTTCGTCGACGCTGATGCTCCTCAGAGATATGGAGTCTTCACTGGAGAGATTTGTGGAGGAGACTGCTTGGGAGCCGTATCCACTGGAGTTAGCTGAAGGGGTCCCAGTTTTCGGGGCAAGCTCTACCAGTGAATCCAAAGTCCTCGAGGTGGACATCGATCTCTTTCCACCTTGCGAGGACTTACCACGACTCTAATAATAATGAATAAAACAAATAGTTTCTCACATAGAAATGTTGAACTTCAAGCAGAAACATGTAGATACTCTATAGCTGTTAAAACCAGATAAATTAATACAAAATCTAAAGAATAATATGTAATAGCAAATTTACTACCAATTTAGAGTCCAGTTTTGTTAGTTATGTTATTCTCAAGTAGCCTAGTAGAGAATTTGATAAAGCTCCAAAATATTAAAAGAATTTTGAGGTGCAAAATATATTTTATTTTTGGGGAAAACGTCAACGTCTAACAAACAAAAATTCCACAAGCACCACAAGGCCAATAGTCAACTGGGTTAAGTTACTATTGTTATGCCATAATAATCATCAGACAAATCCTTCCAAATGACCTACAGTTATTCTAATAACTGTTTTCATTTGATAGCACTAGCAGTGTAAATAAAAAAAACTATTTTTTATCAGAAATCTTCTTTAATATCTATTTACAAATCCAATTTATAATTTTTACAACAATACCTATTATTCATTCATAATAACTTAAATACTACTTACATAGAAATCTGATTTGCCATCATTGTCGGACCTTTCTTCTTCTGTTGTCTCATCTACAATCAAATCCAGTGAGTGCTTTCTAGCAAGAGGCATTTGCTCCTCGTGCAGTGTTGTCATTCGCAAGCCCAGCTTGGGATTGGCCGGAGAAACTAAAATGCCAACTGAATTAGCAGGCAATATTGTTTTTTGTTTTTTTTCAGTGCTTATTTACAAGAAATACTGATAAAAATAAGAATTAATTTGATTGTTACTGCAAATTTGCTTAGTTCTTGCTATATTGCTTACGTTACTAGAATCAGTACTTTTTTTGATATTGGCCACTTTTTGTGTATCTGTAAAAATAACTCAATAATAATTTCACAACACAGTATCATTGCAATTGTTGGTGTTGCGAAAATGTCAAGGAATAAAACTGTTGATTCAAAATTGAGAAAACCATTTTGCAATAACCATTCTTTGCCATCGGTGGTCAAACCAAACAAAAAAGTAAA
The DNA here is from genome assembly GCA_910593695.2 of Ocypus olens. Taxonomy (NCBI): domain Eukaryota; kingdom Metazoa; phylum Arthropoda; class Insecta; order Coleoptera; family Staphylinidae; genus Ocypus; species Ocypus olens. The sequence continues at coordinate 16,442,619 of OU343057.1, forward strand.
CTTATTGCATGAGTTAAGCAAATAACTGTATTGATTAGAGTATAGTCCAAATATAAAATTCGTACTTTACCTTCATTATTTTTTTCAGGAAAAGTCGGTACGGGAAAACAAGGTAAGCTATTTATATAATATTTAAAATTTGAATGCGTTTGTCACACACCGAATGCACTCGTTTATACTCCCAAATATCTTGTTTCGATATTAGATTTTGCCGAAATTTAATCTACGCATGAACCCAATTTATTTATATTACAAGTCTGGTTAATGAGTGTGTTGTCGGTGAATTTCATTTAGGTGATTTTAATTTTCCAAATAAGCGCTATTCGGTTTCCTCACCTAACATTAACGCTAACGAAATTTGCACCATCTGCATTGGTGCATGTGTACACAGCTGAAGTGATTGCCATCAGCAATGCGATCACTACCTAACCTGGGCCTACCATGGTTTACTCAGGTGAGGTAGAACCTGTATGCTCTAATTTGACTCAACCGGTGACAAGAGAGTTTGCGCTAAAAGCGACTTAGTAACCATTTACAAATCCCTTGTCAATTCGCACTATCGCCTGTTCTCGTCGTTCGACTAATATGTTTTACTTTAATTTCCATTAATTTATCATATTTTCTTTTTCATTGTTTTTTTTCTTTTTAATATTATATTCAGTTTGTCTCTAATAGTGCTATAGTCTAAGAAGATGGTGAGTAAGATCAGGGCCTTTTGAAGCCTCGCCAAGGCCTTTACCCGGGTTCTTTTTTTTAGAGAAATATAATATAATAAGTGTATAAAGTAGTAGCAGAAATCAAATAAACATGTTACACAGGTATGTGTTTACTGACATGTCATACATTCTCTAACCGCGATTTGTTAAAAAGAGATGTTGTCAGTTTTTCGTATCTAAAGTATTTCTTTTATATTTTTTTGTATATTCCTTATCAATAATTTTAAGATCTTTGAAATGTAAATACAAAATAAAAGGTTTGGGTATTTTATCAGTATTTCTGTTAAACCATCACTGAAATAAGATCTCAAGCTTAGAAAAACCATTTGGTTAATTGAATATTTCAAAAACTGTTTTTAATTAAATATGTTTAAAGTGGAAGTTGTTGTAAGCTTGAAATGTTGTATGAGAAACATGAATAAATAAAACCAAATCATAAAATAAAATTCAACAATGAAGTTTAAATAAAAATAAATGTTTACTAAAGTCTACAAAACTGAAAATGAATTTAAAAAAAAAGTCCAAAACCGAACAAATTGTTGACATGTGGACATACATTTAGAGACTCCGGACGGTTGTAACCGCAGAGAGTTCAAATTCAGGTTGAGATTTAAGAAAGTGGGCCGAGCTGCAAATATTAAGATACACATTGAGTAAAGTACATGAGGAGGGATAATCCTGCCTGCTCCCATCGTAGTGAGCACCGGGTCGGGTTAGCCATTGTGTAATTAAAGTCAAAGAGACTAAAAGGACTAGTAGACATTTAACAGAACATGCAAGAATGCCAATTATACAAAGTGTTTCTATATAGACAGAGGTATTTGGTTAAGTTGTAGTTTTGTAGTAAGCTACCATGCCACAATGCTGTCGTAGTTCCTTCGCATTAACTAAATACATCAAGTCATCAATTTTTCTACAAGATAACAATTTCCAAGGCATGTACTATTCTAACAGTCTCTGTGACTTTATTACAGGCGCATCAATTTCCGTACATGTTAAATAGGAATTTTACCTTAACTTCGAGGGATACGTCTGCTGTATCCTTTCTGATGAAGCAATGCCAGGCATTATGTAAAGTATGACATGATATTTTGGTGAAGCTGATTCAGGTCAGCAAATCAAATACAAACATGCTTTGATGTTGGTCTACATGAAACTAGCAACTACAGTTCGACCATAGGATAAAAGGAGTTAAATCAGGTCACGTTTTACCCTATGGTGTAACATACGTTTGAGATTAGATGATAATGAGGTATGTAAGTCAATCGATTAATAATCTCGAAGCGTATGTTACAACTAAGCATTCGTTCCTCATTTGATTTCGGATAACAAATATCAGTCATGAACAATAGGTTTCCACCTAGAGCAGTCTTAGTATGCAAGCCTCCATTTTTACCTGACAGAATGGAGCCTTGAGGTTGCAGAAAAAAATTCAAAACGAAAATTAGTCAAGCAGATTTAAAAATTGAATAAAAGAGGAAAATAAAATGTAAACAAAGGATATATGCAGAGCTGACATAAAAATGAGAAATTTCATGTTGTGAATTTGAAGTACGAGTATGTAAAAGATAAATGCAAAATAGATTTCCTGAAATGTTGCAGCGACTTCAATGCACACATGTATGTACGTATGTGCGTATGTAAGTAAAAAATAAAAAAAACACACTGACAGAGCTACACTCCTGAAGGGTGCAAATATTAAAAAGTAGGCGGTGATGTTTTGGTTAATAATAGACTTTTGGTATATTTTAAATGAACATGCCCAACGACTACGTCACCAGGAAATTCGAATCACGCCCATGTAAAAATATGAAAACGCAGATTCCTGTATTTAAGCACACTAAATAAAAGAATCCTGAGGTGAATTGTGAATTATACTAACAACATTACAAAACACCAAAAATAAAAAACCAAATTACCAAAGCATACAGCTATGGCATACAGTTTTTAGCAGAATTAATAATCCTATTTTCTTGTCTATTACTCTCTAAACCCTTCTGTGTACTAATCTAACCACAAAAAAAAACTAATTGTTTCTATTAAAAAATCTGCACTGAATAGATCATCAAAGCCAACTCACCTAATCCAAACGGCTTTGACGGCAAGATTTCCGGTTCCTTACCAAAGCTCCCTCTTCCTCGCAGCGGGGTTGAACCGCTGAACTCACTGTTCAATTCACTGACACTCTCAGAACGTGACATGTTGAGCGATTCAGTGCTCATGTCCAAGCGCATAAGCTGGAAAAAATAGGGTCGATTATTTTTTGTTTTACACTGTTGTATTTTCCAAGGGAGGGAGGAAACATACCCCATTCTTAGTTTCCAATGCCTGAGAGCATGAAGTTAAGAAAGAAATATACTCAGTGTCATAATGATAGACTGTAGCATACCTGTGTGAAATTCGGCACTGACGCTGTCTTTCTCATCAGTGGTTGTCCATTTGCTTGCAGGAGTTCTTTCACAGCTACACTTTGGCGAAGTCTGTCTAGGGCTAGGATGCTTTCTACTGCACTTACTCCTCTCGTATATTTTTCTGGAAATAGTTTTAAAAATTCGACAATCATAAATGTAGCCATTTTTTTCTCAGTTCTTTGATATACGTAATAATCAATTATTAATATTTAACAACTAATACAGTGACAATTCTGTAACCCCCAGCGCATGATTACCAAATAATGCACCAGATACTCCTCACAGCTGTCAGGCGATAATGCCCCATTCATCAACTCCTCAATGCGACATCTAACGATTTTGAACAAAATTGCTATTGTTCGCATACCTATGTATGTCTCTCCATCAACGAGTGACGAATCTTCACCAGAGGCAGCAAGTTGTGCCAGCGATTCCCTATCCTCCAATTCTTCACTTGCTTTTGGTATGTTAGAAACGACTTCATATGTGACTCCCGATTGTGTAATGATGTCAGATCTAACAATCTTCCTCTTGATCCGGTCGGTAATGCTCTGTCTTTTGTAGACGTTCAGAGCTAATCGCTTTCTTAGAACTAGATCCATGGGGGCGGGATGCGACAGTCGCACTGTTGTACGGAGGATTAAGTAGACCCGGTCATTTGCTGAAAAAAATAACTGGACATGTAGGGATATTGTTTATTTTATGGGCATGTTGCAGATTAGAATTTTCGCCATTGGGCTTGGATTGCAGTTCCAAAAGAACTGATTTTTTGAGTCGATCAGCCACTAAAAGTTAAGGCGAATATCTACAAATAACTCAACGATGATTCGATTACTGAAAGGCAACACTTTAATAGAATCACAATTTAGCCCGTGTGTGATGAAATATAAAAAATCTGTAGGAGCACGTACTGGGGAAGCCTTGGCCTTTCTGATACAGTGTTTCACCTCTACTTACGGTCTGTAATTTTATTCAGATGCACGCTGTCATGTATGGAAGAGTCCCATGAAGCCACTGCACACACGTCTTTTTCCAGGTGCTGTAATATGTGCAGGTTGTAGAATTTGTTTCCAACTTCTTTTGACAATATCGAATTCACTCCTGTTATGGAGACTTCACCGCCGGATGGATTTTTTGATAAATCATCAGCTAAAAAAAAAATATGCTCATTTACTACTATAATCATTAGCATCAGAATTTAATTTAATTTGATGTACGGCTTGTTTCCCCATCCTTCTAATGACTGACATATTTTAGAGGTTTATTAAGGCTCCTTAGGCGTACATAAAAATAACTGTAACGAGTTAAAAAGCCTCGTGCCTCACATTTCTGGTACCTGAGCTATAGTTTCAGCCTATTTGGTAAAACTTCCTTGAACTTCATACAAACAATATAAAATAAAGTTATAAGACGGAACAATAGTACACACCATTTAGATCCAGGAATAAAACTGGCACATAGGGCTCCATTCCCGAAGGAGGATCCCAAACAGCAGGTGCCCCTGGAATCCCTGATCCAGGATTTGGAACTAGTACAGCATTTCTTTCTTCAGTTAAATTTACCCACTGATCGACCAGGCTTTGTTCCCTTTCGATATCTTGCTCAGATTTATCTAGAAATAAATGTGGACACAACCCTTAAATTTAACAATTAAAGATGTAATTATTTATGTGCATTAGTTAATATCTGATATAAGGTAATTTTCCAGTTACTGATACTAAACAATACGTATGCGCGAAAATCATGCGGACGGTATGGTATGTTGTCAGGTCTCCTTATTTTAATCTGGGTATTTTCATTTACAGTAATTTGCAACTATTGGTGCTTATACTGTATGCAAGTTAATGGTTGCAAATTCCCCCCGCCCCCTCCCCCTTTAGACCGACTGGTAGTTTAACCCCCAGTAGTTTAATTATTTTTTATTTTATTTTACGTCAGTTATAGTGAGACAAGAAATCCGGCAATGTCGCAAATATTGGTCTGAAGTTGTTGCGTTTACTTCAGTCCATTCATTAGTATCAGTAACTGGAAGATTACCCTGATATAATAATAATCAATGATCGCTGATGATGTGACCTGTGGATCGGTCAGGATAGTATGTGTGAGCAAAGAGTTCAGTTCAACTTGTTCACTTGTGCACAGCTGTTCTACCCATTCTATTAGTACTCGAACTAAATATTTGCTAATACAACACTGAATTTCATTAACCTTTATCCATTTCTCAAAAGAAAAAATTCACAGTTATTGCCAGGCTTAGTCCAACTGGCCAAACCAAACATCACCAATAATAATTTAATATTACTTACTTGGTTTATCAATGAGTTTCTTGATTTGTTGATCTAAATACTGCCTCCTACGCATCAAAGCATCACTCCATTTCTCACGCAACATAGTGAGATCTTCCTCTTGATATGAATCCAAAGGTTTCTGCAGTCGGTTTCTAACTAACACACTACCGACTTCAATTTTGTCTATAGATTGGCAGATAATAGGCAAAGTTCCCGAATTTTGCACAGGTCTCACTCTAACTTGTATCCTTCTCTGCTGACCCTGCCTTAACTGATACACACCCCCTGTCAGCATGTCCACCTTGCTGCTAACCTCCACCGGCGCGTATTCACCTTGTTCATTTAGCTCGTGTATTTCCACCCACAGCTCTATTTTCCTAGTCAACTCCGACCACCGATCCGCCAGTGACCTAGCTTTAGCAAGCTGCCGTTGTTCAACCTCCCATCCTGGTTTCGTGCGTGAAAACCCTGCGCTTCTATGGCCCCATACCTCAATCGACAATGCGCCCTCTGCACTGTGTTCCAGGAACTCTTCCGTTATGGGAATGGTAAAATCGCGGACGTGGTCAAATTTGAAAGTCATGGAGTCTTTCTGGCCGATGGTGCGGATTTGGTGAACTTCTGAGGTTTCGTTATTCGGAGGTACTACAATGTATTCCGGGTGGTTCCAGAATATGTACTGGCAGAACACGAAATGTGAGAGAGATAGGGGCAAACCAGAAGCTTGTTTGATGTTCACTCGGCAGGTTACTTGTTGGGGTCCTATGTCCTCATCATCATGGCTGGATTCTGATGAGCTGTCAGAAGCTGCTTCAGACATTCTGTCTCTCGGGAGAATACCTGAGACTCGACTTAACTCAACCTGTGCATATTTATTGAGTTAAATTCCCCCATCTTACATCATTGATATTTGTATTAACTAAAAAATTTCCAACATGATAACTTACCTGCAATCTTCCGGTTACTTCACCTTGTTGACTAATGATAGGGGTATGGTAATCCAAACAGACATCATCAAACAGGCATTCCAGAAATATGTTAGCAACTCCTATCAGGTTGTGATTTTCTTGGGATTCGTAGAAGGGATCGACTTTGGAATCAATTTCATCCTGAAATCACAACCAGTTGCACAACCAATAACCAATTGTTTGAAGTTTAAAGCCTTACTTTCAAATCAATGCCCTTCTCTTTCCTCTCGTCATACATTTCCCTCATATCGATTAACTTGTTTTCCAACTTATCCATGCTCCAAACTTGACTAGCCACATTTAAACGCTTGATGAGAATTGCTGGCTCACTAACAAATGCACCTTTCTGTAAATGCAATAAATATATTTCATTGAATGTTCTAATATTGGGATTGACCTTTACCTTTCTATTAGGACTTAAATTAGCTGGAGGTATTTGCAGAGTAACGCTGAATTTCGTGTGCCTTCCCATTTCCTCTGACAAAGTATTGGCCTCTTGCACTAAAGAATTGGCTTTCAGTATATCAGCCTTTAACTGTCCTATACTTCTCTTGAACATTTCGTCCACTCTCATCTGGGTGGTAGGTGTGCAGGGGACGGTTTTGAATTTTAATGGATCGTAGGAGTAAGGAGGGTAAGGGGTGGTAGGAGACATGATGTTTCTCAGCTGTTGGAACTGCCTTTCATACTCTTGTCTTTGTTTTTCTAGAGCAACTTGTTTGTCTTCTTCGTGCTGGCGTTCGAGCCTAGAGATGGCTGCTTGAATAGGGTCGTTGCTCAATTCATTCAGCATCAGTTCATCACGGGCAAAGTTGTAATCGATATATTGTGCAGGAGTTTGTGGCTCTGATGTTGATGCTATTGAAATAAGGAAATACTAACGTATGTAAGATTGTGAACGTAATTTCCGGGAGCGTAAATTTGATGTAAATATTTGCCAAGCGTAAGCGAACACGGGCGAATGTGTACAGGACTCGCCTTTGGTCGGTGCGAATCGAGCATGAACACCTCTTTACACATTCGCGCCCCTCGGTGTGTGCGTTTTTATTGTAAATATCGTTAGTTATCAACGCTTATTGAAATATTTGAAATAAAATGTTTATGTTTGTTCATTGAAATTCGTATTCAAAATAAGTTTATTGTTGGATACTGAAACAATTATTTCAATACACATCGGCTTCATAAATGTATTGTGAAACAATTGTTACATTGTTTAACTTGTGAAACTGACACAATGGTCGATTATTATACAGTTTAACATCGAGTTTCAAGTATTATTATTCTTATTATTATGGTAATGTGGAATGAAAACATTGAGGCAAGTTGATTGTAAAACTAGACTGATTGTGAGCGCGAATGTTGCCGAATATGTATATGTAGTATTTGTCGAATATTCTGGTTAACGTGAAATCGATTACTGATTTCGAGTACATGTAAAAAAGTTTTTTTTTTTCTCTACATACATTGAGTTTATGTAGTGTGAATAATTGATGTTCAATTAACCGGTTGAAATTTTAATTAAAGAAAAAATAAATTGTAACGCCTATCCCACGAGCAGTAAACATTTTTGTATTATACTTACTGAAAAGGCGTGGGCAGTTGACTCTGAAGAAGTGGTGGTTACCCCATACGATACGATCACCATTCTTCAAAGCTGTTTTTACGGACACTTGAGATCCATTAATGAAGGAACGAGCATTAGCAAGGGGTTCTAGAAACAGACAGCCATCCTCTATCGTGATAACGCCGTGTTCAGGCTGGATGCCTAAACCGGACAACTGGATATCAGGCTCATCACCATCTGCATTACTTTTAGCACCTACTACAGTTCTCTCCTACGATTTGTACAATGTTAATTATTTATTTAAAAAAAATCGAAATTTCGCAATAACTACCTTCAAATAGTAAACTAGAAGTTCGTTCAGGCAAGGGTCAGCATTTAAATTAACTAGGTAGAACTTATTCTTTTCGACTTTAATACCCGAGGATTGGATACTAATACCCATTTTTTCTAGCGTCTGCTGACGCTCGTTTTGTATCCTCTCTGTCTTCACCAGTTTCTCCTCCCAGGTTTGCGACATTTCTTTATACAGTTTCTCACTCTCGCTTAGCTTTTTGTGTATGTCGTTCTTTTGAATTTCACCAACAGGAGAACCCTAATTACAGAGAAAAACAATTATCAAAATAATTAACGCGATTTAAAACGAAGCTTACCGTGGCATGTTTAAGCATTTCTTTCAACGCTTCTACCTCCTGCCGTAATTCTCTAATAATCCTAGCATTAGGATCTTCGTTAATAACAGCGTGGTTGACAATCCTCTTAGCTCTATCGGCGTATCTAAGAGTGGATAGGGTTTCTTCGTAATTGTCAGCAGCTGGGGATATCGTGGCAACCATGACGGTCTTACTATTACCACCCAGATTGTCCTTCAGCAACCACGTTAACACAGAATCTCGATATGGCACAAACTTGTCTTTGTTTTTACTCCCTGAAGACTGATCTGCCAATTTCGATATGACTAGACCTAAAGTTGTTAATGATCTGGAAACACAGGTTTAGCCAAGGATTATGCTTTTGGTTCAGAAGGTTACTTGTTAATGTTAGAGCCCTCTTTCAGTCGATCACCGACCGCTCCGGTTTTCACAGCCCTTTCAGACCCGGCAAGATCCACTAGCGACATCCGACTCTGCTTCTCGCCCGACACTCCCGTTCTAGTGTCAGTCAGTGTTTGTGTCAGGATCACGGTAAACACTGCGTGCGACCTAGACGACTCGCTGTTCATGTTCGTAGCAGCCACTGTTCTTGACTTGTTGCCTTCTGCCATTAAAATATCGATGTCCTATAAAATTTTAATTACAAAGATATTGATTGACCGAAATGCTTGATGTCTATCGGAGTTAATTCTTTTCGGCGTTCGTCATAGTATAATGAACATATAACCGAACATTTTATATTGCTAATTTTGAGAAAAATATTGAAAGCTTGATCTGTCATGTTTTTAGTTCGCTGGCTTCATTGTAGATATGGATATACGCAAGATTACAAAAATCCGAAGACGGTGTCAAATTTATAAAGCTTCATTCAGTACGGATTCTTTAAAGGTAGATATCGTATCTTTTCCTATACATAACATAGGCAACTTAGACCGGCCGCATATGAGTCATAATTTAGTTACCGTCACCATGCTTCAAACATATAACTTTAAACGATCACATTTTACTATCTGAGTGCGCGACAGACAGTATATCTCCTCTTATTCAGAGAAATGCTTGCCTCTTCCTAGTGTAGACATTGTCGAGTCATTGGAATAATCATAAAATTCCGTACACCTATACGTGCACCGAAGGTAAATATTTGTTTTTTCCGTACAACGTATCCGCAGTGATTTTTACTCTGGTCTGTTCCTCTCGTGGAGTTTATTCAGACAACGGTTTGATCACTTGTATTCTTCTTAAAATACTACGCAATTTGTTTATCCTAGGAATGTGACTAACATACGCCTCTGGATACCAGAGTCACTAAGTGTACTAATCTTAGTACATCGAAACAGACTTGGAGGTTTTTCCGTGACTAAACGCTACTACTTAGCAGTTTCTATTTCGGTTATAATATTACTCGTATGTGGCCGCTCTTAATCTAATGCTTCGTACACATTTGCGCCAAAAACCGCGCCATGCAGAAGTGTACTGTGTTCGCGCGCATAATTTGTGTTCGGCACATGGTTCGCTGTCGATCCGTCGCTTGTCGGTTTTTCCGAGTCGGATCAAAGGAAGCGCGCGCTGCAATGTTGCGTTGGTTTGGACGGTGGCAGAGCTGCAGCCGCATACATGGATTACTGGGAACGGCTGAAACCGGCGTGAACACATTCGGTTCTAGGTTGTGCGCGGCAAAAAAGTTTTTGTGCCACAATCGCGGCGCGGTTCGAGAAAATGCTCAGGTTTGTACGATGTATTATATCTCTTACTTGGAAAGATGTAACTGCTAGTTGTGACAATCCATCGACGTAAGGCCCTAGGACGTTGTGTTCGCGGACTTTGAGGGACTGTTTGTTGGTTTTGGGATCCAGTAAGTCATGCACTTTCTCATTGTAGATCTCCATGTAGCTCACTTCGACCTTGTACGACAGTTCGGAGCTCTGCTGTTTGGCTATTATATCAAAAAGTGAGTCGCAGAGCCTCGGAATAATACCTTTGTTGTCCTGTGCACCCATCATCGTGTACGATTTTCCCGAGCCTGAAAAAAAATGAAAAGTTTTTAATAATTATCTGTTATAGACACATTAATGATAAAATCTGTTTTTTAAACTATCTCTCTAAATCGTTTCAAGAAAGTCTTCGCGTGATAATATACACCTTTTGGCATAGTAATTATTAGTAGTTATTTCTTGTAGTTTGCGATTGTTAACAGACGTACAAATTGTTGTGCTCGCTTTAGTTTCAATTGGTTAAGCATTTCTTTAAACACAAGTCTCCCTGTTTCGTCATGTCTTGGGCGGCCAATGTCATAAATCAGTGATCTTCAATAATTCTTCTTTTGGTGCATATATCCATTAATGAATGTTCCAATTCCCCTGTATGATGAGTTGTAGTAGTTGTTATTTTTTTGTCCATCACATCACTTCCGAGTTGAAGGAACAGTCAAAATAATGGACTGAAAGGGGAGAATCGGCTCCAAAGAAGGCGAAGGCAATTCAATTCATTCATTATCATCAGAAAAGAAAAACAATCAACGGCGAGTATTATGCAAACCTATTGCAGCGTTCGAATGATGAAATCAAGAAAAAACGTCGCATCAAGAGATTGCACCAGTTCACACGTCCGTTATCGCGATGGCTAAAATCAATGAGTTAAAGTTTGAATTGCTTCCTCACGTACCCTATTCGCCAAATTTAGCCCCTCCGATTATTTTCTGTTTCCAAACTTGAAAAAGATTTGCCAGCAGTGAGATATGGAGTCTGCGGTTGATGGTATTTTGAGAAGCTCGACGATTGTAACTACATATAAACGCTATTTAATATTGCTGGGAATAGTGTATCGAGCTAAAAGGAAACTATGTAGAGAAACAAAGATATTTGTTTGTTTGGTCAGGTTCTTCTGGGACTATCTTCGTAGGGGAGCGTCATCCCGGGCCGAAAAATATTTTGACCCCTCTGCGGGGCAAGAAAAGTTAGTTTCGAGCGGACATACCCGACGAGTAAGAGCTTCTTCTCCCACCATTTATAGGAGTTAAAACAGTCAAATTTAAGGTCCAAATACGCTATAATAGTGTAGAATTTGATTTAGTGTTGCGAACATGAATCCGTCATTATTTTAGACCCGCTTGGCCAGATTTCATGCATTTGCCCACACTCGGAAATCATCGCCGTTTCATTCGTAAGTATGGTAGGGATGGACCAAATTTGCGGGCACTTTAAAGCTAAGGGCCAGGGATGGTCGACCTACTTCGTAACTTCGCACTACGAATCGTGTTATGTTTTGCGTAAGGAATCTTCCAAGGTTTCAGTAGGGCCTAAAATATTATACAAAGCAATTTAAAACGAGGCCAAAATTTGTTTTTAATCTTTGTAAGTAATAAGGATAAATCGAATAACACACTTGGTTTGTTTCGCTTCTTACAGCATAGCTAAGATATAAACGAAACCTCAGAAGATCAAATCTCCTCGTGTTTTTTTCCGTTTTATGCATCTCTCTTTAAGTAATTTACGACAAGTCGGTCGTCGTATGGCTAGATTGTTTAGAAATACGTACGACAGCCAGCGCGTCGTACAGCTGTTAAATCCGAGATTACTAGTGACATTAATTCACTGTGTAGATTCACAACCCATGAATAATCTAATGACTTTACATTGTTATGGTTATGGTATATGGTTAAATTCTGTCCACTATTGCAATAAGGAAACAATATTACATTATTTTATGTTTAATTTAAAATTTGCACCATTACTGATTTTTTTTTCAAGATATTGACTGAAAGTTCTGGAATTGAATAATAAACGTGAAGCTGTTAGAGACAGTTAAAATGAACAACCCTTTGAATTAATTAAGCAGAAATTGTTAGAATAGCGCACAGGGGTGCCATCTATTAGCTCCATTATAATTAAATCTCGCATTATTGGAATTCTGTCGTTTTGAAAACAAAAGAGCAATTGAATTTCTCGTGTAAGCGCCTGTAAACGACGCCCGGCATGCGAGGAAGTTATTATTTATTCTAACAAAGATTGAACAATTCGGCAATTAAAGATAACAATCTCGCCCGCGGGTGTAATTATTTCTTGTGAAAAATCAATTGGGAAATTAGGGCTGAAATGTTATATGTGTTATGTTAATGCTGGATGAATAATGGAGATGTTTTGGAATACGGGAAAACGCGATGCAAAGATATAAATCTTCGGAAATCGAAGTTATTATTGTCGCAATTCACAACATAAAATATAGTCCTCGAAAAAAAAAATTAAAGCCCTCCCATAGATGTATGGCTTCGCGTTACATTTTATTCGAGCAATGATTTTCTCGACCCTCTCACCTGTGACATCACGGCAGGTGAGTCATCAAAAATCAATTTGTCGATTTATTCCCCGATGCTGCCAGTTTCTCGGTAACTAACGAGGCCGTGGGTTTTTTCAAAAACTTCCCCAATAAATCCCCACTTGTTGCCAGAATTCAAAAACTGACCCTTGCACGATTATTGATTCACTGAATTATGCACATTAGGGAATAGTTTGCACCCTTTTCAGCGGAATTTGCGGCATGCATTTTTCATGATGGTGATGGGGCTGGCTTTGGATTTCCCACACAAAGCGCCCGTAACTAGTTCCAGCAACAATTTTCAATAAATTATAACTTCGGTAAACGTCCAAAGTGTACCTTCCGACATGACGACATGCAAAGTCATAATTTGCCCCGGTAACCACTAAATGTTATGTAATTTCCGAACATGCTAACTGGGCAAAGTGTCAAATCAGGTGTTAGGGGCGAAATACTTCCTCTGACCTGTTCCGTCAATCAATGGGAATTAGTTAATGGACTGCCTGGAAAATGTGAGGCGTGCAAATGTGAATTAATCACTCCTAATTTTTCGCAGGCGTTTGTATTCCGTAGTGTAATTCGGGGAAACTATTAGGTTTAATCTGGGAAGGGAGCACCCGGGGAATTTAAGGGTTAAACATTGTTGCAGTATAATGGGAGATGGGAAACGTTATCTGGGAGTGTGTACGAGCACCCCGGGGACGGGAAAGGCGTTCCATTGTGTTGCTGTATTAAAAGAAATGCCTACCGAATGAAATAAAACTTTCCGCCGCATTTTTTCAGGGTGAACTTTTAATGCTCCATAAACATTGTTTCATCTGAATTATTTTTCACCGCCACCCTCTGCGCCGCGTTTAATTGTACAAAACGCCCTTCCGCGCCTACTTCCTTATAATTTATTTCCAAGGCAGGCCGATGTCTCTCGGGGAACTTTAAACCCTCCTACACAATAAAACAATTCTGCAAGCTTCAACAAACAAAACCATCAAATTAATTATTTATATTTCTGTTGTTTTTATTTTAACGTGTGTATAGATGGCCATTGACTTAATGATATAAATTCATATTTATGTTTAATTTTTAATTCAACAAAACATTAAATACATTAAATGTAATTTATTTAATTATTTGTGTTTATTTATTACTTGTGTATTTGCAGCACCAGAATTGTGTTATTTTGATATTTTTACCAAGAATGTATTTTCAAAGGCCGCCTTTACCTCATACTGGTCATTTGTTTCCTTAGCTGCCATTTTTCTCGAACTACAAAAATAAATCTAAAATGTCGATGAGTTTTCTTCTGTATAAAATTGAGCATAAAATATTGTCACGTACGCGGATTTGTTCTGAATCTAATCATAACGAAATTTCCCATAAGATCAGTCCAAAACGTGACCACCCTATGCACCGGAGAAAGAAATAATATGAAATTCTAGAACTGAATTTATGTGACGTTGGATACAGAATGAAATGTTTTTTTTTTAATTCTGGTTAAATAACACATATTTATATTATATCATAATGCGATTGATGAGGAAAGTGCGGCCAGACACGAAAAGAAAATTAATAGGCCCAGACGAAAAAAAAAACGCTTAAGGGGGAGCACGTTTGATAAGGAAACACGCAATTAGGAGAAAAAGTAGTCCAATCTGCCCGTTTCGAGTGGTCCAAAAATCTTGTAATTAATAAACTACTGAAGGTAATAAATCGCAGCTCGTTCGTTCGGATCGGACGGCATAATTCACTTATGATGAAATTATTCCTGTTCGACCATCATCATCCGTCACTGCTTGAGTGATTTCAAATCAACCGGCAAACATATAAAGTTTCGCTATTAATCAAAGATCTCCCTTATTTACCAAGAATCTGGGTCTAGGATGGTGGCGATGGGATTGACGTTTTCTGTGTGGGGGACTGAAATACTGCGGATGTAATATATTCAAGTGACTTACAAAAATAGAAAACGCTTTTAGGGGTTGTATAATAGGTAAAATATGCAGTATTTATTCGGGGCTACTGCATAGAAATGTGTGCTTAATTAATTCGACGGTATTCAAGTATTGCACATTGGTTTATGGGAACATGAACGTGCGCATCCGATTAACTGTCAAAGGTATTAACGTCGGCTTACATTATAGAACTTATATATTGCTATAAACGGGATTGTAAGGCATCCCCTGCCTGGGGGATCGAATTATTAATAGGAGCTAAATATGTTTGCCTCGTTACAGGTGTGCTTGCGGGAATTTGCTCATACAATCACTTATTACAATATTGTATTTTTTTAGGGGAGCGTCGACCGACTTGAAGGGAATAGTCCACCAACCCCTTATAAGCTCGGGTAATTTTAGCAAGTATGGGGGTTACAATATGAGGCATGCAATTATTGTAATTACCCCCTGGTTAAACCCCCCAGCTTTTAGCTACGTGGTTTATTAGGGACTATCATACTCTTCGAAACATCCTGTTGCTGATTTAACCAGATATATTTCAGAAAAGTACATTAGCATTTTCTAAAGAGAAAAAAAACATTTAGTGAGTCATTGTTATCAACTCATTTGAAATCGCCAACTGGTTGGTGCCTTTCGTATTCTGATACTGATACTGAAGTTAGATTAGACAGGGTCGATTGGCTGCAGCTTTGCAGCACTACGACCTGGCTAGATCTTTTGTACTAACTACTGCTAGTAGTTTTCCTGAAATTTCTGATCAGATTATTGGTCAGTAGGTTGAAGGTTGAAAAGGCACTCGAACAGATAGTGGTTGGAGACACCTACTGACAAGCAAAGTTTCATCGACACAAGAAATGAAAAAGTGAGAAGACGTTTAACTATCGAGGCATGTAATTTTTCATTATCGTAATGGCATGAATCATTTCGACCGCTTCCTTTGATCCTCAAGAAGCTCCTTAATGTACTCTTTCCATATTTTCAGTTTATGCGGCTACTTTCCTCCTGGGCGCTACCGCCAACACGCACAATTTCCTCTTGATACAATTAATGCTTGAGCCATCCTTATCTATTAGGATGTTTTCATTTCCTTTTATGTAAGAACGAAAAGCACAACATTTCCTTACAGTTTCGGGCATCATGTCCTTTTTTTTCGCGACAGTTTGCAAATATTTGTAGCAACTAGGTTCTTCGATGTATCGTTTTTTTTTTCTACCAGTGTTCTCTTTGCCCTTATGTTGGAAGAAAGAACAGTCGAAAATGAAAAGGTAAAGGAGAATATTCAAAAAACCCGTTTTTTACCTAACGCCGCAACGGGAAAACCCAATTTAATATACCATTCAACATGTTTTTTGAAAATATTTCAAAAACAGAATATTTTATGCAGAAAAAATAATCGTACGGAAGGGGGGCATAATCATGTATTATTGTTTTTCTCCCAGGTGGCGCTGTTGTTGCTAAATCAAGGTCAACACAATTTTTTTAATGGGAACCCCTATTTTTCATTGCAGATTTAGATTCCAAGAACAATTTACTGAACTTATTTTTTTGTCCGCCTGATAGATGGCGCTGTAATCGCTAAAAATGAGAATTTCCTGGGATGCTTGCGAGTTTTGCGTGTACATTCAATTGCCGCGTATGTAAAAGATGTTTTAATCACATTTTGTAAAAATAAATATCTTTTTTTAAGGTAATTTTGAAATATCATTGCGTAATTCGATTTTTTTTTTCAATTTACTACAAAAACTATTTTTTAGATATTTTTATTTTTAATTCACTACAAAAAAGTGTTTAAGTTTGAGACATTTTAGCAGAGAAAACAATAAGTGTCTCGAAATGAGTAGAAGCCTCTTTTTAGGTCCACCAGGTCTTCGATGTCCGAGCTGGAGGCCATCTTGTAGGAAGCTGATAGAGGAAGGCTGGTCAGAACGGGCAGATTGTGTGTATTTGTGTCAAGGCGCGATTGTGTTTTATTTACTTGAAATCATCTCTACAGCAGATGCTCAAAATGAGGGCCATTCACTTCCAGACATTTTCTGATTCTTCTTGTGAATGCTGCCTGAACTTCACGAAGTGTGTCCCTGCTGATGTTGGCACAAGCATCGCGAATACGTTGCTTCATGTC
Organism: Ocypus olens; assembly: GCA_910593695.2. Classification (NCBI taxonomy): domain Eukaryota; kingdom Metazoa; phylum Arthropoda; class Insecta; order Coleoptera; family Staphylinidae; genus Ocypus; species Ocypus olens. Next base: position 16,459,601 of record OU343057.1, read on the forward strand.
ATCTGGCTTTGTTGTTATGTCCGCATAACACTTGTCCTTCAGCATTCCCCACAGGAAGAAGTCTGGCGCAGTCAAGTCCAGTGAACGTGCCGGCCAAGGCACCGGTCCTCCACGCCCAATCCACTTGTTTGGAAAGAGACGATTCAAAATGTCTCGAACTGCATACGCAAAATGTGCGGGGCATCCATCGTGTTGATACCACATTGTCAAGCAGTTTTGCAGAGGGACTTCTTCGAGCAAAACTGGGAGATGAGTAGTCAGAAATTGACTGTATTTTTCTGCATTCAGATTTCCGTCGATGAAGCAAGCATCCTAGCGAATTATTATTTTTAGCGATTACAGCGCCATCTATCAGGCGGACAAAAAAATAAGTTCAGTAAATTGTTCTTGGTTTTTAACGAAGAATCTGAATCTGCAATGAAAAATAGGGGTTCCCATTAAAAAAATTGTGTTGACCTTGATTTAGCGACAACAGCGTCACTTGGGAGAAAAACAATAATACATGATTATGGCCCCCTTCCGTACGATTATTTTTCACCCAGGTCATTTCTGCGTAAAATGTTCTGTTTTTGAAATATTTTCAAAAAATATGTTAAATGCCTCCCCCGGTATATATACATATATCCGTAATGCCTATAGATGATGAAAAGGTCCGGGGAAAACTTTTGAGGTTCTATCAAAGATCAAAAATTCAGGATGGATTATATAGATTTTCTCTGAAACTACCAATGATACAAAAAAATGTTTCAGATAAAAGTTGAACAGTTTTGAGGGAAACATACGGTGGTGACATGGTGACCTTGGATTGACCTTGTAACATCTACGTAAGGTCAGGTGAAATTTAAAGTGCGCGCTGTATCTCAAAAACTAATCCAGGAATTAACATGAAACTTTGAACATGAGTCTTATTTGATGATCCCAAGAAAAGGAAAGCTTTTGGTAAAATTTCGTTCATCGAAAGTGCATGCTTACCTTAACCGTTTTTTGTTTCTTCGCGATAATTTTGTAAGTATAAAAAATATGACAAAAATATTTTAACAATATTATTATTCTTATTATTCTTAGGATAAATTAATTTCATCTTTGTTCGACACATCCATGCGTCATTCTGTGTTAAATCTAAATCTAAATCCGGGCCTTAATGTAGCATTTTATTCTATTAAAGACAATATTTCCCAGGACAATACCAGGACAATACACAGGACAATCCAAAAAGTCAACGTCCAAGTAATAAGGAAGGCATTCAGAAAGAATTAACAATCACAAATTGTATAAAGTCAAGATCTCTTGGACTTTGCAGGTTTTTGGCAAAGCATTTATCAAAATTCTCGATGTTTAAATTTAGTGTACATTTGTAATCATCTTGGAAATCTCCTAAAGAAAACCATGGCAGAGGCATTAGATTAAGAAAGTATATTGAAAGAAGAAATTTTATTTAAGCATTGACATGCGTTGAGTCACATTACACTCGCGTACAAATTGTAAAATAATACATACATACCTATGTATGCACATTCTTTCATTAAGGGTTTTATTTACTTACTAAAATTATTTATCCACTAACGTGAATTATTAACGATTTTAGCAAGTTTTTTTTTCGTTATGAACTCAAACGACCTTTTTTTGGCTCTTTTCGAAAATCCGGATATTTTTGATAATCCGGACAGGGTCGGGTCACAATTAATTCGGATTATCGACGCTCTACTGTACTCGAAAAAACAAGTGGTAACTTCTTCATGCCTAGGATATGTCACGCCGACATTAAAATTAAAGAATGTATTAATACAAACGATTTGGTTATTCAAGTAGTTCTGCCCCTCAAATAGATTGTATATTAAATGAACAATCAAACAGAAATGCGTTAGAACGTAAAGCTAAATTAATAAATGCCTCGTTAGCTGCCAACAAGGACTAATTACAAACGCGCTATTTATAAATATGTTGACGCAAACAAAATTCTTTTTCCACGAAATGACCTGTCAAATAAGTAGTCATTACCTGGACAAGTAGCACCAATTATGCAAATCCGGACGCGATTCAACGCTTTATTACTTCATTAGTCCGTCACCCGCATATATTTAACAAAACGAATTGCGGACTAATTAATAAAGTTCCTTGGAGATCAAATAATATCTCTTATTTTTATACGAGTTTTCAGAAGAATCGGAATCTGGAGTTAAACGTTCGCGACGCCTTTGAAGTAATCTAAAATTCCCATTTCAGCCGAAATAAGATATTATTGGATTTCTTTTATTGCATGTAAGGTCGTTATTGCAGGTACTTCCTCCTAGCCACTTCAAGCGTGTAGCACGCTGTTTTAATTAAACTTTCGTTTATTCAAAACGGGCTTTTCATAAATGCAAATGCGGGATTCATTTTTAATTTCTCCCCGCGGGCGCCGAGGTGTTATTGTGCGATAAAGGAAATCTTGGCTTTAGAGGGTGATTAAAATTTAAAAGCTCCACGCCGGCCCAAACACCTGCTACAAAAGGGACTACCTCAATTACCATTTTAATCGGGATCGTTATACCGTTGATCGATCTGCGTGAGTGCAACCCCTTCAATTTAGTACAATTTCCTTGCTAGATCCCCGTTCCATCATTGTCTTCTACCAGGAGACGTCTATTCCAGACATATCGTCGCTCAGCTTTAAAAGGGTGGCCGTAAAGTAGCGCAAAGGAAAAAAGACCACCCATCGGAAAGAAACGCACAGGAAAACAGCCCACGACGAAATAAGCCAACGAGAAAAAAATCCCGCATTTTTTTTTACACAAAATGCGTCGTAAACCATTTAGTTTTATTATTATTGTATTAATTAATTTCGTTTTATTTAATGCCGCATCTACCACAACATAATAAATGTTTTTCATAACTTGTATTTTAGAACAAAATTAATTATTGAAATTGGAAAACTTAAAAATTTAACAATGCCACGCAAAAAAATGCGGGTTATAAATAATACAACTAAAGTACATTTCATTACTTTAATATTATTTTCACAACATATAAGTCAAAAGCGAGAGTTAAATTTAAAAACGCGTCTGCAAATGGCAATTGACTTTATTTACATTTGATTTTAATATTTTTCCTTTTTTAATTTTTTAAGTACTAAACAAATCAGCACTGTGGCCTTGTCAAAATGTTTCCTGATTCCCAACTTTCACAACAACACTGGTAATTACTAGTTTTTAATTTATGTTCATTTATTATCACATGGAAGCAGTTTTAAGTCGTTTTAAATGGAATTTCAAATATTTTTTAAGTTAGTCAAAAACAATAATAGTTGTACTATTTATAACATGCAAATTGTATTTTGTATAATTGAATATCCCGAGTGGCGTTCGCCAGAAAGGTAGTTGTTTCAATAAGTTTCTTGTTTTTTAGTCTTAATTTTCGATTTTTTTTTTCGCGTTTATTGAATTTACAAAATTAAACTTAAAAGTTCTAACAAATAACACTTTCGTGGAAGTTGCAGTTTGAATTAGTTTCTTCAAATATTCTTTGGTCCCCGCTCTGCTCAACATGTTCTTGGATTTGCCCCAGAAATGCTATCCGAAATTTAGAGTTCATTTCTCAAAATGGCGGGCTTTTTTCTCATGGGCTTATTCCCGCGAGAGCTTATTTCCTCTTGGGGTTATTTCCCCGTGAACTTATTTCCTTGTGGGTTTATTTCCGCTTGGGCTTATTTTTTTGGAGGCTTATTTCCTGTGGGCATTTTTCCTTTGCATATCTTTCCTAGAACCCCCTGCAAATTTAGCTGTACTACATGAATTAGAACCTAAAAAAGTTGCCAATGTTTCTTACTTTGGTCGTTCTTTACTTGATATTCAAGCGGAAATTGAAATATTTATTTTTTGTATTTTGGTATATAATGCATCAACGGATGAATAATAAAAAATCTTGGATTAAGTATAGACGAAAAGTGGTATGAATATATGAATATTCAATCAAATTAAGTCTTACAAAGACTACCTATGGCCAAGATAGTCAAAATTCTCCTATTTCTAGATTTTTTAATTTACCCGATAAGAAGGTGTGTTGGGGTGTCCTCGTGATCAGTGAGCCGAGAACCCCCTCCGCTCTCTCTGGGGGTCGAAAAATGTTTTTTTTAAACTTTTTTTTTCTACGAAAGAGTGAATGCAAAATTCTGAAAAAAATCATGAAAATAGTCTACCCAATTACCCATTTGATCAATTTTCCAAGGTCATTCAAGGTCATTTAGACGCTAAAAAAATATAAAGTTTATCAATCTACAGGACCCCCTTGTACCCCGGTTTTTGACATTTACATCATATTTACCCCGAAAAATCATGCATCAAGACATGTATATCCCGGGGCATCTTGAAAAATAGATTTTTCAACTTTTTAAAGGGTTTTTACCATTTTTCGTAGAATTGCCCATTAAAGTTCTAATAATGTGTTTTAGGATTTCCACAGTAAACAACTACAACCTTAACCTCACCCTAATCTAAGCATAAGCACCAATCGTTGCAACCGCTAACTGTTAAGTGAAGACAATCCGGTTTTATAAGGAATCACACCAATTCGCATAAAGAGACGTGACAGCGCACCATTTCGTAGATTTTCACGCATGCGCATTTTTCGGTCGCGTAAAATGCACGTTTACCTAAATAAAATCACACAACTAAAGGAATAATAACATTTATGAGATTAATAGTAATAACATGAGATAGACAAATTTACTTCAGGTGCTCAAAATTGCCACCTTTGGCCTCAATACATTTTGCAGGCGTTTGCGAAAATTGCTGACGATGGTCGCACATTCATCCACCGTAAAATCGGCGCCAGCTGATCAATAAAAGTCAGCGGAAGACTGATGCAACGAAAACGATCGGCCGCAGCCATTTTCCAGCCTCAGTGATGGTGGGCAGATCGAGAAGACACCGCTGGTATTCATGTTCAGAAGTGTCAAAATGAACTCGGCCGAGCTGTAGACAAAGGAGCACTTCGGTCAAGAAGGATTTACCCTTCAGCAGGCTCATGAGGCCAATTTACGAACCGCCGTCTGCAAGGAGCCGTTTCCGGGATATTGGAGAAAAGATGTTTGGTCGCCAAACTCGCCCGACTTTTCGGTATGGTCCAGTTTAGAGCAAAAGATCTCAGGAATGCGATACGCCATCGAGGACGCGTTCAAGCAACTTTGATGCTTGCCTGGGACCAAATTACTTGGATGAGTGTGCGACCAGAATCAGCAATTTTGCTGAGCGCCTGCAAAAATGTATTGAGGCCAAAGGTGCCAATTTTGAGCACCTGAAGTAAATTTGCTGTCTCATGTTATTACTATTAATCTCCTTTAGTTGTGTGAATTTATTTGTTCATGTGGTAGTTGTTTACTGTTGGAAATCCTAAAACAAATTTTAATTCCGCCCAGGATATGTCAACATTTTCTTCCTTTATTTTCGATAAAAACGCCTTATAAAACAGTAATTAGTGATTTTTTTAGTGAAAAACAAAAGTTATTCATTATTTTGCTGCCTGAATCGAAAATGTCAAAATGTGATATCTCAACGAATATTTAAGTTAAAAAGATGAAAAAACCAAAATGTTGTTTTTTTTTAAGTTTCCGCCTGTAAAAATTTCGATTTTTCAAGATGATAGGGCATGATATAGTGCGCGCCTAAAGTATGGAGTATATTCAGTAAAACCGAAATAAAATATTTTTGGAAAAAATCCTCGAACAGGTCGATTTTCTTTTATAAAAATACGCATTTTTGCATGAAAGTCGATTTTTAATCGTCATTTGTTTTTGAGTTATGACGTCCGCCATTTTGTTTTTAAATGGCAACCCCCTCTTTTTGTTCTTGATTTTGAGAGATCTTTTTATTGTCGAACTGGTAGTATAAAAATATTGCTATCTTACATAAGAAATTTTTCGAGTAAATGACAATTGAAGGTGACAACTTCATATTTAGAGTTTTTGCAAAATGACTTTGTTTTATCGCTTGTGTAGCAATTTTTCCAAACAACAATCATCTTGACCTTCCATATAATACAATAATACAATATGGTTTCCGCAATCGGCGTTTTTTTTTTGCTTTTTTTTGTTTGTAGAAATTCTTCTTCAACATTTTGAATATTTCCCAGGCTAATTCTGCACATTCATCTCTCTCGCAGGCTATTATATCGATCCTCATCTACCAATCCACCTATTCGTAAAGCAATTATTAATAAACGCGCCTAGTACTGGGGTGCGCCGTCTTGCTGAAACCATACTGTATTATATGATCATATGGAAGATCAAGATCATTTTTATTTGAAAAAGAAAACGCTTGAAAAAGGTTATTTTGCAAAAACTCTAAATATCAAGTTTTCACCTTCAATTGTCAATTACTCGAAAAATGTCTTATGTAACATTTCAATATTTTTATACTGCCAATTCGACAATGAAAAGATCTCTCAAAATTAAGAACAAAAATAGGTGGTTGCCATTTAAAAACAAAATGGCGGACGTCATAACTCAAAAACAAATGACGACTGAAAATCGACTTTCATGCAAAAATGTGTATTTTTATAAAAGAAAATCGACCTGTTCGAGGATTTTTCCAAAAATATTTTATTTCGGTTTTACTGAATATATTCCATAGTTTAGGCGCGCATTGTATAAATATGTCTTCATGCATATTTTTGTAGATTTTTACGGGGTAAATATGATGCAAATGTCAAAAAGCGGCGTGCAAGAGGGTGCTGTTGGTTAAAAATCGATTAAAAAACTATTTAAAGATCTAAATGACCTTAAATGGCCATGGAAATAGGTAATTGGGTAGGCTATTTTCATTTTTTTTAGAATTTGTCATCCACTCGTTCGTCAGAAAAAAATTGTTTCAAATTTTTTTACCCGCAGAGAGGGCCGAGGGGTTCTAGGCCCACTGACGGTGGGGACCTTATTTTTACACTCCAAAACACCCTCTTATCGAGTAAATTAAAAAAACCTAGGAATATGGGCATTTTGACTATCTTAAAAGGTAGATACCCTTTCAATGTCATTAATAGTAGTCTTTGTAAGACTTATGAAAAGGTTAAATATTCATATATTCAGACTACGTTTCGTTTCTATTTAATTTGTTTAATGCAAGAGGTCAGGGTTTCCATTTTTTTAAATAATTTTTTTTCCAAAATAACATCACCACAGCGTGACAATACTGCGCTGCATCATAAATAATAAGTAGAGAGGTAATAGAGCTTTACCAGCAACTCCAGGCGTGTTGCGTAGCGACCATCTTAACACATTACGGTCCAGGCTAATTGCGCGCGAGCTTATGCCTGTAGCCGATCAATTTTAAGGTTTGCAGGTGTTATGTAACCACGTACAGAAATGGGCACAACTTTTGAAATAGGTAGTACATATTTTATTACAACATTTAAAATAGGTTTACACTTATTTGTCCGTTCATTCGATCGCCGGCAATAATTTTCACCGTTCTTCCGAGATGCCGTGTGAATCCATTCTCTGGATAAAATCCGCACAGAATAAAAACATGGAAAAAAGTGATTCGTTTTCCCCGTGTATAAACACATTCTTTCGTTCCGTGTTATTCATTTTGCAAAAAGGAGTCAAATATAATAAATTACAAACACGCAATTACATTCGCGCTGTTGTGATAACCACTGATTTGCGATTTTGGCCTTGCCTCCAAGCGGAATTTCACCAAAAACAGTTTACCAATGACATAGAAAACTGTTTAACAATAACACTCATTGTTAAACAGCTTTTGATACAACAATATTCTATTGTTAAACCAAAATAGAAAAACATATTTATATGTCTCCGGCAGTTTAACAACACTTCAGAAAAACATATTTATATGTCTCCAGAGAGGGGACGCGTATTCAATTCTCCACTCGGCGATTTGTTGTCGCGTTCTCCGAATACTTTCTCACTTTACCCCCACACTCCTCAAGGTGCCGGTACACCTATAACTATTATTATACCGTAACAACATAATTGATAGTGGATGTAGTTAAACAATATTTACGTTTATTTTTGACTATTTGTAAAATCGATCGCCAATATCGCATTTCTCTGTGCAAATAGAGAATCCAATCAAGGGAGATAATCGTGTTCGCAATTGAAGTGGACATTGATACCGATCTCTGGATAAATATATCAGATATACAGTCAACATGGATGGTAATCACTTGTTAATCTGTTTTTTTTTCTATTAATGTATTCTTGATTTCAAAGATACCAGGATTTTACACGGTAAACTCGAGGCTTCCTTTTACAATATTGGGAAGAGAGACATTTACTAGTAAAAACAAACCTTTATTAGCTACCTCGAAGCTTAAAAATAACTTCTTGAATACATCTCCAATCGGTCTAATTACTGCTGCTAGAAGTTATTCAAGGTCTGTATCTATGGCAGAGTTCTCAGACTTCTGTTCTGTACCCCTATATAAAAATAATCTAATCTACGACATGATGCAATTTCATTTTATGTTTTACCTCAAAGTTTAAAATTACTTCTTGAATATATTTTCAATCAATAGAAGTTGTTCTTGAAATGTATCAGTGACATGAGTTCTTAGATACCTGCTATATTCCCCTGTAGAAAGTAATCTACTCTAGATGATGCAATTTCATTTGATGTACTACCTCGAAGCTTAAAAATTACTTCTTGAACATATCTTTACTCTGCCTGATTACTGCTGCTAGAAGTTGCTCTAGGTCCTTATATATGGCAGAGTTCTCAGACGTCTGCTGTATACCCCTAAGAAAATAATCTAGGCTACGAGATGATGCAATTTTATTTTATGTACTACCTCAAAGTTTAAAAAGTACTTCTTGAACACGGCTTCGTTCAATAGAAGTTGTTCTTGGTCTGTATCAAGAGTTCAAGAGTGCAGAGTTCTCAGATGCCTACTATATACCCGTATAGAAAAATAATCTAGTCTACGTAATGATGCAATTTCAATGTCTGTACTACCTCAAAATTTAAAATTTACTTCTTGAACACATCAATCAATAGAAATTGTTCTTGATGTGTATCAATGGCAGAGTTCTTAGATTCCTGCTGTATACCCCCGTAGAAAAATAATCTAGACCACGATTTGACAATTTTACTAAACCATAAGAGATTGCAGACTTCAGTGTAATTTTTGCTATCGCTAAAATCTGGTTATATTATTTTTTGATTTATTATATACTTCTTTTTTATTCGTACTATGTCGACTAAAATATGTACTACTACTACTAGATACATAATAAAAACTAATTTAAATTGAAAATATTCTGATGCACTCTTTTGCCTTAAATTAAAATGCATATCTTTTGTAGTATGTTACGTGCTTTTAGATTATCAGCTCAAAAGACAAAGTTTTGCATGCGTTCTGAATGATCCGACGTGTTGTGAGTAGAAATCAAGAATGCGAAACATTCTCTTGTCTTCTCGGGAAGCAGCAAGTTATGGTTCTTGGCAGACATAATGCCAGACACCAGTTTGTTCAGTCCGTCGTCGTTTCTAATGAGGAGTTGCAACTTATATGAAATAACAAAAGTTTTTTTGCTTCCTGCCAAAATAATTTTTCTGATTTTAAGATATTAGACTAGAAATAGGCAAATCCAGAACATGTTTGCTAAAATTTTGACCTTCAGATGGATGTCAGAGTCTGGAGCTTTAAAAATTTTAATGAGTTTCATTCTAGTGGATTCATCTTAAGAAAACACAATACACATGATCTATTTTTATGCTTTTTCGTGCAAATCGAGTGACATCGGTCTTTTGATGCTTTACATGTTGAGACGATATCCATCATTCCGTCTCAATTCAACAGTGATTTTACCTGACCATCTTAGTTTTGAATGAAATTTGGTTTATATAAACTATACAGGGTGTTCCATAAATGTACCGACAAACTTTTAGGGGTGATTGGGGACATCAAAACAAACATATTTTGTTTTACAAATGTCCGAAAACGCTTCGCTTTCGAAATACAGGGTGTTGAATTTTGAAAAAAAAATCATTTTTTTTTTGTTAATCTTTATTGTTGTTTACAATAATTGTTCAAAATATTGACCATTTGCTTTAATACAAAGATTGCACCGCCGGATCATTGACTCGCGCACCCTGTGGAAGATTCCAGGGATAGCTTCTACTACTTTTATTTTTGCGACAAAATCCTCCTCATTACGTAGACTAAAAATTTCAGAGAACCCTAAAGGAAGAAATCAAGGGGGTTTAAATCGGGTGAACGCGGAGGCTAGGCCACGGTATCTCCTCTTCCACTGGTTGCCAAATCGCTGGGATACTGGGGTACGTTCAAACCAAAGTGTGAGAGATGCTCCATCATGTTGAAACTACTAAGGGGACATTTTCTTATAAACCCGTTAAAATTTTTTGCAGAAAATGTTGATAAAAGTTTGCATTTAAACGAGCAGGTAGCAAGTAAACTATTAAACTCTCTCCAACAATATCAGCCCACATGTTTACAGAAAAGTTTTACTGGAGGAGTCCATTTTGTGTGCATGGGCGAACACTTGTAGATGGATTGTCCTCCAAACGTTCACACTCAGTACAGTTACAGCTATTCTTGGACGACCAGCACCACCGGGACACTTAAGGTTGCCACATGGAAGAAAAGGTTGAAAAGATGAGGTTGCCGGCGTTCAGGATGTTTCTCACCACAAGCGTGGTGGTGGATTTTAAGAATAAATTTACCTCTACATAATTAAATATTGTTCCCCTATCAGAACACCTACAGACCGGTTTCGACCTTAAGGTCTCATCAGTGTAGTTAGTTGCTGATGGGGAAACGGAGATTACTATTGGAATATAAATATTCCAAACACCGTTAAACTACACTGATGAGACCTGAAAGGTCGAAACCGGTGTAGGTGTTCTGCTGGGGAAACAATATTTAATGTTCACATTAATATTGTTATCTTGTCGGTGTTAAAGCCACCCGGATTTGGTTCAGTGCTGCATTCAGGCAATAGATTCCGCCACTTTGGCGTTTCTATCTTTACCTCTACATAATTATTTATTCTATGGTTCAACTTTTTTTCACGAAAACGAAGAGTTTTCGGACATATAAAATATGTTTGTTTGATATCCCCTACCACCTCTAAATTTATGGAACACCCTGTATACTAACCAGATCATGCGATTTTGAGCAATGTTTGGCAACTTCAAATAATCATATTTTTCAAAACTGGTTGATATACAGTGCGCGCCTAAAGTATGGAATAAATTCAGTAAAACCGAAATAAAAAAATTTGGGAAAAAATCCTCGAACAGGTCGATTTTATTTGATAAAAATTCACATTTTTGCAAGAAAGTCGATTTTTAGTCATCGTTTGTTTTTTTAGTAATGACGTCATCCATTATTTTTTTATTGACAACCCCCTATTTTCTTGATTTTGAGATATCTTTCCATTGTCGAACTGACAGTATAAAAATGTTGCCACCTTACATAAGAAATTTTTCAAGTAAATGACAATTGAAGGTGAGAACCCGAAATTTAGAATTTTTGCAAAATGACCTTGTTCCAGCGCTTGCAGCAATTTTTCCAAACAACAATGATCTTGACTTTCCATATAAAACAATATGGTTTCAGCAAGTCGGCGCATTATGCGCGTTTTTTGAAAATTGCTTTACAAATAGGTGGATTGGATAGAATGGCCCGCGATATCCCCAGATCTTACACCCCTTAATTACTTTTTATGGTCAACAAACCACAAAATTTAGCTGAACTAGAACGTTGTATAAGAGATGAAATTAGCAGAATTAGCCCGTAAAATATTCAAAATGGCAGTTCGAACACTTAATTGAATAATTGTATTTGCTTGGAAAAGGAGTTTTTGTTTATTTTGTGTTGACAATAAAATATAACGTTTCAATCATCATTTACTCGAAAAATTTCTTATGGCAACACTTCAATCAGTTCGATATTTAAAAGATCTCTGGAAATCAAGAAAAAAATAGGGGGTTGTCGTTTAAAAAAATATGAATGACGGCATTGCTAAAAACGAAATGATGATTGAAAATCGACTTTCATGGAAAATGTGTATTTTTATCAAAGAAAAATGTTCCGAGAATTTTTTCCACGGTTCGGAAAATATCCGATATTTACATAAATATCAATATATCGGATATATATCCGATATATATCAACTTCTTGATATTTATTCTTGGTCATTTATATTAGTGTTTACATGACTTATTAATTATATAATGCACATACTTTATTTATATTATATTTATTTATTGCAAATAAACACAGTTGCTTACAAGATAGTAAAAAAATAACATTTAAATTGTTAAAATATTTGACATCAAATTGAAAATTTTTTGAAATGTGGACTTTTTTGCTCTTCACTATGTTTTCAGGGATACATTGAAGAATTTTCAAAGTGAGGACCTTTTTTTGTTTTTTTTTTGCTCGCACTTACTTTTTCATTTTTAACAGAGTCACTTCAAAAATCGAATATTTCCGAAAAAAAAGAGTCATTTCGCCCATCTCTAGTTTATATTAGAGCACATGCTAACTATTCATATTGCTGCAACTGGAAATATTTGAGAGACGGGGGAATTTTTTGGTATTGTGTGTTTCATAAATATCCATGATATATATCATCGAATATATATCACGATATATATCATGATATATATCGTCCGAACCCTGATTTTTCCAAAAATATTTTATTTCGGTTTTACTGAATTTATTTCATACTTTAAGCGTGCACTGTATAAAAGAGAAATTTGGTACTTTTCTAAGTCTATATAGAGGATACCCATGTGCCACTTTTTTATATCTGGGATGGTGAGATAAAAAGTATTAAAATTGTGTTAACTTGATACGGAATGAATCTTTAATCTAATTACAGTGTTGTCACGCTTTAGCGATTTTTAGCCACACAGGTTCTGCCTTTCTTAAAATCAACGCATTGGTTAACCAATTTGTTCTGCTTTAGAACAACTCATTTTTTACTTTCCTTCTTATTACAATGTTTCATTGTCATCCACCCTGAAACGTATTCTTTTCAACAGCATCTTTCTTTGCTGTGATAAATACTGCGCCTACAAATTTTTAGAATAAATTTGAGATACGCATCGAAATTTTTGGTAAAATAATTGCAGAAAGAGCCTGCTGTGATAATTACTGCGCCTACAAATGTTAAGAATAAATTTGAGATACGCATCGAAATTTTTGGTAAAATAATTGCAGGAAGTGCTAAAAATGCCGAAATTAACAACTTTTTTTTAAATCTCATTATTTTTTGAGTAAATTAACGGTAGAAAATATTAGAATTTGAAGAATTAAATTGTCATTTTCATCTTTCTCATAATTTTAACGTTTCAAATGTCAGTATTATTCAACCCTGCAAAATATATACATTTAAAATGGAAAATAAATTATGAAAGTATAAATATTTTGATTGAGACAAAAAAATACGTGTTAAAAGTTCCTACTCACAAAATAAAGTATCACTTTTAAAACTTGTATCATATACAACTATACCATCAAATCGGAGAAAGTTACATGATGACCACATCGCCATTTTTATTATGAAAGTTGTAACGACTGAGGTCAGTCAGTGTTACTATATGTCGAACAATTTTCATCATGATGTTTATAAATGAAACGGTTTTCTTTAGCCAACAAACATATTTTGTTTTTTATCTTATTATATAAAATTGGGTACAGATGTCGTGCCCTCCTAAGATTTTCGAAATGCGTCTCTGGATCAAATTATCTGATTATCTTATGTACTGCTGTATAATTAACCAGAATCATTTGTTGGATTGTAACTTGATAGCAGTAATAAATAAAGCAACATCTTCAACTTTAGCTTTAATGTGCTTTGATGTTAATGAGATAAAAAAACTGTTTTTCCATTTTAACTCATATCCTTTCCATGGTTGGCTATTAATTAAACTAGATTACTCATGACCACATTGTATACATTTGCACAGGGTGTATGTTGTAAAATGATAGTAGTTGTCTCACATTCCTCGCCGTTTGAAGTTTGAGCTTCACCGCACCATTACTCTAATTGAAATTGAAAAATATGCGTTCAGACTCAAAATTAATTCTGATTGGACAGCAGGGGGTTGCTATGTGTGTGCAGGCTACAAAGCGGCCCCTGGCTCGGTCTGTTGTTAATTTGTGGTGTTTACAGCATGAAATCGATATTAATGACAGCTCAATAGTACACGCCCCACCCCTGAAAAAAAAGCATGCTCGACTTTATAACTTCGTGGATGCGCCTTTCAGGAGCGGAAGTGGAATAAATTATAATTCCCAGAAAATCAAGCGCGCAATTTCCTGTAGAAATAGAGCGTGACCATTGGAAATTCATAATACTTACCAGTCTGCCCATAGGCGAATATGCAGGCATTGTAGCCCTGGAACGCATTGTCTAGGATGTCTCGACCCATGCAGTCGAAGACGACCTCTTGGGACGCGAAGCCCTCGGACGATGGATCCACCGAGTTGAAGCAATGGTCGAAAGCAAACGTCTTCGGCTGTTTTCTGCAATAACAACAAAAAAACAGCCAATTAGCGGACGCTAGCGAGCGGAAAATAACGGTTTTATTTCATCCAACTTCAAAAACCAAAGCCGAACACGTAACAATTTAATTAAAAGTTCCAATTAAAAGCCGGGCTTTCAAAAACCGCAAAACTAATTGAATGATCATTATTAACGCTGTGGGATGAATATTTCAAAATAGTTCCTGATATCGATATTGTTCGTTCCATATTTAGCATTTACAAAACAAATTCGCTTCAGTAAACCGGGGGAAATTTCCAGTACGATACATATCAAATCATCAATTACCATCCGTGAAACTGTTACAAACTAGTACAATCATTACTCGTTTTATTGACACAAATTTAATAATCCATTTATGAACACAAACACCACAATTAGGACTATTAGCGAAATTAATGTGACAACATTTCCGTCACCAGGTATTCCTAGGAGGGGTATCACGCGCGTACCTTCTTATAACAATATGACCTTCAATTGAAGGAAAAATCGGAACATTTACCTTCTTCCAATACAGACCTTCACATTATGCTACAATAGGAAATACCATTTTTAGTTGTAGATATGTAATGTAATGTAGACCTTTTAAGGTATTGATTCAATACATCTTTGTTATTCAAATTAAATGCACGTTTAAATGTTCTTTGGAAGATGATGATAAATCTCTCCCTGTGCAAGTTTTATACTTATTGTTGGAAACTTATCGTTCTAGTTAAAATTCACAACTTTTAATATTTTATCGTAACAGAGCCGCATAGTTTTTGAGTTATTGTTCCCTGACTATAAATAACACCGATAACTGCTTAATATTTTATCCCATGCTTCCCCCGTAGGTGCGATAAATAAAAGGGATGTTCGGAACGGTACACCGAAAACTGTTTCTTGTTTTCTGAAACGGTTTCATAAACACTATAATGACATCATGGCTTCTAACTGTATATTCTAGGTAAAATCGATATGTCCGACGCACAAGTCGACTTGCTCCAATGTTCCGCCCGCCTGTTCACAGAATGGAAATTAACGAAAGCGAAGACAGAACCGACTAAGTGAATCATGGTAGATTATATCATTCGATCTGATTCCATTGCATTTCACTTCCTTATTGAATGACCATTTTTTTACACATGGCTTGTCCCGGTATTTCACATTGCAGTTTTAGCGTGTTGTGTAATCTCTTGAACACCAGAAGAACATCTCCTGGAGTAAAATCGGAAGACGTTTGGAGGCGTCTGTGGTACCACGCTTTTTATGCAAATTGTTGGTCGAAATGTGTAGAAATCGAAAAACCCACACGTGGTAAAAGAGATTGCCCAATGTAACATGTCATCAGATGGTCGCATTGGAGATTGATAAATAACACGTTTCTTAATTAACTGCATCATCGTTGTTAATGTAATGTTAATTTAAACATATGTTGTGGGGAAATTGCTGATTCGAACGCAGGTTGCACTCGAATTCGCAGATGATATTCCGCTTTCTGTGAATGGATTAGAAATACATAATTAAAGAACATTTTCGGAATCGATTTTAAATTTTATGAATGCAATGATGCTTGCCAGGTTTTTAAACAAAATAGGAAATATGAAAGCCGTGAAAAACATTTATTGATGAGGTATACACAAATTTAATCAAAATTTAACTACTTGCACAACGATTTATTTTATTACAAGTTATGAAGCTATACTGATGAGAGATAAATGTCTAAACGCGTATTAGATGGTCAATGTCGGCTTAAATCTTTAAATCTTAAATCTTTGGTTTTAAAAACAACCCATTTCCCGACGTTTTGGCCAAGTTGCAGTGATCATCATCACGTTTGCTTTTTTGACGTCAGTGAAGAACTGCGGTTTGTGAGGTGTTGCAAGCAGCCGAGTACGTAAACAATGAAATAGTTATAAAAAAAAAAATTTAGCAATAAAAAAAACGTTTTACATAAAATCAATCATATCTTCATAAATAATAACAATAGACGAATATAAGTGGGTCCATTTATAGAAGATTTGATCTCTCTATACAAGTGAAACGCGTTAAAATTGTATTTATAGTTTCTGAATAAATTGAGATAATTGATTCTATAATTTTAATAAACTCCGAGCTTATTATAATTTTAATCAACATAAATAAACATTTTCGTCACAATCAAAGCAAAAATAAATATATCCTAACTTTTGTTGCTGGATTAAAAAGAACATTGTTCATAAATTACTCATTGTCAATCAAAATTAATTACATATTCATCATTGGGCGATATAGAACGCAAAAAACGCACAAATTTCCATAACAATCAAATTTGTTATAATAATATTTAATTATTTACATGTTGGGCGATAAATCGAGATAATGCATGTGTCATCACAAACTGAACATAACTTTCTTTTAATCTAAAATGCGTTTCTATATT
The DNA here is from genome assembly GCA_910593695.2 of Ocypus olens. NCBI lineage: Eukaryota > Metazoa > Arthropoda > Insecta > Coleoptera > Staphylinidae > Ocypus > Ocypus olens. The sequence continues at coordinate 16,476,514 of OU343057.1, forward strand.
TTAAGTTAAAAAATCGGTATTGCTTTATGAAAATACCTTCATTTTACACAAAGTCAGAAGTTAAAAGCGTGTAGAACATTTATGTCCTTTGTGTAGCGGTAGGATATAAATATGCCAGCGCTAGTCCATTTATTGGGGTGGTTTATTGATGTTTTTGTGTACGCAAATGCACACCAGAAATAATGCATTATTGTCATACAAAAAAAATGCATATTTGTATTCAGAATCCAATAATTTGCAAATTTCAGCTCAATCGGAGTATTTCAATAAATCTATTGTTTAACCATTTTTGGTCGATAATTTGCAAAGTAATTCTTGTAAATCAGTAATTTTTACAAATTACGATAGCGCATGCAATTGTCCACAATCTGTATTATTTTTATGTTAATTAAACTTACAATATGCTCGCAAATAATTAAAACTATAGAATCAATTATATTCTCAATTTATTCAGAAACTATAAATAAAAGTTTAACGCACATGTATCGAGATCAAGAGGTCAAGTCTTCTATAAATAGACAAATACTTATTCGTCTACAGTTACTATTTATGTAGATATGATTGATTTTATGTGAAAAGTGTTTTTTATATTGCTGGAAAATTTTATGGCTAACTTCATAAGCGTTTCTAAAGGTACTTGTATGAGTTTTATCCCTTTCCAAAATTAACCAGAATGTGAAATACAATCTAAAATTAGATCGAAATACATAAGTGCTTAATATAGGTTTATAAATTAAATTCACTTGGTTTGTTTCACGATTTCACCAAGTGATCAATGAGAAACAAGTATATGACATGTAAGTGCTTAAGGGGTAAGGCCATTACAGGTCACAGAATAAATGGCTAATTTCGGGATTTTAAAACAGTGGTATTTTATTAAGCACATATTTCAGTATAAGAAATTCTTCTTTTTATTTGTTTTTATTCCAAAATGATGGCTTTGAAACCCAAGATTGCTAGGCCTCAAACGAAAAAAACAAAAAAACAAAAAGCAAAAAGTTTTTCGCAATATATTCCAATAGCGCCTGCATAGCATATGGAAATTTGAAAACACAATTTTTTCCAAAAATGGTGCACATTAAAAGTTTTTTCATCAAAAATTGTTTATGAAAAATAAAGTTTATAACTTATCGCAAAATCCTTCTATCCACTTGGTAATGTATCTGAAAAGTCAGCATCAAAAGTTCAAGAGAATCGATGAAGATTTGTAGAAGTTATCATTTCGCCTATTTGAAAAATGCAGTTTTTATAAAAACGCTTTCACAGTTTTGAGTAACATTCTATAGTAGAAAATTTTATTTCACCATTAATGTGCAATACCGTGCAATTGGCCTTCCATATTTATAATCTTCTCTTCGTCCTTGCTGATTTTAAAGCTTCAGTCGACGATCGGTCGGATAACTTGATGCAGTGGTCGTCTGCGTCAACCCAGAAGAGATAATAATAATATTTGTGGGTATATTATTATTTTCAGTTTCCTGACATGTGTTTCGGTTTATTAACCATTCTCAAAGGATATTACAATGAATACTTATTATAGTTCATGCTTGTTGCGCTACTTTCTTGTTGGAACCGGATATATAAATTTGGTGAAGAAAACACTTGTTATGTTCCATGATTTTATTTTCATTTTCCTGACACGTGTTTAGATCTCCACAGATTGTTATCAGTATAACCTTTGATAATGATATGTAAAGATCGAAACATGTGTCAGGAAACTGAAACCATCACCAAGTGTTTTTCTTCAGCGAATACTTATTATTACAACCATTCTCAAAGGATAATGCAATGAATAAGTATCCACTGTAATATTCTTTGAGAATAATTAATAAACCGAAACACGTGTTAGGAAACTGAATAATATAACATGAAACCAAGAGTTTTATTATTATTAGAGATATATTCACAATTATGATTTTGTTTCATCAAGTGTGTAGCACAAAAAGTGTTCCATCAATGAAGATGCATAAATCAAGATTGCCTTCAATATTAAGGACAGTTTTCCCAGTTGATGTTCATTTTTGGACCTTTGATCAAACGGTATCATTGCACCTACACATCGTGCAAAAATATCTTTTCGTAGATGGTCTTGATAGCATTAAAAACTGTTTGTGGAAGAGCTTGCTTGTGTGAATAATAAGTATTTAAAGTACAGGTGACATTTGCCTTTTGCTTGTTGCTTGTTTTTTCATGCCAGTTTAGCGATTGATCAATGTGCAGATCTAAGTATCTGCTGGATGTTACATAATGGGTGTCATCTGAGATATTTCCATTCCTTTTTAGAGAGAAGACCATGTTTACAGTTTTTCCTGAATTAAGCTGAAGTGTGTTATTCTAGAACCACTTTTTAGATAGCTGGTGAGCAATGTTACAGCGCGTTAAAATTTGTTCCTGATTCTCGCCATGGCCAATGAGAGTGGTATCATCTGCATATAAGACAACATCAGATTGAGTTATGTTTGTAGGAAGGCCATTAATGTACAGGGTGAATAGAAGTGGTCCATGGAAGGAGTCCTGGGAAACTTCATGTTTTATAGGTAAAAGCCCGGGAATCATATTTCGAAGTTTTACTGCCCATGACCTTCCCGTTAGGTATGATTTGAGAAAGTCATTGGCATCTTCACTGAAGCCGTAACATCTTAGTTTCTCAACAAGTATATTATGATTGACACAATCAAATACTCTGGTTAGATCCAGTAGAGTAACTGCGCAATCAGAATTGTTCTCAAACGCTTGTAGAACGCCTTGAATTAATTTTAGGATTGCATTGGTTGATAGTTCCCTTCTGAAGTCAAATTGATGTGTATTTAGAATTTGATTCTTCTATGAACTTAACAAACTGATTGTACATAATCCTCTCCAGAATCTTCGAAAACACAGGCAGTAAGGCTATTGGTCTATAATTTAGTTGTCTCCTTTTTTGAGAATCGGTATTACTAGTGCAAGTTTCATCAGGTCTGGCACAGTGTTATTTAGAATGCATGAGCTGATTGCTTGGATGAAAGGAGATAATATTGACCCTTTGCAGGATTTTAATAAGTCTACCGTGAAGTTGAAAATGACCCTAGATTTGCCATAGAATGCAACAAACAAGAGCGTGCGCTTGGAGTACTTCTAACGGCTATACTGAGTGAACGTATTTACTTGTACACTATTACGACATCTGCAAATTATTATATATAAGGAGATTAAAAAGGTCTAAACTCAAGCACGCTGTATCGATCCAAGAAGGCACGAGATCGCGCAGTCTTTGAAGAACCTTCTAATACGACCTCTTTGAGATTTCTCCGGGCTATGAAACTGTTTTTCTTATTCTGAAAGCTTTAAGGCAGGGTAACAATCATATTAACAAAAAAAAAGGATTTTTTGAAAATTCCGAAATGTGTAGAGCTGTAATTACTGTACTGGATAGGGTTTTAGAGACCGAAGAGGATCAGCCAGTACAGAAAGTCCATTCTTTAGTCTGTAGCTATCTTCATCAATTTTCGTTGTAGGTACCACCCTAGCCGAATTGGTGCAGTCTCAGGGTAAGCTCAACGTAAGTTTTATCTCTCATGCGATTCTTACCCAGGCATTGATATTTATCGAACTTCCCTCACTTCCGGATTTATTTGCATTGATTTCCATTTTGGAATAAAGCTATTTAGAAATGGTTGACAAGTGGTAGCAAACGACTTCTTAAAAAAAAAAGGAGATTTCTGCCAGATGTCACTATCTAGGAGAAACCTGGGCAAAATCATACAACTTTTCACTGGATACTACAATGCTAAACCAATTTGAAGGCTTTCTCAATGTCCTTATGCAGCCGAAACTGCAGAAAATGTAGTGCTATAAAATTGTCCAAAATGGTAGAAACATTAGAAATCCCCTACGTATCTTCAGTGCCTCCGGGCTTTCAGTTAGATGATGCAATGGATTAAGATAAATGAGAGGAAACAAAAGGGCCATAGGCGCCATCCAGGTTTACGCCAACACAACGACATAATTGGATGACGAATTTAGTTCGGCACTTGTGTATTGTTTGAATAGTATCCTATCATATTTTATCTCGAATGATTACAATCATTTCCTCTACGAATAATATTTTCTACCATACACTAGTTCAATCAATTTCAACGTCATAATAAAGTTAGCCACATTTTGAACGATCGATCCAAATCGACTTACTTTTAGAGTTGCGTTTTATCACCGTCGATAATTCGCGCAATTATACAAAAGCTGAGTATTTTTATCGATTCGTTTTCCACGGAGAGGCTTCGATTCGAAAGTCATCGTTGACTTCACCTGGAGGACGAATAGGAGTATTGATTCGCACGCTGCAGACTTTGGGAAATTGCTGTAATGAACATTGCACCAAATGGTGCTGACATTAGGGATTGCCCTAACTTATAACGTAACGTTGCTCATTTACGCCAAGCACAGGTTATGCAATTAACTGAAACCCGAAACTACTCGCCAGGAAAATGAACATTTGACGTTTGTATCAATAGAGGATTTCCTCTGCGCGTGAAATTAATTCCTATCAAAAACTTGCCTTACGGCCGGGGATTTCATAAACGTGCGCTCGGAATTGATAAGGCAGATAATTTAATATTAGATGGATTTTCCCAGAAAGGCGAGATCAAAGGGAGGACAAAGCCCTTATCTGGGATGTTATCCAAGGTGCGCTATAAATTGCAGGCTGGATATTCTATTTCGGCTGCTTAGTTACCAATTGATTACAATTATTTACGACACACCAGGCAACCACTTCAACGTCTTGTGTACACATCTGTTAATGGCAGCTCGCCACTTGTGAAGACTCTGACGTCCCTTTCTGAACGCTTCTCTTTTATCGCCGTATGTACTACAATCAATTGATTGCTACGCAAATAGCTCGAGTTGTATTTGATGGATCACCTATGTTTCTATATTTGACTAGCTTTCACGTTTACAATCCATTTGATGCTATTCATATTTTTATTGAAAAATATTTTAACCTATATCCAAAAACATTATGGTGTTAAAATTGATCATTAGTAAATGAGTGTGTATATAGTCATAAATTTTGCATATAGCTCGAGTCTAAAAACATTAACAAAATTCATACTGGGGATGATAAATTATTTCCGTGATGAGATTCAGTTCCTCGCTTCATGAATTGAAGTAATCATCAAAAATTCATTTCCGGTGTAAAAAAAATAATTTTCTGAAATGGGAAAGTTCCCGCTTAAGGGTAATTGGCTCCCTGGGCGGAATCATAGTCTCAATGATATTACATCATATATTACGGTGCTCCTAGTACGAGGGTGTCCTTTGTGCTAGAGTGGCCATAGGATTAAGGCGTCCGTAATAGCATAGCCCAAAATCCGCTAGATGGGATCGATATATGACGAAAACTTGGAATTCGCCCTAGCGTGAAAAATTCTAGCCCGAGGGTGTGGAAATATTATTATGCCCATATGCGTGACACGGAGGCGCTTCTGTTTTATGATGCAAAGTTCCACGCCATTTGGGAAATACGCGTACCCCAGCATTACGGATAATGTATGGCGCGTTTTACGCAAACATTTCATTTGGTATGCCGGACGCTTTAGAACTAATGTACTCCTTAATTACTTTAATTCGGGGGTGGCAGCTCCGCCCCCTGTCAGTTTTTTAAGCGACAAATCTTGCCAATTTCTCAATCGATGTGTCGCGGTGAAGTTTCAAGCGAGGACTGGATTTATGAAGACATCGAACTTTCCTGTAATAAACTGTACGAAAGTTTTCGTTTTTACCAAAATCCAACCTAGTTTATTGTTTATCGATTTAACTTCAGGATTAATATTCAACCCAACCCACGTTTACATTAAATGACAACCAAACCATAACTACTTTCTTAACTCTTCTTTTTTACCTTTGAGCCACCGATTTACTCAAGCTTTATTTCGTCAACGAATTTTTATCCGGGAATTATCTTACTTTCTATAAAAACCTCCGTTAACAACCTAAGAAGTTTTCCTTCAATTTTTCCGGATCGGTATCTGCAAGTGATTTTACGAGACCCGCGTGACTTTTTTCGCTTTGGGTCTTTTGGTACAATCCGCCATCATTTAGGGATCGCAGTTAACCGTAAGTTAATAATATCATTATTATAACCGTCTGTGATGCCTTTTGTCTAAGAGGTTGGTTTCCCATGCAAATTTAACATTATACAGTCCGGCAACTTTATTTTCCAGTTTATTGTAAAAAAACGAAAGTGTTTGGTTCGCGTATCGGCTAATTTTCGAGGATAAAAGGTTCGTATCTTAGATACAGTAGCAGTTTTTTAATATTATTAAAAACAAATTTGAACTATTTTTTAAGGTTCGTATCTCGGCAGTTCCTTCACTTCGATTTAAAAAAAATTGCAATTTATAAAAAAAGGGGTGTTTGGTTCATGCTTTGACTAAATTACTTGGTGTAAGGTTTGTGATTTGGCTAAATTACCAGCGCAAACAATATTGAATTGATAAAAAAGCAATAGACAGGTAGAATCGCGAAAGATATACAGCACACGTATTTAGTGTCTCGGTTAAATTTATTCAATTATGAAAGCAGACAAAATTGAACTGAAAATTTGGAAAATATGAGAAAAGCATTAAAAATGCGAAGTTGTGCTTAAACGGTTTCTTGGATGCGCCCAAAAATCATTTCGAAAGTATTTTTACAAAACGTTTAGATTAATATTTTTATTTATTTCTGAAAAAGTACTAGCCCAGAACATTTTTTGCAAACAACCTGAATGATCTTTTCTGAATTATCGTTTGATATCATTTGTTCCCTGTGCCTGATTTTCTGATTTTTCTGAAATAAGTTTATTGTTTGTTCTACTACAGGCCTAAAAATCTTCATGTGAACAATTAGTTGGAAACGTCTGTTTTCTTATTGGTCGATTTCGTTAGTACATTTTCACAACTCATTCAAGAATAAATGCGTTCCAAATATTCTTATATTATCCCTCATAGAGTTCAGCATATTTTCTATTCTCGGTCTGAATTCACTTCAGTCATTGCAAGCCAACGTTCTTTAAGAATACGTTTGCTTTGTAATTTCTGAATATAGTCAGATGATAGGATAGCCAAGATTACTATGAATAGATATGCTACTCATATAACTGTTGCATGGAAAAAGTTATCCATAAATTCTTGTGCCCTCAATTCCTTTCGAACGAATTTTCTTTGTTATTTTACGTTATTATTCCTCCATTATTAGTTAACTTATTTTCGCTCATCGGCACGGTAAAGCCAGAATGCGGAGAAACGAATTTACTGCGGACAAAAATACAATCTGGACACCATTAGCATTGGCAGCTAATGTCACCCAAATTCTCCGTTCTTATCGAATTCAACTGTTTATTAATAAAATTGATTTTCCTTTCCACCGGTCATTCTTGTTCTTTGCCTAAAATATTGTTGGTAACTGCATTTTTCTTCAGCTCTATATAGAGTCTACTTTATTATCAAAAACTCAACTCTCTGGAGATTACTGTAGACAGAATTATTAGGCATGGATAATCGCTATACAAATGTTTCCTTTCAACGCGTTAAAAATCTCCGTTATTTATGAAGCGATTTTTTTTTTCAACTTGCTGTTTCAAAATCTCTTTTTTTTTCCTAAAAATGTTTTTGTCACAACCGTGTATGTTTTGCTTTGAAAAAATCCCCTAGAAAAAAAACTAAACATCCCAGCGGAAATTTAAAGGGCGCGTCTGGCGTTTGTAAAAAAAATCGACAGCCCCACGCCATCACCTCGGCTCGTTGGCGGCCATCGCAAAGAAATGTTTTAGGTTAACTCCGAAGTTTTGCTCTCATCGATTTTCTTTAAATTTTTGCAAAACGTTTCAAACGCCAAATGCGTCGACCACTCAAATCGGCGACCTTCAATTTTTGGTCAAGCACCTTACAGAGTTTTTTTCCAACTTTTTCATTGAAATCTGATGCATCTCCACCGGCCCCGTCGATCCCGGGTGTACCCTGGCGCAAATTTTCAAAAAAGCGTAAACGCGCGGGATCCTGTGTATAGGAACGCACACGAGATGGAAATGGTCATGTTTTTTGAAGTTTGGAAAAAAATTTGCCTGAATTTTGTTCGATCGTCTTTGTCAAAAAAGTGAAATTTCAGGTAAACTTACACGACAATAGCGAATATAATTTTTTGATTTTCACAGGAGCCTTCACCCGTCAGCCACAGTACCTACGGCGAGTGTGCCGATCCAAAAATGAGACCGGTTTCGGAGTATTGGAACGAAAGTGCGGTTTTTGTTGTTGGCCGTCCGTCTTTACTTTTGCCCTCAGAGGGTTTTTTTTTTAATGATCCGATTCGTTCACAGGATATTCCCCTGCAATTTTAACGTCGACGCGTTTTTCGATTTAGAGCCTTTTTAACGAGGTATAACTTTTCATAGTGATGCTAAAATGTTTCCCTTTTCAGTTGATGCTTCATTCGAGGACGTACGAGTACTTTTTCATTTAAAATGGAAGAGCTTTAATCTTTATAGTTGGTAGAGGGTACATTCGGCTTTCATTTGTATTTTTTTTAATATCCTTGGAACCCTTTGCAGCAAGGGCGCGTCGTTTAGCACCTTTTTACGACATTTTCGGAGTGCGGTTCCCCCCCCCCCTGCCCTGTTTTTTTTATAAGAAATGACGCAAGAGTACCCTAATTAGTTCAAAAGGAACCTCCCTACAAGATTTGTATCAACACATTTTTCCATGTGGTGCCCCCTTAACGAGATATGATTTTTCAAAATGTGACCAAAATGCTCCACCAGTTTTGATGCTTCTTTCAAGGTCGTATTTTTTTCAAAATTTACCATATCGTGCCCCCTTAACGAGATACGATTTTTCAAAATGTGATCAAAATGTTTCCACCTATGTTGATGTTTTTTTCAAGGACGTATTTTTCTTTTGAAATGGAAGTACTGTTTTTTTTTCGATTATCACAGGGCTAGTTTTTATTTGTAATTTTATCAAAAATTTTGGAAGCCTCCTACGATTCTAGAGCACCAGTTGTAATTTTTCGGGGTGCGGTTTCACTCTGATTTTAATAAAGATTAATGTAAAAGTCCTCTAATCTATTCACAAGGAACCCCTCTACAACATTTGTAGGGACAATTTTTTTTAATTTTTAAGGTTCATTCATTCAAATATGCCTAAAATTCTCCACCCTTTTATTAAATTTAAAAAAAGAAAAAAACCCGTTTTTATCATTTTTGCACAAAATTCTGGTAGATCAGCCGGATGCAGTACCGTCTCCTCTACGATTATTAGTGATCCGTTATTTTTTAACTCGACACTTCCGAAGTTCCTCAACGGGGGTGCAAATGGGAAGAAAGTGCTATGGCAGAATTTTAAATTACTGTTCAAGTATAAGTATTTTCAAAATATTGATTTTCCCCAATTTTAAACCGTGCAAAACAATTCAAAATGCTTCATTCGTTTTCACGCCTTCCGTACCACTGAGAGAGCTGACGTTTTCAGACAATGTGGTGGTTATAAAGTGACGTGAATTAAGCAAATTTGATCGTCCTTATGATCCTCCCCGTGGCCCTCAGGGCTTTGTTAAATAATTTTACAAGAAAACTAGCCTCGCCTCTTTCCTATATCCTTCTGGTTACCTATCTGACCATAATTTATTAATTCAACCCCATATACAGGGTGTATTTGAAATAACGAACAGGCATTTAAGGGCACATACACAAAATAGTTGTGAACCCATTTCCGTCAAAATTTATTCGAAATTTTTTTTTTTAATTTTCCTAATTTCTCAGGTTTTTTAAACATTTTGAGAACCGATGCTTTTCTCATTTAATTAGGTCTGCATGGAATGTGTGTTTGTTTATTTAAAATGTGAGATACGATTTCTTGCCTCCGAAATTTGAAGTGTTATCGCAATGTTTTTTTTTTGTAAAAAATAAACAGTCCTCAAGTTCATTGACGCTTAAAGAGCACTCAGATATTTCCTACGCGCTTGTTGTAATTCGATATCTAAAGCCGATGCCGTTTAAAAATTAGGCCCCCAAACATGTTGCGTATTTTCACTCATTAACTTTAATAATTACTTGCGGGCTTTTTGTTACAGTTATAAACAAAATAATTGCGAATATTGTTTAAAAATAATATAATCTCTTTGTGGTTACGAGCCTGTTCGTTATTTCAAATACACCCTGTATAAATATTAAATTTGGTTTGATTACAAAATTTTATTCGCATTTATACTCAAAAATTCGTGTGAAAGACCCTCAGCTAGCGTGGTCTTTATCGATCTCAATATAAACACTGTTATATAGTGACGGCTCGCGGGGTGACTCATGGTACGGCTGCGGTGGCAATACAGATGGGTAGGGTTGCAGAGACGGCTGGTGGCGTGACATCACCTCTCTGTATTACCGCTGCTACCTCGGTCGTACCATGGGGCACCCCACGAGCCGTCACTGCTGTTATATTTATTTATACTTATTTCAGTTGTTCATCAAATTCATGAAATACGTTTAGGCATTGTACAGCAATATGCTCCGTCTCGTATATCTCGTGTAGTGAGTACACTCCAGAAAACAAAGAAAATCGATGCTGCTAATGAGTCATTAACTCGGGCTAACCTGGTAACCTTGATCTATAACAAGAATCTTATTTTCCTGTCACGGGTCAAAGTTTCTTGGTTAGCCTGGATTATAATAAATATCGAAAAATAAGGCTTGAATTCAATTCCGTAAAATTAGGGTAAGCAATTATTCGTTTACGTCACGACGTCAATGACTTTGATTGAGGGGCGTAATTGAATGGAATCGAGTTAACAGGGAGTGTGCTGGTCTTATTCTAAAAATAGGTGGTTAATAAAGTTTTGATGGAAGCTTGGTGAGAGTGTAAACTAATTTGGTGGAAAATGCCGGAGCTCGGAAAAGATTAAAATAAACCCTCAGGGCGGAAAGTTCGGTGATAATTTTTCAAGAGAAGATTCCTTCTAATGAAGGTATCAAGTTCGCCCGACTAAATTGGGCCCGCTGGGGGAATCGATGGGGCGGGAATCCCCCGCTTTTATGGCTCGTACGTAATCCAGATGTCTGCGATATGAAATCTAATTTAATTATGTACGATAAGATATCGCACGGTGATGAAATGCAAAAACAAAGGTTAACAGCATCAGCTGTTAAATAAGCTCAGCTCATATTCGGTGTGGCGACGTTTTTCATCTAAAGGAGAATTCAGGGGAAAAACAGGGATGATGGGTACAAAGGAACGTAGCTTATGTCGGTTTAAAATAAATCCCCCTTCTTTGCATTCGCCTTTCGGTTAGATGGGAAAAATGTATTGTTCGTCTACTTCCTTATATCCTTTATTTCACTGGAGCGCTTCTATTCTTTTCACATTTCATTACCAAATAACGGATTAGCTTAAAACCGAAAGAGAGGACTCTCTCGAATTACCGTATTTGGATAGCAAAAATTAAGAATGTATAAATGGAAAATTTAGGTTATATTAATTTATTGGATCGATGAGGCTGTTACTTGTTGAAACTCCATGGTATCATTTAATAAAACACTAACACACATTTTACAATTACCGCTTATGTACTAGAAATTGGGAACAAACGTTGAGGTTGGTGTGGGGGGGATGTTGTATTAATGAGGGGGGGGGGGGGGTGTTGAAAATTAGAATTAAAATTAAAATTTGCGTTATAATAAATTAATTAATTATTGTAGAGATGAGGCATTCAAGATCACTTAACTAAAACATGTTACAAAATAGGAACTGGACTAGAAGTACACACCTACATACATACATATACGTATTATTCAGTTATATAGTTATGTGATGTTAAGTAAAGGCGAATTATTGACGTTGATTTGATCATTTAATTATATAAATTTATATTAATTTTATAATAAATTTATTAGTATTAAATTGTTTTTTCTTTGCAATAGCTGATATAAATTATTTGGATAACAGGTGCAAAGATAATTAAGCACTTCTAAATACTATGTTTTATTCACTACCGTTAAGAATAATGTTCCCCTACAGTCTAGAACTTGCTTTTCACACTCATGCTTTGACAGTAGCAAGTGATGCACTGAAATTTTTAGGATTTGTACACAGTTTTCTTGATCACACATTCAGAATATTATATTTAAGTCGCTAGAGATAAACATAATGTGTGGTCCCCTCATTGTGAGAATTGCTCTTATCACATGGAGAGCAAAATAAATCCTTACGAGCCATGGCATTTAAAATTGGCATACAATATGCACCAACTTTATTTATTCACACTAAAATCACATAAATGATACGAACTTATAAAAAGGAAAATAGTGTGTGATAAACTATCAATGCTAAGTTTTTATTTTAAGCCAGGGGGTTGTAACACTCAAACTATCTGTTCAGGCTAGAAATTGCAACAAAAACTCATTGCTTTAAAAAAAAAATCTGCAAATACCTTGAACTATAATAATAGTTTTGGTTTATTTCATCCTTCATTAGATGTATTCAACACATGACTATCGTTAATTTTCAAGATTTTTGGCAAAAAACATAATTCGACTTAATTACTAAATATTGTTCAAAACTGTAATTATAGTATAAAGTAATCACAAAAAAAAATAAAACAAAAAATTCTTCTTTTTAAATGGAAATAATGTTTGTATGCGTTTATTTATGAATAAATGTTCTATTCATTTAAACTACACTTGATTGTTATCTCTTTCCAGAAGCCATTTATGCTTATTTACACTGATATTCCACGAATACACTTGAAATTACACGGCAATGGCAAGAATATAAACCACGAGATAACTCGTAGTCTGATTCCTGGACCGGAATGCAGACTACGAGTTATCTCGTAGTTGGCAGTCAACGTGTTAAGGTCAATCATTACAGATAGATCCACCAGTTGAGCTACATTATCACTGTGCGTACGTATATGTGTGTATGCATCTGTGTATATGTATATATACAAGGCTTTTATTTTAACATACCATTATTAACGCCTATGTTCAATCATAAAATAATCACATCGACGCATGGTATTTAATTGAAATTGTATACAACCAAGTACACAACGGTGACAGTAACGCATAAAGTTAGGTTAATTAAACGAAATACGGCTTCACAGAATTCCGTTCGTTTGCCTTAATTGCTGATGATTCGAAAACTTGCATGCATTCTATTTAAATTCTTTTAATGTCTTATAGACGGAAGCTGAACTTATTTGAAACTGTGCTGCAATAACTCTTAAAGATGTTCTGAGTTTCATCTCTTCCGTTAAAATGTGACTTCTTTTAGCCCTTTTACTATTTATTTTATGGACAATATTAAAAATTGTTCCGATGGATGGAAGTTGTCTGCTCGGGTATGCAACCGAAAATCTCTAACACCTCTAGTGCTGTCCCGCTCTTATACCAATTAATTATTTGTATTCTTTCTTCCGTGGTGTAATATATTTTTATTAACACAATTTTGACAATTAAATAAAACTGAGTATTATTACCCGCTGTATTTCGCTTTTTGTTGGATGCCGAACTATATTCTCTTAAAGCTTTCTTTGATAATATGCGCTTCACTTAAGTTTGTGTTCATTTCTTTTTTACAATTTGTTATAATTTTTGTTATTATTTATTATTTTTCTGACACAGTTTCATTTATATTCCCAATAAAATTGTTTGTTTTGTTAACATCTCTTTGAAATAAAGTTTGGTTATTATTATTATTAATGCGTTCATGTGATTATTTTATGATTGAACATGGGCATTAACAATATGTTCAGAGTTAAAATAAAAGCCCTGTATATAAAAGTAAAAAAGTATGGATCCATGTAAATATCTCTGTGCCAATTGTCAACATCCAGGTAAAATTGCATGGCGCATATGATGGACGTATTTTAGTTTCGATTGGACTTCCAATCGGAAATGCCATCAACTTTGAATCATCAAATAGAACACTCCGAATATTTTCAAATATTTCAAAACACATCTTTTTTCTGTATACATCCATCAATTTTGGTATTTTATCACTGGGATAATAAAAAGATAAATTAATCAATACAATCGATTCTCACGTTAAATTTAGTAGGCGACATGTTTGAAATTAATTTTAGTTTTCCTTTAATTGCCATTAATATCCGTATTAATTACTACGTTCGAAATGGTTCATTTATCTAAAAAATAGGGGATTAAAATATTAATGATGATAGGTTATGTTGATCGTGTAAGAACACACCAAGAAGCAGTGTTACCAAGTCAGCGGAAAATCCGCTAGATCTGGCGGATTTTGAATCCGAATTTATTTATTTATTTATTATTTTTAAATACACAAAGTTGTACAACTAACCAATAAAAATTACAGCTAATAAAATGAAAGACACTTTACAAACCAAAACGTGTATAATAGATAATTTAAATATATAAACAAAAATGAACAATTGGATTTAGAATGATTTACCTAAACTATAAAATAATAATAATAAGACTAAACATTGATCGCATAAATAGACTTAAAACATGGCAACTAGGTTCACGCGATTAACATTACGCTTAAATGAATTGAGAAATCATTTTCGTTTAAGCTTTTGGAGAATTCTCTAGCGGAATTATGTTGGATTGTTGAAAAAACTAGCGTAATTCAATTTAAATTTAATCTTTGTTTTCAAAAGATATAAAAGAAAAGGCAGTTATTTAAAAAAATGCAACACATTTTCAAAAATGAAAGTTAGTTTTAAAGGTTTTTAGATATTTTTGTTCAAGTTCAACTTTAAATATTAATTTTTAAAAATTCATAACTCACGCAAAAATTGGCACATTTCAAAAATCGAGGCAGATGTTTTGTAGATATACTCAAATTTTTGTGAAATTCTATCATATCAATGTTTATTTTTTTAGAAGTTAAATCTATAATTTTCAAAAATTCACAAACCACATTTAAAAAAATCAAAGTTAGTTTTAAAGGTAGTCGTTCTGTGAATATATTAAAATATTTGAGGAACTCAATTTTGTTTTGTTTAAGTGTACTAAAATATAAAGTATTAATTTTCAAAAACGCATAACTCAAAAACGCAAAATTGACTTGACATCGGTCGTGTAAGACTTCTAAACAATTTTCAAGAATTGAGAATAATAAACGAATAATGTGATTTAATTAGTCCGGCATCCCGATAATCCTTTACATAACCCCTCCAACCAACTCCTCTATGACACCACTCTAGTTATTCCCATAGAAGAACGCCTTCTGTACTTGAGCGAAAAATTTTCCTTAAATCCATTTAACTTCCACATCCTATTCCTATACTGTTTCCCTAGAAACCCAGACATACATCCCACGTACAAGAAACCACCTTCTACAATATTCGATTTAATAATATCTGCATACAAAAATAACGGTGTAGTACAGACCATCAGGTCAATATTTCATTAATGTTATGCTACAATAATGTATATAAAAAATACGGCATTAGTAGAGAAACCATCAGGTCAATAGCTCGTTCATAAATGAGATCTTATAATTTTATAATTACATTTACCTTCTTACTAAATATCTTTTGCAGTCAGCTTTCTCACCATCGAATGGGTTTATTTTCTGGAGCTTAAGTAACTAATTTAAAAAAAAAATAACTCAATGATTAATTTTTTAAATCGTACAATTTTCGATTTTGGTGTGTTGCTATTTCTTTTCAATCTCGGATTTGGCACTCATTTTTATTCGAAATCAGAAATCTATAACTTTTAAAATTAATTTTAAACTCTTAAAACGAATTTCTCCTTTGATTATTTTTTTCTATCCTTCTATGCAATTTTTGTTTTCCCATTTTCAGTTTAGAAAATTGCTGTTTTGTTTTAACCCAAGATGAGAAATCAAAAATGTTTATTTTTTTACATAGATGTTGAACTTTTAATAATTTTTTTACAACTTTTAAATTCGTAGAATGCATATTTCGTTTCCCCAAATAAACAATGTTTAGAATGTTGTCATTTGTTTTCAGCTATAATTTGGCAATTGTTTTAACGGAAAATCAGAAATGTATTGTTCTGTTTATAGATCTTAATCTTTTAAAGCAAATTCGGCTGATCAATTCAATGATTAAAGCAATGCAGAAATTTAATTTTGATTGGAATTTAAAACTCGTTACACTTGTAGAATTTTACAAATTCTACTGCAATTCAATATATATTTTCTGGTTTTTTTATCATAGAGTGCAAAATTTAAAGTTTAAATGAATTTAAAATTCGTTACACTTGTAGGCTTTTACAAATTTTATTACTTAACTTAAAATATTATTTTTCAAAAATTCATAACTCACGCAAAAATTGACTCGATTGCAAAAATCAATATTAATTTTAAAATAAAAAATAAAAATCGTAGCTAATTCTAAAGGTAGAAGTTTTGTATCAGTATTTTTTTAAACAATAATTTTCAAAAATTTATTACACCCAAAAATAAACACATTTTCAAAAATTACATTAAAAATATAGTACATTGTTGCTTTTAAATTAATGCGAAATATAATAATTATAGCAAAAATATTTGCTGTGCGCACCCTGTGAGGATTGATAAAAGTGAGTAATTTTCCATGTGAGTAATTTTCGTGTACGCAATTATCACTGTGCGTTATTTTCTGTGTGCGGAGTTTTCCGTGTGAGCATTATTCCGTGTGAGGAGTTTTCGTGTGCGGAGTTTTCGCTGTGCGCAGTTTTCTGTGCGCAGTTTTCGCGTGAGCAGTCTTCCTGTGCGGATATGTCTGGTCACGCTTTACCTGCATGTTCAAAATTTCATTAAAATCACAATTGCCACTATACATATTTACATGGATCCATACTTTTGTCTACCACTGTATATGTATGTATATGTAGGCATGTATTTGTACGTATATTAATTAATTATATATTTATTAAGCGATACATTGTATCGCATAATAGTATATTATAGTTTAGCACTATGTGTCCTTGTCAAGAGGTTTTTTAGCTGTTTCATTTTAATAATAAAATACATTCATAACAAACATGATTTTATATTATTCAAAACTTTTATTAATACGAAATATGTCGACTCCATATTGTATATCGTGATATTTCTTTATCATCATAAGCAATGGTGTGCTATAATTAAATTTTAAACTGCTCTTTCTGGACGCGATATTGAAAATGTAATCAGGTTTAAAAAATTACAATTATCCGTATAATGATGAATAAGCTTATACAGTTCAAATATGTTATGAATTGATGCTAACTTAAATTCTGTTAATAGAGTGCCATAAGAAATAAAATCATCAGGATAAATCCAGTATTTTCTAAAATATAAATATCTAACAAAACGTTGTTGCACTGGTAAGTTATGGCCAGCTGACCAATCACAAGCACAGTAACTTAGTTTACTAATAACAAGTGAATCGTAAAGTCTTATAGCAGTATTAGTATTCTTAAAGTCACGACAATTTCGTAAAATAAACCCAAGCATCTTATATGAGTTACTTTTTGGATTATTCAAGGTTAACATTTGGCCAAATTCAATACCTAAATCAGTAACACGACCGACTTTACGAATCGGCGTGTCATTTAATGTGTAATTGTAATTGCACGTATTACACGACTAGCTGTATGCCATACTACAATATTTAGGAATATTAATTTTAAAACCATTGATAAATTTGCATAATGCGTAATATCCTTAACCACTTCGCGCCCATGCTGCTTTGATTTAATCCCAGGTTTGATTGAAAATTACTTCTTTGTTGTTGTTAACTTTTTCTACGAAATATGATTTCACTGTCACAAACTTTCCCATTTATGCAAAAAAATATGAAAAAATATTCCATAGATAGCGCTAAAGAAGTAATTTTTTTTTGTACAATGTTTTTGTTTTCATTTTTCGCTTGTTGCCACATGTAGCGAACCTGGGCGTGAAGAGGTTAATGGTATACAACTTTACATCATGGGCATACATTAAAAAGTTGCAATCTAGCACCTTAGCAGTGTCATTAAAAAAATATTACCAATAGTAAGGGACCCACATGAGAGCCCTGAGGTACACCATCGTTTGCTTTAAAAATACTGGAATTACAATTCATATAACTGACTATAGTTGTTTATTAGCCAAAAAAGATCGTAAAACATCGACATCCACCTGACCGCCGCTATCAAGTTCATTCGGTACATATTGAGATATACATGAGATTAGATGAGTGTTAGGTTTTTTTTCAAAACCATGTTGATTTGAAGATATATGCATGAAATAGTCAGAGGGGTTTCCAGCACCTTGAAAATATTGACCGATCGCCAGATTTAACCCTTTGGCCTACTTTCCTTACGTCCGAATGCAGCAGCAGAAACCAGTCCGACTGAGGCACGCCTGGCGTGCCCAATCGTATGCGCACAAATTCATGCTTTTTCATGGCATAACTGAAAACGTAAAATATGGACTTCAAAAAATTCTGTTTCCCAAGAAAATGCATTCATTGTGCAGCACTGCTAACGCAAGCGCTGCGCCAGGAGTTGAGCTCGTACTCGATTTGATTGGCCCAAGCGGCTCGCCACAAGTTGAGCTCGTGCTTGATGTGATTGGCCCAAGCGGCGCGCCACGAGATATCGTTGTGTTTGGCCCGAACATTTATACACGAGCAGTACTCGTGGTTGTAGGTCAAAGGGTTAAATATGTTACAAACACGTGTAAACTTCCAACAGTTTGGAAAAATGTCTCTTGATACTATTAAGTTATAAATATGCACAAGAGGAATAGCCAGTTAGGAATCACAGTTTTTGAGAAAAAAAAACTTTCATGTTTGATCCGGATCCAATGGGTGTGAAGTTAGCAATAGATCCAGCAATAGATTTTAAAAATCCATATCTCGGAGAAAAGAAAAGCAATTCGAAAAAAAGTGAACCATACTATTAGGGAAGGTCTAAATTAATAACACAAAAAGAATCAACCCTTTATATTTTTTCACACCTTTCAATTTTTTTTTCTAAGTTTGCAATCTACCATAAATAAATAAAAGTGCTTATTCTTATCTCTAATACAAGTACTTTAATAATCAAGAGTCAAAGAAACGTTACGAGCACTCCTTTAACAAAAAAAAAGTTCTCCGTAAGTCGCAGAAATCCACATTTCGGGATATAAATCTCCATTTTTGACTTTTGATTATGAAAGTACCTTTATCAGTGATGAGAATAATAATTTTTATTTAGTTATGGCTGATTGCAAACTTTGTCAAAAATCGAGATTTATATCGCGAGGTGTGGATTTCTGCGACTTACGGAGAATTTTTTTTTGTTGAAGGAGTGCCCGTAACGTTTTTTTGACTCTTGTTTATTAAAGTACTTGTATTAGTGATCAGAATAAGCATTTTTATTTATTTATTGACTTAGAAGAAAAAAAACTTTTTTGAAAGGGGTGAAAAAATATAAAGGGTTAAAATTAAGGGTTGATTCTTTTTGTATTATTAATTTAGACCTTCCCTAATGATATGGTTCACTTTTTTTCGAATTGCTTTTCTTTTCTCCGAGATATGCATTTTTAAAATCTATTGCTGGATCTATTGCTAACTTCACACCCGTCCGCACCTATTGCTATATTCCGTTTTAACTTAACAATAAATGCTACATTTACACAAGTCGCCATAACCTCCTAAGGATATAAATGCAAATGATATTTGGGGCCTATCATTTGCATTTTTACATATATCCTTATGAAATTTACTTTAGTGATTTTAGGGAATAAAGTGTGTCTACATGTAGATTTTTTAATAAAAAATTCCACTTCTGGTTTAACCGGAAATGACCTTAACTTTTCTATTTTAAATGGAACACCCTAAATATTTTTACGTAATTTAATTCGTCTTTAAATTCTGAGTTTAGAGATGTATCATAAGTTACCTTTTGATTGTTAGTTTTTTTGTTTAAATTTAATTTAAATTTACAAAAAATAACAAATTTAAATTAAATTTAAACAAAAAACTAACAACCAAAGGGTTACTTATGACTAATCTATGAACTCAGAATTTAGAGAGGAATTAAATTGTGTAAAAATATACAGGGTGTTCCATTTGAAATAGAAAATTTAAGATCATTTAAATTGTGCAAAAATATACAGGGTGTTCCATTTGAAATAGAAAAGTTAAGGTCATTTCCGGTTAAACCGGGAAATAGAATTTTATTAGAATTCCACTTGCTGACCCACATTATTCTCTTAAAACACCATACTGAATTTCAAAAAGATATATGTAACAATAAAAAGATATTCAATTACACCCGGTATATTTGAACATATGTTTTCATAATGTTTTCATGTTTCTAATTAACCGTATGAAACAAAAAATTCAAAAAACATCAAAAAATTCAAATATCATTCTGGGCGTTAAAGGGTTAAGATTAGACTTTTTTGACAACTTGAGTGACAGAAGTCCCACTAGCTTGCCGAACAAATCTCGCCACAAAAAGTAGTACTCACGAAACTTTGCGAGAAATGTAAAAATTGTAATTGAAATTTATTACGAAAATCGCACTCACATCGTTTAGAACGTTCACCATGGCGGAAATTCGAAAAATAGGTTAAACTTAAGAACAATAACAACCTGTCAGTAATGTGTTTGTGGCGACTTCGCGTATGAATATATTGGAAGTATACCGGTACCAACCTAACGTGCTCCAAAATTACATTTTTTTCATATCCGTGTTGGTACTTTTCACTTTCTAGTGTTTGTCACTAAAGATGTCATCTATCGGTGGATATGGTCAACTACAAGCAATACGTATAATAATTAACTCTTTTAATCTGTGTCTACCGGATAAACACAAACAAAGGCTAAATGCGTAATAATCTGACCTGACCTATCCACAGGATGGATTACTTCAATCATTCATATTAATCAGATCATGTAGATTCATTGAAATACTTAAAACGCCCGCGTGCAATTTCGTCAAATCCGGTCATACGTCGCATGAATTTTAAATTTGCTTCGAACTATTCGTGTCACTCTTAGCGATTCATTCACCGCTATAGCTTTGCAGACAATAAGTGATTAGAGCGTAAAATTGACAAGTATCCATCTGCAAACATTTTTTCGCAGGAAACATGATTGATGGGATGCGGGCAGAATGAATCACACAATGTGAAATTGACGTGGATTTTTGTATCCGAGCAAAGGCTGACTTGATAATATGTTTAACAGCTGGTGTTTGTTAAAATAATAAAGTGTAGCCATAATAATGAAGATAATTAGTAATAATATTTAATTCCTCAAGGTCGTTATTTTATACTATGTAAATAGCTATATCAACTAGTTTATCCTAGGTTAAAGTTGATGTATGTGAAATAGTGAAGTAAGTGAAATAGGAAAATGTGTGATATATATATGATATAGTGGATACCATGAAGAAATAGAACATAATTAAAGTACTTCTTAAACACCTTAAGCTCCAATTCTTTTTTTGTTTTAAATAGATAGGGTGTTTCAGACCACCCGTACACCCCAAATATCTCATGAAATACGAATCGGATGAGATAAAAAAGAATATGTCCAAAAATATTTTTTGAGCCCTATTATGTGGTGTGAAATGTGAACCTCCCCCCTGGGTCGGGGAGGGGGGTAACTTTGAAGACTTAAATGGGAACCCCTATTTTTTATTGCAGATTTGGATTCTATGCTAAAAAATATTAGGTTTTTATCCGAAAAAAAATTTTGGATGAGCGACAGCTGGCGCTATATTCGGCAACATTTATTGAATTATATTTATTTCTCGCATCAAATGATAGATTACGACATTTTTACGTAGTCATTTCTTAAATAAGGCGTCATGACGTCATTCGTAATTTTATGTCAGAAATAAGCAAAAAAAAATTCAAACAAATAAAAATCAATTTGATTATCAAATTCCATTCTATTCTTTTCTATTGTGGTAATGTATGAATGTTTGTAACGACAAACAGGATTTTTTGAAATAAAAAAAATATATATATTAAAAAAAATATATTTTTTGCTAATCGAAAAAAATGTTTCGAATAAAAACCTAATATATTTTAGAGCAGAAGCCAAATCTGCAATAAAAAATAGGGGTACCTATTTAAGATTTTAAAGTTACCCGCCACCCCGCCCCATGGGGAGGTTTAAATTTTACACCACATGATAGAGCTAAAAAAAATTAGACGTATTTTTTTGTATGTCAATCCGATTTGTATTTCGCGAGATATTTGGGTTGTACGGGTGGTCTGAAACACCCGGTATATTTATTAAATAGATAACACATAGAGATACAACAAAATTCAATATTTTAATTTTCAGCTTTCAGTTACCGATATAGTGATGTACGTAATTTTTATGAGCAATGGCGTACTGAGAACTTAATTTTGGGAGGGGCCAAAAGGGTGCGGACTTTGCACGAATTGCTAACCCCACTTTCCTACTCTGATATTATCTGTGAAAACTGACACACTTTCAATACATTTCGAATACAGCTTTCTTCATTTGCTCGGACCTTAAGGGAAACAGGTCTATTTTCTTTAATTCATTTTAGTCCTTTATGAACGTTTCCAATCATTTTGTGGTGGTCTAAGGAGCGTACACTCTACACCCTCATTTTTGTAGATGTTATGAAAAAGCGACACAGTAAGAAATTGGCGGCTTTCAGATGAAAAGAGATTATTATTTTTTCTTAAGACCCGGCGCTACCCGACCGAAAATTTAAACGTAAACAAACCAACTCCTTTCCGAATAGTATTTTTCGCTTACCCTACGTAACGTAGCCTGTGCTGCTTTCAATCTAAGGGCGGCTTAACTCCGCCCAAATATGTCCGCACCACTTGTTTTAAGCCAAGCCGCTTGGTGGCGCCGTATGCTGGGTCCAAATTTCGAAGTTACATTTTATTAGATATATCAACTAATACCCAAAAATAAGCAAAACGTTACTAATATAATAAATAAAAATAATAAATACCAGAACATACCGTCTAGATTTTCTCAATGTTATTATTTTTTCTAAATTATCTTTGTTATTATTATGAATTCGTTAGAAATCTTCACGGTAAGCCTTAGACAATTGGAAATAATGGAGAACGAATGCAGAGATTTTTTTACAATATTAAATAGTTTTGGAGATATCGAAAAAAATAATTTAATGGATGTAGCGCCTCCCCTTAAATGCCGTCAATGAACACATTCATTGTGAACGCTTCGAGGCCTATGTGGACCCTCTAACCCTTAAACAAAGGGAAAAAGAAAAATCGACGTAAACCGATGCAAAAATTGGATTGTTATTGTTAGAGAATTCATTGCTGGTGTTGGGGTGGGAGTAAGGGACGTTACCCGAATATAAAGTTGTAGACTTCGTTAGAAAACATTTTAAAATCGGTAATTTGTGGATGGTAAAGTTTCGGGCACTGTAGATAAGGGATGCTTAAATAAATGGAATGCTCATTGATTTCCCAAAATTTCATTATCCTAATCATTCCAGAAAGATTGAATTTCAAGGGCAATAATTTTTAAAACAAATGGATAATATTTTGATTAATAGTTGTGCGATTTTAAAAATTCAAAACGTTTTCTCCATGCGCACAATAGCGCAATATTAATCCGCTGTGATATTGTTAATTAGAAAAAAACAATATATTTATTAAAATTTTTTACTGCAAATTACATTTGGGTTTTCAGCTCGGTTTGAGAAATCAGTTTTTAGATCGGTTAAAACAAATTTCGTTCCGCTTTGGCCGATCGATCGCGTCGTCATATCTCAAAAAATAATCCCAGATTGAAAAACTTGATTAAGATTTTCGGTTCGCAATAAATATGCTACCTTCAAATTTTTAATAAAAAACTTTAATAAATCTAAAAAATCGAAAATCGTTTCATAAAGTCATTTAAAACCGGGCGTATCTCGTAAACGGTGAGCCCCTCGAAAAAAATTAATAATATCAATTTGATGCATATTGAAATTTTAAGGGCCTAAGGGTTAAGGGCCACCGCTATAGAATTTATCATGTCGAGGGCGGTAAAGGGTAACGGGTATCCAAAATACAATCGAGTATAATGTTAACAATAATATTTTGTACAAAACGCATACATAATTTATGTCGTGTCTGCAAAGTTTTGCGAAGTTTGAATATTCGTCAGGCTAACTCGATGTGATGATGTATTTGTCGTAATATCTCTCTGCCAGTGTATCCCAGGAAAAAATTATATAAATAATTTATAGAGAATATACGTGGCTTCACTATTTATTTAAAACATTGTTTCGTAGCTCTGGTGGATAATGAGACACGAATTATTTGTCAAAAATTTCTTGAATTGGCTTTTATGGTAATATTTTCTTACCAGTTTGTCCAATGGGTAATATTTTCTTACCAGTTTGTCCAATGGGTTTGTCCAATTGGTAACTTGAAGAGGATAATTATTGTGACTCTTAAAACTAGAGCCAGAGAATCTTATCTTTTCAGGAGCCAACCTGGTCTAAAAATAATTCAGATATTCAGGAGCCAACCTGGTCTAAAAATAATTCAGATAAACTTTGTATATTTTATAAATCTCTAAATAATTCATTTACTACATTTTACGTAGCTGCAATACGAATTTAAATATTTAGTAAAATCGATGATGACATGACATTAAATAATAATTCAAATATATGTTTTAATTGTTGTGTATATGTACTGTGTCAAATAAAGATGTACTAATACTCGATAGATAATTTCAATAATATCTCTTAATCCGAAAATCCAAGGCAAAAATAACAAATACGAAGACATACGCTTCCAAATTTTTTATTTGAAACATTTTTTGATAACTCTAGTAGATAGGTATCTAGAGCTCGTTGAAATCGGTTTCAAACATGATCTCCAATTCATGCAGTTTCAAACAAATTATATCTCGGAAACAGAAAAAAAATTGAGAAAACTGTTCCGAGAGATCCTAGATATTTTCATCAAGATTATTTTAAGATATACCGGGATTGTGTAACTCTGGTGGTTCCCGAGATAAGGACTTTTTTTAGAAAAACGAAAATGTGCGTTTGAAAAATCACAACGGGGTGTAGAGGTGAGATGACGCGATCAGACCAAGCCTAGTTATCTCTACGTCGATCTACGCACAAAACAAAAATTTTGTCGAATGCCATCGTAAGGTGTAAGGTTTAACCCTACCTGCCGTTCTTGAGGGTTAGTTTTGGGGGACGCAATATCTAATATCCTCCTCTAATTTTTAGTTTTATTTTTGTGTTAGTTTTTGGGCGAGCCACTCTAACTTAAATAGTACATATAAAAAATTGAATCCTTCATCAAATTAGGATTTAACAAAATACTGTTTTTTTTAAATATTCAGTCGTTAATACTGAATCAGTAGCCACAAATTTGCGTTTCTGCTTAATCAGCAGATCTCAGTAAAGGGATGCAATAATTAATAAACACAAAGAAAGAGCACATTTTGTAAATCAAATGAATTTAGTGTTTAAATTAGGACTGTCTGAAAAGTTTGTACAAGGGTCAGCCACGGACCTAGGTAATTTGATAACTCTGCAGGGACAGCAATTGTTTAGAACTTTAATGGGGAATCGTCCACAATTCTAGAACGAATCGGAATCGATTAGGGTAAAACAGTGCCGCAATTTCCCGGGCAGATAACGCAATTCCTCCAAAATTGCAATTTAATTGTGGAAGGATGACACAGAAAATTGAACGGTGTATTACGGAGGCAGATGGGAATCGATTTGGGCAACCGCCTGGGGAATCAATCAGCCGACACGCAATGGCTTTTTAATTAATTATCTTTATTAGTTGATTAACGAAGTCCGTGCCGCGTGGCCTACTGTTCATTTATTAAGGGCTGCGCTAGTATCTGAATGATCATCCATGACCTTTTAATATTTTTGCCAGTGTATTCATTAATATAAATTGTAACATTCAAGTTGCATTGTAAGTATTTTTAAAACTTTTATATAAACTCGAAAAGTATGATACACCATTACAATGATTGATTCTTCTCCTGAAAAGTGTTAAACTTAAAGATTATGAATTAAAAGGATGAACAGGGCGATATTAAAAATTAACTAAGAACTTTTCGAGTTGCCTTTGAAAGCTTCCTAAGAGTAGATTTCTTCTCTTCATCAATCGACTATGATGAATCCCTGTTTGTCTTGCCTTGTTATTCTATGGATGAAGAATAATTGGATTGTATCTTAAAATAAATTAACTCCACACCTGATCCCTAAGGGAGAAGATGTTGGCTGCTTGAATGATTTAACTTTGGGAGGTCTATGTTTAAATAGAGAAGAACCACAGGCTGTGCGAGATTTGCCGGTGGCGAACGCATTTCAAGTAAATATACTATTTGGGAGGAATGTAAATAATGCGAACTAATTAAGGCATCCAAATAGTGAATAAATGCTGTGGGATGTATTTGATAGTGCACATGGATTGCTTAGTAATATTCTCAATCATAATTTTAACGAATAAAAGAAAATAACCTTAAAATGCAGTATGATACTCGGGGACACAATTTTTTAATTTTCGTCCGTGCACAGCTCTTAATGAAGTCCTCTTCTTCCAATTAAAGTAGACTAACTTGAAATAGAAATATATTTTCGAATTTATCTTTGAATATCATGCAGTTGGATACGTGACGATCAGCAAAAAAGGTTGAACTAAAATTTCCGAAACGGTAATCTCTCCATGCTGACTATTGAACTAATAAGATAATCCTAGACGTTCAAAAGAGGGAATACAATTGTAAAGAATACACTAAGAATGGAAGGCAATGGGAAACATCGATAATGAAAACAATCTACGGGATCCATTTATCAGCAAAGTCGAAAGAAAAAGCTATAAAAACTGCAACAAATAATAAAATAGTGGGTCCTGACGAAATCCCATCAGAACTCGAAAAGGTCGTCGTTCTATCTTCAATGGCTAAAATCAACATTTATCCCTGTGCTAAAAAAAAGTGCGCAAAAAAGTGAGTAACGTAGACTTGTAAGTGTTATGAGCCGCGCATTGCAGCCATTTCTTAAAATCATACACCAAAGGCTATACATGAAACGTGAAACTGCAATTTGGTTTCAGGAAATAATTGGACATAATGGAGGCTATAGTCGTAACTTACAATTAGGTTCTCGTACAAAACTGTAAAGACCTTGGGAACAACGCATGGCCGTGCTTTATTGATTAATAAAAAGCCTTTCAAAGTACAACATCCCAAACTCCTCAAAATCCTTAAAAATATTAGACATTGTTGCATAGAGAATCTTTACTGGAATCAGACTGCTCAAGTTAGAACTGGGAACGAAGTAACCAATGCAGTGCGAATATATATAGGGGTTAGACAAGATTGTCTTCTATCACCAGTCCTGCTCAATTTATTCCAAGAAGCACTTGCTAACATCGATCGAAAAATGCATAATGATCAATCGAGTCTAGATAAACATTATCCGATAGGCAAACGACACAATAATGATTGCAAAAAATCTAGAAGATCTACAACAACTTATTAATAGAGTAGAAGAACCAAGTAAAACCCCGAGAATAAACAAAGATATAAAAAACAAAGTTCATGGTCATTACTCCACAATGTGACTCAATAAGGGATGCTAGAATAGTAATTGAAGGTGTAGATACCCAGGTACTCGAATCTATGAGAACTGGACATCAGAGACCGAAAGAAAAATGCCGAATAGAAAATGCACGAAACAAGTGAATACTGTAAATAAACTGATTTCGAACTTAACCTTAAACTGCGATTGATGAAGAGGTCAGTACTCCTCCATGGTATGAAATAATGGAAGCAACCATTAATCAATAAAATATAAGCTTTAGAGATGTGGTTGTATCGAGTACTAAAGATCCCACGCAACTGAAGAAGTCTTAACGACGGGTAAACACAGACCGACACTTATAAATACAATAAAAATACTTATCTAGGACCCAAAAATACCAATTACTGCAAAATTGAAGCAAAGCGGGGAAATTGGAAGGAAGAAAATTTCCTGGTTGCGGAACATTTAAGAATGAACCGGAGTACGTACCATTTTGGGAGCTTGATTCACACAGCAAAGAACCGAACAGATGTGGTCGTAAACATTAATTAATGGATATGTGTATCAAAAGAATACCAGACAGTATATTTCATAGCTGTTCTCTTTCACCTGCCAAGGTCAAATTTTTAACATCTCACTTAGGGCTAAAATTGTATCGGTTACAGTTTGTAACTGTAACATGCAGGGTTCGGACGATATATATCATCGGATATATATCATGATATATATCACGATATATATCATGATATATATTCGATGATATATATCATGGATATTTATAAAACACACAATACCAAAAAATTCCCCCGTTTCTTAAATATTCCCAGTTGCAGCAATATGAATAGTAAGCATGTGCTCTAATATAAACTAGAGATGGGCGAAATGACTCTTTTTTGTCGAAAAGAGTCGATTTTTGAAGTGACTTAAAAGTGAAAAAGTAAGTGTGAGCAAAAAAAACAAAAAAAAAGGTCCTCACTTTGAAAATTCTTCAATTTATCCCTGAAAACATAGTGAAGAGTAAAAAAGTCCTCACTACAAAAAATTTTCAATTTGATGTCAAATATTTTGACATTTTAAATGTTATTTTTTTACTATCTTGTAAGCAATTGTGTTTGTTTGCAATAAATAAACATAATATAAATCAAGTATGTGCATTATATAATTAATAAGTCATATAAACATTAATATTAATGACCAAGAATAAATATCAAGAAGTTGATATATATATATCGGATATATATCCGATATATTGATATTTATATAAATATCGGATATTTTCCGAACCCTGGTAACATGTAACTATTCTCCCAAAGAACTGGAACTATATCTGTTTAGGTCAAATATATACAAGAACATTGCTCGTCTTCTCTAACACTCATCCATCGAAAGAAGATTCTGGAGTTTTACTCTAATATCTGATGATTGAAAGTTGTACTTTTCTTAAAATTGACCACACGTACTACTTTAAAATTGACTTCACAAAAAAATCCTGCAATCGGGAAATTATTTTGCTTTTGATTGTTCCATTCATAAATAAAACGAATGTACGCCAGAAGTTTACTAACTAATGTTCTTCAGCCAAAAGAGTTTTCTGAATTCCAGCGCTTACTATAGTTTTTGTAGCTATTGTTTTTTCTTTTTCTTTAATATTTTTGAACTTATCCTTGATACCAGGTAACTTTCTTAATTTTTCAAACGACTTGAACTTCTTAGCTTTTGATTTATATTTTAACAGTTGCTTGGACTAATTAACAGTTAAGTATTTAGTGGAAACATGGTAAAGTAGATTATTTGCCGACTACTTTCGTACCTGATCACTTGAAACTCATCTTATGTATCATCTTTACTCGATGAAGATGTACGCCTTACTGTCTGAGAGAACGTCGAGAACTCATGTACATCGAGAGGTGCTTTCAAATGAAGAATTGGTGGTATGGTTGAAGGAAGATGAAAAAAAAATGAAGAATTGGTGGTATGGTTGAAGGAAGATGAAAAAAAAAGAGAAATATCTCTTTTGCTATTTCAGGACTTTTAATCCTGGAGTGCTACCAGGGGTACTAGTTTAGCCCACGACTTCTAAAAGCTTCGACTAATGTTTGATAGATGGCAGCTCTTTCTCGAAACTCCGTGTATTTACATTAGGGAACCAAAGAATATTCGACTGCTAATTTTGGGGCACATTTTTTAATGAGTTGCATTTTATCATTATTTCACAAAAAGGTTTTCTAATAACCGGAACAACTTTCTTTCCCAAAATGAATTGCAATATCTGGTCAACAAATTTTCGGATATTGATGATGACCATTCTAGCATCAGTGAAGATGATCGAGTAAAGATTTTCGATTAGATTCTGAAGACAGTGAAGATTGTACCAATACTTTTTCAAGTGGAGTGGTGAAATATTGCAAGAGGTTGAGCCTACTGGCATCGATTCTCTGCAGAATAAATTATTACAAATATTGCAATCTTCACGAACGCGGAAAATCTAGCAAATGATGGGCAAGCTCCTACTGAAGATGATGCGGTTACAAAAATTCGCACTTCGTTTCTATCTGACACTAACAATATCGAAGTAGAAGGGTTATAAAGTTTATATTATTACGCAGAATTCAGTCAAACCATATTTTCTAGCTACCATGAGCGAACCAGCAGCGCACAGTGGGTCAGGGGGGGGTCTAAAAGCGCGCATGGCTAAAAAAAGGCGCCATATATTCACCCTATAGATTAGCGATACAAACTTGAATAACCCCCATTTTAATCGGGGTCGAAGTAGGCACAGTTGAATTGCTTCGATTTTGAAGACGCATGTGAAATCATACTAATATCTTGACAACTTTGGAAAGCTGTAACTTTTAAGAGGCTGGATAAACCTGGATGAAATATAGGGTCCTCGAAAGGTCTGAAAATGAAGAATTTTTCGTGATGGTTTCATCGCCGCCAACTGCAGCCGAACAAAATAACGGCGATTTTACCAACGGAACGATGTAACGAAATTTTGTTGTCAAATTTGGAAGACGCTGGAGCGTAGCTTGAAATTTTGGGCCCCACCGCGGAAATTAAACAAGGCCCCTACATTTTTAGTTTCATTTTTAGAAATTCAGGAATGTATTGTTTTCAACATTTGATGGGGCCCCTATTTGGGTCCCCCCCCCCTCCCCTTGACAAATTGTCTAAGGTTTAATAAATGAACAAGGGCAGTAAGAAGAGAGCAAAGTCTATTAACCCCTATTTCTGTGGTTTGGCAAGCAATATCATCAGAATGCTGCAGCTTGACGAGCAAGCAATATCATTCGGAGGTCCATTCAAAACGTATATAAAAGAACGAAGTATCGAAGGGTCAAGTCATTTTACTTGCCGGTTGCAGAAATATACACTCGAGAAAAAATTCCAAATCGCAATTGTGCAACGGACAATTGGTTAATTTTTGTTCGTAAAGCGAAGAAGCTTCACAATCAATACAAAGCAACGGTTGTAGGAACTATAAAAACGAACAAAATAAGCTACCATTTATTATTTTTCCGAATTGAGAAATTGTGAGAAATCAGGGAATTTTTCACTTTGCTATTATATTGTCCGCCCAAATAAAAAAAAGAAGGTGCTTTTCTCTGGGCATCAAGGAACTGAGTAACTCAATTCGACCACTCTTCCTGAGATAATAGAATTCTACAACAAAACAAATGGTGGAGTTGACACTTTTGACTAACTGCTAGAAAAATAAGACCCTTTGCGATTTTTTACAATTTGCTTGATACTATGAAAATAAATTCAAAGGGTGCTATTGTCCAGCTTAAATGCACCAGATAAGGAGCATTTTCCAAATATGAGATCGTTCCTCAAAAAGATTAATCATTGTAAGGTTAGGAATCCCAAATTTGTCACTTTATCTCAAGGAAACTATTAATTCTATCCATATAACAGTCTCAGGTAGCTTCTGAATTGTGCACTTTCTATCCTAGATGCAGAGATCCAACGGTCTCGTTTCACCGCTTATGATTGTGAGATAAAGGGCCCAAATTAACTCAAGAAAACTGTTATCCGTATTCTTAAAACAGAAGCAACGCAGGGGCTTCAGCCTCAGTAAGCTTCTTCTAGAATGTGCACCTTGAGATCGAAAAGGCAGGACAAAAAAATCGTTTAGAACACCAGAAGAAAGTGTATAGATTTTTTTTAATATGTTTTGATGATGTGATCTAGGTAATTAGGAATCAAGGTTTGTTTGTCCAATTTTAGTTTTTCAATCGAGTTAATTTAAGATTTGTGATGGTATTTTTTTTATTTGGGGCACAGTTGTACCCCTGGATACCGCTGGTGTAACTTTTTTAATGGGTGTAATTCCAGGGTTAATGGAAATCGATCAATACTTGATGCAGATTCTAACCGATATATAATGCAGTGCTAAAGGACGTCGATGCAATTTAAATTTCTGAAAGATTTAAAAATTTTCGCGAGGATCGATGGAGATATTTTAAAAATAATAAAATCACCAGCAGAAACTTAACAGCAACAACAGTTATTCTTTGTTGGAACGTTTACCGATACTGTATTGAATGTTTAATTCAAACGACTACTGAATCGACGTAAAATAAGAAAATTGATTTTCACCCTTTAACGCTGCAGGTTAATAACATTATGCATGCACATGATTTATGGCAGTTCTTAGAGTTTAGTCTGCAGCAACAGCATTACTTGACCCAATTAGCGCGACAGAATAATTAGGGCGTTTGTATGCTAATTAATTTTTAAGTAATACTCGACCGAGTATTGATGAGTATGCAACCATGATGTCGGTGGATCCATGCATGGCAAAGCCAGATAACCACGTGGAGTTAATTAAAGTGGCTTTGGTGTATATCAGAACGGATCCAATTAACTAAAACTAGCCAATTAGCTCGAATCTCTGCCCATTTGCTGTGTCGCGATTTAGCCCCCCGCCCTGCGGAATGATATGGTATTTTCACGAGACCCAACTATCGATTCCATTTTTATCTGTGCGTGCGCTATCATTCCGAATCGGTTCACGGAAAGCATAAACATATTCACTGCTGATAGCTCCTGATTTATGGACAGTACAGTACTTTAACCCAAGAGGTTTAGAATTTTTTTGGGCAATTCGTATATGTAGTGTGACTGCTGAGGCATAATATTTAAAGCATGCTCGTGTTTACGTGCATGGAGAATTTGCAAATATATTTTATACCCCATATTCCTGACATTTTTCGCCAATTCAGCATTCCATAATCCCTGCTTGGATTGAAGCCTAGTTATAAAATCCAATTAATCTTTATTTTTGATATTAAACCCTTGTTTGCAAAAGTCTGGGGGAAGTTTGATAAGGGAATTTTAATTAATCATCTTATGTCAGCAAAAATTGAACGGCGTATCTAAGGCAGATTCAAGTAAACGCAACTTGCCCAATTATCCCAAACTCCCCCATAATTCTTATTTAATTGGATTGATAAGTACACAAAAGAAAGTTTTCGTGTACAGTCAAGCAAACACAATGTTTTCTCCTGATGGTCGCAGAAATGGGTCATTGGTTGCATAAGGAAAAGTTGTAATACCTCTAAAATAGCTGGTTTGGTATAATGAAGCTATTATTTATTCCACCCCGATGTCTTTTTCTAAATAAATTCCATTAGTTTAGTATAATTAAGCAATTTTTTCATGCTCTGCCTTTAGATGGGGGGGGGATGTTATAAACGAGGCAACTTTTCTCGGCAGGATAAATAAGGAAAAATATTCCATTACGGAAAATGAGGCGGTGTAATGGTGTGCGCTGTTATAAATTCCTCGCGCAGTTTTCCTATAATTGCATTAGAGAAAAAAATGCATTAGGGAAGTAAATTGGCGGATGAACATATGATAATTATCCCTAATTGCAAAACTGAAGATTCACCACAGCACGCGATCCGTGGTGAAAAAGGAGGGTCTGTAACAATGTACTTCAGGGCTGCTTCCACTCAAAGCACCTGTTTTAATGGCCCGGATAAGACACGACTTATCTCGGCGATTGTCTCTCAACAGCAATTAACTGGCTCTTTTGCGCTACAACCCTCGTGCCTGGAGTCATGCATAGATACGACCAGTTGCATAATCACATAGGAGACACGGATGCAATCAAAACCCAAAAGGTAGAGATTGGCCTGTCGATATATAAAACCAGTTTACGTCAGCGTGCTTTATAATTTGCATTTTTTTGTGAAACGTGACCATAATTTTATTCCGCGTGCACAGAGGAAGTAAGTGTATTCCGTAGTGGATCTGATCTCCATGTTAACAATATAGAACAAATATGACCCGGATTCTCTGTCGCAGTGTTTGGCAAATATTTACTTAAAACGCCGCAAGTCGTAAAAGGATATTGATACAATATACACGAAAAATTTCGAATGGATTGAAAGGAATTCTCTACTATGTAAATATTCATGCCGCAGTAATAATCATTTCATACTTTCCCGCCGAATTCTTCCGGTTTAAAGTGTAATTTATAGCTGCGTGTTCGACTGACATTCGCAAGTTCAAGGCCTCACTGTTGCCGAAAATTCGATGCCTGAGGAGCCGTAAAATAAATTAGAACAGAAATTTTGCAGAACGAAAAACCTCACCGCGCCGCGCACGCCACTGTTTATTGAAACGAATTATGTCATCGGTCACGTGACGCGACGCGTTAACCGGTGACATTTCACCGGCTGGTATTCATTGTCGTACTCTGTTAAACGCTGTTTGCCCAATCTGATATAAATGCGCGATCTATTCGATAAGATGATTTTTTATTTGATTAATCAGATCATTGATAACAGTGATGTCTAATGCTTGAACAGAATATTT
Source organism: Ocypus olens (assembly GCA_910593695.2). Classification (NCBI taxonomy): domain Eukaryota; kingdom Metazoa; phylum Arthropoda; class Insecta; order Coleoptera; family Staphylinidae; genus Ocypus; species Ocypus olens. The sequence goes on from OU343057.1 coordinate 16,510,832, forward strand.
ACAAAAAATGATTGGGTTGTAAAGCATAAACAAATAATACAGCGGTATAATAATCAATAAAATACTTTCTAGTAAGAAAAACTGCTATTTACAACTTTTTCTTTACAAATGGTTTTATGCCAACAATAAACCATGACGGTATCCGTCATTAACAAGGTATGTGAAATAGTAAGAAAATCACTAGTCAAAATCAGAAAACTGCTTTTCTGCAAATTTAGCGAAAATAGTCAACGGCTGGTGGTTCATACACAGGGTTAATTTTTAGATCAGATCGCTTATGTATCAACAAAGAGACCGTTACTTTTTCTAAAGCACACATGACCTACCACTTTACGCTCAAAAACTACAGACAATTATTCACGTTTATTACACTTACGAAACAGAAATGGAGATTTCAAACGCCGTGTTTTCAGCTCAACAGCTTAAACACCAGAAATCGGTAAGCATCTTTGATGCAATAAACTCGTAGGTGATCATGCGTCAGCATCTAGTGCTTCATTGTAGTTATTGGTAGAGCCATAGCGTGATAATCTCAAAAAAATTGCGTTGAGATCTACAGGATCTGATGTTAAAATAATTAAAACCCACCTATCCTAATCAGCATGCCGAAATTTACACTATAGTTGAATTTTCATAAGGATTTCAAAATGTCATAAAAGTGTGGAATGGATTTCCTGGAAGACCGAACCTCTTTCCTTCTATTCAATAAGTGCATCGAAATGGGTATAACAGGTAACATTGGTCATTGGGCCCCATTGAGCATTAGCAAAGAAATCATTCCCAAAGGCAGAACGCCAAATTCATCCATTTCACTCGCTCTCTCGCAGTTAAGAAAGGACAGAATAATTGGGTCCCGGACACTTTACGGCCGCAGCCGTTACAACAATTTTACAACAGTTTGGAGTCCTTAAAAAAAACTCTACTATAGTATGTATGGTTGTGTTAAATCCCTAAGAAAACGAAGTCTGAAGTGGCGGTATTGGACCCTCATTATAGCACCGTTAACTTTATTAGCTTAGGTAGGTTAACCGCTCATACTTTAGGATGATATTCCGGATTATTCGCCTTGCAGTCGAATTCTCAGCATAGGAATAAACGGTACGGCCCGCGTAGGATCATTACCTATCATAAATTTTAAACCCCGTCGAGACGTACTTATGGGAAGGAATTCCGTTTTCCTAGGAATTGAACACAACTACATATGGTTTGTTTCGTTTGGCTTTCTGAAAACTGTTCACGTAGTATATGATTTGCCAATACTATATTTCGTTGGTCCTTTGTCCTTTAGTTTTTTCCCAACAGAACTTAATTTTTTTCACAACCAACTTCACACTTAACCTCTTCACGCCCAGGTTCGCTGCATGTGGCATCAAGCAAAAAATGAAAACAAAAACATTGTACAAAAAAAATTACTTCTTTAGCGCCATCTATGGAATTTTTTTTCATATTTTTTTGCATAAATTTGAAAGTTTGTGACAGTGAATTCATATTTCGTATAAAAAGTTAACAACAACAAAGAAGTAATTTTTCATCAAACCTGGGATTAAATAAAAGTAGGATGGGCGCGAAGTGGTTAAGCCGCATGGTCGTTATATATATTTGGAGGAGATACAGCAAGGCTTGTTTGTGAAAAAGTTTGTTTGATTCTGCGCAATAGTTTTTTTGTGCCTTATAAAATGTGGAAAGTCGAAAGCAGCATTTTCGGCATTTACTATCGCAAAGGTAAAAATGCTGTTTAAGCAAGAAAAACATTATTCGGTGTGTATGAAGAAGATGTATTAACAGAAACGCCAGTATCAAAATTAGTTTGCAAAATTTTGTTCCGGCAGTTGTGATGTTGAAGACGTACCACGTTCTTGAAAGCCAGTTGAAGCTGATGAACACAAAATACAAGCATTGATTGATGCAAACCGCCCGATAACAACTTGCGAGATCGTTTATCGAATTCGATCGTTTAGACGGCAAAACCTTTACTTCAAATGAGGACGTCAAAAATGACTTGGATCTGCTTTTTGCAGCAAAGATCAGAAGTTTTTGAGCTTTACTGCCAGAAATATTACAAAGGGTATCGGACCAAAATGGTGAATATACAATTTAAAAAAATATTTATATACTATAAGAAAATCATCTTTCATTTTCACCAAAAAAAAAAAAAAAAGAAATTACTTTTCGAACAAAATATAATATCATGCAAAATAACATTTCTCGCTCCCAGGAGAAATTTTACCCAATTCCTACGTTTTCAACTGCTGCTGCGTCCGAATACGAAAAAATTCACCAGGCACGATTTTTAATAAAATTGGGGATGAACTTACAAAATCTAGATTTTTAAAATCATGTTTATTTTATTTTTGTATAAAAAAATTAAAAAAACTTGAAATGTTTTAAATCGTAAGGTTATTTTATTTTTAGGTCAAATATACTTATTTATAATTCATATAACATTTTTTAAGCTTAATTAAATTTGAATAAAAGATAAATTAGTTCTTTTCATTCAAGGTAGAAACGCCAAAGTGGCGTAATCTGTTGCCTGAATGCTGTACTGAACTAAATCCAGATGGCTTTAACACCGACAAGATATGGACATTGACAGCGGCGGCAAATATAACAATATTAATGTAAACATTAAATATTTTTAAGAATTTTCTTTTCATTCACTTTCTTCAGCCGTCTCTCGCTGCAGTGCCCAACTGTAATCCGGCGGCATCTTCTTATTCCATTTGCCTCTATACCTTCTCTTCATTCGGGCTAAATCTTGATGGAAGCTTTCCCCGTGTTCATCCGAAACTGCTTCCAGATTGGCAGGAAAAGAAAACAAATTAATTTTAAGTGACTTATTGCTATTGCTGCCCAGCGCCTAATATGAAGAAAGTAATTATTCAACAATTTGTATGCTTTTTTTGTTGCCCAAATACGTTAGAACACGAACACAGTAATTCTTCAACCATTTTTATGCTTTTTTGTTGCCCAAATACTTTTGAACACATTTTAAAATGCAGTCTAAGCTTCTTTTTCCATTTCATTCAACCTTCCTTTGAAGGTAGAGTTCTTGAAAAAGTTCGATTTTGTGGCCCGAGGAGTTAAGCGTCGCCTAATTGATGACATTTTTGTTTCAAGTACAAGAAACATTTTCCTTCCTTGGCTATTTTCTTAGCAACGTTGTTCATGAGGCCTCAATTTTATTTAAGGGCGGGAGTAGGACTTTTTTTTCAAAAGAGGGGATGGCAATATTCTTTTGACCTATCACTAGGTTTGGGAATTTTTTCACTATGTAGTGGTCTCCTCGTTTTCTGCTGTCCTATTTGGAAAAAAAACCAGCAGAACTTAGTGTAATCACCTTGAAATTCAGTGAGCATTGCTACTATTATCAGGTCTGCACAAATCTCCGTCTATACTCGTGGTAAATAATTTTCTCACATTATTCTCTTTCTTTCATGTGGAGAAACAGGGACAGGGATATATGGATGTTGTTTATCATTATGGAGAAGCACTCCTTTTTACGGAATGTTAAGCTGTCAATGAATAGCCTCCATTCCTCTGGACTGGTAGGGAGATTTAGTTCTGTGAGCAGATTAAATACATCGCTGCAAAAGGAAGATTTTCTTCCATTCGGAAAAATTTCGGTATTCCCGATTTCTAAAGAAAGATATCTTCACACTTTCTTCCAAGTGATTCCTTGTAGTGCGGACTCAAGCAATAGGTCTTTGGATTTTCGGAGGTCTAAATCACGAACAGCATCGTTAAATCGGCTTTGATTGCTGTGTTTCGGTTGGGCTGGAATCACCTGAAATATGTATTTGTTGTCTGGTTCCAGGAAGCAGCTTCTTCCTCCAAATTGTCCGAAGAATAAGTCTGGGGTTTATGGATATACATGCATCATGGGGAACAGGTCTCATTACAGATAGAAAGCTTGGGTACACTATTTTCTTCTTATTTTTTGGGATTAATGAAACCTTTGATTGAGGTCATATAAAAATAACTCTTGCATGATTTGTAGGCTCTCAAGCATTAACTTACGTGTCCCTTCCGGCTAACTACCGAGAGACCATTAAATTCACATGCATATTTTAGGAGCACACGATTTATCCAAAGTATAACTCATACATCTTCTTCACCAATGGAGTCCAAAATTTTCAGTTGGACTTGTATGTGATTCCACCACAAACATACCACAAACCGTTCAGATCGTTTTTAGATTTAACGCAAAAGATTTTAAAAGTAACACTGGTTCACACCGAAATGGAATTCCGACTAAAGATCCAAGTCTTAAGTCACACTAGCCCAACATTAGAAATGAGGGAAGGAGTGGGAAGAATATTAGAGAGGACTGGGGGACGACTGAGTAAACGGTTGGGTCGTTCATCTCTTTACTAACCGCGGGATCCTTATCACCACAGGTAAGGTGCAGAAATACTCTTGCTCTTACAGTTTTTTCTTACTTCTAATACCTTCTAAACCATGCAGCCTTTTAATCTTTTCAAAGAGGTTTTCCCAAAAAAAAATTCCGAAAGTACAAAAACACCATTTTTTTTTATAAAAAACTAAAATTCTACAAGAACCTATGCTCGAGAAAGCCATTCTGACTTCGGATTCGAGTTGAATGTACCTCATCATAAATAGGAATTTGATGCGGAATCGTGTAATCAATGCAATTTCCGATGTAACTTTGCAACATTTGTTGGCTGCTAATATGTTAATATAATTTGATCAACGGACCTGCGTGTACGTCATTACCGAAAACGGAGTGTTCTCACCTTGGGCAACACATGTAAACACATTATTGCGACTCATTTAACTTATCGTGGACGAGTAAACGCACGAAAATATTGTCGAAACTAGGTTCAGCTATCTTTGCTCGCAAAGATCCATTTATCATCTAGTATAACATATGATAATGTTACGTCAAAAACATAATCCCACATCTGTAATTTGTATGAGGAACGGGTGTTCTCATTCACAATTAAAATGAATAATTTAATCGATATTCCCGAGGAAATTGATGAGTTGGAAGTAATCCAGCATGTCTCAGATGCAATCAAAGAATTACATCAGAGGCAGAGTTATACACAAATGCGTTTCAAATGTACGAAAAGGGCTAAAATTATGGGCGTTCATTGAAAAACTTTTTTAATATAAATTTTCGAAACGTCTATTAAGTTGGCACAGCCACTTTAGCACAATCACATGAGATTAGCATACAAATTTAGTGCTATTTTGTTGCTAATTAGTTGCCGTATTCCCGATTTTGTTGCTCCAGCCGTTTTCGAAAAAACAATGGCTGTGCTAGCTTAAGTTAAAGTTAGCACAGCTATACGAAAAAAAAACAATAAAAATAAAAAACAAAGACATATTTTTGAACAACGATTTTGTTGCTAATTAGTTGCCGTATTTCCGATTTTGTTGCTCCAGCCGTTTTCGAAAAAAAAATGGGTGTGCTAGCTTAAGTTAAAGTTAGCACAGCCATACGAGAAAAAAACAATAAAAATAAAAAACAAAGACATATTTTTAAACTACGATTTTGTTGCTAATTAGTTGCCGTATTTCCGATTTTGTTGCTCCAGCCGTTTTCCAAAAAAAAATGGCTGTGCTAGCTTAAATTAAAGTTAGCACAGCCATACGAGAAAAAAATAAAAAACAAAGATATATTTTTGAACTACGATTTTGTTGCTAATTAGTTGCCGTATTACCGATTTTGTTGCTCCAGCCGTTTTCGAAAAAGAAAACAATGTCTTTGCTAGCTTTAGTTAAAGTTGGTACAGCCATACAAGCAAAACAAACAATAAAAATAAAGAAACAAAGACATTCCTTTAAACTAAGATTTTGTTGCTAATTAGTTGCCGTATTACCGATTTTGTTGCTCCAGCCGTTTTCGAAAAAGAAAACAATGTCTTTGCTAGCTTTAGTTAAAGTTGGTACAGCTATACAAGCAAAACAAACAATAAAAATAAAGAAACAGACATATTTTTAAACTAAGATTTTGTTGCTAATTAGTTGCCGTATTACCGATTTTGTTGCTCCAGCCGTTTTCGAAAAAAAAAAACAATGGCTTTGCTAGCTTTAGTTAAAGTTGGTACAGCCATACAAGCAAAACAAACAATAAAAATAAAGAAACAAAGACATATTTTGAAACTACGATTTTGTTGCTAATTAGTTGCCGTATTTCCGATTTTGTTGCTAATTAGTTGCCGTATTTCCGATTTTGTTGCTCCAGCCGTTTTCGAAAAAAAAAATGGCTGTGCTAGCTTAAATTAAAGTTAGCACAGCCATACGAGAAAAAAACAAACAAAAATAAAAAACAAAGATATATTTTTGAACTACGATTTTGTTGCTAATTAGTTGCCATATTACCGATTTTGTTGCTCCAGCCGTTTTCGAAAAAGAAAACAATGGCTTTGCTAGCTTTAGTTAAAGTTGGTACAGCCATACAAGCAAAACAAACAATAAAAATAAAGAAACAAAGACATACCTTTAAACTAAGATTTTGTTGCTAATTAGTTGCCGTATTACCGATTTTGTTGCTCCAGCGGTTTTCGAAAAAGAAACGATGTGTTGTAACTGTTTTGCAAAAAAATCATGAATATGCCAGCTAAGAGGAAGTCAGCCATTAAAAAAAAAAAAAAAATTAAGGCTTTGATTCTTAGATTATTAGATTGGTTTTTGACATTCTTAGAGTAGTAATGTGTTACTGTTTCCTAATCGTTGACGCTGCTGTTTTGCAAAAAAAAGACAGCAAGCGTAATTGAACATTAGCAACCTGATATTGAAATGTAGCGAGCAACAAATATCTTTTTTGTACCAGTTTATTTTCTTAGGTAAAGCAACAAAAAAATAAATATCAATTGTATTTACACGCATTGATGTGTTTCCTATTTATCTCTTATAATTTATGAATGACATAACTTTTTTGGGAAGTAAAATAATACTTAATATAAAAGAAATAATTTAATTAAATAATAATCTAGCACACCCATTTTTTTTTCGAAAACGGCTGGAGCAACAAAATCGGAAATACGGCAACTAATTAGCAGCAAAATCGTAGTTCAAAAATATATCTTTGTTTTTTATTTTTTTCTCGTATGGCTGTGCTAACTTTAATTTAAGCTATCACAGCCATTTTTTTTTTCGAAAACGGCTGGAGCAACAAAATCGGAAATACGGCAACTAATTAGCAACAAAATCGTAGTTCAAAAATATGTCTTTGTTTTTTATTTTTATTGTTTTTTTCTCGTATGGCTGTGCTAACTTTAACTTAAGCTAGCACACCCATTTTTTTTTCGAAAACGGCTGGAGCAACAAAATCGGAAATACGGCAACTAATTAGCAACAAAATCGTAGTTTAAAAATATGTCTTTGTTTTTTTATTTTTATTGTTTTTTTCTCGTATGGCTGTGCTAACTTTAACTTAAGCTAGCACACCCATTTTTTTTTTCGAAAACGGCTGGAGCAACAAAATCGGAAATACGGCAACTAATTAGCAACCAAATCGTTGTTCAAAAATATGTCTTTGTTTTTTATTTTTATTGTTTTTTTTCGTATGGCTGTGCTAACTTTAACTTAAGCTAGCACAGCCATTGTTTTTTTGAAAACGGCTGGAGCAACAAAATCGGGAATACGGCAACTAATTAGCAACAAAATAGCACTAAATTTTTATGCTAGTCTCATGTGATTGTGCTAAAGTGACTGTGCCAACTTAATAAACGTATTTTCGAATGCGAAGGTAAAAACATCATTGTGTCGACGTTCCAGCGAAATATTGATGCAATGACTGAAAAAGCTAAGGGACCTAGATTTATCATCTTTCACAGCAATTTAATAATCCATTAGCATTATGTAGCGAATTCTCACGAAAGATCTACATCTGCATAATTACAAGGTTTTCTTAACACAAGAACGTATGCCAATAGACAATGTACAGTCGCAATTAGTCAATTGTGTTGCCTGAAACCACGGAGTTGCCGCGATTTTTTAGAGAATCACGAAAAGCCCATGCATCTATCACAAGCCAATGTTTGGCGCTGATTTTGGGTTAGTAAAGGACCAAATATGAGTTGGACAGTGTGGATGTCGGGTTCCAGCGATGTGATGTAACTTGGAACACTGGAAAATCTCACGAATTGGCCAACGTGATAACAATTCACTGAATTGGACGATATATCAGCCATGTAATTCAGCAAGACGGCGCAACGTGCAGATGTTTTATGCAGCGAATTCTCGTGAACGATCTACATCTGCAGCCTGCATAATTACAAGGTTCATTTAACGCAAGAACTTATGCCAAGAGAAAATAATCAACTGGTTGTTTTGAATCACGGAGTTATCGCTATTTTTTCTTGACAATAAGGCGTAGAGAAATTACGCGTGGTTCATGAAAACGACAATGTTTGGCGCAGATTTTTGGTTAGTGGGGGACCAACTACCGGTAAGGCACTGGCGGAGTTTTTCTGAGTTGACAGATATATGGTTCTGGCAGGACGGTGCAACTTGCTACACAATAGTAGAATATTCCTGCATATGAATTAGCCACAGTGACAACAATTCACTTAATTGTACGATATAAATTTGTTTGCAGATGTTGCAACAGAAAATTCCCACCACAAATTAGCCATCATGGCAATTATTTACAAGAAAGAGATTCGAGGCGTTATGCATGAAATTCAGGTGCAAAAATTGTCATCCAAAATTATACCAGTGTGTCGGGTAACTTATCGGATATTATTTTCTACCCTCTATCGTAGATTAAGCACCTTCAAATCAATCGACCTTTAATAAAAAATGATATAATAACTTCCTTTCATGACTTCGGCCAGTCTCCAGGGCTTTTACCCTAAAAGCTGCACCTCTGTTCGTGTGCACGTTGCGTGATCTAAGTGCATATTTTAATGGCAATAAATTCGTTGCATGATGTTCTCAGAACATGCTCGTGCATTTCAAATGGTACTTACGAAGATAGACTTTAATTAATTGGTGAGTGACTAAAGTGTTGTAATACAATCCTTCAAGATTTCATCTCTACGAATCGTTTTGAATTGCAATTCCAGCGTCACAATTTAGTCGCCTGCAGACCGTGGAACGGTTTCAAAGTTTATAATTAATGTAATTTACATCTTTGCATAATTAAATTAATGTGGCCTGGAATGGGTCCAAAATTGGGTGTATTTCATTAATTACATAATTAAATTTGATGATCGAAAACCACAAGGTTGATTGCGACTGTTCATACGTGGTAATATATAATTGCAACGAATTAAAAAAATCTTTTTGAAAGTAATATGTGATCAAGCACATTGTTATATATAGTAATCCTCTTAGATGAGTTTACAAAATTCATTAACTGGAAATCAATACATGAGGCTAAAACTAGACTCTGAATTATCGAGAATTGGTTTAATTCATCCCAAACACTCAAAATCAAATAATCTGACTTTCTATCTGCATGAAATTAAAATTTGTTTGTTTATTTGTTCGGAAATCAAACATCAGAGCGGAATTAATAGCAGCAAACACAATGTTTTGTCGATGTACCGAGGAGGCGACAATTCTTTTTTGTACGAACGCAAATCTTGACCAAGACCACCTTGTAGCGATTTCGCGTTAGTTTTTATGAGTCACGGCGTCGAAAATGCAGCAGGAAGGACGGAGGCGGAGAGAGTTGTTTATTTTTAACATATTAGGCCATCCGGATAGGAAACCCGAAGCCATTCATGGCCGGTCCCAGTTTTGCATATCTGTTAATGACCTCAAATGAAAAAATGTTATACTTTGCGTTTAAATTATCTTAGGTACTCGACATATTTGAATGTAGGTTAAAGTCAAGCATGAATTTCTTTAATTCAGAATTTTTATTTACTATGTCACCAAAACGCCCAGAAAACAACATATTCCGTATCTGTAGGAGCGAAGTTATATTTGGTTTTAAGAGAGAGAGAGAGAGAGAGATAAATTGTATATTTGGGGTCTAGTGTTAACATATTTGCCCTAGAGGTAGGCGAAATTACTTTTTTTGTATGTTAACTCACTGTGAAGGGTCGACTCTTGAAGTGAAGGAAGGTCCTCACTTCCAAATTTTCGCAATTTACCCTGAAAACATACTGACGAGCAAAACTTCTCAAATTTCATGATTCACAATGAGTTAGGAAATTTACACAGGAGTCACTTGACTTACGACATATTTCGACTCTTTTAATCGACTCACTCATGAGTTACCCACCTCTAATTTGTCACATTCGATAATGATCTAAGTTTACCCAAGATGTTATCGATCAATTCAACCTGCTCAGCTTGGTAGATATTCACATCCCTGTTGTTCCCATAAATTATGTCACTAATTTTTCGTTAAATTTCAACCCAGGAACTTGTTTTCAAGCCCTATAAAAAATAAAAACTTTGGCAACCTTAGACGACTTCCATAAATGATGTCCCAAGTTTTTCGTTAAATTTTGCATTTTGCATCACTTGTTGTAGTGTGGCAGGTGTCATTTGCGCAATTTTAGCTCCAATGTTGTCTTCTGGACCTTCTTCAGGTAGCCGCACGGAGAAGTCTGGAGACGTCAGATCGATCGCGGCAGCCATTTTCTGGGATGGCACGATTCGGGAATTGTTTAGGAAAAAAAGTTCAATGTCACACGATCGGTGGGGGTTGTAGCACCATCTTGCTAAAACCATTGCCATTGTTGTTGTCTATTCGCAAGAGTGGAAAGAGGAAGTGCTGAAGCATTGTTCTATACCGATTTCCATTGCATGTAACGCTTGCACCTGCAGCATACTGTCCAAAGATCTTGCCCGAAGTTATGCTTCAGAATTAAATCGTCTCGGTGACCTCGAAATTGATATTTCTGTAAAAATTTTGAGTTCGAAAGAAATCACGATCACAATACGTTCTTGTATGCAGAACTATTGTGATCGTGATTTTCTTCGAATTTGAAATTTTAACGGAAATATTCCGAGATGATGTTTGAAAAATGTCTGTGCATGATCCATCTCAAAAATTAATATAGATTTTGAAATTAAATTTTAAACATAACCCTTATTTGACAATCTGAAGAACTGAAAAGTTTTGTAAAAACACCAGGAAGCGTTTTTTGTTTCTTTAAATATAAAAGATATAAAAAAAACATTTCAACAAATATTGAAGATTACGAAGAATTGGATATGTTTTATTTGTTTTTCATAAACTCCTTATTATCTAAAAACCAATTTAAAAAATTAAAATGTCATATTTGGGGTATAATTACAAAATGTAATAGATCTATCAAATTTACATTAACAATAATTGTAGAGAATATCAACGTGAACAACTTATAAAGAATAAGATTGTTTCGAAATTGTAGTATTCTGAAAAAATTATTCCATCAAAATTACATAATGGCCACATTTCTTAACAAAACTGAAAAACGAAAATTGTATGTCTAAGACGTTAAGCACGGCGCGGCATCTACGAGGTGCCTCACTTGGTCTCACTTTTACCGGTTCTCGGACGGCGTGACATCAACGCGGTGTCACGCTAGTTTAGTATATTTGGATGGTGTTTCGCTTGGAATTACACTCTAATGGTAAATATATGGCATACGTAATGCAGCCGCCCCAGGGACCATTTGATGCCGGAATTTTTTGGATGATTTTCTTTTTGTCATGTATAGATCGAAACAAATTTTGGCAACGCAACCCAAAATTTTACACTTTATTCCCGGGCTTAAGGTATTAAACCAATTTCGCAAAACTTTATTTAGGCTAGCGCGGCAAAATCTATTTTGCCTGTAGCGGCGTAAATCCTAGCACATGCACTTCGTGCATACTATAGTTTGATCAATGGATCTTTGCCCATGCGTCATTACCGACGACTGAGTTTTTCGCCTCGGACGACATACGTACACATATAACTTATCGTAGAATGAGTAAATGCATGAAAATGTTGTCGGAGCTAGGTTCAGCTATCTATGGCGTACACGCAAAGATCCATTGATCAAAGTATATACCTTCAGATGCGCTGATCCAGATCGACTTTACACAAGGTAACTTTTGTGCCATTCCATGTGAAATCAAAACGGCACTTTTCAACATTTTTAAAATTGGCATGCCGAAAGTCACCTGAGGTATGAATCCATGCAAAATTGCAGATTCTGTATTTATAAAATTATATTTGCAAAGTGCGTGATTTTAACCGTTTTTTTAACCATCTTGTTAATTTTGTCGTTTACTATTTCTGTAACCAGGGCAGCTATAGAAGTAAAAGATCTCTTCAAGACCTTTCCAAAGAGACCAGAATCACTTCTATAGGTGCCCTCAAAGAACATCAAAGAACTTGTTGATTTCACATGGAATGGGATACTTAGAATTTTGATCAATTTAAAATGTAACTTTTAATCAACTTCAAATTATGAATTCCTATAAGTAAGCATATTTTTCGTTTGTAATATTTTCCCAAACATTAAATCCACAGGTGATCCGATCCAATTAATTACGATGCGGGTTAATTAAAAATGCTAATCACACTTTTTCAAATGACTAATTGCGTGCGCAATTCACCTTGGCCCAGTTTACCTTCACCCGACCTAAAACTCGGTCAGTTCTAGGAATTCGTAATTCGCAGCTACTCCGCGCGAATGTTCTATTACTATCAAGAAATTCAACTATTTCAATGGACCTGAGATGAGGAGTTCAAAGATGAAATAATAAATAAAGTCCTGTTAAGTTGAAGCTGGTTTTATATATATATATATATATATATATATATATATATATATATATATATATATATATATATATACAGGGTGTGGCACTTAAGATGCCTCGGACCATAGCTCCTTTACGATAAAAGCTATCGAAAAAAATCTAAGAACAAAGTAGTGCATAGTTACCGCCGCTATGTTTCAAAAATATTTCTAATCATCAGTGGCGTGCCGTACTCCAGTGGCGTACCAAACTTATGTTTTTTTAAATGGAATGCCCTATTTTTTATTGCAGATTTGGAAAGTGCTCGACGAGTACTTATTTTTTTATCTAACATGTTATACCCTTCACTTTAGCGGTTTCGCTGTTATAACCCCTTCTTTCAAAATTGCGCCCCATTTTTGAGATTTTTTTGTAGAGAAACTAATTGACGCCGGGGCCTAAATTTTGAATTGAGGTACAGGTTAAGACCTCGTATACCTTTACATAATTTTTTTTCGGGTAATTTATGGAAAAAAAATAATTTTTGATTGATCTTCGCATGTTGTCATTTTTTCCGAAAATTTCAAATGGCACCCCCCTAAAAAAATTACGGCGTTGTACAGCCAAAACTCTAAATTTTTCATTGGTGTAAAAAAAATTACACATTGCATAACAAAATTTCGGAGAAAAAAGGAATTTCTTCGCAAATGTCGGGAAACGTTTTCCGTTCCCAAGTGTGCCATGAAAAAACAAAAGATTGGTAATTGTCAAAGTAAATTATTAGACGTCAGTAGCAGCCATAAGTCATTTTTGACAAACGTTCTAAAAATGTTCCGAACTCAAGAGAAAATGGTTGACATGATATTTATTCTTGGAGAATGTAACAAGAATTGTTTCTTGGCATCACGAGTGTACCCTGCGCGATATCCGCACAGGGCACATCCAAATGAACGTGCGTTTCAAAAAGTGTTGGAGAGATTTACTACTACGGGAAGTGTGAAACGGCCAAGGAGAGTTAGAAAGAAGGCAGTTATTACCGAAAATAATGAACTGCAGGTTCTGGAGGCAGTTATTGAAGATCCTCATACCAGTATCCGTGATATTAGTAGGAATCACGATATTTCAACGCGATCCGTACATCGTGTTCTTAAAAAGTACAAATTCCGTCCATTTAAGATTCAACTGCACCAAGAATTGCAACCTCAAGATTTTCATGCGAGGCAAGATTTCTGCATGTGGGCTATCAACAAAATTGAGCAGGAGGAATCATTTCTTATGCGCGTATTATTTTCTGATGAAGCAACGTTCCATAGAAATGGGCATGTCAATCGCCACAACTACCATTATTACGCCGATGAAAACCCACAAGCCATGCGAATGATAAACCACCAGCAAAGATGGTCGCTGAATGTTTGGGGAGGCATACTTGGAGAACACCTTTTGGGTCCTTATTTCATCGAGGGGCACCTGAACGGCAACAGTTATTTGAGGTTCCTTCGCGACGACTTGGATGATCTCTTGGAAAATGTCCCTCTAGCCGCTCTTCGACAGATAGTTTTCCAGCACGATGGAGCTCCTGCACATAATAGCTGTGTCGTTCGGGAATTTCTCGATGAAACGTTTCCTGACTCCTGGATTGGTCGTGGGGGTCCTGTGAGGTGGCCGCCAAGATCACCAGACCTCACTCCCCTTGACTTTTTCCTTTGGGGCCATATCAAAGACGAGGTTTACAGGACGGTACCAACTACTGTCGAGGATATGAGGGAGGGAATCCGCGCGGCTTTCCGCGGTATATCACCAGAAGTCCTTAGGGCAGTGTCTAGAGCTTGTGAGTCGAAGTTGCGGTTATGCCTCCGGCAGGAAGGTCGTCATTTCTAACATTTAGTTTAAAAGTTGTTAAATTTTCTTTATCTGCATTTTTCATATCATGTTGAATAAATAGGTACATACTATTATGTTGACCGTATTTGTGTATTTGTTTTCTCATGGCACACTTGGGAACGGAAAACGTTTCCCGACATTTGCGATGAAATTCCTTTTTTCTCCGAAATTTTGTTATGCAATGTGTAATTTTTTTTACACCAATGAAAAATTTAGAGTTTTGGCTGTACAACGCCGTAATTTTTTTAGGGGGGTGCTATTTGAAATTTTCGGAAAAAATGACAACATGCGAAGATCAATCAAAAATTATTTTTTTTCCATAAATTACCCGAAAAAAAAATATGTGAAGGTATACGAGGTCTTAACCTGTACCTCAATTCAAAATTTAGGCGCCGGCGTCAATTAGTTTCTCTACAAAAAAATCTCAAAAATGGGGCGCAATTTTGAAAGAAGGGGTTATAACAGCGAAACCGCTAAAGTGAAGGGTATACATGTTAGATAAAAAAATAAGTACTCGTCGAGCACTTTCCAAATCTGCAATAAAAAATAGGGCATTCCATTTAAAAAAACATAAGTTTGGTACGCCACTGGAGTACGGCACGCCACTGATGATTAGAAATATTTTTGAAACATAGCGACGGTAACTATGCACCACTTTGTTCTTAGATTTTTTTCGATAGCTTTTATCGTAAAGGAGCTATGGTCCGAGGCGTCTTAAGTGCCACACCCGGTATATATATAGGTATTTGACATTTATCCAATGCTGACGGTAATGATTCCAGAATCCGCTTCCCGGAGATAAATTGAAAATTTTAAAGTACATGTGGCATGTGAGATTTGATCAAGAATCTTCGGTTGTATAATAGAATCTTTTCCGTCGAACATATATTTTGATCAGCGATAAATTGAGTTCGGGCCAATATTAAATGGATGTGCCTTAATTGCGCTGTCACTGTTCCTTGAAAGGGTGCGGAATTGCGGGACGAGTTGATAATTCCATAGGAGATCCAGAAAACCGATTCGGCTTAATCTTCTCCCCGCCTTTGCTTCCGCAGAGTGGCAAACGTTTAATTTCCTACCGCGGATAATGGAGTAAATACGAGATGCGACCCTAATCCAATAATCCGAAAAACCGATGGGTAGCTATTTGAATAACGTCTCCGATGTTTGTTGAGGAGTAAAGATATCTGCTGCACTAATACTTCCATTGTAGTCCCTAACCCAAGAATGTCGATAAGTGAAGTTTGTGTGTGGAGCCACCCAAATACTAGATTATTTACTTTTCAAGTACTATATTCATATTTAAATCGACGCTTGTCTGGAGCTAGAAAATTGTGGGTGTTGAGGGAGTAATTTTACACTTCCCAAAGCTGACGCTCTGGCTTACGTGTACAAGACTTTTACGCTGGCCTAAGTGGGATCAAAGATATAAAACTTAAAATTGTAAGTAGCAAGTTGTGCCTTTAGATAGCGAGTCACGTCGCGAGTTTCACTTAACTTAGAACAACAGACAAGGACCACCCGTCCTCCCTTCAAAATTAACATTTGTTCGGGGAATATTCGGGGTAATGGAAGTATTAATTATGGACGCTATATTTGCAATTATAATTAATTAATAAATTCCTATTCCACGAACCATTCCTATCTAACGCGTCTGTACACAGACGAAAACAATTACACGCGATAATTGCGTTTACACAAAATGTTCCGGATATTTTTATAGCCGTTATTACAGGCTTACTCAATTAAAATGAACGATAGCAACTGCAATCATTCAGCGGAGGGTGGTGCAGATCGATTCTTTCACAGCACCTAACCTATACCCATCCGTAATTCCACACATAAATAGCAGCCCCAGCAAAATGTGGATCCTAAGCCTTCATCTAAATCCACGCATCTTTTCCCTTCGGCGATATGAAAGAGGGCTCCAATCGATTTTCTGATATGAAATATATCAAATAAGCCCCTATTCGTTCTAGTAAGTCCACGACCGTTTTCCAGTATCATATAAATAACTAAATATAGCTATATATATAAATCCCGAGTGAGGGAGCTGAAACAATTTTCCCAATAATATTTTTTATGCGGGAATTGTTCAAAACCTCGGAAAGAATATTTTCGTGAATTCTTCACGGTAATTTGGTTAAAAATGATTTATAAACCGTGTAGTTTCAAGAAAGAATGTAATAAAAACAAAATTAAGCGTTTTTTTCTAAATATAGTTCTATAATCATCTTAAATGATATCTGTGGTCGGTAGTAGAATATATCTAATTGATTTACTTTACTAAGAGGCTTCAACTATGATGCGATATTTGGGGCATCACCAATCCTTTCCACTACTAGCTTGTGCTAAGTTCGTCTAAATTTAATTGTTTTCTGTCGTCTGGCCGTCTTGTTTCGCGTCCTCGCATGCAGTTTATTTTCTTCTGGCCATCTGTCGCCTTGTGTTTATCTTACACAGCCTCACGTTGTAATCCATATTTATTTTCTACTCGCAAATATTCGTGGAGTTAAGATTTTAGAAAACCAGACTTATAGCTATAAACGGAAACCTAAAGATTGTACACAATTTTTTGTTAATAAAAAAGTCTAACCCCTTATTCTTAGTCTTCTATTGGAGTTTATAAATCCGAATGTTTGTTGTCCTTCAAAACAGGGTTCGGACGATATATCATCGGATATATATCATGATATATATTCGATGATATATATCATAGATATTTATGAAACACACAATACCAAAAAATTCCCCCGTGAATAGTAAGTATTTGCTTTAATTTAAACTAGAGATGGGCGAAATGTCTGTTTTTTTGTCGAAAAGAGTAGATTTTTGAAGCGACTTAAAAATGAAAAAGTAAGTGTGAGCAAAAAAACTCAAAAAAAAGGTCCTCACTTTGAAAATCCTTCAATTTATCCCTGAAAATATAGTAAAGAGCAAAAAAGTCTTAATTTCAAAATTTTTTCAATTTGATGTCAAATATTTTGACATTTTAAATGTTATTTTTTTACTATCTTGTAAGCAACTGTGTTTGTTTGCAATAAATGAATATAATATAAATAAAGTATGCGCATTATATAATTAATAAGTCATATAAACATTAATATTAATGACCAAGAATAAATATCAAGAAGTTGATATATATACAGGGTGTTTCAGAGCTCTGGGAACGGTCAATCACGTGTTTATTTTTCAAAATTTCGAAAAATATTTTATACAAAAGTTGTGTATAATGGTGAGCTGCACCCCCTAAAAATATTTAAATGTATACAGGGTGTCTCATAACAAAGTTACAGACCAAACTTATGTTTTTTTAAATGGAACACCCTGTATTTTTTGTCATTTTTGAATTATTTGGAGCAAATAAAAGTGAGTTACTTCAATACTCCCTATACCTACTGTTTGCCGTTTTCGAAATATTTGAAGATTTGTTGAAATGCATGGTCTGGGTGAAATTTTATTTTTGCCCCAGTGATTGATGTTGAACGATTAAAATCATTTTAATTATTTGCTTGAAGGTTAGAACTATAGAGCCAACCATGATTTCATCCAAAAAATTATACAGGGTGATAAAAAAAATGCGGTAGAAAAACCCAACTTATAAAGTTGAATAACTTCGTTTTTTCAAATGGCACACCCTTTATTTAGTAACGTATTCTCAAGTAGAATCTAAATATTTTTCAGATTATAATAATTATTCCTGATATGATAATCGCCGAATACAAGAAAACTATTGAGATTAGGAACAGGGAACCCTTATACAATCTGAAAGATAATTGGATTCTACTTAAGAATACGTTACTAAATACAGGGTGTGCCATTTCAAAAAACGAAGTTATTCAACTTTATAAGTTGGGTTTTTCTACCGCATTTTTTTTATCATCCTGTATATTTTTTTGTATGAAATCATGGTTGGCTGTATAGTGCGAACCTTCAAGCAAATAATTGAAATGATTTTAATCATTCAACGTCAATCACTGGGGCAAAAATAAAATTTCACCCAGACCATGCATTTCAACAAATCTTCAAATATTTCGAAAACGGCAAACAATAGGTATAGGGAGTATTGAAGTAACTCACCTGTAACTTTGTTATGAGACACCCTGTATAAATTTAAATATTTTTAGGGCATGCAGCTTAGGGCATGCAGCACTATTCTGCACAACTTTTATATAAAACATTTTTCAAAATTTTGACAAATAAGCACGTGATTGACCGTTCCCAGAGCTCTGAAACACCCTGTATATCCGATATATTGATATTTATATAAATATCGAATATTTTCCGAGCCCTGCTTCAAAGGCATAATTTGACATTTACAGATCCAATCTCTTAAGAAGAGCTGAAAATCACCCTTTGCCATTGAATCAGCCTTAAAATCCAAAACAACTTCCTGGATGTTATCTGGTAGCTGCATGACATCAGTCGTGGATGGGTTTCGAGTAAGCTGCCAGGATGTTGATTTAGGACCGAAAATGATGCAGGAGGTATTTTAGGTCCTTCATCTAGGCGCGGAAATAATGCCATGTTTCCCGATTTCCATATCTGCAGTTTGGCTATGAAACCTTGAACATGATCATAGTTTACCAGTATGGTAGTATTACTTAAAGCTTAATATTCAAATTATTTAGCTGAAATTGTTCGTTGTTTCCAGCAGCTCAATTTTAGAGCTCTTTCCCTAAAGGTGA
Organism: Ocypus olens; assembly: GCA_910593695.2. NCBI lineage: Eukaryota > Metazoa > Arthropoda > Insecta > Coleoptera > Staphylinidae > Ocypus > Ocypus olens. The sequence goes on from OU343057.1 coordinate 16,530,049, forward strand.
ATATCGCAACACTAAGCTATCAGAGCAATATCCTCAAATCAAGGATTAAAACGCATTTTCTCTGCCATACAATTAAGCGCTAATTAAGTGCCCTATTCCTAATTTGAATGCTCCACCTCTAACCTAGAAATAAAATATTTTCTACACCCTGTACTTTGGTTCGGTGATATATCCGCACAGGAAGACTGCTCACGCGAATAAAAGCGAGTAATTTTCCGTGTGAGCATTTTTCAGTGTGAGCGATTTTCGTGTGCGCAATTATCACTGTGCGTTATTTTCTGTGTGCGGAGTTTTCCGTGCAAGGAGTTTTCGTGTGCGGAGTTTTCGCTGTGCGGATATTTCTGGTCACCTGTAGTTCGTATCTGGAAAATTAACAAGCAGAACTCAACGAAACCATATAGTAACTACTAAATTCCCGGTTTTCGTGCTTTAGGGATGGAATATTTTCAATACCCTGCACTTTATAACTCCAACATTAACAAGTCTACCTCAATGAATCTATAGAGTAATAAAGGCTTAGGATGTACTAATTAAGTAATAAATGTCCGATTTAAGTGCTTCATCCCTAACTTAGAAAAAAAAAATTCTACACCCCTGTAGAAACGTAAAATTAACAAGCAGAATCCAATGACACCATATAGTCATTAAGGGCTTAGAAATTATATATACTAATTGAGTAAGAAAAGTTTGACAGCCCAGAAAAAACCGCTATAAAGGGGCGTCGGCCGACCGGCACAAAAAATTCGCCCAAAAATATGAGGATTTTGAAAATTGCGTCCCCCGAAACTCACCCTTAAATCTCACCTCACCCCTTATCGGGGGCCTTATTCGGTAAAATTTGGTTAGTTTTTGCGCGCAGATCGACGCCCAGATAACCGGGCAAGCTTTTAAAACCGGTCCCGTCGTTTCGTTTCACCCCCCACCCCCGGGGGGGATTTTTCAAACGCAGATTTTCGATTTTTGCACGTTTCCAAAAAAAAAAAAATACTTCTCCGTAACCGCCGGAGCTGGACGATCCCGGTATATCTTAAAATAATCTTAAAGAAAATATCTAAAATTGATCGAGCCACTTTTCTTAATTTTTGCCCCGTTTTCGAGATATGATTTTTTTTAAACCGGGTAATTTTTTTTTCTTCTTTTAAGGACGTATTTTTTTCTTTTCAAGTCGAAAAGCTGAAACTTTCAGGGATGACAGGAGCGATGACTGGCTTTCATTGGGAATTTTTTCCAAACTGAAACTCAGGGATGGCAGAAAATATTTTTTCAAAATTTTTGGAACCACCTGAACCACGAACTCTGGGTTCGTTTTCCTTCTTTTAAGGACAATTTTTTTCTTTTCAAGTCGGAAACACGAAATTTTCAGGGATCGCAGAGTATAACTGGCTTAAAAAAATAAAAAATAAAAATAAAAAATTAAAAATTAAAAATATAAAATAAAAAATTAAAATGAAAAATGAAAAATAAAAAATTTAAAATGAAAAATTAAAAGTGAAAAGTGAAAAATGAAAATGAAAAATGAAAAATTGAAAATTAAAACTTGAAGATGAAAAATGAAAAATAAAAAACGAAAAATTAAAATTAATTTAGAAAAAAAATATTTTTTTCATTGATGGCGCAGCGCAGCGAAGTCGTTGATCTTCACCAATTACTTTGCTTAATTCATTATAATAGGTGCTATTAGACGCAAATTAACTCAGTAAGCGGCCAAAATGTGATTTGAATGGGCCACGCTGTGCCGTCGTCTGTTACCAATTTAATTGCTCAATTTTAATGGGCCAAACACGGACGACAGCGCAGCGCAGCGGAGCCGTTGTCTGTCACCAATTTAATAGCTTAATTTTGATAGGCCCCGCATGGACGACGGCGAAGCGCAGCGGAGCAGTCGTTTGTCACCAGTTACTTTTCTTACATTTTTACATTTCACAATTTTACATAAAGAACACAATTTCACATACATCAAACTTTAGCCTAGGAAAAACTAGTTAAGTACTAATTAAGTACCAAATTATCGATTTTTACTTGGAAACAAATATTTTCCACATCCTATACCCCGTATCTCGCAAACGAACCAGCAGATCTCAACGTAACTGTACAGTAATTTAGGGCTTAACAAGTACCAAATTACCAATCTTTAGAAAAAATATTTTCAAGGTTTCATCTGTCGAAAACTAAGGAACATAATTCAACGAAACTATACAGTAATAGTTATCAAATTCCCGGATTTAGTGCATCACCCCTAACTTGATAAAGTATATTTTCTGCACCCTGTACTTTGTATCTCAAAAACGAACAAGCAGGACTCAACGTAACCATACAGTAATTTAGGGCTTACATTTACTAATTAAGTACCAAATTCCCGATTATAGCGCTTTGCCCCTAAGAAAAAAATATTTTCCATACTCTTCACTTAATAATTCAAATATAAACAAGCCGAACTCAAATAAAATATACAGTAATAAAGGGCTTAGTTAGTACCGAATTCTCTACTTTTGTGTTCCACCCCTAACTTGCAAAAAAATATTTTCTACTCCCAGTACTTCGTATCTCGAGAACGAATGAACAGATCTTAACAAAACTTTACAGTAATTTAGGGCTTAGCATGTACTAATAAAATACCAAATTCCTATTTCTTGCACGTTATAGCCTAAATATAAACAAGCTGACCTCAATAAAACTATACAGTCATGAAGGGCTTAGTATGTACTAAGTACCAAATTATCGATTTTAGTGCCACCCTTAATTTAAAAATAATATGTTCTATACTTTATAACTGAATTCATTTTTACAGTAATAAAGGGCTTACTGTGTACTAATCAAGTATCAAATTCCTGATTTCAGTGCTCCATCTTTAATTTGAAAAAAGAAATATTTTCTACACCATGTTCTCGTTTCTGAAAACGAACGAGCAGAACTAATCTATACAGTAATCTAGGCCAGAAACATTTTCTAAATAAGTATAAAATTAAAGATTTTAGAGCTCCACTAACTTAAAAAAATGTTTTTTTTCCATGTCCTGCACTTCACAACTCGAATATAACTGAGCAGGACTTAACGAATCGATACAGTAATTTAGGGCTTACAATGTCATCGGGTTTACATTAAGCTAGTTTACTAATTTATCCAATTCTGTAAGCCAGTTTAATAGCGGTTTTCATTCCATTCGGCGATTTTCAGAAATTTCCTCATTTATTGCGTTAAATAAGTTTGTGCCATTATCTTCAACTTCTGAAAACAAATCGATATTTTCATTCTTAGATTCACTATCAAAATCCAATTTTTTTAAATCTACCAAATCAAATGTTTCCACGGAAAGGTGCGACTCATTGTTGTCAATTATTAACAACTCGCGTTCTTCTTTGGAAGGTTTTGTATATTTAATAATAAGTTCCATAAACTTATTCATTTGACCAACTCGAAGGGTTAGCCCCACGTAGTGTCGCTGGGGGCGCTTGCTTCAACATGAAATATTTTACCCTAGAGAACACCATCATTGAGGGTATGTGATTCCCCATCGCACTAATGCAGGCGGACACTGTTAGCAACTGCCAACTTTTTGCTGACGTCATGGTAACAACTTGTTTTGTACCTTTAGATGCGAAGTGTTTTGAACCGTTATTATCTCAGTCTGATCTTGGTTCCAAATCCTCTCAGGGGGAATGGACCAAAGCGCTTGTGGACACCTTCCCAATTATCAAACAATTACTTAACGCAGGTGATAAACTAGTTTTTTTAGGTTTTCTGATCGTAATTTACAAATATGTTTCATTCAACTTTTTTATGGGAGCTGACGAGCTTTACAAAAACTTGAAATTAAAATATTGGTGCGTCCGAAAATCGACCGAGGCGTGGACAAATTATAATTTGTTTTTAGTCATCAAGTAGAGTGGAGTTTTTTTTACATTTTTTAAATTGTTAATGCAGGGATTGGTGAATCGATCGCCGAGGCTAACTTTTTTACGAGAGTTGACGAACTTCACAATAAGTTGAAATTAAAATATCGTTGCGTCCGAAAATCGACCGCGACATGGAAAAATTATGACGTTTTTAGTCATCATTTTTTATTGTTCAAGTTGTTAATATAGGGTATGCTGAATTAATTAACGTAGCTAACTTTTTCATATGAGTTTGCGAACTTCGGAAAAAACGCAATTAGTATAGTGGCGCATCCGATTTTTAATTTTTTGCATTGTTGTTAAAAATAAGTTTATGGATACTTTATCTCTTTATTGTTTATTATGTTTCTATATATCTAGAATATTAGCATATAAACTGAATTCGAAATCTATTATTTACTTCACAACCGCTAAATATGATATAATCGGACTAGATTGGACGAATTTATATTTTGGAATAAAATCTAGGCGGTAATTCGGATGAGCGTAAGTGTTAATGACGAAAATTAGCGAAATTTTCATTTTTGAGCGTTGTTTGTTTGGCAACAGATTGTTCTTCGGTGTGCTGGGGGAATTTGTTGATTACTTTATTATAAATTCGGGTCGGTAACAAAATTGGGGAGAGTGCCCCCGGGGATACGGTAATGCAATTTGTAGGCGCTTTTGTGAAATGAAACTTTCTAGGGGCGGGAGAAAATGAGAATTAGGCAAAACTGTGCGATAATTAAGTTTGCGAAAAAAAAACGCGTTTACAAAAATATTTTTAATTCTGGAAAGATAAGACATCAGAGAGAAATAAAATTATTCGGATACGGTTGATCTCCTTAAAGGGTGCGTTTTCCTCTTATGTGTTATTAATATTTAACACACGACGGGGAAGCACTTCACCTTTCAAAAGTTTTTCCATGAAAGTATTCAAATATTTATTAAACACTTTCAGTTTATCTCCGCCGTAACAGTATCATCGGCCCGCGTTTTCCCGAAACGACTTTATGCTAACGACTCATGAATATTTTGTTTTCACCCAGTGGAAACTCCCACACATATACACGTTGATCATCGGAATTAATGAAATTTTGTTTTCAGTACAGGAAAATAGGGCACGATAGGGATCTAAAACAGGCACCCCCTCGCTCAAAAACAACACATCCGCGTCAATAACAATAAATCATTATTTTTTCCTATATTGCGCCTACACGCCCTTATCGATTGCGCCAACCTACTTAGAATCAAAATTTCCAACCCTCTATTAACAGCTACTACCTGTTCGTATTAATGAACATTGGAAACAAACGAGCCATCGAGTATACGGAAACCATTAAAAATAATAAAAATGTTTGAGGAACATTCCACTCACGGAATACTGTAATTAGAGTAGGAAGGAGCGAGAGGTAAACAAACAATGTGTTGGCAATGAAAGTTGCTTAGGAAAAACGGGGGGAACTGTGTAAAGCTGAAGCGATATTGCGGCTGAGTTATATTGTTCCTGTCCGGCACAACAGAATGCTTCTAATGGTGATTGCATTTGTGTTAATGGTCACGTTTTTACTGAAGTAGACGATTCCTTTTATTCACTGACCACTACTTGAATCAATAATAAAATTGGAGCTTTTATTGCGAGCAAACTCACAATGGGATGCCTCCTAGAACTAATTCACTCTTAAAGCAGGATCAACGTTATTGATATCACCGCATCATGAAGATAATTGTACGCACGTGCAAACACATTGACATATCGAGTTAATTAAGATTGATGATCCATGTTCGCAGGTCAGTTTGTATGTTTACTATTCAAAATTAAAATGTTGTGGTAGGTTTCCATCGGAACTTGAAATTCCTTTGTATTTTTGGTATATGCAAAACCGCTTTCAACTAACTATTTTATATAGCAGTCATTCTTATCTCGACGGAGTGATGTATGTTTTTGTGTTAAATGTTTATGAATAACTGAACTTATTCAATGGATAACTCTAAAGAACCATATTTTATTCGCGGCTCCGTAGTCTAAGCAGAAACATCTATCATCTCATCAAAAGATAAATCTTGAAAACTCTGTAAATATGTCTTGATATACTTTTTCTAAACGAAATAAATTGATTTTACATGTTTGCACAACTTAATTTTAAGAATGGGCCTCAAGATAAGAACAATAAGGACGTAGTCATCACTTCATCACATTACTGTTTAAACTTTGCAGAGTGCATTTTTATGGTTCAGCAACTATTGATTTCCCAGTGCTACATTATTTTCCCCCATTAAGCGGAAGGGAAGATAAATGTTACAAGAGAACTCGAGCAGCAAACATTACACAAAACGAATAAAACAATTAACATAATTCAAGCCTCGGTCTCCAAAGACCAGATGCTCCGGGGTCCATTCCTCAGGCGTCGTTTTAGCCAGCCTCTTAAATTTCACAATAAAACGCCTGTTTATTTGGCCCGGACTCCTTCTCCGTTGACGTCGGGTAAACTCATTACCCAAGAACAATATACTTCCCGCCGCAATAAAAGTTTAAAACAAAAACGATTAAACAACGTCACGGCGCTACGATCGAGATAAAACCCGACTGCGTCTCATCTAGGAACTGGAAATGGCGAACTCGCCATTGCGGCGTAACCTCTGACCTTTCTATTCCTAAACGCTACAAAATAGGCAATAACTGTCCGCCGGGGCCGGCGGATCGTTGCTTTTCAAGTAAGAATTTGAATTTCACGCGGGGGAATTTGCAATGTTAATCCGCTTTTGCTTCATAATTAACGCCGAATCTTTTTACCCGATAAATTACACTGCTGCCGGTACGTACACAAAGCGGGGATGTATTTCTGCGTGTGTACATGAAGGGCGACATTTGCAATGCAGATTCAAAACTTCTTCCAGTCATTAAATCGACTTTGTAGTCGCATGCTCGCTAAACCAGCTATTGTAATGGGGCTAAAATGGAACTCCCTCAATTAAGTAATCAGTGCCCTGTATACTCGAGATCTCATTATTTTTAGACCGTAATATGATTGTAGTCACCGTATATTGTTTATTTTATTACGGATACAAATCGTTAAGCTTATAAAGTCAAACCAAAAATATCAATTCTGATGCTCAAGGTCATATATTTTAAAGCTATCGATACACCAATTTTATAGTTGTTAGAAGTGCCATTGCCTGTTATTTACTAGCTTCTTTATTTCTCACTTGTTATTTGCTTCTATTAAAATTTAAGAGCGTCACTTCCTCAGCCGTTTTGCATGAAAAAAATGTAATTTTTAGGTACTCCAAAATAAACATTTATGGCTGAGGAATTAAAAAAATATTAATTTGATTTAGAATTATGACATGAACATTTTTCGAATATTTATAGAAATACTCTCAGACATTTTGGTAGTTATCGATATCACCTTTAAAATAAACAAAAAAATCGTGTTGATAGCTTTTATAGTTTTGAAGAAAATTGTACCTAAACATAAAAAAGTACATTTTTCAAGACACTCAAAAAACTTACAAATAGTCCGTACAAGAGCTCGCCTCCCCCACTTTGCTTACAAATGTCAATCACTTCTACTAATCGGAAAAATGTAAAATATTTTTTTTATACTCAGAATTGAGTGTTGAATCAGAATCGACGATATAAAAAACTTTTGAGGAAGTGGCCCCGCCCCGTTAAGTTGGTGTTCATCATCAGATTTTTTAATAATTTTTGTTACTAGATCCTTCCGCCTTCCCTTGTTATCAAACGCAAATAATTGGTTCTCGTTTAAGTATTACTACAAGTACCTAACACCAATTCCAAAAATAATAGTAGACACAATCTACATCAATTACATGAATTTAATTCACGTGAAGTGCTTGCTCGATATCCTGAGAGAAATAATGGGATGGTGCGTGCCACTTCCGGCAATTTAGAGCAATTAAGATAACGCATTAACTACAGCCAATTTGCCCCGCGGTTGTTTCCCGAGTACCTAATTTATGCATATCCCAAAGAAAAAACTAAAACACTTTCCTCGAGGCGAATCTGATCCACCCAAGTTAAGTGTATCGTCCCGGATATATTGGATCAATAATGACCCCAATTTTTCGGGATATCATTTCAATTCCTGAGGGAAGACTCACTCGGCATCCAACTTTAATTTCGACACGTTCCTCCTAATCCTTAACGATATCTCCAACCATTACATTGTCGCACTGAACCTTCCGTACCTGAACTAGTGGACTCTAGTGGATAATCTACGACCTTATAGAATTAGTAAGTAGCAATTGAAAAGAGCACGTTTGGATAATCATTATTCAGAATAGGAAATGTACATGTAAGAAACAATCAAATTTACCCTTATTTGAACAGCACCTGCACGCATACCTGCAAATGGATAGAAAACACATACCAACCTTCTTCCAGCAAGTAATAAATAAATTTACAATTGGAAATGGAAACCCTCACTTAACGTTAAAATGATAATAATTGTTATAATTACGATACATAAAGTATGTTCATTAAGAAAAAACCTCAAGTGTGCCATGATTTTTTATTTTTAAAAATTTAAGTTGGTAACACATATTGAGGTTATGTTACTTGCGGCAAGTAACAAGCAAAATTAATTTGCTGTGATAAACGACGCAGAGAAGACGTCGGTTCACCTTTCAAAATTCCTTGGGCTGTGTTAATAGCATCTTGAGTTCGTTTAACTCGTCTACCACTTCCTGGTTTACGGAGAATACTACCCGTTTCATGAAATAATACAACAGATCGTGATAAGGTACTTTTAAATTCATCATAAATAATGAAAACGTTAAGAAAATTTTCCAGAAACTCTGCAAAAGGTGTATCGAATGAATACACCCAATTCCCGTCCACTTTAGTCCCATTCCGAAAATTACTTTCAGCTAGAAACGTTCTTTGCTGGTTTTTGTAAACCATTATGACCACGGAATAATTGAGACTTTTTGAAAGATCTGACGTTTTGTATGTCAATTTCTAACATGTGTGCCAACTTAAATTTAAAGAAATAAAAAATCATGGCACACTGGAGTTTTTTTAATGAACATACGATAGTAATTTAGCGGGCAGTTACTTATTTTTGGATACTTATCTGTGGCTTGTAGGTGCAAAACTACTGTAAGCCTAGTGTCAATATTTCTCAGGTAGGTTTGCAGAAATGTCCAGTGGTAGCCAATAGTTTCTGTTTACAGTTATAAGCAATAGTGGTGCAAGTCTGCTTTGACTTTGCCTTGCTATAATAATGTTGTTCCATGACTTTTCTGATGTATCTTTGGACTTTGATGATATAGACAGAGATAAAGACTTTGTTCTAGATCAGAGGTTTCCAATTTTTTAGGTTGTTATACCGGTATGTAGTAGACAATGCAGTGGCGTATCAGCAGGTAAATATTTTTAGAAAAACGGGTCCTAAAAAATTTCCAAGTAATGACCTTTTTTTATTCCCTGATCGCGTACTGCTACTGGTACGCGTACCACAGATTGGGGACATCTGTTCATCTGCAGAGCCAAGTAAGTAATTGTAGCGAGTTTTTACATTTCAGAAGACGAGCTATGAAAGATGACCCTAAAAAACAAAGATCTCCAGATCTAGGCTTAACATGATTTGCAAAATTCTTTGTCAATACCTGCAACTACTACTTCAGTAAACTATTACAAAAAAATATGTACTGCTACAACCTTGGTGTGCACGACAAACTGTATGTTTGGAGTGAAATCGTGATTTCCAGGAAAAAGGCTCATGTTTATCAGTTCATTTAATAGTTTGCAGTAGGCATAGGCCAAAATAAAAATCTACTGGCTACACGTGAAATTCGAACACCACAAAAAGTAGGATTTCTGCTATCTCTTTTCGAATACTTATTTATAGTCCGTTTTGCATGAAACGATTAATTTTTGAACTCAATCGCCGAAAAAGTTGTCTACTTTTTAGCTAGGGTTTGTAAAAAAACTTCGTATCGCTTTTGCACAATACATAAGCGAGCCAACTCTTAGAAATGAGTCGAGAGTCATGTGACCTTTTTTTGCTTTTCGCTGTGTTTTGAGGGTAAATTGATTTTTTTTTTTCGAAATGAGGACCTTTTTCATGTTCGTGAAACTTTTTGAAAACTTCTGGCTGGTTTGTCTGTCAACTGGCTTCATATTCAGTGGATTGTGTTTGTTACAGATAAGCCCCATGTTACGCTGTACAAAGAAACTAGTGATGGGATCATTCGAATGACGATAATCGATTAATTCGATTATCAAAATAATCGATTACCTATTTTTTAATTCGAATGATCGGTATTCGAGTAATCATTCGAATGATCATTCGAATGATCGGTACTCGAATGATCGGTATTCGAATGATCATTCGAATGAGTATTCGAATGACCGAATTATCTATTCGATTGGCATTAAAAGGTTAGAAGATAAGTTGACAAAAAAATAAACGGGAGACGCACGGCACTTAGAAGACGTTGTTTATTTTAGTAATGAAAAACTCGAGACGCAATAATTCGATATATTAAACCGGGCGGTAATCTTTCCCACGAAACATTAAGGCGAAATACTCTGATATTATTTACAATATATTCTATATTATGATATATTGCTGAAATTAGAACACAGGTGTTTATTGAACGATTTTAACGAAATAACCGGAGTTCTGTTTTTAGTATTTAAGTCACGATAATTTGAATGATCATTTATTTATTTATTTATTTCTCAACAGACAAAAATGTCTTATTACAGAGAAAATTATAATTCAATTAGTTACATAGCACTCATTAATCATTCAGATATGTCTATACCACTTGAAAAATAAAAATACTCGATCATTCGAATTATAATTCGAATTATTACTCGAACTTTTATTCGGATGATCATTTGAATAAATAATAGATTTTCAGATCATTCGAATGATCATTCCAATAATCATTAGAATGATCATTCGAATAAATAATCGATTTTCAGATCATTCGAATGATCAGTTTTATTTTTTACTTATTATTTTTTAAGAATTGTTTATATTTACTTTATTTTACATTTTTGATTTACCTTATATTTTTCATGTGTTTTATTTAGTTTTATTATTTACTTTTATTTTATTTTGTTTAGTTTATATAGTTTTAATTTTAATTGTTTTTAATATAAATAACTGATATTTTAAGGTTTGGATGGAAGAACAGTTGAGTTTTTACTCAGAACTGAATCCCGCCTTATGTTTTTGTATTATTAGTAAAATTAATGTTCTTATTTGTATATTTAAATTCTGTTTTCGTTTTATTTTACTTTTTTTACAAATAAAGTGGTTTATTATTATTATTATTATTATTATTATTATTAATGATCACTCGAATAATCATTCGAATGACTAATCGATTTTCAGTTTAATTCGAATAGTAATCATTCGATTATTGAAATAGTTCGATTATGCCCATCACTAAAAGAAACGTTAGATAAAGACAAACTATTTGAAGAGTTGATTCTGCCTCCTTCAAAACAAACCAAGCAAGGTTTTACTAAAATCAAACAAAGACGCCTGTATAACGCACCTAAGCCTGTAACATTGGCAAAACAAAAATACTTAAATTATTTGATCTTTTGCTATGCACACTTCCCTGAAAGCATCAAAGAAGTTGATATAACGCACCGTTGGAAATTAATTTCAAATTTGAAGTATTGGAAGGATGATATACTAACAGAAGAAACTAGCATTAACTTTAGTGTAACGAGTCCGGGACAAAGTGCCGAATAGATATTTTGCCTAAAGTGCCGAATTTTGTACTACCGACCATGCCCAAAGTGCCGAACGATGCCAAGCGACATCGCATCGTTCGTAAGCAAAGCGTCGGAGCCGAATGCGAATCGTCAGTTCGGATATTCGGTACTTTGACCTCGCGACGACCTCTCAGTAAGGACCAAACTTCCGAATGCACGCCGATCCGGCATTTTGATCGCACGCACCTACGAGTAGGGCCCAAAATGCCGAATATTTATGTTATAATACATTTAAAAACGTTTGAAACAAAACTATCTACCTTCCGTTACTAAACGTTCATTATCAACAATTATTTTCGCACATTAGGAACATACATGAGGGTGTACATTCGGCATTTTGGGCCTTACTCGTAGTTGCGTGCGAAGACATTTTGCCGAATGACCAAAGTGCCGATTAGCATTCGGCTCCGACGCTTTGTTTACGAACTATACGACGTCGCTTCGCATTGTTTGGCATTTTGGGCATAGTCGGTAGTATGAAATTCGACACTTTGGGCGAAATACCGATTCGGCACTTTGGGCAGGCCCCAGTGTAACAGAAGGGCCTTACTGTGAATTCTTTGTATAAATGATTTTCTATTCCAGCTAAATAATTCCTTCAATGTGCTATACCAGCGACCGGTCGGCAACCCAAAAGCATTGGCCTGCCACAAAACAGGTAATTCAAAATACCGGGCACTAAGCTTGCCACTTAAATAAAACCAGAATATCTATTGTGTATTAAGACATTTTATTTGACTATAATAATACAAGTTATAAGTTATATAAAAACAACATACAAAATCACAATATTTAAACATTAGTGACTCCCTTGAGATTCAATTTTGTCATCAATATTTGGTTCATAGTTGAAGAAGATGAAGATAAATGAAGTTTTTCATTTTAAGCACATTTCTGTTTTTCCTTTAGTTGTGACTTTCGAGGCGTGCCACTAAAAATCCTACCACTAGGTGGCATGCGTGTCATTGGTTGCTATAATACTGCCTTTATTCACCAAGCAAGGGATGTACAGCTTCACATTCATAAACAGTCAAAGAAAGCAGACGGGTGTGAAGTTAGCAATAGATCCAGCAAGAGATTTTAAAAATTCATATCTCGGAGAAAAGAAAAGCAATTCGAATAAAAAGTGAACCATACCATTAGGGAAGGTATAAATTAATAATACAAAAAGAATCAACCCTTAATTTTAACCCTTTATATTTTTGCACCCCTTTCAAAAAAGTTTTTTTTTTATAATTTCGCAATCTGCCATAAATAAATACAAATGCTTATTCTTATCACTAATACAAGTACTTTAATAATCAAGAGTCAAAAAAAGTAGCAGAAATCCACACCTCGCGATATAAATCTCGATTTTTGACAAAGTTTGCAATCAGCCATAACTAAATAAAAATTCTTATTCTTATCACTGATATAGGTACTTTCATAATAAAAAATCAAAAAAACGTTACGGGCACTCCTTCAACCCAAAAAAAAAAAATTCTCTGTAAATCGCAGAAATCCACACCTCGCGATATAAATCTCCATTTTTGACAAAGTTTGCAATCAGCCATAACTAAATAAAAATTCTTATTCTTATCACTGATAAAGATACTTTCATAATCAAAAGTCAAAAAAACGTTACGGGCACTCCTTCAACCCAGAAAAATATAATTTCTCCGTAAGTCGCAGAAATCCACATTTCGCGATATAAATCTCCATTTTTGACAAAGTTTGCAAGTTTCTGGGTTGAAGGAGTGTCCATAACGTTTTTTTGACTTTTGATTATGAAAGTACCATTATTAGTGATAAGAATAAGAATTTTTATTTAGTTATGGCTGATTGCAAACTTTGTCAAAAATGGAGATTTATATCCCGAAATGTGGATTTCTGCGACTGACGGAGAAATTATTTTTTTCTGGATTGAAGGAGTGCCCGTAACGTTTCTTTGACGTTTGATTATGAAAGTACCTTTATTAGTTATAAGAATAAGAATTTTTATTTAGTTATGGGTGATTGCAAACTTTGTCAAAAATCGAGATTTATATCGCGAGGTGTGGATTTCTGCGACTTATGGAGAATTTTTTTTTTGTTGAAGGAGTATCCGTAACGTTTTTTTGACTCTTGATTATTAAAGTACTTGTATTAGTGATAAGGATAAGCATTTTTATTTATTTATGGCAGATTGCGAACTTAAAAAAAAAACTTGTTTTAAAGGGGTGAAAAAATATAAAGGGTTAAAATTAAGGGTTGATTCTTTTTGTATTATTAATTTAGACCTTCCCTAATGGTATGGTTCACTTTTTTTTCGAATTGCTTTTTTTCTCCGAGATATGAGTTTTTAAAATCTATTGCTGGATATATTGCTAACTTCACACCCGTAGAAAGCAGTTGTATCCAACTCGACTGCGCTTATCCAAAACCAAACATGTCAGTAATGACTATGATACAAAATTACATAATGCATTTCCTCAGAGTATACTATCTCGGGTACAAACTTCTATAAATCCATGAATAATTATTTTTTTACTAAAGCATGTTTATCCATGATTTGAATTTGTAATTTTTTTTCATATCCTTAATATATTTTTATTTATTCATTATTCTTGACAAGTGTAAACTATATCCAATAGTACTAAATAAATGAATTCAATGCATGCCCTTAAAAGTGGGTCGGAAAAAAGTAATGTCCAAGCACCGTATCCTACTCACTTATTCACCTCATGTCCCAAATTTTGAGGCTGTATGGAGTGGCGTCGTCTAAGGATACTTGTACCCTCGTCCTTGGGACTCGGGCGCGAATAACTAAACTTAATAATATTGGCCACGTCTGTTTTTCTATTGTAGGGCGCTGGCCTTCATTGAAAAGTGTATTCTAACCCTTACCTAACGAATGCCGCCATGTTCGCAATAATAAAAATATTCTCATAAGAGCCCCCGGTCTTTCTGCCCCCCTACACGCTACGCCACTGACATCGAATGCAAGAGGGCAGCAGAGTTGAGAAAGAATCATTTTTAAGTTATATTTCCCTACTCTTGAACCAAGTGCCATCTGGAGCAGATGTAATTTAAGTTGCATAATGTATTTTGTTTATGTACCGGTGTTACGATTCCCCAACGTGCCCGAGATTACCGGGACACTGAGCCAGAAGTTTAAATCTGGTTTTAAAGTTGCAAAACGATGTAGCCGAGCCGGCTTTAATGTTTGGGACGAGAACACCTGGTTGCCCGTATTTGTGCCTTCACACCTGCGAGTTTAATCATGGAAAGCAATATTTTACATATATTGTTAGGAATATATTTAAACGGAAATTTGCCCGAGCTTCGAGGTCTTTATATGTACCTTGTCTGTAGTCACGTTGTAATGGTAAAATTATTCTTTTAAAACTTTTCTGGAATATCCAAAACCTTACAATTTCTCCCCCTCATTGACAAAAAACCTGCGGTGACTATTGACAATCAAGTAATCGGAATTCCTAGTAAGATTATTTTTAGTGTACAACTGTCTGTCTGAATTTAATGTTATTTGTGGCGGAGATAAGGAAAGATAAGATAACAACGAAATCCCCAACGTGCTGACTGCAAATACTTTCAGAATCAGCTAGCTCCATTCATGGACAATAATAATTTCATGAGATCCGAGCTTTCAGAATTATTCCAAACCACTTGATCCAAACATGACATGCACCTTGTGGTTTGTGGCGTCTGTAATACAGAAACCGCAAATAGCACGATTTAAACTCGGATGACTCGAACGACGTCTGCTCGTTATTTTTAACAACCTTGATATTAATCAATATAGGTCATACCAAAAATTACACTTATTGAATTGAACCGTTGTACGGTGAAAGATCATCAACTTCTTATCACTTAGATATATTTTCATAACCTATTCATTCATTTTTCAAACAATGAGGATGTTGTCTTTTTCAAGAAGGTCATCGATTTCCGCGTCATAAATAATAACCAGGGTCTTACGAATGCAATAAAAATGTACACATTAGTCATCACATTTAAATAGGCACCTGGAGGCACGCAAGTCTCGCATGTAAATTTCGGAAATCGCGGACAAAAGCCATTGCCCAGACGGCATTCAGAAATAGACGTAAGATGACTGAGCGGGAAACGCGATCTTTTCATCCATTGTGTTTATATTTAATGGCCGCTTTAAAAATACCGGAATGACCTGGTGCAATAATCGGGGCACGTGTGCAGAAAGGTTTATCGTGCTGAACAGCGATCCATAATTTCTGCTCTATCGCCGTGGAGGTACTCCAGAAAGAAATGGCCTTTTCTAATGGATTCCAACGAAATGCGCACCTGGTGCTGCTTCAATTTCACCGGAGGATTTTAGTGCCGATCACTCGAGTCATCCAGTGAAAGTCGGCTCGTGCGATCTCACTGTATATAAATTGCTGTTAGTTTATAAAATTATTGTATCCATGTCCCAATTTTTCCTTGATTAATGATGTAGATTTTTAGTATTGATTTATGAATGTATATTTTGAATATTTAGAAATCCGCAAATAAACCAGTTTGCTTTGCTTTACCAGTATCAGAATAGCAATGTCATGGTTATGCAGCCTTTGAAAACATTAGCACGTTTTGCACGGGTTCAAATTCTGTAAGTAACTAATCAATTTATGGAAAACCGTGACAAAACAACAAACTTCTTGAAGGAAGCACTGTACTCCATGTGAGTTTAGTTTTTCTCGGCGAAGTAAGGAGCATTTATATTGTATCTGCACTCGCGTGATGACGAAACCTGTTCGTCTTTGACAAGACTAATTGCACCGGCGTGACTATATTTTAAACATCATTCAATTTTGAGTCATAAAGATCCGAGAGGAACGGCAGCATCAACAATTTAAATTTATGGACAATATTTTGCTACAGGTTACATTGCTTCATTCAGATTTAAAAAAAAATAATCATTGGAGTCTGATAAAAGTATTTAGTTTCATGCGTGATTGTCGGATGAGTATGAATCGCCACCAGTGCTGTGCGATCTGAATAAATCTATGATACGCACAAATCTGCGCTCCATTCATGCGAAAAATTTCAAATATTTTGGAATATCAAATTAGCGTGCCTTCCCAATTTTTACGCTTCTGTAAGAATATTTTCTTAATAACTAATTTCACGCTTTAACGAGAATATTTTTTCTTTGAGCATAATCTAAGGTTTTTTGGTTTAATTTTTTTGTAGGCTATGAACCAGGTACAAGATTAGGTTTTCAGTTTAAATTCAATTTTTGATAATGTAGAATACACAATCATATTTTGCCTGGGTTGTAACCTACAAAAAATTGCAACCTGAAAATTTTAGATTTCGTAAAAAATATTCTTGCCAAATAATAACCATTTTATAAATGAAATTGCGAATATAATTTTTTCTATGTCCGTTATAAAATGTACAGTTTTTTCCATTAATTTGCGTTCATAAAATATGTGATTCTAGAAGCTTTCAAAAAGCGTGAAAAAAGTGCCATAACGGTTCATTTGTTCACTCTTTTGCGTGAAGCAGCGGTTCATTTTTTAACGCAACTAAAAAAATTGTTTGCGCAAAGGGTGTCATGAACGGTTCGCAATACGCCGCGAGTTCCGCCGATAAACATTCGTTTCAGATGAAGAAAACTTGATGATTATTATTATTTTCTTCATTTAAAAGAAGTATTACCTATAAATATTTATTAAGGTTTAATCGAATTTATTTAAAGTTACGGACGTAGAAAAAAAATTGTATGAAACTCGGGAGTAAAGCAACTTTTTTTCACTTTTCATACTCGTGAAAAAAAGTATTACTTTGCTCACTTGTTACATAAATAATTATTTCAAATTTGCATTTTATTGATATCGCATTCAGACTTTATTTCGTAATTATAGTTTTAACTTCATCAATGTCACAAAGTAATGGTTTCCAGAATGAATCATATTGACAGACATTATTGTTGCCCTTCATTAGTTAGCCGTTTTCTGGCCACTGGCTATTAAAATTTGATCAACAGGATTCACTTGGTTTTAGACGAACAAAACTTCTTGGGTTAATTGCAGCTTGTCAATTGTACTTGGACGGGTTGTTGGTGTTAAAAAAATCCTAAAGATATTAGTCCTAGTCTCTTTTTAATTTAAATCTAAAATGTAACTGTACTATTAATTGTATTTTACTTTGTTTGTTTTCTTTGTAAATTCATTTAATTTATAGCCAAGTTACCTTTTTTTCCTTTCATAAAAAAACTGCCCTTGCAGGGCTCTGCTCTAAACAATGTGTTCACGAGCTTCGTCTTGACTTCAGCGGTTATTGATAACGATTTTCTGTCGCCATGTAAGTTTCTGTATAATACTTTATTTTATTAGTCTTAATCATTACAAATTGTTTACTTCTATTTAGACAATTATTAATTCAATTATTATGAAAATTAAAACAATGTTACAAATGCAATTTGTATTTATTTGCCTTTAGCAAAAATTCAAATTATTATAAGTTTGAAGGTCCCTTTTATTGTTGTAGCGTTTGTGTACAAACACGTGACCTCGATAGGTTTTCTACCTGAATTGGGTACTTGTACGCAAAATTGCGCAATCATCCTCCGCGTTCTAAGTTTTTGCTTTTAATTTTAGAAATGATAATATCGGCTTGACCTGTATCCAAACAAATACGACTCCTATGAAAATAAAAATTCGAGAAGCAAATTATGAGTATTGTTTTCCACGCAACGGGTGTCGTTCGGTTGCAAATTGGTCGTAAATAATTTCCCTTATAGTGTAGGTAGAAGTTACCAACTGGGCGCTTTAATGCATTCTAGTAATCAAATATTAACATATTTACTTGTACTCTGGATGGGTGTGAAGTTAGCAATAGATCCAGCAATAGATTTTAAAAATTAATATCTCCGAGAAAAGGAAAGCGAACCGAAAAAAATGAACCTTACAGGAAAAGGACCAAATTAATACCAAAGAAAGAATTAACCCTTTATAATTTTACATCCCTTTCAAAACTGTCTAATGAAAAAGAATATATTTCTCTCATCACTCGCAGAAATCTCAATTAAATCTCACATAAATAAAAATTATTATTCTTATCAATGTCAAAATATACACAATTGATGTATTTTTTAAATACTGTAAAACAATCGATATATCTCAGCGGGAAACAAAATGGCAACACTCCAAATGATAATTGAAGTAGGCGAAATTTGCAACTCAAGATTAGAAAAATTCTCAAAAAATTATCATTCTAGGAATTTGGTTCAGAATCTCAAAATGAACTCAAAATATATGTATTTTTGAGATAGTAGAAAATTATTGACATATCTCAGCGGGAAACAAAATGGCAACACTTTCAACGTGAATTGTAGTAGACGAAATTTGCAACTCAAGATGAGAACAATTCTCAAAAAATTACCACTCTAGGAATTTGTTTAAAAAATCTCAAAACTTACTAAAAATAGGAATTTGTTTCAAAATCTCAAAATTAACTCAAAATATATGTATTTTTGAGATACTAGAAAATTATTGACATATCTCAGCGGCGAACAAAATGGCAACACTTTAAACGTGAATTGTAGTAGACTAAATTTGCAACTCAAGATTAAAAAAATTCTCAAAAAATTATCACTCTAGGAATTTGTTTAAAAATCTTAAAACTTACTAAACATTTATGCATTTTTGAGATACTAGAAAATAATTGACATATCTCAGGGGGAAACAAAATCGCAACACTTAAACGTGAATTGTAGTAGACGAAATTTGCAACTCAAGATTAGAAAAATTCTCAAAAAATTATCACTCTAGGAATTTGTTTAAAAATCTTAAAACTTACTAAAAATTTATGCATTTTTGAAATACTAGAAAATAATTGACATATCTCAGCGGGAAACAAAGTGGCAACACTTAAACGTGAATTGTAGTAGACGAAATTTGCAACTCAAGATTAGAAAAATTCTCAAAAAGTTATCACTCTAGCAATCTGTTTAAAAATCGTAAAACTTACTCAAAATGTATGTATTTTTGAGATACTAGAAAATAATTGTGACGGGGAAGTTATTTTTTTGGGTGATGAAGGGATGCGCGTAACTTTTTTTGACTTTTAATTATTAAAGTACTGGTATTAGTGATAAGAATACAATTTTTTATTTAGTTATGGCTGATAATATAAAAGGTTAATTCTTTTTATGATTTAATTTAGACCTTTCTCAAAATTTTTATTTTTTTTTTAATCTATATAACTTCACACCCGTGTACTCGGGCAACGCAAATCCAAGGATTTTGAACCCTGAACAATTTCTGCAGTATTAGTTTCTCCCTAGAATGCAGTGGCGGCTCGTGGAACATGTTGATGGTAGAGCCACTTTTACAATTTATTAGATCGGATGAAAGTAGCGTTTGAAACGTCAAAATTCTGAAAGATGGAAATGACAAATTATACAAATTAATTACAAAAAATCAAAAATTTGCACATAAAAATCAATCACACACGTTAAAAATCTAAAGTATAGACCAATAAAAAATACGCTCTTAATTAAAGTAAAAAACTAAAATATACGCCCAAAAGATCGAAAATTTAGACAAATTTCGAAAATTCGCGGTTAAAAAAATGCAGATAATTCCCACAAAAAAACGAAGAAATTAAAAATACAGGCCATAGATCTAAAATATAGGCTAAAAAATCAAAAATGCTGGTCTAAAAATAAAAAATTCAAGCCAAAAAAATTGAAAAATCAAGGAAAACGAAAATAATTCGCAATTTTCAACCCCCAAAATAACTCTTTAGCTCATAATAAGTTGCCGACCAGAAACTCGAAAACCTCACAGGAAGTCCCACAACAAATAGTGTTCAGAATGGTCTCAGTCTTGAAAAAAAAAACAAACAAAAATTTTGAAGAAAAATCAAATTTAATCGATTTTAGTCAAAAAGTAACCGAAAAGTAAAAAAAATCGCCCATAAAAAATAATAATTCAAGTTAAAAAATCTAAAATCAAGGACAAGAAATTAAAAACCATAAAAAAAACTTGAAAATATCGGCAAAAAAGTCGCTTATAAAAATCAATCATTTAGGTTAAAAAAATCTAAAATATAGGATAAAAAAATCAAAACTTCGATCCTAAAAATCAAAATTGCTGACCAAAAAATCGAAAATTTTAACAAACAAATCGAAAATATAGAAAACAAAATAAGGCTAAAAGGTTAAAAATTTAGACCAAAATATCAAAATCCGGGCTTAACGATAAAAAATGAAAACAAGAAGATTCAAATTTCATGTACGAAAATTGCCATTTTCAGCACTCGGGGTGATTATCCTCAGAAAACATAAGAAAAAACTCAAAATTTGCTCTGTAGCAAAGGAAATTTGTACTCGACGATTTGAAAAATTTTAAAAATTCATTACTTGAAGGTTTCGCTTCAAATAAACTTCAATTATTCAAAAATAATCTACTTTTAATTTCCTGAAAACAATGACATGCTCCTGCAGAAAACAAGGGAATAAACTCAAAATTTGCTCTGTAGTGATGGAAATTTGCACTCAATGTTCACTTTAGAATTAGAATTTGAAAAATCGTAAAAAAATAATCACTTGCAGAATTAGCTCTTAATTAAGGTAAAAAAGTAAAATATAAGCACAAAAAAACGAAAATTCAGACAAATATCAAAAATTCGCGGTTAAAAAATGCAGGTCAAAAATCCGAAAATTTAAACAAAACAAAATCAAAAAGTTTAACCAAACTAAAGAATATTTCGGGCAAAAACTCTAAATTTTGGAACGAAGACATGAAAAATACAGGTCAAATATCTACAATATAGGCCAAAAAAATAAAAAATGCTGGTCTAAAAATAAAAAATGCAAACCAAAAAAATTGAAAAACAAGGAAAACAAAATTAATTTGCAATTTTCAGCTCCTAAAATAACTCTTTAGCTTAAAATTAGTTGCCGACCAGAAACTCGAAAACGGTAGTCAAAAGGTAACCAAAAAGTAAAAAAAATTCGCCCATAAAAAATAATAATTCAAGTTAGAAAATCTGAAATAAAGGGCTAGAAATCAGAAACTGTACTTGAAAATATCAGCAAAAAATAAAAAAGTTGCGTATAAAAAGCAATCATTTATGTTAAAAAAATCTAAAATATAGGATCAAAAATTAAAAACTTTGACCAAAAATTCGATCCTAAAAATCAAAATTGTGGACCAAAAATCCGAAAATTTTAACAAAAAAAAAGAAAATTTGTAAAGACACATTATTCAAAATAAGTCTGTCAAAATTTCAACCATCTGTTGCAATAAATGTGGAATTCCCATGCAAATTTCTGAAAAAATGCGCCTTATTGGTCATCAAAATTTGCTTTTTAGTGCAACAATTTTTGTTGTGGTAAACTTGCGATTATTTTCTTTGTAAATTTGTAAAGACACATTATTCCGAATTAGATTGTCAAAATTTCAACCATCTGTAGCAATAAATGTAGAATTGCCATGTGAATTTTTAAAAAATCCGCTTTTTTTATCAAAATTTGCTTTCTAGTGCAACCATTTTTGTTGTGGTAAACTTGTGATTATTTGTTGAAGAAATCTATAAAGGGACATTATTCAAAATTGGTCCGTCAAAATTTCAACCATCTGTCAAAAGAAATGTGGAATTCTCAAGTGAATTTCTGAAAAATTTGCCTTTTTGGTGATCAAAATTTGCCTTTTAGTGAAACCATTTTTGTTGTGGTAAGTAAACTTGCCATGATTTTCTTTGAAAATTTGTAAAGACGCATTATTCAGAATTAGTCAGTCAAAGTTTAAACCATCTGTTAAAATAAATGTGCAATCCCTACTTGTATTTTGAAAAATGCGCCTTTTTGGTCATCAAAATTTTCTTTTTAGTGCAACCATTTTTGTTGTGGTAAACTTGCGATTGCTTTCTTTGGAAATTTGTAAAAACACATTATTCAGAAATAGTCTCTCAAATTTTTAACCATCTGTTGAAATTAATGTGAAACTTCCACGGGTGTTACAGGTGTTGTTGAACATTTAAAAAGTTTTTTAAGAACCAGTTAAAA
Source organism: Ocypus olens (assembly GCA_910593695.2). Lineage (NCBI taxonomy): Eukaryota > Metazoa > Arthropoda > Insecta > Coleoptera > Staphylinidae > Ocypus > Ocypus olens. The sequence goes on from OU343057.1 coordinate 16,552,703, forward strand.
ATTCTACCCGAGTCTACAGGTAGTGCCATGGCTCCGTGGCTCTGTATAACAAGCCGCTCCTGCTAGAATGGAAATGTTCAATGATCTAAATATGCGACAATTAAGTGAGGGCGGTCTGTTGACACAAAAAAATGACATCCCTCCTATTAAATACAAAATGAATTCACAACAATCTACTTTCCCATACAAATCTCCAGTTGGTAACCCTGCTTATTTGCTTGTGTCCAGAAGAATTATTGTGATTTTTTTAAATTTTGAGTAAATGTTCCAACGTCTGTACAGTAATTACATCCATTTATGGGTAATTGTGTAACATTTTTATTAAGAGATAGTAAATGTAATTTATGGAAACTGGGCTTAGCTCGAAATAAGTAAAATTAAATAAATCGCACATGGTGACGAAGTCGTCTGGGATAACTAGCGATTAACATAAACTGCCGCAACTCGTTCGCGACTTTATGAAATCGCAATATCTGCATTGAGTCACGTTGAGACAAAAAAAATAGACATGACTAATTGTAGTGATGGACATAATCGAATGATTTCAATATTCGAAATTAACCTGAAAATCGATCATTCGTTCGAATGATTATTCGATTATTCATTCGAATGATTATTCGAGTGATCATTCGAATGATCTGAAAATCGATTATTCAAATAACCATTCGAATAATAATTCGAGAGATTGGTACTAGATTTTTCATTTGAATGATCATTCGAATAATAGTTCGAATGATTGTGAATCAAATATTTTTATTTTGTGAATGGTATAGATATATTCGAATGATCACTCGAATTATTGTGACTCAAATCCTTTTGATTATGATTTGAATGCGACCGTACACTTTTAACTTTTATCTAGTTTCTTAGTGTATACACATTTTTTTATTTATTTGCAGTTTGTATTACATTTCACTAAAAACCTTACAGTTGTAAACAATATTAGTGTAAATTCGTTAAAATAGTTCAATAAAAAGTTAAGTTTCCAATGATATAACAAATGCTCGTTCAAATTATCCACATACTTTGGTAGGTTTCGAATAATTTATTCGAGTACCTATCACTCGAAAGATCATTCGAATGAATAATCGAATCGATCATTCGAATTATAAAAATAAGTTTTCGAGATAATTGATTATTTTCATAATCGAATTAATTGATTATCATCATTCGAATGATCACTAATTGTAAGTTTAAACGCCCATGTCCTATAATTTCCTATATCAATAAATACATAAAAACAAAACTTTGCAAAATATCTATCAGAGACTACAAAATGGTAACAACTTGTTGGTTGAAACAATTACTTTCCTGACTAATGCCATGACGAATATAGAATTAAACAAAAAATATATGAAATCATGGCCATCATGTAATTTTCTCAGATTTAAAGGTATAAAAGGGATGTTTGTGGTATCATTCATATTTTTCTTTTCTTTAAACTAGTGGGATTTTGAAAAAAAAAATGTTCATTTTGGTATTCATTAATTACCGTTTATGTAAATTTCACGTAACCTTTATATTTGCATAATTATACACAAAAAATAACGTTTTGCAATTGTTAGATCGTTTTCAAAAAACATTTATTAATAACGTGTTCAATGTTCCATGATCTTCAACCATAATTTAAGTGATTTTGTAAAATATGCTACATTTGGAAAAATATCGGAAAAACGCTACGAAATTTCACCAAATCATTTCCAGTTCTTTGAATTGCTGAGAATTTTTTTTGGGACAAACAAAACACGCTAAAAGCAAACACTTTCTTAGAACCAAATTTGACCAAATTTTTTTTTGATTATTTGAATTCTTCAGAAAACCTTTTAATATTAAATATAATAAATAAATAAATAATAAATAAATTTTAATATTTAAAAATTGTGATAAATTTCTTTCAACCTAAAACGGATATTTCAAATTCGAAAAAAATACTTGATATTATAAGCGTAATACAAATGGTGTTGCATTAATCAATTTGTATATTATAAATAAAGTTTTAGATTATCTTGCAATTAATATACAATTTTATAATTTAAATACGAATGAAAACAGTAAAGTAAGGAAATAATATAACGTTGTTAGATATTGTTTACTTATTAATTTTTCTGGTATTTCTTACGATTCACGATTGATACCTTTATAATTAATTATAGGTGATGTTTTCTTAACTTAAATTTTGTATTCATATATTTTTCAGTGTGTTTCGGTATATAGTCTGGCCGTGCTATGATGGCATCTGAGGTGATTAACTTGGGCCACCCTCATTTGCTTGTTGGGCGGGTGTTTTATGCGTCTAGAATGCCTGAGGTTCTTAATAAGCGAACATGATGTGTTGGCTTGCATATTTATTTTCAAAGTTATCTGTAACAACTGATTTATAAATAGTAGCCGCCTCAGATGCCATCGTAGCGCGGCCAGATTATATTTGGGATTCTGAAATATTTTGAACTGTTGTGCTGTTGATTCTTATTTGGACACCTTGGATATTGTTATATTTTATAACAATCTGTAATATTCGGCATTCCCAGTAAAATTTAAAAAAATATTTATACCTACAGTTGCTTTATTTTACCTTAGATTAAATTTCATAAAATATTTACGACGTTTGCTTCTAGTTTTCAGGATCCTCGACGTTATTTTGTGGATATCTTTGTTCGTGGATAGTATTATATGACGGAGTTTGATTAATATCTTGCCAGCATCATTAATTTCTCTCTCCTTTCATACTTTTTATTTTCAAACATTTTATCTATTTATTCGTGTGACTTAAGTTTCGGTAACTTCAAACTAGAAGTAGTACGCTCAGTTACCGAAACTTAAGTCATACGTATAAATATCTATGTTATACAAAACGAAGTTAAAAGAGCTTTTATTAAATTATTTAGCATGTATAACGAAGTAGAAGCCTCCAGAATAAACAATATCTTATCTTATCGTTTTTATTTCTCTTACTGATTCTGCGGATTGAATTGTATACTCGCAATAATCTGAAGTTGCCGCCGCCTCTTCTTGAGTTATGTTAATATTTTTCTAGCTGTCCTTACAATTTCGTGTCTTCTTTATTCAAGATTTAATACCACTTCCTGCATTCTTATGCATTGAATAAATTATGGTGTTCCGATCTCTCCTCCGCAGTGATGTGGATCGGGCAAATACCCGGTGGGTAGAGTAAATAGCAATGGGTATTTACCTGTTTCTTAAGTAGTGGAAACCCCAAAATAAATACTGCCGCCGTAAAATATTTTCTTCTCAGATGCTGATTTATCAGACGATGATGAGGTCCCACCTATGGTTCTTACTCCAGATAACGATTTGAAGGATGATGCAATTATTTTCGAAATTGATCTAGCTAATGATTTTGATTCTGAGGACGACCTACCTTTGTCTACGTTCGTTCAAAGCAATTTCCAGTTCAAAATCTCTAGATGGGAACATTTGGACATACCACAGATTTTTCTTTCAAAAGGCCTTTTTTTTACATATTTACGTATTTATTTTCAGAAATAAGTACAGGTAAAGGTACACAGTACAAATTAGTGAAAACTTGTCAGATGAGACAACTGAGACAAAGCCTGATTTGGCATATGAAGATAAAATTAAATTTAATAACTTAAAACTAAAAACTTAAAAAAAACTTATAAAACCTAAAACTAACACTTAAAGTGGCATGCTTTCATTCATAGGAGTTGTAATGAGTATGGTTCTTTCTCGCACAAGAAATTAATTATCTCGTTAATAACAAAGCAAACCAACCTGTATTCTGTATTCTGTACGAAGTTGTGGTTCATCAGTAAATACAAATGATAACGGAATCAATCAGTTTATTCGGATCTTGATGCCAATGGGCGTTGTAAACTTTCCTCCTCATGCTAATTACTGGAGTCAGCAAAAAAAAATAGCAGATGTCATGAGCATCAAAAGGTTTCAGAAATATACATTTTGCGAATTACATGCTATTTTAGGGTGGGAGCATGAAAGACTAAAACTGCATTATCAATGAATTGGAGTGGATATAAGTTGGGATTAAAGAAATCGGGGTTGGGTTTAAAAATGGCACACCAAAATTCTGAAGAAGTCTGTTAAAAATACGTCCTATACTGAATTCTATAAGAGATCATTGCAATAAGAACATAATCACTCGATAGACGAAATGATGGTACCATACAAAGGTACCCATGCAATTTGCGACGGAAAAAACCGCATAAGTGAGGTTATAAGATATTTGGACGTGCAGGTGTTTCAGGCATTACATACGTGTTTATACCACATAGAAAGGGGTTGGATAAAAAATTGAATGAGATTGAGAAGACATTTGGAATTCGCGGACAGGTCGTTATTTACCTGTGTAAAACTATACGTCAACCACTGGCGAGGATATTTTTTTCCTTCTTCGAACTAATTGTTTATTTGAAGAAAACTTTTGGTATAAATGGGAACTAAGAAAAAACAGATTAATAGACCGCCAATTCAAATCCGATCGTGATCTGCTGAAAACAGATGGAGGAAGTATGGATTATAGGTACAACCAGAACAAAATGGGTAAATAACAAAGTTGTAACTTTAGCAAGCTCTTTTGTTGGAGTTGCACCAATTGGATCTGCACAGAACGGAAAGGTTGATGTGCCTTCTCCTAAAATTATTTAAGAATATAATTAGCCTTGCTGGTATGCTCATAGAATTATACAGACCTATACCTAAATCCAAACGATCTTGTATTATTTGGTTTTTATTTCGGCGCGAGACAGAAACAAATCTTGTCTCAAAGAATTTCGCTTAATGATTTCGACGCTCCTCTAACAAAACGAAACACAAGCAGGGACGACCATCACGGGAAAAGTACTGCCTAAAAAAAGCTATAATTCCGTTACCCGTTGAAGATTATTAACGCAATGATGAGACAGGGCAACGGCTAATTTACGATGTAAAGGGACGTTGTCGATTTCGACGTTCCTCTAACAAAACAAAAAACAAGCGGGGACGGCCATCACGGGAAAAAGTACTACCTAAATCCTACAAAAAAGCTATAATTCTGTTACCAGTTGAAAATTATCAACGCTATGATGAGACAGGGCAACGGCCAATTTACGATGTAAAGGGACGTTGTCGACAATTATTATTCTGTTATTGAATGTCAATTCTATTATTTTTTACATTCTCAACATCTAGTATTTTATTTTTATGTTAGAATTTATATATTTTTAAGAATAGTAGCTTATATTGGCAATGCCTCTTTTTAGTCAAAAAGTTTTGATAATATTGTAATGGTAATATGTACTTATAAAATTGGTAAATTTTTTGGTAAAAAAATATGGTTGCCAAATAAAGGGTTGCTTTATTTAATGCTTCTGCAGCTATAATAATAAATAATAATAAACATTTTATTCATATTACGGAAAATACATCACATAATTGATAATTACTATTAACTACAATCACAATCTACCGCTAAATGAATACGTCAAATCAAAACGAGTTATAGTGCTCTAATTGATGTATTCCGAAATGGAATAAAATTCTTGTTCAATTAAGAAGTCTCTTAGTTTGGTCTTAAATGATGCGTTTCAAGTCATTTGGTAATTCATTGAACATCCTCAATGCGCAATAAAAGAGTGAACTAGTCTATGCAAGTAAGGGTTTTCAATTTTAATTAATCATACAATAAAAAAACTCAGCTTACGTACTAAGGATTTCATGAAACGGAGAAGGGATATGGACCGAGAAGCTACAAAGAAATAAAAAAAAAATATGCGGAAAGACCAAAGAAAACATAACACCAAACCCATAAGAGATGCAATCGAAAACAACAGTAATATGAAGGTTTTGTAATCAAATCTCAAAGGGGAACAAAAATAAAAAAAAAATAACAAGGCATCGTATGTAATAATAAGCACTTCGTTTGTTTGTTTTTATTACTATTATTACATATTACAATATGTTCCACCAAGTGCTGAATGAGAGCCTAATCCAAGAAATAAACAAGGCATCATAATTAGTAACCAAGAAGAAATCAAAACTGTGGCCCAAGAATTCGACAGAATTCTACAAATATCTACCTCTCAGATCAGAAATCTAAAATATAGAATCAGAAATACATCGGCGCGAACTGTAGACAACACGGGAAATATCCAGATGAAGATCGAATAACTAGCAAGATGCTACAAATTAGAGGAGAAAAACTCCAGGCGAGTACACAACTTTTACTCAGTAAATACATAATAGAGGGTTTGATGTCTAAAAAGTGACAAAATACTGAAGTGATTATTCTAAAAAAAGGGACAGAAATCACCTTGAGAACCAAAGTTTACTATCACACTTCGCACTAAAATAATGTCAAATAATGGATTTTTCCCAACCAGTCGAGCAGACTGGTTTTAGAAAGAGATACAGTACTATAGATTAGAGATGTATCGATACATCGACCACTGAGCCGATAATCGGTATCGGTTATATATCGGCTAATAATATTTAAAAAGTTATGTATCAAGAGATTTGTGTTTAAGTTGAATATTTTAAATCACATGCACGATCTCTGGTGGATACAGGTTTCAACAAGTTTCACACGCTATAGTCCAAATCGGTGCAGCGTGGTTTTCTCTTATCCGACAGATCTTGCCACAAATGCTAACTACAGGCGATGTTCCATACATATCGATATCGGCCGAAAAATCCATATCGGTCCATCTCTGCTATAGATCATCTGCAGTTGCTACGGATACTCATTGAGAAAACTACAGTGTACAATTTACCCCTGCGCATCGCCTTTGTAGACCACCAGAAACCATTTGACTATCGAAAACTGGGCAGTTCTAAAAGCCCTTGATAATACCAGAAAGACTCTAGGTAATTAAAACTCTATCAAAATGCGTACATCCAAGACAAAAGAACGAATGAAGAAAGGAGTACGAAAAGGGGAGACGATCTCCTCAGAACTATTCATCAGCCCTAGAAGAGGTTTTAAATTTAGACCTAAATCACCTAAATTTTGCAGGTGATATCGTTTTTGTAAGCAACTCCATAGAAGAGTTAAAGACCATGCTAGAAGAACCTTATCAGGCATCCCTAAATACTGGACTCCAAATTAAATTGAAAAAGACTAAAAATATTCAGGTAACCATCGATATCGAGTTTCTTGAAAACGTAAACGAATACGTCTATCTGAGCAAGTGGCGGCTCGTGGAACATGTTGATGGTACAGCCATACAATATACCCCCCCCCCCCCCCCCCGTTTTTGAAGAAAGAAAGATCGATTTATTTTCCTAGACCAAAGTAAAAAAGTTCTTGCTGAGCTTGAAACTACAGGTAGTGCCATGGCTCCTTGGCTCTACATAACGACCGCCCCTGATCTGGGCCATAAGATACAGATAAGTAAAGAAAGTCTCTAAAATCTCCAGGACTTTGAAAACTAGGATTAGATTAAATATATCACGTGTTCAAAAATTATGAGAAAAACTGATATACCAAAACATGAATCTGGTCTCTTTTTCAGGTGAACCCCGCGACAAATAATCTATAGAATGATACACAATGTGTATGAGAAAGCTGAACATTAAGAATAGTTTTTTTTTTAACCAGATGAAATAAAATCCCATAAACATTGCGATTCCCACTTCTTCAAACACATTTCCACCGCGCTGTGAAATAAGATTTCCCTTTCACGTTCATTATAGAGCCGGTGCTTTGTTTCCAAACGAAAGTTCATTAATATACGTGCGTACTCGCAAAAAAAGCCATTGTTACTTTTGATCTGTTTAATTTAGAGGAGCCCTTTGTTGGAGCATAAAACCCCGAACGTTAGTAGGTGGGAAACTATTAAACGAGACTAATCAAGAAAGTCGCGGGAAATGAATCCGGTGCGATACCGTCCCGAAGTTGCTTTTGAAAATGGATGGAACAATGTGAGCTGGAACCGAGCACGTACGTTACAAAGCAAAATCAGGTTGTTCGCTTCATTCAATTTACACCTTGAATGACATGTATACACAATGTAGCGCCGTTCGCTTCGGAAACTATGCCCATATTCACTTGATAAAACTGTTCAATATCAGAGTACACTAAAAAGGACATCGTTTAACGTCATGCTTATGTATAGAAAATAACGGCTGTTTCAATACTCAAGCTCCCACCATCAATAGTAGTTCAAATGAACCATACTAAAAAAGGACAGTTTTTTTTTGGAATAACCAGCCATATTTTCAAGGCAGTTTTTAGGTATAAAGATATAATAATTAATGTTTTTTTTGTTACAGAATCAAAACTATAATTTCTTGCCGTTTGTTTATTGAATGTTTGTGTGCAGTAATTATTCTATTGCGTGTTACATTGATAGTTATGCTATTTGTAACATGCAAATTACTTTTTGTATAATTCAATATTTATCATGGCATTAACCGGGAAAGTAGATTCCTCAATAAGTAATTTGTTTGTAGATCATATTTTTAAATGATTGCTAAATTTAACAACACGAAAGCTTAATCTTCCTACAAACTAATTTGTTTTATGGTTAATTTATTTTTGTAATTTTACGTTTTCGTTTTTTATAGTTTCATTTTAGGGCAATTAATGTTTTTTGTATCCGAGATGAAAACTAATCTAAATTTTGACATACAAAAAAGCATAGGAAGCACAATTATTTCTAATCTAATAATTCAAAAAATTAGTCCTACATAATTAATATTCACTGAAGCAAGAAAGTCAGTTACACATACAAATTACCACAAAACTAAATTGACCACGTGGTATATTTCTAAAACACACAGACGGTCATAAAATCGAATACATCTATGTTTTCCAGTAGTTTGTATTCTTGATCTTCGATAATAAACACCATAGGTGGTGATATGAGACCCTGCGGAACTTGCATCGCGAGTTTCACTTTCAGAACGCGTTTAATTAGCGATTAACGCGTTGCAATAAAAACGCGAATGCATTCATTAAGGCAGGTAATTGCGAAATAGAGAAAACAATGGGATTTCATAATGAAACGGCAAATGCGAGCGGGCCACCCCTTCATCAGTTAGGGCAGGTACGTAAGCCCGGAGAAAATGAGGGTTGGAGCCGGAATAGTTCTTGGAAAATTGAATTATAATAGATTAATGCCAGGCGAGGACGTTTACTGGGAACAGAAGGCAGGGATAAAGTTTTATAGTTAGTCCATGCCATTGAGTCAGATGTTAGTTATACGGACTATGGTTGCTCAAATAAACGATTATTAAACGCAACTATCCACAGGGATTTGATACAAACGCGAGATTTTATCGCAACCAAAAACACCTATCAAGGGAAAATCGCTGGCGCGGCGCGGTGATTTGTTTAAATATTTGGGGCGCCCGGGGGTGCAATCACATGATATTTGACCATTCTAGATTTTTATGATTTACGTTTTGTTTGTTTTTTGTTTTTAATCAACCTACCGGTCAATCTTCTCCAGCGATGTAGTAGTCTGATGCAGAATTGTTTGTTGTTTGTCCATTTCGACTACACATGGTGTTCCGAGTTCATTTTCTGCAAAAAAAAGTACGTGCTCATTAGTACGAGGTACCTGTGGCATTGTAAACCGAATATGGGCCAAGTACAGATGGTATTCATAAGAAAAACATCAATATTTGAAGCGAGTGCTGATATGACAAGATAATGCAGTTTGTGATTGTATTGGGTTTTTCACCACTTTACAACGAGACAGATTAGATCGCATAATACAAACCACACCTAATGAGGTTAATTTATTTTAATTAAAAATACAAATACTAGCAGACACTAAAAAAATGTCATAAACACCGTCGCGAACACGAACTTCTCGAGACAACAAAAAATTGGGCTACGTGTTCTGCTCGATTTTCGGTTCTTTTCTTTCGAATTTTGGTAAATACACGAAACTCACCTCTCCTATTGAAAGGACGAACCCTCACAGCAACTTTAATTTTATCTGTCGACATGATTCCAGATATACAATTACACACCAAAATATAAACACAATTATCGCACGTTTTTAAAATACACGTCCACAGATTTATCCATTTTCGAACATAATAGTCACAACACTTCACTCAACGCGGACACATACATGCGCAGCTTTCGCCATATTCAAGTAAATGCTGGTGATATTGGTCATTGCGCCATGACGGCTCGAAATTCTTACACAACTGCGCAAAGTGCCGTCCGTTCAAAACCTTACGTTTGGTTAGATTCCTATAAAACTCAAGGATGTGAGCGCGCATCGATCCGGCACTGCTGATAACGCCCCCGCACGACTGATACTCCATTCTCTATCGATCTTCCCACTACACCAGCGCGCTCTGTGTTGCGATAACTTCAGCAAAGGTTTGCGCTTCCACTACTATACGGACCCATTCGTCTAATATGAGCTGAAATTAGTTTAACGCCTTAACCTAGGGCATTATTTAGAAAAATGTACTACTGGGAGCGAAATTTGTTAACACAATGCGGGGATCTTAATTAAGTAACTTATTAAACTTTATCACGCCATCTTCTTGACGTTTAGTTTCACATAATCTCAGGAAACCTGAAAGATCCCCTAGTTTGCAATCTACGCAGGCAATCTTTCTAGATTTCTATTTCACTAAAATGTTTGCAGTTTTCAGCATATCAAAATTTCTGCTATTTACACATTCTGTTAGTTCCGTGCTCCAAAGATAGAGGGTTGTATGACAAATAGTATACACCGATACTCTACATTGAATAATTAATATTGAAAACCCACACTTGTTGCAGTTGCAGTTGCAATTAATTAAATGTAGCTAAAATATAGCCTGTATATATAAATCTTCATCCTGTACTATATTTCGTCTTTATTTAATTTACTCTACATAGAGTTTATTGCGGGGTTTTTTTCTGGTACGGCCGAGGAACAAGAGGTGGTAATACAGATAGGTAGGGTCAGTTGCAGAGACGGCTGGCTGGGTGACCGCACCTATCTGTATTACCTCCTCTTGTTCCTCGGCCGTACCAGAAAAAAACCCGCGAACCGTCACTGGTCTATTGTGCTGTGAAATACGTGCGTATGCCTCGTAGATAACATGTATTGTGCAAGAATATAAAAACCCTTTCAATGAATAAATGTTCGATTTGATTTTCAAAATTGTTTATATTACACGCCACAACTGTTTCAAGTCTAGCTTCTTCGGTCAAAGAAATATACAAATAACTACAAATACATTCTCATCAGTGCGGCCGAGATAGCAGAGGTGGTAACGCAACCGAGCCTACCTATCTGTATTGCCACCCTTGCTACCTCGGCCGTACCAGAAAAAAACCTGCGAACCGTCACTGATTCTTATACTATTTGATGGTTGTGGAAATTCTGCTAATTCTAGTAGAATGACATGTACATTTAGGGCCACTTGCACCGCAGGTACTTAATCTTGGTTAAAAAGTTAAGCACGATTAAGCCTCTAATTAAGTCACAATTCGGGAATATAAAAGTGTTATAAATTTGTAAGTTATCCCAAATATGTCTCTTTGATCAATATGTTATTGTCTAAATAATTTGCCAATAAAATTGTTGTGTTTTAAAGAAGTACTAACCGGTACTAACCATTGATTAAAGGTAATCGGCTGTGGTGCAAGTGGGCATTAATGTCTTAATTTTTCGTCTAGTAGATGCTAGAAAATGTAGTAGAATTTGTTTTGGTCTAAACCGATTTCTCGATAGAAAGTACGAGGAAGTATTAAATAATAATACAATTTATTGTACTCGATTTATACGGTATAAACTGCTTAATATTTTCAATTGAAACCTTGAACATATCTGAGAATCCGAAGAACTGAACAGCTTTTGGTAAAATTTTGTAAACCGAAAGTTATTTTGCTTTTGCAGATATTTTGTTAATATGAAAGATATTAAAAAAAACTTTATTTGGCAATATTCCACACATATACATCCATAATATATTATATTATATCCCCACCCTAAAAACAAACAAACTCAATTCTCCCTTTCAAACCGACCTCCACCCACGTCCCTGTCCTCAATCGCACCAACCACCTGCATACCTCTATTCCACTGCCACTTTCATACAGACATACCTTCGAAACCTTCTCTTCCACCCTCCTACCTATCTCCTCCTGCACTTCTTCGCACCCATTCATCCAATGATCCCTTCTTCACAAAAGTCGTGCCTCCTATATTCCTCTCCAATCCCCACCTATCTGTTCTTCTCTTCATTCCCACATATGAATGTCGACAACACGTGGACTACATCTGGCTTCAACTTTTTTAAATAGCGCGGCGGGCCTGCAAACACCTGCAGTTCTTGGTACTTCGGGTTGTAGCTACCCTTTTGTATTTTTCTTTACCTCTCCTACAACTCAACGTATCGGAGTCTATCCGCCACTTCCCATTCTATTTTTCCACCCGTGTCTTTTCAAAAACATCTGCTGACATACAACTTGTTACTCTCATTTATCCACCTTATTCCTTCACCTTTCCTCACCCATTACCTATAAAACGCACCTCATACCTCTATCACTACCCTTTCCTTCCACAACCCTCAAACCTTCCTCTTAAATTTTACTACCCTTCTACGGCACTCCTGCAGGACATATAGTTTGGAGTGGACCTCTCCAGTCCTAAGATCCTTTTCAAATATTGCATCTCTACCCTTTCTAATTGGTTTCGCTTCGCACCACACCTAGCATCCCATTCCATATATTGCGCATACGCTCCATTGCCACTTTCGTTTTCTTGCACAAATATTCAACATGGCACGCTTTCGTACCTGATTCGCTGAAAACTCGCTCAGTCTGTTCTCCCAACCAACTCAATTCTTCATCAGTTCCTCTTCTTCCTACATTTTAAATATCATCCATTTCATTTTACTCACATTCACAGTCATTCCCAGCTTCATCTTTTATTCACAGTTTACACCAATACTACCACACCATCCGCATATGCTAGGCCCCACACCATTCCCCCTGTTTTACTCAGCTCCAACACCCTCTCCACATCTACCACATATAGGTTGAATAGTCTCAGTGTACACCCTTGCTTCATTCCACATTTCCTTGTAGACTTCACTTATCCGCTTCATCACCTGCTACGGCACCCCCATGCCTTTTAAACTTTCAACCATCAACTTTCTGTTTACCTAATCATACGCCGCCTTCAGATCTACAAATAACATATATTTTTCTTTTTTCATCAGCTCTCTCTCAATTATCCAATGTAGTTATATGCTCGCTAGTGGACCGTCCTTTCCTAAACGCCCCTTGAATTTCTGGTCGCAGCCTTTTACCTTTACCTCTACCTTTATCTCCAACCTTTCCTTCACCATTAACAAAATTAGTTTCTATAGGCTATACATTAACTTTTTAAAACATTAGTTTACAGTTTTAAAGTGCAAATATTTCGGTACAGGTTTCTGTAATTTAGTAAATACGCGGCAAAGTCATATTCACGTCATAACGGAATATATTCCGACACAGGACCGGTAAGGGTTAAAGATACTCCCCTATAGTTTTTTGCTCCCTCTTATCACCTCCCTTATGAATTGGAACAATAACTCCTCCGTGCCATTGGAAACTGACTTTCTCCTCGCATCGGGTGCTGACATTTTTATGATGATTATTACAACCGCAAACCCTCCCCGGCGGCCTGCTTTGAGTAGACAAAATGAACTGGTCGCTTATTTAGTAGCATTAGCATTTTCTCTTTTCCTTCTGTACTACAACCCTTCCACACTTCTACCTATATCCCATCTGGGCCCGCAGCTTCCCCATACTTCATTTCCCGAAGCGCCCTCTCTAACTCCTCCGTAGTAAAATATTATTTTCTATAGAAAACCCTTCTCTCTGCAACCTCCTTCCCTTCAGTCACTTTTGTTCCTAACAACTCTTCAAAATGTATCTTCCATGTATCAATATCTATACCCTCTCCTTTCAGAGCCGTCCCAAAATCTGGTGTCAAATTGCGCAGTGAACATCTTAAAAACATTCAGCGAGCGCCGCGTGAATATAAATCACAGAATCGATTGCGAAGTGATGATTCATTTGGTGATGGAGACACGCATAGGTTTGTTATCGCGTCTCTCTGAATCAGCGGCGGCTCGTGGATTTCCATAGGTGAGGCAAAGACTAAGATACCGCTCGTGCTGCACTACTGACTCTAATAGAGGAAGCAAGTATTCCGTTGCTTTTTAGGTCAAATTTTCTTCCGTTGCCTCACCACCGAACATCCACGAGCCTCCGCTGCTCTGAATACTTTCTCACTCTGCGCAAACTGGGGGTAGGTGTCAGGACCTTTTGCGACGGCTTTATTTTCCTGACCGGTTCTCTTACCTTCAATTAGTTTCGTTTCCCAGATTGCATATATAATCGAGTACAATTATAAAAACAAAATTTACTCAAAGAGCTTAAAAATGTACAATTACAAGTTGAGTTTTAAATGAACTAATTTAAAAACAAGAATCCCTTCTTATAAAAGTTTTAAATTTCACTATATTTATTCAAAAAGAAAACACCTAGAGCTGATTCAGTTCAGCGCATTTTTCTACGACACGTCGTTTTCGTACATCGAATCGGTTTAAAATAATGTGATTCGGTTGGTTTCAGGTTCGACCTTGATGCCTTGAAGAGGTATGGCTGGTTACGGAATCGTCAGCCATTACATACAGACAAGATATCAATCAATGTTATCGCCTGTATTACTTTCCATCTTCTCGAATGAGGATTTAACTTTTCAGATACGCATAAATGATTTAGTCGGCGCGCGGCGTTTTTAACAGCAAACCTGAAATAATATTCTTGGACATTAAGATTCTGCGTCGTGTTCGGTTTCGTATATAATTCAAAATTGAATTTTGCTTTACAGTGAGGCAAGAATTATACTCTATTTTTACAGTAAATAGTAGACTGTTACATCATGAAAATATGCCAATAAGTGTTTTATATTTATTTTCGTTATCGTTGGTTGGGAGCGTTTCTAGGGTGATATACACTAATCAGCGTCTAGTGGAGATATGATTTATTACTAAATAAAATGGTAGTTGTCCGCCTGAACGATGGCAACCCAATACACACCCACACACACACAGCATGGATAAAGAATATATCGTTCATATAACAATAAAAATAATGGACTCTCGCACAGCAGGTCTATGAATACCAGTGACGGTTCGCGGGGTGACTCATGGTACGGCCGAGGTAGCAGAGGTGGTAATGCTTTGTTTCATACCTCATATCCGTTCCGTTGATGATTCGTTTACTAATTTGCCAGCTTATAAATTTTGTGCTCATCTTAACTCGCTACAAAAGAAACTCAAAATGAATCAACTGAATTAACACTTCCATTTAAAATCAAATCAACTCACAAGCTGGAAGCGTTCGACGTTTCAAACATTTGCTAATATCTCCACAAGATTGTTGGCAACTTGAATTACTGAAATTCGTAAGAAATAATCACATTTTTTATCAACGCCGTGTGAAACCCATAATTTCATTGTTGTATCAGCATAATTTAATCATAAATACAATTAGTGACAATTTCGCCTGTTGACAATGCTCAATTAGAATATCACAGTTCATGAATAGGAATAGTTTACAATTTCAATTTTATTCGGTATTTATGTGTCAATTCAATCTAGAAAGGGAAAATAGGCTCTAAATAAAAACGACTTCTTAGATAAATATTTTAATTAGAAACAGGAATAGGAAAATAAATAAAGTAAATATTTATAACAACTGTAATATGTAATATTGTGTGAATCGTACAATTCTCTTATAACAAACTACTATCCACATACAATATTTTTGGAAGGCACGTAATTTTTTGTGTGTGAATAATACTGAAAATAAAACACTTTCTTAGATATGAGATAACAATTTACAAAAGTTTTGGGTATAATACATATATATCTAAAATAAAAACTCTGGGCGCGACCCGAACAATATTATAGTACTCAAAAATAAAACTAGAGATAAAATGTATTTGCATTTGCACATCTTTTTTAACTAACATTTTTAAATGTTATAGGGTTGCCACAGTATTCCCTGTATAGTTTTTTCATTTTAATTTATTCACGTGAGGTTCACTAAATGCTGAATATACTTCATCTAATACTCATTTAAAATACAGGCTTAACGACTACCTTGCTAGAACTCGTCTAAACATCTATAAACAATTGAAATGAATGACATTTATTTCTGTGAGAGGACACACGGGACCACAGTTGAACTGACAATAACTTAGAGGACAGTGGGTGCTTCGTTGGACAATTGTTTTCCTTGCGTTAAAACAATTGTGAACATTTATATCATGCGATCATGTCGATGTCGAGCGTGTCGCCATCTACAGGGTCGATGTGGCTGGTGGGGGTGGGTAACCTGGGCTCGCAGAGCAGCGGGTCTATGGAGTGCACAGGATGGGATGGTGATGGTAGCAAGGTTTCTCCCGGAAGAGCGTGCGGGGATGACAGCATCGGATCTCCGTTGACACCATTCACTGGCTCATCGTCATCCATTAATTCTTCCATCGCTGATATGCTCAGGGTTGCGTCAGTGATTACATCTGGCATCTTGAATTAAAAAGATAAACTTAATTATTATAGCTGGATTAGCAAAAAAAGTGTTAAAGTGCGCACTATTCAAAGTATTCGTAATAAAAATTGCTTGGATTACAAATCAGTAATCGCCTTAAACCCTTTTTCGCGAAGTATTGTGTGAGAAAAATTGTAAAAAGTAAAACAAAGTAATTTTTATTGCAGCTACATCTTATTGTTGTATACTTTTGTTCTTTGCTCCAGTTAACGATATTTGGCACGTGCCCTATCAGAAATAAATCAAAGCTACACATAACGATGAAATTTTGAAATACTTGTATTTTGTGTTGCCTGTGATATCTCATAAAATCTACAATAACCGACCGTTCGTCCTTGAAGTATTCAAGAGAAATTACGCACTTAAAGATCGGTTCATGAAATTGTAATAATCTCGATTTTTTGTTTTGTAACATATAAGTGATTTATATGATCCCATAAAAGTATATAAAACAAATTGGTTTAATCGCGGCCTTAGACTCACATTCAAGGAAACTGACATCAGCCTTGTGTAAATACCGCAAATATGACTTTAATAGTCAAGATTCCTTTACCCGCTAATATCCGCACATGCACGTCTAATCAGGATACATTGAGCCGTCCAAAGGTTACCGATGCAAAATCCGACTCATTAACAATGGAGCAGGAAACAATTGAATGAGAATAATTTCGGAAGAAATTCATGATTCACTCGTGTTTGCATAATTAATCTCTTCGCAATTATAATTTCACAGACAACAACTTTGTTTTTCTCCGCACGTTATGCCTATTCAGTCACGAATGTCGGAAATTAAGCCACGCCGGCGCAGTGGGCTAAATATCCAGCGCTTAAAAGAAACTTACTCGTCTTACAGGGTCTGGTAAAAGTAATGATGGCATCACTGAGGCGGTTGGGGGTTGGTTCTGGTTTTTCGAATAAGTATTGTACAAGGAACTTGATGATGAACCGTGTTGCCAGTTGAAGTCGGATACTGGTAGCCCGTGGGATTTAGCCTGTCTTTCCAATTCCTGCAAAAAAGGAACACACGGTTAAAATTTACTGTAGTAGTTAATATTTGGCGCAGACTGGTCTACTGGGACACCGGGGATTTTCCCGGTGACTAAATAATGAATATAATATAGATGTAATAAAAAATTAGTGTAGTGAAAGAAATTAAAGGTAAGCCTGATCTATACTTAATTCTACGAAGTAACGGGTGGCTTAAGTAATAAGGGTCGGCTACATGTGTGTGGAGATATACAAAGTGACTATCGGCCGGAACCAGTTTTGATAAAAATAATTTATTTTGTATAAATGTTATTAATATTTACGATTGAATTATTATAGGTTATTTTAATAGAAATTATTTATGTATAATATGATTGATTGTTGAAGCCATTACTTTGTGATACTAAGGAGGTTGAATTAAAATAATTAATAATAATAAATTAATTCAACCTCCTTAGTATTTTTGTACAGATTTGTCTCTGTATAATTGCAAAATAAATTTGCGCTCTTGAATTATCCAATTTCATCATATTTGAAATTTCAAACTTCAAAAACTAATCCCACGGAACTGACACAATGCAAGGAAGATAATTAGGAACAATAATAGAAGAGGGAAACGTTCCAGATGTAGTTGGATGGATAAGAGAGAGTGCAATCAGTACGTCACCAAAGGGAACAGAGAGAAGCTTTCTAGATATTGTTGGATGGATCATAAAGATGAGGCGAGAGTGAAAACAGTACCACTCTATAATGTGCGGCGATAAAAATTCATTCGACTAAACTTTCTACCTCTTTCAAAAAGAATCCTCATAGCAAGATGCAAAGAGACTAACCCATGACGCATATAACATGAAACAATGGAAATAATCTAGGCTTTGTTATTCGGTAATGTGGATGATCTACTATACTTTTTTTGCAAGAATATATTCACAAAACTCCCTAAAAATTCGTAATTATCTAGCCGAAAAACAGGGACCATATATGATATTAAGAAATGCATTTGAACGGTTATTTTTGTTTGTCCAAGGCAGTTATACAGACAATAGATCGTTATGTTTAGAGCCAAAATAGTCACGCCAACTTCTGAATACAGGCATGGCACTCCAAGGAGAAAACACTATTCATAACATCAAAGTGGCAGCGCTCGGTTTAATCGAACTAGCTATCTACCTTTATGTAAAATTGCTTGTGCAAATGAGCTTGATTCTTCAAAGGATTACCCCTGTCATCGATCAAAATGTAATTTCTTTCATTCACCAGTATTGCAATAAGAGGCGAGGCAGTGTAATTCCTCTATTGATGTAGTGAAATTGAATCAAAAGTAAAATTGGACATTATAGAACAATGGTCAAACAAACATCAAAAAACTATTACGCTAGATGCACCATTACAAGATCACCGGTTGCGACAAGATGGAGAAACAATAATTAATCTTCAAAAAGCTTTTGTTTCTGTGCATGACGCTAGCGTAAAATATCATGTACATGTATTAACTGTAGCTGCAGTGACACCAAAGAAATAAATCAAAAATAGATTGTGTTTGGTCAGTCGTCGTAGAAAACGAGTGAATACTATTTCTTGTTGCAAATTTTGTAAAACTGTTACAAGTTAAATTAGTATACTTTAAACTTCTAAATACTGACAAGGGAACCGTCCGAAGCGTAAAAAACGTAACCGATGTGATACATCGTTCAAAAGTACTCAATGAATACTGACCAATGCTAAAATTTTAGCTGCTATTGGCTATACATAAAATAGCTGTTTATGTAACAAGTCCTACTTGTAGTACTTTCTAAGACGAGACGTTTTATGGCCGAGCGAGCGAAGCGAGAGAAGATAATAATGGAGGCGAGTCCATAAAATGCTATTTTGCACGAGTTATACAGGGTGTTTCAGAGGCTCTGGGAACGGTCAATCACGTGCTTATTTTTCAAAATTTCGAAAAATGTTTTATACAAAAGTTGTGTATAATAATGAGCTGCACGTCCTAAAAATATTTAAATTTATCCAGGGTGTCTCATAACAAAGTTACAGACCAAACTTATGTTTTTTTAAATGGAACGCCCTGCATTTTTTGTCATTTTTGAATTATATGGAGCAAATAAAGGTGAGTTACTTCAATACTCCCTATACCTATTGTTTGCCGTTTTCGAAATATTTGAAGATTTGTTGAAATGCATGGTCTGGGTGAAATTTTATTCTTGCCCCAGTGATTGACGTTGAACGATTAAAATCATTTTAATTATTTGCTTGAAGGTTCGAACTATAGAGCCAACCATGATTTCATAAAAAAAATTATACAGGGTGATAGAAAAACCCAACTTATAAAGTTGAATAACTTCATTTTTTCAAATGGCACAGCCTGTATTTAGTAACGTATTCTTAAGTAGAATCCAATTATCTTTCTTATTATTGAAGTAACTCACCTTTATTTGCTCCATATAATTCAAAAATAACAAAAAATACAGGGTATTCTATTTAAAAAAACATAAGTTTGGTCTATAACATTGTTATGAGACACCCTGTATAAATTTAAATATTTTTAGGGCGTGCAGCTCACTAATATACACAACTTTTGTATAAAATATCTTTCGAAATTTTGAAAAATAAGCACTTGATTGACCTTCCCAGAGCTCTGAAACACCCTGTATACAAAACCTTATATTCGACTGCTTTTAGCATTTTTGGAATACTTTCTAAATAAAAACTGTATATATATACTGGTGGAAAAAATGAAATTCGTGAAATTTCGACCATAACTCGGCGTATCTTGAATCGATTTTGATGAATCTTTGAGGGCAAAAAACTTTGAAGTGTTTTCTTTAAAGTCATGCATGCGAACTTAAGCGTAACCCCTTCCGCCCCCCTTTAGCACCCCTGTGAAAAAAAATTGTTTTTTCATGGAACCATGTCCAACTTTAACGATGTCTATGGAGTTGGAAAAATTTTGTCAACTCGATCCACCATAAAGGAATTAAAGTTTGATCAATTCCCTATGCAATACTAGAAGAACGAAGTTCCTATGACGATTTGGCACCAAGTTATGGGTGTTTGAAAAAAAGTGCATTTTGAGGTTTTTCGCACATAACTCGGGGACTTTTCATGATTCATTTGGGGAAAAAATCTTTCGGGAAAAAATCTCATTTTGGCCCTACTTTAAGGAGGTAAACTCAGATTGGAATGATCCCTTTTCGAACCCTCCAACCCCCGAACAAAAAGAACATGTTTTTGGGCAAAAAAACGTCCAACTTTAATTTAATTTAATTTAATTTATTTGACGGATTCACCTTTTTTACAAATTTATTACATATATATTATGTAAATAATAGAGATTGCTGTATGAAATTAAATAAATAAAAAATATAATAAAAACATAACAGAAAACAATGTACGACTTAATAATTAACTTAAAACTAATATAAAACAAACAAAAAAACTTGACGCCTGACGTGAATTTAAATGATGTCGACGGACTTATTCGTTGAGTAGAGAATGCAATGTTACTCTTACATTGCAATAAAACATACTAAATATTAAATAAAACTTTAGCAACGTGTACCAAGTTGGATAAAATGTGTCGACTCGATCCACCAAAAGGGCATTGAAATGTGTTCAATTACCTGTGCAGGACTCAAGAAACGAAGTTTCTACGGCGATTTGGAACAAAGTTATAGGTGTTTGAAAAAAATGCATTTTGTGGTCTTTTTATCTTTTCGTTTGGAGGGGCGTAGAGCCCTGTCTTTGAGTGGGGGATAAACCTTCTCAAAGAGGACACATTTTACTTTTGATTTCTCAAAAGATCGTCGAAATCGGTTGGATAGAAGCCGAGTTATGGCCATTTGAAAATTACCTAAATTTTTACAATTCTCAAGTGTTTCATTTTTTTCCGTCAGTGTAATGTGTTTGTTTTTATTGGACGAATGGAAAAATAGACGAATGGTGGTGAGTTGGGCCGACATTTTTTCTGAACCTACAGAGATCGTTAAAGTGAGCCTTTGTTTGACCTAAAATAAAGTTTTTTGTTAATGGAGTTCTAAGGTACAAAATGCGATATTCATTTGCGCAAACAATGAATTTTCGTGCATACCTCAAAGAACATGCAAAGAAAATTTCATTCGTGAATACGAAAACAATTTCGTCGAAAAACTTTGGACTTGTGAGTAAAAAAAAATCGCTTTTTTTCAAACACCCATAACTTTGTGCCAAATCGTCGTAGGAACTTCGTTATTTGCCCTTTTGGTGGATCGAGTCGACACATATTTTCCAACTCGGTACACGTTGCCAAACTTCGACGTTTTTTGCCCAAAAACGTGTTTTTTTTGTTCGGGGGTTGAAGGGTTCGAAAAGCGATCAATCCAATCTGAGTTTACTCCCTTAAAGTAGAGTCAAAATGGGATTTTTTTCCGAAAGAATCATCAAATTTGGTTGAAAAGTCACTGAGTTATGTGCGAAAAACCTCAAAATGCACATTTTTTTCAAACACCCATAACGTAGTGCAAAATCGTCGTAGAAACTTCGTTCTTTGAGTCCTGCATAGGGAATTGATCAAATTTTAATGCCTTTATGGTGGATCGAGTCGACAAAATTTTTCCAACCCCACAGACATCGTCAAAGTTGGACACGGTTTCCAGAAAAAACTTTTTTACACTATTACCGGTCGTCTTTTGATCTCTTGAAATGCAAATACTACTATAAAATTCTTAGCAAATGATCACTAAATAATTACAAAGGGTTTGGTTTTCTATAACAGCCAATAACATTTTTCGTGTCTTTTTGCCTCGATCAAAAAATTTAAAAAGTCACGAAACCTGCTTTCTTTCTGAAATGAATAATAGAGTGATTTTTTGACAAAAAGGACTTTATTAACATAACGCGAGTAACCTTGGTTGTCGAAGCGAATCCAAATATCTAAAAACAAAGCAGTTGATCTTTCTAGTTTTTCAGTGTTTAAATGAAGCATGGACTTTATGCACGATACCACAATTAAATGAACATAATTTTATGCAGATTATGTAATCATTACTTGACGTCAATAGTGGTAAAACTCATTAATATCGCTGCTAGTCTAAGAAATCCACAGGATTAATAATTGTCCGCAGTGTATAGGTTTAATTCATTTTGGATGTATTTATGAGAATAGAAATAGATGCCTCTCCAACCAATCAGATAGGCGAATCGAAAAATGGATTAAGTTTGAAACATAAATTTACAGCTTAAATAGATCAGTTTACAAAAAAAACACTTAATCTGAGTGAGTGAATCGGAATGTAGAAAATATAAACAAAATACACGTTCTGATGTTTATAAGAGAATCAAGGATAGACAGGGATGTAGTAAGAGAAATGTGGATAAAAAGAAAGAGATCAGTCAGGCTTGTCTCTATAGACCGTCAGACTAGCTCTCGAATAAAACGCCCAAGCGTCACAAGGCAACAGTCTATGAAAGTAGAATTGAATTTCCTAATCTCAAGACGAATTGAAATAGTTGAACGGAGCAGATTTGAATTCTCGTAAGTATTAAACTCTAAATAGTAACTAAGATCAGACTTTAAAGTACTAAAATGAGGATCTAATGCAAAATAATAGGGTACAACCTGGGCGAGATTATCAGATACTGAAATATAAGAGGGGAATACAATATTTCAGATGAATAAAGAAGAAATATTGTGATGTATTTGAATTACCACGCTTACTCGTATTTCATCATTATGAACCTGATCATTCCTCACAATCAGAGTCCAACCAAGGCGTAGGCATATGAGTGGATAGTGCACCTGTTCTCGGGATTTCACTCACCCCTAATTACTCATTCAAGGCTAAGTGAATCTCTACCTAGAGTAGAGAAAAAATAGTATGAAGGTAGTAACCGCGCTACTTTTAGCCTCCTAAGCTCCCTGTTTTCAGGAAGTTCTACAATATTGTGATTCAGTAATCAATAATGTAAATAGGCTTCTTTATAAAACTCTTAGCGATCGAACAGTCGGAGTACCCACGTAGAAAATTCATGACATGTTGACCGACGAAAGATCACAAAATTCTAAAAGGGAAGCTGAACTTCCTTATCCCAATTTTACTCAAATGAGTGGGATAAAACAGAACTCTCAAAAAACATTGTATTTCAAACATATATGAATAGCCAAATCAAATATGAGGTTAAGAATTTTGAAAGCTACGAAGTACAACCGGAGGGTGTACATCTAAAAAAGTACGACTAAAATGTTACCAATATTGTGGGCAAAATGCAAGATAGTTCTAAAAAAATGCACGAGGTCAAAGACACTCCAAAATGATTATTGACTTTCGCTAAGCAGAGCTCTTACAGCTCTCACTAAACCCGATATTAGACTAGTCTCCTTACAGGACCTTGTCCAATAACGTATCATCTTCACAAGATGGGTAAAATGGATAGCCCTACTTGTAGATGTGGATTGGCATAAGAAATATATGCGAGTCTGCAGCATTAGCTACCACCAGACTGACGCTAACCGGAGGAATGGCGATAACGCCAGAACGAATTAGGGCATTGCCTCCCAGGAAATTAATTAACCTCACCAACCAAGGAAGTTGAATTCCTGGGAAACTACAAGCAGTAGGGTATTAGTACAAAAGACCTAACCAGGTTACAGATATCGTTAGGTAGCGTTTCAATCTTTTTATTACCTGTATTCGCAGCTGTAGCCTCCTGTTGATGTGCTCGATTTGTTTCTGCCTAATTTCGTTCTGTTTCAGCCTTTGTACCTCGCTCTTGAGGCATTTTATGTATTCTACGGAAGACTTCAGTATTGTTCCTTTGTTGGGTCTGACGTCCCTTACGATTTCGAAGTAGGGGTCGTTATTCTTCGGCAGCAACGTGCCTAACTCTTTTATTCTATCGTTTATGTTGAACCTTCTCCGGCGTTCAACTGCAAAGGAAGAACACGTTTTAGTAAAGGAAATTAACAATAGTTATTTGATTAGAAATGAATGTTTACAGTTCAAAGATATTTGGTGGTACTACAATTCCTTATGCCCAGCTGATAAATATCACATCTGATTGATTAGACCATTCGCAAGTACCTTTAATGCAATTTAAGTTATTCTTGACTGAATTCTTAGTAAATGAAAGGTGAATCTTTGTTTATAGTAAATTAAAGATTTAACTATTAATACAAACATTCTAATAGATAACAATAGTTAACGCATAAATTGTTGGCAATATTTTTTGATCGTATCTTATGCATTGAGGAAAACATAGTATTTATTTTATGTCAATGGCACCGATTCAGAATTGGTGTACCTGACTTACTTTGTAAGTTTTCTTCTGTTTATGTTTCTGGAAACAAACTTGAAGATGCAATATTTGTAATGGCTAGTACTTCTGGTGGTGTTATTGTAATATCGCTGACAAATTACAAAAGTTTTGTACCCGTTTCATATGTTTGAACTGATTTTAATTTTATTATAAGTTGCCTGTACAAAAATCTTCTATTACTGGGGAAGCCAGCTTAATGATGAAATATTTACTAATTATTCAGGTTTCGTTTATATTTACATGCGTTTCATTGTTTTTAGTGATATCTATCGTTGCCTTTACTAAATTCGTTCATTAAAACATAATGACTGATTATTTAGAATACGAAAATAAGGGGCTAAATATTTAGGCAGCTATTTAGGCCCACCCCCGCCCATGTCAAACCATGAAATTTTGAATCTAGTCTTAGGACAGTAGACTGTAGCAATTCCGCTGACCCCCTTCCTACCCTTAAACCTGTGACATCATTAATGAAAGCTGCTTTAATAGATCAAAACAATCATACGTAAAGCAACAACTTTGCAATGCCAATATATGAAAATTACAAACGTTCTGGCTAAAGGACTCTTAGGTCGATCTAGGTGTTTTTTGGACTGCTTACTGCTTTATCTTTGCGTTGAGTTTTATTATCACTCCCTCTTACTGTCAACTGTAGATCTTTTAAATGACGTCTTCTCAGTTCAGTATCGTAAGAATTCCCGTCATTTTCAGAGTTTTACTAACTTTTTGGAATCACTTGAAAAATACTTGAAATTTGTTGTGCATTCAAACAATTATTATATTCATACTAAAAAATGTGCAAAGTTAACTACGTCTCCCTACCAGCGGTGGCTCGTGGATGCTCGGCGACGGAGCAATGGAAGAAAATTTGACCAAAACAGCAACGAAATATTTGCTTCCTCCATAAGAGTAAGTAGTGCAGTACGAGCGGCATCTTTGTCTTAGCCCTCCCTACGGAAACCCACGAGCCGCCGCTGCTCTCTATGCGACTAATAGTTGAAAATGAAACATATTAGTAATAATAATAATAATTAAGTATTGTTTCCCCATCAGAACACCTACAGACCGGTTTCGACCTTTCAGATCTCATCAGTGTAGTTAGTTGCTGACGGAAACGGAGATTACTGTTGGAATGTAAGTATTCCAAACACCTTTAAAGGTGGAAACGCCAAAGTGGAAGAATCTAGTTCGTGAATGCTGTACTTTGGTTTCTACTAATAATAATAATGTTTATTTCTCCCCACCTGTGGCTTATTTGGTTGCTGTCGAACCGAGTGAAACTATTCCCTTTAGGAGAACAGGAGCATAATTGTAACCTATTAATCAGTTCGTAACATATATCTACTAGAAGTCATAAGTCTTAACTATTAGTACAATTTAGTCAATTGAATCTAAACAAGGGTTTCAGATACAGAATTTAACAAACAAAATGCAAATAATGAAAGTTTTGGGTTTGTCTTATGAACTTCCAACTATTAAATCTTGTGGCTTGTATTCATAGGTTTCTGTTGTAGGACACAGCCCTCCTACCATTCTCCGGTTCAATTTTTACGCAAGCTACAAACACCGTTTTTGCATTAAATTCAATTAAACTCTTTTCATATATGAGACAAAATTGATATTTCCATGGGCGCAGGGTGTAGTTAAAGATAAACTAATTGCGAAGGGAGGTGGTCAGTCGTCCTACCGAAGGTTTCAAATAAAGAGTCGAACGAACGAAATAAGCAAAAAAATGTAGGTTTTGGGTTTTCATTGTAGGCTTTTGATTGTTAAATCTTATGGCTTTAACAGTTTCAATTGTGTGATACTACCCACCCACTACCCTCGGGTTTAATTTTCACTCAAACAACAAACACCGTTTTGGCGTTCATTTCAATTCAACTGTTTTTATAAATGACCAAAAATTAATTTTACCACGGGCGTAGGGCGTAGTTAAAGAATGAATACATGCGAAGGTAGGTGGGTGATCACTATCCTACAATTCAATCGCTAGGACCAAAACGGGAGTTTCATATAAAGAATTGTACAAACGAAATAAAAAATGCAGTTGTTGCGTTTGTCTTGTTGCTTTTTGATTGTTTAATTTTATGGCTTGTGTTCGGCAGTTTCAATTGTAGGATAGGGACCACCCACCACCATCCGGTTCAATTTTCACTCAAGCTACAAACACCGCTTTAGATAAACTAATTGCGAAGGGAGGTGGTCAGTCGTCCTACCGAAGGTTTCAAATAAAGAATCGAACGAACGAAATAAGCAAAAAAATGTAGGTTTTGGGTTTTCATTGTAGGCTTTTGATTGTTAAATCTTATGGCTTTAACAGTTTCAATTGTGTGATACTAGCCACCCACTACCCTCCGGTTTTATTTTCACTCAAACAAAAAACACCGTTTAGGCGTTCATTTCAATTCAACTGTTTTCATAAATGACCAAAAATTAATTTTACCACGGGCGTTGGGTGTAGTTAAAGATTAAATACATGCGAAGGAAGGTGGGTGGGCACTATCCTACAATTCAATCGCTAGGACCAAAACGGGAGTTTCATATAAAGAATTGTACAAACGCAATAAAAAATGCAGTTTTTGCGTTTGTCTTGTTGTTTTTTGATTGTTCAATTTTATGGCTTGTGTTTAGCAGTTTCAATTGTAGGATAGGGACGACCCACCACCATCCGGTTCAATTTTCACTCAAGCTACAAACACCGCTTTGACGTTAATTCCAATTCAACTGTTTTTATAAATGATCAAAAATTAATTTTGCCACGGGCGTAGGGTATAATGGAAAATAATATAAATGCGAAGGGAGGTGGGTGGGCACTATCCTACAATTCAATCTGTAGGACGAGCACGAGAGTTTCGAATAAAGAATTGAACAAACGAAGTAAAAAAAAAACAATTTTTGCATTTGTGTTATTGCCCTTTGATTTTTCAATCTTATGACTTATGTTTAACAGTTTTAACTGTAGGATAGGGCCCACCTATCATAATAAAGCCCACCCAGCACCCTCCGGTTCAATTTTCACTCAAGGTGCAAACACTGTTTTGGCGTTAATTGCAATTCAACTGTTTTTTATAAATGATGTATTTTACCATGGGCGCTGTGTAACTGAAGATAATATAAATGGGAAGGGAGGTGGGTGGGCTCTATTCTACAATTCAATCGGTGGGACCAAAACGAGAGTTTCAGGGAAAGAATTAAACAAACAAAATGAAGGGCGGCCTGTTGGTGTAGTGGGTACAGGCGAGCGCTTGTGCCGATTGCACCGCGTGCCGTGTGGGTTCCAGCCCGGGCGAGAAATTTTTCGAGGATCGAGAAGTATTCGCTCGGGTCCATGGTTGTTGTATACGTCTGACATTATTCATTTGTTTATTTGTTCATTTACTCATCCCAAATTGAATACATAAATAATAAACATGGTCGTGACTGAATGGCTCATGCCTAAGTAAAAAAAAAACAAAATAAAAAAATATAGGTTGACAGTTTGTCTGGTTGGCTTTTGATTGTTAAATCTTGTGGCTTGTGTTTTACAGTTTCGATTTTAGGATAAGGACCACCCACCACCCCCCGGTTCAATTTCCACTCAAGCTACAAACACCGTTTTTGCGATAATTCCAATTCAACCGTTTTTATAAATGATCGATTTTATTTTATCGCGGACGTAGGGTGTAATTGAAGATAATATAAATGCAAAGGGAGGTGGGTGGGCACTTTTCTATAATTGAATCGGTGGGACCAAAATTAGAGTTTCATAGAAATAATTGAACAAACAAAATGAAAAAAATGTAGGTTGAAAGTTTGTCTTGTTGGCCTTTGATTGCTTAAACTTAGGGTTTGTGTTTAACAGTTTGGATTGTACGATAGAGCTCACCCACCATCCTCTGGTTCAATTTTCACTACAACACCGTCTTGACGTTAATTACAATGCAATTGTTTTTATAAATGATCAAATCTGTATTTTACCAAAGACGCTGTTTAACTGAAGATAATATAAATGCGAAGGGAGGTGGGTGGGCTCTATTCTAATTCTACAATTCAATCGGTAGGACCAAAACGAGAGTTTCAGGGAAAGAATTAAACAAGCAAAATGAAAAAAATGTAAGTTGACAGTTCGTCTGGTTGGCTTTTGATTGTTAAATCTTGTGGTTTGTGTTTAACAGTTTCGATTATAGGATAGGTTCCACCCACCACCCTCCGGTTCAATTTTCACTCAAGCTACAAACACCGTTTTGGCGATAATTCCAATTCAACCGTTTTTATAAATGATCGATTTTATTTTATCGCGGACGTAGGGTGTAATTGAAGATAATGTAAATGCGAAGGGAGGTGGGTGGGTACTATTCTATAATTGAATCGGTGGGACCAAAATTAGAGTTTCATAAAAATAATTGAACAAACAAAATGAAAAAAAATGTAGGTTAAAAGTTTGTCTTGTTGGCTTTTGATTGCTTAAATTTAGGGTTTGTATTTAACAGTTTGGATTGTATGATAGGGCCCACCCACCACCATCCTCCGGTTCAATTTTCACTACAACACCGTGTTGACGTTAATTTCATTTCAACTGTTTTTATAAATGATCAAAGATTTATTTTACCACGGGTGTAGGGTATAGTTGAAGATGAAATAAATGCCAAGGGAGGTGGGTGAGCACTATTCTATAATTCAATCAGTAGAACAAAAGTGAGTGTTTTTTAGGAAGAATTAAACGAACGAAATAAAAAAATATTGTCTTGTTGGCTTTTGATTGTTAAATTTGATGGCTTGTGTTTAACAATTGTTATTTTCACTCAAGCTCCAACACTATTTTGGCGTTGATTTCAATTCAACTATTTTCATAAATGATCAAAACTTCACTTTTCCATTGTGTCATTGGGCCCACCTACCACCCTACGGTTCAATTTTCACTCAACCTCCAAACTCTATTTTGCCGTTAATTTCCATTCAACTATTCAAAAATGTATTTTTTCACGGGTGTATGGTGTACTTGAAGATAAATAGATTGCGAAGGGTGGTGGGCGGGCACCATCCAATAATTCAGTCGGTAGAACAGAAACGAAGATTTAAATAAGCGAAAATAAAAAAACATAGGTTTTGCGTTTGTCTTGTCAGCTTTTAACGGTAAAGCGAAACTAAGTTCAAAAGGATTTAAAACGGGAAATCTTTTCCTTTAATCTTTGCAAAATGTTGGTAATTACTCTTCACTAAGAATACATTTTTCTCAAGAATGAGTTTTAGACTGTGCCAAAAAATCGATATTTTTTTATTTCGCTCTTCTTCTAGAATATAATTCCCCGTTCAAATTAATTCGGGTTCCCAAAATTTGAAGAAAATCGGCCAATATTTAGAGGAACATAAAGCCAAAAACGTGTTTTTTTTAAGTTTTTTCTCAATTTTTGAGAGGTTTCATGTCACTGTTCTACAATATCGGGACATTTGGGACACATTAATACATTCAAACACGATTGGTTTTATAAAGATTAATTGATTTTGGTGCAAAATTGGCCAAGTTGTATTTTGCAATTTTTTGGAAAAATTCATAACTTCGCTCCAAATCTTCGTAGAAACTCGAATTTTGAGGGAACTTAGAAGAAAATGATTGGAATTTATTGTCCTGTTTTTCCACATGTTTTTGACACTGCATACGAGCTATCAAATTTGGACATTTTTTGACATCAATAACATTTTTTTTGGGACACATTAATACATTCAAACACGATTAATTTTATAAAGATTAATTGATTTTGGTGCAAAATTGGCCAAGTTGTATTTTGCAATTTTTTGGAAAAATTCATAACTTCGCTCCAAATCATCGTAGAAACTCGAATTTTGAGGGAACTTATAAGAAAATGGTTGGAATTTATTGTCCTGTTTTTCCATAATTTTTTTGGCACTGCATACGAGCTTTCAAATTTGGACATTTTTTAACATCAATAACATTTTTTTCTTAGCGGGTGGGAAGGGTGGAATGGATTTGGTATTACATTAACTAGGATCCCATTAAAGGGATAATTCCAACTTTTTCAGAACTTGAAGATTCGTTCAATTTCTACTAAACGCAACCTGAATTTAGCCATTTTTTGTGCATGTAGTGAGTTTTTTCACTAGAGTAGGGATTATCATAACTGATGGGCGATTTTCTCTTAAATTATCAATTCAATTAATGATACGTGATATTAGACTACGTTAAACAGCATATGACGCATCACAAACCTAAAAATATGAAGTTATTGAAATTTAAATTTGAAATTACGGTTTTAAAAAAATGGTTGTTTTTGTCAATATATCTATCCGAAAGTGGATGTGGCGACTAAAACGTATTAAATACTTTGTGTTAGAAAGTATTAATGTGTCCCAAGTGTCAAACATCCCGTTACTCTAGAACAGTGACATAAAACCTTATTAAAAAAACTCATTTTTGGCTTGATGCACCTCTAAATATTGACCGATTTGCTTCAAATTTTGGGAACCCGAATGAATTTGAACGGGGAATGATATTCTAGAAGAAGAGCGAAATAAGAAAATATTGTTTTTTTTTGGCACAGGCTAATGAGTATACTTATAATTAAGATAACTTTTGCTAATATTACATTAAGGTTGGAAAACTTAATTGTAAAATATGAAAGGTGCGTTAGTAATAGTAATTAACCATTTATGTATACGAAATTGATCAATATTTTCGTAATAAATATACATAAATTTTCACTTTCAAATATTGAGTCATTAAAGCATCATGATATAACTTAATAAAACAGTGTAAGGTTTCAAATTGTTGTTATTATTCTACAAGAAGTGTTTCACCACACATTTTAATATAATGATAATAATATTTTTCACCTAACCGATGAAGCAATTGTTGTAAACAATTTGAAACCTTTTCATCAGTGTGCTTTTAAGTGAAAAATACTTTCATTGTTAACGATATTAACACAAAGATAGTGTTCTCTAGTTCTATAAAACGTACAAAAATGAATTCAATAAAACGAAATATAGCCTGAATATATGAATATGCAACCTGTTCGTAACTCTGCAAGCAAAATTAAGTCTTACTAAGACTAGTAGTAACAAGTAAGGTTGTTTCTAATTTGTACAAATTTGGATTCAAGGACTTTCTTGAGTCCACGCGGACGTTAGCTTCATGTAAGTTAATAACTTACTCATATTGTGATTATCCTTCTTCTGCCGATCTTTAGCGAGAGCGTGCAGCTCAGCCTCGCTGTAGTTAAAAGGCTCATGTTTAATACTAATATCGGCGCTCGTCAGCGAGTTGTCTGAAGTCTTGAAACTATCCGAAGCCAAAGAGCTCGATTCCAAGGACAACAGATCGTCCAGTAGGTCCTCGGGCTGAAAATAAAGAAAAAATGGCCGATTAGTGTTTGAAGGGGTGAACATAGGAATTTAGATTTTGGGTCGACGAGGCTGTTACATTTTGAAACTCCATGGTATCACTTAATAAAACACTAACGCTGTGTAAGGTTTAAAAATATTGTATTGCTCTACGACAAGATTAGGTATTGGTTTCTCCGGATATAGTTCCCCAAACAAATCATGGACTTCACGGACACTGTTAGCGTCAAAAGAATGCTTTAAAAACTGTTTTTTTTTCACAAGCATTGGAAATTCAAAACTGACATTAAAATTACTAATTAAGTTTCAGTTTCAGTCATGGCTACGGCTAATTTAACACAATTTAATTTTCACATTTTCTCCTCTCCGGTAGCATATCGGTAGTAAATGAAAAATGAAATTTGGTAAATTTTGAACATATTTTTACTCCTGTACTTGTTCTCTAAAATAATTAGGGAGCAGCAAAAAGCATAAATGCGGTTTTACATGTTAAATTCCTATGTTCGCCCGTTAACTGAAACACATGGTATATCAGTCAAACAAATCCAACTCCGCACTCTGGGATTCAATGATCGCGATAAGATAGGAAATTTGCAAGCGTAATCTAGCAGTGTCGACAAATTTCTTGAATGATTACTTGCAATACTTGCGTTTATTAATCGGTCTAGCATCCATGTTTTATTTGTATGTTTGATTATATTTTATATAAACGAAAGGATGGTTAATAAAAATGTAGCACCCGAATGAAGCAAACTTTAAATTTTATGGACACATTTCTTAATGACGTAACAAACTGGGATTCGAGGGATTATGATTTAAACTGTGTCTTTGGGCGCGTGAAAATGTCTAAAAGAAAATTATATTATAAACCATTAGATGAAGCTTGATTTCTATCCGATAAGGATCTTTTGGTGTGGTAAAATAATTTATGATTGTGTTAAAGAAAAAGGCAAATTTTAATAACAGCGATATTTCGCAATTAAAGTCTTGCTATGTGTTATGTTTATATTTTCAGTTTCCTGACAGGTTGTAACCATTATCAGAGGAATTTACAACGAATACTCGCTCAGGAAACTGAGAGCATCAACATGAAACATTGTTGCAATTTTGTTTCCTCAAGTGTGTGCCACTGTTATGTCTTCATTTAACTGAAGTTTCGTTAACTTTCCAAGTATGAATTAATTTTAGGTTTAAGACGTATCGACAGTAATTTTAGAATCAATTCTTGGAGTGAGAACCTTCAAAGTACAACATTCACTTTTCAGAGGTGCACACCAAAACAAATATCAGACATATCTTCGTCCGATTCTTTACCTTCCTATGTATGAGACCGGGAGTATGAAGCGTACAAGTACAGTTGTTTAGAAAATTATAAAATCACGTGTTTCTAATGTTCCTAGTTCTACAAAATCATTGAGAAACGATCATTTCACTAAGGCAGAATACTTGCTAGAAAATTTGATAAATTCAAACACACCATTTTTGATATTTACGTAAACAATAAATGAACTTATTCTTCTCCTACTGTTGAAATAACTCTACGGATTTACTTAATGGTAACTAAGGCAACTGGACAAAGGAGTTTTTCAAGATACATAGCAGTGACGGTTCGCGGGGCTTTTTCTGGTACGGCCGAGGAACAAGAGGTGGTAATACAGATAGGTGCGGTCACGCAGCCAGCCGTCTCTGCAACTGACCCTACCTATCTGTATTACCACCTCTTGTTCCTCGGCCGTACCAGAAAAAACCCCGCGAACCGTCACTGATACATAGTATAGAGAAAGTTATCTTGGGAAGCAGAGTTCTTAAGCTAGTCTACATTTGTAGACATTTGTACACTGTAATTTATGAGATTATGATTAAGCCTGTGTCGTTGGATGCGTGAAAAGTATTTTTTGTAGAAATATGTTTCATACGAAAACAATGTATTAATTGAAAATTAAAAAAATTTCCACCACATACTCAATTAGTGTCGGTGCTGTGACGCCATTTACATTTTCTTTTCAAATTGATGTAAGGAAATTTTGTAGAACATTTAGAGGCTTTGGTCACTTATTTGAATAAATCTGCTTTGAATATCAATTTTAATTACGAAAGAGGGTTCTCAGAAGTTGCACCTGTGCACGGTGAATGGGTTTTACCGTGACGTATTAAAATTTCCCCATTGAATTCTGTACGCGTGGAACGGTATCGATGGACTAGTAAATAAACAAAAAAAAAGAGGTTTAACGATTGCAAGAGTCCGGACGGGCGACTCGAAATGCCATTTTGCGGCATTTCGGCAAATTGCGACAATGCGTTCCGAATTTTGCGGTGGTTGGGCAACAGAACTGCACTTTTCATTATGCGGCTAGTGCATTCCGGTTTAATTATTCCACGCGTATTTTTGTATGAAAATGTCCTTGGGCGTCCTGAGTGTGTTTTCCAGAGTGGGTTAAGGTTAGAGCAGCCCTACCTGAACTTCTCCCACCGCGTATTGATAATATTGAACGATAAATCTTACTGCCTTTCTTTGGTCGCCATTGAAGAAACTGAGAAACCATCTCCCACGGCATTAATAATGCAGAAAGACACACATCCAGAGGAATGGAATTAATTACCGGCATTCGCCACCAAACTAAACTGGTATACGCAATGGCCCTGAGAAATGTCGATACACTTTTATTCACACGAAATAGTTGTGACAGCCGTTATTGAATGGTAATTAATCAATTTGTTTCCTTTAACACAAAATAACTGCAATAGTAACAATATGAATTTTATTAATGGAAATATATTTTAATCAAATTTTATTTTAATTTTAAGACAAATTTTGCACTTCATGTTCCTTGTTGGTGTACCTGAAGAGCTGTCATTAGACTTTCTAACTATTTAATTTATAATAAAAAGCATCCAATCTAATAAATATAAAGGTAACTTCAATAAAAAAATACGCAACTTCTAGATCAAACCTTTTTTTTTACTTGGGCATGAACCATTCAGTCACATCGACTATTTTAATTATGTATTTTTAATTTTTGGATGAATAAATGAACAAATGAATAAATGAATAATGTCAGACGTATACACAACAACCATGGATCCTTCTCGATCCCCGAAAAATCTTTCGGCCGGGCTGGGATTCGAACCCACACGGCACGCGGTGCAACCGTTCACATAAATTCAGGCAGGGGGGTTACCTTCATAGTCTCAGATATTTTTTTAATTTAACATATGTTAAAATTCAGGAAAAAGTAAATAAATAACCCGTATTTTTTTTTGTTCGAAAAAATTCTTGAAAATTTTAAAATACTCGATTTCTGGGTATCTTGTACCATGATATTTTGTTGAGGTTTTTTTTTTATTTGAAAGATTAAAATAATATCCGTCGTTTGGAGATGTGTCCACGTTCTCTTGCTGTGGCCTTCTGATTTTTTTTTACAGGAAGGATGATTGATGAAAACGTAGGTTAAGGAGAGTGTACGAGGGGCGTTTGAAAAGTCCGTGCAAAAATTAAAACTACTAACGTGTTTGGGGTAAGCCTTTTTTATTTTTCGGCATACTCTCCTTTTAGGCTTATACACTTCGTCCAACGATATTCTAGTTTGTTGATCCCTTCCGAATAATAGGATTTGTCCATGTCTGCAAAATATCCATTAGTGTCGGCAATCACCTCCTCGTTTGAATAAAATCTTTGTCCCGCCAGCCATTTCTTCAAATTGGGGAACAAATAGTACTCCGAGGGAGCCAAGTCTGGAGAATACGGGGGATGTGAAACGAGTGGGAATCCTATTTCCATTAATTTTGCAACCACAACTGCTGAGGTGTGTGCTGGTGCGTTGTCGTGATGGAAAAGGACTTTCTTGTAGGCCAATCGCGGGCGTTTTTCGCAGCTCGGCCCAATAACGATAAATAATATTTACCTGTAACAGTTTTACCCTTTTCCAGATAGTCGATGAGGATTATCCCTTGCGAATCCTAAAAGACAGTCGCCATAACCTTTCCGGCCGAAGGAACGGTCTTCGTCTTTTTTGGCCAGTCCGAAAATTTTGAAACCACTTATAAACTGTTCTAATCGAAGGTGTAGAGTCACCATAATGTTTATCAAGCTTCTCTTTAATCTCATGAGGCGTTTTGCCTTTCATAAAGTAATGTTTAATCACCACACGAAATTCTTTTTCGTTCATTCCTTGAAAATCACTCGACTTCCTTGATTCACACGAATGCCAAACACAAAGAAATAGACCAATATGGCTGAAACTTGGTGTGCGTTCATTCAAGAGATGCTACTAACTAAGCATGACCTCGATACGAGCCGGTGCTGCCATCTTTCGGACTTTGCACGGACTTCTCAAACCACCCTCGTTCATACGAGGGTGGTTTGAAAATGATATCAGGGAAATTGGCGTAAGTTATAAAGCTATTCTGTCACGACCGATTTTTAATATTTGTTATATCTGATATTTATAATTAAATAGGACAAACACTAACATCCACGGACCCGAACGGCAAATTTTCGTAAATAAAATATATTTACCTTCGCACCGAAAGGAGATGCTAAACCACTCCGCCACGAAGCGCCCCAGATTTTGTTTTTCAAAATCATCATTTTTTTTTTCAAAAAATGCCTATCCCAAAAATTCATGTTTTAGCTTCCATAATTTTTGCATTTGTTCGAATTTATTTTTCTAAAAAAACTTAATCTCAAAAAATCTGAGAATTGTATATCTCAGGGTACTACATATCCTGAGAAGGAAAACACGCCTGTTTGGTTCTGGAATTTTACTAGTTTTATTAAGAAATCCATTGCTCAATGTGAGCACAAATCTTAAGGATTTTCTTTACATAGACACTTAAAAATGATTAAAGGTCCTCTGGAATAATGTCAAAGCTTCCATATAATTCCAGGATGTACCAGAAAAATCAGGAACCATTCAGATAATTCTAGAATGTAACAGAACTTAGTAGAACAATCTGGGAAAACGACCAGTTCACCAAATTTGTAGTCTGACAACAGTACTTTGTAAGCTTTTATGATTTATTCGGTATTTTGTGGAAAGGACTGAGTTTGAAATCTATTCTGATTAGGGCCACAGGACAGTTAAATATACCAACTAATTACTTATCCACATACAAGGGAGTGAAATGTGCTGACTATTTACTTATACACGTAGAAGTGATATACAAGATTAGCAAAAAAACAGACTCGTCAGGTTGGGAATGTCCAAAGTGCCGAAAATCGGTATTTTGCCCAAAGTGCCGAATTTCATACTACCGACCATGCCCAAAGTGCCGAACGACGCCAATTTACGTCGCATCGTTCGTAAATAAGGAGTCGAATGCGAATCGGCAGAATCGGCACTTTGGTCATTTGACAGAACGTCTTCGCACGCACCAACGAATAAGGCCCAAAATGTCCAATGCACACCCTCATGTATGTTCGTAATGTGCGAAAATAATGTTTGATAATACAAGTTTATCAATGGAACGTAGATAGTTTCAGGCTTGGAGAATGTTTTTTTTTTATTTAAAATAAAACAAATTGTATTTTTGTTTTTAAACGTATTATAACATAAATATTCAGCATTTTGGGCCTTACTCGTAGGTGCGTGCGAGGACGTTGTGCCGAATCGGCGTGCATTCGACAGTTTGAGCCTTACTGATAAGTCGGCGCGAGGACAAAGTGCCGAATGTCCAAACTGCCGATTCGCATTCGGGTCCGACGCCTTGTTGACGGACGATGCGACGTCGCTTGGCGTCGTTCGGCACTTTGGGCATGATCGGTAGTATGGGATTCGGCACTTTGGGCATTCAGCACTTTGTTCCGGACCCGTTGGGAATAAGAGTGCTCATTGCAATACTCTGTTTCAAAGTAAACATGTTTCCAGTGATGGCTTTCTAAATATCAAAAATAATACTAACTAAACTAGAAGATGATGAAGATTTTGTATATGTAGAAGAATTATTCCCTGAATCAGTCAGCTGCAGAGGTTGGTATTAGTCCTGTTGGTAAACCATGGTTAGTGGAATCAAGTCGTAATGCATTAAATACGCGCGAGAAATTACTGATTTCAACAGAAAGGCATCAATCAATGCCAAAGGAATATTCTGATGCATTTCAACATATTTTTAGCTTATAGAATTGTTAATTTCAGTTCTAAGCAAGGTGTGTAGAAGTAGTAAGCTGTGAAACCTGTAATATGTTTTTGAACACCTATATTTTGGAAACTTTAATATGTTTTGAAAGCTATGTCTGTTACTTATCTTTATTAAGAATTAAAAAGTTTTGATTTCATGAGAACAATATATAAGTAGGTGATATACTGCATAGCAACATTTTCAGTTGTTTATAAAACCTGTTAAAATCAAAAGTGGAAGCCCTTTTCAGAGAATTTAGTACTATGTGATACAGATAAACAATAAAAAAAATAAGACTGACATTTAAAAGAAAATACTTTTGATTTTTTACGCCAACTTGGACACATATTTCAAAAAATAATTTTATTCAGAAAAATAGTCATTTTTAAATAAAAAAAATTGCAACAAAGTATCTTGAACCCTCCTTGAGATGGAACATTTTAAAAATCGCAAGTGAGAAAAGACTGCCGAAGCAACATTTTTAGCGTCCTGTATCTCGGGCCAGGAAGTTCCCGAAGTGGTAATCGCGAAACGGCAAGTGTTTTATATCGTTGGAAAGGTCTCTCAAAGTAGAATTCACATGTAAAATATTTCGATTGAATGGGCCCTCTACAGGCCAGGGGCGGCGGTAGAAATCACAAGAATTACATACCCTGTATATAAGTCAATTTTGCCACCTTATTTATTTATAATGTGCCTGTTGCTCCTATATCTATCGATATTAGCTTGTTCAACAAAATAATCGATGTAATCATATTCCCAAAATATTACGTTACAGTAGGCAGCTTTGTATGTTCAACCAGGCCCAGAACCATTTTCTCTTCTTGTTGTGGTAGCTTTTCCACCAATTTATATATAGCCTATATATAAGTTAATGTGCTGTTAGCAACCAGTTAGCTGTGTGACGGGTATTTTATTTATTTATTTATTTTTATTTATTGTTCATAAACCCAACAGACTCAAAGTCCATTAACAGGGCTACAAGTATATACAAATGTAGTACATGGTACAAATATAAATTACATTTATAGAAACTTAAACCTAGGGTAAATTCCATAAGATCTTTCTTAAATTCATTGAATGATGGATTAAATATGTCAACATTATATACATATTGGTTATATAAGCGCGACAAACGTAAAATTGGTGAGTTTGAATAATAATTAGTTTTTGAAGAGTTATATACAAAAGTTTTAGAGTGCCTTGCGGACAGTCGAGGAACATTAAAATTAAATAAGCTTAATAGGTGCGAATCATCAATGGAGTAATTAATAAGTTTATAAAGAAAACACAAACTTCCATATATGTGTTGATTATGTACTGTAATGAAATTAAACTCTGATAGTAGGTCATTATAAGGTATATCGAAGCGGTAAACTTTATATTTTACAAAATACAGATATCTGAGAAATTTTCTCTGTACCCGCTCTAACATATTAATGTAATTTAAGTACATAGGGGACCATACCATTGAACAATACGCCATCTTGCTTAATATAAATGAACGAAAAAGTAAGCTCATAACTTTCATATCGGTAAATGCTCTACAGTTACGGATAATAAAGCCAAGTAGACGATAACAATCCTTGCTTATTTGTGAAATATGGTTATTAAATGACAACTTGACATCAAATATTATACCAAGATCTTTAATTTCACTTAGCCTAGTAACTTGTATATCATTGATAAAGTATGGATACAATATTATTGTTAAGTTATTCTTTCTTCCATAGGTAACTACAGAGCATTTAGAAATATTAAGTGATAGATTGTTGGCATTGCACCATTCAATGAAGTTATTGAGTTCACTTTGAAGTTGAGCACATTGGTATGCACTATCAATAACACTATATATTTTTATGTCGTCCGCATATAGTAACATATCACATTTGAATATTTTACACACATCATCCATAAATAGCAGGAAGAGTAGAGGCCCCAAATTGGATCCTTGAGGAACACCACTACTTGCAACGTACCACCTGGATTTACAGCCATAAATTTCCACAAGTTGGCGACGATCATACAGATAGGATGACAAGACGTTTATAATATTTTGGTTTAGGCCAAAGTTGTGTAGTTTGTCGATAAGCAAAGAATGATCTAGACGATCAAATGCCTTAGTTAAATCTCCATAGATAACATCAACCTGTTTCCCATTGTTCATCGCTTCAGTTATCAGTTGCGTTATATTCATTAGATTCGTAGATGTAGATCTGTGTTTCATGAAACCATGTTGTCGGGTGGAAAGACATGGACTAACTTGATAATATAAATGGTCGCTCAACAGGGATTCAAATACCTTTGATAGGTTGCTAAGAATAGCTATGGGTCGGTAATTCTCTATAACATTGTTCGATCCTGACTTTAATGCCGGACATATTCTTACTTCTTTCCACCTTGTGGGAAATATACCAGTCTTTAATATTAATTTATAGATATGAGTAAGAGGTTCACATAAAACATCAGCTGCATCTTTTAATATCATAGCAGGAACTAAATCTAACCCCATTGTTAGGGTGGGCTTTAAGCGCTTTAATTGCTGACGAATATCAATCGAATCTATCACAAAATCGCCCAAGTTGGATTTATTTAACTGCACATTATGTTTGGGATGAGAAACTGTCCTAGTTGTATATGATTTTATAAAATTATCAGCAAAAGCGTTAGTAATGTCACTGGGTGTACTATATGTTAAGCCCTCACGCGTCATTGAACCCGGAATACGAGATTTTTTCTGCTTTGTATTTATATAATTCCAAACCAATTTAGGTTCATGTGATAGACGTTGCTCAGTACGCTTGACATATTCTAGATGGGCGGAGGCAATATCTCTTTTACAAGATTTTCGAAGTTCTTGAAATTTAATACGGTCCTCTGTTCGATGTAATTTCAAAAAACGCTCACGACATTTCTGTTTTGATTTCAATTTTTTACGAATGGAAGAATTATTCCATGGAGCACTTATGTTGAAGTTGTTAGGTTTGAAACGCGGAACGTGCTTATCAAAGATATGATACATAGTATTATAAAAAGCCTCACATGCGGTGTCAACATCTGAAAATCCATATATCTCACTCCAATCAGCATCATATATATCATCATATAGGGCAGGATAATTTGCTCTTCTGAAATTATATTTGTATGTCATTTCTTCAAAAATATTTGTTTTTGTATCATTTCCAAGTGGTATAGTGAATATTATAGTGGGATGATGGGCATCCTCATCAACCAATGGCGAGGAACATCTTTCCAAGTCGTAGATAGAGTTGTCTGATGCAATAACCAGATCTAGAATTCTGTTGTTAGTATTAGTGACATTGTTGAACTGAATTAAGTCGTTGAAGTATACTCGTCATGAAGAATTGGCAACATTTTGAGTTATGTCGAGTAGGTACTTATCATATTGCCATTTCTTCAAGACGAATATACTTGTTAAAAATAGCAAAACAGAAGAAATGGCAATATTTTGAGTTTATGTCGAGTTCGTGCATTTTTCATGACAAGTATATTCGTCAAACACAGCTAACTGGTTAATATACGTGTGCATACAACATGGTACTAATTTTGGCTTCAACCGCCTCCCCCGCCTGGTAGCGAGGCGGCCATTCAAGCCAAATATTTTACATGTAAAGTCTACTTTGGGATACCTTTTGAACGATATACAACACGTGCAGATTTGCGATTACCACTTCGGGAACTTCCCTTGTGAGTCTACGAAGGTAAAATTTTTCCTTTGCCTGCCTGAATTAATTTGGAC
The DNA here is from genome assembly GCA_910593695.2 of Ocypus olens. Taxonomy (NCBI): domain Eukaryota; kingdom Metazoa; phylum Arthropoda; class Insecta; order Coleoptera; family Staphylinidae; genus Ocypus; species Ocypus olens. The sequence continues at coordinate 16,594,744 of OU343057.1, forward strand.
TATGCCATTAGTTTCTTCAAAACCACCTACAACTGCCCAAAACGGAGTATATACATCACGTGTTTCTATAAAATATTCAAATAGAGAAAGTGATCGCATACAGATGAGAATTTTTGATCGAAACAATCGACACAATTACCTAGCAAAACAATAAACGTAAAATGTGAACGTTTTTTTTTTTGTAGGTGATCCTTGACCGAATTAAGAAAAAATCACGATGAACGTTATGCATATATGAGCGCGACTAAATAATTATTTTAATTCGCTTTGAAAATAATATAAACAAAAAGCGATTGTACACGCTATCGTGAACAATGGCCGAAATTGCACCACCGAAATAATGGCTTAAAAAGGCACCAGATGACAATGGGAATGCACAAAAATTATACAATTAGTGTGTATAGCGTGCGAGCCAGTATTTTTGGAAGTCCCTTAATAATCCTAAAATACCCGCTATTTATTATATAATGAGTGGTCGTAACTATTAATTACACGTGAGGACACTCCATCATGTGTAACCTTAATTTTTATGTAAGAAATTCTAGTATTACTGTGAATTAGCAATGTGAACTGTTGCAGGTGTAAATCACAGCCGTGCTTTTTATAGTTTAATTTAAAATAAATTCAGCGTAAGTTTTATTATCCGTATCACTTTCAGTTCCCAAAATTCATGTTCCAACAACACTCTTTATCGTACGAAACTTATCTTCGCATTTGCATATTCGCTAAATTTACATTCGACAAGCCGTGTACATACACTTTTGTAAATGCAACAATGACCCACATTCACCAACATACTACACTAATTTCCCTAATAATCCCTAAATAAAAACTCATGAATATACATCAACCATAAATCGATTTATATAATCAACCAACCGATTTGTCATCAAAATTTAAACCAAGACTAATCATACGATTGGCGAAAGTTAATTTGACTTGAGTATACTAGTTAATACATATTAGCAATAGATACTATCTTAATGGCCCACGTTCAGATTAATTGAGTGTTATTCGGTAGTAAATAAACAAGGCTATCTCTATGATGCAACTCATAGATTTGAATGCTCAAAATAATTAAAACGTTTTATCAGGAGATATTCAAATCCGTTATTGATTTTTAGATTGATTAGCTTTACATACATTGTAATATTAAAAAAAATGGATACATGTGTTATCAAGTTTTATATTTGCATTGCATTAAAGGACATCGCGCACTAGAGCAAAGATAAATTTTTCCATTACATGTATTCTTATGCACCTTGGAGCAGCGACGCGCGGCGTCTTCACGTAAGAACACTTGTAATGGAAAAATTGATCTTGGCCGCGCTTTGCTTCTCTTCACTCTAGAGCACGATGGCCTCAATAGAAGTGCCGCGATTTTTTATGTGATGCGCAGGGTATTCCACATAAGAACACATGTAATAGAAACATTGATCTTCGTTGCTCTAGTGCGCGATGGCCTTTAATGTCTCAAATATTTACTTTATCAATACGCTAGAATAATAATGGTTGAAATACCTGAAAAAAAAACTATTGACCTTTGTGTTCGTGGTGATAATTCCTCAGCGCAAATAAATAATGACCTCTTGTGTTCGTATTATTTTGTAGACATTTGGCTGCGTAAATATTAAGTTCAAGCACGTGTCCCACTTGAAATTATTTTAACAATCATTATTTTTTGTATTTCTGTCTCCATTGGATGTTGAATGTCATTATAGTTTTTTTTTTATTTACAGACTGAAGACCATCGCGCACTAGAGTGAAGGCAAGCGCGGCGAAGATCAATTTTTCGATTACATGTATTCTTAAGTGAATACGCGCAATTTTAAGCAACGGTGCACAGCGTATTCTATACAGGGTGTTTCAGAGCTCTGGGAACGGTCAATTACCTGCTTATTTTTCAAAATTTCGAAAAATGTTTTTTACAAAAGTTGTGTATAATAGTGAGCTGCACGCCCTAAAAATATTTAAATTTCTACAGGGTGTCTCATAACAAAGTTACAGACCAAACTTATGTTTTTTTTAAATGGAACACCCTGTATTTTTTGTCATTTTTGAATTATATGGAGCAAATAAAGGTGAGTTACTTCAAAACTCCCTATACCTATTGTTTGCCGTTTTCGAAATATTTGAAGATTTGTTGAAATGCATGGTCTGGGTGTAATTTTATTTTTGCCCCAGTGATTGACGTTGAACGATTAAAATCATTTCTATTATTTGGTTGAAGGTTCGAACTCTAGAGCCAACCATGATTTCATACAAAAAATTATACAGGGTGATAAAAAAATGCGGTAGAAAAACCCAACTTATAAAGTTGAATAACTTCGTTTTTTTCAAATAGCACACCCTATATTTAGTAACGTATTCTCAAGTAGAATTCAATTATCTTTCAGATTATAATAATTATTCCTAATATGATAATCGCCGAATACAAGAAAACTATTGAGATTAGGAACAGGGAACCCTTACACAATCTGAAAGATAATGGGATTCTACTTAAGAATACGTTACTAAATACAGGGTGAGCTATTTGAAAAAAAACGAAGTTATTTAACTTTATAAGTTCGGTTTTTCTACCACATTTTTTTTTATCACCCTGTATAATTTTTTGTATGAAATCATGGTTGGCTCTATAGTTCGAACCTTCAACCAAATAATAGAAATGATTTTAATCGTTCAACGTCAATCACTGGGGCAGAAATAAAATTTCACCCAGACCATGCATTTCAACAAATCCTCAAATATTTCAAAAACGGCAAACAATAGGTATAGGGAGTTTTGAAGTAACTCGCCTTTATTTGCTCCATACAATTCAAAAATGACAAAAAATACAGGGTGTTCCATTTAAAAAAACATAAGTTTGGTCTGTATCTTTGTTATGAGACATCCTGTAGAAATTTTAATATTTTTAGGGGGTGCAACTCACGATTATACACAACTTTTGTGTAAAACATTTTTCGAAATTTTGAAAAATAAGCACGTGATTGACCGTTCCCAGAGCTCTGAAACACCCTGTATGTAATGGAAGAAATGATCTTCGCCGCGCTTCGTTTCTCTTCGATTTAACCGTTTTAAAAGTTCTGGCCTCTGTGTTTAAAAAAATATATTGTGCATATTGGTGTTAATAACATACTAAAGTTTAAATTTAATTGAGCAACTCATTCAAGGGCGGCCACAAGGGGGGAGGGGGTCAAGAGGGGACTTTATCCTGCAGAAATTATACCTGCGAGTGGCAGATAATTTAACGAATAAAGCAAAAGTATATGTTATATGTAATTTCAAATCGTTCAAATCGTTGTCATGGTGAAGGTAAATATAGTTTATCCGCTTGCAAACTTGTACCTACATTTTTATCCACTTGCAAAGTTTTGTCAACCTTTTTATCCGTTTGCAGCATCGCTTACTCGGATGTTTTTAAGGGGTAACACCATTCTAGCGGCCTAAAACAAGCCTAACTTTCACGATTCCTTTTTCCGTACTCCCAAAACAGAGTATGGAAAAAGAAATGAGATTTCTATATAGGGGGTCTATTTAACACTTATTGAGGTATAAAACAAAACATTTGTATTATCATTTTAATCTAAAATGGCGGCGACAGATGCAATCTTTGAAATCGCCGTTTTCTTCTAAACGGGAGGACGGATTTCTCGTAAAGTATAAGACCTGGCACAAAAAACATTTTTTTTATAATTTAGTTACCATTGGCTATGGAAATACTTAGGGTTTTTTTTCTAAATCAAATTTTGTAGAAATGGTGCATGTTTGAATTTTTTTTTTCGATTTTTAGCCAAAAATATGCAGTAAATTGTTCTTAAGTAACATATTCAATAAAAAAAAAAAAGTACTTTCATAGAGAATGGTACTGTGAAGCTACTGTTAAAATTTGAAATCGATCCACGACGGTTTTCAAGTAATCTGTCCTCCCAATTTGAAAAAAGTGGTTTCGAGAAAAACGCGTTTAAAGTTTTACAAGCACATAAATCCCTGCAGTATTCGCGCACTTTGATGGACTCCTGAGGAACCCTAAGGAATTTTCTCACTATGGGACCAACTGGATATTGTTTATAAGATCTTTTTTTTTAATTGCAAGTCTCGAAAAATTGGAATGCAAAGTAACAAACAGAAACGTTCTGGAGTTGATGGTAGTAAGTTTAACTAAGAAGATGGACTCTCAATCATTTCGGGAAGGGCGGCCCGTTGGTGTAATGGGTACAGGCGAGCGCTTGTGCCGGTTGCACCGCGTGCCGGGTTCGAATCCCAGCCCGGCCGAAAGATTTTTCGGGGATCGAGAAGTATTCGGTCGGGTCCATGTTTGTTGTGTATACGTCTCTGACATTACTTATTTATTCATTTGTTCATTTACTCATCCCAAAAATTAAAAATACATAAAATTAATAACTTGATGTGACTGAATGCCTCATGCCTAAGTCAAAAAAAAAAAACATTTCAGGGGATTCAATTTAAACCGAATTTTTATCATCATCTTCAGATATCGACAGTAAAATGGAGAATAATTTCAATACACGAAGGCGGAGCAAAACAATTAGGTTGCCATCATATTCTGACGATAATGATCGAGGAGTTGAAACTGCTGTTGGTAGAACTACGAGGGCAGATTAAAATTAAATCTACCTAGCCATGAAACAAAGTTGCTGAATCTGTTTAACGAGTATCTGTCAAGCTGTGTGTAAATCAATATTTTTGTTGTGTGTGTGAAGCTGTTAACGCAGGAAAATTAATGATGTAAAACTAGAGCATATAAACTTGGTGTTTTTTTTTACAAAAGAAGGCAATACGTAAAAAAATATGCACGTATGACTAAAGTATATGGTGAAAATTGTCCAACATATTTTCAAATCAAATTCTGGCCAAAGCAGTTCAAATCTCTAAAAGACCCTAAAGTGGAGGCAAAGAACGACTACAACGTCAAGATAGTCGAAGAAATGTTGCTACAGGATCGACGAATCAAAATCTCGATTAAGAATCTGTGCGGCATCCATTTTGACAATTTTGGTTGAAGATTTGGGGATGAATAATTGTCAGCGCGATGGATACCGAGAATACCGACTCCTGAACAAAAGTTGTGCAGGTAAGATATTTGCGATGAAAACTTGGCTGCGTTAGACCTTTTCCAAAATTATAACACGCGATGAAACGTCGGCGTTCCTCAGATAAACAAGATTGCACAAAAAAGCAAAGATGCAAGCATCTGCAGGTACGCCGATGGCAACAATTTTTTGGGATACTGAGGACATTCTATGGATTGAGTATGTATAGAAGGGTCTACAATTAGGGCAGATGTATACAAAGAAACAATTAAAAATGTAAAAATTGCTATACACGAAGAGAGGCCCTCTAATATTGCCAAAAAAACTTTATTGCTGCACAAAACTCAGGAAGAAATCAAAAACTACGGTTTTATGGAGTTATATAGCTCCGTCGGATTATTACCTCTTTCCTAAACTGAAGAAACATTTGCAAGGACGTCGATTTTATTTAGATCAAGTACTTAAAGACGCCATCTCTGAGTTTTTTTAAGGAGTTACGTATCATGTTGGAGAAGCGTTTATTTAGATCAAGTACTTAAAGAGGCCATCTCTGAGTTTGTTAAGGAGTTACGTATCATGTTGGAGAAGCGTTGAACTAAGTGTCTAAAAATAAAGTTTTTTTTCTCTAACTCTCTCTGCTTTCCTGATTAAGTAGATGTCATTCGAATATCCCCTGATATGTGAGAACACTTAAAACATGTATTCAGGAAGACCACAGCGAACTACCATTTCCAAAGCATTAAGTGGACATATTAAAACAGAATTATTATTGAAGGTAAGGTTTTCTGATAATTAATAGAAGTATTACAAACTACAGTATTACCGAGCACTCGAGACGTGTGGGAGTAAAGTTTGCGTAGAGTGGGAAAGTATTCGGAGGACGCGAGAGAACGTGACTACAAATATCCGGAGCCAATTGAATTTAAAATGGTCACTGCGCGACACGCCTCGAGTGCTTGGTACAACTCTAATCAGGAAATGTACACAATTGGAGGCTTCTGTAGGTTTTAAGAAATGGGTTCAATCAGAAGAAGAATTGAACGCATTTTTTGTAATATAAAGCTAAAACTCTAAAATTGGCTTCGATATGAAAATGAGCGAATAAATTTACCTTGATCTCAAACGTTTGGAATGCTTTCATAGAAAGTTGTAAAAACTGTTAGATACCGGACAAAATATTACTATTGATAAGCAATTATTTGAATGAGCTTGGTAATGAAATATCCAATTTCACCGATTTATTGTTGATCAGATATAAGTAAGTGAAACTCATACAAGTATTATTCTACTGTACTAATTAATTTATACCAGCAAAAAGTCAATATTTTTTTAACAATCAAAAAGTATACGTCATCAATGGTCCTAAATAGGACTATTGACGACGTATGTATTTGTATCAAAGTTCCATATATTTGGTTTTCTATTTCAAAATTGTAATTATGTGAGATTAGCCAAGAATTAATATTATAAATCTGTGACTATTACGTTTAGGCTGATTTCATTATGATTTGTGGAATAGGAAAGCCATTAAAACATCATCAAACTCGGGGACTTTCACCTTCAGAACAAATGGAGCACGAAGCCGTTTCGACATAGCCTTCAAAACAAAATTGTCCGTATTAAATATAAATTCAAATTAAAATAATATTTAAAAAAATCTACTTATTATTGTAAACAATATTATATAACGTGAGAAGACAGTTATATAAATCTACACAAATTTTCAGAGCCAGTAAATCTCTTTAACGAGCAAACCGACCTAATTTTTTCGCCACTCAACTTTTTAGCCAAAATCAATAATTCATCAGTTTGTAATTCACTTGATAATGATGGTAACCTCGTATATTTGTTGAGATTTATATAACTATCTTCCCACTTTATATAATATTTTCACAATAATTTGTTAGTGGTTAAAACATAGTGAATTTTTCAATTCAGTTTAATTATGGATTACTACGTAGTAACGGTCACAACCATCCTCTCCATTTAAAATAATTCTACAATTAAATAACGATACTGTTAATACTTCAAAGTCGCAAAACAAGGTTTACTCCACGGACATGTAGGGTATCAGTTGGCAGTATTATTCTGCTCGAGTAAATTTAAATTATTTTACAAAATGTGCATATCCTGTGAGAACTTTGTAAACATAATGAACATACATGGACCTACATTGGAACCTTGCGGTACCTGGGAATAAACAAGCTTGTAGCTAAAATAAAGAAATTTGATCACAGCGTCAAGAGTGACTTTTTTTTAAGTTTTTTCAATATTTTTTGTAAACCGCTAGTTGTGCAAAAAAATATGCTTTTGTTTGACATGTTTTTCAAGGAAACCAATATTTTGTAAGAATCCAATAAAATTGATTTTTCGTGCATGTGAATGACTTAATTGAAAAATTCACTATATTTTAACCACAAAATAATTAGTTATTAATAATGTTTAATTCTGATTCATTATGGATTACCACGTAGTAACGGTTGCAACCATCCTCTTCGATTATTTAAATATTTAAGGGCTCGGGGACACCCTTTCCTCATATACAATCGAACTGAAACTTTACATAAATAATATTTTCATCAAACGCAACCAATCTAAAAAATCATGTAAGCAAAAATAAACAGCACAATTAAATCAAAGTTTCATTCAATTCAGAGTCTTACTGAGTCAAGCTTTCTTAATGTAAGGTGTGCAATATACTTCAAAATATCTACCAAAAAATTTGATTTCAATTAGCTTTTGCAAATATCCTGTATTGAATTTGGTACAGTATTATAGACTATAGAAAGGCGCGTTAAATTTAGGCACATACAAGATCAAAATTTTTCAGATAGCTATGGTAAAGAATTTTAGTACACTTTCTCAGTATTGCACCATCTGTCCCTTTTTCCTTTAAAAAGTAAATAATATAAAATGGTCCAAACATCAATTTATCCATTTCATATATTCAAAGAGTAATAGTGTTTTTCATCACGTTTTAACTGTGTAAAGTTAATGCCAAGATTCTTTTAAATCACGACTGTGCCGAAATGGATGTAATTTGAGGGAATTGGCATGAGGGCGATCGTCTTTCAAGGGCAACCTTCGAGGTTTCCGCTTGATTTTCTTAATTAAACAGCTTATTAACGTAATATGTTGAATTGTAAAGTGACGCATCCTCCTCACTTGTAACACACTTGTTTACACGCTCATGAACTTGAACAACAACGCACTCCCTAGCCGAAATATGATTAGGAGTTATTTAATAAACCATTCCCTAATTAAACTTCAAGATAACATTCAGATTTTTTTATGATAAATTTAGTGATTTGGATCCTACAACAGTTTTTACAAAAACCGACCTTAAGATTACGAACTCGAGGAGGAGTTCCTTGTTGTGAAAAACAGTAATTATCCATTTCGCAATATGGTAATGACTTAATTATAACATTTGATACGATTAAAAATATATTACACTCCCCATTATCCTCGGTGGTGAGCTGCACCAATAATAACAAAATAATAACGAATCTTTCGAAAACCTTGAGCCGTTTTTGTTGTGATTTCAATCACTGAGCTTAATTACATTTTAATACTTGACGCAAACAAAATCCGAAAATCCTGTAATTAGAACGTGGAATTCGAAAATTTCATAAATAGAAAAAAAATATGTGCAATATCCTGCAAGTGGTGGTTTTTTTAACATTTCTAATGATCTTTAATATCTATCTTCGACATTTTATTATAATTCATTTCTGGGCATAAGGCATGACTAACAGGTCCCTTCCATTCGTGCGATTTATTTGATTTAAATACCAAAATTTTGAAAGTAGAAAGTGCGTTTTTGATCTCACAATCACTTGGCACAATTTTGTCAGTCCGTATGAATAATTTTTCTTTGTAATAGATTGTAATCAGAAAACTATAAACATACTACAATCGAATTGCATAACAGTGAATAAATTACTGATCTTGATTTTTGACCAGGCACCAAAAGAATTGAAACCCTGTGTTATTACATTCAAAGGGATGTATTCTAAAACATGTAAGCGCTATAAAATTTGCGTAAGCATTCAATTTAATGGAATATTAAAATCGGCTTGAACAGAACTTAAAAAAATCTTAATTTCTATAAACATTATGTTTAAGTTTGGGTTGAAGCATTTACCGTTAAGACTCCCATGCGTTAACTCTACATAAAATGATATAGAATTTACGTAGGAAAATAATGGCTTTCTAAAAAGATGCCGTAACCGAAGCGACTTTGCGCAAATTGAATGAATGAATTTTGGATTAAAGGGGCATTGACGGCGAAGATCATTCACGCCTATAAATTAAATAATCTGTTACATTATAACATGTGTATTTCGGTACTAAAATGGATGATGTCCCTCTGGAAATTCATCGCGTTGATAATTTTCTTCACGATTAAACTGACAAATTGGTCACGAAGGGGGCATTAAATCGGCTTTCCGCTTTCCTTGGACGCGGCCATCACGTTTCATTGGTGTAACATGTAGGAAGGACGACACAAAAGCCTCGAAAACAAAAATTCCCATAAAAACAATCGATGTACCACAAGCCCATAATTTCTAGGGTTTTGAAGCTGACGCTTTAATAAGTTCATGAATGGCTGATGTTATTTAAATGATGCAAAGTTATGCCATGCACATATCCTTCATAAATAAGGACCACCAATGGCACAAATCCATTTTGCACTTTACAGATACCAAAACAATCCTCAAGCACAAATGGTTATTTCTAATATTATATTGAGCAAAATTAATTGATAAGTGCAAGATTACTTAGACCGCAGTAAATATTGAAACATGATTTATACTTGTGGAAACTACACCCGTAATCTGGTACAAATATGAGAAAAATCTAGGCCCGGATTGTCAAGAATTATGAGAGCAATCTAAAAATGTACACAGAGATAATACAACTATCTTGATTTATAGTACAGTAAATGATGTAACAATTTCGTGTGTAAATTAAATCTCCGAGATGGCTATAAATTACTCAGGCGATTTGGTAAATGGCAAAACGGCTCTAGCTAGTAGTTCCAATTTTTGTCCAATCAAGGACACTTGATAACGATGGAAAACGAAACTAAAAGTTATGAGATAAAAACCTGTTCCGATTCGATCTCGAGATCGAAAGATTTGATTGTATGTTTGGTCACACCGCATTCGAAAGTAGGTAAATGCAAATTATCTATTACGATTACCGCCAAAATTGTCTGGTAGATCCATTTACATGTATAAATGATTGTCCTTATCATTACAGTTTAGTCTAGAAGACCCACCTCAATTGTTTCTTCTCATAGATTATCTGCGGTCATAGATTACGTCGTGACTAATGCCTGCCAATTGTTGACTGACATAATTCGAATAAAACGCATCGTTAAAATTAATAAGCGGCACTTACATAACACTATTCACCTTACCTATTTTTTTACTATTCATCTCGGACCGTACAATATTAATATTGCATACATCTGAGCAGACGCACAAAAAAACAAAAACGAGTTAGTCGTTTCGAATTAATCTTATGATTTACAAAATCACCTGCAACTCTTTGTTGCGGCACGTACCTTATATTTATGCAAAACATAGAGTTACAATAAAATTAACAATCATGCTCATTAGGATAGTTGCGACTTGTACTTTGTGGTGATCCGTAGAAAAACAGTTAATAAAGTACTTGTCTTATTTTATGGATAGATTTATACAAAAAAAAAATCATTTTGACTATTAGTAATTGAAAATGACCCGAATCGTGAAGTTTTCCTTCTTCAATAATTTAAATTTTGTTATTTAAGCATGCATTGTCGATCACATCAGATGTAACAAGGCCGAAATCTGCAAAACATATATTAGGCAGTAGAACGAACGCAAGACTAGGTGAGAACAAAGCCATACAGACAACATCTTCCTTTAACAGTTCGTCTACTCTTTTAGGACCACTATCATGTTTATTTTATTTTTGGAAAAAATCTTTACAGTTTTCATTTTAATCATTACATTGTGATCACATGACGTATACGGAACAATAATAATTTATTTGTACTCATAATTTCTAAATAATTTCCCTCTTAAAACCGGAAAATTTGGTAGATATAATTCTGAAGTGTACTAAACTCACGGCAGATGATTTTACATCTTTATTCAGATTAATTTTAACATATAGTAATTTGTTTGCGTGTAAAATAAATTTAGTTTGGTTACTCTGTCTGACCTATCCACCATAGGTCTTTCTGCCCTACTATCGTGTTTTTTGTTAGATTCTTGTATTTGTATTTGCTAGGCTCTAGTGAGATCTCTGTAGAAGAGACTGAAATCATCTAAATCAGATGAATAATTGCAAAGTTTTGATATAAAGAAAGTTGGAAAAAATAAAAATTATCCTGTCATGCTCACTTCTGTGCAGCAATTTACTTTTTGATAAAATTAAAATTTTGATCTAAATTTTTTAGAATATTTTAATTTTAAATATAATGTTGTTCTATGAAAACATTAAATATTGTCCCCCATCAGAACATCTACAGACCGGTTTCGACCTTTCAGGTCTCATCAGTGTAGTTAGTTGCTGATGGGGAAACAGAGATAACTATTGGAATATAAGTATTGCAAACACCGTTAAAGGTAGAAACGCCAAAGTGGCGGAATCTATTGCCTGAATGCTGTACTGAACCAAATCCGGATGGCTTTAACACCGACAAGATATGGACACATTTAACGTTTACATTAATATTGTTATATTTGCCGCCGCTGGCAATGTCCATATCTTGTTGGTGGTAAAGCCACCCGGATTTGGTTCAGTACAGCATTCACGCCACTTTGGCGTTTCTACATTTGTTCTCTGAAGTCTATCTTGGAACAAAGTAAAATTCAGAAACCTAGATTACTGGATTCCCTTTTGGATTCAATTTTAGATTTTACAGACCTGAGAACAGCAGGATTCATTTAAAGAGAAGGTATTAAAAATTGAAGTTTTTCAAGACGAAAAACGCCCAAACCCTTGCATAATACCGTAATTGACCACTGAATCTGACTTCTATTCCCTTCTACCGCAGAGTATTTTTAGTTTGATTCGTATGCCATTATTTTGTCTTCCATAGTTTTGAATATTTTACTTGCATGTTTAGTTTCTCTCATACTATTTATGGGATGTATTCCTAGTTGTTTGATGTTCCAGTATGTTCAGCGTATTTTCATTACATTTCAGTGATTTGCCTAATTTTTGTTATGTGCAATTAAATTTGCATTCGCATTTCTAAATTTAATAAAACGAAACTTAGCCTGAATATGTGATTATTCAACCTGTTCGTAATATTTACATATTCAGGCTATATTTCGTTTTATTAAAATTATTTAATGCTTCTGCCTCAAATTAATTTATTATTTAATTCGCATTTCTGTTTTTTGACTTTTAGTTTTGATAACATTAAGAAGTGGATAGAACGCCAAGACCAACCCAGGCAGGTTTCACTCTTACACCCTTAACATTATGTCCACTTCTCCCCTGATTCTGTTTAGTATTGCTCTGGTAATAACCTTCATTGTCACGTTTGAAGGGCTATTGACCGCCGTTTCTCGCATTGTCACGACTTCTTTCTGCTGCAGTTTCACTACGATCCCTTCCTTAAAGTTTTTGTTTTCCCAGATTTTGTTAATTAGTTGCCTCAGGGCTTCTTTCATTAGCTCAATGTTGTTGTCCTTGGCAATACCGAATATTCTGAGGTTGGAACACTTTTGATTCTGTTCAATCGCATCCACTTTATCCTCCATTTTGGTAATATTGGACTGAAGTGAGTTCACCTTGTCTTCTAGGATATTGAAATCACCTTTCAGATGTTCTCGTATGGATCCCAGTAAGTTGTTAATAAATAGTAGATTTGATAGGACCCTTTCCACTACTTTTTGAATTAAAACTTCATCCCTATCACTATTACTTCTTGTACTAACACCAGAAAGCATTTTGGCACTTTATATGCAGTTATTAGCAAAATTATACGGTAGTATAGCACAGCGTACGAGAGCACGTCTACTCGGTGTGACTCATCGTATCCATGATACATGGATGGATCGTATATTTCTTGGCAGCATACCATCCATCTCTCGGCAATTATCGAACAATCAGTTGAATGGTAAAACAAGATCATCGACTTTCAAAAGCTATTTGAAAATATAAAACAAGAAAAACGATGTAAAACTGTACGATAAGTCTGTGAAAATGATGCGATTGCTGTACTATGGCACGACTGAACTAATCAATTTTGAGAGAAACAAAGATGCATGTAGTTGCACAGGATAAAATTGAATAATCCCTAGATATAGACTAGCCGCGCTATGAAGGCATCTGAGGTGATTAACTTGGATCGCCCTCATTTGCGTGAATAGTTACAAGCCAATATTGCACCAATAGCTAACAGGTAAAGCGTAAACATCTGCGAGTGTAAAGTAACAAAATTTCCAATCACTTCTGGTGAGGGCGGTCTTTCCGACCCTTCTTTATTCACCTCGAATGCCTTCATAGCGCGGCCAGACCATAATAGAGATCTTAAGGTAATTGTCGTTTTACTAGGGCTTTTAATTTTTAAATTTTCAAGCGGTCAAAAACCGTCCTATAAATTTATCAGGACTATACCTAAAACCACAGCCATCGTAAAACCTATTGCGTAGGGTTTATTCAATTTTATGCTGTCGAACTATACTATCATTCCTGATGGACTGCGTTTAACTTCTACCCAAGCGTCGTCGAAATAAATACGTAATTAATTTTATTTGCATTTTATGAGCTAACCATTGCTCCTATTCAATATTAACATAAATTCCGCATTATTCAAATTACCAAGCGTGATAATATTCCAAGAAGAGCAGCTGCCAGTGTGAAATAATAGAGAGCCATCATTTTTGCCAAACTAATATTTTAAGAAGTACTGCTACTAATTTGGAACAATCTGCTGCCTGCCACGTGCAGAAGTGCTCGGACCGTTTTTGCTGAATTTTGTTGTTTGGACCAAACGTAACATCGAAGTTGCGGTACCACCAGGAGAAATAGGGCGTGGATGGTGTAAAGTCAGAATGGAGTCTTTCATTGTTTGCCACTGTTCAGCTGGGATCTGCTTGGCAGGATCCAAGAGATCTTGCACCAACTATAAGCTATGTGCCCTCCTGCCAAGTCGTAGTTATCTGGCCGACACTCTTCCGAAAAAACGGACCCCTCCTGCCCGGTCCACCCTTTACCTACCATCGTTGTCGCAATATTATTTTATTCGTCTTGTAAATACTTTTTGTGTCATTTTGTTTCATATAAATACTTTTGTTTAATTTCTTTTTTATAAATACTTCCGTTATATTTTCTCATTCCTTTGTTTAAATATATTTATTATTTTATTTTATCACAGTAATTTTGTTAATTTAATTTATTTTAATTCAGCCCTGAATAGCCTTCAGCTAGCCGGTACCATGCTCCAGGAACATAAAGTGCAAGGTCAGAGTCGTTCGATGCCTCGTCAAGGTCGCGGCTATTTTAATTCAGCCCTATACCTACGAATAGCCTTCAGCTAGCCGGAAATTATAGCGAATGCGCTGACGATGTATGCGTCGTAGCAGAAAAACGAGAAAAGCAATAAGACTGGCAAAAAATACAACAAGTAGCAATTGAAGTATGAAGAAGTCAGAACTAATGAAAATGAATACACCCAGAGAGATGACAGTGACACTAGAAAACGAAGAATTGAAAGTTATAGAAAGCACATGCTATCTGGGAAGATTCGTAAATACAACGAGAGGAAAATCGATTAAACAAAGCAAAAAAATCTTAACAGTAATGTGAACTAGTACATAGTTGACAAACCTGGAAAACCACGAAAAGGACAGTACAAATATGCATTAATGCTTGAGAATCGTTTGACCAAACATGATCTCAAACGAAGAACTGTGTGAGAACTTGAGAATCTTTTGATCAAACGAAGATCTGTGTAAGAAAACACTACAGGGGCCAATAGGAACGACAAGAAAAAGGAGGTGGAGATTGATTGGACACACGCTGCGAAGACCAGACACTGACATTACCAACAAACTATGCAATACCAACCAGGAGCCTGCATAGGCCGGGCCAACCGATGGATAATTTAGACCGGGCCGAGCCAGGCCGGGCTTTGGATAAATTGAAATTTATTATAGACTCTATAAAGAGTAACAACTAAAATTTACAAAAATAATAAATATTGAAAAAATATTTTTTGATTTGGTTATAATTTTTTTTTCGAGATGGTATAATCCAAATTAAAATTTTTCAAACTTAGTTGGGCCGGGCCGGGTATATTTTCTTTTCAAAAACCCACTCCTGCAGGGCTCTGATACCAACAAATGGCGAAAATGAAACAAGGAAGACCGACACAAACATGGAAGAAGAAGCAGAGAACATCGGTCTAATTTGTATGGAAGTGAGAACAAAGTGAAAACACATCATGGAGAAACATGGTCGTCGCCCTATATTTTTTAAGAAACGAAAATGAATTAAGAAAAAGAAGAAGCTCGATGGATGCATCTTAAAGCTTAAATTTATTCATTCAGCTCTTCTGTCCCAAATAAGCTTCTATGCAAATTCAACATATCTTTGAACTAGATGCATCCCTATCTTATTACATCATACAAACTATTGACAAAATAGTCAAATTTCTTAATTAGGTACTAATTCAAACTTTGATTTTTCATTTGTAGCTCGCACATGCAATTTACTTTTAATCTGTTAACTATTATGTATTTATTTATTCAAGTTTAATTCATTCCTAAGAATTTCTATTCGGTTTCTTTATTTTTTTTTTTAGTCATTTTATTAAAAAAACTCCATTTCTATTTATTAAATTAATAAATATTATTTTTATTGTTATAAAACAGTACGATCTAGTTACTTTTGTGCAAACTTTCCATTCATTTCATTCCTAACTGCGACACAAATACTTCTTTTCCAATTTCTCAGGAGTATTTTATTGTTGGTGATTTGGGGCCTTGGTTTTATGACTTCTATTATTAGCCTTTTTATCGATTCGTGTGGTTACTGTTATATTTTTATACATATTTTTTACAAGGTATGGAGTTATGTCATACTCTCTTTGTAAATCCATAGAAGCCATATCGTTATCTTACATTCTACTCTCATAGTTTTTAATAATTGCTGTAAACTATATTTATCATCTACATCAGTGTTTCTCAACCTTTTTGGATCAAACGCCCACTTTGTCAGGTCCTGTTGTTAATTCGCCCTCTCTAATTTTGAAAAAATCTCTTTTACCTTGCATATAGATCTGTAAATAAACCCCGCTCTATCATTATTACAGTGACGGTTCGCGGGGTTTTTTCTGGTATGGCCGAGGAACAAGAGTTGGCAATACAGATAGGTACGGTCACGCAGCCAGCCGTCTCTGCAACTGACCCTACTTATCTGTATTACCACCTCTTGTTCCTCGGCCGTACCAGAAAAAACCCCACGAACCGTCACTGCATTATTACTCTTCTACTCTGACCCAACCCACATAATTAAATCATGAGATTAATTATGTGGGTTAAATAGGACCGCTCGTGAATGCCATGTTGCCAAATGTACATTTATTTTAAATGGCTCCTGATGGCGTATACAACATTTTTGCATCGACATTTTCTATTCAAAAATTAAGGAAGTATATCGCCACGCGTAGATTATCCGCCAATTTATATACAACCGATATATGCTAAAATGTGGAAAATTTAGTGTATTTTAAAAAAGTATAAAAAAATATTCATGCCAAAATACGAAAATTGACAAAATCTGAAATTTTTCAAGACCAACATCAACAAAATCGCGTTTTTGATTTTGAAAAATTGCTTAACTTCCAAACGCGTTATTTGATTTTGAAAATTGAATTGTCAAAATATAACGAATTTAGTGTGCCTGAAAAAAGTATGAGGAAATATTCATGTCCAATCAATGAAAATTGCTAAAATTCGGTTTTTCAAAGTTGAAAGAAAAACATTCGCGTTTTGGATTTTTTTTAAACTGCCGCCGCTTGATTATGATTTTTGTATATTAAAAAGTAGAACATTTTAGAGTGTTTTAAGTGGTATTCAATATATTGATGCAGAGACAACGAAAATTGCTAAAATCCAAAGTTTTCTGTTCAACAAAACCAAGTTTTTAATTTAGAAAAATTGTTTAATTTGCAAACACGGTATTTTATTTTGATGATTTAAATGCCAACATGTAGCGAATTTAGTGTGTTTACAAAAATATCAAGAGATAATCATATCGAGTCCATTATTTCCAAGTTCAAAGTTAACAAACGCTCGTTTTTAATGTTTAAAAATTGACGCATTTTAAGATTATGATATTTTATATGTTAAAAAGTAGAACATTCAGTGTGTTTTAAATGGTACTAAAAATATTCATGTCGAGACAATGGAAATTGCAAAAAAAAAAGTTTTTTATTTTTTGATAAATTATTTAATTTTGATGGTTTCATTTACAAAATGTAGCGAATTTTGTGTGTCTTTTTTACATTAAAAACTTTCATGCAAATTCAACGCAACTTGGCAGATATGCAAGTTTTTTTTTTTTTTTTACCAAAGTTTAATAATTTCGAAAGACATAATCTTGATCAAATTTTTAAGAGATTTAAGCCATCTATGCAGGCTGGTATTCAAAATGCATTCGCCCGCACAAAATGACCATCGCCTCCAAATACGGATTGTCATATAAACGCCCAATTTAGACGTCGATCGCCCACCATGGGCGATATCGCCCACGTTGAGAAACACAAGTCTATATTGATCAACCTGCTCTCCATAATACGTTTTTATTTTCAAACCATTATTTAAAATACAATCAAACAAGCAATCTTAAAATTTTGCATAAATGCAAGAAAAATCAACAGGAATTTTTAGAGACATAATTTATTAATCTCCTAAACAAGCAAACCGACCTAATGTTTCGAAACTCTTTAATCTAATCTAATCTAATTATGAACGGCATAGATTTCGCGACAGGTATATTCCCCCACCCCAAAATATTTAATATGCATTCTACCATATGTATAAAAATTATTTAGATAAAGGGTGGCTTTGTATTTCAGAACGTACGTTACAGGTTTGATACGTCGTATCACGTCTTCCCCACCTAACTAATCTAAGACAGTGATTTTGTTTATCATGGGCATGCCTTACCTAAATATATATTTTTTTTAATTCGACACTTATACCAAATCGTAAAATTTGATGAAATTTTTTAAAAAAAATGGCAGAGAATATGAAGACCAAAATTCCTCTTTTCGTTCGTGTGATTCTGATACCAAATCGTAAAATTTGATGAAAATTTTTAAAAAATTTGGCAGAGAATATGAAGACCAAAATTCCTCTTTTCGTTCGTGTGATTCTGATACCAAATAGTAAAATTTGATGAAAATTTTTAAAAAATTTGGCAGAGAATATGAAGACCAAAATTCCTCTTCGTTCGTGTGATTCTGATACCAAATCGTAAAATTTGATGAAATTTTTTTTAAAGACCTTAAGACATCGAAACCAACGTCGAGGATTTTATTTTTTACTTTCTATGATATGCTTTACAAAAAATGCTTGTTGTTAAAGTATACTGAATTTTTAATTACGGATTACCAAGTAATGCTGGCAACAATCATCTCCATGATTAATTGTGATGTATTTTGAATAATTCAAAATCCAAGGTTCCTTTGTCGGTATCACTTTTTCTTAATATTAGTGGCAGTTTAGTTCTTCATTATCCTTGATTAATGCCATTATAGAGGCTTATGATTTTTTCCAGCCTGTATGGATAGTGTTGTCTAATTTATGCATGTATTATTATCTAGATACTGCTAGAACTTTTTGTAGGTTATCATAATGATTAAAGGATATAATACTTTTAAAGTATATTTTATTTTTGGTACGCCGTTTTACAAAATATACTTTGTATGTATGAGTTTTTCAACACCATTATATTATATTACAGCGTAGTTTATTAAAAGATGCTATTTGCAACCTCCTCAATCAATATGGTCCTTCGAACCGGAATACAAAGATGGAAAAGAGTCAATATTTAAATATAATATTTCTAGCACATTTAAAAATCATTTATTTCCCAATGCCTTTGTTAAAATGTTGGCAAACCCCAAACGTATTGTTAACATCTCAGGTTGCTAAATTACGTTCCGAATTGCCAGGTTATTATTATTGTTGGATTGAGTATGATGTACCATTTAATTTATAAATTGATGAGACGTGGAGAATGCCGTGCGCCCGAAGTGCCAAAAAAGCACGGAACAATGCATCACCTACGTTGCGAGCCGAACAGCAGCACCTGTTAAATTGAATCGCGGCCAATGCTGAATAAAAACTTGCCCGCGCAGGAGAAAAAAAAACGCTGAAATATGCGGCAGCAAAATGTACGAGCAATTCAATTAGGACGGGTAATCAAACATTTCACGAATTTCCCGGGAAATTGCGCGGCTGAGCATTCTTGGGGTGGAAGGGTAAATAACTTAAGGGATAATAGTCCTCGATACCAGCGATGTGGAGCGGCATGGGATAAACCGGATACAAGGTTGTACCCCTAAAGTAAGATAAATTACTCGAAGCTCGAAACAACACAGTGTAATAAAATTCAGCGGAATAACAATTCATGGTTGAATTGTGTAATGGATTTTCAAATAAATCAGAATTCAGGGGTAGCAGTACTCGTAGTTAACTTGTATATCATATTAAATAATTTAATATTCAGTAGCAATTTGATTGTTGTTTTTTTAGTACAGCAACATATATTTTTTTTATAAATTTTAAGAAATTATAGTGGGTGTGTGGGTAGAGGCGAGCGCTTGTGCCGGCTGCACCGCGGCCGTGTGGGTTCGATTCCCATCCCGGGCGGAAGATTTTTCGGCGATCGAGAAAAAAAAAAGAAATTTTATAAAGCTCGTTGAGGTAAATAGTTGAATTGCGCCGGGAACATGCTTCTTCTTGCTTGCCCACACTCTGGAATGTATAATGTAATCCCTAATTCGCTCACAGTGTTGAAGGGTTTAATCTAACTAAAAGTATTTGTATTTATCAGTAGAACAGTACACATATCGCACCCCTGTAAGAATAATGTCGTAACATCAAAATCAACAAAATATTTTCTAATACTGTTGTGCGTTACATATGACAGTATTTTACAAAGATTAGTGAATTTATTGACGTCGTATTGTCTTCTAGTTGAATATAGAACAATAAAACAATGAAAAATGATGTGATCTATTTTTGAAAGTTACGACAGTATTCTTCTGGGGGTGCGGTATGTGATTACAACTATTACAGTTGATTTATAATTTTCTAGGGAATTCCCCAGTTATAAAAATATTCTTAACTTGAACATTCAACCCTGACTGAATTGTAAAGGACCCCGCACGATTTATATGGTCAAATTTCACCAAACTGTGGGAAAACATTCCTCAGACCATCCCAAACAAAAATCTCAATTGGGCGCAAAGTCTGAAAATCCCTAGTTTAGGAGGCACGCAAGGTTGAAAAAACGTTTGAAGGCTATTTCAAATTAAAATACCCATTTTTCAAATCGAGTTTGTATCAAGTACATGAAACAAACTCAGAACACCTATTAAAAAATTGATCTTTTAATTTGAAATAGCCTTCAAACGTTGTTTCAAGCTTGCGTGGTTCCTAAATTGAGACTTTTGTTTGGGATGGTCTGAGGAATGTTTTTCCAAAGTTTGGTGAAATTTGACCAAAACCCATTTTCCATATGAATCGTGCGGGGTCCTTTAAGTTAAGCATACACAGACCTAAGCGACAATTTCTCATTATACCTTTAATACCTACAACCACAAAATGCATTTTCAATCGTCAAATAGTTTTGCATTGTCATGCTGGATATAAATGGATTTATATTCAAACTCACAGCCAACTTTGATCAGGAAGTTATTCCTTGCTTGAGGGTTCCAAACTCGGACATAATGCCTGTTCATTATTGATCGGTTTCGCGCTTAGTGCAGTTGGATGATTTTTGGAAATGACTAATCACCTAGTTGCAAATCCTCCGGTAGTGCACGTAAAACGAATAAATCGTCTTTAAGATATCACGCTTGGATTTAAACACGGCTAAATTACTTTCCTAATAATTTGAATTTGTTGATCAAATGGGTACTTTATCTTCTCTAATTTTGACACTAATACGCTACAGACATTCAAAACGTGCGGCAACGATGATTCATTGCATTTTACATACTATCTATTAGTTTGTGAAAATTTCAATAAACTTGTCATAGATATCTCAAGGTGTGGGTTGAGCGTTTCAAAAAAGATAAATCGAAAGTGCGACTTAATTATCTCGAGAGCGCTTGCTTAATCCGCGGATAATTAATTAATTTATCACCAAATGTTGGTTAATTGCGCGTCCATTGTCCCGGGCAACGTGTAATTATATTTTTTTACGCAACCACCACCCAGCGGTTTTGGTTGCGAGTTGCGATGTAAACAAATCGGCGTTGCATAATGGACGCGCGATGGTTGATTTGTCCTCACCTTGAAACAATATTGCACTAAGACGAATTATTTAACATAATCCATTTTTTCGAACCAGTTCCAAGCGGCCATTTTTCCAACGACAATTGCTGATCTACTTTCCCCCCAGCTGTAATTTACTATGCGACGTAATTTATTACAATATTAAAATATATACACTTAACATGTAGGTTACAAAAATGTCAAGAGTTGTAATCTTTAATAAAAACCGGTGATATGAAGATATGACTGTCTTATTTGCACACCTGAAAAGCAAAAGCAATTTGCTCACCTACATAGACGGACTGCACTCAATTTTCAACAGCATTGCTACAAAGCCATTCGTCATATATTTTATCACAACAAGTTATTCTATCTACAGCTACAATCGTATTTCACGAAAAAAAAAGTATGCAGTTTCATATCATCATTAGTGGCTGAAAAGCCATGCAAAAAAATATGCAGTTATCTTCTGAAATAAATTTCATTTATGACCTTGGTTTGAATTATTACAAAACACTCTAGTTAATTATTAACAAATTAGCTATCTTCGAGATCTTCAGGGTAACGTAGATTCACTGCGTTTTTCTACCTAGAATGCATTATATTTCTTCAAATATCTTCATAAATATGCCCAATTATACATGTTGCATGATGAGAGATCTATCTATCAACTAGTTTTAAGATTTGCTCAATTCCTTCTTTTAAAAGACATTTGGCGGATAATAATATGACAAAATAGAAATAAAGTCAAGTCATATTAACATCCGAAGGAGCTGATAATGCACTGTCACATCCATCCAGAGCGGAATGGCCAATTTCTAGGTGTTGTTCCTCCTTCATTCAAATGCATGCCTCTAATTTAGACTATAGATCCATATCTACCAGTGACGGTTCGCGGGTTTTTTTCTGGTACGGCCGAGGAACAAGAGGTGGTAATACAACTAGGTGCGGTCACGCAGCCTGCCGTCTCTGCAACTGATCCTACCTATCTGTATTACCACCTCTTGTTCCTCGGCCGTACCAGAAAAAAACCCGCGAACCGTCACTGATATCTACTACATAATGTATTTTGTTTAAAAAAATAGGATTTCTGAAAACTTGCAATTTAAATACAAATCATTGCAGAGAATTTGTGACAACAATCTGAAAAAGCGTTTGTGACTAACAAACCACAACGAAACTAGCCAGATTTCAACAAAATTTGCCAAAAATGACAATATATTTTTAAACCAATATCATTTGAATTTCATTTTAACTTTTTACAAGTAAATCAGTTCCAATCAAAACTCACTATTCGAATAACTTGTTGGAAACCTTCGGAACGGTTCTTCTTTCAAACTTCCTCCCGCCAATCGCATTTAAAACGTTACCCTATCACTGGCACGTTTTCTATGGCATTTCAGGAATAAGGAAACCATTTATGAGTATTTCAATTTATCCAAATAATCCGAATAATTCTCTAAATCGTACGAGTTTTTAAAGCTGTACTGTTTATAAAACTCCATACCTCACCTAATTACAATTAGTATATGAGGCCACACCACTTGAATTTATGTGCCAATGATTGAATTCAAGCGATACCATCTAATCAACCGAGACTTGATTTCGCATTCCAATGATTACGTAATCCGTGAAATTGTGCGAAAACCTTAATCGTCCACTTGTAAGGGCGAAATCAATTACGACTCGGTAATCGAGATCGCAACACGTGCAATTTTAAAGATCTATTGTTCTCTTTTTCTGCGACATGTTTGTAATGGAATAACGTTATATTGTTTAAACTGATAAGACTTGAAATTATATTAAATTTCTCGCAATAATCAATTTAATTATGGATATTATTGTAACCGTAATTATATTAGTGAAGGTCTTTACCAAATTTTTTGGCGCATTTTTTTTGTAAAATTTAACGTTTCTTAAGTATTTCATTTCCATCCGTTGCAACAGAAAAACAAAATTTCTTTCAGCACTACAGAATTTTCAAAAAATATTTTATTTAATATGTTGCCTTAACACATTTTTAACAACTCGGTACACGTGTTGATTTTGATGTTACGCCAAAGTAGGACGTTTTTGCCCAAAAACGTGTTTTTTTTGTTCGGGGGTTGATCGTTTCGAAAAGGGATCATTCCATTATGAGTTTACCCCCTTAAAGTAGAGCCAAAATGGGATTTTTTCCCAAAAGAATCATCAAGTTTGGTTCAAAAGTCACTGAGTTATGTGCGAAAAACCTCAAAATGCACTTTTTTCAAACACCCATAACTTGGTGCCAAATCGTCGTAGAAACTTCGTTCTTTGAGTCGTGCATAGGAAATTGATCAAATGGCTTTATGGTGGATCGCGTCGACAAAATTTTTCCAACTCCGTACACATCGTCAAAGTTGGACATGGTTTCCTGAAAACAGAGGCGGCTCGTTATATAGAGCCATGGAGCCATGGCACTACCTGTAGACGAAAGCTCAGCAAGAATTTTTAACTGATTCTTAAAAAAACTTTTTAAATGTTAAACAACACCTGTAACACCGCGTGGAAGTCACACATTAATTTCAACAGATGGTTAAAATTTTGAGAGACTATTTCTGAATAATGTGTTTTTACAAATTTCCAAAGAAAGCAATCGCAAGTTTACCACAACAGAAATGGTTGCACAAAAAAAAATTGATGACCAAAAAGGCGCATTTTTCAAAATACAAGTAGGGATTGCACATTTATTTTAAGAGATGGTTTAAACTTTGACTGACTAATTCTGAATAATGCGTCTTTCCAAATATTCAAAGAAAATCATCGCAAGTTTACTACAACATAAATGGTTTCACTAAAAAGCAAATTTTGATCACCAAAAAGGGATTTTTTTCAGAAATTCTCTTGAGAATTCCACATTTTTTTTCGAGAGAAATTTTGACAGATCAATTTTGAATAATGTCCCTTTATAAATTTCTTCAAAATGTAATCACAAGTTTACCACAACAAAAATGGTTGCACTAAAAAGCAAATTTTAATGACCAAAAAGGCGCATTTTTCAGATATTTGCATGGGAATTCCACATTTATAGTAACAGATGATTGACATTTTGACAGACTAATTTTGAATAATGTGTTTACAAATTTACAAAGAAGTTAATTTTCTTCTAAATTTTCGATATTTTTGTTAAAATTTTCGGATTTTTGGTCTACAATTTTTGGTCAAAGTTTTTAATTTTTTATCTTATATTTTAGATTTTTGTAACCTAAGTGATTGCTTTTTATACGCAACTTTTTCATTTTTTTGCCGATATTTTCAAGTACAGTTTCTGACTTCTAGCCCTTCATTTTAGATTTTCTAACTTAAATTACTATTTTTTATGTGCGATTTTTTTTACTTTTTGTCTTCGAGCTTCTGGTCGGCAACTAATTTTGAGTTAAAGAGTTATTTTAGGAGCTGAAAATTGCAAATTAATTTTGTTTTCTTTGATTTTTCAATTTTTTTGGTTTGCATTTTTTATTCTTAGACCAGCATTTTTGTTTTTTTTTGGCCTATATTGCAGATATTTGACCTGTATTTTTCATTTCTTCGTTCCAAATTCTAGAGTTTTTGCCCGAAATATTCTTTATTTTGGTTAAACTTTTTGATTTTTTTTGTTGAAATTTTCGGATTTTTGGTCTGCATTTTTTTAACCGGGAATTTTTGATATTTGTCTAAATTTTCGATTTTTTGTTATTATCTTTTAGTTTTTTTACCTTAATTAAGAGCTAATTCTGCAAGTGATTATTTTTTTA
Organism: Ocypus olens; assembly: GCA_910593695.2. Lineage (NCBI taxonomy): Eukaryota > Metazoa > Arthropoda > Insecta > Coleoptera > Staphylinidae > Ocypus > Ocypus olens. The sequence continues at coordinate 16,620,079 of OU343057.1, forward strand.
CGATTTTTCAAAACATTGAGTGCAATTTTCGTTCCCTCCAGTTCAGTTTTGAGTCAATTCCTGTTGTTTTCAGTAGCAATATTGCAAATATTTTTACAAGTAATGAAAAGTACACTCTTTCTGCATAGTTTTAGTAATTTTGGAGCTAATTCTAGTGATTCATCTTTTAAAAAATTTTCAAAACATTGAGTGTAAATTTCCTTCACTACAGAGCAAATTTTGAGTTTATCCCCTTGTTTTCAACAGGAGCATGTCGTTGTTTTCAGGAAATGAAAAGTAGATTATTTTTGAATAATTTAAGTTTATTTGAAGCGAAATCTTCAAGTAATAAATTTTTAAAAATTTTCAAATCGAGTGCAAATTTCCTTCGCTACAGAGCAATTTTGAGTTTTTTCCTATGTTTTCTGGGGCTAATCACCCCGAGTGCTGAAAATAGCAATTTTCGTAATTGGATTTTCAATCTTCTTAATTTTTTATCGTTAAGCTCGGATTTTTAAATTTTGGTCTAAATTTTTAATCTTTTAGCCTTATTTTTTTTTCTAAATTTTCGATTTGTTTGTTAAAATTTTTTGGTTCGCAATTTAGATTTTTAGGATCGAAGTTTTGAATTTTTTATACTGTGTTTTAGATTTTTTTTAACCTAAATGATTTTTATACGCGATTATTTTTTATTTTTTTCCCGATATTTTTAAGTTTTTTTGATGGTTTTTGATTTCTTGCTCTTGATTTTAGATTTTTTAACTATTATTATTTTTTATGGGCGATTTTTTTTACTTTTTGGTTACTTTTTGACTAAAATCGATTAAATTTAATTTTTCTTCAAAAATTTTTGTTTGTTTTCTTTCATCACTGAGACAATTCTGAACACTATTTGTCCGTAAAATTTTGTTGTGGGACTTCCAGGAACTGAGGTTTTCGAGTTTCTGATCGGCAACTTATTTTGAGCTAAAGAGTTATTTTGGGGGCTGAAAATGGCGAATTATTTTCGTTTTCCTTGATTTTTCAATTTTTTGGCTTGAATTTTTTATTTTTAGACCAGCATTTTTGATTTTTTTGGCCTATATAAATTTTCAATCTTTTGGGCGTATATTTTAGTTTTTTACTTTTATTAAGAGCGTATTTTTTATTGGTCTATACTTTAGATTTTTAACGTGTGTGATTGCTTTTTATGTACAAATTTTTGATTTTTTTGCCGGTATTTAATTTGTATAATTAGCCATCTTTCATAATTTTGACGTTTCAAACGCCAGTATCATCCGATCTAATAAATTGTAAAAGTGGCTCTACCATCAACATGTTCCACGAGCCGCCACTGCCTGAAAAACATGTTTTTTCACAGAGGTGCAAGAAGGGGGCGGAAGTGGCTACGCTTAAGTTCACATGCATGACTTTAAAGAAGACAGTTCAAAGTTTTTCGCCCTCAAAGATTCATCACAATCGATTGAAAATACGCCGAGTTATGGCGGTTTGAAAATGGTCGAAATTTCACGTCAATTTTGTTTGGGACGGTCTGAGGAATGTTTTCCCAAAGTTTGGTGAAATATGACCGAAACCCATTTTTCATATAAATCGTGCGGGGTCCTTTGTAGTGTGACAGGTAAACTAAAATCGTACCGGAGAATTTTTTTTTAAATTTTTACCATGAACTCTACTTATAAAATGAGGTAGCCACAGCGAGTTGGCAGTCTCCAACTACTTTGGTTTCGGTGTCTAGGCCCAAAAAGTGAGATTTCAGGTCTTGATGCATCTTTAGTGTTTGAAAAAAAGTCACAACACACACAATGTTCGTGGTATTCGTGGCAGAGGCAAAAGCCACCAATATTTTAAATACTTATTCACATAAGCAAGCTCTTTCACAAACAGATTTTTTTCAATACAGGTGTTTGATATTTGTCCAATACAACTTCTAATCCAAAAAGTTAATAACAAATGTTTTTAATGCAGTGTTCTATTTTTTAACTTAGTTCGCCAACTAGATCTATTCATATGGGTCAGAATACATAAAACTGGTCCCGGTCTCGTAGACCGAGTTGGCGGTACGGACAAATGTAAATAATGTAACACTCGGCCTTATAGACCGAGTTGACTCCACGGAACGGTCAATTATCGGTCTTTATACCGAGACAACAGTAAATTATTTATTTTATATTTAGTAAATCCCTTTGCCCGGCATTAGTAAAATGCAGAAGAAATATTATTAGACAACTTATTCAAATCTAATTTTACGACCTTATAATTAAATCGCCTCTAGCGTTTTGTTCCATAATAAACAAAAAAAAACGGTAGACGATTATGATAATCGAAAGTGATGCCAACTGAAGATTCAAGACCCGGCTATCGGCCTCAATTTCACAAACAAACCGAGATCATTAATCAATGTTTAATTACAACGAAATTATCGAGATTCGGCACTTGATCTCAAGGACCCGAAATTATGTAAGGAGCCCGAAAATACAGGAAATAACCGTTCGCCGTAAACAATTTCCATAACTAATAACACAAATTACTGGCTGCAGAGACATCGGGGATCCTTGGATGCGCTAATTGGTCGCCGGTTGTGCAACTGCGCCGAGCAAACGGGGGTTCCGAAAATTTCGGAATTTGAATTTTAAAATAATAGTTTCGACGAAAACCTCCTAGCCTCTTTTCAGCCGACAGGGCGAATTAGCATTGAAGGACTCATTACGGGCAACCGCTTATTCGCGATAAGATAATATTCACAAAAAATTACGACTATGTTTTGTAATATAATCGCTTTCGTTGGAACATGGCCGCTACCCAAGAGACTAATTATGTTATTTTCTGGGGCCTAATCTTAACGGACTTTTAAACGCTTTGTTCGATAAAATATGATAGTTTTCGTAATCTACGACACGAAGTTTGCAAAGTCTACAATAAATAAACAAATGATGAATTAACACAACTACTTTTTTAATCAATGCCACGACGATTGAATTATGCAATAAATAATTTGTTAAATATAGCAAAACCATCAAAGAAACATTTGATTTCTGCACACTTAGTAAATAAATAGAAATAATTAACTTTGACACAATTTTAATTTTTTTAATTTTGATAAAACCTTAATTTCAAATTACGTCATAGGCCTATCTATATACACTCGTTTTTAGATTTATCTCTTATCAGTATTATTATTTTTTGTATAAATTCAATAAGACCAGAAAATAATAATTAATAAATAATTTGTTTATTTATTGTAGTCTCTGTATGACTCATGTTGTATAGGTCAGGCCCGGCCCGCAGCCGGGATTATACAACGGAATAGATCGGATCATTGATGGATTCTCCTAAAACAAATCTGAAGAGGAGGGCGGCCACGACTAAAGACGCACGTTTCTTTCCAATGCTTCGAAACCGATCCAGGGATTTTTGGAAAACGCTGTGGATATTTCATGTGTTTTTTAATTTTTTGGATAGTGAATGATTTTCTCTACATCACAGTCTTATTTTTTAGAGAGTTGCAATGGAAAGGATTTGAGTAAATTCGAAAATATGCAGTGTGTCCATATTGTTTTATTATTTAGAATCAGATCTAAAAAAGTTGTTTGGTATTTAAGAATACATCTAGTGATGAAGTTGAATATTTGTTGGTCCTTATTATTTTGTTGCAGTGACCTTTTTTGTTCTCAAATCAAAGACGCTACCCTACAGAAAAATTAATCATGTGGAGAAAACAATGCTCTATCCAAAATGTAAAAAAATAAGGTTGCTATTTGTTGTCATAGCAACGAAACAATAGGGGCTAGAAAGTATTTAGTGTCATTACTAGATGCGTTTTTAAATACCAAACGAGTTTATCAGGATAATTTTTAGATCTTATTATAATTATTATAATTTAAAAATATAGTCCTTATGCAATACATTTTAAACACATGTGCGCTTGAAAAAACCTTCGAAAACGACCTCTTTGTGATTTCTCCGGCCTATGAAACTTTTATTTTCTTTTAAAGGCTTTAACGGTAGGGTATACGCTCTATTCTGTTGTTGGAAAAACGTAATTTTTAGTAATTTGCTACTTAAATATATTTACGTCATAAATGTATATTACCCTGAAATGTATGAAAAAAAAGTTTGGTTTTTGTTAATTAGCGGAAAAAGTAAGGTGAGTTATTAAAAAAATTTACCGGCAAAATAAGAAAAAACGGTTAATGTAAACATTTTAGGGAACGTTTTTCAGTTCTTCGGTTTGTCAAATTAGGCCTATGTTGAATGTTTCATTTAAAAATATTTAGTAGTTTTCGAGATACAGGGCCCAGAGCCCTGCAGAAGCGGATTTTTGAAAGGCCGGCCCGGCCCGATAGTGAAAATTTACAACCCGGCCCGGCCCGGCCCGAGGAAATGGAAACGTGCTGCGTATTCAAAGCCCGGCCCAGTCCGGTCGCGCTCCGAAAAAAATTGAATTAAAAAAATAAAGTTACTGCACCCATGTACTCCTTACAATTCTTAAAATACACTAAATTCATGTTAATAAAGATAACCTAATTAATTTTTCAGTGCATTTAGTTGTTACTTTCCAAACTATAATAAAATTAAATTTATCTAAGCCCGGCCCGGCCCGGCCCGGCCCGGTCTAAATTATCAATCGGAAAGCCCGGCCCGGCCCGGAGTTTGAAAAATGCGGCTGACAGGGCCCACAGACGCACACACACCCATACACATTTTTTTTTCAAAAATTGTCGGAATGGTATCTGTGGATACCATTTTCGTTAAAAAAATTATGTATAAAAATTTTCACAATACTTTCCCGTACTGTGTACGGATAAGGTACGAATGTAATTTTTTGATAAAACGAGGATTTTGCATGTATTTAATCGACAAGGCTTGTTCAAACTCAATTGTAAGATAAATACTTGATTACAGATAAAAAAATCAATCATTTCGTGATTAATACATAAAGCCACATAAAAAATACAGTATTGTCAATTACATTCTGTAAGCCTTAGTTTATATATTTTTTAAAATTATTATTCATTACAATTCTTTACACTAGTATAGTGTAAATATTAAGAAATCGTTTGTCATTCTACAGCAATTTTTCTTACTCCCGCAGTGGCGTCATTATCAAGTTTTATAATGCATTGCCCCAAGAAATTAAAATTCTCAATTATGCCAAATTTAAGAAGAAAATAAAAAACATATTAACTCAAAATGCGTTTTATAGTTGGGATGAGTTTTTGAATTTTAATTATGACGAAGTGAATAATTATGGCTAAGAATGTTTTCAGTACTCGTGTTATCTATATTTATTTATATGTAATTATTCTTAGTCTTTAATCATTATATTTTTATAACATTGTGCACTTACATGTATTTTCTGTATCTTTTATAGTATTAACTTATATATATTTTATGTTTAATGTTGGCGGCGTTTACTTCGTGGTACATCTTGATTGTAGATTGGAATAAAACACTTTAACTTTTTTATACCACTATATTTTATTTATGTGACTAGTTTCGACCATTCACTGGTCATTTTCAAACATAAGTAAATTAAATTACGGCTTTACATTTCTTATATATTACAGGGCTTCAAACAGGGGCGATATATTTTATCATCTTTTGACAAATGTAAAGCTTTATGCTGTTAACATGAATGAAATAAAAGTAAAGTAAAGTAATTACCGACATCTCTAAAATGTCGAAAACTGCAAATACGGAAGGAATAGGAAACAGGATGGTGACGACCTTTACTACTTGGTACTTCATTTTTGGGAATAAATGATACATTTTTGTTATGAGCTGGGACGCACAGATACCGATAGTAACGGTACCAAAAGTTTCAGTCGAGAAGAAAAAAGTGTGATAAATTATTTTTTATTGCGAAGGGCGGTATAGGGGCGATATATTACTTCAGTATCTTGCAGCTAAAACTGCATTCACCAAAAATGATATGTAGAACCTTTTTACTAAACATAAATGAAACAGAAAATTGTATTTTATTTATCCCTGGAAGGAATAAGAGTAAATGAAAAGGCCTATCTAGTCCCATCTTTATTTTCATTTATATCATTCGCTTTTTACTGATGACGGCAAGTAGCCAGAAACTGGTCTACAGCTGTCATTGATAGGAAAGAGTAATTTATGCTCTATTCGTTTCGTTTATGGTGATTTTCAGTATTTTAGAGTCTGCTTTATACTAAAAGTGGACTGTAAATGAATTATTGTATACTCAACGTTTTCAAGAAATTAAGAAGAAATGGTGCAGATTTTATTTATGCTATGAAAATGTATAAAGTTTTTTTTTATGATATTTAAGACTGCTAAACAAGTTATGAAAGTTTTTTTAATTTAGATTAGATTAGACGGGGTCGATTGGCTACACTCAGCCTACAGCACTGCAACCTAGTTAGGTTGTTCCAAAAAATCGATAGATTTATATTACTGCACTGTAATTACACTTGGAGATAATTGATATGCAGAAGACTTTTTAAAGATTAAAAGCTATACCATTTCCAACAATTTTTTTAATAACGTAACGTAAAGATAGATGTCAAGTCATACTGATATAACACAGTGGGATTCAAATTGTGTTCCGTGCAAACTTTTCAGTGGTTGTACAAATTAAAATTCAAAAGAATCTTCCACAAAATAACCCGAAAAGATTAAACACAAAATTATTTATTTACTTTTTTGAAAGCTGTTTATATTTTACTATCCAAGTTTGATCAATTCGTAATCGCTGCTGCATGGCACACACATTGTGCCATCGGGCAAAACGTGCGTATACAGGGTGTATTTGAAATAACGAACAGGCTCGTAACCACAAAGAGATTATATTATTTTAAAACAATATTCGCAATTATTTTGTTTATAACTGTAACAAAAAGCCCGCAATTAATTATTAAAGTTAATGAGTGAAAATACGCAACATGTTTGGGGGCAGTGGTAATGTGACCTAATTTTTAAACGGCATCGGCTTTAGATATCGAATTACAACAAGCACGTAGGAAATATCTGAGTGCTCTTTAAGCGTCAATGAACTTGAGGACTGTTTATCTTTTACAAAAAAAACGTTGCGATAACACTTCAAATTTCGGAGGCATAAAAATCGTATCGCGCGTTTTAAATAAACAAACACACATTCCATGCAGACCTAATTAAATGAGAAAAGCATCGGTTCTCAAAATTTTTAAAAAACCTCGAAAAATTTTCGAATTTATTTTGACGGAAATGGGTTCACAAATATTTTGTGTATCTTCCCTTAAATGCCTGTTCGTTATTTCAAATACACCCTGTATATCAAAACCAACATTTTTGGCTTCGGCTCCTCGAGCAACTCGCGGCCAACTCGGCAGTGAGTGTTAAAGGCTATCCATGTCATGTATCTCAAAACCTTTGTCAACGTCAGAAAAGAGTGTAAATATGGTTTCTTACAAAAAGATAAATATGAGTAACAAATACGGACATTCAGACTTTGGCCAAATTATGATCACCTTTCAAAGTCCAAGCAGGTCATGTTATAATAATAATAATAATATATTTGCAGTGTGATTCTTTTAATAATATTACGTAATCATATAAACATTAAGTAAATGTTATGATAAAAATAATATAAAGTAAAAATCTACTTATACAGGGTTCGGCAGTCAAACCGCACTATTTAACAAAGCTTCTTTGTACTGTGCATATGTGGTGGGGGAAGCAGACAGTGACATTGATGTTCTACACATTTGGAAGTTTTTAAATACGAATGGTTGGACTGGTGAACAGCGAGGTTTCGCTGTTACTGCATATTTAGAAAATGGCTGATGTTTTATAGACAACGCAATTTCCGGTTACATTTTCACCTTCCACCCCTTGCTCCTGTTCCAAACAGGAAAGCCATTTATTAACAACTTAATAACAGCGGGCCAAACAACAAAAAAAGTTAAATAGTGCAAGCTTTGAACCCTAGAGAGGATCCTATCAGCTTTGGCTTTTATGAGCACATGTTACAGCTGCTTGAAGACGATCCACAGCTTATCTATAATCTATGGATTAGCGACGAGGCACATTTCCACCTCAGTGGATATGTAAATAAACATCACTTTCGCTAATGGGCTGCTGCCAATCCACAAGCTTCACGAAAAGTCTCTCCATTCGGCTCTCTTCGAATGGAATAATTGGCCCGAATTTTTTCGAGGATGATTTCAAGTAAATGCAAACAAAAAATGCCATTCCAATACGTTTTCAAGAGTTTGAATACAAGGAAAGAGTAATCATGACAAACAAAAAGTACATCCAGGTTTTAAATGGCATTTTTAGTAGATGAATTTGGATAGATGTGTTTTCAATTGTAGAAACTTCAGAAAGTAAAGAAAAGGTAAAACAGTCTCTCCATTCGGCTCTCTTCGAATGGAATAACTGGCCCGTATTTTTTCAAGGATGATGATGACCGTACAGTTACAATCTACAATCTGCAAACTTTCCTTATTCCAGAACCGATTTCCTGTGAATGACAACACTTATTTTCAACAAGGTGGAGCTACTAGTCCCAAGGGTGTCAATGGATCTTCTGAAAGACCTTTTTCCGAACCGCCTCATTTAAATCTACATGCATGTAGCAATCCTGATACAATATGAATTTTTATAATTTTAGAGGTAGTATTTCCAATCCCAGAAACATCAGAATAGGGTGGAAGGCATTCAGACTTTGAAAAATTGTTTGATTCGAAATCGATCCACATCATGTAGCAATTTCTACGAGAAAATTCATTTAAACAGAGGTATTAAGTGTTTGCAATCTTAATTTGTTTGTCCTCTTGTAAATAATCACCAAAAAAGAATATCCAAAATTCGATCAATTCTAAATCTTCGTTAAAATTAAGGATTAGTACCTGTTTGAATCCTCTTTTTTAATATTTATTGTATTTTTTAAGTAACTAAAATACACTCTTTTCTGACTTCAGCAGATATTTTTGATATCAAAAACTTATTTCGTAGTCAGCGCATTGTTCTCTTGCAAACAATAATAAATACAAAAAAAATTTGAGTTTGATCCGTTTAAATTCTTCTTTCAAGTTTAATCTGTGATCAATCTCAGTAGAGGAATGTGCGGTAGTGTTGATTCTAAAAACCGTTGATTATTTGAAAAAATGGGCAAAAGGAGAATACGAATTTTTACTAATTACTAATCATCTTTCAAGCCTATGAAATTTTCTTAATCTGTACTAAAGAATTTGATTAAAAACCCATCTGCCGATGTCTGAAAAGAACGTACATTTTGGTTACTGAAAAAATATTGTTGTATTCAAAATCGATCCATCATGTAGCAATTTCTATGAGAAAAATAATTTAAACAGAGGCATTAAGTGTTTGCAGTCTTAATTTGTTTTTGTCCTCTTGTAAACAAACACAAAACAAAAGAATATCCAGAATTCGATAAATTCTAAATCTTAGTTAAAATTAAGGATTGGTACATGTCTGAATCATCTTTTTCATGTTCCATTGAATTTTTTAAGTAACCAAAATACACACTCTTCTGACTTCAGCAGATATTTTTGGTATTAAAAACTTATTTCGAAGTCAGCGTTTTGTTCTCTTGAAGAACAATCATAAACACAAAAAAACATCCAAAATTCTATTAATTCTAAATCTTATTTAGGATTAAGGTTTAGTAAATGTCTTAATACTTTTTTTCATTTTCCGTGGTATTTTTCAAGCAGCCAAAATACATACTCCTTTCTAACTTCAAGAGATGTTTTTGAGATCAAATACTTTTGTCGAAGTCGGCATTTTGTTCTCTTGTAAAACAATCATAAATACAAAAGAATATCCAGAATTTGTTCCATCCTAAATCTTACTTAAGATTGAGGATTAGTAATGTCTGAATCCTTTTTTTCATTTTCCATGGCATTTTTCAAGCAACCAAAATACACACTCCTTTCAAACTTCCAGCAGATGTTTTAAGGATTAAATATTTTTAAAGTCGGCGTTTTGTTCTCTTGCAAACAATAATAAATACAAAACAAAACAATTTTAGAGTTCGATCCGTTTAAATTATTCTTTCAAGTTTAATCTGTGATTAATCTGAGTAGAAGAATGTGCGAAAGTGTTAATTCTAAAAACCGTCGTCTATTTGAAAAAAAAATGGGCAAAAAAAAGAGAATCAGATTTTGACTTATTATTTATCATCTTTCAAGCCTATGAAATTTTCTTAATCTGTACTAAAGTATATGATTCAAAAAACATCTGCCGACGCCAGAAAGGAATGTACATTTTGGTTACTTGAAAAATATCATGGAGAATGAAAACGAACATTTACCAATTCTTAATCTTCCTTCAAACCATATCTACGTGATGTAAAATTATCTGTGAGAAGACGAATTTCCTTGAATTTGGATAAAGGCACAGCATTTTAGTGTTTCCAGTTCTTAAAGTCTATCAAAGTTAAAATAGCATATTTCCTTGAATTTGTATAGAGGCATGGCATAGCATATAAATGTTTCAAATTCCAAAAACCACATGTTGACTGCCATATTAATTTTCAGGATTCCTGTCAAAATACACAATCCGGTTTAATTAAATGATATTTTTCAAAACTATACAGTATATAGTAATCGTCAAAAAGGACTAAAATGTACTATTTTTGAAAAATATTCTTTTACTGTTTAAACGGGAATAATGGTTTTATGCACATTTTTTCTATTATTTATGAATAAATGTTGTTTTCATGTAAGCGAAACTTGATTTTTCTCCCTTTCAACAACCCATCTTTGCTTATTTACACAGATATTCTACGAATATACTTGCAATTGCGTGGCAATGGCAAGAAAATTCTTCTTCTTGCACCGAAATACAGACTTGGAGTTATGAGTTATCTCATAGTTGGCAGTCAGCGTGCTAAGGCATGTTTGTTCTTGAATTTGGATAGAACCAACGGCATTTCAATGTCTCCAATTAAAAAACTTTGTCAAAGTATAACCAGCTCTTAAGCTTCTTTTTAAAAGTTTATCGCCATCACATTCCAATACGTTTTCAAGAGTTTTAATACAACGATTTAGTTTTGAAAATCTTTCTCAGAATTAGTTTGGGATCATGTAAAAAGTAGTCATGGCAAACAAAAAGTGCCATTCCAATACGTTTTCAAGAGTTTTAATACAAGGATTTAGTTTTGCAAACCTTTCTTAAAGTCAGAATTTGTCCGAGAACGTGTAAAAAGTAATCATGGCAAACAAAAAGTCAAGATAGTTGTGTTTTCAATTGTAGAAACTTCAGAAAGTCAGAAAAGGTAAAAAGTTTCTCTTGCAAAAATAATCGTCGCAAGCAAGAGAAAGTACGAAGACTTTGACGTGGTGTATTCTGTGATTAGATAAAAGTCAGTTGTCATAGTAAACAAATGGTGATGTGTCCATCAAGTAACTTTCTCCGATTTGATGGTGTAACTGTTATTTACCAAGTGTTTATTTTCTGAGTAGGGAATTTCGCAAACCTACGAAGAAAATAAATACACCTGTAACATGTGTAGCAGACAATATTTTTTCAAACGCAATAAAAATATTTATACTTTCAATTTAAATGATATTTTAAATATACATCGAGACTTTTTTGGAATCGAAAAAGTCAAAATTTTGAAAGATGAAAATGAGAATTTATACTTCAAAAATTCTAATATTTTTTTTCAGTTTGCTCAAAAACGAATTGGAAAAATCCAATTATTTATTAGTGGTCCATTTCGGCATTATCCACTGTAAATTTGATGTAACATTATCATTTCATAATTATGTCCAAAAATGTTTTTTTTTTAATAATGAATATTTATGAAGAAAAGATGTACATTTTTTGTTATCTTTGATATTTGTTCGTTAGCGCGCCAGAACTAATGCGACGGGTCCTGGGTTCGAATCCCAGCGAGGGCATGGATGTTTGTGGTTGTCCATTTTCATAATATATGTATAATATATACAAATAATCGGTTGTGGCTGAATGACCTACACGTCTAAACCAATGACCCATATTATCCATAATTCCCCAACCCAAAATTTCCATCAATAATCCTTCCTTAAAAAAAAAAAGGTATTTGTTGAAATGTTTTTTTTATATTAAAAAAAAGGCAAACTTCTCCTCAGTATTTCGGATTGTCTAATGGGGCTTATGTTCAAAGTTCAATTTGAAAATATTTTGTGGTTTTTGAGATACATTGCCCGCAGACACACGCCCGCCCAGACACGATTTTTTCCCAAACAGAATCTTTCGTAATTTTTTTTCTTCTTAATTTTCACGATCACGATGCTTTCCTGTACTTTGTACGTTTTGAGATCCAGAAATAAACATCTAGATTAGTACCAATTACATTTTTTTTAATTTTTGTTTTTATTTAAAGGACGGATGAATGATAGGAATTCAGGTCAAGGAAGCGAGGATGATAGTGGGAATTGGTGCAGCCAATTAGGGCTTCTGCCACGAACGATTGTTGTAAATTTCGTTCATACGAATATGAGGGGAGAAGCAATGTACATGATAATTTTTCGGTCAGAAAAATGATCGCCCGGAGGGGTTTCGAACTCAGGCCCTTCCTTTAAATTTTTATTTACATCATACAGCAATCTCTACCATACAATGCTGGAGTATGAATTATTATTTTGACAGTTGAATAAAAGTGTAAGACGGCATTTGATTGTGTAAATTTAATTTACAATTCCGATATTTTTGGTCCTGGAATTATTTTCAATTAATAATTATAAATATAAGTAGTGAGATTGAATCATGTTGAAAATTTAATTTTTGTACTACTTTGCTTAACATGTTAGCCAAAAGTAGCTCTTAATGATTGTTGTATTTATGTATTTTGTTTTGTTTGTTTATAAATATTACTGTTCATTTTTCACCTATATTTCTCGTCCTTATAATATACTGTGTTAAGTAATGTTATTAGACAAATGTTTGTTGGGAAATAAATTATTATGATTAATATTAGATTTATAGGGATGAGTATAGGGGATGGGACTGGTGTCAACTGTAGTATTTGATTAATAAAAAATAATAAGCAAGTCATTTCAATTCAAACGAACTTCACACGCCTGATTATAGAGCTAATTGTACATATCTTACATAGGAATTGTCAAGTCACGATTATTTAATTAATTTATTTTATCTACAGATCAAATAATGATAATAAATTATTACATTATATCGATAGCTTAAAGTATTAATTTATTATTAATAAAACTTTAATTATGTTGTTGTATATTTGGTATCGAAGCAGATACCGTCCAAGGTGTTGACTTTGATGGATTCTAAAGTAAACTCTTGGTGAATCATATTTTTGAATAATTTATATATTCAAATTGAAAATAACACTTACTACAGTTTTACAAAATTTATGCAATTTCCGAAAGCGGGTCATTAGTCATTCGCAAAGTATACCGGGACGTTAAAAACGTTTATTTTATATATCAACTATGCGCAGATATGCTTATATTCGATAAAGTTGATAAAATATAGCGTTGTAGATATATCGCAAAGATTTATTGTTTATTAAAGAAATAACAGGCCTTATCTGGCATACATTTTGAATTTATGTACAAACGCGTATGTTACAAATCATCCCCCGAGTAATCGATTTTTTTACTTTAAAATCTCATTAGAAATTAAACCACTCGAAATTCAACAATTTTGCATATGTACATTGTTTAGTTAAACAACTATATGTTGCTTGAACACATGAAAGAGCGAGAAAAAGTTTCAGAACTGTGGCCTATACTAAAACTATAGATTAATAATTGCAGTAATATATTTATCACTACCCTAGTGATTGAAACAAATTAATATCTTTCTAAATTCTCCCTAGAATTATAGCTTAAAATTTAAATTGTCCTCTCCGGGCGTCAATGTATATTCCCTATGACACGTCATCTTGAGATAGACACGTGTGGACTTAAAAAAAACTTGAAGGTATCTCTGAAAGAGCAAGTCCCATAGCCAAATGTCATATGTTTCAGTTAAGGGGAACATAAGAATGAGAAACCATATTAGAGAAAAAGTACAAAATTCAATAAAACGAAATGTAGCCTGAATATATGAATATTCAACCTGTTCGTAACTCTGCAAAATTAAGTCTTATTAGGACTACTAACAAATAACTTATTGAAACAACTACTTCCCTGGCTAATGCCACGCCAGATATTGAATGATACAAAAGAAATTTGCATGTTATTACTAGTACTACTAGATAAATAACATTGGTTTAAGATCGTGTATTTCTATCCACAGGACTAACTTGAAAATTTAACTGAATTGGATTCGAAAACTTTAAACTATAAAACTGAACCCTAAAATTAGCAAAAATTAAGTAAAAATCTGTAGACGCGTTTCGAGATTTATCTCTCATCAGTGCAGCTTAAATTTAAATTGAATGTTAAATAATAAAATACACTTACGTGAAGGTGATCGTGAACGTGAAGAAGTCGTAAACGACTACAAGTACAAAAGTTTAAAAAAATTGAAAACCCATCAAATTTCATTTACATTTTCAATTGATATTCAACCGGAGAGAAGATACAGTGAAAACTAATGTGCGAGGCTAAAGTTCAAATAAAGCGAATACTGGAGTTCTGCCACGTAGACAAACTGCTTGCCTATCATAGCCCTTACCAGAGAAATGTAAGGAAGATACCAAAAAAATAATGTAAACAATCTTTGAGAAGGATATTTCCTACAAGATACATCACACTTGCTAGGGACAACATGAGAAAGGGTTCTCAGATACTTGGAATATAAAGTGGTCCAGTTGCAATTTTTTAGCGTTTACCTCAGTCCCCTGGCTTTGCGGACGTCGGAAAATTAGGGGCGTATCCCGAACGTCTGCGAAGCGATTTTCAAAAATTCACCCCTAGCGGCGAGGGCAAGATAGAGCATCGGTGCTTTAACGGAGGGACTGCGGGATGGGCCGGTTCAGAACTTTGGCGATTTTGAAATAAGTTCAGGGGTGGGCACCCCAAATGTTCGGTGGTTGAAATTTGACTAGCCTTCCTCATTAAATTATTTGGATTTCTCCTGAAAATTGCATCCTTCAAAGATTTCTAAAAATGTATTAGGAGCACTACACGCTTAAATCATTTAGGTATACAAGGTGAGTCATAATTAGATCTAAAAAAATAACCAAAGCTTCTTTAAAGTGGATATACACTAGAGCATTTTCTCTAGCATTTCTATGTAATGTAACCTTCTAACGAATGGTACAATACAGGAAAATGCTCAGTTTCAAAAGCTGTCGTCAAAAGACGTCTGGTTCATGAGGGTGATACACTAGAACATATCATAGAGTGGCTCGTTGTTCTGTTACTAGTAAATGCTCTAGTCTATACTCACCTTTAGACTAACACAAACCTAATAACCCAATACAATCAATAATCAAGTAACCTGATTTTGACAGTGTCATTAATTGTTTGAAAGTCTCCGTTATTTGTTAAAATTGGTGATTTTACTCCAAGGGAAATAGCAGATATCGTTTTCATGTATGGGCTTTTGCAACGGAAGCGGGAATGCCACCGCAGATTCTCTAACAGAAGAATCCCAAATCATCACTTCAACCTTTCGACGATTGGGGTTGGTCTTCCGCGAGGTCGAGGAGCTGGTGCACCACATAGGTAAATTGTAATGCAAGTAGAGGAAGCTGTAATTGGTTCGGTTTTAGATAATCCTACTACAAGTACTCGAATTTCTGCACAGTTAAAATTTTCACAAAGTTTTGAAGGGAGTAATTACAACCTTACGATTATACGGGTATTCAATCTCTTCATCCTGGGGATGCCGAACAACGTGTAGTTTTTTGTCTGTGGCCTCTCGAAAGGATAAATAACGATACCAATTTTATTCTTTCTATGTTATTTACCGATTAAGCAAATTTTACCAGTGACGGAATTACAAACTTTATTAATTAGAAAAACCCCATGTAAGGATGAGTAGAAGATTCCAGCTACGATTTTCTGTCAATGGGGAGGAACATGCAATGCTTCTTTACTGGAGTTACAGGAACATGATAATCACCTCAATGTAATGGTTATCGAGACTTTCCTGAACATAAGCTGCATGCTATACTTGAAGACATCCTGTTAAGATGTTCTTCCAACAAGACGGTGCACCTCCTCAGAATGGCAGAATCGTCACGGAATTGTTAAATGACTATTTCGATGGTAGGTGGATCGGACGGTTTGGTCCTGTGAGATAGCCGCAAAGGAGTCCCGACTTAAATCTTTTTATGGGGATTTTTAAAACGGCTGGTTTACCGTGAGATAATTGATACGAGCAAAGAATTTCAGAGGCTGCTAATAAAATTCGTCAAAACTACAATATTCAGTAAGTACAGGACGGCAAATGTAAGTTGGCCAGACGCGCAGAGAGCAAGCGAAAGCTCTCTCTCTACAGTCGGCCGAGTACAGTCTCTGTAATAAGCAAGCACATATTCTTCGCGTGCGCTATTCATTTACAACCCTATCCGTTCTCCTCCACATAATCGAATGTACCAGGCGCGCGAATTCTTCACGAAATCTATCGAGAGCGCCCTTCGAAAGTTCTGCCCACAATTTTGCCACTTCGCAACGGCAAGTTACGTTTGCCGTCCTGTATATGGATCGTTAGTACGACGATGTCATGCTTATATTGAGGCTGGAGGGGACAATTTTGAACATTTGTTATAGTTTTCAATCATTGTGTTTATTTTGATGTATTTTCAAATGAATCGGATAAATATTTTTTTTCAATAATACCCTGTATCTTAAAGAAGCTTTGATTAAATTTTTGCACCTCACCCTGTATTTAAATTAATTGGGCTTGAATACATGCACAAATAGAAGTCAATGACATTAGTGAACAACTAAAACTGGTACTTTTACTGTCAGTTTTAATATTTGATTAATCACTGTATTAAAATGCTTATCATTATACAATTAAAGACAAACACCTGTTTTTAAAGATTTATTTATATTGTTCCATTAAGTCTACGACGGTTATTAATTTTGGATGGAGATTTAAAAGTTGAACCGCATTTCAGAAAATTGCTGCATTATTCAAAATTTTATATCCGTATTCGTAAACAAAATACTTTTCCAGTGATGAGATTTATGCCTTGTTTAATCTACGCAAACGGTAGATAGAGTAATAAAATGATACTGTAGTTTATAAAGCCCTTGAGTGGTCAAGAGTAGTGATCGGATCATTCGAATGACGATAATCGATTTATTCGATTATTAAAATAATCGATTATCTCGAGGACCTATTTTTTTAATTCGAATGATCATTCGAATGATCGGTACTCGGTACTCGAATGATCATTCAATTGAGTATTCGAATGATCATTCGAATGACCATTTGAATTATCTATACTCCTATGATCATTCGATTGACATTCGAATGATTTATTTGAATGATCGGTATTCAAATGAACAATTCGAAAACTAGCTATTGGGATAATCTGTTTTTATCGATTTTCATATCATTCGAATGATCACTCGAATAATCATTCGAATGATCATTCGAATGATCACTCGAATAATCATTCGAATGATCATTCGAATAAATAATGATCATTCGAATGATCATTCGAATAAATAATGATCATTCGAATGATCATTGGAATAAATAGTCGATTTTCAGATCAATTGAGTGATCATTGGAATAAATAGTCGATTTTCAGATCAATTGAGTGATCATTCGAATGATCACTCGAATGATCATCCGAATTATCATTCGATTTTCAGATTAATTCGAATAGTAATCATTCTATTATTGAAATCATTCGATTATGCCCATCACTAGTCAAGAGTACAATACAATTTTTCAATTTCTCTTTACTCGATTCGGGTCGACATAAAACTATTTCCCTTTATTAAATGTTATGGAACAACACAATAACAAATAAATTTGCGGGATATGTTTTGTCCAATATAATAGAAATTAGACTAGGCACTGGCTTCTCTGGATATAATTCACCGAACAGATCGCGAATTTCACCGTCATAATAAATCTACAAAAACTGATTTTTTCAACATGCAGTGATTAATGAAACTTCAAAAGTGTGAGTAAAATTATAAGTTTCAGTTGTTCATGGCTAAGGCTATTTTAACATGTATTAAACAACATTGAATTTTCTTCTCTCCAGTAGCATATGGATATTAAATGTAGATGGAATTTGTTAGATTTTTAACTTCTGAACACAATTTTTTTTAAATAAACAAGAAAGCAGCAAAATGTGAAACTCCTATGTTTGTCCCTTAACTCACAGGGAGAGGATCAGATCAGAAAAAAAATGATTGATTCTAAAATTAAGATATTTAAATACACATGGATTTATAAAAACTATAAAAAGAAAATTAATGAACCCAACTTCAACAATGAGGTTCGATCCTTCGACCTTCAGACTACGAATCGGAGGTTTTATCGATGCGTCAAAAAGTCGGTATATGTTTGTTAACGCAAAAGGTATATAAACATACGAATGAATAACAAATTAAAAAACATTTTTTCTCGAAAACGGCTGAATGGTGCGCCCTATTACTTGCAGCTGTTACACTCCTAGTCATGACCTACACGTGTGCCAAAGATGGATCAAATCGGTGAGTCACACATCTGATCCTCTCCTTGTCAGACACGTGGGATAATAGTCTTCAATCAATTTTTTGACATTACTATACTTTGATCAATGGATCTTTGCATGCACGTCATAGATAATAGCTCCGACAACATTTTCATGCATTTACTCTCTCTGTGATAAGTTAAATTAGACGCGATCATCTGTGTACGGATGTCGTCCAAGGCGAGAAAACTCAGTCTTCGATAATGACGCACACGCAAAGAACCATTAATCAAACCATAGTTATCTATGAAATAATTGCATTTGTGTAATATTGAAAGACATCAAGCTCGTTTCAATTGCACCAGCAAGACCAAAACAAAATGAAATGTTAAGTCCTCAATTATAGCGGACACGCATACGAACACAAAAAGTGTATGCGTGCGCTCGGATAAATCAATATGTCAATGTCATTTTCTAAATATTATTTCACATTTGACTTCTCGGAATAAAGACTATTGCATTAGCGTTAACCCAAATTAAGGAGTAACAGCTCCATTTGTCAACAAATTGATCGGCTGAATCCGGTCCCCGAAATTTTTATGTGACTTTTATTAATCCCGGGAATAAAACGAAATATTATTAACGAGGTGAAAGTGGCCCACATAGAGAACGCAGAGATGACCGCATGTCATGTCTTTACTTGATGCAAAGCGGCGGAATGGTACAGAAGCGAAGATAATATTACGCATTAGTGACTACATAGCATTTATATATGTGAATAATTCCCACTTCTTACGAAGAATAAATTTAATTTAAATTGAAGCGTGTTCACGCTTTTAATCCAATATATTCGAAAATTATTTGCATTTGTAAATAATCAATTTGAATTAAACATAGAATGATGCGTGATGACTTATTATCATCTAAAATTTTTGCAAAGATGTTAAATTACACACTGACAATTTAGAATGCTCTAATATTATTTCGAAAGCCCACGCTATATTGTATAACCACTTTTAACAAGGCGTCGAAAAACCTGTTAATACCGATTAACACGTTGCGAGGACCTGATTATTCGGATGCATGCTTTTAAAATCATTTATACCGTTTTGCGGAGTGGCACTAATGTTTATTATAAACAACGCGACCTGGCAAAACCGTCCTCTG
Source organism: Ocypus olens (assembly GCA_910593695.2). Classification (NCBI taxonomy): domain Eukaryota; kingdom Metazoa; phylum Arthropoda; class Insecta; order Coleoptera; family Staphylinidae; genus Ocypus; species Ocypus olens. Next base: position 16,639,757 of record OU343057.1, read on the forward strand.
CCGTTGTAGTAGCGCTTGCATCATTTTAGAAATCGTGCGCATTGTTTTCTTGGATCACCACGTATCGTAGTTCTGGCAATTTGTGGGTTCAGGGGCGGGGAGCTGCGCTATAAAATTTCACTTTTTACCACTTGCCGGGCTGTGATTGATATTAATTTATAGTATACACGCTGACACAATCATATTTTACAACTGCACCAGCAATAAATGTTGTAAATTAGCAAATGTACGTTATCATTGTTTGTAGATCTAATTTTGGAATTCCCAAAATAGATCACTGTAACATTGTATTTGCGCCGTCCAAAAATATATAGCTTTTTGACAACTCGAGGAGTTTGGTTATATAATTATCTACATCTAATAGTGTTCATCATTGTAGTCCTCATAAACTTGTTAATATAATAGTCAAAGGCTATTATTTTGCCAAAACTAGTTTTTAAAGCACTTTCTAATATTATTCAACGGCAAGCCCTGATCAATATTAATTGCGTCGAACAATACGAAAAAGCAGAGAGGTAAGAACTAGTTAAATAATTGAAGAACAAGAATCGCAAACTGGCGGTGATCGTTAAGCGCGAGGAGAAAGAGGAAAGTGTCGAAACGTGTATGCGCGCTCCCCACGTGGAATTCATAAATTTCAAAACCGAACTGAACTGTTACACATTAACGACTCTCGCTGCCAAAAAGTGAATTGATTTGAATGATCCTTGAAGGACAACTGGTGCTGTTGCACTCCGATCAAGAAACTTATGTCCCGAGCGCGGGGTTGCATTGCACAATCCACTTCGACGCTTTTTCTCGCCCGAAATTTCACCAAATCAGTCCGCACTAAAGAACACGCAATCGATATGCTTTTATGTGTGATTGATCGATGATTGACTTTATTCAAAACAAAAATTAGTGCTTCCATACCTTCTATACAAAACTATTCAAAAAGTACGCACCTTATGTTGGAGATTATTGGTAGTATTGATTAAAAAGGTCAATCGTATACAATTGTATCTTCTTTGATTTAAGATTTTTAACTGATATTCATTCAAATCATAATGTTGAATCGTTGAATCCATGAACCTCCAAATTTATCATTAATATTAATTGAAACCGAGTAGAAGTTCAAGGTGAATAATTCCAAAACTTTTGAACAATTTTAAGTAATTGGAAGATATAATCATAAGTCTTTCTAGTAAGTAATTGATTTTAATTTTTTTTTCAGGTAAGTGATGTAATCTCTACTTCTACTAAACAATATAGTATATTTCCCGTAAGTATGCACACTATACATAAATTGTTATAGCTCATTTTACATCGATAATATTGACACTATACATACCGATGACGCGCTAATATATCTTCAGTAGAATTGTAATCAACCACGCCAGTCTTCATTTGCGATTTTTGTTGAAAATAATATAAATGACACAAAATACACCTACACTATTTCTCGATGTGTATAAACGGAAAATCAGAAACCCACTAGATAAAACACCATTTGCAGTTACTCGTAATAGCGCAACAAGCCGCCCTGTAAAGTGTTAATAATCTGTAGTTCATTGTATTATTAGTTGTAATTTTTAAGTTAAATAAAGATTACTAATTAAAATCCATGCATTTTATTAGTACCATTTATAGCCCAAAATGCTATTCATACTAACCGTAGGCCTTTGAACTCTTGAAATCTGATTTTTATTTATAAATATTTTGATACAGGAACTTTTCAATAATCATCACACTTGTCTGATATCAACAAAGTGCATTTTATTGAAAAGTTCCTAACCACAACATATCACAAAGTAAAGGCTTCCACCACCAACCATATTATTTTGATACACTTTGGATAACTACTAAACATTTATGCAATTACCAGTATTCGACTCAATTTAACGGCGAGCGCACGCGCGTATTTTTTTATATTTTAGACAAGGAAGAAATACGTGTTGTTGATCTTCTCATATTGTTTTTTTTTACAATTCACGACATAAAATTTAATGCCGACCATTAAATCTCGAAGGCGCTTATATGATTTAAACATAGCTTTATTTTAGTATTTCTTAAAATTCATTTTATTCATCAGACGACAACAATATTGTTTTCGTAGTTTTGAAACAATGATTACTAATTATGCGATGATTTAATTGCGCCTTCCATTGGAAGAAAATCACAAAAATGTTATCGCTAAGCATTATTCATTACTGACCAATGCTTTTTAACCAAACACAATTAATAATTATTGAAAGCAATTATTTCATTCCAATGATGATTCAGGAAACTATGTTTTGGTGGACTATAGATAAGCTCGACGAATTATGTATTTAGAAGCGTTGGATTTTAGCGTTCGCGTCGCTCTCCAAGTCCTTGATTTGTCACAATAGACAGATTCAAGGTCACTAATTTCATCAATAATCGTTATTTTTTGTCACAACAGTGAAGTACTTTGTCATGCATTTTATGATGGTTCCAACACACAAATTAATAAATGCATCAATTAGTCTGCGATTAGGTTAATATTATTATTAGAAATGCAAAAATCTTTATTAACAATTTAACTAGGCTTAATACGAATCTACAATTGCCCGAAGTTTTTTGTAACGCAATAAGCTTTTCTTGCCCAAAAAAAGTTTTTACCGGATAATTAGTAACATGCTGAAGGCATTTTTGTGAAACATTCGTGGCAGGATATACAAAAAAAGTAAGATTTCCTGAGTAAAACCCAATTTGCATTTCGTGGCCGCTTTGAAATTTTTAAGCCGCACTCGCCCTAAATAGGCTTATCGCAAAATTTACAGCCAATGAACGGATGTTGTATATGATTATATTAATTAAGTCTTTCGAAAATATCAAATATAAAAAACCTGAAATGAAAATGTTTTGTTTTTGCATTTATACAGATTTATTGTTTATAATTGTATTTATTGAGCTATATCTACCTTGCGATTTTAAATAAAATGTCTGTGAAAAATTAAACTTTTTATAAATTAAAAAATGGTGATGTGGCCATCATGTTACTTTCTCCGACTTGATTGTATCATTTATATTTAGGCTTTTATGGTTTATTTTCAATTGAAATCATATTTTAAATGTACATCGAGCGTTGTGTAAACTCGGATGAAACTGACGTTTAAAACGTCAAAATTATGAAGGATGGAAAAATTATTCAAATTCAAAAACTTAATTTACTCAAAAACTAAAGGGATTTCGAAAAAAACGTATTCTTTATAAATTGTTTATTTTAGCATTCTCTACAATTATTATTAACATAAATTTACTGTAGCTATTATCGTTTTATAATTATAAACCAAAAATTTAAAAAAATAATAATTTTAATAATTTAATAACAATGATTTTATGAAAAATATTTTCAAGCAAAAGATATTTATTTCTTTGTTGTCTTTAATGTTTGTTTGAATGTTTTTGTGATATTTTTCATAATTAAGAAATATTGGCAAAAAAACAAAAAAAACTGTTAAGGTAAACACCCACTTCCGATGTACGAAATTTTACCAAAAGCTTTTCAGTTCTTCGGATTATCAAATAAGACGTATGTTCAAAGTTTCATATCAATTGCTCTATTCGTTTTTGAGATACAGCGCACACAGCAGACACACACATTTTTCCAGAAATTGTTGAAATGTTATCTAGGGACCGCAAAACGGATATTTCCGTGAAAAAAATGTTTGAAAAAAAATCACGATCACAATACTTTCTCGAACTTCGTAACGGAGAAAGTAAAAACTTTGTTAATTTCACAGGGTTTACTAAACTTTAAATTTGGAAATGATCAGCAATTAATCGAAACTACAGTCGTTAAAAATAAATTGTATGATATTAGTTTATATTTCAAGAAGTATCACGAAGTAGACGCCTCCAGAATCAATAAATTCATTAAACATTTCATTTTGGACGTCTCTCAGGTGCCATCTCCGCTTCAAAGATTGTCAACCAAGCTATTGGTACTCTTTAAACTGCGGTCCTGAATAGTTGGTTCATGGTACAGTTGAACCATACTCTAAGATTTCTTAGTCAAGAATGTCTTATTCTTCCTAGGCTTCTTTTCCCTTGTATTATTACTTGTAGAAGATGGTACCTTTTCCCCACATTATACGCCCCAGATATTTTAGTTTTATGTTCTTAACCCTTACGGGACGAGCGCGAATGTGAACGATCACATCACCTGGACGAGCGAACATATTATCGACTATAATGGAAGCATGAGACCCATTGGTACAAGAAAGTACCAATGAAAATAGAACAATACACTAAGCCTATACCAAGACTTTTGAAGCCTCCAAATGTTGCTCACACAAAGATATTTTCCATCCCACATACCTCAAATAGCAAAACAAGGCAACAGAATCGAAAGATAAAACTAAGAAAAGAAGAAATCAACCAACCTCTTCACAAAAATGTCATTTTGCTTTTGACTGCACTTGAGAATGTAACCACGCTCTGTTACGTAGTTTCCTTGTAATTATCTACTTAAAGTACATTGTAACTAATAATTACATTTTTTTAAATTTAATAAGGAACAAATACTTCTTCATTTTTTGATCTAACAATATAAAAGATTCATGAAAAATTTGTATATTTTTGATATTATCATTAAGAATAAAGTACAAGTTATTTATACATTTGGAATTGTTATTATAATGTAATATAGATTAATAATATTAGAATTAAATTTAATATTTATGTATTCAAATACTACCCATATTCCATACTGCTCTTAAAATTGCTAGAAAACGTCGAAATACTGAACATATGCAAGCGTTTTAATGGATCTTCGTAAGGTTGCATCAAGTATATGGCGTGGATAGTGTCAATTATCTAATTAAATAGATTACGACAACCCATTCCTGTCAATTACAACCGTTTAGTTGATTTAAGAACACAAACAAGTGCACTTCTCATCTTAACCTACTGCTCCGTCAATTGTTTTGCGAAGATAATACCTATGAGACGACAGCCAGTCCAATATAATAGTCTATTTTAAGTCAAAGCTCTCTACTTATATCTTCTACCTAATCTGGTATTTTATATCTTTATCCGACATCTGTCCCATGACTTAACCTCTTCAGGGACAAATTAATTTTGAAGTTTCAAATCCTTTAAGAAACAATTGATATCTCGCCAGTAGAACCGGACAGGAGGTATCTGCATGGAAATGTGCAACTGTAGCAGCTTTCAGAGCTTGACATGAGATGCCAGTATTGAGCTACATTCAATGTGTTTGAAATATGTTCGTCATTTTTTAAAACGTACACAAATGTGTTTCTGTCCCTGAAGAGGTTAAATCTGTTATTCTCCGTAATGTCTTCAATTCTGCAGTTTTAAATTTTAGATGTATCTGCCATAGTGTCCAAGGCGTGGTGTAGAATTACCAATACTGATATATGTTAATTTTGATGATTTCTCGAAGTGTATTTGTTTTGTTTCGAATATTATTATTCGGTCGAAACATATGAAGACCTTGTTAGCAAAATTGCAACTGCTCCAAGAATATCCAGGAAGAAACCTGCTTATGATAGTATTTTGTAAGTTTATGTTAGCAAAGGTAATCAACAATAGAATCTATTCTGATAGAAGTTTCAAATTTTTCCCCAAAATATTGCAACTAGCAAATCTTTCCAAGTCCATCAAGTTAACCTCTGAATAAAAGTCGTTGCCTATCATTCAATAACGACGGCGGAAGGATAATAGAATTGAGCATGGAAAACGATCTAATAATAACAAATATAAGAAGATAAATCAATACATAAGAGAAGGACCGACGTAAAATGAAAAGTCAATAATAGATTGGATAATGGAAATATGTTTTAAATCGAGAGAAGTGGAGATAGGAAGCGACAACTGCCTAGTAAAGATCGACATGATGAGAAAAAAGTAAAAGAGAAAATAAAAACCTATAAACTTGAAAACTTAAAACAATGAAGGGAGGGATACCAAGAGATAATAAGGAGGAAATTTAAGGAACTAACAAGGGGAGGATCAGATGTGTGACTCACCGATTTCATCCATCTTTGGCACACGTGTAGGTCATAACTAGGAGTGTAACAGGTGCAAGTAATAGGGCGCACTATTCAGCTGTTTTCCAGAAAAAATGTTTTTTTTTTAATTTGTTATTCATTCGTATATTTATATACCTTTTGCGTTAACAAACATATACCGACCTTTTGGCGCATCGATAAAACCTCAGATTCGTAGTCGGAAAGTCAAAGGATCAAACCCTATTGTTGAAGTTGGGTTCATTAATTTTCTTTTTATAGTTTTTATAAATCCATGTGTATTTAAATATCTTAATTTTAGAATCAATCAATTTTTTTCTCGAGAACGGCTGAATAGTGCTCCCTATTACTTGCACCTGTTATACTCCTAGTAATGACCTACACGTGTGCCAAAGATTGATCAAATCGGTAAGTCACACATCTGATCCTCTCATTGTAAGAGGAACAATGGAAATTGAAAAAAGTGGGAATATTTTAATACAAATATGGTATACTGGAAGCAGCTAACAACAAACACGACGAATAAGAACATAAATAAAACAGAGTGGCGGACAAATAAACTCAAATTACAAATTAAAGAGATAAAGAGAAATGGAAAAGATACATAAACACAAAAAGGAAGAAGACTATGAATACGAGGAGAAGAAGTATCATGGAAAAAGATGGCGGGAAACTACAGAGATAACCAAAAACAATTTTACGGAACGCTAAAGCATATAAAAAAGGAGAAATAATATAATGTGATGAACATAAAAGACAAAGAAGAAAACATAATCACGAAATAATGAATGAAATAATGTAAGAATAGAGACAGTATTTCGAAGAAATGACAGATGGATAAGCTTACAATCTGGAGGAACAAGAACAAGAAGAAGAAATAATAGACCCGCAAGAAATAGACGAAGTAAAGGACGAGGAAGTGATAGAAGCAATAAAAAAGCTAAAAGAAGGTAAAGCTCCTGGCGTTGACAACATAACACCAGAAATGATAAAGTATATACATAATTAAAGAAAACAACAACTAACAGTAAAAAGCACGGAAATACCAGTAGAATGGAACAAAGGAATGATTCTACCCAAATTCAAGAAAGGAGATAAGAGAAACTACAAACAACTACAAGGAAGTAACTCTAAGCAGTATACCGCGAAAGATTTTGGCAAAAAGAATTAGAGACAAGATTGAAGATACGATAGAAGCACCCAAGATCTTATTTTTATATCAAAACAAATTAGCAAGGAAATCCTAAATATGAAAAGAAATATGCATATTTGTTTTATCGAAATAAATTAACTTGAGACAACCTCACTTATTGTATTTATTAAATACAAATAATATTTTTCGTTTTTATTATTTGTTTTATCGATTTGGAACCGAGTGAGAAGAGAATTAATATGGAAAGTACTTGAAAAACGAGTAATATATAGAAATACTGTCAATGCACAAAATAACCAACACATCTTCAGAACAAATAATCGAAAAGCCTCGAGAGAGAGTTCTTAACAAAGGTCGGAGTGAAGCAAAGATGTGTGAGTCCACTGTTACAAAATAGCGTTAGATGAAGCCATAAAAGCAGGAAAGAAAAATATGAAGACACTAAAAGTAGGACATTGGAAAATGGAAGAAACACACCTAGTGGAAATGTTATTCGCGGATGATATGGCGATAGTAACGGAGACAGACCTACCACACAATGTCAAAGTACTGGACCACGAACTAACAGCTGTGAATATGATAAAACAAAAACAATGATAATCTACCGGGAAAACAAAACCCTCAGAATAAGAATACATGGAAAAAAGATTGAACAGGTAGAAAGCTTCAAGTACTTAGGAAGGATAATTGAAAATAAATTGAATTTCTACAAAGAGATAAAGGATATATTGGGAAGGACGGGGAGGAAATTCAATATGATGATGACGACATTTTTTGGAAAAACAGAAATTCCGAAGAACGTAAAACCAGAAATAGTATAAAAGATAATAAGACCAATGGACCTTAACAGAAGAACAAAAAACAATAAATGCAACAGACAAGATTCTTAAAAAAAATCGAGAAGACAGAATTAGGAAATCCGAAAATTACCAAATCGTAAAATTGCTCATTTTCCAAAATGTGTGTTGTTTTCATAATCAACTTTAGTTAAACAAATTCATGGTTCGGAAAATATCCGATATTTATATAAATATCAATATTCGGATATACATCCGATATATATATCAACTTCTTGATATTTATTCTTGGTCATTACTATCAATGTGTATATGACTTATTAATTATATAATGCACATACTTTATTTATATTATATTTATTTATTGCAAACAAACACAGTTGCTTACAATATAGTAAAAAAATTATATTTAAATTGTTAAAATATTTGACATCAAATTAAAAAAAATTTGAAATGAGGACTTTTTTGCTCTTCACTATGTTTTCAGGGATAAATTGAAGAATTTTCAAAGTGAGGACCTTTCTTTTTGTTTTTTTTTGCTCACACTTACTTTTCAATTTTTATAGGGTCGTGAGTCACTTCAAAAATCGACTCTTTTCGACAAAAAAGAGTCATTTCGCCCATCTCTAGTTTATATTAGAGCACATGCTTACTATACATATTGCTGCAACTGGAAATATTTGAGAAACGGGGGAATTTTTTGGTATTGTGAGTTTCATAAATATCCGTGATATATATCATCGAATATATATCGCGATATATATCATGATATATATCGTGATATATATCCGATGATATATATCGTCCGAACCTTGAACAAATTACGATGCATAGTCTTAAAAATCATAACGTGCGATGTACGATGATTTTCACAAATTATGGATAAGCACGACAATGTGCTCGATTTGACGATAGCTGCTCTTATAACGATTTAAAAAATGTTAGCCAATATTTGTTTTGGCAACCAATCATATTAAGACAAAACTTGCAAATAGAGCCCATAATCGAGAAACAATAGAGGGACAACTGAGATGGCTCATGCATGACAGGAGATCGACTCACGAGAAGAGGTTATGAAACTAAAATAACGGGAAGAAACCACCGGGGAAGACCAAGATAAACTTGGAATAACAGACTAAAGGAAAAAGTGTAGAGAAAACGGACAACAACAAACACAGGACAGAAACAAATGGGGAGAACTATATGTAATTAAATAATTAAGTAAACTGCCCTACATCAAATTGTGATAGACATGTTGATTAAATAAATAAATTTAATCATTCACAAACCAATGTTCTCAAAAACGCATTCTGCAAACTTTTAGGTCTTGTAAGTGACGCAATTGCTAGAATACTATGTCTATTCCAGATTAATGTAACAGTTTCTTCTGATTGTTCGACCAGTAATTGGAGTACGTTTTTTTTTTATAAATAACTATTTCTTAAAAAAAAACTGAAATCTCTTTATTGCAACATTTTCGTCCTCACTTTGGACTTCGAGATTATGTCCCCATTTGGATTCATCTTCAATCTTGAAACAATCCACAAATGACAACAAACACGTTACCAGAAAAAAAACAGGAAATATACAACTTGCTTTTAAAAGTGCTGGTATGCTGTTTTTAAATAATAATAAATCTTCTATTAGCAGTGTGAAAATCATCATATCTAAACTCTGTACGGTATTATATGATCTAATTAGAGCACGCTTTCAAAATTATCTGGAATTATGTGTTGATTTGGCGCCAAATTTTCGGCTTACAACGTTAATCTGTTACGATTAGGTGGTTAATGAGCATTGCCATTAGGTTTTGATAAACATGCAGATCATTCAATAATCGAAAAAATTAGGTCAGTTTATAATGAATCTTGCAACGAGTTAAAGGTAGCATTTTGATTTTTAAGTAGTATTGACAGTATATATTCTTACATAGAAATTCACACGTTAGAAATAACGGCAATATCTTCTTGCGTAACATATATTTTGCAGAAACTTTAGTGGTTTTTAAATTCAATTATGGATTACCACGTATTCTCATAAGTAATTATCCGACTTTTGATTTATTGGCTATTTTTTAAATCTTTATAAGTTTTATCTACCATAGAATATTTTATTTATTGACAATTTAAAGTTATTTAATCATTCAAACACTACATTGACATATAGTTGAAATTTTTTGAAATACTGGGCTAATATTATTTTTTTATATTTGATTTATAAAATTGTGCATGTATTAATACCTAATTTTGAAGAAAACTCGTTTGAATGATATGAATTGTGTAACAAGATAAATACGATAAGATTTTTTTGCAACGTGAATATTTTTCATACTTGATTAATCAAGAAGCAAATAGGAGCTTATCATTTTCTTAAATAATCATATTTTTCGGAATGCGTAAATTAAACCACATATTAAGTACTTTTTGTAACGCACGATCATCAGCCTCTTTGAGTAAACTTTGCTCACATACACCAGATAATTACTGCAGCCCCAATTCCGTTAAAAAGGGAACACCTTTTGTTTTCGCATGTTACCGTCAGACTGTGTCAGTCGGCGAACCTGATTTTCAAATCGCCGGTTCGAATCGCAAAAAAACCGAATCGATTTCTAACTGGTCGCACTGAGAATCGCATTAGCGAACAGCATGAATGAAATGTAGGAAATTTTGGAATGTATTATTTCTAAAAATAGCTGGACGAAATTTTGATTGTTTTAATTTTGAGTTTTAGATTTTGGATGGCTAAGGCGCGCGCGTGGGTTGGTATTATTTACAAACATTGGCCGTTGAGTGATGTTCCTTATGTAATTCTTTAATTGATAATGTTGATCCCTGCCAAGGTTGTTGCTCCAAATGTGTATAAACAAAAATTATGCGCCGACACATTTTTCGTGCCGCGTGGATTTCGCTGCGATCGCGATTTATTTGTGCGGTTGTAGGGTTTCGGTGGTAATAGAAGTAAATGAGTAATTAAATACCTTACGTCTTCTAGTTATGATATTGTAGACTGGCATTTTCGTTTCGAGTGTTAATTTTACACAATGGGATTGTTGGCCGAAACTCGCGCCAAAAAGTCTCGAAAATTGTTCGCCACTGCACTAGAACTGTCCGGACCGAACGTTTGTCTTTATTATGACTGTTTTTATAATAATAAAGTACGTGCACTTAAATTTAACCACACGCGCGACGACAGTATTTGAACTAGCCGCGTGTCCAGCGTTCTGACTAAGTCAGTTATTGTACTAACAACGAATATATCGTTTATCGTGTGCGCACGTTGTTCCATTCGGCTTACAGGTGGTTCGCGTAAAAGTGGCCAACTTCGTACCAATATAACATTCGGCGGTTCGCACCCGAACGATACCACTACTCGCGCGATCCGTCGAACGAGCCACTACTTCTACTTCTCCTCTACTCCTCTACTTCTACGGCCGATATGAGATAAGAAGATAATTACTCAATGAGTGGCAATTTAAGATGCCTTAGACCGACGCCGGCGGTGGGGGGCATCGTTATGTAATACGGTCCGCCCCCTTTCCTGTATGCAACTGTTTACTTCGGAAGCGAACCGCCAACTATCAATACGCGACCATCCACGCTCAATACGGGACCATTTTCTACTAATTCGTCCTCACAATCAGCACACCCATGGGGGTCCATTTAAGCTTATGTCGTATGCAATTACAATTAAACACTATTTGCCCAAAATTAACTTTTTTTCATTTTGTTTTAATCATTTACTGCAATTGTTTATTGGGGGAATAATCAATATTGCAATGGATTTTTTTAAAGGAGGTTAATAGATAGGAATTGTGGCTTATAGTGGGAATTGGAGTAGGCAATTAGGACATTGTGCCGTGATCGATTGTTGTAAATACAGTTCAGATAACTATAAGGGGACAAATCATTTTTTGTTTAGAAAAATTACCGCCTGGATGGGACTTGAACCCACGACTCCGAGACCGAGAAGCAGGAACCCATTTAATTAAAAGTTTCTTTCTTGTCGTCAAAACCTGTTTCAATTTATTTTATATTTATAGACAATAATAAGAATCAAAATCTACACATTCATAAACATATACACTAGAGTGGTTTTAGCATATATGGTGGAGTTTCGAAGTATGTGGAAATCAACGGGACAACCCGGAAACTTATTCGTATAGATAAAAAAACTTATAACTGTAAATTTTGAGCTATATCGATCATGGCCTAACCGAGCCCTGGGCGTCTAAAATTTGAAAAAAATCGTTTTTCCCCCCTTTTTTCATTTTAGCCCCCCTAATATTAAACGGTCCACCCTAATGGTCAAATGATATACTGTGCCGACAGAGGATGTTAATACGAATTCAAAACGAATTTATTTGTTAAAATCTGACTAAAATTGACAGAGTTGTGAATGTTTCAGTTATATCATACTTGTATATTTCGTTTTGTGACCTAATCCTTCATCGACGGTAATTAAAAGATGCGCGGCATTTCTGTCACTTATTTTTCACTTGTCTAAAGCAGATGAGATCCCTTGACTGATAAACGCAATGCTTGTGGTTATGGTTCTATTTCCAAAATTACTCAAAATTCAATCGAAATTATATTTTCCTGAAAAGATAGATCCATACCAACGTCAAATTTTACATACATTTTATTTCAATAGCGCGCGAAACTATCAAAAATTGTAGTAATTTTAATGGTTTCAAATAAATACAAAAATAATTGCCATCGATTTGCAACTTTCTAAAATAACTCAAAATACATTCGAAATTATGATTTCGGAATAATCTGGACCAAAAACCAAATTTTGTGTACTTTTATTTGAACAGCGCACGAAATTATGGAAAATTGTAATTATTTTAATGTTCTCAAACAAATATAAAAACAATTGTTGTCGACTTAAAATTTTCTAAAATTAATTAGAAATCATTCTAAATTATTATTATTATAAATAAAATAGAAACAACCTTACTTATTGCAGAAAGTATTAAATAAATTCAAAAAACGAAATATAGCCTGAATATATAAATATTCAACCTGTTCGTAACTCTAAACAAATAACTTATTGAAACAACTAATCACCTAAATTCAGGTATAAAATCAGTCCAACCCTTCTATAATCTCCTCATTTGTTTACGACTCCTTCACGGTCACGGTCACCTTCACGTAAGTGTATTTTATTCTTTAACATTCAATTTAAATGCGAAGCTGCACTGATGAGATTTAATTTACTTAATTTTTACAATTTTTTTTTTTTTTGGTTCAGTTTTATAATTTAAAGTTTTCAAATTCAATTTAGTTTTATTTTTCAAGTTAGTCCTGTGGGTAGAAATAAGGGATCTTAAACCAATGTTATTTCACTTAGTACTTAGTACTAGTAATAACGCAAATTTCTTTTGTATCATTCAATATCCGGCGTGGCACTAGCCAGGGAAGTAGTTGTTTCAATAAGTTATTTGTTTATAGTCTTAGTAAGACTTAATTTTGCTTGCAGAGTTACGAACAGGTTGAATATTTATATATTCAGGCTATATTTCGTTTTTTGAATTTATTATTATTATGTGAAAAATCAGCAGATTTTATGTAATCAGTTATCACGAAAAATCGTGAAAAATTGTTATAATTTTGGTGGCTTTAAATAAATATAAAGACAATTGCCCATCAATTCAAAACTTTCCAAAATAACTCAAAAATCATTCGAAATTACGATTTTGGGAAAATCTGGATACACACCCGAACCAAATTTTGTGATACTTCTATTCGAACAGTGCGTGAAATTATGAAAATTGTAATAATTTTAATGCTCTCAAAAAATACAAAAACAATCGTTGTGGACTCAAAATTTTCTAAAATTACTCAAAAATCATTAGAGATTATTATTACGTAAACAAATACTTACACACCATCACCAGATTTAGTGATAATTTCTTGTAATCAGTGCGAATAATCAGAAAAAGATTGTTATAATTTTGGTGGCTTAAAATAAATATAAAAACAATTGCCAACGATTTAAAACCTAACAAAATAACTCAAAATTTATTGGAAATTATGATTTTGGGAAAATCTGGATAAATATCAAAACCAATTTTTTACTTGAAGAGCACGCGAACTTATGAAAAATTTTAATCATTTTAATGCTCTCAAGAATTTACAAAAACAATTGTCAAACAAAAACTTAAAATTTTCCGAAATTACTCAAAAATCATTTGAGATTATTATTATGCGGAAAACTGCTTATACACCATCACCAGATTTTGTCACAATTTCATGTAATCACTGCGGAAAAATCGCAAAAAATTGTTATGATTTTGGTAGCTTGAAATAAATATAAAAATCGATTTGAAACTTTCCTAAAAAACTCAAAATTCATTCGACATGAAGATTTTGGAAAAAGTTAGACACACCTTGATCAAATTGTGTGATACAATTTTTTTAATTGAGTGCGAAATTATGAAAAATTATATTAATTCTATTAATATAAAAATATATAAGAACAATTGTTTTTCTTTTACTTGAATTTTCAATTTTTTGGTCACCATTTCTTATTTCCAGACCGGGTTTTTTGATTTTTTTGATCATATTTCTTTGATCTTTGTCCTGTTTTCTTCGATTTTTGACTAATGTTTTGGTCTTTTGTGATCATTCAGTCGAAATATTCTTTATTTTGGCCTAAATTTTCAATTTTCTGGTCCGTATTTTTTATTTTTAGGCTCGAATTTCTTATTTTTGGTCCTATAGTTTGAATTTGCAACCTGAATGATTGATTGTTGTGTCTACATTTTTCATTTTTAAACCAGAGTTTTCGAGTTTTGGTCAAAATTTTTGATTTTTTGGTCCCGATTGTGGATTTTTTTTTAGTATATATTTCTGATTTTTGACCTGCATTTTCGATTTTGTAGTTTAAATTCAGAATCTTCTGTCCTACATTTCCTTTATTTTAGCAGAAAATGGTCTGCATTTTTTATTTTTAGGCGCGAGTCAAAATGTTTGATTTTTGGCCACGATTGTTGATTTTTCATTTTTGGCCTCTATTTTAGATTTTTTACTTGCATTTTCGACTTTGCGGTATAAATTTTTCCTTATTTTGACCGAAATTTTGTTCAATTTTTTAATCTGCGTTTTTAATTTTCAGTCCCGAATTTTCAACTTCGGTCTAAATTTATGATTTTTAATATTTTTTAGATTTTTTAACTTGAATGATTGATTTTGTTGGGTGATTTAATTTTTTATTTTCTGGCTATTATTTCCGAGTTTCTGGCCAGAAATTTACTTTGAGCTTATTATTTTGGGGGTGAAAACAGCAAATTAATTTTTCTTTACTTGAATTCTCAAGTTTTCGGTCTGCATTTTTTACTTTTAGTTAAGGGTTTTTGATTTTCCGGCCGATATCTTGGATCTTTGGCTTATAGTTTCGTAAAACATTAATAACTTCGTCAATTTTAGTCAAATTTCAACAAATAAACACGTTTTGGATTCAGATTAACGTCCTCTATCGACATAATATATAATTTGGCCATTAGGGTGAACCGTTTAATATTAGGGTGGACCAAAATGAAAAAAAGGGAATAAACCCACTTTTTCAAATTTTAGAGGGCTAGGGCTCGGTTACGCAATGGTCGATATGGCTCAAAATTTACGGTTATTAGTTTCCGGGTTGTCCCGTTGATTTTCATATACTTCTAAAATAAGAACCACTCTAATATACAGAGTGGGCAAAAAAAAATGGTACAAGTAGTTTTGTATTCTCATATATCTTCATGAGTTATTAATATTTGTAAATAAATAATACAACGATGAAAAGCCCATTTTTTTATAGATACGATGAAGTACTTTTGCTCTAAGGAAATAGTACTTAAACTTGTGTCCGGAGCACTTTCTTGACTTGCATGAATTTCTTCTATCCTTCCAAGAATACGTACTATACATAGTCTTCCATGACTGATAGAAGTGACAGCTAATGTCAGTTCATTAGAAAACAAAAACTAATCATGGCCCACTAATTTTGATACGACGCGGCGGTGGCGGTGTCATTAATGTAAAATATCCTCGATAAAAAAAAACTTTTCAAAAATGTAATTAATTATTTTTGCAATCTACAAAGTGTAAATATTTTGTTTTTCAAAGAAATATTTAATGCGTTAATTATTATTGAAAATATGAATATTTACAATTTGTATCGTTTTTTTGGCCCACTGCGTATACACACTCACAGACATATTTTTTTCAGGAATCATTGAAATTGTCTTTAATGACCTTAAAAAAAATTGAAAAAGTTTTCACGATCATACTTTCCAGTACGTTTTAACGAAGAAAGTAAAAAATTGTTAATATTATTTTTCGTTCTATTTCCTTAATTTAGAAATATCTTCTATGGCTATGTGCCATGAAATTTTTCTTATTTGGGAAATGTGTCACAATAGTAAGAAAATTGAGAAACACTAGTCTATACCATTCCTCTAATTAAAGAAAACGTTTGAAAATGCGAAAATTTTCTTAATCTACAAAATAGACAATTCAATTACTTATTGAATTAATTAGTAACAAGCAAGGGCTTTAAACAAAAAGTAATAATTAAAAAAAAACATAAATCTTAACTAAGACACTTATTAAAAACTAATTTACGTATTAGAGATACTATAGCGTAGCTTTGAATTTTAACCCAAAAGGGCCCATACAAAAATAAATTATGTGGCATAAAAAAAATATGAATTGAATGTTTCTACTAGGCACAACTATACTTTCCACTAGAAACGAAAATTGGCAAATAAGCTTAAAAATTTGCTGGCGGTGATGGTCATATCAAAGTGCAGCAAACTGGGCCACACTGCAAAATCATGATTTATAATTACTTTGCGATTTAAATTTTTGTCAAAAATATTACTTTGACAAAAAAAAATTTTTCTCTGGAAATTAAATTAGTAATATGAAATATCCACCATGGTCCATGGTTCAGTGTTGCTGTTATTAATCAATCCTTTGAGTCCCAAGCAGCACGATAGCACTTTTGTCGGGCCTCTTCGCAATCGATAAAGACAAGCGCTATTGCGCTGTTTGGCGTGTTTGCTTCCAACTACTCCTGGGACCCAAAGGGTTAAATTAATACGAACACAAAAACTACTATCGCAAACTCTTTAGTTGATATAAACTAAATTACCACAGAATACAAATAAATTCCCTGCGTTAAGAAATACGGAAAGTTTTAGACACAGATTACAGTTTATTTATAGACTGCAAAGGATTCTACTATTTATGATCCACAACGACTACAGACATTTCTTAATAAAAGGAAAAATAACTCGCGAATCCCGGATATTGTTCATGGGAATGATCTTACATAAGATAAGCTGATTTGCCAACTATTTTTCAAGCATACTTAATCTTAACCAAAATGCTTACAATCTTAGGGATATTTCTGAAACCGATGTTGTCAATGCCTTTAAAAGAATTAAGGGGGAACAACACCTTGACCTTTTCAAAAAGTCGATTTTTTGCTTTTTGGCTTAACATATTTCTTGGGATGCGTACTTTAATTTAGCATTCATCCCAAGCCCGCCAGAAACATTTAAACCGGTTAACAAGACGATTTTCTAAAAAAAAAAAAACGTCCCGGCGCGCTAAGGGAGCGTCAGGTGCTTCTGGCAGAAGGTGAAATCGACACAAGCCAGCGACGAAGAAGGAGATTTTCGACGCTTTTCGGTCCTGAGCGAAGTGAGCCGGGATGATTTGCTGAAGGGTCCTAGGCGGGTTTGCGTAAAATGGGAACGAAAGTTTCAACGCGACACTCTGGCAGATAGCTCCAAAAGTAGTCCATTCTGGGAAGTCTGTGGTAGACATCGCGGCCGGTATTGCTGCTTGCAATTACAATGATGAACTTCATGACATTATGCAAATAATGCTGGTTCTGCAGCTTCAGGTCGGTCCGAAATGCCTGCAATTTTTGCGTCAACGACGACGCCAAGCGAATGAAGTTGATACATTCCAAATTGATAAATACAACATTTTTTGGTCCGCCATCTTGAATTTGGCTAAACGTATAATACATTCACGTTCGGCGACCGTGAAAACCCTTATATCCAAATTTTGGTCAAAATTGGTTGATACAAATTTCTTTTGGTCCGCTATCTTGAATTTTGCAAATTTGAACTCGGATTCGTGTACACCGATGCCGAAAACATATAATACCTAATAGTCGTGCAAACTGAACAAACGAGAAATTTATCTCAAGTTAAACTTTTCCAAAACTTGAAACGCGTTTATCTCGAAACAGTATTTTTCAAAACTGCGGGGGAAAATTCTCGGAAAGTTTACATCCGATTTCGATGCGGTTTTGGCGACTGTATTAAGAATTGAATTGTCTAACGAAATACGAGCCGGATTTTCGATATTTTGAAAATTCGATTTTTGGTGCACGTTTTTGTGACGAATTTTTGTTGCTGCCAATGAACAAAAACGGAAGGCCACCATTTTCGTAAAAATCAACTTTTCGTGTTTCGTTGCGAAATATTATGTAGAATAACATTCCGAACTGATTTTTATTGCAGGATGACTTTGGGGACCAGGAATCTCCCCGCAGTGGGGCGATCTCGCGTAAGAGGACGTGTGTGCCACCTGGTGCAGCGGCCTCAAGGTGGCCGCGATCAGCGCGAAAAAAAAATAGTTTGGAAGCCGGTTTATCACTAAATAAAGCCATCAAATACAATTTGCCCTCCTGACTTGTTTTCATGCCGAAAATAAAATACGAAAATTACCTATTTTTTCAGCGCTCCAAGTGGTGTTCTTTTACTTCAGGTCCAGATAATAATTTACTTTAATATGTCAATAGATACATCAGTATTTTCCAAAAGATGGAAGATATTCAGATCGATTGATCAAATAATGAATTGATGATAATAATTAAATAATCAATTCATTGATTATACTCTGGACAAGTGGCACGGGCGCCAAAAGTTTCCTATTTTGATATTGATAATCTTTATTGATATAAAAATATATAATATTTACCTCGAAAATTTATAACGCGATTCCCATTAATTCCTATTCCCACTCATTTACTGGTTGCCAATTTAATAAAAGTAATTAATCATGTGGATATTTTATGACTTAATGATCACATAATCTATTGAAACAAAAAAAAACGATTAGTGGACTAATCAAATAATCGATTGAACGATTAATCAAATAATCGATTAATTGATTATTTGTCTAGTAATAATAGAAAGTTTGGTTAATCGATTAATCGATTATTTATAGATTAATCAATTGTTTTGCACAGTCCTAGTATTAATTGTATCGCTACAAAAAGTATTTTTTGATGTTTTTATTCTAATTTCATATGAGAGACATCGAATATTTAATAATAATATTTAATAACGTGTGCTGTACATAAAAACATCGTGTTACGCTCATAAAACCATTTTTGTTTGAAAGTTCTACAATGTCTACTTAAGCTAAGAACTCTTACAAATTTTACATTTAAAAAGGAAAATAAAATAATTAATAATAAAAGTGCACACGAGATTTTTTAGCCTGAGCTATGAATGCTGGCACACATTTTCATTTAAGACGGATGCGTGGAAAAAAACAATACATGGCAATAAACTTTGTTCGGGATTATCTCTAAAAACACGGCCATTGGCCATCACCGAGTTCACCTTCCTGTTTTATATTTAGAACATTTCTCATCGATAATCTATTTGTGCTTTACAATTGTTATAATAAGCAATTATCTCCGTTGTATGATGCTAACTTACTTTTTGGACACATAATTAATGTCTAAACTATATGCGAATAATGTTTTGTTTCCCTACGACTGCTTCAAAAAGCAGGCTTTCACCTTATTTACAAGCGTCGAAAATAGAGCTTTTTAACCGTTTGAGTCCCAAGCAATGCGATCTATTTTGTGTCGAAAAATCCCAGTATATTTCGAACGGTATGGACAACTGACGGTGCAGTCACCTAACCTAACCTAAATTACGACAAGCGCTGTCACGCCAATTGGCATTTTTCGACACAAAATAAGACGAGCGCTATCACGCCGCTCGGGCCTCTTCACAAACGAAAAAGACATGCGCTAGTGCGCTGTTTGGCGTTTTTCGACCAGTAATGGTAATAGTAATAGTAATACTAATAGTAATAGTAATAACAATAGTAATACTAATAGTAATAGTAATACTAATAGTAATAGTAATTTATTCATGTTTTGATTGACAAGTCTCATATTCATCAGAAAATTTCACAGAATTATAATTTACATCAAATTAACCCTTTGACCTACAACCACGAGTACCCCTCGTGTTTAAATGTTCGGGCCAAACATAACGACCACGAGCATATCTCGTGTTGCGCCGCTTGGGCCAATCACATCGAGCACGAGCTTAACTCGTGGCGAGCCGCTTGGGCCCTTCAAGTCGAGCACGAGCTCAACTCCTGGCGCAGCGCTTGCGTTAGTGGTGCTGCACAATGAATGCATTTTCTTGCGAAACAGAATTTTTTGAAATCCATATTTTACGTTTTCAGTTGTGCCATGAAAAAGCATGAATTTGTGCGCATACAATTGGGCACGCCAGGCGTGCCTCAGTCGGACTGGTTTCTGCTGCTGCATTTGGACGTAAGGAAAGTAGGCCAAGGGGTTAAAATAGGGCAATAAATAAATAAAATAAAACATTTTAAAATCATGTCACTTTACAAATATATAATATATAAAAAATAAGTATATAACCAATCAAGTAACAGATCTCGTAGCAACGTAATTTTCATAACTAATATTTGCTACTATTAATTTTCACATTCAAGTTATGCGGTGTAGGGCGAGCATAACTTGAACTTAAAAAACGACTATGCATATTTAAAATCGACAGATTTATGTATCGCACCAATCAGAGATAAGTCAGTGTGACATTTATACAATATAAGTGTCACATCACATTTATTAGCCAATTTTCTTCTAAATTTGCAATCGTAGGAAAAAAATTGTGTACCACGGGCGAAATATCTATCGTATTAGACCTTCGGCCGACTTTAGACCTCACGCCTAATACATCTTTTTTCGCCCTTTCAATCCAAAATACTTAATTTTATAGATTTTCAAGTTATTCAAGATATGCAGGCTTAATGTTTTGTTTTTATTAAGAAAAAAACGATGCTAATCGTCTTAATGTTCAGAATGTAGATGGAAATCGAAAGTCGTAAAGCTGTCAATAAAAACAAATCAGCGTTCTGATATGAAAAATATGTACGAGTTAAGAAACAGGATGCTGGCGACCGTACTATGTGGTACTTTTTAATGATAAATGAAACACAATTTTTCTGTATATTAACCCTTTGCGCTGGAGCGGCGCCGCTACGGCGCCCAGGCGATTTGATGCGTCCACTCGAGCGGCACTGCTACGGCGCGGCGCCCGGGAGGTGTGATGCATCCTAAGCTCACCTAACCCAACCTTACCCAGCCTTACCCAACCTTACCCAACCTTACCCAACCCTACCCAACCTAACCCAATGATTTTAAAGTACCTGTAACTAAGGATGGACGATATTTCACGTACCTGTGATTTTTCACTGGTATTAAAAAATCACAGGTCGTAATTGTTACTAATAGGCGAATTTCACTTCTACTTAAAATCACTACTATTTAAAATCACCGCTGCTTAAAATCACTGCTACTTAAAATCACTTCTACTTAAAATCACTGTTACTTTAAATCACAGCTACTTAAAATCACTGCTATTTAAACTGTGACTTAAACTGTGATTGCTCCTTAAAATCACAACTGTTACCTAAAAACGTGATTGTAGGAAGACAATGGAGAAGAGCATTGCTACATATTATTTTATATTCAATACTGTTTACTCCCATTTACTCTTACGTTCATGTTCAAATTACGTTTGTCATCAACTGAAAAACAAATATATATAAAAACAATTTCTACAAATGGTAAACTCAAAATTCATTTAAATTCAAGATTCAGTGAGAATATCTAAACAATCATTTTGAAATAATACTACGAAACAAATTTTTAAATTGCAAACTTAATTAACTGAAAATAAAAAATAAAAACAATTCACCGAACGGCGAAAATCTCCAAATGCTCCTCCTTGTTCAGGTGCTCAAAAATTTAAAACAAAAATCGTTGGATTTACAAAAACAAAATTGATTTTGAATAAGCCATACTTCGGCCATTGAGGATGATTTTTTATGGATTTTTTCCTGCGTTTTTTATATTTTTTTCTGCGATGTTTTCGTTCAGGTTCTCAAAAAATTAAAACAAAAATTTTCAAAAATCCATATCTCTATTGAAAATTATTGAATTTACAAAAACCAAATACATTTTGAATAAGCCATACTTCGGCCATTGAGGATGATTTTTTATGGATTTTTTTCTGCGTTTTTTATATTTTTTTCTGCGATGTTTTTGTTCAGGTGCTCAAAAAATTAAAACAAAAATTTTCAAAAATCCATATCTGTATTGAAAATTATTGAATTTACAAGAACCAAATTTATTTTGAATAAGAGATACTTCGGCCATCGAGGATGATTTTTATATTTTTTTCTGAGGTGTTTTTGTGATCATAGTCACAGTTTAAAATCACTGATATCACTGATCACAGGTAGCAACGTGATTCAAAAGTAGCAGTTTTGTCCATCTCTACCTGTAACTCGTCTCGGGCGAAAAATGCCTCGGATGCAAAGGGTTAATAAGTTTTTAAATCACAACTGACTATAGTTTAAACTCTTTCACATACTCGAAAATATCGATTGTACCATAAAAAAATCATTGATATGAAGTAGTATAAAACAGAGAAAATTGTGTTTCATTTATCCTTTTATAAGAGTTGTTTTTTTTTAAATTACTGAATTAAAACTAACAATAACATAGGTCTACTCAAAACGTATAAGAAATCGTAATTTTTGATGACACTGTGTATTTTTGGCATTTAATTCCGTTTTAAATGGCGCAACGAAAAATTATTTAGCGTTTGACGACGCGAGCAAACTAAACGACTGACTTGACGATAAATGTCGTTCTGGTCATTATTGTAGATAATTTTACGCTGTAAACAAAAGTATGAATAGTTTGTTTCAGTATTTTTCCTTAGTTTCTGGGATATTTATTTTAAAAAAAATCTTTTTCGATTCTAAAATTCTAAATATTTTTTTTTTCTTGATAAACAAACGAGTGAGATACATTTATGCCTAATGAATATTTCGGAAACTAAATGTCCAAGCTGTAATAACCTTCACGTAACTGAGCAATATAAAGAGTTTTTTTTTTGTTTTTCCCAATAATTTTTTTTAATATGGAAAATATTACGAATACATTCAAATAAAAATTGAAGACTACTAAGAAATGAACATTTTTGAAAATATTTTTCATAAAATCACTTTTTTGTAGAATTTTTTTTTCATTTTTAGTTTATAATTATGAAACGATAATAGTTACACCAAATTTGCAAAGAGTGCCAAAATGAACAACTTATAAAGAATAAGTTTTTTTTAATCTCTTTGATTTCTGAGTAAACTGATTATTAGAATTTGAAGAGAAATTGATCGTTTTCATCTTTCAAAATTTTGACGTTTTAAACGTCAGTATCATCCGATTCTACAAAACGCTCGATGTACATTTAAAATAGGATTTAAATGGAGAATAAACCATGATAGCGTAAATATAAATAAATATGATCAAATCGGAAAAAGTAAAATTTTTTTGAATAATTGAGGAAACTTGTTTCTCCCACAAGAATATTTTACTGCAATTCCAGAGTCGGGAACTTAAAACAAGTAGTTATAACTATGAGAATGCAAACAGAAGATACTTCTGCAAATGCGAGCCTTGCTTTGCATTGATATAAAAAAACAGATATCTTTGATGTACTTTCTATTGGTTAAACATTTGAGGTTTTTAGTTGAAAATGTCTACTTACGTCGTTTTCACCACAAATGAAATTGTTGTATGTAGAGGGATTTCCACTGTGGTGATCTCTACCGCAATTAACATAACTATATTTTTTTCAATTTGCATTAGAGTGAACCAACAGTCTTTAATCTTTTCCGAAAGTTTCAAACTACTTTCACAATCTTACATTTTTAAGGCTAAATTGATATTTTAAATACAACTATTAACCCGCCATTGGTGACGCAAATTTGACTTTGATCAATGATGACGCCGGTCTCACGCACCGGGGTTTTCAATTAAAGATTTTTCGAAATGTGTTTTTAATAGTTCATGTTTTTTTTTAATGTATGCTCTTTGGCAATAAAACAAAGATATTTAATTAATTTAAGCGCTGCAATGCGGCCACTTGCAACAAAAAACAATAACGCAGAATTGTTATTCAAATTTTTTAACACACCCGGTTTCACAGACTAGTAGGACCACCATTGTTGGATTAAGATTAAGATTAACACTTATTTAAACAAAAATTAAATTAAATGTACCTCATGTTAGAGGTGGGTAACTCATGAGCGAGTCGACTCAAAAAGGCAATTCCTCGAAGTGAGTAGCGGAGTCATGTGACTCCTGTTGAAGTTTGCAGCTCAATGTGAGTCACGAAGGTTTTGAAATGAGGAGTTCTTTTTTTTGCTCGTCATTTTTTTCCAGACATACTTTACACCTGTACAAGAGAGTTATGAGCTGACTCTCGGAGTCGACTATTTTCGTTGAGGCAACTCACCAAAAGGAGTTATTTCGCCCACATCTGCCTCATATATAGGTAACAATTATTATAGCAGTTGATTAAATTAGCCAGATATCAAAATAATTATTTTTATAACGAAAGATAAACACACACTTGAGATACACCTAGCTTAAACCACCAGAAGCAGTGCTACCAACCCCGTGAAAATAAACATCGGTATATGACTACTGGTAATAATTTTATTTTGTTTTTGAATTGATCTTCATTTATAGCTAATACTTTTTGACCTGGCCATCAAGTAACTTTCCATGATTTGATGGTATAAAAGGAATTTTTATATTTTGAAAATTTGTGGATTTTTTTCAAAAGCTAGTGGGATTTTGAAATAGACGTATTTCTTATAAGTTGTTCATTATGGCATTTTCTACAATTTTTTGTTTATACATAAAAATTTGATTTGTTCTCTACAATTATTTTTAATGGATATTTCATGTAACTCATTTCAGAATTATAGACCAAAAAAAGTGAAACATTTTCCATGATACTTCGAAAATCAAAGAGTTTGTCAAATATATTTAATAAAAAAGGTATGCAATTCTTTGTTATATTCATTATTTATGTAAAGATGTAATATAAAAACAAAAAACGGTTAAGTAAACATCCACTTCTGAATTTTAGCGGAAACATTTGAGTTCTTGTCAAGCTATGTTTAAAATTTCATTTTAATTCCTATATTAGTTTTTGAGACACAGCGCCAATAGACACACACATAGACAAAAATATGTCCAAACATTGTCTGACCTCAAAATAGATATTTCCGGAAAAAAAATTATTTAAAATTTTTACATTCACAGTACTTTCCCGTACGTTAGCTGCTCGGAGAAAAAAATTCAGAAATGGTCAATGTTAACTTTAATTCGCAGAATACTGTATGTTTCAACTTGCAAATTTTAATTTCTTAATTTCAATAACTTTATTGCCTTTTATTACACCTGCACAATGTGCATTTTTCCTTTGAAATCTGGTATTTAAGTCTCCTTTGCAACTCAGAGAAGATTTCAGCTTTTTGGCTTCTACACTACGTCGGATGCCTTCACCATAATCACTATCACTGCTCATTGTTTTAAACAATTAATACAATTTCTTAAAGAGAAACTCCAAAGTACTTCAAGTGCTTCAATTAAGGAATCATACTAAATCTCGAAAAATTTAAATTGGTCTCAGGCGAGTAGATTTCCAAGGGGAATTACCAAAATCCGAATAAGAGATTCAAATAATTCCCTGTCTGTGCGTCAACTACATTCTTGAATAAAATCGGTATTTGTTTATTTCGAATAAACCTAAAATCGATAGAAATAGTAGGGTTGGCAACACTGGACATAGTTGATCGGAAGATTTGCGCAGACGCTTACTTGCTCCGAGTGGTTTTAAAGGTGTGATTTTTGTAACGCGTCCGTCACTGAACGTCCGCGTCTCGACTGCCTCGAAGCAGAACGGACGCGCGATTGATGGTTGGTAGATGCGCATCCCTGGCAGTGTTACCATGTTAACGGAAAATCCGCTAGATCTGGCGGATTTTGAATGCGAATTGCGGAATATTTTTCGTTTTTTCGGCTGGCGGATTTTCTAGCGCAATTATTGTCGAAAAAACTAGCGTAATTTGATTATTTTTTTTAAACATCATTGTTTTCAATAAAGGTCAAACGAAACGGCATAATTACAATTATTTTCATGTTTATCTAAATACATTATTTATTTCTACATTTAAAAAATCACACAATGGCAATATCGGATAGCAGGCGATGCTCGGTTGGGAATAAAATAAATAAACAATGATTTGGAATTGTGTAAATATAAAAATCCCGTTTAGTCGAAGTGTAATTGCTACTCAATATGTAATAAAATGCTAATGATTCAAATCATTTTTTCTAATATCCTCTTTGGCATTATCTTTAGTGGAACGATTATTTTCAAAAGTGAATCTAAAAATAAATTGCCTAACCGAATTAGTGTTGAAATATTAAATGCAATTAGCAAAGTATTGAATAGACAAAGCATTTCTCATCAATTTAAGGCACCAGATTCCAGTTTCAATTTTAAATGAATTTAAGTTTACGAACGTGTTTCAGGCAGATAAAGAAAATATTCTTGAAAAATAATTTCAAATTCTTTAATTATTTTAATTTGTTTTAATATAGCTAATTATTTCAGAAATATTTTGTATTTGTATTTATTTCGTTCTTTTGAATATGTATTTTTGTTAACATATTTTCTGGCGGAATTAGGTTGTCTTTCTGGCGGAAATGTCATGTGGCCAGATGGCAACACTGATCCCTGGATGCTCCAGAGGCCTAAGCTGGGTCCGGGACAGAATGTCGAATGCCCAAAGTGCCGAATCGGTATTTAGCCCAAAGTGCTGAATTTCATACTATCGACCATGTCCAAAGTGCCGAACGACGCCAAGCGACGTCGCATCGTTCGTCAACAAGGCGTCGGACCCGAATGCGAATCGGCAGTTTGGACATTCGGCACTTTGTCCTCGCACCGACCTGTCAATTTAGTCAGTAATGCACGCCGATTTGGCACAATGTCCTCGCACGAACCTACGAGTAAGGCCCAAAATGCCGAATATTTATGTTATAATACGTTTAAAACAAAATTGCAATTTGTTTTATTACAAATAAAAAAAATCATTTTCCAAGCCTGAAACCATCTACCTTCCATTGATAAACTTGTATTACCAAAAAAAAATATTTTCGAACATTACGAACATATAGAAGTAAAAAAAAATGTTCGAAATTAAATGTTGACAACATAGAGCACCGCGCTCAGCTTATTAGTTAGTTAGTCCTAAATAATTATACCGATGCAGAAAGACGGACAAGCAATCCATAGACACTCGCGAAACGTTACCAACAAATGATCGCGCTGAAAAACCAAAATAAAACAATAAAAGTAAACAAAAGTAATAACCAGTCACCAGACTGAATAAATGAAAATATAAATACAATTATTCGTCAAAATAACCAGCAATTTTATCATAAAAACGAAATAATGCAGAAACGAAGATAATAAAAATCAATTCAATTTTTCAATTTTGAAAACGATTATAAAATTTTCTCGTAAAGTGAACACAAAATGCAAAAAAGTTTGAATATTTCAAAATCGCGAATTTTATTTTTTAAACTGGCAAACGCGTTGTACGATTTTGATGATTCCAACGACACAATGTACCAAATTTAAAAGTCAGCTAGAAAATATTTTTATAAAATCAACGAAAAACGTAAAAATTTTACCTTTTCGAAGTACAAATATTTTAAATTGAGATTTCGATTTTTTTTAAATACAGAACAACGAAATGTGATATCCGATTTGGATGATTCAAATGTCAAAATATCGAAAAATTTGTGTAACTTTAAAACGGATTACAAATTATTCTCGTAAAATGAACACAAAATTAAAAAAATGGTGATGTGGCCATCATGTTACTTTCTCCGATGGTATCATCTACCATTACAATTTTTTTTTTCAATTTAAATCATATTTTAAATGTAAATCGAACGTTTTGTAGAATCATCCGATTCTGACGTTTAAAACGTCAAAATTATGAAAGATTAAAAAAACAAATTATACTTCAAATCCTAATAGCCAGTTTACTCAGAAACCAAAGAGATTTAAAAAAACTTATTATTTATAAGTTGTTAATTTTGGAATTCTCTACAATTATTATTGACATCAATTTGCTGTAACTATTATCGTTTCATAATCATAAACCAAAAATTTAAAAACAATTAATAATTTTTTTTTCTTGAATAACAATGATTTTATGAAAAATATTTTCAAGCAAAAGATCTTCATTTCTTTGATGTCTTCAATATTTGTTTAAATAGTTTGTGATATTTTTCATATTTAAAAAAATATTGGCAAAAAACAAAAAACAGTTAAGGTAAACACCCACTTCCGGTGTACGAAATTTTACGAATTTTTACTTTTCAGTTCTTCGGATTATCAAATAAGACGTATGTTCAAAATTTCATATCAATTGCTCTATTAGTTTTTGAGATACAGCGCGCACAGACACACACACACACACACACACACACACACACATGGACACACACACAGACACAATTTTTTTTTCCAGAAATTGTTGAAATGGCATCTAGGGACCCCAAAACGGATATTTCCACAAAAAAAATTTGAAAAATTTTCACGATCACAATACTTTCTCGTACTTCGTAGTGGAAAGTAACAATTGCACTTTTTTAAAGCTTGAGTATTTTAAAATCGCGACTTTGATTTTTGAAATTGGATAATTGCCGAATACGTTGTCCGATTTTGATGTCTCCAACGTCAAAATGTGCCAAATTTATTGCAATTTCAAAGTTGATTAAGAAATATTTTAGTAAAATCAATGCAAAACCTCAAAATTTCACGTTTCCAAAATTCGAAGATTTTAAATTGGACAGCCAAAATGATAAATTTAGTGCAATTTTAGAACCGATTATAAAATGTTCTCGAAAAATTAACACAAAAATGCAAAAATTGCACTTTTTTTAAATGGCGAATTTGAATTTTTAAACTTGTAAACGCGTTATCCCAATTTGTGTGCGAAGACGTTCTGTCGAATGACCAAAGTGCCGATACGTATTCGGCTCCGATGCCTTGTTTACGAACGATGCGACGTCGCTTGGCGTCGTTCGGCACTTTGGGCGTGGTCGGTAGTATGAAATTCGGCACTTTGGATAAAATACCGATTCGGCACTCTGGACATTCGACACTTTGGGCAGGCCCCCCTAAGCTCCATAAGTATATAATTGTAGCAGTGTATCGCGACCGGCGTCTATGTCTGCGTCATAAGAATCACACCCCGTGACCATTAGCGTGCAACTCAAAATTGTTCGAAATTCATACATATTAGAACAGAAATACATTTCATAACTGATCCATCCTTTTTTATGGCATTATTTTATTATTTTACAGTCAAAATTTGCACATTTATACCTGGGGGACATCTAACTATTTATGCGGGACGCGAGACAAATGTCTTGTGCGGGATTGTCGCTCGGATTTCGAGACCTCTGGCATCGTTCATGCATGGTAATGTCAGAAAATTAATGAATAATGCGGTCTTGTCAATTTTAAAACATTTTAATCCTCCATTACAAACTATGGGTATTTAATTTCTTGTCTGATTTTTCAAAATAATAAAATACAATCCGCTGATTTTGTTTAGTTCAAATTCAGGAACGGTTATAGTTATTATACTTATTTATTGTTAATATTTATGAATAAAAATTCCTAACAGTAGCATTTTTTTCTACCAAATAAAAGTCATATTTTAGTTTTTAAGGAAAATACATATATTTAAAAAAAATAGGCAGTGTCAGATGGCCGAGTAGCCGACGCCAAAAAAACAACACAAAAAAATGCAGTATGCAGTATATGGTTGTTCGAATCCGCTGACAGATGGAATTTTTATTTTCAAAAAAATATGTAATTTTCAGTTAATATTAATAAAATTGCAAAAAATATAATCGCAAATCTCAAACAGCCCCGTTATGTCTGCATGGGTTACTATTACAATTCATAGTTGTGGCTATATAATTAATTGCGTTTCCCGAGAACAAGAGGATGAGCCTGAAGATCGATAACCATTTAAGGATAAGATCTTCACTCTGTTGGGTTAATTAATCACTATTATAACTCACGGTTTTACATTTATAATGATCTTGTAAACGGTGAAGTACTATAGACTAACACAAAGATTGCGGTTTTAATCTCAATAATTAAACAATTGTTTGCGAAAAAAGATGCTTAATTATGTTTATGTTTGAACCGGATCGCAAACAATGAAGGTGTGAAAAGCTCCAAATTTTATCGCGAAACTGTAGGTGCCATAGGAATGTAAATTGTATTTTTTAAATAAAACCTTGAAACTTATCGAAAACGAAGCCGTGTGTACGAATAACATGAAATTTTGTTAAAGCCGATTATTGGAAACCTCGGGGCGTGCAGTTTTTAATAATACCGATCGCATTGTGCTAGCAATGCCCTCTGCTGATACAATTGTTCGACTAGTGCGAGACAAAAGTGTGTAATTAAATCATGTTGTAACTTAATGGCGCCGTTTATGTTAATTAAATCCATTTGAATGCACTAAACGTGGTCAATTAAACATTCGCAACAAAAAAGTGAAAATTGCATGTAAATTTAAGTTGGGATGGCCCTTGCGAAATTTTCCGAACGAAAAACGAACGCACGATTCGCATGGTAATTTATAATTAATATAATAGATACAAACCACCAGTGAATAGTTAATTTATAATCATATCTCACGTGAATATAAATTAGCCGAGCCGAATAGAAAGTGGTACAAATTCGAATTCGAATTCGCGATTTCGTCTTTCGCGTCCGGAGACCGTTGAAAATCAATGACATTAAAACATTTTGTACGGCAATAAATCATGCGTATTAATTAATGCCCTGTTCCCATTATTTTTGACTAGTTCTGGTTGTTGAGAAACAATGCGCGGTTCTGGTTTCATTGCTATAAAACTAATTTATTCATAGAATCATGTTCAATATGGTTTATGTATACTGCATGTTTTCTGCCTCAAGATAGGTTATTATATAATTTATCAACAATGTTACTTCTTGCGCAGATTTCATGCTAATCTTGAGATTCTGTTAGTCTATTAATCCGCTGCTTATAGTTTATACTTTAATTCCTATTTATTAAAAATGTTTTGGCAGAAAGACTTCCGGTCAAAAGCCGATGAAGAATAGCGAGAAAAAGAAGTTTTAAACTAAAATTCATGGTTTTCGTATTTCATGGTTATGATAATTAAAATATTTCGTAGTTTCTCGTAGGGTTCAATTTCACAATAAAAATTTGGGACGTAGCGATTAAATTTTTGCAACTCGCAGGCGGGGTGCGCCGCTCCAAGATTCTATCTGAAATCTGTTAAGTATGATAATTACAAGTTCTAATACATTTGGAATCGAGCCAACCTCGTTTGGCTCCAATAATGGGCGCTGATTTGTGAAAGTGCATTATTATCTAGCGTAGGTTACGTCTGGCCACAGAAAGATCATTTTGGAAATCGATCCTTCCATAATTGAATTGCTCAATCCAAAAATATTTTAGAAACACCTGTACTTACGCAGTAGTTATCATGTACAATGTCCCAAGAGTAATGAAAATCGCGAGATAATTTTGATATTTAATTCCAAAAGACTATGCCGTAGGCGTAAGACGCTAGAGGAAATTAATAGAAAAATTAAAAGGATTTATCATTGATCGAGGGGCGTTCGGTCAGATAATTGCTGATAGGCATTTATAAAATATAACTCACCCTCAAAGCCACATCTTCTAAGGCATGCTTCCAGGGCCGTTTTTCTCGCCTAGGCCAACGAGGCTATGACCTAGGACGCTGGTCTTTTGTCGCCGAAAACGTGTCAGTCACCAACATTAGCAGTGAAAGAAGCTTTCTGTCCTCAAATGGGTGGAAAAATATGTACGGAGCAGTTTAGCTCGGCATTATCTTTGTTTTTCCTTTGAAAGGGAGCCTGTTAAGTACTCACTGCCCTTACAGTTCATAAGACGGTTTATCTTGCTTCTGATTTATTTTAAAATTTCTGGTGCCCCAAAATTCCATATATATTTTCTATTGCGAACGGTTTTTATTTCAGTACAGTCGTTAATTAATGTTATACTCGTAGTTTCAACGTTTTAGGTTAATGTATCTGACGTTTGCAAGAAATGTACTTAATAATAATAATACATTTATTTCACAATACAAAGTACATCTAGTGTATAGTATACAATTATTATTTATTTTGTTTTATCTTATGCTGTAATAGTGAAATGGGTTATCAACCGAGAACTTTCCACCCAAGAAATTTAAAGCTTTGATTGCAAATAGTGGTAATAAAGTATATACAGTGCGCGCCTAAAGTATGGAATATATGCAGTAAAGCCGAAATTAAATATTGTTAGAACAAACCTCGAACAGGTCGATTTTCTTTTATAAAAATACACATTTTTGCATGAAAGTCGATTTTCAGTCGTCATTTGTTTTTGAGTAATGACGTCATCCATTTTGTTTTTAAATGGCAACCCCCTATTTTTTTTTTATTTTGAGAGATCTTTTCATTGTCGAACTGCCAGTATAAAAATGTTGTCATCTTACATAAGAAATTTTTCGAGTAAATGACAATTGAAAGTGTGAACTTGATATTTAAAGTTTTTGTAAAATGACTTTGTTCCAGCGCTTTTTTCCAAACAGAAATGATCTTGACCTTCCATATAATACAATATGGTTTCACCCCGCACAATGCGCGTTTTTTGACAATTGCTTTACGAAGAGGTGTATGCGCAGGCGAGGACCGATAGAGAAGCCCGCGAGAGAGATGAATGCTCAGAATTCAAATATTCAAAATGTTCAAGGAGAATTTCTACATGTTCGAAATTCAAAAAAAAAAAAAAACAAAACAAAACAAAAAAACAAAAAACGCGTTTAGTGCGGGGATGCGCCGTCTTACTGAAACCATATTGTATTATATGGAAGTTCAAGATTATCTTTGTTTGAAAAAATTGCTACAAGCGTTGGAACAAGGTCATTTTGTAAAAACTCTAAATATCGGGTTCTCAGCTTCAATTGCCATTTACTCGAAAAATTTGTTATGTAAGATAGCATAACATAACATTTTTATACTGGCGGTTCGACAGTGAAAAGATCTCTCAAAATCAAGAACAAAAATAGGGGGTTGTCATTTAAAAACAAAATGGCTGACGTCATTACTCGAAAACAAATGACGGCTGAAAATCGACTTTCATGTAAAAATATGTATTTTTATAAAAGAAAATCGACCTGTTCGAGGATTTAAAAAAAAAAAAGATTTCGGTTTTACTGAATATATTCCATACTTTAGGCGCGTACTGTATATACAAATGCTTAGTGAGGTATCATATATGTATAAAAAAAGGATTAGAGTGAAAAATAAATTATTTAAATATATTTGCCTGTTTATGGTCTGAAGTGTAAGGAGTTCCATGAGGGATTTAGAAAGAAATTAAAATTTGACAGCGATGTTAGGGTTTCGCGGGCTAATTGCTTCTAGATTGCTTGCCTTATTACAGAATTTTTCCAGGAGGTGTTTGTGCCGCTCTGAAAATGGTTGGATGTTAGTACTATTGTAGAGTTCTGCGTTGCTGATGTTATGGAGTGGGTTCATTGGGTGTCGGAATTTGGTGATGTGTACCGCAGATCTTTCAGCTATATTTTTTAGGGGATGTGCTTATTTATTCGTAACTAGGGCGATTTCAATAAGATCCCTGGACATGAATTGAAAAGACGTTTTTTTTGTAATTGCACCGCGGCTACTTAATTCGTTCATTTTTGGCATTTGACGCCAAATTATTTAATTTCATTGGTATTTTATAATTGTCAGAAATTATCGGATGAGATTGCTGTATCTGAAATGAGAGATGATCTAGTGATAATAATGATTCAATGACTTTGGAATGAACGTTATTTACTAAATGCGATTGTTTTGTTTCGACGCAATTTTGATAAAACACAACCATTGTTCCTTAGTTTGGAATTCTCCAATAAAAAAATGATTTATATTGCAATTAATGTATAATAAAAAGTGTTCTTGGAATGTACTTTTATTTATACAACCTTAACTGTAATTATATGCTGTAATCAATTTTTACAATAAGGTGAATTAGAGGTTATTTGATAACTCTTAATAAAGTAACGGTGCGGTGCTCGTTTTGTAATTTTGACAACTATTCAAATTTTACTTTCTGAAAATAAATGGAATTAGGGGAGTCATAAAATATAAATGACCATTTTCCAAAATTTTTTTGTCAAAAGTAACATTGTTAAAAGTTTCAGGCATCATTAAACTAAATAAAATGTCGGCGCTGCGGACTGGCGAACGTGTGCATTTTCGTTATGTTGATTCTTTTATTGTTCTGAAATATAATTAAAGCAAAACATCAAGCCCCATTTTTTTCTATTCCAATCAAAAGAGATTTCAAAAATATTTGAATTGAAAAACTAAAATATTTTTTAATTAAATGAATTTATAACATTACTTATACTGCACTTATTTATTTTTGTATATTTTTCGGACCCATCCAATACTGTTTACTGTATTTATTTGTAAATATTGTGTACAGTCCATGAATAAAATTATTATTATTATTATAATTATTATTAAATATGTGTTTTAAAAGAAAATGCCATTTTTAACCGCGAAATAATTGATTTCTTACAATAGATTAGATTAGATTAGATTAGACGGGGTCGATTAGCTACGAACAGCCTTACGGCACTACGACCTGGTTAGGTCTAGTAAATTCACATGCAAATGAATAATGCTGTTAAGGGGGTAAGTGCCGCGTCGAAAATCGATGCATTTTTCATAGTCAGCATACAGTGCGCGCTTAAAGTATGGAATATATTCATTAAAACCGAAATAAAATATTTTTGAAAAAAAACCTCGAAAAGGTCGATTTTCTTTTATAAAAATACACATTTTTGCATGAAATTCGATTTTCAGTCGTCATTTGTTTTTGAGTTATGACGTCCGCCATTTTGTTTTTAAATGGCAACCCCCTATTTTTGTTCTTGATTTTGAGAGATCATTTCATTCTCGAACTGGCAGTATAAAAATATTGTCATCTTACATAACAAATTTTTGGAGTAAATGACAATTGAAGGTAAAAACTTGATATTTACAGTTTTTGCAAAATGACCTTGTTCCAGCGCTTTTTTCCAAACAAAAATGATCTTGACCTTCCATATAATACAATATGGTTTTAGCAAGACGGCGCACCCCGCACAATACGCGTTTTTGACAATTACTTTACGAAGAGGTGAATTGGCAGGCGAGGACCAATAGAATAGCCCGCGAGAGAGATATATGCCCAAAATTAGCCTGGATAATATTCAAAATGTTCAAGAAGATATTCAAAATGTTCAAGAAAATATTCAAAATGTTCAAGAAGAATTTCTACATGTTCGATATCAAAAAAAAAAAAAGTGCAGGTGCGATGTCTTGCTGAAACCATATTGTATTATATGTAAGTTCAAGATCATTTTTCTTTGGAAAAATTGCTACAAGCGCTGGAACAAGGTCATTTTGTAAAAACTCTAAATATCAAGTTCTCACCTTCAATTGCCATTTACTCGAAAAATGTGTTATGTAAGATAGCAACATTTTTATACTGGCAGTTCGACAATGAAAAGATCTCTCAAAATCAAGAACAAGAATAGGGGGTTGCCATTTAAAAACAAAATGGCGGACGTCATAACTCAAAAACAATTGACGACTGAAAATCGACTTTCATGCAAAATTGTGTATTTTTATAAAAGAAAATCGACCTGTTCGAGGATTTTTTCCGAAAATATTTAATTTCAGTTTTACTGAATATATTCCATACTTTAGGCGCGCACTGTATACGTAATTCTGAAGTTAATATATGATATTAAGAAATGATATTTTGCATATTTAGCGAGAAAGGGTTAAACTATTCGTCTATAGAATTTGCTATTTTTTAATCATCAGACAAACTGTATAATTTATCCTGAAAATTAGCGATTGGAGCTTTTCTCTGCAAAGAACTAAAAATGTAATGCTACAGAAAAATAGTTTATACCTTTGAAAGCAATATGTACGTAATATAATTGTCATTAGTTATTAAATAAAGTCTGGAGGCGTGTACAAACAAATTTACGTACTCGATAAAATTTCAGGCCCAAGATTGTGGCGATTATAATTTTCTATTAGAAAAATCTGGTCTAACTCTTACGCAAGGCACTTACCCCCTTAATATACAGTAAACTCCCGATTATTCGCGGAATTTGATGGCGCGGCAAGTGCGGATAAGCGAATTCCGCGGATAATCCGCAAAATGGCCAAAAACAGTACGCAAATCAACACGAAAATACTTATGAACAATTTTTGTTTGCCGTAGTGGTGGGGGCACACATACAAAAATTGTAAAAAGGCCCAAATATGCGTTTGAACAATTTTTATTTACAGCAGGTGGCCCACACATACAATTATGTTAAGTAGAGGAAGGGGGTGGCAATGCCATGCCGGGGACAGGCAGTGCCTATGACCTTGATTAATTGACTTCCACTCACCCTAAATGGTTGGAAAAATGGAAAAGAAACCTGCAAAGCGGATAATAGACAGTTTACTATATGAATGTACAAAACTGCAGCAAGATCGGTAAAATAGTTATTGAGGTATTTTATAAAAAAAATATGCAGTTTTGAAAGAAAGCCATATAAAAATGACGTTACGTAATTAGGGCTT
Organism: Ocypus olens; assembly: GCA_910593695.2. Classification (NCBI taxonomy): domain Eukaryota; kingdom Metazoa; phylum Arthropoda; class Insecta; order Coleoptera; family Staphylinidae; genus Ocypus; species Ocypus olens. The sequence continues at coordinate 16,676,666 of OU343057.1, forward strand.
AGAATTTCGCTTTGAAGTTATTTTAAGGTAGTTTAAAAAAAAACAAATTTTCCATCATTTTGCACTGACAATAAGTTGTCTAGAATGTTGGTGTGAAAGTGTTTTTTGATCCGCGCCTTACAAAACTTTCTAGAGCCTATTGATCGAAGTATTGACACCACCGTCGTGAGACGGTAAGTTAGAAAGACACTTTTATCTAAATTTTGGTCAAAATTGGCCGATGCATTATTTTTGGCCCGCCATACTGGATCTGCCAATTTGAATTTTGCAAATCTCACTTTAGATTAGTGTTCATGTAATGTTTATTCGTGTTTAGATACAAGGTACTTACACAGGTCAAAATGCATATACAGCGTGGTTCAAAAGTCTAGAAACGGCGAATGTATTTCGCGCACGGGTAGAAAATCGAAATTCTGATACTGGGGTCTTTAGTAATTTTACCCGGGGAATCGAATGGGCCCATCAGATTTTGGGCCCCATGGGGCCTAATAAGAGATATGAGGTCCAACTTTGAAATTTCAAATGCAAACCTATATTTTTTATTGCGGATTCGGATAGAGCGGACAATTTTACATCCAAATTGGCTAAAACCCAAACATTTTTGGTCCATTTTTGGGCTCTATAGTGCGTTTTTTGTTCAAAAGTCTGGTTCATTCAACCCAGTCGAGAAAAATCGAAAAACTGATCTTGGAGTCTCTAGGACATGGGTAAACCATTTGACTCTCATAGGGCCATATGACAGGTACAGGGCCCAGCCCGGGAACTTTATATGACACTACATTTTATTGCGGATTTGTCATTAGGAAGCAGGGAATGTTTTCTCTCGCACAAACATGAAAATACAAAATAATTTGATAACATAAATCTAATAACACAGGAAAATATTTCCCGTGTTATGTATGGGTACGTGTGCGTCGAGTCTTATTGTATTTAACTTGCTTAGTGAGTGCGAGAGAAAACATCGCTTTGAGGCTTCCCTATATGTATAATATGACGTTCACATCCACCGCAAAACATGTGCTCCTTTGATATATCTTGTTCTGTATATGATGGCCTACGTGAAATAAATGATATTATTATTATTATTATTATTATTATTAAGCCCAAACAACACAATCAGTCAGAAGGCGGGAAATTTAAATGTTAGTCTTCAAGGCATGGAAGTCCCATAAGACCTATTAGAATCCAAAATCTGATGGGCCCATTTCATTCCCCAAGCAAAGTCCTAGAGACTCCAAGATCAGTTTTTCGATTTTTTTCGACTGAAATGAACCAGATGTTTTCAGACTTTTAAACAAAAGACGCACAATAGGGCCCAAAAATGGACCAAAAAATGTTGGGTTTTAGCCAATTTCGATGTAAAATTTGCCGCTGAATCCGAATCCGCAATAAAAAATATAGGTTTACATCTGAAATTTCAGAGTTAGACCTCATATCTCTTATAAGGCCCCATCGGGTCCAAAATCTGATGGGCCCATTCGATTCCTCGTGCAAAATTACTAAAGCCCCCAGTATCAAAACTCCGATTTTCCAACCGTGCGCGAAATAAATTCGCCGTTTCCAAACTTTTGAACCACCCTGTATATGCGATATATGTTCAGCGACCATGACAACCTATTTATCTAAAATTTGCTTGAATTTGCTTAATTTTTTTTTTTGGGTTCGCCATATTGGATGCGCTCTTCCTCAGATTCGTATTCAGCGACCTCAAAAATGCAATCAGACGCAATTTGAGTGCGCAATTTGAGCAATAACAATTATTCATATAAATGTGTTACCAAAACTTTAAATGCGTTTTTCTCGAAACATGATTTTTCCAAACTGCGTGCACGATAAAATGAAAACGGTTCCACCTATTAACTTCTAAGTTTGATCCTCTTAAAGAAAACACTTTTCCTGGGATCATGCAAAGTGAAAAAAGCAAACCAAAAATCGCAGTCAAAGTTCAAGTGTGGCACCGTATCGTCAAATTTTAATTATTATCACTTTGCTTAGGTATAAGGTCTCACAAAGTTAATATAGTTTTCGATGATGTAGGCGATTTTTGATTTCAGAATAAAAATTATTTGTGAGACTTACAGAAACTGAGACAAGCAAAATTTCTTTTGACGTGGATCGCTCTCACATCAACTGGAAATGCCGAAAAACGATTAAATTTAATTTAATTTTGTTCATGAAAATTATTTGTGAGACTTACAGGAACTGACACAAGCTAAATTTCTTTTGACGTGGATCGTTCGTACAACTGCTGGAAATGCCGAAAAACGATTAAATCTAATTTTTCTTCAAACATTTATTTTTGTATTTTTTTCAAGTCTAGAATCCCATTCTGAACACTATTTGTTCATAAAAATTATTTGTGAGACTTACAGAAACTGAGACAAGCAAAATTTTTTGACGTAAATCGTTCGTACAACTGCTGGAAATGCCGAAAAACGATTAAATTTATATTTTCTTCAAAAATTTATTTTTGTATTTTTTCAAGTCTAGAATCCCATTCTGAAGACTATTTGTTCATAAAAATTATTTGTGAGACTTACAGAAACTGAGACAAGCAAAATTTCTTTTGACGTAAATCGTTCGTACAACTGCTGGAAATGCCGAAAAACGATTAAATTTAATTATTCTTCAAAATTTTTTTTTGTATTTTTTCAAGTCTAGAATCCCATTCTAAACACTATTGGTTCATAAAATTTTTTTATGAGACTTACAGAAACTGAGACAAGCAAAATTTCTTTTGACGTAAATCGTTCGTACAACTGCTGGAAATGCCGAAAAATGATTAAATTTATATTTTCTTCAAAAATTTTTTTTTTGTATTTTTTCAAGTCTAGAATCCTATTCTGAACACTATTTGTTGATAAAAAATATTTGTGAGACTTACAGAAACTGAGACAAGCAAAATTTCATTTGACGTGGATCGCTCTCACATCGACTGGAAATGCCGAAAACGATTAAATTTAATTTAATTTTGTTCATGAAAATTATTTGTGAGACTTACAGAAACTGAGACAAGCAAAATTTTTTGACGTAAATCGTTCGTACAACTGCTGGAAATGCCGAAAAACGATAAAATTTAATTTTTCTTCAAAAATTTATTTTTGAATTTTTTTGTGACACAAAAAATTGAAGACAAAGTTAAAAACATCAGCAATCGTAATCCGTAAACCGTTCCTTCGTATGTCTTTTTATTGTCTCGAATTTTTTTTTCAAAATTTGCCTATTTTTTTGTTATTTACATAAGCTACGAACGAATAAAAATACATAATCATATGCTATTATAAAATTGCAATAGATGTGAACATGAGAGTAGATAATAATAATAATAATAGAAGGAGCTTCATTCTGCTACCTGATATAGTCACATAATACACAATACATTAAAATTTGTAAAATATCATCAAATGAAAATACTATAAAAAATCAGTAAAGCAACGGAAGTAATAAAATAGGTATGAATTTTAAAAATTTACTTTAAATTAAAGGCCGAAATATAACAACTACAAATAGAATGCAACAATAAATTGATCACAAGTAATGAGAAAAATAATTGTAGCATTTGTTACTTGAACGCTCAAATCAATTATCCCTGCTTTTGATTCCAAGCAATGCAGGTAGTAATCAATAAATTGCATTACCAGGAAGCGCTTATGTAATGTGAGGTATGATCGTGTGTATCAGAAAATGGTACATTAAAAAAATACATTTTAGTCTTTCCCAGCATTAAAGAATAAGTCGAGGACATTGGTATTGCCGTACATAAATGTTGGCAATTGTGTAAATTTCATACTTCAGGCGACCGAGATAAAGGCGAGATAAGCGAACAGCACCAGTAGGACGCAAAAATATAAATAAATCATGGAAAAGTTGCTACAATTAAACAAACACCGGTCGGCAAACACGACCATTACTCAACAGGATAAACACGGAGCGATTTCCACAGTGGAGAAACAATAATGGAGGCGCCACGTAAAACCACCAACCAATTATTTTTGCTGTCGTCATAAACCGTCACGGAACTTAAATGGTTGTACACACATTTAGCTTGAATTTTACATTAGCACTTTTCTGGTCGAGTTGGAAATCACAATTTTTTATCAAGGATTTAACTTTTAACTAAAAACGTCTTCCACAATTCTGGTAGGTACCTAAAAATCTCCAAACAATCGCAATCTCTTTAGCGTTTAATTAAACCATAACAATGTTTATTTAATATGACGAATTTTCATCTGCAATAAATGAGCCAATTCAATTCTTCAATAATCAAATTTGTTGGTGCTTCAAAAGTTTTCAAGTGAAAACTGACCTGTGTTTACGTTCCCTTCCGTTTCAAGCTAACACTTTTTTACGCATTTTCTTCCTCACCCTAGAATCGAATTGAATGATGTATAATATTCACATATATTACACGATTTAAGCTTACGGTTCCACAGATTAATATGCAAATATTAAAAAACGATTCATCTGAGAATTATCCCATTCATATTGACAACTATAATTAAAATCATCAAAGCATCACATCTAAGCAGCAGGTAATAACTCATTGAATTGCAATTTGCGGGCGCGAGGATCCATTCTGCAAACAGGAATCACAGGTGAGTGTCTACAAATCGCTAATTAAAAATCTTAATCGACCTCTGTTTATACTATTTGCATTGCTGCATTTATTAATACATTCATAATTACTATTTTGCCGGTTCCGACCGACCTTGGTCCGTATCGTTCTCATGAATGCCCTGTTGTATTATTGTTCTGATCGGTATTTCTGTTATTAATTTGATAAGGTCGTTTCGCAAATGGCCTGATTAATATCGCAGATAATTCCAACAAAGGGGACTAGCGTACTAAATAAATCAACAAAAGGCAGCCCGACTTGTAAGGGTGATAAGGATTTTATGGGAAGAGATTGTGTCAGATATCAAGAGTTTGGATTTAGTATGCTCAAATATTTATTTATTAAAGGATTCATGATGTAGTCATTTCGTCTAGACTTTATGAACCTATTTCACATACTTCACGATATGCCATGCTCGTTGATTTTTATAATACAAAATACAATAATATTTAATCGCAAAAGCAATTAGAGATATCATATTGACTATATAACAATACAATTTGTAGTAATTTTCCAAAACTCGAAAACAGATTTTACTCCTTTTTGAGATTGATCCTTTCCAAAGAGGTGCGCGATGAAGATCCCATATTGCAACCAGTCGTTATACATATACATACATACAAATATCTTTATTAACAGTAGTTTACATATTTTTAAGATGCATTAAAAAATTTTCAACTAGCCATTGACCAGAGATCTTTCAACCTGTTGCTATACATTTATAGTGAATTTTCGTTCCTTAAATAATCCTTCTTGCTAACCGTTAGCAAAAATTAAGTACTTTGAGTACCATTACTCATGATTTCTTCATAACAATACAAATTTATACGAGCGCTTGTATCATCAACATTACGCAACTGTAATTCAATGAAAGTGCGAGCTACGCATTTTGATAAAATGATGGCCCGAAAATTGCGCAAGGGTCGCGGAGGGTGGACGTGTGGCGAATAATGCTGTGGCCGGCCAGAAAATTTCTCGTAAAGATTTAAATGCGCCAAGGACGACGGGTTTTAGATGATTAGATCTCGCTTACAGAAACCTGTAATTATGATATTCTGCGCTGAATGGGCGACGTAATTATAATTTACGGTTCCATTGTGCCTCGCGACACGAGGCTTTAATATAAACAAATTAGTCTCATTTCGGGCGTAATCGGGCAATACAGAATTCGACGTCAAAATGTCTTCCAGGGATCAGTAATGAAGATAATTAATCAATTATATGGTATTATCATGAATACTTTCAATTTGATTTTTTTCAAAATTGGAATCGAATATGCATCCACGATTGAATGAGTTCGGCATGCACCACATGATAGGGCCCTTCGATGAGTATTACTTTAGAGCAATTATTTTCAGGGTACCAACATTTAAAAGCAAACCACGCGTTCGGACTACAACTAAGAAAAATGTTGATGTGGCCATCATGTAACTTTCTCAGATTTGATGGTATAAATTTTTATATTTTATAGATTTTTTTAAACTCGTGGAATTTTAATACAAGCTTGAAGTAACTCATGATTTCATAATTTCTAAAAGAACTAAGGCATCTTCAATTTTTGTTTATATTAGTTTGATGAAACTCATCATTTCATAATTATAAACCTAAAAATGTTTCTTTTTTTAATTTTTTCTTCAAAATCAAAGAGTTTATTAAATATATGTATTAACAAAATATGTATTCAGGGTGTCTACACTAAACCGTTCGTTAAAAGTTTACGGGGTTGCCGTTGTATTAAAAATTTGAAAAGAATCCTCGTCATACGGTTGAATCAGTTCTCCTCATGTGAAATATTTTCTATCACTTCCGGTTCCACCGGAAGTAGCACCAAATTTGTTATTTTAAATGGAACATCCTGTATATTATTATATTTTTGGATTCCAAGTTTAAATAAAAAAAAACATATTTTGTAAGAACATTTGTACACTTATCTCTTTTAGTTATCAAGAAAATTAATTATTTCTAATTCGGAAAAAATGTTGACCTACCTCACCACCATTCGTTCATTTTTCCATTCGTCCAATAAAAACAAACAAATTACAAAATGAAAACGAGATTTGTAAAAATTTAGGTAATTTTCAAATAGCCATAACTCGGCTTCTATCCAACCAATTTGGACGATCTTTTGAGAAATCATAAGCAAAATGTGTCTTCTTTAACAGGGTTTATCCCACACTCAAAGAGAGGGCTCTACGCCCCTCCAAAAGAAAAAATAAAAAGACCACAAAATGGACTTTTTTTCAAACACCTATAACTTTGTGCCAAATCGCTCATTTTTTGAGTCCTGCACAGGTAATTGAACACATTTCAATGCCCTTTTGGTAGATCGAGTCGACACATTTTTTCCAACTCGGTACACGTTGCCAAAGTTGGACGTTTTCTGCCCAAAAACGAGTTTTTTTTGTTCGGGGGTTAAAGGGTTCGAAAAAGGATCATTCTAATCTGAGTTTACTAAAGTAGAGCCAAATAATCATCAAATTTGGTTGAAAAGTCACTGTGTTATGTGCGAAAAACCTCAAAATGCACTTTTTTTTCAAACACCTATAACTTGGTGCCAAATCATCGTAGAAACTTCGTTCTTTGAGTCCTTTGTAAGGAATTGATCAAATTTTAATGCCTCTATGGTGGATCGAGTCGACAAAATTTTTCCAACTCCGTAGATATCGCTAAAGTTGGACATGGTTTCCAAAAAAACTTTTTTTTCACAAGGTTGCTAGAGGGGGGCGGAAGGGGTTACGCTAAAGTTCGCATGCATGGCTTTAAACAAGGCACTTCAAAGTTTTTCGTTCTCAAAGATTCAACAAAATCTATTGAAAATACGCCGAGTTATGGCCGTTTGAAAATGGTCGAAATTTCACGAATTTCAAGTGTTTCATTTTTTCCTTCAGTATATATAGGGTGTTCCATTTATAATAACAAATTTGGTGCTACTACTTTGGTGGAACCGGAAGTGATAGAAAGTTGAAAATATTTCACATGAGAAAAACTTATTCAACCGTGTGACGAGCTTTTTTTCAAATTTTTAGTACAACGGCCACCCCGTAAGATTTTAACGAACGGTTTAGCGTAGACACCCTGTAGTTATTTGTCATCATCATTTATATAAAGATTTTTGTACTTTATATCTATTATATTTAAAAAGTTTTTGGTAAAAAACAACAACTTCCGCTTTTCGGAATTTTACCAAAAATATTCAGTTCTTGGGCTTGTCAATGAAGCTTATTTCAAATAGAATTGGGCGAAATGATCTTTCTTTTGTGAGTCGACTCGTCGCAAAGAGTCGATTCATGAAGCGACTCATGACTCTTTTGAAAAATTAAAAAGCATGTCTGGAAAAATTTCTGATGAGCAAAAATACCCTGAAAACATAGTAAAGAGCTAAAGAGAAGGTCCTCACTTTTTGCAATTTTCCCCGAAAACATAGTGACCCAACTTTGGTCTTTATTTCAGATGATATGTTTATTGAGTAAGGTTTTCTCAGAAAGCCTAAATTAATTACTATTCCAAGGCCTGAAAACCTAACTATCTTGAAATGTATAGACTCAAAGTCCTCTTCAGTAAGTTAATAATGTAAATTATTATAAACGAATATCCACAACATTATACAGGGTGTCCCAGTTAAGTTGCCACCCCTAATATCTCGACACCTGAGCAACACGGCAAAAAATGTTTCAGATGAAAGTTGTAGAGTTCGGAAGAGACATATGCTGGTGACCTTCAAAATGACCTTGGCGTTAATTTTCAAGGTCAAACGAAGGTCAACTTTCATTTTTCCCTATTTTTTATTACGGGATCGTATTTTTCGGGAAAAAATACAAACTTTTTGTAGGAAACGTTTTTTTTAATGCTTTTTTTAAGAGTTTTTTTCACGAATTTTGTCCGTCATGGTGTTTGAAATCTCAGATGAATCCAGGCATAACTCTCTTCATTGGCGTCACCTGATGTGCACCACGTGGAGGTTGCCGATGGGATTTTGCACATCATTGGCACTGAAAAGGGCCGATGGTTTCAGTGGCTGTAGGTTCGATCTCGTTCTTAGATCAAATGCTCGATCAAGTGTCCATCCTCGTCAATGCACTTCTGTACGCGCTGGCGAAAGTTTAATTAAAAATTTGAAGGGTTTGGATGGAAATTGCTCGAAATGCAGCCCTAATCCTCTCCTTCACGTTCTGCACTGTTGTCGTACTAATTAATTGAAAAGTTTGAATATTGATGAAACTTATTGCCATCAGACGTCGCGCGGAACACCTGACGCCTTGTCACGTTGCTTTGATGCGAATGCTGAGGGTAATGCATGAATCACAGCCTGGATTCATCTGAGATTTCAAACAACATGACGGACAAAATTCGTAAAAAAAAGCATTAAAAAAACGTTTCCTACAAATCCAAAAACGTTTGTATTTTTTCCCGTAGAATACGATCCCGTAATAAAAAATAGGGGTTCTATTTGAAAAATGTAAGTTGACCTTCTTTTGACCTTGTAGTTTCCTACAAAAAGTTCGTATTATTTTCCCGTAGAATACGATCCCACAATAAAAAATAGGGAGTTCCATTTGAAAAATTAAAGTTGACCTTCTTTTGACCTTGAAAATTGACGCCAAGGTCATTTTCAAAGACACCAGAATATGTCCCCCTCCAAACCCTACAACTTTTATCTGAATTTTTTTTTGCTATGTTGCTCAGGTTTAGAGATATTTGGGGTGACAGTTTAAAATGGAACACCCTGTATAGCACATAATTGATTATATAACTCAAACTGAAATAAATTATCACAAAACAAAGCACCTTAATATGGCTCTTCAACATAAAAATAAATAAAGTTGTTCGCTTTTGGCGATTAACGTTTTAACAAAAATATATACCCGAATGTGATTTTAAAAGGCAAAATGCCCTTTGTTTTTGTTTTTTGTGTCTTACGACAATTAGAAGCGCCGGATGAAGAGGAGACAAACAGGTAGGTGCCTTTAAACTGCGCTTCTAAGTTTGAAGATGTTTTTATAAAGTTAGTCAAGAACCAACTATCTTCAACGATTTTTCTTGCCACTAAAAACATTTACCGTTTGTGTAACAAACAGAAACATTTTCTTGAGTTAACAACTTTATTGGTATATAATTTGGTTAAAGATATTTTTTCATTACCATATTATAATGTTGATAATAATCAACATTTTGGTTCAAAGGAACGATAAGAAATACACTAATTTTATTTAAATTCAAAAAACGAAATATAGCCTGAATATATAAATATTCAACCTGTTCGTAACTCTGCAAGCAAAATTAAGTCTTACTAAGACTATAAACAAATAACTTATTGAAACAACTACTTCCCTGGCTAGTGCCACGCCGGATATTGAATGATACAAAAGAAATTTGCGTTATTACTAGTACTAAGTACTAAGTGAAATAACATTGGTTTAAGATCCCTTATTTCTACCCACAGGACTAACTTGAAAAATAAAACCAAATTGAATTTGAAAACTTTAAATTATAAAACTGAACCCAAAAATGCGAAGCTGCACTGATGAGAGATAAATCTCGAAACGCGTCTGCAGATGGCTATTTACTTAATTCTTACATATTTTTTTGGGTTCAGTTTTATAATTTAAAGTTTTCAAATTCAATTTGGTTTTATTTTTCAAGTTAGTCCTGTGGGTAGAAATAAGGGATCTTAAACCAATGTTATTTCACTTAGTACTTAGTACTAGTAATAACGCAAATTTCTTTTGTATCATTCAATATCCGGCGTGGCACTAGCCAGGGAAGTAGTTGTTTCAATAAGTTATTTGTTTATAGTCTTAGTAAGATTTAATTTTGCTTGCAGAGTTACGAACAGGTTGAATATTTATATATTCAGGCTATATTTCGTTTTTTGAATTTATTTAATACTTTCTGCAATAAGTAAGGTTGTTTCTATTTTATTTACTAATTTTATTGACGAAAACACCATTTTCACCTTTTTTTAAGAACCGAATCTCATACACCTGAAAAAACTGGCAAGGCTAATTTTAAGAATCCCCATTTCTCGGGAAATCCCCATTTTTCAACGACTTTTGCCAATTTTGAATGTTGTCGATTATAGCGTCGTCTGTCACGAATACAAAAAAAAATTCAGATAAAACTTTCTTATTTCTTCCCGAAGTATTCAAATCCGTACAAAAAAATGGGCGTTCCTATTTAACTTTTATATTTCTCACCCCCTACCCCCTAGGGGGTTGAGGGTAGTGAGTCGAGTTTCGTATCATTATATGTCCATCTCCGAGGCGAACAAATTTTAATTATATTTTTTTTTATTCGATGTGTAGTTTAGGAGATATTTCAATGCCCTCACTTAAATTGGACACCCTGTATATTAAAAATAAAAATAAAGAATACGATGCTTTTTATCTTCTAGAATCTAAGAGTGCACTTATAAATACATTAAAACCTTGCGTTACTTTGATATGCTTGATATTTTTAAAACACAAATTGTTTATTGGATTATCCAATATTCTTCATGGTAGTAGTTGTTTCAATAGATAATTTGATTATTGTAGTATTTTTAAGAGATTGTAGAAGACGAAAATCTGCATATTCCTTACTGTAATTTTATTTAAGTCAGGAAATTTTAATTAAAAATGTTTTAGCGCCAACGTAAACACAGAAAATGCAGGCAGAATTTTTCGTAATCTTAAATAATTCCAGCTAAAATCTGTTTCAAGCTTCGCAGAAATTACATTGCAAGTGTTATGATTATAGAATTTTTTTGGGAAAATGCAACAACACGAAGTAGAAACTATCCAGTCCATAAAGCTGTAGATATTGCCCAGAAAACCCGCTCGTGATCACCATTTCCCCACATCGCTAATGCAATTAAAAGGCGCGACATTTATTTTTTCCCGAAAAAAGTTGCGATAACACTAGCGGAGATATGGTGCAATTTATGTTAATAAAAGCAATAAAGCGCGACGCTTTTGTAGTTCCAACCGGCAAAATGCTTTTAAAACATGAATTACTACAAACAAAAATGTACATTGAGGCAGAACTAGAGCTGTCTCGCCGCTGACCCACTTTACAATAAATATGTAATATGTAAATTAATAATACCTGTTAAAAACTGTACACGTTAAGTGTTTAAAGACAGATGTAAACTTTATGCGCCGATAAAACCCGCAATTATTGTAATTGAAACGAGAAAATTACCTCAAAATTGAATCGCGTAATTAAGCTGGCCAAATTCATTCCACGTTTCATAACCAATTGTTCGTATAATTTAACTTGTTCGTTCTGTTTTCTTTACTCAACATCGAATTTTAATTACATAAACAATCTTAATTTAATGAATGGAATCAGTAACCTTTCGCAAGCAGTTAAAAACACAATCTAAATAATTTGTGTAAGAAAATGATTTCTTTAGCGAACGTGTAAGGGATTTTACTCACAATCGGTTAGTAATCTGTGCATTTGTATCCTTCAAAACAGTTGGGAAGCGCCTTAGCCGGGAAAGCACTTTCCCGGCTAGCAAGTGTCACTTTCCCGGCTAGCATGTGTCAGTGTCATTTTGGTAAATCGAAACACACATTCCGCTTTTTCAAATATGCTTGCAATTTCATATAATTACTCATGTTAACATCATGCCTAATATTTAATACTGCCCCCAACATAGAATATATTGACCACAATGTGGATTATATTGTTTAGTTAATTCAGAAAAATAAGCAAGGCGTACCGTTTCAGAGGTTCAACAAAATAGTCATATTTCTTAGCAACGGTCTCACAGATATATTTGATAACTTTGAATTAAACAACGTTTTTTTACCACTATTTTGTGGTAAAAAAACTTCGAAAGTTGTTTAATTCAAAGAAACCTGACAATGGAATACCACATAGTAACGGTCGTAACCATCATCTTCATAGAGATATCTTTGAATTAATTTATGAAATTATGATAAAAATTAATGTTGTTGGTAACTTATCTGGTGTTACTAATGGTAGATTGTGAGTAAAATAGTATACATACCTCGGGGGAACTCGCTCCAGCCTCGCGTTAGTAGCTTAGCTACTTTAACGCTCGGCTGTAATAGAGTACTTCCCCTCTTGGTATGTAATATACTATTACATATATTTTACTTTCATCATCTAACGTTGCTCGACTTGCCGAGTCAGTAATTGTCCAAATATGTAAGAGATAGTTATTAAAACGTCTTCTGAATCAAAACCTGGCATTAAAATATAATCATCTGAGTGCGCGCCACCGGCGTATTTCAGGTGCTACCGAACCGTGGAAAAATGAGCGTTCTGACATTTTTATTGAATGTTTAGATTTTGAGGTCGTTGTAATTTCGCGCGGAGATTATTTAATCGGCTCGCCATTCAGCGACTGGCATGTTTAACATGCATAATGAGTAATTAAACGAGAGCCGGATTATGAAACGATATTGGGAGCACATTAAAACTCGATTATTGACTTCGCTAAACCAATTAATAATAATCAGTCGCAATCAATTGTTATTAATATCGATCCCGGCATTCGTATTCCACCTTCCTGTGCTATTATTTTATGTAACTGTGATGATTTTATTTGTTGTGGCCAGCGAACACCATTCATCTTGCGATAATTATAACTCATACTACGTTATCAAGGTCCAATTTTTCCCAACCAGCATTTATTCTACTTAATGACTACTTAAACACTTTTTTCCAATTTGTTATAAAACCATACACCGTTAGATTCGTTATTTATGCACGTTGCTTATGAAACATCCTGAATTTAAACGCTCTATAGATATTTTACACAAAACTGCAACTTTCAATCTCGCAGACTATCCTTGAGTCTGATATGCATCAGCCAGCCAACGGGAATTCCCATCACTTACTTCTTCTTAAGTTTGTTTTTTTAATTCACAAGAAGTGTTATTCAATTTTTTCGATTCATCCACACTACACGCATCCTTGAAACTGGCGGAAGGTCACAGCGACGAACCTTGCGGGATATAATTGATTGTTTTCGATGCGTACTATACGCGCATTCGGTATTTAAAAATCAATCGGAGTAATGTAATTAATGGGAATTTTCTTGCAAAATATAAACATCACGCATATTTACGGCCGTAAAGTGCAGTTAGTAGCTACTAACATGTTTGTAACTAGTGTTTACTAGATTCATATTATTTACCCTATGCATAGTGCATATTAAAATGATGATCGCTTCAGTACCTAGTATATTATTAGACTAACCTAATCTAAAAAAGCCTACAAGAAAATCATTAATTTAATAAATATTGCTGACGAAATGACCGAGTTAGAAGCGATACAGGTCGTTCTAAACGTCAATGAACAATTGTATCTGAGGCCGAAAGTATACCAGAAGCACAAAAATCAATTTTATTTGCACGAAGAAGTTAAATTTAAAAACTGCTGTAGGATGTAGAAAGACAGCCAGATTTTATTATTGTACTTCTTCTGCGGTTAACGGCAGAAGGGACCGAGTTACAAGTATTAGTCACACTGGCATCGAAAAAAATGCAATGCACAGTACCATGCGATAGAAGAGCTTAAATAGCAATAAACATGCTTAACGATTTTTTCTCAAACTAGTGGGATTTCGAAAATCTTAATAAGAATTTTTGCATGTTCTACAGTTTTAACCCTTTTACCTACAACCACGAGTACCCTCTCGTGTTTAAATGTTCGGGCCAAACACAACCTCCACGAGCATATCTCGTGGCGCGCCGCTTGGGCCAATCACATCGAGAACGAGCTCAACTCGTGGCGAGCCGCTTGGGCCAATCAAATCGAGTACGATCTCAACTCCTGGCGCAGCGCTTACGTTAGTAGCATGAATGCATTTTCTTGCGAAGTCCATATTTTACGTTTTCAGTTGTGCCATGAAAAAGCATAAATTTGTGCGCATACAATTGGGCACGCCATGCCTCTGCTGCTGCATTCGGACGTAAGGAAAGTAGGCCAAAGGGTTAATGTATATAAGTTTGAACTTTTATAATTATAGACCCAAAAATTAAAATTTAATTTAATTTTTAATTGTACATCAAATAGCTCACGAAATACATTTATTGGCAAAAGATGCACAATTTTTAATTAATTTCTACATTTTTGTGAAGATTTTTGAAATATTTTTTATGTTTATTTTTTTGTGGGAAAAACAAAAGATGGTTAACTTTCGGTTTTTTAAATTTTTCCGAAAGCCTTCAGTTCGTCAAATTTTCAAATAAAAAAAGTTTTACTTGTAAATGTTTATTAGTTCTTGAGATAAATCGCCCACAGATGAGGGAGAGTTACAGTGACATTGTTCAAAAAAACAGGGTGTTTCAAATTCGAGGATCACCATGGGGATCTCGTTTATTAGAAGAGATAGAGGGTATGTTTAAATTTGTCACTTTTGCAGAATTTTATGCTGATTAAGAATCCTCTGAAAAAATTACTTAAATTGTTTTGTTTTTGAGTTAAGTCCAAAAAACTGAAAAAAATATTTTCGTTATTTGAGGTGATATTTAAAAACGGTAAAGACGTTCTTATAGCACTTTTTTATTACCTAATAGTTGGCTTAAAATGTTTAGTTGTAAAATGTGTCGTTTCTTTTGAATCATCATCAACTTCCTTATTTCTTATGGACGCCATATTTAATTTTTATCGCATCTCAATGCTCATTTTTTTGTGATGACAACAATATAACACAACATACATTTAATAACAAATAATCGTTTAAAACACTTTTATTGGCAATCTATTTAGTGCTTATTAAAGATCATCCGTGCCATGGAATTAGAATCAATTAAAGATCTGAATAACTCTTTGTTTTCAAACATTATTAATCTTTATGAATGAAAAAATCGTTCTATAATTCAGAAATATAAGAGCGAGATATGTTACGCATTTTTTATTCAGTAAACAGAAATACGAGGTGTGGCAATTAAGTTCCGAGACTGTTGCTATAACACCTTTATTTAGCAATATTTTACAATTTTTCATTTTTCCTTTTTAGTGTATTCTCCTTCCGCATCCACACACCCCTCCAAGCAAATCTTGCACTGCGCGAAGCAGTGCTGCAGGTCATCTTCCGACAGGCTCTTGAGTAGCTGCGCCGATTTTTGTTTTACCTCCTCAAATGACTCGTGGCGGGTTCCTTTTAACCAAGATTTGATTTCTGGGAACAGGTAGAAGTCGCAGGGTGCTAAAACTGGCGAATAAGGTGGGTGCTCCATGACTGACCTATTTTTTGGCCAAATAGTCCTTGACAGAGTGCGCGTTGTGAGCCATCGCCTTGTCTTGATAGATAATCCAGGAGTTCTCTTAGCACATTTCGGGCTTCCTTTTGCTATTTTTTTCTCGGAGTCTTCATAAAACATCTAAATTGTAATATTCCACGTTTACTATACTCCGTATATCGAAGAAAACTATCAACATCGCCTTGAATATGCACTTGTTCATCCTGGTTTTTTTGATTCTCGGAGAGTTTTGAGTCTTCCACTGCACACTGCGTGGATTGCAGCTTGCTTTCAGAGTCATATTGAAAAATCCATGTTTCGACACAAGTTATAATTCTTGACAAGAATTTTTCGATGCATTCCAGGGTGTCAGAACACATGTTTTTAGGATGCATTTTTTGTTCCGCCGAGTTTGGGCACAAGTTTAGCACACACTTTCCTCATGTTTAGTTCCTTTTGCAAAATTTGTCTCCAAGTTCAAGGGATATATATCGATCTAAACCACGCCCCTTTCATTCTTCTCACTACGCAGGTGTTCGTTTAAAAACAATCAGTCTCGGAACTTAATTGCCACACCTCGTACAGTATTGGTTAGATGAAAATATTAAAAAAGGAATCCAGAAAGAAGGCAATCCCATCAAACCTTTTTGACCACGGATCGACAGAGATTTGGGAGAGTTTGGATCATTTAATTAACATCGCAAATCATACAGTAATAAAGTTACTCAAGAAGATCGCAATAATATTTTGGAAATAATAATACTAAATGTATCTTAATTTTACGTTTACTTACAAAACATATTTTAGATAAATCAAAATTCATCTCTTGCACCGAAGTTCCAGCTGAATTAAATTTGCCAGAAGATATAAACCATGAAAAAACATGATTTGGATTAGACATATGAATGCAAATTCACAAATAGTGTTTTTAATTCCATGGCACGGATGATTTTTAGTAAGCGCTATATAGATTACCAATAAAAGTGTTTTAAACGATTATATATTCATTTATGAAACTAAATGTATCTTGTGTTATATTGCTGTCATCACAAAAAAAATGAGCATTGAGATGCGATAAAAAATAAATATGATGTCCACAAACAATAAGAAAGTTGATGATTCTTCAAAAGAAACGAAACATGTTACAACTAAAAATCGTGTGCTATCTATTAGATAATAAAAAAATTGCTACAAGAACATCTTTACCGTTTTTAAATATCACCTCAAATAACGACGATACATATAAACAAAAAACAAAAATAAGTTTTTTTCAGCTTTTTGGACTTTACTCGAAAACAAAACAATGTAAGTAATTTTGTTCAGTGGATTATTAATCAGCATAAAATTCTGCAAAAGTACCAAATTTAAACAGACCCTCTATCTCTTCTAATAATCCCCATGGTGAGCCTCGAAGTTGAAACACCCTGTACATGATTTTTTTTTATTTGAGCTCTTCTATTACATGGTACTTACCTTCATTCTCAACTTCAGCGTATTCTTTTGTTCTGATTTTTCGTTATTTCTGCGTATTGATGGTTTAATTCTTACTATAACTACTTCCTTGCGTTAATTTTAAAAATACATTTTTTTATTATATCTTGAAAATAAGGCTGACCATAGAACAAAAATTAATAAAGTTATATATCTTCGCTAATCGTAAATTAGAGGAAGAGAAAGAAGCAAGGTAAAAAACTTTTCTAGAAAAAAAAAATGCCTACACTAACAAATTTCTTTCGGTACTCGGCATCAGCAAGGAAACAAATCAACAGAAGATACAGAAACACAACAGCAGGAGGAGCAAGAGTAACAAGATATGCAGAGCATATAGAAGAGGCTAATAGTATGCTGAGTGTTAATAATGATGATCCTGCTTTATGGCAAAAAAATTATAGAAATAATGAAAAACATATCTACCGTAGATATAGATATTGAAATGCATTCTTGATAGAACTGATATTTTAAAGGGATATTAGTTCCATGTTGACACGTGTTCTATAACTCATTCTCAATTGTACTTCTTTGAGCATGGGTTGCAAAACTCGAAACACGTATCAGAAAGCATGAAACTAATCGAATGCTCTTATTATAATAACCCCCTGATATAGATATTCAAAAGAAGACTTAGATGCAGTGAAGTTCTACAAATCGTAGAACAGAAACGTAATTTTATGATTACTTACTAAACGAGAAACAACAAAAATAAAACTGGCTTTCGTACTCAAATTCTTCAAGAAAGTTTCATTGCATCCCATGTGTGGGCAATGGTTTTAGTACAGGATTCAATGATATGGCACAAAATGAAAAAAATCGGAGCATGAAAATTTTAAAATGCTGCTTAAAGAAGCTTCAAAACCGATCTTCAAAAACATGTGAATATTTAAAAAATGCAATTATAGCAATGGCAAAAAATATTCATTACTGGAAAACTATTTTTGAACGGATTGTAATCAGATGTTTATGTTCCAGAGAGTTGACAACCAAATTACTGGTGATAAACACATAGGAAAGTATTCAGGACGCCTAGAACTTTGGCAAAATTTTTAGAAAATGTTGTCATTAAGAGCGCAGAAATGGAAGATTGCCTTTTAAAGCTATTATCTGATTTGGATACTAATTTGCAAGATTGCAGAGGACAATCTTATGATAATGCCTAATTTTTGGAAGCAACCAAATTATTTTTATTTCTACAAAGTTTATACAATTTTTTTGCTGAGTCAACCTTTAGATGGGATATTTTGAAAAATATGATGGCTCCAAAAAAGCAAAGTTCCCACTCGTTGGTCAGCAACAGTTGGTTCCGTGAAAGCAGTGATTTCCGATTATTTTAAAGATGCTTTGAAAGTTGGCTGTTAAACTCACCAGAAACTGCTCGTACGGTGCTATAGATATAATTAATATATCAATAAAAAAATGGTGATGTGGCCAACATGTTACTTTCTCCGGCTTTATGGTATCATAGTCATTTATATTTACGTTTTTATGGTTTATTTTCAATTAAAATCATATTTTAAATGTACATCAAGCGTTGCGTAAACTGACGTTTAAAACGTCGAAATATGAAACATGGAAAAATTATACTTCAAATTCAAAAACTCGGTTTACTCAAAAACTAACGAGATTTCGAAAAAAACTGATTCTTTAGAAGTTGTTCATTTTGGTATTCTCTACAATTATTATTCACACAAATTTGATATAACTATTATCGTTTCATAATTATAAACCGAAAATTGAAAAAAAAATAATAAATTTTTTTCTCGAATAGCAATGATTTTATGAAAAATATTTTCAAGCAAAAGATGTTCATTTCTTTGTTGTCTTCAATGTTTGTTTAAATGTTTTTTGTGATATTTTTCATATTTAAGAAAATATTGGCAAAAAACAAAAAACAGTTAAGGTAAACACCCACTTCCGGTGTACGAAATTTTACCAAAAGCTTTCAGTTCTTCAGATTATCAAATAAGACGTATGTTGAAAGTTTCATATCAATTGCTCTATTAGTTTTTGAGATACAGCGCACACAGACACACACACACACAGACAGACAACAATTTTTTTTTCCAGAAATTGTTGAAATGGCATCTAGAGACCCCAAAACGGATATTTCCGTAAAAAAAAATTTTGAAAAAAAAAATCACGATCACAATACTTTCTCGTACTTCGTAATGGAGAAAGTAAAAAGTAGAACTATAGTTAAAAGCATTGTTAGATTATAAGCTTCTTTGTATATTTTTTTACAGTAATACCGAAAAACTGAATAATTTGACTATTCGGAAAGTATAAAACTTGATTAGGAGTACGATGAAAATAAGTCGAATTTGATTGAATTCCGCATAAATGCACATTATATTATTATTGTTAAACTTCTATGAGAAACTGGTCAATCCACTCCCACTTTCTCTCCCGTGTGTTTCTTATGAAGATGGGCGCATTATTGTTAGTAGGCCACGGGCGCCAAATATCTTAGGACGGCCCTGTATAGCAACATATTTAGATAACTAAGAAAGTTTGTCTTTAAGGGGTAACAGCACTCTCGATATTTAAAAAAATCGATTTTTTTTCTTTCCTAAAACATTAGTTATAGAATACAAAAGTTTTTTTCAACGAAATTGAAACGGCATCATATTGCTAGAGTTGATTGAATGAATTTTTTTTTACATGAGTATTATAATATAGATAAAGAAGCAAAAACCACAAATGATGTTGCTAATTATAAGCATTAGCCAGGAATTCATACTGAAGCTTTCGAAGTTGTAAAGTCCATTTACGATAAAATTTGCGATGATGAGCAAACTAATATACCCCAATGTTAATCCGCAAGATATCAGCCACCAAAACTACTTTAAACGCGATTTTCTCAAAACACACTTTTTCAAATTTGCGTACAACGCTATTCTTACACATTTTAACTGATTGACTTCAAATTTTTACACGATCTTCTCCTATATATCATGCAACAAAGTTGTGAAGTATTGAAAACTCTGTTTACAATCACAATTGTTGTATCAGATTTTCGACCTAAAAATGGTACTTTTTCTCAAAATAGCAACAAATTAATATTTTTTAAAACCGCCACGTACTTTGTAGCTTCAATCAATATAGAACATAAATGTGTCGTTCTTTGCTCTTGCCTAAACCATCTCGGAGATATCGTGTACGCAAAATGGCGTCCCGATCGCGGAAGTGCGCCCATTTGTAATAATTATAAACAACAAACAACATTTTTCTGTACTTAAATACATGCACAATAAAGTGCTTTTTGTGTTATTTAAAAAAGCTCTAAAAAAAATTCTAAACTTAGATATGATTTTAGCGCCCCGGGGGTAGTGTTACCGCTTAAGTAATTTTAGAGAAATTTTAAACATTTAAGTCGCCTCAGGTTAAAAGTTAATTGGCCTCTATTAAATTAAGCGCAGCGGGCAAGAAAGTTATATTTTAGCATCATGTGCCTAAAATTTCAGGGGTCTGTAAAATTGTAGCACCGTAGGCTAGAAATGCTAACTTTTTCACAAAGCTGCGACGGAGATTTTTGACGGTTAGGTTGTTATTGTTTTTTTTTGTATACGTTTTTCCTATTTCTTGACAATTTGTTTTTTGTTTCTTGTAAATTTGCCCATTCCTATCACATGAGCGAAGCACTCAATATTTGCTAAGAACTAAATAAGAAGTAAATTATTAATATAAATATGCCATACTCTGGCCCTAAACAATATTGTTGGCAACCCTACCGTAGACATTAACCTTTTCAACCTTTGATGGGACCAAATATAACAGTGAAATGTTTTCCAATGAATTTAAGAATTAGTTGGTCAGCTATATTATTAGAAAGGAAAATCACCTCTTCATTTGTTGTAAAGTGTGATTATCACATAAATCGAATTGTATTTGCAGAAATTGAAGATGTTTCAAATCAACAGCCTTCAAATAAATTAAATGATTCTTGAAACTGCATCAAGGTGTGTTTGGGTCAATTTTTAATGCAAACATCCAATTATTCTCATGAATTAGCATAGACAGTATATCTATCGATTGTTTGTTTTATTTGTTACTAGCTCAAACCTTGCCTTGTATTTAAATAACAAATTGTCACAGCAAGATTTCACTTTCCTGCTGTCGTACTATTAATGTCATTGCAATAGCGAAAAAGTCCCCAAACATATTTAATATAATTGTAAGACATTGTTAACTCCAATTACTGTATTATTTGGATTAAGGTTGTTGATGCTGTAGCGCGACAAGGATTTTTCTCGTAGTATCTATTTATATAATTAATTTTCTATTATTTGAATCAAGGATATAGTTGCATGAATTCATTGAAAAATTGTTTGTTTAACGCTATAATTAATTACGAAATGCAAATAGAAAAAGGTATAACCTAATTAGGACTGAAATCGGTCCACGACATTAAAGCAGTAAAATTATAATAAACTGAAAAACAACAATGCTCCGCGACACTGTTTTCACCGTCGAAAAAGCATTTTGCTCTTTTGGAAAGTCCAAAGTTCACATTGATAATTCCCAGTAATTTTAAACAGGTTACTGCAATTGCGTGTAGAAACTAGACAATCAGGTCCAGATAAGAGGTTTTCCAATTTTCGTGCTGCCGAATTGTGGAAATTACATAATTCTACGCGCACACGCTTCTAATTGGCTGTTTTGTTTTGTTCACGTGTTAACAAGGTTGCATTTAAATGGTCCACAAAAAATATTAATAAAAGCACAATTTAAAATGAATTAGTGGTTAGCCTCTGGGAATTGAGCATTGATGGTTTTATTACATTTTAACAGATGTCATAATTATTGGTAAATATTTCAATTATATCACTCTACTGCGTCCTCGGGGGTAAAAATGGGATTTAATCACATAAAACTGTTGCAACAAACCGAATTGCCTGTGACACACCTTGGATTGCGATGAGATAAAGAACGACCGGCGCCGATGTACACTTGAGCCCCTTTTTGAAGATTAGAGCGAAATACGAGGAACCTTTGAACTTTTACTTTTCCAAATTGGAATGGCTTGAAACTATTCTGCTGGTATCTGTGTCATTACAAGCGTGTGGGATCTAGTTTTTTGGTTGAAAGCAATTCACACATTCGCCTATTAATTCGCTCCGACAACAATCAATTAACCTGCTCTATCCCATCGTCTTGCCTACACAAACGTGCTGCCAACATTTTCATTAGCGGTCCTATTACAAAATACATGTAAACTATAAACTACTTCGCGCATACTAATTTAATTCAACTTGAACCTGACATAGATCTCATTCAAGTGTGCTAAACGGGTTGCGCGCGAATGCAACTTGGGTTGTCTATCTTAATAAGTTGAAAGTGTGAATATACTGAGAAAATGCAATACCACTAAAATTGGCTTACAATTAGTCAAGTCAAAATATTCTTCACTAAGTAAGGTAATTCATAATGGTTTGGGGTTTTCCAATACACTTAAAATTAATAACCAATATTTCGAAATGGCAGACAGCTCAAAAACCGCACCTGAAAATGTTGGCATGGAAATTTCATTTAACTAAAAATAAATATGTTTTAATGCTTTTTAGATTACGACATAGTGATTATCATCTCTTTTTACTTGTGTGTGTATTTAAAGCGAAAAAGTACGTCAAAATCATTCATTGTTGGGCAACAGTTGTATTTTTACACACTGTTTTTGAAAAAGGTAGCATAATTAGTTGCTCGGGTTATCATCAACCCGCGTAGGTGCCAAATGTTTTTAATGTCAATAACGATATTTGTTGGCTCTAGTTCAACCAACCATTCTTGTAGTTCTTTGATTATGTAATTTCTATAACTAAGCTTGTTACGTCATTCGCGCTTCGGTTAAATAGCGGTACATAATTGTAATGGTACAAATAAAACAAATGACAGTAGTCAGTACTATTAACGACAGTGTTTTCTTCTTTATGATAATTTGTCTACTTCAGCGGCGGTTCATGGGTCTTCCTAGAGGTGGTTAAGACAGATATGCCGTTCGTGCTGCACTGTTTACTCTGATAAAGGAAGCAATTATTCCATTCCTGTTTTCGTAAAATTTTCTTCCGTAGTCTCCCCGCCGAACTTCCACGAGCCGCCGCTGGTCTACCTACAAATCTCATTGGCAAGGATAGTTTATATAGATAATTTAAGTGAGTTGTTTGTACAACCGAGAAATGAGTTTTTATTATGAAATACGTTTTATGGTGGTAACAGTTTGCGGTTCAACACTTTGTTCCTTGTACAATTTGAAAAATGTTTCATATTACTTTCCCCGATTTGTTGCTATAACGGGTTTTTCTCTAACATTTTGCTAAAACTATCTCAAAAAAAATATATTCTTTATAAATTGTTCTCCAATTTTTGTTTATATAAATTTGATGTAACGATAATCATTTTATAATTATAGACTAAAAATGTCAAAAAAATTTCAAGATTTATAAAAAGATTTGTGTAATATATTTCATATTATTTTGTTTGTGTAAAACAACAAAAAGAAACCTTCCGTATTCCAAAATTGAAAGTTTAATTCGATAATCTTTATTAATTCTTGAAATATGGTGCCCAAAGATACACAGATATTTTTCAAAAAAATTCGGAATCAAAATGGATATTTCCGCTGAAATTTCGAATTAGAAAAAAAAAACACCAAAACTATGTATTAAAAAACGACAGTACGAACTTTGTTCCAGAAATGAAATCACAGAAAGCCTTTATTATTAGAAACAAAAAAGTATCCTTCAACAATGCGATCAAAGAAAAATAGCAAATGTTTCGTGAAGAATTGCAGGAACGATGAAACTTGGGTCGAAATTTCTTGGCGTCTATTTACTTACAAATTAATGTACATTTACGCTAAAAAAATCAAATCGAATGTGCAAAATCTCTGGAATATCGAAAAAGTATTCAAGAGCAGTAATAATATATTATTTTGTAAATTGTAATTTGTAAAATCAAAATGAAGTTGTGAATCATATGTGGTCTTTTAAAAAACAGCATTAGCAGCTGACAAACATCGGATCAAAGAGGTCTTAGCATAGCCTCTTGTTCCCTGTGCAAAAAACACTGGAAGTTGGACGAACTTATTACTGCATGTACTTAGTGTTTGCTTGGAATTTTGGAAATCTTTGTAATAGTGGAATGATTTTTTTCCATTACTTGCCTACTACTGAGTAAATCTAAATTCTCAAAACTTTGCTGTAAACATAGTGGTTTCTTCAAATAGATAAGCTGAACTCCGCCCTTTTTTCTCCAAATGAATTTTGTAATTATTGTTTATTTTACATGCATGTATGTTTGTATTTGTATGTATTTTGTATCTTTGGAGAAAATAAAAGTTATTATTATATTAACTATCCTTACGATCACGGTGTAACGATCGTTCTTTCAACTTCCAATTTTGTATGCAACATCGTGCAAAAAAACACTGCTATAAAATATTACCATCTGATGTTAAGAATAATGTATTCCATGATCGCAATTTAAATCAATATCAACCTTTGTTGATAATGTAACGAATATTTAATTAATGTTTAATTCATATCTTGTAGGTATGCACTAAAATAAAAGTTGTCATGTTTACCTCTGAAGTACTAGTTGCTGCAGAACTTAAAGCTGGTGACATGGCAGGAACATCGCCAGGGCTGGGTGAGGGCCCTGTGTTAAAATTAGGATGTGAATGCGAGAGGAACCCCGTTACACAGGTGGTAGGTGTATAATTATTGGTCATAGCCGGATTGTGAGATTGCGCTTGGTGTGGAGGAACTTCGGGTATTAAGGGATGGTTTTGTTGGAATGATTCGCTTAGGTATTGCCGCACTTGACTCCTTTGCTTCTGTATAACGTGGTACCTCGTGGGGTTCTCCAGTTTCGTTTGGACCTAAAACATACTACACGTGAACACGCTAATCGATTTGTGTTAATCGAGGGTACCTGCAGGACTTGAGGTGGTACGTCGACGGCTATGCTATGCAAGGGTACCCGCATCGCGTTGGCGGGCTGCTGCTGGCACTCGTGAGCTCTTTGCGCCCTCTCTTGCGCCTCCCGCCGTTCCTGCTCTTGCATAGCCTGCTCCCTCATCAGATGAAGTTTGAGCTGCGTCCTGGACACGGACTTGACACTCTTGAGATTCGGCGGGCTGCAAAAGCATCATCTGTAGATAAATTATTCTTATCCAAGACAAATAGTGTGCAGTCTATAAATAAAATTCAACCGAATTTCCCGCATTTTCAGAACGACATAGCAACCAGTTTCGCTAAATGCCCGTTAATTAGCTCCATTATAGCGGTCATATTTGTTATTGTTATTGGCACATCACTAAATGTATTAATGCGTTGCGCTAAAAAAACGTATTACTTTCTAAGTGTCAAGAATATCCCCCACGATTATTTCGAATATATAAATAAACGCTAATTAAGACAAATGCGTATTTAATGTAATTTGTAATTAATTTCAAAAGTCACTTTCAATTATCCGATAGTTATTCAAGCTCCTCCAAGTTTCCACGGAAATTACTAAAAGTAAAGCTCTCGATTTATCAGAGATAAATAATGGATAATAAAAATCAATTCTGGACTAATGGAACTTAAGTCTGGCAATTTACATCAATTGACGGAGCCGGTGTTCCAGATTCGTTGTTTAAGAGGATTTTAGACGTAACATAAAAGTTTCAAGTAATTTACCTCACTATTGACTAATTTCTATAATAATGCTAATTAGGTAAAATTCTTTAGATTATTTAAAATACGGGACACGATAACGTCTACACATTTGGTAACAAAACATAATTTCAAGGTTAAGCTTTTATATAACGTTCGTTTCAGTGAAGTAAATAGAAGATAACCCTGGTATGAATTATTATTCAAATACGTCTAATCTCATTTTGGTAAAATTCGATGCACCTCTTAAAATAATTATTTTCATTCTGAATTACTGCGGTGACGTCTTTGCCGAAATTATTTTTGTTGGCTTAAATTTAGATTGGGCTAAGAATTTTGACATTGACTTTCAACGTCCAAACGTATTTTTAGTCTGTTGCGTTTTCACTTTTCAAGCGTTTCCCGCTTCCGGGGATTCTTCTAACTCTTCGATCAGGTTTGAAATTCTGGGGTTTTAGGAAATTTCATGTGTCACGTTCGCGCCTCATCTGCCAACTATTGCTTCATAAAAACAATCTATGTGTCCGCAATTATTGGCAAGCCGGTTTATTTATTTTTAGGCGTACCTGTTCGATACTTGATTAGTTTCGTATGCGCTTTATTTACAAAACAGTAAATTTTACGACGGTGGTGGGTGGATGTTTCGGATTTTGTTTTATTGCGGGATATTAAGTTGTACAGAACGACTCTACTTTTATGTGGCTCGACACGGATCAATTATTCAAGCAATGAGTACGGACAATATAATCCTAAATTTACATTGCTTACCAGCTTAAATATTAATTCTAACATGTGCTTATAAGTAGTATAACTAGAATATGCGATACTTTATTTTATCAACTAAATCAAAGAGTTTGGTGCATTACTAAAGAAAAAAAAACGAATACGCCATAAAAATTCTTCCAGAATCCATCCCTCCATACCTTCCCTAGTCTGTATCCATTTGCTGGTGAAGGCCCCTTCATGCTTCTCAATGACCTTTCAGCACGGAAATATTGTAAAATACTTTTTGAGATTATGCTTGATTCATTCGCAAGAGGCATTGCTCACTGCCAACCTTCTTACCGTTTTTCGAAAGCGCTTGAATTAAATTATATATCTATTAAAGATATTTGTTCCTTTTAATTAACTTAAGCTGAAAATGATCTTGTCTGGAGTGACGCAAATGAAATTTAATAATAATTTTCTCGTATTTAACACAAACCTTAATAACCAATGTGCTAGTTTAAAACCTGCTTTAAATAACAAATGCATCTGAAACACCTACATTTCTCGAAAGGCTTAATTTTTGGTTATTTACGTCTTTTCTTGGAGGGCTATTATCGGTTGCATAATTCACGTCTAAAGATCACGGTTATTAAATGCTCACGACTTGATGTATTAAGTGTAATTACACAAGGATATTGGTGGGTTTGATGAGATTTTTGAAGTTAGTTAAATAAACATAATTACTTAATGAAGTAGTTTTCAGTGTCTAAATTGAAATGGAACGGTAACGTAATAATTATTTCTATATGTAAAAGCATTTATCATTGACAATAATGCACTCGAGAAGAATATTAGTGGATCAATCAAATCAAGTGGGTAGTATTTGATTTTCACAGTAATTTAATCACTGGCAGTCAATTCGATTCGATCTCTAAAAGTGATGGTGATAAAAGTATGAGAAAGGTATCAATAAAAAGATGGAATGAGTAACCCATGTGAAGACCTAATCGTGAACGACCTCAAAACGCAAAATTCAGTCTCGATGGCTTGAAATTTCATATGAGACATAAAATCTAAGAACTTAATAATATCTATACATCGTCCTTACGTACGTACGATCAAAAATCAGAACTGATCAAGTTGTTCAATTGCTTCATTGCATATTACACATCTCTCGCCGTTAGTGATTCCTAAAATTAAATCAAAAGAAAAATGTTACATTTTTTAATAATAACATTTACAGTTTAAAGTTTCAAATTTAATTTTAGAATAATTTTTAAGGTAGTCCTGTAAGTAGAAATAACGATCTTAAAGCAATGTTGTTATCTATCATTCAATATCCAGCGTGGCACTAGCCAGGGAAGTAGTATTTCAATAAGTTATTTGTTTATAGTCTTAGTAAGACTTAATGTTGCAGAGTCACGGACAGGCTGAATATTCATATATTCAGGCTATTTTTCGTCTTTATTACTTTAATTCAATTTTATTCAGTTTTATTCAATTTTATTCAATTTTATTAAATAAATCTGAAATAAGTGAGGTTGTCTCAAGTTAATTTAAAAATATATATTTTATATACAATGGTGGTAAAAAAATGAAACACTTGAAATTCGTGAAATTTCAACCATTTTCAAACCGCCATAACTCGGCGTATTTTCAATCGATTTTGATGACTCTTTAAGGGCGAAAAACTTTGAAGTGTCTTCTTTAAAGTCATGCATGCGAACTTAAGCGTAACCCCTTCCGCCCCTCTTTAGCACCCCTGTGAAAAAAAACGTTTTTTCAGGAAACCATGTCCAACTTTGATGATGTCTATGGAGTTGGAAAAATTTTGTCAACTCGATCCACCATAAAGGCATTAAAATTTGATCAATTCCCTATGCAGGACTCGAAGAACGAAGTTCCTACGACGATTTGGCACCAAGTTATGGGTGTTTAAAAAAAGTGCATTTTGGGGTCTTTTAATTTTTTCCTTTGGAGGGGCGTAGAGCCCTCTATTTAATTGGGGGATAAACCCTCTCAAAGAGAACAGATTTTGCTTTTGATTTCTCAAAAGATCGTCGAAATCGGTTGGATACAAGCCGAGTTATGGCATTTGGAAATTACCTAAATTTTTACAAATCTCAAGTGTTTCCTCTTTTTCCGTCAGTGTAATTTGTTGTTTTTATTGGGCGAATGGTGGTGAGTTAGGCCCACATTTTTTTCCGGCCCTACAGAGATCGTTAAAGTGAGCTTTTTTTGACCTAAAATAAAGTTTTTTTGTTAATGGAGTTCCAAGGTACAAAATGCGATATTCATGCCCACACGTGAATTTTCGTGCATACCTCAAAGGACATGCAAAGAAAATTTCGTCTTTTTTCAAACACCCATAATTGAACACATTTTAATGCCCTTTTGGTGGATTGAATCGACACATTTTTCCAACTCGTTACACGTTGCCAAAGTTGGGCGTTTTTTGCCCAAAAACGGTTTTTTGAATCATCAAATTTGGTTGAAAAGTCAGAGTTATGTGCGAAAAACCTCAAAATGCACTTTTTTCAAACACCCATAACTTGGTGCAAAATCGTCGTAGGAACTTCGTTCTTTGAGTTCTGCATAGGGAATTGATCAAATTTTAATGCGTTTATGGTGGATCATGTCGACAAAATTTTTCCAACTCCATGGACATGGTTTCCAGAAAAAACTTTTTTTTCACAGGGGCGGTAGACGGGGGCGGAAGGGGTTACGATTAATTTCGCATACATGACTTTAAAGAAGACACATCAAAGCTTTTCGCCCTCAAAGATTCATCAAAATCGAGTTATGGTGGTTTGAAAATGATCGAAATTTCACGAATTTCAAGTGTCATTTTTTTTCCTTCGGTATTTTTTAATCTGATATTGAACGATTATGAGTTGTCACCACAATTAAAATCACTACTTCTTTAAACAATGCAACTGCATATTAACTCGCATCAATAATCGAAATAAAAGGTAGTATTAATGATGCTCCGATTTTCCTAGATTAACCTTGAAAATTGAAACCAGTATAGAAATGAATGATCAATGCTTAGATGGCATCATTTCACTGGTGCATCCTTGAATTCGCTAAATTCATTACATAATCAAGCATATGTGCACCTTACTCCGATTTCATTGCTAATTGTTATTTCCTTTTCTTATGGCAAACTTTTTAATTTAATTAAGCCTATAAGGTCGCCGCCTCAATCATCGAATTTGATTATCATGAATGGTGCCTGGGAATCGTAGAAGAATGGAGACAGTAAAATATTCGGTTATTAGAAGTAAATTAAGTAATTACCGTCACATATTATAACATATTAATTATTGTGCTTGTGCAATTTAACTGAGTCATTAAAAAATATTTTTATGTTTTAACCGCACAAACATTTGTAATTCAGTTTAGTTATGAATTACCACGTAGTACTATTCTCGTGTAAAGTTATTGATAAACATGTAAATATCTGATAAATATTAATTTAATAAGCGTGGATTTTTAATTAAAATAATGTTATGCTTATGATAATATAATTCGCATTAGTGTGTACGGATTCGGAATTTTTAGTTCATTTGTTGTAAATTACTTCTGTAAATCCGACATCTTTTCGTAATCTTATACAGTTTAAAAACAAATTAAATAAATCATAAAAAAGCTTTCACTTTCTGAAACTTCTTTTTTAATCAAAAATACTAGCGCCTTTTTTAATACCAAACACTTTATTTATTATTAGTGAGTAGACGTAGCTGATGAGTCGATTAAAAGAGTCGACTGTTAGAAATGAGTCGTTAGTCAAGTGACTCGTGTGTAAACATCCTGATTTTTTTTGAGTCATGAAATTTGAGAAGTACATTAACATTTTGGAAGTGAGGCCTTTTTGCTTTTCAGTATATTTTCAGGTCAGATTGCAAAATGTTTAAAGTTTATTTCTATTTTTATTTTTTGCTCTTCAGTGTATTTTCAGGGTAAATTCTAAAATTTTCGAAATAAGGACCTATTTTGCTCTTCAGTATATTTTCAGTGTAAATTCTAAAATTTTCGAAATAAGGACCTATTTTGCTCTTCAGTATATTTTCAGGGTAAATTCTAAAATTTTCGAAATAAGGACCTTTTTTGCTCTTCTGAAAGACTTAAATTAAATAAAGACAGTTTTTTCAATTTTAATTAAAAGACTTTCAGTTTAGAATAAAGTATGAAATAAAACAAAGTAATTACTTTTTGAAACAACGACTTTCCCGTAATATTGACCAACAAAAAAGGCAATTAGAGTTGTGAATGAAGTCAAAAACAAAGCTATGACAAAAGACAAATCTTGCTAGTCAATGATTTAATTAACAATCCCGATTTATGATCACGAAATTATTAAAGTTCACAATTGATGAGCTTATTATCATATTTTTGCAAAACTGGTACGTGCTAGCACCAACTAGATAATGAGCAGAAGCTCGACGTAAAAAAATTAAACCAGCACTAGCGGTGAGTGATCATTGCAGAATATCATTTCATAACGACCACTGTACTGATAAATGACCAGAGATGACGTCGTTGGGAGATAAGATGAAAAGGAAGCCGCACAATGACTGTAAATTTCTAAAAAGAGTATCCACGAGAATTGTCCTTTTTTTTAATTAACAGCGCCTTGAATTAATCATCGAAATCTTTTAAAATTTGTTACAAATTTTAACATTCCTGTAATTATTCTTGTAACATTGTAATTTACGCCTGTTTGGTGGCTGAGCCCGAACAAATATTTCATGTACACACTTGAGCGGGTTAAGAGTCTGCTCTCGATTGTTATTATTGTTAATTGTTATTGAAGACCATGATTAATCATTGCGGAGCAGACTTCCTACATGAATCTGTTACACCAGTTATCAGCCGACTTATTCTTAGTAAGCTGATAAAAGTGCGCCAAGAGGAAAAAAACACGTTTCCACTGTTATGACTCATTGTGAAACTGTGCAAAAATAGGTTTATGTTTAATAACATTTTTTTTATACAGTTTGTTCAGCAGACATCTAGCAGTTAAGTGAAATAAGTTGCATATTCGTTAAAATCGAACCCGATTTTTGTTTTTTTTTAAGGAAATATGGTTGACGACAAATTTGAGTTGGGGAATTATGGATGATTTGGGACATTGGCTTAGACAGCGTAGATCATTCAGCCACAACTGATTTTGTGTATACATAAATGAAAGGGTCAACGACAAACATCCATGCCCTTACCGGGATTCGAACCCAGGACCTTCCGCATTAATTCTGGCGCGCTAACGCACGATTTTGGATTATAATTAAATTAATTGTTTTATAATGTTAAATTAATAAATCATACTGACAGGTCGGTCTATAAGACGGACAATTAACCAGTCCATAGGGCCAATACGGTCTATAAAACCGAGTGTTATATTTGCGAACTGCCGAGCTCACCAGTTTAGAAAAATAAAAACCACTGCTCTGAAAAATAAAAAAATAAATTAATTTGGTTATTTTTTGAAGTTTATCCATAGCAAATGGTGTTTTTTAAAATCAAATTGAGCTTAATGCCCTGGGGTTATATCTTTTTGTATTTTCTGTTGTAATCGAAGACCCAGTAGTCGTGTTAATAAGACCAATGTTATGAAAACCTTGCAGACAATGATATATTTGGCTGAATTGTTTCTTTACGTTATTCTGACAAATGAAACAGAAACCAGCAAAATTTATAAGTATCATAAATTATCTTTAAGAACCTACATGACATAAATATGAGCATTAGAAATAATTTATGTTCCGTCTAACACAACTATATCATTGAAATTGGAAACCTTCATTTTACATCTTTATTAAAGGAGCAAAATGAGCCATGTATTAATGCTACAGATATATTAAACATCAACTATATAGGAGATTTTTTAAAATGTTAAATTGAGTGAATAAAGCGCAAAGTATGCAGTTATAAGAGAGAAAAAGAGGGTGTGTACAAGGACACATAATCCCACTGAAAGAAAGAAAGAAGTTGGAGAACTGATAAATCTAAGAATCTGCAGTAGGTGACAAATACTAACTTCAGATAAACAAGCTAGGATATGGTCTTTCGAAGATCTAAAAACAATCAAAAGCACATAAAGTAATTTACGAAGAAATAGGAATGGAACAAGTGCCCTATATTTGGTTAAAAAATACTAGAATTAAAACGTTTCCAAGTATTAAACCTAAGCAGGCGAAATATACATTTTTATAAGAGCCATATTGATAAGACTAGATAATAATAATAATAAACTTAATTTCTCATTTATAAACATTACATAAATATTACATAATGGAAACGCATGAAAGTGCGTCAGATAACAATATGCCAATTAATAATGCATTTTAATGTATCTAAAGATGGAGTAATATTTCCTAGGTACCTCATATATACATGTAAAAATCAAAGCATATATACGAAATATAAAATAGTTATTTATGCAACAACTGAGTAAAGTAATACTTTTTTTCACAAGTAGGAAAGATTTCTTCCTAGAAGTGAAAAAAAAATTTCTACGTCCGTAACTTTAAATAAATTCGATAAAACCTTAATTAATTGTTATGTCATTGATTCGATATATTTTACTTGAACTTTACTTATTTTGGTTTAAAATGCATTCAATTTGAGGTTAGAAAAAAAATAAATTTTAACTGGAGAAAACCCGATGATTCACATATGCGTCAATTTAATCAATGAATAGCGTTATTTAACGTTGGTGATACGAAAATGATCAATTTTATTCGATGAATAAATTTAATGATTGAATAACGTTTTAACTGCCGGTTACACCAACAAGCCTAACAAAAGCGAATTTTATAGTTGCGTTAGAAAATGAACGCAAAAGCGGGAAAAAAATTAACCGTTATGGCACTTTTTTCACGCTTTTTGAAGACGTCAGGAATCACATATTTTATGAACTCAAATTAATGGAAAAATACCAAATTATTCTAGTAAATGACAATGAGCAGATAATGCGGAAATTAATCAATTAAAAGTGATAAAATAAACGAATTACGTGAGAAATTTGCATCTAAATTTTGGGAAAACCCAATTCAATAATTTACAAAACGTTATTTAAGGACATTGCCATGACTCCGCATAAAAACAGAGAAAGGGGTTAAAGGCTTAGACAATCAAAATATTAGGCAAGGTAAGTAAGACCACACAGTGCCAGCAACTGAGAAAATTGCATGAAACAGGAAATAAATTAAAAACTGTAGTTTACATTTCTAATAATCAAACATTCAACACTTGATTTATTTTAATAAATGTTTATTTTGTGTTATTCAATATTTCATTCAATTCTTTGAAATATTTCTTTCCCCCTCGGTTCCGCCACTGCACGAAATTAACACAAAATGCAATTATTTTTGAAACTGCCAAACGCGTTCCCCGATTTTGATGATTCTAACGTCAACATGTGGCGAATTGAGTCCAATTTAAAACTGGTTAAGAAATGTTTTCATGAAATTAACGCAAAACGTCAAAATTGCACATTTTCAAAATCCAAAGATTTAAAATTGCGGTTTTTAAAATTGCACTACTACCAAACGCTTTATCCGATTTTTATGTTTCTAACGACTAAATGTGGAAAATTTAGTGCAATTTGCAACTGCTGAACGCGTAATTTAATTTTGATAACTCAAACGTTAAAATGTGGCAAATTCAGTATTATTTTAAAACGGATTTGGTGAAATTAACACAAAATGCAAAAATCGCACTTTTAAAATTGCGATTTTTGAAATTGCACTACTGCCAAACGCTTTATCCGATTTTGATGTTTGTAACGTCAAAATGTGAAAAATTTAGTGCAATTTGCAACTGCCGAACGCGTAATTTAATTTTGATAACTCAAACGTTAAATGTGGCAAATTCAGTATTATTTTAAAACGGATTTCGTGAAATTAACACAAAATGCAAAAATCGCACTTTTTAAATTTCGAAGATTTGAAAATCGCGATTTTTTTTTTAATCGCATAACTGCCGAGCGCATTGTCTGATTTTGGTGATTCTAACGTTAAACTTAGTTCAATTTAAAAACTGATTAATAAATGTTTTCATCTAATCAATACAGCGTCAAAATCGCACGTTTTCAAAGTTGGAAGATTTAAAATTGTGATTTTGATTTTTTTTTTAAATTACACAACTGCCGAACACGTTTTCCAATTTTGGTGATACAAACGTCAAAATGTGGAAAATGAAATGTAATTTTAAAACGGATTAAAAAATTGTCTCGTGGCATTAACATTAAATGCAAAACTCGCTTTTTTTCTT
The DNA here is from genome assembly GCA_910593695.2 of Ocypus olens. Classification (NCBI taxonomy): domain Eukaryota; kingdom Metazoa; phylum Arthropoda; class Insecta; order Coleoptera; family Staphylinidae; genus Ocypus; species Ocypus olens. The sequence goes on from OU343057.1 coordinate 16,711,615, forward strand.
TTAAATTCGAAGATTTTCAAATCGCGATCTTGATTTTTGAATTCCATAATTGTCGAACGCGTCCGATTTTGATGATTCTAACGACAAAATATGAAAAATTTAGTGCAATTTAAAAACTGGTTAAGAAATGTTTTTGTGACATCAACGCAAAACATCAAACTTGCACGATTTGAAATTGTGATTTTGATTTTTTAAATTGCACAACTGCCGAATTTGTCAGATTTTGCTGATTTGATTGTCAATATGGCAAATTAAGTGCAACGTTAAAACGGATTTAAAAATTGTCTCTTGAAATTAACAGAAACTGCAAAAATCGCATATTTTTCAAATTCGAAGATGTTAAATCGCCATTTTGATTTTTCAACTTGCACAATTGCCGGACACGTCCGATTTTGATGATTGCAACATTAATATGGCAAATTTAGTGCAATTGAAAAACTGATTAATTCATTTTTTCGTCAAATCATCACAAAGGGCCCAAATTACAAGTTTGAGGATTTTTAATAGTTACTGTGATTTGTTTTTAATTGCACGAATTGACGAACACGTCAGATTTTAACGATTCTAAGTTAAAATATGGAAAATGTCATGTAATTTAAAAACTGGTTAAGAAATGTTTTCGTGAATTTGAATTATGAAAACAGAATTTATGTCTGTACTGTATCCCCACAGTAAAAATCTACCTTCCGGCGTTTTGCTCAAGTCCGCCAAACCACTCCGTCTCGGAATTTTTCTATCAAAGAAATTATAATGTAATACTTATTACTAGGAAACAAAACGAGGTTTTTTTTGCTTATCGTTTGAGTCTATACACACATAGCAAAATGGTCACAGAAAGCTATGTAATAAAAGAGTATGGATCGATCTTCTTGGCTAATCTCTCCAAGATCGTTGATAGGCTAAAATCCTAAATTTTACAAATGTAAATACCGGACAACTGATAAAAGTTACGCAGCACCATGTCAGCAATTTTATGTTTACGCAAAATTTTATAATGTGTCCGATGAAGTCAACTTCGTAAGTACACCGAGAGAGAGGGAGGGCTGAAGCAGAGTATATCTCAAAAATTTACAACAGCAATATTACACAAAGGCGGTTAATGAATAATCTTCGACAGGAATTAAGTCTGGTAAACTTTTTGTAAAACAAGGTTGTATGCATGGCGAGTGGTTCATCAAGAAGACAATAGAACACTAAAGCGGTCGATGAAAAAAATGTAACCTTCGCTACCCCAACGATCCAATCTACTAAGTAGCAATATTTGGAGCGTATTAATCACATAAAACGTAAGATGTACATGTTCTTAAATAGTGATGGACTAAGCCAACATTTACAAACAACTTCGAAATAACGTTTGGAATCACTTACCTTAGTAGTTTAATCAATCAAGGAATATTGGATTGATAAATATGAAAAGGAAAGGCTAATCACGATATCCGAAAAGCGCAAAGAGGAAACTGGCGCAACGTATTAGTTCTGAACATTGGTTGTATTTCACCAAATACAAGCTGAATTAAAAATGATATGCTAAAAATTACTTGTACGCAGTAAATGATTTGAATATTCGAAGCAAATTAACGTCTCCTGGTATTAAAACTCTTCAGACATGTTTTCAATGGACGATATTAAAACACAACGTGTAATTTTAAGAAGGAAAAACGCTTGTTCCAAAACATCTCACATGCATATTACACAATTTTTTTGGGATGAATGCTGAAGATTAGATCTTTCTACCATCAGCGAGTCACCAAACTGCGGTGGCTAAATTCATGGGAAAGCTTTTGAGTGTAAAATTAAAGATCTGGTCACAATTTCCAAGTCAACATTAACGAAGAGTTCTTATAAATGGTGCTGGGTGCTTCCCTATTAAATTCGTCACATCAAGCGCCTGTAAATAAGATATGCCGGCCGTACATGAATATAATACAAACTCAATAACTTCAATGAGGTAAGTGACCTTAGGTAAAACTATCTAATTAGAACAATACCAACAGCCCAATTTTAGGACTCAAGAAACTGTGTGTGATGAATTAATGTATAATTTGATTATGAAGTAAAACAAGACATACCCCCCAGATTTCGGAGGAAGTCCTGTAATTTTGGAGTTTTCACACTGTTGAAAATCATTGCCTAGGTCAATGATGCTGGGGTCCATTTCCAGGATCATCCTAAGATCCTCATCAATCCCCAGCTGCACTCTGACACTCCTCATCTGAGACGGTTCGGCGGCCATGGCTGCGACTTGGCCGTCGACCTCTCGAAATTCCGAAATTGCGGACATGTGCAATTTCCGAAACTCCCAACGCGATAAATTTGCAGATAGGCGCGCGCGATTTTCAAAAGCAACTGCGCTTTATAAGCTCCACGGTGCAAACCGTCATATCGTGCGAAGGTCTCTGCTCTATTTTTGAACAGAACTCTATGCAGTCATTCTCGTTACACACATTTTTCAACCGAATTCTCGGTACTGAGCATTAGCTTAACACATTCTCGAAAGTGTCAAAATGGGGATTGTGAAATAGGCATGTGTGATAATTGAAATGAAGCTGCAAACGTGCTAAACGTCCAGTTTTGCGGCGCATTAATCTTACAATGCTTGCAGTGGAGCTTCTAATATCAGCAAAAACTGCCTTGACATTCAGTACTGCATGTGGGGAATACTTTTATCCTGAATCATTGTTGATAAGTAATAAATTTTAGTATTAGAATATGTATAAATAATTCTGCCGCACAATTCGACTTTCTCTAAAAACCGGTGCATACCGGCAATTTGTGACATTATCCTTGGGCATCATCACTTAATTGAACATTTACAGTGTTCTAACACGTTGCTTAATTGTTCGCAGCAACACCAAGGAGAACCGCCCAGCATTTAAAATCTCTAGTATTGTTATTATTTCGTCTGGATCAGTCTTGGGTAAACATTAGACGGAATGTAATCATGTTCAAACATCACGTTTAATTTGATTCTCTGTTCAAACAGAAGTGCCTCCGCGGGTCTTCGCACTTCGTACTTGCCGAGTAACAAAATTTTAATATTCCGCCTATTTCTATTCATCGGATATGCGTAATCGTGCAAAACCGATTGTTCAAACTGAGTAATCATATGCAGGAAAAATAATACGTCCACTCCGTTTCCTTTAGTTATGACACATACGTTTATTTTTATGCAGGATAATATTTTAAAGACACAGGTTAAAGCATTCAAACACACGAAACTGATTCCTCTGTTAGATTCGAATATGTATATATTATCCTAATGACAAGCGGCGATTAAATTTTGCTGTTAAAACCGATAAATTGTGCAAATACGTAAGAAAGCTTTTTGGCATCGGTTTTTTTCGGCGTCCGTCCGCCAAGGTGTTCTAAAGATATATTTTTAAGATAAAAATGGACAAACACTAAACAACAATGCCTTTTAATAGGATACGAAAAAAGTAAATAAAGTAAATACAACAGTTTTTTATTGCATATAAATTACTCAGTACTGATGAGTAAATATGGGAAATACTACTAACTGATAATGGATATTGTATCTTGAAAATCGATTGGCCATAAGAAATTTGAATCGCTTTTTTGATTGCTTGTAATTAGCAAAAAAATAATTTTAAATGTCTTATTCGAAAGCACATCAGTAATCCGTTGGTTGTGTTGTTGGGATCTTAAGATGAAATAAACGTATTAGTTTTGATATCTGATTACAAGATAAGTTTGTATTTGTTTATTTAATTTGACGCATTTTTAATAGGACGTAAATCTTCTTACTTGGATTTAAATTCTTCAAATAAATCAAATGTTTGATTCCGATCCGGAAATATATTTTTTATCCTATTTTCTGTCAGATTTATACTGTCTGTAAATTGCAGAACCCTGAAAATCATGAAGGATTTAGGATCGAGTAGGATATCTAGACTTGAAGGCAAAACACTATCAATAATGGGCAAATATAATACAAAACTACAAAACTAAACCTAATTTAGTTCGGCAATGTACGGCGCCTTGACTGGTATTATTTTTTTATAGGTTTAAATTATATCTGACAATTGGTATTCATTCAAGTCACCAAAACTATTTACATTGCAATGTGTAAAAGGTTCATAGAGGTGGTCGACCTTTCTATTAGATAATCAATTGCAAATTTATAATCACGAAGTAAAAAATTTTTCATAGATTTTATATCAGTAAACTCTGAAATATTGTATAAATGCCAGACAAAATTTGAAACCATATTTATATTGGTAAGAAAATTCAGTTAATAAATATTTAAATGCGTGTAAAAGCATGTCGATTTATTATCAAAAAAAGGGATTAACCTAGAATTGCTTAACATTGCGCGTTTCTTTATTAGTTAAAAATAGTTAAAAATTCATATTAATTTTTATCATGCATGTCAGAGATAATTAGAAAATGATTATGTGAGGTTTTCTTTGTTGCACTTGAAGTGCATTACATTGAAAATATTTAAGGACTGACGGCAGCAGTTGCATATTTATAAATTATTCCATGCTTTTCAAGAAACCGCTTGCATTTTGTTATTCACATATATGACGGAATTCCTAAATTGAATTGTATAAGGTGTTGTTTTAAAATTTGAAACTACGTGTGGATATTTGCGGAGGTATTTATTGGAGTGAACGCATTTTGCGGGCCAAGCCAAAAATTATCTGCACTGACGTGCATTGCTATCGAAGGCACGTTAAATGTTTTTATATCCGCATGTGTAAAGCGGCGCGTAAAAGTAAAAAGCGACAATGGAACGGAGATAAAAGGCAAAAAATGTTGGGGTCACGTGATAAACGGCGACACGGGTTGAAATGAGAGTTCATGTACGGTACCTCTCTGTAACCGGCATCGCTTTCGATTTGAGCTCATAAAATTCCTGGTTCTTTGGCGTCCCCAGGAGTTCATCGAAGTCGATGAGGTCTTGGAGGTCCGAGTCGTCGGTAAACGACATGTCGAACCCCAGGTCGATCCCCGATTCTGCCATCTTATTCATTTTGGGGAAAATCACCAAAATTCCTTCAGATCACTAATTTGTTTACAAGCCGCATCAAAAATCCTCATTTGAATGTTTGGAGCCCGCACACGAACTGTCAAAACAAAACACCAACTACTACATTTCGCCGCGAACAAAATAATTATTACGAATTATAATCGACGATCCTCGCAACTAGTCGCGCTCAAACTATTCAAACCGTTCAAGTTTACGCGGGAAGGCCACCCGCCGTACATTTGGACTGCAATTGGTTAAGACATTTGCTCATCCCCAAATAGCGCACTTCGCGCCATATTTAAACGCATGGATTTCGGAGAACTGACGCACCTTTCTACACTGGCATAATTTTGCTAATCTTGCAGAATGATAAAATGCCCGATCATTAATTACTTCATTAGCAACCGCTTGTTCGTAATCGGTGCTGTGTCAACATGGAATCATTATTTATCAAAATCGTCCTGTGCGAATTCCTCTTGAACGCCTGCATACTCACATTCACATTGGAGCCTTTGGATCTCGAGGACATGTGGGCAGAATATAAGGTAGATCTTCAAATTCGCTGAGGCGCTATTTAACGTGGATTTTTAAAGGAAAGATACAACAAAACGTACGTAGGTGACCATGATTATAACAGGAGAGAAGTTTGGACAGAAAATATGTGGCACATCAAGAGACATAATGAGGAAGCTGATCGAGGATTACATTCGTATTATATCAAAGATAATCCTTTAAGTGATCTGGTAATTAGTGAATCCATTCTATTTTATTGTTGAAAAAACCCTTATGGTTCTAGTAACGGGTTTCAATTTTATTTTCAAGTCTTCACAAGTATATCTACAGAAAATGGTTAAATTAACGCATAGCACACACAGAAAAACACCGGATCCAGAGCTTGTTGGTGATTTCTACCACTATGCCCATAATATACCGGAAGAAATGGACTGGAGGAAGAAAGGTTTCGTCACTCCAGTTTACAATCAAAAGGACTGCGGATCGTGCTACGCGTTTAGCATAGCGATGGTTTTGCAGGCACAAATTTTCAAAAAAACTAAGAAACTGGTTCCTCTGAGTGAGCAGCAGATTGTTGATTGCAGTGTATCAAGCGGCAATTATGGATGCGGGGGCGGATCGCTGAGGAATACACTAAAGTATTTGGATAAATCTGGTGGTTTGATGACTTATATTGATTATCCGTATACAGCTAAAGTAAGCAGAAAATTTCCATTCAGGACAAGTGCTTTATTAATGCTCGTAAATATAACTATTGCATCTTCATTCGTTTTTAGGATTTTTCATAATTAAATCAGAATTAAAAAATTGCCTCTTTTATCTGAACAAAAAAAATATTATGTGTTCGCTATGGCAAAACACGTTGCAGTATTTATAAATAAATAAAGGGAAACTTAATTTTTAGTATTTCAGATTCGATTTAATTGTGGGTCTCTTAGTAATACACCTAAAAATTAGTGACGAAGTTGGAATAATAAATATAAGCTTCTTTTATTTTCATGAACCAATTCAATGAAAATTATCCAAAGTAATATTCTTTTTAGCAAACCAAGTGTAGATTTGAGAAGAACAAAGCACTAGTTAATGTAAGTTCATGGGCAATTCTTCCAGCAAGAAACGAGAGAGCTTTAGAAATAGCTTTAGCGAAAATAGGACCAGTTGCTGCTAGTATTAACGCCAGTCCGCGCACTTTTCAGTTATATCAGTAAGTATTACTTTTAGCACCGCATCTTTCTAGAAAGCTTGGGTGCTGAAATATATTCAACACGACAATAGGAAATGATTTTCTTGACGAGAGTGAGTCAGTTTAAATTCTCAAGATTTAACCCCCTATGGTCCAATTTTTTTGGCACACAAATAAACGCGCCGTCTTAAATCCTAATCGGCAATATGATGAACTAAAATTTTGCTGAAATTTTGGTTTCGGACATTAATCCTTATCAATGCAGTAGAGTCGCTGATGGAGAATTATTATGAACGATATTACTCATTCTGATACCGAAATTGGTTGATTAAACGTTTTACTGCCGTCTCGTAATTTACAAAACCGGTCTGTAGTTTGTCGTTGATGGGGAATAATATTTAATCCTCGCATTGTTATATTTTTTAAAAGAGTTAAGTCAGTCAGACCGGACAGCCGATAATGGCATGCAAATGCCGTTTTTTGGCGCCGTAAAAAAGCTAAGATAATGTGTTTTATATTGCCAGTTTGGTCAAGATGTACTACGCTGTAAATGCCTCCAATATTTCATAATTGGTATATTGTACTGCCTATGTTAAATTGTTAGTATTCGGTAATATTAGCGATTATATTTATCCTCAATTGTATGCCTATAAATTAATTGGTTAGTTTAGATCAAATATTTGGAACAGTGCCTCTTCGCAGTTTATTTTGGTAAATTGTACCCCTTGCATTAAAAATCGCTCTTATAAATGATTTAATTTTAAAAAAAGGTCATTCACGTACCCCTAGTCAGCAAGTACATACCCCGAGTTATGAATGAATTTTGAGGAGCCTTTAATCAATACTTCACAAGCTACACTATCAAAGTAACAAATATTTACCTAGTTGATTAGAAATAAAACATTTGCGAACTTTTAAATTAAATGTTAAAGGGGGATTAAAATATTCGAAACACGTGTCAGACAACGGACAAACAAAACACTTATGTTCAACCAACCAGCCATTCATTTATACTCGTTTCCGACTCTCAACCTATGGAACATCAACCAACACCTCTTCAAGAATAATTTGGTTCTTGCGCCAAGAGTAAGCGCTCTTATCTTATTTGTGGAAACATTTCATAACGTGACTTTTAATCTGTGACGGCTAGTCGCATGACGTTTGGGTCGGCCAGCGGAGTAGATGTAGTGACAGGTACAAGTTCGGTTTACGCATTCACTCCGCGAGCCGAATTTTGGCAGTACGATCTAAAATAACAAAACAAAAATTTAATTCAATGGTTTTTAAAACACGTGTACTTCGTTATTGGACAATTGCCATGACGTATCGGTGCAAACACGAATAGCATTTAGATTGTTTCTATAATTCCACAGAATACTAAGTTACAAGGATTTTTATTAATAATTAAATTTAATTATTTTGGTTTTAAAATTTGCCGTTTTGATTTAATGTTTTGTTAACTAGACTGGCTATTTTTGTTTATATTTTAATTCTCTCCAAGCTCCAATAGATTGTTGTTTTGTATTACAAAACACTTCTGGTCAACGCAAAGTTCGAGGGCGAGTTGCATGTGTATGTGTTGTGAACATGTAAATAAACATTTATATCTGTATTATTAAGAATTACATTTTATATTAATTTATTTTTAAAATATATCGAACAGTGGTCTTTCTGGCATCATTTTTTATATTAACTGTTAAAATTTTCACTTTTCTAGAAATGTTTATAGTTGACTGAACAGAAGATAATGCACAACTCGGCTTCTTATTCATCTTTCAATTCTCTAAAACCCCATTACATGGCTTTTGTTTTTTTCTGAGCAGCAAGGGCATTTACGATGACCATTCATGCTCATCCAACACTGTAAACCACGCAATGCTTCTGGTCGGATACACAAAGGACGCTTGGATACTGAAAAATTGGTGGGGAAGCCACTGGGGTGAAGATGGATTCATGAGGTTGCGGAGAAACAGGAATAGATGCGGTGTTGCTAATTATGCCGCATATGCTTTAGTTTAAGAGAAAAACGTGTCTATAAATCAGGTTTACGTAGAATTAAACTCGTACTCTTTAAACAAATTGAGATTTTTTTTGTGCTTAAATTACAATAAAAGGTTTGTTTTGTAACTTATTGCAATCTATCTTCGGGTGAAATCTTTTTTTTAATTATTATTTAAAGATCGGCAAGAGGAAACGGCAAAAAATCGCTTTTTTGTTAAATTTTTAATGATCCTCCATGACAAATACATGTTATACAAATGCAGTGGCATCCTTGCAACCTTTTGGAACTCAGAAAAATTTTGACGGGCAGGGAGGTCTGCATGAGCTCCCCACTACATTATATTTTAGTGTGGAGTTTTGCAACCCCTAGTTGGGCCATTGCACAAATGACACTATTGGAAATTCAATTTGTTGCTCATTTTCGCGCCCTGCCGCTTTCCGCCCGATCGTCGATATGCATTTTTAATCAGTATAAAAATCTCATATCGACGACTCGCTTCACTGCTTGCCCCGGCTAGAGCAAAGGCGTGTGAAGGGACGATTTTGTACATTAGTTCGACGACGATCGACGCGTATTACCACAGCCAACAATCGCAGAGAGATTAGATTGGTAGACTTGCCAAATAAAATTGCCTAACGTGCCGTTTGCACGCGATGTAGGAACGAGAATAATTAATTTTGAGACATTTCAACAAGTTATTTTGTGTGCATTTTATGCAATTTTTGATGTATCCAATTTTAAATCTAAATGATGTAATTATTTTGTGGATGATGTGTTAGTAAAAATGTTATGAAATAAAAGAGGTAAAATGAACTGAACAGGCATGTTATGATATTTATTTTCAATTTTTCTCATATACAGTATATAAATGTGCAAAAGAACAAAGGTAAATTTGAAAATGAAAAAATTCTCATATTTACAAAACATGGAATACAAGAACTTGTTAGAACGTCCACCTAAATGGAAGAATACATTAAAAAATAATAAATTAAGAACGAAACCATCGAAGCAATATAAAAATATTTAAAGGAAATATATTTTAGATATATATATTTCTCGAGTTTCGAATGAAAACACATCAATAGAAAATGTAATACAAATTTGCTTTGTACAAAGATTATAAAATTACTGATGGGTAAATTGTAATTTTTGGTTGCGTATATGTTTATTTCATTGTATTTACAATGTAAAGTAAAAACATTCTAAATTTAGGCCACATCAAAATATATTCCAACAATAAAAGTCACAACACAGTGAAATATGCAAATATTGCATATGCTTCAACTGCAGTTGTAATATTCAAAAATTTAAATAACTTAACTTGAATTCTGTTGTTTCATGCATTTTACAAAAACATGTCTCCGTTTAGAATTTACATTAAAGAAAAAAATGCAATACATGAAAATGAATGGCAGAAGACTCCATGGTAAGCATGAGTTTTACTTTTATGCTCTCTGAACAGTTCCTTCACTGGATTTGAATAACTTGAATTCTGTTGTTTCATGCATTTTACAAAAACATGTCTCCGTTTAGAATTTACATTAAAGAAAAAAATGCAATACATGAAAATGAATGGCAGAAGACTCCATGGTAAGCATGAGTTTTACTTTTATGCTCTCTGAACAGTTCCTTCACTGGATTTGCATTGTATTTCCGAAATATTCAGAGATCCGCCCTTTGAACTAAAACAAGATGGTGCAGTTTCAGTTGTTAAAAAAGGCATCAATCATCAAGGCTGCTTTGAGTCCAGGACGACTTAAAAGAGAGGAAATTAACATTGTTCATATCATAGGTCGAACAATACACAAAATCTACATACAGTTGAACATGACACAAAAATAGTGCGAGACCACACTGCCGAGGGAAAATTCACTGTTTAGTTTTTTCTCTTTAAAAGTGTATTGAATTATATATTTTCTTTAAAAAAACTCTCCTCTTTAGTACACTATCACAGTCATTTACACATGGTGTTCATGCAGAAATATTAAATGTTTCTTTTTTGATAATATATTTTATACAATAGACTTTACTTTCAATGAGTCACTTATAAACATGATAAAATATTTTTTATACATAAATATTTATACAAACTCAATGTTTGCATGTATATATGTATAAATAAATACACACTAACATTTTAGAGAATATATAAAGAGTTCACAGCAACTTTATATTTAAAATATCACATCACTCAATTTAAAACTGATTTCCATCAGCGGCTATCCTCATTGGATAGCTCTTCGCAAATATAGGATACGCTAAGGTCGTGTTTAAAGAATCATTATGTATTTCTAATGAATTCTGTGAGTAGTGAAGCACCAATTTCTTGAGCGTATCGTAAATATTATATGGCTCGGCAAATCCCAGGCCTCTCATCGTTTCGTATATTATACAGTGATTTATTTGTCCATTGCAAGCAATTGACAGAGCGTATTGATTTGTACTCGACTTCCTAACCAAGAAAGTACCATCCGGCTTTCCAGTTAACAGTTTCTCTGCCTCTGAGCGGTCACATTTCAACAGTAACCATGTTTTCTCATCATTATGTGGTAAGTTCTCGTTGTCCTCGAATATTATCGATGACTCTTCAATTTCCCCATTTTTCTCCAGCAGCTGGTTCAGTTTTGATGGTTTAATCCCCCGTCGTATCAGCCACCTGAGAAAATTATTTTGTGTTAGTACAACTGATTTTTAAGTGCATAAACAATATTACTTACTTATGATATTTATCCTTTTCTTTCATCAGATCCCTAATTACAGGTTTTAGTGAGGTAATTTCCCGTTCCAGCGTTCTATTGTAAGCCTCCCTCTGATGCAAGTTCTCATCTAATTGACTGCAGCTTTCCTCCATGGACTTTAATCTTTCCTTAAGTAATTCGGCGTTTAACATGACCCCTTTGATTTCGTGAGGCTGCGCTTCCTTCAGGAACTTATCATGTAGTTTGATATGCTCCTTGAACACTTTTACCAACTCCTTCAGAGCCTCTAAAGCTTGCCGCTTGCTGATCACCTCTTGGTGTGTCTTATAAAAATCATCCGAATAATTTCCAAACACCTTGTTCTTATCCTCGAGTTTCCTATTTATATCCACATAGTGGTGTTTCAACTTTTCAATATTTTCTATGTTCATCATCTCCTCTTCCTCGTGGTATTTGGAAACTGGGTACATTAATTTAATATCTAGAGAAGCGTTATACTGAGAAAGGGAATCATTTCTAAAATGATTTATCAACTCCACCACTGAGTTAAACGTGTATGGTTCTGTGAACCCATATTTGCTATTCCTGTGGCAAATTTTGATGAGTTTGTTAGTGCCTCCTTTGCGGAGGGTCAGCGTATACTCCCCAGACTTATTAGATGCGTCCCTAACTAAAAATGTTCCATCACATGTGTCATCCAACTTCTCGTTAACCTCCTCCCGGGTAATATCACCCCAGTACCACTCCGCATCCTGCAGGAGTGTGGAATTTGTCGGCTTCTCCTTATCAACAGGCATCCTCGACACCTTCCTAGGCGGAATAGCGGGCGCGGCTGCAAACTCTGGCAGTGTTTCACCCCAATCACAGTTTAGCAGTAGGAACTCCACGATTCGATTGTGCAATTGAGTGTTATACACAACTTGACTAAAATTTCAAGCAACATTAACAACTGGTTGCGTGCTGTAAACATGTACTTACATAATTCTTTCCCAAGGAGGCCTCAGGAAAATGTGGCACATGACTTGTACTAATACGGTGGGAGGATTTTTATTACCTCTAGCATGCTCCATTTGGCACATCCTGCACAAATGGGCCATCACGAACTTCAATGTACTTCGGTGATGCTCCGGTATCTCTTGCACGAGATTGTTCAGTTGAGAGGTGCATTGCTCATCATTTCGAGACCCTGAAATAAATGTTTCATTATCAACAATTACCTATGGCCAATTGAATTTACTTACTAGAAGCATCCAAAAACTTGTCGTACCACTGCACCGGTATGACTGGGTCCGGGAGTTCCCTTAAAAACTTCTTGAAGACATTTGCTATGCAGGATGGCGAATAGTCAGTCAGATCCACGGTGGAAGATTCGTTTAATCTCTGTCGCAACTCGTTCACTTGCTCCGATGGGGCTGATGCAGTATATAAATTGTATAGTTCTAAAGATGTATTCGATCGTGCCCTTGCTTCCAGTTCTTGTGCACATTTTATTATCTGATAACACAGACAAATGAATTAGTAATTACTAGGTCTCCAAGCTCAATGGCAGAAATTTGAATAATGATGAGTGAATCAGTTAAAACACAATTCACAAGTTCCAGAGAATTATCTTCAAGACACGCGATATCTGAATTAAATAAAAATTCATGTAAAATCCTTGCAAATTATTCTTAAGACAGTATGTTAAAATTAAGTATGAATATGAAGCAGCTAAAGCTGTAACCATATAATTAGTGATAGGGGTACTTTTCTACCTCAATTATATGCAGGGACTTTTAACCCGGCGCTGGCCGTTACGTTAGCTTTTCTCTCGCAAAATATTTAACCCTGACTCGTACGACGTCAGTAAGTCTAAAAAATGAACCTTGTTAAAATGTTATTCCTTTATTAGGGGGCGAGCAAAACGGTTTCGCGGCTGACGCCGGATTAATAAACACCTTTAAATGGAACGTAGCGAGTAAAAAACCGATTTTTTTGCGCGTTACGACCAGACGTCGCTAATTATATGCATCGAAAGTAAGCAGCCATTGTTAAAATAATAAAAACTTACAATTGAAGGAGCTGGAAATTCAGTTGGGTTAAATTGGGCGCAGAGACTTTGTCCGAACAGACCAGTGTATTTAATGCTTGTGGGTTTGCAAGTGGGCAGGCCAGTAGCGGCGCAGGTTCTGTGCGCGACTAAGCCACATTCTGTAAAAATAAGCCGTTGCTGATGAGCATTGTGAAACCAAAGCTAGTATGTTTTGTTTACCTTGGCAGACGAAACCCTGCTGTAATAAGCCTCGCAGGAACTTGTTACACTTGCCGCATCTCTCCAGAGTGCTGAAGCTCTGCTGCGTCAAATTGTGGGAAAAGTCGTTGTCATAACCGGAACAGTTCTCCGTTGCCATGTTACTGTCATCCGTTTTCGTCACTAGCTCGTTTATGCACGATAGTATAGCCTTCTGATGGAACTCATCTTTTATGCCCATATTCTGAGGAAAAGTTAATGTTATTACTCAATAATAAATCATCATAAACAAATGCAAGTCGGTGGCCGCGGCGTCGGTTTGGGATTTTAAAACTTACTTAGTGTTTACGTGTAATGATTAATGTCAGAATGTATATTAAGCCTCAATTATACATACTATGCTCAGTTGTTAAGGTAATTTACACAGCAAGGCTCAATTCTATAAGATGTCTAGACTACAGTATAAGAAAACGCGTTCGCGTGTGATGATGCTGCTTTTTTGATTTTATTGCTCAAAAATCAATTTCACAATTAAGTTTTTGTAATTATTAGATTATTATATACCTGCACGTTTAGGGGCGATCCAGAGTTTATGTGGACAAATTTTGAGCTAGATTTTTTGCACTTTATTTTCATGTGTAATCTCATCAATTAGTTTGCGTATGTCTTATAATGATATTCTTTATTCTTTCTGCATCGCATTTTGCACGTAAACATTTCTTAGATGATTTGCTGCCATATTGCTCATTTATACTCTTTGCAAGCAGGGCCGCGCCAAGCGGAGGTGTTACGAGTTTATATCGAAATTATTTCTTTCTAAATAATTTAGAGATGGTGTTCATTTTCTTTACCCCCGTCTTCACATTGAAAGGGGGCGGTAATTTGTTCCTTGCACCCCTTCGGCAACATAACTTGGCGTGGCCCTGTATGCAAGTACATGCAATATCCAAGATCATTTTACCCAAAATAGATCGCGGGATAGTCGAGTCGCACGTTACGAAAGTTTTAATTCACTAAGCGTGATTAGTATCTTCAATAAAAAAAAAGAGATTACGACAGTCAAAATAGGTATGACATCATTGCTAAGATCTCGGTGAAGTCCGTGGATCGAAAATTTGATCGACTGTAGTATTACATCCCACATTATCAATGTTTATCTTTTTGCTACACACGTAGCCATGAAAACATCAACAAGAAGTGAATGAAAACATGAGCGTTTCGCACGATTGTGCCATTCAGATAAAGCCCAACGTCAAATTGGTTATCATAATTAAATGCAGTTTCTAATGATACTGATTCTGGGTTAGGCCAGAGGTGGTCGGGGTCGAGCCGCCGATAAGCGATTCTTTGCATACCATTAATTTTTCCTTGTCCAGATGGATCAGGTCCGATCCTTTGATGTCCTTGCACCTAAACACGTCCGAATAGGTGTAAAGGTTCAGGGCGGCCATCCACTCCACTACTTGTGATGATGTCCATTCTGTTATGGTCTGTAACAAAAAGTTAAATTATTTAATGTGTGAAATTGTATTATTCTGAAATATAACGCGGTAATTACCTTATTATAAAAAAAAATACCCGAAAAATGTGGGTGCGCGTTATATTTTAGTAAACATTGCGCAAATGAGGTAACTTTATAGTTCGGTTCGTTTTTAAAATAGAGCACTTGTTCAAAGCATATTTTTTAAATCGTACATTATATTTAAAATAAACCATCGATTGCTCTCTTAAGTAATTTTGATCTGTCAAAGGTGTCCACAGAGAGACACGTTTTTATGGCATAATTTGTTGTTAAATATAAAACTCTGACCTCTGGTGAATGATTTTATATTGTGACAGATCTGTGTATTACCATATTATGATTGTAAAAGCAAGCTTGTCGCCAGGACGATCAAATCGGAATATATATCAATACAGCACTCGCTGACCCAAATCACTAAAGCGAGTCGTCTCCTCACGGTGAAATTAGTGTAAAATAAATCAGTTAAATATTTGTAGATTTTTTTATTTATGTAAGTGGTACAAAAGTCGCTTAGCGATTCATTTTTTTAAATATAATATAAAATGTTATTTTTGAAGTTTGGTTGTATTTCTTTACAAAACACAATTTTTTCTCTCTGAAAGAGGCCAGGGACAAGCATAAAGTAAACATTTGTGTGATGTCCAATTTAACTAATGCAACTCAAGCAGAAGGGGCATTAAGGGAACGAATTTATTTCGGTCGATAAAGTCCAATTTTTCGCTGTGCCTATTTGCCAGAAAAAATAAGAGGTTGCGGTAAGCAGCCTTTGCGAATTAAGTAAATCGTCTCAATCCTTATTTGGCCTGGGGTCACAGGTTCAAATCTTAATCAAGCGGCCGCTTAATTGCTTCGAAATTGTTTGGATTTAGAAGATTACGTCGTTAATACACAAATTGAGTGCCGTGAATATGCAAAATGGACGCATGCCAAAGGTTAGACCAATTTAACCTAATCGATTTAAGCACATTCAACAATGGTTATTAACGTAATACCGGTAATGATCATTTGTTTAAAA
Organism: Ocypus olens; assembly: GCA_910593695.2. Lineage (NCBI taxonomy): Eukaryota > Metazoa > Arthropoda > Insecta > Coleoptera > Staphylinidae > Ocypus > Ocypus olens. The sequence goes on from OU343057.1 coordinate 16,727,772, forward strand.
TTTAAATGACGTACATAAACAACAAACCATTTTTTTTTGCGTTGCAGTTTTATTTTAATTTGCGATCGACAAATTTACAATGCTGATAAAAGGACGTTTTGTTCTCGTTGATTGCCCAGTGAAATACAACGAGTACTAACATTACATAACACAACACAACCGTGTTCTTTTCTTTGTATATATTTCAGTCTAATTAAAAGAAATATTTAAATAAAAATGATTTTAAATACAGAATAGTAATAAGTGTTTAATGTTGAAGCCGTAATTTGGAATTAAACAGTCTATGTAATAGTGGTATAGCATATAGTTTAAAGTGTTTTGTTCCAAAGTAATAAGTGTTTCAATATGGATTACCACCTAGTAACGGTCGCTAACAATTCTGATGAAAGAACACTTTATTTATTGACTATAGTTTTAACCAAACACCCATTTTCCTCAAATGAAAAAAAAACTAAATAAAGATTATATATTATTAGTAAACTTATTGTTAGTTGAAAGACTAATTCACTATACACTTTTTGTATGGATCTAACATAATGATTTTACTATTTTAAATTCGTTGAAATATGTCACGATTATTATTAGTATTATCATTATCCATTTTTGAATTTTTGATTGTACAAAATTAATAAGCATACTAATTTTTAGGAATTTACATTTTGGTTTATAATTTTTCCAGAAAAAAACCTCGGTAATGTGTGTAGCGTTGAAATGGAAACAATACCTGTTGAGTTAGTTCAGCAAAACGGCGGATCGATATGAGCTTTCGGGGGAGCATTCTTTGTGTAAAGCTCGATTATATGATTAAAGTTTGCCCCCGCCGCAAAGGAGATATTTTTCCCTTGTTTTTTTTGAGGAAAAAATAGTTGCCAAGTTGCGACTGCTGACTTTTTAACAAAGTTAAAGAGTTCGGTAATTTCAGCAAGGGCCGCGGGAGTTTGAATTTTTCATTAATGTCGCACAAAACGAAGAAGTTCCTAATCAAATTTTAAGTGATTAAAAGAAATATGCTCTTCAATCAAACTTAAATTAAATAAATAAGGTACTTTGGGAATTTTCTATTCAATTCAATAAATATTCAAGATATGTGGAAATTTAATACCTCCCCCGCCCCACCTTTTTGGGGCGCGAATTTCCCATTCAATACGGGTAATTTTCGTCATTTATTTGTATTTAAATTTTATGATTTTTTTAGGAAACACATAATTAAACTGATTTAAAAAATTCACTATGTGATAAATCAACTAATTGTGAAGGATTTAACTTCGTGCAACTTCTTGCTATCATATAAATGGATTACCGATATCAACAAAGTAACTTGTACTTCGTGGATGATTTTAATTAAACCACAATTTACAACATCAAATTCCCAAAGGGATTTAATTTCTGTTGTTAAATTTTGAATTAAGGTGCTCGAGAGCCAAGGTTATGTACTTGTGAATATATTTCTTACAATATTCTTGGTAGCCTTCATTTCAATATATATATTGAAGCAATTTCAGCTTATTTTGCGTCATTAATCATGGTATAGAATGAGAACCAGGAAAGACTACACACTCGTATATCATCATTAATGGTTCAAACTAAAAATACAGAGTTATTCAAAATTATTCATCCGATTTCATATGAGCATAATTCCGTACCTATCAAGTTGAAAAATGAAATCTCGCGTTTTAGAAGGTCACTTCGCAATAAATTTCGACCACAAGGCAGAAGGTTCTACAGCCGGTCTCCTAGGTCAACGAATCCTATGCCAAACATTTTTTGTTTCATTCAATAAAGACGAAATATGAATATTCACCAGTCTGCAAAATTAAGACTATAAATAAATAACTTATTGAAACAACTACTTCGCTGGCAATGCCACGCAGAATATTTAATGATACAAAAGAAATTTGCATGTTAATAATAGTACTACTATTTTTTAAGGGGAGGTTTTCATGTAAAAATTTCAAAAAATCGATTTTGTATCGCATTTTCGGATAGGCTAAGTTTTCCAGAGTGTTGGTGTGAAAGTGTTTTTTGGTCCGCGCATTACAAAACTTTCTAGAGCCTATTGATCGAAGTATTGTCACCGCCAACATGAGACGGTAAGTTAGAAAAATACTGATCTACATTTTGGTCAAAATTGGTCGATACATCATTTTTGGTCCGCCATTTTGAATTTTACAAATCTTACTTCAGATTAGTTCAGCGACCGTGAAAACCCGTATATCTAAATTTTGGTTGAAATTGGTCAATTCATCATTTTTGCTTCGCCATGCTGGATCCGCCATTTTGAATTAGGCAAATTTAACTTCAGATTAGTGTTCAACGACCATGACAATCCATTTATCTAAATTTTAGTTGAAATATTTTTTTAGGTCCACCATATTGGATCCGCTGTTTTGAATTTTTCAAATCTAACTTCTGATTCGTGTTCAGCGACCCAAAAAACGCAAATAAAACACATTTTGAGTGCGCAATTTGAGCAATTATTCATATAAATGTGTTACCAAAACTGTAAATGCGTTTTTCTCGAAACATGATTTTTCCAAACTGCGTGTATGATAAACTGAAAACGGTTCCATCTTTTAACTACTAACTTTGATCCTCTTAAAGGGAACACTTTTCCTGAGACCGTATACCTATAATCTTGAAAAAAATTCAATATGAACTATTTTTTAGAGTAATGCAATGTGAAAAAAATAACCAAAAATCGTACTCAAAAGTTCAAGTGTGCACCGTATCGTCAAATTTAAAGTCATTTCACTTTGTTTAGGTATAAGGTCCCAAAAATTTAATATACTTTTCGATGATGTAGTCGATTTTTGATTACAGATAAGTTTTTTGGGCGTTGTGATGCATGCAGTGGGACCATATTTTTAGAACATGCCATAAAATACCATTTTGTTTTTTGTAACAAAAAAAAATTAAAGACAAAGTTGAAAACATCGGCAAACCGTTCGTTCGTATGTATTTTTATTGTCTCAAAAATACATTTCAAAATTTGCGTATTTTTTTGATATTTACATGAACCTCGCCGTAGGATGTTAATGTATTTGTCATTGTTACCCCGGTTATAGTTACTGTTAATGAAATACAAAGACATGTTCGGCCAAACATGGAAAAAATAGAATAAATGTTGCTCGTAAGAAGCTTAAGTTAAAACTTTTAAAAGTTTCTCTTTTAGCTAATTATCACTAGTTACATTTTAAAAGAAAAAATAATACTTTGATTATCAAATTATACGCCACACTATCTTTTTCAGGCGGATAAATATCAGCATTGCCTTTTCTATTAATTCAATACTCCGTCTCATCAATCGAACTTATTCATAATTTTAAATAATTTATTTTTGCTTTACTCGAGGAAAGTCAATTCTGATTACTTTTAAATTACAAAAGAAGACGTTATCTCTCGGTAATGATGGTTCGATTATTCTAGGTCATTAGACATTGATAACACCTTTTTGTTCAATAATGAGTTTTTTATCTGCAGCGATAATAAAAAATGGTTGTAATTTTTAAATTCTTGGCATCTGCGGAAACTACTTTAAAACAAACAAAAAAAGGAATTGAATTTTTAGTTTTAATTACCTTTGTATAAAACAATGTTGATTATAACATAACTGGGAAATTAAGACTACTGTTGTTCATATTTAGTGTAGTATTTAATATTTTGAACTCGATATCACGTTCTTGGCAAAAAAAGTCTAGTGTTAATAATAGTAATGATGTGTGTCTAATTGGCCATCGATTTTTTTTTGCTTTTTAGAAACAGGTATTTTGTTTTACGTAATAAAATGGTCATGAAAGTAAGTACAAAGAAGGAAAGAAAAACGAAACAATATTTACAGATTATTTTTAACAGTACGTTATAATTTAATCAAGTAGATTTTGTATGTTTTCTATTATTTTGCCCCAAAGGGGCAAATTGTTCACCTTTATCCTTATGCATCTTCTATTTGTTTCTCCAACCACTTCCACAGCTAATGGAGTGATATGACCAGCAATTGTAGACATCGTAGTTTGTCAAGTCTTTAAACAAATTTTAATAAATGGACTTTCCACAAACAATGATATTTTATAGATACTAAACTAAACAATATTCAAATTAATTAGATTAATTACGAGTAATATGTATACAATTATAAAACTAACACTCTCCGATCACATGATTTTTTTCAATACAGAGCTTATTTTGTTTTCCAAAGGGATTTGTTTCGGACACAATACACAACTAATTAGTTGTGGTTAAAACATAGTGAATTTTGCAATTACGTTTAATTATGGATGACCACAATCATCCTCTATAACGAGTATCGTTAAAATTTCAATCAACTAGAAATTTGGGTTTAGAAGAACAACACGCGACCCTTAAATAAGGCCAACAGTAAATATATATTTGATTAAATTTCAAAAACACTTCCAAACAATCAATTTCCACTGGTAACTTCATAACTCAAATTTAATTCAAAAACTTTTTTTCTAAATATCACACTTTATCTTTTAGTGACTCGAGTTTTGATCATTAGCTGATCATTTAAATTTGAAAATAATCAGCTTTCGATCGAAACTCGAGTCGCTAAACAATAAAGTGCGATATTAACTAATTCGATTGAAGCGGTGATAAGATAATTTAAGTTTGAAAATGATCAGCTATGATCGAAACTCGAGTCGCTAAAAAATAAAGTGTGATATTAACTAATTCGATTGAAGCGGTGATAAGAATATGTTCTGAAACTGTGTCGGCTGAAGGTCAGGATGTACGCTTTGGCGTTATATAATGATGGAAACCGTGTGTAAGTTGATTTCAATCTTTCAACAAAATGTTGCAATATTAAGAATAAAAAATGTTTAAGCAACGCCGGTTTAACATCCGTTCAAGGTAGGACTATAAGTGTTAAGTGGAGTACTATTGTTGAAAAAAATGAAATAGTGATTATAATAAAAACATTTTTACTTTGTTGGTATAACACGGATTTTTATTGTTGACTATAGTTTCGGCAACTCAACTTGCCATTATCAAAACATAAAATAATAAAATAAAAAAATAATCAAAATCCGTGTTATACCAACTCAGTAAAAGTGTTTTTATTATATTTACAACATGTATAACGAAGTAGAAGCCTCCACCATAAACAATATTAGAAATAGTGATTGTATCGGCTAATGGTGGTCCTACAAGTGGCTTTAATTTAAGGCAGCGATTCTCGACATGAATATCATTGATGAGGAGTTTAAAATCCAAAGGGTATAGCCGAATAAGATGGTCAAAAGTGCCCCCAAAGCAAATCAATAATCGCGATGACTGGATGAAAGATAATTAAAAATGCCGTGATTGCTCGAAATTTCAGCCTCCTAAAGCAATTTGTTGTCGAGATATGACCGAAAACGTGAATTTTACGTTTTATTTTTTTCTCCTTTTCTATGGCACGAATCAAGCTGAATCCAAGTCTACCCAAAACAAAACAAAATTACATCTCGCAGTATTTTTTTCAATTTTTTTTTCTCAATGAAGTTAAAGTTTTCAAAATGATTTTTGCAGTGAAGGTATTCGAGGACTGTCTCAGTTTTTTTTTCTGTAAATGTGTTTTACTAAATTCTATAACATACATTTTTTTCAGAATTTTAAACAGTGTGGAAGTTATTTTTGTGAAGTGCATCTCTCTAATTAAAAAAAAAGATAATCATTTCACAAAAATAACTTTTTTTATCACAATTTTGGCGCGAAATTCAAATTTTTTAGGTGGTAAAAGTGGGTTTTAATTATTTTAACTATCTTCTACACTGTTTAAAATTCTGAAAAAAATGTATGTTATAGAATTTGGTAAAACATATTTACAGAAAAAAAACTGAGACAGTCCTCGAATACCTTCACTGCAAAAATTAATTTTGAAAATATTAACTTCATTTTTCTATTTGAATTTGGCGCCAAAAAAATACTGCGAGATGTATTTTTTTTTGTTTTGGGTAGACTTGGTTTCAGCTTGATTCGTACCCTTTGGATTTTAAACTCCTCATCAATGATATTCATGTCGAACTGAGACAGTCCTCGAATACCTTCACTGCAAAAATGAATTTTGAAAACTTTTACTTCATTTTTCTATTTAAATTTGACTACAAAAAAATTGAAAAAATTGAAAAAAAATACTGCGAGTGTAACTTTTGAAAACGATTTAAAAAGTCGAAAGAAGCAATTCTTGTTTTAAACATTTAATTTAAATATGTCTTGTCCAACCAGGGAAGTAGTTTTTTTTTATTTGCTTTGGCTTATAAGCTATTCGGCCACTAACGGTTATATTTGCAGGATTGAAGGGAGGAAAGTAGTTGTTTCAATAAGTTAATTGTTTCTAGGTTTTGTAAGACTTAATTTTGCAGGTTGAATATTCATATATTCAGGATACCATAATTAAATACACTTGCACCTAAAGCTGAGTTCTTATGAAAGAAGAAAATTAGGCTACTCTAGGAGAAGGTTGGGCCCTTGTGTAATGCCTCTACTACTTATACAGTGCGCGCCTAGTAAGTATGGAATATAGTCAGTAAAATCAAAATAAAATATTTTTGAAAAAAATCCTCGAACACGTCGATTTTCTTTTATAAAAATACACATTTTTGCATGAAAGTCGATTTTCAGTCGTCATTTGTTTTTGAGTAATGGCGTCAGCCATTTTGTTTTTAAATGGCAACCCCCTATTTTTATTCTTGATTTTGAGAGATCTTTTCATTGTCGAACTGGAAGTATAAAACTGTTGCCATGTTACATAAGAAATTTTTCGAGTAAATGACAATTGAAGGTGAGAACTCGATATTTAGAATTTTTTCAAAATTACCTTGTTCCAGCGCTTGTAGCAATTTTTCCAAACAACAACGATCTTGACCTTTTATATAATACAATATGGTTTCAGCAAAACGGCGCATTCCCGCACTAGGCGCGTTTTTTTATTTATTTATTTTTTAATCGAACATGTAGAAATTCTTCTTGAATATTTTGAATATTTTCCAGGCTAATTCTGCGCATTTATCTCTTTCGGCTATTCTATCGGTCCTCACCTGCCAATCCACCTATTTGTAATGCAATTGTCCAAAAACGCGCATAGTGTGGGGTTGCACCATCTTGCTGAAACCATATTGTATGTATGGAAGGTCAAGATCATTTTTGTTTGGAAAAAAAGCGCTGGAACAAGATCATTTTGCAAAAACTCTAGATGTCAAGTTCTCACCTTCAATTGTCATTTACTCTAAAAATTTCTTATGTAAGATGGCAATATTTTTATACTGCCAGTTCGACAATGAAAAAATCTCTCAAAATCAAGAACAAAAATAGGGGGTTGTCAAAACAAAATGGATGACGTCATTACTCAAAAACAAATGACGACTGAAAATCGATTTTCATACAAAAATGTGTATTTTTAAAAAGCAAAATCGACGTGTTCGAGAATTTTTTCCAAACAAATTTTATTTCGGTTTTACTGAATATATTCCATCCTTTAGGCGCGCACTGTATATCCATAGTATTTCACTATTTATGATTAAAATGACCCCAAGCAAGAGATGATTAAAGTCCGAAGCTTAAACTAACAAAAAGGGGCAAACTCAATTACAAGCGTAGATTAGGTCATTGTTTACGCCCTAAAGTGGCACATGTTCGCTGATTCAAATAAGGGCAATTATTCTCCTAGTGTACAAGTGGACATAGTCGACATATTCGCGAGAAATGTGCTAACCTTATTAGAGTTCGTAATAAGACCTCACGCCATGCTTTTGTACCAACGTCTAATGAATAATAATCAAATTATTATTAAAATAATGTATTGTCGAAATGTAAAATTATAATTTAAATTGTATGAAAAATTAATAATAATACAATTGCAATTTAATATTTATTATTAGTAATGGGAATAATGGAAATATTTTAATTATCGATTTTTACATCGTTTATATTTACAACTACTTTTGTTTTTTACTATCTCCGTTACGAAGTACGAGAAAGTATTGTGATCGTGATTTTTTTTTCAAATTTTTTTTTTACGGAAATATCCGTTTCGGGGTCCCTAGATGCCATTTCAACAATTTCAGGAATTTTTTTTTGTGTCTGTGTGTGTGTGTCTTTCTGTGCGCGCTGTATCTCAAAAACTAATAGATCAATTGATACGAAACTTTGAACATCCGTCTTATTTGATAATCTGAAGAACTGAAAAGCTTTTAGTAAAATTTCGTACACTGGAAGTGGCCGTTTACCTAAACTGTTTTTTGTTTTTTGACCATATTTTCTTAAATATAAAAAATATCATAAAAAAATTTAAACAAACTTTGAAGTAAACAAAGAAATGAACATCTTTTACTTGAAAACATTTTTCATAAAATCATTTTTATTCGAGAAAAAAATTTATTATTTTTTTTAATTTTTGCATTATAATTATAAAACGATAATAGTTACAGTAAATTTATGTTAATAATAATTGTAGAGAATACTAAAATGAATTTATACAGAATCGGTTTTTTTTCGAAAACCCTTTAGTTTTTGAGTAAACTGAGTTTTTGAATTTGAAGTATAATTTTTCCATCTTTCATAATTTTGACGTTTTAAACGTCAGTTTCAACCGAGTTTACACAACGCTGATCATCTTCTTTGAAGTGGCGAGTAATATTTTATCACTTTATTTATGCGTATAGTAAATATTGTTAACGTATGGAATTTTTTCAAACTTATTCAATTCTAAAAACATGCAGTTCTATTAATAAGTGTGCCCATTCAAATTCAGCATAATGAAAAAGATGTGCTGATGCGTGAATTGATCGGTATTATATCGATGAAGTAATCGATAATAATAATGCTTTACTGGTGTTATAACATAGTTTAGATACGTCACAAATTACAATGGATACAAGGGTGGATAAGTACAAAACCAAATAAAAAATATGGCGAGATAAACCAATGAAAAAGGGTAGAATAATCGATTATATCGAGATATTTTAATATCCGATTATTCCCATCACTATTTATTATATAACGCCTAAAGACAGCTATACAAATCGTGTGACTATGATGACAAAATGGCAAATGCAACCAAATGATGTATCTTTGTAATTGAATTAACTTTTTACTTTTCTGATTAGCATATGAATTGGAGTTACATTCACATTGCTAGGTGTAGATATCATGCACTTCTTTCGCCGTCTTTTATATAGGGTTTTAAAACATCCGCATACCATCATTCAAACAGTGACTCATATCACCCTCACGTACCTGTTAATTATACTCCCAATGACGAATCGTCTATATAAAAACGTTTTATCAAAAAGTAATGTTGCTCTCTCCCTGAGTAAAATATTGACTAATGGAAAATGTATTATATAAAGTATTAATCTAAATATATCACGTAGGAGTAGTTCATTTAAACGTGTTCGGAATATATGTAATAAAATGGTTTTATAATTAGAATAAGTTAGTCTATATTTAGTGCTGTATAAGTTGGCTTGCGTATAGTTTTAGGTATAATAAGTTTGATGTTAGTGGCTTAGGAGGCGCGCGAGGATAAAACGGGGAACATTGTGGTGACGTCGGCATTGTGTTTAATGAGATATATTGGTGATGAATTATTTCGGTTGCTGTGGAGATGCGTTTGATGATTAAGCAGGTGACCTAAATTCATATCTACGGTGAAGCGTTCCGAGATTGGCCGGAGCGAACGATATGCGCGAATTTGCTTTTGATTATTTATTTGGAGGTGGATCCGGCCTATAAATAAGAATCTGCGCGGATGACAAATGCAATTGCCAATAATCCCTTGCCGGTAGTAGGGATAGATGCCAAGTTCAGGCGGAATTATTTCAATACTATCGATTTATTACAAAAAGACTACAGCTATGTACTTTAAAATTATTCATCACCACAGAATTAGGTAAAAATTATACTGAACTTAAAACGGTCAATGTTTCACCCGCGGGTGTCAATTTGCACCATCCTGCTGTAACGTGTTATCCATTTCATGGATAACACATCACAGACGTAAACCTAGTTTAAAAATCATTCCCCTGGTGGAAGCATACGTTTTCCTTTCATCACTTTCATTTTTAGCTTCCCATTGAAAATGAACTTCACACCTAAAAATGACTGAAAACATAATCCATTGATATTTTGACGCTCACATCCACTGCAAACGCATTTTGCTTTGGCTTTTGGTATTTTTGTGTATGGTGGCTACGTGAAATAAAGAATTGAATTGAGTAGCGAAACAATTGTTGCAGTATTCAACAATAAACCCACGTTTTTGTAATATAATTTAAGATTAATTGATTTCATATTCAGCAATAAAATCAACAAACATTACATTCGCTTTGCTTCTATCATAACAAATGTTGTTCATTATCTGTGGAAAATTGGTTCTAGAGCAGGAACAAAATTGACCACAACGAACCTACATAAGTGTGAATACCTGGTAGCAGGCAGTGATAAATGTGCGGATTTATCTTTAGAAGATGAAGTCATAAAAGGAGCGCAGAAATGCAAATAGCTAGGCGTCATGCGGAACAAACAGAGAGCAAAAGCGAGATTCGGAAAGGATAAGCAGAGGAAGGGAAAAGCCGTAAATTCGATTCTGTGAGAAAAGAATGGGCCATAATCAAACCTAAAAGACTTAATTGTGGATTGCCGCGCAGTAACCATCCACATTATTAATACCCTTATATTTTCTTTTCAAACCTTTTCAAACATATTAATAGCATAATAGATGAAGGATATTAACGCTATAACTTATGAGGGTTAATTATAAGTCTTTGATGAGAAACAATGATTAAAGTATCATAAAAAATGAAAACATTTTCCTTGGAGCAATAAAATTATTATTATTGATGATTGATATTAAAATTGTGTTTTGTATTCCGTCGTTTCAATTTAATTTAAGCCTGAAATATTTATTGTTAATTTACAAAATAATTTGCTGTATACAGTAAATTCAATGGTTAACGACCCGGAATCTTTCAGCCTTAGGTATTGTATTTATTATTATTACTAACAATATGAACGACTAATAAAATGATAAATGGAATGTATATTGCATGTATATTTAAATTTGTAAATTTGATAAAACATGTTCTGGTTTAATCTCTCATCGTTACAAAATAAAGAAATATTATTATTATTATTTTATATTGTAAATTATATTGAGAATGCACGATTTCACAAGAATCGGTATTTTCCAAAAATTCGGATTCATTACGCCAGCCAAGGCCAACCGATTGTTTTGACTCGCGACGAAATCCATTTACTAAACTTCCTCATAGTAACATTGGTCTAGTAGAAGTAATTATAGTACATTCAGATAAAATTTTTAGAAGTAACCCTAGATCATGAAGCGAAAATTTCAATGAAAATTGAAATAAATATTACAAACTGTAAAAAGAAGTAAATCAAAATTAAAATTAAAATAAAACAAACGCTGCTGGGTTTAATTATGCTTAATATTGACCACCTTGAGGTGGTCAGGTAAATAATGCTTTTTATTATTTAACATTTATCATATTGTAACCCAAAAACGATTGTAATGTTTTTAAATTTTAAATTGAGAAAGAGGTTTATCCATTTAAACCAAGCAATAATAAAAACGATTACTTGGCAACATACTTAAAACTTTAAAATAAAACAATTTTTTTTTCTCTCTTTTTAAAACTAAGACTATTTTATTATCTTTTATTTCAAAATTCTTTAATCTCTTAATTATGTTTAAATCTTTACACCTGTTCACTGTAAACCATTTTGTTACCCTCACCCTATTTTCGTACCGATATAAATGTAACGTCTTCCATTAATTGTTTCACTTGATAATGACAGTAAAACGCCGAAACTTAAGTCGTGATATGTATGTATATGAAATATTTGTACATACATCAAATAAATTGTGGTAAAAAACATAGAAAGTGTTTTATTCAGTGATTTTATTTATTTATTATTTTATCGATTATTGATTGTTCCTTTTATCTCATTATATTTCTGCAATTTTAAAATGTAACATAGTTAGCTGTTAACTGTATTTTAATTTAAATATATTTGACATGTACATCCACATAATAGTGGCGAAGTTACGAATAAAGAATTTGAATTTGGAAAAGTGTGATTTGTTACTTTCTACATTTAATTTTTTTTTTCAAAAATGTGTAAGATTTCGAAAAACCTTTATCTTTACACAATGTTTGATGATCTCTTCAGTTTTTGTTAATATAAATTTGATGTAACCTTTAAGATTTCATAATTATAATAGACAGAATGTTTACTAGAAACATTTATCAGTAAAAGATGTCCACTTTTTGTTAAAATGTTTTTCTAATATTCTTCATATCTAAAAAATTACCGGAAAACACAAAAAACGGTTAAGGTAAACATCTACTTCCTTCTAACGAAATTTAACCAAAAGCTTTTTCAGGTCTTCAGATTGTCAAATAAGGGTTATGTTCAAAGTGACTTTTTGAAAATATTTAGTGCGCGAATAACGACAGACGGACATTATTTTTTTTACGGAAAAGTATTTTCATAAATTTTTAAACGGAAATATCCGTTTCCAAGCTTTTTGTTAAAATTTCGTACACCGGAAGTAGGTGTTTACTACTTCACTACTTTCGGTTTTTTTTTCGATAATTTTTTAATTAGAAAAAAAATTTAACAAATACTGGAGGCAAAGTGGACATATTTTGTTGACAAAACAATTATTGTTTATGTAAATTTAATGTGACGTTTCTTAAGATTTCATAATTATAAAAGTAAATGCAAACATTTTTCATTTTCATTTTCAAAAATCAAAAAGTTTGTCAACAAAATATGTCCACTTTCAGTAATAATTCATAACATTTTCAGTAATCAAATCCAAATGTTATTAATTATGTTTCAGGAAGTGCTAAATAGCTGAAAGTTTCTATTTTGTAATGGAATACAATTTACAATTCGCTTATTTCTTGTTGAGCATTTTTTTATTTAGTGTCTTTATGAAGACATAGTTAACTTCAACCAATATTAAATCAATAGTCGTACACGTCGCGCGTAAACTTCGCTACTATATAATTAGTTATTCATCCGTGGTGTTCGCCAAGAAGTAGTTTTAAATAAGTGATTTGTTTTGTAGCCTTAGCAAGATCCAATTTGTAAACTATGCGAAATGCATCAGGAATTTTATTTGTAGATTTAAGCAACAGTTTCTTATTATGTTTTACTACATCTGTTATCTATTGATTCCAAATTGGAATACAGTTGTTAAATTTCTTCAGCGACAATTTTTATTCACCAATTGAAGTTTGTATTAATAATTTGATGTTGTTACAGGATTTCAGCAAATTGTACTATCCCATGTATCAAATTGTTGTCGTTAGTAAAGCAAAGCTTTTTTTAGAAATCTATTTGTTCTGTATTTCCTATCATGAAATTAGTTTTAAAAAATATTTTTTTCAAATTTAACTCAACAAAAGAAGACTCGACACCTAGAGTTTTGAAACTGAGTATTAAGGTGAAACCTTTTCATATGCCTGCAAGAGTCTAACAGTCTCAAAATTCTTGTCAATTACTCTTTAGTATTTAGTATAATAGAAAGGCAATATTTTTTGCATATTTAATTGTAGAGAATTTAAGTTAACCAACTTCACCAAATCCATCATGGCAGAGCCAATGCTTGTTTTTTCGCCGATTCAGGTGAAATAAAGCTTTAAACTTTTGCGAAATTGCTTTTAACATTCATTAACAATTCGTTTTAACAGAAATATCTTCGGCATAACTTCGGGCAACATTTATGGACGCTATTTTTTCGAAAATACTACAGGTACAAGCGTTACGACAAATGGAACAGAACTAATGCTTCAGCACTTTTTTGTTTCGACTCTTGCGAACGAAAATAAGAATGGCGTTTGGTTTAAACTCCGTATAAACTTGATGCGTGAGCAATTTCCGAATCGTGTCTTCTCAAAAAATGGTGACCGCCGCAATCATTTGACTTGAAGGAGAATATTTGTATCAACGAATCCGACTTTATAGAAAGTTAAAGAGCGGAAATTGTCACACTGCAACAAGTGATGCAAAATGCAATGAAAAGATCCGAAATCATTTTTCACATCTAATGTAAAAATTGTCGATATGGCAATCACGCAACTTCTCCGATTTGATATAAAAGGAATTTATATATGTATCGTTTTTTTTTTCTCAAAAACTAGTGAGGTTTCGAAGAAAACGTATTCCTTGGAAGTTATTTATTAGAGCATTTTCTCCAATTTTTTCCAAGTTTGATGGAACTAATTTCATAATTTTAGACCAAAAACTTATTTATGAAATACATGTATTAACAAAAGATATGCAGTTCTTATTATCCATATCATTTATATGAATACTAGTCTAATATTCATCATATTTAAGTATTTTTTTTGTAAATAAAAAAACGGTTAAGGTAAACACTCTCTTCCGGTTTTCGGAATTTTACCAAAAAATCTTGTCAGCTCTTCGGATTGTTAAATAAAGCTTAGGTTCTATTTTAATCTCTGTATTAGTTTTTGAGATACAGCTCTCACAAACACGCACAGGCAGGCTCAGACTCAAAGACAAAAATTTGTTTTCCAAAAATTGTCGGAATCGTCTCTAGGGACTTCAAAAAGATATTTCCCTTAAATTATTTTAAGTTGAAATTAATTAGGAAATTAAAATAAACGTCAAATTTAATTGCTTCATAATGAAAATTTCAGCGACCAGCCGGTTACCGCCTCTAAATTTGGCCGCTGCTTGCCTTTCCCGTACGTTCCGCCAGCACTGCCTAAATTCGAGATTTCAACACATTGTAACTTATGATGAGGTGGTTTAATAAGATTTAAAAATTAATTCTATCTTAATAAACATTATACCAATGCACTAATCGTGCTTCGTGTAATGAAGCCACGTGAAACCACGAAAATTCGAAAAAAATTGCATATGTGTATTTTTTTACTTCTAACGGACAAGATCTTTAAATATTGCTATGCACATTATTTCCTGGTCCTTCGGTAGATTTAAAATGGATTCCATCGTAGAACATTGATTGTATTGTTATTTTCTGCACTAAAAGCATATATAGAGATAATTATTACTAGCCTACTAGGATAAGAAGAGTCAAGTAATAAAATTCTCCAATACAATTTTTATCGAAATTCAAGATGCTTCCATAATATTTGATTACACTGACTAAATAAACGATCGAGTTTGGAATATTTAATTTATGTGCAGAAGTTCCGCATTTGGATGCCTAAGGCGGACGTCCGTTGGAATTTCGTACTTCCTCCTATCTGGGTATTACGTCCTTGCATTTTTTAACTAATTGCTAAAGCATCAAGAGATTGATAATAGTTAATAAGTGTAGTATTTCTTATTTACGTCCCCTGTAGAAAGACTGAATAGTCCAAAATCTTATTTTTGTCTGTCACGGCTTGCAGTATCCAATCAAAAGTATATTGATTTTTTGCAGGTTTCCTAAACACAATTGTATACGGTAGTATGAGGCAAACTTGGGAGTCTTTGCAGCCTGGTAAAATTATTATTTGAATCATAAACAAAATGTGTATTTTGTTTGTTAATGTAATATATGAATATTTTCAATATTTGTTTTGTCTGTAAAGAATAATATTTAGCGAATGTCTATAATGTATTTTAAAAAATAGTAGTAATATCGAGGCGAATAATTAAAGCTAATTTGAAAAACGTTCATTCATTTATTTCGTTTGGTTGGCGCTGTAATTCAAGGCCGATCGTACATATTTATGTGCGAGTGTGGATGTGTTTGTGTGTGTGTGTGTTTAAGGACCGCTGGAATTGCAAAGAGGTTACATTGTGGTAGCCTACGAGAGGGGCTTCTGTGGAAACCCGACAGAGAGCGCAAGTCTAGGTCGTTAGCACATAGCAACGCAGAGGCGTGCCGCGATTGGTCGAATGCACGCCTATCAGAACATGGTTGGTAACTACAAGCACATAATCGACAGGGAACTGATACAGTACTGACAAACTTACCCTACTTGCTAGTTTCAATACAAGTCAATGAAACCAATGTTCGCTCCAACGAAAAACCCCACATACTAAACACCATCGCATCGAAACCGGCCATCAAATTATATAACACATTTAATCAATTTAGCTTAATCGAATGAAGAGAGCGAGCGTTATTAATAAATTAAAACAATTACTTAAAAGGTATCTATTAAGGCCCACTAGATACATCCTCATCAAGCCAATTAATTGACAGTCTATCAAGCAGTAATACCAACCACCCGCCGCAACGACTACTACCCGGCCTGCCTTAAATATCAATAACGGGTTTCGAACCGATAACCTTGCAAATACGAACATGAACGGACATAATTTAACAGTAAAGTCGAATACTAGCGCGAGTGATATTGCGTCGAATCGGCTCCCATTAAAGCCAATTTATTTAATAAAATTTATGTAAATCTCAGCCATAATTAAAATGAGCCGTTTAATTGAAAGACGCTATAAATTACGGCGGTTTCAAAAAATTCCCTCTAACTAGGTTAATACACTTTCATTTTTATGTATCGCATAGGCCTTTATCTCGTAAATAATTACAAAACGAAATTCCAGACCCACGGCGCGGAATCCGACCGATATTTTGAGAATCCCACCGTGAACAGTTAATGGTGGCTTCGTCTCTTCGTGATGCAATTAAAATTAATGGCACCGCGTTTCCAAAAATGCGTCTTATTATCACACGCAAAACAAAACGAAGACAATACGCAACGCCTTAAACCTAACCTAACTCAAGTGCACGCAAAGTGAGCTCGTTTGACCTAAAAATATACTTTAATAGTGGCGAAACAATTTAAATTTTCACCCCGTAAGATCTATAAACATTAGTTCCGGCCTTTAAACTAATTAAATGCGCACTGGATGATCCTGCACGGATGACATTTCAAATGCCAACAATCTAATTTTGAAGTGGATTATTAATGCAGTTTATGGCATATTAAATGTGTAATGGGAAAAAGTGCCATGACATTGACATCGAAGTTTTTTAAATTATAAATAATGATTTCATAGTTTTCAGCGAACTAAAAGGTCTTTGTACTGATACTGGAAGAGCACATATGTTAGCATTTTCGTAGGCAGTATCTGGGTGCTTGTTAACTTAATAAACAATTGGATAGAATAAATGCATGAGGTACGATACAAATGATGTACATATACGCAAATTAATAGTGGTGAATATATTTATTGGACTTAGTTCAGCCAGGTCTAGACCTTGTGGTTATGCGTCCGTCTGTTTTTATAACTAAAGCACGGGTTTTATGCAAAATTCATATTTGTCATCATTGATTGTCATCGTATGCCAAACGTACATTTGGGCACATGTGAACTATTAGCTATTGATGATGGTTGTCATAGTGTGAATTTAATATAAAATATTTGCACGAGTTTAAAAAATCTATTATTTGCTATTTCTTCTAACTGCTTCGTTTACTCAATGATGTAACAATCCTTATCGAATATTTGGAATATGATAACGTGGTGCATTTTGGAGAAGACATTTTTAACATTGACCTTGGCCTCTTATTTGAAAGTTCGATCATAAAAAATCGGAAAAATCTGTATAAAAAATTGTGATGTGGCCATCATGTTACTTTCTCCGATTTGATGGTATTAGTTATTTATATTCATACTTTCAGCGTTTATTTTGAATTTAAATCATATTTTAAATGTACATCGAACGTTTTGTAGAATCGGATGGAACTGACGTTTAAAACGTCAATTTTTTTTTTGACTTAGGCATATGTCATATAGTCACGACATGTTTGTAATTAAACGAGCAATTGTATATAAATATTAACACATACACACATAGTCTTGGCCCAACGTCAAAATTATGAAAGATGAAAATGAGAAATTATACTTCAAATTCTAATAGTCAGTTTACTCAAAAACCAAAGAGATTTCGAAAAAAAACTTATTTTTTATAAGTTTGACATTCTTTACAATTATTATTCACGTAAATTTGCTGTAATTGTTATCGTTTCATAACTATTAACCAAAAATGAAAAAAAAAATTTTTCTCGAATTACAATGACTTTATGAAAAATATTTCCAAAAGATGTTCATCTCTTTATTGTCTTCAATATTTGTTTAAATGTTTTTGTGATATTTTTTATATTTAAAAAAATATTGGGAAAAAACAATCAAGGTAAACACCCACTTCCGGTGTACGAAATTTTACCAAAAGCTTTTCAATTCTTTGGATTATCAAATAAGACTTATGTTCAAAGTTCCATGTTAATTACTCTATTAGTTATTGAGATACAGTGCGCACAGACACACACACACAATTTTTTTTCCCAGAAATTGTTGAAGGGACCCCTAACGGATATTTCCCTAAAACAATTTTTTGGAAAAATTTTCACAATCACAATACTTTCTCGTACTTCGTAACCGAGAAAGTAAAAATGGTGATGTGGCCATCATGTTACTTTCTCCGAGTTATTTATTTATATTTACACTCTTATGGTGTATTTTCAATTTAAATATTATTTTAAATATACTTCGAGCGTTTTGGAGGACCTGATGATGAAAATTATAAAGAAAGATGGAAATTATACTTTACCGCCAAAAAAACTAATGAGAATTCGAAAAAACGTATTTTTTATAAGTTGTTCATTTCGGCATTTATTATAATTTCTTAATTTAAATTTGATGTAACTTTCATTAATTCATAATTATATACCAAAAATGACAAAAATTATTTTACTAATTTTTTTTTCGAAAAACAATCATTTAAGATTTTTTTAAACGCACGATGTCCACTTCTTTGCTATCTTCAATATTTTTTCAAAGGTTTTTATATTTTTCATATTCAAAAAATTATAGAAAAAAATAAAAAACGGTTAAGGAGTACAAAATTTGACCGAAATCTTTTCAGTTTTTAGGATTGTCAAATAAGGCTTATGTTCAAAATTTAATGTTAATTCCTGCATTAGTTTTTGAGACACAGCGCGTACAGATACAAAAATTTAGTTTCCAGAAACCGTCGAAATCTCAAAACGGATATTTCCATTAAAAACAAAAAATGAAAAATGTTCATGATCACAATACTTCGATCAAGTAAAAAATTCTTAATAAGGCTTTGGGATTATTTCATTCAATTTAAGGGTACCGTCTACTTTGTTAGATTCAAAAAAATCTTTTTTTTTATTTTGCCTTTTTTTGAAGCTGTAGGTGTATAGAATATTGTGTCCAAACGGCAAGTTGATATTTTAAATGGAAATGCGTGGCATGGATTTTCAAACGTGTTTTTCTCGAAACAGTGTTTTCTAAATTGGTGGAAGTGACTGCAAGCAGACGGATGCAGCAATCGATCTGAAATTTTTCCCAAATACTCTAAGGACATATCCGCAAGGTTATGAATTAAAAAAATATATATTTATTGATTTTATATTGCAAAAAACGAGCCGCAAAAAAGTAAAAAAATGAACTTTTTTCCAAACAAGGGTCATTTTGTTGTTTTTCCGAATTTTAAAATTCCATGCTACATAACACTGGCAAATGTAATAAACTTTAACACGTTATGTTGTTTTTTGATTTCACACTATTTTTGTGGACCCAGGAACTTCCACCAGTGAGGCATGCCTGTGACGATGTGACAACATAATCAATTTTTATATAAAACTATCAAAAAAATCACAATTTGTAGATTTGTACTTAAAGGCTTGTTAAATTTCTGGGAAAAACATTCAAGTTAAAAACTTTATTAGTCGTCTCAAAAAAAAAACCGAAAATCACCTTTTTTCAGGCCTGCAAAGTAGATTGTACCCTTAAACGAAGCGTTGTTATTGGTGCACCATTTCTACTATTTTTCATATTTTGCGCAGGTGTTTATACGTGTTTAGAGAGTTTAATACCAATTTTATAAAAGAAAAAATCCTCACCTAGTGGCAGATACGACCCCCCCCCCCCCCCAACTTAACCAAATTAAGAAATTGAAATGAACTATTATCCAAAATAAAGTGCTGATTATTTTTGTATTATTTTGATTGATAAAAATGCTCGGTTTTGTTTCACTGCTTTTATTATTTTTCTCTCCGCCTAGTTTCCACCTTTGGTTTTTCTCAAGGAGATATGTACAAAAAATTAACATTATAAAAGATTATTACGTCTAAAATCAGGTAGTAAGGACTGTCGAAATGGGTGAGTTCCAGATGTCTTCGATGTTATTAAACGTGGGTTTTCCACGTTTTATTGCTTTGTTTCGTTCTAGCAATAAAACGTGGAAAAAAGTAGTCTTAACAATTGTTAATTTATTTAATTTATCAATCTGGGTTTTAAGTGAGACTTAACGAAGTTAAGTTTTAAAAATTGCAAGCTTGTAATTTTTAATTAACAGTTTTCATAATGACAAATGGGTAGTCGAAATTATTAAGAATATCATATAAAAACCGAAGCCAGCATGCCAAAATCAATTAAACGTAAATGATCATAATTAAAATTATAATTATAAAAAGAAAAAGTGATGTAAACAACTTGCCAGAACGGTACCGAGGTAGGCTGCCAACAGCTAACTTCCCAGCATATGATAGTGTTCAATTTAATTGAATTTAATCATTTCAATTATACCATTTTAGTAAATTTATTTTATTTGATAAGATTTTTTGCTGTTGGACAATACTTTATTATTATTATATGCTACAAGAATAATTCACAAGTAAACTTATAAGGAAACTAACCGATGAAGTTTGGTGGATTTGTAGAGGGAGCCAAAATATTCGATACGTATTCTTTTGTTTCGGCTAAAAAAACAAGTTTAGGGGTGAACCCGTGTCGTGAAATGTAGACGTGTAGAAAATTTCAAAAATCCACTAGTGTAAAAAAAGTAGTTATAAAACTTAATTTTTGTTTTTTCCTCTAGTGAACATGAAACCTTTTTTGAAGGAAACGTTTTATTTAGAGGAAACGTATGGTATATATTTGGAAAAAATAATAAACTATTTTCGGACATCGTCATTTATGTCTTTATGTATGAAAATCATTATTGCAGCAAACACAAGCCATAAATATATCTTTTTTTTTTTACAGTTCCGAAGAAGTCAATACACACATTTTTTACACAAGCAAGAGAGATTTTTGACATTTCGAACGGGTCCTTTTCACCTATATCAATGGCTTCTCGACCGGCTGGTTTATCACCAGCTTGTTTACATTGCTCAAATTTATTACCCTTAACACAGAGTCGGGGTTTTTTCAAGCTGCATAAAACCCTGAATACTAACGAGATTTCTTTTCTTCTGATATTTTCGAAAATTGGAAATTGAGATATCCCTCATAAAATAGTCAACTTTATATCTTAATCTATTTTTTTAAATAAACTTGAGGTTGTAAAAAATAAAATTGGCGTTTTCTGGTACTGTTATTTGCATAAAGGTTACAAATGCAAATGCATTATATATTGTGGCTATTGTCCGCCCAGTTGCCAAAAGCAATTTAAAAATGTGTACACTGTACATTTAAATTTGCATTTGTGATAAAGAGGCTAATAAAAGTACTAGAAAACGGCAATATTATTTCTACATAATCTCAAGTGAATTTTGCGAAATATGTATTGAAAAACTATACCGGTTAGAACACAAATAACCATTACATCACTAAAACCATTCCTATATAATTACATTAGTTTTTATATTGAATTCTTTCGACCAACACTTTACAAATTTCTGTCTGGAATATATCAATTCATACTTAAAATTACGTTCGAAATGTTCAGTGATGACTTTAGACCCTGAAAAGTATTCGATATTTTCGAAAATAGGAAATTGGGGTCCCTCATAAAATGGTCAACTATTTTAGATGTCTTGAAATATGCATCGTGCTTTCGATTAGTCATGCCCTCAAGTCCTAATACCCTTCCTGCCAGTTCCATGAAATTTGAAATATTTATAACTTAAAAAAAATGAGAATGCTTACAGATTTTCACGGTACCCGTTTTCACCCCTACGCTAAAAGTTCACTAAATTTACTCATACAATTTTTTTAATAACCAGTTTTTTTAGATAAAAAATTCTTCATTAGCCCTTTTAATATTTCAAATTCAAATTCTTTATTAATGCATTAACATACATATATATGTTTTAAATTCAATAAAACGAAATGTAGCCTGAATATATGAATATTCAACCTGTTCATAACTCTGCAAGCAAACTTAAGTCTTACTAAGACTATAAACAAATAACTTTTTTAAATATGTTTTACATACGTCACATTACACAATATAATCCTCTATAATTAATAGAAGTATGATAAACTGTATATATGTTTGAATGGCATGTCCGTTAAATAAATAAATATTATTATTATTTAAGAAAAGAAAAAAAATATACCAGTATTTAAGAATATTAAAATAGATTTTAAATGCGGCTAAATTATATGAGGAAATAGATTTCATAATATTTAACACCTTTACAAATATTATTTTCGAAAAAAAAAAACTAATAAGGCAAGCAACATTTTTTAACTTTTTTATTTTAAAATTTCAGCAAAGTAGTAAAAATATTACAATTTGGCTGAAAGACTTAGGTCGCTGGCCCATTGTATTCATCTAAGGAGGGCAAGAAACGATTTTTATTTTTATTATTGTAATTGTAAGATGTTATGAGCCAACATTTAAATTCCGCTTTTCTTTTTTCAGCGAATTACGATGAAAACTCGATAGAAATTTTGTAGCTGAGTGGTGTAGGATACGTGTTAATTATAACAATATAGCGGTTGTCGAAAATGAAATGCCACCGAGCGCTCCGACATGAGTGAAGTTGGCAACTTTACTTTCGTTATCAATGAAAATTTAACTAACAATTTATAATTGCACGGTCGGTGTAGGGAATAAAGTTGATGAATTTCATAGTGTACCACGAGGCGGGAATATAATTAAAACTTATGTGCACCCATCTAAAATTGGCCTCATTAAATGTGCAACTATTCCAGCGCACCGAGTAATAAATAGTGCGCCTGAATCAACCCCTAGTAAACGCTTCACCCTATACTCTGTAATCCATATCCCACACCACAAAGAAAACCCATTTCCTATGCTCACCACACCGCCCGATCCGAATGTTATAAACAAGTTTTTTTGAAGGCGCATGGCTAATTCGGCCGTTCTCGCACCCTTCGCCCACACCTCGAACAAACCAGACCCGACACATGTTTACATTCCATTGTTATAGCTCCTAAACACCAAAAACGAAAAAGCCGTTGAAAGCGTGGGCGCGACACTTTCGAAAAGTTTTGTCGCTATCTCGCGAAAATCGTGTTTGCTCGGTTAAATATAATTAACAAGATCCCAGACTCGGGATACAGTTTTATTATTGATAAGTGTACGAGTCAAATATTTATTCTTACTTTAATTGTTTAAACACCAAACATGTACGCTGTGTATGTGCTCAGCGCTTCCTACTGCAATATTTCCTCTCTTGAAACAAGCAGCCACCCGCGCAATAGGTGTCGCCACTGATTGCATGCAGTTTGCCGCCGATTCCGTTTTAAAAATAGCAAACCGAACGCGGTTTAGATAATTATTAATGCCATTTAAAAATAATTATCGAGTAAATGCGTGCACTTACTTAGACGTGTAGGAATACACGTAACGTTTTAAAAATTATATTCTAGAATCGCACAATAATTTACATAGCTCATTTAAAATTTAAACAGAAATTCAGTAACTCGCTGTTCAACTAATAGCCTGGCGTGGTTAATTAGAATAAGCACAATTACAAAACATTTACGATGCAAAGTTGTTTTAAAATATTCCCTGACACGACAGAGCTTCTTTTTTTTAAATTGTGCGGTTAATTTTTAGCACTTTGAAAATAGGCTTTTATGGTCCATAAAGAGGAACGTATGGTTTTTTATTGCAGTACTGCAGGGCGTTTATGCCAATCCAGGTGTCGCCACTTAAGCCACTCTCTAAATTGCGATAGCACGTACGCCAAACAATGGAGCCGTGTTCTAATAATAAATTTGATCCTTAATGTCCTGCCTTGTTCTCCACGATTGAGGCGGCCACTTCCTCCTAGCCTTGGCTTCGATATTAATAAATTCTAAGTAATTACATTTAAATATATAAGCCTCTTCAAGATGGTAAAACGCGGAATTATGAACCATAAAGATCTATCAGGCCACACTCTCTGACTAATTATGCTGGGTGCCGGACCGGCGAGGAAATTTGAATTTTTCGGATTGCCCTCGGACCAGTTAATTAAACCACCTGCTTACGCAATAAATCACAAAATGATTTAATCTCTTACGCACCGTATTCACCATTTTACCTAAAACCGCCATCAGTTCCTACATTGAAATTCATTGCGAGAAGTGATCGACAAATTTAACAAAGATAAAATATTCAAATTTTTGAAAATTAAAATATATTTGCCAAAAAAAACATTATTTGGATGGATTAGGCGCTTAACAAGGTAATTTTTATGAATTTTTTTTTTCTTTTTTTTTTCTTTTTGACTTAGGCTTTCGCCATTCAGTCACACACGGCTGTATTTTGTATTTTTGTTTTTGTATGAATAATGAACGTAAATGAACAAATGAATAATGTAAGACGTATACAACAACCACGGACCCAAGCGGATACTTCTCGGTCGCCGAAAAATCTTCCGCCTGGGATGGGAATCGAATCCACACGGCCGCGGTGCAGCCGGCACAAGCGCTCGCCTCTACCCACTACACCAACGGGCCGCCCGAATTTTTTTTTAAGCCTTTGAAAATTCCTTTTTTATTTGATTAGTACACATCAAGTACAAGATATTACAGTATTTTTTACATCACAAAATAGTAATAAACAAGCGAGTTCGAAGTAATTCCGCGAAGGGCCAGAAAAAAAGACCTCTTGCGGTGCCAATCGCCATTTTGGACTGGATCATCTCAGATTTAAAAAAACAACGGAGATCTTTAGTAAATTACATTGATGTGTGCTGGATCGGAACTTTTTGTAAAATTTCGATTTTTAACAAAATGGCGGACAGTTAAAAAAAATATTATTTTTGGCAAGAAAAACGTTCGTTTTTTGGCTGTATAAAAAAAATTAACAGAACGGGAAAAAACCGATTGATTTGTAATGGTTGTTATGGAGCAAAATTGTTATAATATAATTATAGTCCCCGTTTTTAACTTAGTAATTATATTGTATTGTTGATTGGTGAAACTATAATATAATCTTTATATTCAAACACGAATTTCATCTATATTTAATACTAGTAATAAAACGCACTTGATTTGTTTCACAAATTATAAGTTTATTCCGATTAGTTTCGATATGTTATATCATTTTCAAGGAATGTGAAAATGATATAACATATCGAAACTAGTTGGAATAAACTTTTCAATACTATTATTACATAACACAATATATTTCACAAAGTGCTAAATGAGAACCTAATCGAAGAAATATTCAGGTATATTGTTCGTCTGCCTGATAAGGTCAGCATTTGTTGTAGTTATTAACAAACACAGCTATGATTTATAATAAAGTTTACAGACATTCAAATGAAAATCTTTAAAGTGAAAAACCAAGTTAATATTTACCACAAATTGATAACTAAAAATACATTCGTTTTCGCAATCATGATAAAAAACTCTTGGAAATGATCGCTGAACAAGGCTAATTGTTACCCTGAAGTTGCACTTTTGCTCAAGTAAAAAAAAATAGGAAAACAATTGCAACATCTACTCTAAATATATTTTTCTTGGTAATTCTATATAAAAAAAAAAAACTAAAAATAACCTATCCGTAGGTTACGCGATAATCGCCCGAAATCACGTCATAAAATTACCCCGAAGTTGTGCTTTTGCTCAGGTGAATTTTTTTTTCGGCGTTACGCCTGGTCTTGGTTCTATGACCATTAGCCATCATCAAATGTTTAATAGGTATATGTTATAAATTAAATGAATAAATGAACAAATGAATAATGAAAGACGTATACAACAACCACGGACCCGAACGAATACTTCTCGAAACCGAAAAGTCTTTCGCCCGGGCTGGGAATCGAACCCACACGACCGCGGTGCAACCGGCACAAGGCGCTCGCCTGTACCCAAAGGACCGCCCGAGGTGAAAATAAAAATAGAAAACATTTGCCACATACTTGAACCTTACTAAAACTACTCAAAATGCATTCTTCCTAACAATTTTGCCAAACATTTGAAACTCTCCTTCACCAGGTATCGAAATAATCGCCCATTCTGGTGTTGCGCTTTTGTCCAGGTAATGAAAAAAATAGAGAAATATACTTGAATCTTTCTAAATATACTTAAAATCTTTTATTCTTGTTAATTCAGTAGAAAACTTAAGCAATAGGTTTTGTTGTATTCGACCGAGAATCGGCTGATATTGAGTTTGAAGTTGTCTTTTTTTTTGTAAAGAGAACTAGTAAAATTGCTGCCCCAAATTTGAAACTGTCAAAATTTGGTTCATGTCATGAAAAGTTTAAGCGATGGTTTAAGTTGTGTATAGAGACGTATCTGTATATCGGCTAAACATAATCAAAAAGTTATGTTTTCAGGACTTATTTTTTTTGTCTGGTACTGTTGAAAAAATATATTTGATAGTACCGGATGGTTCTGATTTGCGTTTCCTACAGCTCTTTATTAGTTATATCCATAATTGTTATGAATTATTTTGATTAAACCAATATTAAGTAAGTAATGTGAGTTTGAGTATTTTGAATTTCCAACTTCAAATTTTTTTTTCTCTAAAAATTCAACAGAACTATTCTTCAAAAGTATCGGGAACTATAAAACTAAATTGCCACCCCATTAAAAAAATCTTTACAGAACCCATTTTTTTAAGTTTTAGATATTTGATAGTATGAATGATCAAAATAAATTGAGAACTCTAGAATTATCAAAACTCTTAATTGGCGTGCAAACTTGACACTAATAACCCTCGACTGTGGTTAACCGGTTGGGTCGTGGGGTGAGGCCCACCTGTCGCCCTTCTTTTTATCTTCATTAAAAAAAAAAACACTGAAGAAACTTCTTTACAAATCTCTTGAAAAGTTGGAAATTTCAAAACTAGAACTTGACGAAGAACTTTCTTTATTTGAGACGGGCTTTCTTGGTTGCATTTAAGTTATAGCGTAGTAGGTGGCCCGTATTTTTCCATTTCCGGCCCTGGCCGGGCCTACCGATGGATAATTTAGACCGGGCCGTGGTTGAATGAATTGAAATTTATAATTGACTCTGAAAAATAACAACTAACAATAAGTGAATTGAAAAAAAATGGGTTTGTTTTTCAATTTACAAAAAATAATGAATATTGAAAGAATATTATTTGATTTTTTTATTTGGTTAATTAACTTTTTTTCGAAATGGTATAATCAAAATTAAAAATTTTCACCATTTCCGGCCCAGGCCGGGCCTACCGATAAATAATTTAGACCGGGCCGGGCCGGGCTTGAATGAATTGAAATTTATTATAGACTCTGAAAAATAACAACTAGCAATAAGTGAACATTGAAAAAAAATGGGTTTGTTTTTGAATTGACAAAAAATAATAAATATTGAAAGAATATTATTTGATTTGGTTAATTAACTTTTTTTAGAAATATCAAAATTAAAAATTTTCACCACATATTCTTTTTATCGGGCCGGGCCGGGTTTAAAATTTTCACTATCGGGCCGGGCCGGGCCGGGCTTTCAAAAACCTGCTCCTGCAGAGCTCTGGGCTGTACCCTACCTTAAAAAGAGTTGAACATCAAGTAGAGTTTCGTAGATATAAAGCAACAAATAAAACACAGAAATATTATCTTTCTGTTTCTGTTTCGAAAATTAGTTCATTTGTTAGAATAGTGGACTGTGGTTAACTTGTTGGATAGGGCACACCCAACGCCCATCGTTTCCACTTTACCTTAAAGTAAAAAACTTTATTTGATCGAAGAAACTTCTTTGTAAAGTTAGAAGTTTTAAAACTAGAACTTAACAAATAATTTACTTGTTTTAAGTTGTGTTTTCAGGGTTAAGTTTAGGTGGTGGGTGGGCCCTACCTGGGTGGTGGGTGGTCCATATCTGGGTGGTGAGTGGGCCCTATCCTTCGTTTCAGATAACTAACCGTCAACCAAGTCCCGCGGGTGTAAAGAATAAAGAAAATAGAATAAAATTATCATTCTGTTTTTGTTTCGGAAATTTGTTTATTTTTAATAATCCCGGGCTGCTAGTTAGAGACTTACGCCTTCTACTTGAGCAATCACCATCTCTTTTGAAGTTTCATGTTAATTTCTATATTAGTTTTTGAGATATAGCGCAGACACATTTTTTTTCAAAAAATTCAAAAATACATGAAATCTTCAATGGGACCTGGAAATGGATATTTCCGTTAAAAAATTCGAAAAATTTTCACGACTACAATACTTTCTCTTGCGGAGAAAGTAAAAAGAAGCAAGAACAAATGAAATAAAATCTGTTGACTATATTTGTAGAAGTTATATTTTGCAAACATCGATAAATTATGTTGTTTTTTTAAGGAAAACCATAAAGTTTAATTTTTGAAAATCAGTATTTTTGTATACAGTTTCCTCGGACCACTTTACACCAACTGATATTTTAGCCAACTCTGCAATCAGGCATCCATAAGTGTTGGTTGTTTTTGGATGAAAACTGTTAAACTCAATTTTTAAAACGGCAACAACGTTAGTACTTTTTTTGTACAAAGATTAGCAAGTTTTTTAAAACACTTACATAAGCTTTAAACATCTGAATAAAAACCAATATTTCTTCCGTTGATTACATCCATCGTTCACCAAAAATGGAATACTTATAAAAACATCTTCTTCATTTATTAACACGTTCGTTGCCATCGACGCGCTAGTGCGTCCAACTTTATACTTGCGCATGTGTAATCCCAATTGTAGTGGCAGCAAACGTGTTAAATAATGACTGGGAATTGTAACAAGACATATACCTTAAAAAAAATATTTTTGGCATAGGAAGCTGGTCCATTGTGCCAGAGGTACCATTTAACTATTTGTATTGATTTCTAATATTTATTTATATATAATCATTATTTATTATATATAATGAATGGGGGACATACACTGGACATCCATTGACCCGAACGGCCACTTCTTCATTCCGAAAAAGTGACCGCCCGGATGGGATTCGAACCCACGACCACGAGGCCCGTGAGCACTAGGCCACGCGGCCCCACCTTAAAAATTAAATTGAAAGCCTGCATCCATATTACTTTTTTTGTTTTTTTTTTTTTGTTCGGCGTTATGCCTGGCTTTGGTGCTATGACCATTAGCCATCATCCATATTATATTTTGTATAAGTTATAAATTAATTGAATAAATGATCAAATGAATAATGAAAGACGTATACAAACAACCACGGACCCGAACGAATACTTCTCGACAGAAAAGTCTTTCGTCCCGGCTGGGAATCGAACCCACACGGCCGCGGTGCAACCGGCACAAGCGCTCGCCTGTACCCACTACACCAACGGCCGCCCTCCATATTACTTGTCAAGTATTAAAGTAAAAACGCTTCTCTTAATTTTCAAAAAACTTTTATTGTTGAATTTGTCGCAACAATTGTTTCACCACACTGTGGCTCTTCATGCGAAGAAATATATTGAATCCATATTGTTATGAGTTGCAATAAAACCATTAGAAATATTACACTTCTCATGGTATTCATGGTTTTTGGTTTTAAATTTTATTTATTTAATATAGTTTCTGATAATTACTATTCAAGTATACTAGATTTTATTGAAAGACGCACATATTGTGATTCGTTTGCTTAAACAATGACAGTTGTGTCGAACATGTTCTTCAAGTGATGTATATAGCTCTGTTGCACAACGAATTATCATAAAATTATTATGTGCCGAAGGCTACAACACTGCTAATATTTATCGCCGGCTGCATACACAATTCGGTGGAGAATGCATTTCAAGAAGCTCAGTATTTGATTCGTATAAATCGTTCGCAAACGTGTATCAAATAATTGCCAATCGATTCCGTTGGAGTTTGTTCGAAAACAGTTCCAAAATTGAGCCAAATTGTTGAGACTGATACACCTAGCGTTATTTATAAAAAATAAGTTAAATCAAAGCCAAGGGATCTGCCTAATTTACAAAGGCAGAAATCGTTTCAAACTTCACCAGGCAAAGATATTTTTTTTTTGCAAAAAGTGCCATCTTCTAAAGGCTTTTATTTGATTTTAGTTCAATCAGCCTTAGGCCTCTGTCTACGTGACGTATATTTGATACCAATGATTAAGAGGAATTAATCATTGTCTTCAAACATAAGTCTCATAGGCAGGGGCGCTTTAAGGATATAGGCCGCCTTGGGCTAAACGTTTAGATGAAAACACGTTTAACAAAAAAACCTTTCACGCCTAAAATTAATTAGCCTGTTTAGTGTCCAGGGCACAACGTCCCTGCAAAGTTAGTACAGGACGGCAAATATAAGTTGGCAAGACGCGCAGAGAGCAAGCGAAAGCTCTCTCTCTCTACAGCCGGCCGAGTACAGTCTCTGTAATAAGCAAGCACATATTATTCGCGTGCGCTATTCATTTACAACTCTATCGGGCGCTGTCACTTTTGAAAATGAATGTACAAGGCGCGCGAACTCTTCACGAAATCTATCGAGAGCGCCCTTCGAAGGTTCCGCCCACAATTCTGCCACTGCACAACGGTAAGTTACGTTTGCCGTCCTGTACACTAGGCGTTCTAAAGGATCATGAACAAATAGAGAACTGAAAAAAACGACACAAGAACTCTTTTGGAACGTATAATTAGCATAGACCAGAAATGTAAAACTGTAAAAATATACTTATATATCCGATACAAGAAAGTTTCTCATTTTTTAGTGGATAGAGAAACCATTTTTTTATAATGTTGGTATCATTATCATAAACCAAGGATGTCAAACAAACGGCTAATAGATCGGATCGGGGTTGCATATTCGGTCATTCGATATGTATAATGTAAACTACCTTATTTTTTCCAATGAAAAGATAAATTCTATCAATACTTTGCAGTTATCAAGAAATGCAACATTAAAAGGTATTTCTCCAATCACACACATCAGTATTCATAATACGTGGAAACTATGTTTTTGGAATAAGAAAAAGGTTTAAACACACGTTTTGATGATTATTCGAAAAACTAGTGATTCAGTAGGTTTTATGATTTTTCTCAAAACCAATAAAATCATAAATGCGAACAAATTTTGACGTTATCACGAATGCGTTTCGCTCGGAAAGTTTCGTATGCAATTTTTGTGTATAAAAATGTTTGTACAATTTTTTTTTATGCTTTAGCAATAAAATAATCTGCCGTCATTTTTCGTTTTCTAATAATAGGACATGATGAGGACATTTTTAATTAAAAGACGAGGACTAGTTTTTTTTTTTTTTTTATAAAAAGGATGGTTGACGGGAATTCGGGTTGAGGAAGTGCGGATGATTTGGAATTGGCGTAAGCATGTACTATTCGCCATTAACGATAATTACTTGAGATTTCATTTTGATAATGAATGGGACATACACTATAGACATCCATGGACCCGCACGGCCACGTCTTCGTTCCAAAAAAGTGACCGCACGGATGGGATTCGAACCCACGACCACGAGGCCCGAAGCAGGAACGCTACCCACTAGGCCACCGCGGCCCCTAAGGACTAGTTGGTTCACGTATCTAGTTGTAGTCCTACAGATTAGACTGTTCATTTAAGAATCGCATGAAGAGTTTTTTTTTCAATTCGTGTTTGAAATATAGCCGGCGCAGTAAAAGATAAAAGTTGAGAACATTCGTATTTTTTATCTCTTTTAACCGTTGGAAATTATGAAAATAAGTAACCATTATCAAACTGAGAGAACAAAAAACATTGTTCATGCACTGCAACACGAATTCGGTTCTTATTTAAAATATAGTGAAACATTTTCTAATATGAATATACAGAAATAACAAAATGATTTCTATATAAAATTCATCCAAAAACTAAGATTCGTAAATTGCCCAGTATTAAGATAAGTGCTTATTAACCCCGCTGCTGGATGATATAAACTCGAGAACAGTAGAGTTAAAGTAAGGGCTAACTAAGAATAGTTAATTTTCTTCAGAGAATGGCTCAAATTGTATCAATAATAACAAATTAAGTTCATGGCAGCACATTAGGTTCTTGAAATTCAATGACATTCATTAGGCTCAATGGTTATCTGATGAGCTCCAAAAGGGTGAATTATATCCCTTGAATACATTGATTAACTAATTACAGTTGAAACATATTTTATTCCACGAACGAATATTCATAGCAAAACTACGAATAATTGCAGCTATTGGCTAATACATATTCAATTTCTTATTCGTTTTTAAATAATCGCGACTATGCAGATCGGGTCTGGTGCCGTTTTGTTTGATTTAGTATTATGGCATTGGTTTCATCGGCGAGGTCGCGAGTTTTTTTTAAATTGATCATAAATGTTAACCTTTATTTAAAAATACCTTGCATTTCTGCGAAGAGCTTATTGATTTATAATCCTGTAATAGTTTCGTGTATGCGATAATAACTCGTTGGACCATTTCAGTTTCATCTTAAATTAGGGCATTGATAATTTTGTAAAACAATGAACTAGTCTCTTTTTTCACCAGCAATCAAGGCAGAAAACAGAACATAATATAAATTATACAGAGTAGTGCCAAAGTAGGTAAACACTCTTATTTTAACAATTTTAACATACTCTTATTAACGCCTATGTTCAATCATAAAATAATCACATCAACGCATGGCATTTAATTGAAATTGTATGCAACCAAGTACACAAAGGTGCCAGTGAGACAGCTTAACGCATTTCAAATAAAGTTAGGTTAATTAAATGAAATAGTTTCATAGAATTCCGTTCATTTGTCTTAATCTTAATTTGATATTTGCTGATGAATTTAAAACTTGTAAGCATTATATTTAAATTCTTTTAATGTCTTATAAACGGAATCTGAACTTATTTGAAACTGTGCTGAAATAACTCTTAAAGTTACTACGTAACATAAAATGTTGAGTTTTATCTATTCCGTTAAAATGTGACTTTTTTAGCCCTTTTACGATGAAAATTACTCACGCAGCCAGTATTATCAAAATTATAAACAATATTAAAAATTGTGTCGATGGATGGAAGTTGTCTGCTCGGTTCACACCTCGAGTACTGTTTCCGCTCCTATCCCAATTAATTATTTGTTTTCTTTCTTCGATGGTGTAATACATTTTTATTAACACAATTTTGACAATTAAATAAAGTTGAGTAAGTATAGTTGCCTACCTATTAATGCGTTGATGCGATTATTTATTTACTATTTGAAATAGTTTATATTTACAAAAATACATTCGATTTCTTAAGCGGCTAATTTCATGAGCACCCTACCCTGAAGGCTAAAAACGGATTGTGAAACAGCCAAAAGGGTTCAAGAGAAATTTGGACACCATGAACAACGATAGAAATTGCCAAAAATACACCCCGTGGAAAGATAACTGAGTGGGCTAGCAAACACCAAACAAAAGGACACCAGAATGATGAAGACAATATCTCATTCTTTGACAACGGACATAATGCAGCTAACTAAAAAACAGATCAGCATTGTGACTAAACTAGTGCCTTGAGCAAGCAGCTGCTAACAATGGGGTTATGGACAGAAGAACCCATATGCAGTCTCTGCAATGAAGAGGAAGAAACAGTCTCTCATTTCATCTTCGAATGCGAAATAACTGCCCGCCGGCAGAACATCCTTACAATAGACGAGAGCCAGCGAGTAACATAAAGAAGCTCCAAAGACTAGTAGAAGGACTTGAGCTATGGAGGAAATACAGTAGGCCAAGAGACCAATGTTTTGCGCCCCAGATTGCTATGAAAAAAGAATGAAGAAAAAACTGTCTAGGCTACGTGACGATGATATTACTGGGTAGGTATAGAGTGGTCGATCAGTCAATGCAATGCATTTTGTTGTCTGATTATATAAAGGTTTAGCAAGAGTTATACGGAAAGATTTAGAATAGAACAACAATATATAAAAAATAATCGAGAAAAAATCAACTTATTCAAACTGAAAAATATATTTTTTTATTCTTCCATTAAAAGAACTCGACGAACTAGACGATATTTAAAATTTTACGAAATTATACCAAGCGGTTTTAGAGAAAAAAACCCTTAAATTTGAACTATTTTACGCAGTGGCGGCTCGTGGATTATGTTGATGGTAGAGCCACTTGTTCAATACCCCCCCTCCTTTTTGGAAGAAACAAAGAACGAT
Source organism: Ocypus olens (assembly GCA_910593695.2). Lineage (NCBI taxonomy): Eukaryota > Metazoa > Arthropoda > Insecta > Coleoptera > Staphylinidae > Ocypus > Ocypus olens. The sequence goes on from OU343057.1 coordinate 16,762,042, forward strand.
TTATCTTCCTAGATCAAAGTAAGTGTTTTAAGAATGAATTAAGAATTCTTGCTGAGCTTGAAAGTACAGGTAGTGCCATGGCTCCTTGGCTCTATATAACGAGCCGCCTCTGACTGCGATTACTATTTGAAACACATTGTATAAACTAATCGATAATAAAGCTCCTGGCATTGCTTACAATTAACTCCCATCAATTGTTTTTTTCTGTTTTTTAGAGGATAATTCTTGAATGGATGACCAGATTTCGAAAAAATGTCAGGTTTGGTGTGGATAAGATACAAAAAATAAATTCGCGCTTCAGTTGTTTTCAATTGTTCGTTTTTCTCGGATAACCCTTGAACCAGCGGCGGAGGCAACGGAAGGAAATTTGACCAAAACAGCAGCGAAATATTTTCTTTCTCTATAAAGATCCACGAGCCGCCGCTGCCTTGAACGTATAATTAATGAAGTCTAATATTATATAAGTTTAGATCAGATAAAAAAACCTAAATTAGACATTTAATTGTTTGATGCAAAAATTCCAAAATATTTGAAAATTAAATAATTCCTTAACATAAATCCCGAAGACTATATTTTCCAGATAAATATCAAACTAAATTAATTTTATCTAAAAATAAACCCAATTTTTAAATTAAAACCCACAAAAACAAGAAATATAAAATTAAATAAATAACCTAAAATGAATACAAAACCCTTAAAAATACAGGTCAAAAAATTAAAAAATTAAGGTGGCAAAATCTAAAATAAAGGACAAAAATGAAAAACTTTGACCCCAAAAAAAATCAAATCAAAAATTTCCGCGTAAAAATAAATAATTCAGGTTAAAAAATCTAAAATGAAGGACAAAAAATCAAAGATTTTGATCAAAATGGAAAACCGAAAATGCGGAAATATCGAAAATTTCAACAAACCAATTCAAAATGTAGACCAAAATAAAGAATTATTGATTTATATGCGAGATTTTTTTTCCGGTATTTTCGAGTTATGTTTGTTGAAATTTTCGATTTTTTGTCTGCATTTTTCATCTTGGGCCCGAGTTTTCGATATTTTGTCCAAATTTAGGACAAAAGGTAAATAACTCGGGTCTAAAAATAAAAAAAGAAATTTGACCAAAAAGTCAAAAATTTGGAACAAATCTAAAATATCGGCAAAAAATTAAAAAACCTAATCTAAAAATAAAAATGTAGACCAAAAAAATTGAAAATACAAGCAAAAGAAAAATAATTTGCCACGTTCAGCCGCCAAAAATAAGTTTCAGACCAGAATAATAGCCAAAAAATAAAAAAGAAAATACGAAATTAAATCAATAATCCAAGTTAAAAAATCTAAAATGCAGGATAAAAAATAGACCAAAAATCTAAAATATACGATGAAAAATTTAGACCAAAAATCTAAAATTCTGGCCTAAAAATAAAAAAATTTAACAGACAAATAAAAGAAAATTATAAATAAAACAATTTCTTTGTAAGTATCACACGATTTAACAAAGAAAGTGTTTTATTTAAAATTAAAAATGTATCACGAATTAATAAAAATTTAAGGCAAAAGATAAAAAAAATTAAAATCTAGAATGTTGGCCAAAAATTTGAAAACATTAAAACTCGGGCCTAAAGATAATAAATGTAGACTCAACAAAAAATCAAAAATGCGGACCAAAAAATCGAAAATTTTAATAATAAAATGGAAAAGTTAGGTCAAAATAAAGAAAAAATTAGGTCAACAGATTAAAAAACTATAAAAATCTGTCATGTTGGTCAGAAAGTAGGAAAATTTAGACAGTACATGAAAACTCGGGCCTAAAGACAATAAATGCAGACTAAAAAATCGGAAATTTTAACAAAAAAAAACTCGCACATAAATCAATAATTCAGGTTATAGATATTTTAACCTAAATCAATTCAAAAATTTGGAACTGGAATTAAAAATTCGGCCCGCAAAATAAAAAAATGCGGACCAAAAAATCAAAAGATTTCATTCGACAAATTAGGTGAAAATAAAGAATAGTTAGGGCAAAAGATCAAAAAATTTAAAACGCAGGTCGAAAATCTAAAAATTAAAAATTCGGCGGGAAAAATCAGAAATGCGGACCAAAACGTCGAAAATTTTAACAATTAAATCAAAAATTTAGGCCAAAATAAAGAATTTTTAGGCCAAATGATCAAAAATTTACCTCCAAAAAATCGAAAATACAGGCTTAATAATAAAAAAATGCAGAATATTTTAGTAAGAAAATTGTAAATTAGTCTCAAAAATCACTATATTGCTCAAAATAATTTTTTTAATTGCAAAACATGGTGCCATGACTCCGTGGCTCTATATAACGAGCCGCCCCTGATTTTACTCACAATCAGTAAAACCCGATCCCACCAACTCCCCTCAAAGCAAATCCTTTATTTCGATGCAAAATAATTATGGCGCAGAGTACAGATGGGCAAAATGACTCCTTTTTGTGAATTTTTCACTCCGGGAGTCGGTTCACGACTCCGATGTGAAATGTTAGAGCAAGTAATTTTTTTCCCGAAAAATGCTGATTAGCAAAAAAAAAGATCCTCGCCTCCTAAAATTGTGGGAAACACTTTTTTTACAAAGTGCCGACTCATTATGAAGTGTGAAGAGTTAACGTAATTAAAACCAAAGTAATTTTGAAATGAAGAGTTACAAAAAAAGGTTATGACTTAAAAAGGAAAAGAAAACACCAAGTTGCCCGGAAAACATACTGGAAAGCAGGGGCGGCTCGTTATATAGAGCCAAGGAGCCATGGCACTACCTGTAGTTTTAAGCTAAGCAAGAATTTTTAACTGTTGAGAACTGATAACGCGAAAACAAATTGTGAATCATGAGAATCGCGCTTCACACTTCGATCATTTGACAATGATACATGTTTATATTGTATAAGTGGCTCTATCATCAACATGTTTCACGAGTCGCCACTGCTGGAAAGCAAAAAAACAAGTCCTCACTTTAAAAAAAAAAAAATTGATGACTTAAAAAGACCTGCAAATTTCCAAAGGTGCCTCTTGATTCCGCGACTCACTTTCAGATTGACTCTTTGAGACGGCTCACTCTCTGGTGCAGAGTGTCGGCGGCGATCATATGAAGTAAGAAGTTTTGTTACACGCAAATACAAATGATCTCGTAAAGCTTAACAAGTACCATTATTCTGCTACTTAAAAATACCGCTCAAAAAATCCACCAAATTGATCTTGCAAAGACTAGAAAAACAAATATTATATTTAATCTCTGTATAAAAAAACAAATGAAATAATCGTGCAACATTTATTTCACCAGTTTGTATGTGCTTTTACAACTAACGTAGAGGATCAAGAAAAGCGATGTAAAATCAGATTACAGGAGTCAAACATTTAAAATCAAATTTTCTAAAACTGTTTTAAAAATAAGTTTTACTAGACTCTAAAGTTAAAGCTTTAATCCTGGTTAAAAACTTCGCCGAATTGACCAGGAAAGCTCATGTTTTATAATGTACAGTCAGAGAAAATACAAATGCGAAACTCGCTCGGCCTAGGAATGCTGCCGCATGTCTCTGCTTAGTTCGGTCGAAACTCAATACAATTATGAGGTAATAAAATTTACAAGCCTAGTAATTTTATATAAAATTATTGCTAATATTTTAGTATTAATAATTGTCTTTTGAGTTTCGTATAAATAACCCCATTTTTGCTAAGATCTGATCTTGAAAGCCTCGAAAAATAAGATTTTATTTCTTTAACCAGTAAAAATTATTATAATAATCTGAAAAATTTACATATATTTCTTACCCAAATAAAAGGTTATTTAAGGTATTAATTTTTTTTAAGTTTAACCTTTTTTCGCCCCTAAGCGATCAAGTGACGGAAAATTTTATCTTTAAAATTTATATGTTTCAATGGTTGGTGCGTCATCTTGAAAAATTTGAATAACTAACCTTTTTACGATATTTGGATATTTTTTATATATTTATCAATAATTGAGCAACAAAATGTTATCAAAGTAATAAATGAGTAACAGTATATTTATGTTTAGTTTAGATGATTTGGAAATTAAGTAAAATATTGTAATATTATAATAAAAAGCTTAACGCTACTTTCTTTAGCTTTTAAACGCCGTATTTATTTTCCTGATTATAAGTGAAAAAATTATGAAAAAAATCCCAGCTGTCTTCAAATTTTTGAAATATCATTGGATAATTTAATTTTTTTTTTAAATACAAGTAAAAATCCCCTGAAAATTCATTTAGTAATTTAAAAATTTTTGAACACGTGTTTTGGCTCAAAAAATATGGAGATATTGGAATGAAATACTATTATTTATGCTGGAGGCTTCTACTTCGTTATACATTTTAAATATTATAATAAAACACTTTTAACTTTGTTTTGTATAACTTATATATTTATATATAATATAATAATATAATAAATAAGTAATGAAATACATTTCAATTATTAGCTTATTTTCATATATTTCAATTCCATTTAGTTCTATAAATATTCAGTTCTATGATCTACACTGGAGAAAAAAAATGAAACACCTGAAATTCGTTAAATTTTGACCATTTTCAAACCGCCATAACTCGGCGTATTTTTAATCGATTTTTATAAATATTTAAGGGTGAAAAACTTTGAAGTGTCTTCTTTAAAGTCATGCATACGAACTTAAGCGTAACCCCTTCCGCGCCTCTCTAGCACCCCTGCGAAGAAAAAAAGTTATTTCAGGAAAGCATGTCCAACTTTGACGATGTCTACGGAGCTGGAAACATTTTGTCGACTCGATCCACCGTAAAGGCATTAAAATCTGATCAATTCCCTATGCAGGACTCGAAGAAAGAAGTTCCTACGACGATTTGGCACCAAGTTATGGGTGTTTGAAAAAAGTGCATTTTGAGTTTTTTCGCACATAACTCAGCGACTTTTCATCCAAATTTGATGATTCTTTCGGGAAAAAAATCTCATATTTTTTCGAAATTTCACCAATTTCAAGTGTTTCATTTTTTTCCCTTCAGTATATATGTTAACTTTTATTCACGGGAAATATTCAGAGATTTTATACCTTACCACGTGTTTGTGAATATAAGGTAACGATATAATTTAATGCTCATATTACCCTTTTCAAACTAAATTGCTAATAAACTTAAAAAAAAACTACGTATTTAAACTTATTTACCTACCTTTGAGATTATTTTTCAGGAATGTAAGGAAGAATTACGATTGTTTTAAATTTTAGGTTTTACGATCGCTTAGGGGCGAAAAATGGGGTTGTTTATACGAAACTGAAAAAAAATACTAATAATAATTTTAAATAAAATCAATTGTTGATAAATTTATAAAAAATATCGAAATATCGTAAAAATATCAGTTATTCGAATTTTTAAAGATGTCGCACCAAACGTTGAAAGATGACAAAAGTCACATAGATGGTATGTATTAGTAGCAGTCATATGACGAAATAAAATTTTAAACTAGTGGGCAATTTTCTTTTTTCTATTCTCAAATATTTTTTTAATACATACTCTAAATAACGTTCAATGACCTTGAAAAATTCACTTAATTTGGTATTTGGGTCAATAACATAAGTGATTTTTTAAATAATTTTTTAGTTAAAAAAATTATATTTGAAAAAATCTTATTTTGGGGCATCCCGGGTCATGTCGGGGGTTTTTTGATGTACGGCTTACGGCTACTTTGGTGAACAACTTAGGATATTTTCTATTTATTTAAAAATCCGTTTTGGGTGTCGTTTTGACCATCTTATCTCGGGATACCCTTTTATTACCTCATAAATGGATTTTAGTCAGGGACTGATTGGTTTCAACCGAACTAAGCATCGACATGCGGCAGCATTCCCTCACCGAACGAGTTTCGCATTTGTATTTTCTCTGACTGTACGTATAACATGTTTTGTAGTTTTCACGGAAAGATTCACTTTTTACAAATAGTCAAATGTTATCAACGTTACATTAATATAAGATTATACAAAAGAGAGTTTAATTTTAAAATGGATGCAAAAATTTAAAAAAAAACCCTTTGTGTCCATAGAGATCTGGGATTTAGCTTACATGTTGAATTGTTGAAGGTCCGCCATATTGTTCTTCAATAAGTTGTTGAATTGAATGTTCTAATAGATCTGGTGAAATCTTTTAAATTTGTTGTGAAATTGTATATTTTAGTTCGCTGCTTCTCATAGGATTAGTTACAAAAACTCATTCTTCTAAATCACCTAAGCCAAAAATTCGCTGGATTGATATTAGGGGTACGCGCAATATGTCTACTTATATGCAATCACCTAGCGTGTTACGTAACAATCACTTAACTCATGGATTATTATAGGAAGATGCACCATGCTGCATAAATATTATGTTATCGATGTCACGATTAAATTATTTTTTTAAATTAAATTTTAAAACATAAAACAAATATATATATATATATATATATAAACAAAACCTGTTTCCATGCCAACCAAAACGCGATTAATCAACAAATCCCATTGTTCGGTAGATACAGATTATAATTTTATGTAGACGTAAATTTTTTTAAATATCCATTTCAAAATATAACCTTCTGAATAACCTTATAGTAGTTGTATATGTAATACTTAAATGCTTTAATTATATTAATCAATATCAGCCAGAAAGTAGTTTTAATAGTTTTCGTACATGAAAGCCTGCTGTTCAACCAAAATTGTTTTCTCATGACATTCCGAGAACGTATAGGATGTATTATCACTAATTTTCTTAACAAAGAATATGAATTTTATTTCAGCATATCCAACTCCTCCAGCCGCTCCTGAACAGCATCACACGTTTATAAAAAGGTATTTTCGCCGTTTCGTTCCAGCCGGACCGTACGAATTTGGTCACTAAAATCCTGTGTCGAATGGTTGGAACGAAACGTCGAGACGTACCGCGAAGGGTTAAGGAATAAGTCGCGCTTTGGTGTATTCCTGATTCGTGCTGGTACGCGTATGTCACGTATTAGTTTTTTCGTATTCGGCCGGCGAACTTTGTGCGGCTTTAAGATCGTGTAATCGAAGCATGCGTCCTTAAAGCGACAAATTACTATCTTCGCATCCCCTTGGCAATGGAGCACCTGGTGCTCGAACTCGGTCCCCTCGAGTGAAAGCTACAAAATGATCACGCCCGTTCGAGAGTCCACTTATCCTTAACCACCCAGGAACGTACGGTCCGGCAAATTATGGCCCTATTCTACTCTCCTTGGGAATTTCGAAAATATCGTAAACTTGTTACTTGATTACTTTGATCCTTTCCGCTAATCCGCGGGTAATTAAAATGTTTCCCATGCCAGAAACTAAACGATTTGTAAAAGGTAGAAACGCCAAAGTGGCGGAATCTATTGCCTGAATAATGCTGCATTCAGGCAATAGATTCCGCCACTTTGGCGTTTCTACCTTTAACGGTGTTTGGAATATTTATATTCCAATAGTAATCTCCGTTTCCCCATCAGCAACTAACTACACTGATGAGACCTGAAAGGTCGAAACCGGTCTGTAGGTGTTCTGATGGGGGAACAATATTTAATGTAAACGATTTGTTTTAGAATCGGAAATGGAAGTTTTTAATCAATGAAACGTAATAATTAATTTAACAAATGTATCCATTATGTTCCGAGTATCTTCCTATCTTCAAGAAGCCAAGTCATTGTCACAGAGAATGAGAATATTTAAGTGAGTCGACATCAATACCACCATCAACATCTTTATTAGACAGAGCATACAGAAACATATTTGCATTTTGTTTTTTCTAATTCAGTGTAAAAATAAAAGCTGGCATTATTCAAATTAGCAAAAATCGCCTAGGTACGAAACTTAAATTGCAAATGGGGTTGCATGTAAAGAAGATGATATGATATACCATGCAGTGGACCAAAAGGGTACAATTCTTGCAAAGTAAATTTGAGTATAGTTTTTTGAAATGATATAATAGGTAAAGCTATATAAATAATACACAATATGAGGGTTATATCATAAGCTACATTACTCAAAGCTCACCACTCATATTAATGAAACATGCAGAAAGGTCGATTAATTATTTGTGGATAAAACCACACTTATTTTAGTTGTGACTAATGATGGAATCATTCGAATCGATTCATTTGATTATTAAAATAATCGATTATCTCGAGAACTTACCGTCTAAGTTCGAATGATTTCTTCGCGTGATCGGTACTCGAATGATGACGTGCTTTGCAAGCACGAAACTAGGAAAGAAAAAAACCTTGGAAAATACGTTTTGCCACGAAAATTATACTCCTAGCAGGGCTCGTTATATAGAGCCACGAAGCCATGGCACTACCTGTAGATTCAAGCTCAGTAAGAATTTTTGATTAATTCTTAAAACACTTTTCACCATTCTGAACCAACACCTGTAAAACTTGAATGAATAGAGAAAAGTCGTAATGCATTTCTTTTTCAACGTGCACTTGTTGGTCATATTTCACCAAGCTAAAACTGGGACGAATCTCCGTTACAATTAATCAAATTAGATCATTACGGAATAAGCCTTTTTCCTTTTTTTCTACTTCTTCACAAAAAACGAAAGTAAATACTAGTCGAAATTGATGAGTGATGCTTACCCCGGTCGTTACAAACGAACTGGAATTTTCATTCAAAGGGAGTCAACACGGTTTTTGAATATAGAAAAGAGTTGATACATGTTATGGAAAATTTGGAAAATGACGCAAATACCAAGTTGTCTTGGACGATTGAACAGGCCGGTTTCTATAAGCTTAGATGAAAGAACAAGAAATTTGTATTTTGGTTGACAATTTTTCATAAAATAATGCCCTACGTTGAAATAATTTTCTTCAAAAGAAAAATACCGACGGTGTTAATTTTTTTGAAAATGTAGAAAATGTGTGACGAAATGGATGAAATTATTGCAGAATTAGAATTGTATTTCTAAGAAGACGGACCACCTCCCCAGGAAAGACAAAATACGAAGAGAGAAGCTAGAAACGCCAAAGTGGCGGAATCTATTGCCTGAATGCTGTACTGAACCAAATCCGGGTGACTTTAACACCGACAAGATATGGACATTACCAGCGGCGGCTAATATAACAATATTAATGTAAACATTAAATATTGTTCCCCCATCAGAATACCTACAGACCGGTTTAACGGTGTTTGGAATACTTATATTCCAATAGTAATCTCCGTTTCCCCATCAGCAACTAACTACACTGATGAGACATGAAAGGTCGAAACCGGTCTGTAGGTGTTCTGATGGGGGAACAATATTTAATGAAGAGAGAAGCCTTGAAAATTTGTGATTCTATTGTTCAGCAAATAAGAACGAGATTTAGTTTTATTAAACATCTTTTAGCCGCAAACTTATTTATGGTGGGAAATTTACTGGCGCATTTATTGAATAATAAGTGGCTCTACCATCAAAATATTGTAAAAGCCGCCACTCACTCCTGGAGTTTTTTTCAGCAAAATCACTTTTAATCAGGGACTAAGAATGAAAAATATTTCGTTCGTTTCTGATTGGAACGAAAAATAAATTTTTCGTTTTCGTTTTTTACGTTCTCCAAAAATTAAATGAAAAACGGTTAAAACCGGTAATAACTATATTTAAATTTAATACGGTATATCAGCGACGGCTCGTAGATCTTCGTAGAGGAGGCTAAGACAGAGATCCCGGTCATGCTACACTACTTACTCTTATAGGGGAAGCAAATATTTCGCTGCTGTTTTGGTCAAATTTTCTTCTGTAGTCTCCTCTCCGAACATCCACGAGTCGCCGCTGCGATATACACTTGATTATTTTAATAGTAGATTCTCCAGATTTATTTAAATAGTAACAAGTAAAATGTAATTGAACTTTTAATAAAACAATAAATAAACACTTAAATTAACTTTAATTGCGGAAAATTATAGCTTATAGCTTAAAAATATCTACTTGAATAATTAAAGTTGCACTGAATTGCACTCACAAAAATTAATTTGTTAAGCGAAATTTATTTAAGCAGACTACATAGATGTGAACGCACGTTAGACGGACTGCAGTCGGGAAAGGGGAACCATAAAAGGGAGAGAAAAGAATCGGGGACTTCCCCGAAGCCTGAGGCGACCTGCGCTGTAGAAGAACTCGCAATTAGACTTCTTTTATCCCTTGCCGAGATAAACTATGAGGTGTTCAATGGAAACACTTTTAAAAATTGCCAAGAACGGTAATTATTTATCTCGTTTTAGATTTTGAAGGAAAAATTTAAATTCTGGCTTGGCTCTGGCAAATATTTCGGTTATTTTCGTTATTTCGTTTTTGTTCCGTTCTCAGTACCCACTGAGACCAATCGTAGCAAAATATTTAAAGCAGAGCTGCCCAATATTTTAGGTTTACCGGTATGTAGTAGACAATATAGTAGTGTAAATATATTTGGAAAAATGAGTCCCGAAAAAATATTTTTTTCATCGACTCTCAAAAATATTGTTTTAATTATTATTTCATTCAATTATCGCGTACCGGTCAAAAATACCGCAGTTTGGTAGAGTTTGATTTAGATCATCCCTGGCGTTTTTTCATCAATACGATAAACCGACCTATTTTGTCTAAAAATTGACAAGGAAAGAGGAATGTTAAATACTACAGCATATAGGACCCTAAACTCCAGCAAAATAAAGCAACTGGCAACTAATAATGGGGAACTAGTCCTAGCCTTAGCTAGAGAAGAGTTGATGTAAGAACACTAAAGGACCGTTACGACAGTTTTCGTTATGATTATTCCAACCGGATTTTTTTTTAATTGCGTAATCTTTTATCACATTTCATGTATGGCTAAAATTAAGTCAATTACGATATAAATAAAATCAAACATCATATTTACTGTTCGCGCTGGCAGTGGCTTCTTTATCAGCAGATTAATTAAGAGTTTCATTAAGTATCATCCACCGATTAATTTTAAATTACATTGCATGATATAAAATTTAAATAAATTGATTATCCAAAACAGGCATTCTATTTATCTGTAAATTACTGTTTTTAAATACTTTCAACATCACAAAGTATTATTTGCTTCTAATATTTGCAGTTACAGTGGATGCTCGTGCGAAATTGCAGGACCCTTTTCAGGGCCAACGAGGGGTGCACCCTAAATGTTGGAAACCGATTTCCGTTCTCGATCTGCTGCAAACCATAACAACTGAACGTGCACGACTTCCTCTCGAGGCAGAATTATGATGGAAATGTTTACATTTTAGTTGCTCTTAGAAAATACTGTAAGGAACAATTAAAGGTTTATTTCGTAGATTTCCAACAAAACGGATATCCGATGTAGTTAAGTTGACCCTAGAGGACTTGCGTGGGCAAGTATAGGATCTTAATATAACTGGAGGATATGAGAAATCGAGAAAAATAAGGTAAAATGATATAAAATAAAGGGAAACAATAGCGTGGGTTAATTGATGACATTTCCGATCACTGAAACGCCCGTAACAGGAAGGTAAATAAATAGAAATAGCATTCCTGTTATTTGCACCAAAATACGACATAATCAATACATGTCAAAAATCTCGGGGCACGTTCGTGGAAGAATTGAGGAGGCTGGAATCCGGGACATCCGGGAGAGGCGGCTGAATCGCTCCCGGATTTTAATAGTATATATTTCGGGAAAATATTACGCACTACCCACACGCATCAATATTAATATTTCGATCGTAAATATCGATTGGGCCAACGGAAAGAGCGGCCGGCGATTTATGGCGATGATAAATCCGCTGGCCGCCGTCCATTCCGTTCGGTGAGGAGGCTTGCCTTCACATTTTTTATTTCATTTTATAATGTTTTCCCCCAAAATATTAATTGAAGTGAGCTTTATATATATATGCAAGCAAAAGTGAACGCTAATTGACTAGAGTGTTGGAAACCATTCTCTCCGAGGTACAGAATTAATGAAGTAACAAGTTCAGTGGTGCACACCTACACTCGCATTCCATAAAAGATAGTCCGAGAAATTAACATCTTTTGATGATTTGAGTCAGTTGTCAAGGGATATCCGGGGAGACGATCAGGTTCGAAGTTACAAGAGTATCTTTAGAGTACTTGTAGCTGGGTCAATAATTATTGGTGGTCTCAATACACATGGCATCTCTGAATATAGCAGCAGGAATGCGGGTGTGATGAGTGTAATATACTCTGTAGTATATTCGGCAGAACGTCCTCGATGAAGCCACACATCTATATACACACCGCCGTCACAGCTGTACTATAAACTTCTGTGTATAATTTTAGTATAAATTTAACTCAAGGTCATACATGTTGTGCCCGCTACTTGTTCATTAAAACCGTCCCAAAAATCGTCAGAAACGCTGAGAACTCAGTTCAGCGCTGTGTGAACGTTCTACTACGGACACAAATGATAGTAATAACAATAATAACTTTTTCTAGCGTAAATTCAACGGAGATATCATCGGACAGAGTTTGGTAAGCCTATGTGCGGCTAAAGGTCGTTTGGCAGCGACCTCGAATGTGAATGTGATTTTTTCACATCGCACTTTTGAACTTCAAATTTATTGCATTTTGTTACAAAATTAGCTCCGCGGAGATAAATATACAACAGCGTGCAGGTTATTGTATACATTTACACAGACAGTTATGTGTGGGTAACGAGTTTTGGGCCATCATAATCGCTTTTGGAACGAGTTAGTCGGGACACGTGGCGGCCTAAGGGCGAAAATAAGAAAATGAACCTACATGAAAGAAACATCCACCAAAAAATCCCGTTTACAGCTACCGTATTGAGCACCGAGCTGCTACTGGGATAATAAAACAGGTACTTAAATTAATATACGGTTCTTGCAGCACTTATGCATAGTTTATGTGACTTGAACGCATTCGTTCGAAAATTTGCAAAAAAAAAGAAAAACGTACGTGCCCAAGATGCGCTTCTCCAATTCGCAACGAACACTCAATATTGCACGTGCAATCCTGCAAATCAACTTTTTAAGCGCACTGCTTGAAAAATAAAACAAACTGGCTTACGACACAATCTTTCTACTATTTTCGGCGTCCGATCACATTCTCCGCTTCTGCTGGCATTGTCAAAACGTGATAAATTTCTTTAAACAACGGAAAAAGCACGTGGCCGGATAAATATGGCGGCGTTCGAAATAGAAGCGTCCGTCGAATATTAACAACATTTACACATTCTTTATACTACAATCGTCATTCTAAAATAATTTTTACGGATTTGGTACACATCCAACAAACAAGATTTTTCAACTTCACTCACGAAGCCTGCTAAATGATCCTATATCTGGAGCTTCCAAGGTTACTCGAAAAGTATTTCCATTTTTAACAGTTTACCAAAATAATCCGCCTAACAATGAAACCACTTTGTATTGTAAGGTCATCTTCGTGAAAGACCTTATGTTTAAATAAATCATTAAATCTGATCACCGAATTACGAGGAAAAATTATATACGTCGAACAAGTGTATTTTAGTGCTTCAATGTACATCTAGAGAAAATGAAATAATTTGTGATGAAATGATTTAATTCGCGTCTTCTTTATTAGAACGTTTTAATATGTTTATGACTACTGGTACTCAATTACGTTACAAATTCTAAAAGTTCGACCTAGCGCTTTCTTTAGCTATGAGAATTATCCAGTACTAAATATCCGATTAGTGTTGGTCAAGAAATTTGTCCCTGGTAGAAGGATTGAAAAATATAAACCATACATTATCCTTCTAGGTCACCTGACCTAAATTATTATTTGGGTGATTTATTTTTTACAAATATTAAGGTCAGACACACTGGGACCAAACAAAACGAATGATGAAGACAATATCTCATTCTTTGACAACGGACACAATGCAGCTACCAAGAAACAGGTCAACATAGTGACTGGATTAGTTACGCTGTTACGCAATCACTTGCTAAAAATGAGTTATGGACAGAAAAACCCATATGCAATGAAGAGGAGAAAATAGTCTTTCATATCATCTTTGAATATGAAGCAATTATCCACAGGTCTAACAATCTCATAATCTCACCAACATAGTGAAGACAATAACTCGAGTTATTTGTATTTTGTATGAGTAACAAACGTGTTTCATTGTTATGAAAAAAAAGTCGTGTTATTAACTGTTCTTCATGCATGTTTAGCTGCGTTCGGTAGCCCTGGAGTTTACTTTTGATGCAGCGTGAGCAAGATAATCGTCTGCATACATCAACCATGTTTTGGATGTGGTTTTGAACGGATCTATATTGGTTGCTCAAGATCAACACCGGTCCAGAAGATCTTTTATCTAGCAGCAAAAACCAGATGAAGGGTGACTGAACAAGTGGAGAGAAAAATCAGATTGATACAATAATCACAAGGCCTCCAAGGATAGAAAACATTGAAGCTTTATTTAAAAAATACCCTGCCGAAATTTTTCGGACGAGGATAGATCTATAAGAAACATCTAAAATTTCCCAATGAGAGATTTACAAAAGGGCATTAGGCAGTTTTTCTACCAAATTCTCGGATTATAACAAATACATTTAATTTAAACGTAAAATAATACAACGTATGCGAAAGTATAAAAGCTATAGTCTGTCGAAAAATTGGTAGTAAAACAAGTATTGAAATAAATAAAATATGTAAATATTCAAAATATTTAAAATTGACCCTCTTCTACGAAACACATGTGTTGGTGGTTGGAATCAATTTACTGCAATGAGGAGCAGATTTTATAAGTAATATATACAAATCTAGACATCCGGACTACCCACCCATATTTGTAAAAAAGCAGTAACTGCTGCTATTCTGCTTATTCTAGTGTTTTAAATTTTTAATAATCAAAAAGCAATACATGCTTAATACCAAGGCTCCTTGTTGTATTTTACAATCGCGGCGTATCCAATATCAATTCACCTGTACACAGTTTAATACCCGTTTTGAGAACTTTCTTGCAGTTAATGACAGTTCATTGGAAGAGGTTTTATGGCGAATTTTATGACGACGCGGATGATATAGAAATCGATTTGTCAAACGCAAGGCACGCGTTGGGAACCAATTTCCACGGGTCGGTTCAACTGCAAGGAAATGTGAGTAAGCCGTTAGCGTTGAACTGTTGTTAGTTGGTGGTATTGTTCGGGATATTATAATCAGCGGCTGGAAATGGTGTTCCGAAACAGCGTTACTAAAGAGGTTTACAGCAGAGTTTATTGTCCAAGAAATGAGTTCAAGATAAAGAATAATTTTCGAATATTTCTTGCCGAGTTCTGCGAAGACCACACGAAGAGAATGCCTATAACTCCACAGTTAATTTAACGACCCGTCTTTGTTTTTCACTTCCGCTCTCCACGTCTAACTTATAGAATTGGGTTTTTTGTTTTCCGCGAGTTGTAAGAGTGCACGCATTAACAGAATGGCGGATACGAGGTTGGGGAAAATTACAAGAAATTTTAAATCAAGCCCTCCTAGGATTACGAACCAGTGACGGTTCGCGGGTTTTTTTCTGGTACGGCCGAGGAACAAGAGGTGGTAATTCACGCAGCCAGCCGTCTGTGCAACTGACCCTACCTATCTGTATTGCCACCCTTGTTACTTCGGCCGTACCAGAAAAAACCCCGCGAACCGTCACTGCTACGAACATAACTGGAAATCGTTATTTTAGAAGAAGACGAAAAAGAAAGGCTTGAACATTTTGAACGGGAAAATTTGACAAAGCCAAATTGTTTTGAGTCTTGTTAATGCAGATAGTACTTCGAGGTAACCAACTACCCTGCATCACATTTTATTAATAGTCTAGATCAGAGTTCCCAATCTTTTTAAGATGTTGAATCAGTATGTAGTAGGCGTACCATAAAATATTAAATAGAAAAAACGAGTCCTAAATAAAAATTCATAAATTCTCAAGCAATCAACTTTTTTTCATCAAAAATATTGTTTTATTATTACACCATTTACTTATCGCGTACCGGTAGCTCGACATTTTCATACCGCGTACCACAGATTGGGAACGCCTTTTAAAATTTTAAATACATACATTAATTATATGAATGTTTTGAAATAAAATGCATTTAAAATACTGTAGGGTGCATGCTAAACAAGACATAAAGATAACCTGATACCCCTAGAGTTATAAAGTAGCACGTGCAGTTGTATAGTATACGTATTTATACAATATGAATGGATTGGTCACGAGCAATTTCATGCAAACGTGATTTACAGCGTCGCTTCATTGATGTAATTTGTAATTCTTCTTAAGTAGGCGAGAAATAGACTTTCATCAAAGTCTTTCTGTTGTGTCACCTGGAGAAAAATTTATTTCAAAATTCGTCTCTTTTTGGGAAACGAAATCTTTGTTTCTCGCTAACTTTAGTTTTTAGATTGTGCATTATCTACAAAGTGAGCTGTGAATCAATGTTTTCAAAAAAGCGAATTTTGAAACTTTTTGGTCTTAATAGATAACTAAACAATGAAGTATCACATCACCATCCTGTTTCTAAACAAAACATTTCATTTTCATTTAGTATTTTTAACGGAGAGCATCGTATATACAGGGTGTCCCACGAGGTAATATACAGCCGATATCTCGAAAATGGTTAGTAGTACGAAAATTAAAATTTGGTGGCTTTAAATGATGCCCCTTTCTAAATACATAGATTTCATTTCCATTTCTCCATTTCCGGAAAAATGACATTAACTTCAGAATTTCAAACAGAACACTGGTTTGTTATGTTTTTTCGTTGTTTTTATATACATTGTTTTTTGTTTTGTTTTTGTAATAATATAAAAATAATATGGTATCGCAGTATTTGTCTTTCACCTTTCCAAAAATCCATAAATATACAGGACATCCTGTATAATAAAAGTGGGCGAAATGACTCTGTTTTGTGAGCTGCCTCATAGAAAAAAACGATTCATGACTGATGAAAAAGTGAAAAGTATATCTGGCAAAAAAGTGCAAAAATTTTTCCAATTTATCTGAAAACGTAGTGTAGAGGAAAAATAGGTCATCACCAACTTTCATGAGTTAAATTGAGCTTCAAAACATTTACATAGAAGTCACTTCACACCGCGGTTCACTTCTAAGAGTTGCATCTTTGAGTCTACTCATTCATAAGTTACCCATCTCTAATATATCATAAAGAAGGCCTCCAACAATGACAATTGATTTGCGAAAAATCTACGTTAAGGGGTAACACCACTCTATCAAATTTTGTAGAAATGGTGCACGTTTGAAAAAAGTATCGATTTTTGGCCAAAAAATAAGCAGTAAATTGTTTACAAAAAAAGTACACATTAAATTAAAAAATGTACTTTCATAGAGAATGTAATTGTGAAGCTACTGTCAAAATTTGAAATCGATCCATGCAACGATGTTCAAGTTATCGGTTTTCCCAGTTTAAAAAACGACGTCTAAAGTTTTACGAGCACATAAATCTTTACAGCATTTCCTCACTTTGGTGGACTCCTGAGGAACACCAAGGAATTTTCTCACTATAGGACCTACTGGATATTGTCTACAGGACCCTAAAATATTGTTTAAGAGAAAAACACTTAATCAAAATTTATGCGCTGCATTTTCAAAAATGTGTTAATTCGGTCGTATCGCTCGTAGCGCATTGGATAACAGAATTGATCAAAGGACCCCTCACAAATCAAATGGAAATTAGCTTTCGGTGAAATTGACCAAATTTTGGATATGTTGTTCCTTTCGGTGTCCAGATCAAAAGTCTCCACGGGCACAAAGCTCGAAAATCTTCCCTGCGAGCAGTACCCAGCTCCGAAGGTTAGAGATTATACCGGGTGTTTCAGACCACCCGCACACCCCAAATATCTCGCGAAATACAAATCGTATTGAGATACAAAAAATACGTCTAAATTTTTTTTTAGCTCTATCATGTGGTGTGAAATTTAAACCGCCGCTCCTCCCCCCTGGGGCGGGGTGGAGGGCAACTTTGAAATCTTAAATAGGTACCCATATTTTTTATTGCAGATTTGGCTTTTACTCTAAAACATATTAGGCTTTTATTCTAAACATTTTTTTCGATTAGCAAATTTTTTTTAAAATTATAATCATTTTTTTTATAAAAAAAAAACCTGTTTGTCGTTACAAACATTCATACATCAGCACAATAGAAAAGAATAGAATGGAATTTGATAAATTGATTTTTATTCGTTTCTACGATTATTTTTTACAAAGAATTAATTTTTTTTTGCTTATTTCTGACATAAAATAACGAACGACTTCAATCAACGCCTTATTTAAGAGATGACTACGTAAAAAATGTCGTAATCTATCATTTGATGCGAGAAATAAATATAATTCAATAAATGTTTTTGCCGAATATAGCGCCACCTGTCGCTCATCGAAATTTTTTTTTCGGATAAAAACCTAATATTTTTTAGCATAGAATACAAATCTGCAATAAAAAATAGGGGTTTCCATTTAAGATTTCAAAGTTAGGGATTACCGGTCTCTAACCTTCGGAGCTGGGTACTACTCGCAGGAAAGATTTTCGAGCTTTGTGCAAGTGGAGACTTTTGATCTGAACACAGAAAGAAACAACATATCAAAAATTTGGTCAATTTCACCGAAAGCCAATTTCCATTTGATTTGTGAGGGGTCCTTTTGACGGAAGGAATGCTATTTAAAATTTTATTCTCAAAAATATTGATTTACCAAGGGTTTGGATAAGAACAGAAAACAAAATTAAAATTAGTTGGAAGAACTGTACAGCTATAACTCACCCAATGGACAATTTCAACGCAAGCGTAGTTATAAACTGTGTGGAATTAGAAACAACACATTTGACCTCAAAACTGCTTCAGAGGTGCCATTTTATTGATCAAGTAAGCTGAAATGGAGTTATTTATACAAATGCGGCGTAAGCAATTCGTTGAGTAAATGTGCCCGAGTGGCAGTTTCTAAACTGTTCAAGGTGGCCAACAATACCACATGTGCGCACATGTATGATTTTTTGCAATTTTTGATGAAAAAGAAGCTTAATTTGTATTTTCACATTAACTTGTTTTTAATCGTTATATTATCTATTATCGTTTGACGATTTTTGAATTATAATATTATTATATGGAATAAGTGAAATGATACTAATTATTACATTTAAAACTTCGCAAAATATTCTAATTGCAATGCTTAAAGTATCAGGGTAGTAATACTAGATGATAAATCATATTTGTAGTTATGGATCAAATCCTGGCAAATAATAATAGAAACCTTGATTTAAGAAAGGTTAGTAAAATATAGACTTTGAAAGTCTTACAAAAACTCAAGAGTGTTTCGAAATTAGAACAAAACGTTTTCGATTACAAAATATATATTAATGATATCCAGATAGATAGTAATAAAAATAACGAAAATTGAGTGAAGATTACAGAAGAGGTTGACGGTCAAAACACGCGCTTAATCTACAACTTTAAATATGTAGGTACAATCAGATGGCATAGATGCTATTCGAAGATTAATTCTAGTTTGTACTTTCTCGTCGCTGGTGCTCACGATAAGTAAGGTCTTTAAATACTATCCACACAACCAACGATAATGTATTGTTTAGACTTTAGACATCAAAGTCTTCAAATCCCTTCAACAATTTAAAGATTTAAAATTTTCTATAAAGTTTTTGGTCGTTTCTTTAAAACATATCGATGCCGTTTTCTCTTTGGAATTGAGCTTATCAGCAAATATCTTATCTCTCATGGCATTTCTTTTTTGGGGCCCAATAAATATTAATTTTTTGAGCTTCACCTCGCTTATTCTTAGAAATGCAGTCTTCAAATATGCGAAACCTTCACCAATCTTATCCACATTTCACAAAACTTTACCCAAGTTTGATATGAAGAGGTGGCAAAATTCAGTAAATGAGTGTGTAAAACATTCACTAAAGGAGTGAGTAAAATCGGGTTGCATTCCAAGTAGAATTTTAGGTCTGCGCAGATCTTCCATTCATATGAATTATATTTGATGCAAAAAGTTCTATTATATTTGCATACTAAGGTCAATCAATAAAATAGACAAAAATCCGTAAAAATTTCTTTATGGCAAAAACTCATGTTTTGTAATTACCATTTTGCATACCAGTTATGACATGAATCGAAAGCATGATTGTAGGTAATAATTCTGAATATGTTGTAGTGGTTAGCGTTACATTGGTTACGTTGATACCGCTGTATTTTTTGTGCGAACTATCAAGTTCTAGGTCGGAGGGGTTAAGGTCCAGCCTAACCTTTTTATTATCGGAACATGAGCACTTGATTTTCTAAAAATCCACTAAAAATGCCAGCTAATCAAGCGATTGATAGTGGCTGGTTACGCAAGTGTGATGAATTAATTGATGAGGCAATAGGTTTCAAAGTGATTTATAAGATTTTCAAAATCGTATCTAATTCAAAACAAAACAAAAACAATAGAAATCTTAAAAATTTGAAGCTAAAAAACTTGCAATTGTAATTTCTTGTTTAGTTACAAAGGACCCCTCACAAATCAAATGGAAATTGGCTTTCGGTGTCCAGATCAAAAGTCTCCACGGGCACAAAGCTCGAACATCTTCCCTGCGAGCAGTACCCAGCTCCGAAGGTTAGAGACCGGTAATCCCCGATTTTCGCTGATTTTACCTCTCCTCTTGCATTTTCGGACTACAAACTTTTTTTGATCTGTCAAAGTCAAAACGTCAGTCAAGGCTTACATTTTTATCATGGTGAAGTTCACGAACGAGTAACTTTTGTAAATCGTTGAAAGTTACTACCGAAAGTAGTCGCAACTTTAAGAGCACATACTCCAATTTTTGGTAGCAATAATCGTCCCATCAGACAAGCTGTGCGTGCGATGGTGAATAAATTCGAACCAATATATTCACTACTGAATGTTCCTGTGCCTGTGAGACAACGCACCGGTCAAAGTACTGAAAATGTTGCAGCCATAAGCTTCAGTTCAAAATGAACAAACAAGTCGATTCCACGCCGTTCACAATAATTGGGAATTTCTCAGTCCATATTATGGCGAATTTTGCGTAAAGATTTCCAGCTACACTCCAAGATCAAATTAACACAAGAAGTGAAACCTCAGGACCATTTAAAGCGCCAAAACTTATCCGATTTTGTTCTGTAAAAGTTTGGAGAAAATCCTGAATTAAATTATCTTTAGCGATTAAACTCATTTTTGGCTGAATGGCTTTGTCAATAAGCAGAATATGCGATATTGGACAGCAATAAACCCACACGTGCTTCATGAGACTACATTGCATCCACAAAAAGTGAGCTTGTGAATTTCATGCCGGAGGTGTGATAGTGCCGTATTTTTTCGATGAAAATAATCGCCATGTTATGATCAATGGAGTTTGGTATCATGCAATTTTGGAAGGCTATTTTTAGCCGGAATTGGATGGACTTGACATCCGCGATTTGTGGTTCCAACAAGATGGTGCCACAAGCCACACAGCTGGCCAAACAATTGATTTATTGAAAGGAAAATTTGGTGATCGGTTAATCTCGAGAAATGGTCCAGTCTAATGGCCACCTCGCTCATGCGATTTGACGCAGTTGGATTTTTTCTTAAGTCGAAGGT
Organism: Ocypus olens; assembly: GCA_910593695.2. Taxonomy (NCBI): domain Eukaryota; kingdom Metazoa; phylum Arthropoda; class Insecta; order Coleoptera; family Staphylinidae; genus Ocypus; species Ocypus olens. The sequence continues at coordinate 16,783,572 of OU343057.1, forward strand.
ATATGCCAACAATCCAACAACGTTAGCGGGGGTCAGGAACAATATCGAACGCGAAATTGCCAACATTCCAGCTGATATGCGTAAAAGAGTGATTGAAAGTTGGATCTAAAGAATCGATCACTACCGTCGTGCTCGTGGTGGTCACATGAACGACGTCGAATTCCTTACATAATTGTAACATGTGTACTACACCTGGACTAAATTTCAGCCCGATATCTCAATTATTCTGTGTTTTATTTAAATACAAAAACCCTTTATAAGGTTTCAAAAACTTTTGATAAAATCTACGAAAATAGTAAGGAGAGTTGAAAAAGCTTGAAATTTGTAATAATCAGCCGAATCAAGATAATTATGTATGAATGATTACACTAATCAACACTTCCGCCAGAATGGAAACACGGGTTAATTACCTGCATCCCCAAACAATGACCCCTCCTAAATTAATAACCACCGTCCTGTAACTTTATTACCGGTCATTGGCAAGTTGTTCGAAACCCTCATCAAAGAAAAATCCTCTCCTATATCCTAGCCTAATTCTTGTTTATCAATTCGGCTTCCTTCCCAAACGCACTACACTACCACTTACTACCCTTACATCCAACTGCCAAACCGTCCATCTCGAGGGTAAAACGTCAGCCATATTATTCTTGGATATATCCAAAGCATTAGATTCCGTTTAGCATCGAAATGCAGTCTTCTTAACTTTACACGATTTTAACTAATACAAGATTTCCTGTTTAAACGTAAACTGCAATTACGTTATTACCATTCACTCCTCTACAAGGATCTCCTCTATTTTCTTTCTATAATATATTCTGCTATGATTTGTACAGTCCCAATCCAAACCTTATAAATCCTACTCATTATCCACTACCCTTCGCGCAGACGATACTGCTAACACATTCTTCTTCCACCAAGCTTCCAGCTTTACAATCCCTCGAAGACTTAACCGATACCACCTCCAAATGGTTTTCCAAATGGCGGCTGAGAATCAACGCCAGTAAATCCGAACTATTTCCCTACCATCGTATACTCGGAACACCTCTATAAATGGATGCTTCGTCCCTTCATCCTATGCAAATACTTAAACATCGCATTAGACTCAAAATACTCTTTTAGAAAGCATACGCCATTCGTTAAAACAAAACTTATCAAGAGAGCGAAATATTTTCGCTCATTAATCCACAGAAAGCAGGAAATAAGCATGAAAATCTGCACTAAGATCTATAAAATAATATGCCGTCCTATTTTAGACTATAGCTCCATCCTTCATGTCCCTATTCAGCCGTAACCTTCATGTAGCTGAACGATCCTCTCTTCGTATTTTAACTAAACTTCGACACCCTCAAACTCATCTTCATTAACTTTCCAATACCCTTTTGTACAAAACCACAAATATAATTCCAATAAAAGAGTCACTTGGATATTTCATATATATCTATGAAAAAACGTAGTGTTGTGTGATTTTGCGTTTCTAAGACAATAAATCAATAATCGCAACATTTTTGATTTATATTTTTGATAAGGCTAAGTTTTATAGATTTTGAAAATAATTAGCTAGGGTTTTAATTCAAATTATAAACAAAACATTTTCTTGGTAAATTTAAATAAATACACATTTTCAGGTGTTGTCAAATCTAAAATTACTGCGCTCTAATTCCAAGAAAATGGATAAGCTGACTAACACTTCTTTATCTATTATTCACGCATTTAGTCACGATAAGTACAACAATAAAATCAATTCCAACAATACTGCCTTCAATGAGTTGGCTCGATAAGCCAAGATTGATCAAGTAAAAAGTTGCAAATATTAAATGATTATTCTTGTAAAATGAATAATTAAATATATTTAAAAAAATCAAACATTAAACGTTTCACTTGCAGCAATACTCATAGTAAATACCGAAAGCACAGTTGTTGTAATTAATGAATTACTTTTACTCATTGAAAAGTAATATTTACCATTAATTACAACATTCTAAAGGTTTTATTGGAACGTGTGTTGTATTACTTTTAGTTTTTAAAAAGGACGGTGGAGACAGTTTCCAGAATGGATTGTAAAAGTAAAAAGATTAGTTACCGAACGAAGTTGAGGATCGGGTCGAAAAGTCCAATTAATTGCCGAATGGAACCCGCGTTAATTAATAAATGAAAGATTTACCACTAATTACTGGCCGCGGTGTAAGTGACCCTCGCCCTGTCCGGCGCCGGTACCCATGCGTAAGTTATGTAAGCGGCCGAGCCGAGATAAATTAATGAAATATTTAGAAATTTCACAGCGACGTTTTTGTTATGTAAGCAGGAAAGATCTCGTAGTCCGAAGGGGGGAATCAAAATGTTGTAATTTCTCTTCCTTAATAACAAGAGCCCATGTGCGGCGCTACCTTGGGAGATCGTGATCTGCATACGCTAATGAGACCTAAGAAACTATGAAATATGTAATATAGAACTAGGGTCAATATACAGCTTAATTTCGTTGTTTCAACATCGCCGCGATGAAGTATGGATTATTAAAAAAAAACAAGAAAAAATCGTGTGTATGGTATTATTTAAGTCCCTTTGTAGTGTACTTTCATATTATGTAACACGTAACAAGAGATGCCGATTCAAGAAACGTAATTACTAAACCATGATCCTTTTAGTGAAGCTTTCAGATTAGATTTCACGCGCTGTTTTTGCCGCAGCGGCACTAAAAGCCCAAATCCAGCAAAATATGAAAACCCACCGATCCTCTGTAATATTTTCTGCTCCGATATTTATAACACTGACTCGCATTATTTCAACCCATACATATACTTCCCCCCAAGTCTCGCAAGATACTGATGTATTGTCATTTATTCCAGCACCTTATTTAAGTCTCCATAACCTACAGCAGCAATAAATCGTGAAACTGCCAAATATATTTTGGAATAAAGCAGTTTTTAAATTTAACGCTAATCATATGTGTAACATTATGTGCCATCCCATTTTAGACTGTAGTTTTACTAATCTTATACAACTACCCCTCGTTACTCTCATTAATGCAAACATTTTTAGAAAACTTACAACCAACTATCCTTCCTAACATTTACCAAAATAGAATCAAACAACCAAATTATTGGATGCCATTCTTGGCACAAAAACCAATTAATTTTAACAAGAATTGGCTTTTGATAATAAATTTTGAAAAAACGCAAAAACAGTTTTTCCATTATAAAATCTTATAACGTCGGCGTCACCGATACAGCCCAAAATGCTATGCCAATCTTCTTGGAAGGTGGTTTTCATTCTGATAATAGTTAACGCAAATCGATTTAGCTGGGGAATTAATCCAACTTTAAAGGATATCTAAATAGATTTAAAAAGACTGGCTTGAACATTCGATAATGCGGGTAGGTTGTAAACAACGCAGCATTGCAAATGGAAATCAAGGGGACGTATACCACAATTTTAGAACTACCTAGGATAGGTCCACGGATTTCAAAAAATCGCGAAGATCTGAGCAAGCAGCATGCCGATGGAGGCTCTCTAAGGTGGTGGTGGTAGTAATGAAAGAACGCATTGCTGAAGAGGACTCATACCTAGCTAGGGCAGCCATTGGTCGCTGGTGAAAAAAAATGAAACACTTGAAATTCGTGAAATTTCCACCATTTTCAAACCACTATAACTCGGCGTATTTTCAATCGATTTTGATGAATCTTTAAGGGCGAAAAACGTGTCTTCTTTAAAGTCATCCATGCGAATTTAAGCGTAACCTCTTCCGTCCCTCTCTAGCACCCCTGTGAAAAAAAATTTTTTAGTCCAACTTTGACGATGTCTACAGAGTTTGGAAAAATTTTGTCTACTCGATCCACTAAAGGCATTAAAATTTGATCAATTCCCTATGCAGGACTCGAAGAACGAGGTTCCTACGACGATTTGGAACCAAGTTATGGGTGTTTGAAGAAAAAGTGCATTTTGAGGTTTTTCGCACACAACTCAGCGACTTATCAACCAAATTTGATGATTCTTTCGAGAAAAAATCTCATTTTGACCCTACTTTAAGGGGGTAAACTCAGATTGGAATGATCCCTTTTAGAACACTTCAACCCCCGAACAAAAAACACGTTTTTTGGGCAAAAAAACCCATAACTTTGTGCCAAATCGTCGTAGGAACTTAGTTCTTTGAGTCCTGCATAGATAATTGATCGAATTTTAATGCCTTTACGGTGGATTGAGTCGAAAAAAAAATTCCAACTCCGCAGACATCGTCAAAGTTGGACATGGTTTCCTGAAAAAAAACATGTTTTTTCACAGGGGCACTAAAGGGGGGCGGAAAGGGTTACGCCTAAGTTCGCATGCATGACTTTAAAGAATGCACTTCAAAGTTTTTCGCCCTCAAAAATTCATCAAAATCGATTGAAAATACGCCGAGTTATGGCGGTTTGAAAATGGTAGAAATTTCACGAATTTCAAGTGTTTGATTTTTTTTCACCAGTGCAGATTTAAAAAGACTGGCTTAAACATTCGATAATGCGAGTAGGGTGTAAATAAAGAATCGTGAAGGTCTGAGCAAGCAGCATGCCGGTGGAGGCTCTCTAAGGTGATGGTGGTAGTGATCAAAGAACGCATTGCTGAAGAGGACTCATACCTAGCTAGGGCAGCCATTGGTCCCGGACTCGGGAAATGTATTCTATAATAATATATATTTAATGCGTATATAGAAACCTAATAATAAGAAAGAATTATTATTGTTGTAAAAACACTGAAAACATGAGATTTGCTGTATCTTTTGTGCTCAAATTAAAGTATTTACCTTTACGTGCCAATTAAATGTCATCACCATTGTTGTTTGATATATATGAAAACATTCATGACACATACCAAAAATATCATCACATGCCTATTCAAAAACTGATTGAAGACTACTACAACTTTGATTTTCAAGGTACACTCTCCTCGACTTATTATTATTTTGTTGGCATTTATTCTACTTGCAACGATTAGCCAAAGTTTGATTTCCACTCTCCTCTACCTAACATTATTTTGTTGGCATTTATTCCACTTTCAATGATCAAAATTCTGAGCCAAAGTACAACACTTCCCACTACTTATTATGATTATTTCATTGGCATTTATTCCACTTCCTACGATTACAATTTTGAGCCAAAGCAGACACTTCCTAGAAGTATTTCAAAATCAACACCAATAGGATGAAGTGTTCGTGATAATTGATTAACGCAATCCTCTCGATAAACTGGTAAGCAGCGTGTCTGACCAGAGTTCTGGGAAATGCTTCCAAACTTTGAATGATCAACCTGCGACAGCGTTCAGCTCACAGGGAAATCTTGGTGACCTACAACTTGCTTGGTTGAGAGTCTAATTGGTAGTTTTGAACAGATCAAAGCCGGAATTGGTTAGGCCTCTAAATAACCCACAAAAATGCTTTATTTGCCCGTTAAACTAGGAAAGCTTTTTCGTCAATACAGGATTGCCAGTTTTTAGGAGAAAGCCTACTGAAGAAACAATTGTGGTAAATCATTGACCAGACAGAACGTTCCAAATTCAACCCACAATTTACCCAGTTGTTGCGGCCAGGACAACGATAATGGAATAAATATTAATAATATGTTTATTTTCCAACGAAATTTGTATTTTATTACAGAGAAACTTAATAGATTTGTTTAAAATGAAATACTACAGTTGTGTTACATACTTTTATAATAGGTCTGTTATAAACGAGTATAAGCTTAGTGTTTCTATATTTATATTTGTTGAAATATTCCAATATTCCACTTAATGTGTTCTAACTAAGAGCATGAAGATTCCAAACCATCTTTCGTACAGAAAAAAGGTTTCAAGGTAAAAGTTGAAAAAATCATCGCTACAAGATTTCCATGAACACCCGATGAGGAAATGCTATAATTTCTTTTTTATTGTAGATATTGTTGGCAATGGATTTATTACCTTGTGGGAGATATCGTATTACTTCATACATTTGCACAATCCCGTGCTTTTATCAAATTTAAAGCTAAGTCTTCTGGTTGTAATCTTGAGGAACCGATTATTATAAGATTAAAGTGGGTGGAATGCAACTAACTAGATTTATAAAAAAAAAAACGTGCACAACTAGGCTATGTAAAATAATATCTAGTTCTAGCACTACCGGGCCATGCTATTGTAAACTTCAGTTGGAATGCTATCATTTATTTCCCGAAAGATAATCTTGTTATTTGATCGATGGCAATGCTGTTACCTCTGCATGAAGTATTATTTTGCCATCAATGTATACAATTTAACATAAAACAACTATTTGTATAAATTACAGGTTTCTAAATGTTTTTGAAATGCATGCGTTTCGTCAGGTATTTTCCACATTTATTGTTCCTGATTCATCACATATTGATATTGCAAATTTGTTCGTAAACAAAATGGTGCACTAACAGTATTTAAAACTTGTTTATTATCAACCAGTCGCCTGTGTAAACCATATAATCACACCAATAACATATCTATCTATATATTTAGCAAAACGGATGAAATGATATATGCAAATTATTTGGATATATGTTATCAGCTTTATCGATTTTATCGTACTCTTCCAGGATCAATTCCTTGATGGTGACATCACAATATTTACCTTCGGTAAGCATCAGTGACGGCTTGCGTTTTTTTTGTACGGCCGAGGTAGCAGTTTTTGCAACCGACCCTACCCATGTATTGACACCTCTGCTACCTCGGCCGTACATAAAAAAAAACCGCGAACCGTCACTGATAAGGATTGGATGGGGTTTTGGTCGATGTTTTCCGATATTCTTTATATATCGTCGGTGAAACAATACCGCCTATCTGACATTTACCAAATTTGACAGGATAGACAAAAAACTGATTTATAGCTTTCTGGGAAAAGATTATGTACTAAAATCTCAATTATTTTGGTCCAAATGGCGGTTAGGCGGTATTTCAGCTTCGTCAACGAAATGAAATTGTTTGATGAAACCATATTACTGGTTCTTTAGATGAATACTGCGATATTGCTTTGGTTATCATGAAATAGCCATTAGCTATTACTTATACTTCCAAAGAATAGTACTTCGGTTTCAGATTTTTTTAATATAGTGAACATATGTATTTTTGTTGAAGCGTCTCAAAAAACAAAAATCTAAACTGCTTACTCTTCTAGGATCGATTTCTCTATGAGCTTCGTACGGGAAATCTGTAGGATTGTTCAGATTGAAAAAAAATCGTTAATGGTACTCAAAATCCTTAAAATAAATTCGTCGGATGTGTATATGAATTTCGCTCTTTTAAACATAATCATGAGGACGACAGATATTAATTTTAAGAATCGATGCTTTCTAGCGCGAATAACATAAGCTGTCGATGCGTCTTAAACTCAAAACTATGTAGATAAACCTCTCCTTATAATTGATTTTGATGGAAATCTAATTCAGATGAACGTATGATCTTTAGAAACTTATGATAGTAAGTGTGAAAAACCAACTAATGATAGCTTTGTAAGTATATATACGATGAGTATAAATTTGTGGCATTGTGAGTTTGGTTAGAGCAAACATGCATTATTTATTCTAGTAAATATATTTCGTTATATGTTTTTTAGTGCATTGAACCCGCTTAATATTGCAACTTAGCACACATACGAGTTATCAATAAAACGCAAGGCGTTCGCTAGGTGGTTTTCGAGTAGTTCGACTATCGATGGTGGTTAGCGTTTGGTATATTTTAACAATGTAAATATTTTCGAATAAAATCCTGGGCATCCGGGATATTTGTACAAGTCGGAATCGAGTCGTGTTGTTTCTAAATGGCCGTAATTAAGTGCATTAAAGAAATTTAAACGCTAAATTGATGGTATTGTTACATTCCTGCAAAGGAGTTGAAAGTCGACGAATTGGGGTGGATTTTGTTTAGTAATATAGACGCTCGTGCTCTGGCAAGTAGAAAACTATCAATGGAACATGAGAATGGTCGAAACGGCGCGTTCAAGAGTCTGTATTGAAATGTGCTTAGTCAAGTGCATTTGATTTTACAGGAGTAAGCTCAAAACTGTCCTTGAACCGGCTATAAATTTCTTAGGTTAGGTTATATATCACGTAGCCATATATTTCGCCCGGTAAAATAATATGTGACAATTATACGGTTGGTTTTATTAAAATAATTCCATTAAATATCAAGGTTTCTCAGCAGCCGGTTAAAAATGAACAACAATGTCTTCAAGCTACTCACATATTCAGATATTCATAATCGATTTGTATGCGATTTATTGACTGGTTCTGTAGTACGACGTAGTAAGTATAAATTCATTCAAGTGCACTTGACTTATATGCGCCAATTATTGGTTATTCCTAGAAAGAAAATGCATTTGCACGTTGATTTGCAATTCACGCGAGTTTTGCACGCAGAAGAAAAAACCTAATTGATTCATTAACGACTCCTCTCTCTCCGTGCCATCGCGGGAAATCACCAACTTCTACTTCGATACTTGCAAATTCCATCAAATGCTACATTATGCATATGCAAATCGGAATAATCCCATTACGACACTGCAAAAATCAAGCCTTGGGAATTTTCAAAAAAAAGCTCTTCGCTTTAATAATTTATGGTTACCTACAAAACAGCGCTTGAAGTTTCGATTAAACACTGTTTTGACTGTGTATGCAGCAAGCGTGTTTACGATGTAAACAATTGATCGGTTCACGCATTTCCATCGCACGAGACCGCAGGGGCTGCAGGAGTATAGGATATCGCACCGAAAATGGCATGGGGAGATTTATTGCATACATAGGGTTAATAAATTTTGAAACCAGAATTAATGCCTTTCAATAAGTCGACGGTACACACTATTTTGTAACTTGTTTAACAATGCTTCCTTATTTTTTTTTAATTTCATGTATGTGAAAATGTTCTTATGAGTAATTATGGGTAATACACTACACCCAAATTGAAATATAAAGAAGGAAAACGTCACTTAAAAATTTGTTTTCAATTTGCATTAAAAGTAATAAACTAATACATAAATATTTATATAACTTAAACATTTATTCTGTTACTAGTTTCGGCGATCCAGTTTGGAATTTATTATCAAACTGTAACAAAAATTTATCCAACAATAAATGTCATTCTTAATTTATCTTTAAGTAGCTGTGGGTAATATTTTAAATATATAATCGCAATTTTCAAGGACTCCAAACACAATAGTTGTTTTCTATTTCAAGATGGAAAGCAAAACGGACGATCTATCGCAACATGTACAAATAAAACGCATAATTCAGGCAAATTTTACAATAACCGAATATTTCCAAATAAATTATGTAAAAAAACGATAATGTTGAGGATCACTTTCAGTGATTTAAATATTTAAAGACGATTGTGCGATTGCATCACGTGCAGGATTAATTTAGTGTGCTAAGGAATTGGATTCAATCTTTAACATTTCAGCCGAGTGCAATTTTAGAGATTTGGAGTGAGGCCAAATCGTTATCCAGCAAAAATATAAATTCCTACCAGTTTTGGCATATACTTCAAAAATGCCCCAGAAAATACAGGCCCAGCGGAATTTAGCCAAATTAAATGCCGATTTAAGAATGTAAATGTTCGCAAAAAAAAACTTTCCAGGCCATCAAAAATTAAAGTAGAGATGGTGCCAAGGAGGATTAATGGACATCCTGAAAAATACAACTTGCAATGATTCATCTGTTAGGTAAATTGGTCATCGACCTGTACCGAATCTTTAAACTATGCATTTAGAGGCGGAGCTGGATGAATTTTACAGCCAGATGTCATGTCATCGAAAGATATATTGAGACATTACAACGATGTTAATTTAATACATTGTCCCAATACTCAATATTCGTGTTTTCGGTTTTTTAACAATTTTTTCCGTGGAAAAATTATTTAACGATTATATTATGGAAAAAACTGCATTGTAAGATAAGCTTAATTACAATAATCCTCGTGATAAAAATTAATAGCCCGAACAGACTTATTATCATCACAGACCGAAACGCATAATGATTCGGCGGAGCAACTGATGACCCTAATGATGAGAATTACAGGAACAAATGGATGTCTCGGCGAAAACTGCACTTGCTAATGTAAACGACCGAAAAGGCTTTATTACCACAATTCCAGCTTAATTGCTGAAGGAAAATAAACTGCACACGAATAAAACAGTACTTTCTACGTCAAACTACAATAAGTAATGACTGGAGATGTATACACTCTGTTAAAGTAATATGTATCATAAACCACATACTAGGAAATTATAAAGAGTGCACTATTATCGGATTCATGCAATAGAAACATTTGTTTCAACGTATATATCCGTAAATAATTTTGTATTTTATATCTGAAAATTGGAGCATTGAAATGTAATAAAATTCCTCTCAAAATAAGTATGCAGCAAACCACCGACAAACGAATAGTTGCGATGCATGGAGACTATGCTCCGTTATATTTGATAAAGAAACCTTTGTCAAAACAGTTTCGGCGTGGATAGGAATTTGTAGATAATAAGAAGTGAAAGACTTTCAGAAGCGGTGAATGTTGAAATGTGGAAGCCATTGCCGTATAAAATTCGCTGCAATTGCAAATCTCTTGACAATATTGCGAGACAAGCTGGGACATGTTTGGATTCCCAGACTGCCTCTGAACCACAAACCCACACATTCGAGTTCTTAATCTTATATAGAGAATAATATAATTGAAGAACAATTATACCTTTAAAATTACAATACAAATTGGGACATTAAATTCACCTTGTACCTAAAATTTTACACGTAATATCAAGGTCAGTATTTCTATCAACAATCAACTTGCGAAGGTAGATTAGAAATATAGGGATTTGCATAAAGTACCAATTTTTTTGCCATTACATGTTTATAATGTAGAAGTTTTGAATTTCACCTCCTCATATTTACATGATGTTGTAGGTAGCAATGCTCATGACCAGCATGGATTATAAATATCATCTAAAAGTAATAATATAAACGAGCAATAGAAAACAAAGCTATAATAAAGATAAAAATAACCTTTAGGACCGTTAAATTAGCAATACAAATAAATTTCTTGGCAATGCGATCATGTTTATAATTTTTTTATAGAGAGAGATTCTACTCCATCTACTTGAAGCAGAACCTTGCAGGTGCAAAATTTAGACCCGGCTTGGTCCCATGAAAGGGAAATGTGCTGCCACCCAAATCCTAGCCTGGCCCGACTAAGTTAGAAATAAATAATTATTTATTTTAAGCTACAACTTCTTCTATAATTCTTTAATATAACGCTAAAATTTGAAAGAATATGAAAAGTTTATTTGATTTAAAAAAAAAACTGCCCGTGCCACAGTGGTTCAGCTCAAACTATATTTTTACACGGCTTTGTGAAATCTACTACAAGATACATAAAAAAATGTAAGAAAAACAAATTAGAAACCTGCATATGGTGAATTCAAACCTAAAAAAAATCTAAAGATAAGACGGTAAATTTGGGCTCGTCTCGGTATTTAATTTTTTTACGTTTTTATTACTAGACAAAAAATTGTGGGCGCGTCGGCAACCGTCAGCGGATCATTGAAAATGTTTCGGAATCCCGCGATTTTTTTTTTACCAATAATGTGTATACGCTGTATCGGTGTTGATATTATTACTATGAATTTATGCGTTTTAGATTATTTCAATGAACATTTATTTTCCTGGCAAAAGGTTGAATTAATTAAATAACCCATTACTGGACCCAAGAACTCATTACTATTCTTAGGATACATTGAATTAATGTGAATTTTTTTTTCGATTCTAACATTGTTTTTCAATCAGTTCAGTAGTTTAAGTGTTATGGGCCAAAATCTACTAGAAACGTCGAATTTTTGGGCCAAAGTAAAAATCGAAAATTACTCTATCGTCACGCAAAAATATAAAACGTCAAATTAAGTCCAGTTTCTTATTGTTTCCTTATAGACCGCTCTTTTACGAAGAAAACAAGGTATTGATAAATCTATTGATAAATACCGGAGTTATGAGCAATTGAGTGAAGGTACCAAAATTCGGGGGAGTCGCTGCATTTCTCCTATATTTTTTCTCTCAATATTCTTGAAAATACACATGGACCTGTAAAATACTATAACAATTACCTATTTCAAAAATATAATTTATAATTGCAATACTTTTTCTGATAATTAACAAAAACCTAAGTTTTTTATTAACAGAGAAAATATTTTTTTGCAAACATACAGGGAGAGTCTCTAACTTGGAATAAATTCAGTAAATTAAAGAAAGTTAATTTTTCGAAAATATGCTCCGATGGGTCGATTAGTATTTTAAATTGCGCTCTTTTTGATGTAATTAAATTTTAAACAGCATTTCCCAAATTTGAGATATGACGTCATCGACTATTTTTTTTATGGCAACGTTAATTTTTTTATCACTATTCTTAAAGAATATAATAAGAATATATAAGTTACACATGTGTGCCAAATTTCAAATTTGTCATTTAGAAGATATTTAACAAACATCTAATTTGAAGAATGAAGAAATCTAAGCCAACTTAATTCAATTTTTATGCATTTTAAAAGTGGAATGACAAAAGGTGCTGGTTTGTCATTTTTAGTCGAACTGACGTTTAGTTATAAAAACAAGTAAGAAGTGTAGCATCGCGTTCGAATATTTGAGCGAGGAGAGTATTAGTCGTTCCACTGTTGTGTTGACTGTTGTTCACCATTTGTCAAAAAATTATACCAACATGCCATACTTAACTGAAACGCACAAAATCGAAATTTTAATGATGATTGGCTATGGAGATAGGTCAAGAATACAAAATGAAGTTATTTATTTATTTATTTAGAGAGAAGTATCCTGGTTTATCAGCCATATGGCAAAGTATCGTAAGCAAGATTGAAAGACAGTTTCGGGAAAATGGGCATTTAAGAAAAGCAAATATGCGCTCAGTGAAGACGTCAAAATTGATGTACTTCTCTGTATTCAGGAAAATCATCATGTCTCCTCTAGGCAGATGGCTAGGGAACTCAAGATTAGCCAGTCTTCAGTATCAAGAATCCTTAGAGCGCAAAAATTTCATCCTTATAAAATGACAATCTTCCAGGAACCGAAAATGATCCGGATAGAAGACTTCAGTTTTGCGAAAAAATTATGGATCTACTAAAAACATAGAACACATCAACGTTTATGTTAAATGGTGAGGTAAATCGTCAAAATTGCCGCCATTGGGCAGACAAGAACCTACGCTGGATGAGGGAAGGCCACACTCAATATCCAGAAAAAGTTAACGTTTGGGCAGGGATTGTTGGTGATTGAGTTATAGGACCAACCGCATTGGAGCGGGATATTTACAATTCTTGGAGGAAGAACTAATTCCGAGTTTGGCTATTTTGTTCCCTTGTCCTGTAGAAGCTGACGTCCCGAATAGAAACATCTGGTTTCAACAGGACGGTGCGCCTCCTCATTTTGCAAAGCATGTCCGTGAGTACCTGGATAATGTATTTCCAAGAAGATGGATTGGCAGAAGAGGACCAGTTGAATGGCCACCCAGGTCTCCGAATTTAACACCTTTGGACTTTTTCTTATAGGGGTACTTGAAAAGCAAAGTTTTTAAGACCAAACCGGCAAATATTGAGAAGTTGAAAGAATGAATAAGACAGGAGTGTAGGCTAATTTCCCCGGAAGTAATTAGAAACGTTCAAAATGAGTTTCAATTCCGTTTAGGGTATTGTCAGTTAGAAAATGGACAACATTTTGAGCATTTATTGAAGAAAGACTATTAAGTTGAATTAATTTTTCAAATTCTTGAATCTTGGAGGCGTTCACTTCGTGGTACATTTTCAATTTCGATATAAAGAAAACACTTAACTTTTTTATACCATAGAACATCTTAGATCATACAATTTAAAACATAATAATTCAACCTTTTCAAATCATCTGTTAGAATCAAACCATAATTTCGGCAAGGATGTACTTTCAGTAATCCATCTCACCGAACAATGGATTTATTGGAAGCCCTTGAAATTCACAAGGCAAAAATGAATCCGGGAATTTCCATCCTCAACGACCAGGTTGACCTGATGTACACCCCTCTTTTTGAAGCGTTCTAGTTTTAGTATATATACCTTTGTATTTCGTATTTTAAGTACTCAGTTTGATAATGATTACCGTGTAATTGAAACTAGTCACGTAAAGTAAAATAAAAGTGGTATAAAAAAGTTAAGTGTTTTCTTTATACCGTAATTTTTCAAATTTGATGTTTGTTAAATATCTTCTAAATGACGGGAAATACAAATTTGAAATTTGGCACACACGTGTAACTTGATATATTCTTTAAGAATAGTGATAAAAAAATTAGGGTTGCCATTCAAAAAATAGTCGATAACGTCATATCTCAAATTTGGGACACGCTGTATAAAATTTTATTACATAAAAAAGAGTGCTATTTAAAATACTAATCGACTAGTCCGAGCACGTTTCCGAAAAATTAACTTTCTTTGATTTACTGAATTTATTCCAAGTTGGAGACTCGTCCTGTATATATTTTTATTGTTCATAGATTTCAGGTTAACATATATGTAATGACTAAAAATTACCCCAATTCCCAAAAACAGAATAGAGCGTATACCCTACCGTTAAGGATCCTGCGGCTCCCCTAGGGCGCCCCGTGTGGGAGCCACTAGATGCATTCTATATGCACAAAATAAAACACAATGAAAATCCAAATTCTTATTATAATTGCTTGTCCAATACCTGGATTCTTGTAACCATTATTAGATGGTAATCCATATTTAAACAAATACAAAGTTTTGAGATTTAAGCTGGATGATTATCGCAAATATATATTTCGAAATCTTGGTCTTTTAAATTCTTCCATAATTGGTATTCATTTTTCATAAAAAAACTAATGATGGTTGAATTTTGGAACTGTTTATTTCCTTGATATCTAAAATGTGTGTACGTTATTGCAGGAATACTACTGTTGAAAGATTTAGGATTTAAGTATGCGCATCTTCTGCTCTTGCCAAATCACACACGTTTCATTGGTTCTCTGTGTGTTTTTACAACAATTAAGCGCTTAAAACTAGGCTTGCTATATCCTAAATCCTGAAATATTATGATTACATTTTAAGTAAACAAAGTCTTAAAACTAGGTAATATGCAACAAGGCCAAAACTTTATCGTAAACTTAAAATAAGTTGCTGGTAGTGTTGAACAACAATCACGACTTTGATTGTTGTAGGTTACACCGAAATAGAACCCTGGCAAAATTATGAAAAAATTGAACCGGCTTCGCGGCGTTTATTTTCGATTGTTGAAGAATTGGACCATTGGCATAGATCGGCGGCAAAACAAAACCGCTCACCAGGTTTAATGGCCCTACATATTGCGTTGTTTAAAAACAAGATCGCACATTCACGTTGGTTATGCAATAACTATTTCACCTTGCTGCGTAATTCAATCGCAGGTAGTCTCGAATAACCCACGTGTTTAAAATATCACCTTTCGTGAGTATTGTTCCGAGAATGATCCATTGATATTTATTTAAAAAAAAAAACCGCGTCTGCTATTCGGTTTAAAACAAAATGTCAATGTTTAGGGCGGTTTGGGGTTCCACTGAAATTTACCGTTGGGATTCATGGATATTCATGAATATAGCGCGAACATTTACTTAAATTAAAGCATAGCTTGTGGTGGAAAAGCCAATAATCCTGCATTCTATGTCCTGCAGTGGACTGGCTGATACAGATAAATGTCGAGTTGGACTCGACATAGGACCGCGAAGGGTTAATAATAAAACTCGACGATTGAAACGTGATGCCTTACTTTTCGACGTGAGATATCAGGAAGTATCAAGGGGCGTAGAGTGATCAATATGCTGTTCGTGAATAGCTTCGATTGCTGCAAAACGTGTCATTTTTCGATAATAACTAGAACGAATAGAATAGCTGCGATGATATGATGTATTTAAAATTTAAAGTATTTAGGTTTGGTAGTGCGAGAATGAATGAAAATTTGGGAAATGGAGTGTTGATTGTGTTTGAGTTTTTAGTGGCGAGTAATGCATGTGGGAAGTTATTAAACTCAAGCGTGTTTGCATCTGTTTGTTTGAAAATATTAGGTCTGGGTGGAGATGAGAGTAGTTGTGCGTCGAGAGACCGCAGAGCGGAGAGCAGAATTTGTGGCGGCACCGCACTGAATTAATTGGGAATGCAATTTATCGGTCGCGAATCAGCAATCTACAAGCGCTAAGTATTATTAAATGTTGATTATTATTATTCCGGCCTGCGAACATGTCATATCTGATTCAGTTTATTAAACCGAATAATGCGAACGGCATTAAACTGTCGCCATGATTATCCGTCAAATGTGCGTCCGCAGAATACAACAATTGGGAGCTTCAATATCGTCTATTCTCGAACAATATAAAAATATTACGTAGTGGATGCCTATCTAAATATATCCTTGCCTATTTTTACAAATTCCAAGTGGGATTTTTGTGATCGGCCCCGCGCAAATTATCGCGAAGAATTGAACTATTATCCGGCTTCTATAAATAGCTATAATGTGCGTAATTAAATTTGGTTAAATTTAGCTGCGGGCCGGGATAACGCACCGTTCCAATTCCGTCGGGTTCGGTTCGAAATTCGGCAAAGTTCTCAATTTTGAGCAGCGAGCCATTCAAGGATCACCAGAAACGTGCAATTACTCAAAAAGGCGCTCGCTCGCTGCTTCGTGCCGACGCGAAACGTGCACAGAACGAATTATACTTCAGCTACATTGTAAACCTTTTTTCTGACTCGTTTAAACTCCATAATCGTCTTTTTTCCTAAATAATTACACCATTGTGTGGGATAAAATTCCTACCTACGATTGTATACAAATTGTGAGGCATTTTAATATTTCAACCGCTGCGAGGGTGCATACATTTGAAGCCCTCCGGATTTCGATTGCGATTGGAACATAGCTGCCGAACACATGTTGGCGTGTCGTTTATTTTAACGAGCTGCTTCCAACATTTCAAAAGAACACACTTAATTATTTGTTCAATTTAACAAATTATACCGTACCTACGACGGCTACGCAGTTCTCAGGTGGCTGCGCCAGATTTAGATCACCTGCGCGTCTTCCCCCGATAAAAGTTTCCATACTAATTAACAGCGTCCTGCTTCTGGCATAGAAACTCTATCGCCGACGTGGAAATTCAATAAAACACTTCCTCGTTCTACACGCCTAAAATAATCACAAGTCATCGACGAACATACTACATTCCATACATATATAAAATAAACATCAACTTCCATTATTCAACTTTTGATCAACTTATGGATCTCAAAGCTAAAGCATCAACAGCTCCTGACAAGCTCCTGAATATATAAAAACATATTGCTTCAAGCGGAAAAACATGTACAGGAGGATCAAAGAAAATGCCTCCTGCAACACTTTCAATTGAAATATTTATTCGTTTTGGAAGACATACAAGAACTGCGTCGCAGTAAAACTAGCACTAAACAGGATTTATTCTTATAAGAAACTAGGTGTTGGTAGTAACTATCTATCGCCACAATATGGAAAAACAAATTACTTTCCGTAATATCTACAAAATAGTAGAGAAAATTAAGGCGTGATCAGTTTAGTTACGGCACAATAACGAATACTATAAAAACATTTTCTAGTGAGTGCGATAAAGGTGGAATGTGTCGAAATTATGTATCAGTATCGCACAATAAAACCGGGAGTATTACAAGTAAATGATCACCGGCTGTGGAATAGTGGTGCATTTATGAGGGCATTGGTAAGATTCGAAGTGATGCAATTTTGTTTCCTCGTGTTGCTGTATATGGTGGTTCTGTTTGACCACTTCCTCAATATTGCGATGGTTTATCTATTCGACCACGTTCCTGCCTTAATTCCATGTGAGCAGCGCGAACTACGAATTACGTTATTACAACGTTTGCAGAAATAATAGCGGACGGATGGTTGCCGAGGCGACATTATTACTCCTGTTGTTTTGTTGCATCAGCCCAATTTGCATCGAGCAAATCGGCCCATTTCCGCACGGGATCTCTTGCGAATGATCGAATCGAATGCATCGCGAGCTAGCTCGAACCGCCTGTTCCCGAGGCGAGGGAAAATAATGCAAATAAACTGGTTTATATTGGTTTTATATTAATATAAAAATTACACTTGAGACATTGTAAAACTATACGTGCGCATTAACTTGAGACGCGGTTGCAGTTCGTTGCATTTCTTGAATAATCGTACGATTTTTCGTTTCCGGAAAAATACCTGTACACATCTCCTTCTAGCATTCCAGTGGATACCTAATTTTGCGAGATTAAATTACATGGCGTGGCAAAACAAACGAGCATACAGTTGAAGTTGCAGGAAGCGAGGTGTGGAATTTCTTCACATAAGTCCCGAAATAGCACAAGAGCTAATTGCCAAAAATGAAAACGGAAACAAGCATTTCGAGAATGCCGCTGCCTCCATAATTTTTATGTTTTAATCACTGGAAATGTAAATTTGGAAAAAAATCCACCGTTAGAAAGTATCCGATTGTGTAATCTGAGCTTGGAACGGCGCTAGAGATATCAATTAACAATTTACACACACGCACACACATATGCCATGCGTACGCGGACGGGCGCAGGAATTTTGATTTTTTTCTAAACACAGCTTTTTAATGTGATTTATGCAAATTACGCACTCTCGAGTTTCTAATAAAAGTCGTCCTACTGTTATAATTAATACACCTCGTAGGCCTTGGGTCCAAGTTTGTAGCATTGTTACTGCTCAGCAATAATATTCATCAAATGCACTTTCAATATCCTATACATCCTAGTTCATCTCGTCACACCTATAACGATCCTTTGTCGGTTTAGCTTGCTCTGCAGAATTTCTCACAACCTTTATCAACCCCTCTAAACTGGCCCAGACACCTTTTCTTAAAAGTTAATACACATCAAATAATCTTCGTGATTCAAAGGTAATCAATATAACCAAAAGATTACTTTCAAAATTGAAAGACAATTCAAATGAGGATTGAAGTAGTAGTAAATTATATCGCATTCACACTGAACCAAGTTAACATGATGCCATCGCCAATCTTGCTAATCATTTAATCATTTCGAAATGAAAACGGTAAACTAGTTACAGATCAATTAACCCCTTAAAGCACACTATTTTAGCGTTACCGTTTGGCGCGCTCGGATTAACTCGAGCGTGTACGTTAAGGGGTGAAGTCTTCGTAGCTTTAACTGAAAGCTTTGGTGCTTTGGAAAATTCAATTCTGGAGCGTCTACCCAACAATCTGAATCTAGTGATAGGGTGGATATTTTTACCAAATCGTGGAGTATAATGGTTTTTGTATAAATTTAGAAATATAAAATTTAAGGCTGTTTTTATGGACTTTTTTAGCCTCAACCAATAGAATGGAATTCTACATTACTTACATTGTTAAATCTTTTTAGCCCGAACCAAAATTGAAAATCAAATGTGCACTGAACGCGAAATATGATGAAAGTTTTGTCAAAATTCTGCGGAGCCGCACATTAACCTCTTCACGCCCAGGTTCGCCACATGTGGCAACAAGCGAAAAATGAAAACAAAAACATTGTACAAAAAAAATTACTTCTTTAGCGCTATCTATGGAATTTTTTTCATATTTTTTTGCATAAATAGGAAAGTTTGTGTCAGTTTTGTGTCAGTGAAATAATATTTCGTAGAAAAAGTTAACAACAACAAAGAAGTAATTTTTAATCAAACCTGGGATTAAATCAAAGCAGCATGGGCGCGAAGTGGTTAATAGGCCAGGGTGGCGATTTGTTAATCACTGACATATCGCATCATGAACTCTTGTGCTTAAAGACTTATATAATGACCTTCTATCGAAGCGGATTTAGCGCGCTACGAACTGTTATCGAATCTCCATTGTGTACTTTTACTTTTCCCTAAACAATATCAAGGCCGATTCGCCAAGAATTTACCACTATATTTGCCCTGAGAATTTAAGCTGTTAGAAACTTTAGGCAATTGTAATAGATGGACTAAATTTGTTCAAAAGGTCAAGGAAACTGCAAACTTAGACTCGATAATGTGGTTGTCACAGTTCCAGTAGTCAGGTGTTGTTAATGCCTAAAATCAATTGATGTATACAAAGGAATAGACGATTGTGGAGGAAACTTTTTCAGTTTGGGGATCTTGAAGTAAAACTTAAAAAAAAACCTACTAGAACGTTAAAATTATTTTGACCTGCTCTGAACGTTTAAATAACTGAGTTATAGCTACAAGACGAAGCTGGTTCTATTCACCAACAACATGAAACCTTATTGCATGACACTGCCGAAGCTATTTAATACGACTTTAGTTCCTGCTTCCCAGTGCAGTAACTGGGAGTCATCCTTGCCCCAAGCTGAGCTGGAGTACACAGAAGCTACAGAAGGCAAGTCTAGCATTCTGGCAGTGTTGTCGAGCCATGGGGGAGGACTTGGGGGCTATCACGCAGGATGTCAATGTCGTGGTGCGGTCTGCCTTGACATAAGCAGCAATTGTATGGTGACCAGGAATTAAACTAAAAATTGCAACAAATCAGCATCAACATATTCAACGTCTTGCATGTTTTGAAATCACTGGAATTATGCGCACCACCATTATCGTAGCCATGGAGGTCCTACTGTGCCTCGTGTACGGGAGATGGCTCTACATACAGAGCTAAAACTTACAAGCCAGGATGGATTAACTACTGGAAAGAGCGGTTCAGAAGAACTCTCTTCCAAGGAAGTGTGAAAATCTAACTTTCCGAAAGACATTACATCTTGCAAAACGCCGAAACTCGAAAGCGAATATTTTATTCACGGACGGAACCAAAAACAAGGAAGGAGCAGGAATATACTGTGCCGAATTCAGTCTTGAAATAAAAATGCCTCTGCAAAGCCACGCTACGATTCTCCAAACGAAAGCTGGGATACTCATAAGGGTCCAAAAAATAACTCAATTGAATATTAAGGATGAAGATATCTGCATCCTTACAGATAGAAAAGCTCGCCTTACAGCCATAACAAATCCTGAGGTCTCATTAAGGCAGGTAGCACTGGAGAAGGCATCTACAAATAACAGACTTGCTCTCTCCAGGGTCAAAGCTCATTCGAACACGGCAGATGCTATAGTCAAACATGGAGCATTTCTAAGAAGCTGAAAGAGACATGTGCCCCTCTCAACATACTCCTAGATATCACTCTAGCAGCACATAAAGCAAGGTGGATAAGCACCATCACATATGCTCTTTTCAGAAATACAATACGAGCACCTGATACAATGGTAGTTTAGTATTACGTAAATCTATCAAGGACAAACCTGAAAATATTATCTGGCTTACTATCAGAACCAGCTAAATAACCAACTCCAAATGATGGGAGTTTCAACAGACCCTATCTGCGGAGGCGGTAACGACGAAAGACTACTAGAACTACTTCAACAGTAAGTGACTATAGGCAAGGTAGATTGATGTCGCACCGTAGCCAACAGCGTAATTGATATGCCGGGGACACACCTGTATGTATCAAATTTATTGAATCGGATTAACCTAGCATTTTCCTTCTTTTGATCACCAGTTTGCCCAAATCAAAACAAAAATGTTTCAATTTTACTGATTCCACCAATTAAAATTTTACGCAAATCAAAAATTAAAAAAACATTGTTGGGCACACGTTTTAAATCTTTAGTACTATGGTTTCCGTAACTTATCAAACTAGGACGTAATTACATTGTTGACCAAATTTAAAAAAAAGGAAGACCAAATAAAAAAAAATTAATAGGTTAAAAGGCCAGAATAAAGAAGAATTGATCAAAAAATTGTATTTGTAAATTAAAACCGTTTGTTTGTATAAACAAACCTATTACCGTAACCGTAGGTATATAATCGGCTACAAAGTTAGCATTTCTTATTTTAAACATGAACAGAAACCTATAACCATTAAACCGATTTCTTTTATTCTCTAATTGTCGCAGACGTAAACTCGTTGCGCAATGTCAACTACAAAATGTATTTTAAGGCCTGGGACATTGTATTGGATTTTTACACCCCATTTTGCGGTTTCCCATCAAGGCTCCAGAAATAGATCCAGCGCGTAAGCGGATCAACAAAGGAAATTGGTTTCGGGTTTCAAAGCCATGCCAATAGAATATATATGCAAGTGGTGGATGCTTCCCAGAATTTATGAACGGTGGTGGCGTAAACAAAGGAAAGTACTATTTTTATGTATGCAGTTTTAAACCGTGCCAGATAAAACGTAAATCGTTTACTTCTTAGACAATGTTAGAAACATTAGAGAAGATAAATATGCAGTCATCGCAGTGTATGCTCATCTTTAGTCAATCTGATCTGATGAACGAGCAAAAAAAAATCAACTAGACTCGGCAGGTACCTTGGTGTACCGCGTAGAACTATGTTGAAAGCTGAATGGAAAAGAAACACTGGATAAAACACTTACTATGTTTTTTACCACAATTTATATATTATTTATATTTATATAAATTGTGGTAAAAAACATAGTAAGTGTTTTATTCAGTGTTTCTATAATGAATTACCACGTAGTAACGTTCGCAACCATCACCATGATTGAATCGAAAATTCTACGGCAAGTTTTGTGTAATGATTTTTTTAAGGCTTCACCAAAGAAGGTCAATTTAATGAAAAATGATTACCTCCCAAGCTGCACTATTGATGAAATAAATATTTCAGGTAACATTTGTAATATTTTAATATCTGTTTCCTAAAGCCCGTTTGTTACGATGCTTAATTTTATACAAAATTCACATGTTAATTTTTTTATGGTAAATTAGCACCGTAAATTATGCAGAGAAATTATTTTCCTGTTTGTCACTTCTGCATATTTTGTTGTGAAATTGAGCTTAAGCGCTTGCGTATTAATACACATTTAAGAGACTGTCCCATCCATATTAATCCATCTCATCACTTTCATTTCATCTTTCCTTTTCCGGTATTTTCCTTCAACTTTAACGCATCCTTACATCGTGTAGTGTATTTTTCAATTTCCTTTCCCTCGGGAGGTCTGCGAGAAGAAGAATTTTTATGCATGCTCTGTGCGCACTTTTTCAAGCAGATTTACCTCCGAATTAGAACCAGGTCTAAATAATTTACTCAAAAACTCACATGAAAATTTACTGCACAATTCTCTGTATACAACTGGCTTTAATATATTTGTAAAAATTGACATGCCAATTTTGTATAAAATTAAGCATCGTGTCAAACGGGCTTAACACATATCTCGATTTATTTTCTAAAAAGTACAGAAACATTTGTGTAAAAGTAAATCAGTAGTTTCAATACCTTGGCGAGCAAGAGTGTAAGTATCGTGTTTTTTTCTGTAACCACTTGGAAAACGATTTATTTATTGAACCGTATTGCAATTTTCTTTAAGTGGATTCAGCAGTAGAAGAACGTACATGGAAATTGCTTTTTATTGCGAATACTATGTGACATCTATTTTTCTTTTTATTTGCCATATGTATGATCTGCATCGCGTGATGAACCAACTTCATATTGAACATCAATTCATTTTTGGGTTATATGGACCCGAGGAGAACGGCTGGGTGAATTTACCTAATTAAAGATAAAAATAGCATTTGTAAGATCTCGTTAAGGTTTACAAAAATCAAGTTTTGGAAAACAAGATTTTAACAGATCGTAAATTATGAAGCTTGTTAATTTAGCGTTTACTTATCGGCTGATTTAATTAAAACATTGGATTTTGGGACACGGGTACAACAATCTCTCTTGGTGAAATGATTTTCCTGGGCTCGATTCGACGATGTCGATTGTGGAAGTCTGCATTTATTGCCGGCCCCGCCAATAAAATAACTTCTGGTGGCTACTGTCCGCGCCATCCCGGACTGCATAAATTTAAATTACACGGCTACATCTTTAATGATAAGATTTTAGAAACTCCTTTTTCCCCTTAAAATCAAAAATTATTTACGACCTCATCTTTATAGACCATTAACTTTTACTGGTCGTTTTAATACAAAAGTACATTTATATTTTCGTCAATTTTATTACTAATTGCCATCTAATATTAAAACATCAATAAAATCATCTATTACTCACTACAAAACATTTGAAACTACTAATAATACCTGAAGAAGATATTGCTGGGGGAATTTATTTATCACTTGAAGCACTTGAGTAGTTTATGCGTCTAACGGCTGTGTCATTGCTTGTCGGAATTAAATTTTATGGAGCTACAAAAACAGCTAGTAACAGTTATTGTCAAATGACACGCCACCTTATTGATTTCAATCTTGGGATTGGGAGGTCTGTAGGGCGTAGGTGGAGTGGTAACATTCACCTTCGAATCCAGCTGTTTTTTCCCATAATTGAGAAAATTGGTTTTGGTTATTAGTGTGAGTTTAGAAGCTGTTGTAAACTTGCTTGGTTGGTTTTTAATGAATAAACTACTCAAAATTACGGAAAGAAATTTTAAAAGGTCGCATTCTTTGATAGAAATATTTAATAATTAATTATTGTGTTAGACAGGTATTAGGGTGGAATGTGTAGAATGTATGCTAACAAAAACTAGAGCTGGATGAGAAACTTAAAAAATGCCCAACCGTTCTCGTTATTTATACGGATAATGTGCGCCATGAAATTTCAAGTATTTTTGGTAAAAATTGCGGCAGCCATTTTGAATGGCTATCATTTAATCCGTGTGAATCTGTGCTGCAGGCATAGTTGTCCTTGTGGCTGTAATGCGTTTCCAATGTTGCTGATGTTGGGATTTTTTATCGTTACTAGGAACTGCTGTATCGTGCCGTTTTCGTAAAGCGTCGTTATTTGTTGAGGGTTTTCGTTAATTTCTGCTTTTCAAGTTGAAGATAACTTGACTCCGCTGCAGCGAAGCGTTACATAAACACCAAAAATAGTTTCCTAAGAGCGCATTTGAATATTAATTACGGCGTTAATATTTTCATCTCAATCGATCCAACTACGATTAGGAAATACTCGTTTGGGAATTCTAAAATTCGGAGGAAATTTCGGAGAAAGTGCCGTCCGTCGGACAATTCCTAGGTAACCTTACATCACAGTGTTTACGGATTAACGTTACTGCGACGTTGCCCAATCTACCGTAAACTCCCCGCGTCCATTCAGAATCCCATTTCCAAAACCCAATATTTGCAGGGATTAATTAATTCAGGTTCGATCACCTATTTACCCGGCGCGTTTTAATCTCCTTGTTTATTGAACGTCTGCTTCCGGCATCAACACATTCATCCCCATTCTTGCGAAAATCGATTAAAAATCAGCCCTGGCAATTAATCAGCATTAACACACATTGTCGCGGAGTGATTGATCATTAAGGCTTAATTAAAGCAACGCTAATGAACTAACCAGGCAGCTATGTTAATAATATCAGCTGACATTTCAATCCTTATCACTCGCAGGGGTTACCGATTCCACTTTTCATGTTAATTGCAGAAAAGTGACCGTCTCAACTTTAATAATTTGACCTTTCGGTTGATAAAATTTGAAATACACATATCTCCGCCATTTTGATACATCTTCATTTACGTAATCACACAATTTTGCCTCAACCGCCGAGCTTTATTCCTTAGCCATTATCGCCATACATACTAATAACAAATGGACCAATTCCCGAACAACAATATTTTGGGCGACTGGTTTATTCCATCCAATTAATAATAAACATGTTTAGCCTATTACCAAATGGTCATAGCTATATTCAAGCATGTGCTATTTTTAGATCGCCACTAAGCTTCGAATCGGGTCAGGCATTGCGAATAGAAACTCTACGCTGTTTTGATAACAAGAATGGTTGATGTTTATCGACGTCAAAATTGTTTGCCTTTTGTAATTTACGGTTATTCTATTTCTACTACCAGTAATGTTACTCATTTCGGTGGTACACAATGCGTTATCGTGATATTCGATTCCGTTGTTATATAAAAGCATTTTGGTTTAGTATCCAATAAATCATAAGCGAAAATATTTACAAGTGTTAATGGTTGGATCGTGCGCTTTTAGCCAAGTGGATTGTATTGTCTAAACGGAAAACATTACACATGTGAAAACAATAACTCGATTTGTTTCTTAAAAGATACAGCAGGTTAGTGTGAGAAGTTGCAAGGGATAGACCAAACAATCAATGATTAAAAATATCGATTCATTTTTTAAAAGCTGCTGCAGGTTACTATAAATATTTTCTGGAGGGCGTAGACCAAATAATCAATGATTTTTTGCAAAAACCGCAATCAACAATTCAAAGAATTATCCGACAGACAATTTTTAATTTGAAACGCGGCGAGCTTAGGCGTTGTTTTTTTAGAAATCTGGGTTCGGGATATTTCTGGTTTATATAGATCCTTAAAACAGAATCGATTTTGAGTAAATTTGGAAAGTTTGCTGTTTGTAACAATTGTCTTTATATTTTTTTCAAGCAATTTTCTGAAGACCGACAATTTTCAATTTGAAAAGCGGCGAGTTTAGGCATTGTTTTTTGGAAATACGTGTCGGGGATAGTTGTGGTTTTTATAGAACCTTAAAACAGAATCGATTTTGTGTAAATTTGGAAAGTTTGCAGTTTGTAACAATTGTTTTTATATTTTTTTCAAGTAATTTTCTGAAGACGTACAATTTTCAATTCGAAAAGCGGCGAGTTTAGGCATTATTTTTGGAAATACGTGTTTTGGATGGTTGTGGTTTTTATAGAACCTTAAAACAGAATCGATTTTGAGTAAATTTGGAAAGTTTGCAAATTATAACAATTGTTTTTATATTTTATTCAAGAATTGTACAAGAGGATGTACAATTTTTAATTCGAAACGCGGCGAGTTTAGGCGTAGCTTTTTGGAAATCCGCGTTGGGGATGGTTCTGGTTTTTATAGAACCTTAAAGCAGAATAGATTTTGAGTAAATTTGGAAAGTTTGCTGTTCGTAACAATTGTTTTTATATTTTTTTCAAGCAATTTTCCGAAGACGTACAATTTTCAATTCGAAACGCGGCGAGTTTAGGTCTAGCTTTTTGGAAATACGTGTCGGAGATGGTTGTGGTTTTTATAGAACCTTAAAACAGAATCGATTTTGAATAAATTTGGAAAGTTTGCAGTTTTTATATTTTTTCAAGCAATTTTTTGAGGATAGTCAATTTTCAATTCGAAACGCGTCGAGTTTAGGCGTAGCTTTTTGGGAATCTGCGACGGGGATGGTTTCGGTTTTTATAGAACCTTAAAGCAGAATCGAATTTGGAAAGTTGGAAGTTTGTAACAATTGTTTTTATATTTTTTTCAAAAAAAATTCCGAAGACGTACAATTTTCTATTTGAAACGCGGCGAGTTTAGGCATAGCTTTTTGGAAATCCGCATCGGGGATGGTTCTGGTTTTTATAGAACCTTAAAGCAGAATCTAGTTTGAGTAAATTTGGAAAGTTTGAAGTTTTCAAAGGGTGGTGGAGAACAAAAATCAGTAAGCGATCAAGGATTTAAAAGAACAGCTTTGTGCAAATGATGTTTTTTTATATTCCCTTTAGAAAATCGAAGTAATCACCCACTACGAGTATTTCTAAAAGAAGTATATTACATTGGTCTGTCCAGGCTGCAGCAGATGTATGTGGTTTCTTTTAAGACAGTAGATTACAAAACTTGCAAGCGATAAAGGCTTCAAATTATCGATTATTAGTTAAAAACAACGGCAAACGAGTGGATCTTGCAAGCAATTATTAATCGATTTGTTGTCAACATCTAAAGCAAACTTGTGTTATAATTTTCTGAATGAAAAGTCATGGAAACGATAAACTATTAAAACAGTTGATTTGTTAGCAATTTGTATGAGATATATGAAGTTTTATAGAAGCTAAAACATCTTACAAGCGTTGAAGTATTTACTTGTCAAAGGCTACGGTAAAAAAAAAAATTTGCAACTGCGAAATTGCATGTCAAAAGCTACGGTAATTTGCGAAAATAGTACAAAAAATCTTGAAAGCGGCTAAGAGTTGAAACAATTGAAAAATTGTTCAAAGACTACTACACAGAGATTAGAACAAATAATCTGATGATCAGGAAATAGACTTATTTTCAAAAGCAACATTTTTTCTGACTTTTGGTGAATGTGCCAAAATGTATTATAAAGGGCCAGGGACTTGAAACTATCACAATCAAGCATATTCCAAAATATCAACATATTTTTTGTAAGCGATCATGGACGAAAATTATTGATTTTTTTATGGAAAGCTTTAGCCATTTGTCTCAGAGAAATTGATCTACCGATATTCGATTAAAACAATTAATTTATTTGTCAGAAGGCATTTTTCTACAGGGAGCATTTAAAGAATCCTGCGATCAAAGATTTAAATTAGTAGATCATGAATCGGTTTCTACCTCATACTAATGTTTTTTTTTTTTTTTTTTTTTTTTTGTTTCCTGGCGTCGGCTACTAGGCCATCTGCCACTCATACTAATGTCACCTTAAAAATTTATCCATACAACCATACGTGATTAGTATCACTATTAGAATTCCGCAGATTTAAACATTTTGAAAATGACTAAAACGTGAAAGATATAGTTGTTGTCATTGCTCAATTTGGTATTAACTACACACTTATATAACCGGATTTTTTTCCTATTCGGTGTTCTATTTTCTGGATGTCTTATGTCTTATACAATTTTGATAAATAATAGCTATATATTATGCCCATGGAAATACACAAAAATCTATAGCGGCATTACTTTTGCAAAATCAATAAGTATTTGCTAATGTCAAACTAACTTAAGCACTTCTGTATTAAAAAGTGAATTATGTAAAAAAAAGTAGTAACAGGATTTCATGGAAGATGAAGTCTTCAACAAACTAACGTACGGCATTGTAAGGAGATTCATTTCTTAGAAAATGAAAATATGAATTCTTTAACGATGCATCTAAAGGCTTCTAGGAAAATTAATCTTTCGAGTTCGTATTGCGGGACTCATTCTTTAAGCTAACCTCAAGATACCAAAAAGATTAAAATAATTGCGTACACCTTTCCATCTCCGGGAATAGTTAATCATCTTATCAGAGAGCAGTTTGAAGCGTAGATATTTGGCCCAAAGCGACACACGTATTATATTAAACTGTGATTGGGCGGGCTCTAATTAGTCGCTGCGTATTTGTAGACATGAATTCCATTGAGGACGTAATCTCGCGACCGCCATTATTTCGAAAATCCACTGCGATAACAGCGCGAACATTCGTGTAAACATCACGACCTGTGCTAACAAAATATTTTGATGAAGGTTATTACACCGCAGAAAATACTTCGTTATGTAAATACTAGCCGAGAATTACAGCACGCTCTTATTTGCAGTAGGCTAGAAGTATTACGAAAAATTGGAGCGGAAAACTAGAATGCGGTCTGGACCGTGCCTTGTTTTAGCTGGAGAAGGGTGAGGGTTCATACTTGGATATTCAACTATAAACAGATAAGCTCAGCAGTACGTGCATTAGAAAATCTATACTTAGAGAGGGACAATTGTCTTTACATCCACTGGATAGAAGAAATTGTTATCTATAAAAAATTAAGAATACGAAACATACGTTAAAACAAAAATAAACCTAAAATATAAATAATTACTTTTTTACTAATAACAAATATTGAATTATACAAAAGTAATTTGCATCTTTAACCATTGATAAAACATTAATATAAGCTAATAGAAACTGCTATCTGCAGTTTCGGGGCAAAAAGTATACAAACGGGAATGGAGACCACCAATGAATACCAAATGGAGGAAGAGACGTAGTAGAGAAATACAATCACAAAGAATACAATGGTTTGGGCGTGTAATGAGGAAAGACCAAAAAGAACTGTAACCAGGAATGATGAAATAGAAACCAAGAGAAAACATAAGGAAGGCGAAGGTCAAGTTGGGCAGACAATGCAGAACAGGACCTACGAAAGCTAGGGGTCAAACATTGTAGAGAAAAGGTACAAAACATGAGGAAGATAACAGAAAAAAGGCAGAGGACTGTAGGAAATAAAAAGGAAACCCCCTCAAAAAAGGATTAAGGAGGTTCGAGCAAACGAACGGCAAACAGAAAAAGAAGAGAAGAAATTGTTATCTATGCATTTGAGACATTCGAAAGAACACCGTTAGTGCAGCATTCACCGTCAGACACAACGTTCGCGCATATCCTGTTATAAGGTAAACACTGCCACTTGATGAAAGAGTTCTCGAAATGCACGAAATTTCCCAAAATGATCACTATTGAGAAAAAAGCGACTTGTAACGTATTTATATCAAAGGTTAGATCCAAAGGTATAAAACTATACAGAATTGATGGGGAACTATTTCAATAACGGGTTTTACCTAGATGCCAAAAACAAGTAAAGACCGTGTACAAATGTACTTCAGGATATGATCCTCAAAATAGATATTCATTTTGACGCATTTGAGCGTACTCGAAGGAAAAAGACGATCACTTAAAAATTCGACGTACCAAAGGACAACATCATGGAAAAATTAGCAGTGGGGAATAACTTTGGAGTAGTGGTAGGAGAGTAAGCTGCAGGGTGTCCCAGTATAAATAACAGATCAAAGTTATGTTATTTTATTAAACTTTATTTTTAAATTAGCAGTGGGGAATAACTTTGGAGTAGTGGTAGGAATAAGCTGCGGGAAATTCCCTAAAACTACAAATCTTTGATGATCATCTTGAAGAATTGCAAAAGCGAATAAAAAGATAAACGTAAATATAACACTAGCACGATCGAAATAATCACTGTTTGCTGCGAGGAACAAGGAAATCCGGGATTCCAAAAATTACGTGGGGCTCGTTAGAACTTTGATCTTCAGTTTGCCACCGACTCAAAGCCAGACATCCTCTGAATATGCATTCAATTTGAAGTAATATATCAAACCCTTCCATTTATGTTTTTGTCGCTTTCAAGGCAAAAGTGATAGTTAGATTCATGTGGTAATAACATTATTTGAATTAAAACCTTAGCTATTTTTCAATGACGATCACTTAAAAATTCGACATCATGGAAAAATTAGCAGTGGGGAATAACTTTGGAGTAGTGGTAGGAATAAGCTGCGGGAAATTCCCTAAAAATCCAAATCTTTGACGATCATCTTGAAGAATCCGGGATTCCAAAAATTACGTGGGGAATAACTTCAAATTGAATGCATATTCAGAGGATGCCTAGCTTTGAGTCGGTGGGAAACTGTAGATCAAAGTTCTAACGAGCCCCACGTAATTTTTGGAATCCCGGATTCTTCAAGATGATCATCAAAGATTTGTAGTTTTAGGGAATTTCCCGCAGCTTATTCCTACCACTACTCCAAAGTTATTCCCCACTGCTAATTTAAAAATAAAGTTTAATAAAATAACATAACTTTGATCTGTTATTTATACTGGGACACCCTGTACAAAAACTTAGATATTTTTAAAATATGTAGAATAGGTTTCGGTACCAGTTCATGAAAATTAGAAGTCGATATCTCAAATAACAAATAAGTTATGGGGCTTTTACAGATTCCTGGGTCACCCGGTATGTTGTAGCTTATAACGTGCCGAACCAAAAATGTAATGGGATTAAGGAGGCATTTCTATGCATTTCTTATATCGATTTTCTCGAGAACTACCGATGATTAAAAAAAATGTTTCGGATAAAAGTTGAACGGGTTTGAGAGCAGGGTTCGGAAAATATCCGATATTTATATAAATATCAATATATCGGATATATATCCGATATATATCAACTTCTTGATATTTATTCTTGGTCATTAATATTAATGTTTATATGACTTATTAATTATACACTCGGCGTCAAAAAAAAGCGCCACTCGAAAAATCACGAAAAAACTCGATTTTTCAAACCGTCGTAATTTGGTTCAATTTGGTCGAAAATCGATGAATCTTTCAGTTTGGGAAAGATTCAAGTTTTATCTTTAAGGATGTGTAGTTGATTTTGATCCCAAGTCCAACCCACCCACCGTAACAACGCGATGAAAAAAAAATGTTTTTTATGTAAAAAATTGTCCAACTTTAACAAGCTGTACCGTGCGCAAAAAAAATCGCCGGGAAATTTTACCACAATGGCAGAAAAATTTAATCAAATTCCTTCAAATGCCTTAAAAATTCCAGTCGTTTCGATGATTTGGAGCAAAGTTATGAATTTTTGAAAAAATATGACATTTTTTACTTTTTTGGCCATAACTCGAGTAATTTTGCACCAAAATCGATGAACTTTTGCAGTCTGAACAGTTTTAAATTTTCTCTCCAAGGTCATGTGAATTGTTTTGTTGCTAAAACGATTCCACCCCCTGCCACCCTCTAAAGGAAAAAAAATGTTTTTGAAGTTTAAATGTGCAAATTTGGTTTCTTGTACCGTGTGCAAAAAAAAAAAATCGTAGACTCAATCGGTCAGCATGGCAATAAAGTTCAATTATTTTCCTCCAATTTCCTCCAAAATTCAAGTCGATGCGATGATTTGGCGCGAAGTTATGCAGTTTAAAAAAAATACATTTTGCGGCTTTTTGGCCATAACTAGGCGAATTTCGCACGAAACTCGATGGAATTTTGCGATCCAAGAAGTTTTCGACTTTCGTGACCCCCTGAAAACCCCTACAAAAAGTGTTTTGGATTGACAAAAAATGTTAAATTTTTACAACTTGTTTTCATTTTCAATGTCATTTTTTTTCAAAAATTCATAACTTTGCTCCAAATCATCGAAACGACTCGAATTTTTAAGGCACTTGAAGGAAATTGATTAAATTTTTCTGCCATGGTGGTGAAATTTCCCGCCGATTTTTTTGCGCACTGTGCAGCTTGTCAAAGTTGGACAATTTCTTATATAAAAAACATGTTTTTTCCATCGCGTTGTAACGGGGGGGTTGGACTTGGGGTCAAAATCAACTACACATTCTTAAAGATAAAACTTGAATCTTTCCCCAAGTTACGACGGTTTGAAAAATCGAGTTTTTTCGCGATTTTTCGAGTGGCGCTTTTTTTGACGCCGAGTGTATAATGCACATACTTTATTTATATTATATTTATTTATTGCAAACAAACACAGTTGCTTACAAGATAGTAATAAAATAACATTTAAAATGTCAAAATGTTTGACATCAAATTGAAAAAATTTTGTTTTTTTTTGCTCTTCACTATGTTTACAAGGATAAATTGAAGAATTTTCAATGAGGACCTTTCTTTGTTTTCTTTTTACTCACACTTACTTTTTCATTTTTAAGAAAGTCGTGAGACACTCAAGAATCGACTCTTTTCGACAAAAAAAGGGTCATTTCGCCCCATCTCTAGTTTATATTAGAGCAAGTGGTTACTATTCATATTGTTGCAACTGGGAATATTTGAGAAACGGGGGATTTTTTTGGTATTGTGTGTTTCATAAATATCCATGATATATATCATCGAATATATATCGCGATATATATCATGATATACATCCGATGGTATATATCGTCCGAACCATGTTTGAGAGGGACGTACAATAGTAACCTTGGTTTGACCTTGTGACATCTACTTAAGGTCAGGTGAAAGTCAACTTAATTTTTTAAGTAGAAACCTTATAACGTATTCTTGTAGCTAATGTTGTGACGTTTTCAAAACACTATAATTTAATTATTTTTCAATAAGTACTTTCAGGGTACTGATTCTTGTAGCTAATGTTGTGACGTTTTCAAAACACTATAATTTAATTATTTTTCAATAAGTACTTTCAGGGTACTGAGACTTGAAAGTTACTTTATTTATAGCGTAACACGAGCGTGCGTAAATCGATATGGAACCCACGCGCAGTGATGCCAGTAAAATAAATAAATTGTAGGGTTTTTTAAAATGTCTTGACATTAGCTACATCATGTGATAAAAATATAGGTTTCTTCTAAAAAAAAATAAGTTGACTTTTACCTGACCTTACGTAGACGTCACAAGGTCAGACCAAGGTCACTCCTCCTCGAAACCATTTTATCTGTAACATTTTTTTAATCATTGATAGTTTCAGAGAAAATCGATATACTATCCTGAATATTTCGTGTTTGAAACTACAAAAAATTCCTTGATCCCATTACATTTTTTGTTCAGCACGTTCTAAGCTTCAATATAAGTGAAATTTAGCCGATTTAACACGAGCAAAAAATCCTAGATATTTAGTACTTGAAGAAGGCGAGCGCTGGGACTTGAACTATACTACCAAGGGCAGTATAGAACTACCAAGGACAGTATAAAACAACTGAGGGCAGTATAAAACCACTAAGGGCAGTGTAAAACTACTAAAGGCGAAATAATTCTCCACAGCAAGATGACCTGCGGGATCTTCCCCAAAATCCATATCTTTGATCATCTTGGGAATAATTTTGGGTTAAAGGCACACCGATAGCTAAGTTGATTTGCACTCATGCTCATTCTGATAGATTCAAGAAGAGCATGGGGGCATATCCGGAGAAACCAGGACTTTGAAAAGTGCTTCGAGAACATAATGAAAGTAAGCGGTTTGACACAGCATTGCTTCCTGGATTCCAAAATATCTAGAAATGAATGAAACCTATAGGAAAGCGGTACTAAATGGTACCTTATTGAAGTATAAATCTCGAACATGGGATCAAGAGCAAGGCGAGTCTTCCTACGAGATATGCACAGTATCGAGAATAATCTTAAAAACTACGGACTTCTAAATTTCTTATGGCCTTTTTTTGTAAAAATATAGGTTAATTTATATATGTTGAAATTTTTCTCAACAGTTGTTTTCAAATGCCCTAGCCGCAAAAAAGATTTGTGGAATATAGCAGCTCATTTTCTATACTTTTCAAATGCGAGCAAATAACAGTGAAAATATTGTTATTACAGTACAGAAAATTTGTATAAGGTATTACAACTAAATTGGCATTGCACGTAGACTCCAGCGGGCTCTGTTTACCTTATCCATCTAACAGCCCGCGCATGCACTATTTGATTGTATATTTTATTTATTTTATTTTATTGTAATTTGTCTAAATTATTTCTTGGTGCAACCTCCACACAGACGAGAGTTTCATAGGTGGTAAACTATGAATCATTTATTTTCTTTGACAAATTAGTTCATTTGCACAAATCCCTGAAATGTTCAACTGATTGGATTGTGGCATAATACCATAGACAACTCTTCAAAATTAGCTTTAACATAACCTATAAAACTTTCTTCGATTAAATGGAATTCTCAGTCAATTAATCTATGGCGTTGAAAGCTTCGCCATTACAACAACAATGTTTGTAAGTTAAGATAAAAGATATACGGAGGGTTGTGGGTGGTCCCTATCTTATTCTACAAACGAACAAGGGTTTCACATCTGGAAAACAGTGGATCAAACATAGAAATAATGCCTTTCGGTTTTATTTTCCTCTTTAGCAAATTTGTGCAATGGTTAAAATCCTGGGCTATGTTTAGCTGATTGGACTGTAGGTTAGGCCCACCCCTCATCCTTCGTATCTACTTTAACATAACCTACAAAAACATTAAATATTGTTCCCCCATCAGAACACCTACAGACCGGTTTCGACCTATCAGGTCTCATCAGTGTAGTTAGTTGCTGATGGGGAAACGGAGATTACTATTGAAATATAAGTATTCCAAACACCGTTAAAGGTAGAATCGCCAAAGTGGCGGAATCTATTGGCTGAATGCTGTACTGAACCAAATCCGGGTGGCTTTAACACCGACAAGATATGGACATTGCCAACGGCGGCAAATATAACAATATTAAAAACATTCAATATTGTTCCCCCATTAGAACAACTACAGACCGGTTTCGACCTTTCAGGTCTTATCAGTGTAGTTATTTGCTGATGGGGTTATATTTGCCGCCGCTGGCAATGTCCATATCTTGTTGGTGTTAAAGCCACCCGGATTTGGTTCAGTACAGAATTCAGGCAATAGATTCCGCCACTTTGGTGTTTCTAGCTTTAACCTACAAAAGTTGAAATGTAATAAAGATGAAATATAGCCTAAATATGTGAATATTCAACCCGTTCGTGACTGCAAAATTAAGTCTTACTAAGAGTACAAACAAATGACTTATCGAAACAACTACTTCCTTGGCAAGAGTCACGCCGGATATTGAATGATACAAGAGAAATTTGATCAATTAATATCCGGCGTAGCACTTGCCATTGTTTCAGTAAGTTTATAGTCTTAGTAAGACTTAATTTTGCAGTCACGAACAGGTTGAATATTGACATATTCAGGATATATTTCGTCTTTATTAGATTTATTTAATGCATCTGCAACAAGTGAGGTTGTCTCAAATTTATCTATAAAACTTTGTTCGTTTCAATGATATTTCTTTGTCAATTCATCGCGGGATTCCGGAAGGGAATGTTTCGGACACTTTTTAAAACAGTTCAAAATTCTACATAATCTAACAATTCCTCTTAAAAATCCCCGAGTGAATTGTAGAACTGTGCGTTAGATATTTATGTCGTATCCAGATATATTTATTAATCTAAAGCTAGTGAATAGTGCAGCAACCAACATAAGTCCCATCCCAGTTCCACTTTGCCTCTTCAAATCCATTGTGTTGTACGCAATTCGCGAACACGTCTTATCTCATAGTCAATTGTAATGAAGTATCTATTCATGTAAGTGTGTAGTGATAGCAAATAATCCATAACCAAATATTGCAAGTGTTTCTCAAAGAGTAAGTACCATTCTACCTTACGTCATTTTTGGACAGCCGATTATTGTATTACAAATTTGGCTACTGGCTATGTTTTAAATACGTTGCATCTTTCAATTAAGTTTAATTCTGTTAGCATTATAAATGAATTCCAGTTTCTGGCATTAAGTTGCCCGTGCAACGTCCAACTTTAGACAAGCCTGCGAAGTTAAAATTGGTTAAAATGTTCAGCAGAACGTCGCTAGGCGGCGATAGTGTATACCGCGACTGTTCTTTCCTTTTTCAGTTTCCCAACTGCACTTTTAAAAATCCCTGTCGGAACTGAAAGATGTACTTCTGGTTCTAATTTAAATTAGTTTTTAGCTCGTCGCAATTATTCGTTTAAATTATGTTTATTCTCTCTGGAAATAAAGTCTTAAAACGTGTTTTGCCGATCATTGTCGTACGATAACGGGGCGAAATCATGACGTTTGTTTATCTTTCTCTACCGCAATCATAGCCCCAAAAAAAAACGAAAATTTTTATGCTTGTAATTGCTCGTATTAATTATGTAATTTTCACCAACTTGGCCTTATAAGAAAGCTGCTAAAATTTTCGACCCATACAAGAAAATAAATATTCTGGTAAAGATATTGGCAAATCATTTAATAAAACACTAACACAGTGTATGGTTTCAAATTAATTTTATTGTTTTACAATTGTTT
Organism: Ocypus olens; assembly: GCA_910593695.2. Classification (NCBI taxonomy): domain Eukaryota; kingdom Metazoa; phylum Arthropoda; class Insecta; order Coleoptera; family Staphylinidae; genus Ocypus; species Ocypus olens. The sequence goes on from OU343057.1 coordinate 16,820,923, forward strand.
CACCACACAGTGGCTTCATCAGGTAGATGAAAAATTATTGTTTTACATTTTACAATTACCGCTTATATACTAAAAATTGTTCCCAAATTTTTAGTATATAAGCGGTAATTGTAATATGTAAAACCATAATTTTTCATCTACCTGATGAAGCCACTGTGTGGTGAAACAATTGTTGTAGAACAATAAAATTAATTTGAAACCATACACTGTGTTAGTGTTTTATTAAATGATACCATGGAGTTTCAACAAGTAACAGCCTCATCGATCCAATATTGGCAAATATTGATCTCGATACATTATAACATATATCATTGTATTTCTCCCTTATTTTTCTCTCATTCATGAAAATATACACAGACTTGGAAAATACTATGTTAATTACCAGTAGTAAAAATTAAATCCATAATCGCTATACTTTTTCTGACTAATAGCAGAAACGCAACTTTTTTTTTATTTTGGAGAAAATAATTTATTGCAGATTATGACGTAAATACATTTAAATAGCAAATGAGTAAAAAATATATTTTCCTAACAGAATAGAGCGTACACCCTACCGTCAAGGAAACAATTCACTATCGAATCCACTATTTCCTCGGGCGCAAAATTTCGAATTATCGATTACACGTCAGGCCATTTTCTACAAACAAAGAGCAATTTCCATTTGCAACATGAACGTGAAAATGTCTAACGCGAGTATAAAGGGTAGTCAGCCGGTACCTTTATAAACTGTCAATGTCACAATGCCGTGCCTTCGAGCCATCTGCTTTATTGTGAATTCGCTCAATAACCTTTCTATGCGTATAAACACACGGATGCGTAAAGTACGTTGGATTGCGAAACGTGTGGGAGAATTTAATATCTAAGTTTTTCAAGAAATTAGATCAATTATGTAATAATGATTTCCAGCCGGTAAACGCGGAAGCGCGCTTTTCATTACGGCAAATAATAAAGTTCTGATCAAAATCCTCTACTACTAGGTCAATATATACCATCATATTGTTCTTTTAAGAAATGATAGTTTGACCGATTGCAAAATTGTGGACATGGGAAGTTGACTTATGCTAAAACAAACGAAATTGGAGAACCACGTCGGAATTCGAATCAAGGACTCCGAGCATTTGCCCTTTCTCATGGTCACTTAAAGATTAAAACTCAATTCTGTTATGTTTTATAGTTGTAACAGCATTAATTTAATTGGAAAACAGATGTTTTCTTTAAGAAACTATAACTATCAATTTATCGAATCGAATTGTACTGAGTTATTTAATAGGCATTGTTTGCATTTCATCACATGCGTGTCGCTGTAATCAACATATTTAAAATTCAAAACCGTGAAGAAAAACACACCGCAATTTGCATTGGTAGGTGCTACTGTATTTTCTACTTACTAGTTCCGATAACGTTGTGACCAAATAGAGAAAAGTATGTTCTCAATGCAGGAACCGGTCATAATGAGCGTAACAAAAGTGTGTGCATGAGCAAACGATATGCACCCCAAGATTTGCAATACTTGTATGTATAGCTCTGCACCACCGTTAAAAGTGGCAAAGGCAATATCAGCCATTATTTGCACCTTGATTTATTTTAGGAAATTTTTTCCAAATTTTGTGATTGAGGTTCTCATTGGCATTTTTCGTCAACTCATGTCGAGAGCAGGTCATAGGCTTTATAGCCCTCTGAACAGATTCATTGTACGACGGCTTGGCATTGTTCTATGCGACAGGTTTTTCCGACCGTGCGTGTTGTCCGAAATGCTTCTTTAACTTTGTTCCTAATTATCTTTCGCTTTCACGGGATTGACACATAATTCCATACACGATATAGATTTGATTACCCTTAAAAAAAATTGAATTTTTTTTAATTGTCTGGACATATGTAAGACAATTCGTTGGTTCGCGAGAAATGCGCCGCGATTTCCGCGAATGAAGGCGCGGATCCGCGAAAACCGATCCGAACACACGTCTAAATCTGGCGTTCAAGGTTGCCACTTAAAGAAAATCGAAATTCCTCCCGTAGTATTATTCCTGGACCTCCAAGTGACTTTAGTGGGGTGATTTTTTTGTAGCACACGTGACCCACTTGGCGGTTTAAAAAAAATCCGACTATGCTAATGAATTAGGTGATTAAACAGGAAAACGTCGCGGCCATTGAGTTAATTATGTACACGAAATTTATTACATTTTGCCTATAAACGTTATAGAAAAATGATACCGGATGTGGATAGTTAAGATTTATGCGGCATAGAAACATTTGTATTATAGCTTTAATTCACAACAAATGAGCAAATTAAAATAATTAGCGCTTGGGAATAATTACGTTAAATAGTACGCGTTTCATAAACAATTTTTCAGAACCTACTCGGACACTGTTCCTTTTTTCCAATCGAATCATGAATATGTATCGCTAGTTGGTTAATAAGGAGCGAGATTTATGCCGATCTAATCTAATTATACGATTTCTATAGATTTAATAGTGGCCTCAGACTGGTCCCAGACGACGCCAATTGGGCAATTTTAGTTCCCGCGGTGACATTTAACAATTTTTTTCTCTTCAGAGGCGTAATAATGGCAATGGTAACGGAAAAGTGTGATAGGACAGGCATTTTGTGGTATGCGCGCGATATGGGAAGTGGAAAGGAAAGTTCGCGCAAGGTAAACAAATTCCAGCGAAATTCTAAATGTCACGAAAATTTAATCCGGGAACGTACCCTTTAACCTTTCAAACTCTCCCCCGATTTGGCAAAACTCGTCACTGCGTACGCAATAATTACACATCACAAAAACCCGTACCCAAAATAATCCCATTTCCCGTCCCGTCAAACCCGGCCGAATTCATATTGCACTTTCCAGAATATTGGATTACGGTTCACGGGGCGGAGAAATGAAATTTTTGCCGGGATATTACATTTTGCAAGCGCAACGCGTGTTTTTGCAGTAAACCAAATAATAACGATTTTGATACATTCCCAACAATCGAAAAGTATTCCACCCAGGGTCGCAATAACATTCCCCAGGCAATAATAATAGTTATGTAGCCCTAATATTAGCACCCCATTAACCCCATTTTCCAATATTTTACGAGATGCACATCTAAACGTACAGTGTATTAAACTTATTGCAACTATGCAGGCAATAAAATCCAAATGTTCGTTAATGTCACGTCCCGCAAAACAGGTTTTATCCTTAGCCTACAGAGAATCAAGTTAAATTTCCAAATTTTCCCAATTTCCACACTCGTACGCGACGATGTGATGCAATCATCGACGAGCCTGAAATATTAATCGCATCAGATTTCTAATTAATTATAACTTCGATTTATCAATAGTTGATAATAATTACCAGTCCTATCTATAGTTCATGATTAATTGACTCCGATACCGAAACACACCTTCGATCAATCCCGCTTTCCTGCAGCAGATGAACAAATTCAAGCAAAATTTATATTCAGGAGGAAACGTGTTCTCTAGCCTCTGGCCGAGCTTCGAAAAAAGAAAGAGGTCAAAAACATTCGTTTTATTGTATACGTGTGAAGTCATTAATAACATGAAGTTTTGCTTCTAGAATATCTGGTTTGAAATAATTTCTGATAAATATTGCTTCGATCGCAATATTTCGATTATTAGAGCGTGCAAAAACAAAATTGTAGAGTATACGTAAGTAACTGAAGTAAACGCGACCGTTTGAAAAGTAACAACTTCCATTAAACGTACGAAATCACAGTAAATAGCCGACATGAAAGACTATTGTATTTTGAAACTACGAAATGTTTTTCCATTTTTGTGCAAATGTTATTTTCTACATGTCGATTCCATCTGGAAATTAAATTATTACCGCTCATTATTTGCTCACTAATAGATATTTGAATGCATGATGATTTTAGTGAATAAAATTCCCTCTAATTTTTAGACTACGTCTGCCTACACTAACCTCTCCTCTCCATCGCGAAATAAATTTTTATTTCATATTAATTGTATAAAAAACCCTCTTTGCCAGTAATCAATTGGAGCTACATTTTGTTTTTTGCATTCAAAGAGTGAACGAATGTCAACCGATGGATAAATAAGGCTTAGGGCAGGGAATTAAATTAAAAAGTCCGATGAAAAATTTTGATTAAATTGGTTTGACAAAAAAACGCCCTTAGCTGTATTTACCCAATTATTGGCAGATCGATTTAAATGAAGGTCGTTATTTCCCTTTATTTCCCTAGTTGTTTATCAATTCGACAACCTAAACACACATTCCGCATTCAAGGACAACAGAATCCACGTAAGCGCGGATCGGCTTAGACTGAATGAGAAATCTTCCACAAGCGACTACAGGCATCCTCGTCTATGCTAAGACAATAATTACGTAAACTCTTACGCATCATCGAAAAAATATATTAGCATCTCCTAAATAATTACTTAGAACACTTTTATCCAGCAGATTCCATCAAACGTGAATTCATTAATTCAGCTTATGGCTGGCACGCATTATCTACATTGATTTGGAAAAGTAATGTAAAACAAAACAAAAATTAGGAGTACAACTACTAGATACTTGTCAATGTCCCTTCAGTACATCCAAAAATGATTCAGTAAGTGGACATTATTCTCCTATAATATATTGTAAATACAATCATTTTGATCGATCGGAAAATTGCATTTGACGTAGAACAGAAAAAAAAAAATGTCAAAAATGATTTCTACAAGGCAAGAATAATGTCAGAAGTGTCCATATTTCCAGTAAAGGAGGATGTAGAATGAAGGAATACGCACCCCAAGAAACAGCGAAAGCTGGAAAACGTAATTGAAAGATTTTTAATATCCCCAATAATACTAGAAAAAATGGGAAGACTTCTACTAGCAGCTATTGACAGAAGAGAGAATCAAGAGGAAGAAGCCATGTGTACAATAACAGCGGACGTAAAAAAAACTTTCCTAATCGTTAAGGAATGGAATATAGATGGGTAACTCATGAGCCGACTCTTAGAAATGAGACGAGGAGAGTCAACTGCCATGTAAATTTCCTGCCTGATTTTGAGTCATCAAATTTTAGAAGTGAAGGCCTGTTTTTTCTCTTCAAAACGTCTTCGGGGTAAATTGAAAAATTTTCATCGACTCTTAGAAATGAGTCGAGGAGAGTCAACTGCTGTGTAAATTTCCTGCCTGATTTTGAGTCATCAAATTTTAGAAGACCTTTTTTTGCTGTTCAAAACGTCTTCGGGGTAAATTGAAAAATTTTCGAAGTGAAAGCCTTTTTGTTTTGCTCTCCACCATGTTTTCGGGTACACTGTAAAATTTTGGAAGTGAGGACCTTTTTCTTGCTCACCACTCTTCCAGACTTTTTCAATAGTCATGAGTCATGTAAAGAAAAAAGTCCTCTCTTTACATAATGAGTCAACTCACAAAAAATGCCGCCCATCTCTAGAATAGCTAGACACCCGGACCTGGAAACATATCAGCAGAACTCATCAAATGCGGAACAATAAAACTTTTCCAAGAAATCGTTGCACTATTTCACAACTCCATAAACGGAAAACCAACGCCAGAAGAATGGAATACCGCGCACAAGGAAGGGGATAAACAAAATTGCAATAACTATAGAGGGATATAGAAGTTAACAGCGCACTAAACAAAGTATCGTATGTTCATAAAAAAAACCTCAAGTGTGCTTTTTATTTAAAAAAATTTAAATTGGGACCTGAAGTTGACATTCAAAACGTCAGATCTTTCTAAGTCACAATTATTCCGGTTTACAGCAACCAGCAAAAAAACGTTTCTAGTTGAAAGTTATTTCTGAAATGGGATCTTAAACCAATGTTATTTCACTAAGTACTTAGTACTAGTAATAACGCAAATTTCTTTTGTATCATTCAATATCCGGCGTGGCACTAGCCAGGGAAGTAGTTGTTTCAATAAGTTATTTGTTTATAGTCTTAGTAAGACTTAATTTTGCTTGCAGAGTTACGAACAGGTTGAATATTTATATATTCAGGCTATATTTCGTTTTTTTGAATTTATTTATGATGAATTTAAAAATACCTTATCATGATCTCTTATGTCTCCGTAAACCAGGAAGTGGTAGACCAGTCAAACGAACTCAAGATATTATTAACACAGCGCAAGAAATTTGGAAGATAAACCTACGACTTCTCTGCCTCGTTTGTCACAGCAAATGAATTTATCGGTAGGAACATGCCACAAGTAACATAACCTCAATATATGTTACCAACTTAAATTTAAAAAAATAAAAAATCATGGCACACTAGAGGTTTTTTTTAATGAACATACTTTATATGGCAAATAAAATCTAAGCATAATACAGAGATATGTAAGCCAGGATTCCGGGTGGAAAGAATAACAATAGACTACCTCTTTTGCCTCTCCCAAGTAATAGATAAGAGAACAGCTTACAATCAAGAAATCTACTTGATGCGTATGGCAGTATCACTAGGAGAGATTAAAAATAACCAGAAACCATAATAAAAGAGATAAGGAATTTATACCAAAAAGCAACAGTGAAAATCATATGCGAGGGAGAGTATCAAAAGGCTTTAGCATCACCAAGAGGCTCAAACAAGGCCTATCAAAATATAAGCACTAAAACAGTGGAAAAACAGATGTAGTAGTTGGGTATACCACTAAGCATCATCATGTACACGTTAAGTTTAGCAGATGATCAAATAGTTATGGCACAATACCAGCAAGCTATTGAGTGTGTAACCAGGAAGCTCATAGAAGAATGGGGACTAGAAGCCAATATCCAAAGAAGGGACTACATATGTGTAGGAAGACAACACAACACGACAAGATACTAGATAATGGAATATGCATTAAACGTACTGAGGTCGCAAAAGTGGGGTGCGTGAAATGTTACCAGAGGGTACGACAGAAAAATTAAAGATGAACATATATTCCTATTTTTAATTACACGATCATAAACTCCTGGAACTCCATAAGAAAGAAAAACTGTACCGATGCAGTTAATTATGAGAATACGCCTACTATTTCGTTCTACCAACCTTTGTGAGGTTTTATTTACTGCGTTGACGGATTTAAAAATAAATACCGAAATAAATTTGACCCTTTGCACTCTAGGCCTTTTTCGCTCGAGCGAACCAGCAACTCGAGACGATTTCGGCAAGTGTTTTACAGATACTTAAAAATTTGGAAAAAAATAGGAATCGCCTCACTTGGGATGACATTGACCGTGACCCTGTATATGAAGTTTCGTAACATTTAGGCGTAGGTCACGCGCGCGACCTAGTATATGAAGCTGCCTAACGTTCAGGGGAATCATTTTCGAGCAAATAAATAAACATAGCGCTAAATTTAAAATCGATATACAGGGTGTGCCTCATCTAAAATCATCAAAATCAAAAGCATCTAAATCAAAATCTTCAAAATCGGAATCTTTAAAATCAAAGTCTTTAAAATCAAAATCTACAAAATCTTCAAAATCTTCAAAATCAGAATCATCAAAAGTAAAAATTTTCAAAATTGAAAAAATGTTTCATCCGTGCACTGTCACGTAAAAATTGAACAGGACCAAAAAAGTGATCTGGATGTTTCCAACTTAGAATAGTTATCAAAATCTGGGCCAAAAGTTCAGCGATCTCCCTATCACTAAACAAAAATATGAAATGATTAAAGGCGATACAGTTAAAAAAATTTAAAATTAATTTCACATAACTTACAATAATAATAAGTTAGGCAAGTATTATTGATACCAAAAAAATCGCGTCTTCATCAAAAGCGACATTTCTTGAATCACCTATCAATTGTTAGGGTATTTCAATCTTATGGTGAAGTTTATGGTCAAAAATTTGATTGAACCGTTGAAGCAGCCCTCGGTATAATCAATTTTCATAAAACTGCAAGATACATTTAATTTTTATGTACAAAATAATTGTAAAGAATGCCAAAATAAATAATTTACAGAGCAAGTATTTTCTTAAATGCTATTAGTTTTTGAAAACAAAAATGATATTAAACATTTATGTGATTCATATGATCATTTTCATGAAAAATATTTTTTTTAATAAAAGGAATGAAGGTTATGTACGAAATTGAATTAGCCAGCTACGGCATTCAGCCGCGACCGATTTGTATTAAATTTCAATATTTTAGAAGCAGGAACCACCTAGTTTCTAAAAAAACCATCCAGAGGCGGTCTTATACGAGATTGAAAAAAAACATCATAAGTAGACTCGATTCCCTACAAAGGTATCAAAAGAGTATTTTTCCATTTACCACAGGTTATCAAACAAGAAAAGTCTAGCAACCACGAATATTCAACTTTTTCAATGTAAGTAAAATTTTGTTGTTCTACGCCTATAACATCTTATGTAGATAAATCTACCCCAAGGTTTGTACAACTCCCCGTATTTGAATAATTTGTAAAAGATTGTCAAAACGACTACACCTGGCAAATGACCATGGATAGTGAATAGAAACCGGTCTTATGATTCAATTGCCCGAGTCGATATTTGCGTCTAAACGCTGATCGAAAGTAGAAGATACTAAAAATGTAATAGACAATATTGAAATGCGAAAATAATCCGTACAATCTACAAAATAACTACATTTTGCGTTTTCGTTTTATATTGTGTACCATAGCTTCTAAAACTTCTACAAAAATTAGTCTTACCAGGACAATAACTCTACAGACTTAATTTCGTGATGTATTGAATAATTTAAATAAGTACAAGTTTCCACTTTATTAAATATTCGTCATTATAATAATGAAAAATATGAATAAATTTAACTCAATGATTAACAGCGCCTTCAAACTCCCATTAAACCCTTCACAATTAAAATTGCCATCAATAACGGATATACTGAATTCATAACAAATAGCGTAAATCCCAAGAAATTCAAAAATACACAAAATCTTTTATAGCATTAACATATTTCGGAATGGTTAGTTTAAAGGTAAACTGGTTCGAGAAAATCGATTTTTTTTTGTTTGACTTGCAAGTATGAAAAATACCACTTGACAACTAAATTAACGCAAATCTTTAACTATGTTTTTTTTTTGTTGACGGGATGGATAGCAGTTGCAGTGGATAGTCTTTACATTTTGTACCCTACGTATCTTTAGAAAATAAACTATATATATTATTATATAGTTAAATAAGTAACTGCAGAGGCTGCATCAAACATTTGGGAAAGCTCAAAATCCCCAGTCAACCTTTGGCATCATATGTATTTCTTGAGTAGGTAATTTTTGTAGCATATTTTGTGAAAAATCTTAAGAAAGTCCCAAGAAAAGTTAAATACTATTAAGAGCAATAGTACAGGATTTTCGGGAAAATTTTAATTTTTAAATTTAGATTCATCCAACAGGCATTGGGAAACGTGTTACGGAAATTACCTTGACAAGCAACGGTCTTTCTGATTACGTGATAACAGTTAAAAGTTAACTGCCTAAAAATAAGTAATGGTAGATTTGGTTTGTGTACAAAGAACGCAGATGCCTATTTTCAACGGCCAGGCACGAATATAGCGAAACGCTGCTTTCGAAACTCCATTTTTGTCTTCATTTAAAAGGCAAACGCATCAATATTGTTCGAAGTTTGAGTCGGAATAGTATCGAAATAAAAAATTCATATCAAGTAGTAGCGTTCGCGCCCACAACCGGTAAACTAAAATTAGTAAGTTGATAGGGAATTATCAAAGCGGATGAATCGGTGGTTGTGGAGAGCGCGAGTAATCCTTCAAAACCGCGATAACGATTTTTTTATAGACATTGAACAATTTCGATGGCAATCGAGATACCTTTTAATAGTGCCGATATGGATCGGTTGATAAAGCTCTCGCCCTTATCAATGACCGAGTTTAGCATGGCGTCCTTGGATTGCAGAATTACGGAATGCATCAAAATTCGTCGGTTGCTACGCCCACCTAAAACAAACCATGGCCTGGCAATGCGGGTTTGGTTTGGTGAAGGCGCGCGATCGGCTCTTCAGGCGGAAAATGCGCTTTCGAGGCTGGAATGTTGAGGTAAAGCTAAATGTAGCCATAAATAATGCGAGATTAAAAGTGCATATTCTATTAAAGTAAATTAATATGTTTTATTATTTTACGCGGGTATTACAAAACACGTTTTATTTTTATCGCCCATAAGCGTATGTAGCTATTTATATAATTGCTCTGGAGAAAAACCGTGTTTACGTTTATTATTTTTCATAAATTTATTTAATACTGCGTTTGTAATTATGGCGGGAGAGGAGTGTGCTGTGTTTGCTCGACTGAAGAGGGGGTCTTTTATGTCGCTGATAAAAACGCCGTGGATGTTTCAAGATGTGGTGTACATGTTAATAAATGCACATGCATGGAATTTTCAAGTGGTTTCGCTCGTAGACGAGGATCTAGCGAAATGTGGCCGAAACAATGGCAATCAACGTGGAAACGTAACAACTTCCTCGTTACGACTGACACACTCGTTATCAACTTTTTTTATTTGTATTTATTTAAACAATGCTGCGCGGCCAACTTATCAGATGGCACGTTCGTTAAATATGACGAAACGCCGTGAATTTTAATTCAGGACATGGGAAGGAATCACGTGTGAGTACCTCCAAGGGACCGTTCTCATGGAGGTGTCCCTTTTCCGCAGAGCACCACAAATCACGTCCCGATAACTGTAGGGCGGGGGTGCTATCTAATCACATTTTCCCACCAACAAAGTTACATTCTTGAGTTTAACGTAGCCATACGCTTGATATCAAAATTATGGCATAGAGCGAATACGATTCAAACCAGAAGAAAGTATGGAAATCACCGTAATCGTGGTAAAACTTGATTCGATTTATAAAAAAAGAAATGATGTCCTCCATAAACAAAGATAAATGTAGTAAATTGCCGCGCTTAAGGAAAACCAGTCAACAAATCGGCGCTTATTAAAAGGCGTTTTATTAATAAATTAATTATTTAATTATAGTACCCACGTTCGCGAACAATTATACAAACTTATTGAATTACCACCAATTTAAAACAGCGACGACTTCCAACATCCATCCAAGTCTCAGGTCAATCTCGAGATCTGGGTGCGTGGCTAATCATCGCAAGCCATGTAAATTAATAAGCACAAGTGTAATGTAATCTACAGCTGCACTTATTTCTTTTATTGGTTTCACTAGTGGTATTGGAGCTCGCGAAAGTGTGGGCTTGTTATTCTACGCGTTTTAAACCATGCCCGATATGCAACATATACCACCATAAATGAGCGTTCGAGATCGATCCTTTCAACACTTAACGATGTAATTGGTGCCGTTCGACAATGATACACGGATACAAAGTGAGTTCGATTTCAAAGGTTTTCGAAAAAGTATTTTGGTTGGTATTTCCACATCACCTTGCCGAGCAACGGTAAACCATTAACCCACCCAACTAAAATTAACTTGCCCCATTTAAAAATAGTTGCCTATCGTTGAAGAGCGTGCTCCTGAGGCAGAGCTATTCCCATGGAAACAAGTTACACATGTTGAGCATATTTCAGAATTTTTGCCTTCGCCGTTGGTGCCCTTACCGAATCCATGGATGCACAACTTTATCCCGTATCCGTATCGCCGCGGAATAACATTTTTATGATGCGTTTTATTTTAATTATGGCTCCGAGTTGCGCCCGAACATAATTGCATTCGTATGCATGGAGTAAATGACCCATGCGCTTGCACATGAAGCTGTAAATGCAATGTTCAAAATGTTCCAAAGAACGATATTTGTGCACGAAGCAAATCATTGCGATAAAACATGTTTTGTTTAAACGTAAGTTCAAGAAAGAACACAAAGGTAGACGTAATTCTGTTGGTATTACACATATTAATTAACCTTGCGGTTTTTATGCCTACATGACCCAAGATTTAATTGACATTTTAATTTCTCACTATGGCGTTATATCCCTTTTCTTAAAAAGATGTCTTTTTAATAGTTACACGTGCGAATTATAATTCTTAATCTTTGTGAAACAATACGCTTCTACTATAATTTTGAGTTCATAAAAAAAAAACTGACCTAGAAATAGAAGAACTTGTTTTGTTTGAGCTTATTCACTCGTATTTTGCCCTTCTACGTGCTTGTCTCGGAACTGACCTTACTTTATATCCAGCTGAGTTGTCTGTAAATACGATTATTTTACTGACACATAACTCGTATCAAATTCTTTCGACTATCTAACGAGGCTCTGCAGATTCACAGATCGGTGTATAGACAGGAGTACTGACTTGCAAATTACCTCAAACATAAACAATTCTGTTATGGAAGTACTATTTTAACTAATTTCTGAGTGAAAAATAATACAATACAGATTATTCAGCATCTATGAAAATCATATAAAGCATCATCGATTATAAACAAATTAGAAACAACTTTACTTGTTGCAGAAAGCATTAGATAAATACAAGAAAACGTTTTCTTGTATTTATCATCAATTATGTAAACTTAGAAACCTTAAACAAAGGCCTGATCAACGGTATTTTATCACGTGAAACGTATAATAATTAAAGTATTAAGAGTTTGAAAAAGTTTTTAAACAATAATGTCAAGAAAATGTGTTAGTGAAATGGAAATGTACTTGCAAAGCTGAAGTTTCTGAAAAAGAAGGAAATAATATTACTGAGCATTGAAAAATGGTTATCCGACAATTATTACGAATAAACTTAGCTTAACTGTCGATATGCCTTAAACTCAAAATTAATTTTCTCCATATAATAACATAATAAAATATAATTTTCATAAGAAGCAATATTATTAAAGGTGCACCTGATCCGATTAGTAATCGCATTAAAAAGGTCAAATTTCAGCTAACCTTGAATAACCATAAATGACCCATTTCCCGTCGTAGTGGTCAGAAATGTTGAAGATTCCGCCACGTGTGGTTGGTACTAGGAAATAGTATTATTTACCAATACCATAGGAAATAGTAGATTAAGTTTAACTATTTTAATTTTGAATAGGGAAAATATTTTCAAATAGGTTAATATTGAAGTCATGTGGTTTATGAAACTAATTAAACGATATTGCAATGCAAGGTTTGCTACTATTAGCTGGTATTTATGAAAAATAAGGTGAATGCATAAAAATGACAACCGCAAATTTCGACGAAAATTTTAAACACAGAGTGAATCTGCAGATGGCTATTTACTTAATTTTTGCATATTTTAGGGTTCAGTTTTATAGTTTAAAGTTTTCAATTCAATTTAGTTTAATTTTCAAGTAAGTCCTGTGGGTAGAAATAAAGGATCTTAAACGAATGTTATTTCGCTAGTAGTACTAGTAATAACATGCAAATTTCTTTTGTATCATTCAATATCCGGCGTGGCATTAGCCAGGGAAGTAGTTGTTTCGATAAGTTATTTGTTTATAGTCTTAGTAAGACTTAATTTTGTATTGCAGAGTTACGAACAGATTGAATATTCACATATCCAGGCGGGCGGTCCGTTGGTGTAGTGCAGTGGTTCCCAAACTTCTTTGCCCTACCGCCCCCTTTCCAGAAAAAAATATTACTTAGCGCCCCCTGGAAATTATATATTTTTTTTAATTTTGATAGCAATTAATAGGAAATATATATGTATTAATGTTTCTACCTTTTTCGCAAAATATAGCAAAGAATTGTATAAAATAGAAGCATTGAACTTTGAAATTATGAAACTATTTATTGAATCATTTGCAGTTACTTTCATCAGTTCTTGTAACTGCGGAAATTCTTCTGTGTTTACACGCCATCAGCGCCCTCCTGAATTGCTGCAGTACCCACCAGGGGGCGGCGGCGCCCACTTTGGGAATCACTGGTGTAGTGGGTACAGGCGAGCGTTTGTGCCGGTTGCACCGCGGCCGTGTGGGTTCGATTCCCAGCCCGGCCGAAAGATTTTTCGGGGATCGAGAAGTATTCGGTCGGGTCCGTGGTTGTTGTATACGTCTTTCATTATTCATTTAATTCATAACTTATATATCTATAACATTGATGACGGCTAATGGTCACATAACTAAGGCCAGGCGTAACACCAAAAAAAAAATAGCCCGGCTGTATTTCGTTTTATTAAATTTACAGAGTGAATCAACGAAAATTTCACAATATACGTCTTAGGACTTGATAAACATAGTGGCAAAGGAATTTTTATTGGCAACCTTTGGGAAGATATTCAAAATTGCGGAAAACCAATTTGGCTACTTCTTTGAACATTTCTAAAAATACGTATTTTGGAAAAAAAAATGTTTCATGCAAAAGTTGTAAGATTTTCAATGGAGCATTGAATAATAATTTGAGTATAACCTTGAATAGCGAGTACAAGGTCATATGAATATCATCTGTTTCATGTTTATACAGTGCAATTTATACTTGACTACGGTACCACAGCTTTCAGGTCTCACAACTTTAAATGCAAAACGAGAAAATGCCTTTACTATGTTTTGCAAAGCGCTCGAAATAAACTACGAGAAAATGTAATGAAACGGGAGAATGCCATTGAAGATAGTCTTCATATGAACTTGTACTTGCTGTTCAGGGTCATACTAATACTGTTATTTAATGCGTCCTTGAAAATCCTACAACTTTTGTATGAATACGTATTTTTTTGGAATGTTCATAAAAGTAGCCCAATTGGTTTTCCACAATTTTGAATGCCTTCCCAAAGGTTGCCAGTAAAAATTATTTTGCTACCATGTTTCTAAATATTTCAATATCCATCTTGAGATTTTAGAAACATGGTTACCAAGCCCCAACACATATTGGTCTGAAAGTTTAGTTGATCGATAGATTTTCGTCGAAATTTGCGGTTGTCGTTTGTGGAATGCAGTCTTTGTAAAGAACAATTAAACTCAATATTTACTAGTGCTGCGATTTAATAACAAAAACTATCGTTAGCAAAAAATGATACATATGCTGGCCCCTAGAACAGATTTTTAGACAAAGTGCGTTAAATACTATCGAATACAATTCTGGGGGAAACGACAGTTGGTTGGCTCTACAACAGTGATGGTTCCAGTTTTTTTTTTGTACGGCCGAGGCAGCAGAGGTGGCAACGCAGGAAGGTAGGGTCGGTTGCAGAGACGGCTGGATGCGTGACCGCACCAATCGGTATTACCACCTTTGCTACCTCGGCCCTACAAAAAAAAACCCTCTACAAGCATCCCAACAATAATGTCAGTTATTCACAAAAACAAATTAATTACATATCACCAGAATAAGGTTTTGATGAGAAAATAGAGAAGAAATAACTAGCGATGGACCCATATTTCAGTGGCTAAATTGCGAAATTTGAGCCGAGAGTCCAATTCATGAAAATAATGAGTTGCAGCTATTTCTTATTATTAATTAACATAAAATGTATATTTTCAATCAATCAAAATAAATAACTTTTAATATCAATATAAATTTATTGCTCGTAATTTATTTGGTCAACAATATTTCAGATGCGTTGATTTTGAAAGCGAGGCAATTAAATACAATGATGTTTTATTGTTGCATAATATTAACCCGGCATTGGTCGTATTGCTAATACTATTACTAATACCAAAATAGATTTGTATTATATCAGTCTCAAACATGTCTCACTGAAGAAAGTACAACAAATTGAGCTACTGAAGAGCGCAGGGCGATAAAGGAACATAAAGTTGGGCTTAATGTGGATGCAAATCGTCCAGTCTAGCGAAAATAATTTGGATGTTATCGACCATAAATTTTTATTATCGAGGCATTAATTCTTGTGAAACGATCGCAATTTTAGAGTTGTAAAAATGACGATTTGAAAAACAAATTTGTTGGATTATTACAAATGAATACAAAAATGTCGCAAAGAATATATTTTAAGTACATGAAATAAAAAGTGAAGACTTTTATTCTACCAAACCTCAGGAGGAAACAATTTTAAGAATGAAAAATACTGATGGAAGCAGTGTCAATTATTTTTTGGATATTTCCGAGAAATGCACCATATGGAAAAAGATTCGCAACTTAAAACGCTTGATTTATCCCCAAATCGGAAAAATGGTATTAAGATCTTTATATGAAAACACTAGGACTATTACTAAAGAAAAATATTAAGATATGATGGATCTATTACCCTATGTACTACCGATTTCATAATGAAAAATATAAAAAAATCGTTATCTAAACTAAGAAAACAACTTATTACTGAATATATTTATTTCTTGGTGCCGCGATGGCCTAGTGAGTAGAGCTCCTGCTCACGGGTCTCGTGGTCGTGGGTTCGAATCCCATCCGGGCGGTCACTTTTTCGGAATGAAGAAGTGGCCGTTCGGGTCCATGGATGTTCAGTGTATGTCCCCCCCATTCATTATATAATAAATAATGATTATATATAAATAAATATATAGAAATCAATACACATAGTTAAATGGTACCTCTGGCGGAACGGACCAGCTTCCTATGCCAAAAAAAATATTTATTTCTTACTGTAGCCTCTTTTTTTCCTATAAAATTAAATGTATTTTTTGTAACTCTTCTAAAGAAGAATGATATATCGAAATAAAATAAATATATATTGAAGATTCCTTTGTAAAACATAGGTTTTCAATAAAAACTTATCTCAAACAACAGTAAACAAAATAAAAATATTCAATTTTTTGTTATAATAATTATATCCCGTTTACAAAAAATCGATGTTTTCAACAAGTCATTGCTTTTGAAAATAAGGCGCATACCGAAACCATTCTTTTTTTCACATAACCATTTTTGTATATTAGATTTACATGAAAAGACCACAAAAAATATAAAATAAGTCTATTGCTGCATACTACTATTTTTAAATCTATTCAAATGCAAACCATTAAATATTTAGCAACAACTTTCAAAATCAATTGCTCATTTGTGGTAAAGTCTGTCGGTTAAGTGACTTGAGGGAAAACTCGCGCTGCACCGATTAGACTTTCAACCTCCAAAGATCGCATTTTTTCGCCCTCAAAGATTTATCAAAATCGATTGAAAATTCGCCGAGTTATGGCGGTTTGAAAATGGTCGAAATTTCCCGAATTTCAAGTGTTCAATTTTTTCCCCTCCAGTGTATAAAGAATAAATCTGGTAAGTTATTTAAAGTAGTACTTAGATCAACGTTAGCGCACCTCTAGCTTCAAAAATGGTGAAAAATTATTATTTCAAAATATCACTAAAGAATCAACAATAACAAAAAATGGCCTTAAAAAAGGTCCAACGCAGCAAATCGAATCAGAATTGGTCACAAACCAAGAGGAAAAAGCAATCTCAAGACGAGATATGAAGAAAAGAGATTGTTGGCAAAATAAAGAAGATTCTGGATACCGGAGAGTAAGAGAAGTTGCAGAAAAAGAAGAAGTGGTGAGTAAGAGGTCAATTTATTCCATACGATCAAGGAGAGTGAATTTGGTGATTATGGGTAGCATAAAAAAGGCAATTTAAAATATGTTTAATGCTAAAATTGAAATTCTGGAGAAAACTACTGTAAACGAACAAATGTTTGGCTTTGGAGGTCGATGTACCTCGAAGCAACTCCACAAATTATGGAAGTTACGTGATAGTGGTACATCTTACTCTAAAAGTATACAAGGAATAAGAGCCTAGTAAAGCACCTAAAAGCAATCAAAAAGTTGTTTGGAGGACAGAATGTAGCTTGTATACATTTTTTTAACCCTTTGGGTCCCAAATGCAGCGCGATGGGGGCTCTTCGCAATCGATAATTGCGCTGTTTGACGTTTTTCGACCAAAGGGTTAATAATAGAAGTTGGAAAGTTTGATCAAATTTACGGTGTTGTTATTATGCACGTGATAACAAGTGCATTCTATTTCCTGATTAAAGATTGTTGACAAAGTAATGACGCGAGGGTCACAAAAAATTAGCTACCCGTAACAAACAAAAACTACAATATTATTTTTCCAATACTTATAAGGAGAGGATCAGATGTGTGACTCACCGATTTGATCCATCTTTGGCACACGTGTAGGTCATGACTAGGAGTGTAACAGGTGCAAGTAATAGGGCGCACTATTCAGCCGTTTTCGAGAAAAAAATTGATTGATTCTAAAATTAAGATATTTAAATACACATGGATTTATAAAAACTATAAAAAGAAAATGAATGAACTCAACTTCAATAATAGGGTTCGATCCTTCAACCTTCCGACTGCGAATCGGAGGATTTATTGATGCGCCAAAAGGTCGGTATATGTTTGTTAACGCAAAAGGTATATAAACATACGAATAAATTACAAATAAAAAAAAACATTTTTTCTCGAAAACGGCTGAATAGTGCGCCCTATTACTTGCACCTGTTACACTCCTAGTTATGACCTACACGTGTGCCAAAGATGGATGAAATCGATGAGTCACACATCTGATCCTCCCCTTGTTAGAGCTGCAAAATCGTCTATTAAATTATTGGTAGCTATCTTACTCATAATTTGCAATTGGCATCATAAATATATTAATTAATCGAGTTATTGTTGATCTAAGATAGATTTTGAGGAGTTATGATCTCTCGCCGGTTACACGTCAATAATAGTCAAAGAGCAATTCATAAATGAAATTTTTTTGTGATAAACGTATTTCTTTCGAAGTATAAGTCGCGTCTGCAATATTTTCAGAATCCGGCAAAAATAGCAATTACTTCGTAATATCAGCAGCTTGATTTGCCTGCTTCAAATTATTCAGACCATTCAAAAATTAGAGCTAATTATTATTAACTTCCTGCAAAGAATTTATTAATTGTGACATCTATAAAAAAATAATCTTTTGTGCTGTTTCGGTTTCATATATTGTCTTTTCAGTTTTAACTTTGCGCAACGTTCTAATAAAGTTGCAACTGGCACCAGGATAAAAAAAAATAAAGCATCATATAATTTAAACATTTTTCTGCTTTGCTGTTTCAAGCTTTGTGCTGTCGTGATACTACATTTATGAATATGAAAATTTACTCCACGTATTTGAGATTTCATCGCGAGACCACCGTTTGAGTAGAAGTAACGAGGCGTCATCCAGCGGAAAAATACATTGCTAGTATGTAAGCTTCAACCGACCTGTAATTCACATTCGCGTCTTTTGTTAACTTTTCACGAAGACAAAGTTCCCGTTTTTTATAGATTGTAGATCTGTAACTTATTAAATTGCGGTGTTGCAAGCACACGCAGTTCTGGTTCAACTACCAATTTTTGAAAATATTATTTAAAGGTGCACTTTCGTTTTAGATAGATATTTATCCTGGCACAGAATCAACAGTCACTTGAATTGCAAAGCTTTTACTTCCTTATCAATTTAAAATACCAACCAAACTCAGAAACATTACTTCGTTACTGCGCCAGAACTAATGCGGAGGGTCCTGGGTTTGAATCCCGGCCAGGGCATAGATGTTTCTGATTGTCCATTTCCTTAACTCAAAAACACCTTTATATTTTCAACCAAGTCACTTCACCACCAATCACTTGACTCTTTGAGTCGGCTCACTCAAGAGTTACCCATATTGTAAGCCAATGTCCTATGTCATCCATAATTTCTCAACCCAAATTTCCGCCAACCATCCTTCCTTAAAAAAAATATTACTCCGTATAATTCCAGCCCACTCCTACAAAGAAGAGTGTTTTATTTTTTTACCCCTTTTAACCGCTTGAGCAATATTACTTATTCAGTGGCGGCTCGTGGAACATTTTGATGATAGAGCCACTTAGCACACAATATGCATAAAAATATTTTCTACCCATTAAACTTACGGAGGTATTGTTTTAACATTTAAAATGAATTAGTGTCTTTGCATTTAATTAAAAATTCTTGCTGAGCTCGAAACTAGAGGTAGTGAAATGGCTCCTTGACGAGCCAGCCCTGTTTATGGTCAGTATAATTCTAAATTATAAAGAGTATATTTTTTTCGAAAATAATTTTCATTTCCTACCTATCGAAACTGTAATTTACCAATTATAAAAGTAACATTCCTCAAAGTTGTGCGATGAGTGTTACGCCCATCAACGCAATCACTCCCTCGCTTCAATTCCCAACTTGGGGTAGATTTTTACATGGGGTGTCAAGTATACATACACATCCCCTTCTTCACATATAATACGGGAGTAATCGCTACTGCACTATTTTACCCTGTGGGGATGTTTGCTGAATGGAGTATTATATAAAAGCTATAGCGGAACAGTTCGTCATAAAAACACAGAATTTTTGGCAGAACATGTTTTTCTGGCATAAAGAGTGTGTTCCTAATTACCATCATGCAGGGGCGGCTTGTTATATAGAGCCAAGGAGCCATGGCACTACCTGTAGTTTCAAGTTCAGCAAGAATTTTTAATTAATTCTTAAAACACTTACTTTGGTCTAGGAATATAAATCGTTCGTTGTTTCTTTAAAAAAGGAGGTAGAGGGTGTATTGAAGAAGTGGCTCTACCATCAAAATATTTCACGATCCGCCACTGCCATCATGTACTTTCGACAAGGGTATGGAATTGGAATCGTTATTTAGCCATGATATTTGTTTGAAGCCGCTTATACTAGAGATGGGTAAGTCATGAGTAAGTCGACTCTGAAATGAGTCGAGGAGTTAAGTCATGAAATTTTTTGCTCTCCACTACGTCTTCGGGAGGTAAATTGCAAAATTTTCGAAGTGAAGATCTTTTTTGCTCTCCACTATGTTTTCGGGGTACATTGCAATATTTTCGAAGTGAGGACCTTTTTTTACCCCATCACTTTTTTCGATACTTTTGAGTCATTTAAAGAATCAACTCTATAACGAGTCGGCCCACAAAAAAGAGTCATTTCGCTCATCTCTAGCTCATAGACTATAATAGCGGGACAAGCGAAATCTAACATTGAGCTTGATCTTCGACCTTGGCAACTGGTTCTAGAATCTGATGTAATTTGAATGGACGAGAATACTAGAACTCCTTTCCATCAGCTCGAAAGATGAGCTCAACGATTTCTTGAAGAATTTACAAAAAATATTATTTCTATAAACCGAAACGCTTGTTAGGAGACTACGAATAGAAACGAATCTGCTTGAAGGATTTTATATTTACGAATTGCTGATATAGAGGCCCAATACACTTCTGTTTAGTTGTAACTTCATAATTAATTAGGAAAAACTTTAGTTCGATTCGTATAAAAAATGGAATACTTTTGGTTTTATTTTGGCCGTCGTAAACAAAAAAATTATTTAATTCTGCCTAAGCACATTAATAAGATTTGCGAAAAACATGCATTTGTAAATGTTATAAAACCAATATTAGAATCAACACAGGTGTATTTAGAAATAATATAAGCTTATAGAAACCGAATAAAGCTTACAATGACTAAATCTAAAAAGACTTTACCAGCAATATCAAAGTAGCCTGAAGAAATTACAAGCAGCACCACTGCAATAAAACGGGATAATTTGTGCATTTTAGCACTGTTAAAGTGACGTTTCGCGGGGTTTTTTTCTGGTACGGCCGAGGAACAAGAGGTAGTAATACAGATAGGTAGGGTCAGTTGCAGAGACGGTTGGCTGCGTGACCGCACATATTTGTATTACCAGCTCTTGTTCCTCGGCCGTACCAGAAAAAACCCCGCGAACCGTCACTGCACTTTAACCACCATGGCAGGCGTATAAGCCCACTGCTAAAAATTACCGTCGGACCATAGCGGGCGTATACGCCCTCTTTTTAGGATCTTCAGGTTTATAAAAATGCTGGGCCCCAGACGAAAGTATTACGAATTTATCGTGATCGTTCGAGTGTTAAAGATGGACGAAATAAAATAATAGATTCTACATATTACATAAATAATAACTAAGGATAGTAATATGAAATAGATATTAACTATACCAAATAAAACTCAGTTTAGAGTCTGAATGTTTAAACTCTCTACTAGTTTCGCCGTATTAGGGCATTTTCAAGAAGAAAAAAAAGTTCGTTTCAGCGACTCTAGTGCACTGATGAGGACTATAGTCAGAAAGTAGTTTGTCGTTTGATGGAGAATGATAATTATTGCTTGCAGTATTATTATTTATTAATTGATTATTAACAATATTAACATTTTAAATTATTCTACAGCTACTATTTCAAATATTTGGACGATGGTAAAGAGAAACTTCAGAGACACGCGAGTAACAATTCCTTATAAATTTTTGAACATGATTAGTATATTTTCAATTCCTCATAATTTTTTTGGCATAGTATATTTTGAATATAATACACTTTTTGAAAATTCTGATTATCTAAAAGTTTTGTCCGAACTGTCCAGTTGCGTTCGAAATTAATTTTGTGCATTTCTTATCATTGAACGTGCAGCTTAAATTATGAAATAAAAACATGACCTAGAATCACTGATCGAGCCAATCACCAAATTGGTCCGACAGACTTTTCGCAATTGTTATCTACTTAATTCATTTTAATCATGCAATTTACTTAATCCTAATTATCGCCGAGACGAAAATTATGACATCGAGACTAAAATTTAACCCAAATTCAGGTGAGTGATGGAGAAAGAAGTAAAGTGAACGAAATAAATCCGCGGAAAAGGTTTAATAATTACCCAAATGAAGGCCAACGCGATTTTGTCTACGTTGTAGTAGAGTTGGGAAAAAAAAAGATCCGATTTAATACGGGATGTCATGACCCGTGTCTACCTCGTTAATTTACTGGCTCGACGTTTATTGGATGAGATGCAATACTTCATGGATTTTTCATGCCGTAATCAATATTTAAATATGAAAATCGCTCCCCTGGTTCAATCACCTTGTGCTTGAGGGGGCAATTGGAAAATTAAATTAAATTGGGTGGGGGGCATTTGTGCCTTCGTTAATTATTTAAATTAAGAATGTTACCATCAATGGAACCAACTCCAAATATATTTCACAGAACGGCAGGGAAATATTTAATATGTATAGGAAAAACGTGGTGAAACATGAGCAAAGGTAGAAGATACAAATTTAGTATTCAGTTTCGAAGAACTGTACAAAACCTGAATAACAAGTAGTTTATCCGCACAATGTAACTTCGCCTACATTCTTATATTAATATGTACTCACTTGAGTAAGGTCTACATTAACGTTAAGTTCTTTTTAACAATAGGGTCAACGGGTAAATTAGCGGCTACAACGTTGATCTATTACAAAATCTATTAAATGATCCGAACGCGTTTTTCGGATCTGGTCTCACGGCCACGCAATGTCTTCACAATTAACTGGATATTCCGCGATCGAGTGTTATTTTGTTGTATTCAAATTTTGCACGATAAATCAAAAGGCGAGCCAGAGCCGGGCTTAACCTCTTGAAGCGGTCGATAAATCAACTTATTTTTCGGATACGATTATAGATTTCATAATTATTCCGCCGGCGTAAGGTTGTCGAATACGGATTTTCATTTACAAAATCACTTTTATTTTTCCTTGAGGAGGACAAGTTACACCTGCAAATCTTCCGATCTGTAAATAAAAGTAAGACGTGACCTCCAAAATTTTGTGCAGAACGGACTAATTGTGAATGTAGATTTCACACATCGATTCGTGAAGCTTATATGTAACATTGTCCCGAGTCTAGGCTGTAAGGTTGATTATTTTGAAAGCATGCCTACCAATCTGAAATTAACTGACGATTGGAGATAATAATGTAACTTTTTTATTATTGCCAAGTATACTATTTAGAAACGTAAAGTATACGTAAGTGATGAAATAAATTAGAGGCTTTTAATTAACTAGTAGTTGCTAATGAAATCTCTTGATAAATTGTGTTGCGAAAATCCATTCAATTTTAACATCGAAATTTCAGAGCTACGATTCTTGATCAAGTGAAATTTGTTTTTGAATAAAGGAATGCAACTGCATTTCGTCATGATTTTCTGATTTATTTCATATTACAACCATCAATATTTATAAAATCAACGGACATGACAAATCTCAATATTTATAAATAGTGGTGTATATAAAGCAATCATTCAACACAAAAAATTCCCCGGATGCCGTTTAATAACTAAACGATGACTAGAATTGAATAATAAACAAAAATAAATGTGTCATTGTAGATGCATTAATAACATAGGCCATCAGTCATAGGAATAAAAATATTATGATATGTATTAATAACAAATCGAAATGGTTCGTGATGTAATAAATGAACGCTCCCTTAACAACATTCGCATTCAAAATCCCGTGGTATAATTTCAGCGCGTTACTCCATCTTGTTGGCTTTAAAAATAATTAACGATTTTCTACAATACCTTTAGAAAAGTGTTAATAATAATAGACAAAAAATAATTCACGATTTTCTACAATGCCTTTAGAAAAAAAGTGTTAATAATAATAGACAATTAGGCACTAAGCAAATTTGGAAGCCTTCGAATGTTCATAATACAACCAACCAAAATCCGTAGAAACAATTTGAGGTGTCGCCCGCATAGTGTCAAAAAAAGATAATTTTTATGATTTTTTT
This sequence comes from Ocypus olens, assembly GCA_910593695.2. Lineage (NCBI taxonomy): Eukaryota > Metazoa > Arthropoda > Insecta > Coleoptera > Staphylinidae > Ocypus > Ocypus olens. The sequence continues at coordinate 16,845,290 of OU343057.1, forward strand.
TAGCCTTGTTTAAATATTTTTTAACAATTCCCTTTTTATTCGATTAGTACATATTTCAAGTTATTACAATATTTTTTAGTAGTTTGAAGTAATTCTTCGAAGGGCCTACAAAAGAGAGACCTCTTGCGGTGCCAATCGCCATTTTGAGCTGGATCATCTCAGATCAAAAAACCAACGGGAATCTTTGGTATTGCAATAATGTGTGCTGGATCGGAGCTAACATTTCAATTTTTAACAAAATGGCAGACAGTTAAACAAAAAATAATTTTCTTGGCAAGAAAAACATCCGTTTTTTAGGTGTGTAAAAAAATTAATCAACAGAACGAAAAAACCACCGATCACACATGAATGCAATTTACTAAAGATTCCCGTCAGTTTTTTGGATCTGAGATGATCAAGCCCAAAATGGCGAGGGTCTTTTTTTGTTGGCTCTTAGCGGAATTACTTGAAACTCGCTTGTTTATGACTATTTTGTGAATCAAAATTATTGTAATAACTTGAAATGTGTACTAATCGAATAAATAGAAATTGTCAACAAATATTTAAACCAGGCTTTAAAAAACATTCATGAAAAATACCTTGTTTTTTTGACAATGCGAGTGCGGGGGCCCCCTTAAATCCTACCTAGTCGGTTATAAGAAAATTGCATGGTTCAAAAATATGAATGATAAAAGCAGGAGCGGCTCGTTATGTAAAGCCACGGAGCCATGGCACCACCTGTAGTTTCAAACTCAAACATGTTTTGCAATTAAAAAAATTGGAAAATTATTTTGAGCATTTACAATTTTTGACAATTTTCTTACTAAAATATTCTTCATTTTTAATTATTAACCACTTCGCGCCCATGTAGCTTTGATTGGGCTATAGGATAATCCTGAAAAATCACTTTTTCTTGTTGTTACCTTTTTCTACGACATATTATTCCACTGTCACAAATTTACTCATTTATGCAAAGAAATATGAAAAAATATTCCATAGATGGCGCTAAAGGTGTAATTGTATTATAAATTTAAGTACCATATTTTAAGTATTGTTTATGTACAAATTGTAAATACTGTAAAAAGGGGTTACCCGTTAATAAAACTAAACTATTAAACTATTTTTGTTTTTTGTAAAATATTTTTGTTTTCATTTTTTTGTTTGTCGCCACATGTGGCGACCTGGGCGTAAAGAGGTTAAGCCTGTATTTTCGATTTTTTTGATGTAAATTTTTGATCATATTACCCAAGTATTCTTTATTTTGACCTAAATATTCGATTTAATTGTTACAATTTTCGACGTTTTGGCCCGCATTTTTTATTTTTCCCGCCGAATTTTTAATTTTTAGATTTTTGACCTGTGCTTTCAATTTTTTGATTTGCCCTAACTGTTCTTTATTTTGACCTAAATTTTCGAATTAATTCTTAAAATTTTTGATTTTCTGGTCCGCATTTTTGATTTTGCGAGCCAAATTTTTAATTCTAGTTCCAAATTTTTGAATTGGTTTTGGTTAAAATATATATAACCTGAATATTTGATTTGTGTGAGTTTTTTTTTATTTTTTCCGGTATTTTCGAGTTTTGTTTCTTGAAATTTTCGATTTTTTAATCTGCATTTATTATCTTTAGGCCCGAGTTTTCATGTACTGTCTAAATTTTCGACTTTCTGACGAACATGACAGGTTTTTATTATTATTTTAAAATCATTTCATCTAAGTTTTTCTTTATTTTGACCTAACTCTTAGATTTTATTGTTAAAATTTTCGATTTTTTTGGTCAGCATTTTTGATTTTTCATTTAATCTACATTTATTATCTTTAGGTTCGAGTTTAGATGTTTCCAAATGTTTGGTCAAAATTGTAGATTTTTATTTTTTGTATCTTTTGCCCTAAATTTTTATTAATGGTCTGTTCATTTTTTCTTTTCTTGGTCCACAGTTTTTAATTTTGAATTTTTGGTCTAAATTTTAGATTTTTGGTCTATTTTTTTATCCTGTATTTTAGATTTTTTAACTTGGATTATTGATTTCATTTCGTATTTTTTTTTATTTTGGGCTATTATTTTCGAACTTCTGGTCAGAAACTTATTTTTGGCGGCTGAAAGTAGCAAATTATTTTTCTTTAATTTTCAATTTTTCTGCATTTTTATTTTTAGATCAGGTTATTTTTTATTTTTTTGCCGATTTTTTAGATTTGCTCCAAATTTTTTTGGCCAAAATATTCGATTTGTTTGTTGAAATTTTGAATTTATGGGTCTGCATTTTTTATTTTTAGACCAGAGTTTTTGACCTTTTGTCCTAAATTTAGGCAAAATATCGAAAACTCGGGCCTAAAGATAAAAGTGCAGTCAAAAAAATCGAAAATTTCAACAAAAATATCGGAAAAAAAGTCTCGCATATAAATCAATAATTCTTTATTTTGGCCTACATTTTCGATTGGTTTGTTCCGCATTCGATTCGATTTTCCGTAGTTCAAATTTTTGATTTTTTGTCCTTTATTTTATATTTTTGAACCTGAATTATTTATTTTTACGTGGAAATTTTTGATTTGTTTGCGGATTTTTTTTTAGGGGTCAAAGTTCTTTGTTTTTGTCCTTTATTTTAGATTTGCCACCTATATTTTTGAATTTTTTGACCTGTATTTTCAAGGGTTTTGTATTCATTTCAGGTTATTAATTTAACTTTATATTTTTTGTTTTCGTGGATTTTAATTTAAAAATGGGGTTTATTTTTAGATAAAATTCATTTACTTTGATATTTATCTGGAAAATATAGTCTCCGGGATTTATGTTAAGGAATTATTTAATTTTCAAATATTTGTAGGAATTTTTTGCATCAAACAATTAAATGTCCAATTTAGTTTTTTTTATCTGATCTAAACTTATTTGCTAAATACAATACTTCATTCATCATACGTTCAAGGCAGCGGCGGCTTCTGGATCTTTATAGAGGAGGCTACGACAGAGATGTCGCTGGTGCTGCACTACTCACTCGTATAGAGGAAGAAAATATTACGCTGCTGTTTTGGTCAAATTTTCTTCCGTAGCCTCCTCGCTGAACATCCACGAGCCGCCACTGGTTCAAGGGTTATCCGAGAAAAACAACTGACGGGCGAATTTAATTTCTTTATCTTATCCACACCAAACCTGAATTTTTTTCGAAATCAAGTCATTCATTCAAGAATTATCCTCTAAAAAACAGAAGAAAAAACAATTGATAGAAGTCAATTGTAGGCAATGCAGGAGCTTTATTATTGATTATTTTATACAATGTGTTTTAAATAGAAAGTAATCGCAGTCAGAGGCGGCTCGTTATATAGAGCCAAGGAACCATGGCACTACCTGCAGTTTCAAGCTTAGCAAGACTTTTTAATTAATTCTTAAAACACTTACTTTGGTCTAGGAAGATAAATCGTTCTTTGTTTCTTCAAAAAAGGGGTATTGAGGAAGTGGCTCTACCATCAACATATTCCACGAGCCGCCACTGGATAAAAGTAGTTTCGTGTTGTCTACTCGTTAAACTTTATTTGGAAATATTCATTCATTCGTATTTACGATTTATTTTTCATGACTCGAACAGTCCCCGTTGTAAGAGAAAATGGTAGAACCATTTATTTAGAGAATTTAGATAGTAAGATAAATTAGTTTGCCATTGACTTTTTGTACGTTCATTCATTAAAGATTAGTTACTAAGATAATAACCGGTAGCATAAGACGCTTTTTTCAATGGCCATAAATATGGGTGGATATTTTGGAGGTGTGCAGACACAAACAAATTTTTAATTAAGAATTCTTAATCCTTGTACTACAGACAATCAACCATTAAAAATCCATGCCTGCTGTACCAAGATTCGAACCAGACAACCGGTAGCACCTATTAAGGCGTGTTACTTTTACCTGAGCGGCTTTAAATAAATCATGTAAAATATGGTTTCGAGTGCAGTGATAAGATAAAGTAATGCCGAGTAGTCTGCTTAGTCGGGTTCAGGACTAATCGTCGAATGTTCAATGCCAAAATGTCGAAGCATTGATTTTGATATTTTTCTACATGTTCCAATTGACCATGGGGTAACGTATCTGAATTGGTGGTTCTGATCAGGGTTAAAAGAGTGGTGAATTATAATGTTGAAATTTTGAACATTTTCGGAAATAAAATTACTTTATAATAATATAACAAATTTTGATATGATTTAGCTTAGCGTTGTTGTGGTATGTGCTCTTTTCGGCGCTCTGGTAATATAGTGTAATACCGAAGATATTAAATGGAAAAAGGTCCAAGCGAAAAATAAAGAATTATATTGAAGATCTCTGGACATAAGAATTTTTGCATATTTTGGACACCAATAAACATGATTATTATTCTAGCGATGTACAATCTTCTAAAGTTGTGTATTACTTAGTCTATTATATTAAGTGATACACAAGTATAAGAAACAAATCGTCGATGGACCACGAGATTAATGGTCGGGTTTGCGTAACCTAACAAACGCAATCAATACTAAAATTTATATTTACTACCGTGTTCTGGATGTCAACGGAACCATATTGCGGTCACAAGTAGTTTCTGTTTTTCGTTTTAGGAACTGTTGGTGCGCAGAAAATCTGCGTCGCGCAGGTAAGTTGTGGGGAACGGCAGGATTCGGTCAATGTCTTTTCATATAAGGAAAACTTTTCTTTCGATATTTTCCATGTTAGAGGCTGCTATTTAATAAATGGACGTTTGGATATCGGTAAATACAGATAAAAGAGTTCATGGGCATTCAAATTGTACGAGTGAGATATTTTCGAAAAATGTTAAGGCGTCTATAAGATCAAACATCCTGTAACTTTTGGTATCAATAAATAAAAATAAAAAAATGTAAGCTATATTGTTGTTTTAATTCGCTATTTTCAAGCATTTAAAAGAATGTATTACGCCTAATTTATGAAAAATCACGACGATGGAAAACTGCCAAGGCCAACTAGATTTTAATGTATCAACTGATGAGGATGTTATTTGTTGAAAATGGATTATTACTTATATGTAAGAAATCAAAATACTTTACAAAATGTTTAAATAGATGAAGTGATTGTCATAGTTGTCATATTTGACAAATATTTACTTTCTACGTAGAAAGCAGGGTTCGGAAAATATCCGATATTTATATAAATATCAATATATCGGATATATATCCGAGATATATATATATATATCAACTTCTTGATATTTATTCTTGGTCATTAATATTAATGTTTATATGACTTATTAATTATATAATGGACATACTTTATTTATATTATATTTATTGATTGCAAACAAACACAGTTGCTTACAATATAGTAAAAAAGTAACATTTAAATTGTTAAAATATTTGACATCAAATTGAAAAAATTTTGAAATAAGGACTTTTTTGCTCTTCACTATGTTTTCAGGGATAAATTGAAGAGTTTTTAAAGCGAGGACCTTTTTTGTTCACACTTACTTTTTCATTTTTAAGAGTCGTGGGTCACTTCAAAAATCGACTCTTTCCGACAAAAAAAGAGTCATTTCGCCCATCTTTATTTTATATTAGAGCACATGCTTACTATTCATATTGCTGCAACTGGAAAAATTTGAGAAACGGAGGAATTTTTTGGAATTGTGTGTTTCATAAATATCCATGATATATATCATCGAATATATATCACGATATATATCATGATATATATCGTGATATATATCCGATGATATATATCGTCCGAATCCTGGTAGAAAGTAATTGAATTTGTGAATAAAAAAAAAATTTAAACGGATATATCTATTACGAGACCCCCAGTGGCAATTTTTGGGGAAAATCTCTCTGTATCTGAAAAATTACCAAATCTTGAATTTTTGGTAAAATTCTGAAAACCGGAAACCTGATTTTTTTCCAAAATATGTTTAAATATTATTACAATTTTTTTATAGAAATTATGTAGGCAACGAAAAACTACAGATGTTCGGTTAATAAATGAATTTGATAAACTTTTTGATTTTAGAGACAAAATTAAAAATGCTGATGTGGCCATCATGTTACTCCGAATTGATATAATAGATTTATATTTATACTTTCATGTTTTTTTTTCAATTAAAATAATATTTTAAATGCACATCGAGCGTTTCGCAGGATCGAATGATACGGACGTTTGAAACGTCAAACTTTGAAAAATAAAAATGACAAATTATACTTCAAATTCTAATAATCTTTACGGTTAGTTTACTTGGGGATTTTGAAAAAAACGTCATTGCGGCATATTTGATGTAACTGTTACTAGTTCATAATTATAGACCAAAACAGAAAAAACATTACCAATATTTTGACTTTAGTTATGTAAAAGTTTGAAGCATTGTTAACTTAAGACTTTTATGCTCAAGAATTATTTTTTTCATGACAAAATACAATTCTTGAGTATAAAGAGCTTAAGCTAACAATGCTCTAAACTTTTACATTACTAAAGTCAAAATAGTCTCTTGTCACTTTGTTAAATTTTAATGTCAATAAATTGTTTTTCAAAGCCACCTTCGATTTTTATTTAGTAAAATTGCTATTGGAATGGTTGATAAAACGAGTTTTCTGCAAATAACGTTTAATGCGTTAGGAATTGGGATAGGGTTGCAAATAGGAAATATGTTTGTTTTTTAATCCCGCATGGAATGACATAAAAATATACAGGGGCTCCAATTTAAAATAAGAAAAATAAAGTGCTTTTAAGTTTGGAAAGTTTGACACTAAATTTTGGACACCCTGTACAATTCTTATCAATCAGACTTGGTTAACATGACTATCAGATTTTATTTAATAAGTACCTTGTATGATTTTATCAACTTGGAACTATTTTTATTTTTTATTAATTTTTTAAACCAATGGTGCAAAACTGATTTTTATTTTTTTTTGCTGATACCACTGAATCGATTTTAATCAAATTATGGGAGTATGTAGCAGGGTTCGGATGATATATATCATCGGATATATATCACGATATATATCGTGATATATATAATGGATAAATAAACACACACTACCAAAAATTCCCCCGTTTCTCAAATATAATAACAGTTGCAGGAATATGAATAGTAAGCATTTGCTCTAATATAATCAAGAGATGGGCAAAATGACTTTTTTGTCGAAAAGAGTCGATTCTTGAAGTGACCACGACTCAGTTAAAAATGAAAAAGTAAGTGTGAGTAAAATAAAACAAAAAAAGGTCCTCACTTTGAAAAATCTTCAATTTATCCCAGAAAACATTTTTAAAAAAATAAAGTTTTTTCAATTTGATGTCAAATATTTTAACAATTTAAATGTTATTTTTTTACTATCTTGTAAGCAACTGTGTTTGTTTGCAATAAATAAATATAATATAAATAAAGTATGTGCATTATATAATTAATAAGTCATACAAACGTTAATAATAATGGCCAAGAATAAATATCAAGAAGTCGGATACATTGATATTTATATAAATATCGGATATATTCCGAACCCTGGTATGTAGGCAACCATAAAAGGTACCCAAATAAGCAATAAAATATACAGCATGTAATCTAAAAAAATATATCATCATGACGTCACACTTTTTTTAGGACACCCTGTATAATCAAAAATATTTTCCTGAAATGCATTCTAGAATGCAAATTTATTCTGAAAAATATCAAAATTCCAACTTAATTAGTAAATGAACTATAGAAGACGGGAGGTGAAATGCGGGACCCTGTATATTGATTATAAAGGAAAAATAATAAAAATATATTTATCTTCGCTTGAAGAAGTTACGGTGTGACAAACAATTGTTGCGAAAATGCAATAAAACGTTTCGAATGAGAAGGATTTTCCGTTATTACATGCAAAATGCCAATACCCCTTATTCCTATTTAATTTAGAGACGCAGCTTTCCACGCACAAAAGAAAGTTTCGTTATTGTAGTAATCAACAATACGTTATTAGAAATGTCACATTAAATTAAAAAAGTTAAAGCATTGCTGTGTAATAAAAATGCAAAGTGAACTTTGCGAGCGAAAATGAGAAAATCTGCTAAGAAGGTAATAAGTTTTCCTTTTTCAGGTAAAAATCTTGCACTAAATTACTTTTAGTTTTTTTATCACACCAACAAGACATTTAAATGTTTTTTTTTTTAATATTGTTCGGAATTATTTAAAATATGGGGAGTTTCACAAGCCCACTACAACTAGTACATCTCATTTATAACCTGCGCCAAAAATTCTGAAATACAACCAAAATTAAGAGATATTTTTAAAATAAGAGTTAATTTTTCATTTATTATAAGCATCTGCAATTCTTTTTAATGACGAATGTTTCTCCTCTATCCTTCAATTGTGTATTCTAATTTTTAGTCTATTTTGTTTTGCGTAAATGATAGAAGGTGCTGAAGCGTGCTATTAATCCACAACTTTAACCATCACCATTCTTACATCCAATTGCCACACTGCACATCTCTAAAGCCAAAAATCCGCAGTTAAGTTTCTGGACACCAGAAAAAGCGAGGTCTGCTGTACAAATGCAGTATCCCTAAGTTACCAAAACATCTAATAATCCTTACGTATAAATAAGTCTCAAAGTCAAATCACCCTGAATAAGTGGTACCCCAAGGCTCTCCTTTATCACCGATCCTTAACATTATATTGTGCCATGAGGTGGGTAACTCATGAGCAAGTAGACTCAAAGAAGTGTCGCGGAGTCACGTTTGCAGCTCAATTTGAAAAAAGTGAGGACCTTTTTTGCTCGTCAGACTATTTCAAGGAAAATTTTTCCATTTTGAAAAAGTTAGAACTTTTGTGAAGAAGCATGTTTCCTGCCTTTTTTTGCTCAGCACGTTTCCCCGGCATACTTTTCACTACAAAAGAGAGTCTTTCCGGTTGAGTCTTTTCGCGGAGGTAACCAAAAAGAGACATTTCGCCCACCTCTAATCATCCCAACCCTGAATATTTTAACCCTAAATCCCCACATGTCGCTATTTGCAGATGATATGGCCCTGATTTCTCACTCCTAAAAACCCTTGAACTATTCCAAACACTTCTCCAGTCCATACAAAAATGGTTCTCTAGATCAGATAAAGTACACTTTCCTCTTAACAAGAGGAAAAGAGGGCTATGGATGCACATTTTTTTATATGGGGGCCACGAGTAAACAAAGATTGAGAATCACCGCTCTAGAAAAATCAAGCATATCCATCAACAGCATATCAGTTCCATCCAAACCATCCTGCAATTACCTAGGTATGACCATCGATGTTAAATTTATTTTTTTAAACACGCACAAGCCATCAAATCTAAGGTTAAGGCGGAAGCAGCGTATTTTAGGAGTCTGACGTACTGAAACCAAGGTATTAACATCAATACGGCTACTAAAATCTACAAACTGATTTGTCGGTTTCTACTGCAGCACGATGCTATACTAGAGTGTTCAATCTCAACCCCTTCAACTCCCTCCGTCTCCTCAAAAATTACGCCATCCTATGAATCCCCTCTTTAATCCAACCAATAACCTTCTGTAATGTAAGCCCAATTCACCCACATATATAGTTCCTCCTAAAGAGATTTGCAGATTATTGATCAACTGTGTAACTCCCGAGATCTGCTTACTCTGCCCAAATTCGAATCACCAAACCTAACTCTGTATCATTTCCTTCAACCACTTCGTGTTCCAAAATCAAACACAACCCTCCATTGCAAATAGAAAATAAGTAGGATACTTAACCAAGATGGCAGAAAGACTGCTGGTCGATAGCCCTTTAAAAATAAGATTATAAACAGTTGTAATTTAAAACAACAAAGATATTACTTCACTATGAAATTGAATGACATACAAAGTAAGTGTTGCTAAACTTTAGATTTCACAGATTCTTGTTGGATCCTGTAGCAATTGCTTCACTACAGAGCAGCAAATAACTTAATTGTTGCTACTTGTCGCAGTATTTTAATGTAAAATGGGTTTCATCGAAATTGTCCCATTTTTTGCAGGGAGCTAGCTTTTGGCATCCTGAACAAAAGTCCTTATGAGCGGAACAAAATTCTATGTAAGGATTTTGAGTTATCCTCCAAAGAAGGTCTCATTTCCCCGATACTCGAAAATCGTAAAAACGGAGGGAAGAACGCATACAACGATGTTAATATCTTCATGTTTGGATTGTTTTGGACCAAGAAGTTCTTGTACAATGCTCAGCAGTCATTGCTGGGGACACTGGGCATGTGTGCCCACCATTAGGCAATAAATTGGAATAAAAAGAAAATTGTCCGGTGCAAAGTTTTGTAACTTTTTTGAGAGTGCCCATGATGAACCATTGAGAGAACAGATGGCCCATCGATGGTCAGACCTTTTCAGGGTCTTTCCGCCCGTGAAATTGATCTTCCGGTCCAAAATACGAGTTTAAATTGAAGTTTTGGTATAAAAGTTAGTTTTTTTCCTGAAATGTTCAGCGTCCCCAGCAATGACTGCTGAGCATTGTATAAGAACTTCTTGGTCCAAAGCTGTCCAAACATGATCATATTAACATCGTTGTATGCGTTCTTCGCCCCGTTTTTACGATTTTCGATTATCGGTGAAATGAGACCTTCTTCGGCAGATAACTCAAAATCCTTACATAGGATTTTGTTCCGCCCATAAGAACTTTTATTCAGGATGTCAAAAGCTAGCTCCCTGCAAAAAATGGGACAATTTCGATGAAACCCGTTTTTGATTGAAATACTGCGGGGTCCTTTCATTACGAAGACGAGTTTTAGAATTGCAAACATTTTTGTTTTATTTAAATCTAGCTATTTCATTTGTCTGGTGGAAAAACAATTAATGCAGTATCTAATAATTAAACTGAGAACTGTATTGAATTGAAAAGTGTTTTACTTACAAAATATCATTTCGTGTCATGAGGTCAAAAAACAAACGTAAATAGATTATTATATTATCAGTAAATAAGCTGAATTTTTACTTCTGAAATGGAAGGAAAAACTAAGTTATCAATACAACTCGGCAGTATTGACTTTGTTGAAATGGATAATTAACGAAACTCTTTCACAAATTGAAAGGTAAAAATCTTCGGTCTATTTCAATTGTGAGATTGTTTCATCAAAAACCCGCTTGGTCCATGCAATTTCGGAGTGAAACAATCACTATTTATTTAAATTTACAAAAAAAAAAACAGAAAACATTTTGATTTCTACACTAATCCGACCCGAACGACTGATAAAGGGCAATGTTTTGAGATCTATATGAAAATAATTAGAGTTTCTAGAGGTGAAACATGAAAATTACATCTAAAATATGTGAGGAAATATAGTTTCCTTTTAATAAACAAACAAAATGTTTACATTCAATATTGTTTCCCCATGAGAACACCTTCAGACCGGTTTCGACCTTTCAGGTCTCATCAGTGTGGTTAGTTGCTGATGAGGAAACGGAAATTATTATTGGAATATAAATATTCTAAACACCGTTAATGGTAAAAAGGCCAATGTGGCGGAATCTATTGCCTGAATATTGCACTGAACCCAATCATTCATTCAGGGAATAGATTCCGCCACTGACGTTTCTACCGTAAACAAAATGTTATTTACTTTACCGTTTCGCATCTTAAACCGGTTTAAAAACTACAATAATTTATTAGATTGACAAGAGGTCGAAAATGACCAAAGTTGTGGATAGAACATACATAACAGATTATTCAATTACAGCTGGGAATTTCTGAAATGGAAGAAAAACATTAACTTCAAATAAAGAAAGACTTAATGATCATTTAATATTTTGCCATTTTTGTACTGACCGTTTAGAAGCAAAGCCTTACCCGATGTTGAAGCCTAATAATTATTTCTGTCAATTTTCTTTACCACCTTATTTAATAATGGAAAGGGGGGCGACAATAATATTAGTGATGAATATTTAATATTTCAAAAATTTCCAGGAAATGTCTGCAAATGTGGCACCACAAACCAATAAAGCTCCTCTCTGTCCAAGGCTCAGTTTTACATGCACGAAATAACCAACTATCTCAAGGTCAAATTTATTTCATGTGTTCGACGCATAAGAAATGACATGCGTGGAACAGGGATAAAATCAAATTATCCCAAGAATAGTTATTCCTATATTTATTCCGTGAGCTCAAAACCAGCCCTAGGGCCCGGTTTTACATGCACAAATTTATTTCATCTTTGTTCGGCGCATGACAAAGATGAAATCAATTCATCCCAAGAAAGTTATCCCCATCATTATTCCGCGCATGTAAAATCGCAAGTTGCCGGATTGTTAAAGGCAGGGTTACTTTTGGTTAATACTAATTTATTTTTTGTGAAGTTTTAATTATTATATCTCGCCGTAATCGATAACTGCGAGCCGGTTCTGATCTCCTAAGAACTCGCCAGGGCGGATATTTGAAGTTTCAGTTCACTTTAACTAAATTATTACGTAATAGCAGCTACCACGACCCTCATAAATAAATTAATATTCGAACCAATTTTCATTTTTAGTTTCTGCTTGAATGCATAACAATATACATACTTCCCATGTTATTACTCAAATACGCGAAGTGTGCAATTAAACTGTAATGAAATGCATAGACTGATTAGTATTTAATATTAACAAATGGAAGTGTTCACCGGAGCCCACAAATTAACTAAAATTATTATTAGGAAAATAATTAAAGACAATTTTGTGATTTTCAAGTGTGACTATAGAAAAATTAACAAGTAGCTATTTCTAATGATCATAGAAATCTTAAACTAAAAATTTAAAATTACTAAACGTTCAAAATTAAAATTAGCATGATTTTAAAATAAAATCTGTCCGGAAGATCCTACTAAGACTATAAACATAAACAAAAATTGACTAAAATCTAAACCACTTTCCGGGTTGTTGCCACGATCAATATCGAGTTATTCCAAAAAAAATGACGTAGCCTTTCTCCGATTTAATGGTAATATTTATCATTTCAAAAAATAGTGGGATTAAAAAAAAAACATTCTCTAGAATTATTGTTTATGGAAATTTAATGTAACCTATCTTAACACCTGCTATTAATAATTCTATTTCATGAACTCTTTGAAGTTTCAGAAAAAAATTTAAATGTATTTTTTTTTTACTTTTTTGGCCTTTGAATTGAAATTATAGACCGAAAAACTCAACTTCATTTTTTTCTAGACCTGCAAAGAGTTCATGAAACAGAATTATTAACAAACAAAAAATGATAAATTACACAAACAAATTTGTAATATTTTGCATATTTAAATTTTTCTTAAAAAAACGAAAAATCTCGGATTTCGAAATTTTACTAGAAGCTATTAATTTCTCGAATTGTTAAATAGAACTTATGTTGAAAGTCTCATTTTAATACCGGTATTAGTTTTTGGGAGACATTTTTCAAAAATAGTCAAAATCGTCTCGAGGAACCTCAAAATGGATATTTTCGTTAAAATTTCGAATTTGAACAAAATTCCGCGCACAATACTTTCACGGAGAAAGTAAACATTATGCGAATTCAAAGAAAACAGCCTTAATTTTGAAAATTAAATCTGAAGTGTTACTCTCACTCGAATACGTCGTGATTTACTGTATTGACATTTCTTTTTCCGAATGAAGTACGAGAAAATATTGTTTTCGTGATATTTTTCGTTTCTGAAATCATCCGTTTTAAGTCGATTCCGACCATTTTGAAAAAGATTGTCTGTGGGCGCTGTATCGCAAAAACTAATATTTTCAAATGAAACTTTGAACATAAATAAGCCTTATTTGACAATCCGGAAAACTGACAAGCTTTTGGTAAAACTGCGTACACCGGAAGTGGGTCTACCTGCCTGGATGTTTTTTTGTTACTTTCCGATATTTTTAAACATTAGAAAAACACCAACAGATATTGAACAGAACTAAAAACTAAATATCTCTTGTTAATAATAATAAATATTTGATTTTCGAAGAAGAAAAAAATCAAAATTGAACAATTTTCGACATTTTTGGTTGATAATTATGAAATTATAATAGTTACATGAAATTGAAATTAACAATAATTACAGAATTCGATTTCGACCATTTTGAAAAATTAGTGTCTGTGGGCGCTGTATCGCAAAAACTAATATTTTAAAATGAAACTTTGAACATAAATAAGCTTTATGTGACAATCCGGAAAACTGACAAGCTTTTGGTAAAACTGCGTACACCGGAAGTGGGTCTACCTGCCTGGATGTTTTTTTGTTACTTGCCGATATTTTTTAAACATTAGAAAAACACCAACAGATATTGAACAGAACTAAAAACTAAATATCTCTTGTTAATAAATATTTGATTTTCGAAGAAAAAAATCAAAATTGAACAATTTTCGACATTTTTGGTTGATAATTATGAAATTATAATAGTTACATGAAATTGAAATTAACAATAATTACAGAATTATATATAAAGAATAAGTAGAAACACTGAATAAATCACTTACTACGTTTTTTTACCACAATTGATTTGATGTATGTACAAATATTACATATACATACTTATCACGACTTAAATTTCGACGTTTTACTGTCATTATCAAGTTACTTGATTGATTATTACTGAACGAAACGGAGGGTTTTAGGATCGTCAACTGTAAATGTTCACATCGCCTTCTATTCTATCTCATTATTTATGTTTGTTTAAGTGAGGTTTGTAAGCTTAGAAGTATATTAGACTTCTTTAATATTGTTTCTAATGGCAAGTAATTCAGATTCGATAGTAGTATACCAGCAACTCCAAAGAAAGCAAAATTAATGAAAACCAAACAATTACAAAAATATAAATTAGAAAACACTTTTATAGTTACGTTATTTTTCTCAAATAAGTTGGCAACCTTACGTTGTTTTACGTGTTATGACCTTACGGCCCTTGTCCTAAGCTCATAGCACGACTGTAAATATGGAAATGTTTAATTTTCAAATTTACCCAGTTTGTCCTAACAAATCCAATCCAATCAAAGAGAATATAATATAAATGGTCGTAGCTGTAATAGGTATTGCGTATTTTTTAAGGTAGTGTAATTGTATTCTGAAAATGGTTTTAAACGGCGGGAGGTCTGTATTTAGGGATAATTGCTTGAAGAGATGAATTTATTGGAATCAGGTCATCGGATTTGCACGGTGGGGGGAAATGCTAAGGGGCGCTGAATCCGCGCATTCAGCGAGTTCGATCAAATTATTTCGACGTAGCAATTGACGATTGAGATCTAGCAAGGCAGAATGAAGGAGGAAGAATAAAGAATGAGGAACGAGGTGGCGCCTTTGTGCCTATGGTAATGGAGCACCCCGTGGAGGCAGGAAATGTTTTTGAAATCAAAATAAAAAAGTTTCGAGTAAAAAAAAATCGACAATAGTGGTAGTAAGTAGTAAATAGTGAGGCTGGATTTAAAGAGGAAACCGGTTGAGGGAGAAATTGTATGGCACGGAGCGGAGCTCTTTTTTTGTGTTCGGGGTAACTCTTACCCTTGCTCAGGTATATGGCAAGGTCACTGCGAGCGAATGTGTCAACTCGATGAAAAATTCGAACGTGGACGTGGAAAACGCTAAAACGACAGGTTTGTATGTGACATAGTAACTCGGCGAGTTGATGAGCGAGAGAGATAGGGCAATATTGATTTTCTCCGTTCTTTGTTAGGAAAACGCGAGTTTGAGGTTACGTTTGTCGGGAAACTGTCATCGCGGATAATGAATGTACACGTGTGTTTTATTAATAAGCGAATAGCGTCTTGGATAAATCGGATTGCGCGGGGATATTATATCATATTCTGGCATATAGCAGTAAACGTGACTCTATGGTCTACAGAAGGAAAACTGGTCGTCAAACAGGTAATAAATATAAATTATCACTGGCATAATGGTAAGGAATATATTTAATAAATTCTCAAGTATTATCTATGGATAATTGCACCCCACCTCGCCGCAATCCTTTCATTAAAATTTATTAAAATTCGACACTTTTTTTTTAATTGTGCCCCATAGAATTATATCATGTTATGATAGAACGTTCAGACTGGGAATAATTTTAATTTTAAAACAAAATGTCAATGATCGGTCGAGGCCGTTTTTATGTGCCAATACAAGTTGCAATATTAATTTTCGTAGCCGAACTCATATTTTCCGGTAATTTAAATGAATGACTTATGTTGGGTTAGATAGATAGAATTGTGCTTACCTTATCTTCGAAGATGAGGGGCGGCGGTGATGCCTCTTGGTTCTTGTGGCAGACGTAGTTCTTGGAGAATCGGGCGCATAACTGGTGGAAGCAAGCGTGGCAATCTGGAGAACATAGAGATCCACACATACAGCAACAAGACATGCGACAGGAACAGAGGAGTGCGTGAAAAGATAATGTCCTGGCGCAATAGGATGTGCCGTCCGAGTCGGGCGTCGCTTCCAGCGAGCTGGCCGTTTCCCTGACCACGAACATGTCCAGGTCTACATCTTTCCCCACCGTATAACCGGATAGACTGAATGATCTAGGTGTTGGTTCCGGCCCCGGACTGATACCACGAAACATGTAATTCTCTGAGTCTATGTTGACGACGGGCAGCGGGTAAGTTTTGGAGTCGGCCTGCACTCGGAACCGGCAGTAGATATTTTCCATGACCGCCTGTTCTAGGGCCTCTTTAGACTGATTCTCGGGCGCTTCTTCACTCATCGTGTCATCTTATTCGTAGCAGTAGTTGCCCTCACTAAAAGCCGGTAAATTGAAGCGGCTACCGATTCGATCACATCATAAGCCTGTAGGAGACGAAATAGAACCTTCCGCGAACCCAAACCATAGCCAACTGATGTGGCCCACTCCGACTAGCGCTTTCACGAGCCCGAGCAAAGCCTAAACCCGTGCGCATTAACTCCACGCAGTCCGCTCCCCTGTGTCCCCCGCAATGTATCACCAAATCTCCCCTCTCCCCTAATCACTAAGTATGACAGCTGTCTTGTAGATACGGTTCATCGGCAATGCCACACTTACGGCCGATCTCCACATTTTGCATAATATTTTAAAAACACCCTAGCCGGCCCTGCACGCACGCCGAAAATATTTCCATCCATCCCGACCGATTCCATCCAATCCCGTCCCGCCGATGCGTATTCATTTTAATGTAATCAAATGACCGGACCGGGCCGCGTTCAATCCAATGACCTTGCCTCCACCGCCACACCGCCGCAACGCACTCATATCACCGAGTTGACATGTCCTATGTCTATGCCCACGGTCTACGTGCAGTTTGGGATTCCGACTTTCCGGCTGTCCTGCCCGACCGGGACATCGGGATCGAGAACAACGAGAGCAATGAGAGCACGCCCCCCGGGCTCCAAGCCCCAACTTTAAATCAAATAAAAAAAAAACACGCGACCGCCAGATTTTTATCTTAATTGCCGCGACTACAAAATTGCACCTACTCTGCTAATACCTGCACTGTTCGACTTAATTACACACAGGACATTATAATTTCAAGCAGCCCATTTTGGTTTCACACAAAAAATATAATTTCACTAATTCACAAAAAAATCGATTTCACCTACATTATCTCATACTGATCTACTTTTTTCTAACATAAACTCTCCATTCATTTTTTTTACTGACCGTTTTCCAATTATACAGGTAAACCTTAATGCACCATCGAGACCGGTTAACTGTTCCAAGATTCTGGGGACAATGTGTTCCAAAAATATGGCCCAAATTATAATTATCTCAACATATATGACTTACTTATGGAGGGACCTTTTCACAAATATATTACGATGCACCATTATTTATAAAAATGGAATCAAGTTAAGTGAAGTAATCTGATAACATTATTGGGACTGTACGTCCCATTGAAAATCACTACCGGGATGAATTATCCCATACAAAATTTAAAAAAAAACAAAACTTGAAAATGTACCTAATTTCAACCTAAAAAACTCGCATATAAGATTTCTCCCGCTTTTTAGATTAAAAAAACAGGAGATATATACACGTGTTTAAATCGAACTAAGAACGTACTTTAACAAATACTGCAGTTATCTGACTCGAAACCACGAATGTACTACATGAGATTATATTTGGGCCGTGAACAAGTACAAGACATAACTCTTTTAGCAATTATTTTTTATTATTATATTTTTTTGGCAAATTCCCATATATTGTACCACTCGAAAACGCGCATGCGCGAAGTTTGCGATTCCAGTGGCACACAACCAGTTTCGTTTTATCCACTCACACATACACACACTCAGGCGCCCGCTGAAACTACTAACAGGCCCAAAAGGGTCGGTCAAATTCTGTGTGTGGGTAAAATGAAACTCATGGAGTGCCGCTGGAATCTCGAGATTCGCGCCTGCGCGTTTACGTGTGGTACAATATCTGGGCTTTAGCCGTTTTTTTATATAATTTTGTGCCATAAATTTCGGGTTTTCATTATTGATATTGTATTTTTATCAGGGACTAAAAACAGAACGTAACCGAAATATTTACAAGAACGAAAACGGAATTTACATTTTTCGTTCAAGAAAGAAAAAGAAATAAATAATTTTCCAATACCGGTTTTTACCGTTCTTATCAATTTTTAAGTGTCCGTTAAACAAAAACACATCGTAGTTTATGTGGGCAACTGAAGGTGAAAAAGTCGTATTGGGAGTTTTTCTAGAAAAACCCCGTTCTTTTTTCTCGCTCGTATGGTTCCCCTTTCCAGTGCGTTATGTAGCGTGCTTAAAGAAATTCATTTAAAAACTTTTCGTGAGTGCAACTTTAATGATACAAATAGAGATTTAAGCTAGAATTCTTTTATTCACATCTTATCTACAAGTAATACTATATTGTACAACGAGCATATAATGATTAATAGCCATTATATGCGAGTTGTATACCATACTTTGTTCACGAAAATTAAAATTAAAATTAAAATTAAAAAAAACAAAAACAAAATCAAAATTAAAATTTAAATCGAAATTAAAGTTGTGATTATAATTACAATTGAAAAAAAATAAAATCAGTACAGTAAAAACAGGGTAAACAAAATATTATCATAAATCGCGTTCAGCGAATTAAAGCGCGATTTAGCGTGTTTATTAACCATATTAAACACGCAAATGCGCATGCGTGTTTAATAAGCATATTAAACACGCAAATGCGTGTTTAAGAAATTGAGTGTTAAATGTACCCCATTAATGCTGCCCATAGAATTAAATAATGCGCACATTATAACATTTTCGTGAACAAAATTAATTTGAGTGTTAAACTTTTAACAATTCTGTTTTTATTTAATTATTTAGTTATGAAAAGTACATTTTAGTCATTACTATATAAATAAATCTGGATAATTGACTATTAAGTTAATCAGGTTTACATCGTATTAAATTTAAATGTAGTCATAACCGGTATTAACCGTTATTTAATTTCGTTTCTCGCAAACGAAAACGATAATTTTTGTGTGAGAACGAAAACGAAAAATTTCGATTTCGTTGCGATCGAAAACGAACGAAATATTTTTCGTTTTTTGGTCCTTGATTTTTATGTTTGAAAATATACATTTAAGCAAAATAATTAATAATAAGACAGTTTAAGGGCAGAAAGACCGTAGATCGATAGCCCAGACAGACTAACCCCCCTTTTAGCGTATATGTATAATTCGAATTGTAATTTTCTGTGTCTGAATAAAGATTTTATTCTCTCTCTCTCTCTAAAACAGTTTAGATATTATAAATTTTTAGGTTCATTACGTCCATTTAAATGGGAATTTGTAAAAAGCAGTTTTCTTTCTGTAGCGTAGATATTTTTTAATTGATTTTTTTGCTATAATATTCATATTAAAAAAAATATAAGTAAAAATCTATTACATATTTTCATTCGGGTCTCTTAATATAAAAAGAAATAATAATTTAATTGGATCAATATGCGTAATTTTTTTATGAATCTTATAAATTAAATCTGTTAAACTTAATACCATCGTGTTTATGTTTTATTTATTTATTTTACTTTGATATACTGCTAAAATAATATTTCTTAATAACATTAACATTTATTTAAATTTCATATATACAATATATTTATTTGCAGACAGTATATGTAGTAACAAAATATAATTCTTTTACGCCGGATTTCACAAACATTTATTTAAGCCAGGTTTTTCGTAAGCCGGTATTATATTTTCAGCTGTGTAAACGTTCTTTATGCTTATTGTCTGTCAATGTGAGTCACCGAATACATTTTTGAATTGTTATTGAAATGCCTCGAGAAAAGGATTTAAGGTAAAAATTTGTTAATAGACATTGTGATAGAGTAAATATTAATTAAAATATGTGTAATTTAGTCGCAGAAACAAACCTCAAATTTTGCAAACCGTTTGCTATTTGGAAGATCGTTTACTCAGCCGAAAATATAATACTAGTGTTATGTCGTTTAAGCCAGAATTATATTTATTACCACCTTTGTGGAATCCACTGTTAGAAATTTATGTCTGCTAAACGGCTAACCACCCGCGGTCTTACAGCCTTTTAATTTTATTATCCCAGTTTTTAACGAGTATCAAAAATTACTTTTAATTTGTTTAAAACAACAAAATTACAAAATTCTGGTTCTTCATTGTTAACAGATACTTGTTAACACGTTCGCTGCCACTGCAATTGGGATTGCACATACGCAAGTATAAAGTCGAACGTGTTAACAGATACATTTAAATGAAATAAGAAAAAATTACTTAATTCTGGGTAAATTAAAAATTAATCAAAAATGAAAAAAAGCTATAATGCAGAAACAAACATGCATTACAGTGAAACTAAATAATGCCACGACAATTGTAGCTAAATTAAAGTACTTTTTAAGATTCAAAACTTTAAAGTAACTTAGGGATTTCCATTTGTAATTGTACGTAATAAGTTTTTATTCATACCGTTTTGTAAACTTAACTGAAAGACCGATGGCCAATTAAGGCAAACTCTTAAATGGAAATCCGGAATGAATCAAAACAGAATCAATTGTCCTGCAATGTTTAATCCAACAGAGTGGTTTTTGATCCGTCAAGACTATTTCATGTTCACCTTAAATATGTATTAGTAATTTATGTATTTATAAATTTATGTATACAGCAGGGACAAAGAGAAGAAACATATGAAGAATGCGCGATATGCCTTTGAACCAAACACTTTGAAGTTCTATAGGAAGCTGGGGAGTCCGCTGAAATTTGAAAATTCAACAGAAACCATCGTGTTTTATAGTAATTTAAAGGAAGGAATCTGTGCCCGCTCGCCACTGAATGGCGAAAGCTTAAGTAAAAAAAAAACATATTTCTTTCTCGGTAAAACCGGCTTACAGTGTAAAAATCATTTCAAATAAAACCCTTTCGATATTTGGTTTGTGAGTTACGTGAATTTAATTAAAATAAAACACGTCCTTCACAATTTATTTAGCATGTCTAGATAACCATTTAAATAGTTACTTATTGATAATAAGCATATAGTGATGGAAATGTACATCTGGACTTACTAAATTAATTGTGAAGAAAGTGAATTCTAACCATTACTGAAAACGTCTAAAATTGTTTCATTCGATAAATTAAATAAAGATGAACATAAATAAATTTCCAACCTTCAAAATTAAGCCTTAGAAGGACTAAAAGTCTTCTCTAGCTAACGCCACGCCGAATATTGAATGATACAAAAGAAATTTCCATGTTATAAATAGTAATGCTATTAACCTCTTTACGCCCAGGTATGATATTTTACAAATCAAATGAAAAATTACCGCTTTAGCGCCATCTATGGAATATTTTTTCATATTTTTTTGCAAAAATGAGTTTATGACAGTGGAATAATATTTCGTCGAAAAACGTAACAACAACAAAAAAGTAATTTTTTAATGAACCCTGGATTATGCTATAACCCAATCAAAGTAGCATGGGCGCGAAGTAGTTAATAGCATTGGTCTAAGATCGTGTTTCTATGTACAAGGACTAACTTTAAAAAAAAATTCAAATTTATTTTTTTTTAAATAAACTTACTTTTAGACATTTTCTGATACCACTTGTCATTATCAATAAAGAAAAAGTGGTTTATTTCCAAATTATCATCAAGGGACAGCCTTTAGTATTAACGGTTAAATAAAATAAACTAAAGAGGTTGCATTTTTTAAATATGTGCAACCTGATCACAAGTTTTATGGCATGTTTGAGTATGTTCATGTAGATAAAAGAATGGTTTCATATTACAAAAACCACCCGATCTTACTACACTCGACGGGATGAGGCAGAACCTCACGGACAGCGTAAAAGTACGTGATTTATAACAACGATTGTGTTTATGGTTGCAGTTATAAAGTGGGGCTGCATAAAAAGCAATCATTTCAGGGTAACAATGTATATACAGAATTGGCTAAAATAAATTAAGCACACTGTGCCAAAGAACTTCTGCAACTAAAGTTAATAATAATAAAAATGTTTACTGCACTTCCACCTGTGATGTGAATAATTGGTTGCTGAAAGGACGACAAAGCGGACAACTAAATAAATTACCAAAAACTATTGCTAGCTTTTTGGACTTAATTGATTGATACTTTTTTTTGAGCTGGCAATGGTTTTGATTTTTATTCTTTGAACAAATTGCGTCCTCTCAGATTTTTCAGTGCTATTTTCATATCTTATTTTGTATAGTAATGTTTTCCCCGAAAACCGGATTGAATCATCATTTGTGTTAAAATAACCCACAATTTTAGCAAATTTCCTGAACCAGCTTTTACAAATACCTCCAGAAGTGTATTAAGCTAGTAGATTATCAACTACGAGAATATTCGTGTGAAACGATGTGAATTGCACGGCTAGCTGAGCAGGTGACGTCACGTGCAGCCGACCAATGAGAACTCGTTTTCGTGTGACATGAATTATTTTAAACATTGACTGAATTCGTGGAAAGTTAAATTTAATTTTTATCTGATAAGACAATGCAAAACTGCATTTGGCAATTGATAAAAGTTTTGCATAGTCATAAATAAAATCGACTTGTAAATTGGTGAATTTAGATCTATTTAAATAGTAGTAACTAGTTTTTCCTAGGCTGAAGTTTGATGTATGTGAAATTGTGTTCTTTATGTGAAATTGTGAAATGTAAAAATATAAGAAACGTAACTGGTAAATTTGTGAATTTAGATCTATTTAAATAGTAATAATGATACAGATAATACACCACGCTGAAAGACTTCAATCGATAGCCATTTTTATCTTGCGGATTTCAATAAATTATTTTTAACATAGACATATTTTTCAAGACAAAATATCCATGTGGAGACGCAGTGGCGACTCGTGGAACATGTTGATGGTAGAGCCACTTTCACAGTTTTTTAGATCGGATGATATTGGCGTTTGAAACGTCAAAATTATGAAAGATGGAAATGACAAATTATACAAATTAAATACCCGCAAAAAAATAAAAAATTTGCACATAAAAATCAATCACACACGTTAAAAATTGTTAAAAATTGTAAAAAAATAATCACTTGTAGAATTAGCTCCAAAATTACTAAAACTATGCAGAAAGAGTGTACTTTTCATTACTTGAAAATTTTTTTGCAATATTGCTACTGAAAACAACAGGAATTGACTCAAAACTGCACTGGAGGGAACGGAAATTGCACTCAATGTTTTGAAAAATCGTAAAAAAAATAATCACTTACAGAATTAGCTCTTCATTAAGGTAAAAAACTAAAATATAAGCACAAAAAATCGAAAATGCTGGTCTAAAAATAAAAATTGCAAACCAAAAAAAAATAAGGAAAATTAAATTAATTTGCAATTTTCAGCTCCCAAAATAACTCTTTAGCTCAAAATTAGCTGCCGACCAGAAACTCGAAAACGGCAGTCAAAAAGTAAAAAAAAATCGTTAAAAAAAAATAATCATTCAAGTTAGAAAATCTAAAATAAAGGGCAAAAAAACAGAAACTGTTCTTGAAAATATCGGCAAAAAATAAAACAGTTGCGTATAAAAAGCAATCAAAAGCAAAAAATCTAAAATATAGGATAAAAAATTAAAAACTTTGACCAAAAATTCGATCCTAAAAATCAAAATTGCGGGCCAAAAATTCGAAAATTTTAACAAAAAAATCGAAAATTTAGAAGAAAATTATTTTCTTTGGAAATTTGTAAAGACACATTATTCAAAATTAGTCTGTCAAAATTTCAACCATTTGTTGCAATAAATGTGGAATGCCCATGCAAATTTCTGAAAAATGCGCCTTATTGGTCATTTTGCTTTTCTAGTGCAACCATTTTTGTTGTGGTAAACTTGTGATTATTTTTTGAAGAAATTTATAAAGGGACATTATTCAAAATTAGTGTGTCAAAATTTCAACCATCTGTCGAAAGAAATGTGTAATTCTCAAGTGAATTTCTGAAAAATTTGCCTTTTTGGTGATCAAAATTTGTCTTTTAGAGAAACCATTTTTGTTGTGGTACACTTGCGATGATTTTCTTCGAAAATTTATAAAGACGCATTCAGAATTAGTCAGTCAAAGTTTAAACCATCTGTTAAAATAAATGTGCAATCCCTACTTGTATTTTGAAAAATGCGTCATCAAAATTTTCTTTTTAGTGCAACCATTTTTGTTGTGGTAAACTTGCGATTGCTTTCTTTGGAAATTTGTAAAAATACATTATTCAGAAATAGTCTGTCAAAATTGTAACCATCTGTTGAAATTTATGTGGAACTTTCACGCGGTGTTACAGGTGTTGTTTAACATTAAAATTTTTTTTTTAAGAATCAGTTAAAATTGTTTGCTGAGCTTGAGTCTACAGGTAGTGCCATGGCTCCGTGGCTCTTTATAACGAGCCGCCCCTGTGGAGACGCATACAGGTTTCGCAGTACAAATTCACCTTTATAATGCTAACTAAACTTTAAACCATTTATGAAAATTATCTGCTTAACAATTAACAAATTAAAGCAAACTACATATTTGGTTAAAATCACAGGAAATTGCTCTCTCTCTCTCTCTCTCTCTCTCCCGTGATTGTGAGAATTCCAGACAAATTTTAAAATAATTGTGCGATTTAAGGTCGGAACTAATAACATTCTAGCTCGTGTAAGTTTTCATTTAGATTTGCTGTTTTTGAAATTTTAGTTCTGTCAGATTTAAATACCTTCCTAACTTCTTATTTCAAAAACTAAAAGATGATAATTTGAAGGAAGATCTTTTTTTAGGAAAACTTCATCAGCAAAATGTGGAAGTGATAAACACTGTTAAAAGATACAATTTTCTGTCAAAAGAATTTGAGTCTAATCTAATTTCAGTGCAGCGTAAATGTGGCTAACATATCTATTCCAGTATTTTTGTTCTAAGGTTTAACAGAATCCATTACTTAAATTTATGTGACGGTTCAGGCGCTAACAAATTGTTGCGTGAAATTTTTGTAGCCTTCATATTTTCATTATTGGGTATAGGTCTTTTCCATTTGTTTCCACGCTTTTCTGTAGTTTGCTACCTTCACTTATAGCTTTACCATTATGACCTTGATGTTATCGATCCATCTGATCTGGGGTCTGCCTATGCTTCTTTTGATCTCCGTTGGTCTCCAAAGAGTAACTCTTCATACTTAATCTAGGCACGTGTCGGCACGCTGTGCATAATGTCCATTATTTTTGTTCTTCCCAGATGTCGATATTGACCATTATGTATCGCAGAGTGATTCCCAACAAAGCGCGTTGGATGGCTTCTTGAGTAAAAGCACAGTTTCTTAGTAAAGATCATAAGTGACGACCGGAAGTTTTATAGGTCCTTCGTATCAAGTACAGCGGAACATAATTCATCACATGCCAGTGTTTTACTTCCGCGGTTTGATAGAGATAGAATTGGTCTACTTTTCTACTATCCGTTCTTGCAAATCATCTCCTTTTCTGAGGTTCATATTTAATTTTAACTTTTTGTTGTTTAGCTCCACCAGCATAGTTTCCTGGTACTTATTTTAATTATCTCAAGTGACTCATGTTGACTTTCTTGCCCAGTCTAGTTGTTTGAAGACCGTTTCTAGGACTGCGGTGAATAATTTGGGAGAGACGCACTCCATTGCCAAGAGTTATTTTCTCGGTGTATAAATCGTCGGTAGCGTCTTTGTAAACATCTTTTTATTGGAACAGTATACCTCGAGTCAGCTCTGGCATCATTCATTGCTGCCAATAAGGCTCAAGCCTCAATACTGTTGAACGCGTGGTAGTCTATGTAAGCTATGCGAACTGGTATGTTGTATTCTGTTGTCTTCTCTATAAGTGTCCGATCGGTTGTGGCAAATCCTTTTCGAAGCCTTGCTTATTCCACTGGTTAGTAAGAGTCCAGTTTCGTTGGTAATGACTCGCGTCAGGAGTTTAAATAGGTACGATAGCAGACTTATAAAGCGGTAGTTTTCTACATTTGTGGCAGAGTTCATTTTAATAGAGAACTGCTGCACACGAACCAAAATTGGTTTGATGCCGCTAGCTGAGTCAATTATGCAGAATAGAGTGTGGCGTAGTGCTGTTTATTGTTCTTTCTTTTGCTGTTATTTGTTTTTATGATCGAGAATGTTGTTATGTAACACATGTGTTCTACCTAATAGTTTCCACAACATTTATTTACTACTAGTTGTACCTGGCCACGTTGCTGTGGCTCAGTCTGGTTAAATCTCTGAATCAGTTGAATCATTAACTTTCTTAATTCTCCGAAAAAAGTGACATATGATCAATCTGTATAATAGTAGGTATATAAAAACATGCCGTATTCGAATAGGACGTTGTGTCAAAATTTCACAACTTTTAGAGATTTAAGATTTTGAACAAACGCACATTTACATTTTTATTTATATATATTTGGATGCCGTTACTTCGTATTTTTTCCCTTCCCGAATCGTATCTTTACTTAAAATGCGTACGCCACTGGAAATAAGCGACCGTTACGATTTCGCGCAGTCTGGGGTTCTTCTCTATTCAAACGTACTCCTGTTTTGTGTGGGATAATGACTATTGCATTTTTCCTACGAATAGGCATTTGCTAAACAATAATTGCAGGACTTCTAGGAGAGTGTCTCCTCCCATTTTTAGTATTTCTGAACCCAATAGGTCTTCTGGTGTTTTCCTGTTTTTCATTTGCTTCAAAGCATGTGTAATTTCTAGTATCGTTATTTATGGTAGATCTTCTGAGCCTACATTTAAGATGTTTTTTGAGGAGTCTACTAGGCTTGTATAAGTTTTCGTAGCAGCGATATCAATAAAACAATATTTTGTTTTTCTTTCGAGAGTACTAAACTTTCATGTTTTTGTTCAATTCTATGGTTTCGCGAATTTGTTTGAATTTACAGGCTCTTACTTTTTATGGTTTTGTAATTGAGTGCATCACGATTCTTTTCTTTCCTGCAGTGGCGGCTCGTGAACTTTTTGAGTGGTAGAGCCACTTATCATACAATAAATATTTATAAATTCAGTATAATTGAAAAACAAAGTGTCCTACATTTGTTAAGAGAACTAAACTATTTATAGTTACATTTGAGTTATTAATACAATATTAATGATTAGTCACTTTCAGAATTTAAAAAAAATGGTGATGTTACTTTCTCCGATTTGATGGTATATTATTTATATTTACAGTTTCATGGTTTATTTTCAATTTAAATCATATTTTAAACGTACTTGAGCGTTTTTCTAGGATCGAATGATACTGACGTTTAAATTATGAAAGATGAAAATTACAAATTACACTTCAAATTCTAATAGTTAATTTACTCAAAAACCAAAGAGATTTCGAAAAAAACTTATTCTTTATAAGTGGTCCATTTCGGCATTCTCTACAATTATTATTAATTTAAATTTCATATAACTATTATAGTTTCATAATTATAAACCAAAAATGAAAAAAAAGTAATAAAAATTGTTGAAATGGCATCCAGGGATTGTTATACAGGCTATACATTTAAACTGGCGTGTAAAAGTATTTTAAAAATTAATTATAAATTCTGGTTGAGCTTAAAACTACAGGTAGTGCCATGGCTCCTTGGCTCTACATAACGAGCCGCCCCTGCTTTCCTGTATAAGTTTCATTATGTCCGGCATTAGTTTGGTTTCCTTTTGGCTTCTCAACTTGCTACAGATATTCTTTGTGATTGCTTGTATATCTTTTGTTAAAAGTAAATAAACCAACATTTGCAAAAATTTAGATATAATTAAATTAAAAGAATCCGACAAACAAATAAAATAGTTGTTAATTTTGCTAATAAAATCTGAGATAAATTAACGATCCCAACTTTTTACATAATTAGTGGTGTTAATTAATTTTTATAGTAAACTTTTATTAATAATCCATTTAATTATTTAATTTAATTTAAAATACAGGAAAAAGTCATAAAATAGCATTTTATAGACTAAGAAATAAAATAATAAAAGGTACAATACACAATTAATTATTTCCGTGGTAATATCACGTACTTTTATTTTAAAAGTAGTTCCTATCTTTAATCATTTTAAACACGTTGACTGCCATGGAGGTCACTGGTGACCGGCGGAATCAAGATTACTAGAAACATATAATTTAGAGTAAATTTCAATGCTTTTAACACATTGGCTACCAACAAGTTTTTTTGTAAAATGTCAGAAAAAGTTTTCTTTGTTTTTAAGTTTTATTTTATAAAATGAGTAAGAATATGCTTATTTAATTCATTTGGATGCATTTTTTAGAGGATAAGTTGGTACTCACTGTCAGTCACCGGTGACTGACGCGGCCCCATTGAAATGCTTCAGCGACAGTCACCGGTGACTGACAAAACGGTCAACGTGTTAAATTTTTCGGCTAATTTCTAAGAGTCAACTCTTTTAATCGACTCACTCATGAGTTACCCATCTCTAATATTGGGTATCTAAAAATATCACATAATGACTATATCTTATAAAAGTTGTTTGATATTTAAAAATGCACCTAAGACGTTGAATATTTGTTAGCTTTTATTCTTTCGTTGCTATGGCAACAAACTTGTTTTAAAATAGCAATTTACCTTGTTTTTTTTTTTTTTACTTTTTAGATACATATGACAAAAGAATCAATAAATGTTGCGAAAACGAACATATATATATTTCAATGCCGCGGGGTCACCGGTGACCCCCAGCAAAAAAATGCGTCATGATTACACACTTAATTGTAATTAATATTTCACTACAATTTCAGCCATTTAAAATCAGCGTGCATGAAACGGAATCTGTGTGTATTCCATCCATGGACATATCTTTCATATATTAGCATTTGCTTTCGAATAAACCAAAGTTAGATTTTTACATGTTATTAAACAAGCCTAAGTACATCAATATTGATCAAATCCTTTATATAATATTAAAACATGTAGAACAACCAGATATCTGAACGAAAAGAAACTTGAAACATGATCTTAAGTCGAAAATGAAGCACTTTTATTTTCCATGGTAAATAAACCCACATTTGTAAAAGAAAATACATTTTTGTTTATTTCATCTATTACAGCCCTACACAGGGGCGGCTCGTTATATAGAGCCACGGAGCCATGGCACTACCTGTAGTTTTAAGCTCAGCAAGAATTTTTAACTGATTCCTAAAAAAAAATTTTTAATGTTTAACAACACCTGTAACACCGCATAGAAATTCCACATTAATTTCAACAGATGGTTAAAATTTTAACAGACTATTTCTGAATAATGTGTCTTTACAGATTTCCAAAGAAAATAATCGCAAGTTTACCACAACAAAAATAGTTGCACTAAAGAACAAATTTTGATGACCAAAAAAGCGCATTTTTCAGAAATTTCCATGGGAATTCCACATTTTTTGCAACAGATGGTTGAAATTTTGACAGACTAATTTTGAATAATGTGTCTACGAATTTCCAAAGAAAATAATTGCAAGTTTGTCACAACAAAAATGGTTGCACCAGAAAGAAAATTTTGATGACCTAAAAAGCGCAAATTCATATGGGAATTCCACATTTATTGCAACAAATGGTTGAAATTTTGACAGACTAATTTTAAATAATATGTCTACAAATTTCAAAAGAAAATAATTTTCTTCTAAACCTTATTTTTTTGTTAAAATTTTCGATTTTTTGGTCTACAATATTGATTTTTAGGATCGAAGTTTTTAATTTTTTATCCTATATTTTAGATTTTTTTAAATTAAATTATTGATTTTTATGGGCAACATTTTAATTTTTTTGCTGATTTTTTCAAGTATTTTTTTGACAGTTTTTGATTTCTTGCCCTTCATTTTAGATTTTTTAACTTAAATTATTATTTTTTATGAGCAAGTTTTTTTTACTTTTTGCTTACTTTTCGACTAAAATCGATTAAATTTGTCTTTTCTTTCAAATCTGAGACCATTCTAAATACTATTTGTCAATAAAAAAAATTGTGGGACTTCCAGGAACCGAGGTTTTCGAGTTTCTAGTCAGCAACTTATTTTGAGCTAAAGAGTTATTTTGGGGGCTGAAAATGGCAAATTATTTTTGTTTTCCTTGATTTTTCAATTTTTTGGTTTGCGTTTTTCAATAAGTTTTCAAGTTTCGATTTTTGTGCTTATATTTTAGTTTTTTGCCTTAATTAAAAGCTAATTCTGCAAATGATAATTTTTTACAATTTTTCAAAACATTGAGTGCAATTTTCGTTTCCTCCAGTGCAGTTTTGAGTCAATTCATGTTGTTTTGAGTAGCAATATTGCAATTATTTTTACAAGTAATCAAAACACACTCTTTTCTGCGTAGTTTTAATAATTTTGGATCTAATTCTACAAGTGATTAATTTTTTACAATTTTGAGTGCAAATTTCCTCCACTACAGAACAAATTGAGTTTATTCCTTTGCTTTCGCAGGAAATCAAAAGTACCCTATTTTTGAATAATTGAAGATTATTTGAAGCGAATCCTTGGGGTAATACATTTTTTACAATTTTTCAAATCGTCGAGTGCAAATTTCCTTCGTCGTAAAGCAAATTTTTAGTTTTTTCCTTTGTTTTCTGGGGCTAATCACCCCGAGTGCTGAAAATGGCAATTTTGGTACTTGAATTATCAATCTTTTTGTTTTCATTTTTTATTGTTAAAGCGGGATTTTGATATTTTGGTCTAAATTTTTGATCTTTTAGCCTAAATTTTCTTCTAAATTTTCGATTTGTTTGTAAAAATTTCGATTTTTTGGTCCGCAATTTTGATTTTTAGGATCGAATTTTTGGTAGATTTAAATTTTTTTTTAACCTAAATGATTGATTTTTATACGCGACTTTTTAAATTTTTTTGTCGATATTTTCAAGTACAGTTTTTGATTTCTTCCCCGTTTTCGAGTTTCTCATCGGCAACTTATTTTGAGCTAAAGAGTTATTTTGGGGGCTGAAAAAGCCAAATTATTTTTATTATAATGGATTTTTAAATTTTTTGGTTTGCATTTTTTATTTTTAGACCTGCATTTTTGTTTTTTTTGGCCTATATTTTAGGTCTTTGACCTATATTTTTCATTTCTTCGTTCCAAATTTTTTGTCCTAAATATTTTTTATTTTGGTTAAACTTTTTAATTTTTTTTGCTGAACTTTTCGGATTTTTGGTCTGCATTTTTTTAACCGCGAGTTTTCGATATTTGTCTAAATTTTCGTTTTTTCGTGCCTATATTTTAGTTTTTTACCTTAATTAAGAGCGTATTTTTTATTGGAGTATACTTTAGATTGTTAACGTGATTGATTTTTATGTGCAAATTTTTTATTTTTTGGCCGGAATTTAATTTGCATAATTTGTCATTTCCATCTTTCATAATTTTGATGTTTCAATAATTTGTAAAAGTGGCTCTACTATCAACATGTTCCACAAGCCGCCACTGGACCTACATATTCCATTTATTGTTGTTCAAAGTTACTGGTTAATTAATCATTTTAATTGCTTAAAAGATTACCAAAAATCATATGTATACACTGTAGCAAAGTGACAAGTCTAATTTTCAGTAATGAAGAACAATAACTAATGTTTATCAAGTTCCAAACATTAAATGCTAAAAATATTTGCTTCATTGCGCAAACATTTCTGTTATTATCCCTTTATTTTCCGCGATAAAATTGAAACGTCGTGACCGAAAGGCATTCTACTGGAGAAATTATTAATAATGTATATAACTGTAATAAGTAAATTATTTAAGGAGTGATAATAAAATGCTCGCATGAATAGCGCTAAAATTTCTCACACTGTTATTAAATATTAATTTAGACTAATTAAAAGCTGCAAATACTCTCACGTAGTAAATCATTAACTAGCATTTATTCAAGCGTGAAATTTGACAATAAGCAGTTATTAGCTTATCGATCCGCAGAAGCCCGTACAATACGCACATCAACAACACAGTAAACATCAACATTCAACGCAGAGACAGCGAAATTCGCCGTGTCGCCATTTCCTCGACAGCTACGTGGATACCTATGTAATTCTGGTGTGTATGATGAGTTATTGTTTCCTCGTGTAAAAAAGGCCGATTGCATTTGAAAATAAACGGAAGGCTTCGATTGCCAAACCTCCGCTCCGTTAAGGTTACCGAGCCGATACGTAAGAATATTAGAACAATTTGAAAGAGACGGCAAAATTGGCCCATTTTTTTGGACCTCGAATTTCAAACTTTCATTTGCGCCAAATAGTACTATACTCCATCTACTCATAGATTAGACTTTTTTGACATCTTGAGTGGTAGAAATCCCACTAGGTTGCCGAACAACTCTCGCCGCTTACGAAAATTAATTTATTAAGAATAATAGCACTCAAGAATCTTACCGCGAGGTGTGTAGTTGGTTCGTCACATTATTTAGAACGTTCTCCATGGCGGAACTCAAGAACAATAACAAACCGTTAATAATGTGTCGACTGGCGACGTCGCGTATGAATATATTGTATACCGGTACCAACCTAACGTGCTGCAAAAATACATTGTTCTCATAGCCGTGTTGGTACTTTTCATTTTCTAGTGTTTGTCACTAAAGATGTCAAAGAAGTCTAATCTATAAGTAGATGGAGTATATGTGATGGGACATTCTAACTTATTCCAACATGCCTATGGATGTTGGGCATACATGTTTTTTACATTTTAAACTTTTTGCTAAGGAAACTTAGACTTAGATTTAGGATTATATTTTAATATCTTGTATTTATCTTATATTTATATCACTATCAAATGGCCTTCCGTAAATAAAGAATTATTATTAAGAATTATTATTATTCCCAGGGAAATTGCAAAATGAGCATACGCGCGGTTCCGGAGATACAAGGTGGTGAAAGCGATGCTTTCCAGTCGAGGTGTAAAACTTACGCAGCACTTCCTAATTAGGCTTATTCGACGTGTTTTGGATGACTTTTTCCTTACACAAAATTGTCGCATATTGTTTATTAAAAAGTCTTTAACAAAAGAAGTCGTTAACAGTCAAAGATTAAGTATGTTTACATTTCCTTGTTACAAGTCTTTGTCTATGTCGACACTTTATGTAGACACTAGATCTAACACAAAATTGTCAACTGGAAAGCATCACTTTCACCTCCTTGTATCTCCGGAACCGTGCCCATGCTCGTCTTGAAATTTCACTGGAATTAATGTCCCATTTATATGGTACTATTTGGTATAATAAATGTTTGAAATCCGAGGTCCAAAAAGTGGGTCCTTTTGCCTTCATTTTTTGTTGTAAAAAAATAATGCTGAATTTTTCGTTTGTATCGGTAAGAAATCCCATTAATTTTTTTTTGGCCGTGGACTCTAGTACACTGTTTCCACCTCTACTATTTTTTTTTTGTAGATCTAAACTAAACTCTGATTTTCCGTGAATTTATTGATTTTAGACAGTTTTTTATGTATGAATGAAATATTTTCGATTATTTAATTTGATGTAGATGAGGGAAGCTTTTATAGCCATAAGAAAGAAAATGAATTATACATGCTTGATGCTTAAATAGTGAAAAACAAAGTTAGCTTCCAATTTCAGATTTTTCGTTGATGAAATGTTCTTAAAGAGAATTCAATGACCTTGACAGAATTTAAATGTACTCCTGGACAAAATTTATGAATTAGCGAAACTTCTCATTATTACTTTTAGTTTTTGGAAGTTTTACCTTACTAAACATTTTATGTAGGTGGCTTAAAATATCCTCTTTACCAATTGGTAAACAATTGCAATTATTCAACAGCTGTGAATTAATTATACATTCGCTGGTTAATTAAAAATTAATGGTTTGTAAAAGGCTATAAATTAAGTTTTGCTTAGTGTCATTAAGTGAATAAAACATTTTGTCCATTTTTTCTTTTTTGACTTAGGCATGAGCCATTCAGTCACATCGAATTATTATATGTATTTTGAATTTTTGGGAAGAGTAAATGAACAAATCAATAAATGAATAATGTCAGACGTGTACACAACAGCCATGGACCCGGCCGAATACTGCTCGATCCCCGAAAAATCTTTCGGCCGGGCTGGGATTCGAACCCACACGGCACGCGGTGCAACCGGCACAAGCGCTCGCCTGTATCCACCACACCAACGGGCCGCCCATTTTGTCCAATGCAAGAGTAGAAGAAATGAACAATACACGCAACTTAAGAGAGGATGAAGCAGTAAAAACGGTAACTCTGATTAGTAGCAATATTTAGCTAAAGTTAGTGAAACAGAAAATGTTCTTAACTCCTAAATATTATTATTGTACATATATCACAATTTCAATTCCTGACCTGTGTAAACTTATTGTAATGACGCCAATAAAATTATCTTATCTTATCTATCTTATTTTTGCTTATGTGCGTACGAGACGTATACAGAATTTACGCTTCAACAAAGCAAAACTTTTGACTAGTCTCGATTTTTCGAAAAAATTGTTTTGATAACGTTCAAATATTTACTTGATCATATTTAACTATTTTCAATTCAAATGTACCCAACTGCATCTTGCTACAACATAGACTGCATTGTTGGTAAAATACATTTTTATAAAATCTACTCAAGACAAGGCTGATAATTGTTGATAAAAAAACATAAAATCAAAACTAGTACTCAATAAAAACTATTAACCCTTTCACTACGGGAGTCGTCAATAAGCGACTTGGTAATTCTGCTTTTGTATTCCGCCAGTCGTTAATAGACGATTTAGGGTTTTAATTTAAAGAGAAAAAAATCATTACATATTCAACTAATTTGCAAAATATAACCCCTATGAGGACGAAATAGAGGTTAAGAAAATATTTTAGTATGATTTTGAAAAAAAGTTGGCGTTGTAGTCGTGTATAATTTAGTCCTTAGTTATAATAGTTATGGTGCACATCGCAGAACAATTGTTTAGCCACACTGACTTTCCGGCTAATTGTATAGTCAAAGTTAAGGCATATTTTGTGTTTTAAAGTCAATGCCTACTCTTCAATTTTTAAAAAACTTCAAATAACTCCTACAGCAAACAATTTTGTGACAAGTGTGACACATCATTATTTTTGGCAGTTAAAAAGCTACTCAAAAATTAAATAAAAAATCCAAGTCCTTATTTAAAAAAATATCTAAATAGCGAAACATCATATTTGAAAATTAAAATTATTGGTTTTTCAAAATAACCAGTAATAAAGCTATAAAAAGAAAATAAAAACCAAAATTGTTTTTTCGGGTTTTTTCGAATATCTCCTGAATTAATCTCTATCTCTTATAGTTACCGAGATAACAATGCTAAGGCATCGAATTTGTAAATTTTTCAAATCCATTCTCACCGCCGACACTGACTCGGTATCCAACAGTGACAGTTAGCGGGTTTTCTTCTGGTACGGCCGAGGAACAAGAGGTGGTAATACAGATAGGTGCGGTCACGAAGCCAGCCGTCTCTGCAACTGACCCTACCTATCTGTATTGCCACCTCTTGTTCCTCGGCCGTACCAGAAAAAACCCCGCGAACCGTCACTGGTACCCAAACAACCGCACTCTGTAGTTAAGTGTACAATGCAGCGACAATAAGTATCAAGAAACACAAAACAAGAAACAAATGCACTTATTACCATTTCAAGGCCTCTTAATTATTAATAGGTATCTCGCAAATAAGAGCTCTGAATACACACAAGCTGATAAGAGCTTTCCTTAAAAAAATGCTTGAGGAAATGCCTCTTATATTTGCTTAACTTACTTTGGAAGCAGTATGTCTGAGGTGGGAAAATTTATATACCTGTAATCAGATATTTTTGTGTAGCGAATTGTTTTTATCACGCTTAATCACCAAAAACAATGTAATTACACTGAGTGAGATTTCGACAAAACCACATTTTTTATAAATTGATCATTTTGACATCCTCTAGAATTAATGTTAATTATTATTTCATAATCAGAGAAACAATGACAAACATTTTCATCCATACATTTTCTTTGAAAATAAAAATGTTTACGAGAATTGATTAATGAAGGATGTCCACATTTTTATTGTCGTCAATATTTGTTAAAATGTCTTTCTAATATTTTACATACTTCAAAAAATATCGAAAAATAACAAGAATTTCCGGTGCACAAAATTTTACCAAAAGCTTTCCAGTTCTTCGGATTTTCAAATAAAGCTTATATTCAAAATTTGCCGTGTGGGTTCGATTCCCAGCCGGGACGAAAGACTTTTTTGTCGAGAAGTATTCGTTCGGGTCCGTGGTTGTTTGCATACGTCTTTCATTACTCATTTGTTCATTTATTCATTTAATTTATAACTTAAACAAAAATATAATATAGATGATGGCTAATGGTCATAGCACCAAAGCCAGGCATAACGCCGAAAAAAAATTCAAAATTTGATTTGAAAATATTTAGTAGTATTTAAGATATAACGCCCACTTGCAGACATGAACAAATGTTTTCCAAAACATTTCGGCTCGTCAAATCGTCGAAATGGATATATGAAAAATGTTCACGATCTCAATACTTTCCCGTGTTCTGTACGCAGAAAAGTAAAAATAGTTAGAATCAACAAACCAAGTCAATTTGGAACTGTAAAAAGATTTTTAACAATAATTGTACAAAATTTATATTTTAAATAATGGATTTCTAACTCTTCAATGAATCGAGTTAAAAATCCATTGTCAAAATTTTTCTTTTTAAATATTCAAGTACGTTAAAACGCGTCTATAGATAGAAATGAGTTAATTTTTGTTTTAGATGATTAGTAATTTTTATAGTTTTAATAATTTTCGTTTTAATTTTTAGGTATCAAATTGGCCGCAAGAATAATGGTGTTGAAAAACATTCTACAATTTAAACAAGTTTTCTCCTCACTTTTGGGCAGGGTTCGGACGATATATATCATCGGATATACATCACGATATATATCATGATATATATCGTGATATATATTCGATGATATATATCATGGATATTTATGAAACACACAATACCAAAAAATTCACCTGTTTCTCAAATATTTCCAGTTGCAGCAATAGGAATAGTAAGCATGTGCTCTAATATAAACTAGAGATGGGCGAAATGACTCTTTTTTGTCGAAAAGAGTCGACTTTTGAAGTGACTCGCGACTCTGTTAAAAATGAAAAAGTAAGTGTGAGCAAAAAAAAAACAAAAAAAGGTCCTCACTTTCAAAATTCTTCAATTTATCACTGAAAACGTAGTGAAGAGCGAAAAGTCCTCATTTCAAAAAATTTTCAATTTGATGTCAAATATTTTAACAATTTAAATGTTATTTTTTTATTATTCTGTAAACAACTGTGTTTGTTTAAATATAAATATAAATAAAGTATGTGCATTATATAATTAATAGATTATATAAACATTAATATTATTGACCAAGAATAAATATCAAGAAGTTGATATATATCGGATATATATCCGGTATATTGATATTTATATAAATATCGGATATTTTCCGAACCCTGCTTTTGGGTAAAAACACTTGCTAAGGGGAATCCCTTTTCGTGAATAAAAATAATCGAATAATAAGTGTGTAGAATATCTCAAATTTCAACATTTTTTGACGTTGCGGCAAGATAACAAAAAATAATCATCCCATCATGTTTTTTTAATTTTAAATTAAATCAGACTTTTCTTTTGGAGCTTGTACCACCATTTACGCATATCTAAAAGTGCGACAAATTTTTTTTTTTCACATGGCTAAAATTTTGTTAATTATCGCCCCAGTAACCCATAATGTGGTACAAGTTCCAGATAATCTTAGTTAGTTTCTGCATTTTGAAGGAAATTTATCTCAGGATGTTCCGCCCATGAACAAGTGCATGTCGTACACGCAGACATATTCACCCAGATATCTCGCGATATTATTCATATTTATTTTTATGAAAAAAGGGAACTTGTAGAGGAATAATGAATAAACAATGTGCAAAGAATCGCAGGTTGATATCTTTATCCCAGTTTGAGAAAAAAAAATCCTTAAAAAACATGAATTTTTGGGCGTTGCAACGTAAACCTCCCCTTAATCAAAATAATTGTAAGTGGTATAATAAAATGACGTACGTCCCAAAATAATTGTATTAACAAGTGAAAATAACAAGCGTGTGGTAAATACAATAGGCCAAGCGGGCGCAGTGTTTAGGGGGCTCCTTCCTGACGTTGTTATGAAAAGAAAAATGTGAAAAAATGCCACCTTCGCAATGTGGTAGAATAATTTTAAATGACCTTCAAAAAGTGAGTACAAAGTTTGTTTACATTGCTTCTTAATTTCTTTAATCAAAAGACTACCCCCATGTTGCAGGGATGACAAAATTCCATCAAAAAATATTCGTGCCGATTCCTATTCATCAAAATTATATTTCCTGGTTGAAAAGAATATTATTAAACAATGTTCGTACTAATATTAATTGATCAGCAAAAAACCATCTAGTTTTACCTTTGTTAATTAAGAATCACAATCCTTTGCTTGCGCATAAATGTGATGGGTTTGCCCAGAAGAATTGATTTATAGATCATTTGAAGATCTTCAATCTTCAAAATATGTTTTTGTCAATTATTAAAACTTTAATCAGATTCCCGCGTTGCCTTGCAAAACAAATAATAATTTTTAAAACGAAACTTTTCATGACCTACAACATAAGTCTTAAGATGACAAAATAGAAGCAAATCACTTATTCTCTTAGTAGGACTTACTGTAAAATAACATTTTGGCTTTGTAAATTACTGCTATGGTCAGTTGTGGAAGTCTATTAGATCCATCCTTTTAAATGATTTATTAATTTATCTACAATCAAGTAAGGGAATCTTATTTCACTAACCATAGTTGTTCGACGATTTTCAAACCAGCTGACCATGACGAAATTTAGAGCCATATATACCTTTGTCCGTTACAATACCCCTTTACAATTATCTTTACAATTACATCATATTGGGACGTTTTGTAGTTTACATCTCTTCGGTGAAGGCGCATGGCTTGTAGAGCAATGTGTGGGGGACCTACTCACCAAAATTCTTAGCGAATAAGACCATCTAATGCTACCGGCGCAAACGTACCCCATTAGCCTTAGATTAACAATTGTTGAAACCGCCGTATAAGAAATGTCTCGGTTAAGCTTCGAAAAATCTAAAGCATACTCAAAGTACGCTCCGCAAGGGCTC
This sequence comes from Ocypus olens, assembly GCA_910593695.2. NCBI lineage: Eukaryota > Metazoa > Arthropoda > Insecta > Coleoptera > Staphylinidae > Ocypus > Ocypus olens. The sequence goes on from OU343057.1 coordinate 16,884,761, forward strand.
CGCCAAAATAATATAACCTACAAAAGCACGAAACCATTTCATCAATTCACAGTAAAATCAATACAGTGTTATGCAAAGTACAGATCTTCAAAGTCAAACTGGCCAATGGAAAGGCGGGCCGCGCACCGTGAATCCAAGCGAGAGGAACATACAATTGCCCGAGTACAAACGAAGACAAAAATTGGGTGGTTTATTACCAATGTAGAGAAAGTCGACGTTTGGCTCGTACGCTTGCCCCAAACACAAAACGCACATCGTTTTCAACAGATTATGATAATTTTTGCCATTGAATATCCCAAACGAACGTACTCCGTAATATACCGATGGCCTTCTTCCACTTTGTCACGGCGCAAATGGCCAATTTGAGATTGAACCATTATACCTATTTTTGTTTGATTTTCATTAAGGGTACAGTCTACTTTGCAGGCCTGAAAAAAGGTGATTTTCGGTATTTTTTTTTAAGACGACTAATAAAGTTTTTAACTTGAATGTTTTCCCCAGAAATTTAATAAGCCTTTGAGTACAAATTGTGATTTTTTTGATAGTTTTATATAAAAATGAATTATGTTGTCACATCGTCGAAGTTGGGATGTCACACGGGCATGCCTCGCTGGTGGACATTCCTTGGTCCGCAAAAATAGTGTGAAATCAAAAAAACGACATAACGTTTTAAAGTTTATTACATTTGCCAGTGTTATGTAGCATGAAATTTTAAAATTCGGAAAAACAACAAAATGACGCTTGTTTGGAAAAAAAGTTTATTTTTTGGCCTTTTGCGGCTCGCTTTTTTGCAATATAAAATCAATTAATATATATTTTTTAAATTCATGCTACATAACCTTGCGGATATGTCCTTAGAGTACTTGGGAAAAAAATCAGATCGATTGCTGCATCCGTCTGCGCGCAGTCACTTCCACCAATTTAAAAAACATTGTTCTGAGAAAAACGCGTTTGAAAATCCCCGCCACGCGGTGCTGCTTTGTACGTGGCGCGCTTGGGCCCCCCGTTTATAAGCATTTCCATTTGAAATATCAACTTGTCGTTTAGACACAATATTCTATACACCTACAGTTTCCAAAAAATGCTAAATAAAAAAAAAAGATTTTTTTTGAATCTAACAAAGTAGACGGTACCCTTAACCTCTTCACGCCCAGGTCGCCACATGTGGCAACAAACAAAAAAAAATGAAACAAAAATATTTTACAAAAAAAAATACTCCTTTAGCGCCATCTATAGAATATTTTTTCATATTTCTCTGCATAAATGAGTAAATTTGTGACAGTGGAATAATATATCGTAGAAAAAGGTAACAAGAAAAAACTAATTTTTCAGGATTATCCTTTAGCCCAATCAAAGCTACATGGGCGCGAAATGGTTAAAGCCTGGTTTCGTACAATAATTAATGCTTTAAAGGGGTTAAAGTTTGAGAACCGCTGATCCAGAGTAATCATATCAGTGTTACTTTATTATCCACCATAAAGTTAAAATGACCAAAATTTAACATTGTTGGTTCTTCGGCAACTTCGGTCATTTGAGCAAGATTAGACTTCGAAAGATGTGTCGTGAATGTGTTTCTATATTGAGTATTACAAAAATGTCCAAGAATGAAGCAATAGCACAGTTTAATGAGAACATGCGAAACCGTTCGAAATCGAATTGCCTTAGTATTTTTAGATTGAATACAAGCGTTTGGCTGTAAATAACAAATGTCGATGAGCTGAGTAGCTCAAAACGTTGCGGAGACATTATATTGTAAATTCTTTGGCAAACTTACCAATAGTACATATTTACCCTTTCACCATTATCGAGACTTATTTGTCTCAAAGCCCATCATAAATATTGCCGGCAGAGTGCGTCCCAGATATGCATGCAAACAGATTCAGTATCTTGAACCATAACATATGTTATTTCACAATTCCTAGACCACGGCCCAAGAAGAAAACTTTCGCGTATGACCTTGGTTGCCGATGCGCCTTATACCCGAGAAGAAAACTTCAACGAAGTATGATCGATCTAGGCAATAAAATATATTTAGTGGTGAAAGGGTTAGGTTACAAATATTTTCAAAACGTACACTTAATTTAGATCGCAAGTTCACTAAGCCAGTTCTCTGCCCATTTCTCTCCTTCACTGTGCCATGGCTCGCCATATCAAAGGTATATGACAAACTTGAATAGAACATAGTATGTTGTTAAGCAATCTTCCACTATTTTTCAAGATAATTTTGAGAAACTACATGTACATTTGATATTTTGGTGACGAAAACAGACGTGAGAATTTGACGTTTTGGAACTAGATCTCTAGCACTCGTGAACTTGAAAGTTGGTTTGCCAAACCTGCGCATTTAATTCCTGCCGATGAAGAGGGATATTCGCCAGAATCAATCAATCCAATTATTTTTTTAGCGTAATTGGTCAGATTCAATCATCATTAATAATTCAAAATTTTTGAAAAAACTTACAAAATTCTTTAATGAACTGTGATCCGAAGATGTAAATATGACTTAGCAAATTTGGAAGGTCTGCACATCATCTTATCAAAAGTTATCAAAAATTGCGTTTCCAGGTCATTACGTGTTTCAAAGCAATAATAACTACAAAAAATTTAACTTGAATCATGTTGATTGATTGCTGTTTGTGAAACTTTATTGAAAAAAGTTAGCAAGCGATGATTTAAACATTTTGCGTATCTTATTTATCACTAAAAAATATTAATAGCTTAGGCAGAAAGATCTCGTGATCGTCACGGAAAGCTCAGCTAAGACCACAGATTTTAATAGTTAAATGGTAAAAGGTTTTTAATTAAATATGTCTTCTACTTGACGTGAATTCACTTCGATTTTTTCATCTTATTGCTAATGCTGAATGATGGATTTTTGGAAAATAATATACTTATTGATCAAAAGTGTCATGAATTGAGAACTACTGAGAATTAATTAAAATAGTTCGTCGTTAAGCTTAAATATTCTAGTTACCTTTGGTTGAGCGTGACTTGTAATTCTATTAAGTGTATGAACACCAAATTATTAATTGAACAATCACGTTAAGATGGCGCAGGTGCGTTGGAGGTAAATATGGCGTTAATTATAAACTAAAACGTACACTAAAGTAACTGATTTATTTCAGACTCCGGCGGGAAACTTTCAGCGGAATTAATTATTTAATTTAATTAAATAACTGGGTTAATTTAAATGGAAGTGCACACTTAAAAATTCCATTTAATTCCGGATTATTTAGTACTTGGATAGTGCCATAAAATTCTTAATCACGTTAGCATTCTCCGAGAATTAGGTAAATTGGATCACAACAAATACATTTGCATCGGCGCCGATCATAGTTTGAATCTCTGCAGTCGAAAAGGAAATGAAAAATGGCCGACGAGGCCGCTGGCGCACTTTATGGTCGCGATAAACATTTTCCATAAACAATAAAGACGGACTCATTATCGCCTTATTATATTCCATAGGCAATTCTGCGGCATTTCTATAAATATTTAACGACTCGTGGTCGCCTTCTATTCATATATTTCCTGCAAAATGTTGTAAATGGTAAGCTTGTAATTATACATGCAAACTATGAATGGCATTAAAGGAAATACTATGAATTTATATAGTACCAGAGTTAATTTCTAAAAAAAAAAAACACGAAATTGCCGTTCGCAGAAAGCAATGAATGCACTTGAAAGAACAGTGACTTTATAGATGTTATTGTTAAGGAGGCTGGGAAGGAAATGCACATTCGTTCCCAGCATGGTCGGCATAATGTTTAAGAAATTTCAGAATAAAATCCATAAACAGTAAATTCAAAAATAGACGCTGTTTCTAAATCACATTCTTGATATACATTATTTCCATAGGATTTAGAACATTTTGAAGCTAATATAATCATGTTCTATCAAGAATAAGGGAAAGTATGACGCAAAATTTGCCAATTACATTGTCAACATGTTTATTTTCATTTACGCTGAATGCTGGTATTTGAGGAACGCTACTTTGGCCTTTTTGATTGCAGGGCTTTGTGCACTTTTAACATAACTTAATTATTTACACATTCACTTCGTGCCTTTTCCCACTTTCAATACTCACTTATAAATTATATTTATAATTCATAAAAGACTTGTAATCCCCATGACTTTGACAGTTCCAACGCTTAATGCCAACACAAATCAGTTTGTACGCTTGGGAAGATGGCGACCGCTGGATGACCTTGTTCACGATCAATAGTGTGTTCATCGCAAAATTCGCCAACGGGTGGCAATAAAACTGTTTTGTCTGATGAACGCGCCCATGATTTCAAATTAATCTTTCGAAGTCTTGACTGGATGACTTCTGCCCTTTGTAGCTCGATGTATTGAGTTTAGTTTTGCAATAAAATAATTCGAATCTACTTTTGATTTACTCTTGAGTTGATTTTAGGTGGATGGTATTTTACAGTTTCTTCATTAATTTTTATTTTTCTAAATGTTTCTTCTTCTTTCAGTGCTGCCTATCACCTAACAGTTCCACATGCTCCTTAATTATTTCAATAGTCTTGTCTGCATTCTTCCGTCTTAGGATAGATAGAATTTGCAGTGTTGGAAAAAACATCGTACAGACAGGATTTTAAAATTGACATTTTTGAAGCTATAACACGAGGAAACTTGAGGAAAACTTGAATTTGAAGAAACATTTTCTCATGATTTGAAAGCTAAAATACGAAGAAAATTGATTTCGTTTACTTGTGGGATGAGAATACGAAGGAAGACGATACATCTCATCGTATTTTTTTTTTACAGGCACCCTAGTCGATCTCCGGACGTTTATTACATTGGTCAATGTTTCTCGTTTCGTGTAATGCGAAGAAATCTCTGTGGCTATTCGGTGGGTATTTTAAAGCATGTTTTTAGTCTTCCAATACATATTTTGTTTCAGGCAATTTAATTGTTGGTTTTAGGAAACGATGAAATGACAAAGTGGGCTGAAAATCTGCCCACGAAAAGTGTTCGAAGGAGAGCTCGCAATGTTATAACTCATTTTCTTGGAGCCTTAGGAAACGCTAAGAAAGCCCAAACTGCAGATGATTGTTCGAATAATTTATTTACTGACGACATCTTGGATACGATCGTTAGCTACATAAACCAGTATCAAGCAAACATTTTCCAGAGAGAGGAATATCGTACTCACAGATGCCATTGAATTAATAATGTGTCAAACTTACAAGTAACATCCTTTAAAAAAAGATTCTAAATACCCCATAAAGGCAAACAATACCTAAATATGGTACATACATAAGCTAAGACAAATTATCAAGTCACAGCCAATGAAGATTGGGTCCGAGTGGAAGACCATTCCGAAGGGTGAATCTAAATTGTGTGTATATGAAGTTACATGTATTTGCAAATGATTTTATACTTATTTTGTAAGCAATGGTAACAAAGATTAATAAACTAAACTAAACTAAGGGCTTTTATAGGCTTGTTGTAAGTACCACGAGCTCTGAGAGGTATTCGTCAAAGTTTGGAGAAACTTTGTGGACAACACGGTGACAGCGTTGACAAATTTAGCCTCGTGATGAATATCAAACGATTCAAGAAGTACGTTGCCTTCATTTTGCCAATCGTACTATCGGGGCAGAACGCAAATAAATCGACCGGCTACAATTCGTGACGTTTTTTGGAAAATTGTCAGAAGAGTTATAACGTCGAGAAGAACCTCACAATCGATGTAATGCTTTCGAGGAAGGTATCCAAATCGAGCAAGTACGTCATAAAATGTTTTGCCCTTGTTGAAATTTATATTGGAAAACAGGTCCTTTCTGTGTCAGCAATAAGACAAGTAAAGTAGTTTTCTGAATACGCGGTACCAGCAACTGGTGCTTTGAGATCTAAACGAAAGAAGTGTGAAGGTAGATGGAAACCCCCCAGCCTCCAAATGCGGCTGAAAAGGTATCGCCCCATCGAAGATGTTCCAGAAACTTTATCCCTTTCACCCCGCAAAACACGTAGGCGCTCAACCTGCATCTCGGAAACGGGTTTTAGAAGGATGACAACTTTCAAAATTTCACAAAGCAATCTGCCTGGCTCATGCAAACATAGTCTTTAAAGGTTTTTAATAAGCACCCCCAAAATAGTCGCGAATTAAATTACAACAAATTTAAAAGGAAGGGTATATTTATTAACCATGCATTTTATAGCCTATATGAATATCTGAACTGCGCTTATTTAGATTATTACTGTTATCCAGGTACTTGTGTCCGTTAATGACAAACTTCTGTATTTTTGTTAATGTACGTGTTGACGATCCAATACTTTTTAAGTCTTTATGGAAGAATCTATGGAAATTTCTATTGTGTGCCAATGCTCCTATTCTTCTGAACTTCAGCTGAATGGCTGACTCCGAGTGAATCTCGCCTTCTGAATGCTACACTAGAATGTAACTTTTTTTACCAAAGTAAATTTAATTTATTACCCTGACAATTTAAGTAAATTGTGGTGGATCGAAAATTTTCTTTTAAGTTTTTCTGAAAATGTGTTCTGTTTTGCAACAAATTTCGTTTTTTTTTTGTTTAAACATCCCCGCTGGGGTTAGTAAACTTTTGGAGTACTAACATTAAAACTACTGAGTGTAAATTTGAGATTGTTTTGTCTGAACTCGCCAGCTAGAACGGAGGGCTCTACGAGGTTCGGCAATATAATTTTAGCACCAAACAGTCTTATTCGATTTCCGTGATGCTTTAAATCTTTGTAAAGTTGCAATAAATTAAAAAAAACAACGTAAGCTACAGAAAACTACGCCGAATCATAACCACGTTCGACCGTTATTATTTTTGGTAACAATTATGCATAACTTTTTTAATTAGATTTCGGTTCAAACTGCCGCGCGTGTGCCGTTCAAGGCGAATTGAAAACGTTATATAAAATAACGGTGCTAATTTTATAATGGCGAAAGTGATAGGCGTTTGTTCACTAGCGCCATCTGTAATTGGCAGGACGAATAAACGCCGGGCAAACGAAAGTTACATTGGAAAGCGACTTTTATTGAAAGACTACTTCAGGCCTAATAAAGCTATTGCATTATTACGAATTCAGAGTAGGTAATCTACGAACAATTAATCATCACTTCTACAAAATCAAGTGACATTTTTGGTATAGGGATTTTTTTAAATCCGAAGATCGATAATCGCTTAATTGCTTTTATATATTTGAGAGGGCGGTGCTCACATTATTCATTTCAGTTAGTTTAAGAGCAGAATTGAAACGCGACACCGCTTTTGTACAGAGTGGACTGTTCGAACCGCGCTGTTTTTTTAAATAATAAGTTGAAGTGTACATCCAAACATCCAGTGTTATCAAGTAATAGTAATAGTTTCTGCTAGCCACTTTCACCAACTCCGCTAATTTTAACCCTCACCTAACGAATGCCGCGATTCGCGACAACAAAAAATATTCCCCTAAGATTATATTTTCGTAAGATACCACGGCGATTGTAAACTAGCTCGTTAGCTAAGGGTTAGTACAAGAAATATAGAAATATAAATTTATTCGACATTGAGGTATATTTTTACAATAGTGATTTATCCGACGACAGGTATCAATAAAGGAGTCAGTAATTAATTACGGAGTTCCCATTCTAATTTAATTAATCTACAGAACAGCAACAGTGATTTGTATCAGGTGGTAATAAATTAATATATGTATCTTTATATCCCGCTGAGCGTTTAGGCAAAAGTTATAAATTTAATAATATTTTATAGGCAGTAAAATTCAAATCAAATGTCAATGCATAATTAACTTAATTAGCGAAGTTTATCATATGTAAACTCGCTACAAATCAAATCTCAAGATGTATTCAATCTATCGTACTTAATTAATTCAGTTACCATTTCCACTGCAAAATAGATTTTTAGAGGAAATTCTTGATTGCGCTACTAATAAACATAGAGTATTTTTTAAGGATCGTAGCAAACTTTCAAAATAATGCTTTTGATGATCAAATTCAGGGATCTAAGCCATTACGAACGAAAGTAACTACGGCCGTCGCCTAATCTCCAGCGCCATCTTGTCTAAGGGTGTGCCATCTAAAATTCAAATTCGCAAATAAAATTACTAGTGAGGAAGCAATTAGGACGTCGAGAAAAGGGCGGATTTTCCGCGCACGGTGCGTACTCCACTAATCCACTGTTTATAAGGATTACGCGGAGTAATTCGCATAATCCAGTTGAATTACGGCATCGGCGGGAAGATGAAGAAACAACGGGCCCGGGAATTTGCGGGGCTCCGAGTGCGGCCCCTTGTAAATTCAATTTCACCGCCTGAATTCGTCGATTCCGGCGAAATTACAGCGAAAAGTAATCCATAGGATGAGGAAAATGAAAATTTATACCCGGTTGATAACGCAAGCAATTTTTCGGGGAAACGGCTGTATTTCTCGCACGGTCCATCCATAATTAACCCGGGCAGAATTCATTAACACAGTTTAAATCTCCAGTTTCCGTACAACACATATACCAAAAGTTTACGTAATAAATACGCACTGGCAGTACGGATAATTAAATTGATTGGGAGAAATAATATGTTTTCCTTGTGCTATTCAGTCTCGAGATGAAAATATTTAATTTATTTCAAGGAATATAATTTTCCCCATATTAATATTGATTATATCAGTATACACTATGAATATACAAATATTCCCAAGAAAATGTCAAACCCGTTATTTGGATCTTATAACGTTGACTCTAGCCAACAGTGAAGTTTCTAATAACCGATGAATATGCATCCCGACATTAACACTCTTAAAATGAACCGGAAAGGACGGTTGGCTGTTAAAATTGTGCCAGATTCTGAACACCTCAGGGGTATTGTGCATATTAAATCGAGGTACCCTAAGGATTTTACGGCGCTGCAATAAAATGGAATTATTGGCAGTGCCCTAGATTTGCTGGGTGCGAGACAATAGCTAAGCGACAATCGTTAAATTGTATTTTAGGGAATCACTCTGTTATATATATATATCCTCCTTTATTTGTATTATATATATAAAATAAATAAAGAAGGATATTTTATATAAGCATATAGTAAGTATTTAATTTCTCTGTAATTTTATCCTCGTATTAAAAAAAAAATCAATTCGTAACTCTGGGGAAAATTGGTTTATTATTAAAAACGAAACTGATTTTGCAAGATTTAATTTTGAAATAATGATCTCTGCCACTTTTTAGTTACAAAAATTCTACCAATACAAACTCATCATCCATAACACCACACTTTTCAAAATTTACATGACATTAAAATCTTACACAATTGTAAAAATTATTAGAAGCTATTGAAATTCATTTACACACAAAGGATTATATATTTTCAAACTACGAACTTTTGACTCATCCATCACTTATTTAACGATAAGGTAAATTAGTAATTAAAGTCACGGTTTTACTTGTTTTACAATTTCTATTTGCACCTTTATACGAATTCCCGAACTAGTTTCGATCACACAATCATTTTCAATGGGGTTGAAGCTAAGGTTAAGATTACTCAAATAAAAAAAAAATGCTGGTAAAAACAAGTATACATTATACCTGTTTTGTGCGCCTAATTATTTCAGGGTAGATGAAATAAATGCACTGAACAGCGGGAATTCGAAATTTCCAGATTGTCATTACTTACAGTTATTTAAAGATTTCTTAATGTGAAAACTTTCCCAATAATTCGGTTTCTTCCATTTTTGCATCTGCCAGAAAATTTTAAATTGAGACGGGTCAAAGTTGTGGTTATTGTCGATACAATTTTTTAGATTCTTATCCTACACTCGAAAGCCACTCGAAAAATCGCGAAAAAACTCGATTTTTCAAACCGTCGTAGCTTGGTTCAATTTGGCCGAAAATCGATGAATCTTTCAGTTTGGGAAAGATTCAAGTTTTATCTTTAAGAATGTGTAGTTGATTCTGACCCCAAGTCCAATCCACCCCCCGTAACAACGCGATGGAAAAAAAATGTTTTATATGTAAAAAAATGTCCAACTTTGACAAGCTGTACCATGCGCAAAAAAATCGGCGGGAAATTTCACCACAATGGCAGAAAAATTTAATCAATTTCCTTCAAATGCCTTATAAATTCGAGTCGTTTCGATGATTTGGAGCAAAGTTATGAATTTAAAAAAAATGACATTGAAAATGAAAACAAGTTGTAAAAATTTAACATTTTTTGTAAATCCAAAACACTTTTTATAGAGGTTTTCAGGGGGTCACGAAAGTCGAAAACTTCTTAGATCGCAAAATTCCATCGAGTTTCGTGCGAAATTCGCCAAAAAGGCGCAAAATGTATAACTTCGCGCCAAATAATCGCATCGACTTGAATTTTGGAGGAAAATGATTGAACTTTATTGCCATCAGGGTTCGGAAAATATCCGATATTTATGTAAATATCAATATATCGGATATATATCCGATATATATATATATATATATATATCAACTTCTTGATATTTATTCTTGATCATTAATATCAGTGTTTATATGACTTATTAATTATATAATGCGCATACTTTATTTATATTATTTTTATTTATTGCAAACAAGCACAGTTGCTTACAAGATAGTAAAAAAATAACATTTAAAATCAAATCAAATTGAAATTTTTTTTAAATGAAGACTGCTCTTCACTGTTTTCAGCGATAAATTGAAGAATTTTTTAAGTGAGGACCTTTTTTTTGTTTTTTTTTTGCTCACACTTACTTTTTCGTTTTTAAGTCACAGAAACCATTTTTGCGCGCGGTACAGCTTGTCAAAGTTGGACAATTTTTTACATAAAAAAACATTTTTTCTCCATCGCGTTGTTACGGGGAGTGGGTTGGACTTGGGGTCAAAATCAACTACACATTCTTAAAGATAAAACTTGAATCTTTCCCAAACTGAAAGATTCATCGATTTTCGACCAAATTGAACTAAGTTACGACGGTTTTAAAAATCGAGTTTTTCGCGATTTTTCGAGTGGCGCTTTTTTTGACGCCGAGTGTATATAGAATGTTCTTTCAAACGGATTTAGAAATTTTTGCAAGTTTCTATCGGCCAGATATAAATTTAAAAAAACTGAATTATTGGGAAAGTTTTTACATTAAGAAATTTTAAATAACGGTCAGTGTAACTAATGACAATCTGGAAATTTCGAACTCCCTGCTGTTCAGTGCATTTATTGCATCTATCCTGAAATAATTAGAAGTACAAAACAGGTAAAAATTCAGTCATCATCTTGACGCTCTTTGATCGAAACTAGTTGGGGAATTTGTATAAATGTGCAAATAGAAATTGTGAAGGAAGTAAAACCAAGTGACTTTACTAATTTACTTTTAACGGTAAGACTATTTTCATCTTAATCTTCAATTATTGTTTTTTCGGTTGGAATAAAACACTTTAACTTTTTTATACCACTATTGTTTTTTCTTTTCTTTCATCGTAGTTATGTTCATTAATACATTTCTTTAATTTTGTTTATAAACGCAGTTCTGTTCCTTCATAATTTCAGATAAAGTAACATGGTAACGTGATTATGTGGTATGCTAAGCCCTCAAAATGTCATTCGACATTCAAAATTTTGAAATTTTTCTGAACATCTCGATATAATTTTGAAAAATAGAGAACATGCTAAAAAGTAATTGTTTAACAGGTATTTGAGTTAAATACATTTCACTTCACCCAAAAATAACACAACAGGATTTTCGAATTCCCGTAAATTATGATTATGATTTTTTGAATATTTATTATTGTTGCGGTTTTCGTTGAGTTTTCTCTTTCAGATTATACTTAGAAAATATGAATACAGTTCCAAGATTGTTTTCTGTGTTTTTTACAAATCTGTTAAACTGCTTCGATAGGGTGGTTCGAGGTAGAGGCGAAGTTACTAACGCAACACATTTGTTTATAAATTATTTACAAGATGATACATCAGTGGTAATTTTAGACAATCTGGTGATTTTTGTAGCGCCGCGCCCTTACTCTGGTTCTCGAGAGTAGGCGGCGAAAGGGCACGCATGCGCTTAATACAATCTTTTCAAACAAATGTCGGAACTGACCGTAAAATATGTTTCTTTTATTTCAAATTTTTATAAATGTGTCAAATTGTTGGTACGATTATTTCCGTCAATAAATTTATTTTAAAATTCTCTCGAAAATGCCGAAATTAATCGAGATGTTTAAACATGAGTTTTTATTTGGTAAAATTAATATCTATTTACGTGAATATTAAAACCATTAATTATATTGAATGTTCATGTAATGTTTCATTTTTATTAATTATAATTAATCTATTTTGTAGCGGTTATTTTAAACAGGAAGCGTGGTATGCGATTCACGAGACAATCGCCAATATATCTTACAAATTGCTATGGGATCATATGGTAAATGTGATTCGATTTCTGTTGTTTCAGACTTTTCTGAAACGTAAGCCCGACGTAAATCGTGAGGTTCAAAAGCGCTGGGTGAATTTCCAATTGCTTCGCATTATGCGACGACGTTGTGATTCACAAATGCAGAAATCAATAGAGCTTAAATGTGGAGATCGCGGTGGCCATGGTCAGAATCGGTATGTCTTCAAAACGTGCAAGAAGGTAGCAATGCGTTGTCGAAAATTGATAATTATAGCGGAAGTACATTTCCTAGTGATGTTTATTAATTACATTTAAATGTTTAATGATTCTAGATTACAGACTTAATTTAAAAACACGTTCTTTGTTAATATCACACAATTTATTTTTAGCGACTATAGTTTCAATCAAGTGCTGATCATTAACTTAAAAAGGTCAAAAATTTAATTAAGACATAAACTACAGCCGCTAAAAATTAATGTGATATTAACAAAGAAAGTATTTTAATTTATATTTCAAGAGGTATCACGAAGTTAAATAACTTTTATAAAAAAAGAGGATGGTTGCGAATGTTACTTCATGGTAATCCATAATTAACCACAAAAATGTGCATTTGTAGATAAAACGTAGTGAATTTTGCAATTCAGTTTGTTACGAAAAATGTTGGATAGCTAGAGGTGGCCTTTTTGTTGATATTATAGTCCACACATAACTAGAAATATTTAATAAACCACTGATGTTAATACCTGTTTCCAGAAATTGTGGTGAATTGATGAAAGATTTTGGGGCCCAATATGGGTGTTCTGTTCCCAAAGTGGGAGAATATAACCGTGACATGTCAAATTTATATTCTCCCACTTTAGGAACAGAATGCCAATGTTGGGCCCCAAAGACTACATGAAGAAAGTTTTCTATGACATCAAAGAATGAATACCTAGGTAACGAGGAACGAGTTTCATTCTTTTTCACGTCTGTTCGAAATTTATGCAGAGGATTAATAGTTTTGTTCACTTGGAAACTTTGTAAGTAAGATGAATAAAATAATAACAATTAAATGCTTAGCGTTGATAAAAAAACGCATAAAAACAGAAAACTTGAATAATCAAACAATGTTTAGTTATCTCTTAAAATGTGTAGTGTATGGTCATAACAATATAATGCATTTACCACCAACCTATAATTTGTCTGGGATTAGACTACTTTGATCCTGAATAATTTGAATGTTGGACGAAGATACATAATTATAAATAGTTCAAGTTGATTATGAAATTGATATGAAGTAGATTTTTCGCAGTTTTTTATTTTATATTAAATTCATCTAAAATAAATTTGAATTAACTCTAAAATAATAAATGCACATAACCCTTATTTCAGGCATTACTTACTCTGCAAGTTGAGCAACATTTGTATTCACTGGTTCAGCAAGATGATAACAATTTGTGATTTTTTTATGAAATTAGTAATCTAATATATACAAACCAAAACAAAACTGGATTGCGATCTACTACGTACTACTGAGATAACTGATAGTAGCTGATAAATTCAAATGCTACTTAATTAACAACAACGGACGTCTACCATTGTTCAAAAGTTGCATTGATAAACTTGTTTTGAGCTCGTTATAGGCAATAAGGGAACTTTTCCCCTTTACATTGGGTACAATTTGTATTTACGAGGGGTCGTTTCGACATTTCCCAGCTGGGCAGTTTCCAATGCTTATGTATATTAAGATTTTATTTTGCGTAGGTGTAATACCATTCAGCCACAAAAGATTAGATTTTATTAAATCTATTTTAAAAACAATTGCAGTAATATTACCGGTTGGTTTGTTTTATCGCGCAAAATGAGTACCGACCTATTTCTTACAAAACAAGGTTGTAATGAAAAAAATAATGATTCTTGAAGAAAGGTCGGGGTTGTACGGGAATACTTGTCTTACTATTTACCAGAGGTTGAAATCAAAGGTCGCCTTATTAGTGTGATTTCAGAATAACTGTTTAGGATTGAATCCGAGATTTATTATCAGAGAGTCTACGCTTAGTTTTGTTACGCTCGGCGTCAGCATGTGTTCCGCGATTGATGATACAGTAATCTAGTGCTCAACTGCATGCTCATAAAATGGCGTCTAGTTCTGCGTCCGCAACATGCTCGCTTCTATGCCAGTCGGTGTGTATTCTTCTACACTCACCTTAAGCGCGCGCCTATGAGAGACAAAAATTCTCTCTATATATTATCGGTTTCACCAACCACAGTTTTTAAGATATTTTAAAAGACCCGACTCAACGATGTCCGGCTCTTTATGGTGATGAACCAAATTAGAATTGTCAATGGAGATAAAACCTAGGCCCATCATTATGTTAATAATGGACCTAGGTTTTTTAATTTTATTGCAATTTTTTTTTAAAGGTCAATAAAGATATTATTATTTACGGAAAAAGAGAAGTTAAGAGCTACAGCCAATAAAAGTCACCCGTTCTGTAGATAAAATAATGGCAACGGATTTTCGGGACCATCAAGAAATTTTGTTAATTAATTAACTGCAGAAGTAACACAATCGATAGAATTATCGTCATAGGGTCGGTTTTACATGCACGGAATATTGCTAAGAATAACTATTTATTTCATCTGTTCGGCGCATAACGCATAATATACATCCAACAAAGAATCTAGGAATACTGTATTTTGTAATATAAATATGCTTAGTGTCTGTTATATAGAATGTTATTTAAATATATCAATAAAGGGAATCCCAACAAAGTTATTCCTAGCTTTATTCCGTGTATGTAATACAGGCCCTTGGAGATTCACTTATATCAACATCCTTGTTAGACACTTACATTACATGACATTAAATGTGATTTATTACGTCGTCGCTCGCAGCACAGACCATCGGTATTTTCTATAAAATAGGAAATTGAATTATATTTGAGCCAATCAACAGTTCTGATAATGTGAACTAATGAATTGATGAAGTATTTAGACGAGAAGTTGAGGTTACCGGGAATACAGATTTTCTTCAAAATAGTTGAAGGAATTAGCTACGGATGTTTGCCCATAGGTGATGGACATCATTTGGGTGGATTTATAAAGCAAGACGATTTTCGGAAAACAGCATTTTAAGTTTTACTTTATAGCTTTTGATAGAAATAATGTATTCACCTCTAGTTTGCTATCTTTGCATCAATATAGATTTTCTTCAAAAGAGTAGAGCAATTCATGAGATAAATTATGGAGCGGATTACTTTGCGGATTCAACTATTTAGAATAGAAATTCGATTAAAGCTAAAGACACATTAAACGACACAACAAGCTACTGTCTTAATGTCTTGACGAATATTCAGGGTGATTTATAAAAGGTGTAAAGAATTAAATCTCGTATGCAAAATTACATTCTAAGCACTTTGTCAAATTTTCTTGGTAAAAACAAAAGCCTTGGTTTCCAACAACATGTCAAAAAATTAGAACTAAGTTACAAATATAAACGAGTTCAGTGTAGTTGAATATGCAGATATTGTGTATGTTTCTGGGTAATGTGATGGTAATGGCAATGGTTTTTAGTCGCCGAAGATTTGCTTGCAGACGTCAACCTTCTCAAACAATTTTTGGCCGTACTCAACGAAACTTGTTTACTTGTTATTCCTCGTAATAATCGAGGTAACAATGCTAGAGAAGACATTGTCAGCGAGGAAGAAAATATAAATGATAGTGTTGCATAACCACACTGAGCAACGCAGTTTCGTCTTTCTCAAAATTTTGTATGGCAAGCACTACAGCGCCATCACAATAAACGCGCTCAGGTATTACAACCGGAAGATTACGGTCGGCGTGTAAAGTTATGTTCTTGGTTGTTACAAATAATTGCTAAAGACCATTATTTGGAACCACTGGAGACAGATATGGCCCAATTTACAATAGCAATTTATTAATATCACTCATAATTATCATTCATGGAATCTTCAGAATTCACGTGCTTAGACAATCGCGTTTTCAACACCATTTTAGCGTGAATACTTAGACTGCTTGAATTAACAGCTTTACGCAGGGGCGGCTCGTTATACAGTCAAGGAGCCATGGCACTACCTGTAGTTTAAAGCTCAGCAAGAATTTTTAATTCATCCTTAAAACACTTTGTTGCCAGTTACTTTGGTCTAGGAAAATAAATCGTACTTTCTTTCTTCAAAAAAGGAAGGGGGTGGGGTATATTGTATTGGTTGAATTAACAGCTTTACGCAGGGGCGACTCGTTATATAGAGGCAAGGAGCCATGGCACTACCTGTAGTTTAAAGCTCAGCAAGAATTTTTAATTCATCCTTAAAACACTTTGTCGCCAGTTACTTTGGTCTAGGAAGATAAATCGTACTTCCTTTCTTCAAAAAAGGAAGGGGTGGGGTATATTGTATAAGTGGCTCTACCACCAACATGTTCCACGAGACGCCACTGGTTATAACTGTTCGTTGTTAAACATGTATTTTTTAATTGCGTTCAAAATTGAGCATTTTCTAAAATAAATAAAAAATAGTAGAAATTATTTAAAAATTCTGAAATAATTCTACACAGCTCCCACATTATTATATTTTGAGAATACAATCAACTTCTTAAACTCCAACAATTTTTTAATGGGTTATAACTGTTCGTTGTTAAACATACATTTTTTAATTGCGTTCAAAATTAAGCATTTTCTAAAATAAATAAAAAATATTAAAAATTGTTTAAAAATTCTGAAATAATTCCATACAACTTCCAAATTATTATATTTTGAGAAAATAATCAACTTCTTAAATTCCAATAAGTTTTTTAAGGGTTATAACTATTCGTAGTTAAACATGCATTTTTTAATTGCCTTCAAACTTGAACATTTTCTAAAATACGTAAAAAATAGTATAAATTGTTTAAAAATTCTGAAATAATTCTATACAACTCAAAAATAATTATGTTTTAAGTAATTTCTTAAATTCCAATTTTTTTTATTTTGGTCTAGGAAGATAAATCGTTCTTTTTTTCTTCGAAAAAGGGGAAGGTGGGTATATTGTATAAGTGGCTCTACCATCAACATGTTCAATGAGCCGCCACTGGCTTAACGACAGAGAGTATCTACTTTTTCTAGATGAAACAGTTTTTGAGAAGATCGAAAATACTCCGCTTCTTGATCGTCGACAAATGTGGATTTAACATGATTGCGCTTCAGCTCATTTTCATGAAAGTTGGATTGGTCGCGGGGGTTTTACTTGGCCTCCAAAATCTCCTGGTTTAAATCCCTTTGGAGCAATTTGAAGCAACCGGATTCTAGTCTCGAACTAAAAACACGTGAACTATTAGGTGTCCAAATTAGATTTAATAAAAATCATCAAGGTGGTGCAATAATAGCTCGTATTTACGACTCAATGGTTCGTAGACGTCATATTTGCATTCGAGCTCAAGGAGGACATTTAAAATAAATGACAAGGCAATACATAATTTTCTTACCATTTGTGTTTTCTAGTTACTATTTTTTTAAATTGTTCTCTAATAATCATAACTAATTCAATATGTTGTCATTCTTTAACTAATTGGAAGGTTTGTGTGTTTTATCAAATAACACTCGGAAACGATGGAAAATTTGAAAAAAGGGTTATTCTTTAATTTTAACCTAGAATGTGATTCTGCACATAAGACTTATTTTTTACGCCGATTATAAATCACCCTGTACAAATATTACTCATATTGGTTCAATGAGCCCACTGGTAGGTAATTATTTAGCACGAATAACTTCTTTGATTGAATGTATTAAGCCGACACCTAAACAGTAAAAAGCCCACCCGAGAAGAAGTATTACATTTATTACGAAGACCAGAAAACAAATTATTTATTAAAACAACTACTTTATTTTTAATTCATCTACAATCAAGTAAGGGAACTTTACATTAATTTATTATTTAAATATTATTTTTACAGTTTGTTATTATCAGTTTCAAACTCTAGAAGGACAAGACAATTTATTAGCGATACATGCCCATGTAGACGTGTATTTAACCCTTTGCACCAGTGACGGTTCGCGGGTTTTTTTCTGGTACGGTCGAGGAACAAGAGGTGGTAATACAGATAGGTGCGGTCACGCAGCCAGCCGTCTCTGCAACTGACCCTACCTATCTGTATTACCACCTCTTGTTCCTCGGCCGTACCAGAAAAAACCCCGCGAACCGTCACCGCTTTGCACTCCAGCCTTGTGGCTCGAATAGTACACCAAAACAAAATCAAATTTATCTTCTACATCAGTTGTTTCAGAATTTTCTTCGTAGTAAAAATAAGTTAAAATAAGCGCACGCATCGGTTACAAAAACACTCAAACAAGGCTAAACAAGGTGTCACCACAGAAGCGACAGTGGATTTTAAATGTCGCGTTATCGGCGACAACGGAGTGCAAAGGGTTAAAATATATTGATTTTTTAAACGGTAGTGGCTTAAGTAAAATTTTAAAATAAAAAAACTATGTTAAACCAATATACTCAAAAATTTAACAATATGACTATTTTTCGATGTCGAAATCATTTAAATTTAAAAAAAGTTGTACAATTTATAAAAATAAACTCTAACTAAATATCCATATTAATTAGATTTTATGTTTTATATAAATTCAATTCTAAACTTTAAATTTTGTAACTGGCTGAGAAATAAATGTATAAGAAATACAGCGAATACACAATGTGCATAAAAATGTCGCATAAATAGCAGGACAAGAAAGGCCGCTTTCCATACTACGTGACCACAACAATAAAATCATAACGGACGAAGCTAATAAAATCAAAAGTACTTCAGAGAACTTTTTGACGGCACAAGTAAAAACACAGATAAATAATAACAAGTAAACCTTGAGAGCGAACGTCCTCAATAAGGCCCATATACAATCAACACAGAAATCTTTTGTCTTAGAGTACTAGACGCTAGACATTAACTGAGTTACTAAAGATCTACCATACAGGTAACTGGCTCAAATATTCTTAAAGGATAATGCCACTCTGAAGAAGAAAGCATGAAGAAATAGGTAATTTTTGAGAAATGTTACATGAAAATTATTTACAGCTCTTATTGTACAGTTATTTTATTTTTTACAAAATATCGGCACCACAGTCGAACAACGGAAGTACCTCCGCGCGGACACATGGGCGAGAACGTACCACATACAATAACAGACCTAGAACAAAAATTGAAATCTGCAATAGATTTCCCATCGTAGTATGTAGCTAAATTGAAAAATATTGTTTTTTGTAAAAATGGCACACGTAAGTAAAATTTTGAGGAAAACATGGTTAGTAAAACAAATAACATCAATGATGTACTTCAACAGAAAATTACAATCTCTGCTACTACCAGAAATAGGAGTGCCCTATTCGTTACATGTGGCCAAAATTCCAAGGATCAACATCGAAAACTTCGATCTCGAAAAAAATTCACGAAATTCAACGCGACCAGAAGATAAAACCGGTGGAATTAAAATGCAAGAACGGATTCTCAACACATTACTGGATTATAATAATGTACATAATTTTTATCATTATTATTATTGGAATATCTTGCAGAACAAATCATGGATCACCCTTCGAACAGGAGCCTGCCGGAACACAACTGTTGATGGACTAAGCAGCATTCTTCCTTCCATAAAAAAGCTTAAATTTAGAGTTGGATGAGTTATTTCCCTGATGTTGATTAATCAGTTCTGTTTTCGCCCAGTTTGGAAAATACGATTTCCTACAGCGTTTTAAGTTTTGCGTTATAGTTTTTGCCATGTTATAGTTTCCCAGGTTTGCACCAAACAATTGACCTTCCAGATTAATTCCCTTCTCTTCTTTCTGCTTTCTAGCAAATTACAGTCCGATAACTTGATAAGCCGCGCGTAGTTCGAATCGATTTTCATGCCATAAACCTTCATGATACTAAATAAAATGTCATTGTCATATTTCCAACAATACCTAAAACTAGTTTGCCACTTAAAAAAACTTTCATTGATGTTCTGTGCGAATCCGCCTACACAGCGAATCAAGAGACCATCTCTGCTTTGTTCTTCATATATCAGTTTTAATTGCACTAAACACATTTTACTATCGTCCACCTAGATCCTTAATTCCGGGTGCGACTTGAAAAGTTTGCGGATTCTGAATTTAAAGCGATGCTCTAAATACACCAAGTAAGCCGCCAGTCTTAAATACAATTTCCTTCACCAGAGGTGGAGTCGAGGCAATGGGAACTTCGTTTCAATACATTTTGTCAGCATATTCATAATATTGATTGATCTAAAGGTAAAATGAAAATAAAACAAACTGCCTTATAGCATTTATCAAGCATCCTCATTCATTCAATCGAGTGAAGTCCTTCAGATAGTAAGCCGTTAAATGTGTTCAAATAAGAGGACAGTGAGTAATTATCTGACAGGCTGTTGAAATCGCGCTTATCAAATTATTGAAAACACAATCACACTTTTAGGAATGAAATGCATTTTATATTCGCTTCCCTGATAATTTAAATATGTCAAGTGGAGTTTTATATAATTGCTGATATCCAGGGGCCAATATCTGATAAACACAGACATCTTGAATTAATTACAATCAGGTGAGCGGAGATTACACCGCATATCAGCGCACCATCGGCGTGGCGAAAATTGCAGACGCAATTTCTGCATAATTCGAAAAAAAAAT
This sequence comes from Ocypus olens, assembly GCA_910593695.2. NCBI lineage: Eukaryota > Metazoa > Arthropoda > Insecta > Coleoptera > Staphylinidae > Ocypus > Ocypus olens. Next base: position 16,905,758 of record OU343057.1, read on the forward strand.
CGCTGCCGCCGCCGATTTAGCAATGGCCTCGTCTGGTTGCAAAATCGGGAAAATAATGCGCGGAATCCATAGTTTTTAATTCCGACCGGTACCTGCATTTTCCTCGTGCAGAGGCTCGCTTTTATTTCCACTATTTGCTTTAATTTCGCGGGGATTGTTACACGCCAATAATTAGCACGCAAAACCAACCCCAGCGAATTTTTACACGTAAAATCGACCTTGCCCCAGAGATTAATTAAAATGCATTTTCGAACCTGGATATTTAAATCACAATTATTGCGCTGCGTTTTAAATGAATATCCATTCTGTTATTTATACCTTTGCTACTTCTTTTTTTAATTACCATTTTGGCCAAAAATGTATACAATTGAGGTTAAGCGGAAAATCTTATCTTCGCCCTAGGCCAAGGGTCGGCAACCCGTTGTTCTTTGATATGATTATAAGGCAATTGAACGTGGGTAACTAACATTTTCCTAGCAGCTAAATACCCATAAAATGTGAGCTAAGAATGTAACTATTGACGACTTAAAATAACATTTTAATTGCGAAGGTGATGTTGTGGTGGTCCATTTTCAGTAACTTACATCACTTGATAATGGGCTGCAAAAGTCGAATTTAATTAGTACAAATTAAAAATTGTCTCTGTATGGTTTCCTTTAAAGCTACCTGAATGTTATAATTTTTTTACAGAGAGGGGAGGTGAATAAAATCTTGATCAACAATAGGATAGGTCAAGTGATCTAGGCATCCAAATAAAATGTGACGATGATTATGCGATGCTTGTTTACCAGTTTTTATAATAGGGCATCATTCCAAACAAAACGGTTTAAATCATATGTTCTATTCACCTGCATACTATTTATATCCCTCTAATTTTATTATTATAGATTTCTATAATACCACTGTAGATGGTATATTTGTCGAGTGGCCAGGAAAACAAACGCGAAATTGTGAGAAAATTAATTGAACATCATTCCTGGATCTTTTTTATGGCGCTATATTCTCAGAATCCTTTTTGATGTTGATAACCTATCTTAAACATACTCGATTCAATTATTTGTTACCGAGCCTGTTTAGGCCCTAAGGGCTGCTAATGCGCGTTTGAAGCGGTGCGCACAAAGGATTTGTTTTTCGTCCCTGAATTGTTTAAACATTACAAAGCCGTTTTGTAATTATTTACTATATTCGACGTTGGCAAGATTCTACACCACGGCCCAGTTTGCAATGCGTGTTAAAAAGGTCTCCGTGCGATTGACGAAAAATAACATTGTTGTAGCTATAGACAAACACAACTTCAATTACAGAAATGTCATTCTGAAGTACCGTTTTGGTGACAGTAGTAAGATTCATAAATTTAAATTATTAAAATACGTTAAGCAAAATAACATTTACTAAAACTAATATTAACCAAGAACTTTTAAGAAAGGAAAGAAAAGAAAATCTGCAACAATTAAACCTTTTTAATGAAAAAGGCTGAAGATTTACACCACAATACATACCGGGTGACCCAGGAGTCCATAACTTTGTTGCTATTTGAGATATCGACTTTTGTTTTTCATTAACTGGTAGGTACACTCATTTGTCATCATCATTGTATAAAGTTATGTTTTTTTTTTAATGAAACACCCCATATTTAACACCTTCTTTCTGATGCACTTAAGATGCGAATTAAAATTGTATAAGATACTATGGGTTTATTGTTGGATCGATGAGGCTGTTACTTGTTGAAACTCCATGGTATCATTTAATAAAACACTAACACAGTGTATGGTTTCAATTTTATTTATTACAATTGTTGTAGAACAATAAAATTAATTTGAAACCATACACTGTGTTAGTGTTTTATTAAATGATACTATGGGTTTATTTTAGATGGTGGATTATTTATGGGCAATTATGTGCCAGCAACGTGTGTACATTGAAAACTTTGCAGAAGTGTTCCTAATAAAGATAGCGAAATTATTTCTAGTCAAGAAAATTTTCCACATCATGAAGGCTTTGATCCTTCTTTGTTTCTACTGCTAAACTGAGTGTCAAAATACGCAAAACAATGCATAACTCGTTTTCTCTTAAATGGGATACCTTGTACATATTGTTACCGATGTATGGCATTTTCGATAAGTTTTCTAATGATATACACAGTTTGTATCATCAAATATAAAGGACCATTGATATTTATAAATTAATGTTGTTTCGATAAGTTATTTCTTTTTAATCTTGGTAAGACTTAATTTTGTAGTCACCAACAGGTTGCATAATCATATATTTAGTAACAAGTAATGGTTCATGATTGAAAAAAAAACCTAAACCATAACTAAATAACTTGATTGATTTCTATATAAAAATATGATTTTTAATAATCTTATTTTACCATTTTAAGGTCCACCCATCACCCTTCATATTAACTTAAACTGAAGCTGAACTAAATTTCATCGTTCACTTATTAGAAACATTGTTAACAACTACCAAAAACTATGTTTGTAGTTCTATCCTACGATCCAACCAGTTGAAATTAATGATGAAAACCCAGGAAATAAATAAAGTTGACTGTTTTGTAATCAACTGATTTGAGGGTGAAATTTTGTTAAACGAAATTTCATTGTTTACTTGGTTGATTCCCCAGAAACCTAACAAAATCATGTCCGAGTAGAATAACACATAAATCAATTGACACACAAAGTTATTTTTTAATTTTGAAAAAGAATTTCTCCTATGTATTCCCATGCATATAACAAAGATTACTTATTTAGTGCTTAATATGAAAATTATCAAATAACCGGAGATTCACACTCCTGGCCTATCCGAATCTTTTTCTCAAAATTTATTCAAAAAATTCACAAATGAAATTAGTAGTAGTCAACTATATATACTCCAAGGTGTAAAATAATATGTTTACAACATTTAATAATGTAACTTATCAAGGTATATCACTTTAAAGTTTGACTCAAGGTTTTCAAGTCACTCTCCTGGTCTGGGGATTTTTCAATAGTTTTAGGGAAAAAGAGGGAATTTTTAGTCTGGTGTATTAACCACACTTTGTATTCATAGAGTGCTTTGAAGATCTGATTCACCTGGTGTTCTTATCATAGTTTTGTTGTTTAAAACTAAAGTATGTAACATTTCTTGGTGCCATTCTCCTGTACAACATTTCTGGGCTAGATTCCAGATGTTGTACCAATCGCAAACGCGCATCTCGAGATTCCAACGACACCAGTTTCATTTTACCCAAACACAGAATTTTGACGATTGGTGCTTATGCTTAGATTAGGGTGAGCTTAAGGTTCCCCCTTTTGGGCCAAATAGTTGTTTCAGCGGGAGCGTGAGTGTGTATATGTGTAACTGGATAAAACTAAACTGGTTGTGTGCCACTGAAATGCGCTTTGGGCTTTGGCGCCTGGGTAGCAGAAAAATGTCACACACCTGATAGGCAAATATATCACTGGCATTTTCTGTTCCAGGAGAGTTAACAACCAAGAGGGTGAAATTTGTCAAACTCTGGTAATAAATTAAGTAGATTAGTTTTCTGATCAAATAACTCCACTACAGGTGGTGGAGTTATTTGATCAGAAAACTAATCTACTTAATTTATTACCAGAGTTTGACAAATTTCACCCTCTTGGTTGTTAACTCTCCTGGAACAGAAAATGCCAGTGATATATTTGCCTATCAGGTGTGTGATACCTAGGTAAGGTACTGTGTGTAATTAAACTTTTTATTGAACATTCATATTAGAATAACTTAAAGGATTAGTGCTGATATTTCATGTAGTGTAGTCTAGTTGTTGTTTACAATGCTGCCAAAAAAGGGGAAAATGTTTACATTTGGTGTAATGTTGTTTGATACAAAATGGGGAAAGACAAAATTGGAGAATTTAGGAAAATTTACTTCTGAAAGGGGACACATTTTTCAGTACTTCGTGTCCCTTAGATGTGAAAATCCCCCTTTTGGCATGGAAAATTGTGAGGATATATGGATGCCATACTACAAAGGTATAAAACAAAAATAAGCTGAATTTAAAATAATATGTCTAATTATTTTTCCATTCCTTTATTTAGGCAATTTATTTAATACTGTAATTGCATGATCAATATTTACATCTAATCTAAGTAAAGAAATAAATGAAATAATAGTCTTATGGATTGTAATTTTCTTTCCAGAGTCATCCCTCATTATGGCAGGGAAAACAAGACAAAATAGTTACATGAAGAAAGATTGAGGAAAAAGAGAAACCTGACAAAAAAGATATGAAAAATTGAAAAACGATCTTAAGAAATTGAGAGAAGATGAAATGGAAAACTAAATGCAATGCTAGGAAGAGCAAGGGAACAGTAAAGTGTATTGAAAATTAATGGATGAGAGACCAAAGGGCCACTAGGCAAAAGTGGAGAGAGCCCCAAAGAAAGTCTGTAGTATAAACAACAATACTCCTCCAGATGTGACTCTAATAATCCAAGTCAAGAATTTGATTATCATGCCATAAATATAGCAGAAGATTCACAAGGCCAGATTCAGGTAACGTCAGTTTAACAACCTCTGATAGTAGAACAATTGAATCTTTTAAAAAAATGGAGAGACGGGATGAAAAGTTGAAGCTGGACCTTGAAGTCTGTATCAAAAATTATATAAAAGACTAATAAAAGCAAAAACAGACAAAAATAAAACAAGGCCAAGGTAAACATATGACACCAAAAACAAAAATTAATCATTAAGTGGATGGTTGCGATGGTTAATACATGGTAATCCACAATTAAATTTAATTGAATTTTTCAATTCAGTGTAATGTTCATCAGTTTCTCCAGGGAAGACTAATCGACAAGGATATGAAAAAAGAATTTCACAGGAGCAATAATTACAGCACAATTAGCAGCCACTAGGACCAAAAAAACCCTTAATTAGAGAGATTAAAGAAGTAACAATGCAGAATGCATTTCCATTTATAAGAATTCCAGTTGCAGGTACCCAATACAAGAAAAAGAAGGATAGGTTCTGGAAAATGGTCAACTATCTCTTCATGATGATGAAAATACAACCCTCAGTCCAGGACAAAAAGATGTTATTACAAGAATTTTTTTAGTTCAAAACAAAGAACTCTTGTGTGTAAATAAGTTTTTTTTTTTGCAAATTGCATCCTTTTTGAGATGCTAAACCAAGTCTTTAAGTTATACCTGTTTGTGTATAATAGATCAAAATATTTAATAGCTTTCAGATAAGCTTAACAAATGTAAGGAAGAACAACTAGCGGAAACTTCGGGCTGTTTTTATTAAATGGTACATTATTCAACTTATTTTTATTATTTCTGAGATGTACTCTGGTACAAACGTAAATTAAATGGATGATACATTTACAATTTTTATTTCTCTAAAAAATATTCCTTTACGATTTTTCTCTAAAATGAATAGGGGAGCTAATAAGTACACATATTTAATTTTACATGTTAAATTCCTATGTTCGCCCTTTATCCCAGACACATGGTATATTAATGATAGTATTGTCCAGTGGATCTGTTATTTTATGTGTTAAAATATATAATTGTATTTCTGGTGTAATTTATGTAACACTTGAGGTGCCGCAAGGCTCCCATATTGGTCCAATTCTCTTCAATTTCTCCATTAATACTTTGATTGCCACGTGGCATTCTTTTGTGCAGCAGTGACTTTACGTTTGGGGCCCCGCGGCATGTAAGTTGTGCCGCACACAAGAAGACTGTTCAAAGTACTAGGAGTAGTATCTAACTATGTGGACTTATAAAGTAGATGGGCTCGGATAAAAGATGATCCACAATTTTGTTTCTTTTTCCTCGAAACTCATTATATTTTACTTTACTTTTACTTCGCAATTTGTTGGATTAAATTATAAAATTTAACATGTTGTAAATTGTGTACTTCACGTTTAACCTTAGAGATTGCGCAGTGTAGCGGCCATGTGCATGCCACGTGGTTTCAACGCGGCAAATCTCATATTTAGAGTTTGTGGCACAAATATAAATGAACAAAAAGTAATATTAAACAATGTAGAATTTCCCAATACATATATAGTAATTTAATGAAAAATACATATTTTAGGACAAAAATCAATTGGTGGCCTGAAGGACTTGTTTTTCTTTATTAAGGTGGCGATCAACGTGTTAATGATACTTATAGCACTATTATATATAGTCAATTTTTATTGTTCGCAGATGACATGAAACTGTTCACATGAGTCATACCTCAAAAATACTTTCATATTTCCAATCGAGTAACTTCACTACCCAACTCACTGAACTGACTTGACTTTTTGAGTCGGCTCACTCATCTGTAATTTGTATACATACATTTTGAGGCTTCATAAGAGTACACTGGTGTAGAATATCACAAGACAGAAGATACTTTAATAAAGCCTATTTTCTTTCTATACTTTCGAAAAGCACATTGCAATTAAGGCACACCTAGAACCCAAATTGTCACATCTGCTACAAAATGAAAGAATTTCGGTTGTTTATTTTTTTATGAGATTCACCAACAACCCAATTTAGTAACAAGAAGAACATTTACTTCTTAGAAAAATACATAAAAATGAAATTTCCAAGTATCAAAAGGGTAGCATGAAACTGCAGAAATCAGCCATGGTAAATGTGGCTGCATGTAAAGAACTGCCGATAATGTGGGAGAAATCATTAAAGATTGATTGAATATTATTAGTTTGTTAGATTTAAGAGTACTATGTAACTAATTGAATTATAATTTTCTCTGTAATAAAATATTTTTGTCTGTTGAGAAATAAATAAATAAAGAACACTGCCCCAATTATCATTGATGAATACAACATTGACCAAATTGATTTATTTTTGTCATCTGCGAGTGACTTCAAACTATCAAAGTTATATGTGGTAAGTAAAACACGTGTGTTGAGAATTTTCACAAATTTCTCAAATTTTTAATGTCGAAACACTGCGACATATGTTTCGCCACACAGTGGCTTCATCAGGCAGATGATTAATGGCAAGACAATGGTACAATTACCATTAATCATCTGCCCGATGAAGCCACTGTGTGGCGAAACATATGTCGCAGTGTTTCGACATTAAAAATTTGAGAAAATTGTCAACACAAGTGTTTTACTTACCACATATATTATGGAATTTCACCAAGTAACAGCCTCATCAATCCAACTATCAAAGTTATATAGAGTTTGGAGACATTGACACAAAGAACTATAGGATCCTAAGTAGTCAAGCTGAGAAAAAATTGTCAGCATTATGATTTTCTTTTTCTCATGACATCCAACACAAACATAGTTATACAATGTTGGATCCTATGAATATCAAGTATTTCCCGGAGAGATTATAGGTGGAGCTTAGAGGTGGAAAAGCAAAAACTTACTCGGACAGTATCTAAATATTTTATGCAAGGTAAAATATAGACATAAACATAGTTTTTGGCAATACTTCAAAACAAAAATAATTCATTAATTTATCTCTATTTTTTGAAAAGTTATTGAATTTAAAAAATTGACGTTTCAAACTGGCTGATGCAAGGTTGATCGAGTAAATATATTTTATTTTAAATACACATTTCTGGGATTCTCGCGAGTTAATAATTTTCCCAGTTTCATTTGCACTGCCTAAATTGAGACAGATTGGGCCGCAACTCTAAAACTATGTTAATGCGCAGTTGAGTGCCGAAACCGGTATGTTTTTTTAGTATTTATTACCCCAAATATATTTACAACAACGAAAAAACACTAACCTTTTTATTTATCAATAGCTGCTTGTATCCAATAATCACATTCCCAGTAAATTCAAACACTTATTTCAAAATAAAAAAAAAAATAGTCACCGAGAACAGTCCCGTTCTATCTGCGAGATGATGACTAATCCCCGCACGCAGGTAAACACGCGATAGGGATGCAGTGTTGCCAACTGGAGGGAAATTTCCCATTTTAAGGAAATTTCAACCTCTAGGAAAGAAAAAGGGGAAAACATTATGAAAAGGGGAATGTTATACTGTTTTAAAATACTATATTGAAGATTTACAACTGAATTATAACTTAACCCACATTGAAAAGTGTTCATTGATATTAATATATACCTTATTTTACGCAATAGCGTATGGTGGGTTGCTTATGTCAACCAGATTTTTGCCGGTAAAACAGGACACGCGACACCGATTAATTGTCAGATTTAGGGCCGGTATTACAAAGGCCAGTTAAATTTATTTGAAGATTAAACTTTAAATAAAGTTCGGTTGTATGCAAAATACATGTAGTACAAATGTCAATTAAAATTTAATCGTCAATTAAATTTGTATACCAGCCCTTAACCTACTAAACTGACAGTTGTATCACGTTTTTGTCATTGTATACATATTGCATTCAAATTGCCCATTACATTATAAATTTTGCGATTACAATGAATGACAGTGTGACAAAAAAAATTTATGATCACAATACTTCCCGTTCTTCATAACTGAGAAAGGAAAAATAAATAGAATAGGAAGTGATACCATAAGCTCCATGTGTATTCTTAGAAGCAGGTTATAAAACAAGGGAGCTGATTGCACCAGATGTGAAGTAACGAAAGAAAAATAACGAAATGGTCTCACGCACTGGGGTTTTCAACTGAAGATTTTTCGAAACGTGTTACAAATAGTTTTTTTTTTTTTTAATGTATGCTCTTTGACAATAAAACAAATATATTTAATCAATTTAAGCTCTGCAATGCGGCAATTACTTGAAATTGCAACAAAAACCAATAACGGAGAATAAAGTTATTCGAATTTTTTAACACACCCGGTCTCGCAGACCAGTAGGGTCACCATTGGTGGGTTAAATGAAAAATGGGTGGCCTGTATTCCTAAATCTAATCATTAGATTAGATGAATTTATTTTAAAAGAAAAGAATATTAATTTATAAATATAAAACAAATCATTAAAAATTGAAGTTGTATTGAAATTTTTACCAAGGTTTCCTATATAAAAATTAACTGTTAACTAAATAAAAATCTGTTTACTACAATTAGGTGTTTTGTTCTTCTTAGGCAATGAATAAATTATTTATAGTATCTGTCAAGCTTTTTGCCCAACATGTAATTAATAGATCACACATTTTTTCCGCTGTATAAGTTCTGGCATTTGCAAGTTTATTAGTTCAGATAATTGCACTCTATTACTCTAAATAGCCTTAAATTATGTTCCAATGGCGTATATATAGGTCAGTGCTTCTCAATCTTTTTACACATTAAAAAAAAATTTTAATCGCAACACCTGCATAGTTTTACAAGAATTACCAATTGTTTTATTTATATTACTTATTATATTTGCTTTGGGTAAACCAACAAAATAAAATTTATTTTTAAATAAATAAGCACTCTCTCTCTCTTGAGAAACACTAATATAGTCGTATGTTTAACCTTGGCGCATTTTTATGAAATTTATTTATTTCAAATGTGAAAAGTAAATAATTTCAAACAAATCAGTTTCCTTCTCTACATCAAATTTAACCCTTAACGGCACACTTCGATATAATTACGTAACGGGCACTGTGGGTCTAATAGACCCGGACAACTTTGAAGCTGTGTATCTCCGTCAATATTGAAATTGAAGGTCATGTTTAAATGCAGGTTAAGATATGGTAGAAACTAAACAATTTTTTAGTGTCCAAATAAAATATTGAACAATTTTGAAAGAAAATGTTGAAAAATTTGCGTTTTTTTACTATTAATTTAATTTAAAAAAAAACCTTTAGATATATTTGGCTAAAAATTTCAGGTCATCTTGCTGAAATATGGCACTTTTAAGTAAAAAAATCTAAGGTCTTCGCTGCAAAACCTATATTAATTTTTAAGTTTGAAATGAGGCAAGCTTAGAAATTTTTCTTTGAATTTTTTAGAGGGAATCATATATAGCAATAATTCTTCAATTGCACCATCCAAATCATCACTTGAATCAGATTCTCGATAGCGGGGAATATCGTCCTGAAGAAGTTGTTGATAAATATTTTGACGCAACCGCAAATTATAGGCCATCGTTAAAAAAATTTAGTTCTGAAAATTATATATTGTAAAAAAATACATAAAAACACAATTTACGTATTGTGAAAAAAAATAATTGGTAGATAAATTGATTGATGGTTGAAACCTTAACTTCGTGATACATTTTTGAAACTACAAAATAAAGTGTGATATTAACAAAGAAACTGTTTTATTTAAAGTGCTAAATTAAAACACAATTTTGTTTTTTGGGTCTATTAGACCCACAAAATAAGACGTCCATTTATTTTGATTATCACGAGAAAACTAAAGAGCCGATAAACTTGAGGTATACATAGCTAATAGGGAAATAGGTATATATATATAGGAGTGAGAATAGAAAAAAAAAATTCTTCGCACCGTAAATTTGAGGTACTGTATGCCTCCGGGTCTATTGGACCCACAGTGCCAGTTAAGGGTTAATTTTGAACTTTTTCACATTCGCCTAAACATTTAAGCATCATTTGTACTGGAGGATTAGATATTTTGATAAAATTTTACAATCCGGATGTGCGAATTTTGTTTATTCTGATCATTTTTTAATATCCTAAAAATCCTCTTCATCCCAATATTTGAGAAACTTAGAAGATGGCGATAACAACATTTACTTATTACCCTTAATTTTGGACTAGTTTGTAAAGAGCCCTCTGCATATATGGTATCCGCTCGTATATGTAACTGTCCATAGTATGGCGGCTAAACGATTCATTTGAATCTTACTCTTCCAATGAATTGAAGGAATATTGAGGTAAAATAAATCTGGCATTTAAAATTATTTTCCTTCCCCTAAGCATTACTTATAATGAGAATATCAATGTGTCATTACATCTTCTCTTTCTCTTCAACCTATGAATCATTTGTTATAGCAATTCTCAGCGAGAATAAACATGCAGATACTGAGGAAAATTAAACATTTTCAACAGAAACAGGCATTTGATAACATTAGAGATGCGTGAGCAGAAGTTTTTGATTCTAAACACTCCAGTTCAGGATATTGATATGGCTGCATCTATTGTATTTGAGAATATAGACTAGGCTAATATGGATGATTGAAAATAACACCCAGGATTTATCATGAAGCAAACAATACAACATCAATAATTAAATATGTATGAATTTCACACTACCGAACTCCCCAGTAAAATGGAAAAGGACCTAAATAAGGCAGTACAGAGCTCAGTGTTCATACCAAGGAGCACTTAAGATAACAAATAACCAACTTGTTTACACACATTAAATAATCCTGATATGCATAGAACAGGGGCGGATCCACAAAGCAATTTCGGGAGATACATTTTTCAAAAACATTTAAAATATAGATTTTTTTAACATAGAGTGGTGCTCATTACCTATGTATGATCTACGGAAACCAGGCTAGTGCCAAAAAGTTTTTGAAGTTTTGGTTGAGTCTAATAAAAAAAGTACCATCTTTCCAATTAAAAGTAACTTAGATGTTTGATTTTTCATGCTGTTAAGATTTTTAAATTAGAAAGTGCTAAATTTACTATACTTTTTAATTCTGTAGGAAGTACAAGACATTTAATTATTGCTATTTTGCATGAAGAAAATATTTTGGACACAATTTTTTTTCATCGTTTGACCATTTGAAGGGAGAGTTTCCCCTATTCCCCCATAGAAGCACCACAGTTGCTAGAAAAATTACAGATTAAGGAGGCAACATGACAACTCACTCTTGACAAAAGAATCACCAATCTAGAACCCCCAGGACAGCACTTGAAATAATTAATAGCATGAATTGTTCTATAAATATTTATAAAAACTGTATTTAACTAGCTATCAATCTCTCTCACCCACCTTAAAATTAACTCACGTTACATGAAACGAATTAATATATGAACATATTTAACGCAAAGATACAAAAAATTGCAGCTTTATTTTGCATAACCTATAATAATGTTATTACTTATTACCTGCATTTTGAATATGTCAAGTGATTAAATAAAAACAAATTCATTTTGAATAAGGTTATAAATTAAGTCACATTTTACAAAAAATCAAGAGACTATTCTAGAATAATTTGTTTTGGAAATGTCACGTAAATTTGATTAGTATTAAAATTTCATTCATTTATTTAACCACTTCATATATTCAAAGAACAGTTAATTACAATTCCTAGTATCAGATATCACAGAATAATCATAGATGGAAAATCCCATATTTCAAAACTTAAAACAAATGATATGTTGTTTGTCTCAAAGTGATCTCTACAAAATCTATGTAATTTAGACCCAACATTCCTCTGTTTCCTTTCTGTACTAAACAAATATTGATTTAGATAACTATAGCTGTAATAAGTTTATACATGGGAACAAAAGTGTGAATTGTAGATGAGTAAAGTACTTAAACAATCAGGAGCTTACCTTTACAAAGGTAAAATGTTTCATTTCAAACTGCGGAACATTCGCTACACCACCAATTCCAACAGCACTGCTAACAAATCCACACATATCATTTGGAATAACATACACAGCATCAGTTGATGAGGCTGTTCGTTTCGATGTACAAAAGAAAGCAATTAATATAATACTGTGTTTAATTTACATAGAACTAATTTCAAGGCAAACAACTTATCAGTTTTTTTTTTAATTTAAATGCAACAACAAATGTTAACATTAATCATCTGCATTAAATATAGCACCTAATAATACAATAATTAAGCATTATTACTTAGCTTCACTGATCATTATTGTATACATCATATACAGCAATGAGATATTAAAAACATCATAACTACAAGCATTTTGAAATATCTTTTTGTTTATCTACGCAAAATAAATTGTAATTTTAAATGAAATTCAAAAGAAAGCATGCAACTTAATAAATATAATATAATCAATTACATTATATCTCTGGATACAATAAACGAACACAAAATTAGATTCAATTGAAAAATACATGGAAGTGCTTAAATTTTCATAAATAAAACATATTTTGTGTAATTTTTGTCATGCTTCAGTCATAATATTAAGAACAGAGAATACAATGCTTATTTTTACACACATTCATCAGCATTAAAAGGTCTTATTGTTAACTGCCTAATAAATATAAAATTATGTATAAACCTTAGCTTAAATAACGATATGTATTTCATCTCTAAACTGAGGCTAATAACAAAAACATTTTCAATGCATAAATTTCCTTTAATGTATTACTATCACCTGTGTGGTATTCATGGAATAAATCATAAGCACCAGAACAAACACTACATATATCTCTCATAGGAGGTTTTATTAATTGAATGTGTGTGGCAAAAAATCATGATTTACATGCAGAGCGCATGGTTCAACCAATACCAACAGACATAATATGCAATTAACTCATCATTAAACCCTGCAAGCTATAATTTTAAATGAATGCATAATCGGCAATCGGGCATTTACCTCGCAACTAAAAAAGGATCTTAATTATATTGAGAATAAAAGGATAAGTAAAATGAGTGTATGGGTGCGCAGAAATAAAAAAACACTTCCTCCTTTGTTGTTGAATGCAAATCTTACTTCAGTAAGAACTGGTTTTAAACTTACTTGAATTATAATTTACATAATATTTATTTGCATTCTAACACAAATATATATATTGAAGTTCGGCTTTATCTACTCCTATAAAATTATATTGATAAAAAACTTGTTTGTTCTTGTAACAGTTAACGAGAATCGATTGGTGTGAATAAACCAACCTCTCATTAGGATCAGTGAGCACCCAAGAGATCATCTTTAGATAACCACGACGGGCATCCTGGTTAACCATATAATTTAGCGAAATACGACTGCTAATTTCACGCTTGAATCGTGTTTAATATTTATAAATCACAATCTCACACTCGACTTGCTACAGTGTTGTGGACCAAAATGGGCTGTTAAGCGTTATTTATTGAAATTACCTGCACACTTCATAAGAATCTTTCCAGTTCCCCAGATGTAGTCAAGGCCTAAAAATAATGTTAAAATTATTACTCGGATTCCATATTAGTAAGTGCAAGTACTCACAGTGGATGCAGAATATGGGGTTGAGTACATTGTGGCTGGCTAGCGTGTGTTTCCTGGTTTCCAAATTCCAGACCTCTGGTGTTGAGTTTTCCTTTCCCGGATCAAAATGTTTCACAATATCAACTAAAATAAACATTATCATTAATAATGATCAAATAGTTGGGGTCTAGTTTGCACATGCTATAAAATAAAAAAATCAAAAAGCATTAGTTTGTATTATAAATATATAGATAATGTGCCACTGGATTTATATTAATAAAATTGTTTCAGAGAATGAATTAAATAGTATTCTTAATCAATTTAACTATTCATTAGCACCTGAAGAACTTTTAACATACAGGATTTACATTAATATTACTGTAGATAGAATAATTACAATAATGTATGTATCAAATTAACCTAATAAATTAAGAGCTTTCTATTACACCCTCCAGCACGGAGAGTCGACTAGACTTAAAAATGAATGTGCTGTATGCAATTATTATTTGTTAAAAGTACAACCACATTTTTGTGCGAAAATTCCTTTTTGCCTTCAATTTACCAGTAAGTGACAGATTTATTTAGAGAGAGAAATGATACATTTATTGAGACACTTTTCAAATGACCTCAACAGGCAGTTGACCAAAGGTATTTCAGCCTTGATTTATTTATCTTTATAACGTTATATTTTGAGTTAACCTCAAACCTAAAAGCATCTTTGCTTGATGGTGTTGATGAGGTTGCTTCTATTTATTGCTTAAACTTTAAGCACTTCATTATAATGGTTTGTATACATACAGCTTGAGAGTCTCTAGTTTTGAAGTACAATTTTAAATCTTTTCATTCATTTGAAATGCGTGTTAAATATTATAGAAGTTTCCAGGTGGAGAAATGACTCTACTCACCCATGTTGTTTTAACCTATCAGTAATCGCGTTTTCTTCACTAATGGACTGAATTTTGGGGGTTGAAATCAAGGTCATTTGCATTCTGTAATATAAGTGCTGTAAGTGGCTCTAGTTTTGATGCATGATTTTAATTTGTTAAAGGTTTCATTTTAGACTATTTTAGGGCTCTTAGAAAATTCCAAGGAGTAAGTGCCGCTTCCGCAAAATTTCTTGTTCCTTTAACTTATCAAAGATCAAGTAATTTTAAATGGAATGAGTTGGAATGAGTTTTTGGGTTTAAGCGAGCGCTTATTGTTTTGTAATAGAAGCACCCAGAGCTCTAGTGTTCAATTTGAAAAGTTAAGCTACCATTTTTAGAATGCACGACTTAACTTATTATAATGGTATTCTTCAACTACAATTTAATATAGAAAAAGTTTAAGATGAACCATCAAATCACATTTCTCGAAGATCCAAGTAATTGGGCTCAAGCGATCATATTTCATAACCAGAAAAATGTATCTCGGAAGTCCTCAAAATGGAAATTTAATATTTTAATTGTTAAACACTGCTTGATTGCTGATCAACTAGTGATGGGGGGATGTAGTGTCAGTTTCTACCGAGTGCCGGGGCCACATGGGTCATTTTACACTCGTCCTCGACTCTTACTTTACATGTATTATTTATCAAAATAAATACAGATATATTGAATATAATTTAATTTTACAATTACATAAAAGGGGGCACCAATCCAATCCAATATTGTGTCCAAGCAACCCATAATCACTATGTACACAAAGGAGGTATTGGCTCATTTGTTTCTAGTATGCAAATGCTATATTGTGAATCACACACCAGCGTTAAAAACTGCAATAGCTCACTCAGCTATCTGGAACTGCGGGAAATGTACACGAACATCGTAATCCTGGGGCAGCAGTCATTGGCTATAACTCAACCGCTGCTCATACAGTGAACTTTGGATGGACCAGCCGTAGGAGTGATCAGTCTGGATTAAGCTGATTCACAACATTACGCCACTAAATAATTCTGAGAAGACTCAAATTATTGAAAGGTTTTAGAAAAGTAACCTAACCCCAGTTAGGCGAGAGGTATTTTAAATGGAGGAATGAATGATTTATAGATCATTACAAATTTCATATGAATTTGAAAATAATTTATTCTTATAACATATGCAGCATATGCTTCTAAAAGTAAATCCAAAACCAAAATTAATTAAAAAAGCGAATGTTGAATAGTGCAAATTTCTATCTAGTACTGTACTAGTATTTGAGTGGGCCGCAAAGACTTTGATGAACAGTAGAAGACATAAACTCATTCACATTTTGAATTTATTAATATGACACACTCTTAAATTCGATCTCAACTCTACTATACAAATGCTTAACGAAAAATACCGAATATACCTTACACAATTACATCTGTGTTACTGGTCAGCTTGATTTAGCCAAATAATACATGTATCCTTTGTGCATTTCTTCTGCGAGAGTTTGTTGTAGTTGCAAATACAGTAATATTACGCCACAAAATTATTTTCAAAGGCGTACATTTAGAATAGACTAGAATTAATACCATCAGGTTTACAGGTTCACATCCAGTTACGACTCATGTCTACTATCTGTTTTCCACAGGAACTTGCTAAAAGTTTAGTTGATTGAGTTCTAAGGCAGACTTTTCAAGTGGCATAACTTTTTCTTAAGAATGCTTATCCATATACACTCATAATAAATGAAATATTCAGTTATAGAATAGTACCATTTCCTAGGGACATTCATATCTTCGGTTTACCACATCCACACTAATTTTAGTGTGGTTTTGATCACTGGTTTCCCGCCATATCCTGCTTTTAGCAGAAGCAATATTGAATTAATACTTTTTGCATCGGAGACGCTTTAACAGCCAACAATATTACGATCAATAGCAATAATTTCGACAAAAATATTACTGACCTATTTCTCTTTTATATAGTTTAACAAACATCGTGGAAATCAAAAGAGATGAATTTTCTTCACCATTCCTGCACATTTTTACGCAAGGAAATGAGATATGTTGACAGAGTAAAAGACAAAGCAGATACAACAATTATAACACACTTATGCAAACTAACATAGACCGGTCGTATTTCAGTTCAGGTACCTTTGTTTAAAACTTGCATTGATTGCACAATTCAATCAATTTATTACCAAAATTTTGTAATTTGTTTAATGGCATTCACAATCATAACCTAGTTTTGCAATACAAATGTAGTTGACGACTGTATTATAAAAATATGAAAAATACCGTCATTATCAATTGATAATGACAGTAATACATAGAAACTGGACATGAACGACAAACTTTATAATTCCCATTTTGAAAGACGTCTACGTTCATGGACAAGCCGAGCGATAACTTTTGGTTGAGTGATGCAGCGGTTGGGCCATGTGTTCAGCGAGATATGAACGAATTATCATAAAAAATATATTGGTCCACAGCCTATACCCTCGAACACACAGTGACCAGAGCGGCCCATTGAAAATAACATGCCAAAAAATGTATTCTTTTCTATTTCATGGCTGCGGTCACCATTTTAAAGGCAAATACTTTTTACATTCTTTAAATTCCATAGCTCTCTGTATTTCTCCAATAGACTTTAGGTCCTCAAAGTCATTAAATATGCGTTATTATTCGATATTAATTTACAGAAATTTCAGTAGTATACCTAGTTTGAAAATTATTTGTCAGTGTGTTCTATCTTTTTATCCCAAACTTGTATTTTGAACACTTCTTAATTAGCTTATTTTCATCAAAAATAGGTCCGGCAATGTCACACCTTTTTATGTTACTTTTGACACAACGAATTCATTCAAACTTACTAGTTCCAAGTTTGTGCCAATTCTGCTTTTCTCTATATTATGAGTTTGTATTAGTGTCTGCGTTTCAGTGTATTTGTGTTTCTGTGTTATTTTGTTCAATTACAATGGATTTTACTATTTCTTCATAATCTGTTTTACCTTGCATATACATCTGTAAATAAACCCCTCTCTATCTATCTATTACCTTCTACTCTGACCTAACCGACATAATTAATCATGAGATTTTTAAAAAACAAGGCAGCCCGTGAATGCTACGTTGCCTAATGTATAATGGCTCCTGATGGCCTATGTGGTCTGATAAAACATTTTTGCATCAACATTTTGTCTTCAGAATTTTAGGAAGAATATTGCCACGTGTAGATTTATACAGACCCTATATATTTTTAATTCAGTTTAATTATGGATTATCACGTAGTAACGGTCAAAACCATCCCCTTCACAAATAAGATGGTTTATTCAAATTATTTAAATGTTTACTTTTACACCTCAACAAAGTCACAAGCAATTATTTTACCTGATTACAAGAATTTGCTGTATCCCCTGGGATGTCATAAATGCAGTAGTTTTATTTAATGCTGTTTATATAGCCTCTTTACACCACCACCCTTGAGAATAGTTTGTCTATTTCATCACCACCAACTTATATGTAGGTTTTACTACTGACCACAATGTGTTTACTTTTAGACAGAGTTTTTTTACTCAGGTAAATTTCAATCAAAATCTTTTATAGACTCCGTCTGTATTGACGTAAATTTTGACATAATTACCTATGTACTCAATTGTTGGGCTACCAACCTTGTATTTATAGTCCATATTTCTATGGAGAACAAGGAGAAATCCCATTGAATCATTTCAGACCTTCAATACAAAATTACTTTTTTTACATGATGAAAAGTTAATATTGGTATTTTATTACAATAATAACATTAATTTGGGTGTTTTTTGGCAAAAAATCTTCAAATCAAGTGATTTGTGGCCATGACAAAAGATCTTCTAAGCTACATTTTCTTAATATTCATATAAAAATATTTAAATGTTTTAAGTTGTTTGTTTAATTTTAAATCATTTTTCCATTAGAAATTATGGCAAAATATAAAAAATATGCCCCAAAAAAAAATTAAAATTTGGAATAAGCCAACTGAGGTCTGGATGGATGCTTTGTGTGTCTCAAATGCCTGAGGTTCATGTTGGCTGCATGCACATTCATTTCAAAAATAATCTGTAACCTTTTAAGAATAAATAAAAGTGGATAGTGCAAGAAAATCAAGCAGGTAAAGCTTTGCGAGTGCAAAGCAACCAAATACCAATAATATGATAAGGACGGTCCTTACGACCCTGCGTTAATCAACTCAGTTGGCTTCTTAAAACAGTGCGACTATATTTGCTTAACATATTGACTGGTACGGCCTTGCGAATTGCATTAAACAACCACGGGTATTCTCAGTCAAAGTGTTAATAATCCGCCTTTAACTTTGAAGATATGTGAGGTGTGTGCGTGATGAAATAGGAAAATTTTAATCATTTTTGAAGTTAAGAAACAAAATCTTGAGATAAGAAACACTCACAAATTAGCTGACAAGAAGTGGAATCGCAATTCTTTGGTCACTTTACCACCAGGAAACATGGTCCAACTAAAATTACTTTTAATAACGAAACTGAAACCCACAACATTATTCGTTATAGGTGTAAACTCGGGGAGTACACAAAATTTTGAAATGTTAAAATTGGCTATGACAATACCCCGGAGTAAGTAAAGTCAGGGTTCGGACGATATATATCATCAGATATATATCACGATGTACGGGGTCCTGCATCTCACCTCCCGTCTTCTATAGCTCAGTTACTAATTAAGTTAGGATTTCTATATTTTGCAGAATATATTTGTATACTAGGATGCATTTCAGGAAAATATTTTTGATTCTACAGTGTGTCCCAAAAAAGTGTGACGTCATGATAATATATTTTTTTAAATTACATGCTATGTATTTCATTGCTTATTTGGGTACCTTTAATGGTTGCCTACACACTCCTATTATATTATTGGAATCGATTTAGTGATATCAGCAAAAAAAAAAAACTAAAAAATATCAGTTTTGCACTATTGGTTAAAAATAAATAAAAAATAAAAATTGTGCCTTGTTAATAAATCATACAAGGTACTTATTAAATAAGGTCTGGTAGTCCCTTTAACCAAGTTTGCCAATATAAATTATACAGGAAGTCCAAAATTTAGTGTCAAGCATTCCAAACTTTAAAGCACTTTATTTTTCTTATTTTAAATTAGAGCCCCTGTATATTTTTATGTCATTCCATGCGGAATTAAGAAATAAACATTTTTCCTAATTGCAACCCTATCGAAATTCCTAACGCAATAAAAGTTATTTGCATAAAACTTGTTTTATCAACTATTCGAATTGAGTATGAAGAGCTTAAGTTAAAAATGCTTTAAACTTTTACATTACTAAAGTCAAAATAGTCTCTTGTCACTTTGTTAAATTTCAATGTCAGTAAATTGTTTTTCAAAGCCACCTTCGATTTTAATTTAGTAAAATGGCTATTGGAATGGTTGATAAAACGAGTTTTCTGTGAATAACTTATAATGCGTTAGGAATTTGGATAGGGTTGTAATAAAGAAACATGTTTGTTTTTTAATTCCGCATGGAACGACATAAAAATATACAGGCGCACCAATTTAAAATAAGAAAAATAAAGTTCTTTAAAGTTTAGAACATTTGACACTAAATTTTGGACACCCTGTACAATTCTTATCAATCAAACATGGTTAGCGGGACTATCAGACCTTATTTAATAAGTGCCTTGTATGATTTTATTAACAAGGCACTATTTTTAATTTTCATTAATTTTTTAAACCAATGGTGCAAAACTGATTTGTAAAGTTTTAATTTTGTTTTCTGATATAGAATCGATTTCAATAAAATTATAGCAGGCATCCCCCGTTTCTCGAATATTCCCAGTTGCAACAATATGACTAGTAAGCATTTGCTATAATATAAGCAGGAGATGGGCGAAATGACTCTTTTTTGTTAGTCGACTCGTCACAGAGTCCTCGTTTCGAAAAAAAATTCAATTTGATGTCAACCATCATGCATTCTTTCGATGATGAGCCATTCATTAACCTACTATGCTAAGATTGTTAAACATTTTATCAATTTAAATGTTATTTTTTTACTATCTTGTAAAACTGTGTTTTCTTTGCAATAAATGAATATAATATAAATAAAGTATGTGTATTATATAATTAAAAGTTATATAAATATTAATATCAATGACCAAGAATAATTATCAAAAAATTGATATATATCGGATATATTCCGAACCCTAAGCAGAGTACTTCAACATTACGAAACAGCACCTAAACCACAGTAAATAATGTAAATAATAGACTTACTAATTTCAGATATTGAAGGTGTAACTGCAGAGGAATGTATGCCCTTACAGTGAGTACATATCATCCGTCCTTAATCGTAGAAATTATAAACACTATTTTATATTAAATGATAATACCAGTCGTTCAATAGGCCAATGTAACTCTGCTCTACAAAGGATTGTTAACTATTAATTGGGAATTTCTTGACAAATATACATATTTGTCGAACATCTTTGATATGTACATTCTTCTAAAAACGTAAACAAAAATGATGATAATATGCGCCATCCTCCTTGGTTCGATCTTGACCTGATAAAAAATATTATGGGGAAAAACAAACCAAATAATATTTTTAGAAAATATAGAACTCGTGAATATTGGAATAAATTTAAGGAATTGCATATTCTAGCATAGAAAGATCTATAGAAATTATAGGAATTTAATTTAAAAAACGTGGGGCACTCCGTGGCGGATTAGTCTGGCACCTACATGTGGTGCGAAGCATTGTGAGTTCGAGCCCCACACCAGGCATTATATTTTATTAACGGAAAGTTGCTGTTCGGGTCCGTGGTTGTCCTAATTTGATTGCATTAAATTGAAATTTATAAAAACATTATACAAACGACCGAAGGTGGCAGAATAGCCTTGTAGCCACACCAGTTTCCCTATTCACTCACTTCTCCTTAACCCACAATTTCATCACACATCCTATAAATAAAAAAAAAAAACTTTAAAAACACCAAGCAAGTTTTAGTCAATTATACAATCCATGAAAAAAGCTATGGATATATCTGGATCAGTAGAATTTAGAGAAAAACCTAAGAAAATGCTGATTACTTTTTGTCCTTATTGCTTAAATCCTTACCTACGGTTTACTCTTATAATAACAATATATTGGCACAATGTATCAATTAGACCATCTGAAAACTTAGCAGTAAGATGACTCCTAGGCCTGATAATATCCCAAACTTTTTGGTTAAAGATTGTGCGTCAATATTTGCTAAACCGTTGTTGGTTTTATAGAATTTGATCATTAGAATGGAAAATTAATTATGTTTTAACCACAATTTTTCAATAAGTTTAGTATTGAAATTGCTAATAATTAAGTTTAATTATTTTATTAGGAAAGTAGTTAATTTAAGTGGTTATTTTCTATTGTGTCATCTTGGGAAACTCATCTAAATCATAAAAAGTTTTATACTTGAATTATTTAATCACAAGTAGCTAATAAAAGACAACACATTTATTTTGGTCGTACCAGTTTCCCAAGTGGAATATTTTGGAGTCATATTTAAATGGAATCCAATATGATTCTTAAGAATGTATTCATTATTCCATTTCAATAAATTCCATTGTATTTTTGCCATTACAATGCAATTAGTTTCACTTTGGAAAGTATTAATATTAATGTGGAACTATTTCTTGGACAAGATTTTCAAGCTTACGGGCCATGAGGAGAGAAAGGAAGAAATGTTTAAAAAAAAATTACTGTTATAATCAGGTAAGTGTCCTTGCGCAACGAATACTGAATTATTTAAAAATAATCTCATTTGAATAAGTTTCAACTGTTGTATTAATTACTCAAAAAAGGTCAATAAGATTCTTATAAGATACAAATGATGATTAACTCTGCAGTAAATTAGGACTCGACAGATAGGAAACTGGATGAAATGTGCAAATGGCTTGTAATCACACCAACAAAAAAATTATGTAGAAGATGGAAGAAAATGTATACATTTCACGAAATCATAATGACATTTTTTTATATATTTCTGAAATAAAAATATATATCGTATATCTCATAAAGTAAAGTTGCTTAAAAATAAATCACTTGTTGTGTTCATTGGAAGACTCCCGTACTTGTTTTTCTGATCCTGTACAATGATATCCAAATATACATTCAGTTAGTTGTATTTTCTTCACACTGGTTTACTCATATAATAGTAATGCAGCTCCAACAACACTCCCTTTAGCCATCTCTCGCAAATGTTAAATTTGTAGGTTCTTCCCGAATCATGTGCTACACTCTTATACATTTTTTTGTTTAAATATTTGAAAACATTTAGTAATCCTTTACACCCTCCTTTAGCCATAATTCAGGTCTAAGGCTAGGAAAGCATTCTTTAGTAGATTGGTTTCATCTTGAGCGTGTAACATTTTATCCATCCGTTCAATTAGGATTCCCATTCTTACTCAAATTTCAGCCTTTTTAAATTATATCAGATAAAGTAAAATGTTCAGTTTTAGCGATGAAAAATTTATTTCCATATGATCGAACTGATGTGCAGGGCTACCATCTGGAAGGATCGCCCATATTTGTATCTATTTTTGAGGTGTTTTTTACTTGTGATTTCTAGTGCTGGTCTTCTATAATTTGTCACCTTTTTTATCGTAATCCTGACATCATCCAACCTATCACTCAGCAACCATCTCATTTCCTTCCGTCAAGTTACTGGTTCTACCAAATGCACACTTTTCAAAACGCCTGTGTTCTCCATTAGGATATGCCTTGATGTAAAAGCTTCAATAAAGGTAACACTTTGTATGTAGTTATTTTTTTGGAAAGATATCATTGTCTGTGCTAGTAAATATTTTCCGCTTTGTGTATCCACATCCAACTGCGCACGAGTTTTAATGGTATGTAGTATACCTAAACTTGGTTGCTACATGATAGTACCTTTAGGAAGTGTACAGATTTTTATGTTAATACTAATTTATAGAAAATAATATTTACTGTCTACAGTAATAGCGATTATTGTTGTTGGTGTTAGTCGAACAATTTTATAACCTGGTATTTCTATGTATTTCAATGACCCTTATTTATACAGCTCCTATTCTAGGCTGGCGGTTAGAAATTTGAACATCCTTATAATTCTAAGAATTGTTAGCAGAAGGGAATAAAATATTAAATGACAATTGGAATTTTAAAGGTACACGTGTACTGAATTGCAAGTGAAGCCACATAATTGGATGATTGTAAGACAACTACAAAAATTAATATAGAAACATGGACAGCTAACAGACAATAGAGAAGGAAAAAACAACGGATTGTTAACATTAATCAGAGCAGCAATATAACGTGATCAGACTTTGCAGAAAGAGATGATTCTGACATGTTTACCAATAATACAAAAAACTGTGTTGAGAATGTCAAGGAGAGATAATTTTACATAAATAATAAATATAAATATATATGTTCCCTCATTTTAGGTTTAAATTTAATAATACATTACAAAACTATAAACTTGTAAAATTATGAGAATTGATGGTTTTTGTATTATTAGAAGACTGATGACTATGATACAAACCTAATTTTGTATCATTACATTTATTTACTTAAGCAATGGAACAAGTCCAATTGGAAATTTAAAACGCAGCAACCACTCAATAGATGAAAAAGAGAGAAATGGTAATGAAGTGACATAAGGGTAAATGCCTTACAAGCATTTCTTTTAAATGCTTTGATATATCCACTTTTAAATATACCAAGTGACTTTTTTATGAAGATGGCAGTACTGTAGCTTAAGCCATAGACACTTGAGCAGAATATCGTAGAATTAAATAAAAACATCATTTCATTCATTGTGCTGGTTTAAAAATATGCCATAATAATAAACATCTTGTGTTTAAGAGTAAAAACCATTTCGAGACAAAATTTAGTGCACACTTAATAAATTATTAATTGTCAAAGTGGCATTTATTCTATCTCCTTTAATAAGTGTTACTAAAGTATTTTTTTTCAAAATCATCGCCTCCATAAAAGAAATCTCAAACAATTAGTCACCGGGTATTAGGTTGGAGTCTAACTATTTCATTGTAAATATAGCTCATATCAATGGAGTTACTAACCAAAGTGGTGATTTTAACTCACTCCAAATATCCAAAAATTAGTTTCTTTAGTTCTAATAATTTCCTTTACTTCCATGTAGTTTACATAAAAACATCTATTTATAGTTTGAACAAAATATGTGACAGATAATGAAACTCTATCCAATTAAAATAAAATGTGTATGGATTGCAATATATTCAATGTTGAATATTGCTGCATGTTTTTCCACACAGTGACTTCATCAGACTGCTGATGTTTTTGTTTGGTTATCTTTCTTCATTTCAATGTGCACTTTCCAAAAAGTTTTTGTTATTTCAAGCTTTTCCTTTATAACAATGGTGTGGATGCACCATATTAATAATTTAAATAATTACAAAAACTAAAATCTCATTTCAATATTTAAATTTATTTCAAGAATAATAATATTAAAAGAGTAATTTTATTATCATATAAAATCACGGTATAGAATATTAATATGTTGACTGTCTACTTCGAGAATACTTGTAGTTGTTTAATGCAGTTCGCAAGGCCGTGGCAGTCAACGTGTTAATATTAACACATTTTAATATGTAGTTTCCACTATCTGTTTATTCCACTTCATATTATTCTAAAAACTATTAATTAGAATATTAAGAATAATAATATCAATAAAAACAGTATGAATAGAATTTTGTATTAAAAATTATATTCCTTTGCTCCCTATTTTTTCTTTAGATTTTAAGATATATAAAGTATTGTGTTCATGATCGTTTGTTGAAATATAAATAATGAAATATGTTATACAGATTCAGTTTGATTTGATTAATGTCGAGAGGCATTATCCTATGAAATTCTACAAGCGGCTGTTCTTTTAGTATCTATAGTTCTGGATCTATTATCATTTATATTGCTCATTTTTTGTGGATATCAATAGGACTTCAGGTTGAAGTAGAAATTTGGCTCAGACATCGTATTTAATTCATTGGAGTACCACTAAGCCATCACAAACAAATATTTATTGAGAGCGGCTCATTAGCCTAGCGCACGTAATAAGTAACGTGGTGCATCCAAACATAATTTAACAATGCGACGGCTTGTTTATTTTGTGATTACACTGATACAGCACTAATAAAACAAGATGAATTAGATCATTATCTAAGTGGACGTGTACTCACGAGGTATATAGCCTGTCTGGTCGGAGCACTTGTTGAGGGCGTACGCCCATCCCTTCCTGTAGCTCGACTTCTGTGGGAAAATGAGGACGATGTCGTACTTTTGCACAGCTAATCCATCAACGTCGTCGGGCTCGGGTATGTAAGACTCCAGAACTTGGTAAAATGCACACTCCATCGCAGTCACCTAACACTGTGCTCGACCTGCATTATAGTTCGACAACGTACAAATATCTGTGTTGTTGTAAAGGTACTATGCATTTCTTAAAAGTCTATGAGTGATTAGACAAGCGACCGTTTCACATTCAGTTCTATTGTGGTTCGCATCACTGAATGATCGAAATGAGAAAAAGGTGCAGCGAGGGATCGTTGTTTACATAACTTTTGGGATGAGCAAGAGTTATGTCGGTGCAGATAAAGTGAGTGAGTGAAGTATTCTCGATTAGGTGCGAAAAACTCAAGAAGCCTTTGTTAAGGATTAATGAACTAATGAAATCAAGGAATAAACTATCTATGTGGAATATTGCTACCACCTTTGCAAGGGGGATCCTCACACACCAAACTTTCTGTTATATAAAAATCCTTTAGTTTTGTTTTACCTATACTGCACTATACAACGTTTAAATCACTTGTTTTTAATTTGAAACCTACTGGAATTTCACTGGGAAAACTAACCATACAAAGATACTTCGGTAATGTTTTTGTTACGGCACTGGTGTGGATGTTGCACATATTTACTTGATCATTTGACGGATTTCATTTTATTTTCGGTAATTGACCGTTCGTTAAACGTAAGTAATCTCCTGAGTGGAAGAAATGGCGTCACATGCTACGGAAACTCCCATAGAAAATCATACTGTCGAAATAGAAAGAGAAGGCAATGCCGTACTTATCGAAGACCCTACAGAACTTGCTGGCGCCACCTGACGGCGCTCTGGACCAACACGAGCACCGGTTTCAAGAATAAGAAGCCATCGATTCCGCCAGATTCCGCAAACCCCAACATCCCAAAACACCCCGATACATATTTATTACCCCCCATAAATCCGTTATCCCCACCGCAATCCTTTGCCGCACTTAGCATTACCTCACCCGTGAAAACTCCAGAAATCAACCCTCAAAATTCTCAGCCGTGACGCGAGCATTTAAGATTCAAGATTCCAAACTGCATTATCAGATATCGCTTGATATCAGACTCCAGCAATTTTTTAATAAACGTTATCAGTCAAATCGCGTCCCATGCTGTCTCTGATGGATCTGATGAACTCAAAATGGGCTCAATCAGCAATAACGCCCCATTTCACGCGCTAATTCAATTAATCCAATTGATTTATGACGCGTCCAAGCTTCAACTTATGAAAACCATTTTGCACGTCTCGCCTACAGCAAATACTTTTTTTTCGGTAACTTCACCTATGGATGTGATATAAAAGACTTCATTAATTTATATCCTTATATATCTATTTTAAAAAATACGTTTCAATCAGTGAAATTATTTAATTTAATTTAATTAATAGTTTTACAAAATGTAGAAAATTTTGAGACACTCAACATAATAATAGACCTATTTAAATGAAAAAGTATGTTTGATTTTCAAATTTTTATTTTTATTTCGATGCAATTGTTTCGCTTCTTCAGGTGAAGAAATTAAACATACTTTATCATTTAAATATAATATGGATTTCCAACTAAGTGCCTCATCAATCAGTTCATAAGAATAGACTGACAAAAACTGTCTACCTTATTTAGAGTAAGTAGAGAAGCACAAGTTGCATGTCTATCGAGCCGACGGCTATTATAGACGAAATGATTATTTAATTATCTTTTCTAGATGTAACTATCGCAGTCAATATAGATCCCCTGTTTGAGGGGTCATGCCTAGTCAGGAAGCCGAAAAATCAGTGCTTTTTGGGAATCTTTTTTGCATAAAATATAAAACATGTTTAAAATTCAGTTGATCTATGTAGTAGCACGTATTTTCATGAATGTAATATAAATTTTATAAGAAAAAATATTAGCAATAAAAAAAGATATAATCATCCTCCTGAAGGCCGTTGCATTATGCGTAACAAATTCTACTCAATTTCTTTCTTAAAAATATTATGATTTTTAGTACATTCCATGAATTGTGTTAGTACAATGCATAATGGTTTACCTTAGAATCATCAACAACTGTGAAGTATTTGAAATCAAACAAATATGCAACACATATATCCAGTGACGGTTCGCGGGGTTTTTTCCGGTGCGGCCTAGGAACAAGAGGTGGTAATACAGATAGGTAGGGTCAGTTGCAGAGACGGCGTGACCGCACCTATCTGTATTACCACCTCTTGTTCCTCGTCCGTACCAGAAAAAACCCGCGAACCGTCACTGCTTGTATCCTAACAGAAAAATGTGGATACTGGCAGAGGTGACTTGTGGAAATTCGACAGATGAAGCTACGGAAGAAATTTTTTTTTAATCAGCGGTTGTCATTTACGCTTTGGCGTAGTTTAGGCTCTATCACGAAAGTTCACAAACCACCACTGGATAAGAAATCTTCCAAAATCATTTTAAATCTGTGTACATTGATTGTAAATGGTAGCATTAGAAATATTTTTCTAAGAATTACGCCGAGTTGTCAAATAATTGTTACACCCTCCTGCAATGTTGATGCATCGAATTTAAAGGGAATTTAAAGCAATGCATTTATTTTGTGAAGTTTAGTTGTAGTGGCGTTTAATAAATCCCGTCCTACTTTATTTCTATTTTTACAGGAAAGATTGTTTGCAGGGAATGCTGATTTGCGGGGAATTGGCGTGAAGAACTAAACCAGGGACGGCTCGTGGATCTTAGTAGAGGACCCTAGGACATGCTGCTCATTTATAGAGGAAGAAAATTTTCTGCCACGAGGAGCCGCTGAACTAGATAATTCTGCCACAACCGATTGTTTGTAATTATACATTTGTAGCAATTGACAAATACTGTATATCCATAATATTCATTAATAAAATCGATCGACCGGCGTAGTTCGAACCTACAGCGCCTGAAGATGCCAAACTGTTTCACCACGAGCGCCCCCATCAGTAAATTCTAAACTAAAATTCAATTTATTGATCTAAACTTTCGCCACCTTCTAAATTTCTAAATATTTTTAAGGGGGATGGTTTATTCCAAATATTATATGCGTAATTAAGAGTTCCAAAATTGCGGAAAATATTTGATTTTCGTTTACGGTTATGTATTCTTGCATTATTTTGGGTGTATTTTTTGGGTGTTTCAATCTAAAATTATTGTCACTGCATCTTACCACCCAAAAGTTGTTTTGTGTGATACATGTAATCCAAACAAAAAAGGCTTTGCTAATAAATAAAACTCTTCGCTTTAAATATGGTTTGATCAATGGATCTTTGCGTGTGCGTCATTACCGAATACCGAGTTTTCTCGCACACATGATTGCGCCTAATTTAACTTACAGTAGAGAGAGTAAACGCATGAAAATGTTGTTGGAACAGCTGTCTATGACGTCCGCGCAAAGATTCATTGATCAAACTATATAAACAGTTTACTGGATCAGGTCAAAGACAATCCAAAATGTTTATAAAACTTCTTGCAAAACAGAGCTAAACAAATCTTACGCCTCACTAAAACCGAGATAATACTAGTCCCCGGTCTTCTTACAGGACATTGGCCAGTGAAGTATCATCTTCACAAGATGGGTAAAGTGGACAACATACACTACTTGTAGACTATGTCGATTGGCCGAAGAAAGTGGCTCGTGGATCTTCGCAGGGGAGAAAGATGCTCATGCTGCACTACTTACTTTTATAGAGGAAACAAATATTTCGTTGCGGTTTCGGTCAAATTTTCTTACGTAGCCTACCTGCCTAACACGCTAGGTGAATGTGTAGTATTAGCTATCCTCAGACTCCTCAGACTAGCCCTAACTAGAAGAATGGTGATAACTCCAGAATGGATTAGGACACTGCCTCCCAGGAAATTAATTGACTTCACCACGGGAGATGAATCCCTGGAAAACTACGAGCAGTAGGGTATTAGTACAAAAGATCTAACCAGGTCGTAGTGCAGTAAGGCTTTCCGTAGCCAATTGACCCCCTCTAACTATAAACATGGGTAGAAAAAAGTTTGGTTACAGAGACACGAGGTCTCAAAGTCAAAGACAACATGCTTATTCTAAATTCCGTATGTGATTTTTGCTTCTACAACGCTATCTTTCTAGGACAAGAAACCGAACTCGGATTCTATAATTTGAACGCCAATGGATTCATCGTTAAAATGTCACCCGAACATATTTTTGAGACGAGGCACCATTGTCAAGAAAAACGTGGCAAAATGAAAAATGTTGTTCACTGTCATATATATCTTTTACCTATTACGTTACTCTTTGATACTTGATCTGTTGTAAACCAATTCAGATGGTTCATCAAAGTGATGAAGTCTCTACTATCTAAATGCATGATGTATTGTTGGCATTATGGTGGTTGATATTGATTATCACGGGTAGGCAAGTATCTGCGCGGTGTAAATGTCACGTGTTCAGAATGGCTTTATGCAATAGCACCCTATCCCAGAATATTTGAGATTTTCGCCCAATTTCGGGTCAATTTTGCCACGTTTGATGATCAAAGGACATGACAACAGATTTCAGTTGTTATTGATCATCGCGGATTATTTCTGCACTTGTATAATTAGTCATTTCATTAAAGTTGAAAAGTCGATAGACTTAGAACCTGGTTGCTTCAAGCCTTCAAATCAATTGGTTGACGTTCTCGTACGATTTTTATACAAAAGACGAAAGGGGTTATGGCAGATAATTGCATTTTTTTGCATCAATGACGGTTCGAGGTTTTTTTTTGGTACGGCCAACGTAGCAGATATGCAATGTAGATAGCTAGGGTCGGTTGTAGAGACGGCTGGCTGCGTGACCTTACCTATCTGTATTACCACCTCTGCTACCCGGGCCATACTAAGAAAAACCCGTGAGCCGTCAATGGTATGTAATTAGAAAGTTTTGACCGATGTGAAAGATTATCATCAATCTCTGATCCTGATCCCCATCAGTAGATCATGTGTCTGTCAAGTCGTCAAAGAGCAATGTATTCACATTATGTACAAAGCGTCTATCAATTACAACTTCGGAGAGATTACGGTCCGCACTTACCATTTTATCAATGGTCCTTACATCTCCATAGACGATAATTGGTTTGAGTGGAAGATCATTTGGAACCGTAAGCTCGGCACGTGATTCTTGCGATCTGAATTAGTTGTACGTGTTACAAGGGATAAAGTTGTGCAAAACTCAATTCCATAGCCATTACATATACAATCGAACAGCTGATGGATTTTGTGGTCGATCGAAACAAAAATCGTAGTAATACTAATGCATGAGGTTCATCATAATCCTCGATTTTATTACAAGCGAAGCAGTAGGTGTAATCATTGTCGTAATCTGTGCATAACTTCATCTTTTTAAATTATATGATGGAGTGTGATGATTGCTTCATTAAGAGATAATGATCGCCGTGAATGTTAATTTTTAGCGAATTTAAGTTTTCAACTAAATTCTTGAAGAAGTTAAGGAAACTATCAGCGGTTCTAATGAGCGTTATCCTTAATGCACTCAATCAAGGATTAATGGTGGAAATGTGGACTTCCCGAAGGACCATGATTAATCAGGCGGCAAGTTGCGAACGCGAGATCTTCGCCACGGGAACAATACACAACAATTTATCCATTTAATTACGCGAACAATTAGTTTTACTGCTTACAAGGTCCAAATTCCCGGGCGGGCCGTTCGCAGGCGCTGACGGGCATCTGATCGCCCTGGCGACGGGCCTGGAAAGCGCAGTGGGCCCCGTTAGATTTAAATTTCGCTGTTTTATTCCGTTCCGGCGCGCTGCCCCATGCGTTTCATAAATTACACATGAGCGGTCGTTAAATTATTCACACCGCAACGTTTTACATTATTCACACCGAATTACATGTGTACTACCGTTGATGGAACATATGCAAGAAGTTTTAATTTGATTGCGCTATACATACACATTTTATTAAATTATTATTTTTGCTTGCGCCATTTAGTCTATAGACGCTGATTTCATTCATGTATGTAACTATAAATAATTTAATATCTTTACTATTTGCAAATTTTAAATTGTATGCTTTAAAAGTTTGCTAGTATACAATGACGCAATTTCAAACTTTGCCCCCACCCCCCTCAATTATTTTCTTGAGGCAACCTTAGGTTAACTATTAGCACAGGGCCTGCACAACTTGTGGTTAATACTGATGCACATTTTGCCTTATTTTGATAAATCACCAAATAACCAGACAAATTGTGTTATGAACTTTTTTTTAATTTTGCAAAGCAAATACTAATACTTCAAATAATCAGTGGCGGCTCGTGGAACATGTTAATGGTAGAGCTACTTATACAATATATCCCCCATCCTTTTTTGAAGAAAGAAAGAACGATTTATCTTCCAAGATCAAAGTAACTGTCGAAAAAGTGTTTTAACCGTTTTAGTGCCGACAATTTTTTTGTGGGTATACCGTAAATTGCCAAAGAAAAATGAGCAGTTTTAATGATTTTTTGTTAGGAAAAACATAAGAAGCGCCATAGCGCTCGCGGCACTTTTGACAGGAGTATGCAGCGACGCGGTGGCGCTGCTCGGCACTATAACGGTTAAGAATGAATTAAAAATTCTTGCTGAGCTTGAAACTTCAGGTAGTGCCATGATTTCTTCTTGCCCCTGTAAATAATCACAAATTCCATTACACAGTGTCGATTCAGGGAAATGGATTGAGTTAAACTTCGCTTCAGATTATATGATAAAATCTAATTATGCATGAATTAATTAATAATTAAGAACTAAGCTTATCATATGACGAACTCGAGGGTAATTGTAGTGCTGATCTAAGTAATTGGTAGTTATCAATGCATTAAATATACATTTACAATCCCTAACCTAGGCAACCTGTTATACGTAAATGAGGGCAGTTGTTTAGCTAGCCGGTAACAGATGGTGCCACGATATTAAACGTCAGTCGAATTTGAGTTTTTAAGTTAGGAATAAACTCTGATTATTAAGTTTAGTTTAGGAAAAACTATGAATGTACCTATAAAAATTAGTTGCACCATTTAGAGAGAAAATAGGAAGAACTATGTTGGATGCATAAATACGATTTGTGACTTAACATGCTCAGTGACCGCCCAGTTTAAATTCAAGGCACACTGGATGAGTCTACCTGCTTTTTTTACGTTTAATGTTTAACTATTTGCAACACAGATATTATTCAGTAATGCAATGTTCATCATGGTATCAGCTAGAAAAAACGTTCGTGCACTAAAAAGTAAGTGTTTTCATGGGCGTCAGCAGAAATTTTTCCAGAGGGGGCAAAACTTTCTCACAGAAATTTCGAATAAATAACCGTCAAAAATGACAATTTCAAATTGTCAAAAATTCTAAATTTTAGCCAGCGCAAACGGCACATAAAGAAATTTGCAGCTGTCAAAAATTGTGGATTTTTACTATCAAAAACGGCATTTTTTGATATCAAAAAAAAATATGAAAATTTCGAATTATCAAAAATTCTGCATTTCTGCCACCATAAATGGCACGATTCAGCAGTAAATAAGGAAATTAGCAGCTGCCGAAAATTGTGGAATTTTACTATCTTAAACGGCATTTTTTGATATTAAAAAAAAGAAAATTTCAACTGCTGAAAATGACAATTTCGAACCGTCAAAAATCGCACATATCTACCATCACAAATGGCACATTTACAGTAAAAAGGAAATTTCAATTGCCAAAAATAACCATTCAGGACTGTCTTATTACTGAAAACGGTTTCATTTCAACGATAAGAAGAAAAATTCCAAATGCCATAATTTTTAACTGTCAAAATTTGAGCATTTATACTATCACTATCGACATTTTTCAATATTAAAAAAGGGAAATTTCCAATGGTAAAAAGTAACAATTACAAATTGTCAAAATTTCTGCATTTCTGCCACCACAAACGGTACGATTCACCAGTAAATAAAGATATTAGTAGCATCCAAAAATGGTGGATTTTTACAATAAAAAATGGCATTTTTTGATATTAAAAGGTAAAAGAAAATTTTAACTGTTAAAAATGACAACTGTCGAAAAGGCACATTTCTATCATCACAAATGGCACGTTGGCAGTAAAGAGAAAATTTTCAACTGCCAAAAATAACAATTTACAAAATTGTTAACTTCTACTAAAATGTACAGTAATAATACAGCAGATCGAAAAAAAAAATTATTCAAAGGAGGTCATGAACAAAAAGCCGCATGTATTTTCTTAGTTTTTAAATTTGAAAATATCAATATACGCCAATAAGTTTAGGAATTTTGGCTCATGGCCAACTTTTATTCGATCGCACTGTATTATACGCTTCGGCTGGAACCGTGCCCGCTCGTCGTTGTACGACAACTTTTTTCGGATTCATCGAACATAACGTGGAACGCACTTTTTGTTATAATTTTTAATTTTGATGTGATTGTTAAATACATTTACCGACTACCTACAAGTTTAGTATATAAAAGTCGTTTTTCAAGCTAAAGCTTCTATATATAAAATAGTGTTCTTTAACTTTAAATTAAAAAAAAATAAAAAAAAAAATAATTTTTTATTTCTTTTTTAATTTTAAACTTTAATTTTTTTTTAATTTTTAAGAAAAATTTTTAAAAATTTTTTTTAATTGGTGGCGGACGACGGCTCCGCTGCGCTGCGCCGTCATCCGTGCGTGGCCTATCAAAATTGAGTAAAGTAACTGGTGACGAACGACGGCTCTGCTGCGCTGCGCCGTTGTTATAATAATTTTTAATTTATTTTTATGTGATTGTTTACCGACTACATACAAGTTTAGTATATAAAATATTACTTTAATTTAATAAATTCATTTTCCAGGAGGGAGTAGCTGCCCCTCCTTGCCACCACCTGCGGACACCCATGAGTGTTTTGCTTTACAGATTTACCCTTATTATATTATAAATTTGCTTTACTTTATGTGCAATAATACTTAATTCCATTAAATAGGATATGTTGGATGTATAGAAAATAAATTTGAGACGTCCACAAAGGCAGAACTCCTATTATTAAAACTGTAGTTTGTGTTAGGAAATGGAATTCCACATACGGGAGCGTATCTAGTTGATTTTACATACAAACTTATTCGGAACAGATGAGATGAACAGTAAACAAAATATGTGAAATGATTTTATAAAAAGTCGACACGTCTGCATAAAGTTTTCGACAGCAAAGCTTATCAATATGCAAGTCGATCGAAACTGAGCATATATTTAAAACGTTATTATACAGGGTGTCCCACCGAGACTCTACATTAAAAGTATATAGACTTCTAATAGATGTATTATAATGAAATGTTTAGCATTCATGTAATCGAGTGTGCAATGAAAATATGTTCAACATTATACGACTTCAAAAACAATAGTGATTATAGAAAGTTGCACACATGTATGTGAGGCGTTTAGTTGCAAAATAAGCGTTCCTATTTCCTATGTACTATGTATAAGGCGAGTTTTGCTTCTAAGCGCCTCATGTGATGTGCTTAGTGTATGCGCCACCCTAGCTAGCCCTAATGCAGTGTTGCCAGATTGGGGGGTTTTTTCCCTAAAATAGGGGTAAATTATTGCTTTGGGGTGTATTTTGGGGAACTTCAATCAATGGGGTATTTTTTGGGGTGAGAATTTTATACGAGGGGTATTTTTGGGGAAATTAATTAACATGTTATTACATTTGCTAGAAATCATAATTATCAATAGTGCACAACCATAAAGAAGTCAGTAATTTTCCTCAGCGATGAGCAAAAACCTGTGACATCATTTATGGAAGTTGTCCTAGGAATTCTATTACTACCGTTTTCGTAATTTTGTGACCCCCAATGAGATGCTGCACTTTCATTTAAAAAATATGTATGTGCCGAAAAGAAGATAAAAATATTGAGGATGAAGATGAATAATAAATTTTATACTTATACTACTTTAATTTTGTACGTAAGTTTCCAATAAATTCCCACTGTATTTACGTTTTATTTTCAAATTTTATTATTTTGGAGACGGACAGTGGCGTAATTTTAGGGGATTTTTATTAAATATTTGGGGAAATTAAAAAATACTACTGGCAACACTCGTTGCCCGTAAATAAATTATTATTATTATATTAAATATTCAATCTTTTTGTTTTTAGGACTGGGTTTTGATTGTTTTACCTATATTTGAGATTTTTTACCTGCACTTTTGTTTTCTTTTGGTATAAATATCTAATCTTTTGAACTAATTTTTCTTCATTTTGTTCTAAATTTTCGATTTGTTTGTTAAAATTTACGAATTTTGGTCGGCATTTTTTATTTTTAGGCCCGAATTTTTCATTTTTTTGCCTATATTTCAACCTGAATTATTTATTTTTATGAGCGGGATTTTCGAGTTTTTGATATTTTGTCCTTTATTTTTTTTAAACATTTTCGCGTTCTGGTTGGCAATTTATTTTGGGCTAGAGTTATTTTTGGAACTGAAAATGGCAAATTATTTTTCTTTTGCTTGATTTTTAAACTTTTTGGTCTGCATGTTTTTTTTTTGGCCAGGAATTTTATTTTTATTTTTTGCTTACATTTTCGATGTATGGTCTGTATTTTTGATTTCTTTGTTCTAATTTTTAGGTTTTAAAGTTTTTGGCTAAAATATTTTGATTTTGGTCAAATTTTTTTAATGGTCTGTTGAAATTTTTGTTTTTTTTTGGACCTTTCATTTTTCGATTTTTTTAGTTTTTTTTATCTTAATCATTAATTTGAACGAGTGAATTTTTGATTGGTCTACACTCTAAATTTTTAACATGAATTGTTGAATTTTATGGGCGATTTTTTTTTGTTTTGAGGGTATTTTCGAGTTTTCATACAAAGTTTTTGATTGTTTACCCTTCAATTTAGATTTTTTTAACCTGAATTATTGTTT
The DNA here is from genome assembly GCA_910593695.2 of Ocypus olens. Lineage (NCBI taxonomy): Eukaryota > Metazoa > Arthropoda > Insecta > Coleoptera > Staphylinidae > Ocypus > Ocypus olens. Next base: position 16,942,876 of record OU343057.1, read on the forward strand.
CTATGGGCGATTTTTTTAAATTACTTTCGAGTTTAGAGTTCCGGCAATTTATTTTGGGATAAAGTAATTTTTGGGGCTGAAAATGGCACTTTTCTTTTGCTTGAATTTTCAATTTTTTAGTCTGTATTTTTAATTTTTTTACATCAGGACATTTGATTGATTTTAGATGTTTGGTCTGTGTTTTTAATTTCTTTGTTCCAAAGTTTAGAGTTTTTGGCCCTTAAACCAAAGTTTTCCAAAATTTAGTTGAAATTTTCGTTTTTTTCTGGTCTGCATTTTTTATTTTTGCCGAGTCTAAATTTTTGATTTTTTGCCTATATTCTGTTTTTTTTACCTTAATTATTAATTTTAATGAGCAAATTTTTGCTTGGTTTATACTTTAGATTTTTAAACAGAATTGTTGATTTTTATGTGCGAACGTTTGGCCGGTATTTTCGGGTTTTTTTGACCAAATTTGTAATTTTTGCCCTTCATTTTAGATGTTTTAAGCTGAATTATTGTTTTTATCGGCGTTTTTTTTTTAATTACTTTTGAATTTAGAGTTTCGGCAATTTACTTTGAGGTAAAGATTTATTTTTGGGGCTGAAAATGGCAAATTATTTTTGTTTTGCTTGAATTTTCAATTTTTAGTCTGCATTTAAATTTTTTAGACCAGGGATTTTGATTTTTCAGCCTATATTTTAGATGTTTTTTGCATCTAAACCAAAATTTTCGAATATTTAGTTCTCTTTTTTCAATTTTTTTATCAATGTTTTTAGTTCTGTTACCTTAATTATTAATTTTAATGAGCGAATTTTTTATTGGTCTTTAGTTTAAATGAATTGTTGATTTTTATGAGCGAATTTTTGGCTGATTTTTCAAGTTTTTGTTTTTTGTTTTGCCCTATAATTTAGATTTTGAAGACTGAATTTTTGATATTTTTAGCTTGTACTTGATTTTTTTTAATGTTTCTAATATAATTATTGTGGTTGTTTTAACATAAAACTAATGTACTTTGATCTTTAGCTAGAAAATACAGCCTGCGCGATTTGTGTTTGAGGAATTACTAATTTTTTAAATATTTCGATTCGATTTTTGATTTTTTTTTTCGAAAATTTTTTAATCAAAAAATTATTTTTGCTGCCAGTTAGTTTTTTTAGTAATTGTTAAATATAATACTTTGGCCCGGAATGAAGCTGATCACGATGTATAACTGGAACTGTTTGGAAATTATGAAAAAAAATGCGAACAATTTTAAGTAGTTAATTAGCGAGGCAATCCGAAGAAATAAAGAAATATTTTAATTATTTGGAGGATGCCACAGCACGAATAAATATTTTTCTAATTTTTTAAATGGCCTTTTTGTACTACCTACATATTTTCGGAAAAACGCAGTTATAAAACTTTTTTGTGCAAATTCCGAAAACTTATCAACGCGCCTTCTCTAATCCCAGTGTTGCCAGATTGGGGGGTTTTCCTTAAAATGGGGGTAAAAAAAAACTTCAATCGATGGGGTATTTTTTGGGGTGGGTATTTTATAAGAGGGGTAATTTTGGGGGGTTTTTATGAAACATTTGGGGAAAATTAAAAATTACTCCTGGCAACACTGCCCTAATGGGTGCCTAAATCAGTGCTAGCTGGTAATCGTTATTTTATACAAAAAAAGTTTAAATATATGTTTTAACACTTTGCACTCGTATGTCGACTTATTGTCGACACAATACGTGTTATCAGTAATAAATACGAGTGCAAAGGGTTAAAAAACCCTACAGTATTATTCATTTTTTAAGGGGCACAAAAAATAGCGTGCCCCGGGCGCCTTTTTCCCTCGCTACGCCACTAATACCAACTTAAAAGTAATCGATTTTAAAATCTTTTCTATTGTGTTTAGATAAAGGGCATACGTTGGTGAAAGCATGGACGCGAAAATTATATGAGTTTGAATGCTGCAGGCGCTAAGTTAATGTAAAGCATTAACATATTTTCAGTAAACTGGAAGGTAAATCCATGTACTATTTTATTACGGGTTTTTAAACAACTAATAACATACAATATTTACATTTCCGGGAATTTAAAGGGTATGCGAATAACTTCGAGTGTAGGCTGATATCATAATAATATATACAATATTGTGAAAGAAACCAAGTTTTGATTACTGAAAAGTAACATTTGATTAAAATTTGAAAGAAAACGAACGAAGGGTTTATATTTTTTTTATTAATAATGCACAGGTCCACCCCTATTATTGGCCACCCTTCCTGGCATCGATTCCAACAGGTGGTCTAAGTTTATTTATGGTATTGTGTCAGAAAGCAATTTGCAATTCATGCCGCAAAGAATTCTTGGGAAGACCTAGCATTATCTTGCTGAAAAGCGTAAGTTGTAAGTAGGACTACACGTAGGCTCCATTACGTCATCAACATATCGCCGAACATATTACCTTAAATCAAGACCACTTCGATAAGTAATAGCACCCCATACCATAATGCCCACAGTTAGGTGTCGCCAAGCCTTGCAACTGAGAATTCAACATTCCGCCGTTCTTCAGATCTTCGATAAACCCTCGCATGACCATCATGCATCCCCAAACAGAACCTTGATACACACTACTCTGCCCAATCCAGTCTGAACCTGCACCAATCCAAACGCTGCTGCCGATGTTGAACTGTGAGTGGTAACAAACCAATAGATCAGATTCGGTGGTAAATTACTCGAAGACATACGAGACGACCTTCCTCACAAATCCATTGATCAACAATTGACCTGACCCGTGAAACCCGTGAAATGATCTCTTAAAGCCATAATGCGAAGGTGACGGCCCTTAGCTATATTTGTTTGTCTTTGGTCTCCGGTTCAACTTCTACGACGTTCTTGTCCTTCTCTGGCCTATCCTTATACCATCTTATTACGGTGGATTGGTTACAGTTAGGACGATTCACGATTTCTCAATATGAAAATCAACCTTCACTTATGCCAATAATTCGACCTCTAATTCGCTGAATTGGTGAAAATTTCCACGTGGTCTTACCCTAGCCATAATCATGATTTCAGAGCATTTAAAACTTTTAACCCATTTGCATCATAAGCTCATTTTGCCTGGTACTTATTACCAGCTCGCATTTCACTTAGAATCTTATCACCAAAGCGCATATTATACCCGTGCATATTGTCAATGAAAAGTGGTGAAATATGGTAAAACAGTGGCGGCTCGTGGAACATGTTGATGGTAGAGCCTCTTATATAATATACCCCCCCATCCTTTAAAGAAAGAAAGAACGATTTATCTTCCTAGATCAAAGTAACTGGCGAAAAAGTGTTTTAATAATTAATAAAAAATTCTTGCTGATCTTGAAACTATAGGTAGTGCCATTGCTCATTAGGTCTATATAACGAGCCGCCCCAGCGTTCGACAGCAAAATATACTACTTTTGACAGCTGAAAAACACAATTTTTGACAATTCAAAAATGTTAAAAAAAACCATTTTTATTAGCCGAAAATTGTGTTTTTGACAGCTCAAACATACCATTGTTGACACACGAAAAATACTATTTCTGACAGCTGAAAAATATCATTCCTGACACATAAAAAATACTATTTTTGACAAAAAATTACTATTTTTGACAGTAAAAAAATACTACTTTTGACAGCTTAATATACTACTTTTGGCAGCAAATATATTACTTTTGATAGCTGAAAAATACAATTTTTGACAATTCAAAAATGTTGAAAAAAACTATTTTTATTACCTGAAAAATAGTGTTTTTGACAGCTGAAACATACCATTGTTGACACACGAAAAATACTATTTTTGACAGTAAAAAAAACTATTTTTGACAGCTGAAAAATACAAATTTTCAACAGCTGAGGAATACCACTTTTGTCAGCAGAAATACGCCATTCCTGACACACGAAAAATACTATTTTTGACAATAAAATACTATTTTTGATAGTAAAAAATATTACTTTTGACAGTAAAATATACTACTTTTGACAGCGAAATATACTACTTTTGGCAGCTAAAAAATACAATTTTTGACAATTCAAAAATGTCGATAAAAACTATTTTCATTAGCTGAAAATAGTGTTTTTGACAGCTGAAACATACCATTGTTGATACACGAAAAATACTATTTTTGACAAAAAAATACTATTTTTTGACAAAAAAATACTATTTTTGACAGCAAAAAAATATTACTTTTGACAGTAAAATATACTACTTTTGACAGCGAAATATACTACTTTTGACAGCTGAAAAATACAATTTTTGATAATTAAAAAATGTCGATAAAAACTATTTTTATTAGGTGAAAAATACTGTATTTGGCAGCTGAAGAATATTATTTTCTACAACTATAAAATACAACTTGAGACAGCTGAAAAATTCTATTTTCAACAGCCGGGGATTACCATTCTTGACAGCCAAAAAATATCATTCCCGACAGCTGAAACCTACCGTTATTGGCAGCTGAAAAATACAATTTTTGACAAAAAAAAACAATTTTTATCAACAAAATATACAGGTTTTGACAGCTGAAAAATGCCATTTTGACAGTTGAAAAATGTCATTTTGACAGTTGAAAAATGTCATTTTGACAGTTGAAAAATGTCAAAAAATGTTGCTTGAAAAATACGATTTATATAGATTAGCAAATAAAATGTTTGCCAGCTGAAAAATAGCATTTTTGACAGCTGAATAATACACTTCTTAATAGCTGAAAAATGCCATTCTTGATGACTGCAACATACCATTATTGTCAGCTAAAAAATACAATTTTTGAAAACAACAAATACAATTTTTGACAGCAAAAATTACTATTTTTGAAAGCTGAAAAATGCCAATTTTGACAATTAAAAAAAATGTCGAAAAATGCTGCTTTTGATAGCCGGAAAACACCATTTTTATAAGTGGGAAATACTACTGTTGACAGCTGAAAAAAATCATTTTTTACTGCTGAAAAATATAATTTTTGGCAGCTGAGAAGTATAATTTTTGACAGCTGAAAAATACCGGTTTTAACAGCTAAAACATATCATTATTGAACTGTAACATATCATTATTGTCAGCGGAAAAATGCCATTCTGACAATAAAAAATGACCAAAAATACTGCCTTTGATAAAATAAAAATACCATTTTTATAGGTGAGAAATACCTTTTTTGACAGCTAAAAAATATCATTTTCGACAGTTGAATAATACATTTCTTAACAGCCGAAACTACCATTTTTAACAGCTGAAAAACACCATTCTTGACAACTGCAACAAACCATTATTGACAACTGTAACATACCATTATTGTCAGCTAAAAAATACAATTTTTGACAATACAAAAAATACAAGTTTTGACAGCTGAAAAATTCCAATTTTACAGTTAAAAAAAATGTCGAAAAATGCTGCTTTTGATAGCTGAAAAATAACATTTCCATAGGTTGGAAATCACATGTTTGACAGCTGAAAAATATCATTCTTGACAACTGCAACAAACCATTATTAACAACTGTAACAAACCATTATTGGTAGCTAAAAAATACAATTTTTGACTACAAAAAGTCAATTTTTGACAATCGAAAAATGACCTTTTTGACAATTTAAAAAATGTCGAAAAATGCTGTTTTTGATAGCTGAAAAAATACATTTTAATAGATAAGAAATACCTTTTTGACATTAAAAAAACATTTTTGACAACTGAAAAATATCATTTTTGACATTTGAATCATACACTTTTTAACAGCTGAAAAATACCATTTTTAACAGCTGAAAAATACCATTATTGACAACTGCAACAAACCATTATTGACAACTGTAACAAACCATTATTGTTAGCTAAAAAATATAATTTTTCACAACAAAAAGTACAATTTTTGAAGATGAAAAATATCATTTTAATGGCTGAGAAATACCGTTTTTGACAGCGTATTTTCAATCGATTTTGATTAATCTTTGAGGGCGAAAAACTATGAAGTGTCTTCTTTAAAGTCATGCATGCAAACTTAAGCGGAACCCCTTTCGCCCCCCTCTAGCGTCCCTGTGAAAACAAAAGTTTTTTCTGGAAACCATGTCCAACTTTGACGATGTCTACGGAGTTGGAAAATTTTTGTCGACTCGATCCACCATAAAGGCATTAAAATTTGATCCATTCCCTATGCAGGACTCAAAAACCGAAGTTCCTACGATGATTTGACACCAAGTTATGGGTGTTTGAAAAAAAGTGCATTTTGAGATTTTTCGCACATAACTCAGGGACTTTTCAACCAAATTTGATAATTATTTCGAGAAAAAATCCTATTTTGGCTCTACTTTAAGGGGGTAAACTCAGATTGGAATGATCCCTTTTCGAACCCTTCAACTCCCGAACAAAAAAAAAAACACGTTTTTGGGCAACGTGTACCGAGTTGGAAAAAATGTGTCGACTCGATCCACCAAAAGGGCATTGAAATGTGTTCAATTACCTGTGCAGGACTCAAAAAATGAAGTTCTTACTGTGATTTGACACGAAGTTAAAAAATGCATTTTGTTCATATACAGGGTGTGGCACTTAAGATGCCTCGGACCATAGCTCCTTTACGATAAAAGCTATCGAAAAAAATCTAAGAACAAAGTAGTGCATAGTTACCGCCGCTATGTTTCAAAAATATTTCTAATCATCAGTGGCGTGCCGTACTCCAGTGGCGTACCAAACTTATGTTTTTTTAAATGGAATGCCCTATTTTTTATTGCAGATTTGGAAAGTGCTCGACGAGTACTTATTTTTTTATCTAACATGTTATACCCTTCACTTTAGCGGTTTCGCTGTTATAACCCCTTCTTTCAAAATTGCGCCCCATTTTTGAGATTTTTTTGTAGAGAAACTAATTGACGCCGGGGCCTAAATTTTGAATTGAGGTACAGGTTAAGACCTCGTATACCTTTACATAATTTTTTTCGGGTAATTTATGGAAAAAAAATAATTTTTGATTGATCTTCGCATGTTGTCATTTTTTCCGAAAATTTCAAATGGCACCCCCCTAAAAAAATTACGGCGTTGTACAGCCAAAACTCTAAATTTTTCATTGGTGTAAAAAAAATTACACATTGCATAACAAAATTTCGGAGAAAAAAGGAATTTCTTCGCAAATGTCGGGAAACGTTTTCCGTTCCCAAGTGTGCCATGAAAAAACAAAAGATTGGTAATTGTCAAAGTAAATTATTAGACGTCAGTAGCAGCCATAAGTCATTTTTGACAAACGTTCTAAAAATGTTCCCAACTCAAGAGAAAATGGTTGACATGATATTTATTCTTGGAGAATGTAACAAGAATTGTTTCTTGGCATCACGAGTGTACCCTGCGCGATATCCGCACAGGGCACATCCAAATGAACGTGCGTTTCAAAAAGTGTTGGAGAGATTTACTACTACGGGAAGTGTGAAACGGCCAAGGAGAGTTAGAAAGAAGGCAGTTATTACCGAAAATAATGAACTGCAGGTTCTGGAGGCAGTTATTGAAGATCCTCATACCAGTATCCGTGATATTAGTAGGAATCACGATATTTCAACGCGATCCGTACATCGTGTTCTTAAAAAGTACAAATTCCGTCCATTTAAGATTCAACTGCACCAAGAATTGCAACCTCAAGATTTTCATGCGAGGCAAGATTTCTGCATGTGGGCTATCAACAAAATTGAGCAGGAGGAATCATTTCTTATGCGCGTATTATTTTCTGATGAAGCAACGTTCCATAGAAATGGGCATGTCAATCGCCACAACTACCATTATTACGCCGATGAAAACCCACAAGCCATGCGAATGATAAACCACCAGCAAAGATGGTCGCTGAATGTTTGGGGAGGCATACTTGGAGAACACCTTTTGGGTCCTTATTTCATCGAGGGGCACCTGAACGGCAACAGTTATTTGAGGTTCCTTCGCGACGACTTGGATGATCTCTTGGAAAATGTCCCTCTAGCCGCTCTTCGACAGATAGTTTTCCAGCACGATGGAGCTCCTGCACATAATAGCTGTGTCGTTCGGGAATTTCTCGATGAAACGTTTCCTGACTCCTGGATTGGTCGTGGGGGTCCTGTGAGGTGGCCGCCAAGATCACCAGACCTCACTCCCCTTGACTTTTTCCTTTGGGGCCATATCAAAGACGAGGTTTACAGGACGGTACCAACTACTGTCGAGGATATGAGGGAGGGAATCCGCGCGGCTTTCCGCGGTATATCACCAGAAGTCCTTAGGGCAGTGTCTAGAGCTTGTGAGTCGAAGTTGCGGTTATGCCTCCGGCAGGAAGGTCGTCATTTCTAACATTTAGTTTAAGTTGTTAAATTTTCTTTATCTGCATTTTTCATATCATGTTGAATAAATAGGTACATACTATTATGTTGACCGTATTTGTGTATTTGTTTTCTCATGGCACACTTGGGAACGGAAAACGTTTCCCGACATTTGCGATGAAATTCCTTTTTTCTCCGAAATTTTGTTATGCAATGTGTAATTTTTTTTACACCAATGAAAAATTTAGAGTTTTGGCTGTACAACGCCGTAATTTTTTTAGGGGGGTGCCATTTGAAATTTTCGGAAAAAATGACAACATGCGAAGATCAATCAAAAATTATTTTTTTTCCATAAATTACCCGAAAAAAAAATATGTGAAGGTATACGAGGTCTTAACCTGTACCTCAATTCAAAATTTAGGCGCCGGCGTCAATTAGTTTCTCTACAAAAAAATCTCAAAAATGGGGCGCAATTTTGAAAGAAGGGGTTATAACAGCGAAACCGCTCAAGTGAAGGGTATAACATGTTAGATAAAAAAATAAGTACTCGTCGAGCACTTTCCAAATCTGCAATAAAAAATAGGGCATTCCATTTAAAAAAACATAAGTTTGGTACGCCACTGGAGTACGGCACGCCACTGATGATTAGAAATATTTTTGAAACATAGCGACGGTAACTATGCACCACTTTGTTCTTAGATTTTTTTCGATAGCTTTTATCGTAAAGGAGCTATGGTCCGAGGCGTCTTAAGTGCCACACCCGGTATATATAATGACTACATTTTGCAAAGAAATATCTCAAAGAGTTTCACTCGAAATAATTATATGGCCCGTCAAATTTTAAAATTCATTACATGTCACTTACGAAATCATGATAATTATGATTATAAATGATTACACCACTCACACCGACAAGATGCGGATACCACAATGTTTATTAAAAATGTCAATTTTTGTTTTACTTAGCTACCTACGAAATTTTTACAAAGTTACCTACGATATGTTGATAGAATTAAATATATTGAAAATTATCGCATTGCAAGTTATTATAAATTTCTACTAAATCCACAAAAACAATATGTCTTTAAATAAAGCAGATTTCCTGACTTAGCTGGATTCACAGCCTCGCTCGCAAACTTCAGCCGCGTCAGTAAATCTGCCACTTTATTGCCTTGTTAAACATATGTCCTTTACGTCACCCGACAATCAACTCGCAACAAAATGCACGAATTTATTAACCGATAATGAAACCGCCCTATATACGTTACTATTGATAACATCTTTAATAACAAAGATGTTGCAATAATACGTTTCGTGACTATTGATTCCAGAACATCAGAATTCTACGCCAGCGAGAGAAATAAGCTCTAAATGTATAGAATCTAATCTAAAAGTTTATCAGATGCTGAGATATGTATATTTAAAGTTAAAGATCATAAAACACAATTATTTTCTTACCAACCTTATTTGTAATACATTCAGTATTAGTATTAACATTAATAATAATAATAATAATAATAGGCCTTTATTTTTATAAGCTGTACATAGAATACAAATAAACTAAAATTCAAAAATTATACATAAATAATTATATTATTATCCATAATAATTAGGTAGAAAAGTGCTTATAATTTTTTCAAGTTAGTAGTCTTAGTTTCATATAAATTAAAACACTTTGTTTATACCATACTTTATTATCATTTTCAAACTTAAAGTAAAATGTTTTGTATTTATGAAATTGTTTTATAAATATGCTAAAATAATTAGGTGAATTGTTAATTTAAAAAAAAATGTATCTTCAATAACTCCGCTTCTGTAACAGTAACTAATATTTACAAAGGTACAATACCATAATCTTTGTTATTGACTGTTGTTAATAATTCAATAACACTCTTATATTGAAGTTGAGCAGTTTTAAAATGATTTTCCTTCTTGAGAACGGTTAGTAACCTAAATATTCTAATTTATAATTTACTTTTAAGTTGCGGAAGAGTTCCCAGGACGTTGGTTTTATTACGAAGAAATTTGCAAGAATAATAAAACTCAGTATTAATTCCGACCATTATTAATATTAAAGTTGTTTACATTACCCTTGATAGGAGTTTAGTATTTAAGTTAATATGAGCGAATTTAGGAACTTTTAATATGAACAAGGTTGATTGTTTATCGTTTATGTAGGTAAGTAGAGAACTTCGCGAGGCAGGAAACTGTAATATTGATATCGACTGATGTAGGATTCTGTAAAGGGTTCGAGTGATGGTAGATATGAAAGGAATATAGACGTAATGTCAGCACAAATTGTGATTGGTGGGAAAGGGGTGCGCGTTTTCGCCTTTTAAGAGGTGTCACTTTCTTAAATGAGTTTAGGAATAAAAGGCGTAATTCGTTTAAATTATTACCCGATTATAAAATTCATTTATTCCTGACGGATTTATTTCCCCCTTTCGGCGGGAAATTATTATTAATGTATTGGAAACTATTTAAAAAGAGAAATGAGGGTAAGGGCATCCGATTGTTGTGAGGGTAAATGCGGGAGACGTATAGTTGGAGGGCATTATCGATATTCAAATAGGTGGTGGGTTTGCGGGCGCGTGAATTGACAGTTAATTAAATGGAAATTAATCAAATCGATTGTCTAAATGGATTCATAAATAATAATGAGTTAATAAAAACGCAAACCCTTTCCCATATCTGGCAAAACCAAAGTCAAATTATAAATCATATTGTTAGCTTTCATAGAGCGAAATAATGCAGAAACAATGTTACCCGAGAGAGAATTGACAGATCATTAATAACTGTACAGAAAAGCCTGAATACCGTACATGCACTAAAACTCGCCTATTCATATTTTTTATATCAGAAAATGCACTTACGTTTATGTTTTCTGCGAGGGACGTGAGGACATAATTATTGTCATTAATTTGATGTTTACTTTCGTCGGATGACTGGAAATAAAATGCTTTATCTAGCGTGCTGTGCTAGCGGGGTGGCCGTCTTAGCAAATTAACAACCACTCATAAAGTCCACGGTCCTGAATGAACAAATGAACAGACGAACAACACACCAGCACACAACAATGCGCTTGAGGCATAAATAAAAATGAAGCTGCGAAAAGCGTTCAGTACGGAGTTCACTTAGAGCATGCAGAATCTGATCTTTGATCTAAAATGGCATGTCAATGGTGCTAAAGTTACTTCATAAGTGATTCCTGTTGAAAATTTCCACACAGGTTATTCTTACAATAGCCCGCTTTGACATTCCATTACTTAAAAGTTTCGTTTTGCTATTAAACCGGAGATCGTTAGCGCTCACAAAAGGCGGCTCATACCGAAATAATATTACGCAGAAAATCGCTTGCGCGAATTAAACTCGCATTTTTTCAACCTGGATGTTAATTAGGGGGAAAACAAGGAAAACAAACGGGTTTCCTCCCTTTTGGGCCGATCCCGCGCTAGGGTGCTGCGGAGGACGCCCATATTAAGTTTGTCTGAACTGAATCTTAATATGTGCACGTTAAACCGATTGTCGAAATTAAAATTTAACCAGTATTAAAGCGAATATCCTTGATCCTTGAAAGTAATCCGGCGCATTTTTTGCATACAAACAATCTAATAATCAAGCGCGCGTATTTTTCCCGGCGCATCCACCCGAAATGCGGAGGCATTACTAAAAACAATCTCTGCGATTTCGCTCTGTTACATATTACTACAAATTCCCATGGAGAGACGACGTTTTTGCGCCGACAATGAGAAATGTTTAAGACCGCTTTAGATTACTTGTCAAGATTTTAACGCAAGAAAAACACACTATTTAATCACCACTGCTTGTATCGCGCGCGACCCTTTGATGATATCGGGTGGGTCTATGTCTCTGTCGTAATTAATAATTTACAACTTTTATTGCCGAAAATACCAATTAATCTCATCGTGCATCAAGCGCGAGGCTCCGGACTCCCTGTTTTATTTAATCTCTTACGTGACTGCATTAAAATTCAATACTACCAGCGAACTATTATTTCAACAAGCAAAAAGTCGACTAACTGCCGAAAAATTAGCTATAATTTGTCTGAATCCTTCCAAATGAGAGTTTAAAGCAAATAAAAATGCGCCGAGGGAATATTTTTGGAATCCTCACATACTTTTAAATAATTGATGATTTTATTTTCATACCCCGCGAATATGTGCGAACACAATGGAAGCGATCGCACTGAATACATCTTTCGGGAAGGTCATTGAAGATGGAATAAAGGATTTAGAACATCGCCGAGATAAGTACACCCCGGCTCGAGTTTGCTATATCGAAAAAATATATACAGCCCCTACCTGCGTGCTACTTGAACGGGATGAAGGGATGTCATGGGGGGCTCATGTTAATTATAAAAAAATCGATCCGGTTATTGCGCGATAAATCGAGTAACAACACCTGTTTAATTTCGTCCCAAATTAGGGCCGCTGAAAAAAAACAACTATTTGCAGCTTTTTAATCGGTATGCTCAGGCCCGAATCGATGCCAGACAAATTACTTAATCTAAAAGTATAATAAAGTACACTTTTTTAATCCTAAATTTTATTACTTGGCATTAAATCCACTTCACACCCCCGCACCCGCATTCTAAGCACTATGCGAATATTCAATTTAATTACGAAGAATAATATACGGTGTTCGAATATAAAATAATTGAAAGAAATTTTAATCAGGGCTATTATTGGAAATATTCAATGGTAAGGATGGGAAAATATTTTTAACAGATGTTAATTAATAATTAATAAAAAAATCAACCACACATCTCTTTATATTTATTTATGTTTGTTAGTCAGTAAGCATTCAAATATTGTAATAATACACAAGTTTATTTATGTTATTTGGTGGTAATCATTTTCCGTTCGTCACAAACAAGTTCCTTTCCGCGGAATAACGAAGTTGCACAAGAATAAACATATACCATGAACTCACGAACCGTGGACGTCAGCTTTCAGTACAGAAAATTGTTGGAAGAATATTACACTTGTAAATAACACATCGAAACTCGAGTCGTGATTTCTTGTATAGGTTTATAGCTGTCTTCTGGTGTAAATATAATATTTTTTGCAATTAATGTCTGTAGCTAACCCTTTGCATTCGTATCTATATTTGAGAGCACAATGGTAAAACGGATTGCAGGGACTATAAGACGAAGGGTTAATTTTCAATTCGATTTGTTAAATCGTAAAAACTATTAATTAAGGGGCGGAATAGCCCTTTATCAAGAATTGTTCTTAAATGTATAGTGGGTAGAATAATTTATTTGTACATACGTGATAAATAAAGATTATTTAGTAGTAGTAGTATTAAGGTCAGCCTGCGTTAAGGGTATTTTTTCTTGATAATATCGTTAATAATATGATTCAAATGTGGATTACTATGAAAACGATAGTGGTTTAATAGTATCCCAACAAATATAATCACAACGAATTTCGTTATTCAATTCTATGTACGTGAGTTAAATCGGAAGGTAAAAATCGATAGTTGACGTGAAATATTTTTCATGTTACAGCGGATTATGTTACGGATGCACAACACTTCACCGACATGTATCGTTTTTAATTGCCTGGAAAGTGTAATTATCGCGGTCATTTGTAGCCGGCAACAGTTCGCGGACCCGTCAGAAGATAATAACAATCGTCTATTTTCACCAATTAAAAATGCGGCGCCCTTATCGAACATCAGTAATTGAAATATAATCGAGTGCGCCGCCGAATGCGAGATTAATTGTATAATACAGATCCGCGGTTCGATGCCACAATCGCGTACGATATTTCCCAAAAGAGATGAGGGGTTGTTGCTCGCTAACCTAACGAAGATATATTGAGAGTGACATCACGATATCAATAACTTTTTACGGGAACATTCTCTTTCTTATGTCACACCTACAAATATATAACATTCCATAAATATATTATATGTATATAAAAAGACATCAACCAAAATCCCATTCAAACTATATATTCGTTCAATGTATCGCTAATAACCAGTCGGTGGAACTTCAAAAGTAAATATGGAACCTGCTATATTCGAAACTAACTCATGAATTTAAATAAACCAAACAAGAAACTGTGCAGTACGGTGCCCTTTAATCTTTACCTGCAGTAACGTAATTGTCTGGCATTGTTCATAACAAGGATTCGTTTCTACCAGACGTAATTTTCAATTACGATCAGAGCCCTACTAATTTCCTTACCTTTTATTACGAAAATATAACGTTTTGTTATTTTTAGGTATCAAATAATGTAATGTTATTTTTATATTTCATACATTGCATAATAATTACAGAAAAAACAAAAAATTCCATTTATGGTTTCAGTGTTATGATTTATCTTTACTTTGCCTCAAACTCATATTATTTGTTTTTTCTCTCTACTTCATATTGTTGTTTCAGAAAGCGAGAAGGCAGGCCTAACATTAAATATAAAATAACAAGTTTATAATAGTAAATAATTATTATTTTATTACGTACTTCAATGTTTTGAAATGAAACAGTATTTTGCTACATACGTGTATGTTTATATACATGGTGTCCCAGACCACCCGTATCAGGCTTTTTTTGAGAAAAAAAAAGTTCAAATAGTCAAAATGCCCCTATCCCTGGATTTTTAATTTAGCCGATAAGAGAGTGTTTTGGGGTGTAAAAATAAGGTTCCCATGATCAGTGGGCCGAGAACTCCCTCCGCCCTCTCTGGGGGTTAAAAAATTGGGTTTTCTAAAGTGAATAAAAAATTCTGAAAAAAAACATGAAAATAGTCTGCCCAAATACCTATTTGACCAATTTTTCCCAAGGCCATTCAAGGTTATTTAGATCCTAAAAAAAAATCCGAAAGTTTTTAAATCGATTTTTAACCTACAAGACCCCCTGTACCCGGTTTTTGACATTTGCATAATATTTACACCGTAAAAATATACTAGAATATGCATCACGACATATTTATATCATGCCGCGGCATCTTGAAAAATCGGTTTTCAAATTTTCTAATGGTTTTTACCATTTTTCGTAGAATTTCCCATATATATGTCAACATTTTCTGGCAAAAAACTTAAATAATCGCCGAGATATCATATTTTGAAATTTTCGGAGCATTTCGTTTCAAGCATCAAAATAATGAAAAACTTTTATTTTACACTAAAAAAATCTACTGTTTTATAAGGCGTTTTTATGAAAAATAAAAGAATTTAAATTTTACGTAAGTACAATCAAAATTCAAAAATTAAAATATTCTTAGGCAAATTGAAACTACTCATTAGATTTTGTTATAAATTTCAGGGATATCTTGAATAGTTATTTAACTATCTCTAAAAATTTCAAATCAATCTCTTTATTATTTTAAGTTTTATCATTTTTTTCTCATTTTCCTATTTTACGTATAATTAAAATTCAAAAATTAAAATATTCTGACGCATTGAAACTACTCAATAGATAATTTTAAGGCAACCTTACTTATTGCAGAAGCATTAAATACATTTAATAAAACGAAATATAGCCCGAATATGTACATATTCAACTTGTTCAAAACTCTGCAAAAGTAAGCCTTACTAAGACTATAAATAAATAACTTATTGAAACAACTACTTCCCTGGCTAATGCCACGCCGGATATTGAATGATACAAGACATTTGCATGTTATTACTAGTAAAGGGTTTTCCAATAATAGGGTTAATTTTGAATAGCCTGCTATCTGGGCAGCTATCACTTTTGCAGCTGTCATCTGTTGACATTTGACAAGTAAAAACTATGCCATTAGTAAAACTGCAACGATACACGCTTCAACAACGCATTACAATTATTAAAATTCACTACAGAAATGGTGAAAATTTTGCAGTCACAGTTCGCCAAACTAAAGCACTTTTGGGTCGTCGTGAAGCACCTTCTCGGTCATCAATAGTAAAACTGGTTAAAAAATTTGAGCTGTTGGGACAAGTTAGTGATGTGAAGAATCGAAACCGTGTGCGTAGTTCGAGAACAATTGAGAATATTGCTGCTGTAGCCAATAGTGTTAACGAAAACCCAGGTTTGTCGATTCCTCGTCGATCTTTGGAATTAGACATTCGAAAAACGACATTACACCGTATTTTGTACAAGGATTTAGGTTTGAAGGCTTTTAAAGACCAGTTAACACAAGAACTCAAGCCGGTCGATCACCAGCAACGTCGTATCTTTGCTGGTTGGGTCCTGGAAATGCATCAAAATGATCCGGATTTTCATCGAAAAATCATCTTCAGTGATGAGGCCCATTTTCACCTCGGAGGCTACGTGAATAAGCAGAATTGCCGTATTTGGGGCTCGGAAAATCCAAGAATGCTTATTAGAGTGGTTATACCATATATGGGGGAGTTTCGAAGTATGTGAAAATCAACGTGACAACCTGGAAACTTGTTCGTATAGATCAAAATTTAATAACTGTAAATTTTGAGCTATATCGCCCATGGCCTAACCGAGCCCTGGGCTTCTAAAATTTGAAAAAAATCGTTTTTTCCTCTTTTTTTCATTTTAGTCCCCTAATATTAAACGGTCCACCCTAATGGTCAAATGATATACTGTGTCGACAGAGGATGTTAATACGAATTCAAAACGAATTCATTTGTTAAAATCTGACTAAAATTGACAGAGTTGTGAATGTTACAGATATATCATACTTGTATATTTCAATGTTTTGTGACCTAATCCTTCATCGACGGTAATTAGAAGATGCGCGGCATTTCTGGCACTTATTTTACACTTGTCTAAAGCAGATGATGATAAATGCAATGCTTGTGGTTATGGTTCTATTTCCAAAATTACTCAAAATTCAATCGAGATTATGTTTTCCTGACCAACGTCAAATTTTATATACATTTTATTTCAATAGCGCGCGAAACTATGAAAAATTGTAGTAATTTTAGTGGTTTCAAATAAATACAAAAATAATCGATTTGAAACTTTCTAAAATAACTCAAAATACATTCGAAATTATGATTTCGGAATAATCTGGATACACACCAAAACCAAATTTTGTGTACTTTTATTTGAACAGCGCACGAAATTATGGAAAATTGTAATTATTTTAATGCTCCCAAACAAATATAAAAACAATTGTTGTCGACATAAAATTTTCTAAAATTACTTAGAAATCATTCGAAATTATTATTATTATGTGAAAAATCAGCAGATTTTATGTAATCAGTTATCACGAAAAATCGTGAAAAATTATTATAATTTTGGTGGCCTTAAATAAATATAAAGACAATTGCCATCAATTCGAAACTTTCCAAAATTACTCAAAAATCATTCGAAATTACGATTTTGGGAAAATCTGGATACACACCTGAACCAAATTTTGTGATATTTCTATTTGAACAGCGCGTGAAATTATGAAAATTGTAATAATTTTCATGCTCTCAAAAAAATACAAAAACAATTGTTGTGGACTCGAAATTTTCTAAAATTACTTAAAAATCATTAGAGATTATTATTACGTAAACCATCACCATATTTTGTGATAATTTCTTGTAATCAGTGCGAATAATCGGAAAAAGATTGTTATAATTTTGGTGGCTTGAAATAAATATAAAAACAACTGCCAACCATTTAAACAAATCAAAATTTATTCGAAATTATGATTTTGGGAAAATCTGGATAAATATCAAAACCAATTTTTTACTTGAACAGTACGCGAACTTATGAAAACTTTTAATCATTTTAATGCTCTCAAGAATATACAAAAACAATTGTCAAACAAAAACTTAAAACTTTCCGAAATTACTCAAAAATCATTTGAGATTATTATTATGCGGAAAACTGCTTATACACCATCACCAGATTTTGTCATAATTTCATGTAATCACTGTGAAAAATCGCAAAAAATTGTTATAATTTTGGTGGCTTGAAATAAATATTAAAATCGATTTGAAACTTTCCTAAAAAACGCAAAATTCATTCGACATGAAGATTTTGGAAAAAGCTGGACACACACCTTGATCAAATTGTGTGATACAATTTTTTGAACAGGGCGCGAAATTATAAAAAATTATATTAATTCTATTAACCTCTTCACGCCCAGGTTCGCCACATGTGGCAACAAGCGAAAAATGAAAACAAAAACATTGTACAAAAAAAATTACTTCTTTAGCGCTATCTATGGAATATATTTTCATATTTTTTTGCATAAATGGGAAAGTTTGTGACAGTGAAATCATATTTCGTAGAAAAAGTTAACAACAACAAAGAACTATTTTTTAATCAAACCTCGGATTAAATCAAAGCAGCATGGGCGCGAAGTGGTTAATATAAAAATATATAAGAACAATTGTTTTTCTTTTACTTGAATTTTCAATTTTTTGGTCACCATTTTTATTTCCAGACCAGGATTTTTGATTTTTGGCTCATATTTAAGATCTTTGGCCTGTTTTTTTCGATTTTTTACTAATTTTTTTTTGGTCTTCTGTGATCATTCAGTCGAAAAATATTCTTTATTTTGGCCTAAATTTTCAATTTTCTGGTCCGTATTTTTTATTTTTAGGCTCGAATTTCTTATTTTTGGCCCTATAGTTTGAATTTGTAACCTGAATGATTGATTATTGTGTCTACATTTTTTATTTTTAAACCGGAGTTTTCGAGTTTTGGTCAAAATTTTTGATTTTTTGGTCCCGATTGTGGATTTTTTTAAATTATATATTTCTGATTTTTGACCTATATTTTCGATCTTCACACCTGTACTTTTACTAATCACCTACAATTCAGGTATAAAACTGGTCCAAACTTTGTGGTGATTTACAAAACTAATATTTTGGGGTGAGAGGAGTTTTTAAATTTTGACCTGAGAGTTAAGAGGCCAAAAAATTAGGTCGGTTTGCTCGTTACACTAATTAAACTAACGAAAAAGTATTTTAAAAGTTTTTTAATTATGAGGTGCATATTTCATTAATTCAAATTCAAGTTTAGAGTGCTGCTATTTTTGAAAGTTTGAAGTTAATTCTGCGAAGGATACTGTTTTTAGAATTTATCTAATCCCGAGGTATGCGTTTCACTTACTCAAGTTCAAGTTCAGAGAACTGCTATTATGATTATAGTCGGGATGCGTCGATTATTTTCGATATGTCAAAAATATGCTATTTTGTGTGAATTTGGAAATTTGAAAGCTATTTCCGCGGCCGAGAATATATTTCTTTAAATAGTTTAATTAATTGGTGCGCATTTCAATCATTCAAATTTCAGATTTCAGATTGCTACCATTTTCATGACAGTGAGGTTGCTTCGATCGTTTTTTGGTATATGACAAATATGCATTGGCTGAGTGGATTAAAGGTAAATCACGAGATGCAGATTTCACTCAATCAAATTCAAGTGCTGCGATTTTGAGTGCGTCGATTATCTTTTGTTATGTCTAATATGTGCTCATCTTGAAGGGATTTAATTTATTTTAGCACTACTTCAACCAGCGATAAAATATTGTGTAAAGTGCACGCTTTTGTCACTCAAATTCAAGTTCAGAGTGCTGCCATTGGGGATGCGATTATTTTTTGGTGTATCAAAAATATGCTATTTCTGAGCGGATTTGGAAATTTTGAAGGTAATTCTGCGAAATATTATGTTATTAGAATTTATCTAATCCCGAGGTGTGCATTTCATTTACTAAAGTTTAAGTTCAGAGTGTTGCCTATTTTAATTACAATCGGGGTGCGTCGATTGTTTTGTCAAAAATATGCTATTTTCGAGTAAATTAGGAAATTTTGAAGCTATTTCCGCGGCCGATAGTTTTTTTGGAAACAGTTTAATTCCGTGGTGCATATTTCAATCACTTGGTTATTTTCCACTAGCGGCTAAAAGGGTTACTGTTATTAAGAAGTGATTCGTTTTTGAATCGGTTACTATTAGTAAGAAGTGGCTCGTTATTTAATCGATCACTGTTACTAAGAAGTGATTCGTTATTGAATCGGTTCTAAGACTTCTGATATTAGGAACTGATTCTTCATTGAATCGGTTACTATTACTAAGGAGTGATTTGTTATTTAATCGGTTAATGTTACTTAAAAGTAATTCGTTATTGAATTGGTTCTAAGACTTCTGATATTAGGAACTGATTCTTCACTGAATCGGTTACTATTACTAAGGAGTGACTTGTTATTTAATCGGTTACTGTTACTTAAATGTAATTCGTTATTGAATCGTTTTCTTTTTATAAAATAACTTTTGAGGAGCAGATTTAAATGTTTTGCCGCCATTAAATATTATTCATCTCTTGTCCATAAACAACAACAAAATTTCTGAACAGATCGTTACGTTCCTAAAAAACTGCAAGATTAAGTTGTAAATTTGTTGCTAACCATTTTGTGCTCCAAACCTTTCCGTGGTCGTTTCTGTATTGTGAAATAAAAAGCGTTATGATAGACCCCTTAACGAGAAGAAAAGTGACCCAGTTTTTTCCTAACCGCCCTGAGCTGGCCATATGGACTTGCATCCGAGGCCAAGAAAAAGGAAAATCATCGTTTTTTTTTAATAAAGGTTTTTGTTATTATTTTATAGTAACCGTTACAAAGGAGCAGTTAATGAAAATAACGTTTATCACTAGAAAATAACTATGTGAATTTGTTAACTGTTACTGTAAAGTTTTCCGAGGTTACTTTAAATAACGATTACTAAATAACCGTTTGAATAACAATTTTATTTATAGTAATAGTAATAGTTATAACCATTACTGAAAATAACTGTCTCGTCACTACTTAGTGACGCTTGTTGTTTCTTAGCGGCTACAGCATCAACCGTTGCCTCGTTATATCATTATCAAATTAACAGTATCGAGCAATCATTTTACTATAAATGTTAAAATTATAGTCACAATCAAACATGTGCGAGATATTAACAAAGCGAATTTTATCAATAATAGTAACATGGAATGGATACTACCAAATACAAAAAGCAGTTTTTGTTTTACGAGACACTTAATATTCAATTTATTTAAAAATTCTCCGCCGAGGATTATTCATTTCTAATTTTATTTGCTAGATGAATAAATGCTATTTCATTGTACTATTAATAACAAAGTTGATTTATTTGTAACTACAATTTCAACTTTGCTTTAGTCTTTATCAGACAATCGGCTCAGGACTGTAATTACCTTTGCCGTCGTAGATATATTAGATGAAAAATTAAAAGTGGAATAACTGTAGCAAATGTTATACATAAGTTTTAAACAAATTTATTTGCGGGAATAAGTTGTTAATTATTCATTAATAATATCCATGTTTTTAATCCCATTTTTTAGAAACATCGAACTTTGTTTTAAAACTGTTTTTTTTTCGCGAAAACTATTTCACTGTGGTCTCCATTACATTTTAATGAAACATCAAAGGATCTCGTTAAATTTTTATTTAAATTAATTCCACGTAACAATTGCCCTCAATTTTATCAAACATAGCATCAACAACATACACTTTTTTTATTATAAACAAGAGCTCGAGTAATTTTGTTTAACAATTTCAATCTAATAATAAAATAATACTTTAATAATTAACAGATTAATATGTAATTATAGTGACTTGGTAATACAGTTTTATGTCATATTTTGACGATTATTTCATCATTAATGTTCGTGTAAGACTAGTATAAACGTATTTTATCAGATATAATAACGACATAAAAAGATAATTGATTATAATATGAATAGGTTGTATTTTTATACTGTAAGGACAGTGGAAATATTTTATTTACCCTGTAGGGCTGTAGATGTTTCGCCTTGACTTCTACGATGGAGATAAAGACAGAATTTATTTATCTTATTATCTTGATGTACCAAGAAAAATTAACACGTTCCACACAGAGCCGTTCATACTATTAGGTTAATTATACTCTTGCCTACGTGCTCTAACTAATTATTTAACTAAAATTTTAGCCCCAATTAAGGGTGTTTGTGAGATCACTATAATCCGTGCTGCATTTAAATCAATACCCCACACCCTTTAATAGCGGGGATAAAAATATTCACACTACCCTTACATCAATCCCCCAGTTAATTATACCAGAAACCGCTTTTTGTGGGCATAAATTACGAGAAATAAATAAATAAATAGTTAGGGTAAGTTGGCTTAGTGTTTGATTAATTAGTGCCGGCACCAAGAGTTTAACTAAGACTTCACCCTTTCTCGTATTTGCATTCTGAGGAATTCTGCGGGAGCGGGGTGATTTGTTTTAAATTTATGAACATTATTAATATAAATTGCAGTATAATTGGTGAAATTAAGGAGACATTACCAGCCCTGACCTGCGTTAGTCCTCGCTTAGTGGCGTTCCTTCCGTCGCCAAGAAAAATTGGGACCACTACACCAAATCGCCGGAATTACGGCCTTTTTTCTGCATTTGCACACTCAAAGTGTAAGTAACGTCGAAAATTAATTGTTTCATTAGCGGCGCGTATTTGTGAGAAACAGAACTAATTCGACAAATTAGGGCGTAAAGGGAGGACGTAAAAATGCACTTTATGCATTATAAAGTAAAATATTAAGTTGTTTCTGATGTTTCGTTAACGTTACGATAAAATACTTTTTAATCATACGTTTTATGTACTTGAGATATCGCGGATTCCCTTTGATAGAAATCTTACCCGAGCGAGAACGGTAACGATCTTTACACAGTCTTATAAGACTTACGGAGCTATTCGCACAATAAGCAATTGTTAAGTTACTTTATCCTAATGCTGGATTCTCGAGAGAGTTTTCTGCCTTGGTGACTTATCGCTATTATTGTCTTAATGCAAATAATAAATATCTATAATATTTTAAAGTACAATTGAGACACATCGGGACTATATTTT
This sequence comes from Ocypus olens, assembly GCA_910593695.2. Taxonomy (NCBI): domain Eukaryota; kingdom Metazoa; phylum Arthropoda; class Insecta; order Coleoptera; family Staphylinidae; genus Ocypus; species Ocypus olens. The sequence continues at coordinate 16,965,920 of OU343057.1, forward strand.
GTCCCAATTAAGCGGCTGCCCCAATTAACCGAATTCTACATCTTTTTCTTTCAATACCAATTTTAATAAATTTTTGAATAAAAATATAAATTATAAGTAAATACATAATTTAAATAAAAAGCAAGTAGATACAATTTGAAGTATAATCTGTCTTTTGTTTTTGTAGGTTATTAAAAAAAAAGATATATTTATTTGTGTTACATCCACTTAAATAAAGTTTCTACTTCTAGAAAATCAGCATAGGTATCCCTGCGGATGTAGGGCACCCTTCATTGCTTTGCTGCATAAAATAACTCGGCTATAAACTTATTTGCCCCCTGGTTAGTCACAAACATAGGTGGATCATCAATTTTTGATGTTTCGATTTTATGACTTCAACAACAGTATTGGAGTCATTTTCATCGTAACATGATAGATTGTTATCTATTGTCGAAAATGATTTATAGTTAACAATATGAACTTGTCTTAATTTTTCCTATTATCTAATGCCCACTTGCACCGCAGCTACTTAATCATGATTAAAAAGTTAATGGTTTGCGGAGAATTCGCTTGTACCGTAACTTAATCGTGATTAAAAACGTAAAATATTTAATCAGCCGATTTTGGCCGATATTTGGTAATTAGTATTCAACTATACTAGATTTATTGAAAGACGCACATATTGTGATTCGTTTACTTAAACAATAACAGTTGTGTCGAACATGTTCTTTAAGTGATGTATGTAGATCTGTTGCACAACGAATTATCATAAAATTATTATGTGCTACAACACCCTTTGAACCCTTTTGCAAGTAGTCAAACTCGTAGCACAAATACAGACAAAGATATACTAATACAGAAGCAACTTATTGAATTATCCACAAATGAGGAGCTGAAACCATTGTTTAAACAAGGATACGACAACTTCTGGTTACAAAAACAGATCCCAATTTTATATCCAGGGGCGGCTTGTTATATAGAGCCAAGGAGCCAAGGCACTACCTGTAGTTTCAAGCTCGGCAAGAATTTTTAATTAATTCTTTTTTGCAAGTTACTTTGGTCTAGGAAGATAAATCGTTCCGTGTATCTTCAAAAAAGAGGGGGAGGGGTATATTGTATATATGGTTCTGCCATCAACATATTCTACTAGCCGCCACTGATGTTAGGTACGGCCTTTAGCAATGCGATATGATAAGATATTTCTAAAACATCTGCTCCGTATGTCCGAAAAAACAATTGTATTAAATAAATACAATAAAACAAAATATAGCCTGAATATATGAATATTCAACCTGTTCGTTAATCTGCAAGCAAAAATTAAGTCTTACTAAGTCTACTAACAAATAGTTATTTGTTTATTCATATATTCAGGCTACATTTCGTTTTATTGTATTTATCTAATGCTTTCTGCAACAAGTAAGGTTATTCCCAATTTGTTTAATTGTATTAAAGCCCTGATATTGATAAGTGATTTTGAGTGACAGTCCGTTATGATTTCCTTTGATTTTAACCGAAATTTCACCTTTTCCCAATATTTGTTACAAAAAAACTGATATTTTCGACTTTTTAGTTGAATAATTCAAAATCAATCTGCAGAATGTTTTGATCTTCTGCAAAAATATTAAAGCCCTGATAACGATAAGTGATTTTAAGTGACAGAACATTGTGCTTTGCCATGGTTTTCACCGATATTTCACTTTTTCTCAAAATGTGATGATTTTATGTTTTCAGTTGAATAACTCTAAAACCAACTTCGGAATGTTTTGATCTTTCATATGAATATCAGTCTTGATAATGATAAATAATTTTGAGTGACAGTTCGTTGTGATTTGCTTCGATTTTAACCGAAATTTTAGCTTTTCCAAACATTGACATTTTTGTGTTTTCAGTTGAATAACTGAATAACTCAAAAACCATCTGCAGAATGCTTGAATATTTTGCATAAATATTGATTAGTGATTTTGAGTGACTTACTTTGATTTTAAACAAAATTTCAATTTTTTTCAAGATTTATTACAAAAAATAACATTTTCTGGTTTCTAGTTGAATAACTCAAAATCAATCAGGAGAATATTTTGATCTTCTATATAAATATTAAAGCCCTAATATTGATAAGTGATTTTGAGTAACCGTTTAATTTTACCCAATATTTGTTACAAAAATTGACATTTTCGCGTTTTTAGTGAAATAACTCAAAAACTATCTTCAGAATGTTTTCATATTTTGCATAAATATTAAAGTTCTGATATTAGTAGGTAATGTTGAGTGACAGTGCATCGTGATGTGTTTTGATTTTAGCCGAAATTTCACTTTTTCCCAATATTTGTTCCAAAAAAATAATATTTTCGAGTTTTTAGTCGAATAACTCAAAAGCAATCCTCAGAATGTTTTGATATTTTGCTTGGATATTAAAGTCCTGATATTAATAAGTAATGTTAAGTGATAGTCCTGATAATGAATTAATTTTATATGATGGTCCGTTGTGATTTACTTCGTATTTTCTATTTTAAAGGTGAAATGGGGATGTTTCAAGTGAGGTATCATAAATGTTTTTAACTTTTATGTTGGGCAGGGGCGGCTCGTTGTACAAAGCCAAGGAGCCATGGCACACTACCTATAGTTCCAAGCTCAGCAAGAATTTTTAATTAACACTTAAAACACTTTTTCGCCAGTTACTTTGGTCTAGGAAGATAAATCGTTTTTTCGTTCTTCAAAAAAGAACGGGGGGGGGGAGTGTATATTGTATATGTAGCTCTACCATCAATATGTTTCGCCACTGTCCTGCATTATGGGGTTTTGTACAGAAACTTTTGATTGCTTTTCCGTCTTCCTATTTGGTAGAACGTGGAATTAGTGCCGTTATGAGTCTCATCGCAAAAAAAAGAAACCGACTAGAAATTAGTATTCGTGGGGATTTGCGGTTACTACTCACCAACATTGAGCCGGACATAAATACATTTATAACATGCCATCAGGTTCATCCTTGTATTTTAAAACAAGTTATAATTTCAATAAATACCCTTCAACAAAACGTTTTAATTATATTTTATTTTTACGTCACCATTTACCATTCAACATATCAAAGATAAATTTGTAATTTTTCTATTATGCATTTATGTAGCTTTTTTACTCAGGGGTCCGTGAGCTAAAGGAGTTTGGGAACCACTGATTTAGACGATAATTTCGTTCAGTTTGGCTAACTTTAGAGAAAAGTAATGCATCTCGCGGATAATTACGCTTAGAAACGCAATCCAAATGAAAAATAAAACGGCACACCTTCAAAAGACTAAATAAACTCAATTGTTATAGCCAATAAATTTCAAATCTGAAATAAATTGTACAAACAGAAAAAAAAGACGAATATTCCCCAGAAACGGCATCGACTCGTTAATTAAACATTCACAATTCATTCGCGTTCTTCATTCCCGATGTAATCTCATCCGAGAATCGGAAAGAATCTGCCCAGTGCGGCCAGTTTTACAAATTCATGGACCGTTTTGTGCATCTCCGCGATACCAAACGCAGATATGCTGTGTACTTTCCACTCGGGAGGCGCCACCATCGATTCTAGTCCGTGATAAGATTACATCAATTAATTTCGCGTGGTTCTGATAAGGATGGTGAGGTGAGAGATCATTCTTATTGTATAATAGTAATGATACCGGATTGGGAAATAATCGTGTAATTTCTCAACCGCGAAGAGCACGCGGAATCTTAATTTGAAATTAAGATTCGACGACGAATTGATAAATAAATCGCTGTGTTATCTTTCTTAGATAAAGCCCAGATTAAAATTATTATTATGCATTGAATCGAATCACTGAATAAAACACTTATATGTAATATTTGTACATACATCAAATAAATTGTTGTAAAAAAAAACATAGTAAGTGTTTTATTCAGTGATTCTATAATGAATTATCACGTAGTAACGGTCGAAACCATCACCATGATTATGCATTGAATCGTTGAAAATTTGTAAAATAATAATAATGGGGTAAATTACAGTGAAGTATAGTGGGCCAAAAAAATGATACAAGTAGTTTGGACTATCATATCTTCGTGAGTTATTAATATTTTTAAATAATTAATATCTCAGTGAAAAGCCCAATTTTTATAGATGTAATATAAACAGAACAGGCGAATTTCAGTAAGTTGTAGCCAACTAATACTGAGGGGCCGCGGTGGCCTAGTGCGTAGAGCTCCTGCTCACGGGCCTCGTGGTCGTGGGTTCGAATCCATCCGTGCGGTCACTTTTTCGGAACGAAGAAGTGGCCGTGCGGGCCCATGGATGTCTAGTGTATGTCCCATTAATTATTAAAATGAAATCTTAACGTAATTATCGTTAGTGACCGAATAGTACATGCTTACGCCAAGTCCAAATCATCCACACTCAAATTCCCGTCAACCATCCTTCATTTAAAAAAAAAAAACTAATACTGCTCTTCCACTTAACCTGTATTAGAAAGAAAACTGTATTTATAAAATAAAATAAAATGAAATGAAATGTGCACTAATTTTATAATAAAATGAGAATTATTTCAAATGTAAGGTATAATTATAAAACCTCGGATCGATACATATCACCTTCGACTCATGACGTCATGATATTCCAAATTACAAATGAAGTATCTAATCGTTAGAAATGTATAATTTATTGGTGTTCACATTAGCGCAATTATTATTGCTATCCCCTTTGATGCCTGAAGCGTGGCGCTAACATCTTCTTTGTATGTGGCGGTAGGGGTAATTGGGTTCATAAAAAATTATTTATATCCAATTAGTGAAAATGGTAGACAATTTAGCGTGGCGTTGCTGAACGCATTATAGAAATTATTAAGTATCTGGCTTGGTAATGTTTAGCTACAGACAAGTTATTTCATATGAACAATAGTAATTTCCTAAAACTATATAAAACTATATAAAATAAAATAATTATAGGTAGAAACGCCAAAATGGCGGAATCTATTGCCTGAATGCTATACTGAATCAAATACGGGTGGCTTTAACACCGATAAGATATAGACATTGCCAGCGGCGGCAAATATAACAATATTAATGTGAATATTAAATATTGTTCCCCCATCAGAACACCTACAGACCGGTTTCGACCTTACAAGTCTCATCAGTGTAGTTAGTTGCTGATGGGGAAACGGCGTTTCTACCTTTAACGGTGTTTGGAATACTTATATTACAATAGTAATCTTGGTTTCCCCATCAGCAATTAACTACACTGATGATACCTGAAAGGTCGAAACCGGTCTGTAGGTGTTCTGATGGGGGAACAATATTTAATGTTAAAATAATTATATTTTGTATTGTAAACAATTATGTTAGTACGTCGTCTATCTGGGCTATCGACCAGACCTATGGTCTTCTGCCCTGTCTTAAAATATATAAAATAATCGAATTTGGAAGCTAACAGGTTGAATTGTCCAGATGAAACGAACTAATGAACTGATGAAGTGTGTTTATGGGATGTTTTTGCGTTTAGATAGGAAAATTTACTTAGGAGTTTTAAGTTGAAGGTGTTAGTTACGAACTTTTCAGCAATGGCTAATGTACGTTGGATGATGGGAGTAATTTTGGTGGATTTCGTTGGAAGGATTGTGGAGAGGATTATTTGGGTGTCTCGTTTTGGTTAAGATTCGGATCGCGGATCTTTCAGCTACTTGGAAATAATGAAGGGTAGAAGGACGGATTTGAGTAAAAAGGATTGAGCTGTAGTCTAACAGGTGTCGACAAATCGACTTGTCTTGTCGACTTTTCTTGAAAATGCCTTGGTTCTTAAAAGTTAAAGTCAAACGCTTTTTTGATGTCGAAGAAAGCAATAGCGGACTTATGGCCTTCCAGGTGCTTTGTTTGGACATTAGAAGTAAAGATGGTAAGCGGTAGCACAGTTGATTTTTAAGGAAAAAGCCAAATTGGTAATCAGGAATGGAAGAATGTAATGATTTTAGGATTTTTTCTTTAAGAAGGGATTCAAATAATTACTATTCAAATAATTACCTATTACTGGAAGAAGGGTAATCGGGCAATAGCTTGTCACGTACGAGGGGTTGTTGTCGGGTTTAGGAATACAGATAATTACGCCTTTTTCCACTAATTGGGAAAATACTGGTTACAGTAGCAATATGTAGTTAAGAATTTTAAGGATAAATTGGTGGATGTTCATGGGAAGCTTTTTAAGGATAGAGAGAGGAATTGTATCATGTCCTAAAGCAGAGTGTAACATTGTAAAACAGGCTGTCTCGTTTATTATGTCATCGTTTGGAGGTACTGAGGGCCTAAAGTCGTATGCGTTGTACCAGTATTTGCTTCAAAAAGCTCTGTGGTTTCAATTTAATAACTGATATGAGAGAAGAAGGCTAAGATAATAGCGCAAATATGAATGTTAAAAATAAAGGTGTTCAAACGCATATCCAAAATATGTGCATTCGTTGAATTTTGAAACAATTAGTTTTTTGGCTTCATTCAACTATATATTTTTAGTAGTTCTACTAAAAAATGAGACATTTCAAAAAATCATTTCTTTAAATTAACATAACAACCTTTATCTGCAATTAGATGGGAATCTGGTGTTGAAGCACTGGTGCCATTAAGATATGAATTAGCGAAAATATACGACGCATCAATAGACATTTTTGAAAATAATAATGACTACAACAGTCGGCTTGAGGCTCAAAGTGTAGCTAAAAAAATTTAAAAAATATTTATATAAATATTCAGCAGAGTAAATGTGGTAAGTAAAATATTACAAGTTGTTAAGCAGCATTAAAAAATAGCAATAGATGCATTAGTTAATTTAATATCGTATGTTCATTAAAAAAAAACCTGAAGTGTGCCATGACTTTTTCGTTTTAAAAATTTAACACTTGTTAGGAATTCACATATAAACATCAGATCTTTCTAGAAGACACAATTATTCCGTGCTCATAATGGTTTATAGCAGAAAGCAAAAAACGTTTCTAATTGAAAGTTATTTTCGAAATGGGATTAAAGTGGACGGAAATTGGGTGTATTCATTCGACGCACCTATGGCAGAGTTTCAGGAAGAATTTCCTAACGTTCCCATTATTTATGATTAATTGAAAAATACCTTATCATGATCTGTTATGTCTCCGTAAACCAGGAAGTGGTAGACCAGTCAAACGTACACAGGATGCTATTAACACATCCCAAGAAATTTTGGAAGATGAACATACGATGTGGCGAGGGACTCTCCGCGTCGTTTGTCACAGCAAATCAATTTATCGGTAGGAACATAACATAAGTAATATAACCTCAATATGTGTTACCAACGTACATTTTTAAAATTAAAAAATCATGGCACACTTGAGGTTTTTTTAATGAACATATGTTTCATAAAGGAATTAAGAACAGAGGTTTTAATGAAATTTTAGAAAGTACGTCAGAATTAATCCCGTCAATAAACGTAATATAAAAACAATTTAGTTACGAATCTCCAGATTCCTAAAGATAAATTTTATTTTATTTTTTTTCAAAGCTATTTTAGATACATTACTGAACTCTTTAAAAGAAAGAAAAATCACAATAATTATTTAATTTTTTTTACGATATCCAAGAGACAGAAACATATGCGCATAGTAATCTTAAAAAACATTGTCATGTCATTGAAAGTAGGCCCTGCACGAGCCGGGCCTATCATGTCGGACCACGGCCCAGCTCGGGCCGATCTCTTAATTTATAATACAGGGCCGGGCCGGGCCATACAAATAAAGGCCGCGTCGAGTCGTAAAAAGCTCATTCATAATTGATATATGTTGAATTGTTGGTACATAACAGAGTTTCTTCTCAGTTTTTTATGTTTGTATTGTTTGTATACTTTATACACATGCATTTTGTCATATTTATTATTATTTTGTAGAATAATATCTTCTGCTTAGTTAGAAAACCAAAACCTATAAGTTGTTGATTTCTAATTTGAAATGTTCATTATTTTTGACTAAATAAAACTATTTTGATTTTAATTTATTAAAATGGGTTCACGTTTCAACATGCAACTATTGAAGGATCCAATTCAAGAGGTAGATTTTAGCGCAATTCATTTTTCAAACACTTGTTTAAGTTTTTCTTTAACACGATTTCCAGGCGCACCAGCCACTTAAATCATTCACAAGATCCATTGATTTATTTGGAGGCATGCATTGTTCTATTTTTTTTTAAGTATCGCTAATTATATTAAAATTAGTTTTTATGGAAGCCAGTTCTTGTAGAATCTTGGGATAATTAAAAAATGTTTTGCAATCCTTAACAGATATCAAATATTCGGAAAAGATCAAATCCTTAATACCCAAAAAATGGTTAGCGTAGAAGACAGCAGCATCCAAGTGCCCCATCTTGATAATTGGCAGTGGTGGCAATTAATATATTTTTTAAAGTTGTTAACAATATTATTTACCATTGGAAAATTTATGCTAACTTCTTCCACGACTCTATCGACTCCATGAGCCAAGCAAGTAGTGTAAATAGGGTTTTTATAGCATATTTTCAAATTGTCCAGATTCCTTGCAAGGAACCACGAGCATCAGAATTGTTCATTTTAAATGAATCCGAACTTACAGAGAATTACAAATAAATTGATTTTGACGGTGGCCAAGTGTTTTTATTCGAAACGATAGTAGAATATTCATTCTGCAACAAGTTATAGAATGAAATGCAGGCAAAATGCATAATCGCACAGTGTTATGGAATATTTATATTTCAATGCAAGAGTGAGAATATGTACCTTCTATTATCAAAATTAATTTCTGAATAGTTCTGTAGTGGTCGTGGAGAAATATTATTTCTGGGATTACCTCTCCTAGATTCAATAATTAAGTATCCTTACTATTTAAATGAATTTGAATTATGTTTTCCTTCCATTTTTAAATTTTCTTGTTAAAAAAAAATTATTTAAAAAAATATATGTTTTATTATACATTTTAAATAACAGCAAAAATATTAAAGAATGATTCCGGGTCGGGCCGAGCCGAGCTTTGAATATTCACTACCGGCCCGTGCCGGACCGTACAGACAAAACATTTTATTTCACCTGGCCAGGCCGGGCTTTTAAATATTCACTACCGGGCCGGGCCTTTAAAAAACGGCCCACGCAAGGCATTATTTGGAAGTATGTTTAAGGATGGTACAGACAAGGACGTATGCGCTTTAGAATTATTGATCAATTGAAGGTATTAGATGACTTTGTAGATATTAATACTTATTCAGATACAACTTATATATTAAAGGACCCCGCAGTATTTCAATGTAAAATAGGTTTCATCGAAATTGTCCCATTTTTTGCAAGGAGCTAGCTTTTGACATCCTGAACAAAAGTTCTAATGGGCGGAACAAAATCATATGTGAGGATTTTGAGTTATCCGCCAAAGAAGGTCTCATTTCACCGATACTCGAAAATCGTAAAAACAGAGGGAAGAACGCAAACAACGATGTTAAAAGCTTCATATTTGGATGTACAATGCTCAGCATTCATTGCTGGGGACACTGGGTATGTGTGCTCACCATTAGGCAACTCGTAGGGCGGCCATGAACATTTTCAGGAAAAAACTAACCCTCAATATGCCATTGGATAGAGTTTTGGATGTGAGGAATGTGCAGAAAATCGAGGCTTAATAGCCTGAGCAATATTCTTGTAATATTCTAAAGTTTGTACCAATTATTGTAGAATAAAAAGAAAATTGTCCGGTGCAAAGTTTTGTAACTTTTTTGAGAGTGCCCATAATGAACCATTGAGAGAACAGATGGCCCATCGATGGTCAGACCTTTTCAGAGCCTTTCTGCCCGTGAAGTTGATCTTCCGGTCCAAAATACGAGTTTCAGTTGAAGTTTTGGTATATTTTTTAAATTGCCCATAATGGACCATGCCCATAGTTGGACAAGGGCTGTTCCGAGTTTGAGCGGGCAACAATAAATAATTCTCTACAAAGAATGAATCAATTGAAGGTTCGTTTTTTTCCTGAAAATGTTCATGGCCGCACTATAAGTTGCCTAATGATGGGCACACTTGCCCAGCGTCCCCAGCAATGACTGCTGAGCATTGTATGAGAACTTCTTGGTCCAAAGCCGTCCGAACATGATGATATTAACATCTTTGTATGCGTTCTTCACAACGTTTTTACGATTTTCGATTATCGGTGAAATGAGACCTTCTTCGGCGGATAACTCAAAATCCTTACATATGATTTTGTTCGGCCCATAAGGACTTTTGTTCAGGATGTCAAAAGCTAGCTCCCTGCAAAAAATGGGACAATTTCGATGAAACCCATTTTACGTTGAAATACTGCGGGGTCCTTTGATTTTGAATGTGTATTTGGAAATGTAACCATTGTTATACGTATTTCATTAACTTTGCCAGTAACAGTAGCCGAAAGATCTTTCTCGAGATTAAAAATAATAAAAAAAATCCATGTCTCAAGATCAGTTAGTAGGTTTATCAATAATAGCAAAAGAACATGATGTTGCTACCATACTAAGTAATAAATTATTAATTTGCTAGCAGAAAAACCTGAAAAGTAAAATTTTCAAATCATTTTACTGATAAATTTAGCTTTGTTTAAGGATTTTCGAATTTATAATACGAGTAAATTCGTAATTGAATAGTTGTGGCTGATAGTTGTGTTGAAAGTCCATGTTCACTTTGATATTGGTAAATAATACACGATAATTGTGGCCAAACAATAAATATTTGAAAGTATTATCATGTATTATTTACCAATATCAAAACGTGTAAATTCGTTTTGTTTTAGCGCCATTTTCAATGTTACACAAAGTCAAACGCCTATGGTATGTCTGTACTTTTGACTTCTGAGATTTCGTAATTTGATGTAAAAAGAGTAATTGAACGATGCTGGAGGAAACCAAATTGATAGGGAGGGATGTGGTTAGAAATAAGGAGCATTAGTTTATTTTTAAGCGTGGATTCAAATAATTTTCCAAGCACAGGAAGCGCGGTAATTGGGCAATAGCTCCAGACTGTCAAAAGTTGATTGCATGCTTTAAATACGCAAGCAATAGTAGCCTCCTTTCATCACGCTTTTTTATTGAATTTAAAAGTAGATGTTTGTGTCTTATTACAATTTTATTTCCCCAATAAATGTTTGCGCAAGATATTTATGGAAGGTATTACTGCGATAAGATTACGCTAATGCTTAATAGACATATAATAATTCCTTATTAATAACAGTGATACGTAAAATATAATATTTTCTTTTTCTTGGTACTGATAAGTATATGTATTATTCTATGGAACAAAATTTGAATTTCAGGGTGACTCGTAAAGGCTCCATATTCATTAAAACGTTCGGCGAAAATTTCTCAGGAGGTTTCTCCGATCCATTCTGAGTTCTAATTGCATCTATTGATTCCCAGCAAACGGCTGGATCGGCGGTCGTAATATGTAGACTAAATTTACACGTGATTTTAAATCATTCGTATTTTATCCAGTTTAATTAAATTCAACATCAGCAACAGTTGAGAGTTGGCACTATTTCAAATATTACATCACACAAATGAATACTTTGCTGGGTTTTAATAATAGTTTTATTGTAATTCAGACACATCTGGGAACATGATGGTTTTATTTTTCATATACAGAAAAACGTAACTAACTGAAAATACATTAAATATAATAATGATAGTTAGTAATAAGTCTTACTAAGACTATTTATTAAGTATGTCTTCCTGGAGAGTGCCCCGATGGATATTTAAATTATACAAAAGATAATTTTCAATTCTTAGAAGTGAGTCGACTTCTGTGTAAATTTGCAGCGATTTTTTTTTCTCTTTAGACTTTTTTCTCTGAGGTAGCTCACAAAGAAAGGGTCATTTCACCCACCTTTTTACTTACTTTTGTCTTATCAGCATAGTGAAGTCGTTGGCGGAGAAACAGACATAATGGTGTTTCTATATTAATGGTAATTTGGTTGGTTTACAACTCCATAACGAAATTACGTTTTCCTACCAATTGTACTGTGCTGATGAGACCAAACTAGGCCGAGACAAGCTCGCAGTTGTTAATGAAGGGGAAACAAGGCAACAAAATTAATAATAATACAATATTCACTTAAGATAATTATTAGATCCTAGAGATGGGCAAAACTGCTACTTTTAAATCACGTTGCTACATGTGTGATTGCTACTTTTTAATACCTGTGATTTTAAACTGTGACTGTGATCATGACTGGCAAACATGTGCTATGTTATAGTAGATTATATATCAAGGGAGAGAAATGTGTGATACAACGCACCGAGGGAAAAATAGCATTCTCTCCAGAGGTATACAGGGTGCGGTAGGTATTTGAGAACACACATTATAAGTGACACAGTATCCTGTACGTCATCATAACACATCCCTTTTTGTTATGGGTAACCATGGCAGAACCTAGGCTAACCCAAAAAATGAAGAGGCATGCAGTCATCGTCTCCTTGGCTACAGGACACACCAATTCGGACATCGCTGCCTTCCTGAAAGTCGCCCAGTCTTTCGTCCTCAAAGTTCGGAGAGAACTGAAGGCCACCAGTGGTGATGGGATGCCCGATTTCATCGCTTCCGTCCAACCTGCTGTCGAAGCGGACCCAGGGAAGTCCGTGAGGGCACACGGCACGGAGATGCAGGTTGACGAGACTACCATCCGACGTGTGGTTCATGAAGACCTCCGTTACGAGAACCCGGGCGAACAGAGTGACTCGAGCCAAGCGCCTCGTGAATAAGCTGAAACATCCGGAGCAGCCAGGAATTCTCTGGTTCTTCTCGGATGAGAAAAATTTCCTCCAGGACCAGAAGGTCAACCGCCGAAATGATCGGTGGCTGTGTTAAACACCCGAGGAGATTCCGACCGTCATGCACACCAAGTTCTCCGCCTCTGTGATGGTTCTGGGTGTCGTGAGCAGTGAGGGCGACGTGATGCCTCCACATTTCTTTCATCAAGGTGCCAGAGTCAACGCTGTTGCTTACACCGATGTGTTGAACACGGTTGTACAGATTACTGCTGTAGCACGTGGCATGCCATATGTTTTCCAGCAGGACTCCGCTCCAGCCCATACGGCCCATTCAATCCAAGAATGGCTGGCCACCAATTTTCTCAACCACGTCACCGCAAACAGCTCTCCTGATGTCAACCCTTTGGATTATTACGTCTGGGGCGTGGTTGAGAGCGCCTCCAATAAGCATCCACACAACACCGTTGCGACTCTCTTTCTGCGGATGTTATTTTGTTCTCAAATACCTGCCGCACCCTGTACATACTATTTTTTTCACAAACAGGATATTTTAAGGGGGTAAGTGCCGCGTCGAAAATCTATGCATTTTTGATAGTCAGCATATAATATCAAATATTAAGAAATGATATTTTGCACATTTAGAGAGAAAGGGTTAAACTATTCGTCTATAGAATTTGATTTTTTTTTAAATCATCAGACAAACTGTACAAAATTACCAATATTGGATGGATATCTGAAGCTTTTCTAAAAAGAACTAAAAATGTAAAGCTACAGAAAAATAGTTTATACCTTTGAAAACAGTATGTACGTAATAAAATAGTCATTAGTTATCAAATAAAGTCGCAAAAACGTAAGAGCTGCACCTCTACAAACACGAATTTGCTTCATTTTCGCCGTTGTAATGAACGCCACCTGCAAGAAACATTTTGTATCAACCCTGGAGGCGTGTACAAACAAATTTACGTACTCGATAAAATTTCAGGCCCAAGATTGTGGCGATTTTCATTTTCTATTAGAACATTCTGGTCTAACTCTGGCGCGAGGCACTTACCCCTTTCAGAGTAAAACGTTCGTTTCTAAAACCTAACCTTGAAAAAAAACGACAATTAAAAAAATGGAGGTTCCATTATAGGGAGAGAAGTAATTACTTCTCCCCCTAGGAAGAGAAATGTTACTTCTCTCACGATTTCGACGGCTGAGAAATCGATTTTCTCTTCCGTTTGTGAAAAAAAAGCTTTTTTCCGCTACCGACAACGTAACTAAGCATTGCATCCATGGTCACAGGTACCGTAAGTGGCTGATAACATTCGTGGTGTTTGTTGTCCTTGACGACGTCACTTAATTTTTCACTTACGGACCTAGGAAAATAATAAAATAACAGAAACGTAACGCTCCAACATATAGGTGAGCAACACATTTTCGTCTATAGCATCGGCATCTGCTTAAAAGCGCTGTAACACGACAGGACTCATACCTCTTTTTCGATTTTGTCGGCAACACGACACGCAATATTTGCAGCTTCGTTAATATCCATGCCCGCAGAAAGTTTCACTGGATTGACACAAACAAACAAAATTAGACATTGTTTTCTCGGTTGCTGGGTTACCATAGTATGCATAGGTGATATTTCGGCAGGCGACGAGCCTCGGCTCCGCCTCGGCTCGTATTCGCTTACCTCAAATGTTAACACATTATGAGCGGGCACGGGTATTAGTACCCGTTTCGCGGACTGTCGTCTATCAGCGGGTCGGGTATTAATACCCGTTTAGATGTACGTTTGTATATTTAAATATATAAATGTAATACGGGGCAAGGTACTAGTAATGCACATATTGGTGCTAAAGGCTGATATATTGTAAGAGATTTTTAAGTAAATAAGATGATCTCATATATATTGTTCAGCATTTTTCAAATGTTTCTTGTCAGACAACTTTGTTAGTCTTCGATTCCGCTGTTTGGATTATGTGCTTATCACTTATATAGCATATTTATCGGCTTATCGCCCTGTAATAAAATATAAAATGTATGTATATTGGGTGGGGGGAGGTCTGAACATGCAGTAGGAGCCAAATAATTTCTGGCTCATATAGTGCGCGCTTCGACAACGTGCACTTGTTAGTTTTTCCACGCCGCACACGATGAATATACCTAGTTCACGTAATCAAGTAATTTACTCATAAATACATGTCAATTGAGCAAAAAACGGAAATTCGATGTACATTTATTTTTATTTTTTAGGTACAACACTTGAACGAAGGGGCAGATTTTGAAAATTCTTCTAACAAAGTGTGCTCATCGAATAAATGCACATAAAACAAAACATAAGTTCGCCGTTCAATTGTTTGTAAGGATAACCAGATTTTATAAATTCATCCAGCAAAGTATTCTACCCGTCGAATAGAAAATTAAATGCGCCGTTCAATTGTTCTTTTGTGAGGATAACTCTTGAACGGATAACCTGATTTTGAAAACTCTTCCAGCATAATATTGTACTTACTGAATTGATGTAGATAAGATAAAACATTAAATTCGTCGTTGTTTTGTGGTTTTGAAAAGATAACTCTTTATTTAACAAAATAGCAGATTTTTAAAATTCAACCTGAAAAGTGTTGTACCCATCAAATAAATGTAGATAGGACCAAATATTATTTTGTCTTCAATTGTTTCTTTGTTTTTTGAAAATTGTTGAACGGCTGACCAAATTTGGCAAATTCTTCCAGTAACACGTTGTAATCATCAAATAGATGCAGATAAGACCCAAAAAATGTAACTTATGCTTCAATTGTTTTCTGCGTTTTGTAGATAATTTTTGAACGAAAGGATAGTTTTTGAAAATTCTTTCAGCAAAGTGTTGTATCCATTGGGCAGATGTAGATAAGATCAAAATATAAACTTGCCGTTCAATTATTTTCTAACTCTTAAACGAAAACGCAGAGTTTTCAAATGCTTCTAGCAGAGTGGCTTATAAAAAAGATGTAAACTAAAAAATTAAATTTGTCGATAAATTAATTTCTGGTTTTTTGTATGACCAGATTTGTAAAATTCTTTCAGCAGTCTTAAAAAATTAAATTTGTTGTTCAATTGTTTTGTGGTTTTGAGATGATAACTCTTCAACAAAATAGTACATTTTAAAAATTCGTCCTGAAATGTGTTGTGGTCATTGAATAAATGTAGATAGGACCAAAAATTGTCATTCGTCTTTAATAATTTTTTGTTTTTGTTTTCCTTGAACGGATAACCAAATTTGGCAAATTCTTCCAGCAAAGTGTTGTACTCATCGAATAGATGTAGATAAGATTAAAAAAATAAATGTCTCCTTCAATTGTTTGCTGATTTTTTAAGATAATTCTTATACGGACAACCAGATTTTGTTAATTCTTTCAGTAAAGCATTGTACTCACCGATTGTTCAATTATTCTGTGATTTTGAGAAGGAAACTTTTGAACAAAATAGGTGATTTTAAAAATTCCTCCTGAAAAGTATTGTACTCAACGAAGACAGTGGACAGGACAAAAAAAAACAATAGTCTTCAATTGTTTTTCTTTTTGAGGATAACTTTTGAACAGATGACCAAATTTGGCAAATTCTTTCAGCAAAGTGCTGTACTCACCGAATAGATTCAGATAAGATACAAAAAATAAAATTTGTAAGTCAATTATTCATTTTTTTGAGGATAACTCTTAAATTTTTGCAAATTATTTTAGCACTCATTAAAGAAACGTAGATTTAATTTCTGTAATGAGAATAAAGTTTATTATTATTATCAAAAAATACATTTGCAGTGTAATTGTTTTCCGTTTTTTTAACCAAAAATAGTGTTTGCAAATTCTTAAAGTACAGTATTCATTAAAATGTTGTAAATGAGGTAAAAAAATAAAATTCTTCGTTTTATTTAATTTCCAATTTCTTTTTTTAACGTGGACGAACAACGGTATTACAGATATAATGAATATTTAAATTTTGCAGAGTTACGAATAGCTTGAACATTTATATATTCAGA
Organism: Ocypus olens; assembly: GCA_910593695.2. Lineage (NCBI taxonomy): Eukaryota > Metazoa > Arthropoda > Insecta > Coleoptera > Staphylinidae > Ocypus > Ocypus olens. The sequence goes on from OU343057.1 coordinate 16,982,640, forward strand.
CTACTCTCAGTCTTGATTTAATTTTTTGAATGCTTTTGCAACAAGTACAGGTTTTCAATGATCGTTTTTTCTTTCCTCAAAAATGAGGCGGTGGGATATATTGTATGCAGCCACTTTGCATCTACCATCAAAATGTTGCACGAAAGCCGCCACTGTACTGTGGAGAAGGAAGTCGATTACAACAAACAATTTTAAATCTTCTGCAGCCATATTAGAACTTATTGCATCACATATACAGGGTGTCCCAGTTTAAGTTGCCACCCCAAATATCTCGAAAACTGAGCAACATGGCAAAAAAAATTCAGATAAAAGTTGTAGGGTTTGGAGCGGGACATATGCTGGTGACCTTGAAAATGACCTTGGCGTTAATTTTCAAGGTCAAACAAAGGTCAACTTTCATTTTTCAAAAGGAACTCCCTATTTTTTATTGCGGGGTATTCTACGGGAAAAAATACAAACTTTTTGTAGGAAACATTTTTTTTAATGCTTTTTTAAAGAGTTTTTGTACGAATTTTGTCCGTCATGTTGTTTGAAATCTGATGAATCCAGGCTGTGATTCATTCATGCATTACCCTCGGCATTAGCGTTAAAACCGTGTTTATGCTGCGCATAAGAAAAAAAACGAACCTCCTATATGTGCCAATTTTGGGAAGTGCCTGTTCATAAGGGAGACTGTTTTTTAAAATACCACACAAACACACAAATATTAGTGAGTGGTTTTATAACGTAAGTTTAAAAAACAATAAGATATTTTTTACATAATATCTATTATACTGGTTTATAAATGTAAATTGATCAATATAATCTTACTTTTTGAATAACATATACAGATTCGTTCAATTACCAAACTTTTGATAAAATAAAGTTAAGTATAGTTGTAAGTAGTATATTACAAAAATTCATTAAAATCTGACCATTACTTTTGAATCTATTACTTCATTTTTAAACGCGCCTGTTATGCTTACCTTACGCCCGCTACGCAACATAGTTGCGTCTTTTAGACTGCCCGCTTAAAAAGTGTTAATACGTCCTTACGTTCCTTGTTGCTTAAATAACTATTATGTATAAATTTTTACTTATTGTTATAATAAAGTAATACAATTTTACCTTTTATAATATTTTTTCACTTCACAGAAAGAACATAATAATTTTAAGATTATTGAATAAGGTGCCGCGGTGTCTGAGTGGTAAAGTCGTCTGACTCATCATTTTCGATTAAATAAAGTTTAAATAGTGTTTAAATTGTCGGTCATAGCAAATTTGTGGTTCTATTACATGTCGGGCAAGATCATTTTTCGTTTTTATAAAATCTCAATGAATTAATTAATAATTGTTAGCAGATAAGTTGTAATTTATTTCATTTTATTTGATATACTATGGCATTTTTATAAATATTTATTTGAAATTTAAATACAATAGCCTGCACAAATGGGAGAATAAAGTAATGAATATGAATGCCACCTTGTTTTATCTTTTTGAAATCACGTTTTAAGTACCAGTCACAGTATAAGTAGCAGTCACTGTTTAGGTAACAGTTGTGATTTTAAGGAGCAATTACGTTTTAAGTACCAGTCACAGTATAAGTAGCAGTGACTTTAAGAAACGGTTATTTCAAGTAGCAGTGAAATTCACCTAAAGTAACAGTAACGAGCTGTGATTTTTCAATACGTGGAAAATTACGGAAAGGTACGTTAAATATCGCCCATCCCTATTAGATACTTTGGGATAAATATGGGACATTATTATAAAGCCATAGAAAAAATATAGAAACCGTTCCAATTTTAGTTATATGCGCTAAACTGATATTTTTCTATGTGTAAATGGTTATTATTATAATTTAGTATAATCGAATAATTACTCCTAATTTATTTACAAAATAAATGTTTTTGCCAATGCACCTTGAATTATTTAAAATTATATGTTAATCCCTTTCATTTGCAAACATTCCCTTATAAATCTTTCATGTATAATTTATAACATTGGGGTGAGGCTGTTGGCAACAGAGATATTTTTTCCGGCTCCTCGGATAGTGTTTAAAAGCCACTTGATATTATTTGCCGGAAATAGAATTTCCGGAGTGGTCTATCACATGTTGCTTCGATCCCAGTGTGACGGTATCCGATTGAGCTTAAATTGGGTCTCGTTAGCGGCGTTTAAAAAACAATCGTGGGTGTAAGATAGTGGCCCTTCACTGTGAATCCGGTAATATGTTTGTGTATCTATTTTTTCGAGGTAGCGATTGTTTCGGTGAATTCGTTTAATTGGGTTTATAGGAGGAAGAAGATTGGCTGTAAATCTAACATATCTGGGCGGCGGAAGTCGCTAATAATCCTGCTGAAGATAAACAAAAAGTTTCGTATCTTAACGCCGGGGTAATATTTTTCGTAAAACATAAAACCGGATTAGTTATGTTTAGGTGGGTGAGCTGGCAATATGCACAGGGGTTAAAATACGATATAAATGGGACAAATTAGAATTTATGTCGGCGGAAATATAAAATCAACTAACAATACCTAGTTTTAGCCCACGTCTTTTGTGCGATGCTAACTTTTATGTTATAATTAACCGACGTTTGTGGCCAGCATTGCCTTTATAAATATTTATGGCATACTCCCCAAACAAGTCGCGAGGGCCGCGAAATTACATTCCATAAATTGGGACAATTAAAATTGATAATCAGCGCGAGGAGTCCCTAATGCCAGGGAATCATCTCTGCGAGATAAGATAACGGCGTCGGCGGAACGGCCGCATATGCATATCTAATCTTTTTTCTTCACTCACCCGTTCCGATATTCCGATATCCCGATAAAATAGAATAGAACAGAATAGAAGATAGACGGCCACGTTCTGGAATGCCGATGGCCCTATCGCCCGGGGAACCTCCCGACGGAGGATGGGGTTGGATGGTCGTGCTCGGAGCGGCCCTAACAAACGTGAGTAAATGCAAACAGGATAATAACATTTATTATCCTATTCACTCATATTCGATATTACACCAAACGCACTTGACTCTGCAATAAACGCTTTTTATGTATTTTGACGATCAACTCATTTTAGAATCACCACACATTATTGAAATTTAAATATTGTAAATTGATAACAACATTCTTGTACCGTAAATAGAACTATTTAATCACTTGAAAAAGTCAATAGTTATTTTCTGAGTGAACAAATAGTAAATAAGTAGTAATCGAGTTATGATTATTTTTCTTTCATTCTTTCTTATATAATGAATTATAAAAATAAGGGAGTCTATCAGAGTAGTCTTAGATTACCTGCCGCAAAGCATATTCAGCACAATAATAAAAGTGGAATCCTTAAATATCATTTCACGGTGGAATGCCGCAGAGCAGCCAACGCTCTCGCCGTCCTCGTTCCTCATAAAGTCGGCGATAAATAACAATATTGAAATTTTCAATCAAATAATAAACTCTCATCCGCACCATCGTCTGCATTAAATGCGAATCTCGAGGTATTAATCAAAGTTCGCACCTTATAATGCGTTAACTGCTTAACTATTACGGCGTTAATCTACGAACTGCGGCACAATTCCTAACTTAATGACCATTACAAATATCCACCCCGGAATATACGACTAAGATTTTCTTAAGTTCTGAATTTATGTAAAGGACGCGTATATAATGCACCTTTTAAGTCTCCCAACAAACCCTAGTTAGAACCGACACATTTACTAAATTTTGATGCGCCTCCAGCGCGAGAGCATCCACTAGAACCTTATCGTTCACTATTACCACCCGCTGATAACAGCCGTCTCGTTTCTGCTTTTGTAACCTTTTTTACGACTACTCAATTATCAACGTGTATTTTCATCCATTCCAGAAAAATAAAATAACGTCAAGTTTCCTTTAAACCCGGGAAAAAAATCCTCCTGCCATAATGGTTTAATGCAACCCCGTTTATTCAGATAGTGTACTGTTAACACGAAAATTCGCAGGGAAGTGGCTTTCATAAACGGTTCGACTACATTTCCTTTCATCCCCTAATCTTAAAATTGTAAAATTTGTAGCCGACCCTACAATAATAATTTTATATGGACCCTGCCTTGGCGTTTCGGAACAGTTTCAGTTGATTATGTTTTAATAAACGTTCTATTAACATCTCTATTTGTTTAAGGGTTTCTATTCGATTCGATTTTAATTAGCGCAAATGTTTTATATCTTTCGGGAGGGCCAGATCCAATTTGAAACGCGACACTCTTTGCGAAATTAACTTCGGCCCACCCTATAAATTTCATTCTTTTTCTTATTTACGTATCGCTTAATGCATTGTTAATTTATTCTATAAATTATGCAAATTGCTTGAAAATATTTCTTTGATTTACCGAGTAAATAAGAGCCAAAGATCATTATTTCATTCAATTATAATCCGGGCAATGATACATTAAATATTTATAAGTCATACAACGCTGGGGGTAAATGGTTCCATGAATTCAAGTGATAATAAGTTTTAACGCGTTCATAATTATTCTACATATGTACACACTGGGTCACGCCGATATTGTGTTTATAACTAAAAAATGGTACATTTTGTTAAAAATGGAATTTCTTATTGTATTCTTGCGGTTTTGCAACTGCCTTAAAATTTTAGATTGAGAAGGTGCTAATATTCAAAATTTGGAGGCAGATGCAAAAAAATGATTATCGTGAAATAATCTACATTTATAACAATTATAATTACAAAACAAATATATATTCAGGGTGCGGCATTTATTCTGGACACCCAAAATTTTACCGGAGAAAAAATGTTTTAAATAAAACATATTTTCCATGAAGGGGCTAATGCAGCAGGCATATATTTGATCAATTATAAGTAGATTTTCAAGGTCATTTCAAGGTCAACTTGTGATTTTTAAATAAAAATCTGTAAATTTTATTAGGGCATCGAAATCGAAAGCAAATAACTTTTATTAAACACATTTTTGCAATATTTGATTTTTAAAGAAATTTAAAAAAAATTATTTGCGTCGCAATTTACGAAGACTACTGTAAATAAATTATTTTAAATTGTTTATTGGGTGTTTCTTAATACATCTGTATAATAAAGTCACGTACAACTAGCGCCAAACGCCACTTAGGGTTATTTTTGTCCTGCGCGGATCCGTGGCTGACCTCATAAATTTAATTCGCCGCCATTTTTATTAAAATTGCAAACATATAGTTGCAAATTGTTTATTGGATATCTCTCAATACATTTTTTTAAATTAAATGCGGGATGAAATATAATTTTATTGAGATTGGTCATAATTAGGGCGTCAAAATCGTTGATGGAAGTTGGCCACTAACTTCTTATCGGTGAGAGATACCACCATTTTGTTCGTAACGAATTACCAATATTGATGGAAGAATTAAATTTTAAAGTAAGATTAAACATTTGGTTGTCCGCGCTTTATTCGCATATTGCTCGACAAGTATTGGATCATAATTGAACGGCTTAGAAGTAAAACGGTTCAAGTGCACTTTTTATGGTTTTGATATAATCGACTTTGATATTCTTCGAATATTACGAATATAATGAAAATTACAAGTTAAGGTTTGAAATTATAGTTTGCGACAGTTATTTCACTTATAGGCATACAAATATGCTAGGAATACCTTTCAGTTGCAGCATACCGCACTTAGATCATTTTTTGCAAACGTTAACCCTTTTACTTCCAGGCCCCTCATTTACTAGGTGACCCTCCTGTAATCACCTAGTAAGTGTACCCTTCAATTTAATCTTAGTTTATATTACAATAGGATAATAATGTAAATTCATACCCAAATTTTAAATTAAATAACTACTTTATATTAAATTTATATTAAGTAACTAATCTTCTTTATACAACTGTTTACACATTTTATCAATCATTAATTATAGACCCAACTAACTAAACAACCTTTGCAACTTAATTTCTAATTTTAATTGTTGTAAATTATCTTTAATTGTAGTTTTTCTGCTGAAGATGACATAATGATATGTCGAAACTAGTCTGGTAAAATAAAATATATACAAACAATAACTGGCAGTACAACTTATACTTACTACTTAATATTAAATGATTACACACTCAACAGAATTTAAATTTCCACTAAATCGGTAATATTGTACATGTCTCTTGCCATTTTTTAAAAGTGAATTTTCTAAAACTTTTTTACAACCAAACTTGTTAGTGGTAGCGCCCAACCACATTTAATAGTTGTTTAAGAAGTTTATGGGGTGGCTTGCCCATTGTCAGACAGTAGAGATGGGCAAAACTGCTACTTTTGAATCACGTTGCTACCTGTGATTGCTACTTTCTAATATCAGTGATTTTAAACAGTGAGTGCGATCACGGTTAGTAAACGTCGTAACACCTTCTGAAATTGTTAATGGTTTCGCAAAAATGTTTTTGATATGATTCTGTAAATATTTGTTCACCTGGTCACGTAAATAGGTAATATTTTGGCTATATTATCTGCTATACCAAATAAACATACGACTATCCTTGATTCAGTTCAAAATTCGAGTATTTTTTAGAATCTTATAACAGAATGTTTGTTCAGTAAATTTGAAAAGTTGGAAAGTTTTAGGTATGTGGAAAATGTTTTCCTATTTTGATTTTACCTCTGAAAAAACGCATCTTTTGAAAGATTATTTGCTCTGTTCTCGAAGGATTATTTTGATATAAAATCATTAACCAATGGAGATATGAATTTTTGAATTTTTTTTTGGGCCAAAAACTTCGCAGAAAAAAGTATAAAACGTGCAGGCAAAATTCCATAAAAAATTATCCTCAATGGCCGAAGTGCCGCTGATTCGAAATAAATTTGGTTTTTGTAAATTCAACAATTTTCAATAGAGATATGGATTTTTGAAGATTTTCGTTTTAATTTTTTGAGCACTTGAATGAAAGCATCGCAGAAAAAAATATAAAACGCGTAGAAAAAATTCCTTAAAAAAATATCCTCAATGGTCGAAGTATCGCTTATTCAAAATCAATTTGGTTTTTGTAAATTCAACAATTTTTCATGAAGATATGGATTTTTGAAAATTTTTGTTTTAATTTTTTGAGCACCTGAATGAAAGCATCGCAGAAAAAAATATAAAACGCGTAGAAAAAATTTCTTAAAAAAATATCTTCAATGGTCGAAGTATCGCTTATTCAAAATCAATTTGGTTTTTGTAAATTCAACAATTTTTCATGAAGATATGGATTTTTGAAAATTTTTGTTTTAATTTTTTGAGCACCTGAATGAAAACATCGCAGAAAAAAATAAAACGCGAAGACAAAATTCCATTAAAAAATATACTCAGCTGCCGAAGTATCGCTTATTTAAAATCAATTTGGGGGTTGAAAATTCAACAATTTTCAATAGAGATATGGGTTTTTAAAAATTTTCGTTTTAAGTTTTTGAGCACTTGGCCAAAAACATCGCAGAAAATTTTAACACGTGCAGGCAACACTCCATAAAAAATTATCCTCAATGGCCGAAGTACCGCTTATTCGAAATAAACTTGATTTTTGTAAATTCAACAATTTTCAATAAAGAAAATCTTCAAAAATCCTTTGAAGATTTTTGTTTGAATTTTTTAACACTTGAATGAAAACATCACAGAAAAAAATATAAAACATGCAGGCAAAATTCCATAAGAAATCATCCTCAAGGGCCAAAGTATCGCTAATTCAAAATCAATTTGGTTTTTGTAAATTCAACAATTTTCAATAAAGGTATGGATTTTTAAAGATTTTCGTTTTAATTTTTTGAGCACTTGAATGAAAACGCCGCAGAAAAATGTAAAACGCGAGACAAAATTCCATAAAAAATTATACTCAATGGCTTAAGTATCGTTAATTTAAAATAAATTTGGTTTTTGTAAATTCAATCATTTTCAATAGATATAGATTTTTGAAAATTTTTGTTTTAATTTATTGAGTACCTGAACAAAAACATCGCAGAAAAAATATAAAACATGCAGAAAAAATTCCATAAAAATCATCCTTAATGGCCAAAGTATCGCTAATTCAAAATCAATTTGGTTTTTGTAAATTCAACAATTTTCAATAAAGGTATGGATTTTTAAAGATTTTCGTTTTAATTTTTTGAGCACTTGAATGAAAACATCGCAGAAAAAGTATAAAACGCGTAGAAAAAATTCCTTAAAAAAATATCCTCAATGGTCGAAGTATTGCTTATTTAAAATAAATTTGGTTTTTGTAAATTTCAGTTTTTTAATAGAGATATGGATTTTTGAAAATTTTAGTTTTAATTTTGTGAGCACCTGAATGAAAACATTGCAGAAAAAAAAATCGCACACAAAATTCCATACAAAATTATCCGCTGCAACCGAAGTATCGCTTATTCAAAATTAATTTGGAGCTTGAAAATTCAACAATTTTCAATAGATATGGATTGTTGAAGATTTTAGTTTTAGTTTTTTGAGCACCTGAACAAGGAGTATTTGGAGATTTTCGCAGTTTAGTAAATTGTTTTTTTTTTAAGTTTGCAATTTCAAAATCAGTTTCCTGGTTTTATTTTAAAATGTATGTTTAGATATCTGCACTGAATCGTAAATTAAAATGAGTTTTGAGTCATTTTGGGTTCATTAAGTCGACGGACTCATCACTTTCGATCACAGCGAGTTTGTGGTTCAATTCTATACCAGGCAAGATAATTTTTTCGTTTTTATAAAACCAAAATTAATTAATTAATAATTGTTAGTACATAAGTTGTAATTTATTTCATTTTATATGGTATACTATGGCATTTTATAAATATTTTTCTTTTTTATTAAATATTTATTCAAAATTTAAATACAATACCCAGCACAAATGGGAGAATAAAGTAATAAATATTAAATAACATTTAGAAATGTCACCTTGTACTGTCTTTTTACAATTATGTTTCAAGTAACAGTCACAGTTTAAGTAGCAATCACGGTTGTTACAGTCTAAATAGCAGGGATTTTAAGTAGCATGGATTTTAAGCAGCAGTGATTTAAAGTAGCAGTGATTTTCAGTTACAGTGATTTTAAGTAACAGTGATTTTAAGTAACAGTGATTTTAAGTAGAAGTGATTTTAAGTATAAAGCAGTAGTGAAATTCACCTATTAGTAACAGTAACGACCTGTGATTTTTTAATACCAGTGAAAAATCACAGATACGTGAAATATTGCCCATCCCTATCAGACAGTCAATGGAGCCCAATTTAAGCACTTAAGTATTTTTTCGACAGAAAATAGTCTCTTTTTTTTTGTAATATTAATTCAACCAATTTGGACACCACCACGGGCCTGGGTTCGAAATACCCCCCCCCCCCCCCAGGTTATGCTTGCTATAGATTTACCAGTAACATATAATATATGAAAATGTTGATGGGTTTTGTTATGCTACCTACATATGCATCTTGATTAGAAAAAGTGCTATGAGTAATTAATGACGATAAGCGAAATAGGAACAATATTTACCGAACTTTATCATATTTGCGTATTTTACAACTAGTAAAATTAAAATAGATTTTTAAAAACGATTCAATTTTTGCTAAACACTTAAACAAAACAAAAACCGTAAACAAAATTAAGTTCCTCAAATATTTTGATACATCCACAGAACGACTGCTTTTAAAACTAACTGTAATTTTTGAAAATGTGTTTATTTTTGGATGTAATAATTTTTTGAAAATTTATATTTAAAAAAATACTGATACGATACGAAACATCTGCCTTTCAAATTAACTACGATTTTTGTAAATGTATCAATTTTTGCGTGAGTTGTGAATTTTTGATATATTTTTTTAAGAAAAATAGAAAAAAAAACTGATATGATTGAATTCCTTAAAAAAAACTCTAATGCAATTATAATACATTTAAGTTTAAAATTAACATTAATTTTTGAAATCGAGTTAATTTTTGCGTGAGTTATGAATTTTTGAAAATTAATATTTAAAGATAAGTAATAAAATTTGTAAAATCCTACAAGTGTAACGAATTTTAAATTCATTTAAACTTTAAAATTTTTACTGTATGATAAAAACATCAGAAAAAAATATATTGAATTGCAGTAGGATTTTTAAAATTCTACAAGTGTAACGAGTTTTAAATTCTAATCAAAATTAAATTTCCTCATTTGTTTAATCATTGAACTGATGAGCCGAATTTGCTTTAAAAGATTAAGATCTATAAACAGAACAATACAATTGCCAAATTATGGCTGAAAACAAATGACAACATTCTAAACATTGTCTGGGAAAACGAAATATGCATTCTACGAATTTAAAAGTTGGAAAAAATTTATTAAAAGTTCAACTTCTATGTAAAAAAATAAACATTTTTGATTTCTCGTCTTTCTCAAAACAAAACAGCAATTTTCCAGACTGAAAATGAAAAAAACAAAAACTGCATTGAAGGATAGAAAAAACTAATCAAAGGAAAAATTCATTTTAAGAAATTAATTGTAAAAATTACAGATTTATGATTTCGAATAAAAATGAGTGCCAAATCCGAGATTGAAAAGAAACAACAACACACCAAAATCGAAAATTGTACAATTTAAAAAATTAATCATTGAATGAATTTTTTTTTTAATTGGTAATTTAAGCTCCAGAAAATGAACCCATTCGATGGTGAGAAAGCTAACTGCAAGTGGTATTTGGTAAGAAAGTAAATGTAATTATAAGATTCTGTACGATTTGCCAATGAGCTATTGACCTGATGGTCTCTCTACTAATACCGTATTTTTTGTATACATTATTGTAGCGTAAATGAACTATTGACCTGATGGTTTCTACTACACCGTTATTTTTGTATTTAGATATTATTAAATCGCATTGAAAAAATCATTATTGTGAATAATTCATTCAATAAATTTTACATAAATGAGCTATTTACCTGATGGTATCTCTACTCCTCTCGTTATTTATGTTGAGAGATATTATTAAATCGCATTCAAAAATTCACAATAAATTATTTATTCAATAAAGTTTAATTAAAATCATTTAATCGCTTACCAACAGAAGGAACTATCTTCATAACTGATAATCCATTTCCATTAATGTAATTTTCAATATTCTGCACACACTAAAACACGCGAACACTCACTAACTCGGTGGAAGGTAAACTGCCGAATCGAACGGTTTTCAATGACTAAAACAGATTTAATCTGGAATGCGTTCGTGCATCGTAGATAAGGATTGTTAACAGAGGACGAAAGAATGTGTTTTTTGCAAACATCTACGCCGGATACTAATTGCCTCCGGGGCAAAGGTCAAATGATTCGGCGGTTCGCACCTGATACAATTTTCCAATTACACCGGTGAGTTTGTTCGGTGTTTTAGATTTTAACAGCGCGACGGAGTGTTATTCTTGAATTTTAATTTTGAAGTTCACTGGAATTTGAAATACTTTTATTTGATCAGGCGGCGAAGTTGTGAAAATTTCTAACAAGTTCGCCGACTCGAAAAAAATAGAAAAATTAATAGCCACCGACGTTAAACTTTCTAGAATAACTAGAAATGCATTCTAGATTATGATTTTGTGAAAATCCATTTACACCCCTTCACTGGATTTTAAAATACTTTCATTTGATCAGGCGGAGAAGTTGTGAAAATTGAAATATAAGAAACAGCAGAATCAATCGTTTATTAATACACGCTCTGTAACATAAATGTAGTATAAGCTTTGGAGTGTTACAACCCTCTATTAGAATCTTCCAAACACATGCATATAGATACAGTAAAATTTAATTCTAATCCAGATATTAAATGATCAAACCTAATAAAACTAAAAAAAAAACAAATTTAACATACTTGTGATGGCATTATCATTAATTTGTTTATTCAAATTAATGTGTTAGACATGTATACTTTTAAAAACACAGTACATTGTTGCTTTTAAACTAATGTGAAATGTAATCATTATAGCAAAAAAATATTTGTTGTGCGCACCCTGTGAGGATTGATAAAAGTGAGTAATTTTCCGTGTGAGCATTTTTCAGTGTGAGTAATTTTCGTGTGCGCAATTATCACTGTGCGTTATTTTCTGTGTGCGGAGTTTTCCGTGTGAAGAGTTTTCGTGTTCGCAGTCTTCGCGTGAGCAGTCTTCCTGTGTGGATATATCACTGAACCGGCTGAAAGATGCTTGAGCATACTTTTATTCCCCGAAGTGTACAATAATATATTGTACAATGAGCATATAATGATGGCTATTAATCACGAGAACGATGGTTGCTCCACTCGCCTACGGCTCGTTCCGCAAACATCGTTCTCGTGATTAATAGCCATTATATGCGAATTGTACACTATACTTTGTTCACGAAAATTAAAATCAAAAATAAAATCAAAATCGAAATTAAAAAAAAAACAAAAACAAAATCAAAATCAAACTGAAAATCGAAATTAAAGTTGTAATTACAGTTACAATTGAAAAAAAAATAAAATCAGTATTAAATAGGGTAAACAAAATATTATCATAAATCGCGTTCTATGAATTATAGCGCGAATTAGCGTGTTTAATAACCATATTAAACACGCAAATGTGTATGAGTGTTTAATAAGCATATTAAACACCCATTAATGCTGCCCGTAGAATTAAATAATGCGCACATTATAACATTTTCACGAACAAAAGATATAAAGGCCTTACTACCTGAAGCGGACGAGTTCAAGGATGCAAAATATTTTTAGGATGAGAATCTAGAACTAGAAATCTAGAGAGTAGGGATGATAAGGATGATGATCTGCCTTATCCAAAAATCATTCGTAAAAAGTGTTCATCGCTGATCTCAAATGCGAGAAAACTGAATCTGTTTATGGTACATGGGCAACGAATGATTCAGCTGTCGAGAATATGAGAAGAATTCAAATCTTGTTGGCTGACCAAACACCCGTCGAAATTTTCTGGAATTCTAGAAGAACCTATTCTGCAACTTATTGAAATTTCATACAAAATAAATATGAAAAAATAATCCGGGCGTTAATGGGTTAAGAAAATGACCTTTTCGCTCCTCTGCATTAGCAAACTTTGTTATTAAATTCCTAAATCCAAGTCTCTTCCTATTGCGCTTCCTACTGAAATTAAAGCTAAATTCTTAATCTTTCCTAGTTCATAGTATTCTGTAAATACGTTTTTATAATTTTTTACTTGAAAAAATTACGTTCCGCTGCTGCTACTGTGACTGGTATGATCAAAAAGAGAAAATATGCAATCAGTATTTCTGAAAAACTGCCACACGAAGAATTACTTTTTACCAAAATAGATTTTGTTAATTTTTTTATAGAATGTATTCCACTTGGTTTGTTTTTAAAACATTGTCGAAAACAGAACACTCAAATCACCAATATCATTCTTATAGGTTCTATGTAATTTGTACCCTTATTCATACAATTCATCGTCAGAGCTATTGATTAAAATATTTTAAATAAGTCCTTGATGTTATTTTTAACTGTGATATTATTATATCTGATCTTTTAAAATTTTCAAATAGACATTTATTTTAAACATATTTTCTTCATCTGAAATAATGTGATGATTTCTTCTTTCATAAAAAAATTATTTTGGTTTAATTTGTCTCTTTTTTAAATTTGTAGACGTACTCCACGATTTTGCAGTTCAATGGCTTCAATTTTGACAAAATTAAATTAATCTCGCATTGCTTTATATCCCCATGGGCTTTATCAAATAATTCAACACTATCAATAATATTTTGTTGCTCATTCTGAATCATTTTTGAGACAATATTTGTGATATAAAAAAAATACTTCAAAGGTAATAAATGACATTTTTAAATTTTTGCTTTGTTTTAAAATAATGTGTGTTAAAGTTTTTAAAATATCGGTGCACCTGAATTTCGAAGCTCTACTAGCTTTATTCCTTGAAGCCCATCTTCTAGGATGATTATTTTAACCTTCACATTACTTCTGAGGGGTAAAGTTCTAAAACATGAACATGTGTAGAAAGACGGTAGATTTGGGGGGATTTGCCTCCTTAGATTGTAAAAGAATCATTAAAAACGATCGATTTTCCAGTTAAAAGGTTAAAATAATCCTCTTGATCCCTCCAAATTATCGAAACGTGATCAAAAAATGTTGGGGAGCGTCCCCAGAAAAAGGGGGGTGATGGGGGAAAACGGGGGTTCAGGAAGTCATTTTACCTAAGAATCAACAGGGATGATGCCAGGGCCGATTTTCATGCAGACCAGTGTAATTTAATAATCGATAGGAAAACACCTGGATTTTTTGAGTTAATGTTCTCATCATGACCGCGAAATGGAAGATTTGGAGACTCCAATACTCCAATACTCCAAAATAAGGGCAACCTCAATAACCCGTTCCAAAATTTGACGCCAAAATGAAACTGTTAAAACTCGCTCCTAAAGCCCCTATGAATACGCCAATGATTGATAATATTGATATTTACAATATATATATATATATATATATATATATATATAAAAATCAAAAGAACGTTCCGGTGTACGAAATTCTACCAAAAGTTTTACAGCTCTTTGGATTGTGAAATAAGGCTTATGTTCAAAGTTTCATTTGAAAATATTAGTTTTTGAGCTACAGAGAGCAACACGCACACACAAATTTTCTTTTTCCAGAAATCATTGAGGGACCTCAAAACAGATATTTCCGTTAATTTTTTTTTATTAGTTTTTGAGATACAGCGAGCTACACACACACAAATTTTCTTTTTCCAGAAATCGTTGAGGGACCTCAAAACAGATATTTCCGTTAATTTTTTTTATGTTCACGATGGAAATGCTTTCCCGTACTTCGTAACGGATATAGTAAAAAGACCCTGCAAATATATAACATGTTGATTAACATTAACAATAATACATTTAATTAACATGCATATAATAAAATTATTTTATCGACCTGAGCCTTTCTGCCTCAAAACAAACGTCTTCTTAAAATTGAGTAATTGCCTTAAATTCCGTTGAGAATAATCGTATGATCGAAACCAATTATGAAGATTGTAATATTTAGTTAATCGTGAAACAAATAAAACCAAAAGATTTTTTTTTTTTAAAGTTAATGTCTTTATTTACACTTTTTTTTTACATAAGTATTTACATATATATTTAATTTTTTTTTGTGCATGTCCTTTTTTTATTCTTCCCTTTGTCCTCACCTCGGGATGTAGTGGAGTTGATTCCATCTCGGGCTTTAATTATTATGTTTCAATAAGTATGTAGTTTAGTACATTTTCTCCACTCACCATTATTTTCGTCAAATTTAATCACTTTTTGGTCACAAAAACTCACCTTCAGGCCGAATAAAAATGATTGGTGTATTAGTGGTCATCTGCACGTCTTATCCCTTGATACCGGCTCGGCGGAAGAAAAAAAAGGTGTTGCTTGATATTGAATCTGCGTCCTCAGGTCAGTTCTTCGTGGACAGGCGATTGAAGTGTTTATGTGCGTGAATAATTGTGTGTTCTTATTTTAACTTTTCAAGTAATGCATTAGTAAATGGTGTGTGTAGTGACTCGACTCGTAGATTTTCGAAATGGATGTAGGCGAAGCGGTGAGTTGATTATAAATTTAGGGTTATCAAATATTTAATAGCAGTTGAAAATGTCAATAAGGGTTGTCAATCCCGAAGAAATAATGGCCATACCGTCGGTGGCTACATTGTAGCTACAGTTTTATTGCACTCGGGAGTAATATTTATGTGCTAAATAATGAAAAATGCCATTATTTTCGTTAAACGTGCTTTTATGCACTTGCTTGTTTCTAGACACCTGATTTGTCATGAAGTATGTGGACCCGGGTCAAAATAGAAGTTGAAATAGTAAAAGGGATTGGTAAAATTATAATATGTTATCAGACCCGATCAAAATTCTTCCAATTCATAAATTTAAGGCAAAACTTAAAGAAATTCTCATTAATGAAAATTGCTGAATTCTAAAAACATTTCCAGAAATGATTTGCTCGTCACATTGCGATCCCAGCTAAAAGTTCATCGGCTTAGTGTTCATGTAATTTAACAATAATATTTCTTCATAAGTCATATTTGTATATATTTTATATATTTTGACGTAACCAATCCATGTTATTTTATGACTTAATGGGGAAATATAAAGAATAAGTAGAAGTTTAATTTACAAACATTTAATAGTTTTTGAGATAGAATTCCCACAGACACTAATTGTATAGGGGTATAAACGATGGACTACGTTGCTAATAGTAACTAGAAAATTTAATGTTGCCATCATATAACTTTCTCCGAATTGATGGTATAAAAAGAACTTTTAGTGGGATTTATTATAAATTCTTTATTTTGGAATACTAGACAATTTCTGTTAATATTAATTTGATGTAATCATTATTATTTTATCAAAAAGTTTTTTACTTAAAAAATTTCAAATCACCAATTTTAATTTAATCCGACTAATTTGCATGCAAGGAGCACAGATTAGCAAACCGCATTCGATTTGAAGTCTTCGTTTAGCTGCTACTTCTGTTCAAAATTTGAAAAATCGTTTTTTTCCAATATTTTCAAACTGACATGCTAACTTTTTTGCTATTTTAGCTAACTGAAACTTTAGAACAGCAATCAATTTTTCTCGTTCTTCAGATGAAAGAAAATATACATTTTAATGGGCTAGGATGATTATTAAGAAAGTTGAGAGAGAGAGAGAGACAACATCTTTATTTAGACATTTACATAACATCTTTAAATTAACATTATGAATTTATAGGGGTTTGTCTGTCCGGGTTATCGACGTGAGGTCTTTCTGCCCTTAAGAAAGTTGATTTTTCCGATTTTTTACAATTTCGAGTTTTCTTTGCGAACGCGCCACGGCCTTCAAATTGACATTTGTTCTTGCGCATGTAAATTTTCTGATGGGTCTTAATGAAATCTTTAGAGTGACGTGTAGAAAGTCCGAATCCAACCGGTGTTTTTTTTTTCCTGGAAATAATTCCAAATGCAATTTTAGAGCAAAAGTAACCTTGAGTAGTTTTTCATGTTTTATAAAAAAATCAAATCGCCAATTTAAATTGAATCCGACACATTTGCACACAAGAAGCACAAATTTGCAAACAGCATTAGATTTGTTTAGCTGTTACGGCCGTTTAAAATCTAAAATGTCGATTTTTTTCTAAAATTTTCAAACTGACATGCTTTTTCGCTGTTTTAGCACGCTGACATTTTAAAACTGCAATTGATTTCTTTCGTTCTTCTGATGAAAAAAATGTGCACTTTAACGGTCTTGAATGATTATTAAAAAGTTGATTTTTCATAATAAAACCTTTACAGTGACGTGTAGAAACTTAGAATCCAACCAGTAATATTTTCAGGAAATTATTTCAAATGCAATTTTTGAGCAAAAGTAACAAGGGAGGACCCTTATGTAGGTTTTCATGTTTTCCGCAAAAATTTCAAATCGCCAATTTTAATTTGCACGCAAGAAGCACTGATTTGCAAATCGCGTTCAATTTGGAATCGTCGTTTAGCCGCGGCCGTTCAAAATGTTTTTTTTTCTAAAATTTTCAAATTAACTTTTTTTACTATTCTAGCTAGTTGGGATTCAAAAACGGCAATCGATTTCTCTCGTTCTTTCGTGGCTGCAATTTATGGCCAACTTTCAATTGGTGAACGAGTAAATTTCCCTGATTTTTTCGAAAACCCCTCGATCAATTTCAATAATTTTTTAAAGGTGGAGCTATAAAACAAAAGAATCCGAAAATTATTTTTTTTTCAAATTTTGTTGCCTTGCAAAATTCTAACTTTCAAATAAATGTCCTTAATGTCCCCAGAAACCACTCGATGAATTTAAATAAAACTTTCACAAAATGTTCCAGACATATGGAGCTGTAAATCAAAACAAAAAAATCCAAAATAAGCTATCACTGTTTTTTCCGGAATTTTCCATCAAAATCGCTGCTTTTGCAAAATTCGAACTTTCCAATTTAGTTTCCTAATTTTCTTGAAAACCTCTCAATGAATTTAAATAGAATGTTCACAAAATATTTCAGACATATGGAGCTATAAAAAAAAACAGTAATAGGTTATCACTAGTTTCTCCGAAATTTTCCATCAAAATCGCTGCCTTACCTTTTGTTTGAAACAGTTTTTCATAAAACCATAAAATTTATTGAATTTTTGGTCTGTAATAATGAAATGATTATCTGTTAGATCAAATTTGTTTTAATTAGAATGTTGAAATGAATTTATAAAGAATACGTTTTTTTTTTCAAAATCTCATTAGATTTTGAATAAACTGACGGTACAAATTATTAGAATTTGTCATTTTCAACTTTCATAATTTTGACGTTTCAACCGGATTCTGCAATATAATAATAATAATAATAGTAATAATATTAATAATAATTTGATTTTTTTATAAACAGGGTATTTCGGAGCTCTGGGAACGGTCAATCACTTGCTTATTTGTTAAAATTTAAAAAAATGTTTTATAGAAAAGTTGTGCAGAATAGTGAGCTGTACGCCCTAAAAATATTTAAATTTATACATGGTGTCTCATAACAAAGTTACAGACCAAACTTATGTTTTTTTTTAAATGGAACACCCTGTATATTTTAGAATTTTTGGATTTCTTGTTTTGATTGATAGAGTAATTTTGAAGAATAAAGTTCAACTAAACTTTACCACTAAATTAGAATGAATTATCTTTATTAGTTTCAGGGGAGTACTTTAAAAATTTTGTTAAAATTTTTGTATAAACAACTGAATAACACGAAAACGGCCCGGTTTAAATCCCCACAACCTAGGTCATTTTAATCTCCGAGTAACAAGGAATCCAAAAATGCTAAAATATACAGGGTGTTCTATTTAAAAAAACATAAGTTTGGTACGGTTAAATGGGGATGTTTCGAGTGAGGTATCAAAAATGTTTTTAACTTTTCTGATAGGAACGGCTTTTGGCAATGCGATTATGATGAAATATTAAAAAAAAATATTCCGTATGCACAAAAGAAAAAAATTAAATTAAATTAATTTTCGGGGGTTGTTACCATGAATTTATAATTTTTGTATTTACGGTTTGTGTGCGTAATTTTATATGAAATTATTTCTAGTTTAAATTTATTTTTATGTCGGAAATAATTTTTAAAATCTATTGCTAACTTCACACCCGTAAAATCATTTATCTAATATTACCATCATTCTCATACAAATTTAATTGAATTTTTAGGTGTAACCATCTAGGCAAACTCATTTGTAACAGTATTTTTTATCGGTTGAGGGTTGAATGATTAAATGTACACGCAATTGTATATTTTTTCATTCTCCAATAACAAACGGTAATACTAGATTCAGTATGTACACAATTTTTTTTAATAGGATTAGCACACACACACACACACACACATATCTATGAATATTAATGTTCATTTTCCATACGATCGGACCAATAAACTCAGAATATTGGATATATGTTTTGCGTAATATGGCAGAATTGCTCTATCTAGAAACATTGCAGTGGCAACGAGATAGGTTAGACTGTATTCGAACATTTCATGTAAAATGTGAACAAATAGAATGCTTTCTCACTTGGGAACGAAAAGCCGGCATACTATTACAGGTGTTCATTATTTTCTTACCCTATCTGTACAGGTTAAGTTAAAGAGAAGGCAAATGCCTTACAACAGGGGCACCAACATATTTAATGTGTTGAGCTTCTTTAATAATCGAATACAGCGTGAGCTATCTATACATGTTTAAATAATGCACACATATTTTAATATACAAGTTTTTATGTTACTATACATTACATATAGTGACATATGTGCATTGTAATCGTACATATTTTAAAAATAATAAAATAACTATAAGTAACATACTACTTTAAACAAAAAAAATATTTAGATAAATATAACATTTTTAATGAGAAGACTGACACCAGTGGCGTAGCGTATAGGGGGTCAGGGTGCGATCGGTGTACCCCTCGGTCGATATAATTTGATTAGAAGTTTTATTGAACATATAACAAGCATCTATATTGAAATACACTTTTTAATGAGGGCCGGCGCCATAAAAAAGTTTGCCCCTGCCTTTAACCCACGCAGCGCAACTAACTGTCACTTGAACTTATCGATAATTATTTTTAATATAAAACATTTTTTCGTTACATCCATTCGAATACAATTATCCTAACGATCATCAGTCGATTGCGGTATTTGCTCTTAAACAGTTTCATGTCGGAGAAAGAAGATTCACACAAATAGATCGAACTGAATAATGCTTCACTTTCAAGGCAACCTTTAGTTATTAAATTTTGCAACTGCACGAAGGATTTTAAAGCTAAATCTTTTTGAAGGGTAACAACTTCCAAATTTCTCAATATTTATTTCCATGAAGGGCGATGGAAGAAATTGCGCTACTAGTGAAATTTTTAAAATGAGATTTAAGGGAAGTAAAAAAAAATATTTGTACATATTTGCTCTCATGGGATTGTAACGGATTTTGAGATATCTTTTCAGAAAGAACAGGAAATCGTGATTGCTAAAGTTTTGTTACTAAAACTCAAGTTTTTTGCTTTTATGTCAGAAATCACATCCGCTAACTCTTTGTGTTTCGCTTGAAGTTGTAAATTAAGTTTATTTAATTTTGCTGTAATGTCCACAAGAAATCCAGAAATTTTGCAGCTAGGTTGAATTTTCCAATTCAGAATTGGGATATAGAGTTGTTAAAAAGATTCAGCTAGGGCAGGTAGGACCTCATTAAGATGAGTATAGCAGGAGTAAATAATCATCTCTGTAACGACTGATCTCTAACCTGCTCATATTTTTTAGTACCAATAACTAGTTTTTCCTAGGCTTAAGTTTAAAGTATGTGAAATTGTGTTCTTTATGTGAAATTGTGAAATGTAAAAATGTAAGAAAAGTAACTGGTGACGAACGACGGCTCCGCTGCGCTGCGCCGTCGTCCATGCGGGGTCCATCAAAATTAGGCGATTAAATTGCACTGCGCCATCAATGAAAATTTTTCATTTTTTATTATTTATTTAAAATATTTTATTTTTTATTTTTATTTTTAATTCTTTTTTTTTGAAAGCCAGTTGTATCCTCTGCGATCACTGAAAATTTCGGCTTTCCGACTTATAATAAAAAAAATTGTCCTTAAAAGATGGAAAACGAACCCAGGGGATGCAAAAGGCGCGTAGTTGTACTTCAACAAATTTTGAAAAAATATCTTTTGCCATCCCTGAAAGTTTCAGCTTTTCGACTTTAAAAGAAAGAAATTCGTCCTTTAAAGAAGAAAAACGAACCCAGGGGGTGCAAATGGTGCAAAGAGGTATTTTCAAAATTTTTGAAAAAATATCTTCTGCCATCCCTGAAAGTTTCAGTTTTTCGACTTTAAATGAAAAAAATCCGTCCTTGAAAGAAGAAAAACGAACCCAGGGGGTGCAAGTGGAGCGTAGGGGTAGTTCAAAAAATTTTGACAAAATATCTTCTGCCATCCCTGAAAGTTTCAGTTTTCCGACTTAAAAAAAAGAAAATCGTCCTTAAAAGAAGAAAAAAGAACCCAGGGGGTGCAAACGGAGCGTAGGGTTAGTTCCAAAATTTTTGAAAAAATATCTTGTGCCATCCCTGAAAGTTTCAGCTTTTCGACTTTAAATGAGAAAAATACGTCCTTAAAAGAAGAAAAACGAACCCAGAGGGTGCAAATGGCACGTAGGGGTGGTTCCAAAATTTTTGAAAAAATTTCCAATGAAAGCCAGTCATCGCTCCCGTTATCCCTGAAAGTTTCAGCTTTTCGACTGAAAAAGAAAAAAATACGTCCTTAAAAGAAGAAAACCGAACCACCCCTTGGATTGGTGGCGTTGGTTGACCCGTAGGGGTATTTCCAAAAATTTTGAAAAAATTCCCAATGAAAGCCAGTTATCCCTTCTGCCATCCTGAAGCTTTTCCACTTGGAAAGAAAAAAATCCGTCCTTAAAAGAAGAATTTTTTTTTTACCCGGTTTTTAAAAAATCATATCTCGGAAACGGGGCAAAAATTCAAAAATTCTCGATCAATTTTAGATATTTTCTTTAAGAATATTTTAAGACATATCCGGATCGTCCAGCTCCGGCAGTTACGGAGGAGTTGTTTTTTTTTTGGAAACGTGCAAAAATCGAAAATCTGCGTTTGCAAAAGGTAGGTGTGAAACGAAACGACGGGACCGATTTTAAAAGCTTGCCCGGTTATCTGGGCATCGATCTGCGCGCAAAAGCTAACACAATTTTACCGAATAAGGCCCCGATAAGGGGTGAGGTTTAACCCTTCCCCCCCGTTTTAAGGGTGAGTTTCAGGGGATGCGATTTTCAAAATCCTCCTCATATTTTTGGGCGAATTTTTTGAGCCGGTCGACCGGGGCCCCTTTATAGCGGTTTTTCTGGGCGACTAAACATGTCTTACGTAATTAGTATATATAATAACTTTTATTTTCAATTGCCTTCCATGTAGTGTTTGTCGGTGTTGTAAGAGAAGAATTTCGGCTTCATCCTTACGACATAAAGCCACGAGACCCCGTTACGGACACATTTAAAGATAATAATAATAATAATAACCTTTATTTTTTATTTTTTCATATCCTATACAAAATATTAGAGAGACAAGAAGAAAATAGCGAAGTTCAGTGTAGAGTATCCTCGTAACAACGTTTCGGGGGCGTGGTTTAGCGATGCATGGACGGTGCTCAAAAAGAACAAGTTTTCAGAAATAATGGATTTATTGTACTTTTAGATATTTCAGGACAATGTTAATTGATGTACAGTATATGGTCTTGGGTCCGGGGAGACGTTGATGCAGTTGTTGGTATTCGTCAGGGCTGCTTGGCCATGGCTGGCACCTGGTGCTTCTTATCCCTCTGAGAAGGCGTCTGTGGGGCGACAGTGGGAGACGGACATGGAGTCTGCAGGGCTGCCTATTGGCTGGCACCTGGTGCTTCTTATCCCACTGAGAAGACGTCTGTGGGGCGAGAGTGGGAGACGGACATGGAGTCCGCAGGGCTGCCTTTTTGGCTGGCACTTGAACAATGAAGTCTTCCATGTTAATTCTTGAAGACCTTTTGAATTTACGACCTCTGTCCTAAAATCTTTGGAATTACTTGCCAAAAGTTTTTGAATTTTGCCATACTGGGACTTCGAGATTCCGTGCTTATTTATGCTAGAGGTGTACTTCTAGATGTGCTACTCCGACAGCAGTGCTGACTGGCCCTGGTTGCTGCCGAAAGGTTTCGGAGCGAAATAGCTGCTACGTTCGAATGGCTTCGTAGCAGTGACGGTTCGCGGGGTATTTTCTGGTACGGCCGAGGAACAAGAGGTGGTAATACAGATAGGTAGAGTGAGTTGCAGAGACGGCTGGCTGCGTGACCGCACCTATCTGTATTACCACCTCTTGTTCCTCGGCCGTACCAGAAAAAACCCTGCGAACCGTCACTGCTTCGTAGTGAAGTGGCTGCTATGTTCAAACGTTTTTTTAGTAAAGTAGTTGCTGCGTTCGAATGAGATCGTTCTGCGTAGGATGCTCGATGCGAATGAATGTGAGTTGATCGAAGGATTCGAATGAGATTAGATGCCTGGAGTCCTTGAAGGGTATACCAGCTAAAACTCGTCCACTTGTCGCTGTGGGCATAGACATCCGCTTGGCTGTTGCGCCGTGTGCCGCCTCGTCTCGGTGTGGGTTCGGTGTTTGGAGTTCAATGGGGGAAAAATTGCCACTTGTCTAGACTCTGGTAACCACGTTGGTTGCGTAGTCAGCCGCACCGTTCGCCGCGACGAGAGCCTGGAGCATCTCAGCCACGATGTTGCCGACCTGGGCGTAGTCCGGCCCATGCCGTCTTCTGCTGCTGGGTGGAGCCTGCCACCGCTGCGGCAAAGCTCTTCGTCAGAGGCTTCGGTGTACGGTCACTCTTCTTCATGTGCGCTGTGAAGCGAGTGCAGCCTCGGTAGGATGCAGGGTGGGCCTCGGCGCAGTTAGCTTACTTCGCTGGGTCCGTGCAACAAATGTGCGCCTGCACACCTGACACATCGTGGGGGCATCGAGCAGCAGTTCTGGGTGTGCCCTAGCTGCTGACAACGGTAGCATTGTTGTTTGCTACCATCGAGGTGTTTCCGCTCGATTTTTACGTCGAGCCCCAGGACCTTCTTGACGGCGAGGATGCGGTGTACATCCACGCCACCGTCGAGCTGGACGTATACCATCCACAGGGGATGGGTTTGTCCAGTCGGAGAGCGGAGAGCGTCGGAAATCCCTGTTTTTGAAGATTCTCTGAGATCTGAGCCTCTGTGCATGTCGGGGAAATGTTTCGTATCACTTCCTCCGGGAGTTGGTACGTGTGGTACGGCATCCCGTTTCCGTCGGGGACCCTCGTGAGGGTGCGGAAGTCCGTCGGCGTTTCAGGAAAAAATACGCAGAGATGCCTGTTGGCGATGTCGGTAGCTTTATATAGCGGCTGACTGCTGCTGGGGATGAACTGATGTTCCGGTGTTGGGCATGAATTTCTTCAGCTATGATGGATTCCGATAAGGCTTGTCATTAGCGTTTCTCATCGAATCAACGCCCAACGCCGGAACATCGGTTCATCCCCAGCAGCAGCCAGCCGCTATATAAAGCGACTGATATCGCCAACAAGCATCTAATCTCATTCGAATCCTTCGATCAACTCACATTCATTCGCAGAACAATCTCATTCGATCGCAGCAGCTACTTCACTAGGAAGCCACTCAAACGCAGCAGCCACTTCGGTACGAAGCCTTTTGCAGCAACCATGAACTAGTCAAAGCGACACGTCTCAAATCCTAGAGGCACGCCTCTGGGATAAATAAGCACCAGTCATCGAATTGAACCCTAAAGTTCCTACTGGCAAAATTCAAAGACTTACGACAAGTAATTTCAAAGATTCACAAGTTCAAAAAATCTTCAACGATCAACACCGAAGACTTCATTGTTTAGGTGCCACCTTTTCGAAATCCATCCTAGCTGAAGCTCTATCGGATGTTAAACCTATCATTTCAAATAATGGAATTTTCTCAGACGAAATAATATTTTCCAATGAGGAAACAGGTCCTGTCCGATAATATGCCCTTTTAGTGAAATAACCTTCAAAATTTCCTCTGTAATAATCAAAGTACTACAAACTATTCTGACAAAAACATCAACCACATCTATAGATCCAACAAGTTGCATGAAAAAGTAACTACAGTTATATAAGTCACTTTTTAACCTTTTTAAGAGCATTACTCATTACTTCTACTCGTCTCATCACTGTAGATATTAGCACAAAGTTGCATCGACCTTATGGAACTCAATTTTTTTTTTTTTTTTAATTTAAAGGAAGGATGTTTTGATGGAAACGCGGGTTAAGGAGAGTGAATGATATTGGGGAAATTGGCGTAAGCTACTTGGCTATTCTGCCACGACGGATTTTTTACTATTTGTTAAATTTCATATTTATAATGAAATAGGACAAACACTAACATGGATCCGAATGGCAAATTTTCGTAAATAAAATTTAACCGCCCGGCGTGGGGCTCGAACCCACAGCGCTTCGCACCGAAAGCAGGTGCTAATCCACTCCGCCACGAAGCGCCCCGGAACTCAATTTCGTCTTTATTTTTATAGTTTGCAAATAAGCATTTTCTAGAAACGCATGTTTTATCATTTCTCGATATTCATAAGATTTTTTCTTGCGACACGCGGTAGCTTTATTTAGGTTAACTATTGGTTCTCCAATTAAATTATTTTTTTGTCTCGGATTTTCCTTTCTAGTGGCAGAATGTATCGGGAATGATTTTAGAATTTTATGGTGCCTGACAATATTTCTTTTTTTATGCAGAAGCGTTGCACAACAAACATGTTTCTTTGCCTTTAATTTTGTAAAGAAGTGTTGTTCTTCCCACATTAATGGAAATGGTATGTCTTTGCACTGCGCTGAGTCTCTACTAGAATTTTTTTGCTGGCCCAGCGCATTGTAGGGCGTTGGTGTCAGCTGCCGATCGTAGGCACCTACGATGCCCTGATCAGACCATAATCAGTAATAGCATTATAATATAATTCTACGTATAGGAGTCGCCAGCTGCTGCTTCTGTTTATCATCGGGGGTATTATTAATTTATTTTAATACCGGGAAATGCTTATTTGTTGTGTGACAAAATATGATGAGAATTTACGGAAAAATCCATAATTTTTAGGTCTTTTAGAAGATATACCTGTGAGCTACGATGGTTGTCAACGCGAGCTACCGGTAGCTCGCGATCGATGAGTTGGCGACCCCTCCCTTAAAGGGTAGGAAAGAGTTGATCGTACATAATGAACGTAAAAAAGGTTTTTATTATTTTCGTATGCATTACAATTTGAATTTAAAAATACGCACAATTAATTCAACAATGTGCTCTTAGTTTGTTTTCTTTGTAGAAGACGAAAAGTTTCTTGTGTTAACATGATTATTCTTTGCTGTATCATCTGTAGACTAATATTGTATCCTCCTTATATAATGAGTCATGAGATTCGGATACCGCTACCAATATGAAGATTGACACATGTGATTTCTAATCCTACTGAAAAGGTAGTTATTAAAATGTATTTTGTTATAATTGAGATGAAATGAATCCTTATATTTTATTAAGGTATTAAGTAGTTTATGTCAATGGTAAATCTTCTCAATTTCTGAATCGAGTGCTCAGTTTGAGGAGGGCTTAGTGTCTCCGGAATGGGATTTTTACGTCGTTTTTAGACCTGTCGCCGCTTTTTGTCTTGTTGTCGGCGCGATTTTACGAGCCCAGCTTTTTCCCAGTCTTATAGAGGTGTTCATGCACATTAATATGATTATTGAAATCTTTACCGGTAATTTTTATACGGATACATACCGATTTCCTTCGCCCGCAGCGTAATATTATTAGGAGAAATCGTGCGATATCAATTTTGTGTGTGACCCAGACTTTGCTCTGCTAAGTAGTGCCGCTTAGAAGATACTCACCCTCGTCAATCTAGTCGGATTATCAAGTTAGAATGGCTTAGGACTAACGATCTATACCGGAAAGTATTAAAAATGCAGTAGGATCTACGATTTTTCCTATTTGGCGTGTCGAGATGTTAAATTGAAAATTCATATGCGACTTGAGAGGGTGATATGACTTTTATGGCATACTATACATATAATAGTATGAAAACTGCAGGAGCAACGGAAAAGTATGAATTCGACCCAAGACGATGTAAATTTGGGGATACCTGTGGGAAATTCGCGGTATCCCAACGGGCCAGTACGCCTCTGTTTTCGGGCATCTGGCGCCCAGGGTGCGTTCGCGTGAATATTTCAAATAGAGCGTTCGCATTTCCCCTTTTCATTGCGTGATCTATTTGATTTTTCACGAAGAAATATTAAATCTATTGGCACAGAATTATTGAAATGGTAAATAGGTTATAAATCCGCCACCTGTGGATTGGGGGAGCGCTAGAAAATTGAACGTGACATACATCTATCCCTTTATATGAGCAGGACAAGCCGTAAACGTTCCAGAGGTATCTCCTGGCTTGTTTATGTCTTCACGGAGCAAACTACCAACAACATTAATTAGCAAGACGCTGTAATGAGATTATAAAAATAAATAGATGTCGGGCTGCTCTTTATTTAATGGTTATGCAACAGGAAAAACGAATGCTAAATGTAATGTTGTTAAAAGAATAAAAGATAAATAATACGAGCGCCAATTTCACGCTAAACCGGGGGCGCTTAAACTGATTATGTCCATAAATTATTTTAATTATTGTTGCCGCAATGAAAAATAAAATTAAATCATCGATGAACAACCGGATTAATACCCGTCACCGAAATCTCACCAACAAATTGCAAGATTTATTTATTACAAGTCATTTCGGTATTTTTTTATTTGGTTGTTAAGTTAATAATTGTTGAAATGTCAAACAATAAACAACAATATTTTCTCATACACGTAAGATTTTAGAGATTATATTTAATTAGATATACTTATTCACGATACTTATATGTGGATAGTCTAGGGCGTTTTAGGTCATTATCCGGCGTTAGAGAAAAACAATCAATAATCAATATTTTTAATGAGGTGTCCGTCATTTTAGCTATCGTTTTATAGTTTATGGAAAATTAACAACCTTATAATAGGTCGATTAAATGTTTTACCGACATCCCGTCTCTAGCGTCAAGAACCGTCGCATTTCCACCACTTTCTGTCCGGTCTGACTGGCGAGACACCAATTGTTTTAAAAACAATAATAATGCAAACATGAACTAATCGATTAATTTCGGTATTTGAATGGGTAATATTTTTTTGTAGCATTAATTTTATACAAAGGGCGGTTTGGTGGTACAGTAGGTAAGAGCGCAAGCATTTTCCGACTGGATCCGAGTCGGTTCGTTTACCCAGCCGGGCGGAACATTTGTCTAACCGAGAAATATCTGTTAAAGTCCGTGAACGTTGTATTCGTCTTTACATTATTTGTTTGTTTAATTTGTAATTATTATTATACATCGGTGGTGGCAGAATCTCCTGGTTGGCTACGGCAATTCCCAATCATCTGCGTCTACTAACACGAATTCCTATCAAAAACCACGGGGGGCCGCGGTTTTTACGATAATTATAACATCATGTATTGTTTTTGGATGTAAACAAATTGTGCTATCAAGTTTATCAGCTGTGTTTGTCCTTCTGATAATGCGTTTAATATATTTGATGCAGAATTTATAAAATGGTCATTAATTTCATTTTTAGGGATCTCGCTTATTAGAAGATATAGAGGGTATGTTTCAATTTGGCACTTTTGCAGAATTTTATGCTGATTAATAATCCACTGAAAAAAATTACTTAAATTGTTTTGTTTTTGAGTTAAGTCAAAAAAACTGAAAAAATGATTTTCGTTTTTTCTTTATATCTTCGTTATTTGAGGTGATATTTCAAAACGGTAAAGACGTCCTTATAGCACTTTTTTGTTATCTAATAGATGACATAAGATTTTTAGTTGCAACATGTTTCGTTTCTTTTAAACCATCATCAACTTTCTTATTTCTTATGGACGCCATATTTATTTTTTATAGCATCTAAATGCTCATTTTTTTGTGATGACAGTAATATAACACAACATACATTTAACTTCATAAATAAACATATAATCGTTTAAAGCACTTTTAAGGGCAATTTATGTAGCGCTTACTAAAAATCATTAAATAAATAATAAATACACTTGAACATTAGATATTGTTTCCACATCAGAACACCTACAGACCGGTATCGATCTTTCAGGTCTCATCAGTGTAGTTAGTTGCTGATGGGGAAACGGAGACTACTATTGGAATATAAGTATTCCAAACACCGTTAAAGGTAGAAACGCCAAAGTGGCGGAATCTATTGCCTGAATGCTGTACTGAACCAAATCCGGGTGGCTTTAACACCGACAAGATATGAACATTGCCAGCGGCGGCAAATATAACCATTGTTATAGAACAATATTAATGTGAACATTAGATATTGTTTCCCCATCAGAACACCTACAGACCGGTATGTTCAATGGCAAACATGGATTTGGTTCAGTACAGCATTCAGGCAATAGATTCCGCCACTTTGGCGTGTCTACAAATACACTTATAACATCCCATCAGGTTCATCCAAATAATTTTTTTTTTGTATTTTAAAATAAGTTATAATTTCAATAAATACCCTTCAACTTATTTTTACGTCACCATTTACCATTCAAGACATCAAAGATAAATTTGTAATTTTTCTATTATGCATTTATGTAGCTTTTTCACTCAGGGGTCCGTGGGCAAGTCTTGAGTATGAAAAGGGGTCCGTGAGCTAAAAGAGTTTGGGAACCACTGCTGTAGACAAATAGAACTCATACCTTTACATATCCTCCAAACAGAATCCTATATTTTTAGTGACTAATTACACACTACTGAAATGTGTAAGTTAAATGTTCATTTGTTGTCAAATGTAACTCCAAGATCTTTTATTTTTGCTACTCTAGGGTTAACATTATGTCCAACTTTGTACAAAAAGTCAATTGTGTCTCGCTTCCTAGAGAATATTAGATTACACTTATCTGTATTTAAAAATAATTCGTTCAAATTGCACCAGTCATCAATTTTGTTTAAGTCTTCCTGCAGTAGTATACAATCATCTATTTGTAGAAACGCCAAAGTGGCGGAATCTTTTGCCTGAATGCTGTACTGAACCAAATCCGGGTGGCTTTAACACCGACAAGATATGGACATTGCCAGCGGCGGCAAATATAACAATATTAATGTGAACATTAAATATTGTTCCCCCATCAGAACACCTACAGACCGGTTTCGACCTTTCAGATCAGTGTAGTTAGTTGCTGATGGGGAAACGGAGATTACTATTGGAATATGAATATTCCAAACACCGTTAAAGGTAGAAACGCCAAAGTGGTGGAATCTATTGCCTGAATGCTGTACTGTACCAAATCCGGGTGGCTTTAACACTGACAAGACATGGACATTGCCATATAAACTATAACAGGTAACATTGTAAATGTTACAATTGTGTTTAATAGCGCTTAATGCTTACTAAAAATTGTGGTTTAGGTGTCCTTCCTGCCATAAACACAAAGAGGGACTTCTTTCAGACCAATTCTATCTAAATGTTTTGGAAATTGTCCATGGTAATTTTAATTCTTGTGATTGTAGTTGAGAAAAAACGTGGGAAATCAAATTTAAAGATATTCTAACGTTTTAGCTTCTTCTAATTAGTCCGCATATTTTACCTAATTAAGCCTTCAATTCTTAAATGTAAAATGTACCACTGTCTTTTTTCAATAAAGTTCCATTGGCGGCAAGATTAAAATATTGGTTCGAACATGATGGTGCACTTGCACATTATGAAATCCCAGTAAGACATTTTTTCAACGAAAATTTACCTGAGAGATATATTAGATGAGGTGGACGAATACCATGGCCTCCTAGATCTTCCGACTTGAAACTGTTTTTATTCTGGGGCTTTTTAAAATAAAGTGTTTACCGCGAATCTTTTAAAATTCAGAAGATGTCGTAGGTTGTATTAATGCTGCTGTCATAGAGGAAAACATGCCATTGCGTGCCAGTTTACTTTGAGGTGGGAGGTGACACGTTTGAACAGATTTTGTTAACACATTCTTAAAGGTAATTATTCGTTATTCATAAATTTTTAGGTCGAAATGTTAAATAAAACTCGATAACTCCTAATTTGCAATGTGTTTTTGTACGGGCGGCAATTTTGAGGCCCTGTGCACACAAATAAACCAATATTGCTAATTTTATAAAATGCATCCTTTTCTTTATTGCCAGTGGATTTCACAAAGGTGGTAATAAATATAACTGTTTGCTTAAATTGACATAACACCGGTATAGTATTTCCTACTGTGTAAACGATCTTTCAAATGATAAACGGAATGCATAATTTGAGGTTAGGTTCTGCGATTACATTATACATATTTTAATTGATTTAGTCTTTTACAATGTTCATTAACAAATTCTATTTCGATGTATTTTTTACCTTAAATCCTCTTCTAAGACTCTATTTCTAATTTAAACAATAACGATTCAAAAATGTATTCGGTGACCGACAGTGACAGTCAATGCCGCATACAGAACGTTTACGCACCTGAAAATATAATACTGGCTTACGAAAAACCTGGCTAAAATAAATGTTAAAATCCACCGTCAATGCTTAATATTAAATAGTAACTACAACCAAATGAAAAACATACATAGTTTGAATTCTTAAAATTCTTATGAGACGCTATTATTGACAAACGGCAAACTTTGTGGAGAGTATTAAAATATTTAAACACAAACGGTGAAGTTTCTATTCATCTTACTATTTTAAATAATATACACTAATACGTGTATATTAATACCATTAACACTAAGAAATAACAATAATGGTGGCGATATTTACATCGTAGTAGTTTATATTAAAGCGATAAAATGACATCATTGTGTTTTAATGAAAGAGACAGAGAGAGAGACAATACATTTATTGAGACACTTTTATAAATGGCCTCAACAGGCAATTGACCAGAGGTTTTTCAGCCCGTGTTGATGATTAACAAACAAAAATAGATCTCTAGAATTTTTGAAATTCTAGCTTGATTATAAATATTACTTATTAATACACATTAGCATAAAATATATCTATTGTTAATCATTTTATTCTACTAGTTATTATGGGGTATATTGTGTGTTTTAGTAATGATTGCTTATTATTTTTTTAATTCAGTATAATTATTAAGCTGTTTTTCAATAATTGCTAGAAATGGTAATGCAGTGACAAAATAATTGAAACCAATAAATCGCAAACTTCTAGGGAGAACTGCACTTTGCAACCTAAGAAAGCCTAATTGAGAAGGCAAGCTTTACGTTTCAAATGTGTTTGGTGTATTACAGATTCAGATTACCGGTACACGTGTTCGTACGAATTGTTATTTAATGATGTTTGCTGTAGAGGAAAATTCGTGATTAACTCTTGAATTATTAATTGGGTGAGTTGTAGCGGTCATGCATAATAAGGCGATTAATTTTTAAAGGAGGAAAAGTGCATTTTGATTCGCGGATATTATTAATGCACGAATAATTTTTCCGGGTGATAATTTAAATGAAAATTCACTTTGCAGATGGTTAACCAGTCGCTGATTTCGGTGTTCGGGCTTCTGTATGGAGAGGAGGTGGCGAGGTTGGGGTCCGGGACGATCGGAGTGGCTCTGGTGATGAACATTGGCAGCATGGTGACGAATTTTTCGGGATTGGCAACTGGGCCACTATTAAAAAATTATTCCCCGCGCCTGGTGACGTTCATCGGAGTCCTTCTCACATCCTGCGGATTGATTTTCTCCAGTTTCGCCGTCGATTTAATACAATTCATAATAACTTACAGTGTCCTCACTGGTAATCTTATTCTACATTCTGCTTTAATGGCGGCGCCCTTTTTTAATATTACATCATAACCGAGTAAATAGCTTTTGTGGTGTGTGACAAGATGAATTGGCTCTTTTCGCGGAATGCCAAATGAGGGGAGGAAAGTGAAGAAAGTGAAGACGAATTATTTATATGATTACCGGCGCGCCGCTCCGGTCGCCCTCGCGATAAAAAATATAAATTACCGATGATTAACAAACAGTAATGGCGATGATTTATTGCATAGTTAATGCATTTACACAAGTACTCACCCTACCGCGTCTCTAGTTTTAGATTGTTCGAGTTGATTAAATGATAACGGGCGATAAATGAGGCGATGATACAGCTTCGGCTCCAGGCTGCCCGGAATCGAACTCCGAGTTGATATTTTATTTAAAACTGCATTTCACGATAATAAATACATACTGCAAACACACGAAGCGAGCGTGTTTGCCATTGAAATTGTAATATACGCCATTTTGTATTTATAGGCCTGTCTAAAGCGATGTCTCTATTTGTATGTGTAAATGGCAACCTTTTGTAGGTCTGGGATTGGGATTAATATTGCCCTCGACTTTTGTAGTCGTAAACTCGTATTTCAAGAAAAGAAGGAGCCAAGCCGTTGGGTTATCGATGGCAGGAACGGGAATTGGCCAAATGTTGATGCCACAAGTAGTTCGGTTTTTGCTAGATGAATATGGATACCGTGGGACAACACTGATAATGGGGGCACTTTCACTGCACGGATTAGCCGGATCGCTCCTCTATCACGTACGTGAATATCCCGCCACCCCCGCCCCCTCCATCACAGCCACACGCACCCCACTGTAATTTGAATGCCACACCCCCGTTTATTGCCGAATAAACAACAATAATAAAGAAGGATCGCGGCACCTGATTGCAATTTCGCTCTTCTCATAAAAGAAAAAATCCTGCATATCGATTCCGGCCCGCAAAATAAGACACCCCAAGCCAATATTGATGAAAAGTCTGAGCCATCGCGCCCAGAAAGAAATAATTAAAATGCGATGTCTTTAACCTGTAATGATTTATTCCAGCCAGTCGAGTGGCACACGAAATTGTTTGGGGATGAGAACACCGGTCTACTCCCGGACATTAACATCCCGCCCGCGAAAATCTCTACTCCTGAGGAAATGAACGAAACCAAGAGTGAAGGTCGGTACTGCTTCGTTTTTTCCTTTTCTTTATTGGATTCAGATTCACGTCAATGTAATACCTCTTTATTCACTCCCTAAGATCCAACTTAATATTACTCAGCTCGTAAAAAGAGAAATGTATTTCATCTCAATTCAGCCACACGCTAGACTTTTATGTATATATAAACACATTACTATATTGGTCTCTCGAAAGGCACCCAAAACAAGAACAATGTATGCAGAAACCTTCGTAAATCTTTCAACATACACGCACCTTAAAAAAAATACATCAACCCTCCATTACTCAAATCCACGCCAAGGAGCCAAACTATTACCCGCGTAGCTTGCACTAATATTTATCGATTCATGATACCAGCTTATAATTAACGACTGGGCGTAAACAATTTTCACTTGATCCTTGCATAATTACGCTACAACAAATACAAGTAACACGTCATGTCGCTCACGCCATCATTTAATTTTCAGTATTAATTATTAATGCACCACATTATCAATTAACATTTATACATTCATTACTATTTACCAGTACTCAATCAATGCACATTTAGGAATTAGTAAGCTCGCTGCAAAATTGTAATATTTGTTTTCACTTCCGTATGAAGATGCTAAGCAAAGTTATAAAAACACTATATGCAATGAGGGGTTTGAAGTAAATCGTTAGGAGGAGATTGCAACCATTCAGCTGAAAGGTTTATGTGAATATACCTCGTGCTTAAGTTGCACTGATAAATTATTACCTCTTTCAATCAATTCTAATTACATCATAAATACAATTAAACACTTCAATAAAAACAACATTGCGTTTAAAACATTGTGATTTTTTAATTCAGTTCAATTATAGATTACTCCGTAGTAATGAAATATTCTCATTCAAAAATGTATATTTTTATAGTTTTGGTATACAATAAAACACTTTTTACTTTGTTTGTATAACACTTTGATTTATTTGCTTGACTGCAGTTTCGGCAACTTAGCTTGCTATTATCAAAACTACAGTCTTAAAATTATTAGACTTTAGTTTTGATAATGGCAAGCTGAGTTGCCGAAACTGCAGTCAAACAAATAAAAGTGTTATACAAAAAAAAGTAAAAGTGTTTTATTCTATTTAAAAGCATGTATAACGAAGTAGAAGCTTTCTACATAACAAATATTTCATAGTTTTATTTCTTTCTAACACAAGGGCACACACTCCAATTTTAAATGCCCTGTCCTTCAGGCCAACATGAATTTCTTATTATGGTGAAATATTATTTACAACAACCAAGTTAAAGTGTGCAATTAGGTATAACGCATTTATGTTGCTGGCGGTCACCGGTGCCCCCGCGGCGCTGAAGTGTATGTTTTAGTTTTCGTAAGATTATTTTTTTTGCCTTGTAGAAAAAAAAATGCTATATCCAATAAGTAAACATAAACAGGGTAGGTTCTATTTTTAACAAATATTACTCTGAAAGGTGCAAACATTAACACAAAAAATCAAAACTTGAAAAAATGTATATTGTATTTTTTTAAATTCAAATATACCGTTTACCTTTCGGTGTCGGCGTTTAAGTTACATTACATATATAAAATTATAATAAAGGGCAGCTTATTCCTCATTCTTGTGTTTGTTTTTTTTATTTTTCTCTCCATTTATTGTATTTCTGGTTAGTTTTTCAGTTCCTCCCATTTCTTACTTCCATTCTCCGTGATTTTCGGGGTCTCTTTCCTGGTTCCCTTGCTTCATAACTATCTTTACTATTCTTTGCTGACTCATCCTTGTTACATGCCCTAACTATCTTAATTGGCTCTGCTGTATAGTTGTCTCTTCTAATTATATTTTTAGTTCTTGCTATTGTTATTATCTAGTAGACTAGTAATAACATGCAAATTTCTTTTGTATCATTCAATATCCGGCGTGGCACTAGTCAGGGAAGTAGTTGTTTCAATAAGTTATTTGTTTGTAGTCTTAAGCTACGCGCACACTTGTCGGTATCGGACGGCACGCATCGAATAAAATTGCTTAACAAAGTTGTAAACTAGTCAACGCACATTTATCGGTACGGCATGGAACGGATAAATGTGCGTTGACTCGTTTACAACTGTGTTAAGCAATTTTATCGGATGCGAGCCGTCCGTCCGATTCCGACAATTGTGCGCGTAGCTTTAGTAAGACTTAATGTTGCAGAGTCACGAACAGGCCAAATATTCATATATTCAGGCTATTTTTCGTCTTCGCTATTTTTATTTAATAAATCTGCAATAAGTGAGGTTGTCTCAAGTTAATTTATTTCTTCCGAAAATTTGCAAGTGATCCTCACATCCTTAACCAAAAGCTAAGCATATTAACCTCACAATTCACCAATTCATTTTATCTATTTATAATAATAGTAGTGATTGTGACTTTTGAGTGACTTTTCATCTACAGGCAGAAAGACCAAAGATCGATAGCTGAAACTAGTGATGGGATCATTCGAATGACGATAATCGATTAATTAGATTATCAAAGTAATCGATTATCTCGAGAACCTATTTTTTAATTCGAATGATCATTCAAATGATCAGTATTCGAATGATCATTCGAATGATCGGTACTCGAATGATCATTCGAATGAGTATTCGAATGATCATTCGAATAAGTATTCGAATGATCATTCGAAAGAGCATTCGAATGACCATTCGAATTATCTATACTCGAATGATCATTCAATTGGCATTGAAAGGTTAGAAAATAAATTCTTAAAAGTTCACAAAAAAATAAACTGGACATTAAAATATACGATACATTAAACCGGGCGGTAATCTTTTCCACGAAACATTAAGGCGAAGTACTCAGATAATATTTACAATATATTCTATATTATATTTTTATTATGATATATTGCTGAAATTAGAACACAAGTGTTTATTGAACGATTGTAACGAAATAACCGGAGTTCTGTTTTTAGTATTTAAGTCACGATCATTTGACTGATCATTCAGATATGTCTATACCACTTAAAAAATAAAAATATTCGATTCACGATCATTCGAATTATAATTCGAATTATTACTCGAACTTTTATTCGGGTGATCATTTGAATAAATAATCGATTTTCAGATGATTCGAATGATCACTTCAATAATCATTCGAATAAATAATCGATTTTCAGATCATTCGAATGACATTCGAATGATCACTCGAATAATCATTCGAATGAATAATCGATTTTCAGTTTATTTCGAATAGTAATCATTCGATTATTGAAATCATTCGATTATGCCCATCACTAGCTGAAACTATACTTTCATTGTATATACACTGAAGAAAAAAAAATTCAAATTCGTGAAATTTCGACGATTTTCAAACCGCCATAACTCGGCGTATTTTTAATCGATTTTGATGAGTCTTTAAGGCCAAAAAACTTTGAAGTATCTTCTTTAAAGCCATGCATGCGAACTTAAGCGTAACCCATTCCGCCCCCTCTAGCACCCCTGTGAAAAAAAATGTTTTTTTCAGGAAACCATGTCCAACTTTGACGTTGTATACGGAGTTGGAAACATTTTGTCGACTCGATCCACCATAAAGGCATTAAAATTTGATCAACTCCCTATGCAGGACTTAAAAAAACGAAGTTCCTACGACGATTTGGCACCAAGTTATGGTTGTTTAAAAAAAAGTGCATTCTGAGGTTTTTCGCACATAACTCAGTGACTTTTCTACCAAATTTGATGATTATTTTGGGAAAAAACCCATTTTGGCTTTACTTTAAGGGGATAATTAAAGTAGAGCCAAAATGGAATTTTTTCCACAAATAATCATCAAATTTGGTAGAAAGGTCACTGAGTTATGTGCGAAAAAACTCAAAATGCACTCAGATTGGAATGATCCCTTTTCGAACCGTTCAACCCCCGAACAAAAAAAACACGTTCTTGGGAGAAAAACGTCCTACTTTGGTAACGTGTACCGAGTTGGAAAATTTGTGTCGACTCGATCCACCAAAAGGGCATTGAAATGTGTTCAATTACCTATACAGGACTCAAAAAACGAAGTTCCTACGACGATTTGGCACAAAGTTATGGGTGTTTGAAAAAAAGTGGATTTTGTCGTTTTTTCATTTTTTCGTTTGTTCGTTTGGAGGCGGGTAAAGCCCTCTCTTTGAGTGGGGGCTAAACACATTTTACCTTTGATTTCTCAAAAGATCGTCGAAATTGGTTGAATAGAAGCCTAGTTATGGCCATTTAAAAATTACCTAAATTTTTACAAATCTCGTGTTTAATTTTTTTCCGAAATTTTGTAATTTGTTTGTTTTTATTGGACTAATGGAAAAATAGACGAATGGTGGTGAGTTAGGCCCACATTTTTTTCCGACCCTACAGAGATCGTTGATTTCCTTTTTTGACCTAAAATAAAGTTGGATAATAATGGAGTTCTAAGATACAAAATGCGATATTTATGATTTCGCGCAAATAATAAATTTTCGTGCATACCTCAAAGAACATGCAAAGAAAAATTCATCCGTGAAAACGAAAACAATTTCCTCGAAAAACTTCGGACTTATGAATCTGACTTCTTTTCAAACACCCATAACTTTGTGCCAAATCGTCGTAGGAAATTTGTTATTTGAGTCCCGCGCAGGTAATTGAACACATTTCAATGCCCTTTTGGTAGATCGAGTCGACACATTTTTTCCAACTCGGTATACGTTGCCAAAGTTGGCCGTTTTTTTGCCCAAAAAAGTGTTTTTTTGTTCGCGGGTTCAAGGGTTCGAAAAGGGATCATTCCAATCTGAGTTTACCCAAGTGGAGCCAAAATGGGATTTTTTTCCGAAAGAATCATCAAATTTGGTTGAAGAGTCACTGATTTATGAAAAATCTCAAAATGCACCTTTTTTTCAAACACCCATAACTTGGTACCAAATCGTCGTAGAAACTTCGTGCTTTGAGTCCTGCATAGGGAATTGATGAAATTTTAATGCCTTTATGGTGGATTGAGTCGACAAAAATTTTCCAACTCTGTAGACATCGTCAAAGTTGGACATGGTTTCCTGAAAAAAAACTTTTTTTTTCGAGGGGCGCTAAAGGGGGGCGGAAGGGGTTACGCTTAAGTTCGCAAGCGTGACTTTAAAGAAGACACTTCAAAGTTTTTCGCCCTCAAAGATTCATCAGAATCGATTGAAAACACGCCTATTTGTAGCGGTTTGAAAATGTTTGAAAGTGTTTCATTTTTTTTCCACTAATTGCCTTGTAATTATGGAACTTGGAGTTTGATAAAATTTGCATTAACGGTATTTACAGCCAAAATAAACATTTTTTGTATATTTACATCAGTTTTTGAATGATCAATAGATATGAAAAAAATCGGAACATATTACATAATCACCACATCAGTATTTGTTCTAATATTGTAATATGCTGTATTACTCGTACTAATTATATGTACATTGTAGCAGTATGTAATTGTATACAAGAGATAAATTCTGATGTAGTTTAAAAGGTCAAAGCTAGTCTATGGATTATTTAAGACAGTGCCATGTGCTTTATGCTACAGTATTTGTCTAGGATATTAATTGCTGTCGGAGTTAATTGTTCTTGGAAATTAGATGGTATTACACGTTTGCAACGTCCCCCTATTACAAACTTATTACTTTATTCAACATGAATCGCAACAAATGGTTTACAATAACCACGGGTAGATTATTTGCGTCGAAACTTTTATCAAATATCTTTTAACTTTGCTGCTTTCCCTTATGCTCTAACATCGCGCGCTCAAATAGTAAACTTTGTTGTTATTATTTTTTATATTTGACATTAATAAAAATGTAAGGAAAAAATGCGGATGTGATCATTAAACTTAACGAATTTATTTTTCTGATAAGTTGTGTATTTATAGATTTTTCTTCAAAAACTATTAAGCTTTCGAAAAAGAAACGTATTCTTTATAAGTTGTTTATTTTAGCAATCTCTACAATTTTTATTATTTAAATTTGGTAGCTATTATCATTTTACAATTAGAGACTACACAACAAAAATTGTTTCTAAATATATGTATATCAATAAACATTAAATATTGTTTCCCCATCTGAACACTTCAAAACCGGTTTCGACCTTTCAGGTCTCATCAGTGTAGTTAGTTGCTGTTGGGGAAACGGATTGGAATATAAGTATTCCAAACGCCGTTAAAGGAAGAAAATTCCAATAAAAATCTCCGTTTCCCCATCAGCAACTAACTACAGTGATGATACGTGAAAGGTCGAAACCGGTCTGTAGGTGTTCTGACGGGGAAACAATATTTAATGTCTACGTTATTATTGTTATATTTGCCGCCGCTGGCATTCCCATATCTGTCGGTGGTTAGGCCACTGGGATTGGGTACAGCATTCAGGCAATAGATTTCGCCACATTGGCGTTTCTACCTATTATATCATTAATAACAGACTAATACTATTATGAATGTTATTATTGTTAAATGGCTATCGACCAAAGGTATTTCTGCCTAGATTTCTCAATTTTATTGCGTTTTTAAATTACTTTCGTTTTTCTTTAGTTTTAATATAAATACATTTGGATGGATTGGATATAACCTTTTAAAAAGACGTAATGAGCCTTTATGGTTCTTTTTGAAAAATTGATCGAATTATAATTTAACAAATATGCATTGGCCAAACTATGAAACAAAAGTGGTTAATTTTTTTTTCTATTAGTCTATGATAAACAAAAACAAATCATGTCAGAGAGGTCACGACCACCTAGCTAGATGCAAGATTAATATTTGAAAAAATGACGTATGCCATTATTTTTCAAAGAAACATTTGATTTGTATGTAATATTGAATAAAAAAATACAGGGTGTTTTATTTAAGATTTGAAGACTGACGTCCGGTGAAATCAAATATACAACTTAAATTTTTTGATCGGCAGTAAACTTAAATTTGCTTTTAGTATAACCCTATAAAATTTCAAATTGATTTCACAGCAAACAAAACAGAAATGTATAGTTTGTATAATTAAATTTTGTTAAAAAAAAATAAAGGACGATTAGGGTTTTTAAAATTCCACCAAAAGCTTTTAATTTCTTTAGAATGTCAAATAATACTGAAGTTTAAAGTTTATTAGTTTTTGAGATAGAGCGCCCATAGACATTTTCTCAAAATGGTCGGACTCGTCTGTGAGGACCTCAAAATGGATATTTCCGTTGAAATTTCGCATTTTACGAAAAAGTAAAAAAGTGAAAAAAAAAACAGATGATGCAATACGTCAAGAAATTACAAGTTACGGCGTTAATTAATTAACCTCGAGGCAGCTAATTATATGGGG
The DNA here is from genome assembly GCA_910593695.2 of Ocypus olens. Lineage (NCBI taxonomy): Eukaryota > Metazoa > Arthropoda > Insecta > Coleoptera > Staphylinidae > Ocypus > Ocypus olens. The sequence continues at coordinate 17,023,947 of OU343057.1, forward strand.
CAATTGAGAAATATGGTGGCCGTTATTTCCATTTCTCAACATATTTACGCGATAAATTCTTGGCCGCCGCTTCATAATTCGGTTATGCATTTGCATGATGCTAATTGAGCAATATTTTCGCCATTCCGGAGTAAAACCAAACAGGACCGGACTTGATAGCAATGGATTGCCTCTTTAAAAATTCCGCGGACAAATTCCGCATCCGCACAAAAAGCACACTTAAACGCATCTGTCGAATAGACAACGAAAGGGACGAAACAAAGGGTGGATTGTTTCATTTCCGTTCTTAAAACGCCGAATCGAATACAATAAAATCGGGTTATTCATTATGTCTCCCCCTTTTATATAAATATATTTAAAATTGGAATATTTAATATTTTCCCTGGGTTACGGCGAGGCGCTTATTTTATTTCTACTTTATTGATGCTTAAAATGCAAGAATGAGTCAATTTTAATGTTTAAATTGACATTACGTTTTTATTGTATAAACAATTTTATATTTACCCGGCGCATGCACCAGAATGTTTCGATTTTGCAAATACATATAATACTGAGATATGTATTTAGGATAATTAGTAGCCGTTAATTTATAGCAATATATATAGGCAACATTTGAGTTTTAAGATAATAAAAAGTACTTAATTTTTAATAAAATTTTATTTAAAATTAGTTTCGAGGTAATTAACTGGCAGAGGAAATATGCATTGCGAAAACACTGTGAAATAAGATATATATATATATATATATATCTTTTAATACATCCGCACAGATTTCTTATAGAAAATAAAAGTGTATATTGCATTACAGCTTATGTTTGCAAAGTGCGCAAGAAGTATTTGACCTCCAAATTTATTCTAGGTGTTTCGTGGCGTAAATTAAACTTGTGGTTGCTAACATTGTTATTGATATTGATACAAAATGTCAATTCATGCCTTAGAAATGTTCAGTGCAACAAATTCTTAATAATCTACATATTATGCGCAAGAAATTTCTTAAATCTTCAAAAACTTGTATGTGACTTTGATTTAAGCTCTTTTTACAAACTTAAAGGAAACGGTTCAACTTAACTGAAGAAAATATGTTAAAATCAAAGTAACATGAAAAAACTGAAACTTTTTGTGACCCAATGTGAAACAATCAAAACATATCAGTTGCATAGAAACAACCTATTCGAACCATATTCTTAATCCAAGAGTAAATTGGGGGCCGCGGTGGCCTAGTGAGTAGAGCTTCGTGGTCGTGGGTTCGAATCCCATCCGTGCGGTCACTTTTTCGGAACGAAGAAGTGGCCGTGCGGGTCCATGGATGTTTAGTGTATGTCCCATTCATTATTAAAAATGAAATCTTAAAAATTATATATCGTTAGTGGCCGAATAGCTAGATGCTTACGCCAATTCCAAATCATCCGCAATTCCTCAGTCCGAATTCCCGTCAACCATCCTTTCTAAAAAAAAAAAAAACAGAGTAAATTGGAATGATTTACGAAATTTCTGTTGTTTTTCAAACCAAACCAATTGCACGGTGGTGGTGGTGATGGAATTATATACTGAAGGAAAAAAAATGAAAGACTTAATATTGGTGAAATTTCGACCATTTTCAAATCGCCATAACTCGGCTTATTTTCAGTCAATTTTGATGAATCTTTGAGGGCGAGAAACTTTGAAGTGTCTTCTTCAAAGCCATGCATGCGGACTTAATTGTAATCTCTTCCGTCCCCCTCTAGTGCCCCTGTGAAAAAAAGTTTTTTTCTGGAAACCATGTCCAACTTTGACGATGTCTACGAAGTTGGAAAAATTTTGTCTACTCGATCCACCATAAAGGCATTAAAATTTGATCAATTCCCTATGCAGGACTCGAAGAACGTAGTTCCTACGACGATTTGGCGCCAAGTTATGGGTTTTTGAATTTTTGCATTTTGAGGTTTTTTGCACATAACTCAGTGACTTTTAAACCAAATTTGATGATTATTTCGGGAAAAAATCTCATTTTGGTTTTGGGGTAAACATAGATTGGTATGATCCCTTTTCGAACCCTTCAACCTCCGAACAAAAAAAAAACAGGTTTTTGGGCAACAAATGGACTACTTTGGCAACGTGTACCGAGTTGGAAAAAATGTATCGACTCGATCCACCAAAACCGCATTCAAGTGTGTTCAATTACCTGTGCAGGACTCAAAAAAAAAGTTGCGGGTGTGCATTTTGTGTTCTTTTTATTTTTTCGTTTGGAGGAGCGTAGAGCTATCTCTTTGAGTGGGGAATAAACCCTCTCAAAGAGGACACATTTTGCTTTTGTTTTCTTAAAAGATCGTCGAAATCGGTTAGATAGAAGCCGAGTTATGGAAATTTGAAAATTACCTAAATTTTTACAAATCTCAGGTTTCATTTTTTTCCGTCAGTGTAATTTATTTGTTTTTATTGGACGAATAGAAAAATGGAAGAATGGTGGTGAGTTACGCCCACATTTTCTTCCGACCCTTCAAAGATCGTTAAAGTGAGGCTTTTTTGACCTAAAATAAAGTTTTTTGTTAATCGAGTTCTAAGATACAAAATGCGATTTTCATGATTTCGCACAAACAATGAATTTTCGTGCGTACCTCAAAGAACATGCATTTCTTTCGTGAAAACGAAAACAATTTCGTCGAAAATCTTGGGACTTATGAGTCAAAGAACCATAAAATTCGCTTTTTTCAAACACCCATAACTTTGAGTGTATTATATGGTACTAATGTGTTTGCTTAAAATTGAATCTAGATCAATTCTATACTTTGCTTAGCCGAAGGCGTAATTTCGATTTGAGGTGCGCACCGACTCTGCAGAAAACACTATATGTGTGCTAAATCTTTAATTTTTTTTGCGCGTTATTTGAAATTTCTCTTGCGGGCCGGATTGTAGCTGGTTGAGAGCCGGATCCGGCCCGACGCCGGAGGTTGCCCATATATGTTTTAAGCTGTTAAAAATAAAAGGGGGGCAGAGGAGGACCCGACAAAGTGGGCGTTTGGTCCAAAAAGGTTGAGAAACACTGACCTACCTGATGAATATTTTGATACCTTACTTATGATCCAATATAAGGTTTCAAAATGTTTTATTGCTCTACAGTTGTTTCATGACACAGTGGCTTCATCAGGAAGATAACAAATGTGGTGAAACAATAATTGTAGAACAATACTATGATTTGTAACCTTACACACTCTGATCCAGTATAAGGTTTCAAAATGTTTTATTGCTCTACAATTGTTTTATGACAAAGTGGCTTCATCAAGAAGATAACAAATGTGGCGAAACAGTCATTGTAGAGGAATACAATGATTTGTAACCTAACACACACTGATCCAATATAAGGTTTCAAAAGGTTTCAAAATGTTTTATTGATGTGCAATTGTTTCGCCAAACAGCGGCTTCACCAGGTAGATAAAAAAATGAGATGAAACAATTGTAGAGCAATACAACATTTTGAAACCTTACTCTGTGTCAGGGCTTCAAGTTCAAGTTCAAGTTTTTCTTGAATTTTAAATAACATGTACCATGATATAAAATTAAAATTCAGTTGCTAACAGTGTAATTAAACCAGGTTTTTAAAGAAAACCTTTGTTTTTGGTCTCCTGAAAAAATTTGTTGCATGGACTGAATGCGTTCATATGCTTTCAAATTTTTGAAGCAATATGTTTCCCGCTAATATGCAAACCATTAATTTGCAACATTATTTTCTTATCAACAACATACATGTTAAATAATAGCGGGCTTGGCGGACATCCTTGCCTAATAATAAAATAGTAATCATTTTTTTTTTACTACTTTTCTCTTTACAGTCCAGTTCAGTGTAGATGTCTGGTCTACCATAGATTAACCCCGCCCGCACTTCTGGAACAACATCCTAATCTTCACATCTATTTACTTGTCCTTGATCTTATTCATTATTATTTTATCGGGGCTATTCATCATTCATCATTTCTTTAGGATCATCACTGCTACAACCTTACTAAAAGGACTTGACAATACCTAACATTTTTTATCTCCTCTTCAAATCCTATTAGCAATCTTTTTCTACGTCAGTTATAAAATGTACAGTTTTTTTCATTAATTTGCGTTCATAAAATATGTGATTCTCGAAGCCTTCAAAAAGCGTGAAAAAGTGCCATAACGGTTCATTTTTCACTCTTTTGCGTGAAAAAAGTGCCGTAGCGGTTCATTTTTTAACGCAACTAAAAAATTGTTTACGCAACACGCCGCGAGCTCCGCCGATAAACGTCAAACATTCATTTCAGAAGAAGAAAACTTGATTATTATTTTTTTTTCTTCATTTAAAATAAGTATTACTTATAAATATTGATTAAGGTTTTATTAAACTTATTTAAAGTTACGGACGTAGAAAAAAAAATTCTATGAAACTCGAGAGTAAAGCAACGTTTTTTCACTTGTAGGAATTGCCACACTCGTCTTCGGCTCGGGCGGCAATCTTTCCTACTCATGAAAAAAAGTATTACTTTACTCACTTGTTGCATAAATAACTATTAGTATACTCTCCTAGCTTTTACGAATCTGGTTTTAAACCGTTCCTGTTTTATTTTCCAGTGCTTTTACATTAAAATCACCTTAAGAATTAAATACCTTTCTTGCATCCGTGTCTTCAATTTCTCCCTACTAGTCTCTAATTGTCGTGTGAAGCTTTTTCTCTTTGAACTTTTTCTAATGCATTTATAGGAAAATAACATACCTGTTTATCTCTCTTACTTTTCCCATCCTGGTTGTTAGTAACTCTGAAATGTTAACAAATATTCATATTTAGGCTTAATTTATTAAGTTACTCACCTTCTTTCTTTTCTCTTTTAAGGAAGCCTCCATTTTTTCAAGGCGCTCTTGCACTCTTCGTCACCTTTATCTCATCCGCGCTGGTACACTCTCGAAACGCTCTTAGAAAATCCTCTTTGGCCTTCTTACAACTGTTGTAAAAACATGCTAGTTTAGTTCTTACACTGTTATATCTCCTTAAACCGTTCTAATGTAAAAGAATTTGATCCTTTTAATATTTTTAGCCTTCTGGCACTAGCAATATAACCTTATCTTGTCCCTATATTCTACCATCCAGCCTCATTCGTACCTAGCTGTACTATCACTAGAAAATTCTCATAACTAAATTAAGAAATTAAACGTGGCTCTCTTATGGATAACATGGATCTTAATATCTTAATATTTAGAAAACGCTTTAATCGCCAAATTTTGTGGACCATGTGTTGCATGTAGGATTTACATTTTCTTCACAGCCCTGATGTACAGCTTGTGTGTGAGGCGATCCAGAGCGTTAGGCGTATGTAATGGCCTCCCTGCAGTTGACTGTGGTGTGGTCGAATTTAGAACATTTGCTGCACGCTACAGCGTTTTATATAAATATTACATGATTTTCATCTTTATCACTTTAAACCGCACTATAGATTATCAAATCGTAAAATAGAAATAATATATCGAATATTTAAAAAGAAATATTTAATATATCAAATTAAATAGCGTAAATAGGTAATATTTCCTAATAAATAATAAAACACTTTTTACTTTGTTTGTATAACACATATGTTTATTCGTTGATTACTGTAACTCGGTAATTATCAAACTAACGTTTTGATGATAAATGTGTTATACTAATACTAAAACATTATATTGTTTATTCATAAACATGTATAATGAAGGAAAAGCTTTCCACATAACAAGTATTAATATTTCTTAGATCTTTTCAGACTTAGTCTTGATATAACTTTCTTTAAAATTGCGAAACACTTTGTATTTCCACACACAAAAAAATAGCATTTTTTTTATAATAAAACTTAAAACTGCCATCATAGTTGATTCAATATTTTCCGAGCTTGACGATCGTTTCAAATATTATACTATTTGAGGGGACTGGGACTAATGTGTTTTATACCAGGCCGCAGGCTGTTTTAGCGTGTCGTATGGTCGGATAAGGGCTAATGCATTTCATGCCGCTTTGAGTCTTTTGCTTAGAACTATCATCAGAGCTAAGACTTCTCAATCCTGGTTTTCTATATATCGCTTATGTCCGGATTACAGGTAACAGGTATGCGGATTACCGGAGGGGAACGAACGACATACTTAATACTTTATAGTGGAGCATGCCGCAATATGTTTTAGCGGTATCAATCATGGAGTGAAGTGTAATAAAACGACCGGCGATTTGATGGCCATTTACCCATTTAAAAATTCAATGAGAGTTTCACTCGCTTATGCCGTTTTGGGGGTTGCGTAAGAAGTGGCCGTTCGCTGATCCTTTATTCCACGGAAATCGATGGGCTGATGATAATTTAAAGTCCCGCAAACTGGAGTCAACTTGCTCATAATAATTTCTCGAACAATTTCACTCGTGGATAGAAATAATACTTAATAGTCGGGCCGATCAAAACTTTCCATAATATTGTGTAGCGGGTATAAATTTCGATTTGAAATTTTCGGCAAACCGCCCCCCGTGTAAACATTGTGCAGGTTTAATTAACCGGACAACTCATTGTGGGATTTATAGTTGATATGTTTTTTCAAACATGCACATTCGGAAAAATCCGTCGGCGATTCGACGAGTAAATTTTGTATGTTAATAACAGTGGAGCTGATAATCTGTAGGCCCAGAGGGGAATCCAATGAATCGATGTTGGAAGTCTCAACTGGGAAGACCAATAAAACATTATTATGTAATTATGTAATCCGCAGAGGGGTATATATATTTTTTATATACTCAAATATATTTAACTCATAATTCTAGAAGAGGCGTTGGAGCAGAAGTTATTAAATTCATAGGATTTCATACCAATATTTTTAACGAAACACATGTTTATGCGGCAAGTACGTTCCGCGAATTTATCTTGAATTAAATCGAGTCTGATTTGACGCTTTAGTTAAATACTATATTTTTTTTTAGTATTTCAGTTAAACTTACCTTGGTGCAATAAATTGGATATTTACTTTAAGACATTTATTATATCCATTTTTTATATTTATATTAGAGCTGCAATTAATATATTCTCATTAATTAACTTGCAATAAAAATGCAGATGTTGTTTAATGTTTCAAAAATTGCTTTATTGTACTACCCCAATAATATTGGCAACAACTCGTATTTAAATACAATAAAACGAAATGTAGCCTGAATATATGAATATTCAACCTGTTCGTTAATCTGCAAGCAAAAATTAAGTCTTACTAAGACTATAAACAAATAACTTATTGAAACAACTACTTCCCTGGCTAGTGCCACGCCGGAAATTGAATGATACAAAAGAAATTTGCATGTTATTACTAGTACTACTAGATAATAACATTGGTTTAAGATCGTTTATTTCTACATACAAGACTAACTTATTATTATTATTCTAAAATGAAATGTGAAACTTTAAACTGTAAATGTTATTATTAAAATGAAAAACCAGAAAACATTTTGACAAGGACACACAGTGTTAACTTATCTAGTGTTACTAGATGAAACAAATTTGATAATAACTAAAAATATCACTGAATTAAAAAATATATGAAAATTAAGTAACTAACTCGTATTTATTTCATATACAAGTAAAACCCTATACAGCGTGATTAATAGAAAATAAACGAATGCTTTTCCTTATTTATTTATTTTAACAAAGACACTAGTAATGATGTATTGCGTCTCAAATGTAGAGTATCGTAGAGAGATTACTTATCCTTGGATACCGAAAAATTGCTTTCTACCCTCCCTCCATGTATTACTGAATGCATCGTTCCACGTTTGTAGGAATATTCTGTTTTTAAAACCATTTATTTATAATATATTATGTTTTTAATATGGTTTCGAATATATTTGTTATACATTTACATCTGCATTATAGTAAACAACCGGTAAACAACAAAAACAATAATTAATAAAAACATACAATCAATTAACACATCTATTGATTTGCTAAACAAATTAATTTCGAAAAATAAAGAATGCTAAATGTTTACATTAACGTAACACTGGAAAACTAGGGAATATTTAAAATATCAGAAAATAGACAGGTCAGTGCTTTTTTAGACTCTCATAGAGGTGAGTATTTACTCTCTAAAGTATTCATTCACTTTTGTTTTTGTAACAGTGCAAGCCTCGGAAACCAATCTATACACGCTCATTTTAAGGGCATAAAAAAGCAAATACACAATATGATTTGAAAACGATACGATCTCCATGAAATTGTTAGAAAAGTCGCAATAAAAATTGTAATTTTTCAACAGGAAAATGCGTTACAAGGTCAGTGGCAGATTTGACATTGCAATTATCAAAAATGCCGCATCAAAAGAAACCATTGTAGATGTGAAAAAAATATAATAAAATTGTATAGTGATATTAATTTCTACCGAAGTATTGGAAAACCATTGGACTTTGCTGTAATTGAAAGTTTCATTAGAAGATACATCCACACTAATTCTTTAGAAAACTAACCAAAAAGTGGACGTGCACAAAAACTTACGCAGCGAGAGCGGAAGAGTATATTCAGGAAAATACAGCACACAAGTTGGTTACAGAAAATGAAATTGAATTCGGAAAACGCGTGGGCAATGAGACTGTAAGAAGAGTTTTACGAGACAATCAACTTCATGGCAGAGCAACAAGAAAGAAATGCTGGATGTAAGACGTAAACAGAAATAAGAGGTTGTTATTTGCTCAATATTTGCAGTGCCGGCTCGTGGAACATGTTGATGGTAGAGCCACTACAATATACCTCCCTCCCTCCCCTTTGAAGAAAGAAAGAACGATTTATCTTCCTAGATCAAAGTAACTGGCGAAAAAGTGTTTTAAGGATTAATTAAAAATTCTTGCTAAGCTTGAAACTACACTAGCTTGACAGCTGACAGCGAAATATACTACTTTTGACAGCTGAAAAATACAATGTTTGACAATTCAAAAATGTTGAAAAAAACTATTTTTATTAGCTGAAAAATAGTGTTTTTGACAGCTGAAATATACCATTGCTGACACACGAAAAATACCATTTTTGACAGTAAAAAAAATACTATTTTTGACAGTAAAAAAATACTACTTTTGGCAGCAAAATATACAACTTTTGATAGCTGAAAAATACAATTTTTGACAATTCAAAAATGTCAATAAAAACTATTTTTATTAGGTGAAAAATACTGTTTTTGGCAGCTGAAACATAGCATATTTGGTAGCTGAAGAATACCATTTTCTACAACTATAAAATACAACTTGAGACAGCTGAAAAATACTATTTTCAACAGCCGGGGATTGCCATTCTTGACAGGGGAAAAATATCATTCCCGACAACTGAAACATACCGTTATTGGCAGCTAAAAAATACAATTTTTGGCAAAAAAAACAATTTTTATCAACAAAATATACAGGTTTTGACACCTGAAAATGACATTTTTGACAGTTACAAAATTTTAAAAAATGCTTCTTTTGATAGCTGAAAAATGCGATTTATATAGGTGGAAAATACCATTTTTGGCAGCTGAAAATAGCATTTTTGACAGATGAAAAATTACATTTTTGATAGCTGAATGATACAATTCTTAATAGCTGAAAAGTACCATTCTTAATAACTGCAACATACTATTATTGATAACTGTATCATACCATTATTGTCAGCTAAAAAATACAATTTTTAAAAACAAAAAATACAATTTTTGACAACAAAAAGTACAATTTTTGAAAGCTGAAAAATTCCATTTTTGACAATAAAAAAAATGTCGAAAAATGCTGATTTTGATAGCCGGAAAATACCATTTTTATAAGCGGGAATTACCATTGTTGACAGCTGAAAAATATCATTTTTGACTGATGAAGAATATAATTTTTGACAGCTGAAAAATATCATTTTTGACAGCTGAAAATACCGTTTTTCAAGAGCATTCTTGGAAACCGCAAAAAACCATTATTGACAACTGTAACATACCATTATTGTCAGCGGAAAATGCCATTTTGACAATAAAAAATGACCAAAAATGCTGTCTTTGATAGCTGAAAAATACCATTTTTATAGGTGAGAAATATCTTTTTTGACAGCTAAAAAATATCATTTTCGACAGTTGAATAATACATTTCTTAACAGCCGAAAACTTTTTAACAACTAAAAAACACCATTCTTGACAACTGCAACAAACAATTGTCAATAATCAACTGTAACAAACCATTATTGTCAGCAAAAAATACAATTTTTGACAACACAAAAAATACAAGTTTTGGCATTTTTACAGTTAAAAAAATGTCGAAAAATGCTGCGTTTGATAACATTTCCATTGGTTGAAAATCGCATTTTTGATAGCTGAAAAATATCATTTTTGACAGTTAAATAATACACTTCTTAATAGCTGAAAATCACCTTTTTCAACCGCTAAAAAATACCATTGTTGACAACTGCAACAAACCACTATTGACAACTGTAACATACCATTATTGCCTGATAAAAAATACAATTTTCGACTACAAAAAGTCAATTTTTGATAGCCAAAAAATGACATTTTTGACAATTAAAAAAAAATCAAAAATTGCTGTTTTTGATAGCTGAAAAAATACATTTTAATAGGTGTGAAATACCTTTTTGACATTAAAAAAAACATTTTTGACAACTGAAAAATATCATTTTTGACATTTTAATCATTCACTTTTTAACAGCTGAAAAATACCATTCTGGACAATTGCAACAAAACATTATTGACAACTGTAACAAACCATTATTGTTAGCTAAAAAATACAATTTTTCACAACAAAAAGTACAATTTTTGAAAGATGAAAAATGCCATTTTTGACAAATAAAAAATGTCGAAAATACTTTTTTTGATAGCTGAAAAATACCATTTTAATGGCTAAGAAATACCGTTTTTGACAGCTGAAAAATAACTTTTTGACAATTGAAAAATATAATTTTTGCTAGTTGAATAATACATTTCTTAACAGCTGAAACATACCATTCTTGACAGCTGTAATGAACCATTGTTGACAATTACAACACACCATTATTGTCAGCTAAAAAATACAATTTTAGACAAGAAAAGAAAGAAAGAACGATTTATCTTCCTAGACCAAAGTAACTCGCGAAAAAGTGTTTTAAGAAGTAATTAAAAATTCTTGCTGAGCTTGAAACTACAAGTAGTGCCATGGCTCCTTGGCTCTATATAACGAACCGCCCCTGATTATTTGAAGCCCGAATTGTTCTGGAATGAAGTTATATTTAACGAGTAGTCGAAATTTAACCTGATTGGACCAGATGGTAAAAAACTGGTATGGCGTAAATTAGGAGTAAAAAGAGTCAGTTCATGACTCCGATGTGAAATCTTAGAAGAAGTAAATGTTGTCCCAAAAAATGTTGATGAGTAAAAGAAAAGGTCCTCACCTTCTAAATTGCAGGGAACCAAGTTTAAGGTCGTCACTTCAAAATTTTTCAAATTTACCCCAAAAACAAAGTGGAGACTTAAAAAAAACAAAAAAGGTCCTCACGCCCAACCAATTTTTCATGATGCAAATGGAGCTGAAAATTTCCACAGGAATCACTTGTCTCCACGACTCACTTCTCAGAGTTGACTCTTTGAGTGCACTCACTCATGAGTTAGCCGTCTCTAGTTAAAACTAAACATATATTCTTCGTCTTCCGGTTTAATTTAATTTAACCCCTAACTGCATGATTTTTTATTTTTATGAAACAAAAATAATTATGAATACCTTTAGTTTACAGTAATTGGGAAAAATATTTAAAAAACGTAACATTATTTTTTTACAAAAATACAGGTTGTGCCATATCTGTCTTTATTTAACTATTTGCTGCATACGGGACTACAATTTAAACTACCAAATTTAGGCAAGCTGTGACACATCGGCCTACAAAATAGACCACAAAGTTTTCGGTTTAACGACTGTCAGTACATATAACGCAAATGCGTTCTGGCAAAAATCTCTTGTTTCCAGATGCCTATGTAAACCAGATATTTTCTTCTAGGCAACCCTATTAGTCTTTAAAATGTATCTAAATATAAATTTTTACCACCAGCCGCTAAATAAAGCTAAAAATTTATGCAAACTGCTTTGTACCATATATGGCACGTTATGCAGAAAGGGGTTAAGGGGTAACACCACCCCTGGTATTACGCCAAAATCATACGTAACTTTGGGAATTATTTTTGGGCAAATGTATAGCTTTATTTAAATAACACGAAAAGTAAAATTGTGCATGTATTTGAGTATAGAAAAATGTTTTTTTTTGTTTGTTTATAATTACCGCAAATGGCGGCGCACGCGCATACTTCCGCAATGGACTTTTTGCGGGACGCCATTTTGCGTACACGATTTCTCCGAGATGGTTTAGGCTAGAGCAAAGAACAATAGACTTGTATGTTCTATATTGATTGAAGTTACAAAGTAAGCAAAGCACAGTGGTGCAAATGAGGAAAAAACGTTTCAAATAAAAATTGTATAGGGGGCCGCGGTGGCCTAGTGAGTAGCGTTCCTGCTTCTGGGCCTCATGGTCGTGGGTTCGAATCCCATCCGTGCGGTCACTTTTTCAGAACGAAGAAGTGGCCGTGCGGGTCCATGGATGTGTACGTCCCATTCATTATTAAAATGAAATCTTCAAAAAACTTATATACGTTAGTGGCCGAACAGAAAATCGATTACGCCAATTCCCTTATAGTCATTCAGTCTCCTTAAGCCGCAATTCCATCAAACAACCTTCCTTAAAAAAAAAATTGTATCACATCAAGGAAGATATATGATGCCAGGGGTATATCAAATTTGAACGGCTTACGATTACAATCAAATAACAAGTACAGCTAAAGTGGCAAAAAGTGGCACGTAAGAACCCGGAGGAAGGCGGAGCATTTCTTATAATAATACTTTAAACAAAAACCTGAAATTTTAGGTATTTTCGTGTATTTCCTTATGATTATAAAAAAAATGCACCGCTTTCCCTCGAGCTCTATGTTGCATTTTTTAACAGCAGATGACATTACTAAACTGTACTATATAAATTAAGTGCTGCTTCTTGCAACTTACTTGTTTTGATAGTAATCGCAACCGCGGTGTTCTACGTTATATTTAAAGCTTCATATTTAGGAAATCTTAAGTGCAAATGGCACAAATAGGCATTAGGTATTTTTTTTTTCATTTTTTAAGAGCCTCCCTAGGAAGGCTCAAGTGGCTCTCCTGAATAATATGATCGCGTGTGCCTCCTTCAGATCTTAAACAACAGTTCAAGATCTGGTATTGGAGACTTCCGTTAGTTTTATATTCAGATTTCTAGTATGTTTTAACGTCAGCTACAAGAATATGTAATAAAAAGTACCGATTCCCGCATAAACAAATCAGAGTCCTTGGTAGCGGGTTCCAAGGTCATTCCAAGGTGAAATTAATATCAGCACCATATGTGTCCTCTGATGTGATGCAACTTTTGTCTGAAACGTTTTTTTCGTATATTCTGTATTTTGCCAGTGATTTTTTTCCTCATTTGCACCACTGCGCGACGTTATAATTTTGATAAATACAAGAAAACGAAATGTAGCCTGAATATATGAATATTCAACCTGTTCGTTAATCTGCAAGCAAAAAATTAAGTCTTACTAAGACTATAAACAAATAACTTATTGAAACAACTACTTCCCTGGCTAGTGCCACGCCGGATATTGAATGATACAAAAGAAATTTGCATGTTATTACTAGTACTACTAGATAATAACATTGGTTTAAGATCGTTTATTTCTACATACAAGACTAACTTAAAAATTATTCTAAAATGAAATGTGAAACTTTAAACTATAAATGTTATTATTAAAATGAAAAAACCAGAAAACATTTTGACAAGGACACACAGTGCTAAACTTATAATTTTGAGTTATGATGTGACTCCTTCGATAAATAAACAAATTGCTATATAAGACGCTGTTCCCACGATTATGACACTGCTGTTCAGGATTTTCGATGCTCTCTTCCAAATGACACTATTGTTTTGCGCAAATCCACCGAGACAACGTTCGAGCAAAATTTCGTTAGACAAATCTTTGTAGATGGGTCGAATAGCGTCTAAAACGTTATTAGTAAGGGAAATTTTTGTACGATTGTTGGTACTCGTCCAAAGTTCCCAAAGAGCTCGTTTATTGTCACTCGCACTAGGAGTCCGGAACTTCAGGTTGCGATTTGTCTCTTGTCGAGCTGTAGTAGCACAGTGGTTCAGAATTCGAAAAAGCTGGCCAAAACTCTAAATCTTGATAAATGTGACATAAATGGGTACTAATCGCAGATTATGAATTTGATGTCAAAATATAAAAATTAAAAATGGCGGATCCAATATGGCGGACATAAGTGATAAACTTATTATTGTCCGCACTGGAGAAATTCAATATTTTAGAATAACAATGATCCCAGCTTTCCGGTGATTATTTTATAATTTAGTCAGGGTGTGTAGAAGATCTTTTTATACCATAAAATGGTATAAATTTCGAGTAAGTCGGTAGCAATTGTTTTAATATTTTTTTGGCAGCACTCAGTTTTCGGGTGATTATTTTGAAATTTAGTAAAGATGTGCTTGAGATTATTTTTAAACCATAAAGAAGAATCAATTTTTACTAAATTCTGAAAATTTCAAGTTTGCATTTATTTGGCTACACTGGAGAAATTGGCAACTTCAGTATAACAATCGGTTATCATATGATTATTTCCAAAATTAGTGTAGGATTTTTCTTAAATCATAAAGCAGAATCAATTTTGAGCAGATTTTAAAAATTTCAAGTTGGTCACAATTGTTTTTACATTTATTTGGCCACACTGAAGAAATTCGCAACTTTAACAACAATTTAATGATTATTTTCAAAATTATTAAAAAATTGGCCCTCGGCTTCCAGTCGATGAGCACTCTCCATCCTCGGGCCAAAACCATAACCACTTATACTATACAGGGTGTGTACAAACTGAAGGGAAACCATTGTGATCCTAAAAAATTTCCAAACATTTCTTTTTGCGGAAATATGCATTTCGCCGATTCCGACAATTTTCGTAAAAAAACTGAGTGTCTGCCTTTGTGCCTGTCATATTGATTTTTACTCTCTCCCTACAAACTACGGGAAAGTGTTCCGATTGTAAAAAAAATTATAAACATTTTTTTTTGCGGAAATATTCATTTTGTCGATTTCGACAATTTTTGTTAGAAAAATGTATGTCTGTCTGTCAAATTGATTTTTTACTTTCTCCGTACAAACCAAGGGAAAGTATTGTGATTGTAAATTAATTTCAAATATTTTTTTGCGGAAATATCATTTTTTTCGATTCTGACAATTTTTGTAGAAAATATGTATGTCTACCTTTATGTCTCTCTGTCTGTCATATTTAGTTTCTAGTTTCTCCGTACAAACTACAGGAAAATATTGTGATCCATTTTTTTTGCGGAACAGCCGTTTCGTTGATTCCGACAATTTTTCTGAAAAAGAAAGTGTCTGTGTGTCTGCCTTTGTGTCTGTCTGTCTGTCATATTTATTTTTTATTTTCTCCTTACAAACTAAGGGAAAATATTGTGATCATAACAAATTTCCAAATATTTTTTTTGCGGAAATATCCATTTCGTTAATAAATAGCCATTTCGTCAATTCCAACAATTTTTGTGAAAAAAATGTGTCTGTATGTCTGCCTTTGTTTCTGTCTGTTATATTTATTGTTATTTTCTCCTTACAAACTAACGGAAAATATTGTGATCGTAAAAAATTTCCAAATATTTTTTTTTTGCGAAAATATACATTTCGTCGATTCAGACAATTTTTGTAAAAAAATATGTGTCTACCTTTGTATCTGTCTGTCTGTCATATTAATTTTTTTACTTTCTCCATACTAACTACAAGAAACTGTTGTGATCGTAATAAAAATACAAACTTTTTTTTGTGGCAAAATCCATTTCCGTCGATTCCGAATTTTCTTTTTTTAAATGTGTGTCTGTGTGTCTGCCTTTATGTCTGCCTGTCTGTTATATTTACCTTTTACTTTCATCGTGCAAACTACGAGAAAGTATGCGGAAATATCCATTTCATCGCTTTCGACAATTTTTGTTAAAAAAAAGTCTGTGTGACCGTCTGCCTTTTTGTCTATTTGTCTGTCTTTTTTATGTTTTACTATATCCGTACAAACTTCTTTCAAATTCCTTATTTCTTCTTTTTTTACTAATTTGGGTAGGAGGAGATCTTTCCTCTACAATCATCAGGGAAGATAATATTCCAATATAAAAAAATTATACACCCTGTATACATATATACATCATAAATAAGATATTCAATAAAATATAAAATCGAATTTTTCAACGATATTGCACATCAGCAATATATCTTACACTGAGGAATGCAAGTGAATGCAGCTAATTGTTGTTTATCACGTTAAAGGACACTAAAATAAATATTTTTATTCCTATAGGAATAATGGCAAAAAAATATTTCCATGAATATTTAAAATGTACCTACCTATTTTTAACGCAAATTCCTATAATTGCTAACAAAAATTTGGTATGCATATTAAATGTAATAACCATTAATTTACCTTCAGGAAGATCCATAATAACAAGGAAAAAATCCCAGCACATAAAGATTAGTATTTATAGTGAAAAACCGACGCCAAACTTTCATCTCGTACGAACGTCTCCCACGTGTCTAACAAAGTAACAAGTTTGAACGCGGATTAAGAGGCATTTTGTAGTAGATACAATCATATCCTTCCTTTGTGGCATCCAGTGGAGCCCTCTGGACACGATTATGTTGTACTAAACTCAAAATATTGACTTTCATTTTTTGACTTTTGGCCAGCTTTTTCGAATTCTGAACCACTGTGTGTAGTAGTGAAAAGTGGCCCACACGGCGTCTTTCATTCCTTCAAACGAATTGAAAATTGCTGCGAATAGTTAGACCATAATATATGGTGAGCTTGTCTATCAGTTTCGCTGCCAACTTGATTCTGTCAACCAGTCCTTTATGATTTTCGAAGACGACCTCCTACGCATTTTTGCACATGGCCGATGAACTCTTCTTTGTATTTCAACTCCATTGCCGTGTGGTTTACATTCAGGAATACATTTGTAGCTTTTCGAATCGCCATCACGAATCGGATTCCTTATTTTCTCCAAACTGAAACATTTCTTTTTCCATTTTGCCTGCCGAACTTTGTTGATGCTAAATGTCTTCGAATTCAGACGTATTTCTATTGTTAGTCCAAAAGTTCCATGAAATGGAAATGGATCAGTTACGTCGTCGTTTTCTTCCTCGATGGCAATTCGTAATTGATTCCGCCACAGATATTGACGCTACGTCATGTTCGTCTTGTCCCGAACAGCGCATGGTGATAACAAAACTAATTTGCGATTATCGGACAAGACGATATGTTGATTTGCGTGCAGTTGTCATATACCACTGCAATTTTAAACCTCAAATCACGAGTACTGTCACGGTGAAAGGTCCCCGCAGTATTTGACTGAAAAATGGGTTTCATCGAAATTGTCCTATTTTTTGCAGGGAGCTAGCTTTTGACATCCTGAATAAAAGTCCTTATGGGCGGAACAAAATCCTATGTAAGGATTTTGAGTTATCTGCCGAAGAATGTCTCATTTCACCGATAATCGATAATCGTAAAAACGGAGTGAAGAACGCATCCAACGATGTTAATATCATCATGTTTACACGGCTTTGGACCAAGAAGTTCTTATACAATGCTCAGCAGTCATTGCTGGGAACGCTGGGCAAGTGTGCTTATCATTAGGCAACTCGTACGACGGCCATGAACATTTCAGGAAAAAAACGAACTTTTATACCAAAACTTCAATTGAATTGAAACTCGTATTTTGGACCGGAAGATCAATTTTACGAGCGGAAAGGCCCTGAAAAGGTCTGACCATCGATGGGTCATCTGTTTTCTCAATGGTTCATCATGGGCACTCTCAAAAAAGTTACAAAACTTTGCACCGGACAATTTTCTTTTTATTCCTATTTATTGCCTAATGGTGGGCGCACATGCCCAGTGTCCCCAGCAATGACTGCTGAGCAGCATTGTACAAGAACTTCTTGGTATAAAACTATCCAAACATGAAGATATTAATATCGTTGTATGCGTTCTTCCCTCCGTTTTTACGTTTTTCTAGTATCTCAAAATCCTTACATAGAATTTTGTTCCGGCCATAAGGACTTTTGTTTAGGATGTCAAAAGCTAGCTCCCTGCAGAAAATAGGACAATTTCGATGAAACCCATTTTACATTGAAATACTGAGGGGTCCTTTGACATCACAAGTTTTAGATTTTACAACTTGTGAAATTTCATTAAAAACCGTAGTGAAATTTAAAATTTTGTTGTTTTAGTCGTCCTTCGGTGCATCTACGTCGATTTTAATTTTTTGTCTGCAATGTTCGTCGTCTCCGTTTCATTTGCCATTGTCCATCTGTTCGGTGGTTTTGGACGCTTTCGACCCCAAACTCGTGGCCTGAAGAGTTTCTATTAGAGATGGGTAACTCATGAATGAGTCGATTAAAAGAGTTGACGCATAGAAATGAGTGGAGGAGTCAAGTGACTCCTGTGTACATATTCTAACTCATTTCGAGTCCTGAAATTGTAGAAGTGCGTTTTTTGTTTTTGTTTGCAAATAAGTTTTCGTGGTAAAATGGTCCCTTTTTCTTGCTCAACACTTTTTTCCAGACATACTTTTTAATTTTTCAACAAACAGAATCATGAGGCACTTCAAGAATCGACTCTTTTTACGATGAGTTGACTCACAAAAAAAAATCATTTCGCCCTGCTCTACTTTCTATTAGAAAAGAAAAGGTATGAAGCTCTAACACAAACAATATTTCCACTCAATTGGATAAAGAAGCAGACGTTTTGACGGTCTAAAGCTTTTATATGCGCACCGTGCTCGGATGCCGCTTTGATGACTTTGACAATTCTTTGAATTTCGTAATGTCGTTTTAGCAGATTATTCTTAAGACGTTAATCTAATGAAAACATAAAAAAAAAACATAAATTTTTTGAAACCGAGAAAGGTGCATGCACCCTTAATTTCCAAAGATTTTATGATATTAACTCAATTTATTTTTTATATTGTACAACCCTTTGACTATATACTTATGGACTGCTAACGCCAATTTCTTGTGCGTCTCCAAGCAACGGTGGCGCGGCGGGACCCTAAGTGGTTGCGGTATGTTATTAAATTGGTAGCTATTTTGTGTCTATGACATATGACTCTATGAGCTCGCATTGCATATTGTGATACCCTGCAATTTATTCACACCTCTGAACATATAAACATTTATATTGTCACACTATGTCAAAATATTGCTACATACAAGAAAACGAAATGTAGCCTGAATATATGAATATATGAAACAAATTTGATAATAACTAAAAATACCACTGGATAAAAAAAAAATATATGAAAATTAAGTAACTAGCCATCTGCAGACGCGTTTCGAGATTTATCTCTCATCAGTGCAGCTTCGCATTTAAATTGAATGTTAAATAATAAAATACACTTACGTGAAGGTGATCGTGAACATGAAGACGTCGTAAACGACTGAGGAGATTATGAAAGGCTTGAACGGGTTTTATACCTGATTTTGAGGTTATTAGTGAAAGTACAGATGTGAAGAAATAAATGATCTTGTTTTCGTTGGAACCGAATACACGATTAAATAATAAACAAATTAGAAACAACTTTACTTGTTGTTGTTGTAAATACAAGAAAACGAAATGTAGCCTGAATATTGTTGTTGTTGTTTCAATAAGTTATTTGTTTATAGTCTTCATTTTTTGCTTGCAGATTAACGAACAGGTTGAATATTCATATATTCAGGCTACATTTCGGTTTCTTGTATTTATCTAATGCTTTCTGCAACAAGTAAAGTTGTTTCTAATTTGTTCAAAATATTGCTATGCGAAAGGCTGCATGCCAACGCGGTTATAATACTCGTCAGCCGATGTATACGTCAGTTGACTTTTGACTTATAACCTAAAATTCTGTATTAGATTTCCATCAAATCCGGAACTTCGCAAATTATGGGTTGATGCTTTGCTTGTAAAGAATAGGCAGGAAAGTAGACTCAAGTTGCCGAAATATGCTCGCATTTGTATTTTCCACGTTGCTGATGAATACATCGATTTTTTGCTTTCCGGTTTTTAAATTATGCTCCATTTTCGGGCTCCAGCTCGCGGACAACTTTTGGAGCAATGATTATATAGGAAATGGAGGGGGAATAGCAGTCCATTTGTATATAGTCAAAGGTCCAACCAAATAAGTCTGGCCGGTTGCGCAGAAACATAATTGTCCTTGCGTCGTTAGTTTTTTGTTGAGCGTTCCTTTTGTACAGTCGAGGTATATAAGAAATTTAAATACAAGTTGTTGTTTTAAACGTAAGCATGCTTTTAGTATAGTCGTAGTGCTAGTCATCACGACTCTATTGGCTAATCTGTACAATTCTTATTTTTTCACCATTTATACACATTTTAGTTGAAAATTAAAATGGTTAAATTTTATGATATTACATTTGAAAATACAATTTAAATTTGTTTTTAACATTTTCATGACTTCCGTACGAATATTGCATCCGAAACGCCATTTGCATGAAATCGCTCTGAATAGATTGAAAAATATACATTTTAATTAAATCATGGATGACCACGCAGTAACCGTCTCAAACATCCTTAACATTATAGAATATAACTTGAAGCACTCATAGGAAACGTATTATTATAAACATTTTATGAACTAAATAATAGACGAACTCATGAAGTTATGAACCGGCAAGTAAATCGACGGGCCTTTTTGCATCCAGTTGATTGAAAGTGAATCAGAATGCACAAGCTTGGATAATGGTTTAGGTGGTGTTAAATTGAGCGAACAGTTATTAATTTGTAAAATCGTTTTTGAAATACATTCAGTTCGGTTACGCCTTGATTATTGAATCATATGGAAACCGAACTGATCGGTTTAAATTCGCGAATGAAAACTTGCATGACATGTAAATTCTATTTACAAAATATGCAGCACGGTCTGCAAGCTAAATGAATTGTTAATTCCAAACACACGCCTTGATTAATTTTAGTTGTTATATACGATAAAACAAAATCTTTAGATTAATAACAATCCAAGCCCTCTACTTGATTGTAGATAAATTCAATATTTCAAGCACGATTTTGATTTGATGTGTTTCTATCGACTTATAGTATTATTGATTGTAATGTAATAGTAGGAAGTTTAAAGATCTTTGATGCAGATAATTATAATTACAATGAGAAATACTTTTTGTGTTCGTATAGTATTTCTCATTATAATAGTAGAAATATTTGATTTTTATGAATTCGCAAAAATTACTCTTGGTGTCTGATCGAGCGTGAGAGTTGGACCAATTAATCACAACACCGACTACATTTTTCTTAAAATAATCTGGCAGGGTAATCTCCAGTTGTTATTCCTGTTCGTTGTAGGTACAAAACGTACTAGTTCGCGTATTAGGTAAACACATGGCAACGGCAAATATATAACGCAAAATATATTTTTATATAATTCAATATTCATAGTAGCATTAGCGAGAAAAGTATCGATTTTATGAAGTGATTATTTTCTCATTATATAGTTAGATTGTATTTTTCCTATTATTTTCATCATTACGAAATCTTCTTGACTTTTTTGGGAAGCGTTACAAGATTTACCTCTTACTGCGATTTCACGCACGTATCACTCAAAGCCCCTTATTTAATTGAAATGGAAACGTTTCTTGCGCTTTTATAATTAATCTTTATCTACGAATATAATTACGGACGTCGGCACAGTCTTTGTTGCATTGAAATTAAAAATGAATTAAGATTTCTTTCTTTCGCTGGAAAGATGGCACCGCCGTTATTTTTGTAACGCGGCATATTTATAGTGGTTTTTACTGTTATTATATTTGAATGAAGTTTCCTGAGCTGGCTTGGTTTAATTGCGGCTATAAAAAAGAGTTGGTGTTAAATAATTCCGGCGATGCTCCTTATTTCTATACCGGAATCATCTATAAGCTGACTTTTTCTCTCCACAGCAGACACTTACTTGTTTTTAATGCGACTAGTAACTTGTTACCTGCATACAAAGCTCGCTTTAATATTGACAACAATATTATTGAATTATTATGCGGCGGCCCGTCTATCTATATTAGGTCCTATCTACGCTATCTTTACATTTTATCTAATGAAGTAATACAACTCTAATATCGCATTTACATTCGTATGTTCATCCCCACAATGCGAATGACCGTTTACACATTCGCCGACATCGAGTTGATTGTCCCAAAAGGCGCTTTTGTTGCGAGCTCTACGAGCCGCGAGGCGAATGTCGAGCTACACATTCGCCTCGCACTTGCCTAGTCGCTCGTCTCGCCACTCGCCTCGCGACGGGTCTGATCGAAGAATATACCCAATGTTGACTTCTTGTTATCAAGGGCATTTATTACAGAACATAATGATGTATAGGCAGCATCTGTATTGTAGCAATCTTTCTTAAAACCAAATTGAGTTTTAGAGATAACCTTGTTTTTGTTAAGATAGCTCATCATTATATTATAAATGCATGTCTCGATAATTTTTTAAACAATCGAGAGAGTCTGTAATTCGATGGATCTGACTTGTCATTTGTACTACTCGAGCTTGTTTAAGATAACTGGCGAATATACCAGTTTCAAATGATTTATTTATTATTAGTACCAGATGTTTTGATATTAAGGGTCCTATTTCTCCAACGAGATAGTATGGTATATTGTCTATACCGGCTGATTTTTTGTTGATACCTTGTTAATTATTTCAGTTACAGGTAGAGGTGAGCAGACAGTAGAGCGCTCAGAAACCGGTTCGCACAAAAGGAACCGCGGTTCCTCTGCTCTTTAATATACAGGGTATTTCAGAGCTTTGGGAACGGTCAATCACGTGCTTATTTTTCAAAATTTCGAAAAATGTTTTATACAAAAGTTGTGTATAATAGTGAGCTGCACGCTCTAAAAACATTTAAATTTATACAGGGTGTCTCATAACAAAGTTACAGACCAAACTTAAGTTTTTTTAAATGGAACACCCTGTATTTTTGTCATTTTTGAATTATATGGAGCAAATAAAGGTGAGTTACTTCAATACTCCCTATACCTATTGTTTGCCGTTTTCGAAATATTTGAAGATTTGTTGAAATGCAAGATCTGGGTGAAATTTTATTTCTGCCCCAGTGATGGACGTTGAACGATTAAAATCTTTTCTATTATTTGGTTGAAGGTTTGAACTATAGAGCCAACCATGATTTCATGCAAAAAATTATACAGGGTGATAAAAAAATGCGGTAGAAAAACCCAACTTATAAAGTTGAATAACTTCGTTTTTTCAAATGGCACACCCTGTATTTAGTAACGTATTTTTAAGTAGAATCCAATTATCTTTCAGATTGTTTAAGGGTTCCCTGTTCTTAATCTCAATAGTTTTCTTGTATTCGGCGATTATCATATCAGGAATAATTATTATAATCTGAAAAAGAATTGGATTCTACTTGAGAATACGTTACTGAATACAGGGTGTGCCTTTTGAAAAAACGAAGTTATTCAACTTTATAAGTTGGGTTTTTCTACTGCTTTTTTTTTATCACCCTGTATAATTTTTTGCATGAAATCATGATTGGCTCTATAGTTCGAACCTTCAAGCAAATAATTAAAATGATTTTAATCGTTCAACGTCAATCACTGGGGCAAAAATAAAATTTCACCCAGACCTTGCATTTCAACAAATCTTCAAATATTTCGAAAACGGCAAACAATAGGTATAGGGAGTATTGAAGTAACTCACCTTTATTTGCTCCATATAATTCAAAAATAACAAAAAATACAGGATGTTCCATTAAAAAAAAAACATAAGTTTGGTCTGTAACTTTGTTATGACACACCCTGTATAAATTTAAATATTTTTAGGGTGTGCAGCTCACTATTATACAAAACTTTTGTATAAAACATTTTTCGAAATTTTGAAAAATACGCACGTGATTGACCATTCCCAGAGCTCTGAAATACCCTGTATAATTGGCTTTTTCTTCAAGAGTGAAAACCGGACCCGTACCCCTACCTGTAGAACTGCATGTAGTCACCTGCGGAATCTTCATGCGGTTCCAAGAGAAGTTAACGGCGAAAATTTCATGCGGTTCACTCCACTATCTGCACGAGCTTCATGCGGTTCCTGGTATGAACCGTATGAAGTTTCAGTAAATAACTTCAAGAGGTTGACACCTCAAAACGCATGGAGTTTCCGCGGTAAATTCATGCGGTTCATACCAGGAACCGCATGAAGTTCGTGCAGGTGGCGTTCCCGTCGAGAACCGCTTGAAGTTATCTGCGGAAACTTCATGCGGGTCTCGTGAATTTCTTTTAGTCCAAAAATTAAATTGTAAATGAAAATGTGGTAACGTTTAATCAAATTCAACATTTTTTCCAGGGTCTTAACGGCTTTCAAAATTATTTGTTATGTTGTCACCAAGTCAAATTTTGACATTCATTAGTCATAAAGTCTTTTAACTTTAATTAAATTTGACATTGTTTTTAGAAACTTAGCGACTTTAAGTCAAAAATAGTCGTTTTTTGGCGTTTGACGATTCAAGTCAAATTTCGACATTAGTTTGAACATAAAATCTTATAACTTTAATTCAATTTGGCATATTTTCTAGAAGCTTAACGACTTTAAATCAAAAGTAGACTTTTCTCTTGACGCAAATTTACACATTAATTTGGACATAAAGTCTTTTAACTTTAATTCAATTTGACACTTTTTTAGAGACTTAATGGCTTTAAATCAAAATTAGTCTTTTTTCTTAAGGGCAGGGAATTCGTACGCTTCTTGAAACTTCATATTGTTCTCCTAAAGTTGATCTTGTAAACAGTTAAGAAACCAAAAATTATAAATAAAATTAAATTGTTTATGTCTTGAACTATGTGTTATTGTAAAAAAAAAACAAATTCTTATTTTTTTGTCATTAATTAGCGTAAAATTGTTTTATAGTAACTTATTTTGAGTTTGATGCATAGATAATTCAATTTAAAGTGACCATACTAAAACTCATCATTATTGATTGCCAATTACTCAACTTCAATAAGAAGTTAGATTTCTTAAAGTTGCTTAAAAGTTGTATGTGCGCGACGAAATTTAGTTCAACGCGTTCCTTACGAGTAGCGCTCATCCCCTTCTCTCCAATCAGGTGGATGCTGATAACGATAATATATTCAAGGGGGCGTGATTATAGTTCTCGCCTTTGTGTGAGCCACGCATCGTATATAGCAAAAAAATGGAAAGGGTAGATACGTGATGTTTCCGAGCCCGCCTCCAGTTTTGTTCTCTCTTTAATATGACTTCTCATAGTCGCTCGTCACATTTGAACGCTTGTTGACTTTAAGTCAAATTTATACAATAATTTAAACATAAAGTCGTTTAACGTTAGAGAAACTTCTAGAAACTCAACGACTTTAAGTCAAGATTAGTCGTTTTTCTTGATGTTTATTGACTAAGTCAAATTTAAAAGTCTGTTAATTCTACCCAAATTTGACATTTTTTCTAGAGGCTTAAGGGTTTAGTCTTGTAATCTTAACGCTTCTCAACTTTAAGTCAAATTTCGACAGTAATTTGGACAAAAAGTCTCTTAATTTTAATTAAATTTGACATTTTTTCTAGAGGCTTAAAAAATTCACTTGAGACAACTTCACTTATTGCAGATTTATTAAATACAAATAATAAAGACGAAAAATAGCCTGAATATATGAGAGAGGCTTAACGAATTTAAAGTCAAAATTAGTCTTTGTTGACGCTTATCGACTTTAAGTCAAATTTGGACATTAATTTGCACATGAAGTCTCTTAACTATTCCCAAATTTGACATTTTTCTAGAGGCTTAACGAGTTTAAGCCAAAATTAGTCTATATTTTGGCACTTGTCATTAATTTGTCATGAGGTTTTTTAACTTGAATTAAATTTGTCATTTTTTCTAGAGGCTGGCTTTAAGTCAAAATTAGTAATTTTTTTTTAACGCCTGTTGACGTTAGGTCAAATTTCGACATTAATTACTCATAGTCTTTTAGTTTGAATCAAATTTTACATTGTTTCTAGAAACTTAACAACTTTAAGTCAAAATGAGTCGTTTTTCTTGAAGTTTGTTGACTAAGTCAAATTTCGACATTAATTTGCACATAACGTCTCTTAATTCTACCCAAATTTGACATTTTTTCTAGAAGCTTAAGGGTTTAAGTCAAAATTAGTCTTGCTTTCTTAACGCTTCTCAACATTAAGTCAAATTTCGAGAGTAATTTGGACATAAAGTCTCTTAACTTTACCCAAATTTGACGTTTTTTTTAGAGGCTTAACGCTTTTAAAGTCAAAATTAGTCTTTTTTGACGCTTATGGACTTTAAGTCAAATTTCGACATTAATTTGCACATAAAGTCTTTTAACTCTACCCAAATTTAACATTTTTCTAGAGGCTTAACGTCTTTAAGTTAAAATTAATAATATGAATACCCCTATTATATATTTTTTAATTAATTGGAAGCCTGGAATTCATTTCGAACAATTTGGTACATAACTGTAGAAAATACCCGCGAACCGCTCTAAGGAACCGGTACACTCCAGTGAGTGAACCGGTTCGGAACCGTTCCCGGTAGTGAACCGTTTTTCCTATCTCTAGTTACAGGTGTAAGAAAGAAACTATTTTTTGATCTTGGGAATGAGCAGTTGTAGTTGCTTGGTGGGCAATGAGTCTGTAAAATGATTATTTACAATTTTACTAACGACTTTTTGGTCTTTAATAATTTGCCCATTTAGCTTTAAATGAAGTTCATTATACAGTTTTGATTATAATTTTCTTTTATAATTTGTCACACAGCTTTAGTGAAATAGTCTGATTGTAGGATTATAGTATCATTACATTTTATTTTTCATCAGCAATTAATTTGTCGTAACTTCGTTTATAGTCATTACATTATACTTTTTGGTTCATTGCTATAGGAGCCAGTGAAGATATATTAGGTGTTCGTCTTTGTGTTTTATTTCAAGAGTTGTCCGTTTTTTGTATTATTATTATTATTTGATTTTTATACTGTTTTCAAAGGAAAGCACTGCTCAAAATGTTCAGTTAAGATGTTGCTAAAGTTGTTATACATAGCATCAGCTGAGTTGGAGCAATACACATTTTCCCAGGTTTCACTTTTGATTTTGTTGATAAAAGAAATCTTAGAGTTATCAAATATTCGCTTTATTTTTTTCTGTTTTCGGTTGAATTAGGTATGGTTGTGGAAGCCAGTGTGGTTTTGTGATCTGAAAAACCAGTTTCAAAGACAACTCCATTGATATCGGTTAAATTCAGTGGCGGCTCGTGGAACATTTTGATGGTAGAGCCACTTAACGTACAATATATCCCACCGTCTCCTTTTTTAAGAAATAAAAAATGATAATGAAAACCTTTACTTGCAGAAGCATTAAAAAAATAAAGACGCAAAGTAGCCTGCATTAAATCTGTAATACCGATCTTCGTCCACGTAAAAAAAACGGATATCAATTAAACGACGAATTTTATTTTGTAACCTTAACTCTGAAAAATAGAAAATGATTACACTGCGAATTTATTTTTTGATTTTATCTACATATCTTTAATGAGTAAAAGAATTTGCAAAATCTGTCCTTTCGTTCAAGAGTTATCCTCAAAAAAAAACATCTTATGTTTTGTGTCTTATCTTTTTTTTTTTTTTTTGTTTTCGGCGTTATGCCTGGCTTTGGTGCTATGACCATTAGCCATCATCTATTATATTTGTTTAAGTTATAAATGAAATGAATAAATGAACAAATGAATAATGAAAGACGTATACAAACAACCACGGACCAGAACGAATACTTCTCGACAGAAAAGTCTTTCGTCCCGGCTGGGAATCGAACCCACACGCCGCGGTGCAACCGGCACAAGCGCTCGCCTGTACCCACTACACCAACGGCCGCCCCAGTGTCTTATCTGCATAGCCATACAACGACTACAACACTTTGCTGAAAGAATTTATCCTAAAAAAAACAATTGAAGACGAATGATTTTTTTGGTTCTGTCTACATTTATTCAATGAGTACAATAAATGCAGGAAGAATGTTTAGAACCTGCTATTTTGTTCAAGGCCATCTTCTCGAAACCACAGAATAATTGAACAACGATTTTCTATTCGGCGAGTACAATATTTTACTGAAAGAAGAATTTATTAGTCTGTTCACTGCTTATAAAACAATAAAAAGAATATTAATATATAATATTGAAAGAATAATCAAAATCTGGTTATCGGTTCAAGAGATCCTCAAAGACCATTTAATAATTTTTTTACGACAAATTTATTTGTTTGGTCTTATCTGCATCTATTCGACGAGTACTTTTTACTTTGATGGAAGTTTGTGCTCTTGAAGCAAATTCCTGGAGAAAATAAATTTTTAGAATTTTTCATTTTGTTTTTGTTTTCGTAGTTCAAGTTTGGATTGTTGCCGTTTTTGTTTCCATCTAGGATGTGGCAATTGTTTTTAGCTAAAATCTTAAATGCACCGTTGTTTTATGTATTTTGAGCTTTTAAACCAAATTCGTCAAGTGATAAATTTTTTAGATTCTTTTAAATCGATGAAAATATTTTTCCTTTTCCCAGTTAAAAAATATTTTTTTACAATTTTTCATTTTGTTTTTGTTTTCCTAGTTCAAGTTTGGATTGTTGCCGTTTTGTTTCCACCTAGGATCTGGCAATTGTTTTTATAGAAGATCAAAAATGCATTGTAGTTTTATTGATTTTGAGCTTTTAACACAAATTCATTGGTTGGTAATTAATTTAGAATTATTCAAATCGTCGAATGCATTTTTCGTTTTTCTAATTTGTTTGGATTGTTGTCTTTGTTTCCTCTCAGAATTGATTGCAAATCAGAGACGCATTGTTGTTTTATGGATTTTAAGCTTTTCGAAAAAATTGAGTTAATTAAATTTTTTTGAATTTTTTAAACCGTTGAATGCTTTTTTCGTTTTTCTAGTTCAAGTTTGGATTATTTCCACTTTTATTTCCACCTAGGATGTGGCAATTGTTATTAACTAAAATCTGAAATCCATTGTTGTTTTATGTACTCTGAGCTTTTAAAGGAAATTCATCGAATTATTAATTTTTTAGAATTCTTTCAATCGTTAAAAACATTTTTCGCTTTGTCAGTTTAAATTTGGATTGTTTTACGTTTAGTCTCCTCTTAGAATATGACAATTGTTTTAATCATAAATCAGAGACGCATTGTTGTTTTGTGGATATAAGCTTTTTGAAAAAAAAAATTTTTTTTAGAATTTTTCAAATTGTTGAATGCATTTTTCGTTTTTCTAGTTCAAATTAAGATGGCTGCCATTTTGTTTTGACCTAGAATATGGCAAATGTTTTTTTATGGTAAATTAGAAATGCATTCTTTTTCAATTTGGTTATCCGTTCAAGAGTTGAAACCTAGAAAACAAACTTTAATTTTTTGGTACCATCATTCATTTGCTAAAAGTATTTTACAAATCTGGTGATCAGTTCCAAACATATCTTTAAAACACCAGAAAATCATTAAACGAAAAATTAATTTTTTTAGCCTAACACTTGAAAAAAAAATTAAAAACTCTGTCTATTCGTTGAAGAATTATCCTAAAAAAAACAGAAAAGAATTGAACTACAAATTACATTTTTGGGTCTTATCTGCATCTATTTGATGAAGCGAGTTTCCTCAATAAACAAAAAAAAAATATTGAAAACAAAATAATGTTTTGGTCCTATCTACATTTATTCAACGAGTACAACACTTCTTTGGAAGAATTTGTTCAAAACCACAAAATACAACGCATTTAATTTTCTATTCGACGGAACACTTTGCAAGATACATTTTTAAAATCTTGTCATCTTTTCAAACAATTGAACAACGAATTTATTTTTTGTTTTTATCTGCATCTATTCGATAAGAACAACACTAAGAGCACGTTTTTATTCACCAGTTCCACTTCAAAATCAATATTTGGCATCGTAGTAATTAAAAAGTTGGAGAGAGCTTCTGCTGAAGTTTCTGGGGACAATTTATATGCATTAGAATAGTATTATTTTCATATTTATCTAAATTTAAATTTTTCCCAGTAACTGGATATTTTTCTGTTGGGAAATGTACAAATAAATAAATAAATAAAGATGTCCTCGCTTCATTTGGGCTCTTATATCGCAACCAGAAGTATTTCGCCGTCCGATTATTGGTTTATTTCGCGTTCTTTTTGTGCGAGATATTTTTGTTTGCATAGTTTTTATGGGGCCTGCCCAAAGTGCCGAATGTCCACAGTGCCGAATTTCATACTACCGATCATGCCCAAAGTGCCAAACGACGCCAAGCGAAGTCGCAACGATCGTAAGCAAAGCGTCGTAGCCGAATGCTAGTCAGCGCTTTGATAATTCGGCAGAATGTCTACGCACGCACCTATGAGTGAGGCTCAAAATGCTGAATGCACACCCTCATGTATGTTCCTAATGTGTGAAAATAATTTTTGATAATACAATATTATCAATGGAAGGTAGATGATTTCAGGGTTGGAGATTGTTTTTTTTTAAATTAAAATAAAACAAATTGTAGTTTTGTTTTAAACGTTTTTAAACGTTGTATAACATAAATATTCGGCATTTTGGGCCTTACTCGTAGATGCGTGCGACCAAAGTGCCGAATCGGCGTGCATTCGGTAGTTTGGGCCTTACTGAAAGGTCGGCGCGGTAGTATGAAATTCGGCACTTTGGGCAAAATATCGACTCGGCACTTTGGGCATTCGGCACTTTGTCCGGACCCGTTCTTATCCGTCTCGTCAATTTTGCATTGCTCTTCATTTGCCGCGTTTTTATCTGTCTCGGTGATTCGAGTCTTTTTTGTTATCTTAGCGATTTCATTGGGTTGTTTACAATTTTTATTCCACATCATGGAGGTACATGGCTCTTGGGTTGCTTGTATTGTTTGTGTTTATGTTACTTTAAGTTGTTCAATTTGGTCAAGAGGTGCATATTCTGTTGCCTTCGAGTTATCTATGCTATTATCTAAAACATTTGGATCTGGGCTATTGTTTTGTTCGCATAATCCGCTAGCATTTTTAGTGATATACCCTTCATATGTTGTGTGAGATAACGGCAAATTATGTGGAATAGTTATTGGGTTGTCCATGGTTACATTTTTTAAGCTACTTTTTAATATTTCCACTTTAAAATTTAACATTTTGTTGTTTTCGTATAGAAGGCTCACCTTATCTTCCATAACGTCTAAATTTAGAAATAATCATCCAAAAACAAACTCTATTTTTATTTCAAAATTTCACTTTTCTTTACGAGTGACAAAATAACTGAAAAACAATTGCCGCACACTTGAAATTTTCAAAATTTAGTAAAAATACATTCTGCTTGATAATTCTGCAAGAAATTAAAAATATTCTATGGCTATATTTCGAAATAATTGCCCAAAAACAAACTCCATTTTTATTTCGAAATTTCACATTTCTTTTCGAGTGGCAAAAAAATTTGAAAAACAATTGCCACACACTTGAAATTTTCAAAATTTACTCAAAATATATTCTGCTTGATAATTCCGCAAGAAATTCAAAATATTCCACGTCTAAATTTCGAAATAACCACCCAAAAGAAACTCCATTTTTATTTCAAAATTACACTTTTCTTTACGATAATTGAAAAATAATTTCCGCACACTTGAAATTTTCAAAGTTTACTCAAAATACATTCTGCTTGATAATTCTGCAAGCAAATTCAAAATATTCCATGGCTATATTTCGAAATAATTGCCCTAAAACAAATTCCATTTTTTTCGAGAGGCAAAAAATTGAAAAACAATTGCCACACAGTTAAAATTTTCCAAATGTACTTAAAATACATTCTGCTTAATAGTTCTGTTGAATTAATTCCGTTAGTAAGATATTTTCTTTGTAAAGGCAACACGTTAGATCCTCACTATCATCTATCGATATAACCTTAATTTCTGGATCCTCAAATGCAGCTGTAGCACTGGTGTCGGTTAATGAGACACTTTCGGTGGAAATTCTGCAGGCTACGATTAACACAATGTGTAGGATCAAGCAACATCTTTACTGCATCTTTTACACTTAATTCTTTCACGAGAAATTTTGACTGCTTTTTTTCTGGTCGCCATTTTGAAGTGAAACTGTAGTCTACTTCTGTTCGTTAAATAAAACCATCAGATAATAAAAATAGGCAAGCACAAAATGCACGCAAAGAAATCCTCATGATCTAGATTCATAAGTAATCAAGGAAATGTCTACAGATTTTGCAAGAATAGCAATTACAGAATCACAACCTCAGAAAATTCCTTGTTATAACTAAACCAATTGAATGTAAGGAAGGAATTGAAAAATTGATAGCTCATAATCCTTCATCTACTTTAGATTATAAATATGTACTGTGCAATAAAATTAAGCACACAGAATACGTTATAGTTTAAAGCGGACTTCCTGGTTACGAAAATATGTAAATTTGTCAATTTCCTTAATGTCAATATTCCGCGTCATTTGGACAACAATTCAAAAATTCGAATTATAACTAAAATAGAAGATGGTTTTTAGTTTCGGCTTTATAATATATATATAAATCATCTTTATTAAAGAATTCATACATTTAGTATATGATATAAACAAATCTTGCTTAACTATAATAATTAAATGTGTAAAGATTCTTTATTGGCTATCGACCCGCTTTATAATATTATTTATTATTTTCAAGTTATGGTGGTTTATCGTTTATTGAAAATGTTGCAGATCCAAATTATACAACTAGAATATTGTAAAATATACTCATAAGACTTATGCTTAATTTTATTGCACAGAAGTGTACATATGATAATTTTATTTATTTTAACAATATTTGTTGGACAGTTATTATGCACGTTTTCCTCTTATTATCATTAACTTTTCATAACATATAGCGAGTAGTGGTATAATTATATATGGAGCGTTACTGTTTCTAACAACTATATACAAATATTAATAAGAACGGATAATCTGCATGATACGACCGAAACTGCAACTGACCTAAATATTCTCTTTCATTGGATATAAAATCGTGGCGGCATTTAAACCGCTCGGAAGTCCCCAATTCTATTGCTCAATACGAGGTTTATTACAGATCGTTCTATTAGATTGAAATATAGTGTTAGAAAAATTTGCGATATCCAAAGATGGACACCTTAACACTAAACATATATTTATCTGAATTTAGAGCTTAGGATAGCCCTCGTTAGTGGCTAATTGGGAGTGCAGCAGCATGTTTCATTGCATTCACTGCGTATTTATAGGGTAGTGGTGCATTTATATTATTTATAATGAACCCAGGTACGGCAATGTAACATTGTGTAATTATGTGTGGAATATGAAATAGTTGTTTTAATTATTGTATTCAGTTTAGTCCATTTAATCACAAAATGTCATAAAATTGGGACAATTAATTAATATTTCAGTTTTGTTATAATAGATTTAAAAAAGAAACCTGTTAAAATAACTGCTCTGTTATTTTGCTATGTGTGCTAAATGCAACATAATTAAATGTCAATACTGTTTTCATTAGTGCATAATTTATGAATTAATAAATTGAATTAATTAGTTATTACATAATAACGAAGGTTTTAACAAACAATAATTATAGCATATTTTTATCCTTCGAATTCCTCTTCTTCTTCTACTGGCTCTACAATCGTAGATGGGTCTTGGCATGCTCTACCATACGTCTTCATTCTTCTCAATTCTTCACAAGTCTCCTCCAAACCGTCCTCCATTACTTCGCCCTTTATCTCGATCTTGTTTACGCCGACAACCACTGCGTCATATCTTTCGTCTCTCGGTCTTGCAAGCCTGAACCAAAGCAACCTCTTACTATATCAGCTCCTTCTATTAAATCATTTATCTTGTAGGATTCTCCATGTGTTGTCTTTGTCGTGTACCAGTCCAAACATCTTTCTTCAAATTTTCACTCAGCTCTCATTGTTATCACTGGCATTATTAGCTAGCATTCGGTCTATGCTTAGCTTCGTAGATCTGCTCAGTATTATTATTGCAAATGACAGTATTGTTTTGTTTGTGTGGCTGGTTCTTTTTCCCGCAGCGATTCTTCTGTTTATTTCTAGAGTTATGTCATTTGTAGCGTTTAATTCAGATCCCAGATATATAAATGAGTCTATCTCTTTGAAACTGTATTGGTTAATATTTGGTGTCCTGCTGCGGTTCTGACCTTCTTCGTGTATATCGCAGTGATTATGTTCAATCCCGCCTTCTTTGATTTATTATCCAGTTATTTTAGTGAATCTTATGGGCTATTGTAGTTGCTTATCTGGATGATTTTTCCCGGCGCATCAGTATAATTTAAAAAATATTTTTTTTTTCTTAAAACTTTGTTTTACCACTGTATACAAGGTGTCTAAAAAAGACAGCACCAAAATGATATGGTGTATTCCTGAGACAAAAAACAAGCAAATTAACTAAATTTATCTATATGAAAAATTACATACTTGCCAAGGTACAGCAAGTCAAAGTTTAAGATTTTTAAAATGTTTTAATCTATATCTCGAAAATGGCAGATGAGAATGATTTGTTTATATATTTCTGACAACTACATTAGGTGTACTACATTGTTTAAAATATTTTTTGGTTAAAGATAAGGCGTAAACAAAAAAAAATTAAGAGTTATAAATTCTTTAAAAGTGATGAGTTGCATTGAAAAAAATATTAAATCGTAAAAAATGTGAAGAACAAAAAAGTTCTATGTAATAATGTAAACAGTATGTCCTCTGGAGC
Source organism: Ocypus olens (assembly GCA_910593695.2). Taxonomy (NCBI): domain Eukaryota; kingdom Metazoa; phylum Arthropoda; class Insecta; order Coleoptera; family Staphylinidae; genus Ocypus; species Ocypus olens. Next base: position 17,058,795 of record OU343057.1, read on the forward strand.
ACCTTTGTACTTGAAGAAATTTCTTGAAATTTTTAAACAATGTAGTGACAACTACACTTAATGTAGTTGTCAGAAAAAAAATAAACAAATCATTCTCATCTGCCATTTTCGAGATATAGATTAAAATATTTTAAAAATCTTAAACTTTGACTTGCTGTATCTTGGAAAGTATGTAATTTTTCATATAGATAAATTTAGTAATTTGCTCTTTTTTTGTCTCAGGAATACACAATATCATTTTGGTGGTATCATTTTTAGACACTTTGTATTGGATAAATGGGACTATAGTTTTGATATAAAATATACAGTGGTAAAACAAAGTTTTAAGTGTTTTATTTCGAAATTATATCAAGATGCACCACCAAGTAAACGCCGTCAATATTCAAGATTTAATTTAATGTTTGCAGCGCCTTTCTGGAGGCATATTTAACAAATACAAACTGAATTCAGAATACTCTGAAAATGTTGGGAAATATGTTTTTTATATCGCACAGCGCATTGTTCCTGTGACTGGCACTTAAAAAATCAAACGTCCAAAAGGGCGCTAAAAAAATTTAATTCTATGTTTGGAGTGCCTTTCTGGAAGTATTTTCAGCAAATACGAATTGTTAAAAAACGCGTAAATGCTAGGAAATATTATTTTTTGTCCGTGGCTGGCACTTAAGTCCAAAGGGCCTTTCTGAAAGCATATTTCACAAATTAAAACTGTCAAAAAACCGTCAAATAATTTTTGGCGCCCTTTTGAACCGCCAGCCACGGATCAATGAGCTGTTCGATATTAACCTTTAATAGTCACTAGGGGTATGATACACCGCAACCTTTTTTAGACGTTGAATAAGGCCCTGAAATTAAAAGTAAACGGGACATGTTACTCCATCTACAGATAGTTTGAACCTTCTACTGTGGACCCCGATAGGTATTATTTGGACTCACGCGTCAGTGTTAATGTGGTACCTGTTCGAGTCGATTCATGAAAAATTGTGGGGTGTACGACACCCCGTGTGATCATTGTGCCAGAAAAAAAATTCTGAGCATATTCTTCTCTGTGGATTATTCCGAGATTTTCGAAACAAAAGCGCTGCGATATTTGTTCCAGAAGAAGCGACAAAAAGTCGCACATGCTTTGTCGCAGTTGCGAGAGGTCGATGTGCGACATACATCGCACATATTTATATATGCGTCGAATGCTCTTTTGGGATCAAATAATTGTCTTTTACATTATAATAGCCTTTTTTCTTCATAACAATAGTTTTGAAAATATTTTTATATTCATATTTAACATTAAATTGACTTTATATAAGAAAAATACTAATATAATTTTTTCGTAAAAAATACCTCCTTCGATCATGAAAATAAATATACTTTTTGGAAAGGTCGCAAAATTTATTGATTCCACTTGGAATGATACTATTTCAGGTTTTCAGGTTCAATTTTTTTTTTTGCTGAAAATTGAAATTACTACCGCATTTTTTACAAAAAAACTCATATTTGCCGATTTTTTTTCACATATAAAGTTGCAGGTTTCGAAAACTATTCACATATTCTTGTAACTAGAGGTGCAAAATGTATCCCAGATTGTTATTTTTTGTTATTTGTCAATTTAACATTAATTGACCGAAGTTCAAAGGCGTGGGGTGTACCACACCCCGAATGACTATTACGTCATTTTTCGGAGGTGTGACTATTAAGGGTTAAAAAAAACATATTTCCCAATATTTTCACAGTTTTTGAATTTGTATTTGTTAAATATGCTTCCAGAAATAAAATATGATTTCTTCATATATATTTTTCTTCCAGACGGAGTTGGTAATCGACTTCCGATACGTCAATAGCAATTGACAACTGACGCCATTTTTAATATGTTTGTAATCGTCTCACAGTTTTATCACTTTACATCCGGTTCATTAACCGTAATTTTAATTAACAACAGTAACAAACATGACTCTTCAAGTACTCTTTGGATGTAGCGACTGTTATTTTTAACTATTTCATGTACGTAGACGTAAATTCACTGACGCACATTTTTTCAACACATTTCCATTTTGTAGTGTAATTTCCCTGAAGAAGGAATAAACTTATTCCAAAAGCTTGGTTTTATGATAAAGTAAATAGGACTTGGTCGAATATCCGTTACTGAATAAGACTTCGAATTTTCACATTTAACTATTTTTCTTTATTTATTTATTATTACAAAACTATTTTTCTGGTGAATGCGCCGGGAAATTCCGTGGCTTGAAATTAATAAGTCTTAACGAATGAGTTACAAAGTTAAAATATCTTTAAATATCAGGTATCAATGTGTACACACCAAAATCGTTTTGCCTCCCCCACCCCCCCTTCTCGTTGAAAGCGGGCGGCAATTTTTGCCATGCACCTTGGCGCGGTCATGACTAGTACAAACTATTCGTTTCAATGATGGAAAGTTGTTGTTTGTTACTATTAAGCTGCGAAAATCAACTCTTTTCTTCTTTTTGTATTGTCAACTGTAAAATGGTGATATGGCCATCATGTAACTTTCTCCGAATTAGATCTGGATTTTTGTGATTTTTCACATTTGAACCAGCAAGTTGTCAAAATATACTTATTCTTTATAAATTGTTATTAAGCATACGTAATTAATGTAAATTATTTTAAAATTATAATGTAAAAACATCTAAATTATTGAATTATAATTTTTAAAAAATCAAGGCCTGTATGAAGAATATTTATTAATATTTTTTTTTTAGTTTTTAGTTGTCTTCAATATTTGTAAGAGTGTATTTGCAATATTTTTTATAGGGTCCGGGACAAAGTGCCGAATGCCCAAAGTGCCGAATCGGTATTTGGCCCAGAGTGCCGAATTTCATACTACCGATTATGCCCAAAGTGTTGAACGGCGTCAAGCAACGTCGCATTGTTCGTTAACAAGGCGTCGGACCCGAATGCGAATCGGCAGTTTGGATATTCGGCACTTTGTCCTCGCACCGACCTATAAGTCAGACCCAAACTGCCGAATGCACGCCGATTCGGCACAACGTCCTCCCACGCACCTACGAGGTCAAAAATGCCGAATATTTGTTATAATACGTTTAAAAACGTTTAAAACAAAAGTACAATTTGTTTTTTTTTAAATAATAAAAAAAAACATTCTCCAAGTCTGAAACCATCTACCTACCATTGATAAATTTGTATTATCAAAAATTATTTTCGCACATTACTAACATACATGAGGGTGTGCATTCGACACTCCTTTGTAGGTGCGTTCGAAGACCTTCTGTCGAATGACCAAAGTGCCGATTCGCATTCGGCTCCGACGCCTTGTTTACGAATGAAGCGATTGGCGTCGTTCAGCACTTTGGGCATGGTCGGTAGTATGAAATTCGGCACTTTGGGCAAAATACCGATTCGGCTCTTTTTTTTATATTTAAAAGAATATCAGAAAGAACAAAAAAAAAACGGTTAAGGTTTCAGTTTAAGTCCCACTGCCGATGTACAAAATTTTACCAAAAGATTGTTAAAGGACCCCTCACAAATCAAATGGAAATTGGCTTTCGGTGAAATTGACCAAATTTTGGATATGTTGTTCCTTTCGGTGTCCAGATCAAGTCTTCACGGGCATAAAACTCGAAAATCTTCCCTGCGAGCAGTACCCAGCTCCGAAGGTTAGAGACCGGTAATTCCCGATTTTTGCTGATTTTACCTTTTACCTCTCCCCTTGCATTTTCGGGATATTTATAAGATAGTATATGCTAGAGGGAAGTAACGGTCGTACTTGTTGGAAAATAGTAAAAAAATAGTTTACAAAACTTCAAAACCTCAATCATCATTAACTTATAAAAAATTTCTTTTGTAAACTATTTGCAGCGTTAACCCTGAAGAAGCTAATAAACAGTGGTGAAAGCTCGGTTTTATGATAAATAGATGATTTATTAACCACCCAATTTGGTCGGATTCCCTGATTTTTCTTCGATTTTTTTACTATTCTCCAACAAGTACGACCGTTACTTCCCTCCAGCATATATTATCTTATAAATATCCCGAAAATGCAAGGGGAGAGGTAAAATAAGCAAAAATCGGGAATTACCAGCCTCTAACCTTCGGAGCTGGGTACTGCTCGCAGGGAAGATTTTCGAGCTTTGTGCCCGTGAAGACTTTTGATCTGGACACCGAAAGGAACAACATATCCAAAATTTGGTCAATTTCACCGAAAGCTAATTTCCATTTGATTTTTGAGGGGTCCTTTGGTTTATGTTCAAAGTTTCATTCAAGAAAATAATTAGTGGTTTTTGAGATACAGCACCCATAAACAGACATACACAGACACAAATGTGTTTTTCCAAAACTTATCGAAATCATCTCTAAGGACCTTAAAATGATTATTTCCCTTAAATTTTTTTTTTTTATTTACACGGTCACCACACTTTCCCGCACTGTTTGTCTAGCGAGCCGTGACAGGTGGGGGTAAAGTTTGCAAAGAGTGAAAATGTATTTGAAGAGAACGAGATAAATCTCCACGTGGCCACATTACCGAATTGAATAGGAATCATCACTTCGTGACGATGTTCACGCGACGCTTGCTGAATAATTATGAGTTTCTGGCGCCCCCTCTCTTGAAATTTAAGATGGTCACTGCTCAGCCACGGCTCGTTTTGTACGAAGAAAGTAAAAACTATATTCACTTTATTAGGATTTATTAGATGAGAGTTTATAACGAGTAAAAATACTGTGCGATATCTTTGATATTTTTCCATTCAAGGTAGCAAATAAGAAAGGACATTAGATGTTATGGTTTTTCCTGCAGTATCTCTGATATTTTTGCATTCAAGGTAGCAAATAGGAAATAAATAATTAGATTTTGTAGTTTTTTCTGCCATTAATAATATACTGGTATTTCCTCTAATCTGACTTGCTGCATTCACCGTACAAAATACATTACCATCATTCTCGGAAGCTTGTACTGCATTTGATGCTTTCAGCTTTAATGTTCAATCTCAATGATGCAAAGTTACATCTGGTTATGGAGTGTATAAATTTAATTTAAGACGGCTTTATTTTCAAACCTAAAGCAAATGATAAAAATGAGCGCACATTTGGTATTTAAAATATTTCTTACATCTTCTACCGTTTTGACGTAAAATTCAGAGTGAATATTTTTACTTTCTCCGTTACAAAGTACGAGAAAGTATTGTGATCGTGATTTTTTTTCAAAAATTTTTTTTACGGAAATATCCGTTTTGGGGTCCCTAGATGCCATTTCAACAATTTATGAATTTTTTAGAAATCTCTTTGGTTTTTAAGTAAACTGAGTTTTTGAATTGAAAGTATAGTTCCATCTTTTATAATTTCTGTCGCTTTAAACGTCAGTTTCATGCGAGTCTACAAAACGCTCAATGTACATTTAAAATATGATTTAAATAGAAAATAAACCATGAAAGCGTAAATATAAATGACTATGATACCATCAAGTCGGAGAAAGTAACATGGTGGCCACATCATCATTTTTTCATCTGTATTTGTGAAATAAAATGTTGCTATGATAGTTATGACATAAATTCATTACGTCAGTCATAGGTATGTTTTCTATTTGTAACATTCATTCTGAATTACCCTGTATATGCATTTTTTGATATCTCTCACACGAGTTGCATTTGTCAGTTTTATGTACCCGGTATAATTGTTAACATATTTATTTAACTTTCCAACACGACGTTAATTTAATTTTAATAACATTGGACTTAATTAAAGTTGTTCGAGCATGTAGAACTACAGCGTAAGAGGTGTGCGATGTTTCATTTACTGGTACCTAAAATAAATGTTACGATAAAGTCCTCTCTATATTCCATGTGCGCTCTTATAATGAAAAGGCCAGACTACATCCCGATGTCGACATTTTCAACTGTAAATCTGCTAAAGTATAAATAAGATACCAAGCAGTTGTTTTAATAAATAATTTGTTTTCATTTTAATAGAACTTAAATAAAATAAAATGTTATGTATTTTTAAAATTCTGCTCAAGTATTAATTAAATAAAATTATTAATGCATGTTTTTTTATAATGTAATAACGACATGTTTTCTTGTATGGATAAATACGAAAATGATGTTGTATCACGCGTAAAAATTGTCTTTTTATAGCACTACTACACCTTTCTTCAAAAATATCTAATGTAAATATACTTGTCTATTTTTTTTAAAATTTTTAAATAAAAGTATGTTTTTATTGCACGTAAAATACATTTTTAAATCCGAGTCGGCACATTTTTACATCATTGATTTTTCAATTCAGTTTAATTATTATTTAATTATCTAAACATTTAATCTCTAATATCGTAATCCTTTTAGCTATTTAGAAGAACGTATATATCTCCTACTTCCAAGAGCATTTTACCATTTAAAATTTTACATTTATTCATGACCCAGTATCATTGAATGTAATATTTTCTTTGCGCACACAGCTGAACATTCGGAATTGCTGCATGTATTCACCTTTACACTATTGTCCGGTCCGTTTGTACAAAGTTTTACAAAATACCTCTCACTGTCATACAATATTATTGATACAAATCGTATAGGTTATACAATCCCTTTGTACGAGTGCTTTCATGATGTTTGAAAACATTTACCGTTTTAAAAATCGTATCTAGAGAATTAATAATTAAAGTAGTCAAAATTGTGATGTGGTCATCATGTAACTTTATGTATGCTATTTGACGGTATAATATTTATGTAGCAATAATTTATTTTGTGGATAAGGAGTTTGCGGCATGACACTTTTAACACTCAATAAAAATATTTATACTTTCATGGTTAATATTCAATTTAAATGGTATTTTAAATGTACTTCGAGTATTTTGCAGGATTGGAAGATACTGACGTATGAAACGTCAAAATTATGAAAGATGACAATAACAAATTATACTTTAAATTCTAATAATAGTTACCATCAGTTTAGTCAAAAACTAATAATATTTAATTGTTCATTCAGGCATTCTCTGCATTTATTATGCATATAAATTTGATGTAATTGTTATAATTTCATAACTTTTTCAAAAAAATAATAATAATTCTATGAAAAATATTTTTAAGCAAAATTTGTTTTTGTAATACTTATTCATAATACATATTCATAAATATTGGATTGATGAGGCTGTTACTTGGTGAAATTCCATAATATATGTGGTAAGTAAAACACGAGTGTTGAGAATTTTCACAAATGTTTAATAACACTGTGGTTTCATCATCAGGCAGATGATTAATGGTAAGATTAATTGTCTTACCATTAACCATCTGCCTGATGAAGCCACTGTGTGGCGAAACATATGTCGCAGTGTTCGACATTAAAAATTTGTGAAAATTCCCAACACTCATGTTTTACTTACCATATATTCATAATATTTTTCATATTAAAAAAATGATCGAAAAAAAAACAAAAACGGTTAAGGTAAAGGAAATTTTAATAAAAGGTTTTCAATTATTCGGTTCGCCAAAGAAGGCTTATGTTCAAAGTTTCATGCTAATTCCTGTATTCGTTTCTGATACTGTTTACAGCGCGCATACAAAGCCAGATACACACACAAACGGATTTTTTTTTCAGAAATCGTTGAAATATTCATAATGCACCTCACACGGATATTTCCGGTAAAAAAATCCTGAAATTTTTTTCCCGATTACAATACCTTCCCGTACTTCGTAATGGAGAAAGTTAAAAGAAATATTTTTTTACTATTGTTATTATCTATTTTTTAATACAATATTACGAAACAACCGGATTGAGAATATACTTCATCCTGAAATATAATCGAATATTGCATAGATCTTGAAACTTAAATAAAGCTTGCAATTTAAAAATGATGAGATTTTTCTTAATAAGCAAGTTTTATTGAATAAAGACGAAAAGTAGCCTGAATATATGATTATTCAACATGTTTGTAACTCTGCAAAGGCTTTGTAAGACTTACGAAACTTATCATAAAATAATGGTGTTTTTTTTATCAATAATAGAGCTTTCCATCTTGTACTCGTATTCCTTTTATAAAGGGTCTTCCAATAAGAATGATATGATTCTCCTGTTTGTCTACAAGTAGTCGGACATTGTATTGGCTTTAATGTGTCATAATATTTAAAGAATTTAATTTTTTTGCGTGAAGGTTCTCGTCGCCTGTGACTGATTTTAGTGTTAAAACTAGAGGAAGTTTTTTTATTTTTATCTAAATCTTGATTCTTGAAAATCATAATTTCTTTAAAGGCCACCACAGACTTCGTTCTTTTAACCATTGTTTCCCGTTCGGGTAAAACTGTACGGATAAGAAGTCTATTAAATGAGCTACGAGAGGAACCAGGTGATTGATTTAATTATTTGAGATGGATGAAGAAAGATATTTAGAGCTACTAACCTTTGTAACATCATCAATTCAGAAGCAGAAAATCTGTATGAAGACGTAGGGGGAAGAACGGTCCATGAAAGCTGATTCTGAGAAAAACGAATTTAAAGGTTTGAGAACTTTCACGAGCAAGTATACGATTGAAATTGTAAAAATAAAAATATATACAAATGTCACAAGTAAAAAATTTCAATACAAAATTTACAATTTTTGACGTTGAAAAAAAAATTCTAAATAGGGTTGGACAAGAACCGGTTTTTCCTCAAAATTCCTCCCCAATCAGTGCTTCCTTACTAGTATTTCCGTCTTCTTCTTTGTTCTTCTTCACTATGCTATTCTTCGTTCTTCTTTCCCACATCTCGTCCTTTCTTCTTTTGAGGTACATTCAAAATACGGAGATTTATAATTATAAAATGAAAGGTTTTTTCCAGCAATTGTAAATCTTGATGTTTAGCACTAGTGTCGTAAAGTTTTCTTTTGGGGATGATTTCCCTCTGCGTTATCTGTACTGGTGGCTTACTAATATTGGTTTTCACTCTCTTACGCCCTCGTAAAAGCTTGACGGATGGAGCAACTCGCTGTTCTTTTTGAGTTTCGGTGGTGAATTATAGCGGGGATGCAGTTTCCATAAAAAGTATTTTTGAAGGAAATCTTGGGATCGTCTTTACTCACCTTGAGTATCCTTATTAGCCGAGTAGGATATAGACATATTTTTGGGTAAAAAGCAGATAAATATGCAATCCAATTTAAAAATTCCACCTCCTTGTCGCAGTCTATAACTTGGAGAGGGTTTTACTCTGCTCTTCCGAATTACTTCTCGCCAGTCCTCGGAGACTTCAGTGTATGATTTTTGTTTAATTAAAGACATATCTCTATCGCACTCTAGGTACGAGTGGCCTCTTGTGGGAAAGTAGACTTTTTGATCTATAATTGTGAAATAATAGTTACATTAAACTTATACATAGGCATTTAATGTGTAAAATCACATGTATACATTTTGCTGCTTCCCTGATTATTTTAGAAAAAAAGTCAAGAGTAAAAATATGTGCAGAATTTAAAAATCCATTCCATTTACATTTGCTGTCGATAGATATACTACCGGAAAGGAGAATATGTGAAAATAAAATGGTCAAATTCATGTTAAAATAGCCTTGTAATTTTAAAGTTTCGTTAATTAATGCGTGTTGATAAAATCAGTTTTTGAATCTTTACTATGACAGTAATAGTGTCCGTGAAGTCTGTGATCTGTTCGGGGAAGCCAATATATCATTTGAAACCAATCTTAGGAGTAAAGCAACAATATTTATACGAATCTGCTTTCAAACCATGACGATTCTGCTTATGGAAAATATTTAATTTCAATGAAGTAAAACGTGAACATGTTCCATGAATTATGTTGTGGTTACAGCTTCGAGTAATCCCAATATTAGTACAAGGTAAATCGGCGAAGAGTTTCAGGTATAACAACCGCAAATTATAAAATAATAAGTATAAACCGTACAAATATAAATAATATAATGTTGCTATAATAAATCATGGTTTATTTTCAATTTAGATCATATTTTATATGTTTCGTAGACTATGTGAAACTGACGTTTAAAACGTCAAAATTATGAAAGATGAAAAAATTATACTTCAAATTCAAAAACTCAGTTTACTCAAAAACTAAAGAGATATCGATAAAAACTTATTCTTTATAAGTTGTTCATTTTGGCATTCTCTACAATTATTATTCATGTAAATTTGCTGTATCTATCATCGTTTCATAATTATAAATCAAAAATGAAAAAAAAAATTAATAAATTTTTTTCTCGAATAAAACTGATTTTATGAAAAATATTTTTTAACCAAAGATATGAATTTCTTTGTTGCCTTCAATATTTGTTCAAATGCTTTCGCGATATTTTTCATATTTAAGAAAATATTGGAAAAAATAAAAAACAGTTAAGGTAAACACCCACTTCCGGAGTACGAAATTTTACGAGAAGCTTTTTAGTTCTTCGGATAGACTTATATTTAAAGTTTCATATCAATTGCTCTATTAGTTTTTGAGATACAGCGCGCAGACAAATAAGACTTATGGCTAAAGTTTCATGTTAATTGCTGTATTAGTTTTTAAGATACAGTGCGCACAGACATACAGACACACAGACCCACAGACACAAAAAAAAATCCAGAAATTCTTGAAATGGCATCTAGGGACCCCAAAACAAATATTTCCGTAAAATTTTTATTTTTTTATTTTTCACAACCACAACAGTTTCTCGTACTTCGTAAATATGTAGATAAAACAAAAATGTTTGATCTGGAAGTATTAGACAAGTTTATATATCCTTATATCCTATAGTCTCCTGTTACAAATCATGAACATTTTTCGAAATTAATTTAGGGTAGAAATTCTGAACTGTAAATCTTCGATCGATTTTGGAAGTGCAAAACAACTCTTTTCGTTTCTGGTCTCCTATTACAAGTCGTGCAAATTTTTCGAAATTAATTTAGGGTAGACACTCTGAACAGTAAATTTTGGATCAATTTTTGAAGTGCAAAACATCTCTTTTCGTTCCTAGTCTCCTATTACAAATCTAGAAACATTTTCGAAATTAATTTAGGGTAGACATTCTGAACAGTGAAACTTCGATCGATTTTTGAAGTACAAAACAACTCTTTTCGTTCCTGGTCTCCTGTTACAAATCGTGCAAATTTTTCGAAAATAATTTAGGGTAGACATTCTGAACAGTGAATTTGCAAACGATTTTTGAAGTGCAAAACAACTCTTTTCGTTCCTAGTGTCCTGTTACAAATCGTGAAAATTTTTCGAAATTAATTTAGCGTAGACATTCGGAATAGTAAATTTTCGATCGATTTTTGAAGTGCAAAATAACTCTTTTCGTTCCTAATCTTCTGTTACAAATCGTGAAATTTTTTCGAAATTAATTTAGGGTAGACATTCTGAACAGTAAATTTTTGATTGATTTTTGAAGTACAAAACAACTCTTTTCGTTCCTGGTCTCCTGTTACAAATCGTGCAAATTTTTCGAAATTAATTTAGGGTGGACATTCTGAACAGTGAATTTTCAAACGATTTTTGAAGTGCAAAACAACTCTTTTCGTTCCTGGTCTCCTGTTACAAATCGTGAAAATTTTTCGAAATTAATTTAGGGTAGAAATTCTGAACAGTAAATCTTCGATCGATTTTGGAAGTGCAAAACAACTCTTTTTGTTCCTGGTCTCCTGTTACAAATCGTGAACATTTTTCGAAATTAATTTAGGGTAGACATTCTGAACAGTAAATTTTCGATTGATTTTTGAAGTGCAAAACAACTCTTTTCGTTCCTGGTCTCCTGTTACAAATCGGGAAATTTTTTCGAAATTAATGTAGGGTAGACATTCTGAACAGTAAATTTTCGATCGATTTTTGAAGTGCAAAACAACTCTTATCGTTCCTAGTCTCCTGTTACAAATCTTGAAAATTTTTCGAAATTAATTTAGAGTGGACATTCTGAACAGTAAATTTTTGATCGATTTTTAAAGCGCAAAATAACTCGTTTCGTTCCTAGTCTCCTGTTACAAATCGTGAAAATTTTTCGAAATTAATTTAGGGTAGACATTCTGAACAGTAAATTTTTGATCGATTTTTGAAGAGGAAAATACGAAATCGTATGTTTTTTCGAAATAAATTTAGGGTAGACATTCTGAACAGAACATTTTCGATCGATTTTAGAAGTGTAAAATAACTCTTTTCGTTCCTAGTCTTCTGATAATCTTGGCTAAATTTTTTTAATATTTCATTATGAGAGCACTTTGGTCTTTCATTGTTTAAATACATGCATTCATTCATTGACAAAGAAGAATCTTAGAATGAGTTAGTTTTTATGGCCATTGTTTTCGGGGGTGGGGCGCTCAAAATTCACCGTTGTTATATCTCCAGAAGATGTTGATGTCGTCGACTACCTTCTCTAGGGAGCCGTCTCGTGACGGTCACACGTACCTCTTGCTTCTTCTTATCCTGTCAATATTTGTGCAGTTCTTCGATGCGTTTTCAATTATTTTATTGGGTCACAAATATTTAGGTAGGAAATGATTAGTGTATTAGGTTTTATTTATATAATTCACCAAGGCTTCCAAAAATATTCACCTGAAAATGGTTAAGAAACGTTGACCGGAGTTTTAGTCGTAAAGACAAAATAATTTTAAATTATACTATAAGTTGCATTTTACTAAATGTAATAAAGTCCAATTTTCGGAATCATATCATATCAAATTGAGCACACATAAACACACACATGAACACACTCATCACACATAACATTTTTTGTACGCATTTTTCCCCGAGTAATACTATGAAAAAAAAATGGCGAAAATGATAAAATCACCAAAACTTTTTTTTTCCGAAAATAATTACTTTACACGTTTTTTCCCGTTATTAAGAACCGTCATGAATTTTTTTAAATCTTTCTGAGATCAAACATTTTTACTTAGATTTTTTTCATGGAAAAAATTACGTATTCGTAAAATGTTAAAAAAAATTTTTTTGGGGAAAAAATTATTTTTAATAAGTTGTTTATTTTGGCATTCTCTACAATTATTATTAATATAAATTTGATGTAACTATTACCGTTTCCTAATTAGATATCAAAAATCACAAAAAATTAGAAAACATTTTTTCTTCAAAATACAAACTTTTTATGAAAAATATTTTGAAATGAAAGATGTTATTTTTTTATTATCTTCAAGATTTGTTTAAAAAAATTTCACATTAAAAAAATTATCTAAGAAAAACTACAAACGGTTAAGGTAAACGCCCACTTCCGGTGCATGAAATTCTAGCAAAATCTTTTCAGTCCCTTGGATTATGAAATAGGGCTTATGTTCAAAGTCCCATATTAATTCGTTTAGTGGTTTGTGAGATACAACGTGCACAGACAGACACACATACATCTTTATGAAAAAATGGTGATGTGGTCATCATGTTACTTTCTCCGACTTGATGGTATCATTTATATTTACGCTTTCATGCTATATTTTCAATTTAAATCATATTTAAGAACATTTTGTAGACTCGGATGAAACTGATGTTTAAAACGTGAACTTTTTTTGAAATTGATAAATATCATAAAAATAGCTTTTATATCATCATATCGGAGAAACTTACATGATGGCCATATAATTTTTTTAATAATATACTGGGTACAAACCAAACTCGTGGATATTCGTAGTGACGCGCTGTGAGAGAGATGAGAGGTGTCACCAGAACAACCGCTCATTCCGCACTACTTTTTATTGAAACAAACATTTTCTTCCAAGACCGTCACCTCTAAGTTTGCACGAACTGCCGCTCGTTTAGTAATAATAATCACCAGGTGAGAATTGTTTTGCAATTCAAACCTTAAACTAGACACGAGAAGGGGTTTTGACATTATTTGGATTTCGGCAAGGTGTAGAAAAAATACTTTCAAGATATCATTTACACTCTGGTACTTGTTCTTGTTTTGCGAATGTGGGAATGTATAAAGATAAATATACTGTATAGTAAATCTGAAATAATGAAAGGAATGCATGCGTGCATGTCGTGCGATAATAAAATCTTGTCGGAATATTTACACAGGATTATTTAAAATGCAGTGGTGTGATTAGGCGCCATATGTCATGTAAAGCGGCGTTCTGGAAATAGTTGGAAGTAATTAAGGGGCTGTCCTTTATAACGAGAATCGGGAAAGGTTACATAAATAATATTAAAACGTATAATGATGTGTAACTTGATTTTTTTCTTATAGATGCATATATTTGCTTTCAGATAAAACAGAGAAGAGCGTGTGTCGCCGAGTTGTGAATGTGCTGGATCTGAAGCTCCTGAAAGATCCCATATTTGTTCATATAATAATAGGCTTATCTGCTGTGTACACATCGAGCATAGCGTTTAGCATGCTACTCCCTTTCTACCTACAGGAAGGTATAGGGCTGAGCAGAGCAGAGACGGCATTAAGTATGTCTTTATTGTCTGCGGCGGACATCGCAGCTAGACTAACGATACCTCTTATAGCAAGCAAACTTCAGTTAGGGAACAGAATTACATTCCTTTATGGAGCCCTAATGCTTGCCCTTTGCAGATCATGTAAGTCCACATCTCACATCTCTTCGCGTTATCGCTACATCCTCATTAGGAGAAGAATAATTCTACACCTAAACGGATACTATTAATAAACTAGAAATCCGCTTTCCACATGCATTATATCATACGGTCCCATTTATGCTGGTAAAAAATGCAACATCCATCTTGAGCGGAAAATCTGGCACACTTTCATCCGCCGGGCGGGAAGGGCCGCCAATTAAGCCAAGCGTAAGTTGATCACGTGGCCGCTTCTTTTTTGTCATACTGCTTGAAAAATCGCGCAATAAAACAAAGGGCGCACGATCGTCTGCTTAAATTAAAGTAATCATTATTATTTCGAGCGATAAAAATTTGTAAAAGTTTTAAAGCTGCACTTTATCTAAGTGTGAAACTTGCGAGCTCACATATTGTTTATTTTCAGAATTATAAAGGTTCCCCTTACGGACATAAGTGTCGCTATTTTCTGTTGCTATATTTCACTTTTATTTGTGCTGCATGGAAAATAAGGATCCGCGCCGGATTCATTTCTACATTTTTTCTAGGCCCCCGAGTTATAATTAATTACTCCTACCCTTTCCCTAGCTATATTGGTAGTGCCAACTTAATGAAAAATTTCGAATCGCTGAATAATTTCCCTTCTATTCGATTAAAATAAACACCAAACACCGTCCCTTTAATTGCAATTACAATGCGCCATTCAGATCAAATTAGCGACGTCAATAATTATTTCCCTGGCGTCTTTATTTCCATCGGAAAAAAAGACGCTGCCTGTATTCACAATTTATCTCGTTATCTCAATTCCAGAGCAGACAAATCGATAATTTTCGAAACAAAGCCGCACGAACCCCACAATTCGAATCTATAATAACGGGCTTATTTATTTGCACGCGACACACTCTAACACTTCAATTCGGGCCCTTCCAGGATCCGCGGAAACGATTACTTGTAAATCAACTTCGCCAATTTCTTATTAGATCAACACTTTTTAGCAACAATGATTGATTATTATTGCCGGCGCACCCGACAGCTCCGACAATACCTAAAATTCTTTTCTGGTGCCGTTATTTTCTTCCCCGTTTCATATTTATTTCTCTGTATGGACTACTATTTCCTCATGTCCGAATCGTATTCCGTATTCATGATAAATTTTATTCTAAACGATTTATGTACCTCTATAAGCTGCAATAAAATTATTTTATCTTCAATTAGAATACACGAGGCGTGCATCCCTTAAACGGAAACACATTTATTTACGTCATCTATCTATTAACAGCACTTATAAGTACTTCGAAAGCAGAAGCTATCGCAAACTTTTTACGAGATTAATTGCACTTAAATGTATTTGAGTGATGTGAGGTCATAAAACGTTGATATGATATTTAATCACTAATTTAGTCTGGAAATCGTTCACCCTACGCTGCCGCCATTGCTTAAAACATTCTCTCACTTTGATGCTAACGGTAATGTCATAAAAAATAGGATATTTATTAATTGGAACGTATCCCCAACAGGTCATTAAGCAATGTATGTTATTGTAGATATCATTTTTGTAGACGTGGTCCCTTAATTAGAAATCTTATTTTTATCTGGGCCGGACCAGAGTGCAGAGGCATGGAAAAAACACAGAGATTGTATTATTTATTGTCTATCTAATTACCTTATGTGAGTAAGAATGTTATTATATTCTAAAACTAGTAATGTAGTGGTCAGTTGCGTGTTTGTTGACTAAACATGAACATGGTGGATTGTATTATTCTTGAGTATAATGTGAAAATATCCTTAAAACCAGTCTTAAAATGATCATTTCCCGATATTCAAAAGAGTTAATCCACACACGTTTAACGAATGGGTTCGATCAAGGAGCGAGACTTGTGGAAATACCATAGAAACGAGAAAAATATAATTAATAATTAAAACTGTAAAAAGCTGTGACTATATACTAATGGACTGCTAACGCCACTTCATGTGTGTCTCCAAGCAAGGGTGGCGCGGCGGGACCCTAAGTGGTTGAGGTATGTTACTAAATTGGTAGCCATTTTGTGTCTATGACATTTGACTCGACTTGGCAGTGTAGTTTCTTGTGTTTTAATCGCTTCAATATTGTGATACTGTGAAATTTATTAACAACATGGCGATATATTGCTTTGTTGAAGGCGATTATATATGCCACCGACGCGATAATAATACTGGTTGACCGATGTACGGGTAAGTTAATTTTTTACCAAAAATACTGCCAACCTAACGCAAACAAAATTGTTTAAAGGACAATAAATAAAACTATTTTTACATTACCCGATTTCATTACACCCAGTTGTATAACCTTAAAATTTCAATGTATTTTCTGGATTGTAAGATCAATTACTTTATAAATTGTAAGGATTCTGCTTTCCAGTTTTTATATTACCCTCCATTTTCGGCTCCGGGGCGGGACTTATATCGGGTACTAGCTCGCGGACATGTATTTGAGCAGTGATCATATGGGAAATGGAGGGGGACTAGGAGTCCATTAGTATATAGTCAAAGGTAAAAAGGTATTAATAGTTAAAATAAAGTTGTAATTGTAATAGTTCGTCAATTCGTAATATACTGTTAGCTACTACACTATTAACCACTACAGAAATCCCAGTTTAGTTCCTGGGTGAAACCTTTACACTACTTTCTCCGTATGAAGTACGATAATGAATTGTGATCATAATTTATTTCGAATTCGAAATTTCAACGGTCATCCGCCTTGATTTCTATCACTTTTGAAAAATGTCTGTCTGTGGGCGGTGTATCTCTAAAACTACTAAAAATATTTGGATGAAATTTTTAATATAAGCTTTATTTGACACTCCTAAGAACTGAAAAGTGAAATTTCGTGCACCGAAAGTGGGTCTATACAGTAACCGTTTTATTTTTTCTTTACGATGCGCGTATATCTACCTGCTGGATCCCAAAGTCTTGTGGGTTCCTCGCCCGAGCGGAAAATTTTTAAACGAGAAATTTCCGCTTGGGTCCGTGTACGTGGTATTTGTCCTTCATTATTCATTTAATTTCAAATATAAGTATATTAATACATCGCCCAAGTTGGCTAAGCCAATTTTCAATCATCCGCATTTCCTAACTCGAATTCCTATTAACCAACTTTCTTTTAAAAAGTTAAAAAAATTATAAATAATAAGTATTTTTCTTAAACACGCTGGTTGTTGAGAGAAATCGATAAATGTGAAAAATATCACAAAAATCCCATCTTGAGTATACCAAGTAACAACATGGTATGCTAAACCCGCAAAATATCATTCGGTATCAACATTTTGAAAAGTAGAGAAAATGCTAAAAAGTATTTGTTTAACGGGTATTTGAATTAAATACATTTCACTTCACCCAAAAATAACACAACAGGACTTTCGAGTTCCCGTAAATTATGATCAATTAAATTAAAGTGCAGTTCATATCGTTCTATCTACACTGGTGGAAAAAAATGAAATACTTGAAATTCGTGAAATTTCGACCATTTTCAAACCGCCATAACTCGGCGTATTTTCAATTGATTTTGAAGAATCTTTGAGGGCGAAAAACTTTGAAGTGTCTTCTTTAAAGTCATGCATGCGAACTAAAGCGTCCTCCTTCCGCCCCCTCTAGCACCGCTGTGAATTTTTTTTTTCAGGAAACAATGTCCAACTTTGATGATGTCTATGGAGTTGGAAAAATTTTGTCGATTTGATCCACAATAAAGGCATTAAAATTTGATCAATTCCCTATGCAGGACTCGAAGAACGAAGTTCCTACTACGATTTGGCACCAAGTTATGGGTGTTTGAAAAAAAGTGCATTTTGAGGTTTTTCGCACATAACTCGGCGACTTTTCAATCAAATTTGATGATTCTTTCTAGAAAAAATCTCATTTTGGCCCTACTTTAAGGCGGTAAACTCAGATTGGAATGGTCCCTTTTCAAACCCTTCAACCCCCGAACAAAAAAACACGTTTTTGGGCAAAAAACTTAGACAACATGTACCGAATTGGAAAAAATGTGTCGACTCGATCCACCAAAAGGGCATTGAAATGTGTTCAATTACCTGTGCAGGACTCAAAAACGAAGTTCCTACGGCGATTTGGCACTAAGTTATAGGTGTTTGAAAAAAAGTGTATTTTGTGGTCTTTTTATTTTTTCGTTTGGAAGGGCGTAACGCCCTCTCTTTAAGTAGGGGATTAACCTTCTCAAAGAGGACACATTTTGCTTTTGGTTTCTCAAAAGATCGTCGAAATCAGTTGGATAGAAGCCGAGTTATGGCCATTTGAAAATTACCTAAATTTTTACAAATCTCGAGTGTTTCATTTTTTTCCGACAGTGAAATTTGTTTGTTTTTATTGGACGAATGGAAAAATAGATGAATGGTGGTTTTTTCCGACCCTATTTTAATGCTATTATGGTGGATCGAGTCGAAAAATGTTTCCAAGTCCGTAGACATCGTCAAAGTTAGACATGGTTTCAAGAAAAAAACTTTTTTCACAGGGGCGCTGAAGGGGGGCGGAAGGTGTTACGCTTAAGTTCGCATGCATGACTTTAAAGAAGACACTTCAAAGTTTTTCGCCCGCAAAGATTTACCAAAATCGATTGAAAATACGCCTAGTTATGGCGGTTTGAAAATGGTCGAAATTTCACGAATTTATTTTTTTTTCCTGCAGAATATTAGTCAGTCCGGTCGTAGTTTTGACATTCGCCGAATGAAACCCTTTGGCGCTTTTTCTAATACGAAAATAATTCAACTTACACGAATCACATTTTAGTAAATAAACGTATTCCAGATATTAACCCTGTAGAAATATTTATTACGCAGACAAAGGCCACAAAACCTGATCTAGAATTACACTGGTCTGCAGAAAGGAAAAAAATGAGCCCTGACACCATTCCTGCTGATTCCTATGTCAAATAACTTTCTGAATCCAAATATGACCCCTGTTTTCCCCCATCGCCCACTATTTTCGCGGGACGCCCCCAACCTATTTTGATCACTTTTCGTTCATTTGGAGGGATCAGGAGGATTATTTTAACCTTTAAATTTTTTCTGAGGGGCTAGATAGGTGAACAGTTCTAAAACATGGACATGTGTAGCAAGAAGGTAGATTTTCACCCTTAGATTGTAAAAAAATTACCGAAAATGGTGGTTGATGGCGGAAAACGAGGGTCATATTCGGATTCAGGAGGTCATTTTGAGAATCAGCAGGAATTATGTCAGGGCCGATTTTCATACCGACCAGTGTTATTGGAAAGGACAATGTTAAGAAACCCCCCGCAACGGGAAAAACGTATTTAATATGTATCTGTAACGCCTATGGATGATGAAAACGTCGGTTAGACCGCGGAAAAACTGGGGAAAACTTTTGAGGTTTAATCAAAAATTAAAAATTCAGAGTGGATTATATCGATTTTCTCTGAAACTATCAATGATTCAGAAAAATATTTTAGATAAAATTTGAACGGTTTGGTGGGGAACATACAGTAGTGACATAGTGACCTTGGTTTAATCTTGTGATATCTGCGTAAGGCAAAAAAAGTGCGCGCTGTATCTCAAAAACTAATACTAATTTTATAATATAGTAATAATAATATTATTTATATAATAATATTATAATCTTTCAGATTATAATTCTTGATATGAAAATCGCCGAAAACAAGAAAACTATTGAGATTAGGAGCAGGGAACCCTAATACATTCTGATAGAGAATTGTATTTTAAGTAAGAATACGTTACAAAATATAGAGTGTGCCATTTGAAAATAACAAAGTTATTCAACTTTATAAATTAGGATTTTATACCACATTTTGTTTATCACCCTGTATATTTTTTCTACATGAAATCATGGTGGGCGCTATAGTTCGAACCTTCAACCAAACAATAGAAATGATTGTAATGGTTTAACGTTAATCACTGGGCCAAATATAAAATTTCACCTGGACCCTTCATTTCAACAAATCTTTAAATATTTTGAAAACGGTAAATGGTGGGTATAGGGAATATTGAAGTAACTTACCTTTATTTGTTCCCTAGAATTTAAAAATAACAAAAAATACATGGTGTTCCATTTAAAAAAAACATAACTTTGATGTCAATATTTTTTTTGGGATACCCTATAACAGGTAATAATTTTATATTGTGCATACAACGATTCTACATCTACCTATTTGAAAATAATAGCATAAAGTTGCATGGTTTTACATAAAATGACCGAGTCGTATGAGGTGCCTCATCCTGTATACACATATAGTGGTTGCTTTTATATAATTTTGAGTATAAATAAATAAAATCAAAGTTTAGTAGAAATAATCTGAATTATTTACTCGCATTAGCAAAAAAGCGCAGTTTTCAGTTGCACAATTTGTGAAATTTAATATATCATACTGATAAATTACAGCCTGATGGTTTTATATATATATTCAGGGTAATTATATGATGGGAAATTAATATTAAAATATCAGCCCATATCATTTGATATGGCTGCAGTTGCTGGACGCTGTAAATTATAATTTCGATTGCAGAAATATTGTCTATAACCCGGATAAATCCAGTAAAACATCCGGACACGTAATTAAATGCGATTTAATATCAATCCTGAATGTGTTATGGAGTTGTGGTTTTTTAATACTGAAATATTAAATTCCCGGCGCGTCCACTAGAAATGGTTCGTGTGGAGTTAATTGTTTCTAAATGGCGTGCGTGTGAAATATTTTTCTCAATAATACAAATAAGGCTGGAGGAGAAAAAATTAAAAGGCTATTAAAACAAATCTTGGCGCCCAGGGGTTCTGACGAGGCATTTGGGGATACTCTTTGTTCCTTCCATTCCCTCTTAGCTGAATCCGGCGTCCATCCCGGATTAAAAGTCACGGCCGACGCATGCCTGAATCCATTTTCCGAATCCATTTACATCTTAAGCAATTTTTAATTCAGTTATTATTATCGAGTTGGCGCTCTTGGGAAACTTTTTATTGTAATAGTTTCTTATTTTAAATAGACACGAGTGAAGGTAGTATTTTCACACAGCGAGTATTTTAGAGTTTCAGCCTTCCAACGCCCACAGACGTACCGATTATAAAATTATGCCTTATTGATTTTCTAGCGCAATTATATATAACTGGATTTGTCTGTTCGGGGTTTGAATTTCAAATTTGTTTTAGGTACAAGGCAATGGCTTTAAATAATAGTAATCATGGCAGAATGACCTCTGGTCGATAGCCATTTTTAAATAAAATGGATGCTATATGTATATATATTTTTAACTAATAATAAAGATTATGGAGCAGTAATAGTAATATCATTCTGTTGGCACATGATTTATAAATTGCGAATAAGAATTTTGAAATTTTGTCTCACCACGAAATAGGGAGCGCGGATTATTCTGTATCGGGGGTAAAACGAGGCAAAACAGACGTGCCAACCCCACAAAGTGGTATGAAAACATTTAGTTTGGGGGGCGGAAGTAATACGAATAAAATGTATTTTTGTGAATTTGCCTGGAAATAGTTTAGCCGAAATCCCCGCGTGCGGTATATACCTTTTTTATGCAAAACAATTGAATTTTAAATCAATTTTAATATTATATTGTCTGTGACTACATTTTATCGTAATATTACAAACTTGTGCAATCGGGATAATTATAATAATAATCGAAACGATTGTTTCAGGTATTTTAGAAATTATTTATTGTTCAATTAATTTATATTTATGTATGTATAACCTTTATTCGGTATTTTATTTGCATATTAGCTCTCATGGTTAATTATTTATATCCATCCATTTGCTCGAATGAGCGAGTACTCTTCCCGTCCTCATCCCTTCTGCCTTTATACTTACTGTGCATTCTTCAAGTGTTTTGGTATTTATTCACTGTTATAGCATAATATCACCTCCCCTTCTCTGTTTTCAATAAAGTTCACTATTTGTGCATTTCTAGTTTTGCAAATTGTTTTGCTCCACAGTTATTTTGGTTCTGCATTTAGCATAATTTTACTGTAGTCTCCCATTTACTATTTTCTCTCTTCGCTCCTGGATCCTTTCCTCGATGTTTCTTGATCGTCTGCATTAGAGCTGCGCCGGTCGTTTGAAAATAATCGGT
Source organism: Ocypus olens (assembly GCA_910593695.2). Classification (NCBI taxonomy): domain Eukaryota; kingdom Metazoa; phylum Arthropoda; class Insecta; order Coleoptera; family Staphylinidae; genus Ocypus; species Ocypus olens. The sequence goes on from OU343057.1 coordinate 17,081,359, forward strand.
GATCATCCGATTACTATTCCGATTCGTAATTCGATTCCGATTATTATACCGATTCCGATTCGGATTTATATTTCGATTTCGATTCCGATTTGGATTCGGATTCGTACTCCGGTTCGGATACGTTTTCAGATTCCGATTCGAATACATATTCCGAATTCGATTTAAGATTAATTTTAAGAAATTTGAATTATTAAATTATTACATTAAAATATAAAATTATAACTATTAATCGTAATTTCCATAAATAACATTAATATGACACATCATTGGGTATTTTAATAAAATACGCATCAAAATTGGCAAAAACGAAACCGAATATGAAAAGATATTTATTCCGATAATTTATCCACATTTATTATTTTTCGAATAAAGATCAACCCATTTTGATTGCCCGATCATATTTCTGACTCTGATTACGAAGAGATATTGCGATTCCAGTATTCCAGGGTCGAAGATTTTGTGTTGTTTAATTTAAGCCGATTGCTTAGAAATCAACACTATGCCATTTGTTGAGTAATTTGGTGACTACCTCTTAATGTTTTATTTATTTGATTTATTCATAATCGTAGTATCTTTAGCATATAAGATGATATTTTCTTTTGGAGTTGAGTCTGGTAGATCTTTGACATATACTAAAAATAGTAAAGGGCCTAAAATAGAACCCTGTGGGACACCGTGTGTAGTTGATGAAGAATCGGATAAACATCCATTTGATAGTACGCTTTGTTGTCTTCCCGAGAGGTATGATATTATTAATCTATAACTCCTCACATGTACACTACAGAAATAAAGCTTACGTAACAGTATTTAATGTGAGACACAGTGAAAAGCTTTTGACAAGTCTATAAAATTTGACATTGAAATTGATTCCTCTTCAAAAGGCTCTGTAATCAGTTCAATTAATTTTAAGACTGCGTCTAAGGTGGATCGCCTCCTAAAACAAAATTGTTCATTCCGTATCAGCTTCGATTCCTCAAAATATAATTGCATTTGGAGCATTTTTCAAGAATTGTTTTAACATACAAAGGACCCCTCACAAATCAAATGGAAATTGGCTTTCGGTGAAATTGACCAAATTTTGAATATGTTGTTCCTTTCGGTGTCCAGATCAAAAGACTCTACGGGCACATAGCTCGAAAATATTCCCTGCGATCAGTACACAGCTCCGAAGGTTAGAGACCGGTAATCCCAGATTTTCGCTGATTTTACCTCTCCCCTTGCATTTTTGGGATATATATATATGAAGAGAAAAATACATAAGAATACACATGTCTGATCTACAGATCCGGACCTTTTTTTGTGGGGCTGTGTTATAGCGTCGTCTGCCACGAATACAAAAAAAAATTCAGATAAAATTTTTGTATTTTTTACAGTACAAAAAAGTGGCGGTTCCTATTTAACTTTTCTATTTCTCACCCCCCACACCCTAGGGGGTTGAGGGTAGTGGGTCGAGTTTCATATCATTAGATGTCCTCCTCCGAGGCGAACAAATTTTAATTCTAATTTTTTTTATTCGATGTGTGTAGTTTTCGAGATATTTCAATGTCTTCACCTAAATTGAATAAATGAAAATATATATATATATATTTATATATATATATATATATATATATATATATATATATATATATATAGGTAAATCAGCGAAAAGCGGAGATTACCGGTCTCTAACCTTCGGAGCTGGGTACTGCTCGCTGGGAAGATTTTCGAACTTTGTACCCGTGGAGACTGGAGATCTGGACACCGAAAGGAACAACATATCCAAAATTTGGTCAATTTCACCGAAAGCCAATTTCCATTTGATTTGTGAGGGGTCCTTTTTTTGTATCATTCAATATCCGGCGTGGCATTAGCCAGAAAGGTAGTTATTTTTATTTTTAGTCTTTGTAAGTCTAAACTGGTTGAATATTTATATATCCAGACTACTTTTCGTCTTTATTCATTTTTTTATTGTCGTTGTGTTCATGCTTTAATTTTACTTCCTATATTCCTTTTGTCCGGTTGCCTTTTGTCTTTCGGTTTTGTCTTGTTACGGCATCCAATAGTTGCCAAGTCCTTGTTGTTGGGTAAATTTTTCTTATTTTTGCATTTACCAGATGTATGTGTTCCTTTGATTTAGTCCATTTCCAAACTCTACCATTGATTATTATCTTTTGGTATCTTATTTTTATCCCTCTTTCCGTGCTTCTTTCTTCTTTTGTCATGTCATCGTTTATGTATATTTTTTATCTTACAGTTTTTACTTTCTCCGTTACGAAGTACGCAAAAGTATTGTGATCGTGATTTTTTTTTTCAAATTTTTTTTTTACGGAAATATCCGTTTTCTGGTCCCTAGATGCCAGTTCAACAATTTCTGGAAAAAAAATGGTGTCTGTGTGCTGTGCGCGCTGTATCTCAAAAACTAATAGAGCAAGTGAGGAAACTTTGAACATAAGCCTTATTTGATAATCCGAAGAACTGAAAAGCTTGGTAAAATTTCGTACAGCGAAAGTGCGTGTTTCCCTTAACTGTTTTTTGGTTTTTCCCAATGTTTTTCATGGAAAATGTCACTAAAACATTTAAACAAATATTAAAGACATCAAAGAAATGAACATCTTTTGTTTGAAAATCATTGTTATTCGAGAAAACAATTTGTTATTTTGTTTTCATTTTTGGTTTATAATTTTGAAACGATAATAGTTACAACAAAGGGTCCCCCCGGTTAAGATAGGCGAAATGCCCCCAGATTCAAAATTCCTAATTAACCAAATAAGGTTGTCGTACTACGTAACGGAGAAAGTAATAAAAATAAAACTAAAGTTTTCGTCTTGAAAAAATCCACAAAACATCGCTTATGAGTTTTTCTGCTAAATATCCACCTGTGCCCCTATAATTAGTAAATATCGACAAAAATTGAAAAACCAAGTAGGAAAAAAATTTAAATTGATTATAACTTTTTTACTATTAAAGATAAAAAAATAAAAAAAAACAAAATTTTTGTCTTTCCAAATGCTATAAAACAGTTTTAATTAATTTTTTGTCTAAATCTCAACCCTCACATGTAAAATTGAAAAAATCGAAAAAATTGCGGAAAATTGGATTTTTAGGGATGACGCACCACTCGAAATGAGTTAAAAGTTCCTGCTAGAAGTAAAATTATTCGCCTCTTATAAAATAGTGAAAAAAACGGCGAGCACCTCAATGCTTTCTACCTCAAAAAATAAAAAATTGTTTTTTTAAATTTTTTTGAGATACCAAATAACCTTGGATGACCTTGAAAAAAATTCTATTGATAGACCTCTTGATAACATACCTTGATGATTTTTTTCAGAATTTTGCATTAAACACATCGTCAAATAAAAAATTAAAACAAAAAATAACTCTTTTTGACCCCAAGTGGGGTGAGGGGAGGGGTGGGGACCTTATAAACCATGTCCGCGGATAATTCTTACCTCAAGATACAACGTTATTTGGTTAATCAGGAATTCCGAATCTGGGGGCATTTCGCTTATCTTAACCGGGGGGACCCTTTATGTTAATAATAACTATTAGGATTTGAAGCATAATTTGTCATTTTCATCTTTCATAATTTTGACGTTTTATACGTCAGCTTCATCCGATTCTACAAAACGCTCTATTTACATTTAAAATATGATTTAAATTTAAAATAAACCATGAAAGTGTAAATATAAATAACTATGATTCTATCAAATCGGAGAAAGTAACATGATGACACATCACCATTTTTTCAATATGCTTTCGTATTAAGATGTATGTGAGTCTGTCTGTGCGCGCTGAATCTAAAAAAAATACTAATATGAATATGAAACTTTGAACATAAGCTCTATTTGATAATCCGAAGAACTGAAGATTTTGGTAAAATATATTTTTTTTTGTCATTTTTGGTTTATTAAGCTACGCGCACACTTGTCCGTTCCATGCCGTACCGATAAATGTACGTTGACTCGTTTACAACTGTGTTAAGCAATTTTTTCCGATGTGTGCTGTCGGTCCGATTCCGACAAGTGTGCGCGTAGCTTAATAAGGAAACGGTGATAGTTATATCAGATTTATATAAATAATGATTGTGGAGAATGCCGAAATGAACAACTTATAAAGAATACGTTTTTTTCGAAATATCTTTGGTTTTTGAGTAAACTGACTATTAGAACTTGTATAATTTGTCATTTTCATCTTTCATAATTTGACGTTTCAAATGTCAGTTTCATTCTATCGTTCAATATGATTTAAATTGAATATGAGCCATGAAATTATAAATATAAATAACTATTACACCAACAAATCGGAGAAAGTAACATGATGGCACATCACCATTTTTTCTTTTTTTACTTTACTTTTATTTTTTTATTACTTCGATTATGTTTTACTGCTACTGTCTGTGTTGCTTTCTTGGATTTTCGTTTCTACTTCTAATGATTCTCTCAAAAATATCAGAATACCTTCTTAATTTTGTAATTCTTGTATTTCCTGCTTTTCAATTTGTCCTTGAAGGTCAATAATTTTTTCTTGAGCATTTCACTTTGTTTCCTCCAAAGTTCTTTCATCTCCTTAAGCTCCTCCTGACATATTCCTCTGGCTTTATGCATTTCTTCTTTCCATAATTCGCGTCCTTTTTGAATTCTTACCTTGATAGTCCCCGTAGCAACCATTTTTATCTGCGCATTTGCTATTATTTAGCCTTCAAATGACGTGTTTTTCTATCGTTGGTCGTATTTTGTTTGGGTGATCTCTGCGTGATACTAAATGCCGAATTCCTTCTATACTTTTGATATTGCTTATCACGTTGAGCGCCACACCGATTTTAAAGGCACTCTCCGTCAGGCCACGCGTGCCACTTAGAAGCGCTGATATTGTAGGCCAATGTCTCTTATCGCAGTAGAAGAGTGTTTACGTTTAGAACGAGACGCCTATAGGCATTCATTCATTCGACACTTAATGTAATCCTGCAATTTGTCAAAATTAAGTAAATTTTGAATACATTTTCTGCAATACCATAAAACAGTGTCAATTTTATAGTTCTATATCATGTTATACGCTATCAGCCAGCGGTGGTTGTCGCCACCAATGGGAAAGGTCAGTATCAGCCAGCGGTGGCAGACGCAGCCTAAATGTAATTTCAGTGTCAGCCAATGGTGGTTGACGCGGCCTAAATGTAATTTCAGTGTCAGCCACCGCCGGTTGTCGCGGCCTAAACGGAAAGTCCAGTGTCAGCCACCGATGGCTGACGCGGCGCTCAACGTGTTATCCCATCCACCATCTTTTTGTTTATTTTTCCCGCCATTGCTGTCCTGCGCGTTTCAGGTTTCGTTATTCATCTTTTCCGTCTTCAAAGTTCTCCGAGTGCTAAGTAATTTTGTTTTATTAATTAATAACTGCGGGACAGTAGAATTAGAATAAATTTAAACTTATCTGTTATAAGCTTGTATTATTTTATTTTTCCAAAATATTGTAGAAGAAATAAAATAAACTTTTGTTTGCAATTTCTGGTGAAATAATTCTTGTATTAGATATTCATCATTTTAACGTTACAGAATAAAAAGACACGACTCTTGAATCGGATATTATGAAGCCGGGTTGATTCATTCGCGAACGAATTTACTGGACTATTTTGCCGGCGTGTCAAAACATTACAATTGGAAATGGATTGTAGACTATTTATCAGTGTTATCAATAGTGTTTGCAGAAATACGTGTCTGGTTTTTAAATGCGAAACATTTGTAATACGTATAGCGCACATCCCGCAAATATTTGTTAATAAAACGTACTTTAATGAACGCTAAATATGTTTATTAAAAATCGCTTATTTTCACTGTCAATGCGATTTAATAACGTATAATAAATATTCAAAATATCAACCAAAATACTGAATTATTGCAAAATATATCCGGTTTCATAAACCGAGTTAAAAATAAATTCACGAAATAAGTTATTTAAAAAATACAAACTAAAGGAATAAATTGCCAAATCAAATAACTATTATGTAGTGAATTAATTTGAAATTTTGATGAGGTTAACCACTATAATGAATCAGCTTTTACAATCGCTATTGATTAAATTTGAATTAATTGTGTAACTGTTATATACATCCAAGAACCTGATTTGCACATATTTTGAACAATGAATGCATATTCATGTACGTCCTCACTGATCCGCTATTCCGACGAGCAGATTTTTTGTGCAACATTATTACAATTCATAATTCCAGTCCGAGCTCTCGCTCCTAAACCCTAAACATATTTAACGTTGGAACTATTTTTAAATTTAAATCGGAGCATAAATAATTCACATGTTTATCGCCAGCTGAATGCGAACGGATTTCATGCAGAATTGAGTTGTTGCTGTTTATAAAAAGAACATTTTTTTTTGAATAAATAACGATATTGTTGATGTACTCGTATACGTAAGAATTCACACAATACATTTTAGGTAACAATTAGTATTTTGGAATCAGATTGTTCACCAGAATTATTTGATCAGAAATTAAAAACTAAATTTTAAATTTTAACTAAAACAGTAATCAAAGACGCGTAGTACTTTATTAAAACTTAATACATTGAATTACAGAAGACCATCGATCGTTTTTCAACTAACAATAAGTGAATAAATAATATTTTCAAATAATTATTAGTTTTTCCGTATTGTTTTTGAAAATTTTGGAATAGCAAGTTTTTATTTACAATAACTAATTTTGATATTGAGTATATTATTTTAAATATTTTAAGCGTTATATACCAGGGGTGGCCAAACTTTTGATCACTACGTGTGACCTGTTTTATAAATTATAGGCGGCGTTCTACCAATATTCTATGTGATTTCTCGAAATTAACTTGGTGGAACATCAACAAATTTGGAACACAAATTGAGAATTGAATGTTCTTTGAAATTCAATAAAAATTCAAAAATATGCATTGCCCAGATTTTGTTATTTTGACGGAATTGTCAACGTGATAATATTTTACATCAAACATTAACATCTAAGGGAATTGCTTAAAATTTCCCCGGTGGAACATCGTCAAATTTGGCACGCAGATTAGGAATGTAATGTTCTTTGATATGAATCAAAATTCAGAAATTCGCCTTTCCTAGCAGTCGAGTAATTTTGACTTAATAGTGAAGGTGTTGATTTTATAACAAAAAATAACTTTAAGAGCGACTGCTCGAAATTCCCTCGGTGAAACATCTCCAAATTTGTCAGGCAGATTAAAAAAGGAATGTTCTTTGGAAATAAATGAAAATAAAAAAATACGCCCTTCCCTAGTTTTCGAGTTATTTTGACTTAATTGTGAGAGTGTAATGATTTTACACCAAAAATTACTTCGAGGACTATTACTCGGAATTCCCTAAAAAGAACATTACCAAATTTAGTACAAAAACTTTGAATTCAATATTGTCTTGAAATCATTTGAAATCCAAAAATACATCGTTCCTAGTTTGCTCAAAATTATTTTGGAGGAACATGACCAAATTTTCCACGCAGATTGACAATTTAATATTCTTTGGAAATCAATAAAAATCCAAAACCATGCCTTCCACAGTTTTAGAATTATTTTGACTTGTGATAATGTGATAATTTTACATAAAAAATTAACTTCGAGGTAACATTGTACCAAATTTCCCCTGTAGAACAACGATGAATTACACAGGAAAATTGAGAATTTAATGTTCTTTGAAAATCAATAAAGATTAAAAAAAAAGTTTTCCTTGTTTTTAAGAGGGTGTGATGCTTTTAAGTAAAAAAACTAACTTCGAGGGTGATTTCTCGAAATTAACTCCTCGTTGGAACATCAAATTTGGCATACAAATTGAGAATTGAATGTTTTTTAAAAATCAATCAAAATCCAAAAATATGTCTTACCTAGTTTTTGAGTTATTTGGATGGAATCGTGAAAGTCATAATTTTACATCAAAAATTAACTTCAAGGGCGATAGCTCATTTTTTTAGTGGAAGATCACCAAATTTAGCACGAAGATTGAGAATTTAATTTTCTTTGAAAATTATTCAAAATCCGAAAATACACCTTTCCTAGTTTAAGAGATGACTTAATCATGAAAGTGTAATGATTTTACATCAAATATTAATTTCGAGGGCGATTGCTCGAAATTCCCTCATTGGAACATCTCTAAATTTGGCCTATAAGAGTTCGTTTCAAGGACTGTGGAGTGGATTTAGTGTCTTAATTTAGTGAGGGTTGTAAGGTCCGACTTTTCGACGGCCCTTGTCCGGATTCTAGTTTTAATGGATAGGGAATGAGGTTTACAGGAAAGTTTGGAATCTAACAGAATACCATATACTTGCATAAATATACAGGATGGATGACGGAATTATGGATGTTGACGGCGGGGGAGTTGGGGGTGATTTTATGAAAAGTTGGGACTTTTCAGAATTGATTTGTATTCGTCACTTAGAGCACCAGATGTGTAGGGAATCTGTGGATTGTGGGTGTTTTTAGGGTCAAGAAATGAGATATACGGGCTGTATCGTCGGCAAATAGTAAAGAATATTATGCAGGATTGAAAAATTAAGGGTCTGGGTTATAAATATCGGAGCAGAATAAGTTATATAATAGGGGTGATAAGGGGGAACCTTGTGGTACATCTTGTTATAGAGAAAAGGAAAGGAAAGTGTTTGACGGACTTTAATCTAGGCGGTTCTATTAGAGGAAATTATTAATCAGGAGAAGAATGTGATGGGGCAAATTGAGAAGGAAACATTTATAAAGGAGACCTTGAAGCCAGATCGAATCAAAATGCAAATTTTTGAGGTCAAGGAAAGGACAGCAGTCTTCTGGCCTTCAAGGTGGTGGGTTTGGATGTTGGAAGTGAGAATGGTGAGTGAAAGTGTGGTTGATTACTTTGGTAGGAATCCAAATTGGTATTGGCGTATGGCGTTGTGGGTAACAGAGTTATTTAATTAAAGTGCCAATATTCGAGTGGGCAATGATACGACTCTAGCAATTTTTGATTGTTTGTAATTCAATGTCGAACTAAATTTATTTTATTTAATTTATAATTTTATATTGTTTTTTAATTTCTTTACATTTCATTTTGTATTTTTAATTTCTCAAAAACCTATCGCAATTTTTACTGAGAAAGAGAAAATGCGATTATTTTTACCATTCATTGCTAGAGCCTTTGGCACTTTCCTATGAATACATTTTGCTAAATATCACCAATTTTTTTTAACCGATTTTGAAAAACTTATTTTTGTTGTATTTCAATCAGATGGGGTAGTTTGCTATTTTAAATTTTTAAAGTTCGGATAGCTTGCGTTTAGGGGTTGAAGAATGAGGGGTTAAAAATTACAACTCTAAATGATAATTTAAAAATTAAAAAAATTTAAATCGAGCATTTTTTGAAGTATTTTTCTCAACGATTCTTTATCCCTTACTTTCGGCGGAAAGCACTGTGTACTAGAGATGGGTAACTTATGAGTGAGTCGATTCTTAGAAATGAGTCGAGTAGTCGAGTGACTCCTGTGCAAATGAAATTTTAGAAGTGAGGACCTTGTTTTTCTCATCATTTTTTTTTCGTGGTAAAATATAACAATTTTGAGGTGAGGACCCTTTTTATTTTTTCATGTGAGTCGCCTCTTTTCAGTGGACTCACAAAAACGCCCATCTCTACTGTATTAAATGTTTGTTGGATTTGTCCATGTTGTACATATACAAACTTTTTTATTGAAGAGAATGAGTAATAATAAATACAACACAAATAAGCGACACTATGTAAATAATTAACAAGTTCTTTAAGCTTTTTATTGTGCATTTTTAATGACTATATACAACTTGACGAATCGTATTTTATAGGAATGGGTTACAGAGGAAAAATATTTTGCTTATATGCTAGTAAAACAAATTCAACACATTTTTTCACTTTAAAAATAATTAATTTTTTTTAATAAAATGATGATTTTACCATACAGTGAGTTTTGATTGTAATAGGTGGCAGTACTGAAAAAGTAATTTTTTGTTCTAAACAAATTAAATTTTGAAATTTTAATTTTTTTTTTCTCCACTTTGTTTTCAGAGTAAATTTTAAAATTGTGGAAGTGAGGACCTTTTTTTTTCTTTCCAGTATGTTTTCAGGGCAAATTGGAATGTTGCTTTTTTTAAGTGATTTGCTCCGAAACTGAAACTTCTTTCTATTAGTTTTTGAGATACATCGCGCACTTCGAATTTCACCTGGCCTTACGAAGATATCATAAGGTCAAACCAAGGTCACTTTGTAACTACTGTATGTTCCTCTCCAAACCGTTTGAAATTTATCTAAAACATCTTTTTCTAAATCATTGATAGTTTCAGAGAAAAATGATAGAACCTTAAAAGGTTTCCCCAGACTTCTCCACGGTCTAACCTACGTTTTCATCATCCATCGGCGTTACGGATTCATATTAAATAGATTTCTCCCGTTGCGGCGTTCGGTAAAAAAACGGGTTTTTTAAAATCGTTGTTTGGATGTGAGAATTTTTTTTTGCTCATGAACATTTTTGGGGAAAAATTACTGGTTCTAACATTTTACATCGGAGTCTTGAATTGACTATCGGAGTCGATTTTATTTTACAGAGCCAGAGCTTGTGAAGCAGTTCACAAAACAGTCATTTCACCCATCTCTAATGCACATACGCATTATCGAACATGTTTAGTATGTAACGCATTGGAGCGTTCCAATTATCCTATGAATAACCGTTAACAGCAATTTTACATTTTGATATCGACACTTGTCATGTTCTGCCAATCGTAAGAAGTAAAATTTCATCAAATACTATTTAACAATAGCTCCAATTTTTTAACTGTTTTCGATATTATTAATAAACCAAAGTAGAAAAAGTATTATTTTAATCCACCATACATAACCGCAGTTACATAATTATCGATTGATTACACAATTTGAAATTAATATCATCCAACAATGCAAAAGTTGGCTGGTGATTACATGTACAGCTTTGAGCGTCCTTAGAAAGTCGAAGTGAAGTTGCGCCACGGCGAAAGATTAAAATAATACGGTTCGAAGAAGTTGATCGATAAATATGAAATGATGAATTTATGTTATGAATGGGATTTACAGTATCTGTGAGCGCTGCTGGAAACGCACTAAGCTTTCTGTGGAAACTGTAATGGAATTTTAAGGTATTTCATGTTTCTTGAGCAAGTGATGAGGTAGAAAAAAGAAAATGTGGGATGATACTTAAATGGGTAATGCAATGTTGTAATTATTAAAAAATATTTATTATGTGTCTGCGCCGGGGTGACTTCTGGCAGCCCTCGGGAAGTTCTGGAACTGTAATAGAATATAATTATAAAAAAGTGTGTAATTGAATATAATTTGGGGGCATTTGGATGAATCCACATTTTTAATTAAGCATTATAACAGTTTTTGAGTTATGGTGGAAAAGTTTGGCCATATTTCTTAATAATGAATTCATTAAATTGCTTATGTTTTCTAATTGTTTTAGTTCAAAATTAATTGTATGAGTAATGTAATAAATTTGAGAGGAAATCAAACGGGACGCCGGACGTGGGATCGGCTGATAATTAATATTTTTTGGGTCGGCAATCGATTAGCTAATCCATGGAATGGCATTAAAATTTAGTCGGAAGATGGTGGATGTAATCTGGGAAATAAAATATGGTGGTTTAGCCTGCGGTCATAAAGTCCGAACGGAATAATTAATAAAGGTTTTTATTGGGGCGGCCCATGTGTCGCCTTCTTTCTTTTGATTGCGTTTTAATGCCGATGGACATGGAGGGTAATGCGTCGGATTCACGCTTATGTGGTGCACTTTTGGAACATTCGACAGTTTTTAATTGAAATTTAGGTGGGCCTCGTGTATTTGTTTCGACCTTCGTTGTTTAATTTGCGGCTGTTCGGAATTAATTATTGGTAGATGCTGTGGCCCACGACTCACAATTTTTCACGTGCCCCGATATTTAATTCGGATGTATTTTTAAAAAAGAAGGATGCTACCGACGGGTGTCGTATTAAAATGTGTAAACTACAGTTTGCTCCCACCGGACGGGACACTCTTTCCATTTCATCCCCCACCCGGCGCGGCGTGACGAAACTTTATTTTTACATTTCCCCCGCTGCCGCAGGTTAACAGGGTGTGCTTCAGCGTCCTAAACAAAGCCGTTAATAAGTTGAATCAAATGAAAAAAATGAACGCCTTTTCCGATCGAATACGGTCAGAAACGATTCATGGATGGTTTCGCAACATCAGCGTAAAATACAATGGCATTAACTGGTATTCATACTATGTCGACGAAACACGTACTTTCCCATTTCCCTGGCATCATTACATTGATAACGTTTTAGCCATTAACACCTTAGTTAACGTAGGATGACATTTTTTGTTCAAATATTAATCTGAACCAATGTTTGATTTATCGTTTGATTGGGATAGTTGTTGGTGTCGTCGCAATCACAAGAAAGTATAAATTCAATAAAACGAAATGTATTAATGCTTTCTGCAACAAGTAAGGTTGTTCCTAATTTGTTTACAAGAAAGTATTGTGTTTTTTTTTTCGAATTAGAAATTTTTGAAATTTTTAGATATATTTTTAGACATTTTGTTATTAAAATGAATGCTAATATTGAGTACACACCCAAAAAAAACAAAACCATTTTTCTTTCAATTCGATAATAATTGATATTTACCTTGTGCTCTTTCTATTGATTTAGTAATTTGGAATCTGGTCTGGAGATCCTTTTTTCTTACATGTTTGCTGGATTTTGATAATTATTAATAAAACACAATTAACATGTGTTACACAAAATAATCTCCTCTTTACAAGACGAATAAACAAATTAACACTCATCATCATATTATTCCTAAAATCTTTTTAGTTTCAAATGGAACGATTCGCTGGTATAAATATAAGAACTTACATATTCGATCTTTTTCTTTTTTTTGTATTTAAAAACAACAAACAAATAGTGTCATTATTTTGGATAAGTGTCCATAATACTGCTACTTTATTAAAGACCTAATCACTGAGGTTATTTTTAGCATTGGCAACTCAGTTTTCTATTGTTGGTAACGCTTCTCTTTATTGAAACGTGCCTGGGCCGACCGCAAGCAAATCGGGTTTTAATTCGGTGCAAACGTGAGCCTTTTATTTGCTTAAACTTTGGTACGTTTTAAGTGTTTAATAATCCTTCTGTATAATCATATTAGTGATTAAGAACAGCGTCACACTGCCATCTTCCCCAGCGGGACCATAAAAACTTTGGTCGCGCACAAATCAGACCGCCAATAAAAATTTCATTACGAACTAATTCCACTCCAAATCGTCCTTTAATGTTAATCATTACTGTAACTTGTAGAAAGCACTTTGAATATTGATTTTAATTAATTTAATGTTATAAATAAATTTGTTTAGTAAATAAACAAAAAGTAAACAGAGATTAATTATGGGGCATTTTGATTAATGAATTGAACTTATTTATAAAGTGTAAAGAACAAATATGTATATATTCGGGCTACTTTTTGTCTTTATTTAAATATTAAATGGTATGAATAATTTACTATAATAATATTTTTCATTTTAGCAATTAAGAAATACGAAATAACTGTCCACTTTCCTTTACGTTAATTTAATTTATAACTTACTGATATTAACCATTTAGTTTGATATTATTTTATAATCGAAAATTCTCTATTTTAGATTTTATGAAAAGTTTGGGATTTATAAATTATACTGAACACTTGAAATTCGTGAAATTTCGATCATTTTCAAACCGCCATCTCGGCGTATTTTCAATCGATTTTGATGAATCTTTAAGGGCGAAAAACTTTGAAGTGTCTTCTTTAAAATCATGTATGCGAAATTAAGCGTAACCCCTTCCGCCCGCCTCTAATGCCCCTGTGAAAAAAAAGTTTTTTTCTGGAAACCATGTCCAACTTTGACGATTTTTTGTCGACTCTATCCACCATAAAGGCATTAACATTTGATCGATTCCCTATGCAGGACTCAAAGAACGAAGTTCCTATGACGATTTGGCACCAAGTTATGGGTGTTTGAAAAAAGTGCATTTTGAGGTTTTTCCCACATAACTCAGTCAACCAAATTTGATGATTCTTTCGGGAAAAAATCCCATTTTGGCTCTACTTTAAGGTAGCAAACTCAGATTGAAATGGTCCCTCTTCGAACCATTCAGCCCCGGAACAAAAAAAAAAACACGTGTTTAGACAAAAAACGTCCAACTTTGGCAACTTGTACCGAGTTGGAAAAAATGTGTCGACTCCATCAACCAAAAGGGCATTGAAATGTGTTTAATGACCTGTGCAGGACTCAAATAACTCCTAGTTACGCCACTGTTTTACTGGTGTTAGCTTTGAGATTGTAATGTAACTTTTCTTTTTGCTCAGGAGCGAAAACTATAGCAGTTGTTTTGATTGGATTAATTTTTAAGAAATGTAAAGTTGAAAATGCAGATATTTTTGCCAGATCGTGATTTTTTTTCGAATGACAAGTACAATTGCATACTTACAAGATTTTCACTTTACATCCACCTATTATCAAATTGGTTTCAGTGGCAGCTCTACACATAAACTGCACTGTGTATCCTTGTTTAAATGTTTTCTAGTTTTATCATTTTTATAATTAAATGGAATGGAATTTGATTTATGCTTCAAGTTCGTTTTTGTACATAGTAAATATGATCTTAAATAAATGTTATATAATATTTACTATTTATAAGATTTGTAAATTTGCGAATAGGTTTAATATTATTTTATATATTCGGACTATATTTCGTATATCTGCACCAAGTAAGGAGTTAAAATTTCATTAATAATATTTATTGGCGTAGTTGATAAAACAGTTCTGCATAAACTAAGTAATGATGTGCATTTTTCATCAAATAAATGCCGAGGATGTAAGAATTGCAATGTAAAATAGTAACTCTACTAACAAATGTAAACATAGATTAGAATCCACATATTTTAAAATTGATTTTGATGAAATTAGTCAAGAATTATAAATAAGTAGTTGTTATTTCACATTGAAATATTTTTTTAAATTATTGTTTTCGTGATTAAATTCACAGTAGTATACAGTGCGCGCTTAAAGTATGGAATATATGCAGTAAAACCGAAATTAAATATTTTTGGAAAAAATCCTCGAACAGGTCGATGATTTTATAAAAATACACATTTTTGCATGAAAGTCGATTTTCAGTCGCCATTTGTTTTTGAGTATTGACGCCATCCATTTTGTTTTTAAATGGCAACCCCTATTTTTGTTTTTGATTTTGAGAGATCTTTTCATTGTCGAACTGCCAGTTTAAATTTTTTTTCGAGTAAATGACAATTGAAAGTGTGAACTTGATATTCAGAGTTTTTGCAAAGTGACCTTGTTTCAGCGCTTTTTTTCAAACAAAAATTATCTTGACCTTCCATATAACACAATATGGTTTCAGCAAGACGGCGCACCCCGCACAGTGCGCGTTTTTGACAACTGCTTTACGATGAGGTGGATTGGCAGGCAAGGACCGATAGAATAGCTCGCGAGAGAGATGAATGTCCAGAATTAGCCTGGATAATATTCAAAATGTTCAAGGATTTCTACATGTTCGAAAATAAAAGAAAAAAAAAACGCGTTTAGTGTGGGGATGCGCCGTCTTGCTGAAACCATATTGTATTATATGGAAATTCAAGATCATTTTTATTTGGAAAAATTGCTACAAGCGCTGAAATAAGGTCATTTTGTAAAAACTCTAAATATCGGGTACTCACCTTAAATTGTCATTTACTCGAATTTTTTTTTATGTAAGATAGCAATATTTTTATACTGCTGATGCAAAAATATGTATTTTTATAAAAGAAAATAAACCTATTCGAGGATTTTTTCCAAAAATTTTTTTTTTCGGTTTTACTGAATATATTCCATACTTTAGGCGCGCACTGTATACATATTTTTAATTGCAGTTATTACAATGTGTGCAAATAGTATTTCTCTTCTGACATGCTGACTTTAATATTATGATATTATTTACGAATTTATGGAAGTTACAATACTAATACTAATAAGTATTACGAAACCAGTTAATGGAAGTGACTGGACATCAATTTGAAATATAAATTTACAATAATTTTATTGTTGGATTGCGAAATGGCGTTGTTTTATAAATTTGTAAATTATTGATTGTGTCGAGTACATTAAATTCATTTGAATTAATAATAATATTTAAAAGCTGAAAACCTAGATTTGTGGCTGGATGTTTGTAAGCACCGAGGTTAACGGTTTAAAAATCGTCTTGATACTATAGTTTTTTCAGTTATTCCACTGCTTTATAACAGACGCTTGAAGATTGTCTATTATATCTTTGAACAGGCGCATGATAGTCAATAATCTGTGCGCCCGGCGCATCCACCAGAAACCATCACGTGAAAATGATTATGAATTAGCACTTTCGAGCACGGTTTTGCCTAAACTAGTTTGAATGGGTATACGTAGAATGTACGTTATTAATCAATATTAACAGCATTGTTTCTTAATCTAGACATATTTTAAAAGGTCATTAAAACACAATAATGAAGTACTATTATTACAATTAACAACAAGAAAATGTAATAAAAAAAGTGTTTATTCGTAACGTGCGTGACTTATGAAATATTTAAAACTAGCTATACATGTATATGTAATGTAAATAATTATTCATATATTACTTTATATTATAAATAAACTAAACTTAAACTGCGTCATGAGTTAAAATCAATCGAATCTTTCTGGTGAATTAATGCCGGCGGTATTTACTTCGTGATACATTGAAAGTATCGGTGTATTAATTTACATACCGACCATTTTAAGTTTCGTTCTATCTCAGAAATTGCAACATACTTTACCGCCGTAAGACTTCATCTGGCTGTTAAACAATTATTAGACAAGAAATATAACAAAACCCAAAGAAGGTACTTTTATTTTAACTATTTTTCGGGTAGACCGCTATGTGTTTGATGCTTATTTTACAATAACAAGGTTTTACGTGAATATTAAGTTCAATAATACCATCAAATGAAACACAACACATATCCGAGATTTCAGCCATTTTGTGGAATCTATTCGCTCCTAGTTTGTCGTTAGTTCAACTTCATGCGACAAAAGGGACTGGTAGTTTTAGTTCATATTATATCGGGTCACAACATGCACATTTACAGACGCAATAGTACCAATAGTTGAATAACGTCATTTATACACCAGGGAGGGAGTATTCTTTACGGAGAATTCGATGTAAACTTCCCCGAAGAAATAGTGCGCGCAGCTGTATATGTCCAAATGCAAAAATAATTTTAGCGCTTCTCGCTCAAAAATGCATTTTCGTAATTTTGCTCATAACGGAGTTAATGAATTGATTCTCGTGCAATGTGCGAGCGGTGAAACATTAATATCATCTTAGAGTGTAGCGCAGAAGGGTCTGAATTATATATACAATTAGGGTATGCATAAAGGCATGAATAATGAATGCATCTAGTTAATAAAGTAAAAAACAGTGTAGTTTTAATTCTGTAACAAGATTTCAGGGGAATTTCCGTGGGCGGGAGCCGAATCTCATTTCTAAGTTAATAAACCCTTACCTCGACTTTATTAATAATAAATGGTGTATATTCCCTTAACTTATCACGTTTTACTGTATACTTATCATAGTAGTAATTTTAATAAATAAATGAGTGGCGTTTTATTTCATAATCAGTTAAAGGGTTGAACGCTTTGTAAAACGTTAACTAGACAATATTCTTGAAATTATTATTTAACTCGATTATAATGAAGAGTGCTCACATTTGAATTGAACGCCCTGTCGGACACACGTAAAAAAGAAACAAAAAAGGGTTGTGGCAGTGCATTTTCATATTAAGCACATTTATGTTTCACGGAGTGAACGAGAGAGAATGGACGTAGCGACACTGCTTAATTACATGGGTTGTTTTTATGTGTGTGTAAGTATGTTTAAGTTGCATTCAAATTTAATATTCTCTGTCGCTTGAACCTGAGGGGCGTTTATGATATCATGACTTTGCAGGATATATTCGATTATGTACCATTTAATCTATAAGGGGAGCAATGGAGTTGCATTAGTGGAAAGAGATGTATTGTTGGGGGTTAAACGTGCGTACTCCTGACCCGCTCAATAAGCATTGATGTATTTAAGACCTTGTTCTCGTGGCTGACGCGTTGTTCGTGGAGTGATAATGTGTTGTTATTTAGCGTAATTAGCTCTGTACAGTTTTTATAGTTACTGTTTACAACGCAATCGTTATATCACACAATTATTAACCTAGTTACGACGAAAATTTTGTGCGTAAATATACAAAACACAACTTGCCTCTTTACATAATTGTCACTGTGTTTTGTTTACGCCCACTAAATAGTTCCCAAATAGTCTAATTCACACATTAATTTAATTGTTCACTTCTATAATTTATTAATATAACATTCGCATTGCATGCCACAAACAGTCGTTAGTTCAAAAAACTAGCGTTAACATTATTTATTACACATACCACGAATGTGCGAAAATGTTTATAAATTATAGCTTAGATACCTAAATTATTACTAATGCATATTGTGTAACTATGAAAATATTTATCCAAGTTAGCCCGAAAATGTGAAATATTATTTACATGATATTAATTCTAGATTACAAACCTTACCCTTGATTTAATAAATTTGTAAATGTAATGCACGTGTAAATTTCAGAAAGTAACAGATCATGCGCTTTATTGGTTCGGCGCATCCACCAGAATGCACATTCCGCATTGTACAGACAATCAATGGCTTAATGATGCTTGGGGAATTATTATCGCGCAAAACAATAACGTAAATAACACACAAATAAAGACCGTTTTATCAAAATATTGTCGCGTTATATCTAATTATGTAATTGCATGCCCTGATTTTGTTTTCTGTTTAAAATTATATTACCCAACTTTAAAACTGTCGCGTAACCTGCGAAGTAAACAAATATGTTAATTTTTTAAAAGGGGTGCACATTAATTTACGCATTATGAAAAAAATTAAATTTCCGGAATATAATTTTTATCTGTAAAAGTTATAAATATAAGCTATTTTGGCAACATGTGTCTAGCATAGATATGATCGAATACTTCTATCTTCTAAAACAGACGCTCCTAATCAGGGCTCCATCAACTTAGCCCCCCGAAGTTCGACTTTTTTGAAAAAACCTATTGCGCCAAAAGGGCCTTAGCTAGCGCCACCTAGCGCCACAAAATTTAGAGCTAGCGCCCCTAAGGCGAGAAAGTTACGAGGGTTTGAAATTCCGGGGGGCCAAGTCGACGGTTGCCCCCCGAACTTTGATTTTTTAAGTTTTTTCACTTGATTCGGATTCCCCTGAGCTAGCGCCACCTAGCGCCACCAATTTAAAAGCTAGCGCCACCCCCACAACCCTATAAAATAAAAAATAAAAATTGACCCCAGCCCCCCGAAATCGGATTTTTTTACTAAAATTGGGTGGAAATAATAGCTTAGAGCTAGCGCCAACCGAATATGAAAAAAAAATTCTCTCAAAAAAATCTGGTGAAGAATTATTCACATCCAAATTTTGATAGAAGAGCTTTCAGATCCCGTATGCGTATGCTAAATTTCTTCGTATCATATTCGAAAAATTCAATGGAAATAATGGAAAACAAATATGTGTGCATACTCTTTTGGCACTGCACTACTTAATTATTGTTCAGTGGTAGTAATCATGACAAGGGTCGCTTAAGAGGGAGCACAATAGAAGATTAATTTTAAAGCCATAAATAATATTAAACGGAGCATATTGGTACATAAGCCAAACGATAAACGATGTCAACAAATTTTCCTGCATTATAACAATGTCTTCAGTTTTACTTATCACGATCAAGTATTATAAAGACAGTGGCGTACCCAGCTCTGCATTATTCCCCTGTTAATATTAAAATTGTTCTAACTTGATAAATAAACCACCGATTTCAAAAAACTTGACAGCGTTATAAAGACCTTCATTCTGCTAATTGACATGAGTAATAAGACAGCTAGCGCCAGTAAGGCAGAGGCGTCCGCAGCGATTGTTTTTTTACCCACGAATAATTTAAATTGTTCTAACTTGATAAATAAACCACCGATTTCAAAAAACTTGACAGCGTCATAAAGGCCTTCATAATGCTAATTGACACGAGTAATTAGAAAGCTAGCGCCAGTAAGGCAGAGGCGTATGAAGCGATTGATTTTTTACCCACAAATAATTTAAATTGTTCTAACTTGATAAATAAACCACCGATTTCAAAAAACTTGACAGCGTTATAAAGGCATTCATACTACTAACTGACATGAGTAATTAGAAAGCTAGCGCCAGTAAGGCAGAGGCGTACGCAGCGATTGTTTTTTTACCCACGAATAATTTAAATTGTTCTAACTTGATAAATAAACCACCGATTTCAAAAAACTTGACAGCGTCATAAAGGCCTTCATAATGCTAATTGACATGAGTAATTAGAAAGCTAGCGCCAGTAAGGCAGAGGCGTACGGAGCGATTGATTTTTTACCCCCGAATAATTTGAATTGTTCGTAGTTGAGAAATAAAGCTAGGATTTCAAAAATCTTTTAGCATTATAAGGGCTTTTATCCTGACAATCGATACAACCCATTAGAAAGCATGTGCCAGTAAGATAGAGGCATACGGAACGATTGATATTTTACCTTCGATTTTGTTTTGATAATTTTAAAGTTTGTTGTAATGTTATATATATTATACATTATACAGTATTTAATTCAATTTATAACAACATGTAATGAGAACAGTTTAAAATAAATTATTAATAATTATAAAGGAAGTAAGAGCATTAATTAAAACATTTTTAAAGTGTTTTATTAAAAATTTATTCCCCTGTGGTTTTACAAAAAACTTAATAAATTTAAAGAGTATACAAAATTAATGAACTTGTAACAATTTTTGATACTGGGCAGTGTTTTTTTTTCTTGTCCAAATCATTATACTCTTCCCACAGCCCAGTATGTCGACGAGTATACGCAATAAAGTGGCCAGGAATGTATCCTATAACACCACGCATTATGAACATTTTATTTTCAATAAATAATGTCGTGGGTATGGTAGACAAATGAAAATTAATATTTAAATTTTTATCTTCAATGTTAATTGGTTCAATTCTTTTTATCAAGTTAAAACTATTAGAATTATAGGAGTGTGAAAAATCAAACCCTGCTTATGCCACTGTCTTACTGACGCGAACTTTTACTCATGAGTAATTGCAGTGTTAAAACCTTTACAAAGCTGAATATTTCTGCAATCTGAGCTTCATTTGTCAAGTTAAAACAATTTAAATTATTCGAAGGTAAAAAATCAATCGCAAAGTACGCCTCTGTCTAACTAGCGCTAGCTTTTTAATTGGTTATAACAATTAGCTGTATGAAGGCCTTTATAACGCCGTAAAGTTTTTTGAAATCGGTGGTTTATTTGTCAAGTTAGAACAATTTCAACTATTCGGGGCTGAAAAATCAATCGCTGCGTACGCCTCTGCCTTACTGGCGCTAGCTTTCTAATTACTCATGTCAATTAGCAGTATGAAGGCCTTTATAACGCTGTCAAGTTTTTTGAAATCGGTGGTTTATTTATCAAGTTAGAACAATTTAAATTATTCGGGGGTAAAAAAACAATCGCTGCGTACGCCTCTGCCTTACTGGCGCTAGCTTTCTAATTACTCATGTCAATTAGCATTATGAAGGCCTTTATGACGCTGTCAAGTTTTTTGAAATCGGTGGTTTATTTATCAAGTTAGAACAATTTAAATTATTCGTGGGTAAAAAAACAATCGCTGCGGACGCCTCTGCCTTACTGGCGCTAGCTTTCTAATTACTCATGTCAATTAGCATTATGAAGGCCTTTATGACGCTGTCAAGTTTTTTGAAATCGGTGGTTTATTTATCAAGTTAGAACAATTTAAATTATTCGTGGGTAAAAAAACAATCGCTGCGCACGCCTCTGCCTTACTGGCGCTAGCTTTCTAATTACTCATGTCAATTAGCAGTATGAAGGCCTTTATAACGCTGTCAAGTTTTTTGAAATCGGTGGTTTATTTATCAAGTTAGAACAATTTAAATTATTCGGGGGTAAAAAAACAATCGCTGCGTACGCCTCTGCCTTACTGGCGCTAGCTTTCTAATTACTCATGTCAATTAGCATTATGAAGGCCTTTATGACGCTGTCAAGTTTTTTGAAATCGGTGGTTTATTTATCAAGTTAGAACAATTTAAATTATTCGTGGGTAAAAAAACAATCGCTGCGGACGCCTCTGCCTTACTGGCGCTAGCTTTCTAATTACTCATGTCAATTAGCATTATGAAGGCCTTTATGACGCTGTCAAGTTTTTTGAAATCGGTGGTTTATTTATCAAGTTAGAACAATTTAAATTATTCGTGGGTAAAAAAACAATCGCTGCGGACGCCTCTGCCTTACTGGCGCTAGCTTTCTAATTACTCATGTCAATTAGCATTATGAAGGCCTTTATGACGCTGTCAAGTTTTTTGAAATCGGTGGTTTATTTATCAAGTTAGAACAATTTAAATTATTCGTGGGTAAAAAAACAATCGCTGCGCACGCCTCTGCCTTACTGGCGCTAGCTTTCTAATTACTCATGTCAGTTAGTAGTATGAATGCCTTTATAACGCTGTCAAGTTTTTTGAAATCGGTGGTTTATTTATCAAGTTAGAACAATTTAAATTATTCGTGGGTAAAAAAACAATCGCTGCGGACGCCTCTGCCTTACTGGCGCTAGCTGTCTTATTACTCATGTCAATTAGCAGAATGAAGGTCTTTATAACGCTGTCAAGTTTTTTGAAATCGGTGGTTTATTTATCAAGTTAGTACAATTTTAATATTAACAGGGGAATAATGCAGAGCTGGGTACGCCACTGTCTTTATAATACTTGATCGTGATAAGTAAAACTGAAGACATTGTTATAATGGAGGAAAATTTGTTGACATCGTTTGTCGTTTGGCTTATGTACCAATATGCTCCGTTTAATATTATTTATGGCTTTAAAATTAATCTTCTATTGTGCTCCCTCTTAAGCGACCCTTGTCATGATTACTACCACTGAACAATAATTAAGTAATTGCAGTGCCAAAAGAGTATGCACACATATTTGGTTTCCATTATTTCCATTGAATTTTTCGAATATGATACGAAGAAATTCAGCATACGCATACGGGATCTGAAAGCTCTTCTATCAAAATTTGGATGTGAATAATTCTTCACCAGATTTTTTTGAGAGAAATTTTTTTTCATATTCGGTTGGCGCTAGCTCTAAGCTATTATTTCCACCAAATTTCAGTAAGAAAATCCGATTTCGGGGGGCTGGGGTCAATTTTTATTTTTTATTTTATAGGGTTGTGGGGGTGGCGCTAGCTTTTAAATTGGTGGCGCTAGGTGGCGCTAGCTCAGGGGAATCCGAATCAAGTGAAAAAACTTAAAAAATCAAAGTTCGGGGGGCAACCGACGACTTGGCCCCCCGGAATTTCAAACCCTCGTAACTTTCTCGCCTTAGGGGCGCTAGCTCTAAATTTTGTGGCGCTAGGTGGCGCTAGCTAAGGCCCTTCTGGCGCAATAGGTTTTTTCAAAAAAGTCGAACTTCGGGGGGCTAAGTTGATGGAGCCCCTAATCAGTAAACGCGTACCCGTAGCGTAAGTGAATGAAATAATAATGGAATCAATATAAAAAAGGTCATCACTTAACCGTAACCCCTTCCGGCCCCTCTAGCGCCCCTGTGAAAAAAAAGTTTTTTCTAGAAATCATGTCCTACTTTGACGATGTCTACGGAGTTGGAAAAAAATTGTCGACTCGATCCACCATAAAGGCATTAAAATTTGATCAATTTCCTATGCAGGACTTAAAGAACGAAGTTCCTACGACGATATGGCACCAAGTTATGGGTGTTTGAAAAACAAGTGCATGTTGAGGTTTTTCGCACATAACTCGGAGACTTTTTAACCAAATTTGATGATTATTTCGGGAAAAAATCTTCGTTCTTTGAGTCCTGCATAGGGAATTGATCAAATTTTAATGCCTTTATGGTGGATCGAGTCGACAAAATTTTTCCAACTCCGTAGACATCGTCAAAGTTGGACATAGTTCTTTCTGGAAACCATGTCCAACTTTGACGATGTCTACGGAGTTGGAAAAATTTTGTCGACTCGATCATCCACCATAAAGGCATTAAAATTTGATCAATTTCATATGCAGGACTTAAAGAACGCAGTTCCTACGACGATATGGCACCAAGTTATGGGTGTTTGAAAAACAAGTGCATGTTGAGGTTTTTGGCACATAATTCGGAGACTTTTTAACCAAATTTGATGATTCTTTCGGAAAAAAATCTCATTTTGGCTCTACTGTAAGGGAGTAAACTCAGATTAGAATGATCCCTTTTCGAGCCCTTCAACCCCCGAACAAAAAAAAAAACGTTTTTAGGCAAAAAAAAACGCCCAACTTTGGCAAGGTGTATCGAATTGGAAAAAATTTGTCGACTCGATCCACCAAGAGGGCATTGAAATGTGTTCAATTACCTGTGCAGGACTCAAAAACGAAGTTACTATGGCGATTTGGCACAAAGTGATGGGTGTTTGAAAAAAGTGAATTTTGCACACTCCAAAGTGAAGAACTCAAAAATTTTCTAATAAATCAAATCACGTTCTGAATAATAATTCAAATTGAAAACCCTCAAATGTTGCAGAAGCATTAAATAAATTAAATAAATAATAAAAAATACCTGTAAGTTATTCGTTTACTTAATTTTGCAGTTACGAACAGGTTGAATATGCATACATTCAGGTGCTTCTAGAATTGTTATTCTCAGTATGAGAAAAAAAACAAAGGGAGAACTGTAAAAACGTATTTAAGGGGAGGTTCTCATGTAAAAATTTAAAAAAATCGATTTTTTTTTGTCGCATTTTCGGTTGTCTAGAATGTTGGTATGAAAGTGTTTTTTGATCCGCGCATTACAAAACTTTCTAGAGCCTATTGATCGAAGTAATGTCACCGCTATCGTGAGACGGTACGTTAGAAAAACACTTTTATCTAAATTTTGGTCAAAATTGGTCGATAAAATTCGAAATTATTGAGAGTATTATGCTTGTATAAATATCAAATAAAACTAGTTTAAGGAATACATTTTCGCATTACAAAACTTTCTAGAGTCTATTGATCGAAGTATTGTCACCGCTGTCGTGAGACGGTAAGTTAGAAAAACACTTTTATCTAAATTTTGGTCAATTTTTTGTCCCATGTTCTAGATTTTTTAACTTGAATGATTCATTGTATTGTGCGATTTTTTGCCTATTATTTTTAAATTTTTGGTCAGAAACTTATTTTTGGGGGCTGAAAGTGGTAAATTATTTCGTTTCTACCTAAAATTTCGATTTTTTTGTCTGCGTTTTTTATTCTTACAATTAGATCTGGATTCTTGATTCTTTGACCCATATTTTAGATTTCTGTATTTTCAATTTTTTTTTTAGATTTTGGCCTAAATATTCTTTATTTTGATCAAAATTTTCGATTTTTGTTATCGGCGTTTTTTATCTTTACGCCTGAGTTTTCGATGTTTTGTCTAAATTTTTACCTCTTTAGGCCTTATCGTAGATTTTTACTTTTTTGGCATATATTTTGTACTTTCTATTTTATCGGTTTAAATGTTTGGTCTTTTGGCCGAAATTTTCTTTATTTTGACTTAAATTTTCGATTTATTTGTTGAAATTTTTGTTTTTCTGGTCTACCACTTTGATTTTCGGGTACGAATTTTAGATTATTGGTCTTAATTTTTTATTTTTTGTCCCAAATTTTAGATTTTCTTAACTTGAATTAATGATTTTATTGTGTGATTTAAAAAAATGTGCTATTATTTACGAATTTCTCGTCGGGACTTATTTTAAGCTAAAAAGAGTAATTTATAAACAAGGATTTTTGATTTTTGACCGATATTTTAGATTTTTGGCTGTTTCGTTAAATTTTGTATTTTTTTGGCTATTAATTTATGCAAATTATTTTTCTTTTGCCTTTTCAAGTTTTTGGTCTGCATTTTTATTTTTAGACCAGGATTTTTGGTGTTTTTCGCCGATATTTTAGATCTTCGACTGTTTTGTTCCAAATTTTGGATTTTTTGGCCAAAAATTTGATTTGTTTGTTAAAATTTTGGATTTCTTGGTTTGCATTTTTTATTTTTGGATACTGAGTTTTCGACTTTTTGACTTAAATTTAGACAAAACATCGAAAACTCGGGCCTGAAGATGAAAAATGCAGACTAAAAAATTCAAAATTTCAACAAACAAATCGAATATTTTGGTCAAAAATCACAAATTTGGAACAAAATAGCCAAAGATCTAAAATATTTGCGAAAATAAATTCAAAAATCCTGTTTAATGTTGGCGGCGTTTACTTCGTGGTACATCTTGATTGTATATTGGAATAAAACACTTTTTTATACTACTATATTTTATTTGTGACTAGTTTCGACCATTCACTGATCATTTTCAAACATAAGTCTTTCTTATACCACTATATTTTATTTATGTGACTAGTTTCGACCATTCACTGATCAGTTTCAAACATAAGTCTTAGAAAATGACCAGTGAATGGTCGAAACTAGTCACATAAATAAAATATAGTGGTATAAAAAAGTTAAAGTGTTTTATTCCAATCTCAAAAATCCTAGTCTATAAATAAAAATGCAGACCAAAAAATTTGAAAATATAGATAAAAGAAAAATAATTTGCATAATTTACAACAAACAAAACTCGAAAATTCTCGAATATAAATCAATAATTCTTTATTTTGGCCCACATTTTTTATTAGTTTGTTACTATTTTCAATATTTCCGCGTTTTCTGGCCCGACGCTATGTTCAATTTTTTTGATTTTTTTGTCCTACGTTTTAGAATTTTTAACCCGAATTATTGATTTTTACGCGGAATTTTTTTTGGTGATATTTTTTTTAGTCTAAATTTTTTATTTTTGTCTTTTGTTTTAGATTTTGTTACCTAAATTTTTGAATTTTTTGACTTGTATTTTGGGTTTTTGTTTTGATTTCAGGTTTTTTATTTAATTTTATATTGTTTGGTTTCGTGTATTTTAATTTAAATATGGGGTTTATTTTTGGATACAATTAATTTATTTTGATAATTATCTAGAAAATATAGTCTGCGGGATGTTTAAGGAAATATTTAACATTCAAATATTTGTAGAAATTTAGGACTTTTTGCATCAAACAATAATTTAGGTTTTCGTCTGATCTAAACTTATTCGCCAAGTACAATACTAGACTTCATTCATCATTCGTTCAAGGCAGCGGCGGCTCGCGGATGTTCGTAGAGGAGGCTACGACAGAGATGCCTCTGGTGCTGCACTACTTTCTCTTATAGGGGAAGAAAATATTTCCCTGCTGTTTTGGTCAAATTTTCTTCCGCAGCCTCCTCGCCGAAAATCCGAGAGCCGCCGCTGGTTCAAGGGTTATCCGAGAAAAACAAACTATTGAAAAACAACTGAAGGGCGAATTTAATTTTTTTTATTTTATCAACACCAAACCTGAAAATTTTTCAAAATCTGGTCATCCATTCAAGAATTATCCTCTAAAAAAACAAAAAAAAAAACAATTAAAGTAACGAAACGATGGGAGTCTTTATTACTGATTAGTTTATACAATGTGTTTCAAAAAGAAAGTAATCGCAGTCGGGGCCGGCATAGATCCAAAGAGCTTCTACTTCTCTACATTACCTGTAGTTTCAAGGTCAGCAAGAATTTTTGATTCATTCTTAAAACACTTACTTTGGGCTAGGAAGATAAATCGTCCTTTGTTTTTTTTTCAAAAAAAGGAGGAGGGGAGGGGGGATATATTGTATAAGTGGCTCTACCATCAACGTGTTCCACGAGCCGCCACTGCTCCTGCTTATATTTCTTTTACAATAATTATGTAAGTGGTTTCGAGAACTCGACAATATCCTCCTAGATATTTTTTTTTGTCAATAGAGACGAAATTAATCATTCACGTACGAGCAAATGCTTTAATTGTGATCCACTTTTAGCATCGAGTGTCTGTGAATGTTAGGGTTTTAGGTCTTAAAAGAGTTTTTACAACAAACATTTTCCAATCAGTGGATCGAAAGGAATGGTTCAATTCGTTGACCAGCGCCTTATTTAACACTGATTGATATTTTCATTTGGGGCCACTTAAAAAGCATTCTGTATCAAAGAAGAAAGCCAGTCACAAGAGATGAATTAATTGTTCGAATCCATGAAGTATTTGAAAATGTAAAAGAATACATGAAAAATTACAACTGAATACTATAACGATGATGAATAAAATTGCCGAAAAGGTTAAAAAATGACATTCCTTAGATTCAAGAAATTATTTCCACAAATGTTTACGGTGTTATTTGTTGGACTTATATCATACCATAACGATGATGAATAAAATTGCCGAAAAGGTTAAAAAAAATGACATGCCTTAGATTCAAGAAATTATTTCCACAAATGTTTACGGTGTTATTTGTAGGACTTATAAGGGTGATCAATTCGTTTTGGTGTAAAAAGAATACCATTACTATGATGGATAAAATGCCGAAAAAGTTAAAAAATATAACTTTCCTTGGATTCAACAAATTCAGTTAATTTGGACCAACATTTTTGGGTCAACAGTTACGTAACCGATTCGTAGTGTGAAAATACAAACTTAACCGATTGTAGTACTTTTAGTTTCGTGCTTCTGAAATTGCAGAATCCAACGCACTGCCTTATTACTTAGGTAAGCGAAATGAACTATGTCTATTTCAAAGGGGGGCACCGTCTCAGAAATTACTTCGTTTGTGTACCCAATAATATCTTACACTCGAAATATTTAAAGCAATATTAAAATATGCCAAGCAGTACACCGGCTCGATGGAGAAATTATAAATATAAATTATAATAATTAGTGAGGAAATTTGTTTGCCCTGCTCCTAATAAATATCGGACCGTTGTGTTAGATGAAGGGTTTATTTGTGTGCATGGGTGTGAAAAATCGCTGAAGCGAATAGAGCAAAGAGTAAGTGAAGATGTGTTTGAAATATTGAATTATCGTTGTATATGTGTGCGTAGTGATGCAGAGTGAGGATTTTTATTTATAACCGTTTTATATTTAAGAATGTACACAATGTCAGTGACAATAACAAAGCGATGTCAGTATAATAAGAGTTTTTCCACGATTTATCACTCACGGTTATTTCAGTCTGTATTCAAACACATCGAGTTTATAAATCATGTTTCCTTTTAATGCTTAATAACGAACATCTATCGCCTAAACCTCGATATGCATAATCCAGTAATTAATCTGCAAATCCCACTTGCTTCCAATAAATAACCATGACGTCGATACGTCGATATACTGAGTAGTTCGTTGGTATAAATGATTCCATGCTAGGCGCATTTCTGGAAGGTCCAGTGGCCATAATGAATTAGTTCGAGGGGTTAATTAAATGTGATAGGGGTTGAAATAAATCCTTTTGCATCTTTAATTATTAACCATTTGTCACAACGAAAATGTGCGTTTGTGATTTAAATATGTGGCAGAAGGTGACAATTTTATACGCAATGATTACTTAATTAGAGAATTGATTGTAGGCTGAGTGTACTCGTATCATATGACGGTTTCGTGTTTATGTGGGGTTCTACAGCCCACCTTGTTTTATTTATATGTATATGTAAATTGGCGGGTTGTGACATAAATTAGATTTTCCTCTCTGTTTCTGCGTGTATGTGGTGTAGCGAATCATAATTTATCTTTATAATTACTTAAAAGTACATTGCGAGGCCCTACTGCAAGATGAATTTCGCTCAATTTTAATACCCGTTCGATGTTAGATAGTAATACTGGGGCTTCTGGATATGAAATAATGTTATGTATGATTTTAAAATGAGTCGGCCTCAATTCCAAAAGGAAATGCGAGGCAAGCCCATGGGGCGAGTATTAAATAATTTTGATATTTTTCAGTTTTAGCGGAGCAAAACACCTCGGAGACAGTTCTCGCAGCATCTCTCCTCTGTGGGTACGTCCGGGCCGCTACCATCATCAACCAGAATTTAACAGTCTCAGAATACTGCGATGAAAAGCAACTGCCGCTGCCGGCTGCTCTCGGGTTGAATATGGTTACTAAAGGACTCGTCGTTCTTACTTTGGGACAATTCTTCGGTGGGTTATTCTTTCAGGATTTTCATATTCGTGTAGCGAATGCACGAAACCGGTCGGAAAATCAAGCGCACGTCTTAGGGGTTTATAAATATTAAACACGCCAAACAAACACACTTTATATGCAATTTTTAAACACACGCCCGCATTAAGATTATTTTGTAGCAAAACGAATTTCACAAACAGTAACTCCCAAATGGCCACAACAACCGTTTCCGGGCGCCGGATTTCCTCCAAAAACTAAACGGGCCTTAACCTAACAAATATCAATGTTCCAACTCTGCATCTCAAACGGGGAAAACAGCAATTAAATTTGTTTTTGGGGGCTTACCGTGGCGGAGCGGTTTGGCACCTGCCTACAGTGCGAAGCGCCGTGGGTTCGAGTCCCACGCCCGGCGGTTGCTTTTATTAACAAAAAGTTGTCCTAATTTCATTGCATTGGAATTTATAAAATGATTATACAAACAATCAATGGTGACATAATGGCCTTGTAGCCTACACCAATTTCGCTTCTCCTTAACACGCAATCTCGTCAAATATCCTTCCGTTAAAAAAATATTGGTTTTCAATATTAACCCTTTAAAGCCCAAAGTTATATTTAACAAAGAAAAGGTAATTTTGATAGTAATATATCCGGTTTGATTTTCAAAGAAACAGAAATATCCATCTTACATTTTTTTGGGTTGCGCATTAATCTCAAAGACATTTGCCTACATGTATCGTGTGAGCCACAAAATTTTGTTTCAGAGTTGGTTGTGAGATAAATCAAGTATGTCGCATATTATTACGTCACGAGACTAGATTAGTTCAATTGAATTAGATTTAAAAAAAGAATTAATCTTGGACATGACTGTTATGTTACTCTCTCTCAGGCATGGCCAACTCAGCAAGAAAATTCTGTGGCTCACATCTTACCAACTGACAGGAGCGATCGAAATGGCTAAATAATGGAAGAATAAAAAAAATGGAAGCGGGATTAAATGAATATGATTTTTATAATGTACAGTGTGTACATGTATGAGGTATTAAACAAAAAACGAAAAAACACTGAAACACGTCGGTTTAATTTTTTTTTTAAATACACTAATATGTGCGATTCATATTCAGATTTTTAGTAGTGGAATCTTCCCTTTATGATGATACAAATAAATCATAAGGTTTTATAACAAAAGTTCTGAGAAAATGAATATTTCGGTACTTATAAAACATTATAAACTGAAAAATTAAAATAAAGCAAATAAAATTAAAATTATTAAATGAAATATTCAGAATGCCACCCATTGAATTTTTGGTAGTAAGCTAGTCTATTTATAAATACCTAAGACGTTATTAATAACAGTTCGTTTTATGTTGAGAATTTTTTCTTGGATACACTGCTTCAGTACCTCTACCTTGTTTTGTAAACTTTAGATTTTTACTCTATAGAAAATAATCTAGGAATATCAGGTAAGGAGATGTTACTGATCCTTATCTGCCGATCCATAGTGTGCAGAAAATTACAAACATGAAGTGTCGGTGCGCCATTGTGTTGAAACCAAAGAAAAATATCAGGATCGCCTTCGCCGGTACTGAAATTAGATCATTTTTGAGGAACTTCCTCGAAGAAAAAAAGACCAGGAATTCAATTATATACGTATACTTTTTGTGGATTTTGAGTGTATGTTTCTACCAATGACGCTCTTCCCTACTCAAATACCTGTTTTTCTGAAAAAAAAAAAAACGATTTCGTGATGAAAACGTTCGTTAGCATCGTGCAAATTCATCATTGTCTCGCAGACTTGTATACGTTGGTCAGAATTAACCGACGAGAAGTTAGCCATAAAAATTCCAGCCGTAGATTTCCCGGCGCATCCACTATTTCAGTGCAATTTTTAATTTTTATTTGTGTAGTGTCTTTCTGTGGGTGTATTTATCAACTACAAACTTTGATGATTTGTAATTGTTTACTGTACTTGCAGAACGGCATATTGAAAATAAAATATTTTTTTTTGCAATGCCCTTGTTGTTTTATGGGCCATCCACGATTTTCTGTTAATGTTAAATAAAAAATATAAATAAAATTCATCACGGTTTTTTGACGATTTGTAATTGTTAACTGTACTTGCAGAAAGGCATTGCGAAAATAAAATATTTTTTTTTGCAATGCCCTTGTTGTTTTATGGGCCATCCACGATTTTCTGTTAATGTTAAATAAAAAAAATATAAGAAATATTCATCACGGTTTTTTGACGATTTGTAATTGTTAACTGTACTTGCAGAAAGGCATTGCGAAAATAAAATATTTTTTTTTGCAATGCCCTTTTTGAGTTACGATTTTTTTAAACGCCACCCGTGAATTAATGAGCTGTCAGATAATTTTTTGTTTTTTCGTTTTAATTTTCATGGCCTTTTGACAGTTTGTAGTTGATAAATACACCCACAGAAAGACACTACACAAATAAAAATTAAAAATCGCACCGAAACGGTGGATGCGCCGGGAAATCTATGCCTGGAATTTTTATGGCTAACTTCTCGTCGGTTCAGAATTATCATAATCAAACTCTTGAATTAGTATCTTAAATGGATGATATTTTTCCTTTCCCAACAACTTTAGTACTGGAAACTTACCAAAATCATCTGCTGCCAACCTAAAAGGCGATATCTTTTCTCATTACTGTAAACTTACTATAACCGCCTACAAACTTTGTAGAAGAACCTTGAGGATTTTCTTCTAATTGTAAAAGAATCTTCATTTTTTTGTAAGCACTTATTTCTGAAATATTGCCAACATCTCCTATCCCTCTACATTTGGTTATGATTTTGCTGTCGTTTGTGCATTAGGACTATTTGTATATTTAGCATTAACCATGTCACACACCTCTTGCTGGGATTCAACAACCAAGATAAATTAAAATTCCTATACGTTGCGTTATTGTTAAATTAGCCATGATATTTTAATAGATTATTATTAAAAATCTACAATAAACTAAAATTATTATATCAAAAGCGTTGAAGATTGATAACATTTTTTATGAAACATTTCTCTAGATTAAAATTTTTCATCAAGGTATCAGTACGTTACGAAGGTTGTAATGCGGGGTTTACGTGGCTAATCACCAACCAAATCGCCTCACAAGACCACATAGTCACACGTTGATTAGTCGTATGCGACTAAACACACAAACACGTTCAGCGATGAGTGATCGCCCGTCGCCGCACGACGAAAGTCGAAAGCAAGTCTACTTTGACGTTTGCGTTTTAGTCGAATTGCTATTTATACGCCGTGCGGCAGAAATAGATCTGTGTAAACCCCACATAAGATAACAAAAGGTACTCTAAAGCTACACGCACACTTGTCGGAATCGGACGGAAGGCACGCATCGGATAAAATTGCTTAACACAGTTGTAAACGAGTCAACGCACATTTATCGGTACGGCATGCAACGGATAAGCAATTTTATCCGATGCGTGCCGTCCGTTCGATGGCGACAAGGGTGCGCGTAGCTTAACAAGCAATATACGTTCCGTTCATAGTCAGAATTCCTTGTTATCTTGGATAATATTAACATTTAATCTAATTTTGTACTATAATTTTAATATGATAATTTAGAATCATTTCCTATTAAATACGATAATACCCATGAATTTTTTGTCAAAATTTTTAATTTATGATTTATTTTCAAGATCATACAGGAAAGAAAAATCACAATCGGATTCCACTACTAAAAGTCCATTTTGTCATTTCAATTTTTCCAATGAATTTTTCCAATGAAACTAAAAAACAAGAGAGTCGCATGATTGAATTCGTTTCTTTTTTAATATAGCATATTTTTCTTCCACTTTGTATAAATTGTAACCAGGATATTCTAAATTTAATTTCAATCAATTTGTTATGTTTCAGGATGGATCAGAGATTACACAGGCAGTTTTAGCATTTGCATTCACATTCAGGACGCGTTTTTGGTCCTTGTAGCGGTCACGTGGGGCGTCGAGATGGCCACAAGAAGGCTTCACAGGACCAGAAGAAGCTGACAGCGTAATACTATTATAGTTTGTGAATGAAACGGTCGTCGGATATCTAGAATAACATTATCGCAGACAATGCCGTCAGTGCATTTATTAAATTAATATCCTCATACCAGGATATTGGTATCATTAATTTTCTTCAAGTAGTCCTTTCATCCTCTTTCGGCAACTCGCCGAGATTACAATTGTTATGTGATTTAATTACTCATTTTTATTATTCCAATTAACTTCCTGATTCACGAGGGGTCATTTATGAGCTACATCTATATAACGATTGCATTGTTATACTGTAGCTAGTTATTCCAACTTCGCAATCCTAAAGAAACAGGTCCGTGTGCATTATATATATGCCGAATAAGAGTGCAAATCGGATTTATTAGAATGTTGAAAACAAACGCTAATTGTGTTTACTGCTCAAGGCTTGTATGTATATTCCCCAGATTGGAGGAGAACTCCGATACGCGAGATGCATCCGTAAGTAGGAGCTAGGGTCGTTCATGTTCATTTACAATACATCTCGCAATTTTTCTTTAGCTAATTCCCAAGTTTGTATTCTCAAACGAGTGTTGCCGCCGGAACATTAAGGACCTATGTGGACATTCCGGCGTCGCACCCCCGGGCTAGAGACGTCGCTACATCGTAAATTAGTTCTTTGTTGTATAGCATTTGCAAATTGACTAGAATTACTGCTGATCTGGGCGCTTATATGACGAGAGCTTTTAAGCTCTCGGCTTAACCCATATGAGCGTTTTTTCGAGGGAACCATAAGTGATAAAGTCGGCCAGACAGCACAGGAGCACGCACCGCTCAACAGTCCGCAACAAGTACGGATTATTATTCGGTGTCTTGAATAAAGGAATTCGATTACAAGTAGCAGCACTTACATTAAGTGTATGTAGTGAACTCTGGCGCCGGGGCAGAGCTGCAACGAGCAATTGTCCTATCAACTAATGCATTTTTACGGCATTCATAATGCGACGAAGTTACATCCACAGCTCGTGGACCCGTACAGGCCTTTGTTTTCCGTGCACGTTTGTTTTCCACCATCCGACTTATTTTCTATGTAGAACCAACATTTATATAAATAAATGGTAATTAAATAATTTCATTCAGCGAGGCGCTTTTTATTTGTTTTATTAAAAAAGTTACAATTGGACTCTAAAACAGTTTTCTAATTATCTCTATAGATAAACCGAATTATCTAATTTGCATTTCATTAAACGCAATATTTAAATTAGCAAGCCGATTACTCCAGCAGGGGACCGAGAAAATCGATTCAACTTACAACTTACAACATTGGATATGAGTTTTTACGACCAACAATAAGCATGTCTTCTATATACATAATGTCAACGTCAACTATTTTTATACACAATCTTAAACTGGAAGGAAGGACACTGCAGTTTTCTTTTTTTTTGTAAAAATATTTATGTAAAAATTTATAATACTTAATTGCAGTGGATCGGGTGGTTAATGAACATTAAATAAAGTAATGTAATTATGTTATTCTTGCAAGAATAACACATATATTTGTTAATAGATTTTGGTAGTGGGCCGGGATCGTAGAGGAGAGTGCAGGTGTTATCACACTGGATGGAAGCCAGCTCTATCTGCTAGCCGCAGTCACACGTTCTATTCAGCACACATTTCGGAGTAAATGTAGCTGAGAAATTGGTAAAGAACGACCCATCTTTATAGATCACAGACCCTTTGTTCAGGGGTGCTGCAGCCGGCGAGGTTTGCCGATTAACGATTAATGTATTGAGAGACACGCGGCTTTGTCATTGCCTTTCTCCGTCAATGAATGAGCCGCTATTAAATATGGCGAGTTGAAAGGCGGGAATTGTCATCTTGATATACGCCGCATTATGCACGCCCCGCGGCCCTCTTCATTGTCCGGCGACCGCCTGGGCAATTATAGATTCTTCGGTACGTCTTAACGGCGCTGCTGTGTGAGAAGCGTCGCCCCACGGAGCGTCCACAGAGCGTCGCTTAGTGTCCCTTCCCATCCGATCCCATCCTTACCCCCACGCTGCACCAGGACATAGCGCACACAACACAACACACAACACAATAAACTCACTCACTCTCAAGTTCTCCGCTTGTGCTCCACTTAATTTCGTTTATTTCTTCAAATGATGAATAGTGCAAGCAACATATTTCTCCGCTACATTGTGGGAGTCATTTTCTCGGGTTTACAAATTGTGGAAATTTGGAACGTTACGCATTAAGGGTATCTGCCCATTTAGCAGCCATTTATCTAAGTAGCTGTAATAAAGTCTCGTCAGATGGTAGCTAAAGTCGAGCCTCGTCTAGATGCCGAAATTAGCATCAGATTAGAAGCACTTGTGTAATTAAAATACTCTATATCTTTGTGCGGAATGAGTGGTGGCATTCCCGGCTCATCTGTGAACCAGCTTACATATGAGCCGGCCGCAATTAGGTCCGAGTTGAAGATACGTTTATCCCACCGCAGAAAAAGAATACAGCCTGTCGGGGTGATTATCCCGATGAAGATCAAAGTTACATTGGTAAGATTAAATCAAATGGAAGTCACTACGCACTGTTGATAAGGATAATTCGTCTTTATTTGCATCACTTAAATTAGATATAACAGATGATGTTGATAACATATGCAGCGAACAATAGTTTAACATATTTTGTTATGTAGTTATAGTTCTCTAATATATCTAGTATTCTCTTTATAATCTTACGAATCTAGGATTCATTTGACATACATTATAAGGCAACATACTGTATGGTCTGTCCTGTTCATCTGTACCTGAGCCAGCACATTTACAGTGAACAGTGAGCCGTTAAACACCCACCCCACCGACCTACCTCATCTGGAATACACAATACCATACATTCATTAAGCTATATGGCCAATACCACATGTAATTCATTACAATTGTATTATACAAGATACATGTTAACACCTAGTTAAAATAAATCATTACATGTTTCTGTAGGATCTGAAATGAAAGGTGTTTGAATCGTAAAAAATAAATGAATAAACAATCATTATTGTCACTACACAAATATGATCCGATATCCCTGCGGATCCGGAATCCGGTACTCTGATGCGAATAGAGCAAATCGTCATCATATCCGGAATCGTTCGAGTAAGAGCGTCGATAAAAGGGCGAGAACAACTTTTGTTGTGGCGGTGCACGTCGTCCCAGTCGCCCCGCTGGGCGCCGGGTCGACGGGCACGTGGTTCTCGTAAATGGTGCTAAGGGTCCCCCGTGGAGAAGCCGCAGTCACTGGAAATATAGACCTGTCCCGATCCCGGTCCCGTTCCGGCACGTTGTTAGACATTTCTTCGTCTTGGTCTCGCTCGGCTGACCCGAACTGTTCGTTGTAGTCCTCCTCGTCTAGAGGCACATTAAGCGACATCTTGGTAGGACCGGGTATTTCTACAATTCCAAAATACGACTTATGTCCATCTTAGATGTCTCTCTCAGGAACAGAAAATAATGCGAGTTGCACTTACCGTATAGCCGGATGTTGCTCTCAACCTCGCCGAGAGAATTCTTCGCGATGCATCTGTACGAGCCCACGTCGTCGCGCTGTAGATTCCGCACTATGACCATCATTCGAACTTCGAAAAGGGACTTAATTATTACTTGCACATCATACTTATGACTGGCTATAACCATTCCACCTGAAACACGAGCATCTGTTCAAACTCGAAGCCTGCCCTAAAGGCAGTGATTGCTGTGGGATTCGTGATGGACTATAATGATAAAGACGGTCGATCGCGTTTGGCTGCAACGACCATATAGGACGTATAAGGAGTGGCCTGCAAAAGCTGATAATAGACTGGGACGACTAGCTCTGCTTCCTGCACATGATTAATGAAGCGCTACTTAATTCCATCCTGCTAATTCTTAACGCGTCACGTCCGGCTTCATATACTACTCAACTACACGAGCTATAACGCGCCCTCGGCTGCAATCTCCGATGGCGCATTTGTAGCACTGGCAAGAACACTCTTATTTCGAGTGTGCGTCCTGTCCCGACGATTTTGAGACGCGCCAATGGATAACCGATTTTCAATTTAAACTCGTTTGACGTGATTTATAAAGATCTCTGAAAGAATGATTCATGGCAATGATAATTCACTCAGGAACTTTTAATAGCACACAATCATAAATAGGGATGAGCTTTTAATTGAAACCTAATTCAGATCAAAGTGTGATTTAATTACTGGTTAATTTAAAAACGATATGATGCAAATAGCGTGCACACACTGCACACAGCATACTGCAGAGAGACGGCTTGAATAAAATGGTAACTTTGAATGCGTGTTTGTTACGAGAACACATTTGATAGATCCGATGTATCTAATTATGACATCAGTTGCATATATTTAAATAATTAGCTCCGTTAGTTGCGCTCACGGGAGCTAGTTTTAGTAAGTTTGAAATGTAGTTAGACGTACCGGTATCTCTAACCCAATAGTTAATGGATTTTGGAGACGCCTCGACATAGCATTCCAGTGTGACGTCAGTGCCCAGTGGGGCTCCAACTAGTTGGTTGGGGACTTGTATTACTGGATGAACTGCAATAAATTGGGGCTGTAATATAATTTTATCGCTCACTCGAGAATAATACTTACAATGCACATTTACCATGATGCGTTTACTGACCGTCGGGGGCACGCCGTTCGACGCTATGCACATGTACGCGCCCATCTCGGACCGTGTTATCTTAACGAGCTTCAGCATCTCGCCTTGAAACGACGACACTAAAACAAAGACAAAAAACCTGATATTTGTTTAGTTTAAAACAACAATTGGTCAATTCCGAGCAATAAATCAAAGGCAGAAGTTACAGCTGGTGAGCTGATACCGATGGGGACGAGGCCTCTATCAGTAGTCCACGAGCGTGCCGTTCCTTTTATGACGCGCCAATCACATCTGCAACCCGGCTAAACCAACACTCCAAGATTACGAAATCGCAATTCATAAAACGAATGTGGAAACTACTTATCCACTACCTATAAAGTTAAAATGTCATTACTTGTGTAAACTCGGCGAAATGACGGAACGCATGGAATGAGAGAAGATCGATAGGTATATTTGCATTAGTTTCGGTGCCATCATATTCTTACCTTAACGCGACCCTCTATCATATTAACAGCTTCCCGAGCGTACACAATTCGGTTAAGAGGAAAACAAATTTAACGCGATCCCAATCACGCTGTGGGATGTAAGACCGCGAATGTGGATCTAATGTGTGCCGACAAAGAGGCGGGGGTCTCCGGCCCGACATGATCGCGGCAGAAGCATCTTTTCCTTTTATTTGATTGTTGAAAGAGACCAAAGTGTGAGCGAGAACGAATTTGGGGAAATGCCTGGGGGGACTCTGGAGTGTAGTTGCATCTAGATGACCGTAGCGCAGATCGTGCTTTTCGCATTCGCCCCCATGCCCGCTATCGCTTCTTGCTCCGGGCCGACTCGCCGCCTCCATTGATCTTACCAAAGCAATATACTTACAGCAGCACAATAATAGCTATTGTTAGCTTTTAAAAAGGGATCTTATGTATTGGTAGCAGCAAGCTTTGCTTCCGGCGGTACGCAATACGTCGGTGCAGATTAATATTAGTTTGTGGCGGAGATTAATTATTACCTCGAGTACGTTGTCCACTAGGTTCTCTTAAGATGATGTCGCCACCATCTTCACGTCGCCACTGAACGTGAGGTTCTGGGTGACCTCTGGCTCTACACGTTAGCTTCACCATGCCGCCCTCCGGCACCATAATATCCCCCGAAGTCTCTTCAGGAACAAAATCCGGGGGGACCACGACGTCTAGGAAGCCGAGCTGTAACATCATAAGTATGGTACATCTTAGGGCATCGATCATGGGCCAGAGGCCTTCCGACTGCGAGGAGTGATGGATAGGCATTTCAGACCCTTGTCGGCGGCACATGGGCTTCACTTAGTCGCCGCCGCTAGCGAGACGGCCGGCGGCTCTGCCGCTCACCAAGTCTTCCACTCGCCTAACGCATATCTCTCGAATTTAATTATAAAGACCTACGGCATATATCATTTAAGTGGTACGTTAAAAAACGGCTGGGCCGTATTTTCTTTTAATAAAATCTGCGGCTCCACCGTAATGTACGGTGAGAACCGACACCTGCTGATCGTGCAAGAGAAAATTCTGATATATCTTTATTTTTTGAAATATAAAAAAAAACATTATATATTTTATTATCCTTATGCGATGTAATATTTATCGAAACAAATTAGTATACTAATCAAAATATTGCAAGGTTGAATTATTTATTAACCTACAGATATACTAAATACAGATTTATAATTAAGTTTTAAGTTTAGTAAAACTTATTAACTCTTACCTAACGAATGCACAGACAAATATTCTCGTATGAATTTTAAGTTCCCGGCGCATCCACCAAAAGACGACTACATAAATAAATAAAGTTGTCTGTAAAGCGATGGTTGCGATTATTATAAACCAGCTCGTTAACTAGGGGTTCAATTTAAAATATGTGAAAATGTGCGTTATATAATATTTCTGTTAAAAAGGCTAAATGTTTGAAATTACTTTGATCATAGACTGCCATACACTCACACTAGCAACCATCGTCATGTTAACAGAATTTAAAATATCTGTTATTTTAACTCACATACGTTACCACAATAACAATATAATAAAACTACACAGCCAATTAATGCACGTTGACCGCGACCTTAATATAAAAACAAAAAGTACTTCGGGCCACCAGTTGATTCTTGTCCTAAAATATTTATTGTTCATTAAATTGCTATAAATTAATATATTGGACATTGTTTAATATTATTTTAGTTCATTTATAATGCGACATTACGTTTGTGCCACATAAGATTTTCCACGTTGAAGCCAACCGACATGCACGTGCGCCGCTACACTGCGCAATCTCCGCGTCAAGGTCAAGCACGCAGTACACAATTTACAACGTGGTAAATTTTATAATCTACTCAAATGAATTACGAAGTAAAATATAATGAGTTACGATGAAAAACAAAGAAAAATGTGGAATGAAGTTTTATTCGACGATGACGGGTTAGATGATTTCAGAGGAGGCGACTTCGCAGATGAATATACCGGTATACCGGGTGATGTTGAAAGTTCTTGTGATTCTTCAGTTTCTTCAGATAAAATCGACTGTATAATATTTATTGAGTATAATGCAATAGCGAAAGAGAAAAATTCAAGAGACATAATTATTTATAATCGATCAGCCAGTCTACTTTATGAGTCCACTTAGTTGGATACTTCTCTGCAATATTTTGAACAGTGTTCCTGTGTGCGGCACAACTTGCCGTGGGGCCCTAAACCCAAATTCACTGTGGCACAAAAGAATGCCGCGTGAATTTGTATATATGTATATAGTAATAATTTTTTTCGTTGCTCGTATTAGGGAATCCTACCAAAAAGGGGCTGTTAATAAGCCCCTTTTTGGTCGGATTGCATGATACGAGGATTTTTCTTTTAAAAAATTTGTTACTATTCCCAACAAGTACGACCGTTACTTCCCTCCAGCAGCTACAGTGTGTATCAGCCAAATGGAATAAATTCGATAATAAATAAATGGGGGCATGTTCGACAAAACACTCGGATACGTCGATTAGTATTTTTAGTTGCGAATATTTTTCAACAAAAACTTTTTACACAGGGTGTGTCATATAGCAGAGGCCAATACCAACTTTTTTATTTTAAATAAAATAGCATGTACCATGTCCTATACCTATCTTCAACTGTTTTTATACTTATAAGTTTTTGAGTGTATTATAGTGAATTTCTGTAATCAAATAATATTCTTTTTTACTTTCTCCGTTACGTAGTACGAGAAACTCTAGTGATCGTGAAAAAAATTTTTTTTACAGAAATATCCGTTTTAGGGTCCCTAGATGCCATTTTAACAATTTCTGGAAAAAAATATCTGTGTGTGTGTGTTTGTTTG
This sequence comes from Ocypus olens, assembly GCA_910593695.2. Classification (NCBI taxonomy): domain Eukaryota; kingdom Metazoa; phylum Arthropoda; class Insecta; order Coleoptera; family Staphylinidae; genus Ocypus; species Ocypus olens. Next base: position 17,123,542 of record OU343057.1, read on the forward strand.
TTGTCTAAACAATTGAAGATAGGTATAGGACATGGTACATGAAATATGTCTAGAATTTTCTGAACAATCAAAAAATTGAATGATATACAGGGTGTTGCATTTAAAATAAGAAAGTTGGTATTGGCCTCTGTTACATGACAAACCCTGTATAAAAAGTTTTTGTTGGAAAAAATGTGCAACTAAAAATACTAATCAACGTATCCAAACGTGTTTTCGAACACATTTTTAGAACCTTGATACGTTAAATGCATTTCGGTCCAGGAAACCGACTACAAGTTATATCATAGTTCATTTTCTTGCCATTGCCATGCAATTTCAAGTATATTCGCGAAATATCAATTGGGTTGTAGTAAGGAAAAAATCAATAAATTTGGTTTATTCATTAACAGAAAATATACGCATAAAAACATTATTCCTATGTTATATAAAAAAAAAATATTTTTCAAAAACAGCACATTTGAGCCAGTTTTGGCGATTACTATATACTATAATTGCAATTTTGAAAAATATTTTGTAGTTAAATTGAATTGTGTTTTTTGACCGGAATCCTGAAAGTTACCGTGGCAGTCAACGTGCTAATAAAAATATTTTAAAATCGCGTTATTTTATGTGTAGCAGTAAGTAACAAAACACACACAATGATACTTGTGGAAGGATTTATTTTTTTTATCTATACTGTACAGATTACCGTTTTGACAATGAAAGGTATGCAATTGAATAATTCGATGTAGAGCGTTAAACTTGACACGCAAAATCATCTGAAAGATTTCACCAATCAAAAGCAAATTCGTATAGAATAGTTTCTAGCAATTTGTCTAAATAAAGGGGTTTACCGTGACACGCATCTCTCCTGAGGGTTAACTTTATGTTCCCACGTTCGGTGTGCAGTGCTGCATATTAGGGTAGACAGAAATGCCGCGCAGTAGATTTTTAGAAAAATATCAAGGTCGGTTTCCTTCAATGAAAGGTAATATGGGTAGTCGATACATTCTTTTAAATTTAATTGAATTTAGTAGATTTGTCTTAAATGTCTGGAATGAAAACAATCATTATTGTTTTTATATTGCATTTTATAGACGTTAATATCGTATGTTCATTAAAAAAAAACTCAAGTGTGCCATGATTTTTTATTTTTAAAAATTTAAGTTGGTACACATGTTAGGAATTGATATACAAAAAGTCAGATCTTTCTAAAAGTCACAATTATTCCGTGGTCACAATGGTTTACAGCAACCAGTAAAAAACGTTACTAGTTGAAAGTTATTTCCGAAATGGGACTAAAGTGCAAATTGGGTGTATTCATTCGACGCACCTTTGGTTGAGTTTCAGGAAGAATTTACCAACGTTCCCATTATTTATGATGAATTTAAAAATACCTTATCATGATCTGTTATGTCTCCGTAAACCAAGAAGTGGTAGACCAGTCAAACGTACCCTATTAACACAGCCCAAGAAATTTTGGAAAATGAACCTACGATTTCTCCGCGTCGTTGGTCACAGCAAATGAATTTATCGGTAGGAATATAACACAAGTAACATAACCTCAATATGTGTTACCAACTTAAATTAAAAAAAATCAAAATTCATGGCACACTCGAGGTTTTTTTTAATGAACATATTTTATAAATATTACACTTTATTGTTACTCAGTTTTATAAATACTTTGAACTTTTTAAAGTAACAATTGTGACAAAATAACTAATGCGAAGTTACAATTAAAAATTTGAACATTTAAAATATTTGACTATATTGCAAACTTGTAAAAGTTATAATCAAATATATGATTACTTTTATTTTTATTTGTTACATATATTCGATAAATTAACTAACATCCTGATCCGTCAATCCATTAAATTGTCAAATTCTTATCATAAATTATATTCTACTGCAAATTGAAATTAAAAATGTTTCTAACTAGACTCGGTATTTATTCGTAAAAATCGAACAACCAATTTCTAGCATTCGTGTTAGAATCTGCCAAAGTTGAAGCCAATATTCGCATATTTAGCGTATTGCAAATCGTTAAGCTTTCCTAGTTATAGCTGGATATGCGTCTCTTCGCTGCTACCAAATTTCGTTAATATTTTGGCGTGCGTATAGTAACTTCCATAAAGCTCTGATTATGTAACTCCTTCCCGTCAGCATAATTCTAAATTTTTTTCTTCAAAATATTTTGATGTCATTCAATTTTAGAATATACCTAATGCCACAAATAAATTATATTTTATGTTACATTCCACACTAAAAATAGCCTGAATATGGGAATATTCAACCTGTTCGTAAATCTACAAAAATTAAGTCTTTTAAAGACTGTTTTGTCTTATATTAAAAATAAGTAAACTATAAAAATTTTATATTTTAAATTTTATGATTTCTAATGCAATTTAGATATAACATTACTTAGAAATGATTCGAAAGTGTTATAACAAACGAAATACTAGTTTCGAGATGAAAACGCAAAAATATATTTTTTGTTAGCAAATTTTGGCAAATACTCGTCAGTGCGCTGTAAGAATTCTGCTGCGCGAGAATTCTGAAGTTGCACTGGTCTTACTATGCTTTATTACAAGAAATCCAGCATAGAGTCGATTTCTAACCTCTTCCTTCACATTTAACAATATTAACCCTTAGAGCTGGGACTCGCGCTGTTGAGAATTTGTGTCAAAAAATTTTAGTACATTTCGAACGGTATGGATAACTGACGGTGCAGTCATTTAATCTAACCTTCGTCACGATAAGAGCTATCGCGCCGATTGGTATTTTTTGCACAAAATAAGACGAGCGCTATCGCGCCGCTCAGGACTCTTCGCAATCGCTACAGACAAATGCAATTGCCCTGTTTCTCGCTTTTCGACCATGTTTTTCCAATGACCCCTGGGTCTCAAAAGATTCAAAAACCCAGATACGCCCAAGATACTATCGCCATAAAAGGATTACGTATTTATCAAAAGATTTAATAAGCTTTCAAATGCTTAAAAGTATTGTTATCTAATGCGATATTATAGTTAACAAATTTTCGCGGTAAGAATTTCCAAAATAGAGAAATGCTTAGAGTTGTCGTTTGTCATACGGCTGTTTTTGCTTGAAGGCATAAAACTTCTTATTTATATCAAAAACCTCTCATGTAAAATGCTAATATTATTAAAATGCGAGAATATTTTTGCAAGATATGGCAATGATTTTCTTTTTATTCTCTTATAAAAGATGTTGTTTTTGTTTTGAACTATGCACTCGTCATTTATATCAAAAATATGACTTTCTGTGGAAGACCTACAGCACAATAATGACAACAGCTTGTATAATATAATAAAACACTTTTACTTTGTTGGTATAACAAAAATTTTATTTTATTGTTGACTATAGTTTCGGCAACAATAAAACAAAGTTTATGTTTTGTTAATGGCAAGTTGAGTTGCCGAAATTATAGTCAACAATAAAATAAAATTTGTGTTATACCAATAAAGTAAAAGTGTTTTATTATATTTACAACATGTATAACGAAGTAGAAGCCTCCACCATAAACAATATCAATAGCTTGTATTTTGTCGCTACATGAAGTTTAGTGCTTCTTACTTTTACATCTTAAAAAGTCCGAGCTGACTGACTTGAGCCTTATCAGTACTTGCTTCTGCAGTTTGGATTTTTAGATCATATCCTTTATTACCAATAGTGGCAGCGATGTTTCTACATTTGCTGTTGGCTAGAAACTCCCTTTTAAGAGTTGCTCCTCTTAAAAAGTCATTATTACTCATCATCATAGATTCTGGGTATTCCCAAATAAATGCTTCGAGACGATTTTTTGTGCAATTTTAGATAAGCATTTGATTCAAAGTTAGGCTGTTTCTCTTAAAATTTTGTAAGTAATATTCAAAGCATTTAAATTTATAAATATGGTAAAATTTTGAAGAAGACCCCTGGTATCTGACCGAAAGGCTATTAATAGTCATCTTATTATGACAAATCGACCTCTTGCTACTTCAGGGAAAGGACCCCTCATAAATCAAATGGAAATTGGCTTTCGGTGAAATTGACCAAATTTTGGATATGTTGTTCCTTTCAGTGTCCAGATCAAAAGTCTCCACGGGCACAAAGCTCAAAAATCTCCCCTGCGAGCAGTACCCAGCTCCAAAGATTACAGACCGCTAATCAAATTTGATGATTATTTCGGTCAAAAATCTCATTTTGGCCCTACTTTAAGGGGGTAAACTCAGATTGGAATGATCCCTTTTCTAACCCTTCAACCCCGGAACAAAAAAACACGTTTTTTGGACAAAAAAACGTCCAACTTTGGCAATGTGTACCGAATTGGAAAAAATGTGTCTACTTGATCCACCAAAAGGACATTGAAGTTTGTTCAATTACCTGTGCAGGACTCAAAAACGAAATTCGATGCGATGCGAAATGCGATTTGGCACAAAGTTATGGGTGTTTAAAAAAAGTGCATTTTTGGGGTCTTTTTATTTTTTTGCTTGGAAGGGCGTAGAGCTCTCTCTTTGAGTAGGGGATAAACCCTCTCAAAGAGGACACATCTTTCTTTTGATTTCTTAAAAGATCGTCGAAATCGGTTGGATAGAAGCCGAGTTATGGCCATTTGAAAATTACCTAAATTTTTACAAATCTTACGTGTTTAATTTTTTCCGTCAGTGTAATTTGTTTGTTTTTATTGGACGAATGGAAAAATGGTGAAATGGTGAAATGGTGTTGAGATAGGCCCACATTTTTTTCCGATCCTACAGAGATCGTTAAAGTGAGCCTTTTTTGATCTAAAATAAAGTTTTTTGTTAATGGAGTTTTAAGGTACAAAATGCGATATTCATGATTTCGCGCACAATGAATTTTCGTACATGCAAAGAAAATTTCATTCGTGAATACGAAAACAATTTCGTCGAAAAACTTCGGACTTATGAGTCAAAAAACACCAAAATTCACTTTTTTCAAACACCCATAACTTTGTGCCAAATCGCCATAGGAACTTCGTTTTTGAGTCCTGCACAGGAAATTGAACACATTTCAATGCCCTCTTGGTGGATCGAGTCTACACATTTTTTCCAACTCGGTACACGTTGCCAAAGTTGGGCATTTTTTTTTACCGAAAAACGTGTTTTTCTTTGTTCGGGTGTTGAAGGGTTCGAAAAGGGATCATTCCAATCTGAGTTTACTCCCTTAAAGTAGAGCCAAAATTTTTTGAGGAAAGAATCATCAAATTTGGTTGAAAAGTCACTGAATTATGTGCGAAAATCCTCAAATCGCACTTTTTTCAAACACCCATAACTTGGTGCAAAATCGTCGTAAGAACTTAGTTCTTTGAGTCCTGCATAGGGAATTGATCAAATTTAACATCGTCAAAGTTGGACATGGTTTCCAGAAAAATACTTTTTTTTCCACAGGGCGCTAGACGGAGGCAGAAGGGGTTACGATTAATTTCGCATGCATGACTTTAAAGAAGACACTTTAAAGATTGTTTCCCTCAAAGATTCATCAAAATCGATTGAAAATACGCCGAGTTATGGTGGTTTGAAAATGGTTGAAATTTCACGAATTTCAAGTGTTTCATTTTTTGACTACAGACGTGAATGTTGAAAGATTACAATTTACAAGACCATCAGGCAAACATCGTCGGACATTTTGTTGATGACTTGATACGAGACGAGATAGGTTAAATTGTCCTGGTGTGACTGTGTGACCGAGTACAAAAGTTGTACCAACCACATTTTTATACCATTTGAAATTTAGACATGATGAGCAAAGGACAGTATCAATTTAACCTTTTGCAAGTATAGATTATAATATTGATAATAATGAGATGATTGCAATCTTATAAGTCCGACTCTTTTGCTGTTACGTCTGGGGTCCCACGAGGTTCCCAGTGTGGACCAATTTTGTTTACGCTATTGACATATGCGATGTTATAAAAGATACTAAGTTACAGTTGTATGCTGATGATATTAAAATATTTAAAACCATTGAATCGGTTAGTGATGGTTTGCGTATACAGGAAGATTTAGATTGATCTTTCTTTCTTCCGTAAACCAATTGTATCTTAAAACTGATAAATGATTCTGTATATTTCTCTGTATAAACAAACGTTCACTACACATATATACACATTCCAATCTACTAATTTACTAGGCTAGCGATTTAGGTGTGATTTTTATTTGGGTCTCCCTCGTATGTAACACATTTGTAATAATGCTTTGAGAAAATGGGGGCTACTCTGGCATATTGGCAAAGACCTGAATAGTAAATAGGCTAAAAATGCGCTAAGATTGGGGATTTGGTAATGCTTGAATTGGTGCAAAATAAGTTCAAGATTGGAAAGGCCCATATTTAAGGCGAATTCAATTATTACGAAAACATACATACATAACTTTTTTTTTTGACTTGGGCATGAGCCATTCAGTCACGACCAGGTTATTATTATTTTATGTATTTTAATTTGGGATGAGTAAATGAACAAATGAACAAATGAATAATGTTAGACGTATACACAACAACCATGCACCCGACCGAATACTTCTCGATCCCCGAAAAATCTTTCGGCCGGGCTGGGATTCGAACCCACACGGCACGCGGTGCAACCGGCACAAGCGCTCGCCTGTACCCACTACACCAACGGGCCGCCCAAAAATACATGTGCTTGTTACAACGTCTAATAAGGGAAGTCTCGACAGTGGACAACAATGAATGTGCCTCAATTTCCATCTGGCGCAATTTAATCGCTATACTCGGCATACTCCCATATTTAGACTATCCACAGAACAACATTTGCTTCTCATTCTAGTTCAGTGAATATAATGATGAAATTAGCAAATTAATTTAATTTAAGATATGCTTGGTTCAATATTATTGACTCTAGCTATATTTCTTTCAATATTCATCTTGAGAATCAACTGATGCAATAGATAACTATATTTTGCTATATCTTTATTTGTAATTGTTTATAAATGATTTGTAATATATAGAATTTTAATTTAATTTAATTTAAATTATAATTGTGGTTCAGTTTTTAGGATTGCTTAGACATACTTGAACATGTTTTTTTTTAATTCCGTTAATAAATTTATTATTGTATTTAAATTTATTATTATTCTTATTATTAAATGTAGGGGTTAAGATTAATAAATTAAATATATATTTATATTAATAAGGTGGTTATGGAAGAAATTTAGGATATTTAAGTTTAAGTCTGAAAACAATGACAATATTTAGACGACTTGCTACTTCGAATTAACTTGACCCAAACAAAAAGAATTATGCGAAGGATTAATGAATGAATTAGAGTTACGTTTTGGATGTTGTCATAAACTGTTAAGATAGAAGTAGATACTACTTAAACGATCGGTGTCCAATTTAATATTCATTAATTTACTACGGTTTTTCTGAATGTGATTCATTTTAAGTAATAATCTTCCCCTATATGATTTACAAGAATCGGGGATTTGTACGTTTGAAAAGTCCGGTTTATAGAGCTACAATGGATTGACATAGTGCAAGATTTCTTGCCTAGCCATTTTCCAACAAGTACGATTATTACTTCCCTCCAGCATCTATACACAGTGGGCCAAAAAAAACGGTACAAATTCTAAGTATTCATATTTTCTATAATAAATAACGCATTAAATATTGCTTTTAAAAACAAAATAGTTACACTTTGTAGATTGCAAAAATGATCATTTTTTTAAATATTTTTATGGAGGATATTTCACATTAACCCTTTCAGCCTTAGATTTTTAAATTTGAAAAAAAAAAATGTTTGTTAATTATTATTGATGGGGAGCTTCTTAAGACCATAAATACCAAATTTGAACTCATTTGATAAATTAGTATAGGAATTAATTAGGGAGGCTTTGTTGAGGTGACATCTAGTGATAAACAGCAAAAATATGAATTGTCATGGTAAGTAGAGACATGTAAATGTTGCGGTGGTAATTGCTACCACCAGGGCCGAAAGGGTTAATCAAGGCTCTGCAAAGAAGGGAGTTCATAATGTACCGCCGCGTCGCATTTGTAGGTATCAAAATTAGTGGGCCATGATTCGTCTTTGTTTTCTAATGAATCTCAGACATTCGCTGTCACTTCTATCATTTTAGTTGTTGTGACAAAAATGGTTTGCCTAAATAAAGAAGGTAAGATATTCATTAAACATTTGTTTCAATATGACAATTTATCTGCACGAAAGATTGTGAACAATACCCACAAAAAGGTTGGTCGGTTATAGTATTCAGTGATTAATAATTAAACTCAGAACCTACGGTAACAATAATCGCAATCAATTAAGTGGAAGACCATGTACAGTACGAACTCCTGAAAGAATAGAAGTTCATGCAAGAAAATGTTGTGTGCATACGTTTAATACTATTTCTTTAGAGCGACAGTACTTAGTCTTATGTATAAAAATTGGGCTTTTTAGTGTCATATTAATTATTTAAAAATATTAATAACTCGCAAAGATATATGAGTACAAAGCCACTTGTACCGTTTTTTGTGGCAGGATCCTTTTTATACAGGGTCCTGCATCTCACCTCATTAAATTAGGATTTTGATATTTTGCAGACTTTACTTGTATCCTAAGGCGTATTCCAGAAAAATATTTTTGATTACACAGCGGACATTTCGCTTATCTCGATTGTACTCCACGACAAAATATAATTCTTGAGTATACAGAGCTTAAGCTAAAAATGCTTTAAACTTTTACATTACTAAAGTCAAAATAGTCCCTTGTCACTTTGTTAAATTTTAATGTCAATAAATTGTTTTCACCACCTTCGATTTTTATTCAATAAAATGGCTATTGGAATAGTTGATAAAACAAATTTTATGCAAATAACTTTTAATGCGTTAGGAATGTCGATAGGGTTGTAATTAGGAAAAATGTTTGTTTTTTAATTCCACATAGAATGATAAAAATATACAGGGACTCCAATTAAAATAAAAAAATAAAGTGCATTAAAGTTTGGAATGTTTGACACTAAATTTTGGACACCCTGTAAAATTCATATCAATAAAACTTGGTTAACGTGACTATCAGACCTTATTTAATAAATGCCTTGTATGATTTTATTAACAAGGCACAATTTTTATTTTTTATTAATTTTTTAAACCAATGGTGCAAGGGTTTTTTTTTTAGTTTTTTTTTTTTTTTGCAGATATCAATTAATCAATTCCAATAAAATTGTAAGAGTATGTAGGCAGCCATAAAAGGTACCCAAATAAGCAATAAAATAAACACCATGTAATTTAAAAAAATGTATTATCATGACACTTTTTTGGGGCACCCAGTACAATAAAAAAAAAAACCTGAAATGCATCCTAGGATACAAATGTATTCTGTAAAATATCGAAATCCTAACTTAATTAGTAACTGAGCTTTAGAAGACGGGAGGTGAGATGAAGGCGCTGTATATGAATGCTACACAAATATTTAGTATTAGATACATTTTTAATCAATTTTGCAAAATTATATATGATGAGTGCCAGTTATTCGACTTTATAATGGGAAAATACTCGTAGTGTATTTATTGAAAAATCTAGGAAAACATAATTTGAAATGTATAATTTTTCTAAAGATCTTTAATTTTTTACTCTCGACTGCGATAAATGGATAAAACGGTATTTTTTCGAAAACAAAAGAGTGATGTTTTTAAAAGTCATTTTAGGTAATATATATGGTGCATCCAATACAAATTATTAATGAACAACCAATATTTCTAAGCGGTTCCACTTAGCGTGTCTCATCGTATGTATATATATACTGCTTTAGTGTAGGGGCTACTAATTTCTTAATATCAGTAATGGGTCAGTGGCGGCTATAGAGCTTAGGATGTCCAATTTGTGAAGGGTAGTGCAAGGGCCGTGGCCTCAGTGGACAGGTTAATTGATGGCAAAGTAGTGCAAGTGAGCGACAGGCCCTCGAATACACATACACAAGTTTATGTACATGTATAAGTGATCGAGTCCGTGTGTCGGACCTTTCATTATGGAGCACCGGCTACTTGTATCCCATGTACAAAGTTAGGCTCCGCTCGTATAGACGGCGGCCAAGAACGAGTATCCGGGACCGGAGCCTGGACCGGGACCGATCCCTTACTTACGAAACTCAAATATAAGCATCGTACTATAATTAAACTAGCAACATAAACACATTTACCTGGCTCTTCATGGGATCAGTGTTGATTTGGCACATATATTGTCCGCGGTCTTCTTCCTGCACGCTGCGAATGTGCAGGTTCCAGGTGGTGTGATCGTTGTGCGATACGGAGACGCGTGGATTGTGAGTAATAACGTGGTCGTGTATGGCTTGAATTGCCTTAGTGTCAGCCTTCACCCATCCGACCTGCAACACAGCCGCCGTCAAGTATCAACTATTACACACTAGACTGAACCTAAGACCCCACCCGTTCGATCCCTCGCCGCCCCCGAAGCTTTCGGAAACAACTACCGCCTGTGCCTGTGCGTTACCGTTCCCGTAACCGTTACCACTGTTTACTATGCGATGCGAGCCGCGCGAGCCATCTGTGACGCTCGTGGATCATCCGCGAGGGCCGGGAAACAAAGCAAATGAAATATCAATGCAGTAAAGATATTGAAAGTCTGACGCCGAAGTAGCTACAAATGGCATAAGACCGACTGCGATCGATAGAACTTTGTTAAACATGTGTAGTACATGGCCCCTTTGGAAGCACACGTGCATTTGTTAATGCAAAGCGGTAGTGCGACACAGAGTGGAACGAAACGAAACGGACGATACCCTGAAAAGGAAAGCTGGAAGTACAACTCTCCAATATGGGCCGTTTGGGCGTTATGTAAATCTGCCTTAGGTAGTGCTATTAGGACGATTGCCAGACATGTTCTGTAACACATACCCTCCCATATTAGAAATATCTAAAGCGTTTCGCCACAATTATACAAGCTGAAGTTCGAGAATCACAAAGCTATGGTAGAAAATGGAGTGGTTACATGGGTCCCTAGCAATCGGTCACGAGCACGACCTATACTCCGCAGCTGTGTGTATTATAAATGATCCCAAGTTTGTGGCGCTTTTCGGCCATTTGTCATATCTGCACTATTATTACATCCGTCGAGCTGCGTGCTGCTGCGCTGCTCTTCATCAAGTCCGACAGCTGATGGGGCGCAGATGCGTTTCGAGCGGTCACTTCGTACCCGTGCCGACCCGGGTGACCCGATGACGCTACATTAATTCAGATGGAAACAGTTTTGGGGAAGTTCACCAAGAGCATATTAAATTGGTTTATATGAGTTGGTCACGTGCCATTCATATAATGTAACTAGGTGCAGAAGGACATTGTATTTTTTTATCTCTACATAAACGGATGGGCGGTGGATATATGCAGGGGGCGACTCTGCAAATATATCGCAATGGGTAGACACGTTGTTTTTAGCAGCCAGCAACAGGTAGAATGGATTGGAGAGCACTCATGAAGTCAATTTATCAGAAGCAGACTCTGTTCGCTAGTAGCCCGACCACGTCGCGTGCCCGATATTTTCAATTATTTGCTTCTACTCTATCGCCGCACATACATGAGTTCGGAAACGGGTGAATGGACAAGGCGATGTAAGTTGAGAAGGATCTCAGTTTACTCCTCCATAGTCGTTTTGTAAATACACTGTTACGATTTCAGCTGCGGATATAATAGCGCAATATAACATAGCAAGCAAGAGGTCTAGCACGTTATGGGATAACGAGCGTAGAAATTCGTTGTCTGATTGCCACATTTCCATGGTAATTTTGTCCCGCTAAGATCTCGCCCGCGATAACTACTAGAAATGAACGGAAACGGGCGAAGAGTATGAGAAATAGAACTTGCCGGACACATATCAGTCTAGTTGGTTATACTCACCCTGTAGCCACCCAGGTGGTGTACGAGGCATCGAAACGTCGCATTCCTTCCCATGGGAATCGTCAAATTAACGATAGGTTCTGCAAACTCCGGCTGATATGCTACACCTGCGAACAAAGCATCAGGATCAGAATGTGCCCCGAAGCTATATAAGCGGTGTGAAATAGGGTCAAATCAGAACTTGCATTTCAAATGCGCTCTTATTTCTAATGCATAAAGCCTCAAAAGACGCAACGTCTTAATAGAAAAACCTCCGACGGCCTTAGGCTAATCCTTTAACTTATTAAAACTTGAGTTAAAACAGTTTGTCGTGTCTCGGCGACTCGGCGACCCGCGGCGGCGTGTCCGGACAGCCGCCTCCGCGTGCGGTTCGAGAACTCTTTCAAATTAACTCACTTCAGCCAGCCGTCGCCCGTCACTCTGCCCCAATATTCTCCAAGAGGGGATTAACAAAAACATGCAAATTTGTATTAAGACACGAGAGGAAAGTTTTCTCGTAAGATTCTATTAAAAATTATCTCTTAAATTCTTTAAGAATCGCTTTTTTACTTTTGCCCATATAAAAGGAAGTGTTGCTGTGCCGAGCCAGCTCGTAACCAAATACTGAGAGAGCTTCGGACGCGGAACGAAATCCACACACTTTTAAATACACTAATATATTAAATTACGTAATCTGATCTGATTTTCTGAATGGCTGCTGGTTATATTATGTACCGTATATTACTCAGTACCGTAACTAACCTCTCGTATGTCTGGGCAAGGCTTAATTTTTGGTCCTTATATTTTTAACAAATATAAACAAGCAACATTTGTATATTTTTATTTTCATTTGAAAAGTCTACATAATTTAGTAGTTATAAAACAAACATTTTATTTTTTTGCGCTCCCTTATCGTGGGCCCTGACACGACACTCCGTTATTATAAAACCCATCTCTACGATCTCCAAGAACCATGACTAATGTCAAATGTCGTCGGAAGAATGTTTTATGCGGGACTTATCAATTATGTAGGATATTGCGTGGCGTGAAATATGCTAGTAAGCAGAAACATCAGCTGAGGTAATAATCGAATGTAAAGTGTGCTTCCATATAACCGAGTCGTAGAAATGATAGTTTGTAATACGTAGGGAGAATTACATTAATAAATTAACGAACATGTTTTAGCTTATCATTTTTGCTTGTATTAATCTAATACTGGAAATAGAAAAATTCACTTCTGCTGCCTATACAGTGCGCGCCTAAGGTATAGAATAAATTCAGTTAAACCGAAATAAAATATTTTGGGAAAAAATCCTCGAGCAGGTCGATTTTCTTTGATAAAAACACACATTTTTGTGTCGATTTTCATCCATAATTTTTTTAATGACAAACCTCTATATTTATTCTTGATTTTAAGAGATCTTTTCATTGTCGAACTAACAGTATCATTTTTATACTGTTAGTTCGACAATGCCATCTTACATAATAATTGAAGGTGAGAACCCGGTATTTAGAATGTTTGCAAAATTACCTTGTTCAACAACAATGATTTGGACCTTCTATATAATACAATATGATTTCAGCAAGATGGCGCACCCCCGCACTGTGGGCGTTTTTTGACAATTGCTTTACGAATAGGCTAATTGGCAGGCGAGCAGCGGCGGCTCGTGGATTTCCATAGGTGGGGCAAAGACCAAGATGCCGCTCGTGCTGCACTACTTACTCTAATAGAGGAAGGAAATATTCCATTGCTTTTTCGGTCAAATTTTCTTCCGTTACCTCACCGCCGAACATCCACGAAGGCCGATAGAATGCCCCGCGAGATCCCCTTGATTACTTTTTATGGGGTCGAAGGTCTGCGTCAATAGACCACAAAATTTAGCGGAACTAGAACATTGCATAAAAGATGAAATGCGCAGAATTATCCCGGAAAATATTCAAAATGTTCAAAAATTTCTCATGGTCTTGCGTATTGTCAAGAAGTCGATGGATGGCAATTTGAACCCTTAATTTAACAATTGCTTTTACTTGGCAAAGGTGTTTTTGTTTATTTTGTGTTGACAATAGAATGTATGATTTCTCACTTTCAATTGCCATTTACTCGAAAAATGTCTTGGCAAAATTCGACAATGGAAAAATCTCCTTAAAATCAAGAATAAATTGAATAAATTGAATAGATTGTCTTTAAAAAAATATGGATGACGTCATTGCTCAAAAACAAATGATGGTTGAAAATTGAATTTCATGCAGAAATATGTATTTTTATCAAAGAAAGGTTCGAGGAATTTTTCAAAAATATTTTATTTCGGTTTTACTGTATTTATTTCATACTTTAGCAAACTATTTCAATCAATGACAATGCTTTCAATGCAGTTAATCAGGTAATTATTAATCATTTAATCTGCCTGATGAATGGCGAAACAATTGGTTTGTAAAACCCACACAACTGAATGTGGGGCCGGATTTAGGTAAACATACATCCTCCCCATTCAAATTTAAAAAAATAAAAAAATAAAATAATTTTTTCTTCAGATATAATAAATACAAATACATACATACATGACAAAACAAAAAATAATTTACAAAGTTAAAAATATATATTACATTTCCGATTTGAACACATTCATTTACATACAGAAAAACATCAAAATTATAACATTTGTTTTTTACTTTTGACGATGGAAATTGGTCGATTATATTAGCAAAAAAATCGCAGTTTATCGTGTTCCATACTTCCATAATGTTTCCTGAGACATAGTGGTGCTCATTTAATTAGCACCTGTTTCAATGCGTTTGAAATAAATGTAAATAAATTCAAATGCAAACACGTCCATAAATAACATACAACAAGCTGTTACTTAGGTTTTAAAACTCAATGAGAAACTAACATAGGGCTCATTTCACGAGAAATCACCCAATGGCTGTTGCCCTCATGTCACAGATTTTTGTAATTTTTTTCTTGTCTGCAAGTATATTATGAAAAACGATTGAAATTTTTTCTTCAGAATTTTTGGACAAGAACTGAGGTCAGGGGTCATTTTGAAATTTGACTCAATTTTCAATCAGACAAGGTGGCTTGGTATTTTGAATAGGTGTCGAGTTAGCGTGTTCGGGCGCATCATCAGTTGCCGCGTAAATATACCGAAATTTTCTTCGCCCCGAAAAGACACATTTCTTCTTGAACGCGCCGAAAGAAAATAATCAGTAGTCGTATGACTTATGTGTAAACTACGAGCTTCTGGTTACTGGAACGTTGTTGTATTTCCGCGACGTGAGGTGCAATATGAGGATCAAGGTCTATTTCTTGATAAATTCCCAGAAAACTTTGGCTTACTTTTTGCTTTATATCTAAACGAATTGTTATGTCGGGAGCCAAGTCGTTTTGCTAAATAAAATCTAAAGTAATCTACATCTTTTCGTGGCAATTTATAGGATTTTTCCCGATGGATGGGGGTACCTAAGCAACAGCTTATTTTGTTTATAATGTGTATTCTGATCCTTACTCTGAAGTCATACATGTTCCAAAATTCTAAGATAGTCAATGTTGTACAAATAAATTTGAGACAGCCTCACTTGTTGCAGAAGCATTCAATAAATTCAATAAAAACGAAAATAACTTGAACATATGAATATTCAACCTGTTCGTGACTCTGCAAAATTAAGTCTTATTTGGACTATAAACATATAACTTATTTAAACAACTACTTCCCTGGCTAGTGCCACGTCGGATATTGAATGATACAAAAGAAATTTGCATGTTATTACTAGTACTACTTAGTCTTAGTAAGACTTAATGTTGCAGAGTCATGAACAGGTTGAATATTCATATATTCAGGTTATTTTTGTCTTTATTGAATTTATTTGTACAAATCTTAAAAGTTTCTTGGCACCAATCAATGAAGTTTTAAATGAAGTAGTCGCTGAAAATGATTAAATCAAAATGAGAAAATGGAAAAAATATTGTTGCTTCTAAATTTAGTTTTGGGTGCAGGCTAGGCATTTGAGCCAAAATCTTAAGTACGACCGAGGATCAAACCGCTGACTTGGTTTGCCGCCGGCAGTATAAATTTTTTGGTAGTGTCCTTAAATATTCTGATAAAATACAGTCCTTGGTCTTTGAATATTCTGATAAGATACAGTACTTTGTCTTTGAACCTTTTGATACGATACAGTCCTTTGTCTTTATGTATTCTGATAAGATACAGACCAAAAATGTTTAATTTTGAATGTGACTAGAATTTAAAATCCCTCTACCCTAAAATAATTTTGATTATTTCTTACCAGTCCTAAAATCCTCTGGATTGAAAATAGCCAAAAAAAGATTTTTCGGACTCACACCTTAATTGAACAATATTATGATATTGCTGTAAATCTTGCACAATTTGTATGGAAAAAGCTTTTCAGCGGTCCTTTTTCAAAGTTCGCGATACTTTTAATTGCGACACGTAAGGTTTTATAAAACTTAGTCTCCTATTTAAATATATGTCTTGCCTGGTGAAATTTGCTCTCATCTCCGTTATTTCGATTTCAGACTCGATTTTCAACAGTTTAATCTCACTTCAAATTCAAAGACGAAGCTTACCAACGAATAAATATTCGATAATAAAAATTAATTAAGTTTCGTTTTATTATCAATCAGATCTGTGTCGGTACCATGTTTCATTATTTACCCACAACAGCTCTGCCTTAATATACGGCACGATGTAGCAACGTAATTATTCTAAAACGTGCAAGTATATTTGTAAGGGGGGTCACAATAATTTTTAAATTGAACACATTATTTGTTTAAAAATTAAGAATATTTTTATTTCATTGTAAAGTACAAATGTTTCGATTATATATGAAATAAAATGTCGAATAAATGCCCACCGCGGCTCTTATTGCAAGTTCTTGTTCTTTTGGTGAAATTTAAGATATAGTACAATCGCCCAGAGGTGACAGTGACTCATCGCTCCATGTTGCTTGAATTAAGTTTCTAGTAAACGTATTTCCATAAAATAATACGATTCAGTCTAGGCGGGAAATTAAAAAATTCTCGAGCGTGCATATATTTTCCCGACGAAACTTTGCGAGTGTATTTTTCGGCAATCGGTAAAGACAACTGGAAATTTGACATTCAATTGAACTTTTTTATAAATCAAATTGATACAATCAATTCTGCTCTTAACTAAATCGGAGACGGTCAAAAACAGATACAAGCACGTGAATTTTGAGGTTAAAATAGATAGAATGAGAAAAGACATACGTTGCACTTAGCCCTTGAATTTACATATCGACATACGTTTCGTATTTCATTTCGTTTTTCTTAAGCATGCGAACGAGTATAGATATTTATTCAGATGCGATTATTAGATCGAAAAAGCATGAGTCACTGTCACCTCTGCGCGATTGTACTATAACATTGTTACTTAATTCTGGTTCGATTGTGGCAATAGCATCGAAAAAGCATGAGTCATTGTCACCTCTGCGCGATTGTACTATAACATTGTTACTTAATTCTGGTTCGATTGTGGCAATAGCATGTTGGATAATGTTTTGCCACTTATTGGTAGACACACGTGACTTCAAAAAACCCTATAGAAAGAAGTCGCATGGTATTAAATCGATCTTGCTGACCAATTCGGATCACTATTTCTTGAAATTATACGACCACGCAAAAGCTCGATACTTTCACGCGCATTGTTATACGTTGCGCCGTTCTGCTGAAACCAAATATCTTCAAGATCCAAATTAATTAATCCCGGTTAAGAAGTTGGTTATCGCTGTTCTGTAAGGCTCCACCATTCACTGTAACCGCATCTCCAACTTCATTTTCAAAGAAGTACGGCCCAATTACTCCACCAGCCCAAAAAGCACACCAACTAGTGACGCGTAGTGCTTCTCTTGAATCAATCTTATGTTCTCAGTACCCCAAATTCGGTCAATTTGCTTATTTGCGTAGCCATTAATTTACAAATGTGCTTATCACTGAAGATGGTTTTCTTTGCAAAATTGTCATTCACTTGCTGAAGTTCCAGTAAACAATTAACGTGTTCTCTTCGCTTAAAATGATCAGCAGTTTTAAGTTCTTGGGTTGATTGGATCTTATAGGCATGCAACTTCAGGTCTTTAAGGAGAACTTGCTGTAAGGTGTTTCTTGAAATCTTAAAGTCTTGTGACCGATGACGAACTAGTGTCCCTGGAATTTTAATACCACTTTATCTCAATGTGGATATTCCCGCTACGAGGACGCATGGGTGATTTATTGTCCAAAATCGTACCAGTTTTTTGATGACTCATTTGGCCAAGAATTTCGACCAAAAATTCTATATCCAAAGTTGAATTTTTGAAATTTGACAGCTGACATTTCTACCTTCAGGGTACAATTTGTGAAACTAGATGGCATCAAAAACCATTTTACTATTTTAAAACTGCTGAATTGCTTAAGGCGATTCACCACTGAAAATAGTGAAAAATCATTAAATTTTCGAAAAAAGTTTTTTTGCCTGATTTTGTCATTTGGAACCTACTGAACAAGAATATAGTACCCTAAGACCCCTAAGTATGAAAAAAATAACATTTTTTGCATACACGTCAATGTCCGAAATTTCACATTTTTACTAAAAATTCCTTATTTTTTGCTAGAAACACCATAATCTTTATTTCTTTGATATATTTTCATT
Organism: Ocypus olens; assembly: GCA_910593695.2. NCBI lineage: Eukaryota > Metazoa > Arthropoda > Insecta > Coleoptera > Staphylinidae > Ocypus > Ocypus olens. Next base: position 17,142,041 of record OU343057.1, read on the forward strand.
ATAAATATGTAAACCACATATTTAGATCTTGTTTCATATACATATTCAATAAACTGTACTGTTTTATTTTCATTACTCTATGCTAAAGCAGAAAAAGTAGTAGGCCTAATAGAATAAAAACAAAACAACATGTGTTCTGTCATCTGTCATTCTGCTGTTGAGTTTTAGGTTGTTTGTTTTGAGTAAGGTTTAGTTCAGTGTTATGCTATAAAATATGGGAAGAGTCAAGAATACAAGAAAAAATGTTGCTAGAAGAAATAAGAACAATATTGCAAAGCGGTATGAGGTGCAACACTCAAGTATTGTAAGTATTGATACAGACACAGGTATCAATGATGAAAGTGGGGTTATGTTACTACCTAATGATGATGTTACTGTACCAAGTACATCTGAACCAGGTACCTCATGTTCTAATAATGAGAATGAAGTTCCCGATAAAAATACAGGCTTCGGGCGTTACAATAGCTATAAAACAGAAGTCACATTTGACGATAATGCGCCTAACTATATTTTGATAGATGGAAACAAACTATCAAATTTTATGGAAACATTTCCTTGTCCTGAGTGTGCAGGGAATCTTCAAGTCCTTCAAATGCCTTCAAAAAAATATGCACATGTTTTTAATATATGGTGTCAAGAATGCGATTACAAAAATAATTTTGAAACGTCTAACAAAACAGTCGAACATGAGGGCGCGTCTTCACGCTTATCGTACGATGTAAACCGAAGGGTTGTACAAACCTTTAGTAGTTTAGGAAAAGGCCACAGGGGACTAGAGGCATTCAGTATGTCAATGAATATGAAGCCTATGAGCTGTAACGCATATTATCAACATATGAGACAAATGGAAAAACAATACATCAAGACGGCAAACGAATCCTTGGAAAAAGCAAGAACAGAAGTAAGAAAAGCTTATTCTATTATAAACAATACTGATGTAGATGACCATGGCCCCATAAACATTTCCGTTAGTTTCGATGGGAGCTGGCAGAAGCGAGGGTTCACCTCAAAAAATGGCGTCAGTTGTTGCATCGATGTGATAACCGGTCTAGTAGTGGACTATGAAGTGTTATCCAAATACTGCAGGGTTTGTGATAAAATGAAAAAGAATCTGGGTTCAGGAACAGATAGGTTTCAAGCATGGTTTGAAAGTCACAAACCTAATTGCCAAAAAAACTATGATGGGTCTTCGCCGCCTATGGAGACTGAGGCTGCGGAGCGCATATGGAAAAGATCGGAGAAACACGGGTTCCGTTATACAACATTAGTCTCAGATGGTGACTCTAAAACGTTTAGCCACCTTACAGATCTAAATCTGTATGAAACTCCAATTGAAAAGGAAGAATGTTTGAACCATGTTGCCAAGCGCCTTGGAACCGGCCTCCGTAAAATTGTTTCGGAAAACACCGGAAAAGGAAATACGTTGGGAGGGAAGTCATATGGTAGTTTGAAATTAACAACTATAAACAAACTAACTACCTACTATAGAAATGCTATTCAAAGCAATTTAGAAAATGTAAAAAAAATGAAAAATGCTGTCCTTGCAACTCTGTCACATTGCTCCTCTACTGACGAAAAACCAAATCACAAAAAGTGCCCGGAAGGTAATGAATCATGGTGTTTTTACAACCGGGCCATTGCCAAAGGGGAAATACCTGGCCTTCACAAGGATAATGTGAAAACCCCGTTGACTGAGAGAGTGGTTGTCAAAATTCTACCACTATACCAGCGTCTTGCTAGTGACGCGTTACTCGCCAGGTGCGTCTCCGGAAAAATACAAAACGCCATCGAGGCTCTGCATGGCGTGATTTGGACGAAATGTCCCAAAAATACCTTCGCATCTCGAAGAAAACTAGAGATGCAGGTGTGCGAAGCAGTATGCCAATATAATACTGGCTATGGGCAAGCAATATCTGATCTTCAAATGTCAATTGGTCTTAGCCCTGGAAGAAACGCTGCCAAGATTGCCAAGCGCTTCGACAATAAAAGACTAGCACTGGCACAGAAACGCAAAAAGATGAAGTTCACAGAGTACAGAAGGAAGTTGAGACATGCACAGCTTGAGGAAGAAAACAGGAAAATAGAAGCGGAGGGGAAAACATATGGTGCCGGTGAATTTTGAACGTCAACAACCGAACTCTGTTTTATTTTACGAGGTGTATATATATTTTTTATTGAACACTGACATGATAATGTGACCTAATATTGATGTATAATACAAGCTTTTGACCTAATATATTGTGTAAATTTATTTCACAATCATAAACTAAAAAATATACTTGAAATATTAGTGTTGAACGTACGTTTACTTTCAAACGCGGTTTTCCGAAAGTTTGAATTTCAACAAATTTTCTGACAAAAATCGATATATCTTGAGAACCAATTGAGATAGAGAGTTCATATTTTCACCACATATTTAGTAGATCTTTTACTAAATATTTAGGTAGAATTAGACTTTTAGGTAAATATGTTGCTTAGAAACATAATTTTATATATATATGCATGTCTTTTTGAAAAAAAGTCTAAAGTTTACTCTACGATTTTTTATAAACCACTAATGCTACCATGATAAATCTACCTAAATATTTAGATTAGATCATTTTCTTCAAAATTAGACCATGAGCAGTGCAATATGTTGCATAGTTTCTTAGATATATCACTTTGAAATATGGTCTAAAAAACGTGAAAAAAACAGTTTTTATTCGCTGTAGCCTGTATGTGACAACTTTTTGGCCGTTTCATATTTTTTTATTTTATGTTAGCCTACTACACACTACAAAAAAAATAGTTAAACCATTTTTATTGTGTATTTCAAAAAAAGTATTTTTTCAGTGGTGAATCCCCTTAATACTCATAATAAAGCGTATTAATATCAACAGGCGCACTGCACTGAGTAGCTAGAAACCGGTCTACAGTTTCCATTGATGTGAAATAATAATTAATTTGAAACTATTTTTAAAATTATCATTCGGCAGAATCTTTTAAAATACTTCAAGGAATGGCATATTGCGTGGAATAATGTTAGAATTTGTGAAAGTTATAAGCATTTATTACCCTCATAAATAACATTTAACTACTTCGAAAATGACAACCCTTCAAAAAATTTAAACTTTGACGTGAATGCGAGTGTTCTTTTATAAATCAAGATGCTTTGTGAAAAAACCTATATGAACTAATTATTACATCCTGGAGTGATTTACAAATATTTCTACCATTTTTCTCAAAGTGCGTACGCATACTCAAAAGTGTATAACGTGTTGTTTATTGATATATGCACACAGATAACTTGATGCAAATGTTGTATTATTGTATTTTTACTTTTTATGAATAAATATGAATATTTTCTCAGGCCTCACATCGTGCGCCTCTTTTACGGTGTAATTACCTCCACTCTCCACGTTACTGTATCTACTTAATTATAGGAGCGTAGGATATTATGAACTGGCAAAGTTGTGCCAATAATTTATAGTGACAACAATAACACCTGCTGCAATCGACAATGCTTCATGGCATGTTCGAGGGTTGAACAGTTTTACTGGCCCGTCTGCCCAGCTTTAGTGCCCGTGCAGGTGCGTCGTAAGAACTACACGTTACCGCCACAATGTCCGTTTCAACATTTTGATATGGAATCGATTAGGTACGATCGAACAAATGCATTTCATCTGTTATTGCCCAGTGACTAGCTCGCAGCTATCCCAAACAGCTCGCAATATCGCGTATTTAAATAACTTTATAATTTCTAGTTGTAATTACCACATTAAAACTTCTCTCACTCTAGTTAACGGACTTGAATATGAACGGCATATACAGAAGCGCGCGGGCCAGGCCAGGCCGTTCCATGGAAACAGACCAACTAAATTATAAATGTGCACCATTGCCACGAGACCGTTTATCCTATTTGGTGGGGAGATACACAACTGTTATTACAGTGGCTTATCAATCGGACTTGAGAAATTGATCCGGATGATGTGATTTGGGTTATTAACGAGAAGGAGGCAGAGACAGTCGAGTTTAGCGCCTGAGCGTAGATATTTGGAGAATTCGATATCCTGGAGCGGGTCGCGCGGTGCATTTAATGAGCATCAGTAGTGTAAGCACATAGCAATTGTAACTCTCGGCCGGCACCTGATGGCACCCATTGCCGCATCAGCGCATCCTGCTGTAGTATTTCATGTGCGCCGCGAGCATAGAAATATTACATTATACATGTACTACCTAATATTTAGATTAGACAATCGCCATCTGGGCCACGGGCTCGTTTGTACACTTCTACTTCTGTTCTTCGGCACTCCCACCCATCCATGCTCGAGACTCCACAACTGCAGCAGAACCGCGGCGAGTCGGAGTGTAACATGCGTTTTCCTGCTAGCATCATTGCCACTCGAGCAAGCGGAATGGGAATGCCTCATTACGTTACGAATATGGACGGTGTAAATATCCGAAACAGTTCATTTTAACGTGTTTTTAAAAATGAAGGGAACCTCTACAGCTGCGCTGCGGTCCGTGTACAGTAAACGTTCACCACACTCCAGCACGGGAAGCTAAAATTGAGTCGAGTCGGGTGGTGGTACTGGGTAATATTTATGTTTAAATGTACAAAACGAGTTCACGTCTCGTGGTATATCTTAATGAGTTGAGTGAAATAGAGAATATATAGTCGTAAAATTTTGTTACTGGAGAAAGAGTCGCTAGGGTCCCAGCTTCCTTTGGATGATTACACAATAATATATTGCCATAAATTCATCCATAGCATAATGCAATAATAAATGAAATGTAGACATCAGAAAGTTATTCGATGGTATGCGAGCAACGTTTACGATCCGCGAGATATAATTTGACGGTTAATTTAATTTTTAATGTAACTGCTTTTCATCTGAAGGAGAGGTGGCGACTGGATATGATAATATCTGAGCTATATTTCAAAAGAAAGGCCATTTTGCGGATTTAATTACGTTATTGAAGTGTCATGTGCCACGGCCTTGATAAATGCAAACTCGAGAGCGGGGCCCCAGACGTTCTTGAGCTAAGACTGCCTGAGTTTGAGAATTATTAAGACCGAATGATAATTCATTAAAGAGCGCTGGATCTCGGAATCATATTATTCGAGTTCTTCAGCAATAACGCCAGTTGTAGTTCTGGTTTTGCGATTTTAAAGATTTCATAGAATCGTAATTGCACATTCGATAAGGGAGTTGTCGCTGTATGTGCAAGGTGGAGTGAATGGAGAAGATAACCGCATTACATGTCTCCGGGTCGTCATCGCTGATGGGCCGCCCGGTTGGCCTGCCTGTCTGGCTATCAACGCCGGCAACAGTAGGTAGGGAAGTTTATGACTATGACGAACTGGGATCGTACATGACACGCGACCCGATTGTTCGGCTAATAACGCTAATGGAGAAACGAAATTATGCGACTAATAAATGATACGTCCCGAAAAGAAATACTTATATCGCTTTGCGAAATTCTTCTATGGTCTTTATTTATCGCTCTGTCGGGTTAAATAAATTTCCGACATAGAAAAATACAAATAGCTTTACTTCGTCTCGAGTTTTGAACGGAGAATCACAAAAAGCCACAACCAGCGGCCCTTGTAATGAAGACTAATGACGCTTAAATCTTCCATGATGTTAATTTGAACGCAATGACTTGATGCGTTCTTAGCTTTGTGGAGCAATGAATCAACGTTTTATATGTCATGCAATTGTTCGCACTCACCATTCTCCAATATTTATATCTTTACGTAGCCATATTAGGGGTTGACGGAATAATGGCAGGCCTGCGAGGGGACCATTCGAGTAGTATCAAGCCACGGGACATCAGCGACTCCTTCAAACTAGCTGTAAAACAGCTATTATTCCCCTTTCATGTCCACGTACCCTTGATAAACAAGCGAACGAGAAACACTATCACGCCGTCAGGAGTTCTGTATTTATTAACAGTGACAATAGAATAACAGCCCCCCGTTCCAAGCAACACAGCTCCCGAAAACACCACAAATTATTAAATTAATTTATCAGTATCATACTTTCTGATAAGGATTCACTTTAACTTTGGATATTAAGCACTTCCTTTCTCGAGCCGGAATAAATTCGAAGCGCCGCTTATAATTTGGAACCATATTCCAAGAGTAATATGTCAGCTTGATATTTACTAAATACTTTGCCGTCTGCGACGTATTTATCAGATTTACTAAGAAATTAGTAAGAAGTTCATAAACTATTTTACGGTAGCTTAATAGCAAAAATTAATCCATATCTTCATCGTAAACCCACGAAATTTAAAAACCACCAACAGGTTCATATAACGCTCCCGGCGCCTTCACAATATGTTACCTAACGGATTGCGAGAGATTTATAAACCGAAAACGTACACGTCGATCCGTAACATCCCGTACGAACGATAACTACCGGTAACTTACTGAACATATAAAACTATAATTCGCCCTTGCTGAATTTGATTTCGTTAATGAGTCCATTATACAACTAGTTGAAATTGCCACGGTAAATGACTGGCTGCGGTGGTTCGTTTTATTATTGTTTGAAGTAAACCGGCTGATACCTTTAAAATAGATAATCCTTACTCTAATTTACTTCACCCACAAATTATTTCCTTAGGCATGATACCTAGATTGAGGCGTTACATGACTCTTACTCTACAGCAATTTAAATAATTGTGTGGATGTTATTTCTTGTCCGTTTGCAATGCGAGATAATTGAGAGCGTTTCTTGTCAGGCTCTCTGTTCAGAAATTATGTAGTTTGGTTATTTGCTGTTTTTGAATGCTCAAATTCCATTAACTGCTGCTGCACAGGCACAACTTGCACAAGAACGAGAATGGCGGCGTCGACGGCCTGTAACTTTGACATTAAGTTTAGAATTTGCGGGATAATAGATAATACACACACCCACTTAAATATATATATATATATATATATATATATATATATATATATATATCGAGTACTTTGTACAATTTCTACCACCACCATTAGCCCAAGAGAAGAGGAGATGACCACAGTGCCACTTCCGCCTATGGGGGTGGGATGTTAATAAGGACGGTAACTGGCTGCATGACGGTCGTAGCGGATTGTGAGTCACATTTAGCCACATTCCCATTCGGGATCGCTGTGTCGTTTGCTCACCAGACCAAACAACATAACCCACCCGACGCAAATACTGTTCGTAATGTCAGATGTTAGCGCTCTACTTAATATCAGCATTATTAAGGACGGGCCGATTTTGCTTCTGTCCTACCGACGGTGCCTTCAGCTCTTAAAGCACTATTTAAGTCAAGCACTCCGGATTTCTCTCTTTCTGTAGAAAATGTAAAATGTAGATGCGGTATAGTGGGAAATGAATGTGCCGTTAACCGGCATATCCTAACCATGGCGTGCCAATGGCAGGGGAAGACAAAACTTAACTTTACTTCACGCTAAATCTCGATGGATCGCATTTGTTTTCGCAAAAAGATACTTCGCCCCGAACACAATCCACATAGGTATGATTTTCCCTTTGTGAGATATATGCAAGCACGGCAAGACTCGTCACAGCCGGTAGAGCCATAACGCGGCAAAGTGCTCTTTGTCATCCATAAAACCGAGAGACAGCTGGCCCAGCTCAACTTATCCTAGCCGCCTCACCTGCATGCTCTGCTCCGTGACGTACCGGCTCCTAGTCGAGTGCTTTTATTTAAATAACTATGAATACATGCAAATAATAATTTCAGATTTTTATTCGACTGTATGGTAATATCGGTTGATCCTACTGTAAAATACAATCATAAATAATTAAAAAACGTGATCAATCTTTTATGTCTCTCATACAGGGAACCGTGTAGGAAGATGACACGACTTGCTGTAATGAAGATTGACTGTGAAATCAATGCAATCTCACTCATCAACGTGATGATTATGCAGGGGCAGACGACATCCGCCTCTTCCCTGAGTCAGCGTTGAAATTCGTTAGCGGCACTGATTGCCTGTAGGTTTAGAGATTTAGCGGATACAGAAATCCTCTACAATTAGTGTGGAATATTAAAGGTTTCCGTCGGACGTAAACATTCGACAGTTGCGTGGGTATTTGCCGAATGCAACGACAAGTTTTTCACAGAAAATTCGAAGACGTTCAACTTAAGAACCAGATAAAAGCGCGCCCTAAACATCCTCGGGGCACATAAGAAAGTATATTGCGGGCTGGCGGTTCGAAAACATTTTTCTGTTGAAAACTTAACGCGACAATATCTAAAGTGAGCGGATCCAGTCGCCCGGAGCACAGGATCAAACTCAGCACGCAAGCATCAAGGTGCCTGCAGCCCGCTAAAATATGGTTTTATATAAGACCGCTAAAGTACCGCATAAAAATAATAAAGCCGCGAAAAAATATAAAGCAACGTTGCTCACATTCATTGTCATATTTTCATGAATACGTGAATTGAGTAGATACTTTTCTGTCAAGTGTACGCACTCACTCAAGATGCAAAGAACCAGATATGACGAAATCACATCGTTCGTGCTCTGCTCCCTTACCAGGCCGTTTTCTGCAGTATTTATTAATCTACATAATCAACTGCTTACGTTTATACAGTTCTCGGCGTTCTAAATCAAATCACTTTATTCAGTTCCTATTAGGTAATCCAACCAAACATTTTTTATATTAATTACTTTTCCGTTTATAATTATCTTATTTGCACAAATCATATTAATCTCAATAAGGATTGTGGGATAAACATTTTAATTTAAAAAATAAAATTTTATTTTAACTCTGAACATATGATTGTTAATGCCTATGTTCAATCGTAAAATAATCACATCAACGCATTAATAGGTAGACAGCCATACTTACACAAGTATATTATGAAAAACGATTAAAATTTTTTCTTCAGAATTTTTGGACAAGAACTGAGGTCAGGGGTCATTTTGAAATTTGACTCAATTTAACAACATGGTGTCAACGGACAATTTTTAATATTGTTCATAATTTTGACGATATTGGTCGCGTGAGTAATTTTCATAGTAAAAGGGCTAAAAGAAGTTACTATTTAACAGGAGAGATGAAACTTAACATTTTATATTACGTAGAACATAATCATCTTTAAGAGTTGTTGCAGCACAATTTCAAATAAGTTCAGCTTACGCTTATAAGATATTAAAAACAAAAATTAAATACAATGCTTACAAGTTTTCAAATCATTAGCAATTATCAAATGAAGACAAAGGTAAACAAATGGAATTCTGTGAAATCGTATTTAATTTAATTAACCTAACTTTATTCGTAATGCGTTAAGCTGTGTCACTGTCACCTTTGTGTACTTTATTGCATACAATTTCAACTAAATGCCATGCGTAGATGTGATTATTTTATGGTTGAACATAGCCGTTAATAATAGTATGTTCAGTGTTAAAATAAAAGTCCTGTATAAGATGAGTCTCACTCACCTTATGAATAAATATACAAAAAATAGCGTATGCATCATAGGGTTAAAAAAATACGAAAGCGCAGCCCGGATATGAACTAGAATAAAAAAATATAACATTTTGTACGTACCTCACTATACTTAGTGCGTTATGCTGATATAATGTTTAGAATAATGAAGCTTTGTACAGTGAAGAGCTAATGCTGATAATTCTGATAGCACTAATACGGATTAAGACAAATATATTTGGTAACTTATGGCTTATACCATATTAGTATTTATGTTATTAGTTATGATGGCCGAAAAATGTGGGATAATTAAAGCGATATTTAAGTGCTGTAGTAGTAGTATAGTTAGAAGGACGTGGTTGCAACTTTGGCAATCGCATGACCGCATTAATCATCCGCGGACTGTGCTCTCTTTTACGCCATCAACACAACAACCCAACGCCTTTACGTTCGTCTCTCTGGCTTCCTGTGAGTTCAGTGAAGTATTTATCTAGCCAGCATAATCACTATGTAACGAGCAAACCTTGGCGGTATTCTTTATTATTTATTTATTTCACAATTATTATTACTCGGAATCGTGTAATTAATCCGACTATTGAATTATATTTCTCGATATTCAATACAGATTTGCTGCCGCCACAAGTAGCATTTCATTCCTTCATTCCGGAGATTGACGCCGGCGGTTCCCGTTAATTAGCAACTCACAGTTCTCACCTGAAGTTTCCGTCTCTACTTTCGTTTCGCTTTCTCGATTTGCGTAGAATCTGCTACGTGAAACGGGGCCCTTAACTAAGGGGAGGCTGTATTGCTATATACGATAGCTAATTCTTACTCCCGGCAAGTTTTAATGAAGACAGTTAAATAATGGAGGGGCAAAGAGTTTAGAGATAAGCGCGTATGCAAATAGGGTGAAGGTGATGGTGCAATGGAAGACGGGGGCTTGTACAGAATACTCGTGGCGGATAAAACAACAAGCGGTTTTCTTTAATAAACCGCAACAGCAATCCGATCAATGCGGGAGCACACAGCGTATTTAATTAACTCCTCTGCGGATACACAGTGGTGGCTTGAGTGATCGGGCTGAGCCGCGACGAGACGTAAACAGTCACGAGTGGCTGTCGTCTACGTGTGACGACCGACGCGCGGCGTCTTGTATTTCTTGTAGTTTCTGGCTTCGGAGGACAAACTACCATATTGGGCAGTGTACTGAGCAGAGAACACACTTGTAATTAGTGGACATGCATAGGAATGCGACAAGATAAATGGGATGCAATTTGTTATGGTTGTAGGTGAGGTCGGTGCCGGAGGTTAGCCCATAATAACTTCACTTCCCAGCACACGGGTTCACTCCGATATTTATGTTGCGGGTCGCGACATCACATTTGTCTTGGCCGTCCTGGTGGGCCCGGCCTGATAGGCTCGATGCTCTGTCGCCGCTCCATGGGCTACCGATCGCACTTTTCTGCTCGAACAGAAATTTAAATTGAAAATATTTGAGCTAAAGTAGAATTAAGTTCGCCTGCGTTACCATCCTGAGAGTATCAGTATAAATCAGTTTGTTTAGTTAAAAAAAGGAGGAATAATAACGTTTTTGAAAGTGTCATTTATTTTGCTTCTAAAGTCTGCTGTGTTAATTCTAAGAATATACGTCCCGTGAAATTCGCAAGAGAGTATTACGTGATAAGCTAACAGCAGGAAGTTTGCACTTGTCTTATCTTCTGAGTGAATGCCAGTTCTGTGTACTGACACTAGTTATTCGGCTGTCACAAACTCAACTTGCCGGCCGCAATCCATACCAGCACCTCATCTTGTCTCCCCTCATAGTATATTTCTGTCCCTTGCTGGCTTCCATTAACACCGCTTTTCCCTGCCGGAGGAACATCTCTGACCCTCAATCAGTCAGTACTGTCACATCACCTCGTCGCCCGCGGGGTTTACCTGTTTCCAAACATATGTACTTCAGACGACGTTCCTTATGGTCCCATCTTTATTTAGAACACGGGAATGCCGATAGAGTAAAGAGCGTCGGAGTAGTTACCGTTCCACTGAGAAACAATATGGACGAGCGCACTCGTAAACTCTTATAATGGCCCCGAACAGAAGGGAACTTCCAGTTTCTTACAATTACGTATGTAACTGGAGCCGATTCGGCCGCCGTCAAGTATGAAAGCACAGAGACAATGCAACGTTCTACTTTTGTACTTACAAACGGCGGTCAGCACCAGAGGCAGTAGCGCGACCAGCGGCGAAGCTGAGGTCGACTCCAGGATCATCCTTCACATCTCCGTCGTTCGGTGTCTGGAACAGAGAGAAAGAGAGCATTGAAAAATTTAGTACCGAGAGAGAAACTAGGGTGGTGATGGCGGTTTATGCCATGTGGCCACCGAAATCTCATTAGTCGAACTGAGGCCGCTATGGCGCTATGGCGCTATGGCCCTATGGCTATGGCGGCCAGCCATAGTCTTTGCTTCATCGCTTCTTGGTTATAAATTATCCGTGCATCTCGGCTAATAGCGAGTGAGCGCATCGCGGATTGTCGTTACGGGCCACCCGCGCCAGCCGCGTTCCCTAACGAGATATGCTGGAATTATGCCACGAACAGAGATCATCAGCATAGCAACGCGAGCAAAAATCCGGCCACTCTTAATGACCAATGAATTAAGGAAGTATTTGAGCTTAGAACCAGGATAATGGCGCAGTAATGGGCAGGAATAATTTATCATTGTCTTTGATTCGACGGACAGTAAACGGTGGCCGTTAACGCGAGACGAGGTCTTAGAGGCGCATCGTCCGCAATTACTGTCGCCTTGCGCCGCAAATGGCAAAGCCATAAACGTAAAACCCGATTTGTCAGCTGCCGTACGTACCGCGTCACATCACAATTTCACACAGGTAATGAAAAGCGCGCCAGTTCGGAAACCAATATGTTACGATGCAGATCTCTCAATCTCCGAAATTCCCGATCTGCACATGTACGCGTAAGTTCTTCACCCTAATTCCCATTTCCTCTGGCTGCGAGCTTTGTTCGCTGACAAGTTTTATCTCTTAGATGGCGATGTTGTGTTATATTCAATATCGGTTGCGGATCGTCATACCCATTACTCAGTGGCGGCGGCCGGGCGGGACCGCTGTTCCGCTCCCGATGCCGCCGCCGGCACAAATCCCGATATATGTTCTGATTTACACCCGTATAACAGCCCTTCCATTCCATCACCAGCACACACATGCACACCCTACTAGTACACATCTACCATTCGTACATAGCGTAAGGTCCCGCTGCTGAATCTCCCTTTAACCGCTCACAAAAACTGTAAAACTGCGAAAATATCGCCAACAGTAGAAAACATCGTAAAACTACCATCTGCCCCACGACTGATAAGCTCGTCAACTAACTTATAATTGAAAACTTCTTGATCGTGATTCTTTATGATGGATTATATTTTTAAATGTATAGGGTCAAATATTTAGTCTCGATGACAGAAATCACATTTTTCATTTCAATTCCTTCTATTCAATTCCCGACGATAAATAAAAGAATCGCTCCAAGAACAAATAGAAAGGTGGCCTGTCAGATATTAGTTGAGGAATTAAAAGTTGAGCCGTTGTCAGCTGGTGGTATAGCGATAAGCCGCACTGTCCTCCGTCCCCGCGAAATGAGACCATTCTCTGCGGTTTCGATACACTGTGTCAAAGGCGAATGCCGTGTGTAGTATATGAGAGTATACATTGCGGGGGCGGCTTCCACTTACGGGCTCACTCCTTATGTCTGATAAACAGTTACCCTTACTTAGTTTATTACTGATAACATATTTTCTAGTGCCCTAATTGATATCGAAGGAAGTTAAAATGTATCCGTTTTATGGTTTAATTTCGTAAGTAATGCGATAAATTAGTTACTATTGATTAACGAAGATGATCTCCATGCAAAACAAATGCAATTTGTTACCAGCAATATAAAGATACTGGAAGAAAACACCAACTTTTACGTAGATAATTTAAAAGTTTAAAAGTTTCTACTTCAACATATTTAACATTTTCTTTAAATGATTATACAAATACCGTGACTACTTCTGGTGAAGGAAACAATATATTCGAATCTGTTCTGCTCTCCGGAAGGTAATGGGCCATTAGAAATTGCATCGACAAAGGGATGGAAAAGGGATCCGTTCATTCACAATTGTGCGGACATAATTCACACATCCAAACACATCCACACATTCGCAAGTCCGATAACATATCGCTATTTATCAAACTCACACTTGATTTAATATCGTCGTACTTCCATCAACGATCAAATTGTTTAATTATAGCTAGCAACTAACCCTCCGGGATATGACACGCAAATAAACCGTATTATCGCTTTAATAGATAACCCTCATAAATAAAGCGGACTCATAAGCCCTTTTTAGGGTGCCGACGTTAACCGGCACGTACTATCTGCACTTGGGATGTTTATAGTTAAATAGTGACCAGAGTGTGTAGTAAAGTCTACTTTGATTTGATTGAAATTAATTTTGATCATTATTATTACCGCCAAAGGTTCGGTTGAGCTATTGACAATATCTCGACCGGGAGTGACGTGAAGGATATGAGTACGGACAGTTCTTGTCAACCAAGACGAGAATTACCGTTGACGTGATAATAGAGTGCGCCGTCCTCACCTCCTTCAGACCATTGGGGGTGCTCAAGCTGAAACAGCAGGATAGGGAACGGAAGAGGGAACGGGAACAGGAACAGGAATGGGGATGGGGGACAGGGAACGGGGAACTGGGAACATGCAGCAGCCCGCACTGTCTCACTTATAACTTATTACCGCAAAGACACCCCGCTTCAAATTGTTTTAATTACATTTAACTACCGCTATTCTACGTTAAAAACAAACAATTCGTCCCTCGTTATACGTTTCACATTCCGGGGTATATGTACGTGGTGCACTAGTAACGAATAAATATTAATTACAAATTACTTTCTTTATCGTTTCAGTGAATTTCTACTTTATATTTTTAAGTCGACGTGATTTGTTCTCCTAGGAAGTATTGAGAAGTTTGAAAAACGTGCAGCTATATTTCTTCAATAGGAAACTTCTCGGGATAAAAAATATCTGATGCTTGGAAACAATGACAATGCCGTATATTTGAGTGTTATTTCCTCTAACATCCTTCAGTTAATTACCTATACTTACAAATGTATTACAAGTTCATTATTGCGACGTCGTGAGTATTTGTAGTAAATTGATGTTTTCGAACAAAAGGGCTGGTTAAATTGCTAAATAATATCTGGTTCTGGGGTGCAAATATTAATGGAACAATGTTAATGCACTTGACGCGTACTAATTATCCTTAGAAGATCACACCTCGTATACAAATGCGACAACACACCCAATCCGTGACCGTATATACATATAGACTTCCACATACACATATATGTGTTATTATATTAATATAGCCAATGAAGTGGCAGGAATGGAAGAGCTACTCACAGGATTCCCAGATTGAGTTTATTTAACAAAATTAAATCATACAATTGATTATATTACGTGTAGTAATGGCTGAATTCGCCCACATGAAATCCCACAATTGTCGGGCTACGAATATTTTAATTAAATACACACATGATTGTAAATGTCAGAATTAATTAAATTTCATTAACAAAAACTTTCGCTAAATATGGTATTAATTAATACTGTGGACATTACATCAATTTTTACTACGCTAAGCAAATGATAAATAGGATTTTTTTGCGTCACACACCACAATACATCAACTTCATAAGAAGCTCACAAAAAATATATTAACAATAATTTAAAAAAATGGGCTTCGTTTCTAGCTTTCCACGTCGTCGCTTTTAACCATATCATTCAATAGCGCGGAATTAATTTCCTTCCCTCTGAGAGATTGGTTCAGTTGTTGTATCTTCGAGACGGTTATTAATATAATACAATATTTATGATCCATTAAAAAAGCATCATGAGCAGTTTATGAGCGAATTAATAATTAACTCTTTATATAATCAAACTTAGTTCATGTAAGGCTGTACGAGCGTTTTAGAATAATCACAGCATCGATGCCTAATTCATGCATAGTCAATTGTGACATGTCAGTACCATAACACAGTGAATTAATTTTTTTTAAATGGGGCAAAATATATTTGGTGAATTAAGCTACGCGCACACTTATCGGAATCGGACGGACGGCACGCAACGGATAAAATTGCTTAACACAGTTGTAAACTAGTCAACACACATTTATCGGTACGGAATGGAACGGATAAATGTGCGTTGACTCGTTTACAACTGTGTTAAGCAATTTTGCCGATGCGTGCCGTCCGTCCGATTCCGATAAGTGTGCGCGTAGCTATAATGTGCAAGATACAGTGAAATCCAACCAAAAACAAACAAATAACTTTTTAGTTAAAATTTATATGTTCTATTGAGTTTATGCGAAACAATTTAAAAAAGTACAGGCTGATTCCATTAGTGTACTTATTAGTATTGAACAAGTTTCATATTTGTTTACTACATTTTCTTCCAGATTTGCCTAGTTAGTATATTTTTGGGAATTCGGTTCAAAAATCCTGATTGATAAACTGTCAAAGTTATGAAGGTGCAAATGTCATCAAAAGTTGTCGCTCTCGAAACAAAAATCGAAGTGTCTGCGATTTTTTCAAAAATGCCGTGTTACTCATCAAAGTCGCTTGTTACCTCTGAGATGGATCACCCTGTATAGTATATTGTATAGTATAATACAACAATTAATTATAAAATACATTAATACATGATAATAATATGTCAAAAGTAATTCATGCTCAGTATAAATTATCCAAAAAAAATATGATCGTAGTGTGCCATCGCATTCCGAAATATTACGGAAACTGGTGCCCTCCGAAGACAATTGCTATGGGCCACTAGAATGTAAAATGAATTGATATGAAGCCTAACCTAGATACATGAAAATTTATTTTGGATGGTACGAATGAAGAATCTACTTTATGGTCAAGAATCTTCGAAAAAAACTTCGCAGTAAGTTCTTTTCTTCTAATGACCAATAAAATCATATCATATCTTTGCAGAAACAATCTTTGATCTACACCACAAACTTTTCTGAGAAACGGGTTGGAATGGACCAAACTACTTAGAGTTTGTATGGATGGTGCCCCTGCAATGTTGATCTATCTCCTAACAAAAATAAAGACAAAAAACCTGAGAGTTATCGGCACCCACTGTGCTATTCATCGGCTTTCAAAAACTACCGCAAAATCTGTGAGGAATTCTAATTTTTTTAAATTTCCGACTATTCACTTTGCGTTATGAAGAGCACAAAGTTATACTCTTCCACACCAAGTAAGGGTAATACGCTAGTACTCCTACATGAATTAATAGAGCAAGTATCACTATTTTTGAACTATCAAAATAAAATGAGCGGCGTCAAAAGCTCAACGACAGAATTCATTTTTGGATCATGCAACGTTTAAAGAATGTTTGGGCATGATGTTGACGAAAGTTAGTATTCTTCTATATTCTTTTCTACACATTGCAAAATGCGATTTCACATTTGATCAAGCTAAAAAATAAAGTAGGATTTTCTAGTTTTGACATTGAAAAATTAATTTTATACTTTGGCAGCGATGATCATAATGAATTAGAGCGCTAAAAATATACATTGCTGTACTGAAGATTTAGAGATACTTGTAAATCAAGCATGATCAACGAAATATAAACACAGGGTTTATACATGTTCTGTATGTAGCGAAACTGTCAACCAGTGACGGTTCGCGGGGTTTTTTCTGATACGGCCGAAAAACAAGAGGTGGTAGGGTCAGTTGCAGAGACGGCTGGCTGCGTGACCGCATCTATCTGTATTACCACCTCTTGTTCCTCGGCCGTACCAGAAAAAACCCCGCGAACCGTCAATGCTGTCAACTGTAAGTATTCACTGGTGATCAAGTTAAAACACGAGTGCAATGAAGATGAAGACACACTAAGCACAATATTGAAGGAAAGTACCAATTCAAGATTTTTATAGACTAAAAAAACATCCGAATCATATCGATTCAAAGATATTAAATATCTGACAGAAATAGTTAAAATCCTTATTTCTACTAATATTAGTACCAATAAATCACTGTACATTAGTTATAGAAAAGGTACCTCTGCTTACGATCGAACCAGTTTTACACCTGAAATTGGTGAAAATCCTTTTTCGTTTCCTAAGACAAAATTTCCAAAATAAGTAAATAATTTCCTCTTGAAGATCTTTGAGCAGAACCCTAAACTTTACGCCATTTACAAAGGCAATCTTGTACCTATACTAAATATCTAGGAATACCATTTCCAATGAAGAAAAGAATGCTCTGGAAAACCATGATTCTGAAATTTTAAAGCACACAAATTTCTGATTCAAGATGAATTCTTAGATAAGAAGGCTTTAGCAAAAAAATAATTACCGAATACTTTAAGAAACAAACCATCTGCAAATACGTATTTAATTTTTACATATTTTAGGGTTCAGTTTTATTGTTTAAAGTTTTCAAATTCAATTTAGTTTACTTTTCAAGTTAGTCCTGTGGGTAGAAATAAACGATCTTAAACCAATGTTATTTAGCTAGTAGTACTAGTAATAACATGCAATTTTTTTTTGTAACAATCAATATCCGTCGTGGCACCAGCCAGGGAAGTAGTTGTTTCAATAAGTTATTTGTTTATTGTCTTAGTAAGACTTAATTTTGCATTGCCGAGTTACGAACAGGTTGAATATTCACATATTCAGGCTATATTTCGTTTTATTAAATTTATTTAATGCTTCTGCAACAAATGAGGTTGCCTCAAATTTATTTGTAAACATTAAGACGGACAACGATGATATAACACGTTGTACAGGACGGTAAATGTAAGTTGGCCAGACGCGCAGAGAGCAAGCGAAAGCTCACTCTCTACAGCCGGCCGAGTACAGTCTCTGTAATAAGCAATCACATATTCTTCGAGTGCGCTATTCATTTACAACTCTATCGGGCGCTCACCTCCACATAATGAATGCACTGTCACTTTTGAAAATGAATGTAACAGGCGCGCGAACTCTTCACGAAATCTATCGAGAGCGCCCTTCGAAGGTTCCGCCCACAATTTTGCCACTGCGCAACGGCAAGTTACGTTTGCCGTCCTGTACATAATAGTACATTAAAAAACGAGTTCAATAAGCGCGATTTTTTCGCACGCTCGTCGTTTTCTAACGGAGAAGTGCGAAAAAGGCCTTATGAACGAGTTTTTTACCCCTTTTATTCCATTTCTAAATTAAAAAATCGCCCATACATATTTAGAAAATTGTATAGTGGTTGGTAACACTAATAATTGACATTATAATTTGAAATTACTTTGCGATTTTCATACATCACATAATCTCAAAACTATCTCGCCGAAAATTTAGCATAGGTTGACAGCTCTGAATTTCAACGGTGCCAACCTTGAAAAATTAAATTATTAAAGCTTCCGCGAGCCATTAACAAACCCATATGAGTGCCTTAATGACTCCGTTTTAGACGCAAAATATAAAAATGTGATTTATTGTCTGCATTATTGAATCATAGAGGTTAGAAACATTAACATAACGTGTTGAAAGAAGAATTCATTACGTTCTCAATAAGCAGCTGACGTGCATGCAAGAATTTACATTATTCATGAGAGGAGCAGTGACTGATTCCTAGTAATATTTTATCACACTATCATAAACCGTCTACACTATCTGTGTTTTAAATTTGGCATTATAATTTAACATGTTATTCGGTCAGAAATTACACTATTATCTTGTGAAATGGGAAGATGGAAAATTTAAAACATATTATACATGAGGTTGGAAAGGAAAACCTTTTTATGCAATGATTGAAGCAAAAATATAAAGTAGGATCAGGGTTGTGCTTCTGGAGGGTATGACCAGTGCCGGCGCTAGGGTTTACGCCGCTACAGGCGAAATATATTTTGCCGCCCTAAACTAAATAAAGTTTTGCGAAAATGTTTTATAACGTTCTTAATATGTTAATAACGTTTTTCATATTCATTAGCAAAAAAAATATTTTTGGGAATTTCGGGTTGCGAAAATTATTTTTATTATACTCAAAATGGGGGGAGGTCCGATGCTACTCGGGGAAATCCAATACGTGTATTATCAACATTATATATATGGTATACTCAAAATGGATACATTGTTTCCCCGATTTTTTAATGCAATACATTCTACAAAAACACGTTTACAATTGACGAAGATAACGAAGAACTAAACATCTTTCGTTAATAAATATTTTTCATAAACCCCTTTAGGAAAAAAAATAACGTTAGAAAAAATTATTGGTTTCAGTATCTGATTTATAATGACAATCAAATTTACATGAACAGAATAGGAAATTCCAAAATGAGCAAATAAAAAAATGTTTTTCTTGAAAATAATGCTTTTTGGAATAAAAGGACCAAAAAAAAACATTGACTTATAGAACTGTGTTGTAAATATATTTCATAAAATATGCACTGGTGGAAAAAAAATGAAACACTTGAAATTCGTGAAATTTCGAACATTTTCAAACCGCCATAACTCGGCGTATTTTTAATCGATTTTGATGAATATTTGAGGGCAAGAAACTTTGAAGTGTCTTCTTTAAAGTCATGCATGCGAACTTAAGCGTAACCCTCCCCTCTATCGCCCCTGTGAAAAAAAAAGTTTTTTCTGAAAACCATGTCCAACTTTGACGTTGTCTACGGAGTACGATTTGATCCGCCATTAAGGCATTAAAATTTGATCAATTCCCTATGCAGGACTCATAGAACGAAGTGGCACCAAGTTGTTGTTTGAAAAAAAGTGCATTTTGAGGTTTTTTGCACATAGCTCAGTGACTTTTCAACCAAATTTGATGATTATTTCGGGAAAAAATCCCATTTTGGCTCTACTTTAAGGAGGTAAACTCAGATTACAATGATCCCTTTTCGAACCTTTTAACCCCCGAACAAAAAAAAACACGTTTTTGGGGAAAAAACGGACTAATTTGGCAACGTGTACCGAGTTGGAAAAAATGTGTCGACTCGATCCACCAAAAAGGTATTGAAATGTGTTCAGTTACCTACGCAGGACTCAAATAACAAGGTTCCTACGACGATTTGGCTCAAAGTTATGGGTGTTTGAAAAAAAGCGAATTTTGTGGTTCTGACGAAATTGTTTTCGTTTTCACGAATGAAATTTTCTTTGCATGTTCTTTCTTTGAGGTACGCACATTCATTGTTTGCGCGAAATCATGAAAATCGCATTTTGTACCTTAGAACTTGATTAAAAAAAAACTTTATTTTAGATCAAAAAAGCTTCACTTTAACGATCTATGTAGGGTCGGAAAAAAATGTGAACCTAACTTATCACCATTCGTCTATTTTTTCATTTGTCCAATAAAAACAAACAAATTACAATGACGGAAAATTGCGATTAGTAAAAATTTAGATAATTTTCAAATGGCCATAACTCGGCTTCTATCTAATCGATTTCGACGATCTTTCGAGAAATAAAAAGTAAAATGTAAGTAAGGTTTGTCCCCCACTCAAAGAGAGAGCTCTACGCCCCTCCAAACGAAAAAATAAAAAGACCACAAAATGCACTTTTTTGAAACACCCATAACTTTGTGCCAAATCGTCGTAGGAACTTCGTTTTTTGAGTCCTGCACAGGTAATTGAACACATTTCAATGCCCTTTTGGTAGATCGAGTCGACACATTTTTCCAACTCGCTACACGTTGCCAAAGTAGTCCGTTTTTTGCCCAAAAACGTGTATTTTTTTTTGTTCGGGGGTTGAAGGGTTCGAAAAGGCATCATTACAATCTGAGTTTACTCCCTTAAAGTAGAGCCAAAATGGGATTTTTTCCTGAAATAATCATCAAATTTGGTTGAAAAGTCGCCCAGTTATGAGCGAAAAACCTCAAAATGTTTCAAACACCCATAACTTGGTGTCAAATCGTCGTAGGAACTTCGTTCTTCGAATCCTGCATAGGGAATTGATCAAATTTTAATGCCTTTATAGTGGATCGAGTCGACAAAATGTTTCCAACTCCGTGGACATCGTCAAAGTTGGACATGGTTTCCAGAAATAACCTTTTTTTCACAGGGGCGCTAGAGGGGGGCGGAAGGGGTTACGCTTAATTTCACATGTATAACTTTAAAGAAGACACTTCAAAGTTTTTCGCCCTCAAAGATTAATCAAAATCGATTAAAAATACGCCGAGTTATGGCGGTTTGAAAATTCGGGAATTTCAAGTGTTTCATTTACATGAAATAAAAAAAATATTAAAATAACGTTAGCTAATAAAAATTATACAAACTTTGCAGTTATAAAAAGGACTACGCTAGAAAGTAATATTTTATGATCAAAAAAGCACTTTTTGAATAAATTTCTCGGTAAATTTACACATTTATTTCAAAAGTTGTTTTTAATCTTAAATAACAAATCTCCACAATAAATTTCTGGACTAGAAGACAAGCATTGATGGCAACAATACAATTTTTCTTCGAATTGCTCTATAAATGGTATAGTTTCTTACTTATTTACCTGATACCTTGAAACCATTTCTTCATAATTGTCTAAAAAAATGTATCCCAACCTCGGAGTTACAAAAATGGTGCTAGAAGACACATTTGTATGCGCAAAAATGTTTTCTTTCTAGTCATTGCTCTTTAAATTTCACATTTCTTTCGACATATGCTTGAAGCTTTAAAAACTTAAAATTGTAAGTACAAAGGACTAAAAATAAAAAAAAATGGCTTTAAAAAAATTTGCTTTAAGATATTTTGCCAAACGCTACTAGAGCCAGATGTTTATGGCTTATTTTTCAAAACCGGCAATTTGGAAAATATGAATTTGTCGAGAAATATTTTCTTTAACAAGAATTTTCAATTTTGCAAAATGAATTGATCGTGGTGGGATATCGTATTATTGCAAAATTTGATTATCCTATTTTGAATTCCATTGAACTTTAACATAATTTTAATAAGCTAAATTTATTGTTTTAATAAGAACCTTGAGGTTTCTAAATCTGAGAAAAATTTAATATTTGGTTCTAATTTCTCGAGATGTAGTCTTAAGTCACCTCAGGTGATTTGAGCTATCTCCATATGCAGTTATAAAAAATGCATTCGCCCTCGCAAAATAACCATAGCCCCCCCGAAAACGGATTATCAGATAATCGCCGAATTTTAAAAGTCGATTGCCCACGTTGAGAAACTCGTATATTGGTTTAGGACAATATACGAATTCGATTTTTAAGATTGGCATCGGATTATTTGAATCTACTCGTCAATTATGGAAATATGGCAATCACAAAAAAGCTAGTGATTTTTCAAACCTTTCAACCCCCGAACAAAAAAAAACACGTTTTTGGGCAATAAACGGATTACTTTGGCAACGTTTACCGAGTTGGAAAAAATGTGTCGACTCGATCCACCAAAAAGCTATTTTTATTTGAATCTACTCGTCAATTATAGAAATATGGCAATCACGAAAAAGCTAGTGATTTCTATCGTCATGCCTATTATCTATTATTGCCGTCAAAAATTGATTTTAAACATTTACTATTTTTTTGTCAAATTAGAGGATGATTAAGCTCCAACGTACAAAAAAGGGCAATGTTGGCTATAAACTGTACACAAAAAGAATCCGCATTAATGATTTATATATGCATATTATAAAACATACTGGAGCTCAAAAGTATTGCAACACCCAGAAAGAAAAATGTTTTAAATGTTTTTGTATTAAATTTATGTTCAGTTTTATGTCAGAACAAACGATTACAATTTGGTGCAAGGTTGAACAAAACATTCAATAATGTGTTGCCCCCCCCCCCCCGCGGTTGTTGTAACATTATTAAATTTGCATTCTTTTTCGGATGTGTAAAAATCGTACACAAAAAACTGAAATACTGCAGTAAATAAGTTATCGCTTTTTTTCTTTCTAAGGTAAATAAAACGTACGTATTTGTTGGCGAATTAAACCACATCTAAGGAGTGTTGCATTACTTTTGAGCTCCAGTATAT
Source organism: Ocypus olens (assembly GCA_910593695.2). NCBI lineage: Eukaryota > Metazoa > Arthropoda > Insecta > Coleoptera > Staphylinidae > Ocypus > Ocypus olens. Next base: position 17,165,504 of record OU343057.1, read on the forward strand.
TTGCAGGCTAAGGAAAATTAAATTCTAATGTGTATAACAATATACATTTAAACGTAATATTTCATATATATTTCCAAAAATCACGTTATTATTCCTTCGAGTTGTTTTAGGCTTCTCTTTTAATGTATTTGATTATTTCGTCGTTATTACCGCCGTCGTCTCCCAGTTTCTCCCCACCGTGATTCGTCAAGAGAGATTGAATTCATTTACATCGCGGAATCGTACATTAATGAACTTTTGAATTTCCCGGGCGGAAACGAGCAAAAAATACTGCACACACGCATTACCAATCTTCTATCTCACAGCCGACCCTGTTCATTAACTTTCGGCCGTGTGATAATTAATATTCTTCACTCTACATTTTTTTGAAATTTTTATAAACGCGTTCGTTTTTGCATGCCGCCCTCTTGGACGAAAACCTGAAAATTCCCTTGTGTGCGGCGTAATCCAATTGCTTTTTTATTGTAAATGTTGCAGGGGCGAATATCGCATAAGGGTTAATCTGGCGAAATGGCGATCGGCCTAATTTCATTAATTACCTAAAAATTCCGCCAGATTATCACCAGCAGGAAAATGTTATTGGAATTATAATCGATGTGTATACGTTAATTTCAGCCCCTGTGCTTTTCACTCGAAAAGTTATAAATATAATCTCAAGTTTGCGAATTATCCAACTCATTTAAATCTTTCCGCTGAGAAAATGCCGGGGACATTTTTTTCGAGGGCGCATCGTCGTAGCAAAGAAGGCAAAGAAAAGCCAAGGAGTGCTGGAAGGGTGTCGATCGAAAAAAAGCGAAAGAAGGAGGCGATGTATATACGGGGACGCGGCCAGCTCAGAAACTATAACTTAAATTTGTTCGTGGGACACCGCGCATTGCATCACAATGCCGAAATGAAGAAATGAAGATGTTCTAGCGACGGGATCCCTGCGTCACCCTCTGGGGACCCAGTAGCAAAGAAAATATATGCAAACTGCAAAATGTGGCCTATAAAATCACCATCTAAAACAATACTACTTCCGAAAATAGTTTCCACGGCATACTCTCTCCCATTCCATAAACGGCCGCCTCGATTATTGCAATCCAAAAAGCAAATTACCCTTGAACAAACAGACATAAACCAAATATGATCGCGCAATTATTGCACATGTTATTAACATCCCAATAACAATTAACACATTTCGACTAATTTATTAGGTTGAATGTATAATCAGGGGAAATCGCCCGTTCAGTGTTATTTATGTAAGTCATCACGGCCGCTCAAACGTTAGATTCGATATATAATTTAAATGACAAAAATAGGGCATAAATTTTTCCAATTCCCGTAATTTATTGTGCGGCAATTTATATTCACGGGAGGGATTCCAGCGTGGAAGAGAAAGTTTTCGGTGTCTCTCGCAAGCAGTTGCGAAAGCGTACTAAACAAAAAATAATCTGCGCTAAATTTTTAATGGAATTATATCAATATAGATGTTCATGTTGAATTGATTATAAACATCTCTGACACAACTTTTTATATTATGTTTATATTTATTAAGATCCCAACAACTGCAATCACTACTACTACCAAACTTGTTGCTTGTTTATTTAAGGCGAATATATTTTTCTCTTGAAAACAATTGTAAACCATTTAAAAAATAATAAACTAACACTTGCTCCCATCAATTCTCCCATTCCCTTGGAAAATTGATACCGAAATTTGTATCTGCATAAATAATAATTGCTTATATTATTACTTTATTAATTTTCAACATTTTCAACATAAACCCATTGAAAATGAAACTAATGTGGATTGTTTACAACATTCATCAATCAGTACGTACTTTAGTCATAAGAATCTTGTTGATGAATGTGTTATCGTCCTCGATTGAGCCTCACATCCATCTACGCAGCCGGCTCAGTCATATTATAAACTTTTGCGTATTATTTCAACATAAATTTAACTCAAGGTCATACATGTTGTGCCCGCTGCTTCATTAAAACCGTCCTCGGAAACGACGGTGCATTCAGATGTAGTGCAATTCTTCTGCCACGAACATCGTAATGGTAATACATTTTTTCCAACGTAAATTCACTTAAAATACCACAACCAGATCGAATATGGTAAGTCCAAACAGAGCCAATGCAATCATTTTCAATTATGAATATCTTACATTTTCTTTCTGCTGCGAGAAATGTATCATACCAGGTGCGCACCAAGAAATTTGGTTGAGGGGGGGGGGGGGGCTCACGCATATAATTTGGCTTGGGGGAGACTCACGCATATAATAATGTTCATAAACATATGTGTACACTGAAAATCCATGAATTTGACATTAAATAAACGTGCAATATAGCATAGCAGCCACCCCTCTGGGTGCGCGCCTGTATCATACTCAAAAAATTATAGATATAGGTAACTATTTTTCTGGATAATTAAATAAATTTTGCTTCCGTATTCCGCATTAAATTACAGAGATAAAATAGATACGTTAATTCATTCTTGACGTCCGTATGCAAAACGAAAAACGTACGTGCTCAAGATGCCATTCTCCAAATCGCAACGAACCCTCAAATTGCATGCGCAAATCTCCAAAACAACATTTTTAACGCGCCCCTTGAAAAAATAAAACATTACCGACGGATTGTGTACTATTTTCGGCGCACTTACCGGCATAGCAAAATTGCAACAACGCTATCAATTTCCTGAAGCGAACGGAAATAGCTCGTGGGCTAATATGTGTGCCGGAGTTTGAAATAGACGCGTTTCTCCAATATTATAACTATCACGACAACAAACTCACTTTTAGAAAATACATCACTGATATGAAGCTTGAAGCTACAAAAAAATTTGATGCAGACCCATCCTTAATTATGGACATATCTTATTTTCTTCTTTCCGCCCCTCTGTTAAAAGAACTTGTATGTAGCCGAAACTCCTAACCGGCAAAAGAAATCAAAATACTAAGACTATAAACAAATAACTTATTGAAACAATGACTTCCCTGATTTTATTAGGGCTAACATAATTGCTAAGGCGGAAGAAGAAGGATGGTCGGTATGTCAAATTTCTGTTTTGAAAATTTGTAAAGGTGGACAGAAGAGGGCAACATAAATAGAAATCCTGGTTCAGAACGACATAGAATGTATCGTATGTTCATTAAAAAAAAACCTCAAGTGTGCCATGATATTTTACGTTAAAAACTTTAAGTTGGCACACATGTTAGGAATTGACATAAAAATAACTTATCACGATCTGTTGTATTATTTTATGAAACGGGTAGTATTCTCCGTAAACCAGGAAGTGGTAGACCAGACAAACGTACTCAGGATGCTATTAACACAGCCCAAAGAAGTCTAAAAGGTGAACCTACGTCTTCTCTACGTCGTTTATCACAGCAAATTAATTTATCGGTAGGAACACGCCGCAAGTAACATAACCTCAATATGTGTTACCAACTTAAATTTGTAAAAATAAAAAATCATGGCACACTTGAGGTTTTTTTTTAATGAACATAGTTTACACTCCAGAGTAAGATTTGGCATTTACTAATGTATTAAGAGCCCACCAGTTTCTACGTCTTGTATACTTTCCAGGATTAAGTCAAACTAGTCGCCAGCTTGTAAAAGAGTTGGAGCTGTGCTATTGTTCAGCAGCCCAACATTTTTATAAAAGCAGAAAATAAATAAACTCGCGTAGAGATTGCTCTGCAATGTTTCACTTACGATGAAAATTATTGTAATAATGTGATCTTCACTGACGAAAAGCCGCTCAGACTACATATAATGGTTGTATTCGTGCTTTCATATTATAAATAAAATTGATACACGTTGTGGGCCTTACTGTTACAATTCAAATAGAAATTGATTAACACTATTTTTTTTGCCGCAATTGTACATTTAAAATATGGTTTAAATTGAAAACAAACCATGAAAGTATAAATATAAATAACTATTATTTCATCGGGGAATTTTGATCTCTTCATAAATTATTTTATTTTCGTCAAAATTTTATAGAAAGTTCTTACTTAAGGAATTAATTCGTTTGTACCAGTGGCAATTTGTCATTATTCTTTAGGTGGTGTAGTATTTGAATTGTGCACCAGTTTTGTTTTTATCAAACTAAGCGCGCTCATATGTAACAATGTTTGAGACTTGGAATCAAAATCTGCTTTGAAGCTTACAGAATGTTCCTTATCATTCATTCTAAGTCACCGATATTCTTCAAATATTTTTACGTATTTAAAGAAGAAAAAATAAATAAAATAGTACTCGCTAGTACTCGCAAAAATCATGCAATAACTCTCGTATGGTTCCATTAATAATAACGTGTTCGAAGCGGTTGTTCGTTGAACTATTGTTGCAGTGAGTGAAATTATCAATGCTAATCAATACAATTCCATTCGTTCTGGTGTACAACAGTTCAATAAGTGCCATTACGCAGAGGATTTAGAAAAAATGTCTGCTTTTTCATGCATGAAAAATAATTTAATACACGAACTAAATCAACTGGTCATTTACAGCGGCGTACATTCTCCAATAATATTTTGGAGAAGCACGCAGTCGATCCTGTTTTTGCAAAAAATTGTAATGGTTTGGTCATTTTTTTTTGTCAAAAATCCATGTATGAAGAAACATCGCGAGTAATAAAGGTTCGCAGTGCCAAAAGTTTACGGAGCCTTTGTGCTGCAAGAAACTACAAGACGAATTAAAACATTGCAATATGCGAGTTGTCATCAAGATTATAAAATTTTATTCGTTATATTCTCTCACTAAATATAACTCGTGGTACGATTAATAACCAATGATATTTGGCCTTTTTTTTTTTACTTAGGCATGAACCATTCAGTCACATCGAGTTATTATATGTATTTTGAATTTTTGGGATGAGTAAATGAACAAATGAATAAATGAATAATGTCAAACGTATACACAACAACCATGGACCGAATACTTCTCGATCCCCGAAAATTTTTTCGGCCGGGCTGGGATTCGAACCCACACGGCACGCGGTGCAACCGCAATCGCTCGCCTGTACCCACTACACCAACGGGCCGGGCCGCCCTTGATATTTAGTCGTTGAAACCAAAGCAACACATTCACCTCGTTGTATTACGGCTGAAAATAATACTGGTGAGGCAGTTACACCGAATAATTAATGTTGCCAATGCATATGTAGATAGGCATAGGGGTGGGAATCACCACCTCCGATAATTAAAATTGTTACAGAAGTTTTAAATAAATTTAATAAAGACGAAAAGTAGCCTGAATTTATATAATAAGTCTTACAAAGACTAAAAATAAATAACTTATTGAAACAGGTATTTCCCTGGCTAATGCCACGCCGCATTTGTTACTACCTCTAATATCAGTGAAAAATTTTCTTATACTTTATTAAACCATTTCTTCTGAATAATTTGGCTGCTACTTCAATAATTTGAATAATTCTAACTCTTTTTATGCTGCAGTCTTGATTTAAAACAAAAAATGTACATTTTAAAGCGCTGTTTTGGTCTTATCTTTCTGTTATTCGTTTGCTGTCATGTGTTTCGGTTAATTTCAACCATGTTCAAAGAATTTGTAATAAATACTGAAACTTGAAACCAAATAAAAGTTCTATTTTCAAATTACCCACTGCCTTTCGAGTATGTTCTGATTTATTCATCTGCAAATTGGTATTCATTTTTACTTTCTCCCTACAAAGTACGAAATTTTCTTCGAATTCGAAATTTCAACGGAAATGTCCATTGATGTCATCCGAGACGATTCCGACAACTTTTTAAATACCGTGGCTTTCTCTGATTTAATGATAATAGGATTTTTAGTGAAAATTTTCATGTTTATTGATTTTTTTTTCAAAAACTAGTAAGATTTCGAGGAACCTTATTTTTTGTAATTTGTTGATTTTTTCATTCACTACAATTATTGTTAGTGTAAAGGGTTAAAATAGTCAAAATGTATCCCTAGATTTTGGAATTTACCCGATAAGACGGTGCTTTGGGGTGTAAAGATAAGGTCCCGATGGTCCGTGGGCCGAGAACCACCTCTCTGGGGTTTAAAAAATGGGTTTTTTAACATGAAGAAGTAGATGAATAATTCTGAAAAAATTCATGAAAATAGTCTACCCAATTAACTATTTAACCAATTTTTTACAAGGTTATGCAAGGTCATTTAGACCCTAAAAAACTCCAAATTGATTTTCTGTAATTGATTTTTAACCTAAGGGACCCCCGTTTAACCCGGATTTTGACATTTTCAACGTATTTGCCCCGTAAAAATCTACAAAAATATGCATCAAAACATATTTACATCATTTCGCGACATATTGAAAAATCGATTTTTCACCTTTTTTAAGGGTTTTTACCATTTCTAGTGAATTATGGAGTTCATTAAATTAAAAAGAGAAGTTCATTTTATCTTTGTGTTCAACTTTTATTAAAATGTTTCCTTTATATCATTCATATTTAAAAAAAAATATCGGAAAAAAACAAAAAAATGGTTAGAGTAAACACACACTTCCAGTGTACAAAATTTTACCAAAAGATTTTCAGTTCTACCGATTGTCGACTATAGCTTATGTTCAAAGTTTAATTTAAAAATATGTAATAGTTTTCGAGATACAGCGCCCGCAGACAGACAGGCTCATGGTCATAAAAACATTTTTAATATATGGTGGATTCTTATCGGGGAGCTAATTTTTACTTTCTCCGTTACAAAGTACGAGGTGTGGTGATCGTGAAAATGTTTTCAATTTTTTTTACGGAAATGTTCGTTTTGAGGTCCATAGAGCCCATTTCAAAGATTTATGGAATATTGTTTTTGTGTCTGCTGCATCTCAAAAACGAATAGAGCAATTAATATGAAACTTCGAAGCTTTATTTGATAATCCGAAGAACTGAAAAGCTTTTGCTAAAATTTTGGAAGTGGGGGTTTACCTTAACTGTTTTCCATTTTTATCCAATAATTTTTTAAATATGAAAACATGTAAACAAATATTAAATACAACAAATAAATGAACATATTTTTTTGGAAATGATTGTTTATAAAATCATTGTTATTCGAGAAAAAAACTTATTAATTTTTTTTTCATTTTCTGTTTTTAATTACGAAACGATAATAGATACATCAAATTTATATTCATAATAATTGCAGAGAATGCTAAAATGAACAGCTTATAAAAAATAAGTTATTTTCGAAATAAATTTTGAAGTAAACAATTACAATTTTAAGTATAATTTGTAATTTTAATCTTTCATAATTTTAACGTTTTAAGCGTCAGTATCATCCAATCCTACAATAAATAACCATACCATCAAATCGGAGAAAGTAACATGACTAATGAGTATAATATAACAATTTATCTAAAATCGTCTGCAATTCCATTAAATATTGAAATAATGTTTGACACGAAATGTTGACGTACGTGGTATCAATTTGAATTATTTCAAAAATCTTACGAAGGATCTAATCATTCCGTGAATCAACAAGATTTTATTTTTTGGACATACGGAGTAGACATTTTTGAAATATTTTATCATGGTAGCATTGCCAAAGGCCGTATCTATCGGTACAATTCAAATCATTTTAGATACCTCACCTAAAACATCCCTATTTCACGAAAACCATGGACGACTACAAGAACAAAATTTTATTTTTTGGACAAACGCGCAGACATTTTTGAAATATTTTATCATGGTAGCATTGCTAAAGACCGTACCTATTGATGCAGTTAAAACATACCTCACCTGAAACATCCCCATTTCACGAAAACCATAGCCGACTACATGATTTATTTTAAATTTTTTGGACAAACGCGCAAATATTTTTGAAATATTTTATCATGGTAGCATTGCTAAAGGCCGTACTTATCGATACAGCTAAAAACATTTTTAATACCTCACCTGAAACAACCCCATTTCACAAAAAATATAGAAGTTTACATGAACATAATTTTATTTTTTGGACAAACGCGCAGACATTTTTGAAATATTTTATCATGGTAGCATTGCTTAAGGCCGTACCTATCGATACAGTTAAAAACATTTTTAATACCTCACCTAAAACATCCCCATTTCACTGAAACTATAGAAGACTACATGAACAAAATTTTAGTTTTTGGACAAACGCGCAGACATTTTTAAATTTTTTTATCATGGTAGCATTGCTAAAGGCTGTACCTATCGATACAGTTAAAACATTTTTAATACCTCACTTGAAACATCCCTATTTCACGAAAAATATAGATGACTACATGAACAAAATTTTATTTTTTGGACATATGGAGCAAACATTTTTGAAATATTTTATCATGGTAGCACTGCTAAAGGCCGTACCTATCGATACAGTTGAAAACATTTTTAATACCTCACCTGAAATATCCCCATTTCACGAAAAATATAGAAGACTACATGAACAAAATTTTATTTTTTGGACAAACGCGCAGACATTTTGAAAATATTTTATCAGGGTAGCATTGCTAAAGGCCGTACCTATCGATACAATTAAAAACATTTTTAATACCTCACCTGAAACATCCCCATTACACGAAAAATGTAGAAGACTATATGAACAAAATTTTATTTTTTGGACAAACGCGCAGACATTTTTAAAATATTTTATCATGGTAACATTGCTAAAGGCCTTACCCATCGATACATTAAATTACATTTTTAATACTTCACCTGAAACATCCCCATTTCAGGAAAAAATATAGATGAATACAAGAACAAAATTTTATTTTTTGAACATATGGAGCAGACACTTTTGAAATATTTTATCATGATAGCATTGCTAAAGGCCGTGCCTATCGATACAGTTAAGAACATTTTTAATACCTCACCTGAAACATCCCCATTTCACGAAAAATATAGAAGACTAGATGAACAAAAGTTTTCCAGACTTTGAACGGCCGTAGCGGCTAAACGAAAACTCCAAATTGAACGCGGTTTTCAAACCTGTGCTCCTTGTGTATACTCTTACTAGTGTGTAATGAACAACATTACATCCCTAAAATGACCGCAGTAATTCGCTTATTACACCCGATTTTGAATAAATTAATTTTAGTGAACTATAGATGAATTCGATAATCAAACAAAATGCGATACTTGTCGCACTCTACAACATTGAGTCTTACAAAGACTACAGAAGCAAATTATGTATTGAAACAACAATTTTTCTGGTTAATACCACGAAGAACATTACAATAAACAATTTGCCTGTTGAAATAGCAAAACTATAGTAACAAATACATCCTTCCTAGTGTTTTTGTTTGTTTTGCGCAAATTATAAATTATATAATTCAATATTTGTCGTGGTATTTGCCAGGAAAGTAGTTTCGATACATAATTTGTGTAGTCTTTGTAACTCATTTTTGTAGGTTGAGAAAAGTACTGCATTTAGTTTTATGTTTTTTTACATAATTAATTTTGTAAACAAGAATAATGATTTCTTGTGAAACCAAAACTACGGAAATAATATGAAGCGCGCTTGGAGCTGAGATTTTCCGTAAATAAAAATACACAAATCAGTCGTCACTTTAGATAAGACGGTCCCTCCCTTTTACAAACATACACAAGATTCTAATAGTCAGTCAAGTCAAATAAGTATAATAGTGCTGAGCGCCAATATTCATTCAAGTGACTGGTCCATTCTAGACGACCACATCCTTGTCTCGCTACATTAATATCACCTCGTGTACTCTTCTAGGGGTTTCGCGGGTTAGATACAAGAGCAAGGGGTTGGTTTGTTTACGTTTCGATTCCTTCGTCGCTGCCTAGAACTCTTAATATAGCATTTTCTGGTTTGTATAGAATCACCCTCGAGTTTTTTTTCCTTTGAAATTAGGCTTCGGCCTGTTAGGGAAATAAAGACTAGATTTGACAAAATATTCGATAAATATGCAAAATATCCGAAAACTCATTTTTAAACCATAAAATCGGAGTTACATGATGACCACAACAACATTTTTACCTTATTTGAAAACACAATATTTTTTGTGTATTAAGTAGTTTCTGCTGTATAATCATAATAACTAGAATTTAAAACCAGGGTTTGTTCTTGTAAGACTGGTATTATTATGAACTGATCTCGTGTAGTACGTTCTGCGGTTTACTGTCTAATGGACTATTATTTGATCCGGGGAAATTCTACTTTTTTGTTTTCAAAGTATTATGCTCCATGTCCAATTTTTTGTATGTACCGTACTGTTAAGCTTTTAATTAAAACATAGCAGTTTTGTTTTTAGATTATGATGAAATAAGTTTTTAATATATTAAAATTATTACTTTATACCAGACTCACTATTCAGGTAAAATTAAAACAAAAAAGGTAATATAGCTATGTGTAAATTATTAATTTCTATTTGTAATAAATTCCTAATAATAAGGTAAAATTAACTAATATAAAAGCTAATAAATAAGTTAAAGCAACGCTTAAAGATAAATATTGAAACACGTATATAAATGGATATTGAATTTATTTAATTTAAATTTAACTTAATATCCATATTTTAGTTTTGCTAAATAAATATTTTATTTTTAAATTTAGTAAACATATTACAAATTATTTACAATTATAATAATCATGCCCTAAATCTAATACGTAATATAAAATATTCTAACAATTCAATCATTTTTAACATAAATTGTTTAAATTCACTCTGCTTATTAAAATAAAGTATAGATGAATCAAAATTATTCTTTGTATTACTATTTTTTTTTAATATGGCTGTTTTTTTTTGGCATAGGAAAAGCTGGTCCATTCCGCCAGAGGTACCATTTAACTATGTGTATTGATTTCTGTATATTTATACATAATCATTATTTATTATATATAATGAATGCGGGGGGGACATACACTGGACATCCGTGGACCCGAACGGCCACTACATTCCGAAAAAGTGACCGCCCAGATGAGATTCGATCCCGCAACCGCGAGGCCTGTGAGCAGGAGCTCTAATCACTAGGCCACAGCGGCCCCTTAATGTGGCTGTTAAAACTATAATTTTTAATAGTAGCATTTAATCTGAAAAGCGGTTTGGATCTTAGAGGTCTCAAGGAAATAAAAATTAAAAAGCGAATTTATTGAACTAAATAATAATTTAAATAAATCTATATGAATATTACAGAACCATCACTAACCAAGACTAGTATATTAATCACAATTTTAAATTATAATTTTGCACCCTATATTTGTTATCACCCTGTATATTTTTTTTATATAGAATCATGGCTGGCGCTGTAGTTCAAACCTTCAACCAAATAATAGAAATAATTGTAATGGTTCAACGTCAATCACTGAGTCAAATATAAAATTTCACCCGTACCATGAATTTCAACAAATCTTTAAGTATTTCAAAAACGGTAAACGATAGGTATAGGAAATATTTAAGTAACTCAATTTTATTTGTTCCCTAGAATTCAAAAATGACAAAAAATATAGAGCGTTCCATAAAAAAAAAACAACTTTGATGTGGATCTTTTTTATGAGACACCCAGTATAACTTGTAATAATTTTAAATTGTGCATACAACGATCCTATTCCTAGAAAGTAACATGGTTTTCCATAAAATGGCCGCGTCGTAAGCGTTGTCCCATCCTGTATATTTCGTTTTAAATGATATTATGAAATAAATCTACAGCAACAAACAATGCACTAATTGAAAGAGCTGAAATGAAACTGATAATTAAATTTAACAACTACGTATTTGCTTTTGTTTATTCAGTATTCTATGCAAGTCAATTAAAATCAATGAATTACTATTGGAAATGAAACAAAGTATCAAGTTAGCGATGATGATTTTTTCTCTATAGAATTTCTGGCTAATTCATGCCCAGTTTCTAACGAATTGATGTCGAGGGAAAATGACTTTACTATATATTTACGGATTTAGATTAATCAAAATAATGATTTATTTATTATTTCCAAAAAGCGATGATATTTACTTAATTTGGTGCTATTAGTGTTGTTTGGGTTTTTATGGATATTCAATACCACCAGTATTCTCTGGAGATGTTATGATATTCAATATTATTTCCCCATTAAGTCATCGTGGTAATTTAATTCATGCCCCATTATTCAAAATACGATTAACCCTTGACTGATGTTGTCATATTTATGAACGTAACTAGAATCGAACCTAAAACTTATTGAACAATTAGTTTTGTAATTTTTCTATAAATTAGGCTTCGAATTGTTTATTTAGTTAAAAATTATTAATATTGGTGATACAAACTACTTGTTTTTTTAGTTTCTTAACAAACTGCATTCTCCTATTTAGAACCGCTCAGTTGCTCAATAATCATAGTAAAGCGTATTCCCATCAATAGACTGTACAATAACTAGAAGTTGTCAGTTGTCATTGGTAATTTCAATTATTTATCTGTCAATCGTAATTTTATGTAGTATATGAAATACATTTTGCACACACAAAGAGCGCAAATTGTTGGGCACTTTAAATTGTAAGTTGCTGCTGAGAAATTCTACATTTAAATTTATTCATAATTTAATATACAGAATATCATTAAGAATAATAATAGTAAATAGTAAGTTAACTACCAAGTTTAAATATTTAAAGTTCCTCACCTGTTACGGCATTCTCAAGAGAATGTTTGTCTCTAGAGAATAGCAGGAACGTAAGGATGAAACTGGTAAATAAGTTTAAATATTTAGACTGTAAATTGTTATTTTATTCGGCAGTAAAGTTGATTTTTAATTACATTAGTGCTAAAATTCCTAAATTGTGTAGAAATTAATTGAGTTCTCGTTGCACACAGCAATAATTTGGTAAATGAATACTTGATTGTTCTGTAATTAAAAGGCTCAGAAACAATAAAATGTGATGTTTGTTTTTTATTTTCGCAGCAAGTTTATATTAAACATAAGCAGGTAACATAATACGTATTTACAAATTTATGGAAATTACGTTCCTTTCTGGGTCTTTCTGTCCTTTATCTAATACTAAAGAAAAGGAATCAATTTTTCATTGTCAAGGTTGCTGCGAACTAATGGAGGATCATAATAGGATATTTGTGTTTAAATTTTCGCACATAATTTCGGGCACTTTGTTTTATTGATATTTTCCTTCACATTCAAATAAATTATCTGTTTTTGCATTGTGTGCCTTCTCATGCTTTTACATTAAGCCCTTCAATTATAATAATTGTAAAACATCTAAGTGTTCATTTATTACACTATCTTACGTATAGTATCATATTAGACACTCCTAACTAGTTGCAGCTGAATTAAATATATGACTAAATGCTTAATTGCAAGCTAAATAGATTATCCACCACCATTCACAACATTCGATTTCATATCATCATATCATTTACCCAACCACAGACTAACGCGATAAGACGGACAAATCTAGGCACAAAGAGCTTTGGTCGATAGCCATTTAACAGGCTAACAATAGGATTAAACATTTGTAAACATTATTGTAAAAATAAACCTGTTAATAAAGATATGATGTATATAGGCTATCCAATTTTCGTTTTTTAATAATATTTATTCATATTATTACGAGATAAGACTGGTAGTTAACATGATGACTAATTTACTAAGTTTTATAAAACGCCTTTGATATTTTAAATTTTTGTATTTACATACATATATTTACTCAGCAAATAAAAGCTACACATAATTAGTATAAGCAACTAGTTTTTCAAGCTAAAGTTGCTGTATGTGAAATTGTGTTCTTTATGTGAAATAGTGAAATATAAAATTAAGAAAATTAACTGGTGACGAACGACGGCTCTACTGCGCTGCACCGTCATCCGTGCGTAGCCTATTAAATTTGAGCAAAGTTATCGGTGACGAACGACGGCTCCGCTGCGCTGCGCCATTGTCTTTGCGTATCTCATTAAAATTGAGCAAAGTAACCACTCCGCTGCGCTACGCCGCCGTCCGTGCATAGCCTATTAGAATTGAGAAAAAAACCGGCGACGAACGACGGCTCCGCTACGCTGCACCGTCGTTAGTGCGTGGCCTATTAAAATTAAGCAATTAAACTGTGCGCAGCCTATTAAAATTGAAGAAGGTAACAGGTGACCAACGAATTTAAGGAAAAATAAAAATGAACTTTCACAAACCACACGCGTCGAGGAACTTCGGAAATGTAATCTGGTGGCAATTTCTGAATCTGACATCTGTCAAATATGACAATGCACTATCAATGCATTTCTTAATTTGCTGTTTGGAAAGCACTCGGGCGTTAACAGCAAGAAGCTTTTTTTTATCATTAACTTTGGGCCTCTAAAAATTATTTCGTGAGCGTCTAAGAAGCGTATACACATTACAAACCAACATACAAACAAAATTTAGGCCGGTGCTGATAGTGGTTGTTTTGGTCTTTGGCACCCCGTTGCGACTGGTGGGGCTGACGGGGTGACCGAAATGTTACCAAACTTTGGTGGTCTGCTTCAAATGGAACTCTTAATGATTTCCCAAAGTTTCATTGTTCTAACCCTCCCGGAAATATTTTTTTTTCGAAATTGATTTTCCGGGGAAAAATTTTAAACGTTCAAAAACGACAATAATTCAAATATTCATATCTCGGTTAATAACCGGGCGATTTTAAAAATTCAAAGTTTGTTTTACGTACACACAATGATAATCCGTCTTTGGATTCGTGATTTAAAAAGAAATAGAAAAATTCATTTTAAAACGATCGAAAATATTTACCGGCAAAATAAATAAAAGTTTAACGAATTTTTAAAATTCGAAGGGGTTTCCGGTGGTGTAATCAGATTTCCGATGGGACAAAAAAAATGTTGTGCCCCGCTGGTCAATTTCGCGTTCCGTATACAACGTCATATCTCAAAAACTAAAAATCGGATCGAAAAACTTTAGGGGGATCTTTGATACGGATTAAATCGATGACTGACATGCCGTCGTCAGATTTTTAATTTTCGAAAAAAAAAATCGAAAAATTCTTCGAAAAATTGCCGGAAAACAATCAAAAATCGGCCGTAGATCGTAAACGGTGCGCCCACGAAAAATATAGCCCTAATCTTTTCGACGCAAAATGAAATTCCAAATGTCGCGCCGTTGAAATTTTTCGTGTCGGGTTAAAAATGGCCGCTCTGGAATTTTTTATTGAAATCGGTTTTCTTTGAATAACTCTTCAAGGGTTGAAGATATAAAAAATTTGTAAGAGACATAAAATGTAGAGGGGAGCTGGTTCTACAAAACTCTAAAAGTCGTAATCGTAAGGGCAAGCGCGCCCTTTTTTCCGGAAGCGTCCGAAATGTGATTTTTTAGAAAAATGGCTGAAGGATTGCAACCGCAGGTCACCCCAATGTTCTATAGCAGCGCTGTCCAACTGGCGCCTCCGGCCCGCAAAGCTTTTTTTACGGTCCGCGAGTTATAGTAAACTGTACATCAAATTTTGACTGACCCATTCATTGCATCTAGTGGAGCAACTGGAATACAAGTGTTCAAACATTTGGATAAAGAAGATATCCAAAACTGAGAAATTTTGGACTTCAAATCATTTCATATATCTGCGAGGGTGCATTCTCTGACATGAAATATATAAAATCAAAATTTAGAAACAGCTTGAAAGACTCCACTCTTGAAAATATAGTTAGAGTTACCACAACAAATATTTATATGGACATTATTTACCTATCCTTTTCGGCCCGCGAAATATTTGCTAAAGAAAAAATGGACTGCTGGCTAAGAGAAGTTGGACAGCGCTGTTCTATAATAACCTTTGTACCCCAATGCATTGGGGATTTTTTGAGCCTGGTCCCAGTTTCCAGCTCAAAAATCCAGGGGTGTGAAAGTTTTGGCGTGAACCTCTGCATCGTCAAAAATTCACCCCGGGGTTACTGGGTGAGATGGAAAACGAATTTCACGAGCCCCTAGAGGACGTTTTTGGCTTTAAGGAAAAAAAAATTGAGGGGTTGGCAACACTTTTTTTAAAGGGGTGGTCGGAGGGGGCTGAAATTCTAATAGTAGATGTCTTGAATTATTTGCAATTTTTTATGAAAATTTTAAATCGCTATCAATAAGAGTTTTTGAGATATTAAAAAAAAAACCTGATTTATTCCTTGAGCTTTTAGTATACCGGGTGTGGCACTTAAGACGCCTCGGACCATAGCTCCTTTACGATAAAAGCTATCGAAAAAAATCTAAGAATAAAGTGGTGCATAGTTACCGTCGCTATGTTTTAAAAATATTTCTAATCATCAGTGGCGTGCCGTACTCCAGTGGCGTACCAAACTTATGTTTTTTTAAATGGAATGCCCTATTTTTTATTGCATATTTGGAAAGTGCTCGACGAGTACTTATTTTTTTATCTAACATGTTATACCCTTCACTTTAGCGGTTTCGCTGTTATAACCCCTTCTTTCAAAATTGCGCCCCATTTTTGAGATTTTTTTGTAGAGAAACTAATTGACGCCGGCGCCTAAATTTTGAATTGAGGTACAGGTTAAGACCTCGTATACCTTCACATAATTTTTTTTTCGGGTAATTTATGGAAAAAAAATAATTTTTGATTGATCTTCGTATGTTGTCATTTTTTCCGAAAATTTCAAATGGCACCCCCCTAAAAAAATTACGGCGTTGTACAGCCAAAACTCTAAATTTTTCATTGGTGTAAAAAAAATTACACATTGCATAACAAAATTTCGGAGAAAAAAGGAATTTCATCGCAAATGTCGGGAAACGTTTTCCGTTCCCAAGTGTGCCATGAGAAAACAAAAGATTGGTAATTGTCAAAGTACCAAAACAAATACACAAATACGGTCAACATAATAGTATGTACCTATTTATTCAACATGATATGAAAAATGCAGATTAAGAAAATTTAACAACTTAAACTAAATGTTCGAAATGACGACCTTCCTGCTGGAGGCATAACCGCAACTTCTGGTGATATACCGCAGTTCATTATTTTCGGTAATAACTGCCTTCTTTCTAACTCTCCTTGGCCGTTTCACACTTCCCGTAGTAGTAAATCTCTCCAACACTTTTTGAAACGCACGTTCATTTGGATGTGCCCTGTGCGGATATCTCGCAGCGTACACTCTTGATGCCAAGAAACAATTCTTGTTACATTCTCCAAGAATAAATATCATGTCAACCATTTCCTCTTGAGTTCGGAACATTTTTAGAACGTTTATCAAAAATGACTTATGGCTGCTACTGACGTCTAATAATTTACTTTGACAATTACCAATCTTTTGTTTTCTCATGGCACACTTGGGAACGGAAAACGTTTCCCGACATTTGCGACGAAATTCCTTTTTTCTCCGAAATTTTGTTATGCAATGTGTATTTTTTTTTTACACCAATGAAAAATTTAGAGTTTTGGCTGTACAACGCCGTATTTTTTTTTAGGGGGGAGCCATTTGAAATTTTCGGAAAAAATGACAACATGCGAAGATCAATCAAAAATTATTTTTTTGCCATAAATTACCCGAAAAAAAATTATGTGAAGGTATACGAGGTCTTAACCTGTACCTCAATTCAAAATTTAGGCGCCGGCGTCAATTAGTTTCTCTATAAAAAAATCTCAAAAATGGGGCGCAATTTTGAAAGAAGGGGTTATAACAACGAAACCGCTAAAGTGAAGGGTATAACATGTTAGATAAAAAAATAAGTACTCGTCGAGCACTTTCCAAATATGCAATAAAAAATAGGGCATTCCATTTAAAAAAACATAAGTTTGGTACGCCACTGGAGTACGGCACGCCACTGATGATTAGAAATATTTTTAAAACATAGCGACGGTAACTATGCACCACTTTGTTCTTAGATTTTTTTCGATAGCTTTTATCGTAAAGGAGCTATGGTCCGAGGCGTCTTAAGTGCCACACCCGGTATATTAATTAATAAGCTATGGTGTTCCTTGTAAAGCCAAATATGCCATCGATGTTAAATTTAGTTCTTAGTTATAATGTGTTGCCGTGAATTTAATAGTTAAAAGCGAGAATTGTGTTAAAAAGTTGATGCAAGCGAATTTTTGTACTTATTTATTCGCAATACGGTATTGATTCTAGGTAAAAAAATTAAAATTGACATTTTTATAGTATAATCAACGAACATATAGGCGGTATAAAAAATAATTCAGAAATATACAGGGTACGAATATGAGAAGTAAAATAGGGGAAATAATAGTATCGCTATTATTAATTTTCATTCAAATTTGCATTATCCCATATTGATAAATTTGGGATAGTCAATTGGAATTATTTTTACATTTATGGCTGACTAATTTCCATAACCGCATAATTTAATTTATTTTATTAATTTGATTCGCATTTAACTAATGTGACGCGGATGCATTCCACAGAAAAAAAAAATGGTTATTTATTCTCGATAAAGAAAAATTTAAATATGGATTTTCGTTCATTAATAACGGTTTTTGTAGATATGGCACAATTTTCCAATGCTGTTTAAAACGGATAATGTGTGCATGTAAGATAAACTAATTGGACTGCAGTCAGTTAAATAAAAATACACGAATCTGCATTGTTATTCATTCTTGCGTAAACTTTATAAAAGTATTCATAACATAACTTCAAGATAGCTACACGTGCCATGTTGTAATTCTAGTCAAAATGTAGTAAAAATAATGGTGTTTTATATAAAATATAATCATAAATTTATAAAAAATGGTGATGTGGCCATCATGTTACTTTCTCCGACTTGATGGTATCATAGTCATTTATATTTACGCTTTCATGGTTTATTTTCTATTTAAATCATATTTTAAATGTACATCGACCGTTTTATAGACTCGCATGAAACTGCCGTTTAAAACGTCAAAATTATAAAAGATAGAAAAATTATACTTCAAATTTAAAAACTCAGTTTACTCAAAAACCAAAGAGATTCCGAAAAAAACTTATTCTTTATGCGTTATTCATTTTGGCATTCTCTGCAATTATTATTAACATAAATTTGCTGTAACTATTATCGTTTCATAATTATAAACCAAAAATGAAAAAAATAATAATAGGAGTACATTTTTTCTCGAATAAAAATGATTTTATGAAAAATGTTTTTAAACAAAGTAAGCTAATTTCTTTGTTGTCTTCAATATTTGTTTAAATGTTTTTGTGATATTTTTCATATTTAAGAAAATATTGACAAAAAACAAAATAAAACAGTTAAGGTAAACACCCACTTCCGGTGTACGAAATTTTACCAAAAGCTTTTCAGTTCGGATTATCAGATAAGACGTATGTTCAAAGTTTCATATCAATTGCTCTATTAGTTTTCGAGACACAGCGCGCACAGACACACTCACACACACACACACACACACAGACACCTACGCACACACACACACAGATACAAAAACATTTTTTCCAGAAATTGTTGAATGGCATCTAGGGACCCCAAAACGGATATTTCCGCAAAAAAAAAATTTGAAAAAAAAATCACGATCACAATACTTTCTCGTTTACATTAAGGATAAACATAATTGGTGCAATAATAATTTATTTTCAAACGAATGAATTAATGACTATTAAATGCAACCGGTGCTTCCCTAAAAAAAAATTGAGATTTATTCGGTTTCAAATTAAATAAAAGAAATATAGAATACGGACATGTAAAACAACAATTACCCAAATAATTGTTTTTTTCGCTAAGGGTATTGTAATTGCATAAATGAATATATTATTACTACAATAGCGCTCTTTATGTATAAGTTCTTGAATTGTTTTAGTGTTTTACGAAATTCTGTTTTTTTCATGCTATTATTTTTAAGTACTTACACTGTAATATACAAGTAAAGTTTTTCCAGAGTGAGGGAAAATTGTCTGATTTTTTATTACTCCAGGGAGAAAGTCCGTATTAAGTGCTTATAATAAACGATAACACTGCGTGACAACAGCAACTAGAAAGTTGACGCGTTTTTTTTGTATTCCACTTAAATATTCACAGCACACTGTTAGTAATGGCTTTTTATATTAAATATTGCACTGGTTGAGCTGCAACTTAAATAATTTTTATGATAAATATTTATTTGATGCGAGAGCTGAAAGTCTTGTGATTTTTTCAGGACTTCTTTATGGGCGGGAATTAATTATAGATAATGTTTCATGCTCATAAATATTGTGAATTACGTTAGCTATAAACTTTTACAGGAGAGATACTTTTGTTCCTTATATAAATACTAATAATAATAATAGTAGCATAAAGATAAAAAAATCAATAATTTTTTTGTAAGCTGAGTTTAACATGTATAACAAAGCAGCGCTTACAATTAAAAATATTTACAAAAGGTAATCGAAAGCCACCTAGTTTTCATGTTTTATTTTGATGGCTGAATTTGGGGGAAATTAAATCCTTAGCCACCTAGAAATTTATAATGAATACAACTTCAAAATGAATGGTGCAGATAGGTCCGAAAACCAGAAATTTTAACAAAGAATATTATTGAAATTAATGTGTTGGTAGTGCCATTCGAGTAAATTAAAAGAAATGCCCATATATTCAGCGTAATGGTGCTTTTATAAAATGCAATTGCATTTATTATATGGCGGACTTCCACATAATAGAATATTCTTTTTCCTGTAGATGGTTGAGTTAAATTTATTGTGAATATTTCATTTAAATTTCGGTTAGGCAAGTTCTTTCTTCGCCGTCGGTTGAAATTATCGGGGAGCCTGGCGAACTGTCCACTATATTTTATGCGCCCAGGACATCTTAATTTTGAGTCCGTAAAATATATTATGCATGCCGAGAAAATGGAGACCAATTAAAATATGGTAGCCCGTCATTCCTTCAGCACCACAAAAAAATAATTACTGAAGATTTATTTATCATACTATTTTTACAATCACGGTTTTATTCTGTAGTATTACTTTATTTAATGCGTTTATAAATAATAGTACAAAAGATAAATCAATTTATACCGTACATAAGAGGGTAGAATAAAGAAAACCCTAAATTCTTCACTTGCATTTTTATTGAAATTTTTCTTAAATACAATTCTTTGATGGCAATAAATATACGAAACATTTTTCCAAATTCACCACAAAAATTATAACGCACACGAAAAGAGCAAACAACATTTCTAAAATGTTATTTTTGCCATGCCCTTAAATCTTTTACTGGATCATCAGTTTGTTAAATGATAGTTTTAAAGATAAAGTTATTAAAACGTGATTAGTTATCACTATTTGTGCGCTGCACATTTTTTTTCGCAAAGCCATAATTTACAAAAGCAACTTAAGTGTTATTCTGATTGATTGAAGCACTTTTTTTTTAATTCAATAAAACGAAATGTAGCCTGAATATATGAATATTCAACCTGTTCGTAACTCTGCAAGCAAAATTAAGTCTTACTAAGAGAATAAACAAATAACTTGTTGAAACAACTACTTCCCTGGCTAGTGCCACGCCGGATATTGAATGATACAAAACAAATGTAATTAATAAGACTTAATTTTGCTTGCAGAGTTACGAACAGGTTGAATATTCATATATTCAGGCTACATTTCGTTTTATTGAATTTATTTAATGCTTTCTGCAACAAGTAAGGTTGTTTCTAATTTGTTTACTTGGTTTTTTATTACTTCCTCTTGAACTAGTTTCGATCTTTGGTCATTCTCAAGGAGATATTAATGTTTCACCGCGGGTTAAGTGAGAAATTAATCAATCATATAGCAACTTAAGTCTGTATAATAGCACGTTATTCTATTCTTTATAATTCATCATACCATCAAATTTGTACAAGTCACCACAAAAGTAACAAAAGCTAATGGAATTTAGACCGTACCAGAAAAAAAAAACAGAATTTAATTAGAAAATATTATTCTAATTCACTTCCTGGTCTTCTTTAAAATTTTCAATATCACATTATTTAGACACTTGTTTCTTTATACATGACCGATTTCGAACTTTTCACTTTTTGTGCACTAGTTACATTTTTAATGTTTTTATTTTTTTCGAATAAATTGTAATGCATAATTATTTCGATGAAACAAGCATTATCAAAAAAAAAATCACGCGAACATCACGCAACACTATCACTTCTTCCTCGCCCAGAAGCATCCGTTTTGATAATTATTTGTCCTTCAGAAACACGCACATGATAGATCAAACTACGTGAACGGGTTCGATAATTCACTTAATTTAGAGAAACCACATATTATGTTAATTCCACCTATGCCTATTAATTTTTTTACAAGCGGAAGCATATTACAAAATCTGGTTTGCACGCATTATATGATTTTCAAAACTAAAAACTGTGTTAAGAAATACCTTATCACATGCTTCGGTAACACTAACATAAAAGTAACTTCCTCATGCTCCGGTATCCAAACAACCCTCCAAACGCACAACTTAATTTAATTTCCAACAATCTGAAATATTTTTATTATATTTATTATGTTATACATCCATCAACTTTCGTTAATCAGAAGAATAAAAAATTTCTAAATAAAATAGCAATCCCAACCTGGTCGATAGCCATTTGGACAAATCACAAACTAAACTCATTTTATCATATGCCTGGTAATTATATGTATTATTGTTTTTGTGAATAAAGGTGTTATATACCATTATACAATTTATTTTCAATTATGTTTTATACTTTTAGCAACATATAAAAGAATAATAATAATAATAACACACTTTATTTAAGCTCGGCGAGTTACAAATGGCCATCGACCGAAGTCTTTCAGCCGGGCATGTCTAATGTTCTTACATTGTTAAATATAATACATTGTGTGTAAATCTACTCTTCATTAGCATCTAAAAGATTTATTACAGTAATAAAAAATTGGAGCCTTTTCGCCAAAGAACGAAATCTTGGCTTATATTACTTTTAGCGAATTAGAAGAGCCAAAAATTTAATTTCAATAATTAAAATTGAAAACCGTTACTTGTTGCAGAAGCAATAATTAAAATAAATAATTCAACCTGCTCGTAATTCTGAAAAAATTCTTACAGTATTTCGAACAGATTGATTATTTAAATACTTAAACTAATTTAATTTTTAAAAGAAGAACATTTTTATTTACTTATTTTTACATACAGATTTAGAAAATATAGTGGGTTTTCGTTTGTACGGCTATAGACCAGCGGTCTTTCTGCCTGGCATTAACAGTCGTCAGTTAGTCGTCAATTATTGCGATCAGGGTTGTGAATATGTTGGTGAGGTCGAATGTGAATCATGAAGAGATGTTATGAATTGATAAATTGTGGAAGAGGGATGTTTGTTCTAGCATTAATTAAAGGATTGCGAGGTAAATTTATTTTTTATTATTTTTGTTTTAATTGGAATAAACAATTTTTAAATTTTTTATTTTTTTTTGTAAATTTAAGTGAAAGTTTTTGTAAAAAAATAAAATTGCAGTTTGTATTGTTCTTTTTTTAAATAAAATAGAAAATTGTTTACCGGAAATAATAGTTTCCATTATTTCCTTAGTGAAATAAAAACTAAATTTTGAGAGATATTTTATCGTCTTATTTATTATTTGGTTATATTTTTTGTCGAAAAATAAAATCACTGATTAGATTATTTACAATACAGATTTTAAATTATTTTAACCAAAAATTATCCGTGTTTAAATTGTTGATAAATTTTGTATTGAAAATTGCAATTTTTTTTTTTGAAATTCATTATTTTACTTATTAATACAGTAAATCTGAAAACTCGAAACCCTTTTTAATTCCTGTATGATTTTAAACAATTACTGTTTTTTTTTTTAGTGCATATATAATTTAGAATAAGAACATATTATTAATAAACCGTGGTAATATTTGCAGTGCCTCATAAAAAAACACATTCCACATCGTGTTTGCTTTTAATAACACAATTTGTAAAATTATGGTTTGCAAATTGAATGCATTGTGTGTGTAATATTTGGCGTCATATGTACCCTAGAACAATATTTATTTTAAATGATTACAAAACTGACCGACCTTGTTTTTGATATAAATAATAAAGTGTTAAATTAAAGAATTTAATTAAGCATCGGGTAAATGCATTTTGCAGGATTTTAATAAGGTAAAAATGAAACGGAATAATTCGTGTAATAAGGTGCAAGTGCGAGCCGTGGGGCTCATGTATTTTTAAATAAACTAGAAGTATCTAGTTTAAAAAGCGTTCTTGAACACAAAGGGACATTGTTAGGGATTTAAATATTTTGCAACAAAAGGAGCAGCGTCGAGTTGTTGAAACTGCTACCACTAATGAAGGAAAGATAAAGACTACTAACGATGATTGTACGATGAAGCACCCTTATGTAGGACTCTGGGGATGAAAGTACACATCCTTGTATCGCTGATAATAAGGTAAATAACAGGCCCTAACTTCTGGCTCTATGCTGCTAGGACAATATGACTTAATAAACGAGTCTGAATACCGGACATATTCCCTTTTTCCTATGGCCGGGAGCGGTACTGATAACGGCCGGCCAGTCCAGCCAGTCTGGCCCATTCTGCTCGACTAAATACAAAAGTAAAGAATGGCCATGATACTTTTCCAGGGACATTTCTCACATTGTCGCCGCAACTATTGAAACTGGTTAGCGTGAGTTATTCGTTAGTTTTGTGTGATGTGCTACTAGTTGCGGCCAGTGGACTGGTATGCGATCGGACGACATAATGAAATGTATATAATTCGTGAAATAATAGTGGCCCAAGAGGATTTTCTGCTCGTTTTAATTATATTTCAGTTTACTTTAGCGTCTGTAATTTAATGGGTTACATGTAACTGATACAAAATACTGCAGCGCGTACTCGAATGCTGCTTAATTACTTATACAAGCCATCTAGTTTATAGAGTGGTAATTGTATTTGTAGAGCCCAACCTGGTGTCTGCCCCTTGGTCTTTCTGCCGTGTGATTATTTGTACAATCGAAGCGACGGCAGTAAAAACTAAAATAATACAATTATGCTTCACACTCACTTTAGATGCAATTTATTTTTTTCTTTTAAAATAACTGGATGGAATTCTTAAATTTGTAAAAATTATATAAAGCATTTTTTACATTTTAATTTACTTACTGATATCTCGCGAGTACGACACTAACTTCGAGCACGCGGTCGAGTGGCGGGCTTCGGGCAAGCACACAGCCGGAAAGGTTCGCGGTATCGCGGCAACTGGAAGCTGGAAGCGCGCCCAAGAGTATTGTCACTGAGAGCGCATGCGGTGTTCTTCGTTAGCACAACTCTAACCACCTTCGGATGAATATGCGTTAATTACATTGGTGGTGCTCTCTGCTCTCTACACCCTACCGGTTAATCAGTTGATAAGGGAGCGGGAGCGTGCCCCATCCTCAACTGCCGTGGTGTTACCCAGTCAGCAGGGCAGGGCGATGGGGAGATCTGCACCACGTTCGCAATTCAAAACTTCGTGCTAAGAACTTGAACGAGTGAATCGACATTAGTGTGCGAATGATTTAAGTGGGCATGATTCGAATATGATGGAAAACATGAAATACCGTTCGGATATACGATAACGGCGGCAGTAACACGTCGGCGCCGAGCGGAATAATCGAGTATAGGTGGTGCACAAGTGGTCAATGAGGGAGTCCCTTTGAAAGGTAGTTGTAGAAACCCGCCGCGGAAGAATGCTCGCGGCTAGCGGGAGCAACCGAGCCACAGACGACCCGTAGATTTACGAGTATAGCTTTCCTGTAATGGAGTTTCCATGCTTCGACGTAGTTTTATGTGGCTGGCCGCCATATAATGTGCAGAGATTGCCTCACTATAGTGCACCTTAGGTGTTGCTACTGGCTGTTGCGCCCGATGAAGGTCGATTTGCTAAGTCAGCACGGGGTGGCCGTTTTAGGGAAGGAACAAAATGACTCATTGGTGCTATTGTCTGCAGTTTAATAACGCAGGATCGACGTATTTTAATCCCGGTAATGCTACGGTGCAGCTTATTGTCTCCTGCAGTCCAGCCTAATGATAGATGAAGAGTGTGAGGCGTTTTGTACGATCGTGCCAGGACCAACGGTTAACCGTTAACGGTATAACGGCATACGCTGAACGTTGGTTTGTAAATCACCCAAGAGCCACCGGGTTGTGGCTACCTCGCGCGACTGCCCGCGCGGTTATAAATCTGCCAGATACACACGTCGGTCACCAAAGCAGCATCTCGCGTTACACTACACTATAACGCTGGCCGACGGTCGGTGCCTCAGCAACCCGCAACTATAAATTCAACCCCTAAAAACACTTCATAATTACATAGTCATCACTATCGCGCTACATACTTCCCGTCCCCCAAACTCTCGGGGTGCGTCTGATTCCATTCAATTTCCATTTCAACAAGCACCAACTTCATTGTATAAAAAGACCTTTCCTTTAAAACATTGCGAAATGCTACATATCCTTCGACAATTGGTAGTGGATTAAACGGAATGTAATTGCAAATACGGATAATTTACGTAACCTGAATGACGCGACCTGTAGAACTGCAGCGCTGCAAAGTTAATTATCCCTAGTTGGGAAGTTATCTATCTAGTTAATAAATCAAGCACGGTCAATGTACGATTTGACTATACTCAACCTACTCGATAAACTCGCACCAGGCATTATGCTTCCCCATTATGAAAACTGAACGTTGACAAAGCGCTACTTATTTCCTACCTCAACCTCTTCACGATATCACGAGTTCGGGCCCCAAGGCGTCAGACCTAACGCAAGCTACTTGGTTAGATATAACGACGTCCCAACGTCACGGCTCAATACGTAACATGTGAAAGATACCGGACAATTATGTAATAATATCGCCTTTTTAATATGCGTTAACTTATCGAGTGTTGTAGGGTGCAGTTATAGGATTTCGGCGGATCAGGATTACGGTGTTCGGGGATAATCGTACTCGTTACAGTAATCACTATTTTATTGGATGATTGCCGCCGTTTTGTGCGACTACAGTTGAGTCAGATGGCTATAAAAAGTGAACGGCATTAATTCTGGTTTAGCGGGATGTAATATTGTCGCACTGTCAGCTGCGATCTGAATGACAAGTCGCTCCGCTCCGCTTCGCTCGCACAGCGCCGCTTCGCGCCCGGGCGCCATCGTCAGCATAATGGCGCTGATCGTGGGGCATGAATATTGTCACTCCTTAGGGCATTAGTACATATCGCTGGCGGGAGTGATTGCATCGGTGGACCGGTACACCCAAAACCCGCAGTTATTGATGCCAGCAACTAGCGCGAATCACATCATGAATGCCGAATTTCCCAAGTGAGCCATAGCTCTGATGGACTGCGGATTCACTGTTACATTGTTCCGACTGCGGGCACACACTGCCTGGGAAGGACCGATCATATTATAATGGCGTGCTACCATTAGAGAAACAAATTGTCCCGCGTCCCACAGCACCGTCGATATAACACATATCGACAAATTTATGCACTATTAGATTCTCCTCAATGCCCCGTTACAGCACACGTAACGCATATACATATTATCATCAATAACCATTTACTTCACGTACCATTTTATTCTCCAACAAATAATAGCCGCCACCATCGATACTCCAGGCGACACATGCCGCCAAACATACCCATAAAATTCATTCCTTGGAACATTTGAAACCCTCCCCGACAACAATACAAAAGTTTTTTGATTAAAATTTTCATAAATACAAAAATATGCCATACCCTGCATATATATATATTAACCCGGATCCATAAAAAACTTCCCTCTGCATCATCTTCAGTAAATTAAACTTTTTATATACAAACTTTTATTCGATAATTTATGTCGAATAATTACAGTCATTTATTTGTTCCTCGGAACCCAATTAATATGATAAAGCAATTAACACGAAAATAATTCAACTTCGTCGACGTAAACAAAATATCAAACAATCATCCCTTTTAACCATCTAGTGAGAAGCCCGTGCAACTCGCTCTAGAAATCTGTAACAATTCCAAGAGCATTTAAAACACCAATTTAAATCATAATTTGATCCATAATTCACACATCTCTAAGTAGTTCTATAAATGTATTGTTATAAATACAATTGATTCTTTTGCCGTTGGATTATGTTTAGGGAAGCTTTCAACACCGCTCTCTGTTATCTAAATCTTGAATTATAATACGACAGTTTAAAATTGATTTAGCTATCAACGCTATCTATGAGAAAATCAAATTATAATCACTTACTTGAGTAGATAAATTTAATAATAATTTTTAAAATATGAAACGACTCTTCCTAAGAATATGAAATTGAAGCAAACTGTCTTTCACGATGAATATTAATAATGTGCTTGTCACAAATAAAACTATAAAACTATATACGCGTTTCAGGACTAGAATATTTGAGTTTAAAAACTAAATTTAAGTAAGTGTCAATTGACAGTAATAACTACGTTTAATTTGTGTTGAACGTTGTGATCTTTTTTGTATAAACCAATAATCATCGTAACATTCATCAGGTTTTGTTGGTTTTTGTAGTTTTTTTGTTTGTTTTTGTAGTTTTTTTTGTTAGTTTTTGTAGTTTTTTTTGTTTGTTTTTGTAGTTTTTTTTGTTTGTTTTTGTAGTCTCAGTAAGACTTTATGAAAAGTTTTGCATTATAAATTATTTAAGATACATATTTCTATTTTTTAAGAGCACTGAGTTAGAGAAAGTTTCTGTACGGATCAATAAGGCTTTTACTTGTAACTCTAGAATAAGACTTATTATTAACACTGATGTAGGGTAAGATTTTAAATAATATTTTTTGTTCAGCTACCTGAAGGGAGAACGATGAAGCAATTGTTTTATAACAACAAATAATATTTTGAAACATAATACAATACATTTTATTACATATAGTATGTGCTAGCTGAACAAATTTGTCCACTTATTAATATAAGATGTTCATTTTTGGTTGCCATCAATATTTGTTAAAATAAGACAAGAAACACTCACTTCCGGTGCTCGAAATTTTTCCAAATTTTGACCCGGCCCGGTAAGCCCGGTGAATTAATCAAATGTTTTTTTTTCAATTCACAAATTCACAAAAATAATAAATATTGAAAGAATATTTGAGACGATGCATTTATCTTAATTAATTTACCTCCAGGATTGGAGGGCTCACAGCTAGACAGTCCTGTGAGGTGAGGGACGCCGCCGACCGTTCCCTTGTTAGATTCATTGATTGCATAATCAATTTAATTTAAATTAATTCACAAATCATTATCACAACGTGACATACACATTATTTGATTTGGTTATTTTTTTTTTCGAAATGGTATAATCAAAACTAAAAATTTTCAAATTCAGTCGAAACGGGCCGGGACGGGCCCGCAGTATATTCTCTTTTCATCGGGCCGGGCCGGGTTTAAAATTTTCACTATCGGGCCGGGCCTTTTAAAACCCGCTCCTGCAGGGCGCAGGCCCAGATACAGACATTTTTCAAAATGGGTTAAAACGTATTGGGGGACCTAAAAATGCCATTTCCATTGAAATTTCGAATTCTAAAAAATCACGTACTTCATACGGAGAAAGTAACCATCACTTTATAAAAACGAATCAGTGAGTACAAATGAAATACAATTTCTTTTTAAATACTTCCTTCTCGGCTGAAATATTTCGCATCTTTACTATCCTGTGCGCATTGTGTCGGCGCGCCCCTGATTTGACATTAAATAATAAAGCAACAAAATCAACACACACTAAAGTACAAGTTTTGTATGTTTAAGATATTATTTAATTCATTTACATTCATATTTGATTCGTTTTAATAAAGATTTAATCTAATAATATATAATACGTAAAATCTCTTAAAACCTTTAAATGTTTATCAAATTATTGTAAAAATTCCACAGTAAAGATTAAGTTTGCACCGTACCTATAGCAATGTACCAACTTAGTTCTAACTTAATAATCATTGAAACTTACATATGTTCTTATCGAATAACATGTACTTTGAAATGTTTCACACATGAAGGCGTGTTTGAAATGCTCATTCTAAAGTAAAACTGTTCGCAGTTTAATGGAAATATTTTTGCGATTCTCCATTTGTTTATGTAGATTTAAGGTTGATTTATTTGTAATGAAATTAATATAATATAAGCTCAAGTTTTTAAATTAGAAACATGGAAACTGTTTGAACTTTGTATAGTTTTACTGTAAAAACAGCTTTCCTAAACTTTATTGATTTTTCCCTTTAGAATGCTGAATGTCTACAATCCGCTTGCCCTTTGAGGTTTCTAGCGCTCCAAAGAGGGCGGTAGCTCCTACATTTTAAATGTTTATATTACGATATTAGAGTTATATTTAATCATTTGTACAAATACAACTAATCAAAATAATAATAACTATATAAAACAGAGTTGGTATAAAATTATCAAATTGATGGGTTGATCCAAATTGCTTTTTAAAATATTCTTAATCTAAAGATGCTTTAGTCGCAAAAGCTCCATGTACTTTTCTGCTGATGATGTGGCTTGTATAATTGAGTTACTTATTGATAGTCAACACCACAATCATTACAGTGGTGGCAAATCTACAATCAAATCAGCTTTTTCGTTGTAACAAAATTTGTCACAACTGTTTGCTCCATAATATGTATCAAATATTGTTTTAAGAAAGGTTTCAGTGAAAACCGAATACTAGAGTAGTTAATTATGATGAAAAAACAATATTTATCGAAAATCTATGTTAATTTACTAAATCCACAGACAAACTTAAATCCTACAAAACTTGTCTACTAGTATATTAAAATCGAGTCTCGGGAGTAGTGGTCTTTTAATGGTGATTTTATTTTACCACTTCTTCTATAACAAAATTTGTTATATTTTTGGAAGCAAACCATTCACTGTTGGGGTAAAAGTGTGATAAAAAAAGAGCAAGTATAAAATTGAACTTTATACAGGGTGTTTCAGAGCTCTAGGATCGGTCAATTACGTACTTATTGTTTATTTCAGGGGAAGCACTTTAACAATTTTGTTCAAATTTTTGTTTAAATAACTGACTAACACGAATCCCCAAGTAATGAGGAATCAAAAAATGCTAAAATATACAGGGTGTTCCACTTAAAAAAAACATAAATTTGGTCTGTAACTTTGTTATGAGACACCCTGTATAAATTTAAATATTTTTAGGGCGTGTAGCTCAATATTCTGCACAACTTTTATATAAAACATTTTTCAAAATTTTGACAAATAAACACGTGATTGACCGTTCCCAGAGCTCTGAAACACTCTGTATAAGTAGCTAGTTTGGTCCATTTTTACCTAGTTGAATTTTAGGAAAAGTATAGAAATTCTGGCAAGGTAAATCTTTCTTATCTTGCCAAATCCACATATGATCACCTCATTCAAATAATACACAATTTTGGTCCTCACGCTCGTACTTAATGAATTGAAATCCTTTAGATGTTTTAGATTTTTGTTTTTGTTTTCTGCTAGCGTGGTATATTTAAATATAGGTGCTGCAGTTTTTAACTTTTCAAAATCTAGTGATCAATGCTTCGATAACAAATTTAGACGATTTTAATAGTTTCCTATATTTATGAGTCTCGTATTATTACGTATTTACAGAATCTTGTTTGGCTCCTTTTAAATGATGATTATTTAACTTCTTCTCAGCTTCGACCAGCCGGTACAAATTCTTGGCGATCATATTTGATATAAAATCACTCTCTTTCTCCAGATGGGAGGCACATTCTGTGAAAAATCAGCACTTGAAATTTAGGCAGACTTACTAGAGAAAGACAAAAACTAGAATTCTTTAGTAATCTAAAGCTTTTCACCACAATTTGCTATCGACCAGAGGTCTTTCAGTTCATCTTTTGGACATTACGTAATGAAATGATTATGAATGATCATAAAAAGATGAGATGAATCCATACATAGTTTTCTCGGTGTGGTATTTGGATTTCGATTTACACATGGGTGCTTGAGTCAAGGATGTTAAAGATTATGGCCAATTTTTTAGCGAGTTATGCCAGATTAGTGTATTGAATTTTATAGTATAGCAGGATATTTGAAAGATTATAAAGACAACTAGTTAATATTATTCTATATAGAAGTATTGAATAAAGCTAATCGTCGTATGTTACTTGCAGGGAAATGGGTGATAGATTACTTCTCCTAAAAATGCATCGTTAAAACTGAACGCTACGTGAAATTTCAAGATGCATCATTTGTTTGTTTTTCTTCTAAAACATCTGTCGACGCACCTTAAAAATCACTCACAAATTCTACTAACATATTATTGATTATAATATAAAAACTATACTGTGGTAGAAAATTATAGTTTAATACATTTTCTATAATTACTGTAAAATAGGTAATTATAGAAAGTTCCTTGAATTACAGTTTTTTCCAGCATTCGTTTTTTTTAAATATGATAATCAATGCTTGGTAGCAGAGCTTTAGAAGAATAAGAAACATGAGTTTATTATAGAAAACTGCTATTATCCTCGGTACAATATCAAATGTTACAGATAACTACGATGATACGACAATGACGAATAGAGAAATCAATAAAAACTTGAAATTCAAAGAAATCTGCACTAAAAAGTTCGACCATAGATAATCAATGAAGCGCCACCTAGGAGTGTATTTTAAGATTAATAGTTTATAAGGGATTATTTCGAATTAGAATCCTAGTTGCAAATAATTAAATACAAAACTTAATAATACGAAATCTGCAGTTTGTAGAGTTCATCCTGATTAATTTTGCTACGTAAATCATAAACTGAATCATTTTAAATAAAATATTGTCTCAATATTTAACTTGTAATTATGTCGCAATTTAGACTGATTTTTTAAATTCATTAGATAATGAATTGAAATAAAATTCAGCCATCTATGCCGTTTTGAACTGGACTTAAACTACGCCATCTGTTAGCGAACGCTAATTCTTAATAAATAATCAATAAAATATTTGCCATCTATGGCATCTACTTCAAGTGATATACTACATACTTTTAAATCAAGTATTTTATTTCTGTTTCATTGATAGAGATTCCTTTCGCAAACAATTTTGGGCAGTTTTCTATGTTGTGAAAAAGCACCTCCGTCCGAGGGAGCTTCAGGAAGAAGCTAGGAGAAAGATTTTATGTAGCGCTTTAATGTTCGGTAATAAAATCCTTTTGATAACGTATCCGCTATATTTCGCTTCGATTGCTTGAATAAAGTCGAGAGAATATGGCATGGCTACCGTTTGAGTTACGGTTTAGAGTCGGGATAGAGGGGCGGACGTAACGAGTTTGTTTTAATAATGACCACATAATTTACCAACAATAATACATAGATCACACGATATTGAAACTCGCAGTTAATTAGTGTATACTCATGCTAAAATTAATTAACTCGAAGGCAAATACACAAATAATCGATTTGTTTTAAAATAACGTTTACTACTGACATACTGTATATTTGTAATATGTTCCAATTAAATTAAATTATATATATATATATATATATATATATATATATATATAAATCAATTTTCCAAGTGCACCGTTCTTGTTAAGATAATTGATGCTTGAAGTGTAATTATGATCCTTCATCTTCAACGCTCATTGATAGAATGGAAGGAAAAAGAAAAGGGGAGAAGACGCTCATATCGTTTAATTTGGTGGGGTAATGTAAATAATATTTAGTCGTGTGTAAATTTCTTCGTTAGTAATAAATTTTGTTGGTAGGCAATACAGTTTTTTTTTTAATAATCCCTAATTGTATCTCTTCAGTTCCTATTCTACCATTTATCCTCTTTCAGTCAGCTCTCGCTTTTTTAAAATGTTCCATGCGAGCATTATTGGGACTGCCATGCCCTTAGTTCTAGTTAGTAAATAATGCGCTTTGAAGAATACGGGTGCCATTCCATTGTTCGGGATTCCACTGATCGCCGTTATTTGTATGCACCTAGGGCTTTAGGGAAGTGAGAGGACGGACGTAAATGTTTCAGGTTATCGCTGTTTATAAACTAAATTAATTTGAGAATACGAACGGGTTTATAAAATAAATTTCGCCAAAAATATGAATATCCGAAGAATGCGAAATATCTAAAGACTGCGCGATGGAGTCTTTAGTTCGGCGTCGGATGCTGACGAAAGTAAGCTACGGGTGGTGCAGCCGCCTACTCCGACTAATTACTAAACGAACATGCACGACTTAAAACAGTTTGATAAAATGTCCCTTTTTATTGTCCGTTTTGTGTTCCAGGCTGAAGTTATAATAATGTAAATATGAATATGTGTAGATAGGGTGCTGCAACAGTTTTGCCTTTGGCCATGTGTTTGTTCAGTAGCATGTGGTTTGAGTGGAATGCTTTTCATCTGAACTTGAGGCATAGTTCGTAAATGCCGCGCAGTACGCGGAATGTCATATACTGTGGGACTGGGTAGTGCTGGCATAACAGCATAACGGCAATGGCAAAATGGCAACTACTTCCACAGTACACCGGGGTGCACCCATGCTTGTATTGACTGTGCCCTGTACTTTATATCCGCATTAAACTTTCCACTTACTAAAAGTAGACATTCTCATCGGGTCCATTGCAAAGTTCATTGAAAACAAGATTCGATTATTGAAACTTGTTCTCTTGATGTCTTTAGTCATTTACTTCTTACCCAGTTTCGTACGCGCTATCATATATTAAAAGGTACAGTTCACATATAGGCTTTTCTTTACTCCGGTTATTTTATATTCCTGTCTACTCTGCAGGGAACAATGGCAATCAATACATAGGCAAAAAATGCGTAAACTATATAATAAACATACACAATAACCGCTTATTGCTTCCATTTATAGGCGCATCAACAGTATAATCTAGATGGTAATTAATCAATTTAGGGAATTTGTAATGATAGTTATTTCGTGTTTAATTTCGAACACTACAATGGAACGTTACTTTGATTCCAGCTTCCCGAACCCAGTTATCTACTTAATTAATTGATTAACTCGACTTCGACTCGGTTAAGCATTTCGGAAACAAACAAGATATATATATATATATATATATATATATATATATATATATATATATATATATATATATATATATATATATATATGTGTGTGTGTTGTTTGTATATTTGTATATAAGATTTTTAAGTTATTGTGTATGTATATATTTGATGCAGAAGTATAAATGACGCTTAGCGTATGTGAGCTGTAACATGTGTTCGAAATCGGTGCATCGATAACGACCGAAACACCGTCTGAATATGGAATATGGATGATGGCCGTTGGATCATTATTATTCTGAGGTGAGCTTGAGTATGAATAGAGTGTATTTCGACAGGGCGACAGGGCGTTAAAGGAGCGGGTGCATATAGCATGTAGTGTTGCAGAGTTGGCGGCAGAGGGTTTGGGGTGTAACTGTTGGAAGTAGCATGGCGAGTTTATTTGTGCGAACTATCTCTTGAGTCGAGTTTCAGGAGTTCACCTCAGAGATTACACGTTAAGGATGCGAGAGAACTGCGAGCATAGCAGCGGCAACGAGGAACGGCGCGAACGCGAGTGCCACAATCTCGGGCCCAACAATCCCGGCCCGGAGCCGGAATACATTGCGTGGAAACATTGATGCTGACCGCCAAGCCCAGATTACAATACTATTTCATTTGTTGTAAACGCGCATGGTTTATTCGGGGATTACAGGATATTAGGGAAGTTCCTCTTCTTGTGAACTCCAGCCCGTATAACTGTAACTACATGCTGTTTGATCCCCAAGCTAAAACAACATAATGTGAGCAAGCAGCAAGGTCTATGTGTTGATCAGATATACTTTCACAATTTATTGAGTGAAGGTTTTAGCTACGAAATTCAATTAGAAATAAAGAGTCGCAGTTTAATTTCCAAAAGTGGTTTTCCGAGTGGGAAGTAAGAACAGGACGCTAGCTAGCTAGCTGTTCCATTTAAACATTGTTTTTATCGAGAAAGTCGTCGCGGAACACTCCATTTGATCGGACGAATAGACCTGTCGTTGTTCATTAAAAGGTAATCACGGTGCCCCTTTGCATGGCCCATCGCACGAGGCACAACGCATGACGTAAGAACGGATACGGCCGTGTCCACAAATTACAATTACCGCTGCGATATTTATAGCGAATTCTTGCCGACTCGCGACTTAGTCTTGAATACTGCAGCACTGCAGTCGTACAACTCCAGAATAATCATGAACGTGCGGGTACGTGTGCTTCTGGCGTTGGTTCTCATTAAGACGAACTTCTCTATTCAGATAGGCGACGATGATAACTCGCATTTCGAAGTTGCAACTGTCAGTTCCTCTCGGAAACGTAGCAAGTTTCAAGAGAATCTCGCGTATAACGCCACTAGACTGTTGCTGTTGGTAAGTGCGAGCGCAGAAGCTAGTACACGGCATCATTTTTTGTTCGATCTAATCCACTCATGTCTGATTCTAGCAAGACATCACAAATATCACGGCCGGCGAAGACACCACCCTTAGCTTTACACGCCGCCTGTCACATCAACTTCGCCAGGACACGAAAGAAATGTTTCAGGCTTGGTCATGGGTGCGTTTATTTTTTATTTTTAACTATCCTCTCGATAAATATTCCCAATACAATCTATTAAGTTTGTGTAGCATTTATAACAACAATTGCCAATAAGATCAATCAATTATTGTTAAATCGTTTCGACTCCTCCTCTAATTGATTTAAGCCGCAAACGCAAATCACCTTGCCGTCTTCAGTAAATCAACAGCGACCCCTTTATAAATGATCCAAACATACTATTCGTAATAGTGAATACTAAGGCCAAGTATTATAATGACCAATTAAATAGACTGTTAGAGTTTTAATATTACTTCTGGGAATTATATCCTAAATTAACGAAACTTACACTTAACTATAGTAATACAGAAACGGCGGTTCTACAAAGACGAGTTCGTGGTTTAATAAAATTGTATTTGCACATAGCACCGGTGGCCGGGGTTAAGTACTATACAAGTCGGATGGATGAAAGTAACGGTTTTCATTTCTAGGCAGAAAATGGCGCAATGTATTCTAGTCACGTGGGATCATTTAAACTGAACGGCAGTGAATTGTGCTAGTAGTGGACGCGGACGGGCCGTAATTTGGATAAGGTGTTTCGACTGACAGTGAGAAATAGTGGCGGCCCATCCGGAGTCCGCAACGCTGACAGAAGCGCGTTATGAGAGAGGCAGCTCAGTTCGTTGAGAGTATAACCGTTAGCTGATAGCTTCAAGTGAAGAGGGGGCGGTAAGGTGAGGGACGTGAGGCTTTAATCCGCTGTCAAGGCACCCCGGCTCCGGTTCTGATGCCGCCGTAATGTCGTGCTGTTACCGGTATCAGGTATAAGGTATTGCTGTTGCTGTAGACGTCACTCGTCACCGTAGCGAATCGGATCTGATCACCAACACGCACTGTCAGCTCGAGCTTATACTCCGAATGCCATCTAGGTGGATCAACTAAAAAGAACCGTTGCAGCCGTCCTCTTAGCCACTGCGACTTTACAAAGAATCACTGCGGATGTATATATTAGTCATAAATTCACGCAGATAGGAAGGAGTCCGTGATCACGACATAGAGGATCCCGGCGTGTCCGACAGCACGCTGTGTGCTGCCCTTTCAAACGTCGCGTCCAGTACAATATGCGCTTGACAAGCTATTCTTGTCAAACTCGCTGATTCTTAATTGCTTGTTTACTCGACCAGTAACGGAACAAAAAATGTCCTTTTGATCGTTTTGTTATTTAATATTCTACAGAGAATTTACTACTGATATATTTGTTCACTTACTGAAATGCCTAAATTCTATACTGAGACTTTCTCTGTAATGGCCTATTATGGAACGCGAACTTTTGAGAGCATGCGGTGTATCTTTCTAAGTGTCTCAAAGTGAAAGGAACTTATTGGATTGACGCCAATGTAGCTGGAACTGAATTAGCCCCTGTGGTAACACAGAAGGTCGCAGCAAATGGCGAACTACCCCCCTAAACACTTTTAACAATCACCCACGAATTCTCGAATCGCTTTAAATGTGCAAGCCCAATGATCCCACAACGCGGGCCAGGTAAAACAACACATAACATTACGCTATTACGGCCGTATTCATGCCACCGTAAGAAATTACTCTGCTACCTCGCAGTTAAAGACAATTACAAACTGAAAATACCATTTTATATATCTCGCTAATAAATTTGCTTTCAGCCAACAGCCAACAGGAATTTCTACATAAGAATTAATTATCCGTTACTTTATAAATTCTTGTGACTAACACAATTAATTAAATTCCCTTTTGTTGTAAGAAAAACTTTTTTATAATACCTAATAATCTGTAAACATTTTTAAATTTAGCTTTCTTTTAAACAAAAACTAAAAATTATTTTCAATTGAAATTTGTTCATTTGTTGCGGATTTGTTGCGGATGTATTAAATACATGTAATAATAACGAAATATTGTCTTAAAAACAAATAACCTATTGACTACTTCCTTGGCTAATTCCACGCCAAATTTATCATTTTTAAGTACTATTATTGATATACCATTAGTTAAAATCGTCTTTTATATGTACAATGACAAAAGTAAATTTTAAAACTTAAAACTACCAATCAGAGCCCCGCAGAAGCGGGTTTTCGAAAGCCCGGCCCGGCCCGACAGTGAAAATTTGAGCTGAATACTTAAAGCCCGGCCGGGCCCGGCCCGTCCCCGTACAATGTTGAATTAAATAAATAAAATTACTGGACACATGTATTCCTTCAAATTCTTAAAATAGATTGAATTCGTGTTAATAACATTTTTTTTCAATTCACTTTGTTGTTGCTTTCCAAAGTATAATTAAATTAAATTTATCCAAGCCCGGCCCGGCCAGGCTCGGGTTAAATTATCCATCGGAAAGCCCGGCCCGGCCCGGCCCGGCCCGGCCCGGCCCGGAGTTTGAAAAATACGGCTTTCCGGGCCGGGCCAAAGCCCGGCCCATGCAGGCCTCTGCTACCAATGGCATTATTAAATAAAAACACGTCTAGTCTAGTGCTTCCAGATTAAACAAATTTCATAATAACAAAACGCAAACATAAATATCTTACAATTTTGTTTAACCCTTAGCAGCCATCTAGGGTATTTCAGTACCCCAGACGAAAAAAATCGTAATTTAAACATTCAGAATATATGAAAACTATACTAATCGGGGCATTTACGGACAGTAGATCAATGTAACATTCTCATGCGATACACACTAGAAATAATTTAGCTTCAGCAGCGTCACACGTGACAAATTTCTAAGCGTGGGGTAATTATAATCTTAAATTTGCGAAATATATATATACTTTTTCAAAGAAACATATTTTCATGAATGTAACATAAAAAAATACTACCAATAAAAAAAGATATGGTTATCCTCCTAAAGGCCGTTGAAAAAAACAGGTTTCGCGGTGACTACTTCTACTCGGATTTAGATTATTAGAAATCTAAAACAAAAGAAATTTTCTCTAATTTATTAAAGTAACTAGTGATTGAACGAACAGTTTGCCGATATATTGATTTGGGACAAAATGGCGGACTTTAAAATTTAAAATTTTTATTTTTGTGAAAATGAAGAAAAAAGAAACTAACCGTCAAAAAAAGAAATCCTTCATTTAATTACTAGCATATTATATCTCAAATAAACGTGCCAACTTTGAAAAAAATCAGTCGAGTAGTTTTCGAGATATCGTGGTCACCGTGTTAAAAATGCGGTTTTGAGAAAAACGCGTTTAAAGTTTCAATACTCCGTTCGACTATGCGAACGGAGCGTACTTTGAACGCCTGTAACTTTGTCAATTTTAATCGGACTAGTTCCAACTTTTTAGGGAATATTCTCCAATCATTGTACTTACTGAAAATGTCAAAATCCAAAAATCGATTTTTTAAAATTTCTGACTTGACTTAATTTTGTATATTTATGAAAAGGTTGAATATTTATGTATTCAGGCTGTATTAAAATGTTCATTTCTGGTGCTTTTGTTTTATTATATAAAAAAATTATAATAAAAGATTCGGCCTCAAATAATAGTGATAATAAGCGATTGGTATTTTTATTTTTTTGAGATATATTAAAATCCTTTCAAGATTTATTATGAGCGGTAGCTTCTAAAGAGTATATTAAGAATATGTAATTCGCTCATTATAAGCAACAGTGAAATTGTAGTGTAATTATTTTCAGTAGGTTACAGGCGAATTACTTCATCAGATTTCTAAAAAGTAACTGAGTAATCCAAACACGTCGGGAATAGTTAGTTTATAAAAGTAATTGTACTCTGATTAAGTGGTCATTCTATTAAAACTCTTTGAAATTTCTGCATCTATCTTTCTGATACCTATTTTTTCATCTTTTTAATTCATTTTTATAGTTCGTGCATGCCTTTGAACTCCACAGATTTTGAAAGAACCAATCTTTAAATTGTTGAATAAAAGCATTTTGACTAAAGAATCTTTGCTGGAACTCATTATTAGATCAATTTTTCGTCTATATGAGCTCTCAGTCAGGATTTTGTTTAATAATTTCAAGACTACTCTGCATATATAATCCAGGGCAATTGTTTATTTTAATTGTGGTATATAGGAAATAAAGTTAGGAGTTCATTTCGTTGGATGATCTTCCAGTAATTTCCCTTTCCAGATTTATTTGATGCTTGATGGATCTTATCTGGAATTGTTTATTTCACCTTTTTAGCAGTATTTTGCTTATTAAGCTTCATTTATGAAATTTTACGATGACGTTTGCATTGTGAATCAGGTCAAACTGATTAATGCTGGGTATCATTTGATAGAATCATTGGCTATCGATATTCATTTAAAAGATGTTAAAACATAACTACACCAGGTAAGACACACTAAACACTAACATAAAACCATCTTTGATGGTCAATGGTACAAACGATGGAAGTTGGCCAAGAGAATTCATTATATCCATTCAAAATGAGTCGCTGCTATGGTAAACTTTATTTTCTAAATGGACCTGGTGGTCTCGATGTCTTGAGATTCCAAAGGCTTTAATTTGTTGCCAGGACTCCAATTACATTCGTGGCAGTTCTTTCAGCATCTTCTCGTATTGTGAATTTCTCTGCAATAAAGTACGGGAAAGAATTGTGATCGTGAATATTTTTTCAAACATTTTCTTAACGGAAAGTCCCTAGAAGCGATTTCAACGATTTCTAGAAAAATCAAACTTGTGTTTGTATCTGTATGTGGGCCAGTGCCATCTAATACAGAAATTAACATGAAACTTTGCACATAAACATTATTTGACAATTCAAAGAACTGAAAAGCTTTTGGTGAAATTTTGTACACTGGAAGTGGGTGTTTACCTTGACCGTTTTTTGTACACTAATATTGAATATACATTTTTCGATCAAAAGTGTTTTTCTAAATTTCATTAGTTTTTGAGTAAACTGACGGTAAATATTATTAGAATTTGAAGTATAA
This sequence comes from Ocypus olens, assembly GCA_910593695.2. Taxonomy (NCBI): domain Eukaryota; kingdom Metazoa; phylum Arthropoda; class Insecta; order Coleoptera; family Staphylinidae; genus Ocypus; species Ocypus olens. The sequence goes on from OU343057.1 coordinate 17,206,803, forward strand.
TCTGTCATTTTAATCTTTTATAATTTTGAAGTTTCAAACGTCAGTATCAATCCGATCCTGCAAAACGCTCGCGGTACATTTAAAATGTCATTTAAATTGAAAATTAACCGTGAAAGTATACATTTTTTGGTCTTGGTTTTGTAATTAATCCATGGTTAATTAAATTTGTTTTCTAACTAAGATCAAATTATACCTAGAACTCTTAACATGTCCAAATTTAAATCGGGAATCTATAAAACATACGAGCAACGATTGCTTGTAAACCTATTTTAAATTTTAATTGAGGGCGCCTTTAAGCCAAAACATGCAAATTCTTGAGAAGATTTGTTGCGCGTTTAATAGGAATTGGTTCAAAATTCAAATGGATTTGAAAGTCATGAGTCTAATCAAACTTCAAGTAACATTCTCATAATTAATAAAAAATACGATACTTTTCATAGTCTGCAAAATAAAAACAAATTACTTATCAATTCCAATTAATTGGGAAAATAAAGCGTAATCTTGACAGCAAACAAATTTTTAGAGTAGAATCATATGAATCATAATCACATAAGAGTTGCCAAACTTTGTGATTGTGTACGGTTTTTGTATTGTATTGCTGCTCATATATTGATGTATATCGAACCAATAAACAAGCTTATATTATCATTATTTAGAGAAGTGAGTGGGACTTTTTAAATAATATTTTCTCTTAAATTATAGGGCCAGGTAAGGAATATTATCATAAAACAGCATTGTTTGAACTAAGCTGGCTTTAACTTAAAATCTCAGTATTGCAGATCACCCACAATCAGAAAACAAAAAGAAAAAGAGCCAACCGTAAAGTCACGTAATCATTATTTCGAAATGAAATTAAGCTCAAATATCAAATGTACTGAATTCATAATATACATAGATCACTAAAAGAAAATGTTTTAATAGTGATATATACATTTTTGGGTATTAATAAGTTTCTAAAATATTACATCTATAATGAATTAAATAGAAAAGCGGTGTTATTGATCATTAATTATTAGTATGCGTATATCTCCGTGTATATAATACAATGAATGTTATAATTACAGTGGAGGCAGAAGATGGGGCGTGGGGGAGGCGTTGGTTGTAGTAGTAATGCGGCTGAGAGGACTCAGAAACTGGAAATCCTACTCTAGTCGTATTTGTCCGCTACGTCGGGTTTTCAATCAAGTTCTCTCGATGCCCGTAACCAGAAGTGTCATAGATCTTTGGCAATTTTATATAAAAAAAGCACGAGACATATATTTACAATTGATGGTATTGTATCGACTCTTACGTCATGTCGTGCCACATTAATATGAATTACAATGGTAACGTAGAGCGGTGCATCCGGCTAAATGTGCAGAACTGTGCGTTTTAGCTTAAATTACAACCCTGTACTGGATTGATCTCTACGCTAGACGTGAAATCCGTGAGCCCTCCAACGTGCCGTATAATAAAATGATTACATCACTTCATTGAACAGCAACGGCGGCTTTCATCCGCTGTTTGTGTCCGGCATCTCCGGCCCAATGCTAATTGCCTCTAATGGGCAGCTTTTAATGGTAATTGCTAAACGAGTAGTTACAACCACCACTCAGATTGCGTCTTCTAATTTAATTATTGTTAATAACTAGTTTAGTAGAGGAATCGGCTTAGTATTTGTTGCGAGAGGGGAAAGCAGTTCCTGCTGAGGGTGTGTGTCAGCAAGGTCGCCAATGGAACAATTACCAACGCAACAAACAAATTGGCACGCGCCAGTTTCGCCTTCTATCTTCTAGTTTAGGTTAATGAGAATGTGCTATTCAGTCGGATAATTGCTCGGAGATATTGATCTGATGAGTTAGTGGTGTGGCGGCCGATAGGCTGACGGGAACTGCTATTAATAACAAAGGAGTTATTGGATCTGTACATTAGCTGTAATAGAGCATCAGTGCCTGGCGCAATTTGAAATCCTTGAGAATTTATCTACCGATTTCAAAGTTTATTACTTCTTCGTGGACCTCGGCGCTACTCAATGCAACCGCCACGATTAGGGCCACAGAACACCACCAGCTCCACATAGTGGAATTTCTCTGGAGCGACTTCGATGAAACGCGCTTTATTGGTTATATATAAATGTTAACTATCCGCATATACAAGGAGTAAGCATTCACACTTTATTTTTACTCTACTACCGCGTTCGATCTATTCGCCGGCTGGCCGTTTTCGCTCAAATAGGCAGCCCTTCTGCAGACATGAAGAATGTGGACACGTACAAACACACTCACACTCGCATACACACACGAATGTGGAGACACGGACAGGACAGCGGCATGGGATGGAATCGATACACTGTACTATACTTGTCAGAAGCTCTCATCGTAAAGTGTTCTTTATTGGATCAGTCGCGCGCTGCACCATGCATTCCAGCGTCGAATTCTCAGTAAACAAATACACCGCGGCGTGGCAAACCGTAACACATGTCTAAGGGACAGATGAGGGCAAAGAGGGAATACGAATGAAAAAGAGAAAACGCTGCTTTCAAATAATTACTCGTCCTGTACGCGTCAAATGGCGGAGGATTAAGTGAACGATATTTACATATTTAGTAGTTAATAATGGAACCGAGCCGACGACGGTTCCGCAGACATGTATCTGCCGGCGAAACGCTACTTTTTTTAAGTAGAGAATGTAGGCCACTAGAGAGATTTTAAATGATCTGCATTTCCTTCATAAATGCAACTAAAGTAGTTTCAAATTGAAACTGGCAAATGGCTGGCTCATAACAAAAGAAGCAAACGTTATAAAATTGATACATAAAATAAAACAATAAATCTCACGGAAAGGGTGTCGTTCGGTTAAAATGGCTGAGAGTGGAATTCGTGATAAGGATTGGAAATAACTAACCTACTCGGTGTGGGGTAAAGAAAGACGGCGTGATTGCCTGTCGATGTCGCGAACGCGAGGGATAATCAAAACACCGATGCTGCGATTGATTCATAGAGTGGATTAGCTATCGAGTTTGATTTTATTTCGGTCGCTTAATTTGCGATTAAGAAAGTAAAGAGCAGGTGCTTAAGAGATAAACCAATTAAAAGCACGCACATTTTTCACGGACAGTGACATACCATTTTTCTTAGTTTTAGTCTGTCTCTGATACCAGAGCGGGCCGAGGAAAGAGGCGAGTTTGCGGGTAAATAAATGTTTAGAACGCGGACACCTACTAACTGATAGGTTGCTGGAATACTACTGCTAGTTAGCGGTCGGCCTTAGACGAATATTAATAGAGTAGGTGGGCGATTCTCTCTGCCGTTTCTCTGCTTGTGGTGGCGGTACGTGCAGTACCAGTGATTGATGAAGTCTGCAGGACGTGAATGGATGTCGGTCGACTACACATCAAGCCGAAAGATTTACCTATGCATATTAACTTGTTCACACTTTTAAAAGCTAATATTAGCTGTGGAGATTCGGTTTACAGAGAGCCTAGCGATAAAGGAGGCGACGTAACGCATCAATCAACAGCTATCGCACATTACAGATGAACCGGCCCGACTATCTCCACCCGCATCCGCACTGTAATACACCATCGCCTATTTGGATGCGCCATTGGCGTCCCGTCGAGGCTGGCGCTGATGTTGCCGGCGGACCTGCGAGTCCTGGTCACTATCGCCATTTGATTCCATGTCGAGAATCTGCGAATCTACGTAAAACACTAGCGATAGTAATATTGCGGGACTGCCGAAAGTAATCTGAAATTGAAACAATTCGCGAATGCGGATATTAGAATGGCCGTAGGGTTGGTTTTCTATAGCTCGGGCCTGATTCGAGCGCAGTTGGTCGACTCACATCCTCACATCCGTCGGTTGCACTTCTCAATGCTATATGTTAGACATTTACGGTTCACTAGGACGATATGCTGACCTGCATTGTACTCTCGGTACTATACAGTATCCATATTGCTGCGGAAGTGGTCTCGATAAAACGAGTTAACTGACTTATGCAATCCCATCCTAATAACCGCAAACAAAGTTGCTACTTGTACGACTGCTTCAGGGTGTATCGGTTGCTTTGTCTGCGTTCACCTCCCGGCCACCCAGTGTTTGAGTTGATACCGCTCCACCACGACTGAACCGCATCCCATATTTGTTTGCGGCGAACTTTCCGAAATAATTCTCCTGCTCGTTACAAAAATGTAAAGACAGTGCTGGCTATATTGAAATTCTCCATTTTCTCCTGTAATATCCTCAGAATCGTTTGGATATGAATCGCAGGTTTGGCAGTAAGGCATGAGTTACTGTGATGGTGGTCGGTTTATAAATCTCAGAGAGTGGTTTCGTCCTAGTCGTAGTATTTGCCATCAGAGAATTTCGCGACAGGCGGCCAACTGGAAGAAGCAACAGGAGCCGCGGGTCGAGAGGGGTCACGGGAAGGCGCGCGCTTGCTACGAACAGCACGCGGCTGAGCGGCGGGTTGCGTTGCTTTTCCCTTGCTGTCGCGTTCATATTCTCAATCGTTCGGTGGCGGCGGCGGCGGTGAAGGCAAACGCGCGCGCTTTTCGCGGACTACGTTACGTGTTTTCATTGTGTGTATTTATTATATGTTACACTTTCGCTCAAGGATTTTCACTTGAATTACTTCCAAGGTAAGCCAATTCATTAACAATAATGGCAATTAGCAAGTTGTGACTAGTCAGCGTGTAAAGGATACATTTAGCACACGCGTCTCTCTTATTGTCAATTTATTAGTTAGTAGTTTTGAACTATCTACAGCGCCGCATCAATCATACCGGCGAACACAAATTAATTGTTTCTCCGAGCAAATTGTGGCGAGTGCGTTAAATGGATGTTTAACTGAGTTATTCCCGGGCAGTATTTTGAAAGTTGATAGACGCGCGAAGCTCGCAACTAAGCTCTCAATTGAGATATATGAAGCCGTGTCACGGAGTGAATGTCTGTAAAAATATTACTACTGTATGCTTTTCTTTCATTTCTCCGTTCTCAGATTAAACCTGCTATTATTCCTTAATATGAATTAGCGGATATATTCTCCAAGAAGCGACATTTATTCGTTTAGTGTATTATGTCGATATGAATTATACAAATATAACGAGCGAAGAACATTATAAAAGAATTTTCAAATAAATCTCGCTCACTGAGGATTGCATTTCATTTGCATTGTTTAAGCAATTTCATTTCGTACATCAAACAATTAAACTAGTGGCCAAAGCCCGGAAAGAAAAAAGCTATGAAAAGAGCCCACGAACGTAATGGTAACGGCAACCGTCTGTGACCGCGATAATTCGTGCCCCACCGTGCGGTCTCGTGGCAGTAGAATAGATCTTCTTATCGCGTAATGAAGATTCAGACGAGACGAAGACGAAAGGTTCCTGCTCAGGATTCCAACTTACTTACTTACTTCCTAACACAGTCCCCACTTCTACCTTCTAACTTCCAACACGAAAGATAGGACACCCCTGGCATCACCCATCATCACTCTGCGTTATAATCTCACTATTTGCAGCTTCATACTTAATACCACAAAAATGCAATCTCGCTTTGGACGGACACGAAACATTTGTCGAATTAAGCGTTTCCTACATTCTTGATTCAGCGAACCGTAAATTCCACATGCACATTCCATCATCGCGAAGTCTTCAACTCGCGATTAATGCGGGTTTTTAATTGTTCGCGACTCCAAATGCGAACCGCACCAACAAAGCACATGCCATCCGAATACTTTCTGCATAACATTTTTATAACCGATTTGTAGAGAGGCCACTGATATTGTTTGCGTTTTATATTTTATAATCATTTCATTTTGCTGGTATCTGGTATGTAACGAAATTGAATATAATCAGATATTCATGTTTACTGTTAATGTGTTTCTGTCGAATTATTGATTACGGAAAATCTTATGGTCGACTGCTATTTCAGTTTGGCATCCGTTCGTCAGCAAGCAAATGTAACGGGTTGTGTTGCCTGCAAATAGACGCGAAATGGCGTACAATTGCCGTTGTATTGAAGTTTTAAATGTAATTATTCAGCGGCAGTTTGCGAGTTCTTGCACCGTATCGTAGTTGTTTTTGTGAGCCAGTGGCAATAAGAAGGCTGTGGGAGGTACGCGCAGCGCGGGATCGCTGACTTTCTCCGAGTGTCGTATTAAAATGCGGACTAGCCAGGCGCGATAGGGCACAACTGGCTGCCAAAGCGTACTTTTATTAGGCCATTAATAAATTATAGCAACAGGCGGGGCAGCCTATTGCTCATACATAAACTCAAGTAGCATCTTGGCTTGACGTAATAATGAGATCCGGCCGGATATGGCAATAGGATTTGGCTAAATAGAGGTGATCAATCACCGAACAGCAGCGTGTCACTGCATTGACTGGCGGATGGCGTGGGGCACCTGAGCCTTCGCAGAATAACTTCAGCCCCGCATCTACCACATCTGCAATACACCGTACACTAATGGTCGGCCCAGTATCGCGTTCGGTGCCGGCATCGCCGGCCGTCCACACCCCCGTACCATCGGCCCCACACATCCATACACACACTCACACATATACAATCGGGGCACCACATGAATATGCATGCGCTAGCCACACTCATACACCCTTGTATGGGCCCTCTATACACACATGCACAGAACTCATACACACGTACACACACACGTACGAACACATATGCCGGTGATGTATCACCTACAAGCGCACGTCACTTCCTGCCCACTACCATCAATTACCAGCCTAGATGAACATGTAACTTCGGCAACATGCATGAAAGGCCGCCATAAACACGACCGTCAAATGCATTCGATGATATTTCGCGACACGGAATCACAGGTCTAGTGGTCCAGATGCCGCTTGTCTGTTGACCGCCCAATGACGCGCATCGTTAGAATTTGAGGGCTCAATTATCCGCTCGGCCCGTTACCATACCTGCATGGATATCAAACAATAGTACATTCACACAAACCTATACACAACAATATATATATATATATATATATATATATATATATGAATATTTGTGTATGTGTATATGCGTGTACGAATATGTGTATGTACTTACACATATAAAGACACTTCTGCTAATTGATGAGCCCGGCGCCTCAAGCTTTAATCATCAATCAAACAGCGCTGCGCATGACAGCCGCGTGACAAGACTGGCTAATATCAGGGAAAACAGGCTGCTACTTGCAGTTTCGATAAATCAGCATTAGCTTGATGTCAAAGACGCCCCGATGTCCACAAGATCAAGACTGAGCGCGAAGTTTTGAATATAATAGCAAATCTTTACAAGACTTAGTACAAGACCATCTATGGTACACTAGAGTATGGCACTCACTTACTCCACACCGTCTTCTTATCCAACGGAAACGTGTGTGTAATATAAGGATGCAAAAGCGGCGCTCCACATCTCACCGCACCATACCGTTCTAGTCGGGCGCTAAGCGACAGAGCCAAGCAGAGGCACTTGCAAGCCGAGTGCTCGGCACAATGGCAGCGGGCGAGGGCTTAGGGACTTATCCTGCCATCGATACCAAGCACTCGCTGGCGTCGCAATGGGCCTTGCATGGTAATGGAGCTACTTTACTGCTAACTACTCTAGACTCTCTAAACTAAATGGACTCGATCAAAGAGACCACACTTCCTTTCTTCAGGTTACATTTTAAGTACTCCACATATCGATTAATTGTCTCGGTTTCCTAATTCATTCTCTCCGTGTAGCCCCGATCTCATTTCTACGGAATTATTATTCCCCAAATTGATTCAAAGCGATCGCGGGGGGAGGTGTCCGGACTAGCCCATGTCGTTCGGTAGTATGTGTGCGGTGCGCCCGCCGCCGAGAAAAAAGCGACAGTCAGCAAACGAGTAAATGATGTGGTCACTAACAGGCAGTCGATATATTGGCGGTATTTTATCGTCAATGGCCAGTCCAGAGCAAATTTGAAAGCAAATAAGGCCACTGCTGAATATTAGCCTGCAGAGAAATCCGAAATGGGACAAGCAGGAAGCAATAGCCAGGATCATTAATTTAAAAGCTACATATTGGTATGTTTTTGTGGTGTAATGTTGACTGTTGTCTGGAGATGGCACTGCGATAGAACCCGTCACAAAGAGAATTGATGAGAACGGCCGCATCGGTATAGTGTACAGGGCAGTAACTATAAATGCTGACGGTGTGTTGGTATTTTCTTCATTTAAAAATAACAGCTTAATATTAATTCAAGTTCTAATTTAAAATATTTACCCACAATCTTATCATATACGGTCAGCTTTTATCGATTAAATATCATTTTAAATCAAGAAATTCGCCAAATTATATTTCGATTCAATTCTATAACTCGTTACCAAATGCTACGACAGAATGAAATAAGTTCAATTGAAAAATGTACTGTTTTAATCACAAACACCTACTATGAATAATACTTAATTTTATGTTATAAATTATATTGTATTAAGTACGAAGATAGTTATCTCAATCTATACAAAAATGTATGACTCGTGTTAAAACATAATATCGAAACTCAATTTTTTTGTATAGATTTGTGTAATTGTTTTTTGTTTTTTGTAATTTTGTAATTTTGTAATTTTTGTGGGTAAATGTATTGATACAAACATAATTATAACGTTGTAATAGTCACAAGCATCCTCAGGGTTCAGTTAAATAAGGTTTAATTTAACCCTTAATAGTCACACCTCCGAAAAATGACGTAATAGTCATTCGGGGTGTGGTACACCCCACGCCTTTGAACTTCGGTCAATTGATGTTAAATTGACAAAAAAACAAAAAATAACAATCTGGGATAGATTTTGAACTTCTAGTTACAAGAATATGTGAATAGTTTTCGAAACCTGCAACTTTACATGTGAAAAAAAAAATGTTGCAAAAAAAATTCCGCAAATATGAGTTCTTTTGCAAAAAATACGGTAGTAATTTCAATTTTCAGCTAAAAAATAAAATAGTTTGAACCTGAAAACCTGAAATAGTATCATTCCAAGTGGAATTAATCAATTTTGCGACCTTTCCAAAAAGTATATTTATTTTCATGATCGAAGGTGGGATTTTTTACGAAAAAATTATATTAGTATTTTTCTAATATAAAGTCAATTTAATGTTAAATATGAATAATAAAATATTTTTAAAACTAATATTATGAAGAAAAAAGGCTATTATAATGTAAAAGACAATTATTCGATCCCAAAAGAGCATTCGACGCACATATAAATATGTGCGATGAATGTCGCACATCGACCTCTCACAACTGCGAAATAGCATGTGCGACTTTTTGTCGCTTCTTCTGGAACAAATATCGCAGCGCTTTTGATTCGGCAATCTCGGAATAATCCACAGAGAAGAAAATGCTCAGAATTCTTTTTTTGACACAATGATCACACGGGGTGTCGTACACCCCACAATTTTTCACGAATTTACTCAAACAGGTACCACATTAACACTGACGCGTGAGCTCAAATAATACCTATTGGGGTCCACAATAGAAGGTTCAAACTATCTGTAGATGGAGTAACATGTCCCGTTTACTTTCAATTTCAGGGCCTTATTCAACGTTGAAAAAAAGGCTGGGGTGTATCACACCCCTAGTGACTATTAAAGGTTAAGATATTTGCAAAGAAATACATTTCTGTATTATATTTATATTAAATTTTCTCCAAATGAATTTTGTAATTACTGTTTATTTTACATGCATTTATGTTTGTATTTGTATTTACTTTGTATCTTTGGAGAAAATAAAAATGATTATTATTATTATTATTATTATATGAATAATGCATACAATTTATAATACATTTCTTAATATATTCATTCTGACGTTTGCATATATTTGTAGCTGCAACTAAATTAGCAGAAGCAAAAATAATAATAATAAAAACAATTTTTAAGGCTAAATTATGCAACTGAAATTTACATGGTATAGGTAATATATATATATATATATATATATATATATATATATATATATATATATATATATATAACAATTTTGTAAATTTAATAAAATTTATAATTAATGTAAGGTCTGATATAAAAAAGAAATTTACAATAAATTGAAAATATTGACAGAAAACAAGAATGAAAATTGTTCATTCAAATAAATTTGTTATGTAAATTAATTTCAATTGCTACAAATATACCGTATGACTTTTTGACCGCGAAAAATAGGAAATATGCATGGGGAATCGATTATTTCGTACTCTCGTGTTCAGTCTACACACAAATAAATAGCACCGTAGGATGGACCATTCTTTTACTCTTCTTATGATACCAAACAATTCGTTATTTGACTGAAAAAAATGGTATAAATTATAATGAAGAGTTATTTTAATTAATTGGTTCAAATGAAATTTGATTCCACATAATTAGGTACACAATATTTCCTTACTTTCTCCATCTATTAAAAAAAACACCACTAGATGGCATTAGGTTGTAATTAAGGATAGTAATTAAGTTTTTTCGTATTTTATTACAGATGTATATTAGAGTAATTCATCCTTGCACCATTTCCTCTAATTCGAAATTATTATTCGCTCGGAATTGTTTAACTATCAATAATACCAATAAGACCATTGGTTAAAATAATACAGCAATGAGCATCCTGCATCATATTTTGCTGCCACTTTCGCTTTTTCCTCAAATTTTCCAATAAGACGATGAATGGTTGATACAGATGGTCACTCTGAGTAAGCTAACTCTAGTGTAGTAGGTTTTGCGGTCATGAAAAAAACCTTTCTTCGTTAGAATAATTATTTATGCAAACAAATTGACACCGAAATAAACGTCAAATAGACAAACGAGATTCTACTGACGTACAATCAATCAAAAAAGTAAAGGTAACACCATTGTTTTGAACAAATTTAATTTCGTTTAAAGCTTTATACAGATGGTAAAAAAGCGTTAAATATTAATTGTATGGTACCATAGGAAGCGCAATAAATTAATCTATCCAAGTGTTACAAGATTTCTTTGAGATTAAATAGGGGACCAGCAATAAAAAGCAAACCGTTTTCCCATGTTAACTTGCTATGTTCATACGGTACATTTCTCGAATGTTAATTTCTTTGGGTTCATTAAATTGAATTTAATATATATCTCTATATATTTATGCTTTTTTGTTCATTGGTGTAGATATAAAAATAAAGGAGTGTTATTAAATGTCATTTTTACATGAATAATTTTTTATTTAATTTATTTCATCTCAAAATTGTTTTAACTCTTAAACACAAGTCGTTTATTATTATGGCATATTTTCGGGCCGGCACAATGAATAAAAATGGTGTATGAGAATGTACGATCCCATACGCATTTAATCAATCCACGGAAATGTTTCCAGAAGTGGTGGTCAGTTTCCGCATTTTCTCCCAGCACTGCTACAAGTTGCAAGTTTTTTTGGAAACTGGAAATGTGGGCAAAGGAAACTTCATAGGTCGTCCCACGGTAGCCACTCCAAATATTGGGGAACAAGTAAATGAAACAATTGATTGAAATCCTCACACTCTCGTCCGTCGTGCGTCGCAGCAAATTAGTAGCATTGAAATCATACCTTTTCTTTTTTAAATTTCCAATATTGCAACGTGATTAGAAGAGTGCAATGTTGTTTACTTTGAATATTTGGTCTAAATCTTACACCAATAAAAGTTAAAATGTATGGCGCACAGTGGGACTGATGACTATTCTAGAGCGACAAAAGTCAAATGGACCGTTTATTTTAAAATAAAAGTAAGATCCTATGTTTTTTCGGCTGCTGATTTCCAATGTGAGTGTACTTTTTTTAATTTGCGCCCATCTAAAGGCTATAATTCGGAAAATACACCTAAATATTTACATTTTTTATGAAGGTTTTCAAATAATAATGACTTAAATTTTATTTAGCAAAATAATGTAACCATAATAAATTTAAACTTTTAAGTCATGCCCGGATTTTATTCATCTTAATTTAATTTAATTTATAAATCTTAATTTTTATTTTATAATTCAACAAAGAAATTTTTCCACAAATCTAGATTTATTTTGAAGGTTAAAGTCTCTCAAAATAAAACTAACTTCTGTAGCTAAAAAGTGTTTACTTTCAATGTTTTAAATCGTTTTTTTTTTTATGGAAGCACACAAAGGATTGCCTCGGCATCGATCGAATACGGAGAGTTACAGATTAGTGTCCAAATATCGAAATGGAGAACATTTAGGAAGATACTATTCAAGGGAGGGTGGAATATACAAAAGGACGTTAATTTTGTAAATTTACAAAATTACGCTATCATAATTTGTTGAGAAGTCGAAAAACAAAACTACAGCTGATTTTTTAAGGGGCGAGTTAAGGGGTGAAACATGGTTTTTAGTCGAGAAAAAAAAATACGTATCAAATATTTTGGGCCCCTCTACAAATCCACTAAATTTCATTAAAATCGGAGTGGAACGCATGGATTACTTCCCTTGCTAGTACATAACTTTGCAAGTTGTCGTAAGTTATCGCAGCTAGAACATGCTAAGAATCATGTGAAAATGTATGAAGAAAAATGACATGAAAGTCGTTTTTCGGCAAAATTCGGCAATTTTGTTGTACAAGCCAAAATATATCCAAATTTATAATAAAAATTAACGATGAAATCAAAAAATTATAACGACAAATAAGAACAACTGAAAAAATACTTATCACTGAAAGAACACTCGTTATCATGTACTAATTGCAAAAAAAAATCCCATTTATTTATATGCACATTTACTAACTGTTTTCTGCATTTGAATATGTACAAATACGCTCCTTCATATCAACTCGTAAGTATTCGGCAAGATGAGTATAGTCATTGTCGCATTTCACATCAAGTGTATCTGCGACAGGCGACTTCTAACGGTTATTTTGATTGAAGAAGTGTTATAGAAAGAGATTTTCAGCTTTTTTTTTTTTTTTGGGAGTACAATTTTTTTTACTTTTGTCGCGCTAGAATAGTCACACTGTGTGGCGTTTGTTATTAGGAAACTAAGCTTACTTTAATTTTTTTTTTATTCGACAACACTGTGCCAGTGCGTCTATGTCGTACGTCACAGCACTGCAAATTTCTTTGATGCCAACTTCATAAAAATATAGTGGGATCACTAATATAAAAACGAAAAAGAATTAAATATAAAATTGGTAATTACGAAAACAAATATAGAACAATTACGTTTCTGGCTAATAGAATGAATATTAAATAATACAAAAAACATTTGCATTATTGCAGATAGTCAATACTATTAATGTAACATTGTTTTAAGGCCAATTTTTTGTATATAAATGGCTAATTACTTAATTTGTGTATTTATTTGAATTAAATATTAATTTTTACATTCAGTATTTATCAGGATTGTGTTTAATCTAGAAGCAATAGGCATGCTGGTAATAATTTTCTTTGATGTTACAGCTCCTCAAGATAGTCTGTTATAAAAACGGTGTAAATTAATGTTATATTATATTATAATAAATTAATCTAAATATCGTGTAAATAAATTACATATTAATTTTAAAATATTAAACTTATGTTATGCTACGAGCATTAGCCAGGAAAGTAGTTTGTCTTATAGTCGCAGTAAGACTTATATATTTGTAGATTTTAGGAAAGGTTTTCGTTTGTATCGAAAATAAGAGTAAAATAAATTGCAAAAGATATTGAGGAGTAGGCAGCGCTGACTGAAACTGCTGCTCGTGATGTCAAACGTAAAGTAAAAGATATGTGAAATAAAACTTCAAATATGGTTACACATTGTCTCTTTAGTTCCACCGCAAACTTGTATTTTAGATTATTATGCGTCAGAACGCCGACGTAGATAATTTCGTATAAGCTGAGGATGGCGTCCGGTCTTGTCGGCGTCAGAGGCCGGATCTAGCACGAGGAGGTAAGGACGGTCATCCTGGTCGACCACTACAGCAGGAAATACGTGGCGATTGTAGAACGTGGAACAGTCCGTTTTGGAGAGGTGCATTCCAGAAGCGAGACTTATGCGGGAATGCAGCGTGATTAAGAGAAGGAAATTGTTCTGCGGCGCCAGTTTATCTGTGTCAGAGGGAAGACACTCGGAGAGCACTAAGCCAACCCTACCTCAAACCGCTGAATAAATACTTTTCCAGTTACAAACAGAATTTTTAATTATATCCCAGTTTTCGCACTTTTACGGCCGGAATAATATCGCACTTCATAATAGTCCCTCGTTATCTGCAAATAAAACATTGTATGGCCGCAGTGTGAAGCGGGAGTGCCATAGACAGATAAATATCTATCGGGGTGAAGTATGAGTCGTGACTGTGAGTAGGATGCTCATTAAGTCGCATATGCCGAGTTCTTTTTTAACAGTTCCCTTCATTCGAGTTTAATACTCCAATATAGCAGTAATTGTGGCTATACTGGTAGGTATTGTATTATAAATGAATATAAATGTATATTCCATGTAATGCTGAGGTTGAGATGTGATCCGAACACATGTGTCAGGATGATGCGCTCGCACGATGCCTTAATTGTTTGAATGCCAACGGGAGATACTTATGAATAGAAAGTGTAGACCTCAGATCCAATAAAGGCACGCTAATATGTCTTAGTCAGCGCTCTTGCGGCCGCCGGTTTCAGAAAGCTACACGGCAAACGTGAGTTACGTTACGTACAGCTCCAGCGTTTCCAGTGCGCCGGCACGACCCCTGCTTCATCTCTCGTGTACAAACAAATGTAGAAACGCGTATAACTAATAATTAAACAGAGTAAATTGCCAGTAAACCGATATGTAAACTCTGGCTGTACAGATAAGCGCCGGCTGATGGTTGAAATGGCTGGCAAGGGCGCGTCACCGGCGGACATTGCCACTCGATATATCCACGGTTTTGACACCGTTACTGCTATGGCCAGATCCTGCATGCCTGGTCCTGTATTCACATCCACATCCACTGATTCCATGGTGCCCAGTTAACTTGTTATGTCCCGCGGTCACGTGAAGAGTAATTTATTAAGCTGGCGCTGTGTATGAACGAGCCTACACAGTGACGATTGCATGCTATGCTATGTTATGCGCCGTAGGGTCATGAACTGTGACGAATTTATATATTTCAGTATTTCACTTCTAAAAAGCTGCTCATCGTAAACGCCAAACCCATAAAATAATCGTAATTCCTAATACACTCGGTAGATTTACTACTGCTGCCGCTGCAATTCGGAACGCGTTCATTTTAATAATAAACTCCACACATTCGTATTCATATTGCGTAAATTATTTTGAATGTAGTCAACAAAGTTTGTAATGTGCAGGGAGAATATATCTGACAGCGTAAGGCGCTCCGTCAAGCTGAGACGGCGGCAGCGGCATATTGGGCCCGCCCTGCCACCTGCGGCACCCTTACTGCCGCACAATTGAAAGTCATCGCTTTATTATTATGGATAACCCGCGCATTGCATTCCACTACAACCAAACAGCAGAAAAGCCGAAATGGTAAACAATCATGGAAAACAACCAGTTTGATATCCAGGCTAGCCAGAACTGACGATCATCCTATATCACATACATTCGTACCCGCCATATATTATTTGAAGTACAAGAATATGACGGGGATGGTGCACACCACGCCGAGCTGGGGCACGTTACGCCACGCCGCAGCCATAAAGTACGCCGCCCTGTCGGCGGTCTGTCGCCAAGGGTGCTGACATTAGCAGGCTATTCGGATCCGACCCCAGATTCAGCACTTGCCGACACCGCGGCTATTACCATTCATGATTTATATTATAGAAAGTGCACGTGTTTCAGGTTCCGGAATGGTGGCAGCGGCTACTTCGATGGACGACGTCGACGAGGAATTCTTTAAATAAGCGGTGCACAGATAGTCATCGCAATATGACAAACGGGGGACCTCTTCTACTTTGCGCTTTCTTGCCAGCAATACTAGTTACAGCCACAGGTAAATCAATAATTGTATCAATATATTGTTTTGCAGTTGTATAGAGCTTAAGGTTTAAGAAAAATTGCAAATCCACAAACATACACACTCTC
Organism: Ocypus olens; assembly: GCA_910593695.2. Classification (NCBI taxonomy): domain Eukaryota; kingdom Metazoa; phylum Arthropoda; class Insecta; order Coleoptera; family Staphylinidae; genus Ocypus; species Ocypus olens. The sequence continues at coordinate 17,222,795 of OU343057.1, forward strand.
GAATCAACAGATTGCGTTTACTTGTTTACATAGTTTTCTATGGTAAGCAGCTTATTCAACATATAATCAACTATGTGTTGGGTGACTTGACTATAATATATACCCACGATAAATCTAACAAAGTTTAAAATTTTGTTTTTTAAATCACATTTAGAATCAATACTACAGTTTTTAAAACATTTTTTTGTTTTTTTCGCTTTAGATAGTAAAATAAAAATTCTATTATATTACATAAGACTTTTTTTATTTTGACATTTTTCAACATTTTTCAACAACATTTTACAAAGTTGTTTCAAATTCCATAATAATTAATTAAGATAACCACAAATAAAACTGTATCATGATGTTCAGTGGCACACTCAGGATTTAATTTTGGGAAGGGCTAAATATTTTTGTGTAAATTCATTAAATGAATATAAACATGTATTTAAAGAGTGTACATGGACGACACTATAAACATACAAAACATATTTTAAATAATAAAATAATTTTGAATAATCTTTTTTGTTATGGGTTTTGGGTAGGGCTTTTCTTCATTTATTCTGATATTGGCAAAAAAAAATGAGGTTTTAATTAGATGAAATCCAGTAAGGACTAGTGATCTTATTGACCATCCTAGCAGCACTTGCCTCTCAATCCAGCGATTTAAAAACACCAAATCGAGATATTGCCGAAAATTAATGTTATTCGTAAAATTGTTTGTCTTTAGAACTGGTCTAATTTATACTGATTATCATGAATGTTGTCATTTAAATATTGATTCTTGACGCAAGCTGATCTTTACATTTTGTATAATTTATGCTATAATTTCATAAACTGTGAACATTAGCCGACGCGAAAAAGAATAACGTGTGACAATTTAATTATTTCGTGATGTCTAGTTTTACACACACTAGTTGCACATAAATATATAAAAATATAAAAAATTATCTATATTGCATTCGTAGTTTTCCCGAAAAAAAGTCCCAAAACTTAGCCTGCTTGGACGCTGGTTACTGTATGATACCCCATTAAGAGCAAAAGTCTCAACAGAAAATAAAATATGTTCTACTTCTATGACATTGAAATCTAATTTATTCTCCTATAGCTCTTGAGTAGGCTGCAGTTTGTACGGATGAATTTAATTACTTTTTAAACAATTTTGGCAATTGTGGAGTGATAAACATTATACTCGAATTGATACATGTGAATTTTCCTTAAACGAAAGCAGCATATTTGTTTCAAAACTTTTTCAGTTTTACTAATCGTATCCTGAGATATGCTAAATCAGGATATTTTGTTTTGAATAGATTAACCACATCAACTTGACTCCAATGTTCGTATCCAATCATAAACAGAATTATTATTTTATGGCTTTCTGTTAAATGCATGTTTCTAAACGGTGTTTGAACAGTGCGATTTTTTATCATTGCCAACTTTTTTGTTATATTCTAAAACATGTTTAAAAAAGAAGTATCTGTAGAATTGTTTTTCACCAATATTAACCTTTAATAGTCACTAGGGGTGTGATACACCCCAGCCTATTTTCGACATTGAATAAGGCCCAGAAATTTAAAGTAAACGGGACATGTTACTCCATCTACAGATAGTTTGAACCTTCTATTGTGGACCCCAATAGGTATTACTTGAGCTCACGCGTCAGTGTTAATGTGGTACCTGTTTGAGTCAATTCGTGAAAAATTGTGGGGTGTACGACACCCCGTATGATCATTGTGCCAGAAAAAAAATTCTAAGCATTTTCTTCTCAGTGGATTATTCCGAGATTGCCGATTCAAAAGTGTTGCGATATTTGTTCCAGAAGAACAAAAAATCGCACATGCTATGTCGCAGTTGCGAGAGGTCGATGTGCGACATACATCACACATATTTATATGTGCGTCGAATGCTCTTTTGGGATCGAATAATTGTCTTTTACATTATAATAGCCTTTTTTCTGCATAATAATAGTTTTAAAAATATTTTCATATTCATATTTAACATTAAATTGACTTTATATTAGAAAAATACTAATATAATTTTTTCGTAAAAAATCCCACCTTCGATCATGAAAATAAATATACTTTTTGGAAAGGTTGCAAAATTTATTAATTCCACTTCGAATGATACTATTTCAGGTTTTCAGTTTCAAACTATTTTATTTTTTAGCTGAAAATTGAAATTACTACCGTATTTTTTTGCAAAAAAACTCATATTTTGCGGAATTTTTTTTGCAACATTTTTTTTTCACATGTAAAGTTGCAGGTTTCGAAAACTATTCACATATTCTTGTAACTAGAGGTTCAAAATGTATCCCAGATTGTTATTTTTTGTTTTTTGTCAATTTAACTTTAATTGACCGAAGTTCAAAGGCGTGGGGTGTACCACACCCCGAATGACTATTACGTCATTTTTCGGAGGTGTGACTATTAAGGGTTAAACGAAAGCAGCATATTAAATCCTGTTTTGTTTCAAAACATTTTCAGTTTTACTAATCGTATCCTGAGATATGCTAAATCAGGATATTTTGTTTTAAATAGGTTAACCACATCAACTTGACTCCTATGTTCGTATCCAATCATTAACAGAATTATTATTTTATGCCTTTCTGTTAAATGCATGTTTCTAAACGGTGTTTGAACAGTGCGATTTTTTATCATTGCCAACTTTTTTGTTATATTCTAAAACATGTTTAAAAAAGGAGTATTTGTAGAATGTTCATAGCCAGTAGCACCAAATTTTTGGATTTTTGAGAAAACTGTTTTTCACCAATATTAAAATACATTTAAAACTACATTGCCCACACCCGTTTAAATTCTCTTTCTAATATTATAACGCTTGAAATGCCGTCCGTTTAAAAAAGAAATGTTGATGACCTCGCGAGTTGAAGAAACGTTACTTCTCAAGAATTGACAAAAAATATTAGACAGGATTGACGTGTTTTTTTTTTCATTTAATTGTAAGACATTTTCCATTTTGCTAATTTTCCCTGCAACTAGTTTAGCTTTGAATTTTTAAATACAATCTCATTTAACATATATGTATATCTAGAAAGAAAGTTTAAGTTAAAGCCATAGGTAAATTATTTATCATCAATAATTGTATCAACATTTTTATTTTACGTTATAGAAAACAAATAAAACTTTAGTATAAGTTTTAAGTTTTCAAACGCACAAACTTTCCAATCAAAGGCCGGCACGGTATGCACTTATTTAAACGGTCTTTCATTAAAACCGTGCTCTATACGTTTATTTAATGTTTTGTTATATATAGAGCGAGAGAGAGATGGAAATAAGGAACAAAGCAGATGTTACCGCTACGCACACTGTCAGAAGAGTAACACTCATCTCCATGAACTCGAAAATGTCGCTTAATATCGAAATAAGTACCCAGTGTATTTTTAGTAAAATCGGCTTAGTGCGCTGTGCCAGTGAATATTGAGGGAAGAAGCAGCACAACCAAATGTCGGATGATTTTCTAAACATGGCAAATTAAAGGAAGTTAATTTGGGGCTTATCTTTCAGCAGACACATTTGCTCTCCCAGAAACCGTATGTCTAAAATGATGACGAGCGAGAGGACGGAGGACCGGGGAACCAGGGCGGGACTATAGGTTTACTTTAACAGATACAGCAAACAACGTCTCGTCTCTTGTGCTACTAACTATATTCGTCTACTCGGGATGATGTATTCACAATAACAATTGTCACGAAACAGAGCTGTTGGGGAAGTTAACATCTTCATTAACTCGTTTATCATATCTTACGTATGTGTATATAACATGTTGTGTTATCTTGGCTTTAAGTTTAGTGTTTTTAATTGTGTTCGGTGCGTATGCGTTCGTGGTAATTGTACGGGAAAATCTCGATTAATTGTGTACCTTGCCCATAGGCGTACATGAAAAATGCTACACTCATAATGGCCCAATTTCCATTCGGCTGCCAACGAATGAAGGGGCCCAGTGATATTGGCATAATACAAACAAAATAAAATTCTATTATATTACGAACAGACGAGAAAAGACATTTGAACCTGTATACAATTTGAAATCGAGAAGACGATTATAGTTAACTCAAAAACTGTGTATGTAGTAAGCCCATGGAGTGGCGGTGTTAGTGGCAGTCTCAGGCCCCGGCTCGACCCGACCCCAGCCCCGGCCCCAGCCCCTGCCTCGATCCTACTCCCGGCATCGAGCAGTTCGCGTTTAATGACGCGAGACAATGACATAGTCTTCGTTTATTAAGAACCGTAACGCTGCTTGTTCGACGGGGTTAGTGAATAGCTACGAGTGTCTTAATCCGCCAGTAAATTGAGTCTCGGTTAAGTTCAGGCTAGCGATTCAAATGATAGCGGCACGCGGAACTGTATTGTACACACGTCTGGCAGCTCAATCTAAGCGCGCACTGGCCCATAAATGCCAGATATAAACGCGACCCACTACCCTCCCGGCCCCGGTCCCGGTCCCAGACCCGGTCCCAACTCAGGTTTATACACGTTTCGAGCGTCGTATTCGCATCTTATTTAAGGGTTCGTTTTAACAGAAATACTGAAATACGAATCGTCGGGACCGGGACTAAATGCTCGGTGTTCAACGATGATTGTTACGTTCAACCCTTCGACCAGGAAGGACCAGAGAGCCCACCCGAATCCACATAAAATCCCACCATGGACGATACCATCTCGGATTGCCTCCACTAGTCATATGCAATTCATATCCCAAATATGTTAGCGCTCTTGTATGCATGTATGCACTAAAGACGATAGATACATGCGAAATCAACAAGTATAAGGTGCTTAACCTGCATCGGGGCATTCGAGCTTGAACCGGAGCAGCAGCAGGGGCCGGACTCTGAACACATTTATCTGCAGAGCCAAATTTGCATGAGCTGTGCAAGTACGATTTGCTGAATAGCATCAGATTAGTGAGAACAGTCCATGCGAAGAGTCGGGGTGCTATCAGTCGAATGCATGCTTGGTGCGGCGCCTCCAGTTCCAGTATCAGACTCGTGTCGACTGCAGGCACGCCACACATGTCTATTGTTCCGTGTCCATGCATTGTGCATGCTATACACTGCACTACACCGCACCACCGATGATGCAGTTTCTTCGCATCGACCGTGCTTCGAAACCGGCACCGCCGCCATACTGCGGCTCCATGTTAAAACCCCGGCTAATCTGGGATTAGTGATGTTGGAGTAGCTGCACTACTAATTTGTTGATTCCAGCACCCTGACACTGAATTATTGGAACCGCTGGCCTGAACGGTTTACCGAGCACGAAGCAGTGTGACCCAGCCGAACCCGAGCCATCCCGCGATCGTCCCAATACCGATACAGAAATACCTAAATCCCGTGCCCGACTTTACAATCCTGCAGACCTGCATGTACCCAAACGGCTTCACCTTTCGGTTTTGCCATACCAGCGCTTCAGGCTTAGCTACTAAAATCTAGAGCTGCAAGAATAGTTCCCCGGTTATTTAAAGTGAATGCCTCGGGGTGTTAGTGCACGCCCGATATTTCGATATTTTAGGAATTTAATAATACTCGTATATAACGTGGTCTCCAAACATGCCAGATTTTCCCCGCTCATACTCCACATATTATTTAGTATAAATAAGTATTTGATAGAGAAACACATCAATACGTCATAATACTGTGCGACCGCCACACATAATGTACTATATCGTACAATATAGCGGGCGATACATTATCGAAGTCAGTTATAAAGGGGCTAGCTGGACCGCGGCGTATAGAAGGGAGATCGGGCTATTCTTCATTCCTTCTATTAAATCGGCAATTCAATTGAGACGACTTAGCTCTTGGTTATATGGCTGTGTATGCGCGTATGTGTGTGTGTGGGGTATACGAGTGTAAGCGAGGGTGTGCGTATTTCTATATGTATGTGTGTAGTTGCTGACCCGCGCTCTCACGGTTCCGCTCACGCGCGCTTGCCACTGTATCCAAATTCATTGCAGATTTTCAGCTTGTCGGCTCTAGAAAATGGAAGGCTTGAGTGCCGCGCCATTCGCCGGGAATGATGATAGAGTTAAAGAAATAATAGGGATTTACTTCCCCGTCCGATTCCGAAATCGATATGGCTTTAAGAGCACCCGTATGTTTTTAATAATCATTGTTCCCTCTTTTCCTCACATGCATTATCATTGAGAAAGTTTCAAGCAGGTCTAGTGGATGGCCCAATATATAGACACAACATATATACTTTTATGTGTACACATACGAACATGAATACATACACACAGAAGTGGAATTAACGAGTTTGTTGTTGAAAATGTTTACGTGGGTATGTGCAACTCTGTACGTATATGTATTTGTACCCACACAACGCATATATACACATATATTTATATGAGTGATCTATGTATACGTATCAGTCTGTGTACGAGGGTGTGTATGTTTATTGAGCAATGTAACGCAACGTATATTTGAATTTGGTATATATATATATATATATATATATATATATATATATATATATATATATATATATATATATATATATATAACCGTACAGCGTGCATATCGAAATCCGTATAATATGTTTGATATACTCGCATAAATAGGGCCGTTACAGTTAAGGTCGAAACAGAAACAACATCAAGTCGGGTGTCTCATTCATGCACATACAAAACCTTAAACGAGACTGTACAGCCAGAGCTTTTCACAAAGTATTCAGTCGAATGATTTTGCGATTTACTGTGCCAGAAGTGACGTTTCCCGTGAGTGACGGGGGCGGCAAGAGGGACGCATAGCGATACAGTAGGGTGAATGCTATCAGGCCTTGTTGTTTAAACCGCATCTGTGAAGTTGCACATCGGTCCGATAGCGGCGTCCATTGAGCGTTGAGCTGGCGGGACTCTTCACTCCGTATCTCCATCAAAACACACAGCCGACTGTGAAACACCGCTCGGCTTCACCTCCGGAGATTCTCCAGCTGCTGCTACAGTCAAGCCCCTCATCACCCGTGTAGCTAACTGCTTCAGTACTTTTAAAGCCCACTGTATCGACTGTCGGGTTAAATATTTAATAAGCAGCATTCCAATGTAAATCAGTCTCATTTGCAGAATGTGACATTCAGAGTATTTGAATTCTTGTGCTGCGCTCAGATCTCGTACGCCGGACACGTCCGCAGCTCGCTTTCAGCGGAATATTCTCGGGAATATCTTTAGTTTCACTTCACTTATCGCGTTGGGAAGTTATCTCTCGCTCTGTTGCAGGTCAGCTGACTGAGCCCGAACCCGAGTTCCTAGCCCCTCTGGAGAATCACACGGTCACCCAAGGCAGAGATATCTACTTCACCTGTGTCGTGAACCACCTGTCTTCCTATAAGGTATCGACAACGTTACTTACTAACAAAAGGGCCAACGTATGCTCCTCGCACCGTCACATCGTCGCATCGTCGTTATTCTAGGAGCTCTACATTCTAGGATATGTTAAATTACCTTTATTGCTGACTCAAGCACATCTCCAATACTTTTTATGACAATGAACTAACCCAAGAAAGTGCCGCATTTGCTTTGGGTTAACATATTGCATGCGATCTTTGCTGACAGTCCACTTGCCCTACTAGAAATCACACATATATATATATATATATATATATATATAAATATATATGATTGACTGTCGGAATTGGAAGTGAAAAGAAAATTTATATTACGAGTTCATTACCTCAATTCTTTTTATATATCGCTTCTAGATCATTACAAATAATGAAAAAATAATACAACGTTACGATAAAATAACAGGCAGGGTGTTAAATGTAGCCCCGAGCTAAATCTGAGAAAATGATTTTATCGAGACTAGCGTTTATTTCATTTGCGGTGTCGGTGCGGCGATGTCCGTGTAAGAAAGGGCGCGATGAGAAGGAGTTTGTGGGATGGGGTGTGGGTGCGCGGCCTACACGCGATGATTTCATTGTGTCGCGGCCCGGAGGTAAACGCCGCACAAAGACACCCAATCAGACGTGCAACTCGCACTTATTGAGTTTGCTACGTACTACTTTAGGAACCAACTTCCTTGGTAATAAAATCAGTGTATATAAACTCCACGAAGACCCGCGGCATCCGCCACCACCGCCATCGCCGCAGTCACCAAATACCGTAAATGGAATTATATAGAAAACTTCGCGACGAACCGATCCAAATTGATTGTGCTTTCAAAGGCAAATATCCGTATTTTAGTGCTAAACTTATCGACTTTCAGGTGGCTTGGATAAAGTCAGATACTAAAGCTATACTTGCTATCCATACGCATATGGTCGCCCAGAACCAGAGACTTTCGGTGACCCACAACGGACACAACACCTGGAAGCTGCATGTCTCTAACGTGCAGAAGAACGACTCTGGCACTTACATGTGCCAAATCAACACGGACCCTATGCGTAGCCAGGTAATGTAGCGACGTCGTGTCCGTCCCTTAATTGTACAGAAGCGGAACGGCATACAGCGATCGTTTAATCCCGGCGTGAGTTAGTGCTCCAAGCTTAGCTAAGCCGAGTCGTGCTATTTGCAGATGGGAACTTTGGAAGTGGTCATCCCGCCAGACATACTGAATGATAATGAATCGTCCGAAGGAGGCGGTGTGGCAGTGGAAAGCGGCACCGTGAGACTCAAGTGCCATGCAACCGGCGTACCTGAGCCCACAGTGCTGTGGAGGCGAGAAGACTCTCGCAGCTTAGTATTGAGGCACGACGGAGGTCGAGAAAAGCAAGGTAAGTGCACCGGGACACGCCCGATGTTCATCCGCCTCTTTCGACCGGAATCGATATCAAACCGAAGAAAACACTTTATTTACGTTCGTTGAAATAATATCTCATTGAGTTTGAGAGCAGCTGGTGCGCCTTGTGCCTAATCCGGCTCTCTGCCGAACCCCGATTTGCATTCCGCCGCTACTGAATATGTGCAATGAAAAATTCAAGTTGCGCGTCTATCGGTACTTCTGACAACTCTCGTACCGCTGCATCTTGCTTCCGATAAATCCCCTCTGATTTAAATTTCAAATCTGATATTATCTTAAGAAGTATGCCGTTGAATGATCCGGAGGTGTTAGAACTAACGGCGCGGCCGAGGATTTGTACACTGTGTCCGGTTTCTGTATCATTTCTCTAGAAATACGAACGGGCTCTGGGGTGATAATAAAAGGGGTAAATCCGCGAGTGGGCTGTTTACGTTATTCCTGTATATTACTTTAGTGAAACAGGGGCTGGGATCGTCACCTGCGCGAGTCGCGATTATTAATTTCAGATTGTACCGTGTCGTAGGGACCAGACGCGCGTTCCATCAAGCAGAACAGGCATTGCAAGTGGCATTTATATCCTCCAGCGCTTGAGAACCCAACTAAACATTTGTCTTTATTCTTACGATTGGCTGAATGGTGGTCGCGACGCTCCACAAACCGGCAATGGTCCGCATTCGCTCAGTTCTACGTTATTTTCTGGCATTTTGAAATATCACGATGTATGGACCGTACATTTTATATACGTGTCTAAGGCTGCGCCTGACATTAGCAAATATATTGGTTCAGTGTTTATCTTACATAAATTCGTGAATAGAAAATTATCGATTTCTCGAATTGTTCAAGTGCTGAGATCCTACGACGGTGACACTCTCGTCTTGAGCAACATCCAGAGGTCTGACATGGGTGCATATCTGTGCATCGCTAGTAATGGTGTGCCGCCGTCAGTCAGTAAACGGTTCCAAGTCAGGGTTCATTGTAAGTATCGTTATCCCGGGCCACGAGCCCGCAGCTCAAAGCAAAACAATCCCGTCCCGTATAGTCCCCAATAGCAATAGCACAATAGCAAAAGAGCACGGGTGCCATTTCTATTCCCTTTGCCGTCATTACATGTCCGTGTTTCAGTTCATCCACTGATCCGTGTATCGAACCAGCTAGTGGCTGCGCCTGTGGAGAGTGCAGTGTTGGTCCAATGTTACGTGGAAGCTTCGCCGCGGGCTATGAACCACTGGTCACGGGACACAGGTAAGCTCCTCTGGGACTGGGACTGGCTTAGTGTCCGTTCGCACATATACAGTATTAGAGGGACACCGGTCGACACCTTCAAATCGCACATTACTGTCGAGGCGGTTGGCGGCTGGGACTCCCCGCCGTCGTGGGTAAGGCTGTACGGCCCGTTCATAAATCACTTTAAACCTAATTCACAATACCCGCAGCATAGGCGAGGCCAGACACCGAGCTACGCCACGCCACACAACCTTTCATGCACACTTACACACAAACAACAATCAACTACAATAAGCTTAACAGTTCACCACTCCATTGTGTTGCAGGCGAAAAACTAATACCGAACGAGAAATACTCCATGGAGGAGACGATATTGAATGAGTACTCCCTTCTTATGAACTTGACAATACGTTCATTAGTAAAAAAGGATTTCGGCGGATACGTCTGCACGTCTTCGAATGCTCTGGGGAAGGCTGAAGGTGTCGTCAGGTTACAAGGCAAGTATCATAAACTTTAACGAATAACATATAACATATAACATATAACGATCTAGCTATGTATATATCGCATTAAAAACAACATTGGACCTGCATTTACTTTTACAGTGAGTAATGTCACGGCATCGGTGACTATAATAACAATATTTCTTTCAGAATTACATTTAATTGTAAAATCGACGAGCACACCGACTCCACCTCGACAAATAGATGTAAAACCTCGCAAAACTTCCCACAAGGAAAAGCCGAAGAAATATAAACGACCGACTAAGGGCAGAAAAGAAGTTAACGACGACAGGGACGAGGAGGACGATTTAGAGTCAACTAAAGTGGCAATACTCGAGACGAGGACTCTGTCTCCCCTGCAAACGGCTACGCCAGGTGCAACAAAACCACCGCCATGGGTGCTACACAGAAATCACGCACACATATCATCCCGATGTGACCCATGCATTCTGCCGGCAATCGGCACGGTATTACTGCTGCTACTTTATCGACTATAAATACGGTACATATATGAATTTATATTTTAAATGATTCGTTTATAACCCGGTTAATGAATTTATTAGCAATCAATGAAATTAACTTTCAAAAAAATAATTATATAAAATTATTAAGAATGTCTTCCTCGTGCACTATGCAAATATCATGGATATTTTTGAGAACTCTAATGAGTTGCATATCACCGTCTTGTCTTCCCCGATTACATTCAAAGGATTTTTTTCCAGTTTATTAAGTAAATAAATAAACTATCAATGAAAATGTACAGGGTGCTCGTCGGGTTTCTAGTTACTATGCGGTTGCAATAGATCAGGTGTTGTTTAACAACGATACTTTATAAACAACATCCAATAAACATCCCCTTAGTACGATAACACATAAATGTTAAACAGGAAGAAACAGTAATACAAAGGTAAGTTTCTCCAGTTTATATAAAGTAACTTTGTCTTATAACAACCCTATTTAAATATGATATATCGAATAAAACTTGAGGCGGTATCGGATCTGATAAATCACGTTTATTTGTCATGCTGTAAAATAACATTTAAATGCGCATTTATATCCCGTAATTTATGAATTCTTGGGCTGTAAATTATTTATTTTTCGATATTGATAGGGGGCAAAGCGGAAGAAAAAGTGGAAAGTAATTAACTGAATAGATCGCTATATATTTGATAGCGGTGTGAAAATGCGAAAAGCCAATTTGGGAATAGGTTGTGTTAGTTGTGTATCAATTATTCGCGATTCGCGCATTCGCTTATTCGCGGCCAGGGAATAGTGTACATGAAAAAAGTGTCGGCGCTTCACGGGACATTAATTAATAAAACATGAAGCCGCGCGCTCTGGGAATGTTTGCACTTCGTGGGAAGAGATAATTTACCATTCAGCGGGCTCGAACCCCGAACACAGCGCCCGCTTACTGATAAACATTTATTTATGTGCTAAAACATATGAAACATTAACCGTTTTAAATTAACTGCTTCCTAAATACTCTTATGACATTTTTCAAAATTTATTCGCGCGCGACAAAATTTATACAATAAAACACATGACGTGCTTAATTATAAAGGCTTTTGCTTTTTCGGTACGGATCTGACGGTTGAGGATTATTAAAGTGAAAAAGCTGCGCACCCGAACTATTATAGCTTTTACATCCCGCGATGTGTATTGACAATATTTACTTTATTCTTATAGAAGCCCTGTTTGTTACGTACCGAAAACTGCGAAAGTCTATTTATTTAAAATTGTTGTTGACTTTTTCGGGGCGCGACACGTTCTTACATCGATCCGCGATTTATGCGAAAATCGAATAAAACACTGAAGCACTGCTAGCCCTAGAATTCATTTAGCATGGGGAAATAATCGTATCTGTCAATCATCAAGCCAACAGAGGTGAATACGATGCGCATGCGATTAATTCCAAAACGAACTAGTTCACAATGTATCATTTTGAATGTTATTTATTATTTATGGTTATATAACTATGAAATCCTTCATGTCTTCCGATAATGAACCCAATTTTAGGAAATTTTTATAATAATTGACTCGAACGTAACATGATACCCGCAGCCTGTATTGCTTTTTATATTCAAAATGTTATACTCAGATTACATACTTTCGATTTGTATGAAGGTAATTTTTAATCGGGTAGGGAGAAACGCAACAAACCGCAGCTAACTCATGAATATTTTCATAATTAATCATTTTCAGCGCAGAAATATTCTTCACAAAACAGTAGGTAGGGTATGCTACAGTACAGCATCGTACACTTCTCGATGTTCGGCGCAACATAAACATTTACTCCTTCGTCGTTCTTAAACTCTAATTATTAACAGACGTAAATATTTAATAAAATAACAATAAATTGTGATGCGCAATGTGAACTGAAAATGAAGCCAGCGTCCGGGCGATTTAGATGAGGTTTTCCTGGAGTTTTCCCTCATCTTCGGATAATAAAGTGGTGCACTACCGTCCTATAAGCCGACTGCAATGACACAAGGGGCAAAAGGGGCAGATGATAATAATAAGGCCCCCAGCCTCACCGTCACAGTTTATGAGGGCATATATCCCGCCACAGTGAAAAGGCCTTTTAAGACATCTGGATTTTTACCGATATTATCATTAAAATATAAAATACACCACCTGAAACAAATGGAATCGATGGAAATATGTGAGGTCAACAAACGAATCTCTTCGTTAATAAATAATTAAACGATTCCCTTCATTAAATACAGTTATTTGAAAATCCGGCGCCATTGCTCACATAACCTTGGATTATTTAAACCCTATCTGGTTCAATTAAAGGGGAGCCGTTTTAGTGGCGCAAATCCTATGCTACAAAATAAAACGAGAACATTTCGCATTTCGCACAAGTAACATTCCTTTATAAACTGCGCGCATCTTCGAGTCTGCGATACTTACACTTAAAACGTGCCATTTCCTATTGTCAAACAAACACACAATAACTATAACCGGGGCGGTTCTCTTTATTTTTCATCCACCCTGAAGTAATGCTTCAAACTTTATTTTACTCTGGCGAGTGTATAATTTATTTCAATTGAGTTAACGCGAGTTCCGAAAAAAATGAAATATCTACTTATTAAAACTTTATAACGTAATTATTGCAAAAATCGACCCCAAAAATAGGACAAAACAGCCTCGCTAACTTTTTCGGGATTTAGCTTGCATCCACCGTGCGGAATGTAGTACCAGATTAGCTTGAATTATTAATTGGAATAAAAGTGGGGGTCCAACCTTCAGCCTGTAATTGACAAAAATGCACTCGACTACAAAATTGATCACCGGTCGCATAAATTTATGGTCCGGCCTGTAGCCAATTTTCCATGGGGGCAGCAAATGTGCCAAACAAAAGATATTTCGGAATCGAGTCGACTTTTCCCCGCCACTATTGATTAACCCTTGTTATACCTGGAAAAAATACAACGTGTACCGTATCGGTTTAATAGACCATTGTTTTCAGTCGCTATACTATTCAAATTATTCTATTTATAAACCTCTGATTATTCTTGCGAACAAGTGAAGTTAACTCTCTAAGAGGTTAATTTGCATGATTAATTAATTTTTTTTAAATTATTATTTAATAGTTTATGTACAAAAAACAGAATGTCTCAACAAAAATGCAGCATACAGTACATTATTTATAGATGTTAATCTTACATAAATGTGGCATGTTATTGCGGACTTAACATCAATAACTTAAATAACTTCACGCGGGTGCAGCGGCAATCAAAAAGTACAAACATCCCTTTTTTACCCCAGAAATTAAATGTGTCATTATCACACCCTTACAATAAATACTTACAATGTTAATAACTTCACATTAATGTAACGGCAATAAACAACTCTAAGTTGCTCACTTGAAGCCCTCAAAAGGTTTACAAAAACGAAATCTTTAAATATCATATAATGACAAAATCATCTGCACCAAAAATTAAAACCGATAGGTCTACAGCAAGTATTTATGTAAGTATTACACCATGACCGATGTAGAAGTACACATGATATTTTGTTGTTGTAGTCCGCTTTAATAACTTTACGCTAACTCAGTGATAAGGACTCACATTGTATATTTGTGTGTTTACATTTGATAATCCATATTAACATTCGGCATGCTTTGATAGCTTTGAAATTTTAATTTTAATAACATAGGTAAGCGGGTAAAAAGTGCCTCAAACCGCACTATAATTTATATGGCGAGGAAAAACAATGATCCGGCCCTCATTTTAATTGCATTGCTCTGTTTGAGCGCGGCCCACGCCCTTGATTGAAACCAATAAAAATATTTATATCTAATAAAAGAAGTCAGATTCAATTAGAAATAATAGCTTTTATTTGCCGCCCCGTAAATAAATCACCGAAAAGGGGAATCCGATAGAATTAAAATTTATTTTTCGGTGTATCCATAAAGCTCCCCTGACAAATGACATTCTCGCCATTTTCTGCCTTCCCTGACACAACTACAAATTAAATATTAAAGTCCAGCCGGATTTTGCTAGGAAATTAATACGCTGTGTTCTTTTCTTCTCTGCATGGAATTGAAAAGGGACCAAATATTCACTGAAAACTGCAGATAATAAAATTGAAATAGTAAAACCGTTTCGTGAGGATATTTCTGTGTGTGGTGTCTTACCCGATCAATATTCACACATGAAATCCGAGCTCGTGGAGCGCGGTAATTTTTCCAAAAAAGGAGGACTGTACGTTCCAAATTAATTGTGTGCCCGAAACAGCAAGCTAGTGCTCTCAATCAGATTTCTTAATTACACCCGTCTTATTTCCCGAACTGCTCTACCGCATTAACAACAATTAAATATGATTTAAATAAAATAAAATCAAATTAATTTATCTTACAATTAGTTATTATAGGGATTTAAAAATATAAAATATATAAATTTAAATAAAAGTGATATTTGTTACAAAACACATTTTTTTTACAATATATATATATAAATTAAATATGATATTTATTAGAATAAAATGTAATTAATCTTTAAATACTATACTGTTTCCGAATAAAAAATGTATAACTTTAAATATTAGCTACATTTCTTATAAAGACCGATTACACCGATACCCGAATGCATAATATATGGTGGATGCGCCGGGACAAAAAATGCCTACCGCATAAGTGCTCCACTCTATTTCCTTCTAATAATTCACGGCATCGACAAATCGTAATGCAGGTATACAAATGGTGTCTTGTAGTCAATATTGCTACATCGATACCATCCCTAATTGATAAAATGTGTACTTACTCGTAGTAATCAGAATGGGAATTCGCGGCGATAACCAGCTTTGATCAATTAATTAGAAAAAATATACGAGGATACGTAATTAGTTCATTATCAGTCCCCATAAATCACTGTTATCGACATTATTCCAAGCACTAAAATAGATGAATAACTAAAATAACAAAATTATGCAACTCATTAACTAATTAAACACTCGCGGAGATAGATTTGCACCTCCCGCCCAAAAAGGGTTGATTTTCCAGAGCTTAAACTCAACACGAATAATTACGAGGATACCAGATAAAATATACAAGGGTCACGGCTGCAAATCCCTTCAGCTATTTTTTATTACCGAAATATTTTCCACGTCCGGTTTCATACCACACCCCTTTAAATCACATTTAATAACAAGAGTTTTGGAATTTAAATAGCATTTAACACATTCTTACTATTGAAACAATTATTTTTCACCTTACATAATTTCACTTATAAATTCGTCGGTTTGTATTTTCTGAACTACAACTTATTCAATATCCAAATTCATATGCCCGTGTCCTATCCGGGCGATACATTTTTCTAATGAAAATGATGTCCTGTTCAGTGAAGGCGCGCATTATCGATCCACTGGAACCGATTGGTTTATAGCTGTTTATAGAAAGCCATTTCCATATCTTGTGTGTAAATTGTGTTGATGAGGTCTAAAAAGGCTGAAACGAGATCCTCCATTATAACTTTGTAAACCTTTGTTGGATTTTACCATTATTAATGTTAAATGCTGCAACATATTTTAGCACACAGTGGGTTCATCAGGCATAATAATTTAAGCATAGCCTTGATCAAATATGTTATGTTAAACTTTAATAAATCGTTTGTTTTATTATAATATGTTAGGATATATAAGATGAGATTAGAAAATTGAATTATCGAGATATTTGACGCATGTGGAATTAGAAAAATCTAACTATTACGTAATACCATTTATAAATAATTCAATTTTTCAACACATACAATCTCCGCCATTTTTCAAAAAAAAAACTAAATACCATTAGAAAAAAATGTTTCCGAAGTTAATCACCGAATATTTTCATATGTTATCTCTAAATGTATAGAAATCGGGCGGTACCAAATCTGTATTAAATTATTGTTGGTTTAGCTTAACGTTAGCTTGTTAGAAGTTACATGAACATTGTTGATTCAATCTAAATAATAGCCAAAGAATGTGTGGGAATCTTAAGAGTGTGAAATATTTACAATTGATCAAATTTACCAGTGGAACATTCTTGGTTGTCCAGATAGATATTGCATTTGCAGCTTTGAAGGCCCTCCCGCAAATCTTTGCAATAATTTGACATATGTTCAAATGTTCAATAAAAAAAAATACATTGCATTTAGCAAAAGATGCTTGCATGAGGTTTTTGGCTAAAGGTTTCATGCGAACTTTTCCAGAAAAGAACCGATAATATATACCTCATCATCATCTTTTGCCCTACTTGAAGAAGGTCTTTATAATTATTTCTACGGATTTCTTATGTTCTTTTGGTTTTATAGGTTATCTTCATCTTAGATCTAAATTTAATTGTAAAACATGACGAAGTATCAGATTGATACACCAGTATTCGTTGATTGAATTTTATTAAACTTCGATACTCCAAACTAATTTTTGTATACAAAAATTGCACCAAATACCCAAAAGCTAAATATAAGCTGGAAATATTATGTTATGCTATTGTTGTCTAAACATGAGAAGAAAAGCTTGATCTTTATCAGGTTTGTCAACTTAAAGCCAGTTGTAAGAAAAACTTCCATTTGTACAATATTGGTCTGGGATGATCCAATCGCCTCCCTACTTTTTTGAAGTTGACGTGTAGGTATGCATCGTAACTTAGCGGAATTTCTTCAGGAATGAAAATATTTCCTTAGATTTTTAAAGCAGTTCATGAAGAGGTTCCAGCTCTATCTTCCCCGTACCACTTCGTTAATAAAGTTCTCTGAGAAAACGCTTAAACGGACTTAAGGTATTTAAATTTAAATTTTACTCAGAATACGGATCTTAACAATCTGAAATATTACTTCTGGTCTGTTTATTATAAATTATTATCAAATTGTTTTGTTCGGATATTTCCTATGCTGTAGCAATAGTGTATATCTTGTTATAAAAATTCTCAATTATTCTTATTGTTACTAGCATTATTTCCATATCCACTATCGTCTCAATAGGTTTTACCGTCTTAAGATATTGTAGCAATAGTTTATATCTTATAGTAATTCTCAATTATTGTTGCTGGTTTCCATTTCTATTATCACCTCTTTAGAATTTCTGTCTATAGACTTTTAATTTCTTATAAACATAATGATTTATCACCTTTGCCCATCATATCCTTCTGGGAACACCTCTAAACCGAAATTACCGTTGATACACTGGAATTATTTGTTTGCGGATTCTTGCTTTGTTCGAATTGAAACGGAAAATTCATCCAGATATTTAGATGCAAAGCAATACACAAACGACAAAATTACTAGTCAAATTGAAATAAATTCAAGCAATAATTGTCATTGTTTAATATTATTTATCATTTGTTTCTTTTATTGTAGGGGTGGAAAATTATTTTAGTAATTTTTCTATAATTAGATATTTGAATAAACATACCAATTTCCTGCGTATAATTTCCCTAAATTACTTACGGTGAAATTTATTGTTACTGATTTTAACAGATACTAGGGTTTTAGGTATACGCGCACTTATTTATTTAAAAGCGATGGTAATTTAATTTTTGTATGCCGTTAAGGGGCCCTGTTTAATTAGGATGGTTACATGTGGCTTTTTCGTAGCAGTCGAGGGTAGAACAATTAAAGCGGTGCTCGGAAAAAATCTGATATCATTATAATTTCATTATAATATTTTTTCGTTAGGGGCCAAAAACACTGGCGAGTTAGCGCAGGAGTTTCAAACTCACATTTCGATTAGTATTCCCTAATTTAGTTTAAGTTTGATATCAGTATTTTTTAGAATATGTCGTAACATTTTCTCATATCATTCCTAAAATCATTGTTAATTAGAAGTAATTATCTCCAAGGGTAAACAGTCCGATTGGCATTAATGGACTAACACATCGCAATTAAAATATCAATCGGTCGGCGCCTCGTACACATTTTGGCGTTTTGCCTTCCGAAAGGGGTGCGAATTATTTATTTGTGTTTAAAACGGGGAGTGCGTTCGGGCGGAAGGGTATAAATCGGAAATTTGATTACATTTTCATCGGTGTCGTTTTCCAAAAGAAAAGTTACGTGTGCGGATAAAAAATGTCGAAATGTGAGGCTGGTATCGCGATTAGCATTCCTCTTTGTAGCCCTTCCCGATTGTGGCAAAAGGCAGGAAGAATAGTCGGGATAAAGCGTTTCCCCGCTACTGTTTTATTTACCTGACTCATTTGAACGTTTCATTTGTCACAGATTATCCCGCTTTAGAATTAATAATAATAAATCAATGCATCACTTTTGATAATTCGAATATTAATGGAATACAGGTTTTCAGAACAGAAGCAATGAAATTAAATCGCGATCGGATAAAAGGGGGAAACCATTAGACTTTTTGCGCCGCCGACAAATTTTTCCAACAATTAGAGGGATTAAAAGCTCAGTTTCTGTGAAGCTTAGAAAAATTGGGTTTAAAGGTGTAATATAATTACGTTTATGATCGCAGTGATAATCAGAATTAAAAGTAATTGCCATATTTTACTTGAGAGCAGAATTTTCGCCACCCTCGTACTGTTGGAAAAGGAATAACAAAATTTACACAAAACCATGGAATAAACAAAACGAAAATGAGATTGCAGTGATTTGGAGCTCTAATTGCGGTAATAAAAAAAGGAGATTTTAGAGAAAAAGTAAAAGGCGCAGTAAAAAGCAGTGACGTAAAACGTCGGCGCGCCGAACTGTTTGGAGGGCAGAGGCTAATCGAAGTCTGGACGAAAGCCGTTGAGATATTTGATATGTTTATATTTTTCGCAGGCATTACTTTTAAAACTGAAATTATTACGGCAATAAAAGACGGGAAGTTGTCGCGCAGAAATATGAGCCAGTCGTCGCATCTTGATTAGAACTCTTTTCTACTGCTCTTCCGATGCATTGATAAGCAATATGAAATGCTTCCTGGTAGTCATTTTATTTGCAATGATTCATTTCCCAGTTCCATCATTTGAATTATCCTCAGTAAATCGATACATCACAATTAAAATAACAATCAGCAACTCTCGTGTCCCGAGTAGGAAATTACGTAAACCGAAATATTTCGCTGTTTTTAGCAAAGAAGTCACCAGCTCCCTCCAGCATTGAGGATAAAGGGAATCAGGATGAGATACTCAGATACTCCTATGCCAATAGCATCCCTTTTCCCTACTCACCCTAATTCACAGGAAAGCGTCAGGAGTAGGCGCACGGCAAAAAATTGCCCCCTTCATCTCAGCATCACGTTTATCGCAACAATTAATGCTCTCTATCTAAACGAAACACATTTATATTATTCAATAAAATATATTTAAATTTCTCGACTAAGCTACTCGTCCGCGATCAACATCATAAATCATGCTGGAATGATTTAGAAAATTATTCAGTAAATTATCTATCACCTGCAATTAATAAAATCATTCTTGGCTTCAATTAATATGTTGCTGCCATTAATATTTAAGTCATAGATTAATTTTCGAATATATTAGGATGAAATATTATCCAAATTTACTACAGCTATTTTAACCCTATAAACAACTTTCTTATATTAAAATTATCACCAGTATCATTAATTTTAATTATTTCATATATTATTTATTTTATCCTATTGCTCTAATAATTAATAATATTTTCCTGGTAGTTTTCTGGCGTTTTAGTATGCATGATACGCAGTCAATAATAAATTAGCGGATAATATAGAAAAGTGATACCGTGTTGGATTTTATTAAGGTTGAAACTGTAACAAATGCGAAGGTTTTGAGGAGAATCAATAAAGGCACATCCCATAAAGAATAGGAATATTTTGGTTAAATAAAGCATTCTCTGTAGAAGTAGATACAGTAGTACAGTATATGGATATATAAATCGTAAAAAGACACAGTTTTCATTGTCTGTGAAAAAAGTGAGCTAAGTGAGCTAAAGTGAGCTAGTGTCTAACTAGAAGAAGAAAGGTGGCGCAAGAAAATACTGTTCGTCTTTCGCGGGCCATCCCGATCATATCTTTAATATTTGTATAGTGTAGTACTTCCGACCTTGGCATCACCTAGAAAAAATAGCTATACCTTGTTTTTCCATATTAAGTAAATCTGTATATCTACAATATAAATTTACTCATTGGCATTAACAATCTTACGGATGAGAAGTATGAGCATTTTATGCCAGAAAGAAAGGTTGATAGCAGGAGAGGCCTGGAAAGAAGTTAAATATCATAGACAATTGCTTATATGGTTTGAAGCTCCAGTGAACCAAATTTTAGATCGTCAATAGTAGTTTAATTGTTTAATTTAATGTAGTGTTGATAATCATTCTGACATTAAAAAATAACACCTTTAGTTTTTCCTTCTAATGCTACATTAAGTAAAACTAAACAGCCAGAATTGCAACTTCTACGACTACATAGTCCACATCACTTTTCAATGAAAAGTCGATAGTAAGTTAAGAATACGAAAAATTTTTGCACTAGAGAACCTGGAAAATTGCGTATTAGCACCAAAAATTGCATCAGATGAAGAATAATAATGTACGCAAATATTATTATTTAACCCAATTCCTTGAAGAATATTCACGCCAGTGCTTTTAACGTATATTAGTAAAAACAATTTGTTAAATTTTCAAAAATTTTCGTTGCGAAGAAATGTTACCGGTACAAACTTTTACGTTACTCTTTACTTTAATACTTAACCAGTTTTCAACGTAATTAGAAAATATGTAGTACAACACCGTCGGCGAACATGTTGGCTATAATATCCTTACCAAAACCAATGCAGCTCGTTTTGTCTACTATATCCTTAAATTTCTCAACCCAGAAATTATTTTCCATCTATTTTGTATTTCCTTGAATTATGCATCGGAGAGTACGGAATTTACCTGAATTCCACATTGTAGTACAACAATTTATTGCGCATTCCAACTCTTTCATCATTCTAACATTCACGTTGATGATATGATCCCTCTAAGATACGATTACATCCGTATCTCAAATACCCAACGTTTTCACTGCTGTGCCCGAAATTGTTAATGATTATACTCCCTATAGAAGTATTGATTTTGTTACACTTACGATAATTATGAAGTTAAGTCTAATGCAAATATATACCGGTTAGCTAATTAAATCGATTAATAAACAACTAATTAATTATTCGCATATCATGAATACCAAATTATCATTGATAACGATTGATCTGACATATTGGCTATAGGGTTTCCCTATTACAAGCGTAATCGAATGGATCAATCAAGTTACAGCCAGAATTAATATCACCTTCAGAACATGTTTAAGAATGATTAGTTGAGTTATTTATAACCCGTTTATATGTACTTCAGCTTGACCAATTTTCGGACCGGAGTGCACAACTCAAGTTATTAATAATAAGCATAAGGGAGTGTTATTGCAATTTCAATTACCGTACAAACTGTCCATCGTGAATCCGTTATTAACGGCAGCCAGTTTTTAATAATTAATCCAATACGGATACACCATGAATAATGCATTTCCCAGAAGAATCATGAGTATAGCATGTACACTGAAAATCAATTCCATAATTTCATCAACGTAATGGAAGGATCTAATCGTACTGATGAATACATAAAATATTCGATTATAATAAATATTATTGGCGAACCTATGATTGTTACGGTTTTATGAATTTAATACAAATTTAATTATGGCATAGTTCAAATATTTCCTTAGAGATATTCAGGCAGCCTTCAAATTTTTGATTTCGTTATTTCTGCATTGCTTCGAAATCGGTTTTAATTTTAATTAAACGCCTCTATCCAGGGAGGCGACGGCTGATCGACGATATATATGTTTATATGGTAATTAAAATATTTACCGACTGCTAAATATGTATGTGGAGATAGTCTTCCGGTATTAATTAAATTAATCGATTAAAATTTATAAGAGATGTTTATTCATAATTTTAAGCAACAACTACGGTGAATGCGCCGGGCTGCCCGTCTCATTGAATTTCGAATAATATTAGAATTTAATTAAGGGCTGGCATCTCTACCAACTTTGTGTATAGTAAAAATGTATATTATACATGAACACACAGGAATGCGAATTATTCCGTAAACGTCGTTAGTAATTACAAGAATTACTTTTTAAATCATAGTTTAGTACAGTACGTCTTAAAGGAAATCATAACGACATTCCTCTGGGAAATTTGATGATGATTATCGTCCCTCGAGCTGTTTGTTTTTTCATACTACTTATCCTAATTTATTGTCTTTTATATAAATATACACTATTCTAGCGCTTCAATTAAGTACGGTAAAATTATAACTGCTTAATCACTTTAATTTTTATGTATAAGACTCATCACGTACCGCTCGCTTACAAAACGCACATTTTAAACCGACACATACAGAGACCGGGGAGTTTTTTCCTTTTCAGTAAAAGCCGGCGCTTTGCTAGTTTTCCCTTACATTCGAAGCCATTCACCCTTAAACGGGCCGTTCATTAAATACTCGATTTACTATTTAAATTATCAAACCATGCATAATTAAATTATGCTTAATGCCAATGCTCTTTGTATTTCATTGTTGTTCCAAGGAATTACTGAAAGCTGTAATAGATATAGAAAAAGGTTCTTTATTGTGTCCGCTGAATTCGATATTTATTATATTCCCGTTCCTATTTTATTCACGATTGCATGAAAATGTATCAAAGCCGCCCTCCTAGATTTTCTTCTTGTTATTGGATTTTTCTTAACGTCACAACAATATGAACTAAATCGCTTTTTTAATGTGAGCTTAATCAGGGAACGACGATTCCCTTCTATCTCTTTCGCTCCCAAAAGATTTACGCAGATTTTTGTTTTTTCAAACGTAATAATTTTATCACAAAGAAAAACGTTTTTTTTTTCCTGAATCGGCACGAAATTAAATCTACGCAATTCTTTCCCGTTTTGTAACATGTATTCAATTAATTTATTTCATCAATAGCCCATATAAGATTATTTCATTTGCTACTAGTTAAGGGTTTTCCTTTTGATAAATTAAATGTTATTGGGAGTTTTTAAAAACGTTTATTAAGGAAACGGTACTGAAGTTACGGACTATAGAATTTAATCAAATATAAACAAGCGAGCTATTTATATCAGAATAAACATTAATTAAGGCGGAATTACATTAAATATATAGTTATCAGCAAAGAGCCAACAAAAATGAAAAAAGTCTTTAGGTGAACTGCAGTTAACTCCTCTTCCTCTTCCTCCAGACCTTGGCACAACCGAGGAGAAGCACTAATTGTAGTTTGTGGATTTACCAGTAGTTTTTTCTTCCTCTATTTAAAGATGAGGAGTACGGCCACTCAGCGCACATGCACGTACAAAGATGTCCTTATAAGCACTCTAATATACCATCTAGGGTAGGCAGGGGTTGAGTTACTGGTAGGTCCAGCAGCGTCGATCTTCTAAACTGGATGTTGAAGCCGCTGTTGTTTTTCGACACAATCTTGTATGATGAAACAGGTTCTCTGAATGTAGTATATTGTAGCTTTAACTCTTGGTCATTGAAGAGGAGTTGATACGAATACGACCTGATTAGGTAGATGCCGGTTAACCTAATTTCTGTTCCATGTGGGCACTGGAATTTAATTTCAGCCGGCATAGGGATACTGTTTAATTTACTTGGTTTCGAACGATTTCTAAAGTTGCGAATTGGCAATCATCGACTTTTCCAAAATACGTCCTTTTCGCATTTGATGCACGCAGTTAGCAGAAGATGGGATAGAATTTCATTTTTTTTGATTCTTAGAAATTCCTTACAACCGAAATTATGCTTGGGACCTTGGAGAAAATTTTTGTAGGGATTGGATTTAAATAAAATAAATAACGAGGTTTATCGGAAAGTAAATAAAGTATGCAATTTTACTGTTTTACAATTCGATTAGAAAATTAATGCATTTCAATATTTTTCATTACATTTTGAATAGAATAATTGTTTGGTTAAACATATCCTCAGTAAATGATCAACTTGAAGCTGCATTATTTTTAATTTAAGTAAATCCTCATTATTTCAATGGTTTTTAGAGTATTGTTAAATTTATCGATAATTTGGCTGTTTAATGAGTACCCAAATTTAACTGTTCAGATTTCCGGTAATTGTTTTTATAATGGTGCCTAAACCTTCGATTAGGTCTCTTTTTATTCTTTTATCATTTATTTTATTGTCTCAATGATTTCCTTTAGATCAGCTTGGATATAATTTAAAATTTCTTCGTAATTATAAAAATCTATTTTATAGGTAATAAATTTCAGGAAATCATACTAATTTCCACTTGATGAAATCCAGATGCCAAATCAAGGTTAGTGAAATATTATCTAATCATTCATCTACTTTGGTACCTATCGCCGGCTAAGCGCCATTTACGCCCAAATGGGTGACGACTACGAACTGTAAAATGGTCGAATTATGTCCTTAATTTGTCTGTCCACCTATATGATTTCGTGTAAACGAGCATTTCGTCTGAAGTTTTTATTTGATGTTAAATTTAATAAATATGTCAGAATATGCCTTTCTCTATATCATATTCCCAGAACAGATTCTAGATGGATTGAATTTGATTTTATGTGTTTAACATATTTAAATTTAGAGCGTTGTTACACTCATTGATTGGTTCTACTTCAAATGGAGATTCATATATTCTTTGGGGGTAATAATAAAGCAGAAAGCTTTTGAATTTTTGACCTTTGTCAACGGGAGTATTTCAACGTTACACTCATAATTAGTGTAGGGAACGATTTCAACGCCGTTTTCGAGATTTTTTACATTTATTTGCATTATTATTTTAGATCTAGCAGGCAGTGATATTCACCGAGACCAGCAGTACGGTGTTTTTTATATAATTCAATTAAATTTGGCAATCAGATGCGATTGATGTGTCGCGACTTAAATCTATATTGGTTTCTTAAATTCTTAATTCTAATAGAATGTGGAACGAAAATTAAAATTACTAGAAACATTTGATTTAAATAAGTGCTGTCTCGAAATTTTGGTATTATGATTACCGTGAGAACGCGATGTAATATGAACAATTTGTTAGCAATTTTAGGATTTATAAAAGAACGAGCGCTACGTGTATCTAATTTTGATTTTATGAGAAGGTAGCTTTCATTATTTTTAATTGCTAAATACTGATTCTCTTCGTTTTCCGAAACACTTTCCACTACATAACTGTTAAGATTTTTATTATGATTATTTTGTGGCTATTTCTGTTTACGTACTTTGTGTATACACAGACATAGGGAAATTTTGATTACTATTATTGTTAAAATTATTATTGTTAGGTCTATTTAATTGAGTATTATTGAAGGCTTTATCAATTGTTATTTCTTACGGATTGTAATTCACTTGTGCATTGTTAATGTAATTTTTTTTGTACTGATTTTTATCCACATTTGTTAATTGATTTAACGCGTCGTGAAAATCGAAAGGATTTTTGAATGCTCATCTTACTACCAATCGATTTCTTTAAACCGTACGCGTATCGCATTATCTCTAAAAATTTCGATTAAATGAAATCGTTTTTAATTGCTAATACAATGATTCGTGACACAAGAAATCTGTAGATTAAGTAAATGGCCCGAAACTGGAACTTTGTTTTACATTAGTTATCCCTACATTGAAGCTAAAATGGTCCGTTTTTTAGAGTAAGAGCTAATTTTAGATCTCAAAAATGAAAATATTTTAGTAGCTTTAGCATTTATTTTCGATAAAATTGACGGCGGCAGCAGAAAATCGGTTAAAAAATTTATTTACAAGTTTTCACAAATTGAGATAAACCGTGATAAGAAATCTGGAATCATGTTAATATATTCTGCGTTTAATTGTGGTACTGTGAAAATTACACTTTTGTTACGATCGCGATTGATAGAAGAAGGGGGTTGTGAGCTCGAGTCCGAACCAAAATCTGAATCGTACATACACGCAAAAACACTTCAAAACACCTCCAAATAAGATTACACTTACGGAACAATAATTATATCCATGGTATCCTGGGCTGAGACGATACTGAGTTTTCGGGTTGCGGGGGAAATTGGGGTGCCTCTTGATTTTGGATTTTGTATCTTGTTATTCGTTAACATTTTACCTATGTGCACTTGGAGCAGCTCAACACAATCTTACCGACTTCGCCAATTATATTAGACAAAAGTTATTCGGGGTTTAAAAAAATATTAAGCGAACAACGATTACATGTACTAAACTTGAATAATAGAACTGAATATACTCGTAGATTACAAAAGCAAACCTCATTTAATTTTATAGTAATTAACACAGAACGAAAACACAAGACAGTAATAAACAAAAATTATCTAATTAAATAAATAATAAACGAAGTTTCTCCGTATATAGCTGAATCAAAAGTGTGAACATATACGGAAAAACTTCGTTTATTATTTATTTAATTATATTAATACTCCGTAATTCCGGAAATCATCGAATATAAAAATTATCTAACTAACAATTTTGATATATGTTGAAATTAACAGACATACTTTTAAACCTAATTTTTTTCATTTTTTTTTCCTCATCACGGTAAATAAATATAAAATGCGTATATAGACACACGCCAGTGTTACAATCTTAGCACAACATAATTAATGAAATATGGTATGCATGTGTACCCCATCATGAACACATGAAAATCAATGCATATAATATGCATTTAAGGCCCGTTTAAATCCCACCAACAATGAAACTATTGATTCATTTTCGAATATAATTAATCCATTGAAATATAATAATACAATGTATATAGTGTAAAATTATATAGCCAGACATTTTCATAAATTATTATAAAGATTAATGCATATAGTTTGTGTAGGTGCTATTTATAGTTAAAGTGTTATATTTTATTTGAATAATAACGAGCATCGACATCACTAATAATGTACAAGAAACTATTTCGGTGTTCAGTGAAAACTAAAAAAAATTATTAACGACTTCCAGATGAAATAAATACGGAACTTAACAAGACAAAACTTTCCGTAAGAAGCCTCTAGTGGTTTTAATTAATGATTTGTATGTATTGAATATGCAAAATTATTATTTATCAATTTAAACGTACATATTAAAAAAAATGCATCTGTCAATCAGCATCGCAGATTTAATATATATGAAACAAGATTTTGCGTAGTGTTTAATTCTCAAGGCATGAATTAAAAAAAATAAAAGTTGTGTATCTAAATGAAGGCTCAGAAACGTTAATTCAAAATTTCAACCGCATAATTTTACATACTCAATAAATGTTGTAATATACCACAAATATTGTAAATATTGCTGTTTTATCTTTGATATTCTTAATTTGGGGGCAAATTATGTAATGTTTTAAATTTTTACTAATTGGTGGTTGATAATTTGGAATAATGGTAAATGCGCCGGGTCGAAGAAACTCGATTGCTGTAGTACTTATAAATCAGTATTTTTTTAGTAGTTTCTGCCATTTCGTTGACTTTACATTTACCAACTTAAGGGCTTATCTCTGATATGTAATTCTTCTGGAGAATGCAGAGCCGGAACATCGAAACACAACACACAAGATGTTACCTGTGACTAGTGACAACCTCGTATTATGTATATATTTACTCGCGTGGCACATTGTTTAAAAAACACAAATTTAGTGGCACACCCACGATTTTTGTAATGGAAAAAGAAATTTCTAATTAAATAAATAGAATGAACAATTTTTGTACTTAAATTATCTGTATCATGCAAACAATTTTTACAACTAAAATAAAATAAAGAAAAAATTAAATAAGTACTTTTTTGTTATTATTTCAAAGATTTCGCGGCACACCCTTTGATAATTACTGCTTTTAGGGAATAACTCTTTTATCTTTATGTAAATCTTAGCCGATAATTAACTAAACTGTTTGCACAAATTACGCACCTAGTGATTTTTTGTATCTTTGACTGTTGTCAAGATCAATGTTTACATTTACTTATAAAATACGTAAATTTATATTATTCAATGAAATCCTAAAATGAATCCTAGTTGAAAGATGGTGCTTTCTGGGTAAATTTCTGGTCAGTTTCCTTTCCTACAATAAAAAGATTATTTTTTTCATAAAAACTTATATAATACTTAAAGTTAAAAAAAGTACATTGTGAAAAATGACAGTTAAACAAATATGTTTAATAAAAAAAATATTTTATTTTATTTTTTAACAATTTTTCGAATGCACATTCGTAATTTCTGAAATAAATAAAAACAAATTAATAGTACTACAGAATTAATAATTTATATTATTGAGAATAGTAATATTAAATACCATCCTTTTGCATTTAAAATTCTTTTGCAAATATTCTTTCTTAAATAACTTAAAAAAAAATTCCCGGATCCAATAAGAAATTAAGCTAGATGGTAGTTTTAAATACATAGATTTCTGTTTTATAGTAAAGTTGCTTTTTCAAACCATTTGTTCAATAAAGTCCATCATGGATGTTTTCTAGAAAACCATTCGCATGTCAGAGATTTGAAATTATAATGAGAAAACTAAATAACCTCAAGAAAAAAGCATTTTCTTACACCGTAAACTATTGCTAATATCTTTTAGGCATCTATCACAACAATGTTTATTTGATTATCAACATCTAAATTAAAGTACGAGCGCCGTATAAAATAACGGATATGAAAGTAGTAAAAACGCTCAAAAACCACAGAATACGGAATAAGTAACCTATTGTATGGTGGGGTAGGTAACGAAGAACGGGGTAAACTGATTACATCGGCAGAATAATCAACCAGCCCGTATCGCGAAAGATGGAAAAGTAAACAATAAGAGACCGCAGAGAAGGCGAGACAGTTAGCAATCACCATCGCAAGAGAGTTGACTCCGAAAATTCACAATCCTTTTCGCTTACATTACGTTGTCGAAGAAGTAAATCAATATTGTACTTATTGGCATTTGCATATATAACGTTTGTTTTAATTTGTGTACGAATAAAACTTCAGTTACTATTTTTAAATATTTCTACATAAAGAAATAATGCCACTATATTTCTTTTTATCACAGTGCTAGGTAGTTAATATTCATTAATTCATGAATATTTTCATTGTATTTCCAATATTTTGTATTAATTACTTTCAAAATTATAGTACATTATTCACTAGGTAAATGCATTACTAAAGTTTGCCTTTAATAAATTGTGACCTACAAAATTTGCCGTATTCTATATCGAGTTAAAGTGCAATCAGAGAAAGAAAACCTAATTAGGGCTCGGTAATGAATAATAAAATTGCTTAGGCAAGACATGTTTCCATTGTTAATGTAGCATTTTGCGTAGTGTTTTTTTTTACAATTCATGCATTTTGTACTCAAAAAATCATATTATTGATTTATAATCAATGGTAATTAATTAATTAGTGACTTATTCGAAAACTCTTGAGGGATGCTTCAATTGAGTTAAATCAATTAAACTGCCTAAATATTTAACTCCGGGTAGAATAATCTCGTAAATTCAAATTTTTTCCGGGCATCCTTATGGAAATTCAAAAGAAACTTGCCGTGAAATTATGTGAGGCTCGTCGGAAAAGCGTGGCGTTTTCCAGTTATGACAACAAAACTGACTTTTTTATTGCAATTAAATAGCGCACGCTTTCATAGATTTATTTTTTCCAGTTGTGTTGCCTAAAATTGAACAATTCCTGTCAGTCTTCCGGCTATTACGCGCGTAATTGCAGCTATTTAACCGTTTATTATTCCAGCCACATTTATGTCGACTATTGCACAATTTGCTTTCTAAACTATACAAAACACAGATAATTATTTTAATTAGTTTGGTCAGATTCGTGGAAATCTTCAGGCAATTACGCAAAACATGAGGACAGTAAAGTTCTAAGTCAACTCATTAAATTATATTAGCAAGTTTCTTACAGAATGGATTACTGTGCTGCGTTATTAAATTATATAATTTTCTATGATACCAACATCTGTTTAGTGTAATGTTTAGAAGTTTATTATGATTTCTTAATCATTCACCATCACTTTCCACACACCATTGTATATAATTATTATAGGTTTTAGTTATCAATTACAATTTTTAGTTTAATATATTTATTTTTTGAAATACGATTAGCTTCTTCTGAAAGGAATAAATTAAAAATATTCACTAGTTTTATCTGCTAACTATAGAGAATTCATGCAATCGGTTTTTTTTCTACCTAACGAAAACGTACGAGTTTCCGGTGGAGTAAGTGGTGGACTTTTTATGAAAAAGAATGGCCCACTCGGTGCGTCCTTACTCCGCTCATGGATTTATTAATCGGACAATTTATCTGGAATTTTCCGACCCCATTTTTATCTATTCAAGTGGCTTCCGCCACAATTGCAACAATAACCTCCTTAAAATGCAACCTGAGGAGTTATCATTGCCACCCCGGAGGACAAAACTCGAAGTTAGTTATAATAGCGACGGAATTTTTATTTTTACATACGCAAATGGGGTGGCTGTCTGGGCTGGAAGAATTTGCTTAGAATTATAATAAATCATGTGATAATTAAATGGCTTCACGTTCTTCACGCGCACGAATTATAGTCATATATATTGGCAAGTGGAATTATAAGGGGTCTTTTATATTTTATAATTATGCCTTATTAATTCGAGTTCAAATTTAAACATCTACATCACTTGTAAGACGTTTCCAGACGGGCCATAACAGTACTTAAGCCCAAACAAGTAGATGCCTGTGGATTTTGTGATTTGTTCGTTGGCTCCATCGTTTCCGGAATGAACGACAGCAGCCAATTACGCCCCAGGTGGGGGAGCAGTAAGCATGATTATTATAATCTAAAAATATTTAAAATTCCTTTCCCGCACCCAATTTTAATAGACGGGTCTAAGGCCCTGAATCGCCTCACCTAAAATAAAAGCATTTATTTTTTTATCTCCTGATTGGTATTGTATATTAATTGCCAAAATACTCCCTTTAATTAAAAATAATTTATTGGAAACGCTAGTTAAAAGACTAATTCTGATTTCGTCGGTGGAATGAAAAATCTTGCTGCTGTAATTAAAGTTTTCAATATGCAACGAGAAAATGATTACTTCTATCGAGAAGTAATCATTTCCTCGTTCCTCGTATATGTTAATGATGAGGCGACATTTTGTTAGTTGCGTTCTAATATGGTGCCATCTGCCACTCGCTCATATGCCACTCAATATATGACACACATACTTATTAAACGGGCTTATTGTTTTTTTTGTAATTGTTGATTAATTTGCTGTTAGATGGGCGCAGTTTTTATAACGTCCCGGCGAACCCGGCCGCCAGGCAAAATCCTGATTTATCACAAAAACGGATGCCTATAAAATGTTATCATTTTTTATTTATAAACATCTTTCATCCTTTTCATTAAACAATGCAAATCCGAACAGTTCAACTCTATGCTGCAATTTAATACAAAACAAGGTGCCAATAATTATAACGGCAGTTCCTGGTGAATGCGCCGGGAGAGATTTTGTGATTAAATGTAAACTTGTGCCAGGTTTAATTACAATCACCCTTTTCAGCAACGGTTTTAATAAATGTCTTTTTTTAATGAATACTGCATTCTCACACCCTAATAATAACAACGTTGCATTCAGGAATTCTGGATTTTCTACACATTTGTGCTATTAAAGCGAAACGAAGCGATTATTCTCTCGGCGATTTAAGCAAATTGCTTCATAATATGACTTTGCATAGATTAATTTTTCTCAATACTTTCAATAATATAATTCCTCCAGACTGACTTTTTATTCCTTCTATAACCTATTATATTCATACATTCGAAATGTATCCGGTTTAAAATTCCCATCCACATCGTCCCGATTCCATGCGCGGTGAATATACAATCCGATAGTACAGACACACATAGTTCTCCATAAAAACGAACGCTAATGTTAAATTCATACATAAAACGCGCAAAAACAATTCACACTTGAAATCCTGCCTTTTTTGATACATGTTCCACGCTTCCAGAAATCCTTACTGGACTTTCAAGGTACGGTTTTTGTACGATACCGATTGTATTGTTACAAATTGAGACTTTTGATCCTTACGACGGGGTAGGGTCGATAATTACTTCAGCTTGCCGGGTTCTGCGTATAACATGCTACGCCACTGGAATTTTTATTCGCTTCTCTAAAATTCAAATTGAAACAAAGTATGGATGTATTAAAATCAATTAAGTGATTAATTGATATTATTAGCCTAAAAGATTTCTTGTTAAATCTGAAACACTATATTACATTAATTCGTTATGGTATCGGTGGATTTAAATAGGCACAATTTATTTATTCCTCGTTGTAGATAAAATTTTAAATAATATTTATTGTATGTGTAAATTTTAGCTGTGATTGATATTTATAGTCGTGAAATAATATTTATTTTAATGAGATTAATTATTTTAGTATATGGTTACTAAAAATATTAAACATTGTAATAAAATGCACACATAGGTATTTTATTTGTGTTTCAACCTTAATAAGGGCATCATTTAATTTATAGACTGTCATAAAAGTTTATTAATTGTTTTCTAACGGTTGAAACTATAGTTGCAAATATATCATATGTTTGAAATTTCGAAAACTATTAATATACCCTTATCAACTTACATTGTTGTGGATTTTTAGGATAATTTATTTTCTAGAATCTCCATTGTTAAAGTTTTATATAGATATATAATGCTAATACCCTTATTTTCGCTAATAATTATTTTTTACATCGATAAATGTAACGAGCAATAATTTACGAATTGAAATGTATGTTAATATTCACATTTTTTAAATTAAAACAGTTTCTAACACAAGTTGAAATATTGAATTAACAAATTATTACTTGGTTTGTTTAAGAACTTCTAGTTCTTTATTCCAACTACTTTCGAATTTTATCAGGGTTGAGTTATTTCTCGATTATTCCTTAGCTTTACATTTAATATCGATTTTAAAATTTTTAATTATTAATTAGATGTAAAAGTATTTCGTGAAATATTCCTGCAGAAAATAGGTAAAATATGCCACCTGAATAAGTAATTATTTTATGACATAATGATAATAACACGTTCATATTTATTACTAGAATAAAAGTTCATTATGAAGCTACAGATCGTTTGTCTTCCAGTGAATGTTTTGTTAAATTCAACTTTAAGTTGATTTTTCCGTCGGGAATTGAATCTAAGCGGTGTCATGAAATCGAACTAGAATGTGAATCTCGGTATATAAAACGCAATCAATAGAACTAACAATTCCTTCACTTACTTCTTGGGAATTCATTTTAGAAACTAAACGATAATTTAAATAATTATTAACTAAAAATAAAACAAATCTGAATTAAATGTTAAAGTATTAATAAATAACAATTTGAAACACGACTTTTCTGGGATTACCCGTTGGTAGTTGTTTGAGTGAATGATTAATTTAATTTTCTAGACTTATTAAGGCGTACGATATATTTCTGTAACTTTTATTTAATGTTTCTATGTTAAATTGATTACGCTATTACTTACACATAATTCCATTATTCGTATTCTAATTAACTACGAATGTTATTATTTCACATATTTTAATAATATTTTATGTATCAAGTATGTGTTGCAATAATTATCGCACTATTCCAACATTGCCAATCTGTTAAAATTTAATATACTTTATAATACAATATATCTTTTAATTGTTTTAAATACATGCTTAAACGGATATTTAAAAGATGTAATATTATTAATTTTTTTGAGAATGT
The DNA here is from genome assembly GCA_910593695.2 of Ocypus olens. Taxonomy (NCBI): domain Eukaryota; kingdom Metazoa; phylum Arthropoda; class Insecta; order Coleoptera; family Staphylinidae; genus Ocypus; species Ocypus olens. The sequence goes on from OU343057.1 coordinate 17,257,448, forward strand.
ACTTTAATAACCAGTTTTGATATGTGGTTATTATTTCAATTAAACTACGCGAGCTTATCGCAAACTGTGGTCGTTTTCAATTTTATTTAAATGGCAATAGTTTTCGCATCCGTTTTGAGTATTATTCGAAGTTAGGTAAAATCAATTTAATAGAATAGCATAGCGAAATAATGGCAAAATGGAAATGGCATAGGGAATTATGAAATTGTATTATCAAAGTTTTAGTTACTAAATCGAATTAATTGAATAATTATAATATCATGATTATTATAAAGAAATTGTTATTTACTGGGCAGTGTATGATAAAATTTTCCGAGTTAAAATGTGATAAATTTATGATGAACTCTTCGGGTAATTTTGATTAATGTGTTTTCTTGAATGGCGGTGGTATTTTTGTAGGTGTAACGGTTTTAAATGTTTGGTTGTGAAATGCGGTCTTTAATTCGAGCGATTAAAGGGTGTATCTTGCAAAAGAATCGTGGAATGTTTGATAGCACTAGTAAAGTTTCGTTCGTGGGCATTTCTCTGGCAATCTGAGTTCAAATAAATCTGCTAGTATTTAGCGGGAAGAATTGAGGGACGAATGGTTGTTCATCGAAATCGATCGGTTGGTCGAAGGAACAGAATTGGACACAGTACTTTGTATTATCTTTACGGGTGAATAATGCCGCCGCCATGGGGCGAATACACCTAACCCGCGAACGCCGGTACGTCGGGACGCCAGAACGGGGATGTTTTGGAGATCGAAAAATGGCGAGCAGAAAAGGCGTCGTAATAAAGGACCAATTAAATGGTGGATTCGAAGTGAAACTTGACATAATTCTCGCTGAGTTCCTTTTATAATTTTAAGACAATAAAAGATAACAATAATTTAGATGGTAAGCCTTTGAATAGTAACTGCAACAATAAGGTAGCCTTAAATGCGTTCCGATCGATTATTTTTAATTGGATATTAAGCGTAATTTATCTGAGTATTAAGTGGCAGCGGCGGAGTGATTGTATTATTTACTGCGGGTATAATGTTTTCTGATTTATTCGAGCCTATATTCAGAGCATTTTACGGACTGCGATACCGAAGCGCGCCGCGTTTAAATTAGAGATAATCCTGGCCCTAGATCTCTGGCCGGTATTGAAACTCCTATATATACTGCACACACAGACACATTATATATATATATATATATATATATATATATATATATATATAGTATATGTGTTTGTGTTATGTGACTAAACCCTTAATATATTCCATTATCAACTATTTGGAAACTATTTGAAGATGATTGCTGCATAACATCATTCCTTAGATATAGTTCCGATAACAATCCAAGAGTTTCACAATAAATTCGGTATCGAAATCTGTATCATATTTAGCTTATTCTTGTGTTTATATTTTTATTGTATATACAATGCATATTTATCACATATATACTACATGTGTATATGTTTGTTATGGAACTGTAAATATATTCTAAACATTATGATGATGATGATGATATTGTGTTATTATTATTATTCTGTTGAATCGAATATAGGAAAATATATCATTATTTTAAGCATAGTTTTTACTTATATACAAGTATTTTTGAAAAAAATATATAAAGACTAAAGGTATCATTTAAATAAACGCAAATGGACACAAACAATGTTAATTATTCGTTGTACTGATGATGTTTAAGTCACTGGTTGAAGAAACATACAATCACAACATTGTTTACGTAGTGTAGGGTAAAGACATGTAGCCTAACCAAAGATCTAAACTGTTAAATGATATTTGTTAATTATATATTATATAATCGGTGTATTGTGAACGTACATATATATATATATATATATATATATATATATATATATATATATATATATATATATATATATATATATATATATATATATACCTTACCTCAAGTTGAGATTGTAAAATTGATGACAATAATTACAATTCAATAAATCATTTATATAACTATTATCTTTCCATATTTTCATTCATAAAAACTACCGCTTCCGCAACCCCAACAAAGGAAAAATTCATCGTCGCCGGAAGGAGGCTTCATCAAGTTTCCGCTATAAGCCTGGTACGTAAAACCCGCCCTCGACCAGCGCCATCTACCCCGCAATAGTATATCGTAAAACCTAAATAATCGCCAATGCACACAACTTACGGACGATAGAAGAACCTTCGTTGCAGAACGAACTGATAGGATATACATTTCTACAAAAACGTTATAGTTTACTGATAAGGAGTAAACTATTATTTTAGATTATTAAAACTCCATGCATAAAACCTAGGAAACTAATTAAGCATTACAGTTTACAATTGAAGCTACCGCTTACACGAAAACTAAAATCATTAAAATTTCCCACAGTTAAAGTTAATGCTGTCTGTTAATGTAATAAATAATCAATCATGCATAAGACTCGTAAAGTCCAACTTTATTGGAACTAAACTATACTACACTCGTTAATGCTTAAATCTAGACAAATAGACGAAGTATCAGAAAGCAACGTGCGTTGTATTACGAACTGATAAGATATCGTTTCACAGATTAGCTTTTCCACTGCAACTACTGGTTATACGAGGGCGAGAAACTGAAACTCATTAAGTTTCTGACTTTTAAATGATTCAAATTGTACCAAATAATCAACCATACATAAGTCATGTACGTTTAAAATTCATAAAAGATAAAAATATACTATAACTGTTCATACAAAAATCTGGAGTTTAGAAGATAAGCACTACAGTCTACTGCTGAAACTACCGCTTACACGACACGAGTGGAAGAAAAATCATTAAGCTCTCTCGCAGCTGTAAACCTTACATCATTAAAACTCGCTGTAACTCTACTAAATAATCATTAATGTATAAAAAATGTTTATGTCGACAGATGTCGCCACTTAGTGTGAATAGTATACTGTAATTTTGAATGCAAAAAAAATTCTGTACTATAATCATTTCAATCATTACTTTTGCCTAATTTGTGTTAAAAGTTGCTATTTAGCGAAATCTGTACAATGAAGCGAAAAAATTAATCTTAAGGTGCTGTATTATAATTAATGCTGGAGGCTAAAATGTTAATCCCAGAAAAAGAAAATAATCGTTTTAAGGGTGCCGTTAAGATTTCGATTTACTTACAAACTTAGTAAAGAATAACAGGTTTAAATTTCCAAATTTTATAATCGCAGATTATCCCTCCTGATAACTATTTTTTGTAAATTTTTATAAACTTTTAAATAATAATTAAATAATAATTTTTCGAAAATAATGTTTTCAACTATTAAGAAATACATGTATTTAATAGAGTTAATGGGAGAAGGACCGCTGGTTAATAGCCTTTTTTAAATAAAATTGATACCATGTGTAACTAAGAATAAAGATCATGTAGTAGTAATAAAATTAAATGTACGGAAATATAATATTATTCAAAATATATATTGATGCAGATATTATGTGTCTTTCTTTAATTGTAGTATTCTGTTGTGATTTTCAATTTGTGATCTGTGTGTTGAGATCTGTATTTGTTATTGTATCTAGAATTTTTGTGATAGTATTATAATAAATATTTATTGATACCTTTCCTTTCTTGTCCCTGTGATGAAAACAATAAATTCTGCAACCCTAGCCACATTAACATATTTTATTGATGATATTAAAACACTATTAACAATGTTTCTGACCAAAATCCTGAACCGATTCCTAATTATGATCTACATCATTTTTAAGACTACAAATTCGAAACAAATCTTTTCAAATACCAGCTTGTTTATAACATAAAAAAAACCCGAAATTTTCGAGTTTTTTTTCAGTTTTTCAAATATAACTTTTTCCCCTTGTATCCTATGATAAAAAAGCATGTTATTCTATCTAGATCGTTAAATTACCTACAATTAGTTAAACTTATTTTTACACGAAATATTAACCCAGATACAGAGCTCTAAAAAACGGAAAATATCCAACTACATAGAACACTGCCCCCCACCTCCCTCTATCACTTGGAATTAAGTGTGAGTTGAGTGGCCTGTTATGTGTCCTTGGGAGACGTCAAGCGATTGTGACCCTCCCAAAAGTTCGTGTTTTCCTCAATAACAGCTGTTACATGGTCACAAGAACAATTCCTATCTAATGATACCTAGAAAATAAATTTAATTTCACTTGTGATGGTAGCAAAGGGTATCGAGCAATAAAGGATGCCGGTATGTTGATTATATAGAAGGCTGCCGACTTCGATAATGTTACCATCACAGGTGAAGGCTTGGATATCCTGGTATTGCTGACAGCATTAGTCTCTTCGCAAGAAACATGCATGGTAATGTCCCTAGCGATTTATATTCGTCAGCGAGATACAGATACAATCCACAGGATATTCTTTCGTTCATGCTGCAAGCGGGTGTGACACGACCTAGACCCCCTTCGGATAAGGGAAAAAAAGCCTCCACCATTTTCGAGAAACGCCCTTCCCTCTCTACCGTAGTTGCTGTATTTAAACAACTATACACCACCGCACACCAAATCGCTGAGGCGGGGGAGAGGTTTCTTGTGACATTTTACGAAGGAGATGACAGCAAGGATACTACCACAAATTCTGCAGCGAAACCCAAGTTCCAAGTTGGCAGACTCGCACCAACAAGCGACACCTCTAAGTATCATTCATTCCGGAACTACCTGCAAGTTCAGACCTGGATAGGTTTCGAAAGAAGAAAAAGCTCGTTCAGTTCCGGGCTGGACAAGAGGAGGGGTCGTCCCCATGACCACTACCAAGAATGAAGCACCAGATTCCTTTTTAAAAATAATTGCCTGCAAATGTTCAAAAGCATTTACTATCAGGACCTGCAGCTGCAAAAAAGCAGGGCCACGGTGCTCTACCATTTACAAAAATTGTTGCAGGCACGTTTGGGAAAATGATCAAGACCCGGATCTCAATGAAGATGACATTGATGACGAGAAAGTCGACGACATTTGCTTGTCAAGGGAAGAGAAAGGCGAGGGTCCACTGCAGCCGAAACGTCCAAGACATTAATATCTTTTTTTTTGCTTTTTGTACTTATTATATCCTTCGCCCTTCAGTTTTTCTACATAATTGTTTCTTACTCCATATTCATTGTTTTTATTACCTATTTATAAATGTTGTTAAATTACAATTGTATAGCCGAAACTTGCACTTTTCGGAGTATTTTTCATAATTTGAGAAATTTGCCGTTTCTTTGGAGGTCTGTATCTTTGCTAATATTTGATGTAAAGGTAAGTTTAACCAATGCAAATTTAACGCTCTACAAAAAAGGATATAAAGCTTTTTGTCGTAGGATGCAAGGTAAGAAAGTTATACAGCAAAAACTGAAAAAGAGGCCGATGATTTCGGCTCTCCCTAAGTTTTAGTAGGGTCCTTGAAACTTCCTTGACGAACTACAGACCATCTACATACAACATACTAAAATTTCATTCAGGGCCAAGCTGCCTGGATCTCTGGATTTGGATTGTTCCGATGGAAGGGCAGAGAGGTCCGCTACAGATAGGCCTTAATGAGCCCTTTGTACGTCCTCCCATCTGAGCCCTCACTTTCCGGTGTCGTCCAGCCAACCCACGGCATTGGCGAACGCCAGGACTGCACCAAGGGGGGACTCTTTGGATGTCTGTTGTTTGTAGACATTCCTCTCCCATTATGGATTGTCTTAATAAGGAGCTAGCCGTACACTCCAAGAGCACGAGTTCAACTGTCTCCTCTTCAGCTTCCTACCCTCTACAGATGGTACTGGGGCAGAGGTCCATTCTGTTTAGATGCTTTCTTAGGTCCAGTCAAAAGTTCTCCCTGGACAGTTGCAATTTTGAGGTGCATCGACACGAAGTATTTTGGCACCCTGCAGTCAGGCTTGCCGTTCCATCGATCTTGGTGATGTTTAGTCGATGTATCTTTTAGTCATGATATTATGTCTGACAGAGAGGGTGGCAGTCCGGGTCCCGGCCCGCGAGTGGGGCGTCTAGAAGCCTTTCTTGCCAGCCCATGTGCTAACTTGTTCCCTCTACCTTTATCTTGTCCTTTTACCCAGCACAAGGTGACCTTGTTGTTGTTTGCCACTTTCTCCAAGGCTACGCAGTATTTCAACGTTAGTGCTGAGGTGATTTTGCAGTTTTTAATTGCTGATAGTGCTGCTCTGCAGCAGTCTGTGATGATATGTACAATTTTACCTTTGATATTCCTATATCTCTTTTTCAGGGATAGGTTTTTGCAGTATATGCCAACTCCGGCCCCCGTTTTCATTAATGATCCATCCGTATATATATGAATGTTATCCTGTTTGCTACCTTCGCCTGAATCTACGTGCTTCAGGTTTACTTGCAGCTTTCTGTTAAATATGTATTTTCGAGAGATTGTGTCTTTGGGTTCCATTTCATGGTACCCTCCAGAATTTTTTGGTGCTCGCCTCCTCCATTGTTTACGAGCCATATATTTGCTGCTCGTAGTCTATTGGCCGCTGCTGCTATTCTTTCTTTGATGTATATGACTGGGCAGCAGGGCTTCCATTGCTGCTGTTAGTGTTGTTCCCATAGCTCCCGTGACTCTCAAAAGGGCATTCCTTTGAACGTGGTATAGGAGCTTGACAACAGTTTTTAGGGTGGTTCTTGGCCACCATATCATTGATGCATATGCCAGAATTGGTCGCACAATGGTCGTGTAGACCCATAGGACTACCTTGTGTAGAATCCCTGCCTGTTGATTCTAGTAGACCGTCGACGACTAGGTTCCATAGTAGTGGTGACAGCCCTTCGCTACATTGCAGACGAGTTGCGTGTCGCCTATGGTTATCACGGCTGTTCTCTATGGAGATCCATAGGCTTAGAGCCTCTGGAATCCCTATATCCAAGAAAGCCGTTAGAGTGGAGGCTTTGTTTTCTAGGAATCGACTACCGAATGTAGAGCCGATTCCGTAGATTTGTCTTCGCAGTAAGCATGCTGGTTTGGATGTAATGGATAGTCTCTTCTCGCATTCTCCTTTATGTATCGGTCACATAGCCTTTCCAAAGTCTTTAGGACGAAGGAAGCAAGGTTTATGGCCCGGTGTGCTTTGGCCGTGGCTTAATCCAATCGGGCTGGTTTTGGTGTGAATATTACCTTTGCTTTCCTCCATGCGTGGGGTGTGTAACTATGTACACGCCCACGAGGGTGTTTAGGATTACATTCTTGCCCCACTGTAGAAGGGCAGGATATGTCCCATCCGTCCCTGTAGATTTATATGATGAAAAGCTCTATATTACCCATGCCACCCTCTCGTCAGTGACCATGGAGCCCGCCAGTTCCTAATCCGTTTTGTTTCGGGACTCTGTTGTTATATTCGTGGGGCTCCCATCCCTGACAAAAGAGCAACCCGGGAAATGCGTTCTCAATAGTAGTTTGCCCCTATTTTCAGGGGAGTCCGTGTATGTACCTGTTTTAGACTGATTAGTCTTGGTAATGGATTTTTAGAGAGAACCTGTTTCGGCCGCGAGGCTTCCAAGGCATTCTCTATCCCTGTGCAAAACAAGCCTCCAGATCTCCCTCTTTCTTTCCCTTACAGGTCAAGGTGCCTTCCGAATGGTCAATAAGTTCAAAAATATATTAAAGTGTACAAATGCACGAAACAAGCAGAAGTCGGATTCGGCCGTTTCGTCCTTCAGTCTTCAGTCCACCCCATCTACCTGTCTCTATAAATTTGTCCGTTGATTATCAACGCTCTGGGCATGCTACAAATTAGATGGTCTAATGCATCTTAAGGCTCTCATCCCAGACTATCTGAAACTGGCCACTCAGATAATCTAAAGTGTTTAGAGCAGCGTTTCCCAAACTTTTTAGACCGCGGCCCGGTACAAAATCTTAACATTTTTCGCGACCCACCTTACATTTTTTACAAAACAAATTTTATTTTTTCATAAAAGTCAAGTTATTTGTTTGTTTATTTCATACACAAAAATTGCAAAATAATTTATTTATTTACGGGAAATTCCCTTTATAATACAAAAAATAAGAAAAATTATATGTATAAGAAAAATATAAATAATTAATAAGTAAATACAAGAAAACGAAATGTAGCCTGAAATTTCGTTTTCTTGTATTTATCTAATGCTTTCTGCAACAAGTAAAGTTGTTTCTAATTTGTTTAATTAATAAGTAATTAAAAAAATAGGAATTATATTCATTTAAAACTTTAGTAAATGAAGTAAACTTTTTTTTAATAAAAGGAGGGATGTTTGACTCAATACCGGGTTAAGGAGAGTGAATGATTAAGGGAATTGGCGTAACTGATTAGCTATTCGGAATTTGAAAATTCATTTTTATAATGAATGGGACAAATACTGAACAACCATGGACCCGAACGATAACTTCTCATTAATAAAAGCTATCGCCCGAGCATGGGACTCGAACCCACGACGCCTCGCAACCGAAAGCGGGAGCCAAACCGCTCCGCCACGAAGCGCCCCGAAGTAAACTTTGTTTTACATATTTTGTCATTAGTGCGAAGGATGATATTGTTTGTCATCAAATAACAATTTCAAATTAGGAGGTAATGATGTTAATTTGATTCCCAAATTAGGTTTTTTTTTCATGTAAGTTTCTAGTATTTAAATGTGGATTAAAGATTCTTTTTCTGTTGAAATTAAAAAGGAAGAAATATTTAATCTTAGTGAACAAGAAGTTGATAATTTAATTGAAATTTCATGCGACACCGATCTAAAAGTGTTTGAAACTGTACCACTAATTTATTTTTGGTTGCGGTGTCAAAAGGAGTATCCAAGCGTAAGCGAAAAAGTGATACAATTTTTAATGCCTTTTGTCACCACTTATACGTGTGAAGCTGCATTCACAGCCTTGGTGTACTTAAAAAAAAGTATCGATACGATTTGTCCCAAATTTATAATAGAAAAACTATACAGTATTGGTATCCGGGGTCCTATATTAAACTGGATAAGATCTTACTTATCTCATTGGAAATTAATAGTTAAGATTGAAACGAGTACGTCAGCCTGTTTCGATGCTGATCTAGGGCTACCGCAAGGTTCAGTCCTGGGTCCATTAATCTTCTGAATCTTCATTAATGATTTACCAAATCATTTACATTCGGACCATATAGTGATGTTTGCTGATGATACTTCTGTGGTAATAGCATCTGAGTCTCTGGAAGAACTGCGTCAAAAACTCGACAGGATTTTAAATTTAAATTTTTGATTTTAGAAAAGTTTAATAACATTTGGTTCTAATTTCTGCAGGCGTGTATTCAAAATGCATTCGCCCCCACAAAATGACCATACGGATTGTCAGATAAACGCCCAATTTAAACGTCGATCGCAGAGGCGGCTCATGGATTTCCGCAGGGAGGACAAAGACAAAGGTGTCGCTCGTGCCGCAATACTTACTCTTATAGACAAAACAAATATTTCGTTGCTGTTTCTATCAAATTTTCTTCCGTTGCCTCACCGCCGAACATCCACAAGCCGCCACTGGTCGATTGTCCCCGTTGAGAAACACTAATCTAGCCGAATGCGTATTTTTCACTTTCAAAATTGTTTGAGTTAAAATTTCGGTAAAACCAGGCCGAATGATTTTTTTGATTATTTACTTGTTTTATTACTGGAAGTCTACAGAGTGTACCTTTAAAGTTTGAAGATAATTCACTAAGGGACTTTCTTGGAAATAAAGAAAATCTAGGTGAATGCATAATTTTACACTTTCAAAAATGTTTGAGTTGAAATTTCGGAAAAACTAGCTCAAATTATTTTTTTATTATTTACTTGTTTTATTACTACGAATCTGTAGAATGTGGTTGTAAAATTTAAAGATATTCCCCTAAGGTTTTTTCTAGAAAACTAAGAAAATCTAGGCGAATGCAAGACTTTGCATTTTCAAAATTTTTGGAAAAACTAGCCCAAATTATTTTTTGATTATTTACTTGTTTTATTGCTAGAAGTGTACAGAGTGTGCTTTTAAAGTTTAAAGATAATCCACTAAGGGACTTCCTTGGAAATTAAGAAAATCTAGCCAAATGCATATTTTTCACTTTCAAAAATGTTTGAGTTGAAATTTTAGAAAAATTAGCTTAAACTACTTTGGGATTATTTAATTGCTTTATTCCTAGAAGTCTACAGAGTATGCTTTTACAATTTGAAGGAAGATAATCTATTAAAGGATTTTCTGGGAAATTAAGAACATCTAGGTGGATGCATCATTTTGCGCTTTCAAAAATATTTCAGTTGAAATTTCGGAAAAACCAGCTCACATTATTTTTTTATGACTTACTTGTTTTATTACTACGAATCTATAGAATATGCTTGTAAAATTTGAAGAGAATCCACTAAGTTGTTTTCTAGGAAATTAAGAAAATCTAGACGATTTTGCGTTTTCAAAAATGTTCGAGTTGAAATTTCGGAAAAAGTTGAAACCGAAAATTCATATGTTTTGAGTAAATTTAAGTAAAAAAATGCCTTTTCAATGTACGTGTGATTATTTAAAAATTTGGGATGTTTACCAATTTTATTATAGAAATAAAAATTAATCCGTTTTGAGTAAATTTGAAACTCTGGAATTTTTTGCAATTGGTTTTTATTTTCAAGGCAACTTGAAAATGTCCAACCTCAAAATTGAGGCGTTGGCGTTAACAGATTTTAATAGAATCCATTTTGATTGGAAAATTGGAAAAGGTTCGAGAATGCTGCAACTGTTTTTGTGTTTTTTTTTATGGCTTGTAAAATGTTCGACCTCAGAATTGAACAGGAGTGTGATTATTTCGAAATCTAGGGTAAGAATGTTTGCAAATTTCTTATAGAAAAGTGAAGTGAATTTAAACATTTCAATTGGTTTTATATTTTTTGGCGATTTAGACTGCAGAGTGTTCAAGTGTGATTATTTCGAATCCTAGCTTAGTAACGTATGCATTTTTTGCAGAAAAAATAAGTGCAATATATTTTAAGTGAATTTAAAAAAAATTGAGAGGTTTCGATGATTTTTTTAAATTTTTTAGCGGTTTCGAAAAACCTCAGAATGTTGAAATGTCATTATTTTGAATGTTTCCAAAATTTAGTGGATATTTAAAGTGTAATCAATTTTAGAGGAATGTCAAAAGTTTAAGGTTTGTTTCAATTGTTTTTTTGCGGTTGGTGAAAAGTTCATTACAATTGAACCGGGAGTTGTTCAAGTGTGATTATTTAAAAATCTAAGGTAGGAATGTTTTCCAACTTTTATAGAACTATAGAGTGGAATCTATATCTAGCTCAGACGTTTTAAAACGTTTCTCTTTGAAAGCCATCGTGAATTACAATACAAAAGGAGGTGTTTATGATCACATAATTTGGTAAAAAGTCTGCTATACGAAAAACTACATATACACACTTTGCCACCGTTCCTAGTGACTAACTGTTATAAAACAAATAATATGTAAAAAAACATTTTTTTTTTGGTGTTTTTGCAATATTTTTTCGTGACCCGGCAAAATTCTTCTGCGACCCGCTGCCGGGTCGCGACCCACACTTTGGGAAACGCTGGTTTAGAGGATACGGTAAACGACGCAATTTTCTGTCCATCATATCGCAGAGATGTTCTATAGGTTTTGGTGACCTTGATGGCCAATAAAAGTTGTTTTGTTGTAGGAAGTCTGTGGTTTCGGCATTATCTTGCTAGAAAACTGCCCTTAGATGGTCTCGTATGAGTAGTAGTAGAGAGGGTTCCAAGACTGTATCGATGTAACTGCGTGCGTTTGATGTGCCCGAAATTAATATTGAAGGAGTTACGATGTTGAAAAAACTGTATATTTTCTCTAACCGTTAAACGTCCATCAGAGTGCGATAAACAAAATCTGAAACAATTTGGCCTTATGCTAAATTGTTAAAGGGAGACAAAAAAAGGGCGATAAGAGCGCAACCCAGCATAAATCGCAGAAATTCGAATCGAGCACTTTTCTGCAATACTGGATTTCACTGTCCGAATCTGAAGATTTTAATTGGTTCTTCCAGTGACGGTTTGCGGGGTTTTTTCTGGAACGGCCGAGGAACAAGAGGTGGTAATATAGATAGGCAGGCTCAGTTGCAGAGGCGACTAGCTGCGTGATCGCACCTATCTGTATTACCACCTCTTGTTCCTTGGCCGTACCAGAAAAAAACCCCGCAAACCGTCACTGGGTCCCTCTGTTCAACCACTTTTTTTTTTAATTGGACAGTTCGTTTATTTCTTTGTATTCTTTTGTCCATTTTGAATCTCAATGCGTTGTGAACTACTTACGGCCGTATTCACCATTTGGAAATATAACAACTTGTTTACTAACAGCCTGTTAAAATTTAGGTAACTGTTAAAACGAAATCGTATTCACCAAAGTAGATGTCGGTTTTTAACAGAAACTTAGTAAAGTAGCGATTCATGCGAAAGTTGGCAAACCTGTGGCGCGGTTTGTGCATCTGCACCTCACTTTTTTCGTTGTCTCTAACCTCATTTTTGCGTGCTTCTGCCTTTATCTCTTTGTTGTTATTAGTTTATTATTAAAAGTAGTTAATAGTGTTTTATTAGAAATAGTTAGTAGTATATTATTGTTAGTTGTGTTTTATTGATAGTAGTAAGTAGTGTGTTATTGTTTTGTTATTAGTAGTTAATAGTGTATTATTGTTAGTTGTGTTTTATTATAAGTAGTTCATAGTATATTATTGTTAGTTGTTTTATTAGTAGTAGTTAATAGTGTCTTTAGTGCTTGTTTATAAGCGGTACTTTATTATCAGTAGTGTTTTTCATTATGGATGCTGAGAAAAAAAGAAGCAAAAATTTTACTGAGGTAGAACGAGAAATGCTCTTGGACATTATTGAACAACATGTCAATATTGTTGAAAATAAGAAGACGAATGCTGTCTGGAATAAAACGAAACTGGATTGTTGGGAAACCAAAATTTGCCAGTCCTTCAACAGTGTGCAGACCAGTGGAGTGAGAAGTGGCCTGCAATTAAAATCCTTATACGAACAAATGAAAAGGAATGCGAAGACTAATAAATCCAATGATAAGGTAATAAAGCATATCTTTGTAAAAACATGTTACATCAGTCTCATTATATTATAGGTACAGAAACACAAAACCGGAGGAGGTACTTTCATTCCCAAAGTGACACCTCTCGATGAAAAAGTGTTGAGAATCATGGAAAAAAACCATTTTAATATTCCAAATTTATTCGACAGCCAACCAAGCACATCTAGTGCAGTCGTTAACATAATGTAGATACCGATTCATTTTATGAATTCAGAAGATGATGTGGCAGCAGCGGTTGAGGTCGAGGATACTGAAGAGGATCATCGGACCGAAGAAGAAAATCCGAACGAGATAATTGTAACTCCTCGCAAAAGTGTTTCATTAAAGTGCAACCAGAGGTCATTGGAAAGTCCAAAAAAAAACACCCCAAATCCAGTATTAATGATGCACGTAATGCATTTTACGAAAAGAAAATGGAGGTTCTTGAACTTATGAAGAAAGTTGAACTGGAGAACCTTAGAGGCAAGGAAATTGAAAGTGAAACGAAGCTGATCATTAAAGAGAGAGAGGCCATTGAATTAAAAATGAAACAATACTAATTTATGCAAATGCAAAAAGAAATGAATAAAATGTGCTTTATGTAAATAATTGTATTTATTTTTTCTTAATTGATAATAAACCTTAATTTCCCAATAATATTACATTTCAGGTAAGTTAGAAAAAACTGAATTAATTAGCGCTGCACGAACTGCTACATTTTGTCTCTCATTGTTTCCAATCTCTGGAACGTTAACGGCTTCTTCTGGAGGCCATTCTTCTAATTCAAAATCATCATCGTCATTATCCCTCCTACAGATATTATGTAAAACAGCAGTAGCCACGATTATTTCACAAACTTTTACTGGCGATAGTGACATGCCACGACCTAAACAAGGAAATCGTTTCTTTATCACTCCGAATAGTCGTTCAATTGTATTCCTGGTGGCGATTTGTGCCTTATTATATTCTTCTTCTGGCCTTGTTTGTGGATGTAGTAAGGGTGTTAAGAGGTAGCTTCTACAGGGATAACCTCCATCTCCTAGTAAGCGGTAATGTCCAAATTCATTATTTTCGAAATGAGCCCTTATATGTGAATCATTAAAAATGGTGGTATCATGTACAGGCCACCGTGCAACAATGTCAAGTATTTCCAAGTTGGCATTTCCTATTACTTGTGTATTTATGCTGAAATAATCTTTGCGATTCCGGAATACTTCTGCCACATTCCCTCCCGGTGATGAAATATTAATATGGGTACAATCCACTGCATCTATTATTAATGGAAAATTGCTAATGTGGTGAAACATTTCTGCAGTTTTTCTTCTCTCTGTAGCACTTTCTGGCATCATAATAAAATAAGGGCGCAGTCGAGCAATATGCCTGGTTGTTCTGGCTAAAATGCGCGAAACTGAAGATTGCGATACTTTAAAAATATCAGCAATGGTCATTTGATAAGAACCAGTAGCATAGAACCTTAGCGTAATGAGAATTTGATTTAATTTTGAAATTGGCTGATTTCCTGCCGAAATAGGCTCTAAGCGATCATCTAATAATTCCGCTAAATGTAAAACTGTGTCCTTATCCATACGAAATCTTCTTCGAAAATCAAGATCATCCAATTCTTCCATGAAATTGTTTCTTTCTTGAACAAAACGTGGTCTTTGTTCATCATCTGAAGAAGAGTCTTCCAGAATGTTCGGGAAAAATTGCAGTCTATCCATATTAATTGTGTGGATGTAAAATATATTTATATATAACAACTGCTCTAAAAATTAATATAAAACGTCGTCAATACTATGTCACAACATTCTTCAATTACTTACCAAATTACCACAACAAATAACGGAAAATGTCTCTTAACAATTATTAACCTAACCCACAAAACTTTGCCACATGGATGATAACAGGCTGTTAGTGAATATAATTGTCCAAATTCGGGCTGTCAAGTTATCGGTTCCTTTAACAGGCTGTCAGTATTTATTTAGCTTGGTGAATGCGATACACTGCTATAACAGCCAATTAACTGGATAACAGTCTGTTATATTTTTAACTGGCATTGGTGAATACGGCCCTTAGAATCGTATTTTAACCACTGCTTTTGGAATTGGCGAAATAACATCTCCAATAATTTCACTGGTATCAACTGTTGCAGTATCAGGCTCGCATGAACAGCCGGGCAGACGTGATGAAATATGATTGTTAGTAGTGAACCGTTGCGAAGGAGGAGAAGGATTTTTAGCCGTACTATTTGAACCATGTGATGTGATTTCTGCATCTTATTCTATTTGAATGATATTATACGCGTAAACCTGGTATTGCTTTCGGATTCAAAGATGTTAAAACCAGATCCCATTTTCCACAGTTGGCGATTAACCGCAGGCATGTCCCAAAACCTTTTTTACTTTCCTATTTGGAATTGTTTTAAAGAAATTTGTACAATTTTTCAGCGATTTAAAAAAGGGCCTGTCTAGTGGTTTCAGTCAATGAGTTATGTAACTCGGCAAACTAAGTAGAATTAGAATTATGAAAATGGAAATCAAGCTAATTCTTCAAAATGAGCCGATTTCACTGACAAAAAATTGGAAGCCAGGTAGCATCTAAAAATGCATCCTCTAAATGTTGGGTAAGGCGGGAAAAACATTAACTCTGCATTTCAGCACGCCATAACCGAAAATTGTTTGCCCTGGTAACCTGATGACAACAAAACAAAACATTTTTTGGGGCTAAACTGGAGTTGGTTTATTGTTCAGTTGCGAGATAATCCCACTCAAGCCAAAAGTTGTGAGAAAGTGTAATAATTTCGGCGACTTAAGCAACATAAAAATATTTGTTATAGGCTTGCAACCCTTTAATTGAGAATTTTATATCCAATAATAACTGACAGAATTAGCTAGTTAGAAAAAGTATGGCGACACAGAAAAAAAGATACATGTAAGAAAATTCCAAAGTGAACTAGATGAAAATCATTTTGACACGCAGCATACAAAAAAACATGTAATAACTGGGAATAAATTATAATAATTTGTTATTTCGTCTTTCATCTTGACCATCCCTAGAACGATCGCCAAATGTCTACTACTAACAATGACAATTACGGTTATCGACATATTATTGAAAAATTTTGGTGGCTAGTAAAAAAATGTTATTAATATTTCTCAGTAAATTTGATTGTGCAAATATTTAGTACTCATTGGCATGTCTGTATAAGTTAATAACAAATTCAGATGGGTAAATCGTAAATCGTCTGCGTAACAAAAAATCTAAAGCTTTGCATTTGGAATAGTTGCCTGAACTTAGGTGACCTTGAGATATCGATTTCTTAACATGCTTAACTTTGTCTAGACGGTTATTGTTTGCATTCAGCGAAGACGAAAATTGTCTTCGCCCGAAGTTGTAGCGAACTGCACAATATTTGAATTCCTTTATCATTTTCGATAATATTAAATGTTATTCTTAAGGTTATTATTCCATATTTGTGATTAAATTTATTTTGCTACTAAATACTAGTTATTGATTTGATCAGAAACATTTCGCACTGTCCGAATCTATTTTTTTTTTTTGAAACCCATTTCTAGTACAGCAGAACTTATGAGATGTCTCTGCTAGTTACACATTTGACTTATGTAACCGTAAACTACTAACAGATAGCGCTGTATGTGCGAAGTTGCTACCAGATCAATAACTGAAATTATAGTTTTGTGATTACAGTTGCCTGTAGGATCACGAATGACGCTACAGTTTCCAACATTTACAATTATGGGACACATAAAGTGGCGCCACAAGAAATCCAAATTCACATTGTCTCACTCTCCACCCCCCGGCCAGTGGTTGTCCCGCAGCCCCCACCGCGGCAGTCGATCGAGATTAATCAAATTTGGCCGTCACTTCCACCGCGAAAGTAAATTAATTAATCGCTTCGGAATTATCATTTAGCATGTGTTTCTTTTACGAGTGGCCTAAACGAAGCCTTTTCCCAATTAACCCGTTCCCGCCCAAAGTCTGTATGCACTTCGACGCTGAATGAATAACACAGAACCCCCTGTTTAAAATATTCCGGATTTAAACTTGAACTTATAAAAACTAGTTTGCATGAAAGTGAACACAGGAAATAATAGCTTTCCCATTCACTTTACGCTCACCTCTCGTAATTTTGTTTTCACTTAATTTAATTTTATTTACGTTATGGCTTCGTTCAATTTACTTAATTTTAATTCAATTAACTTCACAACTCAATTCGATTTTATTATTTGAAAGTTTTATCAATATTATTTATTTAAATAAAAATATTATTATTAACGTCGTTTAAAATTATAGTTAGTTGTTTAAATAGTACATATAAGCAGGGCTTGATTTCAGACAGAACGCACCGGAACGGCGTTTTTGAGCCAACAGACGCTTTATTACTTTGATTTTATTTTTAAATGAATCAATTTAGATGAATGCAAAATGTATAAACATGGAGGCAGTGCATATAAGTATTTATTTTATTTGGTTGGCAACAATTCACTTTTTATGCCTAGGTAAATAATAGTATTTTGTGTACCAAGGTGCGAAAGTTAACGCTTTCCGGGCCGACAGAACCAATGGCCACTTCTGGAGGCCCGGAAAACCTGTTTCGCGACGTGGAAGCACAATGGTTTCTATCCTATACAACAAACAATACCCCATTTAAGTCATATCAAAAAGAAATGAATTGTTAACTTTATTTAACTCGTTTCCGCCAGCGTGGTACACGCCGCTTTTCGCTAAAGTCATTGTGTACCATTATGTATATGCAGTGTACAAAAATATAACGGCTCAGCGGTAAGTTGCGAAAGGGGTTGATATTGTGACAATGGTTGAAATTTCTCTACTTACTTCTCAATTGAAATTATTATTGGCGTTGTGTTTCAGTGGGTGTAGTAGTTTGATTTTATCACTAATTGCTTTGGGTGTAGAATAACTGCAGTCAGATATGTCAACTTCTGTTCATGTACACTACTTATATTCGTATTAATTTCTAGTAAATTGTCACATTAAAATTAAAAATGTGACAGATATACGAATGCGCCATCTGGTGACGCGCGTGTGAACTCTTTTCCCGGGCTAGCCTTTTTTCCTGGTTTTTGTCAGTCTCGTTTCACAAATACGTACTTTCGCATCCCAATAGACCAAAAAACATTGGATTTCATATATACCGGATTTTTCAAACAAAACTATTCTGCTTAAAATTAAATCAAATATTAGTGTACTTAAAAAAACATATTCTCGCTAGTTGTTTTTCAGAATGTTTAAAAGTTGAATTGTATAAAAAAAATTTAATCTGTCAATAAAAGCAATTAAAAATGCTAAACAAGCCAGTCAATGAAGTGTTGAGTTAAAAATCAATACCGATTGAATCAAACATCTTATTTGAAATTTATTAAGCTATTTAGAAAACGGAGTATTAAGTTTTTCCATAAAACATCACTTGTATTGATTATATTATCAATTTATAAAAATAAACATCCGCCAGTGAAATGAGTGAATTAGTAAAAAACCTTTTAATTAAAAATATTGATTGACAACGAAAATACTCGACACTACTAATTCTAGATGCAATATCGCATATCGAGTGAAATATTTGTGCAGGACACACAAGTGAGTTGTTTCGGCAAAGCGAAGCACTGCCATCAAATTATACTAATATGTAGGCATCAAAGCTTAATCTATACATATTAAATGGCGTACATTATCCTAGCTATATTGGAGTGCGATTTTCTCGTTTAAAGTTTGAATTCGGGAAAACAATTTTGTTAATGTATGTTCATTAACCTAACACGAGTATTCGCATTTGTTTGCAACCTGGATAGTATTTAAATGCGCTCCGTACAAAGTAAGGGAAAGTATAGTTTTCGCGAAAACTTTCACACCCGATTTGAGGCCCGCGAGACGATTCCGATAATTTCTGAAAATTATCTCAGAAACGGTCAGAGATTTTTAAATGGAACTTTAGAAGGTTTACTGGACAATATAAAGATTTTGTAAATTGTGAGTATTTAATCATCTTACTTTTTTCAATATGACAAATATTTAAATCAAAATAACAAAGCAGTGAACATCTTTCGGTGAACTAACATTCCGCCTGCGGGACATCGGTGAAACACCAGGAAGCAAGTGGGACGGCATCTTTTGTTCCCTACCATTTGGCATCAGTGAAACACCAGAAAGCAAGTGGGACGGCATCTTTTGTTCCCCACCATTTTTTCAATAATATATCGCGACTCTTTTAAAGGAGTAAGCTTTCTTGCGAAACGCACTGATGACGCGGGAATAACATGAAACAGTGCTGTTTCGTTCACGCTTGTATGCTTAGTCAGCAACTTTTTAATATCATTTCTCTCATTATATGTTACTCCTGCTCAACTGTCTATCGGCCCCGAGGTCCTGTTACTTCTTTTGATTGTATCACAATAGATCTTGGTTTTTGGAAGTAAATAAGGCAAATATATTATATTTCGCCCTGTGTTGTTTGTAACTTGTTCTTTCATAACATGTAAATAGATAATAATAATAATAAAGGGGTATAATAACTGATTATTTATAGACCAGTACATAAAGGTAACAGTACGTCAAAACCGCCCGTGGCGCATTCGGCAGCAGCGCCGAACCAGAAATGCAAGAATCAAGCAACATTAGCTCAGGGCAGTAGTTGGATGTGCGACCGATACCATTCGCCGTTGGGATACAATTAATGATGCTTCAGGGTGACGGAGCGATCCTGTAACTAAAGTTATAAACTTAATTATATACACACGTTTACACCTTTCCACCGAAGGATCTCGAGATCGATAGCCTAACAATTACAACTACTGCTAATAAGTAAATAATGATAACTTGAAGATTTTGTTCGATTTATTTACTTTTATAAAAAATTATCTTTTTTTTTAAATAAAATTTTTAAAGATATTTAAATAATGAAACCCTTGCTAATAATTTTAATATTAAGCATAATTTTCTCTGCGAAATCAAAACTGCTCTATTCAGACAAGGGATGGCAAATAAGTAGCACGTGCCAAGTTTGGCGCGCGACGGCACCGCAAATTATTCCATATTTCGAACAACAAATTGAATAGCCCAAAACCATCAGACTAAGTGAACATCATGTAACTTTCTCCGATTTGATGGCGCAAAAAAGATTTTTGTTATTATTACCTATAATATTATTGTCATTTGATGTAACTATTATCATTTTATTATTATAGACCAAAAATTATTTTTTAAATCAAACTCATTGATTGGCCGGCTCACTAGCCGCATGCCTTAGCGCACCTAAACTAATGCGGAGGGTCCTAAGTTCGAAACCCCGGCGAGGGCATGGATATTTTCATTGAAGGCTGTTTGAAAAATGAAGCGTTTTAGGCACTCGGCTCGTAACTGATTGTGGCGTGATCGATAAAAATGATGTAATAATATTTTACGCAGGGTTGATATTTTTTATAATTGTGTAATATCGTGTTAAAACATAGGTATTTACAACCTTATATTAAATTTAAATAAACGCTGAAAATCTAAAATGTTTTACTATAGAGACACAGATTGATTCTTTAGTAATAAAATCCATTAAGCCAAATTAGTTTTACCTAAAAAATAAGGACGTAATTACGTATGAGCTAGACTCTTCCGCGAGATATTTTAGTTTGCCTGTAGAAAATGGTTATTTTTCTGCGAGAACAGCGTCGCAATAGGATTTTTAAGAGATGAGTATATTTTTTGTCAGGTCCGCTCATTACCTGCCGTCTAAAGCTATGCGCATACTTGTGGGAATCGGACGGACGGCACGCATCGGATAAATTGCTTAACACAGTTGTAAACGAGTCAACGCACATTTATCCGCCGTACCCATAAATGTGCGGTGACTCGTTTACAACTGTGTTAAGCAATTTTAGCCGATGCGTGCCGTCCGTCCGATTCCGACAAGTGTGCGCGTAGCGTTACCGGTGCCCCGCAGGAGAAATCAACTATTCATTGCGTTACGAACAGCCTCAAATATGAATAATATACAGGCAGCCTGGCCTGGAAGCCAAAAGAAGTTATATAAAAATGGATCCAAAATCGGCTTGAACATGTTTTAGAGTAGGTTTTCTAGTGATAGAAAAAACAAAGCACAAAATCGTACCTGCTCCCTTTCAGTAATTATTCAATTGGACATATTTTGTAATTTCGCGAAAAGCGAATTAAATTATTTTGACCAATTCAACGATATATAACACTTGCCATTTCACGATTACCACTTCGGGAACTTCCCTTGTAAGTAAATATCACATATCATCCCTAATTCCCCAACCCAAAATTTCAGACAATCAACCTTTCTTTAAAGTAAAAAAAACAAATAAAATAAGTTTGTGAAAAATAATAATAAAGAAGATGTTAACTTTATCTTTAACATTTATAAATATGTTTTGGTCATATTTTTCATATATAAAAATATATCGTTAAAAAACAAAATACGGTTCAGGTAAAATTTTCAAAATTTTACCAAAACTTCTCAGGTATTCGGATTATTAAATAAAGCTTGTTTTAAAAAATTTCATTTCAATATCTGTGTATTTTTTTGAGATACAGACGGGCAGACAGAAATTGACATTTTTGAAATCCTCTCGGGGACCTAAAATGTAGAATTTAAACATATCACAATATTACCCGTACTTTCTACGGAAAAAATAAAAATTCATTTATTAATTAAATTTACCTGGTTGTTACTAACGTGCTTTAATGGATATACAGGGTGTTCATAAAGTCTCTTTACAATTTCAAAAATTGATTACAAAGTCAAATAAAAAGACAGACAAGTGGGAATTATTACAAAACGACACGAATATATTTAAGTTCTTTTGCCCTATTATATAGTCATCATTATTTTTGCACGAAGCGTATCAAGACGGTACTCGAATTTTTGTCATGTTCGCTGTAGCATATCCTCATCACTAGTGGCAATGGCATTGATCCTCTGCTTTAGACCCATATAGAGGAATATTAAATATTAAAATACTTAAATATATACATCTAATTTTGTAATAATTTACACTTGTCTATCTAGCCGTTTGCCTTTGTAATATATTTTTTAATTGTAAAGAGACTTTATGGACGCCCTGTATTTCGACTGTAGAAGCTCCGATTTAAAATGAAAGGTAAATTTACTTCAAATCTCAAAAAAAAAAATATATGGTAGTGTAAAGAACATGACGCAATAAAATAATATATAATTTTACATATCCTCACAGAATGTTTTTATTAATTTTCCATATTTGCCAAACAACTATTCCTACATTTATAAAATATACAGGACGTCCACAAAGTCCGATCCGGGGTCATTTTATCGGAACGGTTGGGTGGATAGAAAAATCGGCGAACACTTTTTGAGTGAAAATGTTTTGGTGTGTAATCTCTAGGGGACTGGGAGAGGCGGTAAACTCAAAGATTTTAAAGGTAGAAACGCCAAAGTGGCGGAACCTATTGCCTGAATGCTGTACTGAACCAAATCCGGGTGGCTTTAAACACCGACAAGATATGGACATTGAAAGCGGCGGCAAATATAACAATAATTATGTGAACATTAAATATTGTTCCCCCATCAGGTCTGTAGGTGTTCTGATGGGGGAACAATATTGAATGTTCTCAAAAATTTTAAATGAAAAGGTATGTTAAGTTGCATATTGTCCTAAAGATCTGAATAAAAAACGATTATTAACGTTGGCCTCAGGTCGGTACACCCAACCAGTCATGAATGGCGAGAGAATACATTTTCTTTAGCAAAATTCCCCATGCACAGGTACTTAAAATCCCGTTCTGAGTTTGTTTCTGTGGCTACACATGCGCAGAAGCACCCTCTTCTCAGAAAAAGCACAGAACGAGATTTTAAGTATCCGAATATGGAAAATTTTGGTAAAGAACTAACGACTAACGACTAACGTTAATAATCGTTTTCTATTCAGATCTTTCGGACGACATACAACTTGATATACCTTTCTATTTGAAATTTTTGATTTGACCCTCGCCCCCAACACCCCAGAGGTCGCTACTCAAAATTTTTCACTCAGAAAGTGTGTCCCAAAAATAATGGGATATGTGTCCGCTGATTTTTCGATCTAATCATTTCCGAAAAAAATACTCGGGGTCAGACTTTGTGGATGCCCCGTATGCGGCTATTATATAACTTTCTCCGATTTGCGGGTAATACAAATTTTTGCGAAATATTTTAAATATTTGAGAAAGCAGAGAGCAAAACGTCTTGATAGTAAAGTTTTTGAAAAATAAATGTAATTCAATGTTGGGTTTCAAATTAACTAAATTATCTAGGGGAATACCATCGTCGGATTCAAATGCGGATGTTTTTTTTAATGTTGCAGTTCTCTGATCTCATCTCGAATTTCCTTTATTTTGTAAATGTTTAATGCAACAATTTATATAAAATAAAATTCAATTATGTACAATCCAGTAGAATGTTTGAATTTTTCAATTTAATTAGGTTTATTAAAATACAAGTAAATATTGTTAAACTTGGGTTTAAATTTTACTATTTTGTGCAGTAATAAATATTTTAAATCTTGTTTTATTTTGAAAGCTTAGCAGTGGATTTCACAAACATTTATTTAAGCCAGGTTTTTCGTAACCCGGTATTATATTTTCAGCCGTGTAAACGTTTTTTATCTGCCATTGACTGTCACTGTCAGTCACCGAATATATTTTGGAACTGTTACTGTTATATTAGAAATGGAGCCTCAGAAGAGCATTTAAGGTATTATGAAAAATACATCGAAATAGAAAAGAATGTGTTAATAAACATTGTAAAAGAGTAACTATCAATAAAAATAAGGGTAATGTAATCGCAGAATATACCCTCAAATTATATATTGCGTTTACAATTTGAAAGATCGTTTACACAGCCGAAAGTATAATACCAGTGGTATGTCAATTTAAGGCAGAGTTATATTTATTACCACCTTAGTGAAATCCTCTGTAGATGTTTTAACCAAGCAAATGATTTTTTGTGACTTTGGCCAGGAAAGTAGTTGTTTCAATTAGTAATTTGCACTTTTTTAATATCCATTTTGTAGATTACGAAAAGAATCGTAGCCTTCATTATTATTTTATGTATTTACAACAGTGACGGTTCGCGGGTTTTTTTCTGGTACGGCCGAGGAACAAGAGGTGGTAATACAGATAGGTAGGGTCAGTTGCAGAGACGGCTGGCTGCGTGACCGCACCTATCTGTATTACCACCTCTTGTTCCTCGGCCGTACCAGAAAAAAATCCGCGAACCGTCACTGATCTACAATCAAGTTAGGGAATATAATTATTACACTAATTTACTATAATAAATGTTTATCGATGAAAATACTAAAATCCGTAATAATACAAAACTAAGCCAAATGCACAAACTCAACACGCTTTTATCCAGCTAAAATAAAGTAAATCTTACAACACGGCATGTATGTAAACATATGATACGCTGCGCCGATACTCCGTATGTGTGTGTGTGTGTTGCGAAGGAGGGCGAATGGGGCGGTACCGAAAATATTTTCATTAAATAAGCAGTCTGATATGTAACCCGACACAAACACACACACACACACACATTAAATGCATGCAATATATTTTTTTATAAATAAACTAATTCTTATATAATAATATAAAACATATGATAAGAATTAATTTAGTCGATCGATAAATACTCCGTAAATTGTCTAACATAAATAATTTATTTCATTAATAAGATGATAAATTTAGAGGTTAGTATTGGGTTACTCAAATAGAATACAGTTTAATCTTTCTTATAGGGCTTGAAACACGAACCTATTTAAATTAGCTTCGGTGTAAACAGCTACGGTCTAGACCCATTATATGTGATACGGGTTGCCTAGAAATTATTTTGAAATTGTTTCGAAATAATTTTGAGATTATTTTGTAATTATTTTGGAATTGCATGGAATTGTATTGAAATTATTTTGATGCTATACTAATGTTAATTATTCTAGCACTATTTTACTTTATTTCATTTATTTTCATATAGCAGAAATGGTTGTTAGCCTACTGAACTTCGCCTGTTCCCACTAATGTATTAATTTCATCTGATTTTTTTTTAATTAAATAAATAAATCATTTTCATAAACTTGTTTTTAGAAAGTCTCCAAAACCAGAATTAAAATCTCGTGTCAGTTCTGATGGGGCCACATTTCTTACAGAAAATGGGATTGACAAATGCAGACAAGCTTATACTAAAACCAAACATCTTGAAAAAAAATTCAAACTAATTTATTTTCATTTTTGATATACAAATTTATAAAATGATAATAATAGTTAGATCAAATTTACATTGAAAATAGAAGAATAAGTTGTGTCTTAAAATCCCAATCGTTTTTGAAACAAAGGGGGTAGCGGAATAAGATGGGTGTGGCGGCCCCCGCGCGATTTGAGTTGCAAGTGTAAAAATCTTATTCTAAAAATAAAAAAAATGAGATTTGCATGCTTATTAACTGTCATATTCGATTTGTACAAAAAATGTGGTAAAAAATGCGTTTTTCTTAAATTATTCCACTGTAAAATTGTGTGTATTTTTTTCCGGTCAGTTGTGTGATCGGATTTATTTGATTTCATTTGATTATACCCAAAACTAGAGAACGGAATTTTTTCCAGATTTTTTACGGGTCATGGAAATTGGTGTAAACAGCAAAAAAACTTAAAAAAAAATAGTTTTTCAAGAATAATTTCTTTTTTGAAAGCTTTCTTGTGCGCTTACAAAAAGGGGCCAAACAGCATAAGTAGCCATCTTATTGACCTTCATTATCTCCTTAACCACGTGTTAATATCTTCACTTGTTCGCGCGAAAACTTAAATTAAGTAAATTTTGTTTTTTATAACTTGATAATAAAAATATACCTACACAAGTAATTGGCAAAGTATAAGTCGTATATAACATTTTTAATATAAAATACATTATTATAGCATATACAAATGTTAGAATACATATAGGAACTTTATTTGTCTTCGTTTTTCGCTTAAAATATGAGTCCCTACAATACGACAATATTTGAATTTGGCGCGATGTCGGTAAAGTAGATTAGTGGTAATGGCGCTGGAATTGCTGTACGGCGATTGCGCACGGCACTGCGCACACTCGGGGCTACAAGTACCCCATGTTCGTCTGATTCTTTATGTTCCGCCAAATCTATATTTGATGATTATATAAACAAAGATATCGTGGTGGATAAAAGTCGTCTGGAACTCAGCCAGTTCAGGTAATGTAAACAATACAACTTCAAATATTGTCGTTTTGTTGGGACTCATATTTTAAGCGAAAAACGAAGACAAATAAAGTTCCTAAACAGGGTGTCCTATTTTAAATTGCCACCCCAAATATCTCAAAACCTGAGCAACATGGCAAAAAATGTTTCAGATAAAAGTTGTAGGGTTCAGAGGGGGGCATATGTTGGTGACCTTAAAAATGACCTTGGGGGTCAATTTTCAAGGTCAAACGAAGATCAACTTAGATTTTTCAAATGGAACTCCCAATTTTTTATTGCGGGATCATATTCTACGGGAAAAAATACAAACTTTTTATAGGAAACTTTTTTTTAATGCTTTTTTAAAAGGCGGTGATTCATGCATTACCCTCGGCATTAGCGTCACACGATGTGCACCACGTGGAGGTTGCCGTTGGAATTTTGCACTTCATTGGCCCTGAAAAGGGCCGATGGTTTCAGTGGCTGGAGGTTCGATCTCGTTCTTAGATCAAATGCTCGATCAAGTCTCCATCCTCGTCAATGCACTTCTGTACCCGCTGGCGAAAGTTTACTTGAACATTTCGAAGGGTTTGGATGGAAATTACTCGAAATGCAGCCCTAATCCTTTCCTTCATGTTCTGCACTGTTGTCGGAGCTTCAGCAAATATTTTCTCGTCGACTAGTCCCCACAGGAAAAAGTCAAGGCGAGTAAGATCCGGGGATCTTTGATGTTAATGCCGAGGGTAATACATAATCACAGCCTGGATTTTTCTGAGATTTCAAACAACATGACGGGAAAAAATCGTGAAAAAATTCTTAAAAAAATCGTTTTCAAAAGAAACCTTTCCTACAAAAAGTTTGTATTTTTTCCCGTAGAATACGATCCCGCAATAAAAATAAAGGGTTCCATTAAAAAAAATCAAAGTTGACCTTCGTTTGACCTTGAAATTAACGCCAAGGTCATTTTCAAGGTCACCATCATATATCCCCCTCCGAACCCTACAACTTTTATCTGAAACATTTTTTGCTATGTTGCTCAGGTTTCGAGATATTTGGGGTGGCAATTTAAAATGGGACACCCTGTATGTATTCTTACATTTGTATATGCTATAATAATGTATTTAATCCTAAAAATATTATATACGACTTATACTTTGTCAATTACTCGTGTAATTATATTTTTATTAAAAAAAAACAAAATTTACTTAATTTGAGTTTTCGCGCGAACAAGTGAAGATATTAATACGCGGTTAAGGGGATAATGAAGGTCATTAATATGGCTACTTATGCTATTTAGCCCCATTTTGTAAGCGTAGAAGAAAGCTTTCAAAAACAAATTATTCTTGAAAAACTAATTTTTTTCACGTTTTTCTGCTGTTTACATCAAGTTTTTGGAGTTCCATGACCCGTAAAAAATCTGGAAAAATGCCGTTCTCTAGTTTTGGGTATAATAAAATTAAATCAGTTAAATCCGGTCACATAACTGACCGGAAAAAAATACACACAATTTTACAGTAGAATAATTTCAGAAAAACGCATTTTTTACCACATTTTTGGTACAAGTCGAATATAACAGTTAATGAGCATGCAAATCTCATTTTTTTAATATTTAAAACAAGGTTTCTAAACTTACAGCTCAAATCGCGCGGGGGCCGCCACACCCATCTTATCCCGCCACCCCCTTTATTTTTATTTTTAATCAAACTTTTAACTGAAAACATTTGTTTTTCTTGCACCGGTAGTAGGTGTTTCTCCCGAATTTTTTTTTAATATGGCAAATAGTATTAATACATTTAGATAAATTAATGTTCTATTTCGTTTATCTATAAGAGTTAATTATTTAACTTTTTTTCGAAATACCACTATTTAAAAAAATCATGAAAATCCCGTTTGTACTATCAAATTAGAGATAAATGATTGGCACATCAATAGTTTTTACACCATGTGCTGACAGATAAATGCAGTTATGATGTTAACGTTAAAGTTGTTAAAGTTTCCAGGGAGCACTTTCATTGCTTATAAAAAAGAAAATATAATGTAGAAATTATAATGCCGCGTATATGAAATAAGTTTTCATTGTTCAAGTTGAGGCAAATTATATAGAATTGCATACATAACATAATACTAGAATATCTTTACAAACCTCACTTGATATACAGTGTTTGTGTAATTTTAATTCTACATCAGGTATAAAACATAAAGCTTTTTTGTAAACCACACATGTTTGTTTAAATCGAGAAATGTAATTGCTATTAATTTTTATTTATTCTGACTACGTATTTGATCCTGGTAAAAAGTCGATGGTTAACCGTTCAATTTCGGAGGATTTTCATAGAAAAATTCACAATTCCACGCCCATTCCACCGCGTCCTATGTTTATCTTGGCTCCTTCTTTTTGCTTGGCGCTTTAAGCGTACGTTTTACTTTTGTGAACCGCACTTTTATTACATTCGCACTTCATCCCCTCAATTTAATAAAATAAACACTCTTTTTTATATATTTCCCGAAATGATGGACCGGGCCGTAGTGGGATTAAAATTGGGCAGCAGGAGATTTACGGATGGGCATTAAGAGGAATTGGTGCATGCCGCTGCAAGTTCTCCACCTTTGTGATAGTAAGTGCGGCGATAAATTATAGTTTAAATATTATTGTATCAAGAATTGAAATTTGGGGAATTTTAATTAAAAGCGATTTTAATTTTGTATAATAACGTGTTTGCTCCGGGCGTGGTGATGGGTGGTGAAGCGGATATGTAAAGTAGAATACAAAGGTGGAATACTTGCGATGATGTTGATAAATTAACCGCTTGTCCGGCTGAAGCATTCTAATTTTATATATTCTAAATATATAACATCACATTAAAAGTTGTGACGAATATAATGATAACATAATTTTTAACGACAGTTTGCTTCATGGCGAAACACACAGTGTGTCGTAAAAAAGTTTGTCTCATTTGAAATTTGTTACAATATATAGAAATAATAAATAAACTAACAAGAAACTAGCGAGTGTTTTTTTTTTATTTCTGTGGAATAAAACAATTACAGAGTAAATATTATATAAAATATAATATTATAAATAATTAGTTTACAATATAAAATGGATCGTGACAGGCGGATGCAATAATACATTGATGTATGAAAAGTGCGGCAATATTTCGATGTCACCCTTATGACAAAATGCAGTTTTGATAATATGTTTCTGGAAATAACCAAATTGGTTCGTTTTATGAAACCGACCGCAGTGTCAATTGAATTATTCCTACATATTATAATATTTTCCA
Organism: Ocypus olens; assembly: GCA_910593695.2. NCBI lineage: Eukaryota > Metazoa > Arthropoda > Insecta > Coleoptera > Staphylinidae > Ocypus > Ocypus olens. The sequence goes on from OU343057.1 coordinate 17,286,972, forward strand.
CCGCGTGTTATTGTTAGATTTTTATTTAACACGCGATGAAATATTTAGCATGTCAATATTTATGCATATATTTAAAACAAATTTTGTACACATACATCACTTCATTAGAGGTTGCCTAGTGGTTAAAGTTCTTGCTTCTGGGTCGTTTTGGTGCCAGTTTGAGTTCCGTCTGGGAGGTCCATGATTGTCTAGTGTTTTAAAATATTAACTAAAAATCTGTTGTGGCTGAACCTTTCGACCTCTTTCCTAAAAAACTAAAACAAAGTGATAAAACCAGAAAGCATTTAAACATTTTAATACATGGAGAATAACACTTGCAACTTCAAGTTTTTATTATTTTTGTTTTTTAATAGAATTATTTATTTTGTAAGTTGAAAATCAACGTTATATTAACACGTTCGCTGCCGCTGACTCTACACTTGCGTATGTGCAATCCCAATTGTAATGGCAGCGAACGTGTTAATACATGCAAATTTCTTTTGTACAATTCAAAATCCATTAGCCAGTGAAGTAGTTGTTTTAATAATTGTTTGGTTTTATTATTTGTAAGACTTAATTTTGCAGATTCAATATTCATATATTCATATATTCGGACTATATTTCATGTTTATTAAATTTATTTAATATATCTGTAACAATTAGGGGTTTCTAATTGCAATCAATTTTTGATTTTGGATTTGGTATAAAAGCGTAACATTCGGCTAAAGTAGCAATTATTAGGGTAGTCGACACAACTCCAGATATCTTTCTCAGGACCTTAATTGAATGCGATTTACTTTCTTTAATAGTGTGTTATAAGCAGTGTCATACAACATACTTCAATAAATAATTAAAGATCTTATAAGAGATCAGGCCCATAAATACATCTTCACCAAAGTTGACTTTATAAAGTCAATTTTATTCCCCATTCACACTTTCTGCTCAATGTGTGGCCTCCAGGAGATTTAACGGTCAAGTACTACATCTCAATATTTATATTGGTCCATTACAGGAAAGTTATTACCACATATTCTTATTTTATCTTTGTTCGGTTGACGACGACTGGTGTAGTAAAGTATAAAGTGTGTTATTTCTAAGAATTAGCTGTGTGGTTAAAATATAGTGAATTCTTCAATTGCCAAAGCTTGACAAGGACACAATGCTAATATTATCTAGTGTTTCCAGATAAAACAAATTCGATAATAACTAAATGTAAAAATAAACCATAAAATATATAAATTAAGTAAATAGCCAGCTGCAGATGCATCTCGAGATTTATCTCTCATTAGTGCAGTTTCGCTATTGAATTGGATTTAAAAAAAAATAATGTGAATGAAATACACTTACACAACTCGTACATCATTGACGGGATTATGAAACGTTTGAACCATTTTTTTATAATACCCGAGTTCAGGTTTGTAGAGAGTATTGCCCTTTTTCTGTTTGAGAGACCGACAACGATCGCATGGCGTAAATTTTAAGATCCCGGCGCAGCCACCATAGTTGAGCTCAATTTAGTTTTCTGTAAAGCGATGCGGTTCGTTTGCAAACGGTTAAAGAATAAAATACGAAGGCTGGTTGAGTTTACAAATAGACATGGACGACACAATAAATATTCAAATAGAAACAATTATTTTTTCTTCTAGGTTTTGGCGGGGTTTTTATCACCAGTTATGCCCTTGAAAATGAACTTATTGTTATCTCTTGGATCGTTGAAAGCAATATCTACACGATGTTGTTCGATAAACGGTCATAATCAGTCTTATAAGGACATAAAGATACACGAATTTGTTCTGCATCTCGTTCACATATTTTATGTATACTTTGAAAAAGTATTTTCCACAGATTAAATTTTCAGAGTTGTGAACATCTGATTCAAGTAAAACCAATTAAATTCTAAGTTACGTTGCAAATGGAACGCGTTTTACTCGTTCGAAGAATATCTTGAATTTGAAATTGACTTCATTAATCCTGCTTGAATTTTAATACTACTGCTTCTACTAAAACTTTTTTTATTACAATCTTATAATAAAAGGTAAACACCTTTGCTTAGATAGTACTTACGAAATGGCTGTGAAACGAACTGTCATACTGCGCTCACTTTTTGACAGTTATAATCAGTATACTCTGGCAAATCATCATGGATAGATTCACACTTGACCAACGCTACCAAATTATTGAAATTTACTTTGAAAAATGTACAAAACGAGATAGTAGACCTACTGCATCAAAGTGTGAAATCCCATATTAATTAATGAAATAAAAAATCCAAATACTATTCCATAATTTTAGATTGCACTCCTGACGTTAGCAGTGGCGGCTCGTGGAACAAGTTGATGGTAGAGCCACTTATACAATAAACCCGAAATATGACCAACAAGTGCACTTCGTCGTCGCGCGCACAAGATGAGCCAGAATTTAAAGATATATCCTAACAAAATGCCGTGCCAGATGGAAGCTGGAAGTCTTTTATAATACATTTAAAAAATAAATATAAACAATATCCGAGTCTGTTATAAAAACGTTTCCGGATATTTGCCGTTCGTTCGTATTGGGTTCGCTATTGAATGTAAATGTAGACTTTTCTCTAAAGCAAATTCTAGCCAGAAAATTACGATTATTGTTTGAAAATTTCTGTTTTTTGGCACAAAATATTCTCTTGATTTCTTCATCTATTATGAACACCTCTTGATGACATTGGGTTTTACAAGAATGATATGAAAGTTTTTTTAGTATTTTTCACAGATGCATATGAACAATTGTGTTCCCTAGTTAAATATATTATTCTCGCAGTTGGGTCGACAGTAGTCCCTGCAGTGGCGGCTCGTGGGACATGTTGATGGTAGAGCCACTTATACAATATACCCCCCTATTTTTTTGAAGAAAGAAATAACTATTTATCTTCCTAGACCAAAGTAACTGGCAAAAAGTGTTTTAAGAATTAATTAAAAATTCTTGCTGAGCTTGAGACTACATGGCTCCTTGGCTCTATATAAGCGCCTGCTTTCGACAGCAACATATACTACTTTTGACAGCAGAAAAATACAATTTTTGACAATACAAAAATATCGAAAAGAACTATTTTCATTAGCTGAAAATACTGTTTTTGGCAGCTGAAACATAGTATATTTAGTACCTGAAGAATACCAGTTTTTACAACTGTAAAATACAACTTAAGACAGCTGAAAAATACTATTTCCAACAGCTGAGGATTACCATTTTTGACAGCCGAAAAATACCATTCCCCACAGCTGAAACATACCGTTATTGGCAGCTAAAAAATACAAAAAAGAAATCAATTTTTGACAACAAAATATACAGGCTTGACAGCTGAAAAATTCCATTTTTGACAGTTAAAAGGTGTTAAAAAATGTTGCTTTTGATAACTGAAAAATACCATTTATATAGGTGGGATATACCATTTTTGGCAGCTGAAAAATATCATTTTTGACAGCTGAAAAATTACATTTTTGGCAGCTGAATAATACAATTTTTAAAGCTAAAAACAATTAAAAAAATGTCGAAAAATTCTGATTTTGATAGCTGAAAAATACCATTTTTATAGGTGGGAAATCCCATTGTTGACAGCAGAAAAATATCATTTGTGATAGTTGAAAAGTATAATTTTTGATGGCTGAAAAATATCATTTTTGACAGTTGAATAATACACTTCTTAACAGCTAAAAAATACCATTTTTTACATATGGCAACTGCAACAAGCCATTATTGACAACTATAACAAACCATTATTGTCAGCTAAAAAATACAATTTTTGATAACAAAAAGTACAAGTTTTGAGAGCTGATAAATGCCATTTTGACAATTAAAAAAATTACCAAAAATGCTGCCTTTGATAGCTGAAAAATGCCATTTTTTATAGGTGAGAAATAGTTTTTTTGACAGCTGAAAAATATCATTTTCGACAGTTGAATAATACACTTCTACTACCATTTTTAACAGCCTGAAAATACCATTCTTAACAACTGCAGCAAGCCATTATTGATAACTAAAAAAAAAAAAAAAAAAAAAAAAAAAAAGAACCTTTATTGGCATAACCATATATACAAAACAAAAAACAAATTAATTCCTTACATCCCTCACCCCCCCCTTCCACCCCTCCCCTCCCTCCCTCTCCCCTCTTTCTCCCATCCCACCTTCTCCAGCGTCTTCACTCCTGTCCCATCCTCTCTCATCCATTCCGTCACCCTTCTATTCCCTCTCACTCCTACCCATTCTTCTTTCACCCCCTCACATTCTTCCGCCAAGTGCTTCCATGTATCCTTCCCCCACTCGCACAGCCCACATCTCATATAATCCTCCCCCATCCACCTCTTCCTCCCTTTCTCTCCTGACCCACATCTCGCCCTCGCCAACCTCACCCTCTCCTCCCTACTCCATCCTTCTTCCCCCCAATACTCTGGTATTCTCCCGTACACCTGCCACCTCCCATACATATCATTATATTCACTCCTTTCTATCCGCCCCTGTCTCTCCTGCATATCCACCTCTCTCATTTTTTCCTTCACCCATCCCGCCACCTTCACCCCCCTCCCCATCCACTCTATCACCTTGATAACTATAATATACCATTATTCTTAGCAAAAAAATACAATTTTTGACAACACAAAAAATACAATTTTTGACAGCTGTAAAATACCATTTTTGACAATTAAAAAATGTCAAAAATGCTGATTTTAATAGGTGAAAAATATCATTTTTATAGGTGAAAAACACTTGTTTTGACAGCTGAGAAGTACCATTTTTGACAACAGGAAAATATCATTTTTACCAGTTGAATAATACTCTTCTTAACAGCTTAAAAAAATCCATTTTTAACAACTGAAAAATACTATTCTTGACAACTGCAACAAACTTTCTTGCTTTAACTCTAATTGTACTCCCCGTTATGATTATATTTAACTATTTCAACTATTTGTTTTTAAACTTTGTTTAAATTTTTCTCTATTGGTGATTGATTGTATTACCCTATTTTTGACATGTGTAAAACTCTGTTGTTGCACGAATAAAGCATTATTATTATTAACTGGCGAAAAAGTGTTTTAAGAATGAATTTAAAATTCTCGCTGAGCTTGAAACTACTACAGGTAGTGCCATGGCTCTTTGGCTCTATATAATGAGCCGCCCCTAAGTCCCTGCACCATTTTCTCTAACAATTCATATTCATAATTCTGCAAAGATAACTTTCCAAAATCATCTGTATCAACCATATGATGCAGATGGTTTTGGTTATTACTCGGAACAATTCTCTCACTCTGTGTAAGCTAACTCCTGCGTAATAGGTTTATTTCATTAAAAAAAACCTTTCTTTGTGAGAATAATTATTATTCATTACTAACATAAATATTGCAAATAAATTGACACCGAAATAAACGTCAAATGGGCAAATGATATTCTACTAACTTGCATCAAAAAAGCAAAGGAATTAATCTATCCAACGGTGGTATTAGATTTGTTTTAGGTTAAACTGGAGCAATCTAAAAAAAACTTTTTACGTTCCACTACTTCTCAAAATCGTCTTAATGGTTTGGCTATTTTGACAATTAAGCACGAAATTGCTGATCAAATAAACTTAAAAGAGGGAATAAAAAAGTTTGCCGAACTAAAAGTTTTTATTTTATTTTAGAGTAGTTGATTACTCCTGTTTAGATTTTATAGGATATACATTGTTTTTGTTTGTGTAATAATACATTTTTATAATAATATTAATAATAAAAGATATAGTTTTAAAAAGTAAAAATTTAAGGGGCGGACATTTGTACTTTTTTTGGGGCGACGTAAATGTTGGAGCGAGCCCTGCATACTATTTTTGTTTTTCATATTCGTTAAGGAAAAAATGGATATTTCCGTTGAAATTTTTATGATTTTTCATCATAATCATCAAAAACACGTTCAATATTTTAGCAATTCTATAGAATCAAAAATTTCAGATTTCGACTTTAATATTTCTTAATATCTTTTTAAATCATACCAAATTCTTAACATTTCAGCTCACAAGACAACTTTAATCTTTATTTTAAGCTATTAAAATTTTAAGGGGGCGAATTAAAAAGCGGACCCGACGAAACACTGACTTAAACTACCCAATACACCGAAAAGGGTATGAATTATACCTCTATAAAATGATTTAACAAATTGCCAGCAAACTTAAAAAAAATTAGCGTAGTTTGAACATATATGAATTGAAAATACGTACTATGGTGCGAGATATTGTACCTTACAACTTAAATGAGTTTTTAGAATTTAATTTAAAATTATATAAATATGGCTGTTGTTTTCATTCCCTTTGTGACGCCTATTCTTTCATTAAGCATTTATGTACATTCTTGTATGTTCATATTTATATTAGAATAAATATTGCTTATTATTATTATTACGTTAATTCTTAGGACGAGTACTGAATTCTCAATTCTATAACGTTATAAATAAATATATAATTTTTATTTATAATTCAGCAAGAATTTATAATAATATTCCTAATAGTGTAAAATTCCATAATTATGAGGGTTTCTATATTTAAGTCACATCTAATTTTTTAAATAATGTATAATATAGATAATTCAGCCGCCCTTTGCATAGACTTCCGAAAGGCATTCGACTCCGTCTGGCACCTTGGTCTCCTTTATAAATGTTTTCTCCTGAAGCTACCTCATCATCTCATCATTCTAATCAAAAACTTCCTGTCCAACAGAACCTCCCAAATCAAAGTCCGACAATCCTACTCCCTCTTATTCCCTATTCTTCAGGGTGTACCTCAAGGTTCCCCTCTATCGCCACTACTTTATAATCTATTCTGCAGCGATATCTATAATTCAGACCCCTCGTATTTTAACCCTGCGCAATACTCACTACTTTATGCAGACGACACTGCACTAATATCCCATGCCCCCACTCTTAAAGCCGCTCAAAAATCCCTCCAAGAATCCCTTGACTCTCTCCTACTGTGGTGCGAGAAATGGCGTATCCAAATAAATCCCACTAAAACAAAACTCTTTATTCCTTTTCATAAAATTACACCCAGATCCCCTTCTATCACTATTCAAAGTTCCTTAATCCATCCTGTATACTCATGTAAGTACCTAGGCATTCTCTTCGACTCTAAACTATCATTCAAACCATATTCCATCAGCATTAAAACAAAACTCAAGACAAGGGCAAGGCATTTCCGATCCCTAACATACAAACAACAAGGTATTAGCACTGCAACGGCCGTTAATATATACAAGTCGATATGTCGCCCCTTGCTTGATTACAGTTGCATACTCTTCTCCCAAATCCGTCCTTCCACACTTCACCATATTCAAGTCGCCGAAAGATCAGCCCTCAGATCCTTAACCAAACTTAGGCATCCCGATAACCCACTCCATAATCCTTCTAACGAACTCCTCTACGAAACCACTCAAGTAGTCCCGATATCCCAACGTATACTAGACCTAAATACAAAATTTGCAGCCAACCCAGATAACTTCAACTCAATAAATAAATTCTGTATTTCCCGAAACCATAACATCCTTCCCAAGTATAAATCTCCCCTACTCACACTTCATCAATACATTAGCGCGAATCACCAGGACAGTTAACCTACACTTAATATTAGATCTTGCGTTCACAATCAACTTCAGACAGGGCAGAAAGACCTTCGGTCGATAGCCCAGACAGACTAACAACCTCATTTTTTATATTTCGAATTACTCTACTTTTGTTAATTTATGTTTTTATTGTCTGAATAAAGATTGTTGTCTCTCTCTCTCTATAGATAATTCAATTACTGAAATTTGTATAACTACTAATCATTTTATTTATTTTTATTTTATATAAAATTTCTTTGCCATTATATAAAACCAATCATGTTAAAATTGGGTCAGGTTTGTGCATTCCGAATTCTGTATGAAATGTTTTCCCGTAGTCGACACAACATTCGCTATTAGTCTCTTCAATCCATTGCAGTTATTTGGTTTTCACATGTCTGAAATCAATTCCGGTTTAATTGCAATTAGTTCATCTACATTTAGTGCAATGATGATCATAGTTGGCTTTAATAAGCGCTAATTAATTGGAACATATCTTAACAACCCCGGTATCACAAAAGTTTTTGTTGTGGTCCATCTTTGGAAAGTGAGAGTTCAGATTACATTAATAAAAATATAAAAAAAATCATTGTGGAAGGCTGAAAGAGGTCATTTGTAAAAGTGTCTCAATAAATGTATTGTCTCTCTCATTGTGGAATAGGTTACACCAAATTTTATTTAAAATTGCTACGCCATCTAGTCGCCCCTAGTGCCAAACACATATGGAGGAGATCGAACAATTTCTGTTCCCGTTCAACGGACGCACTGTACTGATGAAGAACAGTAGCTAGAAACCGGTCATTGATGGGAAACAAATATTTATAAAAAATGTATTTACTTTAACCTACAATTCGTCAATAGGTATCAATAGGTATCAATAGGTATCAAGGTAGTAATTATGGTGTAATCTTTGTGTATCAGACATAAACAAAATTATGGCGGCAGCGCGTAATTACTGGACTATTAATTGTACGCACAATTTGTGGTATGCTCGAATAGGGGGAAACATCTAGTTAAATTAAAATTATTCAATCCTAATGTAACCAAATGCATCGATTTAAACCCTGACAATTGTAAAACTGAATTCATTTAAATCTGATTTAGGAGAAGCAAGGAATAATCGGGACGGTGACAACCGGTTGACTTTCCAATAAATATAACAGTCCTATTTGTATTGGTTATTAGGAATTCATAAATGTTACGATCCGAGTAGCGCGCGGTGACCCGCGGCCAACCGACCTATCGGGGATATTTGCAATTAAACGCTATGGAATATTTTGCAGGCAATTTTAAGGACAAACATTCCCATTTAAAAAATCCAATATTGCTTACGGAAATGTACCACCTAGTTTTATTCAGTACGAATGAGTAATTTTCATGCCCGTTATAAAATGTAATTGAAAATATTTTACATAACTATATAGGCATGTAGAATTTATTGTGCAAAAGGGTTGATGTGTATTAAAACTCGAAGGCAAGCATATCTGCCCGCTTTATAAATTTTAGATTAATATTTACGTTCAGATCTCGTGAATTGCGACTAATTTTGCATGAACGCAAAATTAAAACTGGATTTTACTTTGCATGGTTAATACCAATCACATGGGTATTAGAGGTACTAGGGTTCCTCTTCTGTAATCTTTAAAAATGTTGCCACTCTTTAAAAACAATCCAAATCTGCTTATGATTTGATGATGGTCAGCACATCAATATTACCAAAATACTTTGGCAAGTTTTCCGGAGTACGTTAAGTAGCAAACATAATGAATTGTCAAGATTGTAAAACGAAAAATTATCTTTTTCTGCGGGTTTACTGAGCAGAACTGGAACATCCATTTGATATTAAAATTTCTGTGATTTTGACCAATAATTTAAAGGCATAACCACCGGACTTAGTTAATACATAATTCTTGTAGTGCCTACATTAGAAAGAATATCATTTTAGAGTCATTATGATTCTAAATGTATTAAATTTATAAGAGGCTTACCTCAAGAGAAAGTTTAAACTTATAGATATCTAAAAATCAAAGTACGACAACTCTCCTAGTCCTAGGCAGTGGCGGCTCGTCATAAAGAGCCACGGAACCATGGCACTACCTGTAGACTCAAGCTCAGCAAAAAAATTTAACTGATTCTAAAAAAAACTTTTTAAATGTTAAACAACATCTGTAACACCGCGTGGAAGTTCCACATAAATTTCAACAGATGGTTAAAATTTTGACGGACTATTTCTGAATAATGTGTTTTTACAAATTTACAAAGAAAGCAATCGCAAGTTTACCACAACAAAAATGGTTGCACTAAAAAGAAAATTTTGATGACCAAAAAGGCGCATTTTTCAAAATACAAGAAGGGATTGCAGATTTATTTTAACAGATGGTTTAAACTTTGACTGACTAGTTTTGAATAATGCGTCTTTACAAATTTTCGAAGAAAATCATCGCAAGTGTACCACAACAAAAATGGTTTCAATAAAGGCAAATTTTGATCACCAAAAAGGCAAATTTTTCAGAAATTCAATTACACATTTCTTTCGACAGATGGTTGAAATTTTGACAGACCAATTTTAAATAATGTCCCTTTATAAATTTCTTTAAAAAATAAGTTTACCACAACAAAAATGGTTGCACTAGAAAAGCAAATTTTGATAACAAAAACAGCGGATTTTTTAGAAATTAACATGGCAATTCTACATTTATTGCTACAGATGGTTGAAATTTTGACAAATTAATTCGGAATAATGTGTCTTTACAAATTTACAAAGAAAATAATCGCAAGTTTACCACAACAAAAATGGTTGCACTAAAAAGCAAATTTTAATGACCAATAAGGCGCATTTTTCAGAAATTTTCATAGGAATTCCACATTTATTGCAACAAATTGAAATTTTGACAGACTAATTTTGAATAATGTGTCTTTACAAATTCCCAAAGAAAATAATTTTCTCCTAAATTTTCGATTTTCGAATTTTTGTCCTGCAATTTTGATTTTTAAGATCGAATTTTTGGTCAAAGTTTCTATTTTTTTAATTTTTAACTCGAGTATTACACAATTCGAGATATAAAATTTTCAAAAATTCACAATTCGCGAAATAATTGGTAGATTTCCAAAATTTCCATTTAGTTTGATAAAACGATGATTTGCAAATCTAATTTAATTATTTGTAGAATTTAGTAGACACGTTTTATACATTTTTTAAATTTTTAACTCGAGTATTACACAATTCAAGATCTAAAATTTTCAAAAATTCACAATTCGCTAAATATTTGGTGAATTTTAAAAAACTTCATTTAGTTTGATAAAACGATGATTTGCAAATCTAATTTAATTTTTGTAGAATTTAGTAGACACGTTTTATATATTTTTTTAAATTTTTAATTCGAGTATTACACAATTCGAGATCTAAAATTTTCAAAAATTCACAATTCGCGAAATAATTGATAAATATTCAAAATCTCCATTTAGTTTGATAAAACGATGATTTGCAAATTTGATTTAATTTTTGTAGAATTTCGTCGACACGATTAATATTTTCATTTATTTTTTTGCTCGAGTATTACAAAATTCTAAAATTCACAACTCTTGATTTTAAAAAACTATACTTAATTTCAGTGGCGGCTTGTGGAATATGGGTTGAATATTTATATACTCGGGCAACGTTTCGTCCTAATTTAATTCGTCTTCAGATGAAATTGCAGATATAATGCATATATATTATATATTTTTTAACCTAAATGATTGCTTTTTATACGCAACTCTTTTATTTTTTGCCGATATTTTCAAGTACAGTTTCTGATTGCCCTTCGTTTTAGATTTTGTAACTTGAATTAATTTTTTTTGTGAACGAATTTTTTTTACTTTTTGGTTACTTTTTGACTGCCATTTTCGAGTTTCTGGTCGGCAGCTAATTTTGAGCTAAAGAGTTATTTTGGCAGCTGAAAATTCCAAATGAATTTAATTTTCCTTGATTTTTTTTGGTTTGCATTTTTTATTTTTAGACCAGCATTTTTTTATTTTTTTGGTCTATATTGTAGATATTTGACCTGTGTTTTTCATTTCTTCGTTCCAAATTTTAAAGTTTTTGCCCGAAATATTCTTTGTTTTGGTTAAACTTTTTGTTTTTTTTTTGTTGTTGAAATTTTCGGATTATTGGTCTGCATTTTTTTAACCGCGAATTTTTGATATTTGTCTAAATTTTCGATTTTTTGTGCTTATATTTTAGTTTTTAACTTTAATTAAGAGCTAATTCTGTAAGTGATTATTTTTTTTACGGAATTTCAAAACATTGAGTGCAATTTCCATTCCCTCCAGTACAGTTTTGAGTCAATTCCTGTTGTTTTTAGTAGCAATATTGCAATTATTTTTAAAAGTAATGAAAAGTACAATCTTTCTGCATAGTTTTAGTAATTTTGGAGCTAATTCTACAAGTGATTAATTTTTTACAATTTTTAAAAACATTGAGTGCAAATAATTTCCTTCACTACAGAGCAAATTTTGAGTTTATTCCCTTGTTTTCTGCAGGAGCATGTCGCTGTTTTCAGGAAATTAAAAGTAGACTATTTTTGAATAATTGAAGTTTATTTGAAGCGAAACCTTCAAGTAATATTTTTTTTTAAATTTTTAAATCGTCGAGAGCAAATTTCCCAATTTTAAGTTTTTTTCAATGTTTTCTCTGGCTAATCATCCTGAGTGCTAAAAATTGCAATTTTCGTACTTGAATTTTCAATCTTCTTGTTTTCATTTTTTATCGTTAAGCTCAGATTTTGATATTTTGCTCTAAATTTGTAATCTTTTAGCCTTATTTTTTTTCTGAATTTTCGATTTGTAGGTTAAAATTTTTTGAAGTTATGAATTTTTTATCCGATATTTTACATTTTTTTAACCTAAATGATTGATTTTTATAGGCGACTTTTTTTATTTTTTTTTGTCGATATTTTCATGTTTTTTTGATGGTTTTTGATTTCTTGCCCTTGATTTTTTATTTTTTAACTTGAATTATTATTTTTTACTTTTTGGTTACTTTTTGACTAAAATGGATTAAATTTAATTTTTGTTTGTTTTTTTTTTCAAGACTGAGACCATTCTGAACACTATTTGTCCATAAAATTTTGTTGTGGGACTTCCAGGAACTGAGGTTGTCGAGTTTCTGGTAGGCAACTTATTTTGAGCTAAAGAGTTATTTTGGGGGCCGAAAATGGCGAATTATTTTCAATTTTGAATTTTTTTTTTATAGACCAGCATTTTTGATTTTTTGTGCCGATATTTTAGATCTATGGCCTGTATTTTTCATTTCTTCGTTCCATTTTTTTTTTAATTTTTTGTTGAAATTTTCTGCATTTTTTTAACCGCGAATTTTCGAAATTTGTCTAAATTTTCGATCTTTTGGGCGTATATTTTAGTTTTTTACTTTAATTAAGAGCGTATTTTTTATTGTTCTATACTTTAGATTTTTAACGTGTGTGATTGATTTTTATGTGTAAATTTTTGATTTTTTTGCCGGTATTTAATTTATATAATTTGTCATTTCCATCTTTCATAATTTTGACGTTTCAAACGCCAGTATCATCCGATCTAATAAATTGTGAAAGTGGCTCTACCATCAACATGTTCCACGAACCGCCACTGGTCCTAGGTTTTCCAAAAAAATACACTTTTGTATATATTTGTTGAGCAGACCCGGCTGCTTGTGCTAGTAATCTATGGTGTTTTCCGTTAAACCTAATACTTTAATATTTCCCGTCAGTATCTTGTTCGTGAAGAATATTCACTTTGTGGTTATTATTATTTCAATCGGATGGTCAACCCACAAGTCGAAGTTTTAAAAGCAAAAACAATGACCAGACTATATTAGCATACATTGTAATATTGAAAAGTGGTTAAATCTCATGTTCTCCCCTGTAGACAGGAGTGATTAACAGGTTGCGTGTGTGATGTTCCCAGAGCGTGATTATCTGTAATATTTAGGATGACAACGTGACAAAATCAAGGTGTCCTTATCATACAATTGTAAGTTTATGTACCTCGAGTATACATATCAGCGCAGATAAGGGTTGTTTTAATTTCAAATCGATTCCACGTTGGTTATAAAAAGGCTAGATTCTATTAGATTGTGACCGTGGCTGTCGCGGTGTAATTAATGGGAATTATGCAACGAAAATTTGTCTTCTTTCGAGTTTATCTTAGATTAATAGAATCCCTCTCCTCTGCAATTAGACTCCTACATTTGTTTATTGTTTCTTATCGCGTCGAGACGGTTTCGTCACGCGCACAAAAAAAAACCTGCACACTGACAGTATATATCAGCCATAGGCGTGCACAAAACGGAAATGCCCAGAAAAATAAATCTTAGCACATTTAATTAACATTCATTTGTTCTCTAGATAAAATTATAATTGAAAATTTATTGCCGCTCGTTATTTTAGGATCTTGGGGAGAACTTTCGCGCTAACCTTTCTACGCCGTTTTTTTCCCTGCTGAATTAATACGTTTCTTATACAGGGCGCCACATAACTTAAGGAAGGTCAAGCATTCACGTAGGAATATGAATTTAATTGAAATGCAATAGATGAAAATTCTGGTTAGTTAAAAGTACATAATAAGCTTTAAAAAAGTTAAATTATTGACTAAATCGCAACTATTGTGGTTTCCTAAGGCGAATAAACTTTCAATTACAAAGTTTCTATGTTTTCAGGCGTTGTTGTGATGAGGATGACCTGGACGATATTATGAAATAATTCAATAATCAATATCTTCGATTTTCCTATAATAATTTCAATAAGTTAAAATATCCGTCATTATGTCTAAAATTTTAAAGTCATAGTTGACTACATGGGCTTCCATTAAATTATTTAAATGGATAAATATGGATTTATGATGAAGTAAATTTGCACTGTATTCGTCTATGCGTTCCCTATATTATCCTGTTTATCTTTCATACTTAATATTTAAATTTTTAAATACAAAATTTAAAATCCACATTATTGATTTATTGTAAACTTTGTTTCACTACTTATAAAATTTTAGTAAATAAAAAATATACAAGGTATAGATGAACGAAACGGAACATAGGATTTTAAATGCTAATTTCTTTATATTGGAATATTATCTTCTCTCATCATTTTTTTGTAGAGTAAAAATTTCTGCATGCAGTCATGCAGTTATTTATGTTTTTGTATCCATAACACCCGAAAAAATAATAAAATAAAAATGATAATTTTCACTAAAATAATGGTTGCATTAAATTTAAAAAAGAATGGTGCGCAGTTTATCTGTTTGGTTTTTATGAATGAAAATAGTAATAATAGCATAAATCCATTCAGAACATTTGATGGCAAACATATCCCGCACTTCACGAAAACTACCACAACTTCACAATTTGCAACAGATCAACTGCGCATCATATTTTTTTTTAAATTTCATGGCAACGATTATTTTCGTGAAAAAAATCATTTTTATTTTATTATTTTTTTGGGTTTTTGTAAATGCGATAAAAGCAATAAAGAAATTTTTACTCTACAAAAAATGTATGTACATATTTCTTCTAAAATGATCAGGGAAGATAATATTCCAAGATAAAAAAATTGACATAGAAAATCCTATGTTCTGTTTTGTTCATCTACACCAGGCATGTCAAACCCGTTTACCACCAAGGGCCACATCAAGTATTACACAGAAGCCGCGGGCCGCATTACCAAAAAAAAACTACAATTGAAACCAAACAAAAAATAATTATTTTTACCTTCTATATAATTTTTTTTAAAATATTTTATAACAACCTTGCCGGGCCGCGTGTTTGACGTGCCTAATCTACACCCTGAACAACTTGATTAAAATTTCAAAGACACTTTGTTATGCTTAGTTTGGCAATGACTAGTTCATATTCTAAAGTGTACATCTTTACAATATATGGTGGTATAACAAAGTTTAGGAGTTTTATTTCAAAATCTTTGTAAACTACTTGTTTTCATGTTCAGCAATAATTGATTTCCAAATCTAATCTTTTAATCCATAACACTAATAAATGCATAATTTTTGTGTGCATTTTTGATATTTTTTTCAGACTGATTTTTTAGTTAGGAAAACTGTTAGTGGCGCTCGTGTTGGCGCAGAAATGAATTTATTTATTGCACTCCAACACCACGCAATAAGCGCGATAAGGACGTAGCAGCGTTTTAATTTCTGAAGATAAACTTTATTCGTTTTTTTTGTTCCTTATAGGAATCTCTGGCCTTTCCCCACCAATTGTAAAATCTATGTGCAGAATTTGTTGCAGCCGTCTGCAGACAAAAATATTTATCGAAATGGATAAAAGATATAGTATTCAATATTATGATATTACGAACCTCCCGGTAGATATATTCTCGTATGAAAATATTTTCAAAAATGTTCTACATTTTAATTAGGGCCTCACAATATGCTCGCAGCTGATATACAGCGGATTCTAATTTTAATTCTTTGCGGAATTACTCAAATTCGCTCAATCAAATATTACCTAGACACACACCTTCTAAAATTACATATTCATTTGTTAGTTATTATCGTATATTATTAATGCTTTAGAAAGTAAAAAATCGATCGATGCTATTTACACCGATTTTTCTGATGCGTTCAATAAAATAGAATTAAATTCCATAGGATTCCATTGAACCTACCATAGGTTTTTAAAAGTTTTTTAAGGGGGTAAGTGCCGCGTCGAAAATCAATGCATTTTTGATGTTCAGCATATACATAATTCTGAAGTTAATATCAAATATTAAAAAATTATATTTTGCATATTTGGAGAGAAAAGGGTTAAACTATTCGTCTATAGAATTTGATTTTTTTTTTAATTATCAGACAAACTGTATAATTTATCCTGACAATTACCAATATTGGATGGATATCTGAAGCTTTTCTCTGCAAAGAACTAAACATGTAATGCTACAGAAAAATAGTTTATATCTTACAAAACAATATGTACGTAATAAAATTGTCATTAGTTATCAAATAAAGCTGCACCTCTGCAAACACGAATTTGCTTCATTTTCGCAGTTGTAATGAACGCCACCTGCATGAAACATTTTGTATGAACCCTGGAGGCGTGTACAAACAAATTTACGTACTCGGTAAAATTTCAGGCCCAAGACTGTGGCGATTATCATTTTCTATTAGACCATTCTGGTCTGACTGGCGCGAGGCAGCACTTACCCCCTTAATTTACCGTAATCAATGTCTTAAAATTAAGCACAATCTATCCGATGTAATTGAAGTCCCGTCGGAAATACCGCAAGGTGTGCATTGTACCCCCTCTTGTTCCTTATCTTTATTATTGATATTTTCCCAGAAATAAGTTACTCGATTTTTTGTTATCTGCTGACGACTTGAAATTGTAACTGTAAATGATTGTCTGTTACTCATGAAAGATATTTCAATGTTGATAAGGGTGTTGATTGGTGTAGTACAGATATGTCAAACACGCGGCCCGCTTACAAGTTGCCTGCGGCCCGGCAAGGTTTGTATCAAATATTTAAAAAAAAATTATATACAAGGTAAAAATAATTATTTTTTTTTTGGTTTCAATTGTAGTTTTTTTTTGGTAATGCGGCCCGCGACTTGTGTGTAATACTTGGTGTGGCCCTTGGTGGTAAACGTGTTTGACATGCCTGCTCTAGAGACTTCAAGAGGGAAATTTCCGTAAAAAAAAAAGAAAAAAATTTCACAATCACAATAGTGACACACACACACACACACAATTTTTTTTTCCCAGAGATATTTGAAATGGACTTTAGGGACCGCAAAACGGATGTGTCCGTTAAAAAAAATTTGAAAAAATTTTCGCGGTCACAATACAAAAACACCCATAATTATTTTTCCAGAAATATCTGAAATGGACTAGAGAGCTCAAAACGTACATTTCCCTTAAAAAAAATTGAAAATTTTTTCACGATTACAATACAGACACATAATTTTTCTTTTCAAGAAATATTTGAAATCAAAAACGGATACTTTCGTAAAAATTTTCACGGTTACAATACAGACACGCATAATTTTTTTTCAAGAAATATTTGAAATGGACTACTATAGTGAGCTCAAAACGGATATTTCCGTTAAAAAAAAATTTGGAAAAACTTTCACGCTCACAGTATGTACACACACAGACACATACACACCACATTTTTTTTCCAGAAATATTTCAAATGTACTCTAGGGACCCCAAAACAGATATTCCCGTTAAAAAAATGTTTGCAAACATTTCACGGTTAGTACAGACACAATTTTTTTTTCCAAAAATATTTAAAATGTACGCCAGGGACCTCAAAACAGTAAAAAGAAATTGAAAGAATTTTCACAATCACAATACAGACACACACAAAATTTTTCTTTTCCAGAAATATGTGAAATGGACTGTAGAGACTTTAAAACAGATATTTCCGTAAAAAAATTTTGAAAAATTTTTCACAATCACAATGAAGACACTCACACACATTTTTTTTTCCCCCAGAAATATTTGAAATTGACTCTAGAGAGCTCAAAACGAATATTTCCGTTAAAAAAATGTTTGGAAAAAATTTCACAGTAACACTACAGACACACAAACAATTTTTACAGACACACATACAATTTTTCTTTTGCAGAAACATTTGAAATGGACTCTAGAGACCTCAAAACGGATATTTCCGTGAAAAAAATTTTGAAAAAATGTTTGCAATCACAAAACAGGCACACACACAATTTTTCTTTTCCAGAAATATTTGAAATGGACTCTAAAGACATCAAAACGGATATTTCCGACAAAAAAATGTTTAAAAAAATTTTCACGATCACAATACAGACCCACACACAATTTTTCTTTTCCCGAAATATTTGAAATGGACTCTAGAGACCTCAAAACGAATATTTCCGTGAAAAAAAATTTGCAAACATTTTCACAATCACATTAGAGACACAGAGAAACACACAAACACATACATTTTTTTCCCCCAGAAATATTTGAAATAGACTCTAGGGAACTCAAAACGGATATTTCCGTTAAAAAAAATTTACGGTCACAATACAGACACACATAATTTTTTTTTTCCAGAAATATTTGAAATGGATTCTAGGGACCTCAAAACGGATATTTCCGTTAAAAAAATTTTGAAAAAGTTTTATGACCACAATACAGACACATATTTTTTTTCCAGAAATATTTGAAATGGACTCTAGGACATCAAAACAGATATTTCCGTTCAAAAAAAAATTCGGAAAAATTTTTCAGTCACAACACAGGCACACACATAATTTTTTTCCAGAAATATTTGAAATGGACTCTATAGACCTCAAAACGGATATTTCCGTTAAAAAAAATTGACAACATTTTCACGGTCACAATACAGACACATAATTTTTTTTTTCCAGTAATATTTGAAATGGACTCTTAGAGACGTCAAAACGGATATTTCCGTTAAAAAAAAATTCACGATCACAATACAGACACACAAAATTTTTCTTTTACAGAAATATTTGAAATGGACTCTAGAGCAGCCATGTCAAACACGCGGCCCGGCAAGGTTGGTATCAAATATTAAAAAAAAAATTATGTACAAGGTAAAAATAATTATTTTTTGTTTGGTTTCAATTGTAGTTTTTTTGGTAATGCGGCCCGCGGCTTGTGTGTAATACTTGATGTGGCCCTTGGTGGTAAATGAGTTTGACATGCCTGGTGTAGTAGGTAAGAGCGTTTGTATCTGCCTGCTTAATCATGGTTCGAGTGGGTTTGATTCCCCGTCCGGGCGAAAGCTTTTTCAGATCGAGAAATATTCGCTCGGGTGCGTGGTTGTTGTATTCGTTTTACATTATTTATTTATTCATTTTATTTTTTAATTTATCCAGATAAAAAAAATGATGATGGATGGTTAATCACCAAGGCCAGCTGCAAAGACGACAAAAAAAGTGTTGATAAATGTCAAACAATTACATTTTCCCCTAAAAAATTAACCCTTTAGCGACTATGAGCCACTATAGTGGCTTTCAAAATTTTGCATCCGTATACCACGAGACACTATAGTGGCTCATATTTAATTTATTTTAGTTATCTATTCTTCTACAAATAAAATAGTCAAAATAAATAACACTGGGCAACAAATTTCTCGCATTTTTCTTATGAAAAAGAAGGTATACTTTAATGGTCTACGATGATTATTAAGAAAGTTGCATTTTTTTAACAAAAGTTCCAAGGGGTTTACTCGTGTATTTTTTCATACTTCAATCATATTTTTTTTTGTGTTTTTAAGAATCACAATTTAATTTGCAATCGAACCGTCAAAATGTTAGGATATATCAAACGAACGTCGAGAGACTTATCATCTCATTCCTTTAAAATTGTGCTTTTGTTCATTCTAACTTAGTCTCCGCTTTAAATTAATCAATCAAATTGAAAATGCACAGAACACATTTTTAAAATCATATTTATTTGAGTTAGGAAATGTAAATAGTATAAAACTAGTTTTTCCAAGCTAAAGTTGACGTATGTGAAATAGTGAAAAATAAAATTGAAAAAATATCTTCTGCCATCCCTAAAAATTTCAGCTTTTCGACCTTAAAAGAAAAAAATACGTCCTTAATAGAAGAAAAGCGAACCCAGGGGTGCCAACGGCGCGTAGGGGTGGTTGCAAAAATTTTGAAAATGAAAAAAATTCTCAATGAAAGCCAGTCATCCCTAAAAGTTTCAGCTTTTCGACTTGAACAGAAAAAAATACGTCCTTAAAAGAAGAAAACCGAACCCAGGGGGTGCAAATGGCGCGTAGGGGTGGTTCCAATTTTTTTTTTAATTCCCAATGAAAGCCAGTAATCCCTTTTGCCATCCCTGAAAGTTTCAGCTTTTCTACTTGAAAAGAAAAAAATCCGTCCTTAAAAGAAGAAAAACGAACCCAGGGGGTGCACATAGCGCGTAGGGGTAGCTCCAAAAATTTGGAAAAAATTCACAATGAAAGCCATTTGTATCCTGTGGGATCCCTGAAAAATTCAGATTTCCGAAGAAAAAAAATTCCGGCCCACTAGCCGCGTGCGTTGGCGCGCCAGAACTAATGCGGAGGGTCCTGGGTTTGAATCCCGGCGAGGGCATGGATGTTTGTGGATGTCTATTTGCATTTAATATGAATCAAATATTATAAAAAATCGGTTGTGGCTGAATGACCTACGATGTCTAAGCCAATGTCCCATATCATCCATAATTCCCCAACCCAAATTTCCGTCAATCATCATTTAAAAAAAAAAAAAGTCCTCGGAAGAAGTATCGTACAGGGGTGAAATCACGTATTTTGGGCCCTAGCTCCGGAACGGAGAGATAAAATTCCATCAAATTAGCCAACTCCGATCAAATATAATGTTAACAACAATAATTCGTACAAAACTCATACGTGATACGGAGGGTTTTTTTAAAAATCATATCTTGGAAACGGGTCAAAAATTCAAAAAAGTGGCACGATCAATCTTAGGTATTTTCTTTAAGATTACTTTAAGATATACCGGGATCGTCCAGCTCTGGCGGTTACGGAGAAGATATTTTTTATTTTGAAACGTGCAAAAATCGAAAATCTGCGTTTGAAAATGTGAATCGAAACGATTCTAAAAGCTTGCCCGGTTGTCTGGGCGTCGATCTGCGCGCAAAAACTAACAAAATTTTACCGAATAAGGCCCCGATGAGGGGTGGGGTTTAACCCTAACGCCCCCCCGTTTTAAGGGCGAGTTTCGGGGGACGCGGTTTTTAAAATCCTCCTCATATTTTTGGGTGATTTTTTTGTGCCGGTCGGCCGACGCCCCTTTATAGCGGTTTTCTCTGGGCGACTAAACTTTTCTTACTCTTTTAGTATATTTGAGTTAGGAAATGTAAATAGTATAGAACTTAATAAACTTAGGCCTAGCTTAAATCTTGACCATTTCTGTTGTAGGAGATTTTATGCGTATATCTCAACCTTGTTTAAAATTATCGGAGGAATAAGTCAATGTCCACAGCTTCTCCCTCAAGTGCGTTTTTGTGTAAAAACAGATAACCGTATTATACGACATCCCCTATTGTTTAAAGTACCATTTCGCAGCACTAACTATACTTTCAATCGTCCCTTGTCTCATTTTATGCACAATACAAAAGCAATATCTTTGAATTCGAATTTTAATTTATTTTCAAACTCAAAATTAATTATTCATAATTAATTCTTTTTTTTAGGTGTGTTTAATAGTAATTCTTAAAATGGTTAAATCATTAATAATGTTATTATTGTTATTATTCAATATTCTACGATAAAACAATTAATTCAAATCATTAATTACATTGGCAATAGTTTTTAATTATTAATTTTAATCGGATCTATAGTAATAAGGAACTATTTTATTTGGTACAATGGGAGAACATTATTAATGTCCTGGCACAAGGGCGTTTCCAACCAACTAGTCTATGGGGGGTAATAAAAAAATATAAATAAACTGGTGCTCCGCTCTCATATATCCAGTGGCTAAAAACTATTTTTTACTCGTTTTTTAGGCGTTTCCAGTCGATCTAAGCACTACTAAAGTCATTTAGCATATCTTTGTTCCTGGAAGTCCCACAAAAAAATGTTATATGCAAAAAAAAAAACTCTTGAACGCATCACCAGATTTTGAAAATTCAAAAATAAATTCGTCGTTTAATTGTTTGAAAGGATGGCCACATCTTAAAAATTCATCCAGCAAAGTGTTACCCGTCGTTCTTTTTTTGAGGATAACTCATGTAACGGATAATCTGAATTCTTCCGGCAAAGTATTGTGCTCACTGAATTGATCCAGATAAGATAAAACATTAAATTCGTTGTTCATTTTTTGTGGTTTTGAAAGCATAACTCTTGAACAAAATGGCAGATATTAAAAATTCTTTCAGAAAAGTGTCATTTTTGACGGTTGGAAATTGTGGTTTTTGGCAGTTGAACATTGCCATTTTTAGCAGTTGAAAATATAAGTTTTTGGTTGTTGAAAATGATCAATTTTGGCATTTCAAGATTGTAGTTTTTGGAGGTTGAAAATTGTCGTTTTTTGCAGCTTAAAATTATTATTTTTGACAGTTAAAAGTAGCCATCGTTAAATTTGTAATTTTTGTCGCGATTTTGATATTTGAAATTGCACACCTGCCGAATGCGTCGTCCGATTTTGATGCCTTAAACACGTCAAAATGTGACAAATTTAGTGTAATGTTAAAACGGATTACAAACTATTTTCGTGAAATTAACACAAAATGCAAAAATCTCACTTTTTGAAATCGAAATTTGGATTTTTTAAATTGCACACCTGCCGAACGCGTTGTCCGATTATAATTGTTTAAACTTCAAAGTATGTCGAATTTAGTGTTATTTTAAAATAGATTCATATATTTTCTGGCGAAATTAACGCAAAATGTAAAAAAATGCAATTTTTTAAATTTCCAGAATTTAAAAAACGCGATTTTAATTTTTGGAATTGTACACCTGCCGAATGCGTAGTCCGATTTTAATTATTTAAACGTCAAAATGAATTTAATGTTATTTTAAAACGGTATACAATATTTTCTCGTGAAATTAATACGAAATGCAAAATTGCAGTTTTTAAATTTCCAACATTTTGATTTTTTTTAATTGCACTACTGCCGCACGCATTGTTTAATTGTGATGATTTAAACTTCAAAATATGGCAAATTTTATGTAATTTTATTACGGGCTACGAAATTATCTCTTGACATTAACATAAAATGCAAAAATTGCATTTTTTTTAATTTTCAACATTTTAACTTTTGAACCGAGGACGAGATTTGTAAAATTCTTTCGGCAAAGTCTTATATTCATCCGGAAGATGTAGAAAAAATGTCTCGACTGATGGAAAAAGAATATTACTCAGTAGAGGATTATATCAATTGCAAATTATTTTGTTCTTGTTTTCTGTGACGTATTCAATTAGCTGTAGAATTTGATTTTGTTGTGATGTACTTTGTTATAATTTGACATGTACTGTATCTAAATTTGAATAAAATTAAAAAAAAGAACCAAAAAATTCAATTTGTTCAATTGTTTTTCGGGTTTCACGGGATAATTCTTCAACGTATGACCAAATTTGGCAAATTCTTCCAGCAAAGTGTTGTACTCGTCGAATGGATGCAGATAAGACCAAAAAATTAAATGTTTCCTTCAATTGATTTCTGGTTTTTGAGGATAACTCTTGAACGGATGATCGAATTTGGAAAATTCTTCCAGCAAAGTCGAATAGATGCAGTTAAGACCAAAAAAATAAATTTGTCATATAATTGTTTTCTGGTCTTTAAGGACAACTCTTGAACGGATAAACATATATTGAAAAATCTTTCAGCAAAGTATGTGTATAAAAAAAATAATTGCTTAATAGTTCTGTAGCTATTCTGAAGATAGCTCTTGAACAAAATGGCCGATTTTAAAAATTTCTCCTGAAAAGTATTTTTTGCGGATTGATATGAAATGTAAGATTTTTCGGACTGCTTTTAATCCGTGAAATATCACATTTGCGGACTAGGCTTTAAAAACGCTTATTTATGCCTGGGCTGTAAAAGTAATGAGCCAATCAGGTGAGACTACGTCATGTTATTTCGCCAATCAGATGAGACACCGCGTCGACCAATAGAAGCCGCCCGGAAATTTGTTTGACATTACTATGTATTTTTCGCTTAATTGAGAGTTGCCTTCGAATTCCCGTACCAAAAAGTCCAAAAACAGGTTCCCCAAAGTTTTAATAACACCGCGTGTGATTTCCCCGACCTCCATGCAAGTCCCTAACTTATCCACGCACAAAAATCGAGTCGCCGAACGATTGCGAAATTTGTTTGCCCTGGCCGGCTCCTAGTGGCCCGGCATTTGACGTTTAAACGTCATCTACCGGCGCACTTATTTCTTGGCACAGTAGAACGAGAGACTTTCCGTTAGATGTTGTCTGTGAAAGAAGCCCAATAACGGATTCTGAGAAGTATTAACAACCCCGCGTAAGTTTTCTCCGAGCACCGTGTATTTACCTAGCTTTTCCACGTAATTGAATCCGAGCAGCAATCGGAAAAATGATCGAAAAGGATTTGGAGGTTACGTATTATGTAAGTTTTATTTCATTTTAATCATTGAACAATAATAATATAAACATAATGACTTTAATATTTTTAATCGTAAAGAAATGTGTGTGATACCAAAAAAGTGCATTTTATTGAAAAGTTCCTGAATTCCTGAATCAAAATGTATCACAAAGTAATGGCTTCCACCATCAACCATATCAGTAATGAAATGTATTGAAGAGTTTTACTCGAAATAATTATACGGTCCGTCCAATTTAAATATTCATTGCATGTCACTTACGAAATTATGATCATAATGATCATAAATGATTACACCACACACACCGTCAAAATGCGGACACCACAATATCTATTATAAATGTCAATTTTTGTTTTACTTGGGTACCTACGAAATTTTTGCAAAGCTACCTGCGATATGTTGATAGAATTAAATATATTGAAAATTATCGCATTGCAAGTTATTATTGCCTTGTTAAACAAATAACTATTCTACTCATCGAATAAATGTACAGGACCAAAAAAATCATTTGTGAACGGATGACCAAATTTGGCAAATTCTTTCAGCAAAGTGTTGTACTCGCCGAATAGATGCAAATAAGACAGAAAAAAATAAATTTGTAGTTTTTTGAGGATAATTGAACGAAAGGAAAGATTTTGCAAATTCTTTAAGATAAGATAAGAGTTGGTCTTTTGCATTGTATTTAAATGTGAGACACGTCAAAAGAAAAAGAGTAACTTAGGTCAACTAACAAACCATGACACAAAATAAACACAAATAAAATAACTTTAAAATAACTTACCACAACTCAACGTATTAAATCTTCTAATTTTTCATTATTTTCCTTTCGATAGTCATTAAAGAGATATAGATAAGATAAAAAATTATTTTCCGTTTTTTAACCAAAGTATTACACTATGCGCCACTATAGTGGCTTTCGTGGATGCGATTTTCAAATTGAACTCTGCCGTACAGAGAAACAGCCCCGTGCAAAATTCAGCCGTGCTTAAGAGGTTAAGGAGATGTAGATAAGGTTACAAAATACAATTCGTCGTTTGATTGATTTCCGTGGACGAAGAACAGTATTACAGATTTAATGCGGGCTATTTTTCGTCTTTATTTTTTTTAGTGATTCTGCAACAAGTGAAGGTTTTTAATGATCGATTTTTCTTGCCTCAAAAATGAGATGGTGAGATATATTGTGTATGCTAAGTGCCTCTACCGTCAAAATTTTCCTAGAGCCGCCACTGCTCCGGGCACAAGTTTAAGTATTATTTTTTTAGAGCAAAAGTACTTCATCTTATCTGTAAAAATTGGACTTTTCACTGTTATATTAATTATTTTAAAATACTAATAGCTCATGAAGATATAACAGTACAAAACTATTTGTACCGTTTTTTTGCCCACTGTGCATTATTATATTATATGTTAAGTGGCTCTACCATCCAAATGTTCCACGAGCCGCCACTGCATACACCTGTTCCATGAAATCTCCCTATCCTTCCCCGACGTTTTAAAGCGTTGGAAAAATTTACCGGTTATATTATTTGTTTGGAATATGGAATATCGGTAATTTTTAACAATAAAAATTGTTAAGCGAAAAATTCTTAGGGGGGGTAATTACCCGATGAAACCGCCACTGTCCTGGCATAACATTCTTTATTAATTAAATTTTAAAACATAGTTTGTTACAAAAAAGTTGTATTATTATATCGTGAAAAGACCATGTGGTTGGTAACAGAGTACAATTACCACTACTCTTTGAAATAAGGCAAATCAGCTTCAAGAACGTACAATGCCAATTGCGCCCCGGGTGCAATTGAGCCGCAGAATCATTTATCTCTGGAATTACTCGGAAATTTTACTTTTAAATTTTAATGGTATCCCCAGGATAAAAAATAAAGTCGGTCCACAGCATCCATGCAACAATACACTTTGTTAAGTTGTGACCACATGATTCGATCAATGGCTCGCTTTATTTGTTCCCACTTGTATAACACAAGTACCAACAAAAACACTAAATAATGCTCCCGCACACACACAATAAGTTTTACACCTCCACCTGCCAAACAGTTACTGCCTTTAATTAACATCCACAATATAGCTCAGACTAACAGCGTTTCATTTCCTCCCCCTGAAAACTATAAAAATATCTATGGTTCACATCGATAAATTCACATGTGTGTAATGTTATATTATATTAATTACAATTATTGCTCAGTAAATATTTCACGATAAATGATACAGCGGTTTAATTAATTTATTAATTTAACCAGAACAGTTAAATCCAGCACCGGTTATTGCCAGAAATATATTAAAATTTCAACGTCCATTTAATTATAATTAGCCTGAGGCAGTGATTTGAAGTGGTACGTGAAAAATCAAGTGCAGTAAAATGTACATCATTGGAAATGGAAATCACGCCAATTCTTACTCCTCTGGAAGAAATACTTTCTGTAATATAATACAATTTAGGGTCTTTTTAACGTATTCTATAAAAAGTAATTCAATTTGACTAGATGTTTGCCAAATGATTTGCTGATCAATGTTTCAAGTGTTGTTTCAACAAATGTTAAAATAAAATTAAAAGTGACTAACCATTTCTTACGATTTTGATAAATATATTTCGTTAGACTGTAGTTAGAATATCAATTATGAATATAATATATCAAGACTAATCGCTAATGTAAGCTATTTTAACAATTCAATAACTCAATAGAAATTATTTAAATTCACACGCCTAGACTGAATTTAAATGAATTAAATTTATTAAAAGAAAATATAAATAAATCAAAATTTCTCATCAATCTATAAATGTGATTATTAAAACTATAATTGTTAGTAGCGGCATTTAATCTCAAAAGTGGTTTGGACCTTAGAGGTCTCGTGGAAGTATAAATGTAAAATTTAACAAAGCGAATTATTTCACAAGCAGGTAATATTTTGAATAATATCATCAAATCTAATTTAATTCTACGAACTTCTAGGGACTCAATATCAAGTGAACAACAAACAATGCTATAATTGAAATGGCTGAAATGAAACTGATAATTAAATGTAAACACTTCGTATGAAATAAATAGCTCTATTTGATATTTGTATATCTCTTAATATGGCGACCTAATAACCATGACTAGACTATAATGCCGAATTTTTAGTGTATCAAACCTAAACTTATCACAATTACGAAATACAAAAAACCTGTTTATAACTGCAAAATTAAGGCTAAAAACAATGATTGATATTGAATGGTACAAAAGAAATTTGCATTTTAGATATTTCTCAAGTTAGTCCTTGTACATAGAAATAAACTATCTTAAAATTAACGTTATTTTTATAGCATAACATGCAAATTTCGCTTGTCTCATTCAATATCCGGCATGGATATTTGTTTAGTCTTTATAGGTTTTAATTTTGCAGAACTAGAGCTGGCCACATGGACATGCATCCCAGGCCAAAAAAAAATAAATAAATAAAAAATTTTGCAGAGTTGCGAATAGGTTTGTAGTGACTGTCTGGACCGGAATAGGAAAACGAAAATGAGGATCACGGGTAGCCGTGACGTTCGGTTACTATAGAGAGGAAAATAAACAACTAGACGAGAAAAATATTACTTGTGAACACACGCTAATTCTTCTTGTACAAAATCCTTTAATAGATGGGAGACAAATAAAGTAGTAACTGTATATACATACAATTACACTACAGGTTGAATACGTTTCCTCTTTGTTTAATTTAATTTATCCCTTTACATTCAAATTTAGAAGGATATAAAAAACAATGGTTTAAATGACCAAATTTTTGAAAATGTTGAAAATCATTGTCAATCGCCATTGTACTAAATATTAGTTTCCCAGAAATACATTATTTAATGTATCTGCAACAAGTAAAGGTTTCTAAATTCCGAAAAATTAAAAATTAAAAGTATTTTGACAGGCATTGCATTAAATGGTTAACTGGATTATGTAATTGCATTTACTTATCTTAAGGGGAGTGCAGTGTATCATTTTTCGGTACCATTTTCTTAAAAATTACAAAAGCTAGAGGCTCGATTCTGACCAATGATTCAAAGAAAATATCAATTTCCTTTTTTTAAGGGCAGAGAGATTCTAACTAAAATGTTTTTTTCTCGGCTCCTATTTAGGCCAGGAAAGTAACCTTTGTTCAAAATTAAGACATACTAATTCCCAACAATATAAAAAAGTAAGCTTGTTGCCCTTGGTCACTTGGTTCAGAGCTTGTTTGCAATTCCAAGAAGTCATAGAATTAAAGCTGTATGCTTTGGTGTTCTTAAGGGCAGCTGGGCTATCCATGATAAGATAAATGTGTGCTCCTTTGTAGCCCATCTTCATGCACGGTGGCACATCTCTCTAAGGCTATTGTTTCAGCCTGTAAAACAGAAACCAAGGGCCTTCTGTTGGGGAAAGGTCCCCAAGAGGAAGTGATTCCATACATCTAGGAACATATCTGACTTGCCAGTGCCCATCTCTATTTTGGATGCTTATGTATAACAGAACACAGAGTTTTGTTTTAATTTTTACTTTTTTCGTAAGTACGAGAAAGAATTGTGAATTGAAATTTTTTTCTTACGAAAATATCCGTTTGGAGGTTCAAAGATTTCGAAAAAAAAATTGTGTCTGCGTGTGTAGGTGGCTGTGTGTGTGTGCCTGTGCGCGCTGTACCTCAAAAACTAATTGAGCAATTGGTACAAAACTTTTAAAATAAGACTTATTTGGCAATCCGAAGAACTAAAAAGCTTTTGGTAAAATTTTATACACCGGATGTGGTTCGTTACCTTACGTTTTTTGTTTTTTTCCAATATTTTTTTAAATATGCAAAATGTTACAAAAAAATTTAAACAAATATTGAAGATAACTAAGTAATGAACATCAATTGTTTGAAAATATTTGTCATAAAATCATTGTTTTTGGACAAAAAAAAAATTATAATTATTTTTTTACATTTTGGTTTATAATTATTAAACGATAATAGTCACATCAAATTTATATGAATAATAATTGTAGGGAATACTAAAATAAACAACTTATAAAGAATAAGTTTTTTTCGAAATCTTTAAGAATTATTGAGATATTTAATTTTTTTTTAGAAAATCGCGATATTCAGTTTTTTTTTTATTTTCACATGGGCTGATATGTTTTTCTTCATTTTGACAAGGATTTTTAAGCTACGCGCACACTTATCGGAATCGGACGGACGGCACGCATCGGCAAAAATTGCTTAACACAGTTGTAAACCAGTCAACGCACATTTATCGGTATGGCATGGAACGGATAAATGTGCGTTGACTCGTTTACAACTGTGTTAAGCAATTTTTGCCGATGCGTGCCGTCCGTCCGATTCCGACAAGTGTGCTCGTAGCTTTATACATCGCTACAAAGAGAAAGAAAAAAGTCTATTTAGCAGTGTGAAAATCAAATATGGCGGCTATTTGAATTAATAATGTTGGTATTGATATCTCGGAAACCGCCATCTTAAATTTTATTTTAACTCGATATTTATGTTTGCGCATCCAAGTAACTTTAATTTGAAACTTTTTTCAGCATCTTTAACAATAATTGAGATATTTGACTTTTTTTTGGAAAATCGCGATGTTCGTTTTTTTTTTTATTTTGACATGGGCTGATTTTTTTTTTTCATTTTGACATGGGTTGTTATACATCGTTAAAAAGAGAAAAAAACGTCTATTGAGCCGTATGAAAATCAAATATGGCAGCCATTTGGAATAAAAATGTTGGTATTGATATCTCGGAAACCGCCATCTTGAATTTTATTTTGACTCGATATTTATGTTTGCGCAATTGAACCAAGTAACTTTAATTTTAAACTTTTCTCAGCATCATTAACAATAATTGAGATATTTGACTTTTTTTTAGAAAATCGCGATGTTCAGTTTTTACTTTCTCCGTTACGAAGTACGAGAAAGTATTGTGATCGTGATTTTTTTTCAAAACTTTTTTTTACAGAAATATCCGTTTTGGGGTCCCTAGATGCCATTTCAACAATTTCTGGAAAAAAAATTGTGTGTGTGTATGTGTGTCACTGCGTGTGTGTGTCTGTCTGTGCGCGCTGTATCTCAAAAACCAATACAGCAATTGATATGAAACTTTGAACATATGTCTTATTTAATAATCCGAAGAAATGAAAAGCTTTTAGTAAAATTTCGTACACCGGAAATGGGTGTTTACCTTAACTGTTTTTTGTTTTTTGCCAATATTTTCTTAAATATGAAAAATATCACAAAAACATTTAAACAAATATTGAAGACAGCAAAGAAATTAGCTTATTTTGTTTGAAAACATTTTTCATAAAATCATCATTATCAATCAAATTTATTATTATTTTTTTAAATTTTTGGTTTATAATTATGAAACGATAATAGTTACAGCAAATTTATATAATAATAATTGTAGAGAATGCCAAAATGAACAACTTATAAAGAATAAGATTTTTTCGAAATCTCTTTAGTTTTTGAGTAAACTGAGTTTTTGAATTTAAAGTATAATTTTTCCATCTTATAATTTTGACGTTTTAAACGTCAGTTCCATGCGAGTCTACAAAACGCTCGATGTACATTTAAAATATGATTTAAATAGAAAATAAACCATGAAAGCGTAAATATAAATGACTACCATCAAGTCGGAGAAAGTAACATGATGGCCACATCACCATTTTTTTTTTATTTTGACATGGGCTGATATTTTTTTTCATTTTGACATGGATTGTTATACATCGCCAAAAAGATAAAAAAACGTCTATTGAGCCGTACGAAAATCAAATATGGAGGCCATTTGAAATAAAAATGTTGGTATTGATATCTCGGAAACCGCCATCTTGAATTTTATTTTAACTCGATATTTATTTTTGCGGAATTTTTTCAGCATCTTTAACAATAATTGAGATATTTGACGTTTTTTTAGAAAATGTTCAGTTTTTTTTTTATTTTGGCAGATATATTTTTTTTCATTTTGATATGGGTTGTTATACATTGTTGAAAAGACAAAAAAAAATCTGTTGGGCGGTCTGAAAATCAAAGATGGCGGCCGTTTGAAATAAGAATGTTGGTATTGATACCTTGGAAACCGCTATCTTGGCTCGATGTTGACGTTTGCGTAATTGAACCAAGTAACATTAATTATAAACGTTTTTCCGCTTCTTTGAAAATTATTGAGATATTTGACTTTTTTTAGAAAATCGCGATGTTCATTTTTTTTTTTATTTTGACATGGGCTAATATATTTTTTTTCATTTTGGGTTGTTATTAATTCATTAAAAAGAGAAAAAAACCTATTTAGCAGTGTGAAAATCAAATCAGGCGGCTATTTGAAATTAGAAAATTGGTTTGATATCGCGGAAACCGCCATCTTGAATTTTATTTTAACTCGATATTTGTTTCACAAAAACATGTAAACAAATATTGAAGACAACAAATAAATGAACAGCTTTTGTTTGAAAATATTTTACATAAAATAAAAAAAATAAAAAATTTTTGTCCATTTTTGGTTTACAATTATGAAACGATGATAGTTACAGCAAATTTATGTTAATAATAACTTAAGACAATGGAATGGTAAAATGAACAACTTATAGAGAATAAGTTTTTTGTTTTGTACAAAACGCTCGATGTACATTTAAAATATGATTTAAATTAAAAATAAACCATGAAAGTGTAAAACCATCAAATTGGAGAAAGTAACATGATGACCACATCATCATTTTTTGACTTCAGACTGTTTTAGCGATTGTCAATAATCACTTTAATTAAAGCACGATTCGAAATCAAACTTGAAATTGAAATTCTAAAAATTTTTTCTTCAAAGAATTTATCATTCGAAGAATTGGTATTCGTAATATGTACTTTAGCATCGGGATGGTGACAACGCTGAGATTAACTCAATATGTGATACGAAATGGTAAGAAAACAACGTTTATATTTCAATATCACAAATCTCTCTTACACAAAATATATTTTAATGATTGTTTGTTTATATGGTCGTATCCTTGACGATTTTCGTTCCGACCAGGTGCCCTGATTTATTCACGCCTCAACCATTTTCAAAACCGACGTGACACCACAGTACTTTCGAAGAATTTGTTTTCGAAATTACCAATCTTTTGTTTTCTCATGGCACACTTGGGAACGGAAAACGTTTCCCGACATTTGCGATGAAATTCCTTTTTTCTCCGAAATTTTGTTATGCAATGTGTAATTTTTTTTACACCAATGAAAAATTTAGAGTTTTGGCTGTACAACGCCGTAATTTTTTTAGGGGGGTGCCATTTGAAATTTTCGGAAAAAATGACAACATACGAAGATCAATCAAAAATTATTTTTTTTCCATAAATTACCCGAAAAAAAATTATGTGAAGGTATACGAGGTCTTAACCTGTACCTCAATTCAAAATTTAGGCGCCGGCGTCAATTAGTTTCTCTACAAAAAAATCTCAAAAATGGGGCGCAATTTTGAAAGAAGGGGTTATAACAGCGAAACCGCTAAAGTGAAGGGTATAACATGTTAGATAAAAAAATAAGTACTCGTCGAGCACTTTCCAAATCTGCAATAAAAAATAGGGCATTCCATTTAAAAAAACATAAGTTTGGTACGCCACTGGAGTACGGCACGCCACTGATGATTAGAAATATTTTTAAAATATAGCGACGGTAACTATGCACCACTTTGTTCTTAGATTTTTTTCGATAGCTTTTATCGTAAAGGAGCTATGGTCCGAGGCGTCTTAAGTGCCACACCCGGTATATACCACTGCATTATTATTTAGATTTATAATATTTTTTTCAATTTATACACGGAATGAATAATAATATATGTTTTTAGTTTAAATATTAGGTAACTTTGAATTAAACAACTTTTTTTTACCACTATAAAATAGACTACCATATAGTAACGGTCGCAACCAACATCTTCATTTAAATATTAATTACCACTTAGTAACACTTGCAACCATCCCGATGTTCAATTTTGATAGTTTCCACGATATATTAAATGTTGACATCCAGTCGATTATTTTATTACATTGCATCTGTAGTTAAATCTTAAAAAACATCCTTACAATGTATATTCTCTATTATAAAATGTCACCGACAGTTTTACTATTTTAAAGCCAATGTTGGCCGCTGTGGACTTGCTCGTTTTCCAATTCTAAACAGATTCAAAGGAATAGACTTAAAGCAGGATATCGTTGCTAAAGAACTTGGGGACTTTTTCCCATGATGACTGCAGGATTTTTCCGTGTAGCCGCCAACAAAGTGAGGATAACCAGAACGGTCGCCAATATCCGGATCGGATATGCACCTTAGAGAACAAATAGAAAATTCCATATTATGTAGGTAGTTTCAGGAAATTCCGAAACTGAGTTATTTATTTAATAAAAATTGATATAAAATATGGATGTGCTAGATTTTTCATAAAATAATATAGGTCAATACTGGTCAATTGCCTGTTGAGGTCATTTGTAAAAGTGCCTCAATAAATGTATTGTCTCTCTCTAATATATTAGGTTTTGTCTGAAAAATGTAAAAATAAAAGAATAAATAGTAATTTGTTGAGGTAAAAATTAGTAAAGCTGCGTTCGAAATATTATGTCGCAACGACAAGATAAACCCAAGTTATTTCATTACTCAAGTCACACTAACGTAAACTAGAAAATCTATACAAATGCTGCGTTCAAGTCGAGTTACGTAAGTGAAATTAATCCTGGTGGAATAAAATTTGATTCGAAATTAGGAAATAAATCTATTTTAGCGTTCCTCTAGTGCGAACCCGTCCCTACACTTTTCACTAACATTCGTAATAAAGTGAGGCTAAGCAAGATATTTAAATCAGCAACGCTTCAAGTAAAGTTTTAAGCTGTAGTCACTAACGCTCGATCGATGAGAGAGCTTTATCGTAAAAGTTACAAAGACAATTGTGTGCGGAGTAATTCTGTAATATACCCTCCGTGCAAAATCGAGGTTAGTCAACTTCATTCGCTAACATTTTTAACGTGATAAAAACTGTAATTAATTTCTTCAGCGGTTCCTTTATCCTAACACTATCTTAGTTTACAGTTCTGAATAAAGTAAGCTTTAGATATTTGGTGCGCAGCTAATCACCACCGATTGTTATTTTTTTTTGTAAACTTATCTCAAGCAAGAGCCAGTTAACAAGCAACGCTTCCGACCAGATTAATTTTTAAATCGTGTGCATTTTATCCATAAAATCCGTAAATTCTAGTTTGAAACTAGTTTTCAATAATCCAAAAGTACACTGTTTGAAAGGAGTTAACTGTTTTTGTTAGCAAAACAGAGATCAAAGCGTCGATTCCATTTGTCCCTTTAACTGAAATATTAATTAAATTGCTTTTTCAGTGTACATGCTTTAAATAACAACATTAAAATAATGGCACACAAAATCTTCCAGCAATAAAAAATTTCCCTCGCGCCAATAATTGCGATCAATTATTTACCCTTAAATAATTTATCGGGCGGTGATTAATTAGACAGGCGGCTGTGTAATTGAGGCTAGGAATGGTTAATTTGATATATTTGTGAATGATATAAATTCTATAGTATCTTACCAGTTATTTATAAAACAGGCTTACAACATGTGTCATTTATTTCAATCACAGTTCCTGAGAATGTGAGAGGATGTTCACAGTTTAATCAAAGGATTTCCTGAAATTAATCATGTTGTAAATAGCTAGGCGTATTATATAATCTGTAGGCCAATATTGAATTGCCGGTGATAATAAATT
Organism: Ocypus olens; assembly: GCA_910593695.2. NCBI lineage: Eukaryota > Metazoa > Arthropoda > Insecta > Coleoptera > Staphylinidae > Ocypus > Ocypus olens. The sequence goes on from OU343057.1 coordinate 17,322,349, forward strand.
AATTGCGGGATTGCCGATAATAAAACAGATAATTCCCCGCCATGGCTTGTTGAAAGTAGCTTTATGTTTTATCGCATACCATTTTTATGCCACATTATTTATACACGTTTCATTGTTTCCTGCTTATTTATACCAAAAATTTCAGATCCCTAAATTAATATAGTTAGCGATTTTCATTGAATTATTTCTATGCTATTCAATTTTGAAAATATCAATTTACTTCAAATATATCTGCATATGAGAAATCTACCAACATAAAAATTCGAATACGTCTACCGGTAAATATGTGCTTGAAGATTCTCAAACTAAAAATGTATGTTCCTGCAAAAGTTCAGCACGGTCAAGACCCTAATGTAGAACGAGTTATGCTGTATACCACCTTTCATGTATTGTAAGGAACAAGGGCTACTATTTCTTGCAAAACTAACCCTACTTCAGCAGAAATCACCGAAAATGTGAGTACAATTGACACAATGCTCGTGGAACATGTTGATGGTAGAGCCACTTTTACAATTTATTAGATCGGATGATAGCGTTTGAAACGTCAAAATTATTAAAGATCGAAATGACAAATTATACAAATTAAATACTGGCAAAATTGCACATAAAATTCAATCACACACGTAAAAAATCTAAAGTATAGACCAATAAAAAATACGCTCGTAACTAAAGTAAAAAACTAAAATATGCGCCCAAAAGATCGAAAATTTAGACAAATTTCGCGGTTAAAAAAATGCAGAAAATTTCAACAAAAAAATTTTAAAAAACGAAGAAATGAAAAATGCAGGCGATAGATCTAAAATATAGGCCAAAAAATCAAAACTGCTGGTCTAAAAATAAAAAATTTAAACCAAAAAATTAAAAAATCATGTAAAGCGAAAATAATTCGCCATTTTCAGCCCCCCCAAAATAACTCTTTAGCTCAAAATAAGTTGCCGACCAGAAACTTGAAAACCTCAGTTCCTGGCAGGGTTCGGAAAATATCCGATATATATCAACTTCTTGATATTTATTCTTGGTTATTAATATTAATGTTTATATGACTTATTAATTATATAATGCACATACTTTATTTATATTATATTTATTTATTGCAAACAAACACAGTTGCTTACAATATAGTAAAAAAAAATAACATTTAAATTGTTAAAATATTTGACATCAAATTGAAAAAATTTTGAAATGAGGCCTTTTTTGCTCTTCACTATGTTTTCAGGGATAAATTGAAGAATTTCCAAAGTCAGGACTTTTTTTTTTCTTTTTTTTTGCTCACACTTAGTTTTTCGATTTTACGGAGTCGTGAGTGACTTCAAAAATCGACTCTTTCCGAGAAAAAAGAGTCATTTCACCTATCTCTAGTTTATATTAGAGCACATGCTTACTATTCATATTGCTGCAACTGGAAATATTTGAGAAACAAGGGAATTTTTTGGTATTGTGTGTTTCATAAATATCCATGATATATATCCGATGATATATATCGTCCGAACCCTGGTTCCTGGAACACCCACAACAACATTTTATGAACAAATAGTGTTCAGAATGGTCTCAGTCCTGAAAAAAAAAAAAAAAATTTGAAAAAAAATTAAATTTAATCGATTGTAGTCAACAAAATTTGCCCATAAAAAATAATAGTTCAAGTTAAAAAATCTAAAATCAAGAGCAGGAAATCAAAAACCATAAAAACAACTTGAAAATATCAGCAAAAACATAAAAAAAATCGCGTATAAAAATCAATCACTTAGATTAAAAAAATGTAAAATATAGGATAAAAAATTCAAAACTTCGACCAAAACTTCGATCCTAAAAATCAAAATAGCGGTCCCTAAAATCGAAAATTTTAACAAACAAATCGCAAATTTAGAAAAAAAATAAGGCTAAAAGATTAAAAATTTAGACCAAAATATCAAAATCCGGGCTTAACGATAAAAAATGAAAACAAGAAGATTGAAAATTGAAATACCAAAATTGCCATTTTCAGCACTCGGGGTGAAACGATTTGGAACGAAGAAATAAAAAATACATATCTACAACATGGGCCAAAAAAATCAAAAATGCTGGTCTAAAAATAAAAAATGCAAACCAAAAAAATTGAAAAATCAAAGAAAACAAAATTAATTTGCAATTTTCAGCTCCTAAAATAACTCTTTAGCTCAAAATTAGTTGCCGACCAGAAACTCAAAAACGGTAGTCAAAAAGTAACCAAAAAGTAAAAAAAATCGCCCATAAAAAATAATAATTCAAGTTAGAAAATCAAAAATACAGGGCTAGAAATCAGAAATTGTACTTGAAAATATCGACCAAAAATAAAAAACTTGCGTATAAAAAGCAATCATTTAGGTTAAAAAAAATCTAAAATATAGAATAAAAAATTAAAAACTTTGACCAAAAATTCGATCTTAACCCTTTGAGTGCCGGGAGCCGATATATCGGCTCCTGCTACACTGGCGAGAAGTGCCAGAGCCGATATATCGGCCCGCGCCTCGTAGCGCTTTACTATTCGCATTGCGGGAGAACTCTATCTCAAAATAAATTTGTAATACGTTGTAAAAAACTGTGAAATTCGGCCGGGTTTTCTCGCATAGGCACCTCTATTTCGCCCGGCACTAAAAGGGTTAAATATCAAAATTGTGGACCAAAAAAATTTAGGAGAAAATTATTTTCTTTGGAAATTTGTAGACACATTATTCAAAATGAGTCTGTAAAAATTTCAACCATCTGTTGCAATAAATGTGGAATTCCAATGCAAATTTCTGAAAAATGCGCCTTATTGGTCATCAAAATTTGCTTTTTAGTGCAACCATTTTTTTTGCGGTAAACTTGCGATTATTTTCTTTGTAAATTTGTAAAGACACATTATTCCGAGCAGGGTTCGGACGATATATATCACGATACATATCATATATATATATCATGATATATATCGTGATATATATTCGATGATATATATCATGGATATTTATGAAACACACAATACCAAAAAATTCCCCCGTTTCTCAAATATTCCCAGTTACAGCAATATGAATAGTAAGCATTTGCTTTAATTTAAACTAGAGATGGGCGAAATGACTCTTTTTTGTCGGAAATAATTGATTTTTGAAGTGACTTCAAAATGAAAAAGTAAGTGTGAGCAAAAAAAAATCAAAAAAAAGGTCCTCACTTTGAAAATTCTTCAATTTATCCCCATAGTGAAGAGCAAAAAAGTCTTCATTTCAAAATTTTTTCAATTTGATGTCAAATATTTTGACATTTTAAATGTTATTTTTTTACCATCTTGTAAGCAACTGTGTTTGTTTGCAATAAATAAATATAATATAAATAAAATATGCGCATTATATAATTAATAAGTCATATAAACATTAATATTAATGACCAAGAATAAATATCAAGAAGTTGATATATATCCGATATAGGGCGGTCCGTTGGTGTAGTGGGTAGAGGCGAGCGCTTGTGCCGGCTGCACCGCGGCCGTGTGGGTTCGATTCCCATCCCAGGCGGAAGATTTTTCGGCGACCGAGAAGTATCCGCTTGGGTCCGTGGTTGTTGTATACGTCTTTCATTATTCATTTATTCATTTATTTCATAACTTATACATATATTACATTGATGATGGCTAATGGTCACAGAACCAAGGCCAGGCGTAACGCCAAAAAAAAAAAATATCCGATATATTGATATTTAAATAAATATCGGATATTTTCCGAACCCTGATTCCGAGTTAATTTGTCTAAAAATTTCAACCATCTGTAGCAATAAATGTAGAATTGCGCTTTTTTTGTTATCAAAATTTGCTTTTCAAGTGCAACCATTTTTGTTGTGGTAAACTTGTGATTCTTTTTTGACGAAATTTTTTAAGGGACATTATTCAAAATTGGTCTGTCAAAATTTCAACCATCTGTCGAAAGTAATGTGGAATTCTCAAGTGAATTTCTGAAAAATTTGCCTTTCTGGTGATCAAAATTTGCCTTTTAGTGAAACCATTTTTGTTGTGGTAAACTTGCGACGATTTTCTTTGAACATTTGTAAAGACGCATTATTCAGAATTAGTCAGTCAAAGTTTAAACCATCTGTTAAAATAAATGTGCAATCCCTACTTATTTTGAAAAATGCGCCTTTTTGGTCATCAAAATTTTCTTTTTAGTACAACCATTTTTGTTGTGGTAAACTTGCAAACAAATTTGATAATAACTAAAAATACCACTGAATTAAAAAATATATGAAAATTAAGTAATTGGCCATCTGCAGACGCGTTTCGAGATTTATAATTATTATAAATATTTAAGTTACAAAAACGTGCATTAAGGACTATTTACAAATTACCGTACTTGAAATCCCTGCGTGGACATTTCAAAGCAAACCAATTATTAACTGTACCTGCACTATACATATTAGAGTGCATCAAATTTTGTTACAAAAATAAAAACTTTTTTGTGCCGAACAGTAACAGATCTGTCTCGAGATACAAGGAAGATTTAAGATTTCCCCAACACAAGTTGCAAATTACTGAAAAGTGTGCATTTTATTCATGTGTAAAATTCTATAATATCCTACCGCTTCAGGTAAAAAATATAAAACAAATTAATGAATTTAAGAAGGCTATTTTCAACAAATTAGTTCAAATTGAACCCTATACAATTGATGAATATTTTGTTTATTTAAACCGAGTATAATGATGTACGTGAATATGTATGTACGTTTTAGAATATATATTTATAGACATTTATTTATTTATTTGAAGCTGCAGAATTATGTATTAGATTATAATGTTAACATTACATGTCTTGTAATTCTGTTTCCTGGTGTGACGCTGTCAAATTATTATCAAATAGCAATTTGTGTTTTGAAATTATTTGAATAAAGCAATTTATTATTATTATTATTATTATTATTATCTCTCATCAGTGCAGCTTCGCATTTAAATTGAATGTTAAATAATAAAATACAGTTACAAGTATTTGCGTTTAAATGCGAAGCTGAACTGATGAGAAATAAATCTCGAAACGCGTCTGCAGATGGCCAATTACTTAATTTTCATATATTTTTTTAATTCAGTGGTATTTTTAGTTATTACCAAATTTGTTTCATCTAGTAACACTAGATAAGTTTAGCACTGTGTGTCCTTGTCAAAATGTTTTCTGGTTTTTTCATTTTAATAATAACATTTACAGTTTAAAGTTTCACATTTCATTTTAGAATAATTTTCTAAGTTAGTCTTGTATGTAGAAATAAACGATCTTAAACCAATGTTATTATCTAGTAGTACTAGTAATAACATGCAAATTTCTTTTGTATCATTCAATATCCGGCGTGGCACTAGCCAGGGAAGTAGTTGTTTCAATAAGTTATTTGTTTATAGTCTTAGTAAGACTTAATTTTTTGCTTGCAGATTAACGAACAGGTTGAATATTCATATATTCAGGCTACATTTCGTTTTCTTGTATTTGTTAAATTTAACTGCTGAACGTTATGTTAAAATAAGAGATAGCTTATTGTAATCCCAACTGGTAAAACAAGATTGACGAATTTTAACATGTTAAATTTAACGTTTCTCTTACACAATAGGGTTGATTGTCGCTATTAAAATTCCTCATCTATTCCTGGTGCAGCAAAATACTGCATTTAAGTACGGCCCCGGATTAATGAAAAAATTATCCACTAGCGAAGTAAATTCTGATGCGAAGAAAACCCATGAAGCAGAAGAAAAGGAGCCTTCAACCAAAATCTACCAGGCCGTGCGCAATTCTCAGGTAACTTGCAGTGGTGAAGAAATCTGGACCAAACAAATTCAAAGCAGTGGCTGTACCAAAAAAGAAATCCAAAAACAGAAAAAGAAAACAAATTCAACAATATCATTAAAGGAGCAACACATTACAGCTACTTACATGCTTTCCGGCTAGATCCTGAATTAACCTCGGAGTAGTGAGTAAATTACCTTAAAAAGTTGTGATGGGCAAGATCGATCAAGAAAGATCGAGTACTCGATCTTTACCAGCTGCTCGATCTTGACTAGCCGCTCGATCATTTCAAGCCGCTCGATCTTTTGATCGATCAACGTTCCTCGATCTTCTTACGCCGCTCGATCTTTTCGAGTCGATCGATCAACGTCGCTCGATATTTTAATCGATCAACGCGGCTCGATCTTCTTACGCCGCTCGATCTTTTGATCGATCAAAGCTGCTCGATCTTTACGAGTGTCTCGATCTTCACAGGCCGCTCGAGCAGATCAAGCGGCTCGATACATCAACTGATCGATCACCGATTGATCGATCTTTGAGATACTCGATCTTGCCCATCACTATTAAAAAGTTTTCTTTAAAACACCCGCTTGAATATTCCTCATTCAAAATTACAATTACATCATCTCAATTTGTAGATTTCAAAAAACCATCTGGAAGTGAACTATTTTTTTCAACCGGCCAGGAAAATGCTAAAATGCATGTCTTAAACATCCCTTTCCTCAAAATGGATCCTCGGTAATAAATAAAGTTTAAATATAATTTCATTGATCGAACCCTGGCTTTCAGATCTGAAATCACTGTCATGTGTGTTATGTTCGCACTGTAGGTAATTATAGAGTATCAATTAAATATAGAGATAATTCAATAATGACAAATCATCTAAATCATTTAACAAATTTATATACCTAACTGTAATATATATACAGGGTGTAGAATCGATTCACGCACCATAGGGATTTACATGTGAAATGTTCAAATATTGGCTACCCAAATTATTTGAGAGAAAACGTGTAAATATGTTTCTTGGGGCAGAAAGACCTATGGTCGATACCCCTTGACAGTTCATAAATTATGCATGTAAAAAATTAATGTAAAAAATGATGTCTGTCAATAAAGATGTTTACAACCATATCATTACTTATTTTTTTTACTTTCCATACAAAGGGAAAATCGAGGAAATTAAAATTACGATTTTAGCAAAAATAGACCTAGTTCAATAAATATAGTTTTAAAAATTTTATTGTATAATAAAAAAATACTGCATAATATTGTAATATTGTACGAGCTTTGGGGCCCTCCGCAGGCGGCCCTGTATAATACGTGTAAAACACGGGGGGGCACGATCGCTACCGCTCGCCTTGCTTCTTGCGTGGCCAGTTTCGTCGGTTTTTTCGTTGTTCGTACTGTTCATTTATTGTTATTAATTATTGCTGTCGTTTTCAAACAATTTATTTTAAAGTATAAACTTTGAGCAAGCCAATAAACAATCCATCTTAACCATGAACAAAATCGATAGTTTATTGATAAATAAGAAATAATAACTAAAAATCGATAATACAAATCATTGAAAAAGTAACCTGTTTCATTAGACTCTTTTTAGGTGGCGATTTTAGTATCCATTTTCGTAACCAGGATGACATAATTTCTAAGAATTCTGTTCTCTTTCTTTTTATTATGTAAGACAATTTTATTTTTAAATAAAAGTACACATATTGAATTATTTAAATAAAATAGTCAAATTTTACCCAAAAAAGGTATCTTATTTTTATTTTTTGAATTTTATTTACGGAAAATCACCTTTCTACAAAATAATGTAATAATCTTTTACATATAAAAAATATAAACATATAAATAGGTAAATGAAAAAGTAAATATTACCCAAGTGGCATGTAGTAACATAAGAAACATAAACAAGGAACAGTAATCTCAGTGTTAATGAACCCATAAATACAAACCAATAAATAAATATATAAATAAATAAATACATGAATATATAAATACACAAAAGAGAAAAAAAAACAAAATGTATGTATCACAGATGGTATCACAGATTAAGTTAAATTATATGCAAAAGCAATATATTGGACACATAAAAAAAAAAATAAATAAATAAAATAAAATAAAAAAAAATATATATATAAGCTAACAAAACATACAAAACCTAACATCTTAAATATGAAACATTCAACATAAGTAAATGACATCGGATAAATTGATGCGGTGCAGTCGAGATTTGAATGTTGCAAAAGAAGGATTGAATAAAATGAAATTATAGTTACTGCCCAGTTCATTTGCAAACCGCATCATTCGGCCCATAGGGTTATACATACCATATCGAGTCTGATGAAAGGCAATACGAAACAATGGTTTATGACGTGACTGTGGGCAACGGGGTATATTAAAATCCAAACTTTCAACCAGCTCACTACATTGTATGAGACCATTGATAAGCTTGTATAAAAGCGACATATCTAAAAACATTCTTCTATCAACTAATGACTTGATGTTGAGTTGGCTTAATACTCCACTGTGACTAAAATTAGCATTTCTACCACCCATTCGGAAATGCATTAGTTTTAAAAATTTTCCCTGAACCCGCTCCAGTTGTAAAGTGGCATTATTTGTATATGGTGACCAAATGGTCGAGGCATATTCCAGGTGTGGACGAACAAGGGAAACATACAGTTTTCTAATGGTGCTAACATTAAAATCCACCGAAAACCTATTAATAAAACCCAACAGTTTCAGCGATTTATTACATATGTGTGATATATGATTTGAAAAATTCAGTTTAGATGTAAATATAACGCCCAAGTCCTTCATCACAGATTTTTGTGTTAGCATATTTCCATCCAGTGTATAGGGAAAATTACAAATTTTACCTCGACAAAATGAAATATAGATGCACTTCTTCAAATTCAACTCCAGCTCATTATCTTTGCACCATAATGCAACACTATTTAAATCATCCTGAAGGTGAATTTGGTCAATTACAGATCCAATGCTTTTAAACAACTTCAAGTCATCGGCATAAAGGAGAAAGCGGCTATGTTTAATATTTAATCCGATGTCATTAATAAATAACAAAAATAAAAGGGGTCCACAATGCGAGCCCTGCGGTACCCCTGACGTAACCCTTATAATGTTGGACAGATGCTTTCCTATGCGTACTCGTTGGGTTCTATTCTGTAGATAAGAACTTATCCATTTGACGATATTAGTGCCAAATCCCATTAAATCTAATTTATTTATTAGTATACTGTGCTGCACTCGATCAAATGCCTTGGAGAAGTCAGTATATATTGAATCAACCTGTGATCCATTCTCCAAAGCATTTGACAAATGGGTTTGGTACACCATTAGATTTGTAACAGTTGATTTACCCTTCAAAAATCCATGCTGTTCATTAATGATCGCATGCGAACATGATCTTATAAGTTGTTCTGAGACTAATAAATCTAAGAGTTTTGGGATGACAGATTGAATTGACACTCCCCTATAGTTATCAATATTTCCTCTAGCACCATTCTTGAATATAGGAACGACATAACTGTCCTTCCAACATTCAGGAAATACCCCTGACGAGAGGGAACTTGTAAACATAGCATGGATAGGTTTGCACAGAGTATATACGCATCTTTTTACAAAATAAGCAGGGATACCATCAGGACCAGCATTGCACGACTCAGGTAGGGAGGATATAGCATTAAAAATTTCTTCAACAGTAACACTGAGATTACACAGATCAAAGGACGAGTTTCCCTGATAATTGGGCAGTGAATTAGTTGGTTTATTATTATAAGCTTTAGAAAAATGTTTCGCAAACAACTCCACACAGCGTTCTATATTGTGACTTGTCTCTTTATTTAGGTGCATTTCTTTTGGATACCCCGTTGTTTTGCGACATACATCAACGTGATCCCAAAATTGTTTGGAATTACTTTCTATTTCTGTTTCGACACGATCAATATAGTTTCGGTATAACACGTCCTTTAGATCTTTACATTGTTTCCTTAGGGTTTTAAATGACTCGTAATCTGATCGTGAGCCATTACTTTTATATTTTGTATGTGCCTCCTTTTTCAATTTTGTTAATTTGATCAATTCACCATTGAACCACTTGGGATAATTTAATGATTTTAAAAACGTAACAGGCACAAACATCTCAAAAACCGAATACAAAACGTTATTAAAATTAGAAACGTTTTCACCTACACAGTGACCAAACACTTGGTCCCAATTAATATTTGCTAGGTAGTCATTAATAGCACTATAGTTCGCATTTTTAAAGTTATATATCCACTCCGCATTTTCTTTGGTGAATTCGGCTGCTAACATAGGTAAATCCAGTGAATATGAAAGATGGTGAACATTTTCTTTACACAAAGTATCATTGGACCCACTTACTTTTAAATCACAAATATTAGAGAAAAATAAATCTAAGAAAACACCTCTGCTATTTGGAATACGGTTTACTTGCTGTAACTGGTAGTAGCTGATAGCATTTGCCAAAACACTGGCAGGATAACTATTATTATTATGTCCTAATATGTCTTCACCAGTCATATCCCATACGGCATTTGGAATATTGTAGTCACCGCAGAATAGAAACTCGCACTTTATATTTTCCATACAGATTCTCTCCAGCTCCTCGGCATTAGAAATATACAACGATATGTTTGAAGCGGGTGGGATGTATGTAGAACCAATAATTAACTTATCCGACACTTTTACGAACAATTGCTCCACATTATTACTACTTTGTAGGACTACGCTTTTTAAATTCTTCCTTACGGCGATAAACACACCTCCACCTCTGGTTTTACTACTGGTAAGGATAGATCTGTCTACTCTATATATTGAGAAATCTGTCAGGCCCAACTCTGCATCGCATATTGTATCATCTAGCCAAGTTTCTACTAATACAATGATATCATACACACATACATTTACATTGGACATAAATGATTTAATTTTTCCTTTAATGCCGCCTACGTTCTGATAATAAATATCTAGTTTTTTTTTCACAGGGGGAGACTTCGTTATAGATGGATGTCCATTAGAGTACCTAATTGTTAAATCATTTTCCCCGCTAGCCTTCCTTTGGTGTAATTCTTCTCTCAATTTTCTTAAGTGGTTTCTCTGCATTGGTGTCATGTCGTTATTAAAGCGAATGTTACCAGTCTCGGTAGCCCGGGTTACTTTTAAGACATCAATTGCCTCTTTTCTATCTCCAAAGGTTACTTTTATTGGTCGTGTCTTATTGCCGAATTTACCTAAACGTGTAACTTTAGTGGGCACGAATTTAACAAGCGGGTCGATAATGGTTCTTAATGCTTCGGTATCCTTCATGGTTCTTTCATTCTGAGGACCAGTAGGCTCAGGCAAATTATATACTATTACATTGCGCGATCGTAATTGTCTCTCTTCGATTTCATATATAGCGTCCGCTTCATTCAGTTTTCCCGGGAACGAACTAGAATTATTCGAATTATTAATGTTATTGCCTTTCGCGGCGATCTCAAGCGCAGTTAGTCTTTCATCAAGCGACTTTATATCATTACTCATATCGCGTAAAGCATTCTGCAATTCAACTCTGAAAAGTGGCATAAACTCATCAACAAATATCGCTCTGATCGTATCCGCAAGTGAGGAATTGGAGACCCGATCGCGAGTGGATGAGAATGAAGCGCGATGTCCAGCCGAGGTGCGTACTGAGTCCGCGCGCGCTGATGCCGCTGAGTTGGATGGCGGTCTGCAAGAGTCGCAGATCCAATGGTCGCCGTCGTCCTTCTCAAACTCCGCAATGTAATAACCGATATCATTTAGTGATAGTTTATCAAGACAGTCCACATGATATCTTATTCGACACTCCGCACATTTCAACGTTTTAGAACGAGGGCCAAGATTAACTTCACAACTTCCACAAGTGATCGGCATTTTACTTAAGAGATAGTAAGAATTCGAAAATGATTACTATTTAAGGATAAAAAAATACAGGGACACACTACACACCTAGGGGCCTATCAAGGTGACTCACTAAACAAATTAAGAGGGCCACGGAAAAGGTTACAGAATGTTTATACACAGGAGACCATAAATATAGTATCAACGCAAATTAATATATTCAATGCAAACGAATGTGACAAAAAAGTGCAAAAGAAACTGAGGCGAATTGAATTGATTTTATCCATCGGCACAGGTTAAACGCCCGAACTAATTCTTAATACATCGATAATTCCATAAATAAGGAAGCAAATCGAATTCTACTTACAGTAAGTTATGTATCATGTACTATTGCATCCCTATGCAGTATTTGTTTCAAAAAACGCCCAATAGGATTCGATAAAATATGATAATAAGCAGGAGCACTAATAACGTGTATTCTCACTCACTCACCATGACACTCTCACTCACTCACCATGACACTTTTTTTGCGGAAGGAACAACTGGATACAAAAAACAAACAATATTTAAAAGTTTGTATTGGCATCAAAGAATAAAAAAACCTTCACCTTAAGTGGGGAAAGTCATGTAAACGTAAGTTTTTTCTAGATTTTTTATAAAGAAATGGAAAGGTTGATTGAATGATCACAAAGTATATCTCAATATACACTCGGCGTCAAAAAAAAAGCGCCACTCGAAAAATCGCGAGAAAACCGTCGCAACTTGGTTCAATTTGGTCGAAAATCGATGAATCTTTCAGTTTGGGAAAGATTCAAGTTTAATCTTTAAGAATATGTAGTTGATTTTGACCCCAAGTGCAACCCATCCCCCGTAACAACCCGATGGAAAAAAAATGTTTTTTATATAAAAAATTGTCCAACTTTGACAAGCTGTACCGTGCGCAAAAAAAATCGGCGGGAAATTTCACCACAATGGCAGAAAAATTTAATCAATCTCCTTCAAATGCCTTAAAAATTCGAGTCGTTTCGGTGACTTGGAGCAAAGTTATGAATTTTTGAAAAAAAAATGACATTTTTCACTTTTTTGGCCATAACTTGAGTAATTTTGCACCAAAATCGATGAACTTTTGCAGTCTGAATAGTTTCAATTTTTTTCTTTAACGTCATATGATTTGTTTTGTTGCTAAAACGATTCCACCCTCTGCCACCCCCTTAAGGAAAAAAAATGTTTTTGAAGTTTAAATGTGTAGATTTAAACTTGTACCGTGTGCAAAAAAAATCGTGCACTCAATCGGTCAGCATGGCAATGAAGTTCAATCATTTTTCTCCAATTTCCTCCAAAATTCAAGTCGATGCGATGATTTGGCGCGAAGTTATGCAGTTTTGAAAAAAAAATACATGTTGCGCCTTTTTGGCCATAACTAGGCAAATTTTTCACGAAACTCGATGGAATTTTGCGATCTAAGAAGTTTTCAAGTTTCGTGACCCCCTGAAAACCCCAACAAATAGTATTTTGGATTGACAAAAAATGTTAAATGTTTACTACTTGTTTTCATTTTCAATGTCATTTTTTTTTTCAAAAATTCATAACTTTGCTCCAAATCATCGCAACGACTCGAATTTTTAAGGCATTTGAAGGAAATTGATTAGATTTTTCTGCCATTGTAGTGAAATTTCCGGCCGACGTTTTTTGCGCACAGTACAGCTTGTCAAAGTTGGACAATTTTTTACATAAAAAAACATTTTTTTTTCTATCGCGTTATTACGGGGGGTGGGTTGGACTTGGGGTCAAAATCAACTACACATTCTTAAAGATAAAACTTGAATCTTTCCCAAACTGAAAGATTTATCGATTTTCGACCAAATTGAACCAAGTTACGACGGTTTGAAAAATCTAGTTTTTTCGCGATTTTTCGAGTGGCGCCGAGTGTATAACTAAATTTTTTCTCAAACTGAAATATTTCAAAATGGAGGCACCACAGCTGCTGGAAGTCGATACCTCATATTTGCACCATGCAACCTACAGGTCTCAAATCTCAATTAAAGTGAAAAAATGTTGATGTGGCCATCATGTAACTTTCTCCGAACTGATTTTTGTAATATTTCTCACTTTTATCAATTTTTTTCTGGGTTCAAAAATATTTAAAAACTTATATCTCCGGTGTTACAGATTAGTCTAAATTGCACTTCGTTATTCTATTAAAAATCTGCCTCCAGATTTCGAATTCATCAAATTTGAACGTCTGCTGGTTTAATTCAATCCAACATTTTACAAGATATTAAAACAAATCAGTGGCGGCTCGTGAATGTTGATGGTAGAGCCACATATACAATATGCCCCCTCCCCCACTTTTTTTGAAGAACGATTTATCTTCGAAACCAAAGTAACTGGCGAGAAAGTGTTTTAAGAATTAATTAAAAATTATTGCTTAGATTGAAACTACAGATAGTGCCATGGCTCCTTGGCTCTATATAACGAGCCGTCCCTGCATTCGACAGCAAAATGTACTACTTTTGACAGCTGAAAAATACAATTTTTGACAATTCAAAAATGTTGAATAAAACTATTTTTATTAGCTGAAAAATACTGTTTTTGACAGCTGAAACATATCATTGTAGACACACGAAAAATACAATTTTTGACAAAAGAAAACTATTTTTGACAGTTGGAAAATACTAATTTTCAACAGCCGAGGAATACCATTTTTGTCAATTGAAACATACCATTCCGGACACACGAAAAATACTCTTTTTGACAAAAAATACTATTTTTGACAGTAAAAAATACTACTTTTGCCAGCGAAATATACTACTTTTGACAGCTGAAAAATACAATTTGTGACAATTCAAAAATGTCGAAAAAAACAATTTTTAATAGCTGAAAAATACTGTTTTTATTAGCTGAAACATAGCATATTTGGTAGCTAAAGAATACCATTTTCTACAACTTTAAAATACAACTCGAGGCAGTTGAAAAATACTATTTTCAACAGCTAGCTGGGGATTACTATTCTTGACAGCCGAAAAATACCATTCCCGACAGTTGAAACATACCGTTATTGGCAGCTAAAAGATAGAATTTTTGACAACAAAAAAAAATCAATTTTTGACAACAAAATATACAGGTTTTGACAGATGAAACATGCCATTTTTGACAGTTAAAAAATATCAAAAAATGCTGCTTTTAATAGCTGAAAAATGCCATTTTTATAGGTAACATACCATTATTGCCTGCTAAAAAATATAATTTTTAACAACACAAAAAATACAAGTTTTGACAGCTGAAAAATACTATTTTTAACAGTTAAAAAAATGTCGAAAAATACTGCTTTTGATAGCTAAAAATAACATTTTTATAGATTGGAAATCGCATTTTTGACAACTGAAACATATCATTTTTAACAGTTGAATAATACACTTCTAAACAGCTGAAAACTACCATTTTCAACAGCTAAAAAATATCATTGTTGACAACTGCAACAAACCATTATTGACACCTGTAATATACCATTATTACCGGCTAAAAAATACAATTTTTGACTACAAAAAATCAATTTTTGACAGCTGAAAAATGCCATTTTGACAATTTAAAAAAAGTCGCAAAAAGTTGTTTTTGATAGCTGAAAAATAACATTTTAATAGGTGACAAATACATTTTTCGGCACAAAAAAAATATTTTTGATAAATGAAAAATATCATTTTTGACAGCTGAAAAATACGATTCTTGACAATTGCAACAAAACATTATTGATAACTGTAACAAACCATTATTGTCAGCTGAAAATGCAATTTTTAACAAATAAAAAATGTTGAAAAACATTTTTTTTGATAGCTGAAAAATACCATTTTAATAGATGAGAAATACCTTTTTTGGCAGCTGAAAAATAAAATTTTTAACAACTGAAAAATATCATTTTCTACAGTTTAATAATACATTTCTTAACAGCTAGAAACTACCATTTTTAACAGCTGAAATATATCATTCTTGACAACTGCAACAAACTATTATTGACAATTGCAACACACCATTATTGTCAGCTAAGAAATACAATTTTAGACAACAAAAGCAAGAAAGAATATCTTCCTATACCAAAGTAACTGGCGAAAAAGTATTTTAAGAATTAATTAGAAATTCTTGCGAGCTTAAAACTACTACAAGTAATGCCATGGCTCCTTGGCTCTATATAGCGAGCCGCTCCTGAAACATATTAAAACTTTTAAACCTCATCTAGAATTCTTATTTATGCATCTTTAATTTAAAAAAAATCTCAAGTTTCTTAAAATGCGATTCCATCTAAATAAAAAACAAATTAATTGTTTCAAATAAATGATACATCTGTAGATTGTAAAGTTCTCGGAATTTTCTGTGTATATTTTTCCACATTGTTAAACCTCAGCCAAGTTTTTGTATGTTTCCATCTTTAATTTTGAAAAATCACAACTTTCTTAAAAAGTGATTTGGATTAGAAAAACAAATGAATTATGTTAAATCAATGATACATCTGTACATTGAAAAGTTCTTAAAATTTTCTGAACACCCTGAATATTTTATCTATATTTTTAAAGCTCACAAAAGTTTTGTATTTTTGATATTTAATTTAAAAAAAATACGACTTTCTTAAAAAAGTGATTTGGATTAGAAAAACAAATGAATTATGTTAAATCAATGATACATCTGTAAATTGGAAAGTTCTTAAAATTTTCTAAACACCCCCTAAATCTTATCTATATTTTAAAATCTCACCCAAGTGTTTGAATTTTTTGATCTTTAATTTTGAAAAATTACGACTTTCTTAAAAAGTGATTCAAATTAAGAAAACAAATGAACTATGTTGAATTAATGATACATCTGTAAATTGGCAAGTTCTCGGAATATTCTGAGTACTTTGAATATTTTTTCGCATTTTTAAACCTCACCCAAGTTTTTGTATTTCTGCATCATTAATTTAAAAAATCAAAATTAATTATGCTTACTCTATGATACACCTGTAGATCAGCATATGCTTTGAATTTTCCAAGTACCCTGTATATTTTTTCTACTTTTCTAATCCTAATCTAAAATTCGTATTTACGCATCTTTAATTTTAAACTTAATTAAAATATGAATCCAACTGAAAAAAAAACAAATTAATTATGTTAAATGATACATTTATAAATTGTAAAGTTCTCAGAATTTTCTGAGCACCCAGTATATTTTTCCACATAGCGAAACCTCAACTGAGATTTTGTATTTTTGCATCTTTAATTTTGAAAAATCACAACTCTCTTAAAAAGCGATTCGGATTGGAAAAAATCAATGATACATCTGTAAATTTGGAAGTTCTTGAAATTTTTTGAACGCCCTGTATATTTTATCTATATTTTTAAACCTCACACAAGTTTTTGTATTTTCGAATCGTTCATTTTGAAAAATCACAACTTTCTTAAAAAGTTATTCAAATTGAGAAAACAAATGAATTGTGTTAAATCTGTAAATTCTGAAGTTTTTTTAATCTTCTGAGTACCCTGTATATACAAATATCTTTATTAATAGTCATTTATACATCTTTGGATACATTTAAAATAAATTGGCCTATCACTATTATTAACTCACTTTCGACTAGAGTACCCTGTATATTTTTTCTATATTTTTAAATCTCACCCAGGTTATTGTATTTTGCATCATTAATTAAAAAAAAACAATCAGGAAAGGATTCGAATTTAAAGAATGTGTTAATTTCATCGACACTTTCTTATAAAATTCTGAGGAGACTTCTTTTTAATTTCCAGGGATCGAAAATGTTTCCATAAAATATTTTGGTCACATCTTATCGTAATAAGCTCTCTTTTCATTTCTGATTGCAGTGGTTGTACAGTTACGCAAACTTTTGTAATAATTCCAATCAGATGGCTGTTTAGCCTTTTTATAATTAGCTTTAGATTTGTTTTTCAAATCAATTCGTAAATTATCAGTTAACCACGGATATTTAAAAAAATCACAAATCACAAATATCGTCTTCTTCAAAAGGAAAAAAAAATTAATTTACGCAAATTTAAATAATTATAAAATTAAATAGCTTAAAATCAACTCTTCAGATTTCAATTAAAATCTAAACAGTTTAGACAGCTTTCCACATCACCTTAACCCAAGAGTTTAATAACAAACTCTTAGGTAGGAGGTACTGTCTTTCGACTGTAAAATTTATGTACAATAAATATTTGTGAAGAATCATCAAGCATTTACAAATCAGTTAAAGTAACAGCAAGGATTATCAAATATTTCCTTTAAAACATGTATCATAGGAGCCCGTGAAAAATCATCTAACCAGTAAGAATCTTGTCTGTAGATGAAGAAATAATAATTAATGTTTGCATAAATATAGATTTCATAATACCATTCCAATTAATTAATACCAAAGAGTCATAAAAGTGTTAGCTTTAATTTAAATGCAAAAAAGCAAACATTAATTTCATAATTTTTACAGTCGAACGATGCGTTAACTTTTGTTTTACATGAGAGTTTCGCCAAAAGCCCTATCATACTCATGTTACCTTTATTCCTTGCCTAAAGTCCGGTTCAGTCCAATTTTTTATGATTAAAACATAGTGCATTTTTTTCAGCACAGTTTAATGATGGAACAACACATAGTAACGGTCGCAACCATCATCTTTAATAATTAACTCTTCTAAAAATAGTTCTTCATTCGGGGTTGATTTAAATGTTACTTTTTCAATCAATCAACCCTAAACAAAGACCAGTTTTTAGAGGAGAGGTTGTGATTATTGTTGATTATTAAAGATGATGGTTGCGACCGTTACTGCATGGTATTCCATGATTCAGTTTTCGCTCCCGCTTGGATTGTTTTCTTTAATTTAAATTTGAAAAGGATATCGGTTAAACATTTTTAAAATTTGTTTTTCTTTAAATGCTGAAAAGAAATTAGATTTAACATAAATTGGGGATTTTAGGGCTCCCTGCCCTTTTACAACGTACCATCCAGTGCTCTTGCAGAGCAATTTCATTTATTTAAAACCTAAAAACGAAATTGGTTAAATATAAATGAGAAATGTGTGTTTCTTCAATTCTTCAAATGCTGAAATAAAATTTGATTAAACATTAATTGCCCTCTTCTTATAACGCTCTTGCAACGCGTTTTCATTTATTTAAAATCTGAAAAAGGGCATTGGTTAAACATAAATGAGAAATGTGTGTTTCTTCAAATGCTGAAATAAAATTTGAATAAACATAAACAAGAAATTTGTGTTTCTTCAAATGCTGAAATAAGATTTGATTAAACATAAATGAGAAATATGCATTTCTTCAATTGCTGAAATAAAATTTGATTAAACATAAACGGGAAATTTGCGTTTCTTCAAATGCTGAAATAAAATGTGATTAAACATAAATAAGATATTTGCGTTTCTTCAAATGCTGAAATAAAATTTAATGAAACATTAATAAGAAATTTGCGTTTCTTCAAATGCTGAAATAATATTTGATTAAACATAAACGAGAAATTTGCGTTTCTTCAAATGCTGAAATAAAATCTAATTAAACATAAATAAGAAATTTGCGTTTCTTTAAATGCTGAAATAAAATTTGATTAAACATAAACAAGAAATTTGTGTTTCTTCAAATGCTGAAATAAAATTTAATGAAACATAAATAGGAAATTTGCGTTTCTTCAAATGCTGAAATAAAATTTAATAAAACAAAAATTAAATAAAACAAATTTAATAAAATCTTAAAAAAATGTGATCGATCGCCAATACTACTACAACCATTTAATAATAATAATAATAAATTCCCAATAACCAATTTTTACTAAACCCATCACCAATTCTCTTAAAATAATCCATCACCAATTTCTAACTAACCCAACATCCAGTTCTTAATAATAAACCCGTCACCATTAACTTCTAAAGCACTACAACTATTAACTCCATATATTTTTCTTTTAATTTCTTGCGATAAATCTGAAACAGAAAAATAAAAGTTTAAAATTCGATTTACAGAAGAAGTTATTGATAAAATATTAAATGTTCACCACCCAGTGGACCTCTTCCTCCTGCTCGGCCTGTTTTTTTTTTCTGCACCGTGAAATGGGGGTGAAAAATGGGCGAAAGATGTACAATTCCAGTTTCATTAAAGTTGGTCTTCTGTTTGCAAACTCTAAATCAGAATTCGATTTAGTGAAGCAGTTAAGAATTGCTAAAATTTTAAATGTTAACCTCTTCCTTTTGCTCAGCTTATTTTTTCTGCATCGTGAAATGGGGGTGAGAAATATGCTGAAGATATACAATTTCCAGTTTCATGGAAGATAGTCTTCTCTTTGCTTACTAGAAATATCTGTAGAAAGGAGGAGCCGAGCCTGGAAGATAATAATGGACATTTTTCATCAAAATAATAATACAAAATGAACTAATTTTTTTAAACCACCACTGACATTTTTCGAGAAAATTTCGTAATCGACTTTAAATGTCTACTAAATTCGCCATATTTTGCCATTGAATCATAAAAATTATACAACGCGTTCAGCAGTTGTGCAATTTCAAGAATCGAAATGGCAAGTTTAAAATCTTTGAACTTTAAAAAGTGAGATTTTTGCATTTTGTGTTTTTCAAAAAAAGTTAACAATTTTAAAATAACACAAAAATTTTGAATATTTTGAAGTTTGAATCTTCAAAATCGAACAACGCGTTTGGCAATTGTACAATTTCAAAAACCAAATCATGATTTTGAAATCTTCGAACGGTAAAAATATGCGATTTTTGCATTGTGTTAATTGCACGAAACAATGTTGTCATCAATTTTAAAATTGATTTAAATTCTCCATAATTTAATTTTTAAATCATCAAAATTGGATGACGAGTTCGGCAATTGTGCAATTTCAAAAATCAAAATCGCAATTCTAAATTATTTAATTTTGTCGTTTTCCATTGATTTTATTAAAATATTTCTAAATCATTTTTTAAATTGCACTAAATGTTCCTTATACTAACGTTGGAATCAAAATCGAATAATGCGTTTGGCCGTTATGCAATTTAGAAGATCAAAGTCGCAATTTTAAAACGTGCAATTTTGTCGTTTTACTTTAATTTCCCGAAAATATTTGTAAACCTTCTTTTTAATTGCACTACATGTCATATTTTGACGTTTGAATGATAAACATCGAAAAACGCATTTGGCGGTTGTTCAATTTCAAAAATCAAAATCACGATTTTGAAATTTTCGAACGTTAAAAATGCGCGATTTTTTTGAGTTAATTTTGTGAAACAATTTTGTAGTCAGTTTTATAATAACAGAAAATTTTCCATATTTTGACGTTTAAATCATTAAAATCGGATAACACGTTCAGCAGTTGTACACTTTCGAATATCACAATCGCAATTTTAAAATGTTAGAACTTAAAAAAAAAGTGAGATTTTAGTTTCACGAGAAAATTTTCTAATCAATTTTAAAATGACATTAAATTTGCCATATTTTGATGTTTGCATCATCAAAATCAAACAACGCGTTTGACAGTTGTACAATTTCAAAAACCAAATCAAGATTTTGAAATCTTCGAACTTTAAACAAATGCGATTTTTTTCAGTGTTAATTTAACGAAAAAAAGTTGCAATCAGTTTTAAATTACACAAAATTTGCCATATTTCGACGTTTGAATCATCGAAATCAAACAAGGCTTTAAACAGTTGTACAATTTCGAAAACCAAATCACGACTAAAAAAAAAATACGATTTTTGCATTGTGTTAAAATCCCGAAAAATGTTTGTAAGCAATTTTAAAATTACACTAAATTTAGAATATTTCGACGTTTGAATCATCAAAATCTGACAATGCGTTTGGCAGTTGTGCAATTAAAAGAAAAATCAGAATCACGATTATCTATTTCCGCATTTTAAGAAAGTGCAATTTTAACATTTTACATTTATTTTACGAAAAAATGTATTAACCAATCTTGAAATTGCACTAAATTTGTTATATTCTGACGTTAGAATCATCCGAATCGAACAATGCGTTCGGCAGTTGTACAATTTCAAAAATCAAAAGCACGATTTTGAAATCTTCGAACGGTAAAAAATACGATTTTTGCATTTTGTGTTAATTTTATAAAAATATTTTGTAGTCGGTAGATAACACTAAATTTGCCACATTTCGACATTTGGGTTCAAAATTTAATTATCAAATTCGCAATTTTTAAATTTTGGAACTTTAAGAAAAAGTGAGATTTTTGCATTTTGTGTTAGTTTCGCGAGAAAATTTCGTAATCCATTTTAAAATGTCACTAAATTTGCTATTATTGACGTTTCATAAATCTAAACTAACATGCAAAGATTGTAAAGGAGTGTACATAGGGCAATCTGGTCGTAACTTTAAAATCAGATTAAAAGAACATTTAAGATCCTTCCGATTACACCAAAATAATTCAACATTCGCGAACCACCTAATTGAGAACCGACATACTTTTGAAGATGATGTACTTGAAATAATCCACTTCGCAGAAAAAGGCCCGAAAATGGACCTACTCGAATCCCTAGAAATCCACAAAGCGAAGCGTAATCCGGACTTCCCCATAATTAACGACCAGGTCGACCTAGTATTCTCCTCCTTATTCCATTCCGCATAAATACGTGTGTTTATTGTAATTTAATTTACTTTAAGTTTGAAAATGATCAGCTTATGATCGAAACTCGAGTCACTAAACAATAAAGTGTGATATTAACAAAGAAACTGTTTTATTTAAAGTTTAATTCTTTTCTTTAAAAACGTGTAATTTTGACGTTTTATGTTAATTTCACGTTTTTAAATTGGTGTAAATTTTTCAAACTTCGACGTTAGAATCATTCTAATCGGACAACGCGTTTGGCAGTTGTGCAATATTATAAATCAAAATCGGTATTTAAATCTTCGAAGTTTGAAAACGTTCAATTTTAATAACGTTTTGCGTTGATTTCCCTAAAATATTTATCAACCCGTTTTTAAATTACACAAAATTTTCAATATTTTAATGTTAAAATCATCATCAGACAAGACATGTCTTGTGCAATAAAACAAAAATATATATTTTCGGACTTTAAAAAGGTGCGATTTTGGCGTTTTGCATTAATTTCATAAAAAAAATGTATTAACCAATTTTTAAATTTCACTAAACAATAGAATTTTAAGTATTAAATCCGGCATTACTCACTAAATTAAAGAACATTCAGAAAATCATGTATAGTAAGGACAATAATTCGTACCTGCAAAACTATTTTTGATCGGGAGAAAATGAAGAGATATTTGGCACAATACTCAGATCCGCAATCTTCTGCTTAAGAGGAACATTTAGTCATCTTCAATGCTTGCGTTTAGATCACTTGGATCATTTTTTTAAATTAATTTAATTAATTCAAACAAATGAATAAATTAAATTTATTTAAAAAATTGGGAATTGGTGTTCCACTTCATCTTCTCTTCGGTTAAGGGGATCAATTTTCTAGAATTACGAGCAAATTATTTAGTGTGTAGTTCGGCTGGAATTTTCTACACCTCACCTGGAAAAATTGGTTGCTTGGGTTCTTTTTACAGAGGGTTGAAGCTCATCTTCTCGGTGGTGGTTTTAATTGTTACTTAAGCTACAAACACTGTTTATGCAATCGTTGGTGTTGAATTAACTCGTATTGCAATTGAATTACCAGAAAACCGAAAACATGGTTTGTAGGTTGAGTGAACATGAAAACAAAGGGTGGCGGGTGGGCATTATTATAGTTAATGTGTGACTGAGAAAATCTAGTTTTATACCAAACTGATTAAATTGTAGGATGCGCACCGCACCACCTATTGTTTCAATAAAAACCATAGGTGTTGAAACTCTCGGTGCCCTGAAATCATATGCGAAGCAATTGAATATAGATGTTTAATTTTTTGGTTTGCAGATCTTAACACTGGATCGAGCAAGCGGTTCAGTGCCAAGATCCATGAAGATCTCGTTGTTATCAGTCCCCCTCTGTTTCCCTACCTACAGCCCTATAAGGTCCGACCCATTTTGCTCTACCGTCCGGTAACGGCCCTTCTGAAGGAGGAGCGGGTGGCACCTTTTCAACGAAAAACGGTAACACCGAGAGGGACAACCTGGAAGAGAAACGCGAACCCGACGCGCGAATTAACCAAAGAAACACTCACCAAAGCCTCACGGCACGGCGTCCAACAGCTTACTCTTGGACCTACCTTACCTCTTCTTAACTTGCTAAAGATGTCATATGAAGTCAGGTGCAGATCGTCCCTTCTGGCCCCCCTCAGGATGGATGGATGGGTGGAAAGGAAAATCCCACACTAGCACTGCAATCCAAGGGAGTTTGCAAGTTTTAATACCGAAAAAAAAACGGTTTTAAATCCTGTAAACCCATCACTATTAGTCCTGCACAAACTGTTCACACGTACTCCCCTTCGTTTAAGGGAAGCAACACGCGCTCGCGACGAAAACCACCGGGTTTTTCCGCGGCCGAAGAAACGGTTTTCGGAAAAATAATAGATCGCGATTCGCACATCGATCGCGGCGGCGACGTGCAGACTGGTGTTATCAGTCGGGCCCGGGCAAGACGAGCCGATAAGATTTCGAAATCGCACAAAAAAACTTGCCTTCGGGCGTCTAATCGCCAATCACGAGGCACCACGCACTTTCCAGTTTAAAAACTCTGCGGCGATTGGGCAATTAAAATTTGATAAACGTGTAATTACCTTGCAACGTTTGCTTCGAAATGTGCAGGTGTAAAAATAAAATCCCAAAATTAAATCGTTCCACCGTATCCACCAAATGATGAAGAAAACAATACAAAATTAATAATAAATAATTTCACCTACATGCGAATTTCTCGAGCGTTAAGAAAATATACAAAATTAATTGCTAAAAACTTGAAACCTTGCAAATTTACTTAACATTACTTTTGCTCTAAGATTCAGTTCAAATCTGCAACAAATTTTTCACTAGATTTCAAAATAATCACAAGAGAACTAAAGTTTTCATAAACCAAAAATTGCGAATTCCTTGAGCGTTAAAAAAATATACAAAATTAATTGCTAAAAACTTGAAACTTTGCAAATTTACTCAAAATTACTTCTGCTTTAAGATTCAGTTCAAATCTACAAATATTTTTCACTAGATTTCAAAATAATCGCAACAGAACTAAGGTTTTTATAAATCAAAAATTGCAAATTTCTCGAGCATTAAAAAAATATACAAAAACAATTGCTAAAAACTTGAAACTTTGCTAATTTACTTAAAATTACTTCTGCTTTAATATTTGGTTCAAATATGCAAATATTTTTCACTCGATTTCAAAATAATGGCAAGAGAACTAAAGTTTTTATAAATCAGAAATAGCGAATTTCTCGAGCGTTAAAAAAATATACAGAAACAATTGCTAAAAACTTGAAACTTTGCAGATTTACTCAAAATTACTTCTGCTTTAAGATATAGTTCAAATCTGCAAATATTTTTCACTATATTTCAAAATAATCGCAATTGAATTTAAGTTTTTATAAATCAAAAATTGCGAATTTTCCGAGGGTTAAGAAAATATACAAAAATAGATACTTGAAACTTTGCAAATTTCCTCAAAATTGATGCTGCTTTAAGATTTAGATAAAAAAAACATTCAAAATTATACATTTAACATTTTTTAATTCCCCAGCAAAACAATTGCCCAATCAAGGACGACAAAGAAATGTCTGCAATCCAAACTTAAACTGGAAAAAGTAAAAATACTTTCAAAGTTTGAAAAATTTGTAACAAAAAATAATCCATCAAGGAATTTGTTTCCAATAATTTGTTCTCCAATAAAGAAATTATACATTTTTTGATTACCCAATAAAACAATTGCCTAATCACGGACGGCAAAGAAATGACAGCAATTCAAACTTGAACTGAAAAAACTAAAAACACATTCAAAGTTTGGAAAATTTGGAAAATAAATTGGGATTTTTGAACACTTTGAACAAATTAAGTAAAGACGAAAACGTGGTGATGTAGCCATAATGTTACTTTCTCCGGTTTAATGGTATAGTTATTTATATTTTCACTGTCTTGGCGTATTATCAATTGATTTCAATCATATTTTGAGTGTACATCGAGCGTTTTATCGGATCGGATGAAACGTTAAAATTTTCAATGAAAATGACAAATTATACTTCAAATTTTAATAGTCAGTTTACTCAAAAACCAAAGAGATTTAAAAGAAAACGTATTCTTCATAAGTTGTTAATTTTGAGATTCTCCACCTACATTTGCTGTAGCTATTGTCGTTTCATAATTATAAACCAAAAATAAAAAAATTAAAAAAAACTTTTTTTCTCGAATAACAATGATTTTATGAAACATTTTTTCAAGCAAAAGATATTCATTTCTTTGTTGTCTTCAATATTTATTCGAATGTTTTTGTGATATTTTTCATATTTAAAAAAATATTGGAAGAAAACAAAAAACAGTTAAGGTAAACACCCACTTTCGGTGAACGAAATTTCACCAAAAGCTTTTCAGTTCTTCGGATTATCAAATTAGATGTTCAATGTTTCATATCAATTGCGCTATTAGTTTTTAAGATACAGCGCGCACAGGACACACACACACACAGAGACACACGCACACACACACACACACACACACACACACACACACACACAGAGAGACACACACACACACAGAGAGAGAGAGAGAGAGAGAGACTCACACACAGACACAACTTTTTTTCCAAAAATTGTTGAAATGGCATCTAGGGACCCCAAAACGGATATTTCCGTAAAAAAAATTTGAACAAATTTTCACGATCACAATACTTTCTCGTACTTCGTAATGGAGAAAGTAAAAATAAATTCACATCGTTAAAATACATTACGCTTTGCATGACGCCGAGAAAAAAAAATTCAAAAAAATAGAAAATTTATGACTCGTTTGAATAAAAAAAATCCTTGTTTCTGTATAAACAATCGGTAAAAACGATATGATTTTGTATTTATTTGTTTAAACACGAATGTCATGCCATAGCCAGTGAGTTGAAGAATATTTATGCTACATTGCAATTTTATGTTTTGAGAAAAACGCCTTTAAAGTTTTCGATACAGAAAAGTAGTGTTTGGAGCATGACACCTATATACGCTGCAGAAACATTGATACATCTAATTCGGATCTGAACATTGAGGAGCATATTCGCCAAGTGTTCAACTAATTTTCCAATTAAGAAAAAAAAATGACTAAAAATTTCAAATTACATGACTTTCCCCCCTTAAGCATAGTGTGCAGTATAACCCATATTATTCTTAATTTATATTAATAATTTCCCAACGCATGCTAATTGTCAGGTGCGGATAGGGCCACCAGGACACCAGGAATTTAACTGGTGGACCCGTGGGCTAAAAGGCCGGTGGTCTCTTTGACCAAATAATGAATATAAAACAGATGCAAAAATAATATTTATATAATTAGTAAAAAATTCTGGCACGGCATTTCGGTAGAATAGTGAAAGCGGCGGGAAGGTGCGCGGTTCGCGGGGACGCGTTCTGAACCTGCATTTGGGGCCAAATCATTTCTGGCTCATCTCGTGCACGCGACGACAACATGCACTTGTTAGTTATAATAAAATTAGTTCATTGCCAAATAAGCCTTTTTGCCCATATCATATTGGGGCAATTAAAATTTTATTTTCGTAAAAAAACAGACTGTGGCAACAGCTTCCAGGTGTAGTGCGACGGTTTCGAATAATCATAAATACGAACGAGAAAGTTTAATCCAGATATAAACTTACAAAACAATTGGCTCTGCCGTGTGGGAAAAAAGACATTTTTTGTTGTCCATGTATTTTGTTCGGAGGTACAAAAGTAGAGTCAATTCTGTTTTTGATAAAAATTTAGGATACATTAGATAAAGACGAAAGTAGCCTGAATATATGAATATTCAACCTGTTTGTAACTCTGCAAAATGAAGTCTTATTAGGACTACTAACAAATAACTTATTGGAATAACTACTTCCCTGGCTAATGCCACGCCGGATATTGAATGATACAAAACGAATTTGCATGTTATTACTAGTACTACTAGATAAATAACATTGGTTTAAGATCATGTATTTCTATCCACAGGACTAACTTGAAAATTAAACTAAATTGAATTTGAAAACTTTAAACTATAAAAGTGAACCATATAATAAGTAAAAATTAAATAAATAGCCCACTGCAGATGCGAAGCTGCACTGATGAGAGATATATTGTATTTTGTATTGTTCAGTTTAATTTCATTTAGAACTGTTAGTTTTAGTTAATTTAAGTTAATTAAGTCTAAACTGTCTTTAATTATTTTTAGTTTTTTATTTTTATTT
Organism: Ocypus olens; assembly: GCA_910593695.2. Taxonomy (NCBI): domain Eukaryota; kingdom Metazoa; phylum Arthropoda; class Insecta; order Coleoptera; family Staphylinidae; genus Ocypus; species Ocypus olens. The sequence goes on from OU343057.1 coordinate 17,350,322, forward strand.
GTTAATTGTAAAATTTCCCTGTAATTGGAATATTTTTTTGTTCTGTTGGGAAATAAACCTATTATTATTATAATTATTATTATAGATAAATCTCGAAACTGACCTGTTTCTGTTAAAACATCAATAAATAAATAAATTAAATCAAAAACTTGTATTGGTATTACCAAACGCGAAAAATGAATAAACTAATTTACTAATTCATGATGTAAACTATTTAATAGTTTATACAAATTAAATATGTTTCCCTTGCAAAATTTGACAATAAAATACGCATGAGCGTATCTCAATATTTTCTTATTTCCATTTCTTCATTTCAATTTAAAATATAGTCCCGATCTATAATTTATCAAGTTCACGTTTTATCGCGGCTTGTTTTTTTGCTGTATTTCAATTTATCTCCCAAGTACTCGCAAATACTTTATCGCAGGTTTACAAAAAAAACTGCGCGGGATACACAGAAGGGCGGCTCGACATCGTTCTGGCGACTTGTATTTATCATCGCGTTCTCTGTTTTGTGTATAAAATTATTATTATAACTTTAGGAACATGGCAAATACAAAATTTAAACGCAAGTAAGAAAACATGAAGTTTAATTTGAATCCTTGATCATTTCCTCACTTGCGAAAACAATTACACCACCCCGGCCCCGTAGGGGTGTACTAACACAGCTGAATTTTTCAGAATTTATTTATGTCAGGCTGAACTTATCAGGCATAAATCAACTGAAAATGTCACGTTTAATTCAAACCGTTTAAATTTTTTATAAGAATATAAGAACTGTTATCAGTTAACAATACGTTGGTATTTCAATGTCTTCTTATCAGTGTGGTGACTCATGGTATGGCTGAGGTAGCAGAGGTGGTATCTGTATTGGTACCTTGGCCGTACCATGAGTCATCCCGCGAGCCGTCACTCCTTTCTATGGTATCTGATCCTATGATTGCTGTAATGACGCAGCTCCTCTAAATTATTTGTCTGTTGAGGTAGAATCTGTAATCTGTAGAATCTATACATATTCGTGCACATTATCTTTCTGCAACCTACAACAAGCGGGTTAGTTTATCCTGGGTAATAAAAGAAGTTTTAGGTTCTGCGGGCTGTCCTGACAGATATTCAAAGTGTCTTGAATAAAGAAAGAATGTGACCAATACCCAAAACTTAGGGCACCCTATACTATAGCCCCTGTTATTACCCCTCTAAGAAACCCGAAAGCAAACTACCCTCGCACCTTTCATCGTCATTTTGCCACAGAAAAAATCAGGTTCATCACTGCAAATAATGTGATCCAATAGGTATGATTTTTTGATCAGTCACCGTTAGTCCTAGGTAGTTTAGCCAATCCACCACGATTGATTAAGCTAAAAGGCGAAACCTACCCCAAGTCTTTAAATTAATACTTCCTAAGCTATACTCTTAATGGAACTGATATTTCACAGGGTTATTATAATTCAAACTCAATCAAAAGATGGTTTCAGTATTAAGTTTTGATAATGAGGAAACTGTTAATAAAAGCATGGAACACAGCAAGACTTTAAATTATAGTAACCCTGTGAAGATTAGCTTACAAGGAGAGGATCAGATGTGTGACTCACCGATTTGATCCATCTTTGGCACACGTTAGGTCATGACTAGGAGTGTAACAGGTGCAAGTAATAAGGTGCACTATTCAGCCTTTTTTGAGAAAAAAATTGATTGATTCTAACATTAAGATATTTAAATACACATGGATTTATAAAAACTATAAAAAGAAAATGAATGAACCCAACTTGAACAATGGGGTTCGATCCTTCGACCTTCCGACTACGAATCGGAGGTTTTATCGATGCGCCAAAAAATCGGTACATGTTTTAACGCAAATAGTTTTTAATACGAATGAATAACAAATTTAAAAACCATTTTTTCTCGAAAACGGCTGAATAGTGCACCCTATTACGTGCACCTGTTACACTCCTAGTTATGACCTACACGTGTGCCAAAGATGGATGAAATCGGTGAGTCACATATCTGATCCTCCCCTTGTTAGCCAAAATTATAACTTAAGGGGTAAGGCCACTCCATGTCGTAGAAAAAAAGGCCAATTTCAACAATTGTTTTTAGGAGTATAATAAAAGCATTACAAAATTCAATTAAGGTAATTTATTAAACACACATTTAAGTGTAAGAAAAAAATCCTGATTTGTTTTTATTTTATTATGGCGACTTCAGAATCCAATATTGCAAAGCACCTTTCATGCGAGGCCTTAAATGAGCGAAACGGTTGCTCTCGCAGATTTCAAACTAGAACAAAAACCCAAAATTGTTAAGCAATATATGCCAAAAGATACTGGATAGCGTACGGAAATTTTAAAATATCGTTTTCTTGAAAACCGGTGCACATTTTAAAGAAAAGTTCATTTTTCATAAAAATATTTCACCGAAAAATTGTTCGTAAAAAAGAAAGTTTCAAACTTATTGTAAAATATGTACCCTATCCACTAGATAATGTATGTATCTTAAAAATCACTCTCAGAAGTTCAAGAGAATCGATAAATATTTGTAGGAGCTATCGCTTCGCCCAATTTGAAATTCAAGCGCTCTGTTTGGGTCCAAAACCGCTTGGAGCGTCCAGGCACCCCTTGCTAAAACTTTTGAAAACGACCTCTTTGAGATTTCTCCGGGCTATGAAACATGTTTTCTCTAATTCCTAATGCTTTAGGGCAACACATTAACAAAGCAAAACAAATAAAACATCGATTTCTTGAAAACTCAGGAGTTTCGCTTTGGGGTGCCTTTGATAAACCTTCGAAAACGACCTCTTTGGGATTTCTCCGGGCAATGCATTTTTTTCTTATTCTTAATGCTTTAAGGCAATATATTAACAAAAATAAAACGATATCCTGAAAATTCTGGAGTGGCCTTACTCCTTAAATGGTGATCTCAACCTGGTTGCCACCGTAATCAACTCAACAACTAGAGTATCATTTAAAGCACAAACACACATTTCGCGATACCACATTCCATATTCTGTCCTTGAGGTCATTAATATTAATATATACTAAACGAGTAAGTCTCAAAAAAATTTTACAATATTTTCAAAACGCTTATAGATGGCGATTTGAAATTTTCTTGAAAAATCAAAAATAATTCAAGAAATATACCATTAAAATTTCAATCCTCTAGAACCACCCCTTAAAAAAGGGTTGCCAACCCCTCAAAAAAAACGATAAATTTGATTTTTTTCCCGAAAGCCGGAAACGTCTTCTAGGAGCCCGTGAAAACCGCGATTTTCCAACTCACCCCTAGACTTATGGGTGAATTTTTGAAAATCGATTTCTTGTGATGCAGAGGTTCGCGCCAAACCTATCTCCTCCCAGGATGTTTGAGTTGGAGGATTCAAATATGACTCAAAAAAATTCCAATGCATCGGGACACAACATTTGCTGTTGCACGTTCCCGTAAAAAAATAATCCATTGCAACCCCTTAAGCGTTTTTCTAGAAAATCATATTTCGGACGCTTCCTGAAAAAAGGGCGCGCTTTCTCTTATGGTCACGACTCCGAATTTCATAGAGTTTTGTAGAACTAACTCCTCTCTATATTTTATGTTTCTTACGAATTTTTGATAACTCTAACCCCCGAGGAGTTATTCAAAGGAGACCACCCCCTATTTCAATAAAAAAATTCTACAGCGGCTATTTTTTATCTTACACAAGAAATTTAAACAACATGCCATTCGGAATTGTATTTTGCGTCGAAAAGATAAGAACTATATTTTTCGTGGGGCGCACCGTTTACGATCTACGGCCGAGTTTTGATTGTTTTGCGGAAATTTTTCGAAGAATTTTGCGATTTATTTTTTCGAAAATTAAAAATCTGACGACGGCATATCAGTTACCGATTTAATTCGTATCAAAGATCCCCATAAAGTTTTTCGATCCGATTTGTGGTTTTCAAGATATGACGTTGTATACGGAAGGGGGAAGCTTGTGGTTTGTGAAAGTTCATTTTTATTTTTCTTCAATTTTAATAGGCTCATCACCAGTACTTTGGTCAGTTTTAAAGAGATATATCCATCACCGATAACTTTGCTCAAATTTAATAGGCCACGCTGCGCCGTCGTTCGTCGCCAGTTAATTTTCTTAATTTTATATTTCACTATTTCACATAAAGAACACAATTTCACATACAGCAACTTAAGCTTGAAAAACTAGTTGATATCACTAACTTTCTTATAAAGAGCTGAAATAGTTTTACTCAATCAAAATCGAATAAACAGCCATAACGACGTAGGTATTCATGAAGACCGGCAGGAATGCTTCGTTGATCAAGAATGTTTATCTAGGAATATAAAAGGCCGAAATCTTCCTTTTCATGGCAGCACATTGATATTTCAGAAGTTTGCAGTGTATTCCCCAAAGATAATTTTTCCAAATATAGAGACCTCACACCAGTACAATTTTTTGAAGAATTCATCGATAATGAAATTATAAATTTGCTCGTCAACGAATGTGCAAAATATGCTATTTCTAAAAATTACAAAAATCCACAGATAACATTGGATGAGATGAAAGTATTTTTAGCACTTTCTATATATCTGGCTATAATTATGTACTATCAAAATGGGTAGGAGCGACTTGAGAATTCGGTAACAAATGCTATGCGAAGATCGAGGTTTTTGGAAATAAATTACTGATAGTAATAGTAATGATGTAGATACAAACAACAAAATATGCAAACTCAAACCATTAGTATTAAAGCAAAAATTATCGAACATGCGTTTCCGAGGAAAATTTAGATTTTGATGAATGCATGGTAGAGTGTTATGGAAAACACAGCTGCAAGCAAGCCATACGCAATAAACCTATCCCATTAGGTTACAAAGGTTTGGTGCCTAAATACACGAGATGGGTAATTAATAAATTTTGAAATTTACCACGGCAAAAATTAAAAAGTGAAGAATGATCATGAAGTTGCCTTCGGCAAAGCTGCTACACTCTTAGTTCAAATGAGCGAATCATTGCCATTCAAGTAGTATTTTGATGGCTTGTTTACGGAAACCGCTTTGCTGCAACACCTACAAACGCTAAGATATGCTGTAGAAAATAGAGTACCCACAAACAAATGAAAAAGAAAAGCAAATGAGAAACATACGAATTCCAAGCATGTGTTGAAAATAATACTTATAAGGTGGGTAAACAATAGTGCCTTAAGAGTTACTTCTACATGTCATGGAGTAAATCCCGCGGTCAATGTCAAAAGATATTCCAAAACGGAAAAAAAGAAAATCAACGTTACCCAGCCAAATCTGATAGCAAAATATAACAAATTTATGGGAGGAATAGACAGGATGGATGAAAACTTAGCATCCTGCAGAATTGATTTTCGAGGCAGAAAATAGTACTGGCCCTTATTTACGTAGATGTTAGATAAAGTATATTCCGATGTCATTGGGACCAAGTATTTCTATAAATCTAATAGACATCGGAGTAAGTGACGACATCTGTCTAGATCATGGGTAGTTAACCTTGTCCCTACCGTCCACTAGTTAGAGGTAGGGCCTTTGATGGTGGGCGGTAAGGATTTAGCCCGAATAAAAATTTGCATTCCTTTATAACAGTGTAAAGGAAATTGAGTAGTGCGGAAATTTAAGTTTGGAAAGCGAAAGCGTCCTTTTTTTTGCTGCTCGCTTTAAAAATTTCAACACCTGCCTTCGATGACCTTTTTTTGCTCCTCGCCTTAAAAATTTCAACTCCTGCCTTCGATCACCTTTTTTTGCTCCTCGCATTGCTTGATGAAACTCCTACTGCCATTGATGACCTTTTTTGCTCCAAGCTCTCATCAAAGCGGGTGTTGAGATTTTTTAGACAAGAACCAAAAACAAGGTGATCGATGGCAGGAGTTTAAATTTTTCATCAGGGTAATCGACGCCAGGAGTTCTACTTTTAAATGCGAAGAGCAAAAAGAAGGTCTTCGGCATCACGATTTCCAAAAACAAAAAAGTTGCTGACGAACCGGTGGGAGGTAAGAAAATGTTACTTTCTCCAACGATACACAAGTGGGCAGTGGGTTGACTACCCCTGGTCAAGATGGAAGAAGTCACCTTGTTAAGTCATTAAACTAACGGAATTAAATGTGATGAAACAGTGCGCACAAGTTGCAGAAATAGCAAAGTAGCCCATGCTTTATAGAAACAAGATCCTTTATGTTTATATAATAATATTTTAGTTCAAAAACAGAAGTTTTAATACTTTCGATATATTTTGGCATTCAAGAAAATATTTTAATATAGGATTCACGAAAAAAAAAATGTTTAATAATTTTTTTGATGTATAAATTTCTATATTATATATAGTGTAATTATTGTACACAACTTTTGTATGAACCATTTTTAGATATTTTGATTAATAACCCCGTTTTCAGTTTGATAATGAATTTAGAACAAAACGATTAAATTAATTTATGATGGGTTTTCCTGGTTGAGTTTTAAGAACGTCTAGTTGACTTTTATTATGGACAGAGGGCCAGTTAAGTAATAGACATTTTTCCAGAAAACATTACCTTCTTGAGTGACACTGAGTGTTATTCATTTAAGAGCAATGATTATTATAACCTTTAAGTAAATATATAAAATAAGTGGTACAATGGAGGCAGGGATAAGTACTTTAAAAGTTTTATTAACAGTTACACTTAAAACAATTGCACCAACAATAACAATTTGGTGTAATGGGTCAGGAAATATCCCGCATTCTTGTTTCTGCAAATTTTTATGCACCATCAATTGTTTTCCTGTTTGTAGCTTAAGGCGCGATCCGCAAACGGAACGGCTTGATTCTTGCCGAGCGAGTGGCTTTAAATTAAGGGAAATTTAATGTCGGATTTTTATGCAACGCTCACAGTAGGCCCACCCTTTCCGTTTAAATTGCCCCGACGCAGCGGCTATGTTCATTGTATTTGTTCACCCTTAGTCGATGAGGTAGCGCTGATTATGTGGGGATAGTTAAACCCCCGACAAAATCATGTTTTTTAAAGGCGACCCTCGTGAAAACCCACAACTGATGCAAAATACCCGAAACGGACACGTTTTTAAATTAAATTTAATTAAATTTAAATATAAACTTCTCTGCACGCAGCTCTACTAAACATTGTTTTGATCGAACTGCATTGGACGTGAACACTGGAGACACCGCCCCTGCTGAAATGAAATCTTCAAGATATAAAAGTGAAATTAACGCTGGAAAACTGTTGAAAGATAACACGGACACAATAAAGTGCACCACTTTGCACATTGTTCTCGTTCACTTAACTGCAGCTCCAATCTTACGGTTACTTTTATTTCAGTAAATATTAAGCCATGGTTCTAGGCCACATTTTTGTACAAAAATGTAGTATTTCTTCCACATAAAACACGTTTTAAAAAGTGAACATTATTTTTAAATAATTATAAAAACATTATGGAAATTGTAGATTTATTTTAAATAAATATCTTATTTTGTTTCATGTTACACTTAATAAATAAACAAAAGCTACATTTCAAATAAATCCACAATTTTCATTTTTTAACGGTTAATCTAAAATACATAACTTTGTTCTTTATATTATTCACAATACACGAGGAATTGATTTTACGGCAAATTCTGAAACATTGTTATATTGTGCATACCAATGTTTCAGAACAGCAAGTAATTTTTGTTGAAGTAAATAAAGCCATTTACAAATATAAACGTTTAAAAAAACATCATTACAAAAAACGTTTATTGTTTGGTAAACACTAGTATATTTGCCAATTCGATTTTTCAGTTTTTTTATATCGGTAATATTTTGTTCAGGTAAAATGTTTTGTAAGCGAGCATTAGTACAATCGTCTCTCACCACCGGCCTACATGACCACCGTTATTAACTTCCACATTTAGCGCACAATGTGGAATGTGTGCCAGTAGGCCTCGGGCAATAAAAAAAGGTATGTAAACATTTATATGGAAAAATACGTTTATCTAATCATATTTGACATCCATCCATGAAACAATGTATCGATGTCGATGCCAAGATAGAAATAGTTTATTCAATTTTCTGGTGTTACGATGTATACAACTTTAAATATGAAATATTTTTTCAACGATCAATACCTTGAATAAATAACTTTAAATATGAAATATTTTTTCAACGATCAATACCTTGAATAAATAGTAGCGAAAAGTGTCCAAACGCTAATTATAATTGTCAAAAAGTAAGTGCATGTATGAAACATCAAGTTTTTTATATTTTATTACCGAATAAACAATTTATTATGTCCTTCCAAACTTGAATTGTTTCTAAAGATTTGTCTACTTGCTTAAAACTATATTGTTATTTGTATTTGGTATTACAATTAAAAATTGTTATTACCTAAAATACTCATTATATTATCGTCAAAGCAAGAAATGCCAAACCGACCTTGTCAATGAAAAACATTTAGGTAGATTTAAGAATTCCCTCGATTAGTTGTGAATGTTGATAGCTTTTTGTAATATATTTAAATAAATTAAGTCCCAAGAGAACGATGCCGGTGACCAGACATTAAAGGAGCGAATTGTAAACTAAATTGGGTTAAACAAATCAAGCTCAACTGAATTGACGTCATACTTATGAGCCTTGTCCCATGTACTTCCTCGACCCTGAACTCTGTTTCATTGTAGAAATGTATTGTTTCCGGCAATTTCTTTTCGCCAGTACCATTACCAACAATGGGATATATGAAGCCAATATTTAAAATTTAGTGTAATTTTAAATTTGCTTACAAACATTTTTCGTGATTTTAACACAATGCAAAAATCGTATTTGGTTTTTGAAATTGTGCAACTGTCAAAAGCCTTGTTTCATTTTGGTGATTCAAACGTCGAAATATGGCAAATTTAGTGTAATTTAAAACTGATTACAACTTTTATTAGTTAAATTAACACAACTTAACGCAAAAGATCGCATTTGTTTAAAGTTCGAAAATTTCAAAATCGTGATTTGGTTTTTGAAATTGTACAACTGTCAAACGCGTTGTTTGATTTTGATGATGCAAACATCAAAATATGGCAAATTTAGTATCATTTTAAAATTGATTAGAAAATTTTCTCGTGAAACTAAAATCTTACATTTTAAAATTGCGATTGTGATATTCGAAATTGTACAGCTGCTGAACGTTTTATCCGATTTTAATGATTTAAACGTCAAAATATGAAAAAATTTCTGTTATTATAAAACTGACTACAAAATTGTTTCACAAAATTAACACAAAAAATCGCACATTTTTAACGTTTGAAAATTTCAAAATCGTGATTTTGATTTTTGAAACTGAACAACCGCCAAATGCGTTTTTCGATCTTTATCATTCAAACGTCGAAATGTGACATGTAGTGCAATTAAGAAAAAGGTTTACAAATATTTTCGGGAAATTAAAGTAAAACGACAAAATTGCACGTTTTAAAATTGCGACTTTGATCTTCTAAATTGCACAATGGCCAAACGCATTATCCGATTTTGATTCCAACGTTAGTATAAGGGACATTTAGTGCAATTTAAAAAATGATTTAGAAATATTTTTATGAAATCAATGGAAAACGTCAAAATTGCACGTTTTCAAAATTAAAAAATTTAAAATTGCGATTTTGATTTTTGAAATTGCACAATTGCCGAACTCGTCATCCAATTTTGATGATTTAAAAATTAAAATATGGAGAATTTAAATCAATTTTAAAATTGATGACAACATTTTTTCGTGAAATTAACACAATGCAAAATTCGCGTATTTTTACCGTTCGAAGATTTCAAAATCATGATTTGGATTTTGAAATTTTACAACTGCCAAACGCGTTGTTCGATTTTGAAGATTTAAACGTCAAAATATTCAAAATTTTAGTGTTATTTTAAAATTGTTAACATTTTTGTAAAATTAACACAAAATGCAAAAATCTCAATTTTTAATGTTAAAGATTTTAAAATTACCATTCGATTTTTGAAATTGCACAACTGCTGAACGCGTTGTATAATTTTTATGATTCAATGACAAAATATGGCGAATTTCGTAAACATTTAAAGTGAATTACGAAATTTTCTCGAAAAATGTCAGTGGTGGTTTAAAAAAAAATAGTTCATTTTGTATTATTGTTTTGATGGAAACTGTCCATTATTATCTTTCAGACTCGGCTCCTCCTTTCTACAGATATTTCTAGTAAGCAAAGAGAAGACTATCTTCCATGAAACTGGAAATTGTATATCTTCAGCATATTTCTCGCCCCCATTTCAAAATGCAGAAAAAATAAGCTGAGCAGGACATATTTCTCACCCCCATTTCAAAATGCAGAAAAAATAAACTGAGCAGGAGGAAGAGGTTAACATTTAAAATTTTAGCAATTCTTAACTGCTTCACAAAATCGAATTCTGATTTCTAGTTTGCAAAGAGAAGACCAACTTGAATGAAACTGGAATTTTACATCTTTCGCCCATTTCTCACCCCCATTTCACGATGCAGAAAAAAACAGGCCGAGTAGGAGGAAGAGGTCCACTGGGTGGTGAACATTTAACATTTTATCAATAACTTCTTCAGTAAATCGAATTTTAAACTTTTATTTTTCTGTTTCAGATTTATCGCAAGAAATTAAAAGAAAAATATATGGAGTTAATAGTTGTAGTGCTTTAGAAATTAATGGTGACGGGTTTGTTATTTCGAACTGGATGCTGGGTTAGTTAGAAATTGGTGATGGATTATTTTAAGAGAATTGGTGATGGGTTTAGTAAAAATTGGTTATTGGGAATTTATTATTATTATTAAATGGTTGTAGTAGTATTGGCGATCGATCACATTTTTAAAGATTTTTCTGTAATGTATGTATGTTCTTTTGCTTCAACTTTTTTAAGGCTGATGTGCAGCATCTACAGAAGCGTTTGACATGTTTTTTAGCTGTTGATTTACAAAGAAATGGTTGTACAAGAGGACAATGAATTCATTCGTTTGTGTTTAATTAAATTTTAGCTTTTCAAGAAATACTAACATACCATAAATTATTTTTCTGCTTCTGAAGAAACACAACTTTCTCGGTTATGTTTAACCAATTTCCTTTTCAGGTTTTAAATAAACGGAGAAACGCAAATTTCTTATTTATGTTTTATTAAATTTTATTTCAGCATTTGAAGAAACGCAAATTTCTTATTTATGTTTAATCAAATATTATTTCAGCATTTGAAGAAACGCAAATTTCTTATTAATGTTTTATTAAATTTTATTTCTGCATTTGAAGAAACGCAAATTTCTTATTTATGTTTAATCACATTTTATTTCAGCATTTGAAGAAACGCAAATTTCCCGTTTATGTTTAATTAAATTTTATTTCAGCATTTTAGCAACCAATTCGTGTTTGTTCATTTTCCCTTGGTATTCACCCAGGATAATGCCGTCTTGATTTAGCAGTGCAATGATGTTTTCGCCTTTTTCACGGAATCAGGAATATCTTTTGTATTTCAATTCATAGTTCCAAAAAGGCTGGTTTTCTTATCTTTTAGTTTCTTGCCTAACTTCACCTACGCGAAACAAATTATCCGTAGAAACGTTTCTTCCAGTGTTCCCGTACGGATTTAGGAGACAACAGGGTGAGTGTTATCTTTTCCTAGGCATCGAAACGCATTACACATGTATTTTGACTGAACATCAAACATCCAAAATTTCATTCTAAATTTCGACATGCTGTGATGTTATCAGTGTAATTACTGTTATTAATATTTATTATTATGAATAATAATAAAGTTGCAGATATCATCAATAAAAATTAGAAATAATATAGGTCCAATATGTGAACCTTGAGGTACACCTGAAGTTACTTGAATTGCAGACGATATATAATTATTTAGCTCCACAGCCTGCCGACGCCCTTCTAAAAAACGTTTCTATAATTCAAGTAGTTTTAAAACTAGTTTTTCCTAGACTTAAGTTTGATGTATGTGAAATTGTGTTCTTTATATGAAATTGTGTTCTTTATGTGAAATTGTGAAATGTAAAAATGTAAGAAAAGTAACGGGTGACCAATAACGGCTCCGCTGCGCTGCGCCGTCGTCCAGAGAGGCCCATCAAAATTAAGCGATTAAATTGGTGACGGCAACTATTATAATTAATTAAGCAAAGTAATTGGTGAAGATCGATGGCTCCGCTACGCTGCGCCATCAATGAAAAGCATATTTTTTTTCTAAATTAATTTTAATTTTTCGTTTTCTATTTTTCATTTTTCATTTTCAATTTTTCATTTTTCATTTTTCATTTTCAAGTTTTAATTTTCAATTTTCAATTTTTCATTTTTCATTTTTCAATTTTTTTTTTTCATTTTTTATTTTTCATTTTTCATTTTTATTTTTTATTTTTATTTTTATTTCTTTTATTTTTTTTGAAAGCCTCTGAGATCCCTGAAAATTTCGGCTTTACGATTTGAAAAGAAAAGAAAATCGTCCTTAAAAGAAGAAAAACGAACCCAAGGGGTGCAAATGGTGCGTAAGGGTAGTTTCAAAAATTTTGAAAAAATATCTTCTGCCATCCCTGAAAATATAATGTTTTCGACTTTAAAAGAAAAAAAATCCGTCCTTAAAAGAAAAACGAATCCTGGGGTGCAAATAGAGGGTAGGAGTAGTTCAAAAAAATTTGACAAAATATCTTCTGTCATCCCAGAAAGTTTCAGTTTTCCGAATTTAAATGAAAAAAATACGTCCTTAAAAAAAGAAAAACGAACCCAGAGGATGCAAATGGCGTGTAGGGGTGGTTAAAAAAATTTGAAAAAATTCCCAATGAAAGCCAGTCATCGTTTCTGTCATCCCAGAAAGTTTAAGCTTTTCGACTTTAAAAGAAAAAAAAATCCGTCCTTGAAAGAAGAAAAACGAATCCAGGGGTGCAAATGGAGCGTAGGGGTAGTTCAAAAAATGTTGACAAAATAACTTCTGCCATCCCTGAAAGTTTCAGCTTTCCGACTTAAAAGAAAAAAAATCGTCCCTAAAAGAAGAAAAACGAACCCAGGGGCTGCAGCATTGGGATGGTTCCAAAAATTTTGAAAAAGTTTCTGCTGCCATCCCAGAAAATTTCAGCTTTTTGACTTTAAAAGAAAAAAACTCGTCTTTAAAAGAAGAGAAACGAACACAGAGGGTGAAAATGGCGCATAGAGGTGGTTCCAAAAACTTTGAAAAAATTCTCAATGAAAGCCAGTCATCCCTTCTGTCATCCCTGAAAGTTTCAGCTTTTCGACTGAAAAGAAAAGAAAAACCCCTGGCTGGGGGTGGGGTTGAAACGAAACGACGGGACCGGTTTTAAAAGCTTGCCCGGTTATCTGGACGTCGATCTTCGCGCAAAAACTAACAAAATTTTACCGAATAAGGCCCCGATAAGGGGTGAGGTTTAACCCTACCCCCACGTTGTAAGGGTGAGTTTCGGGGGACGCGATTTTTTAAATCCTCCTCATATTTTTGGGCGAATTTTTTGTGCCGGTCGGCCGACGCCCCTTTATAGCGGTTTTTTCTGGGCTGTCAAACTATTCTTACGTAATTAGTATATATAATTAGTATATATAATCATCCAATTTTGTAAACGAAAAAAAGTCAGAATAACTGCCGCGGTGTTTCTAGTATTAATACATTGCTGTAAACCTTAGTAGTTTACACTCAGTAATAATTTAGGCACCAAAAAGATGCTAAATCGCAATTTTGTGACAAATGACAAGGAAACTGTTTCTACGGATTTATTTTCTGGAATATATTCCTAGACGATAAATAAAAGCAAACGTCTATAAAAATCTAGGAATATAATTCGTTACTGGGCGATAATTAGTAAAGTTCAATAACTGTAACATCATAGAATTAAGGAATCCTAGTTGCATCAAGGTAGTATTTAAGGGGGAACACCACCTTGAGGGCTGAAAAAATAGGTAATTTTAGTATTTTATTTTCGGCATGAAAACAAGTCAGGAGGACAAATAATTTTTTATGGTTTTATTTACTGATAAACCGTCTTCCAAACTATTTTTTTTTTCGCTGATCGCGGCCACCTAAAGGCCGCTGCACCAGGTGGCGCAGACGTCCTCTTCCGCGAGATCGCCCCACTGCGGGGAGATTCCTGATCCCTCAAGTCATCCTGCAATAAAAATCTGTTCGGAATATTATTCTACATAATATTTCGCAACGAAACACGAGAGCTTTTTTGAAAAAGTTGATTTTTACGAAAATGGTGGCCTTCCGAACAAAAAACTCATTGTCAGGCCCAAAAATTCGTCACAAAAACGTGCACCGAAAATCGAATTTTCAAAATATCGAAAATCCGGCTCGTATTTCGTTAGACAATTTAATTCTTAATACAGTCGACAAAACCGCATCGAAATCGGATGTAAACTTTCCGAGAATTTTCCCCCGCAGTTCTGAAAAATACTGTTTCGAGATAAAGTTTTGGGAAAGTTTAACTTGGTATAACTTTTTTGTTTGTTCAGTTTGCACGACGATTATCAGGTATTATAAGTTTTCGGCATCGGTGAACACGAATCTGGGGTCAAATTTTTTAAGTTCAAGATGCCGGATCCAATATGGCGGACCAAAAGAAATTTGTATCCACCAATTTTGACCAAAATTTTGATATAAGGGTTCTCGCAGTCGCCGAACGTGAATTTATTATCAGATTAGTCAAATTCAAGACCAAAAAATGTTGTATTTATCAATTTGGAATGTGTCAACTTCACTCGCTTGGCGTCGTCGTTCACGCAAAAATTGTAGCAGGTCGGACCAACCTGAAGCTGCAGTACCTGCATTATTTGCATAATGTCGTGAAGTTCATCATTGTAATTGCACGCAGAAATACCGGCTGCGATGTCTACCACTGACTTCCCAGAATGGACAACTTTTGGAGCTATCTGCCAGAGCATCGCGTTGAAACTTTGCCTAGGCACCTTTCCAGCAAGTCATCCCGGCTCAGTTCTGTTTAGGCAGGACGGAAAGCGTCGAAATCTCCTTCTTGATCGCTGGCTTCTGTCGATATCTCTGAAGTACACCCGTCGCATTCGCCTCCTGCCTGGAGCACCTGACGCTCTCTTAGCGCGCCGGGACGTTTTTTAGAAAATCGACTCGTTAACCGGTTTAAATGTTTCTGGCGGACTTGGGATGCTAAATTAAAGTACACATCCCAAGACATATTTTAAGCCAAAAAACAAAAAATCGATTTTTTGAAAAGGTCAAAGTGGTGTTCCCCCTTAATCAAAAACTTAAACAATAACTACCGGTGTTTCACACGGAGAAAGTAAAATATTCCAGAGGAGAAAGTAGTCCAAGATACTGCTATTAAGTTTTTTATTTATGTAAATTAATATTTAAAATAATAATTTTAGAAGAATAATAACAATTACCACAAGTTGTAACTGAACGAATTTATAAGATTGCTTGCTCACTACTAAATGAGGGAACTGCAATTAATAATAATTTAACTAGCAATAAATAACCTGAAATGTACAAACCTGCAATCACTCAACGCCAGAGCAATAAACACCACAGAACTTGTCACTCTACTAAACAATTAGGGGCAGTGATCATGTGTCCGCACGCGTGGCCCTGAGGTCTGAAACCCCACTCTGCAGAACCACAATACAAAAATGATAGTCCCACTAAATACATTAAGAAGGCCTTTACAAAGTCTGGTGCTAATTGAGCTGGTGAATTAATCGATCCCATTCCGGCCACTATCAAATTATAACAAATTAAATTTGTACTACACCAGAAACAGTAGTCCTAATTTGCATCCCATTTAGAAAATCACCACGGGTCAGAATTAGTAACGATACCTTATAATTTAGCAGCAACCACACCGCCCTTATAATTAAGATTATTTTTTTATACTAATTAATTTACGCCTTTTTAGTTTCTGAAATGTTTACGAGGGTCTTCGTCGAGGCTACTCCAACTGGAATGCACAGAGCTCTAAATGGTTACCCTAAAATACACATTTTGCAGATTAGATATAGTAAAATTTAGGGGAACACAACGACCATTAAACCGTTTTATGTTTGATTAATTATAGTGCCGGATAATTAGTATTAATTTTCCTTTTTTCGTGGTTGGATTAATAAGTGACGCTTTAGCGTCCGTGCGTTTCTTTCCCTTTCAAAAGGTGAGGGTGTTTCCGGAAAAAATACCGGCGGAAAGAAAAACGGCGTTCGTAATAGTGGCTGATCCGGCGATTTACTCGGCAGTGCCTATGACTGTGTTACAGGTGGTCTCATACTTTTGTTTACATAGGGTGTCCTATATTTGAACGAGTAACAAACATTAAACAAACTCGGCCCCGACCTTTAAATTATACATATTTAGACTAATTACAATCATCCCAATGATATTAATATAAATCTGTCTAAGGGATGGGAATGAAATAAGGGGGGTTTATTTAATAATTGATACTGACAGTAGGGATGATTTCACAGATACGCCCGCAGTGGGTGAGGTAACTGGCGGGGCGAGGGTATTGTTCACTTGAATATCAAGGCTGCATCTACTCCAAGGATAATAGAAATGCTAATTTCGTTTTAAACGGTTTTTTAATTATAAACTGCCCGCGAGAGAATTTAAACTAAAATATTTCTAAATTCAATTCCGCAAGCCTAAATATAACCGATTATTCGATTATTTGACGTCCCTACACTCACGGTCTATTTGTTTTTAACTGCACTGTTAAAAAAGCTCACAAATAAAACAGTTTATATAGCATAACAACCCATGTCACAAGTGATTATTGTTTTAAAATTATTATTATTAATTAGAGAAACCATTGCGATATCAATGATTTGGAAAGCCGGTAAAGGAAATGAAATCATCATTTTGAAAGTATACAATAACTTACACAAATCCAGATTTTGTAAGGGACGAGATGTGGGGGGGATTCTGCAACAAACTCGAAAAAAGAAATGAATTAAAACGAATATTAAGGAAACATAAATACTGTGGATTGCTGTCATTACTGTTTGTAACATACATATGTTTAAGCCAAAACTTTTTAAGATCCACTAAAATATTTTATATGACAAAATAAAGACTAGCTATGACACATCCATTATCAACACAAATCTTTCCATCGCCCAATTCCAACAGAAATTGTAAAATGTATCAATTTAATCAAAAACACATTTTGTTTAGATATCTAGTTGGCATGTTCTGTAAAATGAGAGAAACCCAATAGACAATTAAACTAATTCCGTTAGAAAAAATGAGAAAAGTATCTGCAAGGTATCAGAAATTGTTTAGTCATAAGGGTATAAATTAATTATGCTGATCATAAAAATGAATTGCGTAAGGATTTAAGCATGAAATAGTAATGTTAAATCCAGAGCAACATAAAAAGCTGTACATAACAGACATTTGCTTACGTTGCAGGGCAGTTGACATTTTATTTCAAATTATTACTGAGTGAAACGTGGAATCGTCATCTACTAATCACAAAAAGTTTCTATGGAAACTGCTAAGTTCGTTATTCGCTATTTTAGTGATGCTGCTCCCATTAAAGCATCCAGTTCCCAGTTCATTTTCTAAATTGGACCACATAAACATTAAAAATATTAAAAACATATTAGCATATATTTTTAAATCCCGTGTATTTAATTGTAATCGATTGATTGCGATTACAATTAAATCCTCTGAACTCATACATATACAGACTAGCAATTAATTTCACCAACTACACATTCGGCTGATGTCTAAACAGTAATTAATCATTTCACAAATATTAATACTTATAATACATTTTAGTTCTTTTGATCATTAATTTCAATAAACTGATTGATGTAACAATATCCATGTTGATTGAATAAAATATGTACGATTTTATTTGAAAATTAATTAAATTGCGTATATGGCTTCACACGAAGAAGCCGTGTTTAGGTAAAATAATCGTAGCAAAAGCAGTAATTAATTTGAAAATCCAATAGTATATATTTAATTCATTATTTTTATGTTATTTATTTTAATATCATTATTCATATTAAATCATTGGCAAAAGTTGAGAGTTTATATATTTTATGAAACATTACCATAGGATTGGTTCTGGGTACTTTATTCGATTAAAATTGAAAACCATCATTTTGCTGCGTTATCAGGATCAGAGGCCTGCATGGGCCGGGTCGGGTCGTATTTTTTAAACTCCGGGCCGGGCTTTCCGATGGATAATTTAACCCGGGCCGGGCCGGGCCGGGCTTGGATAAATTTAATTTTATTATATTTTGGAAAGCAACAACAAAGTGAATTGAAAAAAAAATGTTACTAACACGAATTTAATGAATTTTAAGAATTTTAAGAAATACATGGGTCCAGTAATTTTATTTATTTAGTTAAACATTTTTCGGGGACGGGCTGGGCCGGGCCGGGCTTTGAATATTCAGCCCCGGGCCGGGCCGGGCCGGGCCCTCAGCACATTTTCAACCCGCTTCTGCAGGGCTCTGATCAGGATCCCAACGGTCGATTTAAGTAGTAAGTAATTTTTATAGATTTTACAAAAGTTTGGCTTTACAATGAGTAGAAGAAATGTAGAAGTCGGCCAAATGGGTGAGCTAAATGATTATTTAAACAAATTACAATCGGCGACTTATTGTACCCTCCTATTAGTCAAAGTAACAAGCTTATGTATAAATGTTTGGTACATTTGTAATTTATGTTAGTCAAATTTTTGTGTTCAATAAAAAAAATGATCAAATGGACAATGTCCTGATTTGAATTGTCTCAAATATAATCATCCTGCTAAATAACCCTTTTTATTATGGTTTTTAAGGACTGCATTACAGCTTCCTCTTTTAGGCGATATATTAATTTTTGAATTTACAATTTATTAATATTTTTTTAACAATCGTCTTGACACCTCAATTCCAATTTTATTTACATTCTCCTTGTCACATTTCTTTTACTACCCTTAATGAAGCGTCTATATCCACGTCTATATAAAACGTCACTACATAGTTATTTATAATTAAACTGAATTGAAAAACGTAAATATTATATATGTTTACCTAGCATTATATAACATTTTGTATTAATTATTTATGTCGTTGAAACAGTAAATTTTATAATCCAGTATAATATTGGGATACTCACTCTAATAACTACCTTATTCATGATTAATCCAAATTTCATGAGAGTATATTAATTTCATAAAGATTACTAGAAAGCATACGCTTCGATGGGAACTAATAATCGTTTAAAACGAGCTTGACATATCCATTTAATCGCCTTTGCGGAAGAGATCAATAGATTGTGAACATTACACATGCAATAGCGATATCTTGCGAAAACGAGCATCCCCTTGTAAGCGATGTAAGTGTGTTTTCAGTTCATAATAATTCCCGAACAATGGGCTATAATGAAGCTAATTAGGCGAGACTGTCGGGGCAAAAGGGTAAAGTGTTAAATGGTAAAGAAGAAAAGTGAACAAGTTCGGGTTTAAGAAGTGTAACAAGGAGATACCTGAAAAGGAGGCGAGGGCCCAGCGAGCGGGGAAAATTGATAAAGTTTTCATATGATGTTATCCTGATACCGCAAACTATATTTAAAAATATTTTAAAACGTATTTCGTGTGATGCTTGCATATTCTAATATTTACCGTATAAATATTTGATGATTCATTTCCTCTGTGCAGATCAAACGAATATTGATATACCAGTAATAGATTCTACGTTTCCGATTTCCCCGTGCACAGATATTACATGGCCAGGACTGCAGGTAGTTCCGAGTTATTTAATCCTTTAATCTTGACAAATGAGTGTTTCCGGGTTGGACGAAGTAATTTAATAGCGATGAGTTGTTAGTTTTAATGTGAATACGTCGAGTGGTGGTGCATTCATCATCAATCAATCCCAGTCGGCAGTAGGAAGGAACATCGGAGTTGCCAGGATAACGCCGTGCACACCAGCAGACAGGATTGTGTGCACCACCGTGCTTTGCCGTGCCCGGGACATCCCCCTTGATAATATTTCCGGCCCTGCTGATAATCGTGACGTAACGTCGTGACTTGATAGCAGACCTAGTCGAAGGGCACGAAATATAGAATACGGACCTACGTCGAATAAGGCCAGGTTGATCCGGGTAATTGGTCGGCGGTGCGCGTGTCGTGTGCGGACTTCCGATGCATGCTACCCCCGGCTTTAACCCAGATGGGACAATAGCTGTAAAATTGAAACTTAATGAGGTGTGAACAGTTGAAATTGATATTTAAAAGAGCCAGGATAATCTTTAAGACTTGAACAGCAATCTGATTTAAGAAACAGTTTTCTCAATAATGAGCACGGCTCTCCGGTTTTCGTTATTCAAATCAATGACTCGCTAAATTATAATGCTGATGTATTCCTTTCTGATTTACTGTTGTTCGTCTCGCTTGATATTTTTTGAGTATAACGACGAGACGAATGCTGCCGGTTATGTACCACAGACACAGGGCTTACGATTACAGACTCCGGCACTCCGGCGAGAAGGCGAGGACCTGCCCCGCGTTCCCATACTGCCTCACTACCATTAAAGAAGTACTTCAAGGAGCCCCAGTTGTTTTTATAAAACGATTCACATTTTCCAATTCGCCCTCCTCGTTTCCCTACACTTTATGTATATTTGTAAAACCATTATACTTCAGATAAGTGGCAAATACGAATCCTTTTAATATAAGAAATACCCTCTTAAAATCCCTACTTATTAAAGATACCAATATTCGTGCATGCACGTAATATATAAATATATAATGTACAATCCGTATATATATATATATATATATATATATATATATATATATATATATATATATATATATATACATGGGTTAGATGCATGTACATATTGACTGTTGAAAACTATGCGCAGAATGTAGATAACATTTATTAAATCCAAAAACCAGCGTTCAAGGAGTTGTAGGCGAGGGTAGAGGGGAGCGGGGCTCGTTAATAAGTACACTGGAATTATGAAGAATTTGCAGCATCGTTCTCTCAGCGTTCTTCTGCCGAGGTTTATGTCGAGCGAGCTCATCATATTGTACAGTAAATCTGCATTTATAAACAAATTACACGCGATATGTGAATACATACAAAAAGGAATGTAAAATCACGGCGATATTAAACCACCTGCATAGTTGCATTTATTTGAATGAATCTCCAAGTGGTCTCGATTCCAGTTTCAGGTTCAGATCCAGTTTCAGTCCCAAGCGTAGTCCCGTCCCGTTCCGTCCTTGGTCCTGATCGCAGGCGCCCACAGCCCCATTATCCCCTGCCGCGCGCCCCTTAGATTTAGCAGAGCGAGCGCTCGCTGTCGCAACCTTGCCCCCCGGCCAGCAACGTGCCATCATTCGCATGCCAGAACAAGGGCTGGAAATTTAATTTTGAATCGCATTATTTCTGCCGGTTACAAGACAATAAATCGATCCCCGTTTGTTTGCATATATTTCGGCCGGCAGACTATGACGGAGCTGTACCCTCAGCTCGTACTACACGGCTCGAGCGCGGCCTTTCGGATTAGAGTTTTCAACTACGTTCTCGGTAATTGCGGCGTGCGTGTTCTAGGAGAAATCGGGAAGCTCTCGTAATGTATCCAGATGGAGCGGATGCCATTGTCTAACCAGCAAGGTAGACGTAGACGTAGACGAAGGTACACTTCGCCCCGGTCACGGCATGTTATGGTATGTAGCACGGGAACACTCTTCGACAACCAGTTCGCTTTTGTAGCCCTTCTAAACTCAGCAGCATTACACGGATAACTCATCCAGATATTAGACAATTTCGATTGTAATTATCAGTTGCCGTATTATCAATATAAATCTCATTCAACAGGTATAATGCGCAACTAGCAACCAGTTCACCCTCGGACAATGATGTAGTGGCTTCGCACGGACATATGTGTCGAACAACTTATAAGTTGATTTCAGAAGTCTCGTTATATGAAGGGAAGGCCCACAGAAGCAACTCCTAAACGTAGATTTATTGCCACGTGCACATATTACGATAACTATTTTATATGTGTGTCTTGGGACCTGCCCACCCTCATATTTACCTACTCTTTTTCTGTCTTCCGGCATATTTTATTAAAAACGAATAAATAATAACTCTTCATTATTTCAATTCATGCAATTCGTATTTATTTGCGACTGAAAAATTCAAATTTTATTGTCAAGCAATTTGTTGCATGTTGTAGTTTGAATATATGCACCGAAACAGCGTATAAACTTATGTATGCGAACAGAACATTTTATCAATGTCCAGATCGCGGCAATAGATGTAGTGGAGAATTGGTGGCAAATGGGTCCTCTCTAGCGTGACGGCTACCAAATTGATGAGATCTTGTATGCAAGCTGCTAGCAGCACTCTAATTGTGTGTGTATATCTACATGTCAGTCTTTTGGGGGAGATTTGCGTGTTGCACCGTATATCGACACCGACCTAGCTCTTTACTTTCTCCTACTAGACGATTTTGCATGATTTTCACGTAGTACGAAAGCAACTTTGACTAATTAAAGGAACTTGCATTTGCTATGTTCCATGTAATATAATTATACTTCTTACCAATCAAAACTAAAAGATTCTTTTATTTCCTCTGCGTGCTCATTTGAGAAAAGGAATCTTTAAGGGAGATAACACCAATTGTTTAAAACAGTATATGTTTTTTTATTATTTTCTGGATCACTTTTTATAACATGTTTTAATAACAATAAATCAAGTTCAGTCACTAAAAATAACAAAGTAAACAATCATGAACCCACATATCGTATTGGAGTATATATGGTGTATAAGAAACTGAATGCAAACATTTTTACCATGGCCTCTAGTAGCAACAAAGACTAAACATTGATCATGCTATGGAACATCTGCTAAAACAGTCCATATGATACAGACACTCAGCGTTAGGTAGCGAAGCACGAGTAGATTTGGCACATATCACACCACACTGTTCCGCGCACCGCACCCCGCACCCCACATGTCGCAGAGTCAGAGTACCAGCACCTCCTCCAGCACCTCCAGCAGAAAAGGCAGCGACAGCGAGAATGACAAAAACAGAGGTAGGATGAGGCATTTTGTCTGCGGCCGCAGGAGGAAGGCGAATGTCCCACTGGAGAACGCGTGATTCCCGTCTGTTCTGATGCTGTTGTCTGACCCTGCGGGTTCCGTCAGTGGGCCCTGGAACCCATTATTATAAAGACTACCACTATTGTCCTGATTACTATCCTCCGGATCCATCTCTTCCGTGAGAGTATCCTCCTCCGAGTCAACACGTTCCTGTATCTCCATTTCTACAACAATAACGGGGCAACATGCATTCTCCACTGTCAAACTATAAAAAGGAATTGCAATTGGTCTCGAAACGAATTGAATGTGTGGCCATCGCGCGCGTGCATAAATCTGAAAACTATACACCCCTTTATCTCAAGAGCTTTGTAAAGTGATCTGACTTTGAAAAAAGTGTCGTCGGATTGAAATAAATTCGCGCGGGCAATAAAAAGAAAGAAGTCGAATATCTAGCGCTCGAAACTGTTAGCAGACATGCATTGCCTAGTCGAGTAAGCGAGTTTCGATACAATAGTAGTTGCGGCTGAAATTTTACTGATTTCCCTAAAAAATCCAATTTCATTTTATTGCGTCACCAATTCTGAACTGACTCTCATCAACATTTCATAGTTCTGAGGCCGTAAATCACAAAGCGAGTCGTGGTGCTCTTACCATACAGACGTATGTTTCCTTCGGCGTCGCCAATTGAATTTTTCGATATACACTTGTAGCCGCCCAAGTCGGACTTGTGGAATTTACGTATAATTAGTTTCATCTGTACACTATAATACGAGTTGTTTATTTCAGTCATCAAATACTTGTCGTTAGAGATGATCATTTCACCTGCAACATACTGCCTTTTAGACACGTTGGCCACTCCTGTTTCATGTATAATTGCACAACAGTTTCATCTGTGATGATCTGCAAACAGTTACGCTCAAGGCCCATAACATGTCACAGATCGGGGATAGAATTGCATGGCGATGCTGAAATACCCACCGCTCTCTCGGGTCCAGTAGTTGATGGCTTTGGGGGAAGCCTCCACATGACATTGCAGGGTAACGTCCGTGTTTATGGGGGCGCCCACTAGCTGGTTTGGAACCTGAATCAACGGGTGAACTGAAACAGAGAGGGACAAGATCATTCGTCAACAATGTCACGCGCAGTGGTCGTCGTTGCCGCTGCTTTTGCCGCTGCCGCGGCCACAATCCCGCAGCATCGCCATAATCCCGCAATGCAATACCGGAAATGAGTCAAGAATAGCCACCCGAATCCCTACGGAGAAACGGTCCCGAGACAATTACATGGGCGAAAAGTGCGAATGGCCATCGGAGCATCCTGAAATAACGACAAAACAATGGAAAAACATTGATGTAGTCATTATGTAACTTTTATATCGGTTTTCATATTGAAATAAAAAGTCGGTGGATAATGCTGTGGGTAAAACACCCACATCGGAATTTTATTATTTTAACAACATTAAATTGTATGAATAATTCTAAAATTAAACAAATATCGATTTTTCTTCAAAAACTAAGAGGATTTCAACTTTTTACAGTTGTTAATAATATTTCATAATTAGCACTGAAAATTGACAAAATTTTATGATAAACATTTATTGGTAAAAGTCCAATATTTTTTTCTATTAAAAAGAATTTAAAAATCCTAAAAAAAAATCTGTAATTTTCTATGATTGTAAGGTACAGTGGAATTTTTGTAATATTTTCTTCATTCAAAAAATCTTTTCAGAACCAAGTTTCACTTAATACTTAATTAGTTATTCAAGAAAATTGCTCACAAAAATCTTTCAAAGTTCTTAATTTTGGAATTCTATTTATTTATTGTTAATGTAAATTTGATTTAACTATTATAATTAAATAATATAAATAAAAAAATTGCAATAATTTTTTTTCAAAAAACAAAGAATTTACATAATAAGCATTTATATATTTATCCATAATTTTTACGTGTTTGTAAAAATATCGAGAAGAAACAAAATACTGTTAGTATGAGTAAACACTCAAAATCGATTTACGAAATATTACAAAAAAAAAACTTTGCAGTTAAAAGTTTCTTTTAAAAATTTGTATTAATTTTTGAGATACACCAGACAAATAAACATAGTTATTTTACATGACCCCAATCCTTTTGGGAGACTTCAAAATAATAGAAATTTTGCGTGGAAAGTTTAAATTTACAAATTTTCACCAAATAGTTTTCCGTATTGTAAACAAAAATGTGTATTGGTATTATCGATATCATAAGAACATTTCATAGTTGCCAATTTACTAGTTAACTGCAAGAGTGCCCTAATTGAAAATTGATATCAAGTGTTACAAAATGATTGAATAGCAAACTCTTACTCGCTAAATAAGGGAAATTGAAATTGTTTTAAAAGTTATTCGGGCATTCGAAGTATGTTCCGGGCTGCAGTCCGCGCAGATCCAACAGTTCATTTGGTAGCGGCAATGGGCTAACTAGGGTCGGATAAATTATACACATTTTGTGATTACAGCCGCCGTAGCAACGCCAATATTAGGCTTCATAGCCTGGAGTCAAGAGAGGGAACCTGGGTAAGGGCCAGGGGACGGGTGACGCTTACAGAATTACAGTAATGGCATGGAGTGGAAAGCGCAGCGAGAGGTGATGATCGACCGTCAATCCGGTCCATATCCAGACTAATTTCCTGGGCCGTAATGTGTCGACACGCACGAGATCACGGCAGAGGGTGGTTGTCGATTGCTGCTCGCTATCCGCTGCCCGCTGCACGCTGCCCTCTACACACTGTCCGGTTGGGTCAGTCTGATTCCAACTGCGGGAAATGGCATCGGCAGCGAGAGTAGGTCCGCAGCGCCCCTAAACTTCGGACCATTTAAAACTTTACATCCAAATGTTAGTTCATTGCGGATACATTTAATATGTACCTTTTGATGCAAATTCTACTCATAGTGAAATCCATTAATAAATGTTAAATATTGCAGAAAGTTTATTAGCGAAACGAAACATCGGCCATTCGAGTTGCGAGTTGAAACGCCTCATACATTTATTTAATGTAATACATAAATTACTGCCCTGGGTATTGCGTAAATGCGCTACCAGCAAAACTGACAACGCTTAGCATACATGTCGGGAAATGATTGAAGTCGCGTTGCGCCGCGTTTGTATTTATGGTCATGTTTATAATCAGCCCGCATTGTCTACTTAGTGCGCGTCCATTACCTCGGGCCATTGTGCCGTGTGCATCCCGCCGCATCCATATTCATACAGGCTTTTAAAACAATTGTTCATTCTCGCCTTTTTATGCAGACATATATATATATATATATATATATATATATATATATATATATATATATATATATATATATATATATATATATATATATATATATATATATATTAATTATTTTATTTTATAAGAAAAATGTACTAATATTAAATTATTCAGTTATTTATAGTGTGATTGATTACAAGAGTATCTAAATTTCTTTCATTATACAGAAAATGCATTTACTTACAATGCACATGAAGCATCATCCTCTTGCTGACCGAAGGAGGCACTCCATTAGCCGCAATGCAGAGATAAGCCCCCATTTCCGATCTGGTTACTTTTGTTAACGTTAGTACCTCTGCTTCGACAGAAACTAACTTCTCTACGCGACCTGGTTGACTTCGCGATACTATAGAGCCACCATCCTCTCTACGCCAAACTATTCTTGGTTTCGGATGACCGCGCGCTTTACATATTAATTTGGCTGACCCTCCTTCCGGCACCATCATATCACCAGAAGTCTCCTCGTATACTATATCTGGTGGTATGACAACTTCTAAGAAAGCCGTCTAAAAGAAAATCAGAGCGACACATTGAGTTTTCAAAAAAACATTAATCACTATGCTCACCTGCATTTTCATAGGATCTGTGTTAACCTGGCACATGTATTGTCCTCTGTCCTCTCTCCGCACACTACGAATACTCAACGTCCACGTGTTGAAATCGCTATGCGTCACAGATAGGCGTGCGTTATTTGTTATAACATGTTCATGAATTGCTAGTATTGCCTTCGTGTCGGCCTTAATCCATGCTACCTGAGTCATAAAACAATTATATGGAAAGGACAGCAGCAGGGTAGTTTCAGATATATTTTAGTTGCAAGTGAAGTGAATTTTAATTATAAATATGTAAGTGCAGGTGGTGCAGCTACTGTGCTGTGCAATAAGTGTGTGATCTAACTGCTGCAACTAGGAGCCATAGCAAAAGTAAATGCTTGCCGGCTTCTAGTTGTAACACTTTAAGTTAAACCATGCATTCGATACGTATTATTACAATAATGACAATAATATTTTAATATAAGAATGTTGTTTTTTCTGCGCTGCAAGTTAAAGTGTAATATGCATGAAACTATACACTGTGCTTATATTTTCCAAACGCGCAATGTTTAACATTATGCACATATTTTCACTTGCATTCCGCATTTTCCACAACGAGATAAGTGTTCGCCGGATCCGGTGCTGGTGGCGTCGAAGGTGAATAACGGCAATCTTGTTTGCATATGAAAGCTACCAAGCCCGTGGTAGGTCTCGATTCAGGTCTGCATTCGTGACCTCCCAGTCCCGGTCCCCATTGCCTTGGCCGTTCCCGTTTCTGTAAGTCGTTCCCGTACTGGGCCCGTACACCCATACACCCATTTCCTATTCCTATCCCTATCCCGGTCATGTCACATGCAGCCGATATACTCGCGATAACATGAAATTCTATCCTATCGCCAGCAGTCAGTAAAAGTGAATTGAAATTACGGTTGTGATGCCGGTGTTCGTCGAGGAGTTTTATTTACTTATAATTCCTATTCGGGTGTCGTAGCGAGAAGACCGATCCGTTCTGTACTCAACTTGAACTCTGTTTCTTCGTATAATCCATGGCACCATCTATTATATTAACGGCACAATTGCATATTTTACTAACTGTTGAAACAGAAGGATTACACGGTCTCAACAGCGCGACGACTAAACAATGAAACGTATAATACCTCCTACAAATGTCCGTATTAATTCTAGGGCGAAGGGTCGCCTCCTGCAGGACACTTGGCGTTGCGTGCTTTTGCTGATCTGATTTAATCCATACTATTGTGCGAGTAGACGAGACCAATACCGAAACCGAACCCACACATTAGCAGGATTGTTTTGAGTGCGAGTCCTTTGTGTAACGGGTAACACTAGTCTCCGTGGTAATTCGTTGCCGATTTTGCAAATATACAGCGCCCCTTAAGTACCTCGCGATTCGAGCGAGGTCCACCAATTCGTGTTTATAAGATCGAATAGGCCCTAATATATGTATATATATATATATATATATATATATATATATATATATATATATATATTCCTCCGAGTATTGCAGGACGACAGTGGTGTATATCGGTTCTACCTCAGCTTTGAAGGATTTATTTTGTACAAGGCAAAAATCTCTGTGATCCAAGAAGTCTTTTGATCGAGATCCATATACCTGTAGGGTTCGTGCAGTACTCTGCAACGAGCGAGAGGCAAACAATATTGAATCGTTCAACTTCTCCGCACTGCCCGCCAACATTCCGGATTGCGATGCCGCTAGCCAGCTACTTATGCCGTGCTGTATACTATATGCTGTACGACTATTCGACTACGCGGGCATAGGTACCTGGCTACGTGGCTACACGGTACAGAAAATCGCACATATATTATATTTCGACTCTCCTGTTTCTGTTAGAGGTATTTCCTAAATCCCCTCACGATATTGTTAGCATTTTTACTGCAAACTATCTGATAAATTCGAATCGATTAACATAAATGCAATGATATTTAACTATTTATAACATATTCGTACGTATACAATATAAATGATTATATTTAACGAGTGATATGAAATACATTTATTTACTATGAATATTTTATGTGCTCATTCTAATTTTGACAACCAGATAAAACGGCCACATCACGTGAAAATGTAAAACCTTTCACTCAAACCCAATTAAAAAAAAATATCAGTGCAGATCATCGGATCTTGCAGTCACGGTGCTGTGCATAACAGATGCAGTGCTCGGTGCAGAGGGGTGCGTTACCGCAAAATGGCGTGGCCGAGTCCGACGGAACAAGATGTGTGAGCACCAGGTACAGGAAGGACTCCGGCCACGGCAACACCTTGCGGGTTCGATGCCTGTGCCTGTGCGATTGTGCCTGGCGTGCCGGTGCACTGGTGCACATACAGAGTACAAAGAATGATACACACCCTGGCTGTGGCGAGCTCCCCACTCACCCTGTATCCCCCCAGGTTGTTCACCACACAAGTAAAGGTGGCGTCCCGTCCTTGTGGCACGGTCACGTTCTCCAATGGGTACAGGAAGTCCGGCTCGAAACCGGATACTGACACTGCAACAAAGCAGACAAACTCCTATTTACTGTTATATAATTATGAACACACCACACAAAATCAGAGTAGTTGACAAAAAAAAACTCAAAACTAACATTAAATCAATAAAAATATGATACAGAATATAATCGTATCCGTATATACGCCACATCGATACTGAGATGTGTTATTTCTTAGCAGTTCGAGGACAAATAACCCCAAAGAGAGTCACTGTTTGCATTACTAACGCTGAACGCGATGCACACTACCGGCAATGTTTACTTATACTTTCGGTAATAGAAAAATGGCGTGCGGTATGTTGTTGCAAGAGGCGGTGGAGTGTCCGAACTGGAACTGGAAACGAAGGACGAGTGTATTTCACTATTTCGCTAACACAATTACCTGCGACTTATACAGGACAGGCTAAAAGCACGCGTCTTAATGCTCTTATGAGTTATAGGAGCTGTACAATAAAGATAACGGGGATACGCGACCGGTCCGTTCATGTAGTTAGGACTAATGGGCTGCCTTGAACGTGGATCGTTTCCATACATGTCGCAATTTCCCGATTTTCCGCAACATAAAAAAAACGATAATTCAGTCGTGACACGAATGCAAATAAAATGACAAATATTCTGTTTGCAATGAAACTTCATATGTCATGTACTCGATCTAGTCTATATAAATGAAATGGTCACCTATTCCATATTGGTTTGGGGGATTGGTTCGGTTAGCGTTGCCGTAACCGTTAATTAGACTGACAAGCTTGTCGAGTTGATCTGGTCTCACCTTCCTCGTTTACATAAAGTGAAATATCGCGATACAGGAAAATCTACCTACGGCAGTTTCCGAAAAGGCCTATCTCATTGTCAAATATAAATCAGGGCGCTTTTTGTTTGGCGCCATAGTTTTATGAAGTTCAAGTTAAGTTCGTGAATGCACGAGAGGAGCGTCCAAACGTTCATTACTTCTGAGGTCCCACCTATTGTTCTCTGCAAATCAGCCATCACCTGGGCTCTTAAGGAGACGAACAGACGGAAGAAGAGTGAAATTGTCAATTGGCGAATCTGGCTTGCGGATATGTTGACGCGGTCGGAATCGGAACGGCGCGGGTATGCTGGCTGTGACACCGCAAGGCTTGCGGTGCACCGCCGGCATCATCTGCACGAGTGTCGTTGCCGTGTCAAGTGCAGGCCTCGGCGGTGGAGTGTCTGCACGTTTGCCCGCGGAATACTATACTCGTAATAGGTGAATAATAGGGCCCGATTGCTCCACCGCCTGAGAGTTTGCACGTGACAGATCATTACGCATCTTTGCACGCCGAACGTGTTGTGCCATCCTGCCCTCCTCGATCCGATAAAATCCTCCGTGCGCTGTTCTCTTACCGTCGCTGTACAGGTGACAAGATTATTTCCGGAGACATGCACTGTATTGCACCTAGGTAGAGGGGCATCAATATTATAATTTGTCGTTGGTTTGGGAAAGCGGGCTCCAGCTCGGGCAAGCAGAAGAAAAACTTAGACACGAAAAGTTTTCCCCGCCCGACATGGCTCGAGCCGGCGTCTTACCAGCACGTTGCCTAAGAGGAAAAGTTTTGTTTAATTTTGTTTGGTTTGACGTTAAGCTTGCCTCCTGTCACTTTCATCCCATCTTCTTCGGCGGCCCCTGTCTGTTGTTAAGCGCCGTGTTGTTCCAAACAATATTTGTTTTAGTCCTATTCTAAAGTTATGCATAGTTGCGCATATTGGAATGACAAGTACCGTCTCATCGACGGCCATCGGTTTCGCGTTACTTCCGGCAGGAACTGGAAATGCATCCCTGATTTTATCCTAGCTACTTAAGAAGAGCGGCCCGAAGGCAAGCAGAGGCATGTTGTCGAAGGGGTAGCGGGAGATGTCCGCTTCCAACAATATGATTCAGGACAGTGCTGGTCGAGGTCGTAGCCGTAGAGTGATAAACGCACGCGACGCATGGCCCAGCGCTTCGCTTTATTGCCGACGTGACTCGTGCTTTTTCAATTTCGAACCGTGGGAATGATTGGCGCTCGGGGTGTGATTGCCATGATGACGTATCGACTCGGACAGGCCGCACTTGATCAGACTTTCTACGCCTCATGAAATGTATCAGGATCGAATATTGCCCGAAGCCGTAAATCATTCGAAAAGTTTGCAGATTCCTGGAGGGGTATCTCGTTTATTATTTGCAATTTATGCCAATTTTACCAATACAAGGATTGCATCCCTGGTGATCTCACGCTTTGCAGTCCTACTTACGGGTTAAGAGTAAAGACAGCATTACCTGGCGTCCCGCCGTTCCGCCGCGCCGTCCCGCCGTCCCGCTACTACTCGTATTCTATTGGGAAATGCTTCGGCTTCGGCTTCGGCGGCTGTGCCATATAGCAATCAAACCGGATACTAAATTACAACTGACGTTATCGCAAAAACTAGAGATTCTAGAAGTGTCGGACCCAAGTGGATTAGAGACTGCGATGGCCACGCGCTGACGGCTCAAGTTATTGGCCTTCGACGATTTCAGTGTCCCATGTCATATCTCACTTGGGCTGTCGCTACTCAGGTTATCTTTGAAAATAAGAAAACTGATATATTTAATGGATCTCGTTTATGGTGACAATACACACGGACGTGTAAACATTAGTACCGGCCAAATATAAAATAAAACGATACGGCTAGCATTAATTCATAAGCCAGCCGGCAAATGGATTAGTGGGATAAAAGTGTAGGTAATGGTAATTAAAGCAAGTGTGGCACGTGTGGATCTCAGATGGTGTCGCACAATAACTTGGAATGTAGTAAAAAGCAATTCCGCTAAAACCCGAGGGTGCAGCCCGGCGTGCCCGTTCGCGACAATGCCCGCCGAGTTCAGTTATAATTGCTGGTGGATCTCGAATTGCCGAGCGATACAGACGCAATGTATGGGGGGTATACATTGAACTCAAGGCTGTCGCGTTTCGGTGTGCCGATGTATACGTGCATGGCCTTTATTTCACAAGTGCAAGGATACACCTATAAATAAACACAAATTCACATATGCATACACCTAAACACACGCAGTAGGAATTCTACTTCGGTCTTTGCGGATTGCAATTGTGCTCTCGCTTTTGTGCTACTATTCACTGTGCGCTATGCGCTGTGCGTCAGAGAGCAAATCTTGTGTTCCACACCTGCCTCTCGGTCCGCCGAGATATTATACATGCAAATCGCCGCCTGCGTTTGTCGTTTCGAAGCGACAAGTCCTTAACTATGGGCCCTTATTATTATTGGCGACGAGTGCGGCGCTGTAGCTGTGTCTCTGGCTTGGACGCGTGTGGCCACTAAATCTGTATCTGCGAGTGGCACCCAGCCCGTCGTTCCCTGCCACTGACCTTGCAGAAACAGAAATGAACCGTTGCCTTCGGAAACTGTTTGATTTGGGATAATTAATTATTCCGCACGTATAGGTTCCGAAGTGTATTAAACGAGCCATCGCATCTAAACATATACTAGTAATAAAATTACGAGTGTGCGGAATTGTAATATAGGTGTATGCAACGCCATTTAATAGTGAGTATGTCGCATGATACAAACCGCACGCAGTATAAATGTGACCGAAATGGAATTTAATTATTGTGTAATGCATTTATGCAGAGCGTAGCGCCTTGTGGCCCAGGCTATGGGGCAGCATTATTATCTGGGCCTTCGCTATGATATCATGTTGGGCCTGGAGAGCCTCGATGCGGTACGACTAGTAACACCGCAACGATTTGCTTCGTTCCGCTCCGCACCTAGTAATATCGCATCGCTACGCATTCAGATCGCTGAAACCGTTTCGCAGGAAGCGACGTAGTTCGCCTAACACAGAATTGTAGCAAGGATGATCATAACCGTTCTGATAACCAATCTAAGCTCGTTAATAAAGTATACAGGAGCACGAGCACCATTGCTATGCCGAACACGTACAAGAATTGTGATTCTGAGGTGGTTAGTTAATTATTCAGCCTGGCGAAACAAAAGCGTTCAACAGCCCACACCAAGCAGGAAATTAAAACAAATAATTTACGCGACTTGTATAGCTAATTGTGGAAAAAAGGAAGCATTCTCTTGTTGGAATTATAACGAAAATACACTTACCCAGCAGTTGGAGACACACGAAGGGTAACATACGCACTAACACCCGGTGCGCCGTTATAATAAAGTCGGAGTTGGTGCGGGCGCTCTTGATGATGGACAGAAAGCCGATGGCAGCATCAATAAGTGTTGTGACGGCGCCCATGCTGGCCGCCACTTCAATCCACCCCGGCGGCTGCGGAAGGGCCGCTGACTTCCATGGTACACTAGTCGGGTTCAGGCTGCCGTTGCCGACTCCCTCTTCGCTCTCTTATCGCAAACCTCAAACAGAATACAGAATACTGACGGCTTTCAATGTGTTATACATATTAGCATGCGAACTCGAAGAGATAGCGTGCTATAAAACGATTCCTCGTTTTTAAAATATGTGTGTATAATAAATCAAATACATTTGAAATCGGGCAGTCGTGCTTTCTCAGAGGCGTTGATGGCAATAGCAGCAACATCCTCAATGGCAGAGCCACACGGCCCAGTGCCACTCCAGCTATCTACCGCTTATGCCGCACGGCTTCCAACCCCTCAACTCCATCCTCGACCCGCAACCCCGCACTTAACTAACACGTGCCGCATTTCAACATCCGTATCCGTTTCGCATCAAGAATACCGGACCGTGTCCCTACATATCAGTGCGAGGTTTGTGATCGATAATTGCCAGCAGTCCCTCCACTGTGACTGCATATTGCAGTCCAACTGACGATTCGGGACGGGCCGCGTGATTTCACGATAAGCCTGAGCATAGCGACGTTTGCCTAAGGATGGAGTTATTTAAAAACGAGGCAGCCTTTTGTTAATTTACTTTACCGTGACATCGTGATGGAATGTCACATCACTTCTACGGAAATTGAGAAAGTATTGTAATAGGAGAGAGTGAGTGACAGGCGCGCTTCTTTATCAGCTGCAGTATATTCTATCCGCCTGACACCTTCCGAGAGCATACTAAACTGCTTTATGCTATGACCCGCGCACACAACGTATAACTTCTTATTGCTGTTGATATGGAGGACGACCCGAAACATGTTCCTCTGGTCACTTATATTCAGTTTTATCTGATAGATTGACGATTCGCCTGGGTTTAGCGCATGATTTAGTATCCAATGGAACCACGTACCGTGAGAGAATAGTGTGTCCATGAGTGGATTCTTTAGATACAACCAAGAATCATGCTCTTGCATAATGTAACAAGGGCCACGCTGTGGCATTTAGCGGACAACCTGATGGACGCGCTCACCCTGCATCAATAACTAAACCGCTCTTCCGCTATACGCGACAAGCACATATTTAAAGAATGTTCTATCAACTTGGTGCCCATATTTTACAAGATATAGTTTTGTAAAGAAAGACAGTTTGCACAGTCATCAGTCAGGGACCCCCCTTGAGTTGGCCCGTCCACAGTGAATAATGTCCCTTATTCGAATAATTAAAGTAGCACTGTAATATATTGTATACATTTGCAACATCAAAAGGCTGTTATATTATTCACTAGCGCGCAGTATCTGATAAGTATAACTGCTTTAGAATAAAACAAAAAGAATTTTAATGTTTCTTAATTTACTCGCTCCATTTAGAAATTCCATCTTCTAAATTAGTGAATTCGCAATTTAGAATGCGATCGGATGATGTACAGTTTCGTTATCTGTTATCTCGATTCGCGAGGGGCGAAACGAATTGGAACGAGCTGCAGTTGACGAGCCGGCTAAAACGTTCGACATCAGGTGTCGATAGGTGTAAATACGATAAGGTACTCGCACGTGCTCCCGGCGCTGACTCGGCAACACGAGTTTACGACTCCTCGGCCGGACATAACCTAATATTTGCCATCACGGCATCTCCCATACTGAGCTACTCGAATAGCGAATAGCAATACTAAGGTTAGCAATTGCATGCTCTGTATCTCCACTATCGCCGAAGACGACGCTGGTGCGTTAAAACTTATGTAAGACGTTTCGCATATGAAACATATAAGATAAATCTCAGAAAACAAACTAGCAATAATAGAGGTATGAACAGTAGTTAGGGTAAGGGACGGGAGTTCGAGCACCGGCGCTCGCGGATATGTGGCTAAATGTTTGCTAATCTATGCGAGTGCGTGTTTGGTTAAAAGGGGGTGAGGGAGGGTGCCAGAGCGGAGAGCGGTACAAGCGGAGCGCCCAACATCAATCGGCCGGATTCGTTTGAAACACACAGATTCGTAGCCAAAGCCCGTACATACATCAGTCTAATTAATAAATGGCAGGCCGGCACACATAAGATGATTAAAGCTATCGTCGTGTTTATACCCGTAGCTTGCACAGGGGGGCCGGAGGGCATGAGCCTAGAGTCCGATAACTGTTATACAATTCCGGCGCATTCTCTGGAACATTTGCATATTGCAAAACGACACGTGATAATTATTATAAGGGCGGATGTCCGACAATTGTGCAGCGGTTAGAAAGCGTCGCGTCGTGCCAATTGAATCTGAGAGACTTATTAGTGTTGTCGTTTTTAATTATTTGAATGAGAGGCAAATGGTACGCCCCGCGATACCACTATTTATGTGTCCTAAACTGTTAACAGGGACTTCCTTTCCGCAGAGACCGGAATTGTGATGTAGTGCCTCGGTAATAAATAAGTAGTGTGCTTGACAGGGATGCCACTACCATAACGCATCAACCAAATCCTGCAGACTTTAATAACCGGCCCTTGATTGATGTATTGCCTTTACCGCCGCTCTTTTAGCCATCGCAGCCGTAGCCACGACGGTGGGGGCAACGACGACGACAGGGGCCGCCTCAAAAGCCGACGATATTACTACGGCAATCGAAGCGAACTGCCGTATTATCTCTCCTATATCTTTTCAATTCGCGGATCGTTTGCGGAGTCTCGGCGCGTCGCATGGAATCGCGCACTCACCGCACGCTTTCTCCGGCTCCTGCCCCGGCTGGGCCCCGGTTCCGACCCCGACCCCCACGTTTCTGTACAAGCCCTAGCCCCGGAGCGTTTCCTGTTCGTGTTAAACACTTCATGATTACACCCGCTCAAATAACAGAGAGCACCGTAGCCCAAATCATCAATTTTCCGAACGATCACAAAATCAGAACAAACACTTTACAAACTTAACACTGTGGTTGTTATAACTATAAGAAAATGTAATGTATCCTCACTGCAATATTCTGTCCTTAACAAAATCCACGTCTACGGGTAGATATAAGTGGTTGAATCTTTAAAACGGCTGAGCTAAAAAATAAAAATATAAGTTTCCCGGCGCATCCACCTAAATGGGACCGAAAATTCATTATGTTCTTACTAATTAAAACACAGGCGTTCGTAACCGTCAACTTTTAAGTGTTAATTTTGTATATTATAACAAAATATAATTTAAAAAATATTGATGTGACTATCATAAAACTTTCTACGATTTTATGGTAAAAAGGGTAATTTGTGATATTTTTCATTTTTTAACGTTTTATTTTCCAAAAAGTTATGTATTTTATATTGCTTATTGTGGTATTCTCTACGATATTATTGTTCATTTGATGTAACTATAAAAAAAAAATCCCTGCACGGAGAAAGTTAAAATCAAGACTCGAGTCTCTCATTGATATGTTTAATAATATTCTAGTGCATGGACGGTCGCCTAAGGGCGTTACCTGCAACCGAATTGAAAATGCGATGAGCCCATTTGAAACTGTCACGGAAAGTAAAAAAAAGTAATTAAAGGGACGCCTTCCATTAAAAGACTTTGAATAGCAGATTTGCACAAAAGATAACTGGCAAGGTAGAGTGGTGCCGGTAGTGCCGGTGGTATGGGGTGGGGGATATCACAACAGATATAACAAATCTCTGAAGAAAATCAACGTTTATTACTAGGGGATGCCGACAACATATCTCTTATTAATCACGCGATCGCCTAATGAAATCACAACGGGGCGCCCCTAATATGATAGTCGCTTTCCGTGAACGGTCTAGGCTTGTGCCTGTACCCGTGCCTGTGCATGTCCGCCGAGTTCGTTAATTAGCCGTTCCACGGATGAACGATCGCGATCCTGTTGGCCAAAAGGTCGCAATCGCACCAGTGATTAGAATTTGACGCCCTCTTCCTTACTTCAACTCGTCGGTTCAAGAAGTGACAAATTCCTAATTGGAATTCCACAGTCCCCGACTCTGTAATAGTACTCACCGCACCACCCCCTTGTACCCGTTGCTCCGTTATTCCGGAAGCCGCCACGCCTAATCTCACTTAAACTCCAGAAATTTTAATTGACTCGAAATTATATTTTACCATACGGTAGACTCAGCGCCATGATGTGCAATATATGCGGCTACCGTCAGCCCCAGCCACCACATAATATCTGATATAGTCATAAAATGGCATCGCTATCAATTTTGTCGGCAAAACTTAATTTAAATTTGAAAGAAATTTTAATCGAATTTTCTGAAGAAACATGTCTAAACAATTTAATAGCGGGAATTCTCTGGCGTAGAGCCCCCGGCTTCAGTATACTTAATATGGAAAACTGGCTCCGGAGATACACAGGTAAGATATAACATATGGAACTGAAGAACCGTCGTAGTTGGCATTGTGATGACAGGAAGGGAGTAGAGCCTATAGCCGCCACCACTACCGGTGTCGGAATGCAATATGCGAGTTAGTTGCTACTCCGTAAATCTAGCCGATGTAGGCTATAAAGACAATATTAACTCTCTCCGTGCACTTACCAACCAGATGAGATTATAAAGGTGCATAATGTATCACATCATGTGACACAAGACTGATGAGCGGGTCAATTCTCAACGAACACGGCGCTGCCTTAGAACGGCCTAATCAAATTACTGCTTTCACTTTATTTTAAAGATAAACAGACACCGCTTTCTAAGTGCATGCATTCATGTTTCCTGAGTACCTTTCATTTGCTTGATGAATCGTGTTTACAAAATTAAAATTATAGCGACATGGATAGCGTTTGAGCTGAACCGCTGAACCGTAGTCGTGTTGCACTATAATTTGCATGAAAAGTGTATGAGGGCCTGCCGAACTTGCGACGTGCAATCGATAAAAAAGAAGATAGTAAATATCGGCAAACAAGGTCCCGGGCTATCTAATATAGGGGGCGGGCCGTGGTACGCGATACGTTATTAGTACCTCTGCATACCCTTGGTTCAAAAGCTGGGGAGTCGATTAACGTCACGGGAGGGAAGAGAAATAGAGCTTAAATTGCAGCACATCTAAGTTCCTTAACAGAGAATCTGCCTGGGCCGGATATTTTACAACGACTATCCGGACACACCAATGAGATGTTCACACTCCATTTACTTCATTTTACACTGTTCATTCTTTCTAGTCTTATATTAAAATTAAGTTTTAAACAAAGTTATATGGGAATTAGGCTGACTTGTAATTTATGCACACAAGTGATTTGTGACCAGCGACACCAGAAACGCTGCGGGGAATGCAAGCCATGCCCCACCCTCATCCACCGAATTTCTCAAATGGGAAAAAGCATGTCTAATGGTTAATGACGACCCACTGCTGCTGCATCGGTCTGCGGTTGTTCGACAAAGGAATTATAAGTGGAGCTTTTAATGTAGTTTGTGATCATTAGTGGGGCCATCCCGGGTGGGATGCTAGTTATACCACAACTACTAACTCCCGGAATCAGCTCGCCGTTCCACCCCCCCGCAAACCCGAGCGAGCAATTGACATTTCGTTCTGTAGTCATATCATTGTTGGTGATATCTCGGGCCGATTTAAATATTTACCGGACAAGCCCTATTATGCAACCGTTGCAATGCCACCTTCGCCGCTGGGAATCTCCCACGAAGCTCGCAGCCATCGTCAATCTTGGCTAATGTGTATTTATCAAATTGTCGAATGGGCAACTAAAATTAATTTCACTATTCTCAGACAGGCATTAATTCACGTAACCCCTTCACTGACATTTATAAGTCAGGAGTGTATTGTTATCCAGAAGTAACCGCGCGCAATGGGGCCTCGAGTAGTTAAAAGCTGCGCGGGGACGTACTCATCAAGCCGGTCCCGAGAGAGCCAGCTCTTTAGCTCTTTTGTTCGGCAGCAGAGGACATGAATCGGCACGGGGTAAGTATGGGGCAATGACGGCAAGGTGCCTGACTCGTCTGCCTAAATCCACGCCAATGCCTAACCAAAAAATCCACGATGAAATTACACTTGCTACCGTTCCGCGTTCGTAACCGGTCCGCAAGAATTCCCTATCAACTGATACTGTATATTTATTGATTGTATTCAATCGTTTACATTCATTCGTTTTTGAGTGTGGAGCCGCACCTGAGGCTGGAACGAACCGCCAAGATTGCCTCTGCTCCACAGCGCCGCAGAAGGCATATGAATACGTGACAGGCCCGTTACACGTTTGCTTTCCTAGTACAGCGACATAGCTCTATTCTGTTTCTCTTTCACTCTCTGCAACTTCACACCTAAACCTAGCATCCACATTCACTCGTGCATTTTTTAAATTGTTACCCAATAATCGTGTAATTTCAAAACACATGTTCTCGTTCCAATAACAGAATAACGACAATTCCGACCGGCACACTTTAATCAAAAACCAGTTTAATTAAAACGTATTCTATTATTATTGTTATCGCAGGTAGAAATTAAAACCGTCAAGCAACGAAGTGATGATGCGACACAGATCCAGGAAATGTAACTAGGAATTGCTACAACAAATCTCGATTCCAAAATCGGTAAGTTAATCCGACCAAGTATCTGGCGGTTAAAAGCGCGAGAGCTTGAGAAACAGCCCCAAGCTCCGGAAAACGGTTTATAAGACTGATATATCACTTCAATCCACGATTCGTTTGTTAGTATTATCGAGCACAGCGACGTAATCCGTGCCTCTGTGCCTTCGTGGTCGTAGTGCAGTGCGTCTGCGAACTCATTCCGATTCCACTGCGCTGCACACATCGTAGGTATTAATAATTCCGCCCACCTGGTTGCACAAAATCAATCTGTAATTAAACAAAACTATTCCTGTGGAACAATATACCAATTTTACCTGAGCACTAGAGTTTTTCTTTTATCCGTAACGTGGGAACATGCTGGCCCGGATGGAATGCATAGGTCATGTAAAGTATGCATCAATATTTCGTATCCATTTATGATTTATTGTTTATGTTTTTTTTTTCGTTTAATTGATAAAACGCAACTTTAACAATTTCAAAAAATCCTCGTGAAATTATAAATTTATTTCACGTAATATACCTACTTGATATATTTGTTCCTTTATTTTCGACCATTGTTTTACCAAAACGAACAATACGCGTATAATGAATTTGTTAGCGAAGTAATGGTCACATTTATGTAAAACAGGTTTACAATTGTTATATTTTATTACAATACTAAATTAGTCAATGTCACTGTTTTAACAATTGTATAACAACAAACATTCTATTACGGACGTGAATTGGGTCCGATATGGCAACGTTAATATTTAATTTTATAATAAACCCTTTTTGCGGTCTTCTATAATTTTAAAATTGCATCGAAAATACACACACACCCGTGTGTGCGCGTGTGCTCCTCGTTCCATTGAAAATTTTGATTTTGAAACTTGTCCATGTTTGAGTAATTTTATACGAAACAATAAAACGCCTGAAATAATCAGGGCCTTGTTAATTTTACCACATTATCGCAAATGAAATGCTAATCACTGCTTTCGATATTGCTTCTACTCGGATATCATAAAAGCATATACATCGAATGCAATTGGGATCGTGCTAAATCAATATGCTTGTCTCATTTCACCATATACAGTGCACGCCTAAAGTATGGAATAAATTCAGTAAAACCGAAATAAAATATTTTTGGAAAAAAATCCTCGAACAGGTCTTGATAAAAATATACATTTTTGCATGAAAGTCGACTTTCAGTCGTCATTTGTTTTTGAGTAATGAAGTCATCCATTTTGTTTTTAAATGACAACCCCCTATTTTTGTTCTTGATTTTGAGAGATCTTTTCATTGTAGAACTGGCAATATAAAAATGTTGCCATCTTACTTAAGACATTTTTCGAGTTAATGACAATTGAATATTTAGAGTTTTTGCAAAATTACCTTGTTCCAGCGCTTGTAGCAATTTTTCCAAACAACAATGATACAATAACGGGGCGCTCCGTGGCGAAACGGTTTGGCACCCGTCTTCGGTGCGAGGCGTCGTGGGTTCGAGCGCCACGCCCGGGCGGTAGCTTTTATTAACTAAAAGTTTACCGTTCGGGTCCATGGATGTTCATTGTTTGTCCCATTCGTTACAAAAATTAATTTACAATTATATTTCGTTAGTGGCCGAATAGCATGGGTTGCTTACGCCAATTCCCTTAATCATTCACTCTCCTTAACCTGCAATTCCACCCAGCATCCTTCTTTATATTAAAAAAAAAAGATACAATATGGTTTTAATTTATTCCATACCTTGTATACAAATTTATTTCAAATTTTCAACATACTTTTGGTTCAAAATATATTATGTTAAAGAGTAATATAAAATAGTATTTTTTTATTTACATTAAAAGTTAAACATTTAAAATGCTTACGTAGGAAGGTCTGCTATGGCCGTTTTCAAACCATTCATACTATTATATACTTTTGCTTAATAATAATAATAATAATATATTTGTCATAGCGTTAAAAAAATATTGTTTCAACACAAGTGAAAGTGCATTCGCCTGAGCCGTCGGTTCCTTTGAATATACAATAGATAAGTTTACACGAGGGAATCTGGTGTTAAAGGGCAAGTGAGTACATGCCCTTCCAAGCTTCTTAAGGAAATTGGAAATCTCTCACCCGTGTAACAAAATCAATAAAACGACATATATAATTGATAGTTTGACATCTTATTAATTTAACAAAAAATAATATATATATATATATATATATATACAGGGTATTTTTTTATCGTGGGCCATAGGATTTTATATGCTGAAAATTATACCTTATATTAATGTGTATTTTATCATAAAATTTTGAAGGAAATTTTAGTTAGTAATATAAATCAATTATTTTTCTACATGATGTGCTAGTCAGAATAACTTAAACATGTTTTATTCCATTAAAAAATGAAATTATTTAAAATAAGTAACTGAGCAAACATAATCAAAGTACCTTGAATTTCTGAAATGTCAGATTGATTAGTGAATTAATTTCATTTTTTAATGGAATAAAACATGTTTAAGGTAATCTAATTAAGCGCATCATGTGGAAAAGTAATTGATTTATTACTAAAATTTGCTTTAAAATTATATGCATTAAAACAAGGTATAATTTTTAACATGTAAAATCCTATGGCCCACGATAAAAAAAACGTAGTGTATATATATATATATATATGTATGATTTCTTTTCAGTATATTACAATCATCATTTGTGGCTGAAGTACAAAGCCACAAAATATTTTGCCCGGCGCATCCACCAAACCATAGCTATACATTTGTAGTGTCATTATCAATAATTGTGTTTATATATTATTTTTGTATATATAAGGTGACATCTGACATTTTTAAATTTTATTTTTAATTTATATACAACTAGATAAGAGTAGTCCAGTTTGATTATGTTTAATAGCATATCGGTACAATCCTTACTACAGGCCGGGCCTTTTAGGATGACGAGAAGCGGCGCAGCCCGAATAGCTCCGAATGCGCCGTTTACCGTCGTTCGGCAGATTTAAAAGTTTCTGCTCGGCGCACACTAGCGTAACGTAGGGGATAAGGGAATCATTTTTTGGTCATTGTGTTGATTTATAATGAAATGAATATAGATAAAATATATCTTGAATATAAAATTGGTTTACTATTTTAATCACGTATGCATGGTGTACTTACCACGTAAATGGTTATAATGGTTCGTCGCCACTGAGGATTTTTTTAATTT
The DNA here is from genome assembly GCA_910593695.2 of Ocypus olens. Taxonomy (NCBI): domain Eukaryota; kingdom Metazoa; phylum Arthropoda; class Insecta; order Coleoptera; family Staphylinidae; genus Ocypus; species Ocypus olens. The sequence continues at coordinate 17,393,700 of OU343057.1, forward strand.
AACGGCAGCACGACACCGCTGCGCACCCAAGTCTCTCGCCATCCTAAAAGGCCCGGCCTGTACATCACATTATACCAGGCACTTAATTTACTACATTACACCAGGATAATATTGTAATAATGAAATTAACTTTTGACAATTGGCATTGAAAAGAAGTCTGGCATTTCACCAGAAAGGCGATAAAGGAAATGGATATAAATTTATCAAAACTAATTATACCATCATTTTCCTGACTCTAAAACTAAAAAATGTGATATTGTTGAGAATAAACTTCTGAGAAATCAATCGTTCTTAAAGTTTGATATTTTTCTAAAAGTAAATCAGGAGAGAATGATCAAATACAGAATTATGCATGATTGCTTGAAATAATGTTTTTCTTATAAATTTATAAAAGCATTTAGATATGGAAAACAAAATTTATTTAATTTGAGTTTTCGCGCGAACAAGTGAAGATATTAACACGCGGTTAATAGGATAATGAAGGTCATTAATGTGGCTACTTATACTGTTTGGCCCCTTTTTGTAAACGCACAAGAAAGCTTTCAAAAAATAAAATTATTCTTAAAAAACTAATTTTTTCATGTTTACACCAAGTTTCTGGAGTTCCATGATCCGTAAAAAATCTGGAAAATATGCTGTTCTCTAGTTTTGGGTGTAATAAAATTAAATCAATTAAATCCGATCACACAACTGACCGGAAAAAATACACACAATTTTACAGTGCAAAAACGAATTTTTACCACATTTTTGGTAGAAGTCGAAAATAACAGTAAATGAGCAATGCACTTGCAACTGGCGGGGGCCGCCACACCCATCTTATCCCGCTACCCCCTTTATTTAATTCCTCACCTTCAATTGTCATTTACTCGAAACATTTCTTATGTAAGATAAAAAGATCTCTCAAAATCAAGAACAAAAATAGAGGGTTGTCATTTAAAAACAAAATGGATGATATAAATACTCAAAAACAAATGTGTACTGAAAATCGACTTGCAAAAATGTGTATTTTTATCAAAGAAAATAGACCTGTTCGACGATTCTTTTTTAAAAATACGGACACTGAATACATCTTTATTCAGACAATACATTTACACGAAAATACAAAATGAACGTAAATTTAAAAAATGTGTTTGTCTGGGCTACCAACCATCGGTCTTTCTGCACAATAATTCTTATAATTCATAATTTTGATTTTCGAAAAAATTAGATAATTGCGAAATTTTATAATTTGTAGTCAATACTTATACAAGTATAAGAGTTAAAGAAAATAAATAAACAATAATAGATTTAGACAATGCCAAAATGAACAACTGTTTCGATTTCTCAAAAGCCCACTAGTTTAAGATAAATATTATATACCATCAAATCGGATAAGGATGCTTGGCCACATCAATATTTTTGTATTTTTCTAATACCGTAACAAAAGACTAAATATCACTGTCAGAATAAATTGTGAGTACAAAACACGTAATTGTGCCGTAGAATTGTATTTTTCTAATAACGTAACATAAGACTAAATATCACTGTCAGAATAAATTGCGAGTACAATTGTAATTGTGCCGTAGAAAGTGCACTTTATCAAATGAAATTATTTGAATATTAAATATTTGTAATATTATACAACATATATTGAAACGATATTATTATTATTTAATATTTACACATTTCCAATTATTGGCTGACCCCTCCGGAAAATTGTCCGAGTCCAACTTTAGAGTTTCCAATTGTTCTAAAACCCATTCTGAATCATGGCCGGTAAAAAAATTAAAACACATTTTTTCAGATCGTAGTCTAAAAATTTATAATGTTTGTGTATCTCCGTAGGTGGAGACTCAACCAATGAGCTATCCGCTAAAGCAGTGTTTCTCAACCTTTTTGGAAAAAACGCCCACTTTGTCAGGTCCTCTAGTTAATTCGCCCGTTCTAAATTTTAACAGCTTAAAAATTTGAAAAGAACGAAGTAAAACAACATTTAGTATATATTATTTGAAGATAGATACACCATAAACGAAGTTTAAAGTTTTAGTGAGAGCTTTTAGATATTTAATAAAAGTAATAAAAAAATTGTATCTTGGTTTTCAGAACGTTGTAACGTTTCCGGCAATAGGTGTCGCCCTAATTGTTTTTCTATCCTAACGGTTACTTGATTGGTTTATAAGGGCAATCAGAACTCTTTACTTGATATTGATGATTTTAATGCCAAAATTCAGAGAATTTGGTGTGTTTTCAAGTGTTAATGATGTGTTAAAAAAATTTTATATAGAAATATTCATGTCAAATCAATGAGAATTAATAAAATCTGAAATTTTCCAAGTTCTAATATTAAATAAATTAAAACATTTGTTTGGTTTCATATTTGTATATTCAGTTTCCAGACACTTGTTTCGGTCAATGACGACTATTCTCAAAGGAATTACAAGAATAACTGTTATTATTATTTATTTTAAAAGGTATTAAGAAATATTCATAATGAGAACGAAAACTGCCAAAATCCTTCAAATTCAAAAGCAACAAATTCTAGTTTTCGATTTTTTTAAATTGCCGAGGCGTGAAAAGCATTACTTGATTTATATACAGGGTGTATTTGAAATAACGAACAGGCTCGTAACCACAAAGAGATTATATTATTTTTAAACAATATTCGCAATTATTTTGTTTATAACTGTAACAAAAAGCCCGCAATTAATTATTAAAGTTAATGAGTGAAAATACGCAACATGTTTGGGGGCAGTGGTAATGTGACCTAATTTTTAAACGGCATCGGCTTTAGATATCGAATTACAACAAGCGCGTAGGAAATATCCGAGTGCCCTTTAAGCGTCAATGAACTGTTTATCTTTTACAAAAAAAAAAACGTTGCGATAACACTTCAAATTTCGGAGGCAAGATATCGTATCTCGCGTTTTAAATAAACAAACACACATTCCATGCAGACCTAATTAACTGAGAAAAGCATCGGTTCTCAAAATGTTTAAAAAACCTCGAAAAATTGGGAAAATTCAAAAAAAAATTTTAGAATAAATTTTGACGGAAATGGGTTCACAAATATTTTGTGTATGTGCCTGTTCGTTATTTCAAATACACCCTGTATATGCTGAAATGTGTAAAATTTAGTCTGTTTTAAGAAAGTATAAAAAAATATTCATGCCAAAGTACGAAAATTGACAATCAACAAAATCGGCTTCCGAACGCGTTATTTGATTTTGAAAATTTAAATGTCAAAATATAACGAATTCCGTGTGCTTGAAACAGTATTAGGAAATGTTCATGTCCAATGAAAATTGCTGAAATTCGGTTTTCAAAGTTGAAAGAAAAAAATTCGGGTTTTGGATTTTTTTAAATAGTTTTGATTATGATATTTTGTATGTTTAAAAGGAGGGGAATTTAAAATGTTTTAAGTGGTATTGTAAATATTCATGTAGAGACAATGAAAATTGCTAAAATCCAAAATTTTGCATTCAACAAAATCAAGTTTTTAATTTCGAAAAATTGTTTACTTTGCAAACGCGGTATTTTATTTTGATGATTTAAATGCCAAAATGTAGCGGATTTAGTGCGTTTAAAAAAATATCAAGAGATAATCATGTCGAGTCAATGATTTCGAACTTCAAAGTCAACACTCGTCTTTAATTTTTAAACATTGCCGAGGTGTTGAACGCATTTTTGGATTATGATATTTTATATGTTAAAAAGTAGAGCATTCAATGTGCTATAAATGGTACTAAAAATATTCATATCGAGACAATGGAAATTGCCAATATCCGAAATTTTTCAAGTTCAAAATTAACAAAATTAAGTTTATGATTTTTTGATAAATTGTTTAATTATGATGGTTTAATTTCCAAAATGTAGCGAATTTTGTGTGTTTTTTCTTCATATTACATTTAAAAAAAAACTTTCATGCAAATTCAACGCAACTTGGCAAATATTCAAGTTTTTTTTTTATTTTAGCAAAGTTTAATAACATTTGGTACTAATTTCTAAAGACATAATCTTGATCAAATTTTTAGGCGATGTGAGCCATTTCTGCAGGCGGGTATTCAAAATGCATTTGCCCCCACAAAATGACCATCGCAAATACGGATTGTTAGATAAACGCCCAATTTAGACCATCAGGGGCGATATTGCCCACGTTGAGAAACACTACGCCAAAGCAATGTTCCTGCTCATACATCGCTGGCTATTCTGGGTTTTAACAAACTCAACCTTAATAACCAAGAAATTTTATTTGAATGGCCTGCGACCTTTTTCCGTTCTCTAAGATGAAATTCCAATAAAAATGCCGTTATGATACAATTGAGACGATCTAGTTAAAATCGCAATATTTTAAGTTCAGCAATAACCTCATTTTCATTTCTCTAAATATCGGTTTGCGGTTTTGGAGTGTCGACGAATTATAGAAACGTTGGCATTGCAAATGCACCAGAGAATTAATTTATTTTGTGCGCCCCAAAGAGTGCAAGCACAACTATTAGTTCCCTTCTATATCAATATACCATCTTAAATAGTTATTGCTATTCAGCAGTTTCCAAATTCTCTAAATACGACACTGATTTCCAATAAACCTTATTTTGCAGACATTGCTTCTTGTGATGTTTTCCCGTTCTCCAAAATTGACTTTAAATTGAAGCCACGTAAAACCCCAAGTGACTACATCCAAAAATAACCGCGAGAGGTGTTAAAATCATTTTATATTGAAGACTTCTGCAATGCATTGAGAAAGCGACAGGATCACTGTATGCATTTGTAGTCACTGAAAAAAGTTACCAACGACATAAAATCGAGCAAAAGATTATTGATTAGAGCAGGGGCGGCTCGTTATGCAGAGCCATGGAGCCATGGCACTACCTCTAATTTCATGCTCGCAAAGAATTTTGTATTTCTAAAAACACCTAAATATTAAAACAATGCCTGTGAAAGTTTAATGAGTGGAGAAAAATCGCAATGCATTTGTTCCCCAACGTAAACGGAGCCAATTTACTTCTGGTACGGCATTTCGTTAGAATGTAGGCAGCGGCAAAAGTATTGTACTCACTGAATTGATGTAGATAAAACATTAAATTCGTCGTTCAATTTTTTTGCGGTTTTGAAAAGATAACTCTTGAACAAAATGGCAGATATTAAAAATTCTTTCAGAAAAGTGTTGTACTCTTTGGCAAATTCTGCCAGCAAAATGTTTCATCAAATAGATGCACATAAGACCCAAAAAATGTAGTTTGTAGTTTTTTGAGCGAAAGGACAGATTTTGAAAATGCGTTCGGCACAGCGTTTTACTAATTGAACAGATGTAGATGAGGTCAAAAAAAAATATTTTCTAATATTATTGAGGATAACTCTTAAACGAAAAAACAGAGTTCAAATTCTTTTAGCAAAGAAGATGTTGATGCTAAAAAAATTAAATTTGCCGTTAAATTAATTTCTGCTGTTTTAAAATTAACGCAAAACGTTGAAATTGCACGATTTCAATGCCCGAAAATTTAAAATTGCCATTTTGTTTTTTTTTTTATTGCACAACAGTCCGATTTTGACATTATAACCTCAAAATGTGACAAACCGTTGTTGCTGTTCTTGTAGCGATGAAAACAAAATAACTAGTTATTTAGTAACCGCTGTTTAAAGTGACAGTTACTGTTACTAAAAAATAGTATTAAAATTATTTAGTAGCCGTTATTTAAACTAACCTCAGAAAACTTTACTCAGTGTAACAAAGAAAATCTTAGATTCTAATCGAATTTGGCAACGTGGCAAATTTAGTGCAATTTAATGTTGTTTATGAAATCAACGCAAAATGACAAAATCGCACGTTTTCAATGTTCAAAAATAAAAAATCACGATAATGATGTTTTAAATCACACAACTACCGAACACGGTGTTCGATTTTGAAAATATGGCAAAAGTGTAATTTTAAAATCTCCCTTTTTTAATTTTTTTAAATTTTAAAATCGTGATTTTGATTTTTGAAATTGCACAACTGCCGAACGCACTGTGCGATTTTTATGATTCAAACGTCAAAATATCGACAATTTAGCGTAAGTTTAGTACGAATTACCAAATTTTCTGTAGAAATTAACACGAAATGCAGTTTTTAAATTTCCAAGATTTCAAAATCGCGATTTTGATTTTTGAAATTGCACACCTGCCGAACGCGTTGTCCGATGTTAGTGTTATTTTAAAACGGATTACAATATTTTCTCGCGAAATTAACACGAAATGGAAAATTGCTGTTTTTAAATTTCCAAGATTTGCCCAGCGCGATTTTGATTTTTTTTAAATTGCACTACTGCCGCACGCACTGTTCGATTTTGACGATTCAAACGTCAAAACATGGCAAATTTTATGTAATTTTTTTTGATATTAACACAAAATGTAAAAATTGCATTTTTTAAATTTTCAACATTTTAACTTTTGAACTGACGACGAGATTTGTAAAATTCTTTCAGCAAAGTCTTATATTCATCCGAAAGATGTAAATAGAACCAAAAAAATTAATTTGGTGTTCAATTGTTTTTCGGGTTTCAGAGGTTGACTCTTGAGTGGATGACCAAATTTGGCAAATTCTTCCAGCAAAGTGTTGAACTCGATTAGGTAAGACCAAAAAATTAAATTTGCCGTATAATTGTTTTGTGGTCTTTCAGGATAACTCTTAAACGGATAAACAGATATTTAAAATTCTTCCAGGAAAGTATTACACTCACTGTGTGTATAAAAAAATAAATTAATTGCTAAATTGTTCTGTGGTTTTGAAAAGATAGCTCTTGAACAAAATAGCCGATTTTAGAAATTTCTTCTGAAAGTATTGTACTCGTCGAATAAATGTATAGGACCAAAAAAATCATTTATCTTAAATTTCTTTTTTTTTTGATAACTTGTGCACGGATGACCAAATTTGGCAAATTAGCAGTGTTGTACTCGCCGAATAGATGCAGATAAGACACAAAAAATTAAATTTGTAGTTCAATTGTTTTCTGTATTTTTGGGATAGCTCTTGAACGAAAGAACAGATTTTGCTAATTCTTTCGGTACTTGATAAGATCAAAAAAAAAATTCCGTTTTTCAACCAAAAATAAGTTTCAAATTCTTAATTTAAGGAGATGTAGATAAGGTTACAAAATACAATTCGTCGTTTAACTGATTTCCGTGGATGAAGAAGATTGAATGCGTGATATGTGATTTTGTGGCGGAAAATCGAACTTGGTCTTATCTGGTCTTATCCGCCGATTGACCCGTTCCTGACCCCTCTAGCGTGATACTGTTATCCGCTAGTTGACCCCAGTCTTGAGATGGCACTGGGGCTCAATTGTTGTTTTTTTTTTGATAACTTGTGCACGGATGACCAAATTTGGCAAATTAGCAAAGTGTTGTACTCGCCGAATAGATGCAGATAAGACACAAAAAATTAAATTTGTAGTTCAATTGTTTTCTGTTTTTTGGGATAGCTCTTGAACGAAAGGGCAGATTTTGTTAATTCTTTCGGTACTTGATAAGATCAAAAAATAATTTCCGTTTTTCAACCAAAAATAAGTTTCAAATTCTTAATTTAAGGAGATGCAGATAAGGTTACAAAATACAATTCGTCGTTTAACTGATTTCCGTGGATGAAGAAGATTGAATGCGGCCTATTTTTCGTCTTTATTTATTTTTTAGTGCTTCTGCAACAAGTAAAGGTTTTCAATGATCGATTTTTCTTTCTTCGAAAAGGAGGCGGTGAGATATATTGTGTATGCTAAGTGGCTCTACCATCAAAATTTTCCACGAGCCGCCCCTGGATTAGAGGCAAATTATGTTCAACATTCATAACATATGTTTACCTACAAATACCAATGTAGACGTCAAAGTACGTACAAAATAATTTTTTTCTGTAATAAAATAAAGGTTTAATTTCGACGTTATCAGGCTTCTGTTAACTCTACGTTTACTCTCAATTAATACCATGATAAAAGCATATTTTAATATTTCCTTATATTTCTTGTAGCATCTTCTATCCATCTGGTATTTATCTGTTCCACTGTCATTTCATTTACAGCTTATTCTTGCTTCCAACTTAGAATACATTTCACACCTGTGATATACAACCCTGGTACGGACACTCAGTGCCCCAGTGTGATATGTGATTTTGTGGCGGAAACATCGAACTTGGTCTTATCCGCCGATTGACCCGTTCCTGACCCCTCTAGCGTAATACCGTTATCCGCTAGTTGATCCCAGTCAGTGACCCCTGTCTTTAGGTGGCACTGGGGCTCAAGTAAGTACAACAATTTTGAAACTGTTTAATCGATACTCTGGCTGCTAATCGATTAGGTGTATTGCCGCGAGCTAAACGGTCCAGAAAGTAGTTGCCAAAGTCGGTCACAAGGTCACCTTGGAATGTAGGAGTCCTTTACTAATACCTCTGTCTCTATGTTACAGAACCCAATTGTTTACTACCCATCTGAGCTACGCCGGTAACACCTACTGTTTCCAAAATGTGGTTATTAGATTTATGCTAGCTACACATTTCATAATATTTCTACAAATCTATAACGAACAAATTCAATAAAGACGAAAAGTAGCCTGAGTATATATGAATATTCAACCATTTGTAACTGTAAAATTGAAAGTAGTTCATATATTCAAAGTACTGTTCGGTACTTTATTGAATACTTCTCCAACAAGTGGCGGTTTTTCAATTTTCAAGGTTCGCATCCTTTTTTCAGATCTACTCTTCTAATCCAAACGTCCTGCAATAATCATTCAGAACTTGATCAAAACTGCAAACATATGTATACTATTTTACATGGTCTTCTCTTATGTCGGTCTGTTCTTTCAATCCAAGCATTCCAATAATAATTTACCCAGAATTTCTGCGTTGTTAGATAAAATCATGTTTAGAAATTAGTCAAAAACATAAACTAGACCTTATAAGAAATAAATTTGTCGATGTAGCCCTTTAATTAAACATCCACAAAATGAACAATAATAAGTTCTTCGTTCATTTGTAAAAAACGTTGATCGAAATTAACACGGTTAATTAACATTAAATTGAACAAAGTACTGAGGATGTACTTCAACATCTTTATAATCTATCAATTATAAATGTCTCCAGGTAATCAGCAAAACGTCAAGAAAGATCTCGATTAACGTTAATTTAAAGAGTTGATCAAAGTTGGTCATGACTTTAACTGACGAAAATATTAGACTTATTAACAGACTATCTGATCTTACATTCCAAGAGTTCTTAAGATAACAAAAAATAGTGCGAAGAAGTTCTTATTATATAAATCACTTTCTAGAAGTTGATCAAGATTACTGACGATGGCATCAACTGTTACATGTTCGACCCTATAATATGCCAAGATTTTCTGCAATGCTGAGCTAGTCTTTCAAACAAGACTGAAAATAATCAATTATGATCGACCTCCTTCGTTGGTTTGAAAAAATCACCTTTCAAAATTTGAACTACCGATGATAACTTAAACTAGCTAATTAGACTAAGTTGCTAAAAATTACCGTGATGATTGTGATTGCACAGTTTAATTATTAATGAATATTTAAAAATGTATCTGCAGTTGGATTTGAACCAGCGTCCTTCGGACTAACAAATATAACATGTTTTCAAATGTGTCTCCTTCTACGTAGACCTAGACTTCCAACTGAAACATCCTCAGAATAGTCAACAATGCCAAAAAAGTGTTTTGTTAAAACAAAAAAAATCTTTTAAAAGCTGATTACATGAGCAATAATCTGTGTAATTGATATATAACTTCAAGTAACTTTGTTCAATTGAAAACAAATCACCTTTCACAATTACTAAATTTTAAATACCACACAAGCTAGAAGCAATATCTTGCAAAAGTCGATTTCATCTTTCAATTCTTCAAATAAATAACAGTCTTCTTTATAATGTTAAGAAAATAACGTTTCTCAGAAGACCGAGAAACCAGAGTAAAGATAGCGGTTATTTGAAAAATTCGCCAAGGATTGGTAATCAATTTTCTCGGTCTTTTTACAATTCCAAATTGACTAACACACTTCTTCGGTTGTATGTGGCTAGAAAATTCGTTTCCATCTAGGACCAAACAATTGATTATAGGTGTTTGAAAATCATCCGTCCTGAGTAAAGATAGCGGTTATTTCAAAAATTCGCCAAGGGTTGATATTTAATTTTCTCGGTGCTTTTACAATTCTAAATTGACTAACATACTTCTTCCATTGTATGTGGCTAGAAAATTCGTTTGCATCTGGGGCCAAATAATTGATTATAGGTGTTATGACGGGCCAGAGAGACAGCGGTTATTTGAAAAATTCGCCAATGGTTAATATCCAATTTTCTCGGTTTTTTACAATTCCAAATTGACTAACATACTTCGTAGTATGTATGTGGCTAAAAAATCGTTTCCATGGGGGACAAAAAAAATGATTGTAGGTGTTTTAAAAACGTCCGAACAGTGTACAGATAACGGTTATTTGAAAATGTCGCCAGGGGTTGATAATCAATTTTCTCGGTATTTTCATAATTCCAAATTGACTAACATCGTTCTTAGAATGTATGTGGAGAGAAAACTCGTTTCCATCGGGAGCCAAAAGACTGATTATTTGAAGTTTGAAAATAGACATTGAATGTGTCGCCAATATTTACAAAAATTGCAAACAAACAGTTATAAATTGTGACATAAGTTATGGGTGTTAAAGTAGAGCCAAAATGGGATCTTTTCCCGAAAGAATCATTAAATTTGGTTGAAAAGTCGCCGAGTTATGTGCGAAAAACATCAAAATGCACACCCATAACTTGGTGCCAAATCGTCGTAGGAACTTCGGTCTTTGAGTCCTCCACAGGGAATTGATCAAATTTTAATGCCTTTATGGTGGATCGAGTCCGTAGAGTTGAAAAAAATTGTCGACATAGTCAAAGTTAGACAAGGTTTTCTGAAAAAACTTTTTTCACAGGGGTGCTGGAGGGGGGCGAAAAGGGCTACATTTAAGTTCGCATGCATGTCTTTAAAGAAGACACTTCAAAGTTTTTCGCCCTAAAAAATACGCCGAATTATGGCGGTTTGAATATTGTCGAAATTTCACGAATTTCAAGTGTTTTCGTGTAGATATAATAGATATAATTAATTCTACCTGGTAAAAACTTAATTTGGATTCTGAATGTTCAAAATTCTCGACTAGTTTCGCCTTGACAGGGAGATTGTTTTAAATGCCCTAATAAGGCGAAAGTAATCAAGACTTTTAAATATTTGAAATATTAAAACAATTAATTGTTTTAAAAGTATTTTTCTTTATTAAGTGATTTCGAAAATCAGCCTCATCAGTTCATCTACGCCTGATATGTTTAGAAGTTTTACTCAGAAATTAGATTATATATTTGCATAAAATCTTTTTTTTAACTACATAATTTATGTAGATTGGGTATTTTGGTATAGTTTTAGTGTGTATAGTTTCGGGTGTCATTATTATAATAATTTATGTTGTTGGAATGTAGGGAAGTGGATAGCTGTTTCATTTAATGGGATACAAAGTTGTGTTTAAATGAGGGAAACCGTTAGTGAACCGATCGATCGGAATGATACTAATTTTAAATATTGTGTGAAATGTGAGAAAAGCGATTGAAAGCGGTTAAAGCCATTCAAAATAGTGGAAAGGAAACGCAAAGAGTAAATTGGATACGAAATGCATCTCATAAAGAGAAGTAAATGATAAGCTAAGTGAAGAGTAAATGTGTCCTCGACCAATTGAGACCAGTAGGAAGTAAATGAGATATGCTAATATATAATATCCGGGGAGGTGTCATCAGCACACACGGGGTGACGGCGGCAGCAAGAATGAGAGGTGTGATGGGGCAGGGGGTAAGGCGTTAAAGTAGAAGAGGAGCAATGTATTGCTTATAGGCCCAGCACCACGAGGAGTCAGGTTAGTCCTTCTCCCGCATCAAGCAGGCGACACCCGAGCGAATCCTTTATTAATACGGCCAGACGACTTCCTAAATCAGACTGATTACGGATCGCGAAGGAGCTCGCTCTCGTTTACAAACTCCCGGTCCGTTACTTTTACAACTACTTGCCAAGACAATGTAATTAAATGGCATCCATTTGTAATTTCAGAGCGGCGTGCTGGGAATGTAGACGGCGTTACATGGAGAAGGTGTGACTGCGCGGCCCGCTACAATCCCATCGGAACGCCAATAAAAACAGGCAGCTGCTCTGTCAATACTTGCAACCCGCGAAGAATAATTAGCGGCCCATATTTACATGCCGCGGCCGTACAACGAGGGATGAGCGGCTTTGTGACGGGCCAGAGAGTTGCGTCTGCAATATTCTAGCTGCCTGCTTGGCATACCATGCAAATCTAATTGACCTTGCAGAGTTTATAAATGACCCCGCGAAAGCTGTCACCAGCAATAATGTGTCCCATCAGATCACCCGTCGCCGCCAATGAACTATGAGAGTTTGAAATCGTCAGCGAAAAAACTCTTCATTAGCACTCGGAAAATGATCGCTGTCAGTGGCAGGCCGCCGCCACTCCGTCGGTCAATCATTCCGTCATTAGCGCCAATACGCTAGACAAAACATATATAGTTAAACTAGATATACGATCATTAGAGCCTCGCTATAGTATCATTCCATATTCCCATGCACCAGAATGAATGCGATGTGTGGCGACCCTGCTCTCTGGCTTTTACTACTCACTAGCACATCAACTGCCTACAAACCAAGGGACATATAATATGCATGTGCATACATACATCCTGAATGGGGATGTTACGAGCGCCGGCTAGGCTACCACTTCAATGCCGTCACCACAACCAGCCACCAGCCACCAGCCACACCAGTGCACCTGCACGTCTATCCACCTATACATTTACACATTTACACATCTACACATCTACACATCTATATAGTAACAGGGAAGCTTCCTACGCTATGGACGTACACACGAACACAACATAAAGAGCGGAAAGCCTTGATGAATGTCCGGAATTAATATCATCGGTGATTAATGAAACGGCTGCTGACCGACCGGGAACTTTACACAATAATAGATCACAATACGCATTTCGCCTGCCGGACAACGGTCACTCCGTACCGTAAACGGGTCCATTGTTCCAATGTGTCTTATTCAACATACTTACATAAATTTATTCATACAAATCCAGAATTATAATGGTTGGTATACTAAACACGCATGTATACAAACAAACATAAATATATTCCACTAACGCCCGCCAATAATACACTTTTATATATTTAATGCCTCTGCAAGTCTAAAAGTTATAAGGCTAGTAGAGAATATAGTTAATGTAATAGTGAAGGGAACAGCCGGTGCTCATTCGGTAGCTATTGCAAGTTTTTGCAGAGTCTCTTATTCTTAGCGTGGCCACCTTGTGTCCACAGTAATCGCTTACTTCGCGCCATTGCTAAGCACTCTGGCACATGTTAGGCAATGACTTCGGCGACCAAATGAAATGGAGTTCTCGAACTGGCACCGAGTGTGAGAATGGGAAGTACTCATTACGCTAATACCAAGAACAATCTGGAATCCATTACCTAAGTTCTAACCGTAGTGAAACGGAATAAAAATCGAATTATTCAGTTATTCGTCGTTACAGAGAAGGGACGATTCATAAATTGCCTGTTGCTATTGATGTTTAATTGAATCGGGGGATATTTTATCCGAGTGATAAGAGTGAATGGTGGATGCGCCGGGCGATGCGATGGAGAGATAGGGCCGACTGTTGAAGTGATGGATCGCCGTCCGTTTCGATATCGACAGTTAAGTAAGATTGCTGTCAGATTGCATGCAAATTGCGAGGCGCGCATGTGTTTATCCACTCTATGGGCGGAAAGGGAAGACATGTACGGGAAATTAATGTTTGTGTGAGAGGGTGAGCCCGTCTGGCGGACCGCGGACGACCGACAGCTAGAGCCGCGCATACAAGAAATCAATTTAACAACCCCAATGCAGTGCGTAAAGAAATACATTATCATCTAATGTGTTGATTGCTAGCGTCCGTGAACAAAATTCCGGTATGGGATACACTACACACGATCCGGCATTACTGCTCATTGTGAATGGCTGGGACTCCGAGCGGGCACGCATTTCCACAAGCCAATTCACCGGAACATCCATCATAATTAATTCAACGCAATTATTCGGAAGTAACTAAGCTAATAAATACTATCAATCGACGGGACAGGGCGGGATTGTTTGGCATCGCGATACCTTTCGAAATGCGGTTGTCATACAACCACCATCCCATTAATGTTTCAGTGATTGCGGGAGGGGCGTTAATCCCATTCACATATATGAATGGTGAACTCTCAGGGAGATGTATAGCTAAGAGGAAAACGCGAATAGAACAGATAAAGCTTTTATATATATATATATATATATATATATAAGGTATATACGCGCGCATATCACGCCACGAGTCCCGCGCACCGCGCCAGAAACTAATGGCTTTTAATAAAAGCCATGACTATAAAAATGTTGATTTACGCTTAGTTGCGATGATTACTGATCACAAATTTTTAGGGAGATTCCTAAATACTTCCACCACGTATAATTAAACATTTTTCATCATTATGCTCGGAAATTTATGATCGCGCCGCAGGAAACGGAATCATTCCGCTGCGGGAGCTCATATAAGATCGGAACACCACTTCGTCGGCTTTTAACTGTCGTAATTTCACCATTTTTTCTTGTTTGCTTTCTCTTCTGCCCACGTCCCCACTGACCGCCGCGCACACCGATTACACTATCGACGACACGCTATTTTATCTAAAACCGTTTAACGCATAAAGTCTCCTTATCATGCCAGCACAAATCAACCAAATCGATACACTCCAAATTAATTTTCTTCATCTATTATTTTATTTCATATTTCAATCCATGAAGGGTTATAAACTAGATTGCATCCTTTCCGCGATATTGCTATCGTTGCATTTCCGGCGCAACGGCAAAATGCTGACCACTTCATAAACTATACCGCAATCTGCATAAGTGCATCGAAAAATAATTAAATATAATGCAAATACAAAACGTGGCGTTTTCCGGGAATTATTTATAGCCGTGTGCTATTGGTTCAGTGCGAGGGCATATTCATTTTCAATAGATTTTAATAGCTGTTTAAACTAGCGAAACGATAAAGAAGAATAACAATTTATAAACAACATCGACCTTTAAAAATACACGTGATCCGTCTAATAGAAAATTAATATTTTACAGCAATTTTATCTTTTGTAAACACGAGTAATCAATTACTGAACATTACAAGCATTTAACAACACAACACATTAATCTGGTTGATTTCAACAGATGGAATCTTTTAATACGGAATTGTGGCTCTGGTTATGATGTGAATTAGAACTCACGCATTATTTTGTTAAAAATATTTACACACGCGTCAATGAATTAATTATTTAATTGGCATCCGTAACCCTTCAACTGACAGGCCGTTCGTATTTTCGGTTTGAACTCGATTGGAGTAAAAGTTGTAGTGAATAATTGCTCATGTTACTGATCTATAAATCGCCGAAAGTGATAAATACATGAAATGACCAATCCTTTAAATTACGATTATAAAAGCGGGACAAATGAGTATGCGTTCGCTGAAAGTGAATGTTCGGTTTGATTGCTAGTTGTATCACTAAGTCGTAAACTTTTGTAAAAGTTTAGCGAAAGAGATGAACTTGTTCCGTTTGTTAATAGTGGTTGGTTACGTGCGGTTTGGTTAGTTTTAATTAGTAGAGGTGTTCGCATACCTTGGAGATCCGTGGTGGAAGCGCGAGATGTGAAAGAGACGAGAGATCGCGTGTTCTGAATTTAAGTTCGCGATGCGAAGGAGCGCCGATCGGAGGGTCCCGCTAGCGTCGCTCGAACGGTCCCCGTTGCCGTTGCTTCCGCACCCGTACTAGTTTCCGTCCCGAGCGTTTCGAGCGATTCGAGCGGCGGTTATGTACTGAAGGAGCACCGCGTGCCAACACTCGAAGGCCCGCGACCGCCACCGAGCCGGGCAGCGAGCCTGTGGGAGCGGCGTCGGCCACACCACGCCTCCAAACACTGAAACAAATGCGACGTGAAGTGAAGTAACTGTTGCTTTTGCAGAGCCGGAGCCGGAGCCAGAGCCGAAGCCGAGCGCGGCCTGAGGGACGCTCCCTCACGGAAATCTGCACAGGAATGCAATTTCATCAAGAGCATAGAACGCAGGAGTGTTTTCTCAGTGCGGATCACAAGGCTCGGCCACACGGAAAACAAAGTTATAAGTCGCGGTTACGGTTTCATTACACACATACACATACACATGCACATTCACGTACACAAATACAAACGCGTACACATAGCGATGCGGGCACACGCACACGGGGAGATCGAGCACATCTATTGAAAGACTCGTTTGTGTTGCGATCCCGCGTGTTTCCGATATCTCTTTGTGGGCTTTTTATCTAAATGCAGAAATTAGGTTAGGGGGAAGTTCGGCCCTTTCAGTGTACAGCGTGGAGGGTTCGTTTCCGCCCCGGAGCGCGGGGAATTAGAACCGACAGTAACAAATGAAATAATTGATATAATCGATATGAATGGCTCTAGGACAAATGTGTCGGATAGGTGTGAAAACTTAAACTGAAGTAAGGATCTTGATTAACGAATGTTAAAGTCCGAACGCACCAGCCGCCGACTGGTGCAAGTAGACACTCGACTAATTAATATTTGGTAAAACGTTGAGCTACCGCCGGTTACGCTGTAACAGCAAACGTACGGCGTTTGGAGGTGAAGGGTCGTGGCTGGGAACTACAAACTGAGAGCCGGGAGCCGGGACGGGAACGGGAACGGGCAAGGGGTGTAGTAACAATGCGGTCGCCGGAGATGCTTAATATACTGCGGCCGGGGTAATGAACGTAAGATGAAACAGAAACAACGATAAACGTCCTTAACACCTCCTGATGAATAGCTTAAGCGAATGTAGTCGGCATGGTGGGCCCGTAGCCGGCATGAGTAACTTGAACCGGAGCAGGAATGGCACCTTAATGACGAGGAATGACGTAGCCGAAGTGGCGGCAGGTTATTAAGCAGTGCCGCTATTGAGTGACAGTGCCACAGACGCACATACCCGGAAAGGGAGGTCCTCTCAAATAACAATCAAAGACGATTGCCGGGACATCGGGCCGCCACCTTACGTCATAACTCAACGGCCCTCTATCGCGCTCCGCCAGACCGCATTTAATCCCTTAGCCCAGGGATCCTCGCACTCCACCACTCTACACACACGCTCTTATAAATAAATTTGTAACCGAGTCCTTTATGGGGCCGTAATCATATAAAGAAGAAATACGGTATATTTTACGATCATGGAAAACTAGCAGCTCTGACAGGCAAGACATAAATGTTGTATAGAAACCATTACCCGCGCACGGACTTCAAGATTGGTGTTCAGAGAGAAGGTAAGTGCGAGTCTGAGTGTGAGTGTGCATTCACCTAGGAGAAACCACCGCCGCCAAGAGATACCGCATGGCACTAAACGCTTACCCCAACCCTCAATGCAGTCAGCGCGGACGGATGTGCGTTCTGCTGTACGGAACTGTACTGTATTGTATCCGGTATTGTATTGGGGCCATACGCATACAGCGATAAATATGCATATGAATTACGAACGATTTTACCGCTCCGAAAATAACAATTCTCTTCCTTTAAAGCAATTTTATTTCCTTTTACGTATAAGGCCGTAAAAAGCGCTTGAAGAGAGCCATAATCATACTTGCAGTTAACCAGCAAGCATGCGGAAATATGACGGTAGATCCGGCTACCTGCTGTCGTGAACACTGTTCACCTGCTACTACTGTTCTTGATACAGTGGCGGCGGCATGGCGAGCACGTCCCGACTCCTTGCTTTGCCACCCCGTCCTGGATGCTGCAGCACGACTGTGTGCGATGTCAGTGTATACAACCAGTAATGGAAATCGTGACTTACCGCAACCAACTGGCAGGGCTGGCACACGCTACGACACGTTTACTATACTCCAGCAAACAAGAGAACGAGTTGGAGTTATGAACGATTCGACAGCGGCAATTATAATCCTTATCGCGGTGAGATATTGGTCGATCGGTATTTAGTTCTCGTTATGTTTAGTTAAATGTAAGGTGATCAGATAGTGGGCTATGCGGATCGCGCGGGAACGGTGGCAACGGCGGGAACGGCGGGAACGGCGGGAACGGGCAGACTGTGAAGGTATAGGCAGGCACTTGAATGCGAAAACTCAGCCGGAGACGCAGCCCAAAGCCGGAGGACTGCCGATATAGGCTACTTTAATTGCTACAAGCGGCATTTCCCTGTTCGATGTTTAATAACTCGATACCCCTGCCGTTCGCCTCTGACATTATTCTTCATTCAGGCCATTAGCATAATGCAATGGCCCCTATTAGCGTTGACAAGGCCATAATAAACGGATCCTTTATATGTTATCGATGGCTGTGCAAACACAGTGCTACCGTACGACCTTTAAATGTCGCGGTAGCAGCAGAAGGCAGAGCCTGTCGTCATCGCTCACTTCGTTCAGCAGGTTTAAATTTGCCTGCACTGTCCTGTATCTGCCTTTTCTAAACCATCGCGTTATTATTATTATTCGCGAATACAAAATAGCCGCATCCCTTTACCAGTACAGCGAATGTAACACTCGGATGATGAAAGCACAGCAGTATGTGGTATTCAATGTCAAACGGGATTCCGAAACCCGGTGCCAGCATAAACGTGCGTCATTTGCCCTGCTAATGGTGGCCGGACGTTTATGCAGCCCCGCTACGGTAACGGTAACCGAATCGGGTCGGGGATCAGGATCGGGATGCGAATCGGGGGAAGTGTAAGAAAGTTCCGTTCACTTATTTCATTATTATTCAGTGCACGGGTGCCTCCGAACCGGGCACCCTGTCATTCTTGTCTTTCTACACTCTATACACTCTTTTTGCCCTAAAAATAAGGCAATTTATAGCTTTTCGGGAAAATAATTACTTCCTCGGAGTAATTATTTTTAGTTATGAGCTTTACCGTCCCGTACATACTTATGCTACTAGTTTCCTGTTGTACTATTTTATACTTATTCGGCCTGTTTTGTTTATCTATATACAGAAACCATAAATAGCAGCTTCTACATTTGGTCAGTTTAACCGACTGACAAGTGATCGCCAGGCAATTTGACAAGCCCATAACATTGACGTTGGCACTCAATCTAACAAACCGACACTCTATCAAACCGCAGAGATCAGGTGCAGCTTTCACCCTCTCGTCCTAGCCGCTATACTAACATCACACATCCGAAATGGGCCGTAACCCTTAACTCGTCCCTAACTTGTGTTGTGTTGTTATACAGCTCCGGACCTAGCTTGACCCAACTAATATTCCCATTATCCCTCTTATGAACACCGATACACGGCTTAGACAGTTACCGTTACCAATTTGCTCTTAATAATCAATCGGAAATAAACTTCCTCTAGCTCAATACTACGAACACAATAGTAAATCAAATGCCTTTGAAGTCATTATTAAAATCACCACGCTCAGTATGCAACCCAGCTTGGAGGACCGGTTAATGCGGTTGCATAATACATCTATAAGAGATTAATTATAATGATTCGATCAGGGAAAAATCCTCCAAGCTGAATAAACAGCGTTACATTTTTGAAATAAAGTATCTCAAAGCTATTCTCCAGCGAAAGATATTGTACGTTTCATAAGTGGAACCCACTGGCAAATTACTTTTATTTTATCTCGGACCTGCCGTTCTTAGTGTATTTTTTACTAAACCATCGGCGATCAATAAAAATGAAACGAAGTTACGATATCATAAGAAAACATAACAGGAAATATTTCCCTATTTGCATACGAGCATTGGATTTTATATTTCGAGCCAAATCGCACTTTGCATTGATATTATCTCTAACCAAGAAAAAAACAAGGTGTTAATCGTTATTCGTTTTATCGTTCTGTGAAGTAATAATTTATCATTAAATAAATTGCGGTATGCAATTCGGTTAGTTTGGTTGTCTAAACAGTGACATTGTTTCGTGCATGCGTGACATGTTTTCGATTGCAGGAAATACCCCGGAAGGAAGTTTTAATGTGCGTTTTATTTTACAGGATTCATTTTGATAGGTCTTGTTGCGTGATTAAAAAGCGGGATGTGCGGGCCGTTAGGTTGCTTCGTGTAAGAACAGGTAAAATGATGGTGATGGCGAGGTAGTCAGGTGAGTGCGGTGAGGTAAGAGGTAAAAAGTCGCGCTCGGTCTCGGAGAGGGAAAGTGATCGTGAGACCACGGTCTAAGACTTCTACGGTGCGCTGCATATGGTTATAGTTGAGGAGTGTTGCCTGTGTCTTGTATCGTACGCTTGTTCTACCTGTTCCGCGCTACTTAGTTATGTGATAAACAAAAATGCCCAGAAAGTTGCTGAAGTTTTTAATTCTCTTCGACAATACATCATTGCTATACTTTCCGGGGCAGTTCTTGTCTGGTCGTGTACTCATCGAACTTCAGGATGACACACCCGCACTTGGTAAGAATATTAAATGAGCGCCGTCATATTCCCTTGCCCTGATACACACACCGAGTCGAACAAAAGCTACACTCTGGCCATCCGCGATAACGATTTCCATATAGAATTGTATTATTCTTTTGTAACGCTGACTACACTCAATCATCCAAACGAGCCGTTCACCTTTTTGGCGCACACGTAATTTCAACACGAGAAATAGAAACAAACTATGCAATTACGGAAAACCGAAAAACGGACCTGAACCATTTGCCGCTACACGTCGGAAAAAAATCCAGCAAAAAATGCTGCACGCATTAATGCCTGCGTGTGTTCTTATCCTCAATGTTCTTACTCAATGGCGTAAGGTAAAGGTAAATCCATAGGTTGCAAAACTGTAATTTGTACCGATGGGCGTTCTAATAGAGATGGAAAAAAACTAACTCGTGGGCCGAAAGAAGGTTATATTACAGCTATGAATAATACAAGGCAAACAAAATTTTTCACGCATTTGCAACTTGATGGGTTCAGTATTATCAATTTTCATTGCATTAAGATTTGAAAACGTTGTCCTGCATACTAAAATTATTTTATTCTTGTGCACATCCTCTCTGTGTGCATGTATGCATATTTAAATGCAACCTTGCGTTACCTATCAGGATAGTATTCTTTTTTTCATTGTCACTAGTCGTCTAATAAAATATTAACTTTTCACGCATATTATTATATTTGATTTAGAGGTGGGTTTAAATAATTTTTGTTAAAATATAAATATTTTACATAATAATAATAATAATACAAAATTTATTTCCAATATGCCTACAAATATATACAACTATACATTGATAGAACATGAAAGGTCAAACAGAAAATAATGGTAACCAAGTGAACAATAGAATAAAACAATGAATAATTTTTACTCAGTAAATCAACCTAACATAAGAATTTCATGGAGGTAGTTATCCATACTATATGGTTCCAAATCAATTAAGTATCTTATTAACAATTTCTTCATTTGGATGTATGATTGTGCCTTTTTGACATTTGATATATTTTAATGCACATTAGTGAGGCCCTCTTTCGAAGAAACACAAATTATGTTTTGGATAGCTGTACTCAATGCCATCTCTTGTATTGTGGGTACTATTTAATTTTGAGTGCTGGAATAGAGATATGTTTTTCCACAAAAACTTTGAATAATCAATATCTAATTTAGATTAATTACATTTAATTTTTAAATTTAAGTTCTTTAGATTCCAGTCAATGTGAACTAATTCAGCTTTACTGTTGGTCCCTTAATTACTAGTTTTATTGTGTGTATTACAACATAACCAATGAGATTTATTTATTATCTCTCCTGTGCTACTATCTTCTAACAGCATCCCTCTATTTTGATCAGTTTTCTTTATCATCTTTTAGAGTATTACTATCTCCCTTCACTGGTTGTGTAAACACAAGTTTTTTTCTCTAGACCAGTGATAGTGATGTAAAGCTTTTGAACAGCGGTGTGCTATTTTTTGTCAAAGAAATGCTTTAATACATTTATTCATGGCTGCTGGTCACTTGGTCCCTTTATTATTTCTCTCCGGCAATCAGGAGTTTTAGAACTCCACGTGGCTCAATGAATAATAGTTCACTATCGGTCATCATCTAAAGCCGCTTCGATTCGGCAGTTACGAAATGTAGGACTTGCATGACAGCATGATTTTTGTTTTCTCCCGGAGATGAGTCAGCAAAAATATAATCTAAGTACTCTTTGTTAAATAATTTCTCGACAAACCAGAAAGTACTTGTTGCAATAAATGGTAATTAAATTAAAAGTGTTTGTATAGTCTTAAATAAACATATTTTCAGATTTAAGAAATTGGTTAAAATATAGTTGCATTTGTTACGGCATGAAATTTCAAAATATTTCGTGTTAAATTAGGACCTAATGTAAGTAAAAAGATAACAATATTTGTAGTTCTAGCATATTGTTACTCAACTATCGGCAACTCATTGAAATTAAACGATGAAAGAAATATTTTAACAGTGTGAAAATGTTGACTATTTATTTTAATACCTATAACTAGTTTTTATATGGATATAAAATATGTTGCTGCATTTGAGATGTAGTACTACCCAAGTATCCTGCGAATATCATGCACTGATAGGATATCAAATGAAGAAGTATGTCGCAGAATTAACAAAGCGGAAGAAATATTCATCATCATCGAGAAAAGAAAACTAGAATACTAGGGAAATAATACTCACTACTCCGTCTTATAATGCAAGGAAATATATCAATTGAGATGTGGTGCTACCCAAGTATCCTGCGAATATCACGAGGGTAGCAAATAAAGTAGTATGTCGCAGAATTAACAAAGCAGAAGAAATAATTAACATCATCAAAAAAAAAAAAAAAAACCTAAGCAACATCATAAGAGGGAAATAATACTAACTATTATAATGCAGGGAAAGATATCAAAGAAAATAAGCATATAAAGACAGGTCCTTGCCGAGAAACTTAAGAGAATAATTTGGCTATCGCTCGACAGAACTATTTAGAAAAGTCGGTCAGAAGATGTTTTGCATTGACTAAAATAGATGTGTTATCGGCGAAGAATGTGATATTTTCAGGATGAATGCCTATGGGCTAGTCATTGATAAAAAATAAAAATATTGAAGGTCCCAGTACAGAGCCTTGGGGCACCTCTTCGTAAATATTGTAAAAATTTAGGAAAGCCTAAAGTTAAGAAACTTCCACGAAATCTAGTATAATATAATTTGTTTAAAAGAAAGTTAAAATTTAAACTGTCAAAAGCTTGCGTTAAATCAAAAAAGTTCCTGTATCTAATTCGTCGTAAATATAACGAACAAATGAACGGGTGGCACTATGCGTTCATCGACCTTCTCTGAAACCGTGATAATTGTTTATGTCGGATTTATCTTGTAAATCGGAACTACTGACGTAAATATGCCCATTTCAAAGATTAAATTAGCGAGATTAGCTAAAGGTCCTGCGATAATGTCTATAAGCTTGACTATTTTGGTCGAAATGTCTATTATCCCACTGTTGTTTTTGTTTTTTCGATCGGATATTACTTTTATTTATTTCGTATAGAGATGTTGATAAAAAGCTTTAATTTTTACTTCGAGGTAATGTACAGTCCACTGATAAATGGTCACCAAAATATTGTATTAAATATTTGCTGGTTTTGTATAAAAAATAAGACGCAAAACATTGAGATAAACTTTTTGGATCATTGATTGTTTGGTTTAAGTTTAAGTTCAGTGGGATTGTTTGATTTAGATTTTCCTAGATTTATAATAAAACTAATAATAATAATAAATCGTTTATTGACCATATTGCAAAACTATCTAAGTACACACACGGAAAACAGAACAAAAAAAAACAAAAAATATAGAAAAATTCCATGGTCAAAAGGAATTGAATCATTTTCGCTATTTGTTATATACAAATATCTTTATTAATAGTAGTAATATACAGTTTAAGACATATTCAAAATTTTGTAACATTACAGTTATTAACTGGCTATCGACCCGAGGTCTTTCAGCCTGCTATTTGTTCGGCCAAAATGCCGAAATTGATCTTCCTTCAAGCCCTTGTACCATCTAATTTATAAATTATAAAATTATATTATGATAACTGAGATACGTTACGATATTTTCTTTTAAAGTGCCATTTCGAGTGACCGAATTCATGCATTTTGTTATAGCGTATGTAAAACATTCCTTTTATAATTGTAATCTATACCGTGGGATCGATAGAAGACCATGGCTTCTAATGTTAATATTATGCACATCTCTTCTACATGAAACTTTGTGATATAGGTATGGTGGACATTTTGTTGAAATTACTTTAAAGTAGCGGCATGCAATATGTGCCTATTATACATGTTCAACCATATGCGCGCTCCTGCAATTTATGTGAGATTCTGGCCCTTCGCTGTATACCAAAAATCAGTTGCGTACATGAGTTCTGCATTCTGCGCACATCTTGCTGGTCAATGAAGCTGATTAGTGTGCATTATATTCCAGACCTGCTTTGTTTTGTTTTCAGCAGAATAATATTCCCGTTTACGAATTTTAATAAGCTTTTTGTAAGATTATAATATTTCTTGATATTAGCATCAGCTAATTTTTTTAGTTGGTTTCTTGCATCTAAAATAAGTTGAATAATCCATCCTGACTTTTTTTACATAATTATTACAACTTACCAATGGACAGTAAATGTTAATTGACTATACTAATATGTCTAGAAATTCTTCAAACTTGGCAAGTGATTCCTCAAAGTTAATTTGATTTTTAAAAAAAAGTATAAATTATCCAGGTGTTTTTGATTCGTTTCTGAGTAAATAAGACGATCAACAAGTGTGACTTTCGCCATTACCTTAATACTATGAAT
The DNA here is from genome assembly GCA_910593695.2 of Ocypus olens. Classification (NCBI taxonomy): domain Eukaryota; kingdom Metazoa; phylum Arthropoda; class Insecta; order Coleoptera; family Staphylinidae; genus Ocypus; species Ocypus olens. The sequence continues at coordinate 17,418,599 of OU343057.1, forward strand.
CAAGGCCAAATGGTTCCCAATGTTGGCTTGAGCTACCGACGTGCTATGATTCATCTGCATTAGTCACGATAAAGTCGTTTTTTGTCTTTGGATGATCTCCCTCTGATGTCTACAGATACAGTCCGAACAGGGATAATATGACTTGCAAGCGAAGTGTCTCTCTCTTTAGTTGCCGAGAATTCATTGATGTGAGTTTTATCGACAAACAATAATATTTACATGTGTTGTCGACCTCATTGGTGCGGCTAATATTTCAGCGGTTTTCAGACTACGCTCCACCCACCGCTTCAGTTTTCGATCCCGCTACATGCCAATTTAAGTCACGTTTGCCTTTATTCTAGTAGGTTTAGTAGAAGTACAAATTACAAATATATCATTCAATACAACTTTATGTAATGTACTTTTCAGATTTGAGATATTTGTAATTTTGGAACAGATTTCCAATATTTCACGATTTTTTTTAAAGAAAATTTCATAGTCACCATTTGGTTTCGGTGATTGGTAAATTTTAATAAAGGTACATTTTAGGTTACCAATCGCAAATTTTAAGGCACACCATTCAAAATTAAACACCCCTGATGAGCTACTGGCAGTTATAGTTTCTCTAGGACTATGTGAATAAGTGGCTTTAAATGGACTACTTAACTTTAAGGGTCATTTACGATCTTGCGGTCATAGTCGTAAAAATGTAATAAATAAATTACCTGTTTAACTTCTTACCTTGGAAATGTGTTAAACAGTTAAAATTCTGGTTTTATTTATTACGACTGCGACCGCGAAATCGTAAACGACCCTTAAAGTTAACTAGTTCGTTTACAGCTACTTATTCTTATAATTCGAGAAACACTGTATCTCTATTTTTCAGTCGTTTTTAATCGACCTAATTTTTTTTATGGTATGGTATATTATTTGACCTAGCTTTTGTCATGCTACGGTTCGTGTATCTGCACCGCCGTCACATTTAATGTCGTGTTCAACATCTTTATTATGTGTTGGAAATATTTTTATTCATTCACCGTTTAGGTTGGTTTCAAGATATTTTATCGACAAACTTGTATATTTCCTCGAGACTTTCCTAGTATTTCTTTAAGTACAGTTTGCTTCAATTTACTAATGCTCGACAGATTTTTGCTCACATGTACAAATGATCGAAATGCCTGTACTCGACAGAAAATTTTGCTCAGAAAACGTTTGATTAAAATACTCAAAGCAGGAACAACAGTTTTAACCTTCTTAGATAATAAAAATGCACTTGCTAAACGTGGATTCTGCTGATTTTATACTAGATTTCAATATCTTTAAAAGTTTGTCATATATATACTACCTTCGCAACTTGTAGAAAGCATTATGGATTGACATCATTTTTGATCAATTTTATTCTTGATTCTAAAAATTTAAAAATTTGAAATAATGATTTTCTTGCAATTCTTGTGATCATTGAATTAACAAATAAAGAGGTCTTTGAATGATAACTGTTTATCAGTGACAAAATAAATATTATGACATAGATTCTTATTGGGTGTAACCTAAGAACAGCGAAGTAGTAGTAGAATAGGTAATTAAAGTAAAAGTGTGACCTTTCGATGGACGGTTGGTGTGTACAAAGGATGACATCATGGTGGATTATGCAACATAGGAATCGAGTGGCCGAGAGCCAAGTTTGGTTGATGGCTAGCTCGTAGCTGTTGGATTAACATTCAAAAATCGCGAATCGCGAAAAGGAGAAATGAAACGTTCGTCAGTTGCGTGGGCTCGTGGCTCGGGTGGCTCGGCAGGCAGTTCGGCACTCGTCTAGGGCGCCCACGTTACGCAGCAGCCATTATAGCCATTATGTAAAAGAGGGCCGCGATTCGGGTACGTGTCAATCCGTAAAGGTGTGCCAGTGATAATGTAAATAAATAACTTATTTCAAAGTTTCACGCTTCACATCCCGAGACTACACTGAATTTAGCACGAATAATATACAAAGTACATAAATTTTAAATGAGAAACACGAAGAAAAAATGATGTGAAATAAAAACACTTTCGCTTGAATAAAAATTACGTATTAATTTAAATATTTTATGAAATTTGCAGCCGGGCAAAAACGCCGCATCGATCGGCCTTTGCGGACTCTAAATGCCATTGATATATTTGGTTCTTGCGACCCCCTTTTTGCCTTGTTATATTTTTATTTTATTTTTTTTAATATCGTGCATATTAATCCCGAAACTCTGCACATGTAAGTGCGCCGCCATCTACCCGAATTGGGGCCGTGTTTCATGTGCGGTTCTAAATAAGTGTAATATGTTCAAATAACCCGAGGTAATTGAAATGAAAATGTGCATTTTTAAGAGGCTTTTAAAATATATGACACATCTTCTGAAATATGGAAATAAAGTAGAAAAATCGATGGCTCCCGCGCAAAGACACATTTCAACTTGCAAATACACAAATTATAATTTCACAGAGATGCGGATAATGAAAATACGTGCGCCACATACCACCCTCACCGCGATCATCTCACTAATCCGAATTTATAAACCATCCATTCCGACCCAAACAAAAATCAACTTAACAATCGCCTACACATCACACATTATTCTCAATCAGCACTGCCTGCTCAATGAATTTTTACGTTTTATTCATTTTTTGCAATAAAGATATACTATTTCCATTTTTTTTCACAAATTATTATAATAATATAATTTAATATGAAATAAATTCAGTGATCGATCGTAATGGCAATAGACCAAATTCTTTACAATCTGTAAAAACACTTGTGTGGTCTTTTATGGACTCGATTCATCAGATTTGGTAACTAGAGACTGTAATACATCATTTGAAAGGCTCCCGAATTCTCCAGGTTCAAAATTGACTGCGATAAATTAGTGAAATTCTTAATTACAATAAACTTAAAGTTACTCCTTGGATTGTTCTGTACGAATCGCGACAAATGACAAAATCGTTAAAACAACAAATATCTCGGAATCTAGAATCGACCAAATGGGCCCTTTCCATGGAAAACGACACATGTATCTTATTTTATGTATGTATATACAGGGTGTAACAAAAAGATTCATCACATTTCAAAAATCAATATTTATTTTATAAATCAAGATAGATGGGTGACTTCTTAAAATGTTCGTAATAATGTAAAGTTTTTCCTGCTCTACGGTACACATCTAGCCTGTAATCGAATCCCTCCCAAACCTGCTGAAGCATATCTGGAGTCACTTCTTGAATGGTGGCAGTTATTCGAGTTTTCAACTCGTCCAGATTGGCCAGTAATGGTAGCACAAAAACACGGTCTTTCACGTATCCCCATTAAAAGAAATCACAAACAGTGAGGTCTGGAGATCGAGGTGGCTACGAGGAAAGTGCTAAATCTGAACCCCCTTTTCACCCGATCCATCGATTGGGAAGCTGCTTATTGAGGTATATTTTCACTGCTAAGTGCCAATGTGGTGTGGTGGTGCTCCATCTTGTTCAAAAACAAAAACGTCACTATCTTCCTGTAAATGAGAAAACAACCATTTTTGTAACATCTGTAGGTTAGGCGACGGTGACGGTGATACATTCACTCTTAGTGAGTCTCTTTGGTGCTCAACTGTTTCGTGCGGTTGTTGCAATGCCCAAATCCTCACGTTGTGGTGGTTTACCCTATCACTCGTGTGGAATGTAGCTCACCAGAAAAAAACACTGCGAGCTGTAAACGTTTCATTTTCTTCTTCTTTGTTGACAACGAAATCGCAAAACTCTATTCGGGCCACCCGGTCTTATGGTTAGAGGGCTTGTGACTGTTGAATGCGATATGGCTTCAATCTTAAACATCGACGCAGCATCCTCCAAACTCCAAACAGGGTCCGTCAACTTGCCCCCCCCCCCACTTTTTTTTAGATCTCATCGAATCCGCTTGTAAACATGATTAATATTTTCTACATTCTTTACTGAAATTTATTATATGTTTAAATGTCCAAGCCAACTCCCGTTCTCAGGGGTGCTGAGGGTGTTTTATCTGCCCATTGTTTGTTTCCAGGTGGTAAGTAGTACGTGTGGAAAGTTCACAACCACCCCCAGAGATGCTAGGGGTGTTTTTTACCCTCCCATTGTTTTTTCTAGGTCTAAAACAGTGTGTGTACCAAGTTTGGCTAAAATTAACAATATTTTAACATGCCTCAATCAACCACTCACTACGCCACTGTCTTTATGGCGCAACTCATTAAGTTACAAGCGTTGCCATCTTTTTGTTTCAAGACTACTTTTTAACTTTCAATATAAATTTCAACTAATTAATTAATAATTTATCAAATATACGAATTATTTATAAGTTGAATATTTATTTCAGGGGCGGCTTTAGGGCCTAAATGATGGTTATACAATATACAGGGTGCCCGGATTTCGTAGGGACAACATGGGCAACTTCAGTTAGATTACTAAAAATTTGCACAGATAACATTGGTTTTGTGAAGTGCCCATGAAAGTGTTTAAATTGTCATGCAAATTGGTTCAAGTCGCATCTCGGTATTTTGGGTAGCAGAGAAGTTACGGCAAATGAAAGAAATGAGGAGATTTTGTTTTTATTTTAATTTCGAACAAGTGGGCCACGACAAGTGGGATTTGGGGGTAGATTCTTAATGAGCTCTCGAACCTGCACCTTTTTGCTAATTTGACCATCTCTCTATCTCTTCAAATGCAGAAGTTGCCCATGTTGTCCCTACGAAATCCGGGCACCCTGTATAAAGAACCGTTAGTACCATATATAATAATAAACGTCAACTTGGCCCCGCCAAATTTGAAACCCCCACAACTTTTTTGCGGAGCTAACTGGAGCTAGCTAAGGGCTTTCTAGAGCAACATTTTTTCCCAAAAAAATTAAAAGTGAGCGGCCAAGTTGACGGGCCCCTCCAAACAGTCATGTGACTCATTCCAAGCTCGCGACAGCAAAAAGCATCTGAGGTACGAGGTCGTCCAGGACTTTTTTTAATGCACAAACAACCGAAAAGGATCGATGTCAACGTTTAATCGATTGTTTTGTTAGTGGGGTGATGCCAAAGTTTCGACTGTTATGAGAGAGCCAGTCTTCTCATAGCGAAGGATACAAAAGGCTTGATGTTGTGCGCTCGCCATCTTGACAGTAACTGAGGGTGATAAAATAAACGTGGTAGAAAATCCTAACTTATAAAGTTGAATAACTTCGTTTTTTCAAATGGCACACCCTGTATTTAGTAAAGTATTATCACATAGAATCCAATTATCTGTCAGATTATAATAATAATTATTGATATGAAAATCGCCTAAAACAAGAAAACTATTGACATTAGGAACAGAGAACCCTAATACAATCTGAAAGAGAATTGGATTCTAAGTGAGAATAAGTTACTAAATACAGGGTGTGCCATTTGAAAAAACGAAGTTATTCAACTTTATAAGTTAGGATTTTCTACCACGTTTATTTTATCACCCTGTATATTTTTTTATACTGAATCATGGTTGGCGCTATAGTTCGAACCTTCAACCAAACAATAGAAGTGATTGTAATGATTCAACAAAATTTCACCTGTACCCTTCATTTCAACAAATCTTTAAATATTTCGAAAACGGTAAACGATAGGTATAGGGAATATTGAAGTAACTCACCTTTATTAGTTCCCTACTATTAGAAAATGACAAAAAATACAGGGTGTTCCATTTAAGAAAACATAACTTTGATGTGTACCTTTTTAATGGGACACCCTGTATAACTGGTAATAATTTTAAATTGTGCATACAACGATCCCACATCTATCCATTTGAACAGAATAACACGAAGTTGCATGGGTTTCCATAAAACGACCGTGTCGTATGCGGCGCCCCACCCTGTATATTTTTAACCACTAAAAAATTATTTTAAAAATATGAAAAAATCACATTTATTATTGACCCAAATACCAAATTAGGTATATTTTTTCAAGGTCATTGAACGTTATTTACAATATTAAAAAAATGTTTGAAAACAAAAAAAATAAAATTTGCCCAAAAAATGCCAAAAGTAGTCTTGAAAAAGAGTACTGAAAAAAATTGTCCTGAAAAAAAATGCCAAAAAGAGTACTGGAAAAAATTGTCTTGAAAAAATGCCAAAAATAAGTACTGAAAAAAATTGTCCTGAAAAAAAATGCCTAAAGTAGTCTTGAAAGAGTACTGAAAATAAATGCCAAAAAGAGTACCGGAAAAAATTGTCTAAAAAATGTCTAAAAGAGTCTAAGAATAGAATAGAATAGAATTTGATTAGTTCATTACACTGCATTTGCAATATTGGGCACGTCAGGTATAAAATACATAAAGTTAAATTCAAACATGTATTCACAAAACAACTTAAAATAACTTCGTTAACAGAGACTCTTATTTATGGTGTTACGTATTTATATAATTTTTGAAATCTGTTATGCTATAGAAAGCCTGCTGTAGAAGTAACGATTTTGTCTTGAAAAAGAGTACTAAAAAAATTGTTTTGAAAAAAAATGCCAAAAAGAGTCTTGGAAAAGAGTACCGAAGAAAATGTCTTGAAAAAAAAATGTCAAAGTAGTCTTGAAAAAGTGTACTGAAAAAAAATGACAAATAGAGTACTGAAAAAATTGTAAAAAAAAAATGCCAAAAAGAGTCTTGAAAAAGAGTACTGAAAAAAATTGTCTTGAAAAAAAATGCCAAAAAGAGTACTGGAAAAAATTGTCTTGGAAAAAATGCCAAAGAGTCTTAAGAGAACTAAAAAATTGTCCCGAAAAAATGCTAAAAATTATTGAAAAAGTGTACTGAAGAAAAAATGCCAAAAAGAGTCTTGAAAAAGGGTACTGAAAAAAATTGTCTGAAAACGTTTCCCGACATTTGCGATGAAATTCCTTTTTTCTCCGAAATTTTGTTATGCAATGTGTAATTTTTTTTTACACCAATGAAAAATTTAGAGTTTTGGCTGTACAACGCCGTAATTTTTTTAGGGGGGTGCCATTTGAAATTTTCGGAAAAAATGACAACATGCGAAGATCAATCAAAAATTATTTTTTTCCATAAATTACCCGAAAAAAAATTATGTGAAGGTATACGAGGTCTTAACCTGTACCTCAATTCAAAATTTAGGCGCCGGCGTCAATTAGTTTCTCTACAAAAAAATCTCAAAAAAGGGGCGCAATTTTGAAAGAAGGGGTTATAACAGCGAAACCGCTAAAGTGAAGGGTATAACATGTTAGATAAAAAAATAAGTACTCGTCGAGCACTTTCGAAATCTGCAATAAAAAATAGGGCATTCCATTTAAAAAAACATAAGTTTGGTACGCCACTGGAGTACGGCACGCCACTGATGATTAGAAATATTTTTGAAACATAGCGACGGTAACTATGCACCACTTTGTTCTTAGATTTTTGTCGATAGCTTTTATCGTAAAGGAGCTATGGTCCGAGGCGTCTTAAGTGCCACACCCGGTATATATATACAGTTGAACATTTTATGTAAAATTATTATTAGTATTTTAGTATAATTTTTTTTTAAGTTTCCTATAAACAACCCCATTTTTTGTCAAGATATGACCACGAAACCCTCGAAAAATAAATTACCTAAATTCGGCTTTCTAACTATAACGGCTGTTATACCCCTTCGTTGGTAAACATTTTAGTTATTCGAATTTTTGAAGATGACGCACCAAAAATTGGAAGATGAAGATATGGTATTAACTGATAGGAATCATATAACGATATAAAATTTTCCGTCAGTCGATCACTTAGGGGCGAGGAGGGAACTAGGCTTGTAAATTTTATTACCTCATAATTGTATTTTAAGCAGGGGATTTCGACAGAACCAAGCACCTACATGCGGCAGCATTCCCTCGCCGAGCGAGTTTCGCATTTGTATTTTCTCTGACTGTACCTGCTTAACGTTACCGGGAAATCAAACCAAGTCGCTACATTATTATTTATGGTTCATATTATTTCTTGAGTTTATACATTCTTAGTGTTTAAAAGTAATACATAGTATGGAGACAAATATCGAAAACAACGAATTTAACGAGGTACTACAACTTACGCCCCATGTATGTATGTAGAAGCGGCGAAGCCAACATCTTGTAATCTACTCCGTCATTTTGACACTTGACATAGGTTTTATCTCCCGCCACATTGGTCACGCGCAGCAGTGCGGGAATGATCAGCTGATCATTCTCGCACTGGAATGAAAGGCGTGAGCAATGCACTACATATACCAATCATTTACAAGCGTGTAATGAGCGTATATCCTAGTTGTCGTAGGTAAAATACTTTGTAATTTAGTTTATTACATTTTTTTAAAGGTATTTTTATATGTTTTGTTCTTAAGTTGTGGCACAATGTCTGGAGTTCTTTCAGCTGACTATCTCGATCCTTTTGAATGAACAAATTTCGGTTTCAAGGGCATTCGCATTTAACGCTAATTTTCTGACGACTCGGCTCTTGTAATTGTTTAGACTATATCCCCTTTTTCAGTAACACTAATAATTAAATTATTGCATACCACACGTTCATAAAATCAATTTCAATTCGTGATAATTTTGGAATAATAAAAAAAACACATGTTAGTATTACACCTATTAAATCTTCGTGACTATAGCTTGGCTAATAAACTACTCGTATTTATTCGTACTTTTTTCATTGTACATAGAATCAACAAATTTAAGTTTAATATAAGATTTATTATCAGTTATTTCAAATCTAAGTGCAGAAAGTCCTTGTGAAGGAACAGTTGCTATGCAGAAGGTGATCTCCGCTACTTACTTACCTGTGGATTTATCTTCCAGTGTAGAGAATTGCAATTTGTACGGGATTATAGAAACTAGTTTCGATCATATAATCCAATGTTTGGTACAAAGTTGTTTCCCGGAAGAGTAGTTTAATTTTAAATATGCGTATTCCATATAATATCTTGAGAATCCATTTGCAGTGATAGAAAATCTGAACAAATATTGAATTTTCGTGTTACACCAAAGCCACGATTAGAGCATGGTCTATTCAAACAATTTATGTAACTCCAAGGAGTACGTATTCAGCTGTGAAAATGTCGCGGTTACGTAAGTGTGCATTATTTGAAAAGAAAGTGGTTTTCCGCAGCATATGGCACTCTCACGTACGCGAAGATAAACAATTTCCATGGCGGCACTCCTCGCAATTGTTATTTTAATTATTTCGGTTATAATGTAAAATTTAATTATCGAATCAAAGCCGAAAACACAGGAAAGTGAAACGTGTAATGGCGGAACGTTTTTAATTACACTTAAATGTGCGAAAATAAATTCCGAGGAGCGCAGAAAGGGGTACAATTAAGTGAAGAACTCTAGATGGAAGCATCTACGAACATATTTATTTCTATAAACAAAGGGCTGAAACGCAGAAAGGCGACGGGGCATCGGGGGCCATAAATTTCGCGTTACGCGCTGGGAGCAGCCGATCGCTCGTTTTTTAATTGTGACGATGTGACGCACGACGATGATTATGCTGCCGTATTTGTTAAATTGCAGGAAACGGCCTTGTTGCATCGTTTCATTTACCCGTAATTATGAAACGTCCAATGGAGACTTTTAGACCGCTCCGGTTGGTATTACTGTACTCTTTGGTTACACAATTGCGCTCAGCGTAGATTTATACGCTCTGCGCAACAACAAGCTGATTATTTTAATGGCTCAGAACAGAATGATATGTCATTCCGTAACAGACTACTCCTTTTGGGATGATTATCCTGTCGTTGCAGCAACATTTAATAGACACGTGGAATCTTAATTGGTCTGTTACCATTCCAAGCGACACCTGTTCGCCTAGTTGCGTAGGCATATATTGGCCTTGAGAAGCATGTTAACGCCACCATAAATTTTGGTTTCGCAATAAGAAATTGTGCAGGCGAAAGTCATAATTATTTTTTTCAAAAAAGTTTCGTAAGAGGAATAAATTAAGCAATAATATTCATACTTTAGAACAAATTCTACCGCAAAATCTTATAATTAGAAATGACTAAACACATCCCTTTTTCCAGTATTTTATTATTTCATATTCTTCAATATTTTGCTTCGTAAAAAGGCGGTAACATTACGTTTTTACGAAGGGTAAAAATAAAACATATCATCAAGAAGTTCAATGATTATCAACGAATGATTTGTGAAGATTAATTCCATTCTTTATTATACTTTCTTCGAAAAGAAGAGACAATGATCAAAACCAAGATACATTTTCAACGGCGCGCTAAAGAAAATAGAAGATGATGATCAATTTCAATCATTTCGAGGTCACAGATAAGCAGAAAAAATATGAAATTAAAATACTAAAAATGGAAACTCGTTTATCCGAAAAAAAATATGAATAATTGGTTTGGCTACACTATTCTCAAATTTTCCAAGCGCTCAAAGATAGAGTATGCCTCCGATAAGAAAGATACAAAATAACTAGGATGTGGTCAAATTAGGAATGAATTTTTCAATGCGTAAAGTTTTTGTATCTTAAGCATGTACTTTCTTCGAGTCTGTCTAAATCTGATTCAAATGAACACCAATGTTTGTCTACAACTTTGCGCAGTCGTATTGTTAGAGGAATTATGTTACGATCATAATTCTGTGGGAAAACAACTTTTAAACTATTCCTTGATAAACAGCCTCCTGACCTAAATGTTCTGCTTCATGTTCAAGTTATTATGAAACTATTGGATAATTTATGGATATACGATTGCTTTTGCTTTTAAATATTCTAGAAGTATACTTTACAGAATATTCCAGCCTTGGCCTCAGAAATTACTTTTTGGATCTAGGTTTCGAATTTCATCAATTAATTTAAAGTGAAAACCCTCAGTTGCTGCAGAAGCATTAAATAAAATAAATAAAGAAGAAAAGTAGCCTGAATATATCAATATTCAAACTCTGCAAAATTATTTGTTTATTGTCTTGGTAACACTTAATTTTACAGAGTTACGAACAGGTTGAATATTAATATATTCAGGCAGTAAGGATTTTCAATTTTAATGAGTTTAAAATTTAATTCAGGTTACATTTTGTCTTTATTTAATTTATTAGATCAATTAAATTACCTGTGTTACTTCATTAATGGCTCACAAAAATGAGTAAAAGTAGAGGTAAAGATGAGTTGGCTTGAAGCTAAATTACTAGATAGATATATAAAGTATACCCATAAAAAAAACCTCAAGTGTGCAATGATTTTTTATTTTTAAAAATTTAAGTTGGTAATACATATTGAGGTTATGTTACTTGCGGCATGTTCCTACCGATAAATTAATTTGCTGTGATAAACGACGCAGAGAAGACGTAGGTTCACCTTCCAAAATTCCTTGGGCTGTGCTAATAGCATCCTAAGTACGTTTGACTAGTCTACCACTTCCTGGTTTACGGAGAATACTACCCGTTTCATGAAATAATACAACCGATCGTGATAAGGTATTTTTAAATTCATCATAAATAATGAGAACGTTAGGAAATTCTTCCTGAAACTCTGCCATAGGTGCGTCGAATGAATACACCCAACGTCCGTCCACTTTAGTCCCATTTTGGAAATAACTTTCAACTAGAAACGTTTTTGCTGGTTGCTGTAAAACATTGTGACCACGGAATAATTGTGACTTTTAGAACGATCTGACGTTTTGTATGTCAATTCCTAACATGTGTGCCAACTTAAATTTTTTAAAGTAAAAAATCATGGCACACTTGACGTTTTTTTTAATAAACATACGATACTTGGGTTCATGCAGAGTTTTTTTATGACGAATGTACAAATAAATTATAAATAGAAATAATCTTGCATAGAAATATAATCGCTCAAAGAGAAATAATTTTTTATAAAAATTATTGACTCGAGGAATGCACCTCCAATAAGAATACCAAACAGCAAGCTCAGATGAAAAATATGTTGTGATAAAGGACCCCGCACAAATCTTATGGAAATTGAATTTCCGTCAAATGACTTGAAATTTTCAGAACAGTTTCTTCAAGTCATGCCGAGAAAAAGTCTCAATTGGCACAAATTTCCTAGACTCTTTGGAGCTGAGATGTAACTGATGGAAAGTTGAAAAACGCGTTATTTATGTCTCAGACATCTTTAATTGGAATAGTTATAATATTTAGTGTTCTAGTTATAATAGTTATAATACCTAATATTTAGTACTTAAAAAAAGAAACAGGGGCATTTTTTATGTTTTTTCATGTTTTAATTTTTTTATGAACATTCATTTAAAATATTAAAATGTGCAATCATATCAAAGAAAGATAATTAAACGTTTTTAAAAGCCTATTTTTTGTAGGATTTTAATCTTATTAGGTATAAAATGATTTAAAAAATAGTTTTCTATAGAAAATATGTTAAAATTCGCGTTTTTCAACTTTCCATCGCTTACATCTCGGCTCCAAAACATCTAGGAACTTTGTACCCATTAGGATTTTTTCTCGGCATGACTTGAAGAAACTCTTCTGAAAATTTCAAGTCATTTGACCGAAATTCAATTTCCATAAGATTTGTGCGGGGTCCTTTTGACCCGAAGCTATTAATACCAATTCCGATTTAGACGAAGAAATTAAATGTATTAAATACGTTAGGTCTCTCATTTTCTATGACCCCATAAGCGCTATGTTTATTGCGCACCTTTAGTAATAAAGAAATTTGACTCCTTTCGCTCTCCTTGGTTCACCAAAAATATTTATTTTTAAAGCTAGTGGGCCTTCCAATAATTTTTTTCAGATTGTTTTAGAAACACTGCTTCAGACGATCAAAAGAGAAAACGTATGTACGTATCCAAAAAGTACGGACCGCGCATGTTGTTTCTGTAGTCACGAGGAACATTTGGTTTTTGGAACTTCATCAAAATAATGTCTTTTAGGAGATCATGAGCCGTTTATGTGGAGGTGTACTGAAAGTGGATGAAATTCACAGCAAGAGTCCTAACCCAAAACATCAGGCGCTAGTAATTAAAGAAGTTGGCATTAAGAAACGTGTCCTCAAAAATGTTAAGAAAATTGTATTTCACATGGCGTTTCAGGACTCAATTGCTAAGCTGTATACAGAATTTTATCTCGTTTGGAGATAAGTGAGAAAGAGTTAATGAATCTCTCAATCTAGAGGCCTGCACGGGCCGGGCCGTATATTTCAGAATCCGGGCGGGCCGGGCCAGGCCGGGCTTTCCGATGGATAGTTTAGACCAGGCCTTTTTTTAAAGAAAGTAACAACTAAGTGAATTAAAAAAAAGAGTTCTTTTTATTAACATTAATTAAGAATTGTAAGGAGTACATGTGTCCAGTAATTTTATTTATTTAATTCAATCTATCGGGGCCGGGCCGGGCTTTGAATATTCAGCTCCGGGCCGGGCCGGCTCGGGCCCGCAGCACATTTTCGTTACATCGGGCCGGGCCGGGTCGGTTTTGAAATTTTCACTATCGGGCCGGGCCGGGCCGGGCTTTCAAAAACACGCTTCTGCAGGGCTCTCACTTATTCATATCAGATATCAAATGGTGCACACTATGGCAGCCGAGCCAAGGGGCGGCCGGCAGTCCCGTGGCCGCCTGTGAGTTTTGAAAAACAAAACGGCAACGCTCGAAACTTGAATTTGAAAAACGAAAATTTCAACGATAAAAAAAATGTAAAAAAAATGTAGTTAACAAAATTGCTTCAAGAGATAGAGATCTATAAAAAACAATGCATTGTTGGTTTTCCATAAAAACAATTACTTTATCTACGTGAAACAAAAACGGCATCCCTGCAAACGCGACTTGAGAAGCGAAAATTGCATTTAATCAGGGGCGGCTCGTTATATAGAGCCAAGGAGCCATGGCACCACCTCTAGTTTTGAGATCGGCAAGAATTTTCAATTGATTTTTAAAATTCTTTCTGTTTAATGGTGAGACGAAGAAAGGTGTTACAGATTTAGTGTCTAGGACACAATGTAAACGCACGATAAATCAAAAGTACACATAAATCATATTTTCAGCTTGTTCGGCTGTATGAAATTATGATCCTTTACTTTACAACTCAAAATAATCTTGAACTATGAAGATTAATCGTTCTTTCTTTCTTCGAAAAATGAGGCGAGGGCCTCCCCATATTGTAAAAGTACCATCAACATGTTCCACGAGCCGCTACTAAGAGTCATACTCCAAGTTAATTGTTTTATTTGAATTATTTAAAACGTATCTACTAAATATAAAGTTGTCGAAACTGCCGGCACAAAAGGTGATCCTAGCAAAGTTAATGGTTTTATTTGAATTCTTTTTCAAATTAGTTTTACTTTTTTGGACGATTAAAGTGAAAATTTTAAAAAACAAAATTTCATATTAAAAAAAAATTGGAAAATTATTTTGAATAGAGTGATTTTTGAGACTAATTTAAACCATTTTCTTACAAGAATATTCTGAATTTTTTATTATTAAGACTGTATTTTCAATTTTTTTTTGTCTAAATTGTCGATAATTTGGCCTAAATATTCTTTATTTTGATCTAAATTTTCGATTTTATTCTGAAAATTTTCGAAATAAATAAAAATTCGTCGAGAGAAATAAAAAATGCAGACCAAATACCGCATTTTTTATTTCTCTCGACGAATGTTTAGTTTTTAAATTTTTGAACTGTATTTTCGATATTTTTAGTCAAAATATTTTAACTTTTAGCCTTAATACCCTTTATTTTGACCTTTTGCGATTTTTTGGCCCGCATTTTTGGTTTTCCCGCCGAATTTTTAATTTTAAATTTTTAACCTGTATTTTCGATTTTTTTGGGACGAAATTTTCGATCTGTTAACTTAAATATTCTTTATTTTGACATAAATTTTCGATTTAATTGTTAAAATTTTCGTGTTTTTTTTTGTCCGTATTTTTGATTTTTCGAGCCGAATTTTTAAAATTTAGATTTTTGAACTGTATTTTCGATTTTTTTTTGGTTTAAATTTTTTATCATTTGCTCTAAATATTCTTTATTTTGACCTAAATTTTCGATTTAATTGTTGAAAATTTTGATTTTTCGGTCCACATTTTTGGTTTTTCAGGCCGAATTTTTAATTCAAGTTCCAAATTTTTAATATGATTTTGGTTAATATATCTATAATCTAAATTATTCATTTATATGCGAGATTAATTTTATTTTTTTTCCGGTATTTTCAAATTTTTTTTGTTGAAATTTTCAATTTTTTAGTCTGCATTTATTATCTTTAGGCTCGAGTTTACGATGTACTGTCTAAATTTTCGACTTTCTGGCCAACATTACAGATTTTTATTATTTTTTTAAATCTTCTGACCTAAATTTTTCTTTATTTTGACCTAACTTTTCGATTTTATTGTTAAAATTTTCGATTTTTTGGCCCCAATTTTTGATTTTTCGTTTAGTCTGCATTTATTATCGATTTTGCTTTTTATGGTGTATTTAATATTGTTTTAATTATTTATTGTACTATAAACATATTTGATGTTCCTTATATAAGGTATGTAGTACCTGTTGGGAATAAATCATTAATATTTAGGGCCGAGTTTTTAGGGCCAACATTGGGGATTTTGCCCTAAATTTTTCTTATTTTTTTTTATTGGTCTGAAAATTTTTCTTTCCTTGGTCCACTATTTTTACTTTTAGGCCAAAATTTTAGATTTTTGGTCTTTTTTTTAATCCTATATTTTAGATATTTTAACTTGGATTGTTGATATTATTTAGTGATTTTTTTTATTTTTTGCTTTTATTTTCGAATTTTTGATCAGAAACTTATTTTTGGCGGCTGAAAGTGGCAAATTATTTTGCTTCTACCTAAGTTTTCGATTTTTTTGTCTGCGTTTTTATTTTTAGATCAGGATTCTTGATTATTTGGACCATATTTTAAATTTCTGTATTTTCGATTTTTTTGTTATTTTTTTATTTTGACCAAAATATTCGATTGGTTTGTAGAAATTTTCGATTTTTGTAGTCTGCAATTTTTAACTTTACACTCGTTTTCGATGTGTTGTAGATTTTTACTTTTTTGGCCTATATTTTGTATTTTCGTTTATTTTGGCTTCGATTTTTTCGAAATTTTCTTTATTTCGACTTAAATTTTCGATTCGTTTGATAAAAACTTTTATTTTTCGGTCTACCACTTTGATTTTTGGGTACGAATTTTAAATTTTTGGTCTTGATTTTTTATTTTTGTCCCATATTTTAGATTTTCTTAATTTGAATTATTGATTTTATTGTGCGAATTTTTTTAAAAATTTATATTTGCTATTATTTTCGAATTTCTCGTTGGAACTTATTTTAAAGAGTTATTTTTTCTGCATTTTTATTTTGAAACCAGGATTTTTGATATTTTTGATCTTCGGCTGTTTTTTTTGGCCAAAATTTTCGATTAAAAGATAAATGGTTTTTTGTTTCTTCGAAAAAGGAGGGGGTATATTGTATAAGTGGCTCTACCATCAACATTTTCCACGAGCCGCCACTGCATTTAATGATTCAAAAAATTAGAATAGAATTTTCCTCGAGTCAAACAAAATTTAAATTCGAAATTTCAAAGGAAATATGTGTGCCTGGCTCCTTATCTTAAGAACTAAAACAGATTTTTGAAGTTATTTATAAAATATTTTATCAAAATTAAAAACCCTTACTTATTACAGAAGCATTAAATAAATTAAATATTCAAGCCACTTTTCGTTTTTATTTAACTAACTAGTGAATTATGGCAGGTCGCATTTGTAGATATATCCATTTTTCTAAAAATACTTTATCCAGATAATACATTTAAAAAAAAATGCCATTCCATATATTTTGGTACAGAGAAAGATATACCTCAAAGATGAATTTATTCAGCTTATATCATTGTGAGCGTTTTCTATGTTTGTATGTCAGGTTAATATTATCAGGCCACTCGATCAGTGGGGTGAATCAGACTTCCAGCGGGGAGCAATCCCCGAACTACCCGAGATCCCTCATGACGGTTTTTGATTAGGCGCCTCGCAACGCGACACTCGCCGTTTCGATTCGGTTCAGAGCAGCACGGTCTGAGCCATACTGGGGTTTGGTATTGAAATGTGAATTATAAAATGAATTCTGGCCGAATGCATTACAGATGAATTAAAAAAAAAATGTTATTACAGAAACAGTTATGTACATTTCCAGATTTTTTAATTTTGAATCGCACAGAACAATCAATGCCATTTACAATCATGATATGACAATATGAAAAATTTGATGGGGTTTAAATATTCATTAGGGTCTTTGAAAACCGCACGCACGGCCGTTAAGCGTCAGCAGCCGATTTATTTTAAATCCGAAATATTCAACGAATTTCAACGTTTCCAATCTATAGGTGAATTCTAGGGTGACCATTCGTTTCTGATTATGGTACTCTATTCCGCGTCAGCAAGTATTCTAAATTTACGAAATCGACTCGTTTTATTACATTCAAAATATAAAACTTGCGAAACGTTGTAATCATAAGGTGGCTTGAAAAACAAGAACATTTCAAAAATTTACTTAAAATGCATTTCGAATTATGATTTTATAAAATGTGGTTTATATTTTGGGATAATTTTGACTTTTCTAAAAATTTATAAAAACAATTACCATCGGCTTGAAATTATTTTCAGATAAAGGTTACTATCCTTGGAATAATATTTAGACTTAACATTTATCCCTTATCATCCTGTCTCCGATTGCACAAAAAAAATAATTACCCTACTTATGGACAAATTTCGGAAATGTGCCGAAAGTGATTGTTCGCGCCAATTAATGC
Source organism: Ocypus olens (assembly GCA_910593695.2). Taxonomy (NCBI): domain Eukaryota; kingdom Metazoa; phylum Arthropoda; class Insecta; order Coleoptera; family Staphylinidae; genus Ocypus; species Ocypus olens. The sequence continues at coordinate 17,436,294 of OU343057.1, forward strand.
GCGACCATATCGATTGAATGAATTTACAATTTAATTATGTGTTTAATTCTTTCATTTATCGAATCTGTGTTTGGTCGGCCCTCTCCGCCCGAAAATTTAAAATGCCCGCAAAGTCCATCCAACGGCGAGACCCAAATTTTATTCAGTCCTCACTCGAACAATTTTAAAAGCCTAATGAACGCACCCGGAATATTGGAATTTGCCATGGGAACTTAATTTTCAATACAAAAACAAATCATTATAGAAAATTTGTATTGTGTTATCACGTCGCCGGTTATCTTCCAACAATCACTCATGTATAGTTGTGTGCAATCTCTAAGGGTTTGTTCACACCAAAAACAACCGGCGACTGCAACGCAACAACAACGCGACACAGCGCTAATGTTTAAAAACACGTGTTCCCACCTACTGAAGGCGACTCAACTGCAACGCAACTAGTTGATAATTGGTTGCCAACAGTGCTGCATACCGCGTCGCCGTCACCAGTTGCAATCTACAGTTGCCAAGAACTGATGTGTCATGGCGGACGAGACAGCAAAATCTTTAAATTTTGTGGCTCTTGTATAAGCACACACATGTTTATATGATGTGATAAAGCCATCATATACAAGAGTCGACCATTCAATTCCTGCGCTACTATGTAAGAACTATATACAAATAAAATAAATAAAAAGGGTTAACCCAAAACTTTCGGTATTTCTTTTTTCGCCTTTTCAATAGCACGTATGCAGCGGTTATATCTTCGTCAGACGAGGGCGACATTTTGTTCATGGTCACCGAAACAAGAGACTTCAAAACAGTTGATTTCAGTAGGAACACAATAGCAACTCAACTGAAGTTGCGGTAGCATGCAGTTGCGTTGCCGTTGCCAGTTGCTTTTGGTGAGAACACGGTCTAAGAAAACGAATTTTGAAGTGGCGGTGTTGGACCCTCATCATCACTTTATTAGCTTAGATAGGTGAACTACTGCTCATACAACAGGACGGTACTCTGGATTATTTTTCATCGGTTACCGAATTATCAGATAAACTGAAGTACGGCTCGTGTAGGGTCATTACCTATCATAAATCTTAAATCTCCTAGAGAGGTACTGAAAGGAAGAATCTCCGATTTCTTAGAGATTGAATACAACTATACTTGCTATGATATTGGTAAATCATCTAAACATCGAGACACCTATACATGGTAGGAGAAGATGCTGTTAGTCTTCGGGCTTATCCGCCAGAAACGTCTTTCTTTGCCCTGCCGAGGGGTAAAAATATTTTTCGGCCAGGGATCCGTTTGACCGTTTACGAGTTGTTGCGATCCAGGCTACATTTTACGACAGTTTTCTAAGTTCCAAGTTACGAGTAAGTCGACTCGATGAATCGACTGCAAAAAATAATTGAGCGCGATTCGCACGTTCTTCGCAACGGCGACGTGCATACTGGTCTAATTAGAGGTAAGATTTTGAAATCTGCATAAATACGGTTACCTTTGCCGAATCACCACTCCGTGGCGATATAACACTAGTAGAAAAAAATTTTATTTTTCGCAACTACCCAGGCAGATTTTCCGAAAATGTGTATGTGGTACAAATTTAGAAAAATGTAATCGTGCTGTCATTTCCTCCAGATAATTAACACAACTATACAAAATAATTCTTTAATTGCTAACAACTAATTTATAAAAGTATTTTAATCAGCTCTATCCGAAATAATTTAGAAAGACCTTGATAATTAACTACTTAAAACCAGTGGCGGCTTGTGGAACATGTTGATGGTAGAGCCACTTATACAATACATCCCCCCTCCCCTTTTTGAAAAAAACAAAGAACCAATTATCTTCCTAGACCAATAGATTTTTTCACCAAAAAATCAAAAATTTGAAACAAAACAGCTCAAGATCTAAAATACGGCCAAAAAAATCAAAAATCCTGGTTTAAAAATTAAAATGCAGACCAAAAAAAAAATGAAAACGCAGACCAAAAAAATTGAAAATGCAAGCAGAACAAAAATAATTTGCTATTTTCAGCCCCAAACATAACTCTTTTTAGCTTAAAATAAGTTCCAACAAGAAATTCGAAAATAATAGCAAAAATAATAAATTTAAAAAAAATTCGCACAATAAAATCAATAATTCAAGATAAGAAAATCTAAAATATGGGACAAAAAATAAAAAATTAAGACCAAAAATCTAAAATTCGTGGTAGACCAAAAAATCAAAATTTTTAACAAACGAATCGAAAGTCGAAATAAAGAAAATTTCGGCCAAAAGACCTAAAATCGAAACCAAACAATCGAAAATACAAAATATAGGCCAAAAAGTAGGGCCTAACAAGGTGAAAATTTAGGCATAACATCGAAAACGGGCGTAAAGATAAAAATTGCAGACAAAAAAAATCGAAAATTTCTACAAACCAATTGAATATTTTGGTCAAAATAAAGAAAAATAAAAAGAATTGGAACAGAAAAATCGAAAATACAGAAATCTAAAATATGGGCCAAAGAATCAAGAATCCTGATCTAAAAATAAAAAAGAAACGCAGACAAAAAATTAAAAATTGAAGTAGAAGCAAAATAATTTGCAAAAAATAAGTTTCAGATCAGAAATTCGAAAATAATTGCCAAAAAAATAAAAAAAACTCACAAAATGAAAAAAAAAACTAAAATATTGGATAAAAATTAGACTAAAAATCTAAAATATCCGATACAAAATTTGGGCATAAAAATAAAAATGGTGGACCAAGGAAAGACAAATTTAACAAACAAATAAAGAAAATTTTAGGGCAAAAGATAAAAGAAAATAAAAATCTACAATGTTCAACCAAAAATCGAAAATTTTGACAATAAATTCGAAAAGTTGGTAGGAATAAATAAATGAAATGAAATGAAAAATAGAGAAAAATTTAGCTCAAAAGATTAAAAAAAACAATAATAAAAATTTGTAATGTTGGCCAGAAAGTCGAAAATTTAGACATTGCATAGAAAATTCGGTCCTAAAGATAATAAGTGCAGGCTAAAAAATCGAAAATTTCAACAAACAAAACTCGAAAATACCGGAAAAAAAAACCTGGCATATAAATCAATAATTCAGGTTATAGATATTTTAATCAAAATCAAATCAAAAATTTGGAACTAGAATTAAAATTTCGGCCCGAAAAATAAAAAAGTTCAAAATAAAGAATAATTAGAGATTTATTTATTTACGGGAATTTCACTTTATAATACACAAAATATCTAAAAATATTACAAATCTGAGAAAATCGTACAAAAGATCAAAAATTTAGAATAAAAAAAAAAATCAAAAATACAAAGATCAAATATTTTGACCAAAAATATCGAAAATACAGGTCAAAAATTTAAAAATGAAAAATTCGTCGGAAAAAATAAAAAAATACAGACCAAACAGTAGAAAACTTTACCAATTATATCGAAAATTTAGGTAAAATTAAATCATGTTTGGACCAAATAATCAAAAATTTAGCCAAAAAAAAAATCGAATATACAGGTCAAAAATCAAAAATACGGACCAAAAAAATCGAAAATTTTAACAATTATATAGAAAATTTATGTCAAAATAAAGAATATTTAGGTCAAAAGATCAAAAATTTAGACCCAAAAGAATAGAAAATACAGGTCAAAAATCTAAAACATACTAAAACGGACCAAACAGTCGAAAATTTAGGTCAAAGTAAAGACTATTTAGGCCAAATGATCAAAAATTTAGACAAAAAAAAACGAAAATACAGGCGTAATAATAAAATAATGCGGAATATTCCAGTAATAAAATGGTTTAAATTAGTCACAAAAATCACTCCAAGTAATTTTCCAGTTGTTTTTATTTTCGCTTTAATTGTTAAAAAATGAGAAACTAATTTGAAAAAGAATTCATATAAAACCATTAACTTTGTTGGGATCACCTTATTGTTTCACCTTTTGCGCCGGCAGTTTCGACAACTTTAGATTTAGTAGATACATTTTGAATAATTCAAATAAAACAATTCATTTGGTTAGTATGACAATATGGGGAGGCCTCCACCTCCTTTTTTGAAGAAAGAAATTCATCTTCATGGTCCAAGGTTGTAAAGTAAAGGTTCATAATTTCAAACAAGCTGAAAATATGATTTATGTGTACTTTCGATTTAACGTGCGTTTACATTTTGTCTCAGACATCAAAACAATACACACGGAAAACAAAAAAAGTTTCATTAAAGTTATGCAGGCGTTGTTTAACATTTAAACTAGCGAAAAAGTGTTTTATGAATTAATTAAAAATCCTTGCTGATCGTGAAATTAGAGGTAGTGCCATGGCTCCTTGGCTCTACATAACGAGCCGCCCCTGCTTAAAACTATTTGCAGTTTTTGAAAATTGCAAAACAGTTCCAGTTGTGCCGGGTGACCTGTGTCAATCCGGGTAACAGTATTGGATTTACGTCGTATAGATTGGTCAAGATTGTAATCAAAATAATTGTATATAATATTTTCCAAATGAAATATGGAAAATAATTTGTCCTAAAAATTTTCCAATTTGAAATTTTAACGGATGTATCTATTGTAAGGTCCTACCATTCTACACCTTTCTTGGCCAATTTTACAAAGTAATAATCATTTATTCCCCACTGTTTCTCGCTGTATGTGTTTTTCGTTTTTTCAAATTACTCTTAGTTTGATAATGATCAGTACGTAATCGAAAATATAGTCGCTATTAATAAATCGTGTGATATTAACAAAGAATGTGTTTTATTTATTATGGCAATCCCATCAAATCTACTTTACAGTATTTGCGCGGTGTATATCAAAAACTGATAAAGGAATTAACAAAACTTTGAACATAAGCCTTATTTGACAATTCGAAGAACTGAAAAAGTTGGTGTTTTAGTTTTAGTTTTTAAATAGTAAAATACTAACAAAAATGTTCAAACAAATATTAGATACAGATAACATCTTTTGTTTAAAAATATTTTTTATAAGGCCGAGATCTTTGGTCGATAGCCCATGTGACAGTCTTGTTTCTATGAAAATTAAATAAAAAATGTAATCATGTAAATAAGCTGTCAATAAAGATAATGTATATTTTTTTTCAAAAAGAAAATTAATGGAACATTATTATCAAAAACAAATTAGAAACAACCTTACTTGTTGCAGAAAGCATTAAATAAATTCAATAAAACGAAATATAACCTGAATATATGAATATTCAACCTGTTCGTAACTCTGCAAGCAAAATTAAGTCTTACTAAGACTATAAACAAATAACTTATTGAAACAACTACTTCCCTGGCTAGTGCCACGCCGGATATTGAATGATACAAAAGAAATTTTCGTTATTACTAGTACTAAGTACTTAGTGAAACAACATTGGTTTAAGATCGTTTATTTCTACCCACAGGACTAACTTGAAAATTAAACTAAATTGAAACTATAAAACTGAACCCTAAAATATGTAAAAATTAAGTAAAAAGCCATCTGCAGACGCGTTTCGAGATTTATCTCTCATCAGTGCAGCTTCGCATTTAAATTGAATGTTAAAGAATAAAATATATCAAATATTAATATATTATCATGTTTGCATGATAATAATAATAATAATTATGAAAGGAATATAAATATTATACCATCGAATCAGAGAAAGTAACATGAGCCATTTTTTATAAGATGCTCATTTTGGAATTCCCTATAATTACTGTTAATGTAAATTTGATTGTCATTATAAATTAGATACCAAAAACCATAATTTTTTTACTAATTTTATATTTTTCTTGTACAGGGGTTTATGAAAAATCTTTAGTAACAAAAGATGTTTAGTTCTTCGTTATTTTCCTCAATTGTTAAGTGTTTTTGTAAAATGTATAATCGGGAGCATAATAAAAAGAAATCTCAATGAATATAAAAAACGAAAATAGTATGTTAAGAACGTTATAAAACATTTTCGCGAAACTTTATTTAGGTTAGGGCGGCAAAATATGGATATGGGGTTAACTTAAGTGGTTTCATAGAGGAATTCATTCGAAGGATTGTGGAGTGAAGCTTATTTGCGTATATTTTTCTTAATTTTTTCTAATGCACATTTTTACGGTAATAAAGAGATTTGGTCCTAATTTCCGTGTCTGAATAATTTAAAAACCAAATCGCTAAATGGTGTTAAAAGTGATAATTAAAATCGATCCACTGGAAGTAGAAATTAATAGATAAAGTCATTAGTTTGCTTAACTGGCAGGTTCTTTAAAATTTTGATAATTCGTGCGGAATTCTAAATGCGCCTGAAAGAGTAAATGCAAATTCACACATTAACCTTGAACCGTGTGGAGTTTTTGCCGTTGGTAAAATTGAGCTACTCTCACTAATTAGAAACGAGCAAATATAATCCATTAAATAGGGGACAAGGGGTTGGAGTGCAATTAGCAGACTTCATTTATCTCAATAGGAAGATGACACGAGATTGCATGCGTTCCGATGGGTAATTAAGATTTAAATTTTGATTTGATTTTAGGTGGAACCGCTGTCGAATTTTTAATTTGCAAATAGCCGGGCATTGTGATCATTTTCATTTTCCCCGCTTAGAGTCGCCGAATGAAAAACGAATAGATAAACCAGTCCAACGGAAAAAAAGGTGTCAGGTGGAAACAAGTGCGATTTGATAAATCTATTTTATTCCAAGTGTGGCTTGTAACATGCATAGACGAGCGAACAAATAAATAACCCGGCAGTCAAATAACCGAATCGATTCCGGCCGCATCCTTCTACATGATCTCTCTATCGGCGCAGGGCTTCAAAATAGGTCGAAAATTAAACCCTGCCCAAAACTTTCATTAAACCCAACATTTTACTCACTGGCTACGAAATGTGTGCACGGAAATGTTCTCCTCTTCCAAGTATGTGTCCCGCTACTCACTGGGAGAATTATGGGACGTCAATAAATGTCGCGTCACGCGACTCAAAAATTGGCTCCATTTGTTACTTTGACATGGCTCTAATATTTTTCCAAGCACATAAGTGTAGCGAAGTGAAAAATACTAATTTATACAGCACGCTATATATCTATTGATATCTTAATATATTCTCTTACTTAATGTTCCACTTACAATAAAAAATAACTCAATAATAGACTGATTTGAATAATATAATAACAAAATTAGATTATTCTTTAGCTCCTTTTCTCATTTATAAAAGCATACAAATGAAATAAAATAAAAATTAATAGGCATTTGGTTTCTTATCAATCACATTAGCTCGAAATGAATAAATAAATGCAATTTATCCTAACGGTATAAATTCGTAAATGCGTTGTATGAACATGTTTCTTCTACGCTGTTATATTAAAAAAAGGTCTACATATATAGCAAGATTACAATTTCAAATCCACCAAAATTAAAAGAAGGGAATTTAGATTTTCATAAACCACAACAAAAAGAATTTGTGATCTTCAACAGCAAGCAGGAACAAACAGAAATCAAAGACAAAATCAGGGGAACAATAATAAAAACCGATTTCGGAAGTATAGTGTGTGTTCGATAAAAAACGCCCAACGCCATAACTCTGTTATTTATTGACCGATATAAATGAATTAAAAATCAAAGTCAATGGTTTAAATGCTAATAAATGACATCAATATTGATTTTTTTCAATAATAACTTCATTGTCAAATGAAAGCCAACTTAAAATTTTTAAATGGAAGCATATAATGTTTTAATTTTTTTACATTTGCCATTATGTTTCTGAATCCAATAATGCCCCATATGTTGTTTTTCGTTCAATATTTTGGTCAATAAAAATTAAAATAAATCTTCCATTTAAAATTATATTTTTCAAAAATATATAATTAGCGTGCCTTGAAAAAAAATGACAAATGTCATTTGTTGTAAGGTTATGTCAAACACGAATAATAAGAACCCAATAAATAAGTACTTGTGTTACAACTCAATGTAGAATAGAATAAATAAGTAGTGCAAGTAATAATTCACTTGCTATTTATATTTATATTCTGTGATTATTGTAAACACTAAGTAGAACGTCGAATTCTGCAAGTCCGCGAAATTGTCGATCCACTCTCTTCGACTTTTTAAAGGCTCCATATCGTCTCAAATTTCCTTCTAACCTTCAAAATTTAGGTTCTGGTATTCGCCGCTCTGGAAACCGTAGATGATAAATTCGTGCCGCAGCTCTTCGATTTCTATTAGAAAATAAATTTTTAACATGGCTGTTAATTCGATATTCTTCATGATTATGTCATAATTTTTTTCAAGGCACACTACATTTATTACCAAAAAAATCATGTGAAAAAGATTTATTATTATCTTTTTCTGGCATAAATATTATCTTGAAACCAACATAACGGGCATAATTGGATTCAGAAAAACAATGTCTAATATTATAAAATTTGAAAAGTATATGCAGCTATTAAAAAATTTAAAGTTGACTATCATTTGGAATGAAGTTGATTTTGAAAAAAAAATAGTTAACATCATTTAATAGTATTTAAACAGCCATTGACTTTTTTTAGTTCATTCAAATCGGTCAATAAATAACAGAGTTATGGCGTTGGGCGTTTTTTTTTATCGAACACACGGTATATATACCAGGTGACCCAGCGATCTGTAAAAGCCCCATAACTTATTTGCTATTTGAGATATCGACTTCTAGTTTTCTTGAACTGGTACCCACACTTATTCTGCATGTTTTGAAAATATATATGTTTTTGTACAGGGTGTCCCAGTATACATTGCAGAACAAAGGTATGTTTTTTTTAATGGAACACCCTATATTTTATACTTTATTCTCAACCCTCTTGAGAAGCTGATAAAAATAATATAAGATACCATGGGTCTATAATGGACGGTTGGTTAGTTATGTGCAAATTTGTAGCAAAAACAGGGACACATTGAAAAAATTGCAGAAGTGCTCCTAGCAAAGCTAGAGTCATTTTTTATACACTAAAGAATTTTTTATAGTGTATAAAAAATCTTTGCTGGGAACGCTTCTGCAATGTTTTCAATTTGTACATGTTTTTGCTACAAATTAGCCCAAACCTAACCAGCCGTCCATAATAGAGGATTAGGGCTGTTAACAAGTCATCTATTTATCATATAGCTAGCTTTCGCAAATCTTTATTTGCTTCATCAGGGAGACTAGACATCAGGATATATAATTAATAATTAATGAAACAAAAAAAGAATTTGTGGTCTTCGACAGCAAGCAGGAACAAACAGAAATCAAAATCAAAATCAAAATCAGGGGAACAACAATAAAAACAGATTTCGGAAGTATATTATTTCGGACTAAAGATACATAAAATTGATAGCAAAGAAAAAACAGACCATTCATCAATTCCATTATCACGAGATGGGACACCATGTCCGCAAATCTCGAGGCGAGAACTGAGGGAAGAAAACCATCAAGTATTTGCAAAATACAAATTAGTTTATAGATGACTGCAAATTGCAAATTGTACGACATAAATTTATCTATCGATCAAAGAAATCACTGCCCAAAAAAATTAATTTCTATGTTCTAAATCTGCAAACGAAGTTTGGTCCAAGGAATTTCATCTTATCTTAAAACCAAATTGATTCCCATTGTTGGTATTATTACCAATATTCTTTGTGAATGAAAATATGAAAATACACAAATGTTTTTTTAATAACCCACACAAGTAGAGCTGCTTTTAGACAACAAATAGAAATAACTTCATCAGATATCTCGGAACCTATTATGATCATCAACATCTGGTGCCATCAAGTATATTTTAAAGCGCACATTTGTTGCTTATTGAAAACGAATTAAGTTTTAGAAAAAAATCATAATTTACGCAGAAACGCCGTAGTTTATTCATTCTACAGATAGAGTTCTAAAAACGCACAGAAACGCCAATACGTCATTCTTACCGGCCGATTCGAAAAATTGCGGGAGATCCGCACGCACAAATCACATCATCAGCTGATTACCTCATTGTGGTGTGTCAGCTAATGTGTCAGTCTGTTCGGGATCCAGTACTTTTTTGCTTGTTTAATTGAAATAGCCCTATCTCCACCAAAACGACGTATTTTTCAGTGTCCAGTGTCCAGTGTCCGCCAAGCAATCGATTGTTAATATTTTTAAGGTGTGTCAGGAAAATAATAAATTTACATAGTGTAAATCAGACTTTTGCGCAGAACACACGGCGATTGTAGATTGCGATCTGTAGAATGAATAAACTATGGAGCAGAGGTTCCCAATCTTTTAGTGGCGTACCAGTAGGTAAATAATTTTGGAATTTTTTGTTATCACTTTAATTTCTATAAATACGCCAGTAAGAAATATATCTCAATTCAAAGTTTTCTTTTATTTGAAACTATAATCTCTAAACCGTGAATTTATTCATTCATAACTACTAAATAAAAAAACACATATAGTGGACGAGACCAGCGCTTTCCAAATGTTTTCCCACGTGAACCATATTTATTTGTTTGTAATGATAACACAATTTTTTTTAGCCATTTTCGATTACTCATAATAATTATTTTTGGCACAAAATAATAATAATCATCTCACGACCCATTAAAAAACTAACGCGACCAATAGTCTGAGAAACGCTATTTGCGGTTAAACCTAACAAAGTTTATTTATTCCATCCCACACTTAAAAAAATTTGAATGAAGGCCATCTAACAATCTTTAATTTCATTAAAAGAGCGATGTTCAGGCTTTTAACACCGTCTCTCAGAGCTCCGGGTTTTGCAATAAATTCTCCGAGCTCCGCCAATTTTGTAATAATACCTGAAGCTAAATTAACGATACGTAAGCGCGTCGGTTGTCCTAATGAAAATAGGACATAACATATTAAAATAGGATGCTAACATATTATCTCTTCTAAGCGATGTATCAAATAAAGGAGACCAAACACTTTTCCAGTCCGATATTTTAATTTGAACCAGGCATACAAACGAAACTCTATTCTATTTCTAAGAACACGACCATAAAAGCTCTGTAGCTATTGTAAACAAAATAATATATTGCCACATCTTAGTATTTCATCTATCAGTGCGTATAATTACAATGAAGGCCAACTGCAACTGCCATGTGATCCGAAATATTGGAGATTCGACGTGGAAAACATGGTGTTAAAAGTCCGCAGAGTTTTCAAATTCTGCAAAGAAAAAAACAGTAAATAGAAGAAATTTTTAGATATGCGTTTCGTAATGGCCTGTCGTAAAATAATACTTCGTGACGTTTGGGAAGAAAACTGCAATCAAGTAATGTAGGATTTTATAAAACCCAAACGAATTGAGTGATGATTTGAGTGGAGTCCAACATTACACGACGCTGCTGAATCTCCCATAGAATGCAACAAGCTCAAAATGTAGGAATTAAGACTCACACTACACACTAGACTCGAGACAACTATTTTGGCATCAAGGTGATGTTTACCTTAAGTTATACGGACAACAATTAGCAGCAAAAATGTGTGGAAGAATTTAGGTGGATGTACCAAAGATTATTGGATTGTATAAACAAATTTTATGGTTTTGAAAACAAATCAAAGAAAAACGGTAGATTTAGTATTATCAGCTTAAAGCTCTTGAACGAGTGTCTGGATGAGATTTGAGTGGGTTTTCAAATACTAAATTTTTCTAAATTGTTGCAAAGGTCATATCAGTAATACTTAAGTTGAGCGCGTATTCTCCCTAATGTCCAACTTGTGGACAGGATGCGTATGAATTTAGTTGAAACTCAGTTGTATACGAAACTTAATTTTAAGACGGCATGTCTGTCTGCCTCAGGGCTGCCAGAAGTCCCTATTTGAGCGGGACTTTCCCGAGATCGACAGAAAAATTTCGAGTCCCGAGTTGCTTCTGAAAATTCCGATTTAACAATTTAAAGATGCACAAACCGTAGAAGCTGAATTAATCATCAAACAAAATTTCGATTACAATTTTAATGACTAGAAAAATTTTATCGAGCAAAGATGGCAAACATATTTTGAACCAAGCGAAAAGATTGGAAAAATACGTTTAATAAAACTGTTATGATTGGATATATTTATCATTTAAACTCCTTTATTTTCAGAGATATTCGCATTGAAAGTTTTCAAATTGACACCCTGTATGTTCTCTTTTATACAGGTTGTCTCAGACATGACTCCCCAGGCCTATAACTTTCTTATTTTAAAGATAAATATAGAAAACCATATATATTTTTAAATGGGAGCAAATTCTCTTTAAAATTATAAGAATAAAATTTTCAAAAATATCTGCTCATATTTTGACAGTGATGTTCAACTTTTTTTTTCAAATGGCACTGGACTTGTTTTTTTTCTTATTATAATAGTATTTTTTAATTTCTTTACAACCATGTAAACCAATATGATTGTTACATTAGAAAAAAATTGAGAAAAATGAGATTAAAGGTTGATTTTTAAGTTCATTTTTTTTAGTTGGCAATGGAAATATTTAACTCACAGATTGTCATTACAGTTGTTCAATATCATTATTTTATTGCACCTTGTTTAAAATTACAATAAGAAATCAATTGAATAGTAAATAATCAGTGGTCTTTCCGGATATCTTCGTGCATACAACCTTGCAGCTTTTCTCGCATTCTTCTTGCACAAACCATAAAGAAGGACCATGTCAAGTTTATGAGAGTTTCTGTAATTCATTTTTCTTATAACTTTAGACAAGGTGCAACAAGTTTTGAAAAGAACAATTGTCACATATGTCATTCTGTTAATCAAATATTTCAAAGTCAACTAAAAAAGAAATCAATTTAAAAATCAACCTTTAATCTCATTTTTCTCATTTTTTTTTCTAATGTAATAACCATATTGGTTTACATGATTGTAAAGAGAATAAAAAATACTATTATAATATGGAAAACACAAGTCCAGTGCCATTTGAAAAAAAAGTTGAACATCACTGTCGAAATATGAGCAGATATTTTTGAAAATTTTATTCTTATAATTGTAAAGAGAATTTGCTCCCATTTAAAAATATATATAGTTTTCTATATTTATCTTTAAAAATAAGAAAGTTATAGGCCTGGGGAGTCATGTCTGAGACACCCTGTATACATATGTAACAGCTTATTTACATATACATATCATAATTGAATTAAAATGATGTATTTTTTCAAAATTTCTTCCTTAATTTTTGAACGTACGTGTATGTTTAAAGTTATATTTCTTTTGGCGCGTTAGGGAAAAATGATGAAAGTGAATTTTTACGATGCGCGCGAATTATTAACACCATGACGTTAGTCGGTAAATCTAGTGTATAGGCGGCTAGCACACTCGATAGATGGCGTAGTTATATCATTTCTGTTTTGTTGGTTTTTTTTATTGTTTTTGTGTGTCCCGATCTGTAATGTATTACTGTGTGAATATCCCGATCTGTGATTTTGGAAATCTGGCAACCCTCCCTGTCTGTGGACGATGTATCTCAATAACTAATAAAGTTTTTTTAAATTAAACTTTGAACCTAAGTTTGATTTGACAATCCGAAGAACGAAAGCTTTTGCCATGAGTTTGAAAATCTGGGGTTTATCGTAAGTATACTGGTTTGAATGAAAAATGCAACACCAAGAAGTTATGGTCAGATTTTAATGAAAATTTCACAGAAGTTGTGTTTGAATGTCTCAAGTAAACGATCAAAATTTCAGTTGAAAAACTTACTTACACAAGCATTTTTTTTAATAATGAGTCGGTCCTCCGTTGTTTCTAATGCACTCATTCACGCGGGTCGGCATGCTTTGAATGAGGTGATCAATATCTTCTTGGGGTAGCTCATCCCAAGCTTCCTGAATCCGCAACCGAAGTTCGTCCAAAGTGTCTGGGGCACGGGGTAAATTTCCTATTCTGACGCCTATCATATCCCAAACATGTTCGATGGGCGAAAGGTCTGGTGAACGAGAAGGCCATAGAAGCACTACAACGTTAGCTTCTTCTAAACACTCTATTGTTACCCTTACTGTATGTGGGCGAGCATTATCTTGCTGAAAGATTGGGTTTTGCAACCCTTGTAAGTACGGCAGTGCAACGGACTCTAGAATAGACTGTACGTAGCGCCAAGCATTTAGGGTGCCAAGAATAAAAACTAGAGGGGACCTACCACCATACGTGATGGCACCCCAAATCATCACCCCCTGCGTGAGAGCAGTATGCCGAAGAAGCGCGAAGTCCATATTTCTGCGTTCCCCGCGGAAACGTCTGACACGTCTACGTCCATCGTTGGCCCACAAACAAAATCTGGATTCGTTAGTGAACACAATTTGTTGCCATTCGTGTCTCCAATTTACCCGTTCTCTACACCATTCCAACCTAGAAGCTCTATGACGTGGAGTCAGGGGAAGGCAACAAAAAGACAATAACTACGCATTCCAAAACTCCGTATTCGATGATGTATCGATGCCATTGAGATTCTAACATTTAATGTATCCCTCAAAGTGTTTCCAATGGCCCGCGTAGTGGATAATCTTTCTCTTATCGCCAAAAGTCTCAACCTGCGTTCTTCGTGGTCTGTCGTTCTTCGCTGCGGTCCAGATCCTCTCCGACGTCCATGAAAACCTTCCTCAGACCATCTTCGCCAGCACCTCATTACTGTGGTTGCGTCACGTTCCATTCTATTGGCAATTTCTCTAAACGAAAGACGATCCTCTCTCATGCCAATAATACGACCTCGCTCGAAATCACTTAGTTGTACAAAATTTCGACGTTTACGAACTCTGGGCATTTTAAATGATGTTCTTCGCACTATTATCACGAGAAAACTAATCCAAATTGTTCCATGTTTATAAAAACACCATTTGATATTGCTAGTTTTCGTATATAAAATCATCCTAAAAAGAGGTTTTACGAAGGAGTTTTTTATTGAAATTTTAATGAGTTACTTTTTATACCGAAAGCCATCAATAGTAGAAAAATTAAATAAAATCTGGCTGTTTTTCTTGGTGTTGCATTTTTCATTCAAACCAGTATATTTGTTTTTTTTAATTCTTTTGATAATAAATCTTTTTTTTGCGTAGCCGTTTAGTCGTTCCGCCACTAACGATATTAAAAAAAACATTACCACATAAAGAAACTAATAGACCAATCAGTTGAGAGAATAAATCTTACCAGTTTTTGAAATATAATTGAAAATATCAGAAAAATCTTTCTTACGCCGTCATATCGGAGCAAGTTACATGATATCCATATTTTCCTATTATTCATATTAGCTTTGTTTTTGTTGTTGTATTATTAGAATTTTTCTATTATTTGCTTGTTTTTGTTTTCGTTAAACATCTTCCTTTCGTTTCCCCTTAGAGAAAGCTTTTTGCCTCAATCTCAGGGTTTACATAATTTGAAATCTGGTCATGTGTAAATGGCCTTCAAATATTACTCATGCGAGCCAAATGTAAACAAATAACCTTTTGCATAAAACTACAAGGCACGTAGCAATTATGTCACCGCTACGTAATTCTGCACAGTTGTCTCAACAGCGGCGTGCTTTATGAAAATGTAATTTAACAATTTCTTTGAAATATGTGGGTTGAATGGTTCCAATAAATGACTAGTTTAATTAATTTTGCAGGTAGCTGCTTCTAATGTCATCCATACGTTGAGAGATAATTGTGCTATCACGCCTAGTCTATGATGCCATTAGATGCCAGGAAGTTGCCTATCTGGCTGTAATGTGTGTTGATCTGTTAAAACTGTCGTCATAAAAATGAAAAGTAAATATATATACGTAGTAGAATATTTAATAAATTATTCAAGAGGGTTATATATCACTTTTTTGGGGGAAATGAAAGGGGTCGCGAGGATATTTTGTAGTTGGCTCGAACGCATTTGATGTTTCTTAATATTTAAAGTTATTTAGAGAGGGGCTTAAAGCATGTTGCGACACCATGAAAACAAATAACGGAATCCTTAAGGAGATAGAAATAAATCCGACCCTTTAAAAAATCAGCAGCAGGGTGTGAAAAAGTCTCACGTAGGTTTCATAAAAAATTTTACGTGTATGTGCATGAAGGGAACGAATGTTTTGAAATACAGTTGTTTTACTGTTATTATGAAGGTGTACAAGGTTCTGAGACTCATTGGGGTAATTTAAGGTAACATCTCATTTTATCTTGCGTTCTAAAACTTAATAAAACTTGTAAACACTAACGTAACATTCTGTTTTTATGCCTCTTTACGAAAGGAAAATATGAAAACCATTATTCCTAGTAGCTGGGACGGTTTTAATATCGACCTGGAGGTATCGATCGGGCTAATAGCCGCGCGAAAAATCAGAAGCCCAATTAAGCCGGTTCCATGCCATAATTTTAAGATTACGAATTATATTATTCCCAGCTCTGCAGATAAATACAGATACACAGATGCATAGACTAGGGAGAATTATACAAAGGAGATTTAATTCGAAACGATCTATGGCCAGTTTATTTAAATAAATAAACATAAAGCCGCACCGCGCTACCCAGCCTCTTCCTCCAACACTGTATCGTCTATTAAAATGTTTCCGTAGAATTTCCCAATAAAATGGAAATTATGCCAGATATTTGTTAATTGCGAAAATAAGCGAACTATTTAGCCTTCCAAGATTCCATTAACTAAAACTGCAATGATATTGAATAAGACGATCAGGAACTTTTAAAATTCCTGGATTAAGCGACAAACAACACACACAAGCCACCCATAGAGTGCAATTAAATCTACACACCCCTTATTTTTATTTGATGGCCTCGTAAAGCGAATGAAATACGTTAATACCCTGTAAAATGTTCGCTGCAATCAGCTTTTTAGTAAAGAAGTTTTGTTGTAACCTCGTGATAATATTTAAGTATAATAAGCTGATGAACAAAGTTATTAAACTTCTCAAAAAGTTACAAAAACGTACACACTCACATGCAGACCCATTTCCCCGCGACACAATCTCCACGAAACATCACCCTCAAGTAAATGAATGAATTATTTCGATATATACGTGGGCCCCGAAAGAAATGTATTATCAAAAGGAAAAATTAATATTTATAAGGAGGCATCGCTCCTTGTAGTATTTATTCGTTATTCACCCACAGAAATCTATTTCGCTCCGAACCGCTCGTGGACCCATTAAAAAGTGAATTTTATTTTAAATGAAAAGTGATAAAATAATAAATCTCCTTCTCGCAGATTTTTTAAAAATAAATCTTTTGTCTTCCTTTATATATTATACGAGCGGAATACTGATGTGGGCCCGAGTATGTGAAAGAATTAACTTCGATCCGAAATTATATCGAAAACACAACACGCCAACCCCTCGCCTCCGCGACTCACCCTATTTTTACATTATTATTTATTTCCTTCGGGCCCATGCAGATCACAGGCACATTCAACGAGGAAATTGTTACCACCGACGACGTGGATTTGTTTTATATCTGTTAATACCTCACAACGATATAAATTGACATAGTATAATAGTATAATTTCATTTTCCCTTAATTCCCTTTTGTCGGCGACATACTTTCCTGCGTATATACACAAAAGAGTACGTTATTAATAAAGAACAGTGAATTCGATAGCTTTCATCTTTAAAATTACATTATATTTTTTGGGTTCTTTTACGACGGCGACGTTGTGTAAGTAATTGCTACTATTAAGTTTGTTTGCAATTTTTCTGCAGAAATAGACTTTGAAATTTCTTTTATTGCTTTTGATATAAATTGCTTTTGTAATTACAAGGTTTATTGGGACTATAAAATAGAAACAAAGCATCTATTGTTCCCATTTTGTAATATTTGCAAAAATCGTGTGTTAAATACAAAACGTTGCGTACCTTTGTACATTATTATTTAGTTAATTTACAATCCGGTAAGGAATTCTTATTTTATCCACTACAATTCATTTAAATAAAACCAAAACTGAATTATGGCTATTTCATTACAAGCTCAATTGATCATATGAGGTGTCTTTAAAAAATCATGCTTACTCACAGTATATGGTCTTTATATTTATGAATGTATAATGTTCCTTCGGAAAAATCCTACATATTTTGACAGTGCTTTTTATAATACTCAATATACTAGACGAAGAGGTAATCAATATAACCTTCCTCAACATAGACTAAATAAATACGAGAGCGGATGTTTCTACTCATGTATGAAATTATTTAACCATCTTCCGGCGGACATAAAAAGCATTGCCGAAAACAAGAAATTTAAGGATGCACTATATACATTATTGTGTGAAATTGAACCATATTGCATGGCGGACTATTTGTGTTACAAATTTGTTTAGTTGAAATTAGTTATTTTTATTGACGTTTCTGCATATACAAAATATATTATATATAATTGTATATGTAAATAAATATTATATTATTATTGTTATTATTATGATACTGTACATCAAACTCGGTTTACAATTAAGAATGATACGGACAATTAAATCCAAAATAATAATGATTTTTAAATGGTTTAAACACTTTAACTTCGGCTTGTGTACTTATGTTAACTTTGGAACTAGTTAAGTCACAAACATTCCTTGACTACAAAAAAATTGTCCATCCTAATTATACTCATGTAGTGCTAAAACTTGAAAGTATCAATCATAATTGGAAATATATTTTATACAATTTCTGAGAACATGTTCTTAGAGATGAAACTAGTTAAATAGTAATAATTTGATTACAATATGGTTAGCAGTGTTGCCAACCCTACCGATATGTCGGTAGATCTACCGACAATTTATACCTTTCTACGATATTCTACCGATCTACCGATTTTGACTCAGATATACTGACAAATCAACCGGAAATGTTGATTGGTAAAATTTGAATTTGCTTTCATATACTTATCACTAGAGAGAGGATTTTATGCAAAATGCATATTTTTGCATATTTTGCATATTTACCCCTATAATGCACATTTCGTCTTTTAATGCATATTTTACATTTTCTTACACGGCACATTGCAACAAGTGCAATTTTCGATTTCGGGCATGAACCAACATCTAGTCATTCAAAGAAATACCGGCCAAATATCAGAATAATTGCCAATTCGTCCTGCGATAAACGAGTTAAAAAAATTTGAAATTTTTGATTTTCGAACAACTAATACTTGGACATTGGAAAAAAAAAATAGGAAACGTGTAGAAGAAATTTTACATAAATTGAACCTAATTAAGAAAATATGGCTCTTTTGAACAAACTTTGGTTTTTTGAAAATCTATTTGTTTTTAAGCGAGTTAGAAATTTTTGATTTTCGAACTTGGACATTTGAAAATAAAAATAAAAATAACAGGAAACGTATAGAAATTTTTTTTCAAAAATTAAACCTAATTGACTCTTCTAAAACAACTTTGGTTTTTTGAAAATCCATTTATTTTTAAACGAGTTACAAATTTTTTGAATTTTTGATTTGAAGTAATACTTGGACGTTAGAAAAAAAAGAACAAAACAATAGGAAACGTGTAGAAGAAATTTTATATAAATTAAACCTAATTACGACAATATCACTCTTCTAAAATAACTTTGGTTTTTGAAAATCCATTTACTTTTAAACGAGTAACAAATTTTTGAAATGTTTGTTTTGCGAACAACCAATGTACGTTGGAAAAGAAAATAAAAAAAAAGGAAACGTTTAGAAGAAATTTTACATAAATTAAACCTAATTAAGAAAACATTACTTATCTAAAAAAACTTTGATTTTTGAAAATCTATTTATTCTTAAACGAGTTACAGTTTTTTGAAATTTTTGATAACTAGTACTTGAACGTTGGAAAAGAAAAATTAAAAACAAAAAAAAAGGAAACCATGTCTAATTAAAAAACGTATATTCTTCTAACATGAGTTGAGGTTTTGAAAATACACCTCTTCTCAAGATAGTTACAGATTTTTAAAGATTTTGATTTCTAAAACAAAAAATTGAAAACGTGTAAAAATGTTTTTCTTTTCAAAAATGATTCTCGCTCTTCTAAATACCTTTGGTGTTTGAAAATTCACCAATTTTCAAGCGAGTTGCAGATGTTTCAAATGTTTGATTTTCAAGTTGTCTAACATTTGGACATTGGAAAAAATAGGAAACGTGTAGAAACAGTTTCATTAAAATTAAACCTAATTAAGAAAATATCACTTTTCTCAAAAAGTTCTGTTATATCCACTTATTTTTAAACGAATAATTTTTTTTTAATTTTCAATTTTCGAACAAATAATACTTGTTGAGACTGAGACATTGAGACGTTGGAAAAGAAAATAATATATAAAAAAAAATAGGAAACCTGTAGGAAAAATTTATCAAAAATGAAGTCTAATTAACAAAACATTATTCTTCTAAAATAAGTTGAGATTTTGAAAATACACCTCCAAGAGAGTTGCAAATTTTTGAAATTTTTGATTTTAGAACAACTGATACTTGGACGTTGAAAAATAAAGAAAAATTAAAATATAAGAAACACGTGGGAAAATTTTTACAAAATTTAATTCTAATTAACAACAAAATTATACCTAATTAAGAAAATGTCACTCTTCTAATTCTAAAATAACTTGGGTTTTTGAAAACCCATTTATTTTTAAACGAATTGTGAATTTTTAAAAATTTTGATTTTCAAACTTCGTATAATTGGACGTTGGAAAAGGAAAAAAAATAGGAAACATAGAAAGTTCACATATTTTTGTCTGTTTGGTTTGAAATATGCGGAACGCAGCAGAGGTAGAATGAGAAAGAAATAGTTTAAGGCGTCCAGGAAATTCTCATATTTATCAGGTCTCTCCATAAAAAGGAATTTGAAGAAAACCAAATTTTCGCAAAATATGATTTGCGATTTTTGTACAATTCAATATTCGTCGTGGCATCGGCCAGGAAAGTGGTTGTTTCAAAAAGTGATTTTTTACTGTAGTCTAATTACAAGTATGGCAAATTATACTGGCAAGTATGGCAAATTATTAAGATTAATAAGAAAATGTTTTTCTTAAAAATGTTTATAAATAAACAATTGTTTTAATGACATATTTTTATTTATGGCTTGCTTATTTGCATATAATAATGCATATTTGTGCATATTTTCGGGGTTTAAATGCATATGTATGCACATATTTTAGCATTTTACAATGCTTAAAATCCTCTCTCTACTCATCACCAATTAAAACAAAATCGCAAATCCGTAAGTCGGTGAATCCCCTCGTTCTCTGTGCAAGCGCAGGTCCCATCGGTACCATACAGATGGGACCTGCGGCCTCGCGTCGAAGAAGAATCTGTTTAGTTTAAAAACTAACGACATCTACCGACATTTCTTTGGAATTTAGACCGACAATTACTAAACACAGGTTGGCAACAGTGATGGTTAGTATTCCGTCCGGTAACGGTTTTGTACGCAGACACCGAGGGGGACCACATGAAACATAAACCTAACCTGACGCACGAAATAGCTAAGGAAAAGTCACACGGCGGCGCGGCGTCTACCATTTAATCGGACCTACCTTTACTCCCCTTAAGACTTGCTAAAGGTGTGCTCTGAAGATCCTGTGAACACTCCCTACCTCCTTCATTCGGGATGTTCGGGATGGATGGAACGGAACGGAAAATCCCACCAACACTAACAATGCACACCGAGGAAGTTTCCTGAGATAAAGAAAACAAAAACCGCACTCGTTGGGTATTAAATCCTGTAAACCTGTCCCACACGAACAGTTCACACACTCACTTAGTTTGAGAAACGCAACGCGAAGTTACGAAGAAAATCTACTGGTTTTTCCGCGGTCGATATGTTTTCGGAAAAATAATTGAGCGCGATCCGAACATTCTTCGCGACGGCGATATGCGGACTGCTCCGGCAACGCTATCAGTGGAATACGCCGATAAGAATTGCACAAAAAATTACCTTCAGTGCCGAATCTCGGATCTCACGCACTTTCCAGTTTAAAAACTCGCCGCGATTTAACATGGAACGAAATATTATTTAATAAAACGTAATTTTTCACTAATTTGGAAATGTGTAGGTGGTCAACATGAAATTGCAAAGGGCTATTTAGAAGTGAGAAAAAAAAATTAATTTTCTGATATTTTGCATATTTATCTATTTTTCAAAACCTAAGATTTCTAAAAAATGTATTCGTTATAAGTTGTTCATTTTCGCTTGCTGTGCAACTTTTATTTACAAAAGTTTTATCATCTAATATTATAATTATAGACCAAAAATGTATAGTTTTTCAACTCTATATTAACAAAAATTGTATAGAATGCCTAAATTACCTTTTTTAAATCGAAATTTCACTAATTAAAAAAAGGAAAATTGATATGTTCATAATGTTACTTTGTTTGTTTTAGTGATATTTTTCGTATTTATTGAGTTGAGATTTATTCTGTACAGACATTTTTCAAATATGGTCGGAATCGTCTCGGGGACTTCAAAATGGATATTTCCGTTGAAATTTCGAATTCAAAAAAAATATGACCATAATACATAAAAGTAAAAATCTATATATTTATATGAAATATCTCTTTTATCCCGTCAGAAGGGAGAAAGCCACATCAAAATTGTTGTAAATAAAAATTATGTTAATACACAAAAAAACACTAATTTACCACAAATTTATTGTTGGATTTGCTAATTTAAAAATTATAAATATATCCAACGTTAGTTTCCTCTTTTTGAAACTTAATAAACAAAGACAACCTGCAAGAAGAACCGAGGCGGCCATTTGCTTGATATTGTATTACTGTGAGCTAACATCAGACTTTGCAAAATGTAAGTGCATGAAAACATAAGAACTACAAATTTGTAGCTCGCACGGCCCATGATTCGCACAGCTTTCCCTTGCAAAGCAAATATTCTGTGCCCGTCACTGGCATTACCCCAGACCTACACGCGTATGACATGCTACTATGACAAAACGCATAGTAAGCTGACCTTAGTACAGTTTGAGAAACTTGAAGGCAAGTTCCTCAAGATGACTATATTGTTAGATAGGCGATGAGAAAGCATGTCTTTGTCGCAACACTGGATCTAGGTAAATCCCAAGAAACTTCACGCATTTCAGCGACAACTTTGCGTAAACAAAAATGACTTTTGCCGTTTTGGTATTATTTAATACCGGGCGATTTTAATCGTACCATTCTTGAGCTATTGAACGCGATGTCTCGCAATGCACATTTACAGTATTTAGATCTTTGCTTGAGTTGTACCATCCGCAAAGAATATTTCCATTATTGTATACATGTTTAGAAAAATCATTGATGTAAATTAAAAACAATAAGGGACCGAGAATTGAGCTCTGTGGTACACCAATGTAAATTAGTATGCTATCAGAAAACCTGTTTCCAAAACACACGCAATGCCTTATGATGTCATATTTATGAGATAGGACTCGATTAATACAATGCGAACGCTATCAAATCTGTAGTGCTCAAGCTTCTGTACTAGTATTGCGTGAGATACGCAGATACACGCCTTGGTGAGATCACAAAATAGAGACAACTGATTCGATGATTTTTTCCAGGAACTAACTTATCGCACTACTTACATTAAAGTAATCCCGCTATAGTTTCCATCTCGCCTTCTTATATATCGGCACAATAATCTTCTATTTTTCTCCTTTACCTTTACTCTATCCTTATCCGAAGTTTTCCCCTTTTCATCTCACTGAGCGCTCTCTCTAATTCCTTCATACTTAAATGTTCTGTTTCCTCCATCTTCTTTTCACTGTCTTCTCCCTTCAAAGTATATCTTTCATATATTGATGTCTCTTTTTCTCCTTACACCTTCATGGTTGGTGCTCGATTCTTTAGATAACTCAACATTTGTTTTTTTTTTGCTCACTATCTTTATTTTTTCTCTCCACCAGTAGCCATCCCTGTTGTCACATTCCAAACTGAAGCTACGTTTAGCATTATTCATTTCTTTCTCACTAACCTTTCCATCTCTCCACCCTCTTATGTATTGCTTTTCTTAGAATTATCTTGGAATTCCTACGCCCTGATAATTCCGCATTCCCTTCTCATCATCGCCTCTTTGACCCTTTCCGCCAGCTGCTCTACTGACGAGACATCTTCAAAGTCCACCTTTGTTTACGTATATTTTCCTCGCTCTCTCACATCGGCGGCAACCTTCCAGTTCCCTAATTACTGATTGCTTCATACTCGCCTCGTGCTTCACTTTTACGGAGAAATGATCCGAGCCACATCTATCGTTTCGTCGTCTCTAATATAATAATAATAGCTTTGTCATCTCCCACCAAGATATAGCATATTACTGAATTCCCTCTAGATCCAACATACCTTATTTCTCCCTCCCATCCACTGCTGTACTCAGCATGTTCAGGCCCTGCTCATTCGCCCACCAAATCCTCTCTCCTCCTTTCTTTTGATTTCCTTGCTCTTCTTTCTCTTCTCTTCTGGTTTACCCCTTTCCCGGTTCTCATATTCCAATCCCCTTCCGCAATAAAATTTCTAGGACCCTCCATTTCTCGTTGCTCTCATAAATAATTAATTTATATATTTTGTATTTACCTGGAATGAATGAAATATTCCATATTAATTATTCAGTTTATTTGTACTCATTCTTTCACTTCCGTTAGATTCTAATTAGTGCTGATTTTTTAATGGAAATATACTATGTTGGAAAATTGCTGCCGTTCCAATTGAGTTTCATACTTCTGCTGTGTACAATATACATGCCGATGGATGGAGGAGCAGCTTCGATTGCATAAATTATATGCACCGTTTATATTCCTCCTAACATTATTTAATTTTATTTAGTTAGAAGCTTTAGTTAAAAAAAAATCTTTAGACATACTACCACAGCTGAAAATGTATAAGTTTAACACGTTGCATGGCAAGCTAATTTTACATAGCTGCGTTACATATTATCGTGACATATTATTAATAGACAAGTTAAACTGTGTAATCATGCGTGACGCTTTTATCTTGCTAGTGGTCACCGGTGACCCCCATGGCTGTCAAGGGATTAAATCCTTTTTTACGTGCAAGAAAAGTGTGAATTCAAATATCAGTACTGTTAGTAAATTAAAGATCGATCAACATAGCAACAATAGCATATATCATCTTTATAAATACGATAGATGCGAAATGAGCGAAAGTATCTATGTTTTATTATTTTATTATTTTAGTACATAGTGTTTTAGTTTTAGTTTCCATTTATAATTCTAAATTGATGATTTTGTAGGTTTAGATTTTTTTTATTGTATTTTGTAAACATCTATTTATATTTATATTAACGTGAATAAAGATTATTATTATTATTTGTGAGGACCTTTTGCGCATCCTATCCGCGCATAGCCTTCCCCAAAGTTGTTTTACTGACAAATGCGTTCTCTAAATATTGGTCAAGGTTGTCAACGTTCTACCTGAGACGTTATTTAACAGCGATTTGATATTAGTGTTCCCATTACTAATCCCACCAATCGCGAATTTCAAATGCAAACAACACTTGTCCTGTCAAAATCTATTGCCAAGTTTATGGGCAAGATGTAATGAATGAGGGGAATGTCTGAAACAAGCGATATTTATTCAATGGTTAAAGAACAAGTATCTCCGATGAGACACGTTCTGACCAAACCGTGATCATGGAAGAACTGAACGCGACTGTTGATGCACACATTCGGAAAAACAGGCGTTTCACTATTGTTGAACTGCATCTTTCCCGATCTGTTCTCTTTGACATTGTCAGAATTCCCTTACAAAGTGGGTTCCAAGAATGCTTGCGCAGGATCACAAAACGAAACGCATGGACATCTCTGTCTTTTTTGGAGCATTACAACAGTAATGGAGAGGCATTCTTGGACCGCATTGTGACAGGCGATGAGACATGAGAGTAAGCAACAATCTCTTGAACGGTACCATGAGCACAGTCCGTAAAAAATCAAGGAGGCGCTTGAGTGATGGAAACCGTACTCTGGTACAGGAAAGGCGTTTTATTGGTTGATTTTCTGTTTCGTAGAGAAACAATCAATGTAGAGGCTTCGGCGTATCATACAGAATCTTCAGTGAGTAAAGCGTGGTTGTTCAATGATAATGCCCGCCCGCATGCTGCCAAAACGCTGGAGAGGTTCAAATGGTAATCTCTTGACGATCCAACTTATAGTCCGGACCCAGCACCTTCCGACCATCACCTGTGATTACAAATAAACGGGTGCAAACTGTTAAAGACACGGCCAAGGGATGGTTAATTGGATTGGCGGTCGACTTCTACGACGACTGAATGGTCAAACTCATCGCCCGTTGGGAAAAATACCTCTATCGGGACGGGGATTCTATCGAAAAATAACGAAAAGATGGTAGTTATTGTAGAAATATATTTTTTTTAAGTTAGTTATGTTTATATTTAAACTAGAACTTTAAAAATGACCCTAGAATCTATATAAATCATTTAATAAATAATATTTCGTAGCCCGGTATTAACCCCACTCAAGGCGCTTCCTCACTCATCGCAATCTAACTGGAGAATGTCGCGAGGGAACTTGTCATAAACTTAAAAGGGTAATCGCCTACCAGCAATCTAAATTGACCAGTAAGCCTGACACAGTTAAAATAACATCGAAAATTATTTTATTTTCAACTGCGAATGCTCACGTATTACATCCACCGGGGTTCGTATGTATTTCACCAGCTACGCTAGTATACGCTTTATCGAAACGATGTAAAATTATTATCAAAGGTAAAATTTACTGCTAAACTATTATACTTATATTTATTTTTCAATAATCATTTTGATTTAAAATTGTAAACACGTAATCTAAAAATTATTGTACAAAACGATATTTGCGTGATGAAATTAATACATTTATACGCGCGTTACAAACATGACAGGATTACTGTGAACTGATTAGTAAATTAATTGTAAAAAAAAGTAAAAGTTTGTGGAACTGAGTGGAATCGGTGAAAAGTGCTTAATTGGATGAAAAATGTAATCACCTCGTATATTTATGAATGCAGATTTGAATTGAGCGCGTAATGTGGACGATTAAGCATCCTGTTGGCTGTGGCGGTCTTTTTTCGAAAAATTAATGGGAACGCGATAATTAACTGCAACAACGTTAAATAATCTGTAGAAAAGTGAGAATGATAGAAAGTGTTGAATGTTTTATCATAACGCTAATGATGTAACATACATGATTTCGAATTGACGCGATAAAATCGAGTGTTATTGAAATGGTTAAAAATGTGATTGATTTATATTGGTATATTGGATAATAGGGGATGTTTTCGTGGTGTGTTTTATCCGGGCATGCTAAGTGAACGTTTTATTGGAAAATAATATGAGAAAATGGCCATAAGATGTAAAGTAAACTTGATTTCGCCGCTACCGAACGGTGGAAATCGATTAGGAATTTATAAAGTTATTTGTTATGTTAAGAGGGAGCGAGCCATAGGTTAATTCAATACAGCGGATGAGCATTTAGGTGGACGCTTTGGTAATTAGTATTTCTCTTTAATTGATGTTAAAAATGATACGTATGCTTAATTTTAATGGCCGTAAAACGGCTTCCACTGGACGTCGAAATTTAACATTCGGCAGGATCTTTTTGCCGCGCTAATGAGTAAAAACATTAGGTCAGTGAAATTTAATTTGATTTTCTGATATTTACAGGGGCGGTATGGGAGGGGGTGCTCGTCGTTTAATAAGCGCCGTAACGAGGAATATATCAGGATGCATTATCAAACTTCCACGTTTCATCATCAAGAGCGGATTGATATCTGGGGTGCTGATTATCATAAGCGTTTTTATTTTGCAGGGTTACACTTCCATGTCGTCGGCGAAGGGGTGGTCAGGGTTCGCTCCCCACGACAGGAGAGGGTGTACGACCGGGAGAACTATATAGATTTCAGGATGCGACTACTCGGGGAACCCGGTAAGAACAGATGGTCACGAACATCCAGATCCACACCCACACCCACAGCCGCATCTTCGCCTTTTCTCCTTTTTTTTATTAACTTGCACGAAGTTTCGGACATATTTTTATAAATACCGAATGATAACACCACAAATGTTGTGGCGGCACGTGACATAGTATCCATGTTTTCGGCGTTATTAATTAATAACGGCAATTGAAACCCTTTTAGTCGCCTCTTACAACGGCTAGGGTTTACCATCGGGTAATTCTATTCCCGCACCATAGGGTTTAATTAGCCCCCTTCTAATGAAATACATTTTCTAAAGAATTAATGCAGCATGTTCATTTAATTTAATAATCAGAATCCGGGCGGAAATACGTATGGAATTTCCTTAATTTTTAACATTCTTAAGTCAGATAAATTGTGTGACGTGACCGTCAAAAGTTTTGCTCGACCGTAATTTTAATTATATAAAACACTAGTGAAATGGATATTTTAATTTATTTTTAATGTGCCTTGTCTCCCCCTTTTAATTATCTCTGCCGCCAGATTAAAACAATCATCCGTTTTCTTTAAATGTTATCTCCTGCCATTCCCTTAACACACATTCCTGTTTATTTATTTATAAATAACTGCAATAAACGCTAAACATGTTTTGGTTCGTAGGTCAAGGCCCCTCGGTGCTATCTCCAGGCATCCACAGTTTTCCGTTTAAACTGGGTTTACCGTTAGGATTGCCTTCCACATTCTTGGGGAAGCACGGATGGGTCCAATACTACTGCAAAACTGCTCTGAGAGAACCGAATGGTCTGACACACAAAAACCAACAGGTATTTATCGTAATGAACCCCATCGACTTGAACTTGGAGCCCTCCATACTAGCGGTAAGTCTACAGCACAGCTAAGCGCCCTTCTTGATATTTATATAACATTTAGAATGTTTCCGATCAGCAAGCGTTCCGCTGTGAAGTCGAGCACAAGTTCGGTGTCGCCTGCGTTGGCTCTGGACCAGTTGTTTGTAAAGTTACTTTGGATAGGGGCGGTTACGTGCCCGGCGAAAGTATAGGTGTGTATGCAACATGTACTTTCAAAAACAAACACTTCAGCCGCTGAAGAATAACTTTGCAAACTCGAATCATCTTATCATCAAACAAAAACACACAATCGCTCGCTCCTCCAGACAGCTACTTCTCGCCGAAGACACGACCCGATATTCAAATCGACGGCCACGGTTCGATTGATAGACCTGTTTGGTCGTCTTAAATCGCTACTTGTTTAATTACTACATTATGCAGTCTACGCTCCACCTTACTCGGGGATTTGATACGTTTATAGCAAATAGCATTCACGTGGGAGTTCAATTTACATTAGCCCGAAGAACACAGGAATACAGAAATTAGCGGCGCTTAGTGCAAATAAATGCTTAATCGGGCCCTTCCTGCCCCATTGAAAATACTCTTTTAAAACACGCACTCTGAAATATCCCCGTTCGCAACGTTTTTAATAAACATTAAAATTTCTAAGCACTACCCTACTTACAAACTCGAATACCCACAACTTAATTAAATAACTCCCCATCCCATCTAATTATTTTATTATTTATACTAACTATAAGAATGTTTTACCTAAAAAACCGTGCCAGAATTTCGATATTCTCTTTTAAAATGTTTCCTAAAACATTTGTAAGAAATCATGGCCCAACAATTATACAGGGTGGCCCAGAGTTAAACCACCCAACATTCAGCATAGATTTTTTAGGTCAAAATAAGACTTCTTTCACCTGTAAAGTTTTTTCCAAAAAAAATGCACTCCCTCCGGGCTATATTACTTATTTTTGTCTTTTTTGAGGAAAGGAAGAAGAAATCATTGTTGGCCTTAAATGGGTTATATTTCGTCTCGATAAAGTAACGGTTGAAGAAAATTGTTAATATGCGTCTCGTTTCATGGTATTTATTACAAAATAGTAAAGTTTTGAAAGTTCTTAAAAACCGCTCGAAATTGCAATGCAAATCTACAGACAGACGGCACTCTGCTGTTATGATCGCCCGGGCTGCTTGAACAATCCTTTTCTGGAGGGTAGCTTCGTTGTTGAAGGGCTCCGCATCATTGGACGTCATACAAAAAAGTCCAAAGGAGTAATATCGGAAAATTAGGGCTTAACCGCGACCAATTAGCCTTTCAAGAAAATAGCTGTGCAAACATCGTAGAGCTGGAACCATCCGTTTACTGTATCATTTAAAGCCATATCGTCTACGATGGGATCTGCATTATTTTTCGACAAAATTAAAAAAGCTGGACCACTGGGCCGATGAATCCCACCCAAACGTTGCACGCATAAACAATCTTTGCTGAAAAACCTCCGTGAATAACTTCAAACACTTATTCATACAAAACAGAATTAAGAAGAAAATACCAATGCTGTAACTGGCCCAAAAAATTTCCATTGTCATTGATCAACTCCATAAAATCTTCACTGGAATTAGTGAAGTAATTAACAATTTCGAGTTAAACGCCACTTTTTCTATTTGCAAAGATAAAAATAGTATAAATCTAACAACTCTAAAACTAGCGTAGCCTGTCAAGTTCAATATAAAGAAAGGTGAGGAAAAAGCAAAAAGAAAGGTATTACAAACCTAACATCTTAAAAAGTAGCACACAACATCCTTATTCAAGTTATCAATCTAGCTCCAAAAATGAATACTAGATTCAACGAATCAACAGCTGTCTCTCAACTACCTTCGAAGTTGAGCAGCTTAAAAGTTATTACAGGGAATCTAGGAGTTTTGTCCTCAAAATAAATCATCTTTTTTTCTAGATGTAAAAATATGCTATAATCCGAAGACTAGACTTTAGAATTCGAAAGCTTTTTCTGCATTTCTCGATGTTAAAATTAAAATCAACGAAATTTGGAAGATCGTGATTCTAAGGCGTATATCATCAACCCTTTCAGACCTGAATTAAATATAATCTATACAAAAATTATTTTTGCATTTAAATAAGTTGCTAGGGCATACTTGAATATAATTTTACATATTTGCAAACAATATCATTTATGTACATGGTCTCAAAGTTCAGATTAAAAAAAAGTTTCATAAAAATAAAAAACATTATTACCTTTATTGGCTTTTCTTAAAAAAATAAACTTGCAGTCAAAATATTATTATTTTCTATGAAATTTTGCAAAACAATTCCGATCTTTTGATAAACACAAATATACATTACATTTATTACACAAAAAATGAGATCGGCCAGAACATGAATTTCTTTTGCAGCGCATTGCTTCTTTTTGGCCGTTATGTTTTGGCATGTGATCCAGGTTGTCATACTGCACATCACGCAATGGCCTTTTTTCTCTACGCTGCATTTTTTTCTTTGGTGGTGTAAAATTTTCGGTTTATGACGATGGTCTACCATTTTTTTTAACAACTTTATCTACTTTGATCAATGTTTCAGCGACAGACAACTTGAAGTCGGGAAAATCTAGCTGTTTGTTGGGCCTCACATTATTTTTTTGCAATCTTTTTGAAAATCAAACCACCTGTATGCCAGTGCCAAATCCACTGCATGCATTATTAAGCGAAGCGTTCACTTTCTAGATTTTGTATAAATTCTATATAAAGCAATCATTTGATCTAAAAATTCCACACCACCCATTGATTTGTTGTATAATGCTACAATTTGTGGACGTTCGATTTCTACAAATTTGTTATTTTTCTTATCCCTTCTTTGAACTTTATCTTTTTTGCCAATTCCTACAAAATTGGATGTAAGAACAACAGACATATCGTCCACCCATTTTACTAAAATGTTATCTTCACTTACAATTTTCCCTGAAAATCCTCTTCCCTTTTCCAGTGCATCACTGTCTGCGATTATATTAGTCTTACCAAATCGGTAATTTATCCTAATTGTACCTGCCGCAAGAATATGCTTTTCCTTTAGAATATGCAACAAATGCTAAGAGGAGAAATAATTGGCAGAAGAATTTATGACCTTGTCCTTCAATTATTTTTAATAATTGCAAAAGTACTGCAGCTCTGAATCCAAACTTTTTAAAATTATCTTTATTTAGTTCTGTTTTTGCTCCTTGGTATATTATGAAGTCATATGCACATCCACTTTGACCACACAAAACGAATATTTTCATCCCCCGTGGACTTGGCTTGTTTTATGCTCCAATTTGCTCATCCATGCTAAGAAATTCCTCTAGATTTAAAGATTTAATTTTAAACATCGTTTTTTGATTGTATCAAAGATTAGTCGAACTTTGAATAACTTATCTTTACAATCGTTTGGTTTATCTAAATTATTTACAATATGTAACGTAATTCAGAAAATCTGACCCGCCGCATATTATCTGTAAATAGACGACTGTCTAGCTCAATCTTCCAATACATTCTTACGCGAGGAAGTTTCCAACAAGTGGCTATGTGAAGACCAAATAGTGTTTTCATTTCTTCCGTATCAGCAAATTTAAAATTTGCTTTGTTGCTTTGCAATGCATAAAATATTTCATTTGTAATGTAACGTTTGAAATAAGATAGTGGACTGCCAACACCATCAATATTTTCATCCGTCTCCTCCGATGTTCAAAAGGCTCAAATTGCATTTCGGGCGGTTCTATGGATTTTTTATGCCATTTTATTTCATTTTTTTCAGATAGTCAAAATTATCATTATCAAATTCAGTTTTTTTGAGCATCTGAATCTAAATCAAGCAAAGTATCAAGATGCTTTTCTTGGTTAGCTATCAAAGTTTGATTTCTAATTCTGGGCAGTACAGTTGGATTTTTTACAATTAAGTCATCAGAATCATTTTCATCATCTGGTGAGAGCTCTATAGCAGAAAATTCTCCCCGATCCAACATTTGGAGGAGAATTTCCACATCTTTCTCTTTATCTAAGTTCAAATACTGTTGACTTTTCTCTCTCCTGAAAAATTAAAAAGCAACTTCAAATATAATATAAAATAACCGTCAATAAAGAAAATATTGTAGTAATTTCAAATAATAAATTTTATTTTACAAGAATAAAATTTTACTCGTGAGTCGATTTGTATGTGATCGTGTACAATGATTTGGAGTAGCAGAAACAGTAAATTAACAAAAAATATTAGGCCCAACAACAATATATATGTTACATTATATTGTTAAATGTAATGAGATATAATTCTTAACAGTTTAGAAGTAATAAAGGTTTGTTATATAACTTAATTGATGTGCTCGTAAACTGTCACTTTTAAGATTAACTTGTTCATTAGAAAAATCATAGATGGCAGCAGGAAACATATTTCTACAATATTAATAGTGTACATGAACGTGTGCATTTGGTTTGAGTGGTTTTATCTATTACAAATTTTGAATAAAATTCATTAGAATATTATGTACATGTTTGTGTACAAGGGGTCTGAAACAGTGACGGTTCGCGGGTTTTTTTCTGGTACGGCCGAGGAACAAGAGGTGGTAAAACAGATAGGTAGGGTCAGTTGCATTGACTGCACCTATCTGTATTACCACCTCTTGTTCCTCGGCCGTACCAGAAAAAAACCCGCGAACCGTCACTGGTCTGAAAAGGTTAAGCTACTTCAATTGAAGAAAGAGTATGCACACATATTTTTTTTCATCATTTACATTGAATTTTTCGAATAACACGTAGAAATTCAGCATACGTATACGGGATCTGAAAGCTCTCCCATCAAAATTTGGATGTGAATAATTCTTCACCAAATTTTTTTTGAAAGAATTTTTTTTATATTTCGTTGGCGCTAGCTCTACGCTATTATTTCCACCCAATTTGAGTAAACAAATCAGAAGTCGGGTAGCTGGGGTCAACAATGTTGTCGTGGGGGTGGCGCCAGCTTTACAACTGTTGGCGCTAGGTGGAGCTAGCTCTGCGGAATCCGAATCAAGTAAAAACAACTTAAAAAATCAAAGTTCGGGGGGCAACCGCCGACCTGGTTACCCTCGTAACTCTCTCGCCTGAGGGTCCCTAGTTCTAATTTTTGTGGCGCTAAGGGGGGGCTAAGTCGACGGAGCCGCCGGAACCCTCCAATCTTCATCACTATCCTGCAATCAGCGGCTGGGACCTGCTTGGCCGGATCCAAGAGAGCTTGCACAAACTAACTTGTCATAGATGACCTCTTGCGAGCTCCACGCTTTGCTCGTCATAACTCATTCGCCTTGAAAATATTTCCGTCATTTAATTTCATGTAAATACTTTCATTGTGATTTTGTATTTGTAAAACTTTATTCTTTTTGTTTGTTAAATATAAAAATTATTGAAATTGAACAATAAATTAGCACCGCGTTGACTGGGATAATCGTTTAAGACTTAACAAAGAAAAGAATGTCATGTAGTCAGAAACTGATGCGAGGAAGGACATAGATTTTGTATGAAATCGCAATAATAATATAAATTGATGGGAACATAGAAACACAGGCGAATATAACAGCAGATCCGTGACAAATTTTAAGGAAATGCAGTGTATGATATTTGGCCCACAAGCGCCTGATAAATGCTCCATAGGCTGTCGATTGGAAACCACTGGAGCGTTATGGATTTTCCCATTTCATGAACATATAAAGCGAATCGCGCGTCGATGTATATTAACTTTTTAACAATTTCTTACTTTCAATCAATACCACATTTTTCACAGAATACAATCCATGGTCTTTTCGATACAATTTCACAAACTGATTTAAGATAACAACGAAAAACAGTAGATATTTGTTAAGATTTTCTTTATTGGTGCCAAGTTCTCGAAATTTGCTTTGATCATGTTTGGTGTAATGATTTGGCTATTATTATTCCTTAGCTAAAAGGTATAATATAAATTATTTCGTAGTTTTTTGTTTGAGGAAAATCAAACATACTGATGAAGGTAGCTAGCATCAAAATGTTTTAAATTTCAACTTAAATAGATTTTCTTTTGCGCCAAAATTACAGGCTCATAATTTTAAGAATTTCTATTTTCAACAAAGTTGAAGACTGGCACACTTTTTTTATAACTAAGAAGGGGAGGACCAGATGTGTGACTCACCTATTTCATCCATCTTTTGGTGTAAGTAATAGGGCGCACTATTCAGCCATTTTCGAGAAAAAATGGTTTTTTAATTTGATATTTATTCGTATGTTTATATATCTTTTGCGTTAACAAACATATACCGACCTTTTGGCGCATCGATAAATCCTCCGATTCGTAGTCGGAAGGTCGAAGGATCGAACCTCATTGTTGAAGTTGGGTTCATTCATTTTCTTTTTATAGTTTTTATAAAAAAAGTTGTGTATTTAAATATCTTAATTTTAGAATCAATCAATTTTTTCTCGATAACAGCTGAATAGTGCGCCCTATTACTTGCACCTGTTACACTCTTATTGTTAGTCATGACCAACACGTGTGCCAAAGATGGATCAAATCGGTGAGTCACACATCTGATCCTTTCCTTGTAAGACACTAAATTGGGTAAGAGTTGTGAAAAAAACATTTTAAGTCAAAAGACGTATAGCTTCAATATGTGAAGCAGAAGTATTAAGAATTTATTTATTTAATCTGATGCCTTTCTACCATTAGGCGTATCAAAAAATTACAATATAAAATATGCATAGTGTACAGGGTTAAGAATATCTTAGCTAGAGCCGCAGCTTGATGAGACCTCGAATGACGCTAACCTTGCACTTTATGTTCCTGGAGCATGGTGCCAGCTAGCTGAAGGCTATTAATGGTAGGCGATGGAAGAAGGCTGAATTCAAATGAAAATAAACAAAAAATTATGCCCATATTTTTTATGTTTTCAATACAACAAAAAACATTTCGTAATTTACAACATGAGCGGATAAAGACTACAATTAGTTATTGAAACAAATAAGCCGAAAACGACTAATTTTCGAAAAAAAAATTATTTTGCTATTACGTTTTGTTTTTAGGTTCTAAGTCATAGCAAATTCATTTTTCTTTTAAAAATTTTAAGAGGTTTTTCGGCTTATTTGTTTTAATAAATTATTGTGGACTCTGTATACTCATGTTCTAAATTACGAAATGTTTTATGGTGTTAAATTTTTCTTTCAATTTTGGTTTGTTTGTTTTAATAACTAATTGTAAACTCTGTATACTCATCTTGTAAATTACGAAATGTTTAATGGTGTTAAATTTTAACTTTTTTTTGTATTGCTTTATTTAATAATGTCTAGGAATAGCTACAAATATTTAGATAAGTAATTATTAGACAAATTTAGCCTTTTTATTGCATTATTTATGAATCATGATTAATATCTCTTAAAAAAAATATTTTTAGAAGGAAGACGCATTACACAAGAATCACATGAATCGATATTAATTTACCTTCATAAGTGTAATACAAAAATTTCAAAATAATAAATTAATATCCAGAACAAGGTTAAACAGTTACTTTATATTATGTATGAAATTTTTGTAAAATTCCTGTTCGCAAAAACAGTGTTGTATTTTTTACGTCGCCATCGCCCAAAATTGTTTTTTTATAATTACAATGCGCCTTCGACTATGTTTATTTTACTGATTATAGCAATTTTCTGAATATTGCGTTAAATATTTATCCTATATCTTGTAAATTTCAATTTGATGAATTGGGATTATTTTGGGGGCACTCGTTTTAATAAGAGCCGTCGCTGGCCGTGTCATTATCTTTAAAAATTCCACCCTCCGCCCTCGCTCGGTCAAATTTGGACGCCCTTCGCCCGCGTTCCCCATTGATATTCTCCCCGTGCTCACCTTGATTGTTTGACTGGCCTACAAATTCCTCGCGATTGTTAATTAATTGTTCTGAATGTTCAACTTAACTTCCTAACTCATCCCTCCGGGAATAATTATTGTTTCCGTGATTATTATGATGCCATTTCCGAAAAGATAGGGTTGAATTCATACAATGGTCGTGCGAATAATATATGTGATATTAACGTACGTAGACATAAAATTTTAACATTTTACCGTCAATTGAAATTGAGGTGAGTTTCTAAGTTTTATATTAATAAAAATAGTAATAGAAAATTGATACAAAGTTAACTGAAGGCTTAATAAAATAAGTTAAAATTTCGCACACATTTGGTATAAATGTATTAAAATAGGTACACAATTTTATCTATTACTAGCCCCGAGAACCACTTTTTCCCCATACGCCTACTCGAAAATCACATGTGTGTATTGGGCTATTATAATAACCATTGCACCAACCTATCAGTTTCTGTATTTTTCTGTTTTGTATATTTGGATTAATATTATTACCCTAAATTCTCAATAAGTTGGTTACATTATACGAACAATTTAAAAGTTATAATTAAATGTTAAGAGCAAGCAAGCGAAGAGCTACTTGAAAATTCCCTTTTTAAATATACAGAAGTTATCTGTTTAGTTTAGAATAACACCGTTCCTTAGTTCAGCGTAAATTTAATAGAATAAGCGCTTCTTCAGAAGGATCAATTTTTTTTTCAAAATCAGCACCATAAACGCCGTTTGTTCACTTATATTTTTGGTCACAGTTCATAGAACTCCAGAAAGATGTAGCTAGATATTGTTGTACATTTACAAGCCAATTGAATGTTTATCAGTGATAAACAGTGATTAGTAATACCAAAAGATCTTTTCTTTTATTTTGTACAATAGCAAATTTATGTTAACACGTTGAGCGCCGCGTCAGCCATCGGTGGCTGACACTGGACTTTCCTTTTAGGCCGCGTCAATCAACGGTGGCTGACACTGAAATTACATTTAGGCCGCGTCAACCACCATTGGCTGGCACTGACCTTTCACATAGGCCGCGACAACCACCGCTGGCTGACAGCGTATAACATGATATAGAACTATAAAATTTACACTGTTTTATGGAATTGCAAAAAATTTATTCAAAATTCACTTAATTTTGACACATTACAGGATTACATTAAGTGTCGAATGAATGAATGCCTATAGGCATCTTGTTCTAAACGTAAACACTCTTCTACAGCGATAAAACACATTGGCCTACAATATTAGCGCTTCTAAGTGGCACGCGTGGCCTGTTAATATCAACTGGTCGATAATTGTAACGTTAAAAATCTTTTAATAACACGTAGAGGCGCGTGATAAAATATACATATAAAATGATTGGGTTCGCTGCTGTGTAGATTTGAAATCTTGGGTGTGGTTGCTTCTGGTCAGGAGACGTTCCTTTCCTCAGTTTGTCTAAGGATGAGAGATGGACCAAGTGACATCCGATTGATCAGGAAGAGCAAAAATTTCTCTCAGGTGGTAACTATATCGGTCCAAAATTTTGTCATCCCCATTAACCCATCAAAGTCTATTGGGACATATTTAACCCACCAATTAATTTCGCTAGTCTATTGGTCTAAATGTGTCCCATTATTACATTGTATTAGTACCTTTGAGCCATACAACACTTTTCCCACGAAATCTTGTTAAAACGTGCCAGCATAACATCACAATTTGAAAGTAAATAGGAGCTAACGTACGTCGTGCTAAATTTTCATCAACTTATTTTCTAAACAGTGTTGAATCAACTTTCTGAGGTTACTAGTACATACTAGTGCATGTATTTATAAAACTTCTTCAATTGTAGTGATTTATAAGTTGGAACTCATACACTCGGCATCAAAAAAAAAAAAAGCGCCACTCGAAAAATCGCGAAAAAAC
The DNA here is from genome assembly GCA_910593695.2 of Ocypus olens. Taxonomy (NCBI): domain Eukaryota; kingdom Metazoa; phylum Arthropoda; class Insecta; order Coleoptera; family Staphylinidae; genus Ocypus; species Ocypus olens. Next base: position 17,474,713 of record OU343057.1, read on the forward strand.
TCGATTTTTCAAACCGTCGTAACTTGGTTCAATTTGGTCGAAAATCGATTAATCTTTCAGTTTGGGAGAGATTCAAGTTTTATCTTTAAGAATGTGTAGTTGATTCTGACCCCAAGTCCAACCCACCCCCCGTAACAACGCGATGGAAAAAAATGTTTTTTATGTAAAAAATTGTCCAACCAAAGTGGAAGAAAAGCTTAATCAATTTCCTTCAAATGCTTTAAAAATTCGAGTCGTTTCGATGATTTGGAGCAAAGTTATGAATTTTTGAAAAAAAAATGACATTGAAAATGAAAACAAGTTGTAAAAATGTAACATTTTTTGTAAATCCAAAACACTTTTTGTAGGGGTTTTCAGGGGGTCATGAAAGTCAAAAACTTCTTAGATCGCAAAATTCCATCGAGTTTCGTGCGAAATTCGCCACAAAGGCACAAAATGTAATTTTTTTTCAAAACTGCATAACTTCGCGCCAAATCATCGCATCGACTTAAATTTTGGAGGAAATTGGAGGAAAATGATTGAACTTTATTGCCATGCTGACCGATTGAGTCCACGATTTTTTTTTGCACACGGTACAAGAAACCAAATTTGCACATTTAAACTTAAAAAATATTTTTTTCCATTAGGGGGTGGCAGGGGGTGGAATCGTTTTAGCAACAAAACAATTCACATGACGTTGAAGAGAAAATTTGAAACTGTTCAGACTGCAAAAGTTCATCGATTTTGGTGCAAAATTACTCAAGTTATGGCCAAAAAAGTGAAAAAATGTCTTTTTTTTCAAAAAGTTGCTCCAAATCATCGAAAACGACTCGAATTTTTAAGGCATTTGAAAGAAATTGATTAAATTTTTCTGCTATTGTGGTGAAATTTCCCGCCGATTTTTTTGCGCACGGTACAGCTTGTCAAAGTTGGACAATTTTTTACATATAAAACATTTTTTTCCATCGCTTTCTTACGGGGGGTGGGTTGGACTGGGGGTAAAAATCAACTACACATTCTTAAAGATAAAACTTGAATCTTTCCCAAACTGAAAGATTCATCGATTTTCGGCCAAATTGAACCAAGTTACGAAGGTTTGGAAAATCGAGTTTTTTCGCGATTTTTCGAGTGGCGCTTTTTTTGACACCGAGTGTACATCTTGTAGTCATCTAGAGCGGTTGTATTTATGCTATTAGTTCCATACAACAATAGGTAAAACATGTGTGGCTGAGAAGGAAGGCAAGGATTCGTTTCAGTATGCAGATTCTTCTGGCGATGACTATTTTCCTTCGGATATTAACAGTGATCGTGATGAGCCTGTTCATGATCAATCTAATGATGAAGATGATCAAATCATTGAAGATGAACAGCGCGATAATCATAACTTAACCTTCATCCGGGCGCGTCATTAATCGTAACACAACCGGGCGCCTGACGGTAATTTACCGCATTCACGTTTTCACCCCATTATCACTACGATATGCATTCTAAATATTTAGGATTTGGGTATTCTTGATATAAGACGTCTAGTATACATGTTCAAAAATAAGATTTTATTATTTTATAAACTCATAATACAAAGTTGGTATATCCATTGGTACTAAGAGAACTAAGAAGAATGGTAAGTATAGAATAAAGTATATGAACTCAATAAAATTATAGTATATATTATAATAAGTAGGTATAAAGTAAAATAAAGTGTAGCCTTCAAATTCTAAACTCTGCATAAAGAAATTAGTTACAATTTGTACTAACGAAAAACAAAACATAATCCTAAAACTATGAACCTAATAATCTCTGTTTTCGTCTTCGTCCTCGTCTGATGTGTTGTTTGTCATTGCACAGTTGTCACATCTATGCTGCGAATGTTTTTGACAAACGCTCTTACCACATGCATGGCAAGATAGTTTTGTTATATTATTTTTTCTTGACCCACAAATGAAGCAAAAACGACGTTTATTGGGAACGGCCTCTGTAGTGCTTCTATTTCCATTTTTTTCATCTCTGTATTTTTTTAGCAAAATAGACAAATCTTTTGGCAAATTCGGGATTTTTGCTCGTTCTCTCAAATTTTCATCAATCAATTGCATGGCCAGGTCTTTGAGATAATCACGCCTTGGTAAGGTTTCCCCAGGATTATTCATTTGATAAATCCTCATCGAGTTGATCCCGGCAATATCAAGATTTCTAAAGAAAATGGTCATTGGCCATCTGTTGGTTCGTCTGGAAGTGGAGATTCGCGAACACATAAGATCAACAGTGTCTACTCCTCCTTTTGTGGCATTGTAATCCATTATCTGAATCGGTTTCCCGGTTTCATTATCGACCTGATTGTCGTCATGTAATGTAGAAAGAACCAGTACAACCTTCTTCTTTTTTGTAGCGAAAGAGATCAAAGTTGATTCGTCATTACAACCAAATAAATGATTGCCAGCAACAAGATTTTTATTTTCCGTCACAAATTCAGGTGGAATTTCAGCCTTATTTTTTCGCAGTGTCCCTAGAAATGTCAAGCCAACCGATAATAAATATTGGACCAACGGATAACTACTGAAAAAGTTATCTGTGGTAACGTTTCGATTCGTCCGCTTCAAAGGTTCAGTCAAGTTCTTCACGATATCGTAAGGTTTATTCGAGGTGACGTAAGGCCCAGGTGGTTGAGTACCGCAATACACCTGCATATTATATGTATAAAACGTTTGTGAGTCACAGAGGGCGTAAATTTTCAAACCATACTTGGCCGGCTTTTGGGCCATGTATTGAATAAACTTGCAGCGTCCACGAAAAGCCACCAACATTTCATCAATAGTTACACTCTCTCCTACATTGTAGGCTGCTTGACAATTGGCAATGAATTTTGAAAGAAACTCTCGAATTGGAGCTAATCTATCAATTTTCACTCGCTCTTCACGAGTCCTAACATCATCAAAACGAAGAGATCTGAGTAACAAGCGAAATCGCCTTTCACTGAAATTAGCTCTCAATATTATCAATCCTGTCCCGTCTTTTGTAAAAAATTCTGAAAAATCAGCACGGTTGCCACGTTTTACTGCAATTAGGAATAAAGCTCCAAAAACTGCCTTTATTTCTGACATTGAGGTCGGCTTGTAATCTCTCTCGCGTATCGGAGTTTCAGACAATTCTATACGTTCAGCTAGCCTTTTAGCAATAAAAATGTTTGTATAGTTGACAATGTCATCAATCATATCCAATGAAATAATTTGAAGGAAACATTCAAGTTTTGATTTGCATTTTCCAGCCTCTCCCTTGGGACCAGGAATGGTTTTTATAATGTTTTTTGACCTTGTTTTTCTGGTAATCGAAAGAGGTTTACTAGCCCACAATGTATCATTATTTTTTCCAATGAAAAATGAAACGTTTTCGGTCTCACGTTGGTCACCGAGGACGGCCATTTCCTCGAGAAACGGAGCGTCGTCTAATTCAACCTCAGAGTCACTGCTGTGTTCGTCCACATGAATCTCTTGAGGATCAAAATCAATATCGTCTAGATCATCAATTTGCTCTTCTTGAATTCCTGCTTGAGGCTCTTCATCAGAACCCTGGTCTAAAAGAGCCAGAATCCTTTTACCTCTACAATCGCGTAAATGTGAATACCTGAAAGAATGAAACCATGCTTACTAAAGGAACCACATACCCAATCAAGGTAAACAACTAATGTAAACAGGACAATAATGTAATATTAATATAAGGTCCTTACTGCTACAAATAGTAGAAATTAGGTAATAATAACTCCCTGTTAGGTTATGAAAGGTAACTACAAGTAAAAACGGATAAAATTGTTACTTACATATTGTTCGGTGTCCGGTGAGAAAAAATCACGTCTTAGGGCGCTTGACGGTAAACTACCACAATACGCGCCTGGAAAACTTTTAATCACTACTGAAGTTAAATCTCGCCGAACTAAGATACAAATATTAAGACCCCTAGCGTCAAAATGTCGAACTAGAGAATACATCTCCCTCCCACCTTCCAATGACTCCTCAAGGAACGATTACATGCACTTTAATGCCTATTACGGTAATCTACCGCGCACGCGCCCGGATGAAGGTTAAAAACGCCATTTTCAAATTGAGACATTAATCAGGATTTGTCTCCAAGATTTCTTACCTTCCAAGCGATATAAATGATGTCGAATTATTATTGAAACTATTCCTAAGAAGCCTTCTAATGTAAATTGCTGAATTTATAATTGAAAGGCTAAAAATATTTAGAAGGATCCCAGCTGATTATCATGAAATTATGGTTATTTTAGGAGCAGCTCTAATAATGCTCTATTTTCTAATGTTTCTTATTTTACTTTAGATTTATTATTAGTAATAAATCATGAGGAAACAGTATTATAGAGAAAGCAATATCTAGGGGTAGATGCCAAGTATTAGTTTAAAAAATGTATTTCATCAAGCTGGAGAAACCTAGTGAAGCTGAAAAAATGTACATTGACGAAGCAGTCAATTGTCTAAAACACACATTTGCAAAATATCGCTTTGAAGCTACATACCAAAGGATTGATTGAACTATGATGAAATTTAAAGGAAGATAATCTTTCAAACAACATCTACATCTGAAGCCTATTAAAAAAACTGATAGGTTTAAATTCCCTTATGGGATATGTATGTGTGTAAACAAATCAGGAAATCCGATCGAAAATTCTGAAATTAGCAAACACTATTAGAACTGATATGGCCATATGTGTGTGGATATTCCACAGATTTTTCTCAATTTTCCAGCTGTTGGAACTCTTCCGTGAAATCGTAAAAGTAGTTTATCTGGAAATTTAGAGAGAAAGAGAGGGAGAAGCTTATCAATTTCAGTTCAATGAGAAGTGCACTGTAGTTTGTAGATGGTAAGTCACGAAAGGTTTATTGGCAATTAAAGCCTATTAAAAAATTGATAGGTTCAAATTCCCTTATAGGATATGCATGTGTGTAAAAAAATCAGGAAATCCGATCAAAAATTCTGAAATTAGCAAACACTATTAGAACTAAAGATATGGCCCTGGCATTCCACATGTTTTTTTCAATTTTCCAGCTGTTGGAACTCTTCCGTGAAATCGTAAAAGTAGTTTATCTGGAAATTTAGAGAGAAAGAGAGGGAGAAGCTTGTCAATTTCAGTTCAATGAGAAGTGCACTGTAGTTTGTAGATGGTAAATTACGAAAGGTTTATTGGCAATTGTTTCTCAGGTAAAACTACTGTAGTAATGTGAACTATGAAATAAGACACGAAGAAAGAATTTTCCTGTACGACAATGCTGAAGTTTTATAATTAATTTATAGGAAGAGTAGATTTAGCAGATCAAAATGGTTTATTTGATAGAAGATCTAATAAGTGATAGATTTGTTTTACAAACTTATTATGATGGCTGTAATAAATGCACACATCCTCAATAATTACGGAAAATGGAAAAATCCTCTTTTTTACCTTTCCTGATAACAACAGCAGAAGGTTTCATTTTTTTTAGACAGACGTAATGTAAATGTTAAGAGGAGATCTGCAACATCTCAAGAAAATCAACCTTATGAATTGAAGGCTTTACTAGACGTCGCTGTAAAAGATGTTCACAACAATTGAAAATAGAGAAATGAACTACAACTTTGGCCAAATGTGCAATATTCTATAATGCAACACTTGTTTCACTCCTTACCATCTACAATTGGTAATTCTTGTATTACTTTGTAAGATTTTGTGAATAAACATTAATAACATTTTCAAGTGTAATGGGATACATAGGTATGTCCCAACAATCCTAACTTCGTAGTTTTCTTTTTGATAATAGTTTTTACATTCAAGTAAAAAAACAAGTTCAAATGTTTCAAAATAAATCCGAACCCAAAAGGTTTAGGGCAAACGTGCGCATGCACAATAGGAACCACGACGCGGCTTCGACGTTTTACGAGGGCAAACGTCCACAATAGGATCCGTTTCCTTATTCGATACCGCGAGTATCAACGATTCTTTCATAATTTCTAAAACAATCTTTGTTAAAATTAGCGCAAGATATTAAAAACCAAATCTATTAAAAATATCTAGTGTTGAAGGTATTTTAAAACCCACATGGTATGTTAAGGAGTTACGATTTATTTTCACTTTACCCAATTACCTTATTTGGAAGGTTGTTGTTGCATAACTCCCACAAGATGAGCACCATTCAGGTTTGTAAACGGAGAAAACCGAGTCTTGTTTACTTAGCAAGTTTCACATTTATGTAAATATTACAGATCTGTTCGCTTTTATTAGTAGGATTAAAACATTACTTTCTATTCCACATTCAAATGGTATCACAGTGCGGTGCTCAAAAGTTTATTGAAGGGTTAGTAAGTGAAAAGAATCCGAACATCCTGCATTTATGAATATATCACAACAAATTTCTGGATATATGTTTGTTTAGGTCAGGAGTCTCCAAACTACGGCCCGCGGGCCAAATGCGGCCCGCGATCTCAACGAGTCCGGCCCGCGACAAGCAGTTACATTTTCCGTAAATGTCACATTTGAAACTTCTATAACGATTTTTTGTTATAGGTTTTGAAATTAGTTATAAAACTGATTATATCATGGCACACTAGGTTATGAAGAATTGTATATATGGCCCGCGATGGAAAAAGTTTCTTCTATAACGATTTTTTATTATAGGTTTTGAAATTAGTTATAAAACTGATTATATCATGGCACACTAGGTTATGAAGAATGGTATATATGGCCCGCGATGGAAAAAGTTTGGAGACCCCTGGTTTAGGTTAAGACAAAAAACGTTTTTTGGCATATCGATATATTATCTTTTGTGTTTTTATCACAATACCTATATGTAGTAATAGACTTTTGTAGCTACAGTGAGCATTTGATTTTTATAGAGTCCAATTCAAAGCGTGTCTTTGATCTGTTCATCATGCTTAGAGCGAGAGTACGCGGAAATTTTCATCAACTGAGAGAGTTTGGTAGGAGGTAAATAGCGGGTCTGCGAGAGGCCGGTTTATCCTTTAAATAAATTGCCACTAGGACGAATAGGAGTCTCAATACTGTGAGTTGTTGCGGGCATGGTTCCAGGAAGGTCGAACACAAAGAGCATGAGGTACAGGACGTCTCCAAAAAACAACAGAACACTTTAGACTTTTGGCTCGACTTACACCGATATCGCCGAAGTTTTGTACTTATCCATACCGTCCTCATCTTGCATGACCCCTTAACCCTGGGCATCGATATACCCGACTGGAGTGGTGCATAGAGTGGCTGTAGTGGAACCAGAAATAGAATTCGGTAGTCTTTAGCGAATTTTATCCAAATTCTATTTAGATCCTCAATTTTCGGTACCAAGACATGTGTAATATAGGGTTAATAGTATGGGGCTACATCGCTTACGGTAGCAGATCTCCATTGGCATTCATCAAAGGCAGTATGATCATGGGCAAGTGTTGAGCCACCTTTCACTACTTAAGAAGACAACCTGAGCTTATTTTCAAGCAACACAACGCACGTCCACACATTGCCAGCACCATGACAGAACTATTAGAGGTATCAGGAATCAACTTGTTGCTATCGATATCGGATAATCTACACGTGGCGATGTTCTTCCTAAAATTCTGAAAAGAAAATGTCGATGAAAAAATATTCTACCATTTCTCATAGGCCATCAGGAGTCATTTAAAAGAAATATACATTTGGCAACATAGCATTTACGAGCTATCCTGTTTATCAATAATCTCATGGTTCAGAGTAGAAGGTAATAGAGAGATAGAGCACAGTTTACAGATGTATATGCAACGTAAAACAGATTATGAGTAAATAGTAAAATCCATTGTAATTGAACAAAACAAAACGAAAATAACACAGAAACACAAATTCACTGAAACCCGGGCACTAATACAAACTGATAATAATGAGAAAAGCTGAATTGGCACAAACTTGGAACTAGCAAGTTTGAATGAATTATTTGTGTCAAAAGTGACATAAGTGGGAGTCACGTTGCCGAATGTATTTTTTACGAAAATAAGCTAATTAAGAAGTGTTAAAAACACATGCTTAAGATAGAAAGATAGCACACACTGATAAATAATTTTCAAACTAGTCATACTACCGAAATTGCAAGGTTTTCTGGAAATTAATAACGAATAATAACGGATATTTAACGACTGGATGTTCAAACTTTGACGACCTCGTGAAGACCCAGGAAGCATGGTACAACATTTTAGAATTAAGATAAGCTGCTTAGAATTTTTTTAAAAATATCGTCACGTGTAGATTATCCGCCAATTTATACACACCCGATATAGTCCACTCGAAAAATAGAAACTCTTAACGTGCAATTGTGAGAGCACTAATCGATTCCTCTCGAACAAAATTATGTCCCTGTTAAGGGTTTTGTTGCCTTTTATGAAAGTCTTTACTCACCGAAATTTTAGGGTGTTCAAATCTATCAAGAGAACGAGACATGTCTTGAACAGTCCCATTCTGAATTATGGTTTTAGTGTGCCCTTGCTCTTGCTGCCTTTGTATCCTCCCATGATAGTGACAAAAGCTAAGATGGCGCTAGGCAGGCCATTGTGGATGCCTGATTTCTACACATCTTGTTGCAGAGATGGTATATATTCCACTCATTTCTTCTGCTGCCTGGACTCTTATTCTGATTAGATACTTTGACGAAAGGGATATTAAGACGAAGATCCCCTCTCCGAATAACTTGGGAAAATGTTTAGGAGCAACATCTTTAAAATAATGTAGTACAACAAACAGAATTCACTATAATGTATAGACAAACGGAATACACCGGGACAAACTCAGAAAGTGATCAGAGAGGATGATTAGAAGAAGACTTAATTAAGTTTCAAGAAATATTTAATGATACTAGATATTAATATGTTATGATAGCTTGAATAGCACTTAAGTATTCCGAACATTTAATTAATAATAACACTTACGAAAACAGTTTTGGAAGGAAATGTAAACATCTTTATTGAATTATAATATTTTTCAATTATGAGAGAATTATAATATGCTGTTGTGGACGTGGAATGAGCTATTCAATTGAAAAGTTGGAGAAGGGCATTTTGTGTGTTAAAATATTCATTATAAATTTAATTTTTACATGAGGCGCTCGAGGAGCTCGATCCCCTCGAGTAAAAATATTTGTCTAGGGGTTGGAGCCGGTTTAAGTGTTTGTTTTATTAGTTGGCGCTTTAAAAATGGTAGTAATTTTAGAGTGTCGCGAAATCAGCCGCGGAACGACTGCGCGCTTCTGAAAAGAGGGCGTCGGGGTGAAGTGGGTAATAGACGTATCTATATATTGGATATATGAAGAGGGAGTGCTGAGGGAGTAATATATGTATGTGTTTTTTATGTTTTTCTCATTTCTTAGGAGTATCCGCCAGCGTGCATAATCGAAGCAGGGTGACTGTCAAAAGTACAAGAGCAGCCCTTACAGAAACAATCACATATATGGCGAGAGGCAAAGTGGTGCAATCCGAGCGTCGCGAACTTGCATCCCTTACCAGAGGGAAAATCAGGCCGGGGGAGAGAGATGAATGGACGAACGAGCAACTATATGTACCTCCATTACCCCCCACAAATTTAAGGGGTTGTCATCTTATTAAAATCCAGTATGATGTATACGTAAGTTGGCTCCCTTTAAAAATGTTAATTAAACATTTCTGAAACACAGCTTTTTATTTGCGCCGGTGATAAATTCCTTTTCACAGATTTTTATTTCGAAAATTATAAATCACCGCCCCATGCACACATTTCTTTTTTAATTATCGCACGTAAATCACCGCCGCCTGTATTCAGAAAAAAACATCAATTTGTTTAATTGCAGTTCATAATAGATCCGAAGAGCTTCGAGAAAGAGGTGAAACTCCAGTTACCAATTATGATGGCCACCTATCCGTTGCGATCATCAGATGATAACAGTTCTGCGTACAAAGCTGGGACTCATTACCCCTCCACGTTACCGATTTTCCGACCGTGGCTTGACGATAAACCAGCCATCGACTGAATTAAAGTGCCATTCATTAGTGATTTATTATTTTATTCTAAAGAAACACTAAACCACTACAATCAACTCACAACCTACATCAACTGACAAGAGCTAGACAAGAATCTCCCTCCGTACTAAATCTATTATTTTGTATAAGTAAACGCATATTTTAATATTAAATTTACCACTATTATTAACGTTACGAATTTTATTATCCCAATGAATAAACATTATTTACAAATGTAAAAATATATAAAAGTTAAAATGAGGTTTTCAATTTATCAAAATAAAGTGTTGATGCGGGTGCGACTTGAACGGAAAATGCTGTAAATGAATTTTCTTTCCAAGTTGTCGGTTATTCTTGCGTCTATACAACCTAATTAAAAATTGTGGAATGTTGTTAATTTCGAAATTCCTCTGAAAAATCTTGTAAATTTGCAGTTTTAATTTAGAAAATAATTTGGATTATTGATGCATCGCACTTTTCGGAATGGAGAATAAAAGTAATTAAACTGTTTGCTTTAAAGTTTAAACATGCAGGGAAATCGCCCGACAGTTACATAGATACCTGCTCGTTAATTACCTTCGAACAATGTATAAAGCGAATATATATTATCAACAAATAACAATGGTGCCTTATTGTAGGGGTTGATTTGGAGATAATCATTCATGGAATTAGTGCACGTCACGGGAGATAAGATATTTACAACTGTCTTTGAACTTTGACACTCTTTCATTCAAACTGGTGTAGTTGAGCAGTCCGTATATACATGCACGCTCGTGTACCCTAATGTCTTAATACCTAAATTAATTGTGAGCAATGAATAAATTGACTGTAATACTTGTGCTCGTAGTGTCGTGTCTGGTTGAAGGAGACGTTAAAGGTAATGTATAACATTCTTTCTGTTCCAATATTACTCACTAATTCTCAAAATAAACGCGATTTGCTCGGAATGTATGTGACGCGTGTGTTAAGTTATCACTACGGCATTTTATTTGTGTTTAATCGCCGGAATTTATTTTAGATCCCTCCGCGGCCGCAAAACATGCAGAGGGCGAGAAAAAAATCAGCCAGTATGTTAAAAGTATCCTGGAGCACTACAAGCAAAAGGACCCCGTGGGTCTCCCCCTGGTGCCCATTCCCGACCCCATGAATATTCCCGATTTAAGTCACTCGATCGCAATGGGCACCCTCAAAATGAAAAACGTACTATTGACGGGATTATCCAAGTTCCGGATCCACCACGTCAACGTAGACCTGCAGGCGCTGAGGTGCGAGGCCGCCCTCACCATGGATAAACTGATTGTTTACGGAAATTACACGCTGAGCACTTGGCTGTCAAGGTATCATGGCCCGTTTACAGTGAAACTGAAGGAGGTGTTCGTGCAGGGTTCTTCTAACCTGGAGGTGCTGCAGAACGGGCAGTTGGAAGCGCAGGCAATGAGTATGGACATTAGCTTCAAGCATATTGATATGAATTTCGAGGGATTAGGGCTCGTGGCGAATATGTTTCAAGGAATTATTAATTCAGTGGGAACGTTCGTTTTCGACTCAATTAAGCCATTTATATTGAGCGAGGCAAACACGAACTTGAGGAAGAATGTAAACGAGCAGGTCCGCCAATTGCCTCAGAATTTTACAAATACAATATCACCACTGGATCAAGTTCTCGTCGACGTACGGAAAAAGATCAGGGACATGGGATACGATCCATACAAAATTAAGGATTACAATTATACAGCTGGGTTAATTGGGGTGCAGATGATGAATACGTGGGTGACAGGCCTGTCGTCGGTCCACAGAGTCGGCAATTTCACCTTCGAAATAAGAAACAACACTTTACGCGCGGATTTGGGAGTAGGCACTCAAAGATTGGAGGGTACTAGCTATTGGGAGGTCTCCCTTGGGGCAGGCATGATGTCGCGGGCCGGATTCGTTGCTTTCACCGTGGAATATCTAAAGGTACCCAACACTAACACACTTTACCTATTCCTTTAAGGTTACTACTACCTTCTATAAAAAGTAAACCCTTATAGCAAAGAACGTGATATTAATCAAAATGGAGGAGGACACGATACCCCTTCGCCATAAAACGAGATTAACAAAATATAACAACAGCTTATATTCCCGGGTATGATTATTTTGTAAATAGACAGAACGTCGGCCCCTCGGCTTAATGCCCGAAAAGTTATCCGGAAATCTCTCTTAACATGGCATTTATATTGGCCTTAAATCTGAACTAAAATCAGTCAATTAATTTACGACGGCCGAGAAAAATGCCGCAACGAAAATAAAGGACGAAGAATTTAATAGTCTACCCAGACGAAACTTAATTTACCCTTCCTTATTAAATATTTCAAGTGAGCTCGGCAATAAGAAGAAAGACTGTAAACAAATACACATACACGAAAATGTATTGTCCAAATTGTGTTGGCTTCACACAAAACTCACAATACATTCCCGTTGTTCCCGTGCATTTGTTAATTATCCCGCCGCGACTTTTCAGTACAGATTTGTCGATTTGCCGAAAAAGCCGTCACTCCAAGTCGAATTTCTAAAACTATTACAAATCTTATCCTCTGCTGGCAGCTCGGATCGCATTTTCTGCCGAAGCCCTAAATTTGCGTGCCTCGGAATGACAGCAGAAACGTCCTTATTGCTTCCTCGTCCAGCTACAGTGAAAAGCAACCGCTTTTAAATACGATTCAAATTTAATTAGTTAACGAATAGTTCACAAACATACGAGCCTTTTTACAACTAATACGGACAATACAATGGATATGTATATAGCACTTTATATTATATACAAAAATCTGCATTTCCATCAACGCGTATCCACTTGAAAACGATAACGTTATTATTACTTCATAATTGTAATGGTGCAACAGTATTTTTAACAAATTTTAATTAAAAAGATTGATCGAAATGCATACATGGTGATTTCATTTAATTAATGCTGCTTTAAACCATTTGAGAGATCTTGGAACAAGAAAAGTTATTCGCTTTGTTGATATCATCCACAAGTTAAGTATTCGAGACTACAGTTCTAAACTTTTCTAGGCTAATAACACACTTGCTGGATTGTAAATTTAATACAGAACTTTATATAAATCATTATCATTGTATATTTTAAATCAACGAAGTGAATTTTATGCATATTTCTGAGTGTCTTCCAGGTCGTAGGTATGAATTTTCTAGAATCCTAATAATAATTTAACACATAAAATATTTGCTTCCTACTATATTACAGAAAAAATGGTGATGTGGCCATCATGTTACTTTCTCCAACTTGATGGTATCATTTATATTTACGCTTTCATGGTTTATTTTCAATTTAAATCATATTTTAAACGTACATTTAGCGTATTATAGACTCAGATGAAAGTGACGTTTAAAACGTCAAAATTATGGCAATTAAAACACTCAGTTTACTCAAAAACTAGATATTTCGAAAAACACTTATTCTTTATAAGTTGTTTATTTTGTCATTCTCTACAATTATTATTAACATAAATTTGCTGTAACCATTATCGTTTCATAATTATAAACCAAAAATAAAAAAAAAAATTATGAAAAAAATTTCAAACAAAAGATTCTTAGTTGTCTTCAATCTTTATTTGAATGTTTTCGTAATATTTTCTATATTTAAAAAATTATTGGAAAAAAACAAAAAACGGTTAAGGTAAATGCCCACTTTCGGCGTTAGGAATTTTACCAAAAGCTTTTCAGTTCTTCGGATTATCAAATAAGACTTATGTCTAAAGTTTCATGTTAATTGCTGTATTAGTTTTTGAGATACAGCGCGCACAGGCATACAGACACACAGGCCCACAGACACACACACACACAGAGACCCAAACAAATTTGGGTAGATATTCTGAACAATAAATTTTTGATCAATTTTTGCAGTGAAAAACATCTCTTTTCGTTTCTAGTCTCCTGTTACAAATCGTTAAACATTTTTGAAATTAATTTAGGGTAGACATTCTGAACCGCAAATTTTTGATCGATTTTTGAAGTGAAAAAGAACTCTTTTCGTTCCTGGTCTCCTGTTACAAATCGTGAAAATTTTTCGAAATTAATTTAAAGTAGACATTCTGAACCGCAAAGTTTCGATTGATTTTTGAAGTGGAAAAGAACTGTTTTTGTTCCTGGTTTCATGTTACAAATCGTGAAAATTTTTCGAAATTAATTTAGGGTGGACGTTCTGAACCGCAAAGTTTCGATCGATTTTTAAAGTGAAAAACAACTCTTTTCATTCCTGGTCTTCTGTTACAAATCGTGAAAATTTTTCGAAATTAATTTAGGGTAGACATTTGAACAGTAAATTTTCGATCGATTTTTGAAGAGGAAAATACGTCTTTTCAAGTTGAACACACATAAACACACACATCACACACATTTTTTGTACGCATTTTTTCCCGCGTAATACTATGAAAAAAATGGCGAAAATGATCAAATGACCAAAACTTTTTTTTCCAAAAATAATTACTTTTCCCATCATTAAGAACCGTCATGAATTTTTTGAAATGTTTCTGAGATCAAACATTTTTACTTGCATTTTTTTCCCGAGTAATAAATACCATGGTAAAAATTAAGAAAGCGTAAAATGTTAAAAAAAGAAATTTGGGAAAAATTTATTCTTAATAAGTTGTTTATTTTGGCATTCTCTACAATTATTATTAATATAAATTTGATGTAACTATTACCGTTTCCTAATTAGAAACCAAAAATCACAAAAAATTAGAAAACTTTTTGTTTTCAAAATACAAACATTTTATCAAAAATATTTTCAAATGAAACATGTTAATTTTTTTATTATCTTCAAGATTTGTTTAAAAATGTTCGTAAAATTTTTTATTTTTAAAAAATTATCTAAAAAACAACAAACGGTTAAGGTAAACGCCCACTTCCGGTGTATGAAATTCTACCAAAAGCTTTTCAGTTCTTTGGATTATCAAATAAGGCTTATGTTCAAAGTTCCATATTAATTCGTTTAGTAGTTTTTGAGATACAGCGCGCATAGACAGACACACATACATCTTGATGGGAATCCATATTGAAAAAATGGTGATGTGGCCATTATGTTACTTTCTCCGTGATATCATTTATATTAACGCTTTCTTGGTTCATTTTCAATTTAAATGTACATCGAGCGTTTTGTAGAACGTTGAAAACGTTAAAGAGATTTAATTTAATTAATTAATTAAATTAAAGAAAAAAATTTCATCTGCATTCCTACGGCAATAGTCATAGTATTGATATGCCAAGTACTTCTCTAGATTTTCTATTCCTCCATCAAAATTTAAAAAAAAATGTTGCTTTTCTTACTCATGATGTTTTTATCTTCAAACTTCCCTCTAGGTTTTGAATTTTCGAATTAGTTCACATCTCATCATAAGGAATGCTAGGCAATGTCCAAAATATAACTCAGATTGTACAACTATTTACACAATGTACAACACGTGTTACATAAATACACAAATTGATAATTACTACTTCACATCAAGTAATACGAACACGCGACACATGCGATGCTGCAATTACAGTTTATACTGGAAAACTGACCCAAAATTAGATCGTTGCATCATTTCAGGTTCGTTGGGTATGATAATAATAAGAACATTATTTAGCATAAGCATGCTATGCAAAAACATTAGAATTAGAAAATTAGATGTTTCTTAATATGCCTGTATAATAAAGTCAATTATAACTAGCGCCAAACGCGCGGATCCGTGGCTTAAATTTAATTTACCGCCAATTTTTATTAAAATTGCAAACAAAAAATTATAAAATGTTTATTGGATATCCCTAAATAAGATACTTTTTTTTCAATTAAATGCGGGATTAAATAACATTTTGTTGAGACTGGTCATAATTTGGATGATGGTGGAAGCACCAAAATCCGTGGCTAGAAAATTGTGGTCTACTTCTCGTCGGTGAAAGATACCACCATTTTCTTTAAAACGAATTACCAATACTGATAAAATAATTGAATTTAAGACTAAGCTTGAACATTTGGTATCAACATAATAGTTGTCCAGCGCATTATTCCCATACCAGTATTGGATCATAATTATAATGGTCGTTGGATACACGAGTTGCTTCATTGCCCTGACCTGCTAGATCACCATATTTAACGCCCCTTGATTTTTTATAGAGATATCTTAAAAAAGTCTACAAAGATGTTCCTACCATTCAATGAAATATGAAGGAATAGATTAAATTTGCCTGCAATAATGTTCGCTGTTAAACAAAAAAACTGTTAAATAATGTTTTTGTAAAGTAAGCTTCTAAGAGATAAAAGTTATTTCCTCTAACTCGTAGATTCATATGCCTTGATAAAAATTACAGGTTTCCATTTAAAAATAACAAGTTGACCTTAAAATGACCTTGAAAACCTGCTTAGAATTAAAATTACTTATAGCTACTGCATTAGCCCCTTCATGTCAAATACAATTTATTTGAAACATTTGTTTCTCCAAATCTTCGTTTCCGCAATATTTTGGGTGCCCAGGATAAATTCCGCATCCTGTATATAGATTTTCAATTTTTGAAATTTAACAAATTGGATGGTTGCGCAGTACCACAGATGTACAGCTCAGTTCAAGCTGCAATTTAGGAGCAAGGTATCAGATCGCCCATAGTACTGATTTTACATATATAGGGTGTCCCATGACGAATCTATTGCTTAAGGGCGTGTTATTATAGTCATATAGTGTTAAAATTGCTTAATAAACATATGTACGAACATGCCAACCAAGTGTTGCCAACTGTACAGTAAATACTTCATGCGTCTAACCCAGCGCCGGTGCTAGGGTTTGCGCTTTAAGCGAAAAAAAAATGGCCGCCCTAACCTAAATAAAGTTTTGCGAAAATATTTTAAACATACATTTTTCGTTTTTCAAACTTGTTAAAATTTGTTAAGGAATGCCGTCATCGTGTAACTTTCTTCGATTTGATGGAATATAAGGGAATTTTATAATAAATTTCATATTTATCGTTTTTTTCATCATTTTTTTAGTTCATCACTCTGAACTGGAATTTGAGAGTGAAATGTGTACCACCTGATTAAAAAAATTATAAAAAAATTATCGCCTGCGGAATCTGCTTCAAAATTTCAAAATTTGCTAGAAATAACAAATTTTTGACAAACCTAAAAATAATTGACGCATATTGCTTGCAAACAAAATGGCAGCGCTCTAAACTCGAATTTGAGAGAGTAAAATGTGCACCACCTGATTAAAAAAATAAAAAAAAAATATCGGCCTCGGAATTTACTTCAAAATTTCCAAATTTGCTTATAAATAATATATTTTTGACATACCAAAAAAAAATTGATGCACCTTGCTTGTAAACAAAATGGCAGCACTATGAACTCGAATTTGAGTCAGTGAAATGTGCACCACCTGATTAAAAAAATTGTAAAAAAATTCAAAATTTCCAAATTTGCTAGAATACAGTTTTTATGCACGTGAGAACTTTTATTCTTTGATAAGTTAAATAATATAGTTTTGCAATTAGAGTAATAATATTTATGTTTATTATGTACGAATTAGAAGTATAATGCTCATTCTTAAATGTAGTTGTATTTATTGCAGTTATACAATTTGAAGTGCACTTTTGTCATGTTTACTGAAATAAAGTTATATAAGTAGGCCCGAGATTGAATACAATTTATCCTCAACCTCAACACGACATAAATCCCCAATAACAGAAGTCGCCTCAATTGAATTCCGATTGATTCCAATAAATGTCAAATGTACGAAATATGTAAATATAATTCGTAAGTATATGCTTTGCTTGCATAAGTTATTTTTGAAGAAACATTTTTATTCTCCAATTTGCGTTATGACTGCTAATGTCTTTAACTTTGTTATAGATTTCAAGTAATAAATCAAAAATACTATTACTTTGTTTGTGGCTAACTATTTCAATATTTAATCTGTGATTGTGGTTTCGGTAATTCAGTAATGCGTTATCAAACGCATACACTGTAAATATGATGACGAGCTGAATTACCAAAACTATTATCATAAAATAAACATTTTTACGCACAAATTAATCGGGTGTTTCTATTAATTTGAAAACGATTCTATATTTAAGCGAAATTAATAACTATTTGAAATAAATAATTAGAAAACAGTTTGTGCTGAATTAATCGAAGCGATAAGGAGAAGGGTATCGCGAAATTCAAGTGTGTACACAAAAATGAACAAATTGCAATTTCGTTTCTATGGAAAAGTTCTCGCATATCACAAAACTTATATCCACTTTTCCAACTTGGATTGCTGAGGGAAATTTATTTATTTATTTATCTGACGCCGGTATCCCAAAAGTCACCGATAAAAACGCGCTATCGATTCTAAGTGTCGTAGTGGAAGCAGTGCAGAAGGGGTGGCGCACCTAATTAATTTTGAATCATGTGTATTTTTTTATGGGAAGGATTTTATGAAGTCGTGGAGGGCAGAAAGGAAAGGTGCGGAAAAATAGAGATTTCTAATATGGCTTTTATATCTTTCCTTCCACGGTCTGCAATTGTAATTTATTTTAAGTGCGAGTGCGGAAAGAAATTAAATCGTTTACGTATTTTCGGTGTTTCCGTTATATCTAATTCTAAGGCCCGGAATGGAGCTGGATTCCCGAACACATAATTCAATAATATTAAATGTAAGGAACTCCGAAAGTGGGAATATAATGGAGCAGTTAAATAAAGTGTTTAGCGTAATCATGTGCCTACTCGTATCTTTATGCAGTAGGGTTATTGTTTCCTTGGGAGGGAATGGAAAAATGGATGAAAGGGCTGCGGGGTGATAAATATTAGTATTTGCATGTCGCGCGAAATCCGAGACGTATTGAATATCGGTTTTAGTTCAATGGAACTCTGAAAGTTCCGAGCGTGACCAAGGTAACAAGGAGTTAATAAAGAACTTTAATCATACATGTTTTTTTCTTCCGTTCTTCGCACCCTCGCCCCCCGCAACTCCGCCTCTTGCCCCTACTTTTGAATTACAATGTGATTGTTTTTACTATTTTTAGGTGGAAGTGATTTTAAGTCAGAGTATGGACACTAGAAATACGCCAACTTTAGAAGATATTCAACTGGAATTAGGGAACATTCAAGTACGGTGCAATGGAGCCGGCACGTTAGATTACATAGTTGAATTTGCCGTAAATATCCTTCCAAATATTTTAAGATATCAAATTATGGATGCTCTAGAGTCACCCATTAAGATGAGAATCCAGGAAGAATTAAACGCTGTTAATGTTGAGCAACTTATACAAGACAATCTTTCCGCCTTAGATGAACAGCAGAAAGCAGGATTTAAGGGAATCCTACAGTAATAGTGGAACATTCAAATTTATTACATAATGATATGCAACCACTCCCTCACTAAATTACATTTTGCTCCTATAATTTATGTCACGACTTAATTCAGACTAATATATTTAATAATAACCACTTGTATTCGTCTCGGTAATTATTCCCAAATTACTTTTCAATAATCCACTTCGGCGGCGATGGCATTCACTCAATTTTTAGTAGTAATTTCCTTCTTGTGCTTTTCATCACGTGTAAATCGATAATGGAATAAATTAATCCCGAATTTTTTCACCGCTGCCTCCTTCTGCGATCAAAATTAATTTACTTTTTGGTGCTCATCGCCCCCAAAATGTCTCTCGCTGCGTATGTGCTCCTGCTGCGCCCTCCTCAGGACCAGATCGATTTTATCATCACGTAGTCCGGTACGGATAATTGCGCTAAATTTTCTCGCCGCTTTTAAGGAAACTAAATAATACCAACAACTAACTGAATTACCCCGCTATTTCTCACAGCGTCTCCAAACGAGATAATCCCTACACATTTTTATTTGCCCCCAACAGTTTGTTTAACCCATTTAAATATTTGTATTCAACAATTGTAACAATGTAACAATGATAATAAATATAAATTCTACAATTATTTACTTCTCCCTCAATTAGTTTTAAGATTATAATGAAGTTTATGTTTTTACTTAATGCTTTAATATACAAGTAATAATTATAATAAAAAGATCGCTGATCGATAGTTTGTTGATGGAACATATATAGGTCGAAATATTATAATTAGTAATAATCAAAAAAATAAGTATTTTATTTAGAAAATAATATTGCGATATTTCCAACAGATTATCGATCTCGTAGTCTTCAGCTTTTTAATTGTATGTATTTGTGTGTATGTGTAATTGTGCATATCATTCATAATTATATTTATTTCTTATTAGACAACTTTTACAGAATTAAGAAAATGTGAATAATATTAGTTATGGTATTTTGTAAAGATATCATTCACTTATGGGATTTAAAATAAATCACTTGTTTTTATTTTATTATTCATTCATTTGATCAATTCTACCACAAATAGCAGCCTTATGTGTAATGTAATTACAGAGTCACTCTGAAGCGCAATTAATTGTACTTCTAAATACGAATTGCACTGAACAGTAGTCCGGGGGAATAAATCCCTTTTGAAATCGAATATGCCCACACAGAAACAGTTGTGGTTCGGTACAATAATGACAGAATTCAAACCTCGATGGAATATGATGACGGCCTCGGGCTACAAGTTTACGTCAAAGTGTCCAAATGTAATACGAAAAATTAAGTTTTGGGATACACCAAAATGAACGATTATTCGATTATAAATGGTGTTAGGACACGTAAAACACATAAATTAACGCACATTTATTCCGTAGATCTAGCCAGTTATAACAGGTATAAGAGGTAATAGTATATTTTTTACGAGAAAATTAACAATTTTAATCCATATTACGGTTTTGAGGAATTCAGAAAATTATTTTAACTATCTACGGGGCTAATAACACTGGGCAACACAATTTTTGCTGCATTGATAAAAGAACTTGTTCTAACATAAATTGGGTGTGCAGAATCCATATATGACGTTATTTTTTCTCCCCAAGCTACCATTTTTATACATCTGCTATTCAAAGTCTTTTAATGGAAGGCGTCCCTTTAATTACTTTTTTTTAATTATTAACATTTTTTGAAATTTGTATATTTTTTATACATATCACATGCATAACGTCATAAATTACATATGAGCGTAGAAATCTAGTCATATTATCAGTGGCGGTTTCAAAGGGGGGGTAATCGGGTAATTACCCCCCTAAGAATTTTTCGCTTATCAATTTTTATTGTTAAAAATTACCGGTATTCCATATTCCAAACAAATAATATAATATATTTTACATTATTTAACTTGGATTATTGATTTTATTTCGTGATTTTTTAATTTTTTGCTAATATTTTGGAATTTCTGGTCAGAAACTTATTTTTGGTGGCAAATTATTTTGCTTCTACCTTTCGATTTTTTGGTCTGCTTTTTTTATTTTTAGATCAGGATTCTTGATTCCTTGGTCCATATTTGAGATTTCTGCATTTCCAACTTTTTTTTATTTTTCTTTATTTTGACCAAAATATTCGATTGGTTTGTAGAAATGTTCGATTTTTTTTGTCTGCAATTTTTATCTTCACGCTCGTTTTCGATGTTTTGTTTAAATTTTCACCGTTTTAGGCTATATTGTAGATTTTATTCTTTGTTGGTCTAAATATTCTTTATTTTGACGAAAAAAATCAATTGGTTTGTAGAAATTTTGGATTTTTTGTCTGCATTTTTTATCTTTACGCCCGAAGTTTTGTTGTTTAGTCTAAATTTTCACCTTTTTAGGTTTTTACTTTTTTGGCCTATATTTTATTTCAATTTTTGGTCTTTTGGCCGAAATTTTCTTTATTTCGATATTTGGATTTTTTAGTCTACAGCTTTGATTTTTGGGTACGAATTTTAGATTTTTGGTCTTATTTTTTTATTTTTTGTCCCATATTTTAGATTTTCTTGCGAATTTATTTTTTATTTTTATATATTCAAACATCTTTATTCACAGAAATAACATCTAAATACATTATGTTAAAAACTTGAAATCCGCTGTGAAAGGGCTATCGATTTTTATTTTTGCTATTATTTTCAAATTTCTCTTTGGAACTTATTTTAAGCTAAAATTTTGGGGCTAAAATTGACAAATTATTTTTCTTTTGCTTGTATTTTCAATTTTTTGGGGTGCATTTTTATTTTTAAACCAGGTTTTTGATTTTTTGGCCGATAATTTAGATCTTCGGCTGTTTTGTTCCAAATTTTTGATTTTTTGGCCAAAATATTCGATTTTTCTAGCAAGATAAATAGTTCTTTGTTTCTTAAAAAAAGGAGGACGGATATTGTGGCTCTACCATCAACATGTTCCACGAGCCGCCACTGATTTCATTTAGTAGAAAAGTGCCTTGTCTCAACTTTTAAAGCTAATTAAAGCGAACATTAAAGAAAAATATTTTCCTATAAAAAAAAAAATTGGAAAATGATTTTGAACAATAGAGTGATTTTTGAGACTAATTTAAACCATTTTCTTAGAATATTCTGCATTTTTTATTAGTAGTAGTAAATCTTTATTATCATGTTTATGTTACACTAAATTATTTTACCTACAGTAAATGTTATTTTTATTTGATAAAGGGCTACCGACCATCGGTCTTTCTGCCCTATTTTTTATTATTAAGCCTGTATTCCCGATTTGTTTTTTGGCTAAATTTTTGATCATTTGGTCTAAATATTCTTTATTTTTACCTAAATTTTCGATTTCATTGTTAAAATGTTCGACTATTTGGTCTGCATTTTTTATTTCTCCTGACGAATTTTTGGTTTTTAAATTTTTGACCTGTATATTCGATATTTTTGGTCAAAATATTTTAACTTTTAGCCTAAATATCCCTTATTTAGACCTTTTGCGATTTAATTTTTTAAATTTTCACTTTTTGGCCCAAATTTTTAGATTTTTGACCTGTATTTTCGGTTATTTTTGGTCTAAAGTTTTGATCTGTTGACCTAAATATTCTTTATTGTGACATAAATTTTCGATTTAATTGTTAAAATTTTTGATTTCTTTGTCCGCATATTTGATTTTTCGGGCCGATTTTTTAATTCTAGTTCCAAAATTTTGAGTTAATTTTGGTTAAAATATCTATAACCTGAATGATTGATTTATATGCGAGATTTCTTTTAATTTTTTTCGGATTTTCGAGTTTTGTTTGTTGAAATTTTCGATTTTTTAGTCTGCAATTATTATCTTCAGGCCCGAGTTTTCGATATACTGTCTAAATTTTCGACTTTCTGGCCAACAATATAAATATTGATTATTTTTTTAAATCTTTTGACCTAAATTTTTCTTTTCGATTTTATTGTTAAAATTTTTCGGTTTTTTGGCTCCCATTTTTGGTTTTTCGTTTAGTCTGCATTTATTATGTTTAGGTCCGAATTTTCCATGTTTTGTCTAAATTTTCGACTTTTTGACCAACATTGTAGATTTTTTGTTAATCTTTTGCCCTAAATTTTTCTTTATTTATTTTTATTTGTCTGTTCAAATGTTTGTTTCCTTGGTCCACTATTTTTATTTTTTTTTAATTTTTGGTATATTTTGCAGTGGCGGTATCAAAGGGGGGATAATCGGGTAATTACCCCCCCCCCTAAGAATTTTTCGCTTATCAATTTTTAATTTAATTTAGTGGAAGCACCAGTTTATTTATCTTTTTTTTAATTACCCCCCCTATACTAGTTGGCTGGAAACGCCCTTGCATATTATGAGCCCAGTATGAAGGATAACCTTACAGTTCCGCTATATTCTATTCCGGTAAAAATTTGCACTTGTAGCTCTTTAGTTTATACACTTGCTCAAGGCAATCTCCTTTTATACTCCAGCAGTAGTCCGCCATTATATTTCTGTCCCATCGCCCTTGATAGGACTCTTACATGATCATCAGGTCCTGGTGGAAGCGTTCACTTTGTTCGTCACTTACAGCCCCAAAGTTTTCTGTTAATTTATCAAGGCTACTGTTCAAGAAATGGACCTTGATACTCATGTTACACCCCAGTTAGCGAAAAGATAACAACTCCCTGTAAACAAAAGCTTGTAGTTT
The DNA here is from genome assembly GCA_910593695.2 of Ocypus olens. Taxonomy (NCBI): domain Eukaryota; kingdom Metazoa; phylum Arthropoda; class Insecta; order Coleoptera; family Staphylinidae; genus Ocypus; species Ocypus olens. The sequence continues at coordinate 17,498,695 of OU343057.1, forward strand.
ACACACAAGTCACACGTCTAATGATTGTTTTCCTTTCAGCGCGTTTGAGAAGAAATGTGTGTTTTCGGGTCGAATTTCGAGATATTTACGCGGCAACTAATGATGCGCCCATACACACTAGCTCAACACCTATTCAAACCAAATGATTCATGAGGTTTCTGGCTACAAAAGTATGCTGAACTAAATTTAAATAAAACGGAAAAATGAGGTGAAAATTTTAGATGTCAAAATTGGCCGGACGCGCGCGATTGGACAGCTATTCCTCGACACCTGGAGTAAAATATTAAAAAAACGGAAAACGGGAGGTTGTTCGTGAGGTTTCTTGCTACAAAAGTATAGTGAACTAAATTTAAAAAAAACAGAAAAATGAGGCAAAAATATTAGATGTTCAAATTGGCCGAACTCGCGTGATTGGGCAGATATTCCTTAGCACCTGGACAAAATATAAAAAAACGAAAAACGGGAGGTTATTTATGAAATATTTGGCTACAAAAGTAGGCCAACCCCAGCGCTCTAAAGTTTTTCATTGGCGAGCAATTAAATAAATTCAACATCAAACCACAGAAATAATGACAAATTAAAATGTCAAATTGCATGATAACCGTAGCTTGCAGAAGAAAACTGATTTCAGATTTGAAATCAGCATTGTCAAAATACAAAATTAGTTGAAACATCTCATGCTACAGAAAATATATATTTTTTTGTTGCCCAGTGTAATTATTTAAAAAAATATATTCGCAGTTCTTCGCTAGTTTTGGGAATTCAAAATTCGCCTTATTCTAACTTTAATTTAGTATAAAATCTTCATTTTCTAATTGAGGATTTAGAGATCAATCTCCGAACTGTTGCGACCTTTGGCGTTTCCGCAGTGCGGTCTCCGTGGTCCTATTTTGCACCTCTGGGGATTTATTCCTCTGGCAATACTGTTTCGTCGGTAAAGTCCAGGAGCTTCTTCCTGGGGATTTTTTCAGCTCTATGTCGACTACTTTGGATTTGACAAATAAAGCTGTCATTTGAATCTTAAATGCCTTGCATTCACACAGCAGATGTTGAAAAGTTTCTTCATCCTCCAGACAGCCACGCCATAGAGGGTCTTAGAAGAGTCCAATTCTATGTATATGTTTGTTCAGACCACAGGGTCCAGTTATTAGTGCTATGAGTCTTTGTAGTGCGATTCTGCTAATACCTAATACGTCAGATTGGCTATTAGGTAGTGGCCCTGTTAGGAAGAGTTTCGCGTGGTTGTTCCATGTATTAGTATGATCCTTCATTAATTAAAATTGAAACCCCTTACTAGTTACAGAAGCCTTAAATAAATGAAATAAAATATATAAATATCTTTGTAACTCGAATAATTAAATCTTACAAAAAGTAAAACAAATAACTTATTGAAATAACTACTTCTCTGGCTAATGCCACGCCGGATATTGAATGATATAAAATATATGTGCATGTTATTAATGGTACTACTCCTTCACTAGTTAGATTATTTCTTTCGCGGTCTCATGCGAGATTCCGAAAGTGGGTTCAGGATACATGGCTCTGCTTCCCCTTTTTTTGGCTAGTGAATGTGCCTCTACATTTCCTCTCATATTTTGGTCCTTTGACACCTAGTCTAGTTGTTTTAAGATAGTGTAAGCCATAACCAGATTGGATTTTATCACGGATGCTATAATAACTGCTTGGTTGTCGAATATTATAGAAATCCGTTTGTGTATCGATCATCTTTTGCGACCATTACTAAATTTCCCTATGTTTTAAATTTAAACTTCTGATGAAAATGTATAAAAGTTTTGATTCCGTATCAATAATCTTGACATTTATCAATCTATAAACTTATACCAGCTTATTAGAAAAAATAACGACTTTAGAGCAAACTCCAAAACATGTTTTAGTATTTGTTTACATTTTTTTTTCGAAAAGTCTCTGCATCATGCACCTTCCAACAGCTTGGCTGTTTCGATTATCGTCAGCGGTTCTTGATCGTCGTTCTTAATTTGGATCAGCTGACCAATACATATGAGGCTTTGGTTACCCTCCATTTTTGCCAATCAATAATTTATAAGTTGACCATTATTTTGCGACGTAGGGTGTATGGCTTTTTTGTCATCAGCTTGTTCTTATCATGTTTCTCTAACGAGGTTTGATATTATTCTCTCTTCTGGCTTAAGACTTTTAATAAGCTCTCCGTTCCCCTTTCTTAGCGAGCAATTTTTTTCTTGTTTAAGCGTGCAGTACCTGCTTCAACTTGCGAGAGACCGTAATCCCTGTTTATTTTATATCAATGGCCTTGGGCTCAATCTTTCAGAAACTATTTTATACAACAATAAAATCATTGAGAAGTAAGGAAAAAGAAGACACACAAATAATTGAAACTAAGAAAGGGGAATTATTAAGAGAAGAAGGTGAAATAATATATACTTTGAGGTACTATTAGTGGAAAGGAACAAGAGGAAGAGATATACAGGGAAGTAGGGTGGGAGAAGAAATCATAAGAATAGAGGAAATACAGGCAATGATCAGGAGGCAAAAAAAGGGAAAGCATCAGGAAATGACAAAATAACAGGGGAGATGATACAAAACATGGGGGAAAGAGGGATGGAGATGCTTTGTAAAATATTCAACCAAGCATGGAAGGAAGAAAAAGTACCACAGGAATGGCAAACGGCACTTATAGTACCAATATACAAGGGAAGGAACAAGAGGGATTGTAAAAATTACCGGAATAAACATACTGAATGTAGTCATGAAAATGTACGAGCAGATATTGGACACAAAAATAAGAGCAGAGATTGGAAATAGCATAGAAGAATCACAGACTGGTTTCAGGAAGGGAAGGAGTATACAAGACCAAGTGTTCGCAATAAAACAAATGACACAAAAAGCAATACAGGAGAAAAGAAGTATTCGTCGGATTTTTGGACTAGCTTTTGACAAGGCATCAAGAAAATAATGGAGGAAAGAGTAATTAACGGAAAAAATAAGAAGGGTAATAAAACAAATATACAAAAAAATAGAAACGCAGTTATATATGGTAATGAAAAATCAGCACAATTCAAACACACACAGGATTAAGGGAAGGAGGGGGAAGTCCAGGATTGTTTATTCTCTTAATGGATGAAATAATAAAGAAATGTAGAAGAGAAAACAGAAAATACATAGTAGGACATACAAAAATGGAAAAGGTGGAAATCACAGAAGGAGTATTCACAGATGACGTCATTATATTTGCAAGCAACGAAAAAGCATTACAAAAAAATATGAATATATAGAACAAGACATTAATGGAGTTCGGGATGAGTATGAACAAAGGAAAAAATAAAGTCAATATAATAATAGAAGAACAAGAGAAGATAAATATAGTAGTAGATGATGAAGAGTTAGAACAAGTGAAGGTGTTTAAATACTTAGGAACAGATATAGAAAAACAGGGAAGGGAGGACATTGAGATCAACAACAGAGTAGAAAAGGCAATCAGGATGTACTATACAATGGTGAAAAAGTTTATAAGCAGAAAAGAAGTATCAAAGGAAACAGAAATAAAAATCTACAAGGCGATAACGAGACCCATACTAACGTTCAGTTGTGAGACATGGACAATGAATAATAGACAAAAGAGCAAAATACAGGCTGTATAAATGAATTACATGAGGAGTGTGAGAGGGGTCATAAAGAAGGACAGAATGAGGAATGTGGAGATACGAGAGGAAATGGGGTGGCACCAATACTAGAGTTCATAGAAGAAAGCCAAATGGGATGGTGGGTACACATGGTTAGGATGAAAGAGACAACACAAGCTAAAAGGATATGAAAAGCAAAAGCTAGTTTTTTTTAATAACTAAAGATTTTGAGAATGGTATTCCAAGTTCTTACATACATAAACATCTTTATTGGCTGTTAAATATATGTATAATATGGACTGCACTTTTTAATTAAAATAATATGGTCACCGTATTGGTATTTGGCTGAAATAATAGATTTTAGAAAAGAGAACTTTGAATCAATAGTGATTCCTAGATACTTACAAGTTAATGATGGCTTGTTGAAAGGCATGGGTTTTAAGCGATGGAAAGGGATTAACATTTGGAATTTGGCTGGATCAATAGATGCTCGCCATTTTGCTCACCAGGTTTGTATGTTTTGGGACAGAGATTGAAGCGAGTCCATAGTTGCAGCTGGAGAAGCATGTGCAATAATAGCGGTGTCGTCTACAAATTGAAGAATACATTGGTTTGGATTAAAGAATTTGGGATCAGTTTACATGTCGCGACAGAAGATATTATAAAGTAAGGGAGAAAGAGGGGATCCTTGAGGAACCCCCCGGAAGGACCTAAATCTAGAGGAAAGAGTGTTCCTAAATTTGACATGATGGTAAAAATAGTATTAAAAGGCTCTAAAGTTTATTCCGGCTAGTTCCGATATTTCTATGTTCACATTCCTTGAAAATGATATAACATATCGAAACAAGTCAGAATACACTTATAATTTGAGAAACAAACCAAGTGTTTTTTTATTACTATTATTACATATTACAATACATTTCACCAAGTGTAAGTGAGAACCTAATTGAAGAAAAATTAACCTGAAGGGTTCATTGAGGAATTCGTCGATAAGGTGTAATAAATAAGTTCAGCGAATAGCATCGACCATCGATCATTTTCAATTGTTTCTGAATAATGTCTCAAATCGACAAATTTTTGTTTCCTTGTAGACCTAGATTGAACATCGATAACCTAATTGCATTTCTATATGTTCCAAATTCAGTCGGTCAAAAAACTCCAAATTAAGTTTATCTGCTGATGTTTTTTTCTGGATATGAAATAAATTTGATGTTTCTACAAATTTCGTTTAATATCGTGACTGAATAACTGCAGAAAGATCTTTCAATACAACTTAATCTGGTTTTTCTTGATATTCTAGCTCTGCAAAGACCGTTTTGTATTTGAAAAATATTTGTAGGTCTTGAATATAACGTTACGATTGAAAATTTGCAATGTAGCTTCGAATGCTTCGATCAAATCAAACATGTCAATAACGGACTTATAGTTTAATATTAGGTTTATTGAAATGACATTTCGGTAATTTGGAAAGCCATTAAATAATTATATTTTTCAATCATTTTCTCATTATGTAAAAAAGTCTAATTTCAAATAAACATTTAAGAATCTTTGAGGATATTTCCCATTTCGGAAATAACTTTCAATTCAAACGTTTTTTGCTTGTTTCTGTAAACCATTGTGACTACGGAATAATTGTGACTTAGAAAGATCTGACGTTTTGTACGTCAATTCCCAACATGTGTGTCAACTTAAATTTAAAAAAATTAAAATCATGGCGTTCTTGAGATTTTCTTCAATGAACATCCGTTATTAATAGTGCTACTATTGGTTTAAGATCTTTTATTTCTACTTATATTTTGAATTAAATTTTAATGTTATTAAAATGAAAAAAAAATAGAAAACATTTTTGTAGATAGACTATGCTAAACCTATCTAGAGTTTTGATAATAACTAAATGTAAAAATTAGTCATAAAATGTATCAATTAATTACAAACAGGTTGAATATTCATATATTCAGCCTACTTTTCATCTCAATTTAATTTAACTAAGGACAAGAGTGAACTCTAAATAAACCTTAGTAGGATTCTTGATCACAAATTTAGCTGGAATTTACAGCTAAATAGAGATCAACCTTATCTACAAAATTGAAACACATTTGATTTATTATTCGTATTTATTGTTTCGTTAAATTAGCTTATCAATGTTAAACTAATAGTAGCTTTCCGGTAATTTCAAAATTCATCAGAATAATATGTCAATGCCAATTAGCGCCAACCCCTTTAACAAAAGTTATTTTATTTATGGCGATCCTGCCGTCGTTTCATTTTTGTATATTTTCGGCACAAAGGGTTTTACATATTGGACAGATAGTGTAATTGCACAGAGTAATTAATTATGGATTGATAATTGCATATAATAACAAATTTAGAAAGCTGCAGGGCTTGTTGTTATTATATATTTAAAGGCCAATTAAATTTCACTCCAGGAAAGGGAATCCTTTATAACACACTTACACGTTAGAGTGTGAAGGGTTCTCCTTTGTTGAGTGATCATTGATTACGAGCACACTAGCTCGCTCCTCTTTTAATTACTTACCAATTAAACTAAATTCGGATAAATAAGTGTTGCGAACTTTGCTAACAGCTATTTAATTGAAAATCTATACAGACAGCATTTTTGCAGTAATTAGAACAGATATTTTTTTATATAACAATATGAATTAATCTATTATACTTTTTTTTTAATATTAAACATTATCATAAATGATAAAATAAAATTAAATATGTACTATATATTGTATGAAAGCTACGAAAGATTTCTTTGAAAAAAAATTAATTTTGAGCAAAAAAAATTGCAAACTATTGATAGATTAAAACAACTTTCTATTAAACCAAGTAGTAGCTAGAAAATATAACGTCAATTTTTTACAATTTAGGGATGTAACGCCGTCAAATCTAAATGTAGGGAGAAGATATCGGGTGTGGTCACGGCTTGGGCTAGTAAAATGAAACGTTTTTTTATCTAGTTCCTATATTTCGCCATTTATTAATTTTAAACTCAACTTCATTTTTTCCATAACTAGGAGCACGATTGCACAAATTTTATATTAAAAATCTTTTAAAATAAATTAATTTAAAAGTCAAACCGTATACTTTTTTTAAATTGTCATGGCATCACATTAATAGTTCGTACTTTTATAATTGGTTTCTCATTAATATAAACTAACAGTATTTTTCCGGGTTAAAATAGTGAATTTTTTAGTTCAGTTTAATAATGGATTACCCCATAGTTACGGTAGCAACCGTCCTCTGTATTAAAACAATTAATTATAGTATAGATTTTTGTATCATAAAAAAACATTTGTTTGGTACCGGAAGATCAATGTTAGTTTTTCTGGGATTACAGATGTATGGCTTTAAATCTTTGGTGACGACGGTCCACACCGTTGTAAAAAGCATCATTAGGTCAGAGACTTCCGTTTAAATCTCAAGAAACTCTACTTAGCGTTTGAATTGTTTGCATTCGTGAATTTAAAATAAAACCTATGAAAAGGAAAGATGGCTTATGTAATTTGTATTGTGTTTTTATTTGACAAATGATACTACAAACCAAAGTTAGAGAAGTTGCATAATAAACAGAGTATCCTGGGTAATAATAATAAGTTATGTAATGAAGCTATTGAAGCACCAAAAGACTTCATTAAGATTTTTTTGAATGCTTTAATAGCCTAGTATAATTAACTTTTTCAAGGTTGGTAGCTTTGAAACTTCTCAAGGTGTAGACATGGCATCTTGTACACTTATTTTTAATTATTTTTGTTTAATAAACAAAAATCTAGTAAACAGCTGATGCAACAGTTGCCTGGAATACCGGATAGAAGGATCTTTGGTAATCGAATATATGCCAAAAAGATAAACCACTATAAGCATAACAAATTAAAATAGGAGGGCAGATTAAAATGAAATCTACCTAGCCATGAAACAAACGTTAACTCTCAAATTACTGTAACTGTTTAACGAGTATTTGTCAAGTTATATATACATCACTTAATTTTTGTTATGTATGTTTAGCTGCTAGAGCAGGAATATGAGCGATTTAAAACTAGAGTACAGACGCGTGATAAAGTTTTTGACAAAAGAACGCAATCATTTTACACGAACATATGATTGCTCCACATGGTCAAAATTGTCCAACTTATTAAAAAAAAATCTGATCAAGCAGTTCAAATTGTGCAGAGAACCAGAACAGAAACCTGTAGAGGCAAGGAACGAAGACAACGTTAAGAAAGTGGAAGAAATGATGAATTAAAGTCTCGACTATCGCGTATGCAATAGGAATCTACCGGGCATCCGAATCGGCAATTTTACATGAAGATTTGGGGATGAATAAATTATTGGCGAATGACACTGGCGCCTTAAACCCAAAATGCAATAAATTATCAGCGCGAATCTTGACTCCTGAACAGAAATTGTGCAGGCAAGAAATTTACGAAGAAAATTTGGCGCCGTTAGCTCGTAACCAAAATTTTAACGGGCGATGAAACGTAGGTGTTCGACTAGAATCCTCCAACGAAACAAGAATAATGCAATGGTTGCATAAATAATCTCTATCAGCAGGTAAGCTGATGGTGACATTTTTTTGGAATACTGAGGCTGTTCTATGTATTGAGTATATAACAATAAACGCTTAGTCTACAAAGAAGCAATTAAAAAATGTTTTGCGTTACACCAAAAGATGCCTTCTAACATTGCCCAAAAAACTATATTGCTACACGACAATTGCTGAGTGCATAATGCTCAGGAAGAAATTAATTTTATGTAGTTACAACACCTCCCTTATACCCCTAACTTACCTCCGTCAACTTCTTTCCTAAGCTGAAGAAATACTTGCGACGACGTCGATTTTCTTCAGATCACCTTTTACACCCCCGCCAGGAACAGCGCTACACTTCTTGGTACTGCGGCTTCAGTAGTTACAGCGGAATGTAAACAACAACACGAAAGTTATCGGCAAAACATGATCAATAATTGTGACTTCATGGAGTTATGGCATTTAAGGCTATTGATAAAGAAGCGAAAGGTACTGTTGAGCAATATTTTGCAGAAACTACGATTTTCTGAAAAAAATGGCAATAATTTTCTGCAATGCTTAAGGAATGCACAAGGGTATATACACTGGTGGAAAAAAATGAAACATTTGAAATTCGTGAAATTTCGACCATTTTCAAACTGCGATAACTCGTTTATCCTCTACTCAAAGAGAGGGCTCTACGCCCCTCCAAACGAAAAAATAAAAAGACCACAAAATGCACTTTTTTAAACATCCATAACTTTGTGCCAAATCGCCGTAGGAACTAAAAACGCCGTTTTTAAGTCCTGCACAGGTAATTGAACACATTTCAATGCCCTTTTGGTAGATCGAGTTGACACATTTTTTCCAACTCGGTACACGTTGCCAAAGTTGGACTTTTTTGCCCAAAACGGGTTTTTTTTTTGTTCGGGGGTTGAAGGGTTCGAAAAGGGATCATTCCAATCTGAGTTTACCCACTTAAAGTAGAGCCAAAATGGGATTTTTTCCCGAAAGAATCATCCAATTTGGTTGAAAATTCGCTGAGTTGTGTACGAAAAACCTCAAAATGCACTTTTTTTCAAATACCCATAACTTGGTGCCAAATCATCGTAGGAACTTCGTTCTTTTGTTGCATAGGGAATTGATCAAATTTTAATGCCTTTATGGTGGATCAAGTCGACAAAATTTTTCCAACTTCGTAGACATCGTCAAAATTGAACAAGGTTTCCAGAAACAAACTTCTTTTTTCACAGGGGCGCTAGAGGGGGCGGAAGGGGTCACGCTTAAGTTTGCATGCATAACTTTAAAGAAGACACTTTAAAGTTTTTGCCCTTAAAGATTCATCAAAATCGATTGAAAATACGCCGAGTTATGGCGGTTTGTAAATGGTAAAAGTGTCACGAATTTCAAGTCTTTTTCCTTCAGTATATTATTAGAATGTAAGTACAAATTAACAGCTTCGGAGGGAAATGCCCACTAAATAAGGAATCATAACCCAAATAAACTTTAGTAGATAATTACGGACAGCTTCGCAAGAGAATTCTCATAGAACAGCGTTTTGTTTCTGGTTCAGCAGTCAAAATGAAATATTTTAGATAATCCACACTTTTCTGCAAACTAATGACGGCAACAGTTTTCCGAGGGTCTACTTGCAATGGAAATAGATATTGTAATTTAAAAACTGTTTTATACGAGAAACGTGACGGTTTGAAAGTCGTTTATATATTACTAGATCCAGTAACCTAATTGCGGTATCTTTACGGTAGAGATTTTTGACTTTTAATACATAGAGTTTAATCTTCTGCATGTTTCTTAAGGTATACCTGCTACAAGTTCGTGGCTCTGTTAGTTATTTTTTTACGAACATGTAGGTAACGGATCCTGCTGGTTCTTCTGATCCAACTACTGAAGCACTTTCCTCAGCCGATGCAGATGTTGTAGCTTCAGGTAAGTTACGAGAATTTTGTGGAGCTTTGGTTTACTCAGATTGACTCCATTTTTTGAATCCAGCGAATCGCCAGATCCAAAAATACCAGAACCTCGTTTCAAGCTTGTCTCCTGAAGTGGTGACAAATATTAGGGATTTGATTGTTAACACCCTATCCCTGAATCCCTATGATTGTGTACGTAATGTACGTATTAAGCATATGGCAGTTCCTGATCGTAAACGCTAGAGACTGTCAGTTATTGGAGACGTGCTTGTTTCACGTCCTGAACCAACGGTTATAGATAATTATTTTTTCCCAGAACTTCCAGAAAACATTTGTTAATACGTTTTAATAGCTCTAAAGAAGACTTCAATTGAAGTCTTCTTTAGACTTTAGACATTTCAGAACCAACTTCTAAGGTTTCTAATTTTATTGCGGAAGCTCCTTCCCTGGTTCAAGAATTAACGAACTTAAATACGGATTTCAAGCATTCTTCAGCACTAGCCGGTTGCCTGCTACAGGCTTCTTAAAATAAGGAACTCAGGGTAACCGTTTTGTTGCCGATGAAGCAGCCGTTGGCACTATTGGGAAATATTTTGCACAAAATACAATTATTGGGAAATAAACTGTTGGTATATTGTTCTCTTCTTGATAATTTACAGCAAAGATTTTATCCAAACGTATAGACCAGAATGGTAAATGGAACACTTATTGTGCCCTTTGTATTACCAGTTCGATGAGCTATATGGAACAATGTATCTTTACATTTAGATGTTTTTGTGAATATTCAAACGGGTCTCTGCATCAGTGTTGCGCTGCAGCAGATTCGCAAAGGATTTGCAAATCAGTTGATCAAAATTCGGCAAAATCTTGATCTGCCACGGATTGTCTTGTAAACTATACTTTTTGGCAAACAGTTTTCTTCCATGCTTTCTAGCCGTTGAAACCTTACATTTTTTACCACCAGCTTTGTCTTTCTTATCGGCTTATCTGTTTCCCAACAATTTTTTTTCTAAATACTTTCTTTCCCATACCTCTGCCATTTTGTGTTTTGTTTGTTCTGTTTCTGGAATATCGTACCGAGGTATGTGAACTTTCTACCTCATTATATATCTATACGATTAAATTCAGTTTTTTTACTTAGTCCCATTTTTATAACTTATATTAACTTATGGCTTATTACCATCTCCTCTAAGGCGTTTTATAGTGTATTTCTTCTCACTCTGTCATAGGCTTGTTTAAAATCTATGAACAGCACCATCGAGTCCTTACACTCGTAGCTTTCAGCCAATATTTCCCTTAGTATAAATATCTGGTCTGTAGTACGTCTCCCATTTCTGAAGCCACGTTGATACTCCCACACTATGGTTTCCATCTTCTTTACTAGTTACCTTAATGCCTGTTCCTAAGATATCTATGCTAACATGCTACATTCAGAAGTGCAATTTTGCGGTGGTTTTGGAACTCTCCCTTCTTGTGGATGGGGCAGATAATTGCTTCCGTACATTCTTCAGGCGTTTACTCTCGTATCCACATTTCGCTTATAAGTGTGCATCTGTGTGATTAGGTGTTCTTGGCCATATTTGAACATTTCTACTATTAAGCCGTCACTACTAGAGCTCTTACTGTTAAGATTTGTAAAGATGATTGATCTCTTTTCTTATTGAAAGTTGTTCTTTATTTTGCTGGGCTTCCGCAATGGTTTTAGAAGTATTTCTTTCTTCTTTTTAATATCCCGACTTCCACCTCTATAATTTGCTCATATTATAAAATGCTGCCATAGGTTGGTATTCTTTCGTTTATGCTTTTATTCCGTAGAACATGTTTCTTATTCGTTTTATTTAATGGTTTTCCTCTCTTCCACTAATTTTTCATAGTTTTTCCTCTTGTTTTGTCTTTCTCCTCTGTTATTCGTATCTTATTTAGGCTTTTGTTGTTGTCTCCGTTATCATCTTGAGTATCATCTTATCTCTTTTCTTTCGTACCTCTTTACATCCTTCGTGTTTTATTTCTTTTCCACTTTTCTCATCGCTATGTTTATTTCTCTCCAAGCTTATTTGATTTACCTATTTGTCTGATTCATACTTAACTCCTTCCTGATGTATCCTTCGTACTTTATTTGGACGTATAGTCCTTTCAGTCTTACACGTCTAACTGCTCTTTGTTTATTCTTCGCTTGGTTTCTGTGCCAAGGTATTATTTGCTTCATCTGATTCCGGCCAAGAAATTATATCCGAGTCTGCATTTGCTCCTCTGTATGATCGTGCGTTATCTATGTAGCTTTCATCATCTTTTTCTATAAATACATGATCAATTTGGTTTACTGCCTTCCCGTCTGGTGGTTGTCACATCCCATTATTGACGTATTTTCTTTATTATTACAAACCCAACATGGAATGAATTTTGAATGAATGAATGTCTAGTTTCTACAGAAAAAACATTTTTCAATCAAATAAAACATAGATAGATTTGTATCTTGAAAACAATATGATCCAAAAAGGAGAGGCGAGAAAGGCACTATTTCACACATATAGTGCGTGTCTTTAGTGTTTTATTCTGGAGTATCATGCAGTAACGGTGGCAATGCAAGATTTCGAATGTTTTTGTGGTCAAATGCCGTTTTTGCTTCCCATTCGCCGAGCCCTTTACATTACTATTAACTAGTTGTAATCAAAATGGTTTCTTTTAGACATTATTATCAACAATTTTTTACGATATTAAGGACACGTTTTCCATTCGAATTAATGAATGAAAATGATAGGATTTGATACATTTTATTTTATTATACGAAACCTATACAGTTTTCATATTAAATAGAAAAAGCTGTTGGGGGAGGAATTTGCTTGATCTATAAGATGGTGGTGACATTAAAATGATTTGCTGTTTCCGAACACCTATTTCCGTCCATTATGTTATGGTTGGGCGCAAAACGGTAATAAATAAAGTCATTTTAATGCGATCCACTTGATTTACAACTAATACAACGTTGCGTTTATACTTTTGTTCAAAACCACTTTCCACCCTCTTAATATAAATTCAATTAAACAATTACCAGGGGGTGGAATGAATAGATAGATCCGTCATAATTGTATTTCCGATTATGGGGACGTCGCCGTCGGATTGACTGAGGACGGGCAGGAAATACAAACGATTATTAAAAACTTAAACTGGAACTAATTAAATTTTGTATTCTAAAAGAACACCCAAGATTAAAATTTGTATAAATGTGTGGGCATTTCACAAACCATTGAACTTAATTGAAAATGAAGCTTCCGCGGACGGGCGCTGCAGTTTCAGTTTCTTGTTACGGATTAATTTTGATTTCCTTCATAATTCCGTTCAATGCGAGTTTAAACTTACTTTATATAAATCCTAACTTGTACATTCACACACATAAAACTAGCTCAAATACATAATGCACCTAAACGTATATTAAGGAAATGAAACTATAAAAGTTATTCTTCGCTTAAGTCCATCCTAAAAGGCTACACCGGCATGTAATTAAAACGGCAGCAGATGCTGGTGCTTAGGCATTCGACAAAAAATAATGGATATTATTGGGTAATAAAAATTACATGTTATCATGATGGATTCGACATCTCGAATAGATTAGATGTAATGTTCTAAAAATGTACATTGCGGAAAAGAAATAAACTGCACCAATTAAAAAGTTTCAATCTAAATGAAATAAAAATCAGTTTTTTTTTATTGAAAGGGCTTGCAATACATTAAACATTAAGCTTTCAAAAATCTACTTGAATATTTTAGAGTAAAAATGACAAATTTAATATATTCATTCATACGATCGCATTGACTTTCAGCGGATAATACGTATTACAATTAATTATTTATAAAAAAATGTTTTATGTAATTACTACCATAAAAAATAATGGAATCCCAGATTAATCAATTTATCGCGGAACAATGAAACTTATCCAATATGTGCTCGTATGTGTCATTTTGTTGTATTAAAGACTGACTTGGGTAAACTATTACATCAGTAATTTAACTAATTAATAATTATCCAGTAGAGTGAGACGTTATATTGGGCTTTTGACTATTGTGTTTAGGGTGTGTTTACATTCACGGGGAGGATTGAGTAAAGTTTGTGAAAGTTTGACGTTGTGAAGATATTTGCTTACTCGCGTACAATATCAGTTTATTAAAGCTAGTTTATAGAATCAAAATTACTGCATGAATTTTTCGCCTTACGGGAAAAGAGATATCTCAAGAATGTTAAATTAAATTGAGAATTAGATTTTATTAAATTTGCCCGGAATTAAATGCGCTTTATCCATGCATCGCTTTTCAACATTAACTAAACATTCGGGAACATCGGACTATTATATTAAATTTACATAGCTTGTTATGAGTCCATAAATGATACGAGAACTTTGAGAAACACCTGGCTCGAGGTACTAAGTTGTTGCCGTACGAGGGGGGATTTGGGTGGAAATTTTTCCATTCGGGAATGCAGCGAGCCCTCAAAATTTCGAAAACGCTCCCCAATTTCCGCGCGCGCCAAAAACCAATTTAAGTTTCGAGGCCCGAGCCGTCCTGCAAGTGATAGCGGCCGCCGTTTTGTGTGCCTTATTTATTTAATAAAGAATCATGCCGAGCGAAAAAGTTTTATTATCACCGTGATTAGTAAATAAAGTTGCCGTTCGAAAGTCGCCGGCATTCCAGTTCAGGTTTGTATTTTAATGATTAATAACATTTTGGCCAACTTAACATTCGTACTGGCAAAAAGCCTCCCGTTTTAGTTCCAGACCTCCCCTGATTCAAACACAAAGAGTAATCACTCAGAAAAATATCCAATCGCTAGATTATATTCACGAACGAACGCCCATAAAACTGCAAGATATTTAACGTTGGGGGCCATTATTTCAAAAACACAACGCTACATCATACGAATAAGTTATGCGGCATTTTTTTTATGAATATCGATTCGATCGAGCGCTATACGATATGTACAAAGTTATAAACGTCGGACTTGAATTTATCTACGCCGAAATCCGGCCCTGGGATTTCGTCGCTGTTCGCCCCTGCCGCCTGCGAAATGCTTTAACAAAGTAGTTGCGATTAATACTTAATAATTCACATCGTCAGGAATTTCTTCGCAAAAACGACTATAATTTCACCTAGAATAATTACGACTTGTAGTTTAAATTCCCCCCTAGAATCAATAAATTTGCGCAGGTTTCTGTAACTAGTTATCATCAATGCCGCCATCTATTCTTCAAACCCTTAAACATGTAACATTTACTACATACAAGTAGTAAGAATATTTTCGAAAAGAAAAATTTAACATTTCTTTTAATATTGATGTGACCATCATTTAAAAGGATTTTAAAATTGAATGTAAACTTTTTTAGAGAGAGCGTCTCGCGGGAGACATCAAATTAAATATTTCTGTTTAAGAAACAATTTTCAACATTCTCACTCCCAACATAACATTCGGCATCACTAAGGTTGTTACTGGCAATTTTCACCTCCGAAACATTTGTTTATCAAACAAGCGGCGTTCTTCTTCAAATTAGTTACGCCGCTGTTTCTGCTTCTATAAACACTTCACAACTTGATATTTTTCAAATTTAAGAAATCTAATTTCCGTGTGCAAGTCCAATACTTCTCTGCACATCGGCAGTCCATAATATTTTCACGAGCTAGACCTCTAGCATTGTAGTGTCTAAAATTAGTATTTTTCACGCCTCCAAAAACTTTGTAGCGGTTCCTATTTAGATAGCCCAGCCACATCGGCTGTACCAAAAAAAAACCGCGAGCCGTCACTGGTGGGGTCGGTTGCAGGGAGGGCTGGCAGCGGGACCTCACCTATCTGTACTCTGTGTACCATGAGTCACCCCGCGAGCAGTCCCTGGTACTTTCACTAAGCCGCGTAATATTTCAGATTTCCTTAGATGATGTATCGAAATCATGAATAAAAAGTACAGGCCTATTCCAGAAAAGTATTAACCTAATATAGACTAATAATTGCTATATACGCATAAATGCTCCAGTAGTAAAATGAAATTTGCAAATGCAACCCTCCTGCATAGTTATAAATAATGGCGGTAATGAGGAGCTGACAATTCCCATTGATTACCCACTGAAGGGAGTCCGGGACAGAGTGCCGAATCGGTATTTTGCCCAAAGTGCCGAATTTCGTGTTCGTAAACAAGGCGTCGGAACCGAATGCGAATCGGCATTTTGGATATTCGGCACTTTGTCCTTGTACCGACCTCTCAGTAATACCCAAACTGCCGAATGCACGCCGATTCGACACTTTGGCCGCACGCAGCTACGAGTAAGGCCCAAAATGCCGAATATTTATGTTATCATACGTTTAGAAACGTTTAAAACAAAAATACAATTTGTTTTATTTTGAATTAAAAAAAAAAACATTCTCCAACCCTGAAACTATCTACCTTCCATTGATAAACTTGTATTATCAAAAATTATTTTCGCACATTACGAACATACATGAGGGTGTGCATTCGGCATTTTGGGCCTTACTCGTAGGTACTGTAAGTGCCGATTAGCATTCGGCTCCGACGCTTTGTTTACGAGGCGACGTCACTTGGCGTCGTTCGGCACTTTGGGAATGGTCGGTAGTATGAAATTCGGCACTTTGGGCAGTCCCCATTGAAGGACTTCCAAGGGAACTGTAAACAAACACATCAATATATATTCCGATAACTTAGTATTTGAACTTTTGCAAGATACAGGAAAATATAAAATAAATATCATCAGTTGGTCATATAAAATTTAACACAACACTAATTATCGAACAAAATTTTGAATACTTTATACAAAATACTAATTTTCTAAAAAATACAATGCACACTACAAACAGTAATAACACAACAGGTAGCTTTTACAATTTCAATTATTTCTTCTCAAGCTTAGGGGTTGGATAGGGTAACCATGGGGAGTCTACTTTGGCCGGCCCAAAACGTGCCTCCTTTAAACATATTTCTAATATGTATCAAATTTGTGTTCTATAATTTTTCTTGAGAGAGGGAGGAATCTTATTTTATTAACTTTATAACAAAATAATCGTGTTCATAAATAAATACAAACTTCCGGTCCTTTGTGATATGCACTCAGAACAGTTCAAACCAGCAACAGTGGGTGGAGTAACGTTCAGATCAGCCAGGCTAATACAGCTAGTAATAGAAGAGGTACAGTCGATTCAGTACTCACTTCATTACTTCCTTCTTATGCACGTTACAGCGGCAGCTCGTGCATATTCGTAGAGGAGGTTAAAATAGAGATGCCGCTTTAGCTGCATTACCTACTCCTATAGAGGAAGCCAATATCCCGCTGCAATATTGGTAAAATTTTCATCCATAGCCTCCTCGCCGAATATCTGCGAGATGCCATTGCTATAATCCTTATTACGGTTAGCCTACCAAAATGTCAAATCATACTAGTCGTGAGAATTTCAAAGCAATTATATTGACAATAGCTGTAATCGGATTTGGCGCACAACTTGGGAGCGATCTATTTAATTGCCCAGCTGAGCTCCCTTCCTAATCAAAGTGGAAATTGGACATAGTTGAAGCATATTGGGTTGCCTAGAGTATCAACTCACTGAAAATTTAGAAGTAAAACACTGGATCCGCTCAGTAAAGCGTTCAGTTGCATTAGTAATGAGATTGTTATAAGTAAACGTATATTCATCTTCCTGTAGTGGCAACCTTTCAGTAATTCGAAAAACAATCTACTAAACAAAAAACTTGCAGTTCACTCAGTGGTTAGTAGCAGATAACAGAGACGATTATAATCTGCAAAACTTGCGGATCGAACGATTGTTTTTTCAAAAGTGAAATCGATATTATAATTATAGATGACTTAAATCTTGCGTTAGACGAAATTGACTACAATTTAAATCGCCTATCAGATTCAGCCAGAATCGTCACCAACAATGGGATAATTTAATTAATTTAACTTGTTCAGCGGTTTCGTCTGACGAAAAATTATAATTTAGAAACGATAGCCTTGCTACCTAAGAACGATTTTTAACTAGTCCACCATCCAAACCAAAAGTGCAGACAAAACCATCATAAAAGTGCTCCCAACCATTTTACTAAAAAAAATCACATCTTCATCTCCCTAATAGAAATAGCTTACCTTCTCTCCCCAAATTAAAACATCATAACTGCCCCATAGTTCTGCGTCTAATAAATTAGGATGAATATACCAAAACGCCTTACAGGTGACCTATAAGTTTACTGAACACAAAGCTAACAGATACTTTACTGAACAGATGAATATATTGGCCCCAAGTCTTGTTTATATCATCTCAACAGAAACAAATTTTAATGATTCGCACGGAGGTAAGAAAAGAATAATCAAATATAAATTTTTATTTCACGTAATCAGTCCATCAATAAAAAAAATATTTGAAAAAAAAATTTGAGTTATGTTGCAATAGTATTGTATTTTTATATAAAAGTAATAGTTGA
Source organism: Ocypus olens (assembly GCA_910593695.2). Lineage (NCBI taxonomy): Eukaryota > Metazoa > Arthropoda > Insecta > Coleoptera > Staphylinidae > Ocypus > Ocypus olens. The sequence continues at coordinate 17,517,221 of OU343057.1, forward strand.
GAATGTACAATTTTCAAATAGTACAAAATATAATTAAAAATATAAATAGCAAGTAGATACATTAAAAATAATGTTACAGTATTCACATAGCTACTGAAATAATTTAAAAGTAATACATAAACAGGAACTTAGGCTCAGAGGCAGCTCAAAAGGCGACCCAATATGTTAAGCACGAATGTCTTGGGATAACTACACATATATATTTTTTACATAAGGCATTTAGTTTCACTTCATACATTCATCACATAATACCATTTACGTTTAATTAACTAGAATATCTGGGTTCGAGTCCCTGCACATCCAGAGTCATAAATAAGACCAGTTTATACAATTGGATGTGGCAGGAACATAGTAAGAGCATAAAATGTTGTATTTATTGTATTCGACTTATTCTGCTAATGAACACTGTATTCTGGTTAGGAAGAGTCCTCAGCAAACAACGCTCCATAAAAATCACTATCTTTGGTAAAAATTAAAAATTAAGAAACTAAAACAATGTAAAAAATGGCGCAATTTACGAGCACCACAAGCATAATCCAGTTTGCTGAGTATCAGAACTGTGCTGTGCTGATTTTAAATACTGAGGTGTGATATGTGACTATGTCGTTGTACCATTTCTAGCCCGGGTACCAACATAGCCATTCGCTGTGGAAGAAACATCTTTTGTCATGGATGGATAACTGGTAAAGTCTATGTTTGATTCAGCCTCCATTTCCGGCTCTGTGTCACCATCTGAACTGGTCAAGGAGTAATTTTCATCTATTTGATTCCGCCGGAGCGGTGTGCTTGGATCGTCCTGCGACGGACTCTGACTGGGCCTTGAGTTTCTTGCCTCCATTCCAGCTGCACTGTGGTAAAATGATATCTGACAGAAGGTGTTGCTTACATCCTCTAGCAGTAAAGAGCATAAGGTCAAAAAGTTTGGCCTGTCGGTCGGCTTATGCCTCCAGCAGCAAATCATCAGATCATATAACTTATCAGGACAGTTGTCCGGCCTTTCCATTATGCCGCCATCTATTACGTATCTTAATACTTGATCATTGGATAAACCCTGATACGGTTGGGAAGCCAGCGTTGCCATTTCCCATAAAACAACTCCATAGCTCCACACATCACTATTACTTGTAAAAACACCGTCCTTAAGACTCTCCGGAGCCATCCACCTAACAGGTAATAACCCTTTTGTTCCTTTCCTATAATAATCAGTCTCATAAATATCTCTAGTCATCCCAAAATCTCCTATTTTCACTGTCAAATCTTCAGCAACCATACAATTTCTAGCTGCTAAATCTCGGTGCACAAATTTCTTCGCTGATAAATATGCCATTCCATCTGCTATCTCAATTGCCATTTGCAGAATTCTCCTCAAGGTAGGTGGTTGCTTATTGGCCTTATCATACGAATCAACATCTGGCCTGTGCGACCTCAGATAAGATTTTAAATCTCCATTCGCCATCAACTCCATTACAACTAAAGTAGGCTGCCCTTGGGATACCACACCTAATAATCTAACAACATGAGCCGTATCAAACGCCTTCATGACACTGGCCTCGTTTAAAAACTCTATTCGCTCTCTATAAATAATTCAGATTAGAATGTAATTGAATGCAATAAAAACACAATAACCTACCTATTCGTAGCGTGTTCATTCACTGTTTTTATAGCACACCGTGTCGTTGCCTTGCCTTTAACATCTTTCGCAATGCCTTCGTATACCATTCCAAAGCTGCCTTGTCCTAACTCCTTTAATAATTTTATCTTATCACGCAGCACCTCCCAGTCATCCGGTTCATAAACAACGTATTCTGGATTCACCGATGCTATTAATTTGATATCATCTGGTGCGGCATATTTGGTTTTATATATATAAAATCCTGCTGCTAGAAGTGCCTAAAAAAATCGTATATGCAGTTTCTAAAAAACATTGAATCAGATATTAATACCACTACGGTGACAAATATAACGATGAGAACAACAGTTGTTGTCGACATGCCAGGTTCTTTTATGTAAAAGTATTCATATTTGGACCATTCCCTGGTGCCGGCTTGAGATTTGGCGAATATTCGTACACTATAGTTTCCAGGACTTAGCGAACTTATTCGAACTTCGTAGGTCTTGTTATTTTTCATGTTTTTAAATGCGCCGATACACAATTGCTTTAGTTTGGCCTAAAATTGTAACTATTAGTGAAAAAAAGATGGTTAGATTATTTCTCCTCTTACATGGACCACATCAAGTGGAAGGTACTCTATTTCATAGGCTAAAACATGCCCATTTGGATTTGCTGGCTTATCCCAGCTGACTGTAACATAGCCTTCCGCACTATGATTTACTGTTATATTCGTTACTAAATCAGCACCACCTAAATTATAAGTTAAAATTAACATTACGTATTTGCATTAACAAATAAAAATGATAATTAAGTTATTAAAAAAATACGATATCTGGCTACAACTGGAATTGACTTTGTGATCTTAGCCGTGCGATTTTATATGAAATAATGATTGGTGTAAGGTGGAGATTCCACTTGTGCATTTTGCACATGTCTCAATAATGCAAATATGCTCTTAGGTATACTTGTGCTGCCTAAACATGGACAATGGAATATTAATAAAGACTTTACATTGTTTACTGTAAAACAATTAAATAAAACAAAATCAAATTGTACTTTTTTTCTCAGTTCGGACAGTTTTGAGGGCCTCTTCACTGCAAGTCTTTTTATCAGTGGGTCCCTCCTTATCTCTGCAAGCCAGAATTTTTAGTTCATATGCAGTGTAATGCTTCAAGTTGGGTACATTTAACTCAGTCTTTCCCTCCACTCTATAAGAAAACGAGATGTATTTTCCACGAGCTGCAAAAAATCCAATTAAACAATGTCAACGTTAACAATAGGAAAAAAAATTACAATCTGTAACATTTTGATCATCTGAAATATTCATAATATCTTCCTTGTTGTCATCTTTTGTTGAGGGGAACTCCATGTTTCGCTTTCTACGGCTGGTATCCACCTTTATCCTAGAACTGATTGTGATAAAAACGGGATTGTGGAATTTTTGGCGAGTACCTTTTAATGTAGACGAAATTGTATAGTTTATCTTCGAAATATATTTGATCTGAAACGTCCGTTTCGTTTTTGCGCTTTAAGCTTGAAGTTTTCGAATCCTCCTTGCATTCGCAGGTATTGTTTTGTTTGACTGACACTTTAGTTTCTATTTTCTGGGTTGTATCTTTGTAGTTGGAAGCTAAAATTTAGAATAATGAGTTTAATGAAACAAAACTTAGAATTAGAATCTCTTTATTCACATTTTAATAAATTTGTAAAGAAATTGATTCTAATCAGTGATTTATGGAATCCCTTCAGAATTAAAGTTGAGGACTAAATATTATATTTTCCTAAACATTTACTAACAAAGAGAATGTTCTAAAAGAGGAAGAAGAGTGGGGGTTATGTCGGTAAAATTTAATTTTTCTTTCCATTATTTCATAACAAAATTAAACCATTTATAATTGTTATTATATATAAAAGACAAAATATGTGACTAAAAGAACAAAATATGACTTGACCGCAAAAAACCTAAACACAAATGAAGAGTAGTGAAGCGTTATGTGTGACATTGAGGTAGAGGATCAGGCAGAACTTGACAGAGTGACATATGAGGAGGAAAGAGCATCTAAAATAGGCAAAAATAACGCGACTCAATATCCTTAGGCTTGCCAATGTAAATAAAAAAAATTAACAATAACATATCATTCTAAGGTCAAACGTGTATTAATAATTCAGAGGTCTGACGATTGAATAATTTATTTGACAACTCTGTGCTAATATGAAGAATACCAAAAGTAGGTGTGGGAAGCAGTTATTATTAGTGATGGGTAAGATCGATCAAAAAAGATCAAGTACTCGATCTTTGCAAATGATCGAGCCGCACGATCTTTTGCTCAATCAACGCCGCTCGATCTTTTGATCGATCAATGCGGCACGATCTTCTTACGCCGCTCGATCTTCACAAGCCACTCGAGCAGATCGAGCAAAGGATACATCTACTGATCGCTCACCGATTGATAGATCTTTGAGATACTCGATCTTGCCCATCACTAGTTATTATTGTTAAACTCACTGGACGAACAAGAATTCCTTTCACGCAGCTGTTCCAGATCCTCATCTCTGAATGTTCCTTTCACTAAATAATAAGTGACATTTCCATTAGGATGTTGAGGTTTCATCCATTCGATATGAAATGTTTCACTATCCAAAGTGTGAACTTTAATATCTGTTGGTAATGTTGGTTCTAAAAATGGCGAAATAAAGATTTGTACCTTGACTAAACATTTTAGATATTACGATCTGGTAACGTCCTAAGGTAATAAATACGGCTCTGTGCTCCCGATTCCTCGCTCGCTATGGTGTATGTTTTCACGTAAAATGCATATTGGGTGTAAGGGTCCAATTTTGATAGTAAGAAATATATTGTGTTGTTATCGTCCACTATTGGCACATCATCTACTCTCCACCTGTAATAATAGCACCTTAATAAATCATATTATTACGGGCTTCAACAACAATTTACCCATCACCGCCACAAGCATCCCTTCCATCATATAATGTGATGTTGGTATGAGGAGCTTTAATGCTGTAAACTACGTATCCGAGAAGCTTCCTGTGATCCTTCATTTCAAACTGTGGCCATGCAAGGACTATTGACTTACTATGCATAGCTGTTATGTTTACAATCAAATCATGGACATTGCCTAAAAGTTCACGTTTTAGACACGATATATAATTGATAATTAATTACACTCACAAGCAATTTTATCACCATTCGAATTCGGAGCAACTTCCAGGTTTGTATAAGGCTCAAGCTTCGCCTTTTCCCTCAATTGTTCAATTTTGGTTAGGCATAGTCGAGGGTTGAAATGGAAAAATAGACGACCATTAGTGATTTCTAAAGTTCGGTTTTCCCAATCCCAAATATCCTGTAGATTTTGATTATCCAAAACGATGAAAACATACCTGAAATATAGATGGAAATAAATTGTGTTGGTTTTATAATTAGGAGTAACCTACTTTTGGCTTTCTAAAGTGTTCCCTCGAATGAGCCTCAGTCTTTTGAAGAAAGTAAGTGATACCAGGGGAAACGAGCGTACTATTTTCAGATATCCATCGATTTCCTCGATCATACTTAAGTTATCCTCTAATAGAGTCACCACATTTCCTGAAAATTATTTAGATGCATTTCTAGTGTGGAAAAATGTTATTAACTTACGCCCCCCACGGATTTGAATTTCTAATGACCCATTTATGTGTGTGCATCCCCTTAGCTGTCCAGCAGAAAATGCGCTGTCTATTACGGTTCCTTGGCACTCCTTCGTACATCGCCCTAAAACTTTTATTACTCAATTTTGAAAACAAAATACTTTTCAAAATAAAATAAAAATGAATAATAAAAATATTTTCAAAATCAATATTAAATCATCTCATAAATTTAATAATAATACAACCCTTTACCAAACATCCTGGTCTGTCTACTGGAACTACAATGATGAATTATTTTTAATAATTTATATTTTTCTTGTTTTAAGTGAAATTGAAACACCTTAAATCACTTAATAAAACACTGATAATGAAGATTCCAAATGATGTTTACTGTACTAATAATACAATTGTTTCACTAGACTCAAAATGTTTTATTAAGTGAAATTCTCATTGTTGACACAGATCTGTAATTTTAACTATCACTGATCCACTAACTTATGTAGAGACAAGACACCTAGCGTAAATTTATCCATTACGTTTTTATTCACGTATCACCATAGTTTGTTTAACTTAAAATATCTAGCTGGGAAATTGAAGAAGAATAGTAATTAGAGAAGGTTATAGCTGCTTCTAGATTATAATTGTTTTTTGTTTGTTTGAGAGAGTGCACATGCATCAATCGTTGAATTAAAGATAAATTTATATGAAATTTGTAGCTCAGAATAATCAATACATACCCATAATTTCTATTTCTCCTGAATTCTCCCATATATTAATAAGAAAAATAGTGAGCATAAACCCAGAGGAATTAAATACAAAATTAGAAGTTACGAAAACTCTATGTAAAGTGTACACAAATTAGACTTATCACTTATTGAAACAGCAAATGTCTTGACTTCTTGGTCATAGGTAGGAAGGTAAATATTACACATAACATGGTAGTAATCATGAAAGTAGTTGTTTCAGTTAGTGAGCACATATTTTTAGGAAATTTCATTATAGAAGACTATTAAAAATATAACATAAGTAACTCACCATTGCACGGTTCACAAGTATGCTTTACATAATCATCGGTGTAAAGATTAGGACAACCGAGGACACACGACTTATTCTCGAAAATCTTGTAAGGATGCTCATGCTGAATCTTGGGGTACAGCTGCAGGGGCTTGACGGCATTGATGCACTCTTCACGGGTTATGCATCGTCGACCTAGAAACTGAATACATCGCATTACACAGGAGCCGTGCAATCTTGCAGCAATCTTGTTTACAGTGTTCAGCGGCAAATAATGTGGGCCAATGTGAAGTGTCCATACCAATTTGCCACAGTTGCACATTTATTTGTTCCAATTACATCGTATATACAAATAAATATTGCAAGCGATTAAAAGAAAACTGTGCTGGCTATTCAGATTTAGAAATAGGTATTAATAAAATTTGAATGGATTTTAAACATGCGTAAGGTGATACAAACTTCCATTATTATTCTTAATTGGCTCGTTTAAGGTCTTTCAGCTTTAGTAAGACTTATTTTTGTAAATTTCAAAGAAGGTTTTCTATTTCAAACATTAATTATTGTGCATAGTTAAGGCACCAGAGATGAGATGGCGCTAGCATGCTTGATTTTCAATTTATTTATTTATAATTTTAAAGGAAAATCAATCCATCCATAAAAAAATTATACTTTTTCGTTAACATAAAACTTTGCATGACGGTTTTTACCATTCTTTCAAATGGTGGCTCATGAAAATTCGGAGGTGAGGCTGTGTTTCTATACTTGTTCCCTCTATATCAGGTGTGTATAAATTGGTGGATAATCTACACGTGACAATATTCTTCCAGAAATTCTAAGGAGTATATCTTAAATGTTGTACCATGCTTCCTAAGCCTTCACGAGGTCATCAAACTTTGAACATCAGTCATTAAATATGAGTTATTATTCGATATTAATTTACAGAAAACCCTGCAATTTCGGTAGAATAATTAGTTTTAAAATTACTTGTCAGTGTGTACTATCTTTCTATCCCAAACGTGTATTTTTAACACTTCTTAATTGGCTTATTTTCATAAAACGTAGAGCTGGCAATGCTGACATTCGCTTATGTCACTTTTGACACAAGGAATTAATTCAAACTTACTAGTTCCAATTTTGTGTCAATTCTGCTTTCCTCGTTATTATTGGTTTGTATTAGTTCCCCCGTGTCAAAATAGACTTCTCTCGACACTATTTACTCATAATGTGTCTTACCTTGCATATATATCTGTAAATAAACCCCACTCATATTATTTACACTGACCCAACTAATATAATTAATCATGAGATTATTGTAAAAATAGGACAGCTCGTGATTGCTATGTTGCCAAATGTACATTTCTTTTAAATGGCTCCTGATGGCTTATGAGGCATGATACAACATTTTTGCAGCGACATTTTCTATTCAGAATTTTATGAAGAATATCGCCACGTGTAGATAATCCGCCAATTATCCGATAGATGTAAGAAGTGTAGTCTTATCTTTGCCTCACCTGTAAAGGTTTACGAGCCGCTGCTGTGTGGAGTCCACCTCCACCTCAGTTTTTTTTTGTTCTCGGTGAGCATTTTAGGGGTTGTATATTTATTTTGAAGAACGGTATGATAAAATAGCAATTTAATTATTTTTTAAAAACAAAGATCATTTTGTTTATTACTCATTTTTAAAAATAGTAATATAAAGTGGCATTTTTACTACGTACTACGGGTGTAGTTCAAAAATTTAAAACCCTCAATTTGTTTCACACATTACTTTATTCTCAAAGGAATTTATTTTGAGGTGAACGGGCGGACCTAGTTGTGGATTTTAAATTTCCAGACACCAAATAGAATTTTTATTCATTTTAGTAATTACCATAACCTATTTGAAAATGATCTTGTTTGGTTTTATTATTATATTTTCAGTTTCCTGGCACATGTTTTGACAATAAAGTAATTGCTGAAACACAAGCCAGCAAATTGAAACGTATAATAATAAAACAAAACAAGCACCTTATTTTAAACTAAATACAGTAAATTAATTATATGTTTGATCAAGAATATAGTGGTGGAAGTGTCAACTTTAGTTATGTAAGTAGAAATATTTTGATACAAACTGTGAAAGAAGTAAGCTCAAGGGATTTGTATTGCCTACAAATTAATGTATTGGTGAGGATTACAATTACAATACATTCTTGCCCTTTCAAAAGGTGCCTCCATTTTATTGAATAGTAAAGTTAATATTTTATAGTACTACCCCTATTAACACGTTCGCTGCCACCGACGCGCCAGTGCGTCCAACTTTATACTTACTATACTATAATGTGTAAATACCAAAATGATCTTTTGTATTTATTTCAAAGGGATTCGTTTGTGATTTCACGAAATAATTGCGGCGTCATAAACTGTCAAATTCGTAAGATATATTAACCAGAATAATAAGGGAAAATTTCCGGGAATTTGAAGCGCTCAGGCATTTCTTTCTTATCATCGAGCTCCATTGTTTTAACTCTAGGACTGTGAATTATTATACCAAAGTAAGAATGTGCAGTCATTAATATGACTGGTTATTACGCAAATTATTATATTTGACTGCGCGGCGTTTGAATTGTGTACGATCGTGAACTATTTTTTTAATATTTTGCGTTGACAATAAAGCACCCAAAAAAGTATCATAATAGCTCATTTCCATTACGATACAAGTGCTATAATATTGCTGGTAGAATTAATTTGTACAATTTAGTAACATTGAAATATCAAACAAATTTATTTAATACCGGCGAGTTCGGTCGATATTTTATAATATGTATGTATTTTAACCCTAGGATGCATACGTGGGGTCCAAACGACCCGTTTTGATATTAAACTGTTCGTATAATTTATAATTTTCGCTGCAGTATAATTGCGCACCAGCCAAAAAAAAAATCGATGCTCTATTTGTCCTTGCAAATTGTCAAGAAAAACCATGCAGATGTGTAAAAAAATGTAAGAAAAATGTTTGTAAAGAACATAGCCATACAATTTGTAATAACTGTTAACTGTTTTAAGTGCAAACCCTCAATAAATCATTTCTAAAGTTTATGTTTTTGTGTAATTGTATATGAGGGTCTACCTGACCCATCATATGCATAGGTGTGAAAATTTTCACGTATGCATCCTAGAGTTAAGGCCTATTGTAAAGCACGATTTAAGACATAAGTGCTATTGTAGAATTTGTAGATGAAATGCACTGGTCGCGTTTTCATCGCCTTTGCCCTTTAGAACTTCTAAACTTGGACTGCGGTATGTCCTTATTAAACTAGTATTTTAATATCCTGTTAAGGGGCAAGGCCACTCCAGGTCGCAGAAAAAAAATCGAATTTCGGGAATTTTTTTCAAGAGTATAATAAAAGAATTGAAAAATTCAGTTAGTATAACTTATTAAACACACATTTAAGTATAAGACAAAATTTTCCTTATTTGTTTTTATTTTAAAATGACGGCTTCAGAAACCAAGACCGCAAGAAACCTTTTATGCGAGGCCTTCGGGCGAAATGATTGCAGCCGCAGATTTCAAACCAGAACAAAAAAACAAAATCGTTTAATTAATATATGCTAAAAGCTAGTGGATTTCGGGATTTTCTTTCCAAAAATTGTTCATAAAAAAAAGTTTATAACTTATTGCAAAATCCGTACGCTATCCTCGATATAATGTATCTTAGAAGTCACCCTAAAACGTTCAATTGAATTGATAAAGAATTGTAGGAGTTATCGTTTCGTCCAATTTGAAATTCAAGCGCGCTGTATCGGTAGAAAAGCACTCGAAGCGCGCAGCGGGGTGCCTTGGCAAAACATTCGAAAACGGCCTCCAGATTTCTACGGGCTGTGAAACATTTTCTTTTATTCCTAAGGCTTTAAGGCAACATATTAAAAAAACATCGATTTCTTGCAAAACTCTAACCCTAACCGCTTGGAGCCCGCAGAGGTGTGCCTTGGCAAAACCTTCGAAAACGACCTGTTTGAGATTTCTCCAGGCTATGAAATATTTTTTTCTTTTTCTTAAGGCTATAAATAAAAATAAAACGATATCTTGAAAATTCTGGAGTGAGATAGTTATTAATTACAAATGTATTTATGTACTTGATTGTTGTTTAGTGCGCTACGATCTGAGCCATAGGGGAATTACCTTGCCGAAATTCATGGATTAGACTAGAATCAACTTTCTTAGTCATATTTGCAAGTGCACAAAGTACTACTTACCTGGTTAATTTCACAAGCATGAATGTCCACACATGTTAACACATTACAGCTGTGATTTACAAAACTTATATGTAAAGCAAGCGCTGGTGGAATTTTTGATGTAATAAGACATAAAGCGAATTTTTGTACAAAAATCGTCAAAAAAAGGTAAACAAAATATAAACATTTTGATTGTATTTAAGTAGAAATGCATGTTAAGCTGCAGATATTTTTGTTTATAATTAATTAAACTCACAAATCGTCGCTAATCCATTACTACAAATCGATCACAGCGATTTTCGCACGAGTTCTGAAAAATTTAGAATTTGTATGGTAACGAAAAAAAAATCTCATCAAAATTATATAAGAATTTAAAACACGTCATTCCATCAAAATCTGTACGGATTTTAAAAATACACAGATTTCCTAGTCAGTTCAGAATTTTTGAAAACATGAAGTAAAATAATCTCCGACATTATTAAGTTTCAATTCAAGCACTGTGTGATATGCACAAAAATGTATTTTTGTCGTTAACATTGTAAAACATCTCACCCCGAAGAGAAAATCACTTACTTGAATAATAATATATTAAAAACAAGTTACATAAGGAAGGTTTTATCGCACGAGTCCAAGTTTAGGGCAAGTGTAATGAAACGAATATTTTATAATATTCTCTGTATTTTACTCCATATACATGACAATTTGGGAAATTTTATTGAGGTTGATAACTGTAGTTTCGTTCGTATTAAATTATTTATATACCGTGTTTGTCACAATTGACGTTTGATGTTTCAATGCTACCAACTCTGAAAAATAAATTATAAAGCCTTCACAGCAACGACTTTTGCGTGCTATATTAGATTCATTATTTATAGACGTGAAATATAAAAAATATATAAAAATGGTCTCGTTTGGATAATTGAATAATTATTGCTCGCATCTTAGAATAGAAAATATGCGTCGTAATTGATGTTTTCTCAATTTCCTTATTTATATTTCAAAACAAGAAATAAATTATTGACGCATTTGCCTAAAGAATGTATGTTTTCGTTATTAAGGTTTTAATTAATTAATTTCATAACTGCTAGTTTCAGTGGTAGAAGTGTACACAAACAAACCTTACGTCGCGGAATTAATTCGAGGATTTTGGCACCACCAGTTGCGGCTGAATATTTAGGTCGACCAATGTAGTAGAGGTGTACGGGATGCCCTAATTCACAATATTTCAAATGATCGCGGCCTATTAAACTTTATAATAAAAACAAAATCAACTAGTGCTACCTTCAGATATTATTTGTATGCTTTCCAGGTAGGAAATGCAAATAATGAATTAATTAAATTTACCTCATACCGTCCTGGAGGGCAGGAGTCCATGCACTTCCCCTCCATACTAAAATCCATGCAGACATGGCAGGCCTTTGGATCGTCATCACTACATCCACCTAAACACTTGTCATCACAACACTGTCCTTTACTATCACAGGCTATACATTTATCTGGACAAACTTTTTGGCAATGCTGCGGGTTCCAGCAGAGGTGTGACCCGCTGTGCAACTTGTTGTTAAAGGGGGGGCAGGGGTTTTTGGGAGTGGAGTCGTCATCGCCGGGACACAGGGGGCACTCGTTGTCAGCCTTAATGTTTTTAATGAAGTGTTGGCCTTTGTCGTGAGCAATGCGCTCCCAGTCTATAGAGTTAACGTAGCACAACGACGGATTCTTGTCGATTCGGATGAGGCCAGATGTGATGTTTGTCAGAGAGTAGAGTCCAATCTCCTGAAGGCTGGACATTTCGTAGACGACGAAGGAGTACCCGAAAACCTTTTCTTGTCCGCGGATGACGGCGAGATTGGGGAAGATCTGCCCGATGCTCCGCAGCCCATTCACTCTGTATAGAAGCAGAAAGTCCGTAATCTCCCTCAATTCGGGGAAACTAATACCGTCAAACGCGGACTCGTTTACGTTGTCGAAGAGAAGAATTTGCACGAAGCCCTCTACTACGCGGCACCCTTTAAGGTCGTTGAAACTTTTCAGCGTGTTCCGAATATCTTTACTCCTGCAGACTGAAGAAACACATCGTTACTTAAAATTAGGGATCGAAAGCATTTCTTGTGATGCAAGAACATGAAAGGATAGGCCCACTTAAATCCAACGTCCAAGGGTCATTAATTAGATTGCAATTAAATCATCGTTAATGATGGATGTTGGATTTGATTAGAGTTAAAGCGTTATATAGATGAGTTTGCGATTAATGGTTTCGGGGGTGGTAGCGGGTTTTAGATTGAATTGTGTCATTGAGTGGAGCTGATGTATGTCAGCGAATGAGGAGGGGATAACAGGAGTAGCGAGAATGCGGTGGCGAGGAATGCAGTTGACCGGGCGGAATTGGCGCGTTTGCTATTGGTAAATTATTAACCCCGGTCAGGGGAGTCATGGGAATATTGGGGTTATTATATAAGGATACTTACTACCGGTTTTGTTCGAGACCTTCGGTAGATCGCTGTCGGGACTCATGCCAGGTAGTGTTTTTTTCGCTAGTGTGTCAGGCATGGGGCTAAACAATATTAGCAGAGCCCCGGCCAACACGAGGGCCCCACTTCTTCCGAAACCTGTCGCGGCCATCAGTGGTGGCGGCGATAGCTAGACATGGGTTCCGCAAGGTCCGGGCTAAATCTTCTAAGCGCTGAGCTTATTGCGGAATGTTTGTCCCACGATCTCAACATGTTATTTACAGTCGGCCCCCGCGAGAAACAGGCCGGGGCTTGTCGCCAACAGCACCTCCCGTCATTATCTGAAACAAAAGAAATCACAATCAGTGTTTCGAATTAAAACGACAAAACACGCAAATCAAATTCAGGTCGAACCACCTTTTACACCTGCTAATAAAATTCGGCTGAAAATCAATTTTGCCCACCATTCGCTTAAGAACGATGACCTTTCCTGCCATTGTAATTCGCTTATCACGTAGTACAATCCGAGCCGATTCGAAAATTTAAATGCTAACATCTCGTCAAAATCAGTCACAGCTCTTTTCGTGAATGACACGAAAGCGAAATCTTATACCAGAATCCCGGCAAATGAGCTAGAACATTGGCATTGATGGTGCAAATTAGTTCATCGTGCTAATTGACTGCCATCTAGGAACCACTCTCTTTCGCCGTTTTTTCAGGTAGAGAGTGGAATTCTTGAAATTTTGCCACCTATCTCCAAGTACTGCAAAGTATTGCTTTGTAACAATACTAACTACTAATGTATGCGCAAAATTAATTACACATTAATATCAAATATGATCCGTTATTTATAAATAATATAATTTTTCAATGGATTATTGTTCGCTAAATTCAAATGGAATCATTATTAATAGCTGCGTGGACGTTACTGGGTGAAATTCTTGGTTGTGAGAGTGGTCAATTTTGGAATATTTATAGCTCCCTAAAAAACTGTGGACAATTGCTGAAGTCTGGTTTAAATTCAATAACTAAACTTCGAAACTTTAAGTGGGGTGTTATATAGTCAGAATGTTACGACTGAGGAAAAAAATTGATTCTCATTTCAAAGTGAAAATACACTACATTTTACAACGTTACTTTTATGAGTCGCGTGCCACTTTCGCTAATAAGCATTCTTTATAATTAATATTTAAATATAGGTGAAATGTATGCATTTTAAAAAGTCGGTTACGTTATGTTCCTGATACTCCATATGTTGCTTTTTGTGGAGTTCAAATTTCCAATTTGCAGACGAATACTTAAATCCTCTTAAAAGCCTAGTCCAGCAGAAGTGCTTACGGCCCAGCTAAGCTATGTGGTGCATGAATGGAGAATGTTCCTGCTATATTTATGTTTTCTCTACCGTGCCAATTCTACTTTCAATTGCTTAGGAAATTCACCCCTAGGAAAGTCGGATCGACAGAGAAAGCGTCTTGAGGAAAGTTTCTTTGCTTTCGGATAAAGGGCTTGTGTGGTCTTGGCACATTTTAAACAGAGCTTGGAAACATCAACAATCATATTGTACATGCAGATTAATCTTTCAAGGATAGCGTACTATGATTCGCAAATCGGGTATTGATATTGCTTAGAATAAATCTAGTATTTGCAAACCAGTTGGAAATGTTCGCTGCGTTGGAGTTTTTGCAGATTTTGACCAATCCAGGCTAATACGTTTCTTCAACAAAAATGTTTTGGTGTTATTTAGACTAGGCTAATAATAATGGATTCAAAGACTTCGAAACGCGTCTGCAGATGGCTATTTACTTAATTTTTACATATTTTAGGGTTCAGTTTAAAGTTTTCAAATGCAATTTAGTTTCATTTTCAAGTAAGTCCTGTGGGTACAAATAAACGATCTTAAACCAATGTTGTTTAGCTATTAGTACTAGTAATAACATTCAAATTTCTTCAAATCATTCAATATCCGGCGTGGCACTAGCCAGGAAGTAGTTGTTTCAATAAGTTATTTGTTTATAGTCTTAGTAAGACTTAATTTTGCATTGTGGTTGCAGGTTGAATATTCACATATTCAGGCTATATTTCGTTTTATTAAATTTATTCCACTATAGGTTTTATTCGCAACTATTTGTTTCTATCTGTATTTTTTACTCTTGAGCAAATAGTATTTTGCTCACAGTGAGACAATAAAAAAGTTCCGTCGCGGATTAGTTTTTGGTATTGTGGACAATACTCGAATGATATTCACCCTTCTAAAAATATTAAGGTCGTTGGGTGTCATCCTGAGTTTTAACGTGTCATGGTACAATGGACGTTTGAATGCGAATTAGCGGCGTTTAATTGAAACTTGATCCTGAAAGAAAAATGATGCGGAAGGTTATTGCACCGAAGGAAATTCTTCAATCTTTGGTTCGTAAATTGCTGAGCCAAGCAAATTGTAACTCATTTTGAACAATTCGTGCAAGTTATTAATAATATTTTGATATATTTAAATAATAATCATTTATTACACCCTACTTCTGTGCCTAAATTAATGGTTCCTTAAAACCAAAATCAGCAATATTTTTTTAATCTATAAGACTGAAAATACTTTTTAACAATCTGTACTTTTATTACATTTTACAAATTATACATTACATAGGAAAGTATAAAAAAGTAACTTTGAGTTAAGGAATTTTGCAAGACATTTACATTCCGGGTTAACAGTTCACACGAGCGTTGTTTTCCAGGTATTACTCTACCTTGTAATAATCGTATTATTATACATATCTAGTGGGCCACTAGAATTCCATCAACTTGTAATACTTTGATGGCATAGTAGTACTTTGCAGACCACCGGCAAAGAATTACTGTCATCGGCCGATTGGAGGTCGTTACCTATCAAGAAGATAAGTAACGATCGACAATCACGACCAACTGTAAAAAATTGCATACGTCCCAAAGTATCTAATCAAAAGGCAATCCTCCGCATATATTAGTAACCTTTACTAACAATTTTTCAATTTATTATTAGATGGGTTTGATCTGTTTCTGGGTAATTTGAAACTTACACATCAAAACGTACAAACTCTTTCGGACCAGGTTATTCTCTTCTACACCCACATCTAAAAGGTCTCAAGACGCTTATGCCGGCACGGAAATCACGTAACAACATTACCATTAGCATGCGAAGATTCAGATTTAGATTGTGACTGCATGCTTTTTTTTAAGCTGTGTGTGCATTTAATTTCTGTAGGCGGATTCTATTTTTTCAACTTTAACGCTCGATTACCTAAAATATATTTTTTTTGTTTCTACTAATACAATATCACATGATTAATGAGTTTCAAGGTGCAACATTGCTAAGGAATTCCTTGGCCAAGCAAACCAACTTTACAAAGGTTGTGTTTCTACTGTCTCGCAGATTTCTTCGAAATATTCTAGTTCAAAAAATGTCGTTCGTTTCTCATGTATTCCCTGTCCTCTCCAATTGTGATAGTTTGGTTCTGTGCATCACTAAACTTGCTGAAATTCGTGGTAAGAAACGTTTTATTTTGTGAACTTGTTGTTCTGTGATTGCTAGTATTTTGCAATTTTGATGAGTTTGAGATGTTTTTGTTCTATATTGTTTTGCTTTTACGGCAGTTGTGTCTGTCTTTCTAATTTGATTCTTTTCACTAAAAAAGATTAAGGTTGTAGTTTTATATTTGCTCATTCTTTTTATGTTCAATTAATCCATAAAAGTCTCTTTCAGTTCTGGAACGGTTATTATATTTTTATATAATTAAATAAATAATAAACGAAGGTTCTCGGTATATAGCTGAATTTATTTATGTTAATACTCCGTAATTCGGGAAATCATCGAATATTATATTTTTAGTTTCATTGTTTTTTTCTTATTATTTGTGGTCTTTCGAGATCCCGATATGGAGTTCCATTTTCTAAGCTTGCTAACCTATCCAATTATTATTTTATTTCATTATTGTTTACAAGTAGTTTGATGTTTTTTTTACAGTTTTGATACGATCTTGTTGAGATATTCTGCCTGTCTTTAATTGTTGTACAGATGTGGTCAGGTGGTAAGTCCTTCTTTCCCTTGGTAAAGGTCAAATTGCGTATCACATACACTACACTAGCTCCCGAATTACCGTTCTTACAAGGTTTGTAAGTACATTTTTTATTTTCTGTTTTTTTTTCTCGTCGGAGGCATCGTCACCCGCCAGTTCTTCAAATAGGTGATTTTCATTGTTACTTTCGTACGTAGCAAACACAAATTTGTAGACCAGTGTAATCAAATTATCTATATTAAGGCTATCTACTGATTGATTTCCAAAAAAATGACTCATTGAAATAAAATTAAAGTGGAATATTTTTAACAAGATCTAAAAATAATCACTCACGCCACCAACATATTTGGGATGGTGATGATCCATCCAGTGAATCCAATTTTATTAAAGCTCTCCATGATCATACAGTCTTGGACACCTAAGAATGCCAGTGCAGCTATAAATTGCGCAACCCTACAGTTCAAAAGTGGAGGTTTTATTAATGCGAAAAAGCCATATCACTTGATTTATGAACTGGTAAAGATATTAGATTAGATCAATATTATTTTGTGGTAGCCTTGGGTTACTTTATTTATCAAAGGTACAATATTCTATGGTTAGATGATGAGTTCGTAATAAAAGGTAGCGGCGCGGATTGCTAAACAACGCGACGTTCTTCGTTCTGTCCTTCAAAATTTAATTTAGTCTATTTAACAGATGTGTCATTAGAGTAAATTACCCTTCTAAAGTGAATGGTGATATACATGACATTTTATGATTCTGTGTACACTTTCATTGCAACTGGCTTGTAATGAAGAAGCAAAAAAGATTAGCACATTAGATAAGAAAAAAAATGCAACAAAAGCATTGTATATAAATATGTACAGTTATCAATTGAACGAGTTTCCAAGAAAATAATAGCGCATTATTATTTATTCATGACCAATCGCCATTGCGAATGTATCTCGCGAATGAAGGTTCGTGGGTTTTATATAAATAAGTTTTAAATTTAGGTTAGGTATCGGCGGATCTATCCGTAGATCAGTCAAAGCCCACTTAATCCGAGCTGCAAAATAATTATCTAAATAACGTTTTGCTAAAATTGGAGTGCATCCATCTACTCGTCCTAATTCACACTGGTCAATTCCAGTGCACAAGCAAACAATAAATACGCGTTCTCTCCGTACTTTCTTTAATGAATTAGAACACATTCCGATCCGATACCGTTGCAGTTGCTGTCGGCGTAAGGGTCATTTTCGTACGCCGCGAACCCCAAAACTCGGAACACTGCCATCTCTGGACCGGCCCGCGTAATTTATTATAATAGCGTGAATTAATTGCAATAGCATATGTCAGCGCGAATGGGCTTTAAAGTGGCATAAATGTCAACATGGATATTTCTTGGATTTTAAAGAAGTGCAAAAGCGGCTGATGTTTTTACAACTAATTAAATGCGAGTTATTGTGATGGTGATAAAAGCGGTCATTTCGATTATTTATAGCGAAATTAACCTTTGATACTGTTGGAACAATAGGGCAGCGTTACAACCAACTTGGCGCATGTGAGAGAATCCGCCAAAAATCTTTTTGCTTTTTTTTAATACATACCATGAATCAGCGGTGCCAAAATCCTGACACCTCTTTACTCGCAACGATTTCATTTGAATGTTAAACTTTGCTCTTATTGTTGATTGTTTATTTTTTAAGCAAAAATAAATTATAGCTGTATTCTGTTGATGTGCCAAATAACGAGCCGCGTGACAACCTTGTTCGAAAGTTCAGTGTAAACGTAATTTTAAATCTAAATGCCATTACACTATGAATAAAAATAATCTTTCCGCGAGAGAACTAGTTTTCGGGTGTGCAGATGTTTCTGCGCGGCCCGGAATAATAATCTTCACCGACAGGGATCATTGTACCCGAATAACTGGTGGAAATGATTGTGTAAAAATGCGAAGGCTATTAAAAATCCTCTTATTAATCATTTCTGTCGAGCACGTCTCCTTTTTTGTGGGCAATCGATTTCTGATTTTTCGCAGAGAGCGATCACTAACCTTTCGCAACCTCAGGTTTGGACGCTTTTGAAGGTGAAGGACTTCTGCCTGACTTTCTGACTAATGACCGTTGGTCCTTGTAGATTTTTACGGCGCAATAATTACGTCTTATAAATTATACATAACACTCTTTTTCTTTATTAACCCATCTTTGGCCAAGCATTGAAATAATTGTTATTTGATATTTTTGTTAAAATAAAAACTAGTTAGGTCTTCAATTAGAAATTGTTAATGCTAAAATTTGAATGGTGCGCATAATACAAATAATAAAAGTGCGGATGCACATTACATTTTTTACATAAATAAATCGTATTTATGTAATATTGCGAATGCAGACGATTACTAGTGTATAGGTATTTTCAATAGTACTAAGTCTAGAAACGAAAATCCGATGGCAGGGTATAGACAAAGAACCAAATAATTCAATAACAAATTTTCAAGTAAATATATTAATTGCAAGTGATAATAAATTGACAAAAACAAATGAATGCCCAGAACGCGTATATAAAAATTAACGATAACTAGATTAATTTTGACTTTAACGACTCCATTTTTCTTTATATCACATATACCACTGTAAGTATCCTATGCGCACTGGTAAAATTAACCTAGTTAATTCATTTTTTGCAAACTCTTTAAAAACGAGATAAACGCTGAACCCCACTGGTAATGGCAAAACTGTTGTGGGGGATGGCGCAAGTGGTGCCATACCTACTATTTATAGTTCGTTCCCTTCTCGGTGGTAGTAAGTTTTGAGTATTTAGACAATTCAACGGGCGCCGGGGCGCTCGGTACTCGAATGCGAAGCTGGCAGCGCGCGTGGCCCCCTTAAGGTGCTATTATACGGCGTGTGAAGTAGCGCGCCTGACATGTGACTCGACACGTCACGCGCGTGTTTTCGCACTCCATGCGGCGTGTAATGGCACCTTTAGATTTGCACACTTTACTTAGATGCTTCTTGGTTTCATACTATAGAAAATTATTAGATGCTTCTTGGTTTCATACTATAGAAAATTATTTTTCTGCACTTTTGCACCCCTCCAGATGTTATTGTTCGGTCTTCTACAACTAAGAGTCCAACGGCAATATACGATTTGAAATCTAGTTGACTATTGCCGTTTGCCAGTCGATACAGCTTCCAACTGTTTACTACAATCCCGTTTCTTGCATTAGTAAACAGTGGCCACCACCATTTTTTGCCGTTGCACTTAATGCGGTAATTCGCCTCTGCATTGTCATGCAGATCCATACCACCCATGAATTTATTGTATTCTGCAATTACTTTCGGCTGTGGAATAATCGTTTATTCTTTCTGTTTTCTGTGGTATATCTTTGCCTGTTCTAAAAATTCAAATCCCTCGATGTTGTCACTATGGAATTGTTATTCCATCTTGTGATGATGATCCTGCGCGCAGTCATAACTTCCTCGAATTTATTAGGCCAGGCTTTACCGTGCATTTTGCAATGCGATTGTCTCGCATGGTCCCCAAAAATCGTATTTCCGACAGTTCCCTCATTAATTTGTGGAACATGGAGAAATTATCGAACTATTCTGTGATTTTGTAAACCCCACTAATTTAAACAAATCAAGGACGACTTTCCCTCCCAAGCCGAATGTTGACTATTCCGCAGTTGTTCCTTCATAAGGAATACATCGATATAAGTAACCATCTGATGACCAGAAGCTCCACAATTTAAAGCCGAAACGTACATGATTTCCGGAACCATTTGCTCATCTACAGCAAGGTTATGCGAAAACACTCCGAACTAGAGATGGGTAACTCATGAATGAGTCGAATAAAAGAGTCGACTGCTGGAAATGAGTCGAGTAGTCAAGTGAATTTTGAGTCATGTACTGGTGAGGACCTTTTCTTGGCTCTCCGTGTTTTCGGTGTATTGGAAAATTAAAGTAGAAATTAGTAGGAAGTGTCTAAACCCCATAGTTGTTGAGATATTCAATTTTTTTTTTTGGCCTGGGATGCATGTCCATGTGGCCAGCTCTAGTTCAATATGTTTCACAAAAGTAACCATTTAATTACATTTATATGCACTGAAGTAGGCCATGCGGAGACAAAACAACTTGACCTAAGTGTCAATGTAACATTTGATTGAATTTTCTCATGTCGAAACTTGAAACGTTAATTTGTGATTTGCAAAGTGATTTTCTCCGTTTCGTGGAAAAAGTAGACCGCAAATTATGAGTTTCGAAAAAGACGAACTAGTCGATATGATTTTTGTATTAGGAGAGACTGCTAGACATTGTCAATTGGCGGCTAGAATTTACGCGACACGTTATCCTGACAGAAGACATCCGGAAGAGAAAAGTTTTAGGAACCTACTCAATAGATTTATCGAAACGAGAAGTGTGAATTACAAAAAATCGAGAAAGAACAAAACCTATCACCAACGAGGGAAACCAATTTTCAGTGCTATTCACAGCAACTGATCATCCCAACACGAGCCAAAAAGACATCGGTGAAGCAATCGGCATAAGCGAGAGGTCAGTACAACGCATTCTGAAGAAAAATCGATATCATGCATATCATATTCAATAAAACGAAATATAGCCTTAAGTCTATATAAATAAATATAGAAATAAGTCTTACTAAGACTATAGTCTTAGTAAGACTTACTTTTGCTTGCAGAGTTACGAACAGGTTGAATATTCATATATTCAGGCTATATTTCGTTTAATTGAATTTATTTAATACCTTCTGCAACAAGTAAGGTTGTTTCTAATTTATATATCATATTCAGTTATATCAAGAACTGAGTAATACTGATTATCAATTTCGTTCCATATTTTGTAAAATACAGGAGAAGCGTTTTATTCACGGATGAGGCGACATTCCATAACAGCGGATCTGTCAACAGGCATAATTTTCATTATTATTCAATCGAAAATCCGCATGTTATGAGACAAGTTGATGGTCTTTGAATGTCTGGGAAGGAATTGGTGGAAACCATGTGGTAGGTCCACATTTATTCGATGGCCATCTCAATGGGCCTATGTATTTGCACTTCTTACAAATTGTATTACCCGGATTATTAGCTAATATACATACAAGGAACAAGCTGTGGTTTTAACAAGACGGGGCACCTACGCATTTTTCGCGAGACGTGAGGACATTTCTTGATGTTTTTTTTTTATTGGTAGGAATGGACCCACCAGATAGGCTGCTACATCTCCGGATCTAACAAAACTTATTTTTTTCTTGTGCGGATACGTAAAAGAAATGGTTTATAAGGAACCACCAACAACACCAATGAATATGCAGCAACGAATTGTGGACGCTTTTGCAAGTATTTAATCTGAAATGTTAGGAAGAGTGGAAAGGTCTTTTCGGTGGCGAACAAATTTGTGCCGTAATGAAAATGAAAAACATTTTGAACATTTACTGTGCTATCGTTTCTCTTTTATATTATTGATTTTGTTATCTTTCATGGTTCTGCAATAAAATAATTAATCGTATTACAGAAGTAGTATACAGGGTCTTCATTTCAAAAGGAGCCACCCTGAATAACTTTGGATCTGAAGTAGTTACGGTTTCAAAAAAAAATACGTCAATTTTGTTTTCGAGGGGAAACTTAAAAAACACTGCTTTTATAATTTTATCTTTCACTCCCTCACCCCCAGCCACCCCATGTTTATAATTTCAAATGGCACCCCCTATTGCGCAATACCTCATTTAAAGGGCATAAAAAATACTATCCAGCAAAGCAAAAATAATTGAAATCGGTTCATTTGTTTTCGAGAGAGAGGGTATTCATTTCAAAATAAGCCACCCTGAATAACCCTGGTTCTGAAGTAGTCACGGTTACAGGAAAAAAATATGTCAATTTTGTTTTTGAGGTGGAACTTGAAAACACTGTTTTTAGAATTTTATCTTTAACCCCCCCACCCCCAGCCACCCCATCTTTATAATTTCAAATGGCATCCCCTTTTGTGAGACACCTCATTTTAAAGGGCATACAAAATATTGTCCAGCAAATAAAAATTAATTGAAATCAGTTCATTTGTTTCAGAGATATTCATATCAAAATAGGCCACACCAAAGAGTATGTGGCTGGGGGCGAAAGAAAAAATTATAGAAACAGTGATTTTCAAGTTCCACCCTCTAAAATAAAATTGACGTATTTTTGCTTAAAAGCGTAACAACTTCAGATCCAAAGTTATTCAGGGTGGCTTGTTTTGAAACAAAGACCCTCTCTTTCTAAAACAAATGAACTGATTACAAATACTTTTTATTTGCTGGATGGATAATATTTTGTATTGCCTTTAAAATGAGGTATCGCACAATAGGGAGTGCCATTTGAAATTTTAAAGTCGGGATGGTTGGGTGTGAGGGGGTGAAAGATAGAATTCTAAGAACAGTGTTTTTTAAGTTTTTTTTAAGTTCCCCCTCAAAAACAAAATTGACGTTTTTTTTTTGAAACCGTAACTACTTCACAACCAGAGTTATTCAGGATGACGTATTTTGAATTGAATACCCTCTCTAAAACAAATGAACTGATTCCAATTATTTTTGCATTTCTGGATACTGTATTTTGTATGCCCTTTAAAATGAGGTACCGCACAATAGGGGGTGCCATTTGAAATTATAAAGATGGGGTGGCTGGGGGTGAAAGATATAATTCTAAAAACAGTGTTTTTTAAGTTCCCCCTCGAAAACAAAATTGACATATTTTTTCTTAAAACCGTAACTACTTCAGATCCAAAGTTATTCAGGGTGGCTCCTTTTGAAATGAAGACCCTGTATGTTCTTGTTCATCTTACATTGACTCTCACTCTTACTTACATTTTGACAGTTGTTTTGTTTCAGCATGGCCTACTTCAGTGCATAGAAATGTAATTGAATGGTTACTTTTGTGAAAAATATAGAATATCTTAACAATTATGGGGTTTAGACATCAAATTGAAGAGATGAAAAAGACAAAATAGGGGGAATTCCATTAAAAAAAAATTGATTATACCGCTTTGAAATTTGCTAAATTTGGCATTTTTTCCCGAGCACCCTGTATTACTAAATTCAAATCGCTCATTACCAAAACGTTGCTCATTAACCACACTGAGATGTTTGCTAAAACTTAATCTTACTTTAAAAAAAAACGAGGTCGCTACGATGTTTTAAAGTTGAGGTGGCTTATGCATGATATTTGGAGAAAAAAATTGTAAATTGGCAACACTGTAACATAATCCAAAACTAAAATGACAACAATGTAAAGGTGGAAAAATGTCATCAGAAAACTTGAATAAAAAATGTTTGTTTTTGCTATACCGCAAAATTGGGGTTTGAAAATAATTTTACGGCATAGGATTTTTAAACCAATAACTTCTTGTACTAAACATTTTTTCCCTCACGGGAAAGACGCTAGGAAAGCTCGAAGCACTGTTGCAGGACCCTGTATAATATCTATAATATACAGGTATAACCTTTATTGGTCAATTTTGTAAATACGCATGATAAAGAATTCAGGGTCATTACATTGGAAATATGTAATCCCTTAAAAGCAAATGTACGATTATTGTTTAAAAGAATACACGGACTAAGGGTTATTATTACGATTTCGGAAATCTGTAATCCGCTGAAAGTACATTTACGATAATTATCAAAGTAATTACTTGTAAGAAGCAGGTGTATCCCCTTTTGGCCAATTAAGTGTCATTATTTAATTATGGAAATTTCTAATCCCTTGAATGTTTACAAGGATTTTGAATATTAATGTTTACAAGGATTTTGAATATTTAAAGCATCCAAATATATTGTTTACAAATAAAAAATAATATTGAGCCAACGTCAATAAAAAAGGACTATTTCATGCAATGTTTGCACATGTAATTAAAAAGAAAAATTATTTGAACTACATCTAAATTAACTTAAATATGTTTATTTACGAACATAATAACAATCAATGCAATAAAATAATTACAGATTTGTTGTGTATTCTGAAATGACAAGTACACACGTACACATATAATTTGTAATAATTGTCCACAAATTTTGCAAAACAAGAGAGGCGTGATTAACTCTACTCCCACATGGTTATTTCTGTCTATACCTCATTTAATAACCAGGCGGACTAAATCAAATTATAGATGCGAAAATACGTTGTTGTGATTGGCCAAACGGGCGCCGTTTTTACACAGGCCCAAATTGCCTAAAACAGTAATGGCCGTTGTTATAATCAGCTGATCTGTCACGGTTACTTGTGTCCCACCGGTTCTCCATGTTTCGTCTCAGTTTTTGCGTATTTAGCCAGTTATTTCTCCCGTTGATCGATTCTTCTCATCCCATGATTTTCTTGGAAATAGTTTGGTGCCATTTTCGCCCCCCAAGAAACGGAAATGGTTGTATTTGGAAGCATCAACGTTTGTGGAAAAACAGTCCAAAATTATGTTATATAAAGTTCTAATATAAGAGGCTCGCGTCGAAAATCGATGCATTTTTGATTGTCAGCATATACATAATTCTGAAGTTAATATCAAATATTAAGAAAAGATATTTTGCACATTTAGAGAGAAAGGGTTAAACTATTCGTCTATAGAATTTGATTTTTTTTAAATCATTAGACAAACCGTATAATTTATCCTGAAAATTACCAATATTGGATGGATATCTGGAGCTTTTCTCTGCAAAGAACTAAAAATGTAATGCTACAGAAAAATAGTTTATACCTTTGAAAACAATATGAACGTAATCAAATAGTCATTAGTTATCAAATAAAGTCGCAAAAACGTAAGAGCTGCACCTCTACAAACACGAATTTGCTTAATTTTTGCCGTTGTAATGAACGCCATCTGCATGAAACATTTTGTATCAACCTTGGAGGCATGTACAAACAAATTTAGGTAAAATTTCAGACCCAGTATAGTGGGGATTATCATTTTCTATTAGACCATTCTGGTGTAACTCTGGCGCGAGGCACTTACCCCCTTAAAACCAACTGCCGTCGTACACAAAATTGTCGATTCATTAGGTAAGTGTGGTGCAAGTTATTGCAATATGGAATCAAATCATGAACATACATTATAGATATTTAAGATTTGCTAGAAGGACGGTGTTTCGCACAATTGAGGAGTGTAAGGGGAATAGGACAGTAACAAGTCCTAAAAATCTTGAAGGACATCCAGCAGATAGCAGAATTGTTGATGTGCGGAAAGTTGTACACAGATTTTCTTTAAAAATAAAGTCGGTACATTGCATTATACATTTTATTTGAATTAAAGGATAGAGATGACCTACCGAAGACGTGTCGCATTAAACATTATACATGCATGAAAGAGATTAATTTTAAGTAAGTTATTATATGTTTTTAAATAGCAAATTTATTTAGATTAATAAAATTCTATTTCACGACAATCTGGTATTTATATTTCAAACCTTTTACAGCATTATATGTATTTTTAAAATATACCTAATACTTCAATACACTTTATATGTAAATTAATATATGTACAACTTGAGTTTTTCAGTGTGCCCCTAAATTCTTAAGAGGGTCCCAAACTTAGTTTAATTAATATTTTTATATTACATACTAAATAGTTGACTATAATTGTTACATCAATGTTACGGGTGGACGAATTTGAAATAATTTGATTTTACCGCCAAAATATGTCTGGTTACTTTTCTGGTAACTTTTTATAGTGTAAATGTGACTTTCGCCTTTAGTCCGCCTGGTTATTAAATGAGGTATAGCTGTTTTTCGAACTTTAATCATCTCATCTCTTTTCTTTTACTGCGTCTAGTTTTTGTAACTATTGCAAATAATATTTTAATATTATTATATTTTAATATTTCAATGAACTTTTATTTTATACAATATGTATATATCTATATAAATAATGAAGTATCTATCTATCTATCGGTGTCTCGGCTTTATTACATTTTTCTGCCTCCTTTCCAGTTGTTGCGATCGATACTTTTTGTTTATTAATTGAATTATTCAATTCCTCGCACTACAAGTAAACAAATTGCAATAAACTATGTTTCATTCATAACGATAATCTGTAATTATTGGCAAATAAATGAACTATAAAAATAAGACTATACAGCAAATGACCACTTTTAAGGTTACTACCACGACGAATATTCAACTGAAAATCCTATTTTGCTCTCTTTCGACATTCGGTAGTAATAAATTTAACAATATGACATGTTTGCACCGACCAAACGTTCGACAAGATTTGGCACATGGTCCTATTCTCCAAAAAATATACTGGGTTATTATTTTATTGTACAGTTTTTAAATAAACTTGAATGAATTTAAGCGATCAGGCTATCCACCCTGTCGTATTTTGTATGGAATGGTGGCTAACTAAGCTTAAAAAAATCGCTATTGACACGAACACTCTTTACCTTATTGCAAAAATTTACCTAACCTTCAGAACAAGCTAATTATATTAGTTGAATTTATATATGGAATTTTCGTATTACAAAGTTGCATGCTTACAACTATCTGACGCTCGTGATATGTGCATTTTGTTTATTTACACTCCTTACGAAATAGATTAATACATAATCCTATCCGATAATTCCGAAAAACTTTTTCGAAACCTATAACCACACGTTCATGCAACGTTCACCAATACTTTGTGATTGATTCGTACGCTTTAAGTGGCCCTGAAATTTATTGGCGAGTAGTGGCCAGAAAGGTGTTTTTCTTTCGAATTACCTTGAATAAAATCCCCTTGGAAGGATAAAAATAAGCTCAAAATTTACAGAAAACGTCATGGGGATATATTCATTTTTCTCACGTCTTGATTGATGGAGTCGGAGTTTTTATTTTCCGCAGCTTCCTTCGTTTATCTTTCAGAAAACATTCTCATATTACACATTTAATAATAATCCATGTACAAACAATTCTCCGTCGACATAACTGCCCATTTTCAGTGTTTATCGAGTTCTTGAAGTGACCTCAGCGTCTCCAAATATCTACGAATAATGAAATGAAAACAAAAAACATGATTATCTGCTTCCGCTTATCTTGCATCCTTTAGGTATTTTTCATAGACGCATTAAATTTGTTTACCCAGCAATGCATGACTCAATGGCATGTATAGAAATAAATAAACGATCAATCTGAATAATACGATAAAGCAAATCCTTTATCATTTTTGGCAGAAAGTACGCGCAAATGTTTACTTAGTGATGTTTTGTAATAAGTGCAACGGAGATCCACCCGCGGCTTGAGCTCTCGTGTACACGCTCACAGCTTATCAATCCCAGCCTTATCTCTCCCACAAATTAAATAAATAAATCTCACAGAACCAACACTTGTCATACAAAAAGGCATAACAATAGCTTTATGTTATATTGGTATTGAAAGGCTTATACAATTGATTGTATTGGGGAGTACTACTATCCATTCCAAAAAGGGAGTCTCCTGTGTTTCAGCAAGTATATTTCAAAAACTAGTGCACTCTAAAATTACAAAAAAATTGGTCACCATTCTTTGTAGTATTATCTACAATTTGCTATAGAATTAAGTGTTTACGTTTGTTATTTGTCGAGATAATACTGAAAAAGTGTAAAAAAGTACCCGAAATTAAGCAAATTTTAAGATGTATGACATTCAACAGCTTGTAGAAAGTAAGCTACTGCTTATAAAAATCTGAAAAAATTACATGAGATCAATTGTACCTTTACCTATTATGTGGGGTAATGTGAATATTGTTGTTTAAATAAGTTTTGTTGTAATTTGGTAAAATGCGGGGCATTGTTTTTTCAGTTATGAATGAATAAATGTATAAGCATTTTTCAGATTACGTACTTCATATAAATCTGATGCAAAATATATCATTTAATCGTAAATAAATATAGTTTTGTTAATTACATAAATTAAAAACCTTTTAATGAAATATAGAATATTTACGCTCACAGCAGAGGCGCGGGGCGAAGCGGGCGGAATATCGTGTCAGTATATTTACGATGCGTTCACGCCGCTTCTAATGACTGTACTTGATTTTCTGCCGGGATCTGTTGCTTACCGTCAAACTGAACCGAACTAACGTCGAACGAACGCCTGAGTCACATATTTGCATCTCTCTCGCCGATCTAAAATAATCATCGACGGGAAAATTACTCAATTTAGACAAAAGTTCTATTCTTTTCTTGAAATTTCTTTGCAATTGTTTCCTAAATAATATTAAGCCATCTATAAGCGAAAGCCGCATTTCAATTCGTTGTATAATTATCGAGATAGCAGATATTTCGATTCTAGGCCTGAACTCTTCAAATAAAAACAATAAAAAAATTTTCTTTCGTTCTACGCGTTCAGAATAGAACAGCGTTAGATATATATTTTTTTCATAATATTCAAGTGATTAATAACAATGTTATATGCACACAAAGATGAGAGTTTCGAAAATTGTCGTTCAAAACAGTACATTTTCAAACAAATACATCGGAAAAAGGCGAATTTATCAAAATATTTCCATAAAAATTAATATACATATAGAAAAACGATGCATCTTTATATGGTATAAATTTTAGAATATTCGTGTCCTCTAAATCATAAATATGAGGTTTTGAAGTGAGGAGACTCCCTTTTTGGAACGGATAGTAGTGCTGTATCATAAAAAGGGTAAGTCGTGAAAGAACTTTTCCTAGTTGTATATATTTGATGTAAATTATGAGATTCTTTTTTTCAACTTGAAATTTTTTTATGGGAACATTTTTTAAAGCTGGTTTGAGGTATATGCTGAGCGCTAGAGTCTAAGCTACAAAGGCCTTTTGAAATCTCTTGTTTCAGACGTGATCCTGGACCTGGGAACTGTACGGCGCAAAGTGCTACAATTAAAAAGTGACTTTGTTTAGTTGTAAATAAAACAAATAAATTTTAATTTTTTACCATCAAACCATATGTTTTTATATTCTACAATAAATGCCCAACAACATGCAAAAACAATCGCAAGGTTTCGTTCATTTATCTACGTGCAATTCAGTCCTAAAAATAGGTCTCGTTTTATAGCATTTACACCAGGTTCCTCCCTTAACAAACATTTAACTTCTTCATTTAGCTGGTAAAGGTACTTCTACGTTGATGTTTTCTTCCAGATCTAACTTGAAGTTTTGCCAGTCTGTTAATTTATTAGACTCGGATTACTATATTTCTAAACAATTTGTTCACTAAGAGTTCCGGCCTTCTTCAATTTGCAACAGATATATTTTTAATGACAAAGAATTCGATCAGATCTGGGGTCTTTTGAGTATCTGTAGGCTTCACTTTGTTTTCCTTTGATTGCTTTGAGCTTGACTCCCAATCTCTTGCCTGGATTTTTCAAGAATTCAAGATAATGGTTCCTCTTACGCTTATTGATTTGAGGGTTATACATGGCAGTTGGTTTTCATAGACTGCACTCTATTTCTTCAGTCCGTTTTTGCAAAATGCATGATATTTCCTCTGATTATTACAGCACTACCTCCTTTGATAGTATTTTATACTTCATATTATCTATTACAAATGTGTCTCAGCAACTAGAAATATGCCTATTTTTGATATCTAGGACTGCTTGCAAGAGTCCATTTCAATATCCTAAGTTCTTTAGCAATTTCTTGGTTTCGTGATTTTTTACATTCAATTTATCTAAGCGTTTTTTTTCAGTATTGGGATTTGGATGTTGCTCTTCCCGCTTTTTGTTAGTTACTATCAATACATGATTGTCATAATTTTTTTGTGTTCTGTTTCTTTCCTGTTGGCTATTTTCTGCTTCCTAGACCTTTGTAGTTGAGCTGGTAAGCTTGGCATTTTCATCGATTTTTCTTTATTTTTTTGCATCCCTATTGGCTTCATCTCTTCTAAAGCTTAACATAAATATCTAATGGTCGTTTTGTCTTGTATTTTAATTTTGGGGTGGCTTTCAGAAAGTTGCCTTTTTTGACCACTGACTATTTTTTCTATTTTACAAGAATGGTGAATAATGTGTAATTATTTGGACAACTTTAAACATTTATTTCCTTGCTAGAATTCGAACCTATAGTATCAGTATGTAACTTGCGAAACAAAATGTCAAGAAAAGCACTCTTTGGGCTATAGGTCCCCAAACACAGATCCAACTCTTATAACAACAAAAGCATCAAAAACAGAAGAAAAAAACAGAGGTTTCTTTAAAAGTAGTTGAAAGAATGTTGCAACGAATTTTTATGGGCTTTAAAAATTAAAAAAAAAACAGAAAACTGATTAAAATAATTACTGGGATCTATAAGCCTCTGATTTTCACTGGTAGTTACAAAAAGTACCAAGTTGAGAGTTGCATTGATTAGTGGCAAGCGTAAGAACTTACACATTTTAAAGTTTGCAGCAAACTGTACGCATTTTGCAGATACATTTTATAGAGTTTTCTATTGCATCCACTGGAACTTTTTAAGCCATAAAGTGCTTGCTTTCTAATGCCACATGCGTCTATACTAAGAATTATTTGTTAATGATAGTTTTTAGAATGGTGATGAATATGTATTGGACAACGGACACTTGGTGTGATCATTTTTTTCCAAGCAGTGATTTTATTAGTGGGTGGCAGGGTTCGGAAAATATCCGATATTTATATAAATATCAATATATCGGATATACAGGGTGTCCCAGAAGTCGACGTCAAGCCGAAATCTTTTAACAGACTAAGTCATGAGAGTTGTCAGAAAAATATTTAAAAAAATCCAAAATGTATTTAAAAAATTATGGCCATTTAAAAAAAAACGAGAAAATCTACAGCCTGTGACGGTCTTTTCACTCCTGTTACTACAAATATCATCTTTTTATAATATTTTTTTTTGTTATGTAAACTCGAACACTTCGTCTTTAAACTCTAGCCCACAATCTATGGTCAACTGCTCCAGCTAAGAAGTAAATGTAATTTATTGCCCATCCAAAGATTCAAAATTAATACTTTGTCCAGTTTCAACTGACCACGCTGAAAAAAAAATTGTACTACGCAAGTTTTTTTAAATGGCCATAATTTTTTAAATACATTATTTGGATTTTTTTAAATATTTTTCTGATAACTCTCATGACTTAGTCTGTTAAAAGATTTCGGCTTGACGTCGACTTCTGGGACACCCTGTATATCGGATATATATCCGATATATATATATATATATACAGGGTGTGGCACTTAAGACGCCTCGGACCATAGCTCCTTTACGATAAGAGCTATCGAAAAAAATCTAAGAACAAAGTGGTGCATAGTTACCGTCGCTATCTTTCAAAAATATTTTTAATCATCAGTGGCGTGCCGTACTCCAGTGGCGTACCAAACTTATGTTTTTTTAAATGGAATGCCCTATTTTTTATTGCAGATTTGGAAAGTGCTCGACGAGTACTTATTTTTTTATCTAACATGTTATACCCTTCACTTTAGCGGTTTCGCTGTTATAACCCCTTCTTTCAAAATTGCGCCCCATTTTTGAGATTTTTTTGTAGAGAAACTAATTGACGCCGGCGCCTAAATTTTGAATTGAGGTACAGGTTAAGACCTCGTATACCTTCACATAATTTTTTTTCGGGTAATTTATGGAAAAAAAAATTTTTTTGATTGATCTTCGCATGTTGTCATTTTTTCCGAAAATTTCAAATGGCACCCCCCTAAAAAAATTACGGCGTTGTACAGCCAAAACTCTAAATTTTTCATTGGTGTAAAAAAAATTACACATTGCATAACAAAATTTCGGAGAAAAAAAGGAATTTCATCGCAAATGTCGGGAAACGTTTTCCGTTCCCAAGTGTGCCATGAGAAAACAAAAGATTGGTAATTGTCAAAGTAAATTATTAGACGTCAGTAGCAGCCATAAGTCATTTTTGATAAACGTTCTAAAAATGTTCCGAACTCAAGAGGAAATGGTTGACATGATATTTATTCTTGGAGAATGTAACAAGAATTGTTTCTTGGCATCACGAGTGTACGCTGCGAGATATCCGCACAGGGCACATCCAAATGAACGTGCGTTTCAAAAAGTGTTGGAGAGATTTACTACTACGGGAAGTGTGAAACGGCCAAGGAGAGTTAGAAAGAAGGCAGTTATTACCGAAAATAATGAACTGCAGGTTCTGGAGGCAGTTATTGAAGATCCTCATACCAGTATCCGTGATATTAGTAGGAATCACGATATTTCAACGCGATCCGTACATCGTGTTCTTAAAAAGTACAAATTCCATCCATTTAAGATTCAACTGCACCAAGAATTGCAACCTCAAGATTTTCATGCGAGGCAAGATTTCTGCATGTGGGCTATCAACAAAATTGAGCAGGAGGAATCATTTCTTATGCGCGTATTATTTTCTGATGAAGCAACATTCCATAGAAATGGGCATGTCAATCGCCACAACTACCATTATTACGCCGATGAAAACCCACAAGCCATGCGAATGATAAACCACCAGCAAAGATAATCGCTGAATGTTTGGGGAGGCATACTTGGAGAACACCTTTTGGGTCCTTATTTCATCGAGGGGCACCTGAACGGCAACAGTTATTTGAGGTTCCTTCGCGACGACTTGGATGATCTCTTGGAAAATGTCCCTCTAGCCTCTCTTCGACAGATAGTTTTCCAGCACGATGGAGCTCCTGCATATAATAGCTGTGTCGTTCGGGAATTTCTCGATGAAACGTTTCCGGACTCCTGGATTGGTCGTGGGGGTCCTGTGAGGTGGCCGCCAAGATCACCAGACCTCACACCTTGACTTCTTCCTTTGGGGCCATATCAAAGACAAGGTTTACAGGACGGTACCAACTACTGTCGAGGATATGAGGGAGAGAATCCGCGCGGCTTTCCGCGGTATATCACCAGAAGTCCTTAGGGCAGTGTCTAGAGCCAGTGAGTCGAAGTTGCGGTTATGCCTCTAGCAGGAAGGTCGTCATTTCGAACATTTAGTTTTCTTTATCTGCATTTTTCATATCATGTTGAATAAATAGGTACATACTATTATGTTGACCGTATTTGTGTATTTGTTTTCTCATGGCACACTTGGGAATGGAAAACGTTTCCCGACATTTGCGATGAAATTCCTTTTTTTCTCCGAAATTTTGTTATGCAATCTGTTTTTTTTTACACCAATGAAAAATTTAGAGTTTTGGCTGTACAACGCCGTAATTTTTTTAGGGGGGTGCCATTTGAAATTTTCGGAAAAAATGACAACATGCGAAGATCAATCAAAAATTATTTTTTTTCCATAAATTACCCGAAAAAAAATTATGTGAAGGTATACGAGGTCTTAACCTGTACCTCAATTCAAAATTTAGGCGCCGGCGTCAATTAGTTTCTCTACAAAAAAATCTCAAAAATGGGGCGCAATTTTGAAAGAAGGGGTTATAACAGCGAAACCGCTAAAGTGAAGGGTATAACATGTTAGATACAAAAATAAGTACTCGTCGAGCACTTTCCAAATCTGCAATAAAAAATAGGGCATTCCATTTAAAAAAACATAAGTTTGGTACGCCACTGGAGTACGGCACGCCACTGATGATTAAAAATATTTTTGAAAGATAGCGACGGTAACTATGCACCACTTTGTTCTTAGATTTTTTTCGATAGCTTTTATCGTAAAGGAGCTATGGTCCGAGGCGTCTTAAGTGCCACACCCGGTATATATATCAACTTCTTGATATTTATTCTTGGTCATTAATATTAATGTTTATATGACTTATTAATTATATAATGCATATACTTTATTTATATTGTATTTATTTATTGCAAACAAACACAGTTGCTTACAATATAATAAAAGAATAACATTTAAATTGTTAAAATATTTGCCAACAAATTGAAAATTTTTTGAAATGAGGACTTTTTTCGCTCTTCACTGTGTTTTCAGAGATAAATTGAAGAATTTTCAAAGTGAGGACCTTTTTTTTGTTTTTTTTTTGCTCACACTTACTTTTTAATTTTTAACAGAGTCGTGAGTCACTTCAAAAATCGACTCTTTCCGACAAAAAAGAGTCATTTCGCCCATCTCTAGTTTATATCAGAGCACATGCTTACTATTCATATTGCTTGAACTGGAAAAATTTGAGAAACGGCAGGATTTTTTGGTATTGTGTGATTTATAAATATCCATGATATATATCATCGAATATACATCACGATATATATCGTGATATATATATCCGATGATATATATCGTCCGAACCCTGGTGGGTGGTAAACCTATTCTTGCTTTTTAAGACTATTTCTCAACTAGTATAATGGTTTTTAACGCCATCTAGCAGTCGCCATGTATCTTTTAGACCTAGATATCTATTTGCAATGCAAACATAAATCTACGAACGAACTTTACTTACAATGTCCGGTAATGAAAAACCGAACTACGGTTGTCATTGATGCGAAATAATAATTTTATTTGTAGAGTGTTCACTCAACCAGCTATCACCCGTGTGGTCCTTCTTTCTAGATGATTGATATTATTTGTGAAGAGTAATCGCAATGAATTTATTTCTTTGCCCGATGGTTTGATTCTCGTGATTATTCCCATTGCATCAGTGATTTCATTTTTGGAAGCAAGCTCACCCTCGCTGTCCTTTTTATAAACTATATCAAACCGGTTATCGACCCAATGTTCCTTGCAGTATATTCTTTTTGTTAAACTGATTATTACAGTCCTAGAAGATACGCATGCGAAATGCTGCCTTTCGAATATTTTTCACTTCCTTGCAATACAGTAGAATACTTTGCTGAACTCTGTATTTGGGTTCAACGTCCACACATTCTCCATGGCATTTCGAATCACCAGCAAAGCCGGGACTGGGTCTTGGCATCCGAAACACCGAGCTGATTACTCATAATTATCACCTCATCACTCAAACGCGCCTGAATTCTGCCTACAAAACATACGGGCAATTGTATTTCTGGACTTTGTCCAGCCGGCTATCGACCTCGCGGTCCGCTCCGTCAGCCACGTGATTTTGTTTATGAAAAACTACCGGCAATTTTGCTCTTGCTCAGACAGCGTAAATATTAGGAATTTAGTCGGGCTCGAGCGCGTGCTCCAATTCCAAGATTATTTTGTCAAAGTTTAGCCAGAATCTTATACTCACTTATCCGTTAGCAGACGTTACCGTCCCCGTCAATTTAAATATTACTGGATGCAGTGCGAAATGAATAATTCACTGAATTTAGACTGAATGATTCCCACATAATAAGGTAAATAACCTAAAATACGACCATTATCAAAAATTACTTGTAACGATAGGATATTTCCACAATACCGGAAAGCTGACGCGATGCTATTG
This sequence comes from Ocypus olens, assembly GCA_910593695.2. Lineage (NCBI taxonomy): Eukaryota > Metazoa > Arthropoda > Insecta > Coleoptera > Staphylinidae > Ocypus > Ocypus olens. The sequence goes on from OU343057.1 coordinate 17,553,441, forward strand.
TTTCTGCAGAACACACCGATGAAGAAAAGATAAGTCTTGAATATCTTCACAAAATAATAAATACGCATTGTGCCAGTCAGAACAATCTCATATGGCATTAAATAATAAAATTAATTTGTTCCAAATTGTTCGACCGTACCCTACCATTAAAACTATTATAAAAAAAAAATGCAGAAACGAATGACAAAAATTTTCAAACCTCCTCCAACCCATTATTTCTCACATTTATCACATGAATAAGCATGTGGATGTTCATTTTTATTCTATTTCTGCGCGAATGACCTTAGCTGTCAATGCGCCTTAAACACAAAAATTCATTCTATTTATTCTATCTTCTCAATTTCCTAGTTGGCGATTTTGTTCTCTTTGCATTTCACATATCTACGCTGACATGGAAATTTACAGTTCTGTTTGAGTCATGAAAAATTGTTTGATAGTAAAGACCTTGTTTTTTTGTCCTCCAGTTTGTTTTCAGGGTAAATTGGAACATTTTGAAAGTGAGGACATTTTTAATATTTTTTTTTTGTTAAAGCGATGTCTTTTTTCATTTCCAAGTGAATCGACTCTTTTTAATTTTGAGCTAACTCTTTGTAAAGAAACGTGGTTTCCAACACTTTTGGAGGTCAGAACCTTTTTCTTTTTGTTTGCTTTTTTTAGAAAAAAAAATACTAACATTGCTCATTGGAGTCATGAGCTCTTTTTACTGAGTCAGAGCTTGTGAAGCAGTTTACAAAAATGAGTCTAGTAAAAACCCTTCTAAGGGCGAAGCTTTCTGAATTTTACGTCCCGCTTGTTTTCAATAATTCGACCGCCGCACGTGTGGATGGAATTAAAAATTTCAGGCCAAAAAAGGAATTTCATTTCTTCAAATTGTGGAACTGTGGGTTTTCGGAGTGGATAATTTCAAAAATGAACTCAAAAATAAAACAATCAAAATGGCAGATAGTTTCTCGAAAATATCAATAATTCTCGCTGAAATTTGGTTATTGAGGTTTCCGATTTCAAAAATTAAATCAAAAAATTAAAAATTGAGAACAAAATGTTGACAATAAACAATGTACTTATTTTTAGTTTTTTCTACAAAATACACTAATCGCTATCGGAACTATTATTATCATCGCTGTTATTACCTAATAAATCATCGTCATTTTTATTCCGAGATCCTTGTGCTTCTTTGGACAATTGCCCTATTGGCAAAATGGTTGATTCCACGATTCTCTTTCCTTGAATTAGAACCTTGTGGACCATAATTGACATATTATACCAAGGATACAAACAATTCAGCAGTCTCGTGACAATATTTTTGAAACAATTTTATTTTGACATTGAAACCACTTGAAGAATTACGTGGAATCTTTCGAACAGCTATAAATCGAGACCTAGAATCCGAGTATTAAAAAAACGTCGAGCTTTGTTGGCCAATCAATGAGCAACTACGGCTCATCTTTGAATGGATAGCTTTTCACTTTTTTCGTATTCTTCGTGCAAAAGGAACTAAAACAATTTAATCCAACAGTGCAACGTGGACAGCGGCGGCTCGTGGATGCTCGGCGGTGAAGCAATGGAAGAAAATTTGACCGATAAAGCAACGGATTATTTGCTTCCACTATTAGAGTAAGTAATGCAGCACGAGCGGCATCTTTGTCTTTGCCTCACCTACGGAAATCCACGAGCCGACGCTGAATGTGGCCTTATTGCAAGTTTTACGGGTCAATTTCTTCGCATCTTGTCGTTGTTTATGTCACGACATTACAAACTTTGTCGTCGTTTTGCCGTCAAGCGTAGTATCAATTAACGAGGGATTAAATTAGTTCGTCAATAACGTGTTTTTCCTCGATAGTTGACTCTGTGGTTTATATTAAAGTCGAATTGGTCTGCAAAACCACAAGGACGAAGGTCTTGCATTCTTAAAAAAACAATAAAGTCTAATTTTAGTTTCTTAGCGGTTTCCAGCAGAGTGACAGAGAAATGGGGGAAGTTTATTATAAAACACCCCATTTTACAAGCAGCAAGAAGTTTTTACAAAAGTCATTACTCAATCGATTCAAAAATTCGTTTTGCATTTGCAAATTCTGGAACAGGTTTGATTTAGTAGCGACTACAACTTGATTACGGCACACGTTTCAGAAACAGTTACATGATCCGGATATGATAATGCTTGTTGAATCGTCGACCAAGCTCTTATTTTTCTTCACAAATCGATCTTTCGTGTAATTAGCCCCTATCCATTTCGATTTGATTTTGCATAGCACCTTCTTCAACGTCTTTTGCGAATTTTGTGGAATGCTAAATTGAGCAATTTTTCCTCCAAAATTGTGTTTTGGGTGTCGAGATCCCAATTCAATTCACTGTCGGTGTCTGCGATCTTGCAATTATCAAAGCAAAGAAACTGCACTCACTTGCGTGACTTCAACAAAACTAATGCCCTTTTGCAAATGACGGGGGACGAAAGGAGAAGCTCCAGTTACTCTATTAGATTTGCAAAACTTTTTTACGCATCTGAAATATATTCCTTCCCCTTTAATAACCTAAAAAAAAAGAAAATCTATAAGCATAAACCTCCAAGTGAAGGTTCCTTATATATTTTTTATTTATTAACATATTTTCTCATTGAATGCTGAATGTGATCATATAGCTGATTAGTTTCGGTAGCCTTTACTGAAGGTTTTTCTAGATGTTACCATAATTTTATAATTTGAACGCTATTGTAGGCTTTCAAAAACTCATCAAACAGCTTTAGGATCCTGTCAGTAAACTCTTTGCAGTCACAAGGTCAGTGTTGAAATTTTGAAAGCCTGTAAATAAATGATATTTCAAAAAAGTTTTTCGAGAACTCTTCTTGGTGTTGGTATAATCATTCCTACATCCGATTAGGAGTTTGTAGAATCAATCCTACTTTCCATTTTTGTAAATAATTTATGTTATCAATAAATCATATTTTGTAAGGTTTTTGTAATATTTTTTTATAATACATTTATGTGGTAAGATTTTGTAACAACTAAATCTTCTTTCAAAATAATGTTGCTTCTATTTCAATTTAATAAAAACAAAATATAGCGTGAGTGTATTAATGTAATAACCTGTTCGTAAGTCTTACAAATAATAGAAAACAAATAATATATTTCAATTCTTTCTATTTGATCTATTAAATGAACGGTATGTTAGTGTTGTTGATATATTTCCTATCCTATATTTTGTTCATATTTCCTTTTTCATCGTTATACATTCAACCTTGTATTGTGCAGGTAATCCGCGACCTCTTAAATTTGCATGGTTTTATTAAAAGCTTTCCGCATCATGTCTTCTTCTAGATTTATACGTAGGCCTTCGCATTATTAGGTTTTGTTCTCAATCTTCTTACAAATTACTAGGACTGCTGTTATTTATATTTGATCTACTGTTGACTTCTTGGCCAATCTGAACAAATTCAAAACACTCGATAATTCCATGACTCGTCCTTATTCTCTTCATCATTTTTATAAACTCGGGGTTGCGACCGTGGTAATAAATATATATTGGTATTTGATTAAGTATATCTCAACTCAATCAACTTACTGTTTATTATTTTACGTCTACAAGACTACATTAATTACTCGTTGAATTGCAAAATCTGCGTGCTCGTAAAAATTCCGTCGAGATTACGGATTCACTACGATTACATTGAATTATCAGTTCTATTTGTGCTTAGAATGTAATTAATTACTCACGTCTAGTAATAGGAAGTACCGCCGCAAGGCCAAAATGTTATCGTTTCCTTCCAACTTAAGCAGGAAGCTTCAGAAAATTGTAATCGGGAAAGTAACGCATACGAAACATTTGTTTTATTAATATAATCTCAAGGACGATCTCTCTCCGATTGTTTTTTTATCAGCAAGGATTTTTTTTTAAATCTTAGATTTTGGATAAAAATACAGTTTGTAGAGCAAAGATTATATGTATAAAACTGAAACAATCTCTCCCATCAATAATTATAATTATGAAGTTGTTGGCTATTTCAATTTTTATAAATGAGCAAATTTGAAAATTAGAAAGTTATCTACTATTTTTAATCTGCCCAGATATTTTTTTCTATATTTACATTTATTTTACACCAACATTTTGCTACTGAACGATTTCATTTTTTTTCAACTTGAAATACATTGATTCTGGTAGTAGCCCAAATACCAGAGTCATCAAAGCATTTGAGGAATGCAACAGACGTCACAATAATAAATTTATGATTGTAGTGTAATGCTCGCACAAAAGAAGGCGCGGTTATCATAATAGAATATCATTACTAAAAACTGCCCAATCATCTTTGGAACAATTGCATTGCGCGCAAACCGTTCGGAGATTATTCACCTTTCCACTTTTGCATGGCAAAAATGACGAACAATTCGATCGAACTGGATTAATAGGAGATTAATTGTTTAGCTAATACTTGAGACATTTTTTAAAGTGAAAACATTTATAATTAAAATTTATAACATTACATAATTTCGTGATGTTACAAATAACATTGAATCGCTGCATGGCTCGACATTGAGAGCAACTGGTTATCAATTTGGAAAATCGGCCGTTTTCTATGCTTTCTCTGTCGCTTCTTGGGCACAAAAGTATGAGAAAGCAGGAAGTTATTAATCATCGGCGTATCTGGTGTTAAAGCATTTTAGCGAACAGCAAGTCACCTCGTATTGTTCAAGCCAGAAATTTTTTCCGCGAATTATGTGGTAATTAAAAGAGAGCGATTGGTACAGGTAATGATTTAAAACAACGACTCTTGGTTCTCATAGCTATCCGAAAGTTCTTTATTTTTGATCATGAGTAAGCATTCTAGCGAACAGGTCTTTTGAAAAATTCCGGTCTCCAAGGACAAGGCCATCATCAAGTCTTCAGCAAGCTTCGATCAAGCAGCCTGGACTCCACACAACAAAAGGATGTTAAAGAAAGTTCATTTGCTCCGTACAGGTTGTCTACCGTCGATTATTAATGGTTTTGTTACTTTGTAGTCACGAGATTTTTAATCCCTCGACACCTCAAACGTGTACGAACACAGATAAATGTCTTCTTTATTGTTTTAGGGGTAAAAATTAATGATGTAAGTTTTTCTCCGTTACTTAAAATTTGCAAGCGAGTCTGAATATTCTTGTAAGTATTCTCGCTGATTCCTTTTTAATAAACACCGAAGAATTTTGGGTTTCCCAGATGTACTTTTGTTAGAGCAAAAAGAGCTGGATGCGTCAGCGTAATTAATAAAGTCGAAAATTGCACCTCGTCAGATTTGATTTGAAGCGAGGTCTATAATAAAATGGAGCTGTTTTCATTTGTAGAGCTGAAAATATTTTCAATGAACCACACCCGCGCTCGATAATTAATTACGACCCATTCACCGCGCTTCCATGCTTGATCAAATGAATAAATTACCCCTTCTGCATTGACATTAGCTTGTTAGCGGTTACTTTTTACTTATGCGATTAAAACCAACAAATCACGTTGTTGGTTAATCAATGGAACAAAAATTCTAAGGTCGCTGGATTTCCTTGGTATTTGTTGGACACGGCCGCGTAATACACGACTGGTGTCCGTCTCATTTATTATTTATTTTGATGACGCCACCTTATCTTGGTGATCGAGGAAACTGCTAACTAAAGGGAATAATCAACATCTAAGAAATTGTGGAAAAGTTTTCATATTAATACTCACCTTGAAACGTTTAGCGACCAATATCGATCAGAGAGATAGTTAAGACTAACTAAGGCAAGTCCTGAACATTACGATTTCATTCCAAAAAGAAAACGCTTGAATCTTTTAATTGATTGAAAAAGCAAAGCTCATAGGGATTTTGTGTACTCTTCAAGAATTATTATTACAATAATTAGCGTGAGGTTATTTTATGGAAAAATGATAGAGAGGATAAATAAAATTATATTTGTTAATCGGACTGAAGGACTAGGTCGATGGCCCTTTCTAACATATGTATATTTTGTATATATGTTGGAATAAAGTTCATGTATATATGATAGAGGAAAATTAGGCGAGGGTTTGTCCTGTATTCATACACAAATTGACCAGACGTACAGATTTATTTTTTTACGGATTCTACTTAAAAATCAACACTAGACATAACTGTGTCTATAATTTGTTGCGCGTGTTGTTATTCCATTATTACAATGCCAACGACATTTTGCGATAGCGCACTATCAATTCCCACGTGCATGTATGTATTTCGTGAGAAGCGGTGACGAGGAAAGTTTAAATCATTTTAAAAATAAAAAAAAAAACTCTTATTTTCCTAATACTCTGAAACCCCTAAATAATCATTTTTCAAGGTTTCTAGAAATCGATGAAGATTTATTAATTATCAGAGAGGAGATTTCAAAACCAATGTGTGACGTTAAAATGTATTCAAGGTCACAACTAAAATATTGTCTCATTCCATTAACTGATAAAACATTTTTTTCGTATTTGTTTAGAAAATAGTTTCAAATAAGTACTAAAAAATGTTTAAAAATTTGAGGCCCATAGCAGTTAATGGGTTCATATCAGGGTTCGGAAAATATCCGATATTTATATAAATATCAATATATCGGATATATATATTGATATTTATTCTTGGTCATTAATATTAATGTTTATATGACTTATTAATTATATAATGCACATACTTTATTTATATTATATTTATTTATTGCAAACAAACACAGTTACTTACAAGATAGTAAAAAAATAACATTTAAATTGTTAAAATATTTGACATCAAATTGAAAATTTTTTGAAATAAGGACTGTTTTGCTCTTCACTATGTTTTCTGGGATAAATTGAAGAATTTTCAAAGTGAGGACCTTTTTTTGTTTTTTTTTTGCTCACACTTACTTTTTCATTTTTAACAGAGTCGTGAGTCACTTCAAAAATCGACTCTTTCCGACAAAATAGAGTCATTTCGCCCATCTCTAGTTTATATTAGAGCACATGCTTACTATTCATATTGCTGCAACTGGAAAAATTTGAGAAACGAGGGAATTTTTTGGTATTGTGTGTTTCATAAATATCCATGATATATATCCGGTGATATATATCGTCCGAACCCTGGTTCATATAGTTTGCCTTAATTTCTGCTTAAGGCCCAAAAGTATTTATGCGATGCTTTTGATTCATTACGCTACTTATCGGAAACTTGTTATGATGCAGTAGAAATGACCCGTTTTGGATCTGGATCTTAGAACTACTATCACGCTTTAATATTTACTTTCTGGACGAACTACCTTATTTTGCAATTTTGCAAGATTATTAGACCCCGTCCATATAAATTCAGATAGGGGCGCTACCTTCATAGTCTCAGATGTTTTTGAATTTACATATGTTATGATACAGGAAAAAGTAACACACCTGTGTTTTTTCTGTGTTCAAAAAATCCCTGGCCTGAGATGCAGACCGCCAAAAATGTCGCTTCGGCCGCCATTTCTCACTTGTGATTTTCCTCGAAAGGGTTCATGATATTTTGTTGTGATTTTTTTTATTTGAAAGATACAATTTTTCTGATTCAAATGTAAATATGTGCCCAAGTTCTCTTGTGGCCCATTTTTTGAAAAATAAAAAATGCTAATACGAAAAATTTTGATTTTTGACTACCATAGAGAACACTTTCCCTGAAAAAGAGAACTTCCACTTTTGAGCTGAACAGTTAAATTCGCTTCCGTTATTTTAATTTTTTTTAAATTTATTTTTCTCAAAAACACCAATTTCGAGAGAAATTTTTTGGCCTCAAATTATGAAATAATTTATTATTAATATTAAATATATTTAAACAAAAATTGTGGAGAATGCCAAAATTAAAAACTCCCATTAGCTTAGGAAATAATAAAACCAGTAAATATGCAAAATTTCTTTAAAACGAAGTTTCATTACAATATACAACATTCTTTTTGCTTAGGTAAACTATTAAGAGAGAAAAAAAACAATTCTCTGGAAAATGGCAAAAGCTTATTATCAATCAACGAAATTTAATTGTATAAATGTAAATTAATATTTACAAACACGACGGCTGGTGAAATAAATTATTTTTATCTACGGTTTTTATTTACTTTTTAAACCGGAACGGCATAATAAAATGATTCGGAGCCGTCCCTGGCTGCGACATAAGAAATTTACTGTTTGTTTGGGTGTTGTGTTGATTGAAAAATCTTGGCGCGCGCATTTCCAACACACAGCAAAATACCAAATCCGAGCTTTCAAGGTGCCAAAACACTCCTTCAAATCTCGGTCTTCACTTTGAAGAATGCAAAGAGCTTACGTGTATTTATACCATGCAGTAATTTACTTTACATGTAATTGTCTAACGAAGGATAAACACACGCGCTCCCTACATCCGCAAGTACCGACAGTCAACAATAAGTAATTTTAGATCCGTTCTAAGGTGGCAAAAATGTAAATGTCATGCTACGTGTACAAATTTTAATGGGATTAATTAAATAAATACGTTACCATTAAATTCCATGAGGATACCTCACGATGGCTAGTTTAATAACAAATCGTGACCTTTATGAAAATTACGCTGCTCAGCTACTTTTGGGCTAGATTAAGTAATGCCGGCCATAAAATCATCAGTTATTTATAAAATCCGTTCGGAATTTTAAAATAAGGAAATCGGACTGACCTTGATAGAAATGCAAAAATAATGTTTGTTTTCGCGCAATAAAAATCAACCTTGGCCTAGACGATTTGGACGGTGTTCGCCTCCGTACGATAAAGTAATCACGAGAGATAAGCTTACTTAAAACACTCACACACTTTCTAGCACAGGCGCTGATGTTGATGCTCCCGCGAAGATGAATCTCGGGAGGCGGCGAGAACTTCTTGGGAGTTGCTGGAGCCCAACTGTAGCGCGATTGGTTTCAAATGAACTACGGCTTACATCAATAACCAGCCATAGGGTCAACAAGCAAATTGTCTCAGGGCCCCGACAATTAATCAATTAAGAGAACTGATCGGAACGTGCTTCATCACGCCTCTGCATAATCTTTGCCCTGCATTGTTACGCATTACATCAATTCACTGAAAAATCGGAATAAAAAAGAAAACACACACCCACTCCACGTATTCTTGGCATTGGTGTACGACTAATTTCTATATGAATCATATCCATTCAAAATGAGACACACCAATTTAAGTTAGCAACAAAGCTAAATTTGTGCTTGGCCTTCTATATGAGATATAACAACGTAGTTACACCTGCACGTTAGTTCATACAGATGTAATAAGTTCACCTTTAATACTACAAAGCGAAGTAGTTTAGAATAAGAAGAGTATTTAGTAGTTGCACCTGAAGAATCTAGTAAAATTATCAAGCGGAAGAACCTGGTGAAAGGACTAATCAGAATTTTACAACTCCATCTGTGGTGGTTTTTATTAAAATTGATATGCGATTCGTTTGACGACAGACTTTTGCAAGCGCTCGAAGCTATAATTTGTAATTACCAACGTGTTTGCGTCCAACTTTTAATCATGAGGACGGGAAATAAAGAAAAAGGTATATATCATAAAAAAAATGTAAAAGGCCAATGGAAAGTTTGCTGCACGTATCTATAACTAATTAAGGGTCTCCCATGTTTTAACTAGTTGCAGAAGTCCTCCAGCTGCAGCGATATGGTTAAAGGAAGCTTTGTACAATTTTGTTAGCGAATTTCTTAATTCAGTCTAGTAAAATCAGTACTATACCATTGTTAGGAATCCGAACACCGTATTAAACATGCCAGCTGCAAACAGTTCTTTTTTACTTTTAATTATTTACACGTTTCTGCAATCCGTTAAATGCTGGCAGCATTCTCAAATCATTATAATGAGTCACAAATGCAGAATTACCCGTTCATATGAACAAGCAAGGTACGAGGATGATCCCTTCTTTCTCTTACTGTTTCTAAAAATCAATACTATTAACGGATCGAACGAATTCGAATAACGTGGGCAAATAAAGTTTCCATACGACTGAGACGAGATTAGCTCATATAGGAAATATAGTTAATATTCAAATTAAATACTTAGGAGCAATCCTAGACTAACATATGAGATGGGGAAAAACATTCGTCACCTCGTTAAACAATAACGATATACATTTTGTCAATTCGATAAGTTTTCTGGGTTGCTCAACCACGATCTTATGAAAATAGCATATAACACTCTGGTGCAGTGTCTCATTTGTTGGGGATCAAACAGAGGAACCTATATGGAGTCACCACAAATAATACAATTTTTTTTTAATGGATGCTTAACAATCCAGTCTTCTACTCAACAGACCTACTTTTCAGAGAGGCTGGAGTAATGAACATCCGTAAACTGTATTTCTATAAAGTTGGAAGCAAATCATTAAAAACACACACATAATTACAACAGAAAAGGAGACGGTACGGTGTTCCTAAGATGAAATTGTCCATACGCCAGAGGCCCCTTGATAAAGTGTTACCAAAAGTTGGTAATGCAATACCATGTTTAAATACAGAAGACAAATTTAAAGGTGAACTTAAAAAAAGTGTATTATATCAACATGAAGCTCTTTGTGACAATGTTTTGAGACGAATTTTTCCTCTAGACACGAGACGGCAAAATTTTTGATCGGCCAATTCAAGTATTGATGTCTCATTTTCTGCATGATGGTATGACAACAGAGGGATCCTTTCATGGTAATATTAAAAAAAAAAAACATACTAAGCAGTGCTTCTTTTGATCAATGCATTTACGTGTGAATGGTTTTTCTCTTGCGAATTTCAGCATTTTTTGGCAAACTTAAAGTTTACACCTTCCTGAACAACTTCGAATAGTTTCCATAATGAAAGAAAGTCGAAAATATTAAAGAAATACAGAAAACAAATTTAAAGGTGAACTTAAAAAAAGTGTATTATATCAACATGAAGCTCTTTGTGACAATATCTTTGAAGGATTGGTCTAAATATTTACCTTTTAGATTTTTAATAAGTAACATTTGGTGTATTTTGTTTTAGTATGAAATATTAACTCAAAGTATTTCTTTTCAGTTTTAGAGTATTTAATGTTTACTAATTCCCACGCACAAATTATTCGTGTTTTGTTTATTATAAATGAAATGTTAAATTATATTCTGTATTTTAGTTTAATAAACTTGTTGTTATTATATTATTATATTGAACATGTTGCCCGGAGCAGCAAGTACGGGCGCGTTTCAGGTCGTAGAAAGTGCTCATGACTGAAAAATATTATTTAGATGATAAATAGATTAATCGGCTAAAATAAAATGAAATTATGGAATAGAATATTAGAAAATCAGATTATAGGAAAAAGGAATTTACAGTAATCGAACACTGACTAGGAGGATGTTCAAGTGGTACTCCACAATTTAAATCTATTGTACTAATTACAGAATGTTTAAAAAAAGACAGCAAAACATACAAATAATGTACATTTTTAAATTTAGTTGAAATGCAGCACAGTAAAAGAGCTAAAACGAAAGTAAATAATTATAATCGATAAGAAATATAAATTAAAGGAAATAAAAGTAATAAAACATAATAAATACTTTTCATTCAACAGCCAGGACAAAAAAGTATTAGCCAATTATAGGAGATAAAACAATTCCACAATTGTTAAACAATAATTTTGCATACAAAATCTCCAGTTATCTGCAATTTGCGAATAACGAATTGCAAATGATTACACAGCCCTAAAATTTTTGGTTTGGTGCCGGAAAAGTAAGAACTGATTGCGGATATTTCTGATGTGCTGATTCCAAAATTCGTAGCAACTTTAGTTTTTGAAATACAGGCTAATTCATTTATTTCTGATAAAAGGAAAAAATAATAATAAAATAATTATTTTATTATCATTATAATTATTAGAACATCAGACGCCATAATTCAAATTTTGTACCTAAAATTAGAATCTAATTAGCCAGTTTTATAACGGGTGTAAGCAAAAGATTCTGCAATGGATTTGAAAAAATAATATCCCCGAGAAAAGAAAATCGGATCGAAAAATAAGTAAACTATGCCATTAGGAAAGGTCTTAATTAATACCACAAAAAGAATCATCCCTTCGTTTTAACCCTTTATATGTTATCACCCCTTTCAAACAAGTTTTTTTTTTAATAATACAAATATCGATTTTTGACAAAGTTTGCAATAGGCCATAAATAAATTAGAATGCGTATTTTTTATCATTAATACAAGTATTTTAATAATCAAGAGCCAAAAAAGACGTTACGGGCACCAGGGGCGGCTCGTTATATAGAGCACTACGTGTAGTTTCAAGCTCTAATTATTAACACTTTTCGCCAGTTACTTTGGCGTAGGAAGATAAATAGTTCTTTCTTTCTTCAAAAAAAAGGGGGGGGATTGTATATATATATATTTATCTTCTTTGCGATATAATACTTTACTTTGTAGTTTTTTGTTTTTTTAAACTGTCAGCTAACAAATAGCAATAGTAATAACGTAAAATGTATGTAATTTAAAAAATAAGATGTTTTTTGAAATAAAATACACCAAAAACTAGATCTGATAGACCAAATCTGACGGCTATTTTGGATTCTGCACCTAGAAACAGTTGAAAACACGCAGGCACCAAAACGTCTGTTGGGCAGTGTTATCTAAGGTATGCGCAATGTTTCCAAAATACTGAGAGACAATCTCAAATATTTATAAACCATTAGAATAGAACCAGCCGAATTCTGTCATAATTTAAAATGATTTTTCTTCCAGACTTGGATGATGACAACTTCTACATGTAAGATATTATATCTAAAAATCAAGAATACTTCTTTAAATGACAGAATTAAAGTTTCGTGGAATTTTGCAATGACACCAACTCATGTTTAAATACAAGCAAACTCTCCTACTATGTCATTTCTGAATTTTGTCTGAGGCAACGGACTCAAAATGTTAATCTCTAACAAGGGAAGGTCTCCAGATATCCAACCGTTTTTGATTCAAGCTCATTTTTGAAATGTTGTTAATCTCTAACAAGGGAAGGTCTCCAGATATCCAACCGTTTTTGATTCAAGCTCATTTTTGAAATGTTGTAGGTGATGCCAATAAGACATTTTGAATATAGCCCCTACCTTTGCGTTAAAGAAAAAATAACGATTAATAATCACCTTGACCATTTCAAAATTATTTGAGACAAAATAACGCAAAAAAACTCCTATATTGCTGTTTTTTTCCGACAAATAATATCGAAGTATCGTCAGTCAAGATACGAAAAAACTTGAAAAAAAACAAAGTTTTCTTGAGTATCTCAAAAAATATACAATAAATTAAAAAAAATCATATAAGTTGTTTAATTAGCAGACGAAGGTAGTGTAATAAAAAGTTGCAGTTTCTTAAAAAAAAAAATTGACCTTGATCTGACCTTGCTAACGCTATCCAAGGTGACACAAATACCGCCACTGAATGCGCCCTCTCAAACCTTAAAACTTTTGTCTGAAATGCCTTGTTCATGAAATATTCGACCGGTTCCAAGTCTGGGTACGACACCCTAAATCGTATGTATAATCGTGTAATAACTTGCAGAATGGCATCAACTACAACATTTCTGCATAGAGCTTGAATCAAAATCCGAGACACCTGGGTTCCTTCCCTCAGGGGCGGCTCGTTATATAGAGCCAAGGAGCCATGGCACTACCTGTAGTTTCAAGCTGAGTAAGAATTTTTAACCGTTGAGAACGGATAACGCGAAAACAGATTGCGGCACACGTTTGTACTTCCCCGAAACATGAATCCTGAGAATCAAGCCTCACACTTTGATCATTTAACAAAGATACCTGTTTATATTGGATAAGTGGCTCTACCATCAACATGTTCCACGAGCCGCCACTGCCTTCCCTTATAAGCCAAATTCCCAACATCCGTGCTTCACCAGCCCGAACTCCTTTTAAACGTTCTTACTTCTGTCAGCTATATACAAACTATGACCGAATGAACATGATATACCATCACACCTTGAATCAGGAAATATTGGATGATCTATGATCTTAAAATAATGAATACATAAACTACGAGTAGTTTCCAAATTTACGGATTCAATACCAATAGAGAAACAACCAAGTATTAGACCAGAAAAGGTCTGCTAACAGATCTTGTTCATAATGTATTTAACATGCCTACAAGGATATTCTGGTAGTAAAAACGCTTGCTGCATATAATATTAAATGTAATAGTAGAAGACTTAATCAAGAACCTGAGCCACGACCACACGTAATCCGTCATATGTTTCGTCGAGTCAGGTTACTCACCAAAAATAGTTTTTAAGCAGAATAATTAAAAAGGTGAACGACATTGTAATAATTTGAATAGGTGTGTGAAGTTGGCATCCTAAAGTAGAGTTCTCATAGTTCTGAACAGAGTTCACAATTAATTTTGAAGTATGCGTCTAGAATATGCCTGAGCAAATATACCAAAAATAGTTTTTACGCAGAATCTTCAGCAAATAATTAAAATGGTGAACGACATTGTAATAATTTTAATAGGTGTGTGCAGTTGGCATCCTAAAGTAGAGTTCTCATAGTTCTGAATAGAGTTCACAATTAATTTTAAAGTATGTGTAGAATATGCCTGAGCAAATTTACCAAAAATAGTTTTTACGCAGAATCTTCAGCAAATAATTAAAAAGGTGAACGACATTGTAATAATTTTAATAGGTGTGTGAAGTTGGCATCCTAAAGTAGAATTCTCATAGTTCTGAATAGAGTTCATAATTGATTTTGAAGGATGTGTCTGTGTGAGCAAATATACCAAAAATAGTTTTTACGCAGAATCTTCAGCAAATAATAAAAAGGCGAACGATATTGTAATAATTTTAATAGGTGTGTGAAGTTGGCACCCCAAAGTTCAGGGCCTCTGGGAAGAGTCTAAAATTGGGAATTTTAAAGAGAGATACCCTCTTCAAGCAGGCGGCATAATGGAAGAAAAGAAACCACAATTTATGGCGTGTTGTTGAGGGTGTTTAAGTGGTTCGTCAGGGTTGTTTACATGCGTCGCGTCCATAAAGTATAAAAAGGATGAACAGGCGAGACATTTTCGTAAACTGGTATCAAGTCAACGTGGACTAATACCCAATGAATACAATGCGCCAATCCTCGAGCCGTATTCCTTTCCTGCACCAATGACAAAAATTCTATTTGAATTAATCTCGTTTTTCCAAAATCCACTTGAGATTATACTATTTTCGATTACTATTTTAAACCCTTTATCACAAATGCAAATTACTGATTTATTGGGCTTATTGTTCGGCCGAACTATTAAAAAAAACATACTTAGAAAAAATATTATTTACCTGTTCTATTGTTAAAATCGGGAATATTAAACTGAGCTAGTGTTGTATTTTATATTGTATATGGTAGATGCTGTATTTAAACGGGCATACATAGGTCAATTTGGTTATAAATTTAATATATAATGTAATTTGATTAAGGCAAGAATGAATGTAATTGTAATAAGACAACAACCACAATATGTGTACCTCTATCGAGTATTTGATTCATTGTTGAAGTATTTTTAATCGCTGAGCCACAGAAATAGCAGCAAAATTAATATTTCTGTGTAAATTTTATAATCAAGTATTTTTAAGAATATCGTTTCTATGTACTTATGACATTAAATTGAAAAAAAAACAATGTTTTATTTATTGATAGAAACCTTATGATTATTTAAAAAAATGAGTTGACTAAGATCATGATTTAAATGTATAGACTTAAATCGTCACATAAATACATACCAGTAAATTCCATGCCAATCCAGGGTCCCACAATTAACGACTGATTAAGGGTTACACAACTTTTATTTAAATTATTTTTTGATCTGGTTCATAATTAAAAAAATATAGCAATGCGATTTGTTGAAACCATAAAGTCAGAAAAATAGTCGATAGAATTAATTAAAACAAAGATTTTGATATTGTTATATAATTCATAAATGATTTTATTTGCAACAACATTTAATCGAAAGAAATAATATTTGCTCATTCCAGATTTACACTTCTTCCTCATTTCAGTGATTTTTTAAAATGAAATTACGTTAATAAAATTCATATAAATGGATATTTTGTGTATATTGCACTTTCAAATAAGCCCCAATTATGTATCTAATGTTCATTTCATGGTTTATTTTATTCGTTCTCATTTCACTTTACATGTGTTAATGCTGTTATGTGTTAATAATTGCCATTTAAAACTCGAAAATACGTTAATATGAAATAAATATGAATTGAGTTTATTTCATGAATGTTTGTTTGGACCGGATATTGAGATGCAACGCATTCATTCGAACGAATTCCTTTCAAAATTTAAAGGGACGGTCAAAAACAGGTAGAAAACTTGTGGGGTGAATCATGCGAACATCTGTATAAGATACATTTTCGAAGGCATGGCTCCTTATTTCAAAATAGATTTTTATTATAGCTATTTAAATTAATAATTTTCTCTAAGTATTTTGCGGTTTGAAACTACACCAGTGTGCGTTTTAGAGTTTTAATTTAAATCAGGGTTCGGACGATATATATCATCGGATATATACCATGATATATATCACGATATATATCATGCTATTTATTCGATGATATATATCATGGATATTTATGAAACACACAATACCAAAAAATTCCCCTATTTCTCAAATATTCCCAGTTGCAGCAATATGAATAGTAAGTATTTGCTTTAATTTAAACTAGAGATGGGCGAAATGTCTCTTTTTTGTCGAAAAGAGTTGATTTTTGAAGTGACTTAAAAATGAAAAAGTAAGTGTGAGCAAAAAAAACTCAAAAAAAGGTCCTCACTATGAAAATTCTTCAATTTATCTCTGAAAACATAGTGAAGAGCAAAAAAGTCTTCATTTCAAAAAATTTTCAATTTGATGTAAAATATTTTGACATTTTAAATGTTATTTTTTTACTATCTTGTAAGCAACTGTGTTTGTTTGCAATAAATAAATATAATATAAAGTATGCGCATTATATAATTAATAAGTCATATAAACATTAATATTAATGACCAAGAATAAATATCAAGAAGTTGATATATATCCGATATATTGATATTTATATAAATATCAGATATTTTCCGAACCCTGATTTAAATGAAAGACTCATGATATTCTTTGTTCCTTTACCTCTTAGATTTAGTCATTGTATAATTTAATTGAGCTCTTACTTCACCAGGCAGGAAAAAAAATGATTAACCCCTCAATAGCATTAAGAATCATGCTTTTATTTTTAGTAGTAAATTTTCCTTCTGTGGGAATCTGATTTATGGGGGGCTATTGTTCGGCCGAACTGTTTTAAAAACATTTAAAAAAATAATAACATTAATTAATATAT
Source organism: Ocypus olens (assembly GCA_910593695.2). Classification (NCBI taxonomy): domain Eukaryota; kingdom Metazoa; phylum Arthropoda; class Insecta; order Coleoptera; family Staphylinidae; genus Ocypus; species Ocypus olens. The sequence goes on from OU343057.1 coordinate 17,570,751, forward strand.
AATATTAACCATTTATTATAATTATAACAAATATAAATGAAGTTGATATGTTAATTTAAAAACTAATTCAGTCATTATCTTACACCCCTCATACTATAACATACAATAACTTGTAAATTGAATACAGAACCGTGCATTTAAGTATTTTATTTTATCCTATAATGTTAACATGCCAATGACTCTTTAGCAACGAGTTACTTTAAGATAACTTTAACAACACTATTGTTAGAAATTCTTAACAACACTAGTTTTATTAAATGCATCTTAACGCAACTCGTTGCTAAGGAGTTATTGGCATACAAACAATGTTTCGCTTTCTGACGGTTTTCATTAAACATTTTCTTTAAATTAACAAAATGGAAATAGGATAAAATAAACCGTATTACAACATACCCAAATATACTGCGAGCTTGGATGAATTATCAAAAACATTTTTTTCGTACGTTTACCTTTTAGTAATTCATCTCGACATAACATTTGTTGTCAACAAATGTTATTGTCTCGTTAAATTACTAGGTAACAAGGTACTCAAAAAACGAATTTTTGATAATTAACCTTGATCTAGGTATATTACTACCGATAATTTAAAAACACTCGCTCCTATGTCGCTCGTGCTTTCAAAATTTTCTCTCGTTATGTAAAAAGCTTCATTACGTTACTTATATCATAAATTATTGTTATTTAACTTTATTGCGAAATCTACCTTTACTTCATTTATTCCATCCGGTAATCTTACTAAATTTAAAAACGGGTAACAACTAATAATTATTTTATATTGTGAGACAATTAAATGTTCAGATTTACTTTTCGGCGTCAGATTTTAATTATCACATAAATGCCCGTCCTCTTAAGATCCCGCAAAAATGGGACCGACTACCTGATCTCAAGAAGGTCTCGACGGCACGTGCCGGTGGTGGTGCGGCAAATGTTTCGTTCCCAAAGTGCGGTCGGTGTTTTTGCGGTCGGTGTTTTCCCCTTACCCTCCATCTTTTCGGGAAGGAGATGCAACGACCGAAATTTTAGACACTTTCCGGTGGTCGCCAAAGTTCTCATAGTTCTGAATAGAGTTCTCAATTAATTTTGAAGTAGGTATCTAGAACATGCCTGAGTAAATGGCGGCACGCGCTGTAATTCCATCCGGCCCGCGAAGCATTTTATAAATAACTTTGATTTAAAAACACTACTTATAAATTAAACACAATTATACAATAGAATTGTTTAAATTAATGTTTTGGGACGAATTTTTCCTTTAGACACGAGACGGCAAAATTTTTGATCGGCCAATTCAAGTATTGATGTCTCATTTTCTGCATGATGGTATGACAACAGAGGGATCCTTTCATGGTAATATTAAAAAAAACATACTAAGCAGTGCTTCTTTTTATCAATGCATTTACGTGTGAATGGTTTTTCTCTTGCGAATTTCAGCATTTTTTTGCAATCTTAAAGTTTACATCTTCCTGAACAACTTCGAATAGTTTCCATAATGAAAGAAAGTCGAAAATATTAAAGAAATTATGTATGTATGTATGTATATTAGGGTGGTTCTTAACGATTTTTTCGTCTCAGAAATGCCCTCCCATGGTCAGAAAGTGTTCTAATTGATGAAATAATATGACGGATAATGTGACCCGATGGTTCCTTATTAAAAACCCACTTCTAGAGCCCTAAAACAGTTTTTCAGCTTAAAAATGAAGAATCACTCAAAACTTAACGAGGGACGGTAAAAATCACCAGTTTTACCATCAGGAGCACATAAATATTGACAATAAATGCTCTTCATTATCAGGTGTACTAAGAAACTAAGCCACATAATCGTGTCAGGCGATTCCAGCCTTCCCTATGCACCTCGAACAAAATTTTGAACATTTCTCTAAAGTATTCGAAATAAGAAAGTTTTCACATGAAATTTCATCACTTAATGACAAAAACATGAGTCATGAAGATTTTACTAACCTTGGAGTCAGATAGACATCAAGTATTGACGATCCACTTTTATGAAACTTAAAAATACTTCAGCGAGAAAATTTAAATTGCTTAGCAAAATATGAAATAAGAGAAGTTTTATGACTTTCATCATTATACAGGGTGGGGTTATTTTTTAATCAAGGGAACAGTTTTTGTTATGACAAATGCAGCAGTACAAGCAAAATAATTTTTTTCGCTAACAAAATAAAAACTACCCCTATTTCCCCCCTTAAATGGGGTGGGAGTAGGGGTGATTAACAAATCCATGAACAGTTTTTGATGGAGAATGCAACATCGCAAGCAAAATAATTTTTTTCGCTAAACAATTCAAATCTACCCTTCTTTCAACCCCCATAGGTGAGGATGATTTGCAAATCCATAAACAGTTTTTGATGAAGAATGCAATAGTGCAATAAAACTTGGGCGTTTCCATTTGAAATTTCTGAACTACCCCTCACACCATCCCCCAGAGGGGTGGGGGTGGTTTTTGCACAGCATGCCTAAATAGATCTTCAAAAATAAATGAATACGTATTTTATAACTTTTTTATCCGGTGTGTTGTTCTCGAGATATGCAATCGTTTCCAAACTTTTGGGACACCCTGTAGATAGCGCAGAAGTTCGAGGATGTAATTTGGTCGATGAATATTAGATTGAAATGGAAAAATTTTAATTCTATGAAATGTTTGAAATGTAAAAATGAAAGAATTTTGAGACGAATCATGGCAGCATTGAGAAAATACTTTTATTAGAAAGAAATTGAGAGGAATATTTTTTTAATACTTCGTAAATGAAGAATGTGATATTTTTAATATTCTAATCTGCCCAATCCAAAGATTCTCAAAAGAACAACAAATTATTGAATTCACTACAACATCAGTTCAGCGAACATGCCTATTTTGTTCTTTACTTTCCGAGAGGGTATAATTTGCAATGCATTTAAATTACAAAATAAATGAAATTTGTATTTTTCTTTTTTTCTGAGATTTGATATTTTTGCAACTAAAGCCCGAAACTTTAATTTGCAAGGTAAATACTTAAATCTCAGTATATCTGATAATAAAGAGCATTTTTTGTCAATATTGATGTAGTCCTGGTAAAACTGATGATTTATTCATTTTTAAGCTGAAAAACAGTTTTTGGGCTCTAGAAGTGGGTTTTTGGTAAGGGAACCATCGGGTCACGTTATCCGTCATATTTTTTCATCAATTAGAACACTGTCTGACCATGGGAGGGCATTTCTGAGACGAGAAAATTGTTAAGAACCACCCTAATGTATATATGTATGTACGGTTACCTAAAATTCTCGCGCGCATTCAGTGTGATAAAAGTAGATAACAGTTTATTTAAGTTATGGCAAGCAAAAGTAGAAGTAATGGTGAATTTGTTACTGTCCCTATTGATCAAGTAATTGTTCAATTATTCCCATTATTCATACAAATAAAATACAAAAATAATAGCCGTGTGTGACTGAATGGCTAAAGCCTAAGTCAAACAAAAAAAGAAAAAAAAAAGATCTTTGCATAATGGTGCTCCATCTTGCTGGAGATACTGCCCCTACTCGTGCTACTAATCGAATGCCTGGCGCAAAGTGTAAGTTGAAATAAACAGCATCGATGTTTCTTTCACAGGGTGATATAGGGCTAATATTGTAAAACACTGCTGAACGAAATGTTTTCCATTTAGCAGCATAATAATATGAGGATATACATTAACAAAAACTAGCAAAACTACTCAATAAATAAATAAATCAGATAAAATATTAGTACAAAATATTAAGGCGCATTTGACCTATAATCGAATACTTTGACGTGATTTTTTAGGATTATAATTATTTAATCCCTAGCGAATTCGCAAATCCGCCAATTTCGAGATAGTCAATATTAATTATCTTTCCTTGAATTGTATATTGATTAAAACACTTGTAATAGTATATTATTAAACGAGTGAGAAAGTTGGCCATTGCCTACGGCTCGTGTTGCAATTCCCCCGAGTGGCAATAGCGAACTTACTCACGAGTTTAATACTATACTTTTTCGCATTATATTAAATAATTACCTAAAGATTTTTCTGTTTATATTAAATTATAAAGAAGAATTTTTCTCATATTTGCAAATTGAGGCATTCCGCTGACAAAATTATGATGTTTATGAATTCATGTTTTCAATGGTAACCGTAGTAACAAAACAAATATGATGGAGCACAGGCTACCACATAAAAGCGGCACTCACATGTACGCGCAATCCCATACGATTGGACTGGCCCTTTCCAATCCCGGGCGAAGGAACGTACGTGTAAATGCAAAAACATCGCACAATATAAAAACGCACACTTTTTGTCTCCGCCCGTCTCGCACGGGATTAGATGCTTGAAATTTTTTAGTCTGCTTAAAAATCTACGCGCCACTCCAATCGCGACACTAGAATTTGTCCTGTACGGCCTGTGTAAGTAACGCACGATTAGAACGATATTCAATAACCCGCGAAAGAATGTATATGTGAACGTACCTAACACACTAATCTGTTGAGCACTCCACTGGAGAAATTTTGACGTTTATGAATGCCTGTTTATATAAACAAATGGCAACCATAACAACAACTAAACTATTGGGCAATGAAACTGCTATCATTTCATTGGCTGAAATCTGTTGGGCAATGAAAATGCTATCATTTGATTGGACGTCACCTGTGGAGAAAATGATTCGGCCGAGTAATCGACAACTTTCTCAATCAAAAATGATTCAGCAACGTTTATATTATTTAATAGGATGCGAAAAATAACAATGTTTCACCACGGATTAAGTAGTTTCTCACTTAATCATATATCTTTCCTTTAATTCTACGCAACTTAAGTATCATTTAAACTATGTTTACTATGTATAATCAGCGGGCCCATTATGAATCGTTGTCATAGGGTCGCAAAAGTTTAAAAAAAAAATGAATATTCCAGCTCGAGTCACCCATAGATACAGCGACAAGATATAATTCTAAACGCCGGTTGACTCTCTGATCTCAGCTTAACTGTTTAACCGTGAGAACTAAGTAAGCCGCACAGCTTGCGCATTTATTCTAGTGAAATACGCAAATAACTTCGATCGTGGAATTGAAGGCAATGTTTTACAATGTGAGGTTTATTTTCCCATATTTTACCGACCAGCAAGTTCTGCTCGGATATTTCTTCACTATTATTAATTGTTCCACTTCAGATAAATAGTGTACGTGGTTTACGTGTCTTCTAAAATTATCGACTTTGATAAAGACATAGATATTCTGGTAGTACGCCGTATGTTTTTGAATAACAAGTAGTCGTGCAGAGGTAAAATAAATCAATCACAACATTTTAAATTTGAAAATTAGATCGAAATTGATAGACGACCTGGCCCGAGGTCAGAAGACAATCGAGCACAGGTACTAGACCTCGCGCATCGGGGAATTCCGTTCGCATTCCACGGATTCATCTGAGAATCCTCTCGTTCGAACCGTTTCCACATGAAGTCAACAGAAACGGTTGCAAAATGGAATTTTTATCATTCCCCCTAATGATGTTAATTAAATGAAAAGAATTTCACACTCCGCTCGAATTAAATATTAATTTTAGGCCAGAACGCGTCTCCTGCCGCATAATTACACCTGAATTAAATCACAATTAAGGACGTCCTCAATCCAACAAATATCGTCAGCACGGTTATAAATGATTATTTTTACTTGAGTTGATGTAAATGTTTAATTTAGTGGTATTGTTTTCATCGTCTATGCATGAGACTCGACTAGGGGTGGGCCAGAAAATTATAAAGATGAGGAAAGACTAACATTTATTTTTAAATTACACGATCATAAACTCCTCGTACTTCATATAAAATATAGACTGAAACGGTGATGTTAATTATGCAATTACACCTTCTATCAGGTACTCATTTGTAAGTATGACTATTACATCAGTAATTCCTCAGTGGAATCATTTGAAAAATATGGCAGAAAGTACATCGAAATATCGTGAAGACAAAAGCCATGCCACGCAGATGATAATCCGAAAACCGTACAAGGTTCATTTCTGACACCAGAAAATTTGCTGATGAGAGAGCGAGGACTTAAAAAACAGAAGGAAGTTTTGAATGAATTCATCAAAGCGGCTCGTAATGTGAAAAAGAAATGTCTTAGTAAGTTCGAAGACAGACGTAGAGAAGTTTTATGCAAACGGAACATGTTCTAAACAAGCGTGGAATTTTATAGCCACCCATAGTAAGATACAGGTGCCAATGCTTAAGAAAAACACTGTGAGGTAGCAATTGAAAATAAAATTGAAGCGCCTTCTGGGAAAAGTTTAATTTCAACATTCTCTCTATGAAGATAATTTACCATTGATTTAAGTTAAATTAAAAATGCATATTTAGTGTGAGGGATTATCAACCAGTTTTTGTCATTATTTTTGACAAAACTATTACCTGTGTTTTGCTACAAGAACCTATGATGCACCAGGGGAGTTCGGTGTAATTCAATTTTAAACGTTTACACGTTTAAACTTTGTCCTGTTATTTACGAGCATGAAAACTGCTCATATTCGGTCCCAGAGCATCTTCAGTTCCATGACTTTTCTTATGTCCAAATATAGAATACTTCACAGTGATTTGAAGTTTCACCCTTATAAAATTCAAGTCATACAGGAACTGAAACCATTAGACGAGAGTTATCCAAACTACGGCCCGCCGGCCGGACCCCTGCCCGAGAGGTGATTCTATCCGGCCGCGAAAGTCTTTGAAAGATACTGATTTTATCGCGCGAATTCGTTTGATTTTATAATGTGTATCCATTTGACTGCAATGTTGCCGACGTTTCAAGTCTGTTTCAAATGGAAATTATTGATCTTCAAGCTAATGATCAAATCAAGGGTAAATACAAGGAAGGAAATTTCCTTCGATTTTTACAAATTTTTGGATGCAAGAGTTTCCAAATTGAAAGCAATTTGCTTGTAAAAATTTGATTTTTTCTGTTTTTATTTTTGGCCTCGCGCGAATTCGTTTGATTTTATAATGTGTATCCATTTGACTGCAATGTTGTCGACGTTTCAAATCTGTTTCAAATGGAAATTATTGATCTTCAAGCTAATGATCAAATCAAGGGTAAATACAAGGAAGGAAATTTCCTTCGATTTTTACAAATTTTTGGATGCAAGGGTTTCCAAATTTAAAGCAATTTGCTTGTAAAAATTTGATTTTTTCTATTTTTATTTTTGGCCTGTAATTTCGATTTTTTTCGGTTTGTTAAAATTTTTGTGTTAATTTTTAATTTTTGAATTTTTAGATTTTATAATCTCAATGATTGATTTTTTATGCGTAAATTTTTTTGCCGGCATTTTTCGACTAAGGTTCTGATTGTCTGCCCCTCATTTTGGATTTTTTAACCTGAATTGTGTTTTATGGCTTGATTTTTTTTACGATTATAGAGTTTCTGATGAGCAACTTATTTTGAGCTGTTATTTTTGGGCGGAAAATGGCAAGTTATATTTCTTTTGCTTGAATTTTCAATTTTTTTGGTCTGCATTTTTTTTTATTTTTCAGTCTATTAGCCTATATTTTAGATGTTTGGCCTGTATATTCGATTTCGGCCTAAATATTGTTTGGTTCAGCCAAAAAAAATATCGATTTGTTTGTCGAAGTTTTCGATTTTCTTTTTTACCGAATTTATTAATTTTAATGAGCGAATTTTTGATTACTTTAGATTTTTAACCTGAATTGTAGATTTTTATGAGCAAATTTTTTCGAGGATATTTCTAAGTTTTTAAGTCCAAGCTTTCCTTTTTTTCTCCTGATATAGATTTTGCAGACTGAATTTTTGAATTTTTTTTGGCCTGTTTTTGAATTAATTTCAGATTATTTAATTTGATATTTTTTGTTTTAATTTAAATGTAGGAGTTGTTTTAAGACACAAATTAATGTACTTTGATATTTATCTAGAAAATATAGTCTGCGGGATTTATGTTTACGGCATTACTTAATTTTCAAATATTTGTCAGAATGATTGATTTGATTTTTGCAGCCAGTTTAGTGTGCCGGGGTGCTTAAATGAATATTTAAGATTTCTTGGTATAACTTTTCAATGTGTTTTCACCCAATTTTTACTTTCTACATACAAAGTTGTATGTAATCGTGACTTTTTTCGAATTCAAAATATCAACGGACATATCTGCTTTGAGGTCCTCCGAGACGATTCCGACCAAAAATGTATGTGCCTGTTGGTGTGTCTGTATCTCAAAAACTACTAAATATTTTTAAATTAAACTTTCAACATAAGCTTCATTTGACAATACAAAAAAACTGAAAAGCTTTTGGTAAAATTTTATACACCGGAAGTGGGTAACCTTAATCGTATTTGTTTTCTTCAAAAAAAAATTTAAATACATAAAATATTATAAATACTTTGAAACAAATATTGAAGATAAAGTAATGAATGTTTACTAAAAAAAATTATCCACACTAGACAAAAAAGTGTGTCATTTTATTAATCGGATGATCATTTGAAATTATTGCTTAAAATTGAAATTCATATTGCGTTAAAAAAATTCTTCAGAAAAAAAACACAGTTCCATCATTCGCATTAAAAATCGCATGAAATAATTTTCTAATTATGTATAATTTAGCCATATTTATTTAGTATTGATGTATCTGTAATTTACTGTAAAAATAAAATTTAATGCTGCTTTAGACATAATGAGTTTTTTCAATTCACACATTCAGGTGGCCCACCACAATTGGATTTAAATCTCAATCTGGCCCCTGCGGCACAAAGTTTGGACACCTCTGCATTAGGTTACATGGCGCGACAACGGTTCTGTGAAAAAATGACTGAAAAGATATTGACGACCCCGATTTTGTTGACAATGTTTCATGTCGGATGAGGCTCATTTCCATTTCAGTGGGTATGCAAATAAGCAGATTTGCAGGTATTATCAATTGCCCGAACGCCCATTAGCCAAAAGGTTATATTTTGTTGTCGTTTTAACACGAGGCGTAATTACTTACCTTACTTCTTTGTGGATGAGAGAGGGAATGCAACGCATTAAGTCTGTCTGAACGATACGTTATTATGCTCAACACTTTTGTAGCAGAACAACTTCAAAACTTAGCGATCTTTATAATCCTTGTTTTCAACAAGATGGAGCCACGGCCCATCCGGCCAGAGCGTTAATGGCGGCCGTTCGACAGCTCTTTGGGAACTACGCAATTTCACGGTTGGGCGACATTCATTGGCCTTCAAGATCACCCGATTTATCTGTGTGCGATTTTTTCTTGTGGAACCGCCTCAAAAGCAAAGTATACACCCAATGACGATCCTTGATTTGAAAACGAGTATTCGAGAAGAAATCGCTACAATTCCCATAGAAGTTTCAAAATGCCATGCAAAATCTCGAATGCGTACGTTTGAATGGCCATCATCTATTGGATATTGTTTTTAGAAATGAATTTATTTTTTGTTTGGCATGTAATTTACTTTTTGTGTTCAACAATAAAACTGGGACAATCCACATTTGTTCACCCAGGTCATGTCGATTTTGATGATATTTTTTTTTACATTGGTATGACCAATTTATAAAGCCACGGAAAATATTGTTAGCCTTAGTCAAGATATTCAAGTTGAAAGTTTATGGGAAAGGGCGTTTTGCCGTTCTTGTGGCTCCGCGGCAGACTTGTAGTTAGTAAGAAAAAAATAAAAAACTCAGTAAGTTATGAATATTTTGATGCCAAATTTTTACCATTTATTCTGTGAAATATACTGATACTGTAACAAATAGTTGAAATGTATTATATTGCTTTGAATCATAGTAAAAAAATATAACTATATATACATTCAAAATTTTGAGGTAACAAAACATGACTTTTTCAAAAATAAAAAACTCACAGTGGTGTGTGACATTTAATCATTTTTTTTTGCGAATTCATGTGGAATGGCCCAACTTGTAAATTTATTTTTCTTACTTTTGTGAGTTACTTCAAAATGTCCCGTTCCCCTGCGGCACCCTGTATATACATGAAATTACCAACACATAAAACAAAACTTACCTAAGATAAATACGACCGTTACTACGTGGTAAACAATATTATTAATTAAACAGAATTCATTTCGTTCGACTTAAAATTAAAAACAATGTACCTACCTTCAAAACAATCGAAGGTCCCATAAAGCAGCAGATGATCAATGATTTAGATTTAATGTGGAGCCTGAAAAGAGAAGTCCAGATAAGTAACAAATCCTTAAATAATTCCAAAGCAAATATTTATTATAGGTACGTGTGTACTTTATTATTTCAATGTCAAGACGAAGCATGTTTGTAAATACCTTCAAAAGTGAATGAGAAGAAATCAAAACACTGCGAATAATAGATCCGGTTACATTATTTATTTTACGACCACTCGGGATGACAACAAACTCGACTGTAAACTATTAAAAATACCAGTCGTGGCTAATTAAATTTGGTGATGTAGTAGCAGCTGGCAGCATATTCATTCTTGAGCAAAGAGATCACCTCTAACAGGACCTACCTATCTTCGTTGACTCATTAATTACGATCCCCGTTCTAAAATTACAGTCACGATTCTTCGGAAAGAGTTCGCAAAATTCGCGAACATAATACGGATCACTTTATCTAATTCCGAACAGCGGAATGATTTCTAAAGGTAGACTTGTGAAAGCGATTCCGAGAATTAAGACGGTATGCATCGACGCCCACTAATACATCATACAGATTTCTTGTGAAAGGTGCATTTTTGCGAGATGCAATCGCACAGGAAGATGGAATCCTAACAAGACGCTCTTGGGCTCAGTTTCATGCATGGCTATCGTATAAACGACGGCTTGGTGCAAATTCGTTCTTTGTTCAATTTTTTACGTTATATTATTCATAAACATGACTAGTATTTCTTGGACAAGCCTTCGGAGCGTACAAAAAAAAAACAAATGGATTGAAGTGAAGTATCTTTGTGCGAGGTCGGTTGGTTGGAAGATTTCATCTACTATAGGTTTCTTGACGTAATTACTTTTTTATTGTTTCGAAACGGCCAAGTTAGTTCTCCGCGGAGCTTTCCTAAATACTTTGATTAAGATCTGCGGATCGGGACACGCAGTCTGGGTTTCGGAAACTGTTTGAAAATAATCACCCTTTGGACTTTGGCCAAAACTTTATTCCAAGCTGATGAATGAATGTACGGTCCCACATGTCTAAACTTGATTAATATTCAATTTTCATTTCAAACAAACTTAAAACCCTTAGTTTATTGTTTATTGCACGAACATTACATATTACATGGATTTCCATGCTAAATTCTTAATGTTCAAATATTGGCTCCCCAAATTATTTTAGAGAAAAAGTGTAAATATGTTTCTGGTAGAGAAAAAAATACTCTACATAACCATCTCCTTACTTATTTTTTTTACTTTCCATACAAAGGGGAAATCGAGGAAATTAAAACCACTATTTTAGTAAAAAATAGGTGTTGCCTTGGAATTGCTGAAACAATAAACCGTTGAACGCTGGCTGCCACGTTAATGATTTAATCACCAATTTAGGCGTATTTTAAGTAATTCTTAGGTAATATTATGAATTCGTTGAATGAAAAGATCATAATCGTAAAATTTTACTATTCTGCTAATAGCACACGTGCACCACACTACTGATAACAGAATGGTCCGCAAATTTCGAAACATTCAATGGATTTTTGTTTCAACAATTCCAAGGCATCACCTATTTTTGCTAAAATAGTAGTTTTAATTTCCTCAATTTCCCACTTAAATGGAAACTAAAAAAATAAGTAATGATATGGTTGTACACAGTATTTTTTTCTCTACAAGAAATTTATTTACACTTTTTCTAAAATAATTTGGGGAGCCAATAATTAAACATTGAGAATTCTATCAATTCTACACCCTGTATACAGAAATAGTACAATTAACACTTGGTTTGTTTCATAAATGTTCGAAACGAACCAAATGTTAATTACGTTAATTCCCATTTAATACGAATTTTCATTTAATGAGGATAAAGCGCTCAAGACAATTAATTCTTTTTTAATCATCAGGGGGTTAAGACCGCTATTTGGTGATAATAAAATAAAACCTTTGTTTGTAGTAAAAATAAAATTGTAGTTACATTCCGAATCTCAATATATTTAATTTAATTATCAGCTTATGGAGCTGGTTTATACTTTTTCTTACGGAAGAATTGAATTGTGTATATACATATAATTCACATGGACGATTTCATACTAATTAATAACAAAAAATGGTTGATTGCGTTATGTATTCAGGTCGAGCTCTTACGATCGGTCATGCCGAATGAGAAGTATTTGTTTATCAACAATTTTTTGATACACTATAATGATGTATTTTTCACGTCGAGAATCCAAAATAAATCGTTCATCATTAACAAAATTAGAATTTCGTTGCATGCTGTTTTCAAAGCAGGTATTTAAGAAAACATTTTATTTTGAGTGCGCAGACATAATAGTTGGAAAAAGAACTGTGAACAATTCAGGCTAACTATTTTTAACTTCCAAGACGGTTCTAGGGGGATTAACAAGATTAAAAATATTCTATCCTGCGCACACGTGCAATTTGCAACGTGAAACTACTTGATTTTATAAAGATGTGCATTACATGTGCAACTGTACTGCAACACAAGTCAAAAATAGAAAACTTTTCGCAATCCAAAGACTGAACCAAATTATTTCTTGTATATGTTATGCATTTTTTAATCATTATATAAATTATCTTCAATCAAGAGATTAAAAAAAATATCTGCTGCTTTATAACAACAAATATAAATACACGTTGTTTATTTTATACGCATACTTTTCTAGTTTCTAGAATTCAATCTGTACTACCGTATGAATGATCATAGTATCGCTATTTTTAATACTTAAAAAAAACTGTTTAATAAATTTTGGCCAAAATATATTTGGATCTTGTTAGTTGCTATATGAGACAGTACAGTAGTAATGTTCTAAACTGTACAATGCAACTTTTAGAAACAAAATTAGTTAAATATTAGCATTTTGAGATTCAATCATGAAATATAAGAAAAATCACCCAAAGCTCAAAATTCGAAGAAAACACGAGTATCGAGAAATGTACTGTTCCAAATGCCGAAAATGTTTCCAAAAGTCCCTAAAGTGAACGTTCGATCCAAAGACTTCAAGTTTTGTACCTATTCGAAATGGCCATTTATGACAGCCAAATATGTACACGTATTGTTTGTTATTGCGTCTCGCAAGCCAATTACTGAACTCACCGTGTACGTAATATTTAGACAGATTCAATCGCGCTCAACTTTTTTGTGTTTCCAGTTTTTTAATTCCGTAAAATGGATGATCCGAGTAAAAGTTAATCCATTTCAACTATATAACTACGTGTAAGTGAGTTTTGAAAGTGTTATCTAAAGCAAGCAAAGGTAGAGTATAACAGCAATGTAAAAGTTAAAGGTCAATAGAGACAGCGCAGTGACACAAGTAGGGTATCCCTCGGTGGGTACACAAAAGCACATGACATTTTTGACCCCCCTAAACCATTGGCGCTGCACCCCCCTCCTGGAAAAGGAATTTATTAAATTATAGTATTATTTTATATCTGTAACGTACAGTGGAGAGCTTAAAAAGGGTCCTCACTTCCAAAAATTTCGCCAATATGCTTCTTTAAAAAATGACTCATCGTCAAAATCAAAATATTAATATCTATGTGGCATGGAGCGAAGAGCTAAAAAAATATCCACACTTTCAAAATTTCCCCTTTCTAACTATACATTCTGCACTTAAGTCATGATTTTATGCATTATAAAATGCTGATATACGTGCATATATATGCATTTAAAACCTCGAAAATATGCAACAAATATGTATTGTTAAATTGAAATATGAAAGTAATAAATTAAAATATGTTATTGGCAAATGACAAAAATACATAAATACATACATAAGTTTGTTTTTAATCAAAAAAAAGTGACATACATTTATTCATGTTAATAATAAGAAATAAAAATTGCCATTTTTGTTGTAGATAATTAAGTCTTATTAATACTACAATTAACAAATTACTTACGACGAATATTGAATTATACAAAAATCGCAAATTATATTTTGCGAAAATTTAGTTTTCTTCAATTCGTAAAATTTCTTTTTATGGAAAGATCCCATAAATATGAGAATCCACTGGACGCCCTAAACTATTTCTTTCTCGTTCTACCTCTTGATCCAATACAGTGTTACGCATATTTTAAAGTAAACCGATAAAAACATGTAAACGCATAAATTTATCGCAGGATGAATTGGCAATTAATATGATAACATTTGGCCGGTATTTTCTTGAATGACTAGATGTAGGTTCGTGTCCGAAATCGAAAATTGCACGTGCATTATACATTAACAGACGAAATATGCATTATGTGGGTGAATATGCAAAATATGCAAAAATATGCATTTTGCATAAAATCCTGTCTCTAGTCATGACTCAAAATGACCTTCATATTTTCAACCGAGTCACTTATACTAGACGACTCACCCGACTCACTTCACTGCCTCGACTCTTTGAGTCTGCTTACTCAAGAATTACTTATCTCTAGTACAAATATATTATTATATCTCTAGTGAATTTCAAGGCCACTTTAGAAATATAAAATCGGTCCCTCTTATAGTAATTCATATCGTGTTCTTACGCTAATATTTTATGTTCATGTCCAGTTCAGGCAAAACAAAGCGGTTATCGGAGCTCGAAACTCATTAATGCATTCTTGATCGTCCGGAAGTTTTTTTGCCCATTAAATTCCCGCCTTCATAAATCATAGAAGCAGTGACATAATTTTGCTGAAAGATGGGCAATAAAGTTTGATGGCACCGGAGCTTTTAAAGTGCATTTGGATTAATGGCAGACGTGGATGCGTGATTGCGATTTTGCGATGGCTCCGGGAGTAAATTATTCACTTCCCATTTTCAGAACATTATGATTATTATGTTTGCCTCTCAATGCCAACATATCAATCTTGCTATAACTTGCAGAGTGCAATCGATGCTTAAGTAATTTAAATTTAAAAAAGGACATCCTTTAACTGTGTAGTTTAATAATATGCTAAAGGAACTTTTCAACAAAATATCATTATTTTGCGTCTATAGTTTCGTTCGTTACAGTGTCATTATAAAAGCGACAGTGACAAAAATTAAGAACGTGTGCGTTATCAACAAAGTGCATTTTATTGAAGAAGTTCCTGAATCTAAAATGTATCACAAAGTAATGGCTTCCACCATCAATCACAATATACTAAAATTGTTAATCGTAATTTTGAAGTTAAATGTTTACAATATTCAAATTGTATATAGATGGCCAGTGTATTAAATACTACTACTGCTGCTAATAGAGTCTACAGTCTGCCTGTTCAGACTTTGATTTGGTTGTATATATTATATTACAGAGTAGATGTTCCCAACCTGCAGTAAGCACACTGATACCGGTACGCGATTGTCAAGTTACCGATATGGATAAATGAATGAAATATTAATGCAAACAATATTTTTGAGAGAGACAAACGACCGAAAACCAATGAAAGCACTTGAGAATTTATGATACTTTTTTCCAAAAATATTTACCCACTGGTACGCCACCAGATAGTCTACTACAACAATTTTAAAAGATTGGGAACCTCTGTTCCAGAGGATGGATAGAATATTTGTCCCATAGCGGGAGGAACCGACAGAAAGTTTGAACGACTATTGAGTAAAAGAAGGATTTAAAACCTAATACTATTTTGTATTAATCATACTTGAAGCACCTAACTATTTTTTTATTAGAAAAAACACGTATGTATTATTTACTACAGTGTAGACTTGTTTCTTCCGAAAGATTCTTATCGGTTTCATATTAATGCTAGTACGGTGCCCAAAAATAAGTTTGGCTACAGCCCAAAACTATTTAAGTTAGGCCTTGGGAAAGATGGAAGGCAAGAGAAAGATATTCGGGTTGAGGAATATACGACCATGCTTCAATATATTATCGAAGTAAATATGCAGATCAGCAGCAGATAATGCAATAATAGTGATTCTCAATTATTATAAGACGCTTCAAAGTATTGCGGATTGACTGAGGTTAGAGGTTTCAAATTTAAAACAAGTCTTCAGGCGATCATTGCCACTCGTACTCTCTTTCGTTACCATTAAATATTCAGGAACATTTCAACAAATAAATAGTTTTTGATATTAACACATTAGTTGTAGGTATTCTTAAGACAAATAATATGAAATAACAACTTGCCAAATAAAAAGACCAATTTTTTGGAACTAGCTTTCACTATTCTTAATATATTTCCATCAAAATTTTGGAGTGCAAGAGGATGTGAGTGGTCATGAATCACTGATCCCACCTCGACAAATTATGAAAAAATGGAACAAAAAATTTAGATATGTATCTGCGACTACACTAATGATCTGCAATAAATCTAGATTATTCGGTTTTGATTTATGGTAAAATATCGAGGTCCATATGGGCCCCAGCGGAATCTGGCGCTGTGGGTGTAAAAAATAATGAATTTCGTAGGTGCACCTAATTGAATTATGTGATAAACGTAGGTATTCGGTGTGACCGACGTGCTTAAAATAAATGACGGGCGAATTATGTTTGGTGTTCAATCATTTCTGGAAATACCAGAAGTCATTTATCCAGAACAGAAATTATGTCAAATAATATGAGGCAGTGTTTGTTAGATTATTGGAGGCGCACAAAGCGTACGATCAGAAGCCAACCATTAACGTTTAAAGGTCTCGGTTACTATAGAAGCTATTTATGCACGGTTATGAAATAATAGCACTAAACTATACAAGATCAAGAACAATCTATAAAAGAAATTTGCACGGTCTTTCAGAGCTTTTCGAATGAAGTGTTTAATAGCTTTCTGCCTAACACAGCGCTGCATACTGAATAAATAGCGAGGTAATACAAGAAGCACCGTAACACCATAGATCTCATTAATGCTTATTAAAGACCATAAAAATTACGATTATTACTGAATAAATAACCACAAAACGTGATATTCAAATGAATACGTATATTGCGCATATTACGACGACTTCCTATTCCTTATCCATGTTTGTAAATTCAATTCCTTCCACGCGTCTTAGCTAGGAAGCTGATTCCAATGACGACTGTTATAACTTAACGGACTTTTTCAGGGAGTGATAGTACAATGACATATAAAATCATCTATCGGCATGACTTGTTGCTACTGAGAAAAATATCTGCTATTGTTAGCCTTGTTTTTACTGAAACCTCTTTTGTTACTAGAAGACTTTTTAGGCATGGATATTAAAACGGTCGAGCTGTTTAAAGATTCGAAAAGAGAAAGGGGGAACAGGAATTACAAACTAGATTTGATGCGGCGCATTCCAACAAAGCTGAATCAGGTATATAGCAATTGATTTGCACTAATTAGGCTAATCCAAACACGGGTGATATTTTTTAGGCAATTTTTAATCGCCCAAAAGTAAATAAGTGCGAGCGCAGAAGTTCCACATATTTTTTTCAGACAAATAGTGTTCAGAATGAATGGTTTGATTTGAAAACATTTTAATCGTTATTGAGGCGTTTCGAGTCGAATTAAGCACTATTTTCGGCAAAAGTTATTTTGCGCATCTCGTTTCCCAGAAGTCCCACAATTTTTTTTCTCCCGACAAATAGTGTTAATAGTTCAGATAAATGGACAATAAATCACGCTTGGACGTATTTTGCAGGCAGTGTTGCCACGCGTCAATACCACTTTCACCACACCAAACTAAGAAAATTCAGCACTTTTCACCATCATAAAAAAGGGGCAAATTTTAAATGTTCGATTTTACACAATGTTTATTTAGTAAGAAATAAATGTTATTGATTTATTTTAAACATAAACAAATACATACAAATGAATGAATAAACATGTTATTTGAATAATAAACGTTGGAAACAAAAAAAAAAACTAAATGAATGCAGTGTGCATACGATATATTCAGTTTATACATATCTTAGGCTTAGTACCATGAGATTATATAAATTATATTCGAAAAAATATAAAATACAAATTATAGATAAATATTTGTATATTTAGCTGTCTGTACCTGAGTAATGGCGTAATCGTATAATCTCCTATTGCAGTTTTAGAATGTAGTATTTGATTGAGTGTGTTGGTAGTTAATTTATTCCTTATTTTAGTCTTATTTAAATTAATTGTTGAAAACAAACTTTCACAATTTGCACTGCTGTGTGTTGAAGCTAAGCAAACCAATTTTATTATTTCATTATATTTAACAGAACCATCCGAATTAAAAACAATTTAAACTTTTTTCCAAAATTCAATTGTATCATTAGTATCAGTTTAAACGTAATTTCTAAATAGTCGCCATAGTCGATTGTTTTCTTGCAAGAAAAATGCTGCATTTGGCTTCTTCGTTTTAATGGTCGAAGGATCTATTAATGGCATTCTTTTAAAATTGTTGCTTATTTCCTTGAAATGAGATGGTATATTTAATTAGCAGACTTGATATAAAATGTGTTTAAATCTTATGATGTCTTCTGCAGTAACCTCATTTTTTTTATTTCTAACAGACTACGAGGCTCTAAATAAACAGTTTAAGAAACAAAATTACGGGGATTGCGGATTTGTTTTCTGTTAATGTGTTTTTTGTATTCTGTCTTTTAACAATCATCCAACAAAATTATATATGTTTACTCATATTATTGCTTTATGAATACGTATCATTGGCGACTCTCCTTAAAATTCCTTATTAAATCAATAAAAATTGGCACATGATTTAAAAATTGAAAATATAACTTTGTGAACATTAAATATTGTTCATCCATCAGAACACCTACAGACCGGTTTCGACCTTTCAGGTCTCATCAGTGTGGTTAGTTGCTGATGTCCATATCTTGTCGGTGTTAAAGCCACCCGGATTTGGTTCAGTACAGCATTCAGGCAATAGATTCCGCCACTTTGACGTTTCTACCCATAACTTTGTGACTTTATTATCAAGTTGGTAGTAAACGGCTTCATTATTTTTTACTAGAAACTCAGACGTGAAATAAACGATACATCATTTTAATTTAAGTAGTCTGTGATGGGAGAAGAATTTTATTAGGTTTTACCTCAACAAAAATCTGAAAATATGTTAGTATGAGTGTTAATTTTTTGAATACACATTTCTACCTTTATCTTTTAAACCTCCTCGTTAATTGCTCTACCCCAACAGGTATTTCTTTTGCAGCATAGGACGCACATAATGCAAATGCGTGACACGCATTTTAAAATAAATAAATGAGGTATGTAATTTTGAAATAGTGTACTAAGTGAATTATGTCGTCCCATCATGACGTTTGCTGCGTCCGCAATCATTCTTTTACTATTTATATTATTATTAGTAAAAAAAAAATACAATGGAATTATAAATATGTTTAGCAGAACATTTAGATATCTCTGTTCATTCTAAAAAAAATGTCACAAACTTTACTGTTATCTGTTATTACAGCTATATATGTGTACCCACATCTGTCGATTCACCAATAATAAGTTAAAATATTTGTTATTAACTCCGTTGCTTTTGTTCGTCCACACAACGTTTTATCCAAGAAATTATTGTCAACATGCAAATGCTTGATTAATACCACTATGTCAGCTACTTAGAAATGCCAGATTATACTCGACTAGGAAACTTGGAATCCGTTTCGCAGCTACCAATGCTGGTGAAGCTAATTTCATGCTTCTTGCTTTTCGTGTATTTTTAAATTTCAGCCTTGCCGCAAACATAATCAAAAAAACAGTACTAATAAAAAAATTGTCACTCCTTTTTTACTGACATGTATCCACAATTTAAATTTCTTCCTCACATGTAATTTTACATCACTGCAGGTTGTGCTCCGGGGTTGAGACTACCTGTTGCTAGACAGTATTTTGAAAGCAATATAATTGTTAATTACATTTAATTACATTTAATGACAAAATGATTATAACAAAAACATGATACTCTTACATTTATGAGTCTTATTAGAACTACAAAACTAACTATTTATTGAAACAACTACTTTCGTGACTAATGCCACACCGAATATTGAATTAAACAAAAAACATAATTTATGTTCTACAAATACAAAAAAACTATCAAATTAACTCATTGTCAGATTAAATGTTATTATTACTGAACATCAATCTAATTTCGTTTTTAAATTACCTTATTATTTATTCTATACAGGATTTAACAAAAGTAACGAATAATTGGTAATTTTTTTTACTACTTATTTTTACATACAAAATTATATGTACATTCATTTTAATTAAAAAATGCCATTTTTTTTAATTCCAAGTTTTAGGAAAAAAATATTTAATCAAAATAATGACGTTATTGTTTTGTTTATAACTTTTTTTTTGTTTCGTCACTATAACAACGAGTTTTGTTTTTCCAAATAGAATCTATACTTTTTGTTTCTATTTTATAATTTATTTTAAATAAATCGAGGAAATAAATGAAATGATGAAAGCATTTGATTGTTTTGCATATTGAAATTATTAGAGAGAGAGACTATATATTTATTGAGACACTTTTACAAATGACCTCAACTGGCAATTGATGAAATTATTATTTATTTATAATTATTATTTCAAGTTAAAATGATCGTGAGGGTGCGGGGGTGGGGACAACTTTGAAATCTTAAATGGGAAACCCCATTTTTATTGCAGATTCGGATTCCCCATAAAAAAATATGTAACTTTTATCTGAAACACTTTTTTTGATTCGTGATAGATGGCGCTGTAATCGCAAGAAACTTGATTTTTACGAATATCTGGAGAAATCACACATCGGATCGAAAAAAAAAACACATATTTAATTTTTAAAAAGCTATTCAACGTCCCATTAGCCTCCTAACAATAATATATAACTGTTTGAAAAGGCCCTCCTGGTTAAACTGATGCCAAACTTAGAACAAAGAAAATTAATACGAAGCCACTAGTTCGGCTTCCAGAAAAACCACTGCACAATAGAGCAAGTACACAGAGTGGCAAAAAGAATAAAAACAGACATGGAAGAGAAGAGATACTGCACAACAGCTTTCTTGGATGTCACACAAGCGTTTGACAAGGTTTGACATGATAGGCTAAAGTATAAATTAAAGAAAAACCTACCACACCCCTTTTACAAGGTGCTTCTGTCATACCTAACAAATTGTCACTTCTAAGTAAAAAAAGGAGAAGCACAGACCTCCCTCGAGCCAATACTCTTGGTCGCCCCCAAGGAAGCGTCCTTGGACCTATACTACCTACTATATACGGCTGATCTGCCGACAACCCAATTCACTGAGCAAGACACCTATGCAGACGACAAAGCAATTATGGCATCACATCGAGACCCAATCACTGCCTCTCAAGATCTTCAATAGCATGGCTCAAAACTAGAGGAATGGTTAGAAATTACGAAACTTGGTCCAGCCTCCCTCCACCCCTACTCCATTAGGGTGAAAATTGAAATTGCTTTAAAATCGTGATTGGAAAACCCAATTTTTTATAGCAAATCCTGGCTTTTTAAGATAAAATCCATTGATTCGACTTGATATTAAATTGATATTAAATTTCCCCACACATGGCGCTGCATTCAATTCACTTGGAGGTGTTTTCAGCTAACATTTCAAGGTTAGAATGCTTTCGATTCCAGCGCCACGTGTGATATGAATTTAATATCAACAATATAAAGTCAAATCAATGGATTCTGTCTTGGAAAGAAAGGATTTGCTATAAAAAAATGGGTTTTTCAATCACGATTTTGAAGCAACTTCCATTTTCAACCGAATGGGGGTGGGGGGTAGGGTGTATCGAGCTTCGTATAGTTGAATAGCTTTCTGAAAAGTTTTTTTTCTTTTTTCGATCCAATATGTAATTTCTCGAGATATTCGCAAAAATTAGGTGTCTTGCCTTTACAGCGCCATCTATCACGAATCGGAGAAAGTGTTTCAGATAAAAGTTACTTATTTTTTTATGGGGAATCCGAATCTGCAATAAAAACTGGGGGTTTTGTTATCAAATTTTATTCAGAACTTTTTTATCCGATGCGTAGTTTTCAAGTTTTCAGATAAATCGGCCACCCTGTATACATATTTAGTGTAACTGTGCAGTAACAACAACATCCAATTTGTGATACTTTTATAGTTTTTTCTGACTGTAACATTAGAGGAGACGTAAAATAGTTCTCTGCATCTAACGCCAATATTCTTACTTCTTGTCTCAACAGCTGTAATATTTTTAAAGCAATCATAATCAGCGGAATATAGAATAGAGCTTCTGAAAGTGTGGGTCGCGATTCCACAGGGAAATTTATTCAAAATAATTCAATACTTCACCTTCCTGACAAAATCTTACAACACCCTTTTACTAGATTTACAGATAGTCATGCGAAAACAGAGCAAATTCTAAACCTGAAGTTGCGCCTTTCCTTGATCAGTGAAAAAAAAACAAAAGCAAGTACTTTCAAAACTTTCCAAACTTACCCAAATACAATTGTACTTCATGTTACAGGCAAAATCTAAAAGAACCCTTTCATTAGATTCCCAGATAATTTTAACCCTGATCCTGCGTCTTTCCTTTATCGGTAAAAGGAAAATATAAAAACCATTGTCGCACTCATAAAACTTTACCTAAAATCGATTGCACTTTATGTTCCAGGCAAAATTTAAAAGCATCCCTTTAATAGATTTCCTGATAATGGAGCATATCCTGAAGAAATTAAATGCATCGCTTGGAAAACAGGAAGACCCCACTTCAATTCAAATTAAATTATAATTAGAATCTGCCATAGCAAATATGTACAGTTGAAAAATAATGCCTGCAATCAAAAAAAAAAAATCAGACCAGTGAAACTAGGTTTTCCTTTCCTAATATGTTTACCGCCTACGGCTCCGATACAATTTGGAAATTGTTTGCTCATAAAATTCAAGATGTGATAAGTTGTCCAAGATTTCTTTACATGTTTCTTGAATTATTTCTCAACTTAAGAGTCTTAGAAAGGCTGCGATAAATTAATAAATAGTTGTTTCAATAGATATTAAAAAGATATTAAACTGTTTCCAGATATCTGAAAAAAATGTTTTATTATTAAGGTATACGTATAAAATCAAGATTAATGACTAAGAAATTAAATTTTTATTGATTATTAAAAAAAAACAGAAAATTTCAATTCACCCCAAAAATAAAGTGTAGCAAAAAACAATTCAAATAGCGCAGTAAATTTCCATAGGAGTTAATGGACTCCGCGACCGACTTCTCGACTCTTAAAGTTGACTCACTCATGAGTTACCAATACAAAATCAACAAAAACTTACCCCTTCAAGTACTGGGACTAAAAATAAAGAGGTATATGCCCTTTGTGCTTCGATTGAAGGCAAGGAGACATCAAGTAATCTCATTTTTCAAGCAGAATCAACACGTGGGAATGATGCAGATGAAACAGAAGAACCAACGACTTTTTCGAACAAAACGAAATCTATATCATCACATAAAGACCCCTTTATTGAACTTATTATGAGAAAAGAAACACGAAGAGAAGGAACCTGACGAGCGCAAGTATTTCCTCCTATCCTTGCAGCCAGCCGTCCGTAAATTTTTGGATGACCACAAATGTTTTGTCGCGGCGAAAATAATTACAGCAGTTATCGGGACAACTGCACATGCAAAATCAACAGTCCTTACGCTTCAATCTTCAATAGTCATTTTACCAATTATTTTGAAAATGTTTCACCAATAAATGCGACCGGTCAAGAAATTTAATCATGACAGTCACCATCGGCAAATTAAGCCGAGTGGCTAGATGGCAATTCACAAATATCTCATGTATCAAAAAAAATATCCTCTTATATCACAACATTGCGAATTGAAGTACATTGATATGCAATTCGAGCTTTGATCCATCAAAACTGCTACAACTCATTCTGAAGTAGTAACTCATGAGCGAGTCTTTTTCTGCTCGTCAAACTTATTTCAAGGTAAAATGTTCCACTTCGAAAAAGTTTTCGGTTTTTTTTTAAGGTGAAGACGTTTTTTTACCTCTATTCTGAAGTAAACAAAAAAAAAATTGGTGGGTGATTCCGTAAACCTGTAAACATCTAATAATCTCTCATTAATGTACGGATACGCCAACAATCATTAAAATTAGCGCAGCAATACAAGTTATTTCGTCTTCACGATGATAAAAATACGAACGATGTTCAATCGTCCGTGCGCGAAGCCAATTATTGTCGGGAGATATTTAATCTTGCAATGTTCTAATTGCTCGATAGAAATCAACCGTGCGCGATCAGCCATATGGAATGGTTTCGGAAACCGATATTTTCTCGCTGCATTTGATCGAAGCCTTGAAAAACTCATCTTTGCAGTGCTTCGCTATTGCGTAGTATTTTTTAAGCCTATCGATTCGACTCCTACACATGTTGATGTGAGAATGTGAACAGCAAAAACTACGTGGGTCGACATTCATTGATTGACCTCCTGGCATTGTTAAATATCATCAAATTATCGGCGTTTACGGGCACTTGATCGAGCACCGTTCCCAGATTGGGAATGAGTCGAGACACAATGACCAGCAATTAACATCGATAGAAATTTTGCATGCCTTATCACGCCGGCCCAATTGTCACCCAGCCATTAAGTCACTTATCGCACAAACTTATCATGAGAAGTCTAACAGTTAGACATATAATTCGACCCCACACTAATTATTCCACATAAAGTAATTATCTTATCTAACAACAAATTTGAATTTATAATTCATGTAAAATATGAAAACTTCCTACATGCAACATGAAAAATTACTTTCACCCAAATACTGTGGAATATTTCGACTATTGCAGGTGTAAACCTTTATAAGTTAGTTTCTTATGTTTTTGCAAAAAGTATAGTTATAAAGTTCTGATCATTCTTAATGTTTTTTCGGTGGTCCGAGCCTGAGGAATGATGTTACCATTCCAATTATTCCGATTTAACCAGCTCACTGAAAAATTCGTAAAATCGATAACGAATACCAACCGAAATTTATAACATAACTGTGCTCATTATATAACAAACGATGATTCGCCCAGACAAATGGTATATACAAACATTTGCTTCTATTCCTCAAATTCGAAACAAATAACATTCCATCATGTTGCTAACTGAATTGTATGAAATAAATATT
The DNA here is from genome assembly GCA_910593695.2 of Ocypus olens. Lineage (NCBI taxonomy): Eukaryota > Metazoa > Arthropoda > Insecta > Coleoptera > Staphylinidae > Ocypus > Ocypus olens. The sequence continues at coordinate 17,595,921 of OU343057.1, forward strand.
TCATTCCTTAAACTCAGAATCCATACGATGTCCATAAATGGATGCAATATTTATTTACACAATGACCACACAACCTCAGGTAATTTTATTACCTGCATCAATTTCATTACTTGGCAATTTTCATCTGCACTGATGCAACTCGAATAGAAATACACATTTACGACCTGGTCCCTACATGGAATAGAATCTTTACAAATAAATCTATTCGGTCAGCAATGCTAACAAGAGGTCAGGTGTTATACATGAACAAACTACGGGGGGTGTAAATTAAAATTATATTTTAAAGTTGCACAATTGATACTGTTTATAATTAATATATTATTTTATATATACATGTATATATTAGGGTGGTTCTTAACATTTTTTTCGTCTCAGAAATGCCCTCCCATGGTCAGAAAATGTTCTAATTGATGAGAAAATATGACGGATAACGTGACCAGATGGTTCCCTTATCAAAAACCCACTTCTAGAGCCCAAAAACCGTTTTCAACTTAAAAATGAAGAATTAGTCAAAACTTAATGAGGGACGGTAAAAATCATCAGTTTTACCATCAAGAATACATCAATATTGACAAAAAATGCTCTTTATTATCAGAGTTAGTGGGATTTAAGGATTTACTTTGCAAATTAAAATTTCAAACTTTAGTTGCAAAAATATCAAATCTCAGAAAAAAAGAAAACTACAATTTCAATGATAACATTTAGGAACGAAAATAATGTAATTTAAATGCATTACAAATTATACCCGCTCGGAATCTTTGGATTGGGCAGATTAGAGTATTAAAAATATCACATTCTTCATTTACGAAGCATTAAAAAAAATATTCCTCTCAATTTCTTTCTAATAAAAGTTTTTTCTCAATGCTGCCATTATTCGTCTCAAAATTCTTCCATTTTTAAATTTTAAACATTTCATATAATTGAAATTTTTCCATTTCAATCTAATATTCATCGACCAAATTCGACCAAATCGAACTTCTGCGCTATCTATAATGATGAAAGTCATAAAACTTCTCTTATTTCATATTTTGCTAAGCAATTTAAATTTTCTCGCTGAAGTATTTTAAAGTTTCATAAAAGTGGATCGTCAATACTTGATGTCTATCTGACTCCAAGGTTAGTAAAATCTTCATGACTCATGTTTTTGTTATTAAGTGATAAAATTTCATGTGAAAACTTTCTTATTTCGAATACTTTAGAGAAATGTTCAAAATTTTGTTCGAGGTGCATAGGGAAGGCTGGAATCGCCTGACATGATTATGTGGCTTAGTTTCTCAGTACACCTGATAATGAAGAGCATTTATTGTCAATATTTATGTGCTCCTGATGGTAAAACTGGTGATTTTTACCGTCCCTCATTAAGTTTTGACTGATTCTTCATTTTTAAGCTGAAAAACGGTTTTTGGGCTCTAGAAGTGGGTTTTTGATAAGGGAACCATCGGGTCACGTTATCCGTCATATTTTTTCATCAATTAGAACACTTTCTGGCCATGGGAGGGAATTTCTGAGACGAAAAAATTGTTAAGAACCACCCTAATATATATATATATATATATATATATATATATATATATATATATTTAAAAACGAGCAATGCTCTATAAGTATGGACCTAAAACAGATTTAAAAAATTCTCAAAACCATTTCTAGGGTATGTGTAGGGGAATCAGTATGAACACAAAAATTACCTTCAATAAGCAACCCCTGAGGCTGTTTTTTTAATGACAACACCCCCTTTGTGATACATTGGAAAGCTCTTGAAAATTGCTATTTAATAATATTAAATAAAATACTTCTTGTTAGTCTAATTTTTGTGCAATACGCAAAATAATTTTTATTATTTATACCAATTTCTCGTTCTAAATATCAAATTAAACCATTTTGATGCTTATGAGGTCAAAATTGTAAATCACTTTATTTTTTAGGGTTTCAAATTAAATGCAGAATCTAACTGCGTTAAAAGGCCATTGTTTAAAAACAGAGGGTGATCGAAAAATTCTGATAACATATTGGAATTCAGAATAAAAATTTCACTTAGAAACACCATAAATGGTTAATATGCCAAAAATTGTGTTTACCACAATGACAGCGATTCGTGGCTTGTCTACATTCTACTTCTGCTTACTTCACAAATGGCAGTCGCGATGACATGTGACGCCATTTGCAAAAATGAGAGCATTTTTCGATAGGGTGATAACTTTTGCGTCACCTGTTATCGTTTCCTGATATCGCACAACTCTGCCTGTCTATGATTATAATATAATAATTGGATCTTTATTTGGTCAAACTTGAAATTGTGTAATATCACTAATCACTCTAAGAAGTTATACAGGGTTGGGCAGTCAAACCACACTATTTAACAAAGCTTGTATAGTGTGTGCGTATGTGGTGGGGCGAAGCAAACAGTGACTTTGACTTTGACAATTTCAACTTGAGTTAATAGAACTGAACTGTAATACTCTCCTGAAACAAACTTTTCATACAGTACCATTACTAGAATTTTATGAAAATTTAAGTCCAGATAATTTCCCAAATCTAATTACTTATGCAATGAAGATAATGACAATGTTCGGCTCATCTTATATATGCGAACAAATCTTTTCAACAATAAAGCTTAGGAAAACTTCTTTAAGAAACAGAATTACAGATGAGCACCTTTCATCAGTTTTAAGAATTTCTGCTTCGCAAATGGAACCGGACTATGATGAAATTTTGATGAAACAGTCTCAATTTCATTTTTCTCATGCACCATCAATCAGTAATGACACCAGAAAATAAAGTGATAATACTTCACATCAAGAACTACAATAAATTCATTTTATATTTTGTGCTTATAATTTTGTTACCTTTTGCTTTTTTACTATTAAAATAATAAGTGTATGTAATAATATATGTATATGTTTATAGAACACATAAATTAGTTAACGATTAAGCATTATTCTTTGGCCCGCTACGATTGTCTAGTTATTACAAATGGCCCGTCTTAAAAAAAGTTTCCCCACCACTGACAACACTGATTTCCAACAAGATGGAGCAACTAGTAGTACAATAAAGGTGCCACAGGACCTGGACTCTTGTGATTAATTTTTATGGGAAAATCTGAAGTCAAAGGTTTTTGAGACAGATCGAGGAAGAAGTACGAGCAATAAAATCTGCGGTACTACGACGTGTCAGTGAGAATTTCAGTGTGAGACTCGGACAATGTATACAAAATGATGGACGCCACCTTACTGGAGTAATGAATATTTTCTCAGCTTCTAAAATAATTTCCATTTATTTTCTGAAGATTTGCACCAATGTATGAATACAAAAATGTATCTGTATACTTTGTTTTAAACCTGTAAATAGTGCAGTTCGACTGCTCAAACCTGTATTTTCAATATTTAACCAACGAAGTCCATCGTCGCATTAGCCTGGAAAACGGTTTAAATTTCAAAAAATAAATTGTAATGCAAAGTAATGCTTAGGTCTTAAGACAAAAAAAGCTAAGTATTTTAAAATCATTTAGAACATTGTACAACTGGTCTCCAAGGACACGAGATACCGAACAGTTCCTTTTATTGTCTATACATCATGTTATGGATTTTGTTCGGCTGGTGTATTCAATTAATACTGGGTAATGTAGCTTAATCGCACGGCAATGTACTTAAGGCCTGATTTGTGTATATTCTAGTGTACATATTATAATTCGGAATCTGAGTGAATTTACTTCAGCGATGCTCATTCATGTGGAACTCTTTGGAATTCGATTATCGTTCGCCTGCAAATGATATCAAAGCTATATCATTTAGTTACAGGAGATACTTTAAGGGTATTCATTAATTATTTACACAACAAAATGAATATGGTATTAACTAGAACCAATCTCTCTTCTCGTTCCAATTATACATTTTGTATTACGTAAGTGACATTTAAATGGTAAAATGTATGTATTCTTATAACATCATGCCATACTAATTTAATCGGAAAACAATACGCTTTCAGTTTATGGATTTATCGCAAATATTCCACATTCTTGTATGGCGTAAGCGCGCAGTTTAGTAATAAATCAAAAATGCAATTCCTGTGAAAAAAAAATTAATAACACGAATCGTGGTTTTCATGAATACATCATCGAATTTGATTTCTAGTTGGTGTAATTCTACGAACAAATTCCAATTACTGAATTATGCATTACAATTTCAAAATTCATGCATCACCGATTTTCCATGGGATGTACGTCAATATGCAGAAATATATATACCACCTGTTGAAGGTCTAAAAACAAATTATGAAGGGTATTAATGCCAATATTAACAGTGTAAACTTTGATAATCACTGAAGTGTATAATTCAAGAGGTAAACTCACCATTATCTAACATTTATTTGCGCGAAAATATAAGTTCTAGAATATTGTTATTTTGGCTCGAACATTTTTTATTTTCTTTACAACATTTGTCTATTATAATTCCTAATTACGACTTAATAATGGACCAAATATTTACAATTACAACATTAAAAGAAAATTAGAACAAACAAAACAATATCTCCTACGTAACATTCCTAAATGTTGCACAAGATTTTCAATAAATTTGGCAGGACGATCTTCAATATAAGCTTTTTTTAATATCACACCCAACTCTTGAAAGAATAAATTTAGGGTTTACCGCGCATCGACAGAATCGTCATTCGCGCACCAACTCTTAAGCTTCGCGCACAATTGTCGGGATCGGACGGATGGCACGCATAAAATTGTTTAACACAGTTGTAAACGAGTCAACGCACATTTATGTCCGTCCGCTTCCGACAAGTGTCCGCGTAGCTTTATTATCCTAAAATTCTAATTGACTCTTCAAAAGCATTAAAAACAACGATATAGTTATTCTGAATACAAAAATATCCAAACTGCAGCTATAAATGACCTTCCAATAATAAAATCGGGTTCTCCTAGAGAAGACTCCGTGGATTTTTCAATCTCACCGCACTTTGATATGCGAGATAGATACCCGCATGTTGTACTTATTTAAGCGCAAAACAATAAAGGTCCAGATTATGGATTTATCGCAAATATTTCACATTCTTGTATGGCGTAAACATGCAATTTAGTAATAAATCAAAAATGTATTTCACGTGAAAAAATAAATAACACGAGTCGTGGTGTTCATGAATACGTCGAATTTAATTTCCAGTTAGTGCAATACTACGAACAAATTCCAATTTCCGAAATATGCATTACAAAATTCATGGATCGCCGATTTCCCAGGGGTTGTACGTTATATATGCAGAAATATTTGTCACCAGTTAAAAGTTTAAATTAAATGCAAACTATGAATAGTAAAATAAAAGAAAATGCGATATTTTTCATTACATGCTTGTAGTCTCAAGACACATTATAGTGGATGGCGAAATATATTGAATTTTTTTTTAAATTTTTAATTCATGTAATGTTTACCGCACATCGACAGATAAGTCATACGCACCAACCCACGATATCCTATAGTTCTAATGGACTTTAATGCAATAAACAGAACGATAAAGCTATTCTGCATTTAAAAACAGCCAAAATACAGCTATAATAATGAAATTCTAATAATTCTAATAATGAAATCGTGTTCTCCTAGCAAAGTCCGTCGATTTTTTAATCTTATCGCACTTTGATATGCGAGACAGATATCCGGATGTTGTGAAGGCTGTACAAATAAAAAGTGCCATCCTTGTGTACATAGATTTTTGAAGGAAGATGTATTGGCCAAAAGACCAACCAATCATTTTCAGCAACAAATTAACAGAAATTATCATCTAATGGACCAGACATAAAAAATCTGGTTAAGGAAAACAAAAACGAGAAAAAATACTAGACACGTGAACTCGTTTGAAAATAGACATTACACATGTAGTTAGTTTACAAAACTAAGGAAATTGTCTAAGGAAGACAAATAAACTAAAATAATTTGCGGAAAATAAAGAATAAAATAAAACACTTTTAACTTTGTTTTGTATAACTTGTATATTTATTTTTGTGATACAATACAAAGAATAAAATTAAAATAAATATCCAAGTTATACAAAACAGGGTTACAAGTGTTTTATTATAGTATTCAAAATGTGTAACGAAGTAGAAACCTCCAGCATAAATAAATAAAATAAAATTGTCGAGAAAGAATTTCCATAAAACCCACAGGGAAGCCGCGAAATCGTCGAAAGAAGGTAAAATCCAATTTTCTAAAAAATTCTAGGGAAACCATCAAGAGATCAAAAAAGCATGTTCTAGATGTTGCAAAACATTTAAAAACGATAAATGATTTACAGTTCTTAGCATATGCAGAAAAGCAAGAATAAAATATAATTTACGAGAAATATATCTACTATGAAGCAGAGAAATAACGAAATCGTCTAAAAATAGAACTAGAAATCTATTCGAATGCAGATGCAGAAAGGTCAGCGAAGCTAAAAATAAAGGATGTTGTTCAGATTTCTAGATTGTGTTTGTGCTGTCTTTTTTTATCGATTTTTAATTAGACATTTGGCGAGTTAACAATATGAAGAATTTGTTTCAGTTACTGAAGCTTACGGAATCTTATTTAAAAAAAATATGTAAAAAAATCATTGAATGGAAAACACCTGTATGACAAGGAATTCAATATGGCAGTGCTTATCAGGAAAATTAATTATTTGATACAAAATCAACGCTTCTAATCCAGATAGATGGTCTTAAGAACAAAGTTAATATATTTTGTAAGCGGCTTGTGGCAATTGAAGAAAGATATGTGATACATAATCTGTTTAATGCTGAAAGGCATTACTACATAATGCAAGGTGAATGGTAAAGTTTGTGAAAATCACCCCATTTGCCTTCAAATAAGGTTTTCAGGTTATAACCGGGTTGCTCTCTGAAAGTCAAAGTTATGAAGACGTACATAGTATCAGTACTTGATTCTTTTTATTGATTGTGTTACAGTTTTTAAAACGACGTTGTTACACAATTTTGTCATGAATAAGGTAATCGAAAAACTAAGAAATTTTTTAAAAACAAGTCTTACAGATTTAGAAAGGTATGTAAAATTATTTTGGATTATTAATAAAGAATACCCAACGATTTTAGTAAGTAGGAGAGATATATATTTTTTATTGATTTTTTTGCTTCTAGTAATTCTTAGCTTTTTCATTCCAGTGATTACCTCCACGATGAACCTCTCCAGAAGCCAAGAAAGCTGCGAGGAAGATGGTACTGAGAGAAGAAAAAAGAAGACCAGCAAGCTTTTAAAATTGACAAGAGCGACGTTTCGAGAAACCAACGCAGGAAAGTCTGCGAGAGTAATGAAGAAAACGAAAGGGAAAACCGAACACAACAAGAAAACGCAAATTGCAAAAAAAGGAGCAGAAGCATGAGAAAAGGTCCTAATAAATTGTGAAAATTTGAGTGCCAATGTGAATAGTATGGATACATTTATGATGCAAGGCAGCCCCGCAGAAGGGAATATTACAATAATGAGGATTGTTATTGATGATGCAACCATTATTTCTCTGGAAGATATCGAATCTATTGCAGAAAAACATGAAGATAACTACTAACGACACATAATATTAATGTCTGAGCCGTACGTCATTCACAATATAAACGAAGATGATTTTTTGAGCAACAGAGTTAGATGATAATAACATAGATGCGTCTCTGTTCAACTGGATTGTTATGGGCGATTGGTGGAAAGTTCAAACTGTAACAAGAAAATTTGACCACAGAAAAGAGATGAGAGCTCTGATGATCTGAATGTGAATAAGGAGGGGATTTTGGGGCATCAGATAGTTCTAGTTCAACGCCACCAGAGAGCGAAGATTCCTCTTCCTTAGTCTCACGACGAAGAAAATAATGATCAACATATCAAACCTCACCAGTACTTTTCTCAACCTACAAAAATGAGTTACAGAGACTACACAAATTATGTATCGAAACTACTTTCCTGGCAAATACCACGACAAATATTGAATTATTTAATTTATAATTTGCGCAAAACAAACAAAAACACTAGGAAGAATGTATTTGTTACTGAATAGAGTTTTGCTATTTGAACAGGCAAATTGTTTATTGTAATGTTCTTCGTGGTATTAACCAGAAAAATTGTTGTTTCAATCCATAATTTGCTTCTGTAGTCTTTGTAAGACTCAAATGTTATAGAGTGCGAGAAGTATCGTATTTTGTTTGATAATCTAATTCATCTATGGTTCACTAACATTAACCTCTTCACGCCCAGGTTTGCCACATGTGGCGACAAGCAAAAAAAATATATTTTACAAATTAAAAAAGAAATTACCGCTTTAGCGCAACTATGGAAAATGTTTTCATATTTTTTTGCAAAAATGAGTTTATGACAGTGGAATAATACTTCGTAGAAAACCGTAACAACCACAAAATTTTCAATGAACCCTGGATTATGCTATAATCCAATCAAAGTAGCATGGGCGCGAAGTGGTTAATTTATTCAAAATCGGGTGTAATAAGCGATTTACTGCGGTCATTTTAGGGAGGTAATGTTGTTCATTACCCACTGGTAAGAGAATAAACAAGGAGCACAGATTTGAAAATCGCGTTTAATTTGGAGTTTTCGTTTAGCCGATACGGCCGTTCAAAGTCTGAAAAATCAGAAAAAAATTTGTTCGTGTAGTCTTCTATATTTTTCGTGAAATTTGGGATGTTTCAGGTGAGGTATTAAAAATGTTTTTTAACTGGATCGATAGGTACGGCCTTTAGCAATGCTGCCATGATAAAATATTTCAAAAATGTCTGAATTTTGAATTTTGCATTTTGAATTTTTAATTTGTAATTTTTGATTTTTTTTTGGCTAAGTGCTGATACCGAATCATTATAAATTTTTATTCGTACTTGATTTGATTACCTACTTCACTGACCTATGAAGACTGTCAATCACATCAATAAACATTATGTATTGTTCACAATACTATTCTGAATTATATTTCGAAGTACGCTGCATGCATTAATTAATCATCTATTTAAGAAATTCAAATCATTTAATAAAGCTACATTCCGTGTGTTCTCCAAAAATATGTGATGGCATATGGATTTGCATTTTTAAGGAGCAGCGCGCCTTTTCTGTATTTATCAAGCTGATAAGAGTTCAACATAATGACGCCCCTAATTCGACGGTTATTCGTTTCGCCGTTTGGTGGCAGGTTATTAGGGATCACTAATTTCTAGAAACGCGATCGCACTTTTCTCATCCATTATAAATTTTAGAAAAAAAGGTCACAGGAAAAATATATTCTAAATAAAGGTAAAAAGGGCAACCAAGAGTTATTGTTTTTAAATTTCTTTATTTTTAATTTTTACTTTGGTATTATGCGATCGGTATAATAATTTTAGAAATAACTGTAAAAACAGATTTACATTTTATAAATTCGTAAGTGAAAAATCGGAGTTTTAGATATATGCATGGTATCCAGGGCTCTTAAAGGGTCTAATTTACACAGGAGATAATGGGGATGATGGATTTTGCAATTTTAAGACCGTGAATTTATGTCGAGTATTATGAACGCGTCGCATTACATTGTAATTATGTTGATATTGATTCGTAGCATATACAAATGTTACAATGAAGAATTCGCAAGGATCGGATTTTGTAAACATTTTCGAGAAGGGCGCTTTGATCTCGAACAAAAAGGATCCAATAACAAGCTGTTGTTAAAATAAGATGCGACTAGGCAGTATCGGGTTGCCGATTCCTGACGTCGAGGATATTGATTGATTCGTGGGAATGGCTGTGCTTTGATGGTATTTTAAAAGGGAATTATTTACGTGTTTTCGCACTATTCGAAAATGGTAACTATCGCGACATGTTTACAGCGGAGTAAACAAGTGTTGTCGGATTCTTTTTGTGGAATATAAATTGTATCGACGGCTGTTTACGAGGTGACTGGTGTAGTGGATTTTTTGGAGCGGAAAAATATGTAAATTGCTATTCTTTTAATGGCGGCGGTGCTTAGATTAAGGGTTTAGCCACGTCATATTTAGATAATTTGAAGAAAAACAAGGCGGTCTTTAGTTTCTATTCAGGGCGAGATTGCTGTTTTCGCGTAAATTCGAAATGTGTCGCCGTTTAATTAGCGCTGCCGACTTACAAGAAAATGTATTTATAGAGAGCCCTGTTTGGTTAGCTAATTGTGTTTTCGCTTACATGTTGTTCTGGGCCCAAACGAGCGAAGCCGCTATTAATGTGCACGTAATTTGAGTCGTGGGCTGCAGGTTAAGGGTTGTTTTTCTTTAATTTCAAAGTACAGCTGTAACGGCACATGCTGATATACGATACAGGGCTGGGCGTCGTACGTTTTCAGACATAAAAACGCTGCACTCGCCTTTATAAAGGTGAACTTTATAGCGTTCTTTACTGATCTGGTTACAACGAACTTCACTGTATTTGCAGTGTCATGGCAAAGATGATGGACTTTATTACATCCTATAAAACTTGCCCAGAGCCTTAGTTCGCACCATTCCACTGTATCGAGTGCAATTTACAATTATTGGTGGGCGTCACATTTTTAATCACTCGCAGGATTACAAGCAACAATTTAAAAAGAGATGGAATAATTTTTACTTAAAACTAACAACAAAATATTCAAAATTTGTACCAATCTGATATTATTGACAACTCAAAATTATTAGAACTTATCCAGACAAATTTTTAAAATGTTTTTTTTAATTTTCGATTTTTCTTTCCGAGAGTATTTAATTGGTCTCGATGAGATCTTTAAGTGTGAAATATTACTAATCTAGACAACAAAAATACAATTTTCAAGTATTTAAAGTCAAGTCCAGTAAAGTAAAATTACGTTCGAGTTAGTTTAATGCAGGCATGTCTGCTGATAACAGGAGTGATGAGAACTACACCCACAGCAGCCATGGAAGCAATACTTTCGCTGTCACTAATACACTTGATTGATATGATGGAAACAAGGCAACAAGCTTGTATGATGCAGATTAATGAACATTGTTCAAATTCCGGGAATATTTAATGTCCTGCATGAAGGAACGACATTGGACTTCATGAAAGGCTGCCACACTTCAAGGAGATTCATACAGCCTAGAAATGAGTGGATGAATGAAACATATCCGGGAGCAATCAAAGGAATTATTTGGTACACAGGTGGGGCCACCGGTGCTGGAATCTAAAGAGGGAAACACCAGGAAAAGCAAATATCGCTAACTCTGGGTGAACAAGCCGCCGTTTTCCAAGCCAAGGTAGCGCCAATGAATGGTGCGCCAGAAAAATGATCGAGTCGGGATTAGAGTCAAGTGACTCCTGTGCAAATGTACTGACTCATTATGAGTCTAGAAATTGTATAAATGAGGACTTTTTTGTTTTGCTCATCATTTTGTAAAATATAAAATTTTTGAGGCGAGGACATTTTTGGGATAAAGAGTCGACTATAATTATTATGACAGAATTCTATATCGGACAGCTAAGCTTGAAGCACTAGCCTCACCCGAGGTATTACTTGCCTAACCAGCCCGGAGGCACTATCTCAAAACAAAAAAGTACAACTGGTCTGGGTACCAAAGGACCAAACCATAAAAGGAAATTTTAAGGAAGACTCACTAACCATAAAAAGGATAGCAGTGCCCTATATGGGCCCGAACCAGCTTTCGGAATCTTACATCAGACCGCGGAAGAAATAATACAAAAACTAGTAACGTAGTGTACTAATATATAGATCAACCACATGGGGACGAGACACGCGAAACTCTTCCCAACAGAGTCATTACCTAATACCCAAGCTGACGTATTAGGCATCAGTAGAACCAAACTAATGGACTCACAAGAGTAATAACTGAACACTGTGGTCTGAATATAAATTTGCATAGAATTGGACACCACCCTCTAGGCTTGGAGGACGAAGAAACCTTCCAACAATCCTTGTGTGAATGTGAGGCATTAAATATGCAATGGACAGATCTATTTGGCAAAATCAATCTACGTTCAACATCCATACAAACAACAATCCTTGCGGAAAAGCTCCTGGTCTTTATGGACGAAACAGGATTGCCAGAGGAGTAAATCCCTAGAGGTGCGCAATAGGACCACGAAGACCACCTTTAAAAAAATAGTTTTGTCGTAAGTCTACCGTAGAAAGTATTAATTTTATATTTTATAACTGTTTTATAATAAATACATTTTCCTAATATTCTAATTAATGAAATATTGAAAAATGTGAAGAATTCGACAGCGGTGAAGAATATTCCACACATTTTGGAGATTGGTGGTAATAAGATGGAAAAAAATGAGAACGAAATCTGTGAAGATTGTTAAAATTAGCAAGCACTGAAATTAACCGAAATATTTGAAAGAACGAAAACGGAAACGCAAATGGAATTTACGAGTATATTTTTCGTTCAACGACGAAAGCAAAATAATTAATTTTCTAATCCCGTTTTTAACCGTTTTTAATATTTTTTAAAGAGTCTGTTAAATACAAACACCTCATAGTTTAGGTCCGAAAAATAAAAAGTCTTCTACCGCGCAGCTCTTGTTAGATTTCGGAGAAATTCCCGGTTCTTCGCTCTCACTGTTACGGTTCCATTTTCCAGAGTACAGTCCGTCTAACGTCCGTTCACATCAGTGACGGTTCGCGGGGTTTCTTCTGGTACGGCCGAGGAACAAGAGGTGGTAATACAGATAGGTGCGGTCACGCAGCCAGCCGTCTTTGCAACTGACCCTACCTATCTGTATTACCGCCTCTTGTTCCTCGGCCGTACCAGAAAAAAACCCGCGAACCGTCGCTGGTTCACATTTATGTAGTTTGCCACCAAGTCTGATTAAAAACTGAATTTTTGTGCAATCAGTGCAACTTTAATTATACAAATAGAGATTGTTAATTGTTTCATATCTTATATCTTATCTACAATGACTACTATTTAATAAATCTGGGGAATAGACTATTAAGATACTCGGGTTATCGCATTAAGTTTAAACATAATATAACCGGTATTAATTTCGTCTCTCGAAAGCGAAAACGATCATTTTTGTGTGACAATGTGATGAATGAAAACGGTGAATTTCGCTTTCGTTCCGATCAGAAACGAACGAAATATTCATTTTGTAGTCCCTGGTTAAAAGGAAAATAATTTCGAAAAAAAAACATTCTTCTGGTGACAGAAAAGAAAAACATACGAATCCACCACAAAATCTAAATCTGATAAACACACAGCCTCTACAAACATAAACCTGTTTATATTCGTTTGCTTATTTTCATGCTGAATACTCAAAATACTTATTTATTGGAATAACTGCTTTTGGAATATTGTTAACAATTTTGAAATTCTAAAAGATGAAAAAAGGGCGAGATCCAAAACTATCACAATTCGTCGTACAATTTAAAAAAATCCCCTAAATTGAAAGCAGTCAATTAACTGCCATGGGGGTCACCGGTGACCAGCTCTGCCAAGATTACCAGAAACACATAAATTAAGTCATTTCTTTAAAATATGCAATATTATCATCGATAAAATAGTTTTTATTTTATATAGGGTAGCTAAAAGTATCGCATAATGACTATATTTTTTTAACCATTTAAGTCCCAAGCAGCGCGATCGCGCTGTTCGTATTTTTTGTCGGGCCTCTTCGAAATTGATAACGACAAGCGCTGTTGCGCTTCTTGGGGTTTTTCGACAATGTGCTTCCAACGATCCCTGGGACTCTAAGGATGAATATGAACTTGATTTTAAAATTATTTGTATAAAAATTTTTAAATCAAGTTCATATTCATCCTTAGAGTCCCAGGGATCGTTGGAAGCACATGGTCGAAAAAACCCAAAAAGCGCAACAGCGCTTGTCTTTATCAATTTCGAAGAGGCCCGACAAGAAATGCATCTATAGACCTATTCATCAGTAAGGGCGGTTTACGAACATTCAAATAATATTGGTATCCTTTTCTACTACCTGATAACCGAGCGGATATTCCCAAGACGTACGATTTCGTCGGCCGTATGTAGAAAACACACACGCGGCCTGCGTAGCTCGGTCTTAGATCGAGCGATTACTTACCGGTTATTTCATAGGCGCGCGCGATTTAGCCTAGGGTGGAAAATTACAACGGGCACTACTTGATTCGGACACTCCGACCGCCATCTCTGCTGAATAGCTCTATAGTAATGACATAGAATATGTTTTAGCCTCTATTGTTTCGTTGCAATGGCAACAAACATTATTTTTTCAAAAAGAAACATTTTTTTTCTTTATGACCAAAAAAATAATAAATCTTACTAAAACAATGATATGAATTACAGCGCCTTGGGGGTAACCGGTGACCACCAGCAAAAGGCGTTAACACATGATTACACTCTTTAATTTGTCTGTTCTAAATAATATTTCACAATAATTTATAACTCAGCTTTGTCGTTTTACTTCAAAGCTCATAAACTATCTTCAATTTTGCCATGATTCTAATTTAAAAAGGGGATCGAAACTACGTCCAAACAGAAACCTATAAACCATAATCCGCTAACAGCCCGTAAACAATTTTAATTAATTATTTCGGCGTCCTTTTGATTAAATCCACGTGCGCCCATTTCCCTGTGTCAATTTTTCACGCACTGTTGACCGCCAGCCGGACAGTTTCGTCTTTATTAAAATTCACCACTTACTACGAAACCACGATGTGTAATTAAAGGTTTTAATTAACGTTGCTAATGGCGCGGGGGAAATTCGTGTGCGCTCGTTTAAAAAATAATCCGGTAGCTTTCTCGGAAGAGTTTGTGCCTTAATCAGAATAATAAAACCACGTTTTAATATATTTACGAAAATAACTACATCCTTCCAAATGACCCATTAATCCTTTTAAAGCTTCCAGTGCTAAGATTCACGAATGTCGTGACGGCGAATCACAGGGAGTAATCACCAGAACGGCATTGAAGAGATTGGGCGTTTGTTCTGACACTCCATGTGCTGATTTTATATGAAAATGGAAAATACGCATTTGTACTTGCTTTCACAAAAAGAATTGCAAATAAAGGCATAATAAACTCCAGTAATATTGAAATATTTATAACAGCATTCAAAAACTTTCTTATAGACAAATGCTTTTACAAAGATTTTAAAGAATACTTAGAGGATAAACTGTGATAAATATGATTTGTCTTAACTCTCCTAAAATATTCATGTGTTAACCGGACAAATTTGTATTTTTACTTTATTTTATTTTGACAGATCCGATACGTAGGAGCGGTAATTGTATAATTACAAACGAATTCGTATTACAAACTAACAAAATCCTAAATGATTATTTAATTTACCTATAATCCCAAACTATTTCGATTCTTGGTGCCCTTGTTTAATACGGGTTTCCCAAAGCGCGGCCCCTATGTTAAATATGTTGAATATATCACTTTTTTTTTTTTTTTTTGAAGGATGTTTGATGGAATTGCGGGTTAAGGAGAGTGAATGACTATAAGGGAATTGGGGTAAGCGATTTGCTGTTCGGCCACTAACGTATATTAGTTTTTTGAAGATTTCATTTTAATAATGAATGGGACATACACTACACATCCATGGACCCGCACGGTCACTTCTTCGTCTGAAAAATTGACCGCACGGATGGGATTCGAACCCACGACCACGAGGCCCAGAAGCAGGAACGCTACTCACTAGGCCACCGCGGCCAAAATATCACATTAAATTAAAAATAGAAAGAAAATTGTAATTTTTTTGTAAAAGGCTTCCAGGGAGTCGTGGAGCACATTTTGGGAACCACTGCACCAATCAATTAAACTATAATTCTTTCTCGATATAAAAGATGAATTTTCAACCACTAATTTTGCTTAAAACTAATTAACACAAAGTCTTAAATTTTAGTCAGAAGACCCGCCGTAAAAACATGCAGGATCAAAGGACACAATATTTTCTTTAATAAGGACTCGCGAACACGTCACGAAAAATTCTTGGCAGTATTTTCCACGCTTGAACTCTCAGATAAAACAAAATACATCAACAAGTGCGTCAAAACATTATGCAACAGCTGTTCGAATTGAAATAACATAAGAAATCGAGGGGGTGTGAAATCAAACAGTTTCAAGTGTGGGTTTCGCTCGGTAGAATTCTGAAACGGCAGTGGCTGACCTTGAAGTCAACAGCAATCAATGAAACAAAGAAGAAATTAAAAACCAAACGTGCGACGCTCAGCCGTTTGTCTCCACACAATTATATTCTATTTTAGAAAACAACATTTTAATGTCTCGATTCAAACGCTTATGTTACATCAATCGTGATTACATCATTTCAAGAGAATGGGCTGCGACCGTCACTACGTGGTAAATTCTTAATGAAACTGCGACGTACCGATACCGATGTATGTATCGGTGTACATAAAAATATTTAAAAAGTTATTTATCAAGAGAATATGAAATGAATTTATTTTTAGGTGGAGTTCATTTAAATAGAGAAGGACCAAAGATGCCAAATAGGTGTGGCAGTGTTTTATTGGCGTAATTGATTGAGTAACATACTGCTTTTTATTGTATTTTGTTTTGCGCTTATTTGTTTTTATGATTGAGGATGATATTATGTAATACTACCAAATAGTTCCCAGAACATTTCTTTACTATTTGGATGCCTTCAGTTGGTATTATTTTGTGCCCTCCCAAATATTATGTTTACTTGAAATGCGTACGCCACTGGCAACAAGCGCAGCCTGGGGTTCTTCTCTATTCAAACGTACACTACATAAAGTTATTTTTTCTTAAAATAAGCCCAAAACAATAATTTGATTGCACGATCCCCAGTCGATGCAGGTTTCACAAGTTTCACGCCCGAAAGTTAGAATCTTTGCAGTGCTTTTCCCTTATCCGACAGATTTTGCCTCAAATTTTGATTACAGACGATGTTTCGCCATTTGACCGATACATATCGTTATCGGTATCTCTAAATTGAACTGTATTGAAAAATTATTTTTTTTTAGTTCAGTTTACCACATTATTTATTGCAATGTTTATTCAGTTTATGGTAAAAATGCATTTACAAATTAGTAGCATTTAAGCTTTTAAATAACTGTGAATATAATCAAATATTGGTTCACTTATGTACTTTCGGTGAACTAGGAAAGTGAAGAAGCAGCCGTGACGTCTTACACCAGAGAAACGTGAACTGACCTTCGAAGCCTTCAAGGTCAATGTTAAATGCCCTCTACCAATCCGTGATGTGTGTGTGTGTGTATGTGTGTGGTATTTCAATGATAACTTGTTAACAAATTAGTTACTTTATTTTGCTTAATGGAATTTATTTTATATGACTTTTTTACTAAAAATTACCTCTCCAGCAAACGGTCCAAATTTAGCACAATCGTTATAAATCACCTTGTTATATTTCAGTTTCAGTACATCTGATACTTTCCACGTGGGTATATAATTGATACAAGATACAAAGGTTTTAAAGATACATAACTATGATACTGTCTAACTCTATCTGAACTTGAAGTCAGATTGTTGAATGCATTACTTTTGCAGTCTATAGTTTTAATATATCTTTTGCAGAAATTAGTTATTTGAGATCTAATTCCGTTTCGGCATATATCTCACAGTTCCTGATCGAACCATTAATTTGGTTTTACTAACCTCGGCGAGAATGATATGTTTAACAAGCGATACTCCTAATTGCAGCATTCTCTTAATTAATTAGTTTGTATTATGCCTTTTAATGTTATTCAATATTATTTTATGAGAGATATTTTGATTTAATAGTGAGTTTCGGCAACCTTGGTTAGTCGACTCATTCTTATAATTCATATTTTCCATTACCAGACAAATATATTCGTTACTGTAATACCGACATGTTATTTACCCATAGTAACGTTTCTCTCACAGGCTGTGTGGAGAGGAAACAGTAAATGATTGTTACATTTGAAAATAGAATTTCCTAGATAAAAATATTTTTCTTAAAATGTTTGTTTTTTGAAAAAAAATTTTTGTCATTTTTGGTTTATACTAAGGTGATAGTGATATCAGATTTATATTAATAATGATCATAAAGAATTCCGGAATGAACAACTTATAAAGAATACGTTTTTTTTTCGAAATCTCTTTGGTTTTTGAGTAAACTAACTATTGTTCGATTATTAATTGTTAATTACTCAGCTCTGTGCACTTACCTTCATGAAATATAAGACGACAACTGTCCCTCATCCATCCTTAAAAAAATGACTCAAAAATGACAATCAAATAACAACACTCCACCACATTATTAAACTCTTTTAACACCGAACTCTCGCACGAAACTGGACAATTTCAGGTGCTAACAGCCTTATCATCTGACTTTTGGCCCGGGGGCAATTTACGTCCGGTGGAGATATCGCGAAACCGCATTCTTTCTTCACCTGTTATCAGTGTTTATCTACGCAGTTCCGATTCGAATCAAATTCATTTCAATCTGCACACAAGATAGACAAAGATGCACTGATAACGCCTGTTTTTAATCATTGAAAGTCGGGCTGTTTATCTTCCGGCGAGTGAGTGTTAAGGTGTTTTAAGCTACGCGCACACTTGTCGGAAGCGGACGGACGGCACGCATCGGATAAAATTGCTTAACACAGTTGCAAACGAGTCAACGCACATTTATCGGTACGGCATGAAACGAATAAATGTGCGTTGACTCGTTTACAACTGTGTTAAGCAATTTTATCCGATGCGTGCCGTCCGTCCGCTTGCAACAAGTGTGCGCTTAGCTTAAGTGTGCAGATTGTGGAAAATTGGATTAACGAAATTAGATTTTAATTATCCGTTATGAAGATGAACTGTTGGTAAGTGATTAAACGAAATTGGTTTAATTTTATTGAATGCATTTTTCAATTCAGTTTAATATCTCTCAATGGCCATCAGTTCGATAGCCCTTTTACAGATGGCACAGAATGTAATAATCAATATAGTGTTATGCCATACAATAATATATACAAAGAATTATATTAATTAAGATATTATATAAATTCGTTAAACAATTAACAATTGCTTACTTAAAGTATTCCTAGGACAGATCAATTTTTATTTATGAAAATACAGAATGTATGGATGGGGTGTTTACAGATTTTAATGGAATTGTAATCCCGAATGTGTTTTGAATAAATTTGGGAAATTTAAGTATATGGCAACTGTTTTTATATTTTTTTCGAGACTAGAAATTTTTTATATTTTACGTCAACTTCACGTTCCGTTCGAATGAGATTATTTCGAAATTTTGGGATGGAGTGTTTAGAAATTTTCATGTATATATAATCCCGAATGTTTTTTAATACATTTGGAATATTTCTAGTCGATGACAACTGTTTTTATATTATTTTTAAGACTCGGATATGTTTATATGTTCCGATAATTTCACGCTCCGTTCGAATGAGATTATCTCGAAATTTTAGGATGGGGAATGTTTTTTTAATAGTTTTGTAAAATTTCAAGTCGATGGCAATAAATTAATATTTTGTTCAATATGTTTTCTTTGAAATAATTAACACTAATGAAACTCACACTCTGTGAGGCGGTAACCGTTTTGAGGTCCCAAGAGGCGGTTTCGATGATTTCTGGTATCTTACAAGTCTTATTTGACAATTCGAAGAACTAAATATACTTCGTACACCTGAAGGTGGTGTTTACCTTAACCATTTTTTCAATAATTGTTTAAATATGAAAAATACTAAAAATTTAAACAAAACTTGAAGACAACAAAGAAATAAACATCGTTCGTTTGAAAATATTTTTCATAAAATGTTTGTTTTTTGAAGAAAAAAAAAATTAATTTATTAATTTTTCGTCATTTTTGGTTTATAATTAGGAAACGATAATAGTTACATCAAATTTATTTATTGAAGAGAATACCGAATTGAACAATTTATAAAGAATAAGTTTTTTCGATATCTCTTTAGTTTTTGAGTAAACTGACGGTAAAGATTATTAGAATTTGAAGTAAAATTTGTCATTTTCATCTTTCATAATTTTGACGTTTCAAGCGTCACTTTCATTCATGATTTAAAATATCATTTAAATTAAAAATAAAGCATAAAAGTATAAATATAAATAACTAGTATACTATCAAACCGGAGAAAATAACATGATGGCCACATCAAGTAATATATGCTAAGATCTACTGGATAGCGCACGGAAATTTAAAAATACCGTTTTCTTGGAAAATGGTGCACATTTAAAAAAAATATATATTTTTCACCCAAAAATTTAATTGAAAAATTGTTTATAAAAAAGAAAGTTTATAACTTATTGCAAAATCCGTCCGCTTTCCACTAAATAATCTATCTGAAAAGTCACCCTCAAAAGGTCAAAAGAATCGATAAAGATTGGTTGGAGTTAATTTCGGCCAATTTGAAATTCAATCGATCCAAAAGCGCTTGGAGCGCGCAGCGAAGTGCTTTGGCAAAACCTTTGAAAATTTGACCGGGCTATGAAACATTGTTTTTATTATTCTTAAGACAGCAGGTTTCTCCGAAAAATATTCTTTTGGAGAAGATGTACTTTCGGTCGTGCATTTTGACGATAAAGGTCGTAAAAATTTTTACTCAAAACCAACCTTTGCGCCCGATTCCCATGCAAGAAACGGTGGACATTTTATCTACAGCAATACTTTTTTTGGGAAAGATTCAAGTTTTATCTTTAAGAATGTGTAGTTGATTTTGACCCCAAGTCCAACTCACTCCCCGTAACAACGCGATGGAAAAAAATGTTTTTTTTATGTAAACTTTGACAATCTGTACCGTGCGCAAAAAAAAATCGGCGGGAAATTTCACTACAATGGCAGAAAAATTTAATCAATTTCCTTCAAATGCCTTAAAAATTCGAGTCGTTTCGATGATTTAGAGCAAAGTTATGAATTTTTGAAAAAAATTGTAATTTTTCACTTTTTTGGCCATAACTTGGGTAATTTTGCACCAAAATCGATGAACTGCAGTCGGAACAGTTTCAAATTTTCTCTTCAACGTCATGTGAATTGTTTTATTGCTAAAACGATTCCACCCCCTGCCTCCCCCAAAGGAAAAAAAGTTTTTAAAGTTTAAATGTGCAAATTTGGTTTCTTGTACCGTGTGCAAAAAAAATCGTGGACTGAATCGGTCGGCATGGCAATAAAGTTCAATCATTTTCCTCCAATTTCCTCCAAAATTCAAGTCGATGCGATGATTTGGCGCGAAGTTATGCAGTTTTGAAAAAAAATTACATTTTGCGCCTTTTTGGCCATAACTAGGCGAAAACGAAACTCGATGGAATCTTGCGATCTAAGAAGTTTTCGACTTTCGTGATCCCCTGAAAACCCCTACAAAAAGTGTTTTGGATTGACAAAAAATGTAAAATTTTTACAACTTGTTTTCATTTACAACTTGTTTTTATTTTGTCATTTTTTTTTCAAAAACTTTGCTCCAAATCATCGAAAGCACTTGAATTTTTAAGGCATTTGAAGGAAATTGATTAAATTTTTCTGCCATTGTGGTGAAATTTTCCGGTGATTTTTTTTGCGCACGGTACAGCTTGTCACAGTTGGACAATTTTTTACATATTTTTTTTTCCATCGCGTTGTTACGGGGAGGGGGGGGGGGGGTTGTTGGACTTGGGGTTAAAATCAACTACACATTCTTAGATAAAACTTGAATCTTTCCCAAACTGAATGATTCATCGATTTTCGACCAAATTGAACCAAGTTACGATGGTTTAAAAAATCGATTTTTCGAGTGGCGGTTTTTTTTACGCTGAGTGTATTATGGAACGTGGTTATGCACTTTTGTGGTTTTTTAATCATTTATTTGAAAATAGTAAAAAAGTAGGTGTTAGAAGCAATTCAAATTCATTTACATATAAAATTTAATCTAATAAGGCGAAGCTAGTCGAGAATTTTAAAAATTCAAAAACTAAACTGAGTTTCTATTTGGTAGAATTAAAATCTATTTTATATTCATATCCTTACATTTATTTAATTTTCTTATTGTTTCAAAATAAAGTTTCTTTATTTCAGGAGCAATACTCACTTTTTTTAACTATGCAGTTACAATTTTTAAAAATGAGAAAAAGGCACGAAATTTGTTTTACTGCAGAAACTGCACGTGCGAAATAAAACGTCTCATGATATTCCTATCACTAAAATCTGGCATAAATAATGTTTAGATTGATAGTTTAATATATTTTGTATATTTTTATCTTTTAAAATTTACCAGTCATATGAAAATATGCCGTTTCTGAAATAACCGATTCAATTAAGTACGTCGTTAGTGCGTACATACACATGTAATTAAAACACAACTAGCAGATGGCGTTATGTAATAGGAGAATACCTGTACAAAACAAAACAAGGTAACATCTCTTGCAAAGCCCAATAAAATTTCAATCTACCTATCTAATACATGAAATCTATACAATACAAAACAGTATTATATTCCTTCAACTTTTGCATCTTCGCGATTTTACGACCAGACGAAGTTTTGTTGTAATAAGGAAGCTCAATTTGAAATTCTTCGGCGTACTTCATAGGTATACATGGAAATGCAGGAAATTTACAAAAGTACACTTATTAATTAATTCAATTAGTTACCCAGAAACTGCGCATAAATCGCTATTACCGCTGCCGGTGATCACGTTCAAAGTTTAGAAAATACGGTATCTTGGCTTACATCCCGCTGTCAATATGGTTCTTACGTAACTGAAAAATCGTAGCGATAAATTATGTCCGTTGGTAAATTAATAAATTTTGTAAAGTAAACTCGATTGTTTGGAAATAAAAAATGAGTTTAATTTTGTATTCAAATTTTTATGAAAAATAAGGAACAACAAGATTTTAATTTTACTAGACAGGTGTTAGAAATAGATGCAACGCAAATGTGGCAATGTGGGCAATTCTACTACAACGCAGTTGTAAATTGAACGGCTTGCTTTGTTCCCATGCGAATATCGCGAACAAAACAAGCTGTGTTAGATTGAAGTTCAGACACATGAGGGAGGCAACGGGGTGAATTGTAAATCTGTCGTAAAAAATTTTACGCAATAAATGTTATTCAATTTTTTATTAAATACATTTGAATATTTGTTTCAAAACTTTGGAATCTTCAGGATCCGCCATTGCTATGATCACAGTTGCAAATTTAATAGTTTACCTTGCCTCCTGCAAGCATGAATCAAAACAAGCTGTTAACTACAGTGTTGTAGTACAATTGCCGAAATGGACAAAAGGTTAGAGTGATGTTTCGTCTGCATTAGCAATTAAATCTAAATTTTCCCAGCGTCAATCATTGGGGGCATGTGTTAATTGCAATCGGCTTTGTTTGATTAAACACTTATGAAACGATTCTCCCTTTTCGGGCTGCAAATTGCCTCGGGTGATAAATAAATTACGTTAATTAATTGTCATTTGTTTTATTTCTGTTGTACTATTAATTGTAAATTGGTACATATTTCAAATATTTTTTTTTGTACACCTTAGTTGTGTAATTATTTGATAACAATCAGATATTAATTATCAAATATCCTTAGTTCCTAAATTTAAAAATATTATTGACACTGATAAAGTCAAACTTGAAGTTTGAAGTTTTTGTAGGAATTAAGAAAAGACATGCGGCTTTTTGTCCATGGCCTGCTTTGACTAATTCTTTTTTCATCTCACGGTATTATCTGTTCATAATTATAGACCAAAAAAACTTTTCTAAACTACTCAAAAATTAATTGGATTGTATGGTCTTTTCAGAGTGAAGCTTAATAATTTGAACCTTTTGGGAAATTTGCAAGCCCTAAAATTAAAACATCCTTAATCATTTTTGAGTGGTTTCTTTTTCGAATGTCAGAGTTTTTCAACTACAAAAGATGAACAATCCTTCCTTTTCTTAAACATATCCATAAAACAATAAGTTATCTTGTAGTTCCTTGTTTTAAAATTTCGTCTTTTTCACTTGAATTAAGCTTTTTTTGTATGTATATGTAAAATGGCGAATCCCTTAATAAATAACCAAAGTAAACAAGATTGAACAGAATTTTTGAAAAACATTTTTTTTTTTTGAGAGAAACAGAATAACTCACTGGTTTCTTTTTAGCAAAAGCTTTTTAGTTCTTCAGATTGTCAAATAAAGCTTGAGTGTAAAATTTTGTTTCAAATTTAAGACACAGCGTCTACAATCAAGCAGACATTTTTCAAAAAAGATCAAAATCAAAATGGATATTTTCCTTAAAATAAAATTTAGAACAAATCAAGAAAATTATACTTTCTCGTACTGTGTATGGTAAAAGTAAAAATAAGACATATTTCTTGATGTACTTACTAATAAGCCTACAAAATAGAAGTTTCTTTAATAGAAAATTGCGTTTCAATCATTTAGAACAAGGGTGCCCAAACTTTTTGCCGCGAGGGCCAGATTGGGATTTAAATCCAATTTCGGCGGGCCGCGTGAAGATGTGATGTGAATCAAAAATGTCATTATGACTAAAACAGCATTAAATTTTATTTTTTACAGTAAATTACAGATACATCAATACTAAAAAATCATAGCTGAATTATAAATTATTTCATGCAACTTTTAATGGTATGATAGAGCTGTGTTTTTTACTGAAGGATTTCTTTAAAGTTGGGATTAAGATATGAAACTCCAATTATATGATTTCAAATGATCATCCGATAAATTTGCCCTGTATTTAGATTTCAGATACTTCATCCTGGAAAAAGTATGTTCACTCAAACAGAAATAAATTTACAAGCAAATTGCTTTAAATTTGGAAACTCTTTTGCAACCAAAAATTTGTAAAAATCGATCGAGTTTCTTTCATTGTATTTATCCTTTATTTGATCGTTAGCTTGAAGTTCAATAATTTCTATTTGAAAATGACTTGAAATTTCGGCAACATTGCAGGCAAATGGATACAAATTTTAAAATCAAACGGTTTCGCGCGAAAAAATCAGTGTTTTTCAAAAACTTTGGCGGGCCGAATAAAATCATCTGCCGGGCCAGGTCTGGTCCGTGGGCCATGGTTTGAACACCTCTAATATAGAGTGATAAATCCTTAAATGCGGAGATAAATAAATTTCATTTACATTTCGAACATAACTATTATTAATTAATTTGATGAATGAATCACAAAAAAATAGTTAACCATGTCACTAAACATTCCAAAATATTCAAAATCATCATAAAAAACATAAATTCAATTAAATATTTAATTTAAATTACAGTCTTACTTAACTATTCAAGTTCTTTTAAAATGCGAATACGAGTCGCGATTGTTTTTCAGTTTTTCAGCAATATGTGTTTGAACACCTCTAATATAGAGTGATGAATCCTTAAATGGGGAGATAAATAAATTTAATTTACATTTCGAACATAACTATTTAACTATTCATAATTTGATGAATGAATCACAAAAAATGGTTCACCATCTCACTAGGCATTCCAAAATATTCAAAATCATCATAAAAAACATAAATTCAATTAAATATTTAATTTAAATTTCTGTCTTGCTTAACTATTCAAGTTCTTTTAAAATGAAAATACGAGTCGAGATTGTTTTTCAGTTTTTCAGCAATATGTTCCGGATAATTGAAGAAATTTTGAAAATTCGTTCACTATCTTACTTAACTATTTTTGATTGCAGGAAAAATGCAAATTCCAGTGACAATTGTTTTTCAAATGTTTAGCTCTAAAGGGTATAGCCGAATAAGATGGTCAAAAGTGCCCCCAAAGCAAACCAATAATCGCGATGACTGGATGAAAGATAATTAAAAATGCCGTTGATTGCTCGAAATTTCAGCATCCTGAAGCAATTCGTTGTCGATATATGACTGAAAACGTGAATGTTACGTTTTATTTTTTTTTTCTCGTTTTCTATGGCACGAAGCAATCTGAAACCACGTCTACCCAAAACAAAACAAAAATACTTGCAGTATTTTTTTTCATTTTTTTGGCGCCAAATTCAAATAGAAAAATGAAGTAAAAGTTTTCAAAAATCATTTTTGCAGTGAAGGCATTCGAGGACTGTCTCAGTTTTTTTTTCTGTAAATGTGTTTTACCAAATTCTATAACATCCATTTTTTCAGAATTTTAAACAGTGTGGAAGATAGTTAAAATAATTAAAAACCATAACTTTTTAATCGCAATTTTGGCGCGAAATTCAAATATTTAAGGTGGTAAAAGTGGTTTTTAATTATTTTAACTATCTTCCACACTGTTTAAAATTCTGAAAAAATGTATGTTATAGAATTTGGTAAAACACATGTACAGAAAAAAACTGAGACAGTCCTCGAATACCTTCACTGCAAAAGTGAATTTTGAAAACTTTAACTTCATTTTTGCATTTGAATTTGGCGCCAAAAAAATTGAAAAAAAATACTGCCAGATGTATTTTTCTTTTTGTTTTGTGTAGACGTTTCAGCTTGATTTGTGCCATAAAAAAGAAGAAAAAAAATTAAATGTAAAATTCACGTTTTCGGTCATATCTCGACAACAAATTGCTTCAGGAGGCTGAAATTTCGAGCAATCGACGGCATTTTTAATTATCTTTCATCCAGTCATCGCGATTATTGATTTGCTTTGGGGGCACTTTTGACCATCTTATTCGGCTATACCCTTTCCAACAAATCAAGAGATTTAAAAAATTCGCTCGCAATTTTACTCTAATCTTCCATCTTGATTAAATTATATTTAATTTTTAAATTTATGGTAAATGCTAATACACTTACCAACTAATTTGATTAATATACTCATTTTAATTGTATTTATGTTCGTGTATTTATTTTGAATTGTGTAAGAGCTATGTCTATCTAGCACTGATAAATATTATTATTATTACCGAGAAAAATGTGAATTCGAGTCTCGAATGTTTTTCAGCTTTAAGTTTCGCAGGATTGAAGATATTTCGAAAAAGCATTCACCATCTTACTCAACTCTTCAACTTTTTGAAAGCACTGCAAAAAAAACTAATTCGAGTCGCAATTGTTTTTCAGTTTTTCCGCTATAAGCTTTGAACAATTGAAGAAATTTTTAAAGTACGTTCATTATCTTACTTTACTCTTCAAGCTGTTGTAACTACAGAAAGAAAACGAATTCGAGTCGTAACTGTTCTTCAGTTTTTCTGCTATAAGTTTCGAACCATTGAAGAAATATCAAAAATGAGTCATCTTATTCTACTTTAATTACAGCTAAAAATCGAAAACGAGCCGCAATAGCAAAAGTAAAAAGTAACTATAAAATATGAAGTTATAATTGTGGAGGGGGCGCGTAAATTGTTACATTCTATGGAGGCTTTTTTAAAAGCTTGTACTTCTGGTACCTTTGAGGTACAAACAATTTAAAAAGAGGTACAAAAGGAAACAAATGATGCACTTTCGATTCCCATTTGCCGCTTTGCGATAACTTGAAAGTTGACTAAAATCGCCTCCATAGAATGTAAATTTTTTTAAAAGCCTGTACTTCTTGTACCTTTGAGGTACAAACAATTTAAAAAGAGGTACAAACGGGTATTTTTTTTAAAAGCCTGTACTTCTGGTACCTTTGTGGTACAAATAATTTAAAAGAGGTACAAACGGGTACAAACGATGCTCTTTCGATTCCCCTTAGTCGCTTTGCGATAACTCGAAAATTGTCTAAAATCGCCTCCATAGAATTTAATTTTTTTTAAAAGCCTGTACTTCTGGTACCTTTGAGGTACAAACAATTTAATAAGAGGTACAAACGGGTACAAACGATGCACTTTCGATTCCCATTAGCCGCTTTGAGATAACTTGAAAATTGACTAAAATCGCATCCATAGAATTTTTTAACGCCTGTACTTCTGGTACCTTTGAGGTACAAACCATTGAAAAAGAGGTAAAACGGGTACAAACGATTCTCTTTCGAATGACATAAACCAAATCTGAAAATGTGAAAGTTGGGCGCTGGCCATTTTTTTATTGTTTAATAACTTTTTGTCTTTGAGGTACAAACGAAGTTAATAGCGGTACAAATAGGTACAAACGAGGTAGAATCGATCTACGTTAAAAAAGTCCAACTTTTTTTAAAGTCGGGCGCTAGGTTCACATCGGTAAATGGGGATATTATGAGCGCGGTATACAAAATTCTTTGAACTTTTCTGATAGACACAGCCATAAGTAATATGATTACAATAAAATACTACGAAACAGTTATTTGAAATGAGCGCACATTTAGGATGAAATGAGGATGTAATGTGCACGGCATCCAAAATGTTTTTAACTTTTCTAATAGATACAGCCATTAGTAAGTAATATGTAAGTCATTTTATTTCCAAAATCAATACTCAAGAATTGAAATGCAACGAAAATATCGGCGACATTTTAATGTCAGAGCAACCACCGTATAGCAACACTGATTCTTTGCTTGGTTGCACGGGTCCAACACACGGTCTGGTGTGGTGTAACCTCACAGAATATCATCGTACCGTACTTCATCCGTACAGACCCAAAATGTGGTTTCAGCAAGATGGAGCCATTTATAATACGGCTGTACTCGCAATGGAACTTTTAAGAGATATTTTGGGATGCGAATGATTCAGCCAAGATCCGCAATAAATTGGTTATCACAATCTCTAGAGCTCCTGACTATTTCTTATAGTAAAGAAGCCCCGGACAAACTAACAACTGTGGGACAATATTCATGCCGAAATTAGGGCACTGCAGCCACAAACTTTAACTTGCAGCCAAAAATACCGTTTATGTGAAGCCGAAAATAGCTAACATTTAAAGAATGTAATCGAGATTATATTATTATTTAAAATAAATTAACAAAAATATTCAATTATCAAATTCACAGTTCAAACCACTCAGAAACTAATGGAATTTTAATGAAACCTATTTTTTAAAAGTTGTTTATTTTTGCATCGAGTCAGTGAAATCAAATTAATAAAAGATGTGCAATTCTTTGTTATTTATCTTCAACGTTTATAGGAAGATTTTAATAATATTTTTCATATTCCATGTTATTTGGAAGAAAATCAAAAAGGGTTAAGATAAACGCCCATTTCAGATTTTCGGAATTTGACCAAAAGCTTATCGTATAATTAAAGAAGGAAGCATCACTTTTTACTTTACTTGATTTATTTTATCTGTATTTTTAGATCTCTCGCCTGTAATTTCGTTTTCTGTTCCAAAGTTTTGATATTTGGCGTAAATATTCTTTATTTTGGCTTAAATTTTCAAATTGTGTGTTAAAAGTTTCGATTTTCAAGTCCGCATTTTTGATGTAGTTGGTTTAAGTTTTTTGTTCCATATTTTCAATTTTCTAACTTGAATTATTGATTTTTAAGGCAGATGTTTTTGCTGGCATTTTCGAGTTTTTAGATCGGTTTTAGATTACCAATCAGGAAATTTAAATAAAAATGCACTTTGTTGATTTTATTTTGCGACTATAGTTTCGACGTTTACAACGTCATTATCAAACAGAGAGGATATTTTAACGTAAAATTAAGCAGTACTTTAAAAATAGATGGATATATCAACAACCAAACTGACAATTCGTTCGAAATGAGGACTCGAAAGAATTAAAAGTGTAGTCGACACAGTGGTAAAAAAAAACAACGTTTATGGATTGCGTTTTAAAATGGACGTTGATACAAATAATAAATACATTCCTTGAAAATGATATAAACTTGATAATGACAGTAAAACGTCGAAACTTAAGTCGTGATATGTATGTATATGAAATATTTGTACATACATCAAATAAATTGTGGTAAAAAACATAGTAAGTGTTTTATTCGGTGATTTTATAATGAATTACCACGTAGTAACGGTCACAACCATCACCATGATATAAACTAGCGCGAATAAAGTTAAATTTTGTGAAACAGCCCAAGTGCTTATTTTATTATCATTATACTATACAGCGTGGCCCAGAGTTAAACCGCCAAACATTCAGGATTTATTTTTTAGGTTGAAATAAGACTTCTTTTATCCGAGCTAGAGCCCCCTAAAAATTCTACTACAATTTTGCATGAAATGTCGTAAAAACTGGTAGAGAATTTTTGGCTAGTAACTATTTCTTCCGTTTCTTCAAAAAAATATCACTTACGACACAAACAATCTAGCTTTACAGATGAAAGTCTTTTTTGACCTTTTTGAGGTTTAACTCTGGGTCACCCTGTATAATACCAATAAAATATTTACACAACAAACGTTCTACGAGCATATTTGAGATCATTAACTATAATTTTAAACGCTTTGTTTCTTTTTCGTAAAAAAACTTTGAATGCAATATATATTATGTCAGATCGCAAAGATTATATTCGACTGAAAAGTACGGAAATGAATGTGTTATTCTACAAAGGTAAGTATGAGCAACTTTTGGCAAGGATTCCTAATCCTTATTCCAATTTTCACGCGCATCGGTTCGGAAATATCGTCGGCGATTTCCCAACCGTAGATTACCAAATAAAATCACAACGAAAACTGCTGATACGCAATATCAATTCGGAGGAAAACATACTTGACACAATTGAAAGAAGCCCAACTGCCAACGTTCGGCGAATCTCCGTACGGATAACCATTCCCAATTTTTGTGGTAAGTAAAACACGTGTTTTGAGAATTTTCACAAATTTTTCGCCACACAATAGCTTCATCAGGCAGATGATTAATTAATCAACTGTGTGGCGAAACATATGTCGCAGTGTTTCGACTTTAAAAATTTGTGAAAATTCACAACACACGTGTTTTACTTACCACATATATTGGAATTTCACCAAGTAACAGCCTCATCAATCCAATATTCCCAATTTTAGCATGTACAAACAACGCAACCTTTCGATTGATTGACGAGTTAAAAATCTATAATTACAATGTTTTTGGAATTTAGATATTTCGTCACACCGCAGCTTCTTCGGATGAATAAACACAATGAAGACATAGTTGCAGCGATAAGCAAAATAAGTACATTTTTTTAAGTACGTTACGCTTAAAAGTGAGTATGCTGAATTATTATATTTTACCTGTCTGCAGCTGGTTGTTGGATAATTTAAGACTTCACACAAACCTACTTTTATTAGTGAAACTAGCCGAGAAATTTAAATATTTACACTCTAAGCTGTGTTTTTGTCTGGTAGTAAAAGTTGTATTTCATATTATTTCAAACAACTCACGGAACTCGCATTCCAGGACGCATCCACGGAAACTAAATTTCAGCGCCGGTTTTCAGTTGATATCGTGTGCGGTGTTATCGGAAACCAGCTACTCAATTGGGCCAATTGAAAGTGCGCGTTACCTCCGCTCTCAGACAAAGTAAATAAATCGGATATAGGCAATAAGTGTACCACATGACAAATTTAATACCATAGCAGTAAATAGGTAATTTGGAAAAAGCAGTTTTGGTCTAAAATTATTGAATTTTCGATTTCTACAGTTTTATAGAACATGAATTAGCTCTGGAGGGTAAGCTTTCAACCCAACAGATTCGTTTGTAAGTTGTTCAATCGTGTGTCAAGATTCTTCTGAGGAACAGGTGGACAAAGAAAAATATTTAATTTTAATGGCGGGCAGGTTATATCTGAAAATAGTCACAAGAGTTAATATGTGTAATGGTACAACAAAGGCAAGAACGTATTCCGAATTATATTTAAGATGCCAAAGATGAACAAATCAAAGATTTTTAGTAACTTTTCAATAAAATGAATTTTGTTGATATCACACACGTTTTTTCGTTTATTTTGCGACTATTATCAGTCTGATAATGACCCTGTAACGATCGAAACTATAGTCAGAAAATAAACGAAAAACGTGTGTGATATCCACAAAGTGCATTTTATTGAAAAGTTCGTGAATCAAAAATGTAGTAACAAAGATTTTTATTTTAAGCTAAAAATGTAGATATGAGACATATAAAATAAAAACACTAAGTGTATTATACAGGGTTCGGACGATATATATCATCGGATATACCGAGTGTCTGGGATAAGGGGCGAACATAGGGATTTAACATGTAAAATTAAATATGTGTAATTATTAGCTCCCCTATTCATTTTAGAGAAAAATCCGAAAGGAATATTTTTTAGAGAATTAAAAATTGTAAATGAATCATCCATTTCATTTACGTTTGTACCAGAATTTACCTCAGAAATAATAAAAATAAGTTGAACAATGTACCATTAAAAAAAACCCTTGCCATGAGTTTGACAAATGTCATGTCATGAGGAGAATAATGTTTCTAGTCAGATATCAATTCACGCATTGTAATTACTATGAACAATAACGTTGGGCTCGTTTTAGTGTGAACTAGCATTCTATGGTAAAACAGACAGACTGTAAAAAGTTAAGCTTAGTTTAGTTTGTTGTTAGTTTATTAATTCGCAGAAAATGTTGCTATTTTAAATATGTAAATGCATATTAATGTAAGTATGTTGTTCTCCTAAACTAAACTACGGCAAGTCTCCAATCTAATTATGTTAAAAATTAATCATAATATTATTTTCTGGACTATGAATATCCTTTGAATATGTCTTCTTTCCCACGCTGGTGTATTATAGGAGAGATAAGGATATACCTATAAGTAGTAGAGAGTTATGATTGACTCTGGTGGTAAAATTGGTTTTAGTTTGTTTTAGTTTAAGAACTGCATAGTAAGCAGTATTTAATTTACTACACACATAATCAACATGCTGACACCAGGTGAGTTGCTCGTCCTCAGCAATCCCAACAAATTTGGTGTTCTGATTTAAATTAACAATTGGTGTTCTGATTTAAATTAACAATTGGTGTCTTTCTATTAAAAAACTGAATGTTTACTGTTTTATTGTTATCTGGAAGTAAATTACTAACAATCATTATGGTCTGTATTTGATCGATCCTGCATTATTTCGCAGAATACGCGCCTCCTTTCTTGATCCACTAACAGTATCTCCTGATGGCATTGATGTTTTTAAGAATGATAACCATGCTTCTTCCGAATTTTCTGTACAGAGAATTTAGACACGTTGCACTCACGAGCAATGCATTGTATGCTAGTTGTTGGTTCAGCATTTATCAAACCCTAAACTGTTTCTTCCTATTCATCGTTGTTTCTTCTGTTCCGTTTGCATGTAATGTCACGAACTCTGAGTAAACTGACGCCACTGCAAAATATTTTGATAATGCATGCACTCTCTTCATTGGAATAACTCAGATTATTGTTCATAGTAATTACAATGCGTGAATTGATTTTTGACAAAGCAAAATTATTCTCACCGTAACATGACATTTGTCAAAGTCATGGCAAGGGTTTTTATTAAATGGTAAATGGTTAAACTTATTTTTATTATTTCTAAGGTGTATTCTGGTACAAACGTAAATTAAATGGATGATACATTTACAATTTTTAATTCTCTAAAAAATATTCCTTTACGATTTTTCTCTAAAATGAATAGGGGAGCTAATAATTACACATATTTAATTTTACATGTTAAATCCCTATGTTCGCCCCTTATCCCAGACACTCGGTATATCACGATATATATCATGATATATATCGTAATATATATTCGATGATATATATCATGGATATTTATGAAACACACAATACCAAAAAATTCCCCCATTTCTCAAATATTCCCAGTTGCAACAATATGAATAGTAAGCATTTGCTCTAATATAAACTAGAGATGGGGCGAAATGACCCTTTTTTGTCGAAAAGGTCGATTCTTGAGTGTCTCACGACTTCCTTAAAAATGAAAAAGTAGGTGTGAGTAAGAAGAAAACAAAAAAAGGTCCTCACTGAAAATTCTTCAATTTATCCTTGTAAACATAGTGAAGAGCAAAAACGTCCTCATTACAATTTTATTTCAATTTGATGTCTAACATTTTGACATTTTAAATGTTATTTTTTTACTATCTTGTAAGCAACTGTGTTTGTTTGCAATAAATAAATATAATCTAAATAAAGCATGTGCATTATACACTCGGCGTCAAAAAAAAGCGCCACTCGAAAAATCGCGAAAAACTCGATTTTTCAAACCGTCGGAACTTGGTTCAATTTGGTCGAAAATCGATTAATCTTTCAGTTTGGGAAAGATTCAAGTTTTATCTTTAAGAATGTGTAGTTGATTTTGACCCTAAGTCCAACCCACCCCCCGTAACAAAGCGATGGAAAAAACATGTTTTTTATGTAAGAAATTGTCCAACTTTGACAAGCTGTAGAGTGCACAAAAAAAAAATCGGCAGGAAATTTCACCACAATGACAGAAAAATTTAATCAATTTCCTTCAAGTGCCTTAAAAATTCGAGTCATTTCGATGATTTGGAGCAAAGTTATGAATTTTTGAAAAAAAAATGACATTGAAAATGAAAACAAGTTGTAAAAATTTAACATTTTTTGTCAATCCAAAACACTTTTTGTAGGGGTTTTTAGGGGGTCACGAAAGCCGAAAACTTCTTGGATCGCTAAATTCCATCGAGTTATGGCCAAAAAGGCGCAAAATGTATTTTTTTCAAAACTGCATAACTTCGCGCCAAATCATCGCACAGACTTGAATCTTGGAGGAAATTGGAGGAAAATGATTGAACTTTATTGCCATGCTGACCGATTGAGTCTACGATTTTTTTTTGCGCACGGTACAAGAAACCAAATTTGCACATTTAAACTTCAAAAACATTTTTTTCCTTTAGGGGGTGGCAGGGGGTGGAATCGTTTTAGCAACAAAACAATTCACATGACATTGGAGAGAAAATTGAAACTGTTCAGACTGCAAAAGTTCATCGATTTTGGTGCAAAATTACTCGAGTTATGGCCAAAAAAGTAAAAAATGTCATTTCTTTTCAAAACTTCATAACTTTGCTCCATCATCGAAACGACTCGAATTTTTAAGGCATTTGAAGGAAATTGATTAAATTTTTCTGCCATTGTGGTGAAATTTCCCGCCGATTTTTTTTGCGCACGGTACAGCTTGTCAAAGTTGGACAATTTTTTACAAAAAAAAAACATTTTTTCCCATCGCGTTGTTACGGGGGGTGGGTTGGACTTGGGATCAAAATCAACTACACATCCTTAAAGATAAAACTTGAATCTTTCCCTAACTGAAAGATTCATCGATTTTCGACCAAATTGAACCAAGTTACGACGGTTTGAAAAATCGAGTTTTTTCGCGATTTTTCGAGTGGCGCTTTTTTTTGACGCGAGTGTATAATTAATAAGTCATATAAACATTAATATCAATGACCAAGAATAAATATCAAGAAGTTGATATATATCGATATATATCCGATATATAGATGTTTATATAAATATCGGATATTTTCCGAACCCTGGTATTATATTTACAGGAATTTTTAAACCTCAGCAAATCCAATGTATCATGACTAGAGAGAGCATTTTATGCATAATCACCTACAATTCAGGTATAAAACTAGTTCAAACATTCCATAATCTCCTCAGTTGTTTCCGAGTTGTTCCTGACCACGTAAGTGTATTTTATTCTTTAACATGTAAATTCAAATGCGAAGCTGCACTGATGAGAGATAAATCATGAAACGCGTCTGCAGATGGCTATTTACTTAATTTTTACATATTATAGAGTTCAGTTTCATTGTTTAAAGTTTTCAAATTCAATTTAGTTTAATTTTCAAGTTAGTCCGGTGGTTAGAAATAAACGATCTTAAGCCAATTTTATTTAGCTAGTAGTACTATTATTAACATGCAAATTTCTTTTGTA
The DNA here is from genome assembly GCA_910593695.2 of Ocypus olens. NCBI lineage: Eukaryota > Metazoa > Arthropoda > Insecta > Coleoptera > Staphylinidae > Ocypus > Ocypus olens. Next base: position 17,631,527 of record OU343057.1, read on the forward strand.
TCATTCAATATTCGGCGTGGCACTAGCCAGGGAAGTAGTTATTTCAATAAGTTATTTGTTTATATACTTAATTTTGCAGAATTACGAACAGGTTGAATATTTACTTATTCAGGCTATATTTCGTTTTATTAAATTTATGCAAAATGCATATTTTTGCATATTTACCCATATAATGCATATTTCGTCTATGAATGCATATTTTAACATATAATGATAATATGTAACATTTTGTCGCATGGCACATTGCAACACGTGCAATTTTTGATTGCGGGCATGAACCAACATCTAGTTATTCAAGGAAATAGCGGCTACATGTAATCAAATTAATTGCCAATCCGTCCTGCGATAAACAGTAATTTATGCGCTCACATGTTTATGTCGATTTACTTTTATACATGCGTAACGCAGCATTGTATCAAGAGGTAGAACGAGAAGGAAATAGTTTAGGACGTCCCGGGGATTTTCATGTTTATCGGATCTCTCCATAAAAAGAAATTTGAAGAATTGAAGAAAACTAAATTTTCGCATATGATTTGCGTTTTTGTATAATTCAATATTGGTCGTGGCATTCGCCAGGAGAGTAGTTGTTCTAAAAAGTAATTTGGATCTTAACCTCATTCACAATCTGGTTTTAAAAATAAGCACGCCATTTCGCATAGACGTGACAACATAGCGCACATGCATGAAATGTACGTTTACCAACATTTCATTTACAGAATTATATTCAATAAAACAAAATATAGCCTGAATATATATATATATATATATATATATATATATATATATATATATTAATATTCAACCTGTTCGTAACTCTGCAAAGCAAAATGAAGACTATAAACAAATAACTTATTGAAACAACTACTTCCCTGGCTAGTGCCACGCCGGATATTGGATGACACAAAAGAAATTTGCATGTTATTACTAGTACTACCAGCTAAATAACATTGGTTTAAGATTGTTTTACGATTTTTTTATTTCTACCCACAGGACTAACTTGAATATTCATATATTCAGGCTATATTTCGTTTCATTAAATTTATTTAAAGCTTCTGCAGCAAGTGAGGTTGCCTCTAATTTATTTATAAATAATTATAATTTATTACGTATTTCCTCAGTTAGTTGAACTGTCTTTTGATTGTTAGGGATGAATAAATATTGTAATTAATGAACATATGTTGGCCACTGGGTTTTTGGGATTCAACAATTCATATGTCAGAAGAAAGACAAGAGGCTGATCTAAAGATACAAATTTCTCAGCTGTTTAACCAAGTTGAAAGAAGTTTCCAAAAAATATAGTCTGTCTTCCCGAGTAAACATCTAACCCATACGTGGCTCACCCAAGCGCAAAACCCGTTAAATCACCTCTGTGGGGTCCCGTAGCTCAAACAGTCGCAAAACACTTCCAACCAATATTGAAAAGCCGATACTGCTACAAATATGCTGAAGAGCCCTCTTGACGACTGCTCCATATAAAAGCCAACGCGCACTGTTGCCACATTCTACCAAAAGTGTATTAATATTAAATCTAATAGAAATATACTAATTGTACTGTGTAAGCTGAAGCAGGAAGTAGTTCAATTAATATGTCTTTTAATGTGAAGAAACATGAATTAACACATAAAATGGAACTTTCTCCGATTTAAAGGGATTTTTGCAATATTTTGCATATTTTACAATTTTTTTCAAAATTGATAGGATTTCAAAAAAATTGTTCATTTTGGCATTCACTGGAATTTCTTTTAATATAACTATTATCATTTAATAAATATAAACAAAAATTCAAAATTTTATTTTTTTTAGTATTTTCGAAACAAATCACTTGATAATGACAGTAAAACGTCGAAACTTAAGTCGTGATATGTATGTATATGTAATATTTGTACATACATCAAATAAATTGTGGTAAAAAACATAGTAAGTGTTTTATTCAGTATTTCCAATTTTTTTTTTTTTTTTTTTAGTTGAAAAAGGAAGGATGGTTGATGGGATTTCGGGTTAAGGAGAGTGAATGATATTAGGGAAATTGGCGTAAGCTACTTGGCTATTCTGCCACAACCGATTCTTTGTAATAAATTCATTTGATAATGAATGGGACATACACTAGACATCCATGGACCCGCACGTTTCACTCCGAAAAAGTGACCGCACGGATGGGATTTGAACCCACGACCACGAGGCCCAGAAGCAGGAACGCCCCCGTTTCCAATTTTAATCTATAAAATTTCGTTGTTATTTTTTCAAAGAAGAATATGAACACTAATGCAAAACTTGATAAACTATTCCCACAGCAGCAAACTCGGTAAATCCAAAGAGTTTTGTTAAATAACGCAAAAACCACACCAAATTTAGGTAAAATACTTGTAAAACTGCTGCAAAAAAAAAATAACGACTGTCCAAAAAATATCGGCAAAGAATAAACAAGAACAATGACAATGGCGATGTGACCACCATGTAACTTTCTGCAAACTGATAGTATAAAATAATACGTCATGCAAGAACCTTAAAAAAAGTCCATCGCAGTAAATCGAATAAAAATTGGTTGCATAAGACGAAACGGCAGTTTCAAGTCTGTTCACTAATTAAACTAATTTAGTCAATGTAATCTGCACAATCATCAAGTGGTGGCCTGTGAGTAGATTTTTGCAATGTGTGTGAATCTGGCAATTTTTCCGGCAATCTACCATCACCGCTAAATGTTATTTATTGTCATAAATAATAATTTTAGACCACTATAAATCAAACTGAAGTCTAATTAAACTTATTACCAAATATAAATTTACTTAAATTATCAACTCCTATGATAAAAAAAAATTCAAATGCAAATATTTAAAAATACATAACTTTTGTTGTCGGGCCTTGATTTCAATAATCTTATCACCAATTGTTTAAACAATGTATCTAGTAATAATACAAACAAAAATTAGGGGAATTTGTACGATTTAAAAGAAAAAAAATATTCCACCAGTAACTTAATAAACAATTAAAATGAATGTCCGATAACAAAAGTTATGATTTTTTTTGAATATTAGCAATTGAAGCACTTTTTCTTTTATCGTAAAAGTTGATAATTTAAGAATATGTCTATTTGACTTATTCTTGATGTATAGAAATTATTATTTTAAACATTATTTATAACTTTAAGAGTGAATTTTTATTGGGTATTAACGGCCAGAATGTTGTTAAAATGTGCAAACATGTATGAGAGGGAATCCAAGACGGATCATATATGTTTGCACATTTTAACAACATTCTGGCCGTTAATACCCAATAAAAATTCACTCTTAAAGACATTACTTTACGGCTGATATCCTCCATCTTGATTATTTATAACAATAAATCATAATTAGCGGTGATGGTGGAGAGATCAAGACATTGCTGAAAATGTTACCAGCTTCACACACATCTTTTTTAGAAAACTAGTCGTGTACTAGAAAAGCTAGAAGAAATCAACTAGCTCTAGAAAGTAGAGATGGGCGAAATGACTGCTTTACAAGCTCTAACTTTATGAGTCCCATGTGATAAAATTTTTTACAAAAAAATGTTGAGCAAAAAAAATGTTCCTCACTTCCAAATTTTTCAATTTACCCCAAAAACATAGTGGAGAGCAAAAAATAAATAAAAAAAGGTCCTTACCTCCTAAAACTTGGGGAAAGACGTTTCTTTACAGACTTGTCTTAACATGAAGTGAAGAGCAAAAATAATTGAAAAAGGAAAGAAGCTAGAAAAAAAAGGTCATCTCATACTGGAAAGCAAAAAAGTTCTCACTTCCACAATTTTAAATTTTACCTGAAAACAAAGTGGATAGCAAAAAAACAGGTCATCACTTCCAAGCAATTTTTCATGACTCAAAAAGATCTGCAAACTCCGATGGGCCATAATAAAAAGACAAGTGTATATAAAACAATGATTTTTATACCAAAAGTTATGTACACTTATGGTTATTTATCGACATAATCACCTTGGAGATTGAGGCATTTGTCGTACCTGTAAACAAGCTTTCCAATACCCTCTTCATAAAATGTTGCCGCCAATGAATTTAAATATGTCTTGGCGTTGTCTTGAAGCTCCTCGTTATTTTGGAAGCGCTGCCTTCCTAGCCACTTTTTTAGTTCAGGGAAAACATGGAAGTCACTCGGCGCTAGGCCAGGACTGTATGCCGGGTCATCGAAAATATCCCTCTAAAATTGCTCAAGCCGTATGAGGACGGGCGTTGTCATGGATCAAAAACAACTCCAGAAGTCAGCATGCCTCTTCTTTTGTTTTGTATGGCTCTTCGCAGACGTTGTTATGTTTCGCAATAATCAGCTGCATTAGTCGTAGTCCGTGGCTACTCCAAAAGCAACACACCTTTTTGGTCCCAAAACACGGTAGCCATAACCTATCGGTTGTTGAAGGTTTGTTTGAACTTTTTTGGCTTGTTTGGCGAGTTTGTGTGCATCCATTGTTGCAATTGTTGTGTTGTTTCGGGTATGGCTAAGAGGGAAGCGCTTCCAAAATAACGAGGAGCTTCAAGACAACGTCAAGACACATTTAAATTCATTGGCGGCAACATTTTATGAAGAGGGTATTGTAAAGATCGTTCACAGGTACGACAAATGCCTTAATCTCCAAGGTGATTATGTCGATAAATAACCATAAGTGTACATAACTTTTGGTATACAAATCATTGTTTTATATAGACTTGTCTTCTTATTATGGCCCATCGGAGGTTGAAAAAAACGACCCTCGTATTTAATGACTGCTATTAATTGTTTACTACTATTAAACATTGTGCCTACCTTTCTTACCCTAAAGAATCGCTATATAACTATTAAACTTTTCTTTTATATCCTTTATTTTAAATAATAAAAAAAACTTCAACTGCGCAAACAGTAACAATAGTTATTTCTAGAAATTACCGAATCATGGATGTCATTACGCATAATGACCAACCCAAACTAGAAATGTAATAAACGTCAAAATAATTTCGGGTTTAGACAAGCAGAATTGGCCCTTCCAATAATGCCCAGCCAATACTAATAAAGACCAATTTCGAGTATTCGGCATTTTCCAAGTCGCCCAAAAAATAGAAAACAATTGCTACTAACTACAAACTTGCATATTCGGTATTAATAAAATAAAACACTTGGTTCGTTTAATAATTTTTACTTTTTATTCTATAATAAAAATAATTACCTATTTACCCATTCATTTATGCAGGTAGTTTTTGTGTTCTAACTTTACGTTTCACATATGTGTAGAACGTTTATTATTTTAATTAAGATCATTTGAATATTCATATTCTCGTTTTAAAATGCGTGCTGGTTTTTATATCTTTAAGGGTGCATAGATTTAAAAATAAGTAATAATTGAAAATAACATCACTTACTTTTAAATATAAATAATTTTTTTATGCATAATTTAAGTATGCTACACAAATACAACAGAATTGATAGTTAACATAAAAAAGAAAATAAAGCAATTGGTTTAGATTAACAATACTAACGTTATAAATTCGAACCCAAAACATTAATTGAATAAAAATTTATGAAGTTTGGATCATCACATCAGCGCGTGCTAAAGCACTATTTTGCACCAAATTTCTATTGTATTTATGTAGCATAAATATGTAATTTGCACATGTGACGCATCCAACTGGCTTAAAATAAAAATGTAGTAACAACAAAAGTCAGGACAATCTATTAAGCCATCAACAATTTTGCGGAGAAAATCATGTCTATTTTTAAAGAGTGTGTTAAGTTAGCATCCCAATGAAAAGTTCTGAATAGAGTTATTAATTCATTTTAATGTATCTAGATGTACTTATGAACTTAAAAAAGAGTTCGGGAATTTATTGCAAAATAGGGTGCCAACATTGTAATCAAATATTTCTGAACTAGTTGAAGATGTATTTGGGTTAGTACTACATTTCCTGATACTGTTGAAAGCGAGTTCTATAAAAAAAAATTTAAATTAACACACAACACTGATTTAACCAAATTATTTCATAATAATTATTCATACAGCTCAGAAATAACAGTAGGAAACATCATTCAGAACTATCCGGAACTATCAAAAATATTTTTTGACAAAAGTCGCAGACAAAAAAAAATGTTCTATGAGTTCTGAGTACTTCGTCTGGATCTACACAATGAGTTTAGTAATTCTTTTTTATAAACAAATTTGATACAGTCACGATTTATAGCATTTTTTTAAATAAAGTTGTAAATACAATACTCAATGAATTCAGTAATTCTTTTATATAAACAAATTTAATACAGTCACCATTTATAGCATTTTTTTTAAAGTAAAGTTAACGGTGGAAACGCGTTTCTACAAAATAAACAATTGATTTTCGAAAATACCGATTTCCAGTCATTGAATCGCAATTTTTCATTAATTTTCGTTAGAACTCCTCGAGTACAACCCTTATGTGAAATCGGAACTCCTGGAACTAATAACAAAAAACTATTTTTAAGAAATATTTCAGTCCGAAAGGAAAAAAGTTAGAGTTCCATGAGTTCTGAGTACATATCTGCATCTAATAAATATGTACAGTAATTCTTTTAAATAAACAAATTCGATAAAATCACGATTTATAGCACTTTGAAATAAAGTTCTAAATTCAAAATCGACAATTGAATTTCGAAAATACCGATTTCCTGTCATTTAATCGCTGATTGTCATTAGAGTTTTCTTTAGAAGTCCTAGAGTACAACCCATAACACCTATTCAAAACTTTTTTATGATTCTTCAATTTCGGATTTGTCTTGCGGGTTGTACTCGAGGAGTTGTAACGAAAACTCTAATTTATTTATTTATTTATTTACAAAACCCAACAGACTCAATGCCCATTGACAGGGTTACAAAATAAAGTACAACTACAAATCAAAACTACAAATTAATCACAGATTAATTAATAGTGTTACAAAATAACAGCATAACTACTAACATAAAATTACAAATAACTTGCGAATTGCAAAGGTGCATACAACAAAATGATCGAAGAATAAACTTAAAGTTAAATTGCTTGAAGACATTTTAGTAGATCGCGCTTAAATTGAGGAAATGCGGGTGTAAAGAGATCAATAATGAGAAATTGCGATTAAACGTCAGGATATAGGTATTCCTTCAATAGTTCCAGAAGTTTTGATTTTAGTGAATCGTGATTTTATCGAATTTGTTCATTTTTTTTTAAAGAACTACTGCACATATTTATTAGATACAGAAGATGTACTCAGAACTCATGGAACTCTCTTTCTTTTCCTTTCCGACTGAAATATTTCTTAAAATATTTTTTTACTAGTTCCAGTTCTGAATTGATGCATGGGCTGTACTTAAAGAGTTCTAAAGAAAACTACAACGACAAATTGCTATGAAACGACAAGGACATCGGTATTTTTTAAATTAAATTGTCTATTTTGAATTAACAACTTTATTTAACAAATACTATAAAACAGTAAATGTACTCAGAACTTATGGAACTCTCTTTTTTTTTCCTTTCCGACTGAAATATTTCTTAAAATATTTTTTTACTAGTTCCAGGAGTTCTGAATTGATGTATCGGCTGTACTTAAAGAGTTCTAAAGAAAACTATAATGACAAATTGCTATGAAATGGCAAGGACATCGGTATTTTCGAAATTAAATTGTCTATTTTGAATTAACAACTTTATTTTAAAAATACTATAAATCATGACTGTATCAGAATTTGTTGATAGGAAAGAATTACTCAACTCATTAACTAGATCCAGACAATGTACTCAGAACTCGTAGAACTTATTTTTTTTTGTCTTTTCCGGATAGTTCTGATTGGTGATTCCTGCAGTTCTCTATGAGTTATATCCATGAAATATTTTGATTAAACCAATATTATATATGAATTTGAATATTTCTGGAAATTCAACAGAATTCTTTATATCAAAAATATCAGGAACTGTGGTACATACTAATCCAACTACATCCTAAAACTAGCTCAGAACTATTTGATTATAATGTTGGGGTGCGGTGTCAAATTGGTATCCTATTTTTCAAAAAATCCTTTTTTTTAAGTTGATCAGACAATCAAATCTAGACACATCAAAATAAATTAATAACTCTATTCAAAACTATCAGAACTCTTCATTTGGGTGCCAACTTGATATTTTTAATCTAGTCGGATTTAGTTTAAATTGTAAGTTATTATATATTACATCATAACTTCTAATCCCTTTCTTAAAAGCTATCATTTGTAAAAACTTATTTTGGACTTTCTAAATCGAATAGTAGTAATTGTTATAATGGGCCTACACTATTGTATATAGCAGTGATGGCGAACCTATGACACGCGAGCTCATTTTTGGTGACACGCATTCAAAAAGATAAAAAAAATTCATAATTCAAATATTTGTCTATCATAACGGCCAGGGTTGGTTATTAATAATAATATTATTACTTACGTTAATAACTTAATAAAATTATAATTAATTAATACAAAAATTATAAATATTTCTATTTTTTTTAGTCTTTACTTTTGTGATGTGTGACACGCCACCAAAATTATGATTAGATTTGTCAAAATTTTGACACACCGAGATCAAAATAGTGTCCTTGACTGTGACCACCCATTGTATAGATAGCAGATGAAGATGATGGTTTCATTCATTTGAAACAACTTTCGACGTTTTATACATACAAACATCGTCATTTGAAGAAATATTTAAATTTAAACGATGAATAATGAAATATTTTTTTTATTTCAACAGGCTATCGACCAGAAGGTCTTGGTTTGCACCTTCTTTTTGTTTCACTTTGTTTCTCTTGTTTCTATTACGGGTGGACGTTTTTGAATCTTGTGAACAGGGGAGTTTTGAGGAAGATATATTCATGTTCAAATTTCCGGAACGCGGTTATCTATTAATAACAACAACTTTAAACTTATTGACCCACTATAAATTGAAAGTTGTTATTAACAGATAATCGTTGCGTAAGATACCGAATGCGTTCATAGATGGTGTAACCTTAAATTGAAGGGCTGTGGAGTGCATTCTATGTATATTAATGGAAAATGACTTAATTTCGCAATTTAATGTTAACAATTAACTCATTTCCTTGATAATTGAGTCTGTGTACGCAGCAATAATTACATTCAATTGTGTTACGTTGATAGTTGTGCTAACAAGCAATTTACCATTTTAATAACGCAATATTGTTCGCAAAAAAAAAATAAGTATTTGTGTTTATTTTGTAGTGAACTCTATATTTCGAAATTATTATTGCTCAAAATGCTTATTGTGTCTGGCTTTACGCAGTTGTATTGTTGCATGTAGTATTATTTGGTTGTTCTTTCTTTTGACTTGGGCTTATTATTTGGTTAGTTCATTAATTGCAAAAAATATTGGTATTGCAATTTTTTTAATACATCTTAAATCTTGTACAAAAATATAACTAAAAAAAATCGTCGAAACTAGTCACATAAATAAAATATAGTGGTATAAAAAAGTTAAAGTGTTTTATTCCAATCTACAATCAAGATGTAGCACGAAGTAAACGCCGCCAACATTAAACATAAAAAAAAAATAAATACTAATAAGTATTAGACCTCACCGGTACAGTAAAATTAGAATGTTTTACATTACTGGACCGTAATTACGATAATGACCTTGTAATTATAATTACAAATAAATAACCTAATATCAAATAGCTGGCCAGAACTCTGTTATCAAATTTATGTAAGAATAATAAATAATAAATCAAAAACTACTACTTTGAATAACAGCGTAATAGCATTCTTTATTTTTATTATTTTACAAAAATCGTGCTTGCAAACGGCAATTATCGAGGTGTCAACGGATGTTAAAAATAATTTTCGATTGTAATTCACTTGTTGATACCGAGATAAGGCCTAATGAATGGAAGTAAAGTGGTGGGAAATGTATGTTAATCTCTGTAAAGATATCGGTTTATCTATTCGGGTGATAAGGATTCATTCATAACGTTCCGAATTTGCGCCATGAAAGATAGTCCTGAAATTAGAGAAAGCATGAATTTACAATCCTGGTTTCTTTTTAGGGATGTGGGAGGAATCGTGAATAGCTTGAAAAATATCAATTGTAGGTTAGGGTGTCATGAATTAGAGCTACAAAATAACGGGTTTGTTTATGTAGCGATCACGTCCGGCCGATAAATTAATATTCATTCAAATTCTGTCCATCCCCTCTGAAAATAACGGATCGTTCGGAAAGGCGAGGTTCGATTATTTTTTTAAGTTGGGAGCTTGAATAAGCCTTTAGACTGAAAACACAAAAATTCAACGGAATTGAAAATGCATCAGATCCTACATGACATGAATGTGATTAAAAATAACATATTCACTAAATTCATCATATTATGATATAACAATACTTAATTTACCACTTAGAAAATGAAACACTCGTGAAATTTCGACCATTTTCAAACCGCCGTATTTTCAATCGATTTTGATGAATCTTTGAGGGCGAAAAACTTCCTTAAAGTAATGCATGCGAACTTGTGTGTAATACCATCCGCCCCCTCTTGCGCCCCTGTGAAAAAAAAAGTTTTTTCTGGAAACCTTGTCCAATTTTGACGATGTCTACGGAGTTGGGCCAAGTTTCTCGACTCGATCCACCGCAAAGGCATTAAAATTTGATCAATTCCCTATGCAGAACTCAAATAACGAAGTTTCTACGACGATTTGGCACCAAGTTAAGGGTGTTTGAAAAAAAGTGCATTTTGAGGTTTTTCGCATATAACTCAGTGACTTTTCAACCAAATTGGATGTTTCTTTCGGGAAAAAATCCCATTTTGGCTCTACTTTAAGTAGGTAAACTCAGATTGGAATGATCCCTTTTCGAACTTCAACCCCCGAACAAAAAAAATCACGTTCAACGTCCAACTTTGGCAACGTGTACCGAGTTGGAAAAAATGTGTCGACTCGATTGAAATGTGTTCAATTACCTGCGCAGGACTAACGAAGTTCGTACGACGTTTTAGCAAAAAGTTATGGGTGTTTGAACAAAAAGCGAATTTTGTGGTTTTTTGACTCCGAAGTTTTTCGACAAAATTGTTTCCGTTTTCACGAATGAAATTTTCTTTGCATGTTCTTTGAGGTATACACGAAAATTCATTGTTTGCACGAAATCATGAATATCGCATTTTGTACCTTAGAACTCCCTTAACAAAAAACTTTATTTTAGGTCAAAAAAGGCTCACTTTAACGATCTCTGTAGGGTCGGAAAAAATGTGGGCCAAACTCACCAACATTCGTCCATTTTTCTATTCGTCCAATAAAAACAAACAAATTACACTGACGGAAAAAATGAACACTTAAGATTTGTAAAAATTTAGGTAATCTTCAAATGGCCATAACTCCGCTTCTATCCAACCGATTTCGACGATCTTTTGAGAAATCAAAAGCAAAATGTGTCCTCTTTGAGACAGTTCATCCCCCACTCGAAGAGGGGGCTTTACGCCCTTCCAAACGAAAAAATAAAAAACCACAAAATGCACACCCATAACATTGTGCCAAATCGCCGTAGGAACCTCTTTTTTGAAACCTGTACAGGTAATTGAACACATTTCAATGCCCTTTTGGTGGATCGAGTCGACACATTTTTCGAACTCCGTACACGTTGCCAAAGTAGGACATTTTTTGCCCAAAAATGTGTTTTTTTTTGTTCGGGGGTTGAAAGTTTCGAAAAGGGATCATTCCAATCTGAGTTTAGCCCCTTAAAGTAGAGCCAAAATGGGATTTTTTCCCGAAATATCATTAAATTTGGTTGAAAAGTCACTGAGTTATGTGCGAAAAACCTCAAAATGCACTTTTTTCAAACACCAATAACTTGGTGCCAAATTGTCGTAGGAACTTCGTTCTTTGAGTCCTGCATAGGGAATTAATCAAATCTTAATGCCTTTATGGTAGATCGAGTCGACAAAATTTCCGTAGACAGCGTCAAAGTTGGACATGGTTTCCTGAAAAAAAACGTTTTTTCTTCACAGGGGTGCTAGAAGGGGTTACGCTTCAGTTCGCATGCATGACTTTAAAGAAGACACTTCAAAGTGTTTCGCCCTCGAAGATTCATCAAAATCGATTGAAAATACTCCGAGTTATGGAGCTTTGAAAATGGTCGAAATTTCACGAATTTCAAGAGTTTTATTTTTTTTCCTTCAGTATATTTTCTTGTAATGTTGATGCTCAAATAAATTATTAAATTAATGACCACATCAAAAATGGTTTTTAATAAAATAAATAATGACATTTTTCCAAAAGTGGAGAAAATATCAGGTCTTAATTTAACAATAGAATGAAACATTGGTAGAAATTAACGATATTTTAGTTATTTGAATGTAGAAACATGTGCCATTGTATTCAGTTTTATCGTATTAGATAATAATATATAAAATCAAACTGATTATGACACAATACGTTTTTGAATTAAAATAACTAAAATATCGTTAACTTCTACTAATAAGTTTCATTGTATGTAATAAATTAATAAAAAAATTAATAAATTATATACACACTAAATCATGTGTGGCCATCAATTACAATACATTTGTGTTATATTTTTCATATCGTATTCGCTTTCCGATCGAGAGTATACAACTAATCTATTGGACGGGCATGTTTTTTTCTCTAAAAAATAATGTGATTTCAAGAAAACTGAAGGTTATTAATATTAATCTCTTTATATTTACCGTTTAAGCAATTATTCGAATATACGAATTATATTTAATATAAGAAGAATGGATACCTGCAGAGACACATTCCGAGCACACAATATACCAACACTACTTATATATTTATCTATAAATGTGCTATATATGTACGTAACAACAGTCAACTATTTCAGAAAAATAAGTACACACATAATTACCACACAACAGTCAAGGATATAATTAGTGCCACACGCCATGACACAACTATGTATGATAAATCTGGTAAATACGCAAGCCTCAGTATATCGAATAAATTACCAAATTTCATTAAAACAATCTCCAAATTAAAGAGTTTCAAGTTACAATTAAAAAAGTTTCTCATTCAAAAGTGTTACTATAATTTGAATGAATTCATGTCGGATCCAATGTGATTTGTAACAATTGCTGTATGAATTATTTAATTTTTTAGGGTGTTTATTATGAGAACTATATATGTATGTGCATATGTATAATAATTTAAATGTATTTAAACTGTCTTTTATACATCTATGTACAATACTGTACTGTGCATTGTAAACGGTGGCTAAGTAAGTAAATGAATAAATAAATAGATTCTAGAATATCAAGCAGTTCAGAAAAAAAAATTAGGTATGTCCTACATTTGTTAAAATATTTTTGTAATATTTTCCATATTTAAATAATTTGTATTAACAATCAATAACTCAATCATTGTAAATGTGAACTTTGTTGAAAAATTTTGAGGTTTTTGTCTGTTATTATGAAATTATTACAAAAAAACGAACATGGCGATATTTGTCGAGGACGTTTAACTTTTTCGTCTTTGAGTAAAATCGATTTGAACTGAAAAAATTGGTGATGTGGCCAACATGTTACTTTCTCCGATTTAATGATAATATGGTTTTTCTTGTTCTTTTTCATATTTATTGATTTTTTCAGATATCTAATAAACATTATTCTTTATAAATTGTGCATTTTGGCAAACTTTCAATTGATTGATGGTTTGTGGAGGGCGACCAAATGGTCGCAGCGCTTAGACCATTCGTTGGTCCTTTGTGCCGCCTCCTGGGCCCTACTCCTCAAGCCAACCTAAACTTCTTGTGAAGTCAAGTAGTTGGCCGAGAAAAAAACTTTAAATTACTGTTAATGTATATTTGATGTAACTTTATTAATTTAAATATCAAGTATTCAAAGAGTATTCGGAGAGAGTGTGTTTATTGTTTATTTCTTAATTTGTAAGGATTTATTTATTATTCATATTCTATTTGATCTTTAGTTACTTTTAGTTATTTTAATTCTAAGGTTTTTCTATTTTACTTTAACATGCCGTTTAATTTTGTATTTTAGTATTGTTATATTTTTCCCTGTAATTACATGTTAAAATCTGTTGGGAAATAAAGTATTATTATTATTATTATTATTATTTCATAAATATATTTCTTTTTTTTTCGAAAATCAGAGAAACATTTGTTAACAAAAGATGTCCGCTTCTGTGTTGCCTTCAATGTTTGTAAATATATTTTTTGAATATATTTTCTATTTAAAAAAACGATCACTGTCAAGGTAAACACCCACTTGTGGTTTTCGAGATTTTACCAAAAGTCAGTTCTTGGACTGTCAAATAAAGCTTATGTTCAAAGTTCAACTTGAAAATCTCTGTTTTTAAATCACAGCGCCCAGGTACTCGGCAGACACCTTTTCTATCCAAAAACTGTCGGGTCAGAATCGTCTCTGGTGACCTCGAAATTGATATTTCCGTTAAAAAGTAATTTTTGAAAATTTTTCACAATCACAAACCATACTTTCTCGTACTTTGTATGGAGCAACAAAGCAAAAATGAACTTGTGAATAAAGAGTTTGTTCAAAACCTTATTAGTCTGTGAAAAAAAAGATTTTAATATATCTACAAAATATACCAATAATTTTTTTTTTGAGAACGTTACATGTAGACCACATCACATCACATTTACAAATTAGTAAACACTCCCTTGTCTAGATTTCGAGATAGGCTCACCTGAATTTGACATTGTCAATTATATCAAGTTAGAAAAAAAACAGAAAAAACAACAACTGTTGCACTTTTGAAACTTTTCAGAACTACTCAGAATAGATGTTTCTACATATTTCTACAATAATTGTAAAAAAAACGCTGTACGTAGATTTAGAGGTAATCTCACGTAAATAGACCATTTGTTAATTTTCAAGTTAGCCATTTATTACATTAGAAAAACAATTGTTACACATTTGAAACTTTCCAAAGTTGTATGCTTCTATGAAATTCTAGATACATTAGAAATCACTCTTTGCTTAGATTATTAGATAAGCTCACTTGAATTTGTTAATTTTCAAGCTATTAATCAAGTTACAAAAAAAAAAGAAAACAACTGGAGTGTGGCACCCCAATGAAGAGTTCTAGTAGTTCTGAATAGAGTTCTCAATTCCTTTTGATGTATCTAGAAGTACTATCAACTTTTTAAAAAGAGTTCTGTAAAATTGGGCTGTCAGGAATTTTTTGAAAAATGAGGTGTCAACTTGACACCGTACCCCAACATTGTTATCGAATAGTTCTGAACTAGTTTTAAGATGTGTTTGGGTTAGTACTATAGTTCCTGATACTTTTAAAAAAGAGTTCTGTTGAATTTCCAGAGATAAAAATTGGAAATTCGAAATATGGTTGAATCTAAATATTTTTTTTTAAGTTGATAGTACTTCTAGATACATCAAAAGGAATTGAGAACTATATTCAGAACTATGAGAACTTTTCATTGGGGTGCCAACTTGACACACTCCAACTTCCCTTATTTCTGGAGGTGTCTAAGTAACATTCTTGATTTAATATGTTTTAAAAATAACTATTGAAATCACCGTAGAAATATGTATGTCAAATATTTAATGCATGCGAAAAGATCAAATGTTTTCAGTGCTGCCACATGTTGAAAGATAAAACTCACCATGTTTAAGTATATATTTTATTTTAGAAATAAATCCTTAACCAAAACCAAAGTAGAAAAAATAGTATATTATACTTGTTTAATAAGAGGCATTGTGGGGCACTCGTTACATTGGAGCACTCCTCGCTGCGCAATTCCACTCGTGTCACAATATACCCTCTTATTAAACTTGTATAGTAATGTACTATTCAAACACACTAAATTTGATATATTTTAGCATTTAATTCTGCAAAATTAAATAAGTTTCGAAATTTTTTAAAATCAAAAACGCGATTTTGTTGACTTTGAACTTGGAAAACAACAGATTTTGTCAACTTTTTTTGAACGATAAGTATCTTTCTTTTGAAACACACTAAATTTGCTAAATTTTGTAATTTAAATCATCAAAATCAAGTAAGGCGTTTGGGAATTAAGCAATTTTTCAAAATCAAAAACGCGGGCCTCGTGGTCGTGGGTTCAAATCCCATCGGTGCGGTCACTTTTTCGGAGTGAAGAAGTGGCCGTGCGGGTCCATGGATGTCCAGTGTATGTCCCATTCATTATCAAATGAATTTATTACAAAGAATCGGTTGTGGCAGAATAGCCAAGCAGCTTACGCCAATTTCCCTTATATCATTCACTCTCCTTAACCCGAAATCCCATCAACCATCCTTCTTTAAAAAAAAAAAAAAACGCGGTTTTGTTGACTTGGAACTTGGAAAACAACAGATTTTTGGCAACTTGCTTTGAACGATATCTATATTTCTTAATATTCCTTTAAAACACAGTGAATCCACTAAATTTTGGAATTTAAATAATCAAAGTCTAGTAAGGCGTTCGGAAGTTAAACAATATTTTGAAATCAAAAACGCGATCTTGAAAATTTTCTGTTTCTCAATTTTCGTTACTTGGATATGAATATTTTTTATACTTATAGCATATAAATTATTATTATCAAGAAATTCTTTAAACCCCTCAGAAATTTAAAAAAATCGAAATCGTGAATTTGTTGCCTTTGAACTTGGAGGATTTTGACAGTTTTCGTTAATCCAATATGAATTTTTCATAATATTTTTTGAAATATAATAAATCCTTTACATTTTAACAAAGAATTCATCAAAAACACGTTTCATAACTTAGCAATTGTATAAAATTAAAAATTCCAGATTTCGGCATGAATATTTCTAAATATCCTTTTAAACCATACTAAATTCTCTAAATTTTAACACACAAGTCATCATATTCAAGAAACTTGATTAAAATTTGAAGGGGGCAAATTAAGAAGCGCACCTGACAAAGTGCGCGTTTGGTCCCACGAGGTTGAGAAACACTGCTTTTGTCAGCCCAAACTAATTTTTACGCCAAGTGGAAATTGTAATAATTTTTTTAGCAGTGTAACAAATTTGTAATTAAAATTCTGATAAAGTTTTTTTTTGTAGTGCTGGTGCAGCTTTGGGTACATCAAATACAGTTTCTGTCAGTTCAATGAAATTATAACTTCTATAAAATAATACACACAATAAAGAATCACCTGTTTTTCGAAATACTCATTTTTCATCCCTAGTCAAGATTCACTAAACTTACTCATAGAATATGAGAATTGCAAGTTCTTTAATAATCGAGTTTTTGAGATGCGAGTTTAGTACAAATTTCGTGTAGTTCTATAGTTTGATCAATGGATCTTTACGTGTGCGTCATTACCGAAGACGGAGTTTTCTCGCCTTGGACGACTTACGTACACATATGACTGCGTATAATTTAACTTATCATAGAGAGAGTAAACGCATAAGACGTTGTTCAGCTATCTAGGACGTGCACGCAAAGATCCATTGATGAATGTATATGAAATTGTTTTAGTGTTATTTTCATTGGTTATAAATACAGTGAGTAAATAAAACTAGGCAAAGCTCAAGAAAAGTCCAAATCACACAATTTGGCGAAATATTTTTTAGAAATTGATAAACATTTTTAAAATAACATTTCACGATTCATCAAATTACATCAAAAATCACCCTGTAGAAACAAAATTTATGCAATTCTATGAATCGTAAATTCTGTTAAACTTTCCTTTGTCACATACAATGATAAGCGAAATCCATATGGTAAGGCTCTAATTTGAAACATCCTGTATTTGTATATAGGTAACAAAAATTATTTTATAAGTAATAATTAGTTTATTAATTAATACATCGTACCGATGAGATAAAAGATAAACGAAACACGATAGAACATACACACCACTATTGATTATTATTATTAAGAAAAAAAATTATTGTGCAAATATTACAATTTGCATATTTTTATATTTGTAATTTTCTCAATAATAGTTGTAATGGGAATTACACTTTTATATTTGAATGAAGTCACTTATCCCCAAAAAATGTTTATGTTTAGAATAACATAAATCAAGTAACACATGACTCAAATCTCGAACGCAATCGGACATCCGGGAGAAGAGAGAGGACCAACCTAAGCGAAAAAGAGAAAGATAAATAGACGATCGCCGAAATATACGTCGAAAATAAAACTATAACTAATTAGTTTTAAATTATTCAATCACCATATTATATTAATCACAAAATTGTTCATTAGCCTTCCTAATATTTAAAAATATTGGAAAGTATTTATACAAAGGAAAAGGCACCTTTGCAATTATTTTATTGTACACCATTTAAAATACTGTTTTCGAAAAAAATACATACGAATACTTATAAATACTAGCAGTGTAGTAAAAATATTGTAATTGTAAGATGTTATTAGTCAACATCCAAATTTCACTTAACAGAAACGGGATCAAATGTCTAATTTGACTGGACTAAGAGGTCTTTTTGTCGGTGAACGAATTACCGTTGCAGTTGAAAAGTTCAAGAATGCTTTTTTGTGTTGGCGATGGTCAAGGTTTGAATGGGAAGGCTATAAAATTTGGTGTTTCTGAATTAGTTACGTCACGGCAGATTTACACCGTATTGTTACGTACTATCGGTGGCAACATTGTTTAATGGTTTATGGCCTGTGAAATGGAAGGAAGGAGGTAAGACGAATGCAGTTATTAAAATTCGTCAATGGTTGTTAAGCTGTAATCATTGATTTATTGTCTTGTATTTCGAGGTGCAAGTGCTGAAATAGTGGTGGTGCACGTGGGGAGACCACGCCTCGCAGCGTACTACAAATTCAGACCTGAAGTGAAGTGGGGAAGCTATGTTATGTTATGACGGCGCTATGGAATCGATAGCAATAGCACGCGCGCTGCACCCAGTGTAGCGGGCGGGATTGACGCCACCCTCGAAATAAAAAAAAAACATTGGCACGGGGATGCGAGGATACGGAGAAACGGAAAGGGAAGTGGTGCATTTCACAACCCCCACAGAAAGCCCCATTCATGTAACTTGTCGGTAAATCGGGCGACCGTACTCATTTCAAAATGCACCCTAAACTGCGTGTTCCCTATTTCTAGGAAGAGCAATCGACTAACCGAATTAAGGAGGCACGAAACGTAGCATTCCCGCCTAAGGAATAGAAAGCTTAAAAATGCAACCGATAGTGAAAATAGTGGACGCTAATAAAAACAGGCGCCGGTTAAAAAAATAAACATCAATTATGAAAGGGTTGTTTTTCTACGTCTTAAGCAAACCGGTATTTTTTTTTCGTCAAATAGAGGGATGACGACGTTACCGTACAGGTTAATTACGCTGCAGCTGAATCGCCCGGTGAAACTAACCTAAATCAAATCTGATGGTCATTACCTGTGAGAGTGAATCCATGCGCTTATCCCTCAATCAAGAAGATTTTCCTGGGACATGTGGTAATAATCGGGAACAACAGTCCAATTCTTCACGCCTTTATAACTGCAGAACGTACATCCGACACGGAATTCGTGTAATATCAGCAGATATTTAGAAACTCGCACAAAACACAGAAAAACACCAACAACGCAGTAGACACAGAACTCTCCACGACGCCGACGAGCATCAACCTCGGGCGAATGTTTGTTTGCGCTGTGTTGCCGTAAATATATTTAAAACTCTCAGATCTAGCAGCGAGACAGCGACCGGTAATTGCCTAGTGCACGGCATGCCCTGCGCAGTCCAGGCGAATTAAATTGTTCACGTTTAAGCTTGGTCGCCCTTGCGGAGGATGGCGCAAGCATCCAAAAAACAGATCGCTGTAATCACACAAACACCAAACATAAGCGAATCGGAATTTATGTAAACAAACAACACCGTGAATCGTGAACCTTGTGAATATTGGTTTCTGTTCAATATTTTATGCCCTAATCTGTGTTACAATCAATTGAAAACGATAAAATGTGTCGCCATTGTCCGATTTCATTATGGAAAAACTCACGTGCACTTATTTGTACAATTTAGAAAATTTGTAAGTACATAAATCTATTATTTATGAATATCTTTGTTATTTTATATTAACTTTTTCTATCGCGATTTTTTTTTATCAGGGATTGTGGTTTGAAGATGTCGGTAGGTTAGAATTATACTAGTAAAATACATATATTTTGCAATATTTCACATATTTCGTCATATGTAACTAATTTTGTTACAGTGTAGATTATAATTACAACTTGAAGTTTTATGTTGTTTTTAATAAAGATATTATTTCAATCAATGACTTCTTATTACTCTTTTTATTATAATACCGTAAAAATCGGGTATTATATTCGAAAACCTGGTCTTATCTCCCCGCTCACCGCTAGCCCCAAGTAATCCGCTTACCCGCCTTTCCCCGCACGTCGCGCGTTTGGGCGACTAGCGAGAAAGAGTGAAAATGTTTTGTACTCGCCTATCTATATAGTAATCTAGGATGCACGGTGCACACTGTCTGGAGGTATTGCGGAGCTGCTTATCGGTCACGCGTTTGCACGAACTTGCACGATTGGCACGCAATACACACCGTGCCGGCAAAACCATCCTTTTCAAAACACTAAACAACGAAAATAGCAACCGCTAGGAACCACGAAACGCGCACACTGTGGCAACCGGGCAATTATTCAAGAGTATGCGCGCAACTTTGTCTGTTAGTCGCAGTTTCCATTTTTCCAACGAATACGTTGACCTACAATGTCCCACAATCAAGCGTGCTGTCACAAAACGGCCCGTCGGGGCTCCCACTCGCTCGCCCACCCTCACTTAATAACGCAACAATTTTTAAAAGCGTTTTCCGCCACACTGCAACACTCTACCACTCCAAACAGAATAATTCAAGCTCTTCGTTATTTCAGCCAGATATTAATTCAAACGCGGCACGCACGATTTATAACCACACGCTATTCATTTCATTCGCGTGGCGCCATCTACCTGCAGATTTATGAACTCACAGGCCCGTAAATTTCATGGATTCAATTGAAATTCCGTAATGATTAAAATCTTTCATAACAGAATGAAAGAACTTCTCGTAAAAACGTTTTATTGCACTTTTAATTAAAGAATCCCATAACCAAATTAAAATTGTCGTTAAAACATTAAACGAGTTTAATTGCGGATTAACACGTAATCATTTTTGCAACCTCATACATCTCATACGTTTAATGTGTTTTTCAATAATTAGGCTATGGACGTCTATTATGTTATTTATTAGTTTTTATATACAATTATATAATTAAACTGAATTGAAAAATTCAGTATAATTTAAACACAACTAATTGATTAAACATAGTGAATTGTCCAATTCAATATAATATAATATTACGAAATAGTAACGGTCGTAACCATCCCCTTCATTAATGTATGTACTACATTGTTTCAATAATTGACGCTTACATCTACTAACGATCTCGTAAGCAAAATGTTAAATTTAAAGAATTTAATGTTAAAATTCGTTACCCTTGGTTTAGATACTAATTAGAAATATAATAAGCTATCTCCTATTTTAACATGTATTGTAAACTTAAAATGATAGGTAAGTAAATAAATAACACTTAAAAAAATTAAAATTGAAAACAAAAATGTATACAAAAAAATATGTATTACCTTCTTCCTAACTAGCGATAAATAAATCCTGGTATTTGTCGGAAAAATAGTGGTTTCAATCTATAATTTATTTAAAATCCCTTCACTGTTTTATATAGACTCATCACAGATTTACCAATTTTATTTAACCAATGATATCTAAAACATATTTTTACAATATAATACTTTGCACACCGATTTATTTATTCCAAATACTTTGGTCTTGTTTCTTGCAAAAAAATTACGTAAATTATTAAACAAAAGAAGAAAAGATTTACTTTACAATTTTGATAGAAAGATACAGAGTTTATTTGAGTAAATCTCAACTCAAACCTTCATTCTCGATGAAAGGGAAATATCATTGCAATTTTTCTTGACGAATATTATATCCTTTAGGATGACTATACAGTGCGAGTCTCCAACTTGGAATAAATTCAGTAAATCAAAGAATGTTTATTCTTCGGAAATATGCTCAGACACATCGATTAGTATTTTAAATTGCGCTCTTTATGATGTAATAAAATTTTATACAGCGTGTCCCAAATTTGAGATATGACGTCATTGACTATTTTTTTTAATAGCAACCCTATTTTTTTATCACTATTCTTAAAGAGTATATCAAGTTACACATGTGTGCTAAATTTAAAATTTTTTTTCCCTGTTATTTAGAAGATATTTAACAAACATTATCAAATTTGTAGAATGAAGAAATCAAGTCACCTTAATCGAATTTTTATGCATTTTAAAAGTGGAATGCCAAAACGTGCTGGTTTGTCATTTTTTTCAAACTGACGTTTATCATTTTGACGTTTAGTTATAAAAACAAGTAAGAAATGTAGCATCGCATTCCACGCATATTCGAGTGAGGAGAGTATTAGTCGTTCCATTGTTGTGTTGACTGTTGTTCACCGTTGGTCGAAAAATTATACTAACATGCCGTACTTAACTGAAACCCATAAAATCGAAATTTCAATGATAATTGGCTATGGAGATAGGACAAGAACACAAAATGAAGTTATTTATTTATTTAGAGAGAAGTATCCTGACTTACCAGCCATATCTCAAAGTACCGTAAGTAAGATTGAAAGTCAGTTTCGGGAAAATGGGCATTTAAGAAAAACGAATAATCATCGTCAGAATGCGCTGAGTGAAGAGGTCAAAATTGATGTATTTCTCTCTGTTCAGGAAAATCATCATGTCTCCTCTAGGCAGATGGCTAGGGAACTCAAAATTAGCCTGTCTTCAGTGTCAAGAATCCTTAGAGAGCAAACATTTCATCCTTATAAAATGACAATCCTCCAGGAACTCACCGAAGATGATCCGGATAGAAGACTTCAGTTTTGCGAAAAAATGATGGATCTACTAGATAGAAATGTTCTAAAAATAGAAAATATATTGTTTTCCGATGAATCAACGTTTATGTTAAATGGTGAGGTAAATCGTCAAAATTGCCGTTATTGGGCAGACAAGAACCCACACTGGATGAGGGAAGGCCACACTCAATATCCAGAAAAAGTTAATGTTTGGGCAGGGATTGTTGGTGATCGAATTTTAGGACCAATTTTCTTTCCAAATAATCTCAATGGAGCGGGATATTTACAATTCTTGGAGGAAGAGCTAATTCCGAGTTTGGCTATTTTGTTTCCTTGCCCTGTAGAAGCTGACGTCCCGAATAGAAACATCTGGTTTCAACAGGACGGTGAGCCTCCTCATTTTGCAAGGCGTGTCCGTGAGTACCTGGATAATGTATTTCCACGAAGATGGATTGGCAGAAGAGGACCAGTTGAATGGCCACCCAGGTCTCCGGATTTAACACCTATGGACTTTTTCTTATGGGGGTACTTGAAAAGCAAAGTTTTTAAGACCAAACCGCCAAATCTTGAGGAGTTGAAAGAACGAATAAGACAGGAGTGTAGACTAATTTCCCCCGAAGTAATTAGAAATGTTCAAAACGAGTTTCAGTTCCGTTTAGGGTATTGTCAGTTAGAAAATGGACAACATTTTGAGCATTTATTGAAGAAAGACTATTAAGTTGAATTCATTTTTCAAATTTGATACTGTTTGTTAAATATCTTCTAAATGACAGGAAATAAAAATTTGAAATTTGGCACACATGTGTAACTTGATATACTCTTTAAAAATAGTGATAAAAAAATTAGGGTTGCTATTTAAAAAAATAGTCGATGACGTCATATCTCAAATTTGGGACACGCTGTATAAAATTTTATTACAACAAAAAGAGCGCAATTTAAAATACTAATCGACGTGTCCGAGCATATTTCCTAAAAATAAACTTTGTTTGATTTACTGAATTTATTCCAAGTTAGAGACTCGCACTGTATGAATATTGTCATGTAATTGTGTGTCTGGGCTATCGATCGTAGATCATGAAGTTAGTGCCTGGGTAAAATAATCTGGGTTAAATAAATGTCTTGATGATTCGTGTATTTTAATTATATCATATATTAACAAATTAATTCATAAACCAACAAAATGTGAAATGTTTATTCAAGGAACTGGGAAG
Organism: Ocypus olens; assembly: GCA_910593695.2. Taxonomy (NCBI): domain Eukaryota; kingdom Metazoa; phylum Arthropoda; class Insecta; order Coleoptera; family Staphylinidae; genus Ocypus; species Ocypus olens. Next base: position 17,655,597 of record OU343057.1, read on the forward strand.
AGGAGAAAGATCTCATGCATTAAAGTTACACGTGTCGATTATTTAATAGGATACCTCTTTAACATTTCAACTCGAGCAACGCTGGAATTGGAATTATTGACCGGGACCATTCTCTATTGGGATACAATTAAGTATCGACCCTAGGATGTAAGAAGCTCAGTTACAGACTCACAAATACACAAACCTACACAGCTGAAGGATCTCGCGATTGATGGCCAGTTAGGTAATTTGCCCAACAAACCGCACTGCGATTATTAGAAAGGAAAATCACCCGACTCATATAAACACCTATATTATTTATTATTCATAATAACTTTTAAATCGAACAAAGCCCATTCTTCAGTAAATTGCATACTTATTCCGCCACACTGTGACTTCTTTAGGTAGATTGCCATTTAAATGCATGCAAACAATCCAAAAACACAAATTTTAAACAAGAACAATTTACTTGTTTCCATTATTGATTGTTATGCTTTTACAAACAATCAAGTTTATTTTCAGGCATTCTGACACGCTATAAATAATTATGTATATGGTTCGTAATAATTTTTAAAGCAAAACTTTCTTGTTACCAACGAAAGTGTAATTTTCCGACATTGCCTTTAAGATATTTCCTCTTATCAAAGTAGTAAATTTTATGTTTGGGTTTGTGTATATATTTTTTTTAGGTAGGATGGTTAATAGGAATTCAGATTGAGGAATTATTTGTTATACTTATCTACTTTTATCGACCCACAATCATCATTTTTAATTTTTTTTAGCAAGTAAGTTTAAGTTTATACATCTAATTTTCATCCTCTCAGATATAGATGATTTCTTTGTACATTTAAATTGTTAACACTGTATATGATTCATTTGTATATTTATTACGTGATTTTATCTTTAAACCAATTTACAAGTATTTCCATTAGGGACAAATACAGCTTCTATAATTTTATTAGAAGCAAAAATTGTTAGCCAAAACATATGCTGACCATTGATGGAGAGTCCAATTGAAAGAGCAGCCACTTGGGCTAGAGTGGAAGATCATCTTGATAATAAACTCAGCCCGTTACATTGCAGTCACATTCTTGTAAGATTACCATTTTGTATCTTTGTATTTATAAATATTCTTCAAGCATTGTAACAAAGGAAAATAAATAAATAAATTTTAATGAGTTAACTGTAGTGATTTTTAAGTTTTAGATTTATTCTTGTTTATTGTCCAATGCATGTACAATTAAATTATTTATATTGAATTAGATTAATATAGCATTAGTATTATTATATATTTAAGCTTAATATTCGCATTTACTCTCATATTTTTTTACGCATCCAAGAATGTACACATTTATTTTTGGAAATATACCGGGTGTGGCACTTAAGACGCCTCGGACCATAACTCCTTTACGATAAAAGCTATCGAAAAAAATATAAGAACAAAGTGGTGCATAGTTACCGTCGCTATGTTTCAAAAATATTTCTAATCATCAGTGGCGTGCCGTACTCCAGTGGAGTACCAAACTTATGTTTTTTTAAATGGAATGCCCTATTTTTTATTGCAGATTTGGAAAGTGCTCGACGAGTACTTATTTTTTTATCTAACATGTTATACCCTTCACTTTAGCGGTTTCGCTGTTATAACCCCTTTTTTCAAAATTGCGCCCCATTTTTGAGATTTTTTTGTAGAGAAACTAATTGACGCCGGCGCCTAAATTTTGAATTGAGATACAGGTTAAGACCTCGTATACCTCCACATAATTTTTTTTCGGGTAATTTATGGAAAAAAAATAATTTTTGATTGATCTTCGCATGTTGTCATTTTTTCCGAAAATTTCAAATGGCACCCCCCTAATCTCCAACACTTTTTGAAACGCACGTTCATTTGGATGTGCCCTGTGCGGATATCTCGCAGCGTACACTCGTGATGCCAAGAAACAATTCTTGTTACATTCTCCAAGAATAAATATCATGTCAAGCATTTCCTCTTGAGTTCGGAACATTTTTAGAACATTTATCAAAAATGACTTATGGCTGCTACTGACGTCTAATAATTTACTTTGACAATTACCAATCTTTTGTTTTCTCATGGCACACTTGGGAACGGAAAACGTATCCCGACATTTGCGATGAAATTCCTTTTTTCTCCGAAATTTTGTTATGCAATGTGTAATTTTTTTTACACCAATGAAAAATTTAGAGTTTTGGCTGTACAGCGCCGTAATTTTTTTAGGGGGGTGCCATTTGAAATTTTCGGAAAAAATGACAACATGCGAAGATCAATCAAAAATTATTTTTTTTCCATAAATTACCCGAAAAAAAATTATGTGAAGGTATACGAGGTCTTAACCTGTTCCTCAATTCAAAATTTAGGCGCCGGCGTCAATTAGTTTCTCTACAAAAAAATCTCAAAAATGGGGCGCAATTTTGAAAGAAGGGGTTATAACAGCGAAACCGCTAAAGTGAAGGGTATAACATGTTAGATAAAAAAATAAGTACTCGTCGAGCACTTTCCAAATCTGCAATAAAAAATAGGGCATTCCATTTAAAAAAACATAAGTTTGGTACGCCACTGGAGTACGGCACGCCACTGATGATTAGAAATATTTTTGAAACATAGCGACGGCAACTATGCACCACTTTGTTCTTAGATTTTTGTCGATAGCTTTTATCGTAAAGGAGCTATGGTCCGAGGCGTCTTAAGTGCCACACCCGGTATATTAGTACTACTGATACTACTACTACAAACACAAGACATTTACTACGCATGGCCATTTATGTTAGAAAAAGTGACCGCCTGGACGGGACTCGAACCCGCACTTATGCCAAGGGCATGGACTCTACCCACTAGACCACCGCAGGCCCTAATTTTTAATACATATTAAGAATTGTTTATGTATGTGTATGCCTTACACCAAATTATATAGGCATACGATTAAATAAATATAATAAATAAAATTATGCATGTTTATCTCTTACAGCTCGTGCAATTTGTGCACATGGACAGCTTTGCCAATACAGTTGTACAATTGGGGGGTATTTTCTTCGTTAGCTTTCTATCCCCTTTAATTGTATATAGGGTCAATTGCCATTTTGACATTATATAAACGTGTCTCAATCAATGTATATGTCTCTCTTATTGTAATAAAGTGACTATTCATTTACGGGTATACTTTATTCTGCTATTTTGTATAGTAATATACGCGATTTTTCCGAAATATGCACAGCATAGCCTATCTTAGAAGAGTTTCAGATTATTACATTAAAACACTCGTTTGGATTCATATTATTATATTCAGTTTATTGACAATGTTTGTTTCGGTTAATGACGACCATTCTCAAAAATAACTAAATGTTTAGTTATTTTCATAGTATAATTTCATTTCATCAAAAGTGCACTGAACAATGTTTTTACCGTATATGTAGAGTCATTATATAACACTATTGCGGTAAAACAATAATAATTAAAAAAGAAACTGAAAACTTCAATTGTTATCATTAAGTTTGTTATATATTTTGTATATTAATATAAAATAACATGCACTGGTCCACCCTCACGGTCAAATAAGAATTGAAGTTCACATTTGCATACAAAACAAAAGTCAGCCGGCCGAAATAATTCCTGCGGCATCTCGCATGGGGTATACCAAAGTCCTTAGGACAACGGCCCTTGCACTTTGCCATTCCGCAGCGAAACACGCATGCCTTACCTTGCGCAGATCTGCGCACGCCCAACAATTTTAGTGCATTTCAACGAGACGGGTAGGCTGATTACTTGATGCTTAAAGCCATACGCGCCGATCGTAGTCTAGATGGCATTGCCCCACTTTGTATGCCACGAGAGGTAGCGGCGAATCACCGAAGGAGAACCGTGGGACAAACAGAGGCCCACCTACTACTCCACCAATCCCCCAGAAGAAAGGGTTTGCGAAGAGCTTCATAAACTCCACAACTCTTTAAACATCGTCAAGTACAGCTTGTACTAGATATATAATATGCGAGCCTAGGATATACTTCGTATTGCAGTTCATGGCTTCGTTTAAAACCACCCGATGGCGCCTCAAACCGAAGAAAACCTGTCAGGATAAGACATTAATATCAAGCATTAAACAGGAAATGGCTAATAAGCCTCAGAAGACAGAGAACAATAAGTGCCATCGCAGAAACTATACAGATGAGCTTTACTAGTTTGTTTGTCATTGGTTAGTATTCTGTGTATATGTATAAGAGTAAGAGATACAGTGTATTATTATTATTATTATTATAATCACAGAATACTTGCAAGAAAAGAAGACGCATCGCCAATAGTTCACATTGCATTTGACGCAGATCTCGAGAAAATTCAATAAAAATTAATATAAGCCGGATTAAAAAAAAAAAAACGAGAAATTTTTATTTGTTTTAATAAACGCTAATTTTTTCTAATGGATATTAATTACATAGATATTGAATTGTACAATAATTAAATCTGTCAAACAGTTAATCATGTTGAAGATTTGTCGAAAATAAACAATGGACATAATATCACAATAACATATCTAAATATAAATTCTCTAGTAGGACATTTTAACAGCTACATCTCTTATATGGATAATTGTATTAACAAAATAGACATCATGTTGATTTCTGAAGTCAGAATGGAAGAAAAAGCTTATGAAAATATACAATGCCTGTTTAATATTAATGGTTTTTCAAGATTGGAAAAACTTAGAACAAATAATAAGGGAGGAGGTTTACTAGCATACTATAAGAACAACTTGACAGTCCGAGAGATCAAGATAGAATCAAAATATTTCGAAGCTATGCATATTATTATCAGTTTAACTAAAACAGAGTTACATATCTTATCAATCTATAGACCTCCAAACTTACAACCGCAGGAATTTGTAAGTGAACTGGAGGAATATTTATTAAAATTCAACCACATTAGAAATTTTATAGTCATACGAGATATTAATATTAATATATTGAATAACAACAACGTCACCCATTATTATGAAAATCTCATGTGTACGAATGGTTTCATGAAAAGAATCAATGTTGCAACACGGGAGGAATTCAGAAATGACACATTAGTAACTGCGTGCTTAGATCATATATTCTATAAAGGGCAACAAAATAAACTCTCTAGTACTGTAATTAAAACAAAAATATCTGATCATTATATGATTAGCTGCGCTTTTAAAGTTGAACAAAAACAGAAAATTCAAAACAATGAATATATAATAAAGTTGGATAAAGAAATATTTCGGAAAGAACTATCTATGAAGTTTAACAAAGAAATCATCGACTCCTACGATTGCCCAGATAAACTCCTATCGTACATTCAAGACACATATACACAGGTGAAATCAGCTGCAACCTATTCCGTCAGAAAACGCAGGCACAAAGGTGTACCTTCCAATCCATGGATTACAAGAGTCATCCTACAAGAAATGACAAAACGTGACCGTATCTTTCAAGCTTGGAAACGCAGTTGTTCAGAAGGAAATCAAAATCATAACTTGCGTAAAGTCTACAAAAATCACCGCAATCAGGTCAACAATTTAATTAAAAAGGAAAAACGAAGGTATTATCACGATTTGTTCGAGACAATAATAATGAAGGCAACATGGAAAAATATAAACAATCTGATAAAACAAGATCCTAAGATAGATAAAAATTCTATCTTATCAAACATTTTAATATACCGGATATCGATATCGCTAATAACTTTGCCAGTACATTTTCTGAAACTAATACAAACATTATACATAAATGCGCTAAACATCTTTATACTAAACCTAACTCGGACAAAAACATATCATCTATTTTCATACCAAACGCTACTTTGGAGGAAGTAAACAAAATTATCAAAGATCTGAATAAAAACAAAGGTCCTGGATGTGATGATATGGCCGCCGCAGATATTGTGTATAATTGCGATATTTTTAGCTACCCTATAAAACATTTCATCAACCTGTCCTTGGAAAAAGGATTTGTGCCATCCAACATAAAAAAAGCACTGATTATACCTGTACATAAATGTAGTAGTAAATCAGCTTACCTAAACTACAGGCCGATTTCAATCCTTACAACCATCGACAAAATATTGGAGCGATATATTGAACAAAAACTAAAGAGCTTTTTAAATAAAAATAAAATTCTAGATGAAAGGCAGTATGGTTACAGACAGAAACGAAGCACTACAGCATTATTAGAACATATGTCCAACCTAGTAGATGATTCCTTTGATAAAAATCTTCATGTTTGTTGCTTATTTATAGATTTTAGTAAAGCCTTTGATACGATAAATCATTCGGTGTTGCTTCAGATATTAGAAAGCTATGGTATTAGAGGAAATTGTCTTCGTTGGTTCCGTAGCTATCTGGAATCAAGAAAATTTTCAGTTAAGGTGAATGACACGTTGAGCAAGGAATACGACATTCACACGGGTGTGCCACAAGGGAGTATTCTTGGACCTCTTCTCTATCTTATATATGTAAATGACATAGGAAATTGCTTTAAGTACTGTCAATATTACCTGTACGCTGATGATACACTTATGAATTCAAGATACGTGGATGCAGAAACTGCGAGAACGAGACTGGAAGAGGATTTTAGGAATTTACAAAAATGGGTCCATGACAAACAATTGGTAATTAACCAAAGTAAAACCAAATTAATGCACGTTACCTCACCAACCCGAATTCGACCTACAGAAATGACAATCAAATTCTATTGTAGTTATTGTCTCCACGGCAAAGTAGATACAGCGCCAACATCTAATTGTAATTGTAAACGGATAGAATCAACAACGTCGCACAAGTATTTGGGAGTCATCATAGATCAGGCATGTCAAACTCGTTTACCACCAAGGGCCACATCAAGTATTACACACAAGCCGCGGGCCGCATTACCAACAAAAAAAAACTACAATTGAAACCAAACAGATATTTTATTAACATAGTAATTACAAACAAAATAATGTATAAGTATAAAAAAACCTGTCTTTTCAAAGTAATAATAATTAAATAAAACTGCATAAATATATCATATCATTTTTTTGAAGAAACTTCGCTACGTTTATCATGAACCAAATCTTCAAAATTTGGTAGAATTTGTTGAGCTGTAGCTATTTTTAAAATGGATTGCACGTGCTGGTTTGTTAATTTTGATCTTTCCGCCGATTTATTATTTTACAAAGTTGAAAATAGGTGTTCCATATATGTTTATTTCAATATGGAACTGAATTTCGATTAATTCCAGTTGTAAATTATCATCAACAGTTTCAACATCAATTGATAGAGAAGTAAATAGGTGAAACTGATTTTTGCATTTATTTAAATCCAAAAATCTTTTTTCGAATTAATTTTCTAATAATTTAATTTGTTTGGCATATTCTGAATATTCTGAAAATGTCAATTTTGGTAATTTTTGTAATAATAGGTCTCAAATATAGGTATTATTGACTTCAGTTATTTCCTTAAATTCCCGGCTATATCATCAATTCTGCTTGCAACGGTGTTTCGAGTTAAGCTAATATTTTTGATTTTTTTAAATGGATCTGGACACAAAATTTCTGCAGTTTTAATAATGCATTCGTAAATACATTCCCCTTCATTTATATATGAAATTTATTACTTTATGACACTTATAACAAATGATGTCTTGGGAAAATTTGTTGATTAAATGAAAAATAAAATGTTCACTTTGTATGGAAATATTTTTTTAAATATTTGATACCAACCTTGCCGGGCCGCAGATAACTTGTAGTCGGGCCGCATGCGGCCCTCGGGCCGCGTGTTTGACATGCCTGTCATAGATGATAAGTTTTCATGGTCTGAGCATATCAACTCCTTAGGTAAGAAACTAAGGTATATAGCGTATAAATTTTATTACTTAAAGGAAATACTACCTCAACACACATTGGAAACTATATACCATGCCCTAGTTGAATCAATTATTAATTATGGCATTACCATATGGGGGCTTGCGTCTGATCATCTAACGAACAAAATAGTAACTCTACAGACGAGAATAGTTAAATACATCTATAGGGCAGCGAGCATTCAACACAACGTAGATCGCCATGATGATGAAATGTACAGGACTCTGAGCATTATGCCCTTCCAACATCTGCTTCAATATAGATATGTAATTAATAATTTCACAAATAAGAAGGATCTTCAAGAAATACAACACGAACATCAAACAAGAACAAAAAAAACACTTGGGATGTGATAGCTCACATTCGTGAGGGGGAGGTGTGTGGAAGACATGTCAAAGGAGTGAAGGAGGAAGTTGGGGCATGAAAAAAAAATTATTATTATTATTATTATTATTAACTCTGGCCGGATTTTGTGCATCCAAATTTGAAGTAAACTATTATGTATTTATGTAATAGTTTTTCACAATTTTTCACACAAAGCAATAAAGCTTCTAAAAATCTTTTCGGTTCCATAAGTATGAAGCTTGATTGATTCAATTTTGTTAATAGAATGGAATAGTCGATTGTGTCGAATGCTCTAGAAAGATCCAAGAAGATTCCACAGGCCGTCACCCCTATCAATGCATTCATAGATCGACGTCAGAAATTTGAACAATGCAGTTTCAATATTGACGAATACATGCTTCGCCACACTTTAACAGGCAAATTAACAAAGTTAATAACCATCAGCCTACTCGATTCAATATGTGGATTTGGTAAAGGTATCCAGTTCAATTATTTATGTATTTATATAATTGAAATTATTATATGAAATTCTTCAAGATAAAAAGTTCAATAATTATTTAAAATTTACATTCGAAAATAATTGTTAACATTACGTATTTAAAATTTCAGTATCCCAGTTGTATTTTAATATCCTCATCTTTTGGCTCACAACCGTTCGCAGGCTTTAGAAAATATTTTCATATTAACCTGAAAGTTTTTACCTTAATTATTCTCAAATCTTCATCAAACTTCATCCACCTCTTAATTTTTCATGAATATTCTTCTATCGTGCATACCAACCTATGTTATCGTTTTCTATAAGATCACATTAATAAAATTTTATTTATTTATTCCATACCATTACGGTATTAGGTGCTACATTCCTAACGTATGTAATATTTCCTCCATTTCTTTCTGTCCTTCGTTAGTTCTTTTTTTTTCTTCCCAAGTATTTCCTTTTCTTGTCACCTCTTCTTTTATTGCGCTGTTCCTTTTTTTTCGGTCTACCTCTGATTTGTTTTCCTGTTGGTCTTTCTCGTATATTTTCTTGGTTATTCTTTCTTTATTCATTTTTCTGATACGTCCAAATTATGTTTTCTTGTATTGATTTTAAGTTTTTCCTGTGTGTCACATTTCTTATTCTGTCTTTTCTTGTTTTGTTTTCTATTTTCCTGAGGAATCTCACTCCATCGCATTTATCCTATCGATTTGTTTTCTCGGCATCGTCCATATTTCGTTGCTATATGTTAGTATTGGTCTGATCACTATTTCTCTATATTTGTGCTCCTTTTGGTTAAAGAATGTGTTTTTTAGCATGTTGCACAGTTTCGCTGTTTTTCATATTTTATCTTTTATCTCTTTATCTAATTTTCCATCACTTTGTATTATCGTAACTAAGTATCTATATTATTATACAATTATGTTCACTGCAATGGTCGCTGTTGTTTCATAGTCAATCTGACTATGTGCCTCGAGGGTCGAATTTAGGAGCATTATTTCTTGGCCTACGCTGACGACTTAAAGATTTATAACACAATTACTTGCCTTGATGATATTGCCTATCTGCAACAAAACCTTCATATATTAGCACAATGGTGTGTAGTTTATATAGTCGCAAACGCTCTTCCACCACATTCAACTATAATATAGAAGGAACTGCTCTTGACATTAAAATGCAAATCAAGGATCTTGGTGTCCTATTTGACCGTCATCTAAACTTAATGATTAATAACTTATCTGCCTCTGCCTTTAAGTTATTGGGTTTCTTAAAGCGTACTTCGAAGTACTTTGTTGATAATGCTGTATTGAAAACATTATATTATTCTCTTGTTCGAAGTAAAAAAAAATTGAAATTCCATTCATTCAAAATGGATGGCACATATCCAAGTAGATCTTGTGATTATGATACCATGTTGTACAAACATAACATTACATCATTGGGTAGCCGCAGAGATATCTACAGTGCTTTATTTAAGTTTAAATTGATTGATAATACGGTGGACTGTCCACAGTTGCTATCCCAAATCAACTTGTCTGCCCCTCGTCTATCCGCACGTCCTTCTAGTACTTTTTACATCCCTTCACCAAGAATAAACATTATGCGCAAATCTCCAGTTGTCCATATTAGTAAGAATGGGAATAAGTTTTTTATTGACATTTTTGTTGGTGATGTTAGTTTATTAGTTTTATTAGTCTGTTGGTTTAATTATATACCAATTATTAATTATTATTACTGTACTTTTATGTATTTAGTCTTTAGTTGTTAATTTGTAATATGATTATCTTTATATCCCTATAATGGTCTTCGCGTAGCAGGGGTCTCCAAACTACGGCCCGCGGGCCAAATGCGGCCCGCGACCTCAACGAATCCGGCCCACGACAAGCAGTTACATTTTTCGTAAATGTCACATTTTAAAATTCTACAACGATTTTTTGTTATAGATTTTGAAATTAGTTATAAAATTGATTATACCTTGGCCCACTAGGTTATGAAGAATTATATATATGGCCCGCGATGGAAAAAGTTTGGAGACCCCTGGCGTCGGGCAATAAATGAGTATTATTTATTATTATTATTATATTATTCTACCTATTCTATACTTTTCCCTTTTATTATTATTTCGTGTTTCTGTTTTTCTTTGGCCATTATCATACTCATTCTTTATTTTCTTGAGTTCCTCTTCTACTATTTCCCTATTATGTTGTAATTCCTCTTCTACTTCTGCTATTATTGCCATATCGCCTTCGAAGAGTAGCTCCGTTATTTTTGTTATTTCCATCTTCCAGTGTACTACTTTTAACATCTTTATTTTTTTCTTAGTTATTTTCATCGTCTTGTCAAGTAAAATTGTGAATAAAAGTGCGCTTAACACGCATCCTTGTTTTACTCCTTTCGTCGTTTATAATTATTTCGATTCCTCGTTGTTCATTCATTTACTATGTTTTTGTTTCCTCTGTATAAGTTTACTTCTAACATCCTCTCTCTTTAAACTATTTCATATATCCTCTCTTTTGATTCTGTCAAATGCTTACTCTAGGTCAACAAAGCAGATTAGTGTTACTTTATTCTTTTTGCCTTTAATTGCCTTACTATAAATACCAGATCCTGTGTACTTGTCCCTCTTCTAAATTCACATTGGCTATCCTCCATTGCATTTTCTAGTTTATCTCATCCTTTTTTTCTATTAATCTCGTCATTATCTTGCTTGTTATACTCGGTAGTGTGATTCCTCTGTAGTTTTCACATTTACCTTTGTCTCTTTTTTTATAAAACGCTGGTATTATTCCGTTGTTCCATTCTTTTGGCGTTTTCTCCTTTCTAATTATGTCATTTATGAGTGCTGTTATTTGTATTATTCCCTCCCCTCCCATGTATTTCATCATCTCAGGCGTTACTTCCTGTGTTCCTGGTGTCTTTCCGTTCCTTAATTCTTTTATTGCTTCTCTTATTTTCTCTATTTTTCCTGTCCTTATGTCTTGTATCTCTTCTTTGATAGAAGTTATTTTTGGTTGGTTTTTTGGGAGTACTGCCCCCCCATCTTTCCATTATCTTGTCTTCGTTTGTGAGTATTGTTCCGCTTTTCTCATTCAGTTCTGTTATTTGTGACGTTCCCTCCTCTCTTATGTATTTTATCATCTCAGGCACTATTTCCTCTGTTCCTGGTGCCTTTCCGTTCTTTGGTTTTTTTATTGCTTCTTTTATTACCTTTATTTTTCCTTTCCTTATGTCTTGTATCTCTTCTTCCTCATCTTCTCTTGGCTCGTTATTTTCATCTTCTTGCTCGGTTAGTTTTTGGAAGTAATGCCTCCATATTTCCATTATCTTGTCTTCGTTTTGAGTATTCTGTCGGTTTTGTCATTTATGAGTTCTGTTACCTGTGTCATTCCCTCCTCTCCCATGTATTTTACCATCTCAGGCGCTATTTCCTCTGTTCCTGGTGACCTGCCGTTTTTATTGCTTTTTTATTTCCTTTATTTTTCCTGTCCCTATGTATCTCTTCTTCCTCCTCTCCTCTTGTTTCGTTATCTTCTTCTTCTTGCTTGGAAGTATTGCCTCCATATTTTCATTATTTTGTCTTCGTTTGTAAGTATTGTTCTGTTTTCGTCTTTTATGTCCATCATATTATGTTCTTTTTACATTTTAGTTGTTTTAGTGTTAAATAATTTTTGGTTCTGTCCGAAGTTCTCATTCATTTCTTTTCCAAATTTTTGCCTTGTTTCTTTTAACGTTCTCTTTTCTATGTTCTATGTAAATACCTTTTCCATTCCTCCTTTTTGTCTGTTGCCCTTACATAATTAAGGTTATTTCTGTCAAATCATATTTAAGTAAAAACAAATAAGAAGCTCCTAAAGATGATAAATGGCATTGAATCCAGCCTAGCAGGGTTAGGTGAATGAAAACTAGAAATAGAAATAATTTGCATTTTCCGCAGTGCTTGTTTAAGGCTCGATGTATACAGAAATAGAACTGGAAAAGTTACGGAAATGCAATTACTTTTTTGCAGCAATAAAATTGATTTGTGTTAATTAAAATATACATATCGTTAAGTAAAAACATGCCTATATATCTTTATAATGACCTAATTATTATTCAGACAGAGTTTCAATTTCAATTAAATGTACATTCATTATGGCATTTACAAAAAGAAGATGGTTGACGAAAATTCGGGCTGGGGAATGATGGATGATATGCTAATATCCCAGGCTTAGACAGCGTAGGTCATTCGACCATAAACGATTTGTTATTGAATATAAGTATGATGGGACGAGCACTGCACATCCATGGACGGCATGGACCCCCACGGCCATTATCCGTTTGTATAAATGACTGGCCGGCCGGGATTTAAATCCGCGACCCCAAAACATACAAATGATGATTATTTTTTACGTAAAATGCGAAGTTTTTGCTGTTGAAATCTTAGCGATAAATAGCGGAAAAAAGATCTTCACGGAAGTGAATAAAACCAACATTATTTTATTCAATATCTTCACCATGTGTAAGGCCAGGAAGAGCGAAGGAGGAGGTACAGTACGAACTGATTCAAATATTTTAGTGGGTAGTGGGAGTGGGTGTAGCTTATTCCTGGGCTTATAATATATTTAAGGTTTAATGTTTAAGTTTATACTGTGCTGAACAAAATATGTAATGAGCTGAAGACATATGTATGCACAGTTTTTTTAGCAGCATTCAGCCAAAGACAAAAAATTCAAGGTGGACTGTATCGATTTTCACTGAAAAAAAATGTTTGAGATAAAACCATTGGTCTAGATAAAATAGCAAATTTTGTACTGGACTGTTGTTGGCTAATCATTTTTCGTTAAGTGTTCTCTTATCTATTAGTTTAGGTGTCTTCTTATTAAAATCAAACTTGTCTTAGTTGAAAAAAGTGATAAATAATTTCCAGCTACAATTTTATCCAACTTTGCTGAGATTTTGGAGATTTTGGAGTAATTTATTTTGCTTTACATAAGGGTATCAAATTTAAGATTTCGCCTTTGATGCCTGATATTATTAAGTATCATTTGAAATGCAAACTTTTATGATGAAAAAAAATTTTCAATTTAATAACTTGAATCAGACATTATGCAAAATGGGTGCCACTAACAAAATTATGTTATTTGCTTGTTATTTAAAGACCGTTTAAACGATATCACTTCCGACCTATCGTGCCATTTAAAAATCTGGAGTTCTAGTAAAACTACATTATAGAATCCAATGAGTTAAACAAGGTTTTACTCACGTCAACCAATTTACAAAAAAACAAACAAAAACAACATTTAATTCTTTCGTTCGTCGCTTACTTTACATCTCTATAAAACTCTTGTTTATGTTATATTGTTTGCAGTGGCGCAGCCCAAAACCCAGAAGAAAAAATAATTATTTGTATAATTAAAATATTTATGTATATGTTTAAAGTGTTTTCCATTTATATTTATACACTCTTCTATCTTCTGGATTTTATTCCTTAAATATGTGTCGTTCTCCGTGGACAGGAAATGGAGTTAGCACCAGGGGTGGTAACTAAAGACTGTAAGACATTTAAAATGTATCAGAATTTTCCAGATTATAAATTAACTGAGAAAAATGAGTTTTCGAGAAATTTTAAATAAGAGTTACTCCTTGAATTGTTCTATAAGCAAAGCGAAAAAAAAATGTTCTAGATATTTTCGACAAAAATCGATAAAATAACAAATATCTCGGAAATAAGAATCGACCAAGTGTGCCCTTTCCATAGAGAACGACGCATATATTTAATGAATTTGCACATGTCCTATTGGTCCTTCCCAAAATTCATTCTTGAGTACGCCGTCGCTTGGTAATTTATATAATTTTATCATGATTATTGCTATGGTATTTCGATATTAAAAATCTGTATAGTTTTATCATTAGTCATTTATTAAAAAGTAGAATTATGTAAGGAAGATTGTAAAGTGAACAAAAATGTACTTTTAAACTCTTTTGTAAATTTTTTTTTTTTTTCGGCGTTATGCCTGGCTTTGGTACTATGACCATTAGCCATCATCTATATTATATTTGTTTAAGTTATAAATTAAATGAATAAATGATCAAATGAATAATGAAAGACGTATACAAACAACCACGGACCCGAACGAATACTTCTCGACAGAAAAGTCTTTCGTCCCGGCTGGGAATCGAACCCACACGGCCGCGGTGCAACCGGCACAAGCGCTCGCCTGTACCCACTACACCAACGGGCCGCCCCTCTTTTGTAAATGAAGCTGGTAGTGTTTTAACATATGCAACCCAATTTGCACGTAATTCATATTTCTGAAATATCAGTTGTGGATAAATTATAAGATTCTCGCCTGGTTGTTAATTATTGCATATGAATAACAAAAAAGAACCTTGCGTCACATCTGCAGCATAAGTCTTACTTAGACCTTACCAATATACAAGGTGCTCCTGAAATAGATGTTCAAAATCAGGGCCTGCCATAAAAATGAAAATCGGTATTTCCAAAGCATATCCCTACAAAATTTAGCTATAATTTAATTTAATTATCTATTTCGAAGATTAACGGAAGTTGAATTGGTCGACGTTGACCAATGCAATGGCCTCGGTGTTCCCCGAAAATCAACCCCCTAGATTCCTTCTTACGAAGGCACTTGAGACCCTTATCATTCAAATTACTAAAGCACTCCGGAAAGTTACAAATTATAAACACCTATAGCGAAACTACCAGAAATATCCAGGGACATTTTAGCCGATAGGCGGAAAAGACCAAATCCTACAATAAAAGCATCAGAAATTTTAAGCGAGTGGCGCAAAAAGTTTTTACACGCTACTAAGCGTTTCAAACATAAAAATTGATGGCCTTGAAAGTTTCTAAATTAATAAAAATAATAATAATAGTATTAGATAGTGATAATTAAATGAATTGTAGCTCCTGGAGTATGCATCTTTCTGCCAACGTCTAAGTCTTTCATACTTATAACAATCCTAGTTTAATCCTCTAGCTGTTTCAAGACCTCATACATAAACACAATAGCAATTTTGTGCAAGTGCATTGTCGCGTTTTCAAAAAACGGCCAACATTTTAAATCAGGATCCAAACTTGCATTTTTAAATCAACCATGAATGTTTAAAAAAATAAATTGAAGAATGAATTTTTCATAATTCTATTATAACTGGCAAGCATACTTACATTTGTAATTATAAGAATTATTTAAGGGTATATTAAATAATTAAATAAATACATTTGTAAACGAGAATTGTCTGATTGTATATTTTAGGGGAGGCCTCAAATATAATTTGCACTTGGAACCCTCAAAATTTACCACTACCAGAAAATTGTTTTTTTTACTATTAACATAAATTATATTTAATATTGGCTTTAGCGTTAGACACTCAAGTACCAACGATTATGTTTTAATTTAGTCTTCACGCCTAGGGTAAATCAATGAGGGTTTTTGGATTTACAGAAGTGACAATACATATGCGAATTAACACATAGAGACTACTGAAACTTTAAAACTATTTATTACAAAAACATTACGGACATGTATGTAGTATACCTAATATTTATAAATTCTTGTAAGATTACTGATTATTACAACTCAACAAAATAGTTACACTAACGAAATCAAAACTCAATTTACATTCAGTTACTTATGTTTGCAATAATTTATTCGGCCTTCGGCAGATTTGCAGAGATTAAGCACTTCCACAAACAAGTTTTTAAGGCCCTTGTATGCTCTTGGATTTGGTACACAGTCGTCGGGTTGCAAGAGGCCAGTTGAAAAAATGCACTGTCACCTCAGCGGCCCAATCATGCGTTCACAATGCATGTTGCAAATTAGCAAATTTATTCCACTGCAATGATCGGCGAACAGCACCGTAAGAGGCTGGCGAGGAAATATGGAAGAAGAAAACGGCTTGTAACGTCTTGTAATTTCTGCGATGAATATGAATGCTGAAGAATTCCACTTGTTAAATTAAAAATTGCTTATAAAAAAAAGATTACCTTTAAACCGTGATGACTTCTTTGTGATCATTATTTTTTGCCTCCAGCATTAATATTACCAAACTTAACCATAATTATTTTCTGGTTATAAATAATTAGATTTAATGAACATTTAAGGGGATTTACTACAGCGGCCGTTTTACGTAGCAAATCATGCATTTTCATGTTCCTTTTTCTCCGAAACCCTTCATCCGATTGACTTGCAATTTTGTAGGGTTATTCAGATAGCTAATGGTGATGATTTTGTTGTTATTATTATTTCTAAACTGATTTTATAGCAGTTTGAAAAATCGAGCCAATCCTGGCGTGCTTATAAGGCCAAAACTTGATTTATGTTATAGTTCGAAATTCTCGCTTATCACTAGCTGATCTGGATGCCACGAACAAATTAAAAAAATAACTTGATATCTCTCATAGGACCTGAGAAAAAGGAACATCAATAAAATAACTGCTACTTTTTCAGGAGAGCGAAGAGCGAGAGCGAGCCGCGGCCATAACACACTTTAGGGATGATTCTCGACTAAATAAAAATGTGCGAATAGTATCATTCTGTTCATAAATAAGTCTAGTTTCAGAAAATTAAATAAAAAAAAAAATTTCAATGTTTTGTAGTGATTCCCTTAAATGTAGGGGATTACCTTTTTGTCCAACTTTTGCTTACCGTAAAGTTTTCTTAAAATCAGTGCATATTGAGGTGATTCCAATAATTAGCTAATGATTTAATGAAATTTGGAAATAAAAAGTAAAAAAAAAAATAGTAACCCTGACATAAAAAGAAAACGAAACATTTAAAATTTAATGTATAAATTTATTTTAATATGAAAAATATATATATAATATACAATTATACAGCTTTATAAATTTTGTATAAATTTACAAAAAAAATCCAATAAATAACAAAACTTTTCAAGAAGTTATCCTAGAAAAAAGTAACAAATTTTAATCATGCAGCGTCGGCTCAGCTGTGGTCACCGGTTAGACATATGGTTTCATACACAATTAAAATGTAAATAACATTTTAATAACTACGATAAAATTCTGATAATATAATATAAGCATTTTTAGTAATAATTAATGATCATGGCATATTGGAAATAAATGACATATGCATATAAATATAAGGGTTATATGTATATACATATAAGGGATAACATAAATAATAGTATAAAGATAATTGAATATAAATATACAAGTATATTGACTACATAATTTATCTTCGTACTTTAAGAATAACTTCTCCCTCAGGTAGCTTCTTCATGAGGGCCCAAGTGTCGATCCTAGGCATAATTGTCACATCCACGCCATTTATTTCCACGAGTTCATCACCTACTTTCAGTTTTCCACACTTATCCGCAGTACCACCTAGTTAAAAAAAATATTTAACAAAACATTTTACGGAAAAAAAAATTTTCACATACCAGTGAACAATTTCTTAATAACTAATGGCACATCTCCTTGCGGGGAATCCTTCCCCCCTTCCATACTAAAACCTAAACCAGCTGCGTCTTTTACCAGTGTAACAACAATATCTTCTTGCTTATTATTAGGAGCAGGAAGATTCACGGCATCCGCTAAATAAAGACGAATTGGTTAAAAATAACGCTAATGAAATATTTCAACTTTACCTTTTGGAGAAATTGTGGAAGTCGTAGTTAAATCAAATGAAGAGTTATGTCGAGAAGTTGAAGTTAGAGTAGCCGAAGGAGGCGGCTCCTTCCAAGTGCAAGCTACTAGCATCACTTCAGGTACCAGCTCCTACAATGCATTCGATGTTACTCCAACAAAACAAAATACAAACTTTATTAGAGGCTACCTTCAAGATGGCAATTGATTCAGCATGAGTTATTCCCTTCATGGTCTTCCCATTAATAGAGAGAATTCTATCGCCTTTTTGAAGCCTTCCATCTTGAAAAGCAACACTTCCACTTCGCACCTTATGAACCTACACAATGAAAGAAAAACATATTACAATAGATCAATAGAACACTTGTTATTTAGCTAGAACTAAAGTTTCAGAATATGATCTTGCCGTTGTCAACTTTTACATTATTTTGAAAATATTGTAAAATAAATATTACTTTCGACAGGATTAATTTTTTTAACGAAATATTTGTATATAACATTTAGTAAAAATAATACGCCTAAAATCTTGGTTGTTAAGCACCTTGTAAAGTTAAAATCTGTTTTTGCCGACCCGAAAAACTTCTCACACCGGCAACTATTATTTAGTATTAAATAAAATATTACGTACTATTAAATACGATTGTTATTGTTATTATTAAAATGCAAATTGGATCTGCGATAAGCGTCTAGCAAACGATACTCGTTAACGTTCAACATTTGTGATAGAGGCTGGAGAGCTGGACGCTGACTTCAATTCCATTCGTAATAAACTTTAATTACCCAATCTCGTCAGGCTGTATGATATTCTAGTGTCAATATTTAAACAAATATTATTTACAAAAGGGTGCTCTGTAAACATTCAATGCAATATTCTGGTGCATGATAACTGCAAATGATCGTGCAGGAAAAACTGTTCTGCACGATCATTTGCAGTTATCATGCACCAGAATATTGCATCGAATGTTGCCAGAGCACCCTTTTGTAAATAATATTTGTTTAAATATTGACACAATTTCTTCCAGTTGAGGATGATATACGTTAATGTAATGTATTTTTGAAAGGAAGGTGCATGAGTTCCATAATTGTCAGTTTGGAACACGATGCTAAGTGTAAGTATTTATCGATGCTGGTACAAAGATCGTTGCTATGCGATGAAATGAACAATTAATTAGATTAGTTTTATCGATAACAGATTCCGACAAAAATTTGGTTTATCTAATTTAAATCAATTGTAACGATCTGCACGCCAATAATTCCAAACCGCACTTTGTTCAAAAATAGCTGATATTACTGATAAATATTCTGAATATGGCTTATTTGGACTTTATATCAATTCGCTTTAAAAAACGTAACCAAGCGAAAAAAAAGTAATCGATTCCTTATCCAAAATGTATAACGAAACTTTCAACGTAATAAACAAAAATATTACGGTAAAATTCTGACAAGTGAAATGTTTGATAGAATCAACACGACGTTATCGGTTGAAAGATTAGATACAAACATTCTTGACTTGACAACTCTTTCAGAATTAACTACCGTTATAAATTATTTAAGACAATAAAAATATAGACAAACTAAAATAAGTCGTGCTTTGCCTAGGGCCATTGACCAATCGGTGTTAATCAACGTTTGGAAAAAAATATACTCAATTGAAATGTAATGTGTCCTCTTGGACTGTGAGATCAACCCCACTTCGGGCGGTAAATTTTTAACGACTTAAAAAGTTACCAAACCGTTCCTTAAAATGTACAAAATATTTACTAGAACTGTAAACGAAATCACTTTTTATTGTTTCAATAACTGATTTCATTCATTTATTGTTTGGAAAATTTTCGTAGCTTTATATTTCATGTTCATCTTGCAT
The DNA here is from genome assembly GCA_910593695.2 of Ocypus olens. Classification (NCBI taxonomy): domain Eukaryota; kingdom Metazoa; phylum Arthropoda; class Insecta; order Coleoptera; family Staphylinidae; genus Ocypus; species Ocypus olens. The sequence goes on from OU343057.1 coordinate 17,675,743, forward strand.
TAAACTGTGAATAGAAATTAGGTATGGTTTCAATTTAAAAAATTCTACAGTATGCGAAAGTTCGATTTGACCGGCTCTATTGCGACGCGAAAGTATGCATTTGTGCGGCCAGAAAAAAGTCTAGCCCGGAAAATAAGTTCAGTGGTTGATGGCACTAGTTGGCGTATTAATATATCTGTCATTGCGGCTGTCATATTTTTAATTTCAATGTGATAATTTACTGGAAATTAACATGTAATGAAGAATGAAGTGTGTAACTTGGAAGTTGACGTATCTGGCTCCGGTTATTCTACACTTAAAGAAATTAGTGATAAGGCCAAAGAGATAATCTGCAACTACCAGCTCCACTGAAACTTTATCCATTGCCACAATGTATTTAAAACAATATTAACACGTTCAAGACGACGCGTCGTAGCGGTATTTTGGCCACTTGCCGCCTTGAGAAAAAAAAAATTGATTTTGTTTTAATTCCGGGGTTATTCTAGAGCAGTGGTTCCCAAACTTTTTTGTCCTACCGCCCCCTTTCCAAAAAAAAATATTACTTAGCGCCCCCTGGAATTTTTTTTTAAATTTTAGTAGCAATTAATAGGAATATATGTTTCTACCTTTTTCGTAAAATATTGTAAAGAAAGGTGTAAATTAGAAATTTATCTTTGAAATTATGAAACTATTTATTGAAGCGAGAATAGGATGTTATACAAAAAAAAGTTAAATATTCGAATGAGAAGGATGAACCTGGTGTGCTGCTACCAATTTAGTAATGCGTCAGCAGTAATCTTAAATCATCAAGATAAGATTGACTATTTGCAATTAGTTTCTTTTTTTTGTTAAAAAATTGATTGCCGTACTGAACCAACGTTCCACTAAATCTTCTCTTCTTTCTTTTATACTATCACCACCCCCTTACAGTGATTCATCGGGCCCCAAATGCATCTGGAGCCATCAGCGCCCCCCTGAATCGCTGCAGCGCCCACTTTTCTAGAGTTTAATCAAAAATCTAGTCTATTCTTTTCTCTAAAGTCATGTTATGGCGTATTTTATAATTTACTTTGTTATTATTATGTACGTTAAGTGGAAGAGACAATCAACTAACTGAATTTCACCTACCCTGGCTTATTAAACACGTTTATATTAGCTATTTGTTTATTATTATTATTATTATTATAGCGAAATTACAAAAAGGCCGTGGCAGAAACACAATATACCCTATATTATTGACATTCTTAAACCCGATATCCGCCAAACAACCAAAAAATGTTCAATATTTTAAATTTCCCACAATAAGATCGAAATACTATTACAATTTTAATTTGATAATTAATAATTACAAGAGCGAGTAACTAATTTTTTTTACTTACGGTAATTTCTTTAGTTTCGTAATCCGTTCCCCCAGCCAAAGTAATTCCAATACTACCGCCTAAAAACTCCGGGCAGAGTGCTATCACTTTCAAATCATCTTTGGAAAAAGTCTCGTCGTATTGTCGCAGCGTGTCATCCAGAACAATCTGGTGATCCTGGAGAGAGAATGTTTTAAAAACTCAACAGAACTATATATAACACATTTAATTACCGCATTGTTTATATGTTTCACTGGTGGTGGTGGTGGTTGTATGTTCGGCAAAGAATTCCTTTTTGCGGCGACCGGCGCTTGTGGACTGGTGGGCGCATTACTAATATTTAATGACATTCTGGAATTGGTTTTAACCACGTTACTAGTGCTGACCGTAGGTATCTTCGGTGCAGGCACCTGAGTTAGCTTCTCGAAGTTCTTCCTCAAATCCGTAACACTGGCTGCCCTGCTGTTCCTAGTCATACTTCTCGGTAATAAGGGCTTGCTGACATCCGGCGATTCGCGTATTATAGCGGTCCGTTTTGTCTCCTCTTTCGTAACGATCTTGCGTGCAGCATGCCCATTCGTTTCTGTTACTGGTGGAGTCACCGGCTTATCACAAATCGGTGCTATAATTGGTTCTTCTTCACTCGGAGGAAGAGGGGGTGGCTGCTTAGGTTCTTGCTCGCTCTCCTTAGGTATTTCTGGTTCTGGTTTTACTGGAGCTTCAGCGCTGGTTTCTTCGAATTTTCTTTGTATAAGGGGGGAGCCAACTTTGAGGTCGCGTCCGCTGCGACACTTCGCTGAGGCTAAAATGTTTTTCCGGTTGATAGCTTCGACGCTTTGGGGTTTCAATAAGCGGCGGTTTAAAGTGTCGGCGGAGTGCTGTTCGGAGGCCGTTAATTCTAGCCGGGACGAGGAGTAATGCGATTGCAGGTGATTTGGTGAGGTCGGCGGAGAGTTTCTGGATATGTAACTAGATTGGCTGGAACTGACCGCAGAATCGTTGTCGCTTTCATCTTCGGATTTGCCCGTGTCTTCCCTTGCTTTCTCGGATTTTCTGGATTCAATTGGTGTTTTGGCAGCGGCTTTAAGTTCGGGTGAGCTGCTCATATATTCAAAACTGCAGTCAGATCTTGTTGGTGAAGTAATACTTTCTAATGACTTGGGTGCATCGCTTAGTGATGAGGTTACTGGTATGCGACTTTCGTCATCCACTTGACTAGTAGGAGTTGGCTTTTGATTTTTTACAGTTTTTTCTGATTCAGTTTTCGTTCCGTAGACAGCAAGCGTTTTTCGCTTGAAAGCGGGTGAATATTTGGGTAAATTGTTGGGTTCTAGGTTCCAATTGCTTAAGCTGAAACTCGGGGTGGAGGAGTTGCGGCTGTGGTTAGGTACCTGGAGAATGGGCTGCGGTTTGGTTTCGGCGATTGGAGGGACTGGGGTGGCGGTGCTTTTGATTTCCGGTAGGTCGATGCTCGGAATGGTTTCATCGACGGGATCCGAGTGCTCTTGAATGATTAGACCTTTGAGTTTTGATAGTCCCCTGCGGCGCTGTTCGACTAGGAGGCTCCAGCGGTCGGTTTCTGGGTTTGATTTATTGTCGGAAATGTCGATCATGCTTTGGGATCGCGTGTGCAATCGGGGGTGGGCAAGTTCGATTTTATTTTCGGGCAAGACGTGTGCACTAGTTGATATATCTAAGCTGGTGCGGTTAGTGGAATGGCTGTTATTATTTGGCGTTGATGTTGCTGGGAAATTGTAACTTTTCAAGGAACTCTGGGTTGTATCGTTAATGTTCATCACAGATTTTGATAATCCTTTCCTGCTGAGAGCTTCATTAGCTTCACCATCGGGGACGTTGCTGTCCTGGTTGTTGGAGAATTTGGCTATCATGTTGCGAACGCTGTTCGTGCTTTTTTGGTCTTTCCGCAATCCGGGCAGCGTACGCGCCGGCATTTTCGCTTGTGCTGGCAGTTCTGACATTATAGGTTTTGATACTATTGGCGCTTCCTGATAGTCTGGAAATTCATGGCCATCAGGCGGCTGGCGGGAATTGATGGATGGTGCCTCCATAACGTCCACATCTAAAAATAACGCACAGATGCGTGCGTTTGTTTATTAAGGAAATTACAAAGCACAAAGAGGAGCTGGAGTTGTAAATTACCTGGCGGGGCAGAAGATCTCAGTGCAGTCCTGGCAGCTGGTTCTGGACTCTTGGTGAGGGCTTGAGCGACATCTGCAAACGAAACGCACTGTTATCATGCCGAAAAGTATTTATCGCACGAAAAAAAAGTGATTTGCGCAAAATGTGGTAGTTATTTCTGGTCAGGTAACATTAAGTTATTTGGAAATTGAATTGCACCAGCTGTCGTAAAACATGGTTGCGCCGCGGTTTTACTACCCCTATAAATTTTTGTTCGGTACAGCCAGCCACACATATTACAGGGAGACAATGGGGTATTGTGCGCTGGGTGGGTAAATTTAATTAAATGAAGAAGGAAATTGAATTCGCTAGTCAATAATGTGGCATTGTCACGACTTGCATTTGTCAATATGTATAGGGAGGAGAAATCTCGCACTTTATTTCAATAAACACAGACAGTAGCATCGGCCGGCCGTTCATGTTCACTCAACCAATATTAGTACTAGTAACTAGTAAATATGTGCGCATACGCGATGCCGATGTTAATTAGTTTCTTTACAAACCTGGTCTAAATGAGCCGCGGAGTATACTCGCCGCGTACTCCACTTTTGGTTTGCAATAGACTATCCGCGGTTCCATACTTCAATACCACATTGTTCTTATTCAAGACAAATATATTAATATCGCACAGCCCACAGCAATCACTTTCACAGCAATGGACAGACAAATGGCAACTTGGTCTGAAGGCTGTTATAAGATCAGCCATGCTGTAGTTAAGTGGGAAGTTACCATATATGAACTGGACACCGACTACAGTCTACAAGAGCTGGCCATGGTCAACTGCACCCCCACGAATTATCAACACTCGAGTTGCACGAGACAACCCTCCACATATCCACACTTACACACACCAGCACGACTCGTTCCGCTATTAAAATTAAACACACACTTCCTTTACTACTAATGAACTTCGGACGTAATTACATTTATTACGCACTCAATTTACACGCAATCGCTTAGAAACGCACAAATACTCGCGTTAAACTAAACGATGAGCGTTCGTAATTAAAAGCATCCTCCTCCGGACGGCACCGCTTGAAAATGGCACTCAATTCGTTTCGAAACTCAAAAAGAAAGCGACGCTCAAAAATATTTCGCGACAACCCATCACAAGGTCAAAGTGCCATGATTTATCAAACGTTTTATTCAAGAAAGTCCGCTGATTGAATTTGAATTTATTAGAAAACCCGTGTTTTACGCACGGTCTGGTGAAAATACATTCACTCTAAACAAATGAAAACTCTACTTTGGATCGGTTTTCCTTGTTATCGAACGGTTTATTTCTATGCATGGTATGTTAATGGCATTTTTTTCCATTTTCAATTACGTTTACACTACTGATAAGTAATATGCATAATAACAAAAATATATTTTTTATACTGAATTGTTTAAACGTAAATGGAAGCATTTTACAATATACAATATACAATATACTCTTAGTATTAAGAGTACTAACAACAAACGACTTTATGAATTTACTGCATTAATATAATTAAGTTTACATAATAAATTTTTATTTCAAATCCGTCTAAATATCACGTTTTATGTTATTGCTTGACTTGCCGGCGACTTTTAGTACATGCACTTGATAAATATGGGTTACAACTCTTTTGGCAATTCAAACGAGAGTTTACCATAACAACTAATCAAATTATTTGACAATAATTATAATAATGGTTTCAAATTTCACGTTATATATTGGAAGGTTTTTTAGTATTTGCATTTGATAAATATGGTTTTTGAACTCGTACAAAAGGTGACTTTTACTTTCCGTCAAAAATTAATGCAATGCTACGGCAGAGAAGTTTTAACACTGATTAGTTGTAAATACTTGTTGAAATAAAAGCACAACCTTAACCAGCAATTGATTTGAGACACAATGGCTTTATCAGGCAGATGGTGAGGTTTTATCTACTTCGTTGCAGTGCCCAAAAATAAACCTGTGAAACGCACACAATCGTGTTTCATTATAGTTATGCGTACATTTTTTAACAGGTGCAATACATCAGAGCACTGAACCGGCCCGTCGCTGGGCCCTGATGTTACAGGTTACAACACTCAAGCCTACCGTTGGATAATTTGGGGTTTGAATTTGATTACAATTTAGAAAGTCAAAACTAATCTAATTGAATTAAATATTGCTTTGTTTTGCTCTTTTAATATTCATTTTTTTATAATTTAAAATATAAAATATTTAAAGTTTTTGACTACCGACCCGAGCCTTTATAAGCAGGACTGTGAATTATATGTGAGTTTGAAGAATGATTTGTACATTTGATTTTTATGTAAGCAAGAGGAGCGAATAAATAAATTGAATTCAGGTTAAAAATTATATTTGGTAAAATTAATACAATTAAACTGAAGACATATCTGCAGTAGGTTGCCGAAAATGATGTACAGATATCTATACACAATCAGAATTGAAAGAATTCCTTTTCATTCGCAAATTAGTAAAACATTTTTTGATGTTGATAGTCATTGGACACCACCAAGTTACTACTATATAGTAAAGCTAGTCAAATTTTCAAATTCAAGTTGTTTTTCTTTATAAATATTTATTTATTTCGCGTTTATTATTGGGAATACTCACTTTCCTTATACTTTGTTAATTAAAGGAAAGTAAAATAAAAGTGTTGACATTGAACTTTACAAATATATCTGAGCTCGCGAGAAATCCAATCCAATCCAAGGATTACGCGATAAATCGGAATGTTCAGGCCACCGCCGCGCCGTACCGTCATACCGACAGCCTTGCAGTTGTTTATTATTTCGGTAAGCGATTTCTTCATTTCTCGATAACGCCTTTTGTGGGGCAGCCTCTATTATTTCCGCTGTTTGTCATGATTAAACATCGTAAACTTGGATTCAATCAATACCCTTATTCTGGGATATGATCCAGCGCGAGAAATCGTTACTCCTTGCGCCCGCTGAGATATCAGCAAATTGTTTCTCCGAAGTACCGAGTGCCAGCGTCAATATCACCTTTGGGAATGATACCGTTGTAGTTTACAAGAATCGCATAATTCGTCCTAGAATGACAAAAATTATTATGCACGAACTAGGGTTACCAACTTTTACATACTTAACCGCCTTAACTTAAAGGCATGATGTTAGGTAATTTCAGTTTGCTAATATTTTAGGAACCCAAAAGTAAATAGTTGCCGAGTTATGGATATTTTAATATTTTATTTAAATTAAATAAGAAGTATTGAGATTTTCGGTCAAAACTTGAAGTGGTATTATCAGTAACCAAACTCAATAATGCACTATATTCAATTTAAAAGATGAAATGCAAGGATTATTGAAAGCAATTTCTCTTGAATATAGACAACAAAGTTGGAGTAATCATCGGATTAGAAGAAGCGGTTCAGTTTCTTGGAATTGAATGCTGCACACTAGGCCGCGGTTTCTGTTATTGGACATATGCTTACTTTTTGATAAAATTTGAATACATTCGGTTTCGCAAATGATTTAAGAGTGCTAGGTTACATGATCTTCATTCAGAAAATTATCATCAGCCAAATAAAAGGATGGGTGGCAAACCTAGCCAGGTCCGAAGGAATTTTATATTTAAAAGTTATTCTTTTAATTAACGGTTAAAGTCAGTATCTCGCTATTACGAGATATAAATAATATTGGCAGTTTATGATATTTAGCATTACCAGATAGACAACCTCTGTTTTAAGCCTGCTCATGACTACTAAATATTGCTCCTTTTCTTTCGGCTGAAAGGTCCACTATTTCGCTTAATGATCATTAACAAACATTGTGAAATAACCGCATTTTTTGTCGATGACGTTTGACAGTCCGTTCGTGCCCAAAACTCCAATAATAACATTATCTAAGTTATTCAAATAAACGTAACGCGCAAATGAGCGCGACAATAACATTAATTGTTTTTCACTATCAAGAAACCGCCGTAAATATCGTTTTATAATGACGCAGGTGGAAAATAAAAATTCGTCACCTAAGACCTGATAAGCTAAATTGACTATTGTTAGAACAAATCAATATTTACCTGACTGCGGAAGCAGTCATTTTTCCAAATGCGTCCATTGTTCTAAGTCGGAATAGCATAAGATTCGCAAGAAGGCGTATTACTGTTTATTACTCTGCAGGAGCCAAAACCATTATAACTTTTTTCGAACGTATCGCTGAAAAAGTAATAAAACCTTATCTACTCGGATAGTAAAAGATTTCGCAATTGTAATATTTGCTTCGAAATTAACGTTTCTAACAACTATAGATTGCAATCATAATTATCCAATATTTAAGAATACGATAATATCTGAATAGCGAAAGTCAAAATACACAAAAAAATATATTATCATCGCTTGGCCTCACAGGAAATGTCAGTAATAACAGCAACTTTGATATCCGTGGTGACATCATGGTGAGTAAAACCAATTCAAATATATTCAAAATGCAAATCGTATCATCTGACATAAAACATGAAGAATGTGAGATTGCGGTATCTTTTTTTTGTTTGTATACGTTTCTAATACACTTGGTATTAGATTTTTGATAAGAACTTACAAATTTCTAATTAAGTAACCAATAAGCTAGTTATATTCGTATCAATTTAAAAAATTTCAAATGTAAATTATTCTTAATATACATGAAAATTAAAAAAATGTGTCTGGAGCTGGATTTGAACCAGCGAGACCTCCAGTTTGCTAGACTGGCGCTCTGCCAGCTGAGCTATGCTACCAGACAAACGCCATCATCGTTGCACACGCGAGTCTTCGGCACTGCACTCGTATGCACTCTCGGTGTAGCTGTTTTAGCTACAAATATATGTTCTCGCAATTACTCTTGCGTGGAGTAGATGTGTCAGCCAATGATTTGACAGCATGTGACTGCAGTGCCAAGGTAGTCAGGTAGCTGTATAGCTTAGTTGGCAGAGCGCAAACGTCTAGCAAACTGGAGGTGGTTGGTTTAAATTTAGCTGCATATACATTTTTAATATCTCTTAAATTATTAAAATGCACAATTGCATTAAAAGCATTTGAAGGATGTTATGGGCTGTATATATTTGGAAGATATAGAAATCGATAGCCTTACCGATACACCTCGACGAATCGCCGGCTAGCAAATTTAATCACTTTCTTTCATATTTTTCAAGGTTACCCATTACCGTATATTTAATTATTAAATTCGTTTTCTTTTCTATTAAAAATCGTCGACACACGGTCCGCCCATCCTCAGTAGCAACAAGTGTTGCTTGACGACAGAGTTCGGCCATCATTAAGTACATCAAGGCCACGATGCCTGACGCTGCAGCAGTTCTGCCCTCATCCGCCGCCGGATGTCAACGTGTCAACCCCGTTTTGATGTACATGCCGCACAAAGCCAATGGGGTGCGTTCCTACCGAGAGGCAAACTGCAGCACGGTGGCAGAAATACCTGACCAAGCGGATTAATCGATGTCTTCCTCTCCACCTTCGCTGTTCTTAGATATCTAGCTCATCGTCTCGATCACCTCCGAGGAAGCAGCTATTACGAAACGCTTAGACGTTTGCTCTCTTCCTCCCCCGTCATCAGCTGTACTTAGATGTCCAGCTGATCGAATCAGCTACGACAAAACGTTACAACGCCGCTGACCCGTAGACGCCATCGAGGAATTTGACTTCAAACCTCAGCTACGACGAAACACTTAGCCGTACCGATGACACCGCCGATTTGCTGAAATCACCGAAGCTGTCGATCCGCCGAAGCAGCAGATCGGCCGAAGCCGCCGGACACACCGGTGCTTGAATCTCCGGATCTCAAGGTCCCTGTGTATACTCTGTATACACTTGTGTCCTTTTAAACTTAGCGAATAGTTTTCGCGCCTATCTGCATTTTCTTACCACTCATCTCTCTCTTCTTGTGCCTGTAGTTAACGTCCGTAACCGACCTCGTGAGTTAACCGGAGGTTAACGAGGCGGGGCTTACCCCCGTGACAAAGCATCATTGAAAGGGTTTGGTTTCAAAGTTAGATATTTAAGAAAAGATAATTGAAACGCAATCAAATGGTGATTTCTTGATCACTTCATTCTGATTCAATTTAAAAAGCTGCAGGTACCTTTGGCTGCTTTTTTCACAAAATAACACACTCTACGTCGCCCCAAATCGCGACCTGGTCCGAATGGCATCGACTGATAACGATTACATCGTAGAAATATTCATTTATTTTGATCTCTGAAGAAATCTAATTCGACATTCTTCACCTTCAGAATTTCTTCGTTAAAAGGTTTGGGCATTGGCGTCACATCTTCTCGAGCTTGTTTTCGGTTTCTAACCACTTTTGTCTTTGCCAAATCAGCTATTCACGGATGATCATTAACATAAAATTTGAAGTTGCTAGAGTAAAATACTACCAACGTGTATTCTCATGAGACAAAATTTTGTAATTGAATAATGTGCCAGCATAACATGAGCCCACCGTTGTTTTGTTCAATGAATACGCACTTGTAAGAATTTCTCTCCAAAATGTTTCGGGAAAATATAGTTTAAAATAAAACTAAAAAACTTGTTTTATACTGGTGCGTCGAATAGACCGTAATCTCGGAAATTTACAATTCTATAGATAAGTAATATATTGAAAATATTCTCTGTTGTTTTATTAGAAAGTCCATCACGCAAAATAGAAATGTTTTAGTTCAACAAAAGTGTTTTTATTAAAATTATTATTTTATATGAAATACTAACTTTGAAAAAAATGAAAAGACAAAAAAGGGGAATTTCAGCACTAGTCCTAGCTTTATGAATTTATGAAAAATTGGGTAAGATAAAATACATCTCGTTAATACCGATTTTTCCAAAAACATTTGCCTACTTATAAAATCATGATGATTCATGGAAATGATAATAAACTATGAATAGAAATAAATGCCAATTGATTGAATCATACGGATTAGTAATATCACTTATTTCATTCTTTCATTACAAGTTAAAATTCTGAGTCAAAAGTCCATGGAATTAAAAACGCATAATTTCAGTAGCTACTCTTTAGCTCCTTTGACATAGATATTACGTCCAGGAAACTTTGAAAAAGCATGCATTTCATAGGGTTGTTGAAAGAAAACACACTCGTGTTGTCCATTCGTAGTTGCTACTACCAATCGCCTCAAAATACCCCTTCAAACTACAGACCGTCAGAAAAATTCAAGATGTACAATCTCTGGTAAAGATGATATGCCCAGGAAACCTTTACTCTAGAGGAGTAAGGGTTTCATTCGGAGTGGCAAATTGCACCGGTTGGAGTTACAAGAAAAATCTGAAAGGAATTGTGTGAGAGCATGCAAACAACGCTGACGATATTGAAGAAAGTATAAGAAGAGCAGGGAGAGGGAAAATAGTAAATGAAATAATGAAAAATTACGCTAACACGGGGGGATGGGGGAAGGAGGAATATTTACAAGACAGTAGAAATGTTTCGATATTGCGACATTTTCTTCAGCTGAACTTGAACCAAACTATCATTATTTTCCGCCTTCTTCAGTCCAGCGTTGGACATAGGCCTCCCCAAATAATCTTCATTCTTCTCTGCATTTGGTTGTATCCCACTGTTTCCCCGTTACATTTTCTAGGTCATCATCTATCATTTTCAGCCTTCTTTGGTCCAGAGTTGGACATAGGCCTCCCCCAAAGATCTCCTTTCTTATCAGCGTTTGGCTCTATCCCACTGTTTTTCCAGTGATTCAAGACGTACAATCTCTGGTGAAGATGATATGCCCAGGAAACCTTTATTCTAGAAGAGTGAGGATGAGTGGTAAATTACACCAGTTGGAGTGAAAAAACAAAAATACAAGGAGGAATATTCACAAGACAGTAGAAATTTTCTTCAGCTCAACTTGAACCAAACTATCATCATCATTTTCCGCCTTCTTCGGTCCAGCGTTGGACATGAGCCTCCCCAAATATTCTCCATTCTTCTCTGCATTTCGCTCTCCCACTATTTTCCCGCTACTTTTGCTAGGTCAACTGTCCATCATTTTCAGCCTTCTTTAGTCCAGAGTTGGATATAGGCCTTCCCAAATGATCTCCATTTGTCTCTGCATTTGGTTCGTCTATTCCATGTCTTCCCGCTACTTTTACTGGGTCATCTGTCTTTAGGTTAGGTCTTTTACTAGTAAGCGGCCTCCATTCTATGATTTTCCACTCCGATTTTCATGTCTCACTAGGGTATTTTAGGGTAACGATTCTGTTGCTAATGTCTCCGACTTTTGTTTGTTCGCAAATTCATAAGTTACGCTTGAGATCTCAAGCACGGATCTTTCGATGTGCCTTTGAGTAGCTACTGTTGTCTTGGTTAGGGTCGATTTTTCACAGCCATACGTTAGTGTTGGTAGTACGCATTTGTCAAAGACTCTAGTTTTGAGGTGTTGGGGTATATCCGCTTTGAAGATATATTTCAGTTTGTTGAAGGAAAACCCATCCTAATCGTATCCTTCGTTTGGTTTCAGGTATCTGCATATCGTTCAATGTTATAATTTGGCATATGTATACTACGGATTCCAAGTCTTGGCCATGATTGGAGTTTGGTTTGATTTGATATTACTTTCGACTTTGAAATGTTAATTTTGAGTTAACATTACAAACCGCACCGTGAAAAATCTACCGATTTAAGTAAGTAATAATAAACGGCGATAGAAAGTTTGAACTGGTTGTCCTGAACTGTTGAAAAATGTCCAACTTGGTATCACGATGTTTTCCTTAGCAGACTTTAAATCAGAGAACAACCAAATATTCATAGACAGAAAGATGGTCAAGGCCTTCCATCGAATGTTGAAGACTACTCAATTTAATTAGGAAAAAATCACCTATCTTTGCAAGGAGACTCTGTTTAAAGCTTATCTGATATCAGCAGTCTCGTGCCTCAATGTTTTTGATGCGATGGTATATTAACGACGACATAGTGATCTCAGCTAGCGATGAAGAAAGTCGCATGATCAATATTTCGCCCGCTAAAAATTCCTTCACATTAGTTACAACTTAAATCTAGTCAGATGATGTAGTTAGTGAAAATAATGACCATCGCAGACAAAGATAACTCCAGACAGAAATCTGAGACCTCAGTTGAGAGCGGCGTACGAACAATGCTCGCTCAGGAAACTGAATTTTTCTGGATTGTTAATATAAATTCGACGTTTTCGCCGACATTCTGGAAAAGCAATACATGTCTAATCAACTGACAACAGAGGATGATTTTCGATCAGCACAAAAACTCTCTCGATGAATTCAGGCCAAGCTACTCCGATTACTGCAGACGAGATTCGAAAAGTAACCCCGGCCACGACAGGACTGAATGTAACGGCTTAAAGGCATTTATCTCCTGAACAGGATTACTAAAATGCTGTGGTACTAAATAGTCTAAATTTTGTGGCATGAAAGTTCCTCTGCAGTTGGCATTGATATGCTTTAAATATAATCTCGATCCATGAATCCAGGAGGACAATTCGAATACCTACAATTAAAAAAAAAGTAGAATCAAAACCAAAATTTATTGCATTTGGTTCTCATTTAACACCTTTTGTATTATTCGGTAAAAATAAAATAATGCACTTGGTTTGATTCAACCTTTTCTTTTAAACAATACCGAATATATTAAATCAAAATTGTATAACTACAACCTGAAAATTAATACATTCTAAAAAATATGGTAAATCGAGATCTTTGGACAATTAATGAAATGTTTCAAAATAAAAAAAAATACGCGTGTTGTGGAACGCTAAGCTCTAAAATATCCTGAAAGAATAGCCGGCGATTACAGTGTTTGTTTTATAGTATATTAAAACACAATTTTCTTAAGGAAAGTATTATCGCACGAGCCCAAAATTAGAACACGATTCGATCATAAAACAAGTATTGAGTTTGACACATTTGACGTTTGATTTCTCAACGCTGCCAACTCTGAAAAATAAAATACAGTAACGCTATTATCTCCTCCACTGTATAGCAATAATCATTACGATACGGCTTTTGCGTGATGTAATAGCTTCATTATAGGCACGAAATACAAAAAAAAAATTACTAACAGGGCAATTTAAAATTATGGCACAAAAGATAATTAGTATTTATTCGGATTTTCTTAATTTTATACCGAATAAGTGAAAGAGAAAAACATAAATGAAATAGATACAAATAATAGCATTAATTTCAATCTATCAATTACAAACAAAGACTATTTCATAAATTGGGGCCAAGATATATTTCTCCCAATTCACGAAACAGTTTAAGCAAAACCTTCCGCGAGAGATAAGAAGGAATAATGAGCCTGAATCACATGGTAGAGATTCCCACATGTTTTATCACGTATTATCTAATGCCAACAAAAGATTATTTCCACCATCACCTTTTTCACCAGATATGGCATCATCGATCACACCAATGTTTGATATGAAAATACCATCCTTTTCGCGATGCAAAACCATAAAATATGAGCAAATATCATTTAGAAGTATCATAAGGAAAGTGTTAGTAATAACAATTACATTGGTATATTTACAGAAAATTTGGTAAATATTGTAACCTTACAGTGGATTTCACAAAGGTGGTAATACATATACCTCTGGCTTAAATTGACATAACACTGGTATTATATTTTCGGCTGTGTAAACAATCTTTCAAATGGTAAACGGAATACATAATTTGAGGTTAGTTCTGCGATTACATTACAAACATTTTGATTGATATTTACTCTTTCACAATGTTTTGTGTTTCGATGTTTTTTTCCTAAAATGCTCTTCTGAGGCTCCATTTCTAAATTGAACAGTAACGATTCAAAAATGTATTCGGTGACTGAAAGTGACAGTAAAGAACGTTTACACTGCTAAAAATATAATACCAGTTTACGAAAAATAAATAAATGTTTGTGAAATCCACCATTAATGTTTTCTAATAGATTTCCTGTATAAAATCATTCAGTTAAAATCCTGAAAAATTATTAAAACACTTAGATTATATAATATTTTTCACAATAATTGGTTAAAATATAGTTAATTTTTCAATTCAGTTTAATTATGGATTACCACATGGTAACGGTCGCAACCATCCTCTTCTTTAAAATATATGTTTTTTTTACATATAAACTAAAACATATTTAATATCCAATATTCTCACTCTGTATTGTATATGAAATTATTCATAGGTTTATATATATATTAGGGTGGTTCTTAACAATTTTTTCGTCTCAGAAATGCCCTCCCATGGTCAGAAAGTGTTCTAATTGATGGAAAAATATGACGGATAACGTGACCCGGTGGTTCCCTTATCAAAAACCCACTTCTAGAGCCCAAAAACCGTTTTTAATGAGGGACGGTAAAAATCTTCAGTTTTACCATCAGGAGCACATAAATATTGACAATAAATGCTCTTCATTATCAGGTGTGCTGAGAAACTAAGCCACATAATCGTGTCAGGCGATTCCAGCCTTCCCTATGCACCTCGAACAAAATTTTGAACATTTCTCTAAAGAATTCGAAATAAGAAATTTTTCACATGAAATTTCATCACTTAATGATTACAAAAACATGAGTCATGAAGATTTTACTAACCTTGGAGTCAGATAGACATCAAGTATTGACGGTCCACTTTTATGAAACTTTAAAATACTTCAGCGGGAAAATTTAAATTGCTTAGCAAAATATGAAATAAGAGAAGTTTTATGACTTTCATCATTATATATAGCGCAGAAGTTCTAGGATGTAATTTGGTCGATGAATATTAGATTGAAATGGAAAAATTTCAATTTTATGAAATCTTTAAAATTTAAAAATGAAAGGATTATGAGACGAATAATGGCAGCATTGAGAAAGAAATTGAGAGGAACATGTTTTTTATGCTTCGTAAATGAGGAATGTATTATTTTTAATATTCTTATCTGCCCAATCCAAAGATTCTCAAAAGAACAACAAATTATTGAATTTTCTACAACATCAGTTCAGCGAACATGCCTACTTTGTTCTTTGCTTTCCGAGAGGGTATAATTTTTAATGCATTTATTTATTTTATTTATTTATTTATCCATTTACGGGAATCCCCATTTTACATAAATTCGTCTATACAAATATTACAATTTTTTACTTAAAATTAAACTTAAAACTAATACTACTACAAATACTATCTAATAAGAGTGTTATGTTTATATAAGTTTTTCTTAAACACATATTTTTTTGTATCAAATAAATTGAACCACTCATACTTTAAATTACATTATTCTCGTTTCTAAATGTTATGATTGAAATTTGTATTTTTCTATTTTTTTCTGAGATTTGATATTTTTGCAACTAAAGCCCGAAATTTTAATTTGCAAGGTAAATACTTAAATCCCAGTATATCTGATAATAAAGAGCATTTTTTGTCAATATTGATGTACTCCTGATGGTAAAACTGATGATTTTTAAGCTGAAAAAAGGTTTTTGGGCTCTAGAAGTGGGTTTTTGATGAGGGAACCATCGGGTCGCGTTATCCGTCATATTTTTTCATTAATTAGAACACTTTCTGACCATGGGAGGGCATTTCTGAGACGAAAAAATTGTTAAGAACCACCCTAATATGTTATATATATTTTTTTTGGGTTTTGACATTTTTAATAAGTACAATGTAACTTTGAATTAAACAACTTTCGACGTTTTTTTACCAAAAAAAACGTCGAAAGTTGTTTAATTCAAAGTTACCTGACAATGGACTACCACATAGTAACGGTCGCAACCATCATCTTAATAAGTACAATGTTTGAAGAATATTCCACAAAAAGTTGGAATCAGTTCGTTCGCATAGTCAAACCGAGTATTGACACTTTAAACGCGTTTTTCTAAAAATCGCATTCTTAACACGGTGAACATGATATCTCGAAAACTACTGCACCAATTTTTTTCAAACTGGGGACATTTATTTGAGATATAATAGGCCAGTGACTGAACGAAGGATTTTTTCCGACGAATGGTTTCTTTTTTCTCGGCGAAAAACGAGAGATATTTTCATGAAAAATCAAAATTTTAACTTTGAAAACCGCCATTTTGTCCCAGATCAATATATCGACAAACTGTTCCTTCAATTACTAGTTACTTTAATATATGAGAGAAATTTTCTCTTTTTTTTTATTTCTGATAATCCTAATCCGAGTGGTCACTGCGACCCCCTTATTTTATTATTGCTAATATTTTTTCTCATAAAATTTATGTTACATTCATGACTATACGTGCTACCACATAGATCAACTCAATTTTAAACAACTTTTATAATTCATGCAAAAAAAAATCCCAAAAATCACCTATTTTTCGGCTTCCTGACTAGATATGACCCCTTAATACATTTATTACAGACCCTCGACTGAAGAAGCAGTAAATAACCTATGAACTCGGCCTGCCGAGTAACACGAATCCCAAAAATGATTATTGTAATCTGCCCTAGAATATCGGCAAACATGGAAACTTTTGTCGTTGCGGTAAATTTTATGGCAGTCATCATTTTTACAAGCGACACAATATGCCAAATTGCTTATCGAGAACCATACCGATGCCTGTTATTATTTTTACCATTTACTTAAACAATTCTGGGAATACTTACAGCTACAATCAAATGAGACAAATTATAATAGCTGGGGTAACAAAACGGAGGGGTACGAGGGAATACTGGGAAGGTATGGGGAAAAATATATAACAATCGAAGAATAATGCTCAAGTTTTGCCTAATAAACAATGGGAATCTTATAAAGGTTCCAGTATAAATAAGACGGAAAAGTTCATAGTGAAGGTATTTAAAAAAACTAACGGATGTCAGGGGTATATATCTGTACAGACCACTACATGCTGACTATCAATTAGAGAATGAGAAGAAAAACGATCTGAAGAAGAAAATGTCTAAAACTAAGGAAAAAGCAATAATAAACTAAACTGTAAAAATTACAGAAGACTAATAAAGGAAGGATAGAAAGATGAAATAATAAAAAATAGACACAAATCAATATAGAATCAATTCAAAAGAACAACAACGAGAAGATCGTGTAAAACAATATGGACAAAAGATTTAAAAAGCAAACAAAACAACGAAGAGCAGAAAATTGAAGCTATATCCACAGAAAGTGGGAGAGAAGATATATAAATCGCAACGAAGAAAAGCTAGGAGAAAGTATAAAGAGCATAGAGGAAATTCTGAGGAAGATGACAAAGGGAACCAAAAGCAAGCAAAAACGGAAATTAAGAAGAAAGCAGGCAAAGTATTCACCGTAAACGAAGAAATAATGAGCAGATGGATGGAACATTTTGAAGGGTTAGAAACAGAAGAAACATGGGGCGAGGGGAAGAGGAATTAGAAAACGAGGGCGAAATAAACTACCATTAAATTATTGGGCGTGTATATTGATGATTCGTTGGATTGACACTCACATGTAGAGCATCTTTCTTCGAAAATGGTAAAACTATACTATTTAGTAAATACCAGAATAGGGAATCTCTAAAATATTTTTTTTAGATTTGGGATAATTTTTTGGGTAAACAAACATAAACAAAATATTTAGCAATTTACAAGAAAGGAGATTACAAAAACTACAAAGCTTAGCGTACCAGAAAAAAAATCTCAGAGGGAATACTAGAGATGAGGTTTATGTACTTCCGTTTTAAATAGTGTAACTTGTTTCCATGTTTTAAATTGAAAAACAGTGATATTAATAAAAACCGAGATATAGTTAGTGTTTTAAATTTTAAAATCAGTATCAAACCTTCCAACCAAAATCTGTTCATCACAATTTACGGAGAAAGCATAATTTTTAATGTAATTAATTAAATATAATTTTTTTGTTATTTCAAATTTTTTGTCGAAATCCTTCAAAAAATGTTGCACCTAAGTAATTGCTCTCCCGGAGCTAAAATATGTCAAAGACGTGAAGTCATTGCAAATGCAATTAATTATTATTATTATTTATTAATCAGGTTACAAGAGTTACAAAAGAGGTAACTATTTGACAGTCAATTTCACTAAAAACTAATTACATACTTAGGATATTTTATATTAGGATATTTTGCACTGTTCGGCCAATTAAAACATTTTTTGAATTCAGGTGGTGAAATATATTGCATGTACGGTAATAATAAAAAAAAACCTCTTGATTTGTTTTATTAAATTGAAATTTTAATAATCTAACACATAATGATTTCTGGATGGCACAACTGTCGTAACCATCCTCATGATAATTTTAGAAGCAAAAAAGATATTCAAACTGAATTGAAAACTATTGAATCAGAAAAAAATGGATTCCTTAATAGTAAGGTAATTTTAGGAGGAGCGTGTCTCCATTGTTTAGTAAAATAAAGCATGTCACGAGTGTAAAAACCTACGCATTTAAACCGAACTAATTATCGAATTTGTATCCGCAACAGTTCTCCAATTAACCAACAAAGATTAATCACCGACTTTCGCTGTTGTTCCTCAGCGTTTTGCGTTTGGTTTCGATTTATGTTCTCATTGTCTTATTAAGTCGGAATGTAGGTTTTTAAGAATTCGCTTAAAAATCAGATGAACTTATTCGGGCGTGTCGCGTTATTGTTATTGCTTTGTTGTTCCAGGTGGGATGGAGCATTTAGACATGTGCGTCACGTGATCCGCTGGTTTGGTGTTTGCGGTGCGAAACCCATTTGGTCAACGTAGCCAAAACAAAATTCGACTCCACACAACGCGACGGCAGGAATTTAATTAACTGGCGTTCCGTGCGATTTGCAGGAGCCGAAGGATACTGTTTCGAAATTAAACACCAGCCTCACGGTTTTTGAAAAAAAATAACTAAGCCTCGTGGACACGTAAGGTTCCGTGGAAGGCTGCCCTTTCGTTTCGTTTGATTAAAGAATTGTTTATTTATCGGTTCGGAAATAGTCTGCAGTTTATTTGCGCGTGGCGTCTTTAATAAGATGCTAATTTAGCGATCCTCGCGCTCTAATTAAGGGGCCAATATCGAAATGAGTAATTGTTATTGTTTCGCCTACGAAGGGGAATCGTTCGGTATCGGGTTAGCAATTAAGCGAATTAGAACCAATTAAGCAAGCCGTGCTCCTCGCATGGCGATGAATTCAATTTCAATTAATATTCAATCGAACCGCAGAAGCTGGAGGTCCAGCAGGAGATTCGGGAGATGCTTGCGGTGTGCGCGGAAATTCTACCTGTAAAATCCGCAAATTGCCCGTTTGTTCGATTGATATTCAGACGGATGTAATCTGTGGTCGAACCTTATTCTCGGCTTAGATAATTAATGGTTTGCATCAGGTCGAACTCGGTCTACCTTCAACCCTTATATTAACTATTGCTACACTGTAATACTATAATCTTACCCGCTTCTGATGTTTGCATAATGAAAGAAGTCAACACAATGACTTATCGCGGTACTTCTAGGAACAAAATTACTAGCTCACCGATATATCTCATTGAATAGGGAGATATGAGAGATAACTTTTAACTAATCAGCCTTGCATTAGTAGCGATTGTGATAATCATTTTCTCCAATTTGCGATCAGAGTTTTAAAAAATTGCGCACGTATTCAAAAATTTGATTGTTAATCTCAATTACTGATTTGATGATGTACAAAGCGTACGCTCATTTGTTCAAATGAGTGCTAGTGTTTTTTATGAAGGTACGTGCGAAATACTATTGGAAATTGATTGCAAATAAACAGATCGAAACGTATGTTTAACGTTCTAAAGGTTTACTACTTGTTTGGAAATACAAGTCTACATTTCTTTCTGATTCTTGTTTATGCTCAAAAGAAACGCTAGTTTTGGCTACAACTTGTTAGATTTAGATTGTAAGACAAAGCCCACGCGCCACCCACTTCTATTATTTTATTTACAAAATACTGCGATTTGGTGGTTTTTACAAACCCAATTTTAAAAATATATTAATAAGGAATTTTTGGGTTTGTAAATTAAGTGAAGTAATAAATCCAACTCTTATAAAACAGTATTTTATAACTTAAGTAGTAAAGTTGCCAGAGGAAAACAAAAGTAAGGGTTTAATTAGGTTTATCTTCTTCGAACCCTTGTAGTGAACCCTTGCATTCTTACACACCCACCCAGATATAAAACACTGTTTCGTAATTTAAATAAAAATGAGCACAATTAGCACCATCTCCGCATTGTTTCTGAACATTTTAAAACGTCATCCAAGTAACTTCTAAAAGAATTATTTAGAAGAAAAATCGGGTTTCATTAAATCTTTGAAAAATCTAAATTCATTTCAGTGCTAAGGTCAGTTCTTCATCCCAACACAACCCAGATCAAGAAATCTGCCAGACCAGATATAGCAAATAAAGCACTCGCATACGTATTCCCATTTCATGCCTTTTGTTAAACAATTTCGAAATAAACAAAAGAACCAATTAACTAAGTGCTACAGTTTTCTGCAGTCACCAGCCGCTTACATTAATCCGTTGAACAAGCCGAAAAAAGAATGTCGCCCGTCTTAATAATATAAATCGTGAACGGTTTAACAGAAACGGGGCAATAAAAGGCCTTTGTTTGCCGAATCGCTCAACACTTAAAAAGCTGGCCAAAAATCCCATTCGGAATTGGTCGATCTTACCGTCTTGTATTGGCATGCAATAAAATGGGAACAGTACATTTTCGCCGAATTATCGGCCGGGACGAATCGTGTGAATCTAAAATTGATCACGAACTAATGGTGTGAAGAATTCACAACAATAAGATTTGGAACTTCTACGAAATTCTATGACCTCATCCGATACTGGAGAGTCTCAGTATGAAATTCACATTGACCCCCTTTTTTTTAGTAGTAATATTCGTACAAAAATTAGTTTGGTGGTAATAAAAGGTGGTTATTACAATTATAAGATGGATAAGGTGGATATGAATGAAAATCCTATACTAGGGTAAATGTAACAAATTTGGTCAAATTTAATGTAGGACTATGTGATCTATTAAAAATACATCTGAAAATGATGGCCTTAATCATTTTTTTGAAAAACTACTAGAATATCCCTCCTAGGTCCTGTTGCAACGAATTACCTTAGGATGATGTGACATTAGCTTAGTCAACTTATACATTCAGCTAAGACCAATTTGCAAATACATACTTACATCGATATGCATATGAATTTGACATGCTTGTCCTTGACGGGATACAATCATATTATACTACACTATTTCACTGTATGTTGTACTGAATTGGTGGAGTCCAATGAGATGATAATAAGATGCCCCGCAGTGGTTCGTAGAACCTTAATTTGGAACCTTTGGAAGATAAAAATGATATTGGCGATACCCCATACTTGAATAATTGAATACATGCTTCGCAATTATTTTATACCTCAATAACTTATTACCTTTGGATTAAAACGTTGAGCTCAAATCAAATGTATGTTTTGCCATGATAGTGCATGCCTAGGTATTTAGCAGCAGTTGTTAATTGTCACTAGCGTGGATTGTTTTTACATAAAGCAAATGCCAAGTGTAGACTTGTGGAGATCGGATTATTTCCAAAATAATTTATTTTAATTCTTTAGTGGCTTTGTTTAATTTTTCTTTGTTGTTACATATTTTCTTTTTCTTCGGTTGTTTAAATATTAAAGGTACCTGATAACAAAAAATGTCTACCTTCCATGATATCTTGATTTCTTGATTAATAGGGCAAAGGTTAAAGGGAGAAAAAGTAAAAGATAACAATCTGCCCTACTCTAAAGTGACTTCGTAGATTTTAATTTTGTTATTAGGTTATACCTTGTTGCTATATCTTTTGATTAAATATCAAAGGTACCTAATAACAAAAATGTCTACCTTCCGTGATATCTTCATTTCTTCCGTCACATTACAAACTAGTTTTCGAAGGTGGAAGCAAGAAAAAAGAAATCTGCCCTACTCTAAAGTTTAACTCAGTGGTGGCTTTGTTGAGTATAATTTTGTTTTTGCAGTTATTCCTTGTTGCTACATATTTTGACTTCTTTTTCTCAGTTTGATTAAATACCTTCCAAAATATCTTGATTTCTTCGGTCACATTGCAGGGAGTAAAATTAGTGTTCAAAGGCTGAAGGAAGAAAAAGAAACCGATAACAATCTGCTCTACTCTTGAAAATACAACGCCTCGAAAGTTTAACGCCGTGGTGGCTTTTTTAAATTTAATTTTGTTTTTACCTATTATTCCTTGTTCCTACGTATTTTAAATTTTTTTTTTAGGTTGTTTAAATAACGAAAATCCCCAATAACAAAAATGTCTACCTGCCATGATATCTTGATTTCTCCGGTTGTATTACATGGTTTAAAAAAGCAAAATAACAATGTAGTAACACAACGCCTCTAAAATTGATGAAAAAGTCCAAATAAACACTATAAAATTACTTCTTT
This sequence comes from Ocypus olens, assembly GCA_910593695.2. Lineage (NCBI taxonomy): Eukaryota > Metazoa > Arthropoda > Insecta > Coleoptera > Staphylinidae > Ocypus > Ocypus olens. Next base: position 17,698,605 of record OU343057.1, read on the forward strand.
CTTTGGTCACAACACACGGAACGAGATTAGAGATAAAATGATGAAGAAGTCGAGGAAAATAACATAAAAGGACGCTACCAAGACGATAATCTGCCCAACTCTTCAAAACAACTCCTCTTAGGTTGAGTCTAAAAAGACACTATCAAGACTTCAATTAAGCCTTCTTCTTTCTGCACCTACGAGATAAAGCATAAATACTACTGTAGTCAATGAAAATATACTCACCACGACATCACGAGGAAGTAGCACGCAATTTCTACGAACTAATAGATTTGAAATTTGCGCAGTACAAAATTGTTTTTACTCAATTATCAATTTCTCTAAATTATCAACTCCAGTATTAACAGATCAAACTTATGGCCAATAAAAATAATTCGAGTAATTGTAGATCAAAGTTGTGACAAAGAAGAATAAACTGGTACAAAAACAATTGCCTCTGGAAGCGTTTACATGCAAAATTAAAAAAAAAACTTTCTTGGTTAATGAAAAAAGTTGTTTTTCGCATTGTAATCTTGTATCGCTACATTTGTTTCTAGTACTCACTCACCGAGTTTTCGCGTCACAAATATTTATTTACGGTACGTTTATTGTAAAGAATTCGAGATAAATATACACTCCGTCGTTAATGAACTTCTGATAACTGGCAGATAAATATTGTGTACAAAATGGAATTTTCATTTAACAAAAACCCATATCTAGTGAACGTAATTTCAAATGCTAAAAATAATTTGTTTTTCCTAAATGAATTTTTTTTTGGGGTTTTCAATGTATGTATTGTTCTGTTATTAATCAAAATAAAAATGGATTTGTTTAAGAAGAAGTTTATGATATGGCAAATGGAGAAAATAAAACTAAAATTTAAAATTCTTGGCTAGTTGCGCCTGTTACGGAAATAAATGTTTTAGGAATGTGGTAAGAGGCAAAACTAGACGAGAATTTTAAATATTTAACCATTTATTTGGTAGTAACACGTGGATATATTATAAGTATAATCAATTAGTATCTTAAGTGGTCAGATTTCCTCAAGAATTTTAGTTTACAATCGCCGTGACTATAGTTTCGTATATTAGGTAGTCATTACCAAACAAAAATAAAGTTTAATAATGCCTACTTCTAAGTCTAAAATTTTGCTTAAGTAATGCATAAAATTTTGGCTAATTGACAAAAATTTTGGGGTTTGTCTTATTGTAAACCAGAAATTGTACCATTGACATTTGTAAAATTAGAAAGCAGAATATTACATCATTGGCGATTCCTGTGATTCACTACGTGTGACATGTGTATTTCATTATTTCTGATCATCTGTATTCCGCGCGGTGAAGTAATTACGATTTTTCACACGTCATCGAGTATCAAATGGTTATAAAAATAGGAAACCCGCTATTGCACAAATCAAAATCATCACAACAGAAATGAGCTTTCTTTCGTTCCGGAATAAATCCCTATTACTCTTTCAAAACGTTTAATTATCATTACAATGAAAACATCAACATTAAATACAGCATTTCGTACTTAGACAATAATTGTCCCATTTCACAGTTTTTGTGATGATGACGCTTGATTATCATATTACATATATTAAAGAAATTTCAAAAACCAATATTTTTGAAAGAGATAACAAGAATGTAAACTGAATTGTAAAATTTATTACGCTTGAACCAGAAATAAAATTAAGAATCAATTATCTTCTTAATTAAAACGTACACGTTTAAAATCACTATTAGTAAAAACTTAAACTATTGTACCATTTGATTTTATTTTGTAAAGTTAGACCAACATCTTACTAGACTAATAGTACCCAACAACTGATTCCGGAAATTTCGAAAACAGTGATAAGATAAAAGTTAGCCAATCGGAGATTCCGTCTTTTTATTAAATGGAATTGTTGAAGGGATACATCAAGGAATCAAGACAATAATCTTCACTATTTATTTTAAGCAGAATGGCTCTGAAATTGGGAACAAAATGCGATTCTTCACAAGAACATTATTTCCCTCCAAAATAAGTCACCCTTTCTTCAAATAATTACTTCCAGTATTTAAGGGTCAATTTGAAACTAGATATGGACCTTGAAAATCAGGTTTCGATAGTCTCAAAGTCCAATTTAGATTTTGAAGAAAATTCGTTGTAGCATTGACCAGGAAACTACTTGTAAAATTTACTTTTGTAGATTTTGTAACTGTTTCAAATTTTATGATTATATATAAGATTGTGAGTTAAGACACGAGGAAGATATTTAAAAACTATTAAGTATTATAATGATTACACCCACTGTTGTCATGGACAAACAATTATTTCGTATCTAACAACTGATTTCGAGGAGGTGATAAGATACAAATTGTGTTACATAAATTATATTAAAATATTGTGAAAGATATAATATCAAGCACTCATAACAAATATTGCATTTAATTTCAGTTACAACAAAATAATTTCAAGGAATATGCGAATTTTCATTAGGCAGTAAATGAAATGCCAATCAACGTAACTGCTCGTGATTATATCACTGATTAAAAATAGATATGAATTGTTGATAATCCGTGGCTTGATAAGTAAAATCGATATCATTCGCGGCGGATATTTACTATTTCGGCACGAAGTTGGCTATGTTTTGGTTTCTGGACAAATGAATGGAACGAGTGGTCGCCCACGATCCGCAGCAGGAAACTAGTTTGCAACTTTAAACAAATTATCATCGTGTTCCTGTATTTGTACCAATTTGGATAGTGATTTATATAATTCCATAGATCCAAAGTTACATTAGAAAAGAACTAGTTTTTACAAAGGCCAGGCCCAAACATGCTCAATGCGCTTGTGGGTTTTATCGTTATCGATATGATTATAAATGTATAGGCAAGTTTATTATAAGTTGGCACGTGAGAGCATCCTTCGCCCAGACATCATTGGTGCAAACTTTATCGGCAAACAATAATATTTACATGTGCTTCATTTGGGACCATGCTTCACCCGCCTCATCTGTCTTTTATCTTACTCTTCTATAACCAGACATACCATCTATGGATAAACTCGACCATAGTTGATGATCTATATCAGTATTTCTCAGCGTGGGCGATATCGCCCTTTGGTATTTGTTTATATCTTAAGAACACCTAATCTAAGCCTAACCTACATTATTTTAGGGATTATCATATAAAAACTTAAAGTGCGCGAGTTAAGAAGCGGATCTGAGAAAGTAGGCGTTTCGTCTAAAAGGGTCGAGAAATACTAAATTATTCATCATTTTCAAAAATTGAATAGACAATATAATCTATGATCCATACAATAACCAAACTGATATAGGATTTAACTAAGCATTAGAAGACAAAAGTATTAGGCCTGGAGTAGTGTTTTTTATGGATTTTTTTTTCACCATCTGACTACAATGTGAAGACAAACGACTAACGTATACAACATTTTTTTTAAGGACAGTGATATCTGACCTTCTAGTAACAGAAACTCGTATTTACTTGGAATACCAGTCTAATACAAATTACGTTGTCGTGAAACCGATAATTACCCAAGGAAAAATTATGTCTTTCAATCTCATTAGTGCTTTATTTCTGGCGTCTCAAAAAACTGAAATTTTTAATAAAACTTTTCCGGCAAAAATAGTGATTAAATATCAACCTAAAGACAATCAACGGAATAATTTAGGTAAAATTAATAGAAATTGTCAAAATAGCCAACACAATGAAGGCAATGAATTGATTTTTTTTAGAAACAAATATTTGTGCAAATTGAAGCACAAATGTACTCAGTTGTTTGAAATCCAACGGTAAATCCTGCTCCTGAAATAACACACGTTTTAAAAGTCAAATGAAACCTATAGTTTTGATATTTACGTAATGGTATTTCGTATTAATAAGAATAGTAATTTGAAATAACAATTACCAAATGAGAAGATAGTCGTAATTACTGACCAACTGATTAAACTTGAACCTCAAAACTGTCAAAAACCAGTTGCCATGACCAAGGAGAAGAAATTCCAATAATTGGTTTCGTCCAATAATAATTTATTGTCTAAATGTTTAATAATCTAAGTTAGAGGTGGGCAGAAGGATTTACGCTTAAGTTGGCATACATAACTTTAAAGAAGACACTACAAAGTTTTTCGCTCTCAAAGATTCATCAAAATCGATTGAAAATACGCCGAGTTATGGCGGTTTGAAAATGGTCTAAATTTCACGATTTTCCTTCAGTATAGATAGATTTGGTAAAAAGAACGATGCTAGCCAAGGTACGAGAACAATACGTAATTGGCTTGAGATTTTGACCCGCTACAGATTATATTTTTGGAAAATAATGGGTCCATAGTGAAGGATGTGTAAATTTTGGATTTTATAAGATTCAAAAATTCTGACAAAAATTACAAATATGTATTTATGCATCCTGTTTAGTAAACATACAGAAAAAAAAATCAAGGGGCTATTTTATGCTTTGGTGATTTTCGGAAAGCCGCTTTGATTCGAAGATACAAGGTGATTTCATTGTAAAGCTTCTTAATCTCGAAGAACTGTTAATAATCACCAGTTAGGATGCATGAATACAATATTCACCTCATTGACAAATCTTTCAAAAACACCAGGGTCGTTTCGATTTCTTAAATCATTCACTGGCGTGGTGTAAATTAATTTCAGATAACCATATAAAGTCTAGGAATCGAGTGAAGCAGTGACGGCTTGTAGAGACGGCTGGTGGCGTGACCGCACCTATCTGTATTACCACCTCTGCTACCTCGGCCGTACCATGAGTCACCCGCCGAGCCGTCACTGGAGTGAAGTCCACCTCTCTCAATATGTTGCTGTTAGGAACAAAACAACCACACTAAAATGCGATGGTGCATAAACCATATTGAATTTCTTGTTGCCAATAGGATATCCTCTAGAATCTCAGGTAGTGATTGTTCCAAAAAATTTCGATTCTTCCCGGTATTGCTAGACCAATAAGCTAGTCACCCACAATTCCAGCCCAAACGCTTAAATAAAACTCATGTTGAAAACGATCTTCGAATAGCCCATGTGGATTTTCTTCAGCTTATACATAGTTATTCTGGAAGTTCCTTATCGCATTTCTTGAGAAATTCGCTTCATCAGTAAAAAGAATAAGCTACAGTAGCTGAGGGATTTGAACCAATGTGTGTAAAAGCCATTCATAAAATGTAATACTTCGAGAAAAATCATCAGGAAGAATTGTCTAAATGTGTTGAATATGGCACAAGTGTCCCTCAAAAATTTCCACACAATATTTACATTCCAATTTTTCTAGTAGAAGTACCTGGATCTAGAATGTGTTCAACACATGTTCTTCCACTTTTGCCGTTCTTACTGTTCCTGATCAGTAAAAAGAATAAGCTAGAGTAGTTGAGGGATTTAAACCAATGTGAGTAAAAGCCATTCACAAAATGCAATACTTCGAGAAAAAATATCAGGAAGAAATGCCTAAACTCTTGGATGTGGTACAACTGCTTAACATTTTACACACAATACTTACATTCAAAGAATTTACAATTTTTTTGGTAGAAGTACCTAGATCTTCTTCGACTATGTTCAGAACAATTTATTCCACTTTTATCGTTCTTACAGTCATTGCTGTTACTGGTCCTCCATTTCATTTAAAAATACCCTTTTCCCGAAGAAATTGATGAATACTTTCAAAGAACAGATCAAGAACATTACGGTACAAACTCCTAGCCCGTAAAGAAATCCCATGGGCAAGTCAACATTTGAAATGCATCTCGTTCATTATAGAGAACGTCACCAACAGATGTTTAATTATCAAGGATAGAAAATACAAGTTTAAATGACAAATCACAAGACGTAATCCATAGTTAAACTGATGCTGTTTTCAACACCAGTACATATGTTGTTTTTATTTTATTGGCAGAATCCGTATTAAAGAATATCACTCCCCACCAATGACAGAATATTTTATTCTTGCAATGATTTTTCACTGCTACCGGTGTTACATTAATAATTTTGAAAACACCAATGTTGTTCTTGTCGAAAAACGTATTGTCCTTTAACTTCGAAACAAAGCGGCTTTCCGAAAATTATCAAAGGACAAAATATTATTAAAATAACGCAGGGAATTACCCCTTGATTTTTTGCCGTATGTTTACTAAACATCCTGTATATTTATGTAGCAATGAAATTAGTATTTCTAAGAATATTTATCTTCCTATTACCATTGAATGAAGGTAAAATGTTTAAAGAAAATCCAGATAACAATAAATTAATAAAATGGTGAAGATGTTGTCGATTTTAGACGACTTATACCAAATAATACACGCTATATTCAATATGGTTGCAAAAATTTTAGAGGACATAAAAAATTATACCCGATAATCCAGACAAAATCCAAATTTAGATTACTCCGGTTATTTAATAATGTCTTTGTAACTATTTAATCTAGGTAAAATCAGATGAAAATAAAAGTTAAGAAGTTTTTTTATTTAAGATCATTTTAAATGTTGTACCCGATAATCCCTTTTTGCCATTAAGTCACGAGTTTTTAATAAAACCCATATCATTAAATATTAGTAATAGTAACTGAGAGGATAGAAACGGTAAAATTTTGGTCTTTCACGTGATAATCCAAATGACGAAGAAAAACGATTGCAAACATTATACCAGATAATCCAACCAGTATCTCTAATTCAATTTGTATCAATGTCTTTTCCAAAACAAAGTCACGACAAGTTTTTAATAAAACCCATATTATTAAGTATTAAACAAATTAGAAACAACTTTACTTGTTGCAGAGAGCATTAGATAAATACAAGAAAACGAAATGTACAGTTTAAAGTTTCACATTTCATTTTATGAAATTATGAAATTGTATGTAGAAATAAACGATGTTAAACCAATGTTATTATCTAGTAGTACTAGTAATAACATGCAAATTTCTTTTGTATCATTCAATATCCGGCGTGGCACTAGCCAGGGAAGTAGTTGTTTCAATAAGTTATTTGTTTATAGTCTTAGTAAGACTTAATTTTTTGCTTGCAGATTAACGAACAGGTTGAATATTCATATATTCAGGCTACATTTCGTTTTCTTGTATTTATTAAGTATTAGTAATAGTAAATGAGATGATAGAAACAGTCAAATTTTGGTCTTTCACGTGATAATCCAAATGACGAAGAATCTAAATGACGATTGCGAACAGTATACCCGATAATCCAATCAGTATCCCTAATTAAATTTTTATCAATGTCTTTTCGAAAACATTTATTCTAGGTAAAATAGTCATACAGAATCGAGATAAAAATAACTAGCAACCGTTTTAAGGTTTTTGAAATCACATGACTAATAATTGTACCAAACAATTTCCAAAGAAATAAATATTTCCAAAATTGTGTAAATATTGAAAATTGTTTCAATCCTAAAAATTGTCGATAATCCAAACACTGATTACAAAGAAACGAGTATTACTTAATCCAAACATTGATTACAAAGAAACGAGTATTACTTCTCAATAGCTATTTGGTGCAGGTAAAATCGTAATACAAATCAAGTAAAAGAGCTATCAGCGAAATCAAGTGTAGCCGTCCAATTGTAATATTCACGTACAATTCGATTTGAAACCATAATTAGAATACTAAACATTTCTAGTAATTTAGAGCGTCATTTGCGGGGATAAAAGGTTTCTTTTGTGCGGTGCACCTTTAGACGGTCGCATATGCCGATTCGTTAATCAAGAAACTGCCCGCAACAAAGGGCAACGTAGAAAATAGTGTACTATATGCAATTTGAATTTAATTGTGCGTGCTAACGCGGAAAATCAGCATAACTGGAGGAACGGCATGCCCGCCAATTCCTTCTCTCCCGGCGTCCGGTGCGGGGGTGTGTATCCTGACCGAGACGAATCGAAAGCACATAAAATTTCCTTTGAAGACTATTTAAAACTTACATAATGAGGATGAATCCGGTGCTGGTAGATCACAATTCGCGGAAAAGCATTCAAGGCATTCGAGCCGAGTAGGTGATGGATGGATAGAACCGAAACTTGTTGAATAACTGATCGATCATAACGCGCGCGGTCGCGATTTTTAGAGAATTTTGGAGGGGACGTGATTAATTAAACCGCGAAACTGTGTTTTCCGCGCGAATAAGAAGGACCAACGCTGTTCCACGCACAAGCGATACATTAAGCCGAGGATGTTTGAAGAATTCCGCTGTTTATCTGCGGCTGTGATGTTTAGCGAAATTAATTGAAGGCACACACACAAGCGTACACATAATATAAATATATGGCTTAATTATCAATTCTGAATGGAACCGTCGCGTCTGAACTCAAATTCGTAAATATGTGCTGAAGATTGTGGCTCGATTTCGCTTGGAGCACCCGGTATTGGGTATGTGCTAAGTATGTGCGATACTGGTTTGAGGTGACATATTCTTTGTCTGTATCAAACACCTACACGCATTATATCGATTTCAATTTACACCAAGAACTGAAAGAGAAAACTGTTTTCGGTTATTAGTGATTGCTTACACGTGAATTATCTGCGGCTTGCGTTGTTCCTCTGGGACTCTGCGCCTCTCGGGGATCTCGGCGAAAACTTAAGTCCAAGTGTTGGCACGGGGGGAACAAAAACACTCGCGGTCGAAATGCGTACGGAAGAATCGGTGTGGTTTTAATAATTCTTAGTAAATAGTGAGATCTGTGAGTTTACATCAGCGTGTTGAGCGCGTTTTCGGAGCGAGCAGCGCGATGCAGTGGTGAACGCGCGAACGGCGCGAGCTAACTACTAACTCCTCAACTACTCAAACTACCGAGACCCGCGACTGGTCTCTAAGCACCGCGTTCATCCGAGTACGATTTTCAATCATTGGCATTTTAAAAGTAAAAAAAAGTATTTGACAGCCTTTTATTGGCTGTAAGCGCGCTATTGCTCATTCTGTTCCCATAAATACAAACAGTGCACTTAATGTCCAGCAACCAGGTTGTTATTAAAAAAGCGTCTTAATTACACATGCGACAAATTTTAGAAACCGCGCCGGCCTCGAAAACGCAAATTCACTCCAAAAACACTTTCATTCACTCACCGAATTTGCATTAACAATAAACAATTTCCAGAGAACCACGGACACTTCGTCCGCTCCATTATTAAATTAGCGCGCTCAAAAAAATCCGAGCCAATTGATGGTTTCGATTTTAAAGAAAATGAATAATGGTAATGGTGTATGACGTCACGATTGCTATAGCAAGTATTGGGGGGCCAAGGGGGCAATGGCAAACATCGGGTCACTGCACGTAAAGTCAAGGGCAGCTGGCATCTCGAGCTTGTCGTTTGCAGTATACTGCAATACCACGATCGAACCACATACCATCTATAAATGGTTTACCCCCGTTTCGCGCAAAAAGGCACCCCCGGGGCCACGACGCCGACGAAATCCGGACACCGGAAACGAACCGACTGTCCATGGACCCGGAAATTTATCGCTACGGCCCTAATTACTCTAATGGAAATTCCGTTTCCTATACACTGAAAACTTGGAATTGTTGCTTTGACGGCCCGCTTAATTAATATCCGCGCGGATTTTCATTACCCTCCGCAAGGGATAATTATAAAATTAAATTAACCTAACTTATTTCTCTTTAATAAAATCAACTTAGATTTCCTGCAAGGCAAGGTATTTTCTTCAAGACAATTCACAATTCTATCAAAATAGATACCGTTAAGTAAGCAATTTTACTCTTCTGTATATTTCTACTGCATATTATTTAGATCAACCATAATTACTACGAACAATAAGAAAATGTATGCCATTCACGAAAAAAAAAAAAGTTTTTCTGTTTATTTCATTGTTACTATGTTTTACTTTAATAATCATTTCTTTCCAAAAAGGATGGTTGCTACCGTTACTACGTGGCAATCCATTATTAAACTGTTCACGTTTTAACCACAACTATAAAAAATATAATACAGGGTGGTAAATCTAAAAAGAATCGGACGTTTTCTGGAGCTATCTTTAGACTTACGAATATGAATTTTATAATATTAAATATGCTCCATGTAAGCTTGAAAAGGTAGATTGGGTTTCGTTACATAGCTATAATATTTATTTCTCCCACTTGAATTATCAGCAGGATAATTTTAAACTTTAAATGCAATCCAATTTTAATACTTTTAACGGCAATAATAAATTATTATATATACTATTTTAATACATTTTGAATCTATTGCTTTTTGAAATCTTAAATACAGACCTATATTCACCAACTGGCAACAAATTTTCAGGTCAGTTATACTTCAAAATAATGCAATTTAAGTTGCTAGGAAAGTGACAAAACTTAAGGGGTCATGTCTAACCAGGAAGCCGAAAAATAGGTGATTTTTTATAATAAGACACTTTTACTTTGTTGGTATAACACAAATTTTATTTGGCAAGTTGAGTTGCCGAAACTATAGTCAACAATAAATAAAATTTGTGTTATACCAACAAAGTAAAAGTGTCTTATTATATTTACAACATGTATAACGAAGTAGAAGCCTCCTCCATAAACAATAGGTGATTTTTTGTTATTTGAAATTGAGTTGATCTATGTGGTGGGATGTATTTTCATGAATGTAACATACATTTTATAATTTTGATTAATTAAAACACTTGGTTTTGTTTCGCTATTTTTATTTGTCTCTTCGACTTGTTTGGACCTTTGGTCATTCTCAAGGAGATATGTACATAAAATTAATAGGGACTGGTATTTGTACAAGAATTATTACATTTAAAATTTCAGGTAATAAGGGCCGTCGAAATGGGGGAGTTCCAGATTAAGCGTGGTTTTATAAGAAAAAATAATAAAAAAAATATTAATAAGAAAAAATAGTAATAATTCCTCCTGAAGGCCGTTGAAAAAACAGGTTTCGCGGTGACCACTGCTACTATAATTTGTATTATCAGAAATCAAAAACAAAAGAGATTTCTTTAATATATTAAGGTATCTAGTGATGAACGAATGGTTTGTCGAAATATTGATCTGGGACAAAAAGACGGACGTTCAAAATTTAAATTTCGATTTTGCATGAAAATATCGCTCGTTTTTTTTTTGGTAAAAAAAAACTATATGTCAAAAAAATCCTTCAGTCACTGGCCTATTATATCTTAAGCAAACGTGCCAAGTTTTGAAAATCGATGAAGTAATTTTCGGGATATCGTGGTCACCGATTTGAAAATGCGGTTTTGAGAAAAACACGTTTAAAGTTTTAATACTCAGTTCGAGCATGCGAACTGAGCGTACTTTGAACACCTGTAACTCCGTTAATTTTAATCGGACTAATTCCAACTTTTCAGGGAATATTCTCCAAATATTGTACTTCAAAAAAATATCAAAATCCAAAAATCGAATTTTTGAAATTTCTGACAAGGCATGACCCCTTAATGCATTAAACAATATTAGAATTCATTTTTGCAAGTGAAAACAAGATTCAAATTTTAAAAAAATGTCATTTAACTACTTAACATTAAATGAGAAATCGAAACTAGTCCAGGAAATAAAATAAACATTTCCGTCAGAAGTACCCTAACCATTCTAGTTTTTAATTTTCACTGAAAAACAATTACAGTAAAAATATCTAGAAATAAAATACAGGGTTTCAAGTTTTACGTAATAAATACTACAAAATGTTAAAGCCCCGATATTTATTTAGAAACACCCTGTACTATTACAGCTAACATAACATGTCGCACACCACCGTGTGACCATCACGCACCATCGATTAAGAACCGCTGATCTAGGTATTTCGGGCCTAGCTTCCATCTTGCCATGAATGAATAAAAAAGGAGAAGCCACAGTGTAGTGAAACAAATGTATCTATTATGAATATAAATACATTACAATCAAAAATGACAAATTTTAAGCTTCTCGTAAAATCTACTGTATATTTCGGGGATGTTTGGAAATTGTATAAATACAATAAATAAATTTAATAAAAACGTAATATTGCCTGAATTTATAAATATTCAAACTGTTCTTGATGTGGCTATCACGTTACTTTTTGCAATTGAATAAGGTTTTTAGTGATATTTTTCATGTTTATTGATTTGTTTCAAAAACTAGTGAGATTTTTCTTCAGATTGTCAAATAAAGCTTATGTTCAAAATAATTAATAGTTTTTAAGATACAGGGCCCACAGAAAGACACACACACACACACACAGTCATTTATCAAAAATGGTCAGAATGGTTTCGGGGTCATCAAAATGGATATTTCCGTTGAAATTTAAAAGTCGAAAAAGTCTGAGAAAATAAAAATAGCTTTTGCATTTTAATAAATACATTAGTTTTAATGTTTGTAGGTGAGTGTGAATTTTCAACTTGTTATCGTCTTATCAATTCATTAAAAAAATCTAAGGAAAATTGGTATGATTATGAATGTACATAAATGGCATTATGGGTTCAAAAATAATGAGTCATAAAAGGGGGCAAAATATCTGTGGGCTCATTAAGAGTTCGCTGCGGGCATTAAATACAGGATTAAGAGGATGTCTCATTTTGGTAAGGATAACTTTTGCTAAAAACGTGAATTTGATAGCAATACAAAACCATACTTATATGCATTTGAATATTTTTAAAGCTTCCTTCCTAGAAATTCATTTTATAGGTAAGACCTCTGGAATGTCTTGCTTTTGTTTGAACAGATGTTTTAAATAAATTCCGTACATACTAAAAAAATAACATAATCTTGATATTGTTACAATACTGTGTGAAAGATAATCTTTGTATGATCAGGTCACCAGAATAGTTCTCGTAAGACTTTTGTTCATTTTTACACCTTGTCTAAATGTGTTTTAGAAAAGAAAAATTTGAATCGAATGAAACCGATCTCAAGGAGATATGTGATGAGAATGACCAAAGGTCGTAACTAGTCGGAGAGACAAATAAAAATAGTGAAACAAAACCAAGTGTTTTAATTAATCAAAATTATATAATAATGTTTCACCACGGGTTAAGTGAGAAATTAATTAATCATATAGTTATTATAAAAGTTAGATATCAGAAAACATTTTGATAAGAACACACAGTGTTACTTTTGTCTAGTGCTTCCAAGTTAACCTAATCCGGTAATAACTAAAGGTAATAAATAATATCTGTTTAATAGATTTTTAAGACATCTGAAATGTGCAGCTTTGGATTGCACGGGTGTTTTAAGCATGTATCGTATGTTCTAGAAAGGCAAGCTTAGAATAAAACGTAATCGATAGTTATTTACAGGATGATGGCTTTGTATAATACGGAAGATGACGTTTGCATGTTGCGGAGGAATCGGATTAGCGTTTGTAATTTGACTGGATTGATGATTGCATTTATTTTTACAACTGCAGTCTTTTTATAATAAATGTTCGAAAATATTACCTCATGATCACAGTAATGAATGGAATACACATCCGGAGCTGTTTCTTCAACAAAATAATTTGTTTTCATCTGGAAACATAAGTGTAACACTGTGTGTCCGTGTCAAAATGATTTGCAGCTTTCAGCAAGAGTTAATAGTTTTCAAATTTAATTTTAAATATTTTTTAAATTTGTCCTTGTACAAAGAAATAAACGATCTGAAACCAATGTTATTTCAATAGTGTCACCATTAATATATTTTATATCATTTAATATCCGGCGTGGCATTAGCCAGGAAAGTAGTTATTTGTTTTTAGTCTTACTTACTTTTAAGTTATAAACAGCTTAAATATTTATATATTCACGATACTTTTTGTCTTTATTTAATTTATTTATCGCTTCTGCGACAAGTAAGGGTTTTCATTAATAATTGTTATAAGAAAGCTACTTGAATTATCTACAATTAGTTTTCATGAAGATTGTAGAAAATATGTCCCTCTCCTGTTTGTATGTAATGAAATTTCTTCCATATATGCATTATTATATTAAGCTTAAGAGTTCTGGATACCATGCATATATCTAAAACTCAGATTTCTCACTTACGAATTTATAAAAAGTAAATCTGTTTTTACAGTTATTTATAAAATTAATATACCGAGGGCATACAAGAGTTATATTTTTTTGTTTTTTGTTAATAACAAAGTAAAAATTAAAAATAAATAAATTTAAAAAAATTACTCTTCGTTGCTCTTTTTACCTTTATTTAGAATATATTTTTCCTGTAACCTTTTTTTCTGAAATGTATAATGGATGAGAAAAGTGCGATCGCGTTTCTAGAAATTAGTGATCTGTAATAATCTGCCACCAAGCGGCGAAACAAATAACCCTCGAATTAGGGGCGCTTAGCGGACTATGTTGAACTCTTATCAGCTTGAGAGTAAATACAGAAAAGGCGCGCTGCTCCTTAAAAATGCAAATCCACATGCTATCACATATTTTTGGAGAACACACGGAATGTAGCTTTATTTAATGATTTGAATTGCTTAAATAGATTATTAATTAATGCATGTGGCGTACTTCGAAATACAATTCAGTATAGTATTGTGAACAATACATAATGTTTATTGATGTGATTGACAGTCTTCATAGGTCAGTGAAGTAGGTAATCAAAATCAAGTACGAATAAACATTTATAATGATTCGGTATCAGCACTTAGCCACAAATAAATAAAATAAAATACGAAGAATTGGGACTATATGCTCTAGTACTAAAAATATTTAAATCGTTGATCTGAGTGTAAAAATCGTAAATTAAAAATTAAAAATTGAAAATTAAAAATTATAATTTAAAAATTCAAAATTCAAAATTAAATATAATTTATAAAAACTATTAAATTGCACAATTGTAGCATTAATTATTTCTGCTCTCCTATTGGATAACATTTCTTGGTAGACTCTACCATGGTAGTTATTTTTTTTTTGAATTTTCATAACAATTATTTGATATTAAGGTAAAAATACCCGGACTTCTTGTAGATAAATAAATTTAAAATGAAAAGTGCGATGCTTTTCGTCTTACAATCTCTACAATCTTAAGTTGTTTCAATAGATAACTTGTTTACTGTAGATTCTTAGTTTGTAGAAGACGAAAATTTCTCAATGTTTGTGATTATATCTCTTTTTAAAATTACACTTGGTCTCCGCGGCATCGGAATCTCAGTTTGATCTTTGTGTCTTTACTCACCTAAAAAATATCTAAAAGTCTTTTTATTTCCATTATTTTTCTTATGCCTGAAAGACTATCATTAATTGATAAAAATGAAATTGCAGAAGTCTATTTTAATTCAATTAATAAGTAATTGGTAACCACGAAAATGTGGATTAAATCGCTGTTAATCATTAAAAAATAACATAGTTTTGCAAAAGCAGAGTAAAAATTAAGCCTTATTTTAGACTGCAAAACGACGATTTATCCATTCCAATTAATTTGAAGTTGAAAGATATTGTAAACTGTCCTGAATCTGTCACACTAACAGTATTGACGCTTTGCAGTCATGATCCTCTTTAGGTTCACCTTTGAAGAGTTCTTGAAAAGCCTTCAGCTTAAAACAATGGATACCTGTGGGAAGATCTGATGCATTAAATGTGCCAAAAAATCCAGTAAAATATTATACATAGAAAATTCAGATTTATTTTTGAGTAATACTGATGAAATTTACTTTGTGGTAAAACTTCTATTACCGGATGCTGGTTATTCAAAAAACAATTTTCACTTTATTAGAGGCAGTAGGGAATAACTGCAAGGTTGTTGTGACAAGTTCTTAGAATATTTAGCCAAGAAATCCTTCTTCTTTCCCTTCCTGCGATCAACCTTATCTGGGTGTCTCATTATGTGTCCGAGACATTCCAACTTTCTTTTCTTCACTGCATAGTCTTTATCATTCCTAAGACCTCCTGATGTTCCGTTCAGGACATTCTCAGAATTCTTCTGTACAACCACATCTCGAAAGCAATTTCATCGATGTAGTCTCCAGGATTCTACTCCATGCAAGACTACCGGAAATACATAGCATTTAACCAGTCTAAGCTTAGTTTTTAACGTCAGACTGTGGTTTTATAAGACTGGGCTTATTATCAGAAAGCCTTCAATGAAGCGTTCCCATTCCTCATTTAGCAAATTTCCTAGATATATTATTTTTGTACGCTTTATATTTCTGCATTATACATTATGAGTAATTTGCTAAGGTCTAGAATGATGGAAATAATCGAGATATTTTAATAATCGATTATATTCATTATTAGTTCTAGTAATATTGATTATTATATCGATACAATAATCGATTATTATCCTTAATTTTATCGATATATTAATCGTATTTTTGCAGTACGGGTCAGTGCATTGATTATTTATATAATGCTGAATGTGAACGGTATTACTTATAAACGCAACATGTTTTTTTTTGCTTGCTATTGATCATCTTCTCTGAAGTGCTGAGCACTCATCACTTCTTTATGCTTATTATAAATCACTCATCACTTATTTATGCTTATTGCAAATTATGGCTTATGTTAAATAGTCGATGTGCTGACGAGTGAATTTATATCGTAAATGATCCATATAATAATCGATACATGCATCGATATAATAATCGATTATATCGAGATATTTAAATAAGCGACTAATTCGATTATCGTATCTCGATTAATAATCCCATCACAACTAGTTAACCATGCATATTTTGTTTTCGATATTTATTTTGAAGCCGTACTGTACACTAGTTACTGTTATCCTATTTAACAGTTGTTGCAAGCCTTCCATGGAGCTTCCAAAAAATTCAGTGTCATCGGCATATCTTATGTTATTCAATTGTTCCCCATTAGCCATTATTAAGTCTTAAGTTTGAATTTTATAAATATTTGTATTTTACAATTTTACTTATTTGCAATATTTTAACTGAATTTTTATATGTATATTTTATTTAGGTTTAGAGTTACTTTTACCTTAGATCCTTGATTTCGCCTACTTTTTAAGCCTTGTTAATACAAATTATTTAATTTTAAAGCCTTAATTAATCTTAGTATCGACTTATTCTTTAATTTTGTCTCCACAACATATATTCTTTGACTTCTGTAAAACGAAAGTTATTGGCACCAATAAAGTATTATTATTATTATTATTATTATTATTATTATTCCCTGATGAACATTATTTAGAGCTTCTTTAAATGTCTTCTCCAAATATTGGTTAAATAGCATGGGGTTCAAAAGTTATCCTTGTCGATTCTTCGTTGTATGGCAACTTCTTTCGAGTTTACTCTTTCTATCAACTCAACTCAGATTCCACTTGAGGTTCTTAATAATTATTTCTCGTCGAAACCTATCTCAGGTTGAAATGCTGAAATGTTACGAATACATCTTGACCAAGAAATTATTTTTAACCGAAACACCGTGCAAAAATGATTAGCAATGGTGATCCTGATCAGGATTTTGCTTCGGTGTTCCAGTTTAGAAAGGTCTGAAGTGTTATTTTTTTGATTTTCGAATTTAATTTTTGATTCCAAATATTTATCCTGCACTAATGGTGATCCTGATCAGGATTTTGCTTCGTTGTTCCAGTTTAGAAAGGTCTGAAGTGTTATTTTTTTTGATTTTCGAATTTAATTTTTGTTTCCAAATATTTGTCCTGCACTACCAATATTGAAATAGAAATACGTATATTTCCCCAATTGGATCGAAAAACTTTTTTGGGTTCGAGATCTTTGGAAGTAGTCGCAGAACTTGGAAGTTCAGGAGATCATTTTAATTAATTTAAATGTATCAGATATCGACCACAGAATTATTGCAATATAAATAAGCACTCAAATAACCAAAGAGGCTACAATATCGAACGACAAATAGCTAATAGTTTGAAATTGAATCGGGCACAAACAAGAGCAACGTAGAGGCTTCAATTCATAACCGGGAAGATGCTACATATAAGATGGAATAAGAAAGAGTCTGACTACAAGATGTCCCCGAAGCATCAGAGTTAAAATGCAATGTAATCTAATTTATATTACAAGTGATCGACTGAATATGACACAAGCACAAATTTCAGATTCAGATTCAGCTGAAAAAAACACATCTACTTCTGCTTCTGTATGGGTATATTAATTTAAATCAATGAACTTGCTTGTTCTGCTTTCTAAATAATGATTACGAGATCAACGGTGATGCTTTGACATAGCCGTGTTATTACATATTGGTTCCGGTATATCTTTTGGTGATATTATGTGGGTCTTCATAAGTCAGCATTATATTAAATATAGTGGGTTGGCAATTTTTCTCTTAATTTTGAAGATGATTAATTAATGCTACAAATATTTTACTAAATAGAATTTTGTTTCTATACTAATTAAAACAATCAATTAAATATATTAACTTGAGACGACCTCACTTATTGGAGATTTATTAACCACTTCGCGCACATGCTGCTTTGATTTAATCCCAGGTTTGATGAAAAATTATTTCTTTGTTGTTGTTAACTTTTTCTACGAAATATGATTTCACTGTCACAAACTTTACCGTTTATGCAAAAAAATATGAAAAAATATTCCATAGATAGCGCTAAAGAAGTAATTTTTTTTGTACAATGTTTTTGTTTTCATTTTTTGCTTGTTGCCACATGTGGCGAACCTGGGCGTGAAGAGGTTAAATACAAATAATGAAGCCTAAACCTGTTCGTGACTCTGCAACATTAAGTCTTACTAAGTCTATATTTTTCGTCTTTATTATTTGTATAAATTAAATATACTTCTGGGGGCTGAAAGACTTTTGGTCGATAGCACAGACAGACTAACCAAACCAATTTTTCTCTTTGCATGCACATAATGTATGGTATAACTTAAGTACATTGATGTAAAGTCACGTGCGAATTGAATCACAAGCAATATTAAAAATAGGGCATCAGGGTTAACAATAAATAATTACAGAGATAATAATATAATGTTTTATTCTTGCATTCTTGATTTTACAGATTTGTTTATATTTTGCAGACTTATTTAGACCAGTTGCATATTTTTTTAATAATTAATTTATTGATCTACAATTTAAAAATAGTGAATTTAACAAATCTAAAATTATCGTCTAGTTTCGAAAATTACGGTATTCTCAAGTGGACTGAAAGACCCTGGGTCGTTAGCCAATAAAGAATAATTATTTAGATTGAAAATAATTTAGAGACGGGCAAAACTAAGCAAAAGTAAACAAATACAATCCAATACTATTAAAATGTATAATTCAAACATTATAATGAACAATCAGCAATAAAAGAGAATATAATAGAAACGTGCTGAAACTTAATTAATTATTTTTGCTAAGAAAACGAAAGTGTGCTTTCAAAACGTATATTAAAATCCAATCCTGGATTTTTCCAAACCAATCGAATGCGATTTAAAGACTTTATTGACAATAAAATTCGTAAAATCAGTTCTAATTATGGGCGGGATAATTAAGAATATCGCAATGATTGTTCTTAGTGTGTTGAATGAATAATAATAAGCCAGACATATTTATTTGCATTAAGCTAAAATGATTCTGACATGCACAATGAATAATGAATAATGATGATGGAAATACGTTTCGGTTCTGCAAAAAAACTATATCACGTGAAAGGGGTTGTCCTTGTCTTTGTGAGTGTTTTGTTTTATAAACATTAGTAGATTAATTAAATAATGATTAAGGAATCGTTAAGTGTTACCCAACGCGGATGCGTGGAATTTGATGCGTTTCGAAAGGAACGGGTTCGAAACTTATCTGAAAATTAGTCAACGTTTGTCTAATGCGTCGCTTTATTGCCACATTAGTCATCTGTTTCATTTGGGCATTTCCGCCTGCATCGAAATTTAACGTGAGATTATTCAATGTGAAAAACGGAAAAACACGCTTGAACGGTTAGTGATGATTTTGTTACAAGAAAACGGAATGCAGACGTATTAATATAGCACGCGAGCACATTTTTTCACTCGTAAACTACGACGTAATGTATCGCGTTTGCAAATTAAACAAATTACATGTTGTAATAGAGTACATTTAAATGATTGCGCTGTTAAAGTTTCGGTGCCTCAAGTGAAGAGCGTGGCCGCCGCCCGAAAAGCTAATTGATAATTTTGCGCCATTAGCGCTAATAAAAAATGAAATATTGCTGCAAATGAATAATTAATTGTGCGCACACTTTTAATTACGCTCGTGCGATCTTTTCGAAAAAATAAACCATTAACGGTGGTCCCCTTAAATTAAAAGGTCGCCATTCATTACTTCTTTAGCTTAGTATTGTGCTGTAACTCTGGCTGACGAAGGCTTTCGTATGTTCGCAAGTTCCGTACACGTGCCTGACGCATAGAGCGCAGTTTATATTCAGAGTTGCATACGCTCTGCTTGCTGCTATGGTAAACGTGGTTCGGCATATTAAAAAATGCAGCTACACATAATTCCCCAAGCTCATCATTGTTAGCCTACTTCGGCGTAATGTTCTTCAAAACTTACTCAGGAGCTAGTTCCCAAAACTTTGCTTACAAACTTTCTCACTATACGGAAACAAGTTAAAACATGGAATAGCAACCTGTAGCTCCAACAAGTAGTTGGAAGAGATTAATAAAAATGTTGCTTTTCTCTAAACTGCAGCTATTATTTGTTACGAGAAAATCATCCAAAAACTTTTGAAACCTCTTACAAAAATCTAAAATTAATTTTACGTTTAAAATATATGCATTATTGGCAAATTGTTGTAACGAAAAGATTTCTTGTCTTATCGAATTAGAAAGTATGGAAAGAGTTTATTCATAAATGGGCAGAACTAACAAAGATCATTATTGAAACATGAAGAACCCATGCAGATTTAGTTATAAGAAGTTAAGAAGGAACGGCATGGAAAAACTTAACATGGTAAGTTCAAGATCGACGAAAATCAAAATCTTCACCAACATGTCATACCGATTGTCGTGATTATGAGGACATTATTAAAATTAATCGGATTCAATTATGAATAATATCCAACATTGTCTAATTTCGAACAGATTTTGAAAATTATCGAACCACAAGGATCTGGATTTTAATGAATAGTTGTGGCTGATAGTTGCTGAAAGTTCATGATCAATTTTAACCCTTTCTGTCCCAGTGACGCGTCATAGCAATAAAGCCAGATACAGTATCTGAACATTTCACTCTGTGAAACTGTAATAGTATTAGGTTGTTTGCTAAAGTTCATTGATGTCACTCCATGACATTTGAATAGATTATTTCAGAGTTTCGCGTACATAACCAAGTAAATAAAAGTGCATCTGTGAGCAGTTGCTTTTCACACTTTTCATCTGTAATTGAATTCTTTTAGATTGGAATAAAACACTTTAACTTTTTTATACCACTATATTTTATTTATGTGACTAGTTTCGACTATTCACTGGTCATTTTCAAACATATGTTTAAAAATGACCAGTGAATGGTCGAAACTAGTCGAATTCTTTTATTTTTATTTTAATAGTATATCTGTAATATTTTTCAAGTAAGATTAGTGTGGTACATGCTTCTGAATTTATGATTCCATTTAAAGCCAATGGGAAACTATGATGTAGAATTAACAAAAACAGAAGAGCAACAACTTCTTGACCTAATGGAAGGCGATTGTGCAGACGTATTGTTTGGAGATGATGAAAACATTGTTTTAGCCATTTTTTTTTTGTTCTTATCCACAAATCCTTTTAGAAAAAGATTTAGAATTCAAGAACGCTTTATGAATAATGAACGATAACGTACCATTAGCACATCTTGTCGTTAAAAAGTGCCAAAGACAAAAAAGATTAATTGAATTGGAAGTGCAAGGATTTAAAAGAAATACCTACAAAATGTGGAACGACTTTTATAAAACCCGATAATTTTTTACATTTGCAATATTTTCAAAGATTTTTGATGAAGAGATTATAAAAAAAACTTATTGGGTGAAACAAAAATGTATTCAATTCAGAAGAATGGAATACCACTTACAATGAAATTTGCAAATTTTTAGGCATACATATTATAAAAAATTTAAAATACGATGCTTATCGTCTTCTACAATCTAACAGACGTAAAAAGACTACAATAAACAAATTATCTATTGAAACAACTATTTTCGTGGCTAATACCACGATAAAGATTTAATGAAATAATTGATAATTTGTGTGTTTAAAATAATATGTAAGGCGTCTTGTCATTAGCATCAATAAATATATTATTATTATTATCAAAGACACAAGGTTTGAATGTTTTGAATTACTGCACAAAGACACTAGATAATATTTATCTTCAATAAATCGGGGAATTTTGGCTTTAATACATATTATATGTGGAATCATCAAAATTCCTAGTTATAAATAATATTGGGCTGAAAAAACTCGATACCCTGTCATAGCAAATAATATGACCAACAACCGAATGCTAATACTCATAGTAAATCAAGAGGCCATTCCTGTGGTAAATTCTTTAAAGTAAGACCACTAATGGACAAACTTATCCATTTTTTCCAAAATAAAGCCAGAAGAACATAATGCAACAGATGAAATCGCCCAAACAATGTATAAAAAGTAAACCACATAAGTGGGGCCGAAAAGTCTTTGTCCGAGCTGGGGTTATATAAACTACTCAAAAATAAATAGGGATATTTTGACATTATGGCCTTTTCAGAGTGAACCTTAATAATAAGCTTTTGGAAAATTTGCAAATCTATTAAATTATAATATCCTTATTTATTTTTGAGTAGTTTTAATGAGAGATATATGTGGGCAAAGGAACTACAAGTGAACATAGAGGCCTGGGAATAAGCGATGACATACGCCTATCAAAGAACCTTCTGAAAAAATATAATTATAAAATCTACGCAGATAATTGTTTTACATGATTTGACCTATTTGCCAAATTAAAAGATATTAGCTACTGGAACTATCAGGCTAAGTAGACTGAAGAGACTTAAGGCAAAAGATGATAATAAACTAAAAAGAGAAGGAAGAGGATCATTTATCTGTTTTACCGAGGATTGCCAAAATATTACAGTGGTCAAATGTTCTGACAATAAATAGTAAAACTGATTTTTGCTGTGGTACACTTGTTGAATCGTTAAATGGAAAAAATGTGGATATTAGTAGACTACATATGGGTTGATTTAAATAACATATTATCTTTATACAGAACAGATACTGGTATAAAACGCTATTATTTGAAGATATTTTGGATACATGTTATGTCATTGCATGGTTACTATATAGACCGGATTGTCAGCTCCTTGAAATAAAAAAAAACACAAAGCGCAATAGTATTACGAAGTAAAATAGGGCATCTCCTTTTACAAGGCTTTGGTGTAGTAAGAAGGAGAGGACGACCATTATCTTTAAAAGAACATACTTCAGAAAGAGTGAAGAGACCAGTAAATCCGAAGTCAATAGATGATGTAAGATCCTCTTACAAGGTTTTGGTGTAGTAAGAATGAGATTTCAAAAGAACATACTTCAAAAAGAGTGAAGAGACCAGTAAATCCAAAGTCACTAGATGATGTAAGGTCCTCTTACAAGGTTTCGGTGTAGTAAGAATGAGAGTTCAAAAAGAGTGATGAGACCAGTAAATCCAAAGTCAATAGATGATGTAAGGTCCTTTTAAAAGGCTTCGGTGTACTAAGAATGTGAGGTCGACCATTATCTTCAAAAGAAAATAGAAAGAGTGAAGAGATCAGAAAATCCAAAGCCAATACATGACGTAAAGTCCTCTTACAAGGCGTCGGTGTAGTAAGAATGAGAGGTCAACCATTATCTTAAAAAAAATACCTCAGAAAGAGTGAAGAGACCAGTACATCCAAGGCCAATAGATGATGTAAGGTCCTCTTACAAGGCTTTGGTTTAGTAAGAATTTGAGGACGACCATTATCTTCAAAAGAATATACTTCAGAAAGACTGAAGAGACCAATACATCCAAAGCCGATTTATGATGCAAGATTTGATAATAAAGACTATTGGCCAATGCATATGGAGCCAAAAAAGAGGTCGTTATTGCTACTCATATTCAATGAAAAATGCAAAATGGCACTTTAACTAAGGATATATATTCCATATGTATTGAATGTAATTATGTTTTATTAAAAAATATAATTTGCAGTCCAAAAATAAGCCTTATTTTTTTAATACTTCAATGTTTTTGGAAGTCGCGATGTCGAGAACCTTTTTTTAGTGCATTCTAAATTTGAACTCCTACAGTCTAATACCTTGATGAAAAACACGTTTTTAAAGCGTGGAGCAAAAAAAATCAAAAATTAAACTTCTGCACTCATTTTCCTTTTCCCTATAGTAAAGGAATATACGATTCCTTTTAGAAATTTTCTTTGACTAAACCCCTACCGGCCACCATCAAGGGCCTTACTGTTCGCTAGGCGATACGGACCTGGTTGACTCCCCTGGTGTTAAGCGGTGTTTGGCTTAATAATAACTCAGTGGCGGGTCCAAGAAATTCCAACGAAGTTCAATGATAGCACATTTATATACACGAATATATACATCTTATTGGTACCGTGGTACTTATCAGTCTGCCGTTGCGGGTGCAAGGCACCCTTAGCGAAACCTCCGACGAGCGGAGGCGGAGGGGCGCGCGCAAGCGCTAACACCTGGTTTAGATGGTTTCTCGTCGATTTTCTTTGTTGATTTCATTACTGAACTTATTTTAGAGTATGGAAATCAACAAAAGGAAATTGACGGGAAATCTGCTAGAAGTTCAAACGGACGTGTCACTTTTAAACTTGATTAACGACATCACCACCACGGGGCACACCATTTCACATTATATATAAATAGGTTATGATGTATTTCGTATGTATTTTTATCAAATTTTAATAAACCTGAATTTAGTCTTATTGTTTCCAGCAACTAAAAACAGAAGATCCTAAAATAAAATTTTTAAATAATCGGTTTGCCAAAGTTCGAGAACATAACTTTGCAACTCTAATGAAAGTGAAAATAGAAAATTTGAGTTGAATCGGATTGCAGTGAAATTGAGTACTCAAATAAACTGATTTAATGAATTTTCAATTAAATTTATTTTGCTTTCACTAGAATTATTACGGCACACTGTGTGTGGCTTCTTCAGGCGAAGAATTTAAGTAGATAGAACTGAAGTAGTTGTATTTAGATTAATCTAGAAAATCAAATAAAAAACAAAAAGAAAAATAAAACTTACAAGTTTTTAAATTCAGTTTCAAAAAAAGAGGATGATGGTGACGAATCGTTCAAAGAAGATGTTCAATAATAATTGATGAACATAATTTTAATTTTTCTTTTTATGATATTTCTCTGTAATTAGATCTATTTGTATCTGTTGAGAACTAAATAAATAAATAAATAAATAATGCATGGTTTATTGGACGGGTCTCCAAACCTCTTGATTATAGGGATAAATTACCTATAGTTGGAAGGCAATACCTGCCATCTTTTTGAAAAATTTCTGAATTCGGTAAAAATCAAATTATAACATGCTTTGCTATCCCAAATATAAAAAGCATCAATCAGATCTCGCGTTTAGCGGAAAGAGAAATTTTATAAAATATTCCAAATATGATATTTTTAATTCTTTATAAAGTGATCCCCCAATCTTTGGATCTAAAAATTACCATAACATAACTGAAGATAATTAATTTTTCCTTTGTTATTGTGTTCAGTACTAATATTTTTTGGATTACGAACATAATGATGATTTTGCATTTCCTTTTAATTCACACGACGTTAAATAAACACTACACCTGATTTAGTGCTTTGGTTTAGGCTAAAATTAAATGGCCCAAACTTGCGATACACTAAGGTAAATAAATTGTCAGCGTGCTGGATTCTGAAAAGTTGTGCAGGCAAGAAATTTGCGAAGGATACAAAAAGAGGTCAGACCTTTTTTTCCAAAATTGTAACGGGCGATAAAACGTGGTGCAAAGGATCTCCACCACCCAAAAAAGTCTGCTTTTGTAGGTAAGCTGATGGCGATGATTTGGATTGAAACAGTTACAAATTTAAAAGTTGCGATACACTCTAAAAAACTTTATCGCTGCACAATTACCAAGTCCGTAAGGGTCATAAAGACATCAACAAATGCGGTTTTATGGAGTTACGACACCCTCCTTAGAGCCCTGACTTAGCTTTTTCCTAAGCTGAAGAAACACTTGCGATGACGTCGATTTTCATCAGATCAAGAACTCAGGGGCGATTTCAGAGTTTTCGAGGAGTGTTTTGGAGGGTATTGCTTTATTGGAGAACTGTTAATGGCCTATGTGTCCAAAATGTTGTAACTCTTTTCTTTCCTGGTTTAGTAGATTTAATTTTAATCTCCCCTCTTATTTGTTTCGAGTGCCCTCCCTTAGAAACCTTCTGGATCCGCCCCTGCCCTAAACCACATACATACACACAGACTACACTAGATACACTTGTTATAATTACATGGCGCCAACATGCGTGCATTGAACTAAACAATATATACTTTCCTATAGAGTAACTTTTTTTCTAAATATATTACCTTTTGTTCCCTCGCTTTACGACCTGTCTAGATCTCAAGAGTTAAATTACCATTAAATTAAAATCAAATAATTCAATTACTGCTTATTATTAGTTACTAGAAATGTGGGTGTGGGCCAGACATAGCTCACACGGAATGATTAACAATGCTGGACGATCATTAACATAACACAACATTTCAAAAAAATGTTTTCCTTTCGGGTATCGCCTTACAAGGCCGTATTTCAGTTTTCCAAGACTAAATTGCACTCCCGCGATGAAAACTTATTCTAAAGAGCACGTTTTAACGACTTCCCTTTCTACACAATTCATTTATTATAATGAATCGCGACCCAATACCACGCAACGAAGTTTATTATTTATCAAAAATGTATGTTAGGTATTTTGCATTTGTTCAACAGCATCGTAATAAATCAGAGGCAATGAATGGAGCAAACGTGGAATATGACGTAAGAGTCATTGTACATTTTGTAAACAATGACAGGGTGTTATAGAAAACGTATTCGATTTAAATCAAACCAGTTCTTTGTTAAGTAGC
This sequence comes from Ocypus olens, assembly GCA_910593695.2. Taxonomy (NCBI): domain Eukaryota; kingdom Metazoa; phylum Arthropoda; class Insecta; order Coleoptera; family Staphylinidae; genus Ocypus; species Ocypus olens. The sequence goes on from OU343057.1 coordinate 17,725,520, forward strand.
TTTTGTTTAGTGACTTGATGTTTAGAGTTATATCGGGTACCAACTTATGTAGCGCGTATGGGTGATAAACTATTATGTTCTACACTTTTATTCTATTTACAATATTCGATTTGTGTTTTAACGTAATAGAATCAAAGAATCATAAATATTTATAGTGTTATTGATATATTTTGTGATACCTATACAAATATTGATATTGTACGTATGAAAATTAACACTGTTATTATGTTGAAGCTAGACACTATTGAAGAATGGAAAATACTCCAATCTAATATTATACGGCGTAATCAGGGAAAGGGTGGTATCTAAGGAACCCCTCCGGCCTAAACGTAATATAGTGAGGGAATCATGCTAATGACGCCCTCCCGCTTTAAAATTTACATTACAAGGGTGTCCCAAGAAAAAAAATTGCGGGTGGCCCAAAATTTGAAGTTATGCCACAGTTAATCACACATTTTTCAGGTTAAAACTGTACAGGTATTAAAACGAAAGGTTAGTTTTATGTGGCAAATCTTTTGCCTTCTATACCACCGTATGCATTTAGTTTCGGTTTTGCTTACAGTTAAAGTTTACATCATCATACAGGGCCGAATTATGTTGGGGCCCTGGACAGTTTTTCTTGCCGGGAAATTAGAAAACAAAAAACTAAATTTTAAAAATAAATAAATAAAAAGTGTTCTTGGGGAATTAAGAAATCGAATGCACGTGTTAATTTATTATTAAAAATAAAATTTTCAATACGAAACAAAATAAAAATTTTCATTTAAAAACAATCCGGAAAAACGGCAATAATAGACAATTTTTTTAACGAAATGCTACGATATATAATAATAAATAAAAAAAAAATTTTAATTTTTTTTATTAAAGTGAATAATTTGACCGGACCCCTAAAAAAACCGGCCCTTTCATCACACATTATGTGTAATTGTGTATAAGATTATCCTAAATTTAATAAGCCAGATTGTCCCTTTCTAAATATTCAGTATGTAATTTTTACTGCGAGTTCCGGTTCCGGAAGTATATTATCAAAATTTCTTCTAGTGGAACGCGCCAGCTTTGTTGTGCAATAATTCACGTAGACAACAAAGAATGCGCGACGCTGGCAATTAATTAAAATCACTGTTTTTTCACCCGGGTGAGCTTTTCACGATCTCAGCTATTTGTCCGATTGAAATGCGATAGCAACCTGAGGAATCATATGAAGGAATGCCAAGAATGAAATAACCTTTCATAATTTTATTCGCTGATAAGTAATGAGGAGAAAAATAGTTATCGTTAGTGGTAATTGGAGATTTGAAATGTAAAACAGTATCTGCCGTGGATACTCTTGTTGTGAAAATTGTTATTTGGATTAAATGTACTATAATACATACTATAATGGAATTTGTTATGTAATATAATACGGAAAACCGTTATTTTTTTTTAATTTCATTCCCATTTAAATCATTTCTATTTTATGAATTTATACTTATCTAACATTTATCTAACCTTATTGTTTTTATTTTAAGCTTCATTCTATAGATATCAAGAAAAGTTTATTTTTTCATTAAAAAAAAAAGGAATGTAAGAATTTTTTTTTAATTTCTCCATCTGAGAAAAAGACTGCCGAATCTTATTTACCGATACGTATTTTTAATCTGCTCCAAAATCTTGAGATAAAGCGAACCTTACTCGTTTGTTTGTGATGTTAATTTGTATTCAAGGGGATTATCTCTTAATTCCAAGGCGATTTAACAGTCACCTGATTATTTAATTTAGATACTGCCGCTTTCCGTCCGTGTAATTTCGCAAAATAAATGTGTCAAATGCGTATATTTCCCAGAAGTCAAATCTACCATATTCGCGGAATAATCGTGAAGGTAAAAAACAAAACTATGAGATTTGGTTAAAGAAATCTCATTATGAGCGCAATAATGACCATCCAAATTTAATACAATACACAAGTTTATGTCAGCACGACATGTCATATATACCGGGTGACCCAGGGATTTTTCTAAAGAAGAAAATTTCATGAATTAAACCAAGCATCCTCTGTGAAAACTCAACTCTTCAGAAAATCATTTCCATATATACTAAAGGAAAAAAAATGAAACACTTGAAATTCGTGAAATTTCGACCATTTTCAAACCGTCATAACTCGGCGTATTTTCAATCGATTTTGATGAATCTTTAAGGGCGAAAAACTTTAAAGTGTCTTCTTTAAAGTCATGTATGCGAACTGAAGCGTAACCCCTTCCGCCCCCTCTAGCACCGCTGCGAAAAAAAAAAGTTTTTTCAGGAAACCATGTCCAATTTTGACGATGTATACGGAGTTGGAAATTTTTTTTAATTGATTTAATAGTTTTTGAGGCACACAAACAGGCATATAGACATTTTACAAAGTTGCTCTCCGGAGACCTGAAAATGAATATATCCGTTGAAAACTTCGACTTCGATATTAAATGTAATACCGGAGAAAGTAAAAACTTATTACTTATGTTCACATCGTAGACGTACAAAAATAGGCATTTCTCAAAATCGAAGTTATTACGTCCTAATTTAAAGGCATGTTTCAAAATATTGATTCAGAATTAGATTACCACGCGAAATTGACTCATCTTTAAACACCCAGAATTGAAAGATTATCAGAGAATGAATCATTTATTGATACGACAGATATTCTTATAAATCACTATAAAATAAGCTACTATCAAAACGAATTCAGCGTTTACTCATATTGATCATTTTGGATTTGGTATAGCTCATTTGAAGGAAACATATCTACACCATTATGATTCATAGAAAGGTAATCATTGTGGTTAAAGTATTGTTTTATTATAATGTGATCATTTGTTGACAAAACTGTGAAAATATTACGTGTTTTGCGGTTGTCACACCTCGTGTAGTCATTCATTCTTCGGACATCGTCCAATATGAAATAAACTTGTGCACCCAAGATTTTACGGCTATATACTATACATTTAATTAGGTTTTTATTAAATATAAAAATTTAAGCAAAATATTTTAAAACGAAGAATTGCCTTTCAGATAAATTTTAAAGTTGCTAGCTCCTAAATAATTCTAATAAATTAGCTATTGTAATAATTATACATTTTGGAAATTGTTGCTATTGTCTTCATTTTAATTTAGTTGCTCAGCCCCAAATATCACAAATTTTTAAAGGAATTTTCTCAAAAGTCAAGAATTTGAAAATGAGGAATACGGAAGAAACAAGCTCCAAATCAGCACGAGTTGAGAAAGCTTACTTTCTCGCTTCTTTAAGCACCACCTCTTGACTGAATCGTGACTATCACTACGTTGTATCACAGCTTGTAATGCATCCCAGACCAAACAGTGCAATACAATTACAATTATTTTTTTATTCGTAAAACATTGAGTATTATTGGATGCAATGAAACACGAATACACAAGCAAGGTTATATACCTTGTTTTTTTGTCCAGGAAGAAAGTCAAGTATTTCTAAAAATTAAAGTTGCAACCTAAGGCTAGAAGTGAGTCACACATCTTTTTAAAACAACGAAGCGCTCCGGCAAGATTGCAGAATGTAATAATAATGTTATTTGGGTGTAAAATGGATAATCACATTATAGAGCACTCTATAATAAGGGACAACAGAATTAAAGGAAAGGGAAACTAGCCCACCAGCTTGTAAGAATAACGACAGTTTAAGCAAAAAATAGAGAGGATGAGTAACAGTTTTGGAATAACCAATGCCAACGAAGAAGTAATAAGGCAGAAGAGAAGAGGTCAGAACATACTGAAGCCGACTTAAGAGTTTAGAAGAGTTTAATGTGCGTCATACAGATATTTCTTTAATTGTGGTAATTGTAGTGCTCGGTAACATTTATAAATTTAAAAATGATCAGTGTATATTAGTATAAAACATTGAACCATTTTAGCCCAACAGAAAATGAAAGTATCATCACTAACAAAATATTAATGTAAGTATTTGTCCTTTTGGTGTAGCATAAAGTTAATGAATTTCTTAAAAAAACAAAATCAGTTGAACGATTATTATTGTTATTGTATTAAAATTGATGAGAATTAAACCACTTAAAATTTGTTACAATGGTGCGAACAGATTAACATTGAAATTAATTAAGACAAAGCGCGAACATTTTAATTATGCAAAAATGTTATTTGAAATTCCACTAGCCTTGTTATTTCGGCCTAAAAGAATGTCAGCGATCGTTTTTATTGAGTGCAAATGCCTGCATATCTACCCACACGCGCGCTATGTACAATCCCCATATACACATAAGCAGTGCATTATGTAACGGAGATAAATAAATATCCTTGACATTTTTCGAAAGTTTTTCTCGCGGAGTTCGCATAATTACGCCGGAATTTCGCGGATCAGAAAGCAAAATAAATCAAGCAGATGGTCAATTGGTTAGTACGGCGTACGTTCAAATTTAGCTGATTATTTCAATCAGTTCGTATTTATAGTTGTGATCTAAGAATCGATTACTGTAATTAATAAGACGCGGCCCGTTATAATTCCGCGACGGTGCTGCATTATAGGCAACCCAACTTGCGTACATTTGGTTGCATATAGTAATTTCAAAAATTAAAATAACTGTAGCGTAAAATGAGAAAGTGTTGAAGTGAAATTAATTCTAAATGGTTTCTGTGTTTATTAGCCCATGACAATGAACTTGAATGGCTGTGAATTGAAAATTCTCTATAATTATGATTGCTATGCATTTACACAGCCTATTGCCCTTGTTAGTGATTATTATTCTCAGTTGGATTTTTTTTTACAAATGGACGAAAGCTGCTGGTTCATTATACAATTCGTATTTTGTATAAATATCAGCCAAATCATAATATTCATTGTTTTCGCTGTATTAATCGTACCATGCGTAACCGCTAGCGTTTAAATTGTAAAATATCTTAACACTGTTCTGCCTCATGATGCCATTGTGTGATGAAACAATTGTTGCAACATTTCAACAAAAAATATAGGTGGAATTCATTATATAATAAATATAATATCTATTTTGTAATAATATCAGCTATATGAATATATTTATGAGGATGGTTACATGGCGACACATAATTAAACTTAATTAAAACTTTTTTTAAATTCTGTTCAAATAAAGATAATTATATAAGTGGACGGGAATTCGAATCGAAGTGCAGATAATAGCGGGAAATTGGCTTCGTAAACTAGGACATGTCTGATTTGTAATATTCATTTCAATTTAAATAATGAAAACTAACCACAAGGCTTGTAGAGTAAAATAACTGTCCAATGAGCGGATACTTTGCCGCAGACCCCATTTTCTTAAATTAAAACTCAAATCTTAATTAATAATTATTGGCCATCTGGTTTGTTTCAGACTATTTTAGCCTTTTTGTCTACTAATGTCTATCAATTCCAGCATCCCTTGGTAATAATTAAACAAATACTAACTCAAGTGTTCTCCTCCTATTTTAATGAAATTTGGTAGATTTGTAAAGAGCGCCAAAATATTCGATACGTATTTTTTTGTTTCGCCTAAAAACATGTTTAGGGGGTGAAAATCAGCCATATTTTGGTTTTTTGTACTGAACAAATCATGATTTTGCGCCAGTGGATAGACTTTGATATTTTCTACATTCACAAAATTACGCTATCAAGATTTGTTCAGTTAAGTTAGCCAAAAAACAAAAATATGGCTGATTTTCGAGGGACGAGTTCACTCCCTAAACATGTCTTTTAGCCGAAACAAAAAAATACCTATCGAATATTTTGGCCCTTTCTACAAATCCACTAAATTTAATCAAAATCGGAGGGTTAGTTCCCTTGTTACGTCTAAATTTTGTGAAATAGAACAATATTGTAAATAAAAAACAAATTCAAGAAATATTAAACCATTTGTTGTATATTATGTAACTCGAGTTACATTGTCAGTGTTTTGACTTGTGTAATATAATGTTATTATTATCATAACAAAGTTTTGTTACTTCGTTATTTTCAAGAACTTACCTTTTTCGATTTCATTCGTTTCTTGGATTCCATCTGGAACATCGAGCTCCTTGAGTGTTTTTGCAGCTTCTCTCTCGTCAGCATTTTCGACGATAACGATGGGCGCCGAAGAAGTGGGAGATCTAAACAGAAAATTTAATTGACAATTCAGTAATTACTATTTTGCAAGACTTTGCAGACTACAAGGTGTGAGTCAGTTCTGCAGATAGCAATACCGTTGGTGTGCGGCCGAATTTATTCTTCACCAATAAGTAATACCTAAATAAAATGAGAATTCTTATTGATGAAAAACTAGTGATCTGCAATAACTCTTCATAAAGACTACAAAATTGAAACAGGCGATTTTTTTTTCGTTTATTGTAGTCTTGGGAACACTCATGTTATATTTAATGAAAATTTTCATATTTTAAAATTATTATGTAAACCGTTGTTGCTTTTGGTACTTTGAGTATTGATTTATATTGGTCTATAGCCAGCCCAAAGAGTAAATTATCAGCTAATCAATATTATTTACATAGTTATGTAGTTTAATTCCATTTATGAAACTGTATTTCATTTGCAGGGTTGCCACTCTAGCCTCACCAAAAGCAAGTAGCCTGGCCTTGAGGAAGCAATGTTTAAATACCTTGGGTATATTTTATAAGGATAAGTTGTATCCAGAAAAGGACATAACAATTATAATACAGATGGCCTAGTCTGCTTTCATGAAAATAAAATCCTTATTTTACAATGGTAACCTCAACCTTAATTTATGTGTTACTTTAGGTCGGTTTTAAATTAAATTTGTGTACATATTATACATACAAAGATCTTTATTCGCAAATACAATACATGCAATGAGCAAAAATATATGGGATATATTAAAGAAATTTCGTTTAACAAATTGCTATCCACTTGGGGTCTTTCAGCCCATCTTTATCAAACATTATCGCTCCGTATACAGGGTGGGCAAAATTCGACGTTTCTATGGGGATCTCGATAACTATAATCGATAGAGAAAAACGGATAATGCATCCTCGATCTCTTTTTTGGAGAAAAACACAATGGTGAAAACTACATTTATTTATCATCTTTTGTTTTCTAGTTATAGCCAAAAAGTCAATTTTTTCCATTTTCGATATATTGCAATATCCCAGTTGTTTATCATTTGGCAATAATGAAAGTTACATGTTATTCAGGCACTTTTTTGAAAAGAATAAAATAATCCTGCAGTCCGATATCTTCATTAATGTGAGAGTTATAACATAAAGTTGTGTTTTTTTAATATAACCTATAGTTGGCTTTGACCTATTTTATTGGGTTCTTTTTTCTCTTTTCAATGATATATAGCATGTGTGGGTTGTATTTATAATTTCATTAAAATCTAGTACAAATTATACATATAACTTTCATTATTGAAATATAAACAACTGAGATGTTGAAATATATCGCAAATGGAAAAAATAGACCTTTTGGCTATAACTCGAAAATAAAAGATCATAAATAAATTTAGTTTTCACCATTGAGTTTTTCTTCGAAAAAGAGATCGAGGGTGAGCCATCCGGTTTTCTCTATTTATTATAGTTATCGAGATCCCCCATAGAAACATCGAATTTTGCCCACCCTGTATATATTATTAACGCGTTACGTGATCGACGTAGCCAAGACTACTGGAAACTCATAAATTGAGTTCAATTTTAATGCGTTTATATTATCATCGTTACTAAAATGGTGTGAAGAAATGAATGCAATTTAGAACATATAAAAATGCATTGAACATTTATTCGCCTTAATTGTTTTGTTGCAAAGGACAAACTTTTTTTTAACTTTTTAGATATATCTTTTTTTCTCTACATGACCAAAAATATATCAATCTTGCAAAAATAAAGATATGCATTTCAGCGGCGCTTGGTCACCGGTGACCGCTAGCAAGTTAAACGCAACACACATGATTAACTTGTGTGTTGTAAATAATATTTCAACATAATATGTAACGCAGCTATGTAAAATTAGCGTGGCATGCAACATGTTAATGCTGAATAGCTAATTATGTGGTATTAATCGTTATAAAAATATGTTTATTCAAATAAGTGAGTGAAATCGAAATCTATTATTAACAATTGCTTTCTAAGAGAATTAATCGTTTCTGTTTAAAAACAAACATTAATTTTTCCTTTGTCAAAAATTAAACCGATTAAAAACTACTGTTCCTCAATGTATTTTAAAATTATCGCGAAAAGGCTATTATCAACTTTACAGTAGAAAATTTGCTCAAGAGCAGAGTAGAATGAATAATATGATTCGTACAGGTTCAGAGTAAAAATGGCAAAATAAGCTATTGTAAAACCTAGTACCAAAAATGGATAAAATATTAATAGCAGTGATAATTTATAATCTGTGCAGGTAGGGGCCGCGGTGGCCTAGTGGGTAGCGCTCCTGCTTCTGGGCCTCGTGGTCGTGGGTTCGAATCCCATCCGGACGATCACTTTTTCTGAATGAAAAATGGCCGTACGGGTCCATGGATGTCTAGTGGTTGTCCTTTCATATCAATATATGAATTTATTACAAAGAACGGGTTGTGGCAGAATAGCCAAGTAGCTTACGCCAATTTCCCTAATATGATTCATTCTTCTTAACCCGAAATCCCATCAACCAAAAAAAAAATCTGTGCAGATTTTGGTTTTCCTTCGCCTGGTTGAATGGTGGGATAGCGACCATCCACCACCAAAGGTTTTATTTACACCTTAGCAAAAATCATTGTGTCTTGTCTCCTCAGTTATTTATTTTTCTCGTTAATTGGTAAATAATGTAAATTCATTCAAAAAACGAAATATAGCCTGAATATATAAATATTCAACCTGTTCGTAACTCGGCAAGCAAAATTAAGTCTTACTAAGACTATAAACAAATAACTTATTGAAACAACTACTTCCCTGGCTAGTGCCACGCCGGATATTGAATGATACAAAAGAAATTTGCGTTATTACTAGTACTAAGTACTAAGTGAAATAACATTGGTTTAAGATCCCTTATTTCTACCCACAGGACTAACTTGAAAAATAAAACTAAATTGAATTTGAAAACTTTCAATTATAAACCTGAACCCAAAAATATGTAAAAATTAAGTAAATAGCCATCTGCAGACGCAGAATTTATTTAATACTTTCTGCAATAAGTAAAGTTGTTTCTATTTTATTTATTATGGTAAATAATGTGTTTGAAACATTTTCTTCTTTATCCATAAAAAATACTATCGACAATATTTAATATTCAAGTCTCTTTTTGAAATAAGCAGATTTATTTGGGAGTTAAATAGCATTTTTCAATGACTGACGGCAATATGTACATTCTGATAAAATAACGAATTTAATTTTCTAGACTATAATAACTTTGCAAATTTAATAATTACTAAACATTTCAAACCTAATTTAGAAGACAACGTTTTTCCGCTAAAGATAATTCAATCAACCAACTAGACCGGATACTTAGATTGGTTATTTTCACCAGGAAGTGAAACCCATAAAAAATTGATCAACATTTGAAAGACAATCAATTTTAAGAATAGTAAACTACCAAATAAAAAAATCTAAAATCAAAATTGATGATAGTGATGTAGAGACAAGACACCACACATGAAGAAAATTGCACATTTCTGTAATTAAAATTTATATATAATTAATGGTTGTCCCACGTAGCAAATGATATAATAATAGACGATTTAAACTGTAGAATTGGATCTGACACTGAAGGTAGTGAAGGTACCGTTGAAAACTTTCTGAGAAACTGTTTAAACGCAAATGGAAATATGATAATTGATTTTTATATATGGTAGTTGGTAATGCATTCAACATAAAGAGATACACAAATAAAACAATTTATAATGAATACAAGAAAACGAAATGTAGCCTGAATATATGAATATTCAACCTGTTCGTTAATCTGCAAGCAAAAAATTAAGTCTTACTAAGACTATAGTCTTCATATTCAGGCTACATTTCGTTTTCTTGTATTTATCCAATGCTTTCTGCAATAAGTAAAGTTGTTTCTAATTTGTTCAATTTATAATGATTTTTACACTAACACAAAGAACAATTTACCAATCAATAGAAAAGAGGTTAATAGCAATTTTGCACAGCCAGTGAAATAGATCATGAAACGTTTTCGAACACTAATTTTAAAGGGATTTTTAAACAAAATGAAAAAGAAAAAAAAATATACAGATACGAAGAGAAACATGAAGAATTTCTTCTCAAGTAGCACGAGTGGATATAATACGTGGTGAAAATATATAAACCTAGTGGCCTCTTTAAAAACAAAATTGTTATAATGATTTCAACAGCTTTTACCTATTTCTCGAAAAAAGTAAGAACAAAAGTGCAGTTTTCAAGTAAAATTATTGCTACACAACTCAGCGATGAACTTAGGTGTCACTTTTGTGAAATATGCCGAGTTTTTGAAACCACCCCTAAGCTATGGTAAGTAGCCGATGGTTGCTATTTCTGTTCACAAAATGTAGTCGAAAAACTCAACTCTTTATTTTGTAAGAATATACAAACTTATTCGAGGTTAATACACTATCAACTAATAGGTTTAAAATCATGATACATTTTCGTTCTTCGTTGTACAACGGGACGCTAAAATATAACGGTCGTAGCTAACACCAAAAGTAAACACTACTACTTTCTTAGGTTGAAGTGGAATTTGTCTTTGGTTAAAAAAAGCATTTACTGAAAATAACTCGAGTGTTTATATTTATAATTTTTGTTTAAAGAATAAAAAATATATATGTCATAAAACTGTGGTTATAACTGTTTCATTCCGTGGTTATTGCCTTTGTTTCTTTTTTTCGCAATGTATCCGCTACTGTTAATTTATGATTGGTAAACAAATCATTAGCAAGTTGTACAGAGGTGGAACAGTTACTCGAGCTAACATTGCGTACGAATTTATCAACAGTTCTGATTATTCGTTGGACTACAATTACTGCGTCATAGGGATATTGTAACGGCCCCCAGGCTGTATAAATTTCCATTTTACGCGTATAAAAGAGCTATAATCGGCAAGCGATTGGATTTTTATTCTGTATTATGTGCATGGGCGTCCGCAGAATTCAAAACGGTTAGAAATAAATATGACAGACGGTGGGAGTCTGTATCTCAAAAACGAACAAGATTTTCAAATGAAACTTTAAACTTAAGGTTCAATACGAAGAATTTTTGCCTTAACCTTTTTTTGGGTAATTTCTTAGATTTGAAAAACATTTTACCAGATGTTGGAGGCAACAAAAAAGTAGACATCTTTTGTTAATAAATGTTTCTCGTAAACTTTTGATTTAAAACAAAAAATAAATAAATTAAAAATTTTATGTGTCTATAATTACGAAATCATAATTTCCATCAAATTTACATTAACGATAATTGTATAGAATACGAAAATGAACCCCCTTGTGGACCCATGATTATGTGGACTAGTTTGCAATATATCACGGAAAATGGTAACGCTCGCGAAAGTCTATAATGGTGATAAATCAATTTTGAAAAAAGTTAAAGTCAGGTATTCTACCACCTTAGAAATACTCCGCTTTTAAAATCACCTGCTAAGCATCATGGCTTCAAAATAATCCATCTTTTAACCATAACTCATTTGTATTTAGTTCCTGATCTTTCTTGAATTAACACAGCTCAATTAAACATTTCTCAAAATCCGTAAATAGGCAATCACTTGGCGTTAAAAAGAAGTTTTTGCTTATAAACACATCAATGAGTTTATCTAGAAAAAAAATTATTCAAACATGATCGTATTTTACCTGCGTCCATATAAACTTATGAACTTTTAAAAATTTTTCCTCATGAACTTTCTTGCTACAAGACAAAGTACGTAAATCTATTAAACGAAGACTTTTATCAGCATCCCTAATAAATAATCTCGTTAATGAAAAACTTGAACTACATCAAACTTTTGATTTGTATAAGTTGCAATTTATCCGGTAAGTTTCAAACAATGAAAACAGCCTTTGATTTTCATCTTTCATACATTATTTTGCGTACACCTTTTTGTTACACTAACTACGCACTGTACCGAAAAGTGTGGAAACATAGATTGTTAGATAAATGTTTATTGTGTTATAACAAAAAAACAGTTTAAGTATCCATATACAGTATGACTCTAAATTACTTAAAAGCAGATTCCTGGCTAATATTATTTAAAAAATAATTCACATTGCACACGCAACGACTGCATTGATTTATAATATATTTAGTACGATACTTTATACGCTTTGAGGTAATATCGTTATTATTATTAGACTACTAGTGTATGAAACATGAGTGTAACGATATGTCAGTTTTCTTCTTAATGACAAGGCTAACAACTAAAAACGAATCAAATTGAAAAGAGACATCCATTAGTAGGTTTTTTGTATCTTTAGAATTTTTTATATGTAACGATTCAAGCAAAAACTAATCAAATATGAGTAATATTTTGGGGAACAATTTTCTAGTTGCCCTAGCAATTATTTTACCGTAACCAGCATAAAAGAAAACTTTATCTTATTACATTTCACAATAATATCTGTAAAATACAGATACGTAAGTAATGGATACTTGGTAGATAAGGTATGTTAAATCGTTTTATTTTGAGCCCGGGAATCTGTGGATAAGTCATATCGATGTAATTTGGACACAGTATATAAAATAGGTACAACTTTTCGCTTGAAATACTTTACAGCAACAAAACAAACATTACAGTTAAAGCTAACTAATATTTAATTTTAAATCTAATAGTTTTGTATTCAATGAGAAAACGGTTGGTCTATTTTCCTAAAACTAAATTTAAATGTGATGGTGTAATACCTTGTAACGTGCGGGAGTTGAAATTTAGGCAGCTTCCATAAATGATGTCACAGGTTTTTCATTTAATTTTAACCCCCTTATGTCACAAATGCACCTCTAATTTAATTTTAAGAAAAGCTGTCACAATTCCGCTGAACCCCTCCCACTAAACCTGGCCCTTACGTTTTAGTAACGGTGGCAACCATATGTAATGTCCTTTGAATGGGCAATATTAATCTTTAATTCATTTAATTTCAACTGCAATATATAAAAATTAAAGCTAATTATCAATTAATTACGAAATGAAAATAAACATGAAAATCAGAAGACCATGAAACTGTTAATTAAGCGTTATTTAATTTTGCATCGTTTTGTGATACACCTTTGGTGCAATGCTGCGATGGAGAAAACAAATAGAAAATTCTCATTATTAATTGTAATCAAGACAAGTTTTCTCCACTTAAAAGCGGTTTCTCCGTCTCCAGACTGATAAGATAGCTGCTGACTTATTCAAATGATTATTAGGGTTCGGAACTCGGTAGTTAGCTTAATGATTAGTATTAGTAGTAATTACTCTAAATGCTTAATGTGGCAATTTAATAAATTGCTAAATTTCGTAATGGTGAATTTTTCTCTGAGCAATTTTTAAATAATTGGTGTGTGTAAGAAAATTTTCCTCGCAGGTCTACGATTAAGTAATTTTGACGTAAAAACAAATAATTATTTATGAATTCTAAATTAATCATTTGTTGGTGATTTCTGTAAACTGTAAACCTACTAAAATTTCAGAAGTACCAATTTAAATTTAGGATCTTCAAAACTGCAATACCCGACGGCGTTTTAATGAAAACTAGGAGTGTTAATAATAACCAAAATTTGTTCGAAACAGGTCATGCACCTCATAATCCCCAATCAACTGTACACACGTCGGGTTTACTGTAAGATGACTACGATTATAATTACATTTTCTAATTCTCGTAATGATTATTTAATTCAGAGATTGTATGTAATAATTTTAGACAGTTGGAGATATCACGGTCCAGTTGTGAAATATCTGCGACATGATGCATATTTTCACCCATTGTAAAAGAATGATGTTAAAATGTCAAGGACAGTACGGATTTGTGACTGTAGCGTCGTTGAGGAAAAAGTGCCACGGTGATGATTCTGACGTATCAAAAACATGCAAAACAGGCAGTGATCATTCAGTTTTCATAATATGGTCACTAGGGGTCATTGAGGATGAACAATGGAAGCTGGTCGATGGTATTATTGCGCGATGACAGCACGGGAAAAACGCGCCGCTCATTCCATAACGTTTCACCAAGCGGGAAATCTAACGAGGATTTAATTGATCCCTAATGGAAAGTCGTCGGTTTGATGCAAATTTTACAATAGTTTGATGGGGCCGTAAAATCGATGCGAAACGCGATGCCTTCGAAAAAATCTCATACCGCCAAGTCTTGGAAAGTTATCCTAGATTCGAATCCGCTCGTGCCATTGTGTGGAATTGGAATTTCTCACAAACCATGAAATTCATATACCCATCAGATTTTCCCTCTTACTACAAAACATATATTACAACCGATGTGGAATGTTCTTGTGTAACTTAATATTTTACTAGTTTGCACAGCCAACTTCTATTTACATCAACATGTATATTCATCAAATTACTTCTATTATTCAGTGGGAAGATATATTATTATAACAACAATTATACTACAGGTTCTAAAAGTTAAAAATGGAATCCTGAATCAAAGTTCTTAAGTAACGGAATTAGAAACACGGTTTCATACTAATTTACATGTATGATGAAGCTCATATGTATGTGAAATTAATCGACTACATCCATGCAGATTAGCGTGTTAATGGATGAATCTGTTGCAGCGAGATTTAAAAGGAAAAATAGTAATTATGAAAGCCACGCAAACAATATTTCCAAAAATGAGCAGGATGTTACGAATAAAATTAAAATGTAATCTCTGCATGTGGCAATAAATCGAAGTTAAATCAGTGAACCGGTTTCGGTAACGCGAGTCCGTGATTAAATAATTCCAACAACGTTATGTATTCGTAACTGTATTTCCGAAGCGAGGGCACACACGAAACCCCAAAGCATTGCTATAAATCGAAACGATAATTATAAGTCCATAACTTTAAAAGTACAGACACCTTTCTATTCCAAAAGATTTTTAATAACGCGGCCTCACCTGTGCCGCTAATTACCGCGCGGCCCTTATATAATTCGGCGGTACTCTAGCGGTATACGAGGGAAAACCTCTTTGTAAAATCCACAGCGACTAGTAAGTGTTACAGAATCCGGTCACCGCAAGTATGCCGACCCGTTCAAGGCGATAAAGTGCAATTTATAACATTACCTTCCACAAGTAACACACCTCGAGATCATGTGCTCGGTAAAAATTGAACGCGATCACTAAACTATTGATACCGCTCTCGGACATTTCCGCGGTCTGTACAAAAAATTATAAGTAAAGAACTGGTTTTGCAGAGCACTATTTTTGGAAACCCGTTTTTCCTCGTACTTCGGTTTAATATGCTTACGTTCACAAATCGAATAAGGCCGACTGCTACTTTGGCATTTTTCCCATTTCTAGACTTCCAACCGTCGATGCAACTTCTTTGCATCTTTGGCCAACCGAGGCACAACGGTGACCCGAAAATGGGCTCGGTTAAATACCAACAGCAACTTAACAAAAAATACTCACTAATTTTATTGCCTCATATAACAATATTATTAATATATAAATAACTCGAGCACGCATGTAACATTATTGACGAGATTATTTGATTTTACCTTTCAGATACTTTGAGGAACATGACCTACCTAATAAAATTTGCACCTCTCGACCCACATTCAAATAATTATATAATTTGTATCTGTATCTTCAACTCAAATTATAAATTTATTAAAACTGCAAACCCTTACTTGTTGCAGAAGCATTAAATTAAATACTAAATAGATTGAATAGTCATTTATTCAGACTACTTTTCGTCTTTATTTAATTTAATTAATTTATTGTTTATGGTGCACGCTTAATTATTAATACCAGCATCACTACTTACTGCGACCATCAAAATATGTGTTAGTAGTTTAAATTATTATAAAATAGCAAATTTGCTACCAAATAAAAATATATTTTAGAGCGTAAATATTTAAAATTCGCGACTAGTTTCGCCAGTTACGGCATTATCAGAATGCCGTAAAAGGCGAAACCATTCGAGAATTTTAAACACTTTAACCTGTATTTTTATTTGGTTCTATTTAATTAAAAATGTATTTAATAAAAAAACTATGGTTAACAATAAATCCACAACATTATTATATTGTAAGAAAATGAATAGCATTTTAGAACCCATTCATGCAAAGTTACACCGTTAACGGACCGCGCGGCCGATTACCAGTTAGACTCGGCACATTGTTTCAACTCGCGATATGCTTGAATCAAGGAAACAGCAAATAGAAATTCCCTCTGTATCCTACCGTTATCAACGACATCCTTTTGAAATACATGGAAAACATACCTTGCGCAATCCCTTTGTAATCAGTGCGTGGCGCGACAATGGCTCCGTTTTAGACAAAACGAACAATTTCACCCATTCATAAATTAATTAAGTAAAACCCAGCGAAAGTGCAAATTAAATTCTAAATAATAATGCGACTTTCATGCGACAAAAGATAAAAGTTTCACCCATTTATGCTGTGTATTTACAAAAACGAATATTTACCGTTGCTGCTGGATATCCAGGAGTCCTTCCTCCTCATCCTCGCCGATCGTCGCCAGCTGAGAAGAAGGACTCCAGTTGAAGGTGTAGAAGTCCGCGCCATCGCCCCAGTTCGGCACAACGTCGTAACCCTCCACATTTTCACTCAACGTTTCAACAGCGGACACCATCTGTTCATTCTCCAGAAACCTTTTCAGCGTCTCGTATTTCTCAATTTTCGCCGATTTCGGCACGAAATCCACGAGCCTGGGTAGATTCTCGGAGTTCTCGTTTTTCGCATTGTAGTCATTGTTGTTCTTCTCCTTAATGGCTTGGTGCTTGGAGCGGGGAGGAGGAGGTGGCGGCCGCCGTTTTCCCGGCTTCACTATAATAATATCGTCGACTTTTTTAGATGAAAGTGCTTTAGGAACACCATTCATAGCATTGTTTTCGACCTCGATTCGTGGAGCGTTTTCAGGTGGCATTTCATTAATTTCAATTGCCGTTTTAATTGCCGCCTCGACGATTCTCACGTCTTCATCTCCGTAACTTAAAGGCGCATCTTGAAAATTGGCAGGTGGTTGCAGCGGGACGCACTTTTCGATTTTTTCGATCGGGGGTTCCTCGGTGCTCTCCACGTTTTCGGCCTGGAGGGAAACCAATTTTGAAAATAAGTAGTCATTTTCAAATTCGCCTTCCTCCGCGTCGAAGGGGTTGAGAACGTTGGAGAGGTCCATTTGTTTTTGAATGGATGTGGGCGTGGAGGGTAAACTTCCGGCGAAACTGGAGGTCGTGGTGGTGGGGAATGAACCGAAACGGTCGACTACTGTTGATATGGAGCTACCCGTGTCATCAGATTCGCTTAGGCAATACGAAGATTCTTGGGAAAATAAATCTACGTAGACTTCAGCATCTGGAGGCCCGATACTGCCGTCTGATAATCTGCGATCTCTTTTGACGACCTCGGGAGATTGTCGAGGTTGTAGGAGCCGGCCGCTATTTCGAGGAGATTGGTGGCGGTTTTTTATTCCATTCACGTTATTTTCGGGTTGGGTTTGTCTGACCGGAGGTACGGGAGCTTCCTGGTTTCCGTCACTAAACCCTTTAGGCGGGATGACAATGTTTGTTGCGTTTTCTTTACAAAATTTGCGCGGAATTTTTCTAGGTGGTATTGGGGGAGGGGGTGGTGGTGTCCGTTTCTTTTCCGCACCGATAACTAAAGGGAGGTCTTCCGTGGATTTAACACTAGCACTGATACTGGTATGTTTCACTAAAAGTTTTATAACAACGTTTGAATCTTTAAGGCATCTAACACAGTCAATGCGGGTCATAGACTTAACGGGAATCGAATCAATCTCTAAAACTTCATCTCCTTCAGTTAAACAACCCCAGGAACTGCGGACGCGGGATGCGGGGCTGTCAGCTGCACAAGACTGTATGAATAAGCGTTTTACGAATTCGGAAGCTTTCGTGCCGCCCTCGAATTTTAAGCCGAAACCTAGTCTTTCGCCGGGGAGTCGATACACTAGCACATCTTCAATTTTTTCAGTAACTTCGTTTACCTCGTCATCCCCGATTGTCAGGACGGTTACGTAGCCCGCGGAAAGATCGTCGGTTGATTGTGTTTTATTAATTGGTTCTTCCAGTGAACCAACAGAAACCACAGTCACAAACTCGGAAGTATCGCTGAGAGCAAATCCATTTATCGGCGATTTCTCGAAGAGTTCCATATTTGCTTCGGCGGGTTAATGCTTTATCTGCAAGAGAAACGTTTGAATTAATACCGGGAAATCGATCAATGCAAAATAATTACAGACTTCCCATTAAATATGCATGGCGCGAAGTAACTGTTTACTGATAACTAGAACACAAATAATGAGAAATAGATTCCTTCGTATGATTGCATCTTATTGAACCTAGTGACCCACTGGCGCGCACGGGTTTCAAACGCGACTACATATGAATGCGCTTGTTTCTGATTCACTTTATGTTTTTTCAGTGATAATCCGTTCCAATATTAATAAATAAATAGTTTTATCTAGGTACGACAGTGATTGTAATAAAAGCGTTGAGTCAAGGGTTTTAAAAAACATTTACTAGAAAGTTTCAGAACGTTTGTGATGACATACAACAAAATAAATTGGTTATAATTCATCTTTGGCACGACATTTTCTGATCGTTTTCCACACATGAGTAGCGGCATCCGAAACCGAGTCCGAGGCCGCAAATGTACTTAATAATAACGGTATAAGAATCCAAGTAACAGCTGGAATTACCAAACAGTTACGATTTCCTGGGTTAACACGATTGTTATTGGGGGATTATTAGTTGTCACAGATTTAAAAAAAAAGGTGCTTACCCTGGACCGATCTGGGCGCACCATTCTGGATATGATATGCTGGTGCAGATGACACTTGCAAAGATTGTAAACAACTGTGCCTGCCTCCCACGGAGCCCCACTTCGAACACCTGACCTCGTGAAGCCCCGCGTCTCTTCGCCGGCTCTGGCACCGACCACCGACACGCACTAGGCACTGCTAGGCACAACACACCTTGCCTGAGGTGCTTGCGCTGCCTGAGCTACCGAAGTGCGGGCCGCATCAATACACTTGACTAAACTTGTCGGACAGGTCGCGGAATGTGCTAAACTCTTGAGTCTGGTCCAGATACCTGCACAGAATAATTAAACCATCCGCCACGGAGAAGACATCCACGTCAACACCGTCCCGCGCAGCCACTCGCAAGCACGCGCTCCTCGCGATTCCACACTCGACTCGCTACATTCGCACGATAATAATCCCTAATACGGTATTCAAATTAAAAGGTCGGTGAAAGTTGCTCCTTACAGAATCTCTAGATTGTGTCAATGGGTCGCATATTTCTATAAACACACTTTGGCGGCATTACTAAATATCCTTGCGCTGCCATTCAGCAAACAGTTACATCGGAATTAATTCATATCGTTACCTGCCGTCTTACCGTTAACAATTTTATTCCGCCATTTCATATTCCGCAATTAACATTTATGTTTTTAATTAGGAGAAAAACATTCGCCATCATGCACGCGCGCAGACATTTAAACATCTTAAATATTTTATTCATAACTGCGACTCCTCAAGCGTAAAGACATTAATACCATCCGACTGGCAATAAAATGAATCCATTCAGGTTCGGCCACATCAAGACATAAATTAACATCTTAAATTCATGCCACGAATATTATTTAACCATAGTCAACAACGCACGTATACAAACATCTGTCTTTAGATTAAACTGAATTTGATTAGTATCAATAGCCAACATATATTAATAAATTTCCAAACACGCATCCACTACATATGTTTATACACGTACAAATCCCCGCCTTTCAAAGTATTATTTACACTAGAACACAAAACAGTTTATCATTTATGCTATTTCGTAACCAATATATTAGTTCCAATGTCTAATCTAAGATTGATATTTACTAAAAACCGTCCAATGTGCAAATTATCCATTAATCAATTATTATTAATTAATTAAACTTGTTAGTTACTACATTGTATATACAAACCGGTATAGTTGCCAAAAATGGCCATAGATGTCGTCTCTACCAGCTATCAACGTTTGCTAAGGATATTTTGAAGAATTTAAAAAAATTGCAATTGGTATTAAATCTTGGTGACAACTTCAGTTTATCATTATCAAACTACTTATAGTACACGATCAATTTGTTTAAACTCTGTGTCATACCAACCGTGTCATACCAATTTTGAATTATTGAAAATACATCACCGAGTTCAAACTAACCTCCCTCCCACTATAAAACTAGTCAAACTTGTATTTATACTATAAAATAACAGCATAAAACATAATATTCCAGGTGTAACTTAATTCTGGTAGACCCCAAGTTTCATTTGCATTTTTACATATATCTTCCACATGTTAACCTACCGTATTCTCTAAAAACACCATACTAAATTTCATAAAGATATGTGTAAAAGTGCAAATGATATTTGGGGTCTACCAGAATTCAATTAAACTCGGTATACTCATTATCAGCACAATCGAAAGAAAAAATAAATAAATGGTAACAAATAGGTATAAACATTTCGTAGATGTGTTTTGATTAATTTCAAAGTATAAAATTATATTTCTACTGGTGCATTTGTTATTGGTAAAGTAGGAAAAATGCATGTATAGGTGCGGTCACGCAGCCAGTCGTCTCTGCAACCGACCCCACCTATCTGTTTGTCAACTCTGGTACCTTGGCCGTACCAAAAAAAAAAACCCGCGAACCGTCACCGATAAATACTAAAGTTTCTCTAACATTAACGATATTTTCAAGGTTTTCAACAAAGTATTTGAATTCAATATGTTCTTCAGCAAAACATTCGTCCAAATGGTTTGAATATTCAGCTTGCAAATTATTTAAATCATTTCGTATGCAGTCATTAATAATCTTAAGTTTATTTAAAAATCTGAACTTTTTCCATTTCTACATAAGCCACCAATCGTTTCTTAATCTTCGTCGAAGTTCGATATATTTACATAATTTTCGTCAAATTGAAGTTTACACTTCTGTATCCTTTTTTGTATCTTTACTATGTTCAATAATTTTGGATAGTTGTTTGCCAATAGCGTATTCATAGGGGTCCCGCGGAACCCGGACCCGAGGGCTTCAGGGGTCCAAATGCCCAAATGCGCAACAAAAATAAAAACATTTGTTATGTAGGAAGCTTCTACTTCGTTATACATGCTTTTATATGTTTTTGTTTGTCGTCGCCGCCCCCGAAGCTGTCGGCGCCCCTAGGCAACTGCCTATGTTGCCTTGTGGATAATCCGACCCTGGCAATAACCAACGTAATAATAACCAAAATAATGATTCGTATTGTCTACTGTGATTCCCCAAAGCATTTGACTGACCAATGCTACTTCAAAGGCTTTATCATTATGGATTTAGAGGAAATGCAAATACACTAATTCGATCACATCAAAGCACCCATCAAGTCTCTTGTAAACAAGAATGATCAAGTAATAGAATCGCCAAAGTTTATCGGAGCTCAAAGAAACTTGGAAACAAAACCAACAAGTGTGTTGCTGAAGCAAGTGATGATAAGCAACAAAATGAGTATAAATAGATACAAGACAGAAAAATAAACTTTTCATTCCAAAAAAGCACACTGCTAGACAGTGGATCAGGGTGGGTAAGCCACACCTGTTAAATAACGAGACGTGTTCAACGCAAACATTATTATACATGCCATGATATGCAGCCTTGGCACAGTATTATGAAGGCTTTTTGTTTATCTTTTGAGACCATCCACCAAAGCTAGGTTTCTGTTAAAAATTATTATCTTCTTAAAAATGAAGCCACTTCGTACAGTTGTTCAACTACTCAGAGCAGATTTAGTGTATTTCGTAAAAACAAATCACAATACAAAACATATTTTAAAACATCGATGGTTGGTGCATTCAGCTTCGGAGCCGGACTAGCGATTGTGAGAGTCAAGCTATGCAGGGCTGTCTCTGTAGCTGGGTGGGTGAACAGTACCGTTTGCCATTGATATACAATTAATAGCACTTCAGTGATGGAGGCGAATTACAAATGCTACTACTAAATATTTAGGGTTTTTTCACAGGAAATATTCCACAAAAACTATTATTTAGTAAAAATTCTAAGGTGGAAACAGGGAAAACCAGTATTTCAGTACTCGTTTCCTCTATAAAAGATGCGTCCTATGTCTCAGTAAAGAATAAAAAAGTTATCACTGATAATTTGAGGATGTAACGGACATCAAAGTTTTATGCCTTTTTGCCAATTTATACACTCAAACTGATCAAATACGTTCTAATAGAATGTTGACTTAATTTACTCTAATTTATAAAGAAAAAAAATTATCATTATTTATGCGTTTGACTCTAAACTTAAAGATCTTATATTGCACGCAGAGAAATATCCGGTTTATAAAAGTGATTAAATGACAATGAACAATTACGACACATACTTTAAATTTGTTTGCACAAGACTTTTTAAACAATATTACTGAGATTAGGAGATATTTTTTCAATTGTATAGGGTTATCAATTTTATTACCAAAACGCTTGCATCAGTAAGATTTGAGAGAGTCTGTCGCCATTCAATATTGGCATGTTAGTTTTTAATAAGTTCCAGATTTTTTATAAAAAATTATTTAAAATCAATTTTAATTGCATTTAATACTTGTGATATTTGTGTTCGATAACATACTTTCGTAAGCGCCTTTTGTATTATTTTATAATACAAAAAAATAATAGCTACATTAATTTTAAAGAAAAAGTGGAACGCAAAACAGAAACACCATTGTTCACTATAAAACAGCACTTAAATTTCTTACTCTACATCATTTGTGGCGTCTGTATAAGAAAATTTCAGGCAAGTATGTTTTTTTGTGTATACTTACCTGACATAATTGCCGATGGAAGCGTATAAATTATATTGGCATGTTTTTCATCTCAATTTTTAACTCATATTGTAAGTAAATATGCAAAAAAAACTAAATAAAACCAAAAGAATTTATTAAACACTTTAAACGTTTATAAACTGGGCGGTCTACAGCATTTCTTAATAGATAGTTTCTCCATAATGTAAACAGTCAAGAAAATATATATGTATGTATATTTTTATATTAGTTGTTAATAGTAATAGTAAGTAAGTAATATTAAAGTACACTTAAAAAAAATATGTAATACATAATAAAAGTTAGATATTTATAATAGTGATAAACAAACACAACTTAGAAATAAAATAAGAAAACAGAATAACCTAAATAAAAAATTAAGGGTCGGCCTACGGGGTAATTTTACAATTCATTTAGAATATCAACACAGTTGGTGTCAATAATTATAAAAACTAACAGTACCGTCATTCGGACTTATCGTAGTATGGAACAAGGACATTAGACAAATTTTCATATCTAAAATCTGTTGGCATAACCAACTGATTCAGAACATTACTGGTCTTTTCTATATAAGTTCTCTTTTCCTTTTCCACTGGAAGCACGTTCAAAAGTTTATAAAACAAATCAGCAGTTTTTTGTGAAACAACTGAGACAACCATAGTTTGTGACAAATTAGTTAGTGGATAATTACTACATTTCCAGGCAAAGTCGCTAATCATGTGATACATTCTGGTATATTGGCAACTTTCAGTGGAATCCAGTTTGTGTTGTACTTCTGACCACATTTGCGCAAATTCTAGGAGGAAATTCCCACACATTTTCCAGCGCACAATCTGGGCCTTTGCTTGAGACATTTCTGTAAGGATATCTTTTAGTAGATCAAAGTGCTGGTTACTAACGATTACAGGTAAAATTTTCTCGATGAACAACTCGTGGTATTCATTCCATAATTCAGAATAGGCTAAGTGGCGATAGGATTCCCAATACCGTTGCAATTGTTTGGTTTTTAGTGCTTTCACTCTGTGGATCCAGTCGATGGGGATGTTAAGTTCTATGACGAGTTCTTTTTCAACATCCCTGTCAAATATAGATTCACTGAGGTTACGGTCCAATATGGCAAACACTAGGTTCTCACGCATTCGTACATCCTTTAAAAATAGCACCACGAAAATAGCCCATTTGAAATAACCAAGTTGCTCCAGTTGCGTTGCAAATATGGTAATAATTTTATTGGCTCCATTATCATTTACAACACCAATATTTAAAGATTGTAACGTCTGCATTAATAACCAACTGCAAGAAATATTTCAAATTAAATTTAGTTATTAGTTTACAATTGACAATTACCTTAATCGGTAGTCAATCGAGTTTTCCGTATGGGTGGCAGGTGATAAAACTATGTCCAGATCTAACCTCTCATCACAATAAAGTTTCATTAAGTAATACATTACATCCCAAGTGTAATCAGCAGATCCAAAAATGGGATATGGTTTCGCTGCATATAGAATCTCTCCAATGAACACATTTTCGTAAATATCAATGCAACTTTTTAATGAATCTGTAGCTGGTGCCTGATACCATAAGTGCATTCCTAAAGCTCTGAGCCAATCAAGTCCTTCACAGACGTTTAAACCATGATAGAATAATGCCCCACAACAAATAATGTATAACTTTAGATGATCCTCCGTGATCAATTCAATCGCTCCACTTTTCTCCCACTCATTAATCTGGAAGCGAGTATAGTATCTTGTCAAGTTGTTGGTGTTTAATTGTGAAATTAATAGACAGAGATGGGGCATGTTTGATGCTGCAGCAAGTTCCGCAGCCTCGTTAATTTTGTGCCCTGATAAATATATCATCATCTTTTTTAATACAGCATCGGGATTTTCATCTTCTGAATTATCAAGGTGACCAATCATTAGTTCCTCTGTCACGTTTTCCAACCTAACAAAAATTAGTTAAATAGATTTAAGTACAAACCTACACACTTTACCATTCATTAAATCGTTCTTTTCTGATGACGTCTGAAGGATGTTGCCCTGTGATTGGACCCCAAAAGGTCGAACATAAATTCCAAATGTTCTTGTAGTATTGCAGTTTTGCATTATCCTTATATTTCTCGCTGCGTTTATTCCAAAATAAACACATCTCCTCAGTTAATGCTGATCCAGTTTTCACCTCCCAGCGGGGAATTTGCTTTCTGGGACTTTTCAAGGCTTCGGTAATACATTTACTGTTTAGCAGAATAATTTCCATAAATTTCGGTAACTTGTCCTGAAAGTAAATAGCAGTGAACATCTATACATTAAAACAAAGGTAGGCTAGAGAACAAACACTTACCATGAAAGGATCTTTCTCTGTTTTTTGTTGGTAGCTTTGGGAAACATCAACTAAAGCAACTTGGGTGGGTGTATATACATAAGTTTCTAGGGTATTAGCAACATGGTAAACTCCTTCTACCCCTTCAGAAAAGATGGTAGCTAAGGTAAACCCTCGTCCCCATCCTACTTTATAACTTTTTCCTTTCATTACAACAGCATCAATCATGCATTTAAGAGGAACTAATGAATCTCGCACAGGAACTCGACCTATACATAAAAAGTATTGTTTTGTTTCATGTTACTAACTTCTTGTTTAACTTACATAATTCGTTTGAAAGGCTGTAAATGTCACGTATGCCCTCATATCGCTTTCTAATGTTCTCGTCTTTGTAATTTGCTTCAAATGATATGATCCGGTTTGACATGGAAATAACATTATCAATATCCGTCTCTACAATTGATTTATTAATTGTTTCATTGTCTTCATAAAATAAAGATCTCATCAAAATAATGTTAGAACCTGACTGATCCATGCCAAAGCGATTGCTTGTGGAAATATTTAAATCCACAATAGGATCTGTAACTGATGTTATGGTGTATCCTCCCATTCCTCTAGATAAGTCCCCTTGTTCCAGTGTCCTCATATTCATGGGATCATTGTAATTAATTACTTCAAGTGATTCCTTGCTCTTACTGCGTTGCAACTCTCTGGTTGATCCTTCGCCCGATTGCTTAGATTTGTTCTCACATATCTTCTCCTCTGTAGCAGTCAAATTGTACTTCGAGAAGTGAACCACGTTGAAGACCCACGATCCAGTTTCAGGCCGATAATCTACAAATGAAGTATTAGCACGTTCACATGCAAACTTCAATGTTTCTGTATAATGTCTTTTAATAATTTCCTCTGGCTCCGTGTCGAATTCATTTTCGTTATCTTGCTTACGTGGATACACACGGTCTAAGGTAACCTGGGCCTTCCTGTTCAAACCCTCTCCAACCGGAGGCTTGTTATCATCGTCCGGATAGATGATGATTTCCCTAAAGCGGAAGTGAACCAGGTCATCGATATTTAAATTGGAGACGTCCATCACATCCGGGAAGTAGACATTCCCATAGCCAATCCGTCCAATTGTGAAGCCTTTAATGAAGCAAGATCCATCGGTATTTTTATATTTAGCAATTTCGTTCAGTGGGGGGATTGTGTAATATTCGGGTCTTGTGCATATTATGCCACATGTATCCACTCCTTTGGATGCGACCGGTTGTTCTGTTTCAACCTCTTCAACTGGTATCATGGTCAATGCTTTCTTCCCATCATCTGGCAAAACGATGGATGTGCTTGTTTCCAATTCTGTTGAATTATTCCGTTCTGGTAATTTTAATTCAGTTACAGATGTGTTTATGGAGCTGCTTATTTTTCCGGACTCTACAAGGAAAATATTAGTTTTTACAAATATTGATGAGGTTGATGGGGCTATAAAGTTGAAAATAAAAATTATAAACGAAGAAAGCGTGGAAGGCCGATAAGAAGTTGGACAAATGATATTGATAATGTGTAGGTATGACAACAAAAGACAATATTTGTGGTAGAATGAAGAGAATCAGCAATAGGTGTACAAATTAGAATTACTATTACATTAATACTTAATCGAACTCTAAACCCAATGATTGTAATCAGGTGACTTTTGTTTAATTTTTATTTCAATTATTTCAATATACCATTTGTCTCCTGAGATATGGAAACATTCTGTGTGCCTCCAGTGTCGCCAGAAGATTGTGTTTGAAATGCCAATGGAAGTTGTAGGTTTCCTGATGTCGAGGTGTTGCTATCCACGATTTTTCCATTTTGATACACAATTATAGGTTCCGGCTTCTTCACAGGTGTTTTGATCACTAGCCGTTTTGGATTCCTCCGAATCCCAAAATTCTTCATCACTGATTCATCAATATCATAAGCTTCATCAAATAACTGGATGAAAAATAATACATTAATTTTCACTGTACATTTTTAAAAATCAAATACAAATTCTGAGAAGTCATTAAACTATTTTCATACTAATATTCTTGAAGATAAAAATTGCTATGGTTTCAGTACTGATAACATATTAGTGTATAGATTGATTACAATTTGGACTAAGGAATCATTACAAATAAATAATCCCGTTAATTAATTAAGATAATTTGTGTCCTACCAAAACAAAATTGTGTGAAAGAAGTTCCTACCTTATTCATAGCTGAATTCGGCATATTCAACTTCAACTTCTTTGTGCCTGGCGAGGAAGCAGGTCCAAAATCTTGCTTTTTAATTACCTCGTCTAACTCCTTAGGATTGGTCACATAATGGGTCAAATCTGATTTACAAGCAGTAAGTCCATCCAGATGCGGAGATAATCCATATGGATCGGATAAGTTGAACATTCCACGCATTTCAAGAGTTTGGGATTGGGCACTTAAAACACTAAAATATTATTCGTAATTCCTTTAGCGACATGAATTTAGAGAATTTTGAATAAATCTTACATTGGTTGTGAAACTGGTTGCAGTTGTAATGAGAAAGGGGGGTTGTTCATCTGAAGACCGGTTGATGAAAACAATCCTCCACTTGTTGTGCCAGGACCAAATGTCGGTTTAGTGCCCATTCCGCTAAACAAGTTGTTTGTAGGCATAGCTGCAATTAATTTAAATTGCTCTTGTTATTATACTTAATTAATATATATTTGGAAAATTAGGATTATGAATGCAAGTGTAAGCCAAAAATAAGCAAATAAATTAATTGTTGAGAACCTTGAAATAATTTAATTTTTCTTTATAGCTATAAAATGAGTTGAGTTAAATGATTTCATTGATTCTGCTGGTGGTAATAATTTGCGTATTCATATTAATATGGCAAGAGAGATGCCATCTAATAACATTATTTATACATTATAATTCCTTAGAAAATATGAACACACTTCAAATAATATTCACTATTTTGGGTGCAATCTTTAGAAGAGAATAATTGAATACTTGGTTTGATTAATACAATAAAAAGCCTCAGTGGAATGTGAATGTTAAGAGCCCAAACTGAAAAAGAATTGTAGAAAATTGAATGGCTGGATTATATGATGGGAAACAAGTGCAATGAGTTTCGGGAAGCACTAAATTAAGAAAGGGCATAGAAGAAAAGTTAAAAAATTCTGTGTAATTAATTTGAGATCCATCAAATTGTTCCACGCCACCACAAACAACATATATATTAACATTAAAGACAGATGAGGCTGTAGAAAATGAAGATTTTCTTTCAAAGCAGCAAGAATTTTTATCATTGTATGAAGAAAACACCACTAAATCAAATTGAATTAAAAAACTCACTATGTTTATGGCTCATGGCCAATTTTAAACTTAATCTGAATTATGAATTATTAAGCATCACAGTCGCTAAGGTCCTCACAAATAAACACCTCTAATATCAAATATTTACGTATAATTGTACATTGTATTATTAATTTGGGAGCATAGGGAAGTAATTAATATATATGTATGTTTTATTGATTTCTCATTGCACACTTGGTGTCATCATTTCATTTATTACTTACAAATTCCAGTTCCAAATCCTGTCTGTGGTTGAGTAGGCTGTCCAAAAGTGTTCTGAGCAGGTTTCGCAAAATTACTGTTGAATCCACTAAATCCAGTTGTGCTTGGTTGTCCAAAGGCAGTACTAGTTGTAGCTTGATTACCAGAAAAAATCGTTCCAAATCCGGTGCTCGATTTTGGTGGTTGGAATAAACTAGACTGTATAGATGCTGTAGGTTGTCCAAATGAGTACGAACCAGTTTGTGTCGGAAAAGTTGGCTGTTATAGTTATAATGGGTTAATTAACAATTAGATTAAACATTTAAATTAAAACACTTAGATGGCTCGAATTATAATACTTTACATTACTCTCATACTGTTGTCAAAGAATCACAATAATTATTGAATATCTTAGATCATGATAGTAATATTGAGACAAAACCAAAAATAAAACTTGATAAAAGCTTTCAAATAAAAATGTGCTGATTGCAACCACAATAATGATTGCAATCTCCACAATATTTGAGTTGATTATTTTTTTCTACTTAGGCACTTGCCATTCAGTCATAATTGTGGTAACTGTAATTGACTAAATAATGGAATATTAACAGGGATACATTCATGGATAGTCGAGTTTTATAGAGTTATTTTTTGAATTTACAATTATCAACACGATTTAATAATTTAATGAAGAGATCAAGCAAATGAATTTTTATATACAAACGAGTAGGACTGTCTGAGGTGAAAGTGAGGGAGTGGTTAGAGAGGGGGGTAAATGTGGCAAAGTGGGTGAGAGAGAGGGCGAAGGAAGTGGATGTACAGGAGAGACAGGGAAGTATAGAAAGAAGTGAATATAATGACATGTATGGGAGTTGGCAGGTACATGGAAGGAGACCGAAGTATTTGGATGAGGACGGGTGGAACAGAGAAGAGAGGGTGACATTGGCTAGGGCTAGGTGTGGATCAGAAGAGAGAGGGAGGAAGAAGTGGATGGGTGAAGAGTATATGAGGTGTGTAATGTGTGAAAATGGGAGGGATACGTGGAGGCATCTGGCGGAGGAGTGTGAGGGAGTGAATGAAGGATGGATGGGGGGACAAAGGAACAAGAGGGTAGCGGAATGGATGAGAGAGGATGGTGCCGGGGTAAAGATACTGCAGGAAATGGTGAGGGAAAAAGAATGTAGGAGAGAGTTTTTGTATTTATGATTTTAGTTTTTGGGTAGTTAGAATAGTTATTTGTTTAGAGATTAGGAATAGTTGTAGTTTAGCTTAGTGTTAGAATAGGTTAATATGCCAATAAAGGTCTTGAC
The DNA here is from genome assembly GCA_910593695.2 of Ocypus olens. Taxonomy (NCBI): domain Eukaryota; kingdom Metazoa; phylum Arthropoda; class Insecta; order Coleoptera; family Staphylinidae; genus Ocypus; species Ocypus olens. The sequence goes on from OU343057.1 coordinate 17,755,628, forward strand.
AAACTTTATAATTCCCGTTTCGAAAGACGCCTATGTTCATGGACAAGCCGAGCGATAACTTTTGGTTGAGTGATGCAGCGGTCGGGCCGTGTGTTCAGCGAGATATGAACGAACTATCACAAAAAATATATTGGTCCACAGCCTATACCCTTGAACACACGGTGAACAGAGCGGCCCATTGAAAATAACATGCCAAAAAATATATTATTTATATATATTATCGCTACGCTCACCATTTTAAAGGCGCATACTATTTACATACTTTAAATTCCATAGCTCTCTGTATATATCAAATGGAGTTTAATAGCAATTATTATTCAGTGCCGGATCATGGAACATTTTGATGGTAGAGCTACTTATAGTTATTCATCGTGTATGGTGCAAAAATATGGCTAACAAGCGCAGGCACAAGATGAACCAGAATTTATTTAGCTCCCAATTCACGTTCAGAACGTGTCCGTCCCAGCCCGTTAAGGGGACGTGACATTGCAGAAAACATGCATTGTGATTTTTCTCTACCCATTGTTTTAACATTTAAAATGGCAAAATGGTGTTTTTAGAATTAATATAAAATTCGTGCTGAGATTGAAAGTAAAAGTAGTGTCATGGTTCCTTGGCTTTATATAACGAGCTACCCTTGATATTAGTATTTCTTTTCTCTCTTATAATTCTTATTAATATTAGTAAACAAATTATGCAGCTTACCTGTTGATTAGTTGACTGTCCGAAGAATGGTGTACCAAACCCACCTGCTTGTTGTGAAGTACTTGGGAATAAAGTTTGCGAAGGTTGACTGCTAAATGGTTTAGCGGGGGTCGAGCCAAATATATTACTCGAAGAAGTCGGAAATCCAAAACTACTAGCTGTGGTAACAGTGCTACCAAAAGCAGCAGCAGGTTTACCAAAAATTCCTTGACTGGTGCTCGCTTGACTGGGAACACCGAATGTAGATGCCTGTCCAAACCCATTGGTCGAACCAAACGCCGGTTTATTATCAGGCTGCCCAAACAATGATGTGGTCGCGGGTGCAGCTCCAAACGGTTGAGTTGGTGCACCAAAACCGGTCGATTGCTGTGGGCCTTTCCTATTAACAGCATAATCTTCGAAGCGGAGTTCCTCAAAAGATTTCGACTCATACTCCTTCATACAAGTAATGCTGTGGTGCTTGGTATTAATCATTGTGGTGCTACCACTCTTTTGCATAGAATCTGAACCGGTAACTGGTACAAATTTAATAACGGTTCCCGATTGAGCAGGCTGAGCACCAAATCCTGAGGATCCAAAAATACTCGTGCTAGCGGGGTTTTGAAAAACATTTGTTTGAGTAGGTTGCTGCTGAGGTGTTTGACCGAACGGGAAACTGAATCCACTGGGTTTATTTGTTTGGCCGAATGACGTACTTGGACCTCCAAAAATGCCAGTACTTTGTTGAGTTTGGTTTTGTTGACCAAATAACCCCGTAGACCCTGAAATAATTAAAACATTTACATTTCCACTTATATTGAACCTAACGAGTTACCTATTTAACTAAATTATTAAAAAACGTTTCTTCTACAGATCACAGGATACATATCGGCAGTCTCTGTGATCACTTGTAGGTTAGTGTTCATGTACGTAATGTTCAGGGTTTGATTTAATGGATGTGCAAGATCTGCAGTAAGACAGAGATACAAGGTGGGGCTGCGAGGATTGTTTTCCGAACAATTAGGTTGCAAGTAAAATTGATATCTCGTATCATCAAATACGATTGGCGGAATAAAGTAATTGAACAAGTATGTAACTTCTGGCAATGCTGTGGGAACAAACTCTTCAAAATTTGTATAAAGCCGGACGGCCACTCCCGTTAAATAAAAAACTCCATTTATATTAACATAAGGAAAGTAGTAAAAATGTTTTTGACCAGGTGGAAAATTCATTTCCGCCGCTACCCCTGGCATAAGTACGTCTTCCGATATTTCTGTTTCCATTATTAACTGCAAATAAAACAGACTCGAATAATACCGTAAAGAATGAGGAATTAATCAGAGAAACGGAATTTTTACCTTCTCAAAAGTTTTAAGACGCAAATATGGTGGCGATGATAAAAGATAACCCTATTTTTTTTCGCCGCGCCATCTATAATTACTCAACGCAAAACTTTTTCCCCTTACATTGGATTTTATCACGGAATTAAGTGTATAAAAATGTTATTTTAAATATGAAATTCAAAAGAAACCAGAACGTCGATGATTATGTAAAAACATGCGCAACATAATTAGAAAAAGGGTTGTACCGATTAACACTGCCATCTATTGACAGCGATTTCTATAAAAATTGTTTTAAATTTGACAAAAGCGTTTATAAAAAAAAGAGCCGCGGCGGAAAAAAAAAAGCTTGGAAAAATATGAGTCAATGCAAAAGTGTTACCCACAGTTTATTCTTGACAGCTGCAAAAGTGTAACCGCAAAGATGTAAGTAAACTCTTTCATTTTAATGGTTATGTTAAACAATTTCATAGTGCCTGTTGTACAAATTATCCACGCAAAATGACTTGTTCTTCGGAATTGTTGTTTCCAACATAGCATATAGGAATTAACATTGCTTGAACAGTGACGTCCAAATTAATCAAAATTTTCGAGAATTTTTCGAGATGCAGATAAATTTAGATTCAGAGCAAGAAGATGAACTTTGACATCGGAAAATCATTTTAACATATAAATACTTATTATTTCAAAATTCAAGTGTTGTGAACGTTGTTGAGTGGAGAGTTTTGAGTACCTTATTTAATTCCCTTTTCAAATGATTTCATTATTACATCCAAATCAGTATTAGCATAATTTTAGTGAGTCTTAATGGTTTACAATTAGTGAAACTTTAGTTTCTAGCTTTGCTGTTACACTTTAATGTATGCATATGATGTTGACCATTCGTCTTGGGGCTGTTCCGATGTATTCTGTAATCAAACATTATGAAACAAAACAAATGTGTCGCCAAGATACACTGTTTGAATGGTTGGCTTGCTTTGATGCGAAAAGTTTTAAACTGCAATCTGTAACTGAGTACTTACAGATTAAGTTTAAGCTCTGGTTGAAAATATTGCATTTCGTAGTTTATCTTCAAGTAATATATTACACACTCCTTTTGATGTTTTTCAACACAAATAATCAATGTCTCCTTGAGCTGTTCATTCTGCATACATATTAGTATCACAGAGATGATCCTCCGATACCAATATATTGGTTTTGTTCAAGTGCTGGTTTTCATTCCAGGTTGGAAATTTGCATGGTACACTTACTGTCATCAAAAGTAGCAGATTGAGCATTAGCTGTTCAGTTTTGTTATTTTGTTTGGGAGTTAACTGGTGTGCAAATTAGTTTGAAGGTCTTTGAGAAGTATTTTATTTAACGTGTGAATAGAAAAATCACAGCATGTTATAAAATTATTTTAGTTTAGATTTCAACCTTTTATTCTATTAAGGGGGACTTTTTGTACATGTAGCCAAATTTTTTTTTAATTTTTTTGGAAAAATTAAACGATATATAGATCTAAGGGTTCTTCCATTGCTTTTATGGTAATTTTGTTTACATTCACTATTCTTTTAGCTACCAAATACTCTATTGTATGCCCGGTACAGTGCATCAGCTACAGAGCATGCGCAAGGTGCACACCTGATAAACGGGATAAACCCAGCCCGAACGGTTGATTTTATATTAAAAAACTAAATAGATTCACAATGTAGATGAAATTTATTCGAGGTTGACATTGAGAAAACCATAAAATGTGTATTTTTTTCAAAATGGCGTCTACTCAAAGAAACATTTTCCACCTTCTTTTTAATGTTTAAGGTGCTGCAAAATTTACTGAAATTAAACTTTTTATTGATTGGTTTGGCTTTAAGGGGTTTCAATGCCAAGACTGTAAGTTAGGGGTGTTCGATTATGGAAATGAATAATCGATTTTCGATTATTTTTAATTATCGATTATATCGATTAATCGATAATCGACATTATCGATTAATCGATAATCGAAATTATCGATTAATCGAAATTATCGATTAATCGAAATGATCGATTAATCGATTAATCAAAATAAAATTATCGATTAATCGATTAATCTATTAATGAAAAATCAAATTATCGATTAATCGATTAATTGAATATTTCTCGAGTAATAATCAAAACATCAAAGTTTTGCACAGCCTCGTGAATACTGTTTTTCAATCTAATTAATGTAAATTGGAAGCTGTAATCAATTCGACTGAATTAGGACATTATCACATATAACATCCGTAGTGCTTCAAATATTACGGATCATTTTTTGCGAGTGCTTTGCGTTCATAATCACGAGGCACGAGACGAAGACAAGAACCGATTACAATGGTAAAAATGCACGAGCAAAAAAATATCCAGCACGCGGGATATTCGGAAGACTATCGCACAATTTTTAAATTAATGTAACAGACGTAATATAATAATGTCGCAATGCTTTTTGATTATTGATTTGGAATCAGTTTAAAATAGTCTTGGCTTTGACAGAAGTTAAAATTAGGACTTCTGCGTATACTCAGCAATGTTCATATTGTGTTCATCAGCAACTTATGATACTGTTGAAAGCGAATTTAAGGGATACAAAATTCAAGCATTTCCCAAGCATTGAAAAATATATCCAGACAAACAAACAATGATTTGCTTTAACCCAAGCGAAATTCTTGAAATTAAAGTTGCTGAGAAGAGAAAAATTCAATAGAAAATTTGAAGATTTTGGTAAGATTGAAAATATTGCACTATCTTCTTCAAATGTTTTTCAATAACATATCAACATAGAAGGAATTGTAAGACAAATCTCTACCATAGTTGATGCAAATCAGAATTGATAGAAATTGAAATAATCAAACTTCAAATTTATTTGTATTTGAAATACAAAAATTGTTTTAGGAAATACCCAATCTTGACAAATGTCTTGCTTTGGCTGGATTTATTTGGCGGAATCCTCATTTTCTGACGAGTATTCCAGAATTAAAAAAAAGAAATTCTTTAACTAATAACTATTTAACTATCCGATCAGTGTGTGTAAATATCTCTTTTATCGGATGATCCGGCCTTTGAAAATATTGCCAAAATGAAAGGCCAACGATCTCATTAGTATTAGTCTTATGTAAATATTTATAATGTTCCCAATTTTCTTTGTTTTTCTTATTATAAGTTCGTTTAGTCCGATAATTCAAATACATCTCTTATTCAAAGGATCTAAAAAAATAAATAATCTATTGATAGATTATTAAAATAATCATTAACAATAATGAATCAATTTATTATTCTCTGGACACTGGAGTCAAAATTCTGTAATTTTGATAATAATAATCTTTATTCGAATAAAAATAGACAATATTTAGAAACACGCACTTAATATGGAGATATTAATTCATATTAATAAATTATTACAAATAATTGTCACAGTATGTTAATATAAGCTCGGCATCATAAAAATGAGATTTAACCGATAGACTACAATTGTTTTTCATTGATATGCATTGCTGGTGCAGACTTTTCTTCGCAGAAAGTATAAACACCGGTGTATTTATTTATATTCACATGATTTATAACTCTATTGACATACCAAAGTGTACATTTCACACATGGTTCTTATTACTTTTTTGTCGATTAAGCAACATTAAAGTCTACGGCGGCGGCGGCCGAATCATGGGTTTCTTTATAAACGGACGTTTTTTTCTCGGATGAAACTCGAAAACTTGTAATAAGCTTCCATTAGTATTTATACCTACATATTTACAGCTTACCCATTTAATAAATGTAATGAATAAAGTGGATATGATGGCTTAATGTTAATATAACAGATTGGGCGGTTATTAAAATAATCAAATAATCGATTAATCGATTAATCAATTTATCGATTAATCAATTTATCGATTAATCGATTAATCAATTTATCGATTAATCGATTAATCAATTTATCGATTAATCGATCAATCAAATTATCGACTAATCGATTAATCGATCGATCAAATTATCGATTAATCGATTAATCAATCAATCAAATTATCGATTAATCGATTAATCAAATGATCGATTAATCGATTATTTTTTAGAATTAATCGAACTGTCGATTAATCGATTATTTATCGATTAATCGATTATTTTGCACAGCCCTACTGTACGTTAATTATTGCAGCCGCTATCGATTCCGGCAATTTAACCCTTTGCACTCCAGCCTAGTGGCTTGTATGGTACACTATTAGTTAAAATAAAATAAAATCTGCAATAAGACAAAATATGTATTTCTTAGCTACAATATACCGAGTGTCTGGGATAAGAGGCGAACATAGGCATTTAACATGTAAAATTTAATATGTGTAATTATTAGCTCCCCTATTCATTTTAGGGAAAAATCGTAAAGGAATATTTTTTAGGGAATTAAAAATTGTAAATGTATCATCCATTTAATTTACGTTTGTACCAGAATCCACCTCAGAAATAATTAAAATAAGTTGCACAATGTACCATTTAATAAAAACCCTTGCCATGTGTTTGACAAATCTCAAATGATGACAATAATTTTTCTAGTTAGATATCAATTCCCGCATTGTAATTACTATAAACAATAATGTTGGGCTCGTTGTTAAGTGTGAACTAGCATTCATCGGTAAACCATAGACTGTAAAAAATTTCTGACTGCATTATTTCACAGAATACGCGCCAGATTCCTTCATCCACTAGCAGTATCTCCTGATGGCATTGATATTTGTAGGAATGATAACCGTGCTTCTTCAGAATTTTCCATACAAAGAATTTAGAACGTTGCACTCACGAGCAATGCATCATATGCTAGTTGGTAGTTCAACATTTATCAAACCCAAAACTCTTTCTTCCAATTCATTGTTGCTTCTTCTGTTCTGTTTGCCTGTAATGTTAATGTTTTTGAAATAATATTTGTTGAAAGTGGACTTTTAAAATATGCTTTGAATCAACTGCCACTACATTTGCTGTATTTTCAAACGTTTTCACAAACTTGGTAATTGTTGATAGACGGAATTAGCCGATTGTTAAATAGAACCGAAAATGTCATGAACTCTAAGTAAACTGACACCACTGCAAAATGTTTTCATAATGAATACGCTCTCTTCATTGGAACAACTAAGATTATTGTTCATGGTAATTACAATGCGTGAATTAATATCTGACTAGCAAAATGATTCTAACCATAACATGACATTTGTCAAACTCATCGCAAGGGTTTTTATTAAATTATACATTGTTCAACTTATTTTTATTATTTCTGAAGTGGATTCTAGTACAAACGTAATTTTACATGTTAAATTCCTATGTTCGCCCCTTATCCCAGACACTCAGTATAAAACAAGTTCAAGTTTATAAATCTTCAACAAAATGAAAATTTTATGTTTCTTAATTTGTTACAGCTTTTTTGTTATGTCTTTCAAAACATTCACCCATATGCATGTGGGATTTTCCGGGGCAAGTATCACAGAAGTCACTAGTTTCACATTTTTTTCCTTCTTCTTGTCTGTTAGAGCATACAACACAACCTCATTTCTTTCCCTTTAGCATTATATGCAGCTTTTTATCAAGTCTGATCTCAGATGCTGAAGTTGAAGGTCTTGATCGTTCTTCTCGGAAGTCACCTACTAGTTGAACGACTAATCGCTTGACGTACTTCAAATGTAACAGTGGATTTTAATTTTTTTCTTTTCAAGCTTTCATATAAGATGTATGAATTTATGAGGCACATTTTCATACTCCAAAAAAACATTTTTCGCCACTACTTGAGAGATTTTCTCAAAAAACAGTAGCTTGCAGCATATTGATCAGTTGAATCAACACCACCCATTGAAGTCTCGTAATTAACCACAACTTTTGGTTTTTCACATTTTGTTCTTCACCCTTTTTTTTTGCTATAAATCCAACGCTATCACTAGTGCTCAATAGCGTAACTACTCTTTTCTCTTTTCAAGATGATAACATCGTCCTCCCTCTTTTATAAACAACCGATTTATTTTCGGAAAATCTATTGTGTCAGTTATTTATTTTGTATTGATTTTTAAAATCCCGATTAAATGACATTTCATTTTCATCAATTCTTCTGCCAATGGAATACTAGTATAGTATTTGCGTTCATATGGTAACCTTGTGCACCTGGTATGTTGGTCAACAGTATCTCATATAAATGCAGAGGAATTCTAGTGGTAATAGGTAATTCTGGCTTTATAAGCTTATCGGAAGTAATACTGCCGTAATAAGGAAAAATAGTGTAGACAAATCCAGTTTCTGAATCCGCCAAAACGTAAATTCTTGTACACCATTTGGTAGGTTTATTTGGATTATACGTTATAAAACAAATCCTTCCTTTGAATTTGGTGACTGATTTGTCTACAAATATATTTCTTCCTGGTATGGAATACTTCTATAATTTTGAATTGATGTACTCTAGAAAATTACTAACCCGTTGAATTCGTGTTCTAATATCGGTCTTCCGAGGATCTATTGTTTTGAAATGCAACATCCAAAATATTTGGTTAAATCGTTCTTCTAGTAAACACATGAGAAAAAATGGTATTTTAGTATCATCCTTAGTTGACCAATACTCCTGAATATTTGGCAAAGACATCGTTCCCGTATTTAGGATAACTCCGGGAAAGGCCCAGAATTCTTCCTTATTTGATCCTCTCCATGTGTGCCATATAGAATTCGTGCTAAGAGTTTCAGCCCTCAATTTGTTTTTAGCGTAGCTATTGGTTTCCGTTATAATTTCGTGTACGAGTTCATCAGTGAAATACAATTTGAAAAATTGTATGGGTTCTTCAATATTGAAAATTTGCGGCCCTGCTACTTTCTGTCCCGTTGAGAAGTTTATATTCTGCAAGGGAATGTCACTTCCTGTAATGTCTATCCATGCATTATTATCTACGGGTGCAACTTCTTCATCTTCGGAATCAGATTCAATAATCTCAATCCTTCATTTTTTTCGCGTTGGTATTATGTCACTATCATCACTATGAATTATTACTAAATATCATCAACTAATAATTCGCTTAAATTGTCCTCGTGCAATACAAAATCAAGTTCATCTTCTTCATCACTTATTTCACTATTTTCTTTGTAATTATCACTTTCATCTTTACTACACAAGTTATTGTTTACTACAACGTTATGACATGAAACAAAACAAAAACACGTATCGTGATTGCTGTTAATATAAAAACACGTTAAAAAACACACACAAGTTTATAAAAAAATACTCAAGTAAGCAAAACAAGCGCATCGCAGCAGTAGCGACAGTGGATTTAAAGTTCATATTTTAAATGTCACGTTATCGGCGACAACAGAGTGCAAAGGGTTCAAAAACCTAGTTTTCATAAAAACGCTGATAAAAATTAGCATTAATTTAGTTTTCTAGTGGTGTTTTTTTATACTATATATACAACTAATCAGCTATTCCAAAACCATACAATAAACCCTCCTCTACTTCAAATAGTTGGTTTTATTTCTTTTAACCTCTGTTGGTCTGCTTGCCAACTAGTTTCATCTTTGCGACAGGGTGCAGCTGCAGCTTTATAATGGGATTTCCCACAAAACTATCCAATATGGAAAAATTGTTTTATGGACGTATTCTAAGATTGCGAAAAGTCGAACAAAGAAAAATCGATTTTCTCGAACCAGTTTAAGGAAAATCCCCCATAATGATAGAATGCAATAATGCAATATAGGGTGTTTTAGTAGGAATGGTACATACTTATAGTTGAATTTAAGCAAAAAATTCACTTGAACATTTATCCAATTTTCAATGGCTACAGTGATTTCAATATCGAGAAGACTGCCCTAAAATAAATTGCCAATTATTATTAGTTGGATGATTAACATTAATCAGAGACGGTTTCCTATCTGAATGGTGCCAGATTCAAAAGCATATACTCAAATATTCAACAAACTGCGTGAAACTGGTGTTGTTTTCATTATGAACATGCAGTTGAGCAAAATTTGAATGCAATAGGAGACATTCTTCAATCGGTACATCTACAAGTACAAGAAGACTTTCTGCACATATCGGTTTTCCGAGTACAATGTACATTGCACGAGCATAACTTGTACCCATTTCGTGTCCAACACCTCGAACCAAGAGATCATGTCAGGATATAGAAATTTGGTGAATGGATAAATACCAATCATTGATTATTTCCACTGATATTATTTATCGATGAGGCCAATTTTACCTGTAATAACATTAATATTATGTGCAATGTTCGATGACAACCCTTGCCAGTGTATGTTGATTGATTTCCAGCAAAAATTCTTTGCAAATGTAAGGTGTGGAAATAATAACTTACTGGAGCGTCTAATTTGGAGCTCTTGAAAAATGAACCTCCAATATTGTCACAAAACGTTCTCACTTACTTACAAGGGCAGAATGATATTCCAACATGATGGATCTTCCACTCATTTCATCTGTCAGTGACTGTTCTCACTTACTCACAAGGGCCAGAATGATATTCCAACATGATGGCTCTCCCACTCATTTAATCTGTCAGGTGACTCAATACCTAAACCAAACTTATGCAAAACGGTGGATCAACCGTGGTGGTCCCATCAATTCGGAAATATACCATTAGATTAAGCTTTGGGGATGGATGAAAGCTGATGTTATTAAGAAAAGGTAATGAATTAATCGCTTCCAAGATGCACAATTAAAGGAGCATCATGAGGACCTGCAAAGCACAATTAATAACATTTTCACGAGAACAGCAAGGTGTGTTGAGCTTGGCAGTGCAATTTTTTATTTATTTAAAATTTATAATCATATAATAAATTCATTTTTAATTGATGTATCTCAGTAATCATTGAGAATTGGACACATGTTCATATAATTTCTTTGCTCAAAATGAACGATACTATAACATATTATAGTATGTACCATTCCTCCTGAAATACCCTGTATAATTTGTGACACAACTATGATGTATCATAGTGCTAGCCAAAAAGGTAGTAATAATACTTATTTGAGTGGATTTTATAAAAAACTTCAATTAGTTTACATTATATTGGGTGTGTATAAATTGGCGGATAATCTACAGGTGGGGATATACTTCCTAAAATTCTGAATAAAAAATATCAATGCAAAAATGTTGTATCATGCCATATAGGCCATCAGGAGCCATTTAAAAGAAATGTACATATGGCAACATGGCATTTATGAGCTGTCCTGTTTTTCAATAATCTCATGATTAATGTGGGTTGGGTGAGAGTAGAAGAGTAATAATGATTCTTCTACTCTGACCCAACCCACATGTACATTTCTTTTGAGAGCGCGTTTATTTCAGATGTATATGCAAGGTAAAACAGATTATGTGTTGAGAGAAGTCTATTTTGACACACGGTAACTAATACAAACTGATAATAACGAGGAAAGCAGAATAGACACAAAATTGGAACTAGCAGGTTTGAATGAATTTGTTGTGTCAAAAGTGACATAAGCGGGTATTGACGTTGCCAGATCTACTTTATATGAAAATAAGCTAATTAAGAAGTGTTAAAAATACAGTTTGAGATAGAAAGATAGCACACTGACAAATAATTTTCAAACTAGTTATACTACCAAAATTGCAGGGTTTTCTGTAAATTAATATCGAGTAATAATGCATATTTATGTTCAAACTTTGTTCCGGAAGAATATCGTCACGCGTAATTTATCCGCCAATTTATACACACGATATATATTGAAAATATCTAGTTAACAATGTGTCATATTTGAATATTAGGGTAGGAATTAAATGTATTATTTAAATTTTAGGCCTAAGAGAAATTTTTCGCAATCATTCCAACAAAACAAGACAGGAGATGATAATGTATCCGATGACTCTGATGACTCTGCCAATGAAACTAGATTAATACATAAAAAACTGAGACTTTTTCATCAACAAGTAACATTATTTGATTGGGATGGGCCATCTACATCAATGGGGCATAGCTTTTATGAAATGAGAGACCCACAAACAAATTTATCAGATGAAAGTTTGCTATCTAGCAATGTATCCACACTATCATCCTATTCTGAAGATGAGCATGAATTCCCAACCTCGGAGGAGCTTGAAAGGTTATATCCGTCTTGTTCGTTTGAAACATTTCAAGGAAACTCAAGTTCAGGAAGTGAAATTGTAAAACAAGTACAAGATGCAGATAATAGCAACTACCCAAGTTGCTCTCTCCAAGAAGGAGATGCAAGTTCCACTCAAAGACAAAATCTGACTCCAGATCAGACTGTTGCTAGGGAAACAAGAGGAAAAAGGAAAAGGAAGCACAATACCAAGCAAGATATGGAGTAAGTTTTCTTGTTTATTAAATATCATAAAATATTTATTTCGCTTCTTCTATAATTATAGGCTCGAAGAATCCCTTATAAATGACTTTGAGAAAATACATCTCGTACGGACAACAACAGTGGAAGAAAATCTTAATTTACTTCACGATTTAACAGATGAAGAAGTAGCCTCGCAAGCAGAAAATGACAATGATGAATTAGATGAGAGGCCTTCAAAGAAGTGTAAAATGTCAGAAAGCTGTGATGACCCCAATAAAAGTGATGACGTGGATGAACACTAAAAGGGTTAATAATTAATACTCTTCTAGAAAATGTATAGTTTATGCCTAAATTTATTTTTATGTTTAAAATATTTATATTCAATCGTTACTTGTTAATGTTCAAATACCCAAGTGAAATACACTTTTTTGAAATAGTAGTTAATGTATTTGTTGGATTTACCTACCTTTTTTCAATCAATAGCTTGAATAATTTATAACTGTGTTTCCTAAACTACTTGTCCTTCTCAAGGGAGTCTAAATAACCATATAATTATTTTGAAAGAAACACAATATGATGGTATGTGGTAGTCCATTTTCAAGTAACTTTCGTCATTTTATACCACTATTTTTTGTATAATGCAACAACAAACACTTTGTTTACTTTGGATTATAAAAAATACTTTCAACCTATGCAGGTAATTATCAAGTATGAAAAAGAAATAATAATAATAATAATAGTTTATTGATGCGAATGATTAAAATCTTACACAAGTCAATACACAATACATAACATAGTTGTTTAAATAGAACAACATATATAATAGATAGCCGACAACAAAGAGACTAACATACAGAAATTGATACTTAGAACCGTCCTCATGAAATGAAGCTACTGTTATAATCATCGAATGCGTAAAAGGCATTGATTATGAGGTAATTTTTACACCATCTTTTGAAATGAATGAGAGGCAGTTGTTGGATACCTGACGGAAGTTTATTAAAAAAATTCACACCATAGTATCTCACCCCAGTTTTGCTTTTTGAGAATCGGAACTGCTGCAGCCTTATGTCGTTTTGTGCCTGTGTGCTGTGATTGTGGTAATATTTATTGTGGTTGAAACTGTGTAAGTTACATTTCACATATATAAGACATTCCATTATAAAAATACTAGGTGCGGTCATAACTTTATATTTCTGAAATGCTTCCTAGCAATCTTGCCTATATCCAAGTCCCGCTAATACCCTGATCGTGCGTCTTTGGACTCTAAAAACATCACCCATGATTGGCGTATGGCCCCATAGGATAATACTATATTTAATGTGCGAATGAATAGAACTATAATAGATACTCAGCAGCATTTTATCCCCCACGGAGCGAGTCAGATTCCGTAGTAGATACACCTTTGCAGACAGCCTTATTTGTAGGTTATTTCCATAGGGCTGCCACGACAAATGAGTATCCAACACAAGTCTTAGAAACTTTGCAGATGAATTGTCTCCCACAGAGTCACGTTTTAGGGAGAATTTTAGTTCAACTGTTTTCCCCTTATTAAATTTTAATTTATTGCTGTTGAACCATGAATCTGCAACTATCATCATATCCGACTTTAATTGTTCCTTCGCGCAGTTGTTGGTGTTTCCTTTTACTGATATGCTGGTATCATCGGCATTGAGAACTATCGAGGCGGCTGGGAAATGTCCAGGGAGGTCATTTATATATAATAAAAATAGTAAGGGTCCTAAAATTTCTTGCTCACTGGAGATTTCATTCTTGATTACAAACTTTTGCTTGCGGTTGGCTAGATAAGACACCAACAATTAACAGCTTGAAGAGCTAAAATATTATAGTAATATAGTTTCCTCAGCAGTATTGCATGATTAACACAATCAAAGGCTTTGCTGAGATCAAGTAGACTGCAGACAGCACTTTCACGATTTTCAAAAGCATCAATAATATAGTTTACAAATCTGTTGATTGCCATCATTGTCGACTTGCCCTGCCTGAAATCAAATTGAGCATCGCCGAGAATATGGTTCGATTCTAAATATTTAGTAATTTGTTCGGACATAATAACCTCAATAATCTTGGATATTATCGGGAGTATTGCGATAGGACGATAGTTGTTCACATCATCTGCATCCACGCTCTAATAAAGAGGTATACATTTTGCTGTTTTGCGTCTGGGAAAATACACATTTTAATATAACAATTTATTAAATAGGTGAACGGAATAATTAAGATATCAATTACAGTAATTATTAATTCTATATTAAGATCATAAATATCTCTGCTTGCTTTTTGCTTCAGACTCATTACTGTTTCTCTGACTTTGGCACATGATATTTCTTCAAAAGAGAAATAATTGTTATTCATATTATACGATCGCAGTAACAACATTACAGGATCTTGATTAGTGTCTGGTATTGACTGCATTACGGTTTGAGCCACATTTGAAAAAAACATATTAAATTGACAGACTGGATGTTTTATTGATGAAAATAATTGTTTAAAATTACAAAACTTTCGAAGAATGACTACTTGCAAAGTTGCACAACAGACTTAATAAAACTCAGGGTTTTCAGAAGCGTTTCACGGCTTTACAAGAGCTTAATAAGAAAACGATTAAATCTGCCTGCCAGTTAAGAAGGTTAGCATGAGCGTTAAGTTTTAAAGTTAAACTTTGATGGCTGTAATTTGCCATTGAATAAAACGATATAGAAAAATCCATTTAAATTACACTCAGAATGTTTTTTTTGCAACGATATAAGTGTATTGAAAAATTCACTATCTATTAACGACAATATTTTGAGAAAGTCTTGACTTTCATTTTTTGTAGAGAGAGGGACAGACGCAATCTGATAATCAAGTTCAATTTTGCTAATTCAAGATCATGGATCAATTAAATAGGGATATAAGAATGAAAATCATTTTTGCAATTTGATTTGATACCAATTATTTTATTTTTATTTTTTTTGTGGTTGCAATAGTCATTTGCACTTTTGTGAAATGGATGATTTTGTTATTAATTGTATTGGCAAACGTTATCCAAAAATTAATCAGACCCCTAGAAACTGATGTTTTAAATAATTTAAGCTTCCGAAAATTACAATTTAATATTAATTTACATCATTGTAAAATGTTGCCAAATATCTTTTGAGAGAATATTGTTAAAAACTAATACACTTTATTATATAATATGTGGAATCACTTGACTTGTCTGAGCACTATAAAATAAAAAGGCAAATGAAACATGCAAGTTTATTTTGCAGTTGTACAAAAATATGTTCTATTGCAATACAAAAAAAATCTTTGCTAAAATAAGTAGAAATATTTAAGGAATAAATCGGCTGTAAAGGTTGATATTTAAAGATTAGTACAAACATAATTTAAAAAAACACCAAGCTTATGATAATACAGATTCAATACATCAACTGATGCTTTAATTGTGAAGTCTTGTGGGAAGCCATTGGCTTATCGACAATAACTGAAGAACCCATAATCTTAACACCTTCGCTGCCACCGAAATTGGGATTGCTTCAAAAATGAAAATTTACTCTACGGAATCAAAATTTTTTTTATGCGCACTAAGGCGCAAGTGGCATATTGGACCACATTTTGTAGCGATGCATACTAATAGTTGATTTTTAAACACGCTTGTGCATCAAGGGCACATGCGTAAATATGAGTCGGACGCACTAGTGCGTCGGTGGCAGCGAATGTGTTAATCACTGCATCTCAGACAATTTCACAAGAATTAAGTGACAATACGTAGGAACGTTTTATCTACTTAAAATGTGCCAGAATTTTGGTTGAGATGTCACATGGCCAAAAAAGAATTCACTACATCCTTTTTTGCAAAAATACGGCTCCCATTTGCAGACACAGATGTTGCCTAGGTGCCTCAAAGCTTAGGAAACGACTCTGACGACATTAACTCCATGAACTCTCAAATATTTGAATCGTATCACTTATGGCATTTTGATCATTGACTTCACATATTTGGTGATAAATAATGCTGGTGTCTAATTTTTCACATTAGGAACCACAAATAGAACGCATTTCACTGTCGAAAACCTGTCCGCCGTCCTCTTAATATTTCTGTCACTTGATGTTAGAAAAGGGAGATCAGTGTCCATGTATTAAAGACATCTTTTCAATTAGTATTTACTTTCCATATGTTGGTAAATTTTATCACTGAAATAGTATTTTGCCTGCAATTCTGACAAATCAATTACTAAGGTGACCAATCGTCCACCTTTAGGGAGGACAGTCCTTCTTTTGTAAGTTCTGTCCTCCCTCAAAAAGTGTCCTCCTTTTTGATGTTTGTAACTCTTTTACCTAAAGAAATGTCAGACATTAAAATAGACGACAATTATTATACCTCTTTGAAGAAATTAGAAGACTGAATGTTTTTTCTAGTACGGCTGAGGAACAAGAGGTAATAATATAGATAGGTGCGGTCACGCAGCCAGCCACCTCTGCAACTGACAATACCTATCTGTATTACCACCTCTTTTTCCTCGGCCGTACCAGAAAAAACCCCACGAACCGTCACTGTAACACAGTCACTTTGATTCTATTTATATAATTTTATCCCTGCGCTGGCCTGACTGGTGTCGAGGAAGCTTGCATTGACCACAACTTGGGAACCCAAAACTTGAAATTAGTTCGTTTATACCATTATTGTCATTTGGTTAAAAGAAGTTTTCTCCTTGCTCGGTATTCATTCAATTCTTTTTTATATTCACACATACCTTTGTGTTTTGTTATGACCTGTATGTTATTTATTTATTATCATATTATATGCCTACTACGAATTGTCGGCGCCATGTTCGGGAACATGGAGCGATGTGGTGAGGGTTGTCGAGACACTTTAAATCCGCACACCGCCTTACAATGTTTACTTACAGTTTTCCATCCCAAAAGGTTAGTTGATAGTAACGAAATTAAAATATCGTAAATATTATTGCGACCGTGCGTGTATATGCTGTTGCCTATCGGCGTCGATGAGCACAATACACAGCGCCATCTATAAAAGGTACAAAATTCAAGGTGTGACAAATATTTACATTTTAAAATTAAGACAGCAATGAGCAGTTGATCAATTGAAATTTGCTCCACAAAAAATGTTGCTCGGGTAGTTCGCCATCTATTAATACCCGCCATAAGTTTTTTACTAGGAAATGGCGAGTAAACAAGCGCATCTATAAAAACTGAAAACGGTTGAAACGTCAAGGAAAACGTGTGAGAGAATACTGTAATTCCTACCAACAGTTTATTTTAAATTGTAAAATATGTAAGTTTTCCATCCCGAAAGGTTAGTTGGACAGTAACGGAATTAAAATATCGTAAATATTAGTGCGACCGTGCGTGCACATGCTGTTGCCTATCGACACATTTTGCAGCGCAAGTAAACAAGCGCATCTATAAAAACCGAACACAGTTGATACGTCAATGAAAACGTGTGAGAGAATACTGTAATTCCTACCCAGTTTATTTTGAATTGCAAAAAATGTAAGTTGCTTTTATAATTTTTATTTTCCTAACCATTATTCAAGTATCATACAAATGTAAAGGGGTGATATTTTGGTTATGTTAAAAAAATATTTAACAGTAGTAGTCGGTATAGCAGTTTTACAAATTACAACCAAAAAAATTTTATAATTTAGTTCCCAGTGGTTTTTTGCATTTCCTAGGGTGTGTTTTCGGTATAGTTGATGTACAATGTCAGGGGCGGACATTTTTTCAGATGATGAATCCATGATGGGTGGCTGTGACAGGGTAAGATTGGATTTATTCACGCCGATGTTGATAAAGGTTTAGGTTATTTTCAGTTTTTTCTGTACAATTTCTACAACACAGCCAAAGAACATATAAGGTGAAGTCGGATATGATCGGACCGGTTTTTGCAAAGTTCAACTTTTAACACATTTATTTTTATGTCCTTTTTTAAATATCTAACATATATTGGTATCAACGCAAAGTAGAATGAATACTCTATAATTTGTATTGAAAAAATACCAATTTCTTTGGAAACCCAAATAGCTATTTAAAACCAATTGAAATGTATCTTACTGTGTTCTGGGGCAAACTCGAAATAATTCATAAAACATTTAGAGAATACCATTTACTGCATTAAAATAAGTTGATTAGTTTAAAAATTACACACTTCTGAAGAAATTCCTTTTTTTACTTCCATAGAGAAAAAAGTTTATTCAAATAGAAAAACCATACAAAGCATCATATTTTTAGCAAACAAACAAGTAAATGCAACTCTCAAAACATATTTTAAACAGTTCGTTTTGGTAATTTATCAATAAAACTTTTCAAATTTAATTTTCATCAACGCATCTTTCACATTCATATTGCGTTTTCTTTGATCCATTATTACACATTCCACAGACCCATTCCATACAAGTTATGTATTGAATCCATGATCTTCTATCAGTGTAATATTGGTAATCACATTTGAAGATTGTACATAAGTCGTCAGAGCTGTCATCTTTTTTTAATTAAACAATAATTCATTTATTCATTACTTCTTCTGAGGTATTCACTTCGGCTCCTGTCCCAACTCTTTTTTTCTTTTGAATGTTTGATTTAACGTTTGTCTTTACAGTTTCCAATAATAGATTTTCAAATGTGACTGATGTTGTTGGTTGAGGACTATCACAGACGAAAAGAGAACTGTTTCTAGAAGATTGTGGTAACATTTCAGCACTTCTGTCTTCAATGAAGCTAATAGTTTCCTCAACTGGACTATCCATTTAGTCAAAAGTGAAATTAATCAATATAGGTGGATGACAAACAGCTTCTTCAATAATGGATAGTTCCTCATTCATTTTAGGAGGATCTTTGGCATTTGCTTTTTGCCATTCTTTTATGGCAATGGCAGAGAACACGGAGTCCGCCAAATATCTCCAATTATTACAGAAAACTGTTTTTTGGAAGCTTTATTCCAATATGTTTTGTTTGCCACGCGACTAATTTTTGATTCCAAGTTGACTTTAATGGTTTAAAGACACTTAGGTCTAATGGTTGGAGTACGTAACTTATATGTGGTGGAAGTTTTAAAACGGTAACTGTTAATTCATGACCTTTTTCTATTAATTTGATACTAATATGGGCAGAATGCCCATCATATATTAATAAGGTTGGGCGGCTTGGATCAATAGATTTCAAAACTTGTTTTTGAAAATAATTTTCAAATACAGTTGATTCCATCCAACTATTGGCAGTCGCAGCATACGTGGTCCCAGATATTTTTTCTTTTAAAAATAATATGTGGTAGGACTTTTTCATCTGAAGCAGACACTGCTGGTAGAAATGTTGTTTCTTCCAGGAGCACTTACTACTCGTATGTAAGACAGGTTTTTAGCACCAAATACTGTAATTTATTTATTTAATGTAAACTTTGAACAACATTCTCCATACTTAACAAAAATAAGCTTAAAAAAAACACAATTTTTCCTTAAAAATCACAACACTTTTTTTTAGGTTATATAATGAATATAATAATGAATATCTAATACGGTTATTCCCCGCATGAATGAGAGACATCTCCATGGATCGCCTCATAATAATTTAATGCAAACCAAGTGCTTACTTTATTACCACTATATCACCCTATATATGTCAGTAAGTCTTGCACTCAGCATAAGATTTTTACATATAAACCAGTGCCATCGATTTCACTCAGGCAACTCAGGCATCACCTGAGTGCGGCTAAATTGTAATGTTATAATTAATACATATTAACATAACATGACGTAATGTGTTTAGAAACATCTATGTTTAGAAATGAGTTGTAATAACTTTGTTTTACCACTATAACACAATTGAAATAAGAAACATTTTAACAGTACGCAGATTGTTTTTAAAATGACAAATGAACTATCTGCAAAACTTTTTTGTTCATCACTAAATTTGTATTTAGGAACAGGGCAGCTTTAACAAGTTTGCTAGAAACAGCCTGATGTAAATTCTTATATTTTAAATCAAACTGTTTTGAGGTTACCCTTCATGAAGTAATGCTTTATTTTCAAGTAAAATTCAAATAGTCCATCTATATTTGGTAAAACTGCAAAGCTTTTTTTTGTGAATATATTCAGTCTGAGGATGAAAACCCTAAAATTAATTTAAAAATACACAACTTTTCATGATCTACAACAAATCACTTATCGAAATAACTACAATCCCTAATGCTTTACCAAATCCAGCCAAGCAAAAGCATATACTTTCAACAACTCTCCTGATTTTTCTGAAAGTATTTACAAAACATTTTCTCAAAGACCTATTTCTAGGAAATAGCATTGCCTTAGGTATCACTATTTTTACAGTTTACACTGATTTAAAAAATGGCTTACAATGGCTTCTAAAATTTTGTTTACTCATAGTTGCCCGCTGTAGTGATTAAATCAGAAACAGGAGGTTTCTTGCAGTTGATTTCATTAACATCAAATCTTGAAGAATTTTTGAATTTTTTACATTGCATGGGCTGGAGAATATAAGTTTTAGTTAGTCATAGTTAGTATAGTTGTAAACGTGCATTTCATTTTTATAATTTTGTAATTTTTAACTCTAGATATATATTTGTATTTTAATTTGTAATGACCTTCCGTAAATAAATAATTATGACATTGCAATATCAAAATAGAAATATGTTATTTTAGGAAGAGGAGACATTTCTATGGAAAATTGAAACTACACGACATCGACAATGACAATTTATCCGATGACTCCGATTCCTCTACTAATGAACGCAGAAAAATCTGTAAAAAGCTGCGACTTATCCAGGCTGAAACTATAGCATCCGATGGCGAGGAGGTATCTACATCCACTAATACAACAGAAGACTCTTCTAAAAAACTACAAGCCAATAGATCTGAGGGAAGTTCTATCAGTGTTATATCTAGCAATGAAACTTTCTATTCATTGTCATCTCTATTTGATGACAGTGACCCAAATGAGGAGCAAGAGCCAGAACCGCACTGTTCAAATGCTACAAGTGAAGCAAAAGTTGCACAACCTGCAAGTGAGAATGTTAAGCAAACAGACGATGCAGGTAGCAGCAGTTCAATAAGCGTCATAGAGGATCCTAACGAAATACCCCAAGAAACTGCTCAAGCACAAAATCAAGATAAGAACAAACGTTCTGCTAAAACACGAAATCGCAAAAGTACCCGGTATGTTCATAGTAATGATGAATCATCATCTTCATATGAAAAAGCTCCTAAGGAACAAGTTAAGTGGCCTCAAAGTATTAAAAGGAAAAGGCGGAATACAAAGAAAGATAAAATGTAAGTTTTATTATTGTAAGATGAATAATATTAAATTTTAATGCGGACAGTATCTAATTTAAGACTACCAATATAAGATAGGGACTTTCAAACCAAATAAAGATGGGTTAGAGAAGCGTATGGCAACCACGTGCTACTAGGTGGCACGTGAAAGGATTTTTGGTGGCACACCTTGAAAGTGACAATTATGAAATATATTATAAACCTGTATCGAAATTGTTTAACTGAAGAAAATTCAGAAATGTGCATAAAATTAAAAACTTGAAACTATGAACCAAATTTAAAACTTCAATATTTGAACATCAATGGAGTCACTCATGTTTAAATATTGTAATTTTAACTTTCTCTGTTACTAAGTACTAGTAACTTTTGTGGTCTTGAAAATAAAAAAAAAAATTTTTTGTGGAAATATCCGTTTGGAGGTCTATAAGTTCCCATTAGTGTTATTTGACAATCCGAAGAACTGAGAAGCTTTTGATAAAATTTCGTATACCGGAAGTGGGTGTTTACCTTTTTTAACCATTTTTTGTTTTTTTTTGCAATAATATTTTAAATATGAAAAAAAATTACAAAAACAAATATTGGAGACAACAGATATTCGAGAAAAAAATTTATTAAATTTATTCATTCAGTTATAGAAAAACTTTTGTTAATGCATGTTTGTCATAAACTTCTTGATTATTTGAAATATTAAAAAATCTGTTATTTTTGTCTATAATTTTGAAATCGAATTTACATTAACATTAACCCTTAATAGTCACACCTCCGAAAACTGACGTAATAATCATTCGGGGTGTGGTACACCCCACGCCTTTGAACTTCGGTCAATTAATGTAAAAATGACAAAAAAACAAAAAAAAAACAATCTGGGATGCGTTTTGAACCTCTAGTTACAAGAATATGTGAATAGTTTTCGAAACCTGCAACTTTACAAGTGAAAAAAAATGTTGCAAAAAAATTCCGCAAAATTTGAGTTTTTTTTGCAAAAAATACGGTAATCATTTCAATTTTCAGCTAAAAAAAAATAGTTTGAACCTGAAATAGTATCATTCCAAGTGGTATTAATATATTTTGCGACCTTTCCAATCCCTTCCAAAAAGTATATTTATTTTCACGATCGAAGGTGGGATTTTTACGAAAAAATTATATTAGTATTTTTCTGTTATAAAGTCAATTTAATGTTAAATATGAATATGAAAATATTTTTAAAACTATTATTATAAAGAAAACAGTCTCTTATACTAAAAAGACAATTATTTGATCCCAAAAGAGCATTCGGCGCACATATAAATATGTGAGATGTATGTCGCACATATTTATCTCGCAACTGCGACACAGCATGTGCGACTTTTTGTCGCTTCTTCTGGAACAAATATCGCAGCGCTTGTGTGACGGCAATCTCGGAATAATCCACAGAGAAAAAAATGCTCAGAATTTTTTTCTGGCACAATGATCACACGGGGTGTCGTACACCCCACAATTTTTCACGAGTCGACTCAAACAGGTACCACATTAACACTGACGCGTTAGCTCAAATAATACCTATTGGGGTCCACAATAGAAGGTTCAAACTATCTGTAGATGGAGTAACATGTCTCGTTTACTTTCAATTTCAGGGCCTTATTCAACGTCGAAAAAAGGCTGGGGTGTATCGCACCCCTAGTGACTATTAAAGGTTAATTACAGAGAATGACATGTCGACTGCCACGTTAATTTTCAGGATCCGGTCAAAATACACAATATGATTTAATCACTTGATATTATTCTAAACTGCAATTATGGTATAAAATAATCACCAAAAAGGTGCTGTTTTTGAAAAATATTCTTTTCTTTTTTAAATAACTTTAATGTCATTTATTTGTGAAAAAATGATCTATTCAAGTTAAACTTGATCTTCTCTTTCTAGAATGTATATATGCTTATTTACACTAATATTCCACGATTGTACTTGAAACTCCATGGTAATGGCAAGAAAATTAACTACGACATAACTCTCAGTCGGTTTCCTGGACCGGTATGCAAACCATGAAATATCCTGTAGTTGGCAGTCAACGTGTTAAGTTTTTCTGTAATCACATGTCGTTTAGTAAAACTGGAGAAAGTTACATGATGGCCCAGTCAATAATTTTTATTTTAGGTCTGAAGAATTCCTTGTGAATAAGTTCAAGAAAATAAGGATCGGAGACAAGAAAACAGTGGACGAAAGCCTTAAAAATCTGCTGAGTAAACTAACAAAAGAAGAAGAAGAAGCAGATGATGAAAGTGATGATATTGATGTACCAATCGCAGGGCCGTCACATATGGGTAGACCTCCAGATGATGATGATAGCCCTGGTAGATTTGCTGCAGTGAACCTATAGAGGGAAAAATAAACTTCTACGCAGTCTAATATACTATTTATATATTTTAACTTTTATAATGTTTATAAAGAGTTTGCAAGTTTATTAATTTTTTTTTCAAAATGAATTTACCCTTTATATGTTATTTGTAGCAGCAAAAAAATATGCTGAGGTACTGAATCTGTTGGGCTCTACTTTACATGTGAATCATATTCATAAAACATTTGGTACATTTTATATAGGCTAATGATGTATATGTACAGCTAAGACGACCTCTAAATAACCTCTACTCAACAAAATGGTGTTATTTACTGCACTGCTCCTATTCAAAATTAACATAAATTCGACGTTATTCAAATTACCATACGAGATCATTTTCCAAGAAGGGCCCCGCCGCTGAATGTCTTTGAAAACAATGAATTTATGGGAGATAGTGATGAAGAAGGTCTTCTCAGAATTGAAGAAGTCGGTACGGAAGCAGATTCATCTGACAAGATAACAGGGATTGAATTTGCTATCTACAGTGAGGGTGAAAATTCTGTAACACCAGTCCCAATAAATTCTTTTACACAAGCAATACATAATTTTGAAGCAGATAATGTTGGGTTAGTTGGAGCTTTAAAAAATACCTGAAGTTATGTAGATTGCTTCATAGTATTTTTCACTGCAGAATAAATGGAGAAATATATAATTACTTTATTTACATCCAGAAAAATGAACAAGGTGTAAACATTGGATGACCCTCTTCTAGGCAAACAAATTTTATTCAGAACTTTTTTTGATCCGATGTATACAGGAACTAGTACTCAAAGAAAACATTTCCAAGATAGTATAGGAAAATCCAGAAATATTGTCCATTGGAGCCCTATTTGGAAAGAGGACATACACTGTATATATAACCATAAAACTAATGCTTGTGGAACAGTAGATAAAAATAGAAATCACTAGAGAAACAGATGGATGTGATACGAAGATGATGCAAATAAAGTAAAAAGACAAAAACCAGAATGCAACAAAGATTACAATAGTACACCTCTGGTATGATTAACCGGCAGAATTTCTTCCGGTTACGGAAGGTAACCCCCAGTTATATGCATTATAGGTTCTGAATGACAACTAAAATGCGGATATACAGGGTTGGTAGTCAAACCACACTATTTAAAAAAGCTTCTGTGACTTTGATGTTCTACACATTTCGAAGTTTTGAAATATGAATGGTTGGACTGCTGAACGGGGAGGTGTCGCTGTTACTGCGTATTTAGAAAATGGCCAAAGTTTTATAGGTGCACAAAGCGAAATTCCAGTTACATATTCATCTTCCACCTCGTGCTCCTGTTCCAAGCAGGAAAGCCATTTCTGTTTGGGTAAACAACAACAGCGGGCCAAATAACTGGAAGAAGAGGTGGTAGTGTAAGAACTGTCCGGAGACCAGAGAATGTGAAATCTGCACAAGTAGCGATTACAGGAAGCCCTCAATGATCTGCCAAGCGCCACACGATTGCTCTAGGACCTTCATCTCGAACAGCAAGAAGAATTTTTGATCATAATAATCAAGTTAAGGGAATGGTTTCAGTTCTAGCAGCAGTTATCAACTTAGCAGTCATTACAGAATATATTAGTGAAGTTTTAGATAATCGGGATCAGTTAGATGTCATTTACACGGATTTTCCCGTGCTTTTAATACAATTGATCATCAAATTTTGTTGAATAAGCTGAATTAAGTTATTCTATGTAATTAAGATACTGCTCAGAGGTATTTCTAGACATCGTGGAGGCATTTGACAAGGTATGGACTATTGTGCAAGATTAAGCAAGAGCTACCATATCACATGTATGAGATGCTTAAGACATACCTAACTGACAGACACTTCCTAGTAAAATGCGAGGATGAGGTAACTGAGCTAAAACCAATACAATCTGGTGTGCCACAAGGAAGCGTACTCGGCCCAGTATTATAGCTCCTATATACTGCAGACTTACCGAGCACAGAAGTGAGTGGTTTGGGAGGGGGTGAAGGTGGCGGCGTGGGTGAAGGAGAAAATGAGAGAGGTGGATGCGCAGGAGAGACAGGGACGGATTGAAAGGAGTGAATATAATGATATGTATGGGAGGTGGCAGGTGTACGGAAGAATACCGGAGTATTGGGGGGGAGGGGAATGGAGTAGGGAGGGGAGGGTGAGGTTGGCAAGGGCGAGGTGCGGGTCGGGAGAGAAAGGGAGGAAGAGGTGGATGGGGGAGGAGATGTGGGTTGTGTGAGTGGGGGAAGGATACATGGAAGCACCTGGCGGAGGAATGCGAGGGGGTAAAAGAAGAATGGGTAGGAGTGAGAGGGAATAGAAAGGTGACGGAATGGATGAGAGAGGATGGGGCGGGAGTGAAGACGCTGGAGAAGGTGGGATGGGAAAAGGAGGGTAGAGGAAAAGTATAATATATATAAATATGTAAGGTTACATGCCAATAAAGTTGTTTTTTTAATTATATTGTATATTAATGACTTAATTCATTCATTAACCTGTAATGTGTTAGCATACGCTGATAATTTAAAAATATTTGCAACTATTAATAACTTTTGATGCACTTTTACTTCAAGATAATTTGGACAAAATTACTCATTGGTGCAATTTAAATATGTTAAGATTAAACATTAAGAAGTGCTCTGTTGTTACCTACACTCGTAAAGGTTCTTGTTTTAATTTTGCCTATAATGTTAATGGTATTGTATTACTTAAGCTAAGCGAGGTTAGAGATCGGGGTATTGTTTGACTCTCAAATTACATTTATTGGCCCTATAACTCAGTTATGCCTGAGTGCATCTTAATCACTTGGTTTCATTATGCGTATTTGTAAATATTTTACAGATCCTTCCGTTATTAAATCACTGTATTCTGCATTAGTTCAGAGCAAACTTGAATATGCGTCTGTTATTTGGTCTCCCCATTACACATATCTCATATTGATAGTTGAGCAGATTTTGAATCACTTTCCAGTCGTCGATTGTTGTAGTGCAGTAGTTATGTTTAACTTCTACACAACTTAGTTGAATGTCCTGCTCTTCTTGGGAAAGTACAAATTGCTGTTTCCAGACTAGCTTCTCGCTACACAAATATGTTTTACCTACCGACCGTCAAATCAAATTTACTTTACAAATTTACTGAACTCACCAATTTTTAGAATGAGTAAAAACACAAATAATCTAGAAGATATTTTTCATTCTTATAAACGTAAGCCGAATTGATGATTTTGGTAATATACATATACTTTTGTTTTGTTTCTTTTGTTTACTTTGTTATGTATTTTTTTAAATTTATTTTCTGTTTTAATTTTTTATAATTATTACATATTATTTTAATTTAATTATGATTTATGAATTATTTTTGTTAATTAGCTTTCTTAGTATTAAAATTATTTTATATCATTATTATTATTATGACTTACACTTGCACCCATATAAAATTCAAATAGTGCAATATTTGAACCCTACAGATTATCCTATCCGCATTGGCTTTTGTGAGCACATTACAGATGCTTGAAGATGATCCACAGTTCAGCTATGTTCTATTTCTGCGAAAATTTACACTTGTAGCTCTTTCGTTTGTGCACTTGCTCTGGGCAATCTAGTTTTATACTATATATTTATAGTAGTAGTCCGCCATTACATTCCTGTCCTATCGCCCTTAATAGAGCTCTTCCATGATCATCAGCACCTGGCGAAAGTGTTCACATTGTTCGTCACTTACAGCCCTAAAGTTTTTTGGGAATTCATCAAGGTGACTGTTCAAGAAATGTTGCACCCCAGTTAGCGGAAAGACAACAACTTTCAGTAAACAGAAATTCATAGTTTACACACAAGTCACACGTCTAATGATAGTTTTTCTTTCGGCTCGTTTTCGGTGCGAAGAAGATGACTAATTTCGGGACATTTACGCGGGAACTAATGATGCGCCCGAACACGCTAGCTCGACATTTAAAATAACAACAAAAAGAAAACGCCAGGTTGTTCGTGAGGTTTATTTCTATATTAGTATGCTGAACTAAATTTAAATAAAACAAAAAATTGAGGCGAAAATTTTAGATGTCGAAATTGGCCGAACGCGCGCGATTATTCCGTTATTCCTCGGCACCTGTGCAAAATATGAAAAGAACGGAAAACGAGAAGTTGTTCGTTAAGTTTCTTGCTACAAAAGTATGGTGAAGTGAATTTCAAGAAAACAGAAAAATGAGGCGAAAATTTAAGATGTCCAAATTGGCCGAATTCGCGTGATTTGGCAGCTATTCCTCGGCACCTGTGCAAAACATGAAAAAATGAAAAACGGGAGGTTATTTGTGAAATATTTGGCTCAAAAAGTAGGCCAACCCCATTACTCTGACGTTATTCATTGGAGAGCAATTAAATAAATTCAACACCCAACTACAGAAATAATGACAAATCAAAATGTCAAATTGCATGATAACCGTAGCTTGCAGAAGAAAACTGATTTCAGATTTGAAATCAGCATTGCCAAAATACTCAGAATCAGTTAAAAAATCTCATGCAACAGGAAATATATTTTTTTTTGTTGCCCAGTGCAATCTATGGATTAGCGATGAGGCATGTTTCCACCTCAGTAGATATGTAAATAAACATCATTTTTGCTATTGGGCCGATGCCAATCCTCAAGAAATTTACCATTCGGCCAAAGTGACAGCCTGGTGTGCAATCTCATCGAATGGAATAATTGGCCCATATTTTTTCGAGGATGATGGTGGGCGTGCAGTTACAATAACATCAGTTTGCTATGTTTAAATGCTGCAATTGTTTCTCAACCCAGAACTTCGGCGATTTCCAGTGAAGGGTGTCAATGACCTTCTGAAAGACCTTTCCCCAAACCACCTCATCAGTAGGAATGGGCCACGATCACCAGACTTGAGCTCTTGTGATGTTTTTTTATAGGGATATCCGAAGTCGAACATTTTTAAGACTCTTCTAGCAACAATACAAGACTTATGCCCATTTGCACCGCATTCGGTTAAAATCTATGATTACTAAATCAATGATTAAGCTAATCATGCTGCTCCATTTGCAATCTGCCCATTGGTTAGTATCCGATAATTAAATGATTGTGAGGAAAAATAGGGTTGGTAATTTGTGGGGTTATTTTATTTTCTGGGGTGGGTGCCACTGAAATTGATGCCTTTGCGCATGCTTCAGCATTGGGATTCCGTAAGAGTCAATATGTCGTATGCAAGTCGATGGCTGTGGAGTCGCAAGCAAACCAAATCGCTATTCCCTACCGCTCACGTTTCACGGCCAATGCTTGTTTACGCTGGTGACAGATTTCTTCTTAATACCCTTGTGTTAAACGGACAGTTGTATTTTAATAAGCGTAGAACTCTGTGTTACACACAGTACGACATAAAGTAGTAACACTTTGGTAGAATGTAAATTATATATCTAACAGCAGAAATGTGTTTAATATATCAATATTATGCACACATCAATATACAACACCAAGATAAAATATTATGAGGCATTGGCAATATTGTAGATTTGGCGCGAATATGTCTATTAACCTCCTTTTTACTAATTCTTGTTCTTCATTGTAGTAAAATTGGTATATGATCAGTTTGCACTTGTATTCGATGGTGGAGATGAATGTCATAATTTAAGAGTTATGTGACCCTTTCATATTAATGGAAAAAATTATTGATTTTTTTACTTTCTCTGAAGTAAGTTTTCGTGATTATTTTGAATTCGAAAATTCAAAAGAAATATTTGTTTTGAGGTCCTCCGAGGCGATTCCGATCATTCTTAAAATATGTACGTGTGTGCATGTGTCTGTGGGCGCGGTATCTCAAACTACTCAATATTTTCAGATTAAACTGTGAACAAGAGCCTTATTTGACAATCCGAAGAAGTGAAAAACTTTTGGTAAAATTTCATACACCGGTCAGTCTTTACCTTAACAGTTTTTTTTTAAATTTTTTCCTATATTACCTAAAATATGAAAAGCATAAGAAAAACACTTTAAGAAATGTTGAAGACAACTAGAAAGTAAACACCTTTTGTTTATAAATATTTTTTATAAATTTAATATTAAATTTATTTAATGCTTCTGCAACAAGTGAAGTTGCCTCTAATTTATTTATTTTTTATAAACTGCCTGATTTTCGAAAAAGCAAATCAAAACTGAATTATTTGGTTATATATAATTATAGTTACAAAATTTACATAAACATCAATTACACAGTTCAATTGAACGATGAACGATTTATAAACAATAAGTATTTTTCGAAAACTCGCAGATTTTTAAAAAATTGATAAATGTGGAAATTATCACAATAATCCCAATTACATTTCGGAGAAAGATACATGCTGGCCACATCAATATTTGTTTTAAATAGTAACTTCTCTTCATTTGCTATTGTATAAGGATAATTAGCAAAAACCAAAAACAGCTCGGTAAGCGCACATCTGTCTATATTTTAAATGCTGCGTTAAAATAGACAGAGAAAGCCATAGTTTGAGTGAGAAATTCGATGCCCTCACTTGCTGGGCGGCTACTACCTAGGTATCGACTGGCCTTGAGAAATTTTGTCAGTCGACAGTCGGTACAGAATCGCTGGCTAGCGACAAAAGTAGGCTTGGTCATTATCGACTAGATACGGAATCTCGCTGCAGATGCCAAATGAACAGCTGTTTACAGTTTCTTATTTAGAAAATCTATTTTATGACACTTCATGTCGTCCTCAATGTAATAAACCTTCATGTTTCTTTATTTAAAACACACGCACGCATATTTCCTAAATTGGCTTTATAACCGCCCAAACTAAGCTGGTTACAAATTGGAACTTTAACCAGAACTTAAACCAATGATTAAATAGTGGCGTAAACGGCTTAACTTATAACCAATGGTTTGAGAGTTAACCGGGTGCGGATTGAAGAAGTACGTGCAATAATACTGGCGTGTCAGTGAGAATTTCAGTATGAGGCTCAGGCAACGTGTACAAAACGATGGTCGCCACCTTAATGGAGTTATATTTATTAAAAAAAATCTTTTTTCAGCTTGTTCAATAATTTCCATTTATGTTCTTAAGATTTGTTTACAAAAAATCATATGAATACAAAAATGTTTCTTCATATTTTTTTTGGCTCCCCATTCCTATATATGAATAATATCAAACAATATGATTATTCTGATAGTCGAGGAATAGTTCCGTATAGAGATGGGCAAAGTGACTTTTTTTGTGATCTGCTTCTGTAAAAACACCTCTGGCACAGGAAATGGTCTTTACTTTCAAAATTTTCCCCAAATAAGAGAATTTTATTTATGCGCGAGTACATCTGAAGGTCGAGGATGAATTTAAATTGCTTCCAGATGTTGTTGTTCCGAATGGCTCACACTTCCACTATGATTGGTTGATGTCAAACGCCCAGAGTAGCCAACAAATTTTTTTATCAGCAAAACAGTTGTTGACGAACTATAAGCATATGGGAATTTGTAAAACCGTTATGCGGCGAACCGGAGGTGGAACTGGACTGGTTGACTGATACTTTTATGAAACGAGGCATAATTCTTGTGAAGAAAATGTGTATTGAAATGGTGTATTAGCCAATTTATTCTCCACTGTCTCATCTTATCCATACAGTGTAATACTTTTTTTTAATTTTATTATTATTTGATCCCTATACCTTACTTTGACAATTAGGGCTGTTTGCACCAGCGAACTTGAGCTTTGTATAGCACTAGTATCTATAACGAATCGGGAATACTGTATCTTTTAATAAATAACAAACCATAACCTCAAAAATTTAAAATATCTGGCTTTTAAAGGAACCTCCTATGAAAAATTAAAACTTATGAACAAAACCTATTTAATAGAGAAATATAGTTACTGCAACCTTTGGATAATTGTATTCTACCGCTTTCTCTACAATAATTATATATTTGTATTGATCAAGATAGAAATTAAAAGATCATGACTTTTTCAACAGATCCTTCTTTATTATTATTACTTGCTTAATTATATATGTACCTAGGTAGAGTCTTCTCAAAGTTTGGGGTCTTATTGCACAGTGAACATCTTAAACTTCAAGACGCCGGACACTCATAATTATTCAGTGAGAGCCGCGTGTAATGTAATAATATAGACATAGAATAGATCGCAAAGTGATAATTCATCTTCAATTTGGTGATGCAGCTACACGTAAATTCGTTATAGTCTTCTCTCCGAATACTTTCTCATTCTGCGCAAACTTTACCCCCAGGTGTCACGTCATTTTGGGATCAAATCGAAAGACTGGTTAAGTTGATGGATTATTTTATTGCCGAATTTTTAATAGGACCTTAGCTAGGAACATTGTAGTACAGCTGCTTATGTTTAGAAACAATAATGATCAACGTTATCACCTTTATCTCAAGTGGCTTATAAAATATTTAAGATTGCATTGTGTGATTGCAACATAATGCATCAATTAAACAAATGATACATTCAGAATTGCATCACAAAATGGAATAAATTGAATTCTGCAATTCAATCAATGTTTGTAAACATCCTTCTCACTTATTAATAACACATAAATGAATTTAATGTATCAACAAACATGGTATACTTCATTTAAATAGATAAAATCCTTACCGAAAGCATTTTGATTGGTGGTTCCAAAGCTAGGGGCTGTAGTTGATCCAAAGAGCGGTGCCGGCTGCTGCGTAGACCCAAACATATTCGTTGAAGTCTGCCCAAAGGCAGGTGCTGTAGTTCCAAAAGTGGAAGCAGTGGAGAATATCTGGGGGGCACTCGCAAAAGGATTAGGTTGGTTTCCAGATGCAAATCCTGTTGAAGACACACCAACATGAAAATATAAACCTCCTCTACCGCACACACCATACCAAAGCTAGTGTTGCTTCCAAATGGAGTTCGTGTGGCCGAACCAAACATGATTAAATGCCAAATTCACCACAGGTGGCAAAAAGGACTGCACTCAAAAAACTTATATAGAAAAAACGCGTATATCGAGATATTAACTGAACATTGTATTTTTTCTTTTACCCTATTTCCCCACTTTACACCGAGCCATCACCGCCTTCCAACTTAAAAACTAAAAAGTTTTTTTATTAAAGTATAACGAATATGATAATACTGGGTTTTAAAATTTGTTAGATACCCACAACAGCGAGCTAACAATGACGAAAAATGTGTAAACAGCGTAAATTGACAGTGGTGCTACTGGTCCACGCTGCGTTGAACGCTTGGGCGGAAAATTGAAAATGTTAAATAAAACAACAAATTTCGCGCCCGTAATCTGTACAATACAGTTTCAAAATTGGTCTTTAATGATGTACTCGTTTAATACGCGAACTGGGAGCCTTGTGTGTTATTTGGCAAGAACATATGATTTAAATGAACGTGGCAACATCCTCGTCCATATCTATTAACCTCAACGGTTGGACATGCGCAGATTAATTCAAATGCTTTGTTATCAATTTTCATAGTTTTTAGACTCGCTAGTAAAATAAAGCTAAATACAAATTAATTGTGTATGTATATTTCATTAATTCAACGTGTATATTTGCTAAATTTTGCTCAATGAGAAATTTTAAAGTTTTATCTAAGAGGTTGGCTGCACCTCTACAGGCTTCTTCCAGCGACCACAAACAACTTTGCTGTTTACATTAACCAACTTATTAATGAATGCAATTATAGATTTATAATTAGTTTTTAATTAGTTATTAATGAATAAACAACGTGGTCTGTACCTTAAATACACAAAAAATCTGCTACGCCCAATAACTAAATACCAGTGACTACGAAACAATATATGTGTTTGCGATATACGAGTGAGGTCACTGAAGAAAACAACTATGGCAGAGAAACAATTACTCAGTTTGTTTACACAAATTTATTGTGTAATGATTCTCTGCAATTACGTGAATACGTTATATTAATAAAGTAATGGTGTTTTCTTTGATGTAAATGTATAACAAAGTTAAGTGTTGTTCTTTATTTATTTGACAGTATTAAAAAGAAGGTTATATATGCACGACATCCAAAAGCCAAGTTGTTTTCGTTGATAACGCTGATGACTGATATTGGTCGTACCCCTCCGATTAATCAAAACATATATTTAAATATGATTGCACAACATTTCAACATGATGAGACATACGTACACATAAGTAATGTTATTTATTTATATGACAGTAAAAAAAGGTTATGTATGCACAGCATCCAAAAGCCAAGTTGTTTTCGTTGATGACGCTGATGACTGATACTGGTCGTACCCATCCTATTAATCAAAACATATATTTAGATATGATTGCACAACATTTCAACATGTTGAGACATACGTACACATAAGTATTGTTCTTTATTTATTTGACAATAAAAAAAGGTTATGTATGCACAGCATCCAAAAGCCAAGTTGTTTTCGTTGATGACGCTATGTCTGATTACTACGTAGTAACGGTGGTACCCATCCTATTGATCAAAACATATATTTAATTATGATTGCATAACATTTCAACATGAGACATTTCGATTAACATAATGTATTGCAATTATTTAAAATTAATATCACAAGGCGTGTCATCAGACAAAATAGTTGCAAACATGTTTCCAATAGTTGACAGATTTTCAGGTGAACGCAACCTAAATAGCAAACACGTTTGCTCAGCAGTCGCCATTTTTATATTAAAAGTAATTTATGCTGCAAACGTGTTGTATTTATAAACATTTGAAATGGGGTCATACTTATTTAATGATAATGAGAGTGAAGAAGTCCATAATATATTAAATGGTAAACACGACTTTTTATTCTGTGGTTGTATTTTTACAGATGAAAAGTATGTCGATAATTATATTTTGAATCATTCAAGAAACGTGGAATTATCAAATCCAATGAAAGAGAAACGCTAAATCCAAAACAATGCCCACACTTGCAATAATACCTCTATTACCGTGACGGTTAGCGGGGTTTTTTTTCTGGTACGGCCGAGGAACAAGAGGTGGTAATACAGATACCGCACCTATCTGTATGACCACCTCTTGTTCCTCAGCCGTACCAGAAAAACCTCGCGAACCGTCACTGCTCTGTTATGTTCCATACTTTGACTATATACTTATGGACTGCTAACGCCAACTTCATGTGTGTCTCCAAGCAACGGTGGCGCGGCGGGACCCTGAATGGTTGCGGTATGTTACTAAATTGGTAGCTATTTTGTGTCTATGACATATGACTCTATGAGCTCACATTGCATATTGTGATACCACGCAATTTATTCACACCTTTGAATATATAAACATTTATATTGTCAAATATTCACACTATGTCAAAATATTGCTATGTGAAAGGTTGCAATACGTCCACGTATATATGCCAACGCGGTTATAATACTCGTCAGCCGATGTACATGTCAGTTGACTTTTGACTTATAACCTAAAATTCTGTATTAGATTTCCATCAAATCCGGAACTTCGCAAATTATGGGTTGATGCTTTGCTTGTAAAGAACAGGCAGGAAAGTGGACCCGAGTTGCCGAAATATGCTCGCATTTGCATTCTCCACGTTGCTGATGAATACATCGAGAAATGTATTTTTTGCTTTCCGGTTTTTAAATTACGCTCCATTTTCGGCTCCTGGGCGGGACTTATATCGGGCTCCAGCTCGCGGACAACTTTTGGAGCAGTGATCATGTGGGAAATGAAGGAGGAATAGCAGTCCATAAGTATATAGTCAAAAGTTCCATATGAATCGAATACGAGTTACCATCCTTCAACGCAAAATAATCGCAAGTTAATAACAAATGAATTATTTCTGATGAAATAAAAAAAAAACATTGAATTATTACAATAGGAAAATTGATTAATCAGTTGCGTATTAGTATTAATGAAAAAATAATTATATGAAATAGCAAAATTAAAATTAAATACAGATTAGAGCACAGAACACATACTTTTTTTTAAATTCTCGTATCGTTTTGCCTGCTACGGCGCTCTCTTGAGAAAACAGTCAAACCATTCGTATTCTGTAATAATTGCGTTTTTATATTTACTGCATAATTAAATATTACCATTTAAAATTTAAAAACGGTTGCATCGCAACCTTCACGGCTGTTAAACATGTAAACAACTTCAATCCAGTCGAGTTCAACTGGCGGTGCTGGCCGCGTTGTTTTCCGACAAATTTTTATAAATCATCGCGAATACATGGCTACAAAATTAGAGGACGACTATTGGAACGAAACCTCTGGTTTCAGCTTCCAATTCGATGATGAAACGGTAAGTTATTTTCTTAAGTTTTTTAACGGAAACTATAAAATAACCTAAATTATGTTATTCTTGTTGTGTTGTTTCAGTGAATTTTATTAAAATCCTGATTATTACAGGAAGGCCTCAAGGAAGCGATCGTCGAGTTTTCAGCAGAAGATCCCAGCTCGGTCTTTAATTCCTCGCTAGAAGTGTGCTCGCTATTGCCAATTCAATCGCTGCTTTCCAAACAGGATTTAGATTCTAGTGAGCGTGTATTAGTTAATAGAAATGTGTGTGTGGAATTAATTGTTTCTTTGCAGTTTTGGAAGATGTAAAGTTGCCAGTGATTCCACCAGTGCCACAGGTTGAGGATGTGGTTAGGGGAATGTTTTATGGGGAGCCGGTTAATTTATCTTGTTATCGCACTTTGGAGGATAAGGTTCTATTGTTGGATAAAGCGGTGGAGAGCTGTGATGGAAATATTATTTTAAAGGTATGTTATATTTCTTTATTTAGTAATTTGATTTTATAATGCCGGTACTCGAGCGTTAAATAATTGTGAGGCTATAATATCCATCCCGCATCAAATTTATTTCATGGCGTGGTATAAATTAACAGTATAACAGTGACTTCAAGTCGAAACGCATGATACTGCTTTAACCTGTGGGAAGTATTAAAATCTTTTTTGCTCTTTATCCAGTGGTGTAATACAACTGTCTGCACCGATTTAGAGCATTTGCTCCTCAGTAGCTGTTATGTGAACAAACAGTTAGAAAAATAAATTACCGTACAATCATCTTTGGGTAGAAAGTTGATCGGCAAGCAATCATTTTATAATAATAATGTATCAGAGGTATACATTTGACAAATGTCAATCCAACGATTAAAAAGGAAGCAATGCTTTAAACGCACATTTACTGCAATAACTACAAAAATATATTTAAAATAATGTATTCGATTACTTTCAAAAGAAGTTTGCATTTTACTTAATGCGATTTAAAAATGAATCCCTCTCTTGGCCAATAACAAGTGTATAGTGACAAGTTGAATGCTCGATGGAAACTACGAGAAGGCGGTGGGTTATCTTCCATCAGGAAAGGAAAAGTGTAAATGGGAGAACTTACGGAGTAGTTCAATTAGGATGTTGTGAATGTCTGCAGAATAAATTAGGAGCCTATTCATATTTTTAAATTATTAAATCCACAAGTAATTCTCCTCTCATTTTATTGTATATGTTATTAACACTGGCTTTTAGTTTACAGCTAATATTCTTTTCTTTTTTTTAACAAAATCCGTTAATAAAGTAAAATAACAAAATTGTCTATAGGTTGTAAATAGTTGTCCTTAATTGTAGTAGTTATTCTTACCTTTTAGTAAGCTTCGTCTGGATATTTAATTACTACTAGGTTACTCTCTCCAAATGAGCCATCTTGACTTATATGGAGGGTAAATAAATTTGGGACAACCTCTCTTGTTGCAGAAGCATTAAAGTTTAAAGTTTACAAATTCAATTTAGTTTAATTTTCAAGTTAGTCCTGTATTTCTTTTGTATCATTCAATATCCGGCGTGGCATTAATCAGGGAAGTAGTTGTTTCAATAAGTTGCTTGTTTGTAGTCTTAATAAGACTTAAGTTTGCAGTCACGAACAGATTGAATATTCATATATTCAGGCTATTTTCGTCTTTATTGAATTTATTACATGGAGGGATAGAAAAGTTTAACTTCTAAAGTCTAGAACTTTGAGCATGACTATGAACTATTTTTGCAAATTTTTCAGTGCCCCCCAGTTCATTTTCATTACCATAGTTCGTATATTTGTTTCAGGAATGTAATATGTTTGCTGCAGTTAGTATTTTCCTTTAGTTTGCTTACTCGGCCACAATTTGAAGCATTAGTCTTTTCTTTCTTTCATTATGCCATAAGGAATGTTGTCTTTGATTAATGGCATTTACTGCAATGAATTCTATATCTTTATTTAAACCATTTACAAAGTCTGATTCTAAAATGTCTAAATCTTCTGGTAACATTCCTATTTATTTTTCGGCTTGTGGCCTATAATATAAATCGGGATTATTTGAAGTTTTTGGTTTTTTATGTGGTAAGCTTTCTTTTGCTCCTGTACAATGTACTCTGTTCTTAATTATCCTTCTTACAAATGTTTTTGTTACGTTTTTGTTTCTCT
Organism: Ocypus olens; assembly: GCA_910593695.2. Taxonomy (NCBI): domain Eukaryota; kingdom Metazoa; phylum Arthropoda; class Insecta; order Coleoptera; family Staphylinidae; genus Ocypus; species Ocypus olens. Next base: position 17,793,979 of record OU343057.1, read on the forward strand.
TAGTTATAGATTTATGGAGTGATTGGTAATAACGCAGAGTATATGATCCTCTCAATCCATCACTCACCCTTTTTCCTTCAACAAATTTCGTGACAATAGAAACATAATGTTCAGCATAATTATTTTTAAATTGATATTTGAGTCTATTCATCCACATTCTTCCGTTCTACTTATTAGATTTGTATCGCTATTAGATTGTTTTGTGTAAAAATACGGTGCACATTTCACATGATTCCCAAATACATGGCATTCTGAAGATCTTTTTGAAGATTTTTAATTTTGACATCTTTCGTTGTATTTGATTGGCGATTATACTGGCCTGCACATGCTACAGCAGATCTGAGATGAGTTATGTTTCATTTCAGTTGGGATCAAAAGTCAATAGGTACATCTGTTCCACTAGAACTGATTTTTTTAAAGCTTATGTCCCGAAGACTGCTGCAATAGTTTTGTAGCAGATGATTTTTGCAATCAATTTTTGAATAATAATATTGCTATAAGGCCTGTTATTGCAAATCTCTTGCAAATATGTTACTTTTGCCATCTGCAATTTAAGATTATGCATTTCACGAATTAATTTGAAATTCTCTGTCTAGACAACACTCTCGATTCCTATAGCAGGGCAAACGGAATTTTTAAAACAAGTGTGATCTTGAATATTTTCTTTGTCTACATTGCGTGGAACAGTTTCTGTTTTTCGCCCCAAGGAATAACACTTTATTGGTACGGTGACCAATAATGCAAGCTACTCCAGAACTAGCAATATGATTTGTTTTATATGAAATCTTTGACCAAACACGACTGTGATAAATGGTATGCCGTTATCAACGTCACAATTTTTTATAACTAAAGCATCCTCTTCCTTTTCAGCTTCATCTGTTGTTTCAGCTAATAATTGGTGGAGATTTGTAGCATTTTCTGATGCAGTTTATGAGACATCGGTGGAATGTTGAGAGAACTTATAAACTAGTGCTAGTTTGACTCATGTGCTAATAAATGCTCCTATGAAAGTTGTCTTTCAATACACTATTTCTGTCATCGGATTGTAATTCAATATCTTATGTATGAGAACAGATAGTGCGACATAGTGTGGGACGAAGAGAGAAAATAATTTTGTTTTCCAATAAAAGTAAATATTTTTTATGTCTGATGAAAGAGCACATATTAGGCTATTGTTCCTACTAATTTATTTTAATATAACTATATTTATTGAGCTAACTTGAATCAGAAAAATGAGGCAATTACAAAACACTTTTTTCAATAGTAATCTTTTTATAAAAAATATTTTGAGCAGAAATTGAACAAAAACAATTAGTAGGTTCGATACTGGAACATTACATTTTCTACTCGGTGAAATATGAAATAGAATATATTTAACCATTTAGCTTCAATTTATGTTAACAATTCCATGTATTTACATACAGTTTTCTGATACTCTCTTAACGTAACTTTTTACCTATAGCAATCAAAATTAAAATATGTACCTTAAAACCTCCAACGTCTCGAGTTGCTGGTTTGATGAAGCACTTTAGAAGCAATACTGTGAGGAAGAAATAATTGTAAAGGTTATAAATAAAATAATTTTGGAAATCAACAAGTAATTTTCCCTCAAAAAATACAATTTATATAGAAACAGTTTTACATCAATAAAATCATTTTCGAAAATCAAGGGGTTTATAAAAAACGCTTTGTAATGAAACTTGTTTAGTTTTTAGTTATCAACATTTAAGCAAATTTAAAACAATATTATATAAAACAAAGAGTTAGCAACCATTTCCAGTATACAATTTACTAAAAGCTTTCCAGTTCTACATATTGTCGAGTAAACCTTAAGTTTAAAGTTAAATATAAAAATAAACAGACACAGACTATTTAAAAAAACGGTCAATTTCCATTGAAATTTTGAATTAAACAAAAATCTTACTTTCTCGTATTTTATATAAAAGATTAAAAATGCTATTCATGTATATTTATTTGTAAATTTTACTTCAGGTGGTGCTTTTTCTAACGAAATCATTGAAACCCAACATAGTTTATAGACATTTGCTGAAGCGCCCAATAGCTTTACAGCAGTATGCTAATTATCTAACAAACTGCAACCGCACACACGATCTTGAACTACTTTATGCGTAAGTGTAGCTATAGTTGGTAGTACGAGATATGACCAGATTTTTTTGCATTTCAGAGCCACTGGTAATAAATCTAATTTGGTAAGTAAGCATGTCAATTTTTAGGTTTTAGTTGGATTTACAGGAATTTTATATGTTTTCAGTCAACATTATTTTATCTGTCCACAAAACGTACATCATTGAACAATGTGCAGAAAAAGCTCAACCAGTTCAGTGTGGAGTATCTGGACAATATTCGTGATGACTACGAAAAATCGATTTTTAATTACCATAAAAAATTTATCCGTGAGTGACACCTTCACAGACCCATCCCAACTTTGTTGTGATTTGCCAATTTATTCAGAATTCAAACTGGACCAGCAATTAGAGGGGGAGACCCCCATCACTGTGCTTGCTGATTTGCTGACTACTAAGCTGGAAAAGGTTGATATCTTAACAGATCCACAAGTGGTCGAGTTTGTTAAATTGCTTAGGATAAGTGAGTTTCAGATGGAATGGATTTTGATTAATTTGATTGCGGCTAAGGAGATGTGGCCGAAAATTAACGATTTGTTCTTTAAAGCGGTTTGTATTTTTCTATTGGTATTCTCTTAGGTATTTTAAATTTTACACATACTGGAAGCTCTAGAGGATTCAGTGCTTTATGTGAAATTTGTGGGAGTTACATTTTGCATATTTGGGGGATAAAATATGGAAAGGCGTATACCTAGAAAATTCATCATCTGAAAGGTGCGGTGTATTGTTGAAGTTTAATGTTGTTTATTTAGGCAATAAACTCGTTTAATTGCTGCACAAAGAATTGCAACGCGGGAGGTGAGGGCTATTATAAGAAATGAGTTTATGTTGCTTTTGGGTTGATATGCATTAATAATCGAGTGAATATAGGGATGAGAGATCAAAAAGGATCACTAACAGCTACAGTTGATGTGCAGCTGCAGTTGACTAGTACGAAAGCAATAACCACCACTAAGCAAAATTCTACCGTATTCATGTGCAGAATCGAATTAATAATTAATTTTCAGTAGCTAATAAATCAAGCTATGATTCTAGCTTAATTTTGCTGATACTTAAAACATCGAAATTAAAATGTAAACTAGTAATTAATTTTTAGTGAAAATTGACGAATTAATATTTTTGTAATGATGTTCCATTTTTCTCCATTGGATCTAGGAATACAGAGCCACTATATTATATGTTGGCTTGTGAACCTCCCAGCATTTCGGAGCCCTAGTTAAGCCACTATACTAACCATGGAAAAGCGTTCAACATAAGGTAACGTTCGGTTTGATTCGTTATTCGGTAAATGCTGCCTTTGTAAAGTTCGGCCGCAGCCAGAATCCGTAGGCCGTGACAATATGCACAAAATTTGACCTTCAATTACGATTCAACCGGTTGAATGTGGCGAGGACAAATAACAAATCATGCCAACTGGTACGAACGCTTTTTCATGGAATCAATCACCGCTCGTCGTTGTGTAAGAAGTTCAGTTACACATACAAATTTACAAGGCGGAAGGATCTCATGATCGAAAGCCAGAATATGTGTGTAAAAAAGTATGACACATATATTTCGTTATCTGCTGTAGCAAGAGTCGTTCTACATGGATAAGTAATTCTGATGCTCATGAGATGCTGAACACCAGCTGCATATTTACTCTTGAATTAATTGCAATCAGTCAAGCCATCTAGTAGCTGCATAAACACAATAATACTGTTATCTTATCTTGTGCTTAACCCCATATAACAACATGTCTAAAAATTTTATGTCGAGTAAGAAGACGTGTTACCTAATAGGCCCAAAAGGCTATAGCCCGATGCGCACAATTTTAGAGACGCTAGAACTACTGCTTCTGATATCTATTAATAATTTCGTGGAAGGGCCTACAAAAAATTATTTTATTTCAAAAGTTAGATGGTCGTAAATGAATTGACCACTACCATTTTAGCAAAAACATGTGGCCTTTTTATTCGCTGCGCTCCCACATACAGGCGCTGATTAAGTTCACACCTTTAACTCTTTGCTGCATATGGGATTATAATTTGAACCACCAAAATCAAGCAAGCTGAACAATGACGTGTATTCTGAACCACTTATCCCCACCTCATTTTCACACTTCTAGTGCCAACTTAGACCCTTTAAAATGTGTGAAATCTTGTGCAGCAAAGAGTTAAAACATCGCTGGTCAAATGTCACACTCCAGTAATATGATGCACGCATGTCGACACTTGATGAAAAGGGATTTACTATTTCAACATTTCGAAGATTTAAGCCATAAACCAAGTTCAACACAAAATAGAGGTTTTCAAAGAACTGCCTTGTAATCCCCCAATTATCGTTTTCTAGATGCAATATTGTGTTCTGTTCAACTCGATATAATTTATGGACAATCAGTACTCGTTATCCCGAAATAAAAACTAGTTTTGAAACTAGGATAATACTTCAATAGTTGCGTAACTTCAAATTTTGGGCTTTCTAGTAATTTTTTATTGGTGACCCCTCATATAAATTTGGATAATTTGAACAGCCCCGTCCCCGCCTCTATATCGGGGCCCACCATGCAAACAAATTTCGTAAATTTTAACTATGTATTTTTTAAATTTAATCAAACGAAATATATTAAATTTATTTAATGCTTTCTGCAACAAGTGAAGTTGCTTTTAATTTATTTATGTATTTTTTATTTAAATTCCTTCTGCTCATTGACGTTTAGTCATTGAGGATGTAGAAAATTTCAAAAAAATTGACAAATGGCTAATGATCGTGCAACTAAAATGAATTAGTTATTTTTGTTTGTGTCCAGAATTGTGAGACATCCTGGTATTACTGAGGGCGGAACCAAAAATGAACGAATGAGACTAGTGCTATAAGTTCATGGTCACTTATATATAACCTGAAGAAGCCCCAATGTGGCAAAACAATATTCAAATATTTATGAAAGTTTTATCGAGTTTAATTTTTGGTTTTATTTAAGTGAAAATTAATTAAACAAACGTTTTGTGGTATTGGTAACAAATTTCATGCATTTTCTTTCATAAGGACAAATGTGGAATATGTTCACGAATATTTAATTTTGGCAGTTTTCACTTTCGATTCAATTATAATTGCTTCTTTTGTTTACATTTACATTTTATGTTCAATCATACAGATCTACATATTATCGAACATGCAATCGAAGAAGAGTAATAGTCTTCTTCGTTTGAGAAATGGCAACCCTAAACTATTTATTTTATGTATGAAGCATCTATCAAAACTTACAAATAAAGTATATAATTATTTTAGAATTGGTTTACAAAGAAAAGTGTGATTAAATCAAACATCAACTTGGAGCTGATAATTAATGGTTTGTATAAACACGCAGCTCCCAAACATGTCCTGGAAATTTTCTTAGCGAGCATCGCGGATGTAGATAGGGCTACATACCTGGGCAGAAAGCTGAAATGTCACAAGTTTGTGATTGAAACTCTGACCGCTAGAAAAGACCGTCTGGCTTTAATCGACTATAAAGGGCAAGTTCCCAAACAGTCCGAGTTCCCTATTTTGATTGATAGTATTCTCTCTTCCTATGTAAGTATTTCTGCGCATCTTACGGTGCGCTTGTAATGTGTGCAAATTGTTTTCAGGATAAACGTTGGATAAACTAATTTATTGTAAATATGTAGTTTAAATAAATATTTTATTTTCACAAGAAAATATAATACTGATACATTTACATGCCTTATGTTGAACTTAGTTCGAACTTAAATCAAATTAATCCTGTATTTATAACATTACATTTTAAACATAAATACACAAATAAATTAATGTCCATAATGTGGTACAAGAGATAACACATAATACCTAAAATACTCGTTAATTGACTTTTGTAAAGTCAATCTCACTTAATATAGAACCTATAGGTAATCGCGATGACGTTACAAGTGGGTGTGATGAATTCCGAATTCTTGGCTACCTCACTACACGTTGCTAACCGTGAATACCTATAGGGTTATAGATGTAATGTGTGCTTAACTTACAGGAACTTATTAACAATCATCGACTTTAGTATCAATGCCTTTTCAGTATAAATAAATATATCGAAAGTGAATGTTTAAGGTATTGGTATTTATTATGTAGATCTATCACAAAGTGCATGCACGGAGTTACCGTGCAGCTCAATACCATTTTACAACGTTGAAGGAACCGTACAGCTTTGTATTGTTAATACTATATACTTATTGGCCACTGAGTTGAACACAATTAGGACACAGGAATCATTTGGTAGCTTCTGTCCACGGAGAGAGAATGGGGATTGGGCGCGCTTTACTGTTTATCATTAATTTATTTAAAAACTAAATAATTGTGCTCTATCTAGAGAACCCTAGAGTTCTGGCATTATTATTATTATAATATTGCACTTTAGGTATATTTTTGCGATAATGAATTTGGTGCTAGGGAGTGTCGCGATCTGCGGACTCGGACCGCCCGGGAGGTGGTTGGTTTCGCTTTGGCGGTGGTTGAAGAGGGAATAATCGGTGTTCCGTAGTCGGCCAATAATTCTGCCGGTCGGGGTCGTCAACTGGTGCGAGGACTGTCGTTCCAGTTAAACTCGGGACATATTGTTCCGGCATCCAGTCGAAGGAAAACGCACTACCGGCATGATGGTTGCTTGGAGTTGCCGTTGGTGTAGGGGGAGCGCTGCCTATGTAAGGGCTTAACTCTTGATGGCACAGATCGGGAACCTTTTGCAAAGTATCCGACCACGGAGGGCTTGGATTCCATTGATCCATTAAATCACTAGGATCTACTTTTAATAACGTCCTAGGCAGTCGCTCCGTCATGTGCGATACTACTAGTAAACCACCGCCACTGCCATTTCCACGGCCACCGTCCATGGAAGTGTCTACGTCCGCCACGTCAAGTTCTAGATTTTGCAGGTCTTTGGGTTTTCGTTTGCTGTAGGAGTAGTCCACGGGTTCCGAATCGCCGGCTCTTCGATGGTGATGGTGGTGTTGGCCGTGGTGCGCTTGAGTAGGGGCGCTGTGATGTGTTAAATGCGTGATGTTGTGCGACGCCGGCATAGAAGTCAGATGGGGATAGGGTGAGGTTTCGTGGGTGGTCCCGAATTCTGCCCCTTGCGGGTGCTCAGGATAGTAAAGCAACCGAGTCGGTGGTCCGACATCGTAAGTTAGCCCGTACTGCAATTTATTTTGTACGGAATAGTAATGATAGAGCCAACTATTAGTCCTCATAACCGCTGCCTCAGCTTCGCTAAGAACTTGGTTTGTGCAGACAATTACAGGCTGTTGGTTGCTCTCGGAGCTTTCTTTCACTTGTAAGACGCAGTGCATCCAAATCCAATCACCGGATCGTCGCTGAAACTGCGCCAAGAGAATGCACGAACGCTCTTGTTCCGATTGAGTGACTGCAATGGCAGATAGATGATTAGTATTGTTAGAGTAACTATGATGTGGCATGCTTACTTAATCTATGTTTGGTCTGCGCTTCTCTCGTACATTCCCAGTGCAGCAGTCTGTACCAGGATACCCCCTGTAGGTCTTCCCGCGAAAACCCCAAGTAGAATTCACCGCTGCAATACATAAGTGTAACAACAATCATTGTGATTTATGGCAAGCAATGTCACCGAGGCGAGGCAGTCCCATGATGACCCGGTGACCTGGACCGCGATGGGACCGCCCCGGTATCACGAGCATACGCTTGATTTATACGTCCAGCGCAGAACTTAAGCGTTCCAGTGAACAAAGCTATCTATTCTATGCTATGCATTCTATACTTACTTATTGTCAATATGTATAAATCTCATGTCCATGGAATGAATGGAGGTGAAGACGTTGGTTGCACCCTGGACGACGCATTCTCTCGTTTCTGGCATCGCGACGGGAGTGCATGTAGCCAGGAAGACGGGCTCGTTGCGGCTGCAGAGCGGAAGAAAAGAGAGATACCGACCCTGCACCAATACCACCTGCGAACAGATAAGCATATTAACAAACAGTCAACATGAAACAGTGGCAGTTGCAGTTGCAGTGGCGCTTTGGTATTCCAATGAGCGTCATTTCCATAAGGTACAGAGTGGGCGTCATAACACACTGCTCTCGCCTCCACCTACTTTACATATTACCTCTGTGGCAAGCAATAAACTATCCGCTGGTACCTAATCAATGCACATGGGAACGGGGAACGGGATTCGTAAGCGTTTATGCGATAACACCACGTGGTGGTCCATTTCGTAGCGATTATTTTTAATCATTCTCATCATAACAATCCAATTAAAAGATACCAAAATGAATAAATCACGCTAGAGGAAAACAATATGTGCTGAAAGGCTGCAGGAATTTTAAGCTAAATTAATTCTTAATGTATTCAGCCGCAACGTATTGGGCTCCTAGTCTCCCAGCAAATAACGATAACAATAATAAACAGTAATACGTGTTGCATTGTAAATGTGCAACTTGTGTTTAGGTAAATTCTTGGTGCTAGGATAGGTGTGGGTGGATCGGTGGCAGGGAGCGGTAAGGGGTATCCTAGCTGTGAGGAGCCGAACAGCTGAAGCCAGTGAAAGGCAGATCCGAGATCCGGCACCGGCCCCACTCGCGAATACTCTTGGAAACATCCGCGTCCGCATACGTTCTCATAATCAAGGGACGTCAGAGACAATGGATTACCTTTTGATCTCCAAATCTCATTTGCCTGCGTGCATTCCTAGACACGTTCATGCGACAAAGGAACAGCCTGATTTCTTCTGCGCCATTACTTCCGTTTCCAGCGTTCACCGGCCTGCCAAGTTCGCACTGGATGGCTTGATGGTCCTGCTTGTCGATTATATCGTACACACTATCTCCGTGGATCAAAAGATCCTCCTGCACAGAAATTATATTTCAATTATCGAATGAATTCGCTTCCATTTAACAATGTATTTTTGTCATCATTACATTTACAGTCTAAGTTTGCATACAAAAGAAATGGTTGGCCGGTATAGTAGTTAACATGTTAATAAGACGAAAACGCTGCATCATCCTTGTTGATGGCAGGCCGAATGGAATATGTTCTTTACGAATCGTCCCTCCGCGTTTGAATTGACGTGACAAGGTTCTACTTATTTGCCGGCGCGTTGGCTCACTCTAAAGCTTCTCAAAGCTCTAAAAGTTAGCTCACCTTCAAAACACTCACCATCGAATGTCCTAAATATTCCGCCGCATTGTCCGAGATGTAAAGCAGCTTGCCGTTTTGTGTCATCATCATTAAAAATCCACTCATCGCCTTTAAAAGATAATAATACAAAAATTAATATGTTATTAAAGCATGCACTCGAGCGTGCTAAAATTCTCAATATTTAGCAACAGCATAATTTATTTTATAAGGGTAAGCTAGTTTTCTTTTTGTTTAATAGCAGGCAAGTTTTGAAACACCTCAACGATTAATTTAATTTGAAAATGGTTTAGCGATACTAAATACATTATAGTGTTTTTTAATTATACTCGCAGATTTACGATCACACGATCCAGAGTCCAACTTTATTATTATTTAATAAATTTGAATATTCGGGGAAAATATCGTTTGACTTTCGAAAAGTACAATCAAAAAAGCAATTACCGTAGCGAATGTACACATTTTTTTAACAATTATAGTATTAGTTATAAACCAATTATATATGAGTAATTTTGAAAAGATAATTAAGTAGATATGATTGACATTGATGGCGCGGCGAAGATGGTATTTCGCCTAACCTTCTCCGGATGAGAACATCCTTGCGATGGTTGCGCACAACACCCCTTAAGTGACTATCGCAGAAGGAGGCAATTATGCAATCAAGCGAGAAGACGAGATCGTTTTCGGGAATTTCGCAATGCGGTGAATTGTTGCAGGCATTAAAAATGAAACAAGTGGAGATTACGGTGAGCGGAGGTGGAATATAAAACTGTGTTTTGGACGGCGTAGCCTTGGCTAGTCAAAATTTGACACACCCTTAGTACGCCCAGATCCATAAGTCGGCGTATTTTTAATTTAATATTTATCTTGCAAAAAAAAATGGAGTTCGCTCCACTCTTAAGATGGTAGAGGCTGATAGAAGATCATTAAAGAATATATTACAGTATGGGAGCATTACTTTACCACGGGTTTAGCGATACGAGCGACCGCCGGTAATGGTGTATATATTTATACACGTAACCAGTGCTTTACTTGATTCTCATTACTTTCTTTATACTGATACGGCGAGCTGAAGTAATTAAAATATGACCGCGAACACCCACACTTTAGAAATGTAGTAATGAAACCGTTCCTAGTTCGCGTTGCGCAATGATTTTTTGGGCAACAACGGACACCTCGAGGGCACGGACATTCATTCACTGTGTGAATTTTCGTTATAAACATTTTATTCGATTTTTATGTTTGGCCATCAATAAAACGATGATTAATTTCGGATTTAGTACGAGCATAAAGCGAATAAAAAAGTGAAAGACGTATTCGGAATGGGAATGAGCATTAGCAATTGCCGAAGGTACTGTATACTCTTCTGTTCTCAAGAGCAAAGATCGCGATGGTTAACCTAGAAAACAGATTTGTGCGTGATTGCAAATATTGTGAAATATAGCAAAGAATACATCCTACATTCTACGCTCTACGCTAAGGATTAACATATTTAACATGTTTCCTGGGTACGATAAATTCAAAATAACGACAATAATGTCTATATTTGCCTGCATTACAGAGACACGTAAAAGTGTTTATTTATGATGTTTTATGTAACATTCTAAAAAATGCTTGTTGCTATACATCATGGATCCGCGGATAACCATTCACCGACGGTATTGTTTTCAGCCACACATAATTAATTCCGCTGGATTAAATATAAATCCTCTCCGTACACCAATCACCATAAAGACAACAACAATCATCTATTCATTTATTCCTACACGATTATCGAATCTCTGGAATAGACTCCGAATCAATTAGCGCATTAAAACTGTCTTCTAGATTATCCCACCATCTTGGTCTCATAAAATGGTCCCCTACTGCTGTTGCCAAATTTTACGCTCTCGTAAAATGATAACGTGATATCGCACTTAATTACGTTTATGCAACGAAACGTGTTTTTATTGCAAGGATACTTTTTTCGCAAAAAAAAAACTTGATCGTAGGACGTCATTTAGTAATCCAAAAATATAAAACTGATGGCGTCGTAACAATAACGATTTTGCTGTCTCATGACTCACTCGAAATCGTTGTTCACACAAGATTATTTTTCCGAAAGACCATGTGGCTACATTAGTGTAGCTGTTTGGACTAGAGAACTGCACGGGCCGTATTTTAACCCGGCCTGGCCCGACAAAATAAAATGTTTTGTCGGCCCGGCCCGGCCCGACGAAATATAATGTTTTGTCGGCCCGGCCCGGTAATGAATATTCAAAGCTCGGCCCGGCCCGGCCCGGAATCGTTTTTTAATTTATTTTGCTATTATTAAAAATGTATAATAAATCAAATGAATAATTCTCGTTTTGAAATATTTTTTTTTATAATTAAATTAAATAATATTGCCTTCAATTTCGAACAACTATTCACTTTCGCAATTTTTGAACTCGTATTTTTATGGCCTGGCCCGGTCCGGCCCGACATTATAAATTAAGAGATCGGCCCGACATTATAAATTAAGAGATCGGCCCGGCCCGTACATGCCTCTAGTTTGGGCCACAAAGGGTAAATAATACCATCTTTATTCATTAAGTAAACTGTTTTGAGGAACCTTACGATCCTACAAATATTCACTACTTTCTTTGACTTGCAGCTAATAATCGTTTGTCAAGGACCAAGCTTAAAGCAACTTTAGTTTTCAGTCCCTTTTGCCTAGGAAATATTGTTTCGTGATTTTTTTTAACAAAAATGTCAATTTTTAGTTCCCCCCCCCCCAGGCAATTTCGACCAGTTTTGGAAATGTCAGTGTCTGAGTATCTGTGGGGGCTGTATCTCAAAAACTAATAGATTTTTAAATGACACTTTAAACTTGGGCTTTATTTGACAATCTGAAAAACTGAAAAGCTTTTAGTAAAATTTTTAAAACTGGAATTCAGTGTTACCTTTATCGTTTTCTACTGTTTGAAAAGTATTACAAAAGTTGTTGAAGATATCAAAGAACTGCATGTCTTTATTAATCAATGTATTTCATGAGCTCGTTGATTTTTGAGAAAAAAATAAATATAGACTTTTTTTATATTAATAGTTTATAACATGCAAATTTATTTTGTATAATTAATTAGTTGTTTGAATAAGTTGTTTGTTTTTTAGTCTTTGTGGAACTTCATTTTGTATATTTGCGAACAGGTTAAATATTCATATATTCAGTCTATATTTCGTGTTTATCAAATTTATTTAAAGTATCTGCAAGAAGTGTTTCTTATTTTATTCAGAAAATTTTCTGGTCTATAATTATGAAATGATAATTATTACACCAAATGTGTTGCTAAAATTGTGTAGAATGACAATATGAACAACTTATAAATATTTTTTTTTCGAAATCCTAGATTTTGAATCAAAATCGATCAAATATCCTTGTATACCATCAAATCGGAGAAAGTTACCGCAACATTCCCGTTGTTTTCAAACATGTCTATGCAAAAGGAATTTTTAGTTTTGGCATTCTAAAAGATTGTTAGTTTCATTTTACCGGCAGAGGGTTGTCTTGAACTTTTTCTGACAAGAGATCTGGGGCACTTCACTTCATCTTTGGATTGAAAGTATCACCCAAAAACCACCAAAGGACATTTCTTGCAATAGACTAAAGAGGCTAAACCCAAGGCACCACAATTTTATAGACCGTAATGAAAATAATTAAATTAACTTAAGACAACCTCACTTATTGTAGATTTATTTTCATACAAATAATAAAGACGAAAAACAGCTGCTTTTGAATAATTAGTTGTATCCTTATATACATTTCATATATTCAACCAATAACATTCTCTCAGTATTCCAAAATATTGTAGCCATCTGTTTTTCAAAGGAAGATTGCGTCCTTGCCTTGTTTGCAGGTGGAAATCCCACTGCATAGATTCTTGCTTGGTTGGTGGATCCCAGTGATATATATTCTCGCCACCAGTTATAATTTACGAGTCCTCGTCATTGCTAAATTTTCCAAATTTCTCGCCTACACAACCTTTGCTCTGAAGTGAACAATTTTGGAATCCAACGTGCAGAGACTTTAGTCATGCCCCAATCTTCATGCAAATTTTTTAACGTTGTTGCCTCTGAGGTTCCCTTCTCATTGGCAATTATTGAAACCTGTCAAAGCCAAATCTTCAACCTTTTTTTGGTTTCTCTTGGTTCATGCTGCCACGGGCCTTTCGCATCTTGGATGTAAAATGAGACGGCGAATCTCCTTCATATACGCCAATCATACTTTCATGGATTACTTACCTCTTTAGTTAAGAATTTCATTTTCTTACACTTAAATCTCTGCCGAAATTGCACTGATTTGTACGAAACGTGGCAAGTAATTCGGCAAATGTTACATTGACAGCAAAAAATGGGGATTGTCACTTTCATTGCTAGGTAGATTACATAGAAATATTCCCCGGTGTGTATGTTTCAATTGTAAATTTCGTATCAACGAAAATTATTTAAAAAGAATTTTTTTTCGTATCAAATTGTAATTTGAAGTTCAATTTAATTCAATGCACTAAAAATGTTTTATTAATAGATTTATTTGCGTCATAAAAATTCCATTGCAATTTTTATTTCTTATCATTGAAATTTTTTTTGCATACACACTGAAAAGGTTTAATTTATAAATTCATTTGGATGGAATTCACGTTTAAAAATTGTATTGCTTTTAATATGTACTTATTTATTTGCTCCAAAGAAAATTACAAATTTCATTGTATCGAAAATCTTTTATTTAAAAATATCGCGGCACCGAAATCGTTTCGTTTATTATTTTCATTGGATGTACAACTTGTCATTAAAGATACCAAGTGATATATACATTTTTCATTGATAAATAGGCAAGTAAACATTGTCATTTGAAAATTAAATTACTTCGAAGGGTGCAAAATGCAAATAAAATTTTTTGCACGGAAAATATTTTATTTACAAATGTCTGCACTCTGTATAAAGTGTATAAATTAAACTTTTTATTGAACCCATAATGTTCAATTATAAAATTACTTTGCACCGAAATTTTATTTTTTAAAAGTTAATTGATACGGATTAAAATATAAATAAATTTACTTGGCGAAGAATGTTATACTGGAGGCTTCTACCTCGTTATACATTTTATGTAATAAATAAAACACTATTGCTTTGTTTGTATAAGTTAAAATTGATTATTTCCGAGACTAGTTTCGGCAATTTGAACGTGCCATTATCAAACTTACAGTAAATGAAAATACGATTTTACAGGTATATATAGGTACAAGGCTGAAAGACCGCGGGTCGATAGCCGTTTAGCAGAAATAATTTTGTAAATTTTAAATGTGTTATATTTGTTTAATATTGTACTGTCTGCAAATAAAGATATTGTATATATATAGGTACAATTATAGAATTCCTTTGAAAATGGGAGTATAGATTAGGTCAATTTCATCGTTGATTAGTGGAATTAGCGGATTATTTCCAATTTTAGAATCAATATTATGAACAAACCGAACGTTTTCCAATGGGTTCACCACTAAGCCCTTTGGCAAAAAACACATTAAGTCATGGTACCGATATGTCGATGATATTTTAGCATACTTTGTAGGATCAGACAGACAATTAGCATAATTTTAAAATTTTATGAACCATCTCCACCCTTAAATCAATTTCACTGTAGAGACCGAAACTAACAATTCAATTCACTATTTAGACCTTCATCACTAAAATTAATAATAAACTAACATTTGACATTTTTAGAAAACCAACCTTTACTGATTCCATTATCCCAAATCAATCAAGACATCCCTTTAATCATAAAATGGCGGCTTTCACTATCCGACTTGTCCGTTAAAAACGAAATAAAAACCATCAAACAAATCGCTACATCTAAAGGATACAAACCTAATATAATTTATTAAATATTTAAAAAAAAACGTCAACTAAGAAAATGTAGCGCAAGTATGCTGGCAGTGATACTACTACAGTTTAGAAATCAATAATATCCCTAAGAAAGATAAAATTAATGTAGCATTAAAACCTTTTTGCAAAACAAACAATTGAATTTTTAATCAAAAAACAAAAACATAACCAATAGATAAACGTGTGCAAATTGTAAGGGTATATAGAGCAATCTGGACTCAAAGTTAAAACTAGATTTAACGAGCATTTACGATATTGGCGTCTTAATCAACCCGAAAAATCCACATCTTATTGACGAAAAACATTCTTTTGAAGAAGATGTACTTTCGGTCGTGCATTTTGCCGATAAAGGTCGTAAAATGGATTTACTATAATCACTTGAGATTCACAAAGCCGCACTAATCCGGAAATTCCACTAATCAACGACCAGATTGACCTAATCTATACTTAAAAGGAATTCTGTTATTGCAAAATCGTATTTTAATTTACTGTAACTTTGATAATGCCACGTTGAAGTTGCTGAAACTATAGTCATGGAAATAATAAATTTTCAAAAGTTATACAAACAAAGCAATAGTGTTGAATGTTATTTTGCCGAATATGTAAAAATTAAAATTGAAACTTATTGAAGTGCTACTTTCGTTTTTATTTAATGATCCAATTTTGTTGGTAATTATTTTATTCCAGCATTAACACTGTTTTGATAATTATGCTGTTGCAATAGTAGCTTGACTTTCATTTAGAGTTTGATGAAATAATTGTAGTGATTTTATTTATTGGACCTCGCCCAGCCGGATGTCGACCTGGAGAATTTTTAACTTTAAGCAAAATGTGTGTATAGCACCGGTTATTTTTAAACGCCATTAAATATTCACTTCCTGGAGAATCGTTTCGGACAATGTCTACGCAAAAACAATATTTTATTTGGTATGCATTGCTTTAAAATGAGTGAATATTATGTAATAATAATAATGACATTCAATACTATTTTGACATGTATAATAAGCCGCGGCATTTTAAATAAGGAATTTGTTTGTACTTACAATTAGTAAGATTCATAAGAAAAGTATTTTAAAATTATTTAATAAAGTTAGTGTATGATCTGGTAACCCTAAAGTGTGGTAATTGAAGGTGCGATGTTATAGGAAACGTAAGTTAGGCTTAATTGGGAATGTGGTTTGTTTAAGGTGTAATTAGATTGCTGGCCGATAAAACGTTATGCTTTTTGGAGGTAAAGGGTGTACCCCGTACCCCGAGTAGGAGGTATGGGTGCATTAGTGTATCGGGGCCGCGGACATACTCTGTACCGTATTGGGAGGTGCGGGGCACGGGGTTCGGAGAGCGGGGTCAACGCGTGACCTCAAGCCGAGGGGTACACCAGCTACTTTCCCACGGACCCGCCCGCAATATCTCCGCTCTTCATCTGAGTACTCTGGTCTGTCATTAAATATGGCAATATGTGGTGTGGTGAAGCAATCCAGATATGAACACAACTGTATCGATTAACTGGGCAAAGGCGATCTGGCCAGGCAGTACTTGAGTAGATCAGAGACTTTTGACTTATGCGTAATAGGTGTGAGGAGGTTAGGTAATAGTGTAAAGAAAAGTCGAGGTTGCGGGAAATGGGAAATGAGATAGATGGCGCGCCCGTTGGTAAGGTGCGTTCGTACGCAATGAGGTAGATGGCTGACGTTTATGCTTTATGCAATAGAATAGGAAATTATCGTAGAGGTATTTATTAATAGCCGGTAATTTCGTAAAGCGAGGTGGTGTGAGTACTTGGAGTACCTCCATGCGCCTAGAGGAGGTAAAAACCGTGTGAAATTTAAATTTCCGTCTGGATCATCTCAAATATGAATTTATGAAGTATAGAAAAATAAAACAAATAGCTCGCGAGAAAGGTTCAATAATGTGATGCAAACACGCAAGTAGGTAATTGTTTCATTTAAGAACCTAACCGAACCGAACGCAACTCTAACTGATTCCCACGATGGACTCGCATCTTGTGCATCAACATCATCGAGCAAATACCAATTACTCTAACCTATAACCATTACCATTGAATCCACCTACCTACTCGTTGATATTCTCAACTTCTGCTTCACATTGCCACATTTTCATGAAATCGCCGCTTTCCGACTTGCAGGGACTTACGATGGGAAAGTACCGCTTAATGAGATTTACATAAAAAAACTAACAGAATCGGTGCACGCAGGGGTGGAACCCACAATTTATCCTCGGCCTCGGCCCTTCTTTCAAACCGCCCGGGCCTCCATTATTAATAAAGATATTTATTAAATACCTAGTGTAATGATGTAATGTGGTACTAACCTTTGAGAAGCCTATGTTGGGCGTTGGTGGCTGGTGCAATCCGACATCGTGGCATTTGAATGCTGCGAAAATAACCAAAGCAATATTATATGTGGTGTATTGAAGATATTTCCACAACAGGAGTTAAAGGAATATATTTTATTGGCTGGTATCAATCGGCAATAAGTGTTTGTCACTTAATTGAAAGTCGATGACGCCAAGTTAGACACATATTCTTCGGAGTTCTATAAACATTTCAGCGTTGTTACAGTGAAGGATGGATCAGATAAGACGCCTTTGCACGCACGTATACATGTCTCGAAAGAGTTAATTGACAGTCCAATCAATGGAGGATTTTGTCACTAGACTCGAAATGGACAGTGATTGACTTAATATTCCGCCGTTAAAATTCAGTAAACAATGTCCATTCAACAACCGAAAATACGTGATCCGTTGGGCCAATTGTTCTCCGGGCTTAATTGTGAATCCGCCACGGAGCGGTGATTTCATCAGCGACCCCTCGACAAGAACTAACCACCATTTAATATCTCCAGTGTCACTAACCCAAATGTTCGACATCTAACGGTCGTGCTTATGATATGCACAGCGACACTCCATACATTCTTAATTACTCCGTGTTTGTTCTGCATGTAATCGTCTCTATGTAAAGTTAATTAGACTTTGCGCTCAGCAGGAAGTCCCTCTTTATAAAACTACACAAGTACAAGCGACGCGTGCTCTTCATTACCCACACAATTACTCCCGCACTCATTTCGTTCATTTCAGCACACACTTACCTTGCTGGAAGTAGTTGGCTTTCCGGACGTACACACAGACTAGAGCCATGAGTTGCAGCTGGGATAGTCTCTGGCGGGTTGAGGGTGGCAATGGTAATAGCTCTCGTAGGTTTGCTATTTCGGCATTAATTAGGTCTCTTCGTAATTTACTGGCCCCTTTTGTCGATTTGTTTGCATCGAACCTTGAAAAATTTAAACAATTGTTATACATTTTTTTTTTAAATCAATATTTGAACCATTTACAGTTAAACCTGTTATATGACATATGAATTTTTATTTTACTTTTGACGGTAATCTAATCACTGAAATTATTTTCTTCTGAAAAAGACATTTTTTCATTACGAATATGTTTTGGGCGAAGAAGAAAACAATTTTTGCGAGAAAACCCTTTGGATTACACAATTGTTATTTAATTGTTTGTAAGTAAATATACTGGGTGTTTCAGACCACCCGTATCAGGCGTTTTTGAGAAAACGGCTAGTCGTTGTTGGGACAAAAATATTTATTACAAAAGCCGTATTGAAGAATCGAATGTTTCTTGTTCCCAAAAATGGTTGGCATTCCTGAGAGCTTGACAAGAACTCCAGATTTCTAAATGCCACGATAGGTCGAAAGTGGTATCGTTTAAAAGGTCTTTAAAAAACAAGCAACTTTTATAGGCACCCATTTTGAATAATATCTGATTAAAGTTATTCAATTTCAATTTTCCATGGCTGACTTATTTTAAAAGTTTGCATTTCAAATAATAGTTACAAATACCAGATATGTTACAATTGTCTTTCATTCATTTGTAAACATTGTTGAACTCTTCTGGTAACACTATCAGTGGTCGCAAACAAATCCTCATTGGCTTAGAACAATTTGGAGTGTCAACGTATGGTGTGGCCTACTTGGTAAATTTTTTTCAAGAGACCCTTAATGAGGATAAGGTTTGCTAAGTTTTTAAGTAGGAACTTGACTGGCTTGATGGAAAAAGTACCTCTCGCGACTCGAATGATACTGTGGTGTCAGCAAGACGGGTTCCCGGCTCATTATCATTGGTTGCCAGTGACGGTTCGCGGGGTTTTTTCTGGTACGGCCGATGAACAAGTGGTGGTAATACAGATAGGTAGGGTCAGTTGCAGAGACGGCTGGCTGCGTGACCGCACCTATCTGTATTACCACCGCTTGTTCCTCGGCCGTACCAGAAAAAACCCGCGAACCGTCACTGTTGGTTGCCAGGAACACTATAAATCAACTATTTCCCAACCGGTGGATTGGTGCAGAAAGTATAGTCGCGTGGCCTCCAACTAGAGAATGATTCAGCGAATTAGAATTGCTTGCCAATCAGTAATAACAGAAGAGATACTTGGGGCCACTACTAGTGTCACCAGAAGAGCTCAACAATGTTCATAAGTAAAAGTAAGACAATTTGAACAAATCTGATATTTTAAACAATCATTTGAAATGCAAACTTTTAAAATAAGTTAGCCATGGAAAATTGAAATTTAACTTTAATCAGATATTATTCAAAATGGGTACCAGTAACAAAATTATGTTTCCTACAAAAGTTGCTTGTTTTTTAAAGAACTTTTAAGCGATGCCACTTTCTACCTATCGTGCCATTTAAAAATCAGGGATGCCAACCGTTTTTGGCAATAACAATACCATCATTCGATTCTTGCGGCTTTTGTAATATTTTTTTTATCTCTCCAACTAGCTGTTTTCGCAAAAAAGCCTGATACGGGTGGTCTGGGACACCCTGTATATACATTTAAAAATCAACAGCGTAAGTGCCTCAATAATGGGCCCTATTCTGATTTATCATGGTGATAACTTTACGCCGTGAAAATTTATCACATCGTTTTCGACCGAACGGCAAATTGGTATTCCGTTTCTAACTTGATAAAGTAAGTGTGACAACACTGTAAAATCGAAGCAAGAGAACTAATAACGGCATGCTTTCGCCATTTTTCAAATTTACGCGGGAAAATCAGTACCGAGTGCACTTGAAGCGAACTGTAATTAAGTTAATTTTGAAGAATTATGGAATTGAAAAGTACTAATCACCATTTAATATGGGTGCGTTAGTTCGAAACTCTAACAAATTTGTTGTTTTTAAAACAAATATTCCAAATTCACATTTAGGCGTCTCAAATGGATTGCTAAATTCCCGTAAATGTTAAAATTGCAGCAAATAATAATTTTCAGCTGCTGCTTCTTGTTTCCGCAGCAATAATAAAGCGAAATAAAGACTATATTCACAATTTTATGGTTAACACACACTTATCACCTGCTCCGAACTCGGTGATAAAACTGAACCTTACTTTTCGAGTGACGTCTCGAAACTCGATCGGTGATAGAAACACAATCGGAAACTTGCGTGAAGTAAAAAGTTTTCGATGACAATCGAAAACTTTTCGAAAGTGAATTAATTTTAGTTTGACTTGCTGTTTTGTGTGTTTAGTTCAAACGAATAGTTCAGAGCCCTGCTAGAGCCGTTTGTAAAGGTCCGGCCCGATAAAAAGAAAAAGTGATCCGAAACCGGCCCGGCAGTGAAAATTCAACCCGAGCCGTCGCGGCCATGTACGAAAATTCCTTAACAATTTGGATTTGAAAAATCATAATGTTAAATAAATCGCCTTCAACTTTTAGATTATAATTTCATTCTTACAAAGCAGGCCCGGCCCGGTCTGAATATCAACCGGTAGGCCCGGCCCTGAGGTAATACCAGGGACGGTTATGGAAAAACGAGTTCGCGGCCATTATAAACAAACATAGATTCTGATTTTAATTAACCTTATCTCAAATTTTCGGTGCTATGATCAACTGTTTCTAAGCTACAGCAGAATTTCATCTTTTCGGTGAACTTGCTTAACACGTTAATTTTCAGGTTTCCGGTCAAAAAACACAATTAGATATTTAGTGTTTTTATGCAGTAATAAATACATTTAACCTTGTGTTATTTCATTATCTTTGATATTTTTAACACACAAATTTATCTATTGTATCATTCAATATTCGTCGTGGTACTGGCCAGGAAAGTAGTTGTTTCAGTAGATGATTTGTTAATTGTAGTCTAAAATTATAGAAGACGAAAAGTATCGTATTTATCATTTTACAATTCGATTTCTTTACATAATATTTTTCAAAACTGCAAATATAGTATATGGTAATCGCCAGAAAGGATAAAAATGTGCTGTTTTTGATAAAATATTCTTTTACTTTTTAAATAGTAAAAATGTTTTTAAGCACATATTTTATGTTTATTTATGAATAAATATTCATGCAAGCCAAACTTTATGTTTTTATCTTTCTGGAACCCATCTATGCTTCTGGATCTGTATTACTCCGATGGGAGGGCAGAGAGGTCCGTTGCACCTAGGCCTCAATGGGCCCTTTGTATGTCCTCCCATCTGACTCCTCATTTCCCGGTGCCGTCCAGCCAACCCACGGCATTGGCAAACGCCAGGACTGTACGAAGGGGGACTCTTTGGATGTCCGTTGTTAGTAGACATCCCTCTCCCATTATGGATTGTCTTAGTGTGGAGATGGCAGTACACTCTAAGAGTACGTGTTCGGCGGTCTCCTCTTCACCTCCACACCCTCTACAGAGGCCCATTCTGTTTGGTGCTTTCTTAGATTACAGTGTCCAGTCAAAAGTCCACGATTGTTCGTAGGTTCCCGCTGGACACTTGCAGGCAGTATCTGGCGATTTTGGGGTGCATCCAAACGAAGTCTTTTGCCACCCTGCAGCCAGGCTTTTCGTTCCATCAATCTTGGCGATGTTTAGCCGATGTATCTTCTAGTAAGGATATTATGTCTGGCAGAGAGGATAGCAGTCCGGGTTCCGGCCCGCAAGTGGGGCGTCTTGATGCCTTTCTTGCCAGAACATCTGCTATCTTGTTCCCTTTACTTTTATCGTGTCCTTTTACCCAGTATAAGGTGACCTTGTTGTCGTTTGCCACTTTCTCCAGGGCTACGCAGCATTCCAACGTTAGTGCTGTGGTGATTTCGCAGTTTTTAATTGCTGATATTGCTGCTCTGCCGTTCGTAATGATATGTACAATTTTACCTTTGATATTTCTATCAGCGATTTTTCGTACTCATTGATATACCAAGTGCAGAACTCTTTTTCAGGAATAGGTTTTTGCAGTATAAGCCAACTCTGGCTTCAGTCTTCGTTAACGATCCATTTGTATATATATATATATATATATATATATATATATATATATATATATATATATATATATATATATATATATATTTAGATATTATCCTGTTTGCTGCCTTCACCCGAGACTACGTGCTTCAGGCTTACTTAGAGCTTTCTGTTAAATATGTATTTTCGAGGGATTGTGTCCACCGGTACTTCAATCTTTGGGTTCCATTTTTCATCTATGCTTATTTACACTCATATTCCATGAATATAATAGTAATAATAATATATTTTATGTGTTCCCAGGTTACAGACATGTATACAAATTAAACAATAATACAGAAACCAAATAACAAAAGCATATATTCTGTGCTAGAGAAAAAATGAGATGTAGGTCAGATGTGTGCCAGAGCGCACCCTGTTCTTCCATTATAACCTCAATATACTTGAAATTGTACGACAATGGCAAGAAAATGAACTATGAGATAATTCGCACTTCTGCTTCCTGGATCGAAATACAGACTATGAGCTAACAGTCATCGTGTTAACCATTTAACTGTTTTTGATGAGAATACTTGTCATGAAGAAATGGCAATATTTTGTGTTATGAAGAGTGGATACTCATTACAGCACAAAATATTGCCATTTCTTCATGACGAGTATCCTCGTCAAAAGCAGCCAACTGGTTAATAACTAAAAGTGAATATTTAACATTAAGAATTTTTCAGATTTTCCAAATAAAAGCAATATAACTAGTAGTTTCTTTAACTAAATACAGTGACGGCTCACGGGGTGACTCATGGTACTGCCGAGGTAGCAGACAGCATGCAGATAGGTAGGCTCGGTTACAGAAACAGCTGGCGGCGTGACCGCACCTATCTGCTACCTCGGCCGTACCATGAGTCACCCCGCGAGCGTCACTACCTAAATGCAAATTACTCCACACAAATAAAATCTTCTAGCAGTAGCATCTCGAATAAAAGGGAGTATACGAGACAAAGTTGCTACGATTCGTGTATTAGAATCTAATGCAATAACAAAAGTTGAGATTTGCAAAATGTTTTTATTGGCATTTATCTCAATCTTTTCATATCAGAAACTAATAGCCTAAATATAAATATATAGAGTGCAGAACTTTCCGTTGAAGGTCGAAAAGTTGAAATATTCCTAATCCAGTTTAGATTTAAGATATTTTCTGGTCAGTTTGGATGTGAAGATTTTCGCTAGATTACTTTAAAAACCATCATATCATAAGTTAGAAAATAAGTGTAGATCCAGTGATCAAATGAATGGATATATAATGTTTGAATTGTAAACGTAATTGCAATTTTGAGCACCTGCAAAAATATTTGAAAGCGCTTTAATTATGAAAACGTCTCCTTCGATTATTTTAGATTTTCTGGCTATACAGTGGCTCATCATTTTTGAACCCTTCCAACGGTAAAAATATAGTTCCTGATCCTGGGAAAGATTATCAGATCTTTCCAGAATTGTACACTTTAATCTCCTTATAATTTGCCTCATGTTGTGTATAGATTAGTTACGAAGATGCTCTAGAGTATTTCTCCACAATTGTATCTGTCGTCAAGAATATTACCCAACATTTGGCCATCCCTATTCTTCATGTATTATCACCCCCATAATTCACGGGATCGTGTTGTATCAACCTTTTGCTTCTCTTTTTTCCGTCAGTAATTTTTTTTTTTTTTATGGAATTACATCTACTAAAGCGTTCGGTTACTTTGGGCTGATGCTGTATTGAAACTCCTCGCCTTAGTACGAGGTGTGGAAATTAAGTGATGAGACTGATTTTTAAATTAGTTTTATTCGAATAAAATTACAATTGAATGTTGTCTCCTTCAAAGTAATTCCCTTGGGAAGCCACACAGCGTTGGAGACGTTTCTTCCACTCCTCATAGCAGTGCTGGAACTCGGATACTGGGATAGCCTTCAGCTGGTCGGTTACAGCCGTTTTAATGTTTTCGAGTGTCCCAAAATGACGTCCCTTCAGATGAATTTTCAATTTAGGGAAGAGGAAAAAGTCAGCAGGACTCAAGTCAGGTGAGTAAGGAGGCTGAGGAGCCACAGGAATATTTTTATTGGCCAAAAACTGATTTATTGATATTGCTGTGTGACACGGCGCATTGTCATGATGCAGGATCCAATTGTTCTTGATGTGTGATCTTACACGAGTGATCCTTTTTCGGAGTCTTTCAAGAACCTCGCGGTAAAAGTGTTGATTTACTGTTTGGCCTTGAGGCACAAACTCTTTGTGGACGATTCCCTGGCTATCAAAGAAACAAATCAGCATGCATTTAATTTTTGATTTGCTAATTCTTGCTTTTTTGGGCCGTGGAGAGCCTGGCGTGCACCATTACATGCTCTGGCGTTTTGTTTCCGGGTCGTATTCAAACACCCAACTCTCGTCACCAGTGATGACATGATCATTTTCAATCGATTCCAAAAAGTCAAGGCACCTTTCCCTTCTAATGTCCTTTTGTTCCTGCGAAAGGTTTTTTGGAACCATTTTCGCGCAGATCTTTCTCATCCCCAATTCATTGGTCAAAACGTGATGAACGGTGGTGTGACTCAAATTCAACTGTTCCCCCATCATTCTGATCGTTAACCGACGATCTGAACGCTCAAGTTCCCGGATTCTGTCGACATTTTCATCGGTTCTTGCTGTTGCAGGCCTTCCTCTGCGTGATTCATCTTCCATCGACTCTCTTCCTTCTGAAAATGCCTTAAACCAGCGCTGTCCAACTGGCGGCCCGCGGGCTGCATCCGGCCCGCGAAGCTTTTTTTTACGGCCCGCGAGTTATAGTAAACTGTACATCAAATTTTGACTGACCGATTCATTGCATCTAGTGGAGCAACTGGAATACAAGTGTTCAAACATTTGGATAAAGAAAAATATCCAAAAATGAGAGATTTTGGACTTCAAATCATTTCTATGTTCGGAAGTACATATATCTGCGAGCGTGCATTCTCTGACATGAAATATATAAAATCAAAATTTAGAAACAGTTTGAAAGACTCCACTCTGGAAAATATAATTAGAGTTGCCACAACAAATATTTATATGGACATTATTTACCTATCCTTTTCGGCCCGCGAAATATTTGCTAAAGAAAAAATGGCCCGCTGGCTAAGAGAAGTTGGACAACGCTGCCTTAAACCATCGAAAAACCTGGGCTCTTGACAAAACACTGTCTCCGTAGGCCTGCTGAAGTTTTGCAAAAGTTTCTGTTGCACTGTACCCAAGTCTCAAGCAAAACCTGATAGCACACCGTTGCTCGAAATTAATGTCACTCATTTTTAGAACGCACTTCAAAATACGGTTTCACGAGAACAATGACTACGCACAGCGTAATGACTCGATCAAGTTCAAACTTGTACTGAACGCCTATCGCATGTCCATCTGTCACCCCTCCAAACCACGTGCTTCCAGTGTTGCCGTATCGAACGCTATGCTGCCAATCTCATCACTTAATTTCCACACCTCGTATGTCATGTTCTTATTTCGCCTTCCTTTACATTTCGAAGGCTGATATTTAGAACATGGATCTAGACACGTGTTGGTGTTATGATTAGGTACGACATTCATATATTTACTGTGAGCTCATATGCGCGTTTTTCAGTCGCAAAACATCAGATTGTTGAGATTATAAGTTTACGAATGTAGTTTCTAGCACTCATTTTTCCTTTCAGTTCCTATTACGTTACACTTTCTGTTCGTGTTGCGCTGAAGATTCATCTCAAGTTACATTGAAGTCTCTTTGATCAAGCATTGTCATTGCTCATTTCCATCACTACATCAAAAAAAATATTGGTGCAAACATTTTCAGGTTGCGAAAAGGAAGTGTCAAAATCTCATGACAAACTTAAATTAGCAGACGTATCAGGTTAGACCATTAGTGGCTCGGGTATGTTTTACCGAAAAATTGAGAACTCTTCTTCGTCCAGCTGTGCCCTCTACATCCTTCCCATTTTTTTTTTTTTTTAAGAAAAGATGATTGACAGGAGTTCGGGTTAGGGAATGGAGGATGATAGGGAATTGGCTTTGCCAGCTAGGGCATTCAGCCACAACCGATATATAGTAATAATTCATATTTAAATGAAATGGGGACAAACACTAGACACCCAGGGACCCGCACGGCCGTTTTTCGTGTTAAAAAAGTGACCGCACGGACGGGACTCGAACCCGCACCAACGGGGTCAAGAGGCCGGACCTCTACCCACTAGACCATAGACCACCGCGGCCATCCTTCTCATATAAAAAAAAAAAAACGTTAGTATTATGTAGGTCTCGGTAATGGATGTTCTGATAAAAGAGAATCCTGTGACTCCCACTGGAAGAACTTATTTTCCACTTGAAAGTGAAAAACAAATTTAGCCTTTTCAAACTTAAATGATAAACAGATCCTATTACTTAATGGTAAGTTTTAATTTGGACTTATTGGTGGCATCGTTATTCACGATCTTTATTTTTAGGCAAATGTCAATATTAGCTTTGTTCTATTAATTAACATGAATACAGAGTTGAATTAATGGAAATGGAGCTTTAGTCTTCAATTTTCTTAAAAATGAAGCCATTATCATCCAAAATTTATATTTTGCCCTGTGGTTTATAACAATATTGTTCATGAAATTAATTTGAAAATTTTAAAATATTTCTTTTATATTTTGCGTCTAAAACGGAGTCATTAAGGCACTCATATGGGTTCGTTAAGGGCTCGCTCAGTGCAATAATATCAATTTTTCAAGGTTGGCACCGTTGAAATTCAGAGCTGTCTACCTGTGCTAAATTTTCGGCGAGATAGTTTTGAGGTTATGTGATGTGTGGAAATCGCAAACTAATTTCAAATTGAAATGTAAATTACCAACCACCATACAATTTTCTAAATATGTATGGGCGATTTTTTAATTTAGAAATGGAATAAAAGGGGCAAAATAGAAAAAAATACTGTAAAAAACTCTTTCATAAGGCATTTTTTCGCATTTGTCCATTAGAAAACTTAAAACTTGGACGCGTGCGAAAAAATCGCGCTTATTGAACTCGTTTTTTAATATACTATTCTAACCTTAACCTCGATAGTGTTGTACATCATTGGAAAGGGCATAAAATGCTGTCACAGGTCTCTAGCTCAATTAGCAAAGTTTCTATAGCAATTCAAAAAATTGGTGGTCAATTTTACTGCTCTGTAATTCAAAAACGACTTGACATATCTCCGGAAAATTTCATATTTTTCCAAGTCTCTACCAATAGTATACCTGTGCCAAATTTCAAGGAAATATGAGATGGCAAGGGTGAAAATAGTGTTTTTCGTATAGCATATTACTAGATATTAATGTAGTTTAGATTGTGAATGTTTAAAATTCTCTTGAAAATGCCAAGATAAAGGGAAACCAGTCGAGAATTTTAAATGTTCAGAGTTTTTATTTGGTAGAATTAATACCTATTTCATATTACTATCCTTAATAACATCGCACCAAAACGTAAATATTAATCAATTAAATTTGTTGTTTTTTTCTAAAATCATTTGAAAAATAATTGGAAGGCTCAATAATATTATCGTCTTTATGATTACATATTCATGTAAGGTAACATTTTCTATTTGAAAATGAACGAAAAGCGCCTTATTTTGAAATCAATATATCGATGCCAATTTAATCATTTTAGTAATATTTTGGAGAAAAATAGAGAAGATACTTACGAATTTAATCTGATTAAGCGGAACATTTTGCTGTAATTGTAGCGATATTTTAAATACCCTGGCAATGCTATAGAGCATAGGTCTCCAAACTTTTTCCATCGCGGGCCATATATACAATTCTTCATAACCTACTAGGCCGAGATATGATCAATTTGATAACTAATTTCAAAATCTATAACAAAAAATCGTTGTAGAATTTTAAAATGTGACATTTGCGGAAAATGTAGGTCGCGGGCCGTAGTTTGGAGACCCCTGCTATAGAGCAATGAAATCGGTTGGTTATTTAATGAAGTTTTAATCGGTATAATAAATAAGTAATGTAAAGCAGTGACGACTCACGGGGTGACTCATGGTACGGTCGAGGTAGCAGAAGTGGAAATACAGATGGGTAGGGTTGGTTGCAGAGACGGCTGGTATCTGCTACTTGGGCCGTACCATGAGTCACCCCGCGAGCCGTCGCGATACATAAACAAATAATCAATTCAGGATACATTTGAAAAAAAAACTATAAACCGTTCTTCTGCATTTGCATAATGTTTTATTATTTGTTCAAAAGTATTGCGATTATTTGTTTATTTTTAAAAATAAATCATTTTATTTAATCTGCTATATTTTTTAAATTTCTGATATAATTTTACGTGCCAGCTTTGCCCAAATTTATCCTCACCGCCCACGCCGTTCTCCGTTGAACAAAGAGAACGATCAAACAAAAGATACGGTGATTTTTAATGGATAAATAAATAATATAAAGCTTGCACTTTTATATCCGCGTCCATAAAGGAAGATGTTGTAATGTTTATTTTAGTTCGCAAACCCCACTGTGAAAATTGCTGTAACCGTTACAAGTTGGGGAATTAATGATTAACATTTAAAAACTTTCAAATGCGCCGATCCCAAGGCTGCCGGTACTTATCTAGAATGGATCGTAATTTACTCGAACAAATACGGATTTTTACCGCACAATGCATTTCTTTTATTGAAGAACCATCGGCTATCCTCAGCCAGCGATTTGCGTAACGATCGTGGCGTCGGGCATTCTTCATCCACGAATCTGCTCTGAAACTGTAATAGCTTCATGGATGGGAAACGGTTTCGAAACCTGCGCGGGAGACACTCACGACTCTCCTGAAATTGTTTCACATTCAACGCACTACTTCACTAAATACCCTCTTTTTCCTATTTGTGTCTAATTACCATAACGTTATCTACGCGAATTTCATATATCACGTTCTCATTGTTTTCAAAGATATAGTCTTTGAATTAATTACAATGAATCAGAAGAAAACTTTCAACTCTGGAAAATACAACTTAACATGTCTGAATTGTCAAGGTGCGCACATATACGACAATTTAATGCTAGGTTAAGACAACATTGTTAGTTGGAAAGGGCATGTCTCGGTCCTCTTCAGCAATCATTCCGAAAAGGACTAAAAGAATCATTTTCTGCAAATGTTTTTTTATGATTATTATTTTCGTGTAGATAATAATTATGCTGATAAGGTCCACAGACTTAAACATTCATGAACTCCTATTGTACATTGGAATAAAAGGCATTATTAACAGATCCTATACAACAGTGTTTCTAAAGCTTACAAAAACCTGCTCGCAATATTTTCAAATTTCAGTCCGATTATGGATTATATTAGACAACTATTACGTCCGTGTTTTAAATTTCACCGCGGGAAATTGCAAGGATTTTTTTAAAGATTCCTGCTTACTGAATGTATGAAAATAAGAAAAGAGAAAATAATGCGCATAAATACATACCTCACAGCCAGGCGCGAACTGGTAACATTTATCGGCCCGGGAAAGTTTTAACCTTCGGCCCTCTACACTAAACTTTTATTTACCAAAAAAATATAAATGTTGAAGAAATTTTATTTTAACATGTGTATTGTATTCATTATTTAGTCAAAGAGACCGCCGGCCTCTGCCCTCCAGACCACCGGCCCTTCAGGAAAATTCCCGGTGTCGCGGTGGTAGTAGTTGTCTGCGCACAGCTAATAATCTGAAAATCGTAAACCTTAGCTGATTTATCTACTTGTACTGTCTAATTCGCAACAATTATTGATGTTACATTTTTAGTATTTTTTTAATAAATCAATTGTTTGCATCCATTACTTACGATGTCATTATTACTTCGGCTGTAGATTCGACAATTTTTGAGTAGTACCGGATCATGCTATAAAATATTATACTTTTTATTTTTGAAAATCTTTGTGTGTGTAATCATGACACGATTTCGTTTAACCGTCATTGTTCAGTCATCCTGTTAATTATTTTTTCAAGATTAATTTTAATTATCATATGCTTTCATTTTTTATTACCAGTTTGTTTCGAATCTCGCGATTTATTATAACTTATACTTTTTGTAATATGAATCACAATAATTGAAACAAGTTACACTTAATACAAATATGGAATGTGTTAATTCAAACAAACCTATTAAATATTTGTTCAAGTGAGTAGCTTATTTTAAAGAGCATTCAAATTCAAACAAACCGAACCGTACCCTAGAGTTGTAGTTTCAGTAAGCCAGTCAATGGAGTACGAGAATAGCATTTTTGTTACATAAGTGGTTGCGACCTATTTTTGATTTAAAAATTCACCAAATTTTACAAAAATATTATGTAATGGTTTTACAGCCAATTAAAATTGTATTTAAAAAGACAACTTTATGGCTTAATATAAAGTTTTTTTTTATCTTAAAAAGTTGTAGTCTTGGAGACACTAATATCTCTCCATCAGTGACGGTTCGCGGGTTTTTTTCTGGTACGGCTGAGGTAACAAGGGTGGCAATACAGATAGGTAGGGTCAGTTGCAGAGACGGCTGGCTGCGTGATCGCACCTATTTGTATTACCACCTCTTGTTCCTCGGCCGTACCAGAAAAAACCCCGCGAACCGCCACTGCTCTCCATCCATCACCACTACTCAATAACTTATCAAATATTTTACTATGACGAGTTATACAAGGTATTTTTAAAATATAGAACCAAAGCGCGCCTGTCGAGATAGCTCGAAAAATACTTAAAACACTTAATACGTTGAATTGTAATTTTTCGCCTCATTTCAATTTTTTTGAAACCTTATTTTAATTGTAAAATAATTTCAACCGATTTTAAATATGGTCACATTGTTGGATTACTTATTGAATGAGCTTTTATTTAAGGTGTCACAGACAACCCTTTGAAAAAAAAAATCAAAAGGATTGTGGGGTAACGGGAGTATAATTTGAACTTGAAAAGTGCACTAATATTTTCATTTTTTAAATTAAAAATTGACCTCTTGTTTTTAAGCTATTGGTTGCATATTAAAAATAGACCCTGTATAATCGTGACGAATATCAAAAGATAGGATAGAAAACATTCTTGGCAACAACTATAACCGTAATATTATAAAGAAGATATATCTAAACAATTAATTACATTAAATATTTCTGTTTATTGGGCCGATAGAGATATATAGGTATCTGTCTTGAAATGCTGGCCTATTGTTAATCATAAAAATATCTTACATGTTTTTTTTACACATCAGTAATAACGATAATAAGTCGATTTAAATGAAGTCATCATATCCGTAACTTTTTAAATAATTAGTAGGCCATGATATGTTCCACCAGAACTTAACACGCTATTAAATAAGATTTGTTTGGCTGAAAGACCTCGGTCGATGACCTGTAGTATTTCGATTTCGATGTAAGATTTGTAATTTTGTTGCTTTTAAATGTAATCGTTATTCTCTCCGTTGCAATTTCCTCGTGGAAATAAAAAAAAAATGGTGATGTGGCCATTAAGTTACTTTCTCCGATTTGATGGTTTAATAGTTATTTATATTAATACTTCCATGGTTTATTTTCAATTTAAATCATTTTGTAAATATTTGTTATGTAGGAAGCTTCTACTTCGTTATACATGCTTTTTATATAGAATAAAACACTTTTTTACTTTGTTTGTATATTTATCAAAACTAAAGTCTTTAAAGACTTTAGTTTTGATAATGGCAAGCTGAGTTGCCGAAACTGCAGTCAAACAAAATAAATAAATAAGTGTTATACAAACAAAATAAAAAAGTGTTTTATTCCATTTTGTAAATGTACATCGAGCGTTTTGCTGAACTGGAAAATTTTGCCAGGTGCGAACCGCCGAATCATTTGACCTTTGCCCCGAAGGCAATTAACATCCGGCAAAAACACATTCTTCCGCCGTCTGTTATCAATCCTTATCTACGATGCGTGAACGCATTCCAAATTAAATCTCTTTTTAGTCATTGAAAACCGTTCGATTCGGCAGTTTACCTTCCACCGAGTGAGTGAGTGTTCGTGTGTTTTAGTGTGTGCAGAATATTGAAAATTACATTAATGGAAATGGATTATCAGTTATGAAGATAGTGCCTACTGTTGGTAAGCGATTAAATGAAATTAATTAAACTTTATTGAATGAATAATTTATTGTGCGATTTAATAATATCTTTCAACACAAATAACGATAGTAGAGAGACCATCAGGTCAATAGCTCATTTATGTAAAATTTAAGGAATTAATTATTCACAATAATGATTTTTTTAATGCGATTTAATAATACCTTAATACAAAAATAACGGTGTAGTAAAGACCATCAGGTCAATAGTTCATTTAAGTTATGCTACAATAATGTATACAAAAAATAGCCAATATCTCATTGACAAATCGTACAGAATCTTATAATTACATTTACCTTCTTACCAAATACCACTTGCAGTTAGCTTTTTCACCATCGAATGGGTTTATTTTCTGAAGCCAACCAATAAAAAAAAATATTCATTCAATGATTAATTTTTTAAATCGTACAATTTTCGATTTTGGTGTTTTGCTGTTTCTTATCAATCTCGTTTTTGGCACTCATATTTATTCGAAATCAGAAATCTATAATTTTTTAATTGATTTTAAAGTCTTAAAACGAATTTTTCCTTTGATTATTTTTTTCTATCCTTCTATGCAATTTTTGTTTTCCCATTTTCAGTTTGGAAAATTGCTGTTTTGTTTTAACCTAAGAGGAGAAATCAAAAATATTTATTTTTTTACATAGAAGTTGAACTTCTAATAAATTTTTACAACTTTTAAATTCGTAGAATGCATATTTCGTTTCCCCAGACAATGTTTAGAATGTTGTCATTTGTTTTCAGCTATAATTTGGCAATTGTTTTAACGGAAAATCAGAAAAGTATTGTTCTGTTTATAGATCTTAATCTTTTAAAGCAAATTCGGTTCATCAATTCAATGATTAAACCAATGCAGAAATTTAATTTTGATTGGAATTTAAAACTCGTTACACTTGTAGAATTTTACAAATTCTACTGCAATTCAATTTTGTTTCCTGATTTTTTTTATCATGAAGTACAAATTTGAAAGTTTAAATGAATTAAAAATTCGTTACACTTGTAGGATTTTATAAATTTTATTACTTAACTTAAAATACTAATTTTCAAAAATTCATAACTCACGCGAAAATTGACACATTTCCAAAAATCGTAGTCAATTCTAAAGGCAGATGTTTCGTATCATATCAGTATTTTTTTAAACATTATTTTTTAAAAAAGTATGACATTAAAAAATAAACACATTTTCAAAAATTACAGTTAGTTTTACGCAGTCGTATCAAAATATTGTTTACGATTTGTGTTTTGTTTAAGTGTTTAACAAAAATTGACTCGTTTTCAAAATTCAAATTTAATTTTAAAGTTAAATGTATTATTGCATTAGAGTTTTTTTTATATTAGTATTAATTTTTTCTATTTTTCTTTGTTCAAATAAAAAAAAAATAATCAAAAATTCACAACTCACGCAAAAATTGATGCATTTTCAAAAATCGTAGTTAATTCTGAAGGTAGATGTTTTATATCATATCAGAATTTTTTTAAACAATAATTTTCAAAAATTTATTACACCCAAAAATAAACACATTTTCAAAAATTACAGTAAAAACACAGTATATTATTTCTTTTAAATTAATGTGAAATGTAATAATAAAATATTTGTTGTGCGCACCCTGTGAGGGTTGATAAAAGTGAGTAATTTTCCGTGTGAGCATTTTTGAGTGTGAGCAATTTTCGTGTGCGCAATTATCACTGTGCGTTATTTTCTGTGTGCGGAGTTTTCCGTGTGATAATGGTCGCGTTCGTCAGACTAAACAGTTAGGTGTTTACTGCCAACCGTTGGGGTATTTTCTGATGAACGCACTGTTGATCGTGAACAAGTTCGTCCATCAGTCGCCATTTTACCAATCGTACAAATTAGACTGATTGCTGTTGGAATAAGTGTTGAAGTTGCCGCCGAAATGGAGGTTACAAAAGTAGCGTTCATCAAATACCAACATTCAGCCTAAATCAAAATAAACACGTTGACAGTTGAAAATTCTGACGAACGCGCCCAATTATTCCGTGTGCGAAGTTTTCGCTGTGCGCAGTTTTCTGTGCGCAGTTTTCGCGTGAGCAGTCTTCCTGTGGGGATATGTCTGGTCATGGCATTTGACATATTCTTATTTATTTATTTTATAGTAACAATACAATTTATTGCACCTCCACACACGAGTTACAAATGGCCATCGACTTTCAGCCTTTATTGTATATTTAATTTAAAATGATGCTTTATACAAGTTTATTTATTTCATATTTAAAACTCTTAATTAGTTTTAAATATGACACTTGTACACCGTACAAACTCATTTATCTGAAAATCTTATATTTAACGTATTCAACTACAAATTCTAAACTGCACCTACGGCCTTGAATAAAATAAAATCTCGATTATATAATTCCATCTTTTTTTCTTCAAATAAACAATAACAATTATTTCTGAATAGATATTTTTGACAGTGTTTAACGGTTCACTTGCGAGACTTTCATTTACTAGCACCGAGGCATTGTTGTAAATCTCAGCATTTGACAAGGATATATTTCATTGTTGTTTATTATCATCATCTCTGCCGTGCAATATTAATTGTTATTTATTGTAAACTTTTGCAATACGAAGGATAAGCGCACATTTTTGAGCGAGCCGGTTGCGCAAATGTGTTTCTGTATTTTAGCAGGGTTACTCAAATGTCAACGATTTTTGCATGCTTGAGGCGTTATCACAGTGTTAGGGTTTACTTGATGTTTGAAGATTTCAAATGCGCATTTGTTTTCTTGATTAAATTACTAAAATGTGAATTTTGAAAATTTCACTTAAATGTTTTTTTCTCGAGAAAAATTTCAGATTTAGTCAACAAAATGTTTTAAGTTGAAATTCTGAATTTTTACGGTGGGAAGATGTACCGATCCGGTGCACGCGCTTCCTCCCACTTGAGTCTTGGTGTTGGAATATGCACGAATGCCACTGAGGATGTCTAATTTATAATAATAATAATAATAATAATAATAATAATAATAATGTCTTTATTCACATATATACAATTTAGTTATAATTTAAGGGAAAAATTATTATACGTGAATCCGTAGGCAGGATTCAGTTGAGATCCAAGTAGATTTCGAACTGTTCTTCCAAAAAAAAATTCTCGAGACATCCTTATTGACTATGAATTATCTCATTTTATTTAATATTAGGTTACGCTTATTGCTTTAATTTTCCACGCAAATACGACTTCTGACTCAGAGGTTCCCGACCAGTTTGCTGCGTTTTTCGTAGACTCCCTGTTTGCCTGATATTTAATTTTTCTAAACTTATTACCTTCAAAAGTGTTTTTGACTGCTGACATAGTGCTGCTCATTGTGATCTAGAGTACAATTGTACAATTTTTAATCATGCCTTTATTGAAAAGGAACAAAATCCAAGTAAATATTTGGATTTGGAACAAATCACGACCAAGTAAAGTTCTTACATAAAATTATTCCACAAATAATGCTGTCACAGAAATTGTTCAATATTAGTGAGGTATAGTCTTAAATTCTAAACCAATGTTATATAAGATAGTAGTCCGCTCATGTGGGCTATTTACATTTTTTTCTCGCTGACATGGGCCCCCTGCAAGTCGAATTCGACCCCTAGGGGTGCTGCAGACCACCTTGGGAATGATTTAATACCATGAAAAGAGTGCGAAGAAAGCCATCACTATGACAGCTTATATTTTTTTCCCACTAGAAATATTGATCATTTGTTTTAGTGATACTTTTTTCGAGCAAATTTATAATAATACAAATTTACAACGATATACAGTTACAAACAAAAACAAAGGCAGAGAAAAACATGAGATCTTTCATGAGTTTAACACGCAATATTCATATCGAAAAATCTAAATCTTTAGCCAAATTACTTTCTAATCGTTTTCGTCAAAACTTTTAACTTTTCAAAATTTCAACGGAAACATTAATTTTGAGATCCTCGAAAATAATACCGACGATTTTTGAAAATTGTATGTCAAAAGCTAAGACGAATTTAAATAAGAACGTTAAATTTAAGGTTTTCTCTAAAATGCGAATTACAGACAAAAATAATATTTACAGAAGTAGGCGAAGTTCAGTTAGTTTATGCAACTATTAACTGCTCTTACACTTGACCTACTGATAGTATTACATTTAACAAATTAACGGTTTAGCAAAAAATATATTACAACATGCTAAATAAATATATAATGGAACTTTCTCATCAAACCATAACTGATTGCACTTTTAAAATGAGAATTTTTACACCCGCGGCTATTTTATTATATGTTTTATAAACATTAAAGGATAGCGTCTTTTAAACAACGAAACTAACGAACACTATCTTGTTATGAAGATACGGAGGCCTACCATAGTGTATGTATACTGACCGGCAAAAAAAAACGGCCACCCTGAAATATTTCATATAAGTACCCATATCTGCAAAGTATATATAGGGTGTATTTGAAATAACGATCAGGCATTTAAGGGCACACACACAAAATATTTATGAACCCATTTCCGTCAAAATTTATTCGAATTTTTTTTTTTAATTTTCCTAATTTTTCGAGGTTTTTTAAACATTTTGAGAACCGATGCTTTTGTCATTTAATTAGGTCTGCATGGAATGTGTGTTTGTTTATTTAAAACGCGAGATACGATTTCTTGCCTCCGAAATTTGAAGTGTTATCGCAACGTTTTTTTTTTTTTTTAAGATAAACAGTCCTCAAGTTCACTGTCGCTTAAAGAGCACTCAGATATTTCCTACGTGCTTGTTGTAGTTCGATATCTAAAGCCGATGCCGTTTAAAAATTAGCTCACATTACCACTGCCCCCAAACACGTATTTTCACTCATTAACTTTAATAATTAATTGCGGGCTTTTTGTTACAGTTATAAACAAAATAATTGCGAATATTGTTTAAAAATAATATAATCTCTTTGTGGTTATACCCTGTATGTATATAAATCGAAAACTTATTTGATTTTTCTTTACAACTAATGCATTGAAATGCCTGTTTCACTCATACTTACATCTAATGTTCATTTTTACAGCTGCAATTATCTAATAACATCATCATGTGCTTAGAAATTTGATTAACTTAATGCCACGACGGTTAAATGCTGTAATTCAGGTTTGAGGA
The DNA here is from genome assembly GCA_910593695.2 of Ocypus olens. Taxonomy (NCBI): domain Eukaryota; kingdom Metazoa; phylum Arthropoda; class Insecta; order Coleoptera; family Staphylinidae; genus Ocypus; species Ocypus olens. Next base: position 17,831,650 of record OU343057.1, read on the forward strand.
GGACATACGCGGTATTGACAATAAGCAGGAGTTTCATTTAAAAAACTATCACATTTAAGAAAAATAACATATTTGTTGTTGCATACTTGGTTTTGTGTTACTTCATCTTTTTTCTCCTAATCTTTGTAGCCTGTTTTACCAATAAATGGTTCATTAACCCAATACCGTCGTTAAGTCGAAATAATGAATATTTAAGAGCTTGTTTCAAACATTTCGGAGTGGCCGTTTTTTTTTGCCGGTCAGTGTATATAAATAATAACAAATATTTGATTTCAAAATTTTATTTTACCTCCGCCACAATTGTTTCACCATACTGTAGCTTCTTCAGGTGAAGAACTATAGTATATGATTTTAAAATAGGGATTTCGATTGGAAAAAGAGAGATTGAGATGAAAAGAATAGCAGAAGAAGAAATAGAAAACAATTAGAGATTAAAAATTAAAGTATTTTTGCATACAACGTGGATAAATGACAGGCTTTATTATAACCATATCAGGTTACGTATTAAGCGTACCGGTTATAACCTTAAAACCATGTCAGGTTACGTATTGGTCATCCGGTTATAGCCTTAAAACCATATCAGGTTACGTATTTGCTGTACCCGAAGACTGTTATAAAGGACAGGCTTTATAATCATATTAGGTTATGTGTTGGGAGTATCCGACCATGGTTATAAAGGACATACTTTAAAACCATATAGGTTACGTGTTGGTTGTGTCCGAACTCGGTTATAAAGGACATAATTTAAAACAATATCAGGTTACATGTTGGGCGTACCTGAAGATCGTTATAAAGGATATACTTTAAAAGCATACTAACTTACGTATTGGTTTTGCCCGAACTCGGCTATGAAACCGTACCAGGTTATCCAGCACAGTTATGAAGGAGAGGTTTTAAAACCTCATCAGGTTACTTATTGGACGTACTCGAGGACTTTAAGACCATGCCAGGTCACGTATGGGACGTATCCGTATAACCAGTGTTGCCAACTCTGATAAACCACTTCCCCCTACATTATAATTAAAAACCACCCAAATTTGACAAAACCCCCCTAAAATTTTGTTTTTACTTTAAAGGAATGGTAGACAGAAATGGAGTTGGTTTTCAATTAACTTCCAAAAAACGACAATTTTATTTTCTAAAAATACAAAAAGATAAGATCACAAAGATAAAATATAAAAATATGTTAGCTCAAAAAAAAATCTCATGAAGCTAAAAAGTATTATATATTATGTATGTTTATTCCAAGTCAGCTATAGCATCCAAAATTTCAATAATTTCAGAGTTATCCTCTGATTGCAAAGCGCGTTTTTTGTGATCGTAGAGTTAAATCTTTTAACCATAATTTGAGTTGGTTGAAATCTTTGACTATATACTAATGGACTGCTATTCCCCCTCCATTTCCCATATGATCACTGCTCCAAAAGTTGTCCATGAGCTGGAGCCCGATATAAGTCCCGCCCCGGAGCCGAAAATGGAGCGTAATTTAAAAACCGGAAAGCAAAGAAAATATTTCTCGATGTATTCATCAGCAACGTGGAGAATGCAAATGCGAGCATATTTCGGCAACTCGGGTCCACTTTCCTGCCTGTTCTTTACAAGCAAAGCATCGACCCATAATTTGCGAAGTTCCGGATTTGATGGAAATCTAATACAGGATTTTAGGTTATAAGTCAAAAGTCAACTGACGTTTACATCAGCTGACGAGTATTATAACCGCGTTGGCACATATACGTGGACGTATTGCAGCAATATTTTGACATAGTGTGAATATTTGACAAAATAAATGTTTATATATTCAAAGGTGTGAATAAATTGCGGGGTATCACAATATGTAATGCGAGCTTATAGAGTCATATATCATAGACATAAAATAGTTACCAATTTAGTAACATACCGCAACCATTTAGGGTCCCGCCGCGCCACCGTTGCTTGGAGACACACATGAAGCGGCGCTAGCAGTCCAATAGTATATAGTCAAAGGTTGAAATTTGACGCAGTTTATATCATCTATTTAAAAAAATATATCTAACCATTATTATTCCATGTACCATTTCTAACGAAAGATGATTTCGGATTTTGTTTTTGATAATGTCATATATAGAAAACGCACGTTCAACTCTGGCATTGGTCAAGATAACAGAGATATCGCTAATGTAGATATAGTTTGAAACCGTACATTACCAGCACTATCACTTCAAAAATTAACAGTATCTTCAATATTGGTCCATTTTTAATTAGAAAGTTTCTCTCATTCATTCTGGCAGTTGTCAGGATTAAAGCGAGGTTGCATATTAGCTACAATATCAACAATGCTATGTTTCCTTTGAGATGTCGCTATGCGAGGTATAAATGTATTAACCACACATTATTCATAATAAGGAGCACCATACAGTGCGAGTCTCCAACTTGGAATAAATTCAGTAAATCAAAGAATGTTTATTCTTTGGAAATATGCTCAGACACATCGATTAGTATTTTAAATTGCGCTCTTTATGATGTAATAAAATTTTATTCAGCGTGTCCCAAATTTGAGATATGACGTCATTGACTATTTTTTTTAATAGCAACCCTAATTTTTTTATCACTATTCTTAAAGAGTATATCAAGTGTGTGCCAAATTTCAAATTTTTTTTCCCTGTCATTTAGAAGATATTTAACAAACATTATCAAATTTGTAGAATGAAGAAATCAAGTCACCTTAATCGAATTTTTATGCATTTTAAAAGTGGAATGCCAAAACGTGCTGGTTTGTCATTTTTTTTTCAAACTGACATTTATCATTTTGACGTTTAGTTATAAAAACAAGTAAGAAGTGTAGCATCGCATTCCACGCATATTCGAGTGAGGAGAGTATTAGTCGTTCCATTGTTGTGTTGACTGTTGTTCACCGTTGGTCGAAAAATTATACTAACATGCCGTACTTAACTGAAACCCACAAAATCGAAATTTTAATGATGATTGGCTATGGAGATAGGACAAGAACACAAAATGAAGTTATTTATTTATTTAGAGAGAAGTATCCTGACTTACCAGCCATATCTCAAAGTACCGTAAGCAAGATTGAAAGTCAGTTTCGGGAAAATGGGCATTTAAGAAAAACGAATAATCATCGTCAGAATGCGCTGAGTGAAGAGGGCAAAATTGATGTACTTCTCTCTGTTCAGGAAAATCATCATGTCTCCTCTAGGCAGATGGCTAGGGAACTCAAAATTAGCCAGTCTTCAGTGTCAAGAATCCTTAGAGAGCAAACATTTCATCCTTATAAAATGACAATCCTCCAGGAACTCACCGAAGATGAGTTCGCAGTTTTGCGAAAAAATGATGGATCTACTAGATAGAAATGTTCTAAAAATAGAAAATATATTGTTTTCTGATGAATCAACGTTTATGTTAAATGGTGAGGTAAATCGTCAAAATTGCCGTTATTGGGCAGACAAGAACCCACACTGCATGAGGGAAGGCCACACTCAATATCCAGAAAAAGAGCATGTTTGGGCAGGGATTGTTGGTGATCGAATTTTAGGACCAATTTTCTTTCCAAATAATCTCAATGGAGCGGGATATTTACAATTCTTGGAGGAAGAGCTAATTCCGAGTTTGGCTATTTTGTTTACTTGCCCTGTAGAAGCTGACGTCCCGAATAGAAACATCTGGTTTCAACAGGACGGTGCGCCTCCTCATTTTGCAAGGCGTGTCCGTGAGTACTTGGATAATGTATTTCCACGAAGATGGATTGGCAGAAGAGGACCAGTTGAATGGCCACCCAGGTCTCCGGATTTAACACCTATGGACTTTTTCTTATGGGGGTACTTGAAAAGCAAAGTTTTTAAGACCAAACCGCCAAATCTTGAGGAGTTGAAAGAACGAATAAGACAGGAGTGTAGACTAATTTCCCCCGAAGTAATTAGAAATGTTCAAAACGAGTTTCAGTTCCGTTTAGGGTATTGTCATTTAGAAAATGGACAACATTTTGAGCATTTATTGAAGAAAGACTATTAAGTTGAATTCATTTTTCAAATTTGATACTGTTTGTTAAATATCTTCTAAATGACAGGAAATAAAAATTTGAAATTTGGCACACATGTGTAACTTGATATACTCTTTAAAAATAGTGATAAAAAAATTAGGGTTGCTATTAAAAAAATAGTCGATGACGTCATATCTCAAATTTGGGAAACGCTGTATAAAATTTTATTACAACAAAAAGAGCGCAATTTAAAATACTAATCGACGTGTCCGAGCATATTTCCGAAAAATAAACTTTGTTTGATTTACTGAATTTATTCCAAGTTAGAGACTCGCACTGTATATTATGTATTAAAAATAATTCAAGAAAACCATGTTAAAAATATTTAATCCCTAAAAACACCCCTAAAACTTTTTCTCCTCTAAATGTCCCCCGAAACAAAAATAAAAACCCTAAATTTAGGGGGAAACAAGTTAGCAACACTGCGTATAACCCTTATGATAGTTAACAATCATTGCAAAGAATGCCAAAAATGAACAATTATAAAGAATACGTTCTTTTCACAATTCCTCTAGTTGAGAAAAGGAAAAATATATTGATGTGGCCATTATGTAACTTTCTCCGACTTGATAGAATAAAAGAGATTTTTGTAATGTAATAACCAACATTTATTAATTTCTAGAGTGATTTCGAAAAAAACTTATTCTTTATATATTATTAAAAATTAAAAATTTATAACTTAAATCGGTGAAAGTTATATGATTGTGACATCTATATTTTCCCTCTTTGATCCACGTCTAAACCTGTACCAAGCTTAAACGATTTTGAGAAATCCAGAAAGAGAGGCGTTTTTTTTTTACATACAAAAGGCCGCGACATGATTATTTTTGCATTTCTTCTCTAGCCGATTCATATATTCATAAGTAACTATAAGAGTTACATCGAATTCACAATAATTGTAAAGAAGATTGAGAAGATTTTTTTAAAGAAACCATTTTTTTAAATAATATAATAATTCCTGATTATGTGGCGAAATAATTGTAGCGACTTGAACAATTATATATTTGAAAGTATTCTTTTTGCGTGTCAGTGTTCGTCGTAATTGCCAGAAAAGTAGCTTTAATCAGTGATTTATTTCTATTTTGTAGTCTTCGTTTAGACTACAAAAATGAATTAAAATGATTACAAAAAAATATTTAGCTATTATTGATCTTAACAATAAATAGTTGGGTATCTTCAGGCAGATTCTATGTACAAATTACGAACTTGTTGGATGTGCTTCACAGAGTGGTGAAATATGATTAATTAGAAGGCCCGAGGCTTCGGGAAATAGGAAAGGGAATTGTAGTACGTGCACGATGAGTGGTGAATGTGTATGAGTATGTGTGTGAGAAAAAGCTATTAATTGATTGGAAATCAAGAGCCACGTTTGTGCAAGTCGCTCGTTGGGTATTTGTGCATTTGTGTGTTGCAGAAAACCGTGACTTAGTAACGGTGGATGGGATATTATGTAGGGTAGAGTAGATATAATGTGGTTGTAGTGGCCGATCGCGAGCTTAATAAATCTGCTTGTTAATTACTGAAGCCGTGTACGTTCACATGTTCTATATATACATATCGGAACCTACCGTGAGCGACTACTGCTTAACGCAATAAATTGAGTTTCTGGCGATAGACAATAACGAAATGTCGTGGTCGGTGTCAGGATGGAGGATAGAGTTGTTGGGAGTTTTAAGAGTCGGAATGACCAGTGGCCGCCGCGTGCCGAATTGGCTGCATTACGATTTTCTGGGTATCAGATGGGATTCGTTATGCACGTAGAGATAATAGCTAATGTTAAAATGGGAATACATACCACAAATGAGTAAGTGATATGTGTTTCCTTCGCGCAATTTATGGTAATAATCGGATGGGATAACGCCGATTTATTTGTTTACGAGGCGACTATTTTTAGATGGCGGCGGATAAACAAATTACCGTCATTAGGTATAAATATTGTTATTAAAGTAATGTATTTTAATGGAAAACAATGCAACTTTCAAACACACGGTATTTTAAATGATCCGCGAGTTAAGTGGGAGGCAATGAAACGCCTCTTTTAATATGAAGTAAGTATAAAGGCGAAACAGGACGATTCGCGGGTGGAGGACGGGAATAGAAGGGGCCGCGTGGCCATAGCTATATCCATAGCCATAGTGTTCTAACGGCTCGGAATATTTCCTATCGTTTATGTAATAATAATCGAGGCGGCCGTGTTTGTACCGTGTTTGTGGTAGTGTGGCCCGCGAGCTGACCGCGAGCCTTTTACATCTCGCCTCTTTTACTCTTTTAATCTTTTACTCTTTGTTCCTCCCTCACTCGCGGAATTCGTAACAGCGCATGGCTCATACCTCATGGTTCATGGTATGTCTTATGCCAACCGTGGCAGCGGCATAGCGCACATCGCATACTAGGTCACAACACGCGCCTTATTCTTTCGACTCACTCTTTCCACTTACCACACTAATGCCCCATGTAAACCCGACCCATCATACACTCGCACGCCATGCATCATCTCATTTTTCCTCACATCCTCATGATGCCGTTGCCCAATCTGGAACAACTACTCAATAACTAATACTTCGCTAATTACCCCGCAATATTGTGCAACCCGTCGCGGGCCGCGTTTCTGCCGAAGCGCCCATTATTAATGACAATCGCGTAACACCACGCTGCCTGGCGCCGACACAAAGAACGCACACTTTTCATCGGCTTCGCCACAGAAAAAAGCCAAACAAACATTCAATCAACGGTAAAACAAACAGCCGCCACAGAAACAAATCACTATATAATCCACTCATCAACGGCCATACATCAAGAATTAATACTCGGACCATTATTAATGACAACCAGTCAAATCCGAAACACACCTGGGAACTTGCCCCGCTCAGAAAACATCATCATAATTTTTAAGACATCAAATCAGTAATAATAAGCCCTGAAGAATCTCCGACCGGAATTAATATTCACGTCAAATCATTACAAATTCATCGAGATCAAAAATATCGTCAAACCCCATACCTTTGAATCACGCGATAAAAACCTTTGGTAAACCTAAACCTTCTAAGGAAATATCGCAAGATAGATTAATTATATTAAGCTGGATTAATATATGGCTATAAAATATAGCATACAGAAATTAATGTCTAAATAAGAAAACTGAGCAGTTGCTGTAGTCTGCTCTGTAGGACATCAGTGATTGTGGTAAAACTGGGTTTTGATTTTAATTTTAAAACACAATACTTATTAGACAAAGTCCATGTTTGTTTTGATCAAAAATATTGACCACAGACATGATCCAGACAAAATTGCTTTGAAGGAAGTGCATAACTTATGCTGAACATTATGTTTCTATTGTCACGAAATTTGTTGAAGGAAAAAGGGTGAGTGATGGATTGAGAGGATCATATACTCTGCGTTATTACCAATCACTCCATAAACTATTTTTTATATTTTTCTTGACGAGTTATATTCATCGAACGTATAATCGCTGCGGGAATCGTATAATTTCGCAAAAAAATAAGCTTGTCTCACAGTGGACGTGTGCATGTGCGAATGAGTGACCCGACGTAAAGAGTCAACTTTTAGAAGTGAGGACCTTTTTGTGCTCTTCAGTGAAGTCTTCACTATATTTTCAGGGTAAATAAATTTAAGTGAAGACCTTTTTTTTCCACTTTTTTCCAGACATACAATTTTTGAAAAGAGTCATGAGTCACGTCATGAATCGACTCTTTTCAGTCGACTCCACACAAAAAGAGTCAGTTCGCCCACCTCTAACCCATACGTTACGTTCATTGACTGCGTTTTTATGCGAATAGAACGGACGTTTTCAGTTCACCATAATTCATTGTAAAATAGAACTCCGTATTTGTGCGAACACCCGCCAAATTTCCAACCAAACAAGATCCGTTCGCAAGTCACAACCATAAGTTCGTATAAGGACGATTCAACCTGTAGCAACTATGAGCCAGTAGATCTAAATTAGTGATGGGATAATCGGATGATATTAATAATCAGAATGCTTGGATTCGGATGAAAATTGGAATAGTAATCGGATGATTTTAAAATATTTCGGAATATTCTATTATTTTAATAATCGCCGTCACCGATTATTTTCATCCGAATCGACCCATCACTAAATAGGATGATTTTAAAATATTCCCGAATATTCGATTATTTTAACACCGAACACACGCGTCTACTGAGAGAAGCTTTATACGCGGGACCCGGATATATGCGCAAGCAGCCGTACGCATCTATACATTAAAATTCTGCAGCATACTAGTTAAGCTTTAATCATATGCCGTAGCAAAAGAGGGTGTTTTTTGTGGTTAGACCATTAAAAAAAAAGAAACATCGGAAATGCAAAAAATTATTATTCTTATAATAAATGGTCTTACATAGGCTAATTCTTAACTAGTTCACAAAAGATTTGTATTTTTTTCTGAATCTAAACATTCTAGCAATTATTTTTTTCTATATATAAACAATCTTGAATGGATACAATAAAATCTGAACCGTCTCTATTTTTTTTTGCATAATGCTAATAATCAATTGTTTTCACCATGAGGATGTTTGTTGTGGCTGGACAATAAAAATTTGTGCCATCATGGACTAATAGCAGAATGGATTTTTGCCTCTAGTCTTGGTAAAAATGCATGTGATGGAGCTCGCGGTACCATATAAACGTTTAACTAGAAGAGCAAGTCTACAATGACCATATGAGAATCAGATACTAAGTCCTGAAGATGTTTTGAAACTTTCCAAAACTCATGTTCCTGGAATAAATATGTTTTATGTAACTGAAGATATTGTAAAATGCTTAAAAAAGTCGGAAGAATGGTATCACACTGTTTCCACAATACCTGAGACCAGAGAAAATCACTTCTTTTAACCACTGGATGAAAGCAACTTGCGTATAAAGAGAGTTTCAGAATTAATTTCAAGCTAAACAAGGAAGAAATTATCACCATTAAGGAAAAACAATTTGTTGCAGCTATCTATGAGAGTCAGTGGTGGATTGTAAAAATACTGGAACTCAGTGAAAAACATCGAGGTATGAAGATTCAATTTCATATAAAAAATATCTACCTCTATCCTACCCCACGCAAAATATTTTGAAAATTTTTGGAACACAATACTTCCCTGTACTTCGTAACGGAGATAGTAAAAATTAATTGTTAGAATCTTGATTTTTTTGCGAACTAGTTAAGAATTAGCCTACGTCCATTTTTTAAGAAAATATTTTTTTTGCATTTTCCTTGGTTTTTTGTAATTATCCAACCACAAAAAACACCCCCTTGATTTTTTTATTGTGAAAACAATTGATTATAAGCATTAAGAAAAAAAAATTGAAGGTGCTGAAACTTGTGGTTTTGCTGTAATAAATTCCTGAAATTTGCATATATTTTGCAATAAAAAAAAATTATTGCACATTTGTACATGTTACATGTAAATTTCTAGCATTTTACAAATTCTGTTTTATAGTTTATACTATTGTTTTTCAAATGACACGAAAATGAACAAAATTAGTTCATAAAGAACAAAGTTATAGTTATTACAAACTTAAACGTAAGGTGTCGTTAATGCCAATTTGTTAAATTGCATTTGATGCCAATTTGTTAAATTGCATCAGATTTCAAAATGACTGACCCCAGTTTTGACATGGAAATTCTGAAAAAAAAATTACCATTTTTCAATATGTACTTGCTGACATTTTTTTTTTACAAAAATCTGTGACATGAGGGCAGCCAGATTTTTTAATTTTGGGTGATTTGAATTGAAATGGGCCTTTATAATTTTTCAAAAGAGTCATGAGTTACTCCTAAAATCGACTCTTTTTAGTCGTCTCTTCGCGACGAGTGGACTCATTTCATTGAGACGTTGCGACAGTGGCGGTTTCAAAGGAGGGGTAAACGGGTAATTACCCCCCCTAAGAATTTTTCGCTTAACAATTTTTATTGTTAAAAGTTACCGATATTCCATATTCTAAACAAATAATATAACCGGTAAATTTTTCCAACGCTTTAAAACGTTGGAAAATGATAGGGAGATTTCACGGAACAGTTTTATGAGAGCGAAAGCACCAGTTTATTTTTTTTTAATTACCCCCCCTAAACTAGTTGGTTGGAAACGCCCTTGCGTTGCGAACCCTTGGTTTGAGATAAATACCCAGTTATACAAACTAGGTGGGATAGGTACCTAAAATTATTGCACTAAACATTTTTTTATCTTAGTTTGTATGAGAATAAGAAAAAAGAAACAAACCTAGAATGATGAGAATTTTATGCAAATGTTAATTTAGATGTATAGAATAAGTCTTCTTGATAGTCGTAATGATCCAAGATTAATCTAATATCTCACGTATCCAAAAATGGGAGCAAATTTGAAACGCGGTCGGAAGAGATTTGAATAAAGTCCGGTGGGAAAAGCGCTGAAAAAAGTGGGAACCGAAATAGAAATCTCCTTGATTGATGGTAATATTTATTTAATAAACATTACATTTTCGTATTCAATTCCGGGCCGGGCATATTAATCTTTTTTTTTAGTTGTCAGTTGTCAGGCGCGAGTCGTCAACTTTCCCAAACGCGTTAAAAGCTCGGCGCGCTGTCACGGGCTTAAGCAACAATGAGGAGCTTAATCTTCGAATTCGCCACTTTGACGATAAATCAAAGTGTATGCTTTTAGAGCGGCCAAGAAAAAATTATTAATTATGTAAGCACAAGGAATACCTTTTAAGACCGTCCATTAAGGAAACCGCAACACCTACCAATCTTTAGATTATTCCCATAAAGCGATATTAAGTAGCTGCCAGTTCGAGAGCAGTTCCGGTTTTGATTCACAAATATCGCCTGAATTAGCATACTTACGAAATACGAAATAGCGCCATTAGCGTTATTGTTCCAGTATCGGGAATGAGTGTTTTTGCGCAATTGCTACATTAAAAATCGCGGATTAGCCTTAATTATTGCGATAAATCACGGATTGTTTTCGTCCGCGTCGCTTCTACGCAGGGAATTTTTTTATTGGTTTTAATTATGAATCGGCTATCTTCTGGGAATTGGTATTGATTAATTGGACAGATAAATGCGCGGAATCTCCAGAAAATTTTATTAGGCGATTTTATAATTAAGTTATAGAAACTTGAAAGTCCGTGGGCGAGGTTTCGCTTCTTGCTCTCCTAGGCATGTTATCACTTAATTCGATATCGTAAAAAATAATTTTAGCATCCCAGTAATTCTATCTATTTCGAAATAAATTACTGCTGAAGATAGTTGGTATTCTAATTGATATTGGGTAGCATACACATACCACACATGTATCACACCTATTACTCAGCGATACAAGAATGGATATCCTGTTTTTTTTTTTAAATTTTTTTGTTTAACATATATGCTGTTAGTGGTGTTGAGGTAGGCTTCTAAAATTGGTGTATAAAATTATTCCAGTAATAAGCACATTTAATGACCAATTTAGCTTTTGAGTGAGTGTTCTTTAAACATTTGTGTCAAATGCTCTTACTTGATTTACTCTAAAATTTATCAAAAACATTTTAGCTTCAAGTTTTTTCTAATAGCGCATTTATACATAATATTAATATAAGTGGCGAGGCGAATGTGTATCGGTTCGCCCGTCATTCGCCTCGCGGCTCGTAGCGCTCGCGCCGAAAGCGGTTTATGCGGACGAGTCAACGTATCGTGCCTCTCCTCCTCGGCGAATGTGTAAACTGTCATTCGCGTTGTGGGGACGATTCAAGACGCGAGCGCGAATTCGTTGTATTTTTTGCAATATTTACAAAAGTTGGTGGACTTTATTTTCAAAACGCCAAGTAATTTAATTTTGGTATATGAAGGATTAAAATTGTCCAATTCATTCAATACAAACACTTGAAAATGTGAATAATATTATTTGTTGATAGGTGCTAAAAATTAGTCAATATTGATAAATCGTGTTAACAAAGAAAGTGAAAGTGATAAAGTTATTATAATAAATATCGAAATATAATAATTTTCAAGAAGTGCCTTATCGGATAAAAGAGTTCCACACGCAAGCCGAAAAAACTGAACACGAGCGCAATTTCGCTTTTTTAATTAAGTTATAATTGAACGGCCAAGATAAACAATATAAGTTGTAATTATTTGTTGATTATACAGTTGTGCGGGGTAAATGAAATGGGGAATTAATTGCCATATTATTAGTGCCCTTCGTTTGGAGTTTCGGGCCGCGCTAGTGCTTCCCCGGCGAGGCCAATTAAGTCCTAGGTGTGGCTAATTGCGCCGACCCGAGGATGCGCAATTCCGCAATAGGCCATTGCGCAAGTCAAACAAATTCGTTAAAAATTATAAAATCGTAAAAATCCCGATCGGCTATCTATCCGCATGAATGCCAGCGCGGTCTTCGCGGGCGTGTTCGTTGTGTAACACTTTGAAGATTTGGAGTAGAGTAGAATTGATGTGGTAGCTTACAGCGCTTTTGATTGCATAAAAACTTTTTGTTAATATCCACCCGTAAAATTCACGAGAGCGCTGGGAACTTTTGGTCGTTCACGACTTTTATTTATTGGCCGGCTCCGCGGAATTGACAACTTAATTTATTATGTTACGTGCTTGAAGATTTAGATTTGGACCAAATTACACACAATAGCCTTTCGATTATGTTAATCAAATTTCACTGTAGATACACGTATAGGAAATAAAGAATATAAAGATATATTATCAATTTACACCCTAATAACGTAAGAATATCTTGATTGTAGATCAATTCAATGATGATTAAACAATTATTAATTAACATCCTGTTTACCAAGGCTGCTGAAGTATTGTGCCACCTGTCAATTATTTGTTTTTAGGGTTGGCCTTTGGGCCAGAAAGCCGGGTTTTAGTAACATTTCTCTGTACTCCGGCGCATATAATAATTCTCGGCCCTTTTTTGTTTTTTTTTTTTATAAAGGAAGGATGGTCGACAGGAATTCGGGTTGAGGAAGCGCGGATGATTTGGGAATTGACGTAGCCAACTGGGGCATTCTGCCACAACCGATAATGTGTATAATAATCATTTATAATGATGAAAAGGACACTAAACATCCATGGACCCACACGGCCATTTTTCGTTTCGAAAAAGTGACCGCGCGGATGGGATTCGAACCCATAAAGGGCTGTTGTATTTTTTTAGAATTCAAAAGCGTAACTAATTTCTGATCATTTTTGCCGGCAATAGTTAATTTTCTGGGTTATGGTAATTTCAGAAAATCATTTTTAGAAATTTCTGTTCATCAAAGTATGAATTTTTCGATGTTACTGTTTTAATTGCAATTACAATGCCCACAGTTTCTAAAGGTGAGTCGTGACCACGCGGCCCGTAAGCAGGAGCCCTACTCACTTTGCCACCGCGGTCTCGGCCCTTTATCATAAAATATCTAAAATAATATTTTGGATACGAAAACGTATGTAGCGTTCACGACGAATTTAGACACAAAATATAAATTACCACAGAGCAATAAGAACATATTTCTATCTTCACCCCATGCCGCAAGATAATATCCGGCCAAGCTCTGTGAAAAAGTTGACATCCCTGTACTCTATTCATTCTACAGATGGAGTTGTAAAACGCCCAGAACTACTGGCCGATTCGAAAAATTGCTGGAAATCGGCCAAATCCAAATCAAGCAGTACAAATGCAAATGGTTGACGCGATAGTCAGCTGATTTCCTCATTATGGTGTGTCAGCTGTTAGCGATGTAGTACCTTCCTGCTTGTTTAATTGAAATGGCCCTATCGCCACCAAAACGACGTCGTACGAAGTATTTTTCATTGTCCGCCAAGGAATCGATTATTAATATTTTTAAGTTGTATCAGGAAAATAATTATAAATTTGCGTAGTGTAAATCAGACTTTTGCGCAGAACATACGGCGGTTATGGGCGATGTAGTACCTTCCTGCTTGTTTAATTGAAATGGCCCTATCTCCACCAACACGACGTCGTGCGAAGTATTTTTCATTGTCCGCCAAGGAATCGATTATTAATATTTTTAAGGTGTATCAGGAAAATAATTATAAATTTGCATTGTGTAAATCAGACTTTTGCGCAGAACGTACGGCGGTTTTGGGCGTTTTTACAACTCTATCTGTAGAACGAATAGACTATAGTTCTAAAATTTCAAGAGTTCGTCTGAAAATGTTTGCGGCCGTCGGATATTGGCGCCTGCTTAAAAATAATCGGTCAGAAGGATTTGTAAATCCCGATGATGTTTAGGTCAAAAATTGTGTAGACCAGTGTTTCTCAACCTTTTGGCGCCAAACGCCCACTTTATCAGGTCCGCTTCTTAATTCGCCCCCTTAACATTTTAATAGCTTAAAATAAAGTTTCTTGATTATGATGACGTGTGTTAAAATTTAGAGAATTTTGTATGCTTTAAAAGGATATTAAGAAATATTCTTGTCATGATTTTGTCTTTTGTAAATTATTTAATTTGTAAGAACTCTGTGTTATGTTTTAGTGTTTGGATTGTAGGAATAGGGCCCATCCACCAGCGGCGGCTCGTGGATTTGTGTTGGTGAGGCAAAGACAAAGATGCCGCCCGTGCTGCACTACTTACTCTGCTAGAGGAAGCAAATATTCCGTTGCTTTTTCGGTCAAATTTTCTTCCGTTGCCTTATCGCCGAGCATCCACGAGCCACCGCTGCCACCCACCACCCTAAATATCCACTTAACCTATACAACTCTGTTTGATTGAAAATAATTTCTCTGTAAATCTGTCTGCAGTGTTGCAAATTTAACAATCATCAGGGAACAGGGTTTGTAGTTTGCGTTAAAATTAATATAAATGGTGGTGGGTGGGCCCTATTCTATCCTCCAAATAGGTGAATAGAAGCGAGGGTTACGCGGATAGAGAGTTATAAATCGAACTTCAAAATATTGCATTTGGGTTTTTGTGTATTGTAAATTGGATCATTTGTAAGAACCCTGTGCTACGTTCTACTGGTTGGATTGTAGGATAGGGCTCACCCACCGTCCTTTATAACCACTTTAACATAACCGACAAAACCATGTTTGATTTAATAAAATTTCTTTGTTAATCTATCTGTCAGATATTAGGATTTGTAATTTAAGTTAAAATTAATACGGAGGCTGGTGGGTGGGCCTATCCTATCCTCCAAAGGGTTGTACATAAAGGAGGGTTGCGTAGTAGGAGAGTAATAAATCGAAGTTCAAAATATTGCATCTATGATTTGGTATTTTATACATTAGTTCATGAGTAAGAACCCTGCGCTGCTATGTTCAGCTGATTGGATTGTAGGATAGGGCCCATCCACCACTCTGTATATAGACATTAACATAATCAATAAATCCCTGTTTGATTGAATGACATTTCTCTGTAAATCTATGCGTGGTGTGGGAATTTAACCAAATATCAGCGTTCAGGATTTGTAATTTAAGTTAAAATTAATACGAAGGGTGGTGGGTGGTCTCTAAATTTTGGATTTTATAGAATTGCTAAGATATAGGACGTGTTTTTGATGATTGTGATGAATTATTTGTTAAAATATAAAGAATTTATTTGATTGTAAAATAAGTATTATGAAATATTAATAATGGATTAATAAAAACTGTCAA
This sequence comes from Ocypus olens, assembly GCA_910593695.2. Lineage (NCBI taxonomy): Eukaryota > Metazoa > Arthropoda > Insecta > Coleoptera > Staphylinidae > Ocypus > Ocypus olens. The sequence goes on from OU343057.1 coordinate 17,847,272, forward strand.
AATCCTCCAAGTTCAAAGGCAACAAATTCCCCATTTCGATTTTTTAAAATTGCTGAGGTGTTAAAAGCATTTCTTGATAATGATAATTTATATGTTAAAAGTATAAAAAATATTCATGTCCAAGTAACGAACATTTACCAACTCTGACATTTTTCAAGATCAATATCAACACAGTCGCTTTTTTGATTTTGAAAAATGTTTTAACTTCCGAATGCCTTACTTGATTTTGATGATTTAAATTCCAAAATGTAGCAAATTCAGTGTGTTTAAAAAAACTTAAAGAAATATACATATCGTTTAAAGAAACTTGCCAAAATCAGTTGTTTTCCGAGTTTAAAGTCAACAAAATTGCGTTTTTGATTTTGAAAAATCAAAAAAACTTCCGAACGTGTTACTTGAGTTTAATGATTAAAATTCCAAAATGTAGCGAATTTAGTGTGTTTAAAAAATTAAAAGAAATATACATACCGTTCAAAGAAAATTGCCAAAATCAGTTGTTTTCCGAGTTCAAAGTTTACAAAAACGCGTTTATGATTTTGAAAAATTCCGAATGCGTTATTTAATTTTGCTGATTTAAATGATACAACGTGGCAAATTATTTAATATTACATTGTGTGTTTGAAAAAGTATTAAGAGATAATCATGTCAAGTCTATGAAAATTACTAAAAAGTTCAAAGTCAACAAACCCTCGTTTTTAGTTTTTAAAAATTGCAAGGGTGTTAATTTTCGTAACTTACGAGCGCGTTTTTTGATTTTGATGGTTTAATTTTCAAGATGTAGAGAATTTAGTGTTTTTCTAAATATTAGAAAAGTGTAATTTCGCAAATTTAGAAGTTTTTTTGATCTTGGCATCTCTGATGATGTATTTGAAATGCATTCGCCCCCGCTACATTATCATCGCCCCCAAATGCGGATTGTCAGAAAAACGCCCAATTTAGATGAACGAAACAGGCAGAAGATGGATAGGACCGTTTCATCCTTGTTGGTCTAGATGACTCCCAACAAGGATGAAAGGGCCGTATCCCTCTTCTGCGTATTTCGTACAACTACAAACTGTAATAATTTTTGACCTACACGCCACTAGCACTCATAGATACTTCTAGTATTGTATATAACAAAAGTTATTTCTGATATCAACATGCATTTTGCGCTGTTAAGTTAAGTTGGGGAACTGTAGAAGTTTTGACAGTACAGTTGGTAGTATTGGGCAAGCATAATAACTAAGATGGCTGAAACTCTACGGAGAAATCATATTGTGTACTTGCCAAAAACCGAACTCCGTAGTTGTTGTCCAACGCCATTTGCGAACACGTTTTGGAAAACTATCGCCTACGATTGGCAGTGGCTGCTCGTGGAACATTTTGATGGTAGAGCCACTTAGCATACAATATATCCCACCTCCTTCTTTTTGAGGAAAGAAAAAACGATCATTGAAAACCTTTAATTGTTAAGCAGAAGCATTAAAAATATTAAATATTAAACAAAGGCGAAAAGAAGCCTGCATTAAATCTATATTACCATTATTCGTCCACGTTAAGAAAAAAAAAACGGAAATCAATTAAACTATCAATCAATTAAAATCTCTTTAATGAGTGCAATTCTTTAAGAATTTGAAACTGTATTTTCGGTTAAAAAATAGAAAACAATTAATATTTGTTATGTAGGAAGCTTCTACTTCGTTATACATGGTTTTATATGGAATAAAACACGTTTTACTTTGTTTGTATAACACTTTGATTTATTCGTTTGACAATTACACTCCGAATTTATTTTTTGATCTCATCTACATCTCTTTAACGAGTACTGAAATAATTTCCAAAATCTGTCCTTTGGTTCAAGAGTTATCCTCAAAAAAAAAAACAGAAAACAATTGAACTACAAATTCATTTTTTGTGTCTTATCTGCATCTATTCGGCGAGTACAGTTATCTTAAAAAAACAATTACCGAATGATTTTTTTGGTCCTATCTACATTTATTCGATGAGTACAATACCTTTCAGGAAGAATTTTTAAAATCGGCTATTTTCAAGAGTTATCTTCTCAAAACCACAGAATAATTGAACAACGTTTTTTTTTTAATCTTATCTACATCTATTCGGTGAGTACATACAATACTTCATTTATAATGATCAAAATCTGGTTATTCGTTCAAGAGTTATCATCAAAATTCAGAATACAATTGAAGGGCAAATTTAATTTTTTGGTCTCATCTAACTTCATGCGGTTCATATCAGGAACCGTTATCTGGTATAACTTCTTGCTATTTCAAACAGCAAGAAGTTATCTACAGAGGTTTCATGCTGTTCTCGATGTGAACCGCTGATGCGGTTATCGGTATGAATCGCATGAAGTTATCTGCGAAAACTTTATGCGGTTGACGGTTTTGCCGCAAACATCTAATATCCCAACAAAATCAATAACGTAGAATAATATTAAATTAGAGTTGGACAGATGGTTTAGAAACCGCACCAATGAACCAGTTCGCAGTAAAGCAAAAAATACGGTTCCATAATTCTGTAATACATTAGCTCCCTCTAATGAAATCAGCGTGAACTAGACGGATTACGGCAAACTTCACGCGGTTCCTGTCTAGGATATTCAATGGTGACATTGAAATGACACAAGAAATTTGTGCAACCAGCGGCGGCTCCTGGATCTTCGTAGAGGAGGCTAAGACAGAGATGCCTCTCGTGCTGCACTACTTACTCTTATGTAGGAAGCAAATATTTCGCTGCTGTATTGGTCAAATTTTCTTCGTTTTTTTGCGTTGAAAGTTTGTAAATAATAACGATACAAATTTGTTAATTATTTGTTTCTAAATTAGATCATTTGTAATATTAAACTGGTTGTATTGTGGACCACCCATCGATCAAATTTTACTCAGGCAACGAGCACGGTTTTGATTAAATCTTTTATTTTGTTCCTTGATCATATAAATAAATACAAATCACCGAAAAACAGTTTTTGTAGTTTGAGTTAAAATTAAAACGAAGGGTGGTGGGTGGGCCCTATCCTACAAACCAACCAGTAGAACTTAAACAAGGGTTTTGCATGTTAAAGTAAATAATAAAGATAACAAATTGTTAGTTATTTTCAGTGACGGTTCGCGGTTTTTCTTCTGGTACGGCCAAGGTAGCAGAGGTGGTAATACAGATAGATACGGTCACGCAGCCAGCCGTCTCTGCAACCGACCCTACCTATCTGTATTTTCACCCTTGCTACCTCAGCCGTACCAGAAAAAAAACCGTAAACCTTCACTGGTTATTTTTTCTTTAATTGGATCATTTGTAGTCAGTTGCTTATGTACAACTCTCTGGATTATGGAATACGGACCACCCACCACCCATCATCAATCACATTTTACTCAAGTAGCAGAGCACTAATTTGATTAAATTATTCCTTTTGGTTCTTAGAAATAAATACAAATCACCAGAAAACAGTGTTTGTAGACCCGTAAACCGCTGCAAGGATCCGGTTGAAGTGCCATAAGGAATTTGGTCACCTATTATTTTTGCGCGGAAAATCTGAACCGGGCACTCATTTCTGATATACAGCTGTAAAAATATCCGTGAACCGCTGCAAGGAGCCGGTTCACTTCAGGAAGTGAACCGTTTTGCCCACTCTGCTAATATTATTGCCAATTGGTTGAATCAACGCATATCGGTGATACTGTTCAATTGTTGGTTTTTATTCGAATGGTTCTTGAAGATTTCTCTACTAAAGGAGAAATTCTGGGAATGATTTCATTCAAAGGAAGAACTTGAGGTATTGATATTTTTGACGGATTCCAACAGCACCTGAATAATATGAAGATGCCATGCTTGTTTCAATCACAACAGACGGAGCAGCATCCATGACTGTTGCTTTGAATTAGTTTATTGCCATATGTCAGAATGACGAAGATTTTCCAGATATCTTGAGCTGTCATAGTACACTGCTCAACATTTGAACTGGTACACTTATATAAAATGCAGACAACCATTTTTAGGCATTTGGCATGACTTCCTAAATGATCAGGGCTCTGTTTCGGAATGCGAACAAATGCCTAACGCTTATACCTAATCAAGTTTTAAGAGAATTTTTGCAAATTTCTCGAATGGCCAAATATTCCTCAGCATTACATTCGGGATTTGATTTCCAGCATGCCAAGATATTTCCAAGAGGTCATAAGAGCTAGAGGAGGTCCCACGCATTATTCATCTTTAAGTGTTTGTTATCATTTCTTTCCAGAGCAAACTTTTCTGTAATACTAAAATGAAGATTTTGTTGGGGCCGCGGTGGTCTAGTGGGTAGAGGTCCGGCCTCTGGACCCCATTGGTGCGGGTTCGAGTCCCGTCCGGACGGTCACTTTTTCAACACGAAAAATGGCCGTACCGGTCCCTGGGTGTCTAGTGTGTGTCCCCATTTCATTTAAATATGAATATTATTACTAAAAATTGGTTGTGGCTGAATGCCCTAGTTGGCTAAGCCAAGTCCCCATCATCCTCGATTCCCTAACCCGAACTCCTGTCAATCATCTTTCCTTTAAAAAAAAAAAAAAAGATTTTATTATTTTTCTATTAAAACATTTGAAATTCGTAATTTAAATTTTATTCTTTTAATTCATTGCCCTAAAAGTGTTTCCAGAACCATATACTATCAATTAAGCAAGAAGGTGTTACTCAAAAAGTAGTAAATTGTTTTTTATATATGTTCTTGTAAGTGCACCAGTTCAAATGTTGAGCAGTGTATTATTCATCAATAAGAGACTTAATACACAATGTTTAATGGATATTGCTTTTAAAATTGTTAACTCCATCAGAGAAAAATCTCTTCATAGGCCACGTTTTCAAATGCAACCGGATTTGATTTTATACATGGTGAGATGGTTAAGTCTATGCAAGTTTTAGGAGAGATTTCGAGATTTATTGGACGACGTAATTTATTTTTTTAAAGATCAGTTGCTTGACAAAAATGTGCAGTATGACTATCGTAGTACTATTTCTGCACTCAAAAGTCTAGCATAATTATGACCCAAGACCTTCAAAATGAACGTTTTGATAGATTTTGAGATAAAGTACCTTTTACATTTACATGCCATTCTAACCCACAAAAATATGTGTCCGAAATTCGAAAGGTCTTGATTGACGATTTTAGAGAAATCGAAATCCTTGTTTAATTTATGATTAATCCATTTAAAGAGGACATTAAATTTCAATGTGCATGAGTTGTTAAATTCGTCATTTTGAGAGTCACGATTGAAAATGAAATTATAAAACTGCAGGGCGATATTTTTTTAAAGGCTAGGTCTTTGGACTAAGATTTTTACCCCAATTTTAGGAAATGTTGTGAATATTTGAATTCTTCTTTTGGAACAACATACCGTGAGATCAAAAAGTCAAAAGTAGTTGGTAGCCCTTAGAAATAACCTAACTAACAGAAGTTCAGTGGCGTTACTAAAAAATGGGAACTTTGGCATGGAAAACCCTGAAATTTAAATAAAACAGATTATGAATCCTAAATGTATTATTAACCACTTCGCGCCCATGCTGCTTTGATTTAATCCCAGGTTTGATGAAAAATTACTTCTTTGTTGTTGTTAACTTTTTCTACAAAATATGATTTCACTGTCACAAACTTTCCCATTTATGCAAAAAATATGAAAAAATATTCCATAGATGGCGCTAAAGAAGTAATTTTTTTGTACAATGTTTTTGTATTCATTTTTTGCTTGTTGCCACATGTGGCGAACCTGGGCGTGAAGAGGTTAATAGTGATGATCAGTTTTGAAAATAAATGCTATTGTTTAAAATAGGCAAAATCTGCAGATAAAAACACAAAAAATCAAGTAACTTAAAAAAATCGCAAAATTAACAAAATGTGCATTGGAGAATTCCAGGCAGCCAATATAATTTTACTTGAATTATTATAGGAATTTTCAGAAAATGTGCTGCCAACTATTTTCGACTTTCTGATCTCTCACTGCACTTGTGTGAATCAGCATTTTCCTACTTGAAGATGATAAGAAGTAAAAATTTAACCGGTCTTCATTGAAGGTTCTTTAAGGTTAGCGTTATCCAGCCATACTTCAGTTTTCAATAGTTTGGTGAAACAATATTCCCACAAAATGTTTGTATTTGAATTCTATTGTTTTATTTAGACTTGTACTTGTATCATAAGAAAGTTTAATTTTAACATTGAAATATTGTATTTCTCTTCCGTTCCACAATAAAGCTACAAAAAATAAACGCAGATCGCAGTATGTCATGAACATTTAAAGTAAATCGCAATCGAAAATTAGTTGGCCACCCCTCAACTCGACGACTTGATGCGTGCTGTATGACACGAGGAGCACATGCTAAGCACCTGTGAGTTCCCAAAGTAAACTTTAAAAACCACTTTATAAAGCAGTGTAAACGAATTCATAATAACATTGTTAGTTTTGGATTAATAAAACATTAAAAGTGTCTGTTTTTCTTGTATATTATGTGAAATTAAATAAAGAACCTCGTGATAAAAATATGTTTAATAGCTGGCAATTAATAATAAATAGCATAATGTTAACAAAGAGACAGATTTAATTCATATTACGATTTTAATTTCATTTTGAGTACCAAGTAGACAAGCAGTAGCATTATGATTGTCATTACCATTATTATTATTAATAATAATAACAACGCCGGAGTCTAGATTCACTAATTATCCCGACTGGGTAATAACCTTTGTCGGTAATGAATGATAAGTCGTAACGTTCTCATCGAAATTCTAATTATATATTTTCGGGCCGGCTTAACTGTAAATTTTATTAAAACAAAATCTCATCAAGGAATGATTCAAATTTACCTCGTCTAATAGCGCTTTTCAATAGGTGTAATTTAATCCTTTCGAATTTAATTTTCAGAACCGAGAAAGTTCCACAATTACGTTTATGTAGTATTTAATTTATGTATAATCAGCTATTTTTCATAAATTGAATCCTCCGTTAACTCATTCCCACAATTATCTAAAATGAAAATTAAAGGAAAAATATTGTATTCATCATAAAAAAGCCGAACAAATTCGAGTGTATATGTTGATTGCTTTTTGTTATCATTTGTGTAGGAAAAATAAAAAAATATGGCCTGAGTACCATTTCTAACTAAATCTCTAAATCTTTCACCTTATTAATACATTTGTATCAACTGCATAGTTTAGTGAAACAATCTCATTAAGTTAAGAAAACGTTCACCGCTTGATTCACCGAGCAGAGTAACCCGTTTTGCCAATTGCACAGACCTACTATTTCATCTGAGTTGATATCAAAGGTATGAGTTTTGTCTTCCTGGAGCGTATATGAGTGGTGTGAGAGTTCCATTGTTTTTGGTAGTGCTCTTAGGTTATGATGGTCCACTTAGATGATGAGTGCAAACGAAATTCAATTTAAGGCAACCCAAAATGCGAAAGGCCTGTGAAGCAAGAATGAAGAAAATAATCACAGCCGTTGAAGATTTGGTTTTAACGGATTGACATTTAGTGACTTAAAATAAAGTAGGGAAAGCAATAAGTTGAATTCCAGAACAAAAGTTGTGTGGTAACAGATTTGCGGAGAAACCTTAGGCGTTTTGGCTGATGATGAAAATCATGACTGGTAATGAGACGTGGGTATATCACTGGAATCCACTTACAAAACAAGAATCAATGCATTGAGCATACGAAGGATCTCTGCCGCCAAAAAGGCAAAGACGTAATCGTCGGCAGGAAATCTAATGGCTACTGTATTTTAGAGATGCTGATAGAATCTTAATAATCGGTTATATGCAGAACGATTTTAAAGTACAGGAGGTGCATATAACGAAACGATTTACAGCTGCTGTACATCTAAAAAAATACCCAGCAAACAATGTCAGAAATTGTGCTATTGCATGACTATTGTGATGTCTATAAGAGGGCTTACGTACTTTTATTCGTATCCGTATGACTAGTGCAGGGTACATAAAGTTCAGGAAGTAACCAACGAGATAGAGCATCCACCCTACAGCATTGAATATTTTTGATTTCCTAAGTTGAAAACCATTTATCCGGACGTTCTTTTTTCGTGAAAATAAGTTAAAACAAATCGCTAGAATTTTTTTTTTAACTTTAAACATTGTTGGAAAAACATCTGTTTTTTTTTAGGAAGGTAGATCACATCTAAACTTCCTCGCATCTAAGTAAGTAATACTGTCAGGGCCGTTCTTAGCGGAGGTGCAAAAGATGCATCCGCACTAGGGCAGCCGATCCAAAGGACAGCTGGTGGTTCCTTAAGGAACGTCGAACGACGTTTGTAAGTAATGTCAAAATAGAAGAATATTTCCGTAGATTTTTTCATATAGCTCATACAGGTGAAGGTTTATTTAAGTACTTAATTGATTAAATCTTGCCCAAACTTAGACTTCATGTACAAAAACTCCGTGGGCAAGGCTATGATAATGGAGCTAACATAAAGGATAAGCATGTAGGACTTCAAAAGAAATTTTAACAGTTAGTTCCAGAATATGTGTGCCATGTGCTGCTCAAGATTTAAAAGAAATTAAAACAGTGGGTTTTGAGAGAATTATTTTGATCAAATACATCGACAAAGAAAATATTTTTGAAATAATTAATTTTAAAGGGATTCTTTTAGAATTGTAGAGAGTTAATATTGAGAAAACTGACGTCAAAAAGAGCATACAAATAATTCCAAAAGAACATTTTGAAGGCAAATTTTCAAAAATTTCTCGAAATCGCAATCGTAAAAAAATTTCAAAAATTATTGTACAAAAATAAGTTTTTTACATACACTAAGATCTTTATTCAAACAAATAATCATACTTTACATTTTATTACATAAATAACTGAATAAATCAATAAAACGAAATGTAGCCTGAATATATGAATATTCAACCTCTTCGTTACTCTGCAAGCAAAATTAAGACTTACTAAGACTATATATTAATTTTGCTTGCAGAGTAACTAACAGGTTGAATATTCATATATTCAGGCTACATTTCGTTTTATTGAATTTATTTAATGCTTTCTGCAACAAGTAAGGTTGTTTCTAATTTATTTAAATAACTGAAGGGTGTTAGTTGGTCTGGGCTACCATCGGTCTTTCTGCCCCGTCTTGAATCTATTAGTGCTGAATATTAACCCTTTGCACTCGAGCGGCGCCGCTACGGCGCCCAGGCGGTTTGTTGCGTCCACTCGAGCGGCGCTGCTACGGCGCCCGGGAGGTGTGATGCATCCTAATCTCACCTAACCCAACCTTACCCAATCCTGCCTAACCTAAACCAATGATTTTAAAGTACTTGTAACTCGTCTAGGGCGAACCAGCAACTCTTCTCGAGTTGCTGGTCCGCCCGAGCGAAAAATGCATCGAGTGCAAAGGGTTAAATTATGCTGCTAGGTTATTGAACTGTGTGGTTGAATCGAACAAATTAACTGTTGAATTAAGTTTTTTAATTAAATCAAATCTCTTTATTCACCACATAAAATACAAGACAATGAATAAAAACTCATTATTGTACAGAGGATGCGAGTGCAAAATAATAATAATAATAATACAAAAATTGGAGAATGGCATCTAATTTTCGTAAATATTTCTAAGGTGAACTTTTTGAACTAAACTTGAACTTTCAAAGGAATTATTTTTTTTTTAAATCTATCAATGATTAAGTTGAAAAGTAAATTCTTAAAATCAGTGGCTTTTGTGAGAACATTTAATTTTGTTTAACACGTTCGCTGCCACCGATGCACTAGTGCGTCTAACTTTATACTTGCGTATGTGCAATCCCAATTGTAATGGCAGCGAACGTGTTAAAAAAACCAGCAAATATTTTTGATAAAAAAGATTTGAAAGTGATTTTTTCGGAATTTGAGGTAGTTAATATTGAATGCTGTCATTCTTAAAAAAACTAACGCTGACAGCTTACAAAATATTTCTATGTTGCCCTCAAAATTACAAAAAAATATATTTTATCTAAGTTGTGCTAAAAGTAATTCTAATAAAAAAAAATCATAGCAACTTCTTAAAAATAGTATTAATAATAATTCTGTTAAAAAAATCAAAGGGGCCGCGGTGGTCTAGTGAGTAGAGCTACTGCTCACGGGCCTCGTGGTCGTGGGTTCGAATCCCATCCGGACGGTCACTTTTTCGGAATGAAGAAGTGGCCGTTCGGGTAGATGGATGTCCAGTGCATGTTAATAATGATTATATATAAATAAATATTCAGAAATCAATACAAATAGTTAAATGATACCTCTGGCAGAATGAACCAGCTACTCATGCCAAAAAAAAAAAAATTAGAAAAACAAAAAAGAAAATACTTGTGAAGGAATAATTTGGAGTTAAGTTTGTTTAAAAAATAAGAAAATATTTTTGAAGAAAAAACAATTTGAAACTGATTTTTACGAAATTTAAGGGGGTTAATATTGAATGTTCTAAAACTGACGCTCAAAAGTTTTCGAAAATAACATTTTATTCGTGCAAAAAATATATATTCTGGAAACCATTTTATCTAAAATAATTGTAAACAAAACAATTTCAAAGCAACTGCCCAAAAACAGTAGACTTTGAAAAAATATCCAATTCTGTTGTATAAAAAATGACGGAGGAATTTTTTTGAGGAATTAATTTGGAAGCAAATTTTTCACAATTTGCGAGAGTTAATTTTATTTAAAAACTGAAGGTGATTTTTTCGGAATTTGAGGGAGTTACAGTATTTTTAAAGTAACGCTAAAAGCGTACCAAAACATTTCTAAAAGAACATATTGTTCTCAAACTTACAAAAAAACTATATTCTGAAAACTAAAAATAACTTTAAACAACTTTTTTTTTTCGGCGTTATGCCTGGCTTTGGTATTATGACCATTAGCCATAATCTATATTATATATGTTTAAGTTATAAATTAAATGAATAAATGAACAAATGAATAATGAAAGACGTATACAAACAACCACGGACCCGACCGAATACTTCTCGACAGAAAAGTATTTCGTCTGGGCTGGGAATCGAATCCACATGGCCGCGGTGCAACCGGCACAAGCGCTCGCCTGTACCCACTACACCAACGGGCCGCCCTTTAAACACCTCTAAAAACAGTAGATTATGAGAAAATGTATAATTCTGTTAAAAAATTACAAAGAAAATATTTTTGAAGAAAGAAATTTAGAAGCAATTTTCTATAGTTTGAGAGTTTTCCTTGAAAAATAGCCAAAACTCAAACATTTTAGAAATCCCCAAAAGTTTCCCTTAATGATGCTGTAAGAATTAACACTTTAATTATCATCTAGTGATGACTTCGTTGAACATTAGTTTACAGTTTCAAAGTTACAGGTTTCTGTAATTTAGTAAATAAGCGGCAAAGTCACGTAAAGGTAAGAAAAGCCAGAAAGCCAGAGAGCACACACTTTTTCATACATTCGCAGGTCCTACCTTAATGAAAAACTTCTTCAATAAACAATTTAATTATGAAGGGCGGCTATATCATTTTTGCATCTGGGCGGCCAACAACCCTGGATACTGTTATGAAATTACAAATTAAGTATTAACTAAATGTATTTGCATTTTTGTAGGAATAATCGAAATTTCAATAGGTTTGTCATGATTTTGAATTTCTCGTTGCCTTAGAGGTGTCGGACTTATGTTATTATCCTTCAATAATCCAGCTCTCTAATTTTTTCCTGTCTCTTGCTGGCATTTTCATTTCTTCCTTTGCCTCTGTGTTTTCCTAAAGCTACGCGCACACTTATCGGAATCGGACGGACGGCACGCATCGGAAAAAATTGCTTAACAAAGCAAAGTAAACGAGTCATCGCATATTTATCGGTACGGCATGGAACGGATAAATGTGCGTTGACTCGTTTACAACTGTGTTAGGTAATTTTTGCCGATAAGTGTGCTCGTAGCTTAATCCTACTATTCTGCCTTCCCATTTCTTTCTGAGTCTTCCTTTGCTTCTTCTATTAATTCCTCTGGTTTCTGGGACTTTTCCCACTATGTTTTCCTCTCCCATCCTGGCTATGCGTCCTTATCAGTTGTTTATTTTCTATTTTTGTTGTTCTAGTTCTTCTCTAATCTCTTGGTTCCTTTCTTTTTTCCATTTTGATTTTCCGGTGATGTTCCTCAGATATTTTATTTCAGTTGCCTTCAGGTTTCCCAAATGCGTTCTCTGTATCGCCTAGCTTTTCGTAACATATGCTGTTATCGCTCCTACTACTGTATTTTAAACATTAATTTTTTTTTCCTACTTATCTCCTTTTTCTTGAATATTGTTTTGTTCATGGCGTAGTATATTTTCTATACCGAGATCTATGTTTTCATCCTACGGTATCATGTTTGCTAGGTATTCATATCCTGTTACTCTTTGCACGGTTTGGCCATTCGTATCAGTTGCTCTGTTTTCTGTATTTTACGTTTTACTATTATCTATTATTGTTTTGCGTTTTAATTTTTTCGATCCAAATTGTCACTATTTTTTAGAAAAACAAGTAAACACGTAGTAATTTGTGCAGGACACACTTTTGCCTATTTTCAAAATAAAATTTCCTGCCGGTGTTTCCACGTAATTTTACGACACTATTATCTGAACGCAATAACTTTATTTACACAACAAAGACAGTTTTTTTATTGGTGGCCGTAAATTTTATTGGTTATTATCTACAACTTTATAGGTCATTCAGTGTTCACCTTCCTCGATACACACCGTCTTAATCCCTTATCACGCGAAATTCCCACTGCTAAACCATAAAATAGTCGTAATGAAACTATCTACATGTCGGTAATATACGCCATCTTCATAAAGATTAGCAGCCGTACTTGATATATTTTATTGATTATAATTTACAGTCAAATGTTTGTTTTCTGTAGTTATGACTTTATAGACTTTAGAAAAATGAAATAAAATAAGATTATATAATCATTTGAAAATATGAAAAATTTTATCATCTACATAATTTCCACTGCCATATTCACTGAATATTTAATTTTATTAGCCAGGAAAGTGCTTGTTTTAATAGGTAATTTGTTTCTATCGTGTAGTGTATTGAAGTTTTTTTTTTACTTAGTAGTAAAATTTTGTTCGGCTGTAACAGTACGAAAATATCTGGTAGGTATAGTTCGAAATAATAACTTGTTCATTTCGAATAATTAACAATCGTCGAACTAAATGTTTTCGAACAACAAGTGCTTACTAATTCGAAATAAATGAATTTCCGCTCAAATTTGAAAGACCTTTCTTCAAGTTCTAAAAACCCTTTACACATAAACTGACGAAATATGTTAAGTGTAAATCAATTCTATCTTTATACAAAAACGATGCTAATGCAGTAATCATGCACAACATTGAAGTGCCATTTGTTCGATAGCAGGCTAGGATAGGCTTAGCTAATACAAATTACTACAATACAGACCGAACAATGAAAACAGTATCTAACGTAAACACCGCCTGAAAACATGTCAATGGATACAAAACAGTGTTTATTTATTAACAATAAAAATAATACCACATCGTGATCGAAACGAATTCGAACGGCCGGGAAAAAAGACTTTCTCTTTCTCTTCCACGATCTTTGTTTGTGCGTGAACAATATTTGGTTATTAGTCATCAATAAAAATTACTCGCGTTAATTACAAAGGGGCACAATTCGCCAATGAATTCCGATCGTAAAACTGCTCTTCATTGTAACGGTTCGAAAAGAATCACAGCTTAACCTTTAGCCGATATAAAAAAAATACTGCTATTTATTGCTCTTCGCTGGAATTAATGCCTTTTAATGCCTGGCTGCGGGATCCTGTTGCCTTTCCCATAACAGTTTTGTTTTCTGCTAATTAATATAAGTCGGGAGTGTGTAAATACTATTGATTTTTAACGGGCACTCGATTACTCATTGGCGACTTTCACCGAAATTAATTTGGTGTGAAAAAATCATCTTTTTTAATTATTTACGCCCGTGAATTGTTGATTTTGCTATTTGCGAATTTCTCTTTTGCACTAACGAAATAGCATTCTGATTAATATCTGTGCTACATCTTAATATTCTATTTTATATAAATTCCAAAGATGTATTAAATAAACCTCTTTACTAAACTATTAATTATATTATTGGGTGGTAGGGATGTACGATATTTCACGTATTGTGATTTTTCACTGGTATTGAAAAATCACAGGACGTTACTGTTATTAATAGGCGAATTTCACTGCTACTTAAAATCACTGTTACTTAAAATCACTGCTACTTTAAATAACTGCTACTTAAAATCACTGCTAATTAATATCACTGTTACTTAAAATCACTACTACTTTAATTACCTGCTACTTAAAATCACTGCTATTTAAACTGTGACAAACTGTGATTGCTACTTAAACTGTGACTTTTACTTAAAACATAATTGTAAGACGACAGTACAAGGTGGCATTTCCAAATGTTATTTAATATTCATTACTTTATTTTCCCATTTTTGCAGGGTATTGTATTTAAATTTTGAATAAATGTTTAATAAAAAAGAAAAATATTTATAAAATGCCATAGGATGTCATATAAAATGAAATAAATTACAACTCATGTACCAACAATTATTAATTAATTAATTGAAATTTTATAAAAACGAAAAAATTATCTTGCCCGGCATAGAACCACAAACTCGCTGTGATCGAAAGTGAGTCCGATGACTTAACAAACCCAAAATGACTCAAAATTCGTTTTATTTTAAGATTCAGTGCAAATATCTAAACAAACTTTTTAAAATAATACCACGAAACTCATTTTAAAATTGCAAACTTCATGAACTGAAAAAAGAAAAACCAATTAAAAACATTTACCATCTGCGAAATTATTTATTTTATTTTTTTTCAGTTCATGAAATTTGCAATTTTAAAATGAGTTCAGGTGCTCAAAAAATTAAAACAAAAATCTTAAAAAAACCATATCTCTATTGAAAATTGTTGAATTTTCAAACCCCAAATTGATTTTGAATAAGCGATACTTCGGCCGCTAAGAATAATTTTTTATGGAATGTTGTCTGCGCGTTTTATTTTTTTCTGCGAAATTTTCATTCAGGTGCTCAAAAAATTAGAACAAAAATTTTCAAAAATCCATATCTCCATTAAAAACTGTGGAATTTACAAGAACCGAATTGATTTTGAATAAGCGATAATTCGACCATTAAGGATATTTTGTATGGAATTTTGTCTGCATGTTTTATATTTTTTCTGCGATGGTTTGATTCAAGTGCTCAAAAAAATAGAACTAAAATTTTCAAAAATCCGTATATCAATTAAAAATTGTTGAATTTACAAAAACCAAATTAATTTTGAATAAGCGATACTTCCACCATTGAGGATATTGTTTTAAGGAATTTTTCTACGCCTTTTATATTATTTTCTGCAATGTTTTCATTCAAATACTCAAAAAATTAAAACGAAAATCTTCAAAAATCCATATCTCTAGTGAAAATGATTGAATTTACAAAAACCAAATTGATTTTGAATTAGCTATACTTTGGCCATTGAGAATGTTTTTTTATGGAATTTTGTCTGCGCGTTTTGTATTTTTTCTGCGATGTTTTCATTTAAATGCTCAAAAAAATAAAACTAAAATTTTCAAAAATTCATATCTCCATTAAAAATTGTTGAATTTACAAAAACCAAATTGATTTTGAATGAGCGATACTTGGACCATTGAGGATATTTTTTTAAGGATTTTTTTTAAGCGTTTTATATTTTTTTCTGCCACGTCTTCATTCAAGTGCTCAAAAAATTAAAACGATATTCTTCAAAAATCCATATTTCTATTGGAAATTGTTGAATTTACAAAAACCGAATTGATTTTGAATTAGCTATGCTTCAGCCGTTGAGGATGATTTTTTATGGAATTTTGTCTGCGCGTTTTATATTTTTTCTGCGATGTTTTCATTCAAGTGCTCAAAAAATAGAACTAAAATTTTCAAAAATCCGTATATCAATTAAAAATTGTTGAATTTACAAAAACCAAATTAATTTTGAATAAGTGATACTTCCACCATTGAGGATATTGTTTTAAGGAATTTTTCTACGCGTTTTATATTATTTTCTGCAATGTTTTCATTCAAGTACTCAAAAAATTAAAACGAAAATCTTCAAAAATCCATATCTCTAGTGAAAATGGTTGAATTTACAAAAACCGAATTGATTTTGAATTAGCTATACTTTGGCCATTGAGAATGATTTTTGATGGCATTTTGTCTCGCGTTTTGTATTTTTTCTGCGATGTTTTCATTTAAATGCTCAAAAAAATAAAACTAAAATTTTCAAAAATTCATATCCTTATTAAAAATTGTTGAATTTACAAAAACCAAATTGATTTTGAATTGGCTATACTTCGGCCATTGAGGATGATTTTTTATGGAATTTTGTCTGCGCGTTTTATATTTTTTCTGCGATGTTTTCATTCAGGTGCTTAAAAAAATAAAACTAAAATTTTCAAAAATTCATATCTCCATTAAAAATAGTTGAATTTACAAAAACCAAATTGATTTTCAATAAGCGGTATTTCGACCATTGAGGATATTTTTTTAAGGACTTTTTTCTAAGCGTTTTATATTATTTTCTGCGATGTTTTTGTTAAAGTGTTAAAAAATTAAAAAAAAAAATTCTGTATTGAAAATTGTTGAATTTACAAAAACCAAATTGATTTCGAATAAGCGGTACTTCGGCCATCGAGGATAATTTTTTATGGAATTTTGCCTGTACGTTATATATTTTTTTCTACGATGTTTTTGGCCAAGTGCTCAAAAAATTACAAATTTTTTCAAAAATCCATATCTCCATTGGTTACTGATTTTATTTCAAAATAATGAGGAACAGAGCAAATAATCTTTCAAAAGATCCGTTTTTCAGAGGTAAAACCTAAAACTTTCCAACTTTTCGAATTTACTGAACAAACATTCTGTTTTTCTTTAATCTCCAAATACTTCTCGAATTTTGAACTGAATCAAGGATAGTCGTGTATTTATTTGGTATAGCAGATAATATAGCCACAATATTACCTTGAGTCGCAGGTATAATATCAAAAGGAACACTATTTACGTGACCAGGTGGGTAAATATTAGCAGAATAATCATCATCAAAAATATTTTTGAGAAACCATTAACAATTTCAGAAGGTGTTACTACGTTTACTAACCGTGATCACAGTCACAGTTTAAAATCACTGGTATTAGAAAGTAGCAACGTGATTTAAAAGTAGCAGTTTTACCCATCTTTGCAAGTGGAAAGACTGCTAGTTGATAGCCTTTTAACAATTAAAATCATATACAGCTACTTGCCACACAAAATAATAATAATGTTTATATAATATTATTGAAAGGAATAAAATAGATATGTACGGGCGAAAAGATACCTTTTTTGCCAAGACCTAGAAGGAGAAATTATAATAATAGAGTTGTTTTTATAATACATAACTTGACAATAAGTGTTTGTTGTATGAAAAAATAATTACACTCAATAGTAAAAGAAGATTGTTTCGTGCTATTTTATTCGTTTATTATAAGGATAATTAGAAACGGTGAGAAATTCTGACGATAGATACGTTCGTCATTAGCAACTTATAGCAGAGCGAATTGAGCCTTAGCCAAACCGACTAAAGAAATGCGAAAACAACGGAAAACTATATTTTCCAAGTATTACCAAATCGCAAACTTTTGTCTACGTATGAACGCACTTGAAGAGAAGAAGAAGATAAGCTGATGTTTTTTTGTCTTGTTTTTGCTTTATTTTTCAAAAACGATCGCAAGAATTTTCAATCATGATCTCCTATATCAGCAACTATAGTAACCAAAAACTTTCGTGCAGAAAGCTAACTGGAAAGCGTTTTATTAAAAAAGTGGCAAGCTCAGTGATTCCACTTCCCATATGGAACATAATAACTAAACCACGAGGTCGATAGCTGGTTGAAATAAGCCTTAAATATATCGCTAAACAATAAATGTTCCATAAATAAATTTACTTAAAACAAAGACAAAATTGGAAATTCTAGAATGCATTTTGCATCAGGAAAATATAAATAAAATTTCACATTATTAACATACTCGGATTGTGTATTTCGTGATTACAGCTTTAACCCGCCAATGATCTGTGAGACCGGGTGTGTCGAATAACTTTATTCTCCGTTATTGTTTTTTGTTGCAATTTCGAGTAGCTGCCGCATTGCAGAGCTTAAATTGATTAAATATCTTTGTGTTATTGTCAAAGAGCATACATTTAAAAAAACATGAACTATTAGTAACAGTTTCGAAAAATCTTCAGTTGAAAACCCCGGTGCGTGAGACCGGCGTCACCATTAAATTTGCGTCACCAATGGCGGGTAAAATTCTAAGAATGCGATATTAGCAAGGTATAATTTCATAGAAATTTTCCTAATAATAATATTCATTTAATTTACAGTACATACGTACCGCGTGCAGAGAAAATCTAGAATTGCAAAATTTCGTCGGAGAAATGTAAAAGGCTAAGTTCATTATGTGTCTTACACTCTGACCTGGTTGCGGTTCTCTAACCGAGATATTTTCGCCCAGCATCAAAAAGAGAGTGGCCTATTTCAACTTTATCATAAAGCAACTTTAGATCTATTCAAGGATTATTAATGTATAAATTTATGACATCGATGCGGTGCATTCCTTCAGGATCTCACGTTTATACTATAATTCATTGTTTTAATATTCACGTATTCGTAGTTCATATCATTAAGATTTGTAATATGAAATGGATACTAATACCACCAAATCGAAGGACAGTTTAGAATTCCTAGCTTGAATTTTCAAGTGAATCTAGTCTAAAAATCTAAACTTGGTAATATTAGTATATATTTGTTATGTCTGTACTGTAAGTGATTTGGTAGGTATATTTTTGGGAAAGAAGCAAATTGTGCCGATAAGCACAAGAGCCAAAATAAAGCATGATTGCAAACCTTAGAACGAAATTCTTTATCAAAAGAAAGAGAGCAAAGTAAAAGTTGCCGCTGAAGTTGTAGGGGTAAAATTAGCATAATATAATTTTAACGAAATTAGTCTAAAATATTATATCTATTGTATTGGTGGTAACCAATCAACCCAATTACCCATAACGCACGGTATTCCACTGGGTTCCATCTTAGGACCCATATTATTTTTAATTTACATTGACGAGTTATCATTACATTTAAACTGCTATAGCATTAAATTCGCAGACGACACTACCCTATCTAATACCTCTGATACTTTGGAAGATGTGCCAATACTTAAGGATACATCAAAATTTATGTCATCAAATTGGTCGGCGGAAATTTTATTTACAGTTAGAGATCACAATGCAAGTTTTGACACCACTGCAAAATTTTAGTTCCTTTTAAATGGAACATCCGCCCAAATGAAGTTACTAAAAAATATAACAACGGGAATATACTGCCTACGAAATATTTTGAAATGTTAGGTCAAATATAACTTAAATAAATATAAAACTTGTAATAATCCTGATTATTGACATTGGCATTGAAGACCTTTTCTTGTTGCAAAAGCGTTCAATAAATTAAATAAAGACGAAAAGTACCTTCATATATAAATATTCAAGCTATTCGTAACTCTGCAAAATATTCATTAAATCTGTAATACCGTTCTTCGTACACGTTAAAACTCAATGAAACGACGAATTTTATTTTGTAACCTTATATACAACTCTTTAATTGAGTGCAACACTTTAAGAATTAATTCAAAAAATAAAACAGAAAACAATTACACTCTGAATTTATATATTGATCTTACTACATCTAAACATCAAATATTGTTTCCAAATTAGTTTCGACCTTTTAGGTCTCTTCAGCGCAGCTAGAAGAAACCGGTTCGTAGTTGAACTGATGGGAACAATATTTTATGTTGACATTATTATTGTTATATTTGCCGCCGTTGGCATTCCTGAATCTGTTGGTGGTTATGCCACTAGGATTGGGATTCATACAACAATTGGGCAATAGATTCCGCCACTTTAGTGTTTTTACCGTTATCTACATCTCTTTAATGAGTACCAAAAGAATTTGCAAAATCTGTCCTTTCGTTCAAGAGTTATCCTCAAAAAACAGAAAACATCTATTCGGCGAGTACAACACTTTTCTGAAAAAATTTACAAATTTGGTCATCTGTTCAAAAGTTATCATAAAAAAAAATAATTGAAGACTAATTATGTTTCGGTCCTGTCTAGATTTATTCAATGAGTACAATATTTTTCAGAAAGAATTTTTGAAATCGGCTATTTTCTTCAGAAGAGTTATCTTCTCAAAACCAAAGAAAAATTGAACAACGAATTAATTGTTTTATCTTATCTACATCTATTCGGTGAGTACAATTCTTTACTGGAAGAATATTCAATATCTCTTTATCCATTCAAGAGTTGTCCTCAAAGACCCGAAAACAATTGAATGACAAATTTATTTTTTTTTTCATTCGTACAACTTATCCTCGAAACCCAAAAAGCAATTGAATAATGAGTTTAATTTTTTTATTCTTTCAGAATTTTATAAATCTGGTCATCAGTTCAAAAGTTATCTTAAAACCAGATATAAATTTAACGACAAATATAATTTTTAGTCTAAATCTTTTTTGTAAGAATAGCTCTTTACTAAAAGAATTTGAAAACTTTGTCTTTTCGTTTAAGAGTTATCCTCAACAATAATAAAAAAATAATCGGACGGCAAATCTATTTTTTCATCTTTTCTACATCTGTCCAATGGGTACAACACTTAAAAATCCGTCCTTTTGTTCAAGAATTATCCTCAAAAAAAACAGAAAACAATTGAACTACAAATTACATTTTTTGGGTCTTATCTCATCTATTTGATGATTACATGTTACGGAAGAATTGGTCATCCGTTCAACAAACAAAAAACAATTGATGACGAATTAATTTTTTGGCCCTATCTACATTTATTCGATGAGTCCAACACTTTCCGGGAAGAATTTTTAAAATCTGTTATTTTGTTCAAGAGTTATCTTTTCTAAACCACAAAACGACGAATTTCATATTTTATCTTATCTGCATCAATTCAGTGAGCACAATGCTTTGCTGGAAGAATGTTCAAAATCAGGTTATCAGTTCAAGAGTTATCCTCAAAAAAGAAGAATTGAACGGAGCATTTAATTTTCTATTCGACTTTGCTGGACGAAGTATTAAAATCTGGCCGTCCGATTTAATTTTTGTTTTTATCTGCATCTATTCGATGAGAAGAAAACTTTCCAAATCTGCACGTTCGTTCAAGAGTTAACCTTAAAAAGTAAAAAGAAAAACAAAACAAAAACGTCGAATTTACTTCTGCCCTGAACAAAAAAAAATGCTATTTTTCCCACACCCGCAAAACCAATTGTTTTGTAAGTATATATCTGGATTGAACTTTCTCGTTCGTATTATTATTCGAAATCGACGCACTACAGCTGGAAGTTGTTGCCAAGGTGTGGTTTTTTAAGATAATAAAAGCTACCTGTTTAATTTGCCTCAATAGTACATGAGCAAAAAGGATTATTTGGCAATGAACTAATTTTACTCATCGTATGAGGCGTGAAAATACAAACAAGTGGATGTTGTGGCGCGCATGAGATGAGCCAGAAATAATTTGGCTCCGATTGCAGGTTCAGAACGCGTCCCCCTCCGAACCGCGCACCGCCGATATTCTAACGAAATGCCGTGCCGGAAGTAAGTTGTCTCCCCGTGTCGGAGAACAAATGCATTGCGATTTTTCTCTACTCATTGAACTCTCGGAGGCATTGTTTAAGCGTTTAAAATGATGAATCGATGTTTTTAGATTTATTAAAAAAAACTTATTGAGCTTGAAATTAGTGGCTCCTTGGCTCTACATAACGAGCCGCCCGTGATCACCACTAAGCTTTCGAAATCACGAGTAGGAGAGAATTATTATGCACCCAAATAACTATTAAGGATCTACTTATACAAATGGCTGCATATAATTACCAATAATTTTTCGATAACAATATTTAAGCCTCTTATATACAAATTTTATTTATAAGTGTTTGTGTTATACGATATGTATACATTATATTTCCGATGAAATGTTGACCTGTGTGAAACTAATTTATTGATGCATCAATAAATAAATAAAATAGAAGAAGGGAAGATTAAGCAATTATAGGTGCAACAGTGCATTTTTTGCATGTTCTTAAAAATGTGTTTATTATTGTCAGTTGTAAAGTCAGTAAATTTCAAATTATAAATCCTTGAAAAACAATTCTAATTCAAACATAACAAAATCATTTTTGACGCCATCTAGTGATACCTAGTGCTAAACACATAAGGTAGAGTTTTCTGGCAACGAATCTCTGCCGTGAATGGCGGACGGGACTTATTAGCCAAAAACCGGTCTACAGTTGCCATTACTGGAATTTTATGATTATTCTTATTAAATTTTTTAGATGTATAAAAACTTGTCAAAAGGAACTCCGTTGTTTATTTTACTCCCACAACAGTAATCCTCAACCGTACTTTTAAAACTAGAAGAATAATAAGTAAATTTAATAAAAACGAAATGTAGCCTGAATATGTGAAAATTCAGCCTGTTCGTGACTCAAACTTAAAGTCTTACTAAGACTATAAAAGAATAATAAGGGTTGAATACTCACCCAGAAAAATAAATATGGCACCCTAAGTGTACGGATGGGGAAACAATATTGATGACTTTATTATTCTTATAATTGCCGCCTAAATCTGTCGGTGGAGAATTCCACTCAGATTGGGTTTACTAGAATATTCAAGGCAATAGATTCCGCCATTTTGGCGTTTCTACCTTTGGCTCTAAAAATGGGCAGGTAACTCGTGAGTCGAGCCAACGAGTCAGCTCCGAGAATTGGGTCGCGGAATCAAGTGATTTCTGTGGAAATTTGTAGCTCTATTTGAGTCATGAAAAATGGTTTGGAAGTGAAGACCTTTTTTTGTCATTTGGCACCATATCAAGTGGCATTAGGAACTAGAGCAACCATAGATGCATTAATTTTATTGCAACTTAGCAATAATTTTTTCACCATATTGTGAAAGACATTGTTTTTTATTCAAAGAGTTTTTCTTACCATTGGTACTCTGCTGTGTCTATTTTGAATGGTGAACAGTAGAATTAAACAAAGATTTAGTCCTCACTGACAAAAACTAAGCTTTGAAGGATTTTGGATTTTTTTCGCAAACTTAGATGGTTATGAATGAATAGATGTATTTAAATCGCAAAGATCAGACGTTCCTAATCTAATAAGAGAGAGACAAGCGATGAAGCAGAAAGTCATCACTTGAGAATTTATGATATTTTTTAGGATTCGTTTTTCCAAAAATATTTACCTTCTGTTACGCCACTATATTGTCTACTACATACCGGTACAACATCTCTAATAGATGGACCTCTGCCGTACATCACTACTGAAATCAATGATTTAGTTTTCTAATGCCCACTTGCACCATTTTTTCGTTGAGTCTAACTTTGTAAAGTCGGATTTATATTTTAAGTCATGCTTAAAAGAAAGGGTAGTAAACCATGGGAATTAATACAATTGCTTTAGCAAGCAAGATCAGTGTTGCAACATCGCAAAATCTCTAATGGCGACATATGTGTCCTTTTCTCAGTTATTTTTACGCGAACAGCGTTTCTGCACGAACAGGAAAATAGTGACAACTCGCCATAATTATTAATTCTATGCTTAATGAAATATTTTAGAAGACAAATGCAAGCATAAGAAAAGAGAGATTATGTCATTATCAGCCAGTTTTTGAAAGTCAAGTCAAGTAACACACTTTATGTGTGGAGTCGAAACATCGGAAGACCGATAATTCGTCTAAATCATGATGATGATCAGCTCTGTGTCAAACTAGTTGCCTGGGATAACCGAAATTATTTCGATGAGGTCTAAATCGTCTTCAAAAAGATCGTCCACGCCAAAGTTTAATTCTAAATATACTAGGAGTCTTGTTGTTGTTGAAAATAATTTATTGTGCATAAATATCTGTCACAAGGGACCACCAGCGGAACGAATTGAAGGTTATGTTTGCAGACTTAAATTTTAAGCGGTCTATTACGACGACTTATTTAAAGTTGAATTAAGTTTTTGAACAACTCTCCAGACACATATTGAACCAATGTTTTTATCTTCCAAAACGTCTAACAACAACCACTTCTATCTAAATGTTTACATTAAACAGAACGTGTATAATGTTAAAATGCGGATTATTCATAACGGACGCCACCATCAATCCAAGAATAGAACGAGCTGGAGACAACAACAACGGCAGTAAACTGAAATATACTCATCACCATGACACAACATATCAATTAAGAAGTTAAGACCAAGAAAAAAAAAAAAGAAAAAGAAATGGTAACACACGCGGTATTTAATAAATAAATAAATTTGTAACATATGATGTCGAAATTCCCATCGGGTTTAATGGTTATATTGATCGGCGTGGAGATTCCGGAACACGCGCAATTTTTTTGCAAATAGTAATCTTTATTTATTAAGTAAAAGTGTATTAAATTAAGAAATAGTTATTAAACTGTTTATATCAACAACAATAATAGTAATAAGAAACCTTGGTTTTGCTTCCTCCGGCGCAATTTATTGCTGCCGTTCAATCCTGAACAACGGAACGGACATACCAGAGACAGCGAAACCATTCTTAGATTTTTAGGTTTACAGAGAAGGGTGATATTAAAAATTGGCGAATACCTTTCCAACTTTTTCAAAGTTGATACAAAAACGCACTGCTTTCTGACCGTTTTTTTGTACAAATTCCGCAAGGGATTTATCCAATTTATAATAGTTTCCTTAATCTTTGTGAACAGATTTGTTTACTAGTTTCTCATCAAATTTGAAAATAATTGTTTGGAAAGTTTATATTCCATCCATAGTACGTTTGTCTCAAGGTACAATTTATTAGTTAAAATTAATTTTTGATTCATTCGCGATGTCTTAAATAAGATTCTACTCTGGGGGTACGCTTAGGGGCACAATCGTTCGACCGCTAACCACCGTTGTTACTTTAAAATGATTACTGGAAGACTTCTCGCGGTTAAACGGTTGTTCGGTAATTTAATAAGTCATAAAATTTCTCACGAGGATCTAGGATGTCCACCAGGATATACATATTTTTGTATTGAGTAATATCAGCCGCCGGAATCAGTCTATTCGCATGGAAACTATTAAGTCATCCTAATTGCTATCACCATTACAATTATATCTAATTTTAATTAAAGTACATTAAACAAACATCTCTGGTCTAGACAGGTTCATCAATGTTGTTAATATTTTTATTTAAATGAATATACACTGGTGGAAAAAAAATTAAACACTTGAAATTAGTGAAATTTCGACCATTTTCAAACCGCCATAACTCGGCGTATTTTCAATCGATTTTGGTGAATGAAAAAACTTTGAAGTGTCTTCTTTAAAGTCATGCATGCGAACTTAAGCGTAACCCCTTCCGTCCCCTCTAGCACCCCCGTGAAAAAAAAATGTTTTTTCAGGAAACCATATCCAACTTTGACGATGTCTAGAGTTGGAAAAATTTCGTCGACTCGATCCACCATGAAGGCATTAAAATTTGATCAATTCCCTATGCAGGGCTCGAGAAACGAAGTTCCTACGACAATTTGGCAACAGGTTATGGGTGTTAAAAAAAGTGCATTTTGTGGTCTTTTTATTTTTTCGTATTTTCTCGTTTGGAGGAGCGTAGAGCCCTCTCTTTGAGTAGGGGATAAACCCTCTTAAAGAGGACACATTTGCTTTTGATTTCTCAAAAGATCGTCGAAATTGGTTAGATAGAAGCCGTGTTATGGCCATTTGAAAATTACCTAAATTTTTACAAATCTCAAGTGTTTCATTTTTTTCCGTCAGTGGAATTTGTTTGTTTTTATTGGACGAATAGAAAAATAGACGAATAGTGGTGAGATAAGCCCACATTTTTTCCAACCCCACAGAGATCGTTCGAGTGAGCCTTTTTTAACTTAAAATTAAGTTTTTTTTTTTAAATCGAGTTCTAAGGTACAAAATGCGATATTCATGATTTCGTGCAAACAATGAATTTTCGTGCATACCTCAAAGAACATGCAAAGAAAATTTCATTCGTGAAAACGAAAACAATTTCGTCGAAAAACTTAGGACTTATGAGTCAAAAAATCACAAAATTCGCTTTGTGCCAAATCGCCGTAGAAACTTCGTTATTTGAGTCCTGTGCAGGTAATTGAACACATTTCAATGCCCTTTTGGTCGAGTCGACACATTTTTTCCAACTCGGTATACGCTGCCAAAGTTGGACGTTTTTTTGCCCAAAAACGTGTTTTTTTTGTTCGGGGTTGAAAGGTTCGAAAAGGGATCATTCCAATCTGAGTTTACTCCCTTAAAGTAGAGCCAAAATGGGATTTTTTCCCGAAAGAATCATCAAATTTGGTTGAAAAGTCAC
Organism: Ocypus olens; assembly: GCA_910593695.2. Classification (NCBI taxonomy): domain Eukaryota; kingdom Metazoa; phylum Arthropoda; class Insecta; order Coleoptera; family Staphylinidae; genus Ocypus; species Ocypus olens. The sequence goes on from OU343057.1 coordinate 17,873,693, forward strand.
TGTTATGTGCGAATAAACTCAAAATGCACTTTTTTTCAAACACCTATAACTTGGTGCCAAACCGTCGCAAGAACTTCGTTCTTTCAGTCCTGCATAGGGAATTGATCAAATTTTAATGCCTTTATGGTGGATCGAGTCGACAAAGTTTTTCCAACTCCGTACATATCATCAAAGTTGGACATGGTTTAAAGAAAAAACTTTTTTTCACAGGGGCGCTAGAGTGGGGCGAAAGGGGTTACGCTTAAGTTTGCATGCATGACTTTAAAGAAGACACTTCAAATTCAAAGTTTTCGCCCTCAAAGATTCATCAAAATCGATTGAAAATACGCCGAGTTATGACAGTTTGAAAATGGTCGAAATTTCAATAATTTTAAGTATTTTCTTTTTTTTTCAGTATATAAGTGTGCAAAAGTTTGAAAATAGTATTCCTTGTCATAAATTGTATTTTAATTTTTTTTTGTGAATTAAACACGTTTTCCATTTTTTCTTTATTGAATATAGTTTTAACAATGACTCGTTTTAAAGATGCAAGTTGCTTCTTGGTACGTACCTGAAGGCAATTTTTGTGCTACACTAGCATTATTTAATTGTTTATTACATGACGCACTTACTTCGTGGTATAACTCATTTAAAACCATTGAAAAACACAAAGAATGGCATACGATATGCAATTAAAACTAAAGAATAATTGTAAAATAGAATAAGTAATCTATGTGAATTCCCAGTTTTCAGCTGTGGTATTGTTTTTCTTGTCTTTTTAGATAAATTTTAATTTTGAAGCTAATTCCTTGAATGAATAAATTCCCAAAATTTCTGTAATTTTTTAATGCATTTTTCGTTTTCTCTGGTTGTTCTTTTTATTGTTGTGGATATGTAGTTTATTTTTCTAGCTAATTAAAGATAAAGTCTCCCCGCGCTATGAAGGCATCTGAGGTGCTATCTGTAACCTTTTAAGAACTACTCATATATAAATAAAAGTCGATAATGCACCAATAGTTAGCAGGTAAAGTGTAAACATCTGTGAGTGTAAAGTAACAAAATATCCCATCACTTTTAATGAGGGCGACCCTTTCGACCCTTCGTTAATCACCTCAGACGCCTTCATAGCGCGGCCAGAGTATACATTACCTTTAAATTTTAACCCTCTGAGTCCCAGGGGTCATTGAAAAAAACATGGTCGAAAATCGCTATAGCGCTGTCTTATTTTGTGTCAAAAAATGCCAATCCGCTCGACAGCGCTTGTCGTAATTTAGCTTTGGTTAGGTGACGCACCATCGTTCGAAATGTACTGGGATTTTTCGACACAAAATCTCAGCTCGATTTCGGGACTCAAAGGGTTGAAGCTTATTACTCCAAAGAATTATTTGAAAAATTAGTTTTCCCACAAATTGACAAATTAAACAAAATATTTTTAAGGTATTTTGTAATTATTTTTGCACTTCCTTTTGTAAACAAAACTCTTTCCAAAGCATACTTAAAATGCTAAAACAAGTACATTTGTACGCATGTTAAAAAAGTGATTAAAAGCCCAATTTCGGGAGAGCAATTTGATCAACCAAATAGTTGCTTGGCATATTGCAGAAAATATATTCTGTCTATCAAATGTACTTCGAGCAAAAATCGGTCACACAAATGTTATGGAGTTTCCAAGACAGACTCTTAGAACGAATTGATGGACGAAAGCTTTTGCTCTAATGAACGATTTCTAGGCAGAACTTGATCAACTGAGAATATTTTCTGTCCGTTAAATGTTAGAATCCCAATAGCAATGTATCTAAAAGGAAGAAGTATAGCTGATTTACCCTGTATATCAGATATACCAAGTATAAAATTATGTAAATTGAATCTATAAAATTTCACACATAATGCTTTCATTTAATAACTGGAACTATAAACTGCATCCAATAAATTACTAGCCAACGCACCGTGTCCGATTAGAGATATTCCCATTGTTTGTACAGGGCACTAAATCCCATATTTACCAATGATTCATTCCGATATAAGTTCATTATCTGTAAGTAACGCAAAATATTTATTTATTTGTCTTGCGCTTAATAGGCGACTTCCATTAGCATAGTTTATTAAATCGCTTAGTCCTTTGATTGCAATTGTCTTATCTGCCGATGGCATAAACATGTCAGCACATGCATTAGTAATTCTAAACAAAATTTATTGATTAGTGTAAATATATATATATATATATATATATATATATATATATATATATATATATATATATATATATATATATATATATTAAATTGCTGTGATTATATCCTAAGAATTTGGCGATCAAATTCAGAAATTAATTTTTTAGATAACGAATCCAGCGTGAGGAATTGAATTAAAAGTCATCATAATCTTACGGCATAAATAATGCCCTTTACTGCTAAAAAGTCCAGCTAAGCTTGGTGAATATAGTCTACGACATTATAAAGAAGATAGGTAATGGTGATTCACTGCCAAAAAGCTGTGTGGTTGATCGATGAACTACACGTTTTAATACGCCTTAGGTTAAAATTTCTGCCGCCTATAAAATTCTATCGTCATTAGCTACAGTTTTTTAGCATGTAACGAATAAGACACTAGCGAGACTTCGAGAATTCGTATACTGCCAAAAAATCTCGTGATCTACTACGACTTCGTAAGAAGCTGTAATGATTTTATAAAATAATCCGTTCAGTACGTACGTACAGTACGTACACATAATTCAAGCTTTCCTCAAAAATATACCACTGTTGCATGGTTAATTAATTATTATTATTATTATTAATATATACTAAACGCTTAAGCCCAAAATCACGTTTTTTTCAAATATTTCGAAAACGCTTATAGATTGCGATTTAAAATTTTCATGAAAAATCACAAATAATTCAAGAAAAATACTATTAAAATTTCAACCCCCTACAAAAAAGGGTTACCAACCCCTCAAAAAAAACGATAAATTTTATTTTTTTCCCGAAAGCCGAACACGTCCTCTAGGGGCCCGTGAAAACCGCATTTTTCCAACTCACCCCTAGACTCGGGGGTGAATTTTTGAAAATCGATTTTTCGCGATGCAGAGGTTCGCGCCAAACCTATCTCCTCCCAGAATTTTTGAGTTGGAGGATTCAAATATGGCTCAAAAAATCCCCAATGCATCGGAACACAACGTTTGCTGTCGCACGTTCCCGTAAAAAATTCCGTTGCGACCCCTCAAGTGTTTTTCTAAAAAATCACATTTCGGGCGCTTCCGGAAAAAAGGGCGCTCTTCCCCTTACGGTCACGACTCTGAATTTCATAGAGTTTTGTAGAACTAACTTCCCTATACATTATATGTCTCTTACGAATTTTTGATATCTCCAGCCTCCGAGGAGTTATTCAAAGAAAACCAACCACGATTTCAATAAAAAAATTCTACGGCGGCCATTTTTTATCTCACGCGAGAAATTTAAACGACATGCTATTTGGAATTGCATTTTGCGTCAAAAAGGTAAGGACTATATTTTTCGTGGGGCGCACCGTTTACGATCCACGGCCGATTTTTAATTGTTTTGCGGAAATTTTTCGAAGAATTTTGCGATTTTTTTTTTCGAAAATTAAAAATCGACGTTATATCAGTCACCGATTTAATTCGTATCAAAGATCTTCATAAAGTTTTTGATCCGATTTGTGGTTTTCGAGATATCACGTTGTATACGGAAGGGGGAAGCGGAATTTAGCAGCGGGGCACAATTTTTTTTTCTCCGATCGAAAATACACCATCGGAAAGCCCTTCTCAAGCCCAACAGAAAATCCAAATAAAATTTCTCGATCCGACCCCTCCTAATTTTAAAAATACATTAAACATTTATTTATTTTGCCGGTAAATATTTTCCATCGTTGTAAAATGAATTTTTCTATTCCTTTTTAAATCACGAATCTAACGACGGATTATCATTGCGGTATTGTGTGAACGTAAAACAAACTTTGAATTTTTAAAATCGCCCGGTTATTAACCGAGATATGGATATTTGAATATCCGGCGCAGCGCAGCGGAGCCGTCGTTCGTCACCGGTTTCTTTGCTCAATTTTAATGGACTACGCACGGACGATGACGCAGCGCAGCGGAGCCGTCGTACTTCACCGATAACTTTGCTCAAATTTAATAGGCCACGCACGGACGACGGCGCAGCGCAGCGGAGCCGTCGTTCGTCACCAGTTAATTTTCTTAATTTTATATTTCACTATTTCACATAAAGAACACAATTTCTCATACAGCAACTTAAGCTTGAAAAACTAGTTAATACTTCTAAAACTACAATCGCGATGGAACAAATATATTGATTCGATTACAACCTCCGTTTCAATCAGTTTCTGGATACATGTTTCCTTCCATTCAATCTTAAATGACTACAGCAAATAACTCTTTAAAATAAAACACTTACATTATGTTGTCTTATTGTGTATTTTTAACCTTTCGGTCTGTTTTCAAATGATTTTGCAGAAAATAGAAGAAATAAAGACATAAAAACAATCAAAATCGTCGCAGATATTAAATTAGTATTGTTAAGATTTATTTTAATAGCGTTTCTCTAAAATTCCGCGAAGATGATTTTTGAACACATATATTTTAATTTTCATCTATTCCAGCAGTTTATATTAACCCATTTCTCCATTTAGAAACAAGGATTTTTAAATTCCTTTCAATTTCAAGGAGAGATGAAATGTACTTCAGGGTAAAAATCGTTTATTTGTTTTGTGCAGCTTTCAGTTTTAATTAATTTCTTCTAGAACCTATTTGTCACATTAAAACATAAGGTTTTTTTTGTTTTTATATATAACGCAAACATGAGCTTTCAAAGTGAAATATTTTTAGGGGTTAATATCACAAGAGGTTAGAATTTAGCAGGATAAATTTTATTTTGCACGAGTTATTGAATCGATACAAATTTTGAACGGAAAAATGTTACCTAATCGCAATTCATTGCGATGAAATGAAGAGTGCTTAAAATAAAATTTATCCTGCCGAAATTATAACCGGGAGTAGAATTTATTTAGATATTTTAACCTTCCGGGTCGGGCGCCAAGTCTATGAGACCCGGTGCGCGAATAAACGTTCGTCAATTTTCAGTTTTTTCGAGTTGTCCAGCCAAGTGCCTTAATAATTTCTTCTTTAGTTCACGTTTAGAAAGTGAAGAGTTTGTATGATATTTTAGTTATTTGAAATAAAAAAAAGGTTTAGTTAAATTTTATGCAGATTGTTTTTTTGTTTGGGTCTCTGAGACCCAGCGCCCGGTACGGTGTCAAGATTTAGGGCGCCCCGCGTTCAGATCTTTATAAAGGTGAAGAAGGTAAATATAGTTTATCCAGTTGCAATTTTTTTTTTACTGGCGTCGACAACGCGGTCATCTGCCACTACATTTTTTTTATAATAAAATCAATTATGTGTTATTTACTCATAGTACTAAACTCTTACTTAAAGTTTAACTATATTTGCAAAGTTTTATCTATATTTGTATCCGCCTGCAAAATTACTTACTTGGCTATTTTAAAAGCACATTTTTATGCTCCATTTTTTTATCGATTAAAAAATCTGCGGGAAAACTCTATGGGTTTAAATATGAAAAAGAAACAAATGTAACTGATATTAAAAGATTAAAAGAGCGACTGAAGAGTCTTACATATTAACCTAGTATAAAGATGATAAATGAATATAAATAACATGATAAAAAATACTATAATAATTTACATAAAAAGCGGTTTAGATCATTAACGTAGAAAATATATAGTGTAGGGCATAAGATAGATCCTTGAGGTAGTTTTACTTGAAAACTGCACCTGTTTGCAATACCACCAAACTGATCTATCCAAAAGTAAAGCTGAAAAAAAAATGAAACCTTATAATTCGTCAGCATTGTTGAGTTCTCGTTGATCTGAGTAATCAATAGGTTAATTCAGAATTAAGCACTTGTTATGTTCCATGTTTTCCTGATAGTTTCCTGGCACGTGTTTCGAGTCTCACGATTCGCTCCCAAAGGAGTGTATATTTATAATTTATAATGTTGTATTCTCCTTTGAGAATTAATCGTGCGGTTTAAAACACGTATCAGAAAACTGTCAATTTTCGCCACACTTTTAAATAATAAAGTGATTATTATACAAATTTGTTTATTTGCAGCGTTGAAAAATCAACAATATGTACAATAAAGTAATTTCTACTAATGGGCTGCTGACCCGCTATATTTTAGCCTTTTACTTTATTACAATCCAGTGATTTTCTTGAGATACCTCATTAGTGACTTAAGACAAGAAATATATTTTTTTCGGTTGTTCATAATTCATAAACATTTTTTTTTCAGATTGTTTACGATTCCGTCCTAGCTGATTTAGTAGAATACAATGAATATTCCGTCTACTGCAGATCAATTAAATATAAATTTTAAGATTTTTCTGAAGAGCGCCAGAACTAATGCGGAGGGTCCTGGGTTCGAATCCCGGCGAGGGCATGGGTGTTTGTGGATGTCTACTTTCATTCAATATGAATAATATATTATAAATAATCGGTTGTGGCTGAATGACCTACGCTGTCTAAGCCAATGTCCCCATATTCACAATAATTCCCCAATCCAAATTTTCGTCAATCATCCTTCCTTTAAAAAAAATAAAAAAAGAGACTTCTAGAAATCTACGATTGTAAGTCTTGTTTTTATAGCTCGTATAAAAGCCTCATCAATTAATATTCGTTTTATTAGTTTAGTTCAATGCGTTTCAACCTTATAAGACAAAACGCCCACTTCAGATCCGCTTTTTTAATTCGCATACTTTTAACCATCTTAAAATTACATGATTATTCCTAGAATAATGTAGGTTAGGCTTAGATTAGGTATCAGTAACACATAAACAAGGGTGATATTGCCCAAGTTGAAAAAGACTAGATTAGTTTAAATAAACTAATGCAATACAACCAAAAAATGAGTAACCCTAACTAATTGCAAATTAATTTAATAACAAATTTAAATGCACAAAAACCATTAACCAATAAAACAAATCACCAATTTTCTGGCTAATGCTAAGTCAAATTCGTTGTTTTAATAATAAATGACTTCTTTTTACAATAGTAGTTATATATACTACACATTTATTGCAGACACATTCATAGTATTACATATAGGATTAAATTATACAATGTGTGTCTTTGCCGTGCATTTTCTCTGTCTGAAAAGTTACATTTTATGATTAAATCTCTATTATAATTTTTGCAATTATTCACAAAAAAACAAAACGCATATCCACATTGAGATAGAGACACAATACATTTATTGAGACACTTTTACAAATGACCTCAACAGGCAGCTGAACAGAGGTCTTTCAGCCTTCCACATTGATTTTCTGAACTTTCAAATATCCTCATAGAAACTATGCAGGGATACAAATAATGCATATAAAAATCCACGCGGAACTCTTCAAACTTATAAATTATGTTTCGTTTATCTAAAACAATAATATTCTGTTTTTTTGTTCCTCATTCATTTAACTTTTCAACATTCAAATCTCAAAATGCCAAAAACTTAATTTACATTTTCTGCAAATGTATGTCTATGCGAAGTAGTAACTGCATTCAATTTTGCGGTACTTTGGTAGTACTAGACACGAAATAATCAGAAGAAATCGGTAAAAGTAAATTTTAAAACTAGAAAATAAATTTGCAGAAAATTCAAATTAAGTTTTTAGCATTTTGAGATTTATCATAAGGGTGGATATACACTAGAGCATTTTCTCGAGCATTTCTATGTAATGTAACGTTCTAACGAATGGTACAATACAGGAAAATGCTCAGTTTCAAATGCTGTCGTCAAAAGACGTCTGGTTCGTGAGGGTGATACACTAGAACATATTACAGAGCGGCTCGTTGTTCTGTTACTAGTAAATGCTCTAGTCTATACTCACCTTTAGATTTCAATGTTGAAAAGTTATATGAACAAGGAACAAAATACTGAATACGATGGTTTTAGATAAACGAAATATAATTTATAAGTTTGAAGAGATCCGCGTGTATTTTGATGTGCATTATTTGTAAGACTTAATTTGCGGAGTTACAAATAGGTTAAATATTTATATATTCAGGCTACTTTACGTCTTTATTTAATTTATGATTTTAATATTACTTGTATACTTGGTTTTATTTTATATCACCATCGGATTATTAAATATGTCACTATCGATTTTTGATAAATTTTGGCAAAATACGTAAAACATTAATATTTACTTTTGGATAAATCTCTTTCAAATCTTTGCTTCGAAAAGTTTTCTTTATTAAATTTTGTATTAACTTTTCTAAAAATCCGTTAATTATTCCAATATTTTTATTATCCGTATAAAGTACGGGAAAGTATTGTGATCAATACAGGTATTGAAATTAAACTTTTTATATATGCTTTAATTGACAATCTGATTAACTGAAAAGCTTCAGGTAAAATTTTGATTTTTGATCTATAATTATGGAATGACAATAGTTACATTAATTTTATATAAACAATTCTTTAGAATGCTAAATTGAATAATTTTTTTTTAAATCCCACTAGTTTTTGAAAAACAATTGATAAAAATGCGAAATTTCATCAAAATTTCTTTTATACCATAAAACCGGAGAAATTTACATTATTTTTTTTTTCATTCTTTGTGAAATAACTTTTTTACAGTGGCATTTTGAACACTCTGTTGCTCATTACATAAAAAGCCGATAACTTCTGATCTTTAGAGTGAAAAAATCAAAATTTATTATATTTTTTTTTAAATCCCATTTCAGCAAAAGCAGTGCGAATAATACTACCGATTAAACAGGCAGTTTTGAGCCCAAATATTTACAATTGTGGACTGGAAAAATTAATTTTAAAAGTGTGGAAGCTAGATTTAGACTTATAACTTACGCCCTATTGCTATCAAAAAATACGAACTACCAATAAGTAAACATCAAAAAGGGAATTGGAAAATTCATTGTTTTAACAAATAAGGTTTGGTTAGAAAAATTCTATTTGAACTTTATCTGAAACACGAATGTTAGAATTTCACATTTATTTGCAGAGACACTGCTACAATTGTTTCACCACATAGTGGTCTCATCAGGGAGATAAACAATGATTATTTTATTTTACAATTTTGATTTAAATACGAAAAGTGCGAGTAGTGGGAGAAATGCATTAAATTTGAACTAAAATTGGTGAATAATGTGAAAATAAAAATAAGAATATTAAATATGCAAAATAAAATAATCATTGTTTATCTGCCTGATGAAACCACTGCGTGGTAGAACAATTGTGGCAGTCTCTCTATAAATAAATATTAAATTTTAATATTCGTGTTTTATGATAAAGTTTCAATTAAACCACTGTGTGGTAAAACAATTGCAGCAGTGTCTACAAATAAATATACTGTTTAGTATAAAGTTTTTATTTTTTTAGCAATTAACAGCCTCATCGAACCAAAATTTCAATTTACATTAGTTATGGATTACCACATAGTAACGGTGGCAACTATTCTCGTCAAATATCAAAGATTATTTTTTCGTATTATTACACGTCAAATAATTTATACGACTGTTTGTTGTGTTGTGATAATTTAATGTATTTGTAAATATGACAGAATAAATTTTCCTGTTTCGCTTGAATTATTTTCACATAACGCGTTTTACATAGTGCAATTTGTTAAATATATTTTTACATGACATTTACACAGTCTTGCACATTTTTTCGTGAGGCTTACAAATGGAATTCCCTCGTTTTGATATTTTTTACCATCGGCTCACTCACGCTATATGCATTATTATTTTGAAATGTCAAAGAGACTATATTCAATAGTTGTTATATAATTTTCTTACATATCAATTATTTTCGTATTCCTGAAAATTATGATGTAGTGTTTAACGTTAAATCAGCGAAACCCTCTAACGATTGTTTTATTTAAATTTGTGATGAATTTTCATCAAGTACACGCGTCATTTAACCAATATAATATACAATTACACGCCACATTTATATGCCGTGTTTATTAACACTTTGCAAAAATCATAATAATTGAGTGTGAATAATGAATAATAATGATTGTTATTATAAAAAAAAACAGTTTTTTCCGTCTTGATTTCAAAAAGTATAAATATTTTGCGAAACGAAGAAACGTAAACAATTGTTTTTTAATAGTGGTAATTGATTTACAATTCACCACGGGTTGCGAAAAAATGGGAAACTTAAAACACGTACAAGGAGGCGATAATAGAGAAAATAATAAATATCGTATAGGTGATGTTAACATTTTGAAAATATAGGTTGCGCGCTTTGGCGTTATTGCGGAGTTATATAACCGCGGCTGGGTTGGTGTCTTACCGTCGCATTGAAGTAATTGTTTCCCGCGTAAATCGAATGGTGTTTGTACATTACTAATATATTAGATCATTGGAAATACGCGGCGGAGATAAAAGGAGATACATGTGTGCGGTTACAAGGTGAATGGTGATTTTATGTTGTTTTGATGGGACTAATCGCACTGGGGTTGTTGTGTAACTGTGTGGGTGAGTGGCGATAAAAATAATAGAATAAAAAAGAATTAGAATTACCGTGTAAACATGGTTGTTGTTAACGAATAAGTCATATAAATCGCACATTTATAGCACACACATTGTTAAAACACGATGCATAAGAGCAAGCACGTGAACACCCGCGCAGCGCACAACTTTATGGTACCGTCTATAGTACAGTATAGTCACTTGCACCATAAGACACGCGGTGTAGGTACTGGCACTGGGTACGACTACGATCTACGGTACGGCCACTGGCTCAGGCCGCGGTCGCTCTTACGCTGCTGCGATCTTTCGATGGTGCCTCTTGCCCTCTTGGTGCTCTTGGTGTTGGCATCAAGCAGTGACTATGGACTATGCCAGTATGCTATGCCATGGCTAGTTACCCTTCCTTTGGGCGGGCTCGCTAGTACCTTACCTTAGACCCCCCTACAACATTTTTTACAGATATGAAGAGCACCGAGCGATATTGCATTATTTTCACGTACAATACTGCTGATGCTTGTGCCTCTGCGACTGCCCGTGCTTTCTACGGGAGATAAGAACTACGATGCAGATATATGGCAGTATAAACATGTATATGTGGTATTTTCTGTGCGGTATTGTATATGGGTGGCCGCTCTTATTCTTCTTTCCTTTTCTCTGTTCCCTGTTCCCTGTTCGCTGCCACATTTTTGCTATCACCGCGAACAATACAGAACACACCAAAATGCCCACTTATCACCTTATCACCACCTCCAATCGTCGCCACCAACAAATACTCATCGGCCTACTGTTCGCCCATTACACGCCACATTTATATGCCGTATTTATTAACACTCCATAAAACGCATTTTAAACACTTCAAACGTACTTAACAACTTAAAGTTTCAATTATACAAAAACCCATACACACTTGCGCGCCCATTCAAGGCGCATTCTTTACCGTATTGACACATATCTATTCGTTTCGTTGTTCTATTATATAAGTATTTATTTATTTATTATTGCCGTGTTTCGTTATTTTATTAATAATAGTATAATAATATAATAAGAAATATTGTATTAAAAAATACGTCGACGACCTAAAATGCAAAATTAAAATCATTGCGATAAAATTTTGTCAACTAACATTCATAGGAATAGCAATACATATAAAATACCTATATCCAATTAGACATCACGGCGTTTGAATGACAAATGATCCGAATCCGAAACAACGATAGTAACAATCATGACGTTTGCAGGACCGATGTATTCAGGCTGAAAGAAAGTGGATTGCTAGTCATTTAGCACAAATATAAGTACCTGAGATTAAGGGCCGGTTTTGCACGCACGGAATAAAACTAGGATAAATTGATTCATGTCATGCGTTATTCCTATCTTTATTCCGTGCATATAAAACCTGCCCTTAATTTCGTGTATTATTAAACTTCTTCTAAATGGCTAGCAATCCACGGTCTTCCAGTTTGAATATATCGGTCTTACAAAAGTCAAGGTTGTTGAAGATGAAGTAAATTTGAACCGAGAATAGTTATTTCTAGCGTTATTCCGTGCATGTAAAACCGAGCCTAAGACAGATTTTTCAAACAAATTTGACGTATAAATACTTGATAATAAATGTAATAAAAAGGAAATATAGCCTGAATATATGAATATTCAACCTGCTCGGGGCTGCAAAATTAGGTGTTACTAAGACTGTAAACAAATAATTTGTAGAAACAACTACTTCCCTGGCTAGTACCATCCTGGACAATCGGAATTATAATCAGAATTTTAAAATAAATTTATTTTAAAATTCTCTTGAAAATGCAAAATAATCGAGAATTTTAAACATTCAGAATTTTTATTTGGTACAATTAAAAACTGATTCATATTACTAGTCCTTTTCACTTTATCATTATACCGTGTGTCCCGTTTCAAGACGTATCATAGGGAATTCCCATGTAAAATTTTCAATTTCAGTTTGTGTCTCTATTATTGAATTTAAAAAGTCAGAATAAAATTAGAATAATTCCTTTATCTACTAGCAATATTTTCGAAGTTTTGTTTTTGTTTTCTCTTTAGTTTTATATGAAATATAGCTTAATAATACTGAACAAACTTTTGAAAATAAAATACTGAAAATAGTAGTTTCCATAAAAAGTCAATCACACAATCAATTCAACATGACACACAGGAAAAATTCAGATCACAATATAGGAGTTGTGGCGGACATTCTTCGCGTGATTTTCCGACTTATTTAGTATATATTTTGAAAATCATCCAGTGTCGTGTGAATCAACAATTACTAGAATCGTTCAGAAATGTAAGGAGAATAAAAAATGGAAATCTGAAGAAACTACAACAAATGTATTGGCAAGGATCACAGTAAATCCAACATTAAGTATAAGCAAAATGGCTTTGGAATGTGATGAAAGCAAATCTACTGTCCATAGAATTTTAAAAGGTTTTTTACATGGGAATTCCCTATGATGCGCCTTGAAACGGGATACACGGTATATACACAGTGGGCAAAAAAAAACGGTACAAATTGTAAATATTCATATTTTCAATAATAATACTTAACGCATTAAATATTGCTTTGAACAACAAAATATCTACACTTTGTGGATTGCAAAAATGATTAATTGCCGCGGCGCACTGTGGTCTAGAATTAAATATTAGGGGGACAAAAATCGAATTTTTGATGGATTTTAAAATTAAGATAACTCGACTAAATGTGATCTAGGATAGTTGGCTAGAAGAAATCTATAAAAAAAACACCCTTTATCGGCGTTAATGAGATACAATAAGGCCCCAAATATGACCTTTCTCGGCATATGTTGTGCTCATCGCTAGTCGTAATATTGCGCTCGCTATTATTGGTTGTATAAAATTTTTGTAATGATATGAAATATATCTGTAATACATAAATCATAAACAAAGGTATAACAAATATTTCGATCATTTTCTTTTTAATATATATGTACATTAAATATTTATTTAAGAGGATTGAAGTTGCGTTAATTTTTAAATTTCTTTTTGAGACGTACATGTTTAGCGGACTGTTACTTTTTTGTACCCAAATGTCACTAAAAGTTGAGATATACAAAATGTAGCTACATTGTCCCTCTACATGCCTTGTTAATATAAAAGTGCGCAAAGGTGCGTTTCTTTACTTTTTATTCGATTTTGTATAATGGAACGCAAATGGCTAAAAACGAAATCTTAGTAAAAATTAATAGGTAATTAAATATGATCTGGTAAACTTGGCGGGACAAAATATAAACAACAACAACACTTATCTGAGCCAGCGATATACAAATACAAATATGCCCTCTTTAAGCCCATTTTGTGCATAGGGCCAGTAATTATTTAACAATCGTTACAATCAGTTCTTTGAATTTTTATTAATAAACGTGAAACATGCAATATGGATAACATAGACGAAGGCACGATCAATATTTTAATTGTTTTTTTTTTAATTAATAGACATATAAAATTGAAGTTGAGGAAAATTAAATATTATTTTTAATTTCTACATTTTTTAGTAGTACTAAAAAAATGTAGATACCAATACTCCAAGTTTCACATAACCAAAAGTCACTCTCATAACTGTTAAATGAATTTTCACGTGCGCTTCTTTATTTAAAAAAAAATTAAATATTTATTTTAATTTTTAATTTTAATAGATCGTCTAAAAACGTTGTAAGAAGCTAACATAAATATATATAATTAAAAAGAAGATCATTTAGAAAGTATTTGTAGCGTTTAATATTTTTGTCCCCCTAAAATTTCATTCTAGACCACAGTGCGGCGGCGGCGGTGCATTATAAACTTCCGTCTTTGCAGCGCCTTCATTAATGTGAAATATCCTCGATAAGAAAACTTCAAAAATTCAATTAATAATTTTTGTCATCTAGAAAGTGTAAATATTTTGTTTTTCAAAAGCAATATTTAATGCGTTAATTATTATTGAAAATATTAATATTTAAAATTTGTACCGTTTTTTTGGCCCACAGTGTATAAAGGGTACAGGGTAAGGAGGTCAATATTTTTATATTTTTCTGGAGAGCACTTTTAGTGTCCCAAACCGTCAAAAAAGTTGATTCAGCCAGATACATCTACAAAATAATTACTATGCAAGGGTCAATCCAATCTAAATCACCCTTATAGAATACAATTTGTTACTCAACATTTTTGATTTGCTTAATTTTTTTGCCCGTTACTCCCCAATACCAGGTGAGTTCAGAACAATAGTAAGAAACATTTTTAGACTCATTCTTTTTTTTGGCGGTCATTTTAAGTTTGCTCCTTAACCATTTTTTATCCGGAAACAAGTTTTGCATAAATGTATCTAACTCTGTTAATTTTAAGACAAAATAAAAACCAAAATTATCAGAATGATGCTCTAAATTTTTGTCCTTGCATAATATTACATAAGTAGTGAGGAAAGTGAAAAAAAATCACAACTATAAATTGAATTTTTTTGTTTTTTTTGTTTCTGAGTTACGCCTGGCCTTGGTTTTATGACCATTAGCCATCATCAATGTTCAAGAGATATATAAGTTATAAATTAAATGAATAAATGAACAAATGAATAATAAAAGACGTATACAACAACCACGGACCCGAACGAATACTTCTCGAAAACCGAAAAGTCTTTCCCCCGGGCTGGGAATCGAAACCACCTTTTAAAATTATTAAAAGGAAGAAAGATTCAGCTTAATTGTTTTTTCTTGCATAGATTTATTATACGACTACTTGCTGTAGAAGTTTCACGCTTGAGAACTATGTCCTTTTTTTATCAAAAATGCCCAAAATCGTATTTTGGCAATATTTAAAGTAGAATATATCAAAAGGGACCGAGTAAAAAAAATATGAAATATAATTAATGGTACGAATCCTCTTAAAATACAAAATATTATTGAAACTAAGTGCGTTACATAAACACAGTTTTACATGTACGTTTCATCAGTTAGCATGACAAAGGGTCCCCTCGTTAAGATATGTGAAATGTCCCTTATCACGAATATCCAAATTACCCCAAAAAATACTTTTCTAGCATCGAAAAAACATGTTTGGTGGGATTTAAAAATTTCGATATTGATGGAAATATTATATCCACGGTGTAAAATTTTCCATAGAATCTGAATTTTGGTATTTTGAAAGCTATACATGCTTTGCTCACTAAAGTTGGAGAAACAGTGAAAAATTGCAAAAAGAGGAAATTTTTAATAGCGGCGCACCACAGGAAAAAAATCATGGATGTAGATTTTTCAATTACTCACGAAACAAAAAATTAAACTCTATGCAACCGGAGGTTTAGATACCCTAAAATCGATTTGTTTTTAGAAGGGTTCGAGAGGCTGAAAAAAATGTGTTTGATGACCACCCACCCTACTTTCATGATTTTTTTAGAATATTTCGTGCGGAAGAAAGAAACAAAAACGAAATAATGATATTTTTTGTCCCCTAGCGAGGAGAGGGGGTTTTCGAAATTTTCAAATCCCACCAAACATGTTTTTTCGTTGGTAGAAAAGTAATTTTTGAGGTAATTTGGATATTCGTGATGGGGGGCATTTCACCTATTTTTCGAGTAAAGTATTGTACGCACCGAATGGATGTAAATAAGATAGAAAATAAATTCGTTGTTCAATTATTCTTCAATTGTTCAAAATAGCCGATTTTAAGAATAGTATCTTAAAAGTATTGTACTTCATCGAATAATTGTATATTAGGCAAATTTTCTTTCTAATTTTGCGAAACACCGAACTGGTAGCCTGTCCTAAATATTATACATGTTTATGATTTGATTACTTACCTAATGAATCGACAATTTTGTGTACAACGACAGTAGATTTCAAAGCTTCTTAAAAGAGTAAAAAAAAAGTTTATATACGTTAATTTTTGATTGTTTTTAAACAAGCGTTAATGCTCTCAAATCCAACCTTTTCCGTTTCTTGGGGGTAGAAAATGACTCCGAACCAGTGTTGGGCATCTATCCATAGTTAAAAATGAAATAACTATTTCCTAGAAGATCGCAGGATGAGTTTTTGATAGAACCGATTCTTACGCTTTCAACGGGAGGAATAACTGGTTAAAAATACAAAAACTGACGCGAAATACGTGGAACCGGTGGGATACAAGTAAACAGTAACATATCAGCTAATCATAACAGCGGCCATTGCCGTTTTAGTAATTTTGGCCTGTGTAAAAACGGCGCCCGTTTAGCCAATCACAACAACGTATTTTCGCGGCTATAATATGATTTAGTCCGCCTGGTTATTAAATGAGGTATAGTAGAGATGCTGCACATAATGAGCGACCACCCGCCGCCCCTCGAATCAACTCTATTTATTCGACAAAACTTTGTAAAATTGCAGTAATTTCTTGGGAGATTAATTGAAGAAGTTGATAAATTTGAAATAAACGAAACGTGATTTTGTAGTTTAGAGAAAAGTGGAACAGAGGGTGGTGGGTGGTCCCTATCCTACTTTCCAATTCATGGATGATAACCAAAATTTTCATATAGAAATAATAATACATGTAAAGATAGACAATAAATATGTTATGTTTATTTGATTATCATATTTATTGGTGAAAACCTTCGTTTGACGGCAAAGGTTGGATTTTAGGATAGGGCACACCCACCTCCCTTTGTATCAACTTTAACTTATTCTGCAATATAATGTACAATTGCAGACATTTTGTCGGCAGTTATTTGAAGAAGTTGAAAGCTTAGAAATAATACGAAACGTGATTTTGTAGTTTAAAGAAAAGTGGAATCGAGGGTGGTGGTTGGTGCTTATCATACTTTTCAATTTATGGATGATAAAGTAGAATTTTGATGTAGAAATTAATACATAGGTGTAAGTCAATGTAAAAAAATATTTCGCCATTGTTTTCCAGACTTTTCACGATAGCACGCTGAACAGATTTTGAAAATTCTTTCACCAATTGATAATCCAAATATCGAACATAAAGGTTGGTCCTTCAGTAGTTTTTCAGTTTTTCACAAATAACACTTGATTGAATGATCAGATTTGAAAAATTCTGCAACTCATGTGCAGTACTCATCATATATACCGGGTGACCAGGGGTGTGGAGTCAGAGTCGGAGTCGAGAGAGGTGGAGTCGGTGAATATTTGGGGTCGGAGTGGGAGCCGGAGTCTGGAGGCTGCAAATTTGAGGGATCGGAGTCGGAGTCCGAGTCGGAACAAAACAAAATCAGGAATCGGAGCCGGAGTCGGAGTCGAAACAAAAAAAAATAAGGAGTCGGAGTCGCTACATTTTTGTCACAACTCCACACCCCTGATTACAAGTTAGAAGATTCTATTACGCATTCAATTGTCAAACTGCTCACACAACTTGCATTAGCAAAAATAAAAATATTCAGAAATTCAACGATGCAAATATTCGACAGAGAACGGTGCTTCCCCATGTTTTTTATTTGATATGCAAAATGAATGTTGATTGTTATTCTAATACGACGTTGTTAACGTCGGAGTCGGAGCCGGAGCCGGAGCCGGAGCCGGAGCCGGAGCCGGAGCCGGAGCCGGAGCCGGAGCCGGAGCCGGAGCCGGAGCCGGAGCCGGAGCCGGAGCCGGAGCCGGAACCGGAGCCGGAGCCGGAGCCGGAGCCGGAGCCGGAGCCGGAGCCGGAGCCGGAGCCGGAGCCGGAGCCGGAGCCGGAGCCGGAGCCGGAGCCGGAGCCGGAGCCGGAGCCAGAGTTGGAATCGGAATTAAAAAAAAATGAGGAATCGGAGCCGGAGTCGAAACAAAAAAAAAATGTCGGAGCCGGAGTCGGAGTCACAACATTTTTCTCACGACTCCACACCCCTGCGGGTGACCCAGGGATCTGTAAAAGTCCCATAACTTATTTGCTATTTGAGATATCGACTTCTATTTTTCTTGAACTGGTACTCACACTTATTCTACATATTTTAAAAATATGTATGTTTTTGTACAGGGTGTCCCAGTATACATGACAGAACAAAGTTATTTTTTAAATGGAACACCCTATATTTTATACTATTTTTCGTAAATGAAATAAAAGAAATACGACATTCAACTGTTTTGCAGCTTTTAAGGATAAATGTTGATCGGAATTCCAAATATCGAACATAATCAGATATGATAAAGAACTAAGTTTTGTCCTGCAATTGTTTTTCAGTTTTTCGTGGATAACTCTTGATTGGATGATCAGATTTGACAAATTCTGCAACCGATGTGTAGTACTCATCAAATGTATGTAGATGAAATAAAAAAAAAGAAATTCGACATTCCACTGTTTTTCAGATTTTTAAGGATAGGTGTTGGTCGGATGACCAGATTTTAAAAATTCTTGGATTTGTGGCACACTACAGGGATTTAAAAGAACGATCTTAGATGTTTGTTATGTCAATAGTAGTTCTATTAAAAACATGCAAATATCTTTTATATCATTCAATATCCGGCGTGATATTAGGTACTGAAGTGACTGAAGTGACAATTAGTCGGGTGTAATACCGCAAGAGGTCAGAATTTGGCCGGATAAATTTAATTTTTTTGTACGAACCATGGAATCGACACAAATTTCGAGAATGAATTAAGATAGAAAAATCCACGAACGCTTTAGAACGGTTTTTAATTATATTTCACATCAGAGGTTTTCAGAACTGACACAAACTGTCACTGTTCAACTGAATTTAGCTTTTTAATATAAAGATCGTTGTCATGGTGAAGGCAAATATTTTTTTATCCACTTTCAAGATTTTTTTGTCCGCCGTTTCAAATGCACATTTTTATATGAATTTTCTTAGACTTAATTTTGCAGAGTTACGAAGAGCTTGAATATTTATATATGCAGGCTACTTTTTGTCTTTATATAATTTATTGAATGGTTCTGTAACAAGTAAAGATTTTCAATGTCAATTATCGTTTTTTTTTTGAGGCAAGAGAAAACGATAATTGACATTAAAAATCTTTACTTATTGCAGATGTATTGAATAAATGTAAAAATGATGAAAAATAGCCTAAATGTATTAATATTCAACCAAAATTTTATTGTATACTAAGTGATCATCAGTGCATCAAAATTTTCCACGAGCCGGCACTGCACAAATATGTTTTTACTTTTCCAAGTATTCCTGACGTTCATAAGTTATAAGCTTCGCAAAATCCCGTTCCGTGATTGTTTCTGTAGCTAACATACACATACGCTGAAGAACCCTCTCATTAGAAACAGCACAGAACGTGATTTAAAGTACCTGTGTGTGGGAAATTTTGGTAAAGAAAGGGAATTTATACCCAAACTTTAACCTCTCGCCATTCGTGACTGGTTGGACGTATCGACCTGGGACAAACGTTAATAATCGTTTTTTATTCTTCTTTTCGATCTTTCGAACGACATATTGCTCGACATCAGTGACGGCTGCGGGGTGACACTGCCGAGTACCGAGTACGGCTGGCGGCGTGACCGCATCCATCTGTATTACCACCTCTGTTACCTCGGCCGTACCATGAGTCACCTCGCGAGCCGTCACTGCTTGACACACCTTTCCATTTGAAATTTTAAAGTTGACCCAACCTACCAGAGGTCGCACACCAAAAATTTTGCGCTCAAAAAGTTTGCCACCAAAAACAATGGGATATGCGTTCGCCGATTTTTCGATCTAGCCAACCGTTTCCGAAAAATTGATCCGGGGTCAGATTTTGTAGACACCCTGTATATGTACTAGTATATTTTCGAGTAGTATCTAGCGTTGGCTATTTTAGAGTTTCCCGAGGTTTCGGCGACTTCACATTCGCAGTCTTTAGGAGCTCTTTGTAAAATTAACACAATACAATTGTTTGATTTAAAATTTATACGATTTCTTGTCTCGCTAGGCTTCGTGTGATTGGTCCGGTTCCATTGGGGACGGGTAATTGATGGTGGTATGTTTCTTGGAATTGGATTGTCCAGGATGTTTCTGTTTACTGGGAGATTAGGTGTCGGGTTAATCCTCAATGTAGATTTCCGGGTAGGTGTTAATCTTGCGTCGGCGTCTCTTTTATTGAAATTGAGGGGATTCTTCTCACTCTCTATCGCTCCACGATAATCCTTTCTGGGTAATTAATAAATGGTGTTATTATTTTTGTATTGCCGAAATCAATTTTATGATCTGCCATGTGTTGAAAGAAATGAGGAATTTTTACAACTGGGGCATTATAGTCTTTTCGGGCACTAATTTTTCCATTTGTTTGGTCGATATACATTTTATTCCACTCGGTACAGGAAATGCTGTATACACTTTGGTTTTCTAGCAGGATGTGGTCTTTCGGATTTTGGAGTAATTGTTTACAATACAATACAGTACAATACTAATTATCTTTATTCCCATATAAACATATAAAATTTATACACTTATTACCGGAATTTGCGTCAATGATATATAGATATTTCTTAAAATTGAAATTGAAATATTCAGTTACATAATAAGTTTCAATTGTTAACAGCAATTCAAAAATACTTCCCTTATACAAATTCAAATTATTTTCAATTTTCATTTTTTTAGGAAGTTTGTTAAATAAACGTCTGTCTAGCTGGCCCCCCACTTAATCCAAAGTAAACAGTAAAATTGCAGAATTATGCGCTATTTATGCGCTCCATGTATTTCACCAGAAAAAATGTTATTGGGGAGGGGGGCTAGCTGGACAACAAGCCAACCCACCAACAAATAACAAAATATTAAAAAAAACTGATATATAGGAATTATGCGCTAATTGTGCGCTCTCACATTTAGGTAATTTCGATTTTTCACAAAAATTGAAATTATTTGAATGTGAGAGCACATTATTCATAGATTAATTGTAGATAATTGAATTGACGATATTATACTTTTTTAAAGGAAATTTAAGGACAATTGTACTTTTGTACCAAGAGAGAAGTCCCTTAAGGGCTGCAGATTATTTAAATATGTAATTAAAACATTCTTTGTCTTTCAATCACCTCCATCTAGACACATCCCTGACCTGAATGGCACCAACATCTTGCACACCTTTATCGCCACTTTCAAACAAAGGGAAAAATAGGTGGTAAAGTTCGGTAAAAAGGTGTGGGAGTTAGGTAAGGAAAGTTAGGTGCGTATTATGGGGAATGGGTGATGGATAAACGAGAGGAACAAGTTGTATGTGAGTGTGTAATAGACAGCGACGGTATTTCATGAGAACATTACGTGGAGGAGAAAGATAGCGTTTAGCAGACACGCTGCGCAAGAAGTTTAAAGTAGAAGAAGTGCGTCTTTAAGCGCGATTCTAGAGTGGGATTGAAGAAAAGGTTGGATGGGAGAGTGTGTTCTGTAGAGAAGAAGTAGATGACTGTTCGCGAAAATTAGAAGCGTGAAGGGAAGTCTGAGGAACTAAATTATTAATGTTAACTTAACTACAGACTACAAAGTAAATTTTATGTGAATATATTTAGTGATAACTATTTTTATTTTACAGCTGTCGACACTAAGAAATATAAGAACGAGCGCGTGGGCGCCCGTAGTATTTCTGTTTGAGAAAGACAAATATTCATTCAGAATTGTGACAACCGGGCCTATTCCAGGAAAGTGTGATTTATAACCCTGGTACGAACATCATTGCTCCAGTGTTATATGTGATTTTGTGGCATAAACATCGGACTTAGTCTTTGGCTCCTGCCGCCGGATAACGTTATCCGCCGATTAACCCCAGTTAGAGACCCCTCCGGCGGATACCGCTATCCGCCGGTTGACCCGAGTTAGTAACCCATGCTTTGACATGGCACTGGGGCTCAAGAAAGTACAACAATTGCGAAACTTTTTAATCGATCATCTGGGTGCTGATCGATTAGGTGAGTCGCCGCGAGCGCCTTGCCAGTTACCCCTGTGCTTCCCAATTCGCCTATCCACCCCAAACGATCCAGAAAGTAGCAATGTTGCACTTAATTGCCAAAGTTGGTCACAATGTCACCATAGTATGAACTAAAACATGTGTCTCTTTATTACTCTCCACCTGAGCTACGCCCATAACAATTATGAATCATGTATTGGAAAATGGTTTCCTCAACTCAATTTGTTATAAAAAATGAAAATACAAAAACCAAAAAGGAAATGTAACTTGTAAATAGTATAAAATAAATCTTTCAAAAAGTGATTTTAACCGAAATTATAGATGTAAAAGTAGTTTTTATTAAAAGTTAATAAATTTTTTTAATCGCTATTTTGGATCCGCCATTTTGAATTTTGTTCTTTTCATATCGGATTCATGCTCAGCGACCCCAAACACCCCCAAATAACAAGTTTTACGCGAATCCGGCCGATTTTGAAAATTGCGTCCGCCATATTGGATCTGTATAATTTCAATAATATACGTGCTATTGTTCTGCAAATATTAAGCTCGTCGAAATGGTTATTTTCATTACTTTGTTTTTAGTTTAAATTATTTATACATTGCTTTATGTATAAAGGAATTCTTCTTTTAATAAATAAATAAATCAATCAAACTAATATCAGGCCCTATTGCTTCTTTTGTGGGCGCCCGTGTTTAAGTATGACCGAAAAACAGTCAAATTGATTCTTTCGTATCCGCCAATAAATTCTTTATGGGCGCATCGTAAGTGCCGTTCCGATTTAGTGGCTTCGGATCAAAACATTTTAAGGCCTATAAAAGGGAAAAAAGATTCATGATCGTGGGTTCGATACGAAACTATTTTATATAATTAATGGTTTTTACTTTGTTTAAACGATTATAACCTTTGCAAATTAAGTTTAATTTTAACGATTACAGCTAATGTTCTTATACAATTTATCTAATTACATTGTCATAGAGTAACATTTTTTTAAATTATACACGTAATTAAAGTGAAAAGGTTAGAAGACATTTTGACAAGGATACTTAACTTATCTAGTCTTTCCAGATGAAACAAACTTGATAATAACTAAATGTAAAAATTAAACTCAAAATATATAAATTAAGTAAATAGCCATCTGCAGATGCGTTTCGAGATGTATCTCTCATCAGTGCAGCTTCGCTTTTGAATTGGATGTTAAAGAATGAAATACACTTACATGAACTGGCTCAACAACTCGAACACAACTGACGGGATTATGAAATATTTGTACCCTTTTTACTTTCTCCATTACGAAGTATGGGAAAGTATTGTGATCGTGAAAATTTTTATTACAGAAATATCCGGTTTGAAGTTCCCAGAGCCGATTTCAACGATTTTTGGAGCAAATAATTGTGTGTCTGTCCGTGTGCGTTGTATATCAAAAACAAATACAGGAATTAAGGCTGTTCGACCAGTTCGAAAAATGAAGCGTAACTGATTCTGGCGTGATCGATAAAAATTATGTAATAATATTTTACACAGGGTTACATAAACGATGAATGTTGGTTTCTAAAGAATTATATTTTTTCTAAGTATTTCTATTAATGTGTAGTTTAGTGTTAAAAAATAGGTATTTTCAACATTAAATAAAATTTAAACAAACGCTGAAAATCTAAAATGTTTTACTATAGGGACACAGATTGATTCTTTAGTAATATAATCCACTAAACCACATTAGTTTTACCTGAAAAACAAGGACGCAATTACGTATGAGCTGGACCCTTCCGCGAGATATTTTAGCTATTTGTAGAAAATAGTTATTTTTCTGCGAGAACGGTATCGCAATAAGATTTTTAAGAGATGAGTATATGTTTCGTCAGGTCCGCCCATTGCCTGCCGTCTTACCGTTGCCCCGTAGGAGAAACTATTCGTTGTAGGACAAACAGCCATAACATGAAACTTTGAACATAACCCTTATTTGACAATCCGAAGTACTGAAAAGTGGGTGTTTACCGTAACAGTTTTTTGTTTTTCTTTTCAATAATTTTGTAGATATAAAAATTTTTCAAAAACATTTAAACAAATATTAACTATAACAAAAAAAAATACATTTTTTGTTAAAAGTTTTATGAAAAAAAATAATTGCATTTTTTTGTCATTTTTGGTTCATAATTATGAAATGATTTCTGTTACATCAAATTTATGTTAATAATAATTGCAGCGAATGCCGTATTGAACAACTTATAACGAATACTTGTTTTCTAAATCACATTAGTTTTTGAGTAAACCTTATCAGAATTTGAAATTTTATTTGTTATTTGCATCTTTCATACTGTTGACTTTTCGAACGCCGGTGTACTAGAGATGGGTACCTCATGAGTTAGTAGATTAAATGAGTCGTGTAAATGTCCTGACTTAATTTAAACGATGAAATTTGAGAATTGAAAATTTGGAAGCGAGGACCTTTTTTATGTTTTCGGGATAAATTGCAAAATTTTCGAACTGAGGACCTTTATTTTTGCTCATCAGACATTTTTCCAGACATACTTTTTAATTTTTGTCCCATCTCTACTGTGTACATTTAAATTCTACATTATATCTATATAATGTTTTTACAAATCATATCGTTTTGAACGGCCTTCATAATTCTCTCGGCGTATTTTTTATTTCTCAGTTTTAGAGTATTTATTGTTATGTTTAAATTTTTTGTTTTCATCAGCCTGAACAATTTAGAACAGTTCATTGATTATTATTTGTTTTTTAAAGATTAGTTTTTGGTTTCAAATTGTTCTATTATCCTATTAACTAGATCAACATTGTATTCTAAAGAGTTTACATATAAAAGCTTTGTAGAAGTCAGTATAGGTCAGAAAGCCCGGCCCGGCCCGGAGCTGAATATTCAAAGCTCGGCCCGTCCCGTCCACGAAAAATGTTGAATTAAATAAATAAAATTAATGGACCCATATACTCCTTAAAATTCTTAAAATACATTGAATTCATGTTAATCACTTTTTTCAATTTATCGAAGCCCGACCCGGCCCGCAGTTTGAAAAATACGGCCCGGCCCGGCCCGTGCAGGCCTCTGGTATAGATCAACCTGGCAATTATCCAAATAATCTTACGGAGGGAATTTGTTTACAGTTTACATTACTCAGTGAAGAAAACATGTGCTTAGTAAAAATACAATCCAAAATGTTGGGAATTGATAATAGTATAAACTTTACGAATTTTGAATTCGTAAATATTAAATAGAAAGCCACGTTTTGAAACTTCCCAGAACGTTTGCTATAATTGAAATTACATTAAAACAATTTTTTTTTTGCAAAAACAAAATTTTGGAGAAACACATCGATAAGTACGAAATAAGCCTGAATAACCCGCAATATTATTGGTAACATGCACAACACATAAATATCTAAAAGCTATATTAGGATATCTACAAGTTGTTGACTCCATTTACAAATATTGGTAAACGTTCTCGATAACCATTTCGTGGTACTTGGGAAATGGTATTGCATTTTAATGATTATTCTAGGAGGCTCATTATGGGAATTAAGCTATTTAAATCGTCATAGCTAGCCACGAAAGTCGTTCTTTCTTTTGTTTAATGGCACATAAAATTACTTAATCCACAATCGCAGCCTGACCAAATAATTTTGCAAATCGCCGGCGAGCGGCCATTTACTGCAAAATCGTGCGTGCGCTTTGTGAGTCCCTAATTCAGCAAGGACCATAAATCCACCGACACGAAATTATTTATTTATTGACAGCGGCGCTCCTGCTGCAACTTCTTCGAAACATTTGAGTCGGCCAAGTGGGCGCGTGCTACATGGAAAAACGCTAGTTTGTCCGATAGTGGTGCAAATGTCATTTGTCATCTTCATGAGTTCAAATGACGGCATTGTGTGCTTGACATGAATGCGGTCGCGGTTTATATCTTAAGACAAAGGCGTTGGGGTTTAATGATGTAATTGGATTATGAACATTTAAATATCGTGTTGTGAAATAAGTTAATTGTTAATGAGTGAAATTAGCGTTTTAGCACTTAATTTGTGGTTTAACGCGTTGTTACACATTAGAATAATTGATTGAGCGCGAGCGAGCGCTTTTTGTGGGAATTTCTGTAAGAAGTGTGGGAACTCTTCGGACGATAATGAGTATGTTTCTTGAAGAGCTGAAGTGACGATTACGATTACGAGCCAAGGCTGATTAACGATTAACGTTCGAATCCGTGGAAATTCGCATTATTTGGCGACCTTGATATTTCGGTGAAGATGGTAAAGGGAAATGTAGGAATCGGAGATGGATTGGTTGGGCGAAATTATATGTAGTAATAAAAGGTTACCAACATTGAACGCAGTATTAGCGTTGAATAATAATAATATATTTGAAAGTATTTTTTCGAAAGGTTTGTGTCAGTTAATAAATAAAATATGGTTTATGGGATCATCGGCCGTTATAAATTAGTGAAATGTAATCGAGGTGGATGTGGTATGAAAGAAAAAGATGATGAACGAGTTGATATCTAACGTAGCTATCTAATATCAGTCTAATTCGAAAGTTGAGCGAAGTCTTTGTGTCGGCCGGGTCCGAGTCCGAGTTTGTTCAGTTTGGGGAGTGATCCATTTAGGTCATGCAGAGCAAGAGTTTGGTACGGTATGGGTACTGGCACTATCTTAAGTGGACTATGCACTGCCTTCGGACTCGGACAATGACCATGTTCTGTAATAACAGGTTTGGTCTATTGCGGTTGCGGGTGCGGGTGGATGCTGTGCTTGTGCCTCATGCTGGACCATGTTGAAATGCGGTTACTCTCATCCCTCCACCTACACACCGCGAATGCTCTTCTGCTCTTCTCGGCCGCCCGTCCTCTTCTCCACCAAAGAAAAACGCCTAATCAGATCGGCAATTTGTCCGAGACATGCCAACTCTTTCCCACACACACGCACGCTATCCGAAATTGCCCTCTTCTCAAAACTCGCACTTCTGCCACCGTTAACTCATCATAATCTATGCTGCGAACACCTCCTTTCAGCTTCATACAGTGGAGGTATATTTTCCACCCATCTCTTAGGCCATTGCTCTACAATACCGGGCATATTTTATCATAGAGCGACAAAGATGCCATACCGTACCTATCTCTAGATCAATTCAACATTATTTCTCCATAAATCACCGCACAAATAAAACGATATTATTTTAATTACACATAGTTATATTTATCACTACATTACATTTAATTCACATAATAATCTAATCACGTCATCATATTTTTTAAAATGAATAATTGGTATTAATATTGTATGAAAATCTAATCTGTTTCAAAATATGTCATCAATAGAGAACATTTTTGTGAGTTTAATTAACTACATTAGTTCTGCAAATAATTTTAATGTGCTGAAGAGTAGGTGTTTTTTAAATAGTAATAATCTTTTGCAAGTTCAATAGCGCATTCTTCAGAAGACGACAATTAATTTTGCATAGACTAGTCTTCGAAACTTTAATAATTCTCTAAAGTAACAGAATTTGCGAATCAAACACATTCCACGCAAAACAACATGACCAAAGGACCATAAAGTCTGTTTCCAGTTACGCTAAGCCCAACAAATAACAACCAAGATATAATTTTTCAAGAAACATTTTCTCATTAACATTTTTTAAACAATTATAATATATTTGTAGCAGGACATAAAAACATGTATTACAATTGTCAAGACAAGAACATATTTAAATTGAATATAAAAGTAAAATAATTTAAAATAACTAAAATTAAATTTAAGTGATTAGTGATTGATATAATTCTACTTTTGCATTTGTTGTATTCTTTTTATATATAATATATTAACACAAACGGTGGTGGCAGATGACGCCAAAAACAGAAAAAAAAAAACTAAAATTAGGTGAACATAGGTGGAACGATTCCAGACGGGGTTCATTAAGAGAATCTTTTACAGAGTAATAGACTTTATTTACCAAAAAAAAAATAAGTTTTTTGTTATTATTATTATCCTTAATGTTTTGATACAAAATTTAAGAAACAAATACGTTCTGATCTCGTGACTGTATACGTATGTCTAAATTAATAATAAAGATACCGTGCTCAATATCTGGTGTGACCATGTGTGTTTAATGATTTTTGCAAATTATTCAGTATTTATTCATATAGATATTAAATTATAATTCCCAGCAGCGTCCCATATTCAGGACCTGAAATTTGTGTTGCAATTTTTTTGTTACCTTTGGCAACAAATGTTGGAAGTCGCTTGCAGGCATAAGTTAGGTAATATTGATGATAATGCCCCTCATCTTCCAATGCGCGCATAACTATTTCAATAGTTCGGGGAGTGCCATAATTGGAACTGAATGTGTTATCACGCGAATAGCAGATCCAATTATTATTAAAATCAAGAGTATTATATGTTTCATCAAGAATGTCGCATCAATCATTACATTTTGCGAAATGTTTTGTTGATTCCACAAGTTTTAATGCTGAGTTAATTCCACAAGTTTTAATGCTGAGTTAATTCCACAAGTTTTAATGCTGAGTTAATATTAAGACTGATAATTGAATAAATTTAGGACAATGGGCGAGGTTGCTAACTTTTTAATATATTGATTGATATTGTCAGTTGTCATAAGGTTGTAGCTGTGTTTTTGAGCTTAATTATGGGCAAATTTTTATAAACTATATTGTTTTAATATCTACGAATTGGTAGTTAATATTTTCAAGGGTAGTAATAAAAATTGTTACCAATTTTCATTTTTTTAAATATTGAATATTACTTCCAAGTGAATTGTTAACAATTTCCCTATTATCGCTAGCTTAAATCCACAAACGGCAAACAACTTCTCTCATTCTGATATTTGTTACAGTTTTTAAAATTCTAGACATTTTTCGGAAGTCCGCCGTTGGCTTGAAATTTACGTTTCATGCTTGTAAAAGCCGTTTATTGTAGGATGTATGATGCGCATATTTTCTGAATCATACGAGTGGTCTTCTTAGGAAAACATTTCAATTGCAATTTTTGAGGAAAAGTTCATAGCAGGAACTTTTGTGAAAGTTTGTGTAATTTCGACAAAATTTTCAAATTACAAATTACGAGTTTGCCGAAAAATATATTTAATTCCGACCAAATTGCCATCTTTTTCTTCTAATATTATCTATCGTTCTGGCGAAAAAAACATACTGAGCTTGATCTCTCGGATGATTAATAATAATAACACGTCCTTTAGTTTCGACCCAGAAATATTTTTGCTTATTCATTTCAGTAATTAATAAAAATAGATAGTATATGCTCTTTGACTGTCTGAGGTGGACAAAACGCATACTGTTTGATAGTAAGAGACTAGAGAAATTTGAGAAAGTTAATATTTACTTCTTTAAAAATGAACATTTTTAATGAAAAACAAAATTGAAGAATACATGGACTATAATTTCATCCGATCGTCATCTTCTTGATATTGACCAGTGACGGTTCGCGGGGTTTTTTCCGGTACGGCCGAGGAACAAGAGGTGGTAATACAGATAGGTGCGGTCACGCAGCTAGCCGCCTCTGCAACTGACCCTACCTATCTGTATTACCACCTCTTGTTCCTCGGCCGTACCAGAAAAAACCCCGCGAACCGTCACTGATATTGACACAACTCCAGTTGCTCAGAATCATCTACATTATTCTCGCCTTCATCGCCAGGAAGATATGGAAGGATTGGAGCAAGCCATGACAACTCTAGATCATTCCTTCAATTTTCAGTTTGTAACTTTATTTTTGTCCTTTTTCTTTCTTACCAAGTGGCTCTGTTAGTACGATAGTTTCCATTTTCTATCCTTTCTTTAACAAACTTTCATATTTCTTTTATTCATCTTTATTTCTATAATACTCAGTATTTTTCGTTACTACAACAAAACAACTTTTTCCAAATTTATCAAAGCTTCGTTAAAATTATCCACACCTAATTTGCGTACTTCTCCAATTTCAGAATAAAGCTCCCAGTACTTTTCTGCCGCTTTTATCATCTTTTACGCTATTATCAGTTTTACTGCCCTAAAATATGCATAGTTGGCAGGTAGGTACGATTGACCCGCTACTGGAAAACAAATCCTTATGGATTGTAATGTTAGAGGAGCCGAATCATGAACATGTGGACAATATGGTTATTCTTATTTTGGCCACCACATCCGTCTGTGTATAGTCGTAGTTCTTTTACGTTTACATTTTTCAGAAAATTAAAAATTGCAGATCCTACTTCAATGGATCCATGAATAATGCTCGAAATGTCCCGCATAACAAATATAAAGAAACTTGTGCACAAAACGCAACTTCTATTGTAATTTGAGGCAGTACCTCTAGTTGCTTTAAATCAAAACTCGCCCTTTCATCATTTTGTAATATTGCTTGCTCCACAATCTGTGCACTCTTAAGTTGGTCATTTTTACTTGCGGATCTTGACCCATGTGAATTTGTCTTTGATGACGCACACAAAAGCCACAAACATCGGAGGCTGGAGTGCCGTCTATATTAAATTGAGTATTAAATATGCGACTGAAAAATGTTTAATTCAATTCAATTCAATTTTTCTAGTTAAATATTAAACTGAAGTGGTATTTTTTTTTGTGATTTAGCTCGTCCACTGTCCGTATACCTCGGACAAATGCCATCATTATCAGTTTTTCGAGGTAGTTTTATACTCTGGGTTTCCAAAATACAAACGCCAGATTTCATCCTCTTGCCAGTATTTTGGACTCGTCGCAGACTCATTGTAAAACATTTTCTGGCAAACTTAACAGTCACGTTTTTCATTTTGAAGTTTCCTGCACCATTTACTTTTGGGTACATGAAGGAACATTTTGGTATTCTATTTTTCCGCAATTCTTCGTCGGCTATCACCAGAGTCTTTCAGCTATTTATGTTATGTGGATATTTGTACAATTTTGCCCGACAAATATGTAATTCTTGTAGTGAAATATTCATGCTTACAAGGATATGTGATCATCATAAACTTCATTCCGCCCAATATGGTTTCCGACGCATCAAAACAATAACACATCTTGTTTCGAACATTCAAATCCTTTTAAAAATAAATCTATAATCCTAGTTTCTTCCTCGATATCAAAGGAGCATATGACCGGCTTGACTTAAAAATTTTATTTTACAAAATTATTGAACTGGTTATTTCAGCTAAAATCTCGTCTAATATCATTTCGCTTTACACAAATCGAAGCATCTACACTTTAGACAACTTAACAGGCAACCCTACAGGACCTATATACATCCGTAGGTCTTCCTCAGGGCTCCGTGTTAGCTCCTACCCTTTTGAACATATAATACATATTTCGCTCCCCTCCGGTACATCGTACATACACTATGCAGACGATTTTGCATTTCACGCTTCCTGTAAGGACCTTAATAAATCCAAAATGAAATGTCGAGAAATGGTGTCTTATGTTAAAAAGTGGATATTTTAAAATGTCTAATGATAAATCTGAATTGCCGGTTGCACCGCGTGCCGTGTGGGTTCGAATCCCAGCCCGGGCAAAAAATTTCGGGGCCTCGGAATATTCGCTCGGGACCATGGTCGTTGTGTATCGTTATTCATTTATTCATTTAATTTCAAATTATACAATTAAAACAACGGTTGTGGCAAATGGCCTCGTAGCCGACGTCAATTCCCAAATCATTCACGCTCCCTAAAAAACCCGCAATTCCACCCACGTCCTTCCTTAAAAAAAAATAAAAATAAATCTGAATTATTTTATTCTCAATGCACCGCAACTTCAATCAAAATATATAGTACAAATTTTCCATGATTAGCCTTCCAGGCGGGGCGCTAAATCTTGACACCGTAGCGGGCGCTAAATCTTGACACCGTAGCGGGCGCTGGGTCTCAGAGACCCAAGCAAAAAAACAATCTCCTGCATAAAATTTGACTCAAGTTTATTTTTTAATTTCAAATAACTGGAATATCATACAAACTCTTCGCTTTCCAAACGTGAACTAAAGAAGAAATTATTGAGGTACTCGGCTAGACAACTCGAAAAAACAGTTTGCTGAAAATTGACGAAATTTTATTCGCGCACTGGATACATATTTTGTCCTTGGAAAAAGCGTGCATATATTCCGAAATTTATAACCTAGAAATAAGTCATTTAAGAGAATTTCGTCTTTAACCTCTCGAAGGTCGTTACGGCTCTTATAGATCTCAATATGTTCTCTTATTATTATGTTATTTTTAAGTTTAATTGCGGCATCATTTCTATTATTATTCTTATTGCATACTAATATGTAATGAAAGAGCTGAAAAATTGATAAGCTAAAATAGGTCTAGAGATAAAAAAATGAATGTGGCATATGCCAACGTCAAAAAAAGGGTATATAATTTAACGGAATACTTTTATAAAACATTTTGTTTTTTTCGTTCCTTGCTTGTCACATTTTTCTTTCTTTTACGATCACTGTCACCTACTACGTGTTTCTTTTTTTTTAATAATAACTGCAACGGCAATTAATAACAGGATTTTACATAGGACTACATGCATTGGACATATCTAAAGATGTGCATTAGTTTGAAGAACAGAACGCCATCTTTGACTCAAATGTTGATTTGCATTTTGTAAATCATCTACATTCAGATAATACCAAAATGAAAATTAATATGTATGTTAGTCTGTCCGGCCTATCGACCTGAGATCTTTCTGTCCAAGGGTTAAATATTATTCATATTTTTGCAATATTATAGAATTTATATACATTGTTTACACTAGACATTCTCAGCCGATGTGTCGTGAAAGGTTTCTATTTGTTTACATACATTTCGAAACAATTTTTTCCAGTTCCGTTAAATGTCATTATTTATAAATTCCACAATTCGGAAAGTTGTTTCAATGAGTAAGTTTTAAATTTTGCAAATTTATTGTTGTGTACTGCAACAATTGTTTCGCCACACAGTGGGTTTATTATATTGCAGTATGAAACTCAAAAACAACTGTATAAGTAATTTGTTTCTTTCTAAATAATAAAAATATAGTTGTATTTTAATTACTTTAATACGTGTAAGTGTTTTTTAACCGATGAAATTACGTCGAGGTAGAATTAATGATATCACGTTTTACTGTTTCGGTGTATAATTAGAAGTGAACATCATCAGGACAAAACGGATAATTACAAGAAACTTATATATTGTGACAATATACACGGCAGTCGTGAAAGTCGACATACCAAAACGGGATTATTTATTTCCTTGTTTCTAATTGAATTATTACTGACTGACAATGTTAATTATTCGTGGTGTAATTAAACTTAATTTATAATTGCTTAATTTGCATGCGCAAGACAGATATATTGTTCCTAAGGATAGCTAAATACTTAAAATGACCGCCGGTGAGCATTAAGGCATTAAGGAAACGGATTTATTGCCTCGGAAGAGTGGATCTATGTGAATTCATCGTTATCGTCGGTTTATATTAATTATAAAATTGCAAAAGTAAGGAGTTAATCGACGGAGTGCAATCGATGTTTTTCACGAACAACCAATTTGGTTTGGTAATCGTTGAGATTGGAACATCTATGACTAAACATTAAACGCGGATGTACGAATTTCGTAGACTTATCAGGCATTTATTAATAAAAACACGGATGTTTAGAATTTCACATATTTTATTATTGGGAGACTGCGACGATTGATTCATCAAACAGATGAAAACATTGATTACGACATATCTAATTGACTACCTATCTTAAATCATATATATATTTAGTATTAACAACATTTACTGTACGATTTATGTAAAAGGCGTTTGCCGTTAATAAACGATTATTATTATTATTCTACAGATTTTTGATTCGAGAAATTAAATAAAAAAATTTACGAAATTGGCAAAATCTGTTAATACAAACTTTTCTAAATAGGTTAATGATAAAATTATGCATCTGCCTGGTAAAACTAATGTGTAGGTGAAACGATTATTACAGTATTTCGGCATTAAAAAACTTCAAAACCCTAACATCCGAGTTTTTGTTACGGAATTTCATCAAAAAATAGCCTCGTAAATCAAAATCATCCGCATTTTACAGTTTTCGCTATTTAGGTAATTTTCAGAACGATATGGTAATCTTCCACATTCCTAAGAAATATTCTAATTAGATACCGATTATCTATGAGAAATTACATAAACAGGTCAACCAATTTTAATTTTTTAAATGGTGAAATGTATCACTCTCCTCCATATGATCACCCACAACAGGCGAAAGAGCACTCCTTTCTAAACTAAAAACCGAGAAATTGTCTCATCTGATTGCAGCCGTTCCCGCACTTCAAAAATTTAATTATCTTTTACCGCAATTCATCACCGAAAGTATCATTCCGCTGTTACAATTTAAAACGCAGCTTAACGCGTCGCTTTTTGCTGCGGACGCTCCTAACGTGATGCTTTTGAGACTGTAATTTCGGCCCAATGTAATGGAAAAATAATACCATAATATTAAATGTGTGTATAAGATGTATAATAAAATGATTTGATGCCGTTATCTGGGAAATAATATTGTTTGTGTTGTGTGAAACACGGTCTTTAAAAGCGCGTTTATTCCTCGAGCCTGCATACCTATTTACCAGTCTCGTTCATACGACCAGAGATCAAGATACAAACAAGAAAAATTCCGGAAATTAACAATTATTAAGCAGAACTTAACGATAAACCTGTGGATGTATTACAGGAAAGTAATGAAACATAATCGCATTTACATTCACAATGAAATATGTGTGCACCTTATATAATACCTGTACCTTTGGTGGGATTGCAGATATGTAACATTTAAAACATTGTTTTATGTGCCGCCTTTTGCCGTTTGAACGATCCTACGTGTTGAAATATATGCAAATTATAAAGAATGTAATTTATAGAATTAAGTGCACGCCATGTTATTTAAGAAATTTTGAATAATTGCGTGGAAACCAGCATTTTTCCTTACGTTAATGCTGTTTAT
Organism: Ocypus olens; assembly: GCA_910593695.2. Taxonomy (NCBI): domain Eukaryota; kingdom Metazoa; phylum Arthropoda; class Insecta; order Coleoptera; family Staphylinidae; genus Ocypus; species Ocypus olens. The sequence goes on from OU343057.1 coordinate 17,908,976, forward strand.
CTTCACCAATATTCTCCGTAATCGCCGTGCGAGTGTTTCATTTGAACTAAATGAATTCGAAATAACGAATATTTATATAGATAGCAAGTTACAAGTTAGAATTGAAATATATAAAAATTCTCGATTAGTTTTGGCAGTTCCGACAAGTCAGCCATTCAAGACTACTGAGAATGGCAAATATGCGAAGTCGCAATGGCCATCATTATGGTGGGTTTACACGCTCATGCAGTTTGCGCTAACTGATTTGTACATGCAAAATTGTGCAACTGAACAACTGAACATTTCTTCACTCCAAAAGAGTGTTGTTTTTTGGCATAAAAAATGGAAAATGTTGATGAAAAATTACTTCTTTTGATGGCTGCGGTTGTGTTACTAAAAAAGGTAACATCGAAGCAAAAAGGTAGAAGATAGTCTAAACGTTGGTTGCTATAAAGGGATTTGTTTCCTCACACTGATCTAATAGCGGAATTACGTAGAGAACCTGATGATTTTCGTTAATATTTGCGTATGGACGAAACTACATACATTCGTTAAATTTAGTTTTAGCTAACTCCGTTATGAGACATGCAATTATCTATGAGAGGCTAACAGCCACATTGCTATTAGAAAAAGAATTGAAAATGGTAAACAGCAATATTAAAAAATATAAATATACACTGGTTAAAAAAAATGAAACACTTGAAATTCGTAAAATTTCAACCATTTTCAAACTCGGCGTTTCTTCAATAAACTGTGATGCATTTTTAAGGGCGAAAAACTTTGAAGTGTCTTCTGTAAAGTCATGCATGCGAACTTAAGTGTAACCCCTTCCGCCCCCTCTAGCGCCCCTGTGAAAAAAAGATGTTTTTTCAGGAAACCATGTCCAACTTTGACGATGTCTACGGAGTTGGAAAAATTTTGTAGACTCAATCCACCATAAAGGCATTAATATTTGATCAATTCCCTATGCAGGACTCAAATAACGAAGTTTCTACGATGATTTGGCACCAATTTATGGGTGTTTGAAAAAAGGTGCATTTTGCGATTTTTCGCACATAACTCAGTGACTTTTCAACCAAATTTGATGATTCTTTCGCGAAAAAATCCTATTTGGCTCTACTTTAAGGGGGTAAACTCAGATTGGAATAATCCCTTTTCGAACCCTTTAACCCACGAACAAAAAAAAACACAATTTTGGGCAAAAAAACGTCCAATTTTGGCAACGTGTACCGAGTTGGAGAAGAAAGTGAATTTTGTGGTTTTTTGACTCATAAGTCCAAAGTTTTTCGACGAAATTGTTTTCGTTTTCACGAATGAAATTTTCTTTGCATATTCTTTGTATGCACGGACATTTATTGTTTGCCCGAAATCATGAATATCGCATTTTGTATCTTCGAACTCCATTAACAAAAAACTTTATTTTAGGTCAAAAAAGGCTCACTTTAACGACCTCTGTAGGGTCGGAAAAAAATGTGTGCCTATCTCAACACCATTCGTCCATTTTGCCATTCGTCCAATAAAAACATACAAATTACACTGACGGAAAAAAATGAAACACTTGAGATTTGTAAAAATTTAGGTAATTTTCAAATGGCCATAACTCTGCTTCTATCCAACCGATTTCGACGATCTTTTGAGAAATCAAAAGCAAAATGCGTCCTCTTTGAGAGGGTTTATCCCCCACTCAAAGAGAGGGTTCTACCCAAAGTTGGACATGGTTTCCTGAAAAAACTTTTTTTTTCACAGGGATGCTAGAGGGGGCGGAAGGGGTTACGCTTAAGTTCGCATGCATGACTTTAAAGAAGACACTTTAAAGTTTTTCGCCCTCAAAGATTCATCAAAATCGATTGAAAATACGCCGAGTTATGGCGGTTTGAGAATGGTCGAAATTTCACGAATTTCAAGTATTTAATTTTTTTCCTTCAGTATATAAATAATTGACAACTCTCGAGACTTAAAAAAAAACTAGTGTGGTGCTTAAAAAAACTGCGTCACGTACATGAGCTGTCACGGCAGTTACCAATGCGCATGGTCTTGCGCATTGTGCATATGTTAGCTTATTTTCCTTTTTTGCAGATTTTAGCTTATTTGACTTATTATTGCGTATTCATACTTTTAATTTTTTATTTTTCAATTTAAATTTTTTACTTTATTATGTTTTTTTACATGTTTCTGGATTTCGTGCTAATTTCATGTTTTTTCGTGTTGGTTATTCATTTTTAGGGCTAAAAATTTTACTAAAACAGCAACGGAATGTGTTCCTCTATAATAGTAAGTAGTACAGCACGAGCGGCATCTCTGTCTAAAGCTACGCGCACACTTGTCGGAATCGGACGGACGGCACGCATTGGCTAAAATTGCTTAACACAGTTGTAAACGAGTCAGCGCACATTTATCGGTACGGCATGGAACGGATAAATGTGCGTTGACTCGTTTACAACTGTGTTAAGCAATTTTTCCCGATGCGTGCCGTCCGTCCGATTCCGACAAGTGTGCGCGTAGCTTTAGTCTCCTCTGCGAAGATCCAGGAGTTGCTGCTGTTTACAACTTTGGATGTGATTGTTAAGACGCATGAATTTGTGTTTTTTCTTCCGTTAGTGAACTCGTTGATCAAATTTTTGATTCCAATTCTTATTATTTGATCACTCTCAGTTTTGCATTATTTGCAAAGGATATCGAACAAAATAGTCTAAGTTATATCAACGATCGCTTCCTCCACTTCGGCTGATCAAGTATTAAGACTTTATGCAGGCTCAAGCGCGTGTCTAAAAATAATATTATCTTTTCAATGATTATTCAACAAAAATGCTTTATTGAAACACGTACGCTCGCTGTTCTACCGCGCATGTTGAGCTGAAAAAGAATGAACGATTCTCATTGGCCACAAGGGCAAGCTATCTTCGTTACTCCGAACTTTCATTAAACGCCCTCTTCTCAATTCGCTTCTTTTAATATGGTATACAACCTAATGTTCAACACACTGCACAGTTTTCTCGAGAATTTTTTTAAACAATAAAATTATTTGAATAACGTATACCACCTAATGTACACTTCTGTGTAATAAAATTAAGCACAAGTCTTATGAGTATTTCTTACAATATTCTAGTTGTATAATTCGGGTCTGTAACATTTTCAATAAATGGTAAAACATTATAACTTGAAAATAGCCAAGAAGCCAAAACCAAGACTGACTAGAAACTATCTTCTATTTTAGTTATAAATCGAATTTTTGAATTGTTGTCTAAATGACGCGGCATTTTGACATTAAGGAAATTGACAAATTTACATATTTTCGTAACCAGGAAGTCCGTTTTAAACTATAACATATTTTGTGTGCTTAATTTTATTGCACATGTGTTAAGTTTGATTGTTCCTCGAATTTTTCAAACAATGTATTTAGGTGTTAAAAAAAGAGTGTAAAATATTTAAGGGGGTAGTACTATGAACCAAAATAAATAAAATAGTCTTAATAAACATGGGCCCTCAAAGTAACGGTTTCGGAGATATGGAATATTATTCTTGTTTGAAACATTTATTTGCAATTATTTATTACTTATTATGTGCAAACAAACAATGGGAGATTCTAGCACAAACAAAGCACAGAGTTACAGCAGATGTTTGAAGTGCCCTCCTTCCATTTCCAAGGAGGCTCGACATCTTTGTTGGCAGTTTTAATTCATTATTAGCTGCAGCTCCTCTATGGTATTTATAGGAGTACCATAGACTAATGTTTTCAAATATCCCTAAAGAAATAAATCTCGAGGGTTTAAATCAGGCAATCTTGCAGGCCATAAGACAGGTCCGCCTCTTTCTATCCATCTACATGAAAAAGTTCCGTCTAAATGTTCTCCAACGGCAATAGAAAAATGAGCTGGAGCACCATCATGCTGAAACCACATGTGTTACCTGCGGTCCATAGGAATGTCGTCCAAAAGATCAGACATTGTGTTCTGCAAAAAGTGTAGGTAAACAGCGCCTGCTAATCGGATTATCAGACTTTTTGAGTTCAGTGTTTAGTGATTATCGTTTAGCGTTTAATGTTTTAAGAAAATATGTCTTTCATATGAAAATTAAGCATTAAGGATATAGGCCAGTCATTTTAGACATATAAAAAACATTTGTTGAGGTAGTAATGAATTTTGGATGAGTCGTAAAGATCGCACCCATGGTCAAGAATCAGTGACGGTTCGCGGGGTTTTTTCTGGTACAGCCAAGGTAGCAAGAGTGGCAATACAGATAGGTAGGGTCGGTTGCAGAGACGGCTGGCTGTATAACCGCACCTATCTGTATTGTCACCTCTGCTACTTCGGCAGTGCCAGAAAAAACTCCGTGAAATGTCACTGTCAAGAATCCCATGATCTATTAAAAAGGGGTCAGGACAAGCCGCCATCTTGTTTTTTAGGGGTTTGAAACTGGTTTTTGTAGAATATCTCGTTTCCGGTTGATTTTTCGATCTCATAGAGGAAGAATGCCCCTCTTTTTTCCTGCGGTGAATAGTTTCTGAGTTACAGCCGCGTAAAAAGTGCAGTTTTAGGAAAATCGTTGGGAAAATGCATTTAATAGGAGAATGTCATATTTGAAGCGTTTATAAAATGAATATGTAACAATTATGATGTGTTTCCATTATTTCTTCTATAAATAAGTTGTAAAAAACATTTTTGTTCAATAAAATTTTTCTCGCCATCTTGCGGAAGAGTTAATGGCGCATTTTATTTTAAGGGGTACGTTACTCCAATCGTTTCGATGGTCCGGATTGTTTGTCATTACTTCGTTATAATTATCCTCCTGTACTTCTTTGTCTTTCTCTACTTCATGCAGTATGAATTCGCAAAATACTATAGCATCAATGCTTGTCTGGATTTCGTCGCAAATTACTTCATCTTCTTCTTCGATACCATCTTGTAGATTTGCAACAACATCGCAAATTTGTCCACTGCAATACTGGCAGATGATCCAGCATTTCAATCCTGCTTTTCTGCAGCCACAAGCTGCTCTGCATTTTGTTTTGCACTTGCAGGAAATCAGCTGAAGCAATGCAGGCGGGGCTGGATCTCGAGTGCTTCTGATTGGAACAAGTTCGTTTTTGTTCGTTTCCCAGCCGAAGTAATACTTCAGTAGGAAGTTAGCTAATTCTTAAACACTACACATTCATTCTTGAAATCATTACACTTCGTATGAACGCAATATAAGCAATATTAAGTTAAGTTGCATTTGTAGTAGTAAAAATAAGAAGTTCCCTATTTTCCTTTCAAATATTCACTCAAAATTAAAAATCAACATCCCTTCAACGCACTTCTCCACGACTCGTCGATTATGTGCATCAAAGTGAGGGCTTGTTTCCAATTCCTTCTCTTGATGCCTTGCAGGGTGACGGCCGGTTATGGGATCGCCAGCCCCATAAAAGAAGATTCTGTAGGAGATAACTTTAACATGCCAATGCGAGTCCATTTTTCCTATCATTTGCATCACCTTCGCCTCGAATAAGGATATTTCTTTACAGTTGCCCTGAAATTGATTAAACTGCATTTTAACCAAGCCAAATTATTTATTTTTAGATTTTAAGGCTCTCGCGTTGTTTTCGGTCTTGTATGACTGTAAAATCAGTGGTTTTCTTTAAACAAAAAACCTATTATTAATTTTCCTCCTTCATACTTATATGTTAGATCCTAGGATTCACGCGTCGTATTCGGCTATATATCCTTCTAACGTTCTTCGTTTAAACTCGACCTCAAAAGGCCGCTGTGGAATTTAGGGTCTTCTAGGAACTTCAGGATTTGTACCTGAGTGCAACCTGTTCCGGCAATAGAGCAGCACATATCAAAGAGATCAGTCGGATGAGCAATGTTTGAACAAAAATATATGTTTATGGAAAACTTAATTTCTCTGTGAATCAGAGTTGCGCACAACCGCATAAGAGCTTTATATCAAATAAAATAAAACAGGAGGTAACAATCTAAACATGCAATATATAACCGACGCTGTTTTCTAAATTATCGAATTCTTCTCATTCAGTGGGTGTTTTCAGCAGTGAATAACGGTACCGGCACTGTTCATGCTACATTTCTTACTAATAAAGAATATATCCTACCCTTTACATTAATCAGTAACAGAAGAATAGTTTATTATTTTGATACATTTTTTTTGTAAATCATCCGATAAATGAGTTGCGTATTTGTTTCTTGGCTTCTCCATTTTCTAAAGGGAAGAAATTGATCGTACAGAAAAGAGAATTACTGATACGCTTAATTACATTTTTGACACATGGTAGTAGTGCGGGTAACATGGGATTTAATTTATCGAAAAACCTGTCACATCATTTATAATACTACCAAATGATCTTTATTCGTTCTTATATTAATATATAGACATAATATATACAGATAACTTTTTTTTATTTTCAAAGCCTATCGACCATCGAGGATTTTCTGCCATCTTGTTTTGGTTTTCATCTTGTTTCCATATATACAGCGGTGGGTTATGCATTTATAATATTGATTATTAATATTTGATTTTGACCAATTTACGCCTTGGATTGGTGTTTCATTGTGCTACTGGTTGCGACACGTTACTAAGAAAAATAGAAAACGCCCAAAATTCTTGCGAAACAAATAAATACTTTGAAAAAGTAATTAGAAAAGTTGGCAAAATAATCCTGTATATAAATGGTGTTGCATCTAAGTAGAGAATCTAATAATAATAATAAGTAGAGAATAGAATTGTAGGAATTGTAGGAATGACTGCACATTAATTGTATTATTGCCATGTGTAATTTATAGTGTTTCTATAGAAATGTACCTCATTTAAAATGTTACTTTTAATCCATTATGAAAATAATGTACTGGCGTGAAGTTAATACTAGTTTAGACAGTATACAATTTTTAACGGCCTTCGTTGAGTAAGTGATAATTAATTGTTAAATGTTTTATCCATTGTAATTTATGATAGGCATTCTAATATACGCCTTGGGAGTTTCTATGCAACGTGAAGTCAGAGGCGATCGGGGTGCAGGATAACCAAAGCGACACGAACTTCACTCTATGATTGACATTGCTTTACGATCGGAGCGATATGAGTTTGTGCATATTTTGTTCTCGTTAAAGATGAAATACTCGCCCAGTTCCAATTATTACCTCTGACAGTAATCGGCCGTTCAAAATGTCTTCCAAAAGGTATGTATCGACTATAAACAACCACACGCCACCCGTTTATTTATAAGTAGATGGATAACTTAACCTCATTTTTATCTTTTTTGAGTTTATATTTCGAGCGTTCTGTATTTACATGACGGAAATATTACCGGCCCTTCTTGGCCGGCCCCGCCACCCCCCGCACACTAATTTTCTGCGTCTCGGACGTATTTCCGTGGGTGCAACATTCATTATTCATCATGGATATCACATTGTTTTTTATTCTAGTATAAACATCGCCTGTCAACAACTGACGGACAGTTATTTATAAACATTCAATTAAAGAACTAATTGTACTGAAAATTTACCTCAATTCACTCTCAAGCCCACACATACTTCTACTTGTTTCAAAACATTCGATTGCCGATTAAGAGCACATCAAATCTTTCCTTGAAATTACCATTTATATTTACAAACACTGTATTGAATTTAATGCTTCAACAGTTAAAACAAACTGTTATTACATATTTACATAATCAAACAATAGCCGTAATGAAACACTTGTGACTAAGGTAAAGCTTATATTACAAAATAATGTGACTATGGTTTAGATTACAATCATTACATTAGTTCTACTATTTTGTGGTTGCTTATTAATAGCTTATAGTTAAAAACATAGTGACTATTTAATGGTATAATTATAATACAGCAGTATCATGTGTCTTAATATGTATCAGGAGATATCATATTTTGGGAAATATGTTTAAATATTTTTGTATTAATTGAAAAATAAATCGTACTTTATAAAATGTAAGTAGTTGAAATGACTAATGCTATTTCTTCATTAACATAGGAGATATGTGAACAATGGGCTTGACTGGACAGAATAGGCAGTTTTGATAAGGAACTGACACACATATTAGTAACACGTTAGTCATCATGCATACTTATCCTATTGATTTACCTATGTCTTCTAAAAATACATTTGATATTTAGATAAAATTGGCGATATAATTTTCTGTTAGTTTTATGTATGAATTTTGCTGGCAATTATTTATAATAGTCATTGCTGTTTCTTAATTATATTCTTTCACATTATGATCCGGTTTTTTACATAAAAACCTCTATAACCCAATATGAGTGTAGACTGAATGTAAGCATCATGATCCATGAGAGTTGGTCCAGATACAGTATTTACAAGTTGTAAAAGCGACTATTAGGACTAGAAATTTTATAACCAATATTTAATGAACTCAAATAGTTTAGATTATTATAATTTGCAGATCACGACAGAATGTACATTTGTTTATTTTGAATCCGTACAGATTTGAGTGTTAATTTACTAGTAAGAGTGTTGTCTTTTTCATAGTGAATTGAAGAAGCTATCGGAGGAGAGCCTCACACGTCAGCCGGAAGAAGTTTTTGATATAATATGCAAGTTAGGCGAGGGTTCTTATGGGAGTGTTTACAAGGCCCTGCACAAGGAGTCCGGACAAGTGTTAGCTATAAAACAGGTACCTGTCGATACGGATCTGCAGGAGATCATCAAAGAGATTTCTATTATGCAACAGTGTGACAGCCCATATGTTGTAAAGTATTATGGAAGTTATTTTAAAAACACAGATCTATGGATTGTAATGGAGTATTGTGGAGCCGGCTCAGTCTCCGATATAATGAGGCTAAGGAAAAAGACATTAACGGAGGACGAAATCGCTACTATTTTATGTGATACCCTCAAAGGCTTAGAGTATTTGCATTTACGAAGAAAAATTCACAGGGATATTAAGGCTGGGAACATTCTCTTAAACTCTGAGGGACACGCGAAACTGGCCGATTTCGGGGTGGCGGGCCAACTGACTGACACTATGGCCAAGAGGAACACTGTCATAGGCACCCCGTTTTGGATGGCCCCTGAAGTAATCCAGGAGATTGGATACGACTGCGTGGCGGACATATGGAGTTTAGGTATTACGGCTTTGGAAATGGCCGAAGGAAAACCCCCCTATGGTGATATTCACCCCATGCGTGCTATATTTATGATTCCTACTAAGCCCCCACCCTCATTCCGCGAACCCGACCAGTGGAGCCCTGAGTTTATAGACTTTGTGAGCGTGTGTTTAGTGAAGAATCCTGAGGAGCGTGCGACGGCCAGTGATTTACTTCATCACGTCTTTATAGGTAATTTATTAATAGTAACCTTCTGCTAGTTCCGATGCACTAAAATATAATTGAATTTTGTAACCTTAACCTTTCTCAAATTAAGTAATAAATTTGTAATGAACATAAAATAATTACCTTCGATATTAGCATCAAATATTCACATTTATCACACTTATATAAGTGAAGTGGTTTTTAGAAAAGCAGAATATATCCAATAAACCGAAATGCTTTGGTAGCAACTTTTTATAACAGGTACTACTGACTATAAAAAAAAAACTATAAAATCAAAAAAATGGGCATTTGTTATTTTTTTCATTTATCCATATTATTAAAATTAGTATATAGGGTGTCCCATTTTAAATTGCCACCCCAAATATCTCGAAACCTGGGCAATATGGCAAAAAAAAATTCAGATAAAAGTTGTAGGATTTGGACGGAGACATTAGCGGGTGACCTTGAAAATTATCTTGGAGTTTTCAAGGTCAAACGAAGGTCAACTTTTATTTTTCAAATGGAACCTCCAATTTTTTATTGCGGGATCGTATTCTATGGGAAGAAATACAAACTTTTTGAAGGAAACGTTTTTTTTAAGAGTTTTTTCACGAATTTTGTCCGTCATGTTGTTTGAAATCTCAGATGAATTCAGGCTGTGATTCATGCGTTACCCTTGGCATTAGCATCAAAGCAACGCGACAAGCTGTCAAGTGTTCCGCGCGACATCTGATCTCATTAAGTTTCATCAATATTCAAACTTTTCAATTAATTAGTACGACTACAGTGCAGAACATGAAGGAGAGGATTAGGGCTGCATTTCGAGTAATTTCCATCCAAATACCTCAAAATGTTCATGTAAACTTTCGCCAGCGGGTACAGAATTGCATTGACGAGGATGGACACTTGATCGAGCATTTGATCTAAGAACGAAATCGAACCTCCAGCCAGTAAAACCATCGGTTCTTTTCAGGGCCAATGTGCAAAGTCCCATCGGCAACCTCCACTTGGTGCAGATCAGGTGACGCCAATGCTGAGGGTAATGCATGAATCACAGCCTGGATTCATCTGAGATTTCAAACATGACGGACAAAATTCGTGAAAAAACATTAGAGGGTTCTATTTGAAAAATCAAAGTTGACGCCAAGGTCATTTTCAAGGTCACTAAAATATGTCCCCCTCCGAACCCTACAAATTTCATCTAAAACATTTTTTGCCATGTTGCTCAGGTTTCGAGATATTTGGGGTGGCAATTTAAAATGGGACACCCTGTATAACCAAAATTACATTTCTGGCTTGTCTAATGTTGTGGTAGTAGAATTGCTCTTGCCTTGGATCAGGCATGATCACTTGTTTTATTTTCACCTATTTATTTCCCAAAGAACAGTACATGTCGGTAAATTCCCAGAAAAATCTCATCTTGCCAATAATTTTGTGTTTTGAATAAATAAATGTAAAACATTTATTGAACCTTTTTTTAAATCGTTTATAAATGTTTGCTTCCTAAAATTATTGTGTGCTAACCCCAGTTTAGTAGACTCAAAACCTAAATTGATCCAATTGAACAATTATCAAAGCATGATACAGTTTTCCCAAATTTAGCATTGTATTTCCTTTATTATATAAATTGCTAAATAAGCATATTTGTACTGTAGCCTTTCTTCTTTATTTATAATTCATTATTTTCGAAAACAATAATTTTATGTAATATATTAAATTATACTTAATTTGCAGGCAACGCGACACAACCCAGTATATTAAGCCAAATGATTGCGGAAGCTCACGAAATTAGGGAGAACCAGAGTTACAGAAACATTGCAATTACCACAAATCCAGGAGTCCGACCGAACGTGATTGAAGATTCGGTACATAATACATATCCCGGAGCAGTGTGGTTACTAAAGAGAATTATTTCCAGGATGAAGACCTAGCCCTTGCTAACCAGACGATGGTGCAATGTGCCGATGATGGTACACTCGTCCCCGGCACGCTAGTGCCAATGTCACAGTGTGGGACGCTGGTGGAATTACAATCTGAACTGGGCACGATGGTAATTAACAGTGACGTCGACGAACAAACAATGAAAAGTTAGTATATGATTAAATTACCAACGCTAACCAATTAACAAATCTATACACTTCTTGCTTAGCAGTTCTCTAGTAACCTTTTAATCCAGAAAGAAGAAGACTTAACCCGCTTACTTTCCTCACAAACTATACACCTGGGATTAACGGATTATCAGTCTATTTTTTTAATGAAAACCATATTTTTCTACTAACTATGCTTCGCTGTGGGTCATATATTCCACCCGTTTTGTATACATAAAATATGTTAAGTTTATGTTTATTTTACTTATTACAATCACTTCCATCTTTTAAACGGATAATATGTGCTATGCGCCATCTCCATAAACACCAAAACTAGAAGTTTTCTATTAAATCACTAATAATACTTACATTACGGTCAAATTTTATAAGCCTATAAGTTTTTTTATACAATAAAAAAATATGATTATTAATTTTGGTAAGTTGTTGTTGGTAAGCACAAATTATCCTTTAATAGTTGCCAAGTAGCTCAAAACTACTATTAGTGAATCGTATTTCCCATCATATGACTCTACTGTGCTGATGAAACTGAAACCAGTTCACAGTAGTTGTCAGTGATGGGGAGCAATAATAAATATTTATATCCAATTAACCAACACGAATACTACACTAATCTAACAGTAAAGGTATTCTTGTTGGTCACATTTTATGCTCAAAACACATGTAAGCTCACTCCTTTGTTGTTTCCTTTGTACTAATGTTAAGTGAAATTGGCATTTCATTTGTAAATCTTTTGTATAATTTTAATACTTATGTTAAAAATAAAATTATATTTAACACTTATTAAGTAATTGGTTTACTTTATAGTCTCTGAGTGATTGTGGTGACATGTTACATGTTTCTGTTTCTAGGACATGACACAGGATCAGGCCAAAAGAAATATCGGCCGTTTTTCCTAGATCACTTTGATAAAAAAGAAGCCGAAGTGAAACAAGGAAATGGCGTTTCTAGCCCCGCCACGTTAGACACACCCGAAGTCAATAATGAAGAGCAACGCTTTCAGAGTCATTTTCATTTACAACTCAACCAAGTGCCACAGCCAATGCCTCCCGTTGAATCGGTTCCCAATTTCCAAAGGCCTTTCTCAGATGGTGATTTCGAATTTGTAAGTATGACACTGCACCGCTCGGAGGCATTTGTGTATAACGGTGGTTATTTTTGAAGTTGAAGTTCCTCAGTTACGAGGAGCTGCAACAGAGGATGGCTACTCTTGATGCCGAGATGGAGCGGGAAATCGATGAGTTGCGGAGGCGGTATCAAACCAAAAGACAGCCAATACTAGATGCCATGGACACCAAAAGGAAACGCCAGCAAAACTTCTAGCACTCTTGTTTTCCTTACCCTTAGAATCCTATATGGTGCTCAAAATGCTATTAATCCTCTTCTTTTTATTCTTGTTTAACTTTCATGTTTTGAGCTATAGAGTCAGGGATATCTTTTGTGTTCCTACATCTAACAAGTACTTAATATTTCTTCTTTTAACAATCGCTTTGTGTTTCTTTTGTACTGAGTAGTTTTACTGACTAAAGCAGGTACCCAAACAATCATAGTGGCCTGAACACACAAGAATCAAAAAGTTTAGTTATTATTTCTGGGTGTCTGTATGCTGTACAGTTTATAAATTATTAGGTCTTGATAAGAGTATAATCAGTACTAATAAAAGTACGCTTGCTGTGCCTTGATTAGGTTAGTCGTAGAACCATAAGTACTGTAATCATATTTTTAAATTAACAGAAACCTGGACGGTTGTTCACAGCACATGGAATCGAACACCCTTCACAAATTTGATTTACAGTGGCAATACAAGATGAACTAGAGGACCTTAATGTGATCAAATACTTTAGATATTTTTTTATGGTGTAATTAGAATTATATTTCCTGATTCGAATCTTATATAATAGATAATTTGTGCCTATATGATGAATTTAGTACAATATTTTTTAAACAACACCAAAGACCCGGTTCATAATTGGTTTTAAATTGTTTTGCTTAGTCCTATATGTATTCCATTAGCTTTTTTTTTTTACTGTATTTCAATCAATATCGGCAGAGATAATAGTAATGTAATTTTTATTCAAATAAATTATAGTACATATGAGTTAAAAGTCAATGTCACTGAATTCGTTCGTATTATAGTTCGTATTATTAACCCATTGTACATTCTTCGCTTTTGAATTGCGTGATTTTAACTACTGCCATTTAGTTTGTAAATATGTTAACGATTTCCTTATATGTTTACCCATTTTGTCTTTCTGCTTATGTACGTTTTAAGAGGGCCTATTCTAATTCATTAATAAAATAGCTCTTATCTTTAAGGTTTTCATGATACCTGTAGCTTTTATTTCTTTCAATACTTACTCTTAAGTGATAAGAAACGTAGTATTAAGGGATTTTGCGTGGAACAGGTGCTTCGGTTGAGGTAAGTCTTTACTTATATGGTAGTGATTGAAGAAATGAAATGTTAATGAGAAAATGTTTCGATATATTTACAATAATATCATTAATACAATAAAACAATGATGGATGAGACGAACGAAAAGAATGACCCTTTTTGTCGTTTTACTGTCATTACAATGATTTAAAAATAGACAATAAATACAACTTAATTGGATTAATATACTAGCTAACAATATATAAATAATGACATTGAAAATGTTTGAGCTTACATTAGTATATTAATACAATCAGGTGTATGATAAATAATTATTTTAAATATGTACCAACACCGTTTTTAAAAACATTTTTGACACATTTATCAATAAAAATTACACGACGACATAAACGAGTGTAATAGTAATATTGCTACTGTCGAATACGCAATAGATATAACTAGTAAACACACTTAAAAACTATATTTATATTAATCTTTAAGTCAAGGCACTGCCATACGGCAAACATGTTAGTGAAAAATATTTATTTATATATATATATAATATCTACGATTATAAAATGATTATTTACAAATTTTATAAAGGCACCAAATATGGAGGGATTTTGTTTAACATGGGTATTCACTTCGTGAGCAGGACTCTTGTCTTGATTGGAATTTTACAATGCTACTTTACTACTCGGTTCACTGAATAGTAAGTGCTACTTTTTTCATTTATTGCTTTAGTGTATGCAGTAGATATAAAAAAACACTTATATATACTGATACACAGTTACATCACATAATACTCCAATACAGTTATTAGTTTATATTAATTATACGAATGAATTATAACAAAATTGAAAATCAGTTTAGAACTCTGAAAAATGACATCACAGTAGATTTAGACTTCTCATTTTCCCGATTTTTTAATTGCTTTGTTAGAACACAATAAATAAAATCGAACCTTGCTCAACAGTCAAGCCTACAAATAGAATTATATAAGCATCAAACATATAAAACAAAGATAAACTTAAAGGTTACTCCCGTAAAACTCTCGAGAAATATACAAATGCTAACAAATATTATTGCCATTTTGAAAGCGTATAATCTTCACCGTAGAAACAGTCTAAAAACAGCTCATAATCTATAACCAAAGTGATTGCACGTTTTTCAAGCTCAATAAAGCTTTAAAGTATATATGTATAAATATACATATATATTTATAAAATATGGCTACATGTAAGCTGCCTTGGACGTACGATTGCTAGGACAGATGTGTCATTTAGAATATGAGCAGAATCAGGCACTTTTTACAACCATATGAGTACATTTTCAGGCTTGGTGGTCGTTGGGTTTATTAATGACTGCACGTCTTCTAATACGTTGGGAAACTCCTCCCCGAGTTGTAATGTCGGCACTAGGTCGTCTGTTGAATCGATATTATCACTGAGAGATGATATGTCTGGTGTATCCATGGTGTGGCTCTCACTTCCGACCTCCATGTTGTCATCCATATTCGCCAAGAAGTCTTCAGGTGTGTGTGGCATTGAATATGTTGTTCCCATCCCTGAAAAAAAAAATTAAATCAATAATATTACTGCATAAGAAAGGATAGATTATTGATTTACTGCAGTTTATTTATTATTATCTTCTGGTTAGGCACAAAAAATGTAAACATGTGTATAGTTGTTAACCATGAAAGTTACTTTTATTATTAATCTGTGATGTAAAATTTTTAGGATCAATAATCATTGAGGTTTGATATACATGTTGGCCGGTCAAAAATGCGATAATTTAAATCCCCTAGTTGCTTCTGCATCAGTGAAAATAACCTTCATTTTCCGGGCTTGTATATATAGAGTAATGAGAACCGATGTTTACGAATCAGAAGGCAGATTAACAAAATTCGAGGAACTATAGCACGGCGCCTTATTCTATAGGCCGAAAACACGATGATCAACAATTTTCCGAAATTATTGCTTTTATTTACTCAATATGCTCCTTTTTATAGGATCTGATTAAACCTTAACCCAAAGCGCCATAAACCTTTAAAAGTTCCCTGTTTCTGACAAAATGAATTATATTTTACTTGGCAACAAACTTCTAATCTTTTGGTAGTACTGATGTGCGCGACATATGCGGGAGACGCAAGCGCATAATAATCAACCTCAATCAGTTGCATAATAAGGAATTTATTTTGCAATGAAGGGGTAAAGCAATGGTAAAATATCAGTTGTAGGCACGGCAGACAATACCAACAGCGGTTCGTGAACTTTCGTAGGCTAAGGGAGATGTTAACTCATCTCCATAACACTGCTCATGCTACGCCACTAGCTCTTGCTTCCCTTATAAGTTGCGCATCGCGAGTGGTTTGTTATGGAGATGCGTTAACATATCTTTCTCTCTCTCTTTCTCTTAGCCTCCTCTACGAAAGTTCAACAACCGCCAGTTCATTAAAAATTTTTGCACCTCTGCAATGATTGGTGCAGAAATGCACAAACTTCAAACGCACACTTTTTACCGCGTCCTTGCGCGTAAAAAACGCTAAATCACAATCAAGATGTACTACGAAGTAGTACATCCTCCAACATTAATTTGTACTAATCGAGTAATCACGGGTTCTTTCAGCGACATTCTTTGCTGCGTTCACCCATGCTGTGAGACGGTTATTTCAGGAAATCGCCCTTAGAAATTGTGTCCCAATCAGACACAACCACTGATCCTGCGTGGTACGCGACTGCGGATACCGTTAACATTGATTATATTTATTGCTTTAAATTTATATATAAACTTTGTATTATTTGTGATAATTAAACCGAATTGTGCTGCACACATAATTTTTTTTAAATTACTATTTTCAGGTTTAACATTTCCCTTTTTTATAACTAGCAGGTGCAAAATCCCAATATCTAGGGGTGCTCCCCCCTCTCAAAATATACCTGCGATGGCTTCAAGACAAAATTTGCGAAGCGGCTCGAAATTTGAAGTTACACCACTAAAACCATAACTGAAATAACATGCAAGTAAAAAATATGATTTTTAAACATTGTAGAAAGGCAACTGAAAAGTCAATTATGTATTTAATCTGCAATTAATGAAATTTTAAGAATCCAATATCTAGGTATTGAATTATAACTTGATAATTCGTTTTTAAAATGTAATTATTAACAGTTTTTTTATTCTAAACGTACTTAAAATAAAAATGACGGCATAGTTGGTAGGATCTCTGATAGATGTCGCGGCGGCGAATTTGCTATTATTTCGATACGCGTGAATCCCGTGAATTATTAATACCATAATAGTTATCATTGTCTGTTACGTACCGGGTCAGATTAAGAATTGAGCGGAGATAACGATGATTCACTACATGGTAGACGGTTCGTCTAATTACATAATTCGTTATTAATAATTAAATAACAACACGCGCTCTAGCCTGCTTAAATTCTCAATATTTAAACAGCGGAAGTCCGTGCAAGATCATAATGCTAGTTGAATTTACATAGTTTAGAACGTCTGAACCCATTTTTGTTTTGTTTGAACAAAAAACACACGTGCGAAGAACCGCGAGGTTGTTAGCCAGTTGGGCTAACCAGCAAACGCTGAAAACACGCGCGCATCGAGAGGCTTATTTTTTCTGAAAGTTTTCAGCTTAGTAAATGTTTGGAGTCGGGAGGTGTATAAAAATAGAGTTTCTACTGTCTGAAAATGTTTATTATTTTCATTAGCGGCGTTCGGTCGGGCGTCGCTTAGGAAAACGGTAAAAACGGAACGATTTTCGGTCGGAGTAAACAATGAAATCCTTGAGCCGTGTTGAAGTAGTTCTTTGGCCGGACAGAGGAAGTCAATTGCGATTTGCCAATACGCCGTTGGGCAATTAGTCCCAAGGCAATAGGGACTCCCACAAGCCGGAATCTCTATCGTACTTCTTATTGATAAACACAGGAAGATAGCGTTGGTTCATGGCCAGACTAAATTTTGGCATATTCAATTAATGTATCCTTGCCGGGATTAAGTCATTCTTTATAAATAGGCGTTTTGGACTATAAATTAGCACCTTGAAGCATTACCATAATTACCTTTGTAAATAAATGATAACGCGTGTAAAAGTGAAAACCTTCAAGGAGCAGGAAGAGGACTCTGATAAATCTTTCACTTCCCGCACATGAACATTCAATATACCTATTTGAATAAATCAGGAGACATACCGAGGCCACTATCGGCGGACTCTTGGCGCGAATGATCGGATAAACTTGGCAGGAACGGATCCATATTAGGAAGTTCGCTACTGCTGCTCCTGACCATCAGCTCGTGTTGTTGCCTTCGGATTTCCTGTTGTCGCTGTTTTAACTTTTCGCGTTCTAATTGGAGCAAGTGGAGACGTAGCTGTTGTGATTTCGCGGGGGATGATTGCGGCGACAGTGGGTTGGTGTGCCATCCTTGTGGTAACATTGTTCCTCCGGGGGACCGCTGCTGCAGATGCGTTGCTGCAACAATTTTTCCATTGTAGAATCATGTAATCATTTTGGTTTTCATGAATGCTTTGTATTGCGCGCACAAAACCAATGAATATTATCAAACTGATTGCGTTTATTACGTTAAACCCTGAATACTTACGTATTCGTGGATCAAACCACGATGTGGTGCGTGTTTGGTGATTGATGAAGTAGACTTCCCCGTCGGCAGTCTGCGATTGTTCCCATCCGTCGGGCAACGGACCTAAATCTACATCTGAACTTGCTTTTGCCCCTAAAACATTACACACCATAAAACCTAACAAGGTCGCTTCCAAAATCTAATTGATACTATTCAAGGTTTTATTCGTCTTAGCATGCATGTGTGTAATGTGTGCACTACAGCATTCATTTGGTTAATTTTTAATCTAAATCTAGAGCCCCTGATAATTACCTGAACATGTTGACGCCGGCGACGGGGTTTGTGAGGGTGTGACTACTTGGTGTGAAGACAGTAATTGTTCCGCGCTTTGATGTTGCTGGGCGGCAGCTTGAGAGGCTAGTGTTTTTCTTGGGTCTTCCCACGTGGTCGTGCGAGTTATGTGGCTGAAATTAAATAATTAATATTAATTACCGGCCCCTGAACAGCGACGTATCAGATGCTGCAACAGACGGAATCGAGATTGATCATCCTAGCTGAACTCGACTGAATTCAACGCGAAGAACATGTGTTGCCCGTCATGAATACACTTATTAGAACAATTGGAGCGCTATTTTTACAATTAGAAGAGCAACTCGTCATATTTTCAAACTGCTAGTACATCGAAAAAGCCGTGGCTTCGCATTTCCACGCGAAATAGTGTCTTGTTGCGCCGTTTGGTTGGGAAACGCGAGCTCGCATTTTTTTACCACGTGCAAATTTGATCGATAACACCAGCACTTTCTATTCCACAACCTAACAACCAATCCGGCCGTAAATGTTATGCCTCTTGTTCAATCCGACATTTCAACAAAACAATACATTTTTCGCTCGCATAAACACACCCTAGCATTTCCGTGGCGCAACGTACAAACTTGCGCGATGCCACCTACGTCCTTCGTCCAGTAAAACAACGAAAAACTTCGTTATTCTTTCTAATCAACGGGCGAGTTTCTAACGCGGTTTGTTTTATTTAATTAATTGGCAAGTTCACCGCGCAACAACATGGCCACGATTGCTGCAAAATAAATATCTAGATACCATCGTTTTGCAACTAATTACAAAACCATATGTATCGTTAAAAATAATTATCAATGCTTTCCCCGCGTTCCTGTACTCAAATGCGCCGTGCTTTTCAGGAAACGGGCCAATTTTCAAGTTGCGAAAAACCGGTTCTTGATTCTTCAAAAAATTCCAAATCCTAATCAGGACTTTAAAATTACCGCATTATAATAACTGTAACGTCTCTATACTTAATACATACATCACAGAAACCTTTTCAAGATGTCGCTATTATGCAATACTCATTTTTATAATTCAATTTAAAAATACGAAACATCTCTGAATCTTGTTAAAACAAAACAGAAACAAATCACGCACTGAAACAAGTACTTTTCTGATAAACATTGATTTATCCAAAAACACTTTGTGGACTATAGATTCGACGGTTGCAACGTCACGATTAAACAATTTATTTGATAATGACGTTAAATATCGAACCCATAATCACAAAATATACGTATAGCAACTTAAATGGTGATGTTCGCAGGATTTTTAATTTTAGTCGAATGTCTTATTTAAAACTATTGCCGTGTATCGCATATTTCGTTTCGCAAAAACATAAACATAGAGGTCGTAAAACAATTATTAATCTGAATTAATTTAAGTAGTCATTTTTTGCATCGAGTAAAATACGTTTTCAGTACTTAAACATTACAGCGTGTTTCTTTTTCGTCATAAAACAAACATCCTTTGTGCGGCAAAGGATTATATATTTAGAACTTTTCCCTCTTCCGTTTTATTTCTTGAGTCGTTCTGGTATCGATTGACATAATAAAGTCACTCACAACACTATCGCGTGCTTCGGGGTGACTTATCGTTCTGCATTTCTACACGAACCCCTGACAACTTGTTCGTTTAAAGGTTAAAATCCACAAATATGTGAATCAAATGGGATTTTACCTCATAAATTAACAATAAAACTAATCGTTATATTATAATTTGTATTAGACAAAGGATTGGATAAACAAGGCAAAACAATCGATGATTAATGTAATAAATCTTGATTCAGGAAAATGAATAAAAATGGCTTTATTAATATCATACATATGTTATTTATTTACGATAAAATTAAAGTATTACTCATTCTCTTTTACATCACGGCATGGAGTAATAGTAAATACAAAATTGAGGCCCTCAACATCTTAGAGATCAAAGACCACGAAATCAATAACCAGTTAGTCTATACTCGACAAAAACAACCATTGAATCGAAGTTAAATTCTTTATTTAGAATAATATTCACAAAATTTACATCCATACTATTTTTTTTGAATTAAGAGTTATTTATAGAGTTATAATTATTAATTGTGTGATATTTATAGAAATTTATGTTTTAATTCTGAAGGCCTAATTAGTGGTCGTGTATCAGTTTCAATTGCGATACAGCATGTCTATTTTTATCCCGAAAGAACAATTAATTCTGAAAAGGCAATTGCGCCGGTTTCATTTTTAGGCCTGTTTAATGAGCCCACATTAAACGTAATGAACTTCAAGTGTAGTGATGGTAGTAATAAGTTTTATTGCCTTCAAAAAGGCGGGTTTGTTGTAGGAGTAGCGCGAATGTTTTTGTCATTTAATAAATAATTGGCATAAAAACAAATGTTGTTTTTGTATGCGAAAATTCGGTGCCAGAAAAATGAAATGACCAATTTTACAATGCATATTTTTTACGTGGATCGCACTCGGTCATTCAATTTTCGGTTATTTATATCCCCTGACTCATGCACCGACGCAACAAAAAGATACTTTCGTTAGACTCATCGATCTTCGCAAATAAATCCACATCTCATCCCAAATCGTACTAAATATACGTTTTATTCATTCATTACTTTCCATGGAAATAATTCGAAGAAAAAATATTTACCTTGAAATATGTAACAATGCTCTGTACTGTTTATCTTTTCATTGCACGTGAATACAATGAAATTCAGGTAAAACCATAAATGACGTTAGTTAGTCGAGATGTTTATTGCATAACATTCCTTCAAAGTTCTGCTGATAAACGGAGTTTAATGTAGATAAAGCGGAGAAATCAGGTGGTGTGGCCGATCTCTCAGATTAGACGACCGGTAGAAACGTGAAAAAGATTATCTTGTTTATTTTGGGCAATTTTTATCTCGTCCAAATATACACAACCACACATTCACACATTTGATTAGATAAAATTCGTTCATTTTTGCTCAAATAATTTATGCGATGCAGAGACACATTCGCCAAAATTTAGAATTGATTTAAAGATGTACCACCACTTGAGAGCTTATGGGATACAGAGGTTTGATGTTTATTCTTGCGATATGTATGAATCAAAAATTATTTTCAAATTTCGGAAAATTTAAATTATCTCACTATTGGTGTTGGTGTTACTATTTCCTAGCTATGATGAAAGTCAAGAAATATTTGTTGAATTTGGTTCTCGTTTATCACGTGGTGAAACATTTTTTTTTTGTGAAACCAACCAAGTGCCTCATTTAAACAACCCTTAATAAAGTAAAGAAATATTGTGACTGAAAAGATTTTGAAATTAAATGCATAAAGGATACTCAATGAAAATAAAACAATAATTTTTAGTCACTGTTTTTAACACAACAACATGTTTTGCCTCCGTTCGTTTCCTTGCTAATTAAGAAGTAAACTCTGAACATGAATTAATTGGTGGTATACTGGGCTGTTAAGATTTTCAATTATCCTTAATAATATAATTCTTCTCGCTAAAAACAATATTATCCGTTACACTTCAGTATGCTTACATACAAAACCCATTTGAAAATGACACAAATGTAAAGACAATATAATATAATAAATATTTTATAAACATTGTGGGAAGTTTATTCTTTTAAATTATTCTCCATCCAAACCACGTTTGAGTTTTCTTTCAAAATTAGTTGCACGGTGTTACACTCATTGAAACTCATCTTATCACTACTAAGTGGTTTCAATATATAATTTGTTTCTAAAGCAGTCTTATATTGTAGAAGTTTTGTATTTTTTAAATTGGTATATTATTTACGTTAAAACCTAGTCTTCACAGCTGCTATTGCGTTTTAAATCATAAATTGCGTCTTGCAGAATCGTTGGCCTGAGTCTGTTATTTATTATGCGTTTCGTTGGCTAATCTAGTGTAAAATGTAACTCTGCTTTGATGTTGGGTGATATAAAGTTCAAATAAAAGTACTCGGTTTTCAGTTTTTTTTTTCAATATTGAGAAAATCATTCAAGTTCACTTAACTATTATATTAAACAAAGGCTAATTCAATTTGCTGCTTACGGCCAAATGTTTACCAATAAATGGATCTTAAAACGGGTCAAGAAGATTTTGCTAATCCAATAAAACAAGTAAATAATTTTATGTTGTCTAAATTGTTGCCGCAGTTGTTGGGGAACAATGATTACTTTGTAAAACATAAATAATGTTGATGTCAAACCTATTATTAATTATAACTACAGTTTAACCTTTACAAGGTCAAAGTTTCAGTCAGTTTAATAATCATGAGGATTTAATAACATTGGTTTAAGATAATTTATTTCTACATACAGGACTGACTTGAAAATTATTCTAAAGTGAAACTGTAAATGTTATTATTAGAATGAAAAAACCTGAAAACATTTTGACAAGGACACACAGTGCTAAACTTATCTTGTGTTACTAGATGAAACAAATTTGATGATAACTAAATACATCACTGAATTAAAAAAATATATGAAAATTAAGTAACTAGCCATCTGCAGACGCGTTTCGAGATTTATCTCTCATCAGTGCAGCTTCGCTTTTTGAATTTATTGTATGTTAAAGGGTGCAGAGTCATGAGATGTAACTATTTTTAACCACAAAATTTAATTGTAAAAAATATTATTTAAATGCAGAAACAGTTTTATATTTAAATTAACTTGAGACAACCTCACTTATTGCAGATTTATTAAATACAAATAATAAAGACGAAAAATAGCCTGAATATATAAATATTCAACCTGTTCATGACTCTGCACCCTTTAACATACAATAAATTCAAAAAGCGAAGCTGCACTGATGAAAGATAAATCTCGAAACGCGTCTGCAGATGGCTAGTTACTTAATTTTCATATATTTTTTTAATTCAGTGATGTATTTAGTTATTATCAAATTTGTTTCATCTAGTAACACAAGATAAGTTTAGCACTGTGTGTCCTTGTCAAAATGTTTTCAGGTTTTTCATTCTAATAATAACATTTACAGTTTCACTTTAGAATAATTTTCAAGTCAGTCCTGTATGTAGAAATAAATGATCTTAAACCAATGTTATTATCTAGTAGTACTAGTAATAACATGCAAATTTCTTTTGTATCATTCAATATCCGGCGTGGCACTAGCCAGGGAAATAGTTGTTTTAAAAAGTTATTTGTTTGTAGTCACGAACAGGTTGAATATTCATATATTCAGGCTATTTTTCGTCTGTATTATTTGTAGTTATATATTTAACTCCTAAATCACGGTAACACGTCGAAATTAGTGACGTATTTTTTGTATTGATTTACATAGAAGATGTCTTCTGGTGTTATATCATTTTTACAATTTATTCTTGTGGTTAAAATATACTGAATTTTGTCAATTCCGCCCAAGTTCTATACTGGCCTTGTAAAGGTCATAAATACATATTATTTGTGTTATACCAACAAAGTAATTTCTGTATGAATATTAACTTTTTATCAATTTGAGATTAACAGTTTTAATTTTTTTAAGTTAGTTTTGAGTTGCAGATCGGAATTGTGATTTAAGTAAGAAAACCTACTTAGTGGTCGGGGCCTTTTGTGTGGTCTCAAATTTTGTGTGGGCTCCTTAATAGTTGCATAATTTACATAAACTGGTTATTATCCGAATTTTGTCGGAGACTGCATCTAGTCGTATTATTCAACTATCGGATAAAAAGTGTGCGGGCTTAAACAAGCTAAACAAGCCAATGTTAATTAATCGAATCGCATATGTGAACTTTTACAAAAATTCACGTTAATTACTTTTCTTCGATCTATGACAAATATTTAACTTAACTAACAGGTCAAAAATCGCAATTTCTATTTATAATTGGAACACAATATGCTCACAAATTATTAATACCAATTAGCAACATTGATTAATTAAAATCATGATTCGAGCTGCAAGAAAAACGCCTGTTTGCATCATTAATTTATAATAAATAAATTAATTAAATTGGCCGGATAACTGATAAACCTTTTGGATTCGGCGCAAATTTAAAAACAGGCAAATCAGAAATAATTAGGCGTGCGCGTTTACTGAATTTAATGAGTTTCGAATTAAAGTTGAATCAAATGTAATAAAGAAATAATATTTCAGGAATATTAAACAATTAGAAAGTTGTTTTTGTTCGTTGATTACGAATTTTCTTGAAATTTCCCACCAGTGATCGGTTTATGTATCTGATATTACTCACCAGTTATTATGTGTGCCAAAGAGGAACGTTTTCCTTTCATTTTATTTTTGTTTCTGCATTGTCTTAAGAATTGTAATGTACTAAATATTAGATTGATTTTGATATTCGTTAATAATTTAACCCAAAAGACTATTCGTTCTCTTCCTTCTTTATTTTATTTCGACTCGTGCATATTTCTTCTTGTCACTTATTCCACGTTCATGTTATCTGCATTTTTTTACCATTGGTCTTAAGGTTTGATGAACATTACCCAAAAATGCATTAGGCACCTATTCCTTCCTTTCTTGTATAGTATTACCGAGCATTCGAGACGTTTGCGCAGAGTGAGAAAGTATTCGGAGAACGCGACAACAAATCTCCGGAGCCAATTGAATTTAAGATAGTTAATCTTTTGCAATCTAAAAGTATTACATTAGATTTTTTTAATTGACAGAGAAGTATATATTTTTTGCTTTAATAGAAACTAAGGTATCATACCTTAGGAAATAATATATTTTTGTTTTGTTTTGTAGATGTGCAGGAATTGGCTTAGACGTGGGTCATTCAGCCAAGGACGATTTGTACATTTTTGGATGGAAATGGGACAATCACTACAATTCTTCAAAATTATACATAATATGATCAATAACTGTATTAAATGATCGGAATATAATTCTAACATGTCCCGTCTATTAAAACATGTAGACATCAGATTAGTTAATAATCATGTATTTATTTCAAAAAAATAAGTGTGAAAATTTGTCAGGTCTTTTTTAAAATCAGATTTAATTATAGCTTCTGAACAATACGCATTGTTTAGTGTTACGATGATTAATGTTTCGAACACTATAATTCTCGCCTGGCAGAGCTAAAACGCTCGTGAGTTTGCTATGTTTTGTATTTCAAAGAAACTAGAACACATAAAATCCATAAAATGAACCACTCATTATTACTGATGGAAAAATGGCGAATCATTAAACTATTTGAAGAAAACATTAATTTCTAATCTTTCATAGAAGATTTCTCAATAGGGTCAGATGTCTCGCATAATAATTTAACCCCTTAAAAGGTGACTTCGTTGATGTATTTTAGGAAGTTTCAAATCTTAACGAGAATGATTAGAGAGATTGTTTGTAATAAAACGTGATTTTTCACATAAACATATAAATATATCGATGTATGTCAAACATCAGTGGAAATTTAGATTCCAGGAAACATTCGTAAATGCGACCTTGTCTAATCGCGACTTGCAAATTGAACAATAGCGTATTTTTAGAAGTTCTATAAAGATGCATTAAAAGGTGCTTACCTAGTCCACAAAAATCCTTGCCAGAGAAAATGTATAGTTTACTTTGATGGATATGACAGCTGATAAATAGAATCACCACCATCTAAATGAAAGCCGTGTATTTGTGCGTGTTTAACTGAGATTGTTGCTGAAGGTACATTATGAGATATACAAACTTGTTAATTTTACAATATTAAATCTTAGAAAACTTTAATTTCATTAAATTAAATAATGACGAAAAGTAGCCTGAGTATTTGAATTACCTGTTCGTAACTCTGCAAAATATTCATACATTCAGGCTTCTCTTCGTATTTATTTAATGCTGCTGCAACAAGTGAAGGTTCTCAATTTTAATTATTAAATTTGATTAATTTGGAAAGCTTTGTGTACATTCTTCAGGATACATAGTTAGTTTTTTAGTGAAATTTTTAAAGTAGAGATGGGCGAAATTACTTTTTTTTTGTGAGTCGACTTATGGCAAAGAGTGGACTTAAATTAGTCTATTGAAAAAGTAAAAAGTATGTCTAAATAAAATATTTACAAAGTCATAATGCAATTTAACCCAAAAATGAGCAAAAAAAGTCTAAAATTTTATATTTTACAAAGTTATTTTAAGTTTCATGATTCAAAATGGGTTGGGAGGAATCGCTTGACTCCTCGACTCATTTCTAAAAGTCGACTCTACAGCATACACTGAACTACTATGTAAATAAGTTTAACTCGAAACACTGAACTTCCATCATAAAAAAACAAAATATATTTCCAAATCAACTCCAATACTCAAATCGCGGACAGATAAATCACAAAATATATCAATGTGCACCATCTTCCATTAAAAGTTAAGAACAAATATGGAATGCGATATAGGTTACACGTGATTCCAGATCATATATTGTGTAGATATTAGGTAACTAGTAGTACTAGTAATAACATGCAAATTTAAATATCCGGCGTGGCACCAGCCAGGGAAGTAGTTGTTTCAATAACTTATTTGTTTATAATATAATAATAATAATAATATATTTATTTGCAACCAAAATATATAATATCTACAAATCAATAGAAAAAGAAAATAGAGAAAAGTACATTTTGATTTTGAGTTTTAGCTCTAGGAATACGATAGAGTTACATTATATTCGTTTTCCATAAATAATAATTCCAAAACAAGACCTAATAACATACATTTTGCAGCTCCAGTAACTCTTTTGTAGATTGTACTATAATGATTATAGTTTATACCCGGGAAAAATATATAAGTTAGCTTAAATATTAAGCAAATTTGATCTAACGGCATTTTTAAAATATTTGACGTTCAGATAGTCTTAGTAATACTTAATTTTGCATTGCAGAGTTACGAACAGGTTGAATATTCACATATTCAGGCTATATTTCGTTTTATTAAATTTATTAGGTACTTAGTTAATAATTTTTATAAAATCTATATTGCGACCGGTTTCGGCTTACGCCATCTTCGGGCAAAATTGTCTATATAGAATGACTCCATATATTCTATTAAAGTGGGCGCATTTATATGTTTATCTTGTGTAGTGTTTATTTTGTTTTCACTCTTACTATTTATTGTTTACTTGTGTGGTCTCTTTTAAATGGATGTGTCGTTGTCGTGTATGCGGAATTGTATATTTACTAGTGATGGGCAAGATCGAGTATCTCAAAGATCGATCGATCAGTAGCTGTATCGAGCCGCTCGATCTTTTGATCGATCAACGCCGCTCGACCTTTTGCTCGATCTGCTCGAGCGGCGTAAGAAGATCGAGCCGCGTTGATCGATCAAACGATCGAGCGGCGTTGATCGATCAATAGATCGAGCGCGTTGATCGATCAAAAGATCGAACGGCGTTGATCGAGCGCCGATGATCGAGCAAAAGATCGAGCGGCTCGATCATTTGCAAATATCGAGTACTCGATCTTTTTTGATCGATCTTACCCATCACTAATATTTACTACAACTCAATACGATACTACATCATCAGCGCAGATCATATACGTTTAATTTAAAAAAATGGAAGGTAGCAGAAGTGATAATCATTTTAAAATCTGGTCATCCACGAAAAGCGAATTATATTGCTCATAAAAACTATTTATGATCAGTTGAGGAAATTAATAAACCAGATACATAGAATCAACAACTTAAAAAATAGGCCAAAAATGCATCGAAAATAGTAATCAAATTCGTCAGAATGATACAAAATAAAATTGGTGAGCCCAACACATGCAAGCTCATTCGATGTTGCGAATAAGTTTGCCAAGCACTATCAGACTGTAGACAATCTCAATTTTGCTGATGCTAATCTCTTAATCGTTAATAACTGGCACCATAGTTTCTTCATCCTCAAACTTCCAATTAATGATAGTATGATAACAGGCATTGATAACAACTCTAAGAAACCTATTTAATTTGTACCCGTAACGTCTATGATGAAAACTTAGGTTAGACCGCGGAAAAGTCTGGGAAAAACTTTTGAGGTTCTATCAAAAATTAAAAATTCACGGTGGATTATATCGCTTTTCTCTAAAACCACCAATGATTAAAAAAAATGTTTCAGATAAAAGTTGAACGGTTTGGAGGGGAACATACGGTAGTATGGTTTGACCTTGTGACATCTACGTAAGGTCAGGTAAAAGCCAAAGTGCGCGCTGTATCTCAAAAACTACTACAGGAATTAACATACAACTTTGAACATAAGTCCGATTTGACACTCCGAAGAACTGAAAAGCTTTTTTATTAAAGGTTGTTGAAATGAGGCACTTGGTTGGTTTCACTGTTTTTTTGCTATTATTCCAACAAAGTGCCTCATTTCAACAACCTGTAATATAAAAATGTTTCACCACGTGATAAACGAGAATCAAATTCAACAAGTATGAAAAGCTTTTGGTAAAATTTCGTACATTGGAAGTACGAAAGAAAATAATTTTATGAAAAATATTTTCAAACAAAAGATGTTCATTTATTTTTTGTCTTTAATATTCGTTTAAATATTTTTCATATTATTTTTCATAAAAACAAAAAACGGTTAGGGTAAAACACCCACTTTAACCGTTTTTTGTTTTTATATTAAACAATATTTAAACAAATATAAAAGACAACAAAGAAATGAATATCTTTTGTTTGAAAATATTTTTCATAAAATTATTTGTTTCGAAAGTTTATTTTATTAAAAAAAAAGAATCATTTTATGAAAAATATTTTCAAGCAAAGGATATTCATTTCTTTCTTGTATTTAATATTTGTTTAATTGTTTTATAATATAATTCATATTTTAAAAAAATCGGAAATAATCAAAAAACAGTTAAGGTAAACACCCACTTCCGGGGTACGAAATTTTAGCTGTTTTATTCTTGGGATTATCAAATAAGACTTATGTTCAAAGTTTCATGTTAATTCCTGTATTAGTTTTTGAGATACAGCACGCGCTTTGACTTTCACCTGACTTTACGTAGATGTCACAAACTCAAACCCAGGTCATTGTGTCACTACTTCAATTATGTTCAACTTTTATCTGAAACATTTTTTTGAATCATTGATAGTGTCAGAGAAAATCGATATAATCCACCCTGAATTTTTTTATCTTTCACAGAACCTCAAAAGTTTTGCCCAGACTTTACCGCGGTCAAACCTACATTTTCGCCATCCATAGGTTTTACGGATACATATTTAATACGTACAAAAACAGGGTTTTGAACATTGTCCTTTACGGTTCGAGACCTCGATACTAAAATCCACGAGTACAAGATCAAAATGTTTAACTTCGTATTAAAACACATTATTTTCCTACGGAATGGAAAACAAAATGAATCTTCTCCTTTACTAAACCAAATTCTGACCCAACCGTAGCCAGATATTACCGCCATACATATTCCAAATTATCAGTTTTGATTTCATGCCAAAAAGAAGCACCTTGCACCCCTTAATGGTAATAGTATCAAACAAACAACCAGTTCGGCTTCAACAATAAATGTTAGAAAGGCATTCGACACCGTATGGCAATTAGGCTTGCTTTATAAACTATTTCTGCTGAATGTGTCTCGCTATCTACATACGATTATCAACAATAATCTTTCAAATCGTATACTGAGAACAAAAATTAACGACGTGATCTCTTTTTTCTCTTCTTCAAATTTATACCAACCCAGCCTCTACCCTATTTCTTTTGCCGTAATGTAATACCAGCCTATCTGTATACGATACACAATATGCTCATTGTTTAATCAGCTACTACAAAACATTATCAGGTGCTGTTGAGATATTGCAATCTTTAACCTGGAAGGTATAACAATGATATAGGAAATGGCGTCTAAAAATCAATGCCTCCAAATGCCAATTATTCCATAAACTGCGTCTTCCTTCCCCGCCAATCTCCCTTGTTAATAACATCATAAATCCTATACCCTCTGTCAATTACTTAGGCAACATAACACTTGATAATAAACTGTCATTCCGAGAACATTGCAAATCTCTCAAAAAAACGTACTATTGCACGATCAAAGCATTTTAGAAGTCTAACATTCTGCTATCATGGGATATAAGATGCCGTGTAGACCTATATTTGATTATGGGTCTCTTTCACCAATTCATTCGCGAGAATCAATAAAAAAGTACACTGGACGTTATTGAACGTCCCTGTCTTTATACACTCACAAGGATTGGCTAATCCTTGTGAGTATATGAAGGCAATAACGTTCAATACAAATTTTCTTTTTACGCAAAAATACTAAAATCATCCACCAAAAAAAATCCATTCAATCAATTCAAAATCTAGTTATTAGGCGAGATGTGCCTATATCGAAATTCAAACACCGACAACTGACCATAATTGAACATGTTAGACAACTGTCAATGAAGTAATGATGAATGCATGGAATAATGTAAATTTGACCGAATAATAATTCTTTTGTATATTTCCACTGATTCTAGTTACAGAATATGTATGCGTTTGTTTTGTCAATAGTATGTCATGTCGTTTAGATATTTTTTGTAATAATTGGCTGAAAGACACGACATAGGTATTCCTCCAATGACGACAATAAACGATTATTATAAAATTGGTGAATGTATTTAATTTACGCCTATGAGAAAATGATAAAATCCACTTAGCGTACACTGCTTTAGAATAAAAAAAAATTACGACGTTGAAATTGGCGAATGTAAAAATACTAAATTTCTACCTGCCGAAAATCTCGCTCGGGCTGCAATAAAAGATTCGCCCGAACAATTTTAGGGGGCAATACATCTCTTGAAGACAATACGTTCCTTTCTGAGTGGGCGGCGTGTGGTTTGATTTCCAGTGAAAAACGAGCTTACGACTTCCTGTACTTTGAAAGAGAGGTATATAATGGCGACAGGTACCGTCGTAGATGAATTATGCGCGTCGGAGCGGGTATGAGTAATGTAAAATTCCAGTATCGATTCGAAAAGTGATTATGTATTTAAAAAGAAAAACCTTCATCCACAAATATACTTTAGTTACATACTTACTAATTGTATGAGAATCAGAAATGGGTGCAAGAGGTGTTTTTTAGGCCATGGTTTAAAAAGATAAATATTTCATGATTGTTCACAGGTTCACTTTTTACTTCAATAAATTATTCAAAAATTAAATGCGAACAACCGCTTTATTTTATCAATCTGTATACAAAATCACAATTTTAGTTTCGACTAGAGATGGGTAACTATTAAGTGAGTCCACTCAAAGAGTCAAATCAGTGAAATGAGTTAGTTAGTAAAGTGACTCAATAGAAAATATAAAGGTATTTCCGAGTTTTCATTGGAATGAAATAATAAAGCGAGGATTCGTTTTCATTTGATCCTCGCTAGAAGTTGGGAAGTAAGATGGAATTTGGAAAAGCGATGACCTAGCAAAAATGCTATTCGTTTGGGTTTTAGACATTGAGTTGACTCACTGATACGATGAGTCGACTCTTTGAAATGAATCGGATGAAAAAATGGTGAAAAACTAAAGTGAGGACATTTTTGTTAGCTTTTCGCCTTCATGCAAGATACATTTTCAAGTGAAGTAGATCACAAAAATGCGTCATTTTACCCATATCTAGTTCTGACATCCTACTTTTTCTCAAATAACACCTTTAAAGATTTTCCCTTAAATAATGAACTATTGTAAATGTAATTATAAAAGGGCACACGGTAAACCTAAATTCAGTAAAACCGAAATCAATTTTTTTTTGAAAAAATCCTCGATCAGGTCGATTTTCTTTTATAAAAATACACATTTTTGCATGAAAGTCGATTTTGAGCCGTCATTTGTTTTCGAGTAATGACGTCAGCCATTTTGTTTTTAAATGACAACCCCCTATTTTTGTTCTTGATTTTGAGAGATCTTTTCACTGTCGAACCGGCAGTATAAAAATGTTACTATCTTACATAACACATTTTTCGAGTAAATGACAATTGAAGGTGAGAACCCGATATTTAGAGTTTTTACAAAATGACCTTGTTCCAGCGCTTGTAACAATTTTTCCAAACAAAAATGATCTTGAACTTCCATATAATACAATATGGTTTCAGCAAGACGGCGCATCCCTGCACTAAACGCGTTTTTTTTGTTTGTTTCTTGTATGTAGAAATTCTTCTTGAACATTTTAAATATTATAGTTAGAAACTGCTAATATGATCTTAACAAATTCCAGTTGTGATTTATTTTGTAACTATAATAAAACTAAACAAAGCATCCGTCATTATCTGAATTCAATATAATATTTTCGCTTTGCGTTTAATTAAAAATACCATTATATGTTAATCTTGAGAATTATTGATTTATTTCTGTGTTTAAAGATTTTTGTATTAATGTTTTTTTCTTTACTCATACATTATATTTATATAATTTTTATTGTCCTGTAATTGGTTTCTTAGGCAAATAAACTATTATTATTATTATTAAATTATCCAGGCTAATTCTGGACATCCATCTCTCTCGCGGGCTATTCTATCGGTCCTGGCTTGCCAATCCACCTCTTCGTAAAGCAATTGTCAAAAAAACACGGCGGGGTGCGCTGTCTTGCTGAAACCATATTGTAATATATAGAAGGTCAAGATCATTTCTGTTTGGAAAAAAGCGCTGCAAAAACTCTAAATATCAAGTTCACACTTTCAATTGTCATTTACTCGAAAAATTTCTTATGTAAGATGGCAGCATTTTTATACTGGCAGTTCGACAATGAAAAGATCTCTCAAAATCAAAAACAAAAATAGGGGGTTGCTATTTAAAAACAAAATGGATGACGTCATTACTCAAAAACAAATGACGACTGAAAATCGACGTTCATGCAAAAATGTGTATTTCTATAAAAGAAAATCGACGTTTTTTCCAAAAATATTTCATTTCGGCTTTAATGGATATATTCCATACTTTAAGCGCGCACTGTATATACAGGGTCCTGCATTTCACCTCCCGTCTTCTATAGCTCATTTACTAATTAAGAATGCATTTCAGGAAAATATTTTTGATTATACAGGGTGACGTCATGATGATATATTTTTTTAGATTACATGCTGTATGTTTTATTGCTGATTTGGATACCTTTTATGGTTCCCTACATACTCCTATAATTTTATTGAAATAGATCTAGTGATATCAGCAAAAAAAACTGAAAAAAAACAGTTTGCACTGTTGGTGTAAAAATAAATAAAAAATAAAAATAGTGCCTTGTTAATAAAATCATACAAGATATTTATTAAATAAGGTCTGATAGTCCCGTTAACCAAGTTTGGTTGATATGAATTATACATTTGAAACATTTCAAAATTTAAAGCACGTTATTTTTCTTATTTCAAATTGGAGCCCCTGTATATTCTTATGCCATTCCATGCGGAATTAAAAAAACAAACATTTTTCCTAATTACAACCCTATCGAAATTCCTAACGCATTCAAAGTTATTTACATAAAACTCGTTTTATCAACTATTGTTTAAAACAGCGAAAAACTTAAAGTTATAGTTATAAATTGAAATTGCAATAATGAAAATAAATTGTAGGAATCTTGCATTGAAATGTTTATAATTGCCATATGATTGCATTCTTCACCTGCTTTCGACTGTCCCTTTATATTTTATAAGGAATTCCTTCAAATAAATACATATCACAATTCGTTTCAAACAAACATACTTAAAAAAATTAACTTAATACATATTACATGTATTTTGATTTTATTTTTTGTTTGTTTTTTTTTGGTCTCGGATGCAAGTCCATATGGCCAGCTCAGTATTTTGATTTTAAATAGCTATCATCACATACGAAACAATTACTTTTGAATGTAACAAGATCAATAAAATGATATTTATGTTCAGAGGGTAGAAAGGCCTTCGGTCGATAGTCCAGACAGACTAACCACCTCATATTGTATACAATTCCAACTACTGTTGTACTTTTAAGTACTGTTTTCGTCTGAATAAAGATAAAGATAGTTCATAAGAGTTCAGCAGCGAAACATATTTAGGTTAAAAAAAATCATTTAAATGAGCATCAGTTACGTAATTTGTGCATATATGAAAGTCCAAAATACGCGAAATGTTCATATATGTGGAGTTTATGAACGTAATGTCATTAAAAAAACATAAATATGAGGAGGCAGTGTAAATGTAGTTGTAGAAAATATTATTCAGTCGATTAACTGTACAGACGTACATTCATTTTATGAAAAACTTCTTAATGTTTAATCACATCTAACCCCTTTTCTAATCGCAACTGATAAATCCGAAATGTAATATTTTTAAAGCATCTAAAGCTAATTTCTCCATTTTTTTTCTTTATCCTTTCAAATTGTTGAATACATTTTTACCTTCTCCGTATAAAGTAATATTAAGTAATTATAAGAAAGATGAACAGCTTGTAAACAACCCTAAACAAACAACTTAAACATCAAAAGTTTGGAGACCGCTGCTCTAGAGTGAGCTTTACGATCAGTACCAATCAATAATAATGAAGTCTGAAACGCGTGTTGCCGATACTATTATATTGCTCAAATATTAATTCAATTTTTGCTATTGGGATTTTACCAAATTTTACATTTATCGCAAAAAAATGTACACTGATTCTTTAGATAAATTTACAAAACAAAATTCTTATTTTAGAAGAGAATAATTAATAAATCGTAATATGATTAATATTAAATTGGCGTTGAAACTGGAAACATTATATAAGGCAATAATTCAATAGTGAACACTAATTTATAAAAATTAATAAATTTTAATTGAGGCTGTTATTGTCAGCGCATTTTCATTGCTCACTTAATTTGAATTAAAAACGGTTGTGCAGCCGCGAATGAATGCATAGGGACTCAAAATAGGAAGGAGGAAGAGGATCACCCACTCGGTGTGGCTGACCCTTTTTTTCTTGAGTGATGATTACGAGATCGCATCTTGAACGTTGATGATGCTTACTACGTGTAAGTGTTCGTTAACAGCTATATATTTCTTGGAAGACATATTGATTTTAGATGTAAGCGTAATAATGTTGCATTTAGTATAAAACCGGATGGCTCAAATTAATCATTAATACGTGGTTTTGTTGGTGTGAAGTAACTGGGCATCCGTGGGATTTTGTTCAGATACTTTAGCCAGTATTTGGAAGTAGCATTTGGTTTTGAAAGTCTAGTCAAAATAAATTTAGTAAAATAATAATAATAACTATTTTTTAACAAAAATTCAAGTTAAATGATGAATAAATACATGAATTAGTAGACACATATTGATGAGGCCATCATGTTACTTTCTCCGATTTAATGATAATGGGACTTTTAATGATATTTTCATGTTTGTTGATGTTTTTCAAAAACTCTATCAATTTGTTAAAATGGGTACTTCCTTAATTTGTTTATAATATATAAATATGGCCTTAGGCCATCATCAGGAAAACTACAAAATAACGTTTATATCCGTTACGCATCGAATAAAACACTAATTAAAATAAAATTAAATAGGAAAAATTTTCGTTAGCTACAAAATTAATAAATGCGTGTGAGATATGTTGTGATTATGTTTTAATAATAATAATAATAATAGACTTTATGTCCAACGGAATAACCAATTACAGGACAAAATATAATAAATATTATGATATAGAAAAAAAAAACAAGAACAAGAGAAAATGAGTAAAACAAATTAAAACAAAAGCCGAATTACAATTAATTTTCATATTACTGTTTCATGTTTTGTTAATATTTGATGAAATGTTGATAAATTTAGTGTGCATTGTACTAATTTGTCAGTAAGGCTGGTGTATGCGTGGGTGTATGTGTCTGTGCAGTTGTATGTCTGTAATTTGTGTATTTGTTTACTTTGTGTTGATGTTACTCTCTGATTTATCGTGCCGAATTTCGTCGTGTATATTTTATTGTTAGTGTTTTATACTGACATAAATGTTATTTTGTAGTTTTGCAGAAGATCGAAACCGGTTTGAATATATGCAACAAATTAAGAAAGTACCTCTTTTAACAAATTAATCGACTAAGCATCAAAAACGGTATTCTTTATAAATCGCGAATTTCGGCGTTCTCTACAATTATTGTTATAGACAAAAAGGTAAATTTTTAATTAATTTTTTTTTTATTAAACATTTATTTACAAAGTATGTCCACGTTTTGTTGCCTTCAATATCTCGACATCTCTGAGAATGTATACCTGTGCCAATCCAAATTGTAGGGTGGGGGGAAAACAAAATTAGTTCAAACAACTCATTGTTCAGAGGATTTAAATCAAAATTTAGTAATCCGTTACAGTATTTTTTAATTCCTTTGGCTTCCAACACATTTAATATGAAATGTGATGAATGTTTTAATAATTTAATATTGTTTACAGGGAATTTATGACCTGTGGATAAAGTATGATTCGCAACAGCGATAAATCAGGGTTTTGGTTTTTTGTTTGGTACATTTATCAAATAAAGCTTATGTTCAAAGTTTAATTTGAAAATGTTGAGTAGTTAGAAGACAGATGGTTTTTGGGACGTCAAAATGAATATTTCCGTTGATATTTCGAATTTCAAAAACTCACAATATTTTAGTGTGGCCATATCAATTTAAGCAATGCCATTACTATTACGATACAATTATTTCTACATTTGAAGTATTGTAACTGACTTGAGTATGAGACTATTGTTACACCGCCAATTAATAAAAACATGAATTTTTAAACAAATAGCAGCCTCATCAATTTTCCGAACAATAAAAAATTCAACTTCATGACTTTCGTGAGTCTTACTAAGATTGCAAAATAAAAACAAAAACCCTGGTTATGACAACATTTCTCAAAACATCCTCAAATCCCTTCACGAAAACATTCACAAATACATCATTAAAATATTTAATCATATATATCGGTCTCAAGTCGTGCCAGAGGAATGGTAGTAGGGTATTATCACTTGCATCCCTAAACAAGGCAATGAGCTTCTGACAGTAACAAGCCACCTCCCCATTTCGCTCGTTCGTTCTCGGCATATTAGTCGAAGCCATCATTAAAAATAAACGCATGCTTCATATTTCAAATCACATCCCTTATTATAAATTCGGCTTCATAGAACAACGTTCCACGACACTTCCATTATCCATATTAACCTCAAATTGCCAACAGCACACCTCGAAGGCCAAAAGTCCGCAATAGTTTTCTTAGACATACAAAAAGCGCTTGACTCGGTGTGGCATCGGGGTCTGCTGTTTAAATGAAATTTAAAGTTTAATTGACAGTTTTTAATTGAACAGGTTCCTGTAAGTCAGAACTCGAAATTCCTTTACCCTCAACAAAGTATCCCACAAGGTTCCCCGTTATCAGCACTTCTCTACAACATCTTCGTTCATGATTTCTACAACCCAATCCCAATTTCCTAAACCCATCCATTTATCCACTGTTCTATGCTGACGACACTGCATTAATTGTTCATGCCTCCACCTTACTAAAGGCACTTACAACCCTCCAAGGGCTGATCGATAGCATACAATTGTGGTTTGCCAAATGGCAAATCACAGTAAACCAAAAAAACTATTTATCCCTCTCCATCGCCCACATATTTCTCCTTATCATATAAACATAAACAATCTTCGCATATCACCTTCACTCATTATTACATTTGATATCAAAGTATCCTTTAAAATCCACACCCAGAACCTTAAAACGAAAGTCATCTTGAAATCATCAATCATATATTTAATATTTATATTATATATTATTATCAATCATTTTAGAGTAAACATGTAAAAGCATCTTTTGTAAAGTAAATATTTCTACATGCAGTCATGCTGTTATTTATTTTTTTCCATTCATGAAAACCCGAAAAAATAATTATTTTTTGGATTCATGCTATTATTTTAATGTTCATGCATAAAAACCAAACAGATCAACAGCGCATCATGTTTTTTTAATTCCATGGCAACCCATAATTATCGTGAAAATAATCATTTTTATTTTATTATTTTTTCAGGTTTTTATAAATGCAAAAAAATAATAGCATGACCATGCAGAAATTTTTACTCTACAAAAAAATATTTACATGTTTCCTCTAAAATGATCAGGGAAGATAATATGCCAATATAATGAAATTAACATAGAAAATCCTATGTTCCGTTTTGATTATGCAACTGAAGACGTTAGTTGAATCAGAACTACCTACAAAAATGGATGCCGAACGAATTGACCAAAACCCCAAAAAACTTATCGATACTAAGTTTGTTAGATGCTTATCGACGAAAATTTGGTCGATCCTATGTTAAATGCAAAATTCTTTAAAGGTATAAAATTTGATGAAAAAGACCACATAAAATCGTCATGCCAATTATATTCCTGAAGAAAAGGTGGAAACAATAATCAATTAATTAACCAGATGAAAGTAAAACAAAACGCAGTCTTTGGAAATGGGATCTCTCTTTTCTAGTAAACTATAACAAACCGATATCTTCAGTGATGCAGAATTCGATAAGGGATCATTAAACAATTTGGGCCCACGAATATTTTCTTCGTAGAAAAATAACAACCTATACATGTTTTGAAAGATTAGCATTTGTAAAACATTGAAGAATATGAATTTTGAAAATTTCGAAAAACCAAAGAAAAAAATTGGTGTACTCATGAATACTGGTACTGACAGTTCAAATATGATTGAAATGCTTACGCGAAGAAAAATGCAAGTATAGGTAATATAAAGTTTATTCATTTACAACCATGTGGAAAATATAATAAAAAAGCATACATTCTAGCCATTAGGGTGAAATAGTATAATGCAATCACTTTCAATACGCAATGTTACAGTTCTAACGCGCTCTTGATATTTTCTGCAACGTAGTTGTTTCTCAATTTTTCGAAAATTGTTATGTATGATACTAATGAGAACAGAGACAGATGCTTTAGGGTAGGGAGTCTTTCTAAAACTTGTCATATAATGGCGCCTCATATTACGAATGAATCCTAGCAGATTGTCCAGAATGCGCATTCTCCAGGCATTGACAAGAGCAGTGGTTCCCATATGAGGAAAGATTGCCCACCACCACTTTTTCCGTAGATGGTGATCCTATAATTGTTATCTATCTAATAGGTCCACTTCTCCCATTGACGAGATATATACACCGTGGGCCAAAAAAACTGTACAAGTAGCTTTATTAGTGATAAGAATAAGAATGTTTATTTAGTTATGGCTGATTGCAAACTTTGTCAAAAATCGAGATTAATATCGCGAGGTGTGAATACGGAGTTTTTTTTTGTTGAAGGAGTGCCCGTAACGTTATTTTGACTGATTGCAAACAAAAAAAACACTTTTGAAAGGGGTGAAAAAATATAAAGGGTTCAAATTAAGGGTTGATTCTGTTTGTGTTATTAATGTAGACCTTTCCAAATGGTGTTGTTAATTTTTTTTTCGATTCGCTTTTCTTTTCTCAGAGATATGAATTTTTCAAATCTATTGCTAACTTCACACCCGTCCCACTAATTTTGATACCTACAAATGCGGCGGTGCATTATATACTCCCGTCTTTGCAGCGCCTTCATTAATGTGAAATATCCTCGATAAAAAAAAACGACGCGCTAAAACCCTTT
This sequence comes from Ocypus olens, assembly GCA_910593695.2. Taxonomy (NCBI): domain Eukaryota; kingdom Metazoa; phylum Arthropoda; class Insecta; order Coleoptera; family Staphylinidae; genus Ocypus; species Ocypus olens. Next base: position 17,949,154 of record OU343057.1, read on the forward strand.
TCTCGAAATGTTTTCAACAGGCTATTTCTTGTGAAATTATTTTAAAAGAATACAGTATGGTCTGATGATTCAGCAACACATTCTAAAAGTTCTAAAACAACTCTAGAACCAAGAGGTGATGTGGATTTTGTGTGTGCTTCAGTTGAAAGGCTGGATAGCTTTGCATCCCAATTAACGTATTGCATACATTCTTTATATCCGAATCTAACCGGATTTCCTCTAATAAACCGCTATGCGGAATGGTAACCAAAGTATTTTACCTTGCTTTGTCTATGGAAATATGAAGATGGAAAATACCCCATAGTTGAATTTTTTTGTTGAGCATTTATTTTTGTATTTTATAATAAATATTCCTGGACATAGCTTTGGCAAAGAACGGTACTCATAGATCCCCATCTAAACTCCTCAACTTGTGGTAGCCACTAAACATTAGAATAACTATAATTTTCAGTAACAGAAGATGCATGGTCATTTTTTTGGGCAGCATACAACATCGATACTCTACAATATATTTAAAGTTTGTATGGTCATTTTTAGATCAGACGGTTATAATATCCATCCGTCTCGTTCATATCTAATTTTATAATGGATTCAGGCGCTTTTTCTGTTTTCATTTTCTTTTCTGGATTAGAGGAACCCACTCGAGCAACAAGTTAGATAATGGGATATCGTCATCACCACTTATTTATAAAGGAAAATATTGCACAAAACATTCACCTTCATCGGCTTGTGTGTACGCATCGAGAGGAATACGAACAATATCAATATTTTGGTGTTTCGTACTTGCAACATCATCAAGAGCAGGTTTGAATTTCTAGTAACACCTGCTATAAAAACATTGGTATTTATGGGTGAAAAATCATCACCATCCAACATTTTGACTACACATGTGCCCATCGTATTCATATAAGTACATCAACCAAGCATGCTATTGCACAGAGCAACAAAATAAAACATATTGTGTTTTTATAAATTAACAGAATTTTTGGCACTAAGAATAACATGTACACTGTTGTATACAAAACTCTCACGTGATTTGTGAAATTACTATAGCGCCCATTTCCGGCTAATTTACAGAACTTCATTCCCAAATATATGAGATGACCACAATATATTTTAATTTTTAAAATGCTAGATGTCGTTCGTGACGCTGTTTGTACCCAAATGAGTACAATGGGTACAAATGGGTTTATTGCGTAATTTTTGGGTTATCGATTATCGACCATTTTAGTTTTAAAGTTATATTTAATTGATATGATGTCAAATTTGCAACACATCATCATACAAAGACGATTTATAGCTGCACATAAGTAATTAAAAAGTTTATGCTGTGCAGCAGACATTTGGTCATTAAAACGTTGTAGTTGTAGGGGTTGCATTAAATTTGTTAGGCCAATGTAATTGCAAAGCCATCCTTTTTTACTCTTGTGTACTGCAGATTTCCCAGATAGTTACAAAAATATTGCGGAAATGCTGTGAAGTAATTAACAAATGGAAGTAATTAGGTCAAGGCCGGTGCTGCTCGAAATGTGATTCTGAAGCAGAAATCTACACATTTATTAAACATTTTTGTTACTCTTTGATATTACGAAAGTACGAAGACTGTACCTTTAAATGTAGGATTTATTCATTTAGCAAGGACTGGAAATTATAGATGAACGTGGAAAGGCCACGAACAGCAGAAATTATAATAGACGTTTTGGGCCACTCTAAATGACTAAAGTCGCCCTATATAACCCAAATATTAGTCCAAAATTGGGTACTCTCAATCAAACGTTGGGACTTCCTCATTTCAGGGAAGCTACAATATTTGAAGCATTGTTATTGGCTAGCACTCTGGTTCTTCTTTGAAACAAGCATACATTTTGGGCGACTTAAATAAATTATTACAAACATTTCAGTGCAAACCTGATAATAAATGTATACTTAGAAGTAATGTTAAAATTCTTTGAATTAGAATTAGAGAAAGTGAAGCAACGTTGGTTAGGTTTACTGAAGGAACAAAATCATACAACTATTACAACTGGCTGATTGGGAAAAAGGTACGATTATTACAAATAAAATCCGTGCTTCCAGAACAACAGGGGCGATAACATGGCGTAGGATGAGAAAGAAAATAAAGGCAGCGATGTATATGCCGGCATCCGTTATATAGGAAGTAAATTTGAAATGCATGTATAAAATACGCGAGGGTTATATATACTCCTCATACCGTTCAAATCAACACATATTCCTGCTTTAGTGTATCGGCTATCTGTAAAATATAAACTTCCTGCTACGCGCTAGTGAAGATCCAGTGCATACGTAACGCAATCGGCGTATTATTATAAAACCCCATAGGTGTACAGTTTGTCAGCTGCAAGTGATGTAACGTGAATAAAATTTGAGGGATTCCTATTATTCGCGCTATTAAGGTCGAGTTTTGGTCGCGGCGTCCGCGCATCCGAGGAATGAAGTCAGTGACAGTGCCCTCAAGTGAAAATAAAGACGAGCGGAAAGCTTTTAGCTTCTCGTCTCGTGCGAATTATGAGTAAATAACGTTTCAGGCATTCATAGATAATTTCTAAGCTCGGCAGCATACCAAGAATACGAAATCCACGAACGCGCCGTCGTCTGACCACTCTTCCATCTTATCTAGCATCAGTCCGCTTGGAAACGTTTGATATGATATGATGTCAGCTGGAAGTCGAGCGTTGGCGTAGACTCGTCCCGAAATTGATTCACTCGCAACATATTCGCGCGAGTGCGGCAGCATCAATCATATTCGCGGAATAATGAATGAAATAGTATATTGAGTCATGGAATTACTACACACTTTCGCATATGCGGATGTGGATGTTGGATGTACAATTTTTTCTCTCTCTCCAATTTAATTTCGTATCAGCACACATGTTCGAGCTTATTATTAACTGCGAAGATTTATAATGAATTTTACAAACGTTTATGCCAGGTTTGACTTGCGTTATTTTTGAAACGGGTCCATTCAAATCGTACTAAATAAAAATCCAATATTTGGGTATATTATTAGAACCAGGCGCCTTCATTTTATATATATACGTACGCATACGCTCGTTCTTACGGAAAAATAGATAGTTTACTAAACTAAACGGTCCCGATTTGAAAATAACACTTATTTCTGTTACTATTTTCGATACCACGCACCATTACCACATAAGCGACTCGTTTCATTATTACTTCCTACCAAAACCAAACTAAAAGTTGTAAATAAAAAACGAATCATTTCACGACTCGAACGTATAAAAATAAAATGGTTGTTATTGTAATTTTATTAAATTACTTCAAACTTTAAGATATTTATGGCTAAATAAGGATTGTATTCTTTGTGTCAAATCATTGATTACTAAATACGATTCATACAATAATAAACAGTTTTAAACTAACTTCTTTGATCGAACAGCTTTGGATGTTAAAGTTATGAATTTGGATATTAATACATTGAATCTATTGATGGTTTAAATGTGTAACAAGAGTAAAACTCTGCGAAGCATTCTTGGCATATACAAGAGTTTAAATAGTTCGGAAAGACTTTTCTAATATAAAGATTTCGAAGGGTAAGGTCATGTTACGTTAGACATTTATAAATGGTATGGTATGCTGGTGCCCCTGGTGAAACGCCACTGTCTGGCCCTACAGACTCCTTTCTGAACCTGTGTTGCTCAGATCGTCAGAAATAGAATAGGTCTCGAAATCACAATCGCACTCACGCTGAAACGAGCGACAAGGCGATCCTGTCGGGCACATCCTCTCGTCGAAACCAGCCAGCCCGATTGTTTTGTTTTGGTTCCTTTTGTTTGTTTTCGTTCCCCGAAACGCTGCCCCCATTCCCAACTTTAATTATTACGACATATTTATCCCTGCCGCCGTACAAAAATATGATTATTAAACGCCAGAATTATGACCAGATAAACCAGTGCCATTAAACGTTTCTACTAGATAATAACTGGTCAAAATTGCAGAAAATTTGCATAAAAGGCGATTTTTGCGGTTATCTAACATTCGAAAAGCGATTAACTTAAACGAATTTATGGCGCGGATTAAATGCCACTTGTGCAATTACACACCACCCGGGGTCTTCTTAAGTGCACATTAACGGAATCGTTACTTTTACATTAAAACCAAATTTGAGTCGACCTTCGCACACTGCCTAAGGCTATCGCTAATCCTCCAGACTAGTGTCTGGTCGGTAATGGGTTTCGTTGAAATTGGGAAAATTTTTAAAACCGTACAAGCTTACCTACCTGTTTACCTAAAAATGTTGATAAATATATTCAAACACACTAACAGTTTTTGCGATAATTTTGTTATCTAATTTTACCTAGTTTCCTCACAATAAAAGGAATCCAGGAAACAAGGATGCTTTTGGGACTATACCTCCTTGCTTATTTCAAGCAAATTTAATTACTCTGTAGATTTAATTTCAAAATGCGTACAATAATACAATACCTTCCCCTCTCTATGAAAGCGCATACCAATAAACAAACAGCCACAACCATACATAGCATGATTGAATCTTTTTTAACGCAGCGCAAGTCTATTTTACTTGTTGGCGACTATTGCTGAAAAAAAACAAGACTCCAATTTTTTAGATCTTAATGTAAATTTCATTCACCTTAAATTTCAAGTGTGATCGTGCTCCAGGTGAAGTGTGTGAAGAAGTTGTTTTTAGCTACGTCTAATTCGAAATTCGGTTTAGATTATTGGGATTAATTATACACTTCATGGCTAAGTTCTAAGTACATTGAGAGATTAGAGTAATTTGCGTAGTTTTATGAGCGCTCTAATTTGGTACGGGTTTTCAAAGCTTTGTTTCGATAATTTTAAGGTTAGATGTTTATCATGTATAAAAAGCTGTAGTTGATGAAGTCCATAAATCATATTTATAGCAAATTTCCGAACCTCATTTCAGGAAAATAAAACAAAAGAAGCCAGTACAAAAAAAAAATTCAAAGATGGTGCTTTGCCTACACCTAAATGCTAATGCCAAAACTTAATTATTCAAATGTGTATCCTACCAATTTACGATTGGTCGATGCAGCCGCTATATATGTAATAATTACCCTTAACTTGTTAATAATATTCATAATTAATTAAGAAACGCCTACATAATAGTAATTACATTGGCACTAATAATTATCGATCGACTTTTTATATCTATTATGACAGAGCAAATGACAAATCTTAGACAATAAACCATTTAAATTGTAAATAAAAGATAATCCGCTGATGAGTAAATAGAAAGTTATCAGATAACGCAACACGGCGCCAGGGATTGTTTAATCGCACATCATCGCAATTTCCACGAACCATTCTATTTCGAAAAGCTCTCATTGCCGCGAAATAAATCTGAGAAACCTTAAATGGAACACAGTTATTTTGAAAGTCCCTGCTGATGCATTGATCAGAACGCCTAATTAGATCACAAGAAAAAAACATTACTCACGTTTCTAGAAAAGAAAAATATCTATATATTTCTTGAAATTTTGATCGTTAATGTGATTGCATCTGAACATCCTTTCATAATATAAATATTGATATTAAATGTCCATGTGGAGCAATACTAACAAATAGTACAACAAATCAAAGTTTCTGTCGTTTTCGGCAACTTGACAGCTTGGAGGTGGGAGTTTTGGTTATTATTATATCTTTTCCTGATTTATAATTTGATTGCCCCACGTTATGCTATGTTAAGTTGAACTTTGCCAGAAAAACAAGACACCATTAAAGGATATTTTGGCGTAATAGTTTTTAGATGCTCGACGTATTTAAAGCACCAGTCCAAAAATTTCGGATTATAACAAGATATTACGTATGTGTGGAAGCAGAACCACAACAAGAATAAAATTATCTTAGATATTCAGTTCAATTTCGTAAGCAAAATTCGTCAACCTTGTTTTACCAATTGGAAATACAATGAGCTATCTCTATTTTTTTAACATTTAACGTTCAGCCGTTAAATTGATTGCTGATTGTTGGGAAATTTAGGTGTTACGAAAAACTTCAAGGGATACAGTCAAAATTGAATATTTGAAGAAATTTTCTAGCAAAGATAAGTTAACATTTGTTTTTATCAACCTAATACATTGCACGGATAGGTATTAGATTGCTTTAATTTATTGAAGGGTGAACTAGCATGGTTATTGTACAAGGGAAGTATGTAAGCCCAACAGGAGCCTATATCTAGAAAGCGTACTATGCAGGACATGTAAGTATAAGAAAGGAAACCATAAGAAAGTATTTTGAAGGTAATTAGATGAATTAATTCAAGAATAAATTGATTTAATTATTGGCAAAAATGAGAATAAAACCGATATACGAGAAACCGAAGTAAAGAAAAATCGTAACCTCTTATATAAAATGTGGAAGAAATTATTAAATATGTAATATATTATGATATCTTTCCTGTTTTCCAAGCACCAGGAATTTTTTTCTTTTCTTTCACATTTCCTTAGATTTTTAATTTCTACCCTTATTTTTAAGCTGGATGAAAATACTAATAACAATTTATTTTTGTGTTATTTATTTATTGCCAGTTTATTCTTTAATTAACATAATATACAGAAAAATAACAATATCATAATTCCATGAAATATCGTCGAGAAGATAATATACTGAAGGAAAAAAAATGAAACACTTGAAATTCGTGAAATTTCGACCATTTTTAAACCGCCATAACTCGGCGTATTTTCAGTCGATTTTGATGAATCTTTGAGGGCGAAAAACTTTGAAGTGTCTTCTTAAAAAAGACACTCCAAAGTTTGACTTTAAAAGTCATGTTTGCGAAATTAAGCGTAACCCCTTCCGCCCTCCTCTAGTTTTTTCTGTAAACCATGTCCAACTTTAACGATGTCTACGGAGTTGGAAAATTTTTGTCGACTCGATCCACCATAAATGCATTAAAATTTGATCAATTCCCTATGCAGGACTCGAAGAACAAAGTTCCTACGACGATTTGGCACCAAGTTATAGGTGTTTGAAAAAAGTGCATTTTGAGGTTTTTCGCACATAACTCGGTGACTTTTCAACCAAATTTGATGATTCTTTCGGGGAAAAATCCCATTTTGGCTCTACTTTAAGGGAGTAAACTCGGATTAGAATGATGCCTTTTCGAAGCCTTCAACCCCCGAACAAAAAAAAAACACATTTTTGGGCAAAAAAACGTCCAACTTTAGCAACGTGTACCGAGTTGGAAAAAATGTGTCGACTCGATCCACTAAAAGGGCATGGAAATGTGTTCAATTACCTGCGCAGGAGTCAAATAACGAAGTTCCTACGACGATTTGGCACAAAGTTATGGGTGTTGAAAAAGGCGAATTTTGTGGTTTTTTGACTCATAAGTCCGAAGTTTTTCGACGAAATTGTTTTCGTTTTCATGAATGAAATTTTCGTATGTTCTTTGAGGTATGCACGAAAACTCATTGTTTGCGCGAAATCATGAATATCGCATTTTGTACCTTAGAACTCCATTAACAAAAAACTTTATTTTAGGTCAAAAAAGGTTCACTTTAACGATCTCTGTAGGGTCGGAAAAAATGTGGGCCTAGCTCACCACCATTCGTCTATTTTTCCATTCGTCCAATTAAAACAAACAAATTACACTGACGGAAAAAATGAAACACTTGAGATTTGTAAAAATTTAGGAAATTTTCAAATGGCCATAATACGGCTTCTATCGAACCGATTTAGACGATCTTTCGAGAAATTAAAAGCAAAATGTGTCCTCTTTGAGAAGGTTTATCCACACTCAAAGAGAGGGCTCTACGCCCCTCCAAACGAAAAAATAAAAAGACCGCAAAATGCACTTTTTTTAAAACACCCACAACTTTGTGCCAAATCGCCGTACGAACTTCGTTTTTAAGTCGTGCACAGGTAATTGAACACATTCAATGCCCTTTTGGTGGATCGAGTCGACACATTTTATCGAACTCGGTACACGTTGCCAAAGTTGGACGTTTTTTTGCCAAATTATCAAATTTGGTTGAAAAGTCGCCAAATCGTCGTAGGAACTTCGTTCTTCGAGTCCTGCATAGGGAATCGATCAAATTTTAATGCCTTTATGGTGGATCGAGTCGACAACATTTTTCCAAGTCCATTGACATCGTCAAAGTTGGACATGGTTTCCTGAAAAACATTTTTTTTCACAGGGATGCCAGAGGGGGGCGGAAGGGGTTACGCTTAAGTTCACATGCATCACTTTAAAGAAGACACTTCAAAGTTTTTCGCTCTCAAAGATTCATCAAAATCGATTGAAAATACGCCGAGTTATGGCGGTTTGAAAATGGTCGAAATTTCACGAATTTCAAGTGTTTCATTTTTTTTCCACCAGTGTAGAATAGTAATAGAAATTGAATTATTTATTGTAATGTGTATACAAATTCATATCACATTACAATAAATAATTGTGGTTAAAAACATAGTATTATGGATTACTACCAGGGCCGTATTAACCTATTTTAGTGCCCTACACATTTTTTCTTGCCGAAATAGACCAAAGAAAAAAATTAGAAAACAATAAACGAAATTTAAAAAATAAATAAACAAATAATGTTCATCGGGTAATTAATAAAACGAATGCATGTGATAATGTATTATAGCAAATAGAAGTCTCAATACAAAAGAAAATTTTTAGATTTTATTCCAATAGAATCAATAGGGAAAAACGACAATACCTTTATTGAGAATTTTCAAATGAAATGATACGATATACGAGGCCCGTCTATAAAGTAAGTTTCCTCTGGGCCGTTTACAGAAATCAAACACAATTTCATGGAAATATTTATTGCAACAGATACAAGTGTGATAATTTTCAATATATTCGCCGCTGGAATTGAGACATTTGTCATACCGTGAGACCATTTATTAAATACCCGTGTCGTAGAAATCTGATACTTTTCCGGACAGGTGTAGGACCTCTGGTCAGCCGAAAAGGAGAATGCTGTGCGTTACTACGAAACACTGCAGAAATTGCGAAGGTCATACAGAACAAGCGGCGCGGGGCCGATATTGTCTTCCAGTACAATAACGCTAGGCCGCACATGGCTCGTCGAGCAGCAGGTCTACAGAAGTTCTACTGGGAGGTGTTTAGTCATCCACCCTAGAGCCCAAACATCGCTTCCAGAGATTTCCATCTTTTTCCACACCTTATGAAGTTCCTCTCCGGAACAGTGGTTCCAATCTCAGAGTTGGTCCCACGGTACGACAAATGTCTCAAATCCGGCGGCAAATATGCTGAAAAATTGCTGTATATGTTGTAATAAATATTTTCATGGCATTGAATTTTATTTCTGTAAACGGCTCCAAGGAAACTTACTTTGTGGACGGGCCTTGTATATTCATAAAAAATATTTATTTTGTTTAAAGTGGACGATCTTATTTGTCTGTGCTAAATCCTGCCCTGATTGACCACGTAATATGGTTCTATGATAGTATGCAGATGCTATATATTAGTTTTGATGGCTCCATAGTGGTAGTAGAGTACGGGAAAGTATTGTGATCGTGCAAATTTTCCAAAAATTATTTTCAACAGAAATATCCATTTTGAGGTCCCTAGAGACAATTGCCACAATTTTTGGGAAAACATTACTAAATATTTTCAAATTTAACTTTAACATAAGCTTTATTTATCAATCCGAAGAACTGAAAAGCTGTATTTCACAAACTCTTTGATTTTCAAGAAAAAATTAAAAATAGATTTTTTTTCAATTTTTGGATATATATATATATGAACTTATAAAGAATACGTTTCTTTTTTCGAAATATCACTAGTTTTTGAAAATGAATAATTACAAAAATTCCTTTTATTATTAAATCGAATAAAGTTACATGATGGCCACATCAACGTGTTTTAAATAGTGCGTTTTTTCATTGATGGATAAGTACTTAACAAAGTAATAGTTTTTGATAGTTTATTATTTATTTTTTATGCAGTTATAGTAAGAACTCTATTCAAATATAGTTAGTATATCTACAGGGTACATACTGCATATACAGGGCTTTTATTTTATCTCTGAACATATTATTGTTAATGCCTATGTTCAATTGTAAAATAATCATATCAACATTAGCATTAATAGCTAGGCAACCATACTTACTCAGTTTTGTCAAAATTGTGTTAATACAAATAAATTACACTACTGAAGAAAAAATACAAATAATTAATTGGTATAAGAGCGGAAACAGCATTCGAGGTGTTAGAAATTTGTTTTCGGTTGCATAGCCGAGCAGACCACCATGCATCGGAACAATTTTTAATATTGTCGATAATTTTGACAAAACTGGCTGTGTAATTTTCATAGTAAAAGTGCTAGAAGAAGTCACATTTTAACGGAAGAGATGAAACAACATTTTATGTTACGTAGAACAGAAACCCATATCATCTTATTGAGTTATTGCAACACAGTTTCAAATAAGTTCAGCTTCCGTTTGTAAGACATTAAAAGAATTGAAATACAATGCTTACAGGTTTTCAAATCATCAGAAATTATCAAATTAAGACAAAGGCAAACGAACGGAATTCTGTAAAACCGTATTTAATTTAATTAACCTAACTTTATTCGTATTCTGTCGTTGGCTCATTGAACATCAGCACAACATTTTGTTCACTGACGAGGCTACATTCAGTAGAGATGGTATCAACAATACCCGAAATTCACATTGCTCGGTTATTGAAAACTCTTACAAACCCAACGAAGAAGATTAACAACGTCAGTTTTCTGTAAACATCTAGTGTGGAATTATTAAAGATGAACTTCTCGGACATTTTGTTATAAAAGGGCGTTCAACAAGTAAGGTAAATCTCCGCTTTTTACAAGAAGAATATTCATAGGTAGTTCTAGCAGGACGGCGCACCGCCTCATTTTCGTAGGCAAGTAACTGCTTTTTTTTTAATTCACATCACGACCGTTGGATCGGAAGAGGTGGTTCGGTGCCTTGACCTCCGAGGTCACGTGACCTCGTCATATGAAGTCTATAGTTTAAGCAGACAAATCTCGTAATAGAGACAAACTTGTGAACCAAATTATGGATGTTGCAGTGCATTGTTTTGTGCAGTGCCAGGTTGTATTGAAGCTACAGGAGATACTGCTGGGAAGCATTTTCGAACATATGTTAACTTTAAATTACTTCAATAACACGCCCATAACCACCTCGCGCTCATGCTGCTTTGATTGGTTTATAGCAGGGTTCGGAAAATATCCGATATTTATATAAATATCAATATATCGGATATATATCCTATATATATCAACTTCTTGATATGTATTCTTGGTCATTAATATTAATGTTTATATGACTTATTAATTATATAATGCACATACTTTATTTATATTATATTTATTTATTGCAAACAAACACAGTTACTTACTAGATAGTAAAAAAATAACATTTAAATTGTTAAAATATTTGGCATCAAATTGAAAAATTTTTGAAATAAGGACTGTTTTGCTCTTCACTATGTTTTCTCGGATAAATTGAAGAATTTTCAAAGTGAGGACCTTTTTTTGTTTTTTTTTTTGCTCACACTTACTTTTTCATTTTTAACAGAGTCGTGAGTCACTTCAAAAATCGACTCTTTCCGATAAAATAGAGTCATTTCGCCCTAGTTTATATTAGAGCACATGCTTACTATTCATATTGCTGCAACTGGAAAAATTTGAGAAACGGGGGAATTTTTTGGTATTGTGTGTTTCATAAATATCCATGATATATATCATCGAATATATATCACGATATATATCATGATATATATCGTCCGAACCCTGGTTTATAGCATAATCCCAGATTTATTGAAAAATTACTTTTTTGTTGTTGTTACGTTTTTCTACGAACTTATTCCACCGTCACAAACTTATGCATAAAAATATGAAAAATATCCCATAGATGGTGCTAAAGGGGTATTTTTTTAAAATATTTTTGTTTTCTTTTTTTCGTTTGCCGCCACATGTGGCGACCTAGGCGTGAAGAGGTTAAGGTGTTGACACACTGAAAAATGGTACTTTTTTGGGAATTTTATGTGAGGCTCCTAAAAAATTAATTGAAATGAGGTTTAAAGGATTTATTCTGCATATATTGAAGTATACAAAAAAATCAAAATGGCGGCTCAGTCGTAGCTATAGTAAGTGCGCATTTTTTTAGGCGCTCCACGAGCAAAAGCATAACTTTTTGGATTAGCATCTGGAACAAAATAAAAATGTTTTTTTAAGATTTTCATTCGTTTTGCTATAGAAGCACACACGATCACTAAGAAATTAAAAATAAATTATTTATAAAAGTAGTAATTGACAATCAATCTTAAAAATCATGTGTACTTCTTTAGATAATCTGTCTAAGGAGGTACAGTTAAAATTTCGTGTAAATCGGATGAAAAATGCCCGAGTTATGTTTTGGCTCAATTTCGGAAACAAGGTTTTGAGATAATCGCGTTTAAAGTTTCAAAACAGTTTTCCTACATGAAATTTTTAAGATAGGGGCTTACTCTTTTTTTTTACCTCTACTCTGCTATGCCACAACCGTAAAGCATCCTTTCTAAGTTCAAATTATGCTTCTCAGTTTCTTTCTTGAATAAAAGAAGGTCCTTAGGAGCTTGTTTCCTCGATCTTGACGACGAGTATTCAACAGCAAAAATTATAAGTTTCGTAGCTAATTTTCAGTTATAAAACATCATTACTTGGAGGAGTCGTTTGAAACCCTCATTCAATAGTATAGCTACTATGTCGAGAATCTTCTTACCGCTAGAAAATAATTTGGGAGTAGAAATTTAAGAATGACTTTCTTTCGTTGTCGAGTCAACTCAATGTAAAGAGTGGTCTTGAAAGAGTCGACTCATTGTAAAGAGTGGACTTGAAAGAGTCGACTCTTTACATGACTCACGATTCTATTGAAAAAGTAAAAAGTATGACTGGAAAAAAGTGATGAGAAAAAAAAGGTCCTTACTTCTAAAATTTCATGACTCATAATGAGTCAGGAAATTTACATAGGAGTCACTTGACTCCTCGACTTATTTCGAAGAGACAACTCTTTTAATAGACTAACTCATGAGTTACCCATCTCTACTTGCTGCTAAATCATTGTATACAGTGCGCGCCTAAAGTATGGAATATATTCAGTAAAACCAAAATAATTATTTTTTTTTGAAAAAATCCTCGAACATGTCGATTTTCTTTTATAAAAATACACATTTTTGTATGAAAGTCGATTTTCAGTCGTCATTTGTTTTCGAGTACTGACGTCAACCATTTTGTTTTTAAAGGACAACCCCCTATTTTTGTTCTTGATTTTGAGAGATCTTTTCACTGTCGAACCGGCTGTATAAAAATATTGCTATCTTACATAACACATTTTTCGAATAAATGACAATTAAAGGTGAGAACCCGATAATTAGAGTTTTTACAAAATGACCTTGTACCAGCGCTTGTAGCAATTTTTCCAAACAAAAATGATCTTGAACTTCCATATAATACAATATGGTTTCAGCAAGACGACGCATCCTTGCACTAAACGCGTTTTTTTGTTTTTTTTTATTTCGAACATGTAGAAATTCTTCTTGAACATTTTGAATATTATCCAGGCTAATTCTGGGCATGCATCTCTCTCGCGGGATATTCGATCGGTTCTCGCCTGCCAATCCACCTCCTCGTAAAGCAATTGTCAAAAAACGCGCGTTGTGCGGGGTGCGCCGTCTTGCTGAAATAATGTATTATATGGAAGGTCAATCATTTTTGTTTGGAAAAAAGCGCTGGAACAAGGTCATTTTTCACAAACTCTAAATATGAAGTTCACACTTCCAGCTGTCATTTACTGGAAAAATTTCTTATGTAAGATGGCAACATTTTCATACTGGCAGTTCGAAAAGATCTCTCAAAATCAAAAACAAAAATAGGGGGTTGCCATTTAAAAACAAAACGGATGACGTCATTACAACTGAAAATCGACTTTTATGCAAAAATGTGTATTTTTATAAAAGAAAATCGATGTGTTCGAGGATGTTTTCCAAAAATATTTAATTTCGGCTTTACTGCATATATTCCATACTTTAGGTGCGCACTGTATGTTTTGAACAGTGGTAAAAGCTTCTGTAGAATTAGGTGGCTTGTTTGTATAAATGTCCGAAGTGTTTGCAGCGGCGGCTTGCTGCCGAGGCTATTGCGCGCTTTTCGGAGCGTTCGGAGGCGCTTCGAAAAATGAGCTCTCAAAAAATTAAAAAAGAACCTGCTTATAATTCCTTCTGTATATCATTCTTGAAATGTTTATAGATCATTTAAGTCAATAAATGTATTTTTTCAATGTTACATCTATGGACGTCAAGTCATGGGACACCCTATATATGTATTTAGAGGAGCAGTAGTATTAACTCTATTAAATATTCATGAATCTTTTAGGTTTAGTTTCTTGGCGGAGCACATGGTTATTGTTTTTGAAAAAGTTGGAATTCATCATTTCTTCTAATATTTGGTATAAGCATTAGGTGGTTTACTTGACATTTTTAATAAAGCTTGAAAGTGTCTTAGAAAAGTCTCTTTCTGGGATATAAAATGAAAATTTAATACGTTTTGATTAATACAAAAACATTTCAGAATTTGGGGTACTAATGATCTCCGGGGTTTTCTTCTAAAATAACTAAAATAGTACTGTGTCGATTAAAATTGATTTATATTTTGGAGTACACCAAACATAGACTTCCGCACACCACACGTTCAAGGCTTATTGATAAGGTGCCTTTAGAAGCCATCTAATCTTTATATAATATATTCGAAAAATGATTGCTGATATCTTCACCAAAGTGTGGCAAAATAACTGTAGCGAAAGCGAAATCAAATTTTGAAAACCAAATATTAAGTCTTTGTAATTCTGTCCAAGGTTTCTAAAAACGCGTACACATGCAACCTATCTAATAATAAATTCCAAAAATGATGTAATGTGAAATTTCAATGTAAATTCACCTTAATTGCACTTCCGTTTAATTCTCATTGTCATGTAGTTTTGAATGAAATGTGTTTTATTATATGCTATATATGCGCGGAATACAGGAATTGTAATTTGAAGCTGTAAATATAATAATTAATATTTATTCTTTCCAATAGATTTGCATAACTTGGAAGGGTAATTCATATTCCATAGTAATGACAGTACTTTGTGAAACACAAGCCGTGCGGCATGACCACCGCGCCTTGTATTTTTTTGGGTGCGTATTTAAACGCTTGCGTAATTGCCTGTAACAAAGCACCGCGGATCAATTTTTCGAACAAATCCATATACGAGACACCACCCAAAAACTAACATTTAATAATCTCGGATCAGTTAATTAGTTGGGCCGTAGTGTTAACGACACGAGGGTTCGAAGTTTATCGTTAAGAAATCTAGTAGGATTTGTCTGGGGTTTGGTCTAATCCAACTGTTGAAGATGCTTCGATAAAGGAATTAAAATAGTAAACTAATCAAATATTATTATTTATTTTCTATGCGAATTTTAAAGTATTAATTAGTCAAATTTTAGCCATATCAGTATGCATTGTAATCTTTGGAAATGGTTGTAATAACAAACAAGAGTTTAATTTCAATTATACCCACAATAGTCAAATCTGATTTCACATCAAATACGGCATCACTCTCAAGGTTGTTTGAATTGTAGTACATTTTATAATTTTCAAAAAAGTATGGTTTAAATAGTGTTTTTTTTTTCAATTCAATCAAATTATGAATTACCACGTACTAACGTCGTAACCATGCTCATCATTTCACAACTACACTTTTTGCCTTACGGTGTCGGTTCTTTCAAGCTTGTAAGAAAGTTTGTTGTTTTGTTGCTCGATCGTAATTCGGTTTCGTAGCATAGCATCAATGAATTGATGAACGGATTTTGGTTTTTGGTCATTTGTTGATACGTTTTGTACAATCATGTTTTGCATCAAAGGTGTCGAATCGATGATTAATTGTTTGTTTGCCCAAGCGGTGGTCGTCTGGCGCCGCAAACGCCCATTGTCACGTTTTAAAATTCAAATGGTAATTTTAGCAACACCTGATTAGAAACGAGCGTGAGGTTTTTTGCTTTCAAAAACGATCTCCCGATCTTGCAGAATGCAACCGATTAACCGGAACGGCTCGTTCCCACCTTTGTGCTTTATTGTTTTAATAAAGGCACGAAATTCGCATGCTTCGCTCGATTTGGAAAATAAATTCGATCAAGCGATGTCTACGGAGGTGCGAGCAGGAAACAAAAACGTAAACGTGATCCAACTGCAAAACAATACGTTACCTGAAACTTGTACGGTGCAATGTCAACATTCATACAACGGTTCATGTGCGCGTTTTCAATTTTAATTGGATCGAGATTTCTGAAAAAGGTTTCAAGCCGAGGGTTTGACGCGAAGCCTGCGTGTGGCATCGGCTTGACTTAATTGACATTGTGTGGAGCAGAATGCTGGTGTGGTCTAATTTAATTTATGAGAGGATGATGAATGTCGTAGGGGAAACCGATAAAGAAATAAATAATAAGCAATGAAAAGAATTAAGAAAACGGTGTTATTGCGCCTCGGTGGCAGGACTGGTCTTGTTAATGGCGATGAGAGATATGGTCGGCATGAAAACTTCCACGATTCGATTATCAAAGACTAGACTTTGAGCTACGATAGAAGCACTATAGACATCGAAACAATAGGAAATCAATGCTATTCAACTCTAGATTATGTGCCGCCCTTGACACGGAGTAATACACGGCCGCCGTCGGCCATTTTATTTTCGTAATCCTAAACTTCTTATTCGCTCGGACGCGACGCAAAAATATAGTGCAGTTTGCAGGACGAAAATACCTAATACAGCTAAAAATACCGCAATATCTGTTAGAGGCTGTCATATCATTACAAACACCAAGGCGCCAGGTTAAATTTAGACAGCCTTTTTTAAACAGAAACAAAATGACACGTATTCGTCTCGTTTTGATCCCTGCCAGGTAAACTCACATGTACACACCTTCACCTCAAATCCAAAACAGTTAAGACTGAAACCCGACAAAAGCGCGATTCCCAGGAAATTATTTACGCCCCAGTGTACCTCAAACTTTATACCCTTTACGTGACCGGTAATAAAGTTGTAATATAATCCATTCTGTAATACGACGCAATTCGATTATGATTTAGAACTATTCTTGGATTGATTGCCATTTTTGTTTCGCGGCGGCATGTGGATCGTTAAACTCTCTGATTACAATATTATTTAAACTTAAAAGCGTAGCTGGACCGATTTATGGTAATCGATTGGAAAATATGAAAATGTATAAGCCATTATTTACTACGTTTCAATCGCCAGGGTGATTCGATGCAGATTTGCAGAACAATATTTAATCATGAACCTACACACATGCGTACAAATTCTTAGCAATCGCCTTTGTAGGGTGTTTGCTTTGTATCATGAAAACTGCCCACTAGAATCTTGAAAGCGACAACTACACCCTTCAAACATAATTTGTAGAAAGCCCGAATTTGCTGTCAGCTTTTGTTTTGCTTGCGAAACATCAACGTTTTTGGTACCAATAATCAATTTATTCCAATAAAGTTTTGCTTTGGTCAATTTCCATTTTTTGTTTAAATATACCAGAAAACAGTTCAAATTCGATAGTATGTAGACATTATAATTTATCGTTTTGAAGTTCTAGTCCTTGTATTTGATGATGCGCAACGGCCAAAAGTTTTCATGGTTGCCAGACCTTCAGCAATCGTTCAATATTTCTAATTCTTCCTCAGATGATTTCATTAAATCACTTTTCAGGCAACAAATATTGCTATTACGGGCATAATATAACAGTAGGATTTCGTTAGAATGTTTGCAATTCGTGATGGTCACCAACTTAGGCTTTATTAGAAGAAGTACGACAACAAAACGGATACTTTATCTACTATTCTGAAAAAAATTGGGATAAATCAAGTAACTAACTTTCCTTTCAAATACCAAACATAAGCAGTACAAGATGTTTGTGCCCAGTATATCACAAGTTGTACAAACAGACAAGAAATCAAAGGATCATATCAAATAATTTTAATTAAATGCTTGGTGATGCATTAGTCTAGCCCTTAAGAGATAATGTACATTAGCGTAACACCTTTGTGTGGCGTTGAAAGCTAAACAGTTACAAAGACCTAACCACCTTTAAAAATGAGATGAAATCAGCAAAATAATAAGATCATTTAAGTATTTACATAGGGATATCTCAAAAAATTGTAATGGCAAGGCTTAAAGTTCTTCTTCTAGGGTCGATACCAACGAATGCTACAGATAAGGGTATGTCGTAGAAATTTTTTAAATATTTTATCGTTGATTTGGAATGTTGCATATAAAATACAATAGCAATATTTTTTTTCCATTCAAAATTGAATGTAGAACTGGAACTGACAGAAATATAGAATTAAGGTCACGAAAGTATCGTCAGTTGCATCATTCAAGTAAATATTAGGAAGGAGATAGTGTATTCGTATTTTGAATGACTTCCAACGAGTTGTTTCGTAGGACAAACAACGCATCCATGAGGGACGACAACATCCGGAACGGATAAAACAGATAAAACAAAAATCTGCACTTTCGACACCATTAAAATCATCACATTTGTGGATACATTCAAAATAATTAATGGTAAATAATAACGACTAATATAATGTTTTGTTGATATCACACAGATGTTGTTTATTTCTGAGCATAATTGACTTCTACAAGGCCGTTACTAAAATTTCTGTGAGTAAAAAAACAATGTTTAACATGAGTAAGATCATTAATATCTTAATATCGTATACCTTTTAAAATGTTTGTATAGGTTAATGTTTTGTATTTTGTATTTTATATTTTCTCTATAATTGGATCTGGTCTGTTGAGAAAAAATTATTATTATTATTAAAAGCATAATCGTAATCAGCAACAGGATAATAAAAACATTGGAACCAACACTATCAGAAGCCCAGAGCGCATTTACGAAATAATGGTGTGTTCAGGATTATATATTTACGATGCAACAAATAATAAACAGAAAAATAAGATGAGGGAGCATACATCGCATTTATAGACTTTAAAAAGGCGTACGACAGGATCAAAAGAAGATAAATATGGAAAATACTACGCAGCAGGTGGATCAGAGTAATAAAAAGCAGATATATCATTAGGAAAAACATGAAATCCAAAAGCTTCAAAAATAAGGAAGGTTTGAAACAAGAAGGAAGCATAATCCTTCTGTTATTTATCATATTGATGGATAAAATAATAAGAAAATGCGAAGAAAGGACGAGCAAATTATACGTCATACCAACTTGACAAATTTTGAAATAGCCAGCTTTTGCTGGATATATTCATAATGTCAAACAGCAAGGCAAAATTCCAGGAGGATATAAAAATATGGAAAAGAGATATTAAAAATGAATACAAAAACCCAAATTAATGATGAAGAACAGCAGGAGATGAACTTACATGAAAGACAAAAGATTGACCAAGTAGAAGAGTATAAGTATCTAGGAATAGAAATAGGTAGCAAAGGATCATAAGAAAAGGAAATTCATACGAGAATAAAGAACACAATAAAGCTCTACTTCGCTATGAATAAGAACTTATAGAAAAAAAGGAAATATCAAGTATACATAACATTATGGGTGTGAATCATGGATTCTAAATAAGATAATAGAGTATGATACAGGTGGTGGAGATTAGGTACTTACGGAAAACAAAACAAGTGACTAGAAGAGATAGAATTAGGAACGAGATAGTAGGGAAAGAACTAGGATTAGAATAGATAATAACATTCGTAGTTGAGTTGGTTGGGGCACCTGACAAGGATGAACAACAACCGACACCAAACGACCAAAAAGAAGGGAAAACCAAATAAGCATTTTAAAAAAAGAAGAAGCGAAGAAAATGAGTTACAACAGACCTGTAGCTTAGTCGTCCGAGCATCCGCCCGGCCAGCGGGTAGTCACGGGTACAATTCCTGTCTACAAACATATTTTTCTTTTCATCATAAATATACCTACTTAAGGCTCAGTAAGAAAAACTCAAATTTAATCATATATATACTAAAAGGAACATTTACAACTTAGAAAATATGCACGCCTCTCTTTTTAATTTAATTTTTGTGAATTCAAATTTTTTCGAATTCATGCTTGGACAATGTTGATGTGGTCATCATGTAACTTTCTCCAAATTGATGTTGTAAAAGAAATTTCTATGATATTTTGCAAAAAAAGTTGTTCATTATGGCGTTTTGTAGAATTTGTTCATCTAGGTTTGATGTATCATCTCATAATCATCAGACAAAAAAAATGATTTGTTTTTTCAAATATTTTCAGGTCCAAGTAAATTCTTTGATACATACTAGAACAAAAATCTATAAAGACCTTTTAATTGGAATTTGTTTTACAACTTAAAAACCCCATTAAAAAAAATTTAATCGATACCGAAACAAACAAATTTGAAAGAACTTGTATAAAAAAAGCCCGGAATAACAATTTTGTAGCCAACAATAAAGTCCACACACTTTCTATTTTTAGTGAAAAACTTTTCAAATTCATACTTAAAAACCATTTTGGAAGTTTAAATTTTCTCAAAAATCAAAAGGTTTATGAAATACATTTATTAATAATAAAATATGCAGTACGTTGTTATCTTCATCATTTATTTAAAGGTTTTTGTAATATATATATATATTTTTTTTTTGGGAATATCAAAAAACGGTTTTCGAAATTTTACCAGAAGCTTTTCATTTCTTCGGATTGTCAAATAAAGCGTATGTTAAAAATTTAATTTAAATTTTTTTATTAGTGTATGAAGTAGAGCGTCCGCAGACGGACAAAACATTTCTTCCAAAAATGTCGGAATCGTCTTTAGGGATCTTAAAGTGGACATTTCCGCATTTTTATTTTATTTTCATGATCATAGAACGTTCGCATACTTGGTACGGAGAAAGTAAAAATAATTTTGTTCATATCACACATGTTTTTTTTTTCTTTCATAGTTGCGGCCTCTTCAAGGCCATTCATTATTAAAATTATTGAAAGTAAAAGAAACCTGTAGTCATCTTTTTTTAAGCTCGTTACATTCGCTTTAATAATCAGTAATTTAACCATGAACGCTTTCTTTAATTATTGTCTTAAAATCCGACAATGTTCCAATATCCTTATTACCGACCGACCAAGTCCTTGGAAATTTCCCACATATCCCTACTCATATAAAAATCCTTAACGTCTCTTTAATTATTTGGTTTTCAAATATTTTTAGGTCTGAGTAAATTCTTTGATATATACTACAACAAAAAGCTGTAAAGACCTTTCAATTGGAATTTGTTTTACAACTTAAAAACTCCATTTTAATTTTTTTTTATCGACATCACAACAAAAAATTCTGAAAGCATTTTTATATAAACAATTCCGTTCGCAACAATAAAATCCACACACTTTCTATTTTTAGTGAAAAACTTTTCAAATTTATACTAAAAAAACATTTTGGAAGCTGCTTCCAATAGAATTATAAGATATTAAAATGGTTTCCAAATTTTAAAAATACATTTATTGATCCATCCAAATCACTTTCAACTAGAATCCTGGAAAATAAGCCAGGTTATCTGAAGCCTTCTATTTAAAAAAAATAATTTCTAAATAATGCGCGAAGAAATAAACTAATAGCTCCTTAATATAAAATCCCAAAATATAGATTTGAATTTAACTTAAACAGTTCATAATCCCTTTAATATCATGCACCAGATATACGAAGATTTACAGGACTCTCCCTAAGGATCATGATTTTAGTTTTAGTTATATTACTGTTTAGTCCGCAGTTGTTATAGGCAGTATTAAGGCGTTCGACTAAGCTTAGAAGGTCATGCCCGCATCTGCAAGTACGACTATGTCGTCCGCATATATTTTAAATTATTTACCACTTCCTGACCCTCACTATACGCGTTAAACATCAGGGGCGAACCCCACGAAACAAGTTTATCTCTTTTCAACGCTAACCCCGTTTTTTTTTACCAATGTAGGTTGCTAATAATTCTAATATCACGATTATCGATGTTTCTCCTTTCAAGATATCTATTCACTATTCGTGCTGAACCTATCTATCCCAAGGAATGTTCCGACCACAGCCACGTCCTAAAGGCTTTTTTTTAAGAATCGTCTCTAACCGCATCCACAGATAAACTATGAAATTAGTGATAGTCAAAAGGGACTGAGGAATAGAATAGGCACATTGTTTGGTACAAAGCTTTTGATGCAATGATGCCTATATATGAACCAAAACACATGCTTTATTGATTTTGAAAAACTGTTTTGGTATTATACCTGTGCAGTTGATAAGGTCAAATAATGTAACCACATCGATCACTTCCGAATTCTTAAGTTTTACGAGTTCTATTGAAACCTCGTCTGGCCTGGTGGCTTTACAACCCTTCGTTTGTTTTATGGTTTGCATCACTTTTCTCGAAGAATCTCTGATCCCGTTTTGTTATCATCATTGATCACCAGTTCTGGTCAATTATCTATAATTCACCAATATCCATCAGTTTTTTTTGTTAAACTGATAACGATTGCATTCAGAATTGTTTTCGTACCAGTAATTTCTTTTCTTTGATCTTCTTGTGCATACTTTTCTAAAAAAAATCTTCTTTCTGCCATCCAGCTTTGTTTCCGTGTAATGTTTAATGCATTTAAATTCCTTTTTGGATGGATTTCCATTTATTATCTGTGGCTACGTTTGTAATATGGATTCATTTTATCCTTTGTTTTCTGTAGAATGACGATTTTTGGTGAAGTTTCTTAAATTTGGTTCTCAGCTACCACGAGCTTTGGTTACAAAGGTTGGCAATGACTTATGTCAGTTTGTAACATGGTTATATCATCTAATATATTACCATTCAAATAAGCAGCTTGTTTGATGAATAATAGCACTGTAGCATATCCGTTTCTACTGCACGTGCACAAGCTATTTTCAACCACAGTTATGTTTTTTAAAGTTTTATATATATGTATATATATATATATATATATATATATATATATTCGGCACCTGCACAATAATTGCTTTTTGTTTGAGAATTGTAACAGAATGAATAGCTATCTAGTATTCTGGTTCTGTACTGGTGTATTGCTTACAACTTGCCACATATTTCAAAATTTCAAATAAAATACGTGGTGTTCCATTTTTAAAATGGTTTGGTAAAATTTAGATATTATCAGGTACGGATAGGAAATTATATCGCTGAATATTGGAGATATTACGAGATTTAAAAAAGCAAACAGGGAAGTCGCTCAAGAATAGATAGAACACCAAAGGTTATACCACTGCGAAAAACGGAAATTCTTGGTGTTTCAGTTACGTCATGCGTAATTGAAGAAGATATTCATTATTTGAATAAAGCTTTCAAAGGAAGAGAGATGGTGCGATAGGGCATCGAATAGCGAAGATATATTGGAGGGATCATGTAATAAATGCAGAGTATAGGTACACCACAGTTTCATGAGTACTTTGGTAGCTTTATGTAATTCCGAGAAATATTCACTGATTATGTAAGGAGGACCGTCAGAGAAGGTCTGTAAGAAAATTAACATCTTAGCTCAAAAACCTCCTGTAGCAATCAGCACTGACGGAATTTGTTGCATATAGAAACAATTTGATTTTCTGACGACATCTGGCATATTTTCGATTTCTGGGGAAAGTACTTGCAAAGGTCATTGGGCCGAAGCCATCTTGCAGGCTATCGAAAGCTCGTAGAAAGAACGCAGTCCATGAATGGAAAAAAAGTGCAAGACAGATTACTGGAAAAATACACTAGGTCCAATCCAATTTTTTCACTGACTTCGCTAAGTAGAGCTAAACAACTATTACATTGCCCAGTGAAGTATCATCTTCACAAGATAGGTAAAGTGGACAACACTATTTGTAGGCAGGCCCTAACTGGAGGAATGACGATAACGCCAGAATAGATTAGGGCATTACCTGCCAAAAAATTAACTGACCTCACCAAGAAGGTTGAATTCCTGGGAAGCTATTGCAGTATGGGACTAGTACAAAAGACCTAACCAGGTCGCAGTGTTGCACGGCTCACCCCATATTAAACAAATACTTCAACCTTCAAGAAATGTCAAAAATTCCACGAGAATTGTCAATAATTAGAAAACGAAGACTTGAGGATCAAAAGGTCAATAATCGGTTGGGCTCAGTTCACTACTACAAGTGCAAAATTGAACCTTAATTTGAACAGTCGTGAAATTATACCATAAAATCCATCAGTATTTGTTAGAATTGTTCCTATCAACAAAAGGTCTTGCCATGACGGGGTCGGGTCGTTAAAAAGCCTAATATGTGTAAACTGAAAAAGACATACGTCAACGACGTATTTTTTTTATCGTGGAACGTGCCCACTTCAAGTTCACGTTTTACTGCCTGAAATGCATCGTTAACCGCTTTGTTTCGGTGTCGGTGGTCCATTCAGTCGCAAAAAATGGCACCTACCTTAAAATTCTACGGTGGCACAGAACGCAAATTAATTTTATGAAAATTAGCATGAAACTACCATGTTAGAATCTGTGATTTTCAATCACCAGAAGGTGTGGGTTACACGGATTCGCTCTATAATTTGACACGAATTCTCTGAAAACTGGCTAACGACATTATGCCCCATTGTTTTCCAAGTGTGTAACAACTACAAGTCGTAAATCTACGTCAACTAAAATTTGATTCCTTGTTATTCAAATGTAAATTTATGAGCCCTTACTGAAAATTTACTACCGGCACGCAGCACACCGGCCAAATCAAAAATACAGCTGTATGGATTTCAAAATTCATATTTCTGATGCTACTGGTTCGGTGATATATCCGCACGCGAAAACTGCGCACAGAAAACTGCGCACAACGAAAACTCCGCACACGAAAACTCCTCACACGGAAAACTCCGCATACAGAAAATAACGCACACGAAAATTACACATACTGAAAATGCTCACACGGAAAATTACTCACTTTTATCAATTCTCTCAGGGTGCACACAACAAATATTTTTGCTATAATGATTACATTTCACTTTAGTTTCAAAGCAACAATGTATTGTGTTTTTAAAATTATAAATGTCTAATATATTAATTTGAATAAATGTTTGGAAGATTCTAATCTATTAGAATCTTCCCTCTAGGGTTGTAACACTCTAAAGCTTATACTACATTTACGTTACAGAGCGTGTATTAATAAACAATTGATTCTACTGTTTCGTATATTTTAATTTTCACAACTTCTGCGCCTGTTCAAACGAAAGTATTTTAAAATACAGTGAAGGGGTGTAAATGGATTTTCACGAAATCATAATCTAGAATACATTTATAGTTATTCTAGAAAGTTTAACGTCGATGGCTATTATTTTTCTATTTTTTTCCAGTCGGCGAACTTGGTAGAAATTTTCACAACTTCGATGCCTGATTAACTGAAAGTATTTCAAATTCCAGTGATCTCAAAAATAAAATTCAAGAATAACACTCCGTCGCGCTGTTAAAATCTAAAACACCGAACAAACTCACCGGTGAAACTGGAACCGCCGTATCATTTGACCTTTACCCCGGAGGCAATTAGTATCCGGCGTAGATGTTTGCAAAAAACACATTCTTTCGTCGTCTGTTATCAGTCCTTATCTACGATGCATGAACGCATTCCAGATTAAATCTCTTTTTAGTCATTGAAAACCGTTCGATTCGGCAGTTTACCTTCCACCGAGTGAGTGAGTGTTCGTGTGTTTTAGTGTGTGCAGAATATTGAAAATTACATTAATGGAAATGGATTATCAGATATGATATAGTGCCTACTATTGGTAAGCGATTAAATGAAATTAATTAAACTTTATTGAATTAATAATTTATTGTGAATTTTTCAATGCGATTTAACACAAATAACGATAGAAGTAGAGAGACCATCCGGTCAATAGCTCATTTATGTAAAATTTATTGAATGAATTATTCACAATAATGATTTTTTCAATGCGATTTAATATCTGAATACAAAAATAACGGTGTAGTAGAGACCATCAGGTCAATAGTTTATTTGTGTTATGCTACAATAATGTATACAAAAAAAATACGGCATTAGTAGAGAGACCATAAAGTCAATAGCTCATTGACAAGTCGTACAGAATCTTATAATTACATGTACCTTCTTACCGAATACCACTTGCAGTTATCTTTCTCACCATCGAATGGGTTTATTTTCTGGAGCAATTAAAAAAAATATTCATTCAATGGTTAATTTTTAAATCGTACAATTTTCGATTTTGGTGTGTTGCTGTTTCTTTTCAATCTCGGATTTGGCACTCATTTTTATTCGAAATCAGAAATCTATAATTTTTGTAATTAATTTTAAACTCCTAAAACGATTTTCCCCTTTGATTATTTTTTCTATCCTTCTATGCAATTTTTGTTTTCCCATTTTTAATTTGGAAAGTTGCTGTTTTGTTTTAATCCAAGGTGAGAAATCAAAAATGTTTATTTTTTTACATAGAAGTTGAACTTTTAATATTTTTTTTTACAACTTTTAAATTCGTAGAATGCAGATTTCGTTTCCCCGGACAATTTTTAGAATGTTGTCATTTGTTTTCAGCTATAATTTGGCAATTGTTTTAACGGAAAATCAAAAATGTATTGTTCTGTTTATAGATCTTAATCTTTTAAAGCAAATTCGGTTAATCAATTCAATGATTAAACCAATGCAGAAATTTTATTTTGATTGGAATTTAAAACTCGTTACACTTGTAGAATTTTACAAATTCTACTGCAATTCAATATATTTTTTCTCATTTTTTATCATAGAGTGCAAATTTTAAAGTTTAAATGAATTTAAAATTCGTTACACTTGTAGGATTTTACAAATTTTATTACTTAAATAAAAATATTAATTTTCAAAAATTCTATAGTTATACATAGTTCATATTTTTAAATTAATTTATATAGTATGTATATCTTACTACTGTATCTCGTCACAAACGTTTCAACAATTAACTATAAAATCATTAATTTATTATCAGGAAAGTAGTTGTTTCAATGAAAGTTTGTTGCATCCTGTTGTTATTTGACGTCTTAATTATATGAACAATATATGTATTAGATGACTACCATCAATTTCTAATTGAATTCTAGAAGATTATAGATTAAAACACTTACTTTGTTAATATCACACAACAAAGAAAGTGTTTTAATTGACATTTCAAGATATATAATGAAGTAAACGCCTCCACTGTCAATCAGTTATTGAAGAATGTTTGCATTTAGACACACCTGATGAAAACATTAAATCGTAAGCCGAGATTAAATTATTGAATCCACGCCCCTAACGTACTTTTCCCAGTTTTGCTTGCAATCATTATTTTAGCAGAAAGCTTCTGTTCTATTTCTAAAAGAGGATACACAATAATTTTTGGGCTCTATTTGGGCAGTGCAAACTGAATAATTTAGATATTCTAAAGAGTCTCAGCATCAGCCAGGAATATTATTGTTTCCGTTAATAATAATAATGCTTTACGTTCTTACGTCTGTATTTTAAAATTGTTATTATAATTTTCTGTTTATTTTAAATAAAACTACAACTTTTTCAGTTTCGTCCTAATGTAACTTTAAAATTAACAGTTAAATTGCTCTAATCAAATCAAGTACTCTTTCTTTATCGCAATAAAAGTTGCGATAATATGAATTAAAATTCGACGATGAAAAATTTACTTTCTCTAAAAAACTTCTGTAAAACCGTTTTTATTTTTGTTAAATTATTGCAAATTTTGCAGTTTTGGCGTAAATAATGTATCTGTAAAACTCATCAATTTTAAGTGCTCTATCTTCGCTCTAATAAATATGATGGTGCTATTAATTAAATTTCGATGACGAAAAAATGACCTTTTCTAGAAAAACTACAGTACAACCCAGATTTAATTTTAAAATGATTGAAATGATTTTTCAGTGTTAGCCTGAATGATTTATCTATAATACGCACCAATTGAAATAGCTCTATCTTCGCCCTAACAAATATGGCGGTGCTGTTAATCAAATTTCGATAATAGAGTTAAAATGTTTGTAAAAAAAATCCTTATTTATTTAAAAAATGGTGATGTGGCCATCATGTTACTTTCTCCGACTTGATGGTATCATTTATATTTATGCTTTCATGGTTTATTTTCAATTTAAATCATATTTTAAATGTACATCGAGCGTTTTGTAGACTCGGATGAAACTGACGTTTAAAACGTCAAAATTATGAAATTTGAAAAAATTATACTTCAAATTCAAAAATTCAGTTTACTCAAAAACTAAAGAGATTTAGAAAAAAACTTATTCCTTATAAGCTGTTCATTTTGGTATTCTCTACAATTATTATTAACATAAATTTGCTGTAACTAATGCAGTTTCAGATTTATAAACCAAAAAAGAAAAAAAATTAATAAATTTTTTTCTCGAATAAAAATGATTTTATGAAAAATGTTTTCAAGCAAAAGATGTTCATTTCTTTGTTGTCTTCAATGTTTGTGTAAATGTTTTTGTGATATTTTTCATATTTAAGAAAATATTGGCAAAAAACAAAAAAACGGTTAAGGTAAACGCCCACTTCCGGTGTACGAAATTTTACCAAAAGCTTTTCAGTTCTTGAGATTATCAAATAAGACGTATGTTGAAAGTTTCATATCAATTGCTCTGTTAATTTTTAAGATACAGCGCACACAGACAGACACACACACACACACACACACACACAGACACACACACACACACAGACACAAAATTTTTTTTTCCAGAAATTGTTGAAATGGCATCTAGGGACCCCAAAACGGATATTTCCGTAAAAAAATTTTTTGAAAAAAAAATCACGATCACAATACTTTCTCGTACTTCGTAACGGAGAAAGTAAAAAATTACTGAGAACTTTAATTTTAGCCTAAATAATGTATCTTCAGAACTCATCTATTGAGATCTTCACCTTAACAAAAATGAAGATACTACAAATAAAATTTTCATGAGCAAAAATTGACTTTTTAGGAAAATATTTATTTTCAGAACTGATTTAATTTTTTTAGTTATAACCTATTTTCATTCTAATAAAAATGATGCTATAGTACAATCGCGTAGAGGTGACACACTCAGGCTTTTTCGTACTAATAATCGCGCCTAAATAAATACCTATACTCGTTCGCAGGCTTGAGAAAAACGAAATGAAATACGAAACGTATGTCGATATGTAAATTCAAGGGCTAAGTGCAACGTATGTATTTTCTCAATCCATCTATTCTAACCTCGAAATTCACGTGCTTGTATCTGGTTTTGACCGTCTCCGATTTCGATTTAGTTGAGAGCAGAATTTATTGGATCCATTTCATTTATAAAAAGGTTAAATTTAATGAAAAATTTCCAGTTGTCTTTACCGATTGCCGAAAAATACACTCGGGAAAATATTTTCACGCTCGAGAATTTTTAAATTTCCCGCCTAGACTGAATCGAATTATTTTATGGACATACGTTTACTAGAAACTTAATTCAAGCAATATGGAGCGATGAGTCACTGTCACCTCTGGGCGATTGTACTATATCACTGCAATTTCAATGGCGAAAAATTGACCTCTGTAAATCCCAAATTGATTTTGACAAATTATTGCAAAATTTTCAGTTTTTCCCAGAATAATGTATCTTTAAAACTCACCAATAAAAATTGCTATATCTACCCTAACAAATATGGCGGTACTATCTAATCAATAGAGATGAACTTTTCGTAAAAAAACCTTCGGAAAAAAACATTTATTTTCAAAAATTTTGCAGTTTTAGTCTAAATATTGTATTTTAGAATTCGGCAATTGGAATTGCTCTGTCTTCATCTTAGCAAAAATGGCGGGATTATCAGTCAAATTTCGATGAGCAAAAATTCACTTTCTTCCAGAAAACCTCTAAAAAACGCAGATTTATTTTGAATAATGATTGCACTTTTTTTTAGTTTTTACCTGAATAATGTATCAATAACTAAAGTTGCACTATCTTCAATCTAATAAAAATCGCGGTTCCATCGATCCTATTTCAATGACGAAAAATTAACTATTGCTAGAAAAATCCCAAATTGATTTTGACAAATTATATCAAATTTTTCAGTTTTTCCTGAATAATGTATGTTTAAAACGCACCAATTAAAATTGCTCTATCCTCACCTTAACAAATATGGCGGTACTATTAATCAAATTTCGATAATAGAGATGAACTATAAAACCCACATTTACTTTCACATATTACGGCAAACTTTACAGTTTTAGCCTAAATAATGTTAGAAGTTAGCAATTGGAATTGCTCTATTTATGTATTTATTTACATGCCATTCAAACATGCATACAGAGTAAATACAATTTGTAAAACATATGTAATAAAATTAAGTACAAGAGTTTTAAAATGGTGAACACCTGAAAAAAAAATTTAAATACGAAATGGATAATAGTTTAATAACTCAATTTAACCTTATCTGTTTAAGGCGTCTTTTAAATAAACTGTACGGTGTTTATACAATCTATTTCGTTAAAATTGTTGGTACCATCAATAAAAATTTTGATGAGCAAAAATTGACTTTTTTTCTGGAAAACTTCTGTAAAACACAGATTTATTTTAGAAGTATTGCATTTTGTTTTTTTTTGCTTCAATAAGGTATCTTTAAAACTCAACAACTGAAATAGCATTATCTACACTCTAATAAAAATGGCAGAGCTATTAATACAATTTTAATGACGAAACATTGACTTTTGCTAGAAAAACCTTTGTTAAACCCAAATTGATTTTGACAAATTATTGCAATTTTATTTTTCACTTTCCTCCTGAATAATGTGTTTTTAAAGCGCACCAATTGACATATCTCCTGAATATGATGTATTTTTAAAATTGCCCGATCTTCACCCAAACAAGTATGACGGTACTATTAATCAAATTTAGATAATAGAGATGAACTTTTTGTAGAAAAAACGTCTGAAAAAATGGTGATTGATTTTGACAATTTTTTGCAATTTTATGTTTAACTTTCCTCCTGAATAATGTTTTTAAAACGCACCAATTGACATATCTCCTGAATATGATGTATTTTTAAAATTGCCCATCTCTACCTAAATAAATACGACGGTACTATTAATCAAATTTCACAGAGATGAACTTTTTGTAGAAAAACGTCTGAAATTTTTTTTTCGAAAATGATTGCAAACTTTACAGTTTTAGCCTAAATAATGTATTTTAGAATTCAGTAATTGGAATTGATCTATCTTCAAAAGTGGCGGTACTAACAATCAAATTTTGATGAGCAAAACTTTACTTTTTACTAGAAAGCCTCTGTAAAACACAGATTTATTTTAAAATTATTGAATTTTTTTAGTTTTAGCCTCAAAAATGTATTTTTAAAATATAATAATTGAAATTGCATTATCTTCACTCTATAATCACACGGTAATATCAATCAAATTTCAATGACCAAAAATATTTTTCAATCTTC
Organism: Ocypus olens; assembly: GCA_910593695.2. Classification (NCBI taxonomy): domain Eukaryota; kingdom Metazoa; phylum Arthropoda; class Insecta; order Coleoptera; family Staphylinidae; genus Ocypus; species Ocypus olens. The sequence continues at coordinate 17,980,645 of OU343057.1, forward strand.
TGCTGAGTGTATCTATAAAATCCTCCAATTAAAATTGCTTTATCTCCACCCTAACTAATATAGCGGTACTATTAATCAAATTTCGGGAGATGAATTTTTAAATAATGTATTTTTAGAATTAAGCAATTGAAATCAATCAAATTTTGATGAGCAAAAATTGATTTTAGCTACAAAAACCTCTATAACACAAATGATTATAAACTATTTAGTTTTAAGACTGAATAATATGCCTTTAAATATTGTCAATTTAAACGACTTACTTCATCGGATTAACAATGGCGATGATATTAATTAAATTGCGATAACAAAAAAAAAATACTTTTCATAGAAAAACCTCTGTAAATTCCAGATTTATTTTGATTAAGGGTTGCAAATGTTTAATTTTCATCCTGAATCTTTAATTCGGTATTAATAGTGACTATCGTTTCGATTACAAACTAGTCAAATGGTATAAAGTGAAAAAGCATTTTTAGTTCACATTAACAATGATTTACCTCGTATTAAGATACGCAAAGAGGGTGGAAAATAAATGAAAAAAAATAAATTTAAATGTAATTATTCAAAACCAAACATAAAAAATAAGACAAAAAAATCAAAAAAACCAGCGGTGTCTATTAACATGTAATGACTGCCTTAATATTAGAGATGTGTCGATACCGATATATGTATATATCGGCCACTGAGCCTATAATCGCTATCGACTAGCCACGTCGGCTAAAAAAATTATAATAGTTAAGAGAATATTAAATAAATTTGTTATTAGGTACAAATCGAGTTTATTTTTCTGAAAATAATTACAAGCGGCCCTTGGTTTGCTATTTGTGGACATTTTTAAGTTAAATATTGTAATTCACTAGCACGATCTGTAGGTTTCAACAAGTTTCACACCCCCTAAAGTCGGAATTGGTGAAGCGCGGTTTTCCTTTATCCGATAGATTTTGCCACAAATGTCGACTACAAACGATGTTCCGCCATTTGGCTGATACAAATCGGTATTAGCCACCGAAATATCGATATCGGCTAAAAAATCCATATCGGTTCATCTCTACTTAAAATATGCATTGGCTAAACAGGAAGAACCTTAGATGAAGTAATAGAAGAACACCGAAAAATAAATCAACTTCGACATATGTGCCGAGAAGCACAATTTCGACGCCGTTTTTAAAATATTACATATGGAGAAAAAGAGTCCAAATTGAACAACTTGGAAAATTCAGAAATCTATATAGACACAAAAACATGTGTTTGGAGGGAAACGGTAGTTAGGTAAAAGTAATTTTATGAAAAATATTTTCAGACAAAAGATGTTAATTTATTTGTTATCTTTAATAGTTGTTAAAATATTTTTGTAATATTTTTTATATTGTGCGAAACAAAAAACGGTTAAGGTAAACACATATTTTACCAAAAGCTTTTCTTTTCTTGGGATTATGAAATAAGACTTATGTTAAAAGTTTCATGTTAATTCCTGTATTAGTTTTTGAGATACAGTGCGCACTTTGAATTTCGCCTGACGTTACGTAGATGTCACAAGGTCAAACCAAGGTCACTATGTAACCGTATGTTTCCCTCCAAACCGTTCAACTTTTATCTGAAACATTTTTTTTTTGTATCATTGATAGTTTCAGAGAAAATCGAAAATCCGTCCTGAATTTTTGATCTTTGATAGAACCTCAAAAGTTTTCCCCAGACTTTTCCGCGGCCATCATCCATGGGCGTTACGGATTCATAATAAATAGGTTTTTCCCGTTGAGGCGTTAGGTAAAAAAAACGGGGTTTTTTTACATTCTCCTTTGGATCGGTGTTTTGCGAGAGCTTAAAAAATCATCATTGTCACGCAGTTCTATGTTGATTCACTTGATGTCACATTTTGCGATACTGGATATGCTCTACCACTTCCGCCATTTGTTGCTCTTATATTAACCGAGATATTAACACAGACTTTGAAATACCCTATTTATAGAGGGGATCGATATATGAAATGCATTTGAGTAACCACAGTATCAATGAGCTTTTTGCGGATTTATTGTTATTTAAAATTAGGTTTTATTAACCGTTTTTAGTTTCTTTTAAAGTAAACATGATCTTTTAAGAATTATCGGACTCTATTAATTGCTTAATAATGTTTACCACAATCATTCATTCCACAGACTCCTAAACCATTGCTAGTTTCTTCGGCTTAGAAATGAAGGTCACTACTATAATTTCTCATCTTACGCATAACTTTATAGAGATGGAATAGGAACATTTCCCACATGGTTGAAAGCTAATGGAATAAAATATAATATTGAAATTTTTGAAGATTTATTAAATACAGATTTATTTAAAAATACAATAATACATTTACGGAAATAGTAAATGAACATGATTTTTAAAATGTGTTTGCTTGGGTCTTTCTGTCCTATGTCTAAATATTACCATTAATGCTAAAAAAAACTTCTCTTCGATAGCCACTGAAAACTGATAAAAATGACATTTTGATTAATTGTATTTTTAATGCTAAAAAAACTTCTTGTTTATAGCCACTAAACATTAAATTATATTTAGTCACTAATGTATAAAGATATTTGTTTATATTAGCATTATCACATTGAGCATTTTAAAATAAAAGGAAAAACTATGTTTCACGTAATTTAATAAATATGTGGTATTCTAATAAGATTCCTATAAGATGCTTTGGTACCCCACCACGGCACCACATAAGGCGCTGCTCACCACAATGCGCGTAAAACGCGTGCCTTGATAACTGTAAGCGTATAAAATTACAAAAAGCGCAATCCAATTTGAATAATAAAAACAATATACATTGTATAAATGCATACGCCTTATTGTAAAGTGTAAAATTAAAATGGTTTATGGGATTGTCGCGTGCAGTCCCAGTGATTCAGCAGCGTTTGCAAACGCTTCGACAACCGATTGTAAACACCTTCACATTCGTTTACAGCTTCCGCCCGCTACAATCCATAAATATTACCGAATGCGCGTAAACCGCTGCTATTCTAATTTACGTTTACGAATCAGAACAAATCAATGGCGAGCTTTAGCGGTCATCACTTATAACCCAAAAAAAAATATATCCATTGATAAGGGGAGCGTGTCAAGTTGGCACCCCAATGAAGACTAGAATAGAGTTCATTTTAATGTATCCAGAAGTACTATCAACTTTTAAAAAAGAGTTCTTTAAAAGTGATTTTTTTGGAAAATGGGGTGCCAACTTTACTCCTCACCCCAACATTGTAATCGAATAGTTATGAAGTAGTTTTAGGAAATACTTGAGTTAGTACTATAGTTCCTGATATTTTGGAAAAAGAGTTTTGTTGAATTTCTAGAGATAAAACTGTTTGTAATATTCAAATTCCTATTATTCACTTAATCTTGGTTGAACCAAAACATTTCATTACAATTATGGATTTCTCATAAAGAACTTTAGGACACACCAATCAGAACTATCAAAAATATTTTTTTAAGTCGCAAAGAAAAAAAAACATGTTCTGAGCAACTTATCTGGATCTACTAAATGACTTCAGTAATTCTTTCTTATAAACAAATTCGATATAGTAACGATTTATAGCATTTTCTAAATAAAGTTGTAAATTGAAAATAGACAATTGAATTTATAAAATCCCTGGCATTGAATCGAAAATAGAGTTTTCTTTAGAACTCCTTAAGTATAACCCGTAAGTCAAATTAAAACTCCTAGAACTTAAAAAAAATGATTTTGAAAAAATATTTCGTCCGAAAGTAAAAAAAAAACCTGAGTTCTGAGTACATACATGTTCTGTACATAATAGTAATTCTTTTAAATAGACAAAATTCGATAAAATCGAGGTTGAAAGACCTCTGGTCAATTACCTGTTGAGGTCATTTGTAAAAATGTTTCAATAAATGAATTATCTCTGTCTCTCGACGAAATCGCGATTAATAACATTTTTAAATAAAGCTGTAAATTGAAAATAGAATCGCAATTTGCCATAAGAGTTTTCTTCAGAACTCCTTGACTACAACCCTCGGGTCAAATCAGAACTCCTGGAACTATTAAACTTAAAAATATTTTCTCAAAATTATATTTGTTTGAATAGTTACACGAGTTCTGATTCTGAGTTCTTCTTAAGTATTATACTTAAGCAGTTCTAGAGAAAACTCTTATTACAAATTGCGATTCAATGACACCAAATCTGTATTTTTGAAATTAAATTGTCTATTTTCAATTAAAAACTTTATTTTAAAATGTTATAAATCGTGGTTTTGTCGAATTTGTTTATTTAAAATAACTACTGTACACATCTATTAGATACAGAAAATGTACTCAGAATACACGGAACTTTTTTGTTTCGGACTGAATTTTTAATAGTTCCAGAAGTTCTGATTTGACTCAAGGAGTTCTAAAGAAAACTCTTATAATAAATTGCGAAATTGGAAATCGGCAATTTCTAACTTAAATTGTCTATTGTCAATTTACAACTTTATTTGAAAATGGTATAAATCGTGACCGTATCAATTTTTTTGTAAGAAAGAATTAGTGAACTGATTAAGCAGGTCCAGATGATGTAGTCAGAACTCGTAGAAAATGAGTAAACTCTTTTTTTGTCTGGGGCTTTTTTCAAAAATCATTTTTGATAGTTCCGGATAGTTTCCTACAGTTCTTTTGAGTTGTATCCATAATTGTTATATACTAAGTGAGTTATATTTCGAAATGTTTTGTCTCTGGAAATGCAGTAGAACTCTTTTTCAAAAGTATGGGGAACTATAGTACTAACCCAAATACATCTTAAAGCTAGTTCAGAACTATTCGATTACAATGTGGCGGTGCGGTGTCAAATTGGCACCCCATTTTTCAAAAAATTCATGACAGCTCAATTTTACAGAACTCTATTCAGAACTATGAGAACTTTTCACTAGGGTGCCAATTTAATAACGGTGGCTTATTTTCTTGGGCAACATGCGTAGCGATTGGACTTGATAGGCTATCGAACTTTCGATTATTTTGCGTGGAAAGTTCAAAAAATGTATCTGTGAATATTATGAAAATCGCCCTCAAACACCGAAATATTTTATATAATAGTAAAGCCAACACTAATCATTTTTCAAATTCACCATTACACCATATGTTAGTTAGTTATCACAGCATTCAATGTTTTGTAGACATATTTTGCCCTAGTCTAAAAATGTTTTCGTCGGATATTAAACGTATTGTTAGTTTGTAATTAGTTTAGTTAGAATTTTTTTATTTTTAGAAATATGTAATTTTAATGTTTCCCTGTAAATGGATCATGTTCTGTTGGGAGATAAATAAATAAATAAATAAATATCCATACTGAAATGACGCACGTGGCAATTTTCGGTAATGTACTACGACGCAGAAAATCTTTATTACGAAAAAAAATAGTCGGAATTAAAAATTGATTTTCCTTTGAATTCTAAAATTTTTACGAAAACAATACTTACCCGTAGAGAAATGCTAGATTTGAAGGTATTACAGTATTATATTATTTTCTTCGTTTATTAAGGTATTTTAATTTTCCTACCACATACATAAAAAATAGAACGTTAGTATTATGATATGAATTCTTCTGAGCCTTACTGGTATTAATTCTGTCAATTTATGTAACTGCATCAGTTTTCTAGCACGTGTTTAGATGATTGGAGTATAAAATTAAAAACTGTCCAAAAGTAAGAGAAAGTATTGCCAATGCTACAGTCATGAAACTGAAACCCAAGAGAATGAATGCTTTAAGCTGTACTAGAGATGAGCAATTTGTTTAATAGTTGTTTAGGCGTTTCCAGTCGTCAAAAGTCATTTGGAGTATCTGTGCTCCCGGAAGTCCCACATTTTTTTGTATAGACAAATAGTGTTCAGAATGAGCTCTTAGACTTGACAAAAAAAATAAGAAAAATGTTTTGATTTTTTTTAAATAGTTATTTACGCGTTTTCGGCACTATTTACGACAAAAATCATTTTGCGTGTCTCCGTTCCCGGAAGTCTACATTTTTTTTTATAGACAAAGTGTTCAGAATGAGCTTAGACTTGAAAAAAAACTAAAAACAAATTTTCGAAGAAAAATTTAATTCAATCGTTTTTTAGGCATTTCCAGTCGAATTAAATACTATCTACGAAAAAAGTAATTTTGCGTATCTCGGTCTCACAAAAAAATTATAGACAAATAGCGTACAGAATGAGCTCTGAGACATGAAAAAATGGAAAAGAAATGAAAAAAAAAATGTATCGTTATTTAGACGATTTACGACAAAAGTCATTTTGCGTACCACCGTTCCCGGTAGTCCTACAAACATATTTTATAGTGTTCAGAATGATGACTCTTTTTTTGTGAGTCGACTAATCGCGAAGAGTCGACTATTGAAGTGACTTAACTCTTTTCAAGAAGTTAAAAAGTGTGTCTGGAAAAAGTGATGAGAAAAGTCCTCAGTTCCTCAGTTCGAAAATGTTGCAATTTATCCTGAAAACATAATGAAGACCGATTCCTACTTTCGGGTATGAAAATTGCTGAAACCTGTGCAATTACAATATTCAACTGAGAAATGTCCACAAATAGTAAAAACTGCGTTTTGAGATTATTTTAAGAAAAATTAACTTGATGTACCTAAAAATAAATGTAATCTATATTCTCTTGATACATAACTTTTTAATATTTTTAGACGATACCGATTATCAGCTCAGGTGGATATTATATAATCCAGTGCACCTCATGCAAGAATTAAACAATCGACTTATAAAACTGTAAAAATAAAAGATTTTTAAAAAAGATTTAATTATACAAATAATAATAATAATAAATAAAGTCTGAGTTTGTTTTAAAATTGCATTTGCATACCATAGACACATCAAAACCAATAAACGGAAAACCGACTTTCTGTAACTAGGCAATCAACAAAAAACATTTTTTGCCGGCGAAGCCCCTTCTTGCAAAAATGGGACGCTAATACCGAAAATCTAAGATTTCCGTATACCGATGATGAAAAAGTTCTTAATAAAAGTGGAAAACGCAATAAAATGAAATGATGAAAATAAAAAAAAAACTTAAATAATCTGAAATTAAAAAACCGACTCAACTGAAATCTACTGAAAATCTCGTAGAGAGACGTTGTTATACCAAATCAGTCAAGGTAAAATAACCAACTGAAAACCAACCAACAAGCTTTAAAATTGAACTAAACTGGCATTAGCAGATAAGTTAAATTGCACAAGAGAGAACAAAGAAATCAATATAACCAAAACCAAATGAATACGCTTAAATTCCAGTTAGTCATCTGATGCAGATGTTTCAAAATAATTTAAACAAGACAAATAAAGTACAACTAAAAGAAGATAAAAGTAATATTCATACTTCCTAGGCTGCACTGGAAATGGTATTTTACAGGGTTATTAGTATTAAATTACTTCTTCAGTTCCATGTTTTTATTAAAAGTTTCTTGATACGTATTTCGAGTTTTGCAACTCATTTTCAAAGGAGCACAATGAATAACTGAGTTTACAGTTATTAATTATACACCTTTGAAAATGAGTTTCAAAACTCACAACACGTGTCAGGAGCACAATAAATAACTGAATTTACAGCCATTATTTGCACTCCTTTGAAAATGAGCTGCTCGAAACACGTGTCAAGAAACTTTAAATAAAAACATGGAACTCGAATCAGATGTCAAGAGCACAATGAATACCTGAGTTTACAGTTATTAATTGGACTCCTTAGGAAATATGTTACAAAACTTGAAACACGTGTCACGAAACTGTAGACATGGACAGGTGACCCTGCGCGATAAACCTAAAGACGGCCGAGTGGAACCAAACAAACCGAAATCAGATTCCAACTTAAAACCTGACAAGTAAATAGTAACCTACAGTATTGCCCATTGAAAAAAACAACAATTTCTTTTTTAAATATTACAGAATAAAAATAAACATTAGTTAAAAATATAATAATTATAATATAACGAAACTCGAATTCAAATCACTTCACCTTGCGTTTATAAAGAATGACTATAATATACCATTTCGAGGACTTCCTGTGTGATTCGAAAATCTCCGCCCACTCACAGCTTTTTACAGTGGAACTCGGCGTCAGTTCACTTTGTGTCAGCTTGCCTCAGTGTTTTTCTCGGAAAATTTCGATCTTATAACATAATCTTGCGGAATTTATGAAATGCATTAGAAATGGTTTATATTAAAAAATTGAAAATATTAAGGGAGCCGTCTAATGCAGTGTTTCTCACAAAGGGTGAGTCGCGAATTCTTAAAAAAAACAGAGAGCTACGTATGTAATTGTTTTTATATTTTATTTTGGTATAGATAAACACATTATTAATATTATTTTTCGTTATTTTATGAATTTAATTTTGATTAGTTCTATGTTTGTGTAGGTGCGCCGGGAAATTTTCCTTTTTCGGAAAATGTGCCGCGAAAGTCAAAAGAATTAAGAAACACTGGTCTAGTGTAAATGACCACATTTACAAGAATTTTTTTATTTATAATAAGGGGACACTTGAACTAAAAATTTGTGTTTTTAATTTTTTTAAATTTGAAAATGAATTTTCGTTATTTATATACAGTATGTTGTTTTCATTATGGGTCTGAAACATAATTGAAGCAAAATATCAAGATTTAGGCAATTTCAAAATTATTCGAATTGGAAAAATAACGCGCTTTGAAAGAAAATGCTAATTGTTTAATAGTAATTTGAAAAAATAGTTTATTTCGACGTCCGTTATAAAATGTATAGTTTTTTTCATTAATTTCGGTTCATAAAATATGTGATTCCTGAACCCTACAAAGAGCGCGAAAAAAAGTGCCATAACGGTTAATTTTTACATGCTTTTGCGTGAAAAAACGTGCCGTAGCGGTTCATTTTTTAACGCTACTATAAAATTGTTTGCGCAAAGTGTGTCATGAACGCTTCGCAACACGCCGCGAGTTCCGCCGATAAACATCAAACATTCGTTTCCGATAAGAAAACTTGATGATTATTATTTCCTTCATTTAAAAAAAGTATTATTACTTATAAAAATGATTATGGTTTTATCGAATTTATTTAAAGTTACGGACGTAGAAAATTTTTTGTATGAAACCCGAAAGTAAAGCAACTTTTTTTCACTTGTAGGAATTGCCGTGAAAAAAGTACTACTTTACTCACTTTTTGCATAAATAACTATTTTTTCAAATCAAATCAATTTACATGCAAATGACTAATGTTATTAATACATATACAAAACTGCAGTATGTTCGGAAGAAATTTTATAAGATATTTTATACTCAAATAAAGAAAAAAACGCAGTTTTGAAAATCGAACTTCACGTAAATTCTCCTAAATTTCGAATTTCGCTTTGAAATTTTAACCGTGTATTTTTAAGATGTTTTAAAGTTATTTTAAAGCAGTTCATAAAAACAAAATTTTCATCATTTTGCACTGAACGACCCCCCAAAATTCTAGAAAGAATGGCAAGAATTATTTTAGAAATTCGTGTACTCCCGAAATATAAGTATTTTTCGCAAATCAAAAATTGCGTTCCGTCTATTAATACGTTAAATACAAACTCATGAAATCGATAAATAAAGTATCTATGCAACACAGTTATTACAATACTATAGTTGAAACAATCCGAGAGGTATATAATACCGATTTAAAAAAACCCTTAACCCGCCAATGATGACCTACTGGTCTGTGAGACCGGGTGTGTTAAAACATTCGAATAGCTTTATTCTCCGTTATTGTTTTTTGTTGAAATTTCGAGTAGCTGTCGCATTGCAGAGCTTAAATTGATAAAATATCTTTGTTTTATTGTCAAAGAGCATAAATAAAAAAAAACATGAACTATTAGTAACACGTTTCGAAAAATCTTCAGTTGAAAACCCCGGTGCGTGAGACCGGCGTCACCAGTGATCAAAGTCAAATTTGCGTCACGAATGGCGGGTTAAGAAATATATACATAAACAAAATAAAAAGTTTTCGCTTAGTTGAAAAATAAATATGAAATTATTTTGTACCAAATACACATTTTTTAAACGTTTCATCAAGAAAAAATATTCCGTGACGTATTAAGTACATTTTTTTTTGGGAATAACGTACTTTACAAAAAAATATTTCAATAACGAAATACGTAAGATATTCGATCGACGGCGCCTTTTCTTATTGAAACTTTTTTATAATCAATGATACGTAGAACACGGTTCATTGTTTTGATATGTGTTGTGTGTACATATAAAAGTAAATAAGATTGTAAGCAAACAAAAAGTACATCTGATATGATCCACTTTTCTGACACTCTCCACAATTTAATGACCTATCGGATACAGAACTGTTCAAGTGGAAACATATTTACATACTTTTTGATACCGATACCGATATTTGTTTGATTAACAATAGTGTCTTCAAAAATCAGTAGTGATGTAGAACTTTGTAAGCAGCATTGACCGACTATCAAACGGCGCCGAACGAAAGTAAATAAATAAATCAAACTTTGGACCCTTTGTAGTCTTTTCGAGTGAAACTCTTGAATCTTATCTAAAGCACACAATGCCGGCGATTAGCTTGGAACACGGGAGAATAGATCGTGTGAAGCCTTCGAAAATCGTCAATTAACTGGCGGAAACAATGCGGTTGCATAATGAATGCAATGAAAAAACAAAAGGAAAATGTAATTAGGATCATTAATACTTTATGAATGTGATTGCAACGACGGTAGATCGTTTTAATTAAATTTCTTGATATATTTTTTTTCATGGTATACATGTATATACAATAATTAATAGTAATAATAATAACTTTATCGTGATAATATTAAAAAAAAACAAGATTTAAACTTTGCAATACCATCTGTGAAAGATTATTATAAATGGAAAATGATATTCATCATTGGTGTCAGAGTTTAAGTAAATAAAATATTCAAGATTGGAGCATATTTAGTAAATGATTAGGTTTACTTTGTTGTGTACACCATTTTTTTTAATAATAAGATTGAATATTGTGTCGAAGTTGTAGTCATCAATTATTAACAAAATAATTTACCTTTACAACATACAAATGGTGTTCATAATTTAATAAATATAGGCTCTCAATGAAACTGAATTGAAAAATTCAATTTTGAAATTAATATTTTGATTCAATTGAATTACGGCTTTGTATTTGTATATATTGATCTAATTAAAAGTACTAAAAAAATGGAATTTTAATAAATACATTATTCACAGAAAATTTCAATTCCCACGTAGTGATGGTTGCAACCGTCTGCTGCTTAATTTATTTACGTAATCTATATCGTAAACAAAACGTTAAATGTAACAGCATGTTAAAATTCGTCAACCTTGTTTTATCAATTAGAAATACAATAAGTTATCTCCTTTTTTAACATAACGTTCAGCCGTTAAATGTAACGTTTTGCTAATTATCCGATAAAACAACAGCATTATTTATCAATAGAGAATAAGTTTCTCCAAACATCAGATTAAAAATCAACGTTAAAGGGGCGTTTCATCTGATACACCAAGGCACATGCTTCTTAGTAATGGCGATGTTATTGTTATACCATTTTGAGCAGTTTCTGTGGGTGTAATATGTGTTACTCGGACATCTCCGCCCACGCACAGATTTTCACGACCGCTCGTTTTCACTACTATTTTCTCCAACGAAGAAAACATTTTTCTCTTAATTATCGAAAACTTATTAAGATAAATTCTTGCTAATCCCACTTTACGTAAAAAAATTGAAAAAAAAACAATTATACGGTAATTCACTCTACAGGATAAAATGTTATGTTTTTTTTATACCACTATACAGTATTCACTATTGTCGTCAATATCATTATATATATTACAGTATATTGGCATATCTCTTAATCGAAACTATAGTCACAGTGTAAACAAACAAATATATATATATTGGTAAAACAAATTTATTGTGCTTATTCCAAAATACAATAAAACATTATAGAAATTGTCTATTATTTTATCCTTAAGACGTGACTTGAAAAGGCAAAGGCGATTATTAATTCGCCGCTTTCATAATTTGTTGGTAATTTTATTAGTTTTTGGTAGTTAATTATCACGGGTATTGGAGTTATCCGGTCTGTCGGATGTGTTCACCTAGTTAAGGTGCGTCGATATAGATAGACATACAATTATCATCTATGGAGATTCGGTGGGTTTTCAATTGGCTAAAATTGAAGTTGGCGAAGAAACATCGTTTCACCTACTTACGCGTTATGGGACAGTAATTCCGGCACCAAGCGTGCATTATTGGCGAGTTGGGATCATGGAAATAAAAACAAAGTTATTGATTAATACCAATGCCAGATGTTGCAGCCTAATTTATAATAGTTTTAACGCGTGTATATCATTGAGGAGTTAATTTATAGAGATTACGATGTGGGTAGTGTATTTACTGGGCCCATTTTTATATACGTAACGATAGTTTCAATGTTAAATAGATTGAATATTTTGCTAAGCTAAGAGTTCGATGGCCGACTTCGGCGCCTAGAATTTTAAAATCTAAAAATACTTGTCTGGCAACTAATTACTCGTATGTGGAAGCGAAGGCCCAACTTGCCAAAATAATGTTTCATTTCACCTCAAGGCGTATCGTTTATATGCTTAAAGACCATAAAGCCCAGCAAGGACTTTTATTTGTGGAAATCGCAACGGTGGACACGCGCCTCACTGGCGTGTTCGTACCCATGTTAATTTAAACGGGTGATGCATGTACGGACAGTGAAGTTTTGGCATGTTGGTAGAATCGCGGTTTAGCTCAGTTTAGTTCAGCTGAGCGCTATAAAAACCGAATTCTGGCTCTACGACCTGAATGCAAACAGAAGTCAGATTTTTGTGTTTTCGCAGTTTTCTTTTTGAATTTTGAATTTGAATAAGATACAATTACGCTTAGTATGGTTGCTGTTGGCTAATTGGTATAATAGGAACGCACCGGTTTAATGACCAACTAGATATATGCAAATAAACAGGAGGCAACGGCAAACTGCGAGCTAGCTGTGCCGTTTCCTGGATAGAAAGTGGCCATGCTGCGACGGCGACCGCGGCCATCACCAATCGCCACGACTACCATTTACCAGTGATACCACCTATGCACACACACATCACATACGGTAATACGGCATGTGTGTATAATGCATTTGTGGTGCGATTTTAATAGGTTTTTGCCGATTTGTATGGATCTTTCTTATATAAATATTTACATAAATACTCGCGCATTCGAATATGAATGAAACGAATTTATCAAGATTGGGCGCATTTATTTTAAATGAAAATATGCAATTGCATGTATGGGATTAAGAAAAGGAATTAAGCGTAACTAAGCATGTGAAAGCCCACACCATCACGGACACTGAACAGTTGAACAGGTTCGAGAAAAGGTCCTGTCCTGAGGTATTCAGCACAGGTAGGGTAGCGGCCTTTGCGGGATGGGCGCGGGGAGGATCTGGTAACAGATACACCGAAAAAAGATGAGCACAGGTAGATTCGTCAGGTAAAGGACCGGGCGGCTTTTAAATAAGAAACTAGATGAATTTTAGGTCATATACATAACAAAGTCAACAGGTTATTAATTGAATACAGGTTGAAAGTTTGAAAGTACCCACATAAAATTGTATTTATTTATTATATGATACTCACTTTAAATAATACACCTGCCCCTCGGGGGTGCGGGCCTGTTCCCAACCCGGAGGCAAGGGGGTATTATCTTCCGTTTTGCTGGCCACATCGTATGACCTTTGCTTCATGTGATGGTGCGTCGGGCTGGTTTGTTGTTGGCCTACCGCATACGTCTGCTGCAGGGAGGCTGGGGAACTGTGGGCTCGGTGGTGGGTCGTCTGCAAAGGTACTGTGTTGACGGGGGTCGTACTGCTGCCGCCCCCGGTGCCTCCCCCACTGGATGAACCGAATGCCGAGTCGACTGAATTTTCACGTGAATGGTTAATTGACTTTGAACCGGTGGAAGGCGGATTAAAAAAGGAATCCGGTAACTTCCGCATACTCCATGGCACCTGGAGGGGTCTTTTGGAGTCCGGCTTTAAAACGCTATCGAAAAGGGCCTGCAAGTCTGTCTCGGAGTCCTGGTCCACTCTCACCACCTGTTTCGATTCGTCCTGATTTAATGCCATTTTTTGGCACTAAAATGGACCGTCACTTAACACTGTTCTTGTCCGCACGGCACACTAGCCCCAGCCACTTATCTCACAACACTACGCGCCGCTCACATTGAAATCTACCTGATCTATCTGCAGTTCAGCTGCGGGCACGTACTCTCGGGAAACACAGACTGCTACGGCAACTGCTTAGTTCACATACACGCGGCAGGTAGCTTTGTTTCGCGTCGCTCGTGCGTTCTCTTTCCCACCCGTTACTCGTGCATCCGCGTTTCGAACTATCCGACCTGTATACCTTGAATGCTTCAGGACTACAGACCAGAGCGCTCCGTCGAACGCAGTCGCAGACTAAAACTAGCTATTTAGCTTACAGAATAGAGCCTTCTTTTGGCTTTCTGATTAACAGTCTTGCTCTTCGTCCACCGCACCTACCGCCGCGTCACAAATTCGTGCGGCCGTCCTTGCCTGTTGCTGTCTCTCTACTGCCCAAAGCTATCTCTATCGTTCCTCACAAACGCACCAATCTCGGGCGTCAGCGAGTCAACGAGTTGTTTACTAGCTCAGTAAATTTACTGAGCACCAACATTGAGGCTGCTGGTCCCTCCCCCTTACTCCGACGTCGCGCTCATCAGGATGTTCGCGGAAATTTTAAATCTTTTGAACTTTGTTCCTATCCTATCCCTCTCTGACCGGCCTGGCACCGGTCATGCCGTTCGCATCCACCATATATTCACAATCTTATCTCGCATCCCAGCCAAGGTTATCATATCCATCTAATATCTACACCGGATTTACAAGTCTGCGCCGAAATCCCTCGCTGTCATCCGCGTGCAACTCTTCTCATACGCACACTTTAAGCGCTTATGTTACTCTTATAGACGTCTTATGCGATCCCTACGCTAAGCCTGCTTGATTCCACTCTCTCTATAAAGAATGTATCCATGTTCACCTAACATTTATTATTGCGCCACATACGAATAGAACGAGCTTCTGGACTCATCGCCAGATAGCACCACTGAATTACAACAAAGTTTCCTATTCATTAGCGCCATTCATCAACCACCTGTAATAAAACGCGCCCATTCGACATGCATCCAGATTACCCTTTCACAATTCCTTGGCTTTGTTTACAAAACACTCGGCCTACAAAATAACTCCACGCTTCTTTGGTTGCATATTACTGCTTTGAGCCACCAACGACATTTATTGAAAGCCATAAATCTTTCAATAGCGGCATTGTTCCCACCGCCTCATTCATACCTAAAAATTTTACGACCTGTAACCCAGCCGTCCCTACATGCTCTATAACATAAATGCATAAAGCATATAAAACAATAAACAAGCGTGCTCGCACACGAACACTGCCTTTTCTTCGTCATTCAGCTTTTACTATTGCGCCAATGTAACTAATTAAATAATGTAAGACTACGCTAATAGACATGTCGCAGTAGAGTTTTTAATTATCGTCCATTGTGCGACATATAACACCTACCTCACCATTAAAATACGAGAAACAGTTTCCAATTTGCCGTTATGGCATTATATTTATTTATACTATTTTCTTGCAGAATGCCATAATAAAACATGATTTAATGACAGGTTAAGTCTATATTAGCTACATACTTAATTTAAAATTTTAAAATCAGATATAAAATAAATTGTAGTAGTGATTATATTTACTGAACGAAGCCTTACCTACTATCGACCCCACGGTCTATGTGACATGCGAGTGCGTAAACTGTGTATGAGTTTCCGACCTTCGAGCGTTAATAAGAAAAATGTGGCGATGGGTCGTTTACCGCCGAATTAAATTTTAAAAAAAATATCACCAACATATAATTAATTACGGCTAGGAAATACTGTGATTTTATTAATAAAACTTGTCTCAACTGGCTATCGGCCATCAGGTACTTTTGCCATGTGCATTTGTTCATTTGTACGCGTGCTTACTTAGCTATCAATCACGAAGTACTACTGCCGTGTAGGTTTGTTTATTCGTATAATTGGACCTACTTGTTTGGCTTGTTCTGACTGTCGTCTCTCTGTTATGTAAGTTTGTTTATTTGTGTAGTATCTAATTATATCTATTTTTATTATGATCCGGGTAGCTTTAGATTTTATATACGTTTTATATTTTAGTCTTATTCAAAAATATTCAATTTAATATAATAATTCTTTATTCCAATAAACTTCGGCTTCAAAAACTACCTTTACCGTTGGCACTTCATTAAACGTTTGTTTGCCACAGTGTTGGCCGGTCAATGTGGAGTTGTGGCTGACCCAAGTGGATTCTGACACTATCTAGTGTCAACTATTACTTCGGAAATAGCCGCAGGTTTCACTTCCTAATTGGATTACAATTGTACCTTTAGTATTTTTAGGTTTAATAAATACTCTTAAACATCCTGCCTGAATTCTTGTTCAGTTTACATAGAATTTTAAATAGTGCCATTCGCCACAGAGAGCAGAATTAAACGTTTTACTAAATGATGGCAGTGATAATCCGAATAACTATAGCGATGACTTGTGCTATGATGCGCGAGGAGGTTAGATAGTATAAGCTATGGGCACAATTGGGGCCAATTTTTGCGCGTGCAAAACTTTAATATGGGTAACGACGCTAGCTGCTACTGCAGAGTATTGTCACAGGTATTCTAGCAGCATTAGTAACAAACATAAACACCAGTGGCGGTTTGTAAACTTACGTAACGGAGGCGGCGATAGAGATGTTAACGCGTAACCCCTCATGCTGCTTTTCGAAGAATTGAGTATTGAGTCGCTGTTTTATGAAAATTTCATATAAAAAATATTGTAACTTTCTTCGGTTTGAGGGTTTTTTCTAATATTTTGCATATTTATCGTAATTTTTTTTTCAAAATATATTAGGATTTTAAAACATCTTTATTTTGGCATTCTCTACAATTTTTGTTTTTATATAATTTCATAATTGTAGACCTAAAAATTCTAAATTTCTCTATTTTTAATTTTTTCTCGAAAATCAAACAGCTCTTATGGTTATCATTTAAGTTTTTTTAAATATTTTTATGACATAATTCGTGTCCATATGGCTCTGGCGGTTTTAAATATGTATATATTTGAAATTAAATAAATAAATAAACAATGAAAACAACGGATATTTCTCGATCAGAATAATTATTCGCCCGGGCGGGGAATCGAACCTGCACAACTTCCAATTCAGCAGGCAGATGCCATTTTTCATATTCAAAATTTTCCTAGTGAAAAACAAACAAAAAACTATTACATTTTACCTTAAGCTTTTCATTCTTTTTTATTGTTAAACAACCGGTTAAAATGTGTGTAAAGCATCCGCGGCTCGCAGATCTTCGTAGAAGAGGCTAAGACAAAAATGCCAGTCGTTCTGCAGTACTTACTCTTACTGAAAGAACACATATTCCGCTGCGGTTTTGATCAAATGTTTGTCCTATGCTGCCTTTTACGGTTCTATTATCTAAGGTTATCCACGTTCAAGAATATTGAAAATTGTCGTTTAACTGTGCTATAATAACTGCACATATTCATCATCGCTATATATTTGACCGCTTCGGTGGGAAGCTTTTAGATAATCCAGAAAGCAATTAATTGTGCGAGACTAAACGTTTCCCATTGGAGGTTTCAGGAAGGTGATAATCAAGGCAAGAATATCTTTAATGCAGATTTAGTTTCGTTTTCCAAGACGGGGTTTTCAATGTAACTTTTCTCTCAAGCGACAATAGGTAACTTTGTCATCTTAATAGAGAAATAGCTATTTAATATAAAGGTGTAGAATATTTTGAGTAATCGTGCTAATCAAATCATTTGTATATTTTAAAGAACCGGTACGCGCTGAATCCCAGCACTGGCTAGTGATGATCAAATTCTATTGACTCAGTTGTATGACATACCAGCTGATTTCTGTGAGAGAAAAGCTAGCACTTGATCTTGGAATTATTAAATTTTAAATTCAATCTGGCGAGAAAATATTTCGTAAAATAATGATAATCATTTGCCCCTCATAATGTTATTTACAGTATTTTCTATAGTTCTTAGCACTCTTAAATAGTTGACTTGGAAGGGCAATAATTCCCATAGACAGCCAATATCTCTTTTTAAAAGACCAGGTAGCTTTTACTTATTTTAAAAAGTTAGAATGCCCCACGACGCAAACAGATCATTAATACTTTTCTGAATTGGGCCTCAGTTTTGCAAATCCCGAATACTGAGATAAAAAAAAACTTGGGCGGTCATCTTTGTTCTGGTTTTTGAAAACGTCTTCGAAGGTATGTGGTGTTCTACGCGCACAGCATTTGAACAATATTAAAGAAAATGTGAGTGCCATTACCAGACAAAGTATCTGTCCTGAAAGCACTACCGCTTATGAACACTTGTACCGAGCATTCCGGAATATTATAAACATGAGTGATGGTTGGTTTAGAACATGAATATCACCTGTTGATAATTCGACTAAAAAACTGTTTACCTTTACCGGACAGTTATCTGTATTAGAAGGACCCTGGATAACGTAGTTGTTGGATATGTATCTTTGATTATTCTTTTTGTTAAAGTTTAGATAAACAAAGTGATATATTGCATAAAAAGTATATTTGGTTTTATTAGAACTTATGTAGGTGTTCTTTTAATTGTTACTTTTTTAAAATTTTTATCACTTGCGCGTTTTATTAGTCAATATTTACAAAAGCCATAAAGAGAAAGAAAAATATATTTTTATTGAAAATAAGGTAGACAAGCTGTTAACTCAGAGGCAACATAAGCCTTGCATTAAATTTAAACACAATTTTATTATCCGTTCTTTTTGTTTTACGTTCAACTTCCTGCGGAACACGTTCTCGAAGTCATATTTCTCGTGTCAGTGTGCAAGTCGCGGATATCAATTTTCAAACAAATGCCCTCGAAGGCGGCGTTTGCGAAAGAACCCTTAATTTCTCACCTCATTAACTCTCGGTCAGGGGAATAATACACTCAGGTACGTGTTTTGCATACACAGAACCAGAAACAATTGGTGAGTTGTGGTTTTGAATTACATGTAAACGGCTCGTAAACACCATTTACAACATTGTTGCGATTAGCTTCTAGTTGATGCCGTTTGCTTTGGCTGGCACTAAGGTTTATTGCCTCATTAATAACTGCTACTGAGTTAATGGTTATATTATTACATTCAAGAATATAAAGCCATAATAAGATTTTTATATTTGTAAACATTCACCGTATACAGGTATAACAGCGCAATCACAGTGTTATATTATTATTCTTATATATGTATGACTATACATTTGCGTGTATTTAGTAAATTGTCTGCTTTTCGTCTGGTTTGTTTATATGTTGTCAGCATGACGGTTTGGTAAGCTTTGTGATCTGCATCTGTTGTCTTTGAGAGTTGCAACAAGGTATTATAAGAGGATAAAATGATGTGCAAATAAAGGCGCAAGGAAACTACTATCACGTCACGTGAGCTCACATGCTGTCACGATGTGATTTTTAAACCGCAATATCATGCTTGAAAGAACACTATTATCACGTGACTGTGAGTTAGCGGTTTAGGTGGAGACGGTGAACCACACCAATTCTTCGTCTTCGTCCAAAGTTTAGCATTGAAAATGGATTGTGATAGTAGTTATATTGTATGGGAAGAAGAAAAAGCTGTGGCTGCGTGCGATGCTCTCAGTTAAAAAAAGAACTTTCTTGTAATAAATAAGAATAGAGAACAGTTGGGCGAATTTCAGCGGTTGGTTCCTGAATTACAAACGGATCCGAAACGTTTTCATATGCATTTTCGAATGTCTTACAGGACCTCATTAGAAACAACATAAACAGCATACTCAACTTCGCAGACCTGTGTCAACTGAGGAAAGATTGGATGAACTGTACGGAAAGAAGAAATGTGATATCACGTTTGTCAAAAAGATGTAGACACGACACAAAACAAAACCGTGCTATCACGTGCGAGGTCGGTGGCATGTCGTGATATCAGTGCATGACTGGTAAAGATGGGCGAAATGAAAAAGATCCTCACTTCCAACATTTTTCAATTTACCCAGAAAACATAGTGCTCAACAAATTTCCAATTTACCCCGAAACTATACTGAAGAGCAAACAGGTCCTCACCTCAAAAATTTCATATTTTACAAAATGAAAATGGTCCTTACTTATGATTCAGGAAATTTACACAAGAGTCACTTGATTTCTAGACTCATTTCTAAGTGTCGACTCTTTCAATCGACTCACTCAGGAGTTACCCATCTGTAACCATACTAAACAACACCGCACACTTTTTGCCCGCAACGTGAGGTTGCGTAATAGCACGTGAGCTCACGTTCAGACAAAAACCGGAAAACCTTTAAGAAGTCCAAGCGGGATTAAACCTGAAAGCATCCATCGTGTTTCACCAGTGAAACATAAGTTGTAATTGTTACATTTTTGCGTGTCTATTTTTTAATCGATGGGAATGAATCCATACTTTAAATAAATCGCACTGATTTTTTTATTTTTTGAACTGTTGAGTTTAGAGCTAGCAGGGGAATAGATTTAGTCTTTCTTTGTAATTTTACGTTTGAAAAATTCCAATCATCATTGAAGACCAATTACCCATGCTTCATAGCCTTCCTGTACTCTATGTGCGATTGGAAACGATTATCGGACGACAACCACTTCCCCACGTCTTAGTATCCAATCTGCAATCCAGTGGCGTAGCGTGAGTTAAAGGACTGGGGCGACCTTTTCTATACTCGGCGCACCGAATCGGTGGTATTATGGGTTTGCGTGATTTTCGCGAGATGTTCGCTGATTGGTCAGCGCAAACGCATGTGAAGCGTATGTCACGCAGCCGAAATTTTTTGCCACGCCCGTTGTATGCCATGTGTTCTCGTTTTTCTGTCTTATTTAAATATAGTGATTACGTTCTATCCTTAAATCAGCCTTTTTCAATTACAATTAATTAGGAAGTGGTAAATAGTTAGATTTTGTGGGTTAAAGTAGAAAGATTTATATTTCCGGCACAGAACTAAAATGTGGCAAGGCTGTGTGAATCAGGGTTTTCATAACGTCTCGACGAACTATCACGAGGACGCGGGGTTAACGCAACGTGACCATACCACAGTATAGCTCTAAGCAGTAGTCTCACTCCGAGGCGGCACTTTGATCTTTTGGGTTTCAAATGATCCTCGCGCATGTTACTGCGCATTGTTTACACTCTCATTATTCTGCGATAAATTAATAATTTCTTGAGCCGTTTATATTGACTTGTACGGCAAATTGTTTTAATGGATAAGTCGAGTTGAAAAATTGTGCAGAAAATTGAATCTGGTGTTTTTAATTCGACAAATTGTAAAAGTGCTTGTCGTGCGATCAGCTGTTCAACTTTGGCAATGTGTATGCATAATTTAATTTCATAGGTTATAAACATCGAATTTTGTTTAAAAGTGTATTTGTTGTTTCATAATTAATGATAAGGGCATT
Source organism: Ocypus olens (assembly GCA_910593695.2). NCBI lineage: Eukaryota > Metazoa > Arthropoda > Insecta > Coleoptera > Staphylinidae > Ocypus > Ocypus olens. The sequence continues at coordinate 18,002,218 of OU343057.1, forward strand.
TCGTAATGTTATAAAAGTGAGTACCTATTCTATCTATCCACAAAAGTTTATACAGAATGTTTTTATTGTTCACACTTAGATTTTACTCAACATTCTCAATGGCATTACCCAAAACATTTTACTTAATTCATTCCTGATGTAATTGTTCAACCATAGGGTAATCCTTGTTATGGCAAGGAATGGAGGTTCTTTATTCATGAACGAGTTGATATTGACTACGCTCTGTGTGATAAAAATTGTATACTCCGTTCAAGATAGGAAGTGTTTCATTAGTCGAGAGATTAGGAAGATTCACTTTAGCTCGAGACAGACACAAGAAGACACACAACACTTGATTTTCATCTTTAATCGCTTATAGGAACACGTGCGTATAAGGACCAAAAACAAGGTTATGTTGAAATTCACATATGATTGTTAAATGTCTGGGTTTAAATGGCTGCGCAGTAACCTGCGCAAAGAAAATCTGAAAACTCTAATTTGCTTGAGTGAGACTACTGCATAGGAACTATACTGTGACCATACCACCTATTCGATGCGCCGAGTATAGGGCGCGGGCCCTCATTGAAAAGTCTATTTCAATATAGGTGTTTCTTACATTAAACTTCTAGTCACATTATATCGACCGATAGGGATACCCTGAATTGGGGGCCATCGCTCCTCCTGGCCCCCTATAAGCTACGCTCCTGTTAGCATCCATATGCCATTCTATTTTAACAATCTCATAAAACCTTCGCAATAAAAAGTGCTGAGCAAACAAATGTTGAAGAGCAAAAAAAGTCCTCATTTACAGATTTCACTGCTGTTGATTCTTAAAAGAGTGGACTCTCTTATTCAATTCCCAACAACATGGTTATGTTGTGTCATTCTATGTATCGATTTTGGCCGATGGCCATCATCGGTTAAAATGAAAAATTTACGGATTTGTAGATTAATAGATTGTTGCAAATTTGAAATTAATAGGATATTAGTTTGCTACCATTGAAGGATCGTTTCTTGATAAAAAGTTGATTCTATTTAATCTGAACGTTTATGGATCTGGCGCAATTCTAAGAAAGTCAAAGGCGCAGGTTTTTTGTGTAATTTGATTGCAATATGTTAGATCAGTACTAAATTGTTTTCAAACAATGAATTGCTGATCAACCGGTACCTCCAAGCGTAAAACAATGTAGCGGCAATGTCTATTTATTTCATGGTAATATATTCTCTGTGACATGGAAATCACAACACCAAGAAAGGACAGGAGTTTTTTGACCAAACAGAAACGTTTAATTACTCAAATGTAGTAATTGATTAAAATTCCAAAGGAACGGAACAAACGATGAAGCAATTTTTATTAATAATGTGTTAGGCCCCTTTACTGCTTACACACTCCGCTATTCTTCGTGACATCGATTTACTTTTGAGGGACTGTATCCCAAGCAATAAGCAATTCCTGCCGGAGAGCTTCTAGCGCTTGTGGAGGACTCCACCAGTCGTCTCCCCATAATGTCCCACATGCATAATGGTCGAAAGATCGAGAGGTTACCATGGCAAGAGATTGACATTGGCTTCTTCAAACCATTCCGTAGAGTGTCTTGCTACGTGGGGACGGGCATAATCTTGCTGGAAAAGTGGGTCTTCCAACTGCTAACCCAGTTAGCACACTTGGATCAGTAACATATCTGAGCAAGCTCAAACTGAGAACAAGTGAAATATTGCAAAATGATGTAACATCTACATTCATGTTCTTAAATTCCATTATACACTGGTGGAAAAAAAAGAAACACTTAAAATTCGTGAAATTTCGACCATTCAAACCGCTATAACTCTGCGTATTTTCAAACGATTTTGATGCATCTTTGAGGGCGAAAAACTTTGAAGTTTCTTCTTTAAAGTCATTCATGCGAATTCAAGCATAACCGCTTCCACCCCCTCTAGCGCCCCTGTGAAAAAAGTTTTTTTCTGGAAAGCATGTACCACTTTGACGATGTCTAGTTGAAAAAAATTTGTCAACTCGATCCACCATAAAGGCATCAAAATTTGATCAATTCGCTATATTTCTAGTATCAAATCCTTCTAATTTATTCATGGATACTGTCAAGTTTGAGTAAAATATCCTTATTTTAGTTGGACTTGGTTGCACCTTCTAATATCTCTTCCACAATTTATCGATAGAATACTACCACAGTAGTATTCTATTGAAAATATTTTCCACACATTTCATGAAGAGAATATCAGCCTTTTATAATATTGCATTGGACAATATTATTCCTTGGTGTACCAGAAATGTTCGTGTTTCTACCGTTTTGAAACTGATGGAAAGTCCCCTAGTTTACAGGCTGAATTTACAAATTTGTATAGTAGGAATTATTGTTTAACATACTTTTTCAACTTAATTAATGTACTCGCCACCAACTTAACTGTGTTCATGGTTGATGCACTAATAAGATCAAACGTTTACAACAGGTATATCTAATTTCAAAATAACATTCAGTGATGCCTTGCTTAAGCTATTTAGATTGGCCAGAGGTATTAGTGAATATACAACTAAAATGTTTTAAATAGAGTAAAATAAATACAAATATTTATTATAATGATAAATACATCAAATGTAAAAACAAAACTTTATCACATGTTATCAACTTAACGACCGCTAGGCACATATGTAAACAGTATTATGATGACCCAGATGTGAAGGAGAATCTGCAACAAGGTTACAGAAAATTCAATCGTTATCAAATCGGTTCTGGATACCATACCACTTACCATATAGCAAAACACGAACACCCTAGCAGCTGGATATCTACGTAAAAACGCCCCCGTCCTTATACTAATTGTATCTAATGTGGAATATGCATGCTTGACCCTCCTGGTAACTCCTGCATCCAACGGCGATACCTGCAGTAATCGAGGCACCTGTGACTTATCTGAAACTATCAAATTAGGAATGAATGCCAATAATTCCCAAAACTTTCGATTTACCATCGTCTGTATCATTCGTACCCGGCATGTTCACAAATGCTCTCTGTCTCTGATTAAGCAGCTGGTTGTATGTACTCTAAAACAAAGCGCAAGTGAATTAAACTTGTAACCAGTATTATAATTTAGTACTTCTAGCTTTTCCAACTGGATCTTTAACGCATTTCGTTCGCTCGTTATTGTCTCCAGGGTGCTCTGCTTTAGCATTAAAGTCTGCGTTACCACTTGCAGTCGGGATTCCACATCTTCAGATCCTCGGACTGTGCTCGAGTGTTTAATTTTCTCCTTTAGTTTGAGGATTTCCAATTCGTGACTCTTCATCGAGTTCTGCTGACCTATCAAATCTATTTTGATACCTTGCAGCTCCTAAAATACGTTGGGTTAATATGAAGTTTAGCATTTCCGGTGATTTACTTTGGTTTTCATGCGGAGCTCTTCTTCTACATTGGCACGCAGCTTCCTTTCATTGACTAAAGTCTGGTGCAAATTCTGGCTTGACTGTTGATTGTTGTTCTGCACAGCTACGTACTGTTGTTGCAAAAACAGTAGTTCTTTATTCAGCTCTTTTATTTTGAGATTTAATTCGGCATTTCTTTCTTGTTGGAACTCCAGCTGTTTTCTGAAATAATTGTAGAATACTTTGTTTTTGCAGTTGAACATGTTAAGTGCAATGTGTGTTCTAGTTAATTCACAAGGCTTCTGCGTAAACTGCATTTAGAGTCACATGCAGGCGGTGCATATTTTTAATTTTAATTTCCAGATGGCAATCAATGAGTTAAATATTAGTATTCCAAATACCTGTCAACAGCAGTCTTTGTGAGGCTTACGAAAAGTTATGTATTTTAGACAGTAATATTTATGCAGTATAATTAATTGTTTTAAGGTTCATGTATTCACATTAGAGCCTTGTACAACCCAAATGCAGGCTTCTAGGTTATCCTACCGAATGGCCTCCAAATATATGGCAAGCTTCTACATAATCTATTCCGATTGCAGGTGCATCACACCTCAAAGCACCACTTCCGTTAAAAATATGCATTGAAAAATTATTACCAATATACAGACCGATGACGTAAAATTATCTTCAATCACCACAGCCTTCCACTTCTGCCTCTGGCAAGAACATTTTTAGAAGAGATTCTCTTAGCAGAGTGCTTGCTAGTTCATGAAGTGGATATATTTGGTAGACATTACGTATCGTCCTGGTTTTGTAATCCTAATAGGTCAGACTGCATATGGTATACCATAGTGTACCATGGTTTGGTAGACAACATTGCGTAGTCTATATGGTAGAAATGGATCTTGAGGATTAACAAACAAGAGACAAATCCTTAACTGCCAAGAAAACAGAAGTGCCTTAATTTTCACAAAAAAGACCTTCGAGTACGTTTGTCTAATTACAAGCAGTGGATCGTTATGAGAAATAAGAAAATACAGATTCCACCAGGGCTTCAGAATGTGGTGAATGTTGTTGTACCTAAACATCAGTATCAACAAAAACTACTACACAATATCAGAATTACCACACATAACAACCACCCGAAATATTATCCTGAAACCTATAAGTTTATATGTAATTGTAAATATGAACTTGTAGCTTAAATTTCAATAAAGAGCAGATTGTTAAGTAAGTGACTAAAACAACTATTTTGTTGTTTTAATTTTGATTATTATATTCCTTAAGAATGCTATTCCAAGCAAAACCACTCAAGAATTTTAGTAGTGAAGTTGTACATTTCAATATTTGTAATTAAAATTTCATCAAAATGCAGCATGTTAATAAAATTTTTACATACTTTAATTCCTCAATGTAATTAGTAAGAATATGTGTTTGAGCATCGGCTTCATCAGAATTACTGGGTTTCACCTGGCACAGCTTCTCCTTCTCCTGCAGCATCCGCTGAGCCCTGACTTTGTACTGTTCCATTTGTAGTTGCGCTTCCTGTGCGGATTCATTAGCCCTCTCGTTGTCGAGTTTCAAGTTCCCATGGTCATTCTGCAGTTCTGAGTATAAATGTTGCAAGTTTAAAATTTGCTTGTTCAAGTCTTGATTTTCTAACTCCAATCTGTTAATTTGCTCTTCGCAGCGGGCCTGCTCCTCTAGCAAATTGTAACTGGAGGCTTTTGAAGATAGCACGGCGGATTCTGTGCCAAGAGGTCGCTCGAAGACACTGAAATCTTCGACGATAATGGGAGAGGAGGATTGTGTGGGGGTTACATATGGGCTACCCGTGTCTTCAGTCAATAGTTTTGTGGGGGTCTTCCGCGGTATGTCTTCAGTCTCATCGACTATTTCAATAATTGAAGACTGACTTATCACAGGACTAGGCTTCATCGGTTCTATTACATTCGTGTTTTCTATGTCAACCCTGAGAATTAATTTTTTTAATAAGTGGATTATTAGGTTAGGAAATAAATTGTGCTTACTGTAGCTCTAAGGGTACCGGGTTCGTTTCGTTTAAAACTGTTGCGGCGTTCTGGTCGATTTTGTTAAGGAAGTCTTCGGCTTTCCCTGCTAAATTTTGAAACCAAGCCATTGCTAGAATTTATTTGCGATTATTTGCAGGAGTTGACACTGACAGTTCCTAAATGTACATAAACAATAACACCCGTACGTGTTTGGTTGCCTATAATGAAACAACGTAATCAACATTAATGTTAATATTTCATTGCATATTTACATAAAAGCAATATTTCATTAACATACAATTCTTCATGCGTTATTAAAAGTCACAGCATAATATTTTGTTATAAAGTATTTGATTTCAGTACTGGTGTTGCCATCTTGCGTGAACAGGAAAAGGAAAGTGACATCAAGACTGTTATTCCTTACATCAAACAGGTGGTGAGTCCTTGGTTAGTAGTAAATCGATTTACTTACCAGCATGAGTACCAAGAAAGCGTATCTAACACGCAAAATAAAATTATCAGCCTGCCATCGTTTACACAGGTAAAATTAATACATCTATATTTATTTCAATACTGGTAACCGACGGCGGTTCGTGGAAGTTCGACGTGGAGGCTACGAAAAAAAGGTAACGAAAGCAGCAGCGGAATATTTGCTTTCTCTATAACTAGTGCGTCATCTCTGTCTAGCAGTGACGGTTCGCGGGTTTTTTTCTGGTACGGCCGAGGAACCAGCGGAACAGATAGGTGCGGTCACGCAGCCAGCCGTCTCTGCAACTGACCCTACCTATCTGTATTACCACCTCTGGTTCCTCGGCCGTACCAGAAAAAACCCCGCGAACCGTCACTGCTGTCTAGCCTCCTCTACGAAGATCCACGAGCCGCCGCTGCTAACCATGAAAATGATATACGTGGTGAACCGGTTTTTCAATTGTGTTAACTTATGTTGCCCACAAGTCCCCATCTTTCCGATGAAGACAACTTGAGCGTTTATGGAAAATGCAACAATTTCCACGGCCACGGACACAATTACACAGGTTCCCCAATACGGGATTAAATAGTTCCCCTTTTTAAACAACTTTTTGCAGTGGAAGTCACTGTGTTTGGTCCAGTTCATGCAAAAACTGGCATGGTCATGAATTTAACCGACTTGAAGAAAAATATGCAGGTGGCTATCATGGATGTAATGGACCATAAAAATCTTGATAAAGACGTTCCTTACTTCAAGAACACACCTAGCACTACTGAGAACGTGGCCATCTTCATGTGGGATAGAATGAGATCCGTGATGGAGCAGCCTGATTATTTGTATGAAATTAAAATACACGAAACTGATAATAATATTGTTTTATATAGAGGGGATTGAATTTGGGTTTTTATTTAATTTAATGTATGTTTATGTTTTCTCCTATGTCTAATAAATTGCATATATCGGAAACCTGCTAAAATTAAATTGAACTATCACTCACATTTTATATAATTGCTGTTTTTTTAGTTGTCTCGGCGTTTCGGAGACTTCGCATAAAAATATTGTGAGAATAGCGAAGGAAGACACGGAGCCCGCAGGAGAACATCTTGGCAACAATGGTATTTAGAATCTACAATATCGCTATTAAAAAAGCAGTGGACAAACCACAGATCATAAAAATGGTAGCTCCTATTCTAAGACGACACGGCAGATCTGCCATCTATATCTTAACTTGACTTTTTTGTTTGGAAGTAGTAAGCATTTTGTTTCCCGCTTGAAAGAACTCCTCAGATTGCCGATCGATTTCTGAAAAAAAATAAAAATGTAGCAGTTGGGTATCCTTTAGACATACAGAAAAGTTTACTCTTTAGTAATTCGTGAATTTAGGTAACTGAGCTTATTACTGCAGAGAATAATCCGTTTTAAAGTAACGTTATTTTACCCCAATTCAACTCCAGATGCGGAATCGTTGCTTGACTCACATCAAAAGCCTGCACGGGCCGGGCCAGGCATACCGATGGATAATTGAGACCGGGCCGGTCTTGGTTGAAATGTATTTTTTATAACTAATACCAAAAAAATATAATACATTTTTTCACATGAATTCAGTTTATCCTAAAAATTGTAATGAGTACTTGGTTCCAGTCATTTCATTTAATATTTTTATTAGGAATATACATTTTTATTCAAATAATCTAAAATGCGCAAATTCATACTAATATGAACAGCGTATACGCAATAATGGCAAAATGTAATTCTAAATGATAAGCAATAAATTGGGTTAATCAAAACAAAAACAATCGCGATAGGAAACATTTTAAGTGATCGGCAGACGGTTGCTGACGCGCACAGTTTTTTGCTTTCTCCGTTACGAAGTACGAGAAATAATTGTGACAGTGAAATTTTTTTCATTTATTGTTTTACGGAAATATCCGTTTTGAGGTCCATAAAGGCGATTTCAAAGATTTCTTAAAAACAAAAGGGTTGCGTCTTTGTGTGTGCTGTGCGCAATAACACAATTTAAACCACGACACGTACACGAAAGCCCAAATCAACTGCCGTGATTTTTTCAATGTTTGTTCTCAACATGCAGGTTTTCATTTTTTTTTACATTCTCTATTTATTTTGTATGATTAGATCTCACAAAGCCACGTAAAAATATTGTTTTGGCTGGAGGGCACGGGCAATTTCTTAAAATGTAATAATAAACTCCATGTTTTTTTAAATTTTAATGTTGTATTAAAGAATTACGTCCGGCGTGGTTTTAAAAGAATAAATTATTTATAATAAATATCGAACATTATTTGATTAGGTTATTAATAGTATATTGTACAACGAGCATATAATGACGGCTAATAATCACGAGGACGATGTTTGCGGAACGAACCGTAGGCGAGTGGAGCAAATCGTTCAAGTGATTAATAGCCATTATAAGCGAGTTATACACTATACTTTGTTCACGAAAATAAAAATAAAAATCAAAAACCAAACGAAATCAAAATTAAAAATAAAATCAAAATCAAAAACAAAAGCAAAATCAGTTGTAATTACAATTATAATTGAAAATAATTTAAAATCAAAGTTAAAATCAGCATTAAACAGAGTAAACAAAATATTATCATAGTTCGCGTTCTGTGAATCAAAGCGCGAATTAGCGTGTTTAATAACCATATTAAACACGCAAATGCGTGTTTAATGAAACTGAGTGTTAAAGGTACCCCATTAATGCTGCCCATACAATTAAATAGTGCGCACATTATAACATTTTCGTGAACAAACTTTATTAAATGGTGCTATAACCGAAATTCAAACTTAGTCGGTCCGGGCTTCAAATATCTGCTCCTGCAGGGCTCACACTCGCACTAGTTGGTCCAGCTCTGCCGTTGAATGCGCCAGTCAATTTAATAAAACATAAATCGGTTAAACATTTATTACATAGAAAAGGTTATACATATATATTTGTTAGTAAGTTAATTACACATCAATAGAAAACTATATACGTAGAGATATAAGTAATTGTTTTTGATTGAAGATAGGTCCTTTGAGCATCGTAACATGCAAACCTAAGAGGTAGAACGTCAGTGTCGGCTCGTGCCTTGGCGAAACCAAGCAGTAGTATGGTCGAAATGGTGAGTCGCTGTAAGACAGATTTGCAGCCCCGGCGCATGTCAGCCGCAATAACTTGGCATTAAGCCACCAAGGACTGGATATTTTGCGATCTTCAGTGCGGCAACAGTGCCCTGGATGACGCTTCTATGATCTCACCAATGCTGCCAATTTAGCTGTTTCCGTCAAGTAATCGATCATTTCCCGTTAAAATTTATTCTAATGTAGCGAATTTAAATATGTATTAATAGTCTGCCTCAAGTAAATAAACTTTTGAATCATTTTTTTGGGGACAATATGAATAATTTATAAGTAAATATACCTCATACTTAACTAGGAAAATTATATAAAACAAGGTGCGAGACCCTTTTTTCTAAACAACTTTACGACCAAATAAAAAGATAGTGTGAATATTTAAAATTTTCTACTTAAGAAAATTTGGAAATTGTTCTAGAATACCACAATGGGCGAAACTAACCAAGAATTTTATGTCTGTCCATTTGGTAATAATGCTGCTATTTCATATTACCATTTTTATTAATATTAACCTTTAACTAACCAGCTAGTTCATACACAGACAACTAAAATGAGCTCATTTATGGATTGATCTTATGGTGAAAGCGCCAGGAACTTGAAATGTATGTCATGCGTTCGCCGTACAGAATATTTTTATAGTCGCAAATATGGCGGCATTCGTTAGGTAAGGGTTAATTATTAACATGTCAATTTTAAAACAATCACATCTTCACGTTGTTGAAATTCTAATACATTTTTTGGCGGATTACGTGTTAATACCGGCGGATTATTATTATTTGGCAACACTGATACCACAATACTACCCAACGTACCTAAAATAAATACACAAGGTTATCCCTAGGCTCGATTCTCTATGTTTCAAAAAGTTATCACAAGTTTCAATCACAATAAGTAAATTCGAGTCATGGTTCCGAAATGGCTGCTAACTTCCGCCCGAGCGCAAAGTCAAAATTAGATATGTTACAATATACGTGTTTTCATTTTTATACAGAACATAACCCAAGCGCTCGGGCAGATTCGGAATACGCGACCGCTATAGTGGCATGGGGGTCAAGCAGCTCCAGACACGTTTCGCATCTTACAAAGTGTACTTTCTATTAAAACGTTTCAGAATAAATTGTTTATATTTAGCGTTCTAAAGGATTTATACAATGACGTAACTCTTGAACAAAAAATGGAGGTTCTTTGCGCCAGCTAACTGACCTTTTTGCGGTAAAATATCCCGATAGCCAGATACCTTCCGTGTTGACGATATGAACATTTTACGACGGGTGCATGTGAGTTGTGAATGCCGCACAATAAATGAAGATGCTAAAATGCAGGAAATTTTTTTTCAAATATTTCCATTCCTAAAATTTCAGTAGAAACCAATTCTAGTGTGGGCAAAGTTTACACGATTCTAAAAAACATAAATATGATTCTTATAATTATCAAACCCATCAGAAAAGTTCCTTGAAGATCACTGCCGTGGAATGGAATTTTGCAAGATGGTAATATAATGTGCAATTTTATTGAAAACATTGTGTTTACTGACGAATGAAACGTGGATAGTACATAGTAAACATAATTCTTCGATATTGATCTATTGAAAATAAATATTGGCAATTAAATTTAAAGCATACATACCATCCTAAAAAATTGAATGATTGGGCTGGTATTTATAGGAATAATGAATAATATTGTTTTCTTTTATCGATAGAAATTAGGTGGGAGCGATTTATTTAAAAATCTTCTTCAGAATCAAATTGTGCCTGCAGAAACCTGAACGACAATTTAAACAATCTTTGGCTTCGGTAAGATTGCTGTCCGGCTGGAGTTATGAGCTGGACAGCTATCTTACTGAAGTCAAAGGTTATCTAAATTGTTGCAATGGATTATTTAAGCAACATATTCGCTCAAAGAATTATATATAGAATAGAGGTACAATTCGTTGGTCAGCGAGATCGTCAGACTTGGCCCTAAATGTCAATTTTGGTCGTATGCTGACCAACGTTCAGAATTTTGAGAACCTGTTGAGTCAAAGTTTATTTGTTGAAATATAGTATTTTTTGCGTTTTGGTAATATATTTTACTTTAGAGAATGTTCGTATTTTGAAACGTTCTATTAGGAGTTACTTTTTAGTTAAATGCAAAACTAACATAAAAATAATGCAGATATCTTAGTTTACTGTTAAATATGTCCAAGTTATTGTTAAATAACTTGATCATATTTTAACAGTAATCCCATTATTTTATTACGATATTTAAATGCGATGCATCATACCCCACATACACAATGCGACTGATGGCAGTCACGAGTCGCCAGTGAGTCCATCCCCTACCATCTACGCCAAATGTCGATTCGAGTTCTATAAAAAAATTGAAAGTACGGTATAGCACCTATTCGGATGTCTCGCTCAGATTTCATTGTGGAAGTCCGAGGAGCAGGTCTTGATCAGGACGTAGGGGATTCCTAGTTCGAAGTCGTTGCGCGGCCAGTACCGCAGCACCGCCTTCTTCTCAGGGCGTTCTTCGCGCACCGAGAAGTAGGCGAACAGGACGCAGGCCGTGTATGAGGCTATGAAGATGAAGATATGCCAGAGGCCGTGCAGGTAAGGGAACTTGATAGCTGACCACGCTTCGCAAAGGAGGCGGTCATTTACCCAGCAGAACACTGCCAGCAGCCATACCGAAGCGCAGCGCATTCCCAGCCGGTGAATCCGCTGGTTCTTCTCCCTAAAAAACAACAAAATAGATTTGCGAATATGTTACTTTCTTACAGAATCTGATTTCTGGATTTGGAGCCCACGATACTGAAAAATGTTACACCTTTCTCCATAACTTTAAAATTCCTTTGATTAATAACAAATTGAAGTATATTTTCCAGTAATCATCGGGGATACAAACGCGGCTTGTTTAAAAAAAGGACAAAAAAACCATGCTTAAAGGTCAGGATAGTTAAAGTTTTGTTGGAAGCGCAATTCGGTGAAATATTTCCCAGAGGAAGTCAGCTTTTAATTGCCAATTAACAGAACACTGTTCAATAACTGTAACGAGAATTAAGCTCGTTCATCGCCCGAACATTATTTTATTAATGTTACTACTTGTGGTCCTTGTAATTAATCTTTGATTTTGCTGAAATTTCGTCCTATTGCAAGTGTTCTGAAAATTTCAAAACCCAGGCTTCTCCGTGCCAAAGTTTAAACGTGCTCATGCATAAGCTTACCTAAGATATTTAACTTACTCTTGCTAAGTGCAAAGTTGCACAATTGGAAACCGTTTTCTGCCTTCCGTGAAAATCACGGGTACGACGCAATTCGGTACTAATAAGTTAATTTAATTCAGCACATAGATATTTATCCATCATAGGAAGTGGTTTTTAAAACAAACAATTGATATTATGATTACGGAAATATCAGCCAACTTATCATTTTATAGTTACTTAATCATACCATCAGTATAAAAAAGGAAGTAATTCTGTCCTACGAGACGTTCTATATTTTATTTTTAATGAGGTTGCCACGCGCTTGCCACAGTCATAATTTATGGAGATTTTTATGGTGCACATTAAAAAAATTGATTAATTCCTTTTTCCTGCTTCTATTATCCCACTGTAATTAAATTTTGCGACGTGAAACAAATAATAAAGCAAAACCATTGACGAGGTTTTACATGTGATAAAAATATCACAAAAAAATGCAATAAAAGAAAAACGTGAAGAACAAATTATTTTCAATTGAACTTACATTGACGGTTGTGCAGCTTTAATAAATAATTGATTACAGCTGCTAATAATAACCTATTCAAACATGTGGAATTTTTTAAAACATTTCAAAACAGTTGAACAGTTTGGAAGAAAATAGTAAAATCGCCAATAAGGTATTTCGACTAGAGATATGACTTTTTTTTGAGTCGACTCATTACGAAGAGTAGGTTCTTGAAGTGATTTAAAATGACGTCTGGAAAGAGTGATGACCAAAAAAAAGGTCCTCACTTCGAAAGTTTTACATTTTACAATTTAACACGTTCAGTGCGTCAGAAACACTGATTGCTAGTCAAGCCGACACTTGCCTGTAAGGTATAATATCAAAGAACGTATCACGCAACTGGTGCGTTAAAGCCTGTGCATTAAAACCAATATCACGCAGATGGTGCGTGGTAGGCAGTGAATGGTTAACACAGTGAAGAGCAAAAGCCCTCACCTCAACAAATTTCTATTCTATTGAACAATCAAAACAAAATACACTTCTACTGCAACATTTACACACTTGACTCTTTTAATCGACTTACTCATGAGATTCGACACTTATGCATTGATTCGAAGCTTCGAGTGTCATTTGCACATTCAGTACAGTGGTAAATTACGAGCTAAACTTTGAATCTCAAAAAAGTAAAATTCAGCGCTAATTCAAATGAAAATGCTTGTTAGTAGACATTTAGAAACACACATAATTCGTATTTATAACGTAGATATTACCAAAGGTAACCCTGGAGACAAATAGCTTTTGGTCCAGGCAAAATGTCTAACGAAAGTAAAGATACAGGGATGCATTAACAAATCTAGTCAATACTAATCTCCACACAGCTTGACTAGTAAATATTCATAAAACAAGTTATGGAGATTACGACACTTTTACTTTGATTTCTACTGTAGTTTTAAGGAAATTAAAGGAACATGGAATATTGTAAAAGATCAATTCAATACAAAACATTGATATCTTACTAGTTGTGATCCACCTTTGCAACCAACTACAAAAAAGCAAGTCAACGAATTCGAAAAACTCTTAGCTTGGATATTGAATATTTCCGCGAAAAATATAACAAAACCTGGTGCATTCAAACAATTTCCGTTTAGATCTACATTTCGGAAGAGAAATGCAGTGAGCTTGATAGACTCCGAGAAAGCGGTGAAAATGATAAATTAATGCAAATTGCTAAAAATGTTGTAATTGGAACACTATTTTTTTAGACCAAAGTAAAGATCTAATATGCATAGGCATATATGGGCCTAAATGTAGGGAATTAGTTCCTCTCGAAAAGGCTGAAACATTAGCCTTAGAGAGATGTGTCCAGGTGTGCATGGAAAAGGGCACATATCTATCAGATCTCGGATAGCCAAGCTACCCGTAAGAAACCAAAAGAATACAGCTTTAATTCCAAGGCTAGTTGGAATTGCAAACAAGCTCTAAATAAAGTGACAAAGGGCAACGAGCTCACGCTAGTGTGGGTACCCGGCCACATAATTATAGACGGCGATGAACGTGCCGATGTACAATACTTGCAAAGGAATGAGCTTCGACTACCACCATTCGACCGAAGCCGTCGTGTAAGCTATCGAAAGCACATAGAAACATAGAAAAGGCGTGGTCCAAGAATGGGAAATGCAAGACAGTTTAAATGGAAAATGCATCTAAAATATTTATTGGCTTCTCGCTAAGCAGAGCTAAATAGCCTCACTAAAACTGAGATAAGACTAGTCACTGGTATCCTTACAGGACATTGCCCAGTGAAGTATCATCTTCACAAGATGGGTAAAGTGGAGAACGCTACTTGTATCCACATAGTGATTGGCGCAGAAGATCCGACCGAACACATTCTATGAGGGTGTAACCGAAGGAATGACGATTACGCCAGAACGGATTAGAGCATTGCCTCCCAGGAAATTCATTGACCTCATCAAGGAAGTTGAATTCCTGGGAAACTACTAGCAGTAGGGTATTAGTACAAAATGTACTGACCTAACCCGGTCGGAGTGCTCTAAGGCTTTCCGTAGCCAATCGACAAATCTAATTTACTCTGAAGATCTGATAATATTTTTATGAAGTATTTTACCCTAGAGTTTAACTTTCATATTTTGGTACAACGAAATTTGTACTTTAATATTTTTCCACCTTTACCAGTGTTGGGAATATTTATATTCCAATAGTAATTTCCATCTCCCCATCAGCTTCTAACTGTACTGATGAGACCTGAAAGGTCGAAACCGGTCCGTAGGTGAACTGATGGGGAAACAATATTTGATGTTTAATATTTTTATATATCGATGGACGATTCTACATCCGCGAACCTGGTTTTGAACCTAAGCCGTAGGGGGCGGCCCACACAAAATCAATATTGTGGTTTCATAGCTTTTAAAGACCATGTTCCAACGCATGTATTAACTGATATTTTCAACATCAAACTAGTGTATGGCTTCGTAACCATCCGCAAAAAGTAAATCAACGATTAGCATGCCCTTAGAATATTCTCAAAAACTGGAAGAAAGAGTAAGAAAAGTCCAATTCTAGTTTCTAAGTAGTTTGAGTTGTGCAAATCTCTTTTAGAAATTAAAGTTTTGATCCAGAAATATCAAATTTGCAATATATGCTCATGAATCTTCGTTGAGGAGGCTAAGACAGAGATGTCACTCGTGCTGCACTACTTATTCCTATAGAGGAAGCTAATATGCCTCTGTTGTTTTGGTCAAATTTACGAGTTATCCAAAATGAAATTCGATTTTTAATGCAGAATTTTAAGGACCGATAAAAAAATTTGAATTATCCAAAATTTCTAATGCGTAGTTATAAGTGTATCGATTTATATTTTTATCTCTGTTTTCATTTGCGGAAATTTTGATAAAGAAAAAACATTTGAGATAATAAATCAGAAACACATTGTATAATTTAATTAGAAACAAATCACTTATTGAAACAATTGCTCTCTTTTTATTAGTCAATAAATAAAGAATGACTGGAATCGTTTCGGGGGACATCAGAATAAACATTTCTTTTGACATTTCGAATTTATTTTTTTAAACAATACTCATTTCATACGATGAAAGAAAAAAAATCCAAATCTTTAGTAGGCTTGGTAAGATTCTCAAATACTATTGTTATTATAATGCAGAACCGCCGTGAGCGGGCGTGCAACACTACAGGATTTCCCTGTGTTTTCTTGTGTAGTCTATACATACCTTCATAAAGTCACGTTCGACTATGAAATCTAATAACTACGATTTCAGTGACTGGTCATATAAAATGTCATAAATAATAGTAAGCAGGGATGGATCCAGAAAATTTCTTAGGGGGGCACTCGAAATCAAAATTCACAATAATTGAATTAAAAATTGAATAACACAAAATAAACATTTATTTTTGAAAGTTTCGAAAAGTTCAAGAAATAATCTTATAAAATCTATAGTCAAGGGGTGGGGAGCAACCGCCCACAATTGCCATCCCTGGTTCATCAGTGTATTGAACAGGATTGTAAAATATGGCCCACCCTTTGACTATATACTTTTGGACTGCCAGCAACACTTCATGTGTGTCTCCAAGCAACGGTGGCGCGGCGGGACCCTAAATGGTTGCGGTATATTACTAAATTGGTAGCTATTTTGTGTCTATGACATATGACTCTATGAGCTCGCATTGCATTTTGTGATACCCTACAATTTATTCACACCTTTGAATATATAAACATTCATATTGTCAAATATTCACACTATCTCAAAATATTGCTATGCGAAAGGCTGCAATACGTCCACGTATATATGCCAACGCGGTCATCATACTCGTCAGCTGATGTAAACGTCAGTTGACTTTTGACTTATAACCTAAAATTATGTATTAGATTTCCATCAAATTCGGAACTTCGCAAATTATGGGTTGATGCTTTGCTTGTAAAGAACAGGCAGGAAAGTGGACCCGAGTTGCCGAAATATGCTCGCATTTGCATTCTCCACGTTGCTGATGAATACATCGAGAAATATTTTTTTTTGCTTTCCGGTTTTTAAATTACGCTCCATTTTCGGATCCGAGGCGGGACTTATATCGGGCTCCAGCTCGTGGACAACTTTTGGAGCAGTGATCATATGGGAAATGGAGGGGGAATAGCAGTCCATTAGTATATAGTCAAAGGGCCCACCCGTCAACCTTCACCATATTTTACTTCAGCTACGGAACACTGTTTTTTTAAATGATTTTTTTTAGTCTTTTGTTACAGATATACTGTGTTTATGGTTTGGGTTAATTATCGGCTATTATCCTTTTTTTTTGCATCAACTTATTTTTTTTGGGATTTTCTCACTCTTTCAAAGCCATGAGCCGAATCGTGGAGTCGACTCTTTTCACTGAGGCAACTCACAAAAAGAGTCTTTTCGCCCACCTCTACTTCAAATTGAAACGAAGGGTGGTAGGTGGGCCCAATCATCCAACTTAAAGTAAGGGTTTCTCGTGTTTAAATTCTTAAATAAAAAAGATAACTAAATTCTTGTGTAATACTCTGCAATATACAAATACCGAAATGGGTAATTTATTATGTCAATAAAATCAAATAATTTCTTATATAATTTTTGAAAATTCGAGGAGAAATGTTTATGAACTTCGTATAATCATATTCATTTTCACGCAAGCCACCATTACACCCCCAGAAGAATACTGTCGTAACTTCCAAAAATAGATCACATCATTTTTCATTCTTATTGTACTGTCATAACTGCTACAAAGTATTCCGTTAAAATGGACATTACGACGTCAATAAATTCACTAAACTTTGTAAAATACTGTCGTATGTAACGTACAACAGTATTTGAAAATATCAATGTTGATTTGGAAGTAACGATTCTATTCTCCTGTGATATACAGGGTGAGTTTTTTTCGATGTTCTCTATGGGGATCTCGGAAACTATAAGAGATAGAGAAACGGTTATATCGGCAAAGAAGTGCAGTTTTACGAGCCCAATAAAATAACACTTTCAAAGTTTACAAAAAAGTGAAGGGTAACTAGATATTTTGAAAAATGTGTCAATTTTTTCAAAAAACTATATCTCGGTTATTGTGACAGATAAAAAAAAACCTGTACAGGTCAAAGTTGTAGATAATTTTACGCATCTTAATAAAATAAATTCAGAACATTTTTAACGCGATTATTTTCCGAGATATGACGCAAACTTACATATTTTTTTAGTGGAAACCATAGTTGGCTATGACCTCTTTCGAAAGACTATTTTCTTCTCTTTAATCCGATATCACATATGACAGTTATTTTTAAAAATAAGTGAGTTACAGTCATTTTTAAGTTGTATTATAAATAAAAAAATTATTAGCCACGAAAAAGATGAAAGTAAAACAATGAGTGTAGTTCGTATTAGCAGCGTCCGTAATATATTGTCATTTTTTCGTAGTTTAATGTGTTCTGTTGTTCTGATATTTAAATGTAATCGTGTTGGATAGTTATATACACTTCCATTTGTTATGAACTGTTTGTTGTTTTTGTAGACGTACATGGCATATTTATACGTATATAAATAGCTACTATAGTAAGTATTCCATTTTCTGTGAATAATTTACGGCAGGATTCTCGGTTTTTCAGACCGAAAATTAGTCGTAGTATTCTTTTTCGGGGTACAAATACTCTAGATATATGAGACCCACCCGTCATTTTGGCAAATAGGTACTCAAAAAGGGGGCGGCAAAATCAGTTTTGAACTCAGGCGTTCACGTGGCTAACGACGGGCCTGTTATCATGTAGGTCACGAATTTTTTAAATAATTCCTGTACAGATCATTTTATTTACGTCTGATAAATAAATATTAAAAAAAAAATCACTTGGTATATAGCACACGTGCGCTTTGAATGCGATTTTGTTAATGGCAATAAATATTCAGAGAAGTTCGCCGCCGCAAAAATCGAAACGTGCGATGTTAATCATTTCAACAACTTAACTAAATTATGACCAATCAGTGCTTTCAATAAAAATATGTATTCCAAGTTGGTATACCTACCTTCTGACCTCGTGTATGAGCAAAATGACTGATGGTATGCCCAAAGTCATCAAGGCGAAAGCGTTCATGGCGGGATGGATGATGGCCAAGCCGGTGCCGATTATAGCCAAAACTACTGCAGCCATGCTAAACCTTTTCCTAGAAGAGGGTCGTGAAAATATTATTAAATGGACGATTAAAACAAATCTGTACCTGTCGTTGTGCAAAAAATGCGGGAAAAAACGTCGCGGGAAAAACATGGAGAATGCCGCGAAGAACACCCATAATATTGCTAGCTCATCCAGCAACTGTCCAACCAAGCTAAGGGTCGCATGGAAATACGCAGAAGATAATCCTACGACTATTAAAAGAATCCAAATAATATGAATTCCTGGATTGATCACTTTCCCATATCCTCTAAACAAGTGAATTAATACTGGAGGTAGAATGAAGAATAATATATTGCTAAACTGAAAACATAAATTTAATGAATTCATGATTATTTCATGAGAAGAATAACTTACAGTGTTCACAAATTCCGCAATTAGAGGTGAAAACGTGTAATTTTCCTCGCACCAATCTACGGGAGAACTACCTGGTTCCAGCGTAGACCACATGATTAATCTGTCTGGAATAAAGAACAATTACTTTTAAGTTAAAGTTATGTAAAATTAGATGTGAAAGTCGGCACACGGAGTTAAAAACCTATCTTTTATATAATGCCATCTGTGTTTTAGTCACGTTAATTAATTTTAAGGTTAGTTGAGGGCGTACAATGGTTATATTTCCCACAGAAGTCACTCACATTTGTCGAAATAAGACATGAAGTGATCCATGCGTTGAGACTGTAAGAAGGCTACTGTAAATTACAATTCACACGCGAGAGTGATTTGGGACCGGCAATAACAGGAAAACGTGATAACGACACTTACCAATTATGCAATTCCAACACTAGCCCATATCTTTAACTGGCATTTGTGCAATCACGGTTCAGAACTTATTTATAAACAAAGAACTATAATATAAACATATGACTCGTTCTGGCACCGTCGTGTGGTATCGTCGCTCTTCATGTAATGTCGGATTGTGGGCATGCGAACGTGTCGAATCGAAAACAAGTTGCGCCGGTTCATGCGCCGTCGTTTCGGATCCTATCAAAATTTCAAATCCCGGTGCTATTTTTGATCCCAAAAAAATAGCACCAGATGTTCCTCTAACATTCCCCTTGCTCTAACCTTTACTCTTGTACCAAGGTGATGCTTAATTCTGATAATTATTATTAATTATAGCATAGAGACAAACACACAGAGAGAACGACCTTTGTTCGTGTATCTCATTATTACATTGAATAAAGGAAACATTTAATTAGTTGCAGGTGATTATTTCAATGTTAAATTTAAGAAATTAAGAGAACGTGTTCTTATAAATAAATCTTTCGATAGTCATAACAAAGGACAATAAACTGTATTCATTTCTTGTCCTGTTTTGACAAAAGAAAGATTTATATACATAAATTTTATTCCAACATACATACATATGTTAGAAAGGGCCATCAGCCCGATTAAAGATTTATTTTTCAGATTCCTGAAAAGCGATTTTTATATCTAATGGAAAGTATTAAATTGTACGATCTAACTATTATTTTAATCATCTTAGGTGCAAAGGTCAAAGATTTTCGATCAATATTTTTTGCATTATCACCACAAATCTTAAAATGATATGAGAAAATATTTGGGTAGAATTATATTTACTATGCAACTATCGTATGTTCATTTAAAAAACACCTCAAGTGTGCCATGATTTTTTATTAAAAAACATTTAAGTTGGCACACATGTTCGGAATTGACAAACAAAACGTCAGATCGTTCTAAAAGTCACAATTATTCCATGGTCACAATGATTTATAGCCACCAGCAAAAAAGTTATTTCCGAAATGGGATTAAAGTGGACGGACATTGGGTATATTCAATCGACGCACTTTTAGAGTTTCAGGAAGAATTTCTTAACGTTCCCAATATTTATGATAAATTAAAAAATACCTTATCATGATCTGTTGTATTATTTCAAGAAACTGGCAGTATTCTCCGTAAACCAGGAAGTGGTAGACCAGTCAAACGTACTCAGGATGCAGGTGAGCCTACGTCTTCTCTGCGTCGTTTAGCACAGCAAATTAATTTATTGGTAGGAACATGCCGCAAGTAACATAACCTCAATTTGTGTTACTAACTTACATTTTTAAAAATAAAAAATCATGGCACACTTGAGGTTTTTTTTTAATGAACATACTTTATAAATTTCAGATGACCAAAATAACTCGGAATATGAAAATTTCTAAATTTGTTTTCAAACAATTTATTAGGATCAGTTCGAACAATAAAGCACCATACCTTTACTTCTTCGTTGTTTGTGCTGAATTAGTTCATCAGCCGATGTACCCTTTTCAGGAACAGGTAGACGAATTTTCAAAAGAAGATGCTACGGTCAATGATCATCCATTCCGTAAATAAAATTCGACCTGGGCGCCAGCGCTAAGGGGGGCTAGGAAGGGTAAGTTCCTTGGATTGAATAAGCAATTCGCACTAATCCTAGTGTGATTGAAGTTTTGTATTAAATCAACTCTGGAAAGTAACGACTAAGTCAATTGAAAAAAATGTGTTTTTTTTTCAATTCACAAATTTACAAAAATAATAAATATTGAAAGAATATTATTCGATTTATTAAACTTTTTTTCGAAATGGCATAATCAAAACGAAAATTTTTCAAACTTAGTAGGGCCGTGTCGGAGCGGACCGGGCTTTGAATATTTAACTGCCGGGCCCGCAGTACATTTTCCTTTCATCGGGCCGGGTCGGGACAGGTTTAAAATTTTTACTATCGGCCTGGGCCGGGCCGGGTTTTCGAAAACCCGCTCCTGCTGGGCTCTGAGGCAGCTTATTCCTTTGACGTTCTTGCACTACGTTTACGTCTGTTTGTGCGTGTACGATAGTGGATGGGTAAGTTTGCACGACGGACAAAAGTTCTGTCGCCGCTTGAATTTTGGTCCGTCGTTCCATTGTGCCGGATAAACAGATGCTGCACGTACCCATCCACTTTTCGTTCATGTACGACGTGCATTTACGTCAATGTCCGTCGTACTTGCACGACAGTGGATGACCCCTTTTTACTTTATACTTAATTTGAAAAGATACGATAGTTTTTACTAGTGTACAATAATGACCCTGATTCGAAAGGCGCCATTTTCTTGACTGAGTATACAGATTTTGTACGCGAGTCGCGAGCAATGAATGAAATAAATGACGCTGAAAAATATCTCGACCGGCGCTGCATAAGTAGCGTAATGAATTTATTTTTGTACAGTACGTGCTTCAAAGCAAATCATGGAAATTAATGTTTTCACATTTGTGACCAAGCGTTTAAGTTTCTGAGTTCCCTTGTTCAGTTGCAATTAAAATTTGTTATAGGTAGTAAAATTTCCATTATTCTATTTATGATTTAAATACGTCTCAAAATGTCAATTGTGAAACGGTGCCTGGAAGTAAATGTAAATAAATGTTTGATTTTTTTTTTAAATCTTAAACTAGTTAACAAAGAGTTATTAATACGATCTGTTAATTAATTGGCCACGATTGCAGCTGCCTTGCAAAAATGCATTAAGGCTTTCAGGATTATGAGTTAAATAAAAAATTGTTGAAAATGGTATCCCTTATCAAAAGGAAACATAATTCAGATTACAATGTGTTTTGTACTGGATTATTAATCTAATCAGTATTTAGTCGCATACTAATTAATGTAATGCAAGCTAAAGGAACTTATTATATTATGAGGATGTTTTGTAATACGAAATAGTATATTAAATTACATTTGTTCGCAAATTATTGGAAATTGCTGGAAGATGCTCGACATAATTGAACAATTTAATAGATTACTATTTACTTCTTAATGTAGGCCTCCGTTATTAACTTCCATATTTTTTCCGCGATTTTCCTGATGTCTTCCAACCATATCATTTGCAGTCTTCACAGGCTTCGTTTGGTTGTTCTTGGGCTTCAATCTAGCGTTCTGTTTGTTAATCTCACGTGTTACGACATGACCAGCCCAACTCCATTTCTGGTTTGAGATGTGGTAAGTAACTGCGTATTTCCTCGTTTCTTATATGATCTTTTAAGCTTATTCCAAGTATGCTCCGTTCCATCGCACGTTGCGGGACTGAGCTTTTGCAGTTAATGTTATTATTTCCATACCTTAAGTTGTATTGCATACGAGTCGTGCCCTTTCGATTGTAGTGATTGGGGTATTTCTGGGTTTTCAGCATATTTCCCAGTCCCTGTCTAATACGCTTTGATATTTCTGCTGTTTGATTTCTTTTGCGCACTCAATTTGATGACGTATTGATATGTACTGTTCTACAGTTTCTACTGGCTCATTGTGGATTGAAATTGGTCGGTTGTCTTGGTTCATTACCTTGGTCTTCGAGAAGTTTTTCTTTTAGTTCTTCTAAAATTGATTTTAGATCTTCCTCATTGTCACTGATTAGAAGAATGTCAATTGTAAATCGGAGGTAGCTCAAGTATATTCCATCGATATTGATGCTTTTTGTCTCCCAATCATGAAAATATGTTCCGGTGCAAGAGTAAATAAGGGCCACCCTGTCACACGACTCTTAGAATTGGTATTAGTTTGGTGGTCATATCTTCCCCTTTAAATCTTTATTTTAATTGTGACATTATCGTAGATGTGTTTTAGTAGAGTGGTATACCTTGTATCAATCCTTCGCGGGTTTTTTTTTTCTCGTAAGGCCGAGGTAGTACAGATAGGTGCGGTCACGCAGTCAGCCCTCTTTGCAATTTTCCTATCTGTATTGCCACCCTTCCTACCTCGGCCGTACCAGAAAAAAAACCCGCGAACCGTCACTGATTCAAGTGCCTTTGTGGGCTGTGCAAATAGTGCAACATAACAGAACATTCAAATTTAAATCTGTATCCCAGGCAACGCAACGTACAGCACTGTTCAACAATTTGTATATTGTTTGGTGTAGTTCTCAAATGGATATTTTTCCCATTATCTGAAATGCGATCTTGGCACGAGTAAAATTTTGAATACGTAAAAATGAAGGACACATTATTACAAATCCTTCTGAAGTAAAATAAATTATTTTAATATTGGCAAACATTATAAATAAAATAAATAATAGATACACGCAGTAGGCAATTGTTTACTGCTATAAATTGGTTCAATGTGAACTTGAATGTGAGACCGAAATGTTAGGTGCCGTGGCTTGATTCCTTTTTTCTATAGCCGGTGAGTCTCTCGGTCAAAGTTTAATTCATATTCATTATTGGTCCGGGTAAAGCGCAAAGATAAATAAAGCGAATGTGTAATGACTCAATTACCCTTTTAATGAACAAAGCGTGTTTGGTAACGCGTTTATTTTTGTTATTGACACAGTAAACGATAATTAAGTATTATGCATTATTCAATATTTGGAGTAATTTCTAGAAATATTAGTTTCCATAGTGGAACTTTATAAATTATCACAAAGTACGCAATATTACTATTTACTCTAATCGTCATCAAACCTCTTGCACGCTGGTGGAAAATATTGTATTTTAATATATGTATCTTAGAATAAATATTATATCAAGCTCAGATAACCCATTTCTTCAATTTATTTCATTTGGAAAACAATTATTATACCAGGTTTTCTTTATTAATAGATGTTATGAAAATTTTGTAGTCACCAATAAAGTAAGAAAAATAGTTTTTATTTCAAAAGTATTGAATACATTTTTAACTATACAGTTAAAGGGTCGAAACTAAAATTACTAATTCATAACCCGTGCGTGATAACAACAAAATTGATTTTGCTAACCTTGTCAAATACATTTCCAGTTTACCACAGTGGGGGCTGTGGAATTTTACGTTGTTCTTTTTCATTTCTGGGTGTGTACATGTAAATATTTGATAGAAATGAAAAAAAAAACAATGCAAATCTAAGATTACTAAAATGAAAGTTAAAACCAACAAAAGAATTGTCAAGGCTCGCGCTACTAATTTCGTATTTAATGTATTCGATCAAATAATTTATTTGATAATTTTGAGTAATTGATGATTTTCTCTTTCGAAGAATAGTACTATTTGCTTTATTTGATTTGATTTATTTGAGTAGTTTGGGGTATTAGTAAAATATTTTGATCTGATGCGTAGCTCAGTTTTACACAGCTAGGTAAAATGCCTTCTTACAAAGAAATATTATTTTATGCTTCGTATTCAAATTTTCTCCATCTTATTCAGTTTCAATGATCAAAAACCGGATTGATCCTTACTAGAAAGCATATTTTAATCGGACTGTTATAATTTCGTAAGAATTACATGTAGTTGACAAAACGCTAATGATTGTAATGAGTTGTCGCTGGGATCACGGTATTAAAAAAATGACAAACTTCTGTTCTTTCAAAAGCATGTTTGTTTATAAAAGTAAATCGATTTTAGTTGAGTTAAGATTAGTGCGTACTATTGATGGGGTCATTCTAATGACGATAATCGATTCATTCGATTATCAAAATAATCGATTATCTCGAGAACGTATTTTTATAATGCGAATGGTTTTATACTCAAATAAGCATTATTCGAATGATTAATTCGAGTGATCGGTACTCGAATAAATCGTTTGAAACCTGGGATAATTTCAATGAGTACCGATTGGTACTCGAATATATATCATTAAAAACTTAACTTTTTATTGAATTATTTTAACGAAATTACCCGAGGTCTGTTTTTCTGCAACGGCGTGTTATTTATACCAATATTATTTACAGCTGTGAGGTTTGTAATGAAATGTAATACAAATTGGAAATATGTTAACAAAAATGAAGCTAGATAAAAGCTATAAATGTACTAGGGATGGGCGATATTTCACGTATCTGTGATTTTTCACTGGTATTGAAAAATCACAGGTCGTTACTGTTACTAAAGGGCGAATTTCACTGCTACTTAAAATAACTGCTACCTAATATCACTGTTACTTAAAACCACTGTTACTTAAAATCACTGCAACTTTAAATCACTGCTACTTTAAATCACTGCTATTTAAACTGTGACAAACTGTGATTGCTACTTAAACTGTGACTGTTACTTAAAACATAATTGTAAGATGACAGTACAAGGTGGCATTTCTAAATGAAATTTAAATATTCATTACTTTATTATCCCAATTTTGCAGGGTATTGTATTTACATTTTGAATAAATATTTAATAAAAACGACAAATATTTATTATAAAAATGCCATAGTATACCATATAAAATGAAATAAATTACAACTTGTGTACTAACAATAATTAATTCATTAATTGAGATTTTATAAAAACTAAAAAATTATCTTGCCCGGCATGGAGTTGAACCACAAACTCGCTGTGATCGAAAGTGATGAGTCCGACGACTTAATAAACGCAAAATGACTCAAAATTAATTTTAATTTAAGATTCAGGGCAAATATCTAAACATACATTTTAAAATAATACCAAGAAACTAATTTTGAAATTGCAAACTTCATGAACTGAAAAAAAATTAACAAAAACATTTTTTTATTAACTGTGGAAATCGCCAAATGCTCAAAAAATTATAACAAAAATCTTCAAAAATCCATATCTCTATTGAAAATTGTTGAATTTTCAAGCCCCAAATTGATTTAGAATAAGCGATACTTCGGCCGCTGAGGATAATTTTTTATGGAATTTTGTCTGCCCATTTTATTTTTTTTTTCTGCGATGTTTTCATTCAGGTGCTCAAAAAATGAAAACTAAAATTTTTAAAAACCATATATCCATTAAAAACGTTTCTGCGACGTTTTTATTCAAGTGCTCAAAAAATTTAAACGAAAGTCTTCAAAAAACCATATCTCTATTGAAAATTGTTGAATTTACAAAATCCAAATTGATTTTGAATTAGCTATACTTCGGCTGTTGAGGATGTTTTTTTATGGAACTTTGTCTGCGCGTTTTATATTTTTTCTGCGATGTTTTCATTCAAGTACTCAAAAAAATTAAACAAAATTTTCAAAAATTCATGTTTCCATTAAAAATTGTTAAATTTACGAAAACCAAATTAATTTTGAATAAGCACTACTTCAACGATTAAGGATATTGTTTTAAGGATTTTTTTCTACGCGTTTTACATTTTTCTGTGGAACATTTTCATTCAAGTGCTCAAAAAATTAAAACGAAAATCTTCAAAAATCCATATCTCTATTGTAAATTGTTGAATTTACAAAAAACAAATTGATTTTGAATTAGCTATATTTCGGCCATTGAGGATGATTTTTTATGGAATTTTGTCTGCGCGTTTTATATTTTTTCTGCGATGTTTTCATTCAAGTGCTCAAAAAAATAAAACTAAAATTTAAAAAAAATCATGTCTCTATTAAAAATTGTTGAATTTACAAAAACCAAATTGATTTTGAATAAGCGATATTTCGGCCATTGAGGATGATTTCATATGTAATTTTGCCTGCATTTTTATATTTTTCTGCGATATTTTTGTTCAAGTGTTAAAAAATTAAAACGAAAATTTTCAAAAGGATTTTTGAAGATTTTCTATATTGAAAATTGTTGAATTTACAAAAACCAAATTGATTTCGAATAAGCGGTATTTCGGCCATTGAGGATAATATTTTACGGAATTTTGCCTACACGTTTTATATTTTTTTCTGAGATGTTTAAAACAAAATTTTTCAAAAATCTATATCTCTATTGGTTAATGATTTTATTTTAAAATAATCCTTCGAGAACAGAGCAAATAATCTTTCAAGAGATACGTTTTTTTCAGAGGTAAAACCAAAACAGGAAACATTTGCCATATACCTAAATATTTCCAACTTTTCAAATTTACTGAACAAATATTCTGTTTTTCTGCAAAAATTTCCAAATACTTCTCGAATTTTTAACTGAATCAAGGATAGTCGTACATTTATTTGGTATAGCAGATAATATAGCCAAAATATTACCTTCAGTCACAGGTATAATATCAAAAGGAACACTATTTACGTGACCAGGTGGACAAATATTAGCAGAATCATATCAAAAACATTTTTGGAAAATCATTAACAATATCAGAAGGTGTTACGACGTTTACTAACCGTGACCACAGTCACAGTTTAAAATCACTGATATTAGAAAGTAGCAAGCACAGGTAGCAACGTGTTTCAAAAGTAGTAGTGTTGTCCATCTCTAAAATGAACATACGTCGGATACATTCGAAACATAATCAAATGTATTTGACTCATGATAATTCGAGTGATCATTCGAATATGTCTTACCATTACCAAAATAAAAATATTCCATTCCCGCATTCCTTCGAGAAATCTGCAATCAATTATTCAAATCAGTCATGCATTTCTATTTCTATTAAGTTATCAATAAATTTAGGGTTATTATTAGTAGTAAGTTGTAAGATGTTACTATATTCAGTGACTTCAGTTTTGATAACTTGTATTGTTAAAAATTAAAAAGCAAACCGTTTGTCTAATTTATTTGGAAGTTGCCTAGGGCATAGAAAATGTCTGTAATAAGTTTTTCTGAAAAACCAAATAAAAACAAAATTCATAGCTTTTGCAATCTTAACGTGAATTGTGTGATCTAAGAAGTTATTCTTCCATCCTAAACTCACTGTTTATACGGATGCTAAAAATTGATGTAATTGTATTTTTGTGCCAATAAAGCACGAACTTGTACCTACAGATGCATTTCTTAAAGGGCGTTGTTTGTTAATGTTTTTTTTTTCTCAACATTTTGAAGTCGAAGATCAACGATATTGATTAAAATTAATAAAAGAAATACATAAAATAAACGTCCTGTTCACCAGATTGGAAGTATTTGACCACCGTTGTATAGAATGTATACCCTATAAAATGCTTTATTATATAGTTTGATCGTACATAAAGAAGGCGAGCTGAGTGCAATCCGCGGACAATAAATTACAATTTAATTTCGCCATAAAACGCGATCAGTTCATGATTCCAGATGAAATTGAACAGTTAATTACAGTTAATCGAGTATAAACTATTATTTTGGAACAAAAATAATTGTAATAAATAGAAAATATTCGTATCAAATAACCTTCGTACCTATTTTACCGTATGACGCAATAACAAGAAATAGATTTTTATGTATTTTATGTCGCGTAATCGTTACAACTAGAGTTGTGTTGTTATTATGGAAATAATAAATGAACTGTAAAATGTTATGAATTGGGTAAAATTTCGAAATATACAAAATAGGATACATTTTGTATGTTTCTAATGAATTATTTATAATTTGTGAAAAATACTACCTAATCAACACTTATTACTTACATATTATATTGCGCAGATTGCTAAATGATCTTGGTTTAAGGTTACATGAGATTGCATCAATTGGGTTCAAAATACACATTTGGTGATATAAAAAAATGTGAAGAAATCTAATTAAAATTAAAAACCTTCACTTCTTGCAGAAGCATTAAATAAATAAAGTGAAGATGAAAAGTAGCGTTAATATTTATATATTCAGGCTACTTTTCGTATTTATTTAATTCAGTGAAGAAATCTGTATTGCTTTCTATTGTATTACGTTTTCCGAATTAAGTACATATTTCGTTTTAATAACTAGTCTATATATTTATTTCCTTGGTTTGTGCGCGACGTAAATGTAAGTGGTTTATAAATAGTGTTTATGTTTCAAAATAAACATATTTCCGAAAATCTGCCAAAGGAACTATCTGGAAAATTTAATTTCCACTGCACATCTTGTTAAACAAATAGTGGTATCAGCATGAGTAGCTAATAATTTATTATCAAACGCTCAAGTTTCAAGGATTTGATTTTGTCATGCGTGTTTACAAATAAAAACAGAATTTATTAATATTAAAACTAATAACCTTTCGATAAAAAATCACTAATATATTTTGTGCATAACAACGATTTCCGACGCAAGTCCAAAGGTGTGAATATTTCAAACTGGTACGGTAAATACGCATGTTTAGTTTTTTATTAATATGGGGTTGTTATTGCGCTTTTGTGTAAACATTTGAGGTACCTTTAGGTGGACATGGTATGCGCGGGGTTGGTTGGCAGTATAATAGATGCTGATTGAATTAGAATGTGATATGATTGCCGTATTGATTAGTAATGAGAAATATAAAAGTGTAGGTTTGAGCAAAGTCTGTAGTTTATATGGTTGTAGTGAGGAATAGTGATAGTGAAGTGAGCGCAAGACCGCTCGATATCTCTTTGTATTCCCAGGCTGGCAATGCGCATGCCAAATTTGTATTATTCCTATACGAACATTTTATACGCCAGTTTATCCAAATATCTTGTTCGAGCAAGTGAGTATTCCAGCACAAAAATATTTTAACACACCAACACCCCTCTGAGATAATAATTTAATTGCAAAGTCGCGAATTTGCCCAAACTTCTGAACAAATGTTCACCTTCAGGGAGAGAAATCAATCCCGGGAATCTCCCCCTCAACGCCATAGTGCTGTTTCATCACACCAACATTGATTTTCACGCGGGATCCCTGGAAATCCATGTGCGAGTTAACGATTTTCTTAATTTAGGTCACCCGGAAGTGAAATTAATTTTCTGAAAATATCGAATCTTCACACCCTCACGGTAAAAAATTAGTACATATTTTCTGTGTTGAGGAAAATCGATTTTAACAGTCATCCCTGTTCAATGAAGACGCGCACCGTTTTCAATTAACAGCGCGTAAATTATTTTTTTAAGCTTCGTTGGGTATATTTAATGAACAATTAAGAAATCACACCAGGAAAGTCCTTCAAGCTCGTTTTTGTTCGTTACTTAACGAATCGATCACCTGTGTGTGTCTGTGTATGTGTGTAAATGAAATATTTATTTATAACTATTTTTCCGTGAAGAAACTCGCCTTTTGGTTTATTAATACGCGGGAGATGACTTGGCAAACTATTTCAGAATTTCACATGAAATACTGGCAATGACAATGAAACATTAGTTTATTCTAAAATTGCAAAAGTGCGAAAACGTCTCGAAATTGTCAACTATGTATTGGTGATTGTCAAGGCTATAATTCTTGAATGTCGAGGTTACAAATGGTGGTGGGATTTTTATTTGCTTTAAATTAATTTACCAAACTGATAAGATTTAGTCGAGTAGATTTCATTGCTTCTAAAGCAGTAATTTTCTAATAATTTTAATTATTCTCCTTGGTTCTTATCGGCTGATAAATGGATTGAATCATTCTAGCCATTGTTAAGTAACCGCACGTGGGTAACTCAGTTACTGCCAAGATTTTAAGTTTATTGGATGTCCCACCGCGTAATTCAGTTTCAATTGGGAGGACGGTACGTCCAGTTTGGCCACATTAACCCAAAGATTTTTAGCGGCATTTATAAATCATTTGTTTACATTACAGAATAGTATGAGCAAAAGGTCTTCAAGCATTCAGCGAACAAGTAACGCTTTGCAACGGCTTGAAGCCGGTCGCAAACATTTAGCAGCCCTACGCTGCATTTACATCTTCAACGACGACTTTAGAGAAGGACGTACTAGTAACAGCTTTTAGTGTATCACCATCAGTATCAGTATTATTTTACTCACCGGTAAGTGTTTTGATCGATAATTTAATTCATGTATAATGTAAAATACCAGGAATCGTTTTTTTATTCATTTGATCACACCTGCACTATGACAACAGGCTGAAAGATTTGAGATTATATATAGTTATATTTTTTAAATTTAATAACACTCGCGGTTATAATTTCAGCAGGATACATTTTTTAAGCACTTTTCATTTCATCCCAAATTTTTCGAATAAATTACTATTAGGCAATTTTTTTTCCATCTTGAATTGAAATCGAAATTTCACAAAATAATTTTTTTCCGGTGAAAATATAACCTCTTGTGTTTATTTTTATAGGTCGTATAATATTTATTGTTTATAGACTTTGTGATTATCAAAATGAGCGGCTTCGATAACGTTTCGATTTACACCAAGCTTTTGACTGCCGGCACTTCCGCGTGCATTGCAGATGCCGTCACTTTTCCTTTGGATACGGCTAAAGTACGACTTCAGGTGAGTACTACGATTATATTAACACTTTAGAATCGTATATATTTTTGTGTCTGATGGAATTAACGTGGCAGAAAGGCCAGACGAACTATTATTTTCTTAACCCTTTGAGGGGGTCACTTCCTCAAAAATGAACAAAATAATCGTTTTTTTATCGACGATTCTGATTCGATACTCAATTCTGCGAATAAAAAAATATATTTTACATTTTTCCGATTAGTAGTAGTGATCGAAATTTGTAAGCAAACTGGGAAGGTGATCTCTCGTATGGACTATTTTAAAGTTTTTGACTCTCCTGAAAAATTTACTTTTTTTAAGTTTAGGTACACTTTTCTTCAAAACTGTAAAAGCTATCAACACGATTTTTTGTTTGTTTTAAAAGTGGTATCGATACCTAACTAAACAGTAAGTAGATGATGTTATTCTGAAAAGAAATGTTGAAATAAACATACTAAGAAATCAGCTTACCGTTATCGAGTTAAATAATCAAAGATTTTTTGATCGTAACAAAATCGTTCCATTCTTCTCTCTGGAGATGTAATTGTTGCAAATGAGGCTCAATTTGAACATTTACTTTAATGCTGTTTTTTCTTTCTCTTTGAATTACTTTTGGTCATGACCTAATAAAATAAAATAGATTATTAATTATTGCATTGATATTATTAATAATGTTATTTGTCACTTCTCGGAAAATGCTAAAACAGTAATTTTACTTGATGCAATTCACAGGTTGCTGTGTTATTTTTATATAAACAACTTAAATAAACATCAACCTGCTCAAATATTTCATGGCAATCTAATAAATTTATGAAAATCTGTAACGATTGAAAAATCTTTAAGATTATTTGTCTCGATAAAGGTAAGAAATCGGATATATGTTTATTTAAACTTTTCTGTTCAGAATAACATTATCTACTTCCTGTTATCGTTTGGCGCACTCGAAACGAGATACCCTGTCTAATGTAAAGATATGTTAGTGTCTGAATAAAGATGTTTTCTTTCTCACTCTCATCGAAAAAAGATATTTTTTTTTATTTTTATACGCGCTTTATATAATATTGTTGGTAAATTTTGTTTTATGTTTAAGTGGTTGGATTATAGGAAAAGGCCCACCCACCTCCCACTATTTCAGTTTTTATTTAACCTACAGACATTGGATATGTATTCGATTTTCTCTTGTTTCAATTATATAAACAGAAAACCAAAAACGAGGTTTGTAGATTAAGTAAACGTAATAATTAAGGGCGGCGGTTGGGTCCTATCACACCATCTAAACAATAGAATATTAACAGGGGTTTATAGAGGTAAAAGCAATGATTTTTTTCTCTAAAATACTGTACGGACGCAAACCTTGTTTTATGATTAACTAATTGGATTGTAGGATAGAATTTATAAAGGGCCCTCCCTAGGTGCGCCACTGATTTCATCATGCAAATGTTATTTAAATATTCATCTTGTGACTAGTCGAGAAATAATGATGCGTTTGTTAGTCACTTAGTAAGAGACTACAGAAACTTTTTGTAGTTCTACAATTTTCTTACTAAAAGAGGTTTGTTTTATTTTGCCGTTGACTTCGATGGTCATCTGCCAATGCCGTGTTACTATTAATTTAGTATAGTTAATACTAGGAATTATTTTATATTGCCATGTTACGTATGAAAGAAACGAACTACAAAAAGGGAACATGATGATTTTGTTACGTGTAACACATACCACTGCCAGTTAATGAATTGTAGAGGTAGTTAAATTCTATTGTACAACTATGGAATTATGGAACATACATATGCCAAAAGTCTTCAGATTAGTGTTTACAGAGGATTCGATTTTGTTGTTGGAAAATGTATTTCTATATAATGCGTTTTGAGCAGTGACGGCTCGCGACGACTCATGGTACGGCCAAGGTAGCAGAGGTGGTAATATAGATAGTTGTCCGAGTCGTCACTGGTTTTGAGTATTATACAATTAAGGATAAAAATTAACTTTTAGCAATAACCCTGAATATTGTAATTAGACGAACATAATTATTCGCCAAATTATAATTATTCAAACCACGAAAATTAAAAAAAAAACATTCTTTGTAAACCGATTAAATTGTTACAGAATGATAAATTTAGAACTGTGAAAATCTACAAAGTGACTTTTAAGTGGAAATGAAAACAAATGCGTGACTTAGGGATTTTGTAAAATAACTCAACAGTGAAGATAAAAGAAAATGCTGATCATGCTGAATATGTCAAAACTGGTTTACAGTTATGAGAGACGGCGATCAATAACGTTTTTCAAAATGTAAACTCTTAACTAGTTAAAGATTTCAATTCAAAGTTTTTAAAGACAGGTTTTCGTGGTGTTTTTATTTGTTATTAATGTATGTTTTTTTTGTGTAGATTCAAGGAGAAGCTAGATCGGTGGTACAAAATGGCACAGTTGCATTGCTTCGATCACAATCTCAGAATCAGCTAGGGTTGTTAGGGACTCTGACAAAAATGATACGACAGGAAGGCCCAAGGTACAATCAATTTTTAATTCCTCTTTAAAATGCATCACCATGGCAAGTATATCATATTTTTGGGATTTGTAAATATATATATTTATATACATATAATGTGGGTTGCTGCTAGAGTAGCGGGTTTTAATTTGGGCAGGGAAAAAAACGTTGTGTGATACGATTTTATTGCAGGAGTCTATACAATGGCCTCTCAGCCGGTCTGCAGCGCCAGATGTGTTTCGCCTCAGTGCGAATTGGCCTCTACGACACCTTCAAGACGTTCTACCAACATCTCATTGACGGTACGACGTTTACTGGCAGAAACTGCTAGTAACCGTTCGTTGGCTTCCAATCTTCATTCAATTCCGGTCGGAATTCACGAAATAGCCGTGGACCTAGAGTCCGGCAGGTTCTGTGAATCCTGACTACTACATACTTATTGTTTGTTTGAAATTAATTAATAACATGTGACTAAATTCACCTATCATTACTAATTATCGTTCTGTTTATTACGGAAGAATGTTTTTGTAATTTTGATTCGAAACATTGCAGGTAATACACGTTCTGGAAGCCTAAATATTGGAGCCAGGGTAGCAGCAGGATTAACCACTGGAGGATTAGCCGTTCTTCTCGCACAGCCCACCGATGTTGTCAAAGTGCGTTTTCAAGCAGCAGTTGTGGGCAAAGCTGAGCAGGCAAGGTATTCGTCAACTCTGCACGCGTACAAATCTATTGCCTCTAAGGAAGGCCTTCGCGGCCTATGGAAAGGTAAATATTGCTTAAATATAGTTTTATCCTCTTACGATGGCGTATCCATAAATAAGATATTCAAAGAAGCGGGCAAAGTCGATTGAATGTAGTACTTAAAGCGAGAACACGGCCATACCTGTTTATGTTACTTATAATAATTAGAAATTATCATGATCCGAGTCGTGGTCGTCTTTAAATTCCTACCATTAAAAGAAGATTAAAACCCCATGCTAATATTGGAGCTGCAATGCTTCTTAGAGAATGGCCTATTAAGAGCTGGCGGCTTTCCTCGTTCCTATAATAAAGCAACAAAACTGTCTCTCCGCAAACCGATTCGATTTTTTACTAAATTAATTAATGACTGTCCAGGTACATTCCCGAATGTGAGCCGTAACGCGATTGTGAACGTCTCGGAGATAGTATGTTATGATATCATCAAGGATACATTGCTTTACTATCATTTGATGAAAGATGGTATCCCACTGCACTTCACGTCCGCTGTTATTGCTGGTTTCTGCACAACCGTCGTCGCTTCTCCAGTCGATGTCGTGAAGACAAGGTACATGAATTCCGCAAAGGGAGAATACAAAGGCGCTGCGGATTGCGGCGTACGGATGTTTATGCAGGAGGGGACTAAGGCATTCTATAAAGGGTAATTAATATAATGGACATGGTAGTCGCCAATTACAGAAAATTATTACCTCTTTGTAGATTCGTACCGTCGTTCTGCAGATTAGTGGCCTGGAACATCATGATGTGGATCACTTACGAACAAATGAAGTTGTTAATCGTAAGAGCAACCAATAAACGCGAACAATAATCTGTATATCCTTCTCTTTACTCATTTTCATTTAAGTTATTTAATTGTGTTGGATTCTGTGATGGTTAGGTTAGCACACGTATTATACGACCAAATAATATAAACAACTAATGGTTGGATTATGTATACTACTTTTATATAGTGTTTTTAGTCATATATTTTGTAATAAGGGAATCAATAAATAACTACAACCTTCAAATATTTATTGTTTGAAGGGGTTTTCTGTACAACATATGATTTTACTGATCCCCATCACTTAATTATTAATTGGCTTTGTGTTACCAAACCAATCAGTATTGTATAAAAGCATTTATTATTAGTAACGCTTGTTTACTGTTATTATCGCTAGTGGAAACCGCTTAACACGGAATCCTGAAATTCCATGTCGACCGATTTCCACTGAAATAGTGATGTGTGGAATTAGAAAAAAATGCAGTTGTTTGTTTCAAATATACTTGTAACTGTGTTGTAATATAGATATGCATACTAGCTCTATATTTCAAGCATTTTGTATTGAGTTGTGGAATATTAAATATTATTCTTAGTAAAGCGTCTGCTTCTGGTTCCCGAAATCGTGGGTGCATGTCCCACCTCCGGGCGGTGTATTTAATACTTGTCCTATTCGTTATAAATCATTTAATTACAAACTTGTCATGGCCGAATGGTAGTTGCTTATGCCAAATCCCTTAATTTCATTCAGTCCTTTTAGCAAATATCCTTTTTAAAAAAAATCATAATATCTGAAGCGTTAACTTGGAAATTGTTAATATAAAACTTATTTTTTTTTATAGTGAATACGGTTTTAATTATATTCTGATCATTTTCAAACTAAACGTTTTAGTTCTACATGACTAACTCACTTTATTACAAATACATTTGATATTAACAACGATACTATTTTTCCGTTGAATTGTATTGGTTACGCAAATCAGATAAATACATGACACGTGGAGAAAAAATTAAGTATTAAAATCGCCAAGGGCGGGTTGTGCAACTGTTTTTCATTAATTATATACTGCAGTCATTCTCTGAAAAGAAATTTGCACTATAATTAGCGCTAATCGAATAAATTCCCTGCATTCTAAATATTATTAAATTGTAAGGTATGTACACATAATATCAAAAAAACGGTACAAGTAGTTTTGTACTTATATGTCTTCTTGAGTTATTAATATTTTTAAATAATTAATATAACACTGAAACGCCCAATTTTTATAGATAAGACGACGTACTTTTGCTCTAAATAAATACTACTTAGACTTGTGCCAGGAGCATCTTCTTGCATGAACTTCTTGTATCCTTTCAGGAATTCGTACTCTGTGTGGTCTTCCGATTATTGTTACTGAAAGTTCCGAGTTTAATTATTCATTACTGAATACTTGTAACCGACTAACTCTTTTATGGGTATTTCTTCATAATCTTTCGTGCAGATAAATTTTCATATTGAAATAAATGTTTAATGAATATCTTATCCTCTTTACTTAGGCAAACCATATCGGCCACAACTAGTATGACTGATAGAAGTAACAGCTAATGTCTGATATTCATTAGAAAACAAATCATGGCCCACTAATTTTGATACCTACAAATGCGACGCGGCGGTGCATTATAAACTCCCATTTTTGCAGAGCCTTTATTGATATGAAATATCCTCGATACCTAATAAAACTTTCCAAAAATGCAATTAATAATATTTTATTTTTCAAAGCAATATTTAATGCGTTAATTATTATTGAAAATATGAATATTTACAATTTGTACCGTTTTTTTTTTTGGCCGACTGTGTATATTTAAGTATGTAGTTTAAGGAACTATGAATCTGACGTGACTTCCGTTTTTAATTGGTATTCATACCGTCAGGTAGTTTCCCAAACACAAACAAGATCATTATCTCTACGCACTTGTACTAATCACTAATTACACTGAGAATCACTATGTTTTAATCACAACTAATTATTGTAAAAAAATATATAACGTGAAAAGAAAGTTATATAAATCTAAGCAAATATTCATGACCCGAGTTTCGATGTGAGATCGTCATTATTAATTTGTAAATCATTTGAAAATGACGGTCACACGTCTAAAGTCAAGTCGTGAATATTTCTTCACATTTATATAGTTGTCTTCTCACGTTACATATTTTTTTACAATAACTAGTTGTGGTTTAAACTTAGTGAATTTTTTAATTCAGTTTAATTATCGATTGTTACGTAGTAACGGTAGCAACCATCTTCTTCATTAATTACACTAAGATTATTTCATAATTAATGGTGTACGAGTTGTTGAACAAGTTCATGTAAGTGTAATTTCATAACTATAACATTATTATTGTAATATTCGTGTCTAGATAAGTTATCACTGTGGTTAAAATGTTTTTTATTTGCCTTACATCCTTAATAACATTAGTAGTTTTAAATGTTTTAATTTAATTAGTTAATGGAAAAAGCGATCTTAAACCATTACTATTTATAACATGCACATATCTTTTATGTAATTCAAGATTACCTTTAGCCATAATAAGTTATTTGTTTTTGTAATCTTTGTAAGACTTAATTTTGCATGATTTACATGGTCCTCGGCGCCGCCGTCAGTATGGAATAGTTAGATGATGGGGAAGTAACATTTCCCATATAACTTTATCTTCGTGTCTTCTTCTTTATATAAAAACCGTGATCATTTATGTTCCTTCAACTCATCAAGTGCTTCACCTTATGTATACGAAGAAACAGATACAAATAATCAAACTACATTTTAACCCTTTGGGTTCCAGGGTTCGTTGGAAGCAAATGGTCAAAAACGCCAAAAAGCACAAGGGCGCTTGGCTTTATCGATTGCGAAGAGGCCCGACAAACAATCTCAACAACGCGATTGCGCTGCTTGGGACTCAAAGCGTTAAAAATTGCAATCTAAATGAACAGATTGTGGAACAAATTGTCAAATGGAATTATTTTTCTTCTTCCGACGCCTATCCATTTAGTAGATGTTTCTTTTTGCCACTCTTCAGTCGTTTATCTTGCTGTCCACTGTATTTTAAAAACATTGCGGTATGTCCAAATTGTTCATTGTGGATAAGCATTTTATTAATCTATCCTTAAGGTTACAAACTTTCTTAAACTTCATGAACGTTCTATGGGCCTTCTCCATCCAGCTTCTAATTTCCATGCCTGACTCCCAGTTTACGCAGAGCAATGTCCGTAGATAGTTAAATTTATTGCTCGCTCTATATTGTTAATCTCACATTTTAACTTTCGAGTAATTATTATCAGGAATTTTGCTTTTTTGGTATTAATATAATACTGAGGCTTATATATTCGCTGTGTTCACAGATCACATTAAGAAAATCGTCCATTTTGTCTGCGATTAATGCTGTGTCGTCCGCATGTTGTTAATCCACCCACCATTTACTTTATTGCCTATGTTATGCTCTTTTAATGCTATCAGATTGAACAACATCCCTGACTGATCTTTTTCACTGATTTCACTAAATTCGGCATTTTGTTTACAGTAGAGGTTTTCAATGAAGCGTCTAACTTTCGGATCCATGTCTAATCTCTTTTAGATTTGTATAGGTTTATGATGGTGGATCCTGTCAAAGGCTTTTTCGTAGTTGTTAAAGCACAGCGATACATTTTTCCTGTGATCATAGGAATTAGCACTTGTATTGTCACTACTGCCTAGCAGCTGTCTAAATCCAGTCTGAATGAGAGTTGCAGGGCTGAAACACCGTTTTCATTAAGTACTGGCATTTGACCAACTGCTTTCTTATCGTTTGTAATTGAAGACCTGGTTGGTTCTACATTCGTTTGATTTTCCATCGTTCGGGAAGACATGTATTAATAATTTAAAATAAATCATGAAGCCTTGATAATTACTTAATCTAAAGAAAAAAAGGTAGTATGGTAGTAGCGTGAAATTTTGAATTCATAAGATTTTGCTCAGGCTGTTAAACAAGAAACAAATTTTTAGAATGCCAATCTTCATTTATCGAAATTCATTTGTGAACGTGTGTTTTTTAAATTCTCTCTTTCATAGGTTGTATTCATCTTGACGTATGTCTAATAATTGGTTTCGCAGTGTGAGAAACAGGGTAATTTTTATGATTTTTTTTAAGCCAACAATCCCTTTTTTATTCGATGAGTACACATTTGAAGATATTACAGTATTTTTCACATTACAAAATAATCATAAACAAGCGAGTTTTAAGTATTTCCGCGAAGGGCCAGAAAAAAATACGGTGCCAATCGCCATTTTGGACTGGATCATCTCAGATAAAAAAAAACCGACGGGGATCTTTAGTAAATTGCATTGATATGTGCTGGATCGGAGCTTTTTGTAACATTTCAATTTTTAACGAAATGGCGGACTGTTAAACAAAATTTTTTTTTTTGGCAAGAAAAACGTTCGTTTTTTGGCTTTATAAAAAAATAATTAACAGAAAGAAAAAAAAGGCCGATAGAGCACACTACGTTGATGTCATGAATAAGAGAATAAAACTACGGAAAGATCGCTTCAGCCATTTCGTAGTAATCTTTGGTACCGATCAAAAAACGTGGTTTCGAGAAAAACGCGTTTACAGTTTTAAGTATTGTTTATACGTAAATAAGAAAGTAATTTTTCAACTTAGAGTCATTGATTCCGGGACCATGTAATGAACTGGCTGGCTGATTAGCAGCCTCGACAGAGTAGATTTATTGCTGTCGGCGAAGCATTTTTGCCTCTCTAGTGTTAGAGCTTGCCGTTCGGAAGTGTTAATCCTCGTTGCGTTCGCTCCGCCAAGACATTTTGACATGATCCCCATACCATTTAAAATTGCCAAAAAACTGTATGCACCTTCATTGAATACGCAGGTACCGATAGCCACGGCAATATAGCTGGCATTGGCCGTTTTCGGAATTATTTTCCAAATGTTGAAGCTTTCGTTATTCTTTTGCATAAAGCCTTCGGTAGATCTTTGTAATAATTCATCCTCGGAAAGATCTTCATAAATAGAGTTTAGTGCTACTAAAATATTATCTGATCAGGCAGTGTAGTCAGGTTTGTATGATTCTGATACCATTTCATTGCTTCAAAAGCAGCTGTTACATCACTTAAAATCGCATTTCTCCGAAACTAACAGTCGGATCTATCTGTAATTTTCAGGGAATACTTTTGAGATACTTTCAGAAAATAACATACTGCATCTACAGACCCAGTATCTTGTTGAATTATCAAAATTCCATATCTTAAATGAATTTCAATTCCAAAGATTTAGTTCGTATCAACCGTCCGTACAGGAACGGGAGTTTCGCAGATGTAGAAACAAATCTTATTTAAGTTGTTTTTCTGTTTATTTGTATAAATCTTGGCATATATTGAACTGGTTGGATTGTAGGATGTAAACCACTCACCACCCTTTCTTCACATTTAACTCAAGTTACAAAGCACTGCTTTGGTAAAATGAATTGTGTTGTCCTTAATTATAGAAATGAATACGATTCACCAGAAAACATAGTTTACAATTTGAGTTAGAATTGGTACGAAGGTTGATGGGTCTACAACCAGTAGACCCAGAAGCAAGGGTTTTGTTTATTTACTTAACAAACAAACGTTAAGTAAATAAAAAAAAAGATAAAATTTTAATTTTCCTCTTAATTGATACATTTGTAAAATCACTTGTTTGTGTTAACGGTTGTGGGATAAGGCCGATAGGGCCCACCCTCCGGATTAACTTTTATTTCAGCTATAGACCCTGCATCTTATCGAATATTAAACTGCTCCAATTAATTAGAAAGAAATTCCATTCAGATTACGCCATTTTTATGTTGAGGTAACGATAACATGAAGGGGGGTAGGTGGGCCCTATTCTATCCTATCATAACCATGATGATAGATAATGTCCAGCCGGGTATACTCAACTGAGTTCGGTCTGGTCGTTAAAATGAGCACTTATATAGATGCAGCAAATTGGCTTTCCCTAGCAGATGTGTACCTCTGCGTTTTTAGCGATTTTTCTAGGGCTATAAATATTGTGTAGGTTTTGAAAATAAGATAACTCTGTGAGATTTTTATTAGCAACACTTTCCTGCTGTTCATCAATGGAAAAAAGTGGTAGAAAATTAAACTTGCGAAAATTATGATCTCTGGTAAATCTTTTCAAAAGAGAAAGAACTTTCTCCAGCAGAATATAATTTAAAAAAAATATGTACACGGTGGTATTTTAAGCGCTGTGTATTCTAGCCACCCTTTCAGATTTGCTTCCTCCCTGAAATCTGTCGCTCTGGGGCACGAAATCCGGTACTGGCAGTAGTCAAATTTTGAAATGCGCTATACATTATTAACCTCGTTTCGTTATCGTCTTATACTTTTTTCTCCCGTTTTATTTTAAATTTTAAAACTATTCGCCGTCTGTGGTTGTGGAAAATCTTGCTCTCGAGCTTAAATACGCAACGTTTGTGTCCACAATAGCAACATTTCTCTAGTTATTTTCACATAAACTACATTTACGATGAAAATGTTAAATTGTGTGTTGTAGGAACAAGGCAATCCTTTCTAATAATAGCACAGACAAAGATTCCATAATTTACACACAGGCAAAGCACTATTGATTATTGTTTTCACAACCATCTACAACAGCGGAGCGGTTTTGACCTCCATTAATCTCATTAGCGCAAATTCGTGTAGGGCTTTAATAATAGGTGTGTCTATCTTAAGCAGTGTTGACAGGGGCAGCTCGTTATGTAGAGCCAATAATTGAAGGCTTTGCAAGAATTTTTAATTAATTTTAAAAACTGATTCGTCATTTTAAATGTCCGCTAACGTTTAATGACTAGAGAAAAATCTAGATAAATACTAGAGAAAAATCGCAATGCATTTGTTAATTAAAATAAGTTTAAATTTGATTAAAAAAAAAGAAAATCCATTTAATTAAAAAAAGATAACAATCTGTTAATAATAACACATTACATATTGAAAAAACCACTTTCCTGTTTAAATAATCTTCGTATTACAAATAGAATCCCTTAGTAGGTAGATGTAAACGAGAAAAAACTTTTCGTAATGTGTAAATGAAATAATTATTAAATATGAAATGTATGGATTAAGCAAAATCTCAAGGTTTTTTGCATAAACTTCAATTTAAGATAAACCATATTAATAAGATGTAAATTTCAATTTTCTTGAAAGATCTTATGCTAATTCTTGGAAAAGAAACACTTTAGGCCAGTCTTTGTAAGACGTATGATGAATTTACATTCACAATAAATCATTTATTTGCTACTAGCATCGCCTTAATATGAAAATTAGTGAAAGCTCGAATTGAAATTAATAATTAAATTGCATATTCAAATGTTATTTGCTTTATCCCAGTAACATTATTTTTTCGGCTAAGCCAAGGATAAAGTAATTTTGATGCAGATATGGGAACGTACATAAAACTGGGAGCCCCGTTCAAATATTCATGGAGCAATATGGAAGTGCCGACTCGTAAAAGTAAACATAAAGCAGTCATGTTTTGATGATAAGAACAGCGTCTCTAAATCTATAGATTGTGTGTGTAATGTAATGTTAATGAATTAGAGATGTGATTTTCGTGTTTATTATTTGTTCTGCCGTTTCGCCTGGCAGCAATTTTTCCGGGGCGACAATCGAGCCGCTCGGGAAGGACTTTATTTACCACTCAAATATTTGCATACGATAACTTCGGAGACTGAGTTTTGAATTAAGTAAATGTGGAGAAATTCCGCACGAGAAATAAAAGCAATTAGTTTGTTCTTAGTATAATTAATGCAAACATAATCTACTTACAAAATTAACATAAATTAGGGTATTTTTTATATGAGGAAATAGGTTTGTGTTTTTGGGATTTAAAAAGCAATTTTAAGATAAATGCAGGGTTGCTTTATTAATTGATATTGAATAAATAGATGAGCTGATGCATGAGTAGTGTGAGGAATGTGTGGATAACAATCCAAAAAGCGATTGTTAGGTGCTGCTATAGGAAGAACGCTCCCAGAAAGTGCTAAACTGTATCAGTAGCAATGTTCGCCAGCGACGTGATAACGCTGATTCCGATATCACGTAACATTTTAGTGGTTATTTTCTAAAACAAAACGAAGAGAATGAGTGTGCAAGGAGGCCTTTCCGATAAAATATTACCTTTTTATTTTCGCCCGAACAAAAGGAACACTCCAGTGTGTAGGAGCATTTTATTCCGAATTCCCTCCACATAACAACCCGGCAAGTGGCCTCTCGTTTTCTTTCTATTGTGTACCGGCAAAATGACATTTTCATATTCTCATTAACGCTCAACGCCTTCGGCAACAGCTGAAACAGAAAACAATAAATTCATTACACGGTGACAATTATTTACGATCCAAAACGTGTTCACCTTAAACCTGGTTGATTATAGTCATAAATTATTATATATAATTAATATTTATATTATACTTCAAAATTAATTAATAGAAGTCAAAACAGAAAAATTATTCAATTACTCATGAGATTTTCCTCTTTCCTCTCCCTTTGAAACCACCCAGATTATCGTATAAAATACTTGACTACAAACTCCACTACAAAAACAATTAATTCAATACAAACAAAAAATTAAAGGTGCAACTCAGAAACCACCATATTGGTATGATGTTGGAAAACCAACACAATACGTATTATTTTCAAATATGCCAGGTGGTAATATCAAAAGTAATATTGTTCAAATTATGGTAAAGCATAAAATTCAATTTTTCAATTTTT
Organism: Ocypus olens; assembly: GCA_910593695.2. Lineage (NCBI taxonomy): Eukaryota > Metazoa > Arthropoda > Insecta > Coleoptera > Staphylinidae > Ocypus > Ocypus olens. The sequence goes on from OU343057.1 coordinate 18,046,775, forward strand.
CAACAATAAGATGCCGACATTCTAAAAACCAGAAGGAATGTTATCAACAAAAGACCCTATGTTTCCCCCGGTTTTTGTTTTTTCCACTTCTTTCACTGCGGTCTCTGGGATCCCATTGTGCACCTCTAGGCAGGGGCGGCTCGTTATGTGGAGCCAAGTAGTCATAGCACTACCTCTAATTTCAAGCTCAGCAAGAATTTTTGCGTTCTGAATCAAATAATTTCTGGCTCATCTCATGCGCGCGACGACGACGACGTACACTTGTTAGTCGTATTTCCGGGCGGTACACAATGAATAAAATGAGTTTATTACCGAATAAGCCTTTTTGCTCATGTGGTATTGAGGAAAAAAGTGGAAATTAAACAATTGGGTAGGCAACTGCCTGATTTTGGTAAAGTAAAAAAATAGTAAAAAAAACAGACTTCCAGCTATCGTGCGTCAAATTCGAATAATTATAAAAGTTTAATCCAGATATATACTTCAAAAACAATTGGCTTTTGCGGGTGTGAGCAAGAAAAAGCCTGTGTTTTGATTGGAGGTGAATTAAAAAAGTAAAGAAAATTTTGTTTTTGAAATAAATTTAAAATATATTGAAAAGTATAAGAAATGCAGGCAGGTAATGTACTCATTTAATTGAAAATTAATTAATATATCAATTAACTAAAAACCGGAAATTCGACGTTCAATTGTTTCTTTTGAATTTTTTGAGGGTAACTCTTAAACGAACGTGTAGATTTTGGAAATTCTTCATCGAATGGATGCAGATAAAAACAAAAATTAATTCGTCGTTCAATTGTTTTTTCGGGTTTGACGGATGGCCAGATTTAAAAATTCATCCAACGAAGTGTTCTACAATTGATGTTTTTTGAGGATAACTCTTGAACGGTTTAGTGGTTGACTGGTTTATAAGCCAAAAAAACTCTTGAACGGGTAATCTAATATTGAATATTCTTACTACAAAGTATTTTATTCATTGAATTAATGTAGATAAGCTAAAACATTAAATTCGTTGTTCAATTATTTTGAGAACATAATAGCTAATTTTAAAAATCCTTTCAGAAATGTGTTGCACTTATCGGATAAATGTAGATAGGACCAAAAAATTAATTCGTCTTCAATTGTTTTTTTTTTGAAGATACCTCTTGAACGGATGACCAAATTTGGCAAATTCTTCCATCAACGTGTTGTACTCATCGGATAGATGCAGATAAGACCCAAACAAATTAATTTGTCGTTCAATTGTTTTCTAGTTTTTGAGGATAACTTTTGAACGGATAAATATTCTTCCGGCAAAGTATTGCACTTACCGGCAGCGGCGGGGCAACGGAAGAAAATTTGACCAAAACAGCAACGAAATATTTGCTACCTCTATAAGAGTAAGTAGTGCAGCACGAGCGACATCTTTGTCTTAGCCCTCCCTATGGAAATCCACGAGCCGCCGCTGGTCAAATATGAATGACTTTTGGGTTTAAAACGCATCGAAAATATGTCCTTCCACTCAATAAAGAAATGTCTGTAATCATCACTAACATAAGAAAAGCAGGTCAAAATATGTTATTATTTTCATCAGTAGCCTCCTAGCTGAACAAATTATTTGGCAACAATTAATTTGTTTCTGCAGGAGAATAGAAATACTTTCCAACACTTAATTAATTAATTCATAAACATATGTAACCAAATTTCGCATTTTTATAAATTAATTTATAAGTCGCACTGAAATAACATATTTGATTAATTATTGCATTGTTTGAGTTCTGTCACTTTTCTTGCTGCGTATAGCATTTTAAGTATGCAACCAAAATTGCATTACTTTGAAGTATAACTAACCTGAAAAGTTTTTTGTCAGTTGGTGCGTCAGGTCTGTATTTAAGATTCAAATGCCCAAATTTTGGTAAGATTAAAATGCATTAAATTAGCACAAAGAATAATATTTAGTGCATTTATTATCGCGTGCCGTTAGAAGCATTAAAATTGGATTGCATTTTAAGTATAAAATTATACTGCTTATGATTAAAATTCCAGAAATAAATTTTATAACTAAGAAATTAAACACAATCTGGTAATTTCAAATCTGCCATTTTGAAGCTTAAATGGAGTATAGTAAATAATCCAAAGTTCATATTCGCAAGTCCAAATATAACGCCTGATTATGCACCCTTCTACCATATTATATAACATTTATATGAATTAGATTTCCCACTAATCCTTTAACTTAGGACATTTGTTACATAAATAATTTATTTAATAAAAACAAAATTATTACATTAAAAATATAAATCTTTGTGTATTCGTAAAGTAAATTGTATAAAGCTTAATTACTAATTTATTTCAAACGCGTTTATTTTGTCGAAATTAATTGTAGTAAATTATACTCAGTGTCAGGTTGGACTAATCCTTTAATATATGGAAATGGTGCTCTTAAAATGATAATTTATTGCGTGACTTTCACACCTTTTCTTTTGTACACGAAACGTTATCGCACCTCGAGACTTTGATCTGGCTATTTCTAGATTCTTTCAATCATTTAATCAATTTCGTGAAGTGAAAAAATAGTCACGTAGACTGGGTTGCCTAAGTATACGGCAATAAATTTGAAAAAAAAAAACAAAGGATTTTAGAATGTTTGGCTGTTCGGCGGCATGCGGGTTAGAGAGAGGATGTGAAATTAAGGCTTCACAAGAATTTGCCATTCAACGACGATCGAGTTATTAATATTTAAGTTATTCGTAAATTAATAAGATAACCACTAAACATGCATCGATCCGAGCGGGAATTTCTCGTTAGAAAAATGTACCGCCCGTAGTGGTGCTTAAAACCAGGAACTTGGGATCTAGATACAAGCGCTAAACTGACACGATATGAGGATTTATTTAATCACAGATGTAAAATCGAGTCAATGTAAATTCTAGGATATCTAAGCAGCAGAAGGAGTTTAAGCATTTTATTATTTAGGTGGCGCTAGTTGTTATATAAATTTGAGATTCATTGTTGCTTCACGTGTCTGAAATATCAAACTCGGTTATGCACACACATTTCACGGGGAATTTCACCGCCGAACGATCACGGGATCGATAGCCGGTTGGGTTGTGTCCAAACATTGTAATTATATTTGTGCAGTAATAACGATATTGCATTTTTTGTTACTTTGATAGTCGTAACGCGCGTATTCGTGAGGGTATTATGCAAAAACTTCGTTAATGTGAATATTTTAATCATTTGCTTTTGCAGGGGCAACACAAAACCTAATCCTGACTTCATCCATCTTCTCGTGTCGTCTCGGTTTAACGAAGGTTGGATATCATGACGACAATGACTACATTATCGACAGCGGCTTTGGAAAAGGATTCGGATGTACCAAAACAACTTTATTTCTTTCGATATTTTTGCTGTATTTCCCGAGCGTTTAATTTCACGTACAAAATCTTCTAGTTTTTATTGTATTTTATTTATTAGTTCTTAAATCTTTCATAATTATTTTAAAGATGGTGTCGTTTTAAGAGAATCTATGCACGATAAATAAGAACAAATCAATCATCGTTAAACTTAACCCTTTGCAGCCGAACCATTTTTTAGTATGGGTATTCAGCTACTCGACAGTAGTTTTAATAAAAAAATGTAATACATCAAAAATAAGAAATAAGTAAATGAGTAAAAATGAGTAAATTCAGTGACATCTTCCGATTCAGAACTGTCTGAATCAGAAGAATCTTCACTTTCGCTTTTTATTATTCTACTTTTTTCTTCTTGTACCAATTACTTCAACACTCTCTTCACTGCTATTGTCTTGATCACTATCTTCTTTATGTTCATTCAGAATGTTCGATCTAAACATCGTCAAATCAAACTCATCTTCGCTGCTACAAATTTCGTTCATTGATTCCATTTTTATGACATTAAGCGGACTAAAATAGTAAAATCACAATTCACTTACAATCACACAAAAAAAGTAATTTTAATTACCAATGCTGTCGCTTAACAGAATATCAAAAACCGTTTTTTTCGATTTTGCTTATCAATTAATTTTATTTATCACCGTTTTCACTTAACAGAGCACCAAAAGTTTTGCTACGATTTTGCCAGAAACGCTGTAGTGTTCAGACTGAGCGATCTAAGGATCCCCCATCTGATATATACCCGACTGATCTCACAAAAAAAAAAAAAATTACAGTGCGTGCAAAATCTAAGGTACATATTATCATAAATAGTAATGGCGCTTCTCAGGCTTCATTCGAGTTGAAGTAAAGAATAGGATGGCGCCTGAGAGGCGCCGTTCGGGTGCAAAGGGTTAAATTAATATCATGAGCGTAGAATACCTGCAACCATTTACACCATCATTTAAATGATTTTAAGGAAATCTTGGGTATAAGTTATGGTGGACAAAAGCCAAAAAATATGCCATACACATTATTTGAGGTTTAAATACTCCTTTCTCCGTACGGAGTACCAGAAAGTATTGCTTTCGTGATTTATTTCAAATTCAAAATTTCAACGGAAATATCCAATTCGATACCTCCCGAGACGATTACGATATTTTTTAAAAATATGTCTGCGAGTGTATTTATCTGTATGTGTTTGCTTGTGTATATGTGGGTGCTGTATCTCAAAAACTACCAAAAATTTTAAAATTATGCTTTATTTGGTAATCTGAAGAACTGAAAATCTTTTGGTATAGTTTTAGGAACCGGAAGTCGGTGTTTTCTGTAACCGTTTCTTGTTTTTTCCCGATGGATTTTTAAATATAGTAAATATTACAAAAATTGTTATAGAAATGTGGTAGATAGCAAATAAATGCACATCTTTTGTTAATAATACGATAATAGTTACATACAATTTATATAAACAAAAATTTTAGAGAATGCCAAAATATGTATTTTTCAAAATCTCACCAGTTATCGATAAATACTTTCTATACCAGTGCTGACACGCGATCTCATTTTTGGTGACACGGATCTTCAAAGATAAAAAATTTCATAATTCAAACATTTGTCTTTCATAACGGCCAGAGTTGGTTATTAATAATATTATCACTTACGTTATTAATAATTAATAATTAACAAAGTTATAATTAATTAATACAAAAATTATAAATATTTCTATTTTTTTAGTCTTTACTTTTGTGATGTGTGACACGCCACGAAAAGAATGTTTCGATTTTTCAAAATTTTGACACACCGAGCTCAAAAGATTCGCCATCACTGTTCTATACCATCAAATCAGAACAAACTAATAATAATAATAATAGTCGTCGACCCGCCCGCGACCTCAACGAATCCGGCCCACGACAAGCAGTTACATTTTTCGTAAATGTCACATTTTAAAATTCTACAACGATTTTTTGTTATAGGTTTTGAAATTAGTTATAAAATTGATTATACTTTGGCCCACTAGGTTATGAAGAATTATATATATGGCCCGCGATGGAAAAAGTTTAGAGACCCCTGGTCTAGAACAATACAGAACAGAGGGCGAAGTTTAGCCATTAAGGCTACTCTACCATTACATGATGAACACATCACATTTGGATCAAATCCTTCAATATGAAAATAAACACACTTTGGTATCCTAACTAGCTCTCTTTTCTCAGTCTGTATTCAGAATTGGACAGTCACCAAGAAGGCGGATTTTTATGACTAGCAAATATTCGGCACGTTGACTACGTCTTAAGTCCTTGGATTTAAAGATTAAAACTGATATCATAAATTAAATTAAAGAAATAAACCAAGTAGTCTTTACCACTCGCTTGCGACAGTTTTAATATTTTTGTAAGTATGTTCTGGTCCTGCAGTTTAGTATTTTCTTTTTCGTACTTGTACTTTGTAACCCTGTGTATGACGTTTCCGTATTATGCTCTGAAGGTTTGCTTTAATTAACGCGTTATAAATATAAAAATCTAAGTGTTAATTTAATAAAATTTTGGACTGATGAAGACTATAGTATGGAACTCAATTATAAACTTTATTAAATAAAGTACAGCTGTTTTTTGTTCACTGTGTGACGAATTGTTGCAGTGTTCAACAATAAAATAACTGGGTTTTACTTTATAAAGTTTAACCCAGTAAAAGGTATTCATTATATTCTAGAAATCGGTCGCCTCTCATTTCTTATTCCGAGGCCATGTTTCTCTACTATTTTCCTTCCACAACCGGCGCCCACTTTAGCATAATACACAGTATGGTCATCTTCTGTAAAGTAGGCGCCCGTTGTAGAAGGAAATAGTAGCGAATAAGGAATAGCAATAAGGGATGAATGAGGCGACCGATTTGTAGAATTTAATGAATACATTTTACCAGGTCGCCCAACTGAATTATCTGATTTTATCTATTTCGCTATAAAACCGTTTTTCGCTTGCAGTTTGGGTGGGTGCACTTGTATTGGTTTTTGAAGGGCGCTTAACTTTGTACTAAATATTCAATTAATAATAAGTAAACTTTTAATTTTATTAATTTTCATTATTGATTGTAGTCTGAATATTCCGTAAGAAGTATCAAGCAATATTATTAGGTTGAAAATTGAATGGTTTCCGCAACAAATTAAAATGAAAAATAATTTAGTGAGATACCGGTACTCAGTTCGAAACTGCTTTGGTGATTGCCTTGTTTAAGCTGGAAGGTATTCTGTTTTCGTTGTAATACACCCACACAGTATGTTCATCTATTGTGCAATTTTCTTGTTTAAGGTAATGCATCTCGCTAATACCTTATTTTCTCTTTAGTCGTGTGTCTTTCGCGACCCGAACATGTCTACATTCCTGGTGCCGATTTTTTTTTATCGGTATCCTTGCTTTAACTTACAAAAAAACATTTTAAGGTTTCACATGATTTAATTTTTTATAGGGTGAAGATATAGTTCTGTATTTACTATTGCTATACTGCTACTTGCTATGGCCACACGGGCGTGAATTCACGCTGTCTATTTTTCACGATGGCCGGAATGCCACACGAGCGTCGGAGTCCTTAGAAGGTTTGTGAAAAAATTGATTGTATTTCTTTAAATAAAAATGCACTTTATACTTCTGTTGTTATTTGCCGTTTATGTCGTTGATGTTAAAGAAAATACTGGATTTATCCATTATTGGTAACAGAAGTCCAGCAATCGCTCTTCAAATCCCTGTTTTCATAAACTTTATGTTTTAAATCATAAAGACAAGGGTGCTTTTGCACTTCCATAATTATTGTTTCACTATCAAAAAATTCCATGACGAAATAAAAACCAGAAGATGGTAGGAAAAATAGGTTACAGCGTGATTTTCCGCCCGCGTGACCACCCCTTTCGCGTAAAATCCCGCAAGTAAATGGACCCAGGCGCATTTTCTGGCGGGTAACCTTGAAGACGCGCCCGCCAGCCGTCCTACCGGCGGGAATTCACGCAGCGTCTGGCCGGCCAAACTTAAATTCATGTGGTATATTTTTTCGGCGGTTTTTCCCGCTCAAACGCGACGTGAATTCACACCCGTATGGCCGTAGCCTTAATATTTCTTTGAAGCAGTTACAGCGATTATTAAACAAATTTTGTAAATCAACAAGTAAGGTCGCCGCCTAGGACCGTAAGAATTTGTCTCCAAACCCTCCGGCGGCCCACCCAGAGAACCCCAGGGTGCTAATCACCATTTACCCATATCGAATTTCGAGAGTACCACAAAAGGGAAATTTATAAATGAAGGAGGGTTGGGTCTAATTACCTGCAACACCATTGAAAAGTGTACATGCAATAGTTTTAATAGTCGCAATACTGACAAATTTTTTTATTAAATAATTAGCAATTATTAGTAAACACTACTTTATATTTTAAATATAAATATTTATATACAGAGTGGTGCTAAAGTTAATTGCACTATTAAGTGTTTTTAAAAGAATCGCACGGACAGGTCGATTTTTGTTCATTATTGCACACTTTTTGGCGTGAACAAAAATATTGTGATATCACTAGTGTTTGACGTGTGATGTCATCGGCAATTTTTGTAAATGGAATTCGTTTTTTTTTATATATATTTGGCAACTTTTGTAGAGCTCTTACTGTAGATCTTGAAATTGGAACTCTTGCGGGGTGTTTTTGATTGAACAAATCGCATGCTTCCTCATAAGTTCTTAGCCTATCGCCATATTCCATCATTTTAGTTTTAAGTTTATATCAATTTCAGGTTTATTTCAATTGTAAGTTTATTTTAATTTTATGTTTATTTTAATTTAAGTATATTACTACATTTCTCTGTAATTAGATTTTAAATCTGTTGAGAAATAAATATTATTATTATTATTATTATTATTATTATTATTATCATTTATACCTCTATTCTTTCTCGTTCAGTAAAATGCACCATATTTAGTTAATTTTAGGAGAAGTAAAGACGTTTTAATTGAAGTGTTCAACTTGTTAATATGTCAAATATTAAATAAATCAATAAATTTGGAATTGGCTTACTTTTAATTAATGCAGTATTATGTCAGGTTGTAAAAATAAAAAATTTAAAACTTCATTGTTTTCTCCAGCTTTTTCAAAATCGTATATTAAATAATCCAAATTATGAATTTTGTGCGAAATTTTATGATCATTCTATTAAAAAAATAAAAAAATATGGATATAAAGAGAAACAAGCTCTACAAAAGTAGCAAAGTAAACAAATTGTTTTTAGATTAAATGATACATATTTTTCAAAAAAAAAATGTAACTAAAGATAACTAAGAGCTCTACAAACGTTGCCAAATAAAAAAAATCAATTTAAAAAAATTGCCTATGACATCATACGTCAAACACCAGTGACGTAACGATATTTTCAGCAGGCCAAAAAGTACACAATCATCAACTAATCCTAAAGATTTTAATAGAGCAATTATGAATTTTGTGCGTAATATCCTTAATGCGTAAAATATTGTATGAAAATATCATTTTTTGAGAACATTTTTGCATTCACAATCGCCACGAGTCAAAGACGAGGACCGATTGCAATGCAAAAAATGATCCTGGAAATATTTGATGCATGATCAAACTTCAATAATTTGATGAGGGGCGGCTCGTTATGTAGAACCAAGGAGCCATGGCACTACCTCTAATTTTAAACGAAACAAGATTTTTTTTATTAATTCTAAAAACACTGATTTGTCGTTTTAAATCTTAAAACGAAGCCTGCGAGACGAGAAAAATGGCATTGCATTTATTTGAGAATATATCTCTTGAACAAATTAACAGATTTGAAAAATTCTTCCAGAATTGTGTTTTGTGTTGTTATCTTGAAAACCAGTGATAGGGTATTTTGAGTTTTTTGGAGGTTTATTAAGATTAATGTATTTTGAGTAAATCTGAAAACTTTCAAGTGTGTTACAGTTGTTTTTGTATTTTTTTTTTCACTCCGAAGAAGGGAAACTTAAAAAATCCTAAGTGCTGCTCTCGGTCGGTTATCTTGAAAACTTGTTTTGGGATATTATGGGTTTTTAGAGGCTTATTATGATTAATGTATTTTGAGTAAATTTAGAGAGTTTCAAGTGTGTAGCACTTGTTTTTATATATTTTTTTTCACTCGGAAGAAGTGAAACTTTAAATCTTAAAAACCAGTGATGGGGTTTTTTGAGTTTTTTGGAGGATTGTTAAGATTAGTGTATTTTGAGTAAATTTGGAAAATTTCAAGTGTGTTGCAGTTGTTTTTATAATTTTTTTTTCACTCGTGCAAATTAAAAAATCTGAAGCGTTGTTCGCGGTCAGTTATCTTGAAAACCTGTAATGGAGTTTTTCGAGTTTTTGAAAGATTATTGTATTTTAGGTAAATTTAGAAAGTTTTAAGTATTTTACAGCTGTTTTTATATTTTTTCGCGTCCACAAAAAATGATTATAATTTTTCATAAATTTACACGAAAAATCGCAAAGTCAATCGACGGAATGTGTTTGAATTTCATACGAAATCACTCTTGAATTAATATTGAGTGATTTTGTAAAGTTTCAAGTGGATGGAAATTGTTTTTATATTTTTTTCGCGACGACGAATTTGTTATTTTTCTAAATTGTATCTGGTTTCACATGAAATATTCTAAAATTTAGAAACAATGCATTTCTAATTTTTACGGAAATGTAGAATCCCATGTGTTGTCAGTTGTTTTGGAAAGTATCAAGTCTATGGCAATTGTTTTTATATTTTTTTCGGGTTGACGAATTTGTTTGCTTTTTAATTTCATCTCCATTCGCATTGAAATATTCTAAAATTTAGAAACAATGCATTTCTAATTTTTACGGAAATGTAGAATCACATATGTTGTCAGTTGTAATTTACTGAATCATTTTGCAACAGTAATCGTTTTTTTTTTTCTCAAAATATATTATATGCTAAGTGGTTCTACCATCAAAATGTTCCACGAGCCGCCACTGAATTTAATAACCGTATTGGCTTATAAATGTCACGTGGTAAAAGAGTACAATATTCTTCATAATATATGTCGGTAATCGAGAAATGAAAGTCAGTATAGCACATTGTAATTTACTTATCAAAAATTGGTCCCAAAATACGGAAAGCAGGTATAAAGGACGGCCTTCTCCAAAAGTCATAAATTACTCTTGCTTCCCGATGACAACCTAAATTGCACCACTTGCTGAGTATTGTGGTAAATACTGATGTTATGGAGAGTCCCTTTTTTTTGCCGGTTTTGTCGGTGGAGACAATTATAGTAGGTCGCAGGTCGCCTACGGTTACTGTAAATTTGGGACATACTTAAAATATTTATCAAGTAGCCACATGTAACAAAATTTAATTCTATAAACATCTGGAAAACATGCAGCATCCGCTGGAATCAGCACGACGACAGGTGTTCTTAAAAGTTTGAAAATTGTGTGAATAATTAAATTTGAAGAAACTTCGTGCAATATTTGGTGTAGAAATTTGTTTATACAGAACGTCTACAAAGTCTGACCGCAGGTCAACGTTTGGGTAGATTGAAAAATCGGCGAACCATTGTTTTTGGGGCAAACTTTTTGATTAAAAATTTTTAGGTCTATGACCCCTCAAAATGTTCAAGTAGCAAGGTATGTCAAGTTGTATGTCGTTCGAAAGATCTGAATAAAAAGCGATTATTAACGTTAGTCCCAGGATGATACACCCAACCAGTCATTAATCGAGAGGTTACATTTTTACTATAAAGTCCCTATTTTCACCAAAATTTACATACAGGTACTTAAAATTCCGTTATGTGCTTGTTTCTGTGGCTACACATGTGCAGAAGCACGCTCTCGTCAGAAAAAGCACATTTTAAGTACCTGTGTGGCAAAGAAAGGGATTTTATACGCAAAGTTTAACCTCTTGCCATCCATTGTTTTGGAGGAAGCTGAAAAAATTATCCCTCGTTAAGACCGAAAAAAACAAAAGCAAACGTGACGAAGATAATGTAGAGTTTTGCGAAGATGAATCAGATGAAGCTGATATATTGGAAGAAATTCAAGAAAAAAACAGCTGAAGATAAGTTCATGGAAGTGATGGACAACGGTTTTGGAGGAAGTTGAAAAAATTATCCCTCGTTAAGACCGAAAACAACAAAAGCAAACGCGACGAAGATAATGAAAAGTTTTGCGAAGATGAATCAGATGAAGCTGATATATTGGAAGAAATTCAAGAAAAAAACAGCTGAAGATAAGTTCATGGAAGTGATGGACAACGGTTTTGGAGGAAACTGAAAGAAGTTGAAAAAATATCTCGTCAAGACCGAAAAAAAAACAAGAGCAAAAGTGACGAAGATAATGAAGCGCTTAGCGAAGATTACGGCGATATATGGGAAGAAATCCAAGGAAACAGATGAAGATAAGTTAATAGAAGTGATGGGGAAGAGTTTTGGAGGAAGCTGAAAAAAATATCCTCCGTTAAACACAAAAGGAAAAGTGATGAAGATAGTAAAGAGTTTAGTGAAGGTGAATCAGATTACGGCTATGTATTCGAAGAAATCCAAGAAAAAACAGATAAAGATAAGTTCATGGAAGTGATGGGCAAGGGTTTTGGAGGAAGCTGAAAAAAATTTGCTTCGTTAAGACCGAAAAAAGCAAAAGTAAAAGTGACAAAGATGATGAACATTTCATCGGACGACGGCGATTTATTGGAAGAAATTCAAGAAAAAACAGATGAAGATAAGTTCATGGAAGTGATGGACAAAGTTTTTGGAGGAGACTGAAAGAATATCCCTCGTTAAGACCAAAGAAAAAAAACAAAAGCAAAAGTGATGGAGATAATGAAGCGTTTAGCGAAGTTTACGGCGATAAATGGGAAGAAATCCAAGAAAATAAAAACAGATGAAGATAAGTTAATGGAAGTGATAGACAAATGTTTTGGAGAAAACTGAAAAAAATATCCCTCGTTAAGACCGAAAAAAGCAAAAGTAAAAGTGACGAAGATGATGAAAATTAGCGAATATGAATCGGACGACGGCGATTTATTGGAAGAAATTCAAGAAGTGATGGTCAAAGATTTTAGAGGAAGCTGAAAAAATTATCCCTCGTCAAGAACGAAAAGTAAAAGCAAGATAAAGATTTTAGCGATAATCATATATTCGAAGAAATTAAAAAAAAAACAGATGAAGATAAGTTCATGGATGTGATAGGCAAAGGTTTTGGAGCATTTGTCGTAAACGATTGGGTGATGGTAAAAAAAACCTTCTCATGATTTGTAAGGGCCCTATACCATGAGTATTTAACGGCGCCTCTCCTAGGAGGATTTAAACAAAAATATTGCAATATAAGTGATTTCACCGATTTGGAACCTAAATGTAACCTTGGTTATTCAATGACGGGCCCCTTGTACGGGCTCTAGAACATGGCCTTGTTGTCCTAGGCGAGAAAACGGCCCTGGATGGTAAAGCTTTTATAAAAAAAAAGAAAAACGAGCAAGACGTATGATGCTCAGATTAGTGAAATAGAATCTTGTCTCTACGTGAAATTTACCATGATTGCCTCATTGTTAACATTCCATTGGTTATTGATGATGCTAGTATTATTACTCCTAAAGAAATATTCAAGATTTTGCCACCTTCTTTTATTGATAAGCGTGGAAAAATGTCGTTTTTTGGTGTCTATTGATGTCGGCAACTAGGCCATCTTCCACAACTGTTTCAATGTAGAAAAAATAGTGAAATGTTTTACTTTTACTTTACACAGTTTTCTTAAGAATTTTAGATATGTTTAAGGTTTTATTTTAATAAAGTTTTGGTCATATTAGTGTAAAGCGAACTTGTAAATATTATTTACACTTGCCTCCCTAGATTCTCATACTTTCATTACAGGATTTTCTAGGTTGTCTAGGTGGAACCCATGGTGTAGATTGTCTTGACAAGGCAAAATTTGGGTATGGAGATTTATGCAAATTTTTTTATGTAGAAAAAAAAATTATTTAGCTACTGCAAATCGAAACCGAGGTACTAAAATTCGCGGTTCCACTTACCCACAGTGACGTGTTTCTTAAAAAAAAATCGATTTTCACCTAAGCGTCTCATCAATGAAACAATATTTAAAGTTGTGGAACATGTTACACCACATAGCTCCTTCATCGGATAGATGAATAATGTGGTAAAACCTACTGTATTATTTAACATTAAATGCAGTGAAACCTAGAAATGTTTGTTTTACTCTAAGTTTTGATAGAATTTTGTTAAGTATTTATTCCTATACTGACAATGTTGGTTGATAATTTTTGTGGAATATAAAGACTACAATTCATCATTTGTCATCTTACATTACGGTCTACTAATCATCATATTTAATTTGTCTCTGGTTTGTGCTAGCCGAATTAATATAGTATCATTCAAAATATCAAATAATTGCCTAAGGTTTTCTTTTAGCCATTAGAGCTGTATAATTAATGGTGCTCGAGTGGCGAAGGCGAACCTCTAAAGTAACAAACTTGTTTATGCAGAGGATAAAATTTCGTTGGAGCTATATAATTAATGATGATTAGAACGATTCGCTAAAGTAACAAGTTTATTTATGCCTAATCCCTACAAACCTATATGGGATAAGTTCAACTAAAGCGTAACAAAAATAATGACAATAAGTAAAAGTAATGCAATGTGTTATGTGCTTTATTAATTTTAAAATTAGATATGTACTTTTGAAGTTTCTAGTTTAATTAATGAATACATATATGAAAATTGCAAAATAAATAAGTTAACTGTAGAACGGAAGGGTAAATAAGAGCCCTAATTGTAAAACATTGGGTCTTCATTAGAGTTAATTAACAGGGAGAAGTTAGGGATTAAGACCACCTAGAACAACAAACGAAAATTAAGGGAGAAGTAATCTGTGGCGGGTATTTAATGATCAGTGAGTAAACTTAGATGTTGCACTTTAGTGTGCGGTCGGAGGAGGGTAAGATACAGACAAGGACGAGATGACGCGTAGTTTGTGCTCAATTGACAAATTAAAACTGCGAGGATATACAGTTAGATTGTGTAAATAAATAAAATAACCGGCAATAAATGATTAATTGAAAATATCGGTAATAGTCGTGCTAGATTGGATTTTGCTACGCCGACAATGATAGGTGTAAAGGTTAAAATATTGTGTGGAATTTATTTAGTAGTTAGTGTACGTGCTAGCAAATAATAAGGTTAGGAAGAATGTTGTACGCCACTGTGTATTATCTCGTGGAGTTTTTAACGGTCCGAGAAGTGTGAAGATATTGGGTGTCGTGTCCATCCATAATTTTACACCGGTGTCTTGGCAACGTAGGAATGACTGTGAAAAATGAATCTGCCGCTTATAAAGCCGACAATTGCGAAAACTGGTCGCAGGAGATCAGTATGTATGAGTGGAGTGTTGAAAAAATGCATGTCTGCGTCTCGCCGGGTGCTGGGTGCCGACTACATGTAGATTTGGTGAACGTTTAATATGTGGCCAGAGTGTTCGAGGCGTTAGTTTAAATAATAATAGGTATATTTACGTTGTAGGAAAAGTCGGATGAATCAGCCATCGATTTGTCAATGTCATTCCAGCTCTGTTTGGGGTTGCAGCCGTAGAGAAAGAAGAACTTCTTTCTGCTGTGGCCGTGAATATCGATGAAGGTGAATATGGGATGGTCAAGTTGTTCTTTGGCGAACTGTACCAGTTTCTATAAAGAAACGTTAACTGGATTAGTAATAGCCGATGTGTGGAACTCATTAAAGCAGGTCGAAAATAACCGTATTTCGTCGGAGTGTATGATGTCCGAACTGAATTTTAATAGTTTTATTTTACAAACCTTTGCATAATAAATTTCTGGGTGAAGAACTGGATGGGGTTTTTTCCAGCAGCGGTTGAGATCGTTGCCGGTGAGACCGCATCTAGTGCTGAAACATGGATACGAGTGAGCCGTTGCAAATTTTATATCCCAACATATGAAATATTGTTCCGGTACTTTTTTGATGTCGTTTTAGCATTGTGCGTCTCTGAATAGGAAGGAAGCAGATTGATCATACGGAATATTAATTATTTTATCCGGTAACGCTGCGACCTGTTTAGTATTGCACGGCCGTCGTTTCTAAGGTGCTAGACAGGCGAGAGAGGAATGGATTTGAATAAAAATCGTACATTTTCATAAGGCTTCATTAAATTTTATTAGTTTTCCTTGACGACTAGAAATAAATATTTGTTGAATTTGTAATTTAAGTGGAGCCTCATCACAGATTTTCCCGATAAGGTGATTTTTATTAGAGGGCTATTTCGATTTCGTTGACCCGTCTAAAGCAATTCGTTTAGAATCCAAACTCTACCTTTATTTACAAAGTGTATACCAACGCGTTTATCGCCCTAAGGCTAGATATTTGAGAAGGCAGCATGTGAGACTTTTTTCTAGACTGTGTGCTCATTAAACAATGCAGGTAGCGATGTTTATTTACGTATAATAGGTACACTTCAACGTGCAGTGGCGTAGTCTAGCACAGCCGCATGCCGCCGCACGCAATTATCTCATTTGAAGCCTAAAATCCGCATCAAGCCCTGCGCCAATAATGCCAATTCTCAAATTCCCTTATCGATTCCTGACAACAAAACACCTTTAGCTCGATAAATCTCCCGACGTCACGCTCATCACCCGAGCGCGCTATTGCATACCGTCTCACGAGATCCTGACGAGATGGCCTATTATTGTTAACTCGGTTTCACTAAAAATACAAAATTCCTTTCGTTTTTTATCGGAACCGCTTCGGCCTCTGCTTCTGCATACAGTAATTTGTTTTGGAAATGTGTAACTTGTACGGATAGTGCAGCCTTTTATGGGCAAATAATTATTATGTCCTTGTCTTTATAACTCTCTTCGTTATTTTTATCCTTGCACGGCACATCCAATTTCATTATCAGGTTACCACCACTTATTAAATCCCTCTTATTAATTGCAATCATAAATCCATGTACAGACGAAATACTGACCAACCGACAACAAATTCAGCTCATCAAAACCTGCGCTAAGGTCCGCTTTTGCACGACAGGAAACTCTCGAACCCGCTACTTGTGCCTGAAATGGCACTACTTTTCCATAATAGCTTGACGTTGTTTTCATTCTCAATTAATTTTTTTTCCTCCGCCATTGTTTGAATATTAAGCTGCCGTCAATAAACTTCAACCTATTAAGCTTTTAATATATTTATATCAATAAGTTGTAATATTTCATTGTCTCATTAAGTTTTAAACCTAAACACAATTACTACGTATGTAATTTATATTTAAAAAGCGTGGGCGCAATTTTTTTTAATAAAATATGTAAGGAACAGCGTTGCCAGATTATTATTATATCAAATCGGGATATAAGAGCAAAAATTTCAAAGATATCGATTATAAATAACACAACATAAACTACAAAACTCTTAAGCCACCAAAATAATAAAATTAAACGATAACCTTTCCAGGAGAACTTGAGTGAAGTTTCTTTCTGCTGCTTAATGTCGATAAAATAAAAGTTTTTCCGATGTTATCAACTCAATATAACATTTGTTTCTCTCATTTGATCATTTTAAATTCATCTAAGAAAATACCCATTCATATAGCAATTAGTTGCTCATATGCTTAAAATAAACGAAATTTGCATGAAGGTAACATTAGTGTATTTTTCCTGAAACAGATTGAATAACTGATGGTATTTCTGTGGAGCCAATTTTTGTTTGCAATCACATCGATAGAAGGCTTCAAGTGTGGTAAATTCTTCATACATCAGGTCCATATCTACTTCACCAGCCGAATTTATAGTTAGCTAAGTTTCTTCATGGTTATAAAACATAACAGTGCAGAAATATTTTCACGTAAAAAATCGTAACGCGGATCTACGAATTCTTTGAAATCGTTAATGATTTTGTTTTTGTTTTCTAAACACAGTTTGTGAATCTGCGCCATATGAAGATACATTAGATATTAATACATATTATGTTTTTCCAATGTTTCGCAAAGCACTTTTGTAATTTCCTTAACTGATCCATTAGTGCTTTCTTCAAAATCGAGAAATTTATTTTATAAACCATGACTGCGCAATCTGACACATATAGAGAATATTTTTCGGTTTTTCTTGTTACTCACATCCTTGGGAATCGAGAAATGTAGGTCTTTCTTCAGGTTTATTAGAGAATATTTCAAAACTCCTTTTGCTGAAACCTCGCAAACCATGACCCCACTTTCTGTTCTGCCACATTTGCTAGTCTTCGCAATTTTAGAAACATTAAATTTTTAAAACGCTCCATACTATTGTTCTGATGAACAGAAGTAGTTTCGGCAGCTGATGATATATAGATATCTTCCAAATTAGAACTAGATGTACTTGATTTTCTAAAATAGTCCGTTAAGATCCGTGTTTCTTAACATCATTTTGTCAACCATGAGAATGCAGAATTCTTTTTTGAACATAATCAGTCATAATCACGTTCCCAGCTATATTTTGTTAGTAGACGTTTTCCTTGCTTGATTTTAAATGTAAAATATACAAATCTTAACAACAATATTTTAAATATAAATAAAATAAAACGATTTTTCGATCACGCGTTTTTAAATAGTCGTGAATTTAGTTATCCAGCGCGGGACAATCTATTTTTGCTGAAAAAACGCATGTAAAAAAAAACTTGTTTTGTTCGCCTAGTTCGTCTGTATGATTACGTCGGCCCTGATAATAATCTCTACATCTCGAATATTTCACAACAAAAAAGATATATTGTAAATGATATTAATAGAAATATTCATGTTTCCAATATTTCAAATTGAACCGTTGGATCCCGAGTTCAAAGCGACGTAACTGTTTCTGCCAGAAAAAAACACGTCGGCAATTAATATTTCGTGAACTGTACTATTGTAATAAATAAAAACTTAATTGGCGAAATGCGTGCAGGTATCAGAATGCCATTATTAATTGTCAATTTTTATTATTAATTTACTAGAGAATCGAGCGAATTAGCATATTTAAGTGAGTGTTCGTGTGTAACTTTTGGTGATTAACGAACGTTTTTTGTGGTCGTCCAAATTGGCCAATTTTTGATGCTTCGCTACTTTGAAACATTAACACCGTGATCGTTGTAATTGTGTAAATTAATAACCAGTCGACATGAATACATTTTTAATTTCAGTAAACATTAAACTAAATTCAGGGAATTCAGTAACGATTTTTTCGCATCAGGTGAGATGTGTGAATAAATTGCAATTAAACGGAAACAAACGTTTATGTTGAAGAAAACGAGTTTTTATAAAAACAATATAATTTTGTAGTCCCAAACAATGATATATTATAATTTGACTAACTAATGATAATCTCATGCAAGTACAGTACATGCATTCAAAGATTATTAAATGTGTGTTATTTAAAAAAATCTTGGGAATAAGGTTGCGGTCGTTCTAATTTAGTGTAAAAATTATTTTTGTTACATATGACGATGTCACATTCATTTTGATAGAGCAGAAAGTTTTACAACACCAAAAGTCTCTCGCGCAAAGTGTTATACTTTATGTTCAAGACTTTTATTTAGGTTCCGCTGCAATTATTTCCCGACACATTCTCAGAAAATACGTAGTCCTAAAAATTTAAAAATCACATATTCTACCTACATTTCAATATAATTATAACCTCGAGTGCGAGTGACTTGCAAATCTGGCATTTTCTTATTTTTAACTATTAATTGTTTATGTATACAAAAGATTTGTCAAATAACTAAATTTCTTTATGAATTAACATGTTCTGTAAGGTCAAGCAGTCAAGCATCCTTTAACAGTCAATATGTAAGCAGGAGACATTAGATTTTTACGTAGGGCACAGTATCCGGTATCATTTATAGGGTAATCAACCTTTTGAAATTGTCAACAAAGATGCACCAAGAATATTTAGCAGCACGTTGTTCAAAATCGCCGTCCCTGAAGTTCACCACACACCTCTCGAGAATTTTCAACGTAAAGTGCGTTTTGTAGTTAGAAGCTATAAATACTATTAAATCTAAATGAAACATGTTGTGATCTCCAAAATGGAATCGGACAAAAATTAAGAACATTTATTAAAGATGAACAGATATTACATTCTAATTTTTAAATTATACGATCATACTTTATATACAAGAAAAAACTGAAACGATGGCTTTAATTATTACACCAATTATTTGCTTAATTAAATCATTTCTAGTTAAATAAATTATTTAATTTAATTTAACGTTACGTGGAAAATGTACTTCCAATAATCGTTAAGAAGTACCACATGGCTAATTATTACTATGTTAACGTGGCAAAAATGCTTATCGATCCCGTAGATTAAACGGCGATCCCCCCCACGTGTACCAAGTGTTGCGCGTCACCCTCGCCCGATATAATTTGATTAGGAGTTTTATGGGACATAGAACAAACACCTTTATTGAAATACACTTTTCAATGAGGGCCGCCGCATTACAAAAATTTACCCCTCCCGCACTGAAATCCACACCACGACACTGCTTGTATGATTTTTTTCTTACTACGAAATATTCTGTATAATTATTTTTCTAAGGTTTCTCCCATTTTTTCACGTCCAATTATGTTGCAATTTTATAAATAATTTTTGGCATCGCGTGTTGTGTTTGGCTTCTGAGAAACAATGCGTTAAAGTACACAAACCCGCAGTTGGCACTGCATTAATTGTTTTATGTACACGGGTAATGTGCGATGTTCCGTGAAGTAATCGAAATTTCCTGAAAAATAAAAGAGCTCCAAATGAGTTTAATGATCTTTGCGGTTATTACCATGTAGACTAGTTTTGTTAGCGAGAAGTTGTAAATGAGAATGTTTTTTAACGCTAAACATGATCAAATATTAGCTGAAGATGATTGGGAATTCTTAGATTTGAATCATCGAATCGGTTGCAGTTGAAATTTCCAAAATTCGATTTAATAATGGTCAGATATTTTAGCTCATGTACAATTTAAACAAATCGAAACAAAGGGAACAGTAAACCAAAAGAAACCATATTTTTGGCAAGGTAATTAAAAAACGACAGCCATCGATATTCATTAATATATTTATTTCGGTTAGAAATCTTAACGGCAAAAAAGCGCTTGGAAACGTCATCGCTATAAACACTCATTCCACCGGATTTAATTAACGGTGAATTTTATTTATTGCAATTTATCTACTCGGAATTGATTCTTTCGGCATTACGCATTCCAGATAACGATATGCCTTGATTAACTTCGAAAGTAATTAATTCAAATTTCTGGCTTAAGTCGATTACAGGAATGACTAGATAAAAGATTTCGCAGGCCGACAAAAACGCGCAAATAAATTAATTTCTTCAAGAAGAGCCGTGCGAAAATTAGTTCTTCTGCAGATGTTATTAACCCTGTCCAACCTTGAGCAAGAAACAATTTTCAACGTTGAAAATTCGGACGTTGACGTAAGCGATGAATGTTGTATTTTGCAGATGAGTAGGAACCAAACCTGGACAACGAAATGTGGTAATTTAATTTATTGTTGTGCCTTGAAATATGAAATGACAATGACTCTTACTTCTACGATACAATGGGCCGAGTTTGGTCGGTCTGACAGCTAGCAAATAATTGTGGCTGTATTGGACAAAAGCGATCGGAGTATTGAATATTCAAGATAGTGATCGAAAGTGAATCTCGTTACTGAGGTCAAGTTCGAGTTCAAAGTTTCATCATCGCTAATTTAGTTCTTTAATTGTTCACGATTTTCGTTCGAAATTGTCAACATCGGCAATGTACACATGTGTATGTTCCCAGCATGAAATTAGAAACGATCATTCTGTCGTGTTGCTGCCGTCAGGGGAATGAGCAGTTCTTGTGTGCAAGGTGCAAATAGCTTCGCACCGCATTGTTGTTTACAGGCTTACGGTTTTTTCGAAAATCCCAACGCAGCCTCAAACCAAACACTCCGCATACAGAGGAAATAACGCTTAATCGCAAAATCTCGCCTCGCTAACGATTTATTATCCCCCATTTTATTTACGACATACAAGCTCTAACAAAAAATCAGGCTTACTCATTAAATCCATCTTAGTAATACGTGAGCGACTATAAGTTCATCTCTGGTTATTGACTGCATTTTATATTAGCATCTAGCAATTAAGTCTCCTGAAATCTGAATTTCGCGAAAGCGCTCCAAACCATTGGATAAAGAGATCATTATATGCTCCTTTCCTTAAAAGCCTTTTCGAGCGCTAAATGCCTGAACAAGTTTTTGCCAACGTTGAGCACGTTTAATTACATACTGTTAAGTGCATAATTTTAATTAATTATACCTCGTGCTTCGCCTCGGCCGCCACCGACACTCCAGAGAAAAGTCTAAGTATTTAAATCACAACAATAATAAACATGGGTCTTATTGCGTAATGGCACTGGAATTAACTACACCAGAGAACAGGTGGCGTATTATAATTGCATTTCGCTATTATCTTCCAGATGGTGTTTTCCTAATCAGACTCACATTGGATGCAACTGGGATTTTTTATGCCCCTTTCATTATTTGATACACTGCGAGATTAAGAGAGACATTTTTGCATCCTGCCTGCAACCGTTTTCTCATTACCCTTTGATACGAAACGTGCGTCGCTTATACAGGCCAGGTAAATTGTGTCCGAGACCTTTAATTAACGTAATTAATAAAAAAAAAGAAGCCAAAACCCGATTGAATAATTAAATACGTAGTAAATGGTATCATGGGTGGTAGCGAGGTTATATTTAACGTGGGAGGTTACAGGTAAACGCGCGTTCGAAACGGGCGTTACAGTGGAGGTAATCTGGTTGCAATGGGGCAGCAGGTATAGATGAAGAAAGAGAAACATCCTTTTTGGATTTAAATAATGGATATGAAGATAAAAACTGGGATTTATAACTAAAACCGTTAACGGTTAAATAGTATTCAAACAAATTAGTCGGTTAAAAAAACATGAGGTAAAATCACATTTCTCCTGATGATTTGATGATGATTTATAAACTTTCCTGCAACGACGTTTTTCCAATGGTTTATGTCAACACCTAAACTTCCGTCCTGAAACGCCTATTGCTAAAGTGAATATCTAGGAAAAATTAAATCCTTTGTGTTTCTCACACAATAAATATTTATAAGTAGGCAATAATCAATACATATAATATCAAACGATTACTTAATTGTTTTGTAAATTCATAATAATTTGTTTGAAAAAACACAAATAATGTGTAGCTAGTTGTCTTAATATGGTTTTCATGTAACAATGGATCTAACACAAGCTGATAATACAGAAACAATGTGGCGACAATTCTTGAATTATTATTTTGTTTCAATTTTCACGAACAGTTCTAAACATGGATATATTTCTTTTTCATCACGGTTTTTCATCACGGCACAGTTCAATCGATGATAACACCATTAGCTACTGCTCTGATACAAAATTTTACATGGCTTTAAATTTTACAACGCGAATTTTTTCGGTATTGATGTAGTTCTCAATCTTTTTTTTTAGCTTCTTTAAAACCATTTGTGACCGACCCATTGCAGGTTCGCATTTCTTAACTACCCAGTGGTCGATGATTTTTACAAATATTTTTAGGACGTCTCTCATACGTCTTATTTGCATTTGTTTTCCTTGCAAAGACAATAAAGACTTTAACCATACCTCTGGGTATTATCTAGTTTTATAGATTTTGTTAACTATTTTTTTCGTGGTCGTCTTCATCGATACGTATCTCATCAAGGCCGGCGGCTTTATTATTTTTTGATGATTGTATTGCTTTTACGATCTCTTCTTTAGTTGTTGGTTGCCCGGAAAGTTCTTCTGGGGTGTCGTTAAAAGTTGATCTAGTTGTATCCGCGAACAATTGGTTTAGATGGTTTCCACTATATTTGTAACCATTTCATATTTTCGTTTACTAAACTTGCTCACTTGATCTTCGATAGATCCCTGAAACGCCTTTTATTATTTGTGTACGTTGCAATCGTCGTGAAATCGTTGCAATCTTTAGATTTCGGGACAGCTGCTTTTGACTGTCGCATTTCTTATTTGATTGGCTTCTGTAGTCCTCTGGTCTTTGTTTACTTTGTTCAGGATCTCGTTTGTCATCCTTTTCTGTTTAGGTGCTGACTTATTGTTTCCTAGTTTATCTTTTGCTACTCTTAGAATGTTCTTTATTTGATTCCATGACATGTCTGTGTCTCCCTAAGCTTCTATTGTAGCTATTTATTTATCTTCATCTTCTGTTATGGTCGTTTTTTAACTATTTAAGCTTTTGTATCGGGTTGTCTTCGGACGGACGCTAATTTGATTATAATTTTAGCAAGCAGTAAGCTAAGATCGGTGGCTACATATGCTCCAGGATGAGCTAATGTACTAAATCTCCTATTTATAAGTATTAAATCGATTTGGTGGAGATTTCCACATGTACAATCTTCAAGGTATCAAACAAAAGGAGGTGTTGGTGATTTTGAGGTTTTCTTCTTGGCAATATTGTATTAATCGATCTCCCCAATCATTCCTTGTACCTAACCCGTAATTGCCAACTATTCCGTGAAAATTCTGCGAAAAAGTCGTCCATAATGATGTTGATACCTCGTGATTTCGTAAGAAAGAACAGTTCTGAGATTTCTGTGTAGAAGTCTTCCTCGGTATTGTCATCATAATCGGTTTTTGATGATATTGCGTCCTACAGGCTCTGCATTTAGTGTCAATAGTATTGTTTGGCTACGTTATGGAAATTATAATTTCTACTCCGTTTCAATGTTGCTCAGTATCATTTCCAGAGTGACCTCGGTTTGGAATTGATTCGAATTTGGCTAGTGGATTTCGCCGATGCCAAGAACATCAATTCCTAAATTATACAAAGAAAGAATTAAGTCATATTTATCTAAAGGACAACATAATTAATGTTATATTATGGCGAAATGCAAGAAAGTTGGTTGTGCCAGCTGTCTTAAAATACAGCTTCACACTATTCTTTGCCAGCAATTTTTGTTAACGAATAACAGTGAGAGAATGGCTGTTTCTTAAAAAATTAGGAGGATATTAAGCTGTAAATGGTGGCAAATATTAAATTTGCAGATATTCACCGTATAATGCAAATAATGACAGAAAATGCAATTGTGCAGTTAAAAACGGACCTAAGCAATGCATTTTAGTCTTGTCAGTTAATGGATATACATAAATGTGTCATAACTTTTTTTAAATTAATCTTTCAGAAAGGCGTACGCGAAATGGGGATGTACATTTTATCCCCGGCGTTTATTTAATTCTAAAAGAGATAGCTTACAACAGATTGTGCAGTGTTCACCAGTTCATATACATTTTGCTAAATTTTATATGCTTTCATTATACCATTAATCAATTTACTTTGTGTACATTTTTTTATTTATCAACTATATTATCATGAGCTTCACGTATAAGCAAAAATGTTAATAAAACGCAATTTAACAACATGGCGTGGAAATAATAAACACAAATAAACTAGTTCCTGAGTAGTATTTATAAATAAGAAAATGGAAGGTTTTGGCTGGGTCTACGTATCTTATAATACAAAGGGTGAGGCAACGCATACGACGCGGTCATTTTATGGAAAACCATGTAACTTCGTGTTATTCTTTTCAAATGGATAGACGTAGGATCGTTGTACACAATTTAAAATCATTATACATGTCTTACTAGACATAGTTGGGAATGATTTAAAAATAATGCATTGGAAACCGTTTATTGGCATTTCGTATTAAAATCTGAAATCAATTTCTTTCACATGCAACGATGTTTTATTATATTGATTCATGTGATATTTATGGCGATGGTAACTGCATAGTGACGAAACGATCAAATTGGTGGCTATAAAAAGGTAGACGGAATCATCAATGAGGAATTAAGGATTCAATTGAAGTCAGCTAGCTGTTTACTGGCCTTATAAAGTATATCCAAATAGTTGCGTAATCGGTCATTGCATAAATGAAAATTGAAGGTGGAGTTCGAGGTCCATCGGAAGGAAGTGAAGCGGAGCCTGGGGAATTTCGAGTCACCCAAAGAAATTGGTTCCACATAATAAACCGTAATCTAACGGCTCGCCGAAATATTCGGTTATTGGTAAAAATATAGTCTCATAAACGAGCCGACCGTTGTGTAGCTTCGGAATTTCAGCATAAAATCTGCATAATCCCAGCGTAGCTTCAGCTATTGTTGCGTGTCGTTGGTTTTTTGCTGCCCCAAAAAACACATTATGCTCTTAAAATGTAAACTAAGTGTCTTTTATGAGTGGTAAAAACATCCAATATAAAATTCTCCATAAATCATTTAGATCGAAGCATCAATAAATGCGTATGTATTAACGATTTAATTTCAGAAGAATAACTTGATTAATTATCTGAATTTGAGGGAATTATTACAGCGCGTGAATGTGCCGTGATAATTACGCGGATGACGGTTACAAGGTGCGGTTATAAAAAGCATGGCGGGATGGGAATGTGGAACGATGGAATAATTTTTTAAGCATGCCCTATGGCAAATAATAATCATTATCTAATCTAATCCAAGTCACTTGAATTCTTAAAGCTATTTATCATTTAACGTTTTGTTCGTTTTCAAAATGGGCATTATCTTATTCTTGGGGAGGCATTGATGCATTAGCGCAGGGCCGGATCGTAGCATAGACAAATAAGACGGTCAAACCGTCCACTTTAATAAAACAAAAATTATTATGTTAGAAAGTGCTCAATAAAGTTATTGTCGTCTTTCGCGATTGATTCTACTGGAATCACTCTGTTGGAATAGAAACTAATATTTTTGTTTTGTTTTATTGAAAATTCTATTTACTGGGAAGGCATGATACAGTTTTTACTTATTCCCCTGTTTTCAGTTTTTTTAAAGTTGTTTCTATTTTGATCACATGAATCTCTTTTGGGTTTTCACAATACTATACAGACTTAGTTCTAATTATATACCTTACTTACTCAATGATGTTCGTATTGTATCAAACCTCCTTACATAGGAAATTACTTATGCACGATACTGACATTCATACCAACTTTATATTATATTATATATAAATCTGATTAAATATGAAAACATTCCTAGATTCTAAGATAGTTTTATAAATTTTGGCAATTCTAATTTAGGAGAAATTGAATCCAAAAGTATATTTTTATCTTTATAATATTTTGGGCAAACCATAACAATATGTTCCAAGGCTCCTCATTCGTAGAAAGGGTCGTCTCGCATTAATTTTATATAAATAAAAAGGGCAAACTCCCTAAATAGATTTTATAATCAATAAACTAATAATATTGTCATACATGGACAAATTAATTGGGAATGAAATGCTACGATTTACCCTGGCAGTTCCTGGCTGTTTTGTGGAGCGGGAAGTTTTATTAAATCTCGTAGAGGAGCAATAAGTATCATGTTCATTAAAAAAAAACCTGTGCCATGATTTTTTATTTAAAAAAAATTAAGTTGGACACATCTTCGGAATTGACAAACAAAACGTCAGATCGTTCTAAAAGTCACAATTATTCCGTGGCCACAATGGTTTACAGCAACCAGCAAAAACGTTTCTAGTTGAAAGTTATTTCCGAAATGGGACTAAAGTGGACGGAAATTGGGTGTATTCATTCGACGCACCTTTGGTTGAGTTTCAGGAAGAATTTCCTAACGTTCTCATTATTTATGATGAATTTAAAAATACCTTCTCGTGATCTGTTATGTCTCCGTAAACCAGGAAGTGGTAGACCAGTTAAACGTACTCAGGATGCTATTAACACAGCCCAAGACATTTTGGAAGATGAACCTGCGATTTCTCCGCGTTCTTTGTCACAGCAAATACATTTATCGGTAGGAACATGCCGCAAGTAACATAACCTCAATTTGTGTTACCAACTTAAACTTTTAAAAATAAAAAATCATGGCTCACTTGAGGTTTTTTTAGTAAATAACATACTTTATGTTATCAGTGTATGGATAAACATATCTTTAATTTGTAGGCATTTTAAATCGTAGTCTTCTGCATTTATGCTTAATGTCGAACAGACGTTTTTCTCTGAACAAACGAACTAGCAGGTTGTCTATGAAAATGTTTTGGTTAATAAAGCTTTCTTCTTCTTTATTTAGTACTTGATTATCAATATCGGTGAGGTCTTCACCTTCATTATAGTGTTTGGAAAAGTTTTTTTTTCTGTTGATTGTATTCTTCTTTAATTCCTATTGTACCTGCTTATGCTTTTCTTGATTGTTTTTCTGAAGCATACATTGCTGTTTTTTCGGCGTTCTGGTTGTTCCAGTTTGCCTTCCAGCCTTTCTTTTTCGCGGTGCTCATTTTGGGTAACGCCGAATATCTTGCGGACTCTTCAAGATTCCAATATGGTAGAAAGTTAGTGACACCGGCATGAATAGTCTCAAGTTGATTTTCATAGTCTTAGCTTATAGTAGGATTAGGCCTATTTGTTACTTTCGATCACTGTTAAAATATTGGGATTATAAGGCAAATTCCCGTTTGCAAAACGTTTTGTAATATTGAATACTATAAGATAAACGGTTTTAAATATTTCTTTTAAGGATTTGGTTTGTCGAGGGTTATTTATCAACCAAGTTTGAATGGGCCTTTTAGAGCCACGTCAAGGGTATTGTGTGCAGTGGTAAAATTAGGAGCACAACACCATTTCTACCAAGGTCTGTTGGTGAAATGTGACTATTCTGATTATCCAAGATAAGCAAACATTTATTTTCATCACATTTCACATGCTTAGTGGAAAGAGAAAGATATTTATCGAAATTATCCTGTCTTCTACCCGCTGGGATGCATGACTTAAAATATAGTCCTGTTATCGAACCATAAATGGAGGGACTGTGTTGCGCTTATTGTGCAGCAAATTGTAACAAGAACCCCTCGTTCTGCTGATGTTGTTTTAGATATTTGTTTTTGACCTTTCTGAGGCTTTTGAACAATGTTTTCGCTTGTTTCGTCGCCAGTATAAATTGATTCAGGACCAAAAATATCTCGCAAATAAAAAAAAAACTGTGCTGCAGTATGCTTATTAAGAGCTGTTGCTCTTCCCAGACTTGTGGGTTTTGTTGTTTGCAAATAGAGTGTTTTGTTACGAGATATAAAACCTCTCGACCAGTTTCATTGTGTGATCAATTTCGAGGAATTTTTTTCTCATTTGCTTGGATAAATTGGTAAACAAATGTTTACCCATAATTTAAATTTGCACAGGTTAGTGAGTAGCCCATTATCAATTCTTTAGTGACGAGTATTTGTGACGAATAAAAGTTATAGAAGAACGATATATTCACATTTTCTTCAAATTTGCGACATTTTATCTACTATGTGTTTTTTAGCTGATGTTTTCATAGCGTTTTCTTCCTCGAAAACTTCTTTTACAGCAATCTCTATTATCTGTGGCGAATTAACTGGCCGTCCTTTTGATACCCATTTGAATGGCATCTATTAATTTAAAAATGCGATTGACATTACAATTAAAATAACTTTAAAGGCAAGCTACACAGAAGTATTTTCTGTAGAGCGCGATGGAGCTATCAACCAATCATAAAATGATTTCTTTATCAAAGTCATGGTTACGTAATAATGATTGTTCTACACTACTCAACATTTGAACTGGTACACTTACAAGAACATATATAAAAAAAAACAATTTATTACTGTTTGAGCAGCACCTTCTTGCTTAATTGATAGCATATGGTTCTGGAAACAGTTTTAGGGCAGTGAATTAAAAGAATAAAACTTAAATTATTAATTTCAAATGTTTTAATAGAAAAATAATAAAATTTTCATTTTCGTATTACAGAAAAGTTTGCTCTGGAAAGAAATAATAACAAACACTTAAAGATGAATACTGCGTGGGACCTCCTCTAGCTCTTATGATCTCTTGGAAACGTCTTGGCATGCTGCAAATCAAATCCCGAATGTAATGCTGAGAAACATTTAGCCATTCGAGAAATTCGCAAAAATTCTCTTAAAACTTGATTAGGTATAAGCATTAGGTATTTGTTCGCATTCCAAAACAGAGCCCTGATCATTTAGGAAGTCATGCCAAATGCCTAAAAATGCTTTTACTGCATTTTATATAAGTGTACCAGTTCAAATGTTGAGCAGTGTATAAAACAGGAAATTTTGATACATGTATTAAACATACTCCATCTACTGATAGATTAGACTTTGCTGACATCTTTAGTGGCAAACACTAGAAAATGAAAAGTACCAACACGGCTATGAGAAAAATGTAATTTTGCAGCAAGTAAGGTTGGTACCGGCATACTTCCTATGTATTCATACGCGACGTCGCCAGTAGACACATTATTATCAGTTTGTTAGTATTGTTGTTCTTTGAGAACGTTCTAAATGATGTGACGAACCAATTGCACAACTACGCGGTAAGATTCTTGAGTGCGATTTTCGTAATAATTAAGTTTCGTAAGTACTACTTTTTGTGGCGAGAGTTGTTCGGCAACCTGTCACTCAAGATATCAAAAAAGTCTAATCTATGAGTAGATGAAGTATAGTAGTATCAATCCTCCCCAGTTGCAATTTTAATTTGAAAGCCCCGCTTCTTTAAAAAGAAAATGTCAGAAACTTACCTTGCTTGCTATAAAACGTACTTTAACTAATGTAGTTCCGTTTGCGAAAAACTGGACACTTAAAACATTTATTTTTATTTAGTTAACTTCGTTAGAAGTTACTACCAACATAACAAGGAACATGTTATATTAGAGCGCGAAATTTAAGCACTGTATGAAACCATTTTTTTTTTTTATTTCATTGTTTTCTATTTTTTTAATGTGGTTTATTTCTTATGAGGGCGCGACAAGAAAAACAATGATTAATACGGCCCTGCATTAGCGTTAGTATTTCCTGAAGTAAATTAGATTTGCGCGCCCTTATCTGAAGTTTACTATTCTTTTCGCCCCATCAGCCTGATCGTTCTGGTTATAATTACACGTCTTTAATTGCAACGTGGAATGGAGACGTTTCCTGTTCATGGTTAAATTAGCGAAATGCTTCGGAACGGTGCCGCCAGTTTAGTTCCACCACTGGGTTACAAGAACGGCACGTATTATTTTGACTTTACTTATAATTTCGCTTTTGCTTTTAGATTACTATATTTTAATACTGAATACACATGTTTATAAATAGATGGTAAGAAAACAATAAAACCTGAAGCCGGTTTAAAATTATACACTGTACTTACTGTGACGATTATATACGGACGACTGTAGAGCAGTTGAGCTGTAGCTGTTAGAAGAATACAGAATAAGCGAAGATATTTTAATACGTTTCATGCTATTTCGACGGATGTTTTAATATGCATACATTCCTCGATGGGATACAATTGTTAAATCACTTTCAATCCCGCATCTTCGGCTACGATTCAATCGCGCATTCAATGCGTTATTGTTATCGAAAACAAACAAGATGGGGCACGTATAACATTCAATTTCCAATTAATATTGGTCAATGTTCCATGCTCGATTATTCCATTCCCATTGTTCCTAACAAAGGGCCCGCGAGGAATTTTAATCCTACCTCAGATTTTTTCATCGGCGACGCCAGTTATGAATCTCTTTTCCCGCAAATACTTGTAGTGCACGCACTTGTCGATGTTTAATTTCTAATTAACCCTAGGCGCTGGAGTCTCTGTATTCACCCCAAAACCCCAAATTACTTGAACAACCGCGGATCCCTCGACGCAACATGAACACGAAAGTGCTGCTCAAACGAACGCAAAACTGAATTAAAATCAATGTTCCCTATTAGCTGCACCCAATTTAAAAACACTAAACATGGTTCGTATTGCAATCGAAACAATCGGGCTTTTAATGAACTATCAAAGAACCACGCGCGCCGTTGCACTCGTCGTGTATTCCATTTTGTAATAAATTTCAGTTCTAGCTTCAGGTATATAATAAGGTAATAAATATTTAGGCACCGTTCCTAATTTTATAACCAATTTTAGTGCTCGTAAAATATATTCTTTTCACCATGTTCTTTCTTCCAACACAATAATTAAACTCAAGTTACATACTTCGAGACGCCATTTACACCATATAGACATCCTTATTACCTTGATAAACTGTTCATAATTTAGATAGGAAATTATTCATTAACTAATACATCCAAATTATTGTAATAAATATAGCTTTCATAGATAGAATGGAAGAAAAAATGCTCGTAAAAACTGAGACGTACTAAGCATACAAAACAATCACTATTAATATTTAATTACGTAATTAGAAAATTGTACATCTATTATTGTAATAATGACACTTAAAAAGTAATTACTACAGTATAGTGAGCATAATTGATTAATATAATAATGAAGAGACTCCCAAAAAGTTGGTATATGTTTAATATTTAAATTTCTTATAGATGTTTTAGGGTTATTAAGTAACTAATTTTTGAATTTTGAAAGTAATATTTAAATCGCACTGCAATAAGCTTTACTTTACTTTATTAATTTGTATGTTTTCTGAAAATAACTAGTAGTTATACAAATTGATTAACTGACAATATTAATACGAACAGAAGTATAAAATAGCAACCTTAATACTAAACAAAAAGAAAGTTCAAAGTAAAAGCATTTAAAATGTAAAAAAAAAACTATTACTATGCTAATTTTGGATATAGTATTATCATAGTTTTGTAGCTATAGTGATATTGTTTTTGTTATTTCAAACTTAGATTATGGTTCAATGATAGATGAATAGGTTGTGTTACAAACGTCGATTTTTATAGTTGGAGTGAATGAATGGCAACTATTATACAGGGCGTCCATAAAGTGTGACTCAGGGTCATTTTTTTCGGAAACGGTTGTGTAGATCGGCGAAAACGTATACCATTATTTTTGGGGGCACACTTATTGAGTTAAAAATTTTTGGTTGGGGCGGGGTCAACTCAAAAATTTCAAATGGAAAGGTATGTCAAGTTGTATGCCGTCTGAAAGATTTGAATAAAAAACGATTAATAACGTTGGTCCGAGATCGATTCACCCAACTAGTCCTGAATAACGAGAGGTTAAAGTTTCGGTATAAAATCCCTTTCTTTACCAATTCTTGTCATAAAATTTTTACTTATTGGATTATTGAATTTGTATTTGATTTGATAGATATGAATTTTACGTGTCAGTGAATTTATATTTTAAGTCTAATTTCTTTTTCATACACAAGGATGAATATTTAAGTAGATCGTGATACATATATGATTTCAATTATTAGCCTATTTAGTAGATGGTAGATACTTCTCTGGAGTAGGTGTTGTTTATGCAAATCTAGAACCCTAAAACTTATGGCAAAATTTCTGCAGGCGCTTATGCTCAATAATAAAAAAAAAATGATGTGGTCATCATGCTAATTTCCCCGATATAATGAGAGGGTTTTTGGTGTTACATTTCATATTTAAGACTAGTAAGATTTCGAAGAAAACTTTATTCTTTAAAATTGTTCATTTTGGCATTCTCTTGAATTATTGTTAATGTAAATTTGATGAACAGTTTATGATTTCATAATTATAGACAAAAGCCTGCAACGATTTTCATTTTGAATTTTTTTTTCAAAAATCCAATAGTTCACGAGAAACATTTGTGAACAAAAGATTCAATATTTGTCAAAATATTTTTTTAATATTCATTCAGATTTAAAGAAAATTGGAAAATAAACTAAAAACGGTCAACGGTGTACGAAATTCTACCAAAAGCTCTACGGATTGTTAAATAATGCTTAAGTTGAAATTCTTGTATTCGTTTCTGAGATACAGCGCGAATAGGTAGACACAGCAGACACAATTTTATTTTTTTCAAAAATCGTTGAAATCGCCTCCGAGACCACAAAATGGATATTTCCGTTAAAAAAAATTTCAAAAAAAACTTTCCCGTAGTTTGTACAGAGACAGAAATAATAAATACTATAAAATGGAAAAATACGTTTTTTTTTTTCGGACAATAGCAGTTGTTTAAGCAATATATTCATTACAATATAAAGCTTTCTCTGGAAAGATCTATCAAAGTTACTGAATTAAAACCGGCGATGTAGACATGTAGAGAGAGATAGGCGCCACACCGCCTAGACCACCGTGGAGGTTACAATGAAGTATTATTTTAATTAAACGCCGTAGAAACAATCAATAGATTTTTATAGTAGTTTAATCTGATATTAAATATATTTTTTCTAGGCGTAAATTAGAATTATATTTGTAGATCATCATGATTGCAATAAAAAACAAAATAATTACAGTTTGATATTAATCTGCCTGGGTTATCGACCATAGGTCTTTCTGACCTGGTATGATGTATTGTATTTTTAACAGTTTCAGGTGAAGTAGTAAACATGGAATTACAAAAAATAATTCCAACACGGGGACGTTGTGCCCACAAAAACCACAATAATTACGTTTGCATAAAGAAAGACACAAGCTTTAATATGGGCATACATCAACTGCTCGTAAAAGAATAATGTTGTTTAATGCCTGCTGAAAAAGTCTAATTTTAAAATTATAAAATTTGAAGGGATGCGCTATTTAAGTGCCATATTTATTAGTCATAAAGCACTCATCTCGAAATCAATGTTTCGTATTGAGGTTAGAGCAGGTTCAGACATATTCACCAAGTGTGAAATTTTGTCAGTATATGCATCTGAATAACGACCCGATAATTAATGGATCGGAGCCACTTTTTAACACCATAAATTTGGCTACCCATATTTTTGGACATTTCTCACTACTCACACTAGTTAATTAGTTTTAAAGAAGCTCAGACTGTGTACGTTTTATCAATGCATTAATTATAATACTCTATTATGGATTAAGTAAATAAGAATATTTTACTTGATTTCGAATAAATACATTTTTTAAATAATTCAATATTCGAAAAGTGGTTGTTTAAATAATAAAATTCAGTCTAGTTGTAGTATAAATTAATTATGATGGTTGTATTATTACTAAACAATAGATTATTTTATAAAGCATCCAAATGGAATTGTTCGTACAGTACAAAAGCCAGCGATTTCTATAACAGGAAATAATTCGCAGTTACTACTAGCTTATAACTAATACTTCCAAGGAAGCCTCAAAACAATTCCAATTAGAATCGTCGTCGTATCGGAAAACCCTTAATATCTCAATTAGATAGTGCTTCGTAAAATATTCCTCCACAGATAAATATATATGCAAACAATGCAAGAGTACCGAATACAGAAATCCATTTGTAATCGTTAATACCTCACTTAGAGAATTCAAATAAAATATGGTCGTAAATACCTCTTTTTATGATAATCAAACGGGGCTGTAACTGTTAAACAACCAAATGATGACCATAAATCATCGTGACTCCGTTTCAGCTTTTTGATCATTTCTTTTTGCGA
Organism: Ocypus olens; assembly: GCA_910593695.2. Classification (NCBI taxonomy): domain Eukaryota; kingdom Metazoa; phylum Arthropoda; class Insecta; order Coleoptera; family Staphylinidae; genus Ocypus; species Ocypus olens. The sequence goes on from OU343057.1 coordinate 18,081,516, forward strand.
GGCATTTTTTTCGCGATGCGACCGATTAAAATAAAACCGTGCAGGGTTCTGGACAAGATGGCGGTGCTAATAAATTTATTTCAAAATAGCTAACCGAGGAACCTGTTCTCGCAAAAGAATGCCAATTGAATTTGACTAGAAAAGAAAAATAAGAGTTAAGCGCAGGAGTAATTGTTGATTCGAAGGATACGCGGCGGACGGATGCGCGGATTTATTAAAAACCGTTTTGCGTATGGGCTGTATGTGCTGATTGTATTGAGATGTTAGAAAAATATCATCTTAGGAATTGAAGAAGAAGAAAAGCGATGTTCGGGGTAGAGGGGGCATATCCGGCTAAACGGACACAAAACCATCGCGCTGCTCCGGACGCTCTTTAGTCCGCGATTAAACTCTTTCCTAACACCACCGACTACTAAGTAGTACCGCCGCCATGCAAAAGTTCAGTGTATTAAGTCTCTTATTATTTGTGTTTGCTGCCTCATCGTATGGTAAGTAGATTAACAGACTCATGCGCATTGATTACTTGGAAGGGATGAAATGTAAATCATAGGCCTCCCTTTCGGCCCGAAATTTTACTTGGACTACGGCATTGTTTGTTTTGATGATAATGTTCAATTCGAGGTTGACCTACGGCTTCCATAATAATTTCGAGTAAGGCGAGAGGTCAATACATTTATACATAATTCATCGTAAAACCAATTTTAAACAGCGGCAGCTTAAACTAGCGGAAGCATTACATTAATAAATATTCCAGCCGTGTTATCGCCGGTTAAGTTCCCTTTATTATATGATTAACATGTGTTATTTTCAAACAATGCCTCAGAAAAACTGACGGTTTTAAACCTTTTTGGCAGGTACGCGGACGGGCATTACATCTTAATAACACTGTGGTAATTTTAGGGCAAAGAATAACGACGATTCAGCTTGATGGCGTCCAGTACTTCGTGAGCCGAATGAATCCCTATTCACCGGAACTCAACTATTTTCTTGCTTATCAGTACTGTCGATCTCTGGGATTGCAGTTAGCTTCGTTTGAAACTAGGGAAAAGGCCGACTCAATCACGCAATACCTCAGCAATGCCGGTAAGTTGATTATTTTTCCGTTGCCGTCATATTTGTAATAATTCATTTTCAGGATATAATAAGTACGATTTCTGGACTTCTGGTAACAAACTGGGTACAGATATGTTTTTGTGGATGAGTACTGGATTACCCTTCAATGCTACCTTTAATTACATGAGAAAACCTACTGACGCGACTGACGAAACAATGGATATTCCTAGTGGAAGTACGAGCCCGCAAAGAACCGCTCGGGAAAGGTAGAAGGTATTTATGATCCATGGTTATTGCAAATTGATGTTTTCGTTTTTAGTGATAGTGGTGCGTCAAATGGGTGTGTATCGTTAAAAGCTTCAGGATTCGAATGGGATACCGACGATTGTATGGCAGTAAAGGATTTTATTTGCGAACAAACACGTTGTTATTATTATAATTATGGATCCATTCCTGTGTCTTCCGCGCAGGGGTAAGAAGGTGAGCCCGCACAGCACCCCACCTCGGGTTCTTTAATTACATATCATCCCTTTCACTGTATATAATTTAACAAATCACAAACCCAGGTGGGAGGTAGCATGGTGGAAGGGCTATTTTTTACTAATTTCGTGCTTCAACTAAACACACACCCCTAACTTGTTATTCTTGACTGTATGCGAGAAAAGCTTGTGCCGTAATTTTTTGCTAACTAAAGCTTCTCAGAAAGTAAATTCTTAGAGACAGGTATATCAAGGATAAAAAGAGTACTAATATTTACGTTAATTCAAGGTCAGCCATAATTACACCCATCTTAAAATAACTCTTGAGAACGCAGTCAATGTACCCACTGCGGCACGTTTAGCGTTCACTCGCTGCGAGTATTTGCTTTCATTTTTCATGCAACTACGGCGATAATGCCGTAGTGACAGCACCACTCACGCGATGGCTTAATAAACCATTTTCATAATCATCCCCCTCAAATATTTAGAGAAAACGCTCTGAGATTTCTGATCGTTTAGAATCTTTAGGTTTGTTACTAACTTCTACTACTCTTGTAGGCGACCAGTTATTACTACCACCACCACTGTAAGGACATACACGTCATCCCAAGCGATTTCCCAGGAGGAAAACAAATTCGCTCACCTAGGAATTAACGATTTCATCAGCAAACTCCGCTCGACGTCTGCTCCGCCAGCAGATGAGGCTTCCAAGGATGACGTGAATGCCCATGCAGCAGTTCTACCTCATGGAAATGGAGACGTAGAAACGGAGCAATCTACTAATGGCCCCTATGACTCTTTCCACGGCGTAGAATTACAAGACGACCCGGCTGCTCTTGTAGACCATGACCGTGAGCACCCTAGCCATGATGACGAGTATGTGTCTACGATTGAACCCGAGACCGTCACAATTTACGAGCGTTCCTTTCAAACCGTCCTCTAATTTAAAATATTTATGTACTTCACTTTTATATCATTTAATTTTTAAATAGTACTTCATATCATCATTCCATGTAAGATAATAACTAGTGCCTTACTTAATTGTAATAACTCTAGATATAATTACTTCATACGCAATAATAAGCATTTTTTATACAAACTCTGGTAGCTATCGATCTCCCCAAAACAAACTTACCCCAAATCGAAATTTATATTGAGGGAACTATCATATAGGTCATCGATTACATTTATAAATAATACGAGACCTTATTTCCACAAAAAAATGACGGAAATCCCAATCATCAAATCCTACATCCACCTAATTTTAAAGTGATTATGCAAATACATCTATAAATAACTTCAAATTGAATGTGAAGCAGACCTCACCATCAGATACGAGGTAAATGGTAGGTACAGGTATAAAAATCCCAATTGGAGATGTAATTATGATTAAAGATGTAATAAATTCTTAATGGCTCTAAGATAAGAATCCAGTTTTCAACCGCAAGTTGAATTTTGGACTCAGGCCAGCGATTGTGTGCATTTTATCGCTCGTCATGTTTTCTCAAGTCTTGAATGATTAACTAAGCAAGTGATGGTTTTATTTTTACATTTTCCTGTTATATTTCAGTCGCGATTTAACAGTTGGTAGTCGGTGGATGCCAGCGAAATGAAACTTGATTGTACTGCCCAGTTATTAGTATTTTGGCATTGCCCGATGAATTTATGCGATTCGAATCAGGATAATACAGCTTTAAGAGTACCGTTAGTTCCATATGTCTCGTTATAATTTATAATGTTTTAGGGCCATTACAGTTGCCAATTCTACTTATTATTTTATAACTTTGTTATGGCGCAACGACAGCTGCAGTTTTATAGCGTTCCTACCGAAATGAAAAGTAATAGTTGATGTATAAATAGTGCAGAATATAATCATTTCCCACAAATACCCTTATTGAATTATTCTTCAGTTTTTACTGTTTAAATTATGATCGAAAATTGGTAAATATTTTATTTTAAGAAGTATCTCTCTGTTTAACAAAGGTTGATACAAAATATTAGGGACTCTTACTTCGTTGTGGTTTATTTTAAGGAGTCATCCTCACTCGCAGTGTCAAAAAACAGGGTAATTTTCATGATTTTTTTTTAAAGCCTGGTTTAAATATTTTTTGACAATTAATTTCTTATTCGATTAGTACACATTTCAAGTTATTATAATATTTTTTACATCACAAAATAGTAATAAACAAGCGAGTCATTTTGTGAAGGGCCAACGAAAAAGGACCTCTTGCGGCGACAATCGCCATTTTGGACTGGATCATCTCGGATCAAAAGAACCGACGGGAATCTTTCGTGTGCTGGATCGGTGGTTTTTTCGTTCTGTTAATAATTTTTTTTATACAGCCAAAAAACGAAAGAAATATTTTTTCACTTTTCATGTTGTTAAAAATTGAAATGCTACAAAAAGATCCGATCCAGCACACATCAACGAGATTTACTAAAGATTTCCGTCGGTTTTTTTGATCTAAGATGATCCAATCCAAAATGGCGATTCGCACCGCAAGAGGTCTTTTTTTTGTTGACCCTTCGCAAAATTACTCCAAACTCGCTTGTTTATGACTATTTTGTGATATAAATGTTGTTATAATTTGTAATGTGTACTAATCGAATAAAAAAGGAATTGTCAAAAAATATTTAAACCAGGCTTCAAAAAAAAAAACAATAATTAACTTGTTTTTTGACACTGTGAGTGCGGGTGACTCCTTAAATTTTATCTAAATGGCTGAAATATAAGCATTAGTAAAATTTCTTTCGGGGGTGGTACTACCACTGTATTTGTATTTCACTTTCTTATTGGCAGACACGTTTAATAACTGTTATTTTTGTATATTTATTTTAACAAAACTGAATATGAGTTAATATGTTATTAAAAGAAAAGTAATTTAATCCTACCGAACTGATATTTCAAGATTTGGAATTATTCTATTTATAAATTCAGTATTAGTGCAAATTCTTTAAGCAAAAGAAAATGTAATATAGCAATCGTATTCTAATTCGAGTAACTTACTTGCCGTAAATGACTCCTTCAGGATTTAGCATGGGTATAATTTTGAAAATGTAATGCTCCCTAGCGTTAATGGCCCTCTCGTCCTGCTGATCGAGCAGAAACTGAAGGATGCCATCCATGATCCAGGAGGAATTGCTCTCCCCAGGGTGAACCCTGGCTGTGAGAAAGACCAAAGGTCTCTTCTGAAAAGAACAGGAATGAATATGGATGCGGCACCGCCGTTGTTATAGATTACCTCGATTAGGCCAGAAGTGGCGGTAATTGTAAGTAAAGGCACTTCGTTGAATCCGTTAACTGTATCAGTTAATTTGTCGAGGCGGCTGTAAATATTGTCTGTTATCGACGCGAACGGGAGAAGTGTCTTCTGTGAAATTAAGGGCTGTAAAAAGTTAGGAACACGGACTTCATCCACCTGATAATTACCATCAGTCTCGTGTAACTGTAAGGGAAATGGTAGGCAAAGTAGCAATAATCATTCCCGTGCGGAAAAGTGATGTTAAAGCTTAAGGTGCGGAACTGTTTCTCACTGTCTTTATTAACGAGCTCGTTCCCGAAGTAAATGATCTTTTCCCCAACTTTCCTCCAGCCTGCAAATAATTTCATTTTGATGTGGCCTAACGTATCTCTACGTTTCGTACCTGTTGCATGCATTAAATAATCAGTTATTGAGAACATGACCGGCTGCAGGCCGTAATTAAATTGGCTGTTAGCTTTCTGGAAGTTGACAATATTGAAAGTATAAGTTTCGCCGGGCAACATACTCGTAACTTGGAAATAGAACCACTGTAACCCATTCGTCATATTTATATCCGAAGACACAAATAAATTGTATTCGCAATCCCCCACCTGGAAAAAAAGACAAACAGAATATTTTGGCATAACTGCATAATTACGGATGTCAAGAATTCTATTTCTGGATATTTAGTTGGGCAGACGCTCTGACTTCCGCTTGCACGGTCCGAACAGCTTACTGAAATTTAAGACAAAATTGCAATTTACTCACTTGTTCGGCCTTCCTCAGATTGCCGCACTCGAATCGGGATTCGAATTGCAATGTAGGCGGGCCTCGTTTACATTTTATCGATCTCGAACTATTTTGCTTCACTAAACAGGGGTTTTTATTATGTACATATTCTAAATCCACTTGTCTAAACATTTCCAGCCTGCAACACAGCCAATAGAAACCAACAACAATGAAACTGTAAATTGGAACATACTCTGGTACATCGATCTGATCCTCGTTGTTTTCAATTAACTTATCTAAATCGAACACGATCCTCCTCTTAAAACTCTCCTCGTTAATACCTTTCAGTGACTTTATTTTATGCGAAAGGTCTTCCCTGGAATCGTTAAAGAATACAATTAAATCCGCCGTTTTTAAATCTGAACTCACGATGAAAAGCAATTGATGCTGGAAGTTATAAAGAGGTTATCATTTCTATCACTCTCGGCAAGAACTGCGTCCGGAAATGCTTGCCTATTTATAATCTTATGGCTATTCACTTGTAATACTGACAATTTCGGAGGATTTACATCTGGGAATAATTCTTTATAATATGGCTTCATGCTGTAATACGGAAAATTATTGAAATATAATAAACTTGATTGCACAGTAGATAAAAAATACAACACAAGTCTGGCTATGACTAAATGTTACAAATCACACGACAAATGTTGTATTTTTTAAATTTGTGGATAATTAATCTAAAATCAAATTTAATAATTTATTCGATGATTTACGCACTAATCCACATTTTCTTTATCGTTCTTTTGTTCAGGCGGCTTTTCATCGCTTCCTTCTTCTTCATTATCACTCTCAGGTTCAGATTCTTCGGAATCATCAATTTCTTCAGACGAAGTCCTCACGATTTCTTGCTGTTTACCCTCATCCTCATCCTCACTTTCCTCGTTATCACTATCATCGGAATGGTGGTTTGATTTTTCTGCAACTATATTTCCAACTATAATTCAATTATTTATTAAAATAATAAACTACATACTATGATCCAATATTGCATCAGAAAATCCAAAATCAATATTGATTGGATTAATTGAGATCATTTGGGTGGGTACGCCCCTGTGGAGTATCGTGTAGGCCTTAACGGCGGCCATCCTTTGTTTAAAGTCCTCAACACGGTCCAGCTTGGTAAAAAACTCCAACAATAATAACCAAAGGTAAGATTTACCTATGTTTTCAACGCCAGCGTCTAGAAATGCTCGTTAAAGTTTGATGCATGAAGACGTCGCCAGGAATTTACCAGTTTTTGTCATGCGGTATAGGGTCGTCATTAAATACTTTTTATTGGCCGGCTTCTCAGCGTGGTTGCTTGCCGTTGTTAATATAAAATGGAAGGTTTTTTCCGATCGACTCATCTCCTGGACGGCTTCAGCTGCAAATTAATTTTTCCTTATGTGTTATGTGCAATTAGGTGAGCGCATGGTACTTACAGCTCCTGGATAACAATTTAAGTATCGTGATGGCGACTTGATACTTATTGCTGGTCGGCACGACTGTCGTTAAGGAGCTTAAAAAATTCTCATCGCATAATAGCGTCGAATATTTTTCTAAAATTATTAATGTAATTTCAAAACATGATGTAAATATGGGCATTGCTGTTAAATATTTTTTTTACTTATACCGGGTGGCCCAAAAGAAACTAAAGTGATTTAAAAATAGAGGAAATTTTTACATTTCATAATTTTTGTTTTTTGAGAACCAATTTTTTTTTTAACTTTATTTAAAACTTCGTTCAAGATTAAAAAAAAAGATGAGAAAACTTAACTTGCTGGAGATGAAGTGCAATGCGGGCTATAAACCAAGATACATTTGTCATTTTATCCAACTGTACATCTCCGGATCATCGAGAAGTTTTAATAATTGTTTCTGTTTCTACTCGTCGTTATATAAATAAATAGATTTTGATATCAGTTTCAGAAATGTCATGCGAAATTTACCCCCAATTTTTTACCCCCACGATCTTCTATTGTGGATTTTGCCTTTAGTTAAAGTTATGATATCAATCAGGTAAAACTACTAGAAAGAGAGAGATTTTGGATTTGTTTCAACTAGGATCACTCACTTAAAACGAATAGAAAATGATAGATATACTATGAAGCACAGTATGGGTTTTCGCTATGTGATCGAAAAAACGCTTCTGTAAAATTGAGGAAATTTTGAGTTTGTTTTATTTTCCGTTTGGCCAGATTATAGGTCTTCTGTTTGGCAGAAATATGGAAATAAATCTTGCAACTGAATGGGTAAACTGAAATCTTACGTTTAATGATAGCAAATATTTTTGTGAGATATTTTGTTCTGTACAAAGCTCCAAACATTTTTGACACAAAATTAATTATTTGTCTTAAATCCTCTAGCTTCATTTGAGTGTCCGTGTAACATTTTTTTTATATTTCTTGGATTTGGGATATTTTACACAAGCTTGGATTTATTTAATTATCATATCGAAACAAGCAAATGTTTCATGTTATCTAGCTAGATATGAAACAAAGAGATATATCCAGCATAAACAATTGCTGGCTAAAATTTCGATTAAAATGATTCCTAGATATAATAAAAATTAATAAGAGGATGGTAGGAGTTTAAAAGGAAAAGGTTGCATTTTATTTCCAATCAAATATTAGATTTAACTTTTTAGATATTACTCAAAATTTGTGAGAGTTTTGTGGTCCCGAATTAGAAAGATAGTGTTCATCTCTGTTATATCAAGAAATCCAGATTTTATAAAAGCGACTCGGAAACTGTTAAGATGGATTTTCATTATTGCTTCATGATTGCTTACACCTGAATTAAAGTTCACAAGGAAAACATCGGCGGCAAAAAAAATCGCTCAAATGCGATTCCTTGCGTAAGCTATTAATTTCAGTTGTAGATCAGGAAGCCACCGCTGATTCAAGCACCGTTGTAATGTGTATTTTCAGCCACTACAGTATTTTGCCTTATAGAGAGGCTGCAGATATAATCGTTGGGAAATTATTACTGAGAATTAAACATCATTGCATCACTGGATGAATTCGTGAAGTTGGCTCTCTACTATAAAAAGTAGATTGTAATTTTCACGAAAAAAAGTAATGCTGTTGGAATAAATTCCTAGAGGACGCATCATTCAAAGAAAACTTTAGAAATATAAATGTGAAAACTGCTTTGTAAAAGAAATGCCCACATTAATAAAAAAAGGAATTACGACAATTTTTGGGATGCAGATGATGTTTTAAATGGTTGATTGTATTCCAAGACCTTCTTGTGAATAGAAAAGCCTTCTGAAAGAAGGAAATTTGAAAACTGCCTTGTATTCTTATAGGCGGAGGAGTGATGATAATTCATAGGATATACTCAAAGAATCTATTGTGATTTAAGCACCAGTTGAAAGTGAGAAAGAATTGTTAAAATTCAATGGGTTGATAACGACCATCCAGCATAAGAAATACCGAAACATTAAAAAAACTTAACATTTTCCAAGGATGTTAAAGGAGTTTTGCTTGTCAAATATTATAATGTTATTGTAGAAGCCTATGGAAATACATTTAGGAGAAACATCTTGGTGCATCAAATCGATATATTACATGAAAATGTGATGATTTTGGCACGAAATACGTATTATACGAAAAAAAATCAATTTTGTCAAGAGACAGAAACATAGTTTCTTCTAAAACGTATCATCGTGAAGAATAAGTATAACACTAACAATAAACTGAAATCAGTGCGTAAAAAAAGGCGGAGAAAACCGTTGACAACAGTTTTCTGCGATGAGAATTTTTATTTACTTTCAAGAAAATATTTGCTTCTGTGTGATAGACTTGAATCGTACGGATCTTAAAGATTGTGAAACGTTTGTTCCCTTCATTCAATTTTTGTTAAAAAAAATTAAATTAAACATTTCACTCGTTGAAACAGGCTAGCCTAGATGGTCTACTATAATTAAAGAAGTTTACAGTTATAAACTTGAAAACTGCTTTGTAGGAGAAACGGCTATATTTTTATTAAAGGTTTGCTACATAAAATGTATCGAGGCAAAAGAGTTTAGAAAATAATCAATGATTATTCATAGAGAGTGACCTCATTTTTATAAATTTAAAAGCATTTCACGGAATATCGATTTACTTCTGGTGAAGTAGTTACAGATAATGTGAAATTATATTTTGCGGGGTTGTCGAAGGTTTATTTTCCTGAGGTTATGAGAGTTAGAAAAGGGAATGCAATAAACGTGTTAGTGTCGAAGAGAGTTTTCTGTACAAAAAGAAAGGATTGCTAAAGTTCCACGTGTTTTCCTTCATAGCTAGGTCGATAACATAAAAACACGCCCTCCTAATATTACCATGGCCATTATTTGTAGTATATTATACGTACTATTTCTGCATAGGGTTTTGATAAGAGGAAGGATGTTTATCGAGATATCCTTGTGCATCTTATACTTGGTCAAGTGGCGACCTATAAATACGACGGTTTGCTCGTTAACTGTGGAAATCTGCGACTGCCCTAAAAAATCACAAAATCTGGTCAGCTAGCACGTGGGGTCCACCCTACGGATTTACCTTTTCGGACGTATAGGCAGTTAATTATTTTCAGCAGCCTCAACTGAATCTCGTAGAATAACGAATTGGTTTTTTCCTGTAAGAAGTGCGCGTAGACCTTTTGGAAAGCATCGAGCGCCCCTTTAAAATTCATGGGCTCGGAAAATGCGCGCCTACACGTTTTCCTATCATTTTCCGGTATTGATGGATTTTTTATTATCATTTTTGCGAGGATCTCTAACACACAAGCGCAGACTTTAATGTTTTTTGATTCCTGTGGAAAGTGTTTATGCGTTAGTCCGAAACAATGGTGTTTTCAAGAAAGTGATGCCGAGCTTCAGTGTCAGGTGAAAAATTCTGGCGGACAGCCAGTGTATGCCAGTGGTTGTGTTTGTTTATCTATACGTCATGGAAAAGACTGGCGGTCGATTGATTGGGAAATCTATAATTAACCCACTTGTCAATTGTCACCCTTACCTTCAATATATCAAGGGCAGGATAGGCACGCGCGTTCATTTTATGTGAACCGTGACCGACGGGAGAGAATTTATCCGGTGAGGAGATGCAGTGAATCACGCGAAAAGGTGCAGAAATTTGTTTAGTTTTTTCGGCACGCCAGTGAGCTATAAATCTTATTTTAGTTCCTTTATAATGGGTAAGGCTATTTTTGGAAATCGTGTTGAATAAAAGCTCTACTATTAATCTATTTCTAGGTTGAAACTTTTACGGCAATCGGTTACATGTAGTATCAGTTTGTTTGCGTTTTTTCAAGGAGAAATGTAATTATAAATAGGAAATTGAATACTTACCTTTAGTATTTCGATTAAAATTATGGGAAGCATGGGGTGGTGGCACAAATGTCGCACTGTGAACGCAGTGATGGCCATCACTGGAAGCAATTAGGTTAATAACTTGCGGTGTGCGGCAATATCGTACTTACTTTTCGAACTTTGCCGGTAAGATATAAGGAATACAATTCGGTACAGAATCTTTAAGCTCTCCTCATTTTTACCCTCGCTTGGATTCTCGCAGTTTTTTAAGACCGCGAAGAGCTTAGCGCAATCCCCCTTCAGCATTTCTTCATCTAAAAGTGATGGTAATTTGTGTCAAATATGTTTCACTTTTCATCTAAAATGATTAATTGAATTGTATGGTGTGATATTGGTACGTTACATTCAGTAGATAGCGGGTGTTGAGTCATATTGGTAACGAAAACAACGATTTCATGAAGCCGCTACTGGCCCGTTAGTTCACGACACTTTCGGCTAACTGAAACAAATGCTGAAAGTTATGACTTAAATCGCACTTGAATTTGGCGGAACGCGCTAGCGTCATGCGCACCGTCAAGTATTAATATATTAAAACTATCCCACCAACTGTTGATCTTTTATTTATTAAAATAACAATTTTGATGCACGCTAAACACAACGATTTTATTATTAGACAGCACCGGCACGTTTTTGCCTACCACAATACTCATTTTATTTTATGAACCAGTTTTTGTTCGGCTATAAATAAATTTGCGTTGTAAATGCAATAATTCTTTTGGAAAATATCGATTTGTGCGTTTCGTTACCCTATTTCGTGCGGATTCTCTCAATATTTATTTATATTTTAGTTTTTCCGTATGGCCGGGCAGATTCAGAAACCGCGCTCTGTTCATATGTCTCTTTTCAAAACATTGTTGCCGCCGCTTCTAATTTTAGAGTACACGCCACACTCTTCCTCAAAGCAAACCTTAATTGGGGCATATCTTGCCAAATTACTAGCAGATGCAAAAACAGGTGTTAAATAAAATCACAATTTGTAAATTCAAGCTATATTAATATATTAAAGGTTATAACGCAAATATATCTTCAGAAAAAAAGCTAAGATTATTAATTATTTTTATCCCATAACCCTTTTAGTGTGTACCTAATTATTTTCCATTATCTAAAAGGTCTCTAATCACCAATGAGACGTCTCCGTCGTATGTCTTCAAGAGAGAAACTAACATCTCTTCTTTCTTGAATCCAATATCCAAAAGTTGCTCTAAACCTGGGACAATGTTGGATTCTGAAATTAAACGATTATATGTATTCTAAGCAAAAAAAAACACTTCTGATAACTTACTAGGTTGTTGTACTGGAGCTGAATGAGCAGGTTCTGTTGGAGTCTGCGGTAGTACGAAGGTCCAATCATTTTGCTTCTGGTTCGGTCTCCATTGGTACATTGGGATACATTTGCTAGTTGTCACAAATCCAGATGAACTTTGTGGAGTTGTGTTGGGTTGCGATGGAACGTTTTGAGCGCAAGGGGCTGCGGCCGGATTGGCTACAACTAGTCCTGGGGTTTGATTTTGAGTGTTATCGGATGCGGTCGGATTGGCTGCATCTGGTCCCTGAGTTTGATTTTGAGTGTTATTAGTTGCAGGTTCAGTTGCGTTTCTGTTGCCATTTGATGGGTTAGTAATATTATCAAATGTTGAGAGAAATGAGCTTGAACGTTTCCTAAAACATAGAAAATATTTAGAACATAGTTCTTTTAGAATTGATTTTTAAATTTGTGGTGAGGTACCAAATATAAATTCATGATTTAAAATTACAAAACCAATACCATCAGAGAAATAAAATCAGAACCCTTACTTGGTTATAGACTTCGATAGTGATTTAACAAATCTGAATTGTAATTGGCGAAGAAAATGATTGTTATAATTAGAGGTTTGTTTGCTATTTGTAATTTATGAAACCAGACATTGTAGACAGCTTTTTCAAAGATGAATACTACAAGTTAATGCGTTTGTTCTTAAGAAAGCCACTGGTAGCTCGCCGTGTGACGTTCTACACCGCACCAACTTTTCAATCAATTCTATTTTTCGGAACATGTTTCTAAATAACACGAATTATTTCTTTTTTTGTATGACCGAACCGAAACTCCGCAGATACAGACAAACTGGCCGTGTATTTTATATTTTGAGCTATATTCGAGGGGGCGATTGAATTAATTAGATTTGACGCAAGGGATGTTGTGTATATTGTTCCAATATTTACTCTATCGACTATGTGTCGCATGTGCGTATCGAATCACTGGTTAAGAGATATGAATGCCTTTGATCAAATCCACTGATACACTAATATGACACAGAAGAAGTGCTTAACATATGCAATAGGCTACGGATGTAGCAACGGAGGTATCACATAGAAATGAATTATAATTCAAATTAAAACCATCACTTGTTGCTAAAGCAAAAAATAAATTAAATAAAGACGAACAGTAGCCTACAAGTAGTATACATATGCAATCGGTTCGTAACTCTGCAAAAAATATAAACAAATAACTTATTTATATAACATGCAATTTTTTTCGTATAATTCAATATCCGGCGTGGCTTTAACCAAGGATCTAATAGTTCTCATTTATAATAATACTTTAGATCAGCCAGGCAAAGGAAGTCAAAAAACTTTACAATCCATGGACGCTATAGTACCAAGGGCAGAAAATATGCTTTACCAGCCCGCAGTGCTTGGTGCTACGAACTAATACAAGCTATTTTTCTGCCTACCGACAATATTATGAAAAAATAAAATCTGAAGCACCAATTATTATTTTTTAATAACTATTTGTGGCAATAAACATTTATAATCCCATTTGCACAATTATTAATAGTTACATACGACATACTTAATTAGCCCTATTTCGTAAGCAAAACGTTAAATTTAACGGCTGAGCGTTATGTTAAAATAAAGGTTGATGATAACGGGCGTACTTACGATTGTGTTTATTTTCGTATTCTGTAAATAATCATCATTTAACGTGGCGCGGAAGGATTACATGCTTTTAAACTTAATGTTTTTATTTTACGAAATAGGGTTGAATATTATGAGTTTAATGACAATTACTTTGACAAGTATGCCGCCCTCTATATGAAACATATTAGAGTTTTAAGGGGTTGTCTACCAGCATTTTAGGGCCGAAATATGAATGTTCAGAACAGGTAGGCGGAATAACAATTTAATAGTTCGCGGGATAAATCTATCAATCGCACAGCAAACGGGCGTATTTTTTATTCACCCTCATGTTGCGGTCCGTGTGAAATAGCTGTCATGTCTATTTGGCCCGAAAAAAAGGTTATGGATTAATAATTTTTTGGGGTATTTTTAATCCGAATGTAAACTCTATTTTATAATTTGGGTGCAATTAAAGAGATGTGGAGACATGATAAATATTTCTTATTTGATTAAATTATTGATTGTCAAAACTTACTCAAGATTCAAAAGTAAAGGAATATCTCCAAATGCGAATTCTCTCCTGCCCTTATCGTGTCTACCCCTGCCGTTCCTGCCAAACGTAGAGAAGGAAGGGTTTCCCCTATTTTGTCTGCCAGCTTTGAAAATTTCTCCAGCGGCATGCATTTGAGTCCTGTGAATGGAACGCGATAAGCAAACCATTAGTTTCGGTATGCAGTTGGGCAGTGCTGGCTGCGGAGAGCGCAGCATAATATGGTCAGAGTGATGGCCCTTTTGTTCACAGTTACCACACAAGTCATAATCGGGACATTGCAAGCATTTGTAACGAGAATGTGTGATTGTCTTATCGCAACCGTCGCAGACGACAGTCGTCGGTACATCACCTCGCACATCAAATCAGGTGTATTTCCACTAATGTTTACATGCAGAGCCTTTACAGGTCCGGTCATATCAGTGATAGCCGTTATCAATTCTTCGTCGCTCATAATTGTAATTGGATCGTCATAGGAATCTAAAATGTAGTGTTGTTAGCAAGCGAATAGAACACGATCAATGATATGCTTACCCATCCAGCTAATATTCTAAGGTTCATCACACAGTGTTGGGAAAACTGTCTCAAGTTTTTGCTTCAGGTAAACGAAGCTCGCGCTTACAAGAGCATCTATTCCAATTCGACAGCAATCAATTTTGCAACCGTTCTTGTAGAGGAATACCTTGAAGTTAACACTTCCTTGATTCATTTTGATATGCTAAAAAAATTACACATTAAACCCAATTGCACAATATTTAGTGCGAATGAGCAAAGTTGTCAAATCGCCTCAGAAAACACAACATGTAATGTAATGTTGTTGTAAATTATTAATCATAAAACAAGTTTTTGTTAATGTACAGAATATGATCCGAGTATGGAATAATTCACGCCTTGACCGGTTTACCTACAACTGCAACACCGTCATGAGCACTTTCCTTTCTTCATTTACAAAATTACATAAAATTTCATAGTTTTCCTGTATATTAATTAAGGTACATCGATAACTGAGGTCATTCACGGATGCGATGGACATCAAAGAGGGCGATGAAAGTGTTTATAAAGATTTCGGCTGCCAATTAAACAAATAAACAAATAAGGCCATATGGTTTACATCAATATTGTTGTTGTGTAACCTTTTGAATAAATAAAGAGGACGACGCCGCAAGTACCGGATTTTAAAAATAATAATTTGCCTTATTCAATCTACGGAATATAGGAATAATTAATTGTGAAATATATTGTGAAAGTTTGCAAACAAAGGCAATGCAATAACTAGCATATAGGTTATAAAAATGTAAAAAGATACTTACGTTTTAATTTGAGTGTTACTCAGGAGTGTAAATCAAATATGAAAACAAACCGTGGCACTTCCTTACTGATACAAACCAGCAACAACTGCACAATAATGTTTCCACTAGACCCACCAACGTAATATGCAACTTTTATGGGGACTTTAGAGCCTCCAGTCGACTTTATGTTGGTAACACCAGTAATCTCTCTGAGTCACTGTGTCCCTCTACGATCATTCTAGAAAATAAATTGGCTTGCAAAATATTTCATCATCCTTTATTAATTTCGCTATTTCGCTGGGAAACGTGTAGCATAGCGTAATTAACCTACAGAGTCGGAATTATTTGTTCTACAGTTTAACCGGCTCATCTGGAGTTCAATAAACCCGCGAAGGCAACATCTGCTCGCCACTTTCTATAGCTGGACGATGCATTCTTATCAATAAATTGTTAATTATGTCTGAGTTAACATGTTTACTCATTTGTTATCTTTTTGTGTGGGCTGATTAATATATATTTGCTAGAAAATAATGCATTAGTTGACATTGAGCGTACACGGATGTAAAATTTGTTATTGATAAACGGCACGTGCAGATTTTGAATTTAATCAGGAGAATCCTACTTAATTAACCTAATTAAAACTTAATATATTTATTGATTGGCAAATGTAATTTTGCATTTTTTCAATTTTAAATGTAGAATGTTGGCATGTACATGTTTAATAAAATATGTTTGGTTTTTAAAAAAATGTTCGAAAACATATTGTTCCGCGGGAAGTTTTAAAGTAAATTTATTCTGTTTTTACGACAAATAAATAAATGTTTATACTTCTCTACGCCTCAACTGGAAAATAGAAACTATTACTATTAATTGTTTTTTAAATTTTATTTAATTCATAATAATTAACATTTATTCATTCATATATACGAATTTTAATTTGATTTGTTTCCCTTAAATTTGGAAATGTTAAGAAAACCAACTACATTTAGTAGTTGAAATATTTGTTTAATACACATGAATCAGCACAAGGGGCTTAAAACATATACTCCTTTACAATTTTTTATTAGAATTTTTAACCCCTTGGATAACACTAGCTTATAAAGTAATCAAAAATGTTTGTGCAGCCAATGCCAGTATCTTTGTCGCATGTAAATTGACTCACTGAATACTGAACGTTTTTTCTATAGGTTGGATTTTCAGATATTTTGAAATTTTTTTCACTTTCGTTGTAAGTAGCCTTACACTTTTGCATATATCGCTAGTAAGCTATCAAATTTAAGGTAACCGAATCGCCTACAATTCTCCAATTGAATTATTACTTAAGCTACAATCGATTGGAATGTGTGAGAAAAAGCATTTATTTCGACCGAAATCAAACTTAAAAAATAGAACTCGTTGTAAAGTGCAGAGTTTATTATTTTTTACGTACGCACTTTTGCGAAGAAAACAAGGTATTACTTAGAAAATCTATGAACAAATAAAAAAGTTACGATCGATTGAGTAATTTTAGGATCCGTTTCTCCTTATTTATGAAATAAAAAAAAATGCAGCTGATGCCACAAGACCTCCAACGAAAGTGAAACGATTTGCAATATAAAAAAATAGCCACAATTCTAATTAACTAATTATAGCACATATATAGGGCCTACCGCATGAGTCAATTATTCTAGTAAGCGCTTGAAGCATTTCAAAGGGTATCCGGTTTAATCTAGTAGAGTAAACGTCAATATAAGCAGAATGAAAGCACACAGATTTATAGATGAATTAAAACTGTGTTATATCAGTCAATAGGCTATCGACCAGCCATTTAAATGCCCTCCACGCTCACTTTATAAATCCATATTTGCGGCGAAATGTTAAACAAAGTCTTCTGAATAGTATATTGTGCACAATTTAGACAACAAAATCAGCATTATGCTAAATGGGTTGCCTATATCATTTAGTTAATGCACCTAATCTCGGTCCTCTGTTAAATACCACCACTACCTCTTTCATATTAATTGGAGTGAATTGGAATGAATTAAGTGAATCTCCCCACCTTTTCTAACACACGTAAACAAGCTAGTTTAGGTTAGAGTATTTACCATTTAATCCCATTTGCAGAGCAGTACATATTTCCTACCTTGACGTGGTGTGAGGGGTCGAGTGAGTGGCAAGGAAATTGAATTATTAGGATGCAAGGAAAATACGTTTATAGATTTTTTTTAAGATACGTGGTAAAACAATTAAAATAAATTAATTCTTGATAATAAAACTAAAAAGTATTAATACATTGCATAAAATCTATAATAATATTTTTCTTAAAGGCAGTGTTTCTCAATATTTTTACACTCGCGGCATTTTCCATAGAAATAAATAAACTGAACAACAATTTCTTTGCTTACATTTATATTATATCTGTATAATGTAAACAATTCTTATAACCAAAGTAAAACATAAAAATAATTACATAAATAGTTCTTAGTCTCTTTTAAGATTCGCGGCACACGTGAAAAATTAAGAAACATTGCTTTAGGTCATAAATACCTTGGCCAATAATTCTTTCACATTTATAGAATTGATGACAACAAACACAAACACAAATTGTAATATATAATTCATGCATATATCTGATCTGAAAAAAAATTATTGTTTCTCTATTTTCCAATCATTTTTATATATTTTCAAGTCAAAATATATTTTTGTATTTTGTGAACAGGATTTGTAAACTCGTATAAAAAATACCCGAAATGTTGGTACTGAAAACAATTGAATACGGTTTAGAATATTTGGTATTATATGCAAATATCAAAGAATGTAATTAGAGTAAATTTAGAAGAGTGACAAACATTCTGTTGTATTTGGTTAATATTAATTAATTAACAGTACTGTAATAATTGTTTTATTTGATTTAATATTTTAATCAGAAATACAGTTGAATGCATAAGGCGGATACTTGATGAATAATAACGTAATAATTGTTAACCAAGAAAAAAAATTAATAGAATGTATTGTCATGCGTGTACTTACATCTTCCACAAGATTATATAAATGTGACGGTCTGATTCCAGAATACACTACAAACACGGCTATGGTATGAAAAATGAAACTTTAATCCATTAAAAACTTTCAGTTACGATATGCTAGAGTGATTCTAATATATTCCGGAGTAGTTTTCCTAAGACGCTTCTGAAATTATACATACAGAAGCCCCTCAAGTAGAAATAATAGCTTTGTTATCTTTAAGGAAAGTAGGGATCGGAGCGGAAAATAAAAGTAAGGGCGTGTAGGAAAAAAATATATTTCATTGCATTATTGTACATAAATTGCTAAAACACAATGCTAATATAATATTACAAATATTTGGGAGTTCATCATCATCATTCTAATTACCTATATCGATACCACTAGTTCAATAAACGGCTCAATACCTAATAGAAATATATCTAACTAGCAACCTTAACATAAGCTCATCATTAATGATATTTATTTACAACATATATTTACTTATTTCTCTTATATAACTCGTATAATTCATAACATACATAATATATACACATATATAAGTACATATATAATCAGTTCATTTAGCGATTTATCAATTATTGCTGGGTAAACAATTGGGATATGCACAAAATGATATTTTCCAATTAGATGGGTAGGTCTCTGGTTTCGAAATGATATGTTAATCAAAGCGCCTTTTGGAATAGTCAAGCTACATGAAGAACACTGAATGTCACTAATTGCTCAGCGAGCTGTTATTATCATTAGTTTAGTTTTTTTTTAATTGAACTCGACTGGCCTTAATAATTAATATTAGTGACTCGATAGAAGCGACTTTATCGTTTAACTCTGCACAACTTCTTTTAGAAAACCCTCTTATACTTTATCTCTAGATCGTAATGATTCTTTTCATTGAGACTGTATACGTAGAAAAATTAACAATTACTATATATACAACAAGTATCAACCTAAAGGTACTATTTTAGTCATTAAAATGGAAAAGTATAGAATACACATCAGTCTCACAGTTGTTAATTCTATGTATATAATTAACATTTCGTCTCTTATAAATTGATTTATGGCTAAATTTCATTATCATGGCAAAATTGTATGGCTGCGGGGCCACTATGTTTTAACATGTTTATTGGTTTGCTGTTCACGTTGATGTGATGTATGCAGCCATCAAATCCTCTGTAGTAGGCTGTTGGCAGTCCGTGGGGCAGGGAAGGCATGCCTCCTAATAAAAATCGTAAGTTATTATATTATCAAGCGACCTTTTTAGGTCTACCCTCACCTATCCATAGTTTAGAATTGGTGCTTAAGGAAATGGCCCCGTTTTCGGAAATACCTTTCGTGGCCGGTTCCCCATCCACTGAAATAAATCCAATTCGTTTCCTCCGCCTAACGTGTATCGTATGCCATTGACCATCGTCTATCCTAGTTTTTGATCTGTCGGAATAGAGGCCAACTTTAACGCCATTTAAAAGAAGCACGTGTACTCTTTTATGGAATAAAACCGATTGCTCGTGTGGGTGCATTCGTGTAGTGTGAAAAGCTGTTTGCCGTGATAAACATTTTATGGGCAAGCGAAAGATTGGTGCATTATATAGGTGATTCACACCTTACCGTAAAAATGTTGGTAGGTATTCTTATTGAATTTGCTGATAATGCGCATTGTTTAGCAATGAACATAAAAAAAATAAAAGAGAACACACGTACCTGACGGCCCAGAAACTCTTCTGTTTCCCCAGATTATAGCTTATTTCGGGATAGCCGTTAACAATAGCTATTGAGAAGTAGTCTTCTTTGAGACTCCTGTTTTTACTTCGCCATAAAATGAGACCATCCGGCACAAAAGTGCGTAGTTTGAATTCATAACGATTCCCTCTCTCACCTTTTCTCCTGGAAGAAAAATGACGCGCGTAAAATAACATCGCGCATAAGTTTACGAGAAGAATTTGTTAGTACAGTAACCGTACCCCATTAAATCGTAAAAGTTAGAATCGTAATCCTCGTCTTCCTCATAATCTATATAAACATCGACATCTTGCATTTCTTCCTCAGGGAGCTCATCGTCGTCGTCATCGTCATCATCTACTAGATAATCGGACTCGAAAGTGTTAGTGGAGTTATAACTGTAGCAGTTAGGGTTAGCAGTAGTAAATAAAAAACAAAAACTATATAATATATTTACCTTTTATAACCCCGATTCCTATATTGCAAATAGGTTCCGCCATTAAACTTGACCGAGGAAGATTCATCTTTAGCTGAGAAAGTACAAGTCATTAATATTAAGGCAATTTCTTGAAGCATTTCATTTTTTTACTTACAAAGTTCGCAATGTTTGCCCTCGTAGCCCGAGTGACACTGGCAGATATAGTTATTAAGATTGGGTATACAAAGCCCGTTGTTGAGGCAGGGGTTTTTAGATAAGGGGCACGGCAATCCGTCATAGCTGCCGACTTGAAATGCACAGCCGCTTGCATTAACGGGGACGAACGAGCACTGAGGCAATTTTCCCGCAATGGGAAGCGGCTGGCCGTTCAAAAGAATTCTTTGGATGGCTCCTCGAAACCCTTTCGATGCACCTGCTAATCGATGAACTTCTTGCCAGGACCTGAAAAAATGTGAATCTAGTGATTGCGGACAGGAATTGAAATTGGCCGGGAAGTATAATTACAGTACTGATCCAATATATAAAGGAAGTTCTAAATTAAGTTCGGTGAGGGATGGTCCTGAATATCCCCGGACGAGACTGCTATTATCTAATTGTAAAATCCCTTCGCGTCCATTTCTGAAGATGCGAACCCAGTGCCAGTCTCCGAGAGTTATAGTCTCCTTCGACCTACAAAAGGAAGCAATCTGAAGACTTGTCCTGGATTAAAAGTATAGTGTAATATTACGTTATATTTGCTATCCCGCTTCCCAAATTGAACCGAAATTGGACGTGACCATGAACGAGTGTCAATGATATGAAATCGCCCTTTCCATTTTTCATTTGTCCGTTGTACAGAATTAGGCCATTGAGGACTCTGCTTAAAAAGAATACTTCGATAGCAAACGTTTTACTAATACTGTCTAGCCGAGGGAATTGTATGAAGCTGGATCCATTGAATTCGGGAGTTGAAATGTCGGTATCCGTATCAACTGTAATTATCGATTTCGTTAGTCGATGTTTGAGGTTACGATGAATAATGAATACTCGCATACCTAATTCACAGGAGTCTCCCTTACGACCAGGCGGGCATTTGCAGAAGAAGCTTCCACTGGTTAGGGAATCGCATGTTGCTCCATCCGTACAAGGATTCGACAAGCAAGGATCGATCATGTTCTCGCAGAAATCTCCTGTGAAATGAGGGCCGCACTCGCAGCGATATAGTTCGGAGTCTATGGCTTGACACTGACCACTGTTCTGGCAGGGAACGCTGGAACAAGGGTTTTCACCGCACTCGTGCACCCTTTCGGTCTTAACCACCCATTCATCTCTATGCTCGTGAAGCTCAACTGTCCGTCTGCCCACTTTTAGTTTTCTGATACAGCCCTGTAGTCCTCTATCAACACCGATGTTCTCATAAACCCTATATACAAACAAATTATTTGAAACTGGGTGAATCGATTTTATTCTATGTAGTTACACATGAAACCCGCGGAAGATTTAATACTTTACCTAGTGTAATTGGATGGAATAAAGCCAATGAAAGTATCTTCGGTGAGATCAAGGGCCCTGAGTGAACCTGTGGATTGGCCTGCAACATCCTCACCCTCGTCGAATTTCAGCATTCCGTCTCTGTGGTATCTTTTAATTACAACTCTGTGAAATTTCTTTAACTGGACTTTATCCAAAGAACTTATAACCACGGCTCCATTTCCTAAATTATAACGGAACTCGACAAATCCATTAACAATTGCGAGTGACACGAAATCTCCCAAGCCGTCAGCTTTTTGTTGGTTATACAAAATAATCCCATCATTAGCATACGTTTTGAATTCTACTTCTATGCTGAGTTTGTGGTAAGCTTTCAGCGGCTTTAGTCTGACATAAGAACGGCCGTCGAAGGCAGGAATTTCATATTGTTTGTGTACAATTTCAGTCTCGCAATGCGGACCCGTGTAATTCGCGTCGCAGAGACAGGTGAAGGTGGCGGAGGGCAAATCGACGCACGTGCTCCCGTGATGGCAAGGCGAAGAACTGCACGCTCGGTATTCGTCCGTCGGATTCATATCGGCTACATTATATACATATAGTGAATTAGTTGGGATGCTAAATAGTCGCTCCGGGCCATTCTTACCTATACATTCTTGGCGATCGGGCGATTCCGAATAATCAGGGAGGCAAGTGCAAGCTCCCTGAACGCAACTGCTGTATAAGATAAGGCAGTCGGAATTATCTGAACACAGATCCCCCAGAAGGGCAGTGACTACGCGGACTGTCGCTGGCGTCGGCCTATATGCTGCAGCATAACTCCCACCTATATATTAAAAACACTTCTTATTTCTATTTGCTTTATTTTATTATCATGATCGTTTTTATATATCATATATCTTTGTATTTTTTTATATTACATAGGATTACATATGGGTTAGAAATACATTTATTACATGTTAAAGATTTTGTTACCCAGGAGTTCACTTTAGAGCTTATATAATAGAAGTCTCACCGCGGGTATTGTAAATGCTATCAGATCCTGCGGCGGACAGGTTATTTTCGGCGGATGCATTGTTATCGGCGTCTGAGTCTAAGGGATATGGCCCGCCTTGAGCGGGTTGTAATAGAGATCCTCTTCTCTCATAATAGTAACGAGGATCGGGAACTAGAAGATGGCGTGTAGATTTTGACAGTGGTGAATTAGAGTCATCGGGTTGTGTAAATTGCAACGGTGTGTAGCGGCGGACGGGCCAGTCAGTACCCGGAAACATATCCTCTGTAATATCGATCATGTTATTGGTACTCAATCATACATATAATACACAGACCTTTACAGGTGCCGAAGGCCTGCACCACTATGTCTTTCTGTTGCCTGCACGCAATTTGGCGAAGTTTGCAAGCTGACGTGTAAGTTTGGCCATCACTGCCACACACGATCTGAAAAGAGAATGTTGTTACTTAGTCGGCATGTTATGGATAATACAATATTCCAAATGCGTACCTCGGGATCTTTCTCCTCAACACACTCGGTGTGGCATTCGCAGATGGCAAGGCCTCCCCTCTCAATACACGTCGCCCCAAAGTGGCAGGTCAATTCTTTGCACGTCGTCGGAGGCGGAGTGCTAAGGTCATCTATTGAATTTAAAATCAAATGAAAATGCTACCCAAACGTATCTATTGATTTATGTACCTGGGACGCAGCCATTGGGACCCAGGATTTTATCATGACTAGTACAAACTGTACATTTTTGTCCCTGAATTCCGGATTTACAAACACATCGGCCTGTCATTTGTTCGCAATCATCTCGCACCGAACCGAAAGAGGAACAACCGCATGCTAGAAAATATGTGAAGATGAATGAAACTATTTAATATGAAATACATTTTGACGCCTTACGAATACATCCATGATGACCTGACGAAATTTTCGGTAATCCCCAATAGCCCGGTTCGCAGCGGTCGCATTTTTCACCACCAACGCCAGGCCTGCACCTACATTGTTGAGTATCAGGGTCACAAGTGTCCGAATATGATCCTAGCTTATTGCAACCGCACATCGATGGACAGCCTGCGTGATCCGGGCCTTGAGCAGGCGTTTTAGTGTCCGGACAGCAACCGTACCAACTGTCTTCACAACTCTTTTGTAGCAGGATGTTGTGATCTGTGGACGATTCAATTAAGTCTTTATCTTTTTGACAATGTAAATGACCTATATACCTTTGTTACAACAACGAGCGAATCGAGTTGTTTGGTGACAGTAACTGCCGGACGGGCAATCTTTCCTGTGCGGACCGTTGCCGCAGTCTAATTCTCTACCTGTCACTAGATCGACAAGAGGTTTCTCACCATTACACGGTTTTACCTCCATGCCTAAAATATAGGGATAAGAATGTATGTCTTGCTTAAAAAATCTAATTTTCTGTTAAAATATTATTAATGATGTTTTAATATTAATTAGTAAGCGGGACGCAAACCTTGACAGAGGTCCAAAGGTCTCAATCGCAATTCTTCCTGCCGCTGACACGCTTCCATTTTCATGGCACATAGCGATGGGTAAATACGTAAATCGGAGGCACATACTGGCTTTGCGGTGGACAAGAGAGCAGCACTAGCACAGTCAAATTGGCAGGTGCACCGTGGAAAATTATCAGGGCCTAGTTCACATGTGGCTTCGAAATCACAGTGGATGTCGCGGCAAGCTTCCCGTTCAGCTTGAGTCAAATCAGACCCTGTCAATCCGGTGGATCCATCCGGAATAACAGTGCCAGATTCCTGACCATAGCCATTTCCCGTTCCTGCACTGCTCAATGCAGTGGATGGGGATAGAGTTGCTATTGAGGATAGAGGGTGTTAGATTGTAGTTAATTAGATTCATTAGTCGGGTTGCTTGGCAAGCGGGAATGACATTAGATATACAAATGTGAACACGACAAGTGATAACTTACTGAGAGCTACTGGAAATCTCTCCCTACAGTCGCCATAGAATACAACGCTAAGTGGAGAAGAATTGCCCGTTTGCAAGCAAGCAGCTTTTTGTAATTCACATTCGTTAGGAAATGTGATCATGTTGGATGCGCAGACTGGTTCGTCTCCGGAGCCCTCGCAATTTGTAGGACATACACATTCACCTGCTTCGCATCGAGCGCCGAATTTACATTCAATCCCTTGGCAAAGATCTGCAAGAGTAATAGAGATCCGGTATTTATGAGTGCTGCTTTAAATCGGTCATAGACTTCCCGCAGGTTTACTTACCACAGTCTCCTTTATAGGCGACTAATACATATTGCTTCGATTTGCAAGATGCAATACGAAGTTCGCATTCGTTGGTGTAGGTCACTCCATCCGTCCCGCAAACTGCCCCACTGGTGAGCTGCAGAAACAAATGCGTTTAACTATCATATGTTCAGTATCCAGTTACATTTGAACAAGCGTCGAATATAAATATAGAATTTCAATAAATCCGTACGTGACAGAAATGTATATCGTTTTGTTAGAATACAAGGCTTCTGCTCTAGTGAGCCACATGTCTGTGTGCGGGGATGGGGATTCTATGTTTCGGTCGGACCGCATAATGGCCGAATAGGATTCTATTAAAGCACCGGTATTGCCGTCGGGATAATATTAACTCGTCACCTTTATTGCAAGTCATGTGTGCCCAATCAATAATGCAGACTATAGTCAATACTTATCTCGCCGTGGCCGTTACTTAGGATAACCGTTAGTACCGACTCTGCATCCGACAGTAATGTCGTCTTATTGACCAGAAGCATTAAACGCAATTTCAAGAGGTGAAAGACGAATGGGGCCATTTTCAATGTCCGACTCAAGCACAAATAAATAACGTGTAATTTAACCAGAACGGAGTAGGTAGTTTAGACGTAACGGGTATTACTCTAATTCTGCTGACGGTGATAATGTAATTTAACCGACCTTATCATCCTTGCAGGATTGCGGACACACGCATCGACCTTCTGTGGCTCCATCACTTTCACAAGTGGAGTAGAAGTCGCACTTTTTATTTTCGCAGCCATCTGAAACTCGGGCCATTAGTAACCTTTATATGTCATCATTTGTCATCATTAATAGCTTACTGCAGGGGCCGTCGTACAGTACTCTGATTTCGCGACGGTGTTTACACGCTTCCAGTCTTAACTTGCATTCATTGCCATAAGAAATACCATCGGAACCGCAGACAGGCTCAAACTCAGCAGGACACACGGGACACTCACAATGAGCCGCCCCAGACCGTTCGACGCAGGTGGCACCATACTGGCACTCGTGTTCACTACAAGGGCCCATCTCGCCGCAAACTCCTGCATACGCCACTTCTATTGTGGTGCGAGCAATGCAGCCTGACCGTTTCAACTCGCATTCCGAAGGATAAGTGCGACCGTCCTTTGAGCACACGGGTCGCATAATAGGCTCACAGGCTGGCGGGCATTCGCAGCGTGCTATTCCGTATTTGTTTATAGCGCATTCTTCCCCTAACGTGCAACGGACACTCGTGCATGGATTAACACCTGCAAACAAAACGTACAATTGTATTCCATACAGATTATGACCCTTTTTTGTTTTTCTGGCGGATAATACCTGAGCTGCATTTGCCGCGGTATATAATATTCAAGGTTTTCCGAGCTCGGCAAGCCTCCTGCCTTAGAGTACATTCGTTTGAATAGGTTTTTCCATCCGATCCACAAACTGGAGTAAATTCCAGAGGGCAGGTGTCTCCGCAGCGACAAACGGGATTGCGATGTTCGTCCAGCTGGCAAACCTCGGGCTCTGCACATTCGACTCCGGCACATGGATCTAAATTTAGGTAAATATAGGATTCGATGTGGTAGTCGATACGAGTTCATAATTAATAATATTGTGCTGTATGGCATATAACGTTGGGGATTGTACAAGTTTATATTCTACGGGACCGAGAGCACAGGAAAGCCACTAATCGCCCTTAATCTAATGGCACGCTCGCAGCTCTCATCAAGTTCTCAACTTCTAGCAGTTATTTAATTTCTTCGTATTAATCTACTATAAAGATCTTAGGGTCGTAACGGGGCAAGCAATGAGTTCGTCGGAACCCGGATATTATGGAGACTCAAATTCGGGGAATTTAATTATGTATAATTGGAATATGAGCTCTAAACCGCGGTCGCTTTGTAGAAATCGAGACTCTACACACACACATATATATATATATATATATATATATATATATATATATATATATATATATATATATGCAACGGAAGAGAAGAAAGAAAAACGAATAAATACGGAAATGGCGAATGTAATTACTGGTTCAGCATCGGAAGGGTGTAGGAATGTAAAGTTGAGGTTCTTAGACCCCACCTCTGCTCACTGTCGACTATCGCGGCGCTTGGCTCTCGATAAATAGCTCTGATAAAAAACACGCGAAATACCAAATTAAATGGGAATGAAACAAAGTTTGCATTCTAATTGAGCGGGGTGTGATGCTGTTCTTGATCTTTACAGCGGGATAGTTGGGGTGGACTGTTCCTGGATAATTCGCCTTACCGCATTTCCCAGAGAATTTGACGGTGATGTTAGTGTTAGAGTTGCATGCGGCCCTACGAAGATCACATTGGTCTTTGTAATCCACGCCATCGCTGCCACAGACGGGCCTTGAAGCAGAGTGGTCCCCGTAGCTGGGGCACTTTTCAGGGCATTGGCAGCTGGCATTGCGGCCATCCGGGGAAGCCACACAGCGCGCCCCGAAACCGCACTGCTTGTCCCTACAAGGGTCGCTTTGCTCTGAAACATCAAAGAAACAATTAGAATTGATCCACGTCTTATCCCACGTAAGTGCGATGCATAAAATATTCTAATTCGCATTGAAAACTTAAAAGAGCTAACACTTGCTAACACGACATTCGAGGTTAAAGTTTGTTACAAAGCCACAACTGCTATGTACTTTGCAAACATGTGTTCACCGGTTAATCGATACAAATTATGCATTTCTAAGATAAATAAATAAACAAAGGGATATTACCGGACCGTAACCGTACTTACCCTTCGGGAACACGTAACAACCGAGCGAGAGCTTGTTCCTGGTAACGACGCACAAAAGGAACATTGTAATACTGCATACAAAATTTAGTCGCGCCATCGATATAAATTTGCCGCTAATTGTATTTATATCACAGACTGATCCTGAGAGGTTGTTACATGTAAACAAATGTGGGTATGTGATATCTTTGTTTATTTAACGTGGCCGGTGTACTGTTTAAGATATGAGACCGGACTGGCAAATATTTAAGCAAGCCAACAGGAGCTTCTCCTGAACAAGACTAACCCACCCTTATTGAATTTAATAATAAACAGTGGAGAACTTTGTATGTGTGTGTACCGGGATCGGGTTTTACCGGTCGCCGTTTTATTATGTTCTCGTCATTTGTTACGACCCTAGTTAGCCGCGTGAAAATGTGTCGGTAGTTTTTCATGGGAGAGCTTTCGCTACTATTGAAAGAAGAGGCGCACGAAGAAGTCGATCAATGCAATAATTGGTTTCAGATGAGGCTTTATAAGAAAACACGGGATAAAGCACGTTTTTCAGGACGTGATACGACACGAGGATCGACGAGCGCTCACGAGGTTAGGCGAACGCGTGAACGGCACAGGGGTTGAAACACCACTGAGGTAGCCACTACGTCGTATGTAGCAGAATAACCTGCACCGCAGGTAGCGTGACTGCACTGAGCAGAGCAAGCGCCATATTGATTTTAACTTCGACAAAGTACCACCAAGAGTTAGGCATTTTGTCCAAGTCGACGCGTCATTCATTCTTACGCCGGACACACACCTTCCAGTCTTCACCACCTAGAGGAGCTGCCGTACAATTCGATACAATTCGCCATCAAAGCAGTCACGTTACTGCAAGAATCCTCTGATAGTAGAACTGTTGCCGTTTTGGAGAACTGTGGGTACTTGCTAGAAGTGCTCTCCGCACTACAGCTCTGAGGCACTCATCGGGCTCGGAACGTGCTAGCAGGAACAGCTTATATGAAACTTGACACAACATTCCGCATACTCTACTTACATAGAGCACTAGCTGGCGTAAAATACTTCAAATATTTACAATTCACGCCAGCACTTCTCTCCTTTGCCAGAAAACTCACAAATAGCGCCCTTTATTAGTATAATTCGCCCGGCATCTATAACGTACATTTAGGGATTAGTTAATCTTAAACACGAGGGAAAGCTTCAATTAAATCTTAGTAATCACAATTCGAGCAATTCGAGCCCAGCTTCCGAGTTTTGAGTTTCGTTCCTATTTTATGTACAAAGCAATTTAACTGACGGCGAAAGATCATTCTCAAATAAGATTATATTAAAGATGGACTGAAACGTTTCGTCCTATTCAACACATACTCGATTATTTTTTTCATGTAACGATGTTTGAATGTGTAATCTAATTGTTCAATTATAAAAATTAAAATCCACAGCTACATAGTTAGTCGTCGGGATGCAAAGGCCGTACTCTCCAGGGAGAAATATAGTCAAATTAACTCTGAGAGAGCTCAACGACAAAATGTAAATGAAACACAGCTTAATCTTACTAGATTTTCTGAAATGTCTTTCTACACGGCTCACAAATAAAATACAATCGTCCGGTATAAATATTACCATGGGGGAATGGTTTATAATAGTTTAGAAACAGATAGGAACTGGGCTTTAAGGGCTGCGGTTACTGAAAGTCAGTATTGTTACGCTCTTTGCTATGTATATCACGTCTCCGCGTCCGCACCGTCCATACGTCACCACTCGGGCTTTTCTAATTTCGCAACTTCAAATTGTTTTAAAATGCACGTAACATCGCCGCTGCAATTTTTCCATTTTTGTTTCCTTCGTTATGCCCCAAATAGTATTTTTGTAATGATTTTACATCGTTGGTCCACTTGGATCGATTCTATTCTGTCTTAAAATTCCAAAACAAAAATATATCAGATGTTTGCAGATACGACTACATAAATCGACCATTCTTTTCTTTGCACTTTTAAACTTGTTTAGTTAAAACTTTTATATCGCCCTAAATCGAACCCTTTATTTAGTTAAATTAGTTCCTTTACTTCCTTCTTACTTCTAATATACAGGGTGTTTCAAAATTCATGCACCAAAAATTTTCTGCGTACTCCTTGTAGATAAAAAGAAAAAAAACCCTTATGACAAATCTCGATTTTCCACAAAATAACATGGATTAAATCCCTTTGCAGAAATATTAAAGAGACGCCAATGCTCCCATTCATGAATAGTTTCGTTCGCGCGTAGAAAGGCGAGAATACCGCCGTACACGTTCGCGCTCGCCTGGTCTCGGGTCTTCGTCTCGAGCTTGTACTGCCGGCATTAGATAAACAAACGGTGTGGATTTTAGTGTTTATGCAGCACGCAAATTAGGTCAATGTACCATCGAGTTATTTAGAAGTAAATGTCGTGTCAGTCAGTACAAATTTTCGTGATTATCAAACGGTATTAACGCCATTATTACCAACTCAGTTTACAAGCAGAAACTAACTGAATTCTTTTTCGGTTTTTCACCGTCTTCAATTGATGGGGGTGAATTTGTAGAGGGCATTGATTGGTCAAACTGTGCAGCCCCATCATCGCCCTTGGAATTTTTAAAACCGATTTGTATCTTCGAGGAAACACACATGTTTTTACGGACTTTCTAAAAATGTGTTATTCCAAATAGGGTCTTGGCCTTGGGTAATAAAGGAATATCATTTTACAGCACCTACCCCCCGTGATTTTAAGTAATAGGACTGCAAGGGATACAATTGTACAGCAATAAAAATGCACAAGTGTAGGAAGCCGCCAGGAACAATAAAAAAAATGCATAATAAATAAGATGAACTTGAAATTTGTGCGTCGGTTTTATTAAGCCTCACCGTACTGTTTATGTTAAGATCAAATTTCAACAGCCCGCTCGAAATTAGGTCACCATTCATTCATGCGTCCACACTTAAAATCGGCACCGTGTGTTTTTATACAAGCAAACGAAAGTATTCATTGATAGATGAACAGTGGCGTCTCTTAAATATTTCTGCGAGGGGGTTTAATCCATGTTATTTTGTGGAAAATCGAGATTTGTCATAAGGGTTCTTTTTCTTTTTATCTACGAGGAGTACGCAGAAAATTTTTGGTGCATGAATTTTGAAACACCCTGTATAGTCAAAACTAGAAACTCTTAACGAGGTGCAGGATGAATTAGCTAGGCATGTGATTAAATAAAGTAAATAATTAATCAACTTTATATATACAACTACTTCATAATTCCGTATTTGTTGATTGAACATTTTGTGTGCGAATTTATTTGAAACAAATATTATTAAGAATTTTGAATATAATTCGTTTACAGATTGCATTCCTTTAAAGTAAATAAATGGTCACCGGACATTCCCACGGGGCTAGTAAAATAAATAAGAAATATAGTCATACCGCAGTTTAGCTTTATATTCTGAGGTCGGGAACTGTACTCAGACTGACGCACAGTCACGTGACTCGACTAGTGATTCCGCCAATCGAAAGAACTCACAAAACCATATTTCCACAATAAATAGAAAACTGAGGGGCAGTCCTATCATTCCCGGAATAAATCCGAGACGTTCGGTAAGCATTAAGTGGGCTGACCGGACATTTCGTTAGCCAGGATTATTTTATTTGAAAATGCCTTAATTACGCCTCCAGAGAGAATCGCAATCGAATCGAAGTCGATCCTCGGAGGCGGCGGACCATTTTCATTCACTGCGCCCTGGAAATGATTGCGTCTTCCACTTCGTTTCTTCGCTTCTTTGCTCTTCAAGTTTCGATCCCGACTCGCTGACTCCCCGAATCCTGCGGCGTCTTCCAATATTTGTCACAGCATAAATTCAACCTATATCCACATTCTTAAATTCACACGCTCCGCTAATGTATTTCCTTTGACAACTCTCTTCAGGAACTATATTGTATTGGCCAATTAAATATTTCAGATTGAAAATAGAGCTCTAGGTGGGTATTTAGAACGTTCACTTTATACTGGATTACCCAACTTACATATCAGCAACTGTCCTGGGTTTTAGTTTTCCCGGTTTCCATTAACAAAATTTATTACTTTAATCGTTCGAATTTTAATCGCTGCTCGCAATCCAATAAAATAAACACATAACTCATTCCGTTTTAATTACCAATCAAAACGGTTAATAATTCATTCTTACTTCGTAATTTAGTTGAATATTTATGCATTACTTTAAATTGCGTGCTACCTGTTTTCTCTAATGTTTGTATTTCCAAATGGGTTTTTTTCAGAGCGCTTCTTCGCCCTCATCCGAATGTGAAGGATTCGCCCTATTTCTTTATTTCGCTACATGGAAATTGTATCAACACCCCCGTTATGCTATCGTAATGAATTGCTTTTAATAAAACACGCTTGAATTAAAGGCGTTTTGATGTAGGGCCAGAAACTTTCACTCGCAGAATAATGGAATGTGATTTATGTGGTTTGTTATTTTATTTTTGTCTCGGGATACATAATTTCTTTTGTTAAAAAGTTTGACAGTCTCTTTCTCCCTCGGAATGGAAACATTAGCTCACGTGTGATTTAACACGAAATGGGCTTTAAAGGATGAACATTTTTTTACAATGTAATACAACAGTTTTCCACCTTAATGATGGGTATGATAATTAGCATAATATAATTTATTATAGATAAGTAATAGCATTACCCTTGCTAGGGCTGCGCGCCTAATATCACCTCGGGCCAGAATCATGGAGCGGTCCGCAGTATGTAAAGGTTGCTTAATCCCAGCTTTAGGACACTACCTTTTATATGTCTGTCAGCATAATTACAACTGAGAATAACATAATTAGAAAACCCTCGATGAAAATGTGATACCAAGCCAAATTAATATGTGATAGCATGGATTTGATGAGGCTGATTTTATCGGCTTCATGAAGCCGTTCGACGAAATAATTGTTGCAGCTCGAAACTTATATTTTGTTATATATAGTTACGTAAATCATTTTTATTGTAAAGTTTAATACTTTTACGAGTAAAATAATAACCCAAATTAAACCAAACAATGTGTTGTTTAAGTCAAACAAGTAAAATGTTAACGTGATATGCAGCAGAAACAATGTTTAATATCTATGCATCTAGTTAATAGTTGGAAGCCTTACTCGACGTAAATTAAAATATTAGTTTACGTACGGTTCTATCTAATAACTAAAAAAGGGCAATTGTTTGTAATGAGAATAAAACTTTTAGCTGTCGGGGCCTATTCAAACAAGCTTTTTTTGACCTGTACTGCTGTCTACATGTACGAGTGTATAAAATTTATTTGGAAACACAAATCTCTGTTTGAGAGTAATAGTCTACTATGAACAACACCAGGCACGGCATCGAATATACGTATCCTTTACATAGACTAACTACGAGGGCGTATTGAAAATTAATGCCTCCATGGCTATGACGTGTTACGAGTTTTGCAAGTTCGTCATGCAAAAAGTCTGAAGACTTCCCACAGCACCATTTCCTCACCTCTGTTACCACCTCTACATCCGCAGAGAAACGCTTGCCCTTGAGCTTCGGAAAGAGGAAAGGAGCACAAGTTATAGCCATGGGGGCATTAATTTTCAATACACCCTCGTATATTTGAAAAGAGTCCTTACTATAGCTTCATAAAAATGTATAATTTAAAAAACATCTTGACATCGACCATATGGTATGCAAGTAATCTATATTTCCATTAACTAATCGTATTATATTATTATTTCTTTATGTATGTATTGTATGAACACAGAAATAAATTATGTTATTATTATTATGAGGGTAAAAAAGTCCGCATCAATTAGCGGCACGGTGCGCACATGCGTAACATGTAGAAAGGGGACAGGGTTGTAAAAACAGCCGGAAAGTTCCCTATCGACAAGGAATTTAGTTCGAGCTACAAATATTAGTTTAGCCGGTTTAGAATTTAGTTTGATTCTGCTTTGTACCTCTCGTATTATTGCAGGTATAACAGTAGAGCTGGTTGTATAGTTTCTATTGTTTATTTGAATAGGCACCCATAGAAGCGCTGCCGCTTTTTTGATGTTAAATCCGTTATTTATTTTATTTCGGCTACGAAGGGGACCATTTATTGTGAGTAAGCTCTCCTGAATACTTTATTTTTTATGTTTATGGCTGAAACAAGGGTGTCAATATATTTATTTTATTGTTTGGAAATTTAGAAAAAAGTATGCATGTTAAATTTTCAAGCACGTACGCACGCTTGAATGGTAAAAATGGCCAAATCGTGTGCAAGTTCGTGCCGGGATTATTTTTAACAAGGAATTATCACTCAGATCTGTGGATATTTAGTAGTTGTTCTATTTATCTATACCAGTGATTTCCAGCTCAGCACAGTGTTTCTCTTACTTGCCTTCCCCCGTCGCACTTTTGAGATTGCCCAGAGCAAGTTGCCGAGTTGGCCACTACTCATCTGTACCAATAAAATAAAATTGCGGGTTCTGTAGGTTTATTCGTAATTAACACAAAAATTAAGTAAACATGTGAAGATTTGTAGTACAATTCATAGGCGGTGGATGTCTGGCGAGGAGGCTACGGAAAAATAATTGACCAAAACAGCAGTGAAATATTTGCTTAGTACTATAGCACGAGCGGCATCACTGTCTAGCCCAGCGGTCGGCAGCCCAAATGCATTGACGTGCCACAAAACGGGTAACTCAAAGTACCGGACACTAAGCGAGCCACTAAAATAAAACCAAAAAATCTATTACAAACGATTTATGGTTCCTACATGGACATTTACCTAAAATTATACAAAAATCCGTCGAAAAACAAGCGAATTTAACAAATATTCGTTAAAAAAACAAGCGATTTAGCTCGACTGCATAACCGATTTTTTAATGGGATTTTACTGAAAAGAATTGCAACTTATTCGTTAAAATTATCTAAAAATGGTCGGTTATGCGGTAGAGCGAAATCGCTTGTTTTCGACGGATTTTTGTATAATTTCAAGAAACCTTTTGAGAGATGTCTGACAATCTTTTGTTTGCATAAAAAATACTCGGTTATGCGGTCGAGCAAACTCGCTTGTTTTTCGACGGATTTTTTGTAAAATTTCAATAAACCGTTTAAGAGATATCCGAGAATAATTTGCAATTGATTTAATTGAAATCGTCTTAAAAAATTGGTTGTGCGGCCTCGGTAACTTGTTTGTTGTTTGATGGACTTTTATAACATTTTGTTTTGTATTTTAAGACATATTTATTTGCCTTGAATAATACAAGCTATATAAAAACAACATACACAATCACAATATTTAAACAATAGTGACTTCCTTGAGGTTCAATTTTGTCATCAATATTTGGTTCATAGTTTGATTTTTTTAATTTTATGCACACTTTCAATTTTCATCAGTTGTCACTTTTTAGGCGTGCTACCTAGTGGTACGCGCGCTATAGGCTGCCTGGCGCTGGTTTAGCCTGCTATACGGAGATCCAAAAGCCGCCGCTGGTACAAACTCCCAGATGAGGATTTTTGTATCTTAATTGCGTTGGACCTTAATAGTAGCGAAAACAAAATTTTATAAATATCTGTAGTGCGGCATTGAATATTTGCGAGAGTTCCGCTTATATAGTAAGTGGAGTCGCAGGAAAATGCAACTTGAATAACCACTTGTAACTTATTTTGCGTACTAGTTTTCATAATATAGCAATTACTCTTGTATTACTTATTGGTTACTGATTTAAAAAAAGAAATGAAAAGTTATTACCATGAAGTAGCATGCCTCAAAATTCTGCATTTAAAGGCACCAAGAGGAAAAACTGTACTGTTTAGAATCACGAGGAGATACTTTCGAAGAGCCTTCAATTAGCAAATCACTCAAAACAACAAATTTAAAATAGCAACATTTGCCGGATAAATAGAAACTTTTAAGGACACCTGGCAATTGTAATACAATTTAATTTGGACGTTCCAAATTTATTAGAAACAGGAATGAACAAGTCAGATAAAACTGCACCACATGTTTCTCAACAACTTGGTACGATTATTAGGTGACGGGCAGAATTATAGGTAAAAGTCTAGTCTGAATAGTGGTTGTTGTGCAATGTGCTCCATTTCTCATACTATTCTAAAATCATCGTCTTCGTCATCTTCTACGGTTTTTTTTTTTTGATTTATGTTTTCAACCCCAGCGTTACTCTTAATAATTGAATCTATCACGTGTGCAGATGTGAATTTTTGGAACCGACTTCAAATTCTGCAGTTAGCAATAACACATTGGGTTAACACAATGCGGGCATTTGTTTGATGACTATGTTTCCACCACCAAGATTCGACTATCAGATAAGGCACATTTATTTAATTTATATCGATACTACATTCATATTGGGTTGGTTGTCGAAACTGTATTAAACTAAAATTATAGAATACAGTGAATATTATGAGGTGGACAAATGGATGTCGAATAATCATAATCATGATACAATAAATGTATTTTCTGAAAATGAATTACAAGCAACCTATGTTTATGCTAGAAGGTTAATGTGCAACATTTCAGTATTATTTTTAAAATCAATTTGCCGGTTCGTGCTTGGGGCTCATTTTTTATTTTTTTTTAATGGAACGTCAATTTACTTGTGTTAAATCGGAATCATACAACTTTTTCGCGTGTGTGGGAGATTATCTAATCGTCGGCTAGTTGCTACTCATGATTGTATTCGTGTCTAGGACTTGTCTTTACCATCCGCTGTTATAGGGCATATATTACCAGCGTTGTTTCTAAAACTACACTTTCTCTTATCGATTATCTTCAAATCGGCACAACGATAAAGCTCATTTGATCAAATGCATAAGACGGGAATGCAAATTGCTTGAAATTGATAAAATAACGAAAACAAATGTCAACAACGGGCTTATTAGCAGCAAAAGGTGTCGTACTACAGCTACTACTCCCAACATAAAATTAGGTGGGTCACCTTAGAGCAGGAGTGCATGTGACTACTCACAAGCAATTCACTCCGATCTGTCCCTCCACTAATATGATGAACCTTGATTTCCCAAATGAATTTATAATTGAATATGCTGTTTACTCGCCATAACTTAACATGAGCAGTGTTCATTTAGCGCAATAGGGAAATATATGCAAGGCTACCTTAGATTATAATACAGTTGCCTGAAATGTAGTTGTCCACTCAGGTGTTATTAAATTGTATTTATTTACTCTCGATCGAGCCTGAGATATAATTAATACATCTTTTTCATAATATTCCCAAAATATGTTTGTTTTACAATTAGTTTATAAAATAGTAGATTATATTACTAGGCATCCCACCAATCCTCTATATAATCTATCAAACACCCTACTATACCAAAAAACCCAAATAGTTCCCAAAAAATTCGCTTCTAATGTCCATATCCTCGACACTATAAATCACCTTTGTATTCTCCGCAACCCCAACATTACTCCTAAATTCATCCATCCCGAAAAAACAATATATGACTTCATATCATCTTTTCACCCATAATTTAATCACCTTAATGCGCATGTTTATTAATATTCATTTTATCATACCATATATCGTTTCATCAATTAATTACCTAAACGGCTGAAAGACCTCAGGTCGATAGCCTAATAAAGAACTGTCATTACATTGTAAATGAGTATTATATGTATATTTATTCTGTATGTAACTGTTCTTTAATAAAGATGTTTGTATATATATATTACTAGGCATTAAAATGGTCAGTGTTTGCAATCTGAGCGAAACCTGAAAAGAACTTCAATGCTTTTTTTTGCTTCAAACGGTGTATGCTATTAATACATTCTCAAAGTAAATTAGTGTATTTTGTTCCTTCGACCAAGGATGAATTTGTCATTCGCACTATCGTACAGTTTCAATGATTTTTGTTGTGAAGTGGATCGAGAGAAACTGTGTTTAAGTAATAATTGTTTACGGTTGATTACACTAATAAAAAAAATGCAGTTAAATAGCGCAGGGTTAATGTCACCGTAAGTATGGCGCCTATGCGTTCCACAGAATGGAAGTCGAGGAGTTATCAACATTGCCAACCTGATTTATTTTAATGATTCTAATGGAATTAAGGTTTCTATAGTTGCATTAGTAAGATCTGCTAATTCCGGTGGAGTCCTTTGATATTTTGTAATAACAACGTAACACGACACACAATTTAATTAGCTTTAATGTATTACAATAATGTCGCATTTCTACATGCAGCTTTTAGATTTATAATGCGCTGATTTCATTACACTTAAACAAGAACATATTAATGATTACCTCAAGGCTATTAAACAAATCTTCAGACTATGTTTATTTATATATTATCCATAATTACTCAACAATAATATTAAAATAAAATGAACTGTATTAATAAAGTGAAAACCAAAATACATTTCCATAATTTACAGTAAGACTTATTTCCGGTATTGCTGGTACGTCGCAAACTACAAATTATGGTCAATTTCTTTACACTTTGATTTATAGACCAACTGCCACTTTGAAATTGAGCCAGTTTTGCCTACACGATCTATCATTTGTTTTCTTGTTACTGAGAGTGCCATTTCCGAGTAACAAATCGCGCCGGGACTTGTCTGGACACTCGAAAAGAAGTGATTCATTCGCAATCATTAAAGACGATTCTGATGTTTTTCATTTATTTCTCCGATTTTTTTAAATTAAATGCCCTTTTTACATGTGGTGGAAGGAAAAACTGGCGTGCGGATCGCCACCTCTTCTTTCTCCAGTTGTGCGAAGGTAATTAATCGTGAGGACGTATCTTTGACCGTTTAATATTCTAAGGGATTTTTGTGTGTTCGAAGATTATCGAATTGTAATGTTTTTTATCACGATTAAGTACGCTCAATATTTTTCTCAATTCAACATTCCTTCATAAACCAATCACTAAAATTGATGGTATTTGCAAAATAAATACTTAAATGAAATTATACTAAATTCGCAGGATAATTAATTTTTATGAGTTTAACGATTAATTATGAGAACCTGCATAATTAATCATAGGCTTGCTTATTGGAGCAGCCTTGGGCTAGGAAACGCAACATTAGTAAAGATTAATGGTTCAGAAGCTCATAATGTTTAAAAGCTTATTGACCCTACTAGTGGTCATTAAAACAGGAACAATTTAAGTCAATTTTGTTCACAAATAAATCTATCAAAATATTTGTTTCATGTGGAATGTGAATTTTAAATCCCCCATATGACTTTCAGGTTAAATCAATACAATAACAGTTTTACATATTTTGAGTTCAATGGACGGAAGAACCCTATAAGATAAACATCTAGTATCACGATATGTGGAATTTAAAATAATTTCATATTCCAACAAATAATGGAATAATGCAGTCAATATCCAAACAGCAAAGAAATTGAATATCCGTTGGAATATGTTAGTTGTATGATCAATACTATTGTATTATTTCCTTATTAAATAATATTGATGTCACTCGACAAAAAGTGCACAAACTTAAGGTATATACTAGAGATACAAATGGAAAACCTGAACTTGTTACAGATGAATTCAATATATAATATAAATACGTAGTCGTTTTTTTTAAATTCTATAAAACGGGGTAAACTTTTATTTTGTAAGTAAAAATACCGGAAATGACTAATATGTACGAGGCTATACGCAATTCATTGAAACAATGCTTTTTTTTATTTCCAAAAACAAAATAATTGAAAACGTCCCGGTCAATCTCACCCCTACATTTGGGGCGAGATTGAACTCCTACTTAGAACGCTAGTTATTTTTTTCTAAAGTTTTTTCAGGTGAGAATTAATACGGATTACTGTATGGCACATTGTTTTTTTTTTGCTAAAAAAGTTATATGTAAATTTCAAAAACTGGAAAAAGAAATCACTCAGCCGACAAGGTCAAGAAACATTGTATTCATTATTTTTAATCATCAATGAGACTTATTTATTTCACATAAGTTCAATATAATGACCATGTCGTTAATTCTTTGGGGTAGAAAGTATTTCTACAACATAGTTGTACTGAATGGTGTCTGTGTCTTCCACTTCGGGCCAGACGGACTTATCTTCAACAATTATCTTCAACAACAGTCTCCAGAAACTTGTTTAGAAAGTAAGAATACTTGCCCTATAAAATGTTTACAAGCTTTTTGGGCTTCGTATTTGTCCAAGAGCCATAATGAATCTTCAGTTTTTCTTGCAAAAACATTGTTTCCAACATCAGCTTGTTCCTCCACTTCTAAATCTTGAACTGGTTTCTTGCATTATCATTAGCTATAATTACTAAAGTCACGTTATTCTTTTCGTTTTCATATTTTGCTGCCCCTGAGCGCCCAGAGACAATATTTAATTTCTCTCCGGTTTGTTGTACAATATTTTATCAACACAGCTGCTATTTCAGTTGTCTTCTTTTTCTATTGCATTTTTAAGCACAATTTTTTTTTCAGATCCTCTAAATTTAGTTTGAGCAATGACAAAGAATTACAGGAGCCATATAATCAAATAACTGTTTCGCCT
The DNA here is from genome assembly GCA_910593695.2 of Ocypus olens. Lineage (NCBI taxonomy): Eukaryota > Metazoa > Arthropoda > Insecta > Coleoptera > Staphylinidae > Ocypus > Ocypus olens. Next base: position 18,122,286 of record OU343057.1, read on the forward strand.
GGAAATATGGATTTATCAATTCAAAAAAATTCACCCGTTTCCAATCCTGCAGTATCTACGGCCTATATTTTTATGGACCCAGAAAAAATGTATTGAGTTGCTGACAGAGATGTGTTGCATTGCGTGAAAGACAAATGAACCGAATATTAAGAATATCACAGAGAGTTAACACCTCAGTTGTAAAATGTAGGGATAGATTGTCGCCCAATAATACCTTCGGTCCTGGGACTTTCAACGCATGAGAAAAAAAAAACAGTCAACGGAGCACACTGCAACAAACCATCCATAATTGGAACGGCTGTTGTGAGAGCCTCTCGAACAGCATTTGTCTGAATACAATGATTTGCCTTTCGGACCTAAAATTCTCTAAATATGGCTTCAAATATGGTAGCAAAAATATCCCAGAAGCAGAAACACAACATAATTGTTAATGAATTCTTAGAAAAATTGACTACATTACCAGGATATTTGATAACTCACTTAAATACCAACTCTTTGTCAGGATCATCAGATAAATTGCTCTCATAATAAACATTTTGAGAGAAGATCTTTGAGTGAACAAGAAAAGTGCTCAGCTGAACGTTTAATATTAATTTCCAGAGTATTCTTAAGACGTTTTCTGAAACTACTTGCCTGGGAAATTGTTATTCATTTGTTGAACCACTTTCCTTCGCTGTCCAAGTAGTGTTTCACAAGTAACCTCAAGTTATGTTTGGCCCGAGGGAACTCCCTTTCTGCAAAACTTGTTAAATTGTTTACAAATGCAAGATTTTCATTGGAAGACAATGTAGTCTGTTTACCACTTTTTAACCACGTCCGTTCATGTAATTTATTCATTATTGTACCCTTTGAAACTTTTATTACATGTCCAACTTTGACGTTGTTTAAGGAGTTGGAAACATTTTGTCGATTCAATCCACCATAAAAGCATTAAAATTTGATCAACTCCCTATGCAGTACTCAAAGAACGAAGTTCCTACGACGATTTAGCACCAAGTTATAGGTGTTTAAAAAAAAGTGCATTTTGAGGATTTTCGCACATAACTCAGTGACTTTTTAACCAAATTTGATGATTCTTTCGGGAAAAAAACCCATTTTGGCTCTACTTTAAGGGAGTAAACTCAGATTGGAATGATCCCGTTTCGAACCCTTCAATCCCCGAACAAAAGAAACACGATTTTGGGCAAAAAACGCCCAAATTTGGCAAAATGTACTGAATTGGAAAAAATGTGTCGACTCGACCCACCAAAAGGACATTGAAATGTGTTCAATTACTTGCGCAGGACTCAAAGAAGTTCTGACGACGATTTCGCACAAAGTTATGGGTGTTTGAAAAAAGCGAATTTTGTGGTTTTTTTGACTCATAAGTCCGAAGTTTTTCGACGAAATTCTTTTCGTTTTCACGAATGAAATTTTCTTTGCATGTTCTATGAGGTATGCACGAAAATTCATTATTTGCGCGAAATCAGGAATATCGCGTTTTGTACCTATATACAAAATAAAAATTCCACAAAATGTACTTTTACACCTATTTTTTGCCCATACTTTATGCCAAATCGCCGTAGGAACTTCGTTTTTGAGTCCTGCATAGGTAATTAAACACGTTTCAATGCCCTTTTGGTGGATCGAGTAGACACATTTTTTCCAACTCGGTACACGTTGCCAAAGTTGGACGTTCTTTTGTCCAAAAACGTATTTTTTTTTGTTCGGGGGTTAAGGGTTCGAAAAAGGATCATCCCAATCTGAGTTTACCCCCTTAAAGTAGGGCCAAAATGAGATTTCTTCCTGAAAGAATCATCGAATTTGGTTGAAAAGTCGCCGAGTTATGTGCGAAAAACCTCAAAATGCACACCCATAACTTGGTGCCAAATCGTCGTAGGAACTTCATTCTTCGAGTCCTGCATAGGGAATTGATTAAATTTTAATGAATTTTTATGGTGGATAGAGTCGACAAAATTTTTCCAACTCCGTAGACATCGTCAAAGTTGGACATGTTTTTTTCACAGGAGTGCTAGAAGGGGTGGAAGGTGTACGCTTAAGTTTGCATGCATGACTTTAAAGAAGACACTTCAAAGTTTTTCGCCCTCAAAGATTAATCAAAATCGATTGAAAATATGGCGGTTTGAAAATGGTCGAAATTTCACGAATTTCAAGTGTTTCGTTTTTTTCCACCAGTGTAGTTTCTTTGATCATCTACTATTACTTTTTGAGGTAATTTAAAAACCAAAGTTTGACGTTTTTAAACCATTATTTATAGTTTTGATTTTTGCATGCCGAAATAAAAAATTAAAGTTATGTCAGTATCGTTTATACTATAAATTGAACATTGTGTTTGTAAATATTACACAATAAATAGTGATCTAAAAGCGTTCAAAGTTGCGTCATTTTAAATTTTCATATTGCTCTTTAATTTTTGATTTAATAAATGCAGTAAATTTTACGATGTTTTAATTTTTTATTGATACCATATTTGTTTTTTAGTGATACTATAATATGGTAACTTTAATCTTATGCAGCAGTTTTAAACAAAAAATATTTTAAAAGCACCATATGTGTTTTACATTATTTCCCCTGTATGAAATAGATATCTCTCTCAAGGGAATCGAAGGTAATGCACTTTACAGTTTGCATTCGTTACATTCCTTAAAAAAGTACAACCCCGCAGTTATGCAACTGTGTCTTTCTTACAACTTAAGAGTTATAAACGGAATAAAAGTTAAATCTATATCGCCAAAATCAAGCTTGCTAGCGAAACTTCTGTAACGCGTTTTTATCTAAAATTTGTTATTTGGTTACATCGACTGATATTAAGGCACAATAATTAAAAATCCTATAATAATTGAGCTCTAAAATTGATAAATGGTTCATTTTGTGTTGAAAAAGCATGAATAGATTTAATGATATGCACGTACAGTGGTTTAATGTGATGTTTGTTCGGGAGCGTCTGAAGGATAATTAATTAATTTTGTTTGTGCGGGATTTTGGTTTCAGAAAGTGCCATCAATTGGCGATGGTTCAAGATGCGTTAAATTCCCTGGCTAATTACCCCGACATGATACGAAGGACTGCTTTGTTCCACGCACAATGCGCATTAAATTGCGTACAAATTGTTATTAATTAGAAGCACATGCAGGGATAAGCCAAAAAACATTTTGTATTCTATTTTCGCCGGGAATGAAACATTACGAATGGGGGTTGCCGTAATTGCGATAACCTTTTATTGAGGGGGGGACATGATATATGCGGATAATATGTGGTTAATTATTGAACCAGCATCGCAGCCGCTAAAGTTCTATAAATTTAATATGTTTGTAATTGTGGTAAAAAAATTATTATTTTTAATTAAAAATTTAATTAAACCCTTTTTTGCTAGCCCAATAATGTGTAGTAAATACAACGATATAATTTGCAGTAAGCACCGGTGGGGTGTGTGGAGTAAAATGAAATATGTTATGTTCAGAGTTGACATTATTCCGGTGTTTTAATTTAAATTAAATATTCCGTTTAAACATGCTTTATGCAATCGCAAAAAAATGAAGAGCATTCGAGTTTTCATAGAAAAGCGGATCTTGCCTTTGTTGTAAATAACAAAGATTTTAATCACAACATGAGCGGGCAAAAATAACGAAATTAAAGTAACAGAAGTCATCTCCTGGAAATAAATCAGATTAAATTTTGTAAAGGAATGAAGTCTAGAGTGAGAGGACAGGGAAAAGCGAGGAAATCAAGCAGGGGAATATAGGGGGAAAGTTTATCATAAGCCTGATAGGAAATAGATGAAATCTTGTCCAATTACATGATGAAAAACTGTTTTGACGGCCATCCCAAGAGTTTCAACACATTTCCACGAGATAACGCCAAAATATGTGAGATCCTCATTTCCCTCGAGACAAAACAACTGCGATTCCTTCACTCTTATATCCTTAAAAGGGTAGTTACTGCTCCACATTCCATCAAAATATTATCTTTTACAACTTCACACGTTTCTTCTTCAAAAATGTAATGCCTAGGAATTTATTGAAATTCCCGACGGGGACGCGGAAACAATTAACTAAATTGAACTTGTTCGACCATGAATAATTATAGGTATATTGTGTAAAAACACACATTATCGACATTAATTATCATTTCTTTTTCATAAATAACTAAATCGATAACCTGTCGCTTATAAATAGATGCTTTTAAGGGTCTGCGTCGACATTTCCTCCACAACAAAAACACATAAATTGATTACTACTAAATGTAATTAAATTACTTCGATTAATTAATATTGCTTCCGGTGCAAATTGATCGATTGTGTCTCACACACTCCAAAACTTTTAAATTGTAAATCACCTAATGCATTAGCGAAAAAAATCGTTTATGCATTACACGATGTTCCATCCGCTAATTAAACAAAACATTCTCCTCTTTGTTCGTGTATTATACATGCTACATTAATTTTAATAATATTAGTTTAATTAAAACAGAACTGAATATAAATATATTATAATATGTATATTAATTATTAATTATAGCTGTAATTAACTTCGCTAATTCTTTAATATTAACCCTTACTTAACGAATGCTGCCATATTTGTGACAATAAAAAATATTCCCGTCAGATCGATTGTAGCTGTATTCTTGAGAATAAAAATACGAATTTTAAGTTCCCGGCGCATTCACCATATGATCATTTTAATAGTCTGCAAAGCGATGGTTGCGACTATTATAAACTAGCTCGTTAGATAAGGGTTAAAATGCAAAAGCGGAGAATTGCATTCTGGTGGCGGCGCTAAGGATTTTAAACTAAGTACCTGAAACAATTCACAATAGGGAAAATATAATGGGGATAAAGTAACAAGCTCAGTTATACGTATATATTTTACACCTAAAATGTTCGATCGGTAAATAAATTGAACTATCTCGATAGAATAATAAACGGCCGCGTGCGTTACCGCGCCAGCACTAATGCAGAGGGTCCTGGGTTCGAATTCCAGCGAGGGCATGGATATTTGTGGATGTCTAATTTACATTTAATGTAAATAATATATATAATCATATCACCCATAAATCCCTAACCCAAATTTCCGTCAATCATCCTTCCTTAAAATAATAATAATAAGTGTGTCTAAGCCAGAAATCAAAGATATTATTCTCAACATGTTTCTTATTGATATAATAAGCAGTCATCGCAATCATTATGTACTCGTTTAATCATCTTTGAAACACTGTTCGGTGCAAATAACGCGAGAGGAATTGATAGTTTATTTAAATGCATTTATTTGCCATTTCATTCCATCCTTTATTTCCATGCGCACTATTTTTCCCGTTTTTGTTAACCCTCACCCAGAATTAGCCGATTTGAACAATTGGTGCGAACAGAGAGAGTCGTCCAAGAAACCGCGCGACTAACACGTATTGTGCTTCGCTTATCACTTTGATCATCACCAAATCGTCCATCGCCAAATTCAATTATACCACGAAGTGTCGGGCATTTAATACTTCCCGGGAAGGAGACGGACGCCAAGGAACCACATCAACAGGTTAGTCGGCTAATTTGTCTTTAGTCCCAGTTTCCCGACATAAGTGCATTCCCAATTGATCACCACACGCTGTCGGTAGCTCTCGCGAAATTGTACACAGTCCACTGTTGCTACCGAAGCCACAGCACCCCAAACATTGGTCCTTCGAACCGGATTCGTGCCCTTTAAGGGCCCCCGTTTGTTTAAATTCAAAATTGTTAAAATTTCGCATTTTTTTTGACCGCCATTTTGCTTTCCACGTGGCTGTTTAGCGCTGGTCGTGCTGCTTAACAGTTCGGCAACCATCGGGTGGATTCGAGTCTCGTGCCCTCTAGTCACGCCATCTGCGCTCGCTGCTTGCGCGATAATCAGAGAAGAAACGCTCTTCCACGGAACACATCTCGGCGTCACGCTGTATACACGCACAGCGCGCCGCTCTTATTCAGTACGCTACTCACCATTTTGACTCTTTGCTATTGTAAACATTTATTTATTTCAATATGACTACGTCTGAACCAAACTCGAAAGACCTTCTGAGGTTTACTGTGCTTAACACAAAGAAGGAGCGGCTATGGAATATGGTTCAACTCTGTTTTGATTTAATTCAAGATTTGCCGGAAAAAGTCGATATTTTCTCGGTGCGCGTCTCGCAGATACATCAAGCCCGGTCTGATTTTATGGATATCCTCGATGAATTGTCTGCCTTATCAGTGAAACACGATGAATTTAAAATAGACACGGTGCCTCTCAGTTCTGCGTTTGATGAACTGTATTATTCAATAGTTGCGGTTCACTCGAAGTATGAACGCAAAGCAGCTGCTGACGCTGCCGCTGCTGCGGCAACCGCGAACGCTACTGCTACCATCGTGACTACTCCCACGCACACAAAATCTCGTACTAAGCTGCCGGAGATTAATATTTCTAAATTTGATGGTTCTGCAGAAAAATTCTCTGCATTTATTTCACTTTATAACACTTTGATCCATGATACTGATCTTTCAAACATCGAGAAATTCTCATATTTAATTAGCTACGTTGAAGGAAGTGCCTTACGTCTCGTTCAAACTGTTACATTTAGCTCAGATAATTATGAAATCGCATATGATTTGTTGGTTGAACGTTTTACAAACCGGAGACTAATAGCAAATCATTATTTTTCGACTATTTTAAATTTATCTCCATTAAAGAATGATCATCCTCGGTGTTTACGAGAACTAGTGGATATTTTACAGGCTACTGTCACTTCTTTAAAATCTTTAGAGATAAACGATCTCGCCGAATACTTCTTACTGGAACTTTCACTTCGATTATTGGACTCTAAAACGAGGAAAAACTTTGAAACTCGTCATTTGGATAAGGAATTCCCTAGTTTTAATAACTTACTTGAATACTTGTGTGACCAGTGTTCAGTAAATGAACTTATGTCTGTTGCTCCGACAAAATCTAATTCAAACTTAAATGCTACTAATAAAATAAATAAACGAATGGCAATGATTGTACCAGAGGTAAATATAGCTCCGCAGAATAAACATTCTGTTATAATTTGCCCGAGTTGTAGAGGTGCTCACAAATTAATTAAATGTCCATCATTATTAGCAGCAACTCCAAGAACACGCTATGAAATTGTCAAATCTCACAAACGATGTTATGCTTGCCTCGGACAGCATAATATTGTAAATTGTTTATCTAAATACACATGTAAAACTTGTAACAGTAAAAAACATAACAGTCTCTTACACTTTGAAAATAATTTAGATTATAAAAGTGACATCCCTGCAGCTCAGACGACTGAAACCCCTGTCGGTACAACCATTGAAGTGGAATCTAGTCCCATTTCTGTATCTCTAACTAAGTCGTGTTTGCATAATACGGGTACTCACGCCATATTGGGCACAGCGCAAGCACAGATATTAAGTTCAACTGGACAATGGCACTTTTGTCGTTTAGTACTTGACTCAGGGAGCCAAGTTAACTTTATTACGGCATCACTTGCTACTCGATTGAATTTGTCTCGTTCCAAGTGTTATTACGATCTTAAAGGAGTGGGTCAGGCTTCTTTAGGAAAATCACAAGGACTTGTTAATTGCAACATTGCTCCGCTATCATCTCGGGCATCCCCAATTAGTTTCCAAGCAGTTGTCTTGCCTCGCATAACTTCAGATTTACCTACTCTCCCACTGTCTCAAGAGCTTAGAGAGAAATTTTCGTCGTTAAGTTTGGCAGATCCTGATTTTTATAGGCCCGCGCCGATAGATATATTGCTCGGTGTAGGTTCTGTCCTTGATATCACCCCTTCGTCACCTTCTCACATCAAGGGCAGCCCGAGTGCCATTCTTACCACATTAGGCTGGGTTATTATGGGCTCAATTCCCAATAGTAATCCTACATCTCTGGTTGCTTTGAACGCACACTTAGATTCTGAAATTTCCTTGAATGACACTCTTCGCTCATTTTGGGAAATTGAAGAAGTTGTTTGCTCTTCTCACTCTTCGCCCGAAGATATTGCTTGTGAAAAATACTTTAGCGACACAACGACTCGCACTGATACCGGTCGTTACATCATACGACTACCCTTCAAAGGTGGTGCTCGCCCTTGCATCGACACGAACAGGGAAATCGCTCTTAATCGATTCTTAAAACTAGAACGTCGGTTTGAACGAGATCCTCAATACTTCAATTTATATTTAGAAAATATCCAAAATTATATTTCCCAAGGACATTTAATTCCTGCTGTTCGCCAATCGCAATATATTCTTACACATCACGGAGTTGTAAAACAGGGCTCTAGCTCTACTAATATTAGAGTTGTGTTTAATCCTGCTGAGACAGATAAGAATGGGGTTAGTTTAAATGACACACTTTTAAGTGGACCAAAGCTTCAATCCGATATTGGACAAATTATCACTCGCTTTAGACTTTTCCAAATAGCACTCACCTGTGACATTCGACAAATGTTCAGGGAAATATTAGTTCATCCGGCTGACTGCAAATTTCAGCACATATTTTGGCGCTCTTCTCCTAATCAGCCCATATCAGAATGGGAACATACTCGTCTAATATTCGGTTCCACTAGTAGTCCATTTCTTGCTCAGCGAACTTTACAGCAATTGGTTGAAGATGAAGGTTCACGTTATCCTCTTGCAACTAAAGCCTTGAAATCTTCAATTTATGTCGACGACATTTTATGCGGAGCCGATTCAGAGGATGTTACGTTAGAATTAAAATCCCAATTAATTGAATGTTTGAAATTAGGGGGATTTGAACTGGGTAAATGGGCAAGCTCCAACGATAACGTTGTTTACACTGATGGCATAAAACCACATGAACTACCTATTTCAAACAGTATTATTAAGGTCTTGGGATTATGTTGGGATTCTAAAGCTGACACTTTTCGTTACTTAATTCGAAATTCTGATGAAGTTCCTACTAAAAGAGGTATTCTTTCTCGCATTGCTAGAACGTACGATGTAAACGGTTATCTTAGTCCTTTTGTTTATTCACTTAAAGTCTTGATGCAAAGGTTATGGCTGCTTAAAATTGGTTGGGACGATCAGTTGCCTGCTGATATTTTAATTCAGTGGAATCGCAGTATCACTGAAATACCTGTTTTAGAGAATATTTGTATTCCTCGTTGCATTATGCAACTTAACTATACTCACGCTGTTTTAGTTGGATTTTCGGATGCGAGCACGTTGGGAATGGCAGCTGTCATTTATTTAAGATTGGAAATAAATCAGTCGGTACTTATTAATTTAGTTGTCGCCAAGACCAGAGTTGCTCCTTTGAAAACCTGGACTATACCTCGTTTGGAACTTGGTGCTGCTCACTTGTTATCTAAACTAATGCACTCCACAGTTCCATGTTTTTCAACTATAAATTTGAACTCACCTATTTGTTTTACTGATTCATCCACCGCACTAGCGTGGATTCGAACTCCTCCTTACCGCTTGAAGACTTTTGTTGCAAATAGAGTTGTACAAATTCACGAGTACGCTACTGACGCCATTTGGAGATTTGTCCCAGGATTACAAAACCCAGCTGACCCTGCAAGTCGCGGTTTGTTTCCGTCCGAATTATTGGAATGCTCATTGTGGTGGAACGGGCCAGATTTTCTTTATAGTTCTCCAGGGGAATGGCCAGTTGATTTACTTGAATCTCAGTCGGCCAATCTTCCAGACATCAAAGAGTTGCCAATTCAGTCATATTTGACAAAATTTAACTCACAACCTATGCTAGAATTGTTTAATAGAATATCATCGTTATCTAAGTTGCAACGCATTCTCGCGTATGTTAGACGTTTTGCTCTTAATTTCATCGCTAAAATGCGAGGAAAACCTCGATCAACATGGGCCCTGGGGCCACTATCGGCGCAAGAATATAGAAGTGCTCTTCTATTGGCAATACGGGTAACCCAATATCAACATTTGAGCGAAGAAATTTACTCATTAGCTAAGGGAAGTTTATGTTCAAAACGTTTCCGAAGTCTATCACCATTTCTTACGCCCCATGGACTTGTAATGGTGGGGGGTCGACTCAAAATGGCTATGATTCCGGAACATTCACGCCATCCATATTTGATACCACATAATAGTCGATTAGCAATTCTTTTGGTTGATCACTATCATTTGTATACGGGACATGGAGGACCAACCATTGTACAATCTCTTATTCATCGAAATTATTGGATCCCTTCGGCACGTAGCTTAATTCGTTCTCGTATTTTTCACTGTTTAATTTGTTACCGGTTCAAAGCTGAACCGAGTCACCCTCCAATGGCTGATCTTCCATCTTATCGTTTACAACCTGGAAGATGTTTCACGCATACTGGAATTGACTTCGCCGGTCCTTTCTACGTTAAAGCGTCCTTATTGAGGACAACCCGAACAGTCAAATGTTATATGGCACTATTCGTGTGCATGGTTACAAAAGCGCTTCACTTGGAGGCCGTAACCGATCTAACCACGGGCGGCTGTCTAGCAGCATTAGACAGATTCATTGCTCGTCGTGGTTTACCCGCTCGCATTTATTCCGATCAAGGAAGAAATTTCAAAGGTGCTGCCCGCGAAATCTCTGAAATCACTAAATATTTTGATGAAAATAATCCTGTTGTATCACATTATTTTTCAAGCAGAAATATAGAGTGGTGTTTTAACCCTCCCTATGCTCCGCACTTCGGTGGTTTATGGGAAGCTGGGGTTAAATCAGTCAAACACCATCTTCGACGCACAATAGGTTCCCAAATTCTGTCATTTGAGGAATTTGCTACGATACTTGCTCGTATCGAGGGCATTTTAAACTCTCGACCACTTTGTGTTTTGTCGAATTCGCCAGACGATGGGGTCGATTATCTAACTCCGGGTCATTTCTTGATAGGAGGTCCTATTCTCGCACGACCAGAAGCGGATCTTTTAGATTTGCCTGTGAGTAGACTCGATCGGTGGCAGTTAGCTAGACAAACGGTTCAATCGTTTTGGAAGCGGTGGAGTCGCGAATATCTCCACACGCAGTTACATCGTCCTAAATGGAATACTCCCTCGCGAACCCTCTCTGAAGGAGACGTCGTGTTTTGGTTCAGTCCGGGCGTTCCACATACTTCGTGGCCAGTTGGTCGAATTACACGATTAAAACCGGGCGCAGACGGGGTGACTAGGGTGGTCCATATTAAGACGGCCACGGGGGAAGTAGTGAGACCAGTCACTAAAGTGGTACCTCTTCCCTTAAATTAGTAGTCAAATCACATTTTCATTTTTTCTGTTTGTTTTATACGTATCACGATTTTTTTTTGGGTTTCATTATGGGATAGATATTTGATCTATACATTTTTTTTTATGGGTTTTTACAAAAATTTCTCATTTTGGGTGGGGGGTATGTTCGGTGCAAATAACGCGAGAGGAATTGATAGTTTATTTAAATGCATTTATTTGCCATTTCATTCCATCCTTTATTTCCATGCGCACTATTTTTCCCGTTTTTGTTAACCCTCACCCAGAATTAGCCGATTTGAACAATTGGTGCGAACAGAGAGAGTCGTCCAAGAAACCGCGCGACTAACACGTATTGTGCTTCGCTTATCACTTTGATCATCACCAAATCGTCCATCGCCAAATTCAATTATACCACGAAGTGTCGGACATTTAATACTTCCCGGGAAGGAGACGGACGCCAAGGAACCACATCAACAGGTTAGTCGGCTAATTTGTCTTTAGTCCCAGTTTCCCGACATAAGTGCATTCCCAATTGATCACCACACGCTGTCGGTAGCTCTCGCGAAATTGTACACAGTCCACTGTTGCTACCGAAGCCACAGCACCCCAAACAAACACATATAAGGAAACTGAATTAAATAATATAAATCACTAGATGTGACCACGAAGACTACGAAGACAACTGAACTCTGAACTAGAGCACAGCACGTGAATTCTTTTGTAATTCTTACATGTACAATCTTAATCAAATACTTCATTATTTATATGAACTGTAGGGAATATAGATAAGAGCCAATATTGATTCCCGAATCGAGCTATAACTGCAAATATGCTGAAATAGTCTCGACTGATTTCAAGCCCTTCGGGACCGATAAAAATTGCAGCGTCGTTGTTTCTTATAAAACACATCATCCCCTGTAGCACATCATGTACACTATAATCGGATTCTGACTTCGAAATTGTATTCACAGTGGTCCGCTCTGAAAACCGAATAATATAAGATTCAATCAAATAAAATTAAATTACAACAACAAAAATAATATATTATATCATAATTGTAAAAGGACAGAGAGAACATTGTATAATCAATATAATCTTATATCTTATATCTTGTAAAAGATATTCTATATAATTATTAAATTTAACTATTTACAGGCTAAAAGACCTCTGGTCAATTGCCTGTTGAGGTTGTAAAAGAGTCTCAGTAAATATATTGTATCTCTCTCTCTCTCTGTTGGCTATTTAAAAATCAACTATTTATTGAAATAGTTACTTTCTTGAATTTATATTAATAAATTGCAACTAACACCATCAAATATTTATTTGTCAAATTTAAATACCCACGAAAATAGTTGATTCGGTAGGTAGATTATAAAAGTTTCGTATTTTTTAATTATTTTATAATTTGTCTACAACCAAGTATGAGACTTTTATATTTATTTAAATGAATTATTTTATACTCTCGTAACGTACTTTCTATTTAGTTGCATCGGTATCCAGAACCCATTATCGTAGTGGTTATTGATTACTGATGTCGACTTTACGGGGATTTATGTGTGTGCTTTGTTTATGATTTGAAAGTCGCGTTGTAAGCTCGGCGAGGTTATATATTAGAATAAAGTAAATTTATTACCTCACGGATGGGGTTGTTGCTGCTATGTTTGGATTTTGGCGGTGGTTTTACCAAGCAAACTATGGTAGATGGTATAATTTTGATCCATATCTAAGGAGCTGTGGGAGATAACGAAATTTCTTAATTAACTCTTATGAACGTATATGGTGTCACAGAAACACGTAAATTTTATTGCATACTTCAATTCATCTTATATAGGGACAGACTACATTCGTTTTAGTATTCTAAGACGGTTTAATTAAAATGAATTTATTAGCAATTAAATTGAATTGAAAAATTCACTGTTTTAACCACAACTAATTATAGTAAAAAATATCATATAAATTCGGTCGATGGCATTTTCAGCTCATGCTTGTGTGCATGTATGTATGTATATGTATGTATATGTATGATTTCAATAAAGTTTACAATAATAATAATATCATATAAAGTGGTAAAATATTTACATAAATCTAAACAAATATTCACGATTCGAGTTTCGACGTGTTGCCGTCATAATCAAATGATATTATTTGATAATTTCCTTTGACACTAATTAACATATGTTTTTTGATCCGCGTATTACAAAACTTTCTAGAAAAATCGTTTTTTTTTGTATCTTCGGATAGGCTAAGTTGTCTAGAATGTTGGTGTGAAAGTGTTTTTTGATCCGCGTATTACAAAACATTCTAGAGCGTATTGATCGAAGTATTGTCACCGCCGCCGTGAGACGGTAAGTTAGAATAACACTTTTATCTAAATTTTGGTCAAAATCCTTTTTGGTCTGCCATACTGGATCCGCCATTTTAAATTTTACAAATTTTACTTCAGATTAGTGTTCAGCGATCGCGAAAATCCGTATATCTAAATTTTGGTTGAAATTGGTCAATCCATCATTTTTGGTCCGTCATATTGGCCGCCATTTTGAATTTGGAAAATCTAACTTCAGATTAGTGTTCAGCGACTATGACAACCCATTTATCTAAATTTTGGTTTTTTGAATTTTTTCTTAGTTTCCCCATATTGGATCCCCTGTTTTGAATTTTTAGAATCTAACCTTAGATTTGTGTTCAGCGACCCCAAAAACCCTATAAACTCATTTGGAGCGCGCAATTTGAGCAATAACAATTATTCATATAAATGTGTTACCAAAACTTTAAATGCGTTTTTTTTTAAACATGATTTCTCCAAACTGCGTGCACGATAAAATAAAAACGGTTCCACCTATTAACTTCTAACTTTGATCCTCCTAAAGAAAACACTTTGGCCTACCTATAATATATAAAAAAAAAATCAATATGATCTATTTTTTAGTTCAGTTTCTGCGATGACTTCCTCGTTTGGGCCAAATCTCTTGAGTTCGGAAAAGAGGTGCTAATCGCTGGTGCGGAAGCAATTCAAAGCCCAATTCATGCATATTTGCCATCGTTTTCAGTGACTTGTGACACCGTGCATTGTCTTGGTGAAACAAGATTTTTTCTTCGCCAAATATCTTCAATCGTTCCAATAACCCAATATAATAGTCGCTGTTGATTGTTTAAGGTAGTTGTTTCCATGTTCAAGGTAGTCAATAAAAATTATACCTTGCGCATCCCAAAACACTGAAACCATGACTGATTGTTGCGTTTTTGGTCGCTTCGGACGGCTTTCACCGGCTGCTCTCCACTCAGCTGACTGTCGATTTAACTCTGGAGTGAAATGGTGGAACCACGTTTAATACATAGTGATGTACCCAGGGCCGTGCCAAGATATGTTGCCGCCGGGGTGCGAGGCAAAAATTGCCGCCCCCTTTCAATGTGAAAAGGAGGTAGAGAAAATGAATACCACCATTGATCGGCGCATCTCTAAATTATTTAGAAAGAAATAATTTCGATATAATCAAAGAGATCCGTTCATGGATTTCGCGCTTGCATCTGTAACAATCATATACTATTTCACAAACGTAGGTGTTACAAAAAAAAGTATTTTAGGTGAATTTTTTTTACGAGCGCCGATTTTAAATAAATTGTTTGCAAATTGTAAAAAAACCAATAAGATTTGGTGCGCGCCAAGCTAAGAGGGCTCTAAGCATCGATGCTTCGGGCTAATGACCGGCGCCTCTTAAGGCCTGCCGCCCCCCAAGACCTGCCGCCCGGGTGCACCCCTAACACACCCGCTTGGCGCGGCCCTGGATGTACCGACGCTGTCCAAACAGCGCTCTGAATCGTCAATTCGTTGTTGTTTTTGTTCTGGTGTGAGCAAACGTGGCACCCTTTTGGAAAACAGCTTTTTCATACCCAAATGTTCGTATATAATAGTGAAAACACTACCTTTGATAACTTCAAGGTGTCAGTTATCTCTTGAAACTTCATTCTGCGATTGCCCATAATTATTTTCAGTGTTTCTTTCGATGTTTTCAGGATTGAAAGCCTCATTTGGACGTCCAGAAAGTTCAGCATCATCGGTGTCTTTACGACCACTTTTAAAGTCGGCAATCCAGCGTTTGATGGTAGTTGTTGATGGAGTCCTGGTACCACTTTTGAAGTTATTGCACAGCTTAAACAGTGTTTTTCCCATTAAAAAACAATGATAAATCAACACACAAAGTTGCTTTGACTCCATTGTTTCATATATAACCAAAGTAGTGTCACTTAAACCATTATAACTTCGGTTTTAGGTTGGCACTATTGAAATATCATATGGATATTTCGTTAGAGGCGCCATCTAGTAGTTAGGCCCGCAACTTTTTGACCCATGCGGTAAGAGTATATTCTGCCATTATTGACTTTTAAGATGAAATAGGCATCTCTTTATAGTCTAGTACAGTGATGGGGAAACTACGGCCCGCGGGCCAAGTCCGGCCCGCGGAAAGGTTTAATCCGGTCCGTTTAAGAGTGCCGTCGTGAGAATGTTTGAACGCGTTCTTACTTCGTAATGTGACGACCCGCATAAAAACTACCTGCGGCGATATTCAAAACACAATAGTATTCTGGACAAATCCATCCGACCTAACAGATGACTCATCTTCGCTCGAAACTTCCAGACACTCTCGCAGGTAGGCATAAATACAAGCGAGGCCGCCCGAAGATCAGTTAGTTAGCGACTTAGTCAGTCATCTGCAACGACCCGCTGTGACTCGAGTAATTGTTTGTGTAATTCCCCAAACTCCCAGTGCCTCAACAAACTCCCGCGTAAGAGCATTAGTTAGCAGTAAGCTTTCGTCAATTGCGTTTCTGTGTGTTGTTCTCCGTAGTAGGTAACGTCTAAAATGGATGTTAAAAAAAGAAAAGTGGATTCAGAATGTCGAGTTTTTAAAGAAGAATGGACGTGGAAATATTTCTTTACTTTATTTAAAGAAAAACCTGTGTGCTTACTTTACAATACAACTGTTGCAGTTTTAAAAGAATATAACATTCAACACCATTTCAAGAGCAAACATGAAAACCACTCCTACTCATCGTTAAGTGAAGAGGTGAAAAAAATTAAATCGAAAGATTTAATAAAAAATTTATCAAGTCAACAACAATTATTTCAGAGAGCTAATCATTCTCAAAGATGCGCTACGAAAGCCAGTTATGTGTTGGCTTATAATATTGCTAAATCTAATAAAGCATTTTCAGATGGTGAATTTATAAAGCAGTGCATGATAGATGTGTGCGATATTATGTGCCCTGACAAGAAAAAGGATTTTCAGTCACTGTCTCTCTCAAGAAGAACAATCACCGAAAGAATTGAAAATATTGATAAAAATCTAATTTCACAACTGACTACAAAAACTCAAAAATTTATTTTTTATTCAATTACCATGGATGAAAGTACAGATATCAGCGATACTGCGCAGTTACTCATATTTGTAAGAGGAATCAACGCCCACTTTGAAATTACAGAAGAACTTGCGGGGCTGCAGTCAATGAAAGGAACAACGACTGGTGCCGATATATTTTGTGAACTTAAAAATTGCATCGATAAACTTCGTTTACCTATTGACAAGCTATGTAATGTAACTACAGATGGTGCTCCTAATATGGTTGGAATCAATCAAGGATTTGTTGGGAAATTTAATTCTAAGTATCCGGAAAATGATGTTGTTTTTTTGCATTGCCTTATACATCAGGATGCTCTCTGTAAATCGGCTTTAGATATTGACCATATACTTAATATTGTTGTAAAACTAGTAAATATGATTCGTTCCAGAGGATTATTACATCGCCAGTTTCAACAGTTTTTGGAGTCCGTACATGCTGAGCATTTCGATATCCTGTATTATTCAAAAGTTCGTTGGTTAAGTGCTGGAAAAGTATTTGAAAGAATTTGGGATTTAAAAGACGATATTGTGAATTTTCTTCTTGATAAAGACATTTATAATCAATTTGACGTCTTAGAAAACGAAACTTGGCTTTCTGATTTCGCTTTTTTCACAGACCTCCTCGTACACATGAATAAACTTAATCTCAAATTGCAAGGAAAAAATCAGTTTCTTCACGATATTTGGCAATACCTGAAAAGTTTAAAATTACAGTTATTATTATTTGCTAATCAGATCTCTAAATCTGATTTTTCTCATTTTCCAAGAATACAATCTTTAAAATTCACTATATCAAACAATAAGATTAAAAAATACGAAATTAAATAGAAAACTATCTACAGAATTTGAAAGGAGATTTCAGGACTTTAGAAAAATGGAACCAGAGTTTAGTATTTTTGCGACCCCATTCATTGTTAATTACGAAGAAGTTGATGCAAAATTTCAACTTGAGTTAATAGAACTGAACTGTAATACTCTCCTGAAACAAACTTTTCATACAGTACCATTACTAGAATTTTATAAAAATTTAAGTCCAGATAATTTCCCAAATCTAATTAATCATGCAATGAAGATAATGACAATGTTCGGCTCATCTTATATATGCGAACAAATCTTTTCAACAATGAAGCTCAGGAAAACTTCTTTAAGAAACAGAATTACAGATGAGCACCTTTCATCAGTTTTAAGAATTTCTGCTTCGCAAATGGAATCGGACTATGATGAAATTTTGATGAAACAGTCTCAATTTCATTTTTCTCATGCACCATCAACCAGTATGACACCAGAAAATAAAGTGATAATACTTCACATCAAGAACTACACTAAATTCATTTTATATTTTGCGCTTATAATTTTGTTACCTTTTGCTTTTTTACTATTAAAATAATAAGTGTATGTAATAATATATGTATATGTTTATATAACACATAAATTAGTTAACGATTAAGCATTATTCTTTGGCCCGCTACGATTGTCTAGTTATTACAAATGGCCCGTCTTAAAAAAAGTTTCCCCACCACTGGTCTAGTACATAAGTTCCCAACCTGGAGTACATGTACCCCTGGTGGTACATTACGTTGTTGCAGGGGGTACAATAGAAAACTAGAACCCCGATATATCAAAGATTATTTTAACAAAACAAGTCCAACCATCACATTAGAAGGAGTATTAGTTATTAATAGTACTTGTTAATAGGTACTTCTTACCTATTTTTTGGTTTTGTATTATGTATTATAAATTATAATTATAATAAAACTATGTTTTATCATAAGATTATTTTATTTTGTTTCTTTTTGTCTAAACATACTAAAACTTTTTTCCCTTACCTCTAGAAAAAGAGAAGGGGCACAGAATTTTTAGCAGTTTATTTTGGGAGGTACAATTTTTCAAAAGGTTGGGAACCACTGGTCTAGTACATAGCTGATATCATCTCATAAACAATCTCGTACCTCTACTGTAATCTCTCCGTCAGGGCCAAACCAGTGTGTTTCTATTTCCTATAAAAGTACCTGTGTCCCGATGTCTAACCCATCTTCATTGGTTTAATCTGGTCAAGATACACTAACGTTCGACGACCAATGTGTATATAAAAAAATTACTTGATAATGACGGTAACACGTTTGTTTACATTAATATAACTTCTCACATTAAATAATATTTTTTACAATAATTAACTGTGGTTAAACATAGTCATTTTTTTAAATCAGTGTAATTATAGATTACCACGTAGTAACGGTCGCAACTATTATCTTCATAATAATTACATTTTTTTCAATTGCAGTATATTTCAAGAAAATAATTCGAGAAATAGAGAAATACTTTTATAAAGTACCGAAAAGATTTATCGCTGTGCTGAGAATAGAGCGTCCAATATATTTCAATAGCTTTTCTAAACAGAAATTTTAAACGATTACTACCTGTAACATAAGTTAAATTTAGGAGAAAAAATACAAAATTAAATGAAAAAGTCGCTATTTCAATGTTTCTCTATTTATTCAGTTTTAAATTCCGCTTATTTGCAACGGGTATAGGATTTTAACTCACAAGTTTACGTTTTCGATATAAACAGCATATTTGTTTTCACTTGTATTTGTCGATTATATATTTATGTACGTACAACAGGTTAACGATTTAATAAAATATAAACAAAACGAGGTGTCTAATATTTATTGTAATGACTCGTGGTTGGTCGGAAATGATTATGCCATACAGAGTATTCGTGGTCATTACAAAATGTCGAATTTTAAAGAACGATTAATGTCGGTGTTGTGTGCATGCAAACGTGTCGTTTAAAAACGGCACGATGGCAGGCGAACATGAGGTAATGGCGGCGTATATTTTACATGGTTTGATTATGAAATTAGTAGTCGTAAGTTTTGTTTGTGTTGGGGCTACTGCGGCGGGCGCACTGACGAAGTTTCGCTTATTATCAGAATGGAAACTATTCATATATTAAGATTCCCTTTCAGGCCGAATCTATGCGATGCTGACATCTTAGGCAAAGTTGCGCCTGAGATGCAGAAAGTTTGACGGCAAACATACACATACACATTATTGAGACAGTGGAACGGATGCATTCAAAAATATGATATGAAACAGTAATTACAATTATGTCGACGTCTCTAGTCTTTAGTCACAACCTTTGACATTCTAGACAGGCCGTGTTATAAACTGCACTTTTGCACCCTTCGTACACGCGGTCTCACGCATAGGAAGGTAAGGAATCAAACGGAGATAAATCAATACAGATCGCATTTCTTCGGCTCTTATTTTTCTATGTCGGATATCTCTTTTGGTGTACACCTCTGCAAAGTGAATTTTGTACTTTGTTTGAAACACGAGTCTGTTTCCAGATTTTTTTTTCAAAGTCCGCGAAAACATTCAAAGAATTTCATGTAGATTTACATAAAATAACTTTGTATTCTAGAAACCGGCTGCGTTTCTTTTGATAAAATATTACATTTTACACGATATATTTATAAAACACTTTGTCTTACACCCTGTGCTACCGGTGGCGCTTTTCTGCTTTTCTTGTTCGTGCTAGCGTCCTATAATTTATTGTTAAATCAATATTGCTTACCACACTCCCCTCCGTGTCTAACTCTAGTGTTGAGACGGGCCCTACAAGAAGCTACTCTGAGTTGACACTGGTTGGCGTATGTTTTTCCGTCGCTACCACACACAGGGTCGGTATGGGGGCGGCAATGAGTAGGGCACTGACACAAAGCCCTTCCATCCGGCCCTGTTATGCATTGCGCTCCCCATGCACAAAAAGTCTTCTCGCACGGCTCTGTTGGACCCAAAGAAAGCAAAATGTTAGTACATTGTTAGTAATATTGCCAAACACACATCCACACGCACACATACACACATTACCATAAAATTAATTTTAATAAATACACATTCACTATTCACTTGTACTTATATATCAAGCCATTTGGCGGGGTGGGATGGGAAGGGAAACCTCAACTTAATGTTATACCGCACACAATTTTTGCCCCGCAATATATATCCACGCTAACAAATACAAATGTACACATATAAATCTCAATTATATCTCACAACATATTATTTGTTTAGCACATAAATTTAGTTTGAGCTTAGGTTAGGAGGTCGGAGTTGATGGAAACCCCCCCAGGCCGGCAATTCGGCTTACGATTTCCGAAACGGATTACATTTTATAAAATAGATTCGATTAATTATCAAACTCTGATAGCAATTTATCCCCTATAAAAACCCTTTCAATGACAGTTTACAAGCCCGAATACAAAAGTGCCCATGTGATTAAAAAAACAGAAAGCATCCCGCGCTTTTATCAATACACTTCTGAAAAAATACATCGCCTCGGATTGGTTATACGCGACCTGATTCTATACATACATATATATATATATATATATATATATATATATATATATATATATATATATATGTATATATATATATAAAGTGACACAAATAAATTGGGCACCAGTCCTTCCTTTCAACTCTCTCGAATGCCAACAAACGGACGATGGATGAATAATATTGTGTCCCATTGAAACATATGATTCCGAAAGGTAAATCTATTTCACTCTACAACTTCCCTTATAAACCCCCTTAAGTTTTGATGTATTTGATATCCTGAATTTATTTAAATCTTATATAATAATAATAATAATAATAAATTTATTTCCCAACAGAGTATTCCAATTACAGGGAAAAATTATATAATATATAGTAAATACAGATTGTGAACTAATTTAAAAACAAGAACAACTTATATATAACAAAAACAAAATTAAAATTAAATTTCATCAAATTAAAGTACAATTAGAGCAATAGTAGAAGACACATCGTAAATAATAATAAACTAAATTTATAGCAATTCTAATATATCCGCTGAATATTGTCTCCAGCTACAATTAAAGATATCCACCGAATTTTGGATGCCGTTGTATAACCGAAACATAGTGTTTAGAGGTGAGTTACAATATATGTTTGTATGGCTACGATTGGAAATAAACGTCACCGCATATCTACTGCAAAATCTAGGAATGTTGAAATTAACTACCGCTAGCAAATTGGGATCATCTATTCCGCAGTGAACTATTTGATACAAGCATTTTACCAGCAAAATGTTGCGTCTTGAAGCCAGAGATTTTAAATTGAACATTACCAACATATCGTTATATGTGATAGTGTCATTAGGGTAGGTGGCATGAATCTTAAAATATAGAAATTTAACAAATATTTTCTGGACACGCTCAAGTGACTGCATATGTACATTGTATGAGGGTGACCAGACAACTGCGCAATATTCTAATTTAGATCGCACATACGAGTAGTACAACTTTTTGATCGTGTCAATGTCCCGAAACGGATTAGTTATACGACGGATGAAACCCAACATTTTCATAGCATCTTTTTGAACTTGTTTATAGTGAGGTACAAATGTCAGTTCCTTATCAAAAAGTACTCCCAGATCCTTAACAACATCGACACGATCCAAAATAATATTTTCCAGTGCATAATTAAAGTTAATTTGGTGCGCGGTACGAGTAAATGACATACATTTGCACTTACGTATATTTAGTTTAAGATCATTAACCTCGCACCATCTCTGAATATGACACAGGTCATTTTGTAATAACAAGCAATCATCTTCGGACTTGATAGCTCTAAAAATTTTGACATCATCTGCATAGATGAGGATACGAGACCGTATACCAAGCACTATGTCGTTGACAAATAACAAAAATAATAAGGGTCCAAGGTTTGAACCCTGCGGGACACCACTGGATGGGTAAAATGTTGCAGATCTATAGTTCATATATTCAACGTATTGTGACCTATTGGAAAGATACGATTTCATTAGGGCAACCATGTTATCACTAAAGCCCCAGTTCACTAATTTAGATAAAAGCACACTATGGTTGATGGAATCGAAAGCTTTACTAAAATCTGTGTGAATTACATCCACTTGTGTTCGCTGATCTAGCTGACACGATACAAATTCCACAAAGTTCAACAAATTTGTCGACGTTGATCTTTTTTTCATAAAACCGTGTTGTTTTGTAGTTATTTTCGATTCCACGTGTGAATAGATCTTATCAGTAATAATGGTTTCGAAGATTTTGGCAAAATTATTGATGATGGAAATGGGGCGATAGTCCTTAATATTATTTCTATTTCCTGATTTAAATACCGGCGTAACACGTGCAACCTTCCAGCATACAGGAAAGCGTTTTGATCTTAGAATTAGGTTGAATATATGATTTAATGGTTTTACTAGTGCTTGAATACAGTCTCGGACCAAAAATGATGGTATATTATCTGAACCAGATGTACAGTTATTGCTAAGTTTCTTTGCAGCCAAAAATATATCACCCTCAGTTATGGAATTAATGTTAAGTGTACTATTTAAATCGAATTCTAAGTTACCCGTGTGATCCGATGATGTATTTGTGGTGCACACTGAAGAAAAATAATTTCCGAAACCATTAACAATGTCCTGCAGGTTGTCAACAGGGCTTTCTTCGAAAGTCATCAGGCCTGGAATTCTAGTTCGGGATTTTTTTGAATTTACATAATTCCATACTTTTTTGGGGTCAATACGAATTGACTGCTCAGAACTATGAATGAATGCTTCCTGGTCTCTTTTAATTTTGTCCCTAATTTCAGCGCGTAACCTAGTAACTCGATCTTTATAAAAGTTAAGTTTATACTTTTTGTGTAATCTCCGATAGTGTTCCTTGGTTCTTATTAGTCTTTTAGTTTCAGAGCTAAACCAGCAAGGGTATCGGGCACTATGACCTTTATACGCTTGAATACATGCGTCACATGACATGTCTACGTCATCACTAGCAGTAACATCCGCCCAATTACAGTCTAATATTTTTTGATATAACAAGTTAAAGTTAGCTTTTCGAAAGTTATATTTCCTAGAGGCATGACTAGGATATACATTTATTGGCATGTCTGGGACAAAATCAAATGAGAAAATCAGAGGCGGGTGATGTTTATCAACTTTAGTGATAGGCAAGTCATCATTGAATATGCATTGAATATTATTAGATGTTAAAATTAGATCCAAAATTCTGTTATTAGCATTAACTATGTTGTTGTGTTGAATTAAGTTATTGAGGTTAATGATATTCTTTAGTTCGGATAACTTGCGATCCATTCTATTTTCATGTGCCGATTTATAAAATATATTATTTATATTTATATTTATATAAATATAATACAGGGTTGAGTAAATATATTAATTAGGGCATCTGCATATACCTTAAGTGATTGTAATAACCTTTCTGATTTTTTTTTTATATACAGGTTGTCCCATTTTAAATTGCCACCCCAAATATCTCGAAACCTGAGCAGCATGGCAAAAAATGTTTCAGATAAAAGTTGTATTGTTCGGAGGGACCTTGAAAATGACCTTGGGGTCAATTTTCAAGGTCAAACGAAGATCAACTTTCATTTTTCAAATGGAATCCCCTATTTTTTATTCCGTATTCTACGGGAAAAAATACAAACATCTTGTAGGAAACGTTTTTTTTGAAAATGCTTTTTTAAGAGTTTTTTTACGAACTTTGTTCGTCATGTTGTTTGAAATCTCAGATGAATCCAGGCTGTGATTCATGCATTACTCTCGGCATTGGCTTCACCCGATGTTGCCCATGGGATTTTGCACATCATTACCCTGCAAAGGGCCGATGGTTTCAGTGGCTGGTGGTTCGATCTCGTTCTTAGATCAAGTGTCCATCCTCATCAATCCTTTTCTGTAGCCGCTGGTGAAAGTTTACTTGAACATTTCAAAATGCAGCCCTAGTCCTCTCCTTCATATTCTGCACTGTTGTCGGAGCTTCAGCAAATAGTTTCTCCTTGACTAGTCCGCAGAGGAAAAAGTCAAAATAATTAAGATCCGGGGATCTTGCTTTCACACCTTTGATGCTAATGCCGAGGGTAATGCATGAACCACAGCCTGGATTCATCTGGGATTTCAAACAACATGACGGAAAAAATTTGTGAAAAAACTCTTAAAAATATCCATTCGAAAAATAAAAGTTGACCTTCGTTTGACCTTGAAAATTAACGCCAAGGTCATCTTCAAGGTCACCCGCATATGTCCCCTCCGAACCCTACAACTTTTATCTGAAACTAATAGAGTAATTGGTTTGATAATTTGAAGAACTGAAAAGCTTGGGAAGTAGGTGTTTACCTTAACTGTTTTTTGTTCTTTTTCCAATATTTTCTTAAATATGAAAAATATCACAAAAATATTTAAGCCAATATTGAAGACAACAAAGAAATAAACATTTTGGTTTGAAAATATTTTTCATAAAATCATTGTTATTCGAGAAATTTTTTTTCATTTTTGGTATATAATTATGAAAGCAAATTTATGTTAATAATAATTGTAGAGAATGCTAAAATGAACAATTTATGAAGAATAAGTTTTTTTCGAAATCTCTTTAGTTTTAAGTAAACTGAGTTTTTTAATTTGAAGTATAATTTTTCCATCTTTTATAATTAATATAAATGATACCATCAAGTCGGAGAAAGTAACATGATGGCCACATCACCATTTTTTCAATATGCATTCCCATTAAGATGTATGTGTGTCTGTCTGTGCGCCCTGTATCTCAAAAACTACTAAACGAATTAATATGGAAGTTTAAACATAAGCCTTATTTGATAATCCGAAGAACTGAAAAGCTTTTGGTAGAATTTCATACACCGGAAGTGGGCGTTTACCTTAACCGTTTGTTGTTTTTCTCAGATAATTTTTTAAATATTGAAAATTTTACAAACATTTTTAAACAAATCTTGAAGATAATAAAAAATAACATCTTTCATTTGAAAATATTTTTCATAAAAAGCTTGTATTTTGAAAAAAAAATGTTTTCTAATTTTTTGTGATTTTTGGTTTCTAATTAGGAAATGGTAATAGTTACATCAAATTTATATTAATAATAATTATAGAGAATGCCAACATAAACAACTTCCTAAGAATAAATTTTTCCCCAAACAAATTTTTTTCAACATAATACGATTTCGTAATTTTTTCCACGGTATTACTCGGGAAAAAAATGCAAGTAAAAATGTTTGATCTCAGAAAGATTTAAAAAAAATTCATGACGGTTCTTAATGACGGGAAAGAGCGTGTAAAGTAATTATTTTCGGAAAAAAAAAGTTTTGGTTATTTGATCATTTTTGGCATTTTTTTTTCATAGTATTACTCGGGAAAATATCCGTACAAAAAATGTGGTGTGTGATGTGTGTGTTTATGTGTGTTCAACTTGATATGATATGATTCCGAAAATTGGACTTTAAGCATTAAGTTAAATACAAATACTATAAGTTTAAATTATTTTGTCTTTACGACTAAAACTCCGGTCAACGTTTTTTAACCATTTTCAGGTGGATATTTTTGGAAGCCTTGGTGAATTATATAAATAAAACCTAATACCCTAATCATTTCCGACCTAAATATTTGTGACCCAATAAAATAATTGAAAACGCATCCAAGAATTGCACAAAGATTGACAGGATAAGAAGAAGCAAGAGGTATTTGTGACCGTCACGAGAAACCGGCTCCCCAGAGAAGGTAGTCGACCACACCAATATCTTCTAGAGATATGACAATGGTAACTTTTGGGCGCCCCACTCCCGAAAACAACGGCCCTTTTAAGGGCCACAAAAATTAACAGGAGACTAGAAACGAAAAGAGTTGTTAATTTCGAAAAAATTTCACGATTTGTATCAAGTGACTCGGAATGAAAAGAGTTATTTTTTACCTCAAAATTCGATCGAAAATTTGCAGTTCAAAATGTCTACCCTAAATTAATTTTGAAAAAAAAAATACGATTTGCAAAAATTGATCGAAAATTTACTGCTCAGAATGTCTACCCTAAATTAATTTCTAAGAATTTTCACGATTTGTAACAGAAGACCAGGAACGAAAAGAGTTGTTTTAAACTTTAATATCGATCGAAAATTTGCGGTTGAGAATGTCTACCATAAATGAATTTCGAAAATGTTTCACGATTTGTAACAGTAGACTGGGAACGAGAAGAGTTGTTTTCCACTGCAGAAATCGATCTAAAATATACTTTTCAGAATGTCTACCCTAAATTAATATCGAAAATTTTTACGATTTGTAGCAGGAGACCAGGAACGAAAAGAGTTGTTTTTCACATCAAAAATCAATCAAAACTTTGCGGTTCATAATGTCCACCCTAAATTAATTTAGAAAAATGTTCACGATTGTAACAGGAGACTAGAAACGAAAAGAGTTGTTTCTCACATCAAAAATCGATCGAAACTTTGCGGTTCAGAATGTCCACCCTAAATTAATTTCAAAAAACTTTCACGATTTATAACAGAAGATCAAGAACGAAAGGAGTTGTTTTTCACTTCTAAAATCGATCGAAACTTTGCGGTTCAGAATGTCGACCCTAAAATAATTTCGAAAATGTTTCACGATTTGTAACAAGAGACTAGGAACAAAAAGAGTTGTTTTCCATTGCAAAAATTGATCGAAAATTTACTGTTCAGAATGTCTACTCTAAATTAATTTTGAAACATTTTCACGATTTGGAACAGGAGACTAGGAACGAAAAGAGTTGTTTTTCACTGTAAAAATTGATCGAAAATTTACTGTTCAGGATGTCTACCCTGAATTAATTTCGAAAAATTTGTACGATTTGTAACAGGAGACTAGCAACGAAAAGAGTTATTTTTCACTCCTAAAATCGATCGAAATTCTGTGATTCAGAATGTCTCGCCTAAATTAACTTCGAAAAATGTTCACGATTTGTAACAGGAGACCAGGAAAGAAAAGAGTTGTTTTGCACCTCAAAAATCGATCGAAAACTTGCTGTTCAGAATGACAACTCCACATTAATTTTTCGAAAAATTTTCACGATTTGTAACAGAAGACCAAGAACGAAAGGAGTTGTTTTTCACTTCTAAAATCGATCGAAACTTTGCGGTTCAGAATGTCCACCCTAAAATAATTTCGAAAATGTTTCACGATTTGTAACAAGAGACTATTAACAAAAAGAGTTGTTTTCCATTGCAAAAATTGATCGAAAATTTACTGTTCAGAATGTCTACGCTAAATTAATTTCGAAACATTTTCATGATTTGGAACAGGAGAATAGGAACGAAAAGAGTTGTTTTTAACTGTTAAAATTTATCGAAAATGTACTGTTCAGGATGTCTACCCTGAATTAATTTCGAAAAATTTGCAGGATTTGTAACAGGAGACTAGCAACGAAAAGAGTTGTTTTTCACTTCTAAAATCGATCGAAATTCTGTGATTTAGAATGTCTCGCCTAAATTAACTTCGAAAAATGTTCACGATTTGTAATAGGAGACCAGGAAAGAAAAGAGTTGTTTTGCACCTCAAAAATCGATCGAAAACTTGCTGTTCAGAATGACAACTCCACATTAATTTTTCGAAATATTTTCACGATTTGTAACAGAAGACCAAGAACGAAAGGAGTTGTTTTTCACTTCTAAAATCGATCGAAACTTTGCGGTTCAGAATGTCCACCCTAAAATAATTTCGAAAATGTTTCACGATTTGTAACAAGAGACTATTAACAAAAAGAGTTGTTTTCCATTGCAAAAATTGATCGAAAATTTACTGTTCAGAATGTCTACTCTAAATTAATTTCGAAACATTTTCATGATTTGGAATAGGAGACTAGGAACGAAAAGAGTTGTTTTTCACTGTAAAAATTGATCGAAAATTTACTGTTCAGGATGTCTACCCTGAATTAATTTCGAAAAATGTTCACGATTTGTAACAGGAGACTTGGAAAGAAAAGAGTTGTTTTGCACCTCAAAAATCGATCGAAAATTTGCTGTTCAGAATGACAACTCCACATTAATTTTTCAAAAAATTTTCACGATTTGTAACAGGAGACTAAGAACGAAAAGAGTTGTTTTTTATTTCAAACATCGATCGAAAACAGAAGCCTAGGAACGAAAAAAGTTGTTAACTTCGAAAAAATTTCACGATTTGTATCAAGTGACTCGGAATGAAAAGAGTTATTTTTTACTTCAAAATTCGATCGAAAATTCACAGTTTAAAATGTCTACGCTAAATTAACTTTGAAAAAAATTAAGATTTGGTTCCGGAGACTAGGAACGGAAAGAGTTATTTTACACTTTACAAAATTGATCGAAATTTGCTGTTCAGAATGTCAACCTTAAATTAATTTCAAAAATTTTCAAGATTTGTAACAGGAGACTAGGAACGAAAATGGTTGTTTTTTATTTCAAAAATCGATCGAAACTTTGTGGTTCATAATGTCCACCCTAAATTAATTTCAAAAATTTTTCACGATTTGTAACAGTAGACTACGAAAAAAAAGAGTTGTTTTTCACTTCAAAAATCGATCGAAAATTTGCGGTTCAGAATGTCTACCCTAAATTAATTTCGAAAAATTTTGACGATTGTAACAGGAGACCTGGGACGAAAAGAATTGTTTTTCACATCAAAAATCGATCGAAAATTTGCAGTTCAGAATGTCTACCCTAAATTAATTTTGAAAATTTTTCACGATTTGTAATAGGAGACCAGGAACGAAAAGAGTTGTTTTTCACTGCAAAGATCAATAAAAAATTAACTGTTATTAATTTCGAAAAATTTTCACGATCTATATCCGGAGACGAGGAAGGAAAACAGGTATTTTACTCTTCAAAAATCGATCGATATAAAAGATATTACGAAAACATTCAAATAAAGATTGAAGATAACTAAGAAATGAACATGTTTTGTTTGAAAATATTTTTCATAAAATCATTGTTATTCGAGAAAAAAATGTTTTTGTTTTTTTCATTTTTGGTTTATAATAATGAAACCATAATAGTCACAGCAAATTTATGTTAATAATAATTGTAGAGAATGCCAAAATGAACAACTTATGAAGAATAATTTTTTTTAGAAATCTCTTTAGTTTTTGAGTAAACTAAGTTTTTGAATTTGAAGTATAATTTTTCCATCTTTCATAATTTTGACGTTGTAAACGTCACTTTCATCCGAGTCTACAATACGCTAAATTTACATTTAAAATATGATTTAAATTGAATTGTGTGTACAGATGGTGTAAAATTAATGACAGTAAAGTTTTCTGGTTTTGTGGCACGGGTAAAGGAGATCAAAGAGAAAATGATGCTGTAAAAGTTGTAAATTCAATCAAATCCCGTGCTAAAAATTGCCGTTTATTCCATGTGCTTTGTGATGACTTTGGAAGTTTCTTTACCACTTCACATATGAGTTAAATGGCTTTTCCAAAGGAGAGTATTGACACGCTTGTTTGAATTGAAGTTCAGGCATTGTTTATTGATAGTCCGTGTCATTTGACCTCTTGTGTATTTTTTGATTAAATTTGTCATTACAAGGCGCGGGTGTCCCTATTTTCAGTGTTAGGTCATGATAAAAAAGTTCAATTTTTTTACCCATTATCTGCAGATGAATGAGTACGAATGTTTTGGTTCAATTCAAATTCAATTCAACTTGATGAAAATTTAAATGGAATATATGTGAACATCTGAAATATGATCTATTTCCCAATAGATGCAATATATCCCTGTAAAACAAACTGGATACTGGATTTAAGGAAATGTAAGTTTAGAAACCTTTACTGAAAAAGAAAAACTCATAGAGGTATCCTGTGGCAGTTCTCGAAAAAATACTTCTGGTTCAGTTTTAAAAATGAATATTTTATTCCGTCAGAAAAAGCCATTACAGATCTATTATCCTTTTGCACACCATATAAATGTGAGAAAGGATTTTCAACATATACTTATGTGAAAGATTAATGCAGACTGTAATTGTCAGATATTGTTCCATCAAACAGTCACAAATATCTTATTAGAGTTTTTTTTTCAAATTTAACGTATGCTTAACCAAGAACCAGTTGGTTTGTTGAATTTAGTTTGTATAAATTTTTTTATAGCTATCACTTTAGTCTTATGAATATTTTACGATTATGTTTTTATTCCTTGGTATGAAGTATTGTGCAATATGGAAAATATATGTTCTACCAAATTTTATTGTTCTTTACCTGTCATTAATGACTACAAAGGGGGTTCGCCAAATTCTTTCAGATTTTAGAAGGCGTTCACGAGGAAAAAAAGGTTGGGAAATACTGGCTTAATACAATTTGATAAAAAAATTAATTCTAGACAAAAAAGGTAGCAAAAAGGAAGTTATTCAGATATTTAACATTTATTAGAATACAATCTGGAAGTCACGGGGAAAAAATATCTGACAGATGTTTAAAATAAAATCTGTGAGAAAAAGTAGAAAAGTGTGACATGTTGGAAGTATACAGAGTAAGTGGAAAAAATTCAAAATGGGCGCTAAAATATTATAGCGAAAAACGATGGATACCGGACCGAAGATACTCTTTAAAACTTTACAGAAAATTAAGGGATAGCGAAGAACCTTTTAACAGAAAAAGAAGTTTTTAATGAAGAAACAGAAACTACAACCCTATAGTATTTTAGAGCATATCCAAACAATTCTATTTCAGAGTTATTCCAAAATGTAGGTATTCTGTAAGTACAATTTACACAGTTTAAAAAAGCACAAATATTTGCCTTATAAACACAAACCGGTGCAAACATTACCTCCGAGAGATAAGGAAAGAAGAAAGAATTTCTCCCGATTGTCTATTAATACTTGTCAAAAAAGTCTCCAGTTTTCTATACTTATTTTGTGGAGGGACGATTCAAACTTTTCAAAATTAAAAGCGTTTAAACCGAAGTTTCTGGATACATCTGAAGAAGGTGGTGCAGTACCGTTTGTGGACACAAAGCAATTATTTGAATGATAGAGCTTTTTATGAAAGAATATTTTTTATGAATGAAGTGAAGTGGTATTATATTATCGCACAATTACAGATGGTAGGTATTAGTAACTGTAGAAGACAGTATTCGAAAGAAAAGTAAATGTTTGGTGTGGAATTTTAAATAAACGAATAATTGACCCATTCTACTTCATCAATAATTTAGATGCTCAAATGTATTTAAAATTTTTGAATGAAAAATTCAAGCCATAGAGTTACCAGTATGGCCAAGAAGAAATTTGTACATGGCTCGCCTATTCATGACGCTATTAATGTACTCGATTGGTTAAACCAAAATTTTCCTCGGCAATGGAGATAGGTAGTAATTTTAATTTCTTGGTCACCAAAATCTCCTTATATAATACCATTGGATTTTTTTGTAGGGATTACTAAAATAAAATGT
Organism: Ocypus olens; assembly: GCA_910593695.2. Taxonomy (NCBI): domain Eukaryota; kingdom Metazoa; phylum Arthropoda; class Insecta; order Coleoptera; family Staphylinidae; genus Ocypus; species Ocypus olens. The sequence continues at coordinate 18,154,146 of OU343057.1, forward strand.
GAATAAAAGTGATATTCAAAACTGACAAAACCCCAAAGCCTAACAAAAAACGCGGAAAGATGTTCTTAATAACAGAAAGTTAATAAAACAATGCAAGACTTGAAGGTGGTTTAGCAGAATAAGTTAAATTTTTTGCAGTTATAATTTGATTAGTAAAATAAAACATTTTTCGATAAAACTAGGCCCACTATAATTTTATTTTTGTCGCGATGGGCCTCAGGATTGCGCTAAAATTATTTTAAAAGTTTAGGAAAATATCTCTTGTAAATCATATAATTGTCCAAAATTTGAAATCCATCAAACAACAAATAAAAGCAATATATGGATGTGAACGTGAAAAGTAAAATAAAAAGACACATTTTTCTAAAACTATTATAATAAATATTAATTTCTCACTTAACCTGTGGAGAATTTTTTTTATGTATTATTTTGTTTGATTAAAACTTGAAACAAAACTAATCAATCAAAGTAATAGTGTAATAAAATTTACAATAAAAAAAATCTGACGTTTGCAGCAGTGAAACCGATCGAGTAATGTAAATAGAGTTCAAGTATTAGCTTTCAACGGCGCTTTTATTCATACACTGCAATTTTAATTCATTTACCAATGTAATAATTTTTTAATCAATTTAGATTTAGACTCATTTTGTGATTTTGAGTAACTTTTGTTTGCGATAAAACTAGCCTACTATGAATTTTCAATTTTTTGCTTGTAGTTTTATCGCAGAAGGCTACAGAAACGCAGAATGTTTTTTTTTTAATTTAAAGTATAATTTAATTATACAAGATTTAATATCTGCTAGAAATAAATAAGAAATATACAGCGGTATAAAGATGAGAAGTGAAAAGACTAATGAGTTATGATAGGCTGCCAAATATCCAGTGTAATCCTTGAATTAATTACACTGTTTAATTTAACATACGAAATAATTTAATGCAATATATTGATAGAACGTCCTACTGTAATTTAATAGCCAGGAATTAAATGTCCTTTGCATTAATATTAGGTGTTAACTAAAATAAGCTCGGCATAATATTAATTCTGTAGATTACTAGTTATGAAAAAAGTTTAGATTCATTCTTTTATTTATATGCGAATATTCACTAATTGTATTACAATGCACATGTAGTGAAAAACTAGTAATAATTCACGATAATATTATACAAACGGTTGTAATAATGCAATATATTAATTATTACTGCACTATATAAATAATTAGTGTTCAATGTTCAAGTATTTTTATGTAAATACATTACAATTATAAATTGATGAAATTAATTATTGTTTGCCCAATCGATTATAATTGCAAACGATATCCTAGTATTTTCATGAAGGATAAATTTAGTGCACAATTTAATTACATTAATATGTGAATTTAATGATTCGTTAATTGATCTAAATTAGTGTTTCTCAACGCGTGCGATATCGCCTCCTGGTAGGCGATCGACGTCTAAATTTGGCGTTTATCTGACAATCCGTATTTGGGGGGCGGTGGTCATTTTGTGGGGGCGAATGCATTTTGAAAACCAGGCTGCAAAGATGGCTCGAATCGCCTAGCAATTTGATCAAGATTATGTCTTTCGAAATTAGAAACAAACTTTGCTAAAATAAAAAAAAAACTTGCATATTTGCCAAGTGGCGCTGAAAAATCAAAAACTTAATTTTGTTGATTTGAACTTGGCAATTTTCATTTTCGACATGAATATTTTGAGTACCATTTAAAACACGCTGAATTCTCAACTTTTTAACATATAAAATATCATAATCCAAAAATGCGTTAACACCTCGGCAATTTTTAAAAATTAAAAAACGAGTGTTTGTTGACTTTGAACTTGGAAATGATTGACTCCACATGATTATCTCTTGATATTTTTTTAAACACATAAATTGGCTACATTTTGTCACTAAATCATTAAAATAAAATACCGCGTTTGTAAATTAAACAATTTCTTTAAATTAAAAACTTGATTTTGTTGAATGGAAAATTTTGGATTTTAGCAATTTTCATTGTCTCTACATGAATATACCACGTAAAACACTCTAAAACCCTCTACTTTTTAACATACAAAATATCATAATCAAAACATGCGGCAATTTAAAAAAATCCAAAACGCGATTTTTTTCTTTCAACTTAGAAAAACTGAATTTTAGAAATTTTCATTGGTTGGACGTTAATATCTCCTGATACTTTTTTCAAGCACACTAAACTCGTTATATTTTGAGAATTAAAGTTCCAAAATCAAATAACGCTTTCGGAAGTGAAGCAATTTTTCAAAATTAAAAACGCGAAGGATTTTTGTAGTTTTCGTTAACTCATTATGAGTATTTCTTAATACCTTTTAAAATAAAATAAATTATTTATATTTTAACAAATACATACATTATAATCAAAAACATGTTTAATACCTCAGCATTTATTTTTAAAAAATTAAAAACCGCGATTTTTTTTACTATGAACTTTAAAATTTTCAGATTTTATCAATTCTCATTGATTTGACATAAATATTTCTTAATATTAATCAATTTAAAACACACCAAATTCTCTGAATTTTGACGTTCAAATCAGCAACATCAAATAACGAATTCTAATTGCCCTTAAAAAAGCAATCAAGTAACTGTTAGGATAGTAAAACAATTAGGGCGACATCTATCGTCGAAAATGTAATATATATATGGTGGAAAAAAAATAAACACTTGAAATTCGTGAAATTTCGACCATTTTCAAATCGCCACAACTCGGCGTATTTTCAATCGATTTTGATCTACGGAGTAGATAGACAAGAGAGAGAAAAATTTTGTCGACTCAATCCACTGTAAAGGCATTAAAATTTGATCAATTCCCTATGCAGGACTCAAAGAACGAAGTTCCTACGACGATTTGACACCAAGTAATGGGCGTTTGAAAAAATGCATTTTGAGGTTTTTCACACATAACTCAGTGACTTTTCAACCAAATTTGATGATTCTTTCGGGAAAAAATCCCATTTTGGCACAGCTTTAAGGGGGTAAACTCAGATTGGGATGATCCTTTTTCGAACCCTTAACCCCCGAACAAAAAAAAATACGTTTTTGGACAAAAGAACGTCCAACTTTGGCAACGTGTACCAAGTTGGAAAAAATGTGTCTACTCGATCCACCAAAAGGGCATTGAAACGTGTCTAATCACCTGTCAAAAAACGAAGTTCCTACGAAAAAATATTTGTTGTCACAGGGGTGCTAGAGGGGGCCGGAAGAGGTTACCCTTAAGTTCGCATGCATGACTTTAAAGAAGAAACTTCAAAGTTTTTTGCCCTCAAAAATTCATAAAAATCGATTGAAAATACGCCGAGTTATGGCGGTTTGAAAATGGTCGAAATTTCACGAATTTTAAGTGTTTCATTTTTTTCCTTCAGTACATTTATTGTTTATTTTATTGCTTATATTTTTCGGAGATGTATATTGTTTATAAAAAAATAATAAGTTATCTCTTCTCCATAAGCTTATAGGTTCGAGAATATGGAACTTTCATTTACGAATTTACATTTATTTTTTCTGTTATACTGTTAACAATAATATTGTACTCTTCTCTGGTACATAGAAGATTTATTATTATTATTAGTACAAATTCTTTTCAAAAACTACAGTCCAGAAGCTAAAATGCCTAGCTTAGGATGTATACAGATCGAGCAAAACGTCGTTTGTTCAATTCACTTGATTGGATTTTAAAGTTAAACACTTTCACAGTGTATTTCACAAAGATGGTAATAAATATAACTCTGCCCTAAATTGACATCACTGGTATTGTATTTTCAAATAGTAAACGGAATGCATAATTTGAGGTTAGGTTCAGCGATTACATGACACGTATTGTAATTAATATTTACGTTTTAACAACGTTTATTAAACTCTTTTCTATTTCAACGTGTTTTTACCTAAAATCCTCATCTGAGGATCTATTTCTGATTTAAACAATAACGATTCAAACATGTATTCGGTGACTGACAGTGACAATGGCGCACAAAGAACGTTTACACAGGTGAAAATAATACCGGCTTACGAAAAACCTGGCAGAAATAAATGTTTGTGAAATACACCGTCATGGTTTTATTTACAACCCAATCAAGTGAATTACGATTTCATGAAGAATGTAGCAATCGACAATAATTAATTGTTTTTACATTCGCGATATGGGAGAGCAATGTGATCGTCATTTTTGAAAAATTTTGCTTAACCGAAATATTCGTTTTGATTCCAACAATTTTTCTAAAAAAAATGTCTGAGGGCAAATGATAAATGGTAAATAATAATATAAATTCTTCAAGTATTGTATTATACTCATCGAATCTATGCAGTTAAGATAAAATAAAATTGAATATTCAATTCCTTTCCGTGATAAATTTGAAAAAAATTATTCATGGATTACATTTATGACAAGATTATTTAAGGGCTAGTACGAGAAAGTATTGTGATCGTGATTTTTTTTCAAAATTTTTTTTTACGGAAATATCCGTTTTGGGGTCATTTCAACAATTTCTGGAAAAATATTTTTGTGTCTGTGTGTGTGTGTGTGTGTTTGTGTGTGTGTGTGGCTATCTGTGTGCGCTGTATCTCAAAAACTAATAGAGCAATTGAAATGAAACTTTGAACATACGTTTTATTTGATAATCCGAAGAACTGAAAAGCTTTTGATAAAATTTCACCGGAAGTGGATGTTTACCTTAACTGTTTTTTGTTTTTTGCCAATATTTTCTTAAATATGAAAAATATCACAAAAACATTTACACAAACATTAAAGACAACAAAAAAATGAACATCTTTTGCTTGAGAATATTTTTCATAAAATCATTGTTATTCGAGAAAAAAAATGTATTATTATTTTTTTAATTTTTGGTTTATAATTATAAAACGATAATAGCTACAGTCAATTTATGTTAATTATAATTGTAGAGAATGCTAAAATAAACAACCTATAAAGAATACGTTTTTTTCGAAATTCCTTTAGTTTATGAGTGTAAATTGAGTTTTTGAATTTGAAGTATAATTTTTCCATCTTTCATAATTTTGACGTCAAACATGCAACTTACGAACGAATTCTGAAATACTCGAGTCACTATCAACTTCAGACATACGAAACCTAATATGAAACGAAAGCTTACTCAATAGACTTTCAAATTATGAAAAAAATATATAGGGTGTTCCATTTAAAAAATGAAGAAATTGTGCAGTTTGCGAATGGCTATCACCCTGTATAATACGCTGAGTTACGTTTTGGATGATATAGTAATTTTGAAGACTAAAGTTCAACTAAAACTTACCACTAAATTAGAATGAATTATCTTTATTAGTTTTAGGGAAGCACTTTAACAATTTTGTTCAAATTTTTGTATAAACAACTGAATAACACAAAAACGGCCCTGTTTCAATCCCCACAACCTAGATCATGTTAATCTCCAAGTAACGAGGAATCCAAAAATGTTAAAATATACAGGGTGTTCCATTAAAAAAAAATAAGTTTGGTCTGTAACTTTGTTATGAGACACCCTGTATAAATTTAAATATTTTTAGGGCATGCAGCTCACTATTCTGCACAACTTTTATATAAAACATTTTTCAAAATTTTGACAAATAAGCACGTGATTGACCGATCCCAGAGCTCTGAAACACCCTGTATATCCCGAAAAATATACAGATATTATGAGAAAAGTCATAACAATAATGCAAAGCAGCAAAACGTGGACAAAAATGAGACATGAGATTTATACGAAAAGATAGAGAATAGGACAAGAACGACAAAATAAGAACGAAATAAGGAACGAAAAACAAAGAAAACCTACAAATAAAAGACATAAATGAAAAAAAAAATAGAGGGTCAGCTAAGATGGTTTGAACAAAGAACCAAAAAAATAGTTTTCAAAACGAGACTAACAGGGAAAAACTATAAAGGAAGACTGAGAAAAACATGGATAGAGGGAGTCAGAGAAGGAGCAGAAAGCAAAGGCATAACATGGGAGGGAATAATTAAGAAAACAGCACAGTGCAGGAAACTTTGGAGAAAACTATACATTACCAAACAATAAATATGTAAGCATTGCACCAGAAATGGTAGAAAGGCAAAATGATAAACAAAAACATTTAATTTAATTTCGCAGTTATTAATTTTTTCAAAAATTAATGTATGCATAATATTTATTAACAAAAAGTGTTTTCTTTTCTTCAACATTTGCCAATAAAATAATAAAAGAGAAACGGAAAATTATCTGTTGGGAAGCAAAGTACGACGGTGCAGATTTAATACAGATTTGATCCCTGAAAGCTAAAAATGTTTTTTTTTATAACAACAGTAATATTTCAATTAAAACTTTCCCATTATAAAATTATAACTGTCCGTTTTAATCTAACAATCTCTCTTTATGAATATTGCATGCTCACCAATAGAATACTAGATATTCGCAATTGATTATTTCAACTAATGTAGAGAAATTTTCATCTAAATTAATAACTTAATAATCACATTCTGTAATAATTAACGAAGATGCCAATGAAATCTCCAGAGTAGACGATGAAACCGACATATGCAATTAGTAAATAATTAAGCAATATAACAATTCATATTACTGGTTGTTGAAATTAGGCACTTGGTAGGTTTCACAAATTAGTGCCTAATTTCAACAACCAGTAATATTAAAAATGTTTCACCACGTGATAAACGAGAACCAAATTCAACAAATAACAATTCATATATACATGTATCAAATATTTATTACTAGGCTGTGGATTAATGAAATTATGTTCTGCATCCTAAATCTTACTAACTCTAGAAAATAGAGACAATTTTTCTAAGACAGTTTGTGTTTTACAAATAATACAACTATTGCAATTTTTGCTATGTAGTTCTCATAATTTTGAAATAATAAAAATATGGAAAACAAGATACTATTTATGGTTGGAAGAGTTAATTTTTACTTTATTATTCGGATCGTCTGGCTGTATGTGCGTCTCTCCGTGTGGCTGTGTGTCTATTTATCTGTCTATGTGCGTTGTGTCTCAAAAATTAATAAAAATCTTTATTAGATAATACGTAGAATTTAAAAGCTCTTGGTAAAATTTCGTGCATCGGAAGTGGGTTTCTTGTTTTTCTCTAATATTTTTTTAATCGTGAATAATATTACAAAAACATTGAAATATTAATAGTTAAATTAACATTAAATTTACATTAACACTAATTATAGAGAATGCCAAAATGTACAGTTTATAAGGAATACATTTTTTTAGAAAGCTTACTAGTTTTTGAAAAAAAAAATCAATGAATATGAAAATTATCACTAAAAACCATATTATAATTAAATCAGAGAATGTAGCACGATGGCTCATCAAACTTTTTCAATTTAGTATAGTTATTTATTATCAGGTGGTGATGGTCGCAACCATTTCTAAGAAAATATAAAAAGTCAAAGCATTAAATACGATCATCCCTATTGGGTTTACTTGAAGTGAAACAATAATGTTTTATACAACGAATTACCAGTGTAAATTACGAACTGTTGGCCCATTTATTATTTAGTAAAACATAATTAAGAGTAATATGTAACTTCATATTGGCATAAAACAAAATATTTTATGTACCTATTTGAAATATTTATGTTATTCGTCAAGTTCTGATTATATTAAACTAATATCAACGAGATGATTAAATACTAAAACTATAAAATATGATTTGCAATGTATATTCTATGGAGAGGCTTTTTTGCTTTCCTTCAGAAACCTGTAGACTGCAGGGAAATCCTAATTGAAATCCGTTGAAATATTACCAACAACATTCGAGACTCGCGTATGATCATCGGGAAAGTTTGTTAGTTAATGGCCGAAACTATTACGCTTTGAAGGGGTTATTTGGGCTGCTGTCGCCCTGCTTGGCTTTTATTCGGTAAGTTAAACATTAATAAGTGGACCTTGTTAACATACAAATGACAATAAAATGTACTTCTCTATTATGAGTTTCAAGGTATGTTAGTTCCAAACTTATTAGTTATAATTAAAGCCGTAATTCACCAACCATTCACAGAATAAATTGTATAATATAAACAATGGAGATTGTAGATGTATAGAAAAACAGAAACAAATCTTTAATTACGTCATTATTAAAGATTATTTTATAACGACGTAACTGTCGAATAAATAAACAAACTAAGAGTTATGTTTCACCACGAGGTAAATTAAAACCTAATTCAAGAGCGATTGTAGATTTTGAATCCACAAAAATGATCAAATTGTATATTTGACAACGCCAACTAACACACGTTTATAATAAAAATGATGAATTAATTCTGTTTAAATTTTAAGCCAACGAACACGCATTTAATTTCCAAAGCAAATTTGAATATTAAAATCACGCGATGTTTATTAATTTAGTTCAATGGTGATGAAGTTAATTAGAATTTTTGTTAAAAATTCATTACATTTGAATTCCTGAGAATAGGCTGAAATCTGCTGTTGCAGAGATAATTATGGATGTTTGATAATTATTTAGTGTGGATGATAAGGGATTTAGACTGCGGAGGACATTTAGCCCCAACCGGTTTGTAATAATAATTAATACTATTAATGCAATAGGAACCCTAGTAGTAGAGATTAGTGATGTGATTATTATTTTTTCTATTTACTGGTGCAAAGCGATATTTTTACCTGTGTCCACTTCAACCCAATATATTCACGTCACTAATTCACTATAAAATAACGCACAAACACATGCGAGCACGAACGAGCTTTACATGACAATGTGCGGCCGTTTGTTTATGTTTTTTTAATTTTGCACAGGGAAAATAATTCGAACCGCTTGGGGTGGATCCAATTCGTTTGTTTAACTTTTTCATTTACCGCGGGTAATATCGGCACTACGGTAATATATATTGGCGTATTTAAGGCATTACAAACACTGGCAACGCAAGGGTGGAGCGCTGCTACCGCAATAAAACCGGCTGGTCTTTTTGAAATTTTAATTGCGTCCCGCCCTTACGAGAAAATGTTTAAATAACGCTTTTTATCGGCCCTGCCAGAACCGTTAAGTCTAATTCCTGTAGAAGCATTATATATTGAATTTGTAACAACACATAAACTTTTTATTGGCAGCAGCTTTAATTTACTTGGAGCTCATGAAAATAGTTTATGTCTGTTTTGATATCATTGGTTTGCTTCATTCATTCAATGACACCACGTGGGTTACAGAATTGCTTAAATCTCAGGTCTCTTAACAATTACAAGACTTTTATGCGTCGGTGCCTAGAAACAACTATATTTGCTTATCTTATATACTCAAATAACAAATTGCAGGAAAACTAATACATAATTCCATGGCTTTAAACCCTATGGAAAGTATAAGACTATGGATTTGTATTTCTTAATATTGAATTATGATCATAATGGACAAGAAACTATGGTCTTAATGAAGAACAAAAAAACAAAAGAAATCATCTTAATCAATAATACGAAAGTAACTAAGGAAAAATTGTAAAAAAAAACAACTCATACGTGCCTGCGTAAGTAATAAATGCTGTGTTCTATTATTGGTAAATATCACCAGTGGTGGCGATGACTAGTAAACAACACCATTTAGTTTTGTATATGTGTATATCTATTCAGATTAATTGTAGAGAAAAGTTAACATTTGTAACAATTGTTGTAACTGGTGGAAACAATATTGGGATGGTTGGGACTCATATTACCATTCATATTGACACGTAGAATAAAACAGTTAATATGTTTTTACAACTTGATGATAATGAATAATATCGCATTTATACATTCGCGCTCGTATCTCGCCTCGTCACTCGCCGTAGCATTTGCACCTTCGTCCCCACAAGGCGAATAACCATTTACACTTTCAATGACTTCCAGTTGATTTTCGAGAAGCACACGATAGTTTGTCTCGCATTCTGCGTTAGCACTATGAAGGCGAATGACGAACGAACCGACTCGCCACTCGCCTCGCGATTCTCCTCGCCACTAGTGTAATTGCGCTATAATACCTTGAAACTTGTTTCCATGTAAGTAAAGATTGTGTATATACCCAACAATAAATTATTTTATTCTGTGTGTAAATAGTTGCTTCTATACAATTTTGTTTAATTACCCCTTTGCAACAATTACGAGACTAATAATTTATTTACTTTACATAAAAATATTATTCTGAAAAGATGAAGAATATTCCACAAAATATATTACGAAATAACATTTCCCGCTCAATTTTGCAATTGTAATTCTGGGGGTAATTAACCCAACTTGCTTGTGTGTTCGGTTACATAATCACCGCGGATTTGAGGCGGGATGGTTGCATAATTCGTCTGCGACTTCCCCCGATTCGTTCTAAATTACTTTGAGCGAAGTTGAGGAAGTCGGTATTTTTGCAGTTTTACAAATTACTCTTCTTCTGCGTTCTTTGAACTCTAATTAAAATAATCGCCGCTATAACTCATCATAATCCCATGTTTAACACAGTACGCATAGTTAGTAATGAGATTTCAGGCGTGCCTTTGTCTGCAGATCTAATTACAGTTCATAGTTGAGGCTTTCGAATAGAATTATACACTGCTCATACGAATTACAAAACCGGATACGAAAAATGTATATATAAATACCGTGCTACAAATTTCAATTCTCGAGCAGCTTAGTAAATGAACTTCTGACCCTATTAAACTAAGCAATACCTGGTAATTATCGTCAAGTAGCTGCAGTCAATGATCACAAATGCAAGTTGTTTTTCCATTCGTGATGGGTTTTCAATGGAATACAGCATCGTGGCCCGCAATAAAATAAAAACAAAGTGAAGGGTTTCGCGTTTTATTTCTCGGTCGGAAACTATTAATTGCGGCGAGCGATTAATTGTAGATAAAAGCTTGCTGTACAAGTCGGTTTCAGTTCCACGCAAGAAATATAAATATATTCCCGACCTTTCTATCAACTTCACATTTTATTTCAGGCGATAGTAGTGTGTATACGTTTTTATTTCGCGGTGTGGCGTAATTGAAATATCCCGAGCCCCCACAAAAATTCCATTCAATTCCGATTGAATTCCATTTCTTATTTTCCATTTACGGAAAATGGAAAGTTAATTATTCAATTCGGTTCGGGGTAACTTTAATTAAAATTACACTTTACAAGCGCGCCACCAAACTTACTTCCTCGATTTACTTTTATTACACCGAAATTAATTTCGTAATGGTGATAAATTATTAGGAATCGATAGCTAACGAAAATAGAACAATACAACTTTACGCCGCCCATGGTGTAGGTAAAAGAATTTTTGCAGAATTAAATAATCCAATTACTTTAGTACAAAAATTAAATAATCTGCTTTTAATAAAAAATTCTTCAATATACATTTTGTACAAAATCGTAGAAGGATCAAAAGGTACATAACTAGTTAAACCAATACTAATCACTACTGAGTTACATACGACTAGTTTTGTAGTAATACAAAAAAGTATATTTTCAATACTTGATAAATTATTATACAGCTTAGATATTCCTCTATTTTTCTACATAATCGTCATTTTGCTGGATGCATTTCTGCGTTCTGCGTTCTGGCAGTTGTTGTATGCCCATGCATACTAGCTAGCCGCCATATTGTTGAGGAAGCGTTGGACCGATCTTTTCATTCATCACCTTTGTTGAAGCACGAAGCACTTTCCGGCCAAGCGTTCTTTTAACTTAGGAAACAAGTGATAATCACTGGCTGCCAAGTTCGGACTATAGGTGGTTGATGGTGTTGCATCCAAACTATTGCGCGACGGTCGTACGGGCGTTGTGGGGGCATACGCCCTTGCTCAACATTCCTCTTCTCTAAATTACTTTCTAAACTTCAAGCGTAGACGTAATCTTTTCATCAAAATTCCTCAAAGCGTCGAATTCGCAAGGAAGGAAAATATGGATCCGTTTCTCATTTAAGAAAATTTCGACTTATTGGAAAAGACAATCAAGGAATTTGCGCTAGAGAACAAAACATCTGAGATTTTGAACGCAACTTTTGCTTTGATCCTTCTAAAACAAAAATTGTTAGTCAGCGGAATTTCCAGAAACAAGAATGACAAGTGGCCCTGGAAAACTGAATAATACTGATTTAATGTGCTGCAGTGCAAGTGGAGAAAAAGCTTCTCCCCTAATTTTTAAAGGCAAGCATATTTTTGACCAATAGTTAGTACCCCCAGGTAAGGAATTTTCTAATACCACATACGAAGCAACTTTTATTTGGAGGATAGAGTGCAGTTTTCAAAAATGATTTAGAAAAATACTTATAGATGATATGCCACTTATTTAAACGTGGATGTTGTAAAAAAAACTTTCAAACTTTCTTTTCACCTCGTCACCTTTGTTGAAGCACGAAGCACTTTCCGGCCAATTGTTCTTTTAACGTAGGAAACAAGTGGTAGTCACGGGGTGCAAAGTTCGGACTATAGGGCGAGTGGGTGATGGTGTTCCATCCAAACTATTACGCGACGGTCGTACAGGCGATGTGGGGGCATACACCCTTATTCAACATTCCTCTTGTCTAATTCGGAGTCGCCCGTCTGAGCTTTTGGAGTGTCTCACAATACCTGTAAGCGTCTATTGTGATCCCATGAGCCAAGAAGTCGATCAACAATACCGCCTTTCGATCCCAAAACCTAATTGCCATGACTTTTATCGCAGACCCTTCCTGAATGCCGCCATTCACGCGACTGCTGTTGGGCCTCAGGTGTGAAGTGGTACAGCCAGGTTTCGCCTCGTGACAATTGAATCCAAAAAAATGTCTTTTTTATTTGCATAAAGACAAAAAATCAACGCGTAGCCGTTTGTGATCTTCTGCGGGACCGATCTTGCGCATATCTTCCGATATTTTAACTTTTCAGTTAAAGTCCTTTGAATGACGCACTCATTTACGATGATCATGCCACTCATTGTATTTTTTTTAAACTTAGCCACTTGCTACAACCGCAAGAAAACAGCAGAAGCAAAGAACTGAATAATAACGACAAAAGCTGTTAAAAAGTTAATGCTGTAAGAGTCACACAGAATCTTGGAAAAGTGATTCTAGTAGCGATAGAATTACAGACTTATCAAATCTTAAAATAGAAGAGACAATAGATTCCATAGCTGAAAATAGAGAAAAGGAAAAGATAACTAATATAACAAAAATAGAATTCAAGCGGATGACTTTATTTTAGCCAAATTCATTCGGAAAATGAAGATTTACAAAATGTGTATGTCTGATAACATACGTTTCTACGTTTCTAACGAAGAGGTTATTAAAGATTTGCAATTACATAATTTTTAATATTATTGCTTTCAGACTAAGTCTATTTATTAATAATATGGGGTATTAAAGTCAGAGGTAAAGCTATACTGATGAAGATAAATCTCGAAACGCGTATACAGATGGGCAATGACTTGAGTAGTATTTAGATTAGATTTTTTTTTAATTTGAAAAGATTTGTTATACAGGGTGTCCCAGACCATCAGGCTTTTTTGAGAAAACGGCTAGTCGTAGAGAGTTGACAAAAGTCGCATTAAAGAATCGAATGATGATATTATTATTCCGAAAAAACAGTTAGCAGCCCTGAAAGAGGTATCGTTTGAAAGGTCTTTAAAAAACAAGCAAACATCATTTTCTTACTGTCGCCCATTTTGAATAATATCTGATTAAAGTTACTAAATTTCAATTTTCCATGGCTAACTTATTTCAAAAGTTTGCATTTCAAATGATAGTTAAAAATATCAGATGGGTTTAAATTGTCTTCCATTCACTTATACACATTGTTGTCTTTATTTAAGACTTTTATATAAATCACAGATTTACGAATAAATATTTTGTTTTATATTGTTTTATTAAAAGTCAATTGTGGCCAAAAGATTCTCTGGCAAATATACTGAGAAGAATACATTTCAAAATATATTGCCCTTGCCTCGTTTGTGAATCTGATTTCTGTGTCCGAATTACCCCGCACTACCCCACTTGCAACATTCGAAGGTTTAAATGAAAAAAAAAAATAAACAACAAATATTGTTTCCCCATCAGAACACCTACAGACAGGTTTCGACCTTTCAGGTCTCATCACCGCAGTCATTAGCAGTTAGTAGCTGATGAAGAAACGGAAGTTACTATTGGAATGTGAATATTTCAAACATCGTTAAAGCAACAAATGATTCCGCCACTTTGACGTTTTTACCTAGAAAAAAAATTAAAATTGGTTTAAGTTAAGCCCTACTACGATGGTGTTCAAGTAGATACTTCAACAATCATAACTTATAGAAATTCAATGGTTACAATGGTGACTTTTTAACTTTTGAGATGCACTTACCCCAAGGTACCTAAATTCCAACCCTTTTGAGGGCGTATGGATACCGTGAAAGAAATCAAAAGAAATAATCCAATATTGACAGCCCAAAAATTATAACGCGCCCCGGCGCCGTCACCAAAATATTATTTGCGGTCAACTAATGAGGGAGATCGTTTTTACAATCTTTAGATTTTGCTAGTTAATTTTAAGAATGCGGAGGGAATTAATTTATATAGTATTGTTATAATATTTCACGATCGACATAAATCTTACAAAATCTACAGAAAAGAAATAAATCATTTGTTGACTCATTCTGTAGATTATAAAATGCTTTTTCTTTTGGTTACACAGTTTCAGTCACACGTGTTTTTTAAACGATTAGTTATTTGATAAAATATAAAATATAAAATTGAAATAAATAAGTATAAGTGTATAATAAAGATGTCAATATTTCAACATTTCGCATGATAGTTAGCTATTTTTTTCCTCGAATACGATTCATATTTATTTATATTATCCTTATAATTTTAGATACATTACCTAAGAAACGATTCTGTGGCAATAATACGAACTAAAACTATGGTTATTAAGGTTTAGACTTATTTCGAGCTGCGTAGTATTGTATGTATTTTTATCTGTTAATTATGTGGGGTAATGGATGTAATAATATTCGATATTTTATTTTGTGCCCCATGTACGATTTTAGGTCATCAATTGTTGTTGATTGTATATTTTTGTGGTTGTGTTTTAGTCAGGTATGTAATATTATGTAATTGGTATTGATTTAAATAATGAATGTTTAATAATGCTGATAGTGGTATTATATTGAGGCTTAGAATGTTGCGAGCGTGTAATTGAGTATTTGATGTAAAGTTGTGTTTTATTAAGGGTAATAAAAAATGCATGTGGATGGGTGCAGGCACCGGTAATTGGAAATAGTACGTGTTTCAGGCGAACCCTTTGCAAGATTAATTTACTTGGCTATGCTTGGTCTGGCGATGGCAATATTTACAGTTAATCCAACTTGTTTCAATTTAGATTTAAACTGAAAAAAAACATTAGTTTTTGTGTGTGTTTGTGTGGCTTAGAATTACGCCGATAAAGTATTGTGGCGTTTAAAAAGATTACCTTGAATCATACACCTTCTCCATAAATTTGACTCTCGAAACCACGATAATTTAAACGTTACCTTGCGAGGCAATTTGTAACCGTATTTCATATACAGGAGAAGTCATGAAAGGAGCCGAAGGGGAAATATTTGAAGGAATTGCCGCTTAATAAAAAATACTACTCCAAGAATCGATACAGGTAATAACAAGAATAATTATTTCTTTTTTTACGTAAAGTTATGTAGTTTATTAAATTGAATTGAAAACATTACTTTACTTGAAATATTATAAAAGTTGTTGACACAAGTTTCAGGTAGTTACAAACTGATGAATTATTGAATGTATAGCATCTTCATGATTATTTATATTTGTGGAAAGGATTTTTCTCAATCCTTGTAGTGGATGGCCGGAAATGGACAAGTAGGGAGAAATGTATATATTTTCTGGATTCTAGTTCTTGTGGCATGTATATGACAGTCGCTGACAGCATACGAAATGCCGTGCATATCGGGCCAGGTGAACGGTATGTGAAGTGTACGGATTTCTGGGACATATCAAATTACAGTATGTCTGTAGCCATTTGCTGGGCTCGTATGGATTCTGACGTTTTCAAAAAATAGCCGGATTTTTCGCACCGGTCCACTATTGACTTTTTACACAGGCGTTATTTTCTTAAATTGTTTTCTTGTATCCTCCCATAATGTATCATTCGGGGAGGTAAGCACAGAACACAATACAATTGTATTTTTTTTTTGCTACTCAAAGTTGAAGTTGCGGTATTTTCATGTTACGTTCGCCCCATTGAACGTTAAAGGAATTCATCAACACGTTAAAATATTAATATTACGGTTCTGCGTCCGTTATTTATTTAAAATATTAGGAATGTCGCCGTTCTGCACGAGTTTACGGGGTAGAGTTTCGATATGTTGGTGATATATTAAGGAGGGTGTGGCGCAAATTGCACCGGGGGCAAAAAATATAAATCCTGCTTTACGCATTTCGGCCTGCAGTTGTTCCAAATTGAGATAAACAGACTACGTAAAAGTTTTCTGAATTTATTTGCGTTGTTTGTTGTGTAGATAATATAACAGATAGAGGCTCCTAAGGTAATTTCTTGGTTGTTAGTTTTGTGACGTAGAGCGTATTTCTATTATGAAATGGTGGTAGAATTCGATGAGGAATTCACGGCGTCGCTGCTCACCCACAAAAGTCATCGCACAATATTTGATCGAAAACGCTTTAAGAGTTTTATAAATACTGTTTATTTCTAGCGCCACTACATTCCCATCTGTTTCATTGAAATTAAAATGAAATTATGCTGCGAACAAATACGCCCCCACTCCACATAAATCTTTATCGATTTATGATTATGGGGCCATTATTGCCAGTTTCAAACAACATCAAACGCTTCCCCACGTTTAGATTCTCACTTCGATAACAATTCAAATCCAACTCTTATACCAACAAATAATTTCCATCATAATCACTATGGAGATTCGCGCATAGCGATAAGGCGCCTATAAATCGATTTAAATCAACAATTATTTTACAAATTTAGCGATGGCTTACAAAGTTAAGGCCCTTATTCTATTTAAAAAGGAGAAAGGCTTTAGCGTATCACACCGGAAAGATGGATGACAATCTCCAAACTGAACATTTTATACGTACGTAAATTTTATGCAAGCCCACTCGTATTTTTTATGCAACGAGCTTATATCCTTACTCGGTGAGAGGATGTTTTTTTGTAGGAACAGTAACAGTATTTTTAGAAGTAGATTACAGAAGATAGAGCATGTTTAAATCTGGAAACCCCCTATACCCGAGCACGCATCAAAAATTGAATCATCCTAACTTCATATCCCCCACTAATCCTTTCAACGGGTAGAGACGTAATTCCTACCGAACAAATGCCTGCTACCTGATACAGAAAAAAATTATACCCCTGAAATTGTATTATTGTAAACAATCGATAAATGAAAACAAATTTAACTCGATCGATACGGCGACTTAATTAGGGTAATAAAAGTGTCTTGAGATTTACTGATTACTACTTGCGGTCTTTTAAAGGTTGGCATTTAATTAGTGGATTTAATTACGTCTTTATACAACGATCACTAAACTGAAACTATACATATACGCTCTGTCTGGAATAATTAAATTTTTGTACTCGGCAGCGTGATTCAGTCATTCCATATAGCGAAGGAAATTGTTTGCGCAATAGTTTTAATGGACTTTAAACCTTCAACCTTATTAATTGATAAGGATCTATGAAAATGGGACCCTGAGTGATTTGTTTATGTACAAACTTAATAGCCTGGAGCAAACAGCACTTTCAACCTTCATGAGCTTTTCCGGCATGTAAGATGCAACTATAGTGTACACCACACCAAAAATGTATAACGAGAACTTTTTAATACCCCACAGCAAGGGAATTATTAATTAATCGTCAGCTAAGTGAAATTTTAAATATTAGAATATCTGAAAACTCACACAAACACGGTTTGTTTTACCACAGCACGGATTTTATTTTAATTCTAATCGCAAAGTAGATCTAAGTTGATCGTAAAGTTTTATAGCATTTGGTGTAGTTAGAATTGCAACTTGTAAGCATTGCAAAATCAAGATCCGCTGTTTTACGACGTCTTCCCTACCAGTCAAAAATGTCAAAATCGCGAGCGATCGGAACGTCTCTCAGAATGGAGTGATCGCAATCTCGACAGTAACAAATCGCACTACTCTATTTGATCCGGCGTTAATCCTCCGATTGCGAGACATCCACTATTGATTCCGAGGAAAAATTAAAATTCAATCTTAAGCGTGCCCAGTGTGTGTGGATTAAAATTAAACTTTAAAATACACAAAAGATACCGCGCGTGCAAATATTTCCCCTACATACATTGCCGGCCGTAATCTTTCCGCAAACAAATCATATCACCCCATCTTTATTGACTAACAACAATTAATATACTCTTTTGCTGAATACAAACTCGCAACTTTTCATAAAACCTACTTCTTCGCCTCCAACGTATACATTAGGCCGTGCCTGTTTGCCGAAGCGAAAAGTAAATTGAGCGGGCGCTAGTTCGCTCAAATTTGTTTGATATTTCATTTCATCACACCCTAGTGTACAGGAAGTGCGCGAATCACCGGAGATTTTTTCTAAAAAAAAAAAATAATGGACGCGCCTCTTGTTTGTCTTTAAAACTTAAACACGGCAAATTCGCTTGTTCACATACCCTGCGGCAATTTTATCGCTGAAGAAATGACTTTTAAATATTGCACTAACATTAAATTGTTTGCATGCGGTGGTTCAATATTTTTATTAGGGTGCTTAAATGTTTCCGACAAATACACTTTTTACGTGTGCTTTGCACCATAATCAAATCTCGCACCATTTTGTAAATACTGTTCGAATATTAAAATTTTTGTTATAGCCAAGCTGCGAACAAATTGAATTTATTTTGGCCATTTTACATTTTACAAATGCAAAGCCGGTACTGTGGAAATTTACGGGAGCGGTATTTACGATATTTACGGATTTTATACTTTTTCAATTGAAATGAAGCATACTTTTTTGGAAATCAGTTTGCCCTAAAATATCCCTGTGTTAATTGGCGATTTTCGGATACTATTTCCATGCCATCTCCCGTACTATAATTCCCACGAGTAAATGCTATAGATAAATAGTTTTTGGAATGAATAGCTTCACATGATTAGGAACAATTTTTCTAAAACCGTTTTAAGATCAAATAGAGTGCATTTCTGTATTACAATAAAATAAATAATGAAATTAGACAATAATTTATACTGAAAGTTGGCTTGTACAAGACACAACGATAATTTTAAATAAAATTAGATAGAGGTATTAATTTTTTTTACTTTTAAGTACAAATTTTCAATAAATGTTCTTTTCTATTTTAAGTTGAGACAACCTCACTTATTGTAGATTTATTAAAAATAAATAATAAAGACGAAAAATAGCCTGAATACATGAATATTCAGCCTGTTCGTGACTCTGCAACATTAAGTTTTACTAAGACTACAAACAAATAACTTATTGAAACAACTACTTCCCTGGCTAGTACCACGCCGAATATTGAATGATACAAAAAAATATGCATGTTATTACTAGTACTACTATTTAATAACATTGGTTTAAGATCGTTTATTTCTACGTACAGGACTAACTTCGAAATTATACTAAAATTAAATGTGAAACTTTAAACTGTAAATGTTATTATTAAAATAAAAAAAAAACAGAAAATATTTTGACATGGACACACAGTGCTAAACCTATTTAGTGTTATTAGATGAAACAAACTTGATAATAATATGGGCTACGTTCCCGACGCCAAAAAAAAAATTGATAATAACTAAATATACCACTGAATTGTAAAATATATGAAAATTAAGTAACCGGCCATTTACAGACGCGTTTCGAGATTTATCTCTCATCAGTGCAGCTTCGCTTTTTGAATTTAATGTACGAACAGGCTGAATATTCATAATCATTTTTCGTCTTTATTATTTGTCTTTTTTATTTTGTGAAACTCGTGACGCGGGTTTATGTTTAAGAGTTTGGAAGAGATTTCAATAAACATGTATTCTATTTGATTTTAGTTAACAAATAAACAAATGTATTATTATTATTATTCGTTTTCTCGGTTTAGGATTTGTGTGCACGGGCATCGCCAAGTGCACAATTTTTTTTATTATTTAGTGTTTTCGGGTTATCTTATTATTAAACAAATCATCTATTCAAATCCACCACTTGTCGATTTTATTAATACTAAAGCGTAAAATCATTGTTTCATGAGTTTTTTGTTTTTTTGTTTCCTTTTAGACTTTTATTAAGAATAACAACCAATAATCGTGTTTGTAGTAAAGAAAATTTTGAACCGAAGGGTGGTTGGTGGGACCTATCCTATAATCCATTGGTCTCCAAACTTTTTCCATCGCGGGCCATATATACAATTCTTCATAACCTACTAGGCCGAGATATGATCAATTTGATAACCAATTTCAAAATCTATAACAAAAAATCGTTGTAGAATTTTAAAATGTGACATTTGCGGAAAATGTAACGCTTGCCGCGGGCCGAACTCGATGAGGTCGCGGGCCGTATTTGGCCCGCGGGCCGTAGTTTGAAGACCCCTGCCGGTACAATCCAACCAGTAGAACATACGCCTAGGTTTCTGTAAAGGAAACAATTTACGACAGAAGTGCAGAATTAAAAATTCTCATTTTGTTTAATTCATTAATTCATCTTTGCAAAATCGTTTTTAATATTTAACTGGTTGGATTATAGGATAGGGACCACCCACCAACCGCCGGTTTTATGAATACTTATGCTTAAAAAATCATTATTTAGTAAATGATTTTTTTTCGTTTTTCGAATTTCATTAAAAACAGCAAACCAAAAACAGTATTTGTAGAGAAAAGAAGTTTAAACCGAAGGGTGGTGGATGCGCCCTGTACTATAATTCAACCAGTAAAACACATGCCTAGGTTTCTATAAAAGAAATAATTTACGACAGAAGTGCAGAATGAAAATTTCTCATTTTATTTAATTAATTAATGAATCTCTGCAAAACCGTTGTTTATTATTTAACTGTTTGGATTAAAGGATAAGGCCCACTCACCACCCACCGGTTTTATGAATACTTAAGCTTAAAAAATCATTGTTTGGTGAAAATTAATTATTTTCGTTTTATCAAATTTTATTAAAAATAGCAACCAAAAACAATATTTGTCGAAAAGAGAGGTTTAAACTAAAGGGCGGTGAGCAATCCCTATCCTATAATTGAACTAATAAAACACATGCCTAGGTTTCTATAAAAGAAATAATTTACGACAGAAGTGCAGAATTTAAAATTCTAATTTTGTTTAATTTATTAATTCATCTCTGCAAAACCGTTGTTTATTATTTAACTGTTTGGATTATACGAGTAGTATAAGGTGCGCCTTATACTACTCGTATAAGGCGTCACCCTCCGGTTTTATGAATACCTCAGCTTAAAAAATCATTATTTGGTAAAAATGATATTTTCAAATTTTATTAAAAACAGCAACCAACAGTATTTGTAGAAAAGAGAAGTTTAAACCAGAGGGTGGTGGGTGGTCCCTATCCTACAATCCAACCAGCAGAACACACGCCTAGGTTTCTACAAAAAAAAAGTTTACGACACAAGTGCAAAATTTAAATGTCTCTCTTTGTTTAAATTATTTATTCATATTTGCAAAACCCTTGTTTATTATTTACCTATTTGTAGTGTAAGATAAGGACCACCCACGACCCGCCCGTTTAATGAATACTTAAGCTCAAAGTCATTGTTTGGTCAAAATGTAATTTCTTCGTTTTTCTTAGAGCTTTATTAAGAGTAGCATTCTAGAACAGTGTTTGTAGTAAAAACAAGATTGAATGGGAGGGTGGTGGGTGGGCACTATCATACAATTCAACCAGCAGAACACACGCCTAGGTTTCTACAAAAAAAAAGTTTACGACAGAAGTGTAAAATTTAAATGTCTTTCTTTGTTTAAATTATTTATTCATATTTGCAAAACCCTTGTTTATTGTTTACCTGTTTGTAGTGTAGGATAGGGACCAGCCACCACCCGCCCGTTTAATGAATACTTAAGCTTAAAGTAATTGTTTGGTCAAAATGTAATTTATTTGTGTTTCATAGAGCTTTATTAAGCGTAGCATTCTGGAACAGTTTTTGTAGTAAAGACAAGATTGAACGGGAGGGTGGTGGGTGGGCACTATCCTACAATCCAACCAGCAGAACACACGCCTAGATTTCTACAAAAGAAATCGTTTACGACAGAAGTGCAAAATTTAAATGTCTCTCTTTGTTTAAATTATTTATTACTTGTTTGTAGTATAGGATAAGGTCCACCCACCACCTGCCCATTTATTGAATACTTAAGCTTAAAATCTTTGTTTGGTCAAAATGTAATTTCTTCGTTTTTTTTTAGGGTTTTATTAATAATAGCATTCAAGAACAGTTTTTTTAAATCATAATTTATTTAACGTACGTATAAAATATTAAGTCGATGAAGTTGAAAGTTTATAACATACATGTCTCTTCTTGAATATTAATTGCAGTATTCAATAATAAACCCTTTTTTTGATTTTCTCCATACGAAGTACAGGGTGGTCCATAAGTCACAGAGGAGTTTGATAAGATAATAACATTTTTTGATTATCAAATTTTTTCTTTATTGCATTTATTTAGTGTAGGCTATATTTGATGGAAAAATGTACAATTATGCAGCAAAATTATAAAAATATATTTCGAAAATCAACAAACGTAACGAAAATATCATCGACGCCAGAGATACGCCCTTAACAGGAATAATTCGTTGCTTTGTTGCACGTTTCTAATTGCACTCCCTCAAACACACCTCACAGATTATCATCGGACCTTACTTCTTGGAAAACATTAATAACAACACTGTTACGGTAAATTGGGAATGTCCTGCAATAGAGGACAGACCCAATATGTGGTTTTAGCGCTTGTCATATGGCTGAAACTTTTAAGGGACATTTTTGGGTTGTGAAGATTTGCAATAAATTGGTCGGCACGATCTCCGGAGCTCCTGACTATTTCTAATGGGGTTAGCTGAAAAGTAAACAAGCCCCGGACAATCCAACAACTGAAGAACAATATTCATGCCGAAATTAGGGCCTTAACTTTAACGGTTGTTGGCGAATTTCAGTTTTCTCTCACTCGTCCAACAGTTTCTCCTATTCCAGTTTTATTTCTCGCCTCGATTAGTTGTTTTAGTTTACATATCATCTTGTTCCTTTTCTCTGCCCTGTTTGTTTTTAATTCTTAGTTATGTAAATAATTTTTAGGATCACTATGAGTTCATTGTCTCATTTTACTCCTAACTATTATTTGATTTGCCATTTTTTCGGAAACATTACATCCATTAAAATTAAAATTGAAAACCTTTATTTGTAAATAAACGAAATTGAGACGAAATGTGATTATTCATTCTTTATTTTAATAGTAGTACTATTAATAACATGCACATTTCTTTTCATTTCAGGGAAGTAGTTGTTTCAATAAGTTATTTGTTTTTTAGTCTTTATAAGACTTAATTTTGCAGAGCTACGGATAAAATATTCATATGTTAAGGTTACTTTTCAACAGTAATGTATCTAGGGCGGTTTCATTATCGGTTAATAAATTCTTGCATATTTTTGAGAGTTCATTGTCTGACGAAATGATATTTGTTGTCTAATTATTATTGACGAGGCAGCAAATCCATTTAAGGAGGGATATCTCCTTTGGCAATGAATTCACGAATAAATGTGCGTATTTATTATATAATGAAAAGTAAGCCCAGGGTGCATTGTACTTTCGCGTTTGTTTCATTTACTCAAGGTTAACACTATTCCATGTGTTTATATTCGGGGTTGCTATGGATGACGGGTGTTTATTGCGATAATTAATCCCTAAAGATACAACAGACGTTATGATTAATCATTGGTTTATTTTGACCGAATGAAGATGTACTATTAGTTCAAACTATAACATCACGCTGAAACGAAAGAAATAATCGTCTATTTAGTTTATGACTTCTATTCATAGTTTTAGTTTTCCTCGTGATCCAGATATTGAAATTATAACATTTTCCTCGAAACACAACAATATTGACCGAGAGAATAATTTATTTACAGTAATTAAATCGAAGAAATATACTCAATGACATGGCAATCGCAACACCAAGAAGGAGCAGGCATTTTTTGACCAAACTTGCCAGAAACGTTTCACTATTAAAAGGTATTCATTAATTAAAATTTCCTTCATATGGATCAATAAGTCATGACTTATCGGACGGTCCTGACTTTTTCTAACAATTTTATCACGTGTATGGTTTGCGAGATTTCCTTCAGTTCTTTATTGTTGTCGCTTGTGATCAAGTTAGAGGTAGTGATGCCTAGAATGCGCAAACGTGGAAATTACCGGCAATTCAGCGATTTCGACAGAGTTGTATTGTAAAGTATGTTCATTAAAAAAAAAATCTCAAGTGTGCCATGATTTTTTAATTTTAAAAATTTAAGTTGGTAACACATATTAATTATGTTACTTCTCAAATTTAAACATTAAACTGTAGTCAATTTATAGATACTTACGTTAAAATTGTCACTATAAAATTATATTAAATGTTGTATGTGCCTTCCTTCTTCTTGAACACAAGCCTGAACTCTTCGTCGCACACCCTCCATTACGCTCCGCAATAACACTGGATTATTGTTAATTTCTATAAATTTAACTCGATTTCGTTGCCGCATGTCTTCTGGATTGTGTACTGGTTGTGCATAAATACAATTTTTCAGGTATGGCCACAAGAAAAAATCGCAATGAATCCGTGCATTTCGACTTATTTGAATTTTTTTTTCCTCCAAAATGGCCAAATTATCCACTGTGCAATGAGGAGTTGCTCTGTCTTGATGAAAATATCCACTTTGCAGTTCGTCATCATTTAATTCATTTATAAAAGGCAATACAATTTCTGTACGATAATGGTTTGCAGTTATCGTACGTAAAATGAATGCACGGTTATTGAATTTTTATTATTAATAATAATAAAAATAGGATTTTATTTTCAAAGAATATCGGTCCAACTAGTCTTCTCCCACTAATCGCTGCCCAAATGCCAACTTTCTCTTGATGTAGTGGTTTCTCTCGATATATACGAGGATTTTCATCCGACCAAATTCTCATAGTTTGGGAATTAATGTACCCATCCTTGTAAAACCAAGCTTCATCGGTAAAAAAAGTAATTTGTAAAACATCCTCGTTTACATTTTGTAAAAACCACTGATAAAATTCCAGTCGTCTGGGGTAATCAACAGGTAATAACTCTTGCACCGATGTTATGCGATAAAGGTATACTTGCAAATCTTTTCGTAGAAGCTTGTGGCATGTTCCTACCGATACATTCATTTGCTGTGACAAATGACGCAGAGAAGTCGTAGGTTCAACTTTCAAAATTTCTTGGGCTGTGTTAATAGCATCTTGAGTTCATTTAACTGGTCTACCACTTCCTGGTTTACGGAGAATACTACCCGTTTTACGAAATAATACAACAGATCGTGATAAGGTATTTTTAAATTCATCATAAATAATGGGCACGTTAGGAAATTCTTCCCGAAACTCTGCTAGGTGCGTCGAATAAATGCACCCAATTTCCGTCCACTTTAGTCCCATTTCGGAAATAACTTTCAATTAGTAGAAACGTTTTTTGCTGGTTGCTGTAAACCATTGTGCACGGAATAATTGTGATCTGACGTTTAGATGTCAATTCCTAACAAGTGTGCCAACTTAAATTTTTAAAACGAAAAAGTCATGGCACACTTGAGGTTTTTTTTAATGAACATATGATAGGATTGCGCGAAGGCGATTTATCGTTCAGAGGAATTGCAAATTGCACCATCATCCGCTGCTGACAGTCATGAACTAATGAAGGTCAGGAATATCGCCGAAGAGGGACCGGGCAGCGAAGAAGAACAAATGAGGTGCAGGACCGCCATCTTTGACTTATGGCAACAAGGGACCGACTCTTCAGTACCAGATCAATTGCCGATGAATTGTTAGGTAACGAAGGTCATCCTGTAAGCCTTCGAATGGTTTACCGACAAATCCGTGCTTGCGGTTTGCAATCCTAACGACCACATTTGGTGTTACAACTAACGGCTCAACACAAACGTTTGGAGAGGTATATGTTGGCAAAGGATGAGTGTCAGACGAAGACGTGGTAAACGTCTCAATATTGAATTTTCTGTTGTGAGGCCTGTGGGAATTATGGTATGAGGTGCTATAACTTATGGGAGTGGGTCTCATTTGGTATTCATTCAAGGCAATATGGACGTCCAGTGATATGTGGATGAGGTGGTAGAACCCCATGTTCTTCCATTTCTTCGGCAGTTGGAAGACCGACTTGTCCAGCGGATAATACCCGTCCCCATGTTGCAAGACGTTCTATGGACCGATTTGTAGAGGATAGTGCCATGGTCAACCCTATCACCCGATTCTATTGCCCATCGCGCATGTTTAAGACATTATAGCGAGAAGACTGACCAACTTGCTGCATCCTCCGCACATGCTGCGAGCTCTAGAGCACGAATTACAGGAAATCGACCATCTGATAGAATCGATGCCACGAAGAGTGGGGGAGTGTGTAACCAAGGGGAGGGGGGGGTGTACCAACCCTTTAATAATTAAAAAAAATATGTTTAAATTTTGTTCTTTTGTTATTTTTCAAATTTTTTTAATTTTAATCAATTGATACCTTTTAATAGTTAGTGTGTTAAAAAAATTCCAACTGCTTCTTGGTGTTGCGATTTCCATGACACTAAGTATAGTTGCTCCGTATATTGTAGTTTAATTTTTCTATTTACTTTAATTAGCAATACGGATCATTTAGGATTTCAATTTTTTGACCAACTTCCATTAGCAATTTCTTGAACTATGTCTATCCAATTTCGTCTGGTTCTAATTCCAATCATTTTCGAAACCCTTTATTACCGTCTTTAATCATGTTTTGGGGTATTTCTCTCCTCTGAACCTTCCCCTAATATACTGGCTTGTTGAAGGTACCGTTTGTCCTTTTCTGCTGCTTATTATCCCGTGCGATTTACTGATTCAAACTCTTTCCTATTTTATGAAGAGTATTTTTGCAGATTGAGTCTTTTTGCCGCTGTAACAGTAATCTGGCCTATATGTAATGATGTGGATATTAATGAAATCTCTTTTTTCTAGTATGAATATCTGATTTTTACATTAACTTGAATTTTTATTGTATTTCATTTATCTGTTTTTCTTTTAGGTTTCAAATGATACAGTTTATTGAATACTGTTCGCTTATTTTTCTAATTTCTAAGTTGTTGTGTGTCGAGACTTTTAAATGGGATATTGATTAAGCTGACTGCAAAGTGCAATGGAACACCATTACTTTGGTGACAATGCAGTGTGTATTTGATGCTAGCACTTCATAGCTTTAGTAATTAAGGAACTTTCCGACAGTACACGTGCTCTGACAGGAACATTAACTGTCTTGCGAGCCAGCAGTTTATAATGCCTTCGCATTTATTGTGCCCTTCTATACTTGTATATATATAGAACAATTTTACAGGGCCTGGTTGTAAAATTTTAATACAAAATATGCGTATGTTCACGTCCCGCTTTTTGACATTCGTCCTTACACTAAGAAGATATACTTAAAATATAAATGTCCACGAGGTCTTGTTCCCTGCAGCGAGGTAATAAATAAAAATACAAAAAGGCTGAAGGCAGGCAGTTTATGTCATTGTGAGCTTGAGATCGTAAAAGTAAGGACAAGAATTGGGCTCGTCGATATGGCCTTATTGTAATTTGATGAGGGAGCAATTCGCGTCTTTTTTTGATAACCAAAACGAACTAGTAAACTCCAAGTATACAGGAATATATTTACACTGTTATGTGGTACGTTTCAGCAGAGCCATCTGTAGAGTGTACACGTATAATGTGAATATACTGCTATTCGGTCGGTTTTATTGTAAGATATCTAAGGGTAGTAAGAAGAACGTTTTTAATTGAAGAAAAAGTGACGGCATTGGGGGAAAGCAGAAGGGCGCGTACGCAGATGTTCGTTGGAATTTAAGAGAGGAAATTGAGAAATCTAAAACAAATCTCGTTACAATAAAGCGGAGAGAATGGCGTACCATTGGAAAAAAGGGAAACAATAGATGATGATTTTAACGCTGGGTGATGGAGTGTTATTCCTTTTAAATTTACGGCTGGTTATCCCTCTCGTATAATGCATCACCGTCAATATAGGATAATTTTTAAATCAATATTACTAAGAAAATTACATATATTAGCGTGACGTGATAGGGCAATGAATTGCCATCAACGTCTGAATTGATTTCTTGTTATCCTGAGGATTGTTGATACTAGCATAAATTAGGGCAGGTTATATTTTTCACACTCCCTTGAGGCTTTCTAACCGATAGTGGCGTGCCTTCTTACACCCCCCTCGGGACATTTCGTGCCGTTAAACACTTCATTTTAATCTCAGCGGCGACGTTAATCCTCAATCTTAACATATCGGTAGTTTCGCACTAAAAATGAAAAAAATAAATAACACTCCAATTCATCACCGTAATTCACTCGTTAAGAGCGTGACGTCATTCGAAATGACAAGAGGCGTCATGTATTCGCTAACCATGAACGCGGATATGAAATGTAACCGAATGACCTAAAACAGGGCATTATGTAACGCGAAAAAGGGACGAATGACACTTCGCAAAATTGCGTTGCACACGGACTGCATTACCTTAAGTGGTATTGTTTTTCTGTTTACACCGGGAAATAAATAAGTTGCGGTGTGGGAATGATTTATCAAGCTGAAATCTTCGGTCTTTCCAGAATGCGCCCTCTATCTTCACATCTGCTACAACTCCATGGATTTTACTCAGTCCGGGGTCGAAAACGGATGCTTTGGATTTACCTTTATCTCGAGAAACCGACATACTTTTTATTTATTGATTTAAAACTGAAACAATCTTCCGAGACACACAATTATTTATGCCAGTACGACCTACTTGCAGTTTGGAGATGAGTTATACGAAACACGAACTTGGTGTAAAAGCCTTTAGAAACCTCGTTATTAGACAAAAGGTAACATGAGGACTCTGCATAACGTAAAGTCGCCCTATTTCATGGGCCTCGCAAACGTTATTTCAAATGTAATAACACGGCTTTTTGCATCACCTCGCAAGCACTGTAACAAATTTCATTTTTTATGCATTGGTCCCACGTTGCCAGTGCTGCAAGACGCACGTCCTACGTAACCGCTTCCATTGTCCGGATTTAATGAAGGGATATTTGGGTGTAATATACGTGTTACGTAAGAGTGACACTTAGATTACCTTGAAGGGCCCCGCTGCCCCAGTCCTTGTGATACGCCTCGCTCCAAGCACCGTCGCTCCAATTAGAGACACACTAATTAGAAGAGACTGGACCTCCGCCCCTACCTGGATTCAGCCGGAAAGCTGCAATCAGTCAACCTACAGCCGAAACTGAACGCCGGTTATGAAGTATTTACGGAATTTCGGATGTAATTTCTTAACACAATCAACTAACAAGGTCTGGATTATTAGATTCAACAAACGGATGGCTGCACTGATTTGCTGACCTCAGGTTATAAGTTATAAACAAATAGTACTTTCTCTTTAATTTCGAAAATGTTTTCTATTTATGTTTTTACCAGATCATGCAGTAATACTGTTGAATTAATGAACCAAATTCATTCAATTTGAAGTTTTTAGTTAAAATGTGCTTGGACCATTAAACCATATTAACAATTACCCTACTGAAATTTAGCTGAAATACACATTTTGTAATCTTCTTTGGACTGATTGATGATAGCGCCCAAAATTGTGTTTAATACTCTGATGTACAATTTCAAAGGTGAGTACTAGTATAATACATACAATGGCAAAATATAAGGTGCAATGACAAATCATATCCGATCTGGAAAACATCGAATATTGCATGCAGATTTTTTCAAAGAATATTTCAAACCTTTATAACATATTTGGCATTGTCGCTTAAATACGTTACCTTCGAGATCAACAGTTCGTAGATTGTCTAGTGTATTTACGTTTGAAAGCAAAAGCTTTATAGAGAGGGACACAATACATTTATTCCGACAAAAGACAACAAGTAACTGAAGAGAGGTCTTTCAGCCTTGTGCAATAACAATTATTTAGATATACAAATTTTGTAAAAAAACAGTTTAGTAAGCATGAATGATCGAATCTGCTAATGATTTATCCGTTCGTCTAGGACACCGGTTCTTAACGTGGGCCATAGCCCCCCCCTGGGGGCCACAGAGTATTTCTTAGGTAGCCTAAGATTCTGAGTGGGCCACGAAAATTCGCTTCAACGATAACTTACAAATATAAAAAATACATTATTAAAAAAGTAAAATTCCCAGTATGTGGTATTTAGATGGTACTGGATAGACCATCAAAACTTGGAATAGTTTTGCGGATTTTTTTAAATTGATTAAACCCTATTTCATTAATATTGTAATGAAAACTAACCTAAGTTATAGTACCACCATAGTACCAGTTAGCCTAGTTTTTATAAACAACTGGGATAGTTTTCGGAAAAGTTGAAATAGGTCATTCAGTCACTAGTCGATTTAAGAGAAATAAAAATTTCCAGTCTAGCGAATATAAAGCAAAAATTATTGTGTAACTCGGTCGGTTACTTAGCAGTAACGAATTCTGTATAATCGATGGCCTATTTCAATTTTCTTGGAAACTATGGCTGTTTTAGTTTTAAAAAAGGGATAACCGGTACTATTGTACCCTGTGAACAGAGCGTGTGGTTGTGAAAATTTTAAAATATTTTAAAGCTTGAAAATAATATAAAAGTAGAAAAAATAAAAATACACAAATTTAGCAATAACAAATTCTGTGTAATCGATGGCCTATTTCAATTTTCTTGGAAACTATGGCAATATTAGTTAAACAAGGGATAACCGGTACTATTGTATCTTGTGAACAGAGCGAGTGGTTGTAAAAATTTGAAAATATTTTAAAGCTTGAAAATTATATAAACACGCGAAAATTTTCCCAAATCACCTAAAATTCATTTACAATTATAATTCTGCAAAAACCACCAAACACCACATTTCTAGATTTCAGTAGAAATCTTTGCAAAGTAGATTTTAAAACTATTGGCTTGAAAACATTTAAAAACAATTGCTCACGACTGGGACTTTTAAAAACCTCTTTTAAAACTTATTTACTCTGCAAGAAATTTGAAAAACTCTTGCCTAGATTTCGAAGTAACCCCCCGTAAAAAACTTCCGACGGCTAGAAAAAAATGTGAAAACAATTTCCAGAGACTTGCAACTCTATGCATTTACTCAATACAAATTAGGTATTATGGTTCTCTCAAAATTTTCAAGCACCCTAGATTTTGAGATAATCCTTTGGTAACAAAGTAAAAATTTTAAAACATTTTATGGCTTGAAATAAATATAGAAATATTTGTGAACGTCCTAACACTTTTCAAATTTACTAAAAAAACATGTAATTAAAATTTTGCAAAAATCTATAAATCTCACATAACGAGATTTTGAAATAATCACTTGCGAACAAAGAGTAAGATTGTAACAATTTTGTAAATTTTAATGGCTTGAAAAGAAAATATAAAAACAATTTCCGTCGACTTGGAACTTTTCAAATTTGCTCAAAACGCAGTCACAATTATTTTTCTGCAAAAATCTACGAACACCCCACCGGCATATTTCCAAATATTCCCAGGCACAGAGCGTAAAGTTGAATACAATTTAAATACATTTTATTGGCTAAAAAAATATAAAAACAATTACCATCGTCTTATAACTTTTCAACCCCAGATTTTGAAAAATTCCAAAAGCTAATTCATATTTATTTTCATGAAATCAATTTGAAATATTGTTCTTCTGCTAAATTATTCAATATATACTAAAACTTTTGATGGCACTATCTAGTACCATCTAAATGAAATCATTTAAAAAAATTGGATTGAATTGAATTTTGTAAAAAGGGAAGGGGTCATGGATGAATCTTGTTTGTGGGGACCAAGCGTGAAAAAAAGGTTGAAAAACACTGGTCTAGGGATCCAATCGGTTTTTTAGGGTTTTGAGAAATTCATACGGTCGATATTTATTTGAATTTTGATTGGGCATTAGTACGTTTGGTTATTAATTTATCCCTGAGATTAAATAATTGTAGCTTATATGTGTACTTAACGATAATAGTTAAAACTCTATTAATAATTGGAGTATACATAGCGTAATATATCGTAAAGATTTGGTGGCCAAATATATTTTATCCAATAGACTGAAAGCCTTAGGCGCCAGACATTTATAAGTGTTAGAGGCGCAACGATCTCGCCAAAAATGTACGGTTTTTTAATAATTTCATAACGATTCACTTCTAGCCCAAGGCGCTCTAAATCTTAAAAACTTCTTTGGGGAAATGAAGAAAATTCATAGTAATTTTGCACAGACTACTCCGGAGAAACTAGTGCTAACCGTTTTATTTGTTTTTTGGCATTCAATCCTTAACGAAATGTTTACTATCTCCGTACGAAATACGAGAAAGTATTGTTTTCGTGATATTTTCCGAATTCGAAATTTCAACAGATATTCAGACTATTCCCGAGAAACTAGTGCTAACCGTTTTATTTGTTTTTTGGCATTCGACCTTTACGAAATGTTTACTATCTCCGTACGAAATATGAGAAAGTATTGTTTTCGTGATATTTTCTGAATTCGAAATCTCAACAGATATATCCATTTTGAGATCCCCTGTCTAGTTTCTCAAATTAAACTTCAAACTTAAGCTTTATTTAATAAAGAAGAACTGAAGAACTAAAGCTTTTCGTAATGTTTTGAAAACCCTAACCGCTTTTTGTATTTCTTCCAATTTTTTTCAAAATAAGAAATATTTTATATATGGGACGTTCCGCGTCAACCGGATCAGCTTTACGACCAAAATTGAGGACTAGCTAAAAAATCTCCCTTGGCTGGAAAAATTACCTCAATATATCTATTTTATAATGCCATGTGGTATATTAGAGGAATCCAATATGGCCTAAAATGGCTGTTTTATCTTCAAGAAAACACAAACTAATTTATTAATCTGTTCTGTACAAAAACTTGTCTGACCTAAAAATTCTTTTATAATCTGAAAATTTGTATTAATGTATCTACTTTAAGAAACGACTAAAAAAACATGGCGACTCCAATATGGCGGCTCCAAAACTAAAAAATAGCAAAAAACCTGTTGTGTCATTGTTTTGTGGGATAAATCAAATAATAGCCCAAATTTTGCTAATGGACACATGTTTTTAAAGTATACATACAAATCAGACAAAAAAAAGCAGAAAATTCCGGAGATACTATTACTAACCCGTTTATAAATATGTTAAGAATATTCTTAGGAATAGGCTGAAAAGGCTAGGCGACAGAATCATAAAACGTTGATCGATGACAAAACTAATAAGATTTAAAGTATAGTAATATGAAATAGGTACTCTTACTACCAAATTAGGACAGTTTGTAATTTTTCACTAGTTTCGCCTTATGTCTTGCATATTTAAGCAATTATTATTTAATTGATAAAATATTCCATACTTATTTTTGCAACATTTAAGTTTTTAATAAATTATTCAGGTTTGTAATTATATCTGGTAATTCATTGGTTGGAATTGTCTACTAATTTTCTAGTTAATGAATTGTTATGTGCGAAATCAATAGTAACTAGTTATGTCACGTGAACACGCATATATACATAACATATTAGTCATAAATGTTAGATTCAGTGTCAGGAACATATGCGAATAAAGTAACTGTTCGTCGGTGGAGGGGTGGCAGCGGGGGGTCTGTTTTTTGCTTGCACTCCTGTATAGCCTCTATCGAAAGCTTTTTGTTAGCGTCAAACATGCTGAAAGACTAGTTTTTTTGCGCATATAAATCTTCCCTTAAAACCTTTTAAACCCTTTTTACCAAAAAATCCATTCTTCTATTTCGGACCGAAAGCGCACGGGCGTGCCGTTTAATTAAATTTAATACACAATACAACGAGAAGCTTTTAATAAAGCACAAAATAAATGGTAAATACGTACATAATATCACAAATTTCATTATTTTCAGGGGTGAATGTTTAGCAGTCTCAGTTTTGCAATGGAAACTGTCATCACTCAAACTAACTAGTCGTTTATTATAATGCTGCTTCATTAAAGATTTTCATTAAATTATAAATAATGAGCATACGTTTTGTTCGCGGCTAGTTCGAAAATCATGTTTGGTTTTAATGTTGGGGGTGGAATATGCGTGCCCTTGATAAGGAGGAGTATATTTGCCGGCACCAAACCTAAACACACAAAGCGTAAATAATGTATCCGGGGGGAGGTTAATTAACGCATAAAACGTGATCGAGAGCCTCTCAGTGCACAACTGATGTCAACTACAAATAGGGGGCTAAATCACCTGTAATAGACTGATTGGCATATTGTACTATGTTCACACCAAAGTGTGCCCTGTTTTGTGAACGGCAGTCATTGCATGGATGTGTGGGAGTGTTGATAAAAACACTTCTAATTAAATTCGATTGTTTGGTATAATTGAATCAGACCGATCAGAATCGGTCTAATTTGAATGTTATTGATTATTGTAGTATCTGTATCTTCGGTCCATTAGCGAGCACTTTGGATATACACCAGCGTTTCCTAAATGCATCTAATTCACAGTTACTTTATGCAGCGACATCTTCACAAATATGGGCGCACAATGATTTAATTAGCGCTCGCTCTGGGAACCGGGCTTTATTTACAACTTCATTGGTAACTGGAACAGGTAAGATGTTTTTAGAGCATAGAGAATGAATTCGCCGTTATATACAGACATTTAGCTTTGAGATCTGGCAATGGATGCGAATACTACGCTGGCTTGCAAATTATAAAGATTTATAGGCATGTAAGTTAGACAAGACGCCGAGTCGAGCGGATCCACCCCGCACCTCGCAGCCGCCCCCATAAATTACTCTAAATTTAGTAGAACGTGACACGTGTGCACCTTCGACACCCCTCTCTACCTCATTAAGTTGTTTATTAAACTAGAGTTAGAATACACTTAAAGAGCCGCCACCTAAACGAGCCGAATTATCCGTCTTCATCTAACATATATTTGTGTATAAGTGGTAATAACGTTCCTATGCCAGTTAATACTAATAATACATCTATAATGAAGACACTTATAATTGTATTCATACACTATTGAACAGTTATTTCAATAGCTCATTGTTTTCGATTCGAGAATCAAGATACAGAATTAGTAATAATTTTAATTTAATTTATATCTATCCCTCATTGTCAATCCGTTTCCTCATCAGCAACTCCACTGCACAGTTGGGGACTAAGAGTCCGAAACCGGTCTGTGGTTTGTCGTCTGTTGGGGAAACAATAATCGATTGTTCTAAATCTAACGCATTTGACGTAATAGAAACAACGGCTAATAGTATTTTGATATTACGCTTCAAATTATGTCTTGTGAGGCCAAATTACTGAGGTCACACGTTACAAGTGGAGACCATCAAAAATTCGAAACTAAATTCTTGCAATTTCAAGCCCGCAAGTAAATCATAGCTGTCAAGGAGTAATGCCGTGGTGACAGGGAAAAGGGTCCAATAACGTCAAAAATTAATTATTGTTCCCCATCTATGACAACGGATACCAATTTTGGCCTTATTGTACCTGTTATGGTAATAATTTAATTTAGAAGATGCGGAAACGAGAGAGTTGCCGCACTACATTTCTAAAACGAAAGCAAATGAATGTTGAACACAAAATCTAAGAGCTTCAATTTACAGTATTTTAAAACGGTGACATGTGTTATTGGTTTTTTAATCATTCTAGGAATTGCAAAGATGCAGATTTTAAAATAAATCATTCCAGAGAGACCACACACTAAAAAAAATGGTGTCTCCGAAAGGCATGGTTTAAATTTTTTCGAGAATGGCAGCGACATTTTATTTCAGATCGATGCCTAGTCATACCAAATGATAACTATCGTTGCTTTACAAGAGCATTTCGGAATTCTCGTTATAGCGAGGATGAGTAGATCACTAGATCTTTCGGTGTTAGGCCAAGATATCTAAGATATTTTGAAGCGAGATATGAATTTGTATAAGAAATAGAAAAAGTTTTCCAATAAAAAAAAAGTATCCAGTGAACTCAGCAGGACTGTTGTACTGATCATACACATCATCACATCACATTAAAATAAAATCAATCTAGCCACGAAACAAACGCAAATCTTAACAAGTGTTTGCTGTCTAGTTACTGTAACTGTTGTTGTATCCGTCAAGTTGTGTGTGAATCAATTCGATTTTGTGTGTACGTGTTGCTGTTGACACAGGAAAATACGTGATTTACAGCTTGAACATGGAGGCGTGATAAAGTTTTTGACAAAAGAAGGTGATCCGCCCTAAATTATAACACATGACTGCTGTATATGGTGAAAATTTGCAACATATTTCCGAATAAAATTCTGGTCAACGCAGTTCAAATCCATTCAAGTGGACGACTTGTGGAGCCAAGGAACCAAGACAACGTTAAGAAAGTGAAATAAATTGTGCTACGAATCAATCTGCGAGGCATCCGTATTGACAATTTTGCATTAACATTTGCAACATTTGCAAGGAAAACTTGGCGGCGTTAGCTCGTTGCCAAGATTACTTTTCCAAAATCATACCAGGCGATGAAACGTGGGTGTATCACTGGGATTTTCCAACGAAACAAGAATCAATACAGTAGTTGAACAAAGGATCTCCACCAGCTAAAAGCAAAGTCGTAAGCATCTGCAGGTAAGCTGATGGCGACATTCTTTGGGATATTGAAGAAATTCTATGGCCAATCAACGCAGATGTCTGCAAAGAAACAATTAAAAATTTAAGTTGCGATACATCAAAAGCGGTCCTCTAATATTGCACAAAAAATTGTATTGCTGCACGACAATTGCCGAGCACAAAGTTCGGGAAGAAATTTGTAGAGTTACAAAACCCGCTTACAACCCTGACTTAGCTCCGTCGAATTATTTCTTCTATCCTAGCTGAAGAAACACTTGCGAGGACGTCAATGATCTTCAGATCAAAAACTCAAAGTTCTTTGAGGTCACCGAAAGAATTTGTTTTGGAGGGTATCGCATTATTGGTTACTGTAAAAGGTTCATATGTCGAAAAACAAAATTTGTCTTTTCTCTAACTCAAGAATATCAATCAATCAATTTTCGGAAACCTCATCAAACGATGACGAGATTACTAGATCTTTCAGTGTTGAAGCTTTCTAAATATTGAACGCAGAAATCTTGCAGAAAAAAAGTTGCATTTCGTAGTTATTAGAACATCCGATATGTGTTGTTCCTGATGGAAAGCACACTCTCAGCAATAATATTCTTGCCCAGAACTCTATGATGAGAAGCCATTGTATGTGTTTGAAACACAAAGGATACATTTTGAAGAGAAAACGGAAGTGAAGTTTTCATGGTAAAAATTAATCAAATAAACAGTGAACATGCAAGATCATCATATCATACATATTGTAAGTTGTGAGCCACATCATTCTGTTGCTGAGTTGGCCATGTTGGAGAAACATAGCAGTCATGTCTGAGATTAATTCATTTTTACTTTCTCCGTTACGAAGTACGAGACAGTATTGTGCTCGTGATTTTTTTTACGGAAATATCCGTTTTGGGGACGCTAGATGCCATTTCAACAATTTCTGGAATTTTTTTTTGTGTCTGCGTGTGTGTGCGTGTGTGGCTCTGTGCGCGCTGTATCTCAAAATTGAGCAATTGATATTAAACTTTGAATATCCGTCTTATTTGATAATCTGAAGAATTGAAAAGCTTTTGGTAAAATTTCGTACACCGGAAGTGTCCGTTTACCTTAACTGTTTTTTGTTTTTAGCCAATATTTTCTTAAATATGAAAAATACCACAAGAACATTTAAACAAACTTTGAAGACAACAAAGAAATGAACATCTTTTGCTTAAAAACATTTTTCATAAAATCATTTTTATTCGAGAAAATTTGTTTTAATTTTTTTTTTATTTTTGGTTTATAATTATAAAACGATAATAGTTACAGCAAATTTATGTTAATAAATAAAATAAATAAAATAAGTTTTTTCGAATTCCCTTTAGTTTTTGAGTAAACTGAGTTTTTGAATTTAAAGTATAATTTTTCCATCTTTCATAATTTTGACGTTTTAAACGTCAGTTTCAACCGAGTTTACACAACGCTCGATGTACATTTAAAATATGATTTAAATTGAAAATAAACCATGAAAACGTACATATAAATGGCTATGCTACCATCAAGTCGGAGAAAGTAACATGATGGCCACATCACCATTTTTTTAATCTAATTCAATTGAACTAATATAGTCTCATGACGTAATAATATGCGATGTACCTCATTTATCTCGCAGCCAACTCTGAAACAAAATTTTGTGCCTCACATGATATAATTTATGTAAAGAAAAGTGAAATTATAATTTTGTTTAATTCACTCAAATCCAGTTTTTCTAAAATTTGGTAAAAGAAAATTTAATTTGAAGGGGTTCTCCCACATCTTACGTATAAATAGAATAAAGACAATAACTGTCCTGAATATATGTTCGTAACTTTGCAAAATTAAGTCATACAAAGCAGTGACGTCTCGTGGGGTGACCATGGTACGGTAGGGTCGGTTCCAGAGACTGCCGGCGGCGTGAGTACACCTATCTGCATTACCACCTCTACTACCTCGGCCGTAACATGTCACTATTACAGACTAAATTTAATGTGTCTGCAACGAGTACGTGTTTTCAATTTTAATTATTTTGAATAAAGTTAACTATTTGAGCGGTTTGAGGCAGAGTATTTGTGAAACCTTTTAAATTCTTCATGAAATAAAACCTTATTTACAACACGTCTGCTGCTCTACTGTTAATTAATTTCTGATTGGGTTTCTCATATTACATATTTGACACAAGAACATTAAATTAAATCATTTTTGAGTAGTTTAGTATTCTTTTTTTTCTTTAGTTCTTTTTCTCAATTTATGTGGCAAAGAATTGTCTTTTTATGTTGAAACAAAGAGTAAATACAGGCGTGAACTTGGTATAGCATATACAATGAAGATTCAGTATTCCAAAACTGTTCCAAAAATTAAAACAATGATAAAACAGTGATGGGGAAAAATAATATTCTTCTTATAAATGCTATCACAAAAATAAAATAAATTATAGATATAGAACTAATGTAATACTTTTAAATATTTTTGTGGTGTTTGTCATACCTAGAAAAAAAAGGCATATTTTAGTGTTTAAATTTTAAAGTAATTTCGAATCTGAACAAGTAGAAACTTTAATTTTTTAATATGTTTCTACTCAAAGTAGAAAACAATGGCAAAGTAAATAGCTTTTTTAATTTTTAAAACTTGTAAATAAATAGTTATATATCATACAAATCAACACCTTATTGGAAAATTAAAAAAAAAAAAACAACTCGGACTAATAACAACGTTCAGTGGTCAAAATTGTTTAGTAGCTACTGTTTAAATAGTAAACATAATTCATTAATAATTCAGTATGGGACTTAACTTTAAATGTAATAACATTAA
Source organism: Ocypus olens (assembly GCA_910593695.2). Taxonomy (NCBI): domain Eukaryota; kingdom Metazoa; phylum Arthropoda; class Insecta; order Coleoptera; family Staphylinidae; genus Ocypus; species Ocypus olens. Next base: position 18,193,770 of record OU343057.1, read on the forward strand.
GGCATGCCCTTAGGAATGTTGTACTTGGACGGTGGAAAGATTACAGTGTGTTCCATATTCAGCATCTTTATCATACATGACGGGAGGACGCTTGATTTTCTTGCTGTCGACGTCCTTTATATCAAGGCCATGAATCAGATCTGTGTCCTGGATGTGTGCATAAAATCAAACTTTTATAACATGTCCTCTTTGAGTTCGCTTCGGCCTCACTGTCCGCGCCCTTTTCACTGTCCTGAGCACGAGGATATCGGGTTACAACGGGAGTGAGTAGAGGGTGTGTATGTGTATGTTTGTGTGGAATTCGCTATTTGTCAACGGTGTTCCGCCTTACGGAGCCAAGCACCCTCTAGATACCCTCTAGCTGCCCTTCAGCTGACTGAGTGTCCGACAGATCCATATAGATCTTTTATTCTATCCAGGGGTTAGAACTCGTAGAGAATTTAAATCGTGTGTTCGCCACGTAAATAATAAAATTTTGCATTGTCGGTAAGTCTAAATATAGTCCACAGGGTTATTGCCTGGCTGTGGGTGATGGTTTTGATGTAGAGCAGTTTTAGATGGGGTTGCAAACGGTGGACTTAAAGCAGCTCAATTCGACGTTATACTTGTCATTCTAGGGCGTCTGCCGCACTTGTATGTATGTGTCTGCCCCTGTGTGCGTTTGTATGTATATATGTGTGTGGTGGAAAACGTTACAAGTGATTTCAGTTGATCCTCGGGGCTGACTGTTCTAAGCTCCTCTGCACGTGAGGACGTTCAAGAGCCACGTCAGCAACGGCGTCCCACCGTTGTCAACGGAAACTTATACAGCCGAACTCGCTTTGAATTCCAAATAAATTAGTCAAGTAATGACCTTTTAAACTTCCATGGAATTCTATTAGAGCTGCATTTATACCTAAAATCACGCTCGTTTTACGTGCTGATGGTATTTCGTATAGTTCAATCGAACGGATTTAATTTATGGGGCGCTCGGCAGGAAGGGATTAGAGAGGCAGCAGCAATTGTACTCAAACCTAAATCATCCCCCAGGACGAGGATTATGACACCCGATGACCGCCACCAGGGTACCTTAGAAACTACCGGCCACGGTTAAAGACGGAGGTCATTAGTTCCCAGTCCCCGACTTCTCAGGGGAGTAAGCTGGTCCTTCCCGATTTCTTTGTTAGTCCGGAGCATTAGTACAGCGAGGGAACACAAACGGGCCGTAACAGAAATCGTTGTAATTACGACTTGATTAACTCTCCGAAGTCGAAGTCACAGGAATGCTACAGCAGATGATTTCCAGCAGAGTACTTCGATTACCTATCCAACTCATATACAATGTTGCCCTCTAGATTGGCAATCGCATTGGTTTTAGCATACGGCACTGCTCTTGTCCCGTTTATGTCTCATATTCGACGGATCAATACCTTTATAATTGCGTTAATGGAGACGGTTGCGACCTCGTAGATACACATTGATATATCATAACGGTTTACGAGCTTTCAGGACTGGAAACACTCTCGCCCGATATCGTATGACATCTTCCGTGTTAGAAACATATCTCAACGTAGATTTAATTATGCTACCACCGAGCTGAATTAACACAACAAATTGAATATTTTATTTCAAAATTATCAATACCTTAGTATTGGAGAAGGAGGCGTTGTAAAGCATTGAATTAAGCGGTGACCCTACATTACGGCCCTACAGTGTAACTTAATTAAAATTGGATACCCTTACTCTCTTTCCACGCTTCCACCATGATATAGACCGTTTTTATCCCAAAAATACGCATTTAATGGAACAGTAAAACGGGTTTTGTTATAATAATTTTTACTTATATATTAGTGATTAGTGTAATTATTATTGATAAAACATGAGATATGCACGAGAAAACAATCTAGTAGATTATGTGATATATATATATATATATATATATATATATATATATATGTATAGAGAGTAGAGAGAGAGAGGGAGATCATTGATTGAATATGTTATCTACGAATCAAGGCTGAAATCAACAGGCCGACTAAATTACCATTGTCTGCTATGTTTACATTGAGCCAATTGGGAACTGGAACGAACTATTCCGAAACTCTGAAGTCACACAAAGTGAGTTAATTACTAAAGAACATTTATTAGCACTCGATGGTATACCATTTTTAAACCGTTGTTAGGACGGAGATTGTGAAAAAAAGATCATTCTCTCTAGTCGAGAAACATTTGATCATCGGGGTAGAGAAGTTTCACAAAGAAATATATACACCTGTGCAGTTATTCCGCAAAACTTTCTGATACCGAAAACCCAACCGATGTCGCCTGAAAATATAATAAACAACTTTTAAGTTCCTCCCATTCTTTCAAACTATATATAAAGGCGCAGGATGTTTTATTATGTATTAAAGGTAAGATGAGAACTTTTTCAGTGTGGATAATATAATAAGTTAGTAACCTAATTGTGTTGAAAGAGATGGGAACTCCTGAATGTGCAGGTAATTGCAATCAATACGTTGCAGGGGTCGAATCAAAAGAAAACAAATAGAGTAGATATATCAAAGAAGCTTGCTTAAGGACATTTAGGAACGAATGCGCTTTAAGAATAAAGGAAGTAGGATAAGATGAGATAAACGCTAGAGTGAGTGGATTGAACAACGAAATAAAGTGATGAGAACATTTGAAAGTTGGAGAGAAGACAATTACCAAGAAAGGGGGGGTTATAAACCTGCTTAGACCGCGCGAAAGAGCACTACCGATGATATTTTCCCAATTTATAAACATAAACTCCGCAATGAGAATTTAAGATAATCTCGCTACTAAGCCCGGGCTTATAGTTCAATCAACTTTAAAATTATTACTTATTTTTACATGGAACTTTATCGATATATTCACAAGTTTTAAGCGCACTCATAACAATTCCATGGTGATGAATTTTCAGTTAGCGGACCCGGATTTAGTTAAGAAAACAGTAATTTCAAAGATTAACGCCCTATTATAAAAAGAGCGATTCTGAAAACTTTTATATTTTATTCGACATTAATACAGCCATAAAATCATTATTACTAACGGACTTCCCTATTTGTCGATAGTAAAACATTTCGAGATTTATATTAAACGTGGCAATGGTTTTGCTAGTAAAATGTAAATCGTATTATCGGAACGCAATTATAGTATTCTGCATTGGGGCGCAAAATAGCGCCGTAAATTTCGGGCGGGAAATGATTAATGGTGGCCGAGATAGGTAGACTTGCGACAGAATGGCTAATAGACTGCCAAAACACCTCGATAGTAACTCGGTCCGCAATCAATTAAGATTAATTCGGATTCCTATAAAATATGCAGCCCTACTTATTTGGTCCCATCCCGACCGTATCACGACCGACAGAAAATGCATAATGCATGTCACAAACATAAAGATCCAGCTCACTTGAACGTACTTAACATTCAAATTGAATTATAGAAGCTGAAAAAGTAAAATGTAAAACCGTGTCTTTCGCAGTGGTGCCCCGGCAAGGTAATTGAATGGAGGAATCAGACTTGTACCTGACAAGTCTAACCAATCAGAATTACTGCCAGCCTGAAACGGTCACGAATCGTCGCCCAAGCTAAACTACTTCTCCTGGCCTAGTCTTCGACGTTACCCCTTTTAGCCTTTTTAGCCTTTCGCTTTCCCAGCAGCCCCAGATGAACGACAGAACGGGGAGGAAGTACATCAATAAATTATCGAACCTGAAACTTGTAACTCGGGTCTCCGATAGGCCCCGACCCCTATCTTTTTGTTTCTGCAGTTCGCATTCGAATACGCGAACTTTTAACGAACGCCGCTTTCGCCCTAAACAGTATATTCAAATCAGCCCCAGTTATATCACTATAAAAAGTTAAGCTGTTGCAGCAAATTTGCTACAGTAACCGGTATGTATAGGCAGAATACCGACTTGACTTTCAGATTTGTTGAAAAACTTTACGCGATTCGCCCGGTCTCGTTGCATATCTTAAAATACAACGCCACCTGGGCCACGACACGCAATCCCAAATATTTGCAAATAAAATGCGACACTTCAAAAAAGAAGAATTAAAATCAATATTGATCAGATAACGTTTACTTTCATATTGTAACGTTGCTTCGTTCGCATGCAAAATAGTCCCCGCTATTCATTTAAAATTGAGCATCACATTATAACAGAGAGACTACGACACGGTCTGAATTTCAAGCGTCTGTCTTAGAAACAATCACCCTTTTTCTAAATGCGGTTATAGAATATTAAACTGCTAGCAAAAAAGGAGCGGCCAAGTTAGCTCAGCGTATTTGCATATTACAATTAAAAACTTTCACACTTAATCTTTTATAAAATATTGTCCGAGTTGCTAGTTAAAACTTTAATATAAATTTTAATGAAAATTATAAATACGTTCACGTTTACGATATTATTGTAGATTTTACGAGCAGTAGGGGTGCACTAATGATTTTTTTTTAAAGAAATTCAGTACTCTGGAACTTCAAAAAATTAATAGACCATGACTAACTGAATTTACTTTATTTATACCAAATACATGCTAAGAAAGTGTAATTTACGTGGCTAATTTAACATTAAATGTCAAAGGCGGGCGGCGTTCGTCTGCGACCAAACTTTGCGGCAGGATTTTATTTGCGGCAACCAATAGGAAACCTCGTTTTTTGTACTTTGCGTAAGGAAATTCTCTTTTGATAAATTATACATAAAGTCGATGCCCGTTTAAAATATTCTGTATTTAAATGTATCTGTATGTTTAATTGAATTGCCGCAAAAAATGCCATCCGATAATCCTCGGCTGAAGTAGGGCTTCTTCGCGAAAGGGAATCCGCTAAAGTTGGTATACGCAAGTTCCATTCCATCTAGGGCTTAGAGAATATGTGAGTACAGGTTAAAGGTGAGGCATAAAGTTTGGGGATAGGAATGGATTTCAAGATCGCGCTGCTAGATATAAAACGAACGAATTTTCTTCTTCCCGGCTGAGATGGCGGTCCGCTTTCCGACCAACGACGACATGGATGGGGGAATGGAAATTTTAATTAGTGTTTTATGTTATTATCTTGCCGAATTAACCGACCTCGAGTCATCGCATATATCATCAGTCGAGACATAACTTCAGCTCCACGTATATGTATAGTAAATTTAGTTAAGTTAAGATTTATGTATGGTATTTAATTATCCTTCACGTGATGTGCGCGGGTTTTATAGTATTTTTGAAAGATCCTGCAGCGAAGCTCGAGAATCTTCACTCGAGGACGTAATTTAGTGTGTCATCTGTAGTAACGGCACTGTTTTTCCGATAAGACGTGCACTGGCTCATTAATTACTGAGGGTGGGATCCTGTCAGGAACAGGCAAAGCTGATGTAATCGATTGAAAAATGTGCAGGTTCCGTGTTTCAGGCGACGATATTAGTAATTTCAGGGCCCTTCGGCGTGGTAGGTATTTCATTATCTGCCGGTTATTTCGCAAAGGTATGTTGTAACTTCACTTCAACCGGCAAGGAACGGTCGAGTAGCAATCAGTATGCAAATTGATGTGAAAACAGTGGTCCTAAGATCTATCAACAAGCGCGCGGGTCGCCGAGGAGGCTCCACAAAACGTTAGGTGTTTACATAGTTATTATAACAGGCGACACGAATTTGCCCAAGTATTGAACCATGAATTGGATTATATATTATGCAATTCGCACACAATTTCCGCACTCCCTTCCTGCCGATCTAGGAATCGTAATGAGGAATGACTCCGGACGAACGTGCGACGAGTTGCAATTTCTGAAACGGCCTGCACCGGTGGCGTTTTTAAACATAACCACATTATCCGTATCGCATCTATCATTTCACCCCTACATCCAAAACCCCGCCCTAACGCACATTCCTGCTTGCTCGAACAGAACACATGCGATATTCTAATTAATTCGCCTAGATACAAGAGTTACTACAATAAACCATTGTTGCTAAACGACCTACGAAACAATCACGGCTTGTACTACTCGTATGATTTTACCTTCCATCCGGTTAGAACCTACTCCCATTACACCTGCAGGCAATTTAATTTCAATTCCCTCAACATCAAGATGAAGTGTACAATTTCCTCATACGTGAATAACTTTTAATTTAACAGAATGGCGGAAATAGTTCGGCGAATAACTAATAATGATTCATAATTAACAAGTGCTATTTGACATCAATTCAAAGTGAACGAGGACTAATAATACTATCCTTTGTCGCGCGTTGCAGAGAGCTCTAATTGCCATATGTAATGAAAAATGGACAGTTAACACATTTTTTTCTTTTCAGAGAAGCAATTTAATTTCACATTTGCACACTTGAAAACAGCTCGAAGCGAGTTATGCAATACGCAGAGAGCCTCAAATTCACTTGAAAATCGAACTTATAGAATTCTAGTCGATACATAGCTAAGTTATTGGGTACTGTAGTTGTGCACTAGTAAAATTTACGTTTGCATTACAAATAATTGTTATGATTAAGCAGTAAGATACATATTGTTAATAATAAAATCGACGATTTGTTGTGATGAAATATTAAAATTCTGATGATGCGATCAATGTCTAATGGGTTTAAGGGGATTTACATTCATTTAATCATTTAAAAATATTAACTAAATTAACTGGGATCCGTAGTGTATAACTTGTGCAAGAGCATTATAATTTTAAAATTCATGGCCTTGACAATCGTAACATAGTTAAATTTTCCTAAGATTTCACACAATTTTATTCTATGTTGTTCTTTTGTGAAAATAAATAAATAATAATAATATTTATGTTAACAGTTTAAGTGCGCCATATCAAATATGTCCAAGCACTAATAATTCTTCTGAGAATGCCAGTTACTGTAACTATAGGAAAGCGTATATATAATACATCTTTAGTAACATAAATAATACTACATACATTGCGAGTCTCTAACTTGGAATAAATTCAGTAAATCAAACAAAGTTTATTTTTCGGAAATATGCTCGGACACGTCGATTAGTATTTTAAATTGCGCTCTTTATGATGTAATAAAATTTTATACAGCGTGTCCCAAATTTGAGATATGACGTCATTGACTATTTTTTTTAATAGCAACCCTAATTTTTTTATCACTATTCTTAAAGAGTATATCAAGTTACACATGTGTGCCAAATTTCAATTTTTTTTTCCCTGTCATTTAGAAGATATTTAACAAACATTATCAAATTTGTAGAATGAAGAAATCAAGTCACCTTAATCGAATTTTTATGCATTTTAAAAGTGGAATGCCAAAACGTGCTGGTTTGTCATTTTGTTTTTCAAACTGACGTTTATCATTTTGACGTTTAGTTATAAAAACAAGTAAGAAGTGTAGCATCGCATTCCACGTATATTCGAGTGAGGAGAGTATTAGTCGTTCCATTGTTGTGTTGACTGTTGTTCACCGTTGGTCGAAAAATTATACTAACATGCCGTACTTAACTGAAACCCACAAAATCGAAATTTTAATGATGATTGGCTATGGAGATAGGACAAGAACACAAAATGAAGTTATTTATTTATTTAGAGAGAAGTATCCTGACTTACCAGCCATATCTCAAAGTACCGTAAGCAAGATTGAAAGTCAGTTTCGGGAAAATGGGCATTTAAGAAAAACGAATAATCATCGTCAGAATGCGCTGAGTGAAGAGGTCAAAATTGATGTACTTCTATCTGTTCAGGAAAATCATCATGTCTCCTCTAGGCAGATGGCTAGGGAACTCAAAATTAGCCAGTCTTCAGTGTCAAGAATCCTTAGAGAGCAAACATTTCATCCTTATAAAATGACAATCCTCCAGGAACTCACCGAAGATGATCCGGATAGAAGACTTCAGTTTTGCGAAAAAATGATGGATCTACTAGATAGAAATGTTCTAAAAAGAGAAAATATATTGTTTTCCGATGAATCAACGTTTATGTTAAATGGTGAGGTAAATCGTCAAAATTGCCGTTATTGGGCAGACAAGAACCCACACTGGATGAGGGAAGGCCACACTCAATATCCAGAAAAAAGTTAATGTTTGGGCAGGGATTGTTGGTGATCGAATTTTAGGACCAATTTTCTTTCCAAATAATCTCAATGGAGCGGGATATTTACAATTCTTGGAGGAAGAGCTAATTCCGAGTTTGGCTATTTTGTTTCCTTGCCCTGTAGAAGCTGACGTCCCGAATAGAAACATCTGGTTTCAACAGGACGGTGCGCCTCCTCATTTTGCAAGGCGTGTCCGTGAGTACCTGGATAATGTATTTCCACGAAGATGGATTGGCAGAAGAGGACCAGTTGAATGGCCACCCAGGTCTCCGGATTTAACACCTATGGACTTTTTCTTATGGGGGTACTTGAAAAGCAAAGTTTTTAAGACCAAACCGCCAAATCTTGAGGAGTTGAAAGAACGAATAAGACAGGAGTGTAGACTAATTTCCCCCGAAGTAATTAGAAATGTTCAAAACGAGTTTCAGTTCCGTTTAGGGTATTGTCAGTTAGAAAATGGACAACATTTTGAGAATTTATTGAAGAAAGACTATTAAGTTGAATTCATTTTTCAAATTTGATACTGTTTGTTAAATATCTTCTAAATGACAGGAAATAAAAATTTGAAATTTGGCACACATGTGTAACTTGATATACTCTTTAAAAATAGTGATAAAAAAATTAGGGTTGCTATTAAAAAAAATAGTCGATGACGTCATATCTCAAATTTGGGACACGCCGTATAAAATTTTATTACAACAAAAAGAGCGCAATTTAAAATACTAATCGACGTGTCCGAGCATATTTCCGAAAAATAAACTTTGTTTGATTTACTGAATTTATTCCAAGTTAGAGACTCGCACTGTATAATTAAAAAGTATATGATAAAATGATGTTGGTTTGTTAATCTGCCAAATGGCTATTTTGCTTAGTTTTGTCAGTCTTGTGGAGTAAATCTGTCATTAATGCATAGATGGATGAAATGATGAAATGAAATTGAATATTGTTGATGATGGCTTTTTATATTTGGGGTTAATATCAGTTTTTCATTACAAAACAGTATAGGGTACGAAAGCGTTTATTTCGGAAATTAAATGATTAAAAACATTCATTGGGTTAGCTATCATGAAAGATTAGAATGGTCGCTAGAATTTCAATAGAATAGGTATTGCAGAGAAGTTTGTACAAATATAGTAATATAGCTTTAATTAAGTTTTTATTTAGAATGTTATAAAACATGTTGAAGTATTTGTTGTAAAAAAGTACTAAACAATAAATAAATGTTAAAGGGGGTAGCGGGATAAGAGGGGTGTGGCGGTCCCCGCGTGATTTGAGTTGCAAGTGTAGGAACCTTGTTTTAAATATTAAAAAAATGAGATTTGCATGCTTATTAACTGTCATTTTCGACTTGTGGTAAAAAATGGGTTTTTCTTAAATTATTCCACTGTAAAGTTGTGTGTATTTTTTTCCGGTCAGTTGTGTGATCGAATTTAATTGATTTAATTTTATTACACCCAAAACTAGAGAACCGCATTTTTTCTAGATTTTTTACGGGTCATGGAACTCCAAAAACTTGGTGTAAACAGCAGAAAAACGTGAAAAAAAATAGTTCTTATTCCGCTACCCCCTTTCCCTTTTTGATTGTAGATAAATGAAATAATAGTCTTTCTAAAACTCAATATTATTTAATCTATTTCACATTCATTTATTTCAATTGTCGCCTTAAACAGTTACATATCTTAACCATCAAACCTTATTATTTCTATCTGGATTGCTAATTTTTAAAAAAATCCATTAGTAATTGCGAAACCGTTACAGTACAGTCATGTGTAACTTATTCCTTCTTTTTGAAATAATTTTCAGCGAAACTGTACTGATGAGAGATAAATCTCCAAACACGTATATAGACAGGCCAATGGCTTAATTCTAAATTTAATTTTTCCTCTTTACCCTTGATTAATAAAATATAAGCCTTTTGTAGTTTTTTCCATGTATTTCTTTCCTGTGCTGTTCTTATCCAATGTTTTCCTGATATTTTTTTCACATCGTCTAAACACCTCATTTGGGGCCTTCCTGCCTGTACTTCATTTTGTACCTCTTGGCCTACATTGGGCATCTCTGTGTGTCTGTCTGACTATATGTCCGACTCATCTCCAGCTGGTACTGCGTTCCATAATTTCTGTTACTTTTGTTTTATCTCGAATTGTATTATTCCTCACTTTGTATCTTTGAGGGACTTTTAGTATTGCTGTGACTTTTGTGTTAAGGCCACAGTTTCTAGTCCATAAGTAAGCAGCTATCATAAACTTTCCGCTTTAAACCCGTAAGAAAATCTTAGTCTTTCAAAGCAAAACTAAGTTTACGTAAGGCAGCCTACGCCAGTTATATTCTACGTCTCATTTCGGCAGTTTTATTTTATTTGCCTATCTTGAGTTTGTGTCCGAGGTAGATATATTTCAGAAGCTTGTTCTATTATTGTGTTATTGATGGTGGCGTTATTTTGGTCTTTACTTGTTATTTTAGCTGATGTTCATTTTTAGACCTAGCTGTTTTGATTTTTCAGTCAGCTTCATCAACATGGAGTATAGTTCTTTAATTTTGGTATGTATTAGCAATGTATCATCCGTGATTTAGATATACTTCATCAATAGCCTTTTCCGTCCCGAATGTTTTCGTGACCTTTTCCAGTGCCAATGTCAATAATTTTGGCGATATGCCTTGGTCCTATGCTAAGAGGTATTATTTCGGTTTCGAGTTCTTCATTAATTTTTATGTGGAAAGTGGCATTTTAATCTCTCTGATTTTGTGTAGTATCTAGAATCTGTTCTGGCATCATCAGTTTCAGATAGAAAAGTTCGGGTTTTGGTACTTCCAAAGGATTATTGTAAGCAATAATAATAATTTTCCCATAAAGACGAAAACTACCGGTTTCGGGCTACAGACCCCATCAATGCGGTAGACTCGATGATGGGGAATGGACTATGAAGGATATAATTTCTTTGTTAATTGATTGATAATTTGATGATGAAGCGTTTAATTAATACCTTAAATGCTCTAACAAGTATATTTCCTTTATGAAATAATAATTCTTAAAAATTCTCATTCGCCAGCACAGCAGAGATTCGTGACCAGAAATGGCTCGATCTCTACCAGATGTGTTTGGCACTAGTGACGACTACCAGATGGCGTAGCAAACCATTCTATTATTTTAAGTATACTTCCATTATTAACAGTTTAGCAGTTATTTGGTTATAATTCAAATTGAAAACCTTTACTAGTTGCAGAGGCAATAAATAAATAAAATAAAGACTTCTTTATTTAATTTAGTTAGTCTTCGCCTGGGGACATTTTATTTTTTTATTGCCGGTGAGGATATCAGGTGTTGTTATTTCGAACAAGTCTTCTGATCCTACGTTAATTATAGTCTTAGGTGGATAACCAGGATTGGTTATAGTCAACTTATGGAGTTCCTCGCGGAATTTTCTGATTTCTATTGCAACTTTTGTTCTATACATACAATACTTCATTGTTGGTTTTTAATCTGAAATGTTTCCTACTTTTCCTTGAAATTTTGGATTTTTGTTGGTTTGTACAATTTGTTTGGTTTTATACGCTCTTATGTACGTTTTGTTGACTAGATTATGTGTCTCGAGTTTTCGTCGTTTTTCCAATAAATTAGCTTTAGTTCCTTCTGGTTACGTATTCTACTACAGATCTTCTCAGTTGTAGTTGTTTATATACTTTTGGTTCTGCGATTTGGTATAAAGTCTTGTTCTGCGTTTTTATTTCCGGTTTTAGTCGTTTCTCAAGCTCCATTTTGATATTATTTATGGGATTTTTTCCCGAAAGAATCATCAAATTTGGTTCTTTAAGTCCTGCATAGGGAATTGATCAAATTTTAGTGCCTTTATGGTAGATCGAGTCGACAAAATTTAAATCTACTCCGTAGACATCGTCAAAGTTGGACATGGTTTCCTGATAAAACATTTTTTCTCATAGGGGTGCTAGAGGTAGGTGGAAGGGGTTACGCTTAAGTTCGCATGCATGACTTTAAAGAAGATACTTCAAAGTTTTTCGCCCTCAAAGATTCATCAAAGTCGATTCTAAATACGCCGAGTTATGGCGGTTTGAAAATGGTCACAATTTCACGGATTTCAAATGTTTCATTTTTTTTCCACCAGTGTATATTCAAAATAACTTTTGTTTGTAGTTTATATCCCTTGCATTATTATAAATATTACAAAAAACACAATTTCGCCTGGTCTACAGTCACCCAGATTTTAATTGTCTCGAAGACGAAAGCAAACTAATTATAAATTCAAAAGGTGTCTGTAACTATCACATAACACTGGGCAACAAAAAAATATATATTTCCTGTTGCATGAGATGTTTCAACTGATTCTGAGTATTTTGACAATGCTGATTTCAAATCAGAAATCAGTTTTCTTCTGCATGCTACGGTTATCATGCAATTTGACATTTTGATTTGTCATTATTTCTGTAGTTTGGTGTTGAATTTATTTAATTGCTCGCCAATGAAAAACGTTAGAGCGATAGGGTTGGCCCACTTTTGTAGTCTAATGTTTCACAAGTAACCTCCCGTTTTTTTTTTTTTTTAGATTTTACACAGGTGTCGAGGAATAGCTGTCCACACACGCGAGTTCGGACATCTAAAATTTTTGCCTCATTTTTCTGTTTTCTTAAACTATAGTTCACTATACTTTTGTATCCAGAAACCTCACGAACAACCTCCCGTTTTCCGTTATGTTATATTTTACCCAGGTGCCGAGGAATAGCTGTGCAATCGCGTGCGTTCGGCCAATTTCGACATCTAAAATTTTCGCCTTATTTTTCTATTTTATTTAAATTTAGTTCAGCATACTTTTGTAGCAAGAAATAGTCTTTTGATTTTTTTGATATTTTGAACAGGTGTCGAGCTAGCGTGTACGGGCGCATCATTAGTTGCCGCGTAAATATCTCGAAATTAGTCACCTTCTTCGCCCCGAATACACACATTTCTTCTCCAACGCGCTGAAAGGTAAATAATCATTAGACGTGTGACTTGTGTGTAAACTATGAGCTTTTGTTTACTAGAAGCTGTTGTCTTTTCGCTAACTGGGGTGCAACATGAGTAATTTCTTGAACAGTAGCCTTGATAAATTCCCAGAAAACTTTGGGAACAAGGTGAACGCAGGACCTGATGATCATGGAAGAAGAATCAGGGGCGATGGGACAGGAATATAATGGCGGACTACTGCTGGACTATAAAACAAGATTTCCCTGAGCAAGTGCATAAATGCAAGAGCTACAAGCGCAAATTTTTGCCGGAATAGAACATAGCTGAACTGTAAGATATTAACCTTAATTCTGGAGTCAGAATATAACTATAATAAAACACTTTTACTTTGTTGGTATAACACAAATTTTATTTTATTGTTGACTATAGTTTCGGCAACTCAACTTGCCATTAACAAAACATAAAGTTAACATAACATAACTTTATGTTTTGTTAAATTTGTGTTATACCAACAAAGTAAAAGTGTTTTATTATATTTACAACATGTATAACGAAGTAGAAGCCTCCACCATAAACAACAATATAACTATATATCTATGCTGATACGTGATTAATGACATGTTATGCATGTAATATGTGTAATAAATATGCAAATTTCGAAAAATGTTTATTGTTGAATTTCATAAAAACGGCAGCTTAGGGAGAAAAAATAACGTCATAGATGGATTCAGCACACCCAAATTATGTTAGAACGAGTTCTTTTATCAATGCAACAAAAATTTTGTTGCCCAGTGTAATTTATTTATAGCGACTGTAGTTTCAATCGTGTTGAACATTTTTAAAATAAGAGTATGAACTAAGCAAATAAATTATTTATAGAAAAAAGTAGAACTGCTGTGTTTTCTTCACACATTTCAGTATGTATGAGTGGATACTATCTTTGGAGGTCAAATAGGTTATTAAATAGAATTATTGCATGGAATTGTAAAATATGGAATTTATAGAGAGAGTAGAGTAATTCAGTTGAGTGAATTCACTTGAGCATCTATCTGCATTGGTAATTGATGATGTTCGCGCTATTGTCTATCAATTGTACGTTTTATTTGTATTATATCGTTCGGCGGGAGAGCTTTGTGTAAAATCTCATCAGGAATGTATCAATCGGGGTATGGAAGCAATGAGTTAACTGCATTCAGTAAAACGTCTTGAAATGAATGAAACCTTTTTGGTGTTATTCTGAAGTTGGGAAATGGTTCGCATTGTATGTAGATAAGTATATTTTGTTTCAATTAGAAGTTCTTTAGCGGATACGCGGAACGGAGAGGGACAGTCTGGGTTTATTTATCGCAAAGAAGCTTTCATCGTTTTTAGCGCTTTGTGCGTCCATGTTTCAATCGAACTACTCCATTAATGCAAAGTATGATACTGTACATTTTATTTTCCATTTTACCGGTACCCCGTCAAAGGTATAATATGATATTATAACGTTTCGAATGTATTGAATATTAAACTTTAAAAAAACCGGAAAAATGGAAAATTGAATGGCCTTGTGGAGGCCGGAATAGAGCTGCATTAAATGTGTAATCGGGATTTAACGTTAATTAAAAGCCGGTGGATTATAAAAGTAAATGAAAGTCAGTCGACTGATAAGTTAGATACCAGCTAAAAATCTGGATAGGTTAATTGCGTTCATTCGACATATATACCCTTTCGGCCAATTGATTCCGGAAGAGGCGATCGGTAATTAAGCGGTACGCATCGGAGAAACTGGATTAGGCGGAGTCCGGATTTCCTCCGGACAGGGACACTAATGGCGGGGTTTCTTTATGTGCCCGCACTTGGGCCTCACGTATAAATAAGTGGAAATATGTGTGCGGATTTAATGAGATGTTAGATTGAATTCGAGTGGAGAAAACTTCGTTTCAAAACTGTTTAAATGGATTAGAAAATAGGGTGATACCCAGAATGTTAACCTATTGAAGGAAAGGAGACCAGCATTAAATGGTTAAACTCGGCCTCTTTTTAATCATCGCTAAAGGGAAAACAGAATCACCTTAAACTCACAAAGTAATTTGTGGTACTGAATTATGTAGGGTGCTCTATGGTGTGCGAAATAGAATTGGTTTCAGTAATGGCATAACTGGAAACGTTACTACAACCGGACACATGACAAATGCAACCCATTAGCCTCTACACCTAGACAAGTTTATATTCCTCTGCTGTCGACCTCTGGCCTTTCTTTACCCCGATGTACCATTTTATACCGCCACCGAGCGACTGAAAGCCCCGCAATTCTCCTAGCCCCTTCCCTATCCCGCAACTAAGGGATACTCCTGCCGCCCCGATGCTAAATGACACCGACTGACACCCTTTAAGACCGGTCATTTGCTTCCACCCTCTTACTAATTTCTGTCCAACCTAACAGATTGCTTTTATCGATTTAATTAGATTATAATCTACGGCCCAGCAACATCCCGAAAATAAATTTATTATAGAGTAGAGCCGCACCATTTATCAGCTATAATCGTTTTTATACACAAAAAATACCCCAATCCAACAATATAATAATCCACACACCATCGCAGATATAATTCACAGGGCCCTTAAGGAGAAAAATAACGCTTACAAACAAAAAGCACCGTATATAGGCCAGTTTTATTCTTTTACAACGCAGGATTAAAGCTGCCTCCAACAGCCATTTACAGCGAAGATCAACCCCTTTATTTCTCAACAATAAACAAATTACACCTCGCACACTAACGCGATAATTTTTCCGCATAAAAAAACGCGAATACACCGAGTAAACCATAATCAGTGATTCATCACCGTTTCACTGCACTTTATTTACTTAATTACGCTCTGGAATTACGAACAGAAGCACATTACGATTATGTATAGGCCTTTTCCTTCGAAACAATTTCCACCCATTTTTACGGAATTATCAAAAGAAATTTATGCCGACAATTAATAAATCGCGATCACGCCATACTTTACTTAAGGAGTAACAATTTGCCCGCCCTTGCAGGGTGCATATCAAATAGGTAAATTTATAATCCACTCACAACGAGTACGTAATACCACCATAAAACACATCCAGATTCACATTTTTCTTGCTCAATGCGATTCCTGATTTCCTGTATGCTGCCATGAAATTTTATTCAATTTCCTGCACGAATCAAATATGAGTTGTATGCACTTTAAGCTCGTATGTTTCTGTATTATGATGCGTAAATGATAGAAGTGTCATCCCAACGGGTCAATGCGTCGGATCAGTCGCTTACGATGACGACTTCCGGTACATGCATCCTGCTCGTTTTCAGGAGGGTTTTAATACCATTCACTCATCCTTAATGAAGTGTCATATTCTCTGCGGCTTCTCTATTTTAATTTTGCAATATTGTCACACGTGTCATTCGTATTATTTATTATTCCGATCCTTTGCCATGTTTATACGGCGAATATATATTTCTTCGTAAATAGTTTTTGCGAAACTACTATTGGAATTTACTTGTCGTGTCCGATTACAAGTTGGAAAACATTTGACATCTTGTTTGAAATTGCGAGTGAATTATTAACTTGCGTATATAGATGGAATAAGAATATGAATGGCTTAAGCAATTTAGTAGCATTAAAATAAGAAATGACGGAATGAGTCTGACGAAGAGATCTAGAGTATTTAATATCTTGTGTTCCTATACAAACTTCTCAAAAATTAATAGGGATATTGGGATTATAAAGTCTAGCGTATTTAGTTTGTTGTGCTGTTATATAAACTACTCAAAATGAATAAGGGTATTAGGATATTAAGGTCTTTTCAGAGTGAAGTAATATATTTTCGCGCTATTGGGATAAAATTATAATATCCTTATTTATTTTAAGTAGTTTAGAAAATCTAGAATCATATGAGACCGGCATGGGAATACGTGCAGAAATTAATTACTTCATTCGGTGTTGAACACATCAAATGGAGAAGCAATTATGTAATGTAATTATTAGATCCACTATTTTAGACAAATTAAATTGATGATATACGCCAGGCGCTATATCGTTTCTAATGTTAATACTTGGTGGATAGTAGTAGAACAGTGTCTTGCTAAAATTATAGATCTATGTCAACAATAACAACTCCTATTTGTTTTCATAACAAGAATAATGTAAGCAATATATGTTGTTCCCTATCCATGACAACTACATCGGCTTCGGTCTTAATGATTATAACAATAATTTGAAAAGTTTAAAGTTAAAAGTTCAATGATATAGAATCAAGCACCATCGCAGGAATAATCACAATAAAATAAAATGTTTAGTAATTAAAAATATAATATGAATTGTGACGAGCAGTACTACAAGATAATTAATAATTAAACTATTTCAAAATGAAATGCAATACCCAGTTACTGGAACAATAAACCTAGAATATATAAGATTACATAACTAACTTGAAAATCGAAATCTGAAAAATCTTGGAGTGAATAAAATGCATGTTTAATGACTGTTATTTCTCATAAGCGCGCACGTAAGGTACGGGCCGGCTGGCTAGAAGCGAGCAAGTGCGAACGCGGATCTTGACGCCACTGCACGAGCATGCAATCGAGCACTTCACTACTGTATCATTGATCGCGGAACGCATGCCGACGCCGAGCCTGGCTGACTAGCAAACGCAACAAAACGGATTAATAAGTAGAGCCTCTAGTTATCCGACCTCGGGAACAAGTTTGTATTTTGGTTAGGTACGTACCGTCTTGAATCAAATACAACGTGCCAAAAGCTCTTCCAGCATCCATTTAACAATGAACCCCAAAGAACTACTGAGCTAAGATATAAAATACGTGTAATATGTTGATTACTTCAATTTACCGACAAGGAATCTTCAAAATAAACATTTAATAGACCAGTAGAAATTCGAGTAATTCGTATAAACTAATGACATAAAGTCGAAAATCATAACATTTTAAGGACGCTTCATACAATCACAAAACATTAATCTTCAGAGGTCATTCTCTATAAATCAATGCTCTAGCTTAATTTTTCTGCTAGTATCTGTATACCTCTAAGGCAGCGTTTCCCAAAGTGTGGCAAAATTCCGGAATTTTGCCGGGTCGCGAAAAAATATTGTAAAAACACAAAAAAAAAGTTTTTACCTTTTATTATTGGTTTTATAACAGTTAGTCACTAGAAACGGTGGCAAAGTGTGTATTTGTAGTTTTTCGTATAGCAGACTTTTTACCAAATTATGTGATCATAAACACCTCATTTTGTATTGTAATTCACGATGGCTTTCAAAGAGAAACGTTTTAAAACGTGTGAGCTAGATATAGATTCCACTCTATAATTCTATAAAAATTGGAAAACATTCCTACCTTGGATTTTAAAATAATCACACTTGAACAACTCCCGGTTCAATTGTGATGAACTTTTTACAAACCGCAAAAAACATTTGAAACAAACCTTAAACTTTCGACATTCCTCTAAAATAGATTACACTTTAAATATCTACTTATTTTTGGAAACATTCAAAATAATCACACTTCAACATTCTGAGGTCGAACATTTTCGAAACCGCCAAAAAATGAAAAAAAATCATTCAAACAACTTCTCATTTTTTTTAATTCACTTAAAATATATTGCACTTATTTTGCATACGTTACTAAGCTAGATTTCGAAATAATCCGACTTGAACACTCTGAAGTCAAGCATTTTCTAAATCGCCAAAAAAATATAGAACTATTTGAAATTTTTAAATTCACTCAAAATGCATTACAACTTCACTTTTCTATAAGAAATTTGCAAACATTCCTACCCTAGATTTCAAAATAATCACACTCCTGTTCAATTCTGATGTCGAATATTTTACAAGCCACAAAAAAAAAAACACAAAAACAGTTGCAGCGTTCTCGAACCTTTTCCAATTTAATCAAAATGGATTCTATTAAAATCTATCAACGCTTTTAGGCACAATTTTGAAATATTTACCCTTAAACACTGAATACAATTTTAAGGTTGGATATTGTCAAGTTGCCTTGAAAATAAAAACCAATTGCAAAAAAAAAAACTTTCAAATTTGCTCAAAACGGATTAATTTTCATTTCTATAATAAAATCGGCAAACATATTTTAAAATAATCACACGTGCATTAAAAAACCATTTTTTCACTTAAATTTACTCAAAACATGAATTTTCGGTTTCAACTTTTTCCGAAATTTCAACTCAAACATTTTTGAAAACGCAAAATCATGCATTCCTCTAGATTTTCTTCATTTCCTAGAAAACAACTTAGTGGATTATCTTCAAATTTTACAAGCACATTCTATAGATTCGTAGTAATAAAACAAGTAAATAATAAAAAAAATAATGTGAGCTGGTTTTTTCCGAAATTTCAACTCAAATATTTTTGAAAGCGCAAAATTATGCATCCACCTAGATGTTCTTAATTTCCTAGAAAATCCTTTAATGTATTATCTTCAAATTGTAAAAGCACACTCTGTAAATGATAAAAAAATAATGTGAGCAAGTTTTTCCGAAATTTCAACTCAAACATTTTTGAAAGTGTAAAATTATGCATTCACCTAGATGTTCTCAATTTCCCAGAAAATCCCTTAGTGGATTATATTCAAATTGTAAAAGCACACTCTATAGACTTTTGGTAATAAAACAAGTAAATAATCCCAGAATAGTTTAAGCTTATTTTTCCGAAATTTCAACTCAAATATTTTTGAAAGTGAAAAATATGCATTTGGCTAGGTCCTCGAGAGGATTTTCTTAATTTCCAAGAAAGTCCCTTAGTGTATTATCTCTAAACTTTAAAAGCAGACTCTGTATACTCTTAGCAATAAATCAAGTAAATAATCAAAAAATAATTTGGGCTAGTTTTTTCGAAATTTTGACTCATACATTTTTGAAAATGCGAAATCATGCATTCGCCTAGATTTTCTTAATTTCCTAGAAAACTTAGTGGATTATCTTCAAATTTTACAAGCACATTCTATAGATTTGTAGTAATAAAACAAGTAAATAATAAAAAAAATAATGTGAGCTGTTTTTTTCCGAAATTTCAACTAAAATATTTTTGAAAGCGCAAAATTATGCATCCACCTAGATGTTCTTAATTTCCTAGAAAATCCTTTAATGTATTATCTTCAAATTGTAAAAGCACACTCTGTAGATTTCTAGGAATAAAGCAAGTAAATAATCCCAAAATAGTTTAGGCTTATTTTTCCAAAATTTCAACTCAAACATTTTTGAAAGTAAAAAATATACATTTGGCTAGATTTTCTTAATTTCCAAAAAAGTCCCTTAGTGGATTATTTTTAAACTTTAAAAGCACACTCTGTATACTTCTAGCAATAAAACAAGTAAATAATAAAAAAATAATTTGGGCAAGTTTTTCCAAAATTTTTGAAAATGCGAAATCATGCATTCCCCTAGATTTTCTTAGTTTTCTAGAAAACACCTTAGTGGAATATCTTTAAATTTTACAAGCACATTCTATAGATTCGTAGTAATAATACAAGTAAATAATAAAAAAATAATTTAAGCTAGTTTTTCCGAAATTTCAACTCAAACATTTTTGAAAGTGTAAAATTATGCATTCACCTAGATTTTCTTTATTTCCAAGAAAGTCCCTTAGTGAATTATCTTCAAACTTTAAAGGTACACTGTAGACTTCCAGTAATAAAACAAGTCAATAATCAAAAAAATCATTTGGGCCAGTTTTACCGAAATTTTAACTCAAACAATTTTGAAAGTGAAAAATACGCATTCGGCTAGATTAGTGTTTCTCAACGTGGACGATCGACCAGTGGCGGCTCGTGGATGTTCGGCGGTGGGGCAACGGATGAAAATTTGATCAAAACAGCAATGAAATATTTGTTTCCTCTATAAGAGTAAGAAGTGCGGCACGAGCGACATCTTTGTCCTCCCTTCGGAAATCCACGAGCCGCTGCGATCGACGTCTAAATTGGGCGTTTATCTGACAATCCGTATTTGGGGGCCGATGGTCATTTTGTGGGGCGAATGCATTTTGAATACCCGCCTGCAGAGATGGCTCACATCGCCTAAAAAATTGATCAAGATTATGTCTTTCGAAATTAGAACCAAATGTTATTAATTAAACTTTTCTAAAATCAAAAACTTGCATATTTGCCAAGTTGCGTTGAATTTGGATGTAAGTTTTTAGTATTTAAATGTGGATTAAATATTCTTTTTCTGTCGGAATTGAAAAGGAAGAAATATTTAATCTTAGTGAACAAGAAGTTGATAATTTAATTGAAATTTCATGCGGCATCGATCTTAAAAAAAGTGTTTGGTTGCGGTGTCAAAAGGAGTATCCAAACGTAAGCGAAAAAGCGATAAAATTTTTAATGCCTTTTGTCACCACTTATACGTGTGAGACTGCATTCACAGCCTTGGTGTACTTAAAAAAAGTATCGAAATAGATTGGATGTCGAATCTAATTAATTTGGGAATAAAATTAACATCATTACCTCCTAATTTGAAATTGTTATTTAATGATAAACAATATCATCCTTCGCACTAAGGACAAAATATGTAAAACTAAGTTTACTTTGGGGTGCTCCGTGGCGGAGCGGTTTGGCTCCCGCTTTCGGTGCGACGCGTCGTGGGTTCGAGTCCCATGTTCGGGCGATAGATTTTATTAATGAGAAGTTATCGTTCAGGTCCATGGTTGTTCAGTATTTGTCCCACTCATTATAAAAATGAATTTTCAAATTCCGAATAGCTAATCACTTACGTCAATTCCCTTAATCATTCACTCTCCTTAACCCGCTATTATTTTTTTATTAAAAAAAACTTTACTTCATTTACTAAAGTTTTAAATGAATATGATTGTTAATTTTTTAATTACTTATATTTTTCTTATACATATAAATATTTTGCAATTTTTGTGTATGAAATAAACAAACAAATAACTTGATTTCTATCAAAAAACAAAATTTGTTTTGTAAATAAATGTAAGGTGGGTTGCGAAAAATGTTAAAACCTTGTACCGGGCCGCGGTCAAAAAAGTTTGGGAAACGCTGCTCTAAGGTGTTCGTGCGTGTGCTTATTACACCATAAACTTGCCCGTTTCTCAGATTGTAAACGCATCACGGTAAAACCTTTAAAACAATGGGGCTGATATATTGCTTAGTTACTTCATGTACCGTTGGCCTCATTAACGGCTTGATCCCTCGAGAATTCTAATCGTGATTGGTAGTCGGCATTCGAAGAAATGATAAATGGTATGAGAAGCGATTGCTTGTTTTAATTTACGTTAACCTATATAAAAATTTAAAATATGTATAAGCTATATTTCAACTACAAAATTAAAACAAATCAGGAAAGTATCAGGTATTTGTAGTATTTTTTTAATTAACGTATATAATAGTATTAATAATCGATATTTCTATCATATTTAGTCATCTCTCCAAATACCGCCAACTAATTACGACCAGAAGATTCTAGGAGGATCAATAGTTGCAACGCATTGCTCCATAAAGCTAGGTACGGTAATCCTCATAAAATAATCCCCCTAAAATAAATCACCCCCTTGTTTGCACTTTACACAACCTTTTTCTTATGTCCTCAAAACCACATCTCATTTTAAATTCAATTAATCCGTCCATCTAGCGATGAATCCTTAACAGAGGCATTACCAATTGTCGCCATTGGAGTTTTATTTCTTCTCACCGAAAGAAACACTGGCCTGGCCAGGATATGTTCATGGGGGTTTAAATGCAGGAAAAAAATTATATAAATATAATTAATATAATTTGTATAAATATAAAATATTTCGACAGAAAATAGAAACTGCACAAAAACAACTATTTATTTCTCACAGACGTAGCCGTAGTTTTCGCTAGTTTATCAAGTATTTCGTCTCTGGTAACTTTATTTCGCGATGAATATTCAATAACGCTAAACGATTTAGTCTATTTTGCGTTGATTAGATGTGTTTTTAAGCGTCTAAGTCTAGAAAATGACCGTTCAGTTATGACTGGCAATGTGATGATCAAAACATGTGGTTAAATATTTACCATTTCAAGAACATTTTCCTGTACTATAAATATGTTGCCCACAGTAACGGTTCACGTGTTTTTTTTAGGTAGCAGATGGTGGCAATACAGATAGGTAGCGTCAGTTGCAGAGACGGCTGGCTGCATGACCGCACCTATCTGTATTACCACCTCTGCTACCTCGGCCGTACCAAAAAAAAAACGCGCAAGGCGTCACTGGTTGCCAACACAGCTAAATTTTTCCGATACCTTGTTCAGTACCATTTTTAACAAGGCATTTATATTTCTGCATGTGCGCTATTTTCTTGAATTATTGGAAGAAGATACATGAAGCTTTCGAAAATAGTTTTATACTTGAACAACTAATCTGAAACTTGATGAATTGCAGAATGAATAAAAAGTATGGATATCAATATATTCGGTAGCGTCGACCATGATAAGTTTGCCTTCTAGTTGGGAGACATGGAGATATTTATGTCGACACCTCACACATTTCTGGAACATCGTTAAAAATAGAAATGAATCTGCCCAATGGCGGCTCGTGGAAAATTTTGATGGTAGAGCCACTTTGCATACACAATATATCGCACCGCCTCCTTTTCGAAGAAAGAAAATTCGATCATTAAAAACCTTTACTTGTTGCAGAAGCATTAAAAAATTAAATAAACACGAAAAATAGCCCGCATTAAATCTGTAATACCCTTCTTCGTCCGCGGAAATCAATTAAACGACGAATTGTATTTTGTAACCTTATCTACATCTCCTTAATAAGTGCAATACTTTAAGAATTTGAAACTTATTTTTGGTTAAAAAATTATTCGTTGATCTTATCTACAGCTCTTTAATGAGCACTAGTGATGAGCGTTATTTTCACCAACTGCTACTTTGGAACCGTTACTTCGAAATAATAACGGTAACCGTTATTGAAAAATCCCACTAACGGTGATTTTCTCAAAAGGAACGCGATTAAATGACGACTAACTTCTTAGTAACAGTAACTCTTATAACGGACTCAATACCGAATCAGTTCTTAGTAACAGGACTCGATTCAATAACAAATCACGTCTAAAAACAACTCGAAAAATATTGAAAAGAATTTGACATAAAATTGACAAACACAAAATAGCCAGTGATTTTACGAGAAAATATAATCCGTTTTAAAATTACAAGAAATTCTTCAAATTTTGAAATTTAAATCCATAAAAGCCATTTTCTGACTTGTATAAACTCCTGGTATTGGCACGAATAAACTGTTATAATGATTATTATAAATCATCAAAATCGAACAACGCATTCGGCAGTTGTACAATTTCAAAAAACAAAGTCGCGAAAATCTTGAAAATTTAAAAACTGCTATTTTTGCATTCATTTCAAGAGAAAATTTAGAAATCCGTTTTAAAATGACAATAAATTCACCATATTTTGACATTTGTATCATCAAAATCGGTCAACGCGTTGAGCAATTTAAAAATCAAAATTGCAATTTAAATTTTTGATCTTCTTCGTGATTTTGGCGTTTTGCGTTGATTTTTGATATTTTCGAAAAGTTCACGACCGACAAGAAACCTAGATTCAAGGAAGAGATTATTTGCCCCTCTCTAGGATCCGCCAGCCATAAACCGTTTTGAATAATACTAAATTCGCCATACATTGACATTTAAATCATCAAAATCGGACAAATTATTAGGTAGTTGTTCAACTTCAAAAATCCAAGTCGCGATTTTAAAATTTTGGGTTGCAATTTTTGCATTTTGTGTTAATTTCGCAGAAACATTTCGTAATCCGTTGTAAAAGTACACTAAATTTTCCGTATTTTGACGTTTGAATCGTCAAAATCTAACAATGCATTCGGCAGTTGTGTTTTTAAAAATCAATATTTTCGAAGTTTAAAAACGTGCGAGTTTGGCATTTCATGAGGAAGTAAAATTGTAAATTGCATGAAATTTGCTACAATGACTAAAATCGGGCAACGTATTTGGCAGTTGTGCAATTTCAAAAATCAAAATCGTAATTTTAATCTTCGGACTTTTAATTCGTCCAATTTTTACGGTTTGCGTGTTTCACAAAAAAAAGATTATTAACCTGTTCTTAAATTGCATTAAATTCTCCAGATGGTTACGTTAGAATCATTCAAATCGGACAACGCGTTTAGCAGTTGTGCAATTTCCAAAATCAAAATCACGATTTTAAAATATTCGAACTTGAAAAGTGCGATTTTTGCATTTTGTGTTAATTGACCCTTAAGATTTACTTTATTATAAACTGTTACTGAGTAAATTTATTTTAAATAACGGTTACTAAATAACTATTTTATTTTAAATAACTAGTTATTTGTAGTAACAGTAAACGTTTCTGGAAAATAACCTTTTATCTCATCACTAATGAGTACTGAAAGAATTTACAAAATCTGTTTTTTCGCTCAAGAGTTACCCTCAAAAAAAAACAGTAAACAATTAAACTACAATTTTTTTGTGATTCAAATAAAAACGAATAACTTTGCTGGTATCATATTCGTTTTTATTTGAATTATTCAAAATGTATCACGAAGTGAAAGCCTCCACAATTACTTATTTAATTTTTTGTGTCGTATCTGCATCTATTCGGCGAGTACAACACTTTCCTGGAAGAATTTGCGAAATTTGGTCATCCGGTTACAAGTTAACCTTAAAAAAAAAACAATTGAAGACAAATGATTTTTTGGTCCTGTACTCGGCGAGTACAATACTTTTCAGGAGGAATTTTTAAAATCGGCCATTTTGTTTAAGAGTTAACTTCTCAAAACCACAAAACAATTGAGTGGTTAATTGATTTTTTACTTTGTCCGTAACGAAGTACGAGAAAGTATTGTGATCGTGATTTTTTTTTCAAAATTTTTTTTTACGGAAATATCCGTTTTGGGGTCCCTAGATGCCATTTTAACAATTTCTGGAATTTTCTTTTTTGTATCTGTGTGTGTGTCTGTATGTGTGTGTGTGTGTGTGTGTGTGTCTGTGCGCGCTGTATCTCAAAAACTAATAGACCAATTGAAATGAAACTTTGAACATAAGTTTTATTTGATAATCCGAAGAACTGAAAAGCTTTTGGTAAAATTTCGAACACCGGAAGTGGGTGTTTACCTTGACTGTTTTTTGTTTTTTACTAATATTTTCTTAAATATGAAAAATATCACAAAAACATTTGAACAAATATTGAAGACAATAAAGAAATGCAATTATTTTGTTTGAAAACATTTTTCGTAAAATCATTGTTATTCGAGAAAAAAATGTATTATTTTTTTTTCATTTGTGGTACAGGACGGCAAATTTAAGTTGGCCAGACGCGCAGAGAGCAAGCGAAAGCTCTCTCTCTACAGCCGGCCGAGTACAGTCTCTGTAATAAGCAAGCACATATTCTTCGCGTGCGCTATTCATTTACAACTCTATCGGGCGCTCTCCTCCACATAATTAATGCACTGTCACTTTTGAAAATGAATGTACCAGGCGCGCGAACTCTTCACGAAATCTATCGAGAGCGCCCTTCGAAGGTTCCGCCCACTATTTTGCCACTGCGCAACGGCAAGTTACGTTTGCCGTCCTGTATACAATTATGAAACGCTAATAGTTACAGCAAATTTATGTTAATAATAATTGTAGAGAATGGCAATATGAACAATTTATAAACAATAAGTTTTTTCGGAATCTGTGTAGTTTTTGAGTAAACTGAGTTTTTGAATTTGAAGTACATTTTTTTATCTTTCATAATTTTGACGTTTTAAACGTCAGTTTTATCCGAGTCTACGAAACGTTCGATGCACACTTAAAATATGATTTAAATTAAAAATAAACCATGAAATCGTAAATATAAATAATACCATCAAGTCGGAGAAAGTAACATGATGGCCACATCACCATTTTTTTATATCGGGCTTGATAAAAAAATCTATGTTTAAGAGTTATCCTTGAAACATCAAAAAACAATTGAATGTCGAATTTATTTTTTGTTTTTATCTGCATCTATTCGGTGAGAACAACACATTGCACCAGGAATTTTAAAAATCTGGAAATGTGTTCAAGAGTTATCCTTAAAAAAAACAAAAAAACAATTGAACGTCGAATTTGCGTTTTTTTTCTCAATTGACATTTATTTAATAAGTACATGACTTGTCAATAGTACATAAGCAAAAAGGCTTACTCGGCTAAGAATTAAATTTATTAATCGTGTGCGGTGCGGAAATAGGACTACAACTGCACGTTCTCGCGTGCACGAGATGATTTGGCTCCAATTGCAGGTTCAGAACGCGTCCCTCCCCGAACTGCGCACCTCCCCGCCGCTGCCAACATTCTAATGAAATGCCGTACCAGAAGTAAGTTGGCTCCGTTTGCTTTGGGGAACAAATGCATTGCGATTTTTCTTTACTCATTAAAGTTTCACAGGCATTGTTTAGAGTTGTTATTTTTAGAAATACAAAATTCTTGCCGAGTATAAAATTAGAGGTAGTTGGCTCTACATAACGAGCCGCCCCTGAATCTGTCACAACATTGTTCCGCGTCTCCATCAGAATCATTATTTACATTCTCCGTCAATTTTACAGCTGCAACTAAATCCAAATTTTTCTTTTGAATGGTTTTATTTAAAGGCATAGTTAACGCAAATATCTTAGAGATTACTCGCAGTGATACCTGGAATTTTGTATTATTAAGGGAGTCGTCTAGTGTAAATGACCACATTTTCAAGAATAAAATATATTTATTTGTCAATAGAAAAGCACCTACCTATAGATGGTTCAACAAATAGATTTTTTTCTTTTAACATGAATCACTTGTATACCGGGTGTGGCACTTAAGACGCCTCGGACCATAGCTCCTTTACGATAAAAGCTATCGAAAAAAATCTAAGAACAAAGTGGTGCATAGTTACCGTCGCTATGTTTCAAAAATATTTCTAATCATCAGTGGCGTACCGTGCTCCAGTGGCGTACCAAACTTATGTTTTTTTTAAATGGAATGCCCTATTTTTTATTGCAGATTTGGAAAGTGCTCGACGAGTACTTATTTTTTTATCTAACATGTTATACCCTTCACTTTAGCGGTTTCGCTGTTATAACCCCTTCTTTCAAAATTGCGCCCCATTTTTGAGATTTTTTTGTAGAGAAACTAATTGACGCCGGTGCCTAAATTTTGAATTGGGGTACAGGTTAAGACCTCGTATACCTTCACATAATTTTTTTTCGGGTAATTTATGGAAAAAAAATCAATTTTGATTGATCTTCGCATGTTGTCATTTTTTCCGAAAATTTCAAATGGCACCCCCCTAAAAAAATTACGGCGTTGTACAGCCAAAACTCTAAATTTTTCATTGGTGTAAAAAAAAATACACATTGCATAACAAAATTTCGGAGAAAAAAGGAATTTCATCGCAAATGTCGGGAAACGTTTTCCGTTTAAAACTTGTTAAAAACGTCGATGTCGCGAGATTAAAATTTACAAACTTTACAAACACACATCGTCGGACATGTTGTTGCTTTAAACATACAAGTAAATTAATTGTTAAATTTGAAAATTGACTATTGACATACAATTTAATTGTAAGACTTGCTACAACTTATTAAACAATATATACATGTCAAATTAGCACTTAACAGTCATGAACGCATCGCTATTATTAATTGTTTCTAAAATAATAAATCATGCATATTGAAAAAATTGCAGAGTGGTGTTCGGGCGTGTGTGATGAAATCGTGATGTACTTTTTGCATGCCCTCTGGTAAAGAAAAGCACAAAAAGCCATGCACTAGACATGTACCCCACGATTCAATAGCAGATATGCTCTTGTAAATAATTATGTGACACAATATTGTTATAATAAGTATACGACAAAATATTTTCGGAGTGAATGGGGGAGCTGGTTCGAACCCCCCTAACCGCACCTGGTATATATTTTTCGTTTATAATTGTTTTCAGCGGTTTTCAGGTGCCGTATTCGACCGGCGATAAAAAGAGGCAAATAATTGAAAAACGAAATATTAAATGCGGTAATAATTAACACACCTCTTCTGAATATTACAACACGGTGAAATAACTACAAATAACTATTTATTTGGTTAATGCTATATTTCGTTATTATTAAATTTATATTTGAAACACGTTAAAAATATCACGAATTAGAGTATAAATCCGAATTTCACAACATAAATGAACAATAAACAGAAGTTCGGTACGCTACTAAAGTGATTAAAAATCAATGGGCATGGGCGTAAAACATGTTCAAAATGCATAATATCAATATTTAGATGGTGGTTTGCACGAAAGAAATTATTTACAACCTCAAAACCGGCCATTATTTATACAGTGTCGGCGTGTAACTAATTATCCCATTTAATTACTAAACCATTATTTTGTCCCGTTGAAACGGACCACGAGGAAAATCAATTTGTGAATTTTCCCGAATTAGCACAGCTCCAATTTCAATCGGTTATGCTGACTGATCTAGTTAAGCGCCGCTTTCCGCCATCACTGGTTCGAGTCCGCTTTTGAAATTTTAATAAGGGCTTATGCCTACATGAGAAATGCGCGGATCAAAATGATGTATAAATGCAGTTCGGAGTTGAAATGAAAGTGATCTCTTGGAGGAATATGTTTGATATAGAAATATGAAAGTGAGCTCTTGGAATGTTTGATATACAAAATGCGACCCTTCGCGTTTGTTTGTTGTGGTGGAATAAAGGAGACAGGTTTTTATACATAAATTTGTTTTTGTGCCAAGTAATCCTTTAGCTGTACAAACACTCTTTATCTTATCACAATAGGCATTCAAAAAAATTAAACGCAAATTTTATCTCTTTATTTATACTAATGCTTTTAAAAGTTAAAATGTGCTGAGTTTTCACGAATGATAAACGTGAATTATAATTGAATTCCAATGGTAACAATTGTGATTAAAATTAACTATAACATAATAATGGTAATTAATTCATGAGTTTAGTTGTAGCCTGTCTAGTTTACAAATCAAATAATTCCACTGATTCTATTGTACCTGTTCGTGCCACTGCTTTCCTCGTTATTTGGTTTAAAACATAAGTTTTCGCATTAATCGCGAGGCGATAAGCTGGTGAATACTATTTCTTTTTTTAAATACAACTTCCTTATAAAAAGTTTCAATTTTTATGAGCTTGAAATAATTAATAAATATCTTTTGTGCTTTATTTTCCTGTAAAGTGAAAACTTTAGCTTTTTAATCCCGCCATGTTTTTGTGCATTTTGTATTACCTGTTTCAGAAACGCAAATTTTACTGTCATGCGTATCTATCTAATTAACGGGACACAGTTTTGATTTTTATTCCTGCAGACAAAGTTGAATAAAACTGTAATCCTTTATTCTTTTAACTAAAACTAATTAAAATACGAAATTTAGCTCCTAAACCCTTTACAAATAATATTAATGTTATCAGTGGCGTAGAGGGAGTTAAAGGGCGGCGGGAACCATTTTCTAGGCAAAAGTGTATTTGAACATAGGTATTTGATATATGCCCAATAAAACTCCCAATCAAAATATATCGCTCTGGTCCGATCGCCCACTGCCTCCCTATACGCTAGGCCACTGAATGTAATACATCATCACAAATTGAGAATATTGAAACTTTCAAAATAAAACATGAGATTATCTGATGAACAATAATCTACAAAACTATGTTTTATTGAATTAACTAAATTTCTGAAAATGTCGTATTTTTAAATAACTTATTTATTTCTCCTTCAATAATCAAGTCAACCGGATCTGTATCTTTCAGAATTTAGTCAATTATACATCCTCAAAACCTAAAATGAATAATTGGACACCTCTCTTTGGAAGACCAGAATGAGAATGCAATGACGGTTCTGCTGTTCGATATCGTGAAACGCTTTAAAATTCCATCCAGCTATTGACAACACTTTAAACTGTTTATATAGCCAGACTATGCAGCTCTTATAAGAAATTTTTGGAGAACTTTTGCGTGTGTTGCTTGTAGGCGCCCCAAATTGTTTTCGAATCTACTAATAACATTCAATACCGTAAATATTTAAATAGAAATTCTGGCGCTACACCCGGAATCCTAATCTAGTTCAAAATAGACCTACGCTAAAGAGAAAAATTAGTCATTTGTTATTTACCACACACAGATGAAACTGAATTGATTACAAAAACTAAAAAAACTAAAAGTGATTTAAAAGTAGGAATTTTAGACCAGTAATTTAAAGCACTAATTGTGGAGGCAAGAGGTTTTGCCAAAGTTTAATTTAGCTTCTGAAGGGTTTTCTAATCAGAGGTTTCATTTTGATATTTAAAAAAAATCGAGTATATTTTAAGAGAAATCAATGGACATTTATTTTATTGTAAAGAGAAAGGTATGCCATTAACGAAGGAAAACGATATCAGCCAAATGGCCGCCACAACTAAGGTTGCAGCACCATATCCTTTTCATGAAATTTCCCATGACCAATTTGCGGCTGTATGTCCTCCATAACTTCACGAATTCCATTTTTTAGAAATCTTGAATTGATTGTGGAGCATTGGCATAGACCCTATCTTTCACGTGGCCTCAAAAAAAAGTCTAAAGGTGTCAAGTCACAAGATCTCAGGGGCCAATTGTGATCACCTCTTCGCGAAATAACACGGCCAGGAAACTTTTCTTGCAAAATTGCGATTTTTTCGTTGCTTGTGTGGCACGTAACGCCGTCTTTTTAAAAATAAACATCGTCCACATCAATATCTTCCAATTCCGGCCATAAAAAATCATTAATCATGGCTCGATAGAGCAATCAATTCACCGTAACAGTTGCACCAGCCTCATTTTCGAATAAGGTCCAATCACACCGCCAGCGCAAAAACCGCACCAAACAGGGACACGTTGAGGATGGAGAGGCTTTTCAATAAGCATTCTTGGATTTTTCGAGCCCCAAATACGGCAATTCTGCTTATTCACGTAGCCTCCGAGGTGAAAATGGGCCTCATCACTGAAGATTATTTTTCGATGAAAATCCGGATCATTTTGATGCATTTCAAGGACCCAATCAGCAAAAATACGACGTTGCTGGCGATCGACCGGCTTGAGTTCTTGTGTTAACTGAACTTTAAAAGTCTCTATGCAAAATACGGTGTAATGTCGTTTCTGGAATGTCTACTTCCACAGATCGACGAGGAATCGACAAACCCGGGTTTTCGTTAACACTATTGGCTACAGCAGCAATATTCTCAATTGTTCTTGAGCGACGCACACGGTTTCGATACTTCACATCACTAAGTTGTCCCAACAGCTCAAATTTTTTAACCAGTTTTACTATTGCTGGCCGAGAAAGTGCTTCACGACGACCCAAAAGTGCTTTAGTTTGGCGAACTGTGACTGCAAAATTTTCACCATTTCTGTTGTGAATTTTAATAATTTAAATGCGTTGTTGAAGCGTGTTCGTGGCATAGTTTTTACTCGTCAAGTGTCAAAAGATGCCAGCTGCAAAAGTGACAGCTGCCCAGACACCGGGCTATTATTTCAAATTAAACCTCTTATTGGAAAACCCTTTATGTTTACGTGCTGCGACTTTTTGAACCTCCTGCATCGGCAACATCGTTCAAACAAGGTGCGTCAGGATAAATAAAGGCTAGATCCCAGAATTGTACCACACGCAAACGCACAGGCGCGAATTCCGCGATTCCAGCGGCACTCAACCAGTTTAATTTTACCCACACACAGGATGGATTTTGACGATTGATGCTTATCCTTAGGTTAGGGTTAAGCAGAGGTGTCACCCCCCCCCCTGGGAAAATGTTCAACTCTTTGTACACGCATTGTACCACCTTTTTAAATTATTTAGTTCGAATATTTTCGTTTTATATTTGGATCTATACAAGTGACGGCATCTATTCACAAGCAGGTGAACCAAGTATTTCGATAAAACACATCTGCAACCTTTATAAACACCTGCCATTTTATTTTCTAACCTCGTTTGTTTCACGTGAAATTAAACACGATTGAAATAGTGAAAGAGTAATGAAATACTGTTGGTAAATGAAAACTAACTTTTTTGGTGGTACGTTATTTATACCACTGTTAAGTGTCTCTTTTTAATTGTATTTAAATTTTCTAGAAAATGTCCAGGAAAGAGGAATTACCATTTAATTTGATTGGTATGTCAAGGAATGGATTTGAGAGGTCAGTGGAAGATGTTTAATCCATCCGATGTCGATTCAGTTGACGAAGAAGAAGATATTGTGTTAGATCCAATCCATCTTTTCAGTGATTATGATGATTAAGTCGGACTCGGAAGAAGATCTACTTTTATCAATTCTAATAGACAGGTTAATAAACACAGCATCCGTGACACACCAAACTATCTAAAGACCTCCACGTTGGTCAACAAAAAAAATCAAAAATCCTGTACTTCTATAGACTTTCAGGCGAGCCTGATTTTATCAAAGAAATGGGAAATGTGACACCGGTAAAACTTTTTGCTTTACTTATAACGCCTGAGTTCATCGAGCATTTGGTATTCTAAACGAATTTATATTGCGAACAAGTCAAATTATATGCAGGTATGGACAAAATGCAAATAAAAGCATTCCTCGCATTTAATTTGTTGATGGGCATTAAACGTTCTTCGAGCTTTAGAGATTATTGATCAAGTGCTCCTGAACTTAACGATCCATTCTTTTCCTCTATGATGACAATGAAAAGATTTGAATAGTTATTGTCTCACCAACAATGCTAACATGCCTAATCGAGTATCCCAAACATTTGATGGGCTTTATAAAGTGCTCCCGATGATTACGTTGTTGTTAGAACAATTTGGGTTGTGTTTCCAACTTAATCAAATTAAAGCTGTAAACGAGTCTATGATTGAATTCTCTAAAGCAATATACGCCGATAAAAACAATAAAATGTGGGTAAGTCTGGATGGTTCCTAAAGTTGGACATACAGGGTATATAGGAAAAACTCAAGAGACGAAAAAAAACTTTGGGAGTCGAGTAATTAATCATCTAATGGAAAATCTCAGAAACAAAAACCATGTTTTTGATAGTGTTGTCTGATGGAAGATCTATCGAAAAAAATGCTGCTGGTACAGTAAATACAGCCTTCATTCAAGACTAATAATTTACTGAAACGTGGTGTACACAAGCGACTCAGGATTACCTGCAATAAATTGGAAGGACAAGAGATCAGTAAATCTTTGATCTAACTTCGGAAGATATAAATCCAGTTGCTTCTCCTCGACTGCTTGTGGATTACATCAAGAACATTAATTGTGTCGATAAATTTGACCAAATTTTATCTAGCTACAAAGTAAATAGAAACAGCAAGAAATGGTGGTACCCTATATGTTTTCATCTTCTACATGCTAGTGGTATTAATGCTAATTACATCTACAAAAGAAATTCCTAAAATGAAGTCAAAAGATTTTAGGAGAAGTATAATAAATGGCCTATTGGTTGAAATGTTAGTAAACAAACCACAATCTTCAAGGACACCAACCCTAAAAGTATACAATTTTAAGCCATTTGTGCCATTGAAAGTATGCCTGGATTCATCTAAGCATCAACTTGCTAACTACTACTAATAAACTTTATTAATCAAAATAAGCACCGTTAAATTTTAACAAGTTATAAGCTTATCTATTTCGATGCGGTAAAATTATGGTGTTGCAGCGAAATGCACTTTCTGCAGCCTCTTTGTCTTTAAAGACTTTATCTTTTACGGAGTTTTGCAAATGGCGAAATAAGTGAGAATTTGTTGGTAAAAGGTCCCGTAAATAGTTGCGATGTGGTAATGTTACGTAGTCCAGATCATTTCATTTCAGGAGGCTAATCGTACATTATCATGCAGCAGGATTTAACTTTTTCTTCTGAAAGTAGTAACTAATGGTGTATCTCATCGATTTCTTTACAAACGGTTTCGCCTGTTTTCCAAAAAACTATAGTGGGTTTAATCGACCGAAGACCACCAGTCACCATAATTTTTTGAGTGTGCAACTTTAATTTCGGAAAATGTTCATCCATTATCTAGAGCGCTTTCTGTTGTCGTAAAGGATCCACTTTTATCGTATCGATCCACATTATAATACGTTTATATAATAAATGGATCGTTTGTGTTGCGCAGAATCAACTTCATAACGGCGATTTATGTGGTTCTCGTTCAATTCATGCGGCACCCATGAGCTCTAAAAATTTGTAGATTTTTTTAAATGGATTTATCCGTTTTAAGGTCCCCAGAAGTGATTTCAAACATTTCTGAAAAAATGTGGCTATGTGTATGTGCCTTGTATATGTGTGTCTGTATCTCAAAAACTAATACAGGAATTAACATGAAACTTTAAACCTAAGTCTAATGTGACAATCCGAAGAACTTAAACGTTATTAAAAAAAATCGTGCACTGCAAGTAGGTGTTTTACTTGATACACTTTGAACCTAAGCCTTATGTGACAATTCGAAGAACTGAAAAGCTTTTCGTAAAATTTACTACAGCGGAAGTGGTTGTTTACCCTAACCGATTTTTGTTAATGCGAGCAGTTTCTACTGCTCTACCCATGGTGAACGCATTACTTTAATTTGATTCTTTTCCATTTTGATTTCAATAGGTTAGAATAGACCAAAATTCAGGTAAAAATCAGAGTAATTGCTACCAAAATATAGACCGAAATAAACCTACAAACCGAACTCAAAAAAACGAGAAAGTATAAGGTTAGAGTTCAGCCTATATAACTCTTTAAATAATTTTGCGCGAACAGGCAGTTCTAATAGAATATTGACAATTTATAAGACTAGAGTAAATACCCTGTTTTTTTATTAGAATACGATAAATAATGTAAATAAAAAGTATGATATTGGAAAATAATGGATATAGGAATTAAATGAAATAAATGGGCTGCAATTAAATTTTATCAATTCCGAGCTTCAACTCACATCCATAAAATAGGTCTAATAGCACTAATTTATTTATTGTGAATGATTAGGTTTCACCGAATAGCAAATGACCATTGGCTATTCGTATTGGGCTGTTAGGGAGTAATCAGTTTAACTTTCACACGCATACGCCCTACAGGTACTAGTCGGGCGTATATCGGAATATATCCGATAAGACCGCAACCTGTTCAAATTGCAATACAAATAGGAAGGGCACTGGTCCGAATATTTACAAACCGTTTAACTAACAGGAATAAAATAGATCCCGTCGAAACCTATCGTGCGGCCCGGGCCGCAGAAGAACTTTCCCCGGGCCCCTTTCCGTTACATAACCGGAGGGCGGGGGTTATTTGATTGAATATCTGCAACTAACGGCGTTATAAATTTTTCAAATTTTTATCTTATGAAAATCGTGCAGAAAGCAGGGGACCGGAGAAACGTTTATACCTAAATGTTTTACGACCGGCTCATGAGAATCAATTTGTTTAAATGTAATTTGAAAAATAAGAGTTTTAATATTGGATTTCGGATCCTTTAAAATATTGCGGAGACATGACGGTTGCCAGCGCTACCGAGGAGAAATGGGGTGGAAGCAAAAACGTAATAATTATATCCTCGTGGCGTGCTAACTAACGAAAACACCTTTTTTAATCAACCCCTATTATTTATTGTGCGCTGTTTAAAAATTTTCCTTGGTAACTTAAGCTATTTATAAGGAGAGATTAGTACCAACAACAAAAAAAGTAACGAAATAAAATTAAGTTTTTATCTGATCTAGGAGTATTAAAGCCGCCTCTTAGTTTTTATTAAGGGTTTTGCGTTGGAATTATTAGCGGGGTTATATGATGAAGGAAATAATGACATATTTTTTCAGTAAACCGTGCTTAGGGTGGCAGCGCGGTTTGGATAACTGTAAGCTTTGAGTTCGAACTAGACGCGGAGGGTAACGCTCTAAATTTCAATCAATCAACATCTCATTTCATATTATCAATCACCCACTTTGCACTTAAATGGCGGACCGCGGCTGGGTTTTTTATTCACTTTGTGAGGCGTGCTAACCCCATTTCTTTCTCGCACTAATCTTGATCGAACTACTTTTTCGCGGACCGGGAGAGTGGGAGAGGCGGCATTAGTGAGCTAGTGGATAGTTTACACCGATAAGTGACAATAGTGATTCGATGGGAACACACGTTTCACGGAGACAAGCTCTCACTGTAACAGATTAATGTGTAAAGTTTTCAGTTTGCAGGAGTCAAGTTGAACCATTAGACGCTAAGAGCGCGCTCTTTCGTTCGCACGTGCACTTTTCCACGTCAAATTGGCGGATGGAGTGGGAATATGAGGGTTCTCCTTCGGCGACAAACGTGGCGAATTCTGGAATCCGCAATCCGCAATCCCAAATCCGAAATCCGCATCACCGGCTCAAAATAAGTCTGTCAGAGAAGGAGAATCGAGAATCGGCTGTCGGTAACAATTGACTTCTCGACGCTAACCTTAACACATTACCCCCGCAATGTATTTTAGCGGCGCTAACGAACCTATAAATCACCACTTCTTTCATTCTATCCTCAAATTCATCGATTGCACTTGTTTTATCGGCCGTGGGGCTGACAAGAGGCGACAGCCATTTCCGCCCCACACAAAAGGCAAAGTGCGTCGAGAGGGTCTCTGCTCTGGGGTGGCCACATGTCAGTGGCAGCGGCAGTGGCGCATGATGGTGCTCTGGGGGCCATTCATTACCGCAACACGCGGTGTGACCGCGGGGCCGACACCTCTCGCGACACTTCCGGTCAACGTTGCCTCTGACGGTCCCCCGCTGTGGCATAGCAAGGAAATCGCCCTCAATCCTCCTCTCTCCACTGTCCTCTATTCATCCACACCACACCATAAATCCAAAACATCAACACAAGACCAAGCATAAAAATCACTCATCTAAAAATGCATCATAAATCTTACCTTTATTAAAGTTTTAACTATTTTTACTTCTTCCATGCATCTCATTTTAGTTAGATCATATTCACAATACACGTTGGATTGCAATTATAGCTTAGAATACACACGAACACCGTTCTACGCACGCACCTCAACTAACTGGTGTAAACCTGCGCACGTACTTCTTAAACCTCCTCCAGCAGCCAATCGAATGAAAGTATCTACTTGCATTAAATACACTCGCAGGCGCACACGCTCGGACCCTAGCAGCAGTAAGAGAATCGCAAAGAACTTTTTTTTTGTCATCATTCCGGGTAATTTTAAATTAAATGATGAACAGGTAAATTAATGCAAATTTGTAAGTAGGCTATTAAACGAATACAGAGACGTGCATTCGTAAAGTTTAAAGAAACAATAATGTAAAATGGTTTGAACATTACGAACAGAACAGAAGGAACAACCCCTGGCTGGTATCCCTGAACCACAGGCAGGATAAGCTAAATTTTAACATGCAATCAGCGTTCGCAGCATGCACTAAAATTGGCAATTTCACCAGCAGTCGTAAACAAAAAAATACCTATCTTGTAAAAATTGCAAACAGACATACATTGGTCAAAAAAACTAAATAATCAAAAACACAAACTATCTCCTCTCTTGCACAATAACCAAGAAATAGACTGAAAACACGAAAATCCTTGTTCAAATAGAATATTTTAATAGATATATAATGTGAGAAGCTATGAAACTCGAAATAAGACCATATTTTTTAAATAAATGAGACGATTCCCAACGTTAATATTTTAAAACAAATAAAACCGGCTACAACAAACATACATACATAAATATGACGAAGCTTGATGAATACAGGAATACAAAGCGCACACAAGACGTGAACACTGCACGACAAAAAGCCAATCAAAAATAACAAATACACTATAAATATCAGCAGCAATCGCAATAACAAATCAATTATTCCTTGCGGATATATAAAGCCGGATTTGAGAGCGTTGGGTCCCGGGGCAATAAAGAACGTAGAGGCCCTTTACATTAATTAATCAGCCCTATTTCGTAAGAAAAACGTTAACATGATAAAAATTCGTCAACTTTGTTTTACAGATTGAAAATACAATAGGCTAACTCAGTGGCGGTTTCAAAGGGGGGGTAATCGGGTAATTACCCCCCCTAAGAATTTTTCGCTTATCAATTTTTATTGTTAAAAATTACCGGTATTCCATGTTCCAAACAAATAATGTAACCGGTAAATTTTTCCAACGCTTTAAAACGTTAGAAAAGGATAGGGAGATTTCACGGAACAGGTGTATGAGAGCGGAAGCACCAGTTTATTTATCTTTTTTTTTAATTACCCCCCCTAGACTAGTTGGCTTGAAACGCCCTTGGGCTAACTCTTATTTTAACACTACGGTCAGGCGTTAATTGAAACGTTTTGCTTACGAAATAAGGCTGCATATCTTCTAACAATTTAAATTTTACAATTAGAAGCACATTTTCATAAAAAAAAACATTGTTGTTTGCACTTTTTTAATAATCTTCACGGTTTTCTGATGAACAATGGCAAGCAGCTGAGGCGCCAATAATTATAATAATAATAAATTATTTATTCTCTCTAGGAACGGTACTTATTACAAGAAACAATGTTACAATATTATGTCCAGGTGGTACTAAAATACGTCAACAAAGTAATAAGGTAATGAGCAAAATACACTAAAATATAATTACTTGTTACTGTTTCTTCCATAGAATAGAGAGACAAATAGACAAATAGAAAGACAGCTCTTGCAGTACCAGGCAAGGGACTCTACGAGTTTGTCGTCATACCTTTTGGGCCCAACAATGCTTCGTCTACCCAGATGATGTGATGAACGCCATACACGATTTCGACAAACTTGTAGAGATTGATTAAATGATATATTTATCCTACTTAAAAATGACAGCCTAACGGTCAACTTAAAAAAATGCATTTTATGCCGCTCGTCCTTGAACCTTGATTTTATATTGGACCGTATGGGGTTGAGAATCGAACCCGATAGGGTATTGTCGGGCCGTTTTAAGAAGTCGTCTGAGGTGATTAGCTTAGACCGCACTTGTTTGCATGTTGGGCGGGTGCTTTATGCATCTCGAATGCCTGGGGTTCTCAATAGGCGAACATCAAAATAAACGTCATTAAGTAATGCAATTTCAATAACAAACTCTTCTGAAATAGTTAATATCAGAAATAGCTATTTTCAATATGAAATCAACATAAACACATTTGTACAATTTTAGCTCGACCAAAATAAATTAAATTATATCTTGGCCTGTTGGTGTAGTGCAGTGATGGGGAAACTACGGCCCGCGGGCCAAGTCCGGCCCGCGGAAAGGTATAATCCGGCCGTCGTGAGAATGTTTGAACGCGTTCTTACTTCGTAATGTGACGACCCGCATAAAAACTACCTGCGGCGATATTCAAAACACAATAGTATTCTGGACAAATCCATCCGACCTAAACAGATGACGCATCTTCGCTCGAAACTTCCAGACACTCTCGCAGGTAGGTATAAATACAAGCGAGGCCGCCCGAAGATCAGTTAGTTAGCGACTTAGTCAGACATCTGCA
This sequence comes from Ocypus olens, assembly GCA_910593695.2. Lineage (NCBI taxonomy): Eukaryota > Metazoa > Arthropoda > Insecta > Coleoptera > Staphylinidae > Ocypus > Ocypus olens. The sequence continues at coordinate 18,234,228 of OU343057.1, forward strand.
ACGACCCGCTGTGACTCGAGTAATTGTTTGTGTAATCCCCCAAACTCCCAGTGCCTCAACAAACTCCCGCGTAAGAGCATTAGTTAGCAGTAAGCTTTCGTCAATTGCGTTTCTGTGTGTTGTTCTCCGTAGTAGGTAATGTCTAAAATGGATGTTAAAAAAAGAAAAGTGGATTCAGAATGTCGAGTTTTTAAAGAAGAATGGACGTGGAAATATTTCTTTACTTTATTTAAAGAAAAACCTGTGTGCTTACTTTGCAATACAACTGTTACAGTTTTAAAAGAATATAACATTCAACGCCATTTCAAGAGCAAACATGAAAACCACTCCTACTCATCGTTAAGTGAAGAGGTGAAAAAAATTAAATCGAAAGATTTAATAAAAAATTTATCAAGTCAACAACAATTATTTCAGAGAGCTAATCATTCTCAAAGATGCGCTACGAAAGCCAGTTATGTGTTGGCTTATAATATTGCTAAATCTAATAAAGCATTTTCAGATGGTGAATTTATAAAGCAGTGCATGATAGATGTGTGCGATATTATGTGCCCTGACAGGATTTTCAGTCACTGTCTCTCTCAAGAAGAACAATCACCGAGAGAATTGAAAATAACTGACTACAAAAACTCAAAAATTTATTTTTTATTCAATTACCATAGATGAAAGTACAGATATCAGCGATACTGCGCAGTTACTCATATTTGTAAGAGGAATCAACGCCCACTTTGAAATTACAGAAGAACTTGCAGGGCTGCAGTCAATGAAAGGAACAACGACTGGTGCCGATATATTTTGTGAATTTGAAAATTGCATCGATAAACTTCGTTTACCTATTGACAAGCTATGTAATGTAACTACAGATGGTGCTCCTAATATGGTTGGAATCAATCAAGGATTTGTTGGGAAATTTAATTCTAAGTATCCGCAAAATGATGTTGTTTTTTTGCATTGCCTTATACATCAGGATGCTCTCTGTAAATCGGCTTTAGATATTGACCATATACTTAATATTGTTGTAAAACCAGTAAATATGATTCGTTCCAGAGGATTATTACATCGCCAGTTTCAACAGTTTTTGGAGTCCGTACATGCTGAGCATTCCGATATCCTGTATTATTCAAAAGTTCATTGGTTAAGTGCTGGAAAAGTATTTGAAAGAATTTGGGATTTAAAAGACGATATTGTGAATTTTCTTCTTGATAAAGACATTTATAATCAATTTGACGTCTTAGAAAACGAAACGTGGCTTTCTGATTTCGCTTTTTTCATAGACCTCCTCGTACACATGAATAAACTTAATCTCAAATTGCAAGGAAAAAATTAGTTTCTTCACGATATTTGGCAATACCTGAAAAGTTTCAAATTACAGTTATTATTATTTGCTAATCCGATCTCTAAATCTGATTTTTCTCATTTTCCAAGAATACAATCTTTAAAATTCACTATATCAAACAATAAGATTAAAAAATACGAAATGAATTTGAGAAAACTATCCACAGAATTTGAAAGGAGATTTCAGGACTTTAGAAAAATGGAACCAGAGTTTAGTATTTTTGCGACCCCATTCAATGTTAATTACGAAGAAGTTGATGCAAAATTTCAACTTGAGTTAATAGAACTGAATTGTAATACTCTCCTGAAACAAACTTTTCATACAGTACCATTACTAGAATTTTATAAAAAATTAAGTCCAGATAATTTCCCAAATCTAATTACTCATGCAATGAAGATAATGACAATGTTCGGCTCATCTTATATATGCGAACAAATCTTTTCAACAATGAAGCTTAGGAAAACTTCTTTAAGAAACAGAATTACAGATGAGCACCTTTCATCAGTTTTAAGAATTTCTGCTTCGCAAATGGAACCGGACTATGATGAAATTTTGATGAAACAGTCTCAATTTCATTTTTCTCATGCACCATCAACCAGTAATGACACCAGAAAATAAAGTGATAATACTTCACATCAAGAACTACACTAAATTTATTTTATATTTTGTGCTTATAATTTTGTTACCTTTTGCTTTTTTACTATTAAAATAATAAGTGTATGTAATAATATAAGTTTATGTTTATAGAACACATAAATTAGTTAACGATTAAGCATTATTCATTGGCCCGCTACGATTGTCTAGTTATTACAAATGGCCCGTCTTAAAAAAAGTTTCCCCACCACTGGTATAGTGAGTACAGGCGAACGCTTGTGCCGCGTGCCGTGTGGGTTCGAATCCCAGCCCGGCCGAAAGATGTTTCGGGGATCGAGAAGAACGTAAAACTAAGGATCATTACTGATCACCACTCGTTGTTGTGACTGCAGAAGCAAAGGGTTGTCGAAGTGGGCTGTTGATATTCAGAAGCACAACATGAAAGTCGAGCATTGCAAGTGTTCCTAGATGCCCTTTCATGAGCACTCGAGGATTGTATGTTGAATGTACCAGAAGAGACTTCTAGCAAATTTCTGGTATACAGGGTTTCCATTTTAAATTGCCACCCCAAATATCTCGTAACCTGAGCAACATGGCAAAAAATGTTTCAGATTAAAGTTGTAGGGTTCGGAGGGGGACATATTCCGATGACCTTGAAAATGACATTGGCGTTAATTTTCAAGATCAAACGAAGGTCAACTTTGATTTTTCAAATAGAACCTCCTATTTTTTATTATGGGATCGCATTCTATGAGAAAAATACAAACTTTTTGTAGGAAACGTTTTTTTTAATGCTTTTTTCAAGAGATTTTTTACGAATTTTGTCCATCATTTTGTTTGAAATATCAGATTAATCCAGGCTGTGATTCATGTATTACCCTCGGCATTAGTATCATTTTTTAATGCGAGATCACATTCTACGGGAAAAATACAAACTTTTTGTAGGAAACGTTTTTTTTAAATGCTTTTTTTAAGAGATTTTTCACGAATTTTGTCCATCATGTTGTTTGAAATATCAGATTAATCCAGGCTGTGATTCATGCATTACCCCCGGCATTAGCATCAAAGGTGCTGGAGCAGAGCAACGCGAAGAACCGTCAGGTGTTCTGCCCGACGTTTGATGACATTAAGTTTCATCAATATTCAAACTTTTCAATTAATTAGTACGACAACAGTGCAGAACATGAAGGAGAGGATCAGGGCTGCATTTCGAGGGGGCGGAAGGGGTTACGCTTAATTTCGCATGCATGACTTTAAAGAAGACACTTCAAAGTTTTTTGCCCTTAAAGATTCATCAAAATCTTTTATTCTAAAAAAAAATCTTTTAATTATAGGTTTTGGCTTCTAGGAATGACAATGTAGAAATAAAACGATCCCCAAGCGGTAGCAAAACTTCTTAAAAAGTTGTACCTTTCGCTGTATTGTTGAAGCCACTGCAGAGTTCTCGGAGAATGAGATTTGGTGTACAAATTTTAATGTGTGATAATGGGTCAGATTTTGTATCTATGCGGTTAAATTCATTTGGAAGGCAGTACCATGTCAAGATCTGGTATAATGGCAAAGTATATCCCTAGGTAAACTTTGTGGAGAGATTCAACCGTACCATGGTCGGTTCGACTATTAGGTCTTTTATTAATAACAGCGACCGCCGAAACGTAAATAAGGAAATTTGCCTTTGCTTTTCGTATTGCTGTGCATGAGGTTACAGGGTTCACACGTGTTATTCAAAATTTTTGACGTTACGCTCCGCTTCGTGGCGATTATTGCAGAAAACTAGGAGATTTGGTACTCTCACGCTCGAGAGCTGGATGCACTCCAGCTTTTATTTCAGGAAGCTAAGAGGAGATTATGACAGACGAACGAAATGTTATCCTAGACAATCTCCGAATTTCCCACTTCGAAATTTGTCGTCGGAGATCGGGACTGGTGCCGATATGAGGATTAGCAGGGGCAGAACCTGCTTAAGGGGGACTTACACCTTGTAGGACAGCTTCAGAGACAATTTTCAAGAATTTATTGTAAAAAAACTAGAGAAGATTTCGAGACGAAACTTTTTTTTATGTTATTGTAGATCAATTGAATTTCACACATGATTTTCTTTTACATGTCAATGTCGACTTCGAAGACCTGGAGATGGCATTGACAGCGCCCCTGTCAGAAGTGAAGGGTCAAACGATGTACAGGTTTGGGTCAACTCTATTTCCATGAAATATAATTTTCAACAAGACTTTTAATTGTTGTTATGTTAGCAAGGTCCCGATCAATCACTTTTTCAAAATTCCGATTTTTCGCAAAATCGCGGACATTTTTTTGTTCTTCTTGAAGCTGTCAAAAATCAGCAAAATGGAATTTTCCAAATATGAACGATCGGGATCTTGCCAAGTGTTGACTGTAGATTATAAAAAAAATATGTTCTCCTGTAATTGTGTACATCAGTTTAAAAAATGCAACTTTTGGGAAAACCCGTTTGAAGTTTTAGAACATTACAACGTGTAAATGACGGGACTTACGATTAATCTGCAATGCCTAGTCCATACAGTTAGCCTTCCATATGAGGACGAAATTCACGATGGGTCACCTGCTTTTCTCTTTGTTAAATTATTGCTCGTTTTGCCGCGTCGCTCACCTTTCGCTCGGCTCGGTCGATTCTAAACGCGTTTAGTTGAGTGGCGCACGATCCACAAGGTGTTCATTGAAAGTTATAATAGCCAAATGAGTTGTGATTTCAACCATACTCTTCACGTAATGCAAATGTTTAGGCGCGATCTACCAAATGCAACCATTCAAAGACTCATTGCTGTTTCCACTGCGAGCTCCTAAATATCGATCTGACAGGATTGGCAAAATCATCTCACAGGATTGGCAAACATTAGATTTTACCATCGAATCGACAAGTTTCCTACTAAAATATCCAATGAATGAATATACTCCAAACGATGAAAAACGTACCGTACTGTTTTTCTTGTAAAAAAATGATTGATGCTGACACTCTTTGCAAACAACGAATTAAGAGATTGCAGTAAAAACTGAGACAAACTCTAGGATACAGTAAACGAATTCAGGTGTGATTGGGGCTTCTAGTAGATGCATATTCTTGAGCTTCTGTGCTGACGTACGTCTTCTTCTTCAACAGTTTTTAGATTCGACGTCTGTTTTCTGGGTCGAAACACTGGCTAATTACGTTTACGTGACCCTTTATGGCCCATAAATCAGTTTTCTAGTTCAATAAATTATTGTTTGGTTTGAAGATTTCTGCCGCTTCAATCAGCTTCAAATTTGTAAATGGAAGAATTGTTCTTCGCGACGCTTCCCTTCGCGGCGCTTCTCGTCGCTCTAGTGTGCGCTGGCCTTTATACAGAATGAAATTTACAAACATTGGAGTGGTATCACAAAGGATTAAGTTGAAAGTATTTAACATTATCTATAGGTAATATAAAAGCGGCGTATATTAAACAACATATTACTGCTTTGTTTAAAGATTCCTGCCGTTTCTAGCAGATTCAGCTTTGGTAATGTTATGAAAATATTAATATCTCGAAAGGCGTATTTATACTATGAAAAGGATTCGAAAGTGAACTATAATATTAATTATTTTCGGACTAGTTTGTTTCAAAAATTGTCATTCAGCAATTGATTATTAAAACACTTTAATATAACGTTTCAAATACTTTGATGTATTGAATTTTCCAAAAATACCTCGTAGATAGTTTTCCTAAAATTTTTATTTGTAAAGATAATCTTAAAGATTTTATTCTATTTTGAGAAATCCACTCGACTGATTTCAATGAAACTTCAGAATTAAATACATAAATAAATAAATACATAATATTCAACTTGAATTTTAAAAATAACGAATATTATTTCTATAAGTTCTTTACAATAACGCGAAAAATCATTATTACTTTTACAGTATAACTAATTTATTACATTAATCCTTACCTAACGAATATCGCCTCATTCGCGACAATAAAATATATATAAGATCGAATTCGTGACAATAAAAATATTCTCGTAAATTTTATGTTCCCGGCGCGTGCACCATTAGATTTTAGTGCGATAGTTGCGACTATTATAAACTAGTTCGTTAGCTAAGGGTTAACTTGTTAAACAAATAAAAAATATGACTTTCCAAATATTCTATTTAGCCTTACAAATACGTGGATTACATTTTAAATACTCTTCGTTTTGAAATGATTCAATAATCAACAAATATGATGTTTTTCCCGGAATTTCCACTCATCATTTGACCCCATTAATGTTTCACTTTTAGTGAAAACATCTCGAATTCTTTTTACTAAACTCCAGCGTAACATTATAAATAGTAAGTATCAAAGTCCTAAATAATCCAGTGCTGATAATTCTCCTGTATTTTCCACTCGCCATAGTCTTAGGATTAAATAAATCTTATATTAGGCATTCTATAACGCTGTCAAAGGTCGCTTTAATTTCTTTCGAATTTTATAATTTTTGTACATTACAAATTTCAGGATAATATTCAGATTAATATTAACAGGAAAAAATATCGATTTTTCAGATTTTGAATAGTACCAAAAGGTCAAGTATTATTTGAAATTAAAAACGATTTGTATTGCGCCGTATTTTATATTCCTACAGTAACATAGTTCACTTACAATTATTAATTAATTTGGTAATAAAGAAATGTATTACGCCTAACTAGATTAATTTGTTTACCAATAAATCACGAAGCCATCAAAAGCAATTCACTTTGGTAATTATACAAACAACACGGCCTCAACCGCAAGCGCAACCCCTTAACACCATATCTCGAAACCGCAGAACGTCATGTTATCACATCGCGAACACACTTACACAATTATTGCCAGTTAGGAGATAATATGCGGGTAAAAATTTAATTTGTGACTTATCGCCGTGGAAACACTTGCCATCGGAGGTATATTACAATTTCCTTATTTTAGTTCGTGTCGGTAATTTATATACGCACTTATTTATAGCACGTAGCTCGAAGGCTGCATGTAAATTCAATAGAAGGGCGCGAGGACAGGAAAAAAATCTACAGAGATCGCGGTAACAAGTACAATTATGAAGAAAAATGAACCCGCTTTTAATTAATCTTCCGAAAAATCCGGGGAGAGAATGTAATTTTGAATACGTGACGGTCGTGTGAATTTCCCCGCGGATTCATTAATTTGGCCACAATCCTTTCTCGACTGGAAGTTATTAATTATAATAAACGTCGTCAATATCGGCATTGATTTTTTAAGATTAATATCGGATGTGGTTTATTTTATTTTATCATTTTTTGACGTGAATTTCCCCCCGAAATAAATTAATAAATACGTAATTGAATTAGCTGCGGCCTTTTCGCCCGGCGCGTCCAACAAGGTTACACTTTAATCTTTCAACTTGAAAGATCTCTCGGAAGGTTTTTAATAAACGTTCGCGGTTGTCAACTAGTCAACTTACACAGTTCTACTATATGAGAAATAATCTAATAAAAACCCTAATGTGAAAATATTCAACATTTTAATACCACCACATTATCTCTCTCTTATCTATTAATTATTTAAATGAATGTTCTTGGCGGTTAATTCAGAGGAGGCGTGCATTTTTCAGGCGTAACTACTTCCAAGATTCTTGGCTGACTGCGAAAAAAGATAACTTGAAAATATCATGTCCTTAATGAAGTTCATCCTAGTTTTTTATTTCCGCACTTCAGGAGTTATGTGTCAAAGTTGAGAGCGGTTCTGCACTTGAAAAATTAAATTCGCCAAAGAAAAAGTTGATGATGAAAATGAAGGGTGATTAAAATTATTGCTTAGAATGAGATAGGAAGGAAACGTCATTCAACACTCCTTCCATTAAAATTTCTAATAATATCCAGTGAATTTTAAATAAGCTTGATTCAATTCACAATTAACTTAAAATAGTAAACCACGAATTTAATTGTGTTGCAGCGGCGAGGAAAAATGCGTGCTCGGGATCATAAGTAGTAGTGTCGTATTTAAACGTGAGCTGGATGATTCACAGTCGCGTTTTTAATTTAGAATTGCAGCCCTTGGTTGTGCAGTGTTGGTAACAAAGGCCGGATCCACCTTTATTTAACATTGTTAACATGTTTATTTAATTTAAAAGTGAAAACGTGTTAAAGATAAAAAAAATGTAAAGTTTAATTACTGCTACTATTATTAAGATGTAATTTAGGGTGGAATGCATATCTCGCTTTAAATTTGGATGTTTCAATTCGTGTACGTTTTAGTGCACTCATAGGGATTATAAGGTATTATACCCTCGGGGGTTGGCGAATACCTTCCTCCCTAAATATTAAGTGTGTTTTCAATATGAATAGGTTATCGTTTGTTTTTTGTTTCCATATACTTTCTTTAAAACTGAAATTACACTTGATTGTAATAAATTATATTATTCAACTTAAATGTTTTTATAACGTAGCTACGGCTTTAATAATTCATTAGATTCTTAAGTTCTTCTGTGGCGCAATGAACTTGTACAGCTCATGATCTGCAGTATTTCGGAGCAGCACGGCATTACAACCCCCCAGAGTACCATGGGTTCTCTCGCGATGCCTTCCATTCCAACCCCTTCCTCGGCCTTCCTTCTGCACCCTCGCCCACGCCCCGTGTCCTCGTTATCTTTACAACCTCACGATTAGTAGTTGCTACTATATTTTATCATTACCTTCACTAATCAGGTACCCTTTCACCTTTAAATCGTACCATTGGGCGTATAAATCAAGATTTACGACTTTCGTCACTTTCCCAGCTTTAAGTAACTAGATCGTGTGATTTATAAACGAGTTATGGAGTTTATCAGGATGTAAACATAAATCAAGCTTTTTAGGCTATTAACTATAATTAAGATGCATATTGCGATTTAGTCCGGATTGCACATTAGAATGCTTTAGCAAAAAAATTGCATTAATTTAATTTACTACTGAAAATACATTAAAAGAAAGACAATTTGAAGTCTAAACGTTTAAGCTATTAGTATTTTTTATTTGATGTGAAAATATCGATACTAAGAGGGCGAATCAAATTAAAACAAGCAATTTGTTTAAAGAGTTATACGCAAGGCCATTTTGCACGATTTTTTTGTGAGTACGCATATATATTTAATTGTAACTTTTCACATTTAAAACAGAATGTATTGAAAAATTGATTTTTACACAAGTTATAGCCGATTTCCGGAGGATATTTTAAAGAAGAACTTTTGCGGTGATCAAGTACCGAATTATTTCAAATCGAAAACACAAACATTTTTGTTAGCTTATAAGTTAATTCAGTATTTAATCGAATGAATAAATAACATTTTAAGTTTTCACAAATTTTTGAATTTTTGATAAAAATATACAATATTGACTAGAAAAAAAAGAATCAAATTATTAAATACTAGTAAATTATGTTGAGAAAAAGCAGTTAAAATTTTGGAAATATTGATTCAGCGGTTCTCAAGGTGGTTTGTAGACATGCTTGTGAGAAAAACGCGTTAATTGTTTTAAAAACAATTTACTCGTTATTAAAATTGATACAAAAGCACGTCCGAGAATATTGTTGGGATCAAAAAGTTAACTGAACATTTTCAAGAAAATATAATTTTTGAAATTTTTTTTTTTGAAATTTGTCGCAACGCCTTAGAACCCGTTCACACACGCATGCAATTTGCGCTAATTGGCTTGTACAGGCTAATTTGCGCAAGGAAACCGTGTAAACGAATGCGCAAGTCAAAAAGTTTGGCTTGAATAAAATCTGACATCCTAGAAAATTTGCATAAGGCTGGTGCAAATTCCATCTTTCTGCTACGATTTTACCTTTTTTTAATAACACAAACCGCAGCCAGAGAATGAAGTATTTTCTCGTCAGTGTTTTTCATTTTTTAACCAAAAACCAACATTTTTTTGGAGGTTCTGTCGGCAAATTGTGCAAGGTAATTGAACGTATAAACACCAACATGCACAAATCATTGCATGAACGTGTAAACAAGCATTAAACAAAATTATTTTTATGGGAAACATTTCCACAAATTATCTTTCTACATAGATACTTTTATTCCCAACGTTTTGGCAGTTTCTTCATTCCGTTCTCGCAGAAAGAAGCTGGGAAAATATTTAACTTGATCGTTGGTATCAAAATTCTTTGATTCTTTGAAGGGTCCAAACATGCGTACCGACTAGTCTGGGATGTACGATTGATTATCAAGCATTTTCCAGAGGATTACTAGTAGCGTATGCTGTGCGGGGCCTAGAATTGTCGTGGAAGTGTAACATATCTCGGATGGGGCAATCTCATCTTTTTCGTCGATACTGAAGCCAAATTTGATCCCGGTTGCAGCAGTAGTAGGTTGCGTTGATCGTCACCTATATTTTCCCTACAGACAATTGAGTTTTGGCTTTTACGTGGTACCTTCACATTTCTTCCTCCACTCCATGGTTGCCCGCTTTGAATTGGGGGTGTAATGATGCACCCATGTTACCACATGATCGTTAGTCTTAAATCGCTTTTTTGGGGGATCCAAACATGTGTAAATCGCATAGCGAAAAGTCTTCTTTTTTGTCGATACTGAAGCTGAAATTGATCCAGGATGCCGATGCGTTGATAATCTGATATCTAAAACACTAAAACACCGCTACCAACATTCTCCCTACAGAAAATCGAGTTTTTGCTTTCACGAGGTACCTTCGCCTTTCCTCGTCCACTCTATGCTTGTACGCTTTGATTCAGGGGTATATTGATGCACCCATATTTCCACTTGATCGATAACTCAAATCGCTTCTTTAGGAATTCTGAACATGTGATAAGTCTGGGTTGTAAGGTGGATGATCAAGCATTATTCAGAGTATTGTCGGCAATTTCTGCTGCGTTACACCTGGCATTATTGCAGAGGAGCAACACCTCTCATATTTTCCGTCGATACTGAAGCTAAAATTAAACCCGGATGCCACAATAGTAGGTTGCGTTGATAGTCTAATGTCGCCACCTGCGACAATCGAGCTTTTGCTTTCATGGGGTTTCTTTCGCCTTTCCCCCTCCACTCCATACTTACACGCTTTGATATCAGGATGTAATAATACACCCATGCCACAGGTGATGATTTTACGCTTTTTTTTGATTTAAAGCTTTCCCTTTTTCTTAAAAACGAGTTTGAAGCAATTGAGAAACGCGAGCTAATACAGCTTTTTTATCATCATTCAGCAGGTTTAGAGTCAAATGATCTGATATTTTCCTGAAACCCAACTGCTTTCTAATGACTGATTGGGCACTTCCAAAGCTGACACCAAGTTCTTCCGAAATTTGAAGCACTGAAATTCTGTTAGCTTACGAATTGAAATTAAATGTGTTCATTAGTCACACTGGTGCTATGATGATCGGGATAAGCTTGTGTTGCAACAGGTTCAGGGTCCTGCGTTAAAACCGAGGCACCAAACCTTCAGGGTATCTTTCTAGAACTGGGCCTGCAGTCAGCGGTAAATTTCGGCTAAATTCACGTTCTCACGAGTGAGGAACTTTATAAATATGCGTTGTTCAATAGAGGTAGGCAATCATAGAGAAGGCTACTAGAGGGGTTCAACTCGTACTCGAGACATGTTCATGCAAGTTTAAAAATATGTTGGTAGCATTGACTGACACTTGCCTAAAAAATAAGGTAATTAAGAAACGGCATCAACTGCCGTGTTCGTTTCGTTCGTCCCATATGCTAACTCTGTGCGAACACTGCAACAAATATTTTAGAATATATCGGCAGAACTTCGCAAGGAAATTTTCAAGGGAATAATGCAACCTGGATGAATTTAATAGACTACTGTTATCCTCAGATCCGCTTCTAACAAGCATGAGGTCAACGCCAAAAAAGAAATCCAGTCTATTCTTAAAGGAATCGTTAGAATTATTGATGCCTGATGTACATATTTATTTTTTATAATATGTTGATTAATTATACAGGGTGTTTCAGAGCTCTGGGAACGGTCAATCACATGCTTATTTGTCAAAATTTCGAAAAATGTTTTATACAAAAGTTGTGTATAATAGTGAGCTGCACGCACTAAAAATATTTAAATTTATACAGGATGTCTCATAACAAAGTTACAGACCAAACTTATGTTTTTTTTTAAATAGAACACCTTGTATTTTTTGTCATTTTAAAATTATATGGAGCAAATAAAGGTGAGCTACTTCAATACTCCCTATACCTATTATTTGCCGTTTTCGAAATATTTGAAGATTTGTTGAAATGCATGGTCTGGGTGAAATTTTATTTTTGCCCCAGTGATTGACATTGAACGATTAAAATCATTTCTATTATTTGGTTGAAGGTTCGAACTATAGAGCCAACCATGAGTTCATACAAAAAATTATACAGGGTGATAAAAATAATGCGGTAGAAAAACCGAACTTATAAAATTAAATAACTTCGTTTTTTCAAATGGCACACCCTGTATTTAGTAACGTATTCTTAAGTAGAATCCAATTATCTTTTAGATTGTATAAGGGTTCCCTGTTCCTAATCTCAATAGTTTTCTTGTATTCGGCGATTAGAATATCAGGAATAATTATTATATTCTGAAAGATTATTGGATTCTACTTGAGAATACGTTACTAAATACAGGGTGTGCCATTTGAAAAAACGAAGTTATTCAACTTTATAATATGGGGTTTTCTACCGCATTTTCTTTATCACCCTGAATATTTTTTTGCATGAAATCATGGTTGGTTCTATAGTTCGAACCTTCAAGCAAATAATTAAAATGATTTTAATCGTTCAACGTCAGTCACTGGGGCAAAAATAAAGTTTCACCCAGACCATCCATTTCAACAAATCTTCAAATATTTCTAAAACGGCAAACAATAGGTATAGGGAGTATTGAAGTAACTCACCTTTATTTGCTCCATATAATTCAAAAATGACAAAAAATACAAGGTGTTCCATTAAAAAAAAAACATAAGTTTGGTCTGTAACTTTGTTATGAAACACCCTGTATAAATTTAAATATTTTTAGGGCGTGCAGCTCACTATTATACACAACTTTTGTATAAAACATTTTTCGAAATTTTGAAAAATAAGCACATGATTGACCGTTCCCAGAGCTCTGAAATACCCTGTATATCATTAACGTTATTTGTAAACAATACAAAGTTTTATTCGAAATCATGTACATTTTCAATTAACTTCTTCCTAAAATGACTTTAAATACTTAAAAGAAATATTAAACCGTATTTAGTAGAAAAAATTCGAGAAAAATTGTTTTGGCCGCCCAGATAAGTCATATACCCGAATGTGCGTGGCATTACTATATTCATGACTTTCCTACTCTGTACGTCTATTTGACTTATAAGCATGCTATCATGTTGATATCCCAACGCCTTTGATATCTTCTTTCCTCTCTTTAATATCTTGGTATCGCTTACTCTGCTCTTCTCTAACAACACCAATAATAATTAACTAGATGGAAAACACCCAAAATGTAACTTCCTAAATTTATTAAATATGTTTCCACAGTAATAATATATTTCGGATCTTTATAGTTTCCGGCAAATTTATTAATAGCTTCTGTTAAAGATTCTCATTTTTCGTCATACTTTTCAAATTAATTTTCTTATTTGTGCTTCGCCAAAATGACTTTCCTTTTGTTTTGCTTCAGAGAGAACTGAAAACATTTTCCATTATTTTTGCAGCAGCGGTATTAAAACTTTCTTGGGGTCAACTAAGTTTTCTTGAATTTTTGGAGTCAATTGTTAAATTCTTCATTGGTGGCCGCCATCTTTTTACTATTCAGAGCTTACAAAGATTATATTTTATAAATTGCAACCCCGTAGTGATTTTAAAAGCTTGTTCTTAGAAAAAGTTCTTTAATGTTTACGAAATTATCTTTTAATCGAAAATTGTGCTAGGAAAGCTTTCAGGTTTCTCTTGAAGAGTCGATAATAAGTCTCCAGCACATGGGTTTATATTGAGGGGAAACAAAGGCAAATAACTGTCACTAAAGTTTTTGCATTATACAAGTGTTTTTGGCAAGTGAATCCACAAATTTAGACTCACCTGTTAAGTTAAGTTCCTGGGCCAACATTTAGCCTAAATTGGAAAGTCTCAGACATATAAGTTCCGAAGTCATCTTGTTCTTATTGTAGTAATAGCTAAGGTTCACTTCATAAATATCAATTTCTATATGCGGTGAAGATTTAATATCATCACTAGACTTACTAGTCCGAAATTATTTTAGTAGAACAGGTAAAGTTACGGAGAACTGGTGTTATTGTCGAGGTTATGATAGTTAATATATTTCCGATTGCGTATTGTGAGCCTTAGTATCACATTGATAGAAATAGCTCTCTCCAGATCATTGTAATTTTAAAAGTCTATTCGGGTTCCTTGACACCAGTGTTTCTCAACCTTTTGGGGCCAAACGCCCACTTCGTCGGGTCAGCTTTTTAATTCGCCCCCTTAAAATTATGATGACTTGTGTGTTCAAATTTAGAGAACTTAGTATGGTTTAAAAAGATATCAAGAAATATTTATGTCGAAATCAGAATTTTTATATTTAATAGAATCGCTAAGATATTCAACGTGTTTTTGATTATTATGATGAATTATTTGTTAAAATGTAAAGAATTTATTTCATTTTAAAAAATATTATGAAATATTAATAATAATATTATGAAATATTAATAGTGGATTAACGAAAACTGTCAAAATTCAAGTTCAAAGGCAACAAATTCACGATTTCGATTTCTAAAGATTGCTGAGGTGTTAAAAGTATTTCTTGATAATGATAATTTATATGCTAAAAGTATAAAAAAAATCATGCCAAAGTAACGAAAATTGACACACTCTGAAATTTTTCAAGATCAATATCAACAAAATCGTGTTTTTGATTTTGAAAAATTGCTTAACTTCCAAACGTCTCACTTGATTTTGACGATTTCAATTCCAAAATGTAGCGAATATAATGTGTTTTAAAACAATACAAAGAAATTTACATGTCGTTCAAAGAAAGTTGCCAAAATCTGTTGTTTTCCGAGTTCAAAGTCAACAAAAGCGCGTTTTTGATTTTGAAAAATTGTTTAACTTTCGAACGCCTTACTTGATCTTGATGATTTAAATTCCAAAATGTAGCGAATTTCGTGTGTTTAAAAAAATATAAAGAAATATACATATCGTTCAAAAAAAGTTGCCAAAATCTGTTGTTTTCCGAGTTTAAAGTCAACAAAATCACGTTTTTGATTTTGAAAAATTCCGAATCTTCCGAACGCGTTATTTAATTTTGCTGATTTAAATGCTAAAATTCAGAAAATTTAGTGTGTTTGAAAAAGTATTAAGACATAATCTTGTTGAGTCTGTAAAAATTGCTAAAATCCGAAATTTTCCAAGTTCTTTATCTGCCATCCACCCGACATTTTTTTCACGAAAGAACAGAGAAACCACCGTACAAAACAGGTACACGTTAAGTAATCTTCGTGTATCTATAACACTTCGAATGCGAGGAATCTTTAACGGAAATTGTGAGAAATCTGTCAAATCACTCAACATATTGGTGAATTAAATTAAAATATAGCGAATACTTGTTGTGCTACTTTCTTGATGGAACCATATTTTCATATTGGGTAAAGTAAAACGCTTGTTTTGTTCCATAATTTTATTTTCAGTTGCCTGACACGTGTTTCGATCGGTTAGGATCATTTTCAAAGTTAAACTAATTTAATGTAATGAAATGTTACAATATATATATATACAGGTAAGGCATGTTAATGGGGGGGGGTGAAATTACGGCGCTAATGATGTTGTCCGTTTGAAAATGATCCTAACCGATCGAAACACGTGTCAGGCAACTGAAAATAAAATTATGGAACAAAACAAGCGTTTTACTTTACCCAATTTTAAAATATAGCAGTAGTTTTCGAAATAAAAAATATCTAATTTGAGAGGAATATTAAGAAGACACCAACATATTGATTTGCTACAAAAATTTTACGTGAGAGAAACAAAAGCGGGTTTCCCAGTCATCGTTTTCGAACTATTAATCCTCATCAGTGCAGTACAATTGAAGATAGCGAATCTTAATTGCGGTTTTCAAGCTAGGGACGAGATGGCGGTAAAACGTTAAATCTACCAATATTAATTATCAAAAAGATTTTGCACTATCGAATAGAATAAGTGATTTAATTAAGGTTACTCGGATAATAAAAACTTCCTTATGTGCCATTTTGGCTGGTAAACGAATTCTGGGAAAATTCGGTGCGGCATTATTACGTCCATGAATCCTCTGATGGACCATAATAAAACACGGTCACAGTTTTATACGTATTTACAGTGACTAGCCAGTAATGGCCGGGAAACCTGCAAACGTAGGATCTATTAAACGGGTTAAATGGACTCTGAATTCGCGACAATGTCTGACTGGCCGCTAGAGAGCGCTTTTATTCGAATTAACGAATGAATGCGCGAAAGTGTTTCGTTTATTGCGCACAGATAAAATTGATAATTGAAATGAAACTCATTCCGTGGGGACTTTTGTTTTGGGAATCGCAAAAACGCCTGCTCGTGAAATCAATGTCGCCCAGAGGCAAATCAGTTTTATTTGCAACACTTTTGCCGAAAGCAAATATTTGTCCTCCTCCCAGAAACTTCATCTCCCTTGTTTGTGTTTATTTCAGAATTACGCTCGTTATTTTTCTACGTAGAAAGAAAATGCATTAGAACATTATTATTACACAGTCCTTTATAGTACTTTACCAACAAACTCGGGGATTATTTCTGTTTTTGTAGGTGTAATTCTGATTTCTTGCGGAATAATATTACCCAGCTACCTTATTATTTTTGCGATCAATATATTCCGAATATTTTTCACATAATTTTAAACTTTCCAAATACACCCAATACATTCCTCATACGCGGAGTTTATGCAACAAAGTAAAATTTTAATTATCTTGCTTCGGTAGCTTTTAAGCTGAAATTTTATTTACTCATAATTAAATCGTTATCAACTTGTTATTATATTACCTCGCATATGAGAAATTTATTAAATTTCAACAGCATTTCTAAGTTGAATTTTGTTCGACTCGTTGCCTCATAATTTAATCTAGAGGGATTGCAAAAATAATTGCACCTACATACATTCCAATTCCGCTGACTTTAGACTTAATTAGTAATATTTAAGATTCCAACAATTCTAAAAGGTAATTAAGTTTATGTTTTTATTGTTTTTTTCCCATTTATGTTTTCTTTGTTCTTCACTAACTTTTCTCGTTTTTTAGAACTGTGTCATGCGTTATTGTAAATAATTAAATTAAGATAATATGTTATTTTTCTTTATTCATGCGGATACCTGGCAGAAATACGTCATATTTTAATAGAAATATGAACCTATGAAAATAGAATTGTGGAAGGTATGTAAGGTAAGGCATTTTTTTCTCTCAAAAGAAACGAGATATAAATACTTTGTTTATTAAAAATTTGATGTTATGTACTTCTTTATAGTTGTACTTGCAGGATTATTTATTTTAACTCATTCATGAAGTTTTTCAATGACTACACCATCTTGACTTATAAAACATGATCTGATAAAATTAATTAATACTTACTAAGATCATTAAAATTAATAGAAACCCAAAATAAAATTCAAATTAACCAAATCTATAATTATCATCATTATTTTGAAAACAAATCCCATTTAACATATAATTGAGCTGATTGTGTATGTTTCATTTATCTTCAATTAGAAATTACATTGTAATAAATATACTAAATTACGTTTAAATCAATACACAATTTTGTAAAATTTATAATTTTAATACATCTTCTATTTCGTAAAATAATCCTATTCTTTTCTTAAGGCTCGCACAAACAGGGCCTTTAATAAAGGTACCCCTGCTTAATTAATAATTTATTAATAAAGGCATCAAGGTGGAGTTTTGACGTAATTAATTTTGATCTTTTTTTAATTAATTTCAGGAACAAAACACACGGGCTAGCAGTGAAATGGAAAACCTTTTATATGTAAAACAATCTACAAAGAGCTCTTTTAATTAATAAAATTATCATTATTATATAAATATATATAGATAGGAATTAGTGACCGCTAAATTTAATAAATGAAAATTGTTTAGTTGGCTTCTTTGTATAATAAAAATTGACTGAGAAGCCCACTAAACAATTTCATTTATTAAAATTACGGTCACCAGTTATAATTTAAACTGTTACCAAACAAGCAAGATTCACGAGTTTAATTTTGTGGCCCAGCACCTCCACCACAAATATTTCTTTTCCCCAAATGGCAATATTCATTCTGGTATAATCGGTCAGGATTATTACTCGACGCGAATAATTACTGACGATAAAATTTCTGCGTAAAATTTCGCGTTTTGCACGATGAAATATCGCCAATACGAGTTGGATACAAAAATATCAAATTATACTAGCACAGATCATCTGTCATTTGTAATACTTTATTACGAACGGAGTCACACGCCGGTATATATGAGTTACGTGTCATGACCGTTCGTGGCAAAAATGGGCATAGCGCAAACTAAAATCAGTTTTAGCATACGAAACACACCCGAAATATATGTATATTAAATAGGGGAATGAATAGAGAGGAAAAGGGAATATAAAAATAAAGCCTGACAGGTTATTTGTTACATTTGTGTGCACGTACACAAACAATCTATAATAATAATGACTAACAGGAGAAAAAAAGGAGAATTGTCAATTCGTGCGCGCACCACGTAGACGTAATGTTGTAATTTTATTCCCCTACAAACCAAGACCCTTCTATATATATATATATATATAAATATAAATAAGAGAGATAGAGTGTTACTATGTCCCACTATATTAAGACACTCGGAGGAATCGATGCATTATATAAACAAGTCACAGGGATTCCAATAGAAAAAAGTGACAGGCATGGAGGAGGGAGTAAAGCTGGAGAATATGAAATTTTCCGTATATCTTACCTTCGACAAAGGAGTGCCTCGGTTTGTAAGCAACATCTGAAAAAGAGAAAAAGAAAAAACATGTCATTAATATTGAACAATGCAAAACAAGAATAGACGCGAAAGAAGTTGATACTTTATGCACGTGGAAGACAACAGTGAATACTAAGCTCTTATTGCGCTCCCTGTGTGTGCTGTTCTAGTGCCTCTGTTGGTGCTTCTTCTCTATATTTATATGGCAGCCTCCATACATACGATAAAGAGATTTTTATAAGCGGTTATATACTAGATTTGCTGAGGAAAAATTTAGCCATATATTACGTACATCTTTAAGATTACAAGAACATGGGCATAATAGCGGTTTAACCCTACGGAATAAAATACTGGCATTTATCTACAGCGCATGCAACGACCTACTATACAGCAACGTTAATAGCTTATTAAAATGTAATTAAAATGCCTGCTGCTTTATAGTACACCTTAATATTATTTTCTTTTACTAAGACATTTTAAACTCTAATAGTCCGGGAACTGAGTAGATGTAAAATAAAAAGAACACGAGAATAATGCCATATTTTTTTCCTGCAGGAAAGATAGAAATCGTATACACCAAGGGGGGATATATTCGTATCGAGACTTTAACATTTATATATCTACCTTTTATTGAACATGTATCTCAAAGCTCTTAGAAAGTTACCCCTGAGATTACAATGTTATACGATATATTACATATTTTTCAACATGATTTATAATATTTCACATGCATATTATGCAAAATATAAACAAGAGAAATAAGAAAAAGGTGTAATAATTGATCAATAATATAATTAGGAATTTTACTACGCTATTCATCCTAGCCCCTTTGAACATATTGAAACCACGATTTTGTATTCCTCTTGCCTCGCAAGACTTTGCTGCTTTGAAAATTTCATTTACTCCGCTTTATACGGCCATTTAGTATACTGTTTAAAGCCACCACCTGCCCCGACCCTACAAATTTCTGCTGATAATAAAAGGACTGCTCAGGGATGAAGCGTTGATAACTGCGTGACGGTTAATTCGACCAAATGAAGCTGGAGGGAATCATCATTCGGATTCAAGGGCCACCTATAATTTACTTTATATACGGCCATAAAATGCGATTCTATGACAGAGTTGAGCTTCGCACACTGCGACGTTATGATGCACATATATGAGGATTAGCAATCTTCCGTTTGGTATTTTGGTGGATAAAACGTTCGCCCTCTTGCAGTCTAAGGGATGTTCATATTTGCTTTGCAAACTGAAAGCATCCGATCGTTACCACGTTCATAACTTCGACCGAGACCACATAATCTGAAAGAAAGCAAGAGGAACTTAATATAATCTAGCACTATCAGCGGCGTTTATTTTATTTGTGGGGGCGTTTCCGCGTAGGTTTAATCGTGTTTCTTTCCGAAAGTACGACGTCAGCGTTTAAATAAGGTGGTTAAAATAAATGGGCAGTGAAAGTGCACAAAAAAGGAATAGAGGAGAAAGAAAAAATAGCTTTTCTAGTTAAACGGGCAAGCGAATCAGTTGACTGGAGGGGGCGTTCTAAAGAATCCACCTAGTAAATAGTTCAGCCTCAATTATGCCATATAAGCAATTCTCTTTTTATATTATTACAGTAACTTATCGTTTTCAGGAAGCTTCTATAAGTTCATATCACGGCGCTCTAGCTTACACAGCTTTAGATCTAATCCATACTTTCTCTACCGTTATATTCAACTTTTCAAAGTTTTCTCATTTCGTTTATGCGTCTACTGTCACTCAATTCCCATATTTTCGTTCATAACTTAACTGTGTCGATCACTAACAAAGTTTTTAATTTATTATAAAGTATTTTTCTACGAATCAATTTGTAATTGTTTTCTGAAATGGCAGGTTTAAAATTTGTAATTGCAAAACGGGAGACGATTTATAACTATAAATTAAACAGTTTCATTGCGTTTTGATGACCTTAGGGTTGAATCCTGTGTAATTTATCGATAGTAATCTGTCGAGTTAAGCCATTTGATCATGTATCCCTTTAAGTAGTTCGTACAATTTTGTTTAATCCATGTGTCTATTACCGCTAATCCAATCAGTAATCTGCCATAACTGTTACATCGGTGTTATATAGATGAGCATAACCTTTCGGAGTAGACATTTGAGCATGAACGTATCTTTATTCGGTAGCCCGAGTCTCCCCAGTCACCCCAGTCACCTAGCGCTGCCAGCCTAAGCTTACAACTAATTTATCTTTGCCCTTTATTAACGTAAACGTAAGGTTTAGACGTAGGAAAATGAAGAACATAATTTCCTTTTCCTCCCTGTATTCAGATGCAGATGTACAGGAAATAAACTACAGTAAAGGGTTCATTACTTCCTTTTCTTGTATATTAACGGGCCGTGATAGATCTCAAGCCAAGGCGAGGCGTCTGAGGATTGATGGGCCGATGAATGGAACATCGTCCAGCTCTTTAGCGTACGTTTCGCGATGATAAGCGTTTGCGTAAGTTCTCTATCATTTAGGCAGGTCGATTAATTAATATTATTTGAAAATACTCGACTATAGTTAGTTGAAACATTTTCACGCTACAGGAACATTAATCTTTTCGCAGTTGCGAGTTTGAAGTCCTAGAATTAAATATGTGAACAATATATTTTAATTTGATACATACCGATGTATTTTTACTAAAGCTGTCATAAATGCCATACATCCAATATTGGCAGTAAGTGTTCTTTTAACCAAGTCAGTAATGTACATACTTACTACTTTAATAATATTGATTTGCTTAGGCCGTAAACAGTCAAGTAGAGACTTGGAGTGTTTTATATTCAGCAGTACCAAAGTGCTTAAATATAGCTACTGTTTTAATGGTTCGTTCCGGCGCACCCGATAGAAACAATAACATTTGGTATATCACCGTTTTAATCGACTCCGTTTACGGGAGCCATAAGCTCGTGTCCACTATCTGATTTCTAACAGGGAAATATTTTTAATTATGCTTGTTTTATGAGTCATACAATTTACATAGACTGCCTCTCCTATTCCCGCGCATTGGACACTGATCAGCCCATTTGCATCGTATAAGTGCAATTGGTATTACGCAATTTATAAATGGATTTCTACAAATGCGGAGGTCGCCGGTTCAAATCCATGATTCGTAAAATCAACACATTAGCCGCATTTATAGCGCCAGTCTCATTTGAAATTTCCACCGGCTCGATAATACGCGGTGGTTGCATCGGCGTTCCATTAAATTATCCCAAAAGGGGCAGCACAACATCCCTGGAAGCAGGCGGTTGTAGGTGACTGTGTCAGAGGAAGGTGGTTGGTAGGTGGTCGGTGGTCGGTGGTCGATGTGCGCTTTTTAGCGGCCCGCCGGTGTCATATTCACGTAATATGTGTTTGCAGTTTCCGTACAGCAAGCACGGCCCCATGTATCCCGACATATGTTATGCTGTGCCATTATACAGACATCACGATCTCACTGATACGAGTGATCGATGAGAGTCAGTCCTGATTACAACTACCTCACTATTTACACACTCTAACCTATATTATAGCCAACGCTCTCATAGTAGGATGCAATACCAAATGATTATTCAATCGATTTAAGGCCTGCATGTATGCACTGTGTTTTGTAAATACACATTTTTCAGTCCTGAGTAAATAACAACAACTACCCCTCTAAGCAAAGGCGGACGCTAAGCGTGTCTAGGCGCCGTATCACTCCGACTCGAAATAGCAATAATAAGTTACCTCGTTAAGTCTGCGCGGTTTCCCCCCGGACAAATATGAGTAACTACTTAATGAAATTGGAATCTTACGTTCCTGATCGATGCTAATGATAGAGCCGTAGTTAAACCCATTAACGAGACACCAATTGCTCATATTACAAAATTCATTTACAAAATTGACAACGTCCGCTAATGTTTGTTTTATAAAGAATTTCCTGAGCGCAAAACTTTTACCCAGGCCCAAATTAAAAGTTAACTGCTAAAAATATTCCGTAAAGTAAACTGGGTTTAACAAGTGAATGTTAAACTTTAGTAACCGCGAAAGTAATTTAGATGTTGTCTTTATATAATCCTCGACCGTGGAATAATTTATAAATAAGGACTGCATGCGAGTCCCGTTCAGCTAAGGTAAAGCATTCATTAGGGTGGTAATTCCTCAACGTATAATTACAGAAAGCATTAATCAAAGTATATTTACATTAGAACTAATAACTATCATCATTTATATGAGCAAAAGAATGTTAAATTAATTTCCATATAAAATTTAAGAAACATTAATGTAATTTCAAATGCAGAACGTGTAAGTTTGATTCTTAACAGAAACTTTATCATATCCAGGGAATGCTGGAAACTCGTTATATTTATGAATGTATGTCGTTACTTGTAGGGTGTTTTATAAAGCTCTTATTGTTACATGGCGCTGTATGCCACAATAAGATCAAACTATATACTTGAATTACAAGAATCGTATAGTGCTTGTAAAACCGAAATTATGTCTGGAATAAACGTACTTATGCGCGATATAACTCAGGTGAATTAATGGAATATGCAAATTGGTCTTGTGGTTCTGGTGTGCACCATAATAAATAGGCTTTTTGTAGGTTATAACTAGTGCACATAATCAACTAGGTGGTTTTAGCAAAGCTGAACTTTTATAAACTACGGAAAGTTCTAATTAAAGTACGACATAACAAGAAGAAAGCAAACTACTGGCGGACAGAAATGCATGCACCATTTAATAAACGTACAGTTAAAGTAGAGTAGTATGCCGGAAACGAGTACAAAAACCACTATTAGTAGCACGAGAATTAGTAGCAGGATAGTCGGCTTGCACCAGGACATCCAGCAAGAGTCTTCAGCGGGGGATGATGACGCAGGGGGAGCCGTCACGCACCAACCGCAGGATTCACTCTCAACGGCACCGCTGCTGTTCACGGTTTCTGTCCTCAACACGCTAGCGTTGCCGGTGGCATTCACAACAACCCCATGGTAAGCATTGGCTCT
The DNA here is from genome assembly GCA_910593695.2 of Ocypus olens. Taxonomy (NCBI): domain Eukaryota; kingdom Metazoa; phylum Arthropoda; class Insecta; order Coleoptera; family Staphylinidae; genus Ocypus; species Ocypus olens. The sequence continues at coordinate 18,258,105 of OU343057.1, forward strand.
GGGTATAAATCCGTCGTCGTCGTCTTCAGATCGCAACCCTGCATCGTGGTACACCCCGTAGGACGCAACCATGCTTGCCGCCGACTGAGGCCCGTTGTTGTACCTCATCGTAGGTTCTTGTTCGGTTGGTATGCAGCCGCAGCAAGGAGCATCCTGTTTGTTGCTGGAGTTCGCTCCAGCTACCTCGGCGCCATGGGCATTACTGCCTTCCGGCGCGTCCCGCACGTACCAAGAGTTACTATACGTCTGGGGTAAATCCGAACGTTTGTAATAAACACTGTCACGACCGTTAACGTATGGATTGTTTACACCGTTATCCGCCTTATAACTGCAGTTGTTAGTGTTAATAACCATAGTTGGATGTCGGTGCATCCGTTTGGGAAGACGAAATTATTTAAACACATTTAAAAATATATTTGTATTATACAATTAGTAAAGCGGCAGTGATTCTTCATCACATCGATACTTAAAAACCTCGCCCGAGTTTGCAGCCATCCTCCCAAGCTCCTCCATCAAAATCCACTTAGCGTCCCACCACATTACCTGCAACAAGAGAACAAAGATCACAAATGCAATCTAATCCCTTTTTGCCTCTAACAATTACATATTAATCACTTAAGTTAATTGCTTTTCATATTCGCACCGTGTAGCTTAATTCAATCTAGTTGCAGTTTACGGTGTAAGCTCAACTTTTAGCGATGCATATTTCATTTAGCAAGTTACCTTCCTAACTTAATTTCATACAATTTATAATTACTAACTCTATAAATAATTGCCAATATATATTCCGACAACTCATTGAAATATATATCATAAAAAATGCTGAAAATAAGTAGTTAGTTCTTTGCTCCCACTTCCTCAATTCAACCTCGCTTCTGTTTCCGTTTACTTTCCTCTCAAATAATGTACGTACTGTACAATTTATAAATCCGCACCGGCTTTCCGCAATTTCCGGCCCAATATGGCGGAACTTGCTTAGCGCCCATTGACGTTAAACACCTAATTAATTGGATTATTTTACTATCCGAGAATTTACAGGAAAGTTTTTGTAAAATCGATGAAATTTCAATTCGTTTAGAAATTGACATAGCTGCCTAAAGGCCTTCCGATAGATATCATTTCCTCCATTTAGAAATTCAATAACAGACATTTTTTCATACAGTGAGCGTTTTGCTTACCCAAAAAACCTGGTCCTTTTATTAAAATAAATCGATCTTACAGATTACATACCATCCCTAATAATTAATATTCCGTCCTTTCAGGATTCGGGATATTGATACTGAAAATTTTATACGCCCGCTCATTATGTTCCGCCCTGATATTTATTCATGGGGTTTACTAGCACCCTTTTTGTGTGAAATATTCCTTGCAGCTTTCTTACATAATGAACGCTGCTAATTACTATTTCAAAGTTAGTTGAGTAACGTTATCGATACTTTTCTGCATTTTTCACACTAAATTTTATCTTAACAATTGGGACTCATTACGACCGCATGGTAATCCATAACTTATAGTTAAATCATATTTACTCATACATTTAACCTGATACAATCCAGATAAATATCATTATAATTTTAACGATAGATGGCTCACAATTCTGATATAAAACGATACCTTTAGGCTGAAAGACCGAAGGTGAATAGGCGTTCATCAGAAATACGTATACACAATATATTGTTGCCCCTATATTTGCAAATGAAATTTTAAAATTATTATGAAATTCTTAGTGTTTGTTTTATAAAATGTACGCCAAATGGGCATGATAGAATATTTTTAACCGACTGTCCACATGAAACATATTACGTCACTTAAAAAAATTGCGTTGTTTGTTCATACCCCGCATTATTTATGGGATTATCGGCGTCCATGAAGTGGGTAATAAAGAAATAAATTATAAAATTTTATTCTGCGCAATCAACGTCACACAAACGATAAAATTTTATTTAGTTTTGAGCGCGTTCGTGTAATCCACGCAAAATGGAGTAATGCGATTTAGTTAGTTACTCCCCACAAATCATTACGTTTCATTCAATTCAGAAATTTAAAAATGTATAATTTTTAATAACAAATGCAGTTTTAATAATGGTTGTTGAAATAATCTAAAATTGTTCATAATTCATATTTTGCGTTTCACTAAACTATAGACATCAATATTTTTTTTTTCATTTAAACAAATATTTATTATATAAAATTGAATTGAAAAATTTATTGTTTTGGTTAAAATATAGTGAATTTTTCAATTCAGTTTAATTATGGATTACCGTGTACTAACGGTTGCATTTCATTTAATATGTTTGTGTGCATTAGTTTACTTTCTTAACTAACACAAATAGCACATGTCTTATGTTTTAATATAATTTAATATTTGCCATTGTATTAGTCAGGAAACTAAGTGATTTGTAGTTTAATATTTTATTTATAGTTTAAAATAAATACGTTGTGCTTAACTTCAAACGAAAAACTCGTGGTGATGAAACATTTTCCTTGTTTTTATACGAAGCCATTATCATCTTAATTTAGCTGCTGAACAAGATATATTTTCATATTTTGAGTTGTTTATAAAAGGAGTTGAAATAACTTAGTAAAATTGTGCAGATAGTAAAAATAATTCGCAGCAAATTTAGTGTAAAATGTTAAGCAGTACATCACCATCTTGGAATATAGAGCGTAAAGTGTATTAAATGTCAGGGGCACGACGATAATTTCCCGAGTTAAAAAGGGTGCTGAAACGTGTGCCAAATGCAGTAAAAACCTTATATTATTTATAATTTATTTAGATTCTCCGCAATAATTGTTAATGTTACTCTTGGGGTATTTTTATGACACGAGCAACAAAAAAAAACCAATACATTTCGCGATATTTGCATAAATATGAAGTAGCAACATTAATGTTCGCGAGGTGTTAGTTTTATGGCATTTGCAACATTGTTTAGTATCGGCAAAAATGTAATTGAAATTAAAGCTGCGGGTTACGTCGCATCCGAGGTGGCGAGAGGGTGAGAGCGCCGGTTTATTTTATTATTGTGGTGTTTTCCTGGGGTAAGTGCTGAATTTTACTGCGAAAAGTCACACATTTTTCGAGACCTATATCATATTTTAAAAATTTACGACTCCTTCATGATTTTATGGGCGCCATCTGTTGACCGCAGGATGCGATGCATGAACAATAAATTGAAATAAGGGGTTACATCGGGGCAGATTTGTTTTATCCCTCATGTGAATGGTGAATTAAAAATAATAAGAAAATATATACACGGTCTATATAAGTAGATAGGATATGAAAAAGCACTTGGGAGCAACAAAATAATTTTAAGACATTGATGTGATTGAAAATCGAAGAGATCGCTAAAAGTTGTTAGCACCAAAGAAGCGATTTTCACTTCTTTAGAACCTAGAAACAGTTTTTGATTTGTCTAAACAATGATTACACAAGTCCATTTATAGGTTTTACAAGGTATACATAATTATTAACTTGGTACTATAATTTAATGATTTTGTATTTTTGTTTAGTTGAAATTTACAGTTGATTGTCGAGTGAATATTTCGGCAGTCTAGAGCTGATTCTATCATGAGTTCCGAAAAATTTCAAAGAATCTACCATCAAATGCGACATAACAGTATAAGAATTGAATCTAGCAGAATAGCGTCCAAATCTTAATTTTTGATTTGTGTTCTGGCTGTACCTTGTGACTTCCGAATCGCTGTGGCTTGATATAGAAAAGTTGTTGATGACCATGGCTAAATATATATATAAAAAAGGATAATAAAACGTTAGTATTTTTTAAAATTCACTTAGGGCATAATATTTGAACAACAAGCGGTTTATATCCTAACTGTATTTAAATTTCATTTCACACCTTTTAAGCGCGAATTGGATGAGATACCGAAACTTTGGCTTACAAGCGTGTAGTCGGGTTATTTCATTTACAATAATTGTTGTTTTTGCTACTAAGAAATTTTGTACATAACGTGAATACATCTAGAAGTTTACTTCAGTACTGGGTGTCATTTCAGAAATCTTGATGTAACGTTTGTATCATTCTGAAATTTCATGCCAGTACAGCTCGAGACTCCGGGCAGCTGTGATGCTGGTTTTGGTCTCAAACCATAGATCTGGATAAAAAGGTGCTACAAATTCGATGCATTACAATTGCTATCTCGGTAACTATAAGAGATAGGGAGTATTTGAAAAATAAAATTGTTTTCTGGAAGAGTGTCTCAATCAAGTGCTCTTGTTTTTTTTTTTAAATAACCAGTGATAAAGTCGTAAATAAATAAAAAGCAAAATTGCCCTTTTCGGTTTTAATTGAATATCTCCGGAAGCAGCCGGAATATTTTAAATTTCTTTTAAACAAATTATTCAATGGGCACCAACACTCTACCTCTTATAGTTACTGAGATAGCAATGCTAATGCATAGAATTCGAAACACCCTGTAAGTGCAATCTAAAATATAACCAGTTTATGTGAGCGAAGCATTTTAAGAAGAAGAAAATTTAGAAAATAAAAATTCACCAATTTGATCAAAGCTTGCGGAAGAGCTAACATCGCATAGCATCGTAAAGAGCATCTTAGTAGCTATTCAGAGAAATCCATTGTTAGAGGCTGGGAGGGATAGGAGTAGTGATGAGACATACGGCTGTTTTTCAGTAACTGTTATAACAGTTTGTACAACGTGAATCTTATATTCTAATTGAATTTTTCCTGATACTACAACATTCTTTTTCTGTTTACATTTTTAAGGTTAAATCAGAAAATTGTAAAAAATAATGGGATCCATTTTCACGCCCCTTGAGCAAATATTTTTTGTCGTTTGTCGTGAACATTACGAGAAGTCAGTGTGGATATATAAATAAAAAATTCAAGTTTATTTTTTTATGTTCAGTTTTTCATTTTATTCTTTTTAATATTTGTTTCGAGTACCCTCTTAAGTAGCCTTCTGGATCCACTCCCTGTGTAAAATTAACACAAAATGCAAAAATCGCACTTTTAAGTTTAAAATCATGATTTCAATTTTGAAAATTGCACAACTGCTAAACGCATTGTCAGATTTTGATGATTCTAACGTAAAAATCTGGAGAATTGAATTCAATTTAAAAACTGTTCATTATTTTTTTGTGAAATTAACGCTAAACGTCAAAATTGAACGATTTCAAAAATTTAAAACTGCGATTTGGATTTTTTTTAATTGCACAACTGCCAAACACGTTGTCAAATTTTGATGATTCCAAGGTCATTTTTTTTGTTTTTTCGTTTATTTTAAAACAGGCAACGAATTTTTTTCTTAAAATTAATACAAAATGCAAAAATTGTAGTTTTAAATTTCCAAGATTTTATAATTGCGATTTTGATTTTTGAAATTGCACAACTGCCGAATACATTGTCTGATTTTAATGATTTAAACGTGAAAATATGGCGAATTTAGTGTTATTTAAATTTACGATATTTTCCCATAAAATTACTGACGGATCCTAGCAAGGGGCAAATGACCATTCCCTTGAGTCCAGATTTTTGTTGGTCTTCATGAACTTTTCGAAAATGTCAGAAATTAACGCAAAACGTCAAAATTGCAAGTCCGAAGATTTATATTGCAAATTTTGATTTTTTAAATTGCTAAACGCGTTTTCCGATTCTGATGATCACACGTTAAAATATCACGAATTTAATGTAATTTTAACCTCTTCGCGCCCAGGTTCGCCACATGTGGCAACAAGCGAAAAATGAAAACAAAAACATTGTACAAAAAAAATTACTTCTTTAGCGCTATCTATGGAATATTTTTTCATATTTTTTTGCATAAATGGGAAAGTTTGTGACAGTGAAATCATTTTTCCTAGAAAAAGTTAACAACAACAAAGAAGTAATTTTTAATCAAACCTGGGATTAAATCAAAGCAGCATGGGCGTGAAGTGGTTAAAAGGGCAATTGACCGACAGCGTCATTTTTTTTTGTTTTTTCGTAAAATCAACGCAAAATTCTAAAATCGCACATTTTTAAAGTTCCAAAATAGAAACTTCCGAGCGCATTGTTCGATTTTGATGATTAAAAATATGGCAAATTTCGTGTTAACACAAATGCAATAATTGCAGTTTTTAAATTTCCAAGATTTTAAAATCGCGATTTTGATTTTTTTGAAAGTGCACAACTGCCGAATGCGTTTGATTTTGATGATTTAAACGTGAAAATATGGCGAATTTAGTGATTTAAATTTATGATATTTTCTCGTGGAATCACTGGCGGATCCTAGGGAGGGGCAAATAACCTCTTCCTTGTCGGTCGTCGTGAACTTTTCAAAAATGTCAGAAATTAACGCAAAACGACAAAAACTCCGAAGATTTATAATACAATTTTGATTTTTTAAATTGGTAAACGCGTTGTCCAATTTTGATGACGCAATCGTTAAAATATGGCGAATTTAATGTGATTCTAAAAAAAGGTAGTTTGTCTTGACCTTTACGAAAATAAATAAATGCTTATTTTGTGACAATTTTTACCAAATTAATTTAAATATTTGTTATAAGTTTACGGCAAAATTGAATGCCTATTTTAGAAATATTGGAACGTTTATGTTTAACAATAAATGCATCAATCCATTTCTAAGTTTCATTTAACCTGCTGTCACAAATGACGTTAAATTGGGAATGTATTCCCGTCAATCCGAATGTGCATCGCGACACAGTCACACCCGAGTTTAGTTTTAGTGAGATATCACGAACAGCTCAGAATAGAAAAGCTAATTATTTCCAGTTGATATTTTCTATGCTACATTTTTATTAAACGTATTAGGTTTTTTTTTTATTTTTAGAGGAAGGATTAAGGATTAGTTTAAGTGCGGATGATAGTGGAAATTAGCGTAGCCAACTAGGGCATTCTACCACAACCGATTGCTTGTAATATATTCACATATTGATTTGTATGTCATAAATTGTAGTTATGTATACAGTGTGTATCAGCCAAATGGAATAAATTTGATAATAAATAAATGGGGGCGTGTTCGAAAAAACGCTCGGATAATTCGATTAGTATTTTGAGTTGCGCATTTTTTCCAACAAAAACTTTTTATATAGGGTGTGTCCTGTAACAGAGGCCAATACCAACTTTCTTATTTTAAATGCAACACCCTGTATATTATTCAATTTTTGGATTGTTCAGAAAATTTTGGACATATTTCATGTACCGTGTCCTAGACCTATCTTCAACTGTTTAGGAAACAAACACACACCCACAGACACATTTTTCTTATCCAGAAATTGTTGAAATGGCATCTAGGGACCCTAAAACGGATATTTCCATAAAAAAAATGAAATTTTTTTCACGATCACAATAGTTCTCGTACTTCGTAACGGAAAAAGTAAAAAAGAATATTATTTGATTACAGAAATGCGCTACAATACACTCAAAAACTAATAAGTATAAAAACAGTTGAAGATAGGTATAGGACATGGTACATGAAATATGACTAGAATTTTCTGAACAATCCAAGAATTGAATAATATATTGGGTGTTGTATTTAAAATAAGAAAGTTGGTATTGGCGTCTGCTACATGACACACCCTGTATAAAAAGTTTTTGTTGAAAAAAAATCTCAACTAAAAATACTAATCGACGTGTCCGAGCGTTTTGTCGAACACGCCCCCATTCATTTATTATTGAATTTATTCCATTTGGCTGATACACACTGTATAATATTTTAGTGTATTTTGTTATAATGACATGAAAATAAAGACTATTATGATTATTATTATATGAAAGGACCGCACTAGATAATCATGGGCCCGCACGGCCATGTATCATTCAGAAAAGGTGATTGTCTGGATGGGGTTCGAACCATCGACCCCGAGGCCCAGAAACGGGAACTTACTAGGTTTTTAATTATTTTTATTTATTAAAAATCAATGAGGGAAATTCGGTTTGTGGAAACGAGGATGATACAGAAAATTTGCTTAGTCAACTTGGACTTTCTGCAGCAGTCGATTTTGTAATTACAATTTAATTTGTAAATCAATTTGATAAAGGCGAAATAAAACATTTCACGTTTACGGAATGGAATCCCTTCAGATGTAGAAGCAAGAGCTCAGCTATCTATATTCTCGTTTTAATTATTCACAGCCTAAATTAGAAATAAAATCATTTGCAAATTGTTAACACATTTAAGAAGATAACTTTATTTTTCAGCGTAATACCTGGAGGCAAATAAACCTTCCAGTGTGGGGTCTCTTGTGATGTTGATTGCCATCTTGTATGTGGTATTTCCAGTAGCCTTCTGATGCCCAGTGATCATGAATTAATTAATTATTGATATCACTCACCGCCATGTTCTTATATTCTTTTACTATTTGTGTGATAATTGAAAACTTGATCAGCTTCTTCTCAAAAATAAAAAAAAATGGTGATGGCCATCGTGTTACTTTCTCAGAATTGATGGTATCATAGTTATTTATATTTACACTTTCATCGTTTATTTTCAATTTAATCATATTTTAAACGTACATCGAGCGTTTTGTAGAATCGGATGAAACGTTCAAAATTATGAAAGATGAAAATAACAAATTATACTTCAGATACTAATAGACAGTTTACTCAAGAAGAAGGCGGGTGGGTGGGCCCTATCCCACTCTCTAATTTATGGATGATGAACAAGAGTTTACATGCTGAAATTAATTAATAACACAAGAGTATGAAAGACATGTTTTTGTGATTCACTTATTTATTGGTAAAAATATCGGAGCGTGGGCAACAGGTTGGATTGTAGGATAGGGCCCACCCACCTCCCACCAAATCAACTTTATTTTAACCTACAAATCCTGTTGGGTTATAGGAACTTCTTTGGCAAATAATTGGAAAAGTTGAAAGTTTACAAAACGCGATTTTGTAGTTTAAATCGAAGTGGAACGAGGAGCGAGTGGATGGGCCCTGTCCCACCCTCCAATTTACGGATGATAAACAAGAGTTTACATGCCGAAATTAATTAATAACACAAGAGTAAGAACGCCATTTAAGACTTATGTTTTTGTGATTCACTTATTTATTGGTAAAAATATTGGAGCGTGGGCAACAGGTTGGATTGTAGGATAGGGACCACCCACCAAACACCGTATCAACTTTATTTTAACCTACAAATCCTGTTGGGTTTAAGGAACTTCTTTGGCAAATAATAGGAAAAGTTAAAAATTTAGAAAACGCTATAGTGTAGTTTAAATCTAAGTGGAAGGAGGGGCGAATAGGTGGGCCCTGTCTCACCCTCCAATTTACGGATGATGAAGAAGAGTTTACATGCTGAAATTAATTAATAACACAAGAGTAAGAAAGACATTTTAAACTTTTTCTTGTTGTGAAATTATTTATTGATGAAAATATCGGAGCGTGGGCAACAAGTTGGATTGTAGGATAGGGCCCACCCGCCGGCCACCGAATCAATTTTATTTTAACCTACAAATCCTGATGGGTTATAGGAACTTCTTTGGGAAATAATTGGAAAAGTTGAAAGTTTATAAAATGCGATTTTGTAGTTTAAATCGAAGTGGAACGAGGAGCGGGTGGGTGGGCCCTGTCCCACCCTCCAATTTACGGATGATAAACAAGAGTTTACATGCCGACATTAAATAATTTTTTTCGACAAAAACTTATTCTTAATAAGTTGTTCATTTTGGCATTTTCAACAATTATTATTAAAATACATTTGATGTAACTATTATCGTATCGTAATTAGCAGAAAATAAAAAAAATGTAATAATTTTTTTTCTCAAATAACAATGATTTTATGAAAAATCTTTTCAAAAAAATGATGTTAATTTCTGTGTTGTCTTTAATGTTTGTTTACATGTTTTTGTGATATTGATCATATTTAAAAAAAAAAATATTGGAAAAATAAACCAAACACAGTTCAGTGCCACGAAATTTTACCAAAAGCTTTTCAGTCCTTTGGATTGTCATTTAAGCCTTATGTTCAAAGTTTCATGTTAATTGCTCTATTAGTGCTTGAGGTACAGCGCGCACAGACACAAACACACACACGCACAGACAATTTTTTTTTCCAGAAATCTTTGAATCTGTAATAAAAAATTTCACGATCACAATAATTTCTCGTGCTTAGAGAGAAAGGAGAAAGTAAAAATATACTATAAATGAGGGACTTGCATTTTTTAAATTGGAAACCAAACATTATCTACATAACTAGGGGCGGCTCGTCTATAGGGACTCTAGGTGTCAAGTCCCACCTATGTTTGACTATCCCAATTAATGTAGTTTAAAAAATATTTATTGTGATTCTTATTTATTGATCTATTTACACGTTTTATTGTTTAATAAAAAAATACTCCAGCATATTAAATAATTCGACATAGTTCGCCGCAGATGACCCTGTTTTATAGGTGTAGAGCGCGGGGCATCTACGATGCACGCTCCCTTGCGTGATTTCTAGCGAGTTCATAAAACGCGCGCTACGCCTCTTTCGGGGCCCGTTTCGTCTGGCGTAAATAGCGCACGATTCTTTCAACACTGTTGAACAGTTTATTGTTTTTGATTATTGCTGTCTTTAAATAATGGATGTTATGTACAAAATCGGTAAAACATAATCGTAATTGAAAAAATAACTAAAAATCAATAACAGAATTCACTATATATATATATATATATTTAAATATTTAAAAATTGTTGTAACTGATACCTGGCCCCAACCGTTTCTACCATCATCTGCCACTGTACATAACTAACCAAATTTTGAGTTTCTACAATGTAGGTTATAGAGAAAAGTCGAAGACAAGGGCGCAAGGGTGCTAGTAAGATACTTTTATTATTCTGGATTGCAATAAATATTAAGTAAAACTTAACCCAATTACCATGAGGTTCGTCACGTGAAATATATTTTATAAGAAATGATTGATCATCTTATAAAAAACACGAAGTTTATATATTTTACGCGAAGCTACTAGAAATATCGGAAGTGAATTAATGGTAACTGATCAGTTAACAGTTTTATTTTTACAGATGTAATACTGGTAACTTTGGGAAAAGTTTTATCATTAAAGTGGCAACTAACTAGTTAATAGAATTATCCGTTTCCCTACCTCGAAATATTATACTTACTTAATAACGGTGCTATTAAGCCGAAGGGAATTCGCGTTCCTACATCGATCTTGTTCATGGATAAATGTTATTCGTAATTTAAAAAAAAAACGGTGCAAAGAAATATATTAAAGTTGACATTATCATAATGTCATTAAAAAATTAGTTAAATGTCTTGTTTAATATTTAGGGAAAAGTTTTAGAATTTCAACTAGTTAACTCTGCCAAAATAACAGTTTGATTAAATGCTTTCTTTCTAGTTTATAGTATCCATTAACATAAATTAGATTGAATAATTTCTAATGGGAATTAAAATGTATTCCCGGAGTTAATTCGTAATAAAGCATGCCGACTAACTGGACGATTAAACTCAATCGTTTATTCGTTTCGAATTACCTCCTGTGTTCAGTATCTTCGGGTGTTGTGTTATTAAGTTATAAACCTGCATCAGGGCGACGATATTAGAAATTTAATTAAATTACATTACACCGCGATAAGTCTGCGTTAACAAGAAGGTGTAATATTGGATTAAGGCTTTTGATTGCGCTTTAAGTTTTCCTGAGCCACGTGATGGCTGCTGGAAACAAGAAGCGTTTGAAGCCAGTAATTAATATTGTTGGTTGATAAGTCGTCGGGATTTAATGATTTCAACCAGTAATTTTTTATCAGGTGACGGCAGGCTGTTGATTTACAGGTAGTTTAAAGGTGACGGCTGGGTTATTAGTGAGCTAAAATAAAGGGTGCATTAAAGTACTACGTGGTTAAAAATTAACGGTGTCGGCGGTAATGTTAGTATTGGTGTAGCTCACAAAAGGCAAATAGCTGCCGGCAGAAACAAAGGGAAGCAACATATATGAGCGAAAATGTGAGTGAGGGGCTAGGAACAGCAGGCTACAAGGTAGCGCAAGGACAGGCGAAAAATACGGAGATAAATGGTCCATGACAGAGAACAAGATTGATGGAAGCTGCTGCCGCTGCTGCTGCCGCTCCCGTCGCCTATGCCGATGATACTCTTCTTGGAGCAGCACTCTGGAAGTAGGGCCGCGACTTGGGCGCCGGCTCGGAAGATACATGTGTCGGTGCGGAAATACATGGCCATTGCAGGAATTCAATACTTATCGCGCAATTCAATAGACGACCTGGATAAAGATCCTGTCAGTAATAAAGACCAATAAATACTGATCAATGGAGTCATATCGTCCCTTCATACTATTAGCACAGACTCCTCCTTGGAGGATAATATTATGTATCATAAAGACAACTTAATGAGCCAACCAGCTACTAATGAGCCAAAGTATCTATTTTCTCCGGCATTTCCTCTCTCGCAAACTTTACTATTCTACTGTGCTATGTTATATATATATATATATATATATATATATATATATATATATAAAGAAAAAGATAAAGGATAAAGGATAAAGGAAGCGAAAGCATTGCATAAGACTACACCTCGCTGCACCTTCTTACAAACATAGAGAACGTCTGGCGGCACCGAACAAACGGATCCCCAATATTTTCTATCAAAAGAGTTTACTATAGATTGGACAAACCAAATTAACTTCACCTTTACACAAGCGCACCAAGTAATTTGTACAACCTTAACATCCTATCAATACCTATTATATTCTTTCAAAGCAATCAATTTCTAATTTCTTATCAATACATTTCCTATAAATTAAATAACCTAGTATTTAAAAGATCTGGCAATTCGATACGATTGTTATATTTATTATTATTAAATTCATACATTTTAGAGCGAAATAAAATATATGGGGTAATTAAAATTGAAAACTCTCACTTGTTGCAGAAGCATTAAATACATTAAATAAAGACGAAAAGTAGCCTTAATATATGAATATTCAACCTGTTCGTAACTCTTAGTTAGTTAATCTTTGTAAGACTCAATTTTGCAGAGTTGCGAACAGGTTGAATATTCAATCTACTTTTCGTCTTTATTTAATTTATATAGTATAACATTTAAAAATAGCCCATGTTTTAACCACAATAATTAATCGTAAAATATTGAATGTAACTGCAGAAGGCAGCTGTGTAAATCGATTCAAAATAGCACGCCATCGACATTTTTAATTCTGTGTTTTTAATACAATGCAATATTTTTACTTTGTTCCGTATAACATAAATATTTATATTGGTGGCTTAGGTTTCGGTAACTCAGCTTATTATTATCAAACTATAAGGAACTTAAACTACGATGAAAACAAGTATTTATACCTAAAAACTTTACATTTGTTCATCAGGTCAAATCGGTCGTTTTATTAATTGAATTTTTGGATTATGCAGAAAAAGTAAATGTATTTTATTATATTATTCCACAAAGAGCAAGCCTCCAGCACATAAAATATTAGTGCTTTTAGTTTTACATAACTAATAGATAATTACTAAGTTATTAGTAATGCAATTAAGGAGATTATTGCTTTCTTATAAATTTTAATTTGTATTAGTGTTGCTTGTGGCTATAAATTAAACATTGCTGATTTTTTTTCTTTAGCATTCTTAAAAATCCGTTTACATCTAATTAAAAAATGATACCTTACATAGCATTCGCCATTTAATTAACATTTTACAGAACAAAAATTTAGCTCCAATTTAACAATACTTGTCTCGAGATCAAAAGGTTTTACTCAAAATTATCCAGTCTAATCTAAACAGCAGCTGACCGTGACTGGAAACATGGCCTTTGTATGCCCTATCTACGATTCTTACCTAATTATATTTCATTGTATTTTAAACGGTTCTTTCATTTTTATGACGTATTTTCCACTGCGTTTAATAGACTTTTGCAGCCTCCCGGGTTGAAGAAGTGTTCTGTGTTTTTTCTACTATTTACATAATTAATTAAATCAAAAAAGATTTACCTAACTTCAATCACGGCTTAATTACGTTAGCGGTGATAAAAAAAGTAATATTGATCAACCTTAAATAATAAAACTCACTCACTGAGATTAATTTTCTATATATTTTATTTTGCAATCACTGCAAAAATATTGGCTTATCGTAATGTTTATAAACAAATCTAGCCGGCAATGCGTTCATTTATTTAATTTCGATAGAATCCCGCTTTTTGAATACCAATAACAAAATATTCATTTTCAATCGAATTTTTGTGTCTATAAAAATTATGCCCATATTAACTGCTGCAATATTAGCACTAGCACAGGACAATTGCAACGTTAATTGATTTAATTTATTAATGCGTCGATATTGTTTTGTACTCTATTCTGTAGAAATAATAATATTTATAAATCAATTATTCATTGCCGCAATTATCAAAAATTTATTACTGTAATTTTCCATTATTCGAAATTTAACCGTGCTAAAAGGTGATGCCCTACGCTTTGAAACTCTCATCAAGGATAAGTTCTAATTGGAATGGAATTTATAACTCCCTTTATACATGTTCGCTTTTATATGCCAGGTCTAGTAATAATTAATGTCATTTTTTTCAAGTATAATTTTAAAACTATTTGTTTTAAAACTGTAATATAATTGACACTATTTTCGACTACTTCTGCCGAAAGTTTCAGTAGGGTTCCAATTCCTCTATCATAAGACTCTTGCGGATTTCGTTCAAAAAAGTCTCTTCAATATGAACATTTTTTCCAGTGAGGAAGTTTTATAAGGAACTATAGAAATAATAGTCGGAAGAAGCAATGTCAAGAGAGTAGGCAGGATGATTCCCATCCCAACTGGTCATTCGTGCTGCACGTGGCCAGACATTATCATGTTGAAGAATTTCGCGCGGGTTCTTTCTGTGTTAAAACTTGATGACGTCTCTCCAATTGCTAAGAATACACCTCACCCATGATGGTTTGGTTGGTTGGTAAAAGCTTAAAATTAATGATTCCGTTGTCAATGGTTGCGGAGTCTCACTTTTATCTTCGATTGGTGTCTCTTTAAATTTACCCATTTTTCATCTCCGGTCACAACTTTTACTGATTCTACGAATATACTACAATTAACTACGAGATAACTCTTCGGCTTCCTGGATCAGAATGCAGACTACGAGTTGTCTCGCAGTTGGCAGTCAACGTATTAATTGATGTGGAACCCACTTGCTTAGCATTTGAACTTATCCAAACGATCGCATCTGGCAATTTTTGAGTTGCTTAAAAGATTTGTGTCGAAACGGCTTACAGTGCTTCTTAATCTTACTTGGAAAAAAAGGAGTTTCTTTGACGAAATTTTGGCATTTTCGACTGCAATTTTTTTACCGTATCACTTTCTCCCCAATTGGAACTCATAAAGCATGCAGTTTGGCCGAGATCTATTCGCATAAAAAGCAAATGAGCGAAACATGGATATAAGAGGGAGAGAGAGAGAGAGAGAGAAGCACGGCTTTAAGTCTAAATGTAAGGAGCTCAGCGCCGGACCAAGGTCTCTGACAAGATCATTAATGTTCTTCTGATTGGGGAAGTATGGCATTTTCTCCACAACCCCAGCCGTGTATCTGGATTTGCAATATTGGCTTCGCTATCTGACTTATTGTTTTCTTCTGAAGATACCTGGTCTCTTTTGGGAGCGTTGGGGACAGGGAGATAAGGACAACGCAGTACCGGAGCAATTCAGGCGGAAATATCTGGGTACACGATGGGAGGCGCGTTCTTTCTAGTTCTACGTTTCGAAGGGTTAACCATGCAAAAATAGCAGTTAGTTTATCGGTAAAACATAATCGTAATAGAAGAAATAACTAATAGAAAGCAATAACAGAATTCAATATATAAATATTTGAATTTTTAAAAATTGTTGTAACTGATCCCTGGCCCCAACTGTTTCTATCATCATCTGCTACTGTACATAACTAACCAAATTTTGCGTTTCTACAATATAGGTTATAGAAACAAGTCGAAGACAAGGCCGCAATGGTACTGGAGTGGTCAGTTGGTTCCCGCCAAATTCTTGGGACAGCAAACTTCATGGATCTCTTTTCTTCCCTGTACCAGCCTTGTATTTTTTGCGATACTCACGTGTAAAATGAGGTGACCGGAGTTTATCCTGATCCCCGACAGGCATACCGAAGTACGCTTAGTATGCTTCACACATTTTAACAGATGCGGTCACCACGTATCTTGGCTCTCAACAGAATGAATTATCTACAAATGTAGCAGAATGTCTGCTGGGTGCAACCAACCTCTTGATAGCATCTTAAATATAACTGATTGATTGTTGAGGCAGTCAGGAGTTGAAAATCCATATTTAATTTTGCGGTAAACACGTTTGTTTGATTTTCAAAATGTAATTTATTTAAACCACTACATATGTTTCGCCACACTGTGGCTTCTTCAGGTGAAGAAAATATTCAAATAAAAAACACAGTACTTCTTAAATATTAAGTGATTGTAGTTGGCGGGGGAGAGAACATTTTTAAGAGGGGGGAGTTTGATAAATCTGTCTGTTCGTTGAGTAGATGGCCGGTTTGAAAATGTCTATTAATTTCCAAATTTTCTAATAAATTTAGTTTTTGTCCTTTTCTTTCGGTGTGTAAAATCTCGAAGTTCGGGTTAAATGAGTGCTTCTCTTCCAGAAGGTGGTTTGCATATGTGGATGTGCTTTTTTGATTGATAAAGCATTTCCGGTGTTCTTCAATTCGGTCTTCAAAGGTTCGTCCGGTTTGGCCAACGTAATATTTAGGGCAGTTCATACATCTTAATAAATACACTCCACTGTGTTTATTTTTAACTGTTTTGTCTTTGTTGTTTTTAATTATTTTTGATAGGCTATTTTTGGTTTTAAATGAAATGTTGAAATTTAGTTTTTTAAGATTTTTTGCTATTTTTTCACTTAGAGGTCCGTTGAATGTTATTGAAGAGAAATTGGTTTTTGTTTCTGATTGGTCGGGCATTATTAAGTTTTTAATTATATTGTTTTGTTTTTGTTGTAGTAATTTGTTGATAGTTGTTATGTTGTACCCGTTTTGTATTGCTATGTGGTATATTATATTTAATTCTTTTTGGTAATTTATAGTCGACATTGGAATGGAAACAAGTCGATGTGTCATTGATCGGTATGCTGCTAACTTGTGTTGTATTGGATGAAATGATTTGTTATTTATTGTACTATCTGTGTGTGTAGGTTTGTGATAAATTGCAAAGTCATGTTTGTTTTCAATATTTGTGATAGTGATAGTTTTTCAAATTTTTTTTTTTACGGAAATATTCGTTTTGGGGTCCTTAGATGCCATTTCAACAATTTCTGGAAAAAAAAGTCTGTCTGTGTGTGTGTCTGTGCGCGCTGTATCTCAAAAACTAATAGAGCAATTGATATGAAGCTTTGAACATAAGTCTTATTTGATAATCCTGAAAAGCTAAAATATCGTACACCGGAAGTGGGTTTACCTTAACTATTTTTTGTTTTTTGTAATATTTTTTTAAATATGAAAAATAAACATCTTTTGTTTGAAAATATTTTTCATAACATCATTGTTATTCAAGAAATTTGTTTTTTCATTTTTGGTTTATAATTATAAAGCGATAATACACTGATGGAAAAAAAATTAAACACTTGAAATTCGTGAAATTTCGACCATTTTCAAATCGCCATAATTTGGCGTATTTTCAATCGATTTTGATGAATCTTTAAGGACGACAAACTTTGAAGTGTCTTCTTTAAAGTCATGCATGCGAACTTAAGCGTAACGTCTTCACTCCTCCAGCGCCCCTGTAAAAAAAAAGTTTTTTTCTGGAAATCATGTCCAACTTTGACGATGTCTAGGGAGTCGGAAAAATTTTGTTGACTTGATCCACCATAAAGGCATTAAAATTTGATCAACTCCCTATGCAGGACTCAAAGAACGATGTTCCTACGATGATTTGGCACCTAGTTATGGGTGTTTGAAGAAAGTGCATTATGTGTGTTTTTTTTTGTTCGGGGGTTGAAGGGTTTGAAATGGGATTTTTTCTCGAAATAATCATCAAATTTGGTTGAAAAGTCACTGAGTTATGTGCGAAAAACCTCAAAATGCACTTTTTTTTGAAACACCCAATACTTGGTGCCAAATCGTCGTAGGAACTTCATTCTTTGAGTCCTGCATAGGGAATTTATCAAATCTTAATGCCTTTATGTTGGACCGAGTCTAGGGGTTTCGCTTAAGTAAGCATGCATGACTTTAAAGAAGACACTTCAAAGTTTTTCGCCCTCAAAGATTCATCAAAATCGATTGAGAATACGCCGAGTTATGGCGGTTTGAAAATGGCCGAAATTTCACGAATTTTAAGTGTTTAATTTTTTTTCCTTAGTAAAGTTACAGCAAATTTATGTTAATAATGCCAAAATGAAAAACTTATAAACAATAAGTAATAAGTTTTTTCGAAATCTTTTTTACTTTCAAGGACAGTTCTAGAAATAACTGGAATATTCTACAACGTTCCAGAAAATTCTGGACAATTCTTGTACACTCTTTACCAAACAGTGAATGAGAATTAAAAAATAATGTGTTACTACAGAAATGGAATTTTATAATATCGTTGTCATGAGCACAGGAGCAAAGTTTTTATTGAATGGTTGCTATTTTCTATTTAGTTTAGGTCTAACTAATCAGGAAACAACATTTTGCACCCAGGAACAACAGAAAAAAATAATATGTTACATAGTGATATATCATATACTTGTTTCTCATTGATCACTTGGTGAAACATTATGTTAATATAGGTTTATAAATTAAAATTCACTTGAAACAAACAAACCAAACCAACAAACAAACCAAGTGAATTTTAATTTATAAACCTATATTACATAGTGATGTTGGTCGTAAGAAATAATACACATAATGTTTAAAAAATGTCTTTTGAGAGAAAAGAGCACTCACTTTTTTAAAGCATAGTCCATTATGGATTTTAATTTCACAAGGGGAGGATCAGATGTGTGGCTCACCGATTTCATCCATCTTTGGCATACGTGTAGGTCATAACTAGGAGTGTAACAGGTGTAAGTAATAGGGTGCACTATTCAGCCGTTTTCGAGAAAAAATTTGTTATTTATTCGTATGTTTATATACCTTTTGCGTTAAAAAACATATACCGACCTTTTGGCGCATCGATAAAACCCCCGATTCATAGTCGGAAGATCGAAGGATCGAACCCCATTATTGAAGTTGGGTTCATTCATTTTCTTTTTATAGTTTTTATAAATCCATGTGTATTTAAATATCTTAATTTTAGAATCAATCTATTTTTTTCTCGAAAACGGCTGATTAGTGCGCCCTACTACTTGCACCTGTTACACTCCTAATCATGACCTACATGTGTACCAAAGATGGATCAAATCGGTGAGTCACACATCTGATCCTCTCCTTGTCAAGGAGGTACATTAAATAACAAGCACAATTTGTGAAACTAGTTTAAAACAAGAACAAAAAATCATAAAAATAGATACGTCATACTAATAAATATATCTATAATGATGAATCATCACTGTTACTGTCTTGAACGTCAGAGCTAGTAGTAGCAATATTTGGAGGTTGTAATAACTGTAGAACGTGTCTGTCTAACTGACTTGCTTTAATTTTTATTTGTCGCATTCTTGAAATTAAGGGATCTGAAGACATTAATAAAGAGTGAATTATATCTTCGTTGGTGTTTTCACGAGAACACTTGTGGGAATAGTCTTCTCTATATTTTTTAAAGACTTTGTTACTTGCTTCTAGCGCTTCTTTATTAAGCTGTCCTATTGCAAGTAAGGCCTTTTCAATTATAATTGGTCCGTGACTTTGTGAACAGTAGGAGGCATCGGACACCAAGGGAACTTGTTTACAAAAATCTTTGCAGTTTCTAATATATATATTTTGAAAGCCTACATTAATATTATAACCTTGCAGTCAAAATTATATTAAGGCGTTTGAAAATATTTACATCAAATCCGGTAATATTTGCTGATATGTCCGAATTATAGAAGAAACGCCTGGCTGTATTCCCATCATTACTACTACTACATTCAGGTTTGGGCTTATCTACTATAAGTCCCCGTTCTGATTTGAATCTTTAAGTCTTTTTTGAATCTTGTAATTTTTTTAATATATGCGTATAAATACATCTAATATCATTTTTTGGCGAAGGCGATTGCAGTAGTACATCCACTAATATTTTTTTGGTAAGAATAATATTCTCATCTAACGATTTTGTAATAAACGCAAGCATTAAGAATATATATTTGGAGATAATTAATAAATTAGCAATAACCTTACTTGTTGCAGAAAGCATTAAATAAATTCAATTGATTATGTTCGGGTATTCATTGAATGATATGGGAATATATTTAAATTATTATCTTAACATGGCAGTTAAAAGCGGTAAATGTTTTTGCAGTTTATAATAGCCGAGGTATTGGGCTAATAGGTTTTGCAAAGCATTTTGCCCGACAATTCCGGAAACGTCACTAAATGTCTAGTTGAGTGCAGATTTACTAGTATTTATCGGATGTTGTTTTTGCGCGTGTAATAAAAATATAAAACAGACTGTTACATTTCAAATCTGCTTGCCAAAGGATAGTATTATCTTGTACATACCTCCAGGTTGTGAATCCATTTTTTAAATCACTTCGAACTTTGTCTTTTACAAATTATACTTTTAATTCGTCGACGCGTCGTAGAACTGACTATCGGACATTACTCAACTTTACACTGTGCTAGTTATAAGGGTAGCAATCTCACCACCTAAAAACTTATGGTTTATTGCGGGCAGGTACCCTGAGCTTGTGACACATAGGTTATAAATGTAAAATAGCAGATTTTAAAATTTTAGGTTTTTTCCAAATTTTGATACAATCGGCCCCAGTGTGCGTTGACTTGAAGAGTTGTATCTTCGGCGAAGATCAGCCGGCAAATCAGAGTAGAACGAGTATCAAAAGAGTAAATAATAAATAAAATAATGAAGCATTGAAGAAATCCCACACGGCCAGTTGAAGCACGGGCATGGTGAAACGAAGGAAGATAAACGCCTTCCCAAAATCCTTTTAAAATGCGTAAGGACGAATAGAAAGACAAATGTAACTACTAGATAAAGAAGATGTGTGTGACTATGTCAAAGAAAAATGTAAAGATATGGGTGCTGAAAGCAAGGAACTCATAGGTTCTGGTCCAGGAAGCCGACTTGGTGATATCTCGTAGTTAATATTCTTGCCATTGTCGTGAAATTTCAAGTATATTCATGTCATCAGTTTAAATAAGCATAGATGGGTTTGGCGTACAAATATACGTATGAAAACATTATTCCTATCTAAAAAGTAAAATAATTTTTTTTTAACAGCATATTTTTGAGACCTTTTTGGCGATTACTGTATACTGTAATAGCAGTTTTGAACAATATTTTTTAATTAAATCGAATTGTGTCTTTTGACAGGAATCCACAAAATGAATCAACATGTTAAACAAACAATAGTATCTAGAACCTGGCAACCAAAACGCAACAGCAATATTACCGACATTTATAATATATGTTGCCCAGTCCTGTATCATCGACTGAACTTGTTAGCCCGACATGCAACAATTAAAATTGAATTAAGCTTAAAATTTCGGGCCAATCGCAATTTTTGAGGGCTTCCTCATGTTAATTTTGATGAGCACAGCAGGAACACGTTAGCATTGTGGGGTTTCTCAGTCCCCATTTGCGCCAATGAATGTACCTTATTATTATCGAAATCTGAACCGCTATTAATTACAAAGCCCCAATCAACTAACATTTCTATAAAGATACAATTACGTTTTTGCACGCACTTCAGCTGCTTAGATGTGGAGAATTAAAGCGTGGCCGAGCGCTAGCTTACTGGAGTACAGCATAGTATAATTTTCCCATTCTATAATCTGGGGAATTCGATTAGCTTTAGTGATGTTTCTAATGTTCGGCTAATTACATTACAGCGCCGTGGATTAGTAATTATCTTATAGGGGTAATTGGACGAATGGGCTGGCTGCTTTTTTCGGTAAGGGGTAAATTTGATTAGGCTTAGTGCGTTGTTAAAAAATTCACGGAGTCCTTAAGAATTAGCGAGTTAAATGAAAATTTGATGTATTGCGTTGAGTGGTTTCTCGAGGTGGCAAATGGGGTTCTGAAGAATGCTGAGCGAACCCTTTATTTTTATTTATCGCGTACGAGGAACGGGAGATGATTTATTTTTGCCGATTGGTGTTTTTATTGGCGTTTCCCGGCGAAGTAATAAGTTTGAGGGATGGCATTGTCATATGTAAATGCTACATGTTGGGAAAAGTATATGTTCAACAATATGTGTGTAGTACATGTAGTGGCATTATACAAACATGGGCGTTATTTACAGATACCTTGTGCGGGGCGTAATGTTTGCTTACGATGGCCCTTTGTCCGGTTTTCGCTATTTACTTAATTTATTATTTTGTCGAAATTGGAACGAAGTTTAAGTTGCAGATGTAATACTGCGATGATACATCTTGTAGCACGTTGAATCGATAGACGATTTGTAAGAAAATACAACTTCCCTTTGCAGAGACAGACGGTCCCTCATCAAATGTATAATGTAATGCGATCTAAAGCACCCTTAACTCATACGCTATTTTATTTAAATCGCTACTACTCCCTGGGCTACCATCTCCTTAAAATGTATGAAAAAGCTAGGAAGATTTATTTAATTTATGTAATTTCCACGCATTCTTATCAGTGACTACTTTCATTTATGTGTTTAATAAATTCTTACTTTACGACATGTTATTACACTTTTATGAACTGATTATTCATCAGGATTCGTGTAACCTCCATGGTAAATTATTAGAGAAACACTTTGTATCTTTGGTGAATACTCTAAGCCACAACAGGATTATATTTCGATTTTCGATACGTTGTTTAACGGATAATATTAATAATGCATAATAACTAACACACACGAATCATTTTACACAACATTCACTGAATATAGCTTGCGCTTAATGGTGCCATCTGATTATGCTGTGAATTTGAATAGAAATCACCTTAATGGTGAAATTAAAGGAGTTAAAACAGTCTAATCTGCTTGAGTGGTGTTGTCGAGTGCTACAAAATTTCCAGTTTTAAACATCAGTGTAAATATCATTTTCACAAACGTTCGCATCGCTTAATACGAGAGATACATTTAACGATTTTACATAAATGAAACATGTAAAGTGGTACTCTTTTGTGGTAATAGTGTTATTCATTGTTTTATAAATACTCGTTTTGTGACTGTATGTATTAATTATACGGATTCAAGTACCGTTGACTAGGTAGACTACATCCGTTCGTTCTAATTCCGGGCATTTTTGCTCGGGTGGGGCTGATAAGTATTTAGTTATTTATATATGTACGTGTAAATTCTTGTTCTAGCCGAATTTGTAAGTTTGAGGAACTTGAGTAACATGGCGTGTGGGCCAGTAAAAAAGTTGTCGGTTAATGGCATCCGGAATTTGTTAATTATTTGTGCTGGGAATATCTTGCGAGGTAATGAATTATCCTCGAGGAAAGGAAAGAACTGCGAACTTGCATAATGTATGAACGTGCGCGAGTTGCTGGTTTTTGGGTGTCTTCGTCCTAATTTGGGCCATTTAAAGGTGACTTGCTTAAAGGAAACAATTCAGGGCTGATTTTCATAAATATTAGAGCACGTCTACTTCGAGGACGTTAATAAAAGGACGCCTGCAAGTTTGTTGACAGTATGCCATTGGCTTTAAGTAACGTGTCCTGCTTCCAGTTACCAGGCACGAATAAATGAAATACATCAACGAAGACAGTTGACCCGGCATCCGAGATCCAAGAAAAATGCGCGATAAGACGAGAAATTAATTATAACTCTTTCCGGACCCATTTTTTCTTCACAAATACATCTACGATCGTACACAATTTTACTGTGCTTGTTGCTGTCACATAATCGCTCGACGCCATTCAAATTGGATTTAGTATAAAAAAACTCAGTATTGGCCTAAGTTAGAGCGACTCATTAAAATCTAAAACCAAGCAATTCGTTTATAATAAATTGCTAGTCAAATCAATTAGTCAAGTGTGTTTTTTGTAAGTGTATTTATTATATTTCCTTTTAGTTAAAGCCATCTTCTTCGCGACTTCTTTTACAATAGCAAAAATTATTAGAAAATGAGTGTTGCTTAAAATTTCGAATAAAACACAGCACAATGCCTCGTTGCAATTATCCATTAATTTAACACGTTGGCAGCGGCTCGAGCAACAGTGTATCGAAGTCTATCCGCGTAGGATGTTACTATGACGACGAAGCCAACGCCTTTCTATTGAGTGTGCGCGGCTACCAAAGTGACGTCACGGCATAATTTGTTTTATTTCTCTTTTCTGATATTGGTAAGTTGATTTTCTTTTACTTTTTTTAATTAACCTTCCTTTATCATGATTTCTAAGAGAAAACAAAACCATTTTTGCTGATAATAAACTACTGAACGTAAAAAAAAACTATGCCACGCAAGGCATATACAAATGCTAGATGTAAAGCTGTGTGATCAACAGGTGCTCACAAATAATAACATATAAGAGAACTTTCTTTAACATATATTTGTGGTAAGTAACAATAAAAACCATTAACGGATTTAAAAAAAAATTAAAACGTGTTTCCGCGACAGACGGATTCGACGTGAACGTTTTAAGGATGTTCGTCCTGCAATGAATAGTTTCTCCTGCAGGGCAATGGTAAGAAGACAGGTAATGAGCGGACTTGACGAAACATATTCTCATCTCTTAAAAATCCTATTGCGACGCCGTTCTCCCAGAAAAAAATAATGATTTTCTGCAGATGACGCTACTTTACGTCAACTAAAATATCTCGCGGAAGGGTCTAGCTCATACCTAATGGTGACCTTATTTTTTAGGCAAAACTAATTTGGTTTAATAGACTTTATTACTAAAGAATCAATCTGTGTCCCTATAGTAAAATATTTTGGATTTTCTGCGTTTATTTAAATTTTATTTAATGTTGAAAATAACTATTTTTTAATACTTAATTACACATTATTAGAAATAGAAATAAAAAATATAATTCTTTGCAAACCATCATTCATATTAAAATATTATTACATAACTTTTATCTATCACGCCAAAATCAGTTATGAACCGAGTGCCAAAAATGCTTCATTTTTCGAACGAGTCGAACAGCCTTAAAAATAAACAGGTATATCAAACTAGGCGATCGCAACAAACGCTTAGATTACATTAGATTAAAAGTTCTTTCTAAAGTAATAAGAAATTTTAAACTTCGCGTCGGTGTAATAAACCTATAACACAAGAGAACAACAAACATGTTGGACTGAAAGGTCAAAAGATTAAGTGAACGCCAACCAGATTTTAGCTAAAATACCAAGAGCGGGTATATCATCCAGTGCCGTTTTCAGTCTGGGAGACGCCCTGCCAAAAAAACATGTTATTTTAAAAAAAAACAGAAGGGCGTTGTTTGCAACACGCCATTTAAACTGGACTTTTAAGAACTAGCGTAAAGTCTTGTTTACCGACGAATCGAAGTATATTTTAATTGGTAGTAATGGGGCACGTTATGTTCATCGTCTACAGAAACAAAGGCTCAATCCGAAATATGTTTTGCCAACAATAAAGCATGGAGAAAATAACATTATGGTACAGTTTCTCTCTGCGCATGCTATGGGCTCTGTTTATCACATAGAAGGTACAATGGACCGTTTTAAATATTTATATTTATTAGAGCATGTAACAATGGATCGTTTTAAATATTTATATTTATTAGAGCATGTAACATCGCCATATGCTGAATCGGAAATGCCATTACGATTAATCTCTCAACATGATAATGACCAGAAATATACTTAAAACCTGGTTTGTGGACAAAAATATTGGAATTTTAAAGTGGCCCGCAATCTCTGGATTCAAATTCAATCGAGAATCTGTGAGAAATCGTAGAGAAGAAAATATGCACGAATAAAGAGGATTTGTTTCAGCAGCAAGTGTGGAAATGTTTTCAGAACGTGATTTCGAAGTTAATATCGTCAATGGCGAAAAGATGTCGTGAAGTCGTGAAATTCAATTTTATATATTTTTTTCGAAGGTCGGTCTAATTTTACCGCCAAAAAATGTACGAACTTAGTTTTTCCCCATTGTACATTCTGTAAAGTTTAGAGCAGTGGCGGCTCGTGGATGTTTGGCGGTGGGGTAACGGAAAAAAAATTGACCGAAACAGCAACGAAATATCTTCTTCCTCTATAAGACTAAGTAGTGCGGCACAAGCGACATTTTTGTCTTTGCCCTCCCTACGAAAATCCACGAGCCGCCGCTGGTTTAAACCTGTTTCTTTTATGACTAACAGTATTCTTCTAGGTGAAGACGTAGTTTTAATATTATGATATTCTATATCATATATTCAGTATAAAGGAGTCGTTCTAATTTTGTCCGATACTGAATATACCAACCAACCATTGATTTCCTTTTTTGCACCGTGTAATGGATTATTTGTTTGTTATTCCAGTTAGCGGCGGGAGTATTTCATTGAATTTAGTATAAAAAGAGGCGCCATGCAATTAAATGAATATGCTGCAAGCGAAAAAAACGTGAATTAAGCTCTACAAATATTGAAATACGGAGGAATTTCGTTAACCGAATACATTTTTTTCTTAATATGTGTCTATGTATCTATATGCGGCAGCGGCTGGTGACAGGGAACAGTTACAACTTGTTTTAATATTTATTTGGCAGATTCTATTATTGATTTATAGTTATTGTTTCTATTACAAAATAATTTATTCATAGTGAAAATGTATTGTTTACCGACGTAATAAAAATGTATCCTTTTTCAAATAAATTATTTAATGAAGACTGCAATAATTAGAAGCAATAAACCGTTCAACAACAAAGAAAAAATGAAAGAATCGTACGCTTTGACTGGGACAGACGAAACGGGTTCAAATAGAGGCGCGACGCGCGGTATCCGAATACACAAGAAGACACGCTGACTGAGTCGTATTATGCAACATAACTACAAAATACTACAGTATTTTTTATTAAACAATAAAACGTGTTATAAATAAATAAAAAAATAGTTACAAGAAATATATTTATTTGTTGTAGGCCAGTCTCAAGTCTTTAAATGAGGTAGACGATTTGTTGTGGCAATTTAATTTTAGTTATGTCCATTACTAATCCCGCCGATTGTAAAGTACGCGCTGCGAGTTTGATTTTAAATGAAAAAAATGCCGAAATCCATTGTCAACTTTTTGAAGCGTATGGGTAAGATATGATGAATGATGGGAATGCTCTAAAGTGGTATCGTTTATATAATGGTTACAGAACAATTATCTATGATCCGAGATAACGGACGAACTGAAAGCAACTGGGAAAGTTTAAATGGGAATAAATCACTTGACCATCCACCTCATAGTCCGGAACTGGCAACATCGCCCGTTCGGAAAAATACCTTTATTTGAGGATTTTGTCGAAAAATAGCGAAAAGATGATAGTTATTGTAGAAATAAAGAAATTTTGGTTATATCTCTATTTAAACTAGAACGGGTCTTACTTTAAAAATGACCCTCGTATAAGGAATTCAGGGATCAAGAGGTGATAACTTGATATATTTCATTAGAATACGTGCTGATCTTGCCGGTATGATTTACTTCTTTGAATAGTTTTAAATGTGTTGTAGTGATAATGTTGTATAGTTTAAGAAAATTTATTCAAATATCACTATGCAGAGGGTATTTATAGTTGCTAAGGCATGTCGTGTGCAGCTGTTTGGATATCGGCCCTTAAGCGTATTTGTCCCTTTTTACAATTGACCCGAAATATCGTCGATTAGATGGAAGTGTATTCGAGCGAGTTAGTGAGGTCAAGGCAGTGATTCCATGAATATCTTAAATTTCGGGAAATCGAAACTAGCTCGAGACCGTTGTTTTACAAGATAATGTAATTTATTGGATACGGAATGTGTCCCCGCACAAATTTTATTATCTCGCGTGCCACACCTACAGGATTGACTAATATGCAAGGAAAAAGGTAATAGTCCCAGATTTAGAGAATCACGTGCGAGGCCCGCATTTATGGCGGGTTTGGCGAGAGCGGCTTCTGTTACTGGTTTCCTGCCGAGTGCCATATGGGATGATTGATCACAAAAAATCATCTGCAACTTTTCGCAGCCACTTTTTCGCTCAAACTCCTTATGTAATTAAACTTTCTGCTAATGGAGGCAAAAATGTATATCCTCAGATGTTATACCTCGCATATCTCTCGAATTTATCAGGATGTACAAGTAATTATAATAATTATTCAAACTTTTATATGTGCTTTTTCAAAATGTAAATTATATTCCAAGTATTTCAGTACAACAATGAAGATAAACTGTATGTGTCGTCACTACAGCAACCGACTGTGAAAGGGTTAAACTGCGTTGTTGATCAAAAGGTAGCATCATTTTGACGAAAGATAGGTTGCAGCAATAATTAATTAAAATGTTAATTACCCTGTGCAGTGGTATACATTGAACTCAATATATTGGATAGTGTTGTAAAGCCAGCGGTAACAAAAATAAATTATACAAATTGTATAGCAATAAACAAGCTTTATCATTTAATTACGAACAACATATGCAAATGGAGGAAGCTTTACATGAAATTGTCGAACGGCTCAGCGTAAAATATATGCGTCATATAAATATAAACAGTCAAAATGGATGATAAACTTTCAACTTTATACGTGCGCGTATTTGTAAATATTGTCATAGTATTTAAACGGGCGAGTGACGGCAGCCCCATTTAAAACAGCAATTTTTCATGCATTTCCCGAACGCTGTATTTCGCATCGCGTTAAGGGACGATTTGTCAGATAGATGGCGCTTTAAACTGTCCCGATTTGTGTACCCCAGGACGTCACCAAATCCCATCCTCATTTTCCCAGCAGCATTGCATTTTCATTTCAACTTAGAGGACCGGGCCCTGCTTGCAGCTTACACGGTTCGAATCCTCCGCTGAAATTTCGAAATTCCAAATCGGCTCACTGTATAAATAAATATTTAACAGCGCGTCATATTTCATTTGCTGTGCAAATAAATAAATACCATAAATTTACATTGGTAATATGACAACACTCTATGCAGCTATTAACAAATTTACCGTTATTTACAATCCCAGGATTCACCAACAATATTTCTCCCTGTGTAAATATTTAATACGCCTGATATTTGATTACCATACAGCGGCTATTATTCTAATGATAATAATTATTATTATCATAATTTATTATCGGATTAATTAACATAACATTTTTCTATCAAAATCTACAATTTTCTTTTGCAACTTTGTAATCTAATAGTTACATAAATTCTTCTTAGATCTATTAAAATTAATCTTACAAGCATTCTTTTAAAGTTTTAGTTATCTAATTTCTTGTATGTCGAAATGTAAGTATTGTGGAAAGTTTTCATAATTTTTAAATTTCATAAATAGGTAATTGTGGAAGCTTTAACTTCATAATACAGTTTTAATACTAATAAAAAAAAATGAAACGCAAGTAACTTTACTGATTAACACTTGATTTAATAATAGTAATTCTTAGTTTAAAAACTATGACTACTATTATTAAATACGGTTTTTGTATCAAATATTATCATCTGCAACTAGTTAAGGCTATGGCTCATTTTACGTGAAATCACTCAATGGCTGTTGCCCTAGTGTCACATATTTTTGTAATGTTTTCTTGTCAGCAAGTATAAAAAAAAATCCGAATTTTTGGATCAGAACTAGTGTCAGGGGGTCATTTTGAAATTTGACGCAATTTTACAACATGGCGCCAACGGAAAAGGAGGCTTTTAAGTTTTGAATAACTGTAACTTTGTTATCTATGAACCAATTTTGTTCATTTTGATGTCATTTGAAAGACAAACGTGTAAGCTACAAAATAGATTTTGTAAACTGCTGGAAATTTAGATATAACTTTACAAATGTGCAAAAAAAATATTTTTTTGTAGCAATATGTATGCAAATTTCAGAAATTTATTACTGCAAAACCTTATTTTTTTTTCTATAATGCTAATAATCAATTGTTTTCACCAAAAAAAATCAAGAGGGTGTTTTTTGTGGTTGGACAATTGATAAAATAGAAACATGGAAATGCAAAACATTATTATTCTCATAATAAATGATCTTACCTAGGCTAATTCTTAACTAGTTAAAGATTCCATAAGTCCAAAGTAAAATTTACCATTAAGTAATAATCATTTTAAGATTTTGGCACTAATGGCTTTCAAGTAGAAGTTCTTCTATGACAGGATTCACCTTCATTAGAATATTAACTGCTGAGTCCTACAGAATATCAGCGTTTCTTGGATATGAGAAGGATGTAGAGGGCCCAGCTGGATGAAGAAAAGTTATTTTTACTTCACCAACTTCTGCATTTTTTTCTGTAAAACATATTCAAGCCGCCAGTTTGCTTCATAGACAACATTGATTTAGCCTGATAAGTCTCCTAATTTAACTTTATTAGGAGATTTTGACACTACTACACAGTTTTTCAAGTCTATACACAAAATTTCAAGAAAATCTGAAATGGTGAGGAAATGGTCGTTTTCTGTGTTGAATTGACATGGAATATCCCGTAATTGGAATTTGTATTCTGTTGGGCAAATAAATATATTATTATTATTATTAATATTATACGGTTTCAACGCACTATAAAAAACAGTAGACCGGGAAAACAATGATATACCGTGAGGTAGGTGTACTCATAAAGATAATGTTCCATGACGTTGCGAAATGACTAAGGTTATAGCGCGTGTCACGTGACTAATTTGTCAAAACGGCAGCGTTTGCAGCGGAGAAGGCGTCCTGTAATTAAGCAAAACGGACATTTTCGATCACGATCCGGAAAAGAACGTCCAGCCACAAAATATATCTACGATTGGCAAACAAAATTTAACGAGAAAACTGTCAACGGAGTCGGTTTTCTGGATATGTTAAATTTTTGATTGATGCCACAATGGCGACAATGACAACTTCATTCTGTATACTACACTATTATCACGATGAATATCTTCCTCGCCGATGAATTGAACTGACCTTGTGACTTCTTTCTGTGGGGGAGTATAAGGTATCCCCTTTCTGTTGGTCTAGCGGAGCTGAAACACCGTATCACTGCTATTAACTCAAATGTCTTAACTCGTGGTTAGTAAAAATGGAAACCCAGATGGATGTATGTCGTGTGACAGTAACGGTGTATAACAAAACTTAAAACATTACCCTATGCTTACGTTACAGGTAAAATACTGTATTTTACACTGTTCTCTTTTCTTAAGAGCGTTGAAGCTAAATAAATCACATAATACTTTTGAATCACGTTGCTACTTGTGATTGCTACTTTCTAATATCAATGATTTTAAACTGTGACTGTGATTACGGTTAGTAAACGTCGTAACACTGATCTTGTTAATATTTTCTCAAAAATGTTTTTGATATGATTCTGCTAATATTTGTCCACCTGGTCACGTAAATAGTGATATTATACCTGTGAATGAAGGTAATATTTTGGCTATATTATCTCCTATACTAAATAAATATACGACTATCCTTAATTCAGTTCAAAATTCGAGAAGTATTTGGAGATTATTGAAGAAAATCAGAATGTTTGTTCAGTAAATTTGAAAAGTTTTAGGTATGTGGCAAATGTTTTCCTATTTTGGTTTTACCTTGAAAAAACGCATCTTTTGAAAGATTATTTGTTCTGTTCTCGAAGGATTATTTTGAATTAACCAATACAGATATGGATTTTTGAAAATTTTCGTTTTAATTTGTTGAGCACTTGGCCAAAAACATCTCAGAAAAAAATATAAAACGTGCAGGCAAAATTCCATAAAAAATTATTCTCAATGGCCGAAGTACCGCTTACTCGAAATCAATTTGGTTTTTGTAAATCCAACAATATTTAATACGGAAAATCTTTAAAAATCATTTTGAAGATTTTCGTTTTAATTTTTTAACACTTGAACAAATATAAAACTGTGATCGACTATGTACTTTCCGAAACCCTAATATCCCCCCAAAATTCCAAAAACCTAATGTAACCTTACTTGAATATATATCCTCACTAAAACCCTCCCTGACACAAAACTCCTATAACCAGCCCCCCTAATAAAAAAGAGCCGAAGATAACATAATAAGAAGGCGGAAAGACCTCCTGGTCGATAGCCTATTGAAGTATTGTGATATTATAATGTAAAGCAACACTAAAAATTGTAAATATGTCTTCAAATAAAGATGTTATAATATTTTTAATATTTTTTAATACTTGAATAAAAACATCGCAGAACAAAATATAAAAATGCAGGCAAAATTCCATATGAAATCACCCTCAATGGTCGAAGTAACGCTAATTCAAAATCAATTCCCCTTTTGTAAATCCAACAATTTTCATTAGAGGTATGGATTTTTGAAGATTTTTCGTTTTAATTTTTTGAGCACTTGAATGAAAACGTAGCAGAGAAAAAATATAATACGCGTAGAAAAACTTCCTTAAAAAAAATATTCTCAATGGTTGAAGTATCGCTTATTCAAAATCAATTTGGTTTTTGTAAATTCAACAATTTTCAATAGAGGTATGGATTTTTGAAGATTTTTCGTTTTCGTGTTTTGAGCACTTGAATGAAAACATCGCAGATAAAAATATAAAACGCGTAGAAAAATTCCTTAAAACAATATCCTTAATGGTCGAAGAATCGCTTATTCAAAATTAATTTGGTTTTTATAAACTCCACAGTTTTTAATGGATTTTTTAAATTTTAGTTTTAATTTTTTGATTGTGACTCATCACTTTCGATCACAGCGAGTGTGTGGTTCAATTCCATGCCGGACAAGACAATATTTTCGTTTTTAAAATCTCAATTAATTAATTAATAATTGTTAGTACAAAAGTTGTAATTTATTTCATTTTATATGGTATACTATGGCATTTTATAAATATTTGTGTTTATGTTTTTTATTTATTTAAATATTTATTCAAAATTTAAATACAATACCCTGCATAAATGGGAGAATAAAGTAATGAATATTAAATAACATTTAGAAATGATACCTTGTACTGTCTTCTTAAAATTATGTTTTAAGAAACAGTCACAGTTTAAGTAGCAATCACAGTTTGTCATAGTTTAAATAGCAGATATTTTAAGTAACAGTGATTTAAAGTAGCAGTGATTTTAAGTAACAGTGATTTTAACTAACAGTGGTATTAAGTAGCAGTGATTTTAAGTAGCAGTGAAATTCGCCTATTGGTAACAGTAACTACCTGTGATTTTTCAATACCAATGAAAAATCACAGATACGTGAAATATTGCCCATCCCTAATTTGTTGCCCAGACAGAATTATCTAGCCGTGTCCTATTAAAATTACTCAATATCCTCAATCAAAACTGCTTTATTTTTTATAATAGTATGTACAATACAAACAGGACTGTAAACCTATTATACTTGGTACAGAATAGAAGAGATCGAAATACTTTCGGAATCATATTTATTATTATTGGAGACAGTTGTTCAAAATTTCGTTGGGTTTTAAGGTAAAATACTATACATCCCTAGACAGTAAATCCAATAATCGTAGGTTCGGTACGAAATGGATTCTTCTATCTAGCAAACCTCCAAAGACG
The DNA here is from genome assembly GCA_910593695.2 of Ocypus olens. Classification (NCBI taxonomy): domain Eukaryota; kingdom Metazoa; phylum Arthropoda; class Insecta; order Coleoptera; family Staphylinidae; genus Ocypus; species Ocypus olens. Next base: position 18,291,761 of record OU343057.1, read on the forward strand.
TAAGACATCAAAGTGAAAGCATTAATTCTTTGAAAGCCACGCAATGATTGAATGATGCGACGATGTGAACGGAACATATTGGCGTTTCCCTTGACATATTTGTACGTAACTGATTAACAAGTCAGGCGTGGATGATGTATTTTGCATAAATAAATGTGTTCTATGTAATGCAACAATGCAGAAATAAAAATCAATTGAGCAAATAGTAATTACGCCGCGTTAGAATAAACTGACAATTATAGGGTAAATAGCGAATTTACGATCAAAGCGATGATTTAATGAACGGGTAAAGTTGTATTATTGGTATTGAAACTGAAGATTATTCTATAATAATATGATATATATTTCGCTCGTGCATCATGTAACAAAACATACAAGATTTCGGTTGATACGCATAAAACATTTGCATTCAGCCCATATATTCCACCTGCAGAAACAATTTCATAATTTCTGTTTACAAGTGAGGATGTTAGAACGATGCCTTATTTGGTTAAGCAGGTAGTAATTATAGGTAATTCGTGGGAATGTAAGGGGTGGCTCATTTTATAAATCACGGGTTAATTGGGGGTAATTTCTGAGGGGTATTATGTGTGCGGGGTTTGTAATTGTCGCGCCGTTTTATGTAGCTTTATGTATCAATTATGATAAAAAGAGAATTTATTCCGATATTTATCAATTCTTAAATATCCATTTTGCACAGAGCTATTATGAATAAAATTAGTGTTCGGCGCTGCTCTTCTGTTGTTCTGTGTGAACGATTCCGAGCTGGTTAATTTTTGGGGAGCTTGTTTTCCGAAATCGGCATAACCCTCGGCGGGATAGTGTCTTCGGTTTGTTTTGCAGGCGGAACTTTGTTTACGTTGGTGTATATTTACCTGAGGGTGAGTTGCTCGTTTGTAAATTTCTATAGTTAATTACTCCGCAATTCGTGATTATTTGTAAGTATTTTAGGTAAGTGCGGTGCCATTTTAATATTTACATAGCATATAGGTGGATGTGGATGTGGAAGTGGGAGCTGGAGCTGGAGTAGATGGGGATGTGTTTGTGGAATAACTGATAGCTGGCGAGTGGAAGCACGGCCAGATAAAGGGAGATGGTGTATGAAAAATGTGAGCGGGTAATGAATTGCAGCCACTTAAAACAGTTTAAATTACAAGTGGAGCAAATGTTTATTTTAATAAAATCATGACGAGTTAGCGAGTGACGGACAGAAACGGTTGTAATGTCAGACCTTTATGAAACTTCGGAAAGATTAATGTGTTAATGAAATAATTTTATCCAAGCGAATTTATCGCGCGCACCGAGAGATAATTCAATATGATACACCAGTAAATATTCGAAATATTTTGATAATCAACCGCGCGGGGGTCGAATTTCAACTGGTAGATAATACTGGGTGGTTGTATCCATCCCTTATGTTACAACCCTTATTTAATTATGCGTAGCCGTCCCATTTGGGTTGGTGCCTATTGTTTAATTGCCAGGGGATTCTTGTTTGTATAGAGTATGAGTTGAACGGCACGGCACGGCGCTGCGTCCTCCCTTTCTCCAAGAATCATTGTATTTGATTTATTTTATCTACTTGTTCTCAGGAGTATTGTTATATGGCTTCAACATTAACCAAATAAATGATTCTAGTTTTTAGCTTTGACTGCGGCCTTAGTTAGAAGCTTAAATCGGTGTTTTATTACGACCCTTAGGAATTAGTAAAAGTCGACTCTAAAATATCTCTCCTTCCCATGACGATACTTCTGAATTTCAACCCTTTAAATCCGGCAGTATTTGCTTTACGTCGGTAACTGTTTTATGTGATATCAGCAGTACAGCTCACAGCCCCACAGACCCAGCTATTTGCACAGAAACTTTTTTTTACGTAATATACGGGCCCATCGACACATGGGGATTACTTCGATAAACAAATAATGAGTCCGTCATACAATTTTTAACAAAATTCACTTGTCGGTCGCAGCTAAGCTGCAGGCCCTCCAAGAACAAGCTAGGAATAATATCCAATTTGTTTGATTAGATTTAACCGTTGATTATTTAGTGATCAGCAAAGCAAATGAGTCTGGGGGGCCTAAATAAACTAGTGTGTATGTGTATAGTACCTAATGCATCCCTTTGTTCAATGATTAACTGAAATAGCAATTAAGTCAACGGGTTAGTAAGCCTAATTACAAACGATCATATGTTTATATATATATATATATATATATATATATATATATATATATATATATATATATATACATATACGATCAATAAAGTCTAATCCACCATCAAGATTATTAGGATAAGATTCAGCCGTTTAATAATAGTTATTAGTCGAATGCTTAATTACTCCTATTTGCAGTTCGACGCCAGCAAATTGCTATCGAGATTTTTAACGGTAGGAAATTGCACTGAGACGCCGCACGAAGTGCTCTAACAACCCCCGATCGGTCCAAATTGCTCGAGCACTATTATTTAGCATCGAATATTAATTATGATCCGGGCCCAGTTCACTAAAATCCGGATCTTTACATTCTCCCTTTCCCGTGTTAATATTAAAATGTACAGCGGGTGTTATTTACTGCGGGATTAGGGGATGTGTCCGCTTTAATTGGCGACCGTTAACCCCATGAGGGCGTTTTAATAAGCCGAATCTCACAGAGCCGATTTGACATGTTAAGGTTTTTCCAGACGCACGAGAAAATGCCACAAAGGTTAACAGACGTGATTACATCCGAGTTCTGTTTTATATGAAAGGTTAATCACAAAGTAGTTGCGGTGCAACCTTTCTGTGACCTAGCGAGATAAGGTCTATATGCTGGGTAACCGGTGTTAGCAGTCCCCCTTAGAAACCCTCTACACACTCCCTTGCACTGCCTTACGCTCCGCGGGGCTTCCCCGCACACACTTATTAATGTAGGTGCTCCTGCTCATCTTAAACATGCGATGCATGCAAACTTATATTTTTATTTCAGTACCTACAATCACCGAAACTGATTACCAATTCTTTTCCTTAGACAGTTTCATAAAACAATTTGGTTGCAAACAAATTAATATAGATTTATAACTGCTATCATAAATAAAATAATAAAAAACATAATGAACATTTTAGTTTCGAATAATAAAAAAATAATTTACATATTTTATGATTCAGTTTTACATTTAGTTATTATCAAATTTATTTCATCTAGTGACACTGGATAAGTTTAGCACTGGGTGTCCTTGTCAAAATATTTTTCTAGCTTCTTCATTTTAATAATAACAAGTACAGTTTTAAAATTTTAGAATAAATTTCAAGTTAGTCCTGTACGCAGATATAAACGATCTGATACCAATGTTATTTCATTAGTAGTACTAGTAACAACATGTAAATGTCTTTTGTTTCATTCAATATCCGGCGTGGCACTCGCCAGGGAAGTACTTGGTTTAATAAATTATTTGTTTATGCAAGCAAGCAAAATTAAGTCTTACTAAGACTATAAACAAATAACTTATTGAAACAACTACTTCCCTGGCTAGTGCCACGCCGGATATTAAATGATACAAAAGACAATATGTAAAAATTAAGTATAAAGCCATCTGCAGACTATTGTCTATATTTCGTCTCTTACATTTATTTTAGTTTCATTATGGATTACCACGTAGTGACGGTGGCAAGGATCCTTATAATTAACATGAAATACGTTGATTAATTGATAAGGCAACTTTTTATTTTTTAGAGAAGCTTCATTGCCGGTAAACAATTTTAGGATTACGCAAAATATATAAACATAAAATTCAACTGTATATTTTATTTTTAGAAGATTAGGTTTCAGAATTTATTATCCTTTGCAATTTCACAAAAATAACAAATGATTCATGTCTTCTTGTAATCTTATCGCGTGTCTGGCTGTAATTCGGCTGTTTAAAGTAGTGACACCTAGCGATGTCCAACCGGCTCCTGGTAACCCTTAAGGTTACGACCAGGCACCCCTATGCTAATTAAGAGAAAATAAATTTATAATAATAATAATCTTTATTGCCAAACAGGCAAAAGCCCAATTACAGAGTAATTACAGTGAGAAGAAAAAAACAAAATGATTACAAATTAAATAAAACTAAGGAATTCAACTAGAAATAATGAGTATGCTTGCATATACAGTGCGAGTCTCTAACTTGGAATAAATTCAGTAAATCAAACAAAGTTTATTTTTCGGAAATATGCTCGGACACGTCGATTAGTATTTTAAATTGCGCTCTTTTTGTTGTAATAAAATTTTATACAGCGTGTTCCAAATTTGAGATATGACGTCATCGACTATTTTTTTAAATAGCAACCCTAATTTTTTTATCACTATTTTTAAAGAGTATATCAAGTTACACATGTGTGCCAAATTTCAAATTTTTATTTCCTGTCATTTAGAAGATATTTAACAAACAGTATCAAATTTGAAAAATGAATTCAACTTAATAGTCTTATTCGTTCTTTCAACTCCTCAAGATTTGGCGGTTTGGTCTTAAAAACTTTGCTTTTCAAGTACCCCCATAAGAAAAAGTCCATAGGTATTAAATCCGGAGACCTGGGTGGCCATTCAACTGGTCCTCTTCTGCCAATCCATCTTCGTGGAAATACATTATCCAGGTACTCACGGACACGCCTTGCAAAATGAGGAGGCGCACCGTCCTGTTGAAACCACATGTTTCTATTCGGGACGTCAGCTTCTACAGGGCAAGGAAACAAAATAGCCAAACTCGGAATTAGCTCTTCCTCCAAGAATTGTAAATATCCCGCTCCATTGAGATTATTTGGAAAGAAAATTGGTCCTAAAATTCGATCACCAACAATCCCTGCCCAAACATTAACTTTTTCTGGATATTGAGTGTGGCCTTCCCTCATCCAGTGTGGGTTCTTGTCTGCCCAATAACGGCAATTTTGACGATTTACCTCACCATTTAACATAAACGTTGATTCATCGGAAAACAATATATTTTCTATTTTTAGAACATTTCCATCATTTTTTCGTAAAACTGAAGTCTTCTATCCGGATCATCTTCGGTGAGTTCCTGGAGGATTGTCATTTTATAAGGATGAAATGTTTGCTCTCTAAGGATTCTTGACACTGAAGACTGGCTAATTTTGAGTTCCCAAGCCATCTGCCTAGAGGAGACATGATGATTTTCCTGAACAGATAGAAGTACATCAATTTTGACCTCTTCACTCAGCGCATTCTGACGATGATTATTCGTTTTTCTTAAATGCCCATTTTCCCGAAACTGACTTTCAATCTTGCTTACGGTACTTTGAGATATGGCTGGTAAGTCAGGATACTTCTCTCTAAATAAATAAATAACTTCATTTTGTGTTCTTGTCCTATCTCCATAGCCAATCATCATTAAAATTTCGATTTTGTGGGTTTCAGTTAAGTACGGCATGTTAGTATAATTTTTCGACCAACGGTGAACAACAGTCAACACAACAATGGAACGACTAATACTCTCCTCACTCGAATATGCGTGGAATGCGATGCTACACTTCTTACTTGTTTTTATAACTAAACGTCAAAATGATAAACGTCAGTTTGAAAAAAAAATGACAAACCAGCACGTTTTGGCATTCCATTTTTAAAATGCATAAAAATTCGATTAAGGTGACTTGATTTCTTTATTCTACAAATTTGATAATGTTTGTTAAATATCTTCTAAATGACAGGAAATAAAAATTTGAAATTTGGCACACATGTGTAACTTGATATACTCTTTAAAAATAGTGATAAAAAAATTAGGGTTGCTATTAAAAAAAATAGTCGATGACTATTGGGACACGCTGTATAAAATTTTACTACAACAAAAAGAGCGCAATTTAAAATACTAATCGATGTGTCCGAGCATATTTCCGAAAAATAAACTTTGTTTGATTTACTGAATTTATTCCAAGTTGGAGACTCGCACTGTATGTACATCTGTATACACGCACACATATATACATATATAGACAAGTTTATATACACACACAACAAATAAACAAAGCTACAGTGATCATTTAACATGTTTCTCGTTACATAATAAATCAAAATACAAAACTTTTCTTGATTTAAATGTGGGAAAATTAATAGATTTAAAAACGTGTAATCAACTAAAATAACAGCACGATGCCGACGGACATCTCCTTGTTTGCACACGGTGCCTAACATAAAGATAGTTATCTAAGGCCCTTTCACCATGTGCCCGACACTAAGTTATCTGTTTTTATAGTACATTTCTGACGCGAAGTATCATTTCAATGAAATTGCATTGCAAAACCGTATACGAAAACATGGATTTTATAAGGCGCCTTTTTATCGCCCCGGCATTGAAAGACGAATTAAAGCATTTTTATTTGCATATTTATATCTTAGTAACCGAAATAGTGGTGTGTTTTTATTTTAAATCAAGATTTCTTAAAAAGGAATGAGATGTAAGGTAGACGGGTTTTGGAAGAAAGACGTTTGAGAAAGTGGCGAATAGTAATGAATGTAATGTTAATTGTACTTAAATGACAACACTGCTAGAATGTTTACCGCGGTTCAAGCAATAGTATATCGAAGTGAGGGTGAGCGGCGCGAACACCATGTGCTCACAGCGGGACGCGTTTCAACTCGATTCGCTTTCTATCGGCGTAGAATGTTCCTATGACGATGAAACCAACGCCATTTTATTGAGTGTGCGCTAGGCCATCTAACCGTGATCTTCGTTTCTTCGAACCTTCCCGCCACATTTTTTTATTTAGTTTTTTAATTGGTAATTCTTTTACTTTCCCAATCTTCTCATATTATGATTTCTAAAAGTAAACAATTTTTTTTGCAGATCCTGATAATAATAATAACAAAAATAATAATAATCTTTATTCACGTTAATATAAATATAAATAGATGTTTACAAAAAACAACAAAAAAAATAAAAGATTTAACGCGAATCAGTAGGTGGGATTTAATTGAGTTTGACCTCTAACTGGTCTTCCACCCAAACCTACAATATTAAAGCATCAATTTTGAATTATAAATAGAAATTAAAACTTAAACACAATGTACTAAAATATCAAAATAATGAAACGTAGATTATTTCAAAACCAAAAAATATATGAATATGAATATATAATGAATTATATGTATTGAGTAATAATTTATTTTTTCGTTTGGAGGGGCGTAGAACCCTCTCTTTGAGTGGGGGATAAACCTTCTCAAAGAGCACACATTTTGCTTTTGATTTCTCTAAAGATCCTCGAAATCAGTTGGATAGAAGCCGAGTTATGGCGATTCGAAAATTACCTAAATTTTTACAAATCTCAATTTCATATTTTTCCATCAGTGTAATTTGTTTGTTTTTATTGGACGAATGGTGGTGAGTTAGGCCCACATTTTTTTTCCGACGCTACAGAGATCGTTAAAGTGAGCCTTTTTTGACCCAAAATAAAGTTTTTTGTTAATGGAGTTCTAAGGTACAAAATGCGATATTTGTGATTTCGCACAAACAATAAAGGACCCCGCAGTTTTTGATGGTAATGGCTTTCAGTCAATCTCCTTGAAACCAACTGAAAAATATTCACCAAGTCATCCCGATCAAAAGTCGCCATGGTCGCAACATCTCAAGATCTCGCGCAAAAAGCAGTTCTGTGCTCTGTGCCTGATACTACAATAATCAAAAAATATGCATAGACATGATGAATGTTGAACAATGAATGTCTATATATTATTATCTCGAAATTTCGGGGTTGGAGGTCTACAAATTTTTACCGAATATTAATTCTGAATAAATTTGTGAAATTTCAAGTCGATGTTTTTATATTTTTTTCAAGTCGCCGGAATTATCGTTCTTTTCAAGCACAAAATTAAGATTTTTGGTAAATTTAAATGGCAATACCGTAAATTTTGCAGCGTTGCTAAAAAGCTGCAGATTTTCAGAGGAACTTGTGTGTGTTGCAGATAGTTTTCACCATCGAACAGGTTTTCTAAATGTAAACTTAAATTATCTGCTCTAAAAACTTGTCAAGCCATCGGACATCCATAGACGCGTTTCAAGATTTATCTCTCATGAGTTCAGCTTTGATTTATGTTAGTAAAATAGGGCGCTCCACCAAAACTTCACGTATACATAAATGAATTTGATTATTGTGTTTTCTTTCCCATTGGAAACAAAGTCACATTTTCTCATGTGTTACAAATATATAGTTCACGAAAAAGTAACAGGTTTTTTATGATACATTTAAACTGAAAATATTTGATCCAAAATTTTGTCAAGTCAGCTATCCATACACGCGTTTCGAGATTTATCTCTCATCAGTTCTCTGTGCTTAATATTATTCATTGTTTTTTTAACAGTCAAGATTTGTATATCGATTTTTTCGATTATTGCAGTATCAGGCACAGAACTGCTTCTTTTTGCGCGAGATCTTAAGATCTCCGGCGACCATGGAGACTTTTGATGACTTGGTGAATATTTTTCAAATAAATATATATGTTTCAGTTGGTTTCAAGGAGATTGACTGAAAGCCATTTCCGTATCAAAAACTGCAGGGTCCTTTTCTTGCATACCTCAAACAACATGCAAAGAGAATTTCATTCGTGAAAACGAAAACAATTTCGTCGAAAAACTTCGGACTTGAGTCAAAAAACCACAAAATTCACTTTTTTCAAACACCCATAACTTTGTGCCAAATCGTCGTAGGAACTTCGTTATTTAAGTCCTGTGCAGGTAATTGAACACGTTTCACTACCCTTTTGGTGGATCGAGTCGACACATTTTTTCCAACTCGGTTGCCAAAAGTGGACGTTTTTTTTGCCCAAAAACGTGTTTTTTTGTTAGCATGTTGAAGGGTTCGAAAGTGGATCATTCCAATCTGAGTTTACCCCCTTAAAGTAGAGCCCAAAAGGGGTTTTTTCCTGAAAAAATCATCAAATTTGGTTGAAAAGTCACTGAGTTATGTGCGAAAAACCTCAAAAACACTTATAACTTGGTGCCAAATCGTCGTAGGAACTTCGTTTTTGGAGTCTTGCATAGGGAATTGATCAAATTTTTATGCCTTAATAGTGGATTGAGTCGACAAAATTTTTCCAACTCCGTAGACATCGTCAAAGTTGGACATGGTTTCTTTTTTTACACAGGGGCGCTAGAGGGCTCGGAAGGGGTTACGCTTAAGTTCGCATGCATGACTTTAAAGAAGACACTTCAAAGTTTTTCGCCCTCAAAGATTGATCACAATGGATTGAAAATACGCCGAGCTATGGCGGTTTGAAAATGGTCGAAATTTCACGAATTTTAAGTGTTTCATTTTTTTCGACCAGTGTATTTAACGCTGACGAGGCAGGCCTACATTGGAAGCTCTTGCCTGGAAAGACTTATGTAATAGGCGAAGAAAAATCAGCTCCTGGAAGAAAAACAACCAAAGGAAGAATAACGTTCTTAGCATGTACTCGTGAAACTGGCCAAGATAAATTAAAACAGCTAGTTATAGGGAAATCGAAAAAGCCAAGAAGTTTTAAAAATGTTCCCGTTCCCGTACACTATCTCAATTCAAGAACTGCATGGATGCATAATTTATTTTCAAGAATTGGTTTTTTAAATGTTTATCCCGGAGGTAAGCTTTACTTTTTTTTAATTTTATTTTATTAATTACAAAAGTAGTTTTAGGTACGAACATTTCTTAAGGATAATCGGCTTCTAGAAAAAGCACTGCTCCTTCTAGATAATACTCCTTGTCATCCTGGAGAAGAGGAATTTATATCGGAGGATGGTTCTATTATAACAATGTTTATGTCACCTACAGGGTGCGGCAGGTATTTGAGAACAAAATAACATCCGCGGAAAAAAGGAGCAGAGACTAAAGATAGAGCTTTTAATGACCATTGAACGTTATTTACAAGTGAAGACAGACCCAATGCAGGACATCATTCAATGAAACCGCCAACAGCCTCTAAACGGTGTCGAAACCGTCCGCAGGCATGAATCAGGTGGGTCCTGGGAATGTTTGTCATGGCATCCACAATAGCTGCCCTAAGAGTCGCAACGGTGTTGTGTGGATGCTTATTGGAGGCGTTCTCAACCACGCCACATGTTTGGAGGTGGTCGTGAAAATTGGGTGGCCTACCATTCTTGGGTTGAATGGGCCGTATGAGCTGGAGCGGAGTCCTGCTGGAAAACATATGGATTGCCACGTACTACAGCAGTAAATCCAGGGCTGTACAACCGTGTTCAACACATCGGTGTAAGCAACGGCGTGGACTCTGGCACCTTGACGAAAGAAACGTGGGGGCATCACGTCGCCCTCACTGCTCACGACACTCGGAACCATCACAGAGGCGAGGTACTTGGTGTGCATTACGGTCGGAACCTCGTCGGGTGTTTTACACAGCCACCGATCATTTCGGTTGACCTTCTGGTCCTGGACGAAGTTTTTCTCATCCGAGAAGAACCAGAGAATTCCTGGCTGCTCCGGATATTTCAGCTTGTTCACGAGGCACTTGGCTCGGGTCACTCTCGCGGACGTGAACTGGCCTCTCCGCATCTCGTGCGACTTGCAACGGAGGTCTTCGTGAACCACACGTCGGATGGTGGTCTTGTCAACCTGCATCTCCCTGCCGAGTACCCTCATGGACTTCCCTGGATCCGCTTCGACAGCAGCTTGGATAGAAGCGATGAAATCGAGCATCCTGGTCCTGTCCGAGCGTCGATAATGTCGTTTCCTGTGGGAAACGGTATCCACATCACCACTGGTGGCCTCCAGTTCTCGCCAAAATTTGAAAACGGAAGACCTTGCGACTTTCAGGAAGGCAGCCATGTCGTAATCGATGTGTCCTGCAGCCAAAGAGACGATGACTACATGCCTTTTCATTTCCTGGGTTAGCCTAAGTCCAGCCATGGTTACCCTCAACAAAAAGGAGTGTCTTACGATGACGTACAGGATACTGTGTCACTTATAATGTGTGTTCTCAAATACCTACCGCACCCTGTATATGGATGGATTAGAATATTTTTAGGTTAACCAAACTCCACCATCGTTCAAGCCTCTTGGCAATGGTGGTTGCTATCGGTACAAGGACATAACTAAAATTATGAAGTAATACAGTCTGAGAGATGGCATTTACAGTTTGTCACGGGAATGGAACAAATTGGAGCCAAACATGATTTTAAAATGTTGGAAAAATATTTTATCGCAACAAAATGAAGAAGCTCCTGATGACGACGACGTACCTTTGGAAACTATTCGTAGGACATTTCTTCAGAACCAAAATGTTTCAAGCGTTAACATGCAACATACCAACGGAATTTATCCTGGGCAAGTCTACAATATAACCTATTTGAAGAGTGGCATAAAGATATTGGAGATGATAACGAAGAAAAGCCATGTGAACTCTCGGACGTCGAATCTGAAGAAAACAGAAATGTAACAAACAACAATGAATTCTTTTTGACAATATCCAACGCGGAAGCAGTGCAAATTTTTAATAGAGCCCTCCAATTGACCGAACAAAATAATATCGAATTTTAAGAGATTCAAGTGCTGCAAAAACTACGTGAGAATGGCACCTTGTTAGCAATAAAGCAAACCTTTCAACAGTCTAATTTAATGGGATATTTTGCCAAATATTAATTTGTATGTATGCAGGACATATTTCTATGACTGGACAATGGTTCCTAATTTTCTTTTTACAAATTTAGGTACGCTTCTATGTATGTATTAACAAAAATAATATATATATTAATGATTTGCGGCGTTCTTAAAATAGTGTAAACTAAAATACTGTGTTATTTTATATACCTATCCAGTTTTGTGAACTTCTCGCAAACGTGAACAGCCCTGTCATTAATTAGTTCACGTTATCGGACTACACTGTCATTGTAAGTGAGAATCGCCCAAAAAACTATGCCATGCAAATCTGAGCCCTCAAATGCCAGCCGTATAGCGGCGTGAGCAGCAGGAGCTCACAAATAAAAAACACGTAATAAGAAATAAAGGAACATTTTATTTTACATATATTAGTGGTAATTAAGAGTAAAAACCATTATGAGCATGTTAAGGTATGCCGTGGAATTATAACAGATATGCTCTTCACATTCAGCTGCTTTTAAAAATTTAAAATGATTTGCCATTTAATGGTCACTTTCTCATCACTCTACATATAAATTTCCTCGCTTTTATAATTAATTGGGGTAATTGAGTCACCCAATCGTAACACTCGTTAAATCTATAAAATCGATAATGGAGATTTTTCCGTCATTTTGTTCGTTAGACCAACATTTGTGGGATCCCGTGGCTCAAACAGTCGCAAAACCTTCGAAAATAAGCTTTGATAGTCCGATACTGCTGAATAAACCCTTTTGGCGACTGCTGCATACCTTTTTTAATCCATCTGATTCGACCATACATACTTGCGGAAAACTCGTTAAATCCTGTCTGTTTTCTCCCCAGTATTTTTGTGTCGATGTCGCTGCAATAGAGTGACGAAGCTGATTCTCGTTTGTTTATCAGTTCTTGTAGTGTTCTTCCTAGTGACTTTATTGTCTTTTTGAGCACCAAATTTTAATTGTTGGTCAGTTTATTCAACCGGTTACCCTAGAAAAAGCGGGTGTTGGAAAGGAATGTTGAAACATGTTTGAGGGTAGTTTCTTTACATGCTTTATTTCTTGTTTGGAAGTGCACAAAATGATCATATTGCAAGAAAATTTTCTGAGGAATTGAAATTTTTAACAATTTTATTCAGGTATTGGGCGACTTCATAAACGACCTACTTGCCAACACAAGGCAACTCAGTGGCGGTTTCAAAGGGGGGTTGGGGGGTGGGGTGGTTAAACGGGTAAGAATTTTTCGCTTAACAATTTTTATTGTTAAAAATTACCGATATTCCATATTTCAAACAAATAATATAACCGGTACATTTTTCCAACACTTTAAAACGTTGTAAAAGGATACAGAGATTTCACGGAACAGGTGTATGAGAGCGGAAGCACCAGTTTATTTATCTTTTTTTTAATTACCCCCCCCTAGACTAGTTGGCTGGAAACGCCCTTGAGGCAACTAGCTTTTTTTCTGGTACTAAGTGGGTTAACTAGGCAAGACAAAAATTTCGGTTTCCTGACCGGCTGGTACAAAATGATTTTAGTTTTTAGTATTGACCCAAACTGACTGCCAAAAAAGGAAATAACACCAAACGTATCCAAGTATTGGCCGGTTAAGCGTTTTATCGCCATCTGTCAGTCTCTAGCATCAAGAACCGCCGCAGTTATGCATTTGCATGCCACTTTTTGCTCTCCGGTCAACTGGCGGGATATCAATTGTTTTAAAAACAGTAATATTGCAAGAAATCATTATTATTTCCTCATAAGATTGATTTCGGACTCTTAATGTTCATCATAATTGCGCTAGAGACGGACAGCTGGCGGTAAAATCTTTAAACGATCAATTACCGTTATTGAATGGGTTTATGTCCCTTATAATTAAAACACGAGTCTAACACCGGTCTGTAATTTGTCGTCTGATGGGAAAATAACAATTACTGCATATAATTATGTGTTACAATAAAGAGTTTTAGGAAAATTAAATTTCACTTTGTTATTGTTGATTACTGAAAGAACGAAATTCTATAGCGAATATTGAAACTGTAGTCATAAATAAATAATCTGTATGATATTACCAAAGTTAAATTTATTCATCTTCCTAATATATATTTCGTATGTCGATGTTTTATATAACGGTTATATTTCAGGAACTTTTTTTGATGCACCTGGGTTATCCCACGGGTGCAATTCTGGCTTACTACTGTTTGTAATTTCTATAATCAATACTTCAGCATCTGAGAGGCATTATAAGTACTGAATGAATTATATAATATCTTCCGTATAAATCAGAATGGTTAGGAAAATAGTAATTTGTATTTGTAAAAATGATCTTTATAGACTTTGTAAAACTTTAGTAAACATCTGTAATTCTCGAAAAATACCCTCCGTATACATCTCCGTTTCTGTGTATCCTTTTTATGTTTTATTTACACACAGTTTTGTTTTTTTTTTGTTTGAGGTTGCGGATAAATACGGTGCAAAAAATTTAGCAATAATCATTGTAGACAATTTCAGCGGGAAGAAATGCAAATTATTAAAAAAACCCACCTGCCAGAAGCACGCGAGGGAATAAATCACAGTGAAATTAAGGAATTTAAATATATTCAAATGAATAAAACCAACAAAACATGTTGCCATCACAAGCACTCTGAAATATTAATCAAGTGGCACGTCCGGTAATCACTTCGAATTTTTAACAAAGTTACCCTCGTATCGGAAATAATTCGACAATGACACCCGTGGTGAGCTTACCGAGGAAATATGAGTTCACGTTTAATTAACTCTTCCATTTCGTGTTTTTGTTAATCAAACGGCTGTTATAACCAAATTTCCATATCTTGAAATCCAATGGAAATAAAAAAGGGCCCCGATGGCCTGTATACATACCGAAAGTATTTACACGAGGGAAAATATGCGGAACCACCGAAGTATCGTGGCACCGCGTGTTTAATTACGCGCCTCTAGATAACCGTAGGGATTTTTCCCTTGTACGCACGAAAAAAAAATAATTGAATTTAATTACCGTCCCCAAAATGTATTATTTCCACCTCTAATTGAAAATTATAACCGACCCCTGCAAATCGGGTTAAATTCCCTTCTCATTCCGTTTAAATTAGAGAGTCAATTTTCTTTACGGCGCTGCATTATAACTCATTAAATAGGTGCAATGTAATGAGTCTCCGACTTGAAATGAAATTCATGGCTTTAATATAAACTCGATCAATTTTTATGCTTCTGAAAGCCCTTTCCGCAACGTATACATCGCTGTTTAGATTAAAAATTGCTCGCAAATTTTACTGCATATTTACCTTCAATACATTTTCCTTTTACCCTCAGAATGATCAATCATATAGTAATTTAATTAACACTGACTTCGTTTTATTAACTGTTAATTTCAATGAACTCTCATTTTATAAAATACGGATGAATTAGGGAGGTGTGCTGAAAATTTTGTTTTTATACTCAGCTTAGTGATTAATTAAAAGCTAAGCGCAAACTCAAGCCTGCTTAAGTTTTCAATATTTAAGCAGCTGAAATGCATGATTATTATTTGATTTGTCAGAAACATTAATTAATGGCACTTTCGCGTAAATGAATGAAGAAAATCTTACAAAGTAATAAGCCAATATTTTACACCAATCCCATGATACTGTGTATAGAATATATAAAATAGTCCTTTATATCATTTTTCCTGATAAAAATGTATCTCATAGTTATCTCAATATATCACGAAACATAAACTTAAAAAAACGCAATTAGATATTAAATTTCCAGGCAGAAAGACCGCTGGTCGTTTTTCAAATGCCTGTTATTTATATGTATTATTGCTTCAATGATTTTTTTATATGCATTACTATAATATGATTAAATTTTATTTAAATTAAATATAGACGAAAAGAACCCTGAATATATAAAAATTTAACCTTTTTGGAACTCTGAAAATTAAGTCTTAGCAAGACTAAAAACAAATATCATATTGAAACAATTACTTTTCTGGCTAATACCAGACCAGGTTATTGATCAATGGTAGTACTATTGAACCAACTTTGATTTAAGGTCGTTTATTTCTATGTAAAAGTACAAATTTGAAAATGATTTAAAATTAATTTTGAAACTTTAAACTGTTAATATTAAAGTGGAAGGCTAGAAAACAATTTGATAAGGACACAGTACTAAACTCATCTGGAAACACAAATTAGTCCTAGTATACAGAAATAAATAATCATCAACCAATATTTGTTTAATAGTAGTACCATTAATAACATGCAAATTTCTTTCGTATTATTATATATCCGGTCTGGAGAAAAAGTTGATTCAATAAGTTATTTGTTTCTAGTCTTGATAAGATTAAATTTTTTAACTTTTCGTCTATATTTAATTTATTTAATGCTTCTGCAACAAGTAAGAGTTTTCAATTTTTATAAACATGATATTATTCGCATCTGGTGCTTTTATGCAAAAAATAAATGATAATGATTATAGTGATAAATATACGGTAGTTAGTAAATGTGTAGTTTAAGCAAATTTCTTCTAGGGCATTAAAGCTGGTGGTGTGTGAAAAAAATGCCGATAGCGGTGCCTGCCGGTCGCTAGTTAGGCAAAATGACATGTAATTAAGGGCCAAAATTGCTATAATTCTCCCTTGATTAATCAAGATATTATCGTGTAATTTAACCAGTTTAAATGTTGGATTTTTCCTGAGCAGACATCCCGCCATATTTAAGTTATAAGAAATGGAAATCACGTCATGACAGGTACTGATTAACACAGAGCGCGGATATAGCGTCTGCAACGCGAGTTAATTAAACGTGAATTCAAAATCATATTCCGGTGGATATTTCCTTGCATTGTTACACTACACTTTTAAACTTGCATGTTTTTACAAAGCATATCTTTCGCTTTGATGTTTACGCTGTATGGTTTATAATTTGCTTTCTCCTGGCCCACTGAATATTTATATAATTAATACAATAAAACAATAATTACAAAAAAAAATACGAAAATACGAAAGGAATACAGTGCATAATAATGCCAAAGAGCAATTAACATCCCCAGTACAATCATTGCAGCTAGTCTGTTTTGATTTTGCGTCGAACAGATGTGGAACTGATATTATCTACTCGATTAAGATCGTGGAGGCGCGTTCATTATTTCTAAATGTAAATGAAGCCCTCAAAGAAAATTATGAGCCGACATTTCCTCACTTATCTTAATATTATGCTTCCAATGTTTACACTGAAACCCGAATGGGAACGAACGAGTATTTAATATCAGTATTTTATTGACAGGATTCTGAGGATGGAAGATAAGAACTCAAGTTGCAGTGGTCTTAATATAATTTTGTGGGAGCGGAAACTGTTTCATTACAATAATTAATGTTTATGCGGGATGCAGATGGCGATGTGGGGCTTACGTTCCGTTGTCAAACGATTTGATCTGTTTACATACAATTTATCAAAATATTGTTGCGAGCGGAATATACATCATTCCAACGCCCTCTCACATCATCTACAACGTCTTACTCAGATTAGAGTCGGAGGAAATTATACGACAACACAGCCGAATCATATTTTCCCCGGGAATTCAATTAACATTCCTTAGCACTGAAAAATTACTGGCCGAGAAGGGTATTGCATCAGCAACGTGACTTGCACAACCGAATCAAACCAACACACGTTAAATATCCGACCAACCTAGGTTTAAAATACATTTCATTTCCAATTTACAACCGCCGAATGCATTTGTGTCAACAAAAACAAATTATCCGAACATACTCAACCTATACACGAAATAAAACTTTTAATTAGTTAATTGAATTTTCGAAATCAGTGTTCCGCATTGTAGGACTAACTTCAGGGTATAATTTCCTAAATTACCAACCGTTACCTGTCGATATCAGGGAATTTTGAAGAACCGCAAATTACGTTATTGCATTACAGTTTTAATTTAGTTTTCTGCCAAACTTCAGATTCAATCAATTCTGTTCAAAATTTCAAGATAACAAAACAACAAACAAATTCTATCATTGAATTGGTAAAATTCCAACCCAAAATTCAGTTTTATAATGCAAATAACCAATGCTTGTTTAAAATAAATATAAAACATTTAGGTTTTTAATGTTGATATAAACTCATACACAATAAATATTCCCGTTGGGGAATTTATAATTTTGCGTCCATTTTTGATGACTAAATAAACTATTGGAATGTGTTCGTGACGAGATCAATTATTTGCTACAAATTGATCGTTGTTGTAGTAATAGTTGCAATAATGTATGACCTGATGGTGTGAATTGCTATTAATATGATAAATGATTTAATTGTGCTGATTCGTGTTATTTGGTGGTCTATGATATGATATTGTGGGTTTAATGTATGTTAAATGTTTGCAGGAAGTCCGAGAGGTCGGAGCCCGGCGCATTCACCATATTGTGTGAGTTACGGCGGCAGGAACAAGTGTAAGTTTGGAAGACACGACGTCGCGGCGCACTAACCTACCGCCATGAGGCGACTTTTAATTCATTAAGTGGTTCATACATATTTATTGTTGGGGTCTCTGTGTGTTATTAAAAAGTTACCAGGTAAAATTGCGCGGCGAGTTTAAGAAGTCGAATAAATCACGTAGTGATGCAGGCAATTCGCCACAGAAGTAGGAAGGCGGAACAATGGATCAGCTACGACGTAACACGGTCATTATAATAATTTACAGCATCTTTAACAGTGGCTTAGTTTTTTCGCGTCAAACTTTCCGAGCGTAACCTTTTTGTTTAGTTCACTTCAGTTTTACGTAGTAATGGATTAAGGTTATTGTGTAGTTTCTCTGTGCTTCTGCATGGGTCGGTACTATCCTTGCTCCAACGACACAACAATGCTCTACTTTTTATTTCGTGTGGTGGTGTAATTAGTCAGCTCGTGCCGCTAACAAACAAGATGTGTATATGATCTGACTATGTGAATGATGCGGCCAAGGTTTGGGTTAATCCAATCGATATTACTTAATCAAGTAGAGAACCACGTATCCAGTATAGATGTAGTATTTAATTTGTTGAGTAAGATAGCTTGCGGGGCTTTTCCGTGAAGGGAACGGATTCTTTTGAATCAGAATATTTTTAGGGACTGTGCCCCTAAAACACGGTGCGCCATTACACCTTACTCTATGAAGTGGTTTCCTCGTAAAAGCTCTCGCTCTAGCGAGGTGCTTTCCTTGGTTTGGCAGAAGCGCTCCACTATATCGGGGTAAATGGAAATTATAATTGACACAGATAAGGATATGAAATGTTGTAAAATCTGGCGGAACAACGCTCTAGAGTGCACACATCAATTATCTGCATCGGTCTGTATAACAAGCTTGTTTATTTGATGAGTGTTATAAAAATAAGAGATTTTTTGATGGTGCTGGGGCTGGGGCTGAAAAGGCGGAGAAGAGGCCCCCACGGGGAGAAACATCTTGCTTGTTGATTTCTAAGTCATCCTTTTAACTTTAACCATTTCCGTGTTCCAGTTATACATCATAGCCGATACGATATCACCCTTCAGTGCAGGTATGCTCTGTATCTGAAATAAATACACCCTTTTATATATACGTAGCGAATTTGCATGCAATCCGTAAATATGATATTGCAACTATTTAAGATGGCGAGGAACTGCATATAAAGTGAGATAATATAGGGGGAAAAATTACCATTTTAACGAACATAACGGCGCAAAAGAGATAACGTCAGGGTTTGGCATTAAAAAAACAGAACCTGTGTAAGTAAGGTAGTTTAAATCGGACCTGAGTATTTAATTAACGTAATTATCCCGCACACTTAACAATCTGATAAACATTTGAATGTAAAGCAAGCGAAACGAATTAACAGTGTTGCGATCGTTGCAAAAGAAAAAATGTAGGAACGTTGTTTCCGTAATTCGACAGAGCGCTCGGCCGCCACTAATACAATTACCTGGTACAGTGCAGGGCTCCAGCGGGGACATGATGCCCATTGCAGGGTCTGCATACAGTTCACTTTCTGATCGCACAAAAGCTGGTACATTATTAGCCTAACTAACATATTTAGGCAGCAATCATTTTATACATGTCCTGAACATTGAATTAACCTACCCCCATGTTTCCAGCTGGAGAAGAGAAACCTCATTAGCGGCCGTGCTTTAAGCTTTCATTTAATTATTTTTATCTTTGAATGTTTAATGGAAAATAGAGAGAAAAAACATTAGAGGGAAGGCGCTGCCACTCTAAAGCTCGGTTTGTTTGAGAACACAAAGATCCAGCGGAAAACTTAAACGGTTGCATTTAATTGTGTATGAAAACACGGTGTGGATTAATTGTGCTCTTTAATTAATGCCACAGTGAGCGTGTTTACTCTTAAACATTTCCTATTATTACTCATAAGATTCAATTACTCGACAACCAATTCCGAAAATAATTACCAAACTAATCCGCCCATATCGATATCCACACATCCTCCCTCTGCTGACATGTTTTACTCTGAGCACAACGCGCCTGTGTGTGAACAGGGACACGGGGTGAATACGAAATAAGAAAGCGGAGACTTCACCCCCAGGCTACTTGTCATATACATCTCTTAACTGTCCCAAACTGAAACCGCCCTCTTATTACCATCCAACTTTCTGATTATCCAGAAACCCATTTAGAATATCTCATTTCTATAACTAAGCTTATTATTTATACGTAAAAAAATAAAATATATTGTCTAATCCTTTAAAATTTTAATATTATATAAAGCCTACAATATACTTTATAATATTTTTATATTGTAATGTGGTAAAACGATAACGTTGAAAACCAATTATTGCAGCATATTTAAGGGTGATTGATCTGAATAGCTCTTAAAAATATTAATATTTGTTACTTTCATATTTTACCAGACCATTTTCTTTTTCTTATTGATGGAAATTCTGAAAGAAGTACCTCGTAACAAGCAAACTTGTTTTTATAATTTTTGGTGCAAATTAAAGCTAATAGTGTAAATTACTTAACGAAAGCTTACTAAACTAAAAACAAATATCAATTTAATTCTATTTAGAACTGACCATTAATATTACCTTTATGCTAGTCGTTATGTAAGCTGGCTTACAGTTTCTTCGGCAAGAACGTTAAACCATGAACTGTATGGATATTACTTGTTATTTAAAATTTTGCGAAAGTCGGATACATGTATATTTAACTTCCGTTTCCACATTAAGCCCCAACACTAATAGCTTTGGCTGAATGCAAAATTTTAAAGAAAATTGTTTATTCTTTCTGTATGACGTTTGTATTAAGTAGATCATTTTGAAAATATCGAGTAAGTTAAGCGACCGAGCTTATTCTGCAACGGAAAATTTATATACAATAAATGGACTTAGAGGGTGGATTTCTTAGATTTAAGGTCGATACAATAGATACATATAATTCCCAACGAAGAGAGCTCGTGTCAAATATTTAAAAAAAAAACGGGCGTATATTGCGTCTGTCCTCTAATTGATTGCAGTATTTTTTTTAAGATAACTCTAATTTCACGCACTGTACGTTTGAGGGTGAACTGTGCCTTAGGGTATGCATCAAAAAATGTGAAATTTTAGCCTTATGAGTTTTGAAATGTTGATTTTGTAAATTTTCAATTTTTAAGTAAGACTTAATTTTGCAGAGTTACGAACAGGTTGAATATTAAAATATTTAGGCTACTTTTCGACTTTATTTACTTTATGTAATACTTCTCTAACAAGTAAGGGTTTTCATATTTTTAAAATATTATTAGTTATTTTCGCAATCAATCAAAACAATTAAAACTAAATATGATTATTTTAACGAACAATATGATTAAAAACATAAAGCTTATTGGCATTGTGGTTAAAACATAGTTTAATTATAGATTATCACTCAGTAACGGTCGCAACCACTATCATGTCCGAGTTTATAGTGGAATGTTGATAAATTGTATTTTATTCCCAATATAACATTCCTGCAAAAAATTTAGAAATAGTTACAATCACCATATTATTTCAGCATTTTTGTTATTCACTTGTGGAATTTCATAAATATAAAATGCGTTTTATTTAATATTTTTGTGTTATGTTTCTCTAAATTATATACAGTAAACTCTCGATTATTCGCGGGCGAATTATCCGTTTTGCGGATTATCTACGATCTTCTATCCTTTTTTTTCTTCATTTTAGAGCGGCAACTGTTAGGGTGAGACAAGGTCATTGGCACTGCCCGTCACCGGCCCCACTCTACTGCCTCCCCCTTCATCTACACGCGCCCATTTCCGATTCTCAGACTCTCATAACTCATGAATCAGTTTGTACGTTTCTGTCAAAAATAAAAATTATTCAAAAGCATTTTCATGTTGAGTTGTGACCTTTTTTGGCCAATTTTCGGATTATCTGAAGAACTCGTTTATCCGCAGTTGCCGCGCCATACAATTCCGCGGATAATCGGGAGTTTACTGTAGAGTAAAAAAAAAGCTTTCCTGTTCTTCTTTTTAGAGCGACAACCAGTTAGGGTGAGTGGAAGGCAATCAGCCAAGGGAACAAAATGCATCACTCTATGGCATAATCAAGATGAGTTTTTAAGGGAGTCACTTCCTCAGAAATGAACAAAATAATCGTTTTTTTTATCGTTAATTCTGATTGGACACTCAATTCTGTGTATCAAAAAAATATTTTACAATTTTTCCGATTAGTAGTAGAGATAGAAATTCGTAAGCTTATTGGGGGAGGCGAGCTCTTGTACGGACTGTTTTTAAGTTTCTTGACTCTCCTAAAAAAATGAGTTTTTTAAGTTTAGGTACACTTTTCTTCAAAACCATAAAAGCAATCAATACGATTTTTATTTTGTTTTAAAGGTGGTATCGATACCTACCAGTATGGCTGAGAATATTTCCATATGTTGAACAGCAGATTATTTTTAAATAAAAAGAACTCGAAAAATGTTCATGTTTTTCTTTCATGTCATAATTCTGAATCCAATTAATATTTGTTTTAATCCTAAGCCATAAATGCTTAATTTGGAGTTAAGAACATAAGTATCAGTCCAGTAGTTTTCTAGAAAAGTGTACATATAAATCACATTTTTTAATGGAAAAAGGCTAGGCAGTGTCAAAAAGAAAACTATTGTTTAATGCATGTATGGGCTCTTACTGTTAATAAAACTGGTTCAATTGTTCATTTTTCGTATTAATATGTATCCTTTTTCGGCCATTTTGCGAATTATTCGCGGAATTCGCTTATCCATGATTACCGTGCCACCCTATTCCGCGGATAATCGGGAGTTTATTGTACTTGTTTGACGATAATTAAATTTTCTAACAATAAATGTAATTTTATAATTCGTAGGCATTGTTTTATTATATATGAGAATATTAAAGTTTGTTTTGTGTTAATTATAACATGAATAGGATTTAAGACAGTTAACGAAATTAGAGTCGACCTCGGCATTTTTAAGATTAAATCCCAGCTTTATTTGTAATTCAATCAACAAAAAAATACACGAACGACTAAAGCTCGTCTTGTATTTTATAAAATTCAAGTAAAAGGAAGCAAATAAGTACATTTTCAGAAAGTAAATGTAGCCATTACAAAACGTTATAGAAATTAAGCTTAAATCTTTTAGACTTTGCAGGAACATTAAGCGAGGGAAATTTCAAGTTTCAATCGGCGTTATTTTTCAGAGTTCGCACCTTCCGCCTCGCATGACTCCATTCCCTTCCGTGCACGTCGTTTTGGGAACCTGTCGGACCCATGCAGAACTGCACACGTTTTCCATGAGTTTTAAATAATTAATTTCCAGCCCTTCTCCCCAGAAATCAACTCGAATCATGCGAATGCTTTCATTTTAACATCAAAGAGATTTATATCACCATAGGGTATCAATATTTTTACTTTTCTTTTAATTAACGAACAACACCCAAAACGTCCCGAGGAAGTTTCATATAACTTTTTTTCTCTCTAGTAGCTGTTAATGTTTCACCATTAGTAAAAAATTTAACAAGTACAATATTGAGAACCTATTAATATTACGTCCGTTTCTACCAACAGGAGGATGTGATTGCTCCGCAAACAAATCAAATCCAATCTTCAAAGCAAAATATCCGCATTCCAGTAAATTCTGGTACTTTCGTAGAACACACAAATCCAGAAATTTTTCATTGAAACGGACTTTGTGTCTAACTCAATTCCCTTATGACATTTCCACTTTCAAGTATGCATAACCCGCGGCCCAAAAGTCTGCGCGAAGTATTCCTGAAAGTATTTACATAAATTACATCTTTTAATCATGAATCGATTAAATAAATATTTTGTTCGTTATTCAGCGAGTAAATATCGCGACGCGAGGATGAATGACTTGTAATTCCGACAATTCCGAAAAATTTCCGGGGTCATCGGCGAAAAAATATTTAGCACCATTAAGGCCGCTTTATTTTTCTACCGGAATTTGCATATTTCAAATCAGTGCAAATTGCGCGGAATTCCAAATTGAAATTTTAATTCGAACTTGACAAAAGCATCCCGGGGAATATTTTAATAAATTTGTGTCGCTGCGTTCGCGAAAAAATCAACGCGAGGCCTCTTCGCGGGCCGATAATTAAAATAGACAATTAGTGCAGATTATCGCTGAAATTTTAATTTCCAATTTCTTCGCGTCACCCGTCCCTGTGAAATCTCTATTTCCTCTACGTTTTACAAGCGGGAACTTATATATTTTTCATTCATTTCCGTTTTTTACAAGCGGCAAACTTCGGAGAAAAATGGATTTCCTCGCGCAAAATTCTCATTAGCAGCGAGCTTTTTCCGGTTAATTCTTTTATCAGTATCGTGTGTATCACGAGTGAAATGCCATTTAATTGAAATACTTCACAGGAAACCTACATTTACCTTTAAAAACTACTCGTATCGAATCAATTTAACACATCTCTCAAAAGCATATTTAAAAACTTTTAATGATTAATGAAACTACAAATTGTTAACTCTGTAATTATGAATACAATTTAAATAATTTAGAAAACTCAACTCATAGTCTACAAAAATGAAAGCAATACAAAAGTTTTAAACTTAGTGTCTCATCGAACAGTTTACATTATTTTTGAATAAAAATTGAAATCGATGACCTTTACCTATTCTTAATGATAATTTTAACGTTCTGTCGCTGGACCATATTAATCCTTACCTAACAAATGCCGCCATATTCGCACCTACAAAAAGTATTCCCGTAAGATATAAATTGTATGTTCCCGGCGCACCCACCATAAGAAGAATTCAAATAATTTTAGTTGCCTGTGACAATTATAAATTTAGCTAATTGTTCACATAAATATCACTTTTAGTTCTATACTTGACAGGTTTTTAGAATTGCATTGGACAATTTCACACCTATACGAAATTAAATCATAAATCAATATTTCCATAAATATTGCGGGTACATTGTGGATAACTACTATACTTAAATAAAATAGAGACAAATAATCTGTGCAGTTAGGAGCACATAATTTTTAGGATGGCCTTTCGAAATTTCGACCATTTTCAAACCGCCATAACTCGGCGAATTTTCAATCGATTTTGATGAATCTTTGACGGCGAAAAACTGTAAAGTATCTTCTTTAAAGTCATGCTTTAAAGAATTTAAGCGTAACCCCTTCCGCCCTCCTCTAGAAAAAAAAAATGTTTTTTTTCAGGAAACCATGTCCAACTTTGGTTGCTACGACGATTTAGCAAGTTATGGGTGTTTGAAGTTTTTTGCACATAGCTCGGTGACTTCTCAACCAAATTGGATGATTCTTTCGGGAAAAAATCCCATTTTGGCTCTACTTTAAGGGGATAAACTCAGATTGGAATGATCTCTTTTCGAACCCTTCAACCCCCGAACAAAAAACACGTAAAAAACGTCCTACTTTGGCAACGTGTACCGAGTTGGAAAAAATGTGTCGACTCGATCCAACAAAAGGGCATTGAAATGTGTTCAATTACCTGTGCAAGCTCTTACGGCGATTTGTATCCGCAATTGTAATTTATCATTATTATTAACATTAATACGAGTGCTATAATAGATTTGGTGCAATATATTTTTAGAAGATGGTAGCATTGAAAATTCAAACATCAAATGCTTCAAGCGATCATAAACAGTATTTAATACAGGGAAAACTATAGTTACACACCACCATAAAATATAGATTTTCAGCTATAAATTATGGTATAAAATGCTCGTTTATAAATCGTTTTATAACACCTGTCTTTTAGGAATAGACTAAACTTGCGCTCGTATAGATTTTCTTTTTTAAATAAATAAATCTATTATAATTTAATACTGTGTGTATAATTGTATAAAATATATCATAAATTGCTATTTGACTCTAATTTAAAAAATATACAGAACATTCTTTCAACTTAAACTATGTCGTGTTTTTTTCTAAATTACTTAGTATCAAATAGTCAGGTTTAAATATTGGAAATTTATAGAGAATATTATTACACCTAAAGTTTATGCTTTGAAATTTAATGCATTTAATAATAAAATATTATATTAACACATTAACTTTATGCGCTTATTTCGCTGAAAAGTTTGAGCTAGTGGGCTTAGTATTAATTATAATTATAAGGAATACTGCTAGTATTCTACATGTAAGCCAACTAATTGTTTATAAGTACTTATCTCCCTTGTATTCGGGTGCTAAATATTTCTGGGAACTCTACACCTGGTAGATTAATTAATTAACAAACATATTTGTGTATTATAGATTAATATTACCAAATATAATTTCATTAATATATATGCAAAGTTTTAATTACGAACACACAAAATTGTATTGTGATAACACAATGTTTTTACCACTAATAATTGTCTGTATTATTCTGTGTATAAATATGGATCACCTAACAACAATAACAAAGATATATTATGTTAAGGAACAAATGATATTATCTAGTCTAACAAATTGGTAACATATTAAGAAAACTGAATGTAAATATCGCATTTAACCATCTACAAAATTAAATAATTGTATTTTTAACCATAAATCGCCCATACCAAATTTTGAAAAGTCAGGAATATATAAATTAACCTGCACAGACTGTAAAGGAGTGTATATTGGACAAACTGGTCGAAAATTCAGTACTAGACTTAAAGAACACCAACGATCTTTCCGCCTCATGCAACATGATAAATCAACTTTTGCCACACACCTTCTAAATGAAAACCATTCTTTTGGCGCGGATGTACTTTCCGTTATACATGTTGCAAAGAAAGGTCAAAAAATAGATTTACTAGAGTCCCTGGAAATTCTCAAAATGCGCGCTAATCCGAAAATCCCTATACTGAACGACCAGCTTGACCTAATTTACACCCCTATTTTCAAAGCCCTTGTGTAATTAGTTTTTATCTGTATCTTACTTGTATATATACCTTTGTAAATCGGTTTTTAAAACACTTCTTGTTTGAAAATGGTAATTGTATTACCGAAACTTACGTCACAAAAATAAATATATAAGTTATACAAAACAAAGTTAAAAGTGTTTTATTATAACTGTTATTTACAATTACAAAAAACTTTTCTTATAAAAGGTTACAAAATAAAATTGTACTTAACATCAGATCTATTCTCCTAAATATTAATTCTAAGCATACAGCTAAACACAAAAATTAAATACCGGAATGAATTACTTCTTTCCAAAAAAAAAAAACAAAACTATTTACAAACTCCTATTATTTAAAGTAATATATGATACAAATTACCAAATCTATTGAATAATATGATAATGTAGGCCCATATCCCTTATAGACAGCTATACAAAAGCTACGTTTTATGTCATGTAAATATATCCTGATTGATTAACAAATTTCAATGGAACTAATTTCATTGAAGTCACGCTATCACTAACTAATTCAAATTATTTATAATGACCATTTCCAAACTCATGTTATTTAAATTGCCAAATAATTATTAATATCAATAAATTTATGCGGCAGTGCAAGTTTTAAATACACTAGGCCGCATCTAATTAATACAAAATTAATTAAATTCCTATAGCGCAGACATAATTTACAAAAAAAAGCTGATGCAGAGAGGCCTGTATATTTATTTTAATTAACACATAATATTTTCCCTTGTGTATGTTTTTGTTTTTAAATAAGTAAGAATGACATTATCTTAAGAAAATAACTTTGAAAGTTTGTTTTTAATAAATCCCTCGATTTCAGGGGCGGGACGAAAATATATTAAAAGTATTCGCGCCCGTCTATTGATTCTAATAACATTTTACAGAGCGCCGTTATTAATATAATTAAATAATATTTAAATGGCTTGAATTCGGATACACTATTGATTTAAATTTTTATCGTTTAGTTTGTATGTATGGTATATTTTAATCAGGTTATAGTTTTAATAAACCGCACCGCGACGCCCCATGGTGTGAAAATTTTAATTAACTCGTTGCTGGTTATAACTAATCTTGCTTAATTTATAAATGTAGATCTGGTTAGATTTATTGTTGGTGCTAAAGGAAATGGTTGTAGATATTTTAAAGCGGAAAAGGGTTTTTGTGACTCGGCTAATATGATAATATCGTGATAGATATATCGTGTGATATCCATAAAGATCTTCCCAAGTCATTTTGTGCCGTCGTGTCTGTTAAAGTGCCGGGTCAAATATGAATGATGTCACCACTTTGTCAGTTGTAAAGTAATTTTGACCATCATTCTAAATGGCGGATGATTTTTCTTGGCCGGTATTATTTTTTAGTGTCCATTATATGTCAGATGTGAGAAGTGGTGTGCAAAGAAAACGATTTCCTGACATATGACCCCGGTACAGGTCAACGTGAATTTTACAGTACACCACGGTGAGACGCGTCGGTAAATTATTAAATGCTCGCTATAAATCCGACTTATCTGACTGATCTATAGCAGAGAAGTGGGCGTGTAACTGAAATTGATTGAAGAACACGAGTTTAAGTTAACAATACAACATTTTTAAATATTTGATAAAGTCCAATTGCAAAAACAAGCTCTGCCCTAATGACACCGAGCAGCGCCTAAACTAAGGAAGTTTAAAAACAATTTTAAACTTTTCCCCTTTAAGTACTCAATAATCAATCAGTGTATTATTTGGAAAATTTATAAATGGAAATTGGCTTAATCTATGCAAGAGCTTGGAATTAATTATACAAACAGTGGATTTTTCCCGGTGGTTCTTTTTTACTTTAGCGCAATTACTAGAAGAGGAAATAAGAGAGCAACATTTGCATTCGTTGGGACGCAAATGCAAACTTTAAACTGAAATGGTTTTAATCATATTTGAAACTCATTAAAGTACATAAGTTTTAGCACCTACCTAACCGGTTGTAAATACGGGGTCTCACTCTAATTTAATAAATTAAACTTCACTGTTATAAGAATTTATCGTGTTCTAGGGCGGCGGATCAGTGTAGCACGAGCACGTGTTCCACTGTTCGCTGTTACGCGCGTTTCAGCTGTAGTGTTTCCCGGGTTGCATGTTGTCGCCGGGGAAGCTCGCGAGGAACTGGCGCTGTCGTCGGCGTCGTCGGCGTCCTCAGCGTTCGCGGTGCGGTGGGGACGCCGCCTTCGTTTTAGGAGACCCTATGCCGGTCAGTATGACACATTTCGAATGAGAACATCCTTTGTCCAGGACTCTAAATATGTACTAGTAACCATAATTCATTCTGAAAGTTATGGCGAAGGAGCCGGGTACTTAATATTTTCAATAACTATGAAACCCTACTGCATTTGTCGAATGTAAACCGTGCGAATAGTTAAATAAAATTATACCATTGAAAACTTCTGCAAGTGCTATCTTGGGTTCAACTTTTACTGGGTAGTTTTAACATACGGCAATTTTTATTATATTTGCAAAATCGAAAATGTTAAATGATAATGGTTGCAAAATTCATTAGTGGTAACACATAATTAAACCCAAAAGAAATTTTTGTGGAAATAAATAATAATATCACCCCTATTGAAGGTACTGATTGATTGTTCCTACATAATCTTATGTGTCATCTTTGGTTTGTTCCTTTGAGCAGATTGTAGAAGAGTACGAATACAGCTAAAAATGGCACTATGATTTTCCCATAGCGTAAAAACAGTTCTCCCTAAAAGTTTCAAAACGATACGAGTTCAAAGGACCCTGAAACCAATTGATTCATACTGAATCAGTGACATCATCCAGTTTCGCTGTACCATCGTTTATTGTCACGGGGATATTTAATTGATTAAATTGTTTGCTATAGTTACCGATTTATAAAAATATGTTCTTGATTTTTATGTATCAATATAATAAATTCAAAAATCTAAGACGTATTATAGGGAATCTTATGTGATGTTTCAAAATTTAATTAGTTGACTAATTCAGTGGTCGGAAACATGCATAGGCGTGCCATAAAACAGGTAATTCAAAGTACGGGTCATTAAGCGTGCCACTAAAATAAAACCAGAAAATCTATAGTATATTAAGACATTTTTATTAGACTATAATAATACAGGCTATATAACATCACAATATTTAATCATTAGTGACTCCCTTGAGGTTCAATTTTGTCATCAATATTTGGTTCGAATTTTTTCATTTTATGCACGTTTCTGAATTTTCTTCAGCTTTCACTTTCGAGATGTGCCACCAAAGATCCTTTCGCATGTCACCTAGTGGCAGGCGTGCTATAGGTTGCCGGGCGCTGGACTAATTGATGAGAATCAATTTAAAATCATTACATGAATCGTTTTTATTTTTAGTTTTATGCGAAATATCTCTTAAAAATAATGAAAAAAAAAATCATGTAAGATCCTTAAAATAGTAACTGTTATGAACTGTCAGCTCAAATTATTAGACACCATTGACCCATCACTTGACCCCCAATCATCTCCACCTTCGCCACAACCTCCCCCTGATCCTGCTACCCTACATTGAGGGCCTCGCCCCTAAACTCGTTAACATCTTGGGGCATGATGGTGTAAAAATTGCTAAAGCTAACGTGTTCACAAAATTGAAAGACAAATGCCCATTGACTATACATCGAACGTCATTTACACTATCCCTTGCTCAAATTGTGACCTAGAATATATTGGACAGACCCCTCAATGGTTAAAAACACGTATTACCTAACGCAGAATTTACTGTAGGCTTAGTGAAAACTCTTGTGCTCTTTCCATCCATTGAAATTCCCTAGATCATTTGCCAGACTTTTCAAGCGCTCGAGTTTTAGACTCATGTTCGGCATGCAAGGGCAGACTGTTCCTTGAGATGTTTCACATCCAGATGAATCTAAAAACTGTTTTAAATTTCAAATCTGACACTGATCACCTCAGTGATCTAATTCGCTCATGTAATAAGTTAAACAGTTCTGATGATTCAAATGTGTAGTACTCTCTTGGCCCTTCTGGCTTGTGTGCTCTCTTTTTTTTGCCTTCTCGTCGTTGTTTTGTTCGTAGCTTCATAATTTGTATAATTTTTATTTTTTTAAATTTATATAACTCACCCTTCAGGGTAATTAGTTTGTTTCCCGTGTACCTTTTATTGGAACGGATCATCAGTTTCAGTTTGGGCACAGCCCAAACCCCTATGGACATCATTTTAATATATGCAATTCATAACCTCGTTATCATCTATTGCCAAAACCCTTGCACTATGTTTACAATAGCGTTATAGAGATTATTGACAGTATTGTAATGCATTATTATTTGGAGATTCATTGACAGCCACTCAATTTGTTAAAAACAAAATTTTCCTCTAAAAATTCAAATTTAAATGGAAATTTCAAGATAAATACAAAAAAATGGTTTCAATTCAAAGTATCGCCCCTCTCTATGTACACATTTTTGCCATCTCTCTGACAATACATGAATTCCGCGATGATAAAAAGACACGTCTTTGAACTGGAACTATTCAACCAACCAATTTTGCACTTTTTCGAAATTGGCCAAGTGTAACCCAGTCAAGCCATGCGGCATCCGCCGAAACTAGTGAAAATCGGAAGGGACCAGGTCTGGAAAATACATAGAATGCGATAGCAGATCCCATTTCAGTATTTTGGTGGTGTCCTGGACGATGGAAGTGCGTTGTCGTGCTGCAATATCACTCGTTCGTGCCTCGTGTCCTCTGGCCGTTTTTCGAGCAATGCATGGTTCAAATTGATCAGTTGTTATCAGTAGCGATGTCTATTGACAGTTTCATCTGGTTTCAGCAGCTCATAGTACACGAAAGTACCTCTTCGATTTTCCATTCTCTCAATCAACTCATGCGGTACCCTTTTTCCTTCCTTTTGAATTTTTTCCATGGCATAACCAGTCGCAGCTCGTGGAACATGTTGATGGTAGGTAGAGCCAATTATGCAATATAACCCCCCCCCCCCCCGCCCCGTTCCCTTTTTGAAGAGACAAAGAACTATTCTTCCTACACCAAAGTAACTGGCGAAAAAGTGTTGTAAAAATTAATTAAAAATTCTTGCTGAACTTGAAACTACAGGTAGTAGTAGGTTAGTTAGCCCCTCTAAACGTTTGGAAATTACCTTGGCGAGTCATATTTAATGCCTCCGCAGGTTGATCTTTTGTTTGCGTGTCATCAACATCCAATAACACTTGCAGTCTTGCTTGTCCTCAGTATCGAAATCGCAATTTCTGAAGCGTTTAAACCAATCTTCACAGGTAGTTTTCGATGGTGCATGTTCGCCATAGGCCTTCTCAAGAAAACGATGTTCTTCAGCTGCATTTTTATTAAAGTTAAAATAGAAAAGCCGAACTTCCCGAAAATGCTGTTTATTTGGCACAAAACTCAGCAGCCTCGTTGTTAGAAAAAATATTTTATAAATCTACTAATGCTAGTTTTTTTTTCAATGGGAAAATCAATTATTTAACATTCAAATTATCGCATTTAAAAGTACCAATTGTACATAATATTGACAAGCATGAAAGTATGTATCTCTAAAAGAATTATTTGATGAGCTGGAGTGTAAATAATTAATGTTAGGCAGACTTTAAGCAATGAAATAATTTACACTAAAGTCTTCATATCTTCGAAAAAATACAATACCGAATTTTTTAATTATTTTTTCCATACTCTCGAAGTAATCCTCGATAACGTACCATTGAGTTAATCCGCCATTTGTACAGCACCCAGTATACCTAACGTTGGTTAAAGAACCTTCTATTATACCTAGTGGAAGACAACAATATTTATCGGTGAATTCTTTACTAAATTATGAGATGTAAATTTTTTGTGTTTTTGTTCTTAGTAAATGAAAAATTAATCTAAATATAAAATTTTAATTAAAACCTGAAATTTGAAACGCGCTTGCATTAAAAAAATAATTCCGAAGAATATTACTGAAATTCGATCCAATTTGGGTAACCCGATATTAGCGTAATTTAGCTTCGGTGGGAAAACATTTTTCAGTCTGGATTAAATTAAAGTAATTTTACTCTAATATTTTATTCACAAAACAAATTACAGCATTAAATGTGTATGTGTGCGTATTTGTGTATGCGTGTGTGTAGGCATGTGTATATATGTGTGTGTGTAGGTATGTGTGTATGTACGGATTACTTCGAAATATTTAATATGAGTTCGTAATTAAAGCAAAAAATAATACACTTAGAAACCCTTCTGGAACACTTATATTAGGTTTTTAAGCGGCGACTAAATTTAGGAAATGTACACTGCGATTAACACTCTGTGTACAGAACGAATTATCTTTTCATGTTTCTGTTTAATTAGCACTTCCACGTCGATTTAATTATGCAGGGTTGTAATTAGAAATCTCGAGGACGAGACTCCCGTCGACGCCCCTTTTGATGGCGGCTAGATTTGGCACAATCGAAGATTGTATTTTTTAGCTGGCAAGGCACTTTGACGTTAAAATAATCTTTTGAGTTCTTAATTTAATTTTCCGCGTTGTCTGCCTTTAGAAAAAAATGAGAAGCACTGTTTAGACATTTTGCGCGAGTGATTGTTCGTTAAAAGATTTTATTTTATTATTACTTTTTTGCGCGCGCTACATTTTTCTTTGTACATTTGAAATGTTTTAAATTAAATTTTTTATCAATGCTGCCGCGTTATCTTAATTGCACCCGATTGTCTGCTCCTTCGTCGTAAAAAGTGTATAATTTTATAATTTCATATGGCGGACCCGCAACAAAGGGGAATTGGCAAGAACAACAAGTCGTATGGAAAAAATCACTCGGCGGTCCGGTTTTTTGCTTACAAACAGTGCCAAATAAATGACCAAAAAATCACACCATCATGAAATAAAGTAACATATTTTGCAAACGATGTCTCCATCATAATTTCGCTGCTGATAGCTAAATAACCGCCTACAATTGTGAAGGGAAGGCTAATAATTGATTTTGCACTTTGACACTGATAAGTTTATCTTAAAGATCTTATGTGATTGTATGTCACTGATAGATGAATTATTGATCCCACGCCCTCAAACATGCCGCATTTTAGAAACGATGTCCAACCGTATTATACAGTAGGTATTTATTCTTGCACACGACTTCCTTCAATTAAAATTTGATTAAACATTCATAGGAGGAGTAACTGACTATAATTCGATGTAACAAAGATTATTTGCAATAACATACATATAAGCTGTTCTAAAACACAATTAAATTGTATCCTGAAATGATTTCATTGTTTATTAATGGGGCGCGCTAGCACACGTTCCATGTAGCATTTATTATTTATTAAAGAATTCGGTTTGGGAAGTTTTTGTACTGGGATAGTGGGATGGTGAAAGTGTGGAATGGTGGAACGGGTGTAGCTCGCCGGATGGCAAGGAAGGGCGATTATTCTGCGACCAGGAAGTAAAAACGTCTACGTACGGAAAAACGATTGTAAATTTGTTTATCTCGGCGTCGGGACGCCTGATAACAGTCGCACGAAAGAACCGCCCGCATCGTTTACGAGTAAAGATCATTTATAAAAATTATCCTACTTTCCATTCTACTATGAAGATATATAAGTCCACCCTTTTTCATTTCAGCAAATTACCCTAAGCAATGTGTTATCAATGCAAACAATGAATGTTATGAGCACACATTGCCTTTAATTACAATGCAAATATGAAATATCAAACTCTTAAAATGATTGCCGTAAAAATGGAGGTTTGTTTTGTTGTTGAATTCCCAGTGTCGGATTTGTGGAATTAATAAAACTAGGGGTGCCGATTTGTAAATAGGCAAGCCCATCCTTTCCCGTGCGTATAAAACGAGCATATTTGTACTTGTAATTTGGCATTTGTGATGTAAAAAGTGGCGGGGAAGGAAATAGCGTAAACATTTTGCTAAATCAGCATAAAAAAATCGTTCCCTTAAGCAGGGCGCACACGAAAAGAATATGTGCGAACGCAATTTCATGAGTTATGTGTCAGTACTTTTTCAAATTTCATATTTATACCCGTGATACCTAATTTCGCTCGGCGCACACGTGAGACGTGTTGAAGTATATACATTCATGGGCGTCTTAGGGAGGGGAATATCAACACCCTTCAGGTCGGATTTTCGTCTTTGATTTTTTTTACAAGGAAATTTAATATGATGAATGAATGCAGTCTTTTATTTCCCACATTGAAGAATTGCTTCTTTTTTATCCACGTAAACCCAATCTAAATACCCAATGGCAATATACAAAAGGGTTTTAAAACTTACACAACCCACACCGGCCAGTTAATGTCTTAGTCTAGTAAACAAAATATTCGTGCATCGAAATAATTCCTTGCATTGTGTTTCCTTCATAAAACAGCACATATAATAATGCCTACTTTAACTTCATAATAATCACCATAGTGATTGTTTTATTTAAGCTATTATCTATGAGATTTTGTATATTTATTTGTGATTGTACTGTAATCTAACTTGAGTGACTGACTTCGGAAACCATTTCATGTAAAATTCACTAACATTATTGTAGATAAATAAAGTAATAATGAGAGAATACGACACTTTTTCTAATTTTCAATAGAGACTTATAAATACTAAAATTATGTATTGAAACAACTACCCTGACCGGGTATTTAATTATACAACAAATACCGTGCGTGTTGAAAATAGCACAAAAGATATCGATGTAATTATTTCACTACGTTGTTGGCATTGTTGCAGTATTTTAGAAAAAAATACAATTAATTTGAAAAGTCTATAAAACTGTAAGAACGAATTTATGATAATAAAAATATAAACAAGGGAAAACCAGATAACGATAACACGCGTAAGTGTAAGGAAAACGGGCAAGGAAGTAAAGACCCAAACCAATCGCGGGTTAGGGCCGCACATGGAATACGGACGTAAATAGGGCCCACAAAGAAAATATAAAAATTTGGGACGAATATAATAATCACGCTGAAAACTCATTCAGTTATATGACTATCGTGGAAATAAAAAAAATAACGTTCCATGCATTAATAGTAATGTATTTTTACTTATTTATTAATGAAAATTTTCAAATTCGAGATTTCAAGAAACTACAGTTTGCAATATCATTGACTATTCTTTAAACTAATGAAGATTAAAACTTTTTCTGACGTAACTTATTTATGCGTAATTTAAAAACAGACATCCAAAGCAAAACAACACAACAGTTTGATATTATTTAAATAATTATAAGTTTGCTGCTTCGTGTGTTCCTGGTACGGAAAGTTGGTTGAAAATACAGAACGAAAAAATAAATAAAGGAAAACAGTGTTTTGTGTTTTTTACATAAAATACGAGTTCAAAATAACACTGTATGAATTAAGGGTGTCCACTATCTTCACTATGTTTGTACACTTAAAGGCATTATTTGGCTAACAAAACAAATTATTTCAATTATCAAAAGAACATACCTGACTAAAATTGATTGATTAGAAATTGCATCTTCGGACTGGAATTGTACCTCGAATTTTAATTTCGTCAAACTGGCATATATTTTCTTTCACTTCATTCTTTTTCGCAAATAATTTATAAGCAAAACATGAAAATCGTCACATATTGCATTTAAAACTAGAGTATTAAGTTTTTCCAGTCTTAAAATACAAACAACAACAAATATCAAGCCTTTAATGTAGGTCTAGGTTGGACAGATTAGTTAAGAAAAAGGTCCATTGTAATAGATATTATTTATTGTTAACGAGAAAAACGTTATATCGTTAACAATCAATAATATTAATATCTGAATGTGTTTTCAACAAAAGTTGTTTCTTTTTGTACACTCTATACAACGGTAACATATGTTCATCCGAATCGACCACTTTCATATTATGTTAAATGGGTATCACGAGTGACCTAAGCAAGGTTATTTCAAGGTCAAAAATCACGTTTTTCGAAAAAAATATCTCAAGCAAAAGTTTCCTGTTTTTTTACGTAGAATGTTGAAGTTATAAATATCATCATCAGATAGGTAATGATTTTTTTTACATTTTCCAAGAAATCTATTTCCCATGATTTCAAAAGGGGTGGATGGGTAGTCGTATTTACCCTGTATATAATATTTTTAGACGCTTTTTTACCCTTACGGTTGTCGAGATTAACTTTTTTTACAAACTACTTATAAAATGTTTCCATTTTCTTCCGTTTTTTCGCTATTTCTATGGCTGTGTTCTCTTCTATTACGTTTTTGGTTATTATTTCTTGTTATCGCAAGTCTTATTAGGTATTCCTTTTCTCTTCCTACTTCCTGTTTTAGTTTCCCATATTACGTTCGCGTTTCTTCCTTAATTCGTGTAAGATGTCTGTACCATGCAAACTGCTTATTTTCTATTACTTTGTTGATGTCTTCTATTCTCAATCTTATTCTTATCTCTTCATTGCGTATTCTATCCATGATTATTGGGTCTGGGTCGAAATCCCAACAGCCAAAATCCCGACAAGCCAGAATCCCGACAGCTGAAATCCCGACAAGCCAGAATCCCGACAAGTCAGAATCCCGACAGAGCCGATATCCCGACAGGGTCGAAATCCCGACAAGCCAAAATTCCGACAAACCAAAATCCCGACAAATAATTAATTCTAGATTATTTTTAATAATACAATAATAATATTAATTAAATTCCTTTTTAACTAAATATTACATACTACTAATCAATAGTTTAAAAATTTTAAAATTATGAAATGAATTTTGACAAATTAAAATGAAAATTGAAATATTCAGATTGTTTTTGGGAAACTTAAACAGTGTACTAAACGAATCAAAAGGAACAAAAAAGTTCCTATAAACATGAATCATTAAAATGCTTCCTAACGAAGATATCGCATGGTAAAATTTTAAAACCAAAAGTCCAACTACTAAAATAAGTTAAATGGGATCCAGACATAATCCCGACAGGCCAGAATCCCGACAGGGTCGAAATTCCGACAAGCCAGAATCCTAACTGGGCCGAAATCCCGACAAGCCAAAATCCCGACAAGCCAAAATCCCGACAAGCCAAAATCTCGACAAGCCAAAATCCCGACAAGCCAAAATCCCGACAACGCAAAATCCCGACAAATCATTAATTCTAGATTATTCATAATAATATTAATTAAATACTAATTTATTGTAAATAGTAAGTAAGTAAGTAAGTTTATTAATGCCAGCACAATAAATGATTACATTCGTAAGATAATATTACATGTTACTAATTAATAGTTTTAAAATTTTAAAATTATGTTATTACTGATATGAATTTTGACAAATTTAATTGATGTCAATGATTGAAATCAAAATTTAGGAAATTAATTTTAGTAAGAAAAATTCATACGCCTTTCAATTTATCTACATGCCGTGTCTCTACCAGTAATTTCCCGTGTTGCTTGAAACGTAGAATGTTAAACACGTAAAGTTTATTGTTAAAAATGTTACGAAATAAGTATGAATTGAATGATATATATATATATATATATATATATATATATATATATATATATATATATAGAGGTTGTTCAGGCCTTTTTGGGAAACAAACAGATTTTGGCTTGTCAGGATTTCGACCCTGTCGGGATTTCAGCCCTGTCGGGATTTCGGCTGTCGGGATTTCGACCCAGACCCGTAATATGATCTGACGAATGTAATCATTTATTGTGCTAGCATGCATAAACTTACTTATTTACTATTTACTATAAAATAGTATTTAATTAATATCATTATGAATAATCTAGAATTAATGATTTGTCGGGATTTTGGGTTGTCGGGATTTTGTCTTGTCGGGATTTTGGGTTGTCGGGATTTTGGCTTGTCGGGATTTTGGCTTGTCGGGATTTTGGCTTATCGGGATTTTGACCCTGTCGGGATTCTGGCCTGTCGGGATTTCGGCTGTCGGGATTATGTCCGGATCCCATGATTATTATGTCATCCATCTTTCTTATGAATCTCATTTCAGTTGCCCGTATTTTAGACTTTTGGTTTGTTTGGAAATTCTCTTGTTATCCAGTATTGTGTTCCTCAAGCTATGATAAGTTT
Source organism: Ocypus olens (assembly GCA_910593695.2). Classification (NCBI taxonomy): domain Eukaryota; kingdom Metazoa; phylum Arthropoda; class Insecta; order Coleoptera; family Staphylinidae; genus Ocypus; species Ocypus olens. Next base: position 18,330,732 of record OU343057.1, read on the forward strand.
CGTTTGCCGTTTGGATTCTGTTGTTAATTGTTTCTACCATCTCTCCTGGTTATCACTACCCATAATATTTGTATGATTCAATCTGCTCAATGCTTTTTCCTTCTATTCTTACGTACCATTCATTGGATACCAATATTTTAGTATTTTCTAAATTTATTTTCATGCCATTTTTCTTTCACTCCTTGTTCCATATGTTTGCCTGTAGTTCCTTTTAATTTATTACGGTTACTGCTAGATCGTCTGCAAACGCAAAATGTTCAATTTTCATCTGTTGTGATACCCTATCTCTTCTTGTTTTTGTCTTGATATTTTTCATAATCGAGGAAAATTGTCTATAGTTTGGGGCTATGTGATCCTCCTTTTCTTTGGTGTAGTGGGTACAGGCGAGCGCTTGTGCCGGTTGCACCGCGGCCGTGTGGGTTCGATTCCCAGCCCGGACGAAAGACTTTTCGGGGATCGAGAAGTATTCGTTCGGGTCCGTGGTTGTTTGTATACATCTTTCATTATTCATTTGTTCATTTATTCATTTAATTTATAACTTAAATATATATAATATAGAAGATGGCTAATGGTCATAGCATCAAGGTCAGGCATAACGCCGAAAACAATAAAAAAAGTTGTTTTCCCATATATACTTTGTATCCCTTTCACTATTTTCGTTCTTCGTCTTTTCTAGGTCTATGAACGCTATCAACATCTTCTATGTATTCATCTTATTCTCATTTTTTGATTCGTTAATATTCATGACTGAAAAGTTTGCTCACAAATGTATGCTGATCCAATGAGACTTGCATAATCTAGCAACGATTCATAATTGTTTCTATCGACACAATGATACAAGAAGTTATAAATTGCCTTAATTTAATTTATTACACAAGTTCCTATCGTTTTGCATATCGATAAGTTTTACTAATTCTGGTGCATTTTCGGGCAAAGTGGTTGGTAATTAAATCTACCAATGGTTACACTTTTTAAAATTAGAAAAATTATCCTTGAAGGCTGATAATAAGTTGTAAATATTTTCAACACATACGGTTCTGCAGTTGACATTGAACTTTACAGAATATTTCAAGTAATTTGGAAAATGTACTTCATATGGGGTTGAAATAAATTTAACTTGCACTGAAAAGACACGAGTAACAGATCCTTACTCTGTCGCATATTTGATGTCTTTAAATGATTAGTAATTTCAACAAGGAAAGCTAAGTCACTTTATCAATCTGGACATTTTTGTTTCTCTCAGAATTTCATTAATTAAATTTAGGAACGTTCCCAGTGTTTGACTGCGACTTAGATACATTACTTCTGTATAAAAATTAAGTCGCCGTGTTCACTTTCAAGGCTTCATATATTTTTTTTAATTGTCGGTGTTTAGGTCGCGAGATTTAATAAAATTAATTGTTCAAACATTCAAATGTTCGACTTTACAGTGGAATTGTATCAACTCATTGTCGTTCCGTTCCAAATGCTGTTTTAATATTTTTACCAAGTTTGAATTAGCTCCTAGCACTGCTCCGACAGTGGTGGCACCTGATAATTTTGTCAGATCTAAATCTATTTCAGAATAATGAACTCATTCTAATCAGCTCACTCGCCCTTAACTTGTACGTTATTTAACGTGCAAATATTAATAACCTGATTGCTGAAGTAATGTCAGTTGATTCATCAATAGGCAATGAAAAGTAGACACATTTCCTTGAATAAGATATTAATTGGTTTTTCATATTTTTTGACATTGCAAATTTCCGAATTTTGAATAGGTTTTGTAAAAATCACTTGCTGACCTGGTGGGTCGCCAACAAGTCAACGGAGGGTTGCGGTCTCTACATCCTTGATGTCTGTGAAAGTATGAAGCTTTCTGCTTCTGAGTAGGCAATGTTGGAAGTCATATTAAAGGTCAAAATTTTGATTAAGCAGAACGTCCGCGAACATGGACAATTAAACCAATAACATTAGGAATTAACGAAAGTTGAATAATAAAACTAACTCCTTAATTTTTCTTTTAATTTCTTCTTAAATGTTAGACCCATCAGAATAAATTAAAAACAATATGTACTACACGAAAACACTAACTTATTCATATACGCTAATACACGTTTTTATGCACAACGTATAGTTAAAGCACTCAACCGTATGAAGTCCGAGTATTATCGGGAGAGCGAAAAATGCGCCTCCAATTACATAAATATAAACGTTTTTAAATTAACTAGTGCGGGAGGTCCAAATAAATTTACATTCAAACCGAACCCAGTCCTTAAACATTAAGGCCCCTATACATGATCAAACATTTTGCGTCCGCAGGTGGGGGCAAGAGGGGGCAGGCGCCCCCTCCTGGAAAATGAATTTAATAAATTAAAGTAATATTTTATGCACTCAACTTGTATGTAGTCGGTAAATGTATACTTTAACAATCACATCAAAATTAAAATTTATAACAAAAAGTGCGTTCCACGTTATGTTCGGTGAATCCGAAAAAAGTTGACGTACAACGACGAGCGGGCACGGTTCCACCCGACGCGTATAATGCAGTGCGGTCGAATAAAAGTTAGTCAAAGTTGGCCATGAGCCAAAATTCCTAAACTTATTGGCAAGTGTCAAGCTGGCGTACATTGATATTTTCAAATTTAAGAACTAAGAAAAGACATTCGGCGGCTTTTTGTTCGTGACCTGCTTTGACTATTTTTTTTTATTCTATCTCGCTGTATTATTACTGTACATTTAAGTAAAAATTAACAATTTTTGACAGTTGTAAATTTTTAATTTTGACAGCTGAAAATGTCCTTTTTACTGCCAACGTGCCATTTGTGATGGTAGAAATATACGATTTTTGACAGTTGTCATTTTGAGCAGTTGAAATTTTCTTTTTTCTTTTCATATAAAAAAATGTTATTTTTGATTGTAAAAATCCACAATTTTTATATGCTACTAATTTCTTTATTTACTGTTGAATCGTACCGTTTGTGGTGGCAGAAATGCAGAATTTCTTTTGACCATTGGAAATTTCCTTTTTAAATATTGAAAAATGCCGATAGTGATGGTAGAAATGCTTAAATTTTGACAATTAAAAAATTTTGGCAATTTTTCTTTTTATTGTTGAAATGAAACCGTTTTCAGTAATGAGCAATTTTTGACAGTCCTGAATAGTTATTTTTGGCAATTAAATTTCCTTTTTACTGCCAACGTGCTGTTTGTGATGGTAGATAGTGCGATTTTTGACGGTTCGAAATTGTCATTTTTTGCAATTGAAATTTTCTTTTTTTAAATATCAAAAAATGCCGTTTTTAATAGTAAAATTCCACAACTTTCGGCAGCTCCTAATTTCCTTATTTACCGCTGAATCGTGCCGTTTGTGGTGGCAGAAATGCAGATTTTTTTACAATTCGAAATTGTCATTTTTGACGGTTAAAAACGTATCTTTTTTCTATTGAAAAATGCCGTTTCTGACAGTAAAATTGCAATTTTTGACAATTTGTAATTGTTACTTTTAGCCGTTGGAAATTTCTCTTTTTTAATATTGAAAAATGCCGATAGTGATAGTAGAAATGCCCAAATTTTGAGTTTTTTACTCTAACATTTTTGGCATTTGGAAATGTTCTTTTTATTGTTGAAACGTGCCGTTTTCAGTAATGAGCAATTTTTGACAGTATTGAATATTTATTTTCAGCAATTGAAAATTTCCTTTTTACTGCTAAGTGCTATTTGTGATAGTGGTTCTATTTTTGACAGTTCGAAAATGTCTTTTTTAGCAGTTGAAATTTACTTGTTTAATATCAAAAAATGCCGTCTTTGATAGTAAAAAAACATAATTTTTGGCAGCTGCAAATTTCTTAATTTACCGTTAAATCGTGCCGTTTGTGGTGGCAGAAATGCAGAATTTTTGACAATTCGAAATTGCTATTTTTAGCAGTTAAAATTATCGTTTTTTAAATATTAAAAACTGCCGTTTTTGATGGTAAAAATCCACAATTTTTGACCGCTGCAAATTTCTTTATGTTCCGTTCGTGGTGGCAGAAATGCAGAATTTTTGACAATTCGAAATTGCCATTTTTAGCAGTTAAATTTTTTGTTTTTTTTAATATTAAAAAATGCCGTTTTTGATGGTAAAAATCCACAATTTTTGACCGCTGCAAATTTTTTTATGTTCCGTTTGTGGTGGCAAAAATGCAGAATTCTTAACAATACAAAAATGGCAATTTTCTTTTTTAATATCAAAAAATGCCGTTTTTGATTGTAAAAATCCACAATTTTTGGCAGATGCTAATTTCTATATTTACCGTTGAATCGTGCCGTTTATGGTGGCAGAAATGCAGAATTTTTGATAATTCGAAATTGTCATTTTCTTTTTTCAATATCAAAAAAATGCCATTTTTGATAATGGAAATTCACAATTTTTGACAGCTGCAAATTTCTTTGCGCCGTTTGTGGTGACAAAAATGCCGAATTTTTGACAATTCGAAATTGTCATTTTTGACGGTTATTTATTCTAAATTTCTGTATGAAAGTTTTGAACCCCCCCCCTGTAAAAATTTCTGTGGACGCCCATGTTTGGCATATTTGTTACTTTATGTAAGTTATGCGAATGAAGGAAGTATACATGAATAATTATTGTTTTTGGAGCATGTATAAGACGGAAAGACTTAAAGTTAATGAATTTTTCACTAATAAAGGTTTACAATGGGATTCTTATATCGGTATTTGTATAGTGCTGGGGCAATCATGGGTGAGACCATTGGATATTTATCAAAAGTTATGGCAATGAAGGTATCATTTTAAAAAAATATCACCACATTTATAGCTAATGGCAATAACGGTACATTTTCTAAAAAATATCACCAGATTTAAATTTTGTGCTTCGTTATGCTATAAAATCATTCACCTTACAGAAAGCGGTAATCTATTTTCAAACCTTTGCAAATACGTGAATTCCGAATACCAAACCTTATGCGAGATGGTGAACGGTAACTTTCAAGAGGATGAGATTTATACAGATTATTACATTTGAAAGATGAAGAATTTTTTTTTCCAAGTAGAAATCTGTTTTCATCGATAATTTTTACAGTGAATTAAAACTATACGTTTTATTGATTTTTCGTTGCACACTTGGTAAAACATTTGAAGTAATGAAATGAGAAAGGTACCTGGTTGTTTTACGTTTTACAATATTAAATTATTATATATTTATATGACGACTTATTTCGGTCTCTCGACCATTTTCAAGTAATGTACAGAAATAATGTGTTATCGAATATATATATATATATATATATATACAAAAAAGGACAGTTTATTACTGTTCGGTAGCAAGGGCAGCATTTACCAAAGGGGACACCAACAGATCTGTATTATTTGGCAAATATGTTATATAAATAATATCAATGAAAAAATTGTAACATTCTTACGCTAAAATATAAAGTGGTCAATAGATCTTTAGAAAACATTACAGCAATAGATAGTATGTATTATATTTTAAAATAACCTCTCCAAGAATATAATTCTAATATCGTATTTACGCATTCGCGCTCGCGTCGCGACTCGTCACTCGCCGTGGCATTCGCACGTTGATCCCCACAACGCGGAATAAAAAAAATTATTGATCATTTAAAGTGCCTGGAGACACAATTTCATAATTTGAAGAGTCTAGAGACACAATTTTATCATTTCACGTGTCTAGAGTCATAATTTCATCATTTCAAGTGTCTCGAGACACAATTTCATAATTTCAAATGTCTGGAGACACAATTAAAAACGAAACATTCTTTAAAGTTTGACGGAGAAAAAGATTTTTGGGTTCATAAACCATAATTAATTAAAACGAAAAATGTTTTTATTTGGTAATTGAGTGATACACATTTGAAACTTGAGTGAAATTCGCACGTTCATCCCCAAAATACGCAATAAAAAGTTATAAAAGTCTAAAGATACAATGTTATAATTTCTGGAGTCACAATTTCATCATATCAAGTGTGTGGAGGTACAATTTCATCATTTCAGGAGTCTGGAGACACAGTTTTATCATTTCCCGAGTCTGGAGTCACAATTTCATTCTTTTCAAGTGTCTTGATGCACTATTTCATCATTTCATTAGCCTAGATATACAATTTCCTCATTTCTAAGGTTTGAAGTCATAATTTCATCATTTCAGGTGCATGGAGAAACAATTTCATCATTTCAAGTATCTGGAGGCACAAATTCTTTAATTAAAGGGTCTGGGGACACAATTTCATCATTTCGAATGTCGGGAGATTCAAAAATACTTTTCTTTAAAGTTTGGTTTAGAAAAAAAAATTGGGTTCATAAACCATACTCAAAATGAAAAATGTTCCTCACTTACCATTGCTCAAAAAGAATTTTCCTAGTAATCAAGTGATACAAGTTTCAATCGTGGGGTCTCCAAAAAAAAAGGCTGATAATACGATTCCGCAAATTGCGGAACTCTAGTATGTTATACTACACTTCCGCAAGTTTTGCATATGCGCATTAGCCGGTTAATCGAACGTGCTTTATTAACCATTTTTAATGACCGCATCGTTTCGGCATCGATCACTGTTAGTCCGCAAAACTATCTCTTATAAAACTACTAGCTGGTCCAAACGGGGGGACCTTATCTTAGCCCTAATCTAATGGTAAGTACTTAGCCTTTGCAACCGCTAACTGACGTTGGACGTTTTTTGCCCAAAAACGTGTTTTTTTGTTCGGGGTTAAAGGGTTCGAAAGAGGATCATTCCAATCTGAGTTTACCCCCTTGAAGTAGAGCCAAAATGGGATTTTTTTCCGAAATGGATGATCAGATGTGTGACTCACCGATTTGATCCATCTTGGGCACTCGTATAGGTTATGACTGGGGGTGTAACAGGTGCAAGTAATAGGGCGCACTATTCAGCAGTTTTTAAAAAATGTTTTTTAATTTTTTATTTATTCGTATATTTATATACCTTTTACGTTAAGGATAGTACACCGAGCTTTTGGTAAAACCTCAGATTCACAGTCCGAAGGTCGACGGATCGAACCCCATTCCTGTTTAATTTGTTTAACAATCCTTCTTCTAAAAATGAAATGAATATAATTTATTCTAAAATTAACATTTTGATATACTCACGGATTTATAAAACAAATTATAAAAAGAAAACTATTTAGAACTTGGCCAAAAGAATTTGAACCATCGACCTTGCGATTACAAACCACCACTGGGTCGATATTGTTTCATTAAAGTAATGGTACAAACACATTGCAAATAAAAAAAAACCTTTTTTTCTCGAAAATGGCTGAATAGTGCGCCCTATTACTTAAACCTGTTACACTCCTAGTGACGACCTACACGTGTGCCAAAGATGGATTAAATCGGTGAGTCACACATCTGATGCTCCCCTTGTGAGTCATGTGCGAAAAACCTCAAAATGCATTTTTTTTTCAAACACCCATAACTTGGTGCCAAATCATCGTATGAACGTCGTTTTTTGAGTTCTGCATAAGGAATTGATCAGATCTTAATGCCTTTATGGTGGATCGAGTCGACAAATACATTCGTATACATCTTCAAAGTTGGACATGGTTTCCTGAAAAAACATTTTTTTCACAGAGCTGCTAAAGGGGGGCGGAAGGAGTTACGCTTAAGTTCCCATGCAAGACTTTAAAGAAGACACTTCAAAGTTTTTCGCTCTCAAAGATTCATCAAAATCGATTGAAAATACGCCGAGTTATGGCGGTTTGAAAATGGTAGTAAGTGTTTCATTTTTTCCTTCAGTATATATTGATTTATACCGATGCAAGCGTTTTTGCAGTAACGCCATAAATTAGTATTGATATTTATAAATAGCAAAGATTCAACATATATTAGTGTAAGCATCAAAAATAATTAGAAATTTTGAGCATCAGGCAGATTAAAATTTATCTAGTAAAAGTTTATACTACAAAAACAAATTTGTAGGTATCAGTAAAGTAATAATTCATATTAAATAATGCATGTTTGTTTCGTTAGACATCCGGATGTGTTAGTGCTACAATTTCATCCGACAACCACGCACGCATTACATCCTTTAAATAATGCAGGAGTCCTTATTGTAACCGCGGAAGTGGATTAATATTAAATCCGAAAAATTTTCTATGTTGGATTCTCTTTCTAAGCTAATCATTATTATGAATTGCAAGCTGATACATTCGCCTCGGGCAGCGAAGTTCAATTCGCACGGAGTAAGTAATTCTGCCAATTTGCCGGTTGCAAATTCATACCTCGGGTGACAATTTATGAATAGATCAACCGATCAAAATAAGGTGTTAAAGTGCAGAAAACGGTATTCATTGCATAAATAAATCGTGCATGATTACGAGGCACACGGTTTACAACTGGAAACTTAATACTGCTGCAATTTTCTGCGAGCAAGTGAAAGGAAAACTGGAATTTTCTATGATAATCGATGGGTAATTGACTTCAATCAAATTCCTGATATTACATACTTATATTGTTCTTTATAATATTAACTGTCAATATATAATTAGCGAAAATATTAATTACCTTCAAATCCTTTAAATAAAATTGCCGGTTGGAATTCACACATCGTGTGTATCGTGTGTATGTGTCTAGGCAAGAGATTTGCGAATTCATTTTCTCAAAATTTGATATTTTTAAATCGCTGTTTTCCGAAATGTTTCGTTTGTCTTCGCTTTAAATGCTTTCGAGCACAAAATATTATTTTTTAAAAATCTTACTGCAGTTTTGTTTCGATCTTGAGTGGAAACAATTCCTGCGTTAAGCGATTATCAACCCGGTCAAGCCGTTGCGTTTGGGCAAGAGGGCCTGAGCTATCGTGCGATTTCTGGGAGGTTGGGCATCCACCACTTGGCGATATTCCCGGTTTAGCGTCGATTCATTCGAACCGGAACCATTGATAGGCAGGTCGGTTCCGGTCGTCCGAGGATCACCACGGGCATGGAATATCGCCACATCGTTAGATCGGCTCTTCGAAATCCTACCAGGAGTGCTCACCGAATCGTGCATGACTTCCCTTTGAACCGAAGAATCTGCAATTGGACTGTCCGGAATCGGCTCCGCGAAGCAGCAGGTTTGCGGTCCAGGAGTCGCTCAATTGTTCCGCGACAGGAGAGGTTGCAGTATGCAAGGAGGCACGGGCAGTGGACGGACAGGCAGTGGCAGAGAGTGATCTTCTCTGACGAATCAAGATTCTGCTTAGACAGTTCCGACAGGAGGATTCGGTGTTGGCGGCGTTGCGAAGCGCGGTACGACCAGCATAACGTCCACGGAGTGCTTGCCTTCAACGGAGGTCAGTCATGGTGTGGGGTAGAATCGGCTATAATTTTAAAACACCATTAGCCGTAGTTCCGCCTCCAGGAATGACTGCTGCTCGCTACATCACAGAGATCCTTCCACCTCACGTGCTTCCGCTGAAGAGAAGGATGAGGCATCTGATCTTCATGCAGGACAACGCGCGATCCCACGTAGCTGCTATCTGTCGACGATTTTTTGAAGAGCACAACATCGACCTACTTCCTCACTCATCCTGCAGCCCGGATCTGAACCCCATCGAACACGTCTGGGACATGATGGGCCGCGCGATTCGAGACGCCGCCGCCGACAGACAGCCGACAACCCTCCAAGGACTTACCGAATGGCTGGTGGAAGTGTGGGATGCCATTCCCCAAAATGCAATCCGGGCACTCTTCAACATGCCCAAAAGGTTGCAAGAAGTTGTGCAGAAACGCGGCGGAAATACACACTACTAAACCAATAACGTCGGTGGTAAAAAGCTAAAATGCGAAATCATTCTGTTTGCCATAACTTTTTGCCTTATAATCATAAAAAAAAATTTTGGCATCGGAGTAAAACAACTCACAAATATTTTTTCGAACCGTTTAACAATGGTCAAAGTGAGCCTTTTTTAACCAAAAACCCTGATTTTTTCTTGGGGTTAATATTGGAGTGGAAATTGGAGTAACTTAAAATAAGAATATACTGTCTTAAGCACAATTAAATTTCATTTTTTCCCCTGAAAAGATCGTCCAATTTCGTTAAAAAGTGACCAAGTTTGGCTCAAAAAACCCAAAATGCTCTTTTTTCCAAACATGCATAACTTTGGTTAAACAGGTCGTAGACATTTCGGTTTTTGCAAACTTTGCAGGAAATTGATTGAATTTTGTTGATTCGAATTTTTTTCCAGCTTCGTACACATTGTACACATTTTCTTAAAAAAAAATATTATCTTGTTTGAAGGGGTAGAGCCCTTTCTTTGAGGGGGGATAAACCCTCTCAAAGAGAACACTTTTTGCTGTTGATTTCTCAAAAGATCGTCGAAATCGATTGGATAGTAGCCGAGTTATGGCCATTTGAAAATTACCTAAATATTGACAAATCTTAAGTGTTTCATTTTTTTCCGTCAGTGTAATTTGTTTGTTTTTATTGGACGAATAGAAAAATAGACGAATGGTCGTGTGTTAGGCCTACATTTTTTTCCGACCGTACAGAGATCGTTGACCCAAAATAAAGTTTTTTGTAAATGGGGTTCTAAGGTACAAAATGCGATATTCATGATTTCGCGCAAACAATGAATTTTCATGCATACCTCAAAGAACATGCAAAGAAAATTTCATTCGTGAAAACGAAAACAATTTCGTCGAAAAACTTCGGACTTATGAGTCAAAAAACCACAAAATTGGCTTTTTTCAGACACCCATAACTTTATGCCAAACCGTCGTAGGATCTTCGTTATTTGAGTCCCGCAGGTAATTGAACACATTTCAATGTCCTTTTGATGGATCGAGCCGGCACATTTTTTCCAACTCGGTGCACGTTGCCAAAGGTTTTTTGCGCAAAAACGTGTTTTTTTTTTGTTCGGAGGTTGAAGGGTTCGAAAAGGGATCGTTCCAATCTGAGTTTACTCCCTTAAAGTAGAGCCCAAATGGGATTTTTTCCCGAAAGAATCATAAAATTTAGTTGAAAATTCACTGAGTTATCTGCGAAAAACCTCAAAATGCACTTTGTTTTCAAACACCCATAACTTGGTACCAAATCGTCGTAGGAACTTCGTTCTTTGAGTCCTGCATAGGGAATTAATAAAATTTTAATGCCTTTGTGACGGATCGAGTCGACAAAATTTTTCCAACTCAGTAGACATCGTCAAAGTTGGACATGGTTTCCAGAAAAAACTTTTTTTTTCACAGTGGCGCTAGAGGGGGGCGGAAGGGGTTACGCTTAATTCCGCATGCATGACTTTAAAAAAGACACTTCAAAGTTTTTCGCCCTCAAAGATTCGAATGAAAATACGCCGAGTTATGGCGTTTTGAAAATGGTCGAAATTTAGCGAATTTCAAAGGGTTTCATTTTTCTTTTCCTTCAGTATACAGGGTGTTTCAGAGCTCTGGGAACGGTCAATCACGTGCTTATTATTAAAAATTTCGAAAAATGTTTTATACAAAAGTTGTGCAGAATAGTGAGCTGCGCGCTCTAAAAATATTTAAATTTAGACAGGGTATCTCATAACAAAGTTACAGACCAAACTTATTTATTTTTTATTTTTTATGGAACACTGTATATTTTAGCATTTTTGGATTCTTTGTTACTTGGAGATTAAAATGACTTAGGTTTCGGCGATTGAAACCTGGCCGTTTTCGTGTTATTCGGTTGTTTATACAAAAATTTTAACCAAATTGTTAAAGTGCTCCCCTTAAACTAATAAAGATAATTCATTCTAATTTAGTGGTCAAGTTTAGTTGAACTTTAGTCTTCAAAATTACTCTTTTTTTTTATTTTAAAACTAATAATAAAAACACAACGAATGCAAATCACCAACGAATTTTGAAATATTAGAGTAACCATCAACTTCAGATATACGAAACCTTATATGAAACGAAAGCTTGCTTAATGAACTTTCAAATTATGAAATAATATATAAATTGTGCAGTTTGCGAATGGCTATGATCCTGTATAATGTTTTGGTTGATAGAGTAATTTTGAAGACTAAAGTTCAACTAAACTTTACCACTAAATTAGAATGAATTATCTTTATTAGTTTCAGGGGAGCACTTTAACAATTTTGTTCAAATTTTTGTATAAACAATTGAATAACACAAAAACGGCCCGGTTTCCACCCCTACAACCCAAGTCATTTTAATCTCCAAGTAACGAGGAATTCAAAAATGCAAAAATATATAGGGTGTTCCATTAAAAAAAAAACATAAGTTTGGTCTGTAACTTTGTTATGAGACACCCTGTATAAATTTAAATATTTTTAGGGCATGCAGCTCACCATTCTGCACAACTTTTGTATAAAACATTTTCAAAATTTTGACAAATAAGCACGTGATTGACCGATCCCAGAGCTCTGAAACACCCTGTATATTGTCCGTTTGTTACAGATACCTATTTTTATTTTAGGTAAATATAATTGCAATAATCATATGAGGTATTAGATACCTTTGTACATGATACAAGCAGAATTATTTGTAATTAGTTCAATCGACTCAGATTTGACAAGTAGCGTTATCTATTAACGCGTCAATATAATTTCCATTTTAGGTTATTTTAATCCGACAGTGAATTAATTTGTTGCTGAAGTGTCAATAAATTTAAATGAAATCAACGTACCAACTACGTAAGACTTAATTTCTCTTACATTCACAATTAGAAATAATCGGCTTTACAACGTAATGGTAAGCAGGTAGGTATTTACTTTATTTTAGGCTATTATACTCGCAGCAAGTCAGCCAACCCATTCGTACTTTTTTCTATGGTGCTAACAGCAGTTCCGTAGTTGGTTTATGCTGTTGTAAAAACATGAGGTTATGTAATAACTTGGACCAGCTACAGAACTCCTGTTACACAAGTCAGCACCGTGGAAAGAGTTAAGTAAGTCAGGTCCGATAAACCGGACGCTGTACACGAATGAGTTAACATTACTGATCATGTAAATATCTAGACAAAGCCATTAGTTATATTTTCAACAGTGAGGTGAACCTGACATTCAGTAAGTAATGCATGCCTTTTGTAGCGTCTATTTAATCCTGAAACTTGGTATAACACTAATGTAGGGTATATTAGAATATTAGGTGGATGAATGCGTGCTATTGAATTTCAAGTTAAAAGTTTTCTTTGGAGGAAGTTGTAAACTTTATTAAACCGTTAATCAGATTACGCTGGCATAAGTTAAAAATGGAAATTTAATTAAAACGCATTATTAAAATACTGTAAGATCCGTAACATAACGAAAATGGAACAATCACTTGTTAATTCTAATATCTACGTCATTATTAGAATAACTACATTATACTACGGTATTAAACTGGCAAAACTAATAAAATAGCACCAAATAGTTAAATTATCATCCCGATGTTCGTAGAATGTTAAAATGTATCCTGCAACATAACTCTCCGCAGAACTCGAATTAAGCGTTTATCTCTTATTACTGTAATATTTTAAACAATGCAAGTTATTTAGATAACGATAAACTTACAAACCACTATTCCATATGATTTAGGTTGTTCTTTATTTATTTAAAAAAATATTAAGTGAGGTAATTAAGGGAGGGACTTTTTCAATGCCGTGGGGAACGTACGTTTTTCATTGTTTCGGAAGAATCGATTGTTGCTGGAACTAATTGCATTAGGGATATGTAAAGTAATGAATATAGCTTCTTCTCACGAAAACTAAGAATAATAAATGGGGCTGGCGTGGATGTAAAAGTCATGTTGAAAATCTATACGTGTGGTGGCGTTGGTTTCGCGCTTTGAGGATAATTTGTGGTTTGCATTTAGTCTTAGAAGTGAAATCGTAGATCGCAAGGGAATAATGTAAGTGATCGCACTAAGAGTTTCCGATAGTCAAATAATATGATCATTGTATTGTTAATGATTGTTGGAGCAACTGAAGTAAGTATAGTAAAGCTGTTATTGCGATAAGAGCCACTCAAAAAGTAGGACCCGGTAATTAATCATTGTTCGGAGGTTGTGCGGATGGAAAAAGTGATAAATTAGGCGGAATAAGGTTATTTGAGTAATCTGCCAATAATTGGGGGAACCCTCATTAAATCAGCAGTTCTAGAGCGTTGAAGCAATCTAATGCTGTATCTAATTGGAGTCCAGAAGATGTGGATAGTGGATAGTGAGCTGGCCGCGGGTAGCAGGGGGATACGGATTAATTAGCTTCAGTACACATTCCCGCCCTGAGCGAACAAACACTGAAACACTGAAACACTGTCGCAGCGAATTGCGCGGCCCTTGATGAGACCGTTATATGCACTGGCTTTCAAGAGTCGTAAGCAAATGGTAGGTTCGGAATACGGTTTCACCGAAGGCTGATTACACTACAGCCCGCAACTCGGATCACCCAGTCTTAACACATCATCTGCTGTCTTCGCCCCACGTCCTTAGCGTTACATCCCTCATAATTAACATTTATTACATCCCGCTCGCAATCCTACCACACGATCACGCAGGGTCGTATCTTTTTTTTAATTTCCCCCCCACACGATGCAATCTTCCAACATGCTTTGCGACAGGTGAAAATTACAATACGTTGCGGAAACTAGTTTTCTATAATAAATACATTTGAGGCTTTTACTCTTCCCCCAAGTATTGGCATCGTTCATATAGTAGAACGAGGTGATGAAGCATAACTGATAATTACGTAAGGGAGGAAGTAATCATTGCGCTACTCTCGGGTTTTAGATTTTGAGGAGTAAAGATCATGTGCTTGTATCAAGTTGAATAATAGATGCCGTGGGAACAAGCTGAGGAAAAATTGTTATTGCGATTTTAATTAATCTTCGTGGTCGTAAAAATAGGTTACTGTATGGGCCTTGTGAAATATATTATGATTTTCCATGGGGTGCGGAGCTTAAATATTTGACATAGATATATGTATAATTCTGGTTCCCGTAGGCGTTGTGGCATAGTTAAGGAGTTCAAGTTGCGGGTTATTTCACCAATAGCACACTAGGTGCCTCTTAAGTTTATTAGTTTATCACTTATCATCTCAAGGAAATATGAATGCATGCAAAACAGTGCTGGAAGAAGTCTTACTAATAGCAATTACAAAGAACCTAGCCCAATTAGCCCTAATTACATTATTCAGTTCCGGAAATTCGTTTTTCTGCGCAATAAATTCTGTTTATTCTGCAATAGCAACGGTAAGTCAATTAGCATGAGAAAGTAATGTGCGCACAATGTCTAGTTGAATAATTATTAGAGATATGTGCATGAATATTAATCACAATAATCACTGGAATGCACCGTGCGCAAATCCAAATATCGACTCTTAGTGACATAGATCATACAGAAGGAAGCAATAAGTCATAATCGCTTACTGTCACCCTCTATAAATCACTAATTATTCGCATTTTTTGCTCTTGCAGTAACTAACTGAACAGACCACATCAACAACATGTCCAATATAATAAGCATAAAAATATTTTACTTCCTTGAGTACACATTAAAATTGAAAACGCTAACTTGTATTAAATAAATAAAAAAATTAATTAAAAAAAAAAAATTAAATTTTAATTCTATAATTCAATGATAATAATATAAAAGATTTCATAACTCCTCCAATTTAATGTGGATCTCACAGAAGCTACAATATATGGCTTCTCCGGAAGAACAATGACGCAAGTGCAAAATTTGTCTTCCTTTAAATATGTACGACAATTGTGCGAGAAAAAGTTATTTTATCCAGCGGCACAACGACATACCTGAAAAACCTTTTATTTCATACTGTATGGCGGTCTTTGGTTTCCCATATTTATTTCGGTCCGGTAAATGTGATATTACTGTCCTAGAACCGTTAAAAGGTTGCTAGAAAAAAAAAATCGAATAACTGTTATACCGATCTAAAACTAAAATAAAGTCGCTATATAAAGTTTATAAATTATTTCCAGCAGTGACGGTTCGCGGGGTTTTTGCTGGTACGGCCAAGGTAACAAGGGTGGCAATACAGAGGTAGGGTCAGTTGCAGAGACGGCTGGCTGCGTGACCGCACCTATCTGTATTACCACCTCTTGTTCCTCGGCCGTACCAGAAAAAAACCTCGCGAACCGTCACTGATTTCCAGGCTATTATTTATTACCAATTACCGACCATGCATGTGAAATATTTTATTGCGATTTGTGTAGAACTGTGTAATCTGTGACATAGGACATGTTCCGCCGACTCTGCTTCCTCGTTACAACCTTTGCAGATTGGGTTAATTGAGACTTGCATCATATGAAGGTGTTTGTTTAGCTTGCAGTATCCTTTTAGGATTCCAGTTTTATACAATATTGAGCAAAATTTTTATAAGGTACTCGTACTGTGTTCCTGGAGTGAGCACATGAGGTGGCGCTTACCCACATTGCTTTGTGTGCTGCTAAAGTGATATCGGACGGTATATTAGAGAGGTAGGTTTTTTGACAGGTGCATAGGTCTCTTTCAATTTTTTAGAGGATCTCCCTATTTGGCTAGAGCATCCGCCTTGCCATTCCCCTTTGCGTTGAATGTGCTTTGATCCAGGTGACAGCAATTCTGTTGTTTGCAGATGCCTCCTCCAGTGCAATACCTGCCTTGATGAGACGTTAGGATTTGTTATGTTCTTCCATAGAAGTGATATAATCAAGTTACACGGCACGGCCAATATTACATTGCACAATAGGCACTAAGGAACGAAAAATAAATGGGTAAAAGTTTTGTTATTGTGATTCCACAGATAAGAAGAAAGTCAGCAGTTTCACTCTGACCAGTTTTTATATTAACAAGTCCTGAGTGGAAAATGAACAGGCAATATATGATTTAGAAACCCTTACTTGTTGCAGATACAATTTATTTATTGAAAAATATAAGTGCCATTATGTTCCACAGCGTTTCTCCATCTTACACGCAACTTAAATATTTCATCCTTCTAAAATCTCTTCAATGCGATTTTTTATGGGACCAAAATTAAAGTTTTTGCTATTATGAGAGTTTTGTAATGACCTAAATAGGTGAAATGCAATGTCTAGTGAATACGATGAGTAAGGTAACCCATTTGTCGAGTAGTCAAAGAAAATTGTCAAACAAGACTAGTTCTGGACGTTTACGTTCAATTGCTATCTTTGATTCGTCTAATTGCTAGCAATATTTTGCCGAATTTATCGTTAGGTTGTTTGGTAGAAGCTCATAATACAAGATTCTTTTCCAGCCTCACCAGATACAGAGTATAGCTTTCTTCGGAGGAAGGCCTACTTTTGGGGTGGATAAAGGTGATCCATTCCGCGTTCTCTAAGATCTTCTTTGTTCGGCATTATCACAAATAATCAATTTTTCATCCCATCACTTGCTACAAAAATGGTGTCTTCTTCCCGTTGCGTTTACAAAGCGAATCGCAAATAGAAATGCAATCCACCAGACTTTCTTTTTGTGTTAAATATCACTTGCTACTTGTTTAAGGGGGAACACCACCTTGATCTTTTAAAAAAATCGATTTTTTGTTTTTTGCCTTAAAATATTCCTTGGGATGTGTACTTTAATTTAGCATTCGTCCCAAAACCGCCATAAACATTTAAACCGATTAACGAGACGATTTTCTAAAAAACGTCCCGTGCTCCTGGCAGAAGGCGAAAGCAACGGGTGTACTTCAGGGATATCGACACAAGCCAGAAAGAAGAAAATTGAGATTTTCGACGCTCTCCGTCCTGTCTGCACAGAACTGAGCCGGGATGACTTGCTAGAAAGGTGCCTAGGCGGGTTTACGCAAAATGGGAACGAAAGTTCCAACGCGACGCACTGGCAGATAGCTCCAAAAATTGTCCATTCTGGGAAGTCATGGTAGATATCGCGGCCGGTATTGCTGCTTGCAGTTACAATGATGAACTTCACGACATTATGCAACTAATGCAGGTTCTGCAGCTTCAGGTCGGTCCGACGTGCTGCAATTTTTGCGTCAACGACGACGCCAAGCGAGTGAAGTTGACACATTCCAAATTGATAAATACAACATTTTTTGGACCGCTATCTTGAATTTGACTAATCTGATAGTAAATTCACGTTCAGCGACAGCGAAAACCCTTATATCCAAATTTTGGTCAAAATTTGTGGATACAAATTTCCTTTGGTCCGCCATATTGGATCCGCCATCTTGAACTTTGAAAATTTGACCTCAGATTCGTGTTCACCGATGCCGAAAACATATGGTTTTTGATAGTCGTCATGCAAACTGAACAAACGAGAAAGTTATTCCAAGTTAAACTTTCCCAAAACTTTAAACGCGTTTATCTCGAAACAATATTTTTCAAAACTGCGGGGGAAAATTCTCGGAAAGTTTACATCCGATTTCGATGCGGGTTTACCGACTGTATTAAGAATTGAATTGTCTAACGAAATACGGGCCGGATTTTCGATATTTTGAAAATTCGAGTTTTGGTGCACGTTTTTGTGACGAATTTTTGGGGCTGACAATGAGTTTTTTTTTCGGAAGGCCACCATTTTCGTAAAAATCAACTTTTTCAAAAAATCTCCCATTTTTCGTTGCGAAATATTATGTAGAATAATATTCTAAACCGATTTTTATTGCAGGATGACTTGGAGAACCAGGAATCTCCCCGCAGTGGGGCGTTCTCGCGCAAGAGGACGTCTGCGCCACCTGGTGCAGCAGCCTCAAGGTGGCCGCGATCAGCGCGAAAAAATAGTTTGGAAGCCGGTTTATCACTAAATAAAACCATCAAAAACGATTTGCTCTCCTGACTAGTTTTCATGCCGAAAATAAAATATAAAAAAGACCTTTTTTTCAGCGCTCAAGGTGGTGTTCCCCCTTAATGGTATGTATTTTATAAGCGACTCAAAGAAGCGGATTCTGGCATGAAGAACCGTGAGTCCAAACTACGCTGGCCTCCTCTGCTTTATTTCAATTTTTGAAATCTTTTGACGTCTGTCCGCAAATACGAGGTGTGGAAATTGAGTGATGTGACTGATTTCTTAAGTTAGTTTTATTCGAATAGAATGCCAATTAAATGCTGTTTCCTCAAAGTATTTCCCTTGGGAAGCCACGCAGCGTTGAAGACGGTTCTTCCATTCTTTATAGCAGTTCTGGAACTCGAATACTGGGATAGCCTTCATCTGGTCGGTTACTGTCGTTTGAATGTTTTCGAGTGTCCCAAAAAATCATTTTTTAATTTAGAGAAGAGGAAAACGTCAGCATTACTCAAGTTCGGTGAGTAAGGAGACACAGAAATGTTTCTGTTGGCCAAACTCGTTTATTGAAATTGCTGTGTGACACGGCGCATTGTCATGAAGCAGGTTCCAATTGTTTTTGATGTTTGATCCCACACGAATGACGGTCTTTCAAGAACCTCGCGGCAAAAGTGTTGATTTACTGTTTGGCCTTGAAGCACAAAGTCTTTGTGGGCGATTCCCTGGCTATCAAAGAAACAAATCAGCACTAATTTGATCTTTGAGCCTTGGAGAGCCTGGCGTGCGCCATTCCATGCTCTGGCGTTTTGTTTAAAAAAATCCAAACATCCAACTCTCGTCACCACTGATGACATGTTCCAAAAATGGCGATCATTTTCAATCGATTCCAAAAAGTCAAGGCACCTTTCCCTCCCGATGTCCGTTTGTTCCTGAGAAAGGTTTTTTGGAATCATTTTTGCGCAGATTTTTCTCATCTCCAATTAATTGGTCAAAACCTGACGAATGGTCTTGCTTTTTTGTGCCTTGGAGAGCCTGGCATGTACCATTCCATACTGTGGCACTCTCGTCACCAGTGATGATATGTTCCAAAAAATGGGGATCATTTTCAATCGATTCAAAAAAGTCAAGGCACCTCTCCCTCCTGATGTCCTTTTGTTCCTGCAAAAGTTTTTATGGAACTATTTTCGCTCAGATTTTTCTCATCTTCAATTCATTGGTCAAAACCTGACAAACGGCGGTGTGACTCAAATTCAACTGTTCCCCGATCATTCTAATCGTCAACCGACGATCTGGACGCACAAGTTCCCTGATTTTGTCGACATTTTAATCGGTTCTTGCAGTTGAAGGCCTTCATCTTCCATCGATTTTCTTCCTTCTGAAAATGCCTTCAACCATCGAAAAACCTGAGCTCTTGACAAAACACAGTCTCCATAGGCCTGCTGAAATTTTGCAAATGTTTCTGTTGCACTGTGCTCAAGTCTTAAGCAAGACCCGATAGCAGACCGGTGCTTAAAATTAATGTCACTCATTTTTATAACGCACTGCAAAGTACGGTTTCACGAGAACAATGACTACGCACAACCTAATGACTCGATCAAGTTCAAACTCGTACTAAACGCCTATCGCATTGCCACCTGTCGCCCCTTCCAGTGTTGCGGTATCGAACGCACACCTCGTATAATACCTCATGGTGGATGCAGTATTAGTCGCAGTATTACAGACTTTTCCGTAAATTTGTAAGCATTAGTATGCTTTATCTTTCCTATTTCTTAAGGAGTCGGTACTTCTGTTATCCTACGGATTGGTCTTCGCTGTAGATCATTTCTTCTTAGGTAACATCTTCCAATTCATGAATGAAGCGTATGTGTAGGGGTCTGCAGAAGTTTACTGATGAAGTGACTGGGTTTTTCCATATAATTTACTGCTGTTCTATGTCAATGCCAACAAGCAATCTTAAAGGAACCAGTGAGCTTTGAAAAATATTTGCATTATTATCGGTGGTATTTTACATTTTTTGCTGATATTGCGATTGTTGCTACTGATCACAGCCCCATTTTGATATTAAAACCAAATTTTGGTTATCTTCCTCTGATCATGTTTCTACAATATCTGCTCTATATTTTGACCCCGGGTCATTTTTTTGGAAACGGTTGGGAATAAGGCAAAATTGGCGAACACGCATCCCATTAATTTTGAATAATTTTTGGTGTGTCTTCCTTTATCAAAATTCTTACTTAAAATCCCGTTAATTTTTTCAGTAGATACACAAGTGTAACGTTTCCCCTAGAGAAAACATTGGTTTGAAAGTGAAATAGTCATCAAATACTCCTATGTGAGACTTCATTTGGATATGAGCTTTTCGGCTCTCCAACAAAGAAAGGCTACTTGGATGCCGACGTATAACACCACCGGCCCCCACTTCTTATAAGAGGAGGCATCTTCCGTCTTTTTTGAAATGTAAAGAATATGAAATCAATCGCTGACCTACAAAAAGGCAGGCTTTGTGCTTACCAATCTAAATCAATAATCAAGTGGTTGTGTTGTAATTAGTAAATTAGCAAAATCGATGTATCCCTTCCAACAATTAAAACTGTTTTATTTTCTGGCAATTGGCAATCATTAGTACAATACATGTTTTTTACGAGACCAAGCCTTTCTAGGAGTTTTATGATTCTTCAGCATAATGGCTTTTAAGGGGGCTGCCACTACTACTGCTCTATATAATTTGTGTTGTGGTATCAAGTTAATCAAGTCCCTAATACGAAACACAATAGAAAACAATAGTTTTTGTTAGTTCGGACACTAACTGGATTAACAATAGTTAACTGTTTGTGTAAAGTGTAAAGAATGAAAGTTGCTATGGAATGTTTGATATACAATTGCAGCCAAAAAAATTGGACACTTTTATAATCTACTGCGTGTCTTTTTCAAAAAATGTATTCGTGTAATTTAGCCTTCAATGCCTAATTATTATTAAATATCAATGCCGATCTCTGTACAAAGCCAGAAAAAGGACAAAAAACATATGCCTTCTATTCATGTTTTGCAGCGGACTGCATGCTTTGATATCTTTAATAAAATTAATACATGTTGTGGATACAGCTGCCTACAATTAAATTCAAATAAAGATGGATTCACACTGGACAAAAAAATGTGTTCTATTTTTTGGCAGCAAGTGTACATTAGAGTGGTTCTTATTTTAGAAGTATATGAAAATCAACGGGACAACCCGGAAACTTGTTCGTATAGATGAAAAACTAATAACCGTAAATTTTGAGCCATATCGAATATTGCGTAACCGAGCCCTAGCCCTCTAAAATTTCAAAAAGTGTGTTTTTTTTCATTTTGGTCCACCCTAATATTAAACGGTCCACCCTAATAGCCAAATTATATATTATGTCGATAGAGGACGTTAATTTGAATCCAAAACGTGTTTATTTGTTGAAATTGGACTAAAATTGACGAAGTTATTAATGTTTTACAAAACTACAAGACAAAGATCTAAAATATCGGCCGGAAAATCAAAAACCCTGGACTAAAAGTAAAAAATGCAGACCGAAGACTTGAGAATTCAAGTAAAGGAAAATAATTTGCCATTTTCACCCCCAAAATAATTCTTAAGCTCAAAGTAAATATCTGGGCAGAAACTCGGAAATAATAGCCAGAAAATAAAAAATAAAATCGCCCAACAAAATCAATCATTTCAGTTAAAAAATCTAAAAATATGAAGAAAATCATAAATTTAGAAAGTCGAAAATTCGGGACTAAAAATCAAAAACGCAGATTAAATTGAACAAAATTTCGGCCAAAATAAGGAAAAATTTATACCGCAAAGTCGAAAATGCAACTAAACAATCTAAAATAGAGGCCAAAAAATGAAAAATCAACAATCGTGGCCAAAAATCAAACATTTTGACTCGGGCCTAAAAATAAAAAATGCAGACCAAACAAATCGAAATTTTCTTCCAAAATAAAGGAAATGTAGGACAGAAGATCTTGAATTTAGACTGCAAAATCGAAAATACAGGTCAAAAATCAGAAATATATACTAAAAAAAATCCACAATCGGGTCCAAAAAATCAAAAATTTTGACCAAAACTCGAAAACTCTGGTTTAAAAATAAAAAAAATGTAGACACAATAATCAATCATTCAGGTTACAAATTCAAACTATAGGGCCAAAAATAAAAAATACGGACCAGAAAATTGAAAATTTAGGCGAAAATAAAGAATATTTTTCGACTGAATGATCACAAAAGACCAAAAAAATTAGTAAAAAATCGAAAAAACAGGCCGAAGATCTTAGATATGAGCCAAAAAATCAAAAATCCTGGTCTGGAAATAAAAAATGGTGACCAAAAAATTGAAAATTCAAGTAAAAGAAAAACAATTGTTCTTATATATTTTTATATTAATAGAATTATTATAATTTTTCATAATTTCGCGCTCTGTTCAAAAAAATTGTATCACACAATTTGATCAAGGTGTGTGTCCAGCTTTTTCCAAAATCTTCAAGTCGAATGAATTTTGAGTTTCAAATCGATTTGTGTATTTATTTCAAACCACAAAAATTATAACAATTTTTTGCGATTTTTCCAAGTGATTCCATGAAATTATGACAAAATCTAGTGATGGTGTATAAGCAGTTTTCCGCATAATAATAATCTCAAATGATTTTTGAGTAATTTCGGAAAATTTTAAGTTTTAGTTTGACAATTGTTTTTGTATATTCTTGAGAGCATTAAAATGATTAAAAGCTTTTATAAGTTCGCGTGCTGTTCAAGTAAAAAAATTGGTTTTGATGTTTATCCAGATTTTCCCAAAATCATAATTTCGAATAAATTTTGAGTTTTTTTGGAAGGATTGAAATCGTTGGCAGTTTTTATATTTATTTCAAGCCACCAAAATTATAACAATCTTTTTCCGATTATTGGCACTGATTACAAGAAATTATCACAAAATCTGGTGATGGTGTGTAAGTATTTGTTTACGTTATAATAATCTCTAATGATTTTTGAGTCATTTTAGAAAATTTTGAGTCCACAACAATTGTTTTTGTATTTTTTTGAGAGCATTAAAATTATTACAATTTTCATAATTCAACGCGCTGTTCAAATAGAAGTATCACAAAATTTGGTTCAGGTTTGTATCCAGATTTTCCCAAAATCGTAATTTCGAATGATTTTTGAGTAATTTTGGAAAGTTTCGAATTGATGGCAATTGTCTTTATATTTATTTAAAGCCACCAAAATTATAACAATTTTTCACGATTTTTCGTGATAACTGATTACATGAAATCTGCTGATTTTTCACATAATAATAATTTCGAATGATTTCTAAGTAATTTTAGAAAATGTTGAATTTTGAGTAATTTTGGAAATAGAACCATAACCACAAGCATTGCATTTATCAGTGAAGGGATCTCATCTGCTTTAAACAAGTGTAAAATAAGTGACAGAAATGCCGCGCATCTTCTAATTACCGTCGATGAAGGATTAGGTCACAAAACATCGAAATATACAAGTATGATATAACTGAAACATTCACAACTCTGTCAATTTTAGTTAGATTTTAACAAATAAATTCGTTTTGAATTCGTATTAACATCCTCTGTCGACACAGTAGTTCATTTGACCATTAGGGTGGACCGTTTAATATTAGGAGGCTAAAATGAAGAAAACAGGAATTTTTTTTTTCAAATTTTAGACTCCCAGGGCTCGGTTAGGCCATGGTCGATATAGCTCAAAATTTACAGTTATTAGTTTTTTATCTATACGAACAAGTTTCCGGGTTGTCCCGTTGATTTTCAGATACTTCGAAACTCCCCCATATATATTCTATAACCACTCTAGTATACATCAAAAAATATAGGAGATGTGGCTGTGACTACGGATATTTACGCATAGCGTTATATTCGTCAGTTTTTGTCAGAATTTCGTCATTCAACCATAAAATTAGCTTTACATGATTTCTGTCCGTTTCTAAAATTCGAAATGAACATAAAACCATAACTTAGTGCGCTGTTAGAAGAGATAATGCGGTTAAAATAGAGTAACTAAGAACAAGTACGCACTTTTCAAGGCATATATGGACCGCAAAAGATTTTTATTTAAATACACAACGCGCAAACGATGTTTGAATTTTATGAAATGCTTCTCCTAAACTGAGAATATTTTTTCAAAAGTGGCAATGCGTTGCAGTAACGATACTGTTAGGCTGTCCAACATATTTTACACCCGGTTTCTTATTTTTATGGCCCAGATAACTTTTGAGTAATGAATTAAGTTTGTAAGTAGTTGGGATTAATAAATTTTATAGTAGCGATAGTGCAGAAATCTTCGAAGTAATTTCACCACGAGTTACCTTAAGAACCACTGTAAATTTATTTTTATAACTTCTTGCATAGGCAATTCTGTTACACAATCAATATTTTACAACTCGTTTAGGAGAAGGCTTGCCTTTTTTAAAGTGAATACGTGCCGGCAATTCCTCCTGAGATGAGAAGGAAAAACACATTATAACACAAATTGAAAACCCTGCGTCGTCCTGAATGAATTATAATTATAGAAAGTAAAAAGGATACGGTATCTTTCGCAGCGTAAGGATAAGTTTCATGTGGAGCACGCACTCGTGAAGGATGGCACGACAGACGAGTATAATTGCGCGTGAACGTGACGAAGTTTGACAATAGCGATGATCATTCGCTGTCTCTCAACAACACGAGACTTTTCATCGCTTTAAACTAGATCCGTAGCACTATTCCGCCCCAAGACACAGCATTACCCTATTACAATGTTATAATTCAGTTCTCGACAATTAGCATGCATATTACGCAAATTATACATTTACCAGGTCGGAGTAGGAAATCGCTTTGGGCAAAAAAGAATACGAAGAATGAAATTCTTATCAGTGCTCTCTGGGAATTAACTATACGATGTTTGTATCGATTCCGGACTATCCAATGTGTTGGTGTTAATTCAATATTTATCAATTACATTACCGGCATTATTTTTTCATTGCGTTCCCTTCCATTTCACAACAATGGCTGACAAATAGATTAGTTTCTCTTTCATTTCAATCGGGACTTTCGATTCTTATGATTTAATTTGAGAGCCTTTTTTGGCTGTCACTGAAAAATTGCATGTTTTGTAATTTGAAGCGAAGGCAGCCGTTTTGACTTACAATGAAAAACGCGGCTGGAATAATAAAATTACACTTTTCCGTCGATAGCTTATATAAATTTCCTCTGCCGCCTTGCCCCGGGGACTAGCTATCGTGCAAATGCACAATTGTCCTTCTGTATATATTTTTAACGAATCACGCCTAGCCAATTAATTTCTGGCTCTGTTTCCGCCATAAATACCGGATAACCGGTCACCGCGCTTTGTCGAACTTGTATTTATTGAAAATATTTGGAGATGCGCCAATATTATTTCGCACTCGTTATCAATGCACCAAATTAGCGAGAGTTTTCCTGAAAGAATCAACTTTCAGTTATTTGCAATAAAGTGAATTCCTTGAAAGAATTCTTAGTTTTGTTTGTATCGAGCCGCTACTGTGATGTGGATGGTTGGTCGGATCGAAGGTGTGAAATTTCGCGGAATAAATTATTGACGGTGCTATTGTGCAAGGTGAAACAGTAAAAGGCAGCGCTGAGGTCCTCGGAGATGTTTACAGATCAAAGACCTTCCAAATGATTTTTCCCTGATAAAAGAAGCAATCTTGTATGCGAATATATTAAGTTTGTAGTCGATATTGCTGCGGCCTGGTTTAGTCTAAAAGTAACCCGAAACCTAATAGACCATAGCCATACACAATGTAATGAAGTATGGAATAGGATAGGTCGTGTGTATGACAGAGACAGATAGCAGAATGCTGCTCCAGGAATTTCTATTATCTCTAACAGACAGATCCTCCCAACCACATGTGCTTGAAGATGTCCGTTCGTGCCTAATATTTTCGCAATATCTGAATATATCGTCTTTACCCCATATCAAAGTCCACGAAAACGATTACACCACCGCATTCCTTAAGAGATTTTCATTTCATTCCTTTTACACGCATGAAATTCGCTTTTCGGGAAACGATTAAATGATTCATTAACTCACAACTAATATCGTCCCTCCGGCGCTGACCCAATTGCCAATTTTATCTATGGTGCTCATAAAATTTTACGGCTGAAAAATTAAATGTACCAAATGGATCCGTAGTTCTATATCAGGCTTTGTTTCAAATTGGACTATTCCCGGCTAAATAAATTAATATTGCGACAAGGGTTACGCATCCAATAGTTTTATTTTTGAAATAGCACAAAGAGAATTGTCGATGAGTACCTGGTTTCTTTGAAGTACAACGCGGTGTTTAAAATTCTATTCAAAATTTAATTATCACTCGCGAATGCTTGAAAAATTAATGAGTTTGCTTAAAATTCTGCTTGAGCCAAAAATCGCACTTACTAATTGCAATTCACCTAATTTAACAAATTTCAGATGTACAGCGCCACCGCTGTGGTTATACATTAATAATTTCGCCTCTGTCCCGGGCATCTCCGTGTTACACAATTATTGGTCAGGTTATTCATTTCATGCAAAACAAGAAACTCTAGAGCATAAATATAAAGGCCACAGCAACCGCAACGTTATATCTTGATTAGCTCATAATTATTATTTCATGATCATAATTCACACTTACTATTTCATTAATATTGCTGCTACTCCAGGTTAAGCTTATTAATGTACCTATTTTTGCAGCTGCCTAAAAACTTATTGATACCGTAAATAGAGCCTGTAATCAATGCATTTATACATTCAATTATAAATACAAAAAATATTTCAATATTACGTTCGGTGCTTTGTGATAATAAATGTACTTATAGGAAAATATATGCCAAGTATAATTATACCCGGTAAGTCTCTACTTACGAAGGGTAATATAAAACAGCAACGTATATAGAGCATTTGCCATTCTTGTTATTTATAAATGACGTATTTAATGTTCAGAGATAGAAAGTATTTCCCGCAACAACAATTAATAGTAGGCAAACAAATACAAGGATACTTCTTATAATTAAGTATATTAGAACTAATGTAATTTTAATTACATTTGTGGTATATAAAATTAAGCTAGTAATTGTATTCGTAATTATGGTATTAGTTTGTAAAGTAGTTATATGTGCTTGTATTAAAGTTCTGTTACATATTGTAAAAAATTAAAATAGAATTAAATGTTATTTTACATTTCTTTTATGAATATCTAGTCATTGATTACTGTAATTATTTCTACAGTGTACAGCAGAAATTGAAAAACTAGTGGTAGTAGTCTATGTTCTCTTTATTATTGCATGGATTTCATTTTCCCTACGCTGCAACTTTAATATGAAAAATTTTACTAGCAGATCGATTCCCGAATAATACCTTACCTGGGAAACTTTTGTGGAGTACTAGGCGGTAATTCCATGCTTCCATACAATTCCACATTACATATTGAGCAAGAGAGACCGCACCAGATCCCTAGATGAAATAGATGTTTCTTTTGGCCGCTTCCTGTTAATTATATCGAGATGATAAAATTGTAAGCGGGATGAAGTTCCCAAGGTAACGTTAAATTTTCACTTTCTGGAAATCCTGGAAAGTCTAAATCAAAATTAAACTAACAACGGTTAATTGTCTACGCGAAAACACACAAAAGGATGGAATCGTAGCGTAATTCATATATTTTCAGCGACTTTAAAAGCACCCTCTCGGTTATACCTAAATCTCTCACCGTTCATATATCATTTTAGTGGTAAAATTTTTACCGTGTACTTGTGCGGAATGAGGCATTAAGTAAATGCATATTTTTGTATAAAAATATACTTAACTGCCGAGTTTTAACATATATTCCACCCTATATCTCCTAACGCGAAAGCGCAACTATAAAGTATACACGTACATTCTAGCTGAGTTGCATTGGATTGCAGGAAACTTTAAAGTAAAATTGTAGACTTTCCGGTGTACTTATAAAAATTGAATTTCTCTTTGACGTGCTTAAATAATAGTTTGGTAATAAAGTGCCATTCTGCGCTTAAAACGAGTTAATTAATGTCACATAGAATGTTTAAATAGGAAACATTCTAAAAACGGTATAATAAAAGCGGCAAAGGAATTTTGCGGAAGATCAAAAATCCAACAGACATAAAGAAAATGGTAGACGGCTTCCAGGGAAAGATCAAAGACAAAAAGAAAAATGGAAAACAACACAAATAATATAGAGCAGTAGTAGTCGCGCCCCCCTTAAAATCCAAAAGTATATTCGCGGCCCCCTTAAAATCGTAAAATATTAACCTATTTTTATTTCTATTTTATGTATATACGGCAATCGCCATTTTACAATATACCGTGTGATTTTTTTACCGCGCAACATAGGAAATATGCATGGGGAACCGATACTTTCAATTCGTACTCCCATGTTCAATCTACACACAAGTAGGATAAATCCTTCCTTTGCTATTCTTATGATATGAACCAATTCGTTATTTGATATTATATTATTTTATAAATTATAACGAAGAGTTATTTTAAAGTCAGTTAATTGGGTCGAATGAAATTTGATAACCACCCTATTCCACATATCTCTACAATATAATATATGGCATAATAATATAACAAAGTGATTTACAATAAATATTCAAATAAGCTCTTGTTTTGATGTAAACAATATCTGAGTCTAATATAAAAGCCTTCAAACTATTAATGCTTGGGTGGAGTCTTTTATAAGTTTTAATTTTAAGATGACTCCACAAAAAAACATCGCATGGAGATCTGGCTGGCCAGTGAGTAAGTCCGCCGCGACTAATCCAATTCAGGCTACATTTCGTTTTATTGTATTTATCTAATCCAATGGTTCTGAAATGTATTAATTGAGTACTTCTTTACACTACGCCGTCTTGCTGAAAGCAGATTTCTTAATTTTCCCCAGAGACCTCTACTAGTACTGGAGCAACCACATCAATCAAAAGTTTTAAATATGTTTCCCTACTTTAATTAACAAGAATTTCTAAAGGCTCAATAATTTTGTCTGCTTAAATATTAATTTTGGTACTGCACCCTTGTCCAAAGATTAATTCTAGGTCGTTCTTGAGCCCAGTTTAGAGTATTTTGCCTTTGTTATTGAATGTAAATGTACACAAGTCGCTGAAGAAAATAGCAGCCAAGAAATTACGATCATTATTTGAAAGTTCCTGTATTTCCGCTCAGTCGTTATATTCGGTTATATTCGCTTATATGGGTTTTATAGAGATGGGAATGAAGTTTTTTAGCATGTATTTGGACAATTATATTCTCTGGCTAAACACCTTATGCTCGCATCAAGTTCCTAAAATCAACAATTCGAAGGTTCAGTGGTTATTATATATTATAAAACTTCACCCTAAACGGCTCCGTCAACTTAGCCCCCGAAATCCCTTATCGCACTCCTTTCCCGATTGTACATTCTTCAAAGAGTATGCGCACTTATTTTTTTTCATGATACGCATCCGGGATCTGAAAGCTATCGCATCAAAATTTGAATATGAATATTTCTTCACACGATTTTTTTAAACAATTTTTTTCATATTCTGTCGGCAGTAGCTATAAGCCATTGTATCCATTCAATTTAATTTAAAAAATATGAATTCGGGGGGCTGGGGTCAAAAATGTTTTTTTTTTTAATTTTTCTTGGTTGTGGGGGTGGCGCTAACTTCTAAATTGGTGGGGCCAGGTGGCGCTAACTCTGCGGAATCCAAATCGTATAAATAAATCTTTTAAAAATTCCCCCCGAAGTTTCAAACCCCCGTAACTGATTTTGTGACGCTAGGTAGCACTAGCTGAGGCCCTTGTGCAATAGAGCCATCCTATATATCCAAATCAATTTCCCGGCGCAGCCACCATTTTTCATAAGAATTAAATTTAATTGCAGATTTGATGAGTTGTGTTACTAATTATTCACCCTATTAATTTCTGTTTAGAAAAAAATATAACTAGAATACAAACGACCTTATTCTAAAAAATGGCAATAATAACAATTATATTACAAGTTACACTGAATTCACTACGTTTAAATTATTGTAAAAAATAATTTATAACTCGAGAAGACATTTATATAAATTTAAACAAATATCCACGACTTTCGTTTTGACGTGTTACCCTCATTACTTAGTAATTAATATTTGTTTAGATTTATATAACTGTCTTCTTACGTTATATAATATTTTTTGCAATAATTAATTGGGATTAAGACAATTTTTCAATTTAGTTAAATTATAGATTACTACGTAGTAACGGTCGTAACGCCTATACATAGAACAAGTTATTATTTTTTAATAAAACAGGGATAAGTCAGAAACTCCGCGAGAAAAATATGCTTTACAATTATTTTTCCTTGTAGAACCATATATTTGCATTATTACCTTATTCAACAAGGAACAGCTATTTATCTTCCACGCGAATTAGTTAAACTTTCAGGGATGAAGATATTACTCGCGTTGAAAACATTTAGGATCAACAATAAAATTATGTGGTCGTGTACAAAATTAAGTGCGTTTATTCCTTTCATTACTTTACAGATTCACCCTACTCATAATGCAAAAAAGTGGCCCTCTATGTAATTGTGTCGAGATTTATAATATTTAAAAGCCACTTCGTAAATTCATCATCGTACATAATTCGATGGGCGATTTATTATTCTTAAATTTCATCTATCGAGTGGGCGATCCGAGTTTAAAGAAATTAATTAAGTCGGGTCGAGCAAAAATGTACAAACATCCCTCGATTAGAAACGGAAAATGGGAATCGGTCGCTTACAATTTCATCAAGGCTGCAATTTCAATATTTATATTGGGCCCATTTGCATGTAATAGCAATCGATTTTTAAAAAGGGAAATTTCTTTTGGGAGCAAATATCTTGCCGGGGCCATGCCTAATTTCACATCACATTACTTCCCATGTCCGTATTTATATTATACTTCTTATATTTGATTAGATTTTTCGCGTTCGCTGATTTCAATGCGAAATGGTTTTTGTTCTTGCTTTGATATCTCAATTTCATTTTCGTCAATGGACTTAAGAACTTGGACGGGAAGAATTTCAAGTAGGTAATTATTAAAAAAATATAAATAAAAGACATGGAGATTTATGAAACTAAATTAATTGAATCAAATTGTGAATATGTGGACTTCAGGCGAGTATTAGTCGAATTAGAAAAAAAGGCTTGGGTTAAAGTAAGTGAATTTAAGTAAATTCATGTAAGGGCATCAAAAATATTTTAAGGGTACATAAATTTAAGATATTTGATGGTTTTTTTATGTGTGTAAGTAGACATTTTGTTCTGCGTGTTAGCGGACGATAAGTTCTTTGTTAATTTTGGTTAGCAAATTAAATTAGCGACAGGATCATACAGTGAACGTGTAGGAACATGGATCAATAGATATTATGATTAAGGGTTTAATAATATCCGAGAATGGAGTAAGGGCGGATGAACAGCATTTCGGTTAAAATAAGATGAGATGAAATCAACATATTTATTTTGAGTAATCGCATTTAAAGGCTTTAAAATTGTGCAGATGAAGCTCAAAAAGCTTTCAGCTTGCTGGTGACGTATGTAGGGCATGCAAATTACGTCACTCACTCTCATCATCCCATTGCCCATAGTTGGGCGCTACTTCACATACTATGGGACAAGATAGGCTCAAAGATACATGGCGATAATGGTTTTAGGATAATATTATCTCAAGTATTGAAAGGGTCTGTTCTAAATGTTCCAGAGTGACCGGTGGCGGCTATAGTCCCCGATAGCCCTCCAATGACCCCCTAAGCTCATATTGTATCGAGTAAGTTCGACGCCGTAATCGCAAATGTAACGTGCATTCCGTGGATGAATAATGAACGATTGCCACAAAATTTATTATGAGAAAACCAGTGGTCCAAGATATCTGGATTGATGACGTGCTGAAAGAAATAGTTGTGGATGTGTAACATGCATTATATGGACATGAATAAATGGGATGATTCTGTCACTATGATCTATGGCCTCTCGGACAAAACGAATCCTCGAACTGAACACTTGCTCCTATTATTCCGTTTCAAATCTGAAATTTCAGATTTCCACCACGTACAGGATCAACGCTTGCCGCCCTAAGGATACCCTACTTATTAATTCCAGTAATATAGGTACATATATGTATTTCTTAGCCGGGAAGTACGAAGTTGATTCCTCAGGCCAAATATAACTTTTCTAATTAAACACAAAGCTAAGCCTACCCACTGCATACATAATTGATTATGCAAAGTTAATTATAAAATAATTACTTGTTATTACACGAAAGTATACCAAAATCTCGAACGTTTAGACAAGGATCATTGCGTCGAAGCACTACACTTTTCTGAACCCGTAGTTTTCTAAATAACAGAAGGGGAGCTCTCGGGCCCGAGCAAGAGTTCAGAATGCCGAAATGCCCGAGCCGTTTAAATTATAATAACTGGAGTATCTTTATTACGGAAATTTGCAATGCAAAGACGTGTATCATGGTGGTTGGAGTATAACGAGAAGCCCTTTTCGTGACGGACTGCTGGAAGACTGGTTTTCTACGAAGAAAATATGCAATCCTCTCACTATTGAACCTGTACATGAATTAATGTCATAACGTTTTATTTTGTACCAGCTTAAAACTTCTACTAAATCTTAATTAACAAATTGTGCAATTGTAACTTTATCCGAAAGCTTTTACTTACTTCAGTGCAAATTGTTTAAATAATAAAAACCTTTTATTAACTGTAAATTTAATAAACTTGGAATTATTTAAGAACTATGTAACCAATGATAATAAACATGAGTTTATAAAGTACGCACCCCGCTGTGAGATACCATTTAATGTGCTCTAAATATTCCAAATGCGGTATCATGTTCATGCAAACAAATGTATTACTTCCAATAAAATCCATATTTCGTATTTCTAATAAAACCCGCGTGCTGCTGAGAATATTCCTTTAGTGCGGTGTAAACATATTGACGTCAGAATGTTTCTTGTGTACGAATATGCTACATAGAAACCATAAAGTAAAATAAAAATAAACTATTCTGAATTATTATACAGGATGGCAAATTACTTCACGCGGCATAGGAATTCCAACGGTAAATTTTTAAAATGTAAAAATTTGCTTACCTACTTATTTTAGACCAAAACTATAAATAAGTTTTCTGTAGAGAAAAAATGGTGATGTGACTATCATGTTACTTTCTCCGATTTGATGGTATAATAGTTATTTATATTTTCATGGCTTATTTTCAATTTAAACGTACATCGAGCGTTTCGCACGTTTGAAACGTCAAAATTATGAATGACAAATTATATTTCAAATTGTTGAATCTCCACCATCAGTTTACTCAAAAACTAAATAGATTTCGAAAAAACTTAATGTTTATAGGTTGTTCATTACGGCATTCTTTATTTTTATTATTAATATAAATTTGATGTAACTATTATCGATCAATATTATAAACCAAAATTTTTCTTAAGACAATGATTTGATGTTCATGTCTTTCTTTGTAATCTTCAATATTTGATGAATATTTTTCATATTTAAAAAAATATAGAAACAAAATAAACGGTTAAGGTAAGCACCCACTTCCAGTGTGCGATATTTTACCAACAGATTTTTAGTTCTTTGTATTGCCAAATAATTTGGTTAAAATAATTGAAAAAAAAATTGCACGACACAATACTTTGTAATGGAGGAAGTAAAACGTTCCCAAAATGTTTTGTAATAATCTGGTAGGTACTCTCATAAGTAATACGATAAATATTAAATATAAGTTACAGTAGAACGTCGATTATCCGAACGTCGATCAACCGTACTACCGCTCAACCGAACTATTACGCCCGCAAGTGTCTCGCGCATGCCTACCACCTCCCGCACTACAGTCCTCTCGCACTTGTCTCACCCTGTCACTTCCAAGTTGCCACTACTCGATTAACTAAATTTTACCGTTTGAAAGTAAACTCTCTGTTGTTATTAAAGATATATTATAAATAAATATGTTTTGCATTCACCTGTAAATAAATATGTATTTGCGAATTAGTACAGTTCGATTATCCGAAAAAAAACGGTCCCACGTCCCCCAATTAGTTCGGATAATCGACGTTCTACTGTATTAAATAAAACCGTTTCTGAAAATGCGTTATATTTGTTATTCAGAGGGCAAAATCGTTACTAAAATGGTGATGTGGTCGTCATGTTACTTTTTTCGATTTGGTATTATAACAGTCAATATTTATACTCTTACTATACTATTTTCAATTTAAATGTACATTTAAAGAGTGTTTTGTAGGATCCAATGATAGTGACATTTGAAACGTCGATATAATGAAAGATGAAAATGATAAATTGTATTTCAAATTCTAATACTTTAATCTTTGCCGTTAGTTTACTCCACAACTAATAAGAGTTCGATTTTTTTTTTAATTTGTTTATTGAGGCAATCTCAACAATCATTATTAATATAAATTTGATGTAACTGTTATCATTTCATAATTAACAAAAATAGAAAAAAAGAAATTAAAAAAAAATCAGTTTATTAAGGGTTCATGCCTATACAGTACGCTCCTAAAGAATGGAATATAGTCAGTAAAATCGAAAAAAAATATTTTTGCAAAAAATCCTCGAACACGTCGATTTTCTTTTATAAAAATACACATTTTTGCATGAAAGTCGATTTTCAGTCGTCATTTGTTTTTAAGTAATGACGTTATCTAATTTGTTTTTAAATGGCAAGCTCCTATTTTTGTTCTTGATTTTGAGAGATCTCTTCATTATCGAACTGGCAGTATAAAAATATTACCATCTTACATAAGAACTGTTTCGAGTAAATGATAATTGAAGATGAGAACTTGATATTTAGAGTTTTTGCAAAATGACCTTGTACCAGGGTTTCTTTCCAAACAAAAATGTTCTTGACCTTCCGTACAAACAATATAGTTTCAACAAGACGGCGCAACCCCGCACTATGCATGTTTTTTTGACAATTGCATTACGAATAGGTGGATTGGCAGGTGAGGACCGATAGAATAGCCCACGAAAGAGATGAATGCGCAAAATTAGCCTGGAAAATATTAAAAATGTTCAAGAAGAATATCTACAAGTTCGATAAAAAAAAACGGGCCTAGTGCGGGGATACGCCGTCTTACTGAAACCATATTGTATTATATCGTAGGTCAAGATCATTGCTGTTTGGAAAATGCTACAATTGCTGGAACAAGGTCATTTTGAAAAAATTCTAAATATCGGGTTCTCACCTTCAATTGTCATTTTCTCGCAAAATTTCTTATGTAAGATGGCAACATTTTTATACTTCCAGTTCGACAATGAAAAGATATCTCAAAATCAAGAATAAAAATAGGGGGTTGCCATTTAAAAACAAAATGGATGACGTCATTATTCAAAAACAAATGACAACTGAAAATCGACTTTCATACTAAAATGTGTATTTTTTATAAAAGAAAATCGACGTGTTCCAAGATTTTTTCCAAAAATATTTTATTTCGATTTTACTGACTATATTCCATACTTTAGGCGCGCACTGTATAGTCAGGAAGCCGAAAAATAGGTGATTTTTGGGATTTTTTTTTGCATTAAATATAAAACTCGTTTAAAATTGAGTTGATCTATGTGGTAGCACGTATTTTCATTAATGTAACATACATTTTATAATAAAAATATTAGCAATAAAAAATATATGGTCATCCTCTCCTGAAGGCCGTTAAAAGAAAAAGGTTTCGCGGTGATTATTTGAATTATCAGAAATCAAAGACAAAAGAAAATTTCTTTAATATATTAAAGTAACTAATGATTGAACGAATAGTTTGTTGATATATTGACCTATGACAAAACGGCGCACTATCAAAGTTAAAATTTTGATTTTTCATGAAAATATCGCTCGTTTTTCGCCAGGAAAAAAAATGTTTTTTCAATCACTGGCCTCTTATATTTATATTCGATGATTTCCCGAATTACGAAGTTATAATCTAATTAAATAAATAATGTATGAAGATTCTTATATTCGATGATTTCCCGAATTACGAAGTTATAATCTAATTAAATAAATAATGTATGAAGATTCTTCGTATATAGCTGAATCAAAAGTGTGAACATGCCTCCGACAGGGATCTGGAGGTTGGAGGTTCGATCCCTGTCGGAGGCATGTTCACACTTTTGATTCAGCTATATACGAAGAATCTTCATACATTATTTATTTAATAATCTTATATCGTAAATAAACGTTTCAAGTTTTAAAAAATCGGTGCAGTACTTTTTGAGATATCGTGGTCACCGTGTTAAAAATGAGGTTTTGAGAAAAACGCGTTCAAAGTTTCAAAACTTCCTTCGACTATGCGAACGGAGCGTACTTTCAACGCCTGTAACTTCGTCAATTTTAATCAGATTAATTACAACTTTTTAGGGAATATTCTTCAAACATAGTACTTACTGAAAATGTCAAAACAAAAAAAAAACAATAAACGCTTAAGGTAAAGACCCACTCTCGGTGTACGAAATTTTACAAAAAGAATTTCAGTTCTTCATATTGTCAAATAGGGCTGTTTAAAGTTTCAAGTCAATTCCTATATTCGTTTTTGAGATACAGTGCGCACAAACATAAACACACAACAGACACAAAAAAATATGCAAAAACTGTCGAAATCATCTCTTCAAAAGGATATTTCCAATTTAAAAAAATGAAATTTTTTTACAATCAAATGATTTCCCGTACTTCGTGACGGAGAAAGTAAAAATGCTAAACCCATTCATGCTGTCTTTTATTATTTTTTGTTTTTAGGTATCTAAAAAACCGTGAAAATTAGATCTTAAACTTAAAAAAAATAACTGTTGCCATGAAATTGCTTTAAGGGGTAATACCACCCATGGGGCGCTAAAATCATACCTAAGTTTGGGAATTTTTTTACAGCAAATAAATGGTTTTAATTAAATACCACAAAAAGCTCTTTTTGTGCTTGTATTTAAGTACAGAGAAATGTTTTTTGTCGTTTATAATTATTCGACTTTTTTTCGGGACGCCATTTTGCGTAAACGATATCTCCTAGATCGTTTAGGCTTGAGCAAAAAACGATACATTTTTTCGTTTTATATTGACTGAAGTTACAAAATACGTAGCGGTTTTAAAAAATATTGATTTGCTAAAAAATGACAGATAGTT
Organism: Ocypus olens; assembly: GCA_910593695.2. Classification (NCBI taxonomy): domain Eukaryota; kingdom Metazoa; phylum Arthropoda; class Insecta; order Coleoptera; family Staphylinidae; genus Ocypus; species Ocypus olens. Next base: position 18,368,591 of record OU343057.1, read on the forward strand.
TAATAAAAAGTACCATGTTTTGGTCAAAAATTTGATAGAAAAATTATGATTCTAAAAAGACTTTTCACTATTTCGAAAAATCCTACATGCTTTGTTGCATGACGTATAGGAGAAGAATTTCAAGTTAATCGGTTAAAAATTGTAAGAATAACGTTGTTCGCAAATTTGAAGTTAAACGCGTTTCAAGTTTTGGTCACTGATATCTTGCATATAACATTGAGGTGTGTTAATTTACTCATCACCACTCAGTTCTTCGTAAATGGAAATAGCTTCGAAAACTTCTGTATGCATTGCTGCTAATACTTATAATTAGCAACATCATTTGTGATCTTTATAATACTCGCGTAAAAAGACTTTCATTCAATCCGCTCTAGCAATATGATGCCGTTTCAATTTCGTTGTAAAAACTTTTGTATTCTATTCATAAGACTAATGATTTAGGAAAGAACAAGCTCAACTAATATTTTGAAGATTTTAGTTTTTTAGCTATTTTTGAGCTATATTTCAGAGAAAACAAAAATAAATCTTCGAAAATAATGCTAGTAGGGAAAGGAATTATTCTAATTTTATTCTGACCTTTTAAATTCAATAAGAGATACAAACCGAAATTATAAATTGTATATGGGAATTCCCTATGATGCGGGGCACAAGGTATATGAAATTACTAGATCCGCTCTTCAGCTATGATTTATTCAAGTGTAAACCTGAATTGTCTAAAACTTGAACATTAGTTATCTGATATAAACGTCATTGTTTGTTATTATGTATTTAAATTACTTATATTAATTGAATCTTTTAATATAAAATTTTAATAAAATGAATATTTTAATTTAAACTACATTCCCATTATACAGAAAATACAAGGAGTGATGTTAAACCTTGCGTGCTTGTGTACCTGGGGTATCTTGATTGAATTGCTTGACCACATCTGGAAAATGCGTTAAAGACGTGAACTGTTTTCTCTGTCCGATCTCGTAAAAGGGCCCGTAATATTAATATAGCGTGTAAACATGCAATATTTTATGCATACAACCCACCCTAAATTATTGCCCCGGCTATCCGTTTAATCATATCTGATAGTAGTATCCTGCGAAAGATTTTAATAGAACTACAACACCCTTATATACTAGTACCTGTACTCGTAATTAATGGCTAATTACGTGGAATAATGTGGTGAATCGATTACCAGCTAATAAATAATAAGCGATGCCTGCGAATTATTTGTATTCGAAGCAGAAGTTCTATTTTATTGAAGTGCCATGGGGACAATTCCCGGGCCGCTGTTTCTCGGCTATTTATGAAATATCAATTTTGAAAGATTTATTGGGCCAAGCGCCAATCCTCGGAATCTACATATCAAATATGTAGGACTAGGTACGTAGCCGAAAATTTATATTTGACCCGTTCTTAAAAATCCGGGGGAAACACGTACACTCCATCCGGATTCAGTCGCGACCTCGCGACCGGTTTCGTTCAGTTTCCGTGCGTCTATATTTATCAGGGTGGCCCTGATCCTCTCCCTGATAGAACAAACACTTTATTTCTCAGTGTGATATTAAAGTGATTCCTTGGGGCGTTATCCTGGCCATCTTAATGTGTTGATGAACCGGTCATTTCGCTGTGCCGTCAATGATAAGGGCGGAAGATGGGAAGATGGGAAGATGCGCTATCTCGGCGGTCGTGTGAGTTTATACGAGCCGGTGTGTGCTATGCGCTGTGCGAAACTATCATATCCTTTCCATGAATAGATCAGCCACTGAGAAGCTGCAGACTCATTTCAGGACGTCTTTATATTCCTCCTCTCAGACCGAATGATTAAATACGGATTTATTTTTCGCAACACGTAGTTAATCTGAGCTGCATGGAATGCTAAATTTTCCCCCCTTCAAGTCGTAAAATTATAAAGTACACGCAGTGCCAAGTCGTTTTAACCTTACGGCATAAATCATAACATAAGTCCGCAATCCAGATTTTCAGTAAAAATATATGCCCCGTCACCTCTGTGGATGATCTCTAGTTCATAACTATTGAGAAAGCAAATATCCCTAAAATCAATAATCCCTTCATGCCATCTTAAAACTCCCAACATTCTTCAAATTCACCCTCGTGCGTATATTGATTTGTCACTGCATTGTAACTAAATCGTAATATTGATTTATTTATTTACGGTACACCCTGTCTATAAACCAATAATAATATTCATTAAATACACAGAGTAATTAACACATAAAATGAAAGCAATAAGAATAAACACAACTCAATCACAAAATAAATACAAATCAATCGAACACAATAACTTTTTAAATGCAGGAAAAAAAAATTAAACATGGTACATGTAATCTATTATACACTGGTGGAAAAAAAATGAAACACTTGAAATTCGTGAAATTTCGACCATTTTCAAACCACCATAACTCGGCGTATTTTAAATCAATTTTGATTAACCTTTGAGGGCGAAAAACTTAAGCGTAACCCCTTCCGCCCCCCCCTCTACCACCCCTGTGAAAAAAAAGTATTTTTTGGAAACCATGTCCAACTTTGACGATGTCTACGGAGTTAAAAAATCTAGTATCACGGCTGATTGAAATTGAAATTTACATGTTATTATTACTATTACTGGTGAAATAAATTATTTTCTCAAGTTTCAAGAGTTCTGTCGACTTGACAAGTTATGGGTGTTTGGAACATAGTACATTTTGAGGTTTTTCGCTAACTCAGTGACTTTTCAACCAAATTTAATGATTCTTTCGGGAAAAAATCTCATTTTGGCTCTACTTTAAGGAGGTGAACTCAGATTGGAATGATCCATTTTCGAACCCTTCAACCCCTGAACAAGAAAAACAAGTTTTTGGGCAAAAAAAACGTCCAACTTTGGCAACGGGTAATTTTTAAATGGCCATAACTCGGCTTCCATCCAACCGATTTCGACGATCTTTTGAGAAATCAAAAGCAAAATGTGTCCTCTTTGAGAAAGTTTATCCCCTACTGAAGGATAGGGCTCTACGCCCCTCCAAACGAGTAAATAAAAAGACCACAAAATGCACTTTTTTTCAAACAGCCATAACTTTATGCCAAACCGCCGTAGGAACATCGTTTTTTTGAGTCCTGTACAGTTAATTGAACACATTTCAATGCCCTTTTGGTGGATCGAGTCGACACATTTGCCAAAGAAGGACGTTTTTTGCCCAAAAATGTGTTTTTTTTTTGTTCGGGGGTTTGAAAGATTCGAAAAGGTATTATTCCAATCTGAGTTTAGTCCCTTGAAGAAAAGCCTAAATGGGATTTTTTCCCGAAATAATCATCAAATTTGGTTAAAAAGTCACTGAGTTATGTGCGAGAAACCTCAAAATGCACTTTATTTTCAAACACCCATAACTTGGTGCCAAATCGTCGTAGGAACTTCGATCTTTGAGTCCTGCATAGGGCATTGATCAAATTTTAGTGCCTTTATGGTGGATTGAGACGACAAAAATTTTCCAACTCCGTATACATCGTCAAATTTGGACATGGTTTCCTGAAAAAAGCATTTTTTTTTCACAAGGTTGCTAGAGGGGGGGGGGAAGGGGTTACGCTTAAGTTCGTATGCATGACTTCAAAGAAGATACTTTAAAGTTTTTCGACCTCAAAATCGATTGAAAATACGCCGAGTTATGGCGGTTTGAAAATGGTCGAAATTTCACGAATTTCAAATGTTTTATTTTGTTTCCTTCAGTATATATTAAGTAAATTTTCATCCTGATCCTATTTAATTAAAGTATATACTCCTCATATTATCAATACACAGTATAACTCGATACGTTACATTCACTTGTTCTAAATCTTGGCCTTATTCAATACGATATTGAAAATCTATGGCTTGATATGTGACTCAAAAAAAGCAATAAAGAGAAATTAAAGAATGACATTGTACATATTTATGCATACCAATCCAACCACAATGGTCTATTAAACACCTTTCTCGATATTCCCAAAATAAATACTATTAGGGGTTTTTCCCACAATCAAATGAATAATCGATCGTCGATTATTTGTAATAATCGATTATACTATTAATCGATGCAATCAATTAATCAAAATAATCGATTAATCGATAAAAAAATACTCAATTAATGAAATAATCAGATAATCGATTAATTAAATAATCAAATAACCTTGAAAACTTGTAATAAGATTCCACTTATTTACTGCTTGCTAATTTAATAAATGTAATGCATAATATGGATATTTGATGGCTTAATCATCACATAATAGATTGATCGATTATTCGAATAGATTAATAGATTATTTTTCGAGTAGTAATCAAACAGTCGATTAATCGATTAATCGATTGTTTTGTGTATCTCTGGTGACAGTTAAGATCAATTTTACAATACTTACAATATATACATATATACAATATATATTACGTCTATGACAAACTTTGAAATAAGATAATAGATGAAAACACTTTTGTTTGCACAAATATCAAAATAGCTTTCAAATCAAAATCAAATCAAAAATTGCATCTTCAATCTCTGTACCAATAGATTGCGATTCCATATTTCCTCTTGGAAGAAAATCAAGGACACAGACAAATCAACAAAATCAAGTTTTTGATTTTGATAAATCGTTTAGTTTAAGAGCGCGGTATTTGATTTTGATGGTTTACTTTTCAAAATGTAGAGAATTTTGTGTTTTTTCTTGAATATTTAAAAAGTTTAATTTCGTAAATTTACAAGTTGTTTGATTTTAGCAAAGTTTAATAACATTTGGTTCAAATCTAGTAATAATCTTAAGTCACATTATTAATTTTCTTAGGCGATTTGTCATCGCGGATGACAGGTATTTAAAATGCATTCGCCCCCGCAACATGACCATCGCCCCACAAATGCGGATTGACAGAAAAACGCCCAATTTAAACGTCCATCGTCCACGTTGAGAAACACTGGTGTAGATGAACAAAACGGAACATAGGATTTTCAATGTTAATTTCTTTATATTTGAATATTATCTTCCCTGATTATTTTAGAGCAGACATGTAAATACATTGTTTGTAGAGTAAAAATGTCTGCATCAGTCATGCTATATTTTTGCATTTATAAAAACCCGAAAAAATTATAAAATAAAAATGATAATTTTCACGAAAATTGCCATGAAATTTAAAAAAATATATGTGCTGTTGATCTGTTTGCTTCTGTCAAATTGATTGAATACTTCTTAACTTTTTACAAATTTTTTGTTTAATAATGTATTGTATTCAAGAAAAAGTGCAAAGTTGTGGTAGGGTGGTAGCAGTTTTCGTAAAGTGCGGGATATATTTATTGTCAACTTTCCTAATCGACCAATTCCCTATTTTGCAAAGATCCAAAGATTAATTAATACACTTGAAACACTTGGCTCAGTATAACAAAATTCTAAGAGGACATCAAATGCAGCAAAATAATTTACCAATAAATGGCCAGGATGATGAGTTTAAGATTTTAGCTTCTGTTGTAAACGATCCAAACATAGGCTTAAGACAAATTGCTGACAAGTGTGGAATTCACTAAACGACTGCCCAAAAGAATTTAAAGAGAAATTTTTACTCGCACAAATACCAGTGCCTCCAAAACCTTTTACAACGTGATTCTGAAAATAGAGCAGAATTTTACTATAATAATTATAAATGATTATCTAATTTCTCTTTAATCCAAAATATGTATTCGCAAAGTAAATATGGCCATGCTTGATAACTCTCCAAATAACTCGACAGATAACTCCGTCATCGACTGGTCCTACGTCTAAGATGACAAAGAAGGAACGTTGTGCCCAATATACGAAGGTTAGAGTAGCCAGTTCCTAACCCTAAGCTTCGTACAGACGTGAACTCTATGCTGAACAACAAACGGAACACCTAGCAGAACGGCAAAAGGAATACCAAGATTTGCAGATTTGCAAATGCTACACATTTTGGCTCGTGAGCGCGTTCGATTCAACAGCGAATGTGTTTGCAGTTTGGCCTTGGCCATAAACAAAACGGCGAGTGTGCTAATTTTTCGTGATGCTAATTTATCCTGAGCTGATATTGCTTTTCTTAGTACACTATCCTGTTTATTATTTCTTTACCAAATTTTGTTTAATAAACACTTCAAATAGTAGGTGTCATTCTTGTGAAACTTTACTTCACTTACTACCAACATTTTCTACATTTCTTTGTATATATAAATGTCACAATCTTCGCTGCAGTTTCCAGACTTGTTTGCAAGAAAAAATCTGGGAACAAACTCGTTCGAACGATGACTCGGCGAAATGAATGTCTATTCTCTGTTGTTCCATTTGTCGTAGGCACAATATTCAGGTCTGTACGAATCTCTAGACGTAAATACCAACCCTTTGCGCCCCAGTGCAGAGGTGCACGCTGCGAACGGCCACAGCTAAACCACCGCGAACTGCCTTGGGCAAAACCGCTACCACGTAGAGTCAGTCATCCAGGAGAGACCTACGGTCTCGGACCGGGTGTCGGGAAAAGTTTAGTCGATAGGTACACCTCAGGTGAATCCGATCCTGCTCCATAATTAGGCCGCGTCTTTAGAACACTACTTTGTATAAACAAAATTAAAAGATAAGAAAATTTCATTTATTTGACTTGTGTTGGGTAATGGTTTTGCCAAATGTTAACAGCAGCACTGTGAAACGAATTTACACCAAAAGTCCAGAAAATGATTGTGTTTTGACAAAAGTAGTTTCCTCAACATACAAGAACTGCTAAAAGTGTAATTATTCCTGTAATTGATTTTAATAATATCCTTCGAAACCAAACTTTATTCTACCTATTGCAGATGATTAAAACAATGATGGCAAATGCACTATTTCATATCATAACTTAGTCAATACCCCATTACTGGAAATTAGACGAACTTTATCGTCACCATTGTTTCGTTAAGGCCTAATTAATAATCGGATAGACGACATCAATTTGGTATCACAATTAAATTTTCCATTTAAATGTTCCAAGGTTGAAATCCAGATGCGTTAAAACATTTGGATTTTCAACAGCGAAAACAAATATTCTAAATTATTCTTGTTTGGTTCGGTTGGCTAGATTTTGTAACGAAGTTCCTGAGCTTGATATGTTTAACACAACCCCGTCTGTGATCAGAAAGTGTGTAACTTTTGGCGCCAACTTATTGCATCTTATCGAATTGTTTTGTATTAATTTTATTATATAATTAAGTATTGTTAATTTTCTAATTAAGCCCATTAATATGGGATGCATAATCTGTTGAAAAATAAATCATTACTATTATTATAAGATAATGAAGCTACTATGTAACAAATTGAGTTTAAAAAGTGTTTAATTTAAAACTCAATCAAGTGAATTACGAATTTCATCAAAAATGTAGCAGTGTATCAACCATATCATCAATAACGTTTGATTCCTATCAATTCAATCAAGACCATTTCTGGATGTGCGAATTTAAAGCCAATAATAGTCGATGCGATTTTTCGTAAGAAACTCAATATCAGAAATTGTGTTTAATGCAATGCATGCTCTGATGTGGGAAATTAATTTGATTGACAATTGCTTGGAATGTTTAGTTGTGACGTTACCACGTGCATAATTTACTCCGTTAATGGTCTGAGAGATACAAATTACATACAATTGATTTTCAATACTACACATTATACGATATATTATATATATGGTTTAATAGTAAAACCAATTAAAAAATTATAATTTATAAAGATGCGACTTAATAAGTATACGTCAATAATCTGTCTCTAAATTATCTAATCTTATCGAAAGGCTCCACATTTATGAAGCATTTTGTTCTAATTGAGCAAACCACTTTGTATATTGGCCCAATTTGCATCGGTCCCTAATTTGAATATTTATGCTTCCTCCATCTTAATATCAAGACGAAATTGTGCATTTCAAACAAAATCAATAAACAAAACTGACACCCCTTCAAACCAGTCGACCCTTCACTCGGTTACATAACTTCAAAATTATACCGTGAATGTAGAAATTTATGAGCCATCCATCGCACGACTGTAGTAAACCATGTCTATTGTTTTAGAACTAATTTTTAATAAATACATTTATAGAATTATTAAGTTAAGGTAAAAGTTACAACTTCTATTCTTCTATTATAAATTGTATGATGTTTAAAGTGTAGTTTGTTTGCTGGTGGACAGGCGGAGGTGCGGTATTGCTAGAGTCTACATAAAGTTAAAATTGTTTATCCAACAAACAGTTACTACTCTAAACCGAGTTCATGTTGCTTTGATATTTTATAGTATAAATAATAATTGGACGAGAGTTGAAAGTAGAAATGAGGAGAAATATTGAATTAGAGGATTGCGCCGCGCGCACTGCTCATTGTCATAAAATAATTGATTATTAATGTATTGGAAGTTATTGGATGTACTGAATGTGGAAATGTTTATAGCGAAGGGCGATAAGAATTTCCAGTGTAGAAACTTTCGAATGGGAGGCGGCGGATACATAGGGCTATAAAAGGCGACAACAGTCGTTAAGGTGGAGGTGCGTTAACATAAGTGAGGTCCTAGGGATAAACTGGCCGGTATGAATGTCCGTGGAAATGGCTACAGTCTGCGGAAAATGTCGCAAACGTAGCAATTCCGAGGATGTAATAATCACGAAGTATTCGCGATTAACCGTTTTGAAGGATATTTATTGTCGGCTTAATTATATGCCGCCCTTAAGCAAGCCGTCACCCCCTGATCTATAACAGACGAAAATAAGAACGTGTAAACGGTCAAAATGAAATTCCTACTACATTTTAAAAGGGAATTAATTAAAAGTCAGAGAGTCTCTCACTCACTCGGCTCCCGGAATAATATCGTATTTATGCAGTCTAGAAAGTAGACATAAGCGGAAAATTGCCGTGGCCAACTCGTACTATTTGGTATTTGCAAACGAAACTAGAAATATGTTGCTCGGTATGCGGTGATCTGAAAATATTTTAGTTAGCCTCAATTAAGCAAACCCTGGCTGGAATATGAAACTCGCAACCTTCCATGTCAATAAGTTGATAAATTTCAGGGAGCGCAGTACGCTAAAGCTCAAACCAAACCTGGCCGCTATGTTGTGTTTGTTTATTCCTTTTTTTAATTCCAACCCAATCTGCAGCGTAAACTTGGTATGCAAGTTACAAGGGATTATACCTATCGCATTATGTTAATTTTAATGCCCTTTAACGTATTCGATTTAAATTGAGTTTAAGGACTAAATTGGTTCTCACACTTCGCGTTCAGTATTCCCTACAAACGAACAGAAAAGGCAGATTAACATTCCTGAAAGTAAAAATAAATTATAAACGTTTTCCTTGCGAAGAATATAAATTATTTAATATGTAGAGTAAACGGCGGTTTTTGCCTTATTACACGGAAAATATTTATCGCCCGAAAGTTCTGAAGATGTAACCGCATGAAGACATAATTGCCGCTTCCGATCACTCTAATTATATGTATGTGCGAGTTGCGTGTGTAACTACCAAGACGCATTTACTTCAGGAACAACTTTAATGTGCGCCATAAACATTCAAAAGTATAGTTATAGCAATCGCACAACATTCCCGATTTAAGCATTGCCCTCGTATTTAATAAGAAGTACGCTTTGTTACTATGTTACGTCATGCTTATTGCCCTCGTATTTAATAAGAAGTACGTTTTGTTACTATGTTACGTCATGCTAATGTTATGATCTATATTGTCCTGCTCCGGCATCTATTATACGATCCAACATTTAAACCGGAGCTCCGATCCGTTTTAATTATATAGCCTTCACTACGCCCCAGTGATGCTCATGTTTTACTAAATATTTCAAACCTAGTTTCAATGCTCGCAGTTATCCCCAGGGATCCACGACTACATTTATTTAATATATTATATACAGACTTAACATCTACCATATGCACTGAATTATCTATTATGCACTTGCATCCATTTTCATCTTCCAGTTTTAATTAAAAATCCTTATCAATGTAAGTTAAAGAAAAAGTAGTCCAAAATTATTCTACCGCTTCCTGAAATATTATTGATAACCTATAAATTGACGTCTATAACATTTAGAATATATCAACATACTATTCTCCAGTATTTCATGATATATTATCAGAACTTTTCAAAACAATACATCAAATAATTCATAAATCATACCACCTTTAGGAATTTCTCAATTTATTAGACGTGATGCAATTATATATTATTCAGAGTTTAAAATGTTATATTCGGCCTTTAAAAAATTGCTACATAAATCGGTATTACGTATCGTGGAAACAAGAAGGGGCAAAAAACGATGTTCACCATTGCCAGGCAGATAAGTTAGCGTCCATGCCGCCTCATGCCCAACTTTTTCCCCATTTTCCACGTTAGAAAACTCCTAGTGCGAAAACCGCGCGGTATTATTCCGAACAAATACGTTCCACAATTTACTTCGAGTCTTCAGCTTTTTAAAGCACTTTCAGGAAACTATTATCATCCAGAAACAAATATTACATACCGCACACAAAGTGCAAAAATACACGATGGTATTACATGATAATATTCTTTACACCCTTCCCATTTTACACAATTACACTCCATATAAATTTATTTCATATCATTATTATACATAACACATACAGCAATATTACGAGATATTATAGATTTATTATAACGTCATATAATAAAAATTATATCAAATATTTGATACAACGGGATGATCTATGGCAGCGGTCTCCAAGTGATCTTAACCCTCTGGGGTGCGCGCACCCCAGAGGATGCGTCAGAATATAAGAACATTTATTAAAAGTGAACAAATACTAACTTCAATTTTCAAATTACACAATTATAAACTCCTCAAACTTCATATAAAAGAAAAACTAAAACGATGGCGAGATTACACCTACTATTTATTTATGCTTTCTAGTATATGTTTTTGTGTAAACCTAAAGGTAAGTTCATTTTCTTGAACAGTATCTTCTTGGATTTGAAAAATATTTAGTAATTTTGGTGTAGGAAGTAAAATATTGATTGTGTTATTTCTCTCACCTAAAATTACATTTTCGTGTGTCATTTTCGCTAAATGTTTGTTTATGTTTTTTTTTAACAGAATGGCTGGTCGGAGCTTAAGAGATTATGAGTTTATTGAACAACTGTGTTTCCCTTTTTTTTAATTCCCTATAAATTAAGTGATTTTTTCACGTTTTTGAGCTTTTTTTATCCGCTCTCTACATATCATAATAGAAATTTTGATGAAAATTGTTAGTGTGCTACTAACAATAAGTTTTTTTATCAAAAAATGGGAATCCCCTATTTTCAATAATAAATGAAATACATTATAAACTTACTAAAGCAAAATTAGCTAAACTAAATTAAATTGCATTAAATTAAATTACAATGTGCTATAAATACAAATAATCACTTCATTACACGCATACGATTGGTCCGTTTATTGATGTGAGTTCTCGCCGGATCAATTTGTATTGTGTGCACGAGCGCGCCGTGCATTTTGTACATGCCCATGTAAGTGGGCGCAATAGCACCATTGATCAGTGGTGTATTGGAGGGGGAACGTGGAGGAACGACGTTCCGGCACCTTTTTTCAGAAACGGAACGCGTTTGTGTTTGTTTGCTTAAAATAAGATGATCTCCAAAAAAATTTCAGCAAGCTGCTTGTGAAAAGTCGCGGACTATTTTTTTTGCTCTCACTATGCGTTCCCTTACTTCTTATTTTACCAATACACCACTGCCATTAATGTACTTGTATTTACACCGAGTGCATCTTCTCCGTGAACAAACTATAAGCATACGACCAAGAGTGTTATTGTATGAAAAGTTAAGTCAAAATATATAAAATTACCCCTCAAAACGATTAAATAATTTGAAATTGTTAACTTAATGTCAAATAGTAATGATGGAGAATTAATAGATGCATTAAGTAAATCGTGAAGTGTGCATCGATCGGAAATGTGTTATTATGGAGTTAAATTGTGTTTAAGATGGTTCCCGTTACTTGGCAATATAATAATGAAAGATCACTCTGAATTTTTCAACTGTCACTAGTGTGCAACCACGGCTTGAAATAAACGCTTACAGAAAAATTGGTTGTGCGACATTGTCTTATTTCATGGAAGAGATTTTGGAACCGGAATTACCTTTAACTAACAAGTAATACCAGTGGCGGCTCGTGGAACATGTTGATGGTAGAGCCACTTATACAATATACCCACCTTCCCCTTTTTTGAAGAGAGAAAGAACGATTTATCTTCCTAGACCAAAGTAACTGGTGAAAATGTGTTATATAAGAAATAATTAAAAATTATTGCTGAGCTTGAAACTACTTAACTCTATATAACGAGCCGCCCCTGGTTATAACCCATGAAAAAATTATTGGAATTTAAGAAGTTGCTTATATCCTAAAAATATAATTATTTTTGAGTTGTATAGAATTATTTCAGAATTTTTAAACAATTTCTACCATTTTTTATATATTTTAGAAAAGGCTCAATTTTGAACGCAATTAAAAAATGCATGTTTAACAACGAACAGTTATAACCCATTAAAAAATTATTGGAATTTAGGAAGTTGATTATATTCTCAAAATATAATAATTTAGAAGTTGTTTGGAATTATTTTAGAATTTTTAAACAATTTCTACTATTTTTTATTTATTTTATAAAATGCTCAATTTTGAACGCAATTAAAAAATGCATGTTTAACTACGAACAGTTATAACCCAGTAAAAAATTATTGGAATTTAAGAAGTTGATTATATTCTCAAAATATAATAATTAAGGAGTTGTATAGAATTATTTCAGAATTTTTCAACAATTTTTAATACTTTTTATTTATTTTAGAAAATGCTCAATTTTGAACGCAATTAAAAAAAATGCATGTTTAACAACGAACAGTTATAACCCAGTAAAAAATTATTGGAATTTAAGAAGTTGATTATATTCTCAAAATATAATAATTAAGGAGTTGTATAGAATTATTTCAGAATTTTTCAACAATTTTTAATACTTTTTATTTATTTTAGAAAATGCTCAATTTTGAACGCAATTAAAAAAAATGCATGTTTAACAACGAACAGTTATAACCCAGTAAAAAATTATTGGAATTTAAGAAGTTGATTATATTCTCAAAATATAATAATTAAGGAGTTGTATAGAATTATTTCAGAATTTTTCAACAATTTTTAATACTTTTTATTTATTTTAGAAAATGCTCAATTTTGAACGCAATTAAAAAAAATGCATGTTTAACAACGAACAGTTATAACCCATTAAAAAATTGTTGGAGCTTAAAAAGTGGATTATATTTTCAAGATATAATAATTTGGGAGTTATATGAAATTATTTCAGAATTTTTAAACAATTTCTACTATTTTTTATTTATTTTAGAAAACGTACAATTTTAAACGCAATTGCCTGACACTAGAAATTCTCTAAAGCCACTAAAACAATATTTTATTTCACTTTCGGTGAAAGCAAGAAATACAAGAAAATCAAAACTTACGGAAAAGGAAAAACCTTTTGAGGCGTTTTGGGGGTTGAGATGTAACCTAGATGATGATTCTTTGCTTCCCTTATGGATTGTTGGGGCGGAATGGAGCGAAAAACACAAACACCACACACACAAATCCTGAAGATGTATCACAAAACAACGGGCACTAAAACTTTTGAAAATCAAAATTCCAAACCGGAACAAACGTCTTCCACGGCCGCGATCAACAAACTGAATTGATATCAACAGGTGAGCCGTGGATTGGTGATAAGAATTTAATGTCGCTCCGAGCGGAGAAAAAAATACGAATATTTTGATAATCCTCAATCGCCCGGGGCAGATTAAAAACTGGTCGAATTTTAACACGGAGGTCAAGATAAAATGAAGAACATTAGAAACACTGCTAATATTATAGTTCACGAGGATCTTAAGAAGTTGATTATATTCTTAAAATATAATGATTTGGGAGTTGTGTAGAATTATTGCAGAATTTGTAAACAAGTTATACAATTTTTTATTTGTTTTAAAAATACTCGATTTTGAACGCAATTAAAAAATGGATGTTTAACAACGAACAATTATTACCCATTAAAAAATTGTTGGAATTTAAGAAGTTGGTTATATTCTTAAAATATAATAATGTGGGAGTCGTGGAATTATTTCAGAATTTTTAAACAATTTCTTCTATTTTTTATTTATTTTAGAAAATGCTCAATTTTGAACGCAATTAAAAAATGCATGTTTAACTACGAACAGTTATAACCCACTAAAAAATAATTGTAATTTAAGAAGTTGCTTATATTCTTAAAATATGATAATTAAGGAGTTGTATAGAATTATTTCAGAATTTTCAAACAATTTTTAATACTTTTTATTTACTTTAAAAAATGCTCAATTTTGAACGCAATTAAAAAATGCATGTTTAAGTACGAACAGTTATAACCCATTAAAAAAATGTTAGAGTTAAGGAAGTTGATTATATTCTTAAAATATAATTTGGGAGCTGTATGGAATTATTTCAGAATTTTTAAACACTTTGTACTATTTTTTATTTATTTTAGAAAATGCGTAATTTTAAACGCAATTAAAAAATGCATGTTATAACCAGTGGCGTCTCGTAGAACATGTTGATGGTAGAGCCACTTATACAATATACCCCACCCCCCTCCTTTTTTAAAGAAAGAAAGTACGATTTATCTTAGTAGACCAAAGTAACAGCCGAAAAAATGTTTTATGAATTAATTAAAAATTCTTGCTGAGCTTGAAACTACAGGTAGTGCCATGGCTCTATATAACCTGCCCCTGAGTAATACCACTCATTTTGATAGACCTTGTAGTAGCTTGCAAGTCAAAATATGAGATATATTTGTATACGTTCCCTAGCGGACATTAAAAACACCCTCTTGAAAAAAATCGGTTTCATCTCCATTAGCGAATATCGGCTTAACAATAATATGATTGGATTTTAAAACAATAAAACAAATTTTTATATTTAAAAATTGAGGGGGACGAGGGAAATGGAAAAAAATTGGCATTTACGAAAAATTTGATTATGCTATTATAAGGTACATTAAAAGCCTTAATACTTTAATTTTTTTTTTCATTTACTATTTACTAATAATTTCTATAATATTATACAATACTAATATTAATTGCAATCATGCGTGTTTTAATAAATACCATCAAATCAACTTTTGTGAAGGCTGAAAGACCTCTGGTCAATTGCCTGCTAAGGTCATTTGTAAAAATGTCTCAATAAATAAACTTTTGTTTTGGGTTTTAAGAAAAAAATATTTCTATAAAGATCCAGTTTATCCGAGGATTTTCAATTCAATTCTTGTTTATCTCTAAAACAAAAAGTTTCCTTAAGACTATTTTTTGTATACAGCCTATTACTATATTTTTTAATAATAGCAACTTAAAAACAAAATAATTCTAATATTATCATAATTTATGGTGACTGCGCCGGGCCCATAAATATATTTAATTTAAATTAAGGCTTTAAAGAATGTATGTATACCAGAGATGAATAAAATAACTATTGAATTTCCAATTCTGGTTGTTTCAGGTATCACTAAAACGCATACCATCTTTCAACTAGTATTTTTAAGCATACTAAACAATAAGATTATACTTGTCTGACTTCTACGTATGAATAAATGGAAATAAAATAGAAGGGAACAAATAAAGTTTGTGTAAAAAAAGAAATAAAAAAAGTTGTCCACATCAAAAGTTATTCAAGTTTCTTATCTTACGTGATCTTAAGCAATTGTCGACTATAATAGATACATAGACAAAATTCCTAGAGCTGGCCACATGGACATGCATCCCAGGCCAAAAAAAAAAAAAAATAGGCAAAATTAGATGGAGATTTTGTAATATTCAACGGATACAAATATAACAAATATATTCACTGTACAATAATGAAAAAGTACAATGCAAATAATTCCTCTGAAAAGAAAACAATTTTAGCGACACAAATATCAAATTACTTCTTCAATTTTCAAGTATCGACCAAGTGCTTCATAAATTCGTTTTTTTTTTATTTTTAATTACTGTACATTTCAACAATAAAGTAAATATTGCTAACAACAATCATTAGTTTGTTTATTATTTCACGATATTGGATATTTTATTATTTGTCACAAATAGTTTTGTCAGCTAAAGAGTTATTTCAATCGAATTATTTATTTATTTAGATAATTTTCCTTGTTCCAATTTTGTAACCAATCAAATTACTCGCTTTGTGTACAACAGGGGCGGCTCGTTATATAGAGTCTAAGAGCCATGGCACCACCTGTAGTTTCAAGGTCAGCAAGAATTTTTAATTAATTCTTAAAACACTTTTTTGCCAGTCCGGGAAGATAAATCGTTCTTTATTTCTTCAAAAAACGGAGGGAGGTACCCCTATATAAGTGGCTCTACCATCAACATGTTCCGCGAGCCGTCACTGGCGTCATTTACCATATATTATGGTTTTATTCACACTACTATGGTGTACTTGCTTCTTCGCTATAGGTAATAAAAAAATCAGCAGCCTTGCACCTTGGCTGTTGTGTAGTATTTTATAGTCAAATCAGATCAAATCAAAGCAATTAATGAAAATTAAAACAGATAGAGTTTGCGAATGAAAAACTGATTGAGTCATTCCTAAAATAATTGTTTTGTGTACTACTCGTTAAAAAATGCATCCTTTCAATTAATACGACTTTATTATTAATATTATTACATATACTAATGAATAGTTACATCATAAGTACACACCGAGATAAATTATTTCATGCTTTGTTTTTATATAAAATTTCATGAGTGGATTTTGCTATTGAAATTAAAACCATAACACGAAAAATGTATTCCATAGTATCCAAATGAATTCTGTACATTTTTGTAATAAAGCTATTGATTAAAACCTTTATAGCGGAAATAGGTACCGGGTAATTAATTCCATCCAGTTAAGGCGAGTGTTAATTTTTGCAGGGCAAATAAAATTAATTAAGGCCCTTGCTTAGGTTGTTGCCGTCAGATAATAGGTGTCAAATATATACAATTAACACTTTTTTCAATTCGGATCATGTAGTTTTAATTAAGAAAGGTTAGGCCTTGGAATTTTTATTCCTTTTTCCTGTTCGATGGTCGTGACTGGGATTCTTTCGGCGCAACGGAATATCCCTTTGCACTTTCTAATTAAATATTTCTGCAAGTTTTAATTTTCCTTTAAGAATGCTGAAAAAAGTGAGGGACGAGGCAAGGAGGCAGGAAGGAGGGTGTGTTTTTATTTATTCCGCATTTATTGCGGCGGAAGTGTATCCGTAAAGTTTCAGCGGGCACCCTCGTGTATTAAATATCTTACAAAAGAATCTTATTAATAAAATCGAAGCATTTCATGCCCGGGAGAGGAGTCGTGTATTAATATTGCCTTCTACCCAGAATTTGCAGGCATGTTAAATTAAATCCCTAAACGTTTTACGTAACGTATTATGTCGAACATTTTGTACTCCGATGAGTTATTAATATCCAATCAAATTGATTATTAATATTGCGTCAGTGTTGCATATTTTATACCTTGTAATATTTTATATAATTTAATAAATGTTTTGTAAATTTAACCGCAAACAAATTGTCAAGTTTGTAGGGGCTGTCCAATTAGCTGGTTGTTTCAATCCCAATTAAAATTCGTTATTGAAAAACATTTTTTATTGCTTAACTGAGAATTTCATAAATTGCCACGGCATGATTTGTATTTAATTTTAAGAGATGAAATACAAAATAATTATGAAAAAAAAATTTACGATAATAATAGTATATTACAGTACAAGTAATGAAAGTTCAAATTTCGCTCACGCATAGACTCGTTTGCACACGAGCGCTAGGCGTTCACAAGTGCTGTAAAGCGTTTTGTTTAATGCTAATAAAATGTATAAAATAAAACGAGAAGAATATTTATTTCTGATATTACTCATTGAAGGTAGGCGTATCGTTATGCTATGCCGCAAATTAAAAATAACTGTCAATTATGTAACGATTGGCCAAATTTTAACGCTAAATGCGATAGTTTATTTAATTATGTACATAAATAACTCGATAATATTGTAATAATAGTTCCACTGGCATTACGGTGAGTGAAAGTAACATAAGAGTGAGTTTAAGCACTTTCACTCATTTCCTTAGCAACTGATTGAGTGGATAAAATCAAAGCTACCTTTTCGCGTATTTACGTAAGAAAGTTAAAGTTTTAATGGCAGGATTAAACAAAATTGTTTTACACGTAATGATTTTTTGAACAAAGTTAGTAAATTGGTATGCGTTGCTTTTAAATATAATTTGTCCTTTGATTTTACAGTGTGTGATTTTGTTTACAAGTTAACATTTGCTGTAACAATGAAGATGCTGTTTATTTACGTGAATATTTATAATTGGACGTGTTTGTTGAAATTTTAATACATTTGAGTCGTTATAGTCTGTCGATGTAGAGTTATAACTTGCTTTCAGGTTGGACTCCTGCTGAAGCATACAATGGGCCGCTGACGGTGTATTCAATACGTTTACGTCCCGATTACGGTTACGGCTACGATTCACTGAGCACGAATATCGTGTTTATTAGGGTAATTATTAATAATAATGAATTTGCTAACGAGGACAATAGGGGCTGGATTGCCGGTATAGAAACGAATTGTCGATATGTGCTTTTGAAAATTTAATTTAGAACAGTTTATTTATTCGAATATGCTTTTAATTCGTTCTGCCGAAAGAACTTGTGGGAGATTAAAAAAAGTAAGCGCAATAAATCACAAAATCAATCAGAAATAAAAGTCGGGTGGTTTTCCTAAAATGCTAATGCACAAGTTTGCGAAAGTTCTATTGCTCAAATTGGGGCCAAGTTTCATTTTCAGCTTGAGATGTTCACTATTGAGGGACACGAATTCAGATTACACTCCACGCTGCGTACAAGTATCTTTTATTTATGGTGCTGCATCAGAGGGCGTGAAAGTATTGCTGAAATTAACCGAACCGCTATGTTTTCTGGATTAAGGTTATTCCGTAAAGCCGATTACGGCCGCTTTAAATCTTGTCACCGCTACGCGCATCACACGTGAAATATAATACACAACTTGTTTATACCGCAGTGTCGCTACATCTTACAACCCCTACATAAGCACCCTCCAAATCCATAATTACATATATACCACTTTCAAATATTTCCCTCAATTATTTTCCTATTCATTATTATCACGGGAATTACGAAAATCCTATTCATACGTCTAGATAAATTAGTTTCGTGACCATAGAAAATTTAGATTTATATAGTAATTATAACAACGATAACCACTATCCAGGTTGTCGCTTTAATTTATTTTAAATTAATTTTCTTATTCAGGTTTAAAGAGCTTCAAATCAACAAAAACAAACATTACCTTGCATGCCTCTATGAACCGAAGTGATATAGAGGGTTATTCACTCTATACGGTATACGGCACGGAATATTGTGGCCAAAATACGTGACTATCAAAATTGTGCTTTTTAAATTTAACTGTATTATTTGTCATTTTTTGTCAATTCTAGAGAATAAATAAAGGCGAGTTAATTCAATACTCCCTATACCTATCGTATATGATGACAAACATACAGGGTGTTCCATTTATAAACACAACTTTGATACTTTTAGGGCTTTTGGAACATCCTGTATAATATGAAATTACTTTTAAAGAGTAACCATAATGGACCCCTATATATCCCAAATGTGAAACTTTTTAAAAGTCACGCATTTTCGCCACTATGCGTAAACGACCTTGTTTATAAAATTTTTTCACGCTCCATTAAAAATGATTTCGGCTTCACCAAAGACAATTGGCTTAGACCGGTGGTTTCTAAACTTATTATGTCCACGGACCCCCTCTTGTACAAAAACCTGACCACGTACCCCCAAGTAAAATAATTCTACACAACCACAAAATTGCAAAAATTACAAATTTAACTTTGATGTCTGAAATGGTGAAAGGTGAAGTAAAAACATAAGTTTTATGTACCTATCTATATTTATATTAAACTCAGGATGCAAAGGTTAGTACCAATTTATTTATTCCTATTTATTTTTTAGCAGTCATTGGATCGCAATTATTTATTTTTTATGGAACCTTCGCAGATCCAATGAAGTTATTTAATTTTCCAAAGACCTTGTTAGTGGTTCCCTAGAGGTTCCTCGGATGATTATAGATTAGTACTAGTATTAGTCTCGCAATAATACATTGCGTTTTAAAAAATCAAGTTTCACCACCGATCTTATAATTGGCGCAGTTGGTAGGATCTCCGAAGAAGCACCGCTGAGCCAAGGATTTTTTTCGTGACTACGATTAGACAATACCTATTACACCAGATCCACAGGCACTGCCTGGATGAATACCAGAGGATAACAGATGGACAGCGTAATCATTTGGTGAGTGACCAGTTTTTTAGAGGATTTTTATGCAATCAACGTATCCTACGACAAGCTCAAGTCTGACTATGATTCATCTTTCCCTGTAAATTCCCGAAAGTCCCCGGGGACTAAAAATCCCCTATTAAACGTAATAATTTTAACATTTCTAATAATTTAGAAACAATGGCTTTTAAAAGTTAATATCGTTTGTTCATAAAAAAAAACCTCAAGTGTGCCATGACTTTTTACTTTTAAAAATTTAAGTTGGCAGACATGTTAGGAATTGACATTTGAGGTTTTTTTTAATGAACATACTTTACTTAAACATGATTCCCGATTTTAACGGAGAGGTCAAACTCCTCTCTCGTTTCCTCGATATTTTATAGAATTTATTTACTAGGTTTTATATTCCCACGGTTCCAAACGATTTCCAAAATGTTTACTCTATTTCTAAAATTAAAGCTTCCGCCGCTAGAAATATCTCTACCAGTGTTATTACACTGGCGTGATTTAAAATCTGCTATACTTAGTGCGTATGGTAACAAACTATTTTAGTTCAAATTTTGAGATATGTAATTTAAAGATTAAAAATGCTACTACGCAATACTATAATCATTCTAAAACACCTCTTCTTCCAATTCTGGGATAATCGCACCTTAAAGCCCATCTTCGTTCGTTCTGTAGTTAGATTTTTTATTTCGGTAAAAAATAGAAAAATAATTGTACAAGTATAAAACCTTCAGGAGATATTCAGAATAGATGCTACTACGCAATACCATAATAATTCTACATCTCTTTTTCAAATTCTGAGATATTCGCACCTGAAAGTCCGTCTGTTTTTTTCTGTAGTTATTTTTTTTAATTCGGTAGAAAATAGAAAAACAATTACTACAATCATAAAACTTTCAGCAGATACTTAGAATAGATGCTACTACGCAATACCTTAATGATTCTAAAACGTCTCTGCTTCAAATTCTGAGATAATCGCGCCTGAAAGCCCGTCTGTTTTTTTTTCTGTAGTTACATTGTTTTTAATTCGGTAAAAAATAGAAAAACAACTGCTAGAAGTATAAAACTTTCAGGAGATACTCAGAATAGATGCTACTACGCAATACCATAATAACTCTCAAATATCTCTTCTTCCAATTCTGAGATAATCGCACCTGAAAGCCGGTCTGTTCTGTCTGTAGTGTTACATTTTTTTTAATTCGGTAAAAAATGGAAAAACAATTCCTACAATATAGAACTTTAAGGAGGTACTCAAAATAGACGCTACTACGCAATATGATAATAATTCTAAAACATTTCTTCTTCAAATTCTGAGATAATCGCACCTGAAAGCCCGTGTGTTTTTTTTCTGTAGTTACTTTTTTTTTAATTAGGTAAAAAATAGAAAAACAACTGCTACAAGCATAAATTTTTCAGAAGATATTCAGAATAGACGCTACTACGCAATATCACAATAATTCTAAAACATTTCTTCTTCAAATTCTGAGATAATCGCACCTGAAAGCCCGTGTGTTTTTTTTCTGTAGTTACTTTTTTTTTAATTCGGTAAAAAATAGAAAAACAACTGCTACAAGCATAAATTTTTCAGAAGATATTCAGAATAGACGCTACTACGCAATATCACAATAATTATAAAACATCTCTTCTTCAAATTCTGAGATAATCGCACCTGTTTTTTTTCTGTTGTTAATTTTTTTAAATTCGATAAAAAATAGAAAAATAATTGCTGCAAGCATACAACTTTCAGTATATATTCAGAATAGATCTGCAAACAACACAATCTCATTAAGATTTAATTGTTGTTTTACTTTTACAAATTGATGGACAAGCTTACATATCCACTCTTGCGACGTGAGTGGTTGCTGTCACTCATTTAAACAATAACAAGTCCCTAAACTATTGTTTTTACTTTCTACGTAATAAGTTCGGAAAAGAATTGTGATCTTGAAAATAAAAAATAAAAATTTCTTACTATGCGAAAGTTCGATTTTACAGGCTCTATTGGGATGCGAACGTATGGATTTGTGCGGGGAGACTGACAACAGCCAGAAAAAGCTAGTCCGGAAAATAAGTTTAGTGGTTTACGGCACCAGATGGCGCATTAGTATATCTGTCATATTTTCAATTTCAATGTGATAATTTACTGGAAATAACTATTTTTATCCTACTCTATACGAAAGTTTGATGTTAACGGCTCTATTGGGTCGCGAACATATGTATTTGCGCGGCGAGGCTCATATATACCAGGAAACGCCTATCCCGGCAAACCAATTTCACACGGTTGGCGCCAGAAGACGCACTCGTATATCTGTCATTACGGCTGTCATATTTGATAATTAATGGGAAATGAAGGTGAACACAAGTAATGAAGACTACTAATACAGCATCATCCGTTAATCACCATGGTCGTCCCCTGATGCCGTTCGGGAGATTTATATACACCGCGAAAAATCTTCCGCGGTGGAACGCGAATAGAAAACGTTGCTTGTGAACTCACAGCACATGTATACTTTTTTGTTTATGTGTGCTAAACTAACTATAACATGAAATAGTGTAACGTGAGTATAGACGTAAATAGAGAAACTCCGTCTATTGCCACAATATATTTACAACAATGTTAAATAAAGTTCACTATTTTCCTTCGGAAGAAAACTTTAACTTTCGTGTATTGGTACACAAATTACTATTAACGGAAATATCCATTTTGAGGTCCTTACAGACCGTTGCGACAATTTTTGGAATTCAAAATTTTGTGTCTGGTTGTGTGTGCTATATGTCAAAAATCACCAAATATCTTCAAATTAAACGTTGAACGTAAACCTCATTTGATAATCCTTAGAACTGGAAAGCTTTTAGTAACATTTCATTTGATTTAACCGTTTGTGTTTTTTCAATAATTTTTTTAATATGAAACATTTTGGAAAAAAACTTTAACAAATATTAAAGGTCTTTTTGTCATACTCAGGTCGATGCGAAGACATTTTGCCGAATGTCCAAACTGCGGACTCAAATTCGGTAGCGACGGCGTGTTTACGAATGACGCGATGTCGCTTAGTGTCGTTGCGGCACGGGTCGGCGTTTTGGTTACCGATGCAGTATTTTGGGCAGCGGCGGCTCGTGGATGTTCGGCGGTGAGGCAGCGGAAGAAAATTTGACCGCAAAAGCAACGAAATATTTGCTTCCTCTATTAGAGTAAGTAGTGCAGCACGAGCGGCATCTTTGTCTTTGCCTCACCTACGGAAAACCACGATCCGCCGCTGATTTTGGGCATGGCCGGAAGTACGGAATTCCGTATTTTGGCCTTTCGGTACTTTGTTCCGGACCCAAATCATGCCATTACTTTCTTTAAGATTTTTTAAATTGGCAACGTATGTAAATCGATTGAGATGTCCAAATATTACCGTATGATACGTAATACCGGGGGCACGTAATCAGGGGCAACGAAATCCCAAACATGCACGTTCAGCATTTTAAACTGAAACAAGCCGCTATAATTATATTAGAAATTAATGCCATAAGCGGCGCACTATATTTGTAATGACGCAGAGTCATGTCACGCATACAGAGAGCTGCTAATGGAAACATTAAACAAAATATCTCGTGGTGATTAAACAGCCATCAACGCAATTGGCCAATGTGTGAATATTGACAAATCGGCACTGCATCCCGACCACATCTCGAGGGACGTTGCTCATATGCGAACTGAAAACTGCACCCCAATTCACCAACCCGCGAATTCTCTTTACGAATATTTAATTGTTTGTGCATTGCATGAATGAATAAAATACCGCTTAGCCAGTTGGGCCATCAGTCCATCAAAAAACAGATCGAGAATTCAATTCTGAGAAATGCAGATCCTGTATAAATTAGGCAATTATAATTACTCTCGTGATTCAATTAAAATGCAAATGTGACTTTTTCAGTACACGTGGAGTGGCTAAGAAGAGATTCTGTAGCGGCGGTTGGCACGGATAAGTAGATTACATGGAGTTCCTTCTCAGTTTCGGGGAGGTTCCCCAGCTCAGCCGGCACCAGCGACCAATATCCAATTAGGATTATCCCCGACGTTTGATGTTATCGAATGAACGATTACAACGTGCGGAACGAACTACCCTGCATCACAGATTGATGAATACGGCCTAATTGAATAAGTGGACAACTTTAAAAACCACCACTCCTGAATTAAACATCCACTGTCATGGCCACAACAACAAACATAATACCGGTGAAGGCGTCTACTCGTTAGCCGGAAAGTTGGACCATCAGAATAACTAAAATCAATTCGATACAACGGGACATCCATCGATTCCTGCTATAAACTAATTCCACTTTAATTATTTAGAGAGAAACATCCACGCCCGGAACAGGTTTTACCTAAATTGCCAATGCTTTTATTAAATTAAACTTTCATTCAAATATGTTAACTGGATAATGAATGGAAAGCAAAATCTTAATAACCCTGTAGGCTTGATATTAAATTATATTTTTTAATACCACGGAGATCGCTGCTAAAAGAAGCAAAAAGCTAAAACTCATACTTTTAATACGATTTTTAAAACTGTCATGCCCTTCGTTTATTTCCGACAATTTGTACTTTAAAAATAGTATTTTATTCATAATAAGGGAATGAATTTAATACTCGCCCTTTACAAAGCGACCGTCAGAGATGAAATTGAAGTATGCGTTCGGCACGGATACTTTTCCCCAAGAGCAATATGGCATCGGGTTTTAAATTTATTATTGTTTTTTATTATTCCCTGTAATGTACGTTTCTCTAGTTCTCGATGGAATTTCATGAGTATTTCAATATTGTGTATAAGTCGCATTCCTGATGCTCACTGTATTGGAGAAAATCTTATTGTACGTGGCGCTGAATTGCGGACACAATTCCTAATTGTGACGTCACTTCCGCTCCCTGCAGGATTAGCTTTGCTGTAGGAAGCTTACGGTACAACAAAACAATGTGCCGCTATAAAATAGGCCGTCACCTCTGACTAACCAACCCTTCGGATTGAAAACGAACGTGCGCCAGGCACTAAAAACTGCCGTCGAGATTTACAACTTAACCAACAAACGCACACTGGGCACTGGAATTGATTTGTTCAGAAGTAATCAGGTCTAATGATACCTATAACGATTTTATTTAAATTATTAAACTGAAATGTATCGATTCCGTCTGTTATTTTTTGCATAATCTTCGCGAAATTAAACATTGATTGTAATAGAAATACGTGATAAACGATCCCATTCGACTATTAATAAAACAAGATTTATACGCGACATTCGAATTTATTATTATTAAAATAACGACACCTGATGATTAATGTTTAATCCGAATGGATTTCCAACTATATTTTTTTCTCTAATCGGCGCCCCGCTTCCGTCGCCCTTTCAATCCCTTTCAGCTGTGACATTCTCGGTCCATATTTATATTTGCTCTGGTAACTTCATTATTCTGCTATTCACTACCGTAATAGATGCAATATAATATGGAAAGTTTTCTAAATAGAATGATGTAAGTTTCGAGAGTCAATGGAATAAATTTTACTGGAAAATTTTAGGTGTAATTTGGTAGGAAAGTTCAAAAACAACTAGACTAACTTTAACAAGGCTTTAACTCTCCAACATACACCACCACCCTATATATTACCAGGACATAATGAGTGGGGGACAGTTCACATAAATATCTACTACACTTATTACAAAACTACACGCAATAAATCTAATTGTTTTATTATTATTCATTCGGCAGTAAACATAATGATATTACGAACATCAAATATTTACAGTTAATAACAAACTTTTAACGCACACTCGTCAGAAATGCATTACTTCAGTTGGATCCTAATATTTCACTTAATAATTTATATTTTTACTTTTTTTACCTTTTTAAGCGCATGTCATATTAACAAATAATTCGAACCTGAAAGTTTCTAGAATATGAATAATAAATACGTGCATGATATCATGTAACGACTATTCGATTTTTATACTTTAATAAATGTTGCTTACATGAAACTGAAAGTATAATTTTATTATTATTAGTTATAGAAATATCTTATATTAATAAACAAACCCGCCTCCACCGATATGTAAAATTTCGAGGTAGGAGCTAATGAAATAATTAATATTTTAAATTGAATTATTTCGTATATCTTTAGGTTAACCATAAAAGTTACATTTACACTCTTCCAAAAAATAACTTTAACTATCACTGTACAGGGCCGGTTCTACAGGGGGTCGCGGTAGTGCAAATGCACGAGTGCGGTCAAATTAACGAGCGGCCAAACTGCCACTTGCGGCTTTTTATACAAATGCAAATATGTATCTGTATAAAAAATTGTAACTACTTGTTTATACATAATTTACAACGGTGAACAAGTCAGCAGTTCAATACAATATGAACAATTTTCGATTTGGCTCTCATTTCTATCGAGAACGAAAAAATTAATTATACCGAAATAATAAATAAGTTCGTTTTGAAAAACAAAATAACAAGTACATTTATAAAACAATTTTATTGCAAATCTAATTTTCATATATACGGGGTGGTCCATCTTAGAAGAATCAGGCGTTTTATCTTTAGATTTACGAATATGAATTTTGGAACATTCAATAAATCCTCAATTTTACTGTCTCCCAATGGTGTTACAAACGTCGTTTTGAAAGACGATACACGTAGGCAAATTTTGACGTTTGAGTAATCAAAATCTAACAATGTACAGCTTTAGAAAAACCAAAATGGCAGGTTAATATGCACAATTATATCTTCACTTTATCAAATCCACAATTTTACTATCTTGCAGATGATTTACAAAAATCGGTCTAAATCGTTTTGAAAGCCGATCCACATTTATTATGATACACGTAGACAAATAATCCGACCATCCCTTCAAAAGTAATCCTTAAAAACTCGAACGCCGACGCCAAAAAAAAACAAACAAAAAACACAATTGAAGATTGAATTTTAATTATATACTTTACCCATATATTTGCAATAATTGCAATCTATTGGTTAACGGATTTTTAAAAGCATTCGATCAAATGCCATCGTGAAAAAACCGGAAAACCATTAAATGTCGAATTTTATTTTTACATACTTGAGTACAGTCAGAGAAAATACAAATGCGAAACTCGATCGGCGAGGAATGCTGCCGCATGTCGGTGCTTAGTTCGTTCCTGCTTAAAATCCATTTATGAGGTAATAAAAGGGTATCCCGAGATAAGATGGTCAAAATGCCACCCGACACAGATTTTTAAATAAATATGGAAATATTATTAGTTGTGCCCTTAAATCAAAGTAAAGTAAAGTAAAGTAAAATCAAATATATTATTGACCCAAATACCAAATTAGGTGAATTTTTTCAAGGTCATTGAGCGTTATTTACAATATTTAAAAAAATGTTTGAAAATAAAAAAAGAAAATTTGCCCACAAAAATGCCAAAAGAAGTCTTGAAAAAGAGTACTGAAAAAAATTGTCCCGAAAAAAATGCCAAAAAGAGTACTGGAAAAAATTGTCTTGAAAAAAAAAATACCAAAAAGAGTACTGAAAAAATTGTCCTGAAAAAAATGCCAATTGAGCACTGAAAAAAATTGTTTAAAAAAATGCCAAAAAGTACTGAAAAAAATTGTCTTGAAAAAAATGCCGAAAAGAGTACTGGAAAAAATTGTCCTGAACAAAATGCCAAAAAACGTACTGGAAAAAATTGTCTTGGAAAAAATGCCAAGAGTCTTAAGAGTACTAAAAAAAATTGTCCCCAAAAAATGCTAAAAAGTTTTGAAAAAGTGAACTAAAAAAAAAATGCCAAAAAGAGTACTGGAAAAATTGTCCTGAATAAAATGCCAAAAAGAGTACTGGAAAAAAATGTCTTGAATAAAATTCCGAAAAAAGTACTGGAAAAAATTGTCTTGGGAAAAATTCCAAAGAGTCTCAAGAGTCCAAAAAAAAATTGTCCCAAAAAAATGCTAAAGTCTCAAAAAAGTGAACTGAAAAAATGCCAAAAAGAGTACTGGAAAAAATTGTCCTGAATAAAATGCCAAAAATAGTAATGAAAAAAATTGTCCTGAATAAAATGCCAAAAAGAGTACTGGAAAAAATTGTCTTGGAAAAAATGCCAAAGAGTCTTAAGAGTACTAAAAAAATTTTTCCCAAAAAATGCTAAAAAGTCTTAAAAAAGTGAACTAAAAAAAATGCCAAAAAGAGTACTGGAAAAAATTGTCCTGAACAAAATGCCAAAAAGAGTACTGAAAAAAATTGTCTTGGAAAAAATTCGAGAGTCTTAAGAGTACTAAAAAAAATTGTCCCAAAAAAATTCTAAAAAGTCTTGAAAAAGTGAACTGAAAAAATGCCAAAAAGAGTACTAGAAAAAATTGTCTTGAAAAAAATTCCAAAGAGTTTTAAGAGTACTAAAAAAATTGGCCCGAAAAAATGCTTAAAAGTCTTGAAAAAGTGTAATTTAAAATTTTATTTCGTCATATGATTGCTATCAATAAATACCATCTATGTGACTTTTTTCACCTTCCAACGTTTGGTACGACAACTTCAAAAATTCGAATAACTAGTATTTTTACGATATTTTTTGTATATTTATCAACAGTTGAGTCATTTTATGTAAAATTATTATTAGTATTTCAGTAATTTATTTTCAGTTTCGTATAAACAACCCAATTTTTTGTCAAGATATGACCATGAAACCCTCGAAAAATGGGTTTTTGTTTTTAACCACTATAAAAATCTGAAAAAAATCATAAATATTTTTATCCTAAATACCAAATTAAGTAAATTTTTTCAAGGTAGCGAAAAAAATGGTTAAACTTAAAAAAAATAATACCCTAAATAAACTTTTATTTGGGTAAAAAATATATGTGAATTTTTCAGATTATTATAATAATTTTTAGTGTAAAATAAAATCTTATTTTTCGAGGGTTTCAAGGTCATATCTTGGCAAACATGGGGTAACATATTTATACGAAACTAATTTTATATAAAATTACTGTTCAATTGTTGATAAATATATTTTAAAAAATATCAAAATAAACATTTTAGTTATTCAAATTTTTGAAGACGACGCACCAAAAATTGGAAGATGAAAAAATCACAAATATGGCATTAACTGATAGAAATCATATAACGAAATAAAATTTTCTGTCAGTCGATCACTTAAGGGCGAGAAGTGAACTAGGCTTGTAAATTTTATTACTACTCATAATTGTTTTTAAGTGGGGACGGGTTTCGACTGAACTAAGCACCGACATGCGGCAGCATCTGTCGCCAATCGAGTTTCGCATTTATATTTTCTCTGACTGTACAACAAGATTTTTGAAGAATTTTTGACGAAATATGGTAAAAAAAATTAAGTTAGTTAGTTATTGAAGATCTAATTTCGGTTGTCCACTTTATATATAAATTTGTGATAATTGTAATCTGTTGGTTGTAGAAACAGCTATAGTAAAAAATCCAAAAAACTTTTTCACATAATCTAAATCTGTTAAATCTGTTTCAAGAGTACAATATACTTCGCGAAGACAAATCATGTCAATAATTTAAGAAATATCATCACCGAAAACATAACCGTTAGTGACTAAATGGTTAACACCAAAGCCAAAAAAAATTTGACTTTATCCATATATTTGAGAAAAATACAACCTATCGGTGAAAGAATTTTAAAAATATGTCTATTCGATGGTAAAAAATTCAGAAAATAATTGAAGGTCGAATTTAATTTTTTTACCCTATATGTATTTCCTTGATTAGTAAAACACGTTTTTTGCAGAATTATCGACATCCGATCATCCGTTTAAGAGTAATCCTTAAAATATCGAAAACAATTGAAGATTGAATTTCGGATTTACACCGTACCATATATTTGTCATAATTGCAATTTATTCATTAAAACATTTTCAAAACCTGGTCATCCCTTTAAAAATGAATATTAAGAAACTTAGGAATAATTGAATAAATTGAGTACAGTGTTTTCTTTTTGGTACCCTTTGTGCTTGTGGAGTTGGATTGTAATTATTATTTTGTAATTATTTTGTTTTTCTATTTGGAATGATGAAAAAAGAAAGGTTTAAACGCAGACATTTCTGTCACGGAGAAGTTTGCATAAATTTGGGTAATTGTAAATAATATTTATTTAGTGCTATAAGACATACGTCCTTACACAAGTCAATACAATGGTTACATCAAATGCTTCCAAATCGTATATAGAACGATAAAGATACAAATTAAATATACAATATATACAAAGCGAAAATTTACAACATTTAGGATAGAATAATGGATATAAATCAAATAATATTTGCATACATTAAATCTAAGTTATGCAATAATAACAAAAGAAGATACATAGAATTTTTACATTTTGAGACTTATATTTAAAAGCTTTTTACATATTCGTCAAAAGAGTAGAACGCTTCTTTAATAGGTAGTTTTTGTACCAGTGTTTGTACTGTTTCAGACTCACTATTCAATCTGTCGAAATAAACCTATAATTCACACAGCCATTTTTGAAAAAAGATCAGCTATCTGTTTCTTTTGATTTTCAATTTCAGAAAACTAATTCCATTAACAAAATTCAGAACAATAACTTTTCCACGCATCCACGCAATTGTTTAACACAGTTCAATGGAAAAACAGCGTATTCAAAATTTAGACAACACCATAATATCTTTAAATATTTGTTTTATACATTATTGTAAAACATAACATTATATTGACTAAAAGATTATATACCATTTGTAAAAGGACGGTTAATCTTATGGTCTACTCATGGCGAGAGATTTTATTCAACAGAATTGAAAAATTCACAAAATTAACAAATTATTCATTCAATTATTCAACAGTTAATTATTTTCATTTAATCACTTACCAACCGTCGGAACCATCTTCATAACTAATAATTAAAATAAATTTTCGTTAATCCAATTAACACACTAAAACATGTGAACACTCACTCGGTCGAAGATGAACTGCCGGATTAAACGATTTTCAATGATTAAAGAGAGGTAACTATATGTACATCTTTGCCTCTCTTATGTATGAATTGAAATTAATTTAATTCGGAGCTGCATCGTAGATAAGCTTTGATAGCAGGTGAAGAATGCGTTTTTTTTGTGGTTGCTAGTTGCCTCCGGGGAAAGGTCAGATGATTAGGCTGTTCGCACCTGGCGACGTTTTCCAGTTCCGTCAGTGAGTTCGGTGTTTTAGATTGTGACAGTGCGGTGCAGTGTTGTTTAGGAATATTAATTTTTGAGTCAAATTTGAAGGATGGATGAGGGGCAGTTGTCGTCTTATTGTCTTACAGACATCATTTCACTAAGGTAAGTGTATAGAGCTTATTAATTGGAAATTTATCATTTACTGGAACACGTTTTATTTTCTCAAATGATTAATATTCGATCGCGTTGGACGATTTTAATAATTCAAACAGCAAAATGTAATGCCAATTTTATTTTTCTAAACTGGTTAAAGTAACGATTTCTGTAACCATTGCTAACAAATTTGATTTCTATGTAGGCTTCAAACAGTTATATTTTATTTCAATTGGTAACCAACTCACTTGAATGTTTAAAAAAAATGATTTTTGAAGGTGTTCATTCAACATAAATAAATTAATGATTTTTTCGCCCCTACAAGCGAAAATATATTTTTCATAGCATGCAACTTGGAAACTTTTTTTTAAGTAAATCGTTTGAAAGTCACAGTATTTTCGAACATAACGATTTTAAATTAATCACGTATATTTTAAATTGTTTTCACTCTTTCTTACAATTTTATCTGCTATCAGAACCAGAGGCTAATCCAGGGGGTAACTCTAAACAAATATTTATTGACATTTTCGTAAAGTTCACGACACAATTGCCCCCTTTGATTTATAATTATAGACCAAAAATGACAATAAATTTCTAAAAATATAATGTTTTAAAAAATATTTTTTGGCAATCTTTAATATTTTTCTAATACATATTATTCATATTTAAAAAATTATCGGAGAAGAACAAAAAACTGTTGAGGTTCCCATGTACGAAATTTTACCAAAAGCTTTTCAGTTCTACGGACTGTCAAATAAAGCTTCTGTTCAAAATTTCATACTAATTCTTGTATTAATTATTATAGATAAAGTGTGCACATACAGACACACACACACAGACACAATTTTCTTACAGAAATCGTTAAAATCGCCTCTAGGAATCTCAAAACGGATATTTCCTTTAAAAATATTTGCATTAAAACCAGAAGTATAACAATACAAGCCAAGGAGCCATGGCACTACTTGTAGTTTCAAGCTCAGCAAGATTTTTTAATAAATTCACAACAATTTTTCGACAGTTACTTTGGTTTAGGTAGATAAATCGTTCTTTCTTTCTTCAAAAAGGAGGGGGTGCGGTATATTATATAAGTGACTTTACCATCATGTTCCACGAGCCACCTCTGGTTATAACTGTTCGTAGTGAAACATGCATTTTTTAATTGCGTTCAAAATTGAGCATTTTCTAAAATAAATAAAAAATATTAAAAATTGTTTAAAAATTCTGAAATAATTCTATACAATTCCTTAAGTATTATATTTTAAGAATATAATCGACTTCTTAAATTCCAATAATTTGTTAATGGGTTATAACTGTTCGTTGTTAAACATTCATTTTTTAATTGCGTTCAAAATTGAGCATTTTCTAAAATAAATAAAAAATATTAAAAATTGTTTAAAAATTCTGAAATAATTCTATACAGCTCCTTAATTATCATATTTTGAATATATAATGAACTTCTTAAATTCCAGTATTTTTTTACTAGGTTATAACTGTTCGTAATTAAACATGCATTTTTTAATTGCGTTCAAAATTGACCAATTTCTAAAATAAATAAAAAATTGTAGAAATTTTTTAAAAATTCTGAAATTATTCCACTCAACTCCCACATTATTATATTTTAAGAATATAACCAACTTCTTAAACTCCAACAATTTTTTAATGGGTTATAACTGTTCGTTGTTAAACATGCATTTTTTAATTGCATTAAAAATTGAGCATTTTTGAAAATAAATAAGTGTTAAAAATCGTTTAAAAATTTTGAAATAATTCTATACAACTCCTTAATTATCATATTTTGAGAATATAATGAACTTCTTAAATTCCAATAATTTTTACTGGGTTATAACTGTTCAGAGGTAAACATGCATTTTTTAATTGCGTTCAAAATTGAGCATATTCTAAAATAAATAAAAAATAGTAGAAATTGTTTAAAAATTCTGAAATAATTCCACAACTCCCACATTATTATATTTTAAGAATATAACCATCTCCTTAAATTCCAACAATTTTTTAGAGGGTAATAACTGTTCGTTGTTAAACATGCATTTTTTAATTGAGTTAAAAATCTTGTATTTTTAAAACAAATAAAAAATAGTATAACTTGTTTAAAAATTCTGAAATAATTCTTCACAACTCCCAAATCATTAAATTTTAAGAATATAATAAACTTCTTAAGATCCTTATGAAATATATAATTAGCAGTGTTTCTAATGTTCTTCATCTTATCTCGACCTCCGTGTTAAAATTCGACCAGTTTTTAATCTGCCCCGGGCGATTGAAGATTATCAAAATATTAGAATTTTTTTCTCCGCTCGGAACGACATTAAATTCTTATCACCAATCCACGGCTCGCCTGTTGATATCAATTCAGTTTGTTGATCGCGGCCGCGGAAGACGTTTGTTCTGGTTCGGAATTTTGATTTTTCAAAAGTTTTAGTGCCCGTTGTGTTGTGATACATCTTCAGGATTTGTGTGTGTTGGTGTTTGTGTTTTCCGCTCCATTCCGCCCCAACAATCCGTGAGGGAAGCAAAGAATCATCATCTAGGTTACATCTTAACCGCCAAAACGCCTCGAAAGGTTTTTCCTTTTTCGTAAGTTTTGATTTTCTTGTATTTCTTGCTTTCACCGAAAGTGAAATAAAGTGTTGTTTCAGTGGCTTTAGACAATTTCAAGTGTCTTGCAACTGCGTTTAAAATTGCTCATTTTCTAAAATAAATAAAAAATAGTAGAAATTGTTTAAAAATTCTGAAATAATTATATACAACTCAAAAATTATTATAGTTTGGGAATATAATCAACTTCTTGAAGTACAATAATTTTTTAATGTGTTATAACTCATTGTTTTTAAAAGTACATTTTTAAAATTGCGTTCAAAATTGAGCATTTTATAAAATAAATAAAAAATGGTAGACATTGCTTAAAAAATCTGAATTAATTCTATACAAAAAAATGTATTTTGAGAATATAATTAACTACGTAAATTCGAATAATTTTTTAAAGGGTTTTAACTGTTCGTTTTTAAACGTGCATTTTTAATTGCGTTAAAAATTGAGCATTTTCTAAAATAAATAAAAAATATTAAAAATTGTTTAAGAATATTGAAATAATTCTATACAACTCCTTAATTATTATATTTTAAGAATATAATGAACTTCTTAAATTCCACTATTTTTTTAGTGGGTTATAATCAGATGCGGCTCTTTATATAGAGCCAAGTAGCCATGGCACTACCTGTATATTCAAGCTCAGCGAGAATTTTTAATTAATTATTAAAACACTTT
This sequence comes from Ocypus olens, assembly GCA_910593695.2. Classification (NCBI taxonomy): domain Eukaryota; kingdom Metazoa; phylum Arthropoda; class Insecta; order Coleoptera; family Staphylinidae; genus Ocypus; species Ocypus olens. The sequence goes on from OU343057.1 coordinate 18,403,582, forward strand.
TTCGCCAGTTACTTTGGTCTAGGAAGATAAATCGTTCTTTATTTCTTTAAAAAAGAAGGGAGGTGGGGGGGGGGTATATTGTATAAGTGGCTCTACCATCAACATGTTACACGAGCCGCCACTGTACCAATCTATACGAAAGATTCGGTGATGTACTCTTCATACTTATTTTTTTTACCAGGAATTCTTTCAAGTTTAATTTATATTTTGCGAACCTAGTAGGGATGGGCGATATTTCACGTATCTGTGATTTTTCAATGGTATTGAAAAATCGCAGGTCGTATCTGTAATTTCACTGCTACTTAAAATCACTGCTACTTAAAATAACTGCTACTTAAAATCACTGCTACTTAAAATCACTGTTACTTAAAATCGCTGCTACTTTAAATCACTGCTACTTTAAATCACTGAAAAACTGTGATTGCTACTTAAACTGTTACTGTTACTTAAAACATAATTGTAGTACAAGGTGGCATTTCTAATGGTATATTCTGTAACAAGGTTAGAATGGAAATTCGATGCGAGTGGAATATTTCGAGCGCGAGCCGTAAGGCGAGCGCGAGGAACCACGAGCATCTGAATTTCCATTCTTACCGAGTATCAGATTATACTTTCTCCTCGACCAGATAAAATAGACTAATACAATAATGAACACAAAGAACTTACGTTTTATCACGTTTGTGGTTATGTTTATAGTATTTTGACAATTGTGATATCCAAGGCTAATTGTTTTATTCGAAACGATGTGAGAATATTCATTCTATCCCTTGTTATGGAATGAATTACATGCAAAACACATAAGCGCATAGTGTTTTGTTCCATAACAAGAGTGAGAATGTATAAGTTCTATAATCAAAATTGATTTCAGAATGCTTAAATTCTATGGTGGTCGTGGAGAAATATTATTTCATATTCACTACTTTATTCTCCCATTTTTGCAGGATATCCTATTTAAATTTTGAATAAATATTTAATAAGAAAGACAAATATTTATAAAATGCCATAGTATACCATATAAAATGAAATAAATTACAACTTATGTACTAACAATTATTAATTAAATAATTGAAATTTTATAAAAACGAAAAAATTAGCTTGCCCGGCATGGAATTGAACCACAAACTCGCTGTGATCGAAAGTGATAAGTCACAATAAAAATTTGTATAAAAGAAATGAAAAAATCCATATCTCCATTAAAAACTGTGGCATTTACAAAAACCAAATTTATTTTGAATAAGCGATACTTCGAAATTTTTTTATGGAATTTTGTCTGCGCATTTTATATTTTTTAAAAATTTCTTAAAATCCATATCTAAATTAAAAATTGTTGAATTTACAAAAACCAAATTAATTTTTAATATTTTTAATAAGCGATTCTTCGACCATTGAGGATATTGTTTTAAGAAATTTTTTCTACGCGTTTTATATTTTTTTCTGCGATGTTTTCATTCAAGTGCTCAAAAAATTAAAACGAAAATCTTCAAAAATCCATATCTCTATTGAAAATTGTTGAATTTACAAAAACCAAATTGATTTTGAATCAGCGATACCTCGACCATTGAGGATGATTTTTTATGGAATTTTGTCTGCGCGTTTTATATGTTTTCTGCGGTTTTTATTAAAGTGCTCAAAAAAATAAAATTAAAATTTTCAAAAATTCAAATCTCTATTAAAAATTGTTGAATTTACAAAAACCAAATTAATGTTGAATAAGCGATACTTCGACCATTGAGGATATTGTTTTATGGAATTTTGTCCGCGATGTTTTCATTCAAGTGCTCGAAAAAATAAAATTAAAATTTTCAAAAATCCATATCTCTATTAAAAATTGTTGAAATTACAAAAACCAAATTAATTTTGAATAAGCGATTCTTCAACCATTGAGGATATTGTTTTAAGGAATTTTTTCTACGCGTTTTATATTTTTTTCTGCGATGTTTTCATTCAAGTGCTCAAAAAATTAAAACGAAAATCTTCAAAAATCCATATCTCTATTGAAAATTGTTGAATTTATAAAAACCAAATTGATTTTGAATAAGCGATACCTCGACCATTGAAGATATTTTTTATGGAATTTTGACTGCGCGTTTTATATTTCTTCTGCGATGATTTCATTCAAGTGCTCAAAAAAATAAAATAAACATTTTCAAATTTTATTTTATCTTCGTTACTCGCTGCCAAGATGATAGCGGTGTCATCTGCAAAATTGATCATGTAGCCCTCATTAAAAAATTCTTTTAAGTCATAATAAATAGGAGAAACAAAATTGAACCTTACACGATATTTAAATTATGTTTGCTTGACGTAGTTTGGTTAATTTTGACATATAATTCCCGATCGCTTAGAAATGATTTAATGAGTGATAGTGTGTTGCCATGGATACCTAACGCAAACAACTTTTCACACACAAATTTCGATTCAATCGTATCAAACGCCCGAGAAAAGTCATAAAACAGAGTTACGACACATTCGCTTCTTGGGACAGAGCTTAGTGGGTAGCGTTCCTGCTTACTGATCTCGACTTCCTGGGTTTGATTCTCATCAGAGCGGTCACTTTTTGGAAACAAAAGATGGATGTGTTGTGGTTGTCCCATTTTCAATAAATAATGAATTATTATTAAACCAAAAACGGTAAAAAAAGGGTTTTTGAAAAAAAAAAAAATTTTAAGTCGGAATAATGTTTGTATGCCTATATTTTCTGTTTATTTATGGATAACTATAAACCGCACTTGGGTTTTAATAATAATAATGGACATTTATTGCCCAACATGAATATATTTGAAATTACACGGAAATTGTTAGAAAATTAACTACGAGATCTATCCTGGATTTGAATGCAGACTACGAGTTATCTCGTAAAGGAAATTGTTCCTGATAACTGGCTATCGATATTAGATATTTTTGACAATTAAAATGTATACATCTACTTGCCAGACAGCACACATTGAAAGCCAAAAATCAAGGATATCAAGAAAGCGTTTTACGTAGATAGTCAAAATATCTAATCATCCTTCTAGAAATCTCTTTTTTATTTACTTCTTCTCAAAGAGTCTCTCAATGGTCTCGTTCGACCAAAGTTTGGTGTAAATTTTTCAGTTCTGTTTAATTATGTATAAAAGCGGTCATAATCATTCTCATGATCTTCACACTCTTCAATTGCCCTCAGTGGCGTATTCATAGGGGTTCCGCGGGTGCCGCGGAACAAAAAGTGCCCAAATGCGCAACAAAAATAGAAACAAACAAAAAGTTAATTTTTAAAATATATAAAATCATGCATTATTCATGACAAATGGGTGCAAATAGAATTCGAAAAGAAGTTTTGTTTTGGTCTCTAATTTTGGAACGTGTTATTGAGGTTACTCTTACTTTGGTGTCCTCAAAACTTTTATTTTGCGGTCATGATGAGAACAATAACTCAAAAAGTGTTTTCATATACATTATTAAAATATTATCCAAGTACCATCCAATCTTGGGTAATTGATTAGAAAATAGAAATAAACATTCATTTACATATTTGAGCCACATTATTCAGAATGAGATAATAATTTGCTAGGAAACCAAATTAGAAGTCATTTAATATAATTTAATTCATAAAGTCAGCCACTTATAAATTGAAATTACCGATGACCTCTCAAAAGTAGATCAAATAAATATTATTTGTCGATATATCAAAATAAAATAATAATGAATCGTTTTTAGGTTTTATTTCAATTGAAAATCAATCATCAAAAATCATTTTTATTGTTAATAAAGCCCGTTAGAACATTCGTGGCCAAAAATATCGTAGCTAAACTAGACCCAACAATGACGTTTTCTTTTTGGAAAACACGATATTTCCTAATAGTTTCAATAAAAATTATTTAAATGAAAATGAAAAATATCTCTCTAAAAACCTGTTAGAATATTTGTAGGTATAATGTCAATTCTAAACTACGCTTAACAATGAGTTTTGATTTTTTAAATTGTTTCGCTAAGACATAATAAGACATCTTATCAAAAAATCAGGGTAAATCCTAAGTTAAAAGCTTACTGTTAATACTATAGAATCACTTCTGTTTGATTAATTATTAGTTTCTATCCACTTTCGGCAAATAAATAGAGATTACTTAGAAATTGAGTAAATATAAAAATGGTGGAGGCGCCGGACTCTTGGCTGAAATTTATGGCTAACTGGCCAATTGGTGAACGAGTAAATTTCCCTAATTTTCTTGAAAAGCCCTCGATTAATTTTAATATTATTTTTGCAAAATATTGCAGACAGGTGGAGCTATAAAACAAAAAAAGAATCCGAAAAGAAATTATCACAAGTTTTTCTCCACATTGTGCTGCCTTGCAAAATTCTAACTCTAATAAGTTTCCTTAATTTCTCCAGAAACCCCTCGATGAATTTAAACAAAACTTTCACAAAATATTCACCATATGTGGAGCTCTAAGACGAAAGAAAAATCTGAAAATAGGTTACCATTTGTTTTTTCGGAATTTCTCACAAAAATCGCTGCCTCGCAAAATTCGTACTTTATTTCCCTAGTTTTCCCAGAAGCACCTCGATGAATTTAAATGAATTTTTTCACAAAATATTCCAGACATATGGAGCTGTAAAACAAAAACAAAATCCAAATTAGGTTACCACTGGTTTTTCCGGAATTTCCCATCAAAATCGCTGCCTTGCAAAATTCGAACTTTCGAATTTAGTTCCCTAATTTACTAGAAAACCCATCGATGAATTTGAATTCAATTTTCACAAAATATTTCAGACATATGGAACTATAAAACCAAGGAATTTTCCATCAAAATCGCTATCTTACATCTTTTGTTTGAAACTATTTTTCATAAAACCATAGTTTATTGAATTTTTGAACTGTAATTATGAAATGATATCTCTTAGATCTTTGTTTTAATTAGAATGTTTTTTTCAAAATCTCGTTAGATTTTGAGTAAATTGATGGTAAAAATTATTAGAATTTATCATTTTCAACTTTTATAATTTTGATCTTTCAACAGGATTCTGCAATATAATAATAATAATCATTTATTGGTGCTAGTACTTAATGTCTACACAGGCCAAAATATACTAAAGGAAAAAAAATGAAACACTTAAAATTCGTGAAATTTCGACCATTTTCAAACCACCATATCTCGGCGTATTTTCAATGGATTTTAATTAATCTTTGAGGGCGAAAAACTTTGAAGTGTCTTCTTTAAAGCGAACTTAATCGTAACCTCTTCCGCGCTCCTCTAGCACCCCTGTGAAAATGTTTTTTCAGGAAACCATGTCCAACTTTGACGATGTATACGGAGTTGGAAAAATTTTGTCGACTCGATCCATAAAGGTATTCAAATTTGATCAATTCCCTATGCAGGGTTTAAAAAAACGAAGTTCCTACGACGATTTGGCACCAAGTTATGGCTGTTTGAAAAAAAGTGCATTTTGAGGTTTTTCGCACATAACATGACTTTTCAACCAAATTTGATGATTATTTCGGGAAAAAATCCCATTTTGGCTCTACTTTAAGGGAGTAAACTCAGATTGGAATGATCGCTTTTCGAACCCTCCAACCCCCGAATGGATTAAAAATACGCCGAGTTATGGCGATTTGAAAATGGTCGAAATTTCACGAATTTTAATTGTTTCATTTTTTTTTTCACCAGTTTATAAAATTAGAAATGTATAAGAGGGCAACTTAAAGCTAGAGTACATCAGAGCATTTATAACAAGTTACATATAATTTATAAATAAGGACATAAAAACAAATTAAAAGCATGTATAAATAAAAGCAATTTGGGCTGAAGGACTCGGTCGATGGCTTTTTCTAACAAATCTATGTTTTGTATGAATGTATGTTGGAATAAAATTCATGTATATATAAAAGCAGTATTACAAAATAAAATAAAAAAATAAGTATGAATGTTAAAAATAACATTATTTGCAAAACAAAGGGTATAGCCGAATAAGATGGTCAAAAGTGCCCCCAAAGCAAATCAATAATCGCCATGACTGGATGAAAGATTATTAAAAATGCCGTTGATTGTTCGAAATTTCAACCTCCTAAAGCAATTCCTTGTCGAGATATGACTGAAAACGTGAATTTTACGTTTTATTTTTTTTCTCGTTTTCTATGGCATGAATAAAGCTGAAACCACGTCTACCCAAAACAAAACAAAAATTACATTTCGCAGTATTTTTTTCAATTTTTTTGGCGTCAAATTCAAATAGAAAAATGAAGTAAAAGTTTTCAAAATTCATCTTTGCAGTGAAGGCATTCGGGGACTGTCTCAGTTTTTTCTCTGTAAATGTATTTTAACAAATTCTATAACATACATTTTTTTCAGAATTTTAAACAGTGTGGAAGATAGTTAAAATAATTAAAAACCACTTTTACCACTTTAAAAATTTGAATTTCGCGCCAAAATTGTGATAAAAAAGTTATTTTTGTGAAATGATTATCTTTTTTTTTTAATTAGAGAGATACACTTCTCATAAATAACTTCTTTTATCACAATTTTGGCACGAAATTCAAATTTTTAAGGTGGTAAAAGTGGTTTTTAATTATTTCAACTATCTGTTTAAAATTCTGAAAAAAATTTATGTTATAGAATTTAGTAAAACACATTTACAGAAAAAAAAACTGAGACAGTCCTCGAATACCTTCAAATAAATTTTGAAAACTTTAATTTCATTTTTCTATTTGAATTTGGCGCGAAAAAAATTGAAATAAATAGTGCGATATGTATTTTTTTCTTGTTTTGGGTAGACTTGGTTTCAGCTTGATTCGTGTCATCGAAAAGGAGAAAAAAAGTAAAACGTAAAATTCACGTTTTCGGTCATATCTCGACAACAAATTGCTTCAGGAGGCTGAAATTTTGAGCAATCAACGGCATTTTTAATTATCTTTCATCCAGTCATCGCGATGATTGATTTGCTTTGGGGGCACTTTTGACCATCTTATTCGGCTATACCCTTTACGTATATAAACACAGCGTATAAAATAAAAATAAGAACGTAACCACAAATTAAAAGCTTGTCTAAATAAAAGCAAGATTACAACATAAGCAAATACTATTACTGAATCTAATCTAGAACTAGGCTTACCGTTAGATAAACTACGGGGCCAGGGCCCTACTCAATGAGTGGCATTTCTAATGGCGTTCAAGCAAAAATTTCTAGTCAGTGTCCTAATGATCTGTTTATACACTGTGCGGAGCAATTTAAATTTAGTTATTGATTCCGGCAAAGGAGTACAAGAAATCAGAAATTTCTTTGATGTTCTAGAACATGCATATGTATTTTTTGCCCACAGTATTAAAAGATGGGCAACGAACAAAACATGTATTTCGAACCCAGGCCCGCGGTGGTACGCCACTGATTGCCCTAAAGTGTTTTTGCACTGGAATTAAAAATTTGTTTTCGAAAACAAAATCGCGAGCATCCTGTAAATTGTTTTCAAATTTGGTGTACCGAATTTTTTAATAGTTTTTTCTAAATTAGAGTATTTTAAAACGATTAGTGACAAAAATTTAAATTTATAACCGTACAATATTTCAGCCAAATTTTGTACTAATGCCTGAATAAAGAAATACAATCATTTTTATTAGGTTTACTTAAGTAAAAGTATGAATTTGTTAGAATATGTTAAGAACATTTCCTTAGCAATTGGATAATATAATAATTTCGTCAGAAGCAAGTTGAGCGCGCGAAGAAAACAACCGAGAAAGTATTGAGAACTTAATCATGGTCGCCGTTGCATGGATGGATGATGGGTTGCATAAAACAATTGGAGTTCCATGAAAATTCGTCTAAAAAATACTTCTCCAGCGCTTAAATATTATATTTTACCTGTTATTATTATTACCACCTATTTAGGTGATGGTTTATAGGGATTGTTTTAACAGCGTTTCGCGTAGTTGTTTTATAACATAGTTAATTTAATTTATGGTTACAGGAGGAATAAAATAAAAAAAGTGTTTTGATAAGTTTCTTAGAGAAATTTGCGTGGGGGTTGTAATGGTGTGAACTTGCAGGACAGTCCAGTGCAGTCAACAATGGGTAAGGTGTAATTAACGATAGAGCGAACGGTCCGTTCAAGGTTATTGTGCATTATTGCTAGTGTAGAAATGGTGCGCAAATTGAAACCAGTTGAATGTAGCTAATACAGCGGCATGATTTATTAGAGTTGTTTGCTAGTAGCATTTTTCCACATAGGAATTCGAATTTTCTTACACAAAGTGATCCCCTTGCCGGCGGCCGTGATTGATAGTTCAATGATTGGTCGCAGTCGCATCCAGCTATCAATCACTAAACAAATTTTCGTGTCCTCGGCAGAAGTTATTGTTATTTTTATTAGCGGAAGTGTCAACACCACGAAATGATCAAACAATGCGAATGCGGATGCTGATGCGGATCCGGCGAGAAAGGGCTAATAATGAAATTATTTAAGGATGGAAGTACTTTTATTATTTCTTTAAAGATGATTACAAAGTCTTATAAATATGCGGGAAAACTTAGCAAACTCTTTAGAGTAAAAAAAATGAGACCGAGATGGAATTTAAACCACTTCCAACCAAGTTTTATATTGATTTCGGCGCAAATGCAAATTAACTACTACATTGCGAGATTATTATATATTAATTGAAGGACTTGGGTTGATTAAAAGTTATATCTTTGCAGATTCGAAGAATCTACCTCCGGCGGTAGTTTTAAGTAGCTTAGCAAGTACTTAAGCAACTTTACCGAGGAAATGTTTAAGGTCCAGGCCGCTTTAATAATCGGAGGATTTTCGAATCTGGATACTATTTCATTCTATAATTGGTGGGGTTTTAATTCAAAATCAATTTAGATTCCGTCGTGAAATAAAGGGAAAGGACAAATTTAATAAGCATTCGTCTTTGAGTGCCTTTTTACGAAGCGTTAATTATGATTGTTAATTATCTCTTTAATTTAAATCGGTCCGGAGGAAAACACTCGATTCCCAAATTGTAGTTTTAATTATAGTTTCAATTAGCGAACTTCTCATTTGCGTTTGAAATTAGTTTTGCGGCGTAGTTTATTTGAAAACGAAGTATTTCGGGGACTTAATTAAAACCAGTCGATTTTACTGATCAGGGTAAGTTTCAAATTACCCGGGGAATAAATATAGATAACTAAGTGCGCCCGCTAGTGGGGTATAATGCACATCGTAACGCTATGTAATTTGCAATTTTATTTCGAGACACATCCCTCGGTTCCGTGTAATCTTGAGTATTGCTTAAGGGATGTTAATCCTAAGGGCGGAACAGCGAACACACGGACGATCCTATTGTATCGGAGTACACAGAGAAGTACCTTCTACCACGGAAATTGCTCAAAGGCACAGAAATATGAGACTAACGACAAACGACTGCTTCATACGCGACTACGCGACCCTCTCTGTGTGTGGCGCGCGATCGCATAAAAATAATAACGAGCCTAATTCGAAACTTTGCACTTACTTTTCTTCGCGTGTAGTTTTTCAAAGGAAAACTTTACCACAATCAGTGTAACCACAATCAGAATATTAAGCCAAAACAATAAAACGTGTATTCGGTATCATAAGGGCTAGTATCTCTTCTATTCGGAGGACACGCCGGAATGTGCGCACGGTTTTGTTCATATTTTATGAGGTATTTTATTCCAATAATTGCATCGATTATTCTATTATTTACGGCGATTCCCTTCAAAATTATTAATGAAACAAGCGTTCCGGTTTCATGGCTGTTTCCTTCATTAATTATTCGGTGCCTTTTTGCCTCGCCGTAAACACATATAAATATACAATAAGGGAAGTAATTGAAATTCAAACTTCCCGCCTTTTTGACGCTTGCGTATTCACGGGCTTCTCTTTACATTCTATTCATAATTTAATAGATTCGCCAGTGTACATCAGAACCCTGGAGATTTTTTATTACATCTGTACTGTAATGAAACGTGGCTTCGGCTTAGATTTAATTAATAATATTAAGGAGGATCTTATCAGCATCCTTATATTTGGTTGTATAGTCGATCAATTATTAATACTTAAATAATAAAATCAAAACCCTTAGTTAATGTACATAAATTTCATAATAATTGATACAACAACCTTACACCGACCACAATAAAACATTATTTACTTAAACAACTACGTTTCTGGCTAATGCTTCGACGAATATTTAATTATGGTATAATTGCAGTAATAGTTAAATTCAATCTGATTTGATAGTTAATATTTAATGGCACAAAATTATTTCATTTTCACAAATTTTAAGACCACATAATGAAAATTAATTAACTACACTTTTTTTCTAAAACGCAAAAATTTAATGTACAATAAAAATAAAATCAAGTTTTAAATAAATATGCGCCGCCCACATAAGCCTGAATGGGTAAATTGAACTGTTTCTAATTTTTTTCTGATTTATGACAGTAAATGCAATTTTACCTATCCATCTGTCTTCTATTGAAACAAAAAAAGGGGCAGAAATAACACAATGTCTTTTGGCGTAGTATATAACGACCTGCAAACTTAAAGACAATGGTTTAATTGCCCATATGGTCAGTAGGTGAGTCATAATATAGAAATATTGTACGTTTAAGAGATGTGTTAACCGTGTTTCCTGTAAGATCAAATAACCAGCCTCTGTTTCCCAATAGATGTTAGGCGGTGTCCCACAAATCGATTCCGTAGGTGCAAAGGTGTTGCATTTTAAATAATAGGTGAGGCGTAAGCTTAACACCTGCAGTTTTAATTATTAATCTTAACCTATGAAGAGGAGAAAGAACAAAGCACATGGAAGTGCAGTCAACAGTCACAGTATACTCGGTCGTATATAACGTGGGTCGCAAACGTGGGGCGACCGTACACTCGAACAGTCGGGCACAGGCCTGGGCCTGGGCTCGGAAGGGCCGAAGGGGTAACGGGCGTTAAAGGGAGCCCCGGGACTCAGGTGGCAGCCAAGCCTGGTTATTTACGACATGCTACAAATCCCCAATCAGTAAAGAACGGCCGTGATCTATGCACCTACCTGATGCCGGGGTTATTTTTAGTCGTCCCTGCTTTCCTCGCACCCTTTCACAATGCATTCGATTTCAATAGGGCGCCTCCTTCGATCTTACCTGGAACGGATAAATAAAATTTACAATTCCGAAAACTGAAAATGTAAGACTATACAGATTTATTTTTAAATTTATGAAGTAAATCGATTTTTATGTATGTAAATTCAATGGAGTAGAAGTGAATGTAAAAGTTAAATTGGAATATTGTGGCTGCGTTGTTGTTAGAAACTAAACTGGCTGTTCGGATTTAATTGGTGGACCTTCGGACAGGCGAGGTTGATTTAACATGCACAGTTTACAAACATTTCTAAATAAAAAATCTCATAACAAAAAAAAAATCACCGAAATAATAAAGATAATAACAATAATAAATAAATAAGAATGCAGTTATATAGTACTTACAAAAACAAGGAAATTAAAAAAAATCAAAATATATCAATTAAATAGTACTCTACAACTTAAATTAAATAAATTTCTATCAGCTACCAGGATTTGTAATATGATTAAGTAAAATATTAATAGCGGTAAATATGATGAAATTAAATTTTGCGATTAAAAGTAATTAGGGCGAATTATACATTTTTAGATACGCTCTGACAAGGAAATATTTCTCAACCTTTAGGCATGGTAAGTCTAGTCTGTTTTGCATTGAGACGCCAGCTCATGGAATCAACCTTTTCCCACCTTTACATGATTCTCGTCTTTAAGGATTATACATAAACTATACTACCACTTTGCGAAGTAATGTTGAATATCAGCATCTGTAAACGACCATCAGAAGTAACCAATGCTATCTTTGTAGGTAATACCGCCATCCTACAAACAACTAGATCATACGGAAAATCCAAAAGATTCCCTGCAGCAGTGTTCCTTAACCTTTTTCAAGTCACGTCCCCTTATAACTCATGAAAATCTCCGCGCCCCACTTGATACAATTTTGGTTAGGTATATCTATTTAGTTATATTGAAACATCAAATTCACTATAATTATGAAATGACAATAGGTTCATCAAATTTATATTAACAAAAGTTGCAGAGAAAGCCAAAATGAACAAGAATTTTTCTCGTGAAATATGCGAACTATCAGTAAATCCGTTTTATATCATCGAATTGGAAAAAGTTACAATAACCGTATAAAATAAGTTTTAAAACAATTACAATTCATAAAACGCGTGAAAATTGACGTATTTCCGCAAATCAAAATAAACTCGAAAAGCTGACACATTCAAAATTTAACGTAATTTTTGTAGAATTTTATCACTTTAATGAACTAATTTAAAAATCGGTACGTTACCAAAAACCAATGGTGATATTTTGTAGAATTTGATCCCTGAAATATTTGTTTCTCGATTTTCAGCAAATCAAAAACACAAACATTCTTGGCCCAGTTGTAAATTAAATGTATTTTTTGTAGGATTATACCTTTTCGAAAAAATCCCGTTCTTTGCTTGTTTCTATATATGCGCAGAAGCATACTCTCCAGTGACGGTTCGCGCGGTTTTTTCTGGTACGGCCGATGTAGCAGAGGTGACAATACGGATAGGTGCGATCACGAAGCCAGTCGTCTCTGTAACCGACCCTACTTATCTGTATTAGCACCTCTGCTACTTCGGCCGTACCAGAAAAAAACCCGCGAACCGTCACTGATACTCTCGTCAGAAAAATCACAGAACGAGATTTTAAATACCGGTGTGTGGGGAATTTTGGTGAAGAAAGGGATTTTATACTCAAACTTTAACATCTCGCCATTCAAGACTAGTTGGGCGTATCGACCTGGGACCATCGTTAATAACCGCTCCCAACACCCAAGGGGTCGCACACGAAAAACTTTTCGTTCAAAAAGTGTGTCCCGAAAAACAATGGGCTACGATTTTTCGATCTACCTAATCGTTTCCGAAAAAATGACGCGGAGTCAGACTTTGTAGACACTAGAGATGGGCAAAACTGCTACTTTTGAATCACGTTGATACCTGTGATTGCTAATTTCTAGTATCAGTGATTTTAAACTGTGACTATGATCACAAAAACATCGCAGAAAAAAATATAAAAAACGCAGGAAAAAATCCATAAAAAATCATCCTCAATGGCCGAAGTATCGCTTATTCAAAATCAATTTGGTTTTTGTGAATTCAATAATTTTCAATAGAGATATGGATTTTTGAAAATCTTAATTATAATTTTTTTGAGCATTTTAACGAAAACATCGCAGAAGAAAATATAAAAAACGCAGGAAAAATTCCATAAAAATCATCCTCAATGGCCGAAGTCTTGCTTATTCAAAATCAATTTGGTTTTTGTAAATTCAATAATTTTCAATAGAGATATAGATTTTTGAAAATGTTTGTTTTAATTTTCTTAGGACCTGAACAAAAACATCGCAGAAATAAATATAAAGAACGCAGAAAAAATTGCATAAAAAAATCATCCTCAATAGTCGAAGTATCGATTATTCAAAACCAATTTGGTTTTTGTAAATTCAACAATTTTCAATAGAAATATGGATTTTTGAAAATTTTAATTTTAATTTTTTTGAGCATTTTAACGAAAACATCGCAGAAGAAAATATAAAAAAACGCAGGAAAAATTCCATAAAAAATCATCCTCAATGGCCGAAGTCTTGCTTATTCAAAATCAATTTGGTTTTTGTAAATTCAATAATTTTCAATAGAGATATAGATTTTTGAAAATTTTTGTTTTAATTTTCTGAGCACCTGAACGAAAACATCGCAGTAATAAATATAAAAAACGTAGGAAAAATTGCATAAAAAATCATCCTCAATGGCCTAAGTATCGCTTATTCAAAATCAATTTGATTTTTGGAAATTCAACAATTTTCAATTCAAATATGAATTTTTGAAAATTTTAATTTTAATTTTTTGAGCATTTTAGCGAAACCGTCGCAGAAGAAAATATAAAACATTCAAGAAAAATTCCATTAAAATTATCCTCAATGGCCGAAGTATCGCTTATTCAAAATCAATTTGGTTTTTGTAAATTCAAAAATTTTCAATAGAGATATGGATTTTTGAAAATTTTAATTTAATTTTTTTGACCACTTTAACAAAAACATCGCATTAGAAAATATAAAACATGCAGGAAAAAATCTATCCAAAATTATGCTCAAATTCAACGATTTTCAATAGAGATATGGATTTTTGAAGATGTTTGTTTTAATTTTTTGAGCACCTGAACAAGGAGGAGCATTTAAAGATTTTCGCAGTTTGGTGAATTGTTTTTATTTTTAATTTTCAGTTAATGAAGTTTGCATCTCAAAATTGGTTTCGTGGTAATTTTTTCAAAATGTGTGTTTAGATATTCGCACTGAATCTTAAATTAAAATGAATTTTGAGTCGTTTTGGGTTTACCATTTGTAGAAATTGTTTTTATATATTTGTTTTTCAGTTGATGAAAATCGTGATTTGAACATGATCGTAAGAGTAAATGGGAGTATACAGTATTGAATATAAAATAATATTTAGAAATGCTATTCTTCATTGTCTTCTTACAATCACATTTTTAGGTAAAAGTTGTAATTTTAAGGAGCAATCACAGTTTAAGTCACAGTTTAAACAGCAGTGATTTTAAGAAGCTGTGATTGAAAGTAGGAGTGATTTTAAGTTGCAGTGATTTTAAGTAGCAGTGATTTTAAGTAGCGGTGATTTTAAGTAGCAGTGATTTTAAGTAGCAGTGATTTTAAGTAGCAGTGAAATTCGTCTATTAGTAACAGTAACGACCAGTGATTTTTTAATACCAGTGAAAAATCACAGGTACGTAAAATATCGTCCATTCCTAGTAGACACCCTGTAATAAAGATGATTTGTTATATGAATTTACCTAAAAATCGAGAAAATTCTCAAATCAAAAGTGATTTCGATTGAAAAACATTTATTTAATTTTTATCTCAGAGTTTGATATTTTTTCAGGTTAACCCAAAAAATTCATTTTCAAAATTATCAACATTAATAAAAGGGTGTATATATATAGGTATATATATAGGTATATAACCTATAGGTTTCCACAAAGTGAAATAAAATTCAAAAACTGATAATTTATTAAAATAAATCAGTTATGGCATTTTCAGCGCTTCAATATCAAAAAGGTGCCGATTCTTCATAATTCAAACAATTACAAAATTGTCCTCAAATGCTTGTACACTGGTCGAGAAAAAATGAATACTTGAAATTCGTGAAATTTCGACCATTTTCAAACCGCCATAACTCGGCGTATTTTCAATCGATTTTGATGAATCTTTGAGGGCGAAAAACTTTGAAGTGTCTTCTTTAAAGTCATGCATGCGAACTTAAGCGTAACCCCTTCCGCCCCCTCTTGTACCCCTGTGAAAAAAAAAGTTTTTTTCAGGAAACCAGGTCCAACTTTGGCAATGTCTATGGAGTTGGAAAAATTTTGTCGACTCGATCCACCATAAAGGCATTAAAATATGATCAATTTCCTATGCACTCGAAGAAAGAAGTTTTACGATTTGGCACTAAGTTATGGGTGTTTGAAAAAAATGCATTTTGAGGTTTTTCGCACATAACTCGGCGACTTTTCAACCAAATTTGATGATTCTTTCAGGAAAAAATCATGAAAACTTGGATCAATGGATCACTTTGTCACCTAAAATCTAAATTAAAATTTAATATGTTATATTTTTTTTGTAATATCTTATGGTATTTATGTGTTTTCTTTTTGTATTCAATTTAATTGATTTTTATGATTGTCTTACCGTAAATTATTAAATAGATAAATAAATAAATAAATAGCGCGAAACATGCATATTAACCCTTAGCGAACGAGCTAGTTTATAGTAGTAGCAAGCACCGCTCTACAAACAACTAAAATGAGCTCATGCGTATGAGCTTATGGTGGTTGCGCCGGGAACTTAAAATTTACATCATGCACTCGCTGTAGATCCATTCGATCTTTCGAAAATATTTTTATTGCCGCGAATACGGCGAGTTTCGATCTTACGGTAATATTTCTTGTTGTCGCGAATATGGTGGCATTCATTCGCTAAGGGTTAAATGCAGCCATACCACAATCTGTTGAAAATAGGTAAGTCGTCCTGTATTTTGTAATAATCAATCCACAATAAATCATGACGATAATTGCGGCTACATCGTGACCGATAATCAATTGTCAATTAAGCTTATATAATGTGAAATAAATTACAAAACTCAGAGATATATAAAGTTTAGTCACAAGGAGTACAGCGACAGTTACTACGTGTCAATTAATTAAAAATTGAAACTTGAAAATATATTATATATAAGCAAAAGATGGTTATATGAAAATTCCTCTCCTCAACTTTATTTTTCTTGCATTATTTATTTTTCTATTTCACCGGCGTGGACGTTAATATTAAAAACGAAATTGATGTATGGCTAGTCTCCACATCTATACTACTATATGGCCCTTGTCGTAATCTAATTGTGTTGTACTGATGATGCTTAAATGTGGAATATTTAATTATAGAAATTAATCACAAAAAAAATTCTTGTATACTTCAATGTTTCTTATCGCTCAAAACTCCAATAACAGGGCAATAATAAAATTATAAGAATTTCCATTGAGTTGCTTTATTTTGATTCGCTTAATATGCGTAATTATTCATTATTTGTTATACTAACATAGCAGGAATAACGAATTTTACGGGCCATAAAACTTTAACACCGTTCTACAAAAAAATGTGGTAAATATTACATTTATAATAAAATATGCATATCGTGTTATACCGTGAACAAAATAAATCATTTCGAATGGAAACGCTAAATTATACATCAATGCGTGAATATGGTAACATTTTTATGCAGTTATGTGCGCTTTTATGGATTATATGTTCGATAATAAACCACAACCACAGTTATCCCTTGCTATCCGGTACATTCGACATTCCAAATTAATTATGCAACTCATGTGCACCTGAGTTTGGCAAGTTGCATAAAACCTTGTCCACTATCTGGTAAATCTACGCAATTGTTTCTCAAATCCGACGCTTAGAGTACTTTTAATATTTCAACCCTATGAGGGACACGGCAATAAATTTTTATAGCTTCATTTATACTTCTATCTACATAAATCAAATTAATTCCTGACTAAAACTGCCTGAATATATTATCGTCAAACTCGATAAGTTAAAATTATCAAAGTTTAAAGACTGAATTATTGCACTATTTCGTAATTACCTTATATACAGAACTGATCGTAATTTATTACTGAACTTTGGGTACGCGTTTACCGTATTTTAGATAATTTAAATAAAACATGATGATGTGGGCATTTTGTTACTTTCTCCAATTTGATTATATAATAGTTATTTACTTTTATACTTTCATGGTTTATTTTAAGTTTAAATGGTATTTTAAATGCATCAGAATCAGATGATCCTGCCGTCTAAAATGTCAAAATTATGAAAGATGAAAATGACAAATTATATTTCAAATTCTTTACCGTCACTTTACACAAAAAAAGTAAGTTGTTCATTTCTCCATTCTCTGCCATTATTTAATGTACATTTGATGTAACGATTATCATTTCATAATTACTAAAAATATCATTTTCAATTAATTTTGTTTTTCGAAAAAAGAAATCATTTTATGAAAAATATTCTTTAACAAAAGAAGTTACTTTCTTTATTTATTTGATATCTGTTTGAATATTTTGAAATATTGTTCGTAATTAAAATCTATCAGAAAAAACCACTTCCGAAATACCAAACGCTATTCAGTTCTTCGGGTTGTGAAATGAAACTTATGTTCAAAATTTTATGTCAATTCCTGTATTAGTTTTTGAGATCCAAAGCGTTCAGATGCACAAACTGCCAGATGATCAGTTTGTTTTCCAGGAATCGTTGAAATCGCCTCAGGGGACTTTAAAACGAATATTTCCGTTAGAAAAATTATGACAATCACAATACTTTCGCGTACTTCGTAATGGAAAAAGTAAAAACTTGAAAATAATAACAATATGGTGTTATTACTTTTAATAATTGAATAATTTTAAATGTAAATTTAATTTACTTTAGGGCGGCCCGTTGATGTAGTGGGTACAGGCACCGCCGCCCTGTGGGTTCGAATCCCAGCCCGGCCGAAAGATTTTTCGGGGATCGAGAAGTATTCGGCCGGGTCCATGGTTGTTGTGTATACGTCTGACATTATTCATTTATTCATTTGTTCATTTGCTCATCCCAAAATTAAAAATACAAAAATTAATAAGTCGATGTGACTGAATGGCTCATGCCGAAGTTAAAAAAAAAACAAACAAAAGAACAAAAAAATTTACTTCAAAATTTTCTTGTCCTGTTTCTGTGTCCCTATGTAATCGTTCATCTATTGTCTCATATCTAGTAGTAAGTACCCAATGCCAAATATTTATAAATTATAACCCTAGCCGTGTGTGACGGTATGGCTCAGGCCAATGCCAAAAAAAAAATTGAGTTGGATTGCCTTAACAATGAAAACCAGTTAAAAATTGCAAATATTATTACTCTAAACATTGTTTGTTAGTAGTAGTAGCTATATAATATTACCTATTTCAATCTCCCTAGTAAATTATGTTACAATTTTAGGCATAAATTATAAATTAGCAATAATGACAAACTAACATTCGATAAAGATAGGATTAGAGTCCTTGACCCATTTGGTAGAATTTATTTATTTAATTTAAATTTATTATAAATTAAGATATATACACCATAAAGGCGACATCGATTGTTTAAAATTTGCACAATTTCCATTGAGTGGAACAATCCACTAACAAAAAATTATTAATTGTTACAATTCTTCTTCTTCTCGTTGCCTTTTACTCCTAGAGGTATCGTCCTTATGAGTCCATTCTTCATTAATCCAGCTCTTCTATTTTTTCTTGTCTCTTGCTAGTGTTTTATTTCTTCCTTTGTTCTGACTCTTTTTTTTCGTCTTTCTTTCTAGGTGTTTCTTACTGTTTTCCACTCCCATCCTGGTTATGTGTGCGTACCAGCTTGTTTCTTTTCAATTTTTGTTATGTGCTCTTGTTCTAGTTTTTCTCTAATGTCTTGGTTTCTGCCTTTGTTATACACTCGGCGTCAAAAAAAAACAGCACCACTCGAAAAATCGCGAAAAAACTCGATTTTTCAAACCGTCGTAACTTGGTTCAGTTTGGTCGAACATCGGTGAATCTTTCAGTTTGGGAAAGATTCAAGTTTTATCTTTAATAATGTGTAGTTGATTTTGACCCCAAGTCCAACCCATCCCCCGTAACAACGCGTGTCCAACTTTGACAAGCTGTACCGTGCGCAAAAAAAAAATCGGCGGGAAATTTCACCACAATAGCAAAAAAAATTAATCAATATCCTTCAAATGCCTTAAAAATTGAAGTTGTTTCGATTATTTGGAGCAAAGTTATGACTTTTTGAAAAAAATTACATTTTTCACTTTTTTGGCCATAACTTGAGTAATTTTGCACCAAAATCGATGAACTTTTACAGTCTGAACAGTTTCAAATTTTCTCTTCAACGTCATGTGAATTGCTTTGTTGCTAAAACGATTCCGCCCCCTGCCACCCCCTAAAGGAAAAAAAATGTTTTTGAAGTTTAAATGTGCAAATTTGGTTTCATGTACCGTGTGCAAAAAAAATCGTGGACTCAATCTGTTAGCATGGCAATAAAGTTCAATCATTTTCCTCCAATTTCCTCCAAAATTTAAGTCGATGCGATGATTCAGGGCGAAGTTATGCAGTTTTGAAAAAAAAATACATTTACCGCCTTTTTGGCCATAACTAGGCGAATTTCGCACGAAAATCGATGGAATTTTGCGATCTTTCGTGACCCCCTGAAAACCCCTACAAAAAGTGTTTTGGATTGACAAAAAATGTTAAATTTTTACAACTTGTTTTCATTTTCAATGTAATTTTTTTTCAAAAATTCATAACTTTGCTCCAAATCATCGAAACCACTCGAATTTTTAAGGCATTTGAAGGAAATTGATTAAATTTTTCTGCCATTGAGGTGAAATTTCCCGCCGATTTTTTTGCGCACGGTACAGCTTATCAAAGTTGGACAATTTTTTACATAAAAAACATTTTTTTTCCATCGCGATGTTACGGGGGGGTGGGTTGGACTTGGGGTCAAAATCAACTACACATTCTTAAAGATAAAACTTGAATCTTTCCCAAACTGAAAGATTAATCTATTTTCGAATGAATTGAACCAAGTTACGACGGTTTGAAAAATCGAGTTTTTTCGCGATTTTTGGAGTGGCGCTTTTTTGACGCCGAATGTACTGATTTTCCGGCAACATTTGTCTTCAGTGCTTCGTCTTATTCTTCATTTATTTCATCTCTCTTAAGCCTTCTTGTTCTCGTTCTTTCTCCTGGAATTTGTTTGTGTAATAATAATAATAATAATAATAATAATAATTTATTAGTGCTGATCACATTGTGTTACACAGGTCAAGACAAATAGGTATACATATAGAATAAAAATTAATTAATTACATAGCATTAGATATTTGTGGCTTAATATAAATTAATATTATTATTTGTGTAGTATTCTTCCCAGACTCTCATTGTTTTTAAATTTGTAATCATAGTCTTAATTGCTTTCCCGGCCTTTCTTTTGCCGACCTGATGCTATTCCGAAAGTTTTTGTTGCTCTATAATTTCATTCTTTGGCTGTCCCAAACTCTCCTTCCTTTGCCTTTGTAACAGCTCGTTTTGCCTTGTTTCTTCCTTTGGTGTATTCGTCTGTGGCTTGTTTCTTCCATAATTATTTTTTCCTCCTAGGAAATGTATACCCATTTTCACCAATATCGTTTCATCTCTGTCTCCTATTTCTTTAGTTTCTACTTCTTTCCGAGTGTATATATTTTCATTTATTTATATTTTTATTTTATTCAAGCGTTGGTGTAAAAATTACCTTCAATCTCAGGCATTTTACTCTTTCGAGGAATACTTAAACAGTTTTGAGCATATTTGAGCCTTGCCTTGATATTCTTACTAGCATATTGTATATAAATATAATTTTGTTTTTCTCTTTTTGTCTATATTCTTCCCTGACCAGTGTAAGACTGTATCAGTTGTTAGCACCAATAAATATATTATTATTATTATTTTTAGTTTGTTGTATTTTAGGACCACTTTGTGCTCTGCGTCCCTAGCAATCTTCCGTATGGTACGAGTATTAGTCGTTTACTAGTCGTATTAGTCGTGATTGTACTTCCTTCGGAAAGTCCTCATTGTTACAATTCAGTTGTTTCTATATTTATACTAACATTTTAAATTGGTTGAAGTCAATTTTGTGAAATATGGCACAGATACTTTTTTCTTCGAACAATAGCGTTAAATACGCCACTGTTTTCTACAATACGCTCATAAACACAAACAGATGGTTTCGGTCAATTTTCTATACTTTCCAGGAAAATAAAGCAAAACTTTCTAAATACAGCAAAAATTTGATGTAAAATTTTCACCATACCTAATGTTTTTATGGTCTCCGTGCGAGTATTGTGAACGTTTTGAGGTCCCCAAGACGTTTCCGACCATTTTTAAAAAATGTCCATCTGTGAGCCGTGTACCTCAAAAACTAATACTTTAAATTTGACAATCCGAAAAAGTGAAAATCTGTTGGTACAATTTAGAAAATCGGGAGTGGGCTGAATTAAAAAAAAATTAAATATGAAAAATATTACAAAAACCTTCATATAAATGTCGAAGATAACATATATATACAAACATCTTTATTTGAAAACATTTTTACAATTTTTAGTTATGCTTTATGTTATAATATTACAATATTTCAATAGGCTATGGACCAGGAGATCTTTCAGCCTTTTTATTCTGTTTCCTTCGGATATGTTTTTTTATTGCAGAGGCTAGTTATTGGAGTTTTGTGTCAAGGAGGGCTTTAGTGAAGATGTATATTCATTTAGGGTTACATTTTGTTTTTGGAATTTTGGGGGGATATTAGCGTTTCGGAAATTACATAGTCGATCGACAAACTTGCAGTTCTTAGGATTTAGCGAATCGTTTAGTAACATACTGGATACGTTCAGAAATAGGTGGTATGTTAGATTTTTGGTATAGGAGGTGGTTTGATGGATTATGAAATGGGTTTAGAGGATGACGCAATTTTGTTAGGATTCTGAGGGAGGAGCGTTCATCAACTTCTAGGTTTCGGATAGTGGATGAACTGGAGTTGGATAATAAGATTGCTCCGTACTCTAGTAGACGACGGCAAATCATTTTGTAAATCTTGATTGCTGTTGAAATATTAATACCTTCGCTTTTATAGGTAAGACTGAAATATTTTGCACGTGCTTTAACCTTTGATTTAATGGATAGTGTGTGTTTTTTAAAATTTTTAAAATTTTAAGTCGATGATTATTCCTAGGTACTTACAGGATGCTTTGGAGGGGACGGATATTTCATTGATGGTTATGCTATAGGGAGTTGGTGGTATTCTGTGATAAGGAATTAGGAGTTGCGTTTTGGTGGGATTAATACGCCGTCTAGAAAACCATTTTTGAATTGATTCAAGTAGCTGTTGAAATAAATGTGGTGTTTTTGGAATTGTAGATGAGTGACACATCAGAGCCGTATCATGGGCAAATTGTAATACGTAGAATTTACGATTAATAAAATTAGAAGATAACATGTAACAGCACATATTTTGTTAATAAATGGATTTCATAAACTCTTAGAGAGATAGAACATATTTATACAGTAATTATGAATATATTATAGTTTTTACATCTATACAGGTCTTTTATTTTATTTTACTGAACGGGCTATCGACCAAGGTCTTTCTGTCCGAACTCTTCAAAAAAGATCAATTTTCAAGTTTTTGGTCTATAATTATGAAATGATGTTACATCAAACGTATATAAACAAAAATTGTAGAAGATACCAACAACTTACAAAGAATAAGTTTTTTTTCGAAATTGGAAAATAAGCAAAATATCATATAAATTCATTTTATATCATTAAATCGGAGAAAGTTACATTACGGCAACGTCAACTTTTTTTCTCATATTGACCCTGAAATGTGAAATCCTCGCACTAAAACCCAAACTGGTTGAAATCAAATCAACCAATTTAATTTGAAAAGGTCGCTGACAAAATTGATTTATTTTTCTACCTATGTTTGTACTATATTCAGAGGGTTGAAAACTGATATTTTCTAATAAGTCTTCAAATATTGCGATTTTTCTAAAATCCGGTATTTTCAATCTGAAATATCTTAGAAAGAACACACTTTAAAATTCCGAAATTTTCAAAGAGCTTTATTTTATAATGAAATTTGTAAAAGTTGTATGTGAAAATACTCATCATTGTGCGAATTGAATGTATTTTAACACGTTAGTATTTAGCAATCATAGTTTTTTTACGATTTAACAATTGTGCAGAAGCGATAAATGAGGTCTCATTTGGAAGGAGGAATAAAACAGTGGATTATTAATAACATATGTTTTGTTGTCCAAAAGTGTATAGTTGTTTGATATTATTATATCTATATGATTAATTAATTTAATTAAGAGTGATGTGTTCGTTCGCCCACTGCCATGTTAGTTGAATTCATTTGATAAATTTAATTAAATTCATTATTTACAAATAACTGAAAATGGACAGATTTTTACCTTGTTAGCGTCGATTTAATGTGATGTAAAAAGTAATTTATTTGTTAATTAGTGCTATTTGTGTACTTGTACACTGGAATGACGCAGGATAGAAATCGCCGGGGTGGAAAATTTATCGAGTGTAGATTTAAAGTCGGCTTTAGTAAAAATGTACAGAATATATTTTTAAATTATTCATATCTGCAACAAAGCTGAAAAATTTAATTTACTAAACCCTGTGTAACAAAACCCCGAACTAAACCTATTGGCCATCGGCTATCAAACGGTTTCAGATTTTCAATGCGGATTTCGTTTTTATTTATTATTTTTATAATGTAAGGGTATTTACCGCATTCGCACAAACCGAGCGAACGCCACCAACACCATTAATTACAAATAACTATTTAACGCGCTTCAAACATAACAAATAATGCGATTCAAACAAGGTGTTCGAATGCGATCGCTAAACAATGCATATTGTTTACCCCACTTCTCTATTAACAGTTTGTTATGCATCATCTACTGAAATGGTTTACGTACGTGTTGTATTACTGAATCGATAAATATTTATTGTCCCAAATATAGTGGACACCCACCACGAGGTCTGGGGTAGTGTAATACACGCAACTCCGTTGAAAGATGCTCATTAACATCAAAATATATAAATCGCCACATTTATGTGAAACATGTGCGAATGCCATTCATGCAGAAAATGAGAAGAGTTATATTTTTATAATTATTATTAATTCAATATAATACAATTTTTACAATGATGTGGAATTCAGTACTCATTTTCGGACTCCAATACGTCGGTACTGTAACTCGTTAAGGCTAATTCACATCATGGGGACATTCTCGATTCATTCGCGGGACTTTCCAAATGTCGATGGAATTAAAGGTATAGAAATGGAAGCATTCATACCATCCAGCGAAGCACATGCATTCAAATTACGGCGTACATTTTTCTAAATATATTCGCACGATCGGTACGCTGGCATTCGTCACTTAGTGAATGAAACCCATTGAAATTAATGAACGCCCAACAATAGATAATTTGCAAATTCAATATTCTTATTGTAACTATTAACGGGTTATCAATCACCTGATTATAAACATAACAATAATATTCATACATAGAATTGCTGTCTAATAATAATTATAAATAACATTCCGATCAAAATGTAACAAACAAAACGATAATGTTAGGTGAATTTGTCAAGATTGCTGCGATTATGTTACATTAGGGTTTGAAAACGCAACTTAAGAAATCACATTTTCAATAAAACATCTAATTATTATAAACTCTTTGTTTTAAGGTGTTAATATTTTTCTACACAAATTTAAAGTTATGAGATATTACAAGAAATTAGATATTAAACTTTCAACTCTTTTGTATCATTTCGATTGTTGATTGAATCATTTATTGGTTGGCAATGTTAGAGGATTAGAAAAAAAATAACATCTGAGCTGTTGCACATTCTACATGACCCTTTACCGTCGAATAATTAGTTGCCAGTAAAGTGTTACGCGTAGTTTATTAAATATTCCAAACGTAATATATATAGTTAGGTAGGCGATAAAAACATAGATCTATTAAGAAGTACCCCAGAGTCATCAAGCTGTCGGGATTTCCTAAGTGAATATAACTTTACATCATTAATTAATAGCCCGACCAGAGGTAATGCACGTCTAGACTATATTTTCGCCCTCCCCCCTGGCGCTATACGCTACGCCACTGGCTAAATAATATCTTAAGTATATCATGGGATGATGTATATGGGGCTGGTAATATAGAATTGGTAACGAATCAATTGATGCAATCAAAGAACAAATAAACATATGTACAGCATTTACAAAAATCAATCACAAAAATCGGAAAAGAAAACAGTAGATGTCTAGAGCAGTGATTACCAAACTTTTTTGAACGCGAAACCCTCGGAACATTTTTCACGGAATCCTCTACAGTTTTTGATCAATGGACCCCATCATCCCCAAAATTAAATGTGAAATATTTTTTTAACACTCGGATATATCGTCGCTACCATGTCAAACTATAGAATGTGAAAAAGTCGTTTTTTTTTTCATATTCAATACTACTCTTGCATTGAGGACGATTCGCCTATATTATCTATCAGAACAAATTTTTAATTCAAGTACAGAAAACGAACACGGAAAATGTGATAGAACATAGTGGTTAAAACAAAGGAGGGAATGCACAGTTACAACTTAATTTTGCAATTTCTTAGAATCGTAACGATCTGTTCAGAATTTTTGTTGAACAATATTCAATTTCATTAATTCTCTTCTTGGAGCCAAATGCTTATTGTATGAAAACAGCAGGAGGTTTAGATCCACACTCAATGGATAATATTCCAATATTGAAGAGATGGACGGGAATCAGTGCCGGCAGAACGTACAGGCAAGGCCAAATTTAGCGGCGGCGGCGACCTTCAAAAATATCTACTATGAGTGTGAACTGCTCTCCTTTCCGCACACAAGTATGGAATAGTGCTTATTAAAATGACTGCAAATGTTTACATTGTTTTCAAAAATTCTCCTGACAATACCTGTTAAGGAGAAAGAAGTTTTTCTCGCCTAAAGTGGATTAAAACTTATCTACGGTCAACAATGACTCAAAATCGGATATCAGGACTAGGGGTGTTCGATTATGGAAATGAATAATCGATTTTCGATTATTTTTAATTATCGATTATATCGATTAATCGAATTGATCGATTAATCGATATTATCGATTATTTGATTAATCGATTAATCGATCATTTTATTATCGAAATTATCGATTAATCGAAATGATCGATTAATCGATTAATCGATTAATCAAAATAAAATTATCGATTAATCGATTAATCGATTAATCTATTAATGAAAAATCAAATTATCGATTAATCGATTAATTGAATATTTCTCGAGTAATAATCAAAACATCAAAGTTTTGCACAGCCTCGTGAATACTGTTTTTCAATCTTATTAATGTAAATTGGAAGCTGTAATCAATTCGACTGAATTAGGACATTATCACATATAACATCCGTAGTGCTCAAATATTACGGATCATTTTTTGCGAGTGCTTTGCGTTCATAATCACGAGGCACGAGACGAAGACAAGAACCGATTACAATGGTAAAAATGCACGAGCAAAAAATTATCCAGCACGCGGGATATTCGGAAGACTATCGCACAATTTTAAATTAATGTACCAGACGTAATATAATAATGTCGCAATGCTTTTTGATTATTGATTAGGAATCAGTTTAAAATGGCTTTGACAGAAGTTAAAATTAGGACTTCTGCGTATACTCAGCAATGTTCATATTGTGTTCATCAGCAACTTATGATACTGTTGAAAGCGAATTTAAGGGATACAAAATTCAAGCATTTCCCAAGCATTGAAAAATATATCCAGACAAACAAACAATGATTTGCTTTAACCCAAGTAAAATTCTTGAAATTAAAGTTGCTGAGAAGAGAAAAATTCAATAGAAAATTTGAAGATTTTGGTAAGATTGAAAATATTCCACTATCTTTTTCAAATTTCAAACGTGTTTCAATAACATATCAACATAGAAGGAATTGTAAGTCAAATCTCTACAATAGTTGATGCAAATCAGAATTGATAGAAATGGAAATAATCAAACTTCAAATTTATTTGTATTTGAAATACAAAAATTGTTTTAGGAAATACACTAAAGAGAAATACCCAATCTTGACAAATGTCTTGCTTTGGCTCGATTTATTTGGCGGAATCCTCATTTTCTGACGAGTATTCCAGAATTAAAAATAAGAAATTCTTTAACTAATAACTATTTAACTATCCGATCAGTGTCTATAAATATCTCTTTTATCGGATGATCCCGCCTTTGAAAATATTGCCAAAATGAAAGGTCAACGATCTTATTAGTATTAGTCTTATGTAAATATTTATAATGTTCCCAATTTTCTTTGTTTTGCTTATTATAAGTTCGTTTAGTCCCGTAATTCAAATACATCTATTATTCAAAGGATCTAAAAAATAAATAATCTATTGATAGATTATTAAAATAATCATTAACAATAATTAATCAATTTATTATTCTCTGGACACTGGAGTCAAAATTCTGTAATTTTGATAATAATAATCTTTATTCGAATAAAAATAGACAATATTTAGAAACACGCACTTAATATGGAGATATTAATTCATATTAATAAATTATTATAAATAATTGTCACAGTATGTTAATATAAGCTCGGCATCATAAAAATGAGATTTAACCGATAGACTACAATTGTTTTTCAATGATATGCATTGCTGATGCAGACTTTTCTTCGCAGAAAGTATAAACACCGGTGTATTTATTTATATTCACATGATTTATAACTCTATTGACATACCAAAGTGTACATTTCACACATGGTTCTTATTACTTTTTTGTCGATTAAGCAACATTAAAGTCTACGGCGGCGGCGGCCGAATCATGGGTTTCTTTATAAACGGACGTTTTTTTCTCGGATGAAACTCAAAAACTTGTAATACGCTTCCATTAGTATTTATACCCACATATTTACAGCTTACCAATTTAATAAAAGTAATGAATAAAGTGGATATGATGGCTTAATGTTAATATAACAGATTGGGCGGTTATTAAAATAATCAAATAATCAAATGATCGATTAATCGATTAATCAAATAATCGATTAATCGATTAATCGATTAATCGATTAATCGATTAATCAATTTATCGATTAATCGATTAATCGATTAATCAATTTATCGATTAATCGATTAATCGATCAATCAAATTATCGATTAATCGATTAATCGATCAATCAAATTATCGATTAATCGATTAATCAAATGATCGATTAATCGATTATTTTTTAGAATTAATCGAACTGTCGATTAATCGATTAATCGATTATTTATCGATTAATCGATTATTTTGCACAGCCCTAATCAGGACTATCAATTCTATCTGTTGAAAATGATATTGGAGAATTCATAGATAAAAGTATGAAGGTAGAAACGCCAAAGTGGCGGAATCTATTGCCTGAATGCTGTACTGAACCAAATCCGGGTGGCTTTAACACCGACAAGATATGGACATTGCCAGCGGCGGCAAATATAACAATATTAATGTGAACATTAAATATTGTTCCCCCGTCAGAACACCTACAGACCGGTTTCGACCTTTCAGGTCTCATCAGTGTAGTTAGTTGCTGATGGGAAAACGGAGATTACTATTGGAATATAAATATTCCAAACACCGTTAAAGGTAGAAACGCCAAAGTGGCGGAATCTATTGCCTGAATGCTGTACTGTCCATATCTTGTCGGTCTTAAAGCCACCCGGATTTGGTTCAGTACAGCATTCAGGCAATAGATTCAAAAGTATGAAAGTTAGAAAGAAAATGTAATCGTTAGACACTTACTTAACCAGAGTTGTCACATTTTCCGTTTTATGTAAATATTTTATTTTGTTTAATATTAACAATACATTTTATGAAATATATTTGTAATACAGTTCTATAAGTCAATGTTTTTATGGTCCTTTTATACCAAAAAAGCTTGATTCATAAGGTTTTTCAAAAAACTTCGAAAAACAATTGTTTTATAAGTTGCTCATTTTAGAATTCTCGATAATTGCTGTTCATTTAAGGATTGTCATTATAAATTAGAAACCAAAACATAATGTTTTCTAATTTTAATTTCTTTTTCGTATTATGAAAAATATTTATTAACAAAAGATGTTTAGTTCTTCGTTTTCTTCGTCAATTGTAAAAGGGTTTTTGTAAAATGAATTGCATTAAAAAACCGGGAAAAAAAGCGTATCAAAATTTCAACAGAAGTATCCATTTTGAGCACAATAAAAATAATATACACTGGTGGAAAAAAAATGAAACACTTGAAATTCGTGAAATGTCGACCTTTTTCAAACCGCCATAACTCGGCGTATTTTCAATCGTTTCTGATGAATCTTTAAAGGCGAAAAACTTTGAAGTGCCTTCATGACTATGCATGCGAACTTAAGCGCAACCCTTTTCGCCCCTCTCTAGCACCCCTGTGAAAATAAATGTTTTTTCAGGAAACCATGTCCAACTTTGATGATGTCTATGGAGTTGGAAAAATTTTGTCGACTCGATCCACCATAAAGGCATTAAAATTTGATCAATTTCCTATGCAGGACTAGAAGAACGAAGTTTCTACGACGATTTGGCATCAAGTTATGGGCATTTTGAGGTTTTTGTACATAACTCAGCGACTTTTCAACCAAATTTGATGATTATTTCGGGAAAGAATCTCATTTTGGCCCTACTTTAAGGGGTTAAACTCAGATTGGAATGATCCCTTTTCAAACCCTTCAACCACCGAACAAAAAAAACACGTTTTTGGGCAAAAAAACGTCCAACTTTGGCAATATGTACGGAGTTGGATACAATCTACCGACTCGATCCACCAAAAGAGCATTGAAATGTGTTCAATTACCTGTGCAGGACTCAAAACCGAAGTTCCTACGGCGATTTTGCACAAAGTTATGGGTGTTTAAGAAAAAGTGTATTTTGTGGTCTTTTTATTTTTTCGTTCGGAGGGGCGTAGAGCCCTCTCTTTGAGAGGACACATTTTGGTTTTGATTTCTCAAAAGATCGTCCAAATCGGTTGAACAGAAGCCGAGTT
The DNA here is from genome assembly GCA_910593695.2 of Ocypus olens. Taxonomy (NCBI): domain Eukaryota; kingdom Metazoa; phylum Arthropoda; class Insecta; order Coleoptera; family Staphylinidae; genus Ocypus; species Ocypus olens. Next base: position 18,433,891 of record OU343057.1, read on the forward strand.
ATAGCCATTTGAAAATTACCTAAATTTTTACAAATCTCAAGTGTTTCATTTTTGTCGTCAGTGTAATTTGTTTGTTTTTATTGGATGAATGGAAAAATGGTCGAATAGTGGTGAGTTAGGCCCACATGTTTTTCCGACCCTACAGAGATCGTTAAAGTGCGCCTTTTTTTACCTAAAATAAAGTTTTTTTGTTAATGGAGTTCTAAGGTACAAAATCCGATATTCTTGATTTCGCGCAAACAATGAATTTTCGTGCATACCTCAAAAAACATGCGAAGAAAACTTCATTCTTGAAAACGAAAACATTTCGTCGAAAAACTTCGGACTTATGAGTCAAAAAACCACAAAATGCGCTTTTCTCAAACACCCATAACTTTGTGCCAAATCGTCGTAGGAACTTCGTTATTTGATTCCTGCGCAGGTAATTGAACACATTTCAATGCCCTTTTGGTGGATCGAGTCGACACATTTTTTCCAACTCGGCCGTTTTTGTCCAAAAACGTGTTTTTTCTTGTTTGGGGGTTGAAGGGTTCGAAAAGGAATAATTCCAATCTGAGTTTACTTTCTTAAAGTAGAGCCAAAATGGGACTTTTTCCCGAAAGAATCATCAAATTCGGTTAAAAAGTCACTGAGTTATGTGCGAAAAATCTCAAAATGCACTTTTTTTCAAACACTCATAACTTGGTGCCAAATCTTTGTAGGAACTTCGTTCTTTGAGTCCTGTATAGGGAATTGATCAGATTTTAATGCCTTAATGGTGGATAGAGTCGACAAAATTTTTCCAACTCCGTAGACATGGTCAAAGTTGGACATGGTTTCCAGAAAAAAACTTGTTTTTCACAGGGGCGCTAGATTGGGGCGGAAGAGGTTACGCTTAATTTCGCATGCATGACTTTAAAGAAGATACTTCAAAGTTTTTCGCCCTCAAAAATTCATCAAAATCGATTGAAAATACGCCGAGTTATGGCGGTTTGAAAATGGTCGAAATTTCACGAATTTCAAGTCCTTTATTTTTTTTCCTTCATTATATTTTCTTAATGGATATTAAAAACGAAAATAATATGTTAAGAACGTTATAAAACATGTTCGCCAATCTTTATTAAGGTTCTTCTTCTTCTTTCATTAGCTCTAGATCCCTGGGTGGGTCTTGGCCTGCTCTACCAGAAGCCTCCATTGATCTCTATCCTGTACAAGTCTCCACTCTGTGACATTCATTATTCGTAGATCCTCCATTACTTCGTTTCTCCATCTTTTTCTTGGCCTTCTTTCTACATTGTCTTCGTTGGTAGCCATTTGCTTTGTTTCTCTTTCCTTCTCCATTCTCGTTATGTGCCCGAACCATCGCAGCCTCCGCGCTTTTAAAAACCTTATATCCTCCGTCTAAATCATTTAATTCATAGTTCATCCTAAGTCTGTACATGTTTTCAGCCCCTCTTACCGGTCCAAATATCTTTCTTAATACTTTTCTCTCCGCTCCTCTCGGTCTGTTTTCAGTGTTTGCTAGTGTCCATGTCTCGCGGGCGTAAGTTATTACCGGTTTTATTAGAGTTCGATATATTATTAGCTTCGTTGTTCTGCTTAATATTCTAGATGACAGTAATCCTTTATTTGCCTAGCCTGCTCTTTCTCCGGCTGCGATCCTTTTCATCTCCTGGCTTGTGTCGTTAGACGCGTTTAGTTCTGATCCTAGATATGTGATGGTTCATATTTAACAGTCTTTTGTTTCCTTCTATGACTGTCATTCCTTATGTATTTTATCTTTGCAGCGTTGATTCTCAGCCCAACTTTAATAGCTTCACTATCTAGTTGTATTAGAGTATGTGTTTGGGTGTTCTTGTCCCTAGCCGCAATTACGATCTTGTCGGTGTATGTACCTAATTGCATTTTGCTAGTTCGTTGTTTTCATGTTTCTAATTATTATTCCCAGGGTCAGGTTGAATATCACCGCTGACAGAGCGTCTCCCTGCCTGAATCCGCTGTTTATTTCGAACGTTTTTGTTAGCTTTAACGTTAACATTATCATATTTATTATTTTCTTCGGGATTCCTAGGAGGATCAGTCTCTCGAACATTATTTTTCTATTGATACTGTCGAAAGCTTATCTAAAGTCTATGAATATGTTACATATCCCTATGTTGGGTTCGCGACATTTTTCCATCATTCGCCTCATTGTATGTTTCTGGTCATTGGTTGATCAATTCCTCCTAAAACCGCATTGATATTCACCCAGTACATTTTCCGCATATTCATTTCTCCTGTCATATATCATACTGGGCATTACTTTACTTGCCAGATCATCTTTCTTTAGGTATTGGTTATGTTATTCTTTAGTTTAGTAAGGAAATTAAAAAATTCAAGTTTATGTTTCACCCAAAAATTCCACCAATTATTGCAAAATCCGTATGCTATCCGCTAGATAATGTATCTTAAAAGTCAGCCGAATTTGAAATTCAAGGACACTGTATCAGCCCAAAAGCGCTTTGAGCTCGCAGCGGGGTGCCTTGCCAAAACCTTCGACCTCTTTGAGATTTTGACTATGAAACATTTTTTTCTTTTATTCCCAAGGGTTTAAAGCAACATATTAACAAAAAAAACACCGATTTTTAAACAGCGCAGCAGAATTATTTCGTGTATTTTCCAGGTGACGCTGCTCTGCTTTATAGAGCAAAAAATTGGACTGAACTAAACGATACAGTAGAAACTGATGTAATTAAAATTATCCGTAAACTGTGCCTTTTACATGTTTACAGAGCATTTTCGTCAGTAAAAACATTCAAAACATAACCAGAAAATTTAATTCTGACCAAATTTCAATTAAACTTGTTAGTAACACAGTAATAATTGATAGCTAGCTTAAGTGGGATAAACATATTAATTATGTAATCAATATTTTGAGATGTATAACATATCAAAATAAATTTCTTAAAAACGTTTTAACCATAAAAGATTTAAAAATAGTATATCATTCATAAGTTGCAAGTAATTTAACTTATGGGATTGTTGGTTATGCCCGAGATAAAAATCTGATAAATCTCGAAATATTACAAAAGAGAATACTGAATGAGAACCCACCTATTCCTCTGAACAATCATTGAATGATGCAGAGTTATTTGATATTAGGAAATTGTATGTGTTTCTACATCATGAAGATGGTACGTCAAATTATGATATTAGGAAAGTAATTAAGTATATTCTATCCAAACAAATTAAAGTTATTGCCCAAAAATCTAGTTCGTATCTTGGCATCTAATTGCTTAATTTTCTTCCAAAATAAATTCTTAATTCTAGAACACTAATAAATTTAAAACAAATTACATTATTTTTCTTCAATACTCGTACTGATTGTATTTTTTTAAATTTATTTAATACACGGAAAACTCCTTCATTTATAAATTAATATATTGTTTGTGTATATGTTTATCGTATACAATTTATTTAAAATATAAGAAGATTTATTGAAATAGATTATAATTCCTTAAGCCCCAGACAAGCGTTGCTTATGCAGATACAGTTTATTAACTTGTTCATTCATTTATATTTTCTAATTATACCTAAACAATATAACATGTAACATCTGTGAATTAATGGTCGTTAATAAACATTATTATTATTAAATATGTATTACCTTGTAGTAACGGTCATTCGAAAAACGTAAAACATGTGCAATTTTACACGTTCATACGAGAAAAAAAAATATCGATGTTTTGCCAAAGAAATCCACCAGCCACCATTTTATGGATGGGGAATTCTTGTTTAAGAATTCAATCTATTTGTATAAAAACTTTTTGTAGTTTATGTGTAAATGGTTGACGTTTATCGAAACTTCATAACTGAAGCAAATGGTTCGCGTGTTTCACTCAAGAAAACTGCCGAACTACGAGCTTTAGCGCCTTATCGGACATCGCACATTCACCCACCTGTTAAATTACACATTGTGCTGAATGTCACCCCATGGTAATAATTTGAGAATACCTGCAAGCAAAGGGCGGCCACATTTTAATTAAGGAGGGAGGGCATGAATTGCATACATCGTCGATAGCATATTAATCAGGTCACATTTTACAAAACATGCTGCACTACTTTGTCATTTCACATAATAATACAATACCCTACACAGATAATTAGTGATAAGCAGTGCCAGCGGAATGATGGAAAAGTGTTTTTTGTAAAGGTTTAAGCCCTAGTTTTGATAAAATCATTACTGAACCATTTGTGATACCGTATTTCGAATTTGACATCTTCTGTGTATAGCGCAATTGATATAATTACTACTTGTCACAAAGTGTAAAAGCTCATAAAATTGGATCCAAAAATTCACTAGAATCGTGTTCTATTACACACCCCACATCCTCGATCCATAATTAACAGGGTAACATGCAGATGAGTGACTTATCACCTTTGCGTTATTAAAATTATTAAGCTACGCTCGAAACAACGTTACCTAAGCCCCTACAGAAGTTTCAAACGCTCCAAGAGGGATATATTTCTCTAATTCTAAGATGGCTATGATAATGTCGTTTATGTACAACGTATACGTTTCATTGTGCCTCGCAGTTGAAATATCAAAATGCAAGAAATATTTATACACAATTAAATTGCATATTGAGCTTAAGAAAATAATACACAAGCTTACACATTATCAATAACAACAGATCTTTTGCTATGTTACTTAAAAAAAGGTACATTTAAATTAACTTGAGACAACCTCACTTATTGCAGATTTATTCAATAAAAATAATTGGTGCATTTTTTTAAGCATCTGATTTGTGAACAAAATTTTGTTATTATTGAGATCAACAATAATTATTCTTACTATCAATTTTTTGAGGTAAAAAAAAAACTGAATTTTTGCTAAACAGAGCAATAAGTTCAATTGAAAAATTAATTATGATTTTTTCTTTGGTTCAAAAAATTCAGATTAGTTATAGATTACCCTCTTTATGATCAATTAATATTTCCAACCTTTTTGCACCTTTACCCCCCTTTTCATAACAAAAATTATTGGGCCCACTTCAATGTTCGTAACAATCTAATTTGATAAATACTCTCCTGATGTTACAATGTATGTAATGGGTAAGAGATCAATATACCATATTTTATATAAAATGCTCACTATAATAATATACACATTATTCACCTCCAAAAAGTTGTGGAATTAGCGATTTCCTTTGTGAAGACGTACCTCTTGGGCGGCAAAAATATTTTGCGAACCTCTATTTCGAAGTACAGAAATTGTCAATATATACAGTGCGCGTCAAAAGTATAGTCAGTAAAATCGAAATAAAATATTTTTGGAAAAAATCCTCGAACACATTTTCCTTTACAAAAATATACATTTTTGCATGAAAGTCGATTTTCAGTCGTCATTTATTTTCGAGTTATGACGTCCGCCATTTTGTTTTTAAATGGCAACCCCCTATTTTTGTTCCTGATTTTGAGAGATCTTTTCATTGTCGAACCGGCAGAATAAAAATATTGCCATCTTACATAAGAAATGTTTCGAGTTTAGTAGTGCGGGGATGCGCCATCTTGCTGAAAACAATATAGTATTATATGGAACGTCAAGAACATTGTGGCTCGGAAAAATTGTTACAAGTGCTGGAACAAGGTCATTTTGAAAAAATTCTAAATATCGGGTTCTCACCTTCAATTGTCATTTTCTCGAAAAATTTCTTATGTCCATCAACATTCTTATACTTCCAGTTCGAGAATGAAAAGATCTCTCAAAATCAAAAATAAAAATAGGGGGTTGCCATTTAGAAACAAAATAGATGACTCATTACTCAAAAAAATTACGACTGAAAATCGACTTGTGTATTTTTATAAAAGAAAATTGACCTGTTTGAGGATATATAAATATTTCATTTCGATTTTACTGACTATATTCCATACTTTAGGCGCGCACTGTATATATATAACCAAATTGACATCAATCATACGCCCGATTTCTCCAACGAATATACTCAAAAGTGAATTTTTCAATGCAGTTTAATTATGGATTGCCATGTAGTAACGGTCACAACCATCCTCTTTATTAACTCGTTAAGTTTTCTCATTTATAAATAGATCTTAATTATTTTTGCTGTTACACCAAACGAATTTATACATATCTTAGGTTGGCAAAGTAGCTTTTTTATGTAAATTTCTCAAGCCGTCTAATGTCAAATCAATCCAACCTCATAATAAGTTTCACTGTTCTCGTGCGTATATTTCAATAAAAATGCAATAGTGTAACGGCGATGAGTGATTTTCTCGACTGAAAGCGTTTTAGGCGCATCTCTGGAAAATTAGGATCATTTACCAATTTTACAATATCTACCGCATCAAATGCATTTAAAGCCATTATAGGTAATAAATTATTTGCCATTCTTAGAGTTATTCGAATTGATTGACGCACGTTATCGATTTTGTTTCACTTTTAGGTTAGAGTAAAATTCCGTTTTTAACATCTTACAATATATGACATTTCGATTTATGATTGGTGTACCACTTTAAGAATCTCTTATTTTTAAAATCGATTTTATGTAGTTAAGTATCGTTGGAGAAACCGAACGCCTGTCTGACAGAGGTTTTTTTTTAATTAAAGATGTCCGCCATTGAAATAGATACGTGTACCTAAATAAGACAATTTTACCTTAATCGTTACATTTCGTGATTGTGAATAAAATAGTATACACACCTCGCGGGATCAAAATTCCAGCCTCGCACAATTTCAAGCCTTGGCGCTTCGCGCCTCTGTATGTAATCTATGCCCTCGGCTGTAATTCAATCTTTCCCGACTAGGTATGTAATCAGTGACGGTTCGCGGGGTTTTTTCTGGTACGGCCGAGGAACAAGAGGTGGTAATACAGATAGGTAGGATCAGTTGCAGAGACGGCTGGCTGCATGACCGCACCTATCTGTATTACCACCTCTTGTTCCTCGGCCGTACCAGAAAAAACCCCGCTCACTGTATGTAATATGTTATTAATACAACATTCATGTAGTATTAATGATGTGATTGAACTTGTTTTTGACTGGAAATTTGCTCAAACTGTGGTGACATTGAAGATATCGCTCTTCTTAGTTCCTTTTCGATCACAAAGCAAGATCGATACTTTGCCTTTAAAACGACTACAGCGGAAACCTAAGTTTGGCATGAACAAGATGTTACATAAGGCAATGAAACTTTTAAAGCTTTCTTTGTTAAAGTAAGAAAATCCTTCATTACTCGTAGCCAAAACGTAACAATATTATTTTCTTGATCAAATATCTGCTTTAGTGTACTATCACACGATAAGTCGATTATCAATTCTTGCTCATATGTCGAAAGCCCAAAAGCCTCATATTTCTCAATCACAAATGGATTTCTTATCCATTCATATTTCGTCAAAATCTTTCAAATAAAACAAGAATTGCTTCATTAGATTGGTCAAGTGATTATTAATAAAAACTTTACTTTCATCTATTTCAACTGCAGAACAGATTATTTTAAAATTGGGAGATATGTCAAAATGTAGAGTCTATATTCTGCGCCCATGTCATCACACAATTTTGCGAAAATCCTTTCTTTTGATGGACTGTTTTTACTTTGATATTGGTAAATAATGAACGATATTATTTTCAAGTATTTATTGTCTAAGTTCGCGACAATTGTTTCGATACACTGTGGCTTCTTCAGGCGAAGAAATGGGATGGAGGACTGTTTTTAATAAAATTTACAACACTTCGAATGCTGTTACTAGATCCCCTCTCATATCTTCTAAAACAAGTAATTGTCTATGAATTATGCAATATATCCAAATCGCACGTGAAGCCACGTTTCAATCGAATGCCTATAGACCAGCATTTTTTCTGCCATAGATGGAGCTTCATTTGTACATAGCCCAATACCGTTATCCCACGCAATGTTATTTTTTCCTCAATAACTTATCAATCGTTTATAAAACTTCGATTGCTGTAGTATTGCTTTGAATGGGTTTACAGAAAAAACATATCTTCTCTAAGAACAGTTTGGACAACACATATTACATATGAAATCAAATGTGCATCTGTTTCCGTTTCCTTGTCTACTTGCATCGTGAAATAAAATGGTTTTAGTTTTTCTATTAACTGATTGCAAAGATCTTCAGAAATATCGAAAAAAAAATTCCCATATTGAATTAGGTTTTTTGCATTCTGTAGCAAACGATATACGATGCAAGCAATTCTTTCTATGTTCCAGGCAAGTTTTTTGTTGTTTATTTAAAACCGTTAATTTTCTTTGAAAACATCTGGTCTTGCCAATATGGTTTGCCTGTGCATTTTTAAGATAACGTTTTAGTTTATTCGATTTGATGCTATCTGCGGCCAAAATTTTCATAGAGCAAACATTTGCAGTTACCATTACTATGTAATAACCTTACATCTAAATCCCAATGATAAATACAGTGGATCATTTTTTGTTTGGTGTATTCAAAAATGATATTTTGGTAACAGTTGCGTGCCCCTCTTACCAGTGGCGGCTCGTGGAACATTTTAATGGTAGAGCCACTTAGCATACAATATACTTTTTGAAAAAAAAACGCTTTTTGTTACAAAATTATTCAGTAAATTAAATAAAGAGAAAAGAAGCTAATAAATTCGTCGACGCGAAAAAAAAAATATAAAAACAATTGCCATTGACTTGAAACTTTCCAAAACAACTGACAACACATGTGATTCTACATTTCCGTAAAAATTAGAAATGCATTGTTTCTAAATTTTAGAATATTTCATTGTGAACGGAAATGAAATTTAAAAAAAAAATGCAACAAATTCGTCGACGCGAAAAAAATATAAAAACAATTGCCATCGACTTGAAACTTTCCCCAACAACTGACAACACATGTGATTCTACATTTCCGTAAAAATTAGAAATGCATTGTTTCGAAATTTTAGAATATTTCAATGTGTACGGTGATGAAATTTAGAAAAAAAAATGCAATAAATTCGTCGACGCGAAAAAATATAAAAACAATCGACTTGAAACTCTTCAAAACAACTGACAACACATGTGATACTACATTTCCGTAAAAATTAGAAATGCATTGTTTCTAAATTTTAGAATATTTCAATGTGAACGGTGATGAAATTTAGAAAAAAAAATTCAATAAATTCGTCGACGCCAAAAAAATATAAAAACAATTGCCATCGACTTGAGACTTTCCCCAACAACTGACAACACATGCGATTCTACATTTCCGTAAAAATTAGAAATGCATTGTTTCTAAATTTTAGAATATTTCAATGTGAACGGAGATGAAATTTAAAAAAAAATTGCAACAAATTCGTCGACACGAAAAAAATATAAAAACAATTGCCATCGACTTGAAACTTTCCAAAACAACTGACAACACATGTGATTCTACATTTTCGTAAAAATTAGAAATGCATTGTTTCTAAATTTTAGAATATTTCAATGTGAACAGTGATGAAATTTAGAAAAAAAATGCAATAAATTCGTCGACGCGAAAAAACTATAAAAACAATTTCCATCGACTTGAACCTTTCCAAAACAACTGACAACACATCTGATTATACATTTCCGTAAAAAATAGAAATGCATTGTTTCTAAATTTTAGAATATTTCAATGTGAACGGAGATGAAATTTAAAAAAAAATTGCAACAAATTCGTCGACGCCAAAAAATATAAAAACAATTGCCATCGACTTGAAACTTTCTCCAACAACTGACAACACATGCGATTCTACATTTCCGTAAAAATTAGAAATGCATTGTTTCTAAATTTTAGAATATTTCAATGTGAACGGAGATGAAATTAAAAAAAAAATTGCAACAAAGTCGTCGACACGAAAAAAATATAAAAACAATTTCCATCGACTTGAAACTTTCCAAAACAACTGACAACACATGTGATTCTACATTTTCGTAAAAATTAGAAATGCATTGTTTTTAAATTTTAGAATATTTCAATGTGAACGGTGATGAAATTTAGAAAAAAATGCAATAAATTCGTCGACGCGAAAAAAATATAAAAACAATTGCCATCGACTTGAAACTTTCCAAAACAACTGACAACACATGTGATTCTACATTTCCGTAAAAATTAGAAATGCATTGCTTCTAAATTTGAGAATATTTCAATGTGAATGGAGATAAAATTTAGAAAAAAATTGCAATAAATTCGTCGACGCGAAAAAATATAAAAAGAATTTCCTTCCACTTGAAACTCACTTAATATTAATTCAAGACTGATTTGGTAGAAAATTCCAATACATTCCGTCGTTTGCTTAGGCAATTTTTCATGGAAATTTATGAAAAATTATAATAATTTTTTTTGACGCGAAAAAAACATGAAAACAATTGCCATCCACTTGAAACTTTAAAAATCACTCAATATTAATTCAAGAGTGATTTCGTTGAAAATTCAAATTCCGTCGATTGCTTTTGCGATTTTTCGTGTAAATTTATGAAAAATTATAATCATTTTTTGTTGACACGAAAAAAATATAAAAACAGCTGTAAAATACTTAAATCTTTCTAAATTTACTTTAAATACAATAATCTTAATAATCTTCCAAAAACTCAAGAAACTTCATCACAGGTTTTCAAGATAACCGACCGAGAACAGCGTTTCAGATTTTTTAATTTGCACGAGTGAAAAAAAATTATAAAAACAACTGCAACACACTTGAAATTTTCCAAATTTATTCAAAATACACTAATCTTAACAATCCTCCAAAAAACTAAAAAAAAACCCATCACTGGTTTTCCAGAAAACTTCTTCCGAGTGAAAAAAATATATAAAAACAAGTGCAACACACTCGAAACTCTCCAAATTTACTCAAAACACATGAATCATAATAAGCCTCCAAAAAACCATAATACCCCATCACAAGTTTTCAAGATAACCGACCGAGAACAGCCCTTAAGATTTTTTAAGTTTCACTTCTTCGGAGTGAAAAAAAAATACAAAAACAACTGTAACACACTTGAAACTTTTCAGATTTACTCAAAATACATTAATCTTAATAAACCTCCAAAAACCTCAAAATACCCCATCACTGGTTTTTAAGATAACAACACAAAACACAATTCTGGAAGAATTTTTCAAATCTGCTAATTTGTTCAACAGATATACAGGGTGTATTTGAAATAACGAACAAGCATTTAAGGGCACATACACAAACTATTTGTGAACACATTTACGTCAAAATTTATTCGAAAAAAAATTTTGAATTTTCCTAATTTTTCGAGGTTTTTTAAACATTTTGAGAACCGATTCTTTTCTCATTTAATTAGGTCTGCATGGAATGTGTGTTTGTTTATTTAAAACGCGAGATACGATTTCTTGCCTCCAAAATTTGAAGTTTTTTTTTTTTGTAAAAGATAAACAGTCCTCATTGACGCTTAAAGAGCACTCAGATATTTCCTACGCGCTTGTTGTAATTCGATATCTAAAGTCGATGCCGTTTAAAAATTAGGTCACATTACCACTGCTCCCAAACATGTTATATTTTTACTCATTAACTTTAATAATTAATTGCGGGCTTTTTGTTATAGTTATAAACTATATTATTTAAAAATAATATAACCTCTTTGTGGTTACGAGCCTGTTCGTTATTTCAAATACACCCTGTATTCTCAAATAAATGCATTGCCATTTTTCTCGTCTCATGAAACTTTCGCAGGCGTGGTTTTAACATTTAAAATGACAATTCAGTGTTTTTAGAATTAATAAAAAAATCTTGTTTCGTTTAAAATGAGTGGCAGTGCCATGGCTACATAACGAGCCGCCGCTGCTTCTTACAATAATTTTATGCCTCTATGCCCCACAGTTCGAAAACCACTGTCCCGTGTTTTCACTGAGGATATCTAGATATATAATTCAAAAGATGCACCCAACATTGTGTTCAATACGATTGGCGAACCCTGAGGCCCGTTACACAGTCACGCGGATGCAACGCGTGTTTAATAACCATATTAAACACGCAAACGCTAAATGTTTAATGAAATTGAGTGTAAAATGTATCTCATTAATGCTGCCCATAAAATTAAATAATGCGCACATTATAACAGTTTCGTGAACAAAATTATATATGTATCGATATGTTAATTAAATAATAATTGCAGAGCAAATCATTATTCATAGTGGATACGTTATACACGTTGATATCAATAGTAAGGATATATGCAATTACAATAATCACTTGATAATTCGATTTACAGTGGAATCAACATGTGCACTTCATAATAATTGAAACGAGACCGATTAATGCGAAATGTGTTCATTAAAATAATATTAATTATCCGCACGGTAGGAGTAGGAAAAATCGCTGTGCCGGTGATAAATATAGATTAGGATGTTAATAACGGTGTTCATCTGACAAAGGAGCTTATGTCGTCCATTAGAGAAGTAATTCCAATTTTTAACAAATGAGTATCAAATAAAATTGAAATTAATGCACGGAATTCATTTAGCCCACGGCGCGCGGCGGCGTGATTAATATTCGCGCGCACAATTATTTTTTTTAATATAATACTCTACGTCTAATAGAAGTGAGAATGATTTATTTCATCTATGGTTCCAAACAGTATTTATGTTAATATTTCAGACAAGGATTATTTTCGTGGGCCGAATTATAAATGGCCCTATCCTTTCGGTCGCTATCTCCACATTTAAACACTGCAACCAACATACAATAATTATATTTATCAGCCCATAAATACATTTACAGGGCCGCTATTCGCATAATTTATAATAAATTGCGACGCTGAAGCCGGACTCTAATAACTTAATTTGCAATATTAATATGATTTTAATAGCAACGAATTATTCACCCGGATTATGAAAGTCGCCTCGCCTTTATTTATTTACTTATTTCTTCGGTTTGGGAGAGAGAGACTGCCCACGTTTTGCTGGACATTCATTTGCGAAATCTTATTAATGTTTAATGCCTGAGGTCACAGACATATTTCCACGCGACAAGCATTTTCCAGCACGGTCGATATTCCACTGATTTTACATAAATATAAACAATGCCGAGGTTAACGCCACCTATTGATTCCGTTCGGTGGTGTTCAAAACATTCCTGTCCGTTGATTTATAATTTATGAGGGAGGCGTAATCCCCAGCGCACTATTTAAATCTTCGGCATAATTGCTGAACACCCGCCAAAGAACAGAATATGAATGTTTTTTGCCTATAAAAATGTAACGCAAAAGATTTATTTGTTTAATTTAATTACATACTACAATACCGAGAATATTGCATAAATCATAGTTATAGTATCCTTCTTTTTGAAAGTTCTTAAGACAATGATACATAACATTTTCTGTAATAACTAGAAGTAAACTACGTGCTAAAAAATTGCAACACCTCGAAGGAGCTGAGTCACAAAGCAACAAAATAACTAGCTGCATGTAAAATGTCACTGATAAAAATATCATCCCGATACACGAAGAATTGCAAGTTCTTAAATGTCTCTTGCTGTGAAACAGACAATCTGTATCAAGAAAGTTTAGTTCACCATTTGCTGTGCGAACGTTGTTGCTTCGATTGTTAGCAATGCCTAGAATTGATAGAAGATCGCGGTTTAATCAATTGTCTGACTTTGATAGAGGGCGAATGGTTGGCCTGCACAAGGCAGGTATTCCGTTTCGTGAAATTGCTCGAAACCCTTCAACAGTGCTTCGAGCATGGACTGCGTGGTCTGAGGAATATATCCAACATCGTCGTCCTTAAACAAATAAATCTTAGAGACATATTTCGTCCTTCGGCTGCAATTGACGTTGACTGAATGAGAGATTTGAGGCAGATAGTGTTTCGCAGAACTGTGTACCGACGAATTTCATCTTCATCTGTTAAACCCTCATACCGATCTTTACGAAATCTTCTTTTGACGCAACTTCACAAGAACGACTTCTATGGTGCCAAGAAAGACACCATTGGATCGATGAATGGGATCACATAAAGTTTAGCGAGGAATCCCGGTTCTGTTTGTAACACAACGATAGACGGATAATATTAAGAAGATTCCGTGGCGAGCGGCGCAATTTAGATTTTGCTCTTCAAGGTCGCGGCGGCGACACCTGGTATGATAGTATGGCACGCCATATCGTTGGGGTACAAGCCACCTCTAGTTTTCATCCTTGGCAGTTAATACACACCGATACATCCACGAGATTTTACAGCCAGTTGTAGTGCCCAGGCTAAACGAACACCCTGAAATCATGTTCCAGCAAGATAACGCCCGACCTCATATCGCCCATTTCTGTCAGAATTTCCTACACGAAGAGGAAGTAGAAATTCTTCCCTGGCCTGCTCGCTCTCCAGATTTAAACCCGACCGAACGTGTGTGGGATTGGGTCGCTACATGAGGCGTTTACCACAAGCAGCAACACCTTTCAGGAACTTCGTCATCTACAGCAAGCCTGGAATGAGACCCCACAAGATGCCTTTGATCATCTCTTTCAGAGCATGCTTCGCCAAGTTAGACAATCGTGGGGATGTGACATTTTATTGATACATTTTCGATAATTGTTGGTTTCTTTTTTTTAATTATTCTGATTTATTACTAAAATAAATACAAATAACTTGCCAAAATTTTAGTTTTGTGATTCAGGTCTAGGGCCTAGACCTTATTCAGAAACCCTATGTGGTGGCGAATAGAATATGTAGACTAGGTAATCTCAAGGTCACAAATTTAAATGCTCATGTCACAATTTTCTATAGCAGATCTCACAGTGGCCTGCGTGGTGTGGATGGCATCAAGTTTTTCTTTTCTCCGCATATCTGCACATAACAGGAGGTTATGATCAGACACTGTGAAACCAACAATAAAAGTCACATTATAGGACATAACTTGTATCGAGCACAGACCTACAAATATTCAATAGGGACGGTGCACCCACATTCGTCACCTCTAGAAGACAGAAGGTGATCGATATCACACTTATCAGTAAGAGTATAAGTAAGCACATCCAGAACTAGCATGTGGTAAAAGACATGATTCGAACCATAAATGGATTTCTTACAAACTGGAAGCGAGACTTCCCGAAATGAAATCCAGAAAAGCTTACAAGTAACTGTTAAAAGGACCTACAAGGTGTTGACAATCGAACACCCAGATCACAGGCTGAAGTCAATGACTTTGCACTGCACCTCTCATCTCTTCATATGAAAAAGCTTGTCCTCTTAACTCAGGAAGAGGGAAATCCATCAATCCGTCGTGGAATCGTGAACTGAATTAAATAAGGAAAGAGACAGAGAAAGTTTTCAACGAAACTCCATGTAGGAAGCTACAAAGAGGTACACAGACTTTACAAAAAGAACTTAGGCAACTATAGAGGAACTACGGTGCAAAAATTGAGTCCACAATCACAGCCGCGAGGCTAAAAAAGATTCTCTCTCAGGACCCAAGACAACAGCCTCGAATGGTGAAAAGAGAAGATGGAAGATGCACTGACGACGACGGAGTCCTAAAAATTAGGTTTCCCGATTGCAAAAACGTAGAAAATAATGCCCATCAAAATACTAATAACGATATCCATATCTATCCCTATGAAAGAAGACTGGACCATAGCGTCCAATATATTAACGCCTCCCAAGATAACGTAGGCTATTCAAACGTTTTCCTTAATCAAATCACCAATATTTTCAGTCCTTCTCATATAGGGCCTGGACCAGGGTAGGACTAGAAGGCCAACGGGCTTGAGAACTTGATGAATGGATAATAATAGTAATAGAGATTTTTTTTACAGCAAATTTTGATGTCTATACCAGAGTAGAAACTTTAGTTAAAAATGCAGGCTCCGATGTAGCAAGGTCAACGGTTTTCGCGCCGCAGTTTAGAAGCAAGTCGCACGCGTTCAAACTTGTATTATATTTGTACAACAAACTTGTTGTTTTGCATCTTTCCTCCGATGCACTGATCCAGCAAATCGTTGTCCGAAAGTATCGCCCGTTCTCTGAAATCTGGCGGCTGTGGTCGTAAAAAGAGTCGGAGCTCGGCAAGTAGGGGACGTAATATTTTTTTATTTCAAACCAATCTTTGTTGAGAAGTACTGGTGTAAAAGTGCGTTTACCAATAGGAGCGAAGGACAGTCATAAATGTATGGGATGCAATAAGACGAACCACCAATGTCTTTTCTTCGAGGGTGCGTCGATCCTCAGAGCGGACCGACCGTTTTACGACCTTAGCCGCCAGTTTCCAGCGAACAGACTATACTTCATAAACGAGTTTGAGGGCTTTTTGTACTTCAAGAGCAAGAGTAGGCGTATGGCGATGAGTCCACGGAACCGCGAGCTTCAACAACGCGTCAGTCACTATTGTTACCTTAGGAATAATACTCGTGTTGGGGCATTTTAGAGGTATAATCTAGATGCCTCAAGAATTCAACTTCTTGGACTTGAAATCGCTAAAATATAGAAGAATTTTGGTGCCATTATATTTTGGATTCAGGATAATTAATGGACTTCTTGATTGCTACTACTTACAATCTTATATACATTTTAGTTTTTGGAAAAGTAAACCACTGAATTTATTATTACGTTTACCATCCCATTCCACAACCCCAATATCAGTTTTATGAGATACCGCAATATTTTGAATGTCAATTACAACTTCCTGATTTTTGGCAGTTTCTTCTTAAAATTAAAACGTAGTTTACATAAGTTGGTTTTGCTCATCTGTTGATTTGATATAATTTAACTCTTTTATTGTTCATCTGTCGTACAGGAATCTACATTATTTTCAAATTTTTGTCAGATGACGCCATTCTGAATTATTATGTTATTTTTATTTAAGATATATTCTTTAGATTATAGTACCTAATTGCATTTTATCTTTGTAAAAATGTGATTTCCGTTTAATAAAGAAAGAAAAAAATGTTAACAAACTTGTAATTGAATTTATACACAAGATTTCAATGACATAAACTAGTTATATCCCCCTGACGCCCAGGTTTAATTGCCTTTGCTATCTTGAAAATAGTGGAGAGATACCCTAAGCAAGTTGTGTTAAAAATACATTTTGTGGTATTAAAAATCTTTAATGCAGTTTAGATTTATGGACGCTGTTTAATGAATTAAACATCGTTGCTCTAATTTTTAGGCTCTTGTTTGTAGCGTGTATTAATATTACCCATAATTGTATTCATTAAGTGACGCATATGTGAGTGTATTATTATAAATCGAAATGCATTTGCAAAGATTTATTGGTCATGTTTATAAGTGAATGTGTATGAATCAAACGAATCGTTTGCTGAAATACAGCGCCCACTCGAACCGAAATGAATCAACTATAGTTGTGGTTAATATGGTATCAAACGTCGCAGTGATTAATCGGGGCACATTTTTCGCCGGAAGGGCTTAGCAATGATCTTAGTCACAAATTAAACACCTAGCAAGGTGTGTAAGGGGAGCAGTTGACAG
Source organism: Ocypus olens (assembly GCA_910593695.2). Lineage (NCBI taxonomy): Eukaryota > Metazoa > Arthropoda > Insecta > Coleoptera > Staphylinidae > Ocypus > Ocypus olens. Next base: position 18,451,287 of record OU343057.1, read on the forward strand.
CCCCCAGCTGGTCTAGTATTTACGATTAGTAATCATTCAAACACAAGTCGGGACACCCTTTAGCATCCTGCGTCGTCGACCACCGAGTCAGCCAAATGGAAGTGTAGGAAAAGCGTAGGGAGGCCAAGGGTTACGATGGAGATTTATATTTCTCAGGGTGGACAGCCTTGCGGTCGTGGTCGAAGCTTGAAATACCCTAGAGATCTTTATGAGCGCGACCACTGCGTGCGACCCTTTTCGGAACTAATTTGGGTACATTATTTTTCTAATTTCGAAGCGCAGATTTAACCTTTCAGTAAATTTTGGCACGAGCCACACTAATCGATTCCCACGGAATTCTCCATGCGGTCCAATAATTTGTCTTCCGCACCAGATCCGATCTTATTTACTACTTTCCTTTTGAACGTATGCATTATTAGTCACTCATTAATTCATTAACTTATAATCCCGGCCGACTAATGAACCAGATAACAATATATTACACAAATAAGAAGAAGAGCTTAATTGCCGTGTTTAAATTTAAAATATTTAAATGAAGGGCGTGATTTAAATAAAAGAAATATAAATCATACTGCGTTTGATGCGCTCGCGGGGTGAGGGTCGTTTCTTTTATTCCGTCCACAAATTAGACCCGTATCAAATTTCATTACCAATATAAACAATAATAAAACAGCCACGAGGTATAAATTTCCGTTTAATTGCATTTTTATCATCTATCAATTTTGTTGGAGATGTTAAATTTCGGCCGGTTCGAACATTAATTTATTCAATTACCTACTGATGCAGCTAGCCCTTTATGCACAGCTGTATTCACAATGATTGAACTCATAATTAACACATGTTAAACACATCAATTTTATTATTCATTCATCATGTTCATATCCACATTAGTGCTTCTGTGCGGCTGGAAATTCCGCGGCGAAAAACTCCTTCATTGCCCCACTTTATTTAAAACAAATGAAATATGTTATTCGGGAACATGATAAATATTGATGTGTTTTTAATGACTTTTATTATTATTTATTGTTAAACGACTGATGCATTAAGCAGTCGAAATGGACGGCCATATATTTATTGATTTGGGATTTTATTGTTTGATGGGTCTATCGCGTTTTTCATCGATAATGGGAAAATAGAAAAGTAGATGACAGTCTGGCGCGCACCTTGCACTTTTGTGATAACAGAGATAAATGGGTGCAGTTGTCGCCGCTAACATGATTCGTCCACCAGCGACTACAGAAGAGACTCCGCATGAATTAATACCTTGTTTTGTTTATTTTCCAGGGCGCTGGTAATCTCTTTGTCCCGGGGTAGTTAGTTCTAGATTTTACGAGATATCCGGGTGGCAGTATCGGCACATAAATTCATTCGAATTTGAGGTGCCCGTCGCAGAACCGAAATATAAACGATATTTTTTCCGATGTGGTTTTATATGTATGAAACAGTTTGGCCCTTCCGCCTACATAATGACAGGTTTCAGACGGCCGAATGTAAATTATACATAATTCAGAGAACGCGTCTCTAAATTCGACCACACACATTTACACGACGATTTTTTTCTTCTGCTTTTAATCCGCTGCTCCCACTTCGGACGAAACAGCGGATTTCATAACAAATCTGCTTATATATACTCACTTTATGCGGGTTTATAAGGGTGTTACGAAAATCCGCCCTCCGGTTAATTTTTTTAACAGTTTACAAAAATATCTCATACAATATTTATAATCGCGGTATTTCACTTGTATTCAAAACAATGATCTTCTTTTAAAAAAATGATAAAGTACTTTAACAACTCCAGTTTACTAGAAGTTCCAGCAAGCAGCAACTGATGCCCAAGTACAAGGAAAAACCAATGCAAAAAATTAATTATATCTACAGAGTCATTCATTTATTGCACCAATATTATACCTGTATATTACTTCTATAAGGATAGAGTGAGTAACTCTAACGCGGTGAAACTTTTTTAAGCAAATAAAGTTGGTTAGACTAAATAAAAGTTGTCATTCTTGCCCTAATCGCGTTTTAGTGCTTAGGATTGTAAAGAAGAAACAATTTTATCACCGAAAAATGATCCTGTTGGAGGGCGGCAGTCTACTATTTACTCAGCTGAGCCGGGCGTTCTAATTGAAAGAAAAAAATGCTCGGCTCCAAATAAATTATGGCTGCCATTACTTGACGACTATCAACTATATTATTTTACGGGGCATAATAATAAAAACAGTTTTTAATAACTTAATCTGTTTTACCTGGGCGTTGCATAAAACAATAATGTAGATTTTTAGTACGTCTCCTGGGTTCAGGCTCATGGAACGGTCGGCCTTCATTTCTTTTTACCTAATATATTTTATGGGCCCTTTTATAAATATTTAAATAAAATGTAAATGAATCCACGGCAATTATTTCACCTGGAGACCTCAACCTCAACCTCACGCGCCCAGGACTTGCTTTGTGGTAACTCAATTTACTGGCGATAATAAAATTGAACATCTCATTTAATTGTTTTCACACCGTTGTAAACAAATTACAAAAAACATAAACAATGTTATATAGCATTCAGTTAATAACAGGTATAAAACTGACAAAGATACAACATACAGTTTTTAATGAAAATATCTGTTTTTTATACTTTATACAATTTTTTCCAGAAAAATAGTGGATTTAAAATACTGTCAATTGTAGTTTCACCTACGTTAAAAAAGTAGTCCTTAATTAGTCATTTTAACACACCTCACTATGACTAAATTAAATATGCTAGGTTTTTTAGAAACGAATGGTTCTGTTCTGTTTACTGCTTATACCTGTGATGGGGAAACTACGGCCCGCGGGCCAAGTCCGGCCCGCGGAAAGGTTTAATCCGGCCCGTTTAAGAGTGCCGTTGTGAGAATGTTTGAACGCGTTCTTACTTCGTAATGTGACGACCCGCATAAAAACTACCTGCGGCGATATTCAAAACACAATAGTATTCTGGACAAATCCATCCGACCTAAACAGATGACTCATCTTTGCTCGAAACTTCCAGACACTCTCGCAGGTAGGTATAAATACAAGCGAGGCCGCCCGAAGATCAGTTAGTTAGAGACTTAGTCAGTCATCTGCAACGACCCGCTGTGTATTCCCCCAAACTTCCAGTGCCTCAACAAACTCCCGCGTAAGAGCATTAGTTAGCAGTAAGCTTTCGTCAATTGCGTTTCTGTGTGTTGTTCTCCGTAGTAGGTAACGTCTAAAATGGATGTTAAAAAAAGAAAAGTGGATTCAGAATGTCGAGTTTTTAAAGAAGAATGGACGTGGAAATATTTCTTTACTTTATTTAAAGAAAAACCTGTGTGCTTACTTTGCAATACAACTGTTGCAGTTTTAAAAGAATGTAACATTCAAAGCCATTTCAAGAGCAAACATGAAAACCACTCCTACTCATCGTTAAGTGAAGAGGTGAAAAAAATTAAATCGAAAGATTTAATAAAAAATTTATCAACTCAACAACAATTATTTCAGAGAGCTAATCATTCTCAAAGATGCGCTACGAAAGCCAGTTATGTGTTGGCTTATAATATTGCTAAATCTAATAAAGCATTTTCAGATGGTGAATTTATAAAGCAGTGCATGATAGATGTGTGCGTTATTATGTGCCCTGACAAGAAAAAGGATTTTCAGTCACTGTCTCTCTCAAGAAGAACAATCACCCAGAGAATTGAAAATATTGATAAAAATCTAATTTCACAACTGACTACAAAAACTCAAAAATGTATTTTTTATTCAATTACCATGGATGAAAGTACAGATATCAGCAATACTGCGCAGTTACTCATATTTGTAAGAGGAATCAACGCCCACTTTGAAATTACAGAAGAACTTGCAGGGCTGCAGTCAATGAAAGGAACAACGACTGGTGCCGATATATTTTGTGAATTTGAAAATTGCATCGATAAACTTCGTTTACCTATTGACAAGCTATGTAATGTAACAACAGATGGTGCTCCTAATATGGTTGGAATCAATCAAGGATTTGTTGGGAAATTTAATTCTAAGTATCCGGAAAATGATGTTGTTTTTTGCATTGCCTTATAGATCAGGATGCTCTCTGTAAATCGGCTTTAGATATTGACCATATACTTAATATTGTTGTAAAACTAGTAAATATGATTCGTTCCAGAGGATTATTACATCGCCAGTTTCAACAGTTTTTGGAGTCCGTACATGCTGAGCATTCCGATATACTGTATTATTCAAAAGTTCGTTGGTTAAGTGCTGGAAAAGTATTTGAAAGAATTTGGGATTTAAAAGACGATATTGTGAATTTTCTTCTTGATAAAGACATTTATAATCAATTTGACGTCTTAGAAAACGAAACGTGGCTTTCTGATTTCGCTTTTTTCACAGACCTCCTCGTACACATAAATAAACTTAATCTCAAATTGCAAGGAAAAAATCAGTTTCTTCACGATATTTGGCAATACCTCAAAAGTTTAAAATTACAGTTATTATTATTTGCTAATCAGATCTCTAAATCTGATTTTTCTCATTTTCCAAGAATACAATCTTTAAAATTCAATATATCTAACAATAAGATTAAAAAATACGAAATTAATTTGAGAAAACAATCTACAGAATTTGAAACGAGATTTCAGGACTAGTATTTTTGCGACCCCATTCAATGTTAACGAAGAAGTTGATGCAAAATTTCAACTTGAGTTAATAGAACTGAACTGTAATACTCTCCTGAAACAAACTTTTCATACAGTACCATTACTAGAATTTTATAAACATTTAAGTCCAGATAATTTCCCAAATCTAATTACTCATGCAATGAAGATAATGACAATTTTCGGCTCATCTTATATATGCGAACATATCTTTTCAACAATGAAGCTTAGGAAAACTTCTTTAAGAAACAGAATTACAGATGAGCACCTTGCATCAGTTTTAAGAATTTCTGCTTCGCAAATGGAACCGGACTATGATGAAATTTTGATGAAACAGTCTCAATTTCATTTTTCTCATGCACCATCAACCAGTAATGACACCAGAAAATAAAGTGATAATACTTCACATCAAGAACTACACTAAATTCATTTTATATTTTGTGCTTATAATTTTGTTACCTTTTGCTTTTTTACTATTAAAATAATAAGTGCATGTAATAATATATGTATATGTTTATAGAACACATAAATTAGTTAACGATTAAGCATTATTCTTTGGCCCGCTACGATTGTCTAGTTATTACAAATGGTCCGTCTTAAAAAAAGTTTCCCCACCACTGGCTTAAACTAAAGAATTTAGTCAGATGCGGTGTCATGATTTGAAAATGTAGGATGTTTTATGGCGGCATCGTATTTAAAATTCCGTTGATGTAACACATTTACTGGGAAAATAAGGAGTTTAAAGGATAGCGAAAAGATAGACAATTTAAAATTCCTCTTGGTGGTCTCTCTGCGGTAATTTTCCCCTACGCATCACGTAAACGACGTAGGCGTATGTACGCCACTGTTGGAGATGCTATCTTGCGCCTAAAATATTAGATCGAAGTAACTGTGCTAACTTAAATGCAAGCGCTTCTGAATGACCATAATCTGAATAATCCAAAGTGTGCATGGGTCGGTCTCCGCTTGATTAATCAAAGGTTTTCGTAAACGAGCCCATGAGGCGTAATTTGATGTTTAAAAATTAATAGCTGAGAGTGGATATCTGATATAATTTTCGAGGAGAGTATAACGGACAACAAATAAACGGAGGCGGTGTATTAGGTTTATGAACTAAGGATGATGGAGCAGTCCTGTTCTTTTATTGTTTTTTTTAACGTTCGGAGTTTGATTACGTGTTAATTTGTCCGTGGATAGATCCTTGTAGGAATGTTATAAATAATCGGATGTACGTCGGTGTCATTCAATGCGGGGATCCAATCAAATAAATTGAAAGGCGATTAAAACACCTTTATCCTCATCAAATCAAAGAGCTAGAAGATCGATACGGCCAGACCGGTGGACGGTACAAGCACAATGGTTGCAGGACAACTTGGAATTTATATCGGAGGCAGTAGTTGGCAAAAAAACAATGCAATTTTTGCGGAATTACAAAATTATGCTTTTACATTCCCCATCAATCATATTAGCAATTAAAAAAATATCAGGGGATATGAGGTACTCGTAGTCGGATATTCACTATAATAAAGGTTGGCGCATTGCTCCGGGCTTGGAGTACATCATGGTGTCAAAATACCTTACAAAATTGCATCTGAGGCATCTGAAGCATATGCATATGTGGGATGAATGCATCTCTCTTACTGGCAGGCCAACGCAAATAAATCAAATAAACGATAATTAAAATTCATCCCCGCGTAAATGATTATTCCAGCGGAGCAGGTACCCCTTCAAGGATGTATCATCGGATCGCCGGTATCCCGGTCAGGCTATAAATCAAACAATTTCGTGGTTGGTTAAATATTTCCCGTGGCCATTAAGTGCTTATTGCGTTTTTTGTCCCTATTATTGAATGTATATTTATGGTTGTAATAGGGTTTAATCTTTTGTTTAATCACCTTGTACTATTTATATAAAGAGGCCCCTTAAGCGAGGTTAGACCCCTTCGTAATAAATGGACCCAGTTTATGGCACCTGCCCGTTCACTACTTACGGTCAATTAAAATTTTTTGATTTCATTCTTGGGTGGCTGAATGATTAATAAATAACGAGTGAGGGGCGCGAGCCATCCGTGTCCCCGTTTAGCGGGGTACAAATTGGTGTAAACGTTTTTAGTAGAAGTTTAATTATTCTACAAATTAAACTGGGCACAATTTACTATTTGTAATTCCGTTGTCACTCTCAGGTATTAAATTTAACCAAGTCGGGCTGTTTCGTTTATTTATTTATTATCAGTTAACTAACTAGGACATGCATAACGGAGCATTGCCCATGCGTTTTATGACCGACAATTAATTACCAACCCTGAAATCCTAATACGAACATCAGCGGAACTTCGTCTGGCCCAGCCTGCTCGATGTATAACAATGTGTGTTCCTATAAATCATCATTTTTTTAATCGGATCCTATCTTTGTGTTACAATTAATTACCAATCCCGGATATCCCACAAAATCGCCTTCATCTGTTAATATCCATCAAGATTTAATGAATTATTGTCGAATAAATAGCAAAAAGCAAGGGCGAAGACATCGATTTTCAATAATGTCCGGGTGTGATTATTTCCAAAATCCAGAATTTTTGTATGATTAACTGTTCTTAATATTGTAATTGTAGCTTAGTTGACTAATGTGTAAGGGTTGCAATACAAAATCGGCAATTAAAACAAAAGTTGTTATTGTTTGAAATGTTACGTAACTAACTGCAAACGCGAGCTTTCAAATTAATTTTCCAGCCACTGAAGTGTATTACGGTAGCTATTTATTACATTTGATATGCAGTTTATTTATCCATTACTACTACAACAATGTACCACATTAACCAAATTAACTCGTACCCCCTCTCGCCAACGATTTTGGTATATAAATGCTACACATAAATTCAATCAATTAAATTAATTATCATTGCATATGGTAAAAAATGACGTCCTCCGCGCCGAAAGTTGGGCAACAACTGCCAAAAACCGATCTAATAAATCAGCCAGTTTTCAAATTTTTTCAACAATACACGCATTTTATTCCGATAATGGTTATTTGTTGTTCGCCACGGCAGAATCACATTAAACACCGCATGGAACGTGTCACCCTTTGAATTTTTAAACACACATACTCACGCAAACCCTAACACACACACACCTACACGCACACTTGTTCCAATTTATTTATGCGCACCCCGTTATATAACCTGTGGCTTTATTGGCCGAATGCAATCGACTAAGTGCTGGAAAATGCACGTAACTACTGTGTTATAGATCAAATTAAAGTCGAATTTATGCAGATTGCACCCTTTTAAAGACAATTACAGCAAATTGCGAAACTACTTGTACTACAGCTTGTTTACCTCTGCCAGCAATTCAGACATTTTAATCGCGCATTGATTGATAGATTTATTGTTTCTAACTATTATGCTCGACCTGATCTAACAGACATTTTATAGATTTATCGATAGACACGAGTATTTATTCAACGAGTATTTTTAAGTATCTCTCGATATGTAAGTGACTCTTCAGTTATAAATTGCTGTGCATTATTGACGAATCATGTTTGTTGTAGCAAATGGTCCGAGCGTTTCAGCTAAGTAAAAATATTGACTGCCCTCGAATAGTGTAAATTTGCTCTTGCATGAACTTTGAATATTTAAAAAGAACGAATCGCGTACTTTAATTATGCCAACAATTATATTTGGTGCGGCATTATCATTCTTATTTTCGAGATTGATGATAATATTTACCGACTCGGATTGTTGCACACGTAGAGTTGTACCAAGCTCTCAAGGCGTGCTGCGCAGTGACCATCTTAAATTCAGTTGGCTCCGGAGATGCGCAAACTTTACGCGTCGAGTGCTCGGTAATACTGTAGTAAAAATATATCTCCCAGTTCTTAGCAAAAGCATTTCCTACAATCGATTTGAATGAAACCAAACATTTCAAGCAACTTGATCTTGCAATCTTGCGTCCAATCCAAACAATTACTTTCACATCAACCTTCCCCCGTCTCTAATAACATCTCCTAAATTCCTCAAAAATGAAAAAAATAATCGGCTATTCTGATTCGACACTCAATTTTGCCTAGAAAAAAATATATTTGACATTTTTCGAATTAGTAGAAGTGATCGAAATTTGTAAGCAAAACGGGGAAGGCGAGCTCTTGTACGCACTATTTTAACTCTCCTGAAAAATTTACTTTTTAAGTTTAGATACACTTCTTGAAAACTATAAAAGATATCAACACGATTTTTATTTTGTTTTAAATGTACCAGTATGGCTGAGATCATTTTCATATGTTGAGTGGCGGATTCTTTTTAAATATAAATAATTCGAAAAAATTTCATGTTCTTATTACATGTCATAATTCTGAATCCAATTAATATTTTTTTTATTTCTCAGCCATACATGCTTATTTTTGAGGTAAGAACATGTGTGCAAAATTTCAGAGGAATTGGCCCATTAGTTTTCTTGAAAAGTGTACCTAAAAATTACGTTTTTCTAATGGAAAACGGCTAAGGAAGTGACCCTTAACCAATTCTTATTTAACAGAACCCTAAAAGTTAAATTCAGAAATAATAATTCTTATTCCTTTTATCCTCTTCAAGATCTTCCTCAAACAATTATGCCTCTCTTTTTTTATAGCATATTCACTCATGGGTCTACAATACACATCTTCTCTTTACTTTCTCCGTACGAGAAAGTATTGTTTTCATGATAATTTTCGAATTCGAAACATTTTTGAAAAATGTATGTTTGTCTGTCTCTCTGCAAGTTCTGTATCTCAAAAACGAATAGAGATTATTATCAAATGAAACATTAAACCCTTAATAAAAAGTAATGTAGCAAGTTTGTCATTTAAATATTACTCAGCACGTATAATATTGCCAGCAAAATGCGCCCGTGTCAGAAATTATTAATAATTCTAATTGTGTCATTTATGAGTTCTGTTATTTGTGTTACTCCCACCTCTACCATGTATTCTGTTTGCTATTCATGGTGCCTTTATTGCTTCTTTTAGTTCTTTTTCTTGTATTTCCTTTATTTTTTTCTGTTCTTATGTTCTTCCTCTTCTTGTTTCGTTATTTTCTTCTTCTTGGTCGGTTAGTTCTTGGAAGTATTGCCTCCATCTGTTCATTATCTTGTCTCCGTTTTTGTCTTTTATGTTCATCATGATATGTTCTTTTTTCCGTTTTTCCGTTTTAGTTGTTTTAATGTTCCACAGAATAATTGTTGGTTCTTGTCTGAAGTTCTGATTTCTTTTCCGAATTTTGCCCATGATTTTTGCTTTGCTTCTTTTAATAACCTCTTTAGTTTGTTACCCTTTTTCTTTCTATTTTTCGTAGTCTTCTGTTCTTTTGGTTTTTCCATCTCTCTTTTTTTGTCTTTTATCTCTTTTTGAGTTCTTCCGTCCACCAATTTGTTATTTATTTGTTCCCCATTTTTGTTATTCCGGAGCTCTCATTTGCCGCGTCTAGTATAATATAAGCAAATTTTTCCCATTTTCCTTCTACGTCTGTCATGTTATCTTCTTCTGTGACTTTTTTTCTAACATCTCTCGGTGCGATTCTTTTAGTTTGTAAGCTTTTATCTTTATTTTTACTTGTTTTCTCCTTTCCTCTGGTTTTTATTTTTCCTTCCATTTAATGTCTATCCTTACTAGAAGGTGGTCAATTCCTATTTCCACCTCTCTTGATACTTTTACATTTTTTATTTTTGATCTTTCGTTTCTGTTTATTTGCGTTTTTGTATATTTGTGTATTCTTTTATGTTAGGTATTACAAGATTGTTTTCAATGTATAGCTGGATTATTCTTTCTTTTACTGTTTTTAATTTCTTCTCCATCTTTTCTCATTACTACTTCTATTCCATTGTTTTGTCTTCTTCTCTTCCATTTGGATCTCCCAGAGTCATTATGTTTTCTGTTACCTCGTCTATTTCTTGTTTATATATATTCTTGGAATGTGTCTATCGTCTCGTCTTTGCTTAGCCTTTTCTATTGTCATTATTCCTTCGTTTATGTGTTTCTCTTTTATAATATCCTTTATCCTTTCCGATGCTATTATTATTCCTACTTCTCATTTTGCTCTTTCCTTTTCCTCCACTCCTGTCCACATCAGCCAGAATGATCTATGTATTATTTCTATTCCGTATCATTTCTTTTTTGTTTCTGTTATTCCTAGTATTCCTATTTCTTGTTTTATTCGCCAATTCCGCTTCGTTTTCTATGTATCCTCTTATATTCCATGTTCTTATTCTTATTTCTTCTTTTTTTGTTTTATGTTCATTTTCGTCTTTGTTACTTTTGCATTATTTTCGTTCTTGTCCTCTTTCGTTGCCTTACTCACTGTTTTCTTGTTTGTCTTCTTCTCTAGTTGTTCAACAGATATCAAATCGTTGAGGTTACACTATGGTAAATGGCTGCATCGTATGAGAAACTCTAAGAACCCTAGAAGGTCGACACTCTCCGTTCTAACGAAGAGCTGGGAGTACTTTATTTCCATGATTTCAGCTCTAGAAAAACGTTTTGGATTGTAAAGTTATTGAAGGTTAAAAATAGTTGCTGTTTAACACGATCGTTCGCGAATATGGTTTGGAAGTTATCAGCATCCTTAATACTGCGAAACTTAACTGCCCTTAATATCAGTGGTGTATTGGAGGAGGAACGACGTTCCGGCACTTTTTTTGTCAGAAACGGAACGCGTTTGTCTTTGTTAATATTTTGTATAGTAAGAATTTAAAAAAATAAAAAAGCTTACAAGGAAAACAATAGTTTGCTTAAAATAAGATGATCTCCGAAAAACTTTCAGCAAGCTGCTTGTGGAAAGTCGCGGACTATTTTTTTGCTCTCACCATGCGTTCCTTTACTTCTTGTTTTACCAATACACCACTGCTTAATAGGTTTAATAACCATTTGTATTATCATATTTTCTATGATAGTAGTTTTAGTACTCTGTATGAATTCAGCTCATCATTTCACCCAAACAATTAACACCCACTATTTCCCTATCATTCGCTCATTCCTACTCATTGATCACTAAATACCTGGCAGAAAGACCTTCGGTCGATAGCCAATTGACATGAAAACTCCATGTATTTATTTGTTTACGTATTTATGATAATTTGTAACCACTTTGTCAATAAAGATTTTTGTATATAGTTTTAGTATTGAAAATCGAGAAATATATTTTTTAGTTTTGATAATTTAATTAATATTTATGCGGTGGTGTTTGTGCTGGCGCTAATGGTCTGCGTCTACCGCCATCTCCCCAAAGCAGCAGGTACTAATTGGTCTGAGTATCCGTCACTCCGAAATCAGCTTACAGCGGAACTAAATGAATACCATTACGGCCTTGTGTGTCGATTAGACAGCGGTTTTCCCTAATAAGAATACAAACTAAACAGCTTTCTACCTCTCCCTTATCCACGCCGATCTGTTCTTTTGAAGTGGCGATGGGGTTGATCCGAATATAGCGGACGCGTCGGCATAGGCGGTGTTTAAGCCGCGCAAAGTATGCGTGAATTAATAATCTATTGATTGAAATGATTTAAATGAAATATTAACTGCATGTCAAACGGCTGTCTGAAAGTAAACCAGTTCTAAAGCGTAGAAAATTGTTACGTATTAATAATATGATGGGCTTGTCAAAATCACATCAGCATTTGTAACCGTGTACAGTTGTGGATGAAGTGGACTTGTCAACGGACATTATGGTCACCGCACCTGCCTTTATTCAGTTATGATAAAAATAACGTAGTGCGGATTACTGCCCGGGTTTCCTAAATAACAAAGATCTCTCGAAAGCCTTTATACAAGTCAAGTCTATTGTCAGCCCTGGGTTATTTTTTAATCCTACACGAGTCAAAAACACGCTGCCAGCCAATTTCACCGACATTGGCGTCCGTTTAATATTTAATTTCTCCGCACTCCTTAGGAGCTATGAAACTCCTACAATACATATTTAATACAATCATACTTAGTGCTGGTCTTCATTCACTTCATTCACACGGCTGTTTGTGTGCCAACGCACCTCCGACAATTGCTCATTACGTTGGTATTATTGTAAACCGTCATGACAGGAGGCCACTCCTAGTTCCTCGTCCTGACCCTTTCCTGCTTGAAAGGACGGAATGTTTTTTTTCTTGTGAATATGTATAAAGATAAACAAATTAAATGGCCTGAAACAGTTTGACTGTCGTGAGGTGTCGTTAAGATTATACAGCAGTGATAACCTAATCCTGTTCTGGTGTAAAGTAACGCATAACCGATAGATCAAGCCAAGAGCCGGCCATTATTGTTCGGCCCACGAAAATTTTCTAAATATGGAGAATACCGTGTTCACAATTTTTATATCCTCTTGCTGCATTCCCAATTTTTGTTTTTCGTTTGTTGCCGCAAGTTCGTGTATAATCAATCAAGGCGCCGCTCAGGAAGCCGATACTTTCCACAATTATTATGTTAATTCCATGCCCGAGCTCAATTTTGCAGTAACGATAATCAAATTGGGCGCAATCTGTCATTTTTCGATGAAGCCGTGAGGAGATAAGAAATCGCTTGGAGTAGATTTAATATTTGTTTCAATATTCTTCGGCGATAATTTATGTGACGGCCCGTGGTATAAATAATTTACTATATAGAAAAACTAATTAACACGTTGACTGCCACGTGCTTTGGCTATTATTCACAGGGCCGCGTGAATTGTATTTAATTCATATCGTGAAGTCATATTTTTTATATCTTGACGTGTGAATGTTAATATTTCTTTGATACTGATGCAATTAACTATTGTGCTTAGCGAATGCATTTATATTAATGATAATTCGCAGGTAAAAAAGTGTGGGGGCGCCATCCATTCACGTGGAATTGGTGCCGTCGCAGTTACTCGTAAGATTTCTTTGTCTCGCCTCTGACATATTTTAAATGCCGCTTTCAGGCTACTCTCTATTTGATTTTATACTACGTCCTACGTACACATATTTTGAATTTTAAACTCCGGTACATGCTACTGCTCTGTATGCAGGCTAGTTGATTAATTTCTGATGATAGTGGTTCACTTCTCCACTTATACATTATACAAAAGCTCATTTGTTTTTGTTGCCTTTCAGTTACTCATTCTGCCCACAATTCCTTTTATACAATTGGCATTGCTTCATCTAACAGTACACACGTGAGGATTGTTTTGATATTTCTAACAAGAATTGAAAATAGAGATTTTTTTGAATTATGTTTATTTCAGGTTTGTTTTTTTAATCTCATACTTTTGAACTTTTAGCATAATCAATATGTTTTCTATTCAGTTTATTTATAGATTAACGGCTGCGTACATTTATTAGATGCAGAACTAATTTTGATTATTTATTTTAAGTGTAAGGCATTTTCATTAAATTAAAATATTTATGAAAATGAGCGTAATAATTGTGCATTCATTGGAATACGAGATGTAAGTGCAAGCGAAGAAACAGTAAATGTCATAAAAGCCGCACCATATGGTACAGTTTAAAGTAATACTTTGAGTATATTCCTGGTTGCAATGAGGAATTTGTGCGACTATTCAAATAGAAAGTTAAATATCGAACCGTCTGTTTGCCTTAGCAGTCTTTACTAAGCTTGTAAAAGACGCCGTTGCTCCCACATTGTACATCTTCATCAAGCATTACGGATGTTAATGGAACTAATATTATCCGATCACTTTGTGTATCTAGCGTTCAAGCGTAAAACGGTTAGAATTTTGATATGTATATTAACCTCGGAACCCGTTTTCGGCGGTAATAATTAATTTCCATAACGCACAATTTACCTCTGCAATTAGAATTACGATATATCTTTATATAATTCGATTTGGGCGGATTTTAAGAAGCATCAGTTTGTTTTCAGATGAGATTATTTCCGTGGGCGTCGCTTTGCATTCCATGGTTATCTGAATGCTGCGCCACTGTCGACGGTCTGTACACGAAGTCAATTTATTATCCAACTAGAAAATTAAAACTATTTCACCAAGATTTCGGACTTCACTAAAATATTCATTTAAACCATTAAACCAGATACTGCCTGCGGCATCCCAAGGACCAATCTTTACTTGTCAAATGTGAAACAGTGCACCAGGAATATTAACGCACACACGTAATCCAATAAGACCGGCGCCAAAGGCCAAAGAAGACAAAACATGATCATCCGCGTGGTAATCTAATTACATCCAATTCTAATTTTAAAAAAGATTTGAAATCGGATTACTTACACTCCCGCTCTCGATAAATTTTCGAAGTGCGCTACGCTCTACTTCTGACTCATTTTCTTTCAAATTCCGGAACGGTTCGGCCTGATGTATAACTCATATTTCATAGCAGCATTTCATTTAGTACAACTTAACAGACAAATGGACATTGTTGGCCCTATTTGGAAAACCTCACCCACACCTATGTTCTATAACATTTTTTACACAAAAGGCGCTATAAATATAAGAAAAAGTACACGGCGCCTTTAATACATGCCAGCTTACAGCACATTCATATTAATTTCAACGTTAAAATACATGATTTTATTGCGTCAAGATGCTATAAATAAAACATGTATTTTATCGCACAGCTATTGGATTATAAATGTTAAATGGTCGAGTATTGATTTTTGTTTACTAAAAAATTTAAGGAAACACCTCTGAAATCACTTTAGCGCTTTCGGATTCTCAAATTTAAACTTGAAATCCCTCAATCCGTGCGGCGATAAATCAAAAAAAGGGCAACTATGAAATATCACGTATATCATGGAAAATTTCAATACCTGCGTTTGGACGATAAATTATCCTTCTCACGGGAAAAGGTGATTTCAGAAAGTTCTAATTCCCTTCGACCACATCCCGGGACGTCCACGTGAATTTTTCAGTGGAAATGATCTATTCGCGAAGGGCACGCCGGGGGAGTTTTATAAATTTTGGCGAGTTGGAGGAAGGCGTCTGTCCCGGTGACGTTTAATTTTTAATTTTCATATTTCCTGCTGATGATTAATATTTCAAACCGCGACTAGCAAACGCGTCGTGGAAAAGTCAGCGGGGCCTCACTGTGAAATGGAAATTACAAACGGAAAATCTCTTACTGATATTTCTATCGATGTCTTTAATCATTCATAGATACGGATCTTATAAATGCAATGATATTTTTGCCACGGGCCCAATAAGGAATTTCGCATTAGATACTCACCCACACGTGAATGGATGAGCAATCAGGTTAATAATCTGCACTTTCTTGCCATTTCCTCTTCAACTTCAACTTCCGTATATACAACGTACGAATATGTAATTTGTATCTGCCACACATACTCCTATTTTCCATTTGACATCACCAAAAGCTGTTCGAGGTGTAATGCAATAAAGTTAGACTACGTTGAGCACGATTTGTTTCTAGATGGGTAACTATTCACTTAGAATTAATGGTAACTGCTGAATTCTCAACTAACAAGCTTACTTATATAACAATTTACAGA
Source organism: Ocypus olens (assembly GCA_910593695.2). NCBI lineage: Eukaryota > Metazoa > Arthropoda > Insecta > Coleoptera > Staphylinidae > Ocypus > Ocypus olens. The sequence continues at coordinate 18,467,378 of OU343057.1, forward strand.
TCGCTAGAGTTATCCATTAAATATTTGTTTCAGTCCGGCATAAAATAAATAAATAGTTAATCTTCACGCAGCTTAAAAGTCAGAATAGAAATTTAAAATCCTCACCCGTAACCATAAAGGAAATTTATTGAACATAGAAATCGCCAAAACAAATTTCCACGAAAAATTATTACACCTATAATTGCGGTGCGTTCGGGGCATGTGTTATCGATTTCCTCGCCTCCCCAAACTTATTTTATTCAAAGCACTTTACCCGAACGCACATAAATGTATTGAGTAGATTTAGGTTCGTCAACACGAATGAAATAAACAGAAATGTTGAGCTCGCAATTTTTCTCCGGAGGAGGAAAAAAGAGAAGAGATGCAAATATCTCAAAGAGGCGCCTGCATCCCCTAGGGGGTGCGGATACTTCAGCGATTATAAATAAGAAGAATGCGCAGACAAAAAATTGAAAAGTTTGTCGTTTACATTTGCTCCTGTTTTCAGTTATGAATTATTTACAGAATAATGGAAGGAAGACAATTTAATTAATGTAAAATAGGTATATGGATATATATATATATATATATATATATATATATATATATATATATATATATATACCGTATTAATAATAAACGTAACGTGTCTAGACAAATAATACACGCGTGACCCCAATTTGAAAAATCAAAAGGACCCTTGAAGCTTGAATATGCGGTATTATTGCAGCAATTTAAGTTAATTTCGAATCAATAAAAACGTAATAAAATTTAACTTGGGCATTTTACCCTTTCAAAAGTATTAATATCTTTTATATGAATTTAACATCTGTAACACCCTTGTTGAGGTTAAATTTAAAAAATAAATATCAGTGCATCAATAAATCACAGAAATATAGAAAAATAGAATAGTCATTAGGCTTACTCTACCTTCCGAAGTAAATGACACTAATATAATATGGTAAAGTTTGCCGGACAAATCAAATCTTCTGATAAATGACCTTCAAACCCAAATTCTATAGATTAAATGTTCCATCAATAAATATTTTGAAGCAAATTTACCTCAAACAAAAGCATTTCGAGAAAATGCCCTTCCCGTAAAAGTAAATGTCCTTCAAGCGGAGACTGTCGAGCAAATGTCCTAAAGACTGTCAAGGCAACGTCCTCCCCGCAAAAGTTAATGAGCAAATATAATATAAACCAAAGTCTATCAAAATAAAGTATCGAGTAAATGCCTGTTTCGTAAACTTCTATGGAGCAGCAGAACCTATCGAGCAAATGTCTTTCTAGCAAAAGTATGTGATATGCTATAATACATCTATCAAAGGGTACCTATGGTTAACATAGTTAAAATGCCGCTATCCCTAGATTTTTAATTTACCCGATAAGAGGGTGTTTTGGGGTGAAAAAATAAGGTCCCCACGGTCAGTGGGCCGACAACGCCTCCGCCCTCTCTGGGGGTTAATAATTGTTTTTTTAAACATGATTTTTTACTGAAGAACAAGTGAATGAAAAATTCTGAAAAAATCACTAAAATAGTCTATTCATATACTTATCTGACAAATCCTTTCCAAGGTCATTTAGACTCTAAAAAAATCCAAAATTTTTTAAATCGATTTTTAACCTACAGGATCCCTTTGTACCCGGTTTTTGACATTTGTATCATTTTTAACCCGTAAAAGTCTACAGCTGAAGGAAACTTTAAAAATCGGACATTTTGGTTTTTATTTTATCTTTGTAACTTAAATATTCTCTGAGACATTACATATTGAAATATTCGGAGCATTTCGTTTCAGGCATCAAAACAATGAAAAACTTTTGTTTTTCACTAAAAAAATCACTTACTGTTTTATAAGGCCTTTTTTTTAATAAAAAATAAAGGAATTTAAAAGATATTCAGAATATTTTCCTTTTACGAAGTACGAGAAAGTATTGTGAACGTGAAATTTTTTTCAAAAAATTGTGTCTTTGTGTGTGTGTGTGTCTATGTGTCTGTGCGCGCTATATCTCAAAAACTAATACAGCAATTAACATGAAACTTTGAACATAAATCTTATTTGACAATCCATTCGCCGGAAGTGGGTGTTTACCTTAACTGTTTTTTGTTTTTTCCAATAATTTTTTAAATATGGTAAATATTACGAAAACATTCAAATAAATATTAAGGACAACTAAGAAATGAACATCTATTGTTTGAAAATATTTTTTTATAAAATAAATTTTATTTGAGAAAAAAATGTATTAATTTTTTTTTCATTTTTGGTTTATAATTATGAAACGATAATAGTTACAGAAAATTTACATTATTAGTAGTTGTAAAGAATGCCAAAATGAACAACTTATAAAGAAAGTTTTTTTCGAAATCTCTTTGGTTTCTGAGTAAACTGACTATCAGAATTTGAAGTGAAATTTGTCATTTTCATTTTTCATAATTTTGACGTTTCATCCGATTCTACAAAACGCTCGATGTACACTTCTGTGCAATAAAATTAAGCACAAGTCTTATGAGTATTTTTTACAATATTCTAATTGTATAATTCGGGTCTTCAATATTTGAAATAAATGATAAAACAACATAACTTGAAAATAACAAGCCAAAACTGAGGGTAAAACTAAAAATCATCTTCCATTTTAGTTATAATACGAATTTTTGAATTGTTGTCGAAATGATGTGGCATTTTGACATTGAGGAAATTGATAAATTTACATATTTTCGTAACCAGGAAGTCCGCTTTAAACTATAACATATTTTGTGTGCTTAATTTTTATGCACAGTAGTGTACATTTAAAATAGGATTTACATTTAAAAATAACCATGATAGCGTAAATATAAGTAAATATGATCAAATCGGAGAAAGTAACATGATGGCCACATCACCATTTTTTGTACTGTTATTTTTAGCAAATAACACGTTTTGATTAATATCTTCTGAAAAACTGTGAACAAAAGTTACGGCGTAGCGTTCTATTTAATAAAAATGAATGATAGGTACAATCCTAAAAATATAATAGTCCACGTTGAGATTTTTAAAAATTTGCTTTAATTTCAGTTATTCTATATATTATTAATTTTGCTTGTGGCGCCATCAGTTATCAAAAAATAATAACAACTCTAAATAACCGGAAATTGGAAAATGTTCAAAAAATAAAGTGATCATTGAAAAAACTCAATGTCTCACCCTGGGTAATTACTTTTTTAGGATTGTATATTTAATTAATTTGTATTAAATAGAACTCAGTTTTTGTTTACAGTTTTAAGGTTCATTCTATTATAAGGCCACGGCCTCTGAAGTTAGTCCCAATAATGAAAAATGCAATCATTTGAAAATGAATACCACTCATCCGATTCTTACCAAAATTGATACAATAATTCTACCTATCAATACAAACGAGTTGGATGGAGTTTTTGTTTATTTTAACTGAAATTGTAGGTTAAATAAGCATATCAAAACTGTTTTTGGGTTGATCAAAAATTATCAGAATAAATAATCAGTTATTTAAATATTAATTTTAATTTATATTATTGAAAAAAAAAACGTTAATATATTCAAAAACAGGAAGCACATGTGTACGTAATGGTCTTGACTATGCCACCCTGCATAGTATGCCACCCTGCATACTATATATGTAGGTGGAGTTATCCATAGAGTTCTATTCTCAAGTGTGGTATGCCTGGAATTATAGAAGCGACACTTTAAAAAAGTGAACTTCTTAATACTCACACATTTACTACATTGCGCTTAAGTTAATGACATTATATAACATAGATCCTAAAATAATAAAGATATTGATTTAAAATTTTTAAAGATAGCTCTAAATAACTATTCAGTATATCCCTGAATATTACAACAAAATCTAATGATTAGTCTCAGTTTGCGTCAGAATATTTAAATTTTTGAATTTTGATACTAAAAGTATAAAAATAGAGAAAAATTTAAATTCCTTTATTTTTGATAAAAACGCCTTATAAAACAGTAATTGGTATTTTTTTTATAAAAAACAAGGGTTTTTCTTTGTTTTTATGCCTGAAACGAAATGCTCAAAATGTGATATCTCAGCGAATATTTAAGTTACAAAGATGAAACAAAACCCAAAAGGTCCGTTTTTTTTTTCTAAATTGCCTGTTGCCAGAAAATGTTGAGATATATATGAGAAATTTTACAGCAAATGGCAAAAACGCTTGAGAAAGTTGAAAAAATGATTTTTCAAGATGTCGCGGCATGATATAAATATATCTTGATATATATTTTAATAGATTTTTATGGGGTAAGGTAAAAATTATGGAAATGTCAGTAAAAAAAATAATGTTTAGAAAAATCCATTTTTTACCCCCCAGAGGGGGCGGAGGGGGTTGTCGGCCCACTGACCATGGGGACCTTATTTTTACACCCCAAAAAACCCTCTTATCGGGTAAATTGAAAAATCTAGGGATAAGGGCATTTTGACTACATTAATCGTAGGTACCCTTTATGTCCAAAAAATACCTGTAAACAAAATATACTTAAATTGTTGTATTGTACTTCTTTAATAATTTAAAATTTTCTTCGGCTTACACCATTTTCGGGAAAAACTGGAATTAACCATTGTTATTACTTCAATCGATTATGTTTGTTTTAAATATTAAGGCAGCACCTAGTGCACCTAGTGCTAAGAGGGAAGCGCTTTCAAAATAACGAGGAGTTTCAAGACAACGCCAAAACACATTTAAATTCATTGGCGGCAATATTTTATGAAGAGGGTATTGGTAAGCTCGTTCACAGGTACGACAAATGCCTTAATCTCCAAGGTGATATGTCGATAAATAACCATAAGTGTACATAACTTTTGCTATAAAAATCATTGTTTTATACACACTTGTCTTCTTATTATGGCCCATCGGAGGTTGAAAAAAAACGACCCTCGCATATAGCGCAGCGATCTAAAAAAAAAAATCCATTTACAGAAAGAAATGATCGGCATAATTGGTCCCACAATTAGATGGCCGAAATGCAAAAAGAAGACATATTTGAAAGGGGCAACAGTTTTGAATTACAGGAATTACAGTCAGATTTAAAGTTCAAAATCAGCATATTGAGCTTTATCAAGACGAGCCACAGCTGATACCATCATTTTAATCACAGAATCAAATTTACATCATCCTACTTCTTTTAACTCGAGTTTAATTATCAACATATAATGAACATATAAAATTGATGGGACCCCTAATATGCTTCCTAAATATGGACTTCAACAACTCACACTACATCAATTCATTAGCGTAAAACACCAAAGACATTAGGATCATGTTCTAGACAGACTAACTACGCCAAGTTGCAATATTGCGCTTTTTAACCAAAGGTTAGTTTCTATCATCTGAATAAAGATATATATCTTTTTCTTCACATATCTAAGGGAAACGAAATTCAAAGCCAAAAAAACACGAAAATTATTCCAAAAGAAATCTAACGTAATTCAGGCTATAATAAAAACAACCCAAAAATAATGGATGTACATCAACTGAACTAAAATCAAGCTAAAACCGCGATAAAGGATAGTAAATAATAGAAAAAAATCTACACCAGAGGTCGCCAAAGTGGTCTATATAGACCCCCAGGAGTCTATTTAACAAAAGTAGGGGTCGATCTAAGCCAAGGGGTCTAATGGGGGTCGATCCAAATCGGAGGGTCGATTGGAGGTCGAAGGAAAAACAAGTGTAAAAAAATTGAAAAAAAAATTTAAGGAGATATAAACCTTAATTTTCATATTTTCCGCTAGTGAACATGAAACCTTTTTTAGTGGAAAGGTTCTATTTAAAGGAAATATATGAATATATATTTGGATCCCGCGTTTGGAAAAAATGATTAAACTATTTTAGGTCATCGCTATTTATGTCTTTATGTTTAATTTTTTTTTTTAACGAATATCATTATTACAGGAAATACTACCCATAAATATCAATCATTCTTTTTACAGTCCCAAAGTAGTCAATACACATTTTTTTTACACCAGTAATTTTACGAAATTACGCTATCAAGATTTGTTCAGAAGTTATAGCCAAAAGACAAAAATATGGCTGATTTTCTAGGGGCGAGTTCACAAAAAAATACTTTTGTGGGGGTCGATGGAGATTTCGAAAAATTATATAGGGGTCGATGATCAAAAAAGTTTGGCGACCCCTGATCTACACCCACGGTAGAAAAGTAGGATCATGTTCTAGACAGACTAACTACGCCAAGTTGCAATATTGCGCTTTTTAACCAAAGGTTAGTTTCTATCATCTGAATAAAGATATATATCTTTTTCTTCACATATCTAAGGGAAACGAAATTCAAAGCCAAAAAAACACGAAAATTATTCCAAAAGAAATCTAACGTAATTCAGGCTATAATAAAAACAACCCAAAAATAATGGATGTACATCAACTGAACTAAAATCAAGCTAAAACCGCGATAAAGGATAGTAAATAATAGAAAAAAATCTACACCAGAGGTCGCCAAAGTGGTCTATATAGACCCCCAGGAGTCTATTTAACAAAAGTAGGGGTCGATCTAAGCCAAGGGGTCTAATGGGGGTCGATCCAAATCGGAGGGTCGATTGGAGGTCGAAGGAAAAACAAGTGTAAAAAAATTGAAAAAAAAATTTAAGGAGATATAAACCTTAATTTTCATATTTTCCGCTAGTGAACATGAAACCTTTTTTAGTGGAAAGGTTCTATTTAAAGGAAATATATGAATATATATTTGGATCCCGCGTTTGGAAAAAATGATTAAACTATTTTAGGTCATCGCTATTTATGTCTTTATGTTTAATTTTTTTTTTAACGAATATCATTATTACAGGAAATACTACCCATAAATATCAATCATTCTTTTTACAGTCCCAAAGTAGTCAATACACATATTTTTTACACCAGTAATTTTACGAAATTACGCTATCAAGATTTGTTCAGAAGTTATAGCCAAAAGACAAAAATATGGCTGATTTTCTAGGGGCGAGTTCACAAAAAAATACTTTTGTGGGGGTCGATGGAGATTTCGAAAAATTATATAGGGGTCGATGATCAAAAAAGTTTGGCGACCCCTGATCTACACCCACGGTAGAAAAGTAGGATCATGTTCTAGACAGACTAACTACGCCAAGTTGCAATATTGCGCTTTTTAACCAAAGGTTAGTTTCTATCATCCGAATAAAGATATATATCTTTTTCTTCACATATCTAAGGGAAACGAAATTCAAAGCCAAAAAAACACGAAAATTATTCCAAAAGAAATCTAACGTAATTCAGGCTATAATAAAAACAACCCAAAAATAATGGATGTACATCAACTGAACTAAAATCAAGCTAAAACCGCGATAAAGGATAGTAAATAATAGAAAAAAATCTACACCAGAGGTCGCCAAAGTGGTCTATATAGACCCCCAGGAGTCTATTTAACAAAAGTAGGGGTCGATCTAAGCCAAGGGGTCTAATGGGGGTCGATCCAAATCGGAGGGTCGATTGGAGGTCGAAGGAAAAACAAGTGTAAAAAAATTGAAAAAAAAATTTAAGGAGATATAAACCTTAATTTTCATATTTTCCGCTAGTGAACATGAAACCTTTTTTAGTGGAAAGGTTCTATTTAAAGGAAATATATGAATATATATTTGGATCCCGCGTTTGGAAAAAATGATTAAACTATTTTAGGTCATCGCTATTTATGTCTTTATGTTTAATTTTTTTTTTTAACGAATATCATTATTACAGGAAATACTACCCATAAATATCAATCATTCTTTTTACAGTCCCAAAGTAGTCAATACACATTTTTTTTACACCAGTAATTTTACGAAATTACGCTATCAAGATTTGTTCAGAAGTTATAGCCAAAAGACAAAAATATGGCTGATTTTCTAGGGGCGAGTTCACAAAAAAATACTTTTGTGGGGGTCGATGGAGATTTCGAAAAATTATATTGGGGTCGATGATCAAAAAAGTTTGGCGACCCCTGATCTACACCCACGGTAGAAAAGATTGCTGTATACGCAATTTTTTTATTTTGAATTATAACTAGGTGCCATATTTAGATCTGATTTTGGCGTGGGGAAATAACGCAGAAGAATGCATGCGGTTGTTAATAAATTTAAAAACATTAGTCGTGTCTTTGTGGCGCGAGAGTAAAAGATGTGTTTTTAATGTAGTATTCATTTGGTAATGGTGGCCTCGAGGAGATCGGCGATTATGATAATGAATATGGGATGTCTTGGAAGTCGGGTAATAAATGAAGGATAAGAATGAGGATGAGTGATATGTGTAAGTTTACATATCAAATCAATTTTGTTAAATGAATGCGGAGAATATGAAGATATTTATCATTGAAATTTTAAATTGTTGACAAGGATCTGAATTGAAAAGGCGCAATCAAAATAACGAGCCCAGAGGAACGGTTTCGATCAAAGTAGAAGGGGCGCGGAGGAGCACTGGGTGACATTGTTATATGGCATCAACGCGTGTTACACTTAAAATATCTTCGAGACTACTTAAGATGTCTTATCAAGGATAAAACACTTACTCAGGCCAGCAAAGGTGCGTGCATACAACTGAAAAGACAAATCGAGCTATGTAAATTCGAATGAGTCGTATTTCAACTCGCGGAATATACTTATAAAATGAAGATTTCCTTTTAAACAAGACAGCCGAGTAGAAATATGTGACTAGAACAGCATCGACGCGAATTAATTTTCTTCCTTATATAATCACTTATGTCGGATGCTTGTAGGTTTTAGAAAAACCCTTATTGCCGGTGGAAGGGTGCGGTCCGCGCATAATGATTGATTAAGTCGACTTTTTTTTTCTGATAAGGCCAGGAAGAAGTCATCATCGCCGTGAAGCGATTTCGGCGCAAACAAATGAAGACCTTTTGTGTCCACTTTTGTGTAGGCCGTGCTTTTCATTGTTGTTTGCCTTTCATATTTGAAGCAGTCTAATACGTGATTTATGAATAGCTCAGATAATGCGATTTCTTTTCAGGGCGGTTGGCGTTTAATACAGTAACTCGCAATTAATTTGGGGAGCGGATAGGGCTACAGGTGCGAGCCGTTTTCCGAAACTTGTTGAAAGGTGAAAAAATCTTTTATGGGGCGAGTCCATAACCTAAATTGGGATTAAGTTGATTCGAGATGAAACCTGCGATGTTTACAGACGCTATAAATTATGCTCAATTATACGACAGGTAAAATGTATATTTACTGCCAGAAATTGAAGTAACTCATGTCTTAGTTCTTGCTTGAAAATACAATGTCGAGCATAATTTAGAGAAACTTGGAGTGGTAATGCGTGACACAACACCTACCATTGTCTTTTTCTTATATATAATAATGCATTTCGAGTGAATTATACTGTGTTTCGGTTCGAGCTGCAGTGGTTGTGCAGCTGGAACATCTCCTCTGGTATGCCCGGTGTTGATGCTGGCGATGGTGCTGGTAGGTGTGCTGGGCCGAGGAAAGAGGATAACTGGATAACTGGAGCCGGAGATACCGAGAGAGTTGGGCCTTGTAAGACTAATCAGCCTACACTTAATTTCTGCGTGGGCTGCCCTGACGCCTGATCGTCGACTGCCGCGAGATCATTCTAATTTCATCTTTATTCCATCAATAACCGTACAATCTTATCTCAATTTTCAGGAACCGAACGCTACAATCATTTTTTATTCCCTCGAATACTTCATTATTTATAGATCGCTTTATTAATGCCCGTCACTGTTATTACCATAAAATTCCTGACTACTAATACAAATATTACATCATTGCACGCATTACATCTTACCACTAGCACTTTATTAACCAAATAATTAAAATCATAATTACCTGTACACAGTTTTCCGACGTTTATTAAACCGCCTCACACCTCTAGGCATTTTAGAAAATTCCCTTTCATACACTCGCGTCGCCCATTAAATTAACTTTTATTTGCGTTACTTTTAATTATACCTAAAATATTTAACGTTCTTCAAAATAATCCCGCCTCCTTAATTATACAATTAAATCTCTCGAAATATACACAAACGCCCATCAAATTTTAAAAGACTCGTCTTTTATTTTCTTCCAACAAAAATTCAGGCACGTTTATTTACCTTACTCCCTTTATATTATATTCATTATGCTACAGATTTTTTCACTTTGTACGCATCAGTATCTAACCAATACATAACTTATTATAGAATAGTTATCTTTACTGATATCCTACACACGGTTGTAAGGGAAACTTATATTATACGTGAACAAGTAAGTGGAACAAATTGCGAAATAGGATTGCAGTGAGAGGGTGTGGCCCAATACCTTCATTAAAGTAAGTTCTGTGCCACAGTTTCTTCTCGTTGATAGATTCTACATGGTATTTTATTTAATTCAATAACTCTATGCTGTTTTAACGTAACGTTTAGTTGACAACAATCGAATCTTCTTTCTTTGTTAATGTGGTTAATTCTTTAAGTATGTTGTTCAAACTAAAACATATTAAAAACGTAGAAATTATAAAAAATGTAAAAATAACAAATTAAATCGTATCAAAATTAACTTCAACAATGCTAATCCTATAAGGATTCACGCGGTAGTAAAACTGATACGAACTAAACACTATTTTTAACCACAAACATGTGTTTCAATTAAGTTGAATAATAGATTACCCAGCAGTCTAAATCTATCCAATCTACGTAATTATGCAATCGTTTTTCTCTGTTGATTATAAAAAATTAAGAAAAACTCGGGAGGTATAACATCGTGGAGTGTGCGAGGAAAAGCTTATCTAGCAAGACATTAAATATTAATAAAAACAAAATTCAAATGTACTTTATTGATACAAATAAAAAATCAATTATAACTTAAATAGTTATGAATTAATAAATTAATTTTAGAATGTTTTTAATGTTAATTCGATTAAGCATATAACAAACTTTATAATCAAAGCCAGTTCGTTGAATTTCCTTTGAGATTTTTTTGTAGGATACTGCTATAATTGTTTTGGTTTTTAATATAAGGGAAAGTTAGCAAAAAATTAAATTATTATAATACAGAAACATAATTGTGAACATGTATAAACATATAGGGAAATAATTTTATTTAAATGGAAAGATACGAACTAAATCAGTAATTTCAAACTTCCATACATCTAGAATGGACATATTTGAATACCTATATTTTATTGAAATTGTTTGCAGTGTGCAAGAAAGAGATGCAAAGGCAGTAAATATTTAGTATATAAGTATATAATAATATATCATAGTGATGATTTACTCATGCGATAAAAAGTATCGATTTCAGCTGTGATAAAATATTCATTCGCGACTGGGTTTGTTTGTTCTTGTTTGTTGTTAAATATATACCGCCGCATTTCTCGTTGGTGATATTTCGCGGCAATTAATGTATTATTAACTCACGTTAATCAAGTGGAAACTCATTTGCGCGAGGGATATATTAAAAATGTTTCTGAAATTTCTTCATATGTGATTAGGGTTGTCGGGATATTGATGTGGATGTGTAATTGGGGAGGATTAAGTATTTAGTTGAGAAGCCTTTGTTCTGCAAATGTGCGCGAAATTTAAGCGCCCTGTTGAATGACAGCCGAGCAGGTGGTGTTATTTAAAAATGATCGTTCAATTACAAGAATTTCCAATCCTGGGATGGGGAGGATTGGTCGGGGATAGGGTGAAACTGTGCGAACGTGTTTTACCATTTGCGCGGACGTGCTAATTTATAAAAATGCAAACCGTGGTGTGAATTCTTTATGACATGACATTTTACAATATCACTCCGGGAAATTTTCGGATTTCCACACTTGGCTGGAATACTCTAGGGTAAATGATGCATGAGCGGCGATGGCGATGGAGATGATGATTTTTTCAGCAGCCTGATTTCCGGCCCTGTTTCGCATTATTTATGATGAATGTAATCCATACAAAGTTATTATCATTATTCTTTGTGCATAAAGAGAAGTGTCTACGACAATTCAGTGGCGTCATTAATAACGATGATTAAACGTTTGTAAAAATGTTGAATGTGATTTTGTCGCTGTGACGGCGCGGAAATAATTGGTCAGGTTGGTTAATTAATCAGGGGAATAAATAATGGATTCGCCGCTTATTAAAGTTATAAAGGAAACTAGTACCTACCAATTGATTTATATAAATCATGCGCGTATGTAAATAAATATAAATATGTAAATATTTTTGCCGGACAGGGACTGGGGACTGGTTTCGGTTTTTTGCGCTGCCACACCACCATTTCGAGGCTGAGGATGGAGTGGATGGAAGGAATTATGGCGATGGTGGTCGGTTATTTAAATGTATGTAGATCAGGTGTCGTGAACTGTATGACAACGACTCTTCTCAAAAGTATAATAACATGTAGACAAGGCCGGTTTAAGCCCATTATAATAATCATTTTGCAACTGAAGCTTCGGGCATTAAATCGGCATCGACACCCATTCTACCACCCGTTAACATTCTGTATCACCTTTTAAATATCTTTCGCCGTCAGCTTTCTTGCCACAATTTATATAATAATAAAGATACATGTCCATCGCAAAATTATCCTCTTCTGCCTTCAACCTTCCACATCCATTAACATTTTAATACGGTCACGTGACCGCCATTCCTTATCCACATAAACTTATTTCACTCAACCACAAACTATCACCATCACCATCACCAAAAAGCATACTGGCTAACTGTGCATTGCGGATTATAAAACTCAGCATCCGCTCGTATGGTGGGTTTTATTACTATTGGAAAATACATATAAATCATAACACTTAATATGTGCACTTTTGAAGTTTACGAAAATCGCCCTTACAGTTAATAACAAAACTATCCACAAACAAAATCCACACATTGTTTTTATTTGATTATAAATAAATGATTACATTCGGATAAAATCAATTCGGCGTGCTAAGTAAACTCCAGTATTAATACATGCCCATAATTTACTAACCTTCCGACACTAAATCCCGCCTGTAATGACCACTGTATTCACTATTTAGGCATGACTTCGAAATTGGCGTCACATAAAGCCTAATTAATTACAATGCTACCAAAACAATACATCACCTATTAACTGCTACTTCATATTTCATCAACAATACCTAATAAATAAATTGATTTATCGAAATTACATCGTAGAACATCTAAATAATAAATTAAGATGCAGATACCGTTAGAGTATTATGGAAACAGATATAAGACTACTTCTATGTAATAAAGCAAAATGCTTTTAAATTTTCAAAAATAGGAGACATACATTGACAAAATATTAAATTTGGAATAAAGCACTGTAATAACTTTGCAATACCACTAAACATGCGTTATAATCAAGAAGTAGGTACTATGAACTAAACGCCTCCAGTATTAAATATGAAATATATCACTAGATAGGAAGGAATATGGGGAGCATAAACTAGAAAGAAAATACTTTAGGTTTGCCAAGACATAATGATAATGAATTTTAAATACAAAAACCAAAAACAACGCTTTCTTAGTGTTCATAAAAATGGCTTACACACCTACAAGTAATACTTTGAAATGTGAAACAAGGACTTTATTACAATCCCAAACACAGTGAATTATATTTTTCATTATCCCTTATAAAGAAATATATTTGACTGTGAAAAAGACTTCCTAGTTAATAATAATAAAATGTCGAATTAACCAATCCAATACACTGTTTATTAAAGTTATTGCATTAATAACATTTAAATGATGTAAGAGTACTAAAATTTGACCTAATAAGTTTATTTCCTACAAATAACATTGTTTTGAAAATAGAAACTTTTTTCGCTCCCTTGAGAAATATTGCTTGAAGTCAAAAATCAGGCCCAATTTTTGAGAAAAATGGAGTTGAAGCCAGAAAAAACAAAACTTTGAAAATCGTATTTATTTTTTAATTTATTGGTAAAATGTGTTTATTTGTAACAAAGTAACTGTTTTTTAAACTTAATCACATTTGAAAGAAAGTTAAATGTGGTCAGTTTTTTTTCTTTTATACTCTTCTTCAGCTGCCTCCCTCTGCAATGTCCAACAGTAATCCGCCAACATCTTTTCGTTTCATTTGCCACTGTACATTTTCTCCGCTCGGGCTAAATCTTGATGTAAACGTTTCCCGTGTTCATCTGAAACTGCTTCCAGATTAGGAGGAAACAAATCTAAATGGTGCATAAAATAGGTTTTTAAAGACATATTGCAACCCTGTGCCTTATATGAAGAAAGTAATTCTTCAACAATTTTTTTAAATCGTTGCCCAAAAAGTTGTGACATGTTTGCAAATGCAGTCCAAGCTCTATTTTCCATTTCATTCAACTTTTTTTTAATTTAACGTCCTTGAAAAGAGTTCGGATTTGTGGGCCAACAAAAAACTCTTCTTTCATCGTAGTGTCGCTCAATTGATGAAATTTTTGTTTTAAGTACAAGAACCCTTCTCCTTCCTTGTTCATTGGTTTAACAAAGTTCTTCATAAGATCTTATTTTATATAGAGGGGCGGGTTGTCGATGTTCTTTTGGCCTATTGTGTCATTTCGCTCTGGCCATTTTTTTCAATGTAGTGGTCTTCTCGTTTTCTGCTGTCCCAATCACATAAGAAGCAGCAAAACTTAGTGTAACCTCCTTGAAGTCCAGTGAGCATTGCTACTATTTTCATATTTGCACAAATGCTCCATCTATACTCGAGGTACTTAATTTTCTGAAGCAGTATTCTTGTTTTCGTAGGTTTCTTTCATGGAAACTGAATGGGCAAAAGGGATGGTCAGATATTGGTTACCATTGTGAAGGAGCACTTCTTTTAAACTGACTTTTGAGCTGTCAATGAATAACCTCCATTTTTCTGGATTAGCAATATTTTCATCGATTGAGAGAAGGTTCAGTGCCTCCGACTCACAATTTCTAAAGAAATATATCGATAACGCGTGTTCAGCACACCTCAAAACATTGAGAAACTACATGTTTGTTAACGGGTGGATTTTGATGCAGAACAGTGTAATAAAGAACGTACCATTTCTTATTTGCCTTAAGGGGGTAAGTGCTGCGTCGAAAATGGATGCATTTTTGATAGTCAGCATATACATAATTCTGAAGTTAATATCAAATATTAGGAAATGATATTTTGCACATTCAGAAAGAAAGGGTTCAAGTATTCGTCTATAGAATTTGATTTTTTTTAATCATCAGATAAGCTTTTAATTTATCCTAAAAATTACCAATATTGGATGGATATCTGGAGCTTTTCTCTGCAAAGAATTAAAAATATAATGCTACAGAAAAATAGTTTATACCTTTGAAAACAATATGTATGTAATAAGATTGTCATTCGTTATCAAATAAAGACGCAAAAACGTAAGAGCTGCACCTCTGCAAACACGAATTTGCTTCATTTTCACCGCTGTAATGAACACCACCCGCATGAAACATATTACATCAACCCTGGAGGCGTGCACAAAAAAATTTACGCACTCGGTAAATTTTCGGGCCCAAGATGGGGCGAGGCACTTACCCCCTTACCCCCTTAAAATTATGCTATGCGTCAACATATGACAATCTACGCTTCCTGCGGTTACGCATGGAAACCACTGGGTCTCATCCTACAAATTTGTAAATGGGTTTATGTGTGAGACCACGAGAAGTAAAAAGGTTACACGGTATGTAGGTTGTTTAAAACTTGAAACGTGCAAAGTTTGTCTATCTCAAAAAATATTTGAAGCATTTTTGCTATACGCATAAATCAATTTTAATAACCCCACAATATTTAGAAAAATCAAATAGAGCTTTCGTAAGCTGGATCTGGATCTGGATTATTCCGATGGGAGAGGTCCGCTACACGTAGGCCTCAGAGGACCCTTTGTACGTCCTCCCATCAGAGTCCTGTCGTAAGCTACGAAAGAAATGTTTCTAATATTTCTTAATTAAAAATTAAAAAAAAACATTTCCTGTATTAATCATTTCTTTAGTAGTATAAAGTTTCTACACATAACGAATATTTTAACGTTTTAAAGAAAGGAAGAAATGCAGCAACTGTACATGGCCATAGATATAGACACATCCTAAAATCTCAACCCACATACATGACCATATAATTTATATTTTTTACTTCCTTTACCTAAAACAATATTTTCCTTCGGATTGGTAATTAGGAATAATAATATGCATTCCTAAAGATGTCAACCTTAATATCCACCATCTACCAATATCTACCTGTTCTAGGGAAAATATATGAAACTCACAACAAAAACAAAATCCTATCCCTCATTTCTTACGGCATTCATAAAAAAAACAATTCTTCCCCAACGATCAACTACGCTCCGACTCACCATCCTTACCTCAAACCTTCAAACAATTCACCTTAAAGGTAAAGCTTCTGCAGCCCTATTTCTAGATGTCCAGAAAGCTTTCAACTCTGGCATCCAGTGCCACTTCATCAATATGTCTTCTCACATTATTTTCATTATTAAGTAATTTCTGTCTAAAAAATCCAGAGCAAGTATTTCCTCAAGGCTCTTCCCTCTCACCATGATCTTCTACTTCGATATTTTTAATCCCGATCCTCTTTACTTTCATCCCTCTAAATACCTCCTTTAATTTGCAGATGGCAATGCCCCTATGCTACCGAAAACCCTCAAATTCTTGCAAGAGTCCGATGAGTCCCTTTAACCACATTTAAATTTATTCCCTCAAAGCACAACTCCTGATTCCCTATCATCGTAACAGCAACCCACCTCACAAGACTCTAATTTCCCAAATTATCATTCCTTCATCATTTTCAAATAATCACGAATCAAAAACACTTTAAAAAACACAACGCTACCATCAAAACCAAAATAACAAGGAAGGCAACTAGATTTAACTTACAAAAATGATGGCATCTTTACAAAAACTACAGTTTGATGTGCCGCTCATTACTTAACTATGGCTATGTCCTATATTCCGATTCCAGTAATACAACCTTCCGTAACATCTAAGTTAGCAAACGAGTATCCCCTTTGCATAACCCTTGCATTCAAATCCTATATGAAACCACCTTAGGTATCCCTATTGAGGAACGCCTTCTATTCCTAACCGAAGAATTATTTAAAAATCCCTTTAATCTGCATATTCTCTCCTTATATTGTTTAAGCAGAGATCTCAATATCAACCCTAAATTTAAAAAAAAACCTTCAACATTCGAGTTCATTTCATTACTTCGTCCATCAACATCTCGGACTAAGGCGACAAGACAGACATATCCGGGATGAAAGCCATTTATCAAACCAATAATTTCAGCACATTGAATATCTGTATATCGTAAAGTCTGCTAAGAAGGCAGTGGCGTAGGGTACAGGAGGAGGGACCGCCCCCAGCTCGGCGCGCCCCTCGGAAAATCCATGCATGCAACTAATTTAAAAATTGAGTATATTGTGTATACATATTTTCTTATAATTAATATTTCTTTTGAATTTTTAATTTGATACAATATAATAATTATAAAAATTAAATAAATACATTTTCAGCATCAGCACAGTTTACAATTCACGCAGTATTGGGTTTGCATATCCTGCCAGGTTGGGTTTTGTACAAACTAACGATATCCAAATATCGGTATATAGACTACGGTCTTGTAAATATTTATTTTTCGCGGTCCGCTTTGTCGACCTTCACCTCGTGCGGAGGTTTACAATGTAGGATACACATTGTAATCCCGCCGTGTTTCCATAAAAAATTATTTAAATACCTTCGTAAAAAACTTTTAAAAATAATACAACACTTTAATTAGTATTATCGGATCGCCTACAGCAATTAAAAACGAGTGCTTTTACTCTTAAAAAGAGACAACAGTCCATACGATACAATCCAGGTAAATAAATAAAGAAATACATCTAATTTTGGAATTAACTAAATATACCGGTTTGAATGAAAAATGCAACACCAAGAAATTATAGTCAGATTTTAATGAAAATTTCACAGAAGTTGTGTTTGAATGTCTCAAGTAAACGATCAAAATTTCAGTTAAAAACTTACTTACACAAGCATTTTTTTTTTAATAATGAGTCGGTCCTCCGTTGTTTCTAATGTACTCATTCAAGCGGTTCAGCATGCTTTGAATGAGGTGATCAATATCTTCTTGGGGTAGCTCATCCCAAGCTTCCTGAATCCGCAAACGAAGTTCGTCCAAAGTGTCTGGGGCACGGGGTAAATTTCCTAGTCTGACGCCTATCATATCCCAAACATGTTCGATGGGCGAAAGGTCTGGTGAACGAGAAGGCCTACAACGTTAGCTTCTTCTAAACACTCTATTGTTACCCTTGCTGTATGTGGTTGAGCATTATCTTGCTGAAAGATAGGGTTTTGCAACCCTTGTAAGTACGGCAGTGCAACGGGCTCTAGAATAGTCTGTACGTAGCGCCAAGCATTTAGGGTGCCAGGAATAAAAACTAGAGGGGACCTACCACCATACGTAATGGCACCCCAAATCATCACCCCCCGCGTGAGAGCAGTATGCCGAGGAAGCGTGAAGTCCATATTTCTGCGTTCCCCGCGGAAACGTGTGACACGTCTACGTCCATCGTTGGCCCACAAACAAAATCTGAATTCGTCAGTGAACACAATTTGTTGCCATTCTTGTCTCCAATTCACCCGTTCTCTACACCATTCCAACCTAGAAGCTCTATGACGTGGAATCAGGGGAAGGCAACAAAAAGGACGATAACTACGCATTCCAAAACTCCGTATTCGATGATATATCGATGCCATTGAGATTCTAACATTTAATGTATCCCTCCAAGTGTTTCCAATGGCCCGCGTAGTGGATAATCTTTCTCTTATCGCCAAAAGTCTCAACCTGCGTTCTTCGCAGTCTGTCGTTCTTCGCTGTGGTCCAGATCCTCTCCGACGTCCATGAAAACCTTCCTCAGACCATCTTCGCCAGCACCTCATTACTGTGGTTGCATCACGTTCCATTCTATTGGCAATTTCTCTAAACGAAAGTCCACCCTCTCTCATGCCAATAATACGACCTCGCTCGAAATTACCTAGTTGTACAAAATTTCGACGGTTACGAACTCTGGGCATTTTAAATGATGTTCTTCGCACTATTATTACGAGAAAACGAATCCAAATTGTTCCATGTTTATAAAAACACCGTTTGATATTGCTATTTTTCGTATATAAAATCATCCTAAAAAGAGGTTTGACGAAGGAGTTTTTTATTGAAATTTTAATGAGTTACTTTTTATACCGAAAGCCATCAATTGTAGAAAAATTAAATAAATTCTGGCTGTTTTTCTTGGTGTTTTTCATTCAAACCAGTATACAATAACCTCTTATATTTTAAATTAGGTGTTAATAAAATATTGAGAACCAAATACTCTCATATTTTGGTCCTCGTCAAGAGGGATACCTTAGTACTCTCTATTAGTAGTACACACCTTGCCATTTTGGTTACCATCATGAATTTTACAGACAAACATCATGCTTTTGTCTTGATTGCAACGCACAGAACTTTTCTTACATTCGTACTCCGCGCTTGGCAGAAATGTACCTCTTCAAGATCGTAAAACTTCTAACTTTAGAGCTTAAAACGAAAAACGCCTTGTAAACCCAGAAGTGCTCGGACTCCAGAAAGTATCCTAGCTGTAACAGCATCAATTTTACGACCTCCAAGACGTTAATGCTAATCAAGCCTCAGCTTTGCGTTTTTCAGATTGGAGGAAGAATTTTACACGCAGATCTTAAGTTTCACCTGTACAAAATTATGATCGTTCAGGAAAACCGCAGTGCACGTTGTAACGTTATCTGCACGTTCACCAGATCTTACTCCATGCGGTTACCTAAAAGCTAAGGTCGTCGAGAAATTGTAAGCAAGCCTTCAGAAATCAGCTAAATTTTTTGTCGTAAAAATAGTCGCTACTTGGTTACTGTAATTTTTAAGACTCAACGAAAAAATATCTGCATGATATACACTTTCATTTAAAAAGATAAAATTCTTAACTGGATTTACAATTAAAGCTTAAAGTATGGGAGGTCTCTGCCTAACCCTTTAAGTATGTAAGATTTAAGGAGAAGAAAGTAGTAGTAGAATTTCCTTCAAACTTGCAAAGCAAAGGTTGCGTCTATGCATAGACAGATAACAGATATAAACA
Source organism: Ocypus olens (assembly GCA_910593695.2). Lineage (NCBI taxonomy): Eukaryota > Metazoa > Arthropoda > Insecta > Coleoptera > Staphylinidae > Ocypus > Ocypus olens. The sequence continues at coordinate 18,487,464 of OU343057.1, forward strand.
AAAATTCTTGATTTTAGGTGTGCTATTTTAAGAGAATTTTAAAGCTTGTTTTGAAAAGCTATTTTGTTATTATAGCCATTAAACCTTGTTTTATTTTTTTGAAAATAACTGGTAACATACCTACACTCAGTGTGTAGGGTGTAATTAGCCTTAAGATACAAGTTAAAATTATATACAATGATAGTGGCAGATGATGAACCTCATGATTATTTTTTATTGCGATCTAAAAATACAGATGAATTAACATTATTACTAAAAAGGTATAGTATGTAAATTAATTTATAGGTGACATTCAATTAACATGAAAAGTTGCTTCTAATCACTAATCAAATTTAATAAACAAACCAGACTATAGATTCTCTTACCATGCAGTAGTCCTAATTATCTCCACTAATTGCACTTAAGCAACAACGGCATAAACAAGAACTTCACATTTTACTTCATACCTAATTGACATATTAGCATACGTAATTATAATCCTGGCCGATTCATCGATTCAAGATTATCCTGCTAACACGGCAAGTTCCAAGTTCCAAGTTGGTCCTGGTGCAGGACGCATCAGCGTCAGACGGAACGAATCAAATAAATTGCACATCACTCGGTTATTAATTCCCAGTGGGCACATAATAATATACACTCATACTAAATTCAGGCTATTAATTACTCCGATTTGTCGGAATTTTCAGTCCGGCGTGGACCAATTATCTTCAAAAAATAAACTAGATTAATTATAATTGAAGCTTGTGATGCGAAACAATTAGTTTTAATTAACTGCCCTTTTCCATCACCGCTTAACTACAATCAATAGGTCACACATTCCTACTATAAATTAGTACTCGCGTCTTCAATTAAATTCCGAGCGCTGCTGATAACGAAAATCGCAAATTCTCGTCTACGGAAGAGAATAAAAGCACAAAGGGGTGCGATTCGGTGCATCCGATGCATAATTGAATTCGTATCACAATTCCGCCGATTTTTGAGTAACTTTATAAACAAGGATAATTTATAGGGCGCCGGTGACACCGACTTTTAAATTAATGGCAGCACCAATTGTGCTCGCGAAAATTAAAACCATAAAATTGGGCCCTCTGATTTTAATATCGACCAGGGGTGGAGTGGCAAAAAATGAGAGAGCGGGAGGTCAGAGGCATTCGACTTAATCGAATTCCTTAATAGGACGCGTATGTGGCGTTTTCTATAATCCCGTTCGGCAGAAGGGTAAATTAAGTACGCTCGCGTCTGAGTTCAGAAATTCGGAATTCCTGGCCGCTCGAAAATTATGGCATAATTGCCAGACTGTGCCTCCCAGAGAAAAAGCAATTCGGCTCTGGGATCTGGAGTAAATCAAAATGTTAATTGCCATTGTGTTTCACCCGCATTTGGATAGTTTTCTCTCTAATTGAGCATTTATGGAGTTCCCGACTGCGAATGTTTCTAGTAATTATTTTCCCAGATAAAAACTTCACTACTTGCTACAACAATATAACGAAGGAATTTTAATATAGTCCTGTTTCATTTAAACACTGCATAATATTAAAATGTTCAAACGAAACTTTTCATATTCTAAATTTTTATTTGATTCTCTGAAACTTTAATAATTAGGAACATTAGAACTACTCGCGAGATATCATTTTTGCTTGCGTTAAACGCAATCGATAAATCGGTGTTTGGTTTTGTAATTTTCGGACATGAACGATGAAAAAAAGTTGGAATTGGTGGTGTGGAATTCCTGCGGACCGAAATTAAAACTTACGATTAATAAATAACACGTTTTAACACCCAGAGGTAAATATTTTACGAGATCCAAAAGACATATTTGTATATGTTGTTCTTTTTATGGGGCGCTGCAGGTATCTCTGTAGAGTAGTCCTCAGCGTAGATATTTCTTGAATGGTTTACAGAAGGGCCATCAAAATAATAAAAGCAACGTATTTTTTCACTACCTTATAAGTTCGCGAGTGGAGATGAATATTATTTATTAAGTACCTTTCTGGACTGGAGCTCAATCTTTATGCTCAGTACATTTAATGATATTCGCTGCGCCCACATGTTCAAATGAATCGTAAAAAAACGACGAGCGAAGATTTGATACTGTGTTCAGTGTTCACAGCAATTGCGCATGCATAAGCCATAGTACACGAAGTCCATGCCGGGCCTCTTCATATGTTTTAGAGATCACACTCAAATGGGACAAGCTATTTTCAATCAGCTAAATAAATTAACGAGTACTCTAGTTAAATGCGGAAGTCGAGGTTTTAATTTATCAATAGACAATTTCCACGCGTTATTAACTCGCCGAGGACAAAAGGGGATTTAACGGGGCCTTAGTAAACGCGACAGGGTTACGTGCATATAAAAGTGTACTCATTTTTTATAGGGTTGTATATTAAGCGAGCCGGGATCGCCATAAATAAGAATCAATTGGATCAGAAGCGCGAGACGTATTCATTTGCGGAGAGGGATGATTAGTGTTCGTAATATAAAATCAGAGATTTATATTAATGATTTGTTGCGGAATGATCCTACACAACTGTAATACACCAACGTAAGGTGGAATAAATGAAGAAATATTCGTGGTTACGCCAACCGACCACTACCATATACAATGTAATCATTAAAGTAAGATTAATTTTGTTTGAGAAATAAAATATACTTCCTCATAAAAATAACTCATTTTTAGATTGTCTTGCTAACAATACGTTGCAAATGCAATCTTTGCATTTGGAATTCGGAACTATAAAAAAAGTATATAAGATTTGTTCTTGAACTTTACTTTGTTGTTAAACTCAACAATTACATATTTATAATTAAGTTTAAATAATTTTAAATACTCCAAGAGAACCCCTGCTTTAGAAATTTGATTATTATTCAGCGTACAAATTACGGAATTATTCGGATCTTAAATTATTTGACATAGAAAGATAAATAAGGAATTTGCGTGGGGAGTACGTTCCCGCTAATATCAAGTACATATCTGGCGAATGCCGCAAAATACATATCATATTTATCGCGGTGTGCGTGAGAATCAAAGCCCGGCTTCGGATTCCGTTGGAAATACTATTTAATGTTTAGTACTTGGTGTTTAGTCCGCCTCTTCAACTTAAACCCACATATTAACCAGCACTAGTTACTATTACTAGTAATCACATCCCCGCGACTGATGTTCGATTTTCGCAATTTAAATAAACGAGATGTAATTTTTGTGCAGCGGCTTGTTAGTCGTGCTGATTGCCGGGGTTAGTAGCTGTGAAAAATCCAGCCTTTCCCGACCTCGTGTCAGTGCTTTCCTACCGTAGTGGTCCTTAGTGTTTCCGGAAGGCAATCACGGCACGACGCCCGTCCTTTATTCGGCCGCGGCGCGATATTCGCAGCAAGGATAATTGGTGCAAGATCGCGGTTCACTGATAGTGATCCTATAATTGGAACCTAATCCTTTTTATGGTCGTAGCTGGAATGTCCAATTGTGGCGGTGCGAGTGAAGCGTGAGATTGTCTCCTCAACCCATAGCCCAAAACCCAAAACCGTTTCCATCCCAGCAGTATACTGCTGACGCGTGCACGGCGGCATTTTGAGGGCCAAAAGTGGACGTAGGTGTAACAGGTATGGTATGTCATGTTAGCCCCGTCACGCCTCCGGAATACCAAATAGATCAAGCCCGAACAATTGACTATTAGCCACGATACAAGTGCTCAAAATGTTAATGAGCCTCCCCTACAATGGATTCTATGCAAAAACGGCCGACTTATTTACATGTTATATAACAGATGGTTTGATTGATTTTTACTCGGCCTAGCCAAGGGGAAGGCGTTCACCATTCCAGCCATCACAAAGGAGCGAATGTTTTACTGCCACAAAATACATACACCTGCGTTCATATTTACTTCTGAACATATCCTATTTATTCTAATTACAACCCTGCACAACATCGATAAATACTAAAATCCCAACATCAATAATAAAATTAACACACAAAAAATACAGTGATAGATCATTTTAAAATAAAATACTCAAAGTTTTGTTTTCAGTTTTGATGTAACAAGTAAAACTTGTTGGGTTGACACGTGTTTCGAATTCTATTAAACAGCTATTTTATGCGCCCCATGAAAATGAATTTAAAGACTCAAAACTCGTGCACGGAAATTGATATTAAAACAATAGAGTTATAATCAACTAATGATTACTCTGTGATTTTTGATAATAGTCCGCTGGTTGACAAATATTGGGTCGGGGAACTTCTTCTTACACTTAACTAAATGTAGGCAATATTTTCACTTACATATCAATGCCCTCATTTGATTTCACAATGCTAAGTCGTGGGAATAAAAGAAAATATGTGAATACGATACTGTACTGAATTACGTACAAAAAGAGATAACAAATACTACGAATTTGATTAATGGCTTAACCCGTTGGGTACCGATTTATTTTAAGGTTTGTTTCGACAGCGGAAAATAGGAAATATGCATGGGGAGCCGATACTTTCAATTCGTACTCCCATCTTTAATCTACACACAAATGAATAGCACCGTAGGATGGACCATTCTTTTACTCTTCTTATGATACAAAACAATTCGTTATTTTAGTTAATCTGTTCCAATGAAATGTGATAACCCCTATTCCACATATTTCGGCACAGTATATTTCCTTACTTTCTCCATCTATTATGTACACCTCTAGATGGCATTGGATCTTATAGGATTGGTAATTAAATCTTTTCGTAATTATTTACAGATGTATGTGAACTCTGGCTAACACCTTATGCTCTCAGTTGGATCGACAGTAATTATTCCTTGCACCGTTTCCTCTAATTCGAAATTGTTATTCGCTCGGACTTTAACTATCAATAATACGAGCAAGACCATTGATTAAAGTAATAGAGCAATAAGCATCCTGCATCATACTTTGCTGCCACATTCGCTTTTTCCTCAACTTTTCTAATAAGACGATGTATGGTTGTTATAGATGGTTTTGGAAGAACAGCTTTTACTGTGAGTAAAACCTTGCTTCGTTAGAATTACTATTATTCATTACTAATAATAAAAAATAGAAATAAATTGACACCGAAATAAACCAAATTCGACTAAGTGGAATCGATCAAAATATTTTGAATAAATTGAATTACGTTTAAAGCTTTATACAGATGGTAAAACAGCGTTAAAAAATAATTGTATGGTACCACAGGAAGCGCAATAAATGAGTAAATCCAACGGTGGCACAAGACTACTTTGAGGTTGAACAGGGGACCAGCAATCAAAATAAAACCCTTTTCCCATGTTAACTTGCTATGCTTCGTGGTAAATCAATCATACGGTATATGGAACATATTTAGTTTGTTAGTGTAGCAGGTAAAAGTAATATAGTTTATGTAATAATTTATTAATTTTAGTGATATAAATAGTTTTAACAAAATTTCAGGTAATTGTGATTATAAAACAAGAATACAAAATAAAAGAAACAAGATATATTTTATAATATTTTCAAAATAGCCACTTGCCACATTTAATTTTTTGTCATTTGCCCGTATTTACCAAGTCAACACTAAAATGTTTAATCTTTTGTGTTCTTCCACTTCATTGCCAATAAAGAGACAGGATAACATTTTGACTTCCCCTTTTTTCAACTTGAATGAAGCAAGGTTTTAACGCATGTGCTTCTTCGAACAGTACCACACTCGTATCATTTTTTTAATTTGAAAACAATTGTGGCGATGGATACCATTTATCCATGTACAAAGTGTGGCCTTTGTTTAGAATAACTTGCATCACTTCCAACATTCTCAGAAGTATTAAAAAAATGGAAAATGATTTTTAACAATAGTGATTTTTGAGACTGATTTAAACCATTTTCTTAGAATATTCTGCATTTTTTATTATATATACAAATTATTATTATTTACAGAAATTTTACAAAAAAAGCAATAATATATAATAAATTTATTTACATAAGTAAATTTCTGCTTAAATGGCTATCGACCTGGAGTCTTTCAGCCCATTTTTTATTATTAAGCCTGTATTTCCGATTTGTTTTTTTTTGCTAAATTTTTGATCATTTGGCCTAAATATTCTTTATTTCGACCTAATTTTCGATTTCATTGTAAAAATTTTCGACTATTTGGTCCGCATTTTTTCTCGTAACGAATTTCTCGTAACGAATTTTTGATTTTGAAATTTTCGACCTGTATTTTCGATGTTTTTGGTCAAAATATTTTAACTTTTAACCTAAATATCCTTTATTTTGATCTTTTGCTACTTAATTGTTTAAATTTTCGACTTTTTGGCCCGCATTTTTGATTTTCCCGCCGAATTTTTAATTTTTAGATTTTTGATCTGTATTTTCGATTCTTTTGGGTCCAAATTTTTGATCTGTTGACCTAAATATTCTTTATTGTCACATAAATTTTCGATTTAATTGTTAATTTTTTTGATTTTTTTGTCCGCATTTTTGATTTTGCAGGCCGAATTTTTAATTATAGTTCCAAATTTTCGACTTGATTTTGGTTAAAATATCTATAACCTGAATTATTGATTTGTATGCAAAATTTCTTTTTATTTTTTTCCGATATTTTCGAGTATTGTTTGTTGAAATTTTCGGTTTTTTAGTCTGCATTTATTATCTTTAGGTCCGAGTTTTCCATGTTTGGTCTAAATTTTCATTCTAAACATTGTGTATTTTGTCCTAAATTTTTCTTTATTTTTATTTTTTTTTATTTGTCTCTTAATATTTTTGTTTCCTTGATCCACTATTTTTGTTTCTAGGCCAGAATTTTAGATTTTTTGTATCAATTTCTTATTTCATATTTTTTTTTATTTCTGGTATATTTTGTATCCTATATTTTACATTTTTTAACTTGGATTATTGAGAATTTCGAGAATTTTTCTATTTTTTGGTATTATTTTCGAATTTCTGATCAGAAACTTATTTTTGGCGGCTGAAAGTGGCAAATTAGAATTACAATATGTCTATATACGCCACATTGTATTATTTTTTATTGACGAGTGTAACTTTTGTTTAGCACAATAAACCATTATTATTATTATTATTATTATTATTATTATTAAATTATTTTGCTTCTACCTAAGTTTTCGATTTTTTATCTGCTTTCTTTATTTTTAGATCAGGATTCTTGATTCCTTGATATTGATATTTTAGATTTCTGTATTTCCGATGTTTTTGTTCCAACTTTGTTTAGTTTTTCTTTATTTTGACCAAAATATTCGAGTGGTTTGTAGAGATTTTCGATTTTTTTTGTTTGCAATTTTTATCTTTACACTCGTTTTCGATGTTTTGTCTAAATTTTCACCGTTTTAGGCTATATTGTAGATTTTTTATTTTTTGGTCTAAATATTCTTTATTTTGACGAAAAAATTCGATTGGTCCGTAGAAATTTTGGATTTTTTGTCTGCATTTTTTTGTCTTTACGCCCGAGTTTTCGATGTTTTGTCTCAATTTTCACCTTATTAGACCCTATTGTAGGTTTTTACTATTTTGGCCTATATTTTGTATTTTCGATTATCTTGGTTTCAATTTTTGGTCTTTTGGCCCAAATTTTCTTTATTTCGACTTAAATTTTCGATTCGTTTGTTAAAAATTTTGATTTTTTGGTCTACCGCTTTGATTTATGGGTACGAATTTTAGATATTTTTTGTCCCATATTTTAGATTTTCTTTCAAATTTTTTATTTATTTTTATATACCGGGTGGACCATTTAATGTGTTTTCAGGAAATATCTTCGAAACAAGAAACTTTAAAAAAAAATGACCCAAACAAAAAATGATTGTATTGAAGGGGGCCATAATAACATAATTTTGTTTTTTTCATAGATGGCGCTGTTGTCGCTAAATCGAGATCAACTTAGTTTTTTTAAATGGAAACCCCTACTTTTTATGACAGAATCCGAGTCCTTGTTAAAAAATGAGAAGAAATCACTCAGCTAACTTTTTCGTCAGAGTGATAGATGGCGCTGTAATCGCGAAAAGAAGTTGTTGCATTTGGACGCTTGCGTATTCGAACTTCGCGCGCATGTGTGTGTGTGCGCGTGTGTATGTGTGCCTGAACTCCGCGCCAGTTGACGAGAACTTATATTGGGTTTGACTGCAACTGCAGCTAAAATATCAACTTCGGCATTCTCCTGGGTTACGGTGCGTCTTCGATGTCTGGTTCGTTTTAGGCTGCCAGTGTCTACAAATGAGTTGACGATCCGAAGAAAAGTCATGTGACTCGGATGATCTCGATCAGGATACAAGCCACACGCATCAAGTGCATTGCGTCTAGCTTCACCATTCACGAAAATCATGTCGACCTTTTCCGCGATAGTATACCGCACCATTGTAACGTTTTCCCCGTCAATGCAGAAGACCGACTGATTACCAAACTAAATTTTCTTTTGTTCAGTCAAAGAAAGCATCAAAATCCAGCTATTTCCAGCTATTTTTCAATTTAAAATTGTAATTCATGGAAATACGGCCGACGTCATGTTTTGACACACACACACACCACACACACACACACATGCGCGCGAAGTTCGAATACGCAAGCGTCCAAATGCAACAACTTCTTTTCGTGATTACAGCGCCATCTATCACTCTGACGAAAAAGTTAGGTGAGTGAATTCTTCTCATTTTTTAACAAGGACTCTGATTCTGTAATAAAAAGTAGGGGTTTCCATTTAAAAAAACTAAGTTGACCTCGATTTAGCGACAACAGCGCCATCTATGAAAAAAACAAAATTATGTTATTATGGCCCCCTTCAATACAATCATTTTTTGTTTGGGTCATTTTTTTTTAAAGTTTCTTGTTTCGAAGATATTTCCTGAAAACACATTAAATGGTCCACCCGGTATACATACATCTTTATTCACAGAAATAACATCTAAATACATTATGTTAAAAACTTGAAATCCGTTTTCCGTTGTCTGTGAAAGGGCTATCGATTTTGATTTTTGCTATTATTTTCAAATTTCTCGTTGGAACTTATTTTAAGCTAAAAAGAGTTATTTTTGGGTCAGAAAATGGCAAATTATTTTTCTTTTGCTTGTATTTTCAATTTTTTGTCTGCATTTTTATTTTTAAACCAGGTTTTTTGATTTTTTTGGCCGATATTTTAGATCTTCGGCTATTTTGTTACAAATTTTTGATTTTTGGCAAAAATATTCGATTGGTCTAGCAAGATAAATAGTTCTGTTTCTTTAAAAAAGGAGGGGGGTATTGTATAATTGGCTCTACCATAAACATGTTACACGAGCCGCTACTGTAATGGACACGTTGTTACAATTTAAAAAGTTGGTAGACTCTCTCAGTAAAGAACGGAAAATGGAGTCTGAAGAGACGAACCCAACTCCCAATGTATGTATGGACAAATGAGAAGGTCAAAAAAACTGCATCGAACAAATCCAGAGCCGATTTAATAAAAGGTAAAGATGTTTCACATAAATTGATGGAAGACCTAATCAGAAAGAAGAGCAAAATAATTATCTATTATATAGTAAATTTGATAGCATTAATTTCGAAGATTCAAAGATATTGTCGGCTTACAACCAAAACCAGATAAGTTACAATTCTACAGATTTGAGATTTACAGTTTTAAAGTTTAACACTACATCAAAAATCTTCTTCTAGTCTACTTAGTCTATTCTGCACGCTTGCGCATTCCAGTTTTATGATATACATATATGGTTTTGCCAACACAGTAAGTTTTAGGCCCAGAACTGCAATTATCTCAAAAAGAACAAAATTGTACGATATGTGTTAGCAATAACAAGTTGCTCGAATTCTGCTTTTGCTGATATAACTTGCTGTTTAAGAACAAAAAAATGGAGAAAGTATAGGCTAACCATTAACAAAAATTGAAATAACTGAAAGACAATATTCGAAGCGTTGTTCGGGAAATGTGGGCCCAATTATAGAAACGCCAGAATAATAGTGTTGAATGTCTTAAAAGCTATCTAGGTGGTCATTTATCTGATATCATGTTCCATTTATAATGTTATTGTTGATTTGTGGACCCTATTTATCTTATTTAGTCAGCAGGTTAACATGGAGATCGTTAAGACAACAGTCCTTCCAAATAAATTTATAAAATATATATTATTGTTTGGAAACAAGAACATGATTTTTTCAACTACATTTACATATACTCATAATATAAAACACACATATTTTCTTTAACTTCGGGCATATTCGCGATGTTTATTTAATATTATGCTTAATACAAACTAAAATAAAGTAGATGCCCGATGCAGAAATATATCAATATTCCATTAAGGAACAAGTTTAATAAATGGTTTATAAAACGAGTTATTTCTAATATACGCCTTTTATTTAATTAAACAAATATTAAACTGATGTGGCATTAAAAATTTAAAGTTGGAACTTTTGCATATTTTGCTTAAACTTAAAATATTTCATGTACATCATCTATAACGCGAGACATTGCTGAAATTTCGCATTTGCTGTTTGATGAAGCTTTAAAGCTACCAACTTTTAAGAACTAAGCTATAAAAAAATACATATAATCATTTTAATAAGGGGCGCTTTAGGCGAATAAAACCCCGCAATAAGCCAAAATTTCTGACTCTACTAAAATTGTTCCGCCTTAGATTTTCTTCTTTTCGGCCTATAGGGTAAAACATCCCTAGCTTTATTCAAAATAGGGAAAAAGGTTTTCCAAATCACACACAAGATAAACTATGAAGTAATCGACTCTAGCATCAAATGAAGGGTACAGGGAATAAACCGGCTTAGTCCAAAATATCCAATTTTTACGATTTTGCTCCATCTTGTAGTGCAAAATATACTCTACCAAGTGGTGTAGGTGCCAAATGACAGCACTGTCTAAGTCCGCTATAATAACAATTTAATAATTCGCCGTACCGGGAAAGAAACGGCTAAGACAAACTTTAGAAACGCATTATCCACAAATTATGAAAATGTGACTAAGCCGGTTTACTCCCTGTACCCTTCAAATGTTTTTACATTATCAAAGTTCAGTGATTCTCCCGATTTTTTATAAATTATGTATTTAAAAACTATATACATGTGTTTTAACTTCAGTTATATTTGATTTAAAATGTATGTATTGTTGACACAAATGATTAATTAAAAATAAATTCAAACTTGAGCACCGAAAAGTGATTTAATGATAGTTCTCAAATCTTCCTTGTGAAACAATAGATGGTGGTATTTGATATCCGGCTAAAATTCATTAGGACCAATTCGTGCCGGCGGACGATTTATAAGTGTGAAGAAGTTTGAAAAAAGAACACAACACACGCTCCATGACGTTCTAGACACTGAAATTAATTGCCGCTTCCATTTTCTCTAGATTTCTCGTGTAATTTAAATCGCTCCGAGGGAAATAATATTAATCGCTTCGGTTTCAACCGAACGTCTCAACAATTGATAATTTCTATCGACACTGACATTATCACGATCCTGCACCTAGCGTCGACTATCTATAAAGCGGAAAGATACTCGATTCCTAATTGGAGACGTTATTCATAGTTTTTGTCGGACAATTTTTATGCTATATTTATTGAAAGGGGTATTAAATTGCTGATGGTGCCGTAGGGCTTAAGAGGCTGTAATTAGTGTAGCTAATAATTAATATGCAGACGAAGTTGTAAACAATGTCGGTATGAAGCGTTCGGAAAAATGTAATTCGTTTATTACAACCTCAGGTCAGAGATATAGTTTATAAAAGTTGTAATTACCCACAAACGATTAATTATCAATTAAATGATGGTAATAAATAAAATACCTACCCAGGCGCCACATGCTTTACATAACGAAAGCAAGCGGCTCGATCCATTGGCTAATGTTTCACTATCATACCATATCAAGGGGGTATTTTCATATTTTGCAACATCATTTTAACCATTTCATTACCATATAAGTTCCACTCGACGGCAAATTTATAGTGGTATTTGTTAAATGTTGCATATCTCTTGGTCTTTTTTGCAGACCACCTGATCGCACATTAATTGTTTTAATTACAATTTCATCGCCTCACTAATGTATTTGATGTATTTATATAGCTACAATGAAACTAGCCTATTTGAGACCATTAAAACATTTGCGAGCTGATGGCAAATTAGTTTTAGGAACTCTAATTTCACTAATTCGGACCGGTCGCTCAAGTTACCGTTTCACTCCCTAAAGGCACTATTTGTCGCTAAATTAGTGAAATGTAGATTATAATTAGCTATAGTGTAATAACCATCAACGCATATTTTAGCTAGTGACATTTACAGTTGCATCCACATTCGCATAAATTCTAATTGCCTGCCAACTGATTGCAGCATTTAACAGCTCAAGATATCGCATCGATGCTCAGTCAATACATTTCATATTCTTCGGTGTCCTAATGAATTTGCAATAACTTTGCGTGATTATTGTTCCGGTTCTCTTAATTCGCTAATTAATCACACGACAATTTATACGATTTCCTTTAATCTGTATTTTATCTTAACAAGTCTTTTAATACACACTTTTAGAGATTTATTAAATGGTCGCTCCGCAATTTTGCTCCAATAAAACCGACGGCATTCAGACACAGATGCAGTTTGTTGGTATTGGGTTTCAATTATTTAGCAGCAAATTAACTACAACTCGCAGATTATTTATTTTATATCCTATTAAAACAGAAAAACGGAGCATGTTTACAGTTAAATATTAATTCAACCATTATCGACAGATAACGACGAATGGTAATTACCACTATTAAATACGCTTACACTTCATCCTCCGCTATATTCATCTGTGCCACATCTTCAGCTGAAACTTAATGCGAATTAACGCTGATTTTAGGAACTAATATTACGTTAATACATGAAATTCTTTCGAATAACTAATTTTCCTCTTGAATTAATTAAAACATCTAGGTAAACGTAAGCAAAAGTTATTCCCCATTTAGAGAGCGTAGGGTTTCCCGAAATGCGATCTTGAGCCATTCTATGCACTCTATACTTGCGGGTGGTTTTCGAAGTTTATCTATAGTATACTCTTGTTCCTGAAACTAACTTTAAATATAGCAAAACGATTATACGTAAAAACATAGTAGGTGTTTTATGTAAATTATACCTTCATTACTTATGAATATTTCGGAATCATTCAACAATTATAAACTCTATTATCATTATAACAATTTATAAGTATAATATCTAAACGCGTTTAATAAAAACAGCTTTAATTTACGAATCAGTTTTATATAGTGAAGAATCAGTATTTCAAAAACAATCAAATTTAAGAAAAATGAAATTGATTTTTCTTAAATTTAATTGTTTTTTAAATATTAAATCATGTTTCATCAAATGATCAATGAGAATCAAGTTAAAAATTTAGAATCAGTAACCCGCAAATTAAGGTTCTGTATAATCCAATATTTCTTGTAGCGTTAGCAACAGCAGTGATTTGTTTATATTTTGCTGTGTTGCGTAAACGTACTAAAACAGTAGACCTTAATCTCCACGCAACTCACTCTATTAACCCTTAACTACTCTGGTTAAAAACAAATACGATTACACTCTGGTGGGACGCTGAAGAATCCCAATAGAAAGTACGGAAACTTTGCTTTATAAAATTTATTCTTTCAAAATATATCTTTAAGACTTATGATTAGACATATTATTACTTATAAAAAACACGACTAGAAACGCTCCTAGCAAAGTATTTTAATGACCGCGACATATACCGGGTGACCCAGGGATCTGTAAAAGCCCCATAACTTATTTGCTATTTGAGATATCGACTTCTAGTTTTTTTGAACTGGTGCCCACACTTATTCTACATATTTTAAAAATATGTATGTTTTTGTACAGGGTGTCCCAATATACATAACAGAACAAAGTTATGTTTTTTTTAAATGGAACACCCTATATTTTATACTTTATTTTCAACCCTCTTAAGAAGCTGATCAAAATAGTATAAGATACTATGGGTCTATTATGGACGGTTGGTTAGTTATGGGCAAATTTGTGGCAAAAACATGTACACATTGAAAACATTGCAGAAGCGTTCCTAGCAAAGATAGCATCATTATTTATACACTAGAAAATTTCCCACATCATAAAGAATAATACACATCGGCTTTGGTTCTCTTTTATTCATAGTGCTATACAGGGTGTCATGTCATTTTTTTAATGAACACACGATACTCACTTAAAAATTAATTTTAAAGAAACATATCCAGGTAATATGGGATAATAAAAAAGGAGAAAACTATCAAGTATTATGGGACAGAGGGAGTATGTTGTTACCAAAGTGAGGTAGAGAATAAAGAAGGCATGAGCCGATTTGTTTTGGAATTTATTTAAATCTCCACTTCTCATTTCGAACGCGAACAATTTTTTTTTCATACGTCTAATTTACTTTTCTTGAGTTAATTATTTTTTTAACTCAGACCTAATCAGACGTAATGTTTTGTAATTTTATATTTAATGTTAAAGTAACAAACCCCACCCCGCTACTGATTATTTGATAATCTCCAAATTTTCACAAAATATGAAAACCAGGTGATAAAATGTAAAAATTTTGTTTAATGTAAAACAATAAAACAATTTTTTCGACTTTATAACACGCAGTGATTTGTTGTAAATTGTTGAGCTTTTATTTTGAATACAAAAAATACTCCTTTCAAAACAAATACGATGTATTTTAAATAAATTGTATTATCGCTGAAAAACAAAATCACATTGCAAATGTAACACGACACCCCCTCCCCCACCTTCGCGATCCTCCCGCAGCAGTCACAGGTTTTTGGAGCAAAGTACACACCTGCACCTGATCCGAAAAATCGCAGGTTACCATCCCAAATTAAGACGTTTAAAGGAGTTTCTTCCAGCAAAGGATCCCTCACAAATCAAATGGAAATTGGCTTTCGGTGAAATTGACCAAATTTTGAATATGTTGTTCCTTTCGGTATCCAGATCAAAAGTCTCCATGGGCACAAAGCTTGAAAATCTTCCCTGCGAGCAGTACCCAGCTCCGAAGGTTAGGGACCGGTAATCCCCGATTTTCGTTGATTTTGACCGGTAATCCCCGATTTCACTGATTTTACCTCTCCTCTTGCATTTTCGGGATATTTATAAGATATATCTTCATCCAAAATTTGATCAATTTCACCGAAAGCCAATTTCCATTTGATTTGTGAGGGGTCCTTTCTTCTTGATATAGTGACCACTTGATCTATTTTTTTTATTAGATTGAATTATAATACCACCATTAAACCTCCTAAAAATTAGATTAGACCGAATAATTAGCACATAGTTGGTCTAAACTATCTATCAACAGCCAACAATCATATCAGGTTTGTTCTTGTAATCATTTTTTTTTTTTAATTTTGATGCAAAGTTGATAGTTGATGCCCGACTCTTTCAAGATACTTAAGAGCAAGTAATATTTTCTTGTTTGTATCCAAATAGAGCAGACTCCACCGGACGCTTGATTTTGGTTTCAAAGGGCCCAACAGTGTTACATTTTTAGCTTTCATTTGATCACACATTATAAGCCAATTATCAATAATATTTCGTCCCTTAAATCAGTGTTATAAATTTAAGAACATCCAGTGTTGGAACTGCTAGTCTGTAGAAATGCGCATAAAAAGTCGCTCTATTGCTGTCTTTTTAGGCATTTACATGCGAAAGTTCCATTTACTAGGGCTCTGCAGGGGTGTTTTTTTTTGGTTCCTGCGGCCCGGCCTGGAGATTGATTCACGAGGGCTCGACCCGTGCAGGCCTCTGACATCTATCACGAAATGGAACTAATATTTCATCAATTGTGACATTGTTTACAGATGTAGTATTTTTGACAACTGGATATAGAGTTTCCATAATTCTCTTATTGGTCAAAGTTGTAAAATTCTGTACCCTTCGGGGATTTTGCCGCCTTCGCCGAGGAGGTAGCCTTCTTGCCGATCTTGGCTTCTGCTCCGCCGGTGGCTTTTGCGCCTGTCGACGAACCGGAAGCGAGCTTGAATGATCCGGACTTGATGTACTTCTTGATGAACGGCGACATTTTTTCGGCATCAACCTTGTAGTTTGCTGACACGTACTTCTGAAGCAAAGAACCATCTCCGAGGTCGGGGGATGGGAAGGTTTGGCCCTGGGGTTTTTCACCTTCTTGGGAGATGCAGCCTTCTTGGCGGCGAAGCGGCTTGGACTGGAGTGGCTACGTCGGCCATAACTGATGATGACGATGCTTGGGGATTAATTGAAGCGCGTTGAGTTTACGAATTCAGTAATTCAAAACAAATAAACAAAAAATCGAATCAAATCCCAAATATGATATTAATAACAATCGGCGAACGTTTATTGCAGCACGAAAAATATCACGTCCCTAACCTTTTCTTGGTTAGATTTCATTAATCCGGATAAATAAAAGAGATCTGTAAAAGCTCTTAAGCTCTTAATTATAGCATATTTATGTATTTTTCATATCATCAATTTTGATTATTGGTTTTGATAAGGATTATCTATAAAAAAAACATCTGTGATAAATAACTGCCAAGCTAATGTCTTTTGCTCCATTTTTAGTGCAGGTACGGGTTGTCTTCGGAAGTTTTTTTTGACCGCTTGAAACTAGAGGTTGGTAACTCATAAGTGAGTCGATTAAAAGAGTCATTTCTTAGAAATAAGTCGTGAGTTTTGTTTTTGTTCTTCAGTATGTTTTAAGGGTAAATTTCAAAATTTTCGAAGTGAAGACCTTTTTTGATTTTTATTTTGTTCATCACTTTTTTCCGGACATATTTTTTAACATTTCCAAAAGAAAAAGTTACTTCAAGAGTCAACTTCACGGTGAGTCGACTCACAAAAAAGAGTAATGTCACCCAACTCTACTTGAATCAGTGTTTTTATTTATCGGATTCTGATCCACTACTTTCTAATGAAACCTCGGTTTCGGTTTCATGATGGCTAAGAATAAATACATCACCATCTGCATTACTTTCCTCGTTACTGCAAACAATGATGGATCCTCAATTATGTTATTTTATAAGTTAATGGCATCATGAATAATTATTTTCTAACCTTAAATTTTATAATTTTCAGTATTATTTTATACTTGCATATAGTTCAACATAAAACAATTAAATAACGGAAGTGCAATGAAAAAACTCAAGTAAACGTTCTAATGGGATCTTTTGAAACTTTTCACTTCATACATTATAAACAATAACTGGTAGAGTTCATTTCAATAGAGAAGAACCCCTGTCCAAAAACGAAAATTGGATTGATGCCGTTAGTCGAGTTTATTATGCCAAATAGAATTAGTGTCTCATTCGCGAGTATCATGTTCTTTGTTTTGTATTTATTTGTTTTTATGATTGAGAATGTTATTATGTAACATATGCGTACTACCAAATAGTTCCCACAACATTTATTTACTATTTGGATGCCTTTAGTTTCTATTATTGTCTGCCCTTCTGAATAGTATGTGTACACTACTGGTAACAAGCGACTGTTACGATTTCGTGCAGCCTGGGGTTCTTCTCTATTCGCCACTTGCAAAGTTTCAAATTATAGAACTTGACCTATCAAAAGATTACTAAAACACCGATCACGTATCATTTAAAAACTAGATTATGGTTAATGTTTCAATACCTGGGGTGCTCTTGGACGCCACCAGTTAAGGGTTAACTTAGTAAGATTCAGGTTACAAATCACCAGAAGTGTGTTCTAAAGAATGTAATGGAAATAATTTGTAAAATTGAATAAAACCGCAATGCTTATTTTGCATTTATACTTCTTCATTTGGGGTTATCATCACGCACTTATTAAATACGAAATTTTATTTAAAAAACGGATGAAACTAAAATTATTTCGAAAAAACAATTATTTTATAGTTTTAACAAGGCAAACACTTTCTTTCAGCACTTTGACGTATCTATCATTATGGAATATTTTTAAATCGAAATAAATAACTATAATTCCCATGCCATATTATTAGATTTCATTTAAGCAAGGAAAATTTTTCTATTGTTTGCAGGAATTGTGGGATTAAGGATACTGAATAATAAGGGAAATTGGCGTGAGCTACAAGGTCATTCTGCCACCACCGATATTTGTATTTAATATTTTCAATTTAATGAAATGGGCCAACCACTAAACATCCATGGACCCGAATGGTGAATTTTCCTTAATTAAAGGCACCGCCAAGGGGGGCTTGAACCCACAGCGCCTCGCACCGAAAGCAGGTGCGCCAAGGAGCGCCCCTGGCCATTTTATTTAAGAGCAAAATTTGGTATTCTCTGACATTTCATTTAATTTAAATTGAAATAAAAATCCCTTTATGAACTGAATCCGTGAACGTACAGTATATTACAAGCATCTATCATTGTACAAGATGATTGAATCGAAAGCTTAAATTTAATAATTGCCATGTCAAAATTGGCTATAAAAAATCAATTACTGCGGAAAAGGGCAATAAATTATGAAGGAATTGTGTTCGGGTTCTTAACCTGTCTCAATTTGCTAGACGATTTGATCTGTCGGCGATTGGGGCGCGGAACTTCGATCAGGCGAGTGCAGGTTGTGAAAAGGCGAGAATTTTAATTATCTGGCGTAGTATAAATATTAAGAGTATTTTTCATGTCATCGATCCGGGCAATTTCTTTAATGGCCCGAAACCGCTTCTAGTTGAGCAGCCTCAATTACCCCTTATTGGATTGCCTTTAATTTTATCCACACTTGTAATTTTTCACGGCGTGTTTACTTCCATTTCTCATTCCATCAGCGAGTAAACTATTTTCGAAGTCGCTGAGTAAAACCTTTAAAAAACCAATTACAAACTTTATTACGTATATTTCATTATAAGGCCTATTGACATGAAAACTTTGAATAGTTTCCACTTTGCAATGATATCTTAAGCATTTAATGAAAATGGAAAGCTTATCACTTTCAACCAACGTCAAAATCGATCTGGCTAAATAATTATTTCAGATGATTTTAGAGGGCTAAATAATAATAATAATCGTGCTTTTAAAAAGCTTGTCTCCTTATCTCGGAAGCATTTCCAACACCCTTTTCCTACTTGTAAATTATAAACGCCCCAACTTTTAAATACTTTTATAACCGCATTTTGTGATGTTTGCAAATGTTCGGAATTTACTGCAGATGCCCCGAATTTTTTCGCTTAGTTCCACGCCGGAGAAACGGAAAAATGTTCCCTTGATTTCTTTAAAATATTCATGTGCGGCGGCTTTCAGTTGTTTCAGGATACATTGATATGTTTTTTAAAACTCGCCCCTAGCAACAAATATACCGTAATAATGTTACTGCATACGCGTTTTTTTTTCCAGGAAAAAGCGCTGATCAATTGCTAATCGTTTGTTTACCATCATTTCACCTAAAGGAAATAATAACGATATTCCATTACATACAATACAATGATTAATTTAGTAAATTCATATTTACATTCGCAAGTCATTTTAATAACAAATACAAAATTAATCAAAAAATTCAAAATGTTAATTTCGTAACTGTAAAATACGTTTAGAAAAGTACAAACTTTTAATTTTAATTAATACCATTGCCAACAATCACGTAAACTCTTGTAGGTGGGAATTAACTTTAGTATTGTAATTGTAGTAACTGGTAATGATAGCTTTAATATTAGATTACATTTCCGTTGGATATTTAATTATTTAATTTGTTTTCTCGGACTAGTTATCCAACCATAATTACCATTAAAACTGTTAATCAAATATTTATATACGGAATGAAATCACTTCAACTTCAAGTGAAATACATTATGTGGAAGTTTTAAGCGAATAATTAGTTAAGCGTTTAAACAAACATTTTTTATAGTTTTTTTCTTTTTTAAGGAAGGATGGTTGATGGGAATTCGGGTTGAGAAATTGGCCTAAGCATCTAGCTATTCGGCCACTAACCATAATTAAGTTTATGAGATCTCATTTTAATAATGAATTGGACATATATGGACCCGCACGGCCTCTTCTTCGTTCCGAAAAAGTGACCGCACGGATGGGATTCGAACCCACGACCACGAGGCCCGTGAGCAGGAGCTCTACTCACTAGGCCACCCCATTTTTTATAGTTAATTGCTAGAATGCAATTCTTATTATTCGCATGAATGTTCATAAATGCGGCAGCTAAGATGTCAGTTGATTAAAGTAATAAATATTACTTGTAAGTAGATTTGTTATTAACGCAGCTTCCACTTAATATTATCAAGTAAAATATTGTGTATACATTTTAACGACGCAAGTTTTCAGAATACAAAGGCACGGCGGGCAAGTGACTAATGTTGACATATAAATAAAAAAGTGTATGGGCGTATTGAAAAATGTAGTTTCCTTGTGGTCAAGATTTAATTCCAATTTAGTAATAATGGATAATAGGAGAGTTTCTCCGAATAAAAAATGACGAAACGGTATGAAGGCAAGTTGATATGTCTATTTATGAAAACGCAGACGTGGGGGGCGAAAGGAATGTATTTTGCATGTGAAAAAGTTGGTGAATAGGTGAAGTCCGTACTGTTTTATGGGATAAATAAAATTTCAAAAAAGTTTAATTGTGCCGTTCGAACATAAGAATAATTACACAAACGGAATTAATTATAACGGAAGGGCATGCGGTGGAGTTAATGAAATATGCATGTACTCCACATTTTGCCGGATAAAGTTCCTAAACAGCGTAGGACTCAGGCATTAAAATTAAATAGTTATCGATTGGAACCGTAATTAATACTGAAATATGAGTAATTCAGTAAGGAGCATAATGCATACCACTGCGCGGGCATAACTAATGTGCGAATTACTGTCGTCTTTGTGGCAGTAAGAAGCATGAGCGATGGCGTGTTTTGGAAAAATCGCTAATTTTATGGATAAACAAATGGTTTACTTTCAGGTGCATTTCGCCACGACATAATGCTATTCTTACAACGCCAGCCTTTATGCAGCCGACCAGTTTAGAGTTAAAAAAATATGCAAATTTTACAGCATCTACATGCGAAGAGTAATTTTATTATTGCAACGTCTTGTATATCTAATATTATGCATGCAGTCTATAATGGCTTGATTTATTTTTTGAGTATGTTTATACATGTGTTTTTTATTGTTGACAATTTCATTTCATTCGAGCTAATAAAAGACAAATAATGCTATCTATAAATAGTTGAACCACTTTCATTAGCGACGAAAGCTATTGTATCCTTCATCACATGTTTATTGTCATTCCGATTTTGTTAGCAGCGCTGTGTATCCACTAGTCTTTTTAATTGGTACATTATTTATAGGTGGCTGCTCCTTTGATTTTAACATGTTGCTCCTATAAAAGATTCATTTCGGCGTAGAATTTATTAGTACTAATTTGGAAGCGAAGCGGCTCTTCAATTGCCCTTGCTCGGCGATGATCCAATTAACTGGAACGGAACGGACAGAAGGAAAATATATGAAAAACAACGTAATTGTTCCGATTGGATTTCAGCACGCGATCATCATTTCCACGTTTTCGCCGCCGCCCCGTGAAAATCGCACTCGAAACAATTCGCCTGCTGTAATTTATGGGGGATTTTCCTGAGTTTAATACAGTATAAAATCAAGATTCGATCGCGCCACTCACCGCGATTGATTTTATATTGCTCCAAGGGCTTCGAGGGGAGAGAATCACTTATAAATTGACCGCGCGACGTAAAAATATTGCCTAAAAATATACCTCTTATTATCCACGGACTAAGCCCTATTTACCCACAAATATATCTTATAATGAAACTTTATTAAAACTCACCCTCGCATTAGGCGCGTGCTTTCTTAGCGCACAATAGACTCTTTTCTGTTAACATGTTTTCCCGGCGCATCCATTTTTCCTCGCTTCGCTTCCCCCACAACAATACAATCCGATTTCTTCGGCAAAATTAAATAATGCTCAAATTAATTATTAACCAAACCCGAGATTAATTCTATTTTCCGACACCATGTATTACGCAAATGACAAGTTATTGTATTAAAATTGTGTAAATTTTTTCTATTTATTTTATTTTATTATTAACATTTCAACCACAAAATAATATATTATACATATGCAATCAAACATGCATAATAAATAAATATTAATAATAAATGTACGTGCCAACTCAATAATTAATAGAATTCCCCTACACTTTACTTTTACTTGTTTACAAAACAAAATAAATGATTCAAGGACCTAGGGTGCACTTAAATAAAATAGATTTTCTGGATCAATTTTCGCAAATTTGAACTGTGATATTTGACCGCTGCTTTATTCAATAATATTTATACGGAAATCATTAATTTCCCAGAGATGAGATTGTTATTCCACGGTTATGCTAATAAACTATTGCAAAAAAGGTATTTTTAATGGTTAAAATTAGTGAATTTTTCAATTCAGTCAAATAATGGATTCTTAGGTAATAACGATCCTCATTATTAAATTAAATTAAAGGGTTTCTTATAGATATGCTTCAAGTTTTTTTATTATTCTATCTTATGTGAAGCTATAGTAAATTATACAATTTAATTGATTAGTTTATTTCTGTGAAAAAGTTTCTTAATATTCATGTTTTAGTATTTTAAAGTTTATGGATGCTTTCGTAAACATAGAATCGTTTTAAAAAATGGTTTATATCTTATTGGTGGCAATTTGTGTACGACAATATTTCGTTCTTCTCGCGATACGATAGCCTATCGGTCGCGTTCAGGAAAGGGCTGCAACTGAAGGCGGATCTACATAGGGACTAATAGGGCTTAAGCCCTGGACCCCAAGTGTCAAGGGGACGACAAACATTGAATTATTATCATAAATATTTAATACTTTTTCATTAACAAGGAGCACTTATCGTATAGTAAAAAATAATAATGATAATTTATAGTATTATTTTTAATTGCGACCCATTGTACATCAAAAACCTAGATCCGCCTCTGGCTCCAATCATCTTAAATTTTTAAGCCAAGATTGGCTTCTCTCTTTATATATAATGCAAAATGTTGCTCCTTAGAATTTCCCTCGTACATTTCCTCGGCGCACCGAATACACTCACGCTCAAAAAAAAAATTTCTTCTTTTTATCAGCCTCTTTCCACTCCTCGATGTAGGCGTCTTCCAAATCGTTCCTTGATACTCGAATTTTTGGTGAAGAACAACATAACAAGTGCCATCTTTTCCATACTCCGTTTGCTCTCTCTCTCTCTCGAACATCAACGCACCAGCTTGTTGCTCCACCTGTGTTGTAAAATGACCAACCCATCGCCATTTGAGTTTGCTACTCGTTTGAATACATCCGTTACCTGACTTCTCTTGCGGATTTCTTCATTTCGTATTCTGTCCCTGATACTGATTCCCAGCATGTTCCTCTTCATTGCCCGTTATGTGATTTGGAGTATGTTTGTTGTATTTCGTGTTAGTGCCATAGTCTCGAAGCCATAAGTGAGAACTGGCAGTATGCATGATTCATATACTTTCCGTTTTAGAGAGAGAGAACATATTTATTCAGTAACTATTGTTTACAAACATTAAAGTTTTATTATAATGTTACTGAACAGGCTATCGACCAAGGTCTCTCTGACCTCCATTTTAGATTAATGGGGATATCCTGGGTTTTGAGTATAAACTCAAGTTTTCCAAATGTTGCCCAGTGAGCCTTGTTCTTCTGGAGATATCAGGGACTTGATTTTTTTACCCCTCTGTATCTTATGGTCCAGACAGATGTATTTATTTACGTTTTTATGTAACTTGTAATCGGTGGTTACCTGAATATTTTCGCGGGTTATTATTTTAGTCTTGTTCAGGTTCATTTCGAGTCCAATTTTTGAGGATGCCTGATGAATTTCTTCTATCATGGTATGTAGCTGCTCGCTAGGTATATTCAAATAAAACTCTTCGGCAAGACTTCACCTATAAAATCAAGATTGAGCTAGCCAAAAATATTTTTTTCAAGTTCAGAATTTTCTATTCCATGTTCTTTAACTAGATTTAAATTAATATTGTGTCTACTGAATACTTTCTTGAAGTGAAGTTATGTTCATATTGCGCTTGCAATACAACTTCGAACTTTTCTCGTATAAGGTATAAGTCGGGGGAAGATGCCAAACGGCGCTACTATGAAGAGTTGTCAACTTGTTAGTTATTTCTATGCACGAGTGGTGTTTTTGTTTAAGTTATCTTATGGGGGAAAAATACTAACAAGGTAAATTTTTTCAGCGTTTCACTATTTAGATAAGCAATTTTTTGTAGCTAGTTAGTGTTAAAAACTGGATTAGGAATCATCCGGTTCACAGAATTGCTAAACTCCAGTTTAAGGAATTATTAAAGGAGGCTTGGAGCAAAGCTGTAACAGTTCAAAAAGGTAAATCGGTATTTACAGCTTATCCCTTCAACCTTGGTAATATGCCTGTGTATGCATTCTCAATATCCGAATTACAGAATAATCAACATAACGGTAATGAGGAGACCAACATGCGAAATGATTAACGTATTAATAATGAGCAGGCAATATTGCAGAGTGATCAACATAAAATTGGCAACGAGCAGGCAACTAGAAAGATAAACAAAACAGAGGTGCGCCCTTCAACTTTTTTTGAAAAATTTCCACGTATTCCTATAATTCCAGACCCCAGCAAGATCAAACCCTAGAAAGCATCATGTAGAAATTATCACATCTCCGGAAGTGCAAAAAAACTGATAGGTAAAATAAAGAAACTAAAGAAACTTCCAAGAAACCGAAGAAGACCATTAAAGAAATGAGTTACTCGAATAGCAGTTATAATGAAAACAATGCAATAGAGTCAGATCATGGCTCGAACAACATCGTCAGTGACTAAAAGATACATTGACTAAACATCACCAAGACCGATGGAATGACAAGCCTGGCTGCAGGGTGGCGAAAGACTTTGTCTCGATGCACCCCAAAACTGCCAGGGGGAACCTACGAAAGATCGTGGGACTATTTACTGGACACTGTAACCTAAGAATGCACCTAAACAGAATGGGCCTCTTCCCAAGTCCCATTTATAGAGGGTGTGAAGCTGAAGAGGAGGCTACTGAACACGTACTCCTGGAGTGTATGGCTATCTCCTCATTAAGACAATCCATAATGGGAGAGGGACGTCTACAAACAGCAGACATCCAAAGAGTCCCTCTTGGTGCAGTCCAGGCGTTCGCCAATGCCGTGGGTTGGCTGGACGACACCGGGAAGTGAGGATGTACAAAGGGCCCATTGAGGCCTACGTGCAGCGGATCTCTCTGCCCTTCCATCGGAATAATCCAGATCCAGATCCAACATCGTCAGTGACATTGAGGACATGTTCATCATTACCAAATATTTGCGGTGCATGTGCCGAAAACTGAACTTTAAAATTTAAAACTTATACACTTTGGCTTCTTATCCCACTGTGTAAAGGTAAGATTCCATTAGCATGGTTGAGTTATTATGACTATTTTTATGCAAAATTTAGATAAAAACATGTTTTTTTAATTTTATTTATTTTTGTTAATGTCTTTTTTTAACCCTTTGAGTCCCAAGCAGCGCGATCGTGCTGTTGATATTTTTTCCATCGGGCCACTTCGCAATCGATGAAGACAAGCGCTATTGCGCTGTTTGGCGTTTTTCGATTATGTGCTTCGACCAGTGGGATGCAAAGGGTTAAAGTGTGATCTCTTAAAAATAAATTTAAAGCATATTTACGATTTTCTGATTTCCAAAAGACATTTGACTTCCCCTGACTTACCTTATCATTGATTTTTCAGCCTGAATAGAGGTGCAGATGTAAAGTTAATAACATTTATCAAAACTGGCATGATATTTTAAACATTTTTGCGCATGATGTTAATTCATTTAATAAATCCAACAATTGTTTCAGCTCCATCACGTAATTTAGAAACGATCTTTACTCTTTTTTCTAGCTTAGAAGTAGAACCCTTTGAACACCTCTGCAAACTATATATTTGCGTGGGTGTGTCAATTTTTCGCTTCAATTATACTCAAATCTTTAAAGCATTCATCCATTGCTAACATCCTTTTGGCTCCTTATTTCTGTATTTTCTTCTATTTCACTTCTTGTTCTTCTTCTCTCTAGTCACCCGTTATGGATTTTAAGAAGTTCTACAAAAAAATCTTCATTTTAACGTTCTGATCCAGCTTGCGATTCTTCTTGGCTCATCTACTTTCGAATAGGTTTTCATGTTAAAATCATTCTATAGTCTACGTCAACTTCTTTTCTCGTATAATCAGTTAATGGTTCATTTAAATTTCATATAATTTAGACTAAAATCAGTTGTAACAGCCGAGGCGAGCTACCAGACTGCTTAACCCTTTCACTACTAACAGTTTTAGGAAGCAGTACTCTAGATGAAATATGTTTTTCTAGTTAGTGTGTAGTAATTACTTTCGAAGTAAAAAAAAATTAAAATGCAACTATGTTGATGAAGCTTAAAGCCATCAGGTCCACTTATCATAGAATATACATGATGCCTTTAGACGTCATCAGCACTCAATGGGTTAAGGGTTGTCAAGAAACAATGTTTGATATGTATTCCCAGTACTGGTTATTAATAGTTATTTATGCAACAAGTGAGTAAAGTAATACTTTTTTTCACGAGTAGGAAAGATTGCCACACGAGCCGAAGGCGAGTTCGGCAATTCCTACAAGTGAAAAAAAGTTGCTTTACTCTCGAGTTTCATACAAATTTTTTTCTACGTCCGTAACTTTAAATAAATTCCATAAAACCTTAATCAATTTTTATAAGTAGTAATATTTTTTTAAATGAAGAAAATAATAATCATCAAGTTTTCTTGATCGGAAACGAATGTTTGACATTTATCGGCGGAACTCACGGCATGTTGTGAAGCGTTCATGACACACTTTGCGCAAACAATTTTATAGTAGCGTTAAAAAATGAACCGCTATGGCACTTTTTTTCACGCAAAAGAGTGAAAAAATGAACCGTTATGGCACTTTTTTTCACGCTGTTTGTAGGGTTCAGGAATCACATATTTTATGAACCCAAATTAATGAAAAAGACTGTACATTTTATAACGGACGTAGAAAAAATAATAATTGACCCACAAATATTAAATGAAATAAAAAATTCACTGTTTTAACCACAATTAATTAAAATATACTCTCTTTCTTAAACTTTCACACAGGCATACATGCGCACCTAATTTTTACCATGCTAGTGACGATGCTATAAAAATCTGCTGAATTTTTGCATTTCTAACAATGTTTATTATTAAATTTAGTTTAATTGTGGATTACTACGTAGTAACGGTCACAACCATTCTCTTCAGTATAAATACTAGTTTCTATCAAGGTGCTCAAATCATCCGCTCTAAGCTATGTGGGTATTTTTGTCGAACAAAAATAAAACTCGATAAAAGTTTGTTGTGCGGTAATATTTGAAAGTTTTTTTCACTTTATTATTTTACCATCACCTTTCAATAATTATAAGCCCAATATTTAACTTTAGAAATTATTATTTAAATTCAAAAAATCAGTTTTACCACTTCTTGGTTTATATTTTTATATTAATATCTAAAAATAATTTCAACGTGATCTTCATAGTAAATTCAAATTTGCCCATTATTGTAAATTGATTAAATATAACAATTCATGCTCAAAGCTAACTGCGATTCAGATTATTGGATTTTTTTAACGCATTTAATATTAAATCAACATGAAAATCAACAAACCGAAAGCTTATTTTAAAATCACACCATCATAAAATGGGTTTCAATACAATGACAGGTGAAGTTACTAGAAGTAATATTGTTTTGCTATTAATGATGCAAATAAATCAAAAATGGCAAATTATATACGTAAAAATTACTTTAACCACTTACACTTGACACCCAATGTAAAATATCTCCTGGAATACCAAATGTAGACAATACATATTCAAAATATTCATCCTTTGGTAATGGCTTCATTCATTACAAAATAGCTTGTGACTTGAAAACTGATCTGCATATTCAAACATGTAGTGATCACATAAATAAAATAAATTAGTAGTGTTGCCAGATTTAAGATTCTCTTTAATATTTCCGAATGAATTGAAATGGTATGCTGAAATTCTATATGTTGAAAGCATTATGCTGGTATCTGGGATCAACCTGCAATTTTAGATTACTATGCAAACTGTATGAAAACCATATAAGAACAAGTTTGCTATAATAAAACCATAAGAAAGCGTCACACCACAATTCCCACAGAAGTCGAAAAAAGGAACACCTACACACCACACGTTCCTGCATCCCAATTAAGTAACCGTCCAAAAAGAGTCCATGAATTTCACGGTAACCGATTAATGCGTCCGTAAAACTCGGACTAAAATGGAAACCGACATAATTCCGAGTCCTCAGTCCACGCGCGTTATTCAAATTAAGCGCCCCAAAATCGTAAACCAAATACCGAATTAATAGAACATTGGGCAAACCGCACGAGCGAAAATAACAAATACCGACATAAACGAGAGGACGTGGGACGTGACGTGAAAGTTTCTGGATTATGTCACAACATTACTGCCAATTTTTCAATTTTCTGCCCTAACCGGATTATTGATTTCCTGTTTGTTGTATCTGAAATTATTAATTTGTTTTCACCACATTCAAAAATTGAACATTCGTTAATTATAATTATATATGTAATATAAATATCCAATGAATTCATAAACTTTTACAGACTTTTTCATATGGAATTAGAAATTCTCAAATAAAAAAACTGAGAAAAGATATCAGTTTTATTTTGTTAGTTGGGAGTCGTTTTGGCATGGACCAAGTGACTAAAAATTCAAAATTAAATCGTCACATAAAAAAAGGTGTTCTTGGCGATAATTTAGTTTCCAAATCAACTTGAAACTAAATTGAGAATTGCATTATATTTTATGTTTAACCAAATTAAATGTATCTCAGAAATAAGGTGAATTACTAATTTCATGTAATTATAAAAATAGTGTTAGTGGCGATAGTATAACCAACCAATATGATTAGTAGTGAAGTATAATTAATTATTGTGTAATTACCACGATAAAACACCAGTCAGGCGATTTATGGTAAAAGGAAGTATTGAATTAGTAAAATACGTAAATATTTAACGTTCAACAAGAACCCCTAAATAATTAATCAAATTTGTCCTTATTGATATTTCGGGGAAATTGGTTTCGGGAAATCATAAACATTGTTTTAATAAGTAAATATAAACGTAAATATGCCGGTTCAATAGAGGGGCCGGATATGCAACATATTTGGAATATATAGGAAATTAATTAATAGGAAATAATTGGGTTTGGAAACGCGAGGAATATTATTGTTATATAATTAAGTTCCGCCGAGGAAAGTTTCCACGGTGTTTATTCACGGTGAGGTGGGAAAAATTCGCGATTGATTCAATTAAGCCCGTCACCTCGATTTCCTTTAAGGAATCCAAGATTCGCGCATCGGCTGCATTCTCATCTCGATGTATTTATGTAGGAATAGAAGTGTTGATTATATATTTAACATTGCACTTTCAGGTGTTGTTTCAAACGCTCTGCATTAAGGGCGTATTTTGCGTGGATGAATTCGCGGGCGCAATAAGGTTGAAATTACCATAAAATGGATCATCATTTGTTGCTATTGCGGTTTAAAAATGTATGGAGTATCTTACGGCATTGTTTCTCGTGGTTTTGTTTAGGTGCTGATGGCATGAATGATACCTGTAATAATTTATTTATTCCGAGCCGTTTCCTTTTATGTTTGCATTAATATTAATGTTGTTCTTGTTTTATTATAAATGCATATTCACCGGATTGAGTTGTGATTGGTGGCAACGGGTTCGAAACCCGCGGTAAAAGTTTAGCACCAATTAAGTTATGGGAATCGTTTATGATAAAACGATAGATGGAACGACAGTTCGCGGTGCCATTTTACTTGCAAATGAAAATACAAATAGTGTTATCCGTTAAGTTGATTACAGCTATCATGATTGCAAATAAACGTGAAGTATATATTATTTATGAGGCGATTTCCTACCTTTGGTAGCAGCATTAACCCTATCCAAGTTAGCAAGAGTTATGGACACCGGGCTGATGGTGAGTTGTACGTCTACATTTCCACTTCCTTCCGGTTTCCGGCCGATGAAAATAGCTGTATACCGGAATCTAACAACTTGTCTACACTTAGTTCCTTCCCCGTCTTGCAAGATTTTTGACACTTTAACTTTCTTCTCCTGTCCCAGGGTGGGCGAGTTTTTTTTAAAGAACCGTTTCACGAACACATTAAACGTTATTGTCTTGTTATCGGGAGCGAATATAATATCACTGCTTACTTTACCGGAAAAAACGAAATCCGCGTCGTCAATGTGCGACGCCAATTTCGCATCATTGTTGATAATTTCTGCGTCGTACTTGCAGTACGGGGAATAATGCAGCGCCTGCCGTCGCGCCAATAAGCGGTGTCGATACGTCGCGGCGCCACCAGGATCCCCCGCGAAAATCACTAACAGGATCACCACTGGTACCATGAAGCCCATCGTAGCTTTCTAAAACACGTGCTTGAGCCTTGCTCGTTTCAAAAGGACTTCAGCAAACACGCACGGCTACAGACGCGACATGACTGAGTCTTGGTCCACGCACAGTACCGCTCTTTCCTTAAGCTAGCTTAACACTAACATCTCTGGGATTAGTCTATCACAGTCAGTCTTCGGTGGACACCGTCAGCTTGACATGTTTCTCATTTGAATAATCGACAATTAACTACTTTCTGTAAACAATCTATTTCGTTTAATGACCATTGTGTTTCCACCGATAAAACAATACGTGCTCTGGGTAAGAAGGCGTCGCTAAAAGCAAACAAAAATAACACACCTACGCAAAATTCTATTTCTCAAGTGAAAACAACTCCTATGAATTTAAAAACTAGATCATAAATATCATGCAAAATTAAATAATATTCCATTCCCGTAGGATTATGCGGGCGGAAACATATAAATTTAATATTACGGTTTAATTAAATTCTTTTCATAAAAATCAATATTATATATTAAATTATAACTACAAATCACCACGCTTTTCAATGTTTAAACATTACAAATACATGGTGTTAATATCTTTAATTAAATTTA
The DNA here is from genome assembly GCA_910593695.2 of Ocypus olens. Lineage (NCBI taxonomy): Eukaryota > Metazoa > Arthropoda > Insecta > Coleoptera > Staphylinidae > Ocypus > Ocypus olens. The sequence goes on from OU343057.1 coordinate 18,518,526, forward strand.
ACTAACAAGCGTTTTTATTAAATTTGTTGATTTTAGAATTGTTTGTATTCACGTACAAGTGTGCAAATCCTATTTAATGTAACAAATCCTACAAATTTATTATTAAAAACCAATAATGAAAGCAGTAACATTTTATCACTTAATAAAACACTGATGCAGTTTCAGGTTTCGAAATATTTTATTGCTCTTCGACAAATTTTTCACCACACAGTGGCTTCATCAGGTAGATGAGAAAATATTGTTTCATCTATCTTATGAAGCCACTGTGTGGTGAAACAATTGTCGTAGAAAAATAAAATATTTAAAAGTATTTTATTAAGTCATACAATGGAATTTCAACAAGTAACAGCCTCATCGATTCAAGCAATATTTCATTTTTTTATGTATCTGATGAAGCCACTGAGTGGTGAAACAATTATCGTAGAGCAATAAAATATTTAAAAGTATTTTATTAAGTCATACTATGGAGTTTCAACAAGTAACAGCCTCATCGATCCAAGCAATATTTCAATTTTTATGTATCTGATGAAGCCACTGTGTGGTGAAACAATTGTCGTAGAGCAATAAAATATTTAAAAGTATTTCATTAAGTCATACTATGGAATTTCAACAAGTAACAGCCTCATCGATTCAAGCAATATTTCATTTTTTTATGTATCTGATGAAGCCACTGAGTGGTGAAACAATTATCGTAGAGCAATAAAATATTTAAAAGTGTTTTATTAAGTCATACTATGGAGTTTCAACAAGTAACAGCCCCATCGATCCAAGCAATATTTAATTTTTCATGCATCTGATGAAGCCACTGTGTGGTGAAATAATTATCGTAGAACAACAAAATATTTAAAAGTATTTTATTAAGTCATACTATGGAAACACTGAATAAAACACTTACTATGTTTTTTTTACCACAATTTATTTGATGTATGTACAAATATTTCATATACATACATATCACGACTTAAGTTTCGACGTTTTACTGTCATTATCAAGTATGTATATGAAATATTTGTACATACATCAAATAAATTGTGGTAAAAAAACATAGTAAGTGTTTTATTCAGTGATTTTATAATGAATTACCACGTAGTAACGGTCACAACCATCGCCATGATCATACTATGGAGTTTCAACAAGTAACAGCCTCATCGATCCAAGCAATATTTAATTTTCCATGCATCTGATGAAGCCACTGTGTGGTGAAACAATTGTCGTAGAGCAATAAAATATTTAAAAGTGTTTTATTAAGTCATACTATGGAATTTCAACAAGTAACAGCCTCATCGATCCAAGCAATATTTAATTTTCCATGCATCTGATGAAGCCACTGTGTGGTGAAACAATTGTCGTAGAGCAATAAAATATTTAAAAGTGTTTTATTAAGTCATACTATGGAATTTCAACAAGTAACAGCCTCATCGATCCAAGCAATATTTAATTTTCCATGCATCTGATGAAGCCACTGTGTGGTGAAACAATTGTCGTAGAGCAATAAAATATTTAAAAGTGTTTTATTAAGTCATACTATGGAATTTCAACAAGTAACAGCCTCATCGATCCAAGCAATATTTAATTTTCCATGCATCTGATGAAGCCACTGTGTGGTGAAACAATTATCGTAGAATAACAAAATATTTAAAAGTATTTTATTGTCATACTATGGAGTTTCAACAAGTAACAGCATCATCCATCCAAGCAATATTTCATTTCCATCTTCAAGATTCAAGACTGGGTTGGAATAGCCCAGACAGACCAACACATTTCTGATTGTTACTTATGTAAATTTAATATATTGAAATAATGCCTGAATAAAGCTAATAAAACAAGACCAATACTAACTAATGCCAACAAACTTCCTCACTTATTTGTTACCAATTATATTAGTACGTATGAACAAACGACTGATATAAAGTTTTACAACTTTTATGCACTTATTAATAACTGGTATCAGAGCCCTGCATCTGCAGAAGCGGGTTTTTGAATGCCCGGGCCGGGGCGGGCCGGGCCGGGGCGGGCCGGGCCGGGCATTCAAAAACCCGCTTCTGCAGATGCAGGGCTCTGATACCAGTTATTAATAAGTGCATAAAAGTCCTGCCAGACAGTGAAAATTTAAAACCCGGCCCAGCCCGGCCCGTCTGTAAAAATTTAAAACCCGACCCGGCCCGGCCCGACAGTGAAAATTTAAAACCCGGCCCGGCCCGGCCCGGCCCGGCCCAGCCCGACAGTGAAAATTTAAAACCCGGCCCGATGAAACGAAAATGTGTTGCTGGCCCGGCCCGGCCCGGAGCTGAATATTCAAAGCCCGGCCCGACCCGCCCCCGAAAAATTTTGAATCAAATAAATTAAATTACTGGACCCATGTACTTCTTAAAATTCCTAAAATACATTGAATTCATGTTAATAACATTTTTTTTCAATTGACTTAGTTGTTGCTTTCCAAATTATAATAAAATTAAATGTATCCAAGCCCGGCCAGGGTTAAATTATCCATCGGAAAGCCCGGCCCACGCAGGCCTCTGACTGGTATTATCACAATAATGAGTTAGATAATAGCGTTTAAGAAAATTTCTATAAAAACAAGTATTTTAAAAGAAGTTCATAATTTATTGAAGTAGTACTAGTTTCGTTTACTTGTTACCAGATTATGCGAGAGGCAATCAAATACTTGGAATTAAAGAATGATATACTCCGTCTACTGATACATTCGACTTTTTTGACATCTTGAGTGGTAGAAATCCCACTAGGTTGCTGAACAACTCTCGCCACAAAAAGTAGTACTTACGAAACTTAATTTATTACGAAAATCGCACTCAAGAATATTACCGCGTAGGTGTGTAATTTGTTCGTCGTATAATTTAGAACGTTCTCAATGGCCGAAATCAACAACAATAACAAACTGTTAATAATGTGTCTATCGGCAACGTCGCGTGTGAATATATAAGAAGAATACCGGTACCAACCTAACTTGCTGTAAAATTGCATTTTGCTCATAGCCGTGTTGGCACTTTTCATTTTCTAGTGTTTGTCACTAAAGATGTCAAAAAAGTCTAATGTATGAGTAGATGGAGTTTACCACTTTTAAATTCATATTATTGATAAATGCTACCAATAATAAAAGATGAGTTGAGCCTATCCGTAACGCCTATGGATGATGAAAACATAGGTTAGACCGCGGAAAAGTCTGGGGAAAACTTTTGAGGTTCTGTCAAAGATCAAAAATTCAGGATGGATTATATCGATTTTCTCTGAAACTATCAATGATACAAAAAAATGTCTCAGATAAAAGTTGAACGGTTTGGAGGGCAACATAAAGTAGTGACATAATGACCTTGGTTTGACCTTGTGGCATCTACGTAAGGTCAGGTGAAATTCAAAGTGCGCGTTGTATTTCAAAAACTAATCCAGGTATTAACATGAAACTTTGAACATAAGCCTTATTTGATAATCCCAAGAAAAGCTTTTAGTAAAATTTCGTACACCGGAAGTGGGTGTTTACCTTAACCTTTTTTTGTTTCTTCTCGATATTTTTTTAAATATGAAACATATTACAAAAATATTTTAACAAATAATTAAGAAATGAACATCTTTTGTTTGAAAATATTTACAACAACTAAATCTATGTGATCATTAAATGTCATATGCAAGTCAAATATTACACCAAGATCTTTAATAGTCGTTTTTTGTGTAAATTTACAAGTGAATTTCAAATGTGACTTACTTGGTAAAGTTGTGAATTGAGTCTCTTCAAGATTTTTAAGAAATATCATGCCCAAAACCTTATTATTTTTATTTAAATTAAAAGTTAACCCAGGCTAGTTATGAAACGAATATTTCCCATAGAAACATGAGTAAACATCCAGAAGCAAGAACAGTTGCTGATATTATTATTGATAAGGCCTCTTCCAACGGTGTCCCACAAAAGAACGATAGATATCATTATACAATATAATAAAAAATATCAAACAGTAATAAAACCTATAAAATCTAGAAAAACAACATTATTCACGGCGAAATTTTAAGGATTAAAAAATGATGCCAAATGCTTATTCTTGCAGATGTTTGAACAGACAATCCTGCAACTGTGAGAAGACAAAAAGGATACCAAAAATAGAATAGAGTTGTAAAGAAGATCAAAAGTGAGAGAAAAATATACTGAAAAAGAGAACTGGAACAAAAAATAAAGACTCCCAAAGAAGTATAACCAGGAAGGTAACAGATGATGAAGATTTCGTGTGGGCGTATCCTCTCAAAAATCAATCAAAACTTAATAAGAAAAAAATCATATATATCGCAAATGAAGACTTCCGCTAACAAATGCTGCGAAAGCCGCAGATTTGACGGTTGTGTCAAGTCGCAGTGTAGCAAAAATTGTGTTTAAGAAGACATGCAGCTAATTTCAGAAGATGATTCAGCAAAGCTCGTAGATAAAAATAAGATTCGCAGAGATGTTAGCAAAAAGAGACGTAAACTTCAAGAAACAAAAATTTTAAAAATGTTTTAATTGAAGGCCTTTATTTTCATGACAATATTGCAGGAAAAGATTCACCGGGTAATAACATAGCTTTAATCGAAGAACCAGGCATCATCAAAAATGTGTGGTGAACAATCAAGAGATGGCTACATACGAGCCAATCTTGACGCAAGAAAAGAATTACCCAATTTTGAAAATAAAGGACAGTATTTCAATGCACGAAACCAGTGGAGGGTGGGCGGGTGTTTGGAACTCGTGGTGCGGCCACCTCGCAGTGGTGAGTTCTGGGTTGGTTCAATATTCAACGAGCTTATTTTTGCTGTGTTCTGTTTGTCAATATTGTATGAAGCAAAGATCTGCACAAAAAAATGCAACATTTTTAAAACTAAATATTTGTTCAAAAGCAGTGGGGCCCGGCTAAAAATTAAAATAAATGTATAATTTTTCATAACCACGTATACAAAGAAATAAATATTCATTTTATAATTTTATAAAAAAAAAATTAAATGGGCCCCAGGTGCCCGGCTAAATATTTAAAAGAAAAAAATATTTTTCATGTGAGATATCACGGGACCAAGTCACAACAATTAAAACAAAATGGTGATGTGGCCATCATGTTAATTTCTCCGACTCGATGGTATCATTTATATTAATTTTAAAGGGTATTGCGGAGTGAGATGGTCAAAAGTGCCCCCAAACGAAATAAGCTGGGAGGTTAAAAATAATGTTTAGGATCATAAAAAAGTCAGATTCGACAAAAAAGTAGGCCCCCACCCCCTCTCATCCCTTGCTATAGTCAAAAACGTGTTTTTTTTGGTTTTTAATTCGTCCTGTGCATCCAACTAATTTTTGACTATCGGTAGATATCAGTACCTTAACATAACAATGCTATCTAATGTATTTTTATAAAATGGAAATTTTTGGCGGGAAATTCGAATTTTCACAATATAAAATATCACTAAATAGCGATTATTTCAGAGACGTTCAAAGGTGCACCTCTAGAAAAAATATATAATAGGTGTCTAGGTGTCTATTGTTTCTTAATATGTGAGATTTTTTTTCAGAATTTTCAGAGCGGTAGAACATTGTCAAAATAATTAAAAGCCGCATTTTTGACTAATTTTAACCTTATCTTTCATTTTGTGTCATGTTTTTTCAGAAATAAACTTATCTATTAGTACCATTTATTTTGCGTAAAAATGACTTACTTAACATGTTATAATAATTCGGCAGTGGCACCTTTCGATTTTAACGAAAAAAGTAATTTTGAATGAATTTTTTAGTTTCACGTATTGGAGTTTCCCACTAGATAAGCAAAACTAAATTAAATTGTGTAGCATACATCAATACAAGAAATGCCCTAAAATGTGCAAATAAAAAGTTTTTTTTCATTTGAAAGTGATAAATAAGGTCAAAATTAGTCAAAAATGCGGTTTTCAATTATTTTGGAGAAAAATTCTGAAAAAAAGTCACACATATTAGGAAACAATAGACACCCATTATATGTTTTTTCTAGAGGTGCACCTTTTAACGTCTCTGAAATAATCGCCATTTAGTGATATTTTATATTGTCAAAATTCGAATTTCCCGCCAAAAATTTCCGTTTTATAAAAATACGTTAAATAATATTGTTGTCTTAAGGTACTGATACCTACCGAAAGTAAAAAGTTAGTTTAATGCACAGGGGCATTAAAAACTAAAAAAACACGTTTTCGACTATAGCAAGGGTCGGTGGGCTACCTTTTTGTCAAATCCGACTTTTTTATGATCCTAAGCATTATTTTGAACCTCCCAGCTCATTTCATTTGGGGGTACTTTTGTCCATCTTATTCCGCTATACCCTTTAAATCATATTTTAAATATACATCGAGCGTTTTGTAGACTCGCATCAAATTGACGTTTAAAACGTCAAAATTATAAAAGATGAAAAAATTATTCTTCAAATTCAAAGACTCAGTTTACTCAAAAACTGAAGATAGTTCGAAAAAACGTATTCCTTATAAGTTGTTCATTTTGGCATTCTCTACAATTATTATAAACATAATTTTGCAGTAACTATTATAGTTTCATAATAATAAACCAAAAATGAAAAAAAAAAATTTTTTCTCGAATAACAATGATTTTATGAAAATTGTTTTCAAACAAAATAAGCTCATTTCTTTGTTATCTTCAAAATTTGTTCAAATGTTTTTGTGATATTTTTCATATTTAAGAAAATATTGGCAAAAAACAAAAAAACAGTTAAGGTAAACACCCACTTCCGGTGTACGAAATTGTACCAAAAGCTTTACAGTTCTTCGGATTATCAAATAAGACGTATGTTCAAAGTTTTATATCTATTGCTCTATTAGTTTTTGAGATACAGTGCGCACAGCCACACACACACACAATCACACACACACACACACACAAACACACAGACACACAGACACACAGGCATACACAGACGCACAGACACACACACACAGTACACACACACACACACATATTTTTTTTCCAGAAATTGTTGAAATGGCATCTAGGGACCTCAAAACGGATATTTCCGTAAAAAAAAATTGAAAAATAAATCACGATCACAACACTTTCTCGTACTTCGTAACGGAGAAAGTAAAAAAAATGCTATTTTCGGTCCACCCTACTGTATATGTGGCCTGTATTGGAGAAATTATAGAATAATACTTATCGATAATCAGAACTAACGCATTTAAATCACACAAGTGAATTTAAATTATCCTGCATGACTTGAACATCCTGTTGTGATTTCGTTTGGAAAAAGATTTTAATACCATCCGCGTACGCGAGTACCGAACAGTCCAGAGAGGAAATTAAATCTTTTATAAAAATAACGAATGTGTGGACCTAGAATTGAACCCTGTGGTACATCAGAGCTAGCGAAATAATCATATTATCTGTGGCCATTGTAAAAAAAACATAACACAGTACATTACTTAGGTAAGACTCCATGAGCTTGATACCAGAAGGACATAGTCCTACGAACTCAAGTTTTCTTAGGAGAATTTTACGATTTAGGGTATAAAATGCACGTGAAAAACTGTATATAATACATCTACTTGGCCATGTTTGTCTAGGATCTCACAAAAATATGATAGATAAATTATAATAAAATATACTAAGAAAGAAAGTGGGTGATAATAAATATCATATGCATAATAATCAATAATCAAAATATTCTTTTAATTTACACAATTTGTTTTCACATAAAAACTTAAATAAACTACTTTTAAACTTCTTGACAGCCTAACTTTGACGATTTATTTTGTGCGTATGGAAACAGGAACGGGATTTCTTTTTAGAGGGTAACACTTATTGAGGTATGAAACAAAACATTTGTATTATCATTTTAATGCAAAATGGCGGCGACAGAGCCAATCTTTGAAATCACCGTTTTTTTAAACTTCTAAACGGGAGGATGGATTTCTTGTAAAGTATAAGATCTGGCACAAAAAAACTTTTTTTTTATAATTTAGCTACCATTGGCTATGGAAGTACGTAGGGGTTTTTTCCAAATTAAATTTTGTAGAAATGGTACACGTTCGAAAAATGTATCGATTTTTGGTCAAAAATTAGCAATAAATTTTACTGTGGAATGTAATTTTAATAAAAATTGGTGGAATTTTAAATTCACATATTTACCAAAGGTATTTTATATTTGGTATAGTCCACCCAGACTTATTGTGAACATTCAATATTCAACAGCTATTAACTTTTGCTAATCTGTATGATTTTTTGGCCTTTCATAAAATGTCATAAAACTGGTCTTCTGGTCGTTAAGGGCCATACTAGAGAAAATCAATTTATAATTCTACCACATTTAAATATTCCCATTAATGGTAGAAATAATTTTAGTTCCTACATGAGGTACGAACTTGTAACTACTTTTCAAGAGGGTTCCCGGACCGAACCGTTTTATTACTGTCTGCTGTTAGTGGTTGTAAAAATTGCCATCTACTTGTTCACAATATCTTTGGTAAGACTCTACCACTACCTAAATATATTTTTTTATGAAGACTACAAATAGGACATTTTAAAACTAGGCACTAAAATACTTACCAAGATTTTCCGCATAACGAGGTGGTGAGCGATTCCGTAATTCATGTCATTGTCGTTTGTTAAAAAAAATAATAGTCAATTCTGAATAAAAACGTATTACTATTAAAAATTATCAATAATAATCAAATTGAATAAGACTCATCTACGGTTATTTATTGAGAGTCTAGCTGGTGATTGCCTCACTGAAACTTTGTGTTTGTTACCTAAAATATAATTTTATATGCCATTTCAGCCACGAAAGAGCCACAAAGTAAAAATAATAGCGCTTTTGGCTTTCTTGCACTAAAATGCACTAAGAGAGGTCTGAGTGCTCGGATTAGATTTTCAGTTCCGATTCGGGTCAAATATGCACGCCGCCCGTTCGCACCGTGCGCTAGTTTCATTGCACTTGGCACTCGTGCGACATTTCATGCAAATATGACGGATAAATCAAGATGAAGTTTGTAACATTAAGAGTTATTTAATTTAAAAGTTATTTGCATAACGCCCGCCAATTTTGTCTCTAAAAATGCACGAAAACTCCAGAAACGTGTTCGGCTTGTCGATAGCATGGGATCAGCTGTAGTTGCAGGTGATTGCACTGCCATAAATCTAACACACACTAAGTGCGCATCAAGTGCGAGTAAGTCGAAAACGATATAAAAAATAGGGCATTTCCGATTGCAGAATCAATTTTGTAATTACCTCAGTACTATAGTTTATTTGTAATACTCTATTGGTTTATTTGCCTCGGCCCTACGAGCCTCAGAAACTAAATCCAAATCGTAATAAAAAGAGTAACTTGGTGCCTTGATAAAGAAATAACTATTTTATGATTGCAAATTAATTTGATTTATCTGAAAAATATTTTTTTTTAAATCTTGAACATTCAAAAGTATCTGGGAATTATTAGTATATAACTGGATATTTAGACATTCCATACAGGGTTCAATTTTCTTAGCAAAAAACATTATTTCCGACAGTGTTCTGAGACACTGAGAGAGTTTTTACATGTCATGAAGGGTCTACTATGCCATTCGATTCGAAAACTTCCGTAGGTGAGGCAAAGATAAAGATGCCGCTCGTGCTGCACTACTTACTCTAATAGAGGAAGCAAATATTCCGTTCCTTTTGCGGTCAAATTTTCTTCCGTTACCTCACCGCCGAACATCCACGGCCCCCCGCTGGATCTTGTGAATACAGTTCAGCAGATAATAGGTTATAGTGATCTCGTAGATATCCGACAGCGGTAACATAGTTGTACATTTTATTAAACTGCGTCGAAACCATCTTATGAGAAAGCACTTTACTTCTGACGAATATTTAACAAAACAATATTTTGCAGCATTCTCATAGGTTTTCGGTGTTATCCATCAGTCTAGGAAGAAAACAGAAGTGAGTGTATTAGTTATAAAAATAAAAGATTGTTCATAGTGTATGTATTTTTCTCAGTCGCTATGAAAATAATATAAAAATTCCGTACATTCAAATGTGCCCAACAAATCTGTACCATAGCAATCTTTGGTTTTTGGATTCATAACGCGAATCAAGTTCAACAGCAAGTCGATGATTAAAGGCAGCAACCATATACCCTGAGTGAGTTTTGGTGTTTTTTTTTTAATGAAGAATCCATGTTGTTTGGTAAATTAATCGCTGGTCGATTAGCATGGTCCACTAAACATTTAATTTTCAATTAACATGTTTTTTGCAATGGTACATCTGCTGTGTCAAATCTCTTAAATTGTCAATTTTACACCAACTTAGAGTATGGTTGTCAGGTTGACGCTGTCTATGCTGACTTTGCGTAAGCTTTTGATCAAATACCGGGTGAGTCTGAGAAAACGGGAAATAAGTCAATAACGAGAGCGAGGAAAGCGATGCTATAAAAAAAGAACGAGTTCGCCTAGGTGTTCCCATTCCAATTCACGGAGTGTGAGCCGAATTACCACCAAAATACCATTTGCAAATTAAATTTTTTTCTGTCGCAGAATACATAGTGGAAACAGATTATATAATAATAACAATCATAAGATAATAATCAATAAGAAGATCTGCGAATAAATACTCTGAAATGAGAAATAAATTCACAGGGCACCAAATATCGTCGTTGAATGATCAGCGCAGGTGACGCCTGATAACTGATCTAAACGGCGATCGATCAATCCCCTCGCACCGATCTCTACCTTCGTCAATCAAAAAAAAAATGCCAATGTCAACATCCTTTTCAACTCAATTCACTATTACCCGTTTTCTCAGACTCACACAGTCTGTTATTATACATTAAAGGACGGGTTCAAAAAATCGTTTTTTGTTTACATAAATTGCATCAAAATAAATACTGAAGGAAAAAAAATTATACACTTGAAATTCGTAAAATTTCGACCATTTTCAAACTGCCATAACTGGGCGTATTTTCAATCGATTTTGATGAATCTTTGAGGGTGAAAAACTTTGAAGTGTCTTCTTTAAAGTCATGCATGCGAACTTAAGCGTAACCCCTTCCACCCCTCTCTAGCACTCCTGTGAAAAAAAAATGTTTTTTCAGGAAACCATGTCCAAATTTGACGATGTCTACGAAGTTGGAAAAATTTTGTCGACTCGATCCACCATAAAGGCATTAAGATTTGATCAATTCCCTATGCAGGACTCAAAGAACGAAGTTCCTACGACGATTTGGCACCAAGTTATGGGTGTTTGAAAAAGAAGTGCATTTTCAGGTTTTTCCCACATAACTCAGTGACTTTTCAACCAAATTTGATAATTCTTTCGGGAAAAACTCCAATTTTGGCTCTACTTTAAGGGGGTAAACTCAGATTGGAATGATTCTTTTCCGAACCCTTAAACCCCAAAAAAAACACGTTTTTGGGCAAAAAATGTTGGCAACGTGTACCGAGTTAGGCATTGAAAGGTGTTCAATTACCTGTGCAGGACTCAAAAAAACGTTCCTACGGCGATTTGGTACAAAGTTATGGGTGGGGATAAACCTTCTCAAAGACGACACATGTTGCTATTGATTTCTCAAAAGATCGTCGAAATCGGTTGGATAGAAGCCGAGTTATGGCCATTTGAAAATTACCTAAATTTTTACAAATCTCAAGTGTTTCGTTTTTTTTCCGTCACTGTAATTTGTTTGTTTTTATTGAAGGAATGGAAAAATGGACGAATGGTGGTGAGTTAGGCCCATATTTTTTTCCGACCCTACAGAGATCGTTAAAGTGACCTAAAGTCAAGAAACCACAAAATTCGGTTTTTTTCAAACACCCATAACTTTGTGCCAAATCGTCGTAGGAACTTCGTTCTTTCAGTCCTGCATACGGAATTGATCACATTTTAATGCCTTTATGGTGGATCGAGACGACAAAATTTTTCATCAAGACATCGTCAAAGTTGGACATGGTTTCCAGAAAATACTTTTTTTTTATAGGGGCGCTAGTGGGGCCTGAAGGGGTTACGCTTAAGTTGGCATACATGACTTTAAAGAAGACACTTCAAAGTTTTTCGCTCTCAAAGATTCATCAAAATCTATTGAAAATACGCCGAAAATGGTCGAAATTTCACAAATTTCAAGTGTTTCATTTTTTCTACCATCTCTAGAATATGTGGGTACAGTGATTTTCCTATATTCGGAGTCGTTCAGAAGTTACAGCGTTAAACAGGCGAAAGCAAAACATTTAGTGGGATTTTGAAAAGCGAACCATACGAAAAAAATCATTTAGTAGTGAAAAGAGAATGTGTAGGACATGTCGAGAGGAGAATGGGAACGCGACTCCGGAATGCTAAGAAAAATAATAAAGGAATTGATGGAAAAGGAACTGGAAAACTTACCGATGAGCTCATTAACGAGCTCACTAAATTTTAGGGTTTATCCATTCGCCGTCACGCAAACTCGATAGAAGAAATGAAGAAAGAAATTTGGGCAACTTTATAAAACAAATGTTTTGCAGACGGTAATCTTCAACAAAATTGTCCAGCAGGTGAAGAGAGCTGGTGCAAATGGCGCAAGGCTGAAGCTAGAGGAGTACTCAATCATTTTTACAGCGATAATCCACCTCCGACAGCAGAAGTTCAAAAAGTCATCAAACCAGTCTACTACGATTTATCATGAGATGAACTGTTGACTAGATGTTTAGGAGCACAAACATAAAATAACAATGAATCATTAAATTCGTTGATCTGGACGCTCCTAAACACCTGAATTCTGGCACAAAGATCGTTGAAATAACAACTTTTCTTGCCGTGATTATCTTCAATGAAGGATTTGATGGCATTTTGAAAGTTTTAGATACAATGGAATGTTAAATTGGCCACGTAACACAAGCCTAAGACAATCACCGTAATGATTGCCGCAGGCAAAGTAGATTAAGGGTGAGTCAAAACTTGATTTGTGATAATCGTATTTGAACCTTTAAACGCGTATTAAAATTGTATTTTTCAAACTGGTGACCTCGATTGAAACTTGAATGACTTATTCAGTACTCAAAGTAGACACTTTGCAAACTAGGATCATTCTGATTCATCAAGCCGTTTTTTTCTCATGTTGAAGAAGTCGTGAGGATGATGGGGACTTGGCTCAGCCAACTAGGGCATTCAGCCGCAACCAATTTATAGTAATAATATTCATACCCGTACGGCCATTTTTCGAGTTGAAAAAGTGATCATCCGGACGGGACTAGAACCCGCACCAACGGGGTTCAGAGGCCGGACCTCTACCCACTAGAGTCGGCCCCAAGAAGTCGTGAAAAATCATCAAAATTCACGAAAAAATGTTCAACAAGATGCCAAAAATGTACCTTTCGATATTTTGTAATAATCCTATTTAAAAAACTAGTTCATACTTTATAGATTAAAATGCGGTTTCAGATAAGCAGAACACCTGCAATTGTGGTCACCGCAGAAAACTTTTTTGAAGATGAGTGCCTTGTATTTCAGCAATGAGCGACGATTTCGTGTCGGAAAAATTGAGAGTGAGAGTAAACATGTGGTGAAAAGTTCGCAGTTGTAGATTTATTTAGTTCGCCTAAAATAATCCCACAAAAATCTAAAAAAGAAACGAATATATAAAAAATATATAAAAATAACACAATCATTACTTAATTTGCTTTACGAATTAATCAGTTGTGTTAGAGAAAAGTTTTTAGTTTCTGACTAAACGCTTAAAATTGGTGCTGAAGAATTACTTGCAGAATGGTTTCAACAGATGGGTTAAAGATGGCATTAGTGTAATATACAGAAAAATATGTTATAATATTTAATAAGTGAATAAGGAATATCCTACGCGGTAATTACCATTGTTTGAATAAGTTATTTGTGTGATAGTGTTTGTAAGATGTTAATTCATTTAATATTTACACCGAAAATCATATTTTTAATACAATCGGTTGTGAAAAGGTTGAATGAAATATAAATTCGATTAATAAGTCATTATCTATCGACATTCCCTAGAAGATAAAATTACATTAAGATGATTTTCAATGGCCAGAAATTTTATTTAATTGTCTGTGAGTAGTGAAAGAAAAAATTGTAAGTATATTAATAAGATTGATTGAAATATTCGTCATTTATCATCGATGTTTACTGAATTTGCGTATGTAAATATTAATACATCAATATAAGTATATTGTATAAAATAAATAATACCTAATACTCGAATAACAAACAAATTAGAATTAACACATTCACTGTCACGTCACCGATATTTGCCTTTTTCATTATTGACTCCGTCACCAAATATTTGTAATTGTCTGTAAGTTTGGAGACTATGAATGCTTTAAATACAAAGATATTATCAGACATGCGAAGAAATATCTGGAGGTAAATTGTATGTATGACGTTAGTAGAAAACATAGTCATATCGAGGTTAAATAAATTTTGAAATACATCGTTTCTAAAATAATGAATATAATAGTGATTTTCAATTTAATTTAAAAAAATATATACCGAAATATATATATTTTTTAATAATAATATAATATAATGGGGCCGCGGTGGTCTAGTGAGTAGAGCTCCTGCTCATGGGCCTCGTGGTCGTGGGTTCGAATCCCATCCGGGGGTCACTTTTTCGGAATGAAGAGGTGGCCGTTCGTTTGATTATATATATATATATATATATATATATATATAGTAACAAATTTTTTCGAAGAAAAGTCCTCGTATCAGGGAATCCGACCAAAAAGGGTGTTAATAAGTCATCTATTTATCATATACCGAGCTTTCGCAAATCTTTATTTGCTTCATCAGGGTGACGATGTAAGATTCAGGAGCACATAAATATTGACAAAAAATGCTCTTTATTATCAGATATACTGGGATTTAAGTATTTACGTTGCAAATTAAAATTTCGGGCTTTAGTTGCAAAAACATCTCAGAAAAAAAGAAAAATACAAATTTCAATCTTAACATTTAGAAACGAAAATTATGTAATTTAAATGCATTACAAATTATACTCTCTCGGAAAGCAAAGAACAAAATAGGCATGTTAGCTGAACTGATGTTGTAGTGAATTCAATAATTTGTTGTTCTTTTGAGAATCTTAGGATTGGGCAGATTAGAATATTAAAAATATCACATTCTTCATTTACGAAGCATTAAAAAAATATTCCTCTCAATTTCTTTCTAATAGAAGTTTTTTCTCAATGCTGCCATTATTCGTCTCAAAATTCTTCCATTTTTAAATTTCAAACATTTCGTAGAATTGAAATTTTTCCATTTCAATCCAATATTCATCGACCAAATTACATCTCGAACTTCTATCTATAATGATGAAAGTCATAAAACTTCTCTTATTTCATATTTTGCTAAGCAATTTAAATTTTCCCGCTGAAGTATTTTAAAGTTTTATAAAAGTGGATCGCCAATACTTGATGTCTATCTGACTCCAAGGTTAGTAAAATCTTAACGACTCATATTTTTGTAATCATTAAGTGATAAAATTTCATGTGAAAAATTTCTTATTTCGAATACTTTAGAGGAATGTTCAAAATTTTATTCGAGGTGCATAGGGAAAGCTGGAATCGTCTGACACGATTATGTTGCTTAGTTTCTCAGTACACCTGATAATGAAGAGCATTTATTGTCAATATTTATGTGCTCCTAATGGTAAAACTGGTGATTTTTACCGTCCCTCATTAAGTTTTGACTGATTCTTCATTTTTAAGCTGAAAAACGGTTTTTGGGCTCTAGAAGTGGGTTTTTGATAAGGGAACCATCGGGTCACGTTATCCGTCATATTTTTTCACCAATTAGAATTCTTTCTGACCATGGGAGGGCATTTTTGAGACGAAAAAATTGTTAAGAACCACCCTAATATATATATATATATATATATATATATATATATATATATATAAATAAATATGAGAAATCAATACAAAATAGTTAAATAGTATCTCTGGCAGAATGGACCAGCCTTCCTAAGCCAAAAAAAAAATATATAATATAATAAATAGTCTGATTAGTTGCCGATTCCATTTTCCCTGTTGTATACTATAATATCTTGTAACTACTAAATGCCAAATAAAGATATAAATGTACAATTTCAAAAATATTTTTTTATAAAGCGACGATATTTCCTTGTACAAGTATAGCATCATGTAATACAAGAAATCAAATCTAGTACAATAAATTGCATAGAAATTAGGACACGATCTATTTTCACCCTTGATCTAGTATGCGCGCATGCGCAATTTAAATTAATTTTGTTGTCAACCTATTGCTTTTCTGCAATATAACCTTTAATTTTTGCACGTGAATTGTGTTTTATTAACGATGTCTTCGATAACAGCATAAATCGAGGGCCTTATTCAGGCATATGAGATAATCCTAGTATGTGGATTACCACAATAAACCAGATGTAAAACTCCACGACTCCATTCCCTCCCGAACAACCATGGTGTAGCTCATGTGCGTCTAACACTTCCTTTTAGTGAGTTGGTACCAACCTTAAAAACCAAAATGTTTTCTACCAACTTTAGATTTTTCAGTTCTGCGTATGATGCGGGACTATTTTCTTATACTAAAATATATGATGAAAAATTCGGATTTCTTAGAAGCAAATATTTTTTGGTCACCATAAAAATCGTTCTGGGGGTTTTTTTGGGGGCGCTGATTCCAAATTTCACATCGAAAATGACACACCTGGTGCACCGGAACCTGGACATGGACGTCATCTCCAGGTGTCATATTGTGGGTCAATTTGAAGATCATAATCGGGATCAGCGACCTCGAAGACCGCAGGGTACCTGGTTTGTGTCAATTCCGAGTCTTATTAACGAAGTTATGAATTTTTGAAGTGACTTGAAAAAATGCATTTTTTGAATACACTTTTCACTGCACAAATGCAATTTCGAGTTTGTATAAGATACAAAGTGGATATATATTTTTTTCAGTGATTTTAGGAAGCGAATGCAAAAAACCCCATTTTTGATCCGTCTTAGTGTTAAAATTTTCGAGGTTAAATGCTTTATTGCCTCGTCTAATTCTGTAATGTTGGTTTCCTTTATGTGAGTAACTGCATCAATCGCATGCGTCGGCTGCACCGACTGCAAGGAGGACCTGTGCTATGCGACAGTCGCACGCGATTTGTGAACACGTGGTCAGGAATAGTGTATTTAAAATGGCGGGAGAATATTCAATTGATAATGATCTTCGTTTAATTAAATTTGTGAGTGAACATGAAGTCATTTATAATTCTTCGCATGTTCACAAAAAAATTTCAAATCTTTTTTTTTTTGTGGAAATCCATTTTGAGGTCCCTAGAGAGGATTCCCACAATTCTGTGGGCACTGTATCTCAAAAACCATCAAATGTTTTAAAATTAATCTTTGAACGTTGGCCTTAATTGACAATCCGAAGAATTGAACAGATTTTGGTAAAATTTGGTACACCAAAAGTGGATGATTACCTTAACAGTTTTTTTTTTGTTTTTTTTCGATAATTTTTTAAATATGAGAAAAACATTTGAACAAATATTGAACGCAACAAAAAAATTATCTTTTGTTAATAAATATTTCTCGTAAACTATTTGATTTTCAAATTTACAGTAACAATACCACAGCCCTACAAAAAAAGTGCTATGATCTGGGCATGCGACACATGTGGCCATATGTATTTTGATCCGCTGATTCTAGATCCGTCCTCAGAATTGGCCCTGAGGGCTTAGGTTGGTGCCTAAACCTAAAAAACCTAAAAATTTAATGGTGAATTCAGATTCAGCGGATGAAAATACATTTAAAAAAAATATTTTTTATTTTTAGATCAGGTTTTTTCCTTGTTTTAGTGCGTAACCACGCATAGGCATAGAAATATCCAAACATGAAGAGGTGACATGTTGGTTGTGACTCGCATCTTAGATACAAACATTAATGGAGTCCGCAAGATGACCTTGGACTTGGCCTTGAATCCCATTTCATGACCTTGTTGAAGGTAAAATTTCTTTGAAGATCAAATTGTTATTTTCTAATATACATTCCCAGTTCTAGCCTCATATTTGTGATGACCCGTGCTTGTTGAAAAACATTTTTTTTCCTCTTGTTCTGGTTTCTCTCTTCAGCATCCAGCAAAAGTCAGCCATCATAACTTCATCCCATCTACCCTGATATTTTGGGTGGAACATAAGTTTTTTTTTCTTTTTTTTTCAATAACGTCTGTGCCTGTAACCAGGGCACCTCCACGTGGTGACGGTGGGCAACTGATCCACACTGGCAGAGTCAATGGGTAAACGGCGTTCATGCCGTCATGGCAGGCACAGATGAAAAGTGTCTTGTGATGCAGGGATACGGAGTCCCAGTATCGGCGTCTGGACAAAGTGGGAAAGCGGGCTCGCCGAGGTCGTCAATAAACGACCGAAGCTCTCCATGGATTGGCTTCTTGGTTGATGGAGAGTATGATGCTTCAAGGAGAGATACTTCTGGTATTTCACGCTTCTACGAATGCCAGAAGGGTCTAGATGTATTTTGCTATATCTGCAGCAAATATGAAGTGAACTCTTTGAGAAAAAGAATAGATGAGGAGGTGAAACAACTTTATCAGGATTGTTTCGGTCGCAGATTACTCCACCAGGAAACAACATGGTTTCCCCATATAATTTGTAACTCCTGTAGACTAATGTTGTATCGTTCAAAGAATCCTAAATATCTGAAATATCTCACATTTTCTACATCAACCATATGGAACAAGCCAATGCTCATGAGTGACAGTTACTTCTCTATGAATGACGTCAATGGAATCACCGCAAAACATAAGAAATCTACCTTGTACATCAATGTGTCTTCAGTTATAAGACCAATTGTAATAGATGCAAAATTACATGTAACTGATACAATCGTAAGAGAAGATGATTTCTTGATAGAAATTGACAACCAATCTGAAAAAGTAGCAGTGGCAGCGATGATCCCTATGAAGATGACGACAAAAAAGATGTTCATCTTCCATATAATACCGCATCAAAAATTCCATTGTTACTTTCACAACCAGTTTTAAATGATCTTATTAGGGATATAGGATTGCCAAAAGATAGTGCAGAATTCGTTGCTTCATTTCTGAAGAGAAGGAACTTCCTGGAGCCGAAGACAAAAGTCTCGTTTTACCGTAATAGAGATCAAGAATTCAGGAAGTATTTCACAAAAGATGAAGAAACATCTCTAGTTTACTGCACTGATATTAAAGGTTTGATGAATAACTTGAAGAAAGATGTGTATAGAGATGAAGACTGGAGACTTTTCATTGATTAATCGAAACGCAGTATTAAAGCTGTATTACTACATAATACAAATGTATATTCTCCTATCCCAATAGCTCATTCCACAACGCTCAAAGAGCAGTATAACAACGTAAAAATGCTTTTGGATAAAATTAAGTATGCCAGTCACAAGTGGCAAGTTTGTGGTGATCTGAAAATCATAACTATGATACTTGGACAACAATCAGGTTTTACTAGAGAGCCATGCTTCTTATGTTTATGGAATAGCAGAGATCGAGCTAACCATTACAGCAGGAAGCAATGGCCAGAAAGACCATTGATTCAACCTAGTTCTCACAACATCATTAAAGAATGTCTAGTTGATCCTATAAAAATTCTCATCCCACCTCTTCACATCCAATTTGGTCTGATGAAACAATTCGTTAAAGCATTGGACATGGACGGCCAAAGCTTCGTATATTTAGGGCAGGGATTTCCAGCTATTTCTGATGCTAAGTTGAAAGAAGGAATATTTGATGGACCACAAATTAGAAAGTTATTCAGGGACACAAATTTCGTCACTCAAATGACCGACATTGAGAAAAATGCTTGGGAGAGTTTCAGGGCAGTGGCAACTAACTTCCTAGGTAACCATAGGAGTCCCGACTACAAGAATATTGTGAAAAATATGGTGGAAAACTTTCGAAAGTTGGGATGTTTAATGAATTAGAAGTTACACTTTCTTGACTCGAATCTAGATAGATTTCCTGAAAATTGTGGAGATTACAGTGAAGAGCAAGGCGAATGATTCCACCAAGATATCAGAGTGATGGAAGAGAGATATCAGGGTAGATGGGATGAAGTTATGATGGCTGACTTTTGCTGGATGCTAAAGAGAGAAACCAGAACAAGAGGAAAAAAACGTAAGCGAAAACCTTTGCATAGATCTTTTGATGAAAAAAGAACAAGATATAGTTATAAAAAAAATGAATGTATGATATAATCAAGTAAAATATTTTTTTCAGATATTATGAAAATATTCACTTCCTGTGCACTTCGGACATTGTTTTTCAACAAGCACCTACCCGATCATCACAAATATGAGGCTAGAACTGGAAATGTATATTAGAAAATAACAATTTGATCTTCAAACAAATTTGACCTTCAATGAAATGGGATTCAAGGTCAAGTCCAAGGTCATCTTGAGGACTCCACAAATGTTTGTATCCAAGATGCGAGTGATAACCAACATGTCACCTCTTCATGTTTCGATATTTCTATGTGTGGTTTCGCACTAAAACAAGGAAAAAAAAACCTGATCTAAAAATATTTTTTTTTTTTTTTATGTATTTTCACCCGCTAAATTTGAATTCACCATTAAAATTCGCCTATCAGGCCTATGTTTCACTTTTATTTCGAAAAATAGGCAAATTTAACAATTTTTAGGTTTTTTAAGACCTCAGGGCCAATTCTGAGGGCGGATCTGGAATCAGCGGGTCAAAATATATATGACCACATGTGTCGCATACCCAGATTCTGAGACTTTTTTTTGTGGGGCTGTGTAGTTATAGAGATTACAAAAATGACCAATTTATAAAGAATAAGTTTTTTCGAAATCTTCCTAGTTAAAAAAAAACAAAACAATAAGCATCACTAAAAATCCTATTGTCATTAAATTGGAGAAAATAACATGATGGCCACATCACAATTTTTTTCTCATCTATTTCTTAGGTGAGACTATATTTAATTAAACCACAGCACAGCTTTTTATCAATTTTTACCGCCTAGATTTCTATAAGTGAGGGTAAGTTTACAAATATTCATCGTTGTGTCCGACTGCACAAGCGGAACCACTACAATCGCAGCGCCCGAGAGCTGCGTCTGGTGCATGCAACGGTCGCAGCGACCAGTCGCACAAGGAGAACCAGGCCTTTACACATGGAGTTAAGGTTTGGGGGCGATATCATATGTTACTCGATCTCCTCTAGTTTTTGTAGAGGGATAGAGGAGATTCGGTATAATCACAACATTTTACAGCCCTATGTAAATGGTTTACAGAACCCCATTTTTCAGCAAGATTATGCTCAGCCTCACACAGCGGCCATTACAAGACAGTGTTTTGATCGTGTCGAAATCACTGGCCGTAGAACACATTACGGATATGATCAGTGACGGTTCGCGGGTTTTTTTCTGGTACGGTCGAGGAACAAGAGGTGGCAATACAGATAGATGCGGTCACGCAGCCAGCCGTCTCTGCAACTGACCCTACCTATCTGTATTACCACCTCTTGTTCCTCGGCCGTACCAGAAAAAACCCGCGAACCGTCACCGGATATGATAGGTGTTACAATAGGCAACTTACAGCGCCCTCTTTCCTAACGCTATAGTTGAACTTGGACGTCAAATTAACGAAGCTTGGAATGAAATACCCCAGGGAGATATTGATAGCCTGATTTCTTGCATGCCCCGACGTGTTAATGAGTGCTCACGAAATGATGCAAATCCAATACATTATTAATTGCTTTTTGATCAACAATCTAGTTCATTTACATCATCAAATTCTGTAAATTTCATTAAAATCGTCCAATAAATACTTGGTGTTTTGATTTTTAGAAAAGGCAGTATATTTAAGAAAAAGAATAAGAATTATTATCATTACTATTCGCATACCGGGCAAATAAAAATATCTTTGTTTTCCGTATAACCTAGGAAAACAAACATATTGTTATTGTAGGTTTAATAACCCACACAACTCTCCTGAACATATTGTCCACAGATAGAACACAGGCGCATATCAGAAATTTCATGCATCAAACTCACTTCATAATACTAATCTTGCTCATCTTCTTTTTCTTTAGTATATTTCTTTATCGGAGCTCTAGATGTTCTAATCTTTGAAGTGGCTTTAGGTGTTGACGTAGCTTTTGGTGTTGACGTAGTTTCAGATGTTGTAGCTCTATCGGTTGGGTCAGAAACGTTGTTTTTATAACACAAGAGCTCAGCTGTTTATGGCTTTTTGCCTATTTGCTGCAATCTTAATCATCTTCTTTTTCTTTAGTATATTTCTTTGTTGTAGCTCTAGATGTTCTAATCTTTGAAGTGGCTTTAGGTGTTGACGTAGCTTTTGGTGTTGACGTAGTTTCAGATGTTGTAGCTCTATCGCTTGGGTCAGAAACGTTGTTTTTATAACACAAGAGCTCAGCTGTTTATGGCTTTTTGCCTATTTGCTGCAATCTTGATCATCTTCTTTTTCTTTAGTATATTTCTTTGTCGTAGCTCTAGATGTTCTAATCTTTGAAGTGGCTTTAGGTATTGACGTAGCTTTTGGTGTTGACGTAGTTTCAGATGTTGTAGCTCTATCGCTTGGGTCAGAAACGTTGTTTTTATAACACAAGAGCTCAGCTGTTTATGGCTTTTTGCCTATTTGCTGCAATCTTGATCATCTTCTTTTTCTTTAGTATATTTCTTTGTCGTACCTCTAGATGTTCTAATCTTTGAAGTGGCTTTAGGTGTTGACGTAGATTCAGATGTTGTAGCTCTATCGCTTGGATCAAAAACGTTGTTTTTATACCACAAGAGCTCGGCTGTTTATGGCTTTCTGCCTATTTGCTGTTGATTTGACAATTTTTTCTTGACTAAACTAAGAAGTTTTTTCAATAGGCACAAATCATTGTCTATATCTGGTGGATTCTTCTACTTGGGTAACTTCACTAGAGGTAAATGCCACTTCCGGTATTGCTTTGTGATTGGACAGAAAAATACCGATTGAGGCAAAGCCTGCCCTTACATTTGCTGGTGCTATGCTTTAATCCCACTAAACAGAAATAATATCACCAAATCGTTGTTTTGTGAAGTTTCAATCTGTGTAGCTTGTCCAATATTGGTACCTGATCATCCCAGTGGTTTCGAAAGAATGACACAGATTTGTCTAAACGGCTAGTCGTAGACAGTTGGGACAAAAAATGTATTACAAAAATCGTATTGAAGAATCGAATGATGATATTCCTAAAAACGGTTAGCATTCCTGAGAGCTTGTCAATAACTCCAGATTATTAAATAGCATGATAGGTCGAAAGTGGTCTTTAAAAAACAAGCAACTTTTGTAGAAAACAATTTTGTTACTAGCACCCATTTTGAATAATTTTCCAATTTTCCTTGGTTAACTTATTTTAAGAGTTTGCATTTCAACGATAGTTAAAAAAATATCAGATGTGCTCAGATTGTCTTCCATTCACTTATACACATTTTTGAGCTCTTTTGGTGACACTTTATAAATGAATTGGCTCGGATTGTGGCATATTGGTAAAATACCTAAAAATAACGCATTCACATATCGTAGACTATTTAACAGAAGAATGAAGTGTAATCATAATACCTAATTTAAAATTACTGTGAATAAAGAAAATTGCATGTTAGTATAATGGGCAGCAAATTAGGAAAAAAAAACATTTTCCAGGAATATTCTACAACGGAACTTCAAAACTGTAGTGATAATATTTGGAAACAAATTCTGCCGGTGGATTCCACAAATATTTATTTAAGCCAGGTTTTTCGTAATCCGGTATTATATTTTCAGCGATGCAAGCGTTCTTTATACGACATTGCCACTGTTAGTCACCGAATACATTTTTGAATCATTAGTGTTTAAATTAGAAATAGAGCCTTTAAAGTAAAAAATACATCGAAATAGAAAATAATTTGTAAATAAACATTGTAAAAGAGTAAATATAAATCAAAATATGTGTAATGTATCACAGAACCAAACCTCAAATTATGTATTTCATTTGAAAGATTGCTTACACAGCCGAAAATATAATACCAGAGTTATGTCAATTTAAGCCAGTATTATATTTATTACCACCTTTGTGAAATACACTGTGCGTCAGTGACGGTTCGCGGTTTTTTTTCTGGTACGGCCGAGGAACGAGAGGTAGTAATACAGATAGGTGCAGTCACGCAGCCAGCCGTCTCTGCAACTGATCCTACCTATTTGTATTGCCACCCTTGTTACCTCGGCCGTACAAGAAAAAAAACCCGCGAACCGTCACTGCTGTGCGTGTTAATCGCAACTTGGTAGTACATATTACGATTGTATTGAAAAATATTAGTTTCAATGGTGTACCTTGGAATAATGATAATATTACGGTTTTATTTTACGTAGATCTAAATAAGGACATGATAAGTAAAATGGTAGCAATTTATAAAGCAGTAACAATTAAAGAAACATTCCGGCTTTTTACGTTTTATCTGGTGATCTATGGTATATTTCAATGTCTTCGTTGTCCAAGGGTTGGAACATTATAGTCTCTTAATCAACATCATGCTCCCCCAATTTCCGAGAAGGCGACGGGGCGAGGGAAGCTCTCTAGAGTTGCCCCCGTACTTTTTTGTTTCACAGATCCTCGGCTAATGATTAAAAAATGCAATAGCCGTGATGTCTTCTCCAATCGAGCGAAGATGAAAAATGGGACGAATGTGACGGATGTCGCGATTTAAATTGCATCCGAGCCGAAAAAAGTTAATTACTCTCTATTTCGTGTAAACCTAATCATAATTCGAGCCGACAAGATGACGAGTGATTTATACATATACAGTTAAATGCTTTGACATGCCATTTATCTCGAACTGGGATAATGGTTGTGAGCCTTTTTGGCGGTCGCGCTACTGCGCGTGCCTCAATACCGCGATAATATATTATCTTTGGAAGATCAATCATATTTTGAAAGATTTTTCCATTCATATTTATACCTCATCATTATTTATTAGAGATCTGAGGCGCCGGCTATTCAAAGGGGCAACCCCGGAATGTCGAACGGGATGTGTGTGTGTGTATATGTTTGTGTTTGTGTGCGCGCAAATCCAATGTACTCTTATATCCTCCTGTGGATTCTATCAGAAGAGAATAATGAGAAAAAAATAATGTAACTTCAACGTTATATTTACAACACGACCAACAAAATATGCGTTGAATATTGTTGAGTTGAATAACGAGGTCATTAGAGATCATTTAAAAACCTATTAAACATAGATACAGTTAATTACATTTTTTTTAAATATTGGTAACAAAAAAATTAATTAACAATTTATAAATTTTATTTTATTTTGAAATTGTCAGAATAAGGTTAGAGCTTAGATTATAGCTTGAAAATGAGCAACCATTGCTTTAGAAACATTTCTATATACTTATAAATAAAAATATTGCTAAGTAGGGAAAAATAACTAATGTAAAGATGGAACAATAAACGAAGGTAGAATATCAGATCCGAACAGGTTTTCACTGGTTTACACTTATTTTTGTTTGCAATAATTGAAATAATTCAAGAGGCAGTGAAAGGAATGCTAAGAAAGCAAAACTGGTGGAATACAAGCTTCTTGGATTTCTAATGTTTAAAATGTTTCCAAAAATGTATAAAAACAGTAAATAAAATGACCAAACGAATAGAACAGGTGCTAATTTGTCTTTATAGTTGCTGTACTATTAATTTTGGAAACTCAATTAGCCTGTTGCATTTTATCCATAAAATAAATTACGCTTTTACAAATTAAAACTGCTCCTAAGAATAGTGTGAATGCCTGTAAACTAAAACAAAATTAACCGGTCTGCGATTTATCAGCAAAGTTATAAAATGATCCACAGGTGAGTTTCTTCCTTTTTTCAGCATCCATATTAATTAATGTGTGTGTAAATAAGTCGATTTTTACATAATACCTCTAATTAAATTCAATTATAATTTATACGTAAAACACTTGATGGCATTAATTGAACTGAATTATAATTCGCCAATTAAATTTTCATAATTACGTTGAATTGGCTCTCACACAAATGGCAACAGCTTCTTGTCGATTTTTTTATTCCACTTGACTCGCACTCGCACTAGCAATTTGTAATTTTTTTATTGCCTCCATTTGAATTTCCGTTGCCTAATCAAATAATGATCGAACGCGATTTCATGCTACAAATCAAGTGTCAATCGCAGAAGAATTGCGCGGGGCGGCGCTTATTCAGCTTTCTACTTAGAACATTTTTGCACTCGAATCAATCATCCGTTTAGCAGCTCCTGCACTTAATTATTGCTGCGATAAAAGCTGTTAGTCCTCGAATTCCACGAAATCCTACCTGGATTCGGGAAATTGCATCGCTCTCACATGAGCAGAACATCTCATCCGCAACAAGCAAATAGGTAAAGCAATGAAATTACATTGCCGCAGCCGATGGCAAAAAGTCCACCATTCAATTCGCGAAATGAATATGCATGCGCACTTTTCCTCTCGAACTACCATCTAAGGCGACCACAAACAACAACCGTAATTGCCAATTTACTCATCTCCTTATCTTGTTTATCTAATCGTATTGCACCCGAAAGATTTATGACGTGTGAAAGCAGAGAAACAATCGTAAGTCTCAAGTGGATTAAAACAAAATGATTTCTCGAGTAACCCTGACGTAAGGCGCTTTCAGTAATTGTACACAGATTTAATGCTCGCGAAGTTAATTAAAATACGCGAAGGTCTCTTAAAACTACCTTTCAACGACAAGAAACAGGGGAATTCTAGATTTTTTTAACGCCACCCTTAATTATCATATTCGCTTTTATTTCACCTTTTTTACTTCCAGGTATCATGATTTTAAGTGCTGCGCGAATCAACTCGTCTTAATTCAGTTGGCATTTCTTTATGATGATTAAATTTTTCCTTACAAAGTGAGATAATGTGCTTAAAATCAGTTAGCTAATTTAAGCCAGCCGTCATAATTTTTAAATTATGTTTTATAATTTTGTGAAAAATACACAAACTTAATACTTTAATATGATTATTTATGAACAAATTATAGTTTTCATACTTTCCTTTTCAGACATCATCGAATAGAGGCAAAATGTATTGCGACGTTTATTAAAGATTAGAAAGTTGCTACTAATATCTCGATAGCCGAATCTTGAATTATATTTTGACATAATTTTGAAGATTTCCTCACTTCTTATCTAAAACTTGAAATAGATACTTGCAAAATAGCGTGACGTCTCACTTCCGTTCGAATGTTTACCCTTTTGTAAATGTTTGTATGTAGTGGTTATAGTCAATAAAGATTACTTAAAATAGTAGAACAATTTGTTACGCCATCTTGTAGTCGTCGGTAATGCCAAACACTAAAGATTACTTACTTACTTACTTAAATATAGAATTCTTGTTTGCAACGGAATCTAAATCAGCGATATCATTCGACATTTCTGATTTAACCAAATCTCTATATTTAATAATAACAAAAACAGTAATGATAGACTACTCAATTTGGAACAATCTGTAAATGTATAATGCAAATACGGGATTATTATTGTTTATTTTATACTAAACAAAATACATAGTTTCAAAATTCTTGATTTTTGATCAAAATCTTATTTTTTGTAATAAGTGCAATATGGTTAGATAATTATACACTGGTGGAAAAAAACATGAAACACTTGAAATTCGTGAAATTTCGACCATTTTCAAAACGCCATAACTCGACGTATTTTTAATCGATTTTGATGAATCTTGAGGGCGAAAAACTTTGAAGTGTCTTCTTTAAAGTCATGCATGCGAACCTAAGCGTAACCCCTTCCGCCCCCCTCTAGCACCCCTATGAAAAAAAGTTTTTTCAAGAAACCATGTCCAAAATGTACTTATTTTAAAACACCCATAACTTGGTGCCAAATCGTCGTAGAAACTTCGGTCTTTAAGTTCTGCATAGGGAATTGATCCAATTTCAATGCCTTTATGGTGGATCGAGTCGACAAAAATTTTCCAACTCCGTAGACATCGTCAAAGTTGGACAAGATTTCCAGAAAAAACTTTTTTTTCACAGGGGCGCTGGAGGGGGGCGAAAGGAGTTACGCTTAATTTCGCATGCATGACTTTAAAGAAGACACTTCAAAGTTTTTCTCCCTCAAAGATTCTTCAAAATCGATTGAAAATACGCCGAATTATGGCGGTTTGAAAATAGTCAAAATTTCACGAATTTCAAGTGTTTCATTTTTTTTCCTTCAGTATATATATTCAGAATCGAATAAATTTCAAAATAAGTTGATAATAGTGAGGGAACTAAAACGGTGGTAGAACACTTCAAAGTTTTTCGTCCTCAAAGATTCTTCAAAATCGATTGAAAATACGCCGGCGGTTTGAAAATGGTCGAAATTTCACGAATTTCAAATGTTTCATTTTTTTTTCCTTCAGTACATATATTCTGAATCGAATAAATTTCCAAATAAGTTGATAATAGTGAGGGAACTAAAACCGTGCTAGAACAGATTTTATCTATTCAATTGGTTTAATTTTTGACTACATACATACCTCTAATTCATGCATCACAAGCTAAAATGGTGATGTTATAGGAAAATGCTTAAAGGTGATCTGTGAAAGATAAGGAAGAAGAAATCAAAGTAAAGACAAGAAAAGTATAAGACTGAGTCTTTTTGGAGTATAAGAGGTATCAAAAAGAAAATACGGTTCAAAAAACTGATTGATAGAAAGAAATGATCAGGAGTGAGATTGATAATTGCACCAAGTAGGATGAAAGATGTAATTAAAGAAAATTATACAAATTAAAGAATAAAGAGTGTGACAGTGAAAATTAAAGGAAGACACCTGGACTTTGATTATAACATATGAAGAAAATGAGGATGCACGGAAAAAAAAAGGTGAATACTACACTACCCTCGACAAAAAATAGACTGTGCGGAAGGATATATAATGATAATGGGAATAATATTACAAGAGTAGAAAGCATCCTGGGAAAAAAGGACAAAAAATAATAGAAATGTGTATTAAAAATGAAGGTATTTATCCCCAATCTAGATGAAGGCTCAACCAAAGTCCAGGAAGTGAAGAAATCTCTGGATTGTCCCTACCAGCTTGATCTACCACTTCAAAAGATCACCACCAATGGATTGATAAGAGTTATCAAATCGCTAGCTCCAAATAAAGCTCAAGGGTACGACCTGATAACCGCTAGAGTCCTACAGGAGCTACCCAAGATGGGAATAGCCTTCCTCGCCGCTATATACAACGCCGTCCTACAAAGAGGGACCGTCCCTCCCCAATGGAAAGTAGCACAGATAATCATGGTCCAGAAACCAGGAAAACCCAGTGACGAAACTAAATCCTATCGACCGATCAGCCTCCTTGCCATAACCACAAAAATTATGGAAATATTTCTTAACAGACTGCTCCCTATCATACATAGTATTAGCCTAATCCCGGACCACCAGTTTGGATTTCGCCGCAACCACAGCACCATTGAGCAGATTCACAGGCTAGTCAATAAAATTAACTGAGCAGAAATAATACTGTACTGCTGCATTCCTTGACGTGTCCCAGGCATTCGATCGGGTCTGGCACGAAGGCCTGCTCTGTAAAGTCAAAGATTCCTTACCACTGAACTACTTCATCTTCATTAAATCCTACCTAAACGACAAGTATTTCCAGGTCAAGCAAACCTCCGACCAGCGCTAGCCAGTGTGCCCTAAGGAAGTGTGATGGGCCCTATCCTATATTTAATCTTTACGGCGGTTATCCCAGATCTAGAAGATGCTGTGCTAGGTACCTTCGTAGATGATACTGAAATCCTCGTAGCTGACAGCTGTCCTGCCGCAGCTACCAGCAAACTTTAGAATAGCCTCAACAAACTATCCACCTGGTTCAAGGATTGGCGCATCAAGGTCAATGAAAGCAAATCAGTGCAAGTCACTTTCACCACCCGCAATGAAACTCCCTAAATGGCATCCAAATCCCCCAATCAAACGAAGCAAAATATTTGGGTATTTACCTAGATAGATAACTAACTTCCCCAAACGGCTGACTATGGGTCTCCAGCTAAGTAAGTGCTCTTGGCTCGTGTACAAGAAGTCCAAGTTATCACTAAACAATAAATTAATAATCTACAAATGTATTCTAAAGCCCAAGTGGACCTACGGTCTTCAACTATGGGGCTCATCTGCTAAGTCCAACATCGATATCATGGAAAGATTCCTGATTCTCTCAGAACAATGACAGACGCACCATGGTATGTCAGCAATAGAAGGCTACTCCACGATCTAAACATGCCTACAGTAATGGAGGAAATCACAAAAAAAAATCAAAACCTACAAGGAGCGACTCAGAAACCATCCATTATGGAAGAGTATGCAACACTCTCAAGACTAAAACGAAACAAAACACCTCAAGACCTGCTAGCTGCAATTAATTTAAGACAGTAGCGCCACTGGACGTATGCCATAAAATGTTGACAATTCCATTTGTAATCCTATAGCTAAATGTCCCAGGACAGATTGCTGTGTATTTATTCATTTAAAAAAAATGAATTAGTCATAGCGATTACAAACTACAAAACATAAAGTTATGTATGTATACATATGTCCTAAATTCGGTTATATATATATACATATATATACAGGGTGTCCCATTTTAAATTGCCACCCCAAATATCTCGAAACCTGAGCAACATGGCAAAAAATGTTTCAGATAAAAGTTGTAGGGTTCGGAGAGGGACATATGCTGGTGACCTTGAAAATAACCTAGTCGTTAATTTTAAAAGTCAAACGAAGGTCAACTTTGATTCTTCAAACAGAACCCCCTATTTTTTATTATGGGATCGTATTCTACGGGAAAAAATATAAACTTTTTGTAGGGAACGTTTCTTTTGAAAATGTTTTTTAAGAGTTTTTTTGCGGATTTTGTCCGTCATGTTCTTTGAAATCTCAGATGAATCCAGGCTGTGATTCATGCATTACCCTCGGCATTGGCATCAAAGATCCCCGAATCTTACTCCCCTTGACTTCTTCCTCTGGGGACTAGTAAATGAGAAAGTATTTGCTAAAGCTCCGACAACAGTGCAGAGCATGAAGGAGAGGATTGGGGCTGCATTTCAAGTAATTTCTACCCAAACCTTTCGAAATGTTCAAGTTTTCGTAACTTTCGCCAGCGGGTACAGAAGTGCATTGGCGAGAATGGACACTTGATCGAGCATTTGACCTAAGAACGAGATCGAACCTCCAGCCACTGAAACCAAAGGCCCTTCTATGGGCCAATGATGTGCAAAATCCCATCGGCAACCTCTAAGTGGTGCACATCGTGTAATGCATGAATCACAGCCTCAGATTTCAAACAACATAACGAATAAAATTCGTGAAAAAAAACATTTAAAAAAAACGTTTCCCACAAAAAGTTTGTATTTTTTTCCCGTAGAATACGATCCCGCAATAAAAAATAGGGTGTTCCATTTGAAAAATCAAAGTTGATCTTTGTTTGGCCTTGAAAATTGACTCCAAAGTCATTTTCAAGGTCACCGTGTATAAATACACACGTGTGATAGCAGAAACGAAAAATCAATTACCGACTACTTCCGCGTGTCACAATTATTAGAGAAGAGGAAATAAAATTAATAAAGAAGAAAACAAATAAAAAGGCACTAAGCAAAAGAAAATTATGCCAGAAAGAAATACCAGTAAATACCACTAAGAAACTGAAGAAAATAAAAGGGAAGCAGAAGTAGACAATAAATGAACAAGATTCAAGATAATGAAGCGCAGCAAAAGGAAGCTGTGGCACACTTTTACAGTACCAATTTAAATACGAGAAGAACAGATTGGTGGAGTCCAAACTTCAAAAAACAATAACAAAGAAAAAATAACTACGAAAAAGTTCACTAAGAAATATAAACAGAAGATAACCGATGTAAAAAGAAGGATGAATAATAACTTCAGGAAAAATTCAGTAATAACGGAAAAAGACAAAATAATGGAAACATGGAAACAACACTTCCAAGAATTATTTACGGCAGATATGGAAACAAAAATAGAAACTGAAGACAGAAGAGACAACACCAGGCATAAATAAATAAATAAAACAATTTGTAAGCAAAAATTCTTAGCACGAAAAAAAATGCCAGGAAGTAAAAGGAGGGAAGAGAAATTAATTTATAAAATAGAGACAGATGGAAGGAATTATGTTTACGTGTTTTCGTAGTGTAGTTTTTAAATTACTTGGGCACGATTATTTAGAACAGATGACTTCATTCATAAACACTGTTATTAACCGGGAATTAACGAAATAACAAATAAAAAAATAACAAATAATAGGCAACAACAAATAGTAGCAAATAAATAAGTTTAAAAGAATTAAAAAGAATAAGAGCTAACATTAGAGTTTTACTGTAAACAAACACGAGGACCTTAACGGTTGTCTAAAATAGACTCTCTGCTATTTACGTTTAACGTTGGCTTAAAATATCTTAGAGAGATCTGATTAGTCAAGGAAAAGGCTGAAGTAGAGAAAAAAATGAAAAAAGTTCTAGAAGGAATAAATATGATTCCATGGGGTGCATTATATAACCCAATCACCAAATTTACCCGACACGGCTAAGCATTGATTGCTAGTAATTGCACACGTACAAGAAGTAGACCATTGTCATGAAAAATTTTAATATAACCATTGAGTTTTATAAACACAATGGTTGTATGGTCATTTATATGAAACATCAAGAGTAAATTAAATAATAAAAGGTGAATAAAATTAAAGTACAGTTAAAATATATAGCGCATAGTACACATATATAACAGTAAATTACTGGTTATAACAATGAACAAATTAATAAACGTGACAGATAATAAAATAATTACATTATTAGACTGTAATAAAAATAGCACAAAAGCGGTAGTAGCAAAATTCAAATTTTAAAATTTAAGCAGGATTAGTGAACTCAAATTCAAGATATTCTTCGAACGAGTAAAACACGTGTCTCAGGGAGAGTTCTAATTTGCTTTTTAAATTCATTTAATTCTAGAAGACTAATGTTTCATGAAAAACGTTATAAAATTTGTGGGCATAATATCTTCAGCCTGTTTGTGATTTAACAAGCCGAATTGTATATGGATATCCTTCACTTTTCTTCATTTCGACTTGGTTTATTGGCTAAAACATTCCCATGCAAGTGCCATGAAAGCTGGAACATTTTTAAAAAGTGTCGAGACTAAGGTTGCCGTTTTGTCTTCATTAGTTTGTTAGTTCAAAGAGGGATGTTGACCCAAAGAACCAACATATATATAAGTCAATTACGTTATTGACTTTTATTAATTGCGAGACTTCATTGAGAGACAGGTTGAACGTTAGCAGGATGATTATTTTTTAATTGTAAAAATACAGAATTAGCCTGTATTTAAATTTTTTCAATCTATTTTTTCTTCTCCTTCATAGTAACCGAATTTCCCCACGGCTACCCGTGATCCTCATTTTCCGTTTTCTTATTCCCCGGTCCAGGCAGTCACCACAAGTTTTAAGCCTATTGCTTGTAAGCCAAGAAAGGACTTTCGTTAGCAACGGTCTACTTTTTTCAATTGTGTCATCAAAGTCCACGACTGTAGTATCATCGGCGTAGAAGCATCTTTGGGAATGTTGGTAGGTCATTTATAAATATCGAAAATAAAATTGGTCCTAATATTAACCCTTGCGGGATACCATACTCAATTGGTGTTAACATTGATTGTTCGTCGCTATAAAATATACTGTGTTTTTTGAGACAAATACAATACAATAAGTAAACCGTTATCAAGGTGTATGTTATAATAAAATAATTTTCGCAATAATATTTCATGTGATACACAATCAAAGGTCTTGGAAAGATCCAGAAACGTTGAAATACATAACTCGCCCCCTTCAAAACAATCAATAGTTTTTTCGATAAAATCTATTACACCGAAAGTAGTGTCTAAAACCAAATTAATGCTCAGTGAGTGAACAAATTTCCCGTCCCAAAATATAATTATTTTAGGAGGATCGTCTCAAGAATTTTTGAAAATATTAAACTAAAGAGGTCCTTATTTCACACATTATACACACATAACAATTAAAACATATATTTAATGTCATGTCCAAAGGGCCATCGACCATGGGTATTTTTGCCCTTTAATATTTATTTAAATGTGTCTATTATTTTTCATATTTGAAAAAACCCTCACACACTTTTTACAAAAATTGTTGGAATCGTCTTAATGGATCCCAAAACAGATATTTCCATTAATAGTAATTTGTGTACCACGTCGCGCAAGTTAAGGTTTTCAAGGCCACCAGAAGCCAATTCTGGAGGTCCGGAAAATCTGTTTTACGACGTGGAACACAAAATGATTTTATTCCTACACATCACACAATACCAAATTTAAGTTAATCAAAAAAGGAAAAAAAGCGAACTTTGATCAATATTGTTTTAAATGCATTGTGGCAATAGATGAAGTTTCTCTATTATTAATTTAGATTATTAAAAGAGTTAGCAGTTGCAGATCACCTCTTTCACCCCATCACTGATTTCTTTAGGATTAGAATAACCGCGCCATATACATCAACTTCCACTTCAATTCCCACTATTATTTTAATTGTTGACACGGCACAGGAACACTCACCTTATATTACGAAAGTGTTTCATATTATAGATAGTTTAGCTCGCGAAAAGAAAATACACTCGGTGTAAAGTATACACGAGGCTAGAGATCGCGAACAACGTTTTTTTTTTTCGCGTTCCACCGCGGAAGTTTTTTCGCGCTGTATATAAACCTCCCGAAACTGAAAATAAAATTATGACAGTCGCAATGACAGATATAAAAATGCGCAATATTGTGCCAACCCTATGAAATTGGTTTGCCGGGATAGGCGTTTTCTGTTTTATACGAGCCTCGCCGCCTAAATTCGTACGTTCGCGTCCTAAAACAAACTTTCGCCTAGAGTAGGATAAAAATAGTTATCTCCTGTAAATTATCACATTAAAATTGAAAATATAACGAATACACGAATGTGCCATCTGGTTGCGTCCATGTGAACTAATATATCTTCCGGGCTAGGCTTTTTCTGGCTTTTGTCAGTCTTGCCGCACAAATGAATACTTTTGCGTAAATAAAGCCGGTAAAATCGAATTTTCGCATAGTGTAGGATAACTGTTTATTTTTTAATTTTCACGATCACAATACTTTTCTGTACTTCATACATACATACAAAGTAAAAAAGTAAAACATTTCAAGTTAAGATGGTGATGAGAGTAGATTCTTTCTTTTGGGCGAGATGCAAAAAAGTGGGAAGGAAAATGATGGAATAAACAAGTAGAGACCATAAGGGATATTATTTCTTAAAATTTAAATTAATTTTTGAGCGGATAATAAATACAGCGCGCGCCTAAAGTATGGAATATATTCAGTAAAACCGAAATAAAATATTTTCGGAAAAAATCCTCGAACAGGTCGATTTTCTTTTTTAAAAATACACATTTTTGCGTGAAAGTCGATTTTCAGTCGTCATTTGTTTTCGAGTAATGACGTCATCCATTTTGTTTTTAAATGACAACCTCCTATTTTTGTTCTTGATTTTGAGAGATGTTTTCATTGTCGAACTCGCAGTATAAAAATATTGCCAACTTACATAAAACATTTTTCGAGTAAATGATAATTGGAGGTGAGAACTTGATATCTCGAGTTTTTGCAAAATGACCTTGTTCCAGCGCTTTTTTCCAAACAGAAATGATCTTGACCTTCCATACATACATTATGGTTTCATATTAGCCTGGAATATATTCAAAATGTTTAAGAAGAATTTCTACATGTTCGATTTAAAAAAAAACGCGCCTAGTGCGGGGTTGCAGCGTCTTGCTGAAACCATATTGTATTATATGAATGGTCAAGATCATTGTTGTTTGGCAAAATTGCTACAAGCGCTGGAACAAGGACATTTTGAAAAAATTCTAATTATCGGGTTCTGACCTTCAATTGTCATTTACTCGAAAAATTGATTAATGACGTCATCCATTTTGTTTTTAAATGACAACCTCCTATTTTTGTTCTTGATTTTGAGAGATGTTTTCATTATCGAACTGGCAGTATAAAAATATTGCCAACTTACATAAGACATTTTGCGAGTAAATGATAATTGGAGGTGAGAACTTGATATCTCGAGTTTTTGCAAAATGACCTTGTTCCAGCGCTTTTTTCGAAACAGAAATGATCTTGACCTTCCATACATACATTATGGTTTCAGCAAGACGGTGCTACCCCGCACTAGGCACATCTTTTTGTTAATTGCATTACGAATAGGTGGATTGGCAGGTGAGGACCGATAGAATGGCCCGCGAAAAAGATGAATGCGCAGAATATATTCAAAATGTTTAAGAAGAATTTCTACATGTTCGATTAAAAAAAACGCACCTAGTGCGGGGTTGCGGCGTCTTGCTGAAACCATATTGTATTATATGAATGGTCAAGATCATTGTTGTTTGGCAAAATTGCTACAAGCGCTGGAACAAGGACATTTTGAAAAAATTCTAAATATCGGGTTCTGACCTTCAATTGTCATTTACTCGAAAAATTTCTTATGTAAGTTGGCAACATACTTTCAGTTCGACAATGAAAAGATGTCTCAAAATTAAGAATAAAAATAGGTGGTTGCCAATTAAAAAACAAAATGGATAACATCATTACTCAAAAACAAATGACGACTGAAAATCAACTTTCATACAAAAATGTGTATTTTTATAAAAGAAAATCGACCTGTTCGAAGATTTTTTCCAAAAATAAGTTATTTCGATTTTACTAACTATATTTCATACTTTAGGCGCGCACTATACACATATTTCATAAACTACATTCTTTAATCAATTAATAAGTAAATAATAATTAATAATTAAATTTAAAGATCCTCTAACAGGAAACCTATAATATTTAAAAACGTAATTTAATTTGTTTAATTCTGTATTTAATGAAGAAAAATATAAATAACGGTGTGTAATATAAAACTAAATCAAATAATTAATTCAATCAATATGTTTCCTCCAAATTACCAAGTAAATACATATCTAAACAAAATTTGACGACGATTTGAACACAAGTAACGAATGTTTGTAATTGATCGACAAAGAATGAATGATTTTTTCCAGTAAGAATGATTAAGTTTTCTTCACCGTTGTAGGTTTATAAATTACATTATTAGAACGAATTAAGTTGTGTTGAAATTTGTTAATCTGACCGTTGAAACGATCCGAAGGATCTTGAGGCATTTGTAGTTGTCAAAATATCGCAGCGGCAATTATAAACACAGCTGTATAGTAAATGAACTATACAATGTGGGCGATAAATCCAAAACCTAATTTCGTTAGTAAACCGTCTATT
The DNA here is from genome assembly GCA_910593695.2 of Ocypus olens. Classification (NCBI taxonomy): domain Eukaryota; kingdom Metazoa; phylum Arthropoda; class Insecta; order Coleoptera; family Staphylinidae; genus Ocypus; species Ocypus olens. The sequence goes on from OU343057.1 coordinate 18,555,889, forward strand.
TATATGCGAAGAAATAATGCGACGCAAAAACTTAATAACATTCTAGTAAAGATAATAAATTCCGAACAGTGAAGTAATAACAGGACGCCACTATTTTTATTAGGGCGCCTTTTTATATCATGTCTGGGGTTATAATACTTAACTAATCGATTTAAACATTCGCAAAAAGTATGTTTTTAAATTAATTGCAAAGGCTCGTTGACTTAAATGCCCACGCCCACCGGGCCTCTTAAATTGAACCTCAGTCGTGATGAGACATTAATTATCACGCATCGATGATTTTTAATTGGACGTGATTGATATGTGACAAGGGGAGACATGTGATAGTAAAAGAGATAAAAGACGGTGCCGAACTCTTAAGCCTCTGACTCTGCTGCACCCGAAGGAATGTAATCTGAAATGTAAGTCTTTAGAGAGGAATTGATGTGAAATAATGACGTATTAGTGTCAGCGGAAATATTGTTTATAAATAAATAAGGGTGATATTTCCAGAGTTTGCTGTTGCTCGACTGCTGGAATAACAAGTCATCGTTTGTTGATAATGGCCGCACAAAAATGAGTCTGTTAATAAAACACAATAAAGGAGACGCCTGGCCGTCGTCTATGTAGATGCCATTTACTGGCATGAGAAGCTATGCATATTAATTAGAGGTATGATGAAATTTTCAATTTTTCCAGGAATTTTATTGCCCCTTTTTACGTGGACGTACCCTTCAAGTCGCTCTATTTCAAGCAGGTACACACCTCAAAGCCAAAAATTATACAAAAATTGCTTCACATACCTTTTAAACTGCCAACCGTGCCTATATCGGGGGCGGCTGCGATTAAGACAAAATGTGATTCATAAAAAAATAATGCGAAGGTGGACTTAAAATTTCGGTGAGATGGTTCTAATTAAAACGCCTTCTTAGAAACAGAACCCCGCGTCGCGGTCTAAGGTTAAATATTCTTGCTGATGACCTGGTGAAGAAATCCGGTGATACCTATTAAATAATTGATGGAAAACGTAAAACATTAACTATGATGGACTTAATGTTGTTATTAGCATGCAGGTTACAAACCAACATTAATTACATTTAAATTAAAAATCATTACGGGGCGGGGTGGTTGCACTACGCACGGTAGCACGTTTTAAATTAAGTTGTTGCACTCGAGAGATTCTTCAGAACAGCTTTACATAGACGTTTTGTCTGTATCTACATTATTACACATGTAATATATAAAAAGTATCTAGATTACAAGTACAACATACCTCCTATGCATTGGATACGCGTGGGCTGGCCGGCAACAATACCGTTTCTAATATTTTCACCCACTTAAACTTTAAATACTTCCATATGGCGCTGATAAAGACTTTAATTATACAACTCGGATAAATTTAGTCTTAGAGGTAATTCAATTACAATAGTCGCTTATATTTTTCAAACTCTCCCACGCGTATCGACCGTTTTCAATATCAATTCTATCCACCATGCACCGTGCTATTAACATGTTAGATTTCTCACGTGAATAGAGAGAAGGAAGGGGCCAGCCTTCTATTACCCACATTAAAATACACTTAAGTTTCCTTATTACTAATACATCCAGCATACGGCGGTTGCCAACGCCACAATATCAAACCCCCATCTTGCCCTACCTCCTAGCCCTTTCATCGATAGATTCCAATCTATAACTTCCCGGTATTCAGGTAGGTAAATCGTGCATCGATTATTTTTAATTATTGAGGCTAAAAATTTAATAAACACACAACATAAATCTATTATCATTCGAGTTTTTATGTTCACCAGCGCCCACTCGGAATAGAAGGTATATTTTTGGTTCCATTGGGACGTGAAATAATACATTTACCAATTAAAGATCCGTATAGTATAATTTGGTAAATCTGTAAATAAAACGCGGACTTTATTGTAGTGTAGATTTCAAAATGCGCTATTTTACCTATTTCGATTGAGACCGGGTCTCACTTTACGATTTTTGAGTGAATTAAGGCGCAATCTTATGGTAATGTGTAATTTGACTACCGTCATTTGATGAGGAAACAAACACGCCGGTATTGAGGTAAGGTGTCAATTTCGGTGGCCACCGAAGTGCTCCAAAGTGTCCCAGAAAACGGGATCCGAGTTTAGCGGCTGTCAGGCATTTCCATTTCTCATTAGGAAATTACCTTTTGCGCGTCCTGTTTGCAGATGCGGTGGGCGAGTTCTCACATGTCGTTTCCACCTATACTATAAACAGCTATCTAATAGTGCCTAGAGTAATGTAAACCATAACCGATTTATAGTTTTCTGTTGTGCCCTAAAAGGTGGCAATTATACTAAAGGATATTGAGATTTTATTAAGGGTTGAAATTTCCACGGTACTTCCACTTAATTTACGAGACTACGTAGGGTAATAAATCTAATACCATAAATACATATTTCTTTGTCACGAGTGCTACTGATGCTACTAAAATATTAATAAAGTGTAATAAACGGACATGCTTATGGTCGCATATGCGATTTTCAACTAGTTTTAATATCCATTATTAAGAATTATTGTTTAATCATATCGCAAGTTTATGGGAGCTGCAATATTAAACTCCCCGCAATGTTTGTATTCTATTTATGCGCAGGGGATAATCCCTGTGTATGAACAATCATCGGCGTTCTGGCGGAGCGGCGTTCCGCAATGACTGGAATTCATGGGAACCGATGATGCGTCGCGACGCCGAAAATGCGTTCTGAATCGCATATCGCATATCACGTATTGAAACAAAGTTGCTCAACAGAGTTGCGCAGACAATGGGAGCTTTCGTATCAGCCGAAAGTTATTTTCGCTTATTTTGTCCTGACAATAATAGAATGGACATGTTAGATACGCTTACTACGGCTACCGGCTGTATGATGAATTACCACGGTTTAAAGCGATTTCATTTTCCTTTCCTCCGCTACTGTTCATTTACACCGCATAAATCCCCCAATCAGCTAATGCCCAACGAATTTTAAAACGCACACAAAAAAATAGCCTTAATCCCTCATTCGGCCGCAACTAAACAAAAATAGGGAAATTCTAACATGCGAGATTCGAGCGATAATTATTTACCTGGCCGATTACGATCTAGCGACGTGAAATTGAATTATATTTGTTTTTAATGTACGGCATTTTCACGGCCCGCGAAAACGACGGATTATTTCCCTCTACTTATTCTTTATTTGCTTTTAATTAAACTAAATTCCTCACCCGACCACGCACTCGTGATTTACACGGTGTTCGAATGAGTCGGAAATAAATTCCATTTTTATTAGAGATAGTGACTTCTGAAAAAATCAATGATACCCATATCTAAAGAATATAAATGAATACAAATATTTACAACTCCTCCTCCCCATTTATTATTATTATATTGACTTAAGATATTCGATAATTTTCGTATTATGTCACCTACAAACCCAATTGATTATTTCTTATTTTATACACTATTGTGAACAACTGTTGCGTAATTGCCAATTAGCAAAGTGTCGATTTTGTTATCGCAGTGTTCCCGTTTGGGACAAAAATTGGTTATATCTTTTATAGTTGAAATAAATTTTCATCTTTTAATACAGGGGTGTCAAACTCAATTAAAACACGGGCCATTTGGTGCACAGGCCAGATTTAGGCGGGCCACATCACATTTTCAAATTTTGTGAAATTTATATTTTGAATTGAGTATTCAGGAATATGAACATGGATAGGATAATTAAAATATAATATAATTGCTTTTAGATTAATAGATGAATTAAATATTTTAGGTAAAAAAATGTTCACGTGTTTACTCATCTATCCCGCCATCTTCTTCATAATAATCTTTTCTATTTTCATTTATTCTCAGAGCATCGAGGGCCACAAAACTTATCTCGAGGGCCGCATGCAGCCTGCGGGCCGCCTGTTTGACAATCCTGTTTTAATAGATCCACCATAGAACTTTCTAAAATAAGGTTTGGCTTATTCTATGAAAACACAAGAAGAGATTGTCCCGATTGTGCGCGAAAATTATAAACTGTCAGATGACGAGTAGGAAAGTAAAGTCTAATAATAATATTTGAGAAAATGTTTTATTTGCATTTTTTGTAGATTGCATTACTTGACATGTAGAAGATGATATTCTTCCGAGTCAATTATTTCACTTTTTAGCTAATACAAGAAGTTATTGTCCCCAAAATGAGAATATAACGTAGAAAAGATTCGAAAACTGAGATCCCCCATCAAATTTATTTTTGGGGAAACGTGATCTTTCAGAAAACTTATTAGATGACTTTATTTCTCAACATGTTTGTACAACGCACAGAAAACACGAAACAAACCAATTACAACTAACTCTAAGGAAATTAAGCAATTCATAGGAATATTGGTTTGGATGTCTCTCATCAGACGACATTCCACTTAAACTTGAACGTTTCAAATTGTGGATGTTAAGCCTCTAAGCAGGTTTGAAGAACTCAACCTAATTTCCTTGATAATAGTGTTGCTACCAAAAAAGCTTGTATTGAACCAAATAGAAGATGTCTGCCAAAAAATACCTTTTGATAAGACCATGTTGGTCATTGGCCCTCCCACACAGGGACAGGTGTAAGAACCTCAACTGTAAAATAAAATCACGCACAATATGCGATAAATGCAGAGTACATTAATGCCTAATAAACAAAATAATTGTTTTAAAGATTTTAATACCACATCATTAATGCATAATGTACCATTTGGGAACATTTTTTTTGCCTTTAACTTTATCCATCTAATGTAAAAACTTTAGAAACAAAATTACATTTTGTTGTTTAAATAAATCGTGCAATAGAGGTTAGACTAATATTTTCAGCACTCATTAAATAAAAATTAAGGGAATACATTTCAAATTCAGATAATTGAAATGGACAACGAAGAGGTAAGAAATGTTAAGGTTAAAAAATTAGAACGGAAGGTGTTTTTGTGTATAATAAAGAATACAATAATATTAGAGTAGAAAGTGTTTTTTTTCACAATTAGGCGTTTCAAAAATGATTCATTGTTAATTAACCTTCTCAAAGAAGATTTTAATTTAATTTAGCTCAAAAACATAGTTTCTTTGCCCTGCTATAAATGTGGCCAGGTGTTAACATTTATGCAATGTTAACCCTCTAGTGCAGTGATGGGGAAACTACGGCTCGCGGGCCAAGTCCGGCCCGCGGAAAGGTTTAATCCGGCCCGTTTAAGAGTGCCGTCGTGAGAATGTTTGAACGCGTTCTTACTTCGTAATGTGACGACCCGCATAAAAACTACCTGCGGTGATATTCAAAATACAATAGTATTCTGGACAAATCCATCCGACCTAAACAGATGACTCATCTTCGCTCGAAACTTCCAGACACTCTCGCAGGTAGGTATAAATACAAGCGAGGCCGCCCGAAGATCAGTTAGTTAGCGACTTAGTCAGTCATCTGCAACGACCCGCTGTGACTCGAGTAATTGTTTGTGTAATCCCCCAAACTCCCAGTGTCTCAACAAACTCCCGCGTAAGAGCATTAGTTAGCAGTAAGCTTTCGTCAATTGCGTTTCTGTGTGTTGTTCTCCGTAGTAGGTAACGTCTAAAATGGATGTTAAAAAAAGAAAAGTGGATTCAGAATGTCGAGTTTTTAAAGAAGAATGGACGTGGAAATATTTCTTTACTTTATTTAAAGAAAAACCTGTGTGCTTACTTTGCAATACAACTGTTGCAGTTTTAAAAGAATATAACATTCAACGCCATTTCAAGAGCAAACATGAAAACCACTCCTACTCATCGTTAAGTGAAGAGGTGAAAAAAATTAAATCGAAAGATTGCCAACAACAATTATTTCAAAGAGCTAATCATTCTCAAAGATGCGCTACGAAAGCCAGTTACGTGTTGGCTTATAATATTGCTAAATCTAATAAAGCATTTTCAGATGGTGAATTTATAAAGCATGATAGATGTGTGCGATATTATGTGCCCTGACAAGAAAAAGGATTTTCAGTCACTATCTCTCTCAAGAAGAACAATCACCGAGAGAATTGAAAATATTGATAAAAATCTAATTTCACAACTGACTACAAAAACTCAAAAATTTATTTTTTATTCAATTACCATGGATGAAAGTACAGATATCAGCGATACTGCGCAGTTACTCATATTTGCAAGAGGAATCAACGCCCACTTTGAAATTACAGAAGAACTTGCAGGGCTGCAGTCAATGAAAGGAACAACGACTGGTGCCGATATATTTTGTGAATTTGAAAATTGCATCGATAAACTTCGTTTACCTATTGACAAGCTATGTAATGTAACTACAGATGGTGCTCCTAATATGGTTGGAATCAATCAAGGATTTGTTGGGAAATTTAATTCTAAGTATCCGGAAAATGATGTTGTTTTTTTGCATTGCCTTATACATCAGGATGCTCTCTGTAAATCGGCTTTAGATATTGACCATATACTTAATATTGTTGTAAAACTGGTAAATATGATTCGTTCCAGAGGATTATTACATCGCCAGTTTCAACAGTTTTTGGAGTCCGTACATGCTGAGCATTCCGATATCCTGTATTATTCAAAAGTTCGTTGGTTAAGTGCTGGAAAAATATTTGAAAGAATTTGGGATTTAAAAGACGATATTGTGAATTTTCTTCTTGAAAAGAATTTATAATCAATTTGACGTCTTAGAAAACGAAACTTGGCTTTCTGATTTCGCTTTTTTCACAGACCTCCTCGTACACATGAATAAACTTAATCTCAAATTGCAAGGAAAAAATCAGTTTCTTCACGATATTTGGTAATACCTGAAAAGTTTCAAATTACAGTTATTATTATTTGCTAATCAGATCTCTAAATCTGATTTTTCTCATTTTCCAAGAATACAATCTTTAAAATTCACTATATCAAACAATAAGATTAAAAAATACGAAATTAATTTGAGAAAACTATCTACAGAATTTGAAAGGAGATTTCAGGACTTTAGAAAAATGGAACCAGAGTTTAGTATTTTTGCGACCCCATTCAATGTTAATTACGAAGAAGTTGATGCAAAATTTCAACTTGAGTTAATAGAACTGAACTGTAATACTCTCCTGAAACAAACTTTTCATACAGTACCATTACTAGAATTTTATAAAAATTTAAGTCCAGATAATTTCCCAAATCTAATTACTCATGCAATGAAGATACTGACAATGTTCGGCTCATCTTATATATGCGAACAAATCTTTTCAACAATGAAGCTTGGGAAAACTTCTTTAAGAAACAGAATTACAGATGAGCACCTTTCATCAGTTTTAAGAATTTCTGCTTCGCAAATGGAACCGGACTATGATGAAATTTTGATGAAACAGTCTCATGCACCATCAACCAGTAATGACACCAGAAAATAAAGTGATAATACTTCACATCAAGAACTACACTAAATTCATTTTATATTTTGTGCTTATAATTTTGTTACCTTTTGCTTTTTTACTATTAAAATAATAAGTGTATGTAATAATATATGTATATGTTTATAGAACACATAAATTAGTTAACGAGTAAGCATTATTCTTTGGCCCGCTACGATTGTCTAGTTATTACAAATGGCCCGTCTTAAAAAAGGTTACCCCACCACTGCTCCAGTGCATGATTTATTTAAACATAAAAATATAAGTTTTTACATTATATGGTTAAATAAGGCAAAATTATATTTTTTTTATAAAATATGTTAATGTTTTGTTTGGTTTAGTACTGACGTAATTTTATCAGTATTTTTGGCGCAACACAATTATCAAAGAAGTGAAGAAACCGTTTGAGTTCTTCAAACTTGTTTAGAGGCATAACATCTGTAATTTGAACCATTATGGTCCAATACCTGCTTAAGAAAAGTTGTCTGATGAAAGGACATCCCAATCAATATTCCTCATAATTGCTCCATTTCCTTAGAGTTACTTGTAATTGGTTTGTTTAGTTTTTTTCTGTGCGCTGTACGAACATGTTTGCTCTACCAGTTAAGAAATAAGGAAAAAAATTAAAGTCTTCTGAAAGTTTTCCTCAAAAATAAATTTTGTTGAAGATCTCTTACAATTTTCGAATCTGTGTTATTTATTTTAGTAATTATTTATTTCGTCAGATAGCAGAACTTTGCCTAACAAAAATTATGTTCCCATTTGGGAACAGTATGCAATAGAGGGTTAACAATAAAAAGGTGTGTAAAACAAAAAACGGATGAATTAGGATTTGGACCTGCCATTAAATTTAGCTTTAGAAAAATTATAGGCTAGTTATTTGATATTAGTCTAACTGTATTTCTCGTACGTTCAAATATTCTGTGATGAAGACTAATAGGAATGATTGGAAGATCTAAGTATATTAATAGTTACAGAAATTAATAAAGTGATTAAGATGCCGTAACCGAAATAGGAATTAATTGAAGCGGCCCAATTAATAATTCATTTTGTCGGTTGCGTCATTGGGCAGCGTAACAGGATTGTTCCATTCGTGGCGGACCTAAAATCCGAGGATTTGAAAATATCATTGATAGAGGGTAAATCGAGGTAGATGCATGTATGGAGGTGAGGGTCCCTAGGCAACGAGCTAATCTGTCTATATATGGTCTTGGAGACGGCTTAAGTATGTATGTATACGTCATGGACGTTTCACTTAATTGATTGTTGGGAAAATGAAAAAAGTAACTAAATAAATGCACGAAGCGCGATAGCCGGAGAAGGATACTTAATCTCGATAGGAAATTTATTACGCGTGTCCTCCCACTGGCGCAGCGCAACAAAACAAAAATTCGATAAACATTTAATTATTTATTCATTTGTTCGTAGCATTCATTCCGTCCGCATTGTTCGCAAGATTAGAAAGAAGGAAATTAACGCAGTTATTTTCGGAGATGCCATCGTCGACAGTTTTCCGTTGGAAGCGAGACCCACCCGTTCAACAAATTTGATTATACCTTTTCAATCCGTTTTCAAGGAAAATCTCCGCACTGGAACACGGGCACATGTACACATGCAATTTCCACAGGTGCTCGTCTCTCTGCGCATCGATTTTTTTTCTGAGGCACACTTTACATTTTCCCGGCACGTTCTCTTTGTCCGTTCTATATTCACCCCCTTAACAAATTGTTGATTGTTTACGTTCAACAGAAACGTCGCTAGACATCTACCAGCTCCGCAATTGCCATACAGACGGCATCCTAACAAGGTGATAAAATTGGACACGTAATAAAACTATAGCAAAATTCAATAAAATAATTCTCCTAATTACCACTGTTTCGTACTGACATTTACTACTATCATACCAGTTGTGTTTTCTACATGTTCAATAATGATTGTAAATTATGTGGTAAAGTAGTAGTAGTAGTAGTATTGAAACAATCAACAACCAGATCATAACGTGGGAGACTTTTCTGCTCTAATTATTATCATTGTCAAATTTAGAACTGATAGATATCCTCAACTACGCTGTTTAAATTAGATAATACTAAAACCAAACAATAATTGCATTAAATTATATTAAATCTCACTGATGCAGATTTTTTGGATACATTGTCAAGATGCTAGACACAAATACTGCTCCATCCTATTGAAAATAAATATTATTCAAATGTATTTAAATTCGAAGTAATTCGGCAAATAAAGAGTATTCAGCCTGAAAATTAAACGGTTTCCGTAATGTTGTTTTGTTAAGAACACAGCCCAATAATTCCGAAGACAGATATCCCACATTAAAATGTAACTTTTTCAGAATGTAAAGGTTCTTCTGGACCTTACTTTATAAAGTTTCGTTTGTTGATGCAGCAAGACAGCTGGAAATATGCCTTGTCAGACGTAACTAGTTTGCATATTTGAATTTTGATTTAACAGTTTGCCAAGGTTACCTAAACTGCGCATGTCAAGAATATCGCTAGAATCCGTTTATGCTCTAAAAATGAACACATCTCTAAATGAAGTTATGCTTGGTGTTTTTAGAATTTAGTTTATTGTTATTATTATTCCGCAACAAACATTTTTAAATAACATTGAAATCCCCGAAGTTGTAACATATCGAATGCAAATACACATTTAAAATAACCCCACAAATTAGTCGTTAAATCGTTAAATTCACATATCAATTTAAAATCCGATTATGTAAACCTTATATTAGTACCCCGTGGATAAAAATGTAAATATTGCTATTACACTGGTGTGTATGTATGCAAATTAAAGCTAATAATTACCCTCGGATATAGTGATCGATCGTCACTTTTACGGAGCTAACTCCCTGGTGTGCTTACACGATTTAAAAAAAATGATTTAATTGATGTTAATTACTTCATTCGATGTACGATTATATGGAAGAGAGTTTTACTCTTACATCATGCATCGATTATTTTTTACGTTTAAATATTAGCTCTGTTTGATGTGAAAATGGCATGTGGGCTCAGAGGAAAAAAATGCCAGCCGCGTTCAAACTGAGCCTTCGCTGTTGAAATGCTACAACCCTTTAAAATTATTTGTAATCAATATAAAGTAGTATTCATAAGCAAATATTTGCAGTCTATATTTTCAATTGAAAATAAAATGTCGTTGGTTAAAAACACGCTATAAAATTGAATTTCGCAGATCATGATATTTTTCTCACATTCACAATTTCATTGAGTTTAATTAAATATACATTTTTGAATTTTTTTTTCAAATTTAAACATAATAAACATTAATGAATAGACTGGTTATGACCGTTACTACGTGGTAATCAGTAACGGCTCGCGGGGTGACTCATGGTATGGCCGAGGTAGCAGAGGTGGTAATACAGAAGTGCAGTCACGCCGCCAGACCCTAAATATTTGTTAAATTCAAGAAACGAAATATAGCCTGAATATATAAATATTCAACCTGTTCGTAACTCTGCAAGCAAAATTAAGTCTTACTAAGACTATAAACAAATAACTTATTGAAACAACTACTTCCCTGGCTAGTGCCACGCCGGATATTGAATGATACAAAAGAAATTTGCGTTATTACTAGTACATTAACATACATTAACATTGGTTTAAGATCCCTTATTTCTACCCACAGGACTAACTTGAAAAATAAAACTAAATTGAATTTGAAAACTTTAAATTATAAAACTGAACCCAAAAAAAATATGTAAAAGTTAAGTAAATAGCCATCTGCAGATATATATATATAGTCTTAGTAAGACTTAATTTTGCTTGCAGAGTTACGAACAGGTTGAATATTTATATATTCAGGCTATATTTCGTTTTTTGAATTTATTTAATACTTTCTGCAATAAGTAAGGTTGTTTCTATTTTATTTACTAAATATTTGTATTACAACCTCTGCTATTTCGGTCGTACCATGAGTCACCCCGCGAGCCGTCACTGTTGGTAATCCATAATTAAACTGAATTTATTAATTGTTAAAAATGCAACAATTTAGCAAATTTCTCTAGCATGGTCAATTTTATAATGGTAAACATTTAAGTTTAAGAAAAAGACTAGGGTACCCCTAATTCATTTTCATATGATAATAGACGTATTTTGACCAAATTTCATAAATGTACCTACATCCAGAAGGTGAAGAGTGAAATTTCCGAGTTTTTGATACTTTCAAGAAAAAGACCAAATTAGCTTGTAATACATTAATTTGTATACACTCGTGGACAAAAAATTCCGGCACTGAAGTTAATGTTATCGTAAGAAAAGCTTTTTTTCGTTTTCTCCACAAGACAAAATATTGTCTACTAAAATTTTGTACACATTTTTTGGTACTAAATTTGGACTCGAAACTACACTCATGGTCAAAAAACTTCGGGCACTGAAGTTAATTATCTATTAAAATTTTGTACCAATTATTTTGGACTAAATTTGAACTCGAGACTATGTAGTTTTGAGTTCAAATTTTTTCCAAAAAAATTGGTAGAGAAACATACAAATTTTTCGCAGGTAATGTTTTATATCTTGTGGAAAAAGAACAAAACAGTTTTTCTTATGATAACATTAACTTCGGTGTCCGGAATGTTTTGTTCACGAGTCTAGTTTTGAGTCCAAATTTTGTTCCAAAAAATTTGTACAAAATTTATTAGATGATGTTTTATGTCTTGCGGAAAATACAAACAAAGAAGTTTTTCTTATGATAACATTAACTTCGGTGTCCGGAATGTTTTGTTCACGAGTCTAGTTTTGAGTCCAAATTTTGTTCCAAAAAATTTGTACAAAATTTATTAGATTATGTTTTATGTCTTGCGGAAAATACAAACAAAGAAGTTTTTCATATGATAACATTAACTTCGGTGTCCGGAATGTTTTGTCCACGAGTATAGTTCTGAGTCCAAATTTTGTCCCAAAAAATGTGTACAAAATTTATTAGATGATGTTTTATGTCTTGCGGAAAATACAAACAAAGAAGTTTTTCATATGATAACATTAACTTCGGTGTCCGGAACTTTTTGTCCACGAGTGTATAATAATTTATCATGTAAAAACAACTTACATCACATTAGATACGATGGTATAGTTTATCATGTAAAAAAAAACTTACATTACATTAGATACGATGGTACAGTAAAACCAAAATCTGGCGTCACCTGGGAGTAAAGTTTGCGCAGAGTGAGAAAGTATTCGGAGAGAACGCGATAACAAATCTCCGCGTGGGCGCACCACCTAATTGAAGATTAATCATCATTTCGCGACGGATTCTGTGTCTATATTTACATTATGTTCACTCGACGCTCGCTGAATATTTATGAGCTTTCGGCGGCTCCTCTCTTGAAATTTAAGATGGTCACTGCGTAACTTGCCACGAGATTTTGGTACTACTCTACATCGCTAAATAGCAAAATGAATCCTTTGAAATATCTGTTCTCGTAATTTCTAACATAGCTTTCCTAGCCATTTCAGTAAGAATCCGTTTGCGGTATGCCAAGACTTTACCATTTAAAAATTAACCCTTTGACCTACAACCACGAGTACTCCTCGTGTTTAAATGTTCGGGCCAAACACAACGACCACGAGCATATCTCGTGGCGCGCCGCTTGGGCCAATCACATCGAGTACGAGCTCAACTCCTGGCGCAGCGCTTGCGTTAGTAGTGCTGCAGAATGAATGCATTTTCTTGCGAAAAAGAATGTTTTAAAGTCCATATTTTACATTTTCAGTTGTGCCATGAAAAAGCATGAATTTGTGCGCATACAATTGGGCACGCCAGGCGTGCCTCAGTCGGGCTGGTTTCTGCTGCTGCATTCGGACGTAAGTAAAGTAGGCCAATCACTTTTTTATATTTTTTTTTGTTTCAGATTTTTTAAATAAATTGTGGGTAGAGCCAGTGGCGGCTCGTGGAACATGTTGATGGTAGGGCCACTTCTACAATATATCCCAGCCCCTCCTTTTTCGAAGAAAGAAAAAACGATTTATCTTCCTAGACCAAAATAACTGGCGAAAAAGTGCGAAAAATCTTGAAACAACAGGTAATGCAATGGCTCCTTGGCTCTATATAACGAGCCGCCCCTGGGTAGAGCAACGTGTGAAATTAATTAAGTTTTACTTTGAAAAATCAGCGCTCCAGCGAGCATACATGCAACACTTTAACGAAAGAAATCCTCCGTTAAAACCAGCGATATTGGAACTCATTCAGCGTTTTCAGCAAAAATGTTCCCTTCAGGATATTACAAGGACTGGAAGACACCGTTCAGATCCTTCACTGAAAAATATTGAATGGATATGAGAGAGCATTGGTGAAGAGGAAGGGACATCCACTCGACGGCGTTCTCAAGAGCTTGAAATCACCCGCAGAACTTTGAGACGCATACAAAAAGGTCTTCAAATGTTTCCATACAAGGTCCAAATTAGTGCAGGAGCTAAACCCGATGGATCGTTAAGCACGGCTAAACTATTATGTCCGTATTCAAGAAAAGTCCAGAGAAGACGCCAACTTGATTAAGAACAAACTGATGATGGGAGATTTTCACTTAAATGGCTTTATGACTTTATCAACTTTATCAACGAGAGAAAAAAAGATGTCTGCCAAAAAATAGCTTTTGATAACACCATGTTGGTCATTGGCCCTCCCAAACAGGGAGAGGTGTAAAATGTCCGTATTCAAGAAAAGTCCAGAGTAGACGCCAACTTTATTAAGAGCAAACTGATGATGGGAGATTTTCACTTAAATGGCTTTATGACTTTATCAACTTTATCAACGAGAGAAAAAAGATGTCTGTCAAAAAATAGCTAACACCATGTTGGTCATTGGCCCTTCCACACAGGGAGAGGTGTAAAATGTCCGTATTCAAGAAAAGTCCAGAGTAGACGCCAACTTTATTAAGAGCAAACTGATGATGGAAGATTTTCACTTAAATGGCTTTAGGACTTTATCAACTTAATCAACGAGAGCTGCACCCTCTCAAAGTTATGGTTTAGTGCGGAATTACATTGGAAAAAGTGCTAGGTCCGTACTTTTTTGAGGATGATAATGGGAATACGGTCACAATCGAAAGATATCGCCAAATGTTAAGAAATTTTGTTTCGTGGTGTCGAGAACACACCTGGAATGTGGTGGCAGTAAGATGGAGCTGTTCACCCGAAAATCCATACAGCTGTTAAAGAAAGAATAATTTCGTTAGCCGTCACATTTCCCTGACCTGACGGCCCCAGATTTCTTCTTATTGGGAGTGTTTGTTGATAAATCTCGAACTGCTGAGCTGAAAGACAATATTCATCAGAAAATTCAAACGATAACAGAGTCACTTTGCAAGCAGTAATGGAGAGTGTCATGGAGAGACATCGCATTTGCCCAACGATGGGCATGGTGGTCCATCGATGGTCCATGATGGGTAATTTGAAAAATATACCAAAACTTTAATTGAAACTCGTATTTTGGACCGGAGGATCAATTTCACGGGCGGAAAGGCCCTGAGAAGGTCTGACCATCGATGGGCCATCTGTTCTCTCAATGGTTCATCATGGGCACTCTCAAAAAAGTTACAAAACAAATTTTTTTCACAGTTTTTTTTTTATTTCACTTAAAAAAATAGGTGACGAAAGTTGTCTCTCAACAAACTTCCAGCGACAAAGTTGCTCAGTATTGTATGGAGATTATTTTGGAAAAGTTTCAGATTAAAAAAATGATAACTTTGCAAGTTATGAGCATTTATTTACTGACGCACCTGGCGGCGGCGCAATAAATCAGTCTCTACAAAGAATGAACCTCAATTAAAGGTTAGTTTTTTTCCTGAAAATGTTCATGGCCGCCCTATGAGTTGCGTAATGGTGGGCACACATGCCCAGTGTCCCCAGCAATGACTACTGAACATTGTACAAGAACTTCTTGGTCCAAAACAATCCAAAAATGAAGATATTAACATCGTTGTATGCGTTCTTCCCTCCGCTTATACGATTTTCGAGTATCGGTGAAATGAGAAAATGGCGGATAACTTAAAAACCGTACATAGGATTTTGTTCCGCCCATAAGGACTTTTGTTCAGGATGTCAAAAGCTAGCTCCCTGCAAAAAATGGCACAATTTCGATGAAACCCATTTTACATTGAAATACTGCGGGGTCCTTTCTTGAGCACTGCCTTCCCCTTCTTCTAAAATGCTGCAATTTTTGCAGGTGCATACCATTATCAAGTGTAACACAGTGAGAGGGTATCTGGGCCTCTACGCTTAGGTTGAGGTTTTTGAACCACCCTAATGGTCATGGTTGATTTTCTCACGGGTGAATGAGTTTTAAATTACCAACTGTACCAAATCAACATTGTTGAAAAAGTGAATGAGTTCAAACAACCATTCCTGATATTTGGAATGCTGATTTGATTGCAAAGGTTTTATTTTGTTCATATTAAATATTTGATCATGTATACATACAGGGTGTCAATTTGAAAACTTTCAATGCGAATATCTCTGAAAATAAAGGAGTTATAAAAGCGCAATTTGGTACAAATGTTATACAGGTAGGGAGAACTGGAACCACTATATTTTGGTTATGGGGTGAGTGACCCCTTGGGTCCCATTCACTCTAACCTTAAAATTTTAAATGGCATCACCCCTTTTGTGATCCCTTAAATTAAACCTTTTTTCGAGTAGTATTCACCAGTACAAGAATGTTTTTAAAATATAATACAGGGACGAACAAAAAGCATAAATTAAAGAAAATCTGATTCTATGAATTGCAATTTTATTTAATTAGATTCTTATAATGCATTCCATTTTGGGCTACAAAAAAGGATAATAATTTTTTTTTCTCCAAATACTCGAACCAGTGGGTCAGGTTTCAACAAATAACAATCAATTGTTTTCAGGTGTGTTAGATTGTACATCAGACGATCGAAGTGAAATAATTTCAGACGAATTCACTATTTAATTTTCTTCTTTATCCGGTATTAGACATGGTTTACAGTATGGCTGAAAGAATTGCGATTTAGACACCTGACTGAAATAGGTGATTGTTATTTGTTGAAACCGGACCCACTGCTTCGAGTATTTGGAGCAAAACATTTTATTATCCTTTTTTGTAGCCCAAAATGGAATGAATTATAAGAATCCAATTAAATAAAATAGCAATTCATAGAAACAGAATTTATTTTAATTATACTTTTTTGTTCGGCCCTGTATTAAATTTAAAAAAAAATCTTGTGTTGGTGAATACTACTCAAAAAACGTTTAATTTAAGGAATCACAAAAGGGGTGTTGCCATTTAAAATTTTGGGGCTAGGGTGAATGGGGCCCAAGGGGTCACTCACCCCATAACCAAAATATGGTGGTTCTAGTTCCCCCTACCTGTATAACATTTGTACCAAATTGTGTTTTTCTAACTCTTTTAGTTTCACAGATATTCGCATTGAAAGTTTTCAAATTGACACCCTGTATATGAATTTGCTGATTGTTTTTCTCTTTCCCATTACACCATGGAAACAAAGTCACATTTTCTCATGTGTTACAAATATAAAGTTCACGAGAAAGTAACAGGTTTTCTATGATACATTTAAACTGAAAATATCTGATCAAAAATGTTGTCAAGTCGTTAGCTATCCATAGACGCGTTTCGAGATTTACCTCTCATCAGTTCAGCTGTGCTTAATATTATTTATTGTTTTTTTAACAGTCAAGATTTATACAGTGCGAGTCTCTAACTTGGAATAAATTCAGTAAATCAAACAAAGTTTATTTTTCGGAAATATGCTCGGACATGTCGATTAGTATTTTAAATTGCGCTCTTTTTGTTGTAATAAAATTTTATACAGCGTGTCCCAAATTTGAGATATGACGTCATCGACTATTTTTTTTAATAGCAACCCTAATTTTTTTATCACTATTTTTAAAGAGTATATCAAGTTACACATGTGTGCCAAATTTCAAATTTTTATTTCCTGTCATTTAGAAGATATTTAACAAACAGTATCAAATTTGAAAAATGAATTCAACTTAATAGTCTTTCTTCAATAAATGCTCAAAATGTTGTCCATTTTCTAACTGACAATACCCTAAACGGAACTGAAACTCGTTTTGAACATTTCTAATTACTTCGGGGGAAATTAGTCTACACTCCTGTCTTATTCGTTCTTTCAACTCCTCAAGATTTAGCGGTTTGGTCTTAAAAACTTTGCTTTTCAAGTACCCCCATAAGAAAAAGTCCATAGGTGTTAAATCCGGAGACCTGGGTGGCCATTCAACTGGTCCTCTTCTGCCAATCCATCTTCGTGGAAATACATTATCCAGGTACTCACGGACACGCCTTGCAAAATGAGGAGGCGCACCGTCCTGTTGAAACCACATGTTTCTATTCGGGACGTCAGCTTCTACAGGGCAAGGAAACAAAATAGCCAAACTCGGAATTAGCTCTTCCTCCAAGAATTGTAAATATCCCGCTCCATTGAGATTATTTGGAAAGAAAATTGGTCCTAAAATTCGATCACCAACAATCCCTGCCCAAACATTAACTTTTTCTGGATATTGAGTGTGGCCTTCCCTCATCCAGTGTGGGTTCTTGTCTGCCCAATAACGGCAATTTTGACGATTTACCTCACCATTTAACATAAACGTTGATTCATCGGAAAACAATATATTTTCTATTTTTAGAACATTTCTATCTAGTAGATCCATCATTTTTTCGCAAAACTGAAGTCTTCTATCCGGATCATCTTCGGTGAGTTCCTGGAGGATTGTCATTTTATAAGGATGAAATGTTTGCTCTCTAAGGATTCTTGACACTGAAGACTGGCTAATTTTGATTTCCGTAGCCATCTGCCTAGAGGAGACATGATGATTTTCCTGAACAGAGAGAAGTACATCAATTTTGACCTCTTCACTCAGCGCATTCTGACGATGATTATTCGTTTTTCTTAAATGCCCATTTTCCCGAAACTGACTTTCAATCTTGCTTACGGTACTTTGAGATATGGCTGGTAAGTCAGGATACTTCTCTCTAAATAAATAAATAACTTCATTTTGTGTTCTTGTCCTATCTCCATAGCCAATCATCATTAAAATTTCGATTTTGTGGGTTTCAGTTAAGTACGGCATGTTTGTATAATTTTTCGACCAACGGTGAACAACAGTCAACACAACAATGTAACGACTAATACTCTCCTCACTCGAATATGCGTGGAATGCGATGCTACACTTCTTACTTGTTTTTATAACTAAACGTCAAAATGATAAACGTCAGTTTGAAAAAAAAAATGACAAACCAGCACGTTTTGGCATTCCACTTTTAAAATGCATAAAAATTCGATTAAGGTGATTTGATTTCTTCATTCGACAAATTTGATAATGTTTGTTAAATATCTTCTAAATGACAGGGAAAAAAAATTTGAAATTTGGCACACATGTGTAACTTGATATACTCTTTAAGAATAGTGATAAAAAAATTAGGGTTGCTATTAAAAAAAATAGTCAATGACGTCATATCTCAAATTTGGGACACGCTGTATAAAATTTTATTACATCATAAAGAGCGCAATTTAAAATACTAATCGATGTGTCTGAGCATATTTCCGAAGAATAAACATTCTTTGATTTACTGAATTTATTCCAAGTTGGAGACTCGCACTGTATATAGATTTTTTCGATTAATTGGTTTTTACGCGGGATCCTGAGATCTTCGGGTGTTACGACCAGGGAGAGTTTTGATCGGCATGACTTTGTGAATATTTTTCAGTTGGTTTCAAGGAGATTGACTGAAAGCCTATCAAAAACTGCGGGGTCCTTTGAAAACTAATGCTAACAAAAACTCATGTTCTTGTGAGACATGAAAGCAAAATACAGCCTTCATATTAATCTATTGTACCATGGTAATTTTTCTTTCAGTAAATTTGGAAAAGTTTTATTTATTTTACGAGTAACACTCTCTCGCCGCTATCATATCGAAAAAACATTTCACACTATTGTCATTTAGCGGGTCAAAGTATTTTAAATTCATTTATTTTTATATATAATTCCATACATTAGGTTTAGGCGATCTATTCCCATAGTGCTTATAGTCGAAACTCTAAGGTTAAAATGTGTTTAATTTCACAAGGATATTCATGTATTCTATTAAATTAATTCGTTGAAATATTATATAACACGAAATTGATTAATATGGTTAATGCTGGGAGCATTGCTTCTACATTTAATATAGTTCGGTTATAAGCTGTCATAGACGTAAATTAAGAATTTCTGTTTGATGTTGGAAACTTAATTATAATGATGTAAATAAGAGCAATTTCCGAAGAAACTATCATTCAATGTAAAATCTTTATACCCGATGAAATTAATTGGATTTAGTTCCTCGCATCTGCCTAAAGGTAAACCTATTTACACTAACCACTGCTTTTGTTTCGAATTTGAGTAGAGACATCAGTTGCTGGAACGATTTATTGTGGAAATGTACCTTTATGTGAGCGTTATGGAAAGGGACGTGGAGGAGGTTGCACGTTTGCGTTCAATTATTGTTATTACCTCAGGTATATTTACAAAGAAGGGGGGATTGTGGAGGGCGGCTATTGTCCCCGTGATTGTAGGGTTGAAATTGTCGGTCAGAATCGATTACTGATTAAGTGAGTTATTTATATGCTGTATTCAAATAAATTATCGGAGCACCATTAGATCCTGAAACTCGTGCATAAATTGCGGTCAGACTTCACGAATGTGTGATGTCACACACTCATAAATTTATCTATTGTAACCAGGTAGCCCTTTGTCGGAATGAGTTCAGTATTGAGCTTGTTAGTGATTTACAAACAATATTTACAAGAGTGGGTAGTGTGTGGTGTGAGGGGCGCTCTTATAATTAATGACGACGGCAACATCCGTACCAAGGAATGACAATGCCTGTAGACGGGTCCATAAGACGAACGGCGAATGACGGGGGTGTCCCATCTTTGAATCCCAGCATCCAACAATAGCCCCATAGCGTACGTGGGCGGTATAGGAATTACACTAAAGTGTTGAAAGAATCAATCATCGATGCGCGAGGAACGCAGGCTATCATTAATACGTCATCGGCGAAGCCTCGTTCCCCATGCGAGTATCGTTTCAGTTAAACAAATCTGTGGCTAATTCGATTGGTTAGGTTAGGTTTGCGCTCGGAACAAAACATAGCGCCGCATTGCACCGCAATACTTCATGTCTGGGGCATTGACAAACTGGATGCTATTAGCCCCGAGAAATTCTTATTGCAAATCTCCAATAGCTTTTTCCGCTTTCTATGGCTGCGTTAACGGCCGCGTCCTCGTGCAGGTTCCAGGACCCAGTTTTGTAACTGTAATTCAAAATATATCGTTGTTTGTATCGTAATATAGTTGGTTTCCAGATCGTCCCACACGACAAATCATTAAGCGGCAAGAGAAACCATGTCGGCGGTGAGGTCCGGCGTCTGCTCAACGTGTGCAGTCAGCTCATGGCCAGATTCCCCTATCCTCCCGGTCCGCGGTTATAAGACCGCTGCCGCCGCGGGCTACATTGGCCCTCTTGCGCCCCAGAGTGCTCCGATCGGGGGCTAACCTAGCCCCGAGCCAAATTCGCACCTGGCCGTACCTGGGGAAACCATTCCAACCTCCGCCCTCATCCTACAAGAGCTAGTACGCCTCCCGTAAGTAACATGTGCAACCACACTCACGTGACGACCAATGCACCTGAGAGAGACGGAGATATGTGGGTGTCAGAAGTGCATATTTTATTACTTATTGGCAGCGTGAGTTAAAGAGAGCGCGACTATGTAATCAAATACATAAAAATACTTTCCGTATCGAGATATGATAGATGCTGTCCCTGTGTTCCGCTATCTACCGTCCTCTTAGTCGCATCCCTGAACAAATACTTCATAATTAATGCACATGGGTGTACAAATATGACACTAGACGCGTCCTAAACAAACCTTTCTCACGTACCCACTAACTAATGATACGCCCAATAAACTTGTACTTAAACAGAAAACTTTGCGCTCCATTTGTACACATTTGTGCTTGAATACGGACGGCGCGTCCTGCTGCCAACACGCGACGCCGCCGTAGAGGATCTTTCGGACTTTAAACGGACGTCGCCGCTCAACGAAGACTAGAAATCGAGATCGCAAGGCAAATCTGTGCTTCTTGCATGCAAATTAGTTGGATTCAATAAAAACCTGACGATCCGATCAAACTAAAAAAAAATATTTATGGTTTTTATTTTCTCGAAAATTGCCTTTGATTTCCTAGACAAACTTGTTATTACATCTCATTAAGACCTACCAAAAATTGCACTTGATAAAAATCTGAAAAATCTAATTTCTTAATAACTATCCTAGACCCTGATGAGTACAGTCAGAGAAAATACAAATGCGAAACTCGCTCGGCGAGGAAATGCTGCCGCATGTCGGTGCTTAGTTCGGTCGAAACCCGTCCTCACTTAAAATACAATTATGAGGTAATAAAATTTACAAGCCTAGTTCACTTCTCGCCCTTAAGTAACCGACTGACAGAAAATTTTATTTCGTTATATGATTTCTATCAGTTATGGCATTAACTGATAGAAATCATTTGTGATTTTTTCATCTTTCAAAAATTCGAATAACTGAAATGTTTATTTTGATATTTTTTTAATATATTTATCAACAATTGAACAGTAATTTGATATAAAATTATTGGTAATATTTTAGTAGTAATTTTCTCTTCAGTTTCGTATAAATATGTTACCCAATTTTTGCCAAGATATGACCTTGAAACCCTCGAAAAATAAGATTTTATTTTTTTAATCACTAAAAATTATTATAATAATCTGAAAAATTCACATATATTTTTTACCCAAATAAAAGTTTATTTAGGATATTATTTTTTTTATGTTTAACCATTTTTTTTTCGCCACCTTGAAAAAATTTACTTAATTTGGTATTTGGGATAAAAATATTTATGATTTTTTTCAGATTTTTATAGTGGTTAAAAACAAAAACCCATTTTTCGAGGGTTTCATGGTCATATCTTGACAAAAAATTGGGTTGTTTATACGAAACTGAAAAAAAATTAATACTGAAATTCTAATAATAATTTTACATAAAATGACTGTTCAACTGTTAATAAATATACAAAAAATATCGTAAAAATATTAGTTATTCGAATTTTTGAAGTTGTCACACCAAACGTTGGAAGATGAAAAATGTCACATAGATGGTATTTATTGATAGCAAGCATATGACGAAATAAAATTTTAAATTACACTTTTTCAAAACTTCTAAGCATTTTTTTCGGGCCAATTTTTTTAGTACTCTTAAAACTCTTTGGCATTTTTTCCGAGACAATTTTTTCCAGTACTCTTTTTGGCATTTTGTTCAGGACAATTTTTTCCAGTACTCTTTTTGGCATTTTTTTTAGTTCACTTTTTCAAGACTTTTTAGCATTTTTTTGGGACAATTTTTTTTAGTACTCTTTTTCAAGACTCTTTTTGGTATTTTTTTCAAGACAATTTTTTTCAGTACTGTTTTTGGCATTTTTTTTTCGGGACAATGTTTGGAATGCGGTGTTGCCAAGTGTACATTTTAGTGGCGTATTCATACTCTCAAAAGTTCAAAAGAATCGATAAAAAAAGAAGATTTGTAGGAATTATCATTTCGCCCAATTTGAAATTCAGGCGCGCTGTATCAATTCAAAAGCGCTTGGAGCGCGCAGCTGGATGCTTTGGCAAAACCTTCGAAAACGACCTCTTCGGAGGGGATTTCTCCGGGCTATGAAATATTGTTTTCTTATTCTTAAGGCTTTAAGTCAACATATTAAAAAACAAAAAACAAAAATCGATTTCTTGAAAATTCTGGAGTGGCCTTATCCGCTTGAAGCGCGTAGCAGTATGCCTTTGCAAAACTTTCGAAAATGACCCCTTTGAGATTTCTCCGGGCTATGAAATATATTTTTTATTATTCTTAAGGCTCTAAGGCAACATATTACCAAAAAAAAAATTATTTCTGGAGTGGCCCTACCCCTTAAGGACTTGTTTGAAATATTTAACACTAAAATTTTAATCAATAGCTCAAATACAGGGTACAAATTA
The DNA here is from genome assembly GCA_910593695.2 of Ocypus olens. Classification (NCBI taxonomy): domain Eukaryota; kingdom Metazoa; phylum Arthropoda; class Insecta; order Coleoptera; family Staphylinidae; genus Ocypus; species Ocypus olens. The sequence continues at coordinate 18,579,339 of OU343057.1, forward strand.
TATAGAGCTTATATATATATATATATATATATAATATTCTATTCTTGATTCAACTTCTCAATAAATGCTCTGTTTTTGACAATGTTTTAAAAATTAAGCAAGTGGAATACATTCTATAAAGGAATTTATTTTGGTAAAAAAATATTCATCGTATAGCAGTTTTTTTAGAAATACTGATTAAATGTTTTCTCTTTTTTTTTGCGAGAATATTTCGAGCCCAGGCCCGCGATGGTGTCCATACGCCACTGGTGGTTGTATTAGATTAGATTAGATTAAACGGGGTCGATTGGCTGGGGAAATCCTTGCAGCACTGCGTCCTTTGTACTCATACTCTACTGTTAGTTGTTTCCCTGGAATTCAACTTCATTTAATTTCCTGAGAGGCAATACCTTAATCCGTTCTGGCGTTATCGTCATTCCTCCGGTTAAAGCCAGTCTGGTGGTAGCTAATACTTCACGCTTGCATAGAATGTGTTCGGCCGTTTCTTGTGCCAATCCACATAGCCTACAAATAGTGTTGTCCACTTTACCCATTGAAGATGATTAAAGTTGTATCATGAAGGAGTTAATTAGAAGGTTTGAGAAGATAGAAGATTTTTATTAACAATCTTATGAAAGCTCACTCGCTAATTTAGATGTTGCGAATTGTTGGGATACGGGAGTTGTAGAATTGGGCATAACTACAGTCAGACCAATCCACTTAGCCTACAAGTAGTGCTGTCCGCTTTGCCCATTGAAGATGATTAAAGTTGTATCATGAAGGAGTTGATTAGAAGATTTGAGAAGATAGAAGATTTTGATTAACAATCTTATGAAAGCTCGCTCGCTAACTTAGATGTTGCGAATTGTTGGGATACGGGAGTTGTAGAATTGGGCATAACCACATTCAAACCAATCCACATAGCCTACAAGTAGTGCTGTCCGCTTTGCCCATTGAAGATGATTAAAGTTGTATCATGAAGGAGTTGATTAGAAGATTTGAGAAGATAGAAGATTTTGATTAACAATCTTATGAAAGCTCGCTCGCTAATTTAGATGTTGCGAATTGTTGGGATACGGGAGTTGTAGAATTGGGCATAACCACATTCAAACCAATCCACATAGCCTACAAGTAGTGCTGTCCGCTTTGCCCATTGAAGATGATTAAAGTTGTATCATGAAGGAGTTGATTAGAAGATTTGAGAAGATAGAAGATTTTGATTAACAATCTTATGAAAGCTCGCTCGCTAACTTAGATGTTGCGAATTGTTGGGATACGGGAGTTGTAGAATTGGGTATAACCACATTCAAACCAATCCACATAGCCTACAAGTAGTGCTGTCCGCTTTGCCCATTGAAGATGATTAAAGTTGTATCATGAAGGAGTTGATTAGAAGATTTGAGAAGATAGAAGATTTTGATTAACAATCTTATGAAAGCTCGCTCGCTAACTTAGATGTTGCGAATTGTTGGGATACGGGAGTTGTAGAATTGGGCATAACCACATTAAAACCAATCCACATAGCCTACAAGTAGTGCTGTCCGCTTTGCCCATTGGAGATGATTAAAGTTGTATCATGAAGGAGTTGATTAGAAGATTTGAGAAGATAGAAGATTTTGATTAACAATCTTATGAAAGCTCGCTCGCTAATTTAGATGTTGCGAATTGTTGGGATACGGGAGTTGTAGAATTGGGCATAACCACATTCAAACCAATCCACATAGCCTACAAGTAGTGCTGTCCGCTTTGCCCATTGAAGATGATTAAAGTTGTATCATGAAGGAGTTGATTAGAAGGTTTGAGAAGATAGAAGACTTTAATTAACAATCTTATGAAAGCTAGCTCGCTAACTTAGATGTTGTGAATTGTTAGGATACGGGAGTTAGTAGAATTGGGCATAACCACAGTCAAATAGTGGGAGGCAGATCAGTTTATATATTTTGACTGCATTTTCCTTAAAATTGCCAGTGTTCCAATGCGTTAAGCTTCTAAATAGTTTTATGCTGGTTCTAATTTTAGCTTTGTGTTTTTTTCAAATTGAGTTTTAGATCTATGGGTATGCCTAGGTATTTGGTAAATCAAAAAATTGTCGCCCTTGGCGAATCAAGTTTTTGTCGTCCTTTTCTGCAATTGTAAGGAAGGACAACAGATTACAAGCGGTATCAATGGGGGGTTACCGGGCTATAGCCCCCCCCCCCTCCATCCAAGTGCTAAAATGGTAACTTTATAGTTTTATTTGGATTTTAATATCTTAATTACAGTGAAAAACACCGCATAATAAAAATATTAAAATGATAATGGGTAATCCGAAGCAAATTTTTCAAAAGAAACAGGGTATTAGTCACTTATTTTCAACATAATGGTAATTCTTGGCTGCGCTACTGCAAAAGATAGACCGTATCGAGAACGCCGCCCTTTTGGAATTGCCGCCTCCACGTTTCACCCCATGCGCCAACTCTGGTCGTGATTTGTGGGGATTCCCCCGCTTTATTTTTTCTCAAAAATTGCATTTTAAATGATTTCTTAAAAAAACTGCTTTACGATCTACACCACTGTAATGATTTCATTGTGCACTTATGAGTACATACTTTTTATCATCAAAAGAATGAGAGATAACTCAAAAGAATGTTTTGATATTTTACATAAATATTAAAGTTCTGATATTAGTAGGTAACTAGTTTTTCCTAGGCTTAAGTTCGATGTATGTGAAATTGTGTTCTTTATGAAAAAATTGTGAAATGTAAATATGTAAGAAAAGTAACTGATGACGAACGACGGCTCCGCTGCGCTGCGCCGTCGTCCAGCGGGGCCCATCAAAATTAAGCGATTAAATTAGTAACGGACGACGGCACAGCGTGTCCCATTCAAATCACATTTTGGCCGCATACTGATGTTGATTTGCGTCTAATAGCAACTATTATAATGAATTAAGCAAAGTAAGTGGTGGCTGCGCTGCGCCATCAATGAAAACCATATTTTTTTTCTAAATTAATTTAAATTTTTCATTTTTTATTTTTAATTTTTAATTTTCATTTTTAATTTTCAATTTTTTATTTTTCATTTTTCATTTTTCAATTTTAATTTTTAATTTTTAATTTTTAATTTTTAATTTTTAATTTTTAATTTTTAATTTTTAATTTTTAATTTTTAATTTTTAATTTTTAATTTTTAATTTTTAATTTTTAATTTTTAATTTTTAATTTTTAATTTTTAATTTTTAATTTTTAATTTTTAATTTTTAATTTTTAATTTTTAATTTTTAATTTTTAATTTTTAATTTTTAATTTTTAATTGATTGATGGTTGAGGCGTTAACTTCGTGATACATTTTGGAACTTTAAATAAAACAGTTTCTTTGTTAATATCACACTTTATTGTTTAGTGACTCGAGTTTCGATCATAAGCTGATCATTTTCAAACTTAAAGTAAATTAAATTACAATAAACACACGTATTTATGCGGAATGGAATAAGGAGGAGAATACTAGGTCGACCTGGTCGTTAATTATGGGGAAGTCCGGATTACGCTTCGCTTTGTGGATTTCTAGGGATTCGAGTAGGTCCATTTTCGGGCCTTTTTCTGCGAAGTGGATTATTTCAAGTACATCATCTTCAAAAGTATGTCGGTTCTCAATTAGGTGGTTCAGACAGACAATTAAATAACTTCTTAAATTTCATAAACACAATACACCCAAAGATTAAATTCACAGTAGAAACGGAACAAAACAAAAATATTAAATTTCTTGACCTTTCAATTACAAATATTGACAAACAATTTAATTTTGAAATATATAGAAAACCAACTTTCACCGACTCACTAATACCATCCAACTCAAGACACCCCCTCAATCACAAACTAGCTGCATTTAACTCAATGATCCATAGAGCACTTACGTTACCCTTATCAGCAACCAGCTATAAGAACGAAATACAAACGATTTACAGCTTAGCACATAATAATGGCTATACAAACAAAACAATAGATAACTTAATTAAAAGACAACGTAACAATAACCTCAGTAAAACTTTATACGCAGGGCCAAAAATAGATAATAAAACTTACAGGTCATTAACATTTTTTGGTGAAGTTAGCCAAAAAATACGCAATATTCTAAAAAAACATGATATCAATGTAGCATTTAAAACAACGAACCAAATTTGTAACTCTATTTTTAATTCCAAAACTCCGATAGATAAATTAGAAAGATCAGGCATTTATAAACTAACATGCAAAGATTGTAAAGGAGTGTACATAGGGCAATCTGGTCGTAACTTTAAAATCAGATTAAAAGAACATTTAAGATCCTTCCGATTACACCAAAATAATTCAACATTCGCGAACCACCTAATTGAGAACCGACATACTTTTGAAGATGATGTACTTGAAATAATCCACTTCGCAGAAAAAGGCCCGAAAATGGACCTACTCGAATCCCTAGAAATCCACAAAGCGAAGCGTAATCCGGACTTCCCCATAATTAACGACCAGGTCGACCTAGTATTCTCCTCCTTATTCCATTCCGCATAAATACGTGTGTTTATTGTAATTTAATTTACTTTAAGTTTGAAAATGATCAGCTTATGATCGAAACTCGAGTCACTAAACAATAAAGTGTGATATTAACAAAGAAACTGTTTTATTTAAAGTTTTAATTTTTAATTTTTAATTTTTAATTTTTAATTTTTAATTTTTAATTTTTAATTTTTATTTTTATTGCTTTTATTTTTTTTAAAGCCAGTTGTATCCTCTGCGATTCCTGAAAATTTCGGCATTCCGACTTGGAAAGAGAAAAAACTGTTCTTAAAAAATAACGAACCCAGGGGATGCAAATGGCGCGTAGGGGTAGTTCCAAAAATTTTGAAAAATATCTTCTGCCATCTCTGAAAGTTTCAATTCGTCCTTAAAAGAAGAAAAACGAACCCAATGGGTGTAAATGGTGCATAGGGGTAGTTTCAAAAATGTTGAAAAAATATCTTCTGCCATTCCTGATAATATCAGTTTTTCGACTTTAAAAGAAAAAAAAATCGTCCTTAAAAGAAAAACGAACCCAGGGGTGCAAATGGAGCGTAGGGGTAGTTCAAAAAATTTAGACAAAATATCTTCTGTCATCCCTGAAAGTTTCAGCTTTTCGACTTGAAAGAAAGAAAAAATCGTCCCTAAAAGAAGAAAAACAAACCCAGGGGGTGCAAATGGAGCGTAGGGGTAGTTCAAAAAATTTTGACAAAATATCTTCTGCCATCCCTGAAAGTTTCAGTTTTCCGACTTAAAAGAAAAAAAATCGTCCCTAAAAGAAGAAAAACGAACCCAGGGGGTGCAAATGGAGCATAGGGATGGTTCCAAAAATTTTGAAAAAGTTTCTGCTGCCATCCCCGAAAATTTCAGCTTTTCGACTTTAAAAGAAAAAAATACGTCTTTAAAAGAAGAGAAACGAACCTAGAGGGTGCAAATGGCACATAGGGGTGATTCCAAAAATTCTCAATGAAAGCCAGTCATCCCTTCTGTCATCCCTGAAAGTTTCAGCTTTTCGACTTGAAAAGAAAAAAATACGTCCTTAAAAGAAGAAAACCGAACCCAGAGGGTGCAAATGGCGCGTAGGGATGGTTCCAAAAAATTTGAAAAAATCCCCAATGAAAGCCAGTCATCGCTTCTGTCATCCCTGAAAGTTTTAGCTTTTCGGCTTGAAAAGAAAGAAAATACGTCCTTAAAAGAAGAAAACCGAACCACCCCCTGGGTTGGTGGCGCTAGCGGCGCGTAGGGGGGTTGCAAATTTTACCGAATAAGGCCCCGATAAGGGGTGAGGTTTAACCCTACCCCCCTCGTTTTAAGGGTGAGTTTCGGGGGACGCGTTTTTCAAAATCCTCCTCATATTTTTGGGCGAATTTTTTGTGCCGGTCGGCCGCCGCCCCTTTATAGCGGTTTTTTCTGGGCTGTCAAGCATTTCTAACTCAATTAGTATATATAATTTTGAGTGACATTCCGTTGTGATTTGTTTTGATTTTAGCTGAAATTTCACTTTTTTCCAATATTTGTTCCAAAAAAATAATATTTTCCAGTTTTCAGTTGAATAACTCAAAAGCCATCTTCAGAATCATTTGATATTTTGCTTGAAAATTAAAGTCCTGATATTGATAAATAATATTAAGTGATAGTCCGTTGTGATTTGTTTTTGATTTTAGCCGAAATTTCACTTTTCGCAATATTTGTTCCAAAAAACCGATATTTTCGAGTTGTCAGTTGAATAACTCAAAAACCATCTGCATAATGTTTTGATCTTCTGCATGTATATTAAAGCCTAGGTATTAATAAGTGATTTTTGCAGTTTTTAAATTTCAGCTATTTCAAAGAAGAAAGTATGTTGACAATCCAATTTCAACATTTTGAAAAGAAATCGATTTTTCTGACGGCCGAAGCGGCTAAACTAAAATTCCAAATTGAATCTGCACTTTCGCAAAAAAACATGAAAAACTGGTTCTTATTTGTTCTCACAAATTGCATTTGTAATGATTTCCTGAAATAACTGCTTGTACTATACGTTACAGGAAAGATTTCATCAAGACCTTAAATGCACTTGTGCCAGAAGAAATTTCAATTTCAAGCCCGTTGGGCGCTCGGAATGAATATTCTAAAATGTTTAAATCCATTAAAACAACTTTTCTAATATTTATCCTAGACCTTTATGTATACATGATATTTGAATCGTAAGGACGAGAGAAACCGATTGCAGTGTTGAAATTTAGAAAAAAAATACGATTTTTCGGACTTTGAACGGCCGCCGACGGCGGCGCTCTGGAACGATTGCGAAATTACAGTGGGAGGCTCGAGGTAATCATATGTATCATGCATCTACGTACGGTAATAATTTGTAATAATTTCCTGAAAGCGTAGGATCTCCGCTATATTACACATTTTAAACAAGCAAATTTGATAGAATTAGATGCCAATGAATATGCCATTATTTACTTCAATCCACTTTATTTGAAACTCATGATCAATAAAATGCACTCATGCAACATTACTCAGATCCGGCAGAATTGAAACATTGAACTCGTACTTTTTGTTCGCTTAGAGAAATCCTAGATAAGCAAACTGAATTTTCATTAAAATTGAGTAAAATCAATGTTTGAAGAGATGGGAATGTTATGGCTGATAAACACGGATGGTCCTGGTCGTCCAATCAAATACAGACCTGACCCAACGTGGTTGCATTATTATAACGTAGTCGATGGTAAATCAATTTCCGAACATTTCATTATAAAGCAAAATTCTTGACAGGCTTTTATGAAATACTTAGCCCCGGACAAATTTGTATTGCCGCTAAGAGAATAACGTGGTTACACAATCAATCTTGCTTAGTTTTAAGGCTATATGAAATGTATAATTATTGAGGATGGTAATAGGTAATAGATATTAATTGTACCGAATAAAAAAAACTCAGTTTCGATTCTGAATGTTTAAAATTCTCAACTAATTCGGGTTTATTAGAGCAAAATGCTCTACTAAGGTGAAACATTCAGGATCTGGACTGAGTTTTTATTTGGTAGAATTAATATCTAATTATCCTTAATAATATAAGTTACCAATACGTACATTTTAAAACAATTAATTGCATTCTAAGTTGAACCTCGTCATAATTGCGTCTGTGACGCGCCAGTTAGTATTCGACGACTGTGTGCAGAACTTAGTTTGGTGAACCTATGCCCCCACAATGAAACAAATCACTCTAAATATTACCTAAAATGTTTTAGGAGCTCCTGCAGTGGCAGCGCATGCTGAAAAGAGTCAATCACCTACTTTTGTTTCGGTGCAAAAATAATTGGAATTTGTTGTTCAGTGTAATTCATGCCAAATCAATGCAAATAGTTGTGATTAGAACAGTAATTATGGATTACTACGTAGTAACGGTCGTAACCATCCTCTTCAATGCATGACTAGTTATTCAAATTAAATCTCATTTGATTTAAACTTAATATTACGCGCTTAAAAATATATAACTAGTTAATTATAAATAAAAAGATTGTTCGATTCTATTGGATTAACATTAGTTAAAAAACTAAAATAATTAACACATTGTCGTATCAATCAAACAACCACATTTTAATAAAATTTCACGTTAGTGTTTAGTAAGAATTCAGTCATACGTATATTCGATTCCTGGCACGTGTTTCGAATCATTCGACTGATTTTCAAAGTAGAAGAAAAATGAGTTATGGTTTTAATATCAGCTTCCTGACATGTGTTTCGAATTTTTAGTCTCCAAGCATTGCAAAAACTAAATTTTGGGCTAAAAAATTCTAAACACGTGCCAGGAAACCGATATTAAAAGAACGCATAGCATGACTTTTATTTCTAATCAACGACTTATCTACTTTATTTCCAATCACAGACCGGTAAAATCATATCTATTAATAAACACGGTGCATATTCATTAGTAAATCTTATATAATACTGAAAGACATGAAAAGTAATGATTCAGCAATGTTGTAGACTAACCATTAAAGAGGTCGTTGTTTCCTCGTCACCTGTTGATGAAATTGAAACTAGCAGTTAATTTGTCCTGTTGAGTTTTGACAGATGAATGAAAATGATAGATTTCCATAAATTGCACAGTGAATTTAATTTCGAGTGAAATCTGGTGATTACATGATTAAGAACGTTCGTTTTAAATGAGAAGGGTTTGTTTTGGAAGTTGAATAATTGTTTAGGTATTTGGAATCCGTCGCATAAAACTAATAGATTTGTCAGAAGCCGCTCGATAAGGCAATTTATAATTGCCGTCATCGGCGCATAAAGGCTGCCAATTTAAAAGTTATTAAATGACTTTGAGAGGTCAGACATTGAGCGCAAAAGAGAAAGAGTGTGTGGGCCGAAAAGGCGCCATGCCGTGTGGAACAGGTGATAATAAGTTGTGGCGATAGAATCGTTCGTTTCATACCTTCTGTAGACAAATATGTGTATCGTATCCTGCATATGGATTTCTTTTTCGGTTTGGAGTAGAGCTTACAGGAATGGGCATCTGTGAGAGATGAATGTCCATCTCATCAATATCTTGTTCTAGAATTTAGTTTCCAAATGATCTGCCAGACCGTGGCCGAGCCGCAAATGCCAATAGTTAGATAGCGGAATGCAACAATCCACTGATGCGACACTTCGAGGCACGAACCAATGTCAACTCGTCGTAAAATAATAATATGAGTACGTAATAAATGCGGGTTCAGAGTAATAAACAAGCTGGCATAAAGAAATGTTCGTTTATTTACATAATGCACCATATAATTACATAGTTTTCCATATGCCGCGTTTGCACTTCCAGGTTTAAATCTTCTTTAGTGTCTCGGGGCCATTGAGACACGAATTTAACAGACGTCTTTTCTTTTGTTAACTGAGCCCCCCTGGATTTTCGCAACCCCTTCGGCCACCCAGATAAATAAAACAGACAGAGATTTATTGTGATGTAACTTTTAAACGCCGGAGGGGTTTGCCCCCCTAATGATCTCCCAGTGTAGATATCAACGTCTAGCTGGCTCTCACTCTCAAAATATTTATTGTGTTACCCGATAGCTAATTAATTTGGCAATTAAACAACTGGCTCTAAAGATTTAATCTGCACTTTACGATTCGAAAACACGAATATCTCTCACTCTTTTGCGCTATTATATACCGCCACTTTTTGTTTAAATTGTAGATTTTATTAGATTTTATAATTGTTGGATTTTATTAGATATTCGTGTAGTCGGGTATTCAAATTAAACGAAGAATATCATATTCGCTGCGGTGTATTTCAAATTATGCTCGCTTTCATTGCAAATTCGTCTAAATACAAGTAATATGATGTTTTTCTAAATTATGTTAGAAAGTATCAACTAGACGACTTGTTACGTTTCAAGTCTCTCGTGGAAATCTGTAAGCACGAAACCATTAACATTTTTTTCAGTAATTTAATTTTTGGTAATGGAATTTTGGGAGATATTTAAATGATGGGCATATCAGATCGAGCGGGAAGGAATGCTTAATCAAGCGTAGTTGATTTGGCGTGGTCGCAAAAATTCTAGGTGGGTGTCCAATCGTCGATCTTATCTGTGTATCTTCGGCCGTTACTTAATCGTGTGAAGGGACACAAAAGAGGTGTTTACGCCAGGTTTACTATTTGTTCTTGGCGAGGCCCGGACGTTCCGTGTTTTATTTCATTATACGGCCCGCCCGATTTTTACGTGTCCTTCGAAGGGCAGACCACATACCTAGCATTATTTACCTGGTCAATTAATAAACCATCGATGGGCTATGCCGATAGTCCCAGATTTCACGTCGTTATCGCCTCGAATTCCTCCAAGTTCCATAAAGTCGGAGCGGTGGGAATAATATTAATCAAGGAGTTAATAGTCGTCCGTCAGGGGGCCTGTCAACGCATTTCTTTATTTCCAAAGGTGGCACCTACCGGCACCCCGCGCAACGAATTGGATAAGAGCTTCTCCGTTGTCTCAGAGAAGTGCTATTTATTCCTTATTTATCGCCTTGTAAACGAATGTTTTTTTTGTGTTGGAGTAGGCCATGAAATTTCCATTATTTGCTCATAACCGCCACTTTATTGTTGGTAAATATGGGTTGTTATATATCAATTTGCAGCTAATTTCCACCGAGCGGAGTCTCGACAAATTGATAAAAATGACACTTTTCGCATTGAAAGTTCGTGCTGCTGAAAATAAATAAATCGAGCCGTATTCCTCGTAGTGCATAGTGCACAAAATACATTCACTGCTCCTACGTTTTCCGTGTCAACGATTACTAAAGATATACGATTTTATTACTTATTACTTTTAACATAGTTAATTTATTGTGTATTGATTGATATTTCAAGTGATTAAACAAAACTAACAGTAAAAATAAACAAATGGAAAGATTGCAATTGGGAACAAAGATTCTGCGGCATAAATTAGAGCAGGGGTTCTTTTTCCTCTGCGACACACATAATATTTTAACACCAGCGACGCGACGCACTCATAAGAAACGCAATCCTTTCAAGTAGGTACACATTTTATTCAAATCAGAAAATTAAGAAGCATACATACCTTAGTACTAATTTTAAGTAACACACATTACAGTTTGAACACTAAAAATGGGTAAACTAGATAGATCTTAGTGCGACACTTGAGCATGGCGACTTCTATACTTGGACAAATTATGAATAAAGACTCTCATCCACATCAATCAATCTTGTTCTTTTTTTTTTATTGTATATTTTCAGTGCGGAGAATGCAGCTTCACACAAGTGACCAAACTATAGTCTGTTCACGGAGAAGAACCAGTCGATGTAAACAACAGCACGCGAGCGGTGCGTATGCACATTGGTCCGTCTGTTCAGTGATGTCTAATGAAGTGATCCTGCAGCTGGCGTGGCGTTGTTTACACCGATTACATCTTCTCCGTGAACATACTATAGGTAAAACCTAGTGTGACATTTCCGCACAGATTTTATGCAGGGTGTATTTGAAATAACGAACAGGCTCGTAACCACAAAGAGATTATATTATTTTTAAACAATATTCGCAATTATATTGTTTAATTATAAAGTTAATGAGTGAAAATACGCAACATGTTTGGGAGCTGTGGTAATGTGACCTATTTTTTAAACGGCATCGGTTTTAAATATAGAATTACAACAAGCGCGTAGGAAATATCTGAGTGCTCTTTAAGTGTCAATGACCTTGAGGACTGCTTATCTTTTACAAAAAAAAAAAAAAAACGTTGTGATAACACTTCAAATTTCGGAAGCAAGAAATGGTATCTCGCGTTTTAAATAAACAAACACACATTCCATGCAGACCTAATTAAATGAGAAAAGCATCGGTTCTCAAAATGTTTAAAAAACCTCGAAAAATTAGGAAAATTCAAATTTTTTTTTTCAAATAAATTTTGAAGGAAATGGGTTCACAAATATTTTGTGTATGTGCCCTTAAATGCCTGTTTGTTATTTCAAATACACCCTTTATATATGGACAAATTTTGAATAAACACTCTCACCAACATCGATCAATCTTGGTCTTTTTTGGATTTGATATTTTTTAGTGCAGAGAATACAGCCTCACATAAGTACGGAAGCAGCATAGTAAAAGCTTTATTTGATATCTCCGCACACCACCAGTAGCGTATTAAGAAAAATCACAAGGGAGGGGTGCATTATCATCGTAGTCAGTGTAGAAACACGCCGTAGCTGAAGGTCGTGGGTTCGAATTCCATTCGTAGCAAAAAAATGTCCATGCGAGTCCGTGGATGTGCAGTGATTGTTCCATTTTCAATTACGCCAATTTTTCAAATCATGCGCGTTTCCTCAACCCGAAATTCTTTCAACAATCCTTCCTTTAGAGCAAAATGGAAAAAATGCTGATGTCTGACAAGTCATAGACGATTTTGCAATGTAGATAACTGGATCATGTATTAATTTTGCAAGATGCCATGTTGACAGAAGTACACCCTGGTACAGTGGCATATGCAGAAAATTTTAAAGGAGTTTATTATTAAAAAGTATAATTACAATTAGAAAATACAAAAAAAAAACGTTTGGTTGTTTTTCAATAAAACAAGCAATTGTTAATTTTACAAATTATTCATTTAACTACGTTACAGAAAATACAGTATCGACTCTTGTTTTTTTTTTGTAACAGCACGCACGACAACTTACGTAATATATAAAATTATTGCTCGTAAATATATAATAATAATTCGGTTTGAATAAATAATAAACTTTGTTATTTTAGTATATGTACCAAAAAAAAAAAAATTCAAAATTTCTGATTTTAAATTATTTCTATTCTTAAAGCTAAAGATCTGGTTAAATGGGCAATGTTGTGCAGTTTTATATGCTGATTCAGATTATGTTGAGAAAAATTTCAAAATTCCGAGCAGTTTAGAAAATATTTAAAAAAAACTGAAAATCGCGATTTTCAAAAAAATCAAATATCTCAATAATTATTAAAAATGCGAAAAAAGTTTTAAATAAAAGTTACTTGGTTTAATTAGGCAAACATAGAAATCAAGTCAAAATAAAATTCAAGATGGCGGTTTCCGAGATATTAATACCAACTTTCCTATTTCAAATGGCCGCCATATTTGATTTTTACACGCATAAATAGACTTTTTTTTTCTCTTTTCAATGATGTACAACAACCTATGCCAAAATAAAAAATAATGGAAATATTAATTGTTGTAAGTTTAAAACAAGTAGTCATAAATAAAAATAAAACAAAATTTGTTATAACGACTAACTGTCATCTTACATTAGTTTATCAGTTGTATTAATAATTCATACATGTGTATTGTCTTAAGTTGTTGTAATATCGATAAATATTAATTACTTGAAATGGCGAATTATTCAATATCTGAACAATACGATATGTTTTGTAATTACATCAAGTGTTACAAAAACCCCCATCTTGCAGCACAAACATACCAAGCAAATTTTCCTGAAAGAAGACAGCCGGACATTAAGGTATTTAAAAGATTGGATGAAAATATGCAATTGTATGGAAGTTTAAAAAAACCTAAGAGAAATAGAAATATGATCGTTGATGATGAAGAATTAACATTGGCTTGTGTGGCAGCTAATCCGAACATTTCATGTCGGCAGATAGAAAATGAAGTTAACGTATCTAAGTCTAGAGCATCAACAATTTTAAAAAAGCACAAGTTTCACCCTTATAAATTGCACCTATCTCAGACTTTACAACCAAATGATAACATCCGTAGATTAACATTTTGCAGGTGGTTAATCAACAAAATTACGGAAAATGGTGATTTTATAAACACAATTTTATGGACTGACGAATCTTACTTTTCTAATTGTGGATTATTTAATCTTCATAACGAGCACTATTGGGCTCAAGAAAATCCACACATAGTTTTTCCACGGCGAAACCAATTACGGTTCGGCTTTAGTGTTTTTTGTGGCATAATGGGAAATCGTTTACTTGGTCCTATAATTTTTGATGGAACTCTAACTGCACAACGTTATTTGGAAATTCTTCAAACAACCTTAGAAGATTTATTGGATGATTTACCTTTGGCACAAAATATGCAAATATGGTACCAGCAAGATGGCGCTCCAGCACACAATGCCAGAGATGTAATTACTTATCTAAATGGACGTTTTAATAATAAAGTAATAGCGACTAATACACCTGTACGGTGGCCAGCCAGATCTGCAGACTTGATGCCTCTTGACTTTTATTTGTGGGGCACTTTAAAAAACAAAGTTTATGGAAGTAACTTCAATTATAACAATGTGGATGAACTTCGCGAAGCAGTGACAGAGGCAATAAACGGCATTAATCGCAACACATTGCGAAAAGTAACTGGCAGTGTTGTAAAACGCTGTCAATTGTGTTTGGCCAATAACGGTCAACATTTTGAGCATTTTTTATAATTTATTGTTATTTTACTACTTGGTTGTATTACCTCTTTTTGTTTTTAAAATAATTTAAAAAATTAAAATTTAAATTTAAACAATTAATATTTCCATTATTTTTTATTTTGACATAGGTTGTTGTACATCGTTGAAAAGAGAAAAAAAAAGTCTATTTATGCGTGTAAAAATCAAATATGGCGGCCATTTGAAATAAGAAAGTTGATATTAATATCTCGGAAACCGCCATCTTGAATTTTATTTTGACTTGATTTCTATATTTGCTTAATTAAACCAAGTAACTTTTATTTAAAACTTTTTTTCGTATCTTTAATAATTATTGAGATATTTGATTTTTTTGAAAATCGCGATTTTCAGTTTTTTTTTTAATATTTTCTAAACTGCTCGGAATTTTGAAAATTTCTCAACATAATCTGAATCAGCATAGAAAACTGCACAACATTGCCCATTTAACCAGATCTCTAGCTTTAAGAATAAGAAAGATACCCATGCAATCCTACTCTATTTAGGACACCCTGTATATGATAACAAGGGTATTTTTACCCCTCTTGAGAGTTTTTATATTACGCCAAAAAATTAGAGAAATTCTTTTTGTTCCATTCGAATACTTGGGCTGGATAAGGCACAGGAATAAGGGTGTTAGATAAGACTAGTTTTAATTAAATAAAACAATTAAGGTTTGTGTACAGATAAGGTGTATCTCGGTTTTATATAAAATTGTGTCCGCTAGATAAAATTTTGAATAGCTGTAATCTCCGTAAGACAACTTCAAGAGGTATTCGATTGCAGACTCAATAATTACTAGTGTCAGGGAATCGACTCTAACTGGATGACAAGGGTGGTTTTATCTCTGTTATCAGCAGCGGTGTGGTGAATTAATTAAGGGAGTTTCTGACACCATTAGTCACTTAGACCTCTCTTTGACTGCGTACAAATAGATAGACTCGCTGATTTACGGTTGTTGATGTTAGGTGCGGGGCAACGAGGTTTTCACGGCCCTCACATGGTCCTATCCCTTAGACAAATAAAACATGGAGGAATTAACCACTAGATCACCGGCCCGAACTACCCGACAGATTTTCATACCGGGGTTTTTACTGTCGAACTCGAGCTATTACCGAAGTTTCTTTCATTTAGACTTCTAGTTTATCGCTCTATAGCTCGAGGGATTTATTAAAATTAATTAACCTACGAACTTTTCCTTTCATTACAAATTCACAATCACGTTAAGACCGTCTACACACACGTGTATCTACCCCGGCGGCCGATATTAAATTCGTTATTAAAGAACTTCGCCAATAATCCTTCCGAAAAGTTTTTCCATCGATAAGACTAACAATCTAATTGATAAAGGTTTTCAGTACGAAAATAATCGCATCCAACTAAAATTAATGTAAGCATATAAAATAACAATTTGGCTGAATTCAAAAAAATCGGTGCTTTAACGACGAAAAATTAAGGATGTTTGTTTATATAAAGAGACTACTTGAATTACAATGGTATATATATATATATATATATATATATATATATATATATATATATATATATATAATAAATAAACATTAATATTGTTAATCTGTACGCATCTGACATCTTAAGCTAGAAATCAAATAGTTAATTGAATACATTAAAAAATGTATGTCTTTTGGATGATCATAAATTTTTTCGCATTATTTTTAACCGACACGTTTCAAGTGTAGGGTATTATTATTTAAAAAAATACTCATTCGCATTGTTATATCTCCCTCGCAGCCGTGAAGAGTTTTTAAATTTTATTCAGCGGCGTAGTATTGATAAATTATAATTAAAACATGCGGTTTACTCTGCAAAAACGGCGATGCGACACTGAAATTAAAACCATATTTACCTGTTAACATTCTGCATAATTATTTCTATTAATTTGTGTAAACAGAAAAACGAAAACTGCCTAATAGCGCATGCAATTAAAAATTATTGTGCATAAAATTAGAGGCAATTCCCTGTCGCCGGACGGTAAAGCGATTTTCGGGTGGATTTAATCGAGACATTTCGCATTATAGGACACGGGCAATTTAACACTAATCTGTGGTATGTAACAATTCTTAGTTCTGCAATAATAAGCATTATAATTATTAAACAACTTCCGCACATGTTTATATAAAAGCTTTAAATCTATTGCTAGAAAAAAAAAGTGGTACATGCGAGTGATCCATCATGCAGAGCGTTGCAGTTTTATTGGTTTCTGGATTTATTGCGAGTGTGTTGGCTGCAGATGGTAATGAATATATCAGTTCAACATTTGTAATTTAACTTGTTCAATTCCAGGCAAATTTGGTCCCCGGCCGAAGTGCAATTGCGAGGGATTACTGTGCGAATGCTGTGGCAGTTTCACTTTCCGAAAAGACCCGAAATCCGGTAGAATTTTTAATACTATAGGGCTAACGTAGATTCTAATATTTCACGTTCGCTTAACATTTCGTTTTCGATTTCAGTGTGCATTAAAGCCAATTATAGTCCGAATGAGCTCACAACGAACGTCGAACTGATACTGGACGGAAATGTGATTAGCAGTAGAGCCATAGGTGAGGATGTACAGTATTACTTAATAAGGTGACCGCGGCGGAATTTATGTTTTGGGACGTTTCAAGCACACTATTTTATAGGTCCCGACTTCATTTCATTTTGTGTACCAGCTCCTCCACTAAATGTCTGCTTGAACGCCAGGCAAGTGTTTTTTTCCCAAAATGAAGCAAAGATTTGCCTTGGACTGGATGTTAAAATGGGATTTCTTAGCATCTACAAAGCCCAACTTCCTTGCTTAAAGATGACGGGAGGGCAATTATATGTGACCAGAAATTAATTTTAAAAAATACAAGATTAGATTAGAAAATATGTATTCTATTATGCTAATAAAAGATATCGCGGGAACAAAACAGGATTAGCGATCACTCGAGATAAACACCTGAGTAGGATAATAATTGCAATTACGTTATATCTATTAAGATTGAAATCTTTTTTTTTGGAGAATGAATCTGAAGCATTTATCACGACGATTTCGCAATACTTCAGAATAATAAATTATGCAACTACTTTTCGTTTGCTTCGAAACGGCGGCAATACTTTTGTACAGCGGTTAACACTTTGCGCTCCGAAGTTTTCAAGTAAAAAGTTTCCGATTAAACCCTAACTATAGCTAATTGGAACTTTTAATAAATGTCTGATGAGACGAAACCAGTGGTGTCCGGTCGAGTTAAAATTGTATTCAAACAATGCCCATCATTCATTTTAAGAAAGTTCTATGAGCTTTTTACCTCTCGGACACTAGCAGCTGTCCCGGCGCAAAAACCTATCGTCTCTCGTGAACAGTTAATTAATTGTAATCCGCAACAATCCTTATCATGATTTTGGCGCGTGTCAAAAAGGCTCGTGTTTTAGATAAAACAATAGTAAACAATTACGTTTTTAAGTGCGTCAGACGAAAAATTAAGTATTGATATTATTATTATTTGGATCGTATGCTCTTTTATCAACGGATTTATGGGATTAATGATACGGACTTTCCTATAAAAGCACCCTCTACACTTGGATGTTCATTACTTCAGTGAAGATGAAAGCGTTTATTTTTCTACTACTCTCAGTTACACTTGTAGCAAACGGCATCTGTAAGTATTATTTATTTAAAATATATTTAATAGTTTTGATATCTATCTGTTTAAATTCATATTAATAAAAATTGTTTAAATAGTTTAAAGCTATTTTTTTTTAATTCTTAAAAGAATTTTTGAAATTTACCCAATTGAGGTGCTATATATCTAAAAATATAATTAACACTGTCGTGAGGGTCACCGATGACCGGCGGAGCCAAGATTACAAATTATCATCGTTATTGTGTGTGCAGAAATTATTGCAATATAGAATATATAAAAATAGTTTTACGTCTAAAAGTAAAACATAATTGCTATTTTAGTTTAAATTATAAACCCGATCTAAAAATGATTTGTATAAAAAGTTTCTGGTATTAAAAATGCATCTAGTAATGACATTGAATATTTTTTTAGCATTTATTGTTTCAATCCCTCGTATTGTGATCCATGCATTTTACTAGGTTAATTCGAATAATTGACTGATGTGCGTCCCAGTATTAATATTTTATTTTTCTGAACTAGTTTCGGAGGTATTATCCTCTATCATCAGCAGAAAAACTTCACAAAGTGTACAAAGTTATATAACTAAATATTTAGTCTTATAATTATTAACATACTGATCTCTCATCTACATTTCTTTATCAATACCGAAGATAAGATATTCATCCATTTTATATACATATGTTTAAGCTACACTTAGTAAGTAATGTTATTGTTATTCAACTACTTCTTAGATTTTAATATATACCAGTCATATTTTTTTACATAATTAGATATTCAAACATAAATAAGTTAAGATCATTTTACACACTAACATACTTAAATAAAAGACAATATAAAACTTTGAACACTTGTAGTTTTTCTGCTGGTGATGGAGGATGAACACATCCGTAACTAGTTCAGAAAAAAAAATTAATACTGGGACGTACATCAGTCAATCTTTATCTATTCTTTATTGTTTTGTTGCTATGATAACGAACATATTTTTTAGGGTAGGTTTTTACTTTTTAGATTTTTCTTTTTCAATATGACAAAAAAAATTAATAAAGTTTGCAAAAACATAGACATATATTCCAGCGTCGCGGAGGTCACCGGTGGCCACCAGCAAGATAAATGCGTCACACATGATTACATGCTATAACTTGTTGTAAATAATATTTCAGCATAATATGTAACGCAGTCTTTTTAAATTAGCGTCGCATGCAACATGTTACAACATTTTCTTTGTTAATATCACATAAAGAGAGTTTAGAGTGTAAATCTTTAAATTAAAATGAAAAGTTTTTCATAAAATCCACAAAATCACTTGATTTGTGTTGTTATTTAATTTAAATGTATATGAATAGTAGGAAATGAGTGAATTTTTATATTTTTTTTTCATTATTATGTGTGCACTCGCAGTAGACAAGTAGTTAGAATAGTGTACCGGTGTCAACTTATTTTTTGACTCAAGATTTTAAACATTTCGATAATGACAAAAATTGTTTTTTAATACCTCAAATAGTTTAAACTGCTTTTTTATCGAGTAGCAACGTAGTTTTTTTTTACATTAGTTATTCGTGCAACTTTTTATCACGAAGATGCATATTACATATTTGCCGAGGGACTACTTTCATTAATGAATAATATATTAAAACTCAAAAACTTTTGTTTTATTTTAGCTTCCTAACATTACATAATTTCAATTTCCAACAAAAATGTTTTACCCATTTGATATTAAATTTTTATTATTTTTTTATTTTGAACTCAAATCTGTAGATTAATTCTGTGTTTTATTTTTAATCGACTTATTGAATATTTGTTACATTTTATATTTTATGTATATAATCAAAACTTCTTTTGAGTATATTTTTAAAAATAATTTTAGGCCGGCCAAGAAATTTGACCAGACGGTACGTTCCCGAGGAAGAGGATGAATTCAGAACTCGTTACCTATGGTGGGAGGATGAAGAAGGGAATTACCATGTGGAGAACTTGGTAGGAGCTAGGGCACAAACGAGGGCTAGTATCGATGATGTTACTCTCTACTTATACACCAAATCGAACCCTACCGAGCCTGAAGTCATAAAGCCCTCGATTTTCGAGACCATGACACAGTCTACAAACTACAAAAAAAATAGAATGAATGTGTTCATCGTACACGGATGGAACAATGACCACACAAGTCTTATAAATACACTTCTGACTGAAGCATTACTTAGCAAATACGACATGAATGTTTTTGTGGTTGATTGGAGAAAGCCAGCCAATTCGAATTACTTTACAGCAAAGGCTGCTGTCAAAGTAATTGGCAAAGTGTTGAGCGATTTTATATACGAAATGATTTCTCATTACGGCATCACCAGTAAATCAATCGACTTGATTGGCCACAGCTTAGGGGCACATATTGTTGGATGTGCTGGAGCTGAAATTAAGGAGAAAGTCAACTACATTATCGGATTGGATCCGGCCGGGCCCTTATACAGCTTGGGCAATAAAGACAACCGCATTGACGAATCCGATGGTGACTTCGTGCAGATTGTCCACACCAACGGTGGGAATCTGGCCATGGCCAGCTCACTCGGGCACGCTGACTACTACCCGAACGGAGGCTCCAAACAACCAGGATGTGGAATTGATCTTTTGGGCACTTGCGCCCATTCTCGTTCTTACAAATATTTAGCTGAATCCATCGAACACCCAGGATTTATCGCTAATTTATGCGACAACTTCTTTGATTACAAAGCTGGAAAATGTGAAGATAACCATAGATCGATTATGGGAACCATCGAAGTCGATAAAAGGTAGGTTTAATTTTCATATTATAAACCTATAAATAAGTTTTAGTCGTAAATTTTACATAATTGCTACATCTGAATCTTCGTTTTAACTGAATGATTAAAAAAAAACAATTATTGATACAGTATTGGAAGTAGTTGATGTTTCGAAATAAAACCAATTCCAGAGTAAATTTTCGTATATCGTGAATTTACTGATCCGATAGGTTATCGATCATCTTAATACTTTCGCTGCGGCATGTAATTTTTAAAAGCGTAATTGGTATGCTGCAGAATTAGAACCACGGTTACTCGCGTTTATATTTTTTGCGTAATTATCCGGTTCCCGTAGCGAAAGGTTTAATAGTACTGTCGCGAATTGTTATTGCAGATATCTTTTCTTTCTATTAATAATAATAAAAGAGGCTATATTTACAAAGTTTCGTATTGTCCATCCGTGAAAAATTTAAGAATCCCATAACAATGTTGAAAAAAGCCGTAGATTTATGTTGAAAGAACGTTGGGGAAATAATCAACTACGAACAGTTATAATCAGCTCTGTAACCATTAAAATGGAATAATGGTCATTTCACCATAATCACATCTCTAATCTCTAACTGTGGGAGGAAATGATTTTGTACTTCCGTAGTGTTAACATTAAGTGATGAGATGCTTAATGCGGATTACATTGAGATTTGTAACGTATATGACAGAAAGTATACACGATTGTTTCAAGAATTACATTACGTGTTAATTAATAATTACTGAAGTGAAGATATATTTTAACCACAAATACGTAATATAATAAATATACATAGTTATTTTTCAATCAAGTTTACTTATTTTCATGTTGTATGGTACATTACTAAGATTGTAATGATAATTTAGAATTAAAAACCCACCCAATTATCCTATCGAAGATTACTTTTTCTTAATCTATAATAATATTCCAATTATTTTCAGAGCACACGGAGACTACTACTTGCAAACCAATTCCAAGAAGCCATTCGCGCTGTTTTAATTATTAATTTTAATATAAATGTATCATTATGAATCTGTGAATTATGTACTTTATTTTAATATTTAAAATAAACGTATATGTATGCATGTACATACATGTAGAAATTGTTTGGTTGAATATCCCCATATTTGTGCAAATAAAGTTTCCGGCTTGATTACGCGATGCTATTTAGCATAGTTAAGGCCCGTCTACACAACGTCAAGTTTGCTGGTTAATAATCATCCACTTTTGGATAGTTTCAACTTCGCCCAATTTAGCAATGTCCATTCCGCAATTTAACACATTCTAATGCTATTTGTTTTACATAATGTAATGCAATCTGTTGCCCCATTACTATATAATACTTGTTTACAACACAAATCCATATTTCATCCCCAACTTGAACGTTTATTTAAAATTGATTACTGGATTGATATTTTATGCATTGGTCTTTTAATAATAAACGATATTCAATTTTATCTTCGATTCCATCAAATATAAGTGATGTATGATTGGTAGTTCGTATTAATAAAAATATCAATATGAAGTAGCAATTATACAGGGTGTCTACAGTTTATTAACAATAAAAAAAATGTATTAAAGAAATAAATGAAAAGACAAATATATGAAAATTATTACAGAAGTTGAAGTTTTTTTTAGTTGTATAAAGCACAGCAATTTATTTTTCTGTTTTATGTAGCAACGCCTCATCATTAGTAGTCAGTGACGGCTCGTGGCACATATTGATGGTAGAGGCACTTATACAATATACTGCCCTTCCCCCTCCTTCTTTGAAGAAAGAAAGAACGATTTATCTTCCGAGACCAAAGTAACTGGCGAAAGTATTTTAAGAATTAATTAAAAATTCTTGCTGAAAATCAAACTACAGGTAGTGTCATGGCTCCTTGGCTCTATGTATATAACGAGCCGCCCATACTTCGACAGCAAAATATACAACTTTCGACAGCTGAAAAATACAATTTTTGACAATTCAAAAATATCGAAAAAAACTATTTTTATTAGCTGAAAATACTGTTTTTGACACATGAAACATAGCATATTTAGTAGCTGAAGAATACTATTTTCTACAACTGTAAAATACAACTTGATACAGCTGAAAAATACCATTTTCAATAGCTGGGGATTACCATTCTTAACAGCCGAAAAATACCATTCCCGATAGCCGAAACATACCGTTATTGGCAGCTACAAAATACAATTTTTGACAACAAAAAAATCAATTTTTGGCAAAATATACAAGTTTTGACAGCTGAAAAATGCCATTTTTGACAGTTAAAAATGTCAAAAAATTCTGCTTTTGATACCTGAAAAATTCCATTTATATAGGTGGGAAATGCCATTTTTAGCAGCTGAAAAATATCATTTTTAATAGCTGAAAAATACCATGCTTGATAACAGCAACACACTATTATTAACAACTGTATCATACCATTGTTGTCAGCAAAGAAATACCATTTTTGAAAGCGAAAAAATGCCATTTTTGACATTAGAAAATGCCATTTTCGATAATTAAAAAATGTCGAAAAATGCTGCTTTTGATAGCTGAAAAATACCATTTTTATAGGTGGGAAATACCATTGTTGACACCTGAAAAATATCATTTTTGACAGCTGAAAAATATAATTTTTGACAGCTGAAATATATAATTTTTGACAGCTGAAAAATATCATTTTTGACAGTTGAATAATACACTTCTTAACAGCTGAAAAATGCCATTTTTAAGAGCTGAAACATACCATTCTTAACAACTATAACAAACCATTATTGACAACTGCAACATACCATTATTGTCGGCTAAAAAAACAATTTTTGACAACAATACTTTGACAATAAAAAAATGGCCAAAAATGCTGCCTCTGATAGTTGAAAAATGCTATTTTGATAGGTAAGAAATACCTTTTTAACAGCTGAAAAATAAAATGTTTGACAACTGAAAAACATCATTTTTGACAGTTGAATAATACATTTCTTAACAGCTGAAAACTACCATTTGTAACAGCTGAAAAATACCAATCTTGACAACTGCAACAAACTATTTTTAACAACTGTAATATACCATTATTGTCAGCTATAAAATACAATTTTTGACAACACAAAAAATACAATTTTTGACAACTGTAAAATGACATTTTTGTCAATTAAAAAATGTCAAAAAATACTGCTTTTAATAGCTGAACATTACCATTTTTATAGATGAGAAATACCTTTTTGACAGGTGAATAGTTCCATTTTTGACAACTGAAAAATATTATTTTTAACAGCTGAAAAATAGCATTCTTGACAACTGCAACAAACCATTATTGACAACTGTAATAAGCCATTATTGTTGGATAAAAAAAAATGACAACACAACAAGTTTTGACAGCTGAAAATGCTATTTTTGACAATTAAGAAAAATGTCGAAAAAATGCTGCTTTTGATAGCTGAAAAATATCATTTTTGACAGTTGAATAATACACTTCTTAACAGCTGAAAACTACCATTTTCAACAGCTGAAAAATACCATTGTTGACAATTGCAACAAACCATTATTGACAACTGTAACATATTATTGCCTGCTAAAAAATATAATTTTTTACTACAAAAAGACAATTCTTGACGGCTGAAAAATGCCATTTTTGACAATTTAAAAAAATGATTTTGATAGCTGAAAAATAACATTTTAATAGGTGAGAAATATATTTTTTTGACATTAAAAAAACATTTTTGACAATTGAAAAATATCATTTTTGACATTTGAATAATACACTTCTTAACACCTGAAAAATGCCACTCTTGACAATTACAACAAACCATTATTGTCAGCTAAAAAATATAATTTTTGACAACAAAAGTGCAATTTTTGACAGCTGAAAAGTGCCATTTTTGACAAATAAAAAATGCCGAAAAATACTTTTTTTGAAAAATACCATTTTAATAGGTGAGAAATACCTTTTTTGACAGCTGAAAATAACATTTTTGACGACTGAAAAATATAATTTTCGTCAGTTGAATAATACATTTTTTAACAGCTGAAAACTACTATTGTTAATAGCTGAAACATACCATTCTTGACAACTTGAAAAAAAACATTATTGTTAGCTAAAAATACAATTTTCTATAACAAAAAGCACAATTTTTGTCATTTTTGACTATTAAAAAAATCGAAAAATGCTGCTTTTTACAGCTGAATCAATTCTTAACAGATATAAATATCATTCTTGACAACTGCAACAAACCATTATTGACAATTGCAACACACTATTATTGTCATCTAAAAAATACAATTTTTGACAACAAAAGAAAGAAAGAACTATTTATCTTCCTAGACCAAAGTAATTGGCGAATAAGTGTTTTCAGAATGAATTAAAAATTCTTGCTAAGCTTGAAACTACAGGCAGTGCCATAGCTCCTTGGCTCTATATAACGAGCCGCCCCTGTTAGTAGTAATGGTATAAGTCAGGGGTCTCCAAACTACGGCCCGCGGGCCAAATACGGCCCGCGACCTCATCGAGTTCGGCCCGCGGCAAGCGTCACATTTTCCGCAAATGTCACATTTTAAAATTCTACAACGATTTTTTGTTATGGATTTTGAAATTAGTTATCAAATTGATCATATCTCGGCCTAGTAGGTTATGAAGAATTGTATATATGGCCCGCGATGGAAAAAGTTTGGAGACCTATGGTATAAGTGATCTTTTGCTTTAGGTAAATGATGTCCCGTATCTTTACTCTTCAACATAACCCCATAAAAAGAAGTCCAGGGGAGCCATATCTCGTGAATGAGATGACTAGGAAATTGTGTCATCCCTTCTAATCCACCTGTCTGAAAATGTTTGATTTAGGAACCCACGATCCTAAAGTTCCCAATGTAAAAAAGTGATGGTTGTTTGGAGGTCATGTACTTGTGGTGCAACATATTCTGTCAAAAGGGCAGTATAAGCATTTGCAGTAATCTTTTTCTGTTGAAGAAAAAATGATCAAGTATTCGATTACACATCATCTTTTTAGCTTTGGAATATCTCGGTGTAATCACATGGGAGTGTTCTGATCCTCAGATTCTCACATATGTGTTCAGTTTCCCTGAAACATGAAAGGTTGTCTTTTCGCTAAAACATAATCGGGTGAGGAACGTTTCATCTTCCGAAATTCCAGCATATCAACTCTTCATCCGTGAATTGCAAGTTCTTGTGTAGTACTGAGCATTGTTGACCATGGTAGCTCAAACTGCCTGGCAGCTGCACGGATGGACGTTGTGGCAGAACGACGAAAGACGTGTCTTAAACGATCGATGTTTTCCTCAGATGTTCTTGTTCGCCCATTCCTCCTTTTATCCAATACAGTCCTTGTCTGCATGAGTTTCTTGTGCCAAGCACGCATTGGCAGACGTGAGGTTGGATCTCTTCAAGGCTGAGTCTGAAAATCCGATTTTGTTATAATAAACCATTAATCATATTGTGCTTTCTCTGCAGTAGTAAGGGTTCATTTAATAGTACTTATTCCATCAGCAAATGCAACATTATCATAAACTTTGTCAACTATTAAATACATGGAACAAATCTGATAAAGATATTATATAGCAATTGTCACACCGATATAATATACAAATGGGATAGATTGTTCAGCGTCCCCCTGGAGATTTACCCCATCTTAAGCAAATATACACCGGTCCAGCGCATACCTTTTGCTGAGATTAGCAATCTAATTTTCGACGCTGCTCTAAACAGTTCTTTTTTTTTGGCCTCGGAAACGTAGTCCATATGGCCTGCTCAAGGCGGCTTCTATTTATATATACAAATTTTGGGTGAATAAATGAACAAATGAATAAATGGGCCGCCTCTGTAAACAGTTCAGTTGATGTTTTTCTGATCCATTCTTGTAGGCTCTACGATTTCCTACGGCGATCTGTTTCCCTGTATTTTTTGTCCTTGAATGATAAGTCATAGAGTTGAATATCTTTCGAGCTTCCGTTCTTTAATCGTGAGTACCAGTTCTTTTTCTTTGTTAATTATTCGAATAACTTCTTCGTTAGTTACAAGTTCCGGTCACGCTATCCTGAGCATGTGACACATTAATCCCACAACTGAAACAACTGTAGCTTCTTTATGTTGTTCTTCTTTAAAGTCCAAGCTTCAAAACCAGCCACACAGCAACATTGAGAAAACAAGAGAGCACCGCCATTCAGACTCGCACGATTAGGTCGAGGTTTCTGTGAGCGATAAGTTTCTTCAGTTGCTCTTACTTTTATACGTTTATTTACTATAGTCTGATCGTTGATATCTTCAAATCGTGTACCTAAGAACTGATAGATTTTTACTCTGTCGATTATGGTGTTATTAACTACTATAACAGCTGGTTCATTATTATTAAATATCTTTCTGACCATTTTAGTTGCAGCATCTCCTGAAGATAGTAAATGTTTGTTGCTATTATCTGATCTGATGTTATTGATAGCTTGTCTTTATGAATGGCTTCCTTGAATATGTACTCTTAATACATATTCAAGAGTAGTGGTTGCCTTCCCGGTTGATATTGCATGATACTGCTTGTCATCTCAAACCCGTTTACCCACCGAAAACTTGCGTTTCAGTCGGACGACGACATTGAAGCGAATTCTGAAATTTATTTGTGTCATAAATTGGATATTTTCGTAGTACGCTCTTTCCAGGTCCAAGTCATCGTTGCAACTGAAACTGACAACCCTCTCAAATCTAACCGCACCGTCCCCACTCCTCCAAGGCCACCTACTACCCATTTCAAAAACATACAACTGTTGGTGGAAGGTTTCATAATTTCTCAAAACAATTTAGTTCTCCTTCGAGATCATACTAACCTATTTTTCGTGATGTTATATTTAATATTTCATTCATACCGATATAACAACCATAAGAACTACCACATAACTTTAGCATCTCCATACAAAAGTTCTTAAGTGTGGAAGTGTTGTGTCCGAGGAACCATCAATACATTATACTGGAGGTCAACAGTGGTGACAAGCTAGCAGAAATGTACTGGAACCCACGAAAAGCTGACTGACCAATATATAGAGAAGACCTAAAGACACAGCTGGGAATGAACAAACTAGCACATTGGATATAGAGGTTGTCTCGGAGCAACTTCAGGTAGCTATCATAGCCTCGTATCATAAATGCTGTCCCCAAGTCTAACGCACCAGCAGAAATAAAGTCAGCCGGTAGAACAACTAAGAAATAAAACAAGAAAGCTCTGCAATAGCGCAAAAATGATAGGCGAGTGGATAGTATACTCTAATACACTGACTACAGTTGTTACATTGTAATACAATGTTGCGAGACCTTGGCACGGCTCTTAATCGTTCTGGGACACTGCCCAGCCAAGTGGATTTTTTTAGAACAGTGCCTAAGTGTCTCGTAAAAATAACCCAGGAACGCTCACCACAGTGCCAAGTGTAATAGTGGCTGCCGAAAACATCACCTTTTCACTCGGTCTTGGACCCCTCCGGCGGATACCGTTATCCGCCGGTTGACTCCAGTATTCAGTGCCTCACCTTGTCGTGGTACTGGAGCTCAGGTATCAAGTGCAATGTCCAAAACTGTTTAATCGACCCACTGAGTACTAATCTACTATCTGTGGTTGCTAATCGGTGCACCCTTGCTCCAACCCTCTATCCACTCAGTGGTCTAGAAAGTCCGACATGCGCTCCTTACTTGCTAACGAGGTCACAGGGGTCACCTCACACGTGCTAGTCAATAATATCTGGTTTGTTCACAGAGTTGTACCATCTCCCATTTTGCTACCCCGCTGAGCTACGCCGGTAACACAGTAAAGGTAAGAAAGGCCAAGAGATATTCCTGGAGTAAACCATCTGGACATTGAGAAAATATCTGCGATCGCAAGACTCTGGACCAAGGTTCCCAGTGGCAAACATCAAAAATTCCAAAGGCGAGCATACTGCAATTGGGGTAGAAATCATGAAAACCCTATTTCAAAACATCTACTG
This sequence comes from Ocypus olens, assembly GCA_910593695.2. Taxonomy (NCBI): domain Eukaryota; kingdom Metazoa; phylum Arthropoda; class Insecta; order Coleoptera; family Staphylinidae; genus Ocypus; species Ocypus olens. Next base: position 18,608,091 of record OU343057.1, read on the forward strand.
TGGTATCGTATGTTCATTAAAAAAAAACCTCAAGTGTGCCATGATTTTTTATTTAAAAAAATTTAAGTTGGCACACATGTTCGGAATTGACAAACAAAACTTCAGATCGTTCTAAAAGTCACAATTATTCCGTCGTCACAATGGTTTACAGCAACCAGCAAAAACGTTTCTAGTTGAAAGTTGTTTCCGAAAGTGGACGGAAATTGGGTGTATTCATTCGACGCACCTTTGGCTGAGTTTCAGGAAGAATTTCCTAACGTTCTCATTATTTATGATGAATTTCAAAATACCTTATCATGATTTGTTATGTCTCCGTAAACCAGGAAATGGTAGACTAGTCAAACGTACTTGGGATGCTATTAACACAGCCCAAGGAATTTTGGAAGATGAACCTACGTCTTCTCTGCGTCGTTTATCACAGCAAATTAATTTATCGGTAGAAACATGCCGCCAGTAACATAACCTCAATTTGTGTTACCAACTTAAATTTAAAAAAATAAAAAATCATGGCACACTTGAGGTTTTTTTTTATTGAACATACTTTACATCACTTGGGTCTTATAAATCAGCAGGCTCCGACGGAATATTCCCAGCACTGCTACAACACTAAATAGAAACACTAGCACCCAGACTTAGCAAGATATCCAGGGCATTCTAGAGAAGGAACTAAAAGTGGTGTCTATACCAATACCTGAACGATAAGACTACGCTCAGGCGAAATCGTTTAGATCCATCAGTCTAACATCGTTTTTACTGAAAATATTTGAAGGAAACGTGTCTAGAAAATACGATACCAACATGAATACCAAACAGGAAAATCATGCAAATATGCGCTGCTTCAACTAGTGTGGTGAATAGAGGAAGCATTAAGAGATAAGGAAGACTAGGAGCATTCCTGGATATAGGGGAAGCGTTTAATTACACCGTGAATTTTGGAGCAGACATGACATCTACAAGATGGATATTTGCCATGTTACAGGGCAGAGAGGTGCAGTTGACAATTTTTAGTGAAACATGGCTATAAAAGGTTGCTTGCAGGGTGGAGTATTATCCAGCTCTTGTGAGACTTTGTATGGACAGCCAGCTTGACTCACTAAACAATGAGGAATTATACATCCAAGGTTATGCAGATAATATAGTGATGCCGGGAAAGCATACAAACATAATATCTGAACTAATGCAAAAAGCACCGAACAAGCCTGCATCCGTGAAAATATTAGGAGGAACTATTATAATAGAAGCATCCATATTTTTGACGAACATTCACACGTTGACCGCTTTGTCAGTCACCAGTGACTGACACGGACGTATTCCAATGGGGCCACGTCACTGATGACTGACAGCGACTACCTACTTTAAACTACTTTTAAACAAAAATGAATTAAACAAGCATATTCTTACTCATTTTATTAAATAAAACTTAAAAACAAAGAAAATTTTTTTTGAGATTTTACAAAAAAAAATTGTTGGCAGTCAATGTGTTAAGGCTGTTATATCCGCAGCCTCATGCCAAACCATCGCTTCTAAAATTGGGACTGTGCCTAAATCCTTAGATAACAAGGTCATACTAGCTTAGCTAGTCATAAAGGGATACAGGGCAATGAAGGCAAGAAAGGTTGCCACAACAACCTATACTGGAAACGAACTAACCCTAGGAATTACCAAGACCGCATCCCATGGGAAGATATCTAAGTGGGTTAATAAAAGACACCAGACACATTGAGACCAAATAAAAAAACACCAACACAGTAAACGAATGTTGAAGATAATATCTCACTCTTTGACAACGGAGACAATACAGCTAACTAGGAAACAGATTAGTGTAGTGAAAGGACTAGAAGATTCTACATACAGGCTCTGAAAACATCTTCGAATATGAAGCAATTGCCTGCATGTGGAACAACCTCACTAGGAAGGGCCAGCGGCTAATATTGTAAAGAAACTCCTGAGACTAGTGGAAGTACCCGATTGATTTGCAAGCTAACAAGCATGGGGGAAATACAATACACTAAGGGGTCTGTTTAGGGGACTTCTGCGTTCCAAACCTCACATTGTTGTAAAAAATACTCAAAACGATTTCTGTAAACTTGTAGTATTTTGATAAGCAGTAGCTCCCAAACAAGGAAGCCAGAAACTGAAGGCGAAATCGTGCTTCTTCCAACTTTTTGCTTTCTTTAAAAAATTTAATTTGAAGTTTGCTAAAAAAGTTATTCGTACAATCTAGACTTCACCACATCATTGCAAGTGCAAACACGAAGAATATCACACACCTGATGAAGAAGCAACTTTAGAGTAAAAACACTGAGATAATTAGAGACTCGAGAGGTTCCTGTTTTACAGCTAAACTATCTTAAAGAATGGAATGTACACATTTTTACACTAATATTTCCTTTGAAGAAACCTGAATAGTCAGTATCAAAATTTCTACCATAGCACAGTCCAGGCGCATACCCAGAAATGTGGCTTGGGGGGCTCACGCATACAATAACTCACATACAGATTGATTAGTGTTGATCGATGTGATCCAGATCTTATTTGTCTATTTTTTTTAACTCACATACAAACATATGTGCAAACTGAAAATCCGTGAATATGACATTAAAAATAAGAGTAACATATCAATAGCAATGTGGCCAGGTTGGGTGGTTAACACTCGGTATATAAAGTCTTGGGGGAAGCTCAAGCCCGATAGCCACCCCCCTGGGTGCGCGCCTGACGCTGTCTATCCTAACTTGGACATTGTTATCCATACTACGCAGGACACTCCAGCATAGCATGCATCATACCCGAGAAACAAACATTTCTTGTTGTTGATACTCCTTGACTAAAAAATTCAAACATTTCTTACTTGAAAAGTCACGAAATTCGAAATGTTATCTTTGTCGCAAGAAGAGTTTTCTTTATTCATTATTTGATTCCAAACTTATGCACAGGATCAAATATAAATCATTTTGCCAATGTATAATATATATTTCGTGATTACATTATTTACATTGTTTACAGATGTCAAAGTTATTGTGGGCGTTATTTATAAATTAGTAATAATAAAAAAGTTGTCCTTATGTAGAAATAAACATTTGGGTTAATTTAAGTTTTCTAAATATTTTTAAAATTTCAAAACCTGCCTTTTGCACTTTCACAATCATTCTAGTATAAACATAGGTTTACAAAATATTCCTGAATAGGTAGTACAAAAATACAAATTCGATACAAAGTAATTCATGATAATAATGGAAGAGTTACGGTGGTTATTGACTCTTCTAAAAAGTTTACTTTTGCTCAACACCGACTTCTCATTCAGATGTATTCAATTACGCTTTCTCATTACTGATAACTGTTTTAATCAAGACTTTCATCAAGTTAGTTATCAATATCGAACAATGATTCTGCAATTAGTAAAATATTGAGGACAGTATATACATTTTAAATTAACTTATTTTTATTTGTTATGCATTTACGCATTTCAAATTGGATTATATTTGCAATAATCCTGATAAGATCTACTACATCTGTAAATCTTAAGGATTAAAAGATTGGCGATTACAGACATTTGCAAAATATAAGCTAATAATATGGTTATCAATCATTTGTTTCTACTTTGTCTAGTGATTCAACTAATCGCCACTCCATATTTTAATTGATTTATGATTAAGTATTGCGCATTATTTTTATCAATGGCGGGTTGTGACGGGCAGTACATAAATTATAATTGCCAACGGAAAAGCAGCGTAAGGAGAAATTTCAATTTGTAACTTCAAAAACGCATCTTTCTACATCTCAATAATTCATTTTAGAAATGTTGAATTGCAGAAAATAATAATTTTCGCCATAGTCCGTGAATATCTAATTCGTTATTCAAAGATGTACTAGTGATACAAAATTACAAACATCAAAAATATGTTTTATGGTATAAGGAGAAAGAGGGGTTCCATTTTGTAAGTAGGTTTGCCTGCGTCTAGATCTGGATTAACGTACTGTTACTATCTTATAAATTTAAAACTTAAATTGCTTTACATATCGGGTGTGTATAAATTGGCGGATAATCTACACGTGACGATATTCTTCTAAAAATACTAAACAGCTTATCTTAATCCTTAAATGTTGTACTATGCTTCCTAAGCCTTCACGAGATCCTCAAACTTTGAATATCTAGTCGTTAAATAAGCGATATTAATTTACAGAAAACTGCAATTTCGGTAGTAGGGCTGGTTTGATAATTATTTACTTATTTTCATAAAAAGTAGAGCCGGCAATGTGGACACCCGCTTATGTCATTTTTGACAAAATTTATTCAAACTTGCTGGTTCAAATTTTGTGTCAATTCTTATCAATTTGGATTAGTTCCCGCTTGCCAAAATAGACTTCTCTCGACACTATTTACTCATAAACTGTTTTACCTTGCATTTACATTTGCAAATAAACACCGCTCTATAATTATTACTCTTCTACTGTGACCCAACCTACATAATGTAAAAGGGGGTTTCCCGTATAATTAAATAAATAAATTAATTAATCATGAGATTATTAAAAAAAAAAACGGGACAGCTCGTGAATGCTACGTTGCCAAATGTAGATTTCTTTTAAGTGGCTCGCCTATAAGGCATGACACAACGTCTTTGCATCGACATTTTCTATTCAGAATTTTAGGAAGAATATTGCTACGTGTAGATTACCCGCCAATTTATACACACCCGGTACATATTCAGAGGCAACCTTAACTTTCACTTATTATATATGCGTACATAGATCAGGTAGCAATCTCCTGTTCAAGCTTCTCCTTGACTTTCTCAAGTGTTATACTCTCTCCTAGCACTTTGATAGTTTTCTGTCTAGACTTGAAACCCTAAAATGATCACATGGATTAGAAACTGGCAAGAAAGTCTGTAGAAACTTACCCTTTCTAAAGAAATGTTACCTTTTCTAACTCCAATCACAACAGATATATACTTTACCAGCTCAGCGTTTGCTTCACCTTCTGTAGCTGGAGCATTAATTTGCACCCCAACGCCATCCTCAGATATATCTGCAAAAAACTACGTATTAGAGAATTTATGTACATTGTTAAAGAAAAACCTTAGCTACTAACTTTCATTTTGATTGATCACTACATGGAGAGAAGACAAGTAAATAAAGAATAGAGGAAGAAAAAGATAAATTAAAAGGCAGGTCACTCTCAAAATACTGGAGAAATCCCATACAAGATGCATAATGGTATTATAAGTGAAAAGGGGATTAAACAACTTAAAAAGAACGAAATAATCAGCAAAGTAAGGTTGCAGAGTACGCGAAATAACCATGAAAAAGGAACCGCATATTGGAGAAAACAGTAAAAAAGATTTCTATGAATGACTTGAAAATGAAAAAGGTTGTGAAAAGTTAAAAGTCTTCAAAGAAAGGTTACGCCTTGACTGTTAAAAAACTGCCTCTTAAATTTTACTTCACTAAAAGAGATACTTGATGATTCTGGATATGTAACTCCTACTGGTATGTAGAATTCGGATCATAAACGTAATGTTAATAAATACGTATTCCCAAATATTGAAGAAAATGTCACATAGTAAAGAACTGATGGAAGATTTGCCCCCCTCCCTCAGACTTGACCTTTTTCTTAAAACATAGGAATCGCCTGAATTCTGCGTATGGAAACCAGTGACGGTTCGTGGGATTTTTTTCTGGCACGGCCAAGGTAGCAGAGGTGGTAATACAGATAGGTGCGGTCACGCAGCCAGCAGTCTCTGCAACCGACCCTACCTATCTGTATCTGCAAATATAACAATATTTAATGTTCACATTAATATTGTTATATTTGCCGCCGCTGGCAATGTCCATATCTTGTCGGTGTTAAAACCACCCGGATTTGGTTCAGTACAGCATTCAAGCAATAGATTCCGCCACTTTGGCGTTTCTACCTTTATTTCTGATGAGTTATCCTTCAAGGATTTTTCGAAATAAAAATATCAATGACAGCTAAGATGACGAATTGAATGGAGGATACGATAACGAACCCAGGTCACACAATCTCGATCGGGGATGTAGCTGGAATATTTCGCAAAGCATACCTCCAGCAATCACAGCCACAGCAATTGAGCTGTTCAACACTCCATCCTTCGCGACTGAAATTCTTCGTGAGGAAATTGAAACTGAAATCACTCAGACTAATAATGATCCTAATGAGATCGATCCACCTTCTGATTTACTTGTACCTGGAGGCGCTCCTCTCTTATAGGATCCTGCTCTATAAGCATGTGTCACTTCAAATCCGCCACCGATTCCTATCACGCAGAGAAAGATGTCAAAAAAAACTTGGAAAGAAATTTATGTGCAAGCGCTGGATCCTTTCCGCCAGACGAAGTCCAAGCTTACACATCGTCCATGGCTATGCGATTATTGTAGTTGATTTAATTTCTTATGTTTTAAATGCGTTAAATGTTTTAATCTAAAATTTTAATTGATATTTCTTTAGTTTGATTATGTTTGGTCGTGTTATGTGGATTTTTTATGTTTAAAATGTGATCACAATAGTTGTTTGATAATATATGATGTTGAATTAAATTATAGTCTCAGTTCGTCGTCTACTCGCACAGTCGGGCAAGATGACAAAAATTACTTCTTTTCCTAAAATTACATTTTTGAGTCTGAAGCTTGAGAAATGTTATTTTGAAAAATATCACTCTAAACTAGAAAGTTGTAAGAAAATATCGTCGAAAGTATAACCCTCCTGCAATGAATATTAAGATCAGGAAAAATCACCAAATCTTAAATTCGTCATCTTACCCGACTTTTCCCTACATGAAATTATCCGAATGTATTCGCAGTGCCAATATATTTCATCAGGCTTCTCCTTGTATAGTCTTATAAAATTATGTTAAGTACAATGACGGGAAAATGGATTACACACTCCCCGGTTTATCTTCCACTTTGATCATTGGATCAAAGTACAAAAAGTAATGCCAAAAGAAAAATACAAGGTGTATTAGACTACCGAAACTATAGCAATAATAAATTTGTTTATTTAACCTTATGCACCGCAAAACAACATATAAAACTAATATAAGATTAACGAGTATAGTAGGGAAAATATACGTGAGAATAGATATCTTTGCAATAACACGAAAATATAAAAATAAGAACAAGTGAAAATGTACATCTACGGGATATACAAAGAAGACGCAAGAAAAACGTTGAAGAATACAGGAGTAAACATGTTAGGTAATACAAAACATTTGTAAGATGCAAAAAAGTATTCAAAATTGTAACAATTATATCTTAAGCAAAATTATTTAGTGAGTCAGATACATTTTAATATGAAATTATAAAAAAATCATCACACGATTTGATCTAGAACGGTTCTTTTTGGAAAATAAAGAATAAATACCTAGGCGTGATAATAAATAGCGGAGGAAGTGAAATGGTGATCTTGAGAATAGAATGTCATAAAGTAGTAAAACCTATGGAAGTGAATCATGACAACAGGAAACACAAAATAAACTAAGTAGCGTAGAAATGAAGTTGTAAAAGAGGAAAATTTGAATTGGAGGATGAATGTTTAGTAAAGAAAATGTATAAGCTAAAAGTATGTAATTCAAGTTAAACCAATCGGTGGAGGCAAATTAGGTGTCGTATAACACAAAGCTGGGTGGTTCAGTAGAAATAAAAACCAGGTGCGGTGTATGGTCAAGATAAAGGAAGAAACAAAGATGAATAGGAAACTGCGCCTTTGTAAAAACATCCCAATCTTCAGGAAATAATCAATCGGGCGTCATGAAAGAAGATTAGGGGAACCTAGAAAAACAAGGAAGAGATTGAGAAAGCAGCACCACGGCTCACAAAAGCGAGAAAGTAATAGAGGAATGTGTGGAGAAAGACGCCTTAAGGCTGTATTATATTAAGCTAGTTTACTCGCTACTAGCACACTATTTTATCCAAAGGCCGATGTGGAATAGATGTCGCTGTCTATCAATATCTTTGCTGTAAGCTTGTTTAATAGCGATATTCATACCATAAAGTAAGTTTACAACCCGCAAGTAAGCTCGATCACTAGTAGATAATTAAGCTGAAAGATTTCGACTTCGCTAGCTCAGCTGGTAACTAGTAACTAATACAGCCTTTAGGAACTCTACTCGCTATAACATAACATCAAAAGGTAGACACTTGGGATTAAGTAAATGCAAAATATTACCTGTGATCGAGTTTTGTTTAGCTCCTGGTTTTGCATTAATATGTATTAATATGTTTTTAGATTTATCCAGAGTTATAACGGCTGATATTCCTGACGATTCCTTAAAAAACAAATCTGATTAATGCAAAATAGAGAAAGTGACCTGTAGAATTATAAACTTATTTCAACTTGACGACGGTGCATATTATAAATTATTTAATAAACGCAATAAATCGAAAATTTATTGTTTATTCAATTCAAGATATACACCGTGGACCAAAAAAACGGTGCAAGTAGTTTTGTACTCATATATCTTCGAGAGTTATAATTATTTTTTAATAATTAATATAGCACTGAAAAGCCCAATTTTTATAGATAAGGCAAAGTACTTTTGCTCTAAAGAAATAGTATTTAAACTTGTGCTCGGTGCATCTTCTTGCATGAACTTCTATCTTTTCAGGAATTCGCACTCTACGTGATCTTCCACTTAATTGTTTACGATTATTGTTACCGTAAGTCCTCAGTTTAATGTTCACAATCCTTCGTGCAGATAAATTGTCATATTGAAACAAATGTTTAATGAATATCTTATCTTCTTTACTTAGGCAAACAATTTTTGTCACAACTAAAATGACTGATAGAAGTGACAACTAATGTCCGACATTCATTATAAAACAAAAACAAATCATGGCCCACTGATTTTCATGCCTACAAATGCGACGCGGCGGTGCATTATAAACGCCCGTCTTTGCAGAGCCTTCATTAATGTGAAACATCATCCATAAAAAACTTTTCAAAAATACAATTGATTATTTTTGGAATCTACAAAGTGTAAATATTTAGTTTTTCAACGCAATAATTATTGAAAATATGAATATTTAAAACTTATACCGTTTTTTTTGGTCCACCGTGTATTTTTATATTTTGTAAGGTATAACAAAGGCATTTGTAGCAATATTACAATTCACCTAAATAACAATTAATTAAAAGCATTATTATTAATCAATAATTTCGGTTGAATGATGAAGCAGATTTTTTTATTTTAATTTATTGTACGGGCTCGCTATAATTTGTTCCACAATATATAAAATACTTATAAAATAATAAAGTTTATTATCGCATAAAATAAATTTAGAAGCAATTACATTTTATTAACAATTTATAAAAGCATACCATTACGGTATATTAATAATAAACACGAAGTTATTACAACCGGTTTCATTATACTCGGCAATATAAAGCTGCTTTACGCGGATCACTCACAAAACGCATATAAAAACTTGTAAGATGGTATAAAAACAAACAATTTATTTTTATTCATATCGAAATCGTTACTTAATTCTAACTAACGATTTCCGATTCAAATAAAAGAAAGCGGCGCGCAAATGTAGCCAACCGGAAAACAAAAATCACTACCCACCCTAAAGTGTGTGGTTATGGTCCAACAACAAATTCTAAATTAACAATTGTCTACATCAGTTACCCCGGAAATTAATAAGGTAAGTATTTTTCATAATTAACAACTATTAAACGCGGTTTAATAGGCCCAAATCACAACTTACTTTTACTTCAGTGGGTGGATTGTTTTTGCCCTTTTTCTGATTCTTCTGTTTAGACATTGTTGAAAATAACACTTCTGCCCCTTTTCCACCTGTATGTTTACCAAAATTCAGCGTTGTATATGCTTTACTCAACTGGTTTATGATCATTTGTGAAGCTGTATATTTTAGTGTAAGAGGTTATGTCGGAGTGTTAATGCTTATTATTTTTTTTAGTGGAAAAATGCCTAAGAAATTTTTGGGAGAAAACAGTAAAGCTGTGGTGGCTAAAGCCAAAAAGGAGGCCGCTAAGGAAACTGAGAAGCAGAAAAAAAAGCAAGCGGATGAGGATGCGATGTGGAAGGATGACGACAAGAGCTCAGTGAAAAAGCAGCAGAAGAAGGAGGAACAGGAAAAGAAGAGGTTGGAGCAGCTGCAAAAGAAAGCAGAGGCAAAGGCTTTACTGGAGGAGGAAATGAGCTCAATTAAGAAAAGTGTGAAAGCACCTCCGCCCAGTAAAATCACACGTGCACAGATTGAAACTGGTAAACATGGGGCAGTTAAAAAAGAGGAAAAGAAGGTGGAGACTCACTTGGATAAGCCAGTTGAGGAGAATATTAATAGGGCTGCAGTTGAGGGATTGGAGGCTCGTTCCATTACTGAAGCTATAAATATACTAAGGTAATTACATTACAGTGGGTGATCAACAATGTTTGAGGTTCGATAGGTAGATAGCCAAACATGCATGCGTGAAAATCATACGGACGGTTGGTATGTTGTCACGTGTCCTTATTTTAATTGGGGTATTTTCAGTCAATTTCATGTACAATAATTTGCAACTATTGGTGCTTATACTTAGGTTAGGGTTAAACTAAGCTTCCCCCTGGACCCGTTAGTGGTTTTATCCGTAGCAGCTGAAGTGACGGCGAAGCCATCATGAATGTATAAATAGTTTCACGGCCTCACTATCGTCAGTACTTGTAAGTTAATGGTTGCAAATGGTGGGTGCTTCTGCTTAGGTTAGGGTTAGTTTAAGTTTTTTGGGAACAGATATTGAGTCATACCAAAATTTTACGATCACTTCATCAAGTTTTCAAGGTGTAGTATCATTACAGTTATTGACGCCCTACGGTCCTTTCAATGAATAATGCAATAAATTCAATTTGTACTTATATATCGACAAACAATTGCAAAAGTCCAGTTATAACTTTGTCCAAAAAGTATCAATGGGATAGTCAATCAATATCATGATTTTGGCCTATAGGTGCGATAACTGCTTGGTCTGCATGAAATACAATTACAACAAAGAACCGCAGATCTGACTGGTATTGGTAAAATTAATATACAGGGTGTTTCTAAATGAATATCAGAGTTTTAACAATTTGTTGTATTTATTACGTAAAACTTAAAATCATACATGAAATGAAAGAGCAACTTAAACAGTTATACCTACAAGCTTACAAGTGTTCAATGTGAGCACCTTTCGTCACACGGCACACATCAAGTCGATAGCCCAGTTCTTCCCAAACCTTGATTAGTGTTTGTGATGTAATTGTTGCTGCAATCCTGTTTCGTAGGTCGGTGAGGTCAGCTGGTAGTACACACGATCCTTTATGAACCCCCACAGGTATAAATCACATGGCGTCAGATCTAGTGAGCGTTCGGGTACAGTGACATTCTTGTTGCCAAATGAAATTATTTGGTTTGTCTTCTACCAATTGGGGAAATAGCCATAGTTGTAGAGCATCAAGATAGGAACTACCAGTTACAGTTGCTTTTCCAAAGAAAAAGGGGCCATAAACTCTCCGGCGTGATTTGGCACACAAACCATTCAATTTAGGGGAGTCTCGTTGCAATTGTACCATCTCGTGCGGATTTTCTGAGCCCCAGATGCGCACATTATTCACACGTGTCCACTAATCTGAAATGTCGATGCATCACTGTACAACATGATCCCAAAAATCGTCGTGCAACAACATTTCATTTGCAAAGTTGGCACGTAACGCTTTCTGTTCACTAGTCGCCATTTTTGCTTTCACTTTCGCTTTCTAGCACATGCACGTAACAACAAACAAAACAGTTTGAGTTGTTCATTCATTTCATGTATTCATTATGATGTTTTACCTAATAAATACTACAAAGTGTTAAAACCCCGATATTCATTTAGAAACACCCGGTATATTACGCCCACTTATACATGCGTTATAAAGGATAGATGGATGACCCACCGGTGGACACCCTGTCCACTCATGTAAAATTGACGGCATGCAAAACTCTATGTGTTAAGTGATCGAACAAATAAAATTATAGGAGTGAGGTTTGGCGAACATGCTGGCCATAATCTCTCTCTTACCAACCGATCATGGTACAATTCCCTCAAATGCAGTAAGAGCAGTGGCTTTATTTTGTTGAAAGAAACAAAACCCTGCACTTGTTTCAAAAATTCATCTAACGTTCTGCATTGATCGTCGCATCAAAAAATATTGGACCAATTATTTGGCGTCTCGAAATTGCTACTCAAACACCAATTTTAACAAAATGATGGAGATTATCTGCAGCCCACGTCGAGAAATATTGATTGTTTACACACCCTGATCGCCGTATCAGGAAAAGATTTTGTCCAACATATCATTATTAGTTAAATGCTGATTAAACCAATTGGAAGAATTTACTTTGAAAATTTATTAGGTGAAGTTAGCGATACTTTATAAAGGTGTAAATGAAAGATTTTTGGTAAATTCTCTACCACTTGGTCTTTGGCTTTCTTAAGCCCACCAAAGCTCACATGTACTTCACCAACGAATAAAATTTAGTTACAAAAACAAACCCGTTTGAACGGAGAGTTTTCTTGAGAATTTTGTTCTGGTCGGTATTGATTATCATCAATAATCTCTTCAGTTAGGGTAGACGGTCTTCCGGCTGGCTTGCCTTTACAAATAGTCGGTTTGCTCAAAACGTTCAATGATGTGAGATTTATGCTTGACAAATATTTTGTAAAGAATCTCGGCATCAGGGAAGGATTGATTAAATTAATTAAGACATGATTTATGGCGTCATCATTGTTCCACTCTGATAATGCAATCAAGAAAAGTGAATTAATTTTACCTTGTAAATTTAGAGAACCAAAGTTTTATGATTTCTTCTCTTGAAATTGCTTACTGTAAACCAAAGATTTACAAAAAGTGACTGGAAAGAGCTGATGTAAATGAAACAGAAGGTAAAATAACTAAATTCGATGAAGTGCATACCTCTGGCAGAAACAGAATCACAAAACTTTAGTGATTTTTGTTATTAAGTTAGCCATAAACTTAAAGATAATAAAAACCCTAAATCAGATTCAACCACAAACAATGTTCATTGCACTGTAGGTGTCACAATTTTCACTTGTTTTCTCACACATTTATTTGATTGCTGACAAAAAAAATAAATTTCCACAGGGATATTTTGAAATTGCCAAATTAAAATTTTGTTCATAACTTGGTTTTCAGTTTCGGACCCTTTACCCAACTAATATGCAATACATAATCCATTTAAAAAGACAATGGTGGTGAATATACACAGTGGGCCAAAAAAATGGTGCAAATTGTAAATATTGATATTTTCAATAATAATTAACACATTCAATTTTGCTCTGAAAAACAAAATATTTACACTCTGTAGATTGCAAAAATGGTTAATAGCATTTTTGAAAAACAATTTTATCGAGGATATTTCACATTAATGAAGGATCTGCAAAGATGGGAGTTTATAATGCATTATAGATATCAAAATTAGTGGGCCATGATTTGTTTTTGTTTTCTTATGAATCTTAGTTATTAGCCGTCACTTCTGTCGGTTATTTTAGTTGTTGTCACAAAAATGGTTTGCCTAAATAAAGAAAAATAAAGAAGATAAACATTTGTTTCAATATGACAATTTATATGCACAAAAGATTGTGAACAAATACCCACAAAGGGTCGGTTACAAGTATTCAGTGATTAATAATTAAGTCAGTACTTACGGTAACAGTAATCTCAAAGTAATAAGTGGAAGACCACGTACCGTACGAATTCCTGAAAGAATAGAAGACGTTCGTGCAAGTAGATGCTCCGGGCACCAATCTAAGTACTATTTCTTTAGAACAAAAGTACTTCGTCTTATCTATAAAAATTGGGCTTTTCAGTGTTGTATTAATTATTTAAAAATATTAATAACCCACGAAGATATATAAGTACAAAACTACTTGTACCGTTTTTTTGGCACACGGTGTATTTTCATATCTCCAGCAATAGAATTCAAAAGTGAATGATCAGACTGAGAATAGAAAACCATTGCAAAGTGACTGAGACTACAAGCAACTCACATTTATATCTTATTGTTTAATTCTTGACATAATGATCACTGTTATATTTATTATTCATTTTAGTGTTGGAGAAGAAGCTGGTGATAAGCATCCGGAAAAGCGAATGAAGGCTGCGTACACTGCATACGAAGAACGTAGATTAGCAGAATTAAAAATAGAAAATCCAAGCTTGAGACAATCACAACTCAAACAAATGATATTTAAGGAATGGCAGAAGTCCCCTGAGAATCCCCTCAACAAAGTTTGATGTTTATATATAAGATAATTTATTGTCATATTTTTTATTCAGTCAATAGTTGTAAATTATTATAAAAATATGGACGGATTAGTTTGTATAAAATCACTGAAATAATATTTTGTACGTAATTAACGAGCCCACCATTCCAAAAAACATAGTATCATGTGGCTTAGCTGCTCGGGAGTCTCTAAAGGCGACATGTGACCAGCTGTTGGAATCAACTCCAAAAAAGCTCTGGGAATTGTCTGAAATAAAAAGTATGTTAAATTGAGCCAGAAGGTCTTCAAACTTTTTATTACCCGTTCCATTTCACACTCTTGGACAAGTGTAACGTGAGTATCTTTCAGGCCATGGACGAGTAATGTGGGAATTAAGATCCTTCTATGGAAGGCAGCATCTCCTTCCAACCAGTTCTGCTCATCATTTATATATTCCAAGACATACTTTGGTATCGATGTGTCATTATCACAAGGTTTAAAATGCTTTCCTCTTGATGAATAAAATAGACTTCTAAAAAATTATTCCTTCAAACCAACCACTTCAGGCTTTATTAAAAATACGGCACCTTTTTATCCCGCAAAATAATAAAGGACTTATCAGCACCTGCAAGCAACCAAACACTGATATCTCATTACCAGTTACAGGTGCTGATAAGGCCGTCGGACCTCCTCCACTGATTAAAACCAATTGTACCGCTTGTTGTGGCCTGTATCTTGATATAGCGGTAGCTAAGCTGCAACTGTTAACACAAAAAGTCAAGAACTGTTTAAAAATGAAAATCAAATTTTAACACCTTCACTGCCAACTCATCTAACTCGGCGCACCGAATCGGTGGTATTATGGATTTGATTGATCAGCGCAAACGCACGTGAAGTGTATGTCACGCAGCCGAAATTTTTAATCACGCCCGTTGTATGCCATGTGTTCTCGTTTTTCTGTCTTATTTAAAGGTAGTGATTACGTTCTATCCTTAAATCAGCCTTTTTCAATTACAATTATAGTGAGTGATAAATAGTTACATTTTGTGGGTTAAAGTAGAAAGATTTATATTTCCGGCATAGAACTAAAATATGGCAAGGCTGTGTGAATCAGGCTTTTCATAACGTGTTGACGAACTATCACGAGGACGTGGGGTGAACGCAAAGTGACCATACCACCTATTCGGTGCGCCGAGTATAGACATATGTATATCTGCTGTGGAGATGCAATAAATTTATATGCTCAACGTGATTAGCACTCCGGAAAAGATAACTTGTGGCCGGTGAAAGTGTTAAATTAAAGTTATTAAATAGGATCCTAGGTGCACTTTTGATTATACTTCACAAAAAATATATTATCATATTTTACCCAAAGGAATGTCCGATGATGATGAACTTTCTATTTTCATCTCTTTGAGCAAAATGATCAAAAACTGCCAGGGCATGAGTGAGCAATTTTTTAAATCGATAGCATTTCCTTTTCCTGGGTACTGAACTGTATCCATGCCCGAGCATATCTGGAGCTGCTATTTCAAATCCCCGGCTGAGTAGACTGTTAATAATATTCAACCACATGTCAGCCATGCTTCCAATCCCATGAAAAAGAAGGATCATCGGTTTCTAAAATTTAATTTAGAGCAGTCTAAATAATTGAGTGAATAATTTATGATTACCAATTCTTCTTTTTTGAAAGCTCTTTTTGCATCATCTGGGTAAATGTTTCCTCATATTTTTGGTCGAGATAGTCCAACAGCATTATTTTAAATAGAATTTGGGCATGTGTAATTTAAATTTTCATTTAATCTAATTTTAATTTTATTCTAGTTTTTTAGAAAAATGTACATCAGTTTTTGAGATACAGCAACTCTGATAGACATATGACATGATTAGAAAAGGTTGTAATTGTCTTGGGATACCCTAAAATGGATATTTCCAATACTTTCTAGTATTTTATACAGTAAAGTTAAAATTCAATGACAACAGCGTATAAATAAATTAAATAAATAATCTCCTCTGATGATGTAGAGGTACTGCAAATCCAACTAGAGGAAGGAGAATGTAAAGAGCTTCTCTTAAATAAAAGAAGAATTGGTTATAATCCAAATAACAAAAATAAAATTAATTTTAAAAATACCTACATTCTCAGAACGGATTTTATTATGCATACATTTATGTTTACCACCCTTTTTCACATTATTATTCGATGTCTGCATAGGAACACATTCGGTGGGTAGAACTGCAGGGCCTTTTGCAGCTCTGCGCAAGACAACTCCATCAGTGTCATCTACCGATTTTTCAAAGCCAAAATTTTGCACCCCATAACAATTAACCATAGCTTTGTTTGTAGATATGTAAAACTCTTGGAATGCTTCGAGCAGGGTTTCTTGGCACAGTCTCTCAGCGAATGTTTCTACATTGATTATCTGAATGGGAGGTTTCTCAAAATTAGAAATCTCACTCATGCGAATACTGTTTTCTTGCAGGGGACTAAACAGCATCTGTTCAGAGAGTTTTGAGTATCTGGCGGAGTGTCTGAATGAGCAGTTGCACATACCGGCCTTCAATGGCTTGTTCCACCTAGTAAACCAGTATTCCTCTGTCAAAGAATTCCTATTGGTGCTGTGCCTTTTTTCAGTTACCTCGTGTTGTACATTACGTATTGGTATTTCTATATTCTCTGGTTTGATGTGCAAAATACGTATTTTTGTTTGTTTGTTTATTTGCAGGAATTCACTGTACTCCAGCTGGTAGGGCTCGCTAGGGTGGATGGATCCCCTTCCATTGAGACACGAAAGCAACTTCGATATCTTCGTACCACAACCACACTCTTCGCTCACTGGTTCTGTGTTCATTTTTGTACTTTGGTCGCATTTTTTATGTCACACCCATGGTTTAACTAACACCAACGTGGTTTTAATTAACATTAATTCACAGAATTAATTTCATTGTGTACGTACATTTCCACGGTTGTCAAGTAGGGTCAGTTGGTCACGAAACTGACTAAGCGGCAACGGTCTTGTAAAATTCAACAGGTATGCCAGATCTCCTTTTCTCGTATTTACCGTTTTCGTCGAGTGAATAGCAATAAGAAAGGCATGCAACCCAACGTTCAGTTTCACTTCTATTTCCCTGCCTTTCAAATTCATTAAATAAAGGCGAATATTAATTATTGATATGTATTATCTGGATAACCAGCAGTGACGGCTCGCGGGTTTTTTTTGGTACGGCCGAGGTAGCAGGAGTAGTAATAGAGATCGTATCGTTTATTTAAAATAATAATTTAAAATACGATCTTAAAGATGGATGCATAAATTGAGTGTATGACAAATAAATATTTGGTAGCTCCAATTTTGACGGTGTTTTCTTAAGTCTAAGGTTAGGGTTAAAATTTAACAAAAAACCTGTGACATAATTCATAGAAGCCGCCTAATCAGCAAAATTGTAAATCTGTCTGTTCATGTTCAAATATAATAGCATTAAATTTAAAAAAATATTCGAAAATCGCGAAATTGATAATAAATATAACAATTCTTAAAAAAAAGATGAAACTCAAACACAACTAGCTCTATAATATGAAAACCCAAATAAATGGGAACAAAACAAAATATCGTAAAAAACTTGTAAATGGATAAGGACTTTTTTGCTACAAAATCTGTGTTTCGCCTTTTTTTTCAAAAGATGTTCTCTGCAGTGAAAGAATTGATTTGTTTCTAGTACCTTGTCTTTGAAAGACATGTTGAATATTTCGTATTCTTTTTTTATTTAAATTCCAAGGATTGCTAGCAAGTCTAGCAACTCTTTTTAAACATGTGATTTTTATGAATTGTTACTCCACTTGTTTGAAATATAATAAACTGAGAATCACACTACAGTTTAAACTTTAACGCAGAATGTTATTTAATCAGTGCCGGTGCTAGGGTTTACGCCGCTATAGGCGAAATAGATTTTGCCGCCCTAACCTAAACAAACTTTTGCAAAATTATTAAAAAAACCCCTGCCTCAATCCCTCCCAAGTCCTGAAACACTCTGATATATCCGTCCCCACTTTCGCCACCACCCATGTCTCCTCACCCACTCAACTATCCCCTCACTCGCCAGGGAAAAGACCTGCTCCCTCATCCCCCACCCCCTTCTAAAACCTCCCTGTATCTCTGGCAGTAGCACTTCTCCTCCACCTCCAACCGGTTTCTCACTATCATCATTGCCAACTTATACCCAATATTCGTTGTCGGTATTCCTCTATAACTCCTTGCATCCTTCTCGTCCTCTTCTTTATTCACTGGGCACATCATCCCCACCCTCCACGCCTCTGGCAAGCTCACCTCCCCCCTCCACATTTGATTCAGCAGCTCTCTGAACCTGTTCTTCCCCTTTTCCCTGATCTTCTTCCACATTTCCGCCTTGAGGCCATCCCTCCCTGCCGCCTTTCCACTCTTCACTTCTTTGAAAGCCCTCTCCACCTCCTCCTCCATAAACTCTTCTCCTCTGTCTCCACTTCTGTCTTCTACAATCCCTCCTGGCGCTCCACTCCCTTCTCTACATTTCCTCAGTGACACCTCTACCTTCCTCTTCCTTTCCTCTCTCCTCAGCACCCTCCACATTTCTGCCTCGTTCTTACATCCCCTCACTCGCTCTTTCCACTGCCTGTATCTTTTTCTTCTTACATATCTCTTTCTTGCGTCCGCCATTCTCCTCTCTCCTCCTCCGCCTCCTACACACTCTCTTACTGCCTTGCTTATACAGGGTCTTTTTTTTTAACTCAGAACATATGATTGTTAATGTCTATGTTATAATAATCACATCAACGCATTGCAATGTATTGACAATGTAGGCAACCAAGTACACAAGGTGCCAGTGAATGCTTCTTCTTCTTCTTCTCTCGGCCCCGTCGACCTGTCACAGTACAGTAAAAGCTTAAATTATTACGAATAAAGTGAGGTTAATGAAACAAACAATGATAAATCGTAAGTAATTATAATAAATATTCAAAATAACCACCTTCACGTTCTAAGCAGTGGCCAAGTCGATTATAAAATCCTTGAATAGCATTTCTAATGTGTTGTGGATTTCTTCCTAATTCATCGCAAACAGTAATTATACGATCTTTTAACTCTGAAGTATTGTTTATAATAATGTTATTATAAACATTGCTTCTTAGATACCCCCACAAAAAAAGTCGTTTGGAGACAAATCAGGCGACCGGGGTGGCCAAGGTATTGGACCAATAATTCACTTAAATAATTATTAATGGCAGCTGTAGAATGTGGAAGCGCTCCATCCATCTGATAATAAGGAGCAGCAATGTTTAGTGTATGAATTTCTGGCATTATACAAGTTCGCAGAAAATCTAGGTAAACATTACTGTTTAGATTTCCATTAATAAAAAAAAGGACCAATAAGGGTATCATTAATTAGTCCAGCCCACACATTAACTCTCGCATTGTATTGTGTGTGCGACAAATTTTGTAAGCGAGGATTATTACACGCCCAAAATCTAATAGGTGAAGGAATGGGTGTAAGGAATGGGTATTGATAAGGAATGAAGAATACCAATCTATAATTTTGTGGATTAACTTCACCATTTAAGGAAAATGATGCCTCATCAGTAAATATTATTCTGTGTAAAATTTCTTGATCATTATTAATTAAATTGAATACGGTTTCACAGAATTCTGTTCATTTGCCATTGTCCTCATTTGATAGTTGCTGATGATTTGAAAACTTGTAAGCATTATATTTAAATTCTTTTAATGTCTTGTAAACGGAAGCTGAACTTATTTGAAACTGTGCTGCGATAACTCTTAACGATGATATGGGGTTCTGCTCTACGTAACACGTAACATAAAATGTTAAGTTTCATCTCTTCCGTTAAAATGTGATTTCCTTTAGCCCTTTTAATGTGAAAATTACTCAGGCAGCCCAGTATTGTCAAAATGATGGGTAATATTACAAATTGTTGAGATGGATGGAACTTGTCTGCTCGGATACTCAACCGGAAACAAATCTGTAACACGTCGAATGCTGTTCCCACTCTTGTACTAATTAATTATCTGTATTCTTTCTTCGGTGGTGTAATACATTTTATTAATAACACAATTTTGACAATTAAATAAAACTGAGTGTAAGTATGGTTGCCTACATTGTCAATACATTGCAATGCGTTGATGTGATTATTATAACATAGAACATAGACATTAACAATCATATGTTCTGAGTTAAAAAAAAGACCCTGTATCCTTTTTTGCCTGCCTGTATTCCTCATCAAACCATGTGTCACCATCTCTTCTCTCACCCTTACTCTTTCTTCCACACCCCACTATTATTCCCTCCATTGTATTGACCTCCTCCCATTTAATCCTCTCCAACTTCCTCCTCATATCCTCCATCGCCTTTACCCCGCACTCTAACACCTTGCTTTCCTGTCCCCTTACACTCCATTCTCTACCCACATCTCCACCTTTCTAAATATGATAAAGATTGTGAAACAAATGAAGAACTAAATAATGATGAGATTGTTGCCCCTGTAACGATAAACCAAGACCCTGTTGATGATGACGAATCACCTGCCCGAGTATCGCATACGGAATGAAAGGTTTTGACCTCTACACCTATGGACAGCGACGGGTCGTGGATGTTCGGCGGAAGAAACTTTGACCAAAACAGCAGAGGAATATTTGCTTCCTCTATAGGAGTAAGTAGTGCAGCATGAGCGGCATCTGTCTTATCCTCCTCTAAGATCCACGAGCCGCCGCTGGCAATGGATATCTTGCGCTAATTGCAGCTAACAAAATGTGGTTCTTTATAAGTTTTATTTATATACATTGGTAATAAATACATTTTTTGTATTCTTCTGATAAACCGACTTTTCTCGTTTTTCGACCAAACCCCTAGCCCAGCGGTGGCTCGTGGATTTTCGTAAGGGAGGCAAAAACAAAGATGCCGTTCGTGCCGCACTACTTACTTAGAGAAAGCAAATATTCCGTTGCTGTTTCGGTCAAATTTTCTTCCATTGCCTCATCACCGAACATCCACGAGCAGCCGCTACCCTAGTCCCACAAGTGATGGACTAGCGAGATTCTACTATAGTTAACATTTTTTTTTCTGTTTTCCTAGATAACTAAAATCTGTCAATGACAATAAGTAGATATAGTCTGTTCGCTGGAATCTGGCGGCTGAGGTCGTAAAACGGTCGCTCCGCCCTGAGTACCGTCCCACCTTCGAAGAAAAGGTATTGGCGGTTCGTCTAATTGTATCCAATACATTTATTACTGTCCGGCACTCCTATCGGTATAAGCACTTTTACACCAGTACTTCTCAACAAAGACTGGACTGAGATCAAAAATTTTACGTCCCCTACTTACCGAGCTCCGACCCTCCTTTACGACCACAGCCGCCAGATTCCAAAAACAGGCTATATTAATGGCAGTGATAATGTAGACACTTACCCATATAGCAATTTTGTAATTGTTTTCCAAAGGCGAATTAAGTATTTTCATACCTTAAATGATTTGTGAAAACTTGTATCAATTCTCTTTAATAGTTACAATTAGAGGCTGGGTTTTAAAGCAATATCAATATTAAACTATGACAATAAAAGGGATATAACACGATAATGAGACTGATACTAATAGTTCCCAAAACTGAAATATGGCAATAAATGCAGTAATATATTACAATTTGTTCCCAAATTATGCAAAATGAAACTTTACCTAGGAGTGTTAATTAAAAATGGGCAATAAAAATAAAACACTATATTAAAAATAATCAATATTAATAAAGAAGAAACTTAATTTGCATCCTGCTGAGAACTGGGAATTTTACTAAGAAATGAAATCTACATCAAAATTAATAATGCGCACATTACTCTCAGTTTCTCAACTGAATATTTGTTAATTAATCCACACAAATGAAAGAAATGAAACTGTCGCAACGCGCGCATTTCATGAAATAGGAAATATCAATAATTTATGGTGCATTGCAATGCTGGGAACCAGATTAGGTTATTACTGCTACACATCTACGCCATTTTGTTCACCACTGAAAGGTGCAGGGCTCCGAGTTGGTTAGTCCATCTATCTAAAGCACTGTATCGTGTTGTGTTTACATTCGCCCTGTCCAGGAATAATACGTGGTTGACTTCGTCAATTCTACCTTGAATTGTGCTAAAACAAAAAAATCGATTGTATTTTATACAGATTTAGTTTCTCCTGGTGGGAGATATTTGATCATTGTTTTAAAGTTATTTTTATTAACCCTCCAAAACACAAAAATACCACAATTTAGCAATTTACAAACATCAACTGTGTGGCGCATGCATTGAGGTTTATTTCACTATCACAGCCTACTGATAGTTGGAATTTTGCAATAGTTATAGGGTTATGGGCAGTAACAAATCAACCATAGTACGAGAGGTGTCTATCCAGCCATAATGCGTATTCCGGTGTATTGATAGTTATGGCGTTATCACGAAGGTTGACGATGGTACAGTTCATTTGAAAAGAGAAGAACCCAGGCATACAAACACAAATTTGTTTTGTTGCTTCCAAATCTATTATGCCTAATAGGATGTGGCAGTGTCTCATTGGCGTAGTTGCTTCTGAGTATCATACCGCTGTTTATTATTCCTTGCTTTAATCTGTTAAAATTTTGATTGAGAATATTATAAAGCAACACATGTGTACTACCAAATAGAACCCACAACGTTTATTTATTATTTAGATACCTTCAGTTCTATTCAAACAGCCTCTACAAATTGCACTTAAAGATGAAGGTGAGAACGCAATTATAGAAGATAATTCTGACTGACATTTTGGAATATAAATAAATTTGAGACAACCTCACTTGGTGCAGATACATTAGATAAATGTAATAAAGACGAAAAATAGCCTGAATATATGAATATTCAACCTGTTCGTTACTCTGCAAAATTTTGGAATATAGTGATGCCGACGAAATGACCAACAGTAAAATTGAAATTCAAATTAGATTTTTCAAGTGACAAAATCCCGGTGTTTTGAAACTTAATAAAGCTGTTCATTAGCATTTACTAAAAGTCCCTGAGATTGGGGAATGACTAGGGGTGGGGAACCACATGTTTTGCATCCTTTCATTTAAGACCTTTCCATCTGTGAAACCCATATTCAACTGTTTGAGGGTAGGATCGGGTTCACTCACTTTTGTGAGGAAAATCAATAAATATAAAAAAAAAAGCTTTAAATTCTTTCTGCACAATGTCTTTTATTTTGAAAAACTGGCAAAATAAAACTATTTGTAAAGAAATCATTTAACACGTTCGCTGCCACCGACGTGCTAGTGCATCCAACTTTATACTTGCGTATGTGCAATCCCAATTGTAGTGGCAGCGAACGTGTTAACACATATTTCTACTAAGATTACCATATAAATCTCACTCAACTTTACTGAGCCAAAATAATTACTCACTTGTCCAGTATACAGGAAACTAGTAAATTCTCAACATCATCTTCGTCTATGTTCAATTCTCTAGAAATAAATGGTATCTGTATTCTAGTATAAGGCCGGATTAACTTTATCAGGACTTGTGTTCTAATATTCCGTAGTAGGTCTAAAATTAAGTTGTCAAGTTAGATTGCCATACAATAAAGAAGTTTTCATTAACACACCTTCAATATGTTCACGGATGAATGGGTCGTCCATAATGGTCTCCCTGTTTTGGCGTAGTATCTTCTCAAAATCGTTGATGTCATTATTTTGATAAGCATTCACTAAGTTTGTCATTGCTAGGATTTCTGGATCATTCTTATATGGTTTGGCTTCTTGCGAATCAAATGGATTGATTCCTGATTTCATTAACCTAAAAAAAAATATTATCATAAATATGCTGAATGAAAAAATCAGGGGGGTTATTTGAATAGGGAGAATTGGAAACGCGGCATCCACGCCATCTCACATCATCTGGCCCAACTAAGGCAACCCAACCCTGCCAAATCTATGTACAAATCTTTGTAAGCAAGCAATGTGGTCATATTTTTGTTGGTTAAATTTATTTTAGGAATTGAAGAACATCCCATTATCTGGTAATATTCAAATTCCACCAGTGTTAATTGTTTGTTTGAATCTATTTGATAAATTTTAAAGCAAAATAGACTTTTAAATGATTTCACAAATGTATATTGTTTTAAGTTCTCTTTGAGATATGACAACATCTATTTCCATCATATTGCCGGCCTTTTTAGATGTACATAACATCATTAGTATCACGACTTGAATTGGGATTCGGCCAGGTATTTATAATTCAAACTGAGAGAGTTAAATCTTTACCTAAATGAGATAAAATGAGCTCGATAATCTTTGATGAAATGTCGTTAGCTAAAGGATTTCAATTTGCTGAATCAAGTAATAAAGTAATTGGCTATGTGGATCTCGGCTCTCTTGGTAGAAAAAATGAATTGGCTGATCGTGCCTTAGTTTTCATGATTGAAGGACTAAAAACCTGTTGGAAACAACCAGTGGCATATTATTTTTCTAACGGTACCACCAAAGCATTTGAACTACAAAATTTAATCAAAGAAGTTATATTAGCTGTTCAAGCCACTGGTTTAGATGTAGTTTGTACGGTTTGTGACCAAACGGAATTAGCATAAGAGTCTGGAAACACTACCGAAGAGGATCATGTATTTGTTTTAGACGGGAAAAGAATAATAACCATTTTTGACACCCCCATCTTTTCAAAAATATCAGAACTACTTTGCCTAAATATAATATTTTCGATAAAACCAATAAAGATCATAAAGCAAAATTTAGTTAGATTAAACAATGTTATCAAATTGATAAATTCAGACCAATCTCACAATTACACAAAATTTCCAATGTTTATTTCAAACTAAATTTAAGTGTGGTAAAAATGAAAGTGAGCTCTGCAGTTAGGTTATTAAGTAGATCTGTTTCTGCAGCAATTTCTATAATGACATTAGAATCACATTACTTGCAAGATGAAACAATTTATACAGCCGATTTTATATAAAAAATAGACGAATTATTTGATACTTTAAATTCAAGCAATTGTTCACTTTTAGAAAAAGCTATGCGGCGGTGTATTACTAAAAAGTCTGAACATTGAATGTTTCTGGAAAATATGTTGAGTGAAATTCAAAATTGGGAATTTGAAAACATTAATGATTTTAAAATTTTGTCAATGTTGCCTGTCAAAAAGGGGCTAATTCATACTATTAAGGCTGTAATAGAGGTGGTAAAAATGTTGTTAAATGCTGGGTTTACATTCATCCGCACGAGAAATTTAAAACAGGACCCGATAGAAAATTTATTTGGAATTATCAGGCAATGTGGTGCTGCGAACATGAATCCTAATTGTAACCAGTTCATATCAAATTTAAAAACAGCCATTTTAAACAATCTAGTGTCACCTCATACAAATAGATTTAATTGCGAATCTAATGGGGGTAGTATATTAAAAAATTTAAGAAATTTTTTAGAAGTTTCCGAGCCACAAATAGATATTGAAAATTTTAACGAAGCAGTAAATTTTTCTCTTGAAATAAGTGATCAACCTTTTGATAATAATTTCGACAAGCTAGGAGTTTCATGTGTTGTGGCTTTTTTATTAAAAAACTCAAAGTTTCTGACTGTCAAAATTGTTGTTATTCTTTATTTGCCCAAAATTTAGAACCACATCACACTTGGTTATGTTTAAAGAATATTATGATGTCCAACGTCTAAATTATGTAACTGAATCATTACTTTTATATGCGGGCAGGTTATATTTTAATATATATGTATATATATAAATATTTAAATAAATACGGCCATATTAACAATGTTAGAGGTATTAATATCCTTAAAATTGTTGACTTTTCTTGGTTTTCTTGTTCCATTCAGATAATGAAGTAAAAAAATCAATTGTTGGACATCATAACTTTACTATAAGAAAATTTCATAATTCAGAAGAAATTAATAATAAAAATAAGAAAAAAAATGAAAAAACTTATTTAAAACTAATGTTTAATTTTCTATAATATAGAATTCTATTTTTGTTAAGAATAATTTGTTATTTTGTATTATAGAGTTTATTTTTGATGTTATTTACTGTTAATATATTTTTATGTATAAAATGGTTTTGTTTAGACTTTTTGCATTTGATGAAGTCTAAGCTCTTTATAAAGCAAGTTTCTGCGATTTCCGCTTTTATTTGGATGCTTCGCACCGATGAGAACCAAAAAGTTCAAAACACTTGAAATGAATTGTAAAATCGCAATTTTAAATTTCCCGCTGTGTTTGACCAGATGACTCGCAGATGGCGCTGATGGCGTTTCTAAAAGCCAACACTGAACTGTCCTTCTTTATCCTTAATGCTCTGTGGGAAAAATGAAGTCTAATAGAAATTTAAAGAGCAAAGTTACAGTTTTTCTAGGTTATAACCAAAACTTTCAGAATGACAAAACAAGCAAGTGTCAAATCTATATACACACCACATTATCATACAGGTACAATTCATGTTAACAAATATAATTGCTGCTAATTGATTCCAATAGAAGTGATTGTATTTGTTTTTGGCTTTCAACAACAAAATCAGAATGGGTTTATAAATGTTCCAGTTTGTTACTTCATATTAAATCATTCAGGTATGTTGCTTGACCTTCGTATTTAAATTTTATATAACCAAGATCAAAGCTGTTTTAGTTTCTTTCTTATATGCAGCCATGATCATATTTTTCCACGGTGACAATAAAAAATGAGACTGCAACAGGCTGCTTTGTGATCTCTATTAAAGATTGGCAAGAAAAGCTTTCTTTTCATTCTATTACATCCATGAGGGATAGTTCTTTTGATATATAGAACTTGAACATTAGATAAACAAACAAAATTTAAGCCCATTAATCATAGTTACCAGTTTATTATACAGGGTTGGGGATATGTGTCGGAACACCTGATTTCTGGCTAAACGTCTGTTGTCTTCTTATTTCTTTAAAAAGAAATGTGTATAGTTTTATTTATTCTATTTAGTGACGTATTTTGATTTTTGAGTTTTTTTAAATGATTATTTTTATATTTCACTGCACGAACATCACAAATCCATTGCATAATTACGCAGAAGCTTTTTTGATTAATTATGCAAAAAATGTACACACATGTGCATACGTAGATTCGATGTTATAAGAACTATTGTGTGGTTTGTTTATAGGCAAGAAATAATGGTGCTCGATAACTGAAAACAGTTCTTATCTTTAATAGAAACAACATAGCAGCCTAGTACATAAAAAAGTTGTAAAAATATGCAGAGATCAAACAACTGTTTTATAGAAAATTATGTGGTTTCACTTAAGAGGAATCCCCTATCCTTTTGAAGCAATATTGATTGTATCCCAATAACAAGCATCCGACTTCAGATACAAATTAAAATTTCTTAACCCTCACATCACTGATTGTTCATTTAAAAATACGAAATATCATATTTTTAAATTACATATTTAACTCATTTGCAACAAGTTAAGGGTTCTTAATTTTAATCACCGAGTTAGAGCTGTCCCAAAATCTGGTGTGATATTGCGCAGTGAACATCTTAAATTTTAAGAGAGGGGGCGCCGGAAACTCTTAATTATTCAGTGAGCGCCGCATGAACATAATGTAAATATAGAGAGAGAATCGGTAGCAAAGTAATGATTCATCTTCAATTCAGTGATGCAGCCAACCGTAGCTTTGTTATCGCATTCTCTCCAAATATTTTCTCACTCTGCGCAAACTTTATCCATAAGTGCTATGACATTTTGAGACAGCTCTACTACTAATGATAACTTACATGTTGGCTAAGACTAAGTATTTTAAGCATGTCGTTCTCCTAGGACTGCCTGATTCATCATAGTTTTTAAAAGCCTCGAAAAAGTCTGTGTGTGCTCTCTCGAACTCTCCTTCTCTCAGATGCATTTTTCCTCCACACTCTAAAACAACTATTCTTAAACTTCATTCACTTGCAAACTAAACCAACCAACCTCTAATAACCCCCATGATGAGAGGATGCGGAATAGCAGATTTTATATGCAACGACTGCTCGTACAAAGTTTTCAACTTTTTATTGTTCTTCTGTTCAGTATACATTTGAATTTCCAAGGCATATATTTCCAACAATTGGGTACCTTTTTTAAGATCGTCCTCTCCATCATCAGTTTGACAAGATTGATGCAGCTGTTTCAGTATTTTAGCCAACTTATTGTAATCTCCCTGATCATAATACAGCTTGCCTAATTTTGTATTCGTCTTAAACCATAACCGATCATTCTTAGCATCCTTTAAGGCCTCTAATGTAGTCTCATAGAAATCTTGAAGTAATTCCATCTGCAAACAAGTACGTAAGCAATTCCAAACATACACAGAATTCCAAACTCACATTTTTAGAGGTTGAAATATAATCTAAAATTGAGTTAATAGATTTTTCACTATGATTCCGAGTAACTGCACTTTTTATGTATGTAAGTAGTTGTTTGTATCTAGTCATCATTTCCTTGAAGTTTCCCAGTTTGAAGTTGATTTTAATCATCTGTTTAAGGGCCTTAAAGCCCCACTCACCCTTCTCTCCACTCTCAAGATCCAGGACTTTCTGAAAAGAGTGCAGGGCATTCTTGGGGTCATCTTCTTTAAGTGCTTTTGAATTATAGTATTGGTTCTCTAAATCAACATCCGGCTCCGAGTTGCTATCCTCGGAATATTCCTGTAAAACCAGAGATTGGTGGTGGAAATCAGAATAAAGTGAGGTTATAATGGATTTTTGCGGGTGGGTTACTGACCAAGCCATAATCTTCTTCATCTTCACACATGAAGTCATCTTCGCCGTCAGACATAGTTTTGATGTAATTGCGTGCCGATATAAATATAAACAATAATACGGATAATATTTATGACGAAAATTGTGAGGAATGATAAATGTCATCGAGGTGGACTGATATACCGGTTGCTCCACTACTGACCTCTTTGTGTGAGTAGCTGAAGTTGAAGTTGGGTTTTTGAACAAGGCGAATGGCTCGAAACTTTAGTAACTGTAAATTACTCCTGTGAGTGTAACAGCTGTATTGAAGATGGGGTGCGTTGTATAATTCAAAACGGATTGTTTAAAGAAAGCTGGATTTTTTGTACGTTTCGAATTTTAATTACGATAGTCATTGTTTCTTTATATCGATAAATTTATGAGTACTCGATGTAGGACAATGCAATTTTATCTTTGCAACATTAGATTCATCCATGACGAAACAATAAATCAAGAGCGCGACAAACAATGTGTTTGAACAATGAATGACAAATTGAAAACAGACACAATCGGTCCATTTTAATTTCAGCCATTGCTGCAGGAGGGCACGGGTGCAAACAGAACACAATCAACTAATACTCGAAGTAATAAAATCTTGCGCCGTATTTGTAATAATTTAATTGAACGACTGATTTTATTATCTGGAACCGTTTCGATTGGCTCTAATGTCCCCTTTAAACTGAAATTCATTAATTCCACAGGAACAAGTGGAATAGCAACGTGTGAAACACAAGTTCCTGTGTTTGTTGGAAATTCTTGTAAGGTGTGAATGTTATTTGAGTATGCATTCATTACTCGGAGTTAAGATTCACGTTGTTGTTACCGTGAATAGTTAAATCTAATTTGGGAGAATTACCATTCGCCGCTGCTAATATTTGAGTGCATTTGCTTTTATAGATTTATTGATCGTTATCAGGCGATGAGGATGAAGTTTAATTTTCGTAAAAGATAAGTTTTGTTCAACTGTGTCCTTTAAGTGTAATTAATCCAGTTAATGTAAATTAATAATTAAATGCATTTAAATATGTTGTTGGTGTGGGTGTAAGTGTCAGTAGCGTGAACGATGGGTTTAATGTGGGATTAGTTAATTTTCCTAGAATTGAATTAGTAGTAAGGGTAATGAGTAAATGGTTATTGGGGTGCAGTTCTGTGCAGGGAAATGGACATATTATAGAAAGACCGAAATGAGATGGCTTCTCCTAGGGTGGATGGCGAGGGTGGGAATCAACAGCAGCGGCGGTGCACGTATTCCTTGACAGTGACAGATTCATCCTACAAGCCAACAGACAGTAGCCCAGCCGAACCACAGCAATACTTGCACACATCAAATAAATAAATAACCATGACACTGTCTGTATTGGATATTAGGTTATCCCTTTTTGGGTGACCTGCACCCCTGCGCTTCGTTCCGGTTAATGGCGAGAAATATTACCGGGACGAGGAAGAAGGGTAATACTGATATACAGCGAAGAAGCACGTTGGAATATAAATATGCTCTTTCTCTTCTCCACTCTTTTTCGGGCCCATTTTATCGCACTTTACTCCATATTTCTCGATGCAAAAAGACACTTTTTATTGACACAAGACCGAAATTAATTACAACCCAAAATATTTGATAGCATTATATTATAATAATATCTGTAATACTGGACGTTTTTATGTGATCTTTATTCCTATTCAAGCTAACATAAATTGAGTATGATTTAATTTCTGTAAGTTGGCATAACTGTGTAAACTGTATTAACATCATTTTGTTCTGGTGGTAACAATCTCTCTTTGTCTAGTTTTATATAGGAGAAGTAACCATTGCGTGGGTGGACAATTATGATCGGTGTTCACTTAAAAAAGACAATTTTGGAAATTGTTTATTTATTACTAAAGGTAATAATTCCTAAGGTTGTTTGGCATGATAATTCCGTAGTTATTTTTGGGCAAAGACAGGCATGATGCGTTTTGGTGTAAGGTGTATTTTGCGAAACAGTTAATTTGGCGTGAACAAAATTAAAATTTACTATTTATTAATTAAATAAATTTCCTTTTTCACATTACTTGGATTCGATCCGTATCATTTGCAAGTTATGTAGTTAATACAGTTGACAGTCTAGGGGCGATTTTGGTGGAATCGCCGGGTATTTTGGAAATGTTTAGTCAAAACTGAATTTAGATCGTCCCAATTATTTTAAAAGCAAAAATTACAAACCCTATTCAGGGTTCTAATAGGAACATCGGGATTTGAGAGGTTGAGAATATTTTTTGTCTAAGAAGTCGTTTTTTTAGTGACTAGGCGCAATTAACCCGACAGAGGAATATATTACTAGACCCAATAATTTAAGTAATCTGAAGACAAAATCGTTTACAACAATTTGTAACAGGATGAAGTTTTTTAGTAGTAAGTCGAACACAACGTGGACATTCTTTTACTCATGAAGATGTAAATGTAATGTGTGATATCTCAGAACCAACGAATAGAACCAACGAACCCTATATTTAACGTGCAAAAAAATTACAAATTTTGATCAGAACTATAACTTAAGGGGTAACACCACTCTAGCGGCCGAAAAAGAAGCCTAACTTTAACGATTTATTTTGGGAGTATGGAAAAAGGAATGCAATTTCTTTTTAGAGGGTTTATTTAACACTTATTTAGGTACGAAACAAAATATTTGTATAATCATTTTAATGCAAAATGACGGCGACAGAGCCAATCTTTCAAATTGCCGTTTTTTTAACTTCTAAAAGGAAGGACGGATTTCTCGTAAAGTATAAGACCTGGAACAAAAAAAAACATTTATTTTATAATTACGAAAGGAGTTTTTTCTAAAACAAATTTTGTATCGATGTATCGATTTTTGGCCAAAAAATAAGCAGTACATTGTTTATAAAAAAGAAGGTACACATTAAATAAAAAAAAAACGGCTACGTACTTCCTTAGAGAATGTCAAAATTTGAAATCGATCCATACAATGGTACTCAAGTAATCTGTCTTCCCGGTTTGAAAAAAGTGGTTTCGAGAAAACCGCGTTTAAAATTTTAAAAGCACATAAATCCTTACGGCATTCGCGCACTTTGGTGGAATCCTAAGGAACCTTTAGGAATTTTCTCACTATAGGATATTGTTTATAAGACCGTAAAATATTTTTTAAGCAAAAAAAACAAAAACATTTTTTTTTTCCAAAATCCTAAAATGGTGTTACCCCTTAAATAAAAAAAAAACATGTTAATTATTATGGAACATACAACGAATTGAATAGATCCTCTTCAAGAGGTTGAAAAAGAAATTGTTTTTCACAGAAATGTTCATTTTGAGGTCTCTTGAGACGATTCCGACAATTTTGTGGAATTTTTTTTTGCGTTTGTGATTTTTTAATAAAAACAGGGAAGGGGGCTAAATGTTTTAAACAACTGGAATCAATGTTAAAACAGCGACCACTATCTATAAAATCATTTGCAGAGCTATGTTGGACTACGGTCATATCCTTTTTTCCACATCCCGCCCTTCAGCTAAAATGAAATTATCAGTTGCTAAAACATCATGCTTACGAACTCTAACCAGAATAAAAAAACCCTAATAACCCGCTTCGCAGCCCTTCCAATACCCTTCTTTACGAATTAACAAAAGTCCCAAAATATCAATCCCGAATAGACAAACTGATCGCTAAATTTGCACTAGGTATGCATCACGAATCGGTTGACAATTTGGTGATGAGATAGGGTTTGTAGTTCTTATTATAACAATCTTTACATAAATGATGAAATAGCAAAGAACTGCACATCTTTTGTTATTAAATGTATTTCATAAATCGACTGATTCTCTCTATACTATATACATGCATAAATGGTGCCCTATTATTTCTTCATTGAGCCTCGTCGAGGTACACTCACCTTCGTTGCAGCCCCATTAACGACATCCCTAGAAACTGAAAAACTAAATTGTTTTATAGAGGAAATATTTGATGCCTAGGGAAAATCCTAGGCTCCCAGTTTTGAAATGCTTGCTCTCTCATATTATTAACTGAGCAGTTTAATTTAACAATATCTTAAGCATGTAACACGTTAATAGTGCGACCGATTCTAACCTAAGAATATTTCGAAACAGGTTGAAAGCCACTGGAATTGTGAAAACTTGCGCATGCTCGTTGAGGATCAGACCTATATTTGGATTTAGTTATCCTTAAAGCGACTTCCAATTTTTATTGATCAATGGCAAATTTTGTGCTATTTTTGTCCATTGATCTTAATGGGCTCTAGCAGTAGTTTCTAAAGTGTTTCTTGCAGGGGTGTCGCGAAATTTACAATATTTTCATAATTTTATTTCTATTTCCAATTCAATGTGGTAGGGAAAATTATACGCTATTTCGGAAAAGTGTATTTATTAGAATTTGTCATGTGCAATCCTGGATTCTACAAAAGCGCCGGGAATTGAAAAAGTTTGAGAACCATCGGGCTACATCATTGAAATAAGGGCGCTTAAGAACCGATTACTTTGAAATGTTTCGTTCTGGATGCAATAATTCTATTACTTAATTAAAAATATATATAATAAAGGACCATATTATCAGGATATTTTATCTACATTTATGTTCCCATTAATTTTTTTGTTTGCTTAAAACTGACCGCGTATGCGTGTAATATGGTTGTTACACGCATACTGCTTATACAGCTTTCTGCATCACCAAAACAAACTATTTGGTTTTTTTTTTTAAGAACATTTATTTGAATTAGTCTATGATTTAGATGAATTAAAATAATATTCTAATGGAATTTTGAATTTACTAACTTTAATTTATTTATCGCTTATGTAATAAAACAGAAAATAAACAGTCATAAATTTAGAGTGGAATGATGCGTTACTTTTGTTTTACGTGAGAGTTCGTCAGAAACCCTATCATACTCATGCAAATCTCCCCTCCGCCTCCTTTATTATTCCCTACCAAAAGTCCCTAGAAGACTCAAAACACCTACGGAGATAAACTGAAGCGACAGGCGAATCTTAACTTACATGCGAGTACGAAAGAAAACGAATTTAATTTTTGATTCATAAAAAGCGGATTAATTACTTTTGCGCAATTACGAGAAGTGACAGTGGCACTCAGTAGGATCTACCTTTATGTAGTAAGCGAAGACAATCCCGGAACCGGCCGTAACGTTTCAGGGTGTCGTAAGCGCCAGTTTTAATTTTAATGACTCCCATACCTAATAAGACGGTCCTATTTGATTTGGAATATAACAGAAATATCACATTTTAATTACCTTTAAGAGAATAGGAATTACACTCCGTATAACCCGTAGAATTTAAAATCATATTATAATATGTTTCCTGCACAATTAAAATTTATTAGTGTTAACCACGACATGCAAATGTAACTAAATCATGCAAGATGACGTGGAGAATACCTTAACTCGTTCTTATTAACCTCATGCGTATAAGCTCTCTGCAAATGCTGTCTAATATACAGAACTGGCCGACACTGACGCTGATGCCGTCGCCGTCTCTGTCGTCTAAATGCAATATGTCACATAATAGCCCAGGTCTTCTAACGTATTTTCCTCTATCTGACGTTTTATTCCTTTACGGTCGCTGGCTCCTCTTTTATTAACCTTTGTATCTGTCGTAGGCACGATGAATGGTGCCCTGTTAATAGCATAAATAAGGAATTGTGCGTAAGGTTGACAAGAACTTATCTAGATGTATCTATACAACTAAAAAAAGAACGTTCACGTATAAGTTGAACACAGTGGAAATAACAGTTTATCATTCAATTACCATGTTTCCGTCCCAACAATGAAAATATTAAAAGGAAGGAACCGAGTTGAAAACATTAATCCTAAAATCAATGCAATCCGCAGGGATTAGTATTATATACGGTGGTAACAGAATCCTGATGTTCGCGTAATTATTAAGTTACAAAAACTTAAGATCATTAATATAAATTATGGAACTAACAGTGACCACCAATTGAATCGAGATATGTTTTCAGTTAGCTCACGTTACGTGTTGTGAAATCGGCCAGGGGCGTATTGGCCCAAAGGGATTCTGGAAATTTCCCACAGGAACTGTCTACTACTATTGAAAAAACGTTTCTATACTGCCACTTGAATTATTAAATTCAATTTAAATTTAGACTTTTTGTTAATATTTTGCAGTAAACTCGTAAAGATTTCAACAAATTGTGTAATTTATTACGTAAATAAACAGAAACCAGGAGTAACAAATTAGAACCGACGGTTGACACATTAACAACGAAGCAATATTTACTCGGGTCTATACTGCCGGAGATTATTCTCCCAAGTAACAAGCTCATTTACAAGCAACAAGTTCATTTACACAAACATTCCATTTTGTAATCGTTAGAAAAGAGCCTTAAATATCACGTAAACTTATCAACAAACTATGCAAGCGATAGTAATAGTTTAAAAAAATATGTTTCATGGTCGAGCGGATGAGATATTGCATGGACTGAATTTTCCCCCAGTTAGGCAAAGGGATTATCCAATTAGGTGAACGTATTTAAACAACATTAAATGCATTTAGATGCCCCATCTCCATAATGCGCTGAATTCGTACTTCTGGAGTTGCTTAATAATGCATTATGTTATTGTTTACAGCAGCTTCTGTAATATTACATGGAATTCTCGAGCCGTAATCGGAACTTTAACTTAGCTTTATCAAGCGTTACTAATTTATTTATATTAGAAAACTTTGTTGGATTTAGCCTTTAATGTTGACACACATATACTTAAACAAGTTGAACTAATTTTAATTTCGATTAGCATTAGCGTTAGCACATTCCTATTTTAATGTTATACCAAATCAGTGACGACACCAGTTGTTGTTTTTCGGTCTATATTCGTCAAGCATAGTAACCACGGAGGGCTGCTTCAGTTTTCATCAAATGTGTCATGGACATCCGGTGCAAGGAAGGGTCAATCGGCCCGGGAGGGATCCAGCCGCTGGAATCTTATTTTAGGGAAATATTATACACCGAATCGTCGATCTAATACATATTAACTTTTGGGATGTCCCTGTTATACTTAAACCGGTTCCTAGGTTCGGAAATGGATTCAAGAACTAATCGCTATTTTCCAATCACAATGAAATAAAAATGAAACATTCGTTCTTCGAAACGTTCTCATTAATGCATGGTTCCAGTATTCTATTAATGGAATAGTAACCCACCCTAGAGAATAATCAGTCGTGAGCAACTGTTCGAAGCGGTAACTTTCAAGAAACGAATTATACTCGGATACATAAATTTTAATTACTCGGGATGATAATGCGAAGCTAAAAAAAAGGTTATTACGCTGTTTAAAGCTTTCGTGAAAGTAGTATATATTTATGAATTACGAGCGGGAAAGTTTTGAGAGTTGTCCTAATAACTTTTATTAATATAGTGTCCAGGCCATACGTCGTATTTCAAGCGAAAAGGGTAATTTCGAGACCGCTAAGCAGAATCTATTAGCTGAGTCGACATATTGAACTATCTGTTATCTTAAAGTACTCGCGACATTCTAATGACTAGAGCGTTCAGTGGGACGTTAGAATATGAGAGGGTGGTGTGATGGGTCCAAAGGGGTACGTGGTGTATGCAAACTAAGGGCTAGTAAAAAAAAAGAAACGAAACCAGAGAAGTAACAAAAGCAGCAAGTTCTTGTTAAGCAAATAAACAGTTAAGCTTGATTATCTCGTCTGTAAGGTAATATTTCGCATCATTATTTTAAATAAATAGTGAGTGAGCATGTACGGTAGAAGCGTTGGGATAGGTTAAAACGGCGCTATCTATGTTTCCAACAGGATGGTTCCCCATTCATTCAAGTTGATGAGATCAGTGCTTCGTTATGATTATGAAGAAGGGCATATCCTGAAACCCAGATTGTTGTCCTCACACCTGAATAAGTTTACTTTAAATTTAAATTAACGACCTCTATATAATATTAATATCTCTATAGAAAATCTGACATCGTATGGAAATTGTCGGAGGCAAATACTTAACCATAGTAATTTTACGAAATAAACTGTTCAGAAAACACTGCGCTATGATTATACAGAGATATCTCCGGAAGGGAATGGATGAAATAA
Source organism: Ocypus olens (assembly GCA_910593695.2). Taxonomy (NCBI): domain Eukaryota; kingdom Metazoa; phylum Arthropoda; class Insecta; order Coleoptera; family Staphylinidae; genus Ocypus; species Ocypus olens. The sequence goes on from OU343057.1 coordinate 18,645,213, forward strand.
TATATTGCGGCTAGAACTCGAGAAGAAAATATACAACCCTATCGTCGACAATGTTTCATTTTTATTGTCCAAGAAAAGGTGAAAGTGGTTTCGCATTTGTTACTGTAACTGACGGAAACCAAGACAGTTTGCTATGAAGATACATGGATGAAAATAAACAATATATATCGTTTTAATGGTCACCGGCGGCGTCCCGATGCAGAATTCTGACTTGTTTTACCCCCACGTGCAATTCAATAAAATAAATCAAATTATCAACGATATGTTTACAAAGCTGTGAAGTGTCATGCGTTTTTATTAATCCAAGTAATGCCCGGGATTGTTTAATCCTGGGATTAAATAGTCAGTAAGCAGCTGTAGCTCTTTCAAGATTAGTGGCTGCTGCAGAGCGTAGCGGAACGACAAGAAATATATGATTAATGATGGAGTCCATTATGTAACTAATGTGAATCTATAAACTTAGTACGGCTTATTAATATTCAATTATTTGCCGGTCATATTTATATTCTCAGTGGACGTCGGGGTTTATTAATGAAAATAATTTTTATGTTAGCACCTCGTCCCTCGCCGTTCCAGCAGAAAAAATCATGGAATTTTAATTATCCCTTAATAATAATTAAGTGAACTTTTTTTTGTTTCTTAGCTCCGATAATGAACATTGCCGTTGTAACTTTGTGGAAGTGCGTCGTTATTTTTCTCGAGGACTGTGATTAGGACTATTTATATTCCAACAGGATGGCAGGCAGACAAGTCGGTAGTTTTATTAATATTGGCAGAGATGCGTCGCCGACGTCCGTCGGATCTGTTTAAAGTAGTGGATTTATCGGATCACTTGTTGAGTGGAATTTTCTAAATGTGATGTAACCGAGTTTTAAAATGACAAGTATTGATAAATTGTCGGATGAGATATGCATCCTGAAAGGTATAAATTGTCACAAATATGTACGGTAAGGGCGCACAAGCACTAGTGGATGCTATTTTTATATTTTGAAAGCGGCCAATTTCCTTGAAAGCATTGGAAATGGTACAGGTAACCTAGACGGAGATGTAGCTGATTCTTTAAAAATGTAGTGGCGGCCGGAAGTCAGCTCGCAGGAGCAGCCGTTTTTCCGTCTCCATTGGGCCGATGGAAATTGGGCGGCAAGAGCGTGACAGAGGGATGAGGTACGTGCAGGAATCGCTTAAACACCTTTATTACCAATCGATCCTGCAAGAATCTGTATTTAGAAATATTGCAATCACTTAAATTTTATTGGCCTTGTCCCCTAATTGGCTTTCCGATATGTTTGCCACATTCATTACTTTACCGGGGAAACAAAGCACTTTTCTGAAAAAGACAAGCCATTTCCCCCTCCTTTTGAACGTATGGAGAAAGTCTAAATGCAGATGTAAACTGGATGCTGTGACAAGACGCTCAAATCTGTCGAGCAATTACCGTGATTACGAAGGTGAATTCGTATAAGTCGCCGTCTCCTCCATCTTATGCATGCGACAGTACCGACAGTGGCGGCGTCTCTGTTATATCTCAAACCCTCACCCACTTTATTTTATTACTATAGCCCTGATATGTTGCGACCGGGATCGTTCCCCCTCACCCTCGTTCGGATTCCGATTGCGGCGACGAAACGGCGAACGTCCCGGAATGATTTCACTATTTACACTTTTTCCAAATAATTTCATCGTTGGGACTAATTTTCTATACAAACGATATTGCGTTAATGCGATTGTATTCTCGGTGACGCTAATTAATTTCGAGTTGCAGTCAAGTCTTGCATGAGTATCATTTACTTAGCATACAGCTGATGACAAAGGGAAATGTTTTCACAGTGGCGGGGACTGGCGCCGCCGCCCGGATCAGCACCATATATCATCGGTCTCTATACTGAATGTTTTTCCGACATTTAATTAGAAGTTGGGCGAACGGTCAGGGGTTGGGGTCCTTTTCGATTTTTACCTTTGAAGTGAACTCCGTGAATATTAAAATAATCAATTATCGCAAGTTTGTGAAGCTCGTTAAAAATTTTGCGTTGTGCATTCTCTGTGAAATGATATCATCCTCTTGGGTCCGCACTTTGAGAGCGGCACCATGGTGGCTGTAATCCAAAACGTGACTAACACGCTGATGGCTTAACCGCAGTCCTGATGCTGCCCTTCCTGCTAATGCCGAACTCTCCCAACTCATGTGAACTCATGTAACAAATACATATTGCGGAATTGAAAACATTGATTTCAAAGACGGCGGTCCGCCTAATTCCACATCAAATCTGAATAAAACGGGAAGGGTCTGCGCGGGTCGTGGGCAAGTAAGTAAAGTTATTAATTCCTCGAGACAGAGGGCGTTTAGTAAATCACTGCTTGCAGGACTTGTGTGTGGCAGCCTGCACTGGAAATGGAGAGTAACGTACTGGGACGGAAACAAGCTTGAATTAATGAGTGGTAACATTTCCGAGTGTAAAGTTGTTGCTTTGAGAGCCAGATGTGTGCGTATTTACCCGCACCATTCTCGCGCTTTTGAGTTACACAATCCCGCAAACTTACCAGGATTGGACTTGCTACTTAACTTCAACAAATACGTAACATATTTCCTCACATTTCGAGCGGCTAATTGCGTTCGAAACATAACGCAAATTGTATTTACCCCGTGCATTCAATTCTACTTTTTATTTGTATCTTGCACTCTTTGTTAGCCGTATCCGTATCCGACACTAGTGAAAGTAATAAAGGTCGCTTATTATTTCTCGATGCTTCAGCTACCTTCCTATGAAAGTAACAAGAAAACTTTTCGCTGAAAGTATACATAAAGTAAAATATAACAGTAATAGGACCAGAAAGATGAGCCGCTCGAATCGGATGTATTTGAGATCCGAATATGCATTAATTTAAAGTTGAAATGAAGCTATGCGGCCGATGCCGATGCTGTCAATTAGGGGATGGGGTGATCTATTCACTGTTCAGAAACAAACTTTAGCGACCCAACTACATTGACAGTATGATAGTCTCATTTTAATTCAGTTCCACATTATCTGGAACCCGGACCAGAATCGAACCCAATCCATCTAACCAACCCTCTAGGGTTCAAACACACTATTCGAACTGCGGTAACCAGAATGGATTTAACAGCAACTTGCCACTCATCTTATTACTATCTGTGTGTACATTACGATTAAATAAATTAAAATTCTTACATTGAATCGTGCAATCCGATCGGCGATCTCGTTTCCAGTTCAATCTCCCTTTGATATTGACACAAGAGAGAATGTAATAATAAAAGGATTAAATTTTAATGAAAATATAACAAAACTGGGGACGCCCTCGAGCTTTAATATTCTTGACGCACTAGTCTTATTCCCGATTTCTATTGCCCTTTCGGATGCACCGTACATACGAGCCAGTCTTTAAGGAGATATGCATTGTAAAACAATGGGGTGCATTCCCGGTCTATTATATGCAGGTAATATTGATGAATGTTATTTCTCAGTCCTCACACTGACAATGCATCCCGGGGCCGTCTGAATTCTACCGTCTGTATCCCCCATACCTGCATCATACACACTATTATATTAAAATCTAAACCCTTAACAACATCTAGAAGGCAATCGATAAGTGAGAATCATCAAACCAATTAAACGTCTTGTACTTTAATTTCTGCTTATAAAAAACGAACTGCATTTTTATTTAATTGAAGCGATATTTCGCCCAAGAAATTGCACATAAAGAAACTTAAATTCTCCTAGTCTATTTTGAAATGGTAAAGTCGTATACCTTTGCTCATTTACAGCCAAAGCGCACGCGGAATGTTAGATTTAGGTGGTTAATATTTTATCATACCGCTCTCATGTAAGCCATTCCATAACGTCCGCCGTTTTTAAAGACGTGTTTTCTTTCGCGATTTTTGCGGAATATAAAATGCATCTATAGATTTTATTCATTCTCCTCCACATCGCATGCACGCTTAAATTGTACCGTGTGTTTGAGATAAGGGGCGAACATAGGAATTTAACATGCGTTTTGCTGCTTCGCTCATTGTTTTAGAGAAAAAGTAGAAGAGTCAAAATATTTTCAGAATGTAAACATCTATCATTTCAATTTAGTACTATCGATATACTACTGGAGAGGACAATATGTGTTAAAATAACCTTAGCCAGGGGCGGCTCGTTATATAGAGCCAAAGAGCCATGGCACTGCCTGTAGTTTTAAGCTCAGTAAGAGTTTTTATTTAATTCTTAAAACACTTTTTCACCAGTTACTTTGGTCTAGGAAGATAAATCGTTCTTTCTTTTTTCAAAAATGTTCCACGAGCCGCCACTGGCCGCAGCCATAACTTGATGAATAACTGCAACTTGTAATTTTACTGTTAGTTTTAAAGTTTCATTAACCAATACATGTTGAAAAAAAAAACAGTTCGAAAGGCTTTATTATTACGGTAAAAGCGTCTGTTCTGTTATATCGAGAAATCAGAGCTTAGTCTTAAGTAAGCAGCAATCAAAATTTATTCTGAACTGTTTTCAAACCATGTTGGTCCTACTTGAGGAAAATATTTAATTTCAATGAAGTAAAACGTAAACATAATTCAGCGAATGAAACATGCCACAACGTATGTATAATAACTACGAATAACCCAAAATTAGTGGAAGGTAAATCAGTAAAAGAGCTTCAGGTACATCATATCACGCAGGAGCGGCTCGTTATGTAGAGCCAAGGAGCCATGGTACTACCTTTAATTTCAAGCGAAGCAAGAAATTTTTTAAATTAATTCCTAAAACACCAATTCGTCACTTTAAATGTTAAAACAATGCCTGCGAAAGAAAAATCGCAATGCATTTATTTGAGAAAATAACTCTTGAAGAAAATAGTACATTTGATCAGGGGTGGCTCGTTATATAGAGCCAAGGAGCCATGGCACTACCTGTAGTTTCAAGCTCAGCAAGAATTTTTAATTAATCCTAAAAACACTTTTTCGCCAGTTACTTTGGTCTAGGAAAATAAATCGTTCTTTCTTTCTTCAAAAAGGAAGGGGGAGGGGTATATTGTATATTGTATAATTGAATCTACCATCAACATGTTCCACGAGCCGCCACTGGATTTGATAAATTCTTCCAGAAATGTGTTGCACTCATCGGATAAATGTAGATAGGACCAACAAATTGATTCGTCTTCAATTGGTTTTTTGTTTTTTGTTGATAACTCTTGAACGGATGACCAAATTTGGCAAAATATTCCATCGAATAGAGGCAGATAAAACTCAAAATAAGTAATTTATAGTTCAATTGTTTTCTGTATTTTGAGGATAGTTCTTGAACGAAAGGACAGATTTTGAAAATTCTTTCAGCAAAGTGGTGTGCTCATTGGACAGATAAGATCAAAAAATAAATTCGTTGTTCAATTATTTTCTATTATTATTAAGGATAACTCTTAAACAAAAAGTGTTAGCAAGGTGTTGTTCTTATACAATAGCCGTAGGCTAAAAAAATTGTTAAATTATTTTTTTTAACTTTTGAACTGATGATCAGATTTGTAAAATTCTTTCAGCAAGTCTTTCATTCATACAAAAATTGTAGAGAGGACCAAAAAAATGAAATTTGTTGTTCAATTGTTTTTTGATTTACTGAGGATAACGGATGACCAAATTTGTCAAATTCTTCCAGAAAAGTGATGTACTCATCGAATAGATGCAGATAGTTTTTTTCTTCTAGTTTTTGAGGATGACTCTTGAACGGATAAACAAATATTTAAAATTCTATTGCACTCACCGAATAGATGTATTAAATTCATTGTTCAATTGTTTTGTGCTTTTGAGAAGATAACTCTTGAACAAATTGCTGATTTTAAAAATTGGTCCAGAAATGAGCTCTACTGATCGAATAAAAGTAGGTAGGACCACCAAAACGTTTTATTCGTCTTCAATTGTTTTTTTTTTTGTTTTTTTGAGGATAACTCTTGAACGGATGACCAAATTTGGCAAATTCTTCCATCGAATAGATGCAGATAAAACCCAAAATATGTAATTTATAGTTCAATTGTTTTCTGTATTTTGTGGATAATTCTTGAACGAAAGGACAGATTTTGAAAATTCTTTCAGCAGAGTGTTGTGCTCATTGGACAGATAAGTTCAAAAAATAAATTCGTTGTTCAATTATTTTCTATTATTATTGAGGATAACTCTTAAACAAAAAGTGTTAGCAAGGTGTTGTTCTTATACAAGAGACGTACGCTAAAAAAATGTTAAATTATTTTTTTTAACTTTTGAACTGGTGATCAGATTTGTAAAATTCTTTGAGCAAGTCTTTCATTCATCGGAAAGATGTAGAGAGGATAAAAAAAATGAAATTTGTTGTTCAGTTGTTTTTTGGTTTGCAGAGGATAACGGATGACCAAATTTGTCAAATTCTTCCAGAAAAGTAATTTACTACTTCGAATAGATGCAGACAGTTTTTTTCTTCTAGTTTTTGAGGATAACTCTTGAACGGATAAACAGATATTTAAAATTCTATTGCACTCACCGAACAGATGTATTAAATTCATTGTTCAATTGTTTTGTGCTTTTGAGAAGATAACTCTTGAACAAATTGCTGATTTTAAAAATTGGTCCAGAAATGTGCTCTACTCATGGAATAAAAGTAGGTAGGACCACCAAAACATTTTATTCGTCTTCAATTGTTTTTTTTTTGTTTTCTTGAACGGATGACCAAATTTGACAAATTCTTCCATTGAATAGATGCAGATAAAACCCAAAATATGTAATTTATAGTTCAATTGTTTTCTGTATTTCGAGGATAATTCTTGAACGAAAGGACAGATTTTGAAAATTCTTTCAGCAGAGTGTTGTGCTCATTGGACAGATAAGTTCAAAAAATAAATTCGTTGTTCAATTATTTTCTATTATTATTGAGGATAATTCTTAAACAAAAAGTGTTAGCAAGGTGTTGTTCTTATACAAGAGACGTAGGCTAAAAAAATGTTAAATTATTTTTTTTTAACTTTTGAACTGGTGATCAGATTTGTAAAATTCTTTCAGCAAGTCTTTCATTGATACGAAAGATGTAGAGAGGACCAAAAAATGAAATTTGTTGTTCAATTGTTGTTTGATTTACAGAGAATAACGGATGACCAAAATTGTCAAATTCTTCCAGAAAAGTGATGTACTCATCGAATAGATGCAGATAGTTTTTTTCTTCTAGTTTTTGAGGATAACTCTTGAACGGATAAACAGATATTTAAAAGTCTATTGCACTCACCGAACAGATGTATTACATTCATTGTTTAATTGTTTTGTGCTTTTGAGACAATAACTCTTGAACAAATCGCTGATTTTAAAAATTGGTCCAGAGATGTGCTCTACTCATCGAATAAAAGTAGGTAGGACCACCAAAACATTTTATTCGTGTTCAATTGTTTTTTTGTTTTTTTGAGGATAACTCTTGAACGGATGACCAAATTTGGCAAATTCTTCCATCGAATAGATGCAGATTAAACCCAAAATATGTAATTTATAGTTCAATTGTTTTCTGTATTTTGAGGATAATTCTTGAACGAAAGGACAGATTTTGAAAATTCTTTCAGCAGAGTGTTGTGCTCATTGGACCGATAAGTTCAAAAAATAAATTCGTTGTTCAATTATTTTCTATTATTATTAAGAATAACTGTTAAATAAAAATTGTTAGCAAGGTGTTGTTTTTATACAAGAGACGTAGGCTAAAAAAATGTTAAATTAATTTTTTTAACTTTTGAACTGGTGATCAGATTTGTAAAATTCTTTCAGCAAGTCTTTTATTCATCCGAAAGATGTAGAGGACCAAAAAAAATGAAATTTGTTGTTCAATTGTTGTTTGATTTACAGAGAATAACGGATGACCAAATTTGTCAAATTCTTCCAGACAAGTGATGTACTCATCGAATAGATGCAGATAGTTTTTTTTTTCTTCTAATCTTGAACGGATAAACAGATATTTAAAATTGTTCCAACAAAGTAGTGCACTCACCGAATAGATGTATTAAATTCATTGTTCAATTGTTTTGTGCTTTTGAGAAGATAACTTTCGAACAAATTGCTGATTTTAAAAATTGGTCCAGAAATGTGCTGTACTCATCGAATAAAAGTAGGTAGGACCAAAAAATTTCATTCGTCTTCAATTATTTTCTTGATTTTTTGAGGATGACCAAATTTGGCAAATTCTTCCAGCAAAATGTTGTACTCATCGAATAGATGCAGATAATACCAACAAATTAAATTGGTCCTTCAATTGTTTTCTATTTTTTGAGGATGATTCTTGAACGGATAACCAGATTTTGATTATTGTTCGAGTAAAGTATTGTACTCACCGAATAGATGTAGATAAGATAAATAAATAAATTCGTTATTTAATTGCTCTGTTGTTTTGAGAAGATAACTTTCAAACAAAATGGCCGATTTTAAAAATTATTCTTGAAAAGTCGAATAAATGTAGATAGGACTGAAAATAGCATGCCTCTGCATAGAAAAACCAATATACTAACGCAATTAAATTTGATTTATAGACGAAAGATTTTTGGATTTGTGGCGATAAAACAGACAGGGATTTAAAAGAACAGAAATAAACGATCTTAGAACTTTGTTATATCAATAGAGTACTACTAATTATTATTAATAACATGCAAATGTCTTTTGCATCATTCAATATTCGGCGTGGCATTAGCCACTGAAGTGATTTGTTTCTATAAGTTATTTGTTTTTAGTCTTTGTAAGACTTAATTACAAATGGTCGACTTTAGTATAAATTGAATGGCCCTCTTCCAGGCTAGCAAATTTTATTTAGAACTTTTTTTGATCCGATGCGTAGTTTTCGAGATATTTCAATGTCTTCAGATAAATCGGCCACCCGGCTACTTTTCGTCTTTATTTAATTTATTGAATGCTTTTGCAACAATTATCGTTTTTTTCTTTTCTCAAAAAGGAGGCGGTGGGATATATTATATGTTAAGTGGCTCTACCATTCAAATGTTCCACGGGCCGCCACTGATATCACGACTCTCGAGAAATACGAGTGTAAATTATACAAATATAAATATTATAATAAACTGATGTTTGTCTTTAATTGAATAAATGAGGAAAAGGCATTTTAATACAGTGATTAATCAAATATTAAAATTTTAGTTGTTCACTATGTCACGTCTACTTCTATTTTTACATGTTTTCAAGAAAATTTAATTTTAATGTAACTGGAATTTGGTAGATTTTTAAATACTGAACATTAAAATACAAGAGTATACTTTGCTTTACAATAATTTTACTTCACATGTTAAATTCCTATGTTCGAACTTTAATGAAACACACGGTATTTAATACATATGTTTTTATTGATTTTATTTTAATAGACAATACATTTCGAGTGAATACACCAAGTATGTAAAGAGAATGTTTGGTCTTTATCATTACAATTTCGTTCGGATTTAAAAAGGCGGGTTTCTATAATAAAGACTTCAGAACAATAAAATCCACAACAGAGTTCAGTGCAAATCCGTAGTGTATAGTAACTTGTGTTTGACTTATTAAGAGCTAAAACAAATATTTTAAGCAGAACAACAAACGGAATCTTAAATCCTATACACTGAAGCTCTTGAACCAACAAGCTCTGTACTAATTGCTGAATTGAAATTAAATGCTACTATATCTCCATTCAAAGGTGCATTCCGCAAATATGCTATTCATCGGTGCTTGTTTAGAGTGCGGGTCCATTCAAAGCGATGCTATTGATGGTCAAATTTAATTTTACCTTATTAAATATCTTCATCCTGTTCAAAGCAATTAAAATGTGTAATATACTCAGTTAGATGCAACATGAATATTGTAATAAAGAGAATATTTAAATCGTGTATGTGTATGCGGAATTAAACTTAAAAATTCTATCTAATATTTTTTACTAATTAAAAAAAAGCATTGCTATTAAATCACTTAACTATGTTAATTAATATATACTTACATAATTAATATACAAATGCGATTTCCATCATAATAAACATTGATTGCACTTCACAGATGTGAATTTTATTTTAAGCAAAACCCAAAAAATTGGATCTAGTCATTTGTTATTTGATATGGCGTTAAAGCCCATTTAGAAACCCACTTTAGAAAAATTATAATCGCTTATAAATATTATATTATATTATATACTGGTTTGAATGAAAAATACAACACCAAGAAGTTATGGTCAGATTTTAATGAAAATTTCACAGAAGTTGTGTTTGAATGTCTCAAGTAAACGATCAACATTTTAGTTGAAAAACTAACTTACACAAGCATTTTTTTAAATAATGAGTCGGTCCTCCGTTGTTTCTAATGCACTCATTCACGCGGTTCGGCATGCTTTGCATGAGGTGATCAATATCTTCTTGGGGTAGCTCATCCCAAGCTTCCTGAATTCGCAAACGAAGTTCGTCCAAAGTGTCTGGGGGACGGAGTAAATTTCCTAGTCTGATGCCTATCATATCCCAAACATGTTCGATGGGCGAAAGGTCTGGTGAACGAGAAGGCCATGGAAGCACTACAACGTTAGCTTCTTCTAAACACTCTATTGTTACCCTTGTTGTATGTGGGTGAGAATTATCTTGCTGAAAGATAGGGTTTTGCAACCCTTGTAAGTACGGCAGTGCAACGGGCTCTAGAATAGTCTGTACGTAGCGCCAAGCATTTAGGATGCCAGGAATAAATACTAGAGGGGACCTATCACCATACGTGATGGCACCCCAAATCATCACCCCCTGCGTAAAAGCAGTATGCCGAGGAAGCGCGAAGTGCATATTTCTGCGTCCATCGTTGGCCCACAAATAAAATCTGGATTCGTTAGTGAACATAATTTGTTGCCATTATTGTCTCCAATTCACCGGTTCTCTACACCATTCCAACCTAGAAGCTCTATGACGTGGAGTCAGGGGAAGGCAACAAAAAGGACGATAACTACGCATTCCCAAACTCCTTATTCGATGATATATCGATGCCATTGAGATTCTAACATTTAATGTATTCCTCCAAGTAGTGATGGGATAATCGGATGATTTTAATAATCGGAATACTGCGATTCGGATGACGGTAATAATCGGATGATAATCGTGATCGGAATATCTGTTGAGCATCTGAAAAATAATCGGAATCGGGGAAAAGTAATCGAAGAAAAGTATTCGGAATTGTATATATTATCGGAGGAATCGGATTCCACACAAACAAAAACAAAATAGTGGAACACCCTGTATTTATTCAAGCTTTCTGATAACATTTTTCAACCTCTACATTGTTGTCCATTTAATTTTGGATTATGTACAGTGTTGCCAACTTACAATTTTATACTCCAAATATCATGCATAAGCAAACTCAACTTTAAAAAATTGTAGCGACTTTTTGAAGGTAAGAATAAGTTTTAGCAAATATCTCAGTGAGGTTAATAAGCAACGTTTTGGTAATGAGAAAGTTAAATTTAGTATTACTCCTGGCGTGATAAAATCGATAAGCAAAAAAAAAGCGAAAATTCCATATCTAAAGCTATTGAAGCAAATTTCTTCACTGATTATTTTTCTACTTTTTCTCAAATCGTAGATCGTAGATTTTCGGTTTTCCAGTTTCAGTTTTCAGCGTTGCTGTTTTGTTTCTATTTGGGATATGGCATTTGTTTTTGAAGGAATCATTTACGAGTTGTAGTTTAATGGATCTTAAGTTCTTAAAACAAATTCTTTGACTGATAGCTTTTCTAATTTTTCGTTTCGTTTTTACAGTTCAAGTTTAGAAAAACTCGCAGAAAAAGAAATTAGTGTACTTCCTGATATAATTGTTTTTTATCCAAACAATACATTTACAAAAATAAAAAGTGAAGAATTTAAAAAAAAATGCGTTAGTCTGTCTGGGCTATCGACCTTTAAAAAATTTCCAGTAAAATAAAAAAAATGAAAAAATTCTTCATCAAGTACAATAATTTCTACTCAACATACAATTTAAAAGATACTTAACTGGATACCAGATTAATAAAAATATCACCAGAAACTAGAGTATAAGAAAAGAGCACCCTTATTTAGCTCGACTCTTTTTTTTATAATTTTTCAAAATAATTACTGCTTTTCTTAGTTTTCTCAGTCCAAGTTTAGAGTGTTGCCATTTTGTTTTTACATAACGCATGTCATTTGTTTGACGGGAAATCAAAAATACATTAATTTTTTAATGGATTTTGAGATTTTGAAGTTAATTCCTCACTTTATTAATTTTTTACAATTTCTCAAATCCTCGAATGCTTTTCGTATTTTCCCAGTCCAAGTATAGAGTGTTGCCGTTTTGTTTTTAGATAACGCATGTCATTTGTTTGATAGGAAATCAAATCTACATTAATTTCTAATGGATTTTGAGCTTTTGAAGTTAATTCCTTGCTTTATTCATTTTTGACAATTTTTCAAATCATCGAATGCTTTTCGTATTTTCCCAGTCCAAGTTTATAGTGTTGTTGTTTTATCTTTACATAACGCATGGCATTTTTTTATAGGAAATCAAAAGTACATTAATTTTTAATGTATTTTGAGCTTTTGTAATTAATTTTTTGATTGATAGTTTTTTTACAGTTTTTCAAATCCTCCAATACTTTTCTTACTTTTCCAGTCCACTGCTGCAGTTTTATTTGTAGATAACACATGGCATTTTTTTGACGGAGGAAATTAATAATACATTTATTTTTAATGGATTTTGAGCTTTTGAAGCGAGTTCCATGATTGATTAATTTTTTACAATTTTTCAAAGCGTTAAGTTCTTCTCTTACTCTTCCAGTTTAAGTTTAGAGTGTTTCCGTTTTGTTTTTACATAACGCATGACTTTTTTTGACAGAAAATTCAAAATAAAATTTATTTTTAATGGATTTTGAGCTTTTGATGTAATTCCTTGTTTGATAAATTTTTTACAATTTTTCAAATTCTTGAATGCTTTTCTTACTTTTCCAGTCCAAGTCTAGAGTGCTACTGTGTTGTTTTTACATAACGCATGGCATTTTTTTGAAAGGAAATCAAAAATCAATTTATTTTTATTTTCCCAATGAATTTATTTGTTTCCAATGAATATGGCAGTTACTTTTATCGTAAATCAAAAATGTGTTATTTTTCTATGCATATTGAAGTTTTAAACCAAATTCCTTCACTGATTACTTTTGTACAGTTTTTCAAACCATAGAATGCAGTTTTCGTTTCCACAATTCAAGTTTGGTGCGTAACTGTTTTGTTTCCACTTGGGACAGGGAAATTGTTTTTTAAGGGAAATCAGATATATGCTGATTTTTTTTTATGGATTTAAACTATTGAAGCAAATCCCTTGACTTAATATTTTTCCACAATTTTTCAAATCGTAGATTGAAATTTTGGTTTTTCCAGTTCAAGTTTACAGCGTTGAGGCTTTATTTCTATTTAAGATATGACAATCGTTTTTATAGAAAATCCTATACGTGTTGTATTTTAATGGATCTTGAGCTTTTTAAGTAATTTTTTTGACTGATAATTGTTCTAGAATTTTTCAAACCGTAAAATGCTATTTTCGTTTTCACAGTTCAAATTTGGCGCGTCGTTGTTTTCTTTACACTTAGGATATGGCAGTTGTTTTTTATGGGAAATTGGAAATGTGTTGTTTTTCTATGGATGTTGAACTTATAAACCAAATTCCTTCACTCAATATTTTTGTCCTGTTTTTTAAGTTGTTAAATGCATTTTTCGTTCTCCCAGTTGAAGTTTGAAATGTTTCCATTTTATTTCCAGCTAGGATATGGCAATAATTGTTTTTATCAAAAATTGGAAATATATTATTTGGTTATTGATTTTGAGCTTTTAAAGCAAATTCCTTCTTTGAATAATTTTTTACAATTTTTCAAGTAATTGAATGCATTTTTCGTTCCCCAGTTTAAGTTTTAAGTGGTGAAATTATGTTTCCAGTTATAATATGGCAATTGTTTTTATGGAAGATTGGAAATACATTGTTTTGTTGTGGATCTTGAGCTTTTGAAGCAAATTCCTTCTTTGATTAATTTTTTACAATTTGTCGAATGCATTTTTCGTTCTCCCAGTTTAAGTTTATGTTTAGAGCTTTACTGTTTTGTTTCCAACTGAGAGATGGCAATTGTCAATGGAAAATTAATAATGTATTGATTTTTAATGAACTTTTTGACGCAAATTGCTTGTCTGACTATTTTTTTACAATTTTCCAAATAGTCGAATTCAATTTTCGTTTTCCTAGTTAAGTTTGGAGCATTTGTTTCTACTCAGTAAATGGCAATTGTTTTAATAAAAAAATCAGAAATCTGTTAGTTTTTTAACCCATTTCTGCATATATGGCACAAAGCAGTTTGCATATATTAGCTCTATTTAGCGGCTAGTAGTAAAAATTTATATTTATATACATTTTAGAGACTAATAGGGTTGCCTAGAAGAAAATATCTAGTTTTCATAGGCATCTGGAAATAAGAGATTTTTGCCAGAATTAGAATTTGCGTTATATGTACTGACAGTCGTTAAACCGCAAACTTTGTGGTCTATTTTGTAGGTCGATGTGTCACAGCTTGCCTAAATTTGGTGGTTCAAATTGTAGTCCCGTACGCAGCAAAGAGTAAAATAAAGTCAGAAATTGTTTTCTATTATCTTATACGAAATAAGGTTCCATTACTGCATTGCGTGCCAGATATGTAACACCCTGTATTTTTGTAAAAAATAAATATGTAATGGTTGTTCGGTGTTGGGGTAGTAGAACTCCGGAATGTTGGTTTAGCAAGTCAGCTTTATTTACACACACAAATATACAATTAACATATATACAAGTATCGTGGAATGTGCCAGGCGGTTTGAAAGCGTTTGACAAGACTGTATTCAGTGCTTGTAAGGGAGCGTTGGTTTAGACTGTATTCAGTGCTAACGAAGAGGAGGTCGACACTGTATTCAGTGCAAGACTCTGATGTTTATGCCTGTGGCAGGGGGTTATATAGGGTGCCGACTCCATCTTCGGGGTGGTTCGGTCACGGGCGGCTTGAATTGCGGGAGAGGGTAGGTGCGTGCGTATGACCGGGCGGTGAACGTGGTGCAAGCGAGAAGGTATTCGAGCGCGCGTTGGCTTCTCTCTCTCTCTACCGGGATGGCTTCGCGGCGGCCGTCTTAGGACGTTACAAATATGAATTTTTTTAAATATTTTTCCCAATTACTGTGTCACCAAAGGTATTCATAATTATTTTTGTTTCATAAAAATAAAAAATCATGCAGTAAGGGGTTAATAGATCTTGGGATCTTGTTTTTGGGAAAATACTCCTTGACTGATTTTTTTCTATAATTTTCCAAATCGTATAATGAATTTTTCCTGGTTCAAGTTTTGGAGCGTTACCAAGCTAAGAAAACAAGGGCCCACCTTCAACTGTACCATCATTCACCATCAATCAATCCGACTAGGAATCAGAATTCGGAATGGTAATCGGATGATTTTAAAATATTCAGAAATAATCGATTATTACCAGACTCGGGTTCAACGATTATTTCGATAATCGGAGTCACCGATTATTTTAATAATCGGATTCGGCGATTTTTTTCATCCGAATCGTCCCATCACTACCTCCAAGTGTTTCCAATGGCCCGCGTAGTGGATAATCTTTCTCTTATCGCCAAAAGTCTCAACCTGCGTTCTTCGCGGTCTGTCGTTCTTCGCTGTGGTCCAGATCCTCTCCGACGTCCATGACAACCTTCCTCTGACTATCTTCGCCAGCACCTCATTACTGTGGTTGCGTCACGTTCCATTCTATTGGGAATTTCTCTAAACAAAAGACCACCCTCTCTCATGCCAATAATACGACCTCGCTCGAAATCACTTAGTTGTACAAAATTTCGACGGTTACGAACTCTGGGCATTTTAAATGTTCTTCGCACTATTATCACGAGAAAACTAATCCAAATTGTTCCATGTTTATAAAAACACCATTTGATATTACTATTTTTCGTATATAAAATCATCCTAAAAAGAGGTTTGACGAAGAAGTTTTTTATTGAAATTTTAATGAGTTACTTTTTATATCGAAAGCCATCAAATGTTGAAAAATTAAATAAATTCTGGCAGTTTTTCTTGGTGTTGCATTTTTCATTCAAACCAGTATATTATATTATATTATATTATATATTACGTCCTTTATAATAAATGTGTAGTGTAATTTTATGTATATACAGTTACTACTTTATTTGTCTCCAATTTATTAAGGGTTTTTGTACAAGAAGAATTGGCGTGTGTTCACAAGTAATATTTTTCTCGTCTAGTTGTTTATTTTCCTCTCTATAGTAACCGAACGTCACGGCTAGCCGTGATCCTCATTTTCGTTTTCCTATTCCGGTCATAGTATAAGGTTCGATAATACAAAGAAGCTCACGAGTCTTATATTTATATCTTACAAAATTTGGTTCCTCTTTGACATGATTTGGTAGATGATTATAAAATCGCAAACATGCATATTCAGTTTCTTTTTGAGTATGGGAGCGATGTAGTGATGGATATCTCATATTAACTTTATTACGCGTGTTATAATCATGTACCAACTCATAACAACTAAATTTGTTTTTATATTTACCAACAAACAATAAGCATTCGAAAATTTATAATCCAATTACAGTCAAGCATTTTATAGACGAAAACTTGGTTCTACATGATTCGTTATATTTTAGTTTCAAAATGATTCGCAGAGCCCTTTTTTGCATAACAAACACTCTATTTATTTCTGGCGATCCTCCACAAAATATAATTCCGAACCTTATAATTGATTCGAAATTGGTAAAATATACAGTTTTCACCAATCCAGCGTCAATATTTGTAGCCAAGACCCGCAGCATATAACAAACGTTTCCTAACCTTAAACAAGTATCCGTTATGTGTTGCCGCCATTTTAGGCTATGGTCAATTGTAATTCCAAGTACTTTAGATGATGTTTTAGTTTTATACTTGGAGTTATTTATGTACATATTATTTGGTGTTTCCCTTTTCTCGTTTATTTCAAAAAATACACATTGCGTTTTATTTTTGTTTAATAGTAATTTGTTTGTATTAAACCAGTTTTCCAAATATTGCATTACGGTTGTGGCATAATCTGAAAGTTCAACAAAGTCGACGCCCCGCACTGCAACACTTGTGTCATCTGCATAATTAACTCGTATTTTGAAATAAATCGTTGATGTATATGTTAAATAGTAATGGCCCTAGGACACTTCCTTGCGGAAGACCCAATACTATTTCCAAGGGTGTTGATTTGTAGGTTTCATTGTTATTTGTAATTTGTACTATCTGTTGTCTGTTCGTAAGATAGGATCTAAGCCATTGATTTGCAGTTCCCGTATTCCATACGTGTGTAATTTATTAAGTAAACGGTCGTGGCTTATACTATCGAACGCTTTCGATAAATCTAAAAAAAGACCACAAGCTAATTTGTTATTGTCCAGAGCGTCCCTTACAATTTTTGTAAATTCGAAAAGAGCCGTATTTATATTTTTCCCCTTTATGAATCCGTGTTGTTGGTTACTTAAGATGTTGTGTTTGTCAAGAAACTTTATCAGTCGATTTGCCATCGCACGCTCGAAAATTTTTGAGAATGATGATAAGATGCTAATTGGCCTGTAATTACTCAAGTTTGTAGTATTTCCCTTTTTGTATATTGGCGTTACCGACGCTACTTTGAGTTGAGTTGGGAAAATACCTACCTCAAATGAAGCATTGACTATGTGGATTAGTGGACTAACAATATAATGTATGATTCTTTTTAATATAAATACAGGTATTTCGTCCACGCCACTACTTTTTTGTTTTTTAAACTATTTACAATTTCTATTAGCTCTGATGCGTCCATAGGATTTAAGAATATAGAGTGGCTGTTATTTTTTATGTTAGTAAACTCAATATTATTGAAGTCATTGAATGAAGAGTTTATTATACAGTGTGGAAACTTTAACTGGAATAAAATTCATAACTTCCATATAGGCGATTTTTGCAAAAAATCCCGAAACACGCTAAGTATTGTTTTTTCTTGCCCTCATTTCTATGTATATGCTGCTTGTTTATCTGTTCCCGGAAGAGCCCAGCCACCTCCGACTTTTTTTTTTCAAATGGAAAGGTATGTCAAGTGACACCTCGTTTGAAAGGTAGTAATAATAGTAGTAGTAATACAACGCACTATTTATTTCTTGAATATTTACAAATCCCACGTGATAAAAACAAGAAAACCACTTTTATAACTTGAATACTATTTAATGCAACAAATGTTCAAAATGGGCACCGTTTCTTTCTTGGCAAAGTGCAAATCGATGATAACATGCATCTCTAATGTTTTGTAACATTTCTGGTGTGACTTGCCGTATTTCATGCCTAATACGTTGCTTAAGGTCCTCAATGTCGTTTGGTTTGGTTACATAAATCTTACTCTTGAGATATCCCCACAAAAAAAGTCAAGGGGACTAAGATCCGGAGATCTCGCCGGCCATTCAATGTGACCTCTTCTTCCAATCCATCTATTGGGAAAAACTTCGTCTAAATATCTACGAACGATCACAGCATAATGGGGTGGAGCTCCGTCCTGTTGATACCATATTCGTTCATCAGGTAAATCTGGATCTAATGGATTTGGAAATAAAGTGGCTAACGCTGGCATGAGGTCGTCTTGAAGATATGTTGCTCCATTAAGATTACCATCGAAGAATACTGGTCCTACAATCTGATCACCTATTATTCCAGCCCATACATTGACTTTTTGCGGGAACTGAGTATGAGTTTCTCGCATCCAATGAGGGTTATGATCAGCCCAATAACGACAATTTTGATGATTAACGTCACCATGTAAGGTAAAAGTACTTTCGTCGGAAAAAATAATTGATGCTAATAATAATAATGTAAATATTCAAGAAATAAATAGTGTGTTGTATTACTTGCGAAGAGACCTTTCAAACGAGATGTCACTTGACATACCTTTCCATTTGAAAAAAAAAAGTCGGAGGTGGCTGGGCTCTTCCGGGAACAGATAAACAAGCAGCATATACATAGAAATGAGGGCAAGAAAAAACAATACTTAGCGTGTTTCGGGATTTTTTGCAAAAATCGCCTATATCGAAGTTATGAATTTTATTCCAGTTAAAGTTTCCACACTGTATGTGTAGCTTCATTAACAAATAAATCATTAAATTCGTTCACAACTTCAGATAGGTTTGTTTGTGGAAGTGTGTTTTTTGTGTGCTTGGCTGTAAGCTGTTTCACTACCTGCCAACTCGTTTTCGTTTTGTTGTCCGATTGTATTATTTTATTCGAGTAATATTTCTTTTTCTCATATTTTAGTAATGTATTAAATTTTTGCTTGCATCTCTTTAATTCTGGCTTAAATACTGGTTCATATGTCGCAAGTGTTTCAAATAGTAATATTTTTTCTTTAAGACACCTTAACTCCGGTATGTCATATATTTTACGTTTTGTGGCTACGAATCTTAATTTACGTAGTGGAAAATATGTATCAAATAGATCTTTAAACGTTGATAGGAACACTTCAAATTTAGTGTTGACGTTATTTACTTCATACACTTTGTCCCATGCTATATTTTCAAGAGCCCTACTGATATTATCAATAGCACACTCACTATAAATGCGATTAGTTCCAAAGCTTTCATTCGTACAGTGATTTACTGAAAAATTAACAATTTGCCCTAAATGATCTGATATTCCCGTTTGGATTATATCACATTTTGCACCTTCCTCATTTGTAATTACATTATCTATGCAAGTAGATGAATGTGTACTTATACGAGTCGGCTTATTTACTAGAAATGAGCAACCAAAAGAATGTACTTGGTCTGAAAATTTACAGGAGTCCGTTGAGTTTATTAACATATCGATATTGAAATCACCAAGAATAAAAAACATTCTACGCTTTTCAAATAATAATTTTAACAGCGCGTCTATTTTTTGGATAAATAGTGATATATCCGTATGCGGAGCACGATAAACTACTACTAGTGTTAATGATAAATTTGAATTAATCAGAAATTCGCTAGCTGCACATTCGAATACGTTTTCTTCACTTAATTCTTCGAGATCTTGACACTTGGTTTCACTAAAGTTGAGGTCTGCAAAAACAGCTACTCCTCCGCATTTGTTATAAGATCGACAGAAACATGACGTAAGTTTATCGTCGGGTATGTTTAATACTCTTAATTGTTCAATTGACTGCCAATGTTCCGTTATGCAAAGAAAATTGCAATTGCAATAGAAGATATTAAAGGTTTATGGTTTGTATAAACGGTAAATTCTCTACCTATAGATAATATTTGAACTTTTTAATTGCCAAATATACGGCTAACAATTTATGTTCGAACGTGCTGTATTTGCGTTCTGTCGGAGTGAAAGGTTTAGAAAAGAAATATAGCGGTTGTTGAACGCCAAATTTATCCTTCTGCTGCAAAACCGCGCCAGCAGAGGAGGAGCTTGCGTCTACCATGATGCTTAACTCCGCAACAGGATCTGGAAGCGCGAGCATGGCAGAGTTGGCCAATGCGGCCTTAGCTGCCGAAAACGCGTATAATGGTTTGATCAATGGTTTGTTACGAGGAGTTGTTGCAGCAAGTTGATTCAGCGGTGACAATATGCTCGAGCATGATTTTACGAAACGGTGATAGAAATTGATCATGCCGAGGAAACGTTGGAGTGCTTTTAGTTCAGCGGGTTGAGGGAAAAACAAGATGGCATCCACCTTGCACTGCAGAGGTTTTATCCCTTCACCACTAATGCTGTGACCTAAGAAACTTAATTTAGGTTGGCCGAAAACGCATTTATCAGGGTTAATTTTTATACCGCTGAAAAATTTGGAAAAGGTGATGATCATGTTCGCGTTCGTTTTTACTGAAAACGAGTACGTTATCAATGTACGCGAAACAAAATGGTAGTCCGCGTAAAACCGAATCCATAAACCTTTGAAAGGTTTGAGCGGCGTTTCTTAGGCCAAAACTCATCCTGGTGTACTCGAATAGTCCGAAAGGTGTTGTGATTACCGTTTTCGGTATATCAGTAGGATGAATTGGAATTTGATGGTATGCCTTGACCAAATCGATTTTAGAAAATAACGTGCAACCACAACAGTTATTTGCAAAATCGTGAAGAAGAGGCAAGGGATAGCGGTCTGGAGTTGTTAACCTGTTTAAGTCACGGTAGTCTTCGCAGGGGCGCCAAGTACCATCTGGTTTCGTAACCATGTGCAATGGCGTAGCCAAGGCTGTAGGAAACCAAGTTAGATGAGTTTGTCAAACTCGTTCCTAGCCGATTGGTACTTTTGTGGTGGCAACCTGCGGAGCTTAGCAAAAACAGGGGGATCCGTGGTCGTGATGTGATGCACATCATGCCTCACGGGTTCTGAAAGATTAAATGGTGATGTTAAACCAGGAAATTGCTGAAGTAATTTTGAATAAGCTGAATTTTGAGTCAGCAATGAATTTAGTTCTGTTGGGCCGAATACATTTCTCAATAATTTATTATGGACAATGTCAACAATGATGTTGAAATGCCTGAGAAAGTCGGCGCCCAGAATGGAATGGTTCACTTGCGCAAGTACAAAGTGCCATGTAAAATTTACATCCAGGCCGATATCAATGTTCAATTTAGATTGACCGAACGTGGGTATTGAATTACCATTCACCGTCGTTAGGAAAAATTTACCGCGACGATAGGTATTGGCGTAAGTTTGATCTACCGCTAAAATGCTGATTTGAGCACCTGTGTCAATCAAAAATTTAGTGCCTGAATGAGTGTCGCGAACAAAATATAATCGAACTGGAGCGCTAGCAGGGCAATAGGCCGACATTAGCCGTGCAGCTGCCCGTTTTCCCACTCGCACGGAGGTGTACATTTGGTGGCCTTACCCTCGTATTTACGGTGGTACCAGCAATGCTTGCTTTCCGGTTGTCGGTTGGCTGACTTAGACCGACTTCTGTTGCGTCGAAATTGTTTTCGCTAGTTGTGCTACTTTTGTAGCCAACGTGGCAACTTGTTGTTGCAACAGCAGCGTCGACCGGAATTGCTGGTACCGCCATCGGGGTGAAGGATACTGCGCTGATGGTATGAGCGCCTGAAATTTCTATAATTTGGTCTGCCATATCGGCGAACGTAGCCAGGTGGGTTGTATTTGCCAAAATCAATATGTGCTGGACATCTGCTGGGAGACTTTCTCGTAAGAGACTTTCGTCTATGGCAGTATCCCCTAAAAGATGCTGCAACTTCCTGAGCAACTGAGATGGCGTTTGGTTGCCCAGTGTCTCCTTTGAAAGAAGTTGCTGCATCTTTTTTGTTTCCGAGACAGAGGTACGTTTAATCACCTCTGCCTACTCTGTCTCGTACGGAAGGATTTCCGGGGGATTGATCAAAAACTCGCGGACCTCCATGGCTACTTCGGTCGGAAGTGCCGCGACCACATCATGAAATTTGCGCAATGAATTTGTGACGCGGTTATTCCGAAAGGTGGACTCTACTTGAAGGAACCAAATGGTGGGATCAACTTTGGAATAAACAGGAAGTTTGTAACCAAACGTGTTGACGGTTGTTTCCAACTGTTCCTCCATGGATTAGTGTGAACAAGTGTATGTGCGAGAGAATATAAAATAGCAGAAAAGTGAAAGAAAAGGGAAAATGGGTAATAACCACCTGGAGCACGGAGCAGGAAAAACGGTTGGCTGCTGAGGAGGTTGTTAGGTTGTCGGGCTTGGCTGGGCGTCGGCTGTCAAAAGTGGCAGGTATTAAGGGGGGGGAGGCTCCGCGCTAGACGTGCAGCGTTTTCCTGTGGGAGTGATGCTCCGGTGGCTCTCTGGCGTCTTCTCAATGCAGGCGTCTTCTTGATTCGGGGTCACCAATGTAGTGTAATTGTATGTATTTGCAGTTTCTACTTTATTTGTCTCCAATTTATTAAAGGTTTTTGTACAAGAAGAATTAGCGTATGTTCACAAGTAATATTTTTCTCGTCTAGTTGTTTATTTTTCTCTCTATAGTCTGAAATCTGAATCCAGCGAAAAAATGGGATTTGCCATTTAAAATTTTACAGCTACCCCCAGCCCCTACGAGGGGGTTGTAGGGTGGTTCAGTGTACAAACTACTTCAAACTAATAACTGAGCATAATTTGTCTCAAACTTGTTCTCGGAAAAAGTTTAGATCGTCATCGAGGCATGAGAACGTTAATAAAAGGTCAGAAAACGGATTTTTGAATCTGTGGGGTGAGGGAGGTTTCGTATAAAAAAAAAATAGACAAAAGATTGATATTTTGTCCCCAAAAATCTGAATCCGTCGAGAAAAATGGGGGTTGGTATTTAAAATTTTAAAGTCGCGAAGGGGCGAGGGGATGAGGGATGGTTTAGTATCCAAAGAATTCGTTACTCGTAACCAAGCAACTTTTGTACCAAACTTTTTTTTTTAAAACCTACCTCCGGGGAAATATTGACCCGTTGCGCACCCGGTATATATATAGCATAAAATACATATAATATAAAACTTGTTTCCTTTCAGTAGAATTAACAATAACATAACAATGTACCCGCTCCCGCCCTTCCAAAAATAGACACCACACTAATTAACGAACGCTAAGAGTCGTTATTATTGCAATAAGTTTTGAAGATGGCGCAAAGGTTTTGTTTGTTTAAAAATAAATTTTAAGTGAGCTCGTTTATTAAGCCATAAATTTTAATAAACATGCAATATTGTAACTTAGCACCGCGCATACTGGGCCACAATAAGCTCTGCCCTGCATACGCTACCCTTAAACTATTTTTATCGATATTACTTTCATCCAATTACAAGAGCCACGAAAATATCAAATGCCGCCTGACTTTTTGCAGTTTCTATACCGTCGTGACTTTTACGGCATCATAATACAGTTTGTCTTTCCATTCCTTTACGTATTTTATAATCTCAAGTTCTAGACATTTAATATAAAACGTGTGCATTCACACATAACAATATAATATTAATTTTATTTGCATCTCTTGATGTACACAGCTATAAATTTGTTTTTGAACTCACTACCCCGAAAGCAATGTTTTACGCACTCTATGCATAACCAGAAATAGTGTTTCGCGATTTACTATGTTTCCTGGTCTATTACACCGAGAAATATGTTTTTTAGGGAAACTCGCCAAGAGGAAATAAACGTGCCCTCAGAAATTGACGGTGCTATATTTACACTTTCAGTGGCTGTAATTTTTACCTTGAGATAATAATAGCATTACGTAGGCCGTGAAGTCTCATTTGATTGTCTCATTACTTTTACAGCCTAGGCATTATTAAGCATTTTTAAAGCCTAATCCGTAAAAGTGATACTTCACGGCATACCTGCAGTCACTAAAATCTTACATTTCATATTAATCCGCGAAAAAAAAAATATTTTGTTCCAAGTTGTTCATTTTGGCATTTTTGTTAACGTAAATTAGATCATTTCATAATAATAAAACATTTTTTTTATTCGAAAATGAAGTGGTAATGGTGATTGCGATTTTTTTAATTCGAAATTTTAACGGAAATATTAATCTTGAGATCCTCCGAAATGATTTCGACCAATTTTGAAAAATCTCTGACTGTCTGTAGTCTGATAGACATACTGTCTGTTTGTGGGCGCTGTATGTCAAGAACTACTAAATATTTTCAAATGTAACATTGAACATAAACTTTATTTGACCACCGAAAGAGCAAAGAAGCCTTTGGTAAAATTAAATATGATAAATATTACACAACGATTTAAATAAATGATAAAGATAATAAGCAACTGCATATTTTTTTTAAATAAATGCATTTCATAAAATACTTTCTTGATCTATAATTATAAAATGATGATTATTTCATCAAACTTATATAAAAAAGAATTGTAGAAAATGCTATAATTAACAACTTATACAAAAATATGTTATTTTTAATTTCCACTAATTTAAAAAAAAAACGATAAATATGCAAAATGTCATGACAATGATTTTTATACCACCAAAAAAAAAAATCGGAAATTAAAAAAAAAACTATTTTTCAAAATCCCACTAGTTTTTATAAAAATGCGTAAGTCTGAAAAATATCTGAAAAATAGCTTTTATGCCATTAAATCGGAAAAGTTACATGACATAATATGTCATGTAACTTTTTTTTCACAGTTTCATTGTAAACGAGTGATGCAACGTTTATGAAGTATTTATTTGATTATACAGAAGGTCCCGGGGGCGTAATAAACATTATAAATAGAATATAAAGACATTTGAGACTCCAAAGAAATAAAGTGTATCACAGAAATGCATAGAATAAGCTATTACATCGAATTTTTATGCCGCAGAATAAGGCGGGCGCAGTCTGTGAAGCCGACATTGCACCCAAATACATAAATATATAGCACGTGAAACCTGAATAATACAGATGAGATACGGGACGAGTAGAATGTTAAAATCAGGGGGTTTTTGGGGAGTTGGTAAATAGTGGACCGGTGGTCGGATGGTGACGATGGTGGTCAACGTAAATTTACCACATTCACCCACCGTTTCTCTTCCGCTAAAGTCACATCAATATTTGATAGGCAATTTTTGGCACTCGAAAAAAGTTGCTGCCATATATTTATCCACAGGCAGCGACGAACCGAACTAAAGACACAAAGTATATTGTGTTTGCAAATTCGGGATGAGCGCAAGGAATATTGATTAGGATAACGATCTGCCGGCCCAATTACTCATTTAAAAATGCGCCAATGCGAGTGGTAGCCTCCCCTTTGGCCCTCATAATTAACTAATTAATAATCCCCATCATCAGAGCGGATCATAGTTTCGATGTGCATACAGCTGTTCGGGGTATAGTTCTCCCGGTTTCTCTTTGTAGAATGCGGGATGAATGTTTATTGAATACATATATTTGTAGAGGGCCGTACATCCCGTTCGGTATTCTGGTGTAGTGGTATCCAATAGCTCCTCTAATATCACATCGGTCTACTTAAATCACGTGCTTTATTGTTAAGCTACGATTTACATGTCAAACAAGTCAATATTAGATTTTGTCGGCGGTGTGTTGGGCATTTTGATGACTGGCTTGAATAAATTGGTAGGTGCTGGCCCATAGACTATCACAATACAATTTGCACCTTCATTAAAAACATTTTGGAGTCTGTGAGATGAATGAGCGTTAGTAAGCCATGTATGCTTGTAGCCTGTCGGGCGCTTTCCCATTCTGGGTTCTGTTTCGAGGTTCGAAATCAACGTTCACCCTACAATCAGACTGGCACACGCACAAACCTGGGGTACCTTGTAGCGCCCTTGGACGGGCTGCATATACGTACGCGCGTGCAACGCGAATACACGTCGCGCGTCAGCCAAACGATTTAATTCATGCGGCTTGTGTAATTTTGCACAAACCATTTCTTTTTAATAATACAATGCAATTGTTAAGCGCATAGGGAATATAGAACACCTATTTATTCCTGTTATTAATAGAAATTGGATGGTAGCCGCGTTTATATTTTTTTCATAGGATTTGCATGAGATACGTACGTACGCCCTTCAAAAGGTTTTAGGTCGGCCAAAACACCGCGATAATTTAATCTTTCAGAAACCCTTTTACTTCTTAAATGTTGTTGATAAATTTTAAAATATTGTCAATGTCGGCAGTAAATTACATTAATTAGGAACCTTATCCTTTGAGAACAGTTTTAATTATTTTTTGCAATAAATTAGCAAACAAAAAATTCACGAGAAAATCTGTCAAGACCTCGGCGACGACACCACCCCTGCGTTTCTTTGCGTACTTAACAAATTTTGTTAATCTTGTTTTCATGATCGTGCATATAATATAAATGTTTAAAATTGGCATCGCACTCGCAATTTTAATTACCGATGTATTTGTCGCTCGTGGACGTCTGTTGAATATTTAAAAGTAGCCTTAAGTTTGCATTAGGGCGGAGAGGTCGGTTCGGCGCGGAAGGGTAGGTATACAAGTGCGGGTCTTCCACCGCAAGTGGAGATCAAAGCGGCGGTCAGGCCGAACTATAGCACCCCCCTCATTGACAACGGTGCCCGACTCGCATTAGTCTAGAACTATCGGGGGCAGAATGCGGTACGGCATCGATACGATACTGTTTGATGCCCGATCTCGAACATTCGATTATCTAACCGGACGAATCCACCCTGAGCCGACGTTGGCGTTGGCATTGGCGTCGGCGTCGCCTTTGGTCGGTCACAGCTGCATGTATTAGTATCTATAAAGATCGGCCTTTGCGGCCCGAAGAACGATATGCAAGAACGGGCTGGGACATTGGTATGCTTCGCACACCCTTCGAGCAGACTGGGCTGATGTATAGGTGTCACCGATCCTGCATATTTAGTAGACCCTCTGTTCTGTTCCATGCCATTCCATTCCGTTCTGTTCGGTTCTGCTCCGTTGTATTCTCTCCGTTCGATTAGGGGACAAGGAATAGTACCTCTCTAATTACGGGCTCGGGCGAGACAGTCGCATCAACTTCCTAGGCCCGAACATAAACTAAATTAAAACTAAGCTTAGGCGGAAGGTGAATACGTTTGCACATTACAGGTCACCACCGACTTCGCTTCTCCTTGACCGCCTCCAGTTTTATTAACACCCGAAAACATTTAGACTACAATATGATACTGCAGTAAGTCTCCGTCGTAGGATCGTTCGAATTTCTTTACGGTCTCGTACTCGGCGAATGTAATTAGTCAGGTAGAAAGCAGTTCCCACCTACGGGCACGATTACAAACACATTAAAGTGGAAATACAACTAGTGAAAGAAACTAAGGGACAGCTTACTTTATTTCATTGATTTTCCAAGTTCCTGTCTTGCTCTGAGGGGACAAAACAGATGGCCGTAACTTAACAAAAAGTCTGGCGCTGGTCTGTTTAGTGGCTAGGGGCCGAATTCCTACATACATCACCGAACCCTACTTACGGCGCCGATAATTAAATTTAATTATATGTTAAGGCCCCCCTGCCCCATAGAATAAACTGAACGGCCGAACGCTAGCCTCATTTTTCAGACGACCCCGCCAAATCTACACATTAGGTCATAATATTGATTACCTCGAGCCGTACTTTTCCCGATGACGCTAATAAAATTTGTGCTTTTGCGGGATTTTACTATGTTGATGAATATTTGATGGTGGATTTTCATTTATTATTCCTTCTGTATGTCGAGTTCGGACTGTTGGACCATAAAATACTGCATGCCAGATGAAATTGGAAGTATTTAAGTTTATCGCATGTGTAAAACCCAAAATCCAACGCGCCGTAAATATATCCACACTGATAGTATATTTTTAACACTTTCATACAGATATAGTAATACGTCACGTGCTCCTGCTAGTACACATAAGAAAATGTGACGCAATAAAATATATCGCATCATACAACACCACCACCAGTCGCCGCAATTTCTGCTGAACGTTTGTGGAATATATGAAACGTGCAATACTCATGATCCATATCTCTTTGGCCGACCCCATCATCATAAAATTTGACTTTTAAGTAAATGCCCTATTTTCGGCCCCACAATGTTCGACCCCCATTACCACCTCAATAGCTAAACAAATCGTCCCGCCGCTTTCGATCCTAATGAATCGTATTAAACGCACTCAAATTTTAGATAGACCGTAAATACTACTTCCCCTGTTTAGAACAAATTTAACTATCAATTAATTTTGTTTAGCCTTAGCGTTTCCAATTTACTTTCTCCGTAGGAAATATCTAAGCCTGTCTGCGGGAGCTGTATCTCAATAACTAATACAGATTTTTAAATATTTTATTTTTAAACATCAATTATTTTTATCCTTATTCTTAATAACAGAAGACTGGTTTCAGGCTTATTGTCAGTACAGTTTAGTCAAAGATGGGGAAACGATTTACTTTGTCGTCGTATGCGTCCCGTTGACGTGACACCCGACAAAGTATCAAAACAAACAATTCTAATGTCACATCAAATAAAGTGCAATTTCAATGCTTTGCAGCATTTATAATTTATTTATTTATTTATTTATTTATTTCAAACCCAACAGACTGCAAGTCCAGTTACAGGGCAATATATGGATTATTTAAAAAGTATTTGATATTAGTTTCCTTAATAATAAATTGTTTTTTTTTAAGTTAATGTATTGATTTTGGAAATCCCCGTCAGCGTTAATCCAGAAATTTTTGTTTATACATTTAAATGCGAAATCTATGCCATGAAATAATTTGCAATATCGAAAACTTGCAACACAAATATTTATGTATAAAGTATCTGAAGGATATATTTTAGATTTTATCTACACAAACTAGGGTGGACCATGCCATTCTGCTTATTTGATTTGCCTCAGTGCACATTGGTTAAAATAAAATGAAATTGACTTTTTTAAAGTAGAAAATTTTAATGTAGCGTCATATTTTACTAGGTATCTACACGATGGAGTGATGCAGCTTGCTCAAACTAATTAATTTAGAGAAAACCTAATTAAGAAATTTTAGCAACATTTTTACCAGTATTTAAGCTAACTGTACTTTGTACACATGGCTTTCATTTTAATACTGAACACACTATTATTAACGCCTATGTTCAATCGTAAAATAATCACATCAAGGCATGGCATTTAATTGCAATTGTGTGCAACCAAGTACACAAAGGTGACAGTGACACAGCTTAACGCATTACAAATAAAATTAAGTTAATGAAACATGTTTGTGGACATGAGTAATTATAATAAATATTCAACCACCTTCACGGTCCAGGCAGTAGCTAAGTCGATTATAAAATGCTTGAATGGCATTTCTAATGTGTTGAAGATTTCTTCTCAATTCCTCGCAAACAGTAATTATACGATCTTTTAGCACTTTAGTATTGTTTATTAGAGTGGTTCTTATTTTAGAAGTATATGAAAATCAACGGGACAACCCGGAAACTTGTTCGTATAGATGAAAAACTAATAACCGTAAATGTTCAGCCATATCGAACATTGCGTAACCGAGCCCTAGCCCTCTAAAATTAGAAAAAGTGGGTTTATTCCCTTTTTTTCATTTTGGTCCACCCTAATATTAAACGGTCCACCCTAAAGGCTAAATTATATATTATGTCGATAGAAGACGTTAATATGAATCCAAAACGTGTTTATTTGTTGAAATTGGACTAAAATTGACGAAGTTATTAATGTTTTACGAAACTACAACCCAAAGATCTAAAATATCGGCCGGAAAATCAAAAACCCTGGACTAAAAGTAAAAAATGCAGACCGAAAACTTGAGAATTCAAGTAAAGGAAAATTAATTTGCCATTTTCACTCCCAAAATAATAAGCTCAAAGTAAATTTCTGGTCAGAAACTCGGAAATAATAGCCAGAAAATAAAAAATCAAATCACCCAACAAAATCATTCAAGTTAAAAAATCTAAAAAATATGAAGAAAATCATAAATTTCGACCAAAGTCGAAAATTCGGGACTAAAAATCAAAAACGCAGATTAAAAAAATTTCGGTCAAAATAAGGAAAAATGTATACCGCAAAGTCGAAAATGCAAGTAAAAAATCTAAAATAGTGGCCAAAAAATGAAAAATCAACAAACGTGGCCAAAAATCAAACATTTTGACTCGGGCCTAAAAATACAAAATGCAGACCAAACAAATCGAAATTTTCTGCCAAAATAAAGGAAATGTAGGACAGAAGATCTTGAATTTAGACTACAAATTCGAAAATACAGGTCAAAAATCAGAAATATATACTAAAAAAAATTCACAATCGGGACCAAAAAATCAAAAATTTTGACCAAAAATCGAAAACTCTGGTTTAAAAATAAAAAATTTAGACTCAATAATCAATCATTCAGGTTACAAATTCAAACTATAGGGCCAAAAATAAGAAATTCTAGCCTGAAAATAAAAAATACGGACCAGAAAATTGAAAATTTAGGCCAAAATAAAGAATATTTCGACTGAATGATCACAAAAGACCAAAAAAATTAGTAAAAAATCGAGAAAAACAGGCCAAAGATCTTAAATATAAGCCAAAAAATCAAAAATCCCGGTCTGGAACTAAAAAATGGTGACAAAAAAATTGAAAATTCAAGTAAAAGAAAAACAATTGTTCCTATATATTTTTTAACATTAGAATGAATTTAATTTTTCATAATTTCGCGCTCTATTCAAAAAATTGTATCACACAATTTGAGCAAGGTGTGTGTCCAGCTTTTTCAAAAATCTTCATATCGAATGAATTTTGAGTTTTTAAGGAAAGTTTCAAATCGATTTTTATATTTATTTCAAGCTACCAAAATTATAACAATTTTTTTGCGATTTTTCGCAGTGATTACATGAAATTATGACAAAATCTGGTAATGGTGTATAAACAGTTTTCCGCATAATAATAATCTCAAATGATTTTTGAGTAATTTCGGAAAATTTTAAGTTTTTGTTTGACAATTGTTTTTGTATATTCTTGAGAGCATTAAAATGATCATAATTTTTAAGTTCGCGTGCTGTTCAAGTAAAAATTTGGTTTTGATATTTATCCAGATTTTCCCAAAATCATAATTTCGATTAAATTTTGAGTATTTTGGAAGGTTTTAAATCGTTGGCAGTTGTTTTTATATTTATTTCAAGCCAGCAAAATTATAACAATATTTTTCCGATTATTCGCACTGATTACAAGAAATTATCACAAAATCTGGTGATGGTGTGTAAGTATTCGTTTACGTAATAATGATCTCTAATGATTTTTGAGTAATTTTAGAAAATTTTGAGTCCACAACAATTGTTTTTGTATTTTTTTGAGAGCATTAAAATTATTACAATTTTCATAATTTCACGCGCTGTTCGAATAGAAGTATCATAAAATTTGGTTCAGGTTTGTATCCACATTTTCCCAAAATCGTAATTTCGAATGATTTTTGAGTAATTTTGGAAAGTTTTTTTAATTATCATCGATGAAGGATAGGTCACAAAACATCGAAATATGCAAGTATGATATAACTGAAAAATTCACAACTTTGTCAATTTAAGTCAGATTTTAACAAATAAATTCGTTTTGTATTCGTATTAATATCCTCTATCGACACAGTATATCATTTGACAATTAGGGTGGACTGATTAATATTAGGGGGGCTAAAATGAAAAAACAAACGATTTTTTTCAAATTTTAGACGCCTAGGGCTCGGTTAGGCCATGGTCGATGTAGCTCAAAATGTACACTTATTAGTTTTTTATCTATTCGAACAAGTTTCCGGGTTGTCCCGTTGATTTTCACACACTTTTAAACCCCCCTATATATGCTATAACCACTCTATTGTTTATAGTAATTTTATTATAAACATTTTTTGGATACCCCCACAAAAAAGACGTTTGGAGATAAATCAGGTGGACAAGTATTCAAAATTACTCACGCAGCTAGTATTGTAAAAATTATGAACAATATTAAAAATCGTTTCGATAAATTGTCTGCTTGGATACGCAACCCAAAACAAATCTCTAACATATCGAGTGCTGTTCCCGCTCTTATACTAATTAATTATTTGTATTCTTTCTTCGGTGGTGTAATACATTTTTATTAATAACACAATTTTGACAAATTAATAAAACTGAGATGTGATTATTTTACGATTGAACATAATCACTAACAATCATATGTTTAGAGTTAAAATAAAAGCCCTGTATATAGATCACCAGACGTAGATTTCAATACATTCTTATCTGTTATGGGAAATGTTCTGGATAGTTTAGACATATCAAACAACATAGTTTTAGGGGGTGACTTCAACGTATTATTTAACATCGATGATAAGAGAGTAACTAAAATGTGACTTATATGCAACATATAAAATTCGGAAAGACAACTGTTTAGATAATGTTTTTTCAAATTTGTATTCGAATTACATAAGTACCCTTGCATGTGAAGCTAATTTATCAGACCATATTAGAAACCAGAATAAGAAATAATCAGGCAAATTACTAGGCAGGGCATAAATATTTTGTACTCTTTATTAAAATCAGCAGACTGGAGTTTTACAGACGGAACATAATACTCTACATACAGTAAGTTTGATTTATTTTCTGATATATTGTAAACATTTTTCACTCAAAGTTTTCCAAAAAACAAATTACGTGGTTCAATAACACACTTCGTGAAATCGCGGAAAAAATAGAATTTATTAACGGAAGTGTGCAACAAAGTTCCAGAGGCAAAATGTGTCCTTAAATACAAAAAGGAAGATAATATAGCTTTGAAAGTTAGAGCTAATTAATTATTTATTAGCAGTGCTTACAATAGTATAAAATCTATATGGAAAATTTTAAATAATAATCGTAACAATCATCAAAAAAATGAGAAAAATGTGACGGTAATCCTAATATGTTGGCCGAAGCAAATATTAGTAGCGGCAAACGCAGCTTTACTTTTAAAGTAGTGACGTTTGTAGAAATGAGGGATATTTTAATGGATCTTAATTTATGGGATAACCTGTTTATTATTAATAAAATGTGGTTGATGTTATCATTATTCCATTAACAAAATTAATAAATGCATGCACGTTGCCTACGACAATTTTCAAAAATTGAAGCAAATTGGATGCTAATAACTATAGACCCATTTCAATAGTCCCCTAAGGTTTTTGAAAAGATCATCTCACAGCACTCATTAAGTTATAATATCTTTATTTCATAGACTGTACAGTGTACACAATATACATTTACAGTATGGATGCGTCAAAAATGTATACATAACAAAACAAAAAAGTATTCCTTGTTACGTAATAACATCATGTGAATTATAACACAATTTTTCCAGCAAAAAACTCTTCAATTTTTCCTTAAACATATTAGTTGAAGTGATTTTTTTTAATGTCCTCTGGCAGGTTGTTAAACAGTTTTGGTCCAAGTTATATTGAAACTGAAAATCTTCTATGAGATCAACAATATGGTTTTCGAAGGGGAAGGTCTACGTCCGATGTGGTCTTACGGAGGAAATTATTTCAAGGACCTTAGTAAAGCTGTATCTGCCATCGCACTCGTCTGTGTAAATTATATTTTTATAATCTTCACCCTAGTAGTTGTTGATTAATACTCATATTCAACTGGAAGACATTAAATTGTTATGGTAAATAATTCCGATCGAAAGGACATAAATTACGGGGTACCGCAAGGATCTATCAATGTCCCTTTCCTTTTTTTGATATTCATCAATGAAACAGTAACAAATAAAGACCCCACCTTTTTCTTATATGCAAACAATACAACGCTTTTAAATAAATCGCTAGATTCAACTACTGCATTAAAGCAAAATAGAATGCATCGAAATGGTTTTCTACCAAAAAACTTACTCTCATTAACAGTAGGACGAAAAAATGTGACGTTCTCATAAAACTGCCAACAGCTCACTAAAAAGCAAAATTCTTAGGAATACAGATAAAGGGGGTGGCGGGATAAGATGGTTGTGCGGCCCTCGCAAGTGTAGAAACCTTGTTTTAAATACTAAAAAAATGAGAATTGCATGCTCATTAACTGTTATTTTTGACCTCTACCAAAAATGTGGTAAAAAATGCGTTTTTCTTAAATTATTCCACTGTAAAATTGTGTGAATTTTTTTCCGGTCAGTTGTGTGATCGGATTTAATTGATTTAATTTTATTACACCCAAAACTAGAGAAGGGCATTTTTTCCAGATTTTTTACGGGTCATGGAATTCCAAAAACTTGGTGTAAACAGCAAACGTGAAAAAAAATAGTTTTTCAGGAATAATTTTTTTTTTGAAAGCTTTCTTGTGCGCTTACAAAAAGGGGCCAAATAGCATAACTAGCCATATTAATGACCTTCATTATCCCCTTAAACGCGTGTTAATATCTTCACTTGTTCGCGCGAAAATTCAAATTAAGTAAATTTTGTTTTTCATAACTTGGTAATAAAAATATACATACACGAGTAATTAACAAAGTATAAGTCGTATATAACATTTTTAGGATATAATACATTATTGTAGCATATACAAATGTTGGAATACATACAGGGTGTCCCATTTTAAATTGCCACCCCAAATATCTCGAAACCTGAGCAACATAGCAAAAAATGTTTCAGTTAAAAGTTGTAGGGTTCGGAGGGGGACATATGCTGGTGACCTTTAAAAGGACCTTGGCGTTAATTTTCAAGGTCAAACGAAAGTCAACTTTCATTTTTCAAATAGAACCCGCTATTCTACGGGATAAAAACACAAACTTTTTGTAGGAAACGTTTTTTTTGAAACTGCTTTTTTAAGAGTTTTTTTACGAATTTTGTCAGTCATGTTGTTTGAAATCTCAGATGAATCCAGGCTGTAATTCATGCATTACTCTCGGCATTAGCATCAAAGATCCCCGGATCTTACTCCCCTTGACTTTTTCCTCTGGGGACTAGTCAACGAGAAAATATTTGCTGAAGCTCCGACAACAGTGCAGAACATGAAGGAGAGAATTAGGGCTGCATTTCGAGTAATTTCCATCCAAACCCTTCAAAAGGTTCAAGTTAACTTTCGCCAGCGGGTACAGAAGTGCATTGACGAGGATGGACACTTGATCGAGCATTTGATCTAAGAACGAGATCGAATCTCCAGCCACTAAAACCATTCACAGCCTGAGATTTCAAACAACATGACGAAAAAAAAAATTTTTCCTACAAAAAGTTTGTACTTTTTCCCGTAGAATACGATCCCGCAATAAAAAATTGGGGGTTCTATTTGAAAAATCAAAGCTGATCTTCGTTTGACCTTGAAAGTTGACCCCAAGGTCATGTTCAAGGTTACCAGCACATGGGGGGCATGTGCTGGTAAAAAAAACCCTAGAACTTTAATCTGAAACAATTTTTGCCATGTTGAGATACTTGGGGTAGCAATTTAAAATGGGACACCCTGTATAGGAACTTTATTTGTCTTCGTTCTTCGCTTAAAATATGAGTCACAACAATATGACAATATTTGAAGTTGTACTGTTTACATGACCTGAACTGGTCGAGTTCCAGACGACTATTATCCACCATGATATCTTTGTTTATATATGTTTTATGTTTGTTGACACCGTCGAACATGGGGTAGTGCAACCACGAGTATGCGCAATGACATGCGCAATCGCTGTACAGCAATTCCAGCGCCAATACCACTAATCTCCTTTACCGACATCGCGCCAAATTCAAATATTGTCGTATTGTTAGGACTCATATTTTAAGCGAAAAACGAAGACAAACAAAGTTCCTATATGTATTCTAACATTTCTATATGCTATGATAATGTATTTTATCCTATAAATGTTATATAGGACTTATACTTTGTCAATTACTCGAGTAAGTATATTTTTATTACCAAGTTATGAAAAACAACATTTACTTAATTTAAGTTTTCGCGCAAACAAGTGAAGATATTAACACGCAGTTAAGGGGGTAATGAAGGTCATTCATATGGCTACTTATGCTATTTGGCCCCTTTTTGTAAGCGCACAAGAAAGCATTAAAAAAAAATTATATTCTTGAAAACCTCATTTTTGCACGTTTTTCTGCTGTTTACACCATTTATTTGGAGTTCCATGACCCGTAAAAAACGTGGAAAAAATGCCGTTCTCTAGTTTTGGGTGTAATAAAATTAAATCAATTAAATCCGATCACACAACTGGCCGGAAAAAAAATACACATAATTTTACAATGGAATAATTTAAGAAAAACGCATTTTTACCACATTTTTGGTACAAGTCGAATATGGCAGTTAATAAGCATGCAAATCTCATTTTTTCAATATTCAAAACAAGGTTTCTACACTTGCAACTTAAATCGCGCGGGGGCCGCCACACCCATCTTATCCCGCTACCCCCTTTAACTGGCAAATGCTCGGCGAAGGTATGTCGATGAATGTATCTACTAAGGCAAAGGTCTCCAAACTTTCTAGCCCTAGGACATTCCTCATTACTTCAGTAAGTTCCAAGAGCAAAAACCGTTTTAATTTTCCTACCATTATCTATAATTTCTTGAAATATTTAGCCACACTACTGAGACTGAGTTTCCTGTCGATTTTGTAATCGACTCTTGAATGTGTAGTGTAATTGTATGTATATAAAGTTACTACTTTATTTATCTCGAATTTATTAAAGGTTTTTGTACAAGAAGAATTAGCGTGTGTTCACAAGTAATATTTGTCTCGTCTAGTTGTTTATTTTCCTCTCTATAGTAACCGAACATCACGGCTACCCATGATCCTCATTTTCGTTTTCCTATTCCGGTCCAGGCAGTCACCACACCACTCCCCGCCTAAAAGAGGCTACAGAAGGAAACAGTATAAGAGAAAGATACGTGTTTGTGAGAGGTGGAAGGTTTAGAAGAAGATTTGTTATGTTTTCAAATTGAACGAGGAAAAACAAAAGGTTGGTGGTGTTTTGGGTATTTTCTACTGAAGTGGCCGAAATAGTGGAAATATATCCGGATTTTAATCGGTTAATGGAAACGTTGCTCTGTTAACCATCAACAACTATTGTATAGAATTTTGAATTTCGACTTAAAATTTTGAACGGCCCGTCGTAGCATGCGTGCGTTACGTTTTTGATACAATCCCGGCGGACGAACACATGTGTGCAATTTTTTTATGTCGGCAGGAACATAATTCCTGCGAGTGGATGGTCGCGCCGCTGCAGGATCAAGTGTCAATTTTGAACCAGAAGGAACTTTTTTACGCGCGAAATTTGGAAATATAAAATCGCCCGGCAAGCGTAATGTCTTGCAGTTGTCGCCAAAAGAGATGATTTGAAAACTGTCCGGGGTCCTAGAAGAATTAAAGGGAGTTGGGTTACCCAGTTCTTAGGATCGTTGCTCATTCGGATTGAGTCTTTGATTTGGCGGTTGCGCCGCTCTACTAGGCGGTTACATTGCGGATGGTAGCCGGTTGTGGATTTGTGTTGGATACTGAAAGTCCTGCAGAATTCTTTCCAAGTGTTGGACTGGAACTGCTGAACCGGGTAAGTAATGGCCGTAGATGGTGTTCCAAAACGTGCAATCCAATCACTCAAAAATACTTGTGCAACGGAATCTGTAGTAACTTCAGTAAGAGGAATTACTTCTGGCCAACGTGTAAAGCGATCAATGCAGACCAAAAGGTATCTGAAATTGTCACAAACAGGCAAAGCGCCGATTATGTCGATGTGGATGTCGGTGAATCGATCATCCGCGTCTGGAAATTTCGCACTGGGTGACACAGTGTGGCGATGAATTTTGTTCTTCTAGCACTTCAAACAGGACTTCATCCGCGGCCACACGTAACGTGCTGCTACGAGACGTCTCAATGCACGAGTATCCGGATCTGTGAGTTCATGAAGTGAACGAAGAACTTCCTGCCGCATTGCAGGAGGAACGTAGGGTCGTGGTGATGCTAGAGACGTATCTACGTAGTTAGAGCCGGCCGGAATAAACTATTCCAGTTTGAGTGCAGTAGTGCCACTACCCAGAAGAGATTTAAGATCCACATCTTCAGATTGCAATTTTTCCAGTTAGTTAAGGTCTAAAGCAGTGATGGGGAAACTACGGCCCGCGGGCCAAGTCCGGCCCGCGGAAAGGTTTAATCCGGCCCGTTTAAGAGTGCCGTCGTGAGAATGTTTGAACGCGTTCTTACTTCGTAATGTGACGACCCGCATAAAAACTACCTGCGGCGATATTCAAAACACAATAGTATTCTGGACAAATCCATCCGACCTAAACAGATGACTCATCTTCGCTCGAAACTTCCAGACACTCTCGCAGGTAGGTATAAATACAAGCGAGGCCGCCCGAAGGTCAGTTAGCTAGCGACTTAGTCAGTCATCTGCAACGACCCGCTGTGACTCGAGTAATTGTTTGTGTAATCCCCCAAACTCCCAGTACCTCAACAAACTCCCGCGTAAGAGCATTAGTTAACAGTAAGCTTTCGTCAATTGCGTTTCTGTGTGTTGTTCTCCGTAGTAGGTAACGTCTAAAATGGATGTCAAAAAAAGAAAAGTGGATTCAGAATGTCGAGTTTTTAAAGAAGAATGGACGTGGAAATATTTCTTTACTTTATTTAAAGAAAAACCTGTGTGCTTACTTTGCAATACAACTGTTGCAGTTTTAAAAGAATATAACATTCAACGCCATTTCAAGAGCAAACATGAAAACCACTCCTACTCATCGTTAAGTGAAGAGGTGAAAAAAATTAAATCGAAAGATTTAATAAAAAATTTATCAAGTCAACAACAATTATTTCAGAGAGCTAATCATTCTCAAAGATGCGCTACGAAAGCCAGTTATGTGTTGGCTTATAATATTGCTAAATCTAATCAAGCATTTTCAGATGGTGAATTTATAAAGCAGTGCATGATAGATGTGTGCGATATTATGTGCCCTGATAGGAAAAAGGATTTTCAGTCACTGTCTCTCTCAAGAAGAACAATCACCGAGAGAATTGAAAATATTGATAAAAATCTAATTTCACAACTGACTACAAAAACTCAAAAATTTATTTTTTATTCACTTACCATGGATGAAAGTACAGATATCAGCGATATTGCGCAGTTACTCATATTTGTAAGAGGAATCAACGCCCACTTTGAAATTACAGAAGAACTTGCAGGGCTGCAGTTAATGAAAGGAACAACGACTGGTGCCGATATATTTTGTGAATTTGAAAATTGCATCGATAAACTTCGTTTACCTATTGACAAGCTATGTAATGTAACTACAGATGGTGCTCCTAATATGGTTGGAATCAATCAAGGATTTGTTGGGAAATTTAATTCTAAGAATCCGGAAAATGATGTTGTTTTTTTGCATTGCCTTATACATCAGGATGCTCTCTGTAAATCGGCTTTAGATATTAACCATATACTTAATATTGTTGTAAAACTAGTAAATATGATTCGTTCCAGAGGATTATTACATCGCCAGTTTCAACAGTTTTTGGAGTCCGTACATGCTGAGCATTCCGATATCCTGTATTATTCAAAAGTTCGTTGGTTAAGTGCTGGAAAAGTATTTGAAAGAATTTGGGATTTAAAAGACGATATTGTGAATTTTCTTCTTGATAAAGACATTTATAATCAATTTGACGTCTTAGAAAACGAAACGTGGCTTTCTGATTTCGCTTTTTTCACAGACCTCCTCGTACACATGAATAAACTTAATCTCAAATTGCAAGGAAAAAATCAGTTTCTTCACGATATTTGGCAATACCTGAAAAGTTTCAAATTACAGTTATTATTATTTGCTAATCAGATCTCTAAATCTGATTTTTCTCATTTTCCAAGAATACAATCTTTAAAATGCACTATATCAAACAATAAGATTAAAAAATACAAAATTAATTTGAGAAAACTATCTACAGAATTTGAAAGGAGATTCCAGGACTTTAGAAAAATGGAACCAGAGTTTAGTATTTTTGCGACCGCATTCAATGTTAATTACGAAGAAGTTGATGCAAAATTTCAACTTGAGTTAATAGAACTGAACTGTAATAATCTCCTGAAACAAACTTTTCATACAGTAACATTACTAGAATTTTATAAAAATTTAAGTCCAGATAATTTCCCAAATCTAATTACTCATGCAATGAAGATAATGACAATGTTCGGCTCATCTTATATATGCGAACAAATCTTTTCAACAATGAAGCTTAGGAAAACTTCTTTAAGAAACATAATTACAGATGAGCACCTTTCATCAGTTTTAAGAATTTCTGCTTCGCAAATGGAACCCGATGATGAAACAGTCTCATGCACCATCAACCAGTAATGACACCAGAAAATAAAGTGATAATACTTCACATCAAGAACTACACTAAATTCATTTTATATTTTGTGCTTATAATTTTGTTACCTTTTGCTTTTTTACTATTAAAATTATAAGTATGTAATAATATATGTATATGTTTATTGACCACATAAATTAGTTAACGATTAAGCATTATTCTTTGGCCCGCTACGATTGTCTAGTTATTACAAATGGCCCGTCTTAAAAAGAGTTTCCCCCCACTGGTCTAAAGCATTAATTTCGACTCGCGACAGTGTGTCAGCCACATTGTTGTCCTTTCCAGGGATGTGCCTGATGTCAGTGGTGAATTGTCCGATGTAGTTCAAGTGTCTGTGCTCTTTTCCTGAAAAACGATCTGAGTGAGAACAGATAGCAGATATCAAAGGTTTATGGTCTGTATAAACGGTAAATTCTCTACCTTCGAGATAATATTTGAACTTTTTAATTGCCAAATATACGGCTAACAATTTATGGCCGAACGTGCTGTATTTGCGTTCTGTCGGAGTGAAAGATTTAGAAAAGAAATATAGCGGTTGTTGAACGCCAAATTTATTCTTCTGCTACAAAACCGCGCCAGCAGAGGAGGAGCTTGCGTCTACCATAATGCTTAACTCCGCAACAGGATCTGGAAGCGCCAGCATGGCAGAGTTGGCCAATGCGGCCTTAGCTGCCGAAAACGCTTATAATGCAGATTGATTTCAGATCAATGGTTTGTTACGAGGAGTTGTTGCAGCAAGTTGATTTAGCGGTGACAATATGCTCCAGCATGATTTTACGAAACGGTGATAGAAATTGATCATGCCTAGGAAACGTTGGAGTGCTTTTAGGTCAGCGGGTTGAGGAAAAGACAAGATGGCATCCACCTTGCACTGCAGAGGTTTTATCCCTTCACCACTAATGCTGTGACCTAAGAAACTTAATTTAGGTTGGCCGAAAACGCATTTATTAAGGTTAATTTTTATACCAAATGATGTCAACCGCTGAAAAGTTTGAAAAAGGTGACGATCATGTTCGCGTTCGTTTTTACTAAAAACGAGTGTCATCAATGTACGCGAAACAAAATGATAGTCCGCGTAAAACCGAATCCATAAACCTTTGGAAGGTTTGAGCGACGTTTCTTAGGCCAAAACTCATCCTGGTGTACTCAAATAGTCCGAAAGGTGTTGTGATTGCAGTTTTCGGTATATCAGTAGGATGAATTGGAATTTGGTGGTATGCCTTGACCAAATCGATTTTAGAAAATAACTTGCAACCACAACAGTTATTTGACAAATCGTGAAGAAGACGCAAGCGATACCGATCTGGGGTTGTTACCCTGTTTAAGCCACGGTACTCTCCGCAGGGGCGCCAAGTACTGTCTGGTTTCGTAACCATGTACAATGGCGTAGCCCAGGGACTTGGCGAAGGCTACAGGAAACCGAGTTTGATGAGTTTGTCAAACTCGTTCCTAGCCGCTTGTTACTTTAGTGGTGGCAACCTGCGGGGCTTAGCAAAAACAGGCGGACCCGTGATCGTGATGTGATGCACGACATCATGCCTTACGGGTACTGAAAGATTAAATGGTGATGTTAAACCAGGAAATTGCTGAAATAATTTTGAATAAGATGAATTTTGAGTTAGCAATGAATTTAGTTCTGTTGGGCCGAATGCATTTCTCAATAATTTATTATGGGCAATGTCAACAATGATGTTGAAATGCCTGAGAAAGTCGGCGCCTAGAATGGAATGGTTCACTTGCGCAAGTACAAAGAGCCATGTAAAATTCACATCCAGGCCGATATCAATGTTCAATTTAGATTGACCAAAGGTGGGTATTGAATTACCATTCACCGTCGTTAGGAAAAAGTTAGCGCGACGATGGGTATTGGCGTAAGTTTGGTCTACCGCTAAAATGCTGATTTGAGCACCGGTGTCAATCAAAAATGTAGTGCCTGAATGAGCGACGCGAACAAAATATAACCGACCTGGAGCGCTAACAGGGAAATAGGCCGACATTGGCCCTGCAGCGCCCCTTTCCCCACTCGCACGGTGGTGTACATTTGGTGGCCTTAACCTCGTATTTACTGTGGTACCAGCAATACTTGCTTTCCGGTTCGGTTGGCTGACTTTGACCGACTTCTGCTGCGTGTTTGCCGAGAAATTGTTTTCTCTAGTTGTGCTACTTTTGTAACCAAAGTGGCAACTTGTTGTTGCAACAGCAGCATCTGACGGTCGATCGGAATTACTGGTACCGCCATCGGGGTGAAGGATACTGCACAGATGGTATGAGCGCCTGAAATTTCTATAATTTGGCCTGCCATATCGGCGAGCGTAGCCAGGTGGGTTGTATTTGCCGAAATCAATATGCGCTGGACATCTGCTGGGAGACGGCTGAGGAAAATCTCTCGTAAGAGACTGTCGTCTATGGAAGTATCCCCTAAAAGTTGCTGCAACTTCCTGAGCAACTGATATGGCGTTTGGTTGCCCAATGTCTCCTTTGAAAGAAGTTGCTGCATCTTTTTTTTTCGAGACAGGTACGTTTAATCACCTCTGCCTTCAGAGTCTCGTACGGAAGGATTTCCGGGGGATTGATCAAAAATTCGCGGACCTCCATGGCTACTAATTAAATTTCTTTCTTAATAATTCGGGAATTTTTAGTGATAGTCAACATGCATATCTTAAAGGAAGATCAATCGATACGGCTATATTTCAATTCGCTAAGCAAATAAACGATGCTTTTGAAAACAAGGAGCTTGCACTGGGTATGTTTTTAGATTTATCTAAAGCATACGACACAATAGACCATAAAGTATTGTTACTAAAGATGGAGAAATATGGGGTAAGGGGGAACACATGGTTCGAATCGTATTTGTCAAATAGATAGCAAAGGGTTATCATAGAGGAAGGTTGAAAGCAGTTTAAATCTAATATTGGGAATAGCGGTAATGTAGAAATACCTCAAGGTAGCATAGTAGGACCCATTCTTTTTATAATCTATATAAATGACTTACATCAGTTAAGGTTGGACACAAAATGTTGTATAACTAATTACGCAGACGATACAAATTTATTAGTCTCTACTGAGCTATATCCAGAACTTGTGTCAATGTCGAATAATATATTTGTTAAAATTG
Source organism: Ocypus olens (assembly GCA_910593695.2). Taxonomy (NCBI): domain Eukaryota; kingdom Metazoa; phylum Arthropoda; class Insecta; order Coleoptera; family Staphylinidae; genus Ocypus; species Ocypus olens. Next base: position 18,689,065 of record OU343057.1, read on the forward strand.
AGGAATGGTTTGCCTCAAATATGCTGAGACTTAACAAAGACAAAACTAATGTCGTTCTATTCAAAACAAAACAGTCACAAATTAATTCCCCTGAATTTATCGAACTATCCAATAAAACAATCAAGTTACGTTCTAACGTTAAATTCTTGGGTGTAGTTATTGATGAGTCGTTAGATTGGCGCTCGCATGTAGAACACTTGTCCTCGAAAGCGGCGAAGATATGTTATTTAGTGAACACTCTAAAAAAATATCTCAATAAAGCGTCACTAAAGGTAATTTACTATTCCTGTTTTGAATCAATCCTAAGATTTGGAATCATTTTTTGGGGGAATAGTAGCCACAATTTTTGGTTTAACATACAGAGAATCCTGTAAAGGAGTATTCAAGGAGAATGGAATACTTACGATTTATGGTTTATTTATTTATGAATGTTTAAAATTTATTTTCAAAAACAGATCTAAATTTCCGCCTAAAAATAAAAGCAATATATACGAGACAAGGTCAAATAATATAACGTATCCTGTACATAAATTAACAACGACCGAACGGAATGCATTTTACAGATGCATTAAAATGTACAATACTCTACCAAGGAATATACAAGATCTAAATTCATTTAGTAAATATAAGACCGCTGTATTTCGCTTATTGTTGGATGCGGAAATATATTCTCTTAAAGCTTTCTTTGATAATATGCGCTTCACTTAAGTTTGTGTTCATTTCTTTTTAACAATTTGTTATAATTTTAGTTATTATTTATTATTTTTCTGACACTGTTTCATTTATGTTCCCAATAACATTGTTTATTTTGTTAACATCTCTTTGAAATAAAGTTTGGTTATTATTATTATTATTATTATTACTTCGGTCGGGAGTGCCGCGACCACATCATGAAATTTGCGCAATGAATTTGTGACGCGGTTATTCCGAACGGTGGACTCTACTTGAAGGAACCAAATGGTGGGGTCAAATTTTGAATAAATAGGAAGTTTGTAACCAAACGTGTTGACGGTTGTTTCCAACTGTTCCTCCATGGATTAGTGTGAACAAGTGTATGTGCGAGAGAATATAGGAGAGGATAAAAGTGAAAGAAAAGGGTAAATGGGTAGTAACCACCTGGAGCACGGAACAGGAAAAACGGGTTGGCTGCTGAGGAGGTTGTTAGGTTGTTGGGGGGGTTCGGGAGGTCGTCGAGGTGACAGGAGTTGGGTTTGGCTGGGCGTCGGCTGTCAAAAGTGGCAGCGTTTTCCTGTGGGAGTGATGCTCCGGTGGCTCTCTGGCGTCTTCTCAATGCAGGCGTCTTCTTGATTCGGGGTCACCGATGTAGTGTAATTGTATGTATATACAGTTACTACTTTATTTGTCTCCAATTTATTAAAGGTTTTTGTACAAGAAGAATTAGCGTGTGTTCACAAGTAATATTTTTCTCGTCTAGTTGTTTATTTTCCTCTTTATAGTAACCGAACATCTCGGCTACCCGTGATCCTCATTTTCGTTTTCCTATTCTGAACCAGGCAGTCACCACAAATGCTTTAAAGATAAATTTTGGTCAGTTTACTCAAAAACCAAAGAGATTTCGAAAGAAACCTATTTTTTATAACTTATTCATTTTAGCATTCTCTGCAATTATTATTAACATCAATTTCTGTAACTATTATCGTTTCAGAATTATAAACCAAAAATGAAAAAAAATAATAAAGGACCCCGCAGTATTTCAATGTAAAATGGTTTTCATCGAAATTGTCCAATTTTTTACAGGGAGCTAGCTTTTGACATCCTGAACAAAAGTCCTTATGGGCGGAACAAAGTCCTATGTAAGGATTTTGAGTTATCCTCCGAAGAAGGTCTCATTTCACCGATAATAGAAAATCGTAAAATCGGGGTGAAGAACACATACAACGATGTTAATGTCATCATGTTTGGACGGCTTTGAACCAAGAAGTTCTTATACAATGCTCAGCACTCATTGCTGGGGACGCTGGGCAAGTGTGCCCATCATTAGGCAACTCGTAGGGCGGCCATGAACATTTTCAGGAAAGAAACGAACCTTCAATTGAGATTCATTCTTTGTAAAGAATGATTTATTGTTGCCCGCTCAAACTCGGAACAGCTCTTGCCCGATGGACATGGTCGTTCATCGATGGTCCATGATGGGTAATTTAAAAAATATACCAAAACTTCTATTTAAAGGTCAATTTTGGACCGGAAGATCAATTTCACGGACTATCGATGATCTGTTCTCTCAATGGTTCATCATGGGCACTCTCAAAAAGTTTGCACTGGACAATTTTCTTTTTATTCCTATATATTGCCTAATGGTGGGCACACATGCCCACTGTCCCCAGCAATGACTGCTGAGCATTGTACAAGAACTTCTTGGTCGAAAACAATTCAAACATGAAAATATTAACATCGTTGTATGCGTTCTTCCCTCCGTTTTTACGATTTTCGAGTATCGGTGAAATGAGACCTTCTTTGGCGGATAACTCAAAATCCTTACATAGGATTTTGTTTCGCCCATAAGGACTTTTGTTCAGGATGTCAAAAGCTAGCCCCCTGCAAAAAATGGGACAATTTCGATGAAATCCATTTTACACTGAAATACTGCGGGGTCCTTTTTTCTCGAATAACAATGATTTTATGAAAAATATTTTCAAACTTAAGATATCTTTATTTGTTGTCTTCAATATTTGTTTAAATGTTTTTGTGATATTTTTCATATTTAAAAAATATTGGAAAAGCAGTTAAGGTAAACACCCACTTCCGGTTTACGAAATTTTGCCAAAAGCTTTCAAGTTCTTCGAATTATCAAATAAGATATGTTTAAAGTTTCATATCAATTGTTCTATTAGTTTTTGAGATACACACACACACACACACATACACACTGTCTCGAACTGCGTAACGGAGAAAGTAAAAATTAGTAGCAATAAAAAATCGTCATACTGCTAAGGAAAAGCTACAACAACGGGCAAAAAAAAACTAAGAAACGAGTAACAAGAAGTTTCCTCCAGTGTCTATTGGCACTTATGTACGGGTTTCCGTACCGGTGGTACAGAGCACAAAGTGTTATAGGTGTGGTCTTGGATAAAACTGATGACGAGCTTTATCAAATTGGTATAAAGAATGGAATCATAACAACTGTATTCTGGATCTCAGTTCAATGTTTGTCCAAGAGGTATTCTGAGAATCTACAATGAACTGGGACCGGACAAGAATTTAAAAAAGTGTCTTTGCAAGGGTTGTACCCTGCGTTCAACATTGTTTGATAGGCATTTGAATTTGGCGCGTTGTTTTTCATATTGCAATATTGGTACCTAGCATGCGAGAGTGTCAAATCGATCATTAGCGCCCGCAGAATTAACTGTCAGTGCGATCGTGTGTGCGTGTGCTTTATAATAGATATTAAGTTTTACATTTACGTTTTATACCATATCATCTTACTGCAGATATTTTATTGGTAAGTTAAAAAATAACCACATTAACAAATGCAAATCTTAATTATGAAATATGATTTCAGGTTACGAATGCCATTCGAAGATCACCACAGGTTTATCCCTGAAGCATATTTTCGAACAGGAACACGCAACGCAGAAGGGAGTTGGAATTATTCGTATCAAAATTGCAACAATTTCATGAGCAGTTTCCCGATGTTGAGTTTGGTCACAATTACTTTGTGCAACATGTTCGTCGTATTGTTACCAGATTACATGAAACCAGCAGCGTTTCCAAAGGAAAATCTACAGGCCGACCTACTGTCCTTACGGAAGCAGTCGTTGCAGATATTCAACAAAGACTAGATGTGAGTCCGAAGAAATCGCTCCGATGTTTGTCTGCTCAGACAAATTTATCGCTCGGTACATGTCAGAAGGCTTGCAAAAAATTTTACATTTACATCCGTACAAGGTAACTGCAACTCAACAGTTGCTGCCGCCTGATTATCCTCGCCGAGTGTAGTATTGCAATTGGTTTAATGAGTTCCTGAATGATGACGATTTGTTAGATTTAACGTTCTACAGTGAAGAAGCTTGGTTTTATCTTAGCGGCTATGTGAACTCGCAAAACCATATAGTGTGGGCTGCAGAAAACCCCCATATATTTGCTGAGGTTCCGTTACATCCTCAGAAGGTTGGTGTATGGCTGGCAATGTCCCGAAGGAGAATCTATGGCCCTATTTTTTTAATAACAATATTAACGCAGCTCGCTATCGGGAATTACTCTTGAATCCTTTTATCGAACAACTTCATGATGATGAATTGCAGCAAGGATACTTTCAGCAGGACGGAGCTACTGCGCATACTGTAATACAACCTTAAATTTAAATCACCTGCGGCAGTTCTTCGGAGATAGGTTAATTAGCAAAGATCTATGGCCCTCTCGCTCACCAAATTTGACACCGCTGGACTGTTTTATGTTCGGATATTTAAAAAATAAAGCGTATACTGATCGACTCCACACTTTACAAGAACTGTGCAATACAATAACAGAAGCGGTGCACAATGTTACACCTGAAATTCTACAAAATGTCTTTAACAGCATGAAACGCCGGGTAAATTTATGTTTGGATCAAAATGGGCAACACTTTGAACATCTGTTATAGTTTAGTTCAAAATAAATTCCCTAATAGTCCTGCCACTGGTAAGTACCACCATTAAAAGTTTTTTTTAGGAGCGGGAAATTCAAACAGCTATCAAACACTAAGGAACACAGTGTAGTTCAACAAAATGTTTGTGATTCAAAAATAAATTGCTGTGTAGTTTTAGGGTGCCTCTGCAGCTTACCCTGCAAAATTAACAAGTTCTTCAGTTTGAAGAAAATTAACAATTTTATCTGATTAATGACAGTTTTTATAAAAAAAAATACGTTTTGATAATCAATTTATCCGTGTAATTTTTTCATTAATTCACTAATTCCACGGTATAATCTGAATTTTAGACACTTTCTAGTACCTGTTCGGAATTGCAAACAATGCTTAGGAAATGTATGTATTAAAGAACCTTTGACAATTATTTTACATATTTCCTAAATTGCCTCAGTATAGTATACATTTCTTAGGAATTGTATACAATTCCTGGATTTTATACATTTCCGGTAACATACATAAAAAATATTTTAAAAATTAAAATTATGTATGTGGCCGATTGATGATATATCTTCACCAAAAAAAACACAAAAAGTAGAGTGGATGTGGAAGGGTCAATGCTTATTATAATGATTATTATGTATACTTATGAGTAATGTAGACATAAACAGTAATGTTCACAGCTTAGTTTTGTTTGAAAAGGTGTCAGCTGAAAACAAAGGCTTTAATTAAAGCAAAATAAATATTTTAACCATCGCAAATTGTGAAATATGTCAATGGACATAACCATCAATCATAATTCTAATTATTAGCAGTAATTAGTTGGAATTGTGCATCAAATAGGAGTAAATTATTCATTGCAAAATTCGTTTATGCCTACTTAACATACCTACATTAGCCCTCATATTTTGTAATTAATATATTGGGGGGTGAGCGGGGCTGTAAGTTATGTGCGCTCAATGGGACGATATTGATGAATAATTCGTTAGTAAATAGTAATTTACTCGGAGCAGAGACTGTTAAATTCGCAGGTGTAATAATAACTAATGGTTATTGTTATTGTTTGGATGTAAACATAGGAAATGAAATCTAACTTAAGGTAGCTTACCGTGATTAAATTGGAATTGAACTGTAGTAATAAAAGGTCGTGTGTTCTTTTATTCATTAGGGACTTGATCCAACTAAACTACGTCTCAATTAGTGTCTACAATCCCTTGACGAACAATCCCCAGCAACGAATGGAGACGATACCCGGCACTTTACAGACCCTCGGAAATACAATACAATATATTTGCGCAGTTATGAATAATCCAATATTTCCAAATTAGCTTATATTTACATAATTTACATTACACGCCATCGCGGATAATTAAATCACAAACTTTTCTCATTACAATTCCACGTCATCAAAACTACCTACATATTTTTGCAACAGAGTGCTAACATCGAGCAGTGTGGTTTAATCTTCACGTTCCCTTAATTGAATTCGAATTAAATCAAAATCAATAAATTTAAATTTTTCAACGGGTGGGAAAGGAACAATGTGAGAAATTGTTTCAATATGCCAAAGACAAGACGGTTATGGGCGGTAATGTAATTAAGTGATACAATGAAATAGTTTTTGTTCGTTAAACGAAGAGAATTCGTGCGTGCAGAAGCGCAAATGGAGTATGCTAGGAGTTATTTGATAATTTGTTTGATCAATGTTTCGGATGAAGAGCACCGGAATAGAAAGTAATACGGTAAAAGAGGAGCGTCTTGGAATATTAATTCGAGAGACATAAGTCGTGATGGATATAACGCATTAGCAGGGAGTATGGATGTCATTTTTATTGCCGTTTTTTATGTGTGGCGGATTGAATATTGTTATTTCCTTAAAAGGGACACGACAAAAGAGTACTAAAAATGATGATACAATTTACTAGTAGTTTATTTATGGAAGAAAGTGAATAAAGTAAGACATCCGAGAAAAGTTGTTGGATAGAAAGGTAGACGCGAGGTAAAATACAAAGTGTAATCTTTCCCCGGCAGCCAGCAGCCGACAACGGTTACCAACGCCATACGCCATACCCATTCGGGTAGCATTCAGTGTATTTGATCGGGATTTTTCGAGCGCTTCAAGCATGATATTGACTGCTTTCTGGCCTTCCGTATGCCCAGACGCAAGGACCGGAAGTGACACAAGCAAGAAAAAGGAAGTAGACGACTGTTTCATGAGGTTTTATTCGAAGGTTGAATTCAACAAGCGAAAATCGTTTTGTCGTCTCGTATTCATCCGTTCTAGTTCTAATAGAATGCAGGGGGGCTAGCGGATAATCAAAGACCATGCCATTACAAAATTACAATCAGAATACGCGATACAGAACCCTTCATTTTTGCTTACAACTCATAATCATTATTTGCGTTTATCAGCCAAAGGCAAAGGATTCTTCATAGTAGGAGATTTTAAAATTAATATTATATGCTGATATTGCTCTGGATTTTAAGAATATACTAACAATAAGATCGTTTCATTTAATATATCCGATAACGGAACAAACAAGAATTTATAAAACTACACAAACGTGTATAGATAATATAATTACAAATATTCAATGAGAAACTTTAACAGAAATATTGCATACAAGTGTTTCAGATCACATAGTCCAGACTCCGAGATCTAAAACAAAAGTAAATTTAAAACCAGCAAATTTTAAAATACCTAAATATAAAATCAATTAGTAAAGATCATTTGAAACAATATTTTATCAACAATCTAATACAAAATACGACACTTAATATTAAAAGTAATTTTCCAATAAAAACGAATCCCAAAAAGAAGAACTAAAATGTTTTCCAGACCAAACCTTTAGTTGAAAGTAAGCAAACCCTCCTTATTTACAAAACAATTGCAAGCTATCTCCCTGATTATGAGATCAAAAACGAACAAAAAAAAATTACAATCACTTATAATTTGCAGGAAAACATAAACAAATTGAATTTGAATTATAATGTTGTAAACATATATCAAAATGTTTTTGGAATATAATCCGCAATATAGTATGTAATAACAAACCTTCGAAATTTCTAAGATGTAAACAAACTAGTAAATGATTTCAATGTTTTCTTCAATGAGATAGTAAATAACTAATGCCACTCGGTTCCGCTTTATATTATCTCTTTTAATCCGCATTCAGTGTTTACCGAACCTACATCGGAACAGGAAATAATTAACATGGTATATAGTATTTCAAATTATTTCAGCAAAGGTGAGGACGAAAAATTGTACATAGAGTGCGCGCTTAAAGTATACATTCAGTAAAACCGAAATAAAATATTTTGAGAAAAAATCCTTTTTGATAAAAATACACATTTTTGGGTGGAAATCAATTTTCAACCATCATTTGTGTTTGAGCAATGACGTCATCTATATATTTGAGAGATCTTTTCATTGTCGAACTGCATAAACATGTTGCCATCTTACATAAGTCATTTTTGGAGTAAATGACGATTGAAAGTAAGAACCCATACATTTTATTGTCACGCAAAATAAACAAAAACCCCTTTGCCAAGCAAATGCAATTATTAAATGAAGTGTACGAATTTTCTAAATAATTTCCAGGATAATTCTGCGCATTTCATCTCTTATGCAATGTTCTAGTTCCGCTAAATTTTGTGGTTTGTTGACGTAGATCTTGGACCCCATAAAAAGTAATCAAGAGGTGTAAGATCTGGGGATCTCGCGGGCCATTCGATAGGTCCTCGCCTGGCAATCCACTTATTCGTAAAGCAATTGTCATACATTTTATATGGTAGGTTAAGATCATTGTTGTTAGGAAAAATTGCTGCAAGCTCTAGAACAAGGTCATTTTACAAAAATTCTAAATATCAGGTTCTTACCTTCAATTGTCATTTTCTCGAAAAATTTCTTATGTAAGATGGCAACATTTGTATACTGTCTCTTCGACAATAAAAAGATCTTTCAAAATCAAGAACAAAAATAGGGGATCGTCATTAAAGATTATTATGGATGTCGTCATTACTCAAAATCAAATAGCGACTGAAAATCGACTTTTATGCAAAAATGTGTATTTTTATCAAAGAAAATCGACCTGTTCCAGTATTTTTTTCCTAAATATTGTATTTCGGTTTTACTGAATTTATTCCATACTTTTCCATACTTTTGGCGCGCACTCCGTGTTTTGTTTCATACAATGTCATCTACATAGTCTTTTCTCGTTTAGTTGCCCCCTCGTAGAACTTCTCGACACAGCAAATCCTGTTATCATTTGACATAATTGTTTCCTTTGCCTGTTCCTTTAGATCTTTGAGTTCTATGTTTGCGGAAATTTTCAATCCAATCACTAGGGGGCATACCGGAGAATCGCTTCAGCGCTGCTCTAAAGACCTCTCTAGGCCACTCCTCCTGCTCTGCTGTTACACTAGACAACATTGCTTTGAAGATTGCACTACTGAAAGCAACGGATGCTGGTGCTACAAACCTGGATCGCTCTAGTCTTCTAAACACTTTCTGCTCCGCTGCGCTGCGCCGTCGTCAATACGTGGCGTATTACTTTTGACGAACGACGGCGCAGCGCAGCGTGCATGGTCCATATATATTAAGGCAGATAAATGGTCCGTGTGTGGCCCATTAAAATTAAGCGAACAAACTGGTGACGAACGACGGATCCGCTGCGCTGCGCCGTCGTCCGTGCGTAGCCCTTAAGAATTAAGCAAGGTAACTGGTGACGAACAACGGCTCCGCTGCGCTGCGCCGTCGTCAATACGTGGCTTATTACTGGTGACGAACGACGGCTCCGCTGCGCTGCGCCATCGTCCGTGCATGGTCCATATATATTAAGGCAGATAAATGGAGACGGATGACGGCTCCGCTGCGCTGCGCTGTCGCCCGTGTGTGGCCCATTGACATTAAGCAAATAAACTGGTGACGATAATGGCCGAAAACGGATTAGGCTCTAAACGTTAGTGAGTGCTGGTAACGGGGTGAGAAGTGATACCGGTAGACGCCTGGCCGAAATAACTGATCGAGCGGAGAGTAAAAAATTATTAAAGCACTAAAATCGCTATTAGAAAATAGGGGTTTGTGGTAGAAGGGTGAAAATTTAGGGTTGTATGTATTTTTTAATGCCGAATCATAAAAGAAATAAAATAAAAAATTTTGTCCAAAAAATTTGCGGTGGACCACCCTTATCACTTAGGGGTATGAAAAATAGTTTACGTCCTATTCTCAGACCTGCTTAATATACACACAAAATTTCATAAGAATCGGTCAAGCCATTTCGGAGGAGTTTTGTTACAAACACTGTGACACGAAAATTTTATATATTAGATATAAAGATTGATTTTTTAGGTACTTTCTTTTTGGCAACACTGTTTTTGGCAGCACAGCTGTTTCCGTGTCACATGTCACTGTTACATGTTCAGTTTGGTCTATAATTTAACCATGAATCGACTTACAAACGAACAACACTTTCAGATTATTGAATTTTATTATCAAAATTCATGATCGGTTAAGAAAGTGCATCGTGCACTTCTTCCATTTTATGGTCAGTTTGGGCGACCTTCTGAGGCGGCTATTCGGAAACTTGTGACTAAATTTCGCCCCAAATTTACATTATTGGACATTAAACCACCAACACGCATACGTAGAGTGCGGAGAGGGAAAATATCGGAGCTCCATCCGCCAGTGTTGTTGCTGACCGTAAATTATCGATTCGGCGCCGTTCGCAGCAATTGGGCCTCTCCACTACGTGCAAAATTTTGCGGGAGGATTTGGGTGTAAAACCTTTTAAAATACAGCTGGTGCAAGAATTGAAACCACACGACCTACCACAACGGGTAACTTTTGGTGAATGGGCGCTGGCAAAGTTGGATGAAGATCCACTTTTTTATCGGAAAATTATGTTCAGCGACGAAGCTTATTTCTGGTTGAATGGATACGTCAACAAGCAAAATTGCCGTATTTGATGTGAAGAGCAGCCAGAAAAATGCACCGTTTGGTGTGGATTATGGGTCGGTGGCATCATTGGACCGTACTTTTTCAAAGACGACAAAGGCAGGAACGTTACTGTGAATGGCGAGCGCTACCGTGCGATGATTACAATTTTTTTTGCCCAAAATGGAAGAGCGGGACTTTTTTTTGTTTTTTGGTATTTTCGAGTTTTTAATTGTTTGTCCTTCATTTTAGATTTTTTTTTTAACCTAAGGTATTGTTTTTATGGGCGAATTTGTTTCGAGTTTTGAGTTTCGGCAATTTATTTTGCGATAAAGTTTCAATTTTTTAGCATTTTTTATTTTTTACATCAGGATATTTAATTGTTTGCTTATATTTCAGATGCCTGGTCTGTGTTTTTAATTTTTTTGTTCCAAATTTTAGAGATTTTGACCTATAAACCAACATTTTCGAATATTTAGTTAATTTTTTTATTCTGGTCTGCATTTTTTATTCTTGCCGAGAGTTAACGATTTTTGGTCTAAATTTTTTGCCTATATTCTTAGTTTTTTTTTACCTTGATTATAAATTTTAACGAGCGAATTTTTGATTGGTCAATACTTTAGATTTTTAACCTGAATTGTTGATTTTTGTGTGCAAACTTTTGGCCGAGTTTTTTTAACCAAATTTTAGATGTTTTAACCTGGGTTATTGTTTTTATGGGCGAATTTTTAAAATTATTATTGAGTTTACAGTTTCGGCAATTTACTTTGAGGTAAAGAGTTTTGGGGCTGAAAATGGCAAATTATTTTGCTTTTGCTTTAATTTTGCATTTTTATTGTTTTGATCAGAGTTTTTGTTTTTTTGGCACCTAAACCAAACTTTTCTATTTAGTTGAAATTTTCTGTTTATTTGACTGCATTTTTATTTTTTTCCAAGAGTTTTCAATTTTTTACCAATGTTTTTAGTTCTGTTACCCTAATTATTAATTTTAATGTTGTTTAATTGTGGGTTTTAATGAGCGAATTTTTGGTCGATATTTTTTTATTTTTTTGCCCTATAATTTAGATTTTGCAGACTGAATTTTTGATATTTTTGGCCTGTACTTGATTTTTGTATTAATGTTAGGTTAATTATTTAATTTGAAATTTTTTGTTTTAGTGGTTGTTTTAAGATAAAACTAATGTACTTTGATATTTAGATAGAAAATAGAGACTGCGCGATTTGTGTTTAAGGAATTACTTAATTTTCAAATATTTCGATTCGATTTTTGATTTTTTTTTCGAAAATTTTTAAATCAAGAAAATAATTTTTGCAGTCAATTTAGTTTTTTTTTAGAAATTGTTAAATATAATACTTTGGCCCGGAATGAAACTGATCACCCGGTATAACTGGAACTGTTTGGAAATTATGAAAAAAAAGTGTAAACCATTTTAAGTAGTTAATTAGCGATGATTTCCGAAAAATTAAAGATTATTTTAATTATTTGGAGGATTAAATATTTTTCTAATTTTCTATATGGCCTTTTTGTACTACCTACATATTTTCAGAAAAACGGAGTTATAAAACTTTTCTTTGTGCAAATTCCGAAATCTTATCAGCGCGTCTTCTCTAATCCCAGTGTTGTCAGATTGTGGGGGTTTTCTACAAAATGGGGGTAAATTAAGGTTTTGGTGTGTATTTTGGAGAACTTCAATCGATGGGGTATTTTTTGGGGTGGGTATTTTATGAGAGGGGTATTCTGGGGGGTTTTAATGAAATATTTGGAGAAAATTAAAAATTACTAATTAAAAATTACTGGATAGAGGGGGATGGAGGGGGTTTCGCTTAATTTTACATGCATGACTTTAAAGAAGACACTTCAAAGTTTTTTGCCCTCAAATCGATTGAAAATACGACGAGTTATGGCGGTTTGAAAATGGTCAAAATTTCACGAATTTCAAGTGTTTAATTTTTTTTCCTTCAGTGTATAATGAACAGCAAAATATGTTTGCAGATGGGAGTTGAAGGTCTGTTGTAGCTTAGTGGTTTGAGAATCTGCCCGGCAAGCGGAGTCACGGGTTCAATCCCCGTCTGCAGACATTTTTTTGGCCCATGTGAGCCTGGCATAAGACGCTTGTCTACAGCCAATCGGGTATTTAGTTATATGGAACTAATCTAATATAATATATTTTGTATAATACCATAATAAACTCAATGTAAAAAATAGTAATGGACACAATGCGGATAGGGATAAGGATTTTGCAGACATATTTTTTTTCATATTAAATTAATTAATCATCTTCAATTATTTCAAAGAAGGAAACTGTAATTTCGAGATAACACTTCACAGGATCATATATCCTGGTGCAAAATTAATAAAACACCCCGCAGCCCGCCACCAAATACTTATAAAAAGTAAAACAAAATTATAATAGAAATACAATACTTTTTGTCAGTGTTATAAAAACTGCAATAAATTAATTACTTTCAATTACTTTCCAGGGAATTGTCACAACTAATATTGAATTATACAACAAATAATTTGTGTGAGTATCAATTGTGAAGGTCATGTCGTAGATAACGAAACGTTTTTATTTTTATTATAATTTGATTTATCTACGTTTATTAATTCTTAAAATAAATATTCTTATTTCCATTATACTAACTTCCCGAAGAAGTACATTTTAGAAAAAAGCGGAAGGCTTTTGATAACTCTTACTTAACCAGTAAACTCAAACTTTACTTACTAGTATACTGAATTAAACATAGTTAGTAATTACAATTATCCAGTTACCCTTTTCATAAAAAAATAAACAAAACCGCATCACTAATTTGTTTTCGCAGTGCACTATTTTCTTATTAAATGAATGGCCACAATTCGGCCCGGCCCAGGAAATTCAATCACTCAAAGTTATGGCTTTATCTCACAATTTCTTAAAACATAATAAAGCCGCCCTTTATTAGGGGTGCTTAAAAATTGAGGGGAATAATTGCGTATCTGGGTGATTAAATTTCAAGCAGGAAGATTTTTGACAGCCCGCCAAAACCTCGGTTGGACGAATTTATGTGTATAAAAATATACTGGATCGGTCTGGCGCCGCGTGCTAGATCGAAAAATGAATATTGCAGAAAGAATGAAGACCCCTCTGCTGGGAAATATGGAAATGTGATAGTTAATCATTTTTACTTTCTCACGTTTTAGTAATCACACACGTTTTACCTCCAATGACATGTCGGTACTTTCAATCACTACAAAACATATTTCGCTATGATATCTTAGATGTATTACGCTGATAAATCTTTCAAGCGTTCCCATAGCGTAAAACATTTTCGAGAATGCTATATTCGTTAAATCATAAAAATTCAAACAGATTAAACTGCGTGCTCTCAATTAATCCTAGATAGACAATATGCCTTATTCTATCGCATATTATTGTTCGGTGACCTAAATTAGTCAACTGTGGTATTTGAATTTTTTTAAATGTAATTAGTGAATTCACCTTTATGTGGATAATTATTACAAATTCAAGTCATTTTGATTTAATAATAAGCTGGTAACCAGATGGGCTAGCAACCTGGGCTTTCGTCATGTGATATTTGATAGAATATCAGTCATTTAATGTTAACAATTATTTATTCTTTACATTATCCCTAAATGTCGCCCGTATCTTTTTTGTGTATTTTTATTGCGTCCGAATTATTTATTTGCCTGCATGATTGTTTTATAACGAATCTACATTTTTATAAAGACAATATTATTGTTCATGTTTTAATAATTTTTTTATGTTTTTGTCCGATTTTTTGTTTAAAAATTCACCCTTTATACAGTTTTATGAATGTTACATATCTTCTGCTTATCGTCCTTCTCCTATCGGAGGCTGGATATTATCATGGACACACAAATTTTGTTAAAGGCCGCTCGAAATAGCTCTATGCTGGTGCACCACTCTCTTATATTTTATTTCTCAATTACGTCAGCCAACATTATTTTTTCCTATATTACGAGCCGTAGTACTTTATACGTTGAACATCTTGTTATGTGACACAGAAATTCTTAATTGTATTATTTCACGGTGTTCGCTCATTTTGTTCAGGACCTCGTTATTAGTGATTTTGCCCGTCCAGGGAAACGTCACATTTTACGGCAAGGCCACACACATCTTTTTGAGGATCCAGGTTCTACCCCATCATATTCAGCTCAATATTTATGTCACGATGTGTAAACAGTTTTTTCATCTTCATAAAGATGGAACTCGCGACTTTCATCCTAGTTTTAATTTTCTTAGTTTGGTCACCTGTTTGCTATAACCACACTCTGCATGGTGTTTGCGATTCTTAGAGTATTCTGGCGTTGGTTCTGGTTTTAAAGAGATTTCGTAATTACCATCCATTTCGTCTTCTTAAGGTTGATTTTTAATCCATACTCGTTACATCTCGCGTTTAATTTTTCTGTTAGGTGTTTTTAAATATGCTTGGTTAGTGTCCTCTTCGTTTTTCATATTGTTTATAGATAACTATTTAAATTGATCCAAGGAAGCCTTCTGTATTTTGTATTTTATATCATTACCATAGCTGCTATTACAAAATATGTAGGTTTATGTTTTTTTTTTAATAATGGAGCAATTATTACTCTTCATATATTTAATTGTTCATTGATGTTAATATTGAGTAAAGAAATAATATTTTTTTAATAAAAAAATTGTAAACTTTTCGAAGGCCGAACTAGTCAGAAAATGTAATTCTATTGACTGCTGTATGAGTAACAAATATGACATTGATTATTGATTAGGATTGGTTAGTTTTTATAATTTTAAGATAGTAATACGATGTAGCAACTTTACAAACAAACGAATGCGCAAATTATGATAAGAAAATTATGTCTGCAGACGGGAGCTGATCTTGTGACCGTGTGCTACCCGGGCGGATGCTACGATCATTAAGATATAACAGACCTGTAGCTTATTTTTTAGCGTATTCCGAAATCCGTATCGACAATTGGAATAATGTAATGCTTATATAGCTTGGTGCAACGATTTCCAAACTCGCGGACCCTTTCCAAAAATAGTGTATTTTGCGGACCCCTTACATGTTATGATTTTTTTTTTTAAAGCAAACAAATATTTATACGGGGCCGCGGTGGTCTAGTGGGTAGAGGTCCGGCCTCTGGACCCCGTTGGTGCGGGTTCGAGTCCCGTCCGGACGGTCACTTTTTCAACACGAAAAATGGCCGTACGGGTCCCTGGGTGTCTAGTGTTTGTCCCCATTTTATTTAAATATGAATATTATTAATATAAATTGGTTGTGGTTGAATGCCCTAGCTGGCTAAGCCAAGTCCCCATCATCCTCGATTCCCTAACCCGATCTCCTGTCAATCATATTTCCTTAAAAAAAAAAAAAATATATTTATACTTGAACGTCAAAATTGTTTGCCTTGACAAGCGATTTCCCTCTTATAATACGGCGAATCTGGCGACATAATGTTGGCGTGTCTTTATTCATATATTTATATATTATTTAGAATACATATAACTTAACACGTTGACTGCCAGGACCTTCAAACTGCATTAGAAAACTACGAATCTTCTCGTTGTTGACAGTCAAAAATTGAAACTAACAAATACTTGGCAAATTAAACTTCTCACTTTCCTCTAAGGGAGAGACGGTGCTGCTTTTCAGACACGAGTTGTCGTGTATTGGGATCGATATTTGAAATACTTGTTCTTAAATCTGCTTCAACATCAAGCTTGTTTCTGTACTTGTTCCTAATGTACAGCAGATTGAGGAACGCTCGTTCACATAAATAGTTAGTGCAGAAGTTTGACAACTTTTACTAACAATTCAGGGTAAATATTTTGGACAAATAACCAGAAACTAGAAAGTATTCTGCTGGAAAATCAATTTTAATGAACCGTCGCATGGCAGTTCCACAACTTTATGGTCAGATTTTTGATACTGAAATTTTCGCAAAGGGGTTTATAATCCAGTTCAATTCTGGAATAGGGCCTAAAAAATAACATCCAACTGACCTAAATAGGCAATGAACATTTCTGCAAATTTTCCTATGAACGTGCTAATTAATTTACGCAATCCTTTTTAATGAGACCTGTCCACAATTCGATTTGTTTTAATGTACCTTCAATTTTGTCCCGAACTGAACATTTTAACCTTAAAGATTTAAAGATTCCAAGTTGGTCTGCTAAGGTAGTCAAAAACGTCAGCCAAATATGCTGTTTTTATTTAATCGATTTTGAAACCGAAAATTTGTCTAGCAAAAATAGTCCGCAGACCTCCTGCCGTTACCTTGAGTATTTCCAAAGGTCCACGGACCACAGATTTGAAATCGCTGGCTTAGTGGTCAAAGCATGCACCATGCAAGCGAAACGTGAATTCCTGTCCGTAAACATATTTTGTTAATTATGATAGTGACGGACCCCGAATTTCAAAGTTTTTCTTAGGCCAAATAGTACTATATGATGGGAAATTTCAAGATGAGCATAGGCACGGTTTCAGAGATACAAGGAAGTAAAAGTGATGCTTCCCAGTCGGGATGTAAAATTTACGTAGCACCGATTACTTTCTAATTGGGCTTATTTGACCTGTTTTTGGACGACAAACAAATTTTTCCTTTGCACAAAATTGTCGCTCATTGTTTATGACTAGTGTTGGGTAAGATCGAGTATCTCAAAGATCGATCAATCGGTGATCGATCAGTAGATGTATCGAGCCGCTCGATCTTTTCTCGATCTGCTTGAGCGGCTTGTGAAGATCGAGCGACGTAAGAAGATCGAGCCGAGTTGATCGATCAAAAGATGGAGCGGCGTTGATCGATCAAAAGATCGAACGGCGTTGATCGATCAAAAGATGGAGCGGCGTTGATCGATCAAAAGAGCGGCGTTGATCGATCAAAAGATCGAGCTGCCTTGATCTATCAAAAGATCGAGTACTTGATCTTTTTTGATCGATCTTACCCATCACTATTTATTACCAAAAGAAGCTTCAGTATAGAATGATATAGTATATCTTCTAATGTATGTTACTCTATAGGAAACGGTGAAAGATAAGGTATGTTTACATTTTCTTGTTAGAATCAAAGTCTTGTCTGATATATCGTATTGTTAGTGTTTACACTCGATCTAACAGAAAAGTATCGACTGGTAAGCATAATGTTCACCTCTTTGTTTCTCCGGAACCATGCCTATGCTTATCCTGAAATTTCTCTGCGATTAATGTATATAGTACTATTTGGCATAAATGGGCAAAAAACAGGTCTTTTTGCCGTCACTCTTTGCCCACGCAGGAAAGGAAACAATGTTTACTTATACAATATTTAATTACTTCTAAACAATGCGTTTTTACAATAATTACTCAAAGGTGTGACCACCAACATTCATGCAAGCTTCGCATTGTTGACGCAGGAATTGGCGAACTTTTTCAAAAACGCGGGGTATTTCCCCAACAATTGCAGCAGTGACCGAAAGTCTACAGACGAGGTCCTCCGCAGAGTCAATTGGAGTTTCGTATACGACGGCCTTCAGATGTCTCCGTAAGAAATCGAAGCTGGATTAATTGGGCGATCGTGGTGACCAAGTGACTGGTCCGCCTCGCCAAATTCATTAAGCCCCAAATGTGGCATCCAGGTAATTGAGCGCATTATAGCTAAAATGAACTGGCGCCCCATCGTGCTGACACCACACTCGATTTTAAACGGCAACTGAAACATCTCGAAGCAATTCCGGTAAGATATCTTCCAGGAAACAAACAGTAGCTCCTGTCGTTGAGTCGATGTGTTAATAAATTAGCTTGTATTAATGCTGGTGGTAGCATCTTTGAGTAGTTATTATAAAATAATGATGTAAATAAACATTATGTTACCTTTCCTGCTCAAATCTTGTTTTTACGCCTCAACGTGTGCTTTACAACCCCTTAAAATGTGGCCCATGAGTTCATAATCTCCCTGTATTTATATATATATGGATTAAATATATTTTTATGTAGGTTCCGGTATGTGTCTAAAAATATTAAAACATTGGGAGAAAACACTAAAAAGAAATTAATATTTTTTCGAAACGTGTTTTAAAAAACATTTTTAATCACTTAAAATAAACGATGTGACAATTAACATCAGAAAGAAAGTTGAAGTGGTCATCGTCTTACTTTCTCCGATGGCACAATCAAGCGTTTTGCGGGATCAGATAATACTAACGTTTGAAACGTCAAAGTTATGGAAGATGAAAATGACAAATTATACTTTACTCAAAATCAACGTATCAAACGTATTCTCTATAATTATAATTAATATAAATTTGATAAAACAATTATCATTTCATAATGATAGACCAAAAATGACAAACATTTTCAATTAATTTAAATTAAAAAAAATGTATTTTTTTTTAAATTTAAATATATGTTTTAATGTCTTTGTAATATCTTTCATATTTATAAAAAAAAAACAAAAAAAAAACGGTTAAGGTAAATACCCACTTCCGGTGTACGAAATTTTTCCCAAAGCTTCTCAGTTTTTCGGTTTGTAAAATGAGGCTTAAGGAGATTCAATGTTTCATGATAATTCCTGTATTAGTTTTTGAGATACAAGCACAAGCACACAAGCAGACAGACACAAAAATTATTTTTCCAGAAATTGTTGAAATCGTCTCTATAGATCTCAAAACAGATATTTCCGTTAAAAGAAAAGAAAGGATTTTCACGATTTATTTTATTATACTTTTTTTTTTATTTACGTTCACTTTTAGGCAATCACGCTAAACTCACGTTATCGCTTAATTATTACATTATTTCTATTCGATACATTAGGTCTATAAATTTCTGACTTACCTATATACGCTATGCTTACAATGACCAGAATGCTAAAATAAATGGTGAATGCGCCGGGCAAATGTATGTAAACTGGAAGGTACAATAACAATTATTTACTGGAGGTATACAAATAAATATGATTAAGGTTTTATCGTTAAGGTAGAGTTAAATAAAGTATTGACTTTGAGGAATATTCGAATACGTTTAAATATTAAACAGCTCCGGCGATCATTCGTGTTAATGGAATAAATCCATTAGAGCGTATTAGTTAGTTTCTACCGTGATTGAGATTAGATGAATTTGGTGTGGATGTGACAATTGTGGCAGCAGGAAGTGTTGGAAATCCTGGGGGTTGTTCGCCTAATCGCAAGGAGTTAATGATACCGAACTCTCTGCGTGTAATTAGACAAAATTTCCGCTGAGACAGCCCGAGGTTGTAAAAAGTCAATAAAGCACAAATTAAGTGATTAAATCGATTATTAAGTTTTGCTATTAGTAGTTAATACTATAAAATTATGAATTTCATTTACGTCCTCTTCAAATATTAATTCGCAGTGGGTGGTACTTACTTGTCCTGTTAGGAATGGGAAGGAATTACACAATCATGAATCACAGTATACTTAACTTATTTATTTTACCTTATTAGAATATAATAAACAATAACAATATCTAGAATTAATAATAATTGACCTAAGTATAAAAATTTAAAATACTGTTCCATCATTCAGAAGCTTTCGAAATGAAAATAAAATTTCATATTTTTGTGAATTTCGTTGATTTTTTATAATTCGAAACGTTTGTGTTGAAGGAACGATAAAATGTGAACTGAAAAGCGGCTTCTTGATAATGACGTCGACTGAAATGTACGGCTATTACACTAAATTCTATAATACCTTTGGCACTTCGAAACAATGTTAACATTAATTTTTACACGATAAAACATAAATATTATATATACCCTACGGCTGAAAAATAGGAAAATGAATTAATAAATGAAGACCCC
Source organism: Ocypus olens (assembly GCA_910593695.2). Classification (NCBI taxonomy): domain Eukaryota; kingdom Metazoa; phylum Arthropoda; class Insecta; order Coleoptera; family Staphylinidae; genus Ocypus; species Ocypus olens. Next base: position 18,709,378 of record OU343057.1, read on the forward strand.
AACGGGGGCAGAATTTCAGAGGTTGATATGTGAGCAGGACCGGATTGAGTTACGATGGCCCAGTGGGCAGTTGAGGTCTTCATAATTAATACCACGTAGATATTTGTTGAGCCGCAGGGTATCGCTAAATACATATATTTTACAATAAGCTTTCTTTCATTTATATATGTATATATATATGTGTATATATATATAGTTTTATGTACAAATGGAAAATGTGTATAGGGATCTAACACTTATATATTATCTTAAGCTGTAAGATGAGCACACTTTTATTTAGCGGAAACATCGTGACAATGGCTAAAACGTGGACACAAGATTGTCTTTTCAGTTCATCCACAAGTGTGTACGCGACTCTTAAAATATATTTCACTTTAAGATATATGTATATATAAAAAAAATAATCCTGCCCTTACACGGCGTTGCAGAGATATGTTCGTTTTGACGGCTTATTTTGTTTTTAAATTACGAGGAAACTAAGATATGGATTGGATATGAATTACATTACTCTACTGAGTGTAAGTATTTTGGAAATTAAGTAACCGACCGTGAAATTCCGACGGTGCGCCTGGATTTCCGCAATTTTCCGTTTCAACATTAACATTCCGGCTGTATTGTTTTTAGCCGATTTCTCCCCGTTCTTTTTATAAGTTTACAAGCACAAGTTGTGTCTTTAGAGTGTGCAGTGCTTAGCAGTGCAGAAAACACAATTTAAACAAAACGAAATGTCGGAAAGCGGAGACTTTTTGAGCAGTCATTATTTATTTTTCTTATTTTTGATATGAAACGTTAGTTCGGAACTAAAGGCCCAGTTGAAAAAATAAAGTGTACCGTGACCACTGCCAGCTGTGGAGCTATCCATCTCGTTATACTTATACACCCTGAAACAGAAACAAAATTATATGACAACACAACATTTCCCAGTTACGTACAACACATGCACTACTCTTCTAAACTAATTTTAGCTCAGCATTTCTACAATTAAGTCTTTTATATTTTTATTTATTATACTATTTTTTCATTATATATAGTTTGGCTTGTTACAGGGTGCAGGTAATATAGGGGCATTTTATCTGAAAAAATCTCAGCCAAAAAATTAAACAGCAAAATCTATACACCATTGTCCCTGTAATAAAAATGTCATAAAAACACTAATACCTGCTATAAAATGAAGATAAAATTGAATTATAACAGCATTTTATTATACCAAGTAAGCACTCCTCGGGGTTGCATTTAAAAATGTAAAAATGTTTAGAAATGAATAAATTCTGTGTTGACGCGTCTAGACGCTAATAAACATTAAATAAAATCCAAAGTTATTGAGAAACTTGGAAGGGCAGACAGACTAAACAAATTGCCGATGACCTTAACTAAGCAACACCTTGTCACCAAGTATAATAAAGTCCCATCTAGACAACCAGAAAATATTGAAGCAAGTATTTGAAACTTTGTATATTTAATCTTTAGATACTAAAGTTTCATGGCAAGTGGCGGTTATGTTTTTCATCATTTTAAAAGGAAGCTGTAAAATACGTTTACTAGTTAATCCTACCGACGACGTATTTTAAAAGAGCTTAAATTCCGGTATAACGGTTATAATTATTTAAGGTTGAAATAAGTTCACTGGCCGACGGATACTGACAATAATAAAATAAAGGCCCTATCATAAATATAACTGCTACAAAAATTTACAAACGCATATCTTTCTTGGAAAAAGCTATGGTTCCTCGAATTATACGTACCGTCCCATAAAACGGTTTCAAAATTAATGATTTCGTTATAGATTAACTAACAATAACACCAAAATTGGGGGTATAATTAAAAATTACGATAATATAGAACCGTGGGCGTTCGCATTTTTCACTGGGCGAAAAAGTCTCCACAACGCCTTTTTCCCCTTCCTCCCAATGGATTAAACAAGAAATTCCATATGAAGTGCGCTTTATTTTTATTAACCAAAAAATAAAGGCGAAGCCGCCTCAGGCGTTTGATTCTGGCTCCATGATTAAAAAAGTGTACCCGTAAACAAAATAATTGTGAATTAGTAAATCAGTTGCGAAATATTTTTTTTAACAAGAAAACTCAAGTTGGCACAGTACTGGAATTAAACACAAAGTCTAATCACGCACTTGAGTCAACGTGTTAAATATATTTTTTAAATAAATAAAATAGGAATCCATATTTGTATAACGTTATCAATTATTGATATACTAAACAAACATTAATTAATACGAGCGATACTACGTGTAATCCATAATTAAATTGAATTGAAAAATTAACTGTTTCAACCAGTTTATTTTTCAATTTAGTTTAAACATTAATTAAACAAGAATCCATTATTTAATTTAAAAAAAAATCAATACTACTTCACAAGAGTGATGTTTACAAAATAATAAGAAATATAATATTGCATATGATGAAATAGTTATATTAAATTCAAGTGTTTCCATTTTATTCAAAAATGGTAATTATATTCTGTGCAGGTAGGACAGAATATCTAATAAATTAAAATAGTTAGAAGGTATTTTTGCACAGTTGAGTGGCGTTCTATTTGTACGCAAGTAGCAACATAGCAACATGCATATATCATCCTGCAGAATTGTTCGGGTGTTATGTTAACAGAAATAACAATGAAATATATTATCATAATAAACATGGTAATGTGCAATGGGGGCGAGCTGGCGATACGAATCGAGAAATAAAGAGTATAAATGTGGCTGGCTTTGTTCCATTTGGGAAGTGAGGGATCGGGGGAGTAACAGGGTAGTTGGAGTGTATTAGGGTTTGTTTCTTTCCAGTCAGTTTGTATTATGCTTATGCTCGTTTCGGTGGATATTCATGATTGAAATGAATGAAGGTCTGGAAGTCGGAGAGTCAAAACCCCGTGCAATCTTTAAAGTAAGCGAGCGAGTGATATTTTCGGCTCAATTTCCCTGCGAGTAATGGAGGAACCACAGAGTGCACACCTCGCAGCCGCTCTCGTGGCGTTTACTCCGAAGAAGTTAAGAGGCGATTTAAAAGTCCATCACCGTTTTTGAGGCAACTCGAGTACATCCACAAGCTGAATTTAAATGCAAAACGTATTATTTAAATATAAGTTATAGAAGAGGTCGCGATGCCAATGGATGACTTGTGTTTCTACTTTGGGATTGATTTATTATGCAACCTCGGCACCGCGTTAATGTATTCTGGGTCTGAGCGCTGATATCGGCCCTTCACACGTTTGGGGAGGACAATTGCCCACCTGACGGTTGGATGGTTGGGTGGTTATATGGTTGTCTTTCCGTGCACCTACGCCCGAATTATTACTTCTGCAAAACGGGTCAATTATTGTTACCTGAGTGAAAGAGTTTTGTGCTCTGTTGAAATTCGTGAGAAGCACATTACTCCCTGAGCAATTAGTAGAGCAGACAAAGAAACAGCCATAGCGACAACACCCTAATACGTTCTAATTTTGACTAATTAATCATTTCAAGAACTTTATATGGTATGGATTTATAAACTGGGATGCATGATGAAATAAACAAGGTCCCATAATTTCTGCGCTTTTAACGCAGTAAATGTGAACACGAATGCAATCCCCATCAAGTCGAATTTATTTACCGAATGAAAATGCAATATATAGATAATCTGACATTCGTGACGTCTCGTGTCTGTTAGCTGAAGAATAACATGAGAGATACTGTAACAGTTGCAAGATAAATGGTCAAGCGAGTATAATCTGGTGAAGAATGCTTTGGGACTGAGTAAACTTGTGCACCTTGTATGTCTTGCGTAGATGTATGTGTGTGTATGTTTCTCGTTGTTGTTTGGCTATAAATAATGGAATGTAGAGACGGCGCGAATTACTCCGGTGATTGGAATCAAACGCCAATATTAATGTCGGCAACATAAACAAAGCGGATAAAGCGAAGCGGAGAAGTTACGAGGCGAGGGAAAAACGCGTGGAAATAAAACCCAAAACCATTCAATGTGAGAAGGAGAAGTCTCAGTTGTGGTATAAAATACTGGACACATATAATATTTATAAGTTTAACAGATCTCGCAACCCGGGACTGCTTACGCTCCACTCCTCGATAGTAATAAAGATGCCTCCTTACTTTATATATTAATTGGGGTAGCAGCGACGGTGAATTATTCAAAACCGGAACGCACTCTTCACGAAGAAACTGAAATTAATATATAATCCCTCCTCTGTTCCCTTAAAGTTATTAAAATCAATGGGTAAATTAAAATCGGGAGCGATCGAAAAGGGACTGCGGCCTTCGGATATTCCTCATTTATTATTGTGTTTAAACGCGCGGAAGGTTAGTGTACCATTCAAAAGTAAAAATTTAATGTGAAAGAAATTGCCAATAAATCTAGGGTACGGAATGAATTTGTAATGGGATTTGAGAAGTTTTCTTAAATCGAAATTTCATAGGTTTGCGCTTGTTAGTAACGGGGAATAAAAGATAAGTAAGTTCTTTGTCTAACTTGCATCTTATTATCATATCGAGGGATATCATGCTAATTTTCCGGACGGAAACGGGAAAGGGAAAAGGGAAACGGGAAGGATGGTGGCTAACGGAGTGCCGGAGGCGTCTGTGTATCGTTATTGTTAAATGTATGGTTAATTTGGTTCAATCGCAGCGATAAGATCGGCTTGACCGGAGCGGGTAAAGTCCGTGTAACGAACTGGTGGTAACTGTGATGAAAGCATAGTGTGTAACCGTGCAAGCGCCGGCACGTTCGTAGATTTCCTTAACCACATATTGGGAATTCAAAAATTCGAAATTGAATTTTAGGTGAACGTCAGAGTAACAGGTGGTTCAAATTACAGTGGTTTACAAGCAACACACCAAACGACTAGAGATATGGATAATTCTCAAAGATCAATATCCGCACCGGCTGTGCGCTCTGCAGATTATCTGCCGTTATACAGTCGTGACACATGAATACAAATGAATTAAGTGCTGAACGGTGTGATGCAATGCGTTGCGTTGCGCTCGCTAGTGAATTGTTGGATGTTGTGATTAGCAAGTGCTTAACAGTGCGAAACAGATTAACGTGCGAGTGCAAAAAAACATGTTATGTACCTGATCCTTGGGGGCCAGGGGGCGTGTATAGGCTAAGGCCTGTTTCCACAACGGGGCCTGCTTGCAAGTCACGCTTGTCGGACGAAGAAACCATCACTACCTTTGGTCGGTCGTCCTGGCTTATCGGTTTGCTGGCGTTGCGTTTCCCCGTGTCTGTAATAAGAACCACCTGTCAACACCCTTTCTAGCAATGCTCTAAAACGCTATATCGTTTTCTAAAAGAGCTATCTAATGACGTACCCACCGCGCCCTCCCTAAAATCAGACAGATTCGAAGATTATGCAAATAACAATTTGGACATTGGCAAAAGGTGGCCGTTCTGGGGTGCGAGATTGCGGACGTGGAATTATTTCGCAAATCCCTAATGATTTATTTATTACAGGACCTTTTTAAGATAAGAAATTTCATTAAACTTCTAAATTAATTAAAGAATGAGGAAGGGAGAAAGGGAACTACATATTTTGTTTAAATAGGTAGCATCATGAAAAAAGGTCGACATTGTTCAGTTACTGGCCTACGGAACGCGTTCTTGAAAGTTAGTCAGCCAACCCGAGAGAATAGAAACACACTTTAAACTCTGTTATACTCGTCTTCAGTAAGGTGGGCCGTACAAAAAGTAAGGTCTCATTGTGTAGCTGAATATCACCGCAGAGAATAAGTTGCGCCCTGTCTTAACCCTAACTTTAGCCATTACAACAACGCGTTATTGTAATTCCAAAGTTGCTTCTTTCACTTGGAGGTATTTATCACTACATACACCTGCCAGGAGCCGCATCCAGTGGCCAGGAAAACAGGCGACTAGCTCTGTATGCATGCATTCATGTCTCTCCCACATGCCTTGCGACTAAATCATATATGAATGCCCTATATATAATTCCGCGTTCACGTTTGCATATAACACTCATGCTGCACCGTATATCCATATTATTATCCTACTGCCACTACCTCTTAGTGCACTGTTTAGTAGCTGTGGATGCCGGTTCGTGCAATTGCCAAGAGAGTTTTGGTTTCCTAACAAGTTCCAACTTTACTACTTTGACTTTAATCTAAGCTACCCCGGCTAGATCCACAGCTACAACAATGCGTTCATTTCATATCGATACTAATACCTAGATTATAGAGGATCAATCCCAATTTCAGTTGGGTTACTCCAGATAGGACACAACTCGCAAGATACATTTTCTGGGAGGACAACTCTCCTCGGGAAATGTTAATGAGTAGCGTTTTTATATGATTAACGAATGGCAGTGGCGCGATTGCTACAGTGCACCGTTCTATGCGGCGAAAGGACGTACGTGGACCGAGTACGCCATTAGTATTTCTGAAAGATTAATGCACGCGAGAGCTGAAAACATCTAATTAAGTAACGTCATAAATTTATCCCCTTAAAATAATGCGATGAAAACGAGCACACTAACTCCGCAATCGTGATGGTCTATTACCCACGGTCACAGGGCTAACATCACATCAAACCTGCAAATATACTCGATTTCAAGTAAAAAAGGAGAGGAAAGAACCTATCAAGATTTAATTAAATGCGCGCCATCTTCGCCCCATCTCGGCGTCCATTCGCATCTTCACACCAAATACTCGTCCATTCCGCCCACAATGAAATACTTCATGATAGACTTACTAAATAAACTTGCTTCACCAATTAGAAAAGATGATTTTCTATCATTACTTACTCTCTTTATTTGAACTGCTTTTCATTTCCGTTGCTCTTGGTGGAGTCGATGGCATGGGGATTTCTGCAAATAAATTAAAACATTACCAGATTTAGTCTTTGTAGGGAATTAAATAAATTGCAGGGTTTCTATTTTTATCTTAAATTTATTAAACTCCATCAATTTTCTATAGGTTTCAGTATGGGATAAAATAGCGGCCGGAATTGTCAGTTAATCCTCCAACAGGCACCGTCCGAGCAGAGGAACTATATTAAGGTTAATTGTAACGTATGACACGTTTTTGTGGGTTTAAATAAAATGCGCTTTCACAATTCCAGTCTCCCCATCCCAATCCCAACAGATCAACAATCGATATACTTCATGTGTGCATTCAAATTCGCGCGGGTGGATTAAATGCTATCGTTTCACGCGATTGCGATAAAAATGTCTTTAATTACGGAAAGCTCGGTGTGCTACTAGTAAACAAAGTCCCATTGTAATTGTATAAGGGGTAATTATCGAGCATTAAATTGCATGCGGAAGGAAATAATAGAAATTAGCAACTTAATAATTATAACGAAGCAACTAGCGTTGATTGTTATTGAGTTTCGTCAGATTTTCTACTGTAATTTGTAATAGTAATTATAAAAGGGTTGGGTGGCCGCGCTAGACTAATGAATCTGGTACAAGGGTTAAAAACAACTAGCATCCAACTTGCGAATTTGCCACGTTCTGTTCACCAAACATCCGTAAATATCAAAACTACACAAACAATAATTATATTTGACTTGGGTGCATCCCTTTTATAAATTGATCGCAAATCACCGATACTACAAAAAGAAAACGAACGCCACGTATTTATTGCTAGGAACAATAAGGTGGCTGACAATTACACTCATCCATTGTTAATGAAAGGGCGCGCCCATGTAACTAACCTGGAATAACCTATACTCATCCGGTAAATGTAACATGGCTTCATTTCAAATGTAAATGCACGGATTTACTGTATTAATTATAAGCCGGAATGTTTGAATATCGATTCCGTGTAATTTATTTATTAAATTCAATTTATTTTTCGATTACCAAAATAAATGTCGTAATATGTAATAATCGAGATTCGCTATTTGCATTATATTCCAATGTCGATGTATTTATGTGAACATGTCAATTCTACGGGCCTGTGGGGAAATTTTCCTCTAACTGCGTTTGTTTTAATTTCCGCCAATTTACTGCTATATTTCGAACATATTGGAAAGAAGTTAATCTTGTTTATTAATCCCTTTACGAATATTTCTCGACAAAATTAAACGAAAAGCATATCTTAATATTGTAGAGTGCATTTATAAAAGATGCACGATGTCCGTAATCATCGTTAATAGCGTGTTAATTTTATCTAAATTGTATCCTGAAGCATACACACTGTCCGCCACAAGGAAAACAAGGATTGCATACAGGGTGTATTTGAAATAACGAACAGGCTCGTAACCACAAAGAGATTATATTATTTTTAAACAATATTCGCAATTATTTTGTTTATAACTGTAACAAAAAGCCCGCAATTAATTATTAAAGTTAATGAGTGAAAATACGCAACATGTTTGGGGGCAGTGGTAATGTGACCTAATTTTTAAACGGCATCGGCTTTAGATATCGAATTACAACAAGCGCGTAGGAAATATCCGAGTGCTCTTTAAGCGTCAATGAACTTGAGGACTGTTTATCTTTTACAAAAAAAAACGTTGCGATAACACTTCAAATTTCGGAGGCAAGAAATCGTATCTCGGGTTTTAAATAAACACACATTCCATGCAGACCTAATTAAATGAGAAAAACATCGGTTCTCAAAATGTTTAAAAAACCTCGATAAATTAGGATTTTTTTTTGAATAAATATTGACGGAAATGGGTTCACAAATATTTTGTGTATGTGTCCTTAAATGCCTGTTCGTTATTTCAAGTACACCCTGTATTGTGCCATGCACTTGTGAGAGAAGCCTGAGGTAGGGAACCACTATCGATGTGCTGGTGCTGTGCCACACACTCTCTACTTATCGACGCGATCGCAATCTGCATTATTTAAGTATGCGTTAGGATTTTTCAAACAAATAGTGGCGTGTAACTAATAAAATCATAAGTAATATTCAATATATTAATGATGAACTACGTTCATACCCGAAACTAAGTACTGTGTTACATAGTTTTAACCTAACTTTTGCAGATAGTAACTGATAGTGATATATTTTGGAGAATTTTGAATTGAGCATTTATAGTGGAAGGCAATTTGAGAATCTTGAACAGCTAAAAATTTCACGAATATTATATTCGTGATAACTGCGCAAAAATACCAACACACCAATTAGAAAATGCTGGATGAGATTATTGTTTAACAGCCAATTGTAGATTGTTTCAACATATCTTAGTACTTGCAAAAATGTCAAGGTATCCAACGGTCATTTTTATTTTATTACTTTTCCGGGTAAATATTTTTGTTTTAAAAATTGAATAATACACAGATAGCATAAATATGTAAACTCGATGCTGCAAATTGTTTTCAGCAAAGAAACGGCGAAAGATAACTTTATTTAGTATACTATGTAGTATAAAATCTGAAAAATTAGATTAAATTTAGATTTAATTTATCTATTAAATATTTTATACAATTTCAAGAAAACTCACAAAAATACAGTAATTTGAATTTTCTGACATAATCACTAAAGGTGAGGGCAGAAATACCTTGATCGGTAACTGGTTAAAAACAACAGATACAACATACATTGTAATATATTGTGGTTTTATTATCTATATCTAAATATCTGTTTACATCTGGCTAAAGGTGCAATTATTTTTATTTTTCATACTTTTATATGCATACGGTTACTTGTAAGTTGAACTTTTAAATCTGCCTCGAGAAATAACAAACATTAAAACTGAATTGTTTTACAGACTATATATAATACTACACATTATACAAACTCTTTTTATTGCTTGTACAAAAATATAGTAGTTTTTTTAAATACACCTCCCGAAACATAAAGGTTACTCTTTTTGAAACGGATAGTACTACCTACTTTCATGTTATGGTGGAAAAGTGCCTCGCAAATTTGTAGAGTGAAAGAAAAGCGAACCGCACGCGTATAGAGTCGTTTCAAGTATACGAAGAAATATTTTATTTACCGTAGAGCCTGATGGATCCTTCTGTCTCCCCAAGAGAATTCTTCGATATGCATCTGTAGTTGCCAAAGTCTCCCACTTGGAGGTTGCGCACCGTCAGTTTCATGTGGGCGCGATAGCTGTTTTCCATCGTTTCTGTACCATACTTTTTATTCGGAAGAACCATCACGTTGTCGTACACCCAATAACTTATCGCCCTTGGATAGGCCTCAGTATGGCAGTCAATTGTCACATCGGTTCCAGCTGGAGCGCCGACCAATTGATTCGGCACCCAAATCATGGGAGAAACTGAAAATATAAATGTCATTAGATATTTTTTTTTAATATCAGTGTTGTGTAAATACATTTTAATTTTATATTATTCTTTATGACACTTATTAAATAATGTCCCGCGTGTAAAATAAAACCCTTAAAACAGTAGTTTAGTGGTGTTCAAAGCATATTTATACAAGCCTTTGATGGTGATGGAAAATGGAAAAATGAAATAAAACACCGCAACTATAACCGACATAATAATTTCATACATTTCATAAAACGAAATATAGACTGAATATGTGAATATTCAACATGTTCGTAACTCTGCAAAATTAAGTCTTACTAATACTATAAACAAATAACTTATTGAAACAACTACTTCCCTGGCCAGTGCTACGCCGGATATTTAATGATACATAAGAAATTTGCATGTTATTACTAGTACTAGTACTACTAGAAAAATAACAATGTTTTAAGATCGTTTATTTCTACCCACAGGACTATCTTGAAAATTAACACGTCCGCTGGGGGGCCGCGGTGGTCTAGTGGGTAGAGGTCCGGCCTCTGGACCCCGTTGGTGCGGTTTCGAGTCCCGTCCGGACAGTCACTTTTTCAACACGAAAAATGGTCCCTGAGTGTCTAGTGTTTGTCCTCATTTCATTTAAATATGAATATTATTACTATAAATTGGTTGTGGCTGAATGCCCTAGCTGGCTAAGCCAAGTCCCCATCATCCTCATCCAACACGTTCGCTGCCGCCGACGCGCTAGTGCGTCCGACTTTATATTTGCGTTAGTGCAATCCCAATTGCGGCGGCAGCGAACGTGTTAAACTAAATTGAATTTGAAAACTTGAAACTATAAAACTGAACCCTAAAACATGTAAAAATTAATAAAATAGCCATCTGCAGACGCGTTTATTTACAATTTATTTATAATTTCATACAGTAATGTGTGATGGCTAGTGTATACATTATTAAACATAAGATGAATTAAAATTTAACTACTAATGTAGAATTACGAGTTTCTAAGCGTGGATGTAATTAGGAATTTGTTATATTTGCTTATTAAGAAATTATATGGCATACGAAATTTGAACACGGTGCGGGGCGAAAATGTAATTCCCCAAATTCGTGAATATTTTATAATCATTTTTAGTAGAGCCGCCTCGACCTGTATACATATATTTTTTACAAGGGGGAAATTATGAATTTTAACAAGGAAATTATCAAAGAGACAGTTACCGGATACAAAATAAAATGTATAGAAAAAGGAATAAATGCATGTGTAGATCATAGCGATTACTTCGAACATTTTAAATATAAATATTTACTTTAGCCGTGATGTAATAATGGTACTTTATTTGAGCGATAATTATGTACTTAATTTGTTGCACGATATCAATGCAGTAACGGGCATTGATATCGTAAATATGTTTATACAGGAGACTTTGTAACAGTACATGGGTTGAACTAAATCATGTAGAGCGAGAATTTGCGCCGCGTCCTCAATAGAGATCTGTGTTGGATACCGCTGCAGGGCTATGATAATAACATCATATCATGGGCCAAACGACCATGCCATTAGCGACGTACTATAGACCATCCTCTGTGCCCCATCCGCGATATTCCGGTTTTTTTACGCTTTCCCCACTCGGCGGCACGCTCATTTCCACCAATTCTATTATCTTCAATTAGTAATCCCATATATTATCGTTACCGGGGTAATAGCCTGTTTGTAAAAATCCAAGCACTAAACAATAGACCGCCTCGCTGCAATCTTCCGTCATTTACTTTCGCATATTGCGAGACACACAAAAGATTGCCGCCCTTTTCTGTTTTCATTTACAAATGCACAGCCATCGTCTCGTTCATTAAGGGAAAGTATGCCTAATTTCAACACCAAAATTAAAATCGATAAGTTCAGATTGTTCAAGTCCCGAAATTTCAGTAGGGCCTTGCAAATTGAGTTACGATAGTGCTAATTTTGTTACGGGAATTCGGTTAGGCTTCCGGACGCGAAATTTCAAACAGCCCCTGGAGGAGGTGACACAAATATCAGCAGGGAACATTCGATCACACACTCAACTTTCGATTCCAGTGGATTATTAAAATCTTTCCCTAGCTCACCTTTATCTTTTCCTCCGTTGAAAGAAAGGAAACGGCCAATAGTATTCATTTTATAAAAAATGCTGCGAACGAATGGAAGATGTGTTCTCCAGGAGTGCACACGCAGTTCCTTCTTATATTTAATTAAGGTTTTTGAATTAATGATGTTGTTTACAAAAGCACAAGAGGACACGCTAGTTTTCATAAAAGTTTCATTTATAGCAAACTATTTACACCGCGGGCACTTTCCGTTTAATTCAATTAATCCGGAAATTGTATATGTACTGTAATTAATTATGAAAACACTAATATCATCCCATGGTCTGAACTATTATTAAATTTTTCTTATCGATTACGATCGGCAGAGCTAAATGGAGTTAAAGAATCCCAACGGCGAACACATTGGTCTCGTATGTGGAATTCTGTACGTGTTTCAAATTTTCCCGCCAATGAAGGAATTTACTAATAGACTGCCTCTGCAGATACGCAAATACTTTAGCTATTGTCTATTTGCATGGTTCATCCACCCGATAATAGCGGCAAGGAGTGAATTCATGTGGCCATTCCTGGTATTTTCCGTGTACGCAACATTTGCAAAGCATCAGGTCGGTTTTAAAAACTTCAACGATTCAATTAAGAAATGCCTATTTTTCATATCCAAACAAATTGAGCACGTGTTCTAAAGGTTTATTACTTTATCAGAGATCCACTTTCACGGGAAAAAGCTAGATAAAAGATATTGATGTGGCATTAAGGAATAATGGTATAAAAGGAATGTTTATGATATATTGCATTTTTTCAAAAACTGATTTGATGAAAAATTGTTCATTTTGGCATTCTCTAAAATTTTGTTTATCTAAATTGAATATAACTATAATCATTTCATTATTATAGACCAAAACCATCTTTACAGTTGTTATAAGAGTTTATGAAATATTTTGCCAACAAAAGTAAATAGTTCATTGTTATTTTTAAGATTTATGTAAAATTTTTAATATTGAAATTTTTTTGGAAAAAACAAAAGAAGGGTAATGATAAACACCCACTTTTACAAAATGCTTTTCAGTTCTTTAAATTGTCACAAAAAGCTTAACCCCAACGTTAATTTCAAAATCTTTATTAATTTTTGATATACAGTACCACAGAAAGATATGTTTCAAAATGGCCGAAATCGCTTCATGAAAACTCAAAATTGACATTTTCGTCGTGATTTCGAATTCGAGAAAATCACGATAACAATGCATGTACTTTCTCGTATTTTGTACGGAGAGAGAAGAAAATTGAATAATAATTTTATGTTGAATTATTTTTTTGATCTCATTATGTCTGTTCGATAAGTTCAACAACTGACATGTAAATTTCTTTAAATCTGACTATTTGGTTAAAAATGATTCTAAAATAAGGAAAAACAAGTTCGAATTTTAGTTATCCATCCTATCCAAATACACTCGGCGTCAAAGAAAGCGCCACTCGAAAAATCGCGAAAAAACTCGATTTTTCAAACCGTCGTAACCTGGTTCAATTTGGTCGAAAATCGATGAATCTTTCAGTTTGGGAAAGATTCAAGTTTGATCTTGAATGTGTAGTTGATTTTGACCCCAAGTCCAACCCCCCCCCGTAACAACGCGATGGAAAAAAATGTTTTTTTATATAAAAAATTGTCCAGCTTTGACAAGCTGTACCGTGCGTAAAAAAAATCGGCGGGAAATTTCACCACAAGGGCAGAAAAATTTAATCAATTTCCTTCAAATGCCTTAAAAATTCGAGTGATTTCGATGATTTGGAGCAAAATTATGAATTTTTGAAAAAAGAAGTTGCAAAAATTTTACATTTTTTGTCAATCCAAAACACTTTTTGTAGGGGTTTTCAGGGGTCACGAAAGTCGAAAACTTCTTAGATCGCAAAATTCCATTGAGTTTCGTGCGAAATTCGCCTAGTTATGGCCAAAAAGGCGCAAAATGTAATTTTGTTTCAAAACTGCATAACCTAGCGCCAAATCATCGCATCGACTTGAATTTTGGAGGAAATTGGAGGAAAATGATTGAACTTGATTGCCATGCTGACCGATTGAGTCCACGATTTATTTTTGCACACGGTACAAGAAACCAAATTTGCACATTTAAACTTAAAAAACATTTTTTTTTCCTTAGGGGGTGGAATCGTTTTAGCAACAAAACAATTCACATGACGTTGAAGAGAAAATTTGAAACTGTTCAGACTGCAAAAGTTAATCGATTTTGGTGCAAAATTACTCAAGTTATGGCCAAAAAAGTGAAAAACGTAATTTTTTTTTAATACATAACTTTGCTCCAAATCATAGAAACGACTCGAATTTTTAAGGCATTTGAAGGAAATTGATTAAATTTTTCTGCCATATTGGTTAAATTTCCCGCCGATTTTTTTTGCGCATGGTACAGCTTGTCAAATTTGGACAATTTTTTACATAAAAAACTTTTTTTTTCCATCGCGTTGTTACGGGGGGTGGGTTGGACTTGGAGTAAAAATCAACTACACATTCTTAAAGATAAAACTTGAATCTTTCCCAAACTGAAATATTCATCGATTTTTGACCAAATTGAACCAAGTTACGACGGTTTGAAAAATCGAGTTTTTTTGCGATTTTTCGAGTGGATAAGTTCAATATGTATTTAAAATTTTTCGAAAGTTGATCCATCACTCAAAAAATTCTCAATTTAACTCCTTGACTGCCAACTACGAGATAACTCGTTTCTTGCCATTGCCGTGCAATTTCCAGTATATTCGTGTAATATCAGTGTAAATAAGCATATATTATCACAGGCAACATGAGTTTATTACAACAATAATTTCATGGCCTTCAAGAGGATAAAAGAATTGAATTGTGTGTAATTTGAAAAATTTGGATCACTTAAGGGGTAAGGCCACTCCAGGTCGCAGAAAAAAGGCGAATTTCGGAATTTTTTTCAAGTGTATAATAAAAGCATTAAAAAATGCCTTTTCTCCGTTTCTATTTTAAAATGGCTGATGAAGCTCACTTTCATCTTAGTGGATATGCTAAAAGCCAAACTTCTGCTATTGGGCTGAAGAAAATCCAAACCGCTTCATGACAGTAAAGTCATCGTTTCAATATTTGGAATCATAGGACATTATTTTTTTGAAGAAAATGATGAACGGCTACCATTAATTCTGAACGTTACTGGAATGCTGGAAATATTTTTAAGGCCGGAATTACGCAGACTTGGGCAAAACCAAGTATGCATTCAACAAGACGGTGTCACGGCACATACAATACGGCAAACTCGAACTGTGTTGTAAAATATCAATTCCCCCTATTTGGAGGCTTCTGATTTCTTTTTGTGGGGATATCTGAAGCAAAAGGTCTACGACTGGCGATGAAGATTGCAGTACTGCATCGAGATTCAGGGAGGTCATTTAAATAAAGTAATTTTTAGGAACTAAAATTGCGCATAATGTTTTTGTTTGAATTCAATAACCTAGGAAAATAGGTGATAACAGTTGCCGGAGCGTGTAGAAATAACGATACAAATATAGAATTAAGATGGCAATATCTAGGTGATTTGAATTTTTTCTGTTAAATAAGGAAGACGTTTTTCTATGACAATGATACGGTATTTGGTATTTGGGATTATGTAGCGAATTAAAGGAATCGCGTGCGTATTTTTGAAGAGCTCTTCGACTTAATTGGATATTGTGGGCTGTGTGATTTTATGATTGGAAGAACTTGTGTAATCGTAGGCGATTAATTATTTTATAAAGAAGTGTAGCTATATTAATTTTTAGGTTAAATTACATTTTCTTTTGCAGAGAAATTATTATATTTGTTACACTCGTGAAACGTATCGTATTTTTAGATAATTAATAATTTTCATTTTGATTGACGCGGTGTGTTTCTGGTATGAAACTGTAATACCTATTTCCAATCAAACAACAAAAACAATATTGTGTAATAACTTGACAAAGCAGAGTATTTTAATTCTCTCCTATATTTGTTTGATGTATTATTTTTTAATCCATATGCAATGTATTTACTGCCATTAAATCACCAGTAAATATTAGATGTAAAGAATAATTAATCGGTACATATTTATATGTCATAGGAATAATAAGGTAGAAAATTGATTTTAATGTTAAAGTTATTTAATTAGTTGAAATAAAAGTAGATGTAATGGACTCTTAATAGAATTTAATGTTGTGTGAGGACTGTTAGTTCACGCAGATGAAGAGGAAAATGTAATTAATTATGAAATTAAGTCGAACTGCACCGTATTTTTTAGTAACTTCTGTAATCGTCGTTATTGTCAAATATTTACTCGAATATAGTCAATGTTAACTTAATTACCTCTCCGCACAAGATATTCAGTCTGACTACTTTCTTTTGTAATACAAGTACTTGTCTGAACTGCTTGGCATTTAACCGCTTAAGACTTTAAATTCAGTTTTATTGCTCCCCTATATCACTGGGGCGGTACGCAGAATTGCGCACTATTTGCGCGCCAGATTTACGGCGACAAAATGAGGCGAAATATTTGGAAGCGTATGGTCTTCAGGGGAAACGAATAAATTATTTGGATGTTGGGCAAATGAAAAGAGCATGTATTTATTGGATACAGAGTTGCGCCTTGTCGGTGTCCTCGCAATTCAATTCCAGGATTAAATTTCGTCCCGTAAACAAAGATTGCACAGATCTGTAAATGGGAGGATGAAGCCTGAAGGACTCAAATTGCTTTCTTGCGGAATATCGGAGGGAGATTTGGACCCCGACATATAAAAGTATAATTTAACCGTTGTATTTTTTATGGTGTATAAATCGCGCGGAGACAATTGTCTGCCTGCAACGCTTTATAGTCCTTAAGATCACGAGTAAATCCTTGGCGTTAACTTATTTTTTTCCTGCGGTTACTTCAACTGTATAATATTGTGTCGCTTTTTCATATGCGAAGTTTTAAAGTGCTAGCAGGACATCGTAATTTATGTGTTGTCTCAAGTCGGCTGTGCAATATCATTTACGGGGCAGTTTTAAACGCCGTTGACGAATATCCTCGCACCTCACACTATACCGGGGGTGGTTTATTTCCCCTGGGCGACAGCCAAGCACCGGCATACAGTTCTCGAGGGCTGCGGGGGTTATGGCAAACACGGAGCAATTTGCATCGAAATTTATGTTATTGTTGACTAGAAATGTGTTATTACGAACCTAAGATTAACTTAACGCATCTCGCAGATTTGCATCTAGATTTTTATGACATCCTAATTAAAACTCTACGTAATGAAACACTTTTCTATAATGCCAAGAAAACATTTTGTAAATTCTGAAACTCGAGGAGAGCAGCAATAGATTGGCCGCCCGTTGCGTTATAACTGATCAGCTTATGAATATTTATTAACCATTAAAAGGAATCGAGAATGACGCTAAACCGTTGTTAAAAGCAGCGATCTACACTTCGTCACTCACTTTTTTAAGGTATAAAAACATAAACGCCGTCCCGCCCTACAACATCTTTAACTATGTAAAACAAAGCAACACCTTTAAACGAGCCAATTTTAATAATCACGCTGGTTATGAAAAAAAGTTTCACCTCGTTACATAATTTATATAGCGAGCTGATATAATCCTCCTCCGAACCTGTATAGATTACAAGGACTTTATCGATTTGAAACTCGAATGCTGCAAACTGAATTGATAAAGTAAATAAATCGTCGCAGAACAATCAATTCTCACCCCGAAACCACATCCCCGTCAATAAGGAGCCATAATTATCAAAACACTTGTTGATTCTTTCTGCGTTAAACGGCTCATTAGCACGTGAGAGGGGGCTAATTCTTACGTGGCGATAGATGCCTTGGAAAAATCTTTAGGAGAACGTGCCGCGCCGTTTAACACACCCCATGGAGAAAAAGCACGCGAGATGCTGCAAAGACTTAGCCCTAGACCATTTGCATACGGAAATAGTTACGTGATCTGTTATAGATCTGAGATGTATCTGCAACGTGATACGCTTGTATTATACGCACCTTCGCATAATCATGTGCGGGTCCTAAGGGTCGTATTTCATCCCTATCTAATAGCCACGTTTAATCACAAAGATAACGCGGCCGCTCGTTTTTGTTGTACGGCTATTTGTTTAAAACATCAGATGTTTACAGATATATACACTGTCAAACTTTATAGTTTACTGTTGGCTTTAGCCAGTGCCTGTTCGAACATTTAACTGGGCACAAATAATTCCTAAGTAGTTTCACACAAAACTAAATTTCATTTTGATATCTCCTATTTACACTAATTAAACTTTAACGGATTACACATAATCTACATACTATAGAGGGTTTAATCCCCTTTTAGTTACAATAAACTCTAAAATATGCAAAGATAAGAAAAATTAATTAGAATTACATTTTCGTTTAATTAAATTGTATTATACGCAAACAATACGGGAACACTTATATTAAATTACTATATAACTAGCAGCGATTGTATTTGTTGCGCTTAATTATCTGCTTGGTAATTTTGTCAGCTTAGATGACCTAGTTATGATCGCCTACGTAACTTTTGAGCGTCCGAATTAATCAGAATTAATCTTCTTGATTTCTAATCTGCAAAAACAAATAAAAATTTATAAGTTTGCCTAAATGGTAACTGAAGGGGTCATCGGTTTCCGTTGATGCACGCCACCCCTGCTTGATTTAATTTTACCTTTTAGACTGCTGTGCGAACTCGACGGAGTCATTCGAGTAGTGAATTGCTGTTACGATAGTTAAATTATGATGGTTTTAATTCAAACAGAAAACATACAAATTGTGTACGTTGTAGGTCATTCCAAGCGTAAAAGAGCATTATAACATTTTAAAACAAATCAGTAGTGTTATATTTATTAAAATTAAAGAACGTATTGAGATATCTACGGTCTGAATTAGAAAAAGGAGTTTTGAGTCGTATAAAATTCAGAAAAGTAATGAATTTTTTCGTGATAACAACATTTGAAGTATGAAATTTTGCGAACTGTAATAAGGATGATAATTTTGTAAATAACATTTAACAGATAAATTCATAATTATAATAATCTGTTCGATGCTGAGCTTGCAATAGTCCGGACACATTGCTGTTACTAATCTTAATGTTTGGCTGGGAATTTTAGACAACACTATAGTGGTCTTTTTTTATAAATGGTAGTTTGAGTGGGCTGAAATAGCGCAACTTTTTTCAGAACCAAATAATACTCCAATTAAATCAGATTTGAAGATATCTGATTTCAGCAGGATAGTTCGAAAATATTTCGAAGCCGATTAATAAATGGACATGACACCATCCTTTGCCCAGATTTAGTACTCCCTTTTTGGGATCCATGAATCTAAAATGTACGGAAGGGTTGTTTGGTAATTAAATACTTGTTGTGTCATAGGCGAAGCTTATTGTAAAACATTTGATAATGGTTGTATTTAACAGAAAAACTTGTCAGAAACCAGTGAACGATTACCCAACAACCCATTATTACAATTTTGTTTCATCAAGTTTTTAGCATACATCAAAATGTATAGGTTTTCAAAAAAGAGCGAATAATTTGGGTGAATTAATAGGTATTTATGCAACAAGTGAGTAAAGTAGTACTTTTTTTCACGAGTAGGAAAGATTGCCACACGAGCCGAAGGCGAGTGCGGCAATTCCTACAAGTGAACAAAAGTTGCTTTACTCTCGAGTTTCATAGAAAATTTTTTCAACGTCCGTAACTTTAAATAAATTCGATAAAACTTTAATCATTTTTTATAAGTAATAATACTTTTTTTAAATGAAGAAAATAATAATCATCAAGTTTTCTTGATCGGAAACGAATGTTTAACATTTATCGGCGGAACTCGCGGCGTGTTGCGAAGCGTTCATGACACACTTTGCGCAAACAATTTTATAGTAGCGTTAAACAATGAACCGCTACGGCACTTTTTTCACGCAAAAGAGTGAAAAAATGAACCGTTATGGCACTTTTTTTCACGCTGTTTGCAGGGTTCATGAATCAAATATTGTATGATCCCAAATTAATGAAAAAAACTGTACATTTTATAACAGAAAAAATATTCTTAAAACTCTGCGAATGATTAGCCCGGATATGCTATCTCAAATGCGAATTTGTTTTCATTACCGGCTAGGATATTGTATGGTATAGATTGGTGGTAGTTTTAAGCATTTGTCAAAGTAAATACTTTTTGTTTTGTCTTTAGAATCTTTATAATTTTGAGTTTTCTGATGGAAGTGGTATCTTTGTTTATTTTCATTGCTACTAATAAACTGTTAAATTTTGGATTATTCATGGCTTAATTAAAATGTAACAATGAAGGCGGATGCAGACTGCTATCACGTTACGTGTTATTACGCAAACTCACGTCACGGGCGAAAAATTCGCGGTGTTTAGAATGGTTGTTGTATGTACCAGTCACTCACTTATATTACGTCACGCGTATCACTTCACGTCACCGACCTGATACCACTGTTTTGTTTTGTGTCGTGTCTACATCTGTGCAGCCAATCTTTTTTCAGTAAACATAGCTCTGCGAAGTTAAGTGTGCTGTTTCTTTATGTTGTTTCTAATGAGGTCAAGTAAAAAATCAAATTCCTCTTTGCTCATTCGAATGCAATCCTTTCTGATCTTTTTGTAATTCCAGAACTAACCCATATAATTCGCCCAATAGTTCTCTATTTTTATTTATTACATGAACTTATACAGGGTGTTGCCACCCCAAATATCTCGAAACCTGAGCAACATGGCAAAAAATGTTTCAGATAAAAGTTGTAGGGTTCGGAGGGAGACATATGCTGGTGATCTTAAAAATGACCTATGCATTAATTTTCAAGGTCAAACAAAGGTCAACTTTGATTTTTCAAATATAACCCCCTATTTTCTATTGCGGGATCATATTCTACGGGAAAAAATACAAACGTTTTGTAGGAAAAGTTTTTTTTTAAATGCTTTGTTAAGAGGTTTTTCACAAAGGACCGCGCACAAACCTTATGGAAAATGGGTCACGGTGGATTTGGCTGAAATTTTGAGAATTTATAGTTTACGTTATCCTCATGAAAAGTTCTCATGGTTGCAACTTGATTAGTTGAGCCGTATGAGCACTAAAGTTCAAAGATGGGTACGCTTGAATGCCCAACATGTTCCCGATTTTCCAATTTTGAACATACATTTTTTGGGGGATATTACTGTTGGGATCTATCAAGTCCGTTTAGCACCATAGTATATACAAGACAAACTACAAAGAGAGAAATCGGAAGAATTCCAGCTCGAAATTTTGAAGGACATACAAAGAATACCACAACCTGGTTTAATAAGAGTTGGAGTGTATTCTCGATTTCGCAATGCAGCGAAGTACCAATTATGGATACAATACTATCCGACAGACGATTATGATATCGATGATGGAATGAACGTTCAAGACGACTATCTCATCACTTGCAAATCCGGTGTTCGAACTCTGGGCACATGTGCACGTATTGCGAGCGTTTTATGGTTCATAGGATACGCACGACATGAACAACATATTCATTACCCTTCCTCGAAGCTTCTTCATGCTATCTCCGATGCTTCATGCTATCTCCGAAGATAATAAATGCGATAATTTAATAAGTAAGAAAACACGTAAAACAAAAGATTCAGTATTCATTTTCCTTCCATCACCGAACTGTGCGTATTCCACAAACGAAAACTAGTCGAAGAAGTGAAGAAATGGAAGGGAAGGGGGGGGGGGAGAAAGGTCAAGTCAGGTTAGAGGAGGGATAGGGGAGGGATGAATTAACTGATGTTTAAGTGCCTACATAGTGGCAGCGGCAGTTATCTATTTCTTACTTTCGACTGTTTTTAGTGCTCATACGGCTCAACAAATTCCCAAAATTTCAGCCAAATCCACCGAGACCCATTTTCCATAAGGTTTGTGCGGGGTCCTTTTGTCCTTCATGTCGTTTAAAATCTCAGATGAATCCAGGCTGTGATTAATGCATTACCCTCGGTATTAGAATCAAAGGTGCGAGAGCAAGATCCCTGGATCTTACTCCCCTTGACTTTTCCCTATGGGGACTAGTCAGGGAGAAAGTATTTAAACTCCGACAACAGTGCAGAACATGAAGGAGAGAATTAGGGCTGCATATCGAGCAATTTCCATCCAAACCCTTCGAAATGTTCAAGTAAATTTTCAGAAGTGCAATGTCGAGGATGGACACTTGATCGAGCATTTGATCGAAAAACGAGATCGAAATTTTCAGGGCCAATGATGTGCAAAATCCCATCGGCAAGATACAAGGCACATCGGGTGACACCAATGCCGAGGGTAACGCAAGAATCACAGCATGGATTCATCTGAGATTTCAAACAACATGACAGGCAAAATTCGTGAAAGAATTCTTAAAAAAACTATGTTTTTTACCACAATTTATTTGATGTATGTACAAGTATTACATATACATCACGACTATATAATATTTGTATATTTTGTATATGTAATATTTGTACATACATCAAATAAACTGTGGTAAAAAACATAGTAAGTGTTTTATTCAGTGTTTCTATAATGAATTACCTCGTAGTAACGGTCGCAACCATCACCATGATTAAATTCTTAAAAATTCGTTTGACCTTGAAAATTGACTCCAAGGTCATTTTCAAGGTCACCAGTATATGTCCCCCGCCAAACCCTACAACTTTCATCTGAAACATTTTTTGTTATGTTGCTCGGGTTTCGGAATATTTGGGGTGGCAATTTAAAATGGGACACCCTGGATATGGAGCGTTCTTTTTCTGGACTAACAATAAGAGCAACGTACGTAGTCACAGCCTCGAGTTCTTCTCAATCCGAAGAACTACTATCACTTTCCATTTTCAATGCTAAACTTTGAAAGACGAATAATTGGTATGGTCTTTCTATCTCTCTATCTAAACATTCATACGTTCAAGTATGACATCACGGTTTATAAAGCACATCGTAATAGCACGTGAGATCACGTGACGTGATGGTAGTCTGTTGACCACACCCCCAACCTCCGTCGCACAGCAATTTTTCACTCAGAAAGTGTGCCTTCAAAAATAATGGGATGCTTGTTTACCGATTTTTCGATCTACTATTACCGAAAAAATCACCCGGGATCAGATTTTGTGGACGCCCTGTACATTATAAAAACCTTTTTAAAATGTTTTAATGAAGAACTATATTTTTTGCAAATAAATGTATTTAAGTTTAAAATTGCAGAAAATTTGAAATGAACAATTATATAAAAACATTTTTTTTTTCAAAATTACACTTAAAAAAAATAAAACTTAAAATAATAAATAAGGTATATAAAGACAAAATATAGATTTTTGTGATCCTATAGAAACGTTAATAAACGAGATAGTAAAAACTTTATAGCTTATGGTAAAGTTGATTTAGTATTTGAAAACAATTCAGGTTTTTGTTTATTAGGAACAATGTGAAATCTTAAATATTTTAAAGTATTTGTATTTTACCGGATATCTGTATGGTATAATTAGGATCTTATCTGCTCTCCATGTTTCTGAAGCTACTACGTTTACCTCTTTAATTATTACGTACAGTGGATAATTTTGAATAAATTAGCCTCGAGATGGTTTTATCTCAAGCGAAGCGTTTTTACAATGGAAGCAAATATTTGTTCTAAACAGTATAACTTTGAAAGCTTAAATTGCCCTGCAAGCTATTATTTTCAAGTTTGGTGTAGGGGTTTTTTAAGGGTGCTAGAATATGAGATAAGTTTTCATTTATTTTAATGCCTAATAACTTTAAGTGCAAGAGTGCATTTGTAATTATTAACCTTTATGAAGCAACTGCCAATATATCTTTAACTAAAATATTATTTATTAATAACATTGAACTATTGTATAGTAGAAGCTTATTGAACACTCAGACGTTTTATACGTTTTATAATATTACAGAGTGACCAGCATTTTAGCAACAATTCTTTAATTGCTCAATTTATTATCTACCAAAACAGTAATACAATTTTAAAACTTGTTATTACTTTCATGAGGTGAAAGAAAATAAATAAGACAATATAATATAGGTAAATAGTTTCTATAGCGGGATGCATCGGTAACTTCAATCATATCTATAATTATTTTTATTTATTTTATTACTCATTTATTTTTTTAATTACCACAATGTTTTATTCAGTGATTATATTTTATTATTATTTATGAGCAGATTTTTAAGTGCTATGATTTTATTACTAATATAACTGTAAACAACCTCGGATTAAAGCTACGCGCACCCTTGGCGGAATCGGACGGACGGCACGCATCGGCAAAAATTGCTTAAGACAGTTGTAAACGAGTCAACGCACATTTATACGTTCCATGCCGTACCGATAAATGTGCGTTGACTCGTTTATAACTGAGTTAAGCAATTTTTGCCGATGCGTGCCGTCCGTCCGATTCCGACAAGTGTGCGCGTAGCTTAAGTGTTAAAATATTATTAATGTAATATGAAAAGGTTTCTTAAATGGATTAACTATTCATTGTACAGTATTAGTATAAAATAAAGAAGAATAAGTCATATAATTGTAATAACGTGTGTACATTTGTTGATCTTAACAATAAATTTGGAGTAGTAATTTGTATGTATCAGTAGTATTAATCTCTCATTGGATCGAGCACATGTGCTAAGGATTTGTAAATGTGCACAAATGCAAACAAGCAAACGTTTGCCACGACACACTGTCTTGTGTATACACAAACAAGTTTGCGTTCAGCCGATACGTGTACAACACAAATCTTTAAGGCAAACTTGACAGTATCATAGGAGGCGTCGGGGCGGTGTTGCAGATTGTCATTTTCGATTTTATTGCTCCTTTGTGCCGGTGCACAGGGCGGCCCCGATAAAATCACAATGATTTCTGGGGGTGTGTGGGGGGCTGCGAAAGGGGACTAAAACTTGCCCATTAGGAAATTACGGCATCAAAGTCGAGTCCCGCAATAGTTTGCATGATAGCGTTTAATGGCCGTTTAAATCGATCTTCAGCGAGCCATCACAGCTTGACTCTGTTTATGATAATTTAGCGTCTAGTTCACCGATATGGCCTCATTCATACACGTGCATTATACCTTAAATGAACGGAATCGAACCATTTAGCGCCCTTCGTCCTTTTTGCTATAAGAAATTATGTTCTGCGTGCAGCAACAGCTTTTGTCACTCAAATCAGTTTGTTAAATAACACCTTAGTGGTTTCATTAATCGGATAATGTAAACGTGCAATGTAATTCATTATTGGCGCAAGGTAATTATTTAAAATCGCTCTTGCGCGATCAAAATCAATATTGCCTGTTTGTGTTTCGCCTGCAAAACAAATACAATTTTATAATTGATATCCAGGTGGCTCTTTATATCGGGGTAAAATTGGGTTTCAACACATGCATGCTGAGCTGCTTCAAGTGCTACTGGATACTAAGGATATATTCATTAGTCAAGTTAGCTTCTAGCTAGAGGATTTAATAATTTTGTAAGCTGGAGACAAAGCAAGTGTCCACCAAATTAGCATTTTTTTCTAAATTATCAACCATTATTTTGAATTAAACTTTATTTACCTCGCTTCTTTATTTCCAAGCAACAGCTAATTACTTCAGGGAGATTATAACCGTGCCGCTTTTAAAATTAAAGATGTGAACAAGATGGCCTCACCTCTCACCTCTCACCTCACTTCTGAGCAGCCCCCGATAAATCTTTATATAACGCCCGCAAACTGTTGGGGAAACTAGCGAGCAACTTCGATCCATTACAGGAGCTGAAGATACGCAACTAGAAACATTACCTTTAACGAATTTGAAACATTTAAACTTATTCCTTTATTTATTCCCATTACCGCAGCCACTTTAATACCTCGGTTTCAGTTTATTTTACGCCTCTACTTCACGGTTCCGCAACTATCAGCATATTTAAATATTTTTATTTTCATAGCTTAATCCACAAAGAGAATGTGTATCATACCTAATGAGGATAATATCAGCGAGGTAGCGACATCTATCTCGAAATTTATGAATGCGTCTCAAAGGGAATACCATATAACTACTGTAATATAACGAAACTGATATTTAATGCATTTTTGCACACCTGAAAAATTTCCTTGTTTAATTAATTAAATTCATAAAGCGGTATTTTAATAATATACAGTGTGTCCACGAATGGAGTTGACGAAAGGAAAAAAAACTTTATTATTAATTTTACGGCAAAAAGTCATTCTTTATAAAAAATTCTGCTTGTCGAAAAAAATTGTTTGTCATCAAAAAAATTGAGATCAGATGTACAGGGTGTTAATAATTAAGAAAACAAGAAAATGCTTCAAGAGATAAGAACCATTATTTTTTATTTTATACAAAATGTTTATTAAACAAAATTGTTTATAAGCTAAAATGTAGCATAAATACAAATTTTTAAATAAAAATTATAATTTTTACTATTTACAATAATTCGTGATTTTATGCGATTTGGAGAATTTAACAAAAAATCAAGATACCCGATTCCGTAAACGTCAATGTTACGTCTGACAGTATACAAAAATGTTAACTAAAGAAGAGTGTGTTTATTTAGTACAGTGCTATGGAATTGGAAATGTATCTTATCAATACGCAATTGATCTTTTCCACGAAAAATTTCCAAATACGGCTGTGTCTAAGGAAGCACTACGAAAACTAATAAAAAAATTCACTGAAACTGGCTCAGTAATGAAGAAAACGAAGAAAAAATACGATGAAGATGACACATCTACATTATTAGCATTAGGGTCAGTTGTAGATAACCCTAAATTGTCTTTAAGGAAGCGTGCAAGAATGCTGGATGTAAGCAAAAGTGCATTACAAGTTATGTTTAAGAAATCAAAATTCGACCTTTTAAGCCAAAGCTGCTGCATAGGCTTGAACTTGGAGATGCAGCAAGACAATTAGAGTTTTGTTTATGGGTTGGTGCAAATTACATCGAAAACAGGTTTCCCAGATTAATTTGTTTCACCGACGAATCTACATTTTGCACCAACGGGCACGTATCTACCCAAAATAGATGACACAGGGCTTTCGAGAATCCTAATTACGTCATCAATAGAAGAAGTCAACGTTACAAAAAAGTTAACGTATGGTGTGGAATTATCTTTGATAGAATCATTGGACCATATTTTATAGAGAACAATTTAAACCAGCACGTATACTTAGACATTTTGGAAACATTTATCTTACCACTTCTAAATACGTTAGAGCCAGAAAAACATGTTTGGCAGCACGATGGCTGTCCAGCTTATTCAACGGTTTTGATCAGACAATGGTTCCCAGATTAATTTGTTCGATCAGCATTTTGGTGAAAGGTGGATAGGAAGGTTTGGCCCAATCCATTATCCCGCTAGGTCACCTGACATTACTCCTTTAGACTTTTTCTTGTGGGGTGCCGTAAAACAAAGGGTCTGTTCAAATAATTTGCCACATAACACGGAAGTATTAAAAGAGCGCATTCAGAAAGCTATAAATGAACTAAAAGTGCCACCAATCATTCATAAAGTGTACAATGAATTCATTAGGAGAGCATTAGGAGAAAAGTGTGTCGAAGTGGGAGGTAGTTATGTCGAATAAAAATTATCAATTATTTAATAAACATTTTGCATAAAATAAAAAATAATGGTTCTTATCTGTTGAAGCACTTTGTTGTTTTTTTAAATTTATTAACACCCTGTACATCTGATCTCAATTTGTTTGATGACAAACAATTTTTTTCGATAAGCATAAATTTTTATAAAGAATGACTTTTTGCCGTAAAATTAATAATAAAGTTTTTTTTCCTATCGTCAACTCCATCCGTGGACACACTGTATATTAGCGACTTTAAAAAAGTAATACGTGTTACAAATGGGTTAAATAAATAATTTAATTAAATACAACCCCCCCCCCCCCCCCGCACGAAACATGAAAGTTCACATAAGGAAATGTTTGTGTTTGTGCAAGTCTCGGTTACGAAAATCGCTGAAATGCACATAATCTCTGCCTTGATTATCGCGCCGAAACGAATTATGTTTTCTGCACCTGGGAGCGGCCCGAGTCCCTCCCTTTACAAGCTCGCTTTCCTATTTTTTTTCCACTGTGTATGTGAAGGCGAGTAATGAGCAAATGGGCGACGTCCCGGTAAAATGGTTATCTTTGTTGTAATGCGAAGTTAAAATAATGTAAAATCGGGAGAATGACGCCTTTCCCTCCCTACTGGATGTTGAGTAAATGAAGATACTGAGGATTACAAAAGGGGTGGCAAAGAGAAACAAACTAAGAATGATTAATCCTCGCAACGGAGGGTTGTGATAACATATTTTGTTTGCTCAGTATAAATACTGGAAAATACTGTGTAGACTAGTCTTTTAACAGGCGATAAAGTTGCTTTATCAATGATATGTATATATATACAGGGTGTCCCGGACCACCCGTATCAGGCTCTTTTTGAGAAAACGGCTTCTCGGGGAGAGTTGGGACAAAAAAATATTACTAAAGCCGCATTGAAGAATCGAATGATGATATTGTTATTCCCAAAAATGGCTGGCAACCCTGAGAGCTTGTCAAGAACTTCAGATTTTTAAATGGTACCATAGGTCGAAAGTGATATCGTTTAAAAGGTCTTTAAAAAATAAGCAACTTCTGTAGGAAACACAGTTTTGTTACTGACACCCATTTTGAATAATATATGATTAAAATTATTAAATTTCAATTTTTCGATCTCGCTTATTAGAAGATAAGAATTTGGCACTTTTGCAGAATTTTACGCTGATAATCTATTTAAAAATTACTTAAATTATTTTGTTTTCTAGTTAAATAAAAAAAACTGAAAAAACTGACTTTTGCTTTTTCTTGATATCTTCGTTATTTGAGGTCATTTAAAAACGGTAGAAACACTCTTATAGCATTTTTTTATTGATGGGATAAGATTTTTCTTTGTAAAATGCTCTAAAAATTATATAAAAAAATTATACCAGTTTACAAAATATAATGTAATCAAACTGTAATAAACCTAAAATAGAGGAAAAAGAAAATGAGATTAAAATTTCAACTGTGGAAAAATTAATTGGCAATGTTATGGACGCCATATTTATTTTTTATCACATCTGAATGTTCTTTTTTTTATCTAGTAGATAATAAAAATGTGCTACGAGAACGTCTTTGTCGTCTCTAAATATCACTTCAAATAACACAGATATAAAGAAAAGAAGAAATTCAGTTTTTTGCACTTAAAAACAAAATAATTTTTTAAATGGATTATTAATTAGTATAAAATTCTGCAAAATACAAGGAATATGAAAAACTATGCATACCCCTCTCATAGACTTACTTTATCTGACAAATCTGCTGCGTACGCATCCTTTATATACTGAAGGAAAAAAAATGAAACATTCTGAAATTCTTGAAATTGCGACCATTTTCAAAACGTCATAACTCGGCGTATTTTCAATCGATTTTGATGAATATTTGAGGGCGAAACACTTTGAAGGGTCTTCTTTAAAGTCATGAATGGGGAATTAAGCGTAACCCCTTCCGCCCCCTCTAGCGCCCTTGTGAAAAAAAAAACAGTTTTTTTTCTGGAAACCATGTCCAACGTTGACGATGTCTACGGAGTTCCACCATAAAGGCATTAAATTTTTTTTGGCATCAGAGTAAAACACCTCACAAATGTTTTTTCGTACCGTTTAACAATGGTCAAAGTAAGCCTTTTTCAGCCAAAAAACTTAATTTTTTCTTGGGGTTAATATTGGAGTAACTTAAAATAAGAATATACTGTCTTAAGCACAATGAAATTTAATTTTTTCCCCTGAAAAGATCGTCCAATTTCGTTAAAAAGTGACCAAGTTTGGCTCAAAAATCACAAAATGCTCTTTTTTTCAAACACCCATAACTTTGGTTAAACAGATCGTAGACATTTCTTTTTTTGCAAACTTTGCAGGAAATTGATTGAATTTTGTTGATTCGATTTTTTTTCCAGCTTCGTACACATTGTACACACTTGTTCATTTAAAAAAAAAAAAATATGTCTTCGTTTGGCGGGAGGTTGAGCCCTCTCTTTAAGGGGTATAAACCCTCTCAAAGAGGACACTTTTTGCTGTTGATTTCTCAAAAGATCGTCGAAATCGGTTGGATAGTAGCCGAGTTATGGCCATTTGAAAACTACCTAAATATTGACAAATCTTAAGTGTTTAATTTTTTTCCGTCTATGTAATTTGTTTGCTTTTATGGGACGAATGGAAAAATGGACGAATGGTGGTGAGTTAGGCTCATATTTTTGCGACCCTACAGAGATCGTTGACCTAAAATAAAGTTTTTTATTAATGGAGTTCTAAGGTACAAAATGCGATATTCATGATTTCGCGCAAACAAAGAATTTTCGTGTATACCTCAAAGAACATGCAAAGATAATTTCATTCGTGAAAACGAAAACAATTTCGTCGAAATATTTCGGACTTATGAGTCAAAAAACCACAAAATTCGCATTTTTTTAAACGCCCTTAACTTTGTGCCAAATCGTCGTAGGAACTTTGTTGCTTCAGTTCTGCACAGGTAATTGAACACATTTCAATGCCCTTTTGGTGGATCCAGTCGACACATTTTTTCCAACTCGGTACACGTTGCCAAAGTTGGACGTTTTTTGCCCAAAAACGTGTTTTTTTTTTGTTCGGGGTTGAAGGGTTTGAAAAGGGATAATTCCATTCTGAGTTCACCCCCTTAAAGTAGAGCCAAAATGGAATTTATTTCCGAAAGAAGCATCAAAATTGGTCACTAAGTTATGTGCGAAAAACCTCAAAATGCACTTTTTTTTCAAACACCCATAACTTGGTGCCAAATCATCGAAGGAACTTCGTTCTTTGAGTTCTGCATAGGGAATTGATCAAATTTTAATGCCTTTATGGTGGATCGAGTCGACAAAAATTTCCCAACTCCGTAGACATCGTCAAAATTGGACGTTTTCTGAAAAAAACTTTTTTTTTTCACAGGGGTGCTAGAGGGTGGCGGAAGAAGTTACGCTTAAGTTCGCATACATGACTTTAAAGAAGACACTTCAAAGTTTTTTGCCCTCAAAGATTCAGCAAAATCGACTGAAAATACACCGAGTTATGGCGGTTTGAAAATGGTCGAAATTTCACGACTTTCAAAGTGTTTAATTTTTTTTCTTCCAGAGTATTTAATAGATTGCCACATTATTTAAAAAGATGACCATATATGAATTTAAAAGGGAACTAAAATATTCTTAATTAATAAATAACTATATTCGATTGTGAATTTTTTGTTTAATTAGTGTGCAACAAAATACAAAATAAACACTTTTAGTTAGTTATAGTATATCTCATTCTTTTTTTATGACGAATTTAATTAGCGCCTTTATTTGATATAATTTTAATTCTTGTTACGTTTACATCATGTCTTGACTGAAGCTGTTATTGTTATTATTATTATCTTAAATAAGAAAAGTTTGACTAAGTAAATAAATTAGCTGGTTTAATACTCGAAGGTAATTTAATCAAGGCAAAATTAATATTAATTTTTATTTAACGAGGAGCGTTTTATTTTTCATAACGACAGCTGCCACCCCCGACTGATCGAATTACAAGTCCCGCCGGATTATTTGAACACAACCCCAAGTATGTTAATAATAACCCTAATTTTCCCACGTTACGTTAACTCGATTGTTTTGTCGTGACGTTGATTCTCCGTCTCGTAAATGGATTAGGTCGACATGAATTTTTCCATCTGCAAGGACGATAATTGCCGTAAAAAATAATAAAAGGATTTCTTCATTAGTTCTCTAAAGAAGTTAAAATAAGTTTTAATGTAGTTTAAATTAGGCAGAAAATTTAAAACATCCCCTTCTCGTTCTTGTTTCAGTTGACTCTCCTGTATACGACAACTTTGCGATAATTCACTTGCTTCGAGTTTCAGGAACGCGAATTGAAAATTTTACATAATTATCTTTTAAACAGAATTAATTCTAGCAAAATTCGTTATCCCATCACCCATATCACATATCAGAAATAATATCAAGTTGTATAATTACCTTTTAACCAGCTTACTTTAACATCCGCGATTAAATTAACTTTTTATCATTACTTAATGGTTAGTAATCGATTTTATTTATTTTGTAAACGATAACAGATAATTGCCGCGTAGATCCGGTGGAATTTATGTTAAGGTGGTAATAAATTTTAAACGATTAACCTAAGGATTTAAGCTAGATATTCTTTACTTACACCTTATAACTCAAGTCCTATACGTTAGAACCTGAAAAAAACCATGAGGGTTCTCATCAGTGTATAATGTAGACCATTTCAGTCCCATTTTTGTGCTGATAACAAAAAATGTAAATTTATAAAACGGTTTTCGACGTAAAAAAACCTAAGGATTTTAAAATCCATTCATTCAGAATTGTTTGCAACGAGTTGAGAATTTTTTTTAATTTCTATATTTGGTCTATATTTATATTTATAGCTTCGTATATTTATATATACAGAGTAAAGTAAAATAAAGATTAGTATACACTAAAAGCTTTAGAAAAAATCTGTTGCTAACTCAAAAATGGAACATCGTGTGAAAATATTTTTAGAACATGCGCTCAGACACGATAGACACAGATTCTTCTTACTGCTTTTATTGTGGACACTATCCTCAGAGGACAGAAGGTTGGGACACCCTGTGTACACAGAGTTTGCCAAAAGTCTTGAATCCCCCAAATATTTTTAAAATATACTGGCCGCCATAAGTAAAAGAACACCAAGAATTCGTTGCTCAATTTTTATGAAAATTTCAGATAATACGTAAATAATCCACACTAAGAAATAATTCAAATTTCAACAAAAGATATATGCATTTTTGTAAAAAAAAATCGTATAAAAGTTATAGGGTTTCAAACATTGTATCAAATAGTATAATCAGTATGATCTTGAATACCGTAGCCAAGATCACGTGGAGGTAACATTTAAATGTTTTAAATGTATCCCCTATATTTTATTAGATATTCCTGTAGCTTATCCTGATAGCTTTACAAATACTATAAATAAGTACTGTTTCTGTTATGAGGCCTGAGATTTCGAGTATTGCAGAGATAAGGTCCCCACGGTTCGTCACTCCCGTAGTATTTATTGACACCTAACCTTCTGTGGCATGTTTTGTGTGTACTTGTGTATTGTTGATTAGAGTAAATGCTGAAAGTGGTCTCCATTAACTTTCGGGCAATATGACAACCTATGATAAAACGCACCAATGGCTCTACGATTTTTGGATGCTTGTAGGTTTCGTTTTGTAAATCTTGGTCTTCAGCAGGGCCGATCCTACCGGGGGGCTAGAGCGTGCATGGCACGCGGACGGCGGTTAGGGGGGGGGGGGCGGCTAAACCGGCGAAGCCCGCGCACCACCGATAGAGTGTCCGCGGCGTCCGAAATCTGTAAAATTTACTCCCCGAAATAGCGGCCAGTCGCCTGGACCCCTGCCTAAAGTGTATCCGATTTCCAACAGGGTAATGATTTTGTCAAAGAAGCAGAAGTGTCGCATCTTCATCTTCGTATAAGAAAAAACCGCGGATGTCCAATTGTGAGTCATGCGATGAAAGTGTTTTGGATCCTAGGGAAAAATTTAGAATTCCCTTTTATTTAGAAATATTGGACATCGCTATTAATTCGATATTCGAACGTTCTGAACTACTAGAAAATTGCTGCTCCTTGTTTAAATTTTTGCTAATATTTCATTCCGGAGTCAGAATTTCTAAGAAAATGTTGTATGGATTTAGATATTAAATTAAACGGAAAATTGACAAAAGATTTAGAAGGAATTGAACTCCTAAAAGATTTGTATCCTTTAGAGAACTATTGTCTCATCATTCCCAACTAAAACCATTAGAAATTTAAATTCAACTAATTAGCCAAGACTTAGTTCTTAGTTTTCCAAATTTCAGTATTAGTCTAAGAATATTTTGCGATTTGCTAATTTAGCCATAATTTCTATTATAAATGAGATCGGTGAAACATGTAATTGATGAATTAGCATAAAAAAATCACGAAAAGAATTGTTTTAGAATTTAGATCAACACTGAGTAGCTTTCGAATAATTGATGTTCTCGCCACTAAACTGAAGGTTTGATCATAATCTACTCATCTTATTTGCGAAAAACCTTTGATCACCAATCTGGCCTTGAATTTTCCGATCGATCCATCG
The DNA here is from genome assembly GCA_910593695.2 of Ocypus olens. Taxonomy (NCBI): domain Eukaryota; kingdom Metazoa; phylum Arthropoda; class Insecta; order Coleoptera; family Staphylinidae; genus Ocypus; species Ocypus olens. Next base: position 18,743,848 of record OU343057.1, read on the forward strand.
GCGTTTGTTTTCAGTTTGTGGCGTCGTTATAGGTGTCTGGTTCCTGGAAGGTAGTCATGTGAGCATCACATAATCCTGGAATTTCTGTGGAGCTGCAAGATCCACTTGGTTGCATAGTTTCCGCGTAGTCTCACAGCTATCTCTTCTTCATTGGCTTCCGTGATTTCTAAAATTGTCCTATCACTATAACTGTCACTGTCATCGAGTTTCCAAAATTATATTCTAATGGCCTTCGGATTCATTTTCGTCCTTGGCTGCTTCGATATTAATATACATGAATTCAGCAACCAATGTTTCAAACCTGGTTTCCTTCTATACCACATCACAGGTGATGTTCATGTTAAGAATGAAGGTACCTGTTCGTATCATCTCAGCCCAAAGTGCCTGAGGAATATTTCCATGCGCGTGCATCATTGCTCTAGCAGTTTCCACCACCGTACGATTTTCCCTCTCACTGAAACCATTTTGTTCCGGAGTATATGGCATTGAACAATACCTTTCTTGTGTAGACTGGTGCTGATCTATTTGTTGTCGAACTCCCTACCATTATCACGCGGCAGCTCCCGACTGTTTCTGCCTCAACTAGAAACTGGCACAGTTTTTCAGCAACTTCGGATTTTTCCTTTTCCAGTAGAAAATAAACTGTCCTGAATTTTGCGTAATCGTCATTAAAAAGCACAAAATATCTATATCCAGACCTCGATTCTTGAAATGGACCGCAGACATCCTTGTGAATTCGCTCTCTCTTCGCACAGTTTACTATGTATTTCTACGTTCATGTCCAACTCTCTGCTCAGTAGCGATTTCACATGGCACTTGTTCTGATGTCCGAATCATTCATAGCACAACCCGGTATTGAGCTCATTTGATAAGGTTCAAACTTCTCACGACCAACTTGAAGAGTCCTCCATGACGAGCTCTCTCCAATTGTTCAGTAGGAAGTTATAGACTTCATCTGACGAATCGTTCATGGCACAACTGCAACAGGTTTCCCTTAGTCACTGCATTGTCCTCATTTGATAGGGTTCAAATTCTCGCGACCAACTTGAACAGTCCTCCATGACGAGTTACCTCCAAGTGTCGACTAGGAAATTGCAGACTTCAGTTGATGAGATAAATTGGCTGCCCAAGTATTTATACTGGACTACAAGCACGGAGAACAGATTCCTCTTGATTCGAGGTACACACCAAACATCAGCCAAGGTATTAGGAGTGTTCAAATGAAAAGATACGAAACGATACTGTGGGTATAAATGAAGACTTTATTAAAAGTATACACCATAGACCCTAGCACAACGATCCCATTGATTAACGAGCCGAAGGATTCCTTGTTCTCAAAGTTCCTGTGGCCGTGACGAGACCCAGTCCTGAACAGTATCTTTAAGTTGGTCGTCCGAGTCGAAGCGCTAGCCTTTCAGATGCTTTTTCAGGGGACCAAACTCATGGAAATCACAGGCCGACATGTCCAGGCTGTAGAGCGGAGGGTTAAGCTGTTCCCACTCGAACTTGGTCAGTTCTGCGTATGCACCAGCAAAAGGAACTGCGTGTGGGGCTAGCACTTCAACATCGTTTCGGTATCATGAAGACCCCGCTTTCCTGAAGCGGATCGTCACAGATGATGAGAGCTGGTGCCATCACTACGAGCCAGAGACAAGGCAGGACAGCATGTGTCGTTACCTTCCCCTAAAAAGTTCAAAGCCGTGGCGTCAGCAGGCAGGACGTTGCTCACCGTCTTTTTTGACGTCCACGGTCCACTACTTGCTGAATTCCTTCAGCACAGAAGAACCATTAACTTCGATGTATACTGTGAGACACTCCGAAGCCTACGCAGGTCCATCAAGATAGGGACTGCTCACTGAGGGTGTGATTCTGCTCCATGATAACGCGCGTCCACACGTCTCCAGGGTCACACACGCGGAACTGACAAAGTTCAAGTGGGAACAGCTTGACCATCTGCCCTACAGCCCGTTCATGTGGCCTTGCGATTTCCATAAGTTTGATCCCCTGAAAAAACGTCTGAAAGGGAAGCGCTTTGACTTAAGGATGGTGTGCAGGACTGGGTCTCGTCACGGCCACAGCAACTTTGGGAACAAGGAATCCGTAGGTTCGGAAATCAATGGGATCGTTGTGCTACGGAATATGGTGTATACTTTTAATATAGTCTTATATTATTTATACCCACAGTGTCGTTTCGTACACTCCTATAATTTTGTACCATTTTCCTTGGATTGATGCCTCAACTTCTACTTCACGTATTCCGATGGCTTCCATTTTCTCACCATTTGCTGTGGTCACTGTGTGTTCAGTTGATAAAGACTCGAACGTTCTAATGCAATATAGTTTGTCGCGCCATTATCATCCCTGCATCTCGACGACAGTATGTGTTTCAGTTGAGCTAACAGTGATGAGTACCATATTTGTGTCGGACTCCGGTTTACTGGGCTTCGGAAGACGGCCATCAGTAATTCATTTCCTGCACACTTTAACTATGTAATTGGGTTTCCAGCAGTAGTTGGATATCAGTTGTTTTTTCTTTTTCTTCGCATCGACTGAACTTCGTTGCTGTGATGACTTCTTCGATTATTGCAGGTGAGAGTTTCCTGCTTTGTGAATCCAGCTCCCTTGGTCCATAAAGCCCATTTATATAGACATAGTTGATTGATTAAGCTATCCACCGTTCTATCACTTTTGCCCATAGCATCCAACTGGATTTAAAAGAAAAATACTCCTCTGGAAATGTATTCAGAATTGTACAATGCAAAAATACATCTGGCAGTCCGGGATTACTTGCAGATTCTTTAGTCATGTCTTCTTTTAATTCAGACCTAACATATTTCAAATTTGTAATATGTGTATACTAGAGTGGTTATAGCATATATAGGGGAGTTTCGAAGTATGTGAAAATCCACGGGACAACCCGGAAACTTGTTCGTATAGATAAAAAACTAATAACTGTAAATTTTTAGCTATATCGACCATGGGCTAACCGAGCCCTGGGCGTCTAAAATTTGAAAAAAAAGTTTTTTTCCCCTTTTTTAAATTTTAGCCCCCCTAATATTAAACGGTCCACCCTAATGGTCAAATGATATCCTGTGTCGACAGAGAATGGTAATACGAATTCAAAACGAATTTATTTGTTAAAATCTGACTAAAATTGACAGAGTTGTGAATGTTTCAGTTATATCATACTTGTATATTTTGTGACCTAATCGTTCATCGACGATAATTAGAAGATGCGCTGCATTTCTGTCACTTATTTTACACTTCTCTAAAGCAGATGAGATCCCTTCACTGATAAATGCAATGCTTGCGGTTATGGTTCTATTTCCAAAATTACTCAAAATTCAATCGAGATTATGTTTTCCTGAAGAGGTTATTTCAATAGCGCGTGAAACTATACAAAATTGTAGTAATTTTAATGGTTTCAAATAAATACAAAAATAATTGCCATCGATTTGAAACTTTCTAAAATAACTCAAAATACATTAGAAATTATGATTTCGAAGTAATCTGGATACACACCAAAACCAAATTTTGTGTACTTTTATTTGAACAGCGCACGAAATTATGGAAAATTGTAATTATTTTAATGCTCTCAAACAAATATAAAAACAATTGTAGCCGACTTAAAATTTTCTAAAATTACTTAGAAATCATTCGAAATTATTATTATTATGTGAAAAATCAGCAGATTTTATGTAATCAGTTATTACGAAAAATCGTGAAAAATTGTTATAATTTTGGTGGCTTTAAATACATATAAAGAAAATTGCCATCAGTTCGAAACTTTTCAAAATTACTCAAAAATCATTCGAAATTACGATTTTGGGAAAATCTGGATACACACCTGAACCAAATTTTGTGATACTTCTATTCTAACAGCGCGTGAAATTGTGAAAATTGTAATAATTTTAATGCTCTCAAAAAAATACAAAAACAATTGTTGTGGACTCAAAATTTTCTAAAATTGCTCAAAAATCATAGAGATTATTATTACGTAAACAAATACTTACACAGCATCACCAGATTTTGTGATAATTTCTTGTGATCAGTGCGAATAATCGGAAAAAGATTGTTATAATTTTGGTGGCTTGAAATAAATATAAAAAAAAAACTGTCAACGATTTAAAACCTTCCAAAATAACTCAAAATTTATTCGAAATTATGATTTTAGGAAAATCTGAATAAATATCAAAACCATTTTTTTACTTGAACAGCACGCGAACTTATAAAAAAATTTAATCATTTTATTGATCTCAAGAATAAACAAAAACAATTGTCAAACAAAAACTTAAAATTTTCCGAAATTACTCAAAAATCATTTTAGATTATTATTTTACGGACCACCATATTATGCGGACCATATACAGCACCACCAGATTTTGTCATAATTTCATGTAATTACTGCGAAAAATCGCAAAAAATTGTTATAATTTTAGTGGCTTGAAATAAATATTAAAATCGATTTGAAACTTTCATAAAAAACTCAAAATTCATTCGACATGAAGATTTTGGAAGAAGCTGGACACACACCTTGATCAAATTATATGCTACAATTTTTTGAACAGAGCGCGAAATTATAAAAAATTATATTAATTCTATTAATATAAAAATATATAAGAACAATTGTTTTTCTTTTACTTGAATTTTCAATTTTTTGGTCACCATTTTTTTATTTCCAGACCGGGATTTTTGATTTTTTGGCTCATATTTAAGATCTTTGGCCTGTTTTTTTTCGATTTTTGACTATTTTTTTTGGTCTTTTGTGATCATTCAGTCGAAATATTTTTTATTTTGGCCTAAATTTTCAATTTTCTGGTCCATATTTTTTATTTTTAGGCTCGAATTTCTTAGTTTTCGGCCTATAGTTTGAATTTGTAACCTAAATGATTGATTATTGTGTCTACATTTTTTTTTAAACCAGAGTTTTCGAGTTTTGGTCAAAATTTTTGATTTTTTGGTCCCGATTGTGGATTTTTTTTTAGTATATACTTCTGATTTTTGACCTGTATTTTCGATTTTGTAGTCTAAATTCAAGATCTTCTGTCCTAAATTTCCTTTATTTTTGCAGAAAATTTTGATTTGTTTGGTCTGCATTTTTTATTTTTAGGCCCGAGTCAAAATGTTTGAGTTTTGGCCACGATTATTGATTTTTCATTTTCTGGCCTCTAATTTAGATTTTTTACTTGCATTTTCGACTTTACTTTTACTTTGAGCTTAAGAATTATTTTGGGGGTGAAAATGGCAATTATTAAAATTATTTTTTTGCTTGCAGATTAACGAACAGGTTGAATATTCATATATTCAGGCTACATTTCGTTTTCTTGTATTTATCTAATTTTCCTTTACTTGAATTCTCAAGTTTTGGGTCTGCATTTTTTACTTTTAGTCCAGGGTTTTTGATTTTCCGGCCGATATTTTAGATCTTTGGCTTGTAGTTTCGTAAAACATTAATAACTTCGTCAATTTTAGTCCAATTTCAACAAATAAATACGTTTTGGATTCACATTAACGTCCTCTATCGACATAATATATAATTTGGCCATTCGGGTGGACCGTTTAATATTAGGGTGGACCAAAATGAAAAAATAGGGAACAAACACACTTTTTCAAATTTTAGAGGGCTAGGGCTCGGTTACACAATGTTCGATATGGCTCAAAATTTACGGTTATTAGTTTTTCATCTATACGAACAAGTTTTCGGGTTGTCCCGTTGATTTTCATATACTTCTAAAATAAGAACCACTCTAGTGTATACGCTCTGACATGATATTTTTCTGCTTTAAATCTTAAAAAAATATTACTTATCTTTTATAATTTAATTTTTGTGTATAATGTCCTAAATAATATTACATTTCCTTATAATTGGGTATATGTCTGTTGGGAAATAAATAGTTATTTTTATTATAACAAAGGATTTTTAAATTTTTCGAATTGAAAAATAAAAGCCCCCCACCCCAAGAAATGTTTTACTGCACGTGAGGGGGCGGCCAACTCATCATTTGCACGCGGGCGGCCAATGGTCTAGGATCGGCCTTGGTCTTCAGAAAACACCAAAGATAATAAAGAGGATTCACATCTGGTGATCGAGTCGGCCAATCCACTCCTGCTTCATCTCAAGATAAGCAAACAATTGAAGGTGACCTTCAAGCTCGCACCGATAATAATATCTATTTATTCCCCAACGGAAGACCAATACAAGGATGTACAAATAAGTAAAATGGTGACAAAAAAATTTATTAAATTAATAATTAACAAAAAATAAATAAATAAAATAAAATATTTAAAACCAAATCCTTGATGTAGATTAATATAACTCAGATTCTATAAACAATGATGAAGCTTGAAGTTTTCAACAATGATCTGAAATAAAAAAATCATTATATAATTTATTTCCATTGAGCTATATGCTAGGCCAGTGGTGGCGAACCTATGGCACGCGTGCCAGAGGTGGCTCGTACGAAAATTTTGATGGCTCGTGACCGATTTAGAAGTGATATCATTTTATACACTTATAACTTATTCCGCCATTGTTACATTAACGTCATATACCAGTACACGTGGCGCCAGTTGTTAAATCATAATCAGGATTTCTAGACTCTTTCTTCTCTAATCGCACACGCGCCCCTCAGAAGATAGCTACAAGTAGCGGTATGTGTATTGTTATTTCAAATATATACTCGAGTCAGAGATATTTGGAATCTAGGCAGCGGCGGCTCGTGGATTTCCGTAGGTGAGGCAAAGACAAAGATGCCGTTCGTGTTGCACTACCTTATAGAGGAAACAAATATTCCGTTGCTTTTCCGGTCAAATTTTCTTCCGTTGCCTCCGTTGGCATGTGAGGGAACTTTCGCTCTCCACCGATATCCAGGATTCATTGGTGCGAGATCTCTCCGCAAACAATTATATTTGTACGATTGGTCAACCTCATTGGTGCGGCTAATATTGCAACGGTTCTCATTGCTTCGTTTGGGACTAAGCTTTACCCATCTCTTCGATCACACTTCATAATTACCAGAAATGCTACTTTTCCTTAGACTGGCCTATACTCTATATTTTGTTTTTACTAGAGTCAATTAAAGATAATTTAAATTATGTAAATAATAAACTTGTGATATTTTGAAGTCATAAAGTATACTTTTGGTTTTAGTTTTAAATAAAATTAGCATACTTAATATGGCTAGTGAAAACTAGCTAAACGAGATATAGATCTTTCCAAAATTGTTTCTGATGGTGCTCGCAGTATGACTGGAGAGGAAAATGGTTTTGTCAACCAGGCCAGCCTTGAGGTAAATGTAAACCACCGCGATCGGAATTTATGCAACTTAATATGCCTCCATACAGTTTACATATATCGCATTCGTTGTAATGTGCAGATTTATTTCGATATTGGAGGCGAGCCTCAGAGGCTTTTCATTGGTCGAAAATCACCCTCTTGGTAGACAGAGAACAGTCGCAGCGCTCGCCATTGTCAACTGTGTTGCCAAGTCAGCGGAAAATCCGCTAGATCTGGCGGATCTTGAATCCGAATTGCGGAATAATTTTCTACCGGAATTATGTTGAATCATTGAAAAAACTTGATTAATTCAATTTAAATTTAAACTTTATTTTCAAAACATCTATTTTACAAGAGAAACTTAAAACATTAACTTAAAAAAAAATCAATACTCACGGAAAAATGAACACATTTTCAAAAATTAAAGCTACTTTGAAAGGTACATGTTCAGTGAATATGCTAAAATAGAAGAACTCTTCTCATATCAAAACTTATGTTCTTTTCGATTTTTGTTTTGTTAAAGTGTTCAACAACTTAAAACATTAATTTTCAAAAATTCATAACTTACGGAAAAAGTGACACATTTAAAAAAATTAAAGTTAGTTTTAAAGATAGATGTTTTGTGAATATATTTAAAAAAAGTAGATTTTTTTGCTCAAGTGCTCAACAACTTTAAATATTAATTTTCAAAAATTCCAAACACGCTAAAAAACTCAAAGTGAATTTTAAAGGAAAATGTATTATTATTGAACTAGAGTTTTTAAGGAATTTAATCATATCAGTATTATTTTTTCTATTTTTTCTTTGTTCAATATTCGACAAACTTAAAAAAAATAATTTTTGAAAATGTATAACTCACGCAAAAAACAGACACATTTTCAAAAATCGAAGATAATTCTAAAGGCAGATGTTTTGTGAATATACTAGAATTTTTGATAAATTCAATCATACCAGAATATTTTTCGTCACAACTTAAAACGATAATTATCAAAAATTCATAATAATAACACATTTTCAAAAATCAAAGTTTTGAAGGTAGTCAGCCGTTCTCTTTATTTATTAAAATATTAGTGGAACTCCATAACTTAAAAAAAAATTAATACTCACGGAAAATGAACACATTTTCAAAAATTAAAGCTAGTTTCAAAGGTGGATGTTCCGTGAATATGCTAAAATAGAAGAACTCTTCTCATATCAAAACTTATGTTCTTTTAGATTTTTGTTTTGTTAACTTAACATATTAATTAGTAATTTCTGTTGACAATGAATGTTTATTTTAGAAATGTATATCATAGAATTAAAATATGTAATAACAATACAATGTATCTTTATTTATTTTTTTATAGCGGTAGTTTTTAGTATACTAATGACAATGTAATACGCTCGAAGAGTGTCTGAATACAAATTAAGTTAAATAAAAGTTAAATAAATATTCAAAATTCATAACTTAGGGAAAAAGTGACACATTCTCGAAAATTCAAGTTAGTTTTAAAGGTAGATGTTTTGTGAATATATTTAAAAAATAGATTTTTTTGTTCAAGTCTTCAACCACTTAAAATATAAATTTTTCAAAAATTCATAACATAGCAGAAATGGACTCGTTTAAAAAATCAAAGCTATTTTTTTAAGGTAAATGAATGCATTATGATTGCATCAGAGTTTTTAAAGAATTCAATCATATCGATATATTTGTTTCTATTTTTTCTTTGGTCAAATATTCGTAGTTAAAAAAATCATTTTTAAAAATTTATAACTCACGTAGACACACTTTCAAAAATCAAAGTTTAAGGTAAAGATATCTTGTGAATATACTAAAAATTTTGAGCAATTCCGTCATATAAGAATTTATTTTCTTTAGATTTTGTTTGTTCACTTGTTCGAAAACTCAAAACATTAATTTTTAAAAATTCATAACTTGACTTTTAAAAATGTAAGTTAGTTTTAAAGGTAGTAAAGATTTAGAAAAATGTGAAATTCTATTATATCACTATTATTTTTTTTTAAATTTATTTGTTCGTGTTCAACAACTAAAAATATTAATTTTCAAAAATTCATAACTCACGTAAAAATTGACTTAGTTTCAAAAGTCAAGATTAATTTTAAAGGGAAATGTATTATGATTGCATCAGAGTTTTTAAGGAATTTTTTTTTTTTACTTAGGCTTTATCCATTCAGTCACACACGGCTATTATTTTTGTATTTTATTTTGTATGAATAATGGGAATAAATTAACAAATGAATAATGTAAGACGTATACAACAACCACGGACCCAAGCGAATACTTCTCGATCGCCGAAAAATCTTCAGCCCGGGATGGGAATCGAACCCACACGGCCGCGGTGCAGCCGGCACAAGCGCTCGCCTCTTTAAGGAATTTAATCATATCGATATGATTTTTCTTCTAGTTTTTCCTTGTTCAAATATTCGACCACTTAAAAAAAATTCATAACACGCAGAAATTTACACATTTTCAATTTACACAATCAAAGTTTATATTAAAGGTGAATATATTAAAAAATGAGCAATTCCATCATATAAGTATTTTTTTTAGATTTGTTCAATTGTTCGACAACTTAAAACATTAATTTTCAAAAATTCATAGCTCAGGGAGAAATTGGCAAATTTTCAAAAATTTAAGTTTGTTTTAAAGGTAGGTGTTTCGTAAAGATTTTAAAATTTTTGTGGAATTCTATTATAGCATCATTTGTTTTTTAGATTTTTTGTTCGTCTTATATTACTAAAAACATTAATTTTCAAAGATTCATTCAAATTTTTAAGGAATACAATCATATCTGTATTTATTTTTCTTCGGATTATTTTATTGTTCTACCTAATATTCAATCTTAATTCGTACGCAAAACGTTAAATTCAACTGTTAAAATATAAGATAGATTTATTTCGTATATTTTCATATTTTCTAGTGGAATTAGGTTGGCTATCTGGCGGAAATTTTATGTGATCAGATGGTAATGCAGGTTAGGGCAGCTTCACAACAACCCAGGAACGGCAACGAGAACGGGAACGGGAACGAAAATGTACCTAGCTTGTCGTTCCCGTTACCAGAAATGAGTTATTAGTTGTGTAAACAAAATATAGTTAATGTTTTAGGCCACGGCCACAAGGGCGTGAATTCACGCTGTTTATTTCGCGTTTTTTTCACATTAGCGTCTTTTCACGCAAAAGAAATCCCCTTCTGCCGTCGCCACAGGAGCGTCGGAGTCCTTGGAAGGTTTGTGAAAAATGGACCGAATTTCTTTAAATAAAAATGCAGTTGTTCCACTCTGTACTGCTGTTGTTATTTGCCGTTTACGTCGTCGATGTCAAAGAAAATACTGGATTTATCCATTATTGGTAAGAGAAACCCAGCAAACCCTCTTCAAATCTCTGTTTTCATAAACTTCATGTTCTAAATCATAAAGACAAGGGTGCTTTTGCACTTCCATAATTATTGTTTCACTATCAAAGAATTCCATGACGAAATAAAAACCAGAAAATGGTTTTCCGCCCGCAAGCAAATGGACCCAGGCGCATTTTCTGGCGGGTAACCTTGAAGACGCGCCCGCCAGCCGTCCTACCGGCGGGAATTCACGCAGCGTCTGGCCGGCCAAGCTTAAATTCATGTGGTGTATTTTTTCGGCTTTTTTCCCGCTCAAACGCGCCGTGAATTCGCATCCGTGGTCGTAGCCTTAAGTACGGCTCGGAAAATTGAAATCGAAACGTATAATAACAACATGAAGGAAAATAGGGAGATTTTAAAAAGATGTGTAGATAATATTAAATCTGTGCCTCACCAAACCAAAAGTTGACGAGCCGCCACTGCTAGTAAAAGCATATAAACTTATTTCTAACAAGTGCATAATAAAACTTTATCAGGAAAGTATTTAGACGTTCACATTAAAACCCCTAAAATCCCGAAAACAGATGCAGAGATACTGTTTACATGATCAATAAAATATTGATGGTAATCAAATAATACTCAAGATCCCCAATTTGCGTATTTACTTTAAGAGGGGTGCCATGAATATTATAATGAAATTTATTGGAAGAACGCTTGCGACCATAAGAGATACAGAATATTGATTCATATTTAAATTAAGTTTATTAGTAACCAGTGATTATATCAGGATTTTGTTGCAGGTAGATGGCATTGTAAATGCATTTGATTGTATTATATGTCATCAGATAATTGGCATCGGCCAAAACAGGACATGAAATTAAATTTATTGGGTCACTTATAAATAATATAAAGAGCAATTCTAACTCTGACTACCCTAACAAAGTAGATATAATAAGTTCTGTTTCAATTAATTCAAAGATAGTTTCACAGCGAGTATTAAAAAACCCTGTATGTACACATATCAAAAATATTTAAAAAAAACACGTTGAAAATTAGGTCCAATAAATTTTATGTAAATCATAGCAACACTCTCACATTTTCCGGGTGGGTGGGTGTTGGTGGGTAATTTGCAAAAGTGTCGTTTGTTGAAAATATGTGCATACATTTTACAGTTTATATTATTATGATTTCGCTGCGGTAAAATTCAAATCGGTTTAGTTTTATGATGAATCCATAAAATTCCCTTCTCCCTTCGCAAGGATCAGAAGATTGGATACGAATTAATTTGGTCTAAGTTGTGTTGTCTGTATAATAAGGCCTTTTTATTGATGGAGGAAAGTTGAAAGGGATGGGGCTAAGGCTGGAGAATAAATGAAGAAAATCTGAAATATCTCGGGAGTATCAAAAGAAACAGAGCCCTGTTAACTTGAATAGAATACAAACATGTAAACAAGTTGAACTCATTTTAAATATAAAACGTAGCCTCCATTTTGCGTTCCGGGCGGGCTAAAATTTAACTGGGATGTGCATGACGTTAAAGTGATTTTTGTGCGGGGATTGGCAAAGGTGGCAATAAAAATAAACAAAACTCATATATTGAGCGGTTATAGCGGAGAAATGGAGTAGTCAATACGATATATGCACTGATATGTAACGTGTGTAATGGTTCGTAAGCGATAACTGGCGTTATTCGCGTTATTGGGAATCGATTTTAAGTTTATTTGCCCTACACGTTGCAATTCCGGTGCCTATTCAGTTTCCACCCGCGACTACCGTCTTAAATTGATTTAGAACATAAATCTTCAACCTATTGACATTTAATGCACATTTCTTTAAATTCTTCTTGTTTACAAATCCCTGCAATATATTGCTTCATCCCCACACGTTTGGCCCACTCTTCCCAGAAAAATATCTGATCTGTTACCACCAAAAACTCCGGCGCATCCACTTTACTATATGAGCCACAAATAATCGCTTTACGTGCGAATTTTCTGTATCTCTCAAACTGTATTTCATATGTCAGTCATTCCCGCCTAAGAAGCCACTTGATATCTTCTTGTTTCCTAAATACATTTGCAATTCGCAAATAACACCCCCACCAATAAAGAACACCCACTGCCAGAAATAGATCGGAATTACCACAAAAGGGGTCTTAAAGTTTCAAGATTCGGATAAGAATTGTAAATGTATATAACATAGAGCAGATCCTGTAGGGATTTATTTGATAATTTCATCAATAAATTATTATTTAATAAAATTATTGATTATTATTGCCTAGCTATGCATATTTAATCACAATGAAACATTATTCGTGCGTTAACAATGATTTTGTTAAATTATTACACTGGCTGACGTTGCTTAAAGTAATTTATTTTTAGGATGTAAACTCCCGTTTTTCGAGATACTTCGAGATATGAATAAATGTGTGGTTTTTGTATCGTCAACATTCAGAGCATGGAATATCGATTAAAGAAAAGAAAGTCGTCGACTATTTTTCACGTCAACCAAGGGGTTTTCCTAAGAAAATAAATCGAAGTGCTCAAAATTAAGCAGGCAGAGTCAAAGATGTTTATATACAGGGTGGAAACTTTAACTGGAACAAATTCGGTATTTATAATATGAGAAGCTCCAGAAAAAAATCCTTGGATACTTCGATTTTTGTTTTTTATTGCGCACTTTTTAGCGTATTTAAAAATAGTATGACGTCACTAGTCTTTCACGTATGACGTCATAGACATTTTTTTAAATGGAACCAATTTTTTTTATTTCACTAAATTTGTAGCTCTTTTTATTCTCTTTACGACTGTGTAAAAATATTTTGTTTTTTTTTTGTTTTTTTATTTAAGAAATTGAAAAAAATGTTTTCTTTTAATAAACTTATTTAATGTATCAAATGTTCAAAATGAGCACAGTTCCTCTCTTGACCAAAAAACCAATCGATGATAAAACACACACTTTACATTTTAAAACATTTCTGGTTTAATTTGAACATTTGATACATTTTTTTTTTGACTTAGGCTTTAGCCATTCTGTCACACACGGCTTATTTTTGTATTTGTATTTTGTATGAATAACTGTGAATAAATGAAGAAATGAGTAATGTAAGACATATACAATAACCACGGACCCGAGCGAATACTTCTCGATCGCCGAAAAATCTTCCGCCCGGGATGGGAATCGAACCCACACGGCCGCGGTGCAGCCGGCACAAGCGCTCGCCTCTACCCACTACACAAACGGGCCGCGTATTTGATACATTAAATAAATTTAAAAAAAAATTAATTTCTGTAATAAAAAAACAAAAAAACAAATAATTTTTACACAGTCGTAAAGAGAATAAAAAGGGCTACAAGTTTAGTAAAATAAAAAAATAGTTTCCATTTAAAAAAAAATGTCTATGACGTCATACGTGAAAGACTAGTGACGTCATACTATTTTTAAAGACACTAAAAAGTGTGCAATAAAAAACAAAAATCGACGTGTCCCAGGATTTTCTCATTTCATAAATACCGAATTTGTTCCAATTAAAGTTTCCACTCTGTACAACCTTGATGCTTACCTCAACGCGCAAAAGTGAAAGCTATCTATTTGTTTGGCGGCCATTTGTTAGAAAGGTGAAAATTAAAAGTACTTTATCCAATTTACAATTGTCGTAGTGGGTACAGGCTAGCGCTTGAGCCGGTTGCACCGCTGCCGTGTGGGTTCGATTCCCAGCCGAGACGAAAGACTTTTCTGTCGAGAAATATTCGTTCGGGTCCGTGGTTGTTTGTATACGTCTTTCATTATTCATTTGTTCATTTAATTTATAACTTACAAACACATATATAATTGATGATGGCTAATGGTCATAGCACCAAGGCCAGGCATAACGACGCCGAAAATTAAAAAAAAGAAAAAAAAAAAAAGAAAAAATTGTCGTTTTAACATACAGGTAACAGATTTAAAGTAATTTAATTAATTTGTGTTATTGAGAACATGGCTCTCCAGAAAATGAGTTTTCTAACCTACAATCATCACATACACTTGCTTATTCCTCTCAGGAACAACGTGATGAATCAACCAATTAAACAAGGTAACCCTTTTTAACTTCTTTTCTATAACATACAAAATGTTTACTAATATTTACTAGTGCTGATTTCAAATTTGGCCACAAAAATATTGTAAGGTTTGTTTGTTCTTCTTACTTTTATTTTTTCGTAAGCAATACAAATCTTATCTTATTTAGAGATATACTTAAAGTATTACTAAAATAATAATTTAGCCATTCAAGTAACGAATTAATATTATTTAAACTATGGGATAACAAAGAAAATAATGTTTTAAGTTTTGAATATCGAGAAAATTCTCATCATGGATGGGTTCCATCTTCCCCGGCATCTTTTTTTATTATTCGAATATCTTGATGAAACCTCTCTCCTTGCTGATTGCTTACATCTGGGAAAACTCCAGATGTGAATGTTGCAAGTGTATCTTCAATGACATTCTGCAACCAAAATTTCTGTTGTTTGCTTACAGATTCGTCACCAGCAGCTTGTAGTTGGGAAGGAAACCCTTTACCACCGATGCAAAAGATGCCCACGTAGCATGTTCTATTTTTGAAAATCTATCACCGAGCAGTTATTTTTCGGAACCAACAAAAATTGCTTCTTTTACTTTCGCATCACTGAGATATGAAAATGTTTACCTCGGGTATTTGAATCCGT
Source organism: Ocypus olens (assembly GCA_910593695.2). Lineage (NCBI taxonomy): Eukaryota > Metazoa > Arthropoda > Insecta > Coleoptera > Staphylinidae > Ocypus > Ocypus olens. The sequence continues at coordinate 18,759,164 of OU343057.1, forward strand.
CACCTTCATGGTTCATTGCTTTAACAAAATTTTCCATTAAACCTAGTTTAATGCGCAGTGGGGGCAGAAGCTACTTTTGAGGGTCACTAGGGGCTTGTACTTAACATTGCTTTGTCTATAGTGAAGTTGTCTCTTTTTGGCCAGTCTTTGATTTGGTGGTGTTTTTCGGTTGCTCTACTCTCTCACAGACAGAGGAAGCAGCAGTATTTGGTGAACCCTCATTGGAGACCAAGCAACAATGCAACCACTTAGCTGCCATTTGTATTTTTCTTATTTTATACTATTCAGTATTCTTTCCGTAGTCTCATAGGTCTCTTTTATTTCTAGAGAATGCATCAGTGAAACTGAAGTTATCTTGTTGCCGTTATGTAACAGCACGACCTTCAAGCTGAACTTCGACGAGTCAATAAACAGACGCTATTCTGTTGCATCATGCTTTATACCCATATTCATACCAATATCATGACAATAGCACAGTTAAATTTCCATACTAAAATATCCAGAATGGATGTTATTTCTCTTTTGGAATACTGAAACTTTTTGCCAACAGATTCCATTCCTGTAACCGTGATGGCAAAAGCTCAGCGTTTTCTTTGGATAGGTTGGGATCTCGAACGAGATCATTTAGTTCATGTTGCTCAGCAACATCTGGTTCATCTTGATTTGAGGAGTGTATCTAGGATCAGAAATTGTAGATACTGGCGTTTTCCTTCCATCAGAATCTTCTTCATTACTCACTCAGATGGTGGTTTGGGTACGGGTAAACCTTCACAATGTGATGTCGGCCGTAGAGCTGACGGAACATTCGGATATGCCATCTTACCTTTCTTCTTCTTCGGTAAGACGGAAATAACAATATTCTAAATGGCTTGTAGGCTCCAGCCAAACCATTGGAGCAGCAAAGGGCATGCACATTCGATCAAGTTAACATGACGTAATGCAGTAATTTTTGTCTTGATCATCTACATGACAACCAAAGTAATGAAAGTACGCTGTTTTAAATGTGTTTGTTATCGAACGGCACTGAGACTTGACCATAAACTGCCCACACACATAAAAAACTTATCAGGCAAATTAACACAAGTTCTGCGTATTTCTTTGTCCACTTTTTTGAACACCAATGCAGCAAAACTATGAAAGGGCTTGGTTAACGCGTCAAAGTGAGGTTATATTTTATGATTTGTTCTCAGTGCAGCCAAGTCCCAAAATAAAATCAGTCGAAATAAAATACAATAACACAAAATTGGTACGTGACAGTACATATTGGAGCTCAGATTTAAATTCAGCATCCAAAAATCTACAAGAAACACATATTTTTATGAATGTTATCAAAACATTATTGAATTGTAATACCGAATATTTTTACCCCATTTTTGGACGATTTATTCAAATTCTTTAAAGCCGTACGTGATTTTGCTTTTCCGATAATTAAAGGTGTTAACTCATGTTAGCACATTCTAGAAATGTTATTTGTTAATTTGCAATTTTTAGGCCTGGTGCAGTTTATTCATAATGTGAATGTATCAGGTAGAAATTTTCAGTCTCATCTGCATTATCAATTTGATGTTCGTTAAAATCAATTTTTTTAATAAGTTTTTTAAATGATTCTTATTGTGGTGATAGTTTTCTAACCACTTGCATACAATTTTAATTTTGATTATTTATGCTGGCATGAAGATCTTGGGCCATTTGTTTTAGCTGTACTTGACGAATTACTTTTACGCCGTCGAACGAGTTATTTATTAAATGTCGTTTCCATTTTAGGGCCGTGGCTAACCGTTGCTATCATTTTCATCCGTTTATTTTTGGTGGAGCAGATGGTAGATTTAGCTTCTCCATATTTCACGGCTATCGCGGTAACGCTCAAGCCCTTATGATATTCTTTTATATTTCTTGAGTTTTCATAAAAAGTTATAGGCTTTTTCTTGTTTTTTTTTTGAGCTATTTTAAAGCACACAATTTACAATTCTGTGCACAACTAGAACCAAGAAATAACTGAAATAAGAATTTATGAAGATGATGATTGCCACCGTTACTATGTGGTAGTCCATTGTCATAATTATATTGTATTATAAATAGTGGTAAAAAAACGTCGAAAGTTGTTTAATTCAAAGTTACCTGAAATAAGAATATTTACTAATAAATATTTGCTTCTATGCAGGTTTTAACAGAAGTCTGAACAATATCTGTTCACATTATATATTATTACAGATGTCCAGTGTTTACACAACAGAGGAGTCAATGTGTTATGTTTAGCGTTCGTGTTATTAAATAGTTCATATTTGCGCATGTTTACACTATCGCACGTCTACTGTATAAACAGGGTGTCCCAATGTCCCAACCGCCCACGGAAGATTGTGCCCACACTAAAAGCTTTATGAAAAATACCGAGTATTCCATTTAAATTTAAAAAAATGATATTTTGCATTTTGGAACACTTTATAAATAGATCACAACATCGCTACAAAATGACAGCACATTAAACGCTGAAGTAATAAACTGATAAAAAAAACATGTGTTTTTTTTAATTTTTAGTGGCGGAGGTGTGATCTTTTAAACTAGGGTCTCTTTCCATATAAAAGAGTAAATAACTAAACAATTGGCAATCAACACATCCTAGTACTTATATCCATATAAAGTGATCTATCTAAATATTGAACAAAATACTGGGTGTTCCAATTAAAAAATAAAACTTTGGTGTGTAACTTAAAAATTTAACACCCTGTATATTTTCAGAAATGCACTCAGACACGAACCATGATAATCCATCAACAGATGTTTTTACTGCTTTTAGTGTGGGCACAATCCTTCGAGATTGAGACGGTTGGGACATCCTGTATATGCCTAATTATGTAGAATAAGAATTTTTTTTTTAAGGAAGGATGGTTGATGGGAATTCGGGTTAAGGAAGTGCGAATGATAGTGGGAATTGGCGTAGCCATCTAGGGCATTCTGCCACAACCGATTGTTTGTAATAATCTTCATATATAGATATGAAAGGACAGCCACTTAAAGATCCATGGACCCGCACGGCCATTTTTCATTCAGAAAAAGTGACCGCACTGATGGGATTCGAACCCACGACTACGAGGCCCAGAAGCAGGAACGCTACTCACTAGGCCACCGTGGCCGCCTAGAATAAGAATAGTACGTAAAATAATTTCTTATTCGTCTTAGATTTCTTTTAAAAAATGAAGAGTTCTGTTGGGTTATAAATGCAAGGAGAAAGAGTTTTACACCAACAAAAGCGAGCAAAACTTGCAGCGATCACTTCAAAGAAAGTGATTACTTAGTCAGACCGAGAACGTATGTAAGGAAATTGAAACCAGATGCAGTCTCTACGATATTGACCCCTTTTCCCAGTTATTTGAAAGGTATAGAAAGCAGCCAAACGCTTTTAAAGAAAATAACTTTGGGGTACTCAAAGATCCCATGAAAGTTGATCGACTAATAGAAAGTACCAGTAGTAGTAGTTGAGTACCTCAGCAAAAAAATAATGTGGAATTCGAACCACAAAGAAAAATAGACAAGCTGAAGAAAAAACGGCGACATATTTCCTCGAATTTCCTACGAATTCATAATTAGATCGAGAGTGTACAAGTGATCTGGCGGGACCGACCGACTGTCTGGCTTCTTTGATGCAAATGGCAGCGCCCCAGACTAGCAAGGAGGAGGAGGTGCAAGTTCGATCCCTGTCGGAAGTATGTTACACTTTTAATCCAATTTACACGATTTGGATCGAAATATTTGCATTTGCAAATAAAATTATTAAAATATACGCATTCAAAGTTTTATAATAGAAATATATCAAAAATTCTAATATTAAGGAGCAAAACTACGAAATAAAGGCATTTTTCAACAAAAAGCGGAAAAGTAATAAATTCAATAAAACGAAATGTAGCCTGAATGTATATATGCAACCTGTTCGTTAATCTGCAAGCAAAGTTAAGTCTTACTAAGACTATAAACAAATAACTTATTGAAACAACTACTTCCCTGGCTAATGCCACGCCAGATATTGAATGATACAAAAGAAATTTGCATGTTATTACTAGTACTACTAGCAAAATAATATTGGTTTAAGATCGTTTATTTCTACCCACAGGACTAATTTGAAAATTAAACTAAATTGAATTTGAAAACTCTAAACTATAAAACTTAACCGGCGTGGCATTAGCCAGGGAAGTAGTTGTTTCAATAAGTTATTTGTTTATAGTCTTAGTAAGACTATAATTTTGCTTAGATTAACGAACAGGTTGAATATTCATATATTCAGGCTACATTTCGTTTTATTGAATTCATTTAATGCTTTCTGCAACAAGTAAGGTTGTTTCTAATTTATTTGTAATCCAACAACTTGACATATTTAAGAATCAATCTAAAAATTTTGGAAGAAACGTAAAGGGTTTTTGATGTACCCAAAAAATTAAATAGTTCGTTTGATATTACTTTATCATTCTAGTATATAAGTTTCAAATTAAAATTCACTTGGTTCACGATCAAATTGATTTATTTTCAACTAGTTTCGGCTTAGTGCCATTTTCAAGAATAATGTACAAACGAAATTTGCGGATTATATAAATAAGGTGACGATCGGTCAGGTAATAAGGGCATTTAATATCGAGGAATTCCAAAGATTCACGTGCTTTTAGGGCTTTACTAATTTCCAGGCCTTCCCGATGATTGAGTATTAATCTCTTATTACCTGAATTCTCTCTATCACAGTTTTCTTTTCCGCTTGCGAGCTTTCATCTTTCTTTTCCATTTTTCTATTCATGGCCTTTATTTATTGTTTTATTTTTTGTGTTTATCTCCATTTTTCTCACCAGGGCCTTAATATTTATTTTATCTCCTCGCTCTTTTGCTTCTCTTGCTTCTCATTTTCTTTTGAGATATTTAATATTAAAAATATTTCACAAATTTTAAAATCCGGTTGGGTTAGGTAATGTATGAGTGGAACTTTTTTTTTTTTAAGGATGGTTGACGGGAATTCGGGTGCGAATGATTTGGAATTGGCGTAAGCATCTAGCTATTCGGCCACTAACGATAATTAAGTTTTTGAGATTTCATTTTAATAATGAATGGGACATCCATGGACCCGCACGGCCACTTCTTCGTTCCGAAAAAGTGACCGCACGGATGGTATTCGAACCCACGACCACGAGGCCCGCGAGCAGGAACTCTACTCACTAGGCCACCGCGGCCCCCGAGTGGAACTTAAGTAAGATAATTGAGCAAAAATTTATTTTCCAAAATATGTGCAAATTTTGCATATGTATATATATATATATATATATATATATATATATATATATATATATATATATATATATTTGTGTATATTCTCAATATTCTCAAATGAGTTATTCAAGGTACATGGAATTGCGTCTAAATTTCAATATAATCGGTGATCCTGTTGCACTTTTCAGTAAAATATGAAATTTTGAGTGATTTTAGGATGCAGAATGTTGGTGTTTTTTATTGAAGCTTTCCTAACTCCAATGTTTCGTCTGATTACTTTTGGTTTTTTTTTTTGGTTCCACCTTAATTTGCAAATGTATCGGGAATTAAAAAACAATCTTTAATACGTTATTGTTAAAATTTCGCTAAGAGGATTGATGTCAGAGCAGCAATGGAAGTTTCTTTGGCAGGTAATCATGATTTTTAAGTGTTATGTTGAAATCAATAATTTTTAAAATAAGAAATTCGATACTTTTCGTGTTCTACAATCTAAATGACAATAGAGAAATTATCTATTGAAACAACTGCTTTGGCTAACACCACGACGAATATTAAATAATACAATAGATAATTTGTCAAATAAAATGTCAAAGATGAATGTAGTAATTACTGCACAAAGAACAAATTAATTTTGGAAATGAATATTGAAAATATATTTGAAGTTGAATGAACATTCAATTGTTAACATTGGCGCGTTTCGAGGTTTACCTCCCATAAAATGATTTTAGGAGAAAATTAATAATATTTAAAAAGCATGAAAAGAAAAACGTACACGTAACTGTATTGATTTAAGATCATTCTAAGCTTTTATATATGGTTACCTGCAGTGAATTATTGTGTAATTTTTTTTTGCTGCTATTAGAATACAGAAACAACAGTAATTTAAAAATGTTCGTGAGTAACCAGCGTATCAACATTTAATTTCTATACTTGTAAAATCAATACAATAAAATTGATATTTATTCACGCATGAGAGTATGCTTCGACAAAAAAAAGTAATTGAGCGAATACAATGCACATGTATTTACTATGTAAGTATATTGCAGTAAATATAAATATTTAATATCTTCATCATAGATTTTATTACACCCGCCACGTTCAGCGTTAATATTTCATGCATGATTGTTGTAACAGATATAAATTATACTCAATTGAGCAGTGACAATTTTATTAATAATATCAACTAAAAGTATTAATGCCTAGTGAAAGTTAATAATTAAAACGTTTATTGATTACCGACTAAAATAGGATGCACAACAGCAGTTTTGGCGGTGCACTAATCACACATCAATATTTGATTACTGACCTCTTCATTTGTAGTATATATCATTGAAACCTGACGGATATTTAATTAAAGAACTTTACTAGAATTAAGGAGAGTTTATTTTAGAAAATATTGTAGACGCTGGAAAAATAATTTGATATTGTAATTAATTATAACACAACGGCAATAAAATCGCATTAAAACGCCATGAACAATTGCTATAAATTAAAACTACACGATTATAAAAGTTACTTCCTTCATTTCCATAACATATATCCTCATACTTTATGTAATTAAAGCATTACTGAATCGAATTAGTTAAGGCATAAGAGGAAGCGATATATTCGTTCTATTATTTGGAAAATCTCAAATCGGGATGAAAAGGGACGCACGGAACTGAAAATATTCGCATTAAATTATACGAATTTAGGAAGGATGATTTTCTGATGACGGTATAAATATTAAATTAAAATCTACTCTAAAAATGCTTCATTCTAAAGCAATTTGCAATTATTTACTAGTTTATTAAAGCTAATCGTTTGACATGTATTCCTCGGCCCATTTTGTAATTCATTTGAAAACTAGAGAGAAAAATATATTTTATTAACTTTTTTCGGGGGTATTTTCGACTGGGTTATACTTTAATTTACCTACTTAGGAAGGGATAAAATGTTCCATTTCCGAGCAAGTATATTGCATTATAATAATTACTGGGATTTTTTCTCCCCTTTACATTGCATACGCGTTTAAATTTTTTTATAAAAAATGGGACAGACTTAGACGATATTCATTTTAAAATTTAAGTTTTAAATTGAAATTCGCATGCATTCGGTAATTTAGTCAATTTTTAAGTGTATCAGTCTTTCCTATGGCGGTGCGAATATTGATGGTAGTAAGTGGTAATAAATGTGAGAGGAAGTGCAAAAGTTACTTACATTCGACGTCCACTATGATGCGCTTGCTGACCGATGGAGGGACACCGTTGGTGGCTATGCAGAGATAGGCCCCCATTTCCGTTCGACTGATGCGGGTCAGATTGAGCTGCTCCCCGTCGTACACGTTAACTGTAAGCCATAAATTAAGTTAGAAGATGCCCACTATATTACCGAACGTAGAAGATTAAAAGGTTCAGCTGTCGATCTAAGAGCTACATAGATACCATCGAACCCAATCACTTACAAATGTAATTAAATTGTAATGAAATTTTAGGCCAGCCCTTTTCCATATGGCTTTTGCTTTAATAATTTAGTTTTATTGGCATACAGTAAAAACAAATTATTTGTTTCTTAGCCTCATCGACAGGCACTCTAAGCCTTTTAAAAAAATAAACGTATCGAATCGAACAATAAATAACAGATTCTTACCATAACAATTTTTTGTTGAATATCTCAAAAGTAATTTGTAGAAAAAACATTCAAATATTTTTGTAATATCCGGTGTTGAACTTGAACAACGTTGGACTTTGTTAACGACAGGAATATATTTTTATATACTTTATAATAAATACTTTTAACTTCGTTTTGTATGACATAGATATTTATTCGTGTGACGTAAACTTCAGCAACTAAGCGTATCATCGGTTTTTACCGAACCGTAAGACACATGAATAAATGTCTACGTTACACAATTGATTTTTTTTAAGGAAGGATGGTTGACGGGAATTCGGGTTGAGGAAGCGCGGATGACTTGGGAATTGACGTAGCCAACTGGGGCATTGTGCCACAACCGATAATTTGTATAATAATCATTTATAATGATAAAAGGGACATACACCAAACATCCATGGACCCGCACCGGCCATTTTTCGTTTCGAAAAAGTGACCGCGCGGATAGGATTCGAACCCACGACCACGAGGCCCGTAAGCAGGAGCTCTACTCACTGGGCCACCGCAGCCCAATATTTTATATAATTATTTTTTAATGTAGAGTTAAAAATTATTGCTCCCTGAAAAAAAAGACGATACCTAAATAATTATTTCAGTTGATTTTTGATACAGGTTGGTGATTTCCGTTGCTACTTCACCGACTCAATATGTAATAATTGTATACTTTCACATTTGGAGGTTTACTTCTTCGTATTTAAACTACTATAACTACTGGTTAGCAGTGTCGGCTCATGAACTTTTTGAGTGGTAGAGCCACTTATCATACAATATATATTTACAAATTCAAAGTATAATTGAAAAACAGTGTGTCCTACATTTGTTAAGAAAACTAAACTTTAATTTATAGTTAAATTCGAATTGTTAGTAAAATAGTCATTTTCAGAAGTAAAAAAATGGTGATGTGGCCATCATGTTACTTTTTCCGATTTGAAGGTTTAATAGTTATTTATATTTTTACTTCCAGAGGAAAGTCGCGCACTAGATGTGTCTTACTCTATTTTGTCTGCAATTGTATATCAAATGTTTTGCAGGATCAGATGATACCGACGCTTGAAATGTCAAATTTATGAAAGATGAAAGTGACAGTATTTAAAGTTCTTAAAATCTCAACCGTCAATTTATTCAAAAACTAACGAGATTTCGAAAGAAATCGTCAAAATGTGCCAAATTTAATGCAATTTAAAAGTTGGTTGGATTTTCGCAAAATCAATGTAAAACGTCAAAACTTGTTTTTAAAGTACGAAGATTTTAAATTGCGATTTTGATTTTTTACATTCTAGAATGTAATCAATTTTTTAAGAAGATTACGAATTTTTCTCGTTAAATTAACACAAAATGGAAAAATTGCATTTTTTACATATTTTAATCGCGATTTTGATTTTTGAAATTGCATAACTACTGAATGCATTTTCCGATTGATGATCCAAACGTCAAAATATGGCGTGTTTAGTGTAATTTTAAAACGTATTTCGAAACTTTCTCGTAAAATTAAAACTTTAAAAGTTTGAATATTTTAAAATCGCGATTTTGCTTTTTGAAACTGTATAACTGCTGAACGCATGGTCCGATTTTTATTACTCCAACGTCAAAATGTGTCAAATTTAGTGCAATTAAAAAGTTCGTTAAGAAATATTTTCGTAAAATCAATGCAAAACGTCAAAGTTTCAAGTTTTCTAAATTCGAAGATTTCAAATTTCGATTTTGATTTTTTTTTTAATTGCATTACAGTCAAACGCACCTGACTGATGATTCAAACGTAAAAATATGGCGCATTTACAGTAATTTTAAAACGGATTATAAAATGTTCTCGTAAAATTAACACAAAAAGCAAAAATTGCACTTTTTTTTAAATTTGAATATTTTAAAATCACGATTTTGATTTTTTTAAATTGCATAACTTCAGAACGCGTTGTCCGATTTTGAAGACTCCAATGTCAAAATGTGCTAAATTTGGTGCAATTTTAAAACTTGGTTAGGTAATATTTTCGTCAAATCAACGAAAAATGTCCAAATTTCATGTTTTTAAAGTTTGAAAATTTTAAAATGGGATTTTAATTTTTTTAAATTGCAGACCAGCCAAACCCGTCTGATTTTAATGATTCAAAAGTCAAAATATGGCGTGTTTAGTGTAATTTTAAAACGGATTATAAAACATTATCTTAAAATTAAATCAAAATGCAAAATTTGTACTTTTTTTAAAGTTTGAATATTTTACAATCGCGATTTTGATTTTTTAAATTGCAGCACAGTGAATTGCGTCTGATTTAGATAAACGAAATGTCAAAATATGGCGAATTTAGTGTAATTTAAAAACAAATTATAGAATTTTCTCGTAAAATTGCATTTTTTTAAAGTTTGGATATTTTAAAATCGCGATTTTTTTTTAACAGCCGAACACATCCGATTTTAATAATGCGAACGACAAAATGTAAAAAAAAATGATGCAATTTAAAAGTTGTCCAAGAGATATTTTTGTAAAATCAACGCAAAACGTCAAAATTTCACGGTTTCGAAGTTCGAAAATTTTAAATTATAATTTTGATTTTTTTTATTGCAGAACGGGCAAACGTGATCCATGATTTGATAATTCCAATATCAAAATGTGGTAAATTGAGTGCAATTTAAAAACTTATTAAAAATATTTTCGTTAAATAAACGCAAAACTTCAAAATTTTATGTTTTCAATGTTCGTAGATTTTAAATTGTTATTTTGATTTTTTAATTTCCAAGAAGAGTTCTCTAATTTTGATGATTCAATTGACAACATATGGCAAATTTAGTGTAATTTCGAAAAAGAATACGAATTTGTGCAAAAATTGCACTTTTTTGTACTTTCAATATTCTAAATTCGCGATTTTGATTTTTTAAACTGTCGATGTTGATGATTCTAACGACAAAATGTACCAAATTTAGTGCAATTCAAAACTTGTCAAAGAAATTTTTTTGTAAAATCAAATTTCATGTTTTCGGAGCTATATATTTTGATTTTTTTTAATTACAGAACAGGCAAACGTGACCTCCGATTTGATAACTCAAAAGTCCAAAGGTGGAAAATTTACTGTAATTCTAGAACGGATTATAAAATATGCAAAAATTGCACTTTTTTTAAATCGCGATTTTGATCCTTGAAATTGCATAACTGCCGACGCGTTGTCCGATTTTGATAACTCTAATATCAAAATAATAATAATAGTAATATTTTTTTTTCAACAAGTTAATAATTCCATAAAGGAAACATCATATTTATGTTACAGAATAAATTCAATGTGCACAATTAAGCATTGAAATATAAATGCACTAGTACTATACAAATTAGTAAAATAAATAAAGAACGAAACAATAAAATAAAATTAAAAACAATTAAAATAAAATAGTTCTACAATAATAATAACACAACAATAAATTATTAATAAATTATCCAAGCACAAAATATGAAGAATTTAGTGCAATTTAAAAACTGGTGGAAAAGTGGCGATATTTTCACTTTCATGGTTTATTTTCAATTTAAATCATATTTTAAATGTACATCGAGCGTTTTATAGAATCGGATGAAACTGGCGTTTATAACGTCAAAATTATGAAAAAGGTGAAAATGACAAATTATACTTCAAATCCTAACAGTCAGTTCACTCAAAAACCAAAGAGATTTCGAAAAAAACTTGTTCTTTAACTATTGTAACTATTATTGTTTCATAATTATAAACCAAAAATGAAAAAAAAAAATTCTTTTCTCGAATAAAAATGATTTTATGAAAAATATTTTCAAACAAAAGATGTTCATTTCATTGTTGTGTTCAATATTTCTTTAGATATTGGAAAAAATAAAAAAAACAGTTAAGGTAAACACCCACATCCGGTGTACGAAATTTACCAAAATCTTTTTCATATCCATTGCTCTATTAGTTTTTTGAGATACGGCGCGTACAGACACACACACACAGACACAATTTTTTTTCCAGTAATTGTTGAAATGGCATCTAGCGACCCCAAAACGGATATTTCCGTAAAAAAAATTTTTGAAAAAATTTTCACGTTCACAATACTTTCTCCTACTTCGTAACGAAGAAAGTAAAGAATATCCAGCTCTACTAGAAAATTATCTACTCATGTTTGTCTATTTGAATTTACAAAAGTTGAAATTATTGCAAATAAATGTTAGTTATATGTCGCCGCAAAATATGTCTAATAAGTGAGCGCCATCGCCGCATGCCCGTGAGGTGCCAGGCCTTGTTCAGCACAAAATGCATGTTCAAAGCGCGACCTCTCCGCGCCCCGCCCCGCGCTAGCCGCAATATCCTAACGAAATACCGTGCGCTCGGTGCGCTACGTGGAAGCTGGCACCGTTAACGGCGCGCCGAGGCGTTACATTGGGGAACAAATGCATTGCGATTTTCCTCATTGATTAAAGTTATACAGACGTTGTTTAACATTTAAACAGGCGAAAAAGTGTTTTAAAAAATAGTTAAAAATTCTTGCTGAGCTCAAGTCTACAGGTGGTGCCATGGCTCCTTGGCTCTACATAACGAGCCACCCCTGCTGGTTAGTCTTAGGATCTTGACAGTAAATATATGGTTCATCGCCAGAAATGACCTTGGCCATCATGTCTGTTGCATATCTATTCCTGGATGTAGGTTGTTTATTTCTTCCTTATCAAAAACTTCTGATAAAAGATTATTTATATCGGAGTTGAGTTAGTGGAAAAAGCAGGAGAGTTCATCAATCACCACGTTAGTTAATTACGAGTATTATTTACCTTTCTTGTTTTTGCTCATCGCTTGGTAGCACCACGCGAAACAATCTAATACACTCTAAGTGACGAAAGTACTACAACCGTTTAAAATAATTTAATTTTTGGGAAGTACTTAAGTAATATATGCTGAATGTTTATATTGGTAACGAATGACAACATGCATTGAAATACCTTTGTTGAAATTGCCTAAAAAACACATCATTTACATATATTAAATCATTAAATGTATTGTATGTTTACTTTCTCCGTTACGAAGTACGAGAAAGTATTGCTATCGTGAAAATGTTTTCAATCTTTTTTAACGGAAATGAGTTTTGAGGTCTCTAGAGGCAATTTCAACAATTTCTGAAGAGAAAATGTTTGTGAGCGCTGTATCTCAAAAACTAATACAGAAATTAAGATGAAATTTGGAACATTTTATTTGGCAATCCGAGGAACTGAAACGCTTTTGGTAGAATTGGAAGTGGGTGTTTGCCCTAACCGTTTTTTGGATTTTTACAATAATTTTTTTAATTTTCTTAATATGCCAAGTATTACAAAAACATTTAAACAAATATTGAAGACAATTGAAATGAACATTTTTTGTGTGAAAATATTTTTCATATCAGTTAAAAAAAATGTATTAATTTTTCTTTTATACTTATGAAACGATTATGGTTACATTAAATTTATTGCAAACATTATCTGCCCTGAAATTCGTTAGGGCAGACAATGCCTATCTTTTCAAAAAAACGTTAGACCGGATCAAGGGTGCTAACGTTATCAAACTTAACAAATTAAAATTAAAATCAGGTAACAATAAATTTTTCTCATCTAATGCTAAGTGGTTCCGAAATCTCAGCTCTACTGAGATTCCGGAGAAGATATCCGATTTTCTTTCAGTAGGCCCCAAATCCTCAAAATATCTGGATTTGTATCAAGCATTTATTTTAATGAATTGGAGATCCTCGGCGAAGAGAATTGGTTATGTACTAGTGACTGAAGCTTGATAATATTGTTTCTCAAGTGGAGATAGACATCATAGTAAATAAGCAGCACTAGATCTTAAAATCTTCTCACGAAGTTCTTCCATTATCGAAAGCCATATACGTCCAACGGATGTATTTGGCCCATCGAGCTCTTTGTCATCACCAGATGAACAAATTCCTCATGTTCAGGCACAACACTCAAAACGATTCTCTCACACTGATCACCCTAAGAATCTAACAGTAATATTGATTTTTCTTTTACCAGATTTTGATGCCGTCGTAAAAACATTTAGGACTTGAGAAAGAGAGACAGCATTAGATCCTGTTAATTTTTTAGGAAGCATTTAATGCGATATTGATTAATATTCATTGAAAGTTTAGTATCCCCTAGGGGCCAAGAAAGGCAGTTTCTGTTCGCCGAGGTTCTCCAATTTATTGAAATATATCTAATAATAGATATTTTGCAAACTGTTTATGACTTATTTTCCAACTTGTTTTTCACTACATTCTGTCCATTTTGACAGTTTTTGACAGCTGTCAACTATCGGAAAATTCTTCCCACATCATTATTGGTCTGTAACCTTCCTGGATCAGCCAATGAACGGCTATTTCCCGATTTTCATTGCATTTTCCGATACTTGACAGCCGATTTGACAGTTGACAGCTGTCAAAACTCATTTCTGACACCGAAATCGGAATCGGCGACCCCGAAAACCAAAGTGCCATTAGTTTCCCCGTTTCATCTCCTTCCCAAAAATGTGCCCCTCAAAAGGTTAATGAATTTCGTGTGAAATTATCTTTAATTTTTGTTCTAGCCAAAATGTATAATGGGTGAGGTTTCTTACAAAATAACAAATTATTGCAGAATTTGCAGAATTTAAAATGTTGCCATGTAAGCGAAGGGTTTTGAGGTTGTAAACATTGAATCCGTCGCACATTAAATGATCTTTGACTAGTGTTATTATTTGTAATGATTTCTTGTCGAATAAACTAGAAGAGTTTTCATCCTAGTGCCAACAAGGTTTTCAATCAAGTCTCCGTAAAATTTTGAGGATGACTTCTTAGTCTATACAGAAATTATTCAGCTTGCGCAAGTTGCATTTTGCCGCTCTTCTCCATACGCTAGTTATTATTTTTAACTGCTATATCATCTGTACACAAAATGTATCCGAATAAATTAAAATAACTGATTTCTAGGTTAGTAATATGACAGATATTAATTCTACCAAAAATAAAACAGTGCTAAACTTATTGTCAAAATGATTTTTCTTGTTTTTTTTTTTTATTTTAAAAATGACATTTACTGTTTAAAGTTTTCAAATTTAATTTTATAATAATTTTCAACTTAGTCGTGTACATAGAAATAAACGATCTTAAACCAATGTTATTTGTCTAGTAGTACTAGTAATAACATGCAAATTTCTTTTGAAATATTCAATATCCGATGGGACACTAGCCAGGGAAGTAGTTGTTTCAATAAGTTATTTGTTTATAGGCTTAGTAAGACTTAATTTTGCAGTCAGGTTGAATATTCATATATTCAGGTTCGTCTTTATTACATTTATTTAATACATCTGCAACAAGTGAAGTTGTCTCAAGTTTATTTATTCATAGATTGTTTATTTTTGTATTCTCTGCAATTTATGTTAATGTAACAATAACATTTTTAATTTTTTCGAAAATAATAAAAAGTCAAACCACTACTTTAAAGACAACTAAAATGGGCTTATTTAATAATTAACCTTATGGTGGCAGCGCCGGGAGCTCCAAATTGTCGCCATAGAAGTTGAAATTGCGAATTCAAAAAAAAATCATGTTCACAATAAAAAAACACTTTTTAGTTTTTCTGGTGTTATCGGTAACGCTTTTGCCAATTTCTTCAGGTGACAGATTTGTATATCGTTTTTGTCCATTCATGTTTGTTGGGTCTTTGATGCCTACGATACGGCCGCGCGTAATATTATTTTATTTGTTGTTACGTGAAATGCAATTCATGCCTATATCTAGTGGCGGATCCAGCTGTAGAGCACAGGGGCACGTACCCTCCTATCGAGTTTTGAAAAAACAAAATCTAAACCGATTCGAAGAGTTAATGTGGTGGATAAAATTCTTAAGGAACACATAAGTGTTCGGACATAAGTAAATCAACCCAAAATAAAATAATAAAAGGCTGTGGAGAGATTGTAAGAAGAAAAATTATATCAACTTTTATTCCGCGTTCGATATTTCAACCCAGAAAAATTAAGAACGAGTTCTTGGATTCATAAAAATTACCAGTTTGACCGGGGAAACTTTAGGAAAAACTATAGTAAATTTATTGAAAGCTGAAAATTGATATATTACGTTTTTTCGCGGACAAGGATATAAGAGACGTTAAAGAAATTCAAGCAAATATTTTAGTTATTTAGCCTCTTGCTTTCTATAAACATTAAGCCAATCGTAGACTAAATCCAGTTTTAAATAAGGCTAGTACTGTGCCCATTATACGACATACGGTTGACATAGTTACAGCCCTTCATAATTTTTTTAATGGCGGCCCCCGTAAGCTAGAAAATTGCAGAACTTTTAACCATATAAAAGGCGATAAAAGCTAAAATGAACTTATTGTATAGAACGACGGTATCCTACATTTTTAGATATATTACCTGCAGTAGTATGTGCACTGGATGAGCTAAGTAGGAGCTATTCCCATACTGCTAGCAAAGCTCTTTCCTTATCTGCAGAGTTTCTGTTGAGCTAGAAAATGTTGATGAAGTTTTCAGCTTTGAAGATAGTTATGGCATCCCAACATTAGTTATAGTAGTTATAGGTGAAAGATTTTTCGGGGATCGAGAAGTATAGGCTCGGGTTGTTGTATACATCTGACATTATTCATTTGTTCATTTATTCACCCAAAAATTTGTACATATAGGTAAATCCACAAAAAATTTACAGGATACCCATTTTTTTTTCGCAAAAAAACTGCCCGTGCCGGCCTTGGACCCGATGAAAATTGAAGTTTGGACGTTCAGGAACGTCAGAAATATAAGGAACAAGAAAAAAATGGGAGGTGTTTTTGAGATTTTTCAAATTTTTCAAAATCTCTTGAGAAAAATTGATTTTTGGGTTTAATTGCCTGGTTTACATGTAATGAGGGGGTTTTCGGGGTAAAACAGTTTGATTAATTGCTTTAAATCATTAACAAATAAACTACTTAACAACAACAAATAGCCGCTGGCTTTTCAACACTGATAAAAAGATACTTTCAACTTATAATCAACCTTTTGAAATTCTGTGCTTCCGTTTAGGCCTATTCCTATCTGACACGAGATCTTTTTTCATTTCACTTTTTGCATTTATCATTGTGCTCTTGTCCATACCTCGATGTATGCAGTTACTTTGCGAGCATTCTGAGCAAGAGAGAGAACGAAAGAATAAATGATCACTTTGCATACCACACTACTTGATGTACAATAGAACTCTGTGGGACAGATTTCAAGTTTTCAGGTAACAGTGCATCAATAAGAAGCATGTCCTCCTCCTTTACAAACACCGCTGATACTTTAGGGTTTTCTTCATTGATTGATCTTCAGCACATAAAACATTGCCCCCACAACGAACGACGCGATCACACAAAGCTTTCACAGAATCGCCGATGCCATCAGCAGCACTCTTGCCATGGGCAGCAGCAGTGAAATTCCAGGTAGTATTATTCCAATTTAACTGCTCAGAAAAATTGCGGAACAAAAAAAATTTTGATTTGTTCTTATACTCAGTAACTGGACCGTCACTTTGAATATGTACAGTTTTAATATTTTTAATAATCGTGGTAACTATTTTCAAAATTGATAATAAATGCGCCCATACAGCAGCAGCATCGTGTCTCAAGTTATCAGAAACAGATACAAGCGACTTGAATCTCAATTTATTCTCTTTATCCTTGTAGTAGAAACCTCCTGTTTGCAATGAGATTTGTCTTTTCGATGCGCCGAAGTGCGCACTATGAATTTCTTCATTATATTTTGCAATATAATTTTGTGAAAAGCAATAACAAGATAAATTTCATTAGCGGTCAATGAATTTTGTAATAACCTTAGCTGTTGGAATTGCTGATCAGTAATGAAATGATGCAAAAAAACAACAGGTATCGATTCATTGACGCGGGATATCAAATCGCTTAGAGTGCAGATTACTTTTTCACGAGTTGTTGTTATAACGGAATACATTTTATTCTTTGCTCTTGGCCAAGTAAGTAAGTGAGTTCTGTTGACTGTGTATCAACAATTGATCGATCCCGGCAATCAAAACACTCTCTTCTCATGCACTTTTCCGACATTGAATTGCAACAAAGGTCAGCGATAAATTGCTCTATGGAGTTATTTTTGATAATTTTCCAAATTCTCAGCCGGTCGAGAAGAAGTTGGATGTTCGTATATACACGACAGAGACAAGTGTCTCGTGCACTCATACTCCTCTTTATCACCCAAAACGGCTTCAATCGATAGATCAGTGTTCTTGAAATACTATTTTCTGTGGTCTTATTGAACTTCTTCTGTAGATTATCTACAGTATCTGTTAAATACCGTTTGCGATGTTTAATTTTGCCCTCAGTTATCGTATCACGGATTCCCGGGGCCATTACAGAATTGTCATCACGAAGGTAGAAATCAATAATCAATTGATGTGTTTTCTTGAGCTTTTTTGACTTTTTGTCGAGCTGAAGGTTTTGGTTTTTCTTCTCATAATATCTACTGACGGAGTAATATTTTTTTTCGAATTTTCTTCAAATTCACATCACTTGAAAATATTATACTAAAAATTTATTTTTCCTTGTGAGTTTCAGTAGCCGACATAGCTATACGAATCGAGGCCAGAAACTTCTCAAAATATTTCACCTGCCCACGAAGTGTTGCAATTAGTTTCCTTGAATTCTGCAGCATCACATTCTTCTTTTTAAGCATTTCCACGTGATTGTTTTTCCACTCTTTAGATTGTTTCTGTTGCTTTTTAAGTACTTCAAGTTCTTCTTTTAAAGCCTTATTTTCTTTCCGTGACCGCATTTCTGTTGCCCGAGACTCTTGTGGCACTTGCGTATGCTCTTCACACGTTTGCAGAGATTGCCCAAAAGATGAACTCCGTAGAAGATGTGCATCGACTGTGACGATTTCCAGATCTTCCAGCGGAGTAAGCTGCGCAGAATTGGTCCTAGAAGTGCACATTGTACCATGATTTCATCGGGTCACAAAGTTTGCTCCTAGATTGCATTGAACTACTTACCCAAGTTGGGCGACTTTCTTTGCTTTACTATCCAATAGTCGTTGTCGGCTTTTTTTTCCTTGTCATGTTGCCTCTTACTTTTTTTGATGTGGGAACATCGACTTGGGTCTGACAGTCGAGATGATGCTTTATTATTCATTCACGAAATGCGGGGAAACATACTTTGCAACTTATATTAACGTGCTCGAACTTCGATTGAAAGATAAAAGTCGTCAATAAAATAACAGAACAGTTGCCATGGGGATGGATCCACGTGTGATGAAAGATTTAAAGTAATTAATCAAGCTGTTGTACCCCGAAAAAAACCCTCATTACATGTAAACCAGGTGATTAAACCCAAAAATCAATTTTTCTCAAGATCAATCAATCAATTTGAAAAATCTCAAAAACACCTCCCATTTTTTTCTTGTTCCTTATTTTTCTGACGTTCCTGAACGTCCAAACTTCAATTTTCATCGGGTCCAAGGCCGGCAAGGGCAGTTTTTTTTTGCGAAAAAAAAAATGGGTATCCTGTAAATTTTTTGTGAATTTACCCATATCTATATAGAAGCCGCCTTGAGCTGGCCATATGGGCTACGTTCCCGGGGCCAAAAAAAAATTCTTTACAATAGACTCCCTTAATTAAAAACTGAAACTATTCACACGGCACATCGCAGAAGCCAATATTGTACATTTTGAATGTTACGCGAAGGACCAATTAAAAAGAAACAAATGTATAAATTGGTAGCAGAGTTTGAAAATCGTATCAGAAATCTAACTGAGAATTCAGTGCTGCTGCGTATAGCTAAGAACCCAAGTTTGAAGACATGACTGCAAATTTTCTAATAAAACTTATTGAAAACCATCGAATACATTTCAAGATGAGTACGAAAGTTATCGCTCAAATTGAACAGTTTTTTTAAGTTTTTTAGCGAGCTACGAAAATTTACACGGCGGATTTTTGATGTTTGGGTTGAATTATTTGTATAATTAGTCGTTTTCTACAGTTGCAGGAAATACAACGTTTAGAAGGGTCTTCATTAATTGATGATCGTTTACATAGGTAAATTTGAGACCTCACTTGTTGCAGAAGAATTAAATAAATTCGATAAAGACGAAAGTAGCCTGAATATATGAATATTCAACCTGTTCGTAACTGCAAAATTACGTCTTATTAGGACTACTAACAAATTGAAACAACTACTTCCCTGGCTAGTGCCACGCTGGATATTGAATGATACGAAAGAAATTTGCATGTTATTACTAGTACTACTAGATAAATAACATTGGTTTAAGATCGTTTATTTCTACCCATGGGACTAACTGGAAAATTAAACTAAATTGAATATGAAAACTTTAAACTATAAAACTGAACCATAAAATATGTAAAAATAAGTAAATAGCCATTTGCAGACGTGTTTCGAGATTTATCTCTCATCAGTGAAGCTTCGCATTTGAATTGAATGTTAAAGCATAAAATACACTTACGTGAACCTGAACAACTCGTGAACAACTGAGGAGATTATGGAACGTTTGAACCAGTTTTATACCTGAACGGTAGGTGATTAGTGAAAGTACAGGTGTGAAGAAAAAAAATGATCTTGTTTACGGTTGGAAAACCGACTGACGATTTAAATATTAAATAAATTTGAGACAACTTCACTTGTTGCAGAAGCAATAAATAAATTCGATAAAGACGAAAGTACCATTCAATATCCGGCGTGGCACTAGCCACTGTCGTAGTTGTTTCAATGAGTTATTTGGTAGTAGTCCTAATAAGACTTAATTTCGCAAAGTTACGAACAGGTTGAATATTCATACACTCGGCGTCAAAAATAAGCGCCACTCGAAAAATCGCGAAAAAACTCGATTTTTCAAACCGTCGTAACTTGGTTCAATTTGGTCGAAAATCGATGAATCTTTCAGTTTGGGAAAGATTCAAGTTTTATCTTTAAGAATGTGTAGTTAATTTTGACCCCAAGTCCAACCCACCTCCCGTAACAACGCGATGGAAAAGAAATGTTTTTTATGTAAAAAATTGTCCAATTTTGACAAGCTGTACCGTGCGCAAAAAAAATCGGCGGGAAATTTCACCACAACGGCAGAAAAATTTAATCAATTTTCTTCAAATGCCTTAAAAGTTTGAGTCGTTTCGATGATTTGGAGCAAAGTTATGAATTTTTGAAAAAAAATGACATTTTTCACTTGTCTTTTGTTTGAAATTTCAATTAAAAAATGAACAAATTTTCTCACCCTGTCGAAAACCTTTTTTGCACAAGGGGTGACAGAAAGTGGAATGAAACTTCTGCTTTTCAGATCGTAAAGAATCATCGGCTTCTGAGCAAAATTGACCGAGTTATGACCGAAATGGAATTTTTACAAGTTGTAAAAATTTAACATTTTTTGTCAATCCAAAACACTTTTTGTAGGGGTTTTCAGGGGGTCGCGAAAGTCAAAAACTTCTTAGATCGCAAAATTCCATCGAGTTTCGTGCGAAATTCGCCTAGTTATGGCCAAAAAGGCGCAAAATGTATTTTTTTTTCAAAACTGCATTTCTTCGCGCCAAATCATCGCACCGACTTGAATTTTGGAGTAAATTGGAGGAAAATGATTGTACTTTATTGCTATGCTGACCGATTGAGTCCACGATTTTTTTTTGCACACGGTACAAGAAACCAAATTTGCACATTTAAACTTCAAAAACATTTTTTTTCCTTGAAGGGGTGGCAGGGGGTAGAATCGTTTTATCAACAAAACAATTCACATGACGTTGAAGAAAAAAATTGAAACTGTTCAGACTGCAAAAGTTCATCGATTTTGGTGCAAAATTACTTATGGCCAAAAAAGTGAAAAATGTCATTTTTTTTCAAAAATTCATAACGTTGCTCCAAATCATCGAAACGACTCGAATTTTTGAGGCATTTGAAGGAAATTGATTAAATTTTTCTGCCATTGTAATAAAATTTCCCGCTGAATTTTTTTGCGCACGGTACAGCTTGTCAATTTTTTTACATAAAAAACATTTTTTTTCATCGCGTTGTTACGGGGGGTGGGTTGGACTTCAAAATCAACTACACATTCTTAAAGATAAAACTAGAATCTTTCCCAAACTGAAAGATTAATCGATTTTCGACCAAATTAAACCAAGTTACGACGGTTTGAAAAATCGAGTTTTTTCGCGATTTTTCGAGTGGCGCTTTTTTTTGACGCCGAGTGTATTCAGGCTACTTTCGTCTTTATAGAATTTACATAGGCTTTTAATAATATCAATTAGCCATCACATTAGTTTATTACTATTATTTTTTTTTAATAATGATTATACCATTTATATGTATATTTTTTTCTTTTATCATAGTTTGTAACATTTCTTATTTTCCTAAAAATAAAACACTTTTCATTTTTTTTTACTTTCTCCGTTACGAACATGGTAAAGTATTGCGATCGTGAAAATGTTTTCAATTTTTCTTTAACGAAAATATCCGTTTTAAGGCGATTTTTAGAAGAAAAATTGTGTGTGTGTGTGTATATCTGACCGGGCGCTCTGTATCTCAGAGATAAAAAAACTTATAGGAATTAATATGAAACTTATACGCCTTATTTGATAATCCGAACAACTGAAAATCTACTCAGTTCTTCGGATTAGCTAATAAGGCCTATGTTCAAAATTTCATCTAAATTCCTGTAAGTTTTTGATTTCGTACACCGGTCTTTTAATCTTTTAAATAAAAAAGAAATTAACATATTGGCACCGATGCCAACTTTGTAATGTTTGCGCCTAGTTTTGAATTCTTTAAAACTAGATTACGTCGTGTAAAACTATTGAATGTCATTCGTTAATTTTAATTTTGCAATCCTTTTAATCTGTTCAATTATTATTATTATTATTATTTTATTATATAAGCGTCTAAAGTAATCGCCACACAAAGATTACAAAAATTTCAATTTTCTATTATTTTGTTATGTAACATGTTTTCTATTTGTAAATGTTATCTATTGTAAAGGTGATTCCGTAAATAAATAAATAAATAAAAAAATATTGTTTAAAAATATTTTTCATAAAAAAATTATTATTTAAAAAAAAATTGAATGAAAATTATGAAATGCTAATAATTACATCAAATTTATATTGATAATTTCAAAGAATGCCGCAATGAACAACTTTCCTTTTTGACTAAACAGACTTAAAATTTTTTATAATTTTTAATTTTTCACAATTTTGACGTATACCAGTCGCAAAATATCGTGACACATTGCCCAGTAAACAATTTAAATTTCAACAGAGGGGAGGCCGGAAACTCATAACTATTCAGTGAGCGCCGCGTGAACATAATGTAAATATAGACACAGAATCGGTCACAAAGTGATCATTCATCTTCAGTTCGGTGATGCGGCTACGCGTAGAGTTATTATCGCGTTCTCAAAAGTTACCCCCAGGTGTCACGACATTTTGGGATAGCTCTATCATCCGATCCTACAAAACGCTCAATGTATACTTAAAATATCTATTAGATTGCAAATAAACCATGAAAGTATATAAATTATTATTATACACAACTTTGCAAATTATTCGATTTTTGTTTCAAATTATATTTATAGACAAAACATGTTTTTACCCAAGGTGGGGTTATCAATTATCATAATTTACATGAATGGTCAGCTAAAAACTCGTATGGAGTGAATATTATATATTATTAATTTAGATTTTCTATCAACATCAGGGATGGTATAAAAAGCGATTGTTTAATTATACTATTTAGTTTTTGATCGGATGAAGAATATTATATAAAACTTTTTGCAAGAAAATTTCAGCTACTAAAGGTTATCTAAATATTATGAGTAAAATACACTTTTTGCATAATGGATCGTTTGTCTTTCAAAGTTTGTTTTAATCAGAAAGGATTTTACACTGAAAATCAAGTTGATAATACATACATTTTAGTTTGTCAAGCACAATTTCACCATCTTCTTTAATCAAGTAAAACACAGCTACATGTATTATTAACATGTTCTTTACTGATTTATTTAAGCATTACAATTGTTGAGTTATATTGTATGCAAATGCTCATTTCTTGTCCGATGGCATGATTGGCACTTGGCGGAGGATGGCGATATTCCTCGAGTGTTGTTGGTAGTAATCGTGTCTACTCAATTTAACGTTTAATTGTTTTACTGATTTAATCCTTTAACTACCGCAGTTGTCGATAAGCGACTCGACGGAAAATCTCTGAAACGCCGATGTCACCAATGCGCGAATAAATAGGTTATTTTACTATATTTAAACTGCAGCAGTTTCTATTTAAATGTAAACAAAAATTTAGACAAAAACTTCCCTATCGGGGATAATAATAATAATAAGTAAATTTATTTTTAACAGAAAAATTCATAATTTAAAATAATAGTATACATGTTGTGCAACTTAAAAATAGTATATTATTCATGTGATATTTATGTGATATCGTTACAATGAAGTATACACAAATTGAAATAAATAACGTTGACGGGAATTTATCGGCCGGACTCATTTATGCTCATAACTAAAAATTCATTATTCTGAACGATCTTCTTAAAACTCTTCAGCTAGTTTTATTTATTAATTATCTTTGTATAATTGCATTCTTTGGTTTTATTATTTTGCAAGTTTATCAACCTTCATATTGTAATATAAAATATAAAAGAAAAGTGTTCTAACATGGAGCAACAGGCAGCAACTTCTCGTGCCCCAAAAAATGCAGGAGAAAAGGAAGTTCATCTGATAGATACCGAAAGTTTAGTGAAAGTGGTGATAAGCAAATGAAGAAAGTGATTATGTTTTGTGGGTGATATATTATAGAGAAATTGCGATATTTTCAGGAATAAACAATACAATTTTAATGAATAAAATTCTGCAACTTTAAAAAGGGTGATTATTTCAGAAGATATTTTACCAAGAGTTCATATCTAAAATTGTAAGAGAAACAAAGTATTCCAATTTTGTGCAGAAAATTTCAACATGCAATCACAGCCAAAACTAAAGCATGGATTAATACGTCATTTGATAAAATGTATACATATTTTGCACTTGAATTTTTGATGACACGTGAAAAATATACCATAGCAGACTAGGGGCGACTCGTTATATAGAGGCAAGAATTTTTAATTCATTCTTAAAACATTTTTTCACCAGTCACTTTGATCCAGGAAGATAAATCGTATTTTCTTTCTTCAAAGAAGGAGGGGGTGGGGTATATTGTATAAGTGGCTCTACCATCAACATGTTCCATGAGACGCCACTGCTTATAACTGTTCGTTGTTAAACATGCATTTTTTAATTGCGTTCAAAATTGAGCACTTTCTAAAATAAATAAAGAGTATTAAAAATTATTTAAAAATTCTGAAATAATTCTATACAACTCCTTAATTATCATGTTATGAGAATATAATCAACTTCTTAAATTCCAATAATTTTTTACT
Organism: Ocypus olens; assembly: GCA_910593695.2. Lineage (NCBI taxonomy): Eukaryota > Metazoa > Arthropoda > Insecta > Coleoptera > Staphylinidae > Ocypus > Ocypus olens. The sequence goes on from OU343057.1 coordinate 18,784,457, forward strand.
GGGTTATAACTGTTCGTAGTTAAACGTGCATTTTTTTAATTGCGTTCAAAATTGAGCATTTTCTAAAATAAATAAAAAGTATTAAAAATTGTTTAAAAATTCTGAAATAATTCTGTACAACTCCTTAGTTATCATATTTTGAGAGTATAATCAACTTCCTAAATTCCAATAATTTTTTACTGGGTTATAACTGTTCGTAGTTAAACATGCATTTTTTAATTGCGCTCAAAATTGAGCATTTTCTAAAATAAATAAAAAATAGTAGAAATTGTTTAAAAATTTTGAAATAATTCCACTCAACTCCTACATTATTATATTTTAAGAATATAATCAACTACTTAATTTCCAACATTTTTTTAATGGGTAATAACTGTTCGTTGTTAAACATGCATTTTTTAATTGCGTTCAAAATCGAGTATTTTTAAAACAAATAAAAAATAGTAGAACTTGTTTAAAAATTCGGAAATATTTCCACACAACTCCCAAATCATTATATTTTAAGAATATAATCAACTTCTTAAGATACTCGTAAAGTCTATAATTAGGAGTGTTTCTAATGTTCTCCATCTTATCTCGACCTCCGTGTTAAAATGCGACCAGTTTTTAATCTGCCCCGGGCGATTGAAAATTATCAAAATATTCGTATTTTTTTTCTCCGCTCGGAACGACATTCAATTCTTATCACCAATCCACGGCTCACCTGTTGATATCAATTCAGTTTGTTGATCGCGGCCGCGGAAGAAGTTTGTTCTGGTTCGGAATTTTGATTTTTCAAAAGTTTTAGTGCCCGTTGTGTTGTGATACATCTTCAGGATTTGTGTGTGTTGGTGTTTGTGTTTTCCGCTCCACCCCGCCCCAACAATCCGTGAGAGAAGCAAAGAATCATCATCTAGCTTACATCTTAACCGCCAAAACGCCTCGAAAGGTTTTTCCTTTTTCGTAAGTTTTGATTTTCTTGTATTTCTTGTTTTCGCCGATAGTGAAATAAAGTATTGTTTCAGTGGCTTTAGACAATTTCAACTGTCTGGCAATTGCGTTTAAAATTGAGCATTTTCTAAAATAAATAAAAAATAGTAGAAATTGTTTAAAAATTCTGAAATAATTCCATACAACTCCCAAATTATTATATTTTGAGAGTCTAATCAACTTCTTAAATTGCAATAATTTTTTAATGGGTTATAACTGTTCGTAGTTAAACGTGCATTTTTTAATTGCGTTTAAAATTGAGCGTTTTCTAAAATAAATAAAAAGTATTAAAAATTGTTTAAACATTTTGAAATAATTCTATACAATTGCTTAATTATCATATTTTGAGAATATAGTCAACTTCCTAAATTCCAATATTTTTTTACTGGGTTATAACTGTTCGTAGTTAAACATGCATTTTTTAATTGCGTTCAAAATTGAGCATTTTCTAAAATAAATAAAAATTAGTAGAAATTGTTTAAAAATTCTGAAATAATTCCACTCAACTTCCACATTATTATATTTTAAGAATATAATCAACTTCTTATATTCCAACAGTTTTTTAATGGGTAATAACTGTTCGTTGTTAAACATGCATTTTTTAATTGCGTTCAAAATCGAGTATTTTTAAAACAAATAAAAAATAGTAGAACTTGTTTGAAAATTCGGAAATAATTCCACACAACTCCCAAATCATAATATTTTAAGAATATAATCAACTTCTTAAAATACTCGCGAAGTATATAATTAGCATTGTTTCTAATGTTATCCATCTTATCTCGACCTCCGTGTTAAAATTCGACCAGTTTTGAATCTGCCCCGGGCGATTGAATATTATCAAAATATTCGTATTTTTTTTTCTCCGCTCGGAACGACATTCAATTCTTATCACCAATCCACGGCTCACCTGTTGATTTTAATTCAGTTTGTTGATCGCGGCCGCGGAAGACGTTTGTTCTGGTTCGGAATTTTGATTTTTCAAAATTTTTAGTGCCCGTTGTGTTGTGATACATCTTCAGCATTTGTGTGTGTTGGTGTTTGTGTTTTCCGCTCCATTCCGCCCCAACAATCCGTGAGGGAAGCAAAGAATCATCATCTAGGTTACATCTTAACCGCCAAAACGCCTCGAAAGGTTTTTCCTTTTTCGTAAGTTTTGATTTTCTTGTATTTCTTGCTTTCACCGATAGTGAAATAAAGTATTGTTTCAGTGGCTTTAGACAATTTCAAGTGTCCGGCAATTGCGTTTAAAATTGAGCATTTTCTAAAATAAAAAGAAATGGTGATGTGGCCATCATGTTACTTTCTCCGACAAGATAATATCATTTATATTTACGCTTTCATGGTTTATTTTCAATTGAAATCATATTTTAAATGTACATCGAGCGTTGCGTATACTCAGATGAAACTGACGTTTAAAACGTCAAAATTATGAAAGATGGAAAAATTATACTTCAAATTCAAAAACTCGGTTTACACAAAAACTAACGAGATTTCGAAAAAAACTTATTCTTTAGAAGTTGTTCATTTTGGCATTCTCTACAATTATTATTCACATAAATTTGCTGTAACTATTATCGTTTCATAATTATAAACCAAAAATTAAAGAAACATTAATAATTTTATTTCTCGAATAGCAATGATTTTATGAAAAATATTTTCAAGGAAAAGATGTTCGTTTCTTTGTTGTCTTCAATATTAGTTTATATGTTTTTGTGATATTTTTTATATTTAAGAAAATATTGGCAAAAAACAAAAAACAGTTAAGGTAGACACCCACTTCCGGTGTACGAAATTTTACCAAAAGCTTTTCAGTTCTTCGGATTATCAAATAAGACGTATGTTAAAAGTTTCATACCAATTGCTTTATTAGTTTTTGAGATACAGCGCACACAGACAGACACACACACACACACACACACACACACACACACACACACAGACACAAAAAAAAAATTTCCAGAAATTGTTGAAATGGCATCTAGGGACCCCAAAACGGATATTTCCGTAAAAAAAATTTTTGGAAAAAAAATCACGATCACAATACTTTCTCGTACTTCGTAACGGAGAAAGTAAAAAATAGTAGAAATTGTTTAAAAATTCTGAAATAATTCCAAACTCCCAAATTATTATATTTTGAGAGTGTAATCAACTTCTTAAATTCCAATAATTTTTTAATGGGTTATAACTAGTGATGGGCCGATTCGGATAAAAATAATCGGTGACTCCGATTATTGAAATAATCGGTGACTCCGATTATTAAAATAATCGTCGAGTGGCGATTATTTATAATCCGATTCGGACTCGTATTCCGATTCTGAATCGTATTTCGATTCGGAATCGTATTCCGATTCGGATTCGTATGCCGATTCGCATTCGTTTGCCGATTAATATTCGTATTCCGATTCGGATTCGGATGCCGATTCGTATTCGTATTTCGATTCGGATTCGTATTCCGATTCCGAATATTATTCCGATTCAGATTAATATCCGGATTCGGATTTGCGTGGCATATCAACAGTTTGGCACTTCATGGACGGTAGACGCAGTGTTTTTGCGGTACTAGGGCGCATCACGGTCCTTTGGATTTCGTTTTATTGCGTCTTTTCGATGTCGGGTGGATAATAAACGTAGAGAAAAAAGCGGCGCGTTTCTGTTATTTCTGAAGATTTAAGTAATTACAATTCGAAAAAATATATCTCTACTGTTAGAAATAGGATTAGGATTCTCCGTCACGAAGTACGAGATTTAAATATCGAATATGACCGGTAGGGGTACAATTTTCAAGGCTTTTTTTTTGTTTTCTTCGACTCTCCGATTATTTTTTCCGATTTCGTTTATTTTTCCAATTCCGATTATTTTTTTATTTTTCCGATTATCAAGAGATACTCCGATTACGATTATCATCCCATTATTTCCGTCATCCGAATCCAAATATTCCGATTATTAAAATCATCCGATTATCCCATCACTAGTTATAACTGTTCGTTGTTAAGTATGCATTTTTTAATTGCGTTCAAAATTGAGCATTTTCTAAAATATATAAAAAATAGTAGAAATTGTTTAAAAATTCCGAAATAATTCTATACAACTCAAAAATAATTATATTTTAAGAATATAAGCAACTTGTTAAATTCCAATAATTTTTTAATGGTTTATAACCAGGGGCGGCTCGTTATATAGAGTTAAGTAGTTTCAAGCTCAGCAATAATTTTTAATTATTTCTTAAAACACATTTTCGCCGGTTACTTTGGTTTAGGAAGATAAATCGTTGTTTCTTTCTTTAAAAAAAGGGGAAGGTGGGTATATTGTATAAGTGGCTCTACCATCAACATGTTCCACGAGCCGCCACTGTAGCAGATTACTGGTCAAAATATCCTATGATTGCGCTACCGAGTTTTTTTGTAAAATATTTGACTAGAAACAGATGTTTCTAACCACTACGGATAATAATTATCCATCTAATATAAAAAATTAGAAATCTAGTGCAAAAAACGGAAAAATTTCAGTTTTTTTATTCCTTTCCAAAACATTGTTATTGATGAATCTTTTATTTTATTTAAGGGAAGATTAAGATTCAAACTATATATACTTTCCAAAAGTCATAGGTTTTGAATAAAATTGTTTTTTTTTTATCTGTGACAAACTGGAATAGTCCTAAATGTTTTATTTTACACCTTTTTTTTGCCCGAAAGAAGAGATGATTTTTTCGGTGTATCTGGAATAATTGTAGAAAACTGATGAAAAGATATGAAAATAAAGCGCACTTACTTCATGCAAGTCTAAAATTAGCCATATATTTAGACAACGGTAACACTGGCTTATGTGGCTCAGTAAAGTAGAACAGAAAACAATTTCCCAAAGGAGAATGTTAAAAAAACCCCGTTTTTTTTTACCTAACGCCGCAATGGGAAAAACCTATTTAATATGTATCCGTAACGCCTATACATGATGAAAAGGTATGTTAGACCGCGGAAAAGTCTGAGGAAAACTTTTGAGGTTCTAACAAAGATCAAAAATTCAGGACCGATTATATCGATTTTCTCTGAAACTATCAATGATACAAAAAAATGTTACAGATAAAAGTTGAACGGTTTGGAGGGGAATACAGTAGTTGTATATTGACCTTGGTTTGACCTTGTGACATCTACGCAAGGTCAGGTCTCTCAAAAACTAGTACAAGAATTAACATGAAACTGTGAACGTAAGACTTATTTGATAATTCCAAGAAAAGAAAAGCTTTTGGTAAAATTTCGACACCGGAAGTGGGTGTTTACCTTAACCGTTTTTTGTTTGCTCGCGATATTTTTTTAAATATGAAAAATATTATAAAAATATTTTAACAAATATTAAAGACAACAAAGAAATGAACATCTTTTATTTTAAATTATTTTTTTCTTGAACTTTCATGTTATTTTTCAGATATTTAAATTGAAAATAAACTATGAAAGCGTAAATATAAATGATACCATAAAGTCGGAGAAAGTAACATCATGGCCACATCACCATTTTTTCAACATGCATTCGTATTAAGATGTGTGTGTCTGGCTGTGCGCGCTGTATCTCAAAAACTACTAAATGAATAAATATGAAACTTTGAACATAAGCCCCATTTGATAATCCGTAAAACTAAAAGGATTTTGGTAAAATTTCGTACACCGGAAGTGGGTGTTTACCTTAACCGTTTTTTGTTTTTCTTCGTTAATATTTTAATTATGAAAAATATTGCAAAAACATTTAAACAAATCTTGAAGACAACAAAGAAATTAACATCTTTTATTTAAAAATATTTTTCTTAAAATGTTTGTTTTTTGAAAAAAACATTTTAAATTTTTTTGTCATTTTTGGTTTATACTGAGGAAACGATGATGGTTATATGAGATTTATATTAATTATGATTGTAGAAAATGCCAAAATGAACAACTTATAAAGAATACGTTTTTTCGAAATCTCGTTGGTTTTTGAGTAAACTGACTATTGTTCGATTATTAATTGTTTGAGAACATTTCCAGTTACTCAGCTCTATGCACTTACCTTCATCAAATAATGTCTATAAGGCGACAACTGTCCCTCATCCATCCTTCAAAAATTTGACTCAAAAATGATAATCCAAAAACAACACTCCACCACATTATTAAACTCTTTTACAACCGAAATCGCGCACGGAACTGGTAAATTTCGTCAGGTGCTAACAGCCTTATCATCTCACCTTTGCGCCTGTATTGATATCGCAAAACCGCTTTCTTTCTTCACCTGTTATCAGTGTTTATCAATGCAGCTCCGATTCGAATCAAATTCATTTCAATCTGCATACAAGATAGACAGAGATGCAAATACACATGTTCATTGAAAGTCGGGCAGTTTATCTCCCGGCGAGTCAGTGTAAAGCAACGCGCACACTTATCGGAATCGGACGCAACGAGAAAAATTGCTTAATACAGTTGTAAAGGAGTCAACGCACATTTATCGGTACGGCGTGGAACGGATAAATGTGCGTTGACTCGTTTACAACTGTGTTAAGCAACTTTTGCCGATGCGTGCCGTCCGTCCGATTCCGACAAGTGTGCGCGTAGCTTTAGTGTGCAGATTGTGGAAAATTGAATTAACGCAAATCGATTTTAATTATCAGTTATGAAAATGGACTGTTGGTAAGTGATTAAATGAAATTGGTTTAATTTTATTGAATGCATTTTTCAATTTAGTTTAATATCTCTCAACACAAGTAACGAATAACCATCAGTTCGATGGCCCTTTTACAGATGGTACAGAAGGTTATAGTCAATATAGAATTATGCCTTATACTAAAATATACTAAGAATTCTATTAATTAAGATATTGATAAAGCACGGAATAAATTCACCAAACAATTAACAATTGCTTACATAAAATATTCCTTGGATAGATCGATGTTTATTTATCAAAATACATAATTTAGGGATGGGGATTTTAATGGAATTTTAATCCCGAATGTGTTTTGAATAAATTTGTAACATTTCAAGTCAATGGCAACTGTTTTTATATTTTTTTTCAAGACTCGGAACTTTTGTATGTTCACGCTCCGTTTGAATGAGATTATCTCGAAATTTTGGGATGGGGATTTTTTTTAATACACTCGGCGTCAAAAAAAGCACCACTCGAAAAAACTCGATTTTTCAAACCGTCGTAACTTGGTTCAATTTGGTCGAAAATCGATTAATCTTTCAGTTTGGGAAAGATTCAAGTTTTATCTTTAAGAATGTGTGGTTGATTTTGACCCCAAGTCCAACCCAGCCCCCGTAACAACGCGATGGAAAAAAAATGTTTTTTATGTAAAAAATTGTCCAAATTTGACAAGCTGTACCGTGCGCGAAAAAAATCGGCGGGAAATTTCACCACAATGGAAGAAAATTTTTATCAATTTCCTTCAAATGCCTTAAAAATTCGAGTCGTTTCGATGATTTGGAGCAAAGTTATGAATTAAAAAAAAAAATGACATTTTTCACTTTTTTGGCCATAACTTAACGAGTAATTTTGCACCAAAATCGATGAACTTTTTCAACGTTTTATGAATTGTTTTGCTGCTAAAACGATTCCACCCCCTGCCACCCCCTAAAGTTTAAATGTGCCAATTTGGTTTCTTGTACCGTGTGCAAAAAAAATCGTGGACTCAATCGGTCAGCATGGCAATAAAGTTTAATCATTTTGCTCCAATTTCCTACAAAATTCAAGTCGATGCGATGATTTGGCACGAAGTTATGCAGTTTTGAAAAAAAAAAATACATTTTGCGCCTTTTTGGCCATAACTAGGCGAATTTCGCACGAAACTCTATGGAATTTTGCGATCTAAGAAGTTTTCGACTTTCGTGACCCCCTGAAAATCCCTACAAAAAGTGTTTTGGATTGACAAAAAATGTAAAATTTTTACAACTTGTAAAAATTCCATTTCGGTCATAACTTGGTCAATTTTGCTCAAAAGAAGCCTATGATTCTTTGCGATCTGAAAAACATAAGTTTCATTCTACCCTCTGTCATTTGTTCATTTTAATTGAAATTTCAAACAAAAGACAAGTGAAAAATGTCACTATTTTTAAATTCATAACTTTGCTCGAAATTATCGAAACGACTCGAAGGCATTTTAAGGCATTTGAAGGAAATTGATTATTTTTTTCTACCATTGTGGTGAAATTTCCCGCCGATTTTTTTTTGCGCATGGTACAGCTTGTCAAAGTTGGACAATTTTTTAGAAAAAAAACATTTTTTTCCATCGCGTTGTTACGGGGGGTGGGTTGGACTTGGGCTCAAAATCAACTACGCATTCTTAAAGATAAAACTTGAATCTTTCCCAAACTGAAAGATTAATCGATTTTCGACCAAATTGAACCAAGTTACGACGGTTTGAAAAATCGAGTTTGTTCGCGATTTTTCGAGTGGCGCTTCTTTTTTGACGCCGAGTGTTGTTTTGTAAAGTTTCAAGTGGATGGCAATAAATTAATATTTTATTTGAAATAATTAATACTAATGAAAAAAAAATAGTCTGTGAGGCGATAACCGTTTTGGGGTCCCTAGATTTCAGGTAGAGAAAAAAGTGTCTTTGGGTGTGTGTCTGTTTGTGCTCGCTATATCTCACAAGTCTTATTTGACAATCCCAAGAACTGAATAGCTTTCAGTAAAATTTCGGAAGTTGGTGTTTACCTTAACTATTTTTATTCTTCTTTTCAATTTTATTTCAACAATATAAAGAATTTTTTTTATATCTCTATAGTTTTTGAGTAAACTAACTGATGGTGATAGAGATTATTAGAATTTGAAGTATAATTTGTCATTTTCATCTTTTATAATTTTAACGTTTCAAACGTCACTTACATTAGATCTTTCAATACGCTTGATGTACATTTATAATTTAATTTAAATTGAAAATAAACCATAGTAGTATACTATCAAATCGGACAAAGTAACATGAAGGCCATATCACCATTTTTTTATGCCATCCGCGGTTCGATGAGCTGGTCGATAATTAAAAAAATATTTCTTAACATTTTCACGAATTTTTTGGTAGTTCATATTTGTTAAATATAGTTCCAGAGAGGAACTGCATAAATAAAATTTAAAATTTATAGCGCCCTTTTGTTCATTTTTTTTTGATGCCAGCCACGTTTCAATGGTCTGTTCAATATTTGGTGTTACAAATTGTTCTTACAATTTTCATGTTTTTTTAGCGTTTTTGCATTTGTTGAATAGACTTCCAAAAAGGCACCGCATACATAAAATTTAAAATTCGTAGCGCTCTTTCGGAATTATAATTTTTTTAATGCCAGCCACGGCTCAATAAGCTGCTCTACAAAAAAATATATTTCTTAACAATTTCAGGCATTTTTGACAGTTCATATTCGTTACATATACTTAATAATAAAAATTAAAAATCAGAGCGCCCTTTTGGACCCATGATTTTTTGGTACCAGCAACGGCTCAATGAGCTTGCTCGATATTAAAATAATATATTTCTTAACAATTTCACGTATTTTTGACAGTTCCAATTTGTTCAATTTGTTTGTCCTAAAATTTAATGCATAAATAAAATTAAAAATTCATAGCGTTTTTTTCGACCTATGATTTTTTAAAATGCCAGGCCAGGTTCAATGATCAATTCGATATTTTTAAACCAATTGTTATTAACATTTTTCACGCTTTTTTGCCAGTTTGTAATTGGTAAAAACACGTTTAGAAAGACACTGCGCGAGCGCCCTTTTGAATATATGATTTTTTAATGTCAGCTACGGTTCAATACTACTACTCGGTATTAAAAAAAAACTTTACATTTTCACGTATTTTTAACAGTTAGGATGTGTTCTACATACTTTCAGAAAAGCAGTGAATAGTTTAAATTGAAAATAAATTGTGCCGAAAAAGAGTTATATAATTTTGCATATAAGTGCTATGATCTGCTATTTATCAAAAAATATCTTGTATGTATATTAGTAATTTAAAATATCTAAATAGAATTAATCTTACATTACTTTTGTACTTAAAAAATAATGGTGGATTCGCCGGGAAACCCCGTGGGTGGAAATTAATGGCTAACTTTAGTATTGAACCCATAGTTGATTCTGTGAAATGGGATATTAAAAATATTAGTGCTGCGTGTTGAGGACCCACTGTGTTGGAATCGAAAATAAATTCATTTAAGTACACGGGAGTAATCAATGAAAATATTAATCATTTTAAATAAGAACACTAAATCATAATGATTATAAATTTAATGAACGAGATAGTATAGAAAAGTCCAGAATTGATAATGGGATATTTTTTTTTACGTTAAAAACCGTAAATAGTTATTTATGCAACAACTCACTTTACTTTTTTTCACGAGTAGGAAAGATTGTCACACGAGCCGAAGGCGAGTGCAGCAATTCCTACAAGTGAAAAAAAGTTGCTTTACTCTCGAGTTTCATACAACATTTTTTCTACGTCCGTAACTTTAAATAAATTCGATAAAACCTTAATCAGTTTTTATAAGTAATAATACTTTTTTTAAATGAAGAAAATAATAATCCTCAAGGTTTCTTGATCGGAAACGAATTTATCGGCGGAACTCACGGCGTGTTGCGAAGCGTTCATGACACACTTTGCGCAAACAATTTTATAGTAGCGTTAAAAAATAAATTGCTACGGCACTTTTTTTCACGCAAAAGAGTGAAAAAATGAACCATTATGGCACTTTTTTTCACGCTGTTTGCAGGGTTCAGGAATCACATATTTTATGAACCCAAATTAATGAAAAACACTGTACATTTTATAACGGACGTAGAAAAAAATTATTTTGCACTTTATTTATGTGTTTAATCTAGAATTTTGCAAAGATCATGCACGAGTCGGCCCTTTTCATTTTTTTTTTGCAGTGTGATAGGTGTAATTTGCGCTAGTTTTGATTCAATGTTTGCTTTCAGCTCCCGTAATGTCTAGGGTTAGTTAAGGGGTTATCCTACTGTAACCAGCGTCTAAACAGGCTAAGTTTTGGGACTTTATTTCGGGAAAACGAAAAATGTAATTTGTGTAAATTCTTAAAGTTTTAAATATTTAAGTACGAGTGTGTAAAACTAGTCATCACGAAATAATGAAATTGTCACACGTTATTCTTTTTCGCGTCGACTGATGTTTACCGTGCTCGATCAGTCGGTGTACATGATTACGCAAATATGGTTGGTCTGAAATAAAAAACAAAAATATCCTCATTAACTACATGGCATTAGCTATGGCGTCACGTAGCATTTTCTTTCTTTTCGTCTTAAGATACGAGAAAACAATTCCGGAACTTTTTCGTAGTTCTCGGAACAAAAATACAAGTTATTATTATTAATATATATATTGCAAAACAAAACGTACTGGGAAAAACGTCAGTCGCACATGAACTTGTAGTCCTCTCAACATGTGTACCACATTTCAATTCATTTTATCAATCACAGCCTGAGTTATCGGTGTACACGTTTCTAAAAATATGGTTTCGAGGAAAACGCGTTCAAAGTGCGTTGCCGGTTCGTCCAATTCTTCCTTCGCTGGAAATGCTACAACTCAAGCAATACTTCGGATATCTACATGGAATCTTTTGCATATTATTCTAAACACTTCAAAGAATTTTTAAAAGACAAAAATTATTTTTCGATTTTTTTAACATTTTACAGAAGGATAACCCCTTAATATAGGCTTTTTTCAGGTAGCCCCACGGAAAAAGGCTGAAAACGTCTGATCGATCGCGGCAGCTATCGTCAGCAGTGACGGTTCGCGGGGCTTTTTCTGGTACGGCCGGTGCGGTCACGCAGCCAACCGTCTCTGCAACTGACCCTACCTATTTGTATTACCACCTCTTGTTCCTCGGCCGTACCAGAAAAAAACCCGCGAACCGTCACTGATCGTCAGTCACTATTTTGAGATAACACGATTAAAAAATTGTTCACGCAACAAGTTTATTGTATCACGAGCGGTGTGGGCTGTAGCTCTCTACTAAAGCCATAAATGTTATTGTTGTTGTCCGCTCGCAAGAGTGAAAAGAGGAAGTGCTGAGGCATTATTCTGTACCGATCTGGATCGCCAATAACGTTTGTACTTGCAGCATTTTCAAAGAAGTCCATAAATCCTGCGCGAAGTTATGCCACAACTATTTTTCAAAAATAGCTAGAATCTTCTCTCGGGGACATCATATAAGATATTTTTTTTTAAATTTTAAATTCGAAAGAAATCTCGACCACTACTTAAGGAGAACTAGTCTGATTATTTTCGAATTCGAAATTGCAACGGAAATATCCGTTTCCTCCGAGATGATTCCGATCATTTTTGCGAAATGTCTGTGCACGCTTTATCTATCTATACAGATTTTGAAATGAAATTTTAAACATAATCTGTATTTGATAATCTGAAGAACTGGAGCTTTAGTTTTTTCGCAATATTTATGTAAATATGAAAGGTATTAAAAAAACAAACAAATATTGGAGATAACAAAGAATTAGAAATCTTTTGTTTGTTTTTCATAAACTCCTTGATTATCGAAAACCAATTTAGAAAATTAAACATTTTTCATTTTTGGCGTATGATTTTTGTTGCATCAAATTTACATTAATAATAATTGTGGAGAATATGAACGAATAACTTATAAAGAATAAGGTTTTTTTTTTAATCCCACTAAATTCTGAAAAAAAATAAAATTTATCATAAAAATCCCTTTTATTTAATCAAATTGGAGAAAGTTACATGATGGCCACATTTCTTAATAAATCTGAGAAACGAAAATTGAATGTTTAAAATAATTTCGCAAAACTTAATGCTGGGACTGCAAAATCTGTTACGCCTGTAGTGGGACCGCCTCCCATTGATGTAGTTGGCTTTACAATTAGTGTGGTTATATACGCGATTAATGAATTAAATTGCTATTTGTTTATTATTTTCCCTCAAGGCTTTAAGTGTTTTACTAACGTTGGTGTTTCTATTACTAAGTGCTACCAATTCTGGTGTTAATTATGTAAAATCTATGTCCTGTTAAATAAACACGTCGGATTTACATGTTTTTGTTTACATTCACCATTCTGTTAAACTTGTTTCGATTACTTAAATGTGCGATTGTTGAATGTTTGAACTGCGGTCTGTTAAATATTTGTTGTGCGGGATCACAAAACTGTTCATTGTATCAACCGGCGCATGGTGGGTAGTATTAAAATTTGATTCGCCAGGGTAATTTCATGGTAACTTAAGCTTAAATGCATCAACTAGGTTATATCCCCGGTGGTTTTCCGTACTTTTTGCGGCGGGTAAATCATAAACGTATTAAATTGCTGGCTACGGTATTATTCGCTCGATGCAAACGCGATTTGCTTCGACGAGTTTATCACGGGAAAAAAACCCGACAATTTCTTATCGTAATGAACGAGGTTTTTGCGCGAATAACCCATTTCACTTTTATCGGAGATGGAGACGATTCAATTTTAGTGAAAAAACATCGGGCCAGAAAAATGTCCTCAATTTGTACACAAACTAGGACGGCCGATTAATTGTAATTGTTATTAGTGTACGAGAAGGAGAATATCCTGTGCGGTTGTGTATTTGAAACACCAACTGAAATCTAATCCAATACAGGCTGAAATCCGGTTAATGCGGCCCTTGTAAGCCCACGGTATAAAATAAGGAAATTCCCTTAATTCTTGCACGATATATATATATATATATATATATATATATATATATATATATATATATATATATATATATATATATATCCAATTTAATATTTTCTAGGTCTGATTTTAAGTAAAGCAAATTTGAATTTTAAATCTAATTCATAGATTAAATACCCGGTTTCCGTAAACCCTAATTTTGTCATGACGACTAATGCCGCATTAGTGTTTTTATTCACGGTTTTAAACAAATTAGCATGGAAGAGTATTTTCATGTGTAGCTTTACAAATGTGTGAAACGTGTTCATTTATAGATTAAACAAGGAGAATGTTTTAATGGAGTATAATTATTTAAAAGGAAACAATTTGTTAATTGTATCATTTATTTTTTGTTTTAATTAAGCGAGTTTTGTTAATGGATTGGTTGCACCGGCCGAGGGAGTGGAATCACGTTTCCGGGTGGTTACCGGCCGAAATTCCATGAGATTGGGATTATTGAGTCTGTCGTGAGCAAGCTATAGCGAATAATTAAGATCTAGAAATGTATGAAAATTAATTAGGACTCAAGATCTAGTACTGTTTGTGTGTTGGGTGGTTTAATGGAGATATGTCCTGGTAACTCCCCGCACAACTGCACAAGGGGATGTAATTAAGGAGGCGCTTCTCATTAAGCAGCCGTCAAAAAATCATATGAAGGGGTTAGTAGTGACGAAATGTATACCAAGAGCAGTCGGATAGTAAATAAAACATTGGAATCAATTCCAGGCCTGATTGTTTGGCCCATTTTTATTTATTAATTGCAGCGACAACGCTTTTAATTAATAATTAAACGAGGGTATTAAGATATCGGGAATTTAAATTAATTCGGGAAGCAGGAGCCTGGATGTGGAGTTGGGGGGTTTGTTAAGAGGGTGTTTCGCTTTGATCTTATTGATTAATGAGGCTACGGATTTGGTGAATAAATGAGCGGATTAGTCCGATACGAGTAAGGTCAGTGCTGTTGGTATTTGGCACTTGGCGGGGTTTAGTCCAGTGTGACCTACCGCATGCATACCATATCTCAGAGCATACATTAACTTACTTCACAATTAAAACTCAATTACAACATAAATAGCATTTGATTCGAGGCCTTGCTTTGCCCCATTCATGATAAATTCTCTCGTAATTATTTTATTCCACGTGCTGCTGCGCTTTGCATTTTTTTATGAAGTGTGGGAGATAAAAATAATTTACCGGAAAGATAAATAAATAAATACAGCGGCATCGTTTCAATATGGTGCGGCTAAAACGTGAATATATCTTAGGGAGTAAAGCTTTCCCAGACATTTTAATCTATTGAAATGAAATATAATATACACGCATCCACTCGTTTTTCGCAGTGTTTTATCGCGAGACTACACCAGGATTGTCGCGGAATATTTTGGTTTTATACGCGTTTATACCCCGGTACACTCCTTCACATTTTGATAAACCGTTCCATTGAATACGGCACTAAATAAACACTTCCATGAATATGCCATTGAATGGGATTTCTGTCCTGTTTGCAAAGGCTCTACGCGCATTAACGTTCAAGGGTCATCATTTTTCGTAACAATAAAAATATAAATTAATTTTTATTCTTCTGTGCATATGAAAACAACTTTTATCTGTTTGATGTTAATACAATAGAAACTTTTATATTAAGGGTGCAACCACATGAGAATGGGGACGATTTCCGGGGATTAAAGAAGACACTATTTTACCAAATACATTTAAAGTTTATATTCAACATTGAAAAAGATACAAACTTTTACAAAATATTGACATATATTCGAAATATTAGTCATTTCTCGAGGCTCTGTAGAAAAACGTGCATGAAGAAAAAAACTCAAAATCGACATTAAACTAAATAAGTTTTTCTTTACAATAAACTAGAATTATAAAAAATACCTAATATAAAAATGCTGGTGTTTTAAAAATAAAAGCAAATTTTGCCAAAAACAATACCCGTTTAATAAGTTTAATTTTAATTGTAATCCTAATCCCCTCGTTAGTAAATTCTGCACGAGTCTAGTTTGTAGTTTCACGTAAAATAGTTACACTCCCTGCCCCCCATTTCTGTAAGTATAAAATATAAGTCTTCTGTATCTCATACATTTTATAATGACCTGCAAAGGTCGAATCTATAGTTGTGTCAATATTGTTAATAATACATATTAAAACATTGTGTTTGTCTGTATTATGCAATAAATAAATAGTGGTAAAAAAACGTCGAAAGTTGTTTAATTCAAAGTTACCTGACAATGGACTACCACATAGTAACGGTCGCAACCATCATCTTCATGATACCCGTTTGTTGACATTGTATGTCAGAGCAAATACAAATGCGAAACTCGCTCGGCGAGGGAATGCTGCCGCATGTCGGTGCTTAGTTCGGTCGAAACCCCCTGCCTAAAATACAATTATGACGTAATAAAATTTACAAGCCTAGTTCCCTTCTCGCCCCTAAGTGATCGAGTGACGAATTCCATATCTGTGATTTTTTCATCTTCCAATTTTTGGTGCATCGTCTTCAAAAATTCGAATAACTAAATTTTTTACGTTATTTTGATATTTTTTATATATTTATTAATTGAAGAGTAATTTTATATAAAATTATTGGTAATATTTTAGTATTAATAATTTTATTTCAGTTTCGTATAAAAATCCCAATTTTGCCAAGATATGACCTTGAAACCCTCGAAAAATAAAATTTTATTCTTTTGAACACTAAAAATTATTATAATAATCTGAAAAATATCGCAAAAAGATTAGTTATTCAAATTTTTCAATATGACGCACCAAACATTGAAACAACATTGACGAAATCAAATTTTCGGTCACTTAATCGCTTAGGGGCGAAAAAAGTTAAACTTTCAAAACAAATGTAATACCCTAAATGACCTTCAATGAAAAAATTTAATTAATGTGGTATTTGGAACAAAAATATACAGGGTGACCGGATTTCGTAGGGACAACATGAGCAACTTCTGCATTTGAAGAGATAGAGAGATGGTCGAATTAGCAAAAAGGTGCAGGTTTGAGTACTCATTAAGAATCTACCCCCAAATCCCACTTGTCATGGCCCACTGGTTCGAAATGAAAATAAAAACAAAATCTTCTTATTTCTTTCATTTGCCGTAACTTCTCTACTAAACAAGATACCGAGATGCGGCTTGAACCAATTTGCATGACAATTTAAACACTTGCATTGGCACTTCATAAAACCAATGTTATCTCTGCAAATTTTTAGTAATCTAACAGACGTCTAACGAAATCCGGGCACCCTGTATATAAATTTTTCAGATTTTTATAGTGGTTAAAAAACAAAAACATATTTTTCGAGGGTTTGACAAAAAAAAATGGGGTTGCTTATACGAAACTGAAAAAAAAAAATTAATATAGTCCGTTCTCCGGAATCTGACGGCTGTGGTC
Source organism: Ocypus olens (assembly GCA_910593695.2). Lineage (NCBI taxonomy): Eukaryota > Metazoa > Arthropoda > Insecta > Coleoptera > Staphylinidae > Ocypus > Ocypus olens. Next base: position 18,801,508 of record OU343057.1, read on the forward strand.
GTAAAAGAGGGTCGGAGTTCGGTAAGTAGTGGACGTAATATTTTTTATCTCAAACCAATCTTTGTTGAGAAGTACTGGTGTAAAAGTGCGTATACCAATCGGAGCGAAGGACAGTAATAAATGTATGGGATGCAATTAGACGAACCACCAATACCTTTTCTTTGAGGGTGCGTTGATCCTCAGGGCGGACCGACCGTTTTACGACCTCGGCCGCCACATTCCACCGAATATGCTATACTAAAATACTAATAATATTTTTACATAAAATGGCTGCTCAATTGTTGATAAATATATAAAAAATATCAAAATATCGTAAAAATATTAGTTATTCGAATTTTTGAAGATGTCGCACCAAACGTTGGAAGATGAAAAAAGTCACATAGATGGTATTTATTGATAGCAATCATATGACGAAGTACAATTTTAAACTAGTGGGCAAATTTTCTTTTTTTTATTTTCAAACATTTTTTTAATATTATAATGTTTGAAAATAAAAAAAATTTATTTATTTTTGTGACTTAAGTTTCGGTAATTTCGAAATTACCGAAACTTAAGTCACAAAAATAAATATATAAGTTATACAAAACAAAGTTAAAAGTGTTTTATTATAATATTTAAAATGTATAACGAAGTAGAAGCCTCCAGCATAAACAATATTTTTTTAATACTCTAAATAACGTTCAATGACCTTGAAAAATTCACCTAATTTGGTATTTGAGTCAATAATATATGTGATTTTTTCAGATTTTTTAAATAATTTTTTTAGTGGTTAAAAAAATATATTTTTTGAAAAAATCTTATTTTGGGGCTTCCCGGGTCATATCGGGGGTTTTTTGATATACGGCTTACGACTACTTCGGTTAAGGTTACAACTAATGATATTTTCATATTTATTTAAAAATCCGTGTCGGGTGGCATTTTGATTATCTTATATCGGGATACCCTTTTATTACCTCATAATTGTATTTTAAGCAGGGACTGGTTTCGACCGAACTAAGCACCGACATGCGGCAGCAATCCCTCGCCGAGCGGGTTTCGCATTTGTATTTTCTCTGACTGTACTGAGTATGCCCATCAAATTTGAAGTTGATTCATTAATTTGTTCGCGAGTTATGACTGCAGAAAGTTTCTAAAATGTCGAGAAAAAACGCGTTAAAAGTTGTGACTTCTTATCATTGCAGCTATTCTACTATTCCAGGCTTCCTCTTGCTCCAAAGATCTTACTGGGCCGCTGCAGGTATCGAAGCAGGGCGAAGCCTTTTTTGAAACATCCTGGTGATGTTTTTCTGTTTGCCTAATGTCTCGTTGCCCAACATAAGCTTTTGCAGGGCCCAGTAATCACTCCTATTATTTCAAATAGTTCCAACATTGATTGGAAACCTTTATTAAAAATACCAACAGCAAAAAAAATGTTTTTTTCTACGTCCCTTAAAAAATGTATAGTTTTTTTCATTAATTTGCGTTCATAAAATATGTGTTTTCTGAAGCCTTCCGGAAGCGTGAAAAAAGTGCCATAACGGTTCATTTTTTCACACTTTTGCGTGAAAAAAAGTGCCGTAGCGGTTCATTTTTTAACGCAACTAAAACATCGTTTGCGCAAAGTGTGTCATGAACGCTTCGCAACACGCCGCGAGTTCTGCCGGTAAATGTCAAACATTTGTTTCCGATCAAGTAAACTTGATGATTATTATTATTTTCTTCATTTAAAAGTATTATTACTTATAAAAATTGATTAAAGTTTTATCGAATTTATTTAAAGTTACGGACGTAGAAAAATTTTTGTATGAAACTCGAGAGTAAAGCAACTTCTTTTCACTTGTAGGAAATTGCCGCACTTGCCTGCAGCTCGTGCGGCAATCTTTCCTACTCGTGAAAAAAAGTATTACTTTACTCACTTGTTGCATAAATAACTATTAAACCACTGTGTAAGTACGACAACAAGCCATTATAATTTTTGTTATTATTTTGAGTATTACTACCCTTACACCCGTCTAATAATGAATCTGTATAAATTGGCTCTAAAACTGCTTGAACCTGTGGATACAGAAGGAGATAATCATGCTTAAATTTCGTCATGTTGAGTAGCTGCGCAGACGATTCCTGCCGTCAAAAATATTTCTGATCCGACCAGTGGCGTAACTTCAAATTGAGGGCCCTGAGGCGAACCTATATTTTGAGGCCCTTTTCATGACCCAGGGATCTGTAAAAGCCTCATAACCTATTTGCTATTTGAGATATCGACTTCTAGTTTTCTTGAACTGGTACCCACACTTATTCTACATATTTTAAAAATATGTATGTTTTTGTACAGGCTGTCCCAATATAAATAACAGAACAAAGTTATGTTTTTTTTAATGGAACACCCTATATTTTATACTTTATTTCCAACCCTTTTGAGAAGCTGATAAAAATAGTATAAGATAGTATGGGTCTATTATGGACGGTTGGTTAGTTATGGGCAAATTTGTGGCAAAAACATGTACACATTGAAAACATTGCAGAAGCATTCCTAGCAAAGATAGCATCATTATTCATACACTAGAAAATTTTCCACATCGGTTTTGGTTCTCTTTTATTCATAGTGCTATACAGGGTTTCAACATACGCAAAACAATGGATTTTTTTTTTCAAATGGAACACCCTATATAAGTTGCCACCAATCTATGGAATTTTTAATAAGCTTTCCAATGGTATACAGTTTGTATAACAAAATATTAAGAATTCTTGAGATTTATCAATAGAAACATTTGTTTTGTCACCTTCTGCTGATTTTTGAATTTTCAGCCAAAATTATCAATTTTCAGGAAAAAGAGAGACCAAAGTTGTAAAGCGAAAAATTTTCGATCAACATAGGTTTTTCAACTTTTAAGATAATGCGTGCATTGCCCGCCAGAGCGCGCAACATCGTGACCGTATATGCATTTTAGCGTTTTCTTCTCAATTTTTTTATTAATAAATTGCACTATACTTTTTTTTTTTCCGCACCCTCTAGCGGAAAAACGGGAAATTATAGGGAAATTAAAATGGCCCATATCGATTGAAAATGTTCCGCTCTACAACTCTTAATAGAAGCAATTTTTGCCAAAAATACATAGTTTGCCCTAAAAATGTAAATTGAAAATGTATATATCAATTTTTGCGTTTTCAATGGTTTTTTGCATTTTTAGCGAAAACTATGCATTTTGGGCAAAAATTGCTTCTTTTAAGAGTTGTAGAGCGGAATATTTTCAATCGATGTAGGTCATTTAAATAATTCTATAATGACCCATTTTTCTGCTAGAGGACGTGAAAAATAAAGTATAGTGCAATTAATTAACAAAAAATTTGAGAAAAACGCTAAAATGCATATACGGTTACAATTTGCGCACTCTGGCGGGCAATGCACGCATTATTATAAAAGTCGAAAGACTTATATCGATCGAAAATTTTCCGCTCTACAACTTTGGTCTCTTATTATTGTTTCAGAAAATGCATAGTTTTGGCTGAAAATCCAAAAATGAGCAGGAGGTGACAAAAGAAAAATATTTTTATGGATAAATCTTAAGAATTCTTAATGTTTCATTATACAAATTGTACATCATTGGAAAGCTTATTAAAAATTCCATGCATTAGTGGCAAGATATATAGGGTGTTCCATTTGAAAAAAAATAGTTATCCATTATTTTGCGTATGTTAACACCCTGTATAGCAGTATGAACAAAATAGAACCAAAGCCGATTTGTATTATTCTTCATGATGTGGAAAATTCTTTAGTGTATAAAAAACGACGCTAGCATTGCTAGGAGCGCTTCTGTAACTTTTTCAATGTCTCCTTGTTTTTGCCACAAATTAGCCCATAACTAACCAATCGTCCATAATAGACCCATACTATCTTATACTATTTTTATCAGCTTCTTAAGAGGGTTGAAAATAAAGTATAAAATATAGGGTGTTTCATCTAAAAAAACATAACTTTGGTCTGTTATGTAGATTGGGACACCCTGTACAAAAACATACATAATTTTAAAATATGTAGAATAAGTATCGGTACCAGTTCAGGAAAACTAGAAGTCGATATCTCAAATAGCAATTAAGTTATGGGGCTTTTACAGATCCCTGGGTCACCCGGTATATTTTTTACTTTCGCATATCGCAAAATACACTACAGATTATTAAATGGAACGTTAAACTTTAGGTTTCTTTAACTACACTGCCGAGCATAAAACTAGGGTCACTCCGTAATTTGAATTTATTTTTACATTTTTAGTTTTTTACGTGTTTTTTCGGTTGTAACAGTTCACTGACTGATTGCTTGAATAAAAAAAGGTTTTTGTTGTTTAAAGTTTATCGAAAGTAATGAAAAATAACAATTTCAATTTGATATGCTAAGTAATGAAAATGATCAAGTTTACTTTCATATGCTTTTGTTTAAACAAACTTCAGTAGTGAGTATTCCCTCCTCTGGCAGTGATAACAGCTTGAAAATGACGAGGGACGCTCTGGATCAGATTTTGGATCATATTCTGCGGAAGATTGTCCCATTCCTGTACCAATATGTCGCCAATCTCTCTAGAATTTCTGGGGGCCGGCCATGTCTCCGTAAACGTTTTCCTATCTCATCCCAAACATGCTCAATTGGATTTAAATCCGGACTGCGAGCAGGCCAAACACATTGCGTGATTTGACACTCATCAAGATACTCAGTAACTACCCGAGCAGTGTGTGGCCTTGCGTTATCATCCATACATGTTGCGTCGTCACCAAGAATAACCATGAAAGGCAAAACATGGTCTTCTAGATCCTGTGTCAGATACCTTTGCGCAGTCAATGTCCCATTATCGATAAAGAGAGATAGATATGCCTCCCCATGCCATAACTGATCCTCCACCAAATGGAAGACGCTCAGCAATACATGCTTGAGCATATCTCTCGCCTTGTCGTTGCTACACTCTTACACGACTATCTGAGCCCGTAAGACAGAATCGCGATTCATCGGATAACAATACGCGACTCCAATCCGCTATTGTCCAAGTCAAGTGTTCTCGTGCAAAATTCAACCTCGCAATCCGGTGGTCACGGGAAAGCGGCGATCCAGTAGCTCTTGTTCGAGGAGATAATCCAGCAGCACTAAGTCGCCTCCTAACTGGCCACTCACTTATGTCTATATTTCTCACTTCTTGCAGATAATTTCGAAGGGAAGCTGCCGTGACCGTTGGGTTTCTCAAAGCACTAGAAACAAGAAAGCGGTCATCTCTAGCTGTTGTAGTCTTGCCTCGCCCTGAACCAGGTCTTCGTTAGCAGACCAGTCTCTTCGTACCGCCGCCATACTCGAGAGACTTACATCAACGTTACCACAAGCCGCCACAATTCGTGCCGCAACAACAGGATTTATGCTCATTGCAAAACACTTTATGATAATATGGTAGAAGCTGCTCCTAATGAGATAACTAATAATAAGTTGTGTTATGCTCAAAAATTAAAATTGACACAGAAATTACCGATTGGTCCACACATAAGAGGTACTGCTTCAGTGATAGTGTTCGTAGCATTGAAGTCCCTAAAACCCCTTCTCGGCGGGCGGTCTCCTTCTTCCGTCATTCCTCCGCGGTGTGGTCATAACCTTTGCAAAACTTATGCTTTGAATGGCTTCTTGCCGGCAGTAATGTTTTTCCTACAGATAAGCTAACTGGTCCAACAGCTCTCAAAAGGTTTCTACGGTCCTTCTCCTGATCCTATCTCTAAGCTTGTACTTTAGGAGACAGTAGATCATGACTAATGATAATATGGTAGAAGCTGCTCCTAATGGGATAACTAATAATAAGGTGCGTTATGCTCAAAAATTAAAAATTGACTGGTATAGAGACACAGAAATTATCGATTGGTCCACACATAAGAGGTACTGTTTCAAACTCAGTGATAGTGTCCTCAGCATTGGAGTCCCTAAAACCTCTTCTCGGCGGGCTGTGTTTTGTCCGCTGTTTCCTTTTCCGCCAATTTTCCGCGCTGTGGTCATAACCTTTGCAAAACTTATACTTTGAATGGCTTCTTGCCGGCAGTTATGTTTCTCCTGCAGATAGGATAGGCTAACTGGTCCAACAGCTCTCGAAAGGTTTCTACGGTCCTTCTCCTGATCCTATCTCTAAGCTTGTACTTTAGGAGACAGTAGATCATGACTAATGATAATATGGTAGAAGCTGCTCCTAATGAGATAACTAATAATAAGTTGCGTTATGCTCAAAAATTAAAATTGACTGGTATAGAGACACAGAAATTACCGATTCGTCCACACACAAGAGGTACTACTTCAAACTCAGTGATAGTGTCCGTAACATTGGAGTCCCTAAAACTTCTTCTCGGCGGGCTGTGGTTTGTCCCCTGTCTCTTTTTTCCGCAATTCCTCCGCGGTGTGGTCATAACCTTTGCAAAACTTATACTTTTTGGCTTCTTGCCGGCAGTTATGTTTCTCCTGCAGATGGGCTAACTGGTCCAACAGCTTTCGAAAGGTTTCTACGGTCCTTCTCCTGATCCTATCTCTAAACTTGTACTTTAGGAGACAGTAGATCATGAGTAACTGTGTATCTTCTGGTAGCGAACAAACTGGGCGAACAAAGCTCGTTTCGCGGCGATGAAGTTACAAGTAGCTTCATCAGATCTCTGGGCTGATAAAAGATTTCCATAAAAATCTGTTATGCTTGGTACATTAGTATAAGTTTGCTTGTTCCCAGGTTGTTACTGAGTGTTTGCAGCACCTTCTAACGGCAAGAAATCTTATGCTAACTTTGTGGCTGACCTGCTGGCATGGCTTGGAGAAGCTGCTATAGCTGATCTGATGCCAGTGATTTGACTCTTCGTGGTCGGAATTTTTACTCTACATTACTTTGTCTTATACTGGGGGTATTCTGCGAGATGAGTTCCTCGTAGACTCAGCGAACGTCGCCACGGCAGTGAAACTCGACGTCCATTACGATGTTTCAATGGTGGGTTTAATCAGGCAGACTTTCCTACCATACAATGATGCAGGAAATAATTTAGCTTTCCGGAGCGCGAATAGCTATAGCCAGCAGACTTTCTGACCGCAAAAGGTTGTAAAAAGAGTCAATCTCTAGAGATCGTGGTACTCTCCGCTATTTTTCGGCGGTGTTCCTCTTTTTAAGAGTGTTTGTTCTGGGTGTTCCCCCTTCCAGTCTCGGTGGTGACCTTACTAGGATGTGTCGGTGGCGGGATGGTGGCGCAAAGGGAGAGGGTACTACCTCCTCGCACTGCGCATCTTCTCACAATGTATTTTCCTTACCAGTGGCGAAATGGATTGATTTACCTCACAAGTAATGCAATCGTCTATTTTCCTTTCTAGATTAAGTGTTGAAAAAGTCATTTTCGAAAGTTGGAATTTTTTTTCTGTCATCTCAGAATATAACGTACTTCGTCGAAACAATTCGAGAAAATATTCGTTTATTTTTATCTGCTATATACCACTCTGATGGGTCATTTCCCATATTGAAATATTGATTTACTTATTTGTAATTCATCACAGTTTTAGAAGTGAAAACAGTATCAATTTTTTGTTCTTCTCCATTTTCTTCATCTATATTGCCTAATGGATAATCCGGCCCTGCGTACAACTAAGTTGGACTGGGGAAGAATTGCAGTATATGTAGGGTATCGTGTGAAATTGGACAGCAATATGGTTTAAACGTAAATTAATTTGTACCCTATCCATTATATTTCCCAGTCTAAATAGTTCAATAAATAGTACTAAGGAAACTAACCCAAGTTTTCCCCTCCGATTTAAATGAAATTTAGTGGATTTGTAGAGGGGGTAAGTATTTTTTTGTTTCGGCTAAAAAAACATGACATCATCCATATTTATTTTTTGGCTATAACTTCCGAACAAATCATGATTGCGTAATTTTGTAAATGTAGCGAATTTCAAAGCCTAGCCACTGGTGTAAAAAAATGAAAATTAAATGATTATAGAACTCAATTTTCGTATTTTCAGCTATGAAACTTTTTTTAGTGGAAAGGTTTTATTTAGAGGAAATGTACACATATATATTTGAATTCTTTATTTGGAAAAAAATATTAAACTATTTTTGTATGCATTTTTTTCGCGAATATCATTACAAGCCATAAATATCAATAAACAGTCTCGAAGTAATTAATACACACATTTTTTTACACTACTGGATAGGCTTTGAAATTTTGTACATTTACGAATTTTTGCTATCAAGATTTGTTCAGAAGTTATAGCCAAAAAAACAAAAATATTGCCGATTTTTGAGTGGCAAGGCAAACATGTTTTTAAATTAGAGGCAACCTCACTTGCTGCAGAAGCATTAAATAAATTTAATAAAACGAAATATAGCCTGAATATATGAATGTTTTTAGAAGAAAAAAAAACGAATTGAATATTTGGGCCTCCTCTGCAAATCCACCAAATTTCATTAAAATCGGATATACTATTATATATATATATATAAAACTTTTGGGTTAGTTTCCTTGTAAGTTTAAAATAGGGTATTCAATAAATTGCAAAATTATGGTAATTGAATGGGTAACACCAAGTTAAAAAATCAATTTTGGACAAGTAGATCAATATTTTGGGTACAAAATAAGTAGTACCACCTCTGACGCAGCTGTAGAATCTAGAATAAAGTAGAATTATGAAATAAATATGTTATTTGATGGGATTTATATCTTTTTATATTCACATATTAGGGGCGGCCCGTTGGTGTAGTGGGTACAGGCGAGCACTTGACCGATTGCATCGCATGCCGTGTGGGTTCGAATCCCATCGCGGGCGAAAGATTTTTCGGGGATCGAGAAGTATTCGCTCGGGTCCATGTTTTATACGTCTGAAATTATTCATTTGTTCATTTGTTCATTTACTCATCCCAAATTGAAATATATATATAAATAATAACCTGGTCGTGACTGAATGGCTCGTGCCTAAGTCAAAAAAAAAATTCACAAATTTTTGTATTAAACAGCGTTTATGTAATATATAATGTACTTTATACAGGGTATTGCATCTAAGAAGAACCTGGCATTTTATGTTAACAGAAATCAAACAATGCATTAATTAATATTAGAAATTTATTTTAGTCAAAATAAGTTATTATTTTCTTTAAACTTTTTTTTTGTAGCCTCCTCAGCAAACGGGAACTTATTTGGGTAAAATTAATTTGTGTCTGCAGGAGAATGAGAATACTTTAGAACACATAAAATGTAACTAACAGATTTCGTATTTTTATAAATTAATTTATAAATCGCACTAAAATAACATTTTTTAAATTGCTAAAATAAAATCCCTTTATTAATTAATGCATTGTTTGAGTTCATTCATTTTAAGTATGTATTCATTATTTCGAAGTATAACTAACCTGAACATTTATTGTCAGTTGGAGCTTAGAGGTCTGTGTTTATTAAGATTCAAATGCCCAAAAAACAAATATTATAAAAATAATATATGGTGCATTTATTATCACTTGCCGTTAAAAATATGAAAATTGAATTGAATAAAATTATATTGCTTTTAATTCAAATTCCAAAAGTAAATATTAGGACTGTAAAACGAAACACAATCTGATAATTTTAAATCACTTTGAAGCAGTGGCGGCTTGTTGGTAGAGCCACTTATACAATATACCCTCCCTCCCTTTTTTGAAGGAAGAAAGAAAGAACGATTTATCTTTCTAGACCAAAGTAACTGTCAAAAAAGTGTATTAAGAGTTAATTAAAATTTCTACAGGTAGTGCCATGGCTCCTTGGTTCAATATAACGAGCCGCCCCTGCTTTGAAGCTTAGATGGAGTATATTAAAAGTTCCAAATTTGTAAGTCTAAAGATAACCCCAGAAAAGGCCTGATTCTCTTTAGATGGACCACCCTGTATAATATTGCGAATTTTTTATTTCAGTTTATATACATAAATAGGGAAGTTTTCCATTCTGACATTACCTATGGGAGTATTGGGCAATGTTAATTTATTTGATAAATTTTGTAAAAATGCTATTATTCATGATTTATATAAAAGTTATTTAAATTAAATAAAAAAATTGCTACGGTGTCAACCAGCCTTACGAGAAAAACTAAAATATCTTTTTAGCAGCCCGAAAAACAAATACACTTCAAAATCAATACCCAATGGGCATTTTATGATACAAGTTCCTGCATTAGAAATAACTGACGCCTGATACGAAGTTTTCTAAGTGGCGATTGTTATTTATAAGTCATTAACTTATGTCGCGAAGTCTTGAACCGGCGATAAATAATTCGGCATTCGTTATTTGTAATGCCGGAGGCGTAGTGTTGAATAAATTTGGAATTTTTGTTTGTTAACGTCGAAAACGTGATGATAATAAAATTAAAAGTCAGAAATTTCATTTGTATGGCACCCGCAGAGGCAACGGATAACAACGCGACATCAGGAAAAAATAACTTAGACTAAATTAAAGTAATTAATTGATGATGTTGTGTCCATGAGCGATTACTTAGACGTGAATGTTAATGGGGTGCGCATTTGTTACAAGTAAAAATGGCTTCAATTGTGCTCTAAGTGCGCTCTGCAATTAAGGAACTACCTCGCGCTACAAATATTTACCTCGCACCCCGCTCAGGATTAAAATTGTTTCGGTATAAATTTCATTTCATTTCATTTGTATAAATATACCAATTTGATGTGGTGAAAGTTTAACAATTCAGACACACCTGGATGGCTGGGGGGTTTGGTGCAGTGCACATTTGCCAGGCGAGACTGCGCAACGAAATGTTTAATATGAGGGCTGGATAATTTAACATTCTTACTACAGCAAGAAGAAAAGAACTAATTATTAGATAAGTGCATTATACATAACAAACGCGGTGTGTTTATGCAAATTAAATTTGATGTTTGAAATGTAATTGAATTGAAAAATGTTTTCGCAGTGCAATTTCGTTCGTGCACTATAATATAAAATAGTGTTTAGCTTGTTCTTCTTGAGATAATAACACGAATGCTTGTTTTTTTATTGCGCAGTTCTATTCCCAGAAAAATTTATAATACGATGAAATTTCCCCGATGGTTAGCGTCTTTGTCTCGGCGCTTGATAAATGAAAATATATGAGGGTGCCGGAAAATTGCTCAAAATAAGGAGCGAGCTATGTTATACGTGTGTATAGGTATTAGATGGTGAAAAATTCATCACTACTTAGTATAATTATAGTCTGTGGTGTAGTAAAGTTTAGTTGCTGCAATAACCCTGCTCTTCGCCGTAGGTGTCACTAAGCCGTTTATCGTCAATTTTTATAATACGAAATTTAGTTTTATTTTTAGAAATGCGTAGATAAAACAGGAGCCGTTCTACATTTTATCTGCATAAATGATAACGTCGGTATGATGTTCCGCAATGCGCAAGCTCGGTTACACTTGAACCCCAATGCTAGATTAGCTGTTGCAATATTTAGCAGGCAGCCCGGCGTAGGATGTTGCAGGAAGATGTGATGCCGGATCGTGGCCACGGTTAACGCCTGCAAGTTTTAAATTGCTAACTTAACTCAGAGACCTGCCGACGTGGCAAGTGGACCTAAACAAGTTGCAATTGTTCCTCATCTGGCTCAGATGCAATGATCCCGGGCCAGCACACCGAACCTGGCCCGTCGGTCCAGATACGTAGAGTGATCTGATAAACAGGGGCAAAAGGCCCTCTAGAGTGCCGTACTGTACTATCGCTCTCGACCTGTTCGCGTATAGAATGTCAACCGGTGGTGCAAGCTCACATAAATCCGGAATGGTTTACCATAGCCACGATTTAATCGAATTACTTAATATTGACAACGCGTGGAGAAATTCCTATGCGGAGGCGCCGCTCAATGCTCTAAATTCCAGCAGGTCGCCGAGTTAATTAAAGACTCCTTCAGTCGGATGTTTGTCTACTTACTTTACAATCTGATGTATTCTCAGCCATCTACCCTACAGTGCGACTTGTCCGTGTCACCCGTTATATATATGAGTGCGCCTTCCTATTACATGGAGCCTTCAATTCAGCATCATAATCCAACGTTCTAATTACAAACTTACGACACTCCTTAATATCCCTATTCTATGCATTTGCCTGCCTAAAGAGAGTGCATTTGTGTAGAGAATCGATAATTTTAAATCAAACTGTGTATTGAAATAGTGTTTACAATAATTCCAAGAGCAATTACAGGCATGAGTCTAACCGGAGCTCAGACCTCCTCGAGGAGTAGTATTGTTTGACGCTGCCGTGGGATAGAGTAAATACGAAAAAGTGTGCAATGGCGGATTTAATTAAAGTGCAAAGTTTACATTATGTTACATTATGAGATGTTGCGGGTCGACCCTTGTCATTTTAAATTTTCTTCAACATAAAGCCCCCGCTGAACGGGCCGAGAAGGGCACGTGGAGAGGGTAAAATATGTTTATAGGCTTGACCTAACCTAGGTCAACGCCTATAAATATTTGATATTACAAGCTAAGGTAAGGTGCATATATCAAATGTTATTTTGAATATTTCATTGGCTACTCTCCAGTGTTTTTGCGGAATGATATATTTTTCACGTACTTGATTAGACTAGGTATTCTGTGCTGTTCTGTATATATATATATATATATATATATATATATATATATATATATATATATATATATATATATATATATATATATATACAGAATTTAATGGGTGTGTATAAACTAAGAAACATTAGGATTGGGAAATTACTTTACCTTTCTTACGCCGTTCGACGGAGATGGGCTGTCCGTCTTCCCTCCTCCACATTATTTTTGGCGTGGGAAAACCATCTGCCTTACACGTCAGACTAATATTCTGATTTTCGCGAATTGCTACCGTCGATTGCGTGCTCTCCGTATCTAAAATGTTCGGAGGAACTGGAAGAAAAGAAAGGAAAAGTGATTTGATTGTATTGTGCCGATTGGTGATTGTATTAGAACCACTCAAAAGGGATCTATTAATTCGCTTATTACGTTAACCCTAATTCCGACAAACAATAGACCCGAACAACGAGACGAGATAAAGAAAAGAAAAACGCTCACCAACTACTTGGAGATATCCGACCTGACTGATCATGGGGTTAGTGTTGACTTGACACATGTAATAACCTCTATCCTCTTGTTGCACGCTGTTGACGTGCAGAAGCCACGTTTTGGCATTATCATGAGAAACGCTAAATCGGGGCACTCTTGATATTACGTGTCGGTGTATCGTTAGGATCATCTGTCGATCTATGTGGATCCAGGCGACCTGAAATCGAGGAGCACGTGCATTAGTCTTCTTCATCCTAGCAGTCTATTAAGTGTGAACGGTCCATTAATGTATAATCAAGTTTCTATTCAAGCTGGAACGAATTCTTTATCGAATATTATTATTAACTACTTTAGAAGATGATGAATCAATGGCGAATAGAAAATTACTTTTGATAATGTAGAGAGTTTACACATTGCTTTAATCATGCATTCGAATATATTCGATTTTAATTTTAGCTTATTATATGGTATTGTTTTATTATAATATGAAATTGGATGCAAAAGTTTTCAATGGCAATTGACAATTTTTGATCGGAACGGGAGAAGAGCGGAGAATCGTCACCTTCCGTCGGGAAACTAAATAATAATATTGAGCACAAATGAAAGTAGTTTTATATCTCTGTATAAACAGATTGTAAAGCTATTTGCTGCGCAATTTGAAGTCTGCATTGTCTAAAGGAAGTAAGAGTATACTCGAGTGCGCATTGCCCTTAGGCCGGCCGACTCTTGCGTAGACTTGGAGGACTCTCGGTATTCACCAGGGAAATGGCGATTGCTGTGTAGGCACTCGGCTTCAGTAAACACATCAGGGAAAAATAATGGATACGACAAACTAACTTCTAGGTCCGCTCCCCCTCCTATGCTCGCCCACATATTCGTTCACCCTTCAACCTTTCACCGATAATTACCTTTCGGTCAACCGGCTTTTTTATCCCGACCCCTAAATTACTCTATATATTTCTCTCTCTCACACTCATGCATTATCATATCTTTCTCTCTCTACTATATAGATATATAATATATGTTTTCTACGTGCGATAAAAATTCACAGTTTTTTTCATTAATTTTCGTTCATAAAGTATGTGATTCTCGAAGCCTTCAAAACGCTTGAAAAAAAGTGGCATAACGGTTCATTTTTTCACGCTTTTGCGTGAAAAAAAGTGCCGTAGCGGTAACTATAAAATTGTTTGCGCAAAGTGTGTCCTGAACGCTTCGCTTATGTTGGAGTATTACCGACCACTCGAGACGTATGGGGGTAAAGTTTGTGCAGAGTGAGAGAGTATTCGGAGAACGCAAGAATTTAAGTTGGTCTCTGCGCAACACGCCGCCAGTGCGAGTTCCGCCGATAAACGTCAAACATTAGTTTCCGATCAAGAAAACATTGTATTTTCTTTATTTAAAGGAAGTATAGTTACATAAGGATTCATTAAGGTTTCATCAAATTTATTTAAAGTTAGGGATATAGAAAAAAAAATTGTATGAAACTCGGAGTAAAGCAATTTTTTTCACTTCGGCTCGCGCGGCAATCTTTCGTACTCGTAAAAAAAAGTATTACTTTACTCACTTGTTGCATAAATAACCATAATTGCGTATCACGAAAGGTAATAAAATTAAAATATTTGGGTTGAACTATAGTTAATGTTGAACACTGCAATAATGATCATTATTTATTTGCCTGGTGAAGCCACTGTGTGTCGAAACATGTTGCATTATTTAACATTAATACATGATGGTTGATGTTTAGTTTTGAAAATATTTTTGAATCAACCCTATTCTTCATTGGAAGATTTATTTAGTTCAATAAAATTTGCTAATATTGATTCATTTCGGATTTGTACAATGCTTTGTTGAAATGACCTGTTTATCGGGTATAATTTTCATAGTAATCACCCAAAGTTTACAACTACGTCTTCTACCTTTATTGCTATTATTAACTAAACTACCAAGTGGATTGTTTTTAATGCATTTTTAATTTTGTTTTTTAAGTTTCTTGAAACTGTTATTGAGGGCTTTGTTAATTACATTTGGTGAGTTGTTAATATTTAAATCTTTTTGATGTAGATATACAATGTCCTCAAGAATACACAATTACCTTTCTTACTTTACTATAGTAAGCCTAAAGACAACAGCAGTAGATAGATATTGATACCCTAATTCTATCCACCTGTAAGTTGTCTTTAAAAATTTCTCTGCTATTATATCGGGTGTGTATAAATTGGCGGATAATCTACACGTGACGATATTCTTTCAAAAATTTTAAGTAGCCTATCTAATTCTAAAATGTTGTACCATGGTTCCTGGGCCTTCACGATGTCCTCAGAGTTTGAACATCCAGTCGTTAAATATGCGTTATTAGTATGATTAGTTTGAAAATTATTTGTCAGTGTTTGCTGTGTTTCTATCTCAAACTTTTTACTATTTACTCATTATCTGTTTTACCTTGCATCTGTAAATAAACCCCGCTCTATCTATCTATTACCTTCTACTCTGAACCATGACATTATTGATAAACAGGACAGCTCGTGAACGCTATATTGCCTAATGTACATTTCTTTTAAATGGCTCCTGATGGTCTATGAGGCATGGTAGGACATTTTTTCATCGACTTTTTCTATTCAGAATTTTAGGAAGAACATGGCCACGTGTAGATTATCCGCCAATTTATACACACCCGATATACAATTTACGAAATTTGACCTTACCGCCTAATATAAGTAAAGGCTTATGGAGACTTAAACTCAATAACGTTTATAAGTGATTTTTAAGCAGCAGTATTGTTAAGTTCTTATCATCTGATTTAATAACGAACAAATGCAGGTCTAATATATAAATGATCTAAAACATATGTTATTGTTTCCCATCAATGACAGGGTGGGTGAGGCACGCTGCATACAAAGCGATCTGACAAATCCTTGATCAAATTATGAAAAGGATCATGTTAGGAAAAGCATTATAATCAATGACAGGAGAAAGAAAAAAATAAGACACAAAAAGAAAAACAAAAATAAACAGTCGCGCTCCGCTTCCAAAAAATGTGCATATGTGTAGTCATAAAAAGAGGGTACGGTTCGTCCTAATCTTTTCTTTCCTCTAATTTGACAGATATCTACGAATTCTTTATATTATTAAATTAATAGTTTAAAACAGCTTCTTGAATTTTGGAATTATTCTGCCTAGTTAAACAAAATCGGCTCTGGAGAACGTGCCATCTATTGTTTGAATATATTTATGGAATTGTTACCAAGCGGTTTTAATTATCTGAAACTTAGCAACCACATTGAAGGATGGAATTGCGCCTCAAAAGGTGCGTTTTATTGGTTGAAGGCAAGGATAAAGTGAGATAAATGAGTGAGACTGCAGCAGATAACTAATGAATTTAAATTAAACAAATGCTTTTTGGTTTCAGTATAATTGTCGAAAATGTAAATTCGAAAAGCGCCAATTATATTTTTGGCTGAGAGTTTCAAGTACCTCCATCCATCCGATTGCTTAAGACAAATTCTTCACAATTATTGACTTTTATATCGTTTTTTTTTATTCACCTACATGTTTCTTGACATATATCTACTCAGTATTTTTTTGCAGCTATAGAAAATTGATTTATAGAAAACAAAGGAAAAAATCTGAAGCTGTAACCAATTGACGAACGGCGGGATTTAAAGCGAATAGCGTTCGAGTCCTCCTGATCGTAGTTTCACGACATACCCGAAATAATGTAATATATTGTCGTAAAGTATATCCATCCCCCTTACCTGAACATTTCGACGAATAAGTGTATCGTCACTGTATATATTTTGATGTACAATTTGATGGAATATAAAGTCTTTGTGTAGAAACACTGTTTCAATGATCATTTTCGTTCGTATCTATTAGTGGCGACTGGGGAGTGAAGATTAAACGTGGGGGATGTATTGATGTTTTATCGGGGCAATTAAAGCACTTCATTAAGTGGAGTGTTTCTTTAAACCGGTGTGGAAGTAACGTGCAGCCGATGGGGTAATTGATTGGGATAGAGCAGGTTTTGCAATTGTAGGATTATGGGTTCGGCTCCCTGGAGGGTGTTAACAGTAAATCACTACAACAGCCCAAGTGGTTTGCACAACAGAATGCGAATTGTGGGCGGCGAACTGATTGATGCACCTCCCAGCCCCTGTACCCTCATTGTTGTCAAAGTTTTAAATAATACCGACCATTCATGAGGCAATTAATACAACGGTGGTTGAGCCCGAAAAACGGAAAAAATAAACGAGTGTAATAAAATGCGGAGGCGCACCGCCAGGGCGAAAAAGGGGAGGCCATCC
Source organism: Ocypus olens (assembly GCA_910593695.2). Lineage (NCBI taxonomy): Eukaryota > Metazoa > Arthropoda > Insecta > Coleoptera > Staphylinidae > Ocypus > Ocypus olens. Next base: position 18,818,828 of record OU343057.1, read on the forward strand.
ATATATACCCCGCTCGTTCTCAGCTAAGAGTGACGGAAAAAAGCAATACCGAAATAAAATAATTTAAGTGATATAACACAGTTCATTTACATCAAATTCATTCCGTGACGCTACATTTGTAAACGAAGAAGATAAAAAGGCAACGACAAATAACGACGACCCTTTTAGAATTGGCGGTTTTATATCCGGTGAATGCTTTAGCCAACAAACTCGGAAGCGTTTGAGTTTTTATACAACATTTTTTGCAAATCTTTCATGTTTGACGCAAATATAAAGGCGATATACGCAGGACACATGATGATGAGGGTAGCTGAATCTAATTGTCGATGCGCGCCAATATGTCAGTATCAAACTTTTAATTAGTAATTAAACTAATTGAAAACAAACATGCACTTACCATAGTTAACCAATGCATTTATGTAGTAAATTACTGTCCGTTATTTATTGAATGTAATTATGTTAGCGACGCTTCGCAGACATCGACCAATATTAAAAAAGGCGAACTTCGTGAGGTATTTTCTTAAAAAAGAAAAAGGATGATTCATCGTTACTCGTGTGATAAATTTACCACTAACATAAGTAACACGTTTCTGTTTCTTAATATATTATAAGGGCGAAGCAAGTAACCGCCCTTTGGCTTCCACCTCGTCGCTCCACTAAAATATTACTCTATAAATTATATCAACTAGTAAAGTATAACATCTTCACTCGGCTACACACTCTTATTTCACTCTTTAAATATTCAAATCACACGCCGTTTCATTTTAAATAAAGCAACATACTAAATAAACAATATGAAAAGTTAAAATTCCATTTGGAACGTGTGAAAAATTCAGATGCGCTAAATTTTTAAGCGACTTTCTTCGGCTTTCTCATTCCACCCCCGCCGCAGCTCACCCCGCGCACCTCACCGCCCGATTATTTCTCGTCGAAATCCGGATGTGAACCTGGTCCCCGCTGATGTGCTATCGGAAACGCATCAGCACGCAACTCCGAGTTTCCTATTCAAGAGAATCACTTTGAATACTGAAATAAGTTGCAATACTCATGAATATATGTATTAGCTTTGCTATCTCACTATTGCCGTAATAAGTTTACATACAGCTCGTCCTAAAAAAATGCATGTTTCCATAAACAAACTCGCACCACAATATTTTATCGAAACGAAAATAAATGCGCCCCGGAACATCAATCCAAAGTTCGCTCATTTTCCGGACTCTAACCGCTGATACCAAAAAAAAAACAATTTCTTTCTGCAGTTCTCTGCAGCAAAGTTCACTTTATTTCCGAATGATGATTTATTTCTATTTCTAATGATAGATAACTAGGTTTACAGCAACAACTGCATTTGTTGGGGTTTGCTAAATCGATTGTCGATCTCATGGCCATTCAACCGTGTAGTTTATCTGGAATTAGAATTTGTTAATCCAGATGATTGCCTGCGTTACGTACTTCATGGAGAGCGATTTTACACTCAGTTCAAAATCAACATGTGTCCAATACTGCTGCTTAATATTGAGCCTCAATCAGGTAATTAAAAAATTAGTTTAAATTATATTTATAAAGTGAGAATGTAAATACTTTTAAAAATGCTTTAAACGCCGGCAACAAGTTGTTGTTAAATTTTGAGGCAGATAAGTGCTGAGAATTCCTGTAAATCTTTGGGACTGGATGATAGGATGTTTATGCAACGACGTATCGCTAGTTTAGTGCCAAATTTTACATAATCTATTCACAATTCTCGACGCAAATAAAATTTCTCAATAAAATGCAAATATTTCCAAGTGTGGATATTTTAGTGTGGATTTCTTTGGACTTACAGTAAATTGCTACCCAACAATAGATAAGCTAGAATAATGCATTTTACATGAGTTCTCAATACAGCAGCATCTATAAATTATTGTGAATTTCCTTTAAGGGGGTTACAATTAATATTTAAACAAGGTTTCTATTTAAGACCTTGCCTTATAATGAAATGGTTTAACATAGCTTAGGAGATATACCTGCGACCTTGAATAATTTATAGGCTATGTTCGTGAAATCCCTGCCACGTTGTTGCAGAATTTGGTCGGAAATAACAAGTAATGGATGCGCTTGAAATTGGCTAAATACGTTATCAATTTCAATTTATAAAGGAAATGAGAAGCAAAGAGATAAGATAACATTGTGTAACATTATAAGGTGCGGAATTTAGTCATTGTAGGATGAGGAAATTGTGGATTTGTAAGGGGGGATAAGCGTTCTTTTTACCATTTCTAGTTCGCAGTGAATACATAAATAAACTGAAAGTAATCTTTAAGCCGCAACTCTTTTATGCGATACAATTTCCAAGAGGCAAACATAAACCTTTAAAAGGAACAAACACATTATTCAAACGAATGTAAATTATTCCTAAAATGTTTGTAAATCTTGAAATCATCAATCCAAATGAAATGGCGATATGTAAGAGGGAGCCGGGCCGCGCTTACGTGGAGAGTGCGAATGTGAGCGCGAGGCAGAGGGAGTGAGGGTGAGTGGATGTTTTTAAGTAGTCATGAAATATCGACAGGTTTTCTGAACGTTCAGTGCCGAATTTAATACAGCGGAGTTTGGGCCCTTTTTCTTCCGCCACTGATATAGTAATAATATTCGGAGTATACGTCTTCGCGAATATATGTGTTTCCATTTTCACAGACATACTTATGCAATTTATAAAGTAAATTTAAAACCATTATGCGAGATAGACTTTCAAATTCGGAGACTTGATATTTCGAGGCGAACCTTGCAAAGGAGTAAGTGGTGGAGTGGCTTTTTCTCGGCGACGGTATTACCGGTGATGATGAGTGGACCAGATCGAAGTTTATTTGGTGGGAACGCGTTTGCGAGACATTAAAACTTGTAAAAGAACATTCGGAAAATATTATGAACTTCAAAAAGAATAATACTGTGGGGCAAGAGAAAATTTCCTCAGCGCCCCTCGAATTTACATCTTTTAGTAGCAGTAAGGCCTTGCCTTCCTGGGCCGGGGTGGCTGCTAAATATCTAGGTTGATATTGCCATTGGCGTATCAAATCTACCGTGCAAATGTAATGTTTATTATAACACGGGTGATAGTTACGCGTAGGGCGATGCCAGTTAGCGATGATTATTTCGCTGGGGTAAGGGATAATCTCCCTACGTGCGTTTTAAACAACACTGGTTGTTTACGAGCGAAGTTTCGTTAGAAACAAGTACGCCTCTGAACAGTATCACCATCACCTCCGGTAACCACACACAGATCATTACCGCCTTAACCACCCTAACCATCCCAACCATTCGAACCACCCTAGCAACAATGTGCTGCCTCCGCTAAAACGTAAAACTCAAATACTTCGATATGTCTGGGCACCGCGATGACGGGGCTTCTAATTGAGAGAGGGAGAAAAGTAGATTTCCGGCTACGTGTTTCTGGTAGGACACTGTTTCAAGTCTGCGGGAAACTGCGGACAGGTGAAGAAGCGGGAATTTCAAGCACGCTTCGAGTTACATGTTTTATGTTAATGGAGAAAACATTATCATAACTCGGGAAAATACAGCTGCGCCCCATTATCATATCCGAGCCCCAGATAATAAGCACCGTCTAATAATTGAGCTAAACTAACACCAGTGCAGCTTATAAGTTTTGTTTCCTTGAAAATTCTCTTAATTTTATGTAATTTCTCCAGAATATTACTTTAAAAACGAATTAACACGCAATGTAATGGCTAATAGCCGACTCTATTTCTTTATCTTTGCAATCTCTAAAGGGTTATAAAATGATAATTATCACCTATATCACCGCTCCACAAAAATACCTAATTTCTCTCCTTAAACACAAACGCTCATAATTGAAATTCATGTTTTTCAGTTCTAAGTTCCACACAACCAAAACTATGCACCGCATTTTGGGTGGATAATGTGCGCGCGGAATTTATGGGTAAGATATCGTTATTAGATAAAGGCATGTCGCTATCAAGCGAGCAAATGACTTCTCGTGCACAGCCAGCATACGCATTTCCTCTCCCAGTTGTTTCGATTTAATTAAATCGTTACAACGAGATATCACCACACCGCACATATTCCAACAATCTGGAATTATTCGATTACGGTTTTATCACTCAGAAAACACAACAATTGTATAAAAATGATGGCCATTTACTTTCATACCTTATTTTTCATAACGGACACTGGATATGTTTTCAAAATATACAAACATGATGGATATTGTTTGTGAATTGAGTACCAAGACAGACTAATGAAAAATCCTTATTTGTTTAAAATTGTCTTTTTTAAATATCAATTCTTATTTGAAATTAAAGGTTAATCAGTATGATCACAAAAATGACCTGGGGCTGTAGCCACCCCAACTATTTTTTTAATGGGAACACCCCCTTTGTGATACCTCAATGGAAAGCTCTTGAACATTGCTATTTAACAGTACCAAACAAAATATTTCTTATTAGTCTAATTTTTGAGAAATACGCAAAATAATTTGTATTATTTATTCCAATTTCTCGCCTTAAATATCAAATTAAACCATTTTGTTGCTAATAAGGTCGAAATTGTTCAACAATAATCAGAACACTTTAATTTTTAGGGTTTCAAATTAACTGCAGAATGTAACTGCCATGAGTCCATTTCTCAAAATAAGAACAATTTGTTTCTTTATTCTTTTTTGTTAGACTTTTTCCGTTCTCCAGTTTTCTTACTATTTTTACAAAATGGTTTAATTTGATATCTAGAGCAAGAAATTGGAATAAATAATAAAACATATTTTACGTATTTTGTTTAGTACTGTTAAATAGCATTTTCGAGAGCTTTGCATTGAGGTATCACAAAGGGGGTGTTGCTGTTAAAAAAAAATGAATTGGGGTACAGCCCCAGGGGTTTCTTAGTAAGGTCATTTTTGTGGTCATACTGATCCCCCCATATACCCTAGAAACGGTATTTAGCAATTTTTTATATCCTTTTTAGGTCTATACTTCTAGATCATTGCTCGTTTTTAAATTGATACCCCGCATACGTTTCTGAATTGACCGTAAAATGCGATTTTAATGCAGATTCTGCTTAATTTGAATGATTTAATTGTCGATTTCAGTAAAGGAATTACAAATCGTTATTGATAATATAAATAGATGATTTATTGATGCGTTGGCAAATAACAGTTTTAAATAGGTTAGATAATCTAAACAAAAAGTGAATGCAGTTTGAATGTATGTTTGTTTGCCCCTAATTACGTACATAATTAGGAACAAACTTAAACACAACCTTATCATAAATTGGCGATCTCAATGTACACAACTCAATAATATCAACATACAGTATTGAGCTAAACTCGACAATATATGCGTAATTAAAAAACACTCTAAATTCTACAAAAGTAAGTCTGTAAAAATAGTATTAAAAACAGTATGCTAATATGTTTGGAAATGATAAATAAATAATTAAATTGTGCAGAAATACAAAATGAAACTAATAAATAATCTCAATTTGTCTACAACAGCGTTGAAATGTGCGAGGTGTGAGAAGATTAACAGTAGACGGGTTAGACTAATCATGCTAACGAGCCGACTATAGAGACAAGGACCTTTAATTTCTGTCCACCCATTAATTTAGGACTACCCTTTCTATCATCACAGCTATCCATCTTTGTTTGTATTAAAATTTCTAAGGATATACAACTTGTAAAAATACAATAAGAAATAATTATCGGCGATGCCTGAATATCACTATTGTGCTCGACATCTTGATAACTGTATAAATGCTGAAAGATAGAATTAGTAATACACTTACTCAAAGACACTAAGAGATGCACAGTACAACAATTATCAAGTATACGCCATGCTGCGATCCAAATTATTACTTCGCGATCGTTTAAATCGAAATAATTGAACTGTTGCGAACAAAAGCACGGCAATCGTTATTTGAAATGACATTTTTCACATATTGGACTCATTAAAAACGAAATGCAAATGCTCGACGATGTGAAACAGTACACGAATTACTGGCGAATGCGCCGGGCACTCAGATTTACTGATTTGCGGCCCCTTTTACATACACTTCAAATTATTCCTATATGATGATATTCTGTTAACAAGATTTCTACTTTTATCAATAATTGTACTAAAGTTTAGATCATGAAATGGTTCTAATGCACGTTGATTACATAGAAAGTATATTTGTACATTCATGATAGGATCCAGAAATGTTTTAACCGGCCTAAGTGATTTTTGATTGACCTATAAACAGTTTTATATTCATTTAATATAGTAAAATGATATGCTGTTAATGTCTTTTTTATTATATTTACAAAACTAATTCTGTGGGTATTGATTTTCCTCTGTATTTATAAAGTGGTATTTAGACTACTTATTTATCCGTTTGACAATACCACCCAATATTTGTTTTGTGGATATATTATGTTAGCAATTCCAAGTAAACAGAAAGAACGTGATTTTAGATTTTTATTTAATAAGCCTGGGGCTGGTGTGGAAATATTATTTTGACAAATATGTGTGTAAAAAGTTTCGATTCATAGCTTTTTTCGTCTCCGTAAAGTGTCGCCTGAAAGAAAGCGAGAAGTGTAAAAAAACAGCAGGCTGCCGTTTTTATGATTTAGAAACGATATTATACAATTTGGCCGGGGCAAGTATAAGCTGGGGTAGTAGTTTTTTCGGCGGGGTGTTTTGGTATTATAATGTAGTGGGTCGTTTGAAGTAAATAAAGGGTGAAAATAATGATGCTTTTTTGGTCGCGTTTAATGGAATTCCGGCAGATGGAACAATGCGCGCGCTTTATGCGATTTGCATAGAATGCCGAGATAATAAAGCGTTGACACCATTGTAAATACAAATTATCTGGATTGTTAATTTCTTTTTATCAAGTTAAGCGTCTTAATTTAATTCCTAACTTGGATTATCTTTAGTTAGTTTATACAGAGACTCGAGTAGGAACGGGTAAATTGGTGGGCGGCGGATAATGCGTCCGTTTGGTAATCAACAAGTTAGTCTATTGTCGCTAGATCTGCGAGCTGTGCAATGGTGTTGGTGGTGGCGGCGGCGGCGGCGGTAACGGCGACGAGAGAGCGTGTTCATCAAGGAGCTTAATAACTATTTGCTACCAGAGTTACACCTCGGTGCCTCGGAACAGGGAGAAGGAGGTTGGGTGAACCTGGCGGAAACTAGTAGTTCATGTGTTTTTGATCGATGAAGGAGTAGTGCGCGCATTAGTCACTGCGCCCCCACCGCCACCCCCGATTAAATTTTACATCCTCATCAGGGCAATTGAAAGAGCTTTACACGATTACTCCGCCGGGCAAGTGCATTACTTTTGAGGGGCGTATGAATAGACCAAAAGGAGAAGGCTGGTATGGATCAAAGCGATGACACAGCAGTGCCAATATTTATATCCAATTACCATCCGCAGCTTCGCATACCTAGGTCATTCCTGTAGATTTAAATCTTAATAAAAGTTTAAGATAAATTGGGGCACTGAGGCCGCGCAGATTTCGGCGTCTCAGCGTGTTGTAAACGCCGGTTATGGGTTTCAAACTGTCTAAATATGAGTTTACATTAACAAGGTGCTTAAGGGGGTAATTTAAGGGTGCGATGTAAATATCTAAGATAAGTTACATTATTTCCTACACCGGCTAATCTGCGCTAAGACGAGGGGGCTTCGAAACCATTTGAGCCCAGGATTTGCCGCTTTAATCGTTTGCAGATTGCTGTCACGACCGCCCCAAAACCGTTTGAATTGTTATCAGTGTCAAGCTGACTCAGAACTCTAGTTTCACACTCTAAATTTGAGTTGTTTAGTGCGCCAATTATATTTAATGCCGATGAAGCATTACGGCGCTTACAACGGTCTACAATATCTCTTCATTTTCGTAGTTAGCGTTCCGAAATAAATTGTATCATTATAAATTTATCACATTTGGCTCTAAAATATATCCCGTGCAAAAACTTCTACGAGTGCCGTTTCTACATGCAGTCCAAATAAAAATTAACTGACCCCATTTTTAATAATATACTTTTTAATGAAGCAAATATCTCACCGGCTTGATATTAATTGGTGGCGAAATATTTATCAATTACCTGTTTATATTTTGTCAAAATTAATAACCGCGTTACAGCTGCACCCCTACACGTCCAGATACTTTTATCGATCATGGATAAATATCACCCTCGAAATCGTATCATTACCCGTTGGCAGATATTTATTAAGCATCATTTACAATAAATGTGCAGAATAATACAGACGTTTTGTAAATAGTTGAACGCATTAATTATACCGCCCTCTCTGTCCTCTCTGCCCTATGTCGTTCAAATATAGCACGTATAATTATGGACCCTATATTTGCACATTAATATTAAAATATGCCCCTACACAAATTGCTCTGCAGATAAAATTAGCCTCTCGTTATACAATTATACACGTCCTATTAATGTTTAGTCGATCGGAACTTAACATTAAATTATATTTAATACAATTACAACGAACCACCAAGAGATAATGTTTATCAATACTCGCATTATTATACCTACACACCCCTCATTATCCGACCACTCCCGTAATTAATCCATGGAATATGTCCGGCTGCCAATTTTCAATTCTATACACAAAAGCGTCCAGCAATTTTTCAATTAGACCTTGTCCACTTACTCACAAACATCTATTATCATAAAAAACGCAACAACGAGGACATATACAATATCCACCGCCGATAATGGCAATTTTTCTTCCGAAAAATCCACCACGACCCACGCTACCCCTCTTCCATTCATCTATGGATGACCGCGATCCACCTTGTCAACTTCCTCCATTCACTCCCCTAATTCAATATCAACTCTTTTATGTCCTTGGACATACATTATTTGATAAATTCCGTAATTAAAAACATATTATCTGCAACACACTTTACATGCCATCAATAAATCGTTTATCAAAAATAATCATTACTCACACACGTGCACTTGAACATAAAACATTTCGTTTAGGAAAACAAACTATTGCTCTCAAAGTGCTGTCAGCCGTACAGTTTCCACTCTGATAGCTACATATCAATAAAATAATGGCCTTTGTGAGTAATTTTTACGTGGATTGTTATATTTTTTCGCTTTGGAGTTAACTAGATCTGTCAATGCAGACAGAATAAGTAAATCAGAATTTGAATTAAACTTTTATAAAAACAAACAAATGCCGCACAATTTTAAACATAGTTTAAAAAAATTAACACGTTTGCACTAGCGAAATTATATGCAGAAAAAAATCCTTTGCTTGCCGGGGGTGGCATGCAAAAATAATTGCGGCAACTATTTCACACATACTGAGATCGGAATAGCCAGACTTAATAAATTTGATTGTTTTAATATTTACGTATTGGTACTTGGTGTTATTAGGGATAGTAATATAAAATAGATATTACATATTTAAAATTATTGACTAGTTACACCGTATTAGAGCATTTTTCAAGAGAGTTTTTAAGTAAATATACATAGCAAAATTGTTGCTATGTATATTTATATATATTTTTTGACATAGGCCTGAGCCAACTATGTACATTTATGACAATCAGTTTATTTTAAATTGAAAATGTATGTATGCATCAATTTTCGCGTTTTTGAATGGGTTTTTGCATTTTTAGCGAAAACTATGCATTTTGGGGAAAAATTGCATAGTATGAAGAGGTAGAGCGGAATATTTTCAATCGATATAGGTCATTTGAATTTTCCTATAATTTCCCGTTTTTCCGTTAGAGGGCGCGGAAATAAAGTATAGTGCAATTTGTTAATAAAAATTTGTGAAAAAAACGTTAAAATTAATATATGGTCACGATTTTGCGCGCTCTGACGGGGAATACACGTATTATTTGAAAAGTTGAAAGACCTATATTGATCGGAAATTATCCGCTCTATAACTTTGGTCTCATAATTTTTTCATAAAATGCATAGTTTTGGCTGAAAATCTAAAAAATCAGCAGAAGGTGACAAAAGAAAAATGTTTTTTATGGATAAATCTCGTTTAGAGTTATTCGAAATAACGCACGTTACGGATTTTGTTAGATTCCGATTCTTAAGATTCTGTTTTTAACGTCTTACAATGTACGACCATATGATTTTAGGGTCCGATTTATGATTGGTGCACCACGTCTAATTTTTACAATCAATTTTATGTAGTTAATGCAGGGTTTATATGAGTTTTAACGCTTAATATTTAGTGATTAACGTCTAGTGAATAGTGAAAAGATGCCGTTCATACAAAACTTAAGAATTCAACATTTTAGATCATGTGCTTGCGTGTCGGGGTTGCCAAATCTTTCATCACAAATTTCTGAAAAATACTATTTTACAAGTAATTCCTATAATTAACATAGAAACAATTTAAAATTATTGTTTATAATTTACAATTCAATATTGTAAATAATATTTTTAAGCTTCTATCGCTTACAATTCGGAAATATTATTTAAACTAATTCAATTGCATGTTTTAACAGATGATTCGGGATTCATGTGGCGTCAGTATGCTGATCAGCTGTTTATACATCAGTTGTTTTTCGGCGCAAAATATATGCGCAGTTACATTTATGTTTAAGGGTTTTAAGGAAAAGTAGAAAGTAGCCTACCCTCAAACAAACGTTAATTCTTAAAATCCTTAAACTTCGTATGAACGCGTCAGCACTAATACGTTAGTTCTACTTTGTTTAAACACTAATCCTTAAACGTTAAAAGTCGTATAAACCCAGCATTAGTCTCAATGGAGAAACCGAGCTCGTGTTTAACAGAAGTTTTACGAATTAAAGATTTCCGACATTGAAATAGATATGTGTACCTAAATCAAACAATTTTACTTTTATCGTTACATTTTCTGATTGTGAATAAAATAATATACATACCTCGCGGGAATACAATTCCAGCCAATTCCAAACCTTGACGTTTCGCGCCTCAAACCGAATCGGTTTGCAATCTATGCCCTGGGCTGTAATGCAGTGTTTCCCGACTCGGTATGTAATATACTATTTATAAATTATAAATTCGTTTATTTGCATGTCTATGGCTTCTATTTATGGACCCTTTACACAATACCGTATTAAATTACTAGAACACTTATTTTAGTATGCATTTCCTGACACGTCCTTCAAATCTTATTTATCGCTGATAATAAATCGAAAGATTTCAAAATGTTATAACTAGTTATTTATTAGTTCCATCTGGAGAAGTATTGACTGTAGACACAATTGTTCCTGTTAAATTACATAAACTTATAGAGGCAAAAAATCTCTGGCCTCGTTTTAAACTGATATTATGCGACTTCTAGGCCAAGCCGGAGATACATATTTAAACGACGTCCAGAAGATAAGTGAAAAAGTACCTCCGATGTTAATTTTCTATGTAAGGTTAAATGAAGTGATACAACTTGAGAAAATAATAAATAATGTCGGAACTGATATATCAACGGAAGAATTAGTTAATCGTTAATGTTTTTTTTCGAAACCCCATTGTGTTCTCTACAACAAAGTCTTTAAAATAACGTATCACGCATCCCCATTTCCATTAAAAATATATAAATGGAGCTATAATGTCATGTCGGCTGATATCGAAAAGATAATTTATATGTCGGAAGTTAAGGAAATTATTATAATTATATGTAGATGCCCAATTTTCCATCTTTTACCTGCATTGTAGCGATATTGTATAATGTATTATTTGATATAAAATAAGAATTATTATTGATCTTGTAATATTCGCCCTATTTCTTAGAATTTCAATTATTTCAGTTTTATTTAATATATAAAGAAATAATTAAGTAATAAAATATTTCTTGATTATTTTTTAATAAAAACGACGAAAGTCATGTTCGGTGTTGAGCCCGCCCCTGATTGCTTGAAATATTGTTGTTTATCACGTGTTTATATTGTTGAATTGCTTTATAAAGCAGCCCCAAAGTTGTGAATATTAAATCAGTCTGCTCGGCACCCCTCGTGCTTGTTAAATTTTGTTAGACAAGGTAAAGAACACCTCTGTGTTTTGTTTGTATGTTTCAAGTCAAGGAAAGTGAAACATTTGGATGCAATTCCCTATACAGCCTTAACAAACCAGTCAACAACCCCGAATCGCAAAAGAGCAGTATTAAATTAAAAGGGATTCATAGGCGAGAGCAATCCTCCGGGAAGTGTTTATTGATGGAACAAGGGGTTTTATTAATAAATAAACTAGGACGAGGTAATAGGAAAGGCGGTGATTTTTCATAGATTTACCTTGTACGTTCCAAGATTCTCTACGACGCAGGGTAAACTAGCATCTCTCCCTAAGGCCACTGTAACATTGGGGATGGGCTCTGAGAACCGGGGGTCGTCTGTCATCGCTGCAAATAAATAAATAATTATTGCATTTTAGAAACACTGCCTAGGTTACATAATTATGCAGTTGTGCAATTTATATATGTTAATCTGAATAACCGATTTTGTATTTGATACATTATAAATAAGCTTTAATTAATATAAATACGCAGTTAATAGTCTGTTTTAATAATTTCGGTGAATAAATTATAGCGTGGTTGATATTGGTATGAAAACAGTATAAGCTCCTGATTCATGTGCAATATCCTCATAATCGGTCCTTTATAGTTTTTAATTAATCGAACAATTTCACAATAGTCCGGCATTGGCTCCAGAGTGTAATACTGATTATAATTATTTAGAAAATCTGGAACTATTCATCGATTAGGCTGTAGTTGGTGAAGGTTTATATCATTTATATACTATCGGGTTATTCACCATCGTCACTTGCATCAGTCCGGCAAACTTTTTAGCAGCTTGGATAATTTTTCAATGAAAATCTGTGGCAACAGACCGAAATAGCATGATTTAGTTCAAACTGACAAGGCTCGGGAAAAATGACCCGGGCGAACTCTAAAGTTCTTGCCGGAAAAAATTACACCCTCCAGCCGTCACAAATAATTACATAACTAGAGAAATTAATTACGCACTTTTAAAAAGAGGCTAAGACCAAAGCAGCCGCGCCTCTGATAACCGAACTTTGGATTAATTGGAATTAGCTGCGGTCGCAGTCAAATATGCCGGTAAACACAAAGGGCAATGCAGTGAAGTTGCCGCTTTATATATGCCTATATTCTACTATCGCTTCACCCCTCACTGCGGATGTTTCTAATCCTGCAGCCACTTACTGTAAGGAGTTAAATTTAAATTAATTTAACTTTAGGAAATTAAGCGTAACCAGATAATTTAACAATTTCCATTTTTATTCATTACGCCTACCGAGATGAAGTGTAATTAAAATTTAGTCATTTTGTACATTGTTTGTGTGCAAGAATTTGATATGAAATAAACTAAAATGTATGCAATTAAAGGGTAACCAAAAATTGTGTACTACCCCGCTTTAGGATTTAATGAGATTTTCAATATTAGGTTCGAGTTTGACGGAAAGGTAGGCGCGTGCTATCGGGAGCTTGATTTTTCGATTTATCGACAGTGAGCTGTGAGTTAGTTAGATTAATTTGCTCCTTTTAAACCCCTTATTTGTTTCATCCATTATTTAGTACAAGCGCGTTTTTTGTGTTTTTCGCCGTTCCTTCTTTCTGAGCGATGAGTGGGTTTATCGAGTTTCGATTAATTCGAATAAAAAAAAAACATGTAGAAGTTAAACGCCCAACATGATACAACAGACATGTGTTTAGTTAACTTTTTATCATCACAAATCTTTCCACAGTTCCAGTGGATTTAAATTTTTAGTAAAGCCTTATCGACCATTAACTAAACTAATAGGACAAATTCTTAAGGTATGCGATTCTTAAAAGGGCTATATTTTGTTATTAAATTTAAGGGTTCAATGTTGATTTCACTCTATACTACGGCGTAAATAATACTACTATAACATACCCTCAAATGCACAACTCATATACTCATAAACATTTCCAGCATTGTTCGTTATTCTGATGATGCCACTGTTGTTGACAACGGAAAAAGCTTAAATACAATAGCTCTATTTAGCCTTCACTCACATTACTGTCTGGACAGTAATGGCTGAACATATTTACGCGTTATATCAGATCCTGGGTTAGTATAGAAGGCGCATATGGGGCATAATTATTTGAATTATTTATAATACAGGGTGTTTGATTAAGGGTGGCCACCAGCTATATCTCGAAAACTACTGGACATAGAAACTCAAGAAAAAAAAATTATATACTAAAGTGGCCATGAGAAAATCCTGGAAATTATTTTTAAGTACCACATTTCGCCGCAAGGGGGCGCAATTGATAGAGTAAATCATATAATATACACAACCCCTAAAGATGTAAGTACACAAGATAATACAAAAAACCACACATAACACACACATCTAAATATCCACAAATAAACACGAAAACATACATATCATACACATCATACACATAAAACATCAACAAAAACACATAAATCACACACAAATATAACAACTAACATAATTAAGACAACACTCACAGAAATCATTAGTAAACAACACATAACAATATAATATAAAATAACATAGATAAGAAACAACCTTGTAATCACCATGAAACCTGCAAATTTATAACTATATAATTGTAAATGTATAAAAATGTAAACTGTATATTATATTCTAGAATTTCGCCTGATGAAGGTCTAACAAACCGAAACCGGTCGCGACATAAATAAAGAAAAATTAAGGAAGTACTGATATCTCATATATACACATAAAATTAAAGATTACTCCGAAAATTCTCATATAGAGCTTTAATTTTTAAAACATCATTGGAAAGCCTGAAAAATTCCGCGAAATTTCTGTTTGAAGCTCATTGGCGTATCGACATTAATAAGAGTGGAGGAAGCTCCTGAATGTCTAATTATAGAATTATACCGTATGGTTTAAGTTTTGGCAAAATAAAAAAAGTTATTATCGCAAATTGCGCCACATAGCAATTTAAATCGGAACTGTCGTGTGATACTAGATATGACATTTAAAGATACTTACATTTCTCTTTCAAACAAGCCTGAGTTTGCTGAAAACGGATAAGTCGTTTAGAAGATACAACGATTAAAATAATTAGACATTCAGGAGTTTCTCCCAATCTTAATGTCGGTACGCCAATGAGCCTGAGGCAGAAATGATGTGGAATTTTTCAAGCTTTCTAATGATGAATTAGGATTTTCTACCACATTTTTTTATCATCCTGTATAATTTTTTATATGAAATCAGGGTTGACGCTATAGTTCAGACCTTCAAACAAACAATAGAAATGATTGTAATGGTTCAACATCAATCACTGTGAAAAATATACAATTTCATCTGTACTATTTGATTTAACAAATCTTTAAATATTTCGATAAGAGTAAATGATAGGTAACTCACCTTTATTTGTTCCCTTAAATTAAAAAAAAAAATACAAAAAATACTGGGTGTGTCCTTTAAAAAAAAACATAATTTGATGTGGATCTTTTATATGGGACACCCTGTACAATAGGTAATAATTTTAAATTGTGTATACAATGATCCTGTCTATCCATTTGAAAAAAATAACACGAAGTTACATGGTTTTCCATAAAATGACCGCGTCGTATGAGGTACCCCATCCTGTATACCTTGTGATTTTTTGACCGCGAAACATAGGAAATTTGCATGGGAAACCGATTCTTTCTATTCCCATAAGTATTCAAATAAATTGACACCGAAGTAAATATACAAACGAGATTCTACTTCTACGTACAATCAATCAAAAAAGCCAAAGTAACACGATTATTTTAAATAAATTTAACTATGTTTAAGGGGGTCACTTTCTCAGCCGTTTTCCATTAAAAAAAACAGTTTTCGAGAAAACTACTGGACCGATTTCTCTGAAATTTTGCACTCATGTTCTTACCTCCAAAATAAGCTTTTATGATGGAGAAAAAAAAATTATTTGGATTTAGAATTATTACATAAAAAAAAAAACATGAAAAAGTTCTTTTTATAAAAAAAAAAATGGAAATAATCTCAGCCATAGTGGTAGGTATCGATACCACCTTTAAAACAAAATAAAACCGTGCTGATAGCTTTTATAGTTTTAAAGAAAAGTGTTCCTAAACTTCAAAAAGTAAATTTTTCAGGATAGTCAAAAAACTTAAAAATAGTCCTTCAGTTTGCTTGCAAATTTCGATCACTTCTATAAATTGGAAAAACGTGAAATAACATTTTTTATACCCAGAATTGAGTGTTGAATTAAAATCTACGATAAGAAAAGCCGATAATTTTGTAAGCCTCCTTAAGAGGCTACAAGAAAATTGTAAAAAAATAATTTTTTCTTTTAAATTTGATTTTTGGAACTTATTTATGAACAAAGTGATAATATTCGCAGTATAAGGGGTCGAGAATCTTCCCCAAAATGGGCAATGGCCGGGTGGAACTGCTGCGGCCCGTTCTCGCTTTTCGCTGTCCTGAAAAGTACTTTCATTGGTGTTCCGTTTTTTTTCTGGTCAGAGATATCAAATTTTTTTTTTATTTCATTCATGGCGACCATAAGATCATCCGGTGATAAGAATTTCAATATGACATAAATCAAGTTTTGGTCTTACAAAATTCGTCAGGGTAGGATTTTTGAAACGTCTATAAAATCAGTTAAAAAAATAATAATAATAAAATCATCACCAGTTCTTTAGATTAGCTATCTAAATAACCCTACAAAATTGCAAATCAATCGGATGAACGGTTTCAGAGAAAAAGGAACATGAAAATGCATGATTTTCTATGTAAAAGGGCCGCTGTAGTAACCTCGTTAAAGCTTTATACAGATGGTAAAACAGCGTTAAATAATAATGTATGGTACCATAGGAAGCGCAATCATCCAACGGTGGTACAAGATTACTTTTGGGTTAAACAGGGAACCAGTAATTAAAAAAAAAACGTTTTCCCATGTTAACTCCCTATGTTGCGAGGTAAATCAATCACACGGTATAATCAAGTAAGTGAATTTTACTTTAATTTATTTTATTAGTTAATACGTTTGCGCCTACGTCCGTTACCGCAGGTACACGCGGAAAGTTGCCAAAATGCCGCTATGTTGCGAACATGTTAATACAGCGTTTTACCACCAACTTGTCTCAAGCGTACAAAGTAAAACGTTTAATCGACCAATTTTGACACCTGAGTGGGTTAGTAATTCCGATTCCCCATCATCTGACTAGTGTAGCACTGATGAGGATTAATTGTTCGAAACTAACCTGCAGTTTTTGTCAGCGTTGTATGCTAACATTTGTGATTATAATAAAGTAATTGTAAGATTAATTTCAAGAATAATAAAATGTCAAATTATTACCTAACCTTACAAATATTTTCATGTCAAATATATTGAGTGGGTACATTTGTGAAGTTATGTAAGCCACGGCACTTTTAAGGAGCAATAGCTCAAGTGCATTCCAACAAATATACTTCGAGCAAATTATTTTTTATCTTTAGAAATTGATTCGTTTTAAGTAGATAGCCCTGAAAAATATTGCGACTATTTCTCTATGGAAAAATATATCCATAGAAGAACATATAAATGTTATTTCAAGTACCTTTAAAAAAACATATGTGACAAATCATTTTTAAACTTTTTTGTAATTCATTTGGAAACCAGCAACTGATATTTACTTTTTCGAGACAAGTACCATATGAAAAATAGCCTTTTAATCAGTTGCATGTGTGCATGTTCTCGTAGAACTCTGTCCCGAGGCCATTTCGTGTGTGCGGCATACCACAATGTCTACTGTTTAGTAGGCAAGTACGACCATATATTTTCCTTGAAAGAAGTACAAAAGGGTGAGTAGTAGTTATTCTGATGACTTTATGTAATGATCCCAGAACTTATAATCCTCTGTAGAACAATGTTATACATATTATATGTATGTACTAAGTATATAGAAAGTTGTAATAGTAGTTGAAATTGGTGTTGATAGTGAAGTATCAAGTCGGAATTGTGTTTGATAATTCGGATTTAGTTACAGCAGAGGGTGTGTGTTTGCGGCTGAGTGTGTCGATAGAGAGAATGGGCAATGTAAGGAAGTAGCCGCGGTTGAGAATGCTGAAGTGTTCAGAAAATATCGTAGCACAAGAGGCCGTTAGCCGAGTCGAGGCGGATGTTTGTCGCTACCGAAACTGTATTTCCGGCGCAAAGTATCGATTACACATTTATATTGGTAATATTTTGAAAAGGTTGAGTACAAACAGTGCGATACGTTGGCGGGAGGAGATTTTTTTGTTATTCACCGGAGCGAGGATATAATTTTCCCGATGAGAAATACACTAGCATTACGACATTTTATGCGAACGCTTCTATTTTTCGTATATTGTTTGAGTATCGCGGAAAAGGGGATGAACGGAAAATATTTTCGACACATCCTACTTCTTTAACACACTTTTAAAATGTTCATTTTATATGAGCGTAGCGGAATAAGGAATACGAGAAAGAGGCTCGCATAGAATTCCATCTGCCTTTTAACGTTTCCATCTTTTGTATCTAGTCATAAATATGGGCGTAAGTCAGGCCTATAAAAAACACGCAATATTTTAATGAAAAATGGGCTCGCAATAAATCTCTTGAGCGCCATCCATCTGGTACGGCGCTACATTAATTACGTGATCAATTAGCATGCTCTTTGTGGCCGTAGCTAACAATAGTGTGGCAAGCTCGTGTTCTACACGGGGTAAAAATTAACAAACATCCCTACGGTGCTCAGAACTGCGCTCACACAACCCTAACCGCTTTCAAAAGTTCCGGAAAGACAAATGTAATAAAGATGCACCGGGACGCAGCAGGACCGTAACAATTTAATGGTTTCTAATTCTCAGCCTGCGCTACTTTACACAAAGGGTCAAAGAGCTTTCAGGGAATCCGCCGTAATACATTATTTCGTCAATTTCTACTGTGTCATTGTATTCGCTGCTTTGGTATTTATTAATATCAGGTGCTTTGAGAGGAGGTAATTCTGTCAGGGTCTGCGGAATCAAAAGTAAAAATAAGCCATTTATTAGTCCACGACGATAAGCACCCGCATTAATTTCCCTCTATAAGGACTGAAGGACAAACATCCTATATCACTTTGAATTAATTCATTTTGTTTCTTATAAATCATAAGAGCATCCAGCTGTGGGAAAAAGGTAGATTACGTCAAGAGGATTTAATGATGTTAATCACATGTGACGGAAGCGAAAATATTCTTTTTCTCGGCTTTTGAACCCCTTATATTCTTTCATCCATTATTTGCTCCACACGTGTCTGTCTCTATATTTTCCCACTTTTCCCAGTTCGGAAATCGCTGGATATGCAAGGGACAGTGTGGGGGCATTAGGCAGACTCCTGACTCGACACGAGTTAATTATTGCGCTGTTGAAATGGCGACAGCAGTATGTGAAAAATGATAATATTTGATAATAATTTGACAGAAAAAGATTCGACATATCCCGGAGCAGCTGGTCAACTAGAGTATAAATGAAACTAGTAATGAACGCGTGAGAATGATTGTGATGGATGGAATAATCAAGAAGAGGATCGGTTGGCGGAACAGCAGAAATTACTGTATCAGAACGAGATTTAGCATAGAAACGGAGGAGTAAGTATCTAGATCGGGTGGGATGGTAGGACTAAAGTAGGAACGGGTTAAACGTATGGCCGTGTCATCCAGTGATGGGGCTAATACACCCTATGAAGTATGCAAGACGCGTAATGCCGGATAGAGCACGGTCAGTGATTGACGAGGCCTCATTCTTTAAGGCCCCGATGCTCACTGAAGAATACTGAATACAACCCAGCCAGGAAACTGAAGCCAAAAATCAGACAAAAATAATACAGTCGATATAAAAGGTATTCGGCCAACATTCATATTTTACTATTTATATACATGCAACCCGATATTGGCACCATAAAACACATTAAGTGGCCACTTCAAATATAAAGGATAAAATAACAAGCACATAAAGAGGGAAAGGGTCTTTTTCTCCCTGCTCGAATGGAATCGATCCCATAATCCTCTTCGAGGGCTCACCTCATCCTCCACTCGTTGAATGTCATCCCAATTCTTGAGTCTGCACCGTACCACCACTTTAAAATAAGCGTCCTCCCCTTTTCGACAACGTCTGACAGTCAGAATGCACATGAAATCAGGTCGGTCAATCCTGTTGACCCAGTCTCTAGCCTCGAATCTTATAAATAAGTTTTATTGGTTCACTTAGCGGGCTTATAGAACAATTTGTGTTTTAATGAAGCATATTTAATTTTATTACTGCAATTATTAAGATTGCTTAGTTGGCAAGTTAATGCAGTGCCATTCGCGAAAGGGTGGCAGTACGCGCGGAAGGCTGTCACGTCTCAATAATTAATAGACGATATGCGAGCCATGAACCTATTAAGAGGTTAAGTATAGACATTTATATAACCGACAGATTTATCATCAATTCCGATTCGAGAGCCACCCCTGCCTCCCTTGCCACACTTTTCGCCCTTTAAAGAAATATAGCACTTCGTGAAAGTTTTCATCGGCGATGAACGATAAATAAATGGCCGAGCTGCAATAACGGCTGACCGTTACACCTACTCACTTAAAGGACTCCAAACAGCAACAAGAGGCGTGAAGGATGGCCTTCTTACATCCCTCGTTCAGCATCTACATTACAACCCGCCCCTGTAACAAAACACTTTTTCCCACATCAATCCCGGTGACATGCTCATATTTACGACGATCTGCAAAAGTAACACTCATTATTAAATCAACAGGCTTTTGTGATACTAAGTGCCGGGATAATGGAAGATACTGAACTCGTGATCCGACAAGTGCATCGAATTAAAAACGATCATTTATTAACAAGTCCCGATTCTCTTAAAAGTAATCCCCATGTACTATTCGGTTCGAATCAATTTTTCATCACCGTGCTCGTGCACCTTGTAAATTTAATTACACAGAAATTGTGTTTAAATTAAATATATCATCCCTGCATGGAATTGAAATCCACCCTATTAACGAAATCTTGACGCCGCCCGTGTTAACTAACACGGGGGCGCCAAGATTTCACTCGTATTCCTAGGCCTTTTGATAAATCGATCTTTGAGCTTTTTATGAATTTTTTGTAAGCTCAGACTTTTCTTACACTAAAAACATTGTCAATCAAGGAGATTTATGTAGGATGGAAACGTGGCAGGGCTAATTTTTGTACTAGGAGATTTTTTCAAAATGTTATACTTTCTAAATTGGATACTTCCTGCTCCTAAAAGGCGCTTGCGCTCATTTTTATATTCCCCTCGCGATGCACAACGAAATAAATCCCTGCGCAAAAATGACTAAATAGTATTAAACTTAATCTTGCCACAATCTGTATACCTACTAATTCCCGCATTATGCACATAATGTGTACATTTCGCTAATTAGTATTTGTCCACAAATAAATTATTATCAAGTAATATCGATTACAGTGATATACGGTAATGTTGAAATTAACGATTGATTTACTGCCTGTAGATAATCATAAGGAAACACTGTTGCGACAATATTGTTTTAAATGGGGAACTTCCGATAAAAAATTTAATTAATAATTAATAATGAAATATTCGTCGTATGGAACATTATTAAAAATGATAACCAACTATTTAATTTTTAATTAAAATTTCCATCGGCCTTTCATTTACCCCGGTGATGTTTAAATTCAATTCCAAGTTTAACCTTTTACAATTTAATAATTTTAAACAGGCTAAACAGTGCCTCCAACTTTAAAAAAAAATGTAATCCAGTAACACGTTTAATGTTCCTGTTTCAAAAATATAATCATTAATTTATAAATTGAGTATGTTTTTACTGCAATCGAACCAACAGCAGCAGTGTCTCTATAAATAAACAAGTAAATTTATAAAATTCGTGTTTTATCGAACGATCTCGACTATCATCACAAATAATTTAATTGATCATCTTGACATACAAGGATACACTTATTTAGCAAGAATAAATCAATTTTATCATAATTAATTGTTTTAGTGTTTACGTATTGGTAGTCCATATTATTAATGTTGGTAATATGAAATAGGTATTTTGTTTGGTAGAATTAATAAATTTAATAATATTTACAATACATTGCTATGATCATTACGAAGCCAAATAGGCTATCTACCACACATATATATACAGGGTGTTTCAGAGCTCTGGGAACGGTCAATCACGTGCTTATTTGTCAAAATTTTTAAAAATGTTTTATATAAAAGTTGTGCAGAATAGTGATCTGCATGCCCTAAAAATATTTAAATTTATACAAGGTGTCTCATAACAAAGTTACAGACCAAACTTATGTTTTTTTTAATGGAACACCCTGTATATTTTAGCATTTTTGGATTCCTTGTTACTTGGAGATTAAAATGACTTATGTTTCGGCGATTGAAACCGAGCCGTTTTTGTGTTATCCAGTTGTTTATACAAAAATTTGAACGATGAAAGATAATTCATTCTAATTTAGTGGTAAAGTTTAGTTGAACTTTAGTCTTAAAAATTACTATATCATCCAAAACATAACTCAGCGTATTATACAGGGTGATAGTTATTCGCGAACTGCACAATTTCTTAATTTTTTCAAATGCAACACTCTATATATTTTTTCATAATTTAAAAGTCCATTGAGTAAGCTTTCGTTTCATATAAGGTTTCGTATATCTGAAGTTGATGGTTACTCTAATATTTCAAAATTAATTGGTAATTTGTATGTTTTTTATTATTAGTTTTAAAATCTAGTTACCAATCATTTCAAATAAACAAACAAAAAAATACAGGTGACAGTAATTATTATATAAGTCTCAAAAATAGATCGAACCATTTAAGTTGTGATCTTAGTTTATAATTATGAATTTCTCACAAGAAGAATTGGTTGACATGATTTTCATTCTTGGCGAATGTCACAAAAATTGTCTTTTGGCTTCACGAGTTTGTGGACAGCGGTATCCCGAGAGGCGGTGTCCACGACAAGGAGCATTTAGAAGAGTGCAAAAGCGATTTGAGACTACAGGTAACGTGAATTATTCAAAACCTGTGCAAAGCAAACCTGTAATTAACGAAGATAGCGAATTCCTGGTATTGGCATCGATAGTTGAAAACCCTAAATTAAGTTTATCCGAATTAAATAATCAGTTGGATATTAGTCGGCCCTCAGCGCGTAGAATTTTGAAGAAACACAAATTTCACCCTTACCACATCCATTTAGAACAACAGCTTGGAGAAGCAGATTTTCCCGCTAGAACTGCATTCTGTAACTGGGCCCTTAATATTCTGGGAAACAATGAACATTTTTTTGATTTTGTGTTGTTTACTGATGAGGCTTCATTTCACAATAATGGAAAGGTAAACAGACACAACCTTCATTATTATTCGGACCACAATCCTCATTTCACAAGGACAGTAAATAATCAAAATCGATGGAGCCTGAATGTATGGGGTGGTATTCTAGGAACTCGCGTCATAGGACCACACTTCTTTGAAGGCAGCCTGAATGGAGAAATGTTTGAAGAATTTCTTAGGAATCATTTAGATGAGTACCTACTTGACGTACCACGCAACGTAGTAAGAGATATGTGGATCCAGTTGGATGGTGCACCACCACATTTTGCTCGCAGTGTACGACAATTTTTGAATGACCGTTATCCTAATAAGTGGATAGGTCGCGGCGGACCTGTACTATGGACACCTAGGTTGCCGGACCTCACGAAATTAGATTTTTTTCTATGGGGCTATATCAAGGACATGGTGTTCCGTATACCACCGACTACAGCAGAAGATATGCGAATACGAATTAGGAATGCTTTTTCTGCAGTAACGCCAGAAGTTTTAGTTGCAGTTCACAAATCTTTCGTTGAACGTCTCAGAATTTGTTTAAATCAGAATGGTCGAAATTTTGAAAACATGTTGTAAACTTCTTTAAATTGTTATTTTTCATTTTATATACTTATGTTATTAAATTGTTTTGTTATTTTTCATTTTATATACTTATGTTATTAAATTGTTTTGTTATTTAAGTTGATTTATAAGTTTTTACTATAGTTCTCTATCTGTATTGAAACATAATTGTTTGTATAACTTATTGGGAATAATGCATCCAGATTTTGTTGAAATATGGTAGGATACAAGATTTGAATACATGTCTCAAAAACATAAAATACGATTTTGTGGGCAAACACAACGCTTATAAACGGATCCTTCTCAACCGAAACATGCAACTTACGAACGAATTCTAAATACTCGCGTCACTATCAACTTCAGACATACGAAACCTAATACGAAACGAACGCTTACTCAACTTTCAAATTATGAAAAAATATATAGGGTGTTCCATTTAAAAAAATGAAGAAATTGTGCAGTTTGCGAATGGCTATCACCCTGTATAATACGCTGAGTTACGTTTTGGATGATATAGTAATTTTGAAGACTAAAGTTCAACTAAACTTTACCACTAAATTAGAATGAATTATCTTTATTAGTTTTAGGGAAGCACTTTAACAATTTTGTTCAATTTTTTGTATAAACAACTGAATAACACAAAAACGGCCCAGTTTCAATCCCCACAACCTAGGTCATGTTAATCTCCAAGTAACGAGGAATGCAAAAATGTTAAAATATACAGGGTATTCCATTAAAAAAAAAACATAAGTTTGGTCTGTAACTTTGTTATGAGACACCCTGTATAAATTTAAATCTTTTTAGGGCGTGCAGCTCACTATTCTGCACAACTTTTATATAAAACATTTTTCAAAATTTTGACAAATAAGCACGTGATTGACCGATCCCAGAGCTCTGAAACACCCTGTATATTTAAACCAAATAGATAATTGTTTCTTTACAAATAATAGAACATTGGTATTATTTCCAGTATCGTAAAACTATTACAGATTGTTAAGAAATGTAGTATCAAATATAAACTTTCATTTCGTCTAGTTTTAGTCCCATACCATGGTATTTGATTCATTCTCTTGAGAATATTGTAATAGGTGAAGCTAGTATTAGCATATTTTCCGATCAATGATCACTTATGTTTTATTCGATATATTTTTTTCCCAATTTAATTAGTTGAAATGGCTACCTGAGGCAATAAAAGAAGAGTGCGCGAATAAGTGTTCATGAAAACCTAATTAGTCGTTACTATTGTTGGTTTGAAAGCGGATATGCAATTATGAGAAGGAATATGCTCACGCATATAATACGAGCCGCAGTAAAATTGCAAACCGACCGAGCAAAACCTCAACGCAGAAACAATCATGGAGGTAATTATTGCGCGTCCATAATTTTATTTAGGACAACTGAGGTTTTAAAATTAACCCCTGTTTTATTGCACCCTAATGAATTTTTCGTTTTAATTTATTATTTTAATAACACCGGTTAGTGACATTTACATTCATGATATAATTAAATGTTGCGATGGATCACATTTTTATATACAACATGATGTTAAAGTAAGTGTTGAAATAAAAATAAATGTTTAATACGGGATATAAAACAAAAGTCAGAATATTTGGTAAGTTTAGATGACAAGGGAAATGTATGCCGGTTAACTAGAATAGATGAATTATTTTATAAATGCATGTTGTACAACCAACACATCCATGCCATCGACTGCAATCGAAACCAGAACTACTAGTATTTAGTTCAGGTGATATAATGTGCTACTATACCTCATTTAATAACCAGGCGGACTAAATCAAATTATTGCCGCCAAAATACGTTGTTGTGATTGGCCAATCGGGCGCCGTTTTTACACAGGCCCAAATTGCTTAAAACAGTAATGGCCGTTGTTATGATCAGCTGATCTCTAACCGATCCTTGTGTCCCACCGTTTCCACGCGTTTCGCCTCAGTTTTTTGTGTTTTTAGCCAGTTATTTCTACTGTTGATAGTGTAAGAATCGATTCCTCTCATCCCGCGAGTTTCGAGGAAATAGTTATTTTATTTTTAACTACGGATAAATACCCAGCACAAGTTTGGTGTCATTTTCGCCCCCCAAGAAACGGAAATGGTTAGATTTTAGAGCATTAACGCTCGAGGAAAAACAATTCAAAATTATCTTATATAGAGTTTTAATACAAGAGGCTTTAAAACCTTGCGTTGTACGCACAATTTTCGATTCATTAGGTAAGTGTGGCACGTTCACACAATTACGGAGTGCAAGGAGATTGGGGCAGTAACAAGTCCCAAACTTCTTGAAGGACGTCCAGCTATAGAAGATATCTACAATGAAAGCAGCAAAAATTCTGTGTGTGGAGATTTATTTATGAGTTGATATAATTTTTGAATGAATGTTATGGATAAACGAATTTGAAATGATTTTATTTTTACCGCCAAAACATGCTGGTTATTTTTCTGGTAACTTTTTATAGTGTAAATGTGGCTTTCGCGTTTAGTCCGCCTGGTTATTAAATGAGGTATAGTAGCAGAGAAACGCTTAATCCGGCTTCAAGTTGCTAGTCAATATTTTTTGTGCTGATTAAAGGAAATCGTGTAGGTCCAGGAAGACCGCTGAGCAACCGGTCCGTGTGCCACCACGAAAGGGTGAACTTGTCAAAATATCGTTTGAAGTGTTAAAGAGGCCTATTTATCCAATCACCGGCCACTTAAGTTAGTTAGGTAGATGCCCGAAATTATACAGCCATTTATGTTGGTAACCTATTGTCCCTGATCTTAAAGTCGAGACGACCCCCACGCGATAATTTGTTTTCACGAGAAAAATGATCAACAATTTTTAATTAGGGGCGGCCTGTTGGTGTAGTGGGTACAGGCGAGCGCTTGTGCCGGTTGCACCGCGTGTTTCGGATCCCAGCCCGGGTGAAAGATTTCGGAGCCGCGGAATATTCGCTCGGGACCATGGTCGTAGTAATTGTCTAACATTATTCATTTATTCATTTAATATCTAATTTCTATACAAACAACGGTGGTGGCAGATGGCCTAGTAGTCGACGCCAAAATTCCCAAATCATTCACTCTACTTAACCCGCAGTTCCATCCACGTCAAAAAAAAAAAAATTACTTCTATATCTAAAATAAATAGCATACCTTTGGGGCGCAAAACAAAAGATACCGACCCGGTTGAAAGGTGCACGTTGTTTTTATTTTACTTAACCATTGAATACCGACTGCCACTGGCCGTTTTTGATGCAGGTTAAAGTTAAATTAGAAAATATTGAAAATAGTCGACCCCCCAACTCTGGTGTGGGAATGGGGGCAACTTTGAGGGTGGATCGAGTTTTGTAATTTCGTATCGTTGAACAGCTTTTTGCAAAATTAAATATGTGTTTTTTCTTTTTTCGATCTGATGTGTAATCGAGATATTCGCAAATCTCAGGTTTCTTGCGATTACAGCGTCATCTAGCACAAATCGAAAAAATGTTTCAGATAAAACTATATTTACAATTTCAAAGCTGCCCCCACTCCCACCCTGACTTTGGTATCATTGGATGACCCTCTTCCAGGCGAAACAAATTTTATGATCCAATACGTAGTTTTCGAGATATTTCAATGTCAGATAAATCGGTCACCCTGTATAATGCAAAAATAATAGATTTCAATGATCCCACAAGGCACATAACTAATAGTAACATACAAAAATTTGTTCAACATGGACGATAATTTAAGTGTTTATCTTGAAAGCGAAAATGGGCTTTTTGATAAAAAATGGTTTTTAAAAACCGCGCCAAACCGAGTACAAGTTACAGGACGTCAAATATAAGTTGGCCAGACGCGCAGATAGCAAGCGAAAGCTCTCTCTCTACAGCCGGCCGAGTACAGTCTCTGTAATAAGCAAGCACATATTCTTCGCGGGCGCTATTCATTTACAACTCTATCGGCCGCTCTCCTCCACATAATTGAATGTACCAGGCGCGCGAACTCTTCACGAAATCTATCGAGAGCGCCCTTCGAAGGTTCCGCCCACAATTTTGCCACTGCGCAACGGCAAGTAACGTTTGCCGTGCTGTACTCGGAAATTGGTTGATGAAAAGATGCACTGTTCTATTTTTCATGTACTATTTTTGGGGTTAAGATAGAAAAAATGAAAATCACAGCAACGACTTGTCGTTTGAAAAATCAAAGATTCCGTCAAAATGTAGCTATTATTGCCTTAAAACTTTATATGAAGAGTTTTTTTTTTGTAGATAAAAGGAAATTTGTGAAAATGTTGGTTCAAAAGAAAATAAATTTAAAACAATAATTTTTAACCCTTTGAGGGGCACATTTTTGGGAAGGAGATGAAACGGGGAAACTAATGGCACTTTGGCACTTACGGTTTTCCGGGTCGCTGATTCCGATTTCGGTGTCTGAAATGAGTTTTGACCAGCTGTCAACTGTCAAATCGGCTGTCAAGTGTCGGAAAATGCAATGAAAATCGGGAAATAGGCGTTCATTGGCTGATCCAGGAAGGTTACAGACCAATAATGATGTGGGAAGAATTTTCCGATAGTTGACAGCTGTCAAAAACTGTCAAAATGGACAGAATGTAGTAAAAAAAATAAGTTGGGCATCGTATCCCGCTTCCCAGGGTCGCTGAACAAGATTGCAACATCAGAAAAGAGTTTTGACAGCTTGTCAACTGTCAAACCAGCTATCAAGTCATGTATTATAAAATCAAACCCAGTAGCCGGACGTTCATTGGCTCTCTGTTAATATAATTGATGACTAACAATGAAGTGGGAAGAATATGTTGGCAGTTGACAGCGGTCAGATAACTGTCCCAGTGAAGAGAACGAAATCAAAATACAAGGTTGGCATGGTTTTACCGGACAGAATATCGAATTCCAAATTGGCCATTGGCAGCTGGCAACAGCCAAACCAACTGTAAAATAATGTAATAAGCAAAAATCATATAAAAATCAGCATTTATTGAATATTTTGGGAGATTTGAGGACCAAGCTTGCTGTCAAATGCAGATCTTGGCTGTTGACAACCGACACAGACTTGTCAGGATGGAGTAGTAGACATAAAAATACGAATTGGACGTCATTCTATAGCTTTCTGAGACCGCTAAGTAATGTTAACACATCCGGAATGAGTTTTGGCAGCTTTACACTCACTCAAACTTTCAAATTGTGACAAGCAAGATAATCACAATTTTTTTTGTCGAAGCCTGCTAAAGACATATTCTCCCGTTTTGCGTGACCCAGAACTAACGACGTGGACGTGAGATGCTAGTTCCATTTTTTTTTGTATATTTTTTTGTTTTTTTTTGTATTTTATTTTTGTTTTTTCTTGTGTTTTTTTTATTATTGTTTTTTCGTGTTTTTTGTATTTTTGTTTTTTTTTTATTTT
This sequence comes from Ocypus olens, assembly GCA_910593695.2. Classification (NCBI taxonomy): domain Eukaryota; kingdom Metazoa; phylum Arthropoda; class Insecta; order Coleoptera; family Staphylinidae; genus Ocypus; species Ocypus olens. The sequence continues at coordinate 18,848,105 of OU343057.1, forward strand.
TTTTTGTTTTTTTTGTATTTTTTTTTGTTTTTTTTGTTTTTCTTTTGTTTATTTCTAATATTAAAAAAAAAAAATCAATTTTTTCGGGCGTTTGTTACGATTTCATGTTGTGTTAGCTAGATGGAATTTCTCATAACAATTGCTCTTCTCATCTATGCACAGGGAAACATTGCAGGTTTTGCAATAAAATTTTGTCCGTTTTTCATTTGCCTCTGAACTGCAATATGCACATCGGTGTCGAGTTTCTCGAGTACCTGGGAAATGAGGTCTCTGAGCTGTTCTCACACTGTCAGGCACTTGCAGCACAGCATTTCTAGAAGGGAGCTCGGACGAAGGTCTTCCTCTTTTTGGACGATCAGGAAACCCTAATAGGTGATCAACCACTGATAGCCGGAAGTCCTTGAGCGATAAAGTTTTCCGTGAAAAGAACAGTTTATATAAAATAAAAGAATTCACCAAAGTCACATCTATTCTTACTCTTGCGAGATATTTGGTAACAATTTTTCATGGCATCCGCTTTGTCAACGCAGCCCATATGGGCATTATAATTCTTGGCTACAATCGGACAAGAAACTACCTGCACAGTTCCATCTTTCTGCTTTCTTCTGGTTTCTGAGATGATAGAAGCGTCGTAGAAATTGGTTAGAAAATGTATCGGCTTCTTATCGATCCACTTCACCCATTGTATGCCTTTATAAGAAGTCCAGAATTCGCTATCCCCGCGCGACATTTCTTTATCTCTTGTTTGTAGTTTGGGTAAATCTTTCCTATTTTTCCGCACCGTTCCACATGCCAAAATTCCGTCAACTAGCAAATTCGACATCAAGTCCACGGTGGTAAAAAAATATCAAAATAAATACAATAGTTTTTGTTTACCAAGGTTCGAGTCAGATCTCGTACTACCCTTTCGCCTAAGAAAAGTTCTGGTCTTCCCTGAACCTTTCCGGTATACATTTGGAACTCACATAGCCATAATGATCAGCTCTCACCCAAGATTTGAAGCCTCTCGGGACCGGTTTCATGGGTACGTACTGCTTCATGGAGTTTCTGCCCTTGAACTTGATCATGCTCTCATCCACCGCTTGATTTCTAATTGGGTCATAAAATCGCAAATATGTGTCTGAGAGGTTTTCAAGAAAGGGTCTTACTTTGTACAATTTATCGTACCCAGCTTCATTTTTCTTTGGTTCAAAAATTGAATTTTTGAATTTGCAAAATTGACTTCAGAACTCGCTATTTGATATTAATGATTTGAATGCCAAAATTCAGAGAATTTGGTGTATTTTAAATTGATTAATGATATGATTGTGGTCATTTGAAAGCTAAAATGTAGTGAATTTAGTGTTAAAAAAAAATGTACATATCGTGCCAAAGAAAGGTGACTAAAAAAAGGGTGTTAAAATTTAGAGAATTTAGTGTAATTTAACCCTTAATAGTCACACCTCCGAAAAATGACGTAATAGTCATTCGGGGTGTGGTACACCCCACGACTTTGAACTTCGGTCAATTAATGTTAAATTGACAAGAAACAAAAAAATAACAATCTGGGATACATTTTGAACCTCTAGTTACAAGAATATGTGAATAGTTTTCGAAATCTGTAATTTTACATGTGAAAAAAAAATGTTGCAAAAAAAATTCTGTAAATATGTGTTTTTTTGCAAAAAATACGGTAGTAATTTCAATTTTCAGCTAAAAAAAATAGTTTGAACCTGAAAACCTGAAATAGTATCATTCCAAGTGGAATTAATAAATTTTGCGATCTTTCCAAAAAGTATATTTATTTTCATGATCGAAGGTGGGTTTTTTTACGAAACAATTATATTAGTATTTTTCTGATATAAAGTCAATTTAATGTTAAATATGAATATGAAAATATTTTTAAAACTATTATTATGAAGAAAAAAGGCTATTATAATGTAAAAGACAATTATTCGATCCCAAAAGAGCATTTGACGCACATATAAATATGTGGGATGAATGTCGCACACCGACCTCTCGCAACTGCGACATAGCATGTGCGACTTTTCGTCGCTTCTTCTGGAACAAATATCGCAGAGCTTTTGTTTCGGCAATCTCGGAATAATCCACTGAGAAGAAAATGCTCAGATTTTTTTTTCTGGCACAATGATCACACGGGGTGTCGTACACCCCACAATTTTTCACGAATCGACTTGAACAGGTACCACATTAACACTGACGCGTGAGCTCAAATAATACCTATCGGGGTCCAGAGTAGAAGGTTCAAACTATCTGTAGATGGAGTAACATGTCCCGTTCACTTTCAATTTCAGGGCCTTATTCAACGTCGAAAAAAGGCTGGGGTGTGTCACACCCCAGTGACTATTAAAGGTTAAAAATGTATTTAAAAATATTCATGTCAAATCAATAAGAATTGGTAAATCTATTCTACTCTCGAATTAGTTGAACATAAATGAAACCCAGAAATATTTCATTTGTGATTTTTTATTTATGGGCGATGTTCATGTTGGTTGGATTGCAGGATAGGGCCCACCCACCACCCTTCGTATCCATTTTAACCTAATCCACAAAAAGCTGTTTGATTGGATGAATTTTTTTAATAAATCTTTCTGTGGTGAATTTTAACAATAATTACGAAACAGGGTTTGTAGTTTAAGTTCAAATTTACACGAAGGTTAGTGGGTTATCCCTATCCTACCCCTCCAATTACTTGAATATAAACGAGGGTTGCGCAGATAAAGAGAACAACCAAACCCAGAAATATATCGTTTGTGATTTTGTATTTTGTACATTTGCAAGAACTCTGGGCTATGTTCAACTGGTTGGATTGTAGGATAGTGCCCACACACCACCCTTCGTATCCACTTTAACCTAACCCGCAAAACGCTGTTTGATTGGATCCATTTTTCTAGTAAATCCTACTGCGGTGTTGTGGACTTTTAACGATAATTACGAAACAGAGTTTGTAGTTTGAGTTAAAATTATTACGAAGGGCGGTGGGTGGGCCCCTATCCTACCCTCCAATTAGTTGAACATAAACGAGGTTTGCACTGATGAAGAGTAACCGCCAAACCCAGAAAAATTACGTTTGTCATTTTGTATTTTGTAAATTAATTCATTTGCAAAAACTATGAGCGATGTTCAACTCGTTGGATTGTAGGATAGGGCCCACCTATCACCCCGTGTACCTACTTTAACCTAACCCACAAAACGCTGTTTGATTGGATGTTTTTTTTTTTGTAAATCCTTCTGTGGTGTTGGAATTTTAACGATAATTACAAAACAGGGTTTGTAGTTTGAGTAAAAATTTATACGGGGGGGTAGTGGGTGGCACTATTCTACCCTTTAATTAGTTAAAGATACGTTTTAAAGAGAAGAAAATTTATGATTATAAAGTATAGTCGTATCAGTTATGGTGGTTGTGCTAGAGCGGTTTAAATCTGTTTGAAAAATCGTTAGTGGCGTAAAAAAGTAAAAAAAAATTGCACTCGCTAGGGGTAGGAAAGGGAAGAGATAGCAGTCATATGGGATTGTAAGGTTGGTTTAGTGTTTACCCTGGTCCTTTAGCTTAACGCATGTCGAAGAATTTGGGGGTGGCGCGAACCTCTGCACAGCAATTTTCAAAAATTCACCCGTACGACTGGGGGCGAGATGGAAGGTCGATGCTTAAACGGTGCGGGAAACGGTCGCCCAACAGGTTAGGGTTAAAAAATTTTCAAGTTCAAAGTCAACAAACACTCGTTTTCAATGTTTAAACATTGCTGAGGTGCTAAACGCATTTTTTGATTATGATATTTTATTGCTAAAAAGAAGAGCATTCATTGTGTTTTAAATGGTACTAAACATATTCATGTCGAGACAGTGGAAATTCCCAAAATGTTCAAAATCAACAAATTCAAGATTTTGATTTTGATAAATAATTTAACTTATCTAAGCATTATTCCATTTTGATGGTTAAATTTCCAATATGTGGGGAATCCCTGAAAGTTTCAGCTTTTCGACTTTAAAAGAAAGAAATTCGTCCTTAAAAGAAGAAAAACGAACCCAATGGGTGCAAATGGTGCGTAAGGGTAGTTTCAATAATTTTGAAAAAATATCTTCTACCATCCCTGAAAATATCAGTTTTTTGATATTAAAAGAAAAAAAACCGTCCTTAAAAGAAAAACGAACCCAGGGGTGCAAATGGAGCGTAGGGGTAGTTCAAAAAATTTTGACAAAATATCTTCTGCCATCCCTGAAAGTTTCAGTTTTCCGACTTAAAAGAAAAAAAAAGCGTCCCTAAAAGAAAGAAAACGAACCCAAGGGGTGCAAATGGAGCGTAGGGATGGTTCCAAAAAATTTGAAAAAGTTTCTGCTGCCATCCCCGAAAATTTCAGCTTTTCGACTTTAAAAGAAAAAAAAAACACTTCTTTAAAAGAAGAGAGACGAACCCAGTGGGTACAAATGGCGCATAGGGGTGGTTCCAAAAATTTTGAAAAAATTCCCAATGAAAGCCAGTCATCCCTTCTGTCATCGCTCAAAGTTTCAGCTTTTCGATTTGAAAAGAAAAAAATACGTCCTTAAAAGAAGAAAACCGAACCCAGAGGGTGCAAATGAAGCGTAGGGGTGGTTCCAAAATGTTTGAAAAAATATCTTCTGCCATCCCTAAAAATTTCAGTTTTTCAACTTATAAAAATACGTCTTTAAAAGAAGAAAACCGAACCCAGAGGGGGCAAATGGCGCGTAGGGGTGGTTCCAAATTTAAAAAAAAATTCCCAATGAAAGCCAGTTATCCCTTTTGCCATCACTGAAGCTTTAAGCTTTTCTACTTGAAAAGAAAAAAATACGTCCTTAAAAGAAGAAGACATTTTCCCGGTTTTTAGAAAATCATATCTCGGAAACGGGGCAAAAGTTAAAAAAAGTGGCTTGATCACTTTTAGATATTTTCTTTAAGATTATTTTAAGACATACCGGGATCGTCTAACTCCAGCGGTTACGGAGGAGATATTTTTTTTGGAAACGTGCAAATTTGCGTTTGAAAAATCACCCCCGGGGGTGGGGGTGAAACGAAACGACGGGACCGGTTGTAAAAGCTTGCTCGTCGATCTGCGCGCAAAAACTAACAAAATATTACCGAATAAGGCCCGGATAAGGGGTGAGGTTTAACCCTACCCCCCGTTTTAAGGGTGAGTTTCGGGGGACGCGATTTTTCAAACTTTTCTTACTCAATTAGTATATATAACATTCAAGATGTAAAGTCTTTATTTGGTAGAATTAATATTTATTTCATATTACTATCCCACCAATACGTAAATATTTAAACAATTACTTCTATATCTATCGATAAAATTCGTAAAAAAAACAATTTATTTCTATTCTAATTCCCCAGCCTTAGAAATACATTTAACTAAAATTTAAAAACAGCTATCAATATTATTTCATTTTATATCATCTCATCGCCATCAAATCGCAAACGACAAACTCATATAAATCGCGTCAGAAAGACTTCCGATAAATATAATGATGAAAAATGCCGCAAAATGAATTTAGAATCAAAATTTACACTAACGTTTTACAGATTAATATAAGTAATCGGCTGAAAGACCTCCGGTCGATAGCCAATTAAGAATTGCGGAAAACCATAAATTTTTATATGTATGTATATATATTTGTATCAATTCTTAAATAAAGATGTTTGTATATATATAAGTAATCCTCAAGAAACATTTGGGTTTATCCGCCAAGTATAATTATCATTTTGTAATTTACCATTTTTAATAGTATCCCATAAAATGCTATAATTTCTCATGAGCTATTATTTATCTGTAACATAAAAGCGTTGAACATTATAAAATATTATTACTGAACTTTCGCAGTTTTCTTTATATTAAAGTTGTAATATTATAATACTATCACGTTGCTCATTTTCCGTTTTTAATGATAAACCAGTTTTAGTGTTTTAATTATTATTTGCTACTCAATTATATGTCGGTTTGCAGATTACTAATACTATAACTAAAACAAGGAATTGTCAGTTTTATTAACATGGAGCATGCGATCATTCAAATTGAATAATTAATATTTCATAATCAGGCAATAATCCCGTTCAAATTGTAATCAACTACATTCATATGTATAATGTTTAGTAAGGAAATTAAAGCCATCATGGGGAGTCACGCGCAGGTAATTCCTGATCAACAAATGTAAACTATTTCGTGGCTTGATCGTATTAGTTTATTTCAAAATAGTGGATACTTTTCAATTAAAAAGTAAAATTTGTATCTTTTAAAATTATACATTCTTTATATTACAAGGCTCCGAGCAAGGATGGAAAAACAGCGGAATTAATAAAGAATGGAAAAAACACTGAGGAAGGTTGTAGTTGTTACACAACTGAACTTCTCAAAACCTGTATGATGAAATAAATACTTTAAAGGTCTAAAAATAGGAATCAAAATGTGATAATGTAGATAACGTATACCACACAAGTATACTGTGATTCAAAACGAAATTAATCGCAGTCGCTTATGAATTGAAATGCGCATGTCGCTGATTAAGGATTCGTAGTCGTCATTCAGAAAGTTAACGATAAAAATGGTGGCCATTGTTCAAAAAAGCCTGGTGGGGCCAGGACAGTAGAGGTGACGATAAAGGTGGTTGCGCATCGATTGACTAATTTACTTAGTAAGCAGTGACGGTTCGCGGGTTTTTTTCTGGTACGGCCGAGGAACAAGAGGTGGTAATACAGATAGATAGGGTCAGTTGCAGAGACGGCTGGCTGCGTGACCGCACCTATCTGTATTACCACCTCTTGTTCCTCGGCCGTACCAGAAAAAAAAACCCGCGAACCGTCACTGTTAGTAAGATGGATTCTCTCAGTGAAGTAGAGTTACGTGTCCTGGCCAACCTTTATTCCCGCTGGCCCCAACATGAGTCACACCATCGGCAGCAATGCTCTATAAGCATGGACATAAAAAAAATATAAAACAAATTCTCAAAACCGTTGCTAGGGTATGTGGGGGGAATCAGTATGATCACAAAAATAATCTACACTAAGCAACCCCTGGGGTTGTAGCCAACACAACTAAATTTGTTTAAATGGCAACACCCCCTTTGTGGTGACCTCATTGGAAAGCTCTTGAAAATTGCTATACTTCATATGAGTCTAATTTCTTAGAAATACGCAAAATAATTAATATCACATTAAACCATTTTGTTGCAAATAAGGTCGTAAAAACATTGGTAAAAAACTGGAGACCATTTTTAAACTTTGCTCAAATAGACATGGGAGTTATTTTTTGCATTTCATTTAAAAACGTAAAAATTAAAATGTTCTGATTATTGTTGAACAATTTGTTTATTTATGCTTCTTTTGTTAAAATTACTATAATTTGTGTTATCCAACTTTTTCATACCCTAGAAGCGGTTTTGAGAATTTTTTTCTTTTTTAGGTCTATACTTATAAAGCATTGCTTGTTTTTAAATAGACACCCTGCATATTCAGTGTTTGTTCTATTTAAATCGAATATGAATTAAACTTTTATAATTTATTTCAGGACAATATTTTTGTACATTTAAGGGGGAACACCACCTTGACCCTTTCAAAAAATCGATTTTTTGTTTTTTGGCTTAAAATATTCCGTGGGATGTGTACTTTAATTTAGCATTCATCCCAAGTCCGCAGAAACATTTAAACCGGTTGACGAGTCGATATTCTAAACAACCTCCCGGAGCGCTTGGCGAGCGTCAGGTGCTCCTGGCAGAAGGCGAAAGCGCCGGGTGTACTTCAGGGATATCGACACAAGCCAGCGACGAAGAAGAAGATTTTCGACGCTCTCCGTCCTGTCTACACAGAACTTGCTAAAAAGGTGCCTAGGCGGATTTACGCAAAATGGGGACGAAAGTTTCAACGCAACGCTATGGCAGATAGCTTCAAAAGTTGTCCATTCTGGAAAGTCAGTAGTAGACATCGCTGTCGGTATTGCTGCTTGTAATTACAATGATGAACTTCGCGACATTATACAAATAAAGCAGGTCCTGCAGCTTCAGATCGGTCCGACGTGCTACGATTTTTGCGTCAAGCGAGTGAAGTTGACACATTCAAAATTGATAAGTACAACATTTTTTGGTCCGCCATCTGGAATTTGACTAATCTGATAATAAATTCACATTCAGCGACCGCGAAAACCTTTATTTCCAAATTTTGGTCAAAATTGGTGGATACAAATTTCTTTTGGTCCGCCATATTGGATCCGCCATCTTGAACTTTGCAAATTTGACCTCAGATTCGTGTTCACCGATGCCGAAAATATATAATACCTAATAGTCGTCGTGCAAACTAAACAAACGAGAAAGTTATCTCAAGTTAAACTTTCCCAAAACTTTAAACGCGTTAATCTCGAAACAGCATTTTTCAAAACTGCGGGGGAAAATTCTCGGAAAGTTTACATCCGATTTTGCCGACTGTATTAAGAATTGAATTGTCTAACGAAATACGAACCGGATTTTCGATATTTTGAAAATTCAATTTTTGGTGCACGTTTTTGTGACGAATTTTTTGGGCTGACTATGCGTTTTTTGTGAAAATCAATTTTTTCAAAAAAGCTCCCGTGTTTTGTTGCGAAATATTATGTAGAACAATATTCCAAACCGATTTTTATTGCAAGATGACTTGGGGGACCAGGAATCTCCCCGCAGTGGGGCGATTTCGCGCAAGAGGACGTCTGCGCTACCTAGTGCAGCGGCCTCTAGGTGGCCGCGATCAGCGCGAAAAAAAAAATAGTTTGAAGCCGATTTATCACTAAATAAAACCATCAAAAACGATTTGCCCTCCTGACTTGTTTTTATGACGAAAATAAAATACGAAAATTATCTATTTTTCAGCGCTCAGAGTAGTGTCTCCCCTTAATTCTTTAGACGAAATTCCTCAAAAAAGTCATTAACTATTTACTTATCATTATGTATTATATTCAAAGCGTATAATAATTAAAGTCGGTTATCTACAGCTCCAGTACACTCGATTACAGTTCCCAAGTACAGATGTAATTCGAGACATTATTATAGCTAGCTTGAGCTTTATACTCTGCGACATCAAGAGCATAAATCAGGCTTTTTATGGTTGCCTCATGAGCCATAATGAGGACGAAACTACGGCGCGTTTCGACGTGACTTATAAACATCATGTCGGTAAATTACTTTAATCAACTATAAAATTTTTAAAGGACAATCATGGAAGGTATAAATTGTTCATGGTTAAATTACATTTATTAATGCAGGAAAGTTCGATAAACAAATTGTTCATGTTAAATAAAATCTTCTAGGGTGGAAATGGTACGTCTTTCAAGGCAGTCGCTATATATTTTCTTTAGTTACAGTCGCCTAATTAAACTTTTTTTTCGCCGCTAATTAGATCTCGATCTCTATGTAAATGATTAAACATAAATATTACAAACTTCTTACTAACTTCGTCACCGATTCCCATAACTAGCTGCCATTTTGTAACTTGTGTATTGAAAAATGCTCTTTTATTTACAATATCAAAATCTTAAAACTAAGAAAGAAATGACGTATCCCTTTCCACCAGGTATAAACTGGTGCTTCGTGTCTCTTAGAAGCATATATACATTTGTTCCTTAAGGGCAGATATCTCGCGCGTAACCTATAAATAAAAATCCAATTCTGTCAATCGGCGATTATTTGACTCAAAATGCATCGCCAAAAGCGAACCAGTCAGACGTAAAATTCAACATTGCTGTTAATTAAGTTGTTAAATTTTTTTATTTGAAAATGCTTTGTAAAATGTTTGAAGCTTAAATAATTTACTACTAGGTAACAAATATGATGATTTTTTTATTCATACATACAGGATGCCAAAAAAGTATGGCATAATGACTATAATTATAAACCATATTCAAATAGGATCTTAATACATTTTAAATAAGAATTGGTATTTAAAAACTCATCTAGTAATGACGTTAATTTTTATAACCTTTATTTTTCCCCGCTATGGCAATAAACTTTTTCAAAGGGTCGCATAAGTAATGTTGTACACATGCGCTCAGGGTGATATTATTTACCGGATCTAAAAAGTGATACTAAATCGGAGAAAGTAACCTATACCCGCGTGAGATGTATTTTACAATATTGCATCAGTGCGCATGTCTGTAGGCTAAGTACAATGCCAGTTGACGCCATTTTACGAAGCGCACACGTGTTAATTTGCATCTTTCGACTAAATTCGTGCACAGTATAAACAAACATTAGTTTTGTTAGTGAATTATGTGATAGATGTGTAACCACTAATGCGGAGAACTAATATAGTGGTGTAGTCAGGGAAAATGTACAAATTCGGAGCAGTAAGGTGTTAGGAGACGAAAAGCAAACTGCGCATTAAAGATGCAGAGGGCAAATGGAGGCTGGTGGATATTATTTATACAATTAAATGCTTTTTCTACTCTCAGCCCACACTTTAGCAGACTTGATTAAGACTCATTTTACGGACAGTTACATTTTTTCAAATTTGAATTCCTCACCGGCCGCAGAAAAAAATCTGCACCTGAAGGTAACTTTTTTTGTGCGATCTTCTAACAAATGGTTCGAGAAGGTGGATTTATTTTGGTTTAAACTTTAATGTTTACAGAAAACCTACTTACACAGACTCCATAATCCCCATCCATTCCCGTCACCCTTACAAACAAAAAATAGCGAGTTTTAACTCAATGATACATAGAGCATTCAAACTGCCACTAAATCCTTTTCAATTAAAAAAACAAAATTGATACTATTAAACAAATTGCCACTAACAATGGGTATACTGAATCACTTGTCAATCAATTAATCCACAAGTTCAAAATGAAAGAAATTCATCAATATTTATACCCAAAAGTAAATTCTCCCGACAAAACCTCATTTAAACCACTAACCTATTTTGGAATGGTTAGTTTAAAAATTAAAAGAATCACCGAGAAATGCAACGTCAATGTGGTGTTTAAACCTTATAATAAATTAAGCAACTTAATACATAATCCTAAAAACAAAATAAATCATATGGAAAAATCAGGAATATATAAATTAACATGTCCAGATTGTAAAGGCGTATACATTGGTCAATCTGGTCGAAACTTTAATACAAGACTAAAAGAGCACGAGAGAGCATTCAAATTAAACCAAAATAAATCTACCTTCTCGAAGCATTTGTTAGAAAATCGGCATAATTTCGGCACAGATGTACTTTCAGTGATTCATTTAGCGGATAAAGGCCGAAAAATGGATCTACTGGAAGCACTCGAAATACACAAAGCAAAAATTAATCCGGGAATTTCCGTGCTTAACGACCAGGTTAACATAATGTATTCGCCCCTGTTTGAAGCCCTGTAATATATAAGAAATGTAAAGCCGTAATTTAATTTACTTATGTTTGAAAATGACCAGTGAATGGTCGAAACTAGTCACATAAATAAAATATAGTGGTATAAAAAAGTTAAAGTGTTTTATTCCAACCTCATTTGATTGAGTCTTCAAAATTACTGCAATTTTTCCAATCCAGGGATCGGAGTCTCTCAAGGTTTTCACAAAATAATAATCCAGAATGCATTTTTAGTAATTTTGGAAAGATTCAGACGATGGAAATTGTTTTTCCATTAAATTAGAATAGTTATGTAATCATATATAATTATTCAAAAATCCAATGACGAGAATTCTCACGAAATCACAGGTCGATTGTGTGTTCTATTTTTTCTTAAATCGTTTAATTGCTACAATTTTCACAAGTTTACGTTCTGATGGCATTAAAAGATCCCAAAATCCAGTGATGGAGTTTATCTAGATTTTCACAAAATCGTAATCTCGAGAGAATTTTAAATTATTGGTAAGTCGATGGCAATGTTTAAATTTTTTTCTCAAATCCTCAAAATTAGAAATAATTGCAACTTTACATACACATGAAATTAATTCAAAATCCAATGATAGAGTATATGAAGGTTCTTACAAAAATGCTATCTCGGATGAATTTTAAGTTATTTTGGAAAGATTCAAGTTGACTGCAATTGTTTTTCTATTTTTCTAGAATCGCCAACATTATTGCAATTTTTTGTAATGTTATGTTCTGATTGCATGAAATTTTGTCATCATACATTTTATTTTTTCATAAATATGAAATTTAACAAATAGTAAAAATCGGTCGTGGCAGAATAGCCAAGTAGCTTACGCCAATTTCCCCACTCTCCTTAAACCGCGTTTCCATCAATCATGCTTCCTTTTAATAAAAATAAACAAATAGTTTTTTTTTTTAAGGAAGGATTGACGGAAATTTGGGTTGGGGAATTATGGATGATATGGGACATTGGCTTAGACAGCATAGGTCATTCAGCCACAACCGATTATTTATAATATATTATTCATGTTAAATGAAAATAGATATCCACAAACACCCATGCCCTCGCCGGGATTCGAACCCAGGACCCTCCGCATGGCACGCTAACGCACGCGGCTAGTGGGTCGGCTAAACAAATAGTAATTATCATATTTTTTTTGCCTAAATTATTACAGCATTGGCAACGTGCTCATTTCATAAAATTATCTCAAAAATGCAAAATTTCTATGAAATTATTATCTCAAATAAATTTTGAGTAATTTTGGAATTTTTAAGTCGGTAGAAAGTACAAATATAAATAACTATTATACTATCAAATCGGAGAAAGCAACATGATGGCCACATCACGATTTTTTATTTTTTGGGTAGAGCATTTTTTAAATTTTTTATTGGGTCACTTTAGAAAATTTCTCAGATCATATTTTACCGCAACAGGTAGCTCCAGCTTGCACTACTCTATTTACTGATTTGGTTTCAACAAGACGGTGTACCACCACATCTACGGGGCAAAGAGTGGCGAAAGCCCACTATCAGTGTAATTCAGTAAACAGTAACCGAATACCGCTTAATTTTAATTCAAATTTACTTTAGAAACTGTAGAGTTGGGGTTACCAATGTAGCGCGATGGTATGAATTAAAGGGCTACTTAATTCTCCCAGATTTCTCCAATTTATTTTGGCTTGAAGTTACAGAAGATTTTCGTGTGTGTATATTAAATTTTTATTGTTTATGCTGTCTCCTTGGTAATGGTGATTTTCCCCATTCCAACGCTACCCTGATAAAACGTTGCCGCCGCCTGCTCCGCGGCCAGGGCGATGCCACACAACCCTTTAAAAATCAGAGTAGCCTGGTATTTCAAAAAAAGTTCGATGCCGTTGCAACAAGATGGTGTGCCATCACAACTGCGGGTCAAAGAGTGGCGAAAGCCTATTATCAGTGTAATTCAGTAAACAGTAACCGAATACCGCCTAATTTAAAAATTTCTAATAGATGCCTTTCAAAACCAGGGTAGGCTGCTATTTCGAGAGAGAGAGAGAGAGATTAAATGAGGGGCCTGGAAGTAAATATTTGAATAATATCAAAACCATAAAAAGTGCACTTGAACCGTTTTACTTCTACGCTCTTCAAATACCATCGCTAGATGCGTTTTTACATACCAAATAACTTTAATGAAAATCATTTTTTGAACCGGTAAATATTTAAAAAATATAGTCATTACACGATACCTTTTGGACACGCTGTGTATAAATATATTCTACAACATTATTTTCATATTATTTACATTATTATACATATGCAAAACATGGTGCTGGTGGTACATTTAGACATAGTCCAGCTTTGATCTTTGTAATATATCCGTGAGTGTTATAGGATAAAATTCACGTCATTTGCAGCTATAAATATAGAATAAATTTATACATCATGGTATTGATTGCCAAACACTACCATATGTGTCTGCACGACTAGATGGCGTAACAAACCATTCTACTATTTTAAAGTTGCTTAATACTAAAGCATGTTCCCACTGTACTGATGTCGGCCAGTAGCCAGAAACCGGCCCGCAATAGCCAATAATGCTTGATTCAGAGTTATTGTTCTTAAAAAAAGTCCCGCCCGGCCAGAAATGGTTCGATCTCCATCATATGAGCACTAGAGACGGCTAGATGAAGGGAAAAGAATTCTTAATTTTAGTAAGTATATTTTTTAATAATTGAAAAAGTTTGTTACACTTTGAGAGGTATCGATTATCGGTTATTTAATTGGATTGTAGTTTCATGGATTGGATTCAGGACTAAATTATGCACGTTTGCCGGCAGGAAGTTGCAGAGTTTATAAAATGGCGAGTTTAAGGGGCGGCGCAGAGCGGCCGAGTCGCGAAGTGCATGCATACCGGATGCGAGGATGTGACACTTATAGGTAGTCAATACCTTGCGCAATTCTAAATAGTTTTTCTTTGGGAAGGGCTGAAGTGACTCAGGGAGCGAGTATAGTGAATAGAGGGCCCGATGAGGCCATACGTTATCGAAGCACGTGTTCCACGCTCCGGAAACCATTTATTCGCGGCTGCGGATGAAATGTTGAAGACCTCTGGCCGGCCCGAGTACCGCTATAAACAATGCGGTTCGGCTACTTTATCGCCCTATATATGTCACTGGGGCGATTATAAAGAAGTGGGTTGGGTTGCACGCGGAATAAGAATAAGAGGGAGCGACGATCGTCTCAGGCGCGATTAATATGCCCACCTGGCCGCAAGAACCCAACTTTTCCCTCTTGAGGGCCGCAAAAGGAGTCTTATGCATCGATCAGATCTCGGGTTGGCGGCAATATCTGCCTACCACCGTCTTACGACATACGGAAACGCTGCACCGCTGCCGCCACTGCTGCTACCGATCTCATCACTCATAGCGTTCCTCCTGAGTGCACATTACTGTACAGCTACCCGTTATCTGCAAAACTTTGCATGAACCTCTTCAGAGGTACGGACCCATCCTACCGGAATAAATGGCCTATTCGTTTTTTCCTCCCCTTCGACGCATCAGGCAAAAACAAAAATTCCTTTTGTGCTTTAAAGGAAATCAGCAAAGGTGACACAGGAAACATGTAGTTTGTCCCTTTCGCGCAATCCAGCATTATAGAATAATGTTTTCGGGAGGGCTCTCAACTAAAAAATGTTCGGTTCATAACAAAACAATTTTATGTGTGCCTCTGTGCGAGAGGGCTTTATATTTTTTTAGCAGAAAAGCGAAAAATTCGCATATTAATTACCGGGTTTAACAAGTTTTCTCTATTTACGTAATATTTTCACATCACTGCAGCGCTGTGTCTTTTAGAATTATTAACATTAATTACATGCATTTCGGGTGCAGGGGATTAAATGCTTTGTCTGTGAAATTTGATTGCACATCCCACCAGATTTAATTGGAATTTAAAGTGAATCAAAGAAACGATCGGATAAAAAGAGGCAGCGTAAAATCGAAAAAACGATCTACTGAAAATCCAGCTGTAAAGTCCTGACAAGTAGTAGAGAAACATTTACGCCTTGGCGATATGATACCGTGTTAAATTACGCTGAGCTAGTTACTGATCCCGCTCTATTTCACAGGCGCACTTTCCCGGCATAATCCTCTTTCTTATGTCGGCAAAGAGCCTATCCACCTCTATCACTTCGCAGTCGAACTGCCACAATTCCATATTTTTTTTATCACAAACGCAGTTTTAAATTATAATCTTTCGAAAAGGGATTAATTTATCATAGGGTGGCTGAGACCTGTATTACGTGGTAATCCGGAATTAACTGAACTAAAAATGTATTGACAAGATCGATTTATAAATCCACAAAACGCTTGTTTCGGCGTATTTCTATTTTCAAGTGATTCATTGAATTAATACTAAATATGGTGTCGCAAATTGTAGATTATAACTAAAAAGTTCGATGGCGAAAAAATTAAGTTCAATGTATTTATTGAGAGCAGTTTATTACCGACCGATGTCAGCTGTTAAATACCTGCTCAGTCAAGCGTCTCTCTCATTGTGACATTAGCCACCGATATTGTGCTGGCCAACAAATAGGTAAGCCGCCCCCGACCACACGAAGTAAAACCGATTAGGGTCTGTCATTGCTCTAAACAAGTTATACTATTTATGCATTGCAGACTTAAATCCGCACACTCGCAAAAACTGGTTGACGAAGGGCGCCATAGTTTAAATCCCAGGCGGACGACCGAATTTTTTTAGCACGCGCAAAGGATATTCCAATTCTCTGGCAATTTAATTCTGCATCTAAATTTAAGTTGCCTCGGATTAATTACATCGCATGATACGATTTGACAACGTTCTTTCTATTAATCACAAGGTCGAAAATACAATTTTAAAAGACATGCGATCTAATATTCTATTTTTTCCACCCGCTCAGACGTTCCAAATACATGAGCATTCGCCCTACTTCCAAAACAGCTGTCCTCATTAAAACACGGTACCGAGAGAGGGAACATTTGATTACTATAGTCCAGTTAATGTGCTGCTGAATTATTTGTTAGGTTTATGATTGTTATTAGAATGGAGTGGCGCAACTGTGATTATGATTATAAAGTTACCACACCAAACCCTGTTGTGAGAGCATCATTTCAATATGTAGCCGTGTTGATATTCAACTGCAAACATATTTTAGTTTCGCGTGTATTAATTTAATAATAACGCATACATTTTCGATTAACCAAATCGCCTGCGAATGTCCTACGATTAATAATTTCATTATATGTGCAAATAACCAGTTACACAGCTCCACCATAAATAGTTAGATCACCCAAAAGCATATTTCTCATATCTATATAATTTACATTAATATACGCAAATTACCATAATAACTTCGATGTGTATTTTAAAGTGCATATTTACACCGCAGTATATTCGAGAGTAATTTATTTAATTAAACAACCAGTTTGTGTAAATTCTCCATATTGTTAAAATTAAATTTAAAAAAAATGGTGATGTGGCCGTCATGTTACTTTCTCCGATGGTATCATTTATATTTACACTTTCATGGTTTACTTTCAATTTAAATGATATGCAGGATCGGATGATATTGATTTTTAAAACTATACTTCAAATTCTAATAATATTTACCCTCAGCTTACTCAAAATCTAATTTGAGATTAGGAGAAAAACGTGTTCTTTACCATAGTCGCAATCATCGCTTTACAGACAACTAAAATGGGCCAATGCGTTCGCTATAGAATTATTAGATTAGCGAGAATATTTTTATTGTCACGAATACGGCGACATTCGATCTTACAGGAATACTTTTTGTTGTCGAGAATATGGCGACATTCGTTAGGTAAGGGTTAATAAAGGGTGAATTTTAATTCCTGACCGGATCCAAGGTCAATTTTCCTTCTACCAAATTGTATTCCATTAAATGTCATTAGTATAATTGGCGTCGGTTTGCGGGTTTTTAACCCTTTGACTTACAACCACGGGTACTCCTCGTGTTTAAATGTTCGGGCCAAACACAACGACCACGAGCATATCTCGTGGCGCGCCGCTTGGGCCAATCACATCGAGCACAAGCTCAACTCGTGGCGCAGCGCTTGCGTTAGTAGTGCTGCACAATGAATGCATTTTCTTGCGAAACAGAATTTTTTCCATATTTTACGTTTTCAGTTGTGCCATGAAAAAGCATGAATTTGTGCCCAAACAATAGGGCACACCTCAGTGGGACTTGTTTCTGCTGATATTCCGTCGCGTCTGCATGGGTTGAATCGGTACACGTATGTCGCGACTGGAGCGCTATTAAAAGTACACGCATTCGGACGTAAGGAAAGTAGGCCAAAGGGTTAAGTGCATTTTTGAACAAAATAAATATGCAATACATTGCTAAAAACATTTCTTTGATAATAAATTACCTACTATTTTACCACCTTATTTTAATTTATAATATAATTTGTGATATACATAAACTGCATTTAAATTAGATATTTATTTACCGTACTTTGAGTTAAGCAACTTATTGTTCACACATATTCGCTTGGACGCTACTGTCTATAGAGCGGCACATACCTATAAGCAGAGGTGGCCAAAGCGTCGACCGCTAACTATTCTTAGTCACCCGCCTGTCTGACATATACACATTAGAGTATTTCACATCTTCTTACCGTAATTACTATTCTTTTAATTACTAAACTTTTGTATTGGTATTAACGAAAGAACAGAAAATTAATATTCCCTTTGTAATGTAACATTAGGGCCTGTCCTTTTAACTAATAATCGGTGTTAATATCGGTATTTTTGTATTTTTTCAAGTCTAGAATCCCATTCTGAACACTATTTGGTTATAGAAATTATTTGTGAGACTTACAGAAACTGAGACAAGCAAAATTTCTTTTGATGTAAATCGTTCGTACAACTGCTGGAAACGCCGAAAAACGATTAAATTTAATTTTTCTTCAAAAATTTATTTTTGTACTTTTTCAAGTCTAGAATCACATTCTAAACATTCTAAACAATCCCATGGTAGTATCAAGAAGTTCCAAAATGCGTCACATTTTTGACCACTTAAATGTAAACTCTACCCTTTAGAAACTTGTATGATAGCTTTTTAATACAAGTACTAGATGTAAAAGTACCATTCTGGCCATTTTGGAAATAGTTGCGAAAAACAAGTCATAATTTTTATTTTTGCAACGCGTAGACGGATTTTGATATCATAGCTCTCAAAAGCTGCGCACATGGAAAACTGTAAACTTTTGTGCAAAATTGCTTATATCAACAGTGTCATTTTCTCCGTTTTAGTCAAAAGTGCGGGAACCAAGAGACAAATTTGATAACTCTGAACTACGTTAGCAGTTTTTGACAACTCGGACGTTAAAAGATGAGATTTATTATCCTGAAACACCTGTTTCTTTAAATAATAGCTGGTAGATGTTTTAGACATAGACATGAGACTCGGAAGACAATTTTGATTTTTGTAAGCTGATAACTTCGAAACGAGTAGCCAGATTTTATGAATTTATTTATTTACTTATTTACGGAAGGCCATTACAAATTAAAATACAAAAATATATATATATATATATTTAAAATTATAAAAATGAAATAAAAAAATTTAAAACATTTTAAAAGCACGTGTACAACTAAACCTATCACTAATTAAAACTAAAAATCACAGATATAAGTATCAAAATGAACAGATTACTCGTAATTGCGCAGTAGTAAGCGTAGTTTATTAATGCTTAAATTGCAAAAGTCAGCATTAAATCGATTGCAATTACGAGCAATTCTTGCATTTAAATGTCAAATGATGCACAAGTTAATTTTCTTTATCAATGTGTTGAAACAGTTTTTAGAAATGTAACTAGAAATTATCAAAAGTAGCATTTTATTTGTTTTGAACACATCAAGAGACAATTTGAATTTTTGCAATTACTTGTAATGGCGGATTTTAACATTTCAAAAGCTGCGCACATGAAAAATGAATGAACTTTGTGAAAAACTGATGTCAAAAGTGTAAATTAAAAACTTGCTAAATTTGAAGAGACATTTGCATTTTATGTTAAATCTTGACATCTAGGATTTAAAAAAAGGTTCGTAGTCAGCACATCAAAATACACGGAAATTAGTTGAAAATAAATAAATAATAAAATAATAACAGCTTTTTGGTTGCAGACCTGTAATGCACCACCCAACTGTGATACATTCAACAATTATTTTGCTAATGTGGCTGACAACCAAGCACCAGTCTTCTGGGACCAACTCAGATATTCATAGTTAATATGCTCAATTGCCCCATTAACAACCAAGTATATTTTAAGTTCAGGAAAACTAACTTTGTCGAAGTTAGAGATACATTAAAAATATTTTTCAGAAAATTACATTTTTCAGAAAAATAAAATAAAATTTCGAAAAAAAATAATTTTATGAAAAGTATTTTCAAACAAAAGATGTTAATTTATTTGTCATCTTTGATATTTTTTTAAATATTTTTGTAATATGTTTCATATTTAAAGAATTATCAAGAAGAAACAAAAAACAGTTAAGGTAAACACCCACTTCCGATGTATGAAATTTTACCAAAAGCTTTTCTTTTCTTGGGATTATCAAATAAGATTTATGTTCAAAGTTTCATATTAATCCTGGATTAGTTTTTGAGATACAGCACGCACTTTGAATTTCACCTGACCTTACGTAGAAGTCACAAGGTCAAACTAAGGTCAGTATGTCACTACATTATATTCCTCTCCAAACCGTTCAGCATTTTTTATATCATTGATAGTTTTAGAGAAAATCAATATAATCCATCATGAATTTTTGATCTTTGATAGAACCTCAAAAGTTTTCCGCGGTCTAACTTATTTTTTTATGATCCATGGGCGTTACGGATACATATTAAATAGGTTTTTACCGTTGCGGCGTTAGGTAAAAAAACGGCGTTTTTTAACATTCACCTTTCATGAAGTTTCTTTTTTTAAATTTGAAATCATTTAATGCAGTTTTCTTCTCTCGGTTCAAGTTTGAATCATTGCCGCTTTATTTTTACCCAGATATCAATGTTGTTACGCATAGTCAATATCAATAGTTTATTTTTTATTTTTTGATCAACTATTTTTTTTTGCAAATTTTCAAATCGTTGAATGCAATTTTCGTTTTCACACTTTAAGTTTCGACCGTTACTGTTTTTTCCACCTAGGCAATAGCAATTGATTTTTATTAAAAATCGGAAATGTATATTTTTCCAATAGATCTTGACCTTTTCAAGAATATTTCTTGTTTGACTATTTTTTTTACCAATATTTTATATCGTTGAATGCATTTTTCTATTTCCCATTTTAAGTTTCGAGCGTTGTCGTTTTATTTTTAAGCATTGGTTTTATGCAAAATCGGTAATAAATATTTTTTATGAATCTTGAGGTGTTGGAGCAAAGTTCTTGATAGATTTTTACCTTCTCCGTTACGAAGTACGAGAAAGTATTGTGATCTTGAAAATTTTTTCAAATTTTTCTTTACGAAAATATCCGTTTTGGGGTCTCTAGATGCCATTTTAACAATTTCTGGGAAAAAAGTGTCTGCGTTTCTGTGTGTGTGTGTGTATATCTCAAAAACTAATACAGCAATTAACACGAAACTTTGAACATAGGTATTATTTGACAATCTAAAGAACTGAAAAGCTTTTGGTAAAATTTTGTTTGCCGGAAGTGGGTGTGTACCTTAACCGTTTTTAATTTTCTTCTAATAATTTTTTAAATATGGAAAATGAATGTTGAAGACAACTAAGAAATAAACATCTTTTGTTTGAAAATATTTTTCATAAAATCATTGTTATTCGAGAAAAAAATTTTTTTTCCATTTTTGGTTTATAATTATGAAACGATAATAGTTACAGTAAATTTATGTTAATAATAATGAGTAGAGAATGCCAAAATAAATAACTTATAAAGAATAAATATTTTTCAAAATCTCTTTAGTTTTTGAGTAAACTGAGTTTTTGAATTTGAACTATAATTTTTCAATCTTTCATAATAACGCTCCATGTACATTTAAAATACACATGATTTAAATTGAAAATAAACCACGAAAGCGTAAATATAAAAGATACCATCAAGTCGGAGAAAGTAACATGATGGCTACATCACCATTTTTGAAATTTAATTTTGCAAATTGTTTGATGCAGTTTTTTCTCTCAGTTCAAGTTCAGAGCATTTTTACCCAGACAATAGCAATTGTTTTAATGCAAACTCAAAAATCAATAGTCTTTTTTAATTTTTTTAAATTATAACCAATTATTTATTATCATTATATTAATGAAATTTTCATTTTCCCAGTTAAAGCGTTTTTAATTCGTTTCCACCTAGGAAAGAGCAATGAATAAGAAAAAGCTTATTTTCTTTAAAAAAATCATCTTATCACGTAATGCGTGATGTTAATAATAAAGTTTTGCATTAACGACTCTTAAAATAATATCTTTCGTTCGATGTATAAAAAACCGGAACTAATTTTTTTGCTAAACAAAACATTTTAAATGATATTTTCCTAGATATCACATTTATCTTTAATGTGAACCCTAAAATACGAAAATCAGACCATAAAATCAAGTTTAAAGCCTTAAAATCCAAAATTTAGTTTTTATAATCTACAAAGTAGTCCTTAATTCCGAAATATAGTCAGTAAAATTTAAAATTTTAACCCAAAAACTAAAAAGTAGGACCTGAAATCCAAAAGAGAGCTCTTGTAATGATACATTTTTACTAAAATCGGATATTTTAAAATAATGGATAACATTATCACGATCACAATACTCTCCCGTACTTCGCAACGGAATAAATAAAAAGATGACTTGTGTAATGAGTGCCGTAATATATTATAAGACAAGAGAAAATCTGTTACCTGTCATAGTTGGTTATTGTAAATATCTACAAAAAACTAAACAACTTTAAATTCATTACAAACACAAAGTTCTCATTACAGTAATTCAATCTCTTTGATCGAATAACTGCAGGCAGTTTTGATAAATCTATATCACAGAGAGTAGCTGCAATTATGTTATTATTGAAATGTTATTTACAAATATTAAATCAGCACAGTACATTATGCAGATGTAACGGTTAAGTAAGTCATTCAAAATAACGACGTCGTGAAAAGGTTCCTGTAAAACGATGACAATCTAATACTAATGTCACTGGCTAGTTTATGGTCGGTAAACCCTACGTTATCCGGAAACTAGACCGAGTGCAATATTTAAATCTCATACATAAAATTTACAAAATAAAGTGAGCCCGTAAAAGGCCATAAAGCAGTGGTAAACAGCCTAACAACAATGTCACGACACCGCATTTAAATTTATTAAAGCTCGCGGCGTATATTGAACTATAATTTAAATTTATGCTGATACACATATACATATTTGATTTCCATTTGTGGCGGAACGCGTCTTCCAGATCGTGTAAGATCTATGGTGCATGCGCCGGGCACGGCGAGGCCTGTTTAATAATAACGACTTTTTAAAAAATACGCCCTTGTTTCATAATTTGTTTTGTTACATATTCACGATATAAATATTTTAAATAATTTATATATCACTTTTTACGATCAAATGGAGAGTGAAAAGTTTTTCAATTGATTATAATCAATTTGTTATATTTTTAGGGCGTGCTCCACGTCGGCATCTGGATAACAGAAGAAAATAATTGAGAAAGGGTGATTAAAACCTTGCCCTAATTTATAATTATAGCTTTCCGATTACACAAATATTTATTGAAGGATTAAAATTTTGATTTATTTCCCGAATTTCATTACATTAATAATTCGCGTGAACGTGGGAAAACCGGGTTGTTCATGATGAATGGGCTTAAGGGTTGGTAAAATGCACAAAATCTTTGTACACACTTTGAAGTCTATGACGTTTCATTTGTGACCTGTCACATATTCAATTTCCCGGATAGGAAGCAAATTCAAATATTAGTTACATAACGAATTTGCGGCGATGCTATTCTTAGCCTTAACTGAAGGGTTTAATCCTTTCCATGCGAGACTCCGGCCGAATTTATTCGTCAACTCCAACTGAATAATTCATTACAACTGACCACCAGATTTGCAAATTCCATCCACGCTATTATTTGCGCAACTTCGCGGAATTAATTTTTCTTATTACCAAAAACGCTACTTTTTTATTTTACTATTTAGCAATTTGAACTAATAAAATACGAATGTTAGAATTTCACTTTGTATCTGTTAAGCACTGACACAATTGTTTCACCACACAGTGTTGTTCATCTTCCCGATGAAGCCACTGCGTGGTGAAACAATTGGAAACTTGGAGGCTTATAAGTCCGGTAAACAACCGTTTTCCTGCTAGCGTCTGTATTGAGCTGATGAGCTCTAATAAGATCGAAACCGGTTATCGGTTGTCGCACGGGGAAATAATAATTAAATATACCTGAATGATTCCCACTTCTTACAAATAAATTTAATTTAAATTAATGCACCTGCCACGTTTAGTTGGAAATGACCCCTATCGGGAGCATTTTCACACTATTAATCCAATTATATATGATTATTTTCGAAATTTATTTGCAATAGCAAATAATTCATTTAAATTAATATTTAAATGTTTATCATTGACATTGTTATAATTTGTAGGATTGTCTAGACATATACTTTAATGAACATGTTTTTTTTTTGTAAAAATGAGAATTGCGTAATTATTATGATTTGTCATAAGGCACTAATGACAAATCATAATAATTGTCGCTGGATTGTTCCACTCAATTGCAATGTTTAGACGCTAGATGTCACATTTACGATGTATATATCCTAACTGTTGCAATATCTCAACAAATAAAAACAGAAGGCAATATTTGATAATAATAAGAATAGATGTTACAATGTGATAACCCATAATTTAAAAATTGAAAAATGAATAATCACTTATTGTAAAACAAATTACAAAAACAGTTGCGAGTTTCGAGGTTTCACCGTCATATTTAAGTAACTGAAGCCTGTAATTGTACTACTTTCATTTTATTTTGAAATGAATCAATCAGTTTAAATACCGTTACTTCAACTATACTTGTTTTTATACAACTGATACCTTTGTTTAAAGAGTTTTGTACAACAATTTTTCGTATATTTCGTTTCGTATCGCACGCAAAATTGATTCCTTGCTATTGACGGAAAACTCTATATGACATCGAAACTTTGAAAAATTAATGGACATTTCCTTTATATGCGAAAAAATAGTATATTTGATGCATTGTTCAAAATAAAATACGTTTGAGCAATTAAATTGTTGCAATTACCTGGGTTTATTTATTAATTAGTTTTGGTTGTGTTAATTAGTAATTTATATGTAATTATATCAATTTTAAACAATAATTAATGATATTTTAGTGTAGAAATAACTTTTATATTGTAAATTTGTTCCAATCATTATTTAATTAAATAATTGTATTCATTAATATGTCTATGGAAAATAAATGTCATGTGACTGAAGTAACGTAAAATGTAATATATAAGTCTTACTAATGCTATAATAACCGCACAATCGACGATTTTGTACAATACAAAAATTATTGCAACTATTTAAATTGAAATGAATTTAAAGAAAAAGACCCATGGTCGCACAGAGGCATACTAACACATTGTATAATAGTCCATAATTTAAACCTGTTTGTAATACTATGCACGTTGAAGATTGGGGAAAATCGGTATTTCAAAAAGTATGCACTTTATGTAAAAATTTTGTATATGTTTTTGATTTAGCTTAAATATTTATTGAAAAATCTAACATTTGAATTGAATTCAATTTTTTCCCTTCCACACCCCTGCTGAAATATGTCGAAAATGTCGAATTAAAAAATTACGGAAGGGTAACGGGTGTTTCAAAAATTTTGAAAAAATTACGGAGCAAGGTCAATTATACCCCGAACCTACCCTAAAAGTTTCAACTCTTCAATTTAAAAAGAAAAAAATACGTCCTTGAAAAAAGATGAAAACAAATTCAGGGGTGGGCCAAATAGCGCGCTCAGGAGAGGTGGGGGGTGCTTGAAAAATTTTGAAAAAATTACGGATCATGACTCGAACCACCCTCTACCCACCCTTAAAGTTTAAACTCTTAGATTTCCATAAAAAAAAATACGTCCTCATAAGAAAAAAAAATTGCACTCGGGGGGTTAAAATGAAGCGTAAGGGGGCCCCCAGAGAAAAAATACTATTAAGATTAGGAACAGAGAACCCTAATACAATCTGAAAGAGAATTGGATTCTAAGTGAGAATACGTTACTAAATACAGGGTGGGCTATTTGAAAAAACGAAGTTATTCAACTTTATAAGTTAGGATTTTCTACCACATTTATTTTATCACCCTGTATATTTTTTATACTAAATCATGGTTGGCGCTGTAGTTTGAATCTTCAACCAAACAATACAAATGATTGTAATGATTCAACGTCAATCACTGAGGCAAATATAAAATTTCACCTGTACCCTTCATTTCAACACATGTTTAAATATTTCGAAAACGGTAAAAGATAGGTATAGGGAATATTGAAGTAACTCACCTTTATTTGTTCCCTACTATTCAAAAATGACAAAAAATACAGGGTGTTCCATTTAAAAAAACATAACTTTGATGTGTATCTTTTTAATGGGACACCCTGTATAACTGGTAATAATTTTAAATTATGCATACAACGATCCCACATCTATCCATTTGAAAAAAATAACACGAAGTTGCATGGTTTTCTGTAAAACGACCGTGTCGTATGCGATGCCCCACCCTGTATATATATATACAGTGCGCGCCTAAAGTAAATTAAATATTGTTGGAAAAAATCCTCGAACAGGTCGATTTTCTTTTATAAAAATACACATTTTTGCATGAAAGTCGATTTTCAGTCGTCATTTGTTTTTGAGTAATGACGTCATCCATTTTATTTTTAAATGGCAACCCCGTATTTTTGTTTTTGATTTTGAGAGATCTTTTCATTGTTGAACTGCCAGTATAAAAATATTACCATCTTACATAAGACATTTTTCGAGTAAATGACAATTCAAAGTGTGAACTTGATATTTAGAGTTTTTGCAAAATGACCTTTTTTAGCGCTTTTTTCCAAACAAAAATTATCTTGACTTTCCATATAATACAATATGGTTTCAGCAAGATGGCACACCCCGCACAATGTGCGTTTTTTTTACAGTTGCTTTACGATGAGGTGGATTGGCAGGCGAGGACAGATAGAATAGCCCACGAGAGAGATGAATGCCCAGAATTAGCCTGGATTATATTAAAAATGTTCAAGAAGGATTTCTACATGTTCGAAAACAAACAAAAAACAAACAAAAAAACAAAAAAAACGCGTTTAGTGCGGGGATGCGCCGTCTTGCTGAAACCATATTGTATTATATGGAAATTCAAGATCATTTTTGTTTGGAAAAATTGCTACAAGCGCTGGAATAAGGTCATTTTGTAAAAACTCTAAATATCGGGTTCTCACCTTCTATTGTAATTTACTCGGAAAATTTCTTATGTAAGATAGCAACATTTTTATTTTCATTTCATTTCATTTTATTTATTTCACGTCAGCCACAGTATACAAATCATACATAAGATGCAAAAAATTTGTTGCGGATGTGTTTGTCAATTAAAAGGTACAGTTATACTGCCGGTTCGACAGTAAAAAGATCTCTCAAAATCAAGAACAAAAATAGGAGGTTGTCATTTAAAAACAAAATGGCTGATGTCATTACTCGAAAACAAATGACTACTGAAAATCGAATTTCATGCAAAGATGTGTATTTTTATGAAAGAAAATCGACCTATTCGAGGATTTTTTCCAATTTTTTTTTTTCGGTTTTACTAAATATATTCCATACTTTAGGCGCGCACTGTATATACAGGGTGTTTCAAATTCGAGGCTCACCATGGGGATCTCGCTTAGAAGAGATAGAGGGCATGTTTAAATTTGGCACTTTTGCAGAATTTTATGCTGATTAATAATCCACTGGAAAAAAATTACTTACATTCTTTTGTTTTCGAGTTAAGTCCAAAAAAACTGAAAAAAACTGAATTTCGTTTTATTTTTATTTTGATTTACCTAAAATATGTTTTGTAAGTAAAAGTAAAATTAAAGAATTAGGGTAGATTTAGTATTACCATTTCCAAAATATGATTGCTATCTTCTTGGGTAATTTTATTACCGTATGCTTTGCGACGTTGAATCAATGATCCAAATTCTCCTAAATTTCTGTCCATCCGTTGAAAAATGTTCGATGAGGTTGCCTTCTTTCTGGATACATTTGTAAATATTTTTTACTGGCTAATACCGTATTTTCTATCTACTGAATAAAAAATACGTAACATTTACGATTTTTAGTAAGCGCTACAGAGATTGCCAATAAAAGTGTTTTAGACGATTATATGTTCATTTATGAAATTAAATGTATGTTGTGTTATATTGTTGTCATCACAAAAAATGAAGCATTCAGATGTGACAAAAAATAAATATGGCGTCCATAAGAAATAAGAAAGTTGATGATGGTTGAAAAGAAACGAAACATGTTACAAAGAAAATTCTTACGTCATCTATTAGATAATAAAAAAGTGCTATATGAACGTCTTTACAATTTTTAAATATCTGCTCAAATAACGGAGATATACAGAAAAAACGAAAATCAGCTTTTTTCAGTTTTTTTGACTTTACTCGAAAACAAAAGAATTGAAGTAATTTTTTTCAGTGGATTATTATAGTATAAAATTTTGCAAAAGTGCCAAATTTAAACATACCCTCCTCTATCTCTTCTAATAAGCGAGATCCCCATGGTGAGCCTCGAATTTGAAACACCCTGTATATATAAATATAGTAAACAATTGCGATCACAGCCCTTTATGAGCCGTTATTATAAGTCTCGACCCGGACCGGCCCGATAGTGTAACTTTCAAGTTCGGCCCTCATCAATATAAAAATTTATCCTGGTTTAGAGATTCAAAGCCCAACCCTAACTGTTAATAAACAATAAAAAAATCGAAATAACTTGAATTTTCAGAAAAGAAACATTAATTTATATTTAAAAAATATATGAGCAAAATATAATTCACATTCACTTTCTAGCCCGGCCTGGAGGTTGATATTACAACCTCTGGGCCGGGAGCTTGCTCTGTTTAAAATACCACGCGTTCGGTTTCTCTGTGTGGGAGAAGATTGCCCTGAGATGGTCGGTTTGCGAGGAAATCCAGATGGTCGCATTTTCCAGTACAGTAACAGTAAGACACGTATTCCGCTATACGTTCCAATAAGTTCCAGCGCTAAACGAAACGGCGTTAAACGAGGTCATCATAACACGTAAATAATGGGGATAAGTGAAATGGAGCAGAGAATTAGAAAATGTATCGTTTTGTTTTGTTCCATTTGTACTTTTTTTTAGATTAATTATAGAATTATTTATTTTAAATAAAAAAGTTTAATTGTTAATATCACACTTTATTTTTTTGTGACTCGATATTCGATCAAGTCTTTTAAAACTTAAGTTTGATAAGCTTATGATCGAAACTGGAGTCACTAAAAAATAAAGTGTGATATTAACAAAGAAACTGTTTTATTTAAAGTTCCAAAATGTATCACGAAGTTAACGCTTCAACCATCAATCAATGAATTATTTATTATATATCTTTAAATCCTTATTGAAAATCATAAAAAAAGTTCGAGTAAAGAAGTTACGTTTGTGTTCTTCCTTACTTGACATTTTTTGTTTTTATGTGAAGAAGTTTTAACGCTGGCTTGGTTAAATAATAATAATAAAATATTTTCTCAGTGGAAACTCTTGTAGAAGAACATTTACTTTATTTGAAAGTTAATGTAGAATTACAGGCGTAAAAAAAATTCTGTAGTTTTGCTCTATACAGTGTGGAAATTAAGTAGCGGATACATTCGGTAAAACCGAAATTTAATATTTTTGGAAAAAATTCTCGAACAGGTCGATTTTCTTTGATAAAAATACACGATTTTCAGTCATCATTTGTTTTTGAGTAATGACGTCATCCATTATTTTTTTTAATGACAACCCCCTATTTTTGTTTTTGATTTTGAGAGATCTTTTCATTGTCGATCTGCCAGTGTAAAAAATTTTCGAGTAAACGACAATTGAAAGTGAGAAACTATAAATTTTATTGTTAACACAAAATAAACAAGAACATCTTTAGAAAGCAAATGCAATTATTAAATTAAATGTTCTGCCATCCACAGTTCGAACACGTAGAAATTCTTCTTGAACATTTTAAATATTTTCAGGGCCGAATTCTGCACAGTTCATCTCTCTCGCGGGCCCTTCCATCGGTCTTAGCCTGCTAATCCACCTATTCATAAAGCAATTGTTCAAAAAAAAACGCACATACCGCGAGGGTGCGCCGTTTTGATGAAACCATATTGTATTATATGGAAAGTCAAGATCATTGTTGTTTGGGAAAATTGCTACAAGTGCTGAGACATTGCAAAAACTCTAAATATCGGGTTGTCACCTTCCATTGTCATTTACTCGAAAAATTTCTTATGTAATATGGCAACATTTATATACTGCCAGTTTGACAATGAAAAGATCTATCAAAATCAAGAATAAAAATAGGGGGTTGTCATTTAAAAACATTACTCAAAAACAAATAACGACTGAAAATTAACTTGTATACCAAAATGTGTATTTTTATCAAAGAAAATCGACCGGTTCGAGGATTTTTTCCAAAAATATTTTATTTCGGGTTTACCGAATTTATCCGCTACTTAATTTCCACACTGTATATGTTTTTATATCTGAATATTTATTTTCTATCTCCCTGGTTACTCTTCCTTTTCCTCAGCTGCCTTGATCCCCAAAACCTCGTGCTTCCCTGTTCCAGGTGACCCTACAAAGTCATCTAAGCTAATTTGCCTTTTCCTGTTTCGTTTATCATTGTAATTTTATCAAAATTTAAATCATTTTGTATAAACTGATCTAAACTCAGCATGCAAAATCGTTTGCGATTTCGGGGAATACCAACCCCGCAGGCGATTTCGGGGAATCCCAATTCTACGCGTAATACCGAAACAGCGTTAAGCGGAGCAGAGTTAAGCAGGGTCTTGCTGTACTAACTTAACCGTTAATAATATTATTTAGAGAGTTAAGGTTAACAGATATTATTTCGGAAATCACTAAAATGTTTTAAACTTAAACACATAGTGTTAAAGCAATTACGAAGGAAGGAATTTAATTTTTAAGATGATCAATTTAGAAATGAAAATGCATGTTGTGGAGTTTCTTCATGAACATTATAAAAGAATGAAAGATTATAATGTAATATAATGCATTAACATTAAAAAGTTGAAATCAGAGTATGTAATAACATACTAGTAAATACTGCGACCCTCTAGGGCTAGCAATTTAAAGTTCATAAATTTCTTGGAAACAATTACATTCGAAATAACATACGAAAGACTTTTCTGTTAAACTTGTTGACTTTTTTGCGTGAATTGTGTATGAAGAACTATAAAAATTATTGTGTATATTTGTTCAGGAGCATAAAAGAAACGAAGCAATCTCCATAATTTCAAATGCAGGAGGTTGGAAGAGGGCAGAAAAAGGGAAGAAGTGAATATACAGGAGGGCCGGGCTTAATATAATTTGGCGATGAAGACCAAGAGAAATGCGCACTTTTTCGTGTTGAAGTGGCCGACGGGGAGCGCAGGAAATGTATGGACGTAACGGCAGATGTATTGTGGTGGGGTTTTTGCGGTGCAAAGAAAACGTAAAGTTGGGGGTGTAAGATAAATCAATGTAATGAGGGATACAGGTCCTTATTATCGTCTGGCATCGATAGGAGTATAGAGCGAAGTGCGGAGTTCGCGAACTGCTCGAGCAACTATAGTCACAACTAAGTGAAGTTTGATCAATGCGAAGATGGTGCTGACACCAATGGGAGTGTGATCTGTTCCTGTACTTCTCGAGACAATGGCGCACGCATTTACAATACCCGCTAAATTCATGTTGCCCATCCGATTTTTTGCCTCGTTTGGCTCGTTTTTCCTGAAGGGATGAATGCATTCATTAGGTTTTAATGTCGATAGGAAATGATTGAGAGCTTATAAACTAATCCAATCACGTGGAAAATGACGGCCGAGGAAAAGTTTTACAGTGTAGGGAAAATAATTGAATAATTGTTTGCGTTATATCAATTTTTTTATTTTGTTTTCATTAAATAATAGGGGTTTTATACGGGAGTCCATTTCATAGGAGCGCTATTTTACATTCGGGAAGAATGAATCTATAAAAAAAGTTTGCCTGCAATTTCTACGTGGCGTCCGTACAAATTGCGGTTATTTTTATTTCGGCGTTGCGGAGCGCTTTGAGGCGGTTTGGGGCGGCAGGATAAAACCGGATGATAGATTATTAATATGCACATGTTTCAGATGATACGTGCGAGATGACTGAGGGGATGAATCGGGGATATAAAACTGTAAGTCGTCCAGTGCCGCTGCCGGTCGGTGGAGTTAAAGTTAGAGTCTGCAAACAAGAACAGGGTGAAGCGGAGGGTTTCACGTCATCGATATAGAACCGGCTGACTTCTCTTCGTATGATTTATCGGTGTTCTGTCTAATATCCTCTAGGGCACGACCGGGACCGTTCTGTTTACACATGTCTTTACCCGGCTATAACTCACCCCGGGACGCGTCACGATCACCTTAAACTGCAATACCGGAAATGAAAGAACAAATAAAACACCCCGTCCTGCAACCGCCCGCAACATCCCCCGGCGGCGGCAGCTTACGCTTACGCGTCACACTTATCCCTCTCCTAGCTGCGACTTTGCGGAATTACTTCATCAGAGATGACTCGTGTTATGATGACAGATGAAAGGACTATTTCCAGCACGCGTTTAAGGTAACTTCCTCCCCTTCGTGAAAGTAATTTACTAAAAACGCCATTATTTTAAAACACACTCAACTGTCGTTTATTAAATTGCTATCACGACACATATTGCATCACGAGTAGGAATACATCACACAGATGCTAATTACATTTTTATATTAATGATACGCCATTAGGCCCTCTCCCTCCGCCAACTTTCTCATTATAGCATCGAGAAAATTCAAACGACGCCCTTATTACCAATATAGGAGCCCGTGTCCTTGCAATATTCAAATATCATCCCCATAATGCTCTAAATGTTGCGCAAGAGCTTCTGTTTCATGTGTTAAAGTGAAATTTGCCTCAATCCAAAAAGCTTATTCTAGCAGAACATAGTTTTAAAATAGGTTTAGAGTTCCTTTCAACTCATATTGCAAAAGGAAAGTTGGAAGACAAATCGATTTACTACTTCGATATCATGTGTGAATTTTAGCAATACACATATGAGCAGGAAGACAAATTTGTATTATATATTTGTAGCCCACTCCGGCAGCCGAGAAGAGGAGGGCAGCCGCTACTTCTGTCGCGTGACAAACTTGCACTGAATATTTCAGGCGTATAATGCAACGTCGGGGAAATAAAGATGAAATGAAAGAAGGATCCTTTCCGGACGAAAAATAAACCTGTTTTTATTTAAGCACTTAACTGGTCTCCTGCGTCGCATTAGCCAGGTAATCGCAATTGATTTTCCTATATATTTTCAGCCACTGTTGCTCCTGATGGCTCCTTACTTTCACGGAGGGTGAAACTTTAAGGAATTTTCATCTTTACTGCCCTTAAAAAAGGACTTTATCAATTGCCGCTGTGTTTATGCATCATAAAAATTTAATGGCATTTTGAAACCACTTCATACATCTACCAGGCTTCGAGAATTTAATTAAGGATGCGCTGATTGTAGCTCCTACTACTACACCTCTGCATGAATAGAAGGGCGGACTGTCGTTTGTCTTCAGCGAGTAAGTGGGCCGCTTGGCGACCAAAAAAGCAACTCCGTTTTATGAGAATGAAGAGTGAGCGCACCCAAGATGCACAGCCACCGCACGCAAAAGTCTCGCTTAAGCCCGGATGGCGGGGGTGTCGGTGGTGGCACTGTTGGCAGTACTTCAGCTGGCGGATATTACGTATTCCGAGCGGCAATGTGTCACTCAGGAAGTAAACCCAGGGCCGGTATCTTTCAAATGCCGCTTGAGGGAGCCACTTGACGACACTCATACGCCACCTCCGAGAATACCCCCAGGACATGTACGTATGCCATTGTGTTAAAATAGATTTCAAAAACATGCCATCCAAAGAATATATACCATAACATATCAACATCTAGTGTACGATATAAAAGTCACGTTTCTTATACAACAAGCTCTTATAGAAAAACAGCGTTTGGCGTTCTATAATCTAATCACATTTAACGCCATCAAAATAAAATTTACACCTGCACGCATAGGATATATATATATATATATATATATATATATATATATATATATATTAATATATAATTAACTACAGTTTGTCTTTATCAATATACTGAAAATAGACAACATAACTTCATTATATATTTCGATCAATATGTTATGGAGGATATCTTCTACTTCTTATGTTGCCATTTTAATTTTAAAGGTTGGAGCCCAATAACTTGAACTCTTTACGAGT
The DNA here is from genome assembly GCA_910593695.2 of Ocypus olens. Lineage (NCBI taxonomy): Eukaryota > Metazoa > Arthropoda > Insecta > Coleoptera > Staphylinidae > Ocypus > Ocypus olens. Next base: position 18,882,003 of record OU343057.1, read on the forward strand.
CTAAGCTGCCCTACAATTATTATACCCGGCCATGCTCAAATGTTGCGAGACACGACATCTTCTTTCATTCCCATTTATTTTACCTTGCATAAAACGTGTGAGTAGTTCATATTTTATGGCATGCTAGATGTGACCAGAATTTGCACTTATGTATTCCTTTATTGCGCTAAGAACTTTTGCCATGTTTTCACAAAAAAATAAACACTACTAATGCAAGCAATTCAATCAACGGCACCAGATAGGCGACTAATGATGGATACTTTTTGCATCGATATCTCAGGCACCTACTATGTTATGTATACTTGTGTCGTCGTTGTCAGTCGGAACACTCGAGTATATGAAAATGTATGAAACCTGCTGTCAGTGTTTGTGTCTGTAATAAGTTCTTTTTCAATGCCAATATTGATATTACAAAGTATCGATAAAAAATCGTTAAAAAATAATATAAAACTCTCCGTTTTTAAGCTTGTGCGAAATGAGGGGAGGTGCCCGTATCTTTCAATTACTTTGTTTTTTATTTCGTAACAAATTTTACTACAGAAAATATAACAGTTGTCGGACGCGTATGAACTATGACTATAAATGTAAATGACGCAAGGATGCTAATGATGGCTGCATAAGACTGTGGTATATGCTGTGCGTCCGGGCCGTGTCTCCACTGAAAACTTGAATATTTTAGTCTTGGCTTTAGTTTATTAACCCTTTAACGACCATGAGCCACTATAGTGGCTTTAATTTTGTTGAATCGGTATACCATGAGCCACTATAGCGGTTTTCATATTTTTGCATCTGTATACCATGAGGCACTATTTTTTTTTTTTTTTAGTTACTTATTTTATTATGAATTTTACAATCAAAATAAATAATTAGTGTAAATATTTTAGATGTAAACAAGCTATCGTTTAAATATATTTTTAATATACAGGGTGTTTATTTTATAATGCAAATTTGATGCCCTTTCTTTTTTTAATAGAACATCGTGTTTATGTTTAAATTTTTTCATTCTAAATATTTTTTGTGGAAGTATTTTTTTTATAAAATGCATCATTTTTTAGTTATAAGCAGTTAATACAAATTCCTGAACTTCAAAGTCGTCCCTAGAGATGGAATAAAAATGTTCCCAAAAATTAAACGCTATACATTATTGTTATGAAAATGCAAATAGATTCTTTTTGCGTCTATTTACTAACTAAAACAGCTTTTTTCGTGAGAAAATACCGAATAAGATAAAAGTTATGAATTTTCAAAGGTTTAAAATTTTTGTCAGAATTAAAAAAATAGTAAAAAAAAACCGTTATTATTTTGGAAATGCTAACAGAAACTTTTGCATCTATTTACTAACCAAAACAGTTTAGTTCTTTACACAGTATTGACTCAGACAACAGTTATGACTTTTCAAAATCGTCCCTACTGTAATTGTCAGAGGAATGAAAAAAAAAATTAAAAATTAAAAATGTTGCGTTATTGTTCTGGAAATAATAAGAGATACTTTTGCATCTTTGGATCAATCAAAACAGTTTTCCTTCCTGTAAAATTACTAGTAGTTATGCATTTTTAAAAGTAGCCCTTACCAAAAAGTTAATTTAAAAAATTCAGAATTTTAGCTGGAATACAAACAAATTGAAACATTGAAATAGTTGCGCTGTTGTTTTCAAATGCTACAATGTATATTTTACAACTTTTAGCTCACCAAGGCGGATCAGTTCTCCATAAAAATGCTTATTAGAATAATAAATATGAATTTTTAAAATTGTACCTGCCGCAAGTGTAAAATCCTAGTTAGAATTTAAAAATGTATAAAAATGAACCCATATCATTATTGTTGTGCAAATTCTTACAGATACGTTTACATCTATTAAGTAACCACATTTTCTATCTCGGAGAAATTTTGATTAAAATTAAAGTTAGGAGTTTTCAAAATTGTCCCAGCAGTATTGTTAAAATTTTAGGCAGAATTCAAATATTGTTAAAAAATTTAAAATGTCGAATTATTGTCTAAAAATTCAAATAGATACTTTTGCATCTATTCACTGAGAGAAATAGTTAGGGTTTCATTTTTTTATTAATTCAATTTTTTATTTTTCAAATATGTCCTTCCAGCGAGGTTAACATTTTCACTAGAATTAACAAAAAAAATTGTAATAGAAATTAAAACCGTTGCGCTATTATTTCACAAATGCTAACAGAGACGTTTGCATATATTTACTAACTAAATTAGTTTAATTTTCCAAACAAATTCAACTAAAACAAAACCTGTACTAAGCTGAAAAATCTAGTTAGATTTAAGAAATAAAAAAAAATGCCTTTTGGTGGATCGAGTCGACACATTTTTTCCAACTCGGTACACGTTGCCAAAGTAGGAAGTTTTTTCGCCCAAAAACGTGTTTTTTTAATTCGGGGGTTGAAGGGTTCGAAAAGGGATCATTCCAATCTGAGTTTACCCCTTTAAAGTAAAGCCAAAATAGGATTTTTCCCAAAATAATAATCAAATTTAGTTGAAAAGTCACTGAGTTATGTGCGAAAATCCTCAAAATGCACTTTTTTCAAACACCCATAACTTGATGCCAAATCGTCGTAGGAACTTCGTTCCTTCAGTCCCGCATAGGGAGTTGATTAAATCTTAATGCCTTTATGGTGGATCGAGTTGACAAAAATTTTTCAACTCCTTAAACATCGTCAAAGTTGGACTTTTTTTTCACAGGGACGCTAGAGGGAGGCGAAAAGGGTTACGCTTAAGTTCACATGCATAACTTTAAAGAAGACACTTCAAAGTTTTTCGCCCTCAAAGATTCATTCGAATCGGTTGAAAATACGCCGAGTTATGGCGGTTTGAAAATGGTCGAAATTTCACGAATTTCAAGCGTTTCATTTTTTTTTCGACCAGTGTATAACTTAAAAATGATGCACTGAGAATGGAAAAGTTACCAAATTTCCATAATAAAATGAACCAGTACATCAAAAATATATTTAAACGATTGTTTGTTTTCATCTAAAAAACTTTTATTTGAACATTTTTTCGAAATTTTTTACGCTTGGAGAATTATTTAGGTGTTCCAGTAATTTTGACAAACCCTGTATGTAGCATTAAATATTATTGGCAATTTTAGTTTCAGCCAAGCACTTAGCTGTGCTCAATTACTCTGCCGGACAAAAAACTATTTGGTCGTTAAAGGGTGATAAGTGCTGAGTGATAATCCTTAGTGTTCACATTTTGAGTGCATATAAGCCAGATTGCATTTTTTATATTAATGTCAGTACGTCAGTTGCGGTCAATCAGAAACGCCACTGAAATAATCTGACCAGTGAAAAAGGAAAAACACATCTGTTGTATTTGGATACCAATACGAAAACAAAAGTAAAACTAATTTTACTGCTATTATTTTACCCCCAATCTAGTCCTCTGAGTTCAGCCTACAAATTTGTTACTTAATAAAAATAAAAATCTAAGTTTTTAGGTAGAAACGCCAAAGTGGCGGAATCTATTGCCTGAATGCTGTACTGAACCAAATCCGGGTGGCTTTAACACCGACAAGTTATGGACATTGCCAGCGGCGGCAAATATAACAATATTAATGTGAACATTAAATATTGTTCCCCCATCAGAACACCTACAGACCGGTTTCGACCTTCCAGGTCTCATCAGTGTAGTTAGTTGTTATGGGGAAACGGAGATTACTATTGGAATATAAGTATTCCAAACACCGTTAATGGTAGAAACACCAAAGTGGCGGAATCTATTGCCTGAGTGCTGTACTCTAACTTTTTATTTAAATACCAACGTAGGGCTATAAGAATTATTGTAGGTCTTAAATATCGAGATGATTGTAAACAAGTTCTTCGGGATAAGAATATTTTAACTCTTACATATATTTATATTTTGGAATGCCTGGTATACCATATACGAGGAGCAATATTTAATCAAAATAATCAATTCCATGAATATAATACTCGCAGGAGGGATGATTTGCGTATGGATGCATTACGCCTGTCGAAGTCTTTTATTGATACAAGGTACTACTGCAGAAATTGAAAATATTTTCATTTGAAATAGCACATTCGATTACACAAATGCAGATAATGTAATTACTGTAAATTAAAATCATATTTATATTAATTCAAACTTACTACTCCTTGTAGTAGCTCTTTCCATCTGACTTTCTTTTCTGTTTCTTGTTATGTTTTTCAGATTTCTCTATATTGCTGCTTTCCTTACATCCTTTCTCCTGGATTTTTTGGGCCTCCCTCTTCTTCTGTTTTCCTCTCTCCCTGGCTTCTGTTTGTTATCCCATCCTTGTCCAAGCCATCTTAGTAGGTTATGTTGTATTGTTATCTCTACCGGCTCTATTCTGCTTTCTTCTTTATATGTGTGGTTTCTTATCCTGACGAGTTTTGTTTTGTCTTTTATTTTTCTTAGGACGCTCATCTCTGTTTTTCATGTTTCGCTTACTTATGTCATAGCTTCTGTTATTTTTTTCCAAATATGTATTATTTTATTTCAGACATTTCCTAAGCTATGCGTATCAGTAGCGGTACGTGAATGTCGCGCTACCGGCACTGAATGAAATAATAATGAAAACAATATTTTTTTAGAGAGACAAGCGATAAAAAGACCACTTGAAAATTTATTATTTTTTCCTAGTTTTTCAAAAAATATTATGGCACGCCACTATATTTTGTAGTACATACCAGTACAATATCTTCAAAAAACGATCTTTACTATATCTTATTTTCAGCTTGTATGCTTCTTATAATGGCTCAACTATTTCTGCAATACACGATTGTGCGGGTTGCAGCATTAGTAGCAAAATTACTTTAACATTTAAATGTAGCCAAGAAAATAGTTGTCTAACTGTACCCGTGTAATCGGCCTCACTTCACGGATGTTGCGCAACGTATCAATTACTCTGGAGACTATCACCATATCGTAGCTGTTGCAGTAGTGTTTATGTTCATTATTTTGAAAAGATAATACTTTTATTTTAATTCAATTAAGCTGTGCCCCTACAACAAAACTCGTTTGTTGCAGAGCAATTTTAAGTAAGTTGTACTTAGGATTTTAGTAAATAATAAAATACAAGTAAGTTTGTTAATATTACACACTTGAAAACTGAAAGTAACTAGTTTATATCATTCTCAAACTAAAAGCACCGATTTTAAATGGTTTGAAGTAATCGTAGGGAAGTATACAACTTAGCAGTTGGGTTGGTTATAACACACAAAGAATTGCTATTATTTGATCGTAAATTATTGATTTTCAATCTAATTTTAAAGTTTATTATGATAACCAATGCATGCCTTTAAATTTGGCACCACCTTTTTTAAACAACCTTCTAAATTTATATTTTTCCAATATGTCCTCATAATAAATTATTTTACGCCCGTACCTTTACAATAGGATATTCTCGGCGAGCACGGACTCATTAAAAGCGTTTGAACCCCTAACATCGATTTTCAAATTTTGCTGATATTAAAATTATGTTATCACTATAATCTGGTTACTCGCGTTACAGTCTGACATTGTTACTTACAGTAAATTTACTAATGTTATTTTATTGTTTTGTGAGGAAATTGATGTTTACTGTGTACATGTCTTATTATTTGCAACAGCCTGCCAGGTGTGCGTTAATTTGTTTACATCAGCTAAACAAAGGTACATACATTTTATGCAATGAAAGTTTGTTTATTTTCTCCGTTACGAAGTATGGGAAAATATTGCGATCAAACAAGAATTAAAAAAAAAATTAACGGAAATATCCGTTTTTTTTGCGGTCCCCGGAAACAATTTCAACGAACACTGGAAAAAATGTGTCTGTGTGTGTATGGGTGCGCGCTGTGTTTCAAAAACTAATACAGCAATTAACATTAAACTTTAAGTCTTATTTAGAAATCAGAAGATCTGGAAATGTTAAAATTTCGTGTACCGGAAGTGGGTGTTTACCTTAACTGTTTTTTGTTTTTTGCAATAATTTTTTAAATATGAAAAATATTACAAAAACATTTAAACAGTTATTTAAGAAAACAAAGAAATTTACATCGTTTGTCTAAAACTATTTTTGATCAAATGATTGGTTTTATATAAAAAAAACATTAATGGCATTCTAGTCATTTTCGGACTATAATTATGAAATGATAATAGTTACATCAAATTTATATCAATAATTATAATTGAAGAGAATGCTGAAATGAACAACTTATAAGAAGAAATTTGTCAATTTCATCTTTCATAATTTTGACGTTTTAAAAGTCAGTATCATCCAATCCTGCAAAACACTTGATGTACTATTACGCCATTAAATCGGAAAAATTAACATAATGACCACTACAAACAACACAGCGGCATAAGCCTCAAAAATTAGGAATTTGTATCCAAAAATCCAAGATATATGCACTAAAATGCAAAATTTCGGAGCCAAGATCCGAAATCTGAAACCCTAAAGCCAAAATTTAGGTCCTTATGCTATTTAGACCTAATTTCCGAAATCCGAAATTCTTTAACATAGAAAACTTTAACGTCTTTAAAGTCTAGAATTTAATTCCTATAATCCGAAAATCGGACTTGAATTCTAAAATTTACACTCGAAACCCCAATATTTGGATAAATTGAATCAAACGAAATATAGCCTGAATATGTAAATATTCAACCTGTTGAAACTCTGCAAAATTAAGTTTTACTTTATAAGACTATGGTCTTAGTAAGACTTATTTAGAAATCAGAAGATCTACTTTATAAGACTATAGTCTTAGTAAGACTTAATTTTGCAGAGTTTCTAACAGGTTAAATATTTACATATTCAGGCAATATTTTGTCTTATTAAATAATTTATTTAGTGCTTCTGCTACAAGTGAGGTTGCCTCAAATTTATTTGCAATATATGAATCTTCAAATCTAATATTTAAATCATAAAATTAAGACCTTCAAATCCAACATTCAAGCTAAAGAAATCAGGATTGTGGGCTTGAAATTTAAATAACAAATCCCAAAATTTGAACCATAATTCTGGCTCAAAAATCAGGAATCAGAAATATTGATAGGTTCTGAAATGTAAAATACAATATTTGGATCCTAAAATCCAATATATGGATAATAAAATCCGAAATTTAGACCTTAAAATTTAATATTTTGTCCATAATATATAATTTGGACGCTAAAAGCCGAAATTTAACATTCATTAAATCCAATATTTGGATCCCAATTAAGGCTGTAAAATCAGGAATTTGGGCTCTAAAATCCAAAAGCAAAATATGAGATCCAAGATCTGAAATAAGGAATTTAGAAACAAAAAATTGAAAGTTAAAACAGAAAATTTAAATTTAAACCTTAATATATAATGTATTGATCTTAAAATCCGATACTTAGATTTATAGATTCCGAAATTTAGAATCTAAACTCCAGAATTTAGGTCGTTGTAACGAATTTGGATTTAAAAACCGAAATTTGAGAAAATCTCTAAAGGCTCTAGCGCCAGCAATTTAGGACAAAATTTGAGATTCCAAAATACTGTAGTAGTAGTGTAGGAAAATAATAAAACTAAATTTAAAATTATATAGGTACTAAAACATAATTAAAAAAAATGTAGTGCTTCGAAAATAGGACCGAGATTTAGACCTTAACCATTTATCTCTACATGTATGTGTGTCTGGCAGTGCTTGCAACATCTCAAAAAACTGCACAGGAATTAACTTTGAACATATACCTTATTTGACAATCCGAAAAAGTAACCGTTTTTTGTTTTTTTTTTACAAAAAAAGTTTGAATTTAAAAAAATATCACTAAAACATTTAAAAAAATATCACTAAAACATTAAAAAAAATATTAAAGATAACGAATAAAAAGGTATCTCTTGTTGTTTTTAATGTTTTTTCGAACAAAAATTACTTGAAAATTTTAGTCATTTATGATCTATAATTTTGAAATGATAATAGTTATAAAATTTGCATAGAAAGTTACTACAGAGAATGCCGAAATGAACAACTTATAAAGAAAGCGTTTTTCTCCAAATCTCATTCGTTTTTGAGTAAACTGAGAATTTTAAGTATATTTTGACATTCTCATCTTTCATAATTTAGACATTTCAACCGTCAGTATCATCCGATCCTGCAAAACACCCGATGTACATTTAAAATATCATATGAATTGAAAATTAGCAAAGAAAGTATATACACTGGTGGAAAACAATTAAACACTTGAAATTCGTGCAATTTCGACCATTTTGAAACCGTCATAACCCGGCGTATTTTCAATAAATTTTGATGAATCTTTGAGGGCCAAAAACTTTAAAGTGTCTTCTTTAAGGTCATGCATGCAAACTTAAGCGTAACCCCTTCCTCCCTCCTCTAGCACCCCTGTGAAAAAAAAGTTTTTTTCTTAAAACCATGTCCAACTTTGACGATGTCTACGGAGTTGTAAAAATTTTGTCGACTCGATCCACCATAAAGGCATTAAAACTAGCAGAACTCGAAGAACGAAGTTCCTACGACTATTTGGCACCAAGTTATGGGTGTTCCTTTGGTGGATCGAGTCGACACATTTTTTCTTTGGACTTTTTTTGCCTAAAAAAGTGTTTTTTTTTTATTTGGGGGTGGAAGTGTTCGAAAAGGGATCATTCCATTCTGAGTTTGCTCCCTTAAAGTAGAGCCAAAATGGGATTTTTTCCCAAAAGAATCATCAAATTTGGTTGAAATGAAGTTATATGCACATTTTTTCAAACACCAATAACTTGGTGCCAAATCGTCGTAGGAACTTTGTTCTTTGAGTCCTGCAGAGGGAATTGATCAAATTTTAATGCCTTTGTGGTGGATCGAGTCGACAAAATTTTTCCAACTCCGTAGACATCGTCAAAGTTGGTCATGGTTTTAAGAAAAAACTTTTTTTTTTATAGCTCCGCTAGAGGGGCGGAAGGGGTTACGCTTAAGTTCACATGCATGACTTTAAAGAAGACACTTCAAAGTTTTTCGCCCTCAAAGATTCATCAAAATGGTCGAAATTTCACGAATTTTAAGTGATTTTTTTTTTCTTCAATATATTTCTATAGCGGTAGAAACAATATTGGATGGTACACGTGTTAAAAATGTCTTTATTATGTTCACGGAGTTGCGGAAGTCCGGTTAAAAGTACCACTATTATGCCAACAAATTGGAGAAAGTTAAACGTGCAGAATCCACCACTTGGATTCTTTTAAATCATTCATATTTTTTGTATTTTTTTTTTCTTATTTGTTTTCCAAGATTCTCCAGCGCCCTCTAAAATCCGCCGCCTCTGAAGTCTGCTGCCCTTAGGCCGCGGCAAAATCTAGTACTACCATCATCACGAACGACCTACAAGTTGAAATATAAAAAAAATAATAATCGAAAGCACTAGCTCAACAGGATTACAAAAGATCGTCTAAGAATTGAGAAACCAGCTCGCAATGAACAAAAGAACTCAAAAAGTCAAATGCACGAGGTCAATATGAGGCGCATTTTGGTTTTTTATATATTATAAAGGGCCACACCATAGTTACATAGTATTAAATATACAAATTCAAATTTAATATCATTTACATATTCTACACAAATCTTAAGTGCTATGTAAAGTACATATATAAGAAAATATGATCGCCGGAGAACTACTTTCGAAACAAGTACGTACGATACTTGAACGCTTCACTTCGTTCTGAAATAATGAAATAAACGGAATTAAATTTTCAATTTAAAAAAAAATTATACAGAAAAACTAAGCCTTACTTTGACTGCTTAAGGCTGTTCAAAGTCCGATTTTTTTTTTTATTCAAAATTGACTATCCAACATAAGTAAATGTATAAACCAATAAATTGTGTTTATCTCCCAAGAACATTTTAAAAGTGAATACATTAAATTTACTAAAAATAGAACCATTATTTATACTGCAGAAATATTATTATTATTCATAAAAAATTAAGGTATATATAACTAACCATAACATTTTAAACGCAAAACTTAATTCGGCAAAGAACATCAAACAATTGTCATCTCTGAAGTATTTAAAACAACTAAATTATAACGGAATTCGCGAGAGTATACAAAAGTTATATTTGAAATAAATTCTTTAGAAATATTTGCAATTATGAATTTCAATGAGGGTGTATGAAAACGGTGTAAATTTGATGTCGAATTTAGATATAAACTTGAATAGAAGATGCAGTAATAATAAGAAATTTATGTAAATTGTTGACGTGGGTATAATTAAAAACGCGAATCCGAGTGGAACTAGTGGCATGCAGATTAATAAAAACGGCGAAATAAAAGGGAAATCGGTGCGTTTTGGAGGCGAATTTATATCTCGCGATTTGGCGTGTGTGTGTATGTGGAATGAAATTTTCATATGATGATTTAGAGAATGCACGGTTGATTTAGTTTTTATCCGTTCACTTGTTACGCCTTTTAGAGTCGATATTTTTGTTTTCCCATTTGCCGGTTACCCGGTTAGCCGGTTAACAGGGTTTGGTTTTATTTATTCGATGCCGGGACGATCGTCAGGGGATATTATAATTTATATGTACGAAATAAAGTTTGCGTCAGTAAGAATTAATCGGAGAACTTTTACATAATTCACCAGCAATTGCCCTCGGTAGAAGCGGCTGTCATTTATTTGCAGCAGGTAAATGGGCCGTAGATGATAAATTTAAAAATTCAGAGCTCTTTCTAACCGTGTTTTAATGTAAAATGAGCAGCGGCGATTAAAATGTGAAGAATGCGGCGTTGTTTTGTTTCCGCTTGCATATTTTGTTTCGAGATTGAGCGGGGCTTAGGTGCGGGTTTAAAGATCAGAACGGTGAATTTATTGTATCAGATGCTGAAAATATTAGCATACGGTTCTTTGAATCAATATTTACATGAATAATAGCATAATAAATTTGTTCTCCGTGTAATTTATGAGAAAAACTTTATCTCAAGTGAAAAATAACGCTGCTTTTTTTCCCGCTGTATCCTCCACAAATCGTGGCTAAATATGGACGTAGATCCACTAACGCGCTAAAGCAAAAAAGGTAAATAACAAAATGGGTGTAAAATTATGATGACATTCTCTGCGTGGATGCGTTATAAAACTGGTAAAGGTCGCCGCATTACGGCGATTTCTTTCCCTTCGGAAACGGAAAGCTAGGCCGGAAATTGTCGCAAAGATGCCGCAACATAATACCTCATTAATTAATCTCTATTACCTAAAATTAACCTGTAATACTTACGAAATTATGATCATGCCAAGGTGACGGCCAGGTGGTTTAAATATTCAGTGGCGGGAGTTTTTTTCGGGCACGTTTTGATAACCAAGACCGTTCATTTGTGGGTTTTAATTATACCCTTTAGGCCTATAATAATATAATATATTATTCTCGTATTGTACTTATCCGGTGAAAAAAGGGCCACACGCCAAACCTTTGTCTGCCGGGCAGTTTATTATCGGATCGCATCGCTATTTCAAATCAATAATAAACAGTTATATTATTTATTAGATTTATACGCTATGTGTGGGATAAATTTTAATTGTGACATACATGTTTGTTTCCACAGCTCAATTTTAATTTCGATGTGGACAATTATTTCCTCTCTGGACGATCACGCACATGCACACGTGACCTATATTTTAATGAATTTGTTCGATGTTTATGAGCTTCCGAAATATATCTTCGTTGATTGCGACTACCCGACGAAACCTTGAATTATTATTATTAAAATCTATCCAATTTTCGATAAATATATTTCAGCTCGCGTGACTAATAATTCACCAAATAAAAACTTTTTATAGATAATAGAATAGAACAAGGCTCATTTCGTTTGTTAAATATATACACGCTAGAGTATTTACTTAAATTAGCCTGAAACCCCAAACGCCGCCCCCTGTACGGACCCCGCTTTTTGCAATGCACAGACTAGAACGTGGAACCGTAAAGTTGCACCCCGGATGTGCCGTAAAATAGTTAAAGGAAACATAACTACCTCCCCCGAACACAATCATTCTAGACTACCGCAAGTGAACGGCCCTCACAATTACAGAAACCGACTGAACGTGAATCCCTTTGGCATTTTTCACCCTTGAATTCCGTATTCTTCCCTTCATTTGGTTTCAATTGACGCAGCGCTAATTTGTTTATTTATTTAAAATCCTACCTTCAAGGGATAAAAAGGAACTCAGGAATGAGCGGAACACATGTCTACCCGTCTAATTTTTTTCTCAAAACAATAACATTCGTGAAGGAAACGTCTTTGCATTTTGCATATTCTCTTAAATAATTAATCCCCAGCCTTAAGCTCCCCAACGGAAAAATGTATGAATATGTAAAACGTGTTCCGCCTACCTTACCGATTATAAATAACGAAAGGAGCATTCCTTCTCGCCCTTTAAATAATCATCGCACCCACCTAAAACCCCCCAATTAATTATCGCCATGATATTAAAAAGCCTGGATAAATCCCATAGAGTCAGCCGACCCCGCGAGAAATGATTCCAAATCTAATCGAACCACAATCTGTAATGACTGCAGCCGGCATTTAGCAACCTTTTCGATCCAAAACTGAAATGAAGCTATTACACCAAACAACCGACAAGATTTCCCATGGACATTAACGTATCAACTCGATCTTTATCCACTAGAAAATGAAAGAAAAAGTTCTCGTTTCAAATTTAATTACATTTCTCAGATAGACTAAAGTTGCATTTGCTGGATTTAGCGTTACAGGCTACCGAATGATGATTTTTTTATTTACTAGCGAGAATAGAAAATAGAAAGTTTTTTTCCAATTAAGTTTATGTTTAGAGACCATTTTCTAATAATTTCAGTACTTTTACTAAAAAAGAAGTGAAGTTTGAATGTTACCTCATATCATCTTACAATTAAAATATTTTTACTATATTGCTGAAATTTCGCCGAATTTATCACGTCCTTCCATAAATAATACCATCATTTGTAAAATTTGATAATGTGATATTATTCATGGAAATAAATAGGATTATCCTTGAATTAAAAAATAACCTATTTGTAATAAATTCTGCTGTGGTTTCATGAAACGTTCATAATTACAAATACACACAAAAGTTTCGATTATAGCCTTTCGGTAATTTATATTTGACCTAATTTATTATGTATGTGTATGTATGTTTTGTCGTTGCCGTGACCGATTTATCACAACAAAACGCAATATTTATTTCAAAAGGGCTATCAATTAAACGTACAAAAATACACCCTATGTTTGCGAAATAATTGTAATAGTGTAAAATAAAAACTTTTATACTAACAATGGTTACACTATAAATGAAACATTCATAGGGCGGTGTATGGAATAAACCAATTTTTAGATGGATCAATTCTATTTTATTCCAAATCAGTTTAAACCAGTCAATACTTATTTAAAATCTATAAATTCATAGGATTATTAAATACATTAAACGGCATCAATTACCTGCTAGCGTATGTTATTGGCTGCTGTTTCCATGGAACATTTTCTTAACTTTCAAATTCGAATTTACTCATTATTCCCAGTGTTTTGACAGACATTTCTGTTCGATTTAATAATCACACATCGGGGTGCGCCTGTGCTAAAGTATTTCAATTCTACAAATGAAAACCTTTAAATTTCATTCAAGACCAAATTTAAATAACGATTGGAAGTTAGCCTTAAATTTTAGCCATAAATCCGGCGCATTCACCGGTTTTGCATTTACTGAATTTAGAAGTAATCTCTACTAATTTACAGAAAATGAATGAAAATTCATAGTTAATTAAATTGCTATAATGCTGTAGTAATAACAATAAGCGTTTAACTTAGGATTTACCCCGATTTTTCGAAAAGTCAATTTTCAAAAGTCATCGTTAGGCGTAGTTTAGGTTCGATATTTTCGGCCACAATGTTCTATGGGGTTTTGTTAACGATATTTAGCCTTAAAAAATGACACATATTCTTCATTGTTGTTTAAATAATTATTTAACTGAACACTTTTATGAAATTTGGTCTATTTTCAAAAAATCAAAACTCATCGTAGTTTAGGTTCCATGTTTTCCGCCACAAATGTTCTATGGGGCTTTGTTAACAATATTTAGCGTTAAAAAATGACAGATATTCTTCAATTTTGTTTAAATAATCTTTTAACTTAATGCTATTATGAAATTTAGTCAATTTTCAAAAAATCAAAAGTCATCGTTAGTCTTAGTTTAGGTTCGATGTTTTCGGCCACAAATGTTCTAAGGATGGCTGACAGGAATTCTCGTTGAGCAAACGCGGATGATTTGGGATTTGACGTACCTAACTAGGGCATTCTGCCAGAACCGATAATTTGTATAATAATCATTTATAATTATGAAAGGGACATACACTAAACATCCATGGACCCGCACGGCCATTTTTCGTTCCGAAAAAGTGACAGCGCGGATGGGATTCAAACCCACGACCACGAGGCCCATAAGCAGGAGCTCTACTTACTGGGCCACCGCGGCCCCCTTAACAATATATAGCCTTAAAAGATTGACAGGTAGTCTTTATTTGTGTTTAAATAATTATTTAACTTAACACTTTTATGATACTTCGTCTATTTTCAAAAAATCTAAACCTATAAAAGTGTTAGTTAAATAATTATTTCAACAGAAATTAAGAAAATGTGTTTTTCTTAAGGCTAAATATTGTTAACAAAGCCCCACAGAACATTTATGACCGAAAACATCGAACCTAAACTGCGCCTAACGATGAGTTTTGATTTTTTGAAAATACACCAAATTTCATAAAACTGTTCAGTTAAATAATTATTTAAACAAAAATTAATATATTAGTCATTTTTTAAGGCTAAATATTGTTAATAAAGCCCCATAGAACATTTGTGGCCAAAAATATCGAACCTAAACTACGGCTAACGATGACTTTTGATTTTTTGGAAATTGACTATGTTTCGGTAGATGTCTTATCGAAAAATCGAGGTAAATGCTAAGTTAAAGGCTTATTGTTATTACTATAGCATTACAGCAATTTGATTCATTATGAATTTTAATCAATTGTTTTGCAAATTAGTAAATGTAAAATGGTGGAGGCGCCGGATTCGTAGCTCAAATTTATGGCTAACTTCCAATCGGTAATTTAAATTACCTCCACTCAGAAAAAAAAAACTTTTAATTGTCTAATTAAGATGTAGAGAAATGTTTAGGTGACTAATTGTTTATATTAACAACTAAAGTATTTCAATTCTACAAATGAAAACCTTCAAATTTCGTTCAAGACCAAATTTAAATTACCTCCACTCAGAAAAAGAACTTTTTATTGTCAAATTAAGATGTGGAGAAATGTTAAGTGACTTATTGTTTACATTAATTCAAAGGAAGTAAAGCAATGTACCCACCACCAAAGTTAAGCTCATAATATTATAATGGTTTCTGAAAAATAATTGTAATTACAGAAATAATTATAATTATAATTTCCATTTTACATGTTTTACATTTAGTATGTAAATCTGATTATGAATTCATTTTAATTTGTATATCGTGAAAAAATGTTGATGTGGCCTTCGATTTAATTGTATAAAAGGGATTTTTCCGATACTGCAAATATTAATAATAATACACCATCTAAATATTGTTTCTCCGTGCGACAACTGAGGACTGGTTTCGATCTTATTATATCTCATCAGCTCAACGAAAAACGTTCATTTACTACGTTGTATAACACTCCAAATATCCGCTATAGATACACCATTAAGGCGACGTCTATTGTCTTTTCAACGTTTTACAAATTCCTTGACTGAGAGGAGAAATCCGGTTCCTTATTGTCGATGGATTTTTACGGTTTAACATTTTGCATATTATTTTCTTCAAGGAGTAAAATTAGAAAAATTAATGAAGAAAAATGAAAAAAAATAATTTTATGAAAAAAATTTCAAACGAAAGATGTTAATTTCTTTGTTGTTTTTAATATTTATTTAAATGTTTTTGTATTATTTTTTATATTTAAGAAATTAGAAAAATGAATGAATGTTTTTGTATTATTTTTCATGTTTAAAAAATTAGAAAAATGAATGAAGAAAAATGAAAAAATAATTTTATAAAAAAAAATTCAAACGAAAGTTGTTAATTTCTTTGTTCTTTTTAATATGTATTTAAATGTTTTTGTATTATTTTTCATATTTAAAAAATTATCGAGAAGAAATAAAATACGGTTAATGTAAACATCCACTTCCGGTGTACGAAATTTTACCAAAACCTTTTTTTCTTCTTGGGATTATCAAATAAGACTTATGTTCAAAGTTTCATGTTAATTCCTGTTTTTAAGATACATCGCGCACTTTGAATTTCACGTAGATGTCACAAGGTCAAACCAAGTTCACTATGTAACTACTACTAGTGATAAAATCGAAGTTTACAACATCCAATGAGTGTAATAGATTTTTTTAAATTAATTCTATCCCTACAATACTGCAGATTATAATTACCCTTTGAGAACTTTTCAGAACAAATATTTGGAGTAAAATTAATTGGTAGCTGTCCTCAATATCCATAGCCAGCTCGATCCCGTGACCTACCTCCTATCGATTTCATTTTGTGGGATTATTTAAAATACAACGCATTTTAAAAAAACCGTTTAGTAAAATAGTGTGAATTGATCTTCGGGTGGATTCGCCGGGAACTTAAAATTTTTATTGTCGTGAATATGGCGATAATAAAAAATAAAAGAAAATATTATTTGGACGTATATTTTAAACGCAGCCCAAAAACTGTGATGTCGTCATGCTGTAGCCGTTCGGTAAATAGTATCTTCAGAGTCGCAATTATAACTTCAACGATACTTTTCAACCTCAATCTTGCAGGATTATTTTACAGTCCTGTTTTTGTTATATACTGACAATATTCGTTGTTGTTCTGCTTGAGGGCATAATTTTAGTCAGTGCTGAAGAAATATCTCATGTACATAATTCCATTTTTCTAATCGAAATGTAGATTTACATTATATGATTAAGTATGTCGTATTCATATTTTTATTACAAAATGAAAACACATAATTTATTTGCACATGAAATAAATACGGTACTTAGTTTTCCCAAAAATCTTGTTTGCATTTATTTTATAAAAGTAACTTAAATTAATCTTAAACAATCAATATAAAAAAATATTACAATTTAAGGGCGTATTTTCATTCAAAAATTAATAGAGTAATATTATTGTAAATATTTTTTTTCTTTATTATGTACGATATTAACTTTATTATAAAAAATGCACATACTGACTTAAAGATTTTTTTTTCATTTCAAAATCGTCAAATAATACAGCGTTGAAACCATGAACATCTGTATACGGAAAAGACAATTATTCTAAGGATGAGATTTTAAACAATTAAAAAATTGCGCTCATTTGAATTTTCTTTTTGTTTTCGTTATCAAAACGGAGAGAGTAGGGGTGGGTTTAAAAAGTATAATTATAGGTTTAGTAAGGGAAGAAAGGTATTTGAAAGAAAATGTAAACATTTTTGTTGCTTACATTTGTCTCCTGCGTTTGTACGGTTTCAAAAAGATGATGAATTTTTGTCAGTTAAAATAATAATAACGTTTTATCTAATCAGATATTGCTGGTTCTAAAAGAAGCTTCCTCAAACAGCTCGTCTTCAGGAAGCAGATGGCGATTATGTCTGTGGGCAGGGGCGACTAGTTTTGTAGAGCCGTGAGCCATGGCACTACCACTAATTTCAAGCTCAGCAAGGATTTTTAAATTATTCTAAATCCGAAGACTTTCCTTCGCTGAATTTCAAAATAATTGTACAAGAACACAAATTGTTCGCATTATGAAGTTGTTCAATTGCCCATAGCTTAAAAAATTATAATAACATTTGCAACAAACGTGAAATTTTCCAGATTTTCTCAAATTTTAATATACTGTAAGATTCCTCAAAAATCCGAAAGCTTCCCTTCACTGATTGTCAAAATAATTGCATGAGAAAACAAATTGTTAAAATTCTGAAATTGTTCAATTGTCTAAAACAAAAAAATATAAAAAAAGATTGCTACAAACCTGAAAATTTCCAAATTTACTCAAAATTAATTCTACTACAATATTTCTCAAAATTCTTTGGCTGAATTTCAAAATATTTGCACTGGAACACAAATTGTTTAAATTTTGAAATATGTAGTTCAATTGCCTAGAACTCAAAAAATATAAAAACAATTGCCAGAAACTAGAAACTTTCCAGATTTAGCTAAGATCAATTCTACTTCAAGATCCCATCAAAATCCAAACACTTTCCTTCACTTGATTTCGATTTATTTCCACGAGAACACAACTGGCTGAAATTCTGAAGTTGTGCGTTTTATCAGAACTCAAAAATATATTTAAAAAATTGCAATAAACTTGAAATTGTCTAAATTTGCTTAAGATCAATTCTACTTCAAGATTCTATGAAAATCAAAGAACTGTCGTTCGTGAGATTTTAAAATATTCAAAAATTTTGAAAATGTTTAATTGTCTAGAGCCTAAAAAATATAAAAACAATTGCCACAAATGTGAAACTTTCCAAATGTGCTTTAAGAATCCATAAAAAACCAAAGACTTTCTTTTACGAGCTTTTAATTTATATCCGTAAGATAACAAGCGGATGAAATTCTGAAGGGTTTTTTATCAGGGCTCAAAAAATAACAAACTTGAAATTTTCTGGATTTGCTTGAAATCAATTCTACTTAACTTACATAAAAATCAAAAGACTGTCGTTTGCGAGATTTTGAAATATTTGCCCGAGAACACAAACTGTTGAAATTCTGCAGTTGTTCAATTGCCTAGAGCCATAAAACATAAAAAAAAACAATTGCCGAAAGCGGGAAAATTTCTAGATTTACTCAAAAATAATTCTACTACAGGATTCCTCAAAATTCTAAAAACTTTCATTGGCTGAATTTCAAAATAATTGCAGGAGAAAACAAATTGTTCAAATTCTGAAGTTGTTCAAATTGCCTAGAGCTTTTCGTTTTTATTTGATTTATTTAATGCTTCTGTAAAGGTTTTCAATTTTAATTATCGTTAGTTTTTTTCCTTAAAAAGAAGGAATTATATTATAGGCTTAGCGGCTCTACCATCAAAATGTACCACCAGCCACCACTGCCTGTGAGGATTGTTTATCACAATATACACCCGTCGGTTATAATAACCTTGTATCATAACGCATATAGAATATTGTTTACCTTAAATGAACGAAACAAATCTCAAAGTATTATTTTCATTTACGAAATAATCTAATCGAATGCACCTCGGGCTAATATCTAACAAATTCGCACATTTGTTCTTGAATTCGTTGCGGAAGGTGATGACGCTCCATAAATAACAGTTGTTGTCTTTAAATTATTGACCTCGGCCTGCGGCCTCGGTTATTTACGAAAATGCACGAATTTATTAAGCGATAATCAAGGGATTGATATGATGTAGATATCTTACTCTTGATAAATTTTAATCATTTGCACTCATTGCATTGTGTTTCTTTCCATAATGACTTGTTAGGCACTACTAAAACAGCAGTGGCAGCCGGCGAGGACATTTCAATTCGTGTTGCCAACGTAACATTTAAAATGACTGACACGCTTATTGGTAAGATATATCTTTAACTCGTATTGTAATATTGTAGTTCAATTGATTGATTGTGGATAGGAGAGTAATTAGTTAATTGATATAATAATTATTTCAAATCGTGGGTTTTGTAAAGTCAATAAGAGCATTTAGTGTAGTATTCAACTTTTTAAAAATTTACAAGATAAATCTTAAATAATAGGAATAATAGGATGGTTCAGCTTTCATCTACATTGTTAACTATAGTTTATCTTATTCTGGCATGGAGCGCTACAAGGTTTACAAAATGAATCTTTTTAAATTTCACCCCTAATGCATAATTTTGCTTAATTAGCAAAAGTTTCCATGAAAGTGATAAAACAAATACACTATTTTTAACGTAAAACATTTTTAAATTAAAACGTTGGAAAATCCAGTTTAATAAAGCTTGTCCGTTAGTTATTTCATTCCGGCATGCGATATTTATCAAAATATAAATTAGGGCGGCAGGCTTTGACAAAAACCGGCACGATTCGACTCAAAATTCTACAGTTAAAATGTGTAAACTGGAGATGGGGCGTGTAGTGTGAATGTAGATATTAAAGTATACTCATCCTCTGATTCATATCTGATAAACAGGTAAATACAATAAACTGCTCCCTGGGATCATCCCTTGTTTATCTATTTTATGCGGGCACTCGCGACGGAATGTTTATTTGCAAAAGTAACAACTATGCAAAATTCTGTTCCATCAAAATTTTAATACAAATTGCACGTTTCCCGTAAAGTCGAATTTCCTAGAAACGTGCACGTAACACCGGAGTACTGCTTATTTACATGTATACCTGTTTCCGGGCGGAAACCACCCCTTCCGCATTTAAAAACTCGATTCGATTGTAAACCGTAATTGATCGTGCACTTATTAACTAAAATGTAGGAGCAGCTTTTTATAGTCATTCTTTATTAACTCCGTCCTAAATTTACTTATATTAGTTGCAATTGGAAATTTTTAATAGTGAGATAAGAACAATTATTTGTTCTGAATAAACAATATTTCTAAACTAGCTGCTCACTACTTTTTTGTTCAATGATATAGTTTATAAATTAGTTTAGATTGCTTAAAAATGTAAGCTTTATTTAAAAAATTCGTTTGTTCTCTAAAAATATATTATATAAAAACCCACATGTTTTTAATTTAGGAGAATTTTTTGTACGTTTTTTAGGATATGAAAATTTTTAATTTGCTAGGGGTTACCTTAAAATTATTTTGAATTTGATGGTAGGTATGAAAGGGAGAAAGTGATTAAAGTAGAGAGAAAATAAATAAACGATTCTCTACAAAAGTTAAAATCCACCCCATTCTTGAATAGATGCCTCGTCTGTTTTTCTATTCCCTGAAAGAACACATCGCGAGAATCTAATTATACAATGCGGATGGTTTAAGTATTTTTCTTAGATTTCAACAAGGCGCACTTGCAAAACATAAGCCCTGCGTTTGAAGCAGACAAGAAGAAGAGGCGTATTAAAGTTCTGATATAGAAGTAATTATACGGGGCCATTCTACTTCAAATAAAATTATGTGATGAATTATAATTGCGCATGTACGGGGAAGCGTTAAAAATATAATTAGAGTAACCCGCGGGTATAATTATATTTATTCATGAGTCCGAAATACACAAGAAGTAATGTAATGCAGGTATTTAATTTCAAACAATATCCCAAGAAATCGCGAATCCGGTGCAAGTAATTCCTTCCGGGTTTTATTTAATTTGTTTCCGTTATGAAGTGGAATGGATCGTTAAACCATATTATGCATAATCCTTATTGATTATAGATAGCTGAAAATTATATTTCTTCCTTTAAGCCCCTGCATTTACACCAGAACGTTTTTTTTTGTGTTTAAATTGGGAATCCGCATTATTTTTCCCAGTTTAGTCATCTATTCAAACAAACTTTAAATACAGGTACGTCTATCAAATAGTGAAGGCTTTAATATTTCATGTTAAATAGGTTTTTAAGGCGTTTTAATAAATAAATTGCGTATTGTGCACGTTTTGATTGGTAATCTGTGAAAACACGAATAGAGGCGCCGACAATAGCCGCCGTTTTGGAAATTTCATATTTCACTTTTTGTCTGATCATCACATATTACTTGCGATAGAATCTTTTATCGCGCTCGCTCTGCTTTATTCTCCGGCATCGAAATAATGATTAATTAATCCTCGACGCAATCAGGTTCGTTATTAATTTAATAAAATAAACAATAAATCTGGAACGGTTATTCATTTAGAATATCCGATCAGAAGCCCCCTACACGAGTATACAGCTAAACGATCGGATGGACATTTTCATCCCCTTCACGTTAATCATTCCATATTCATCACCGGCAACCACCTACAACACCAACCATATAACGATCCGCCGAGGCAGCGCTCTAAATGTTATAAAATAAATCTTCATGAATTTATAAATATTTTAGATCAAACGAAGGCATTCCCTATCCCTGTTATTTATTTAACCGTTCATTAATTCAAAGGCCCGTCATAAAATCACTACAGCAAAACATCCCCACATACCAACTAATAAATTAGTATTACTCTCCGCCATCTTTTTATATTTTTATTTTACATTCAATTTTAAAATATTTTAAATGTCAAGAGCCCCGTACACTCTAAACCAACTCGTAACTCACGCACATAAAACCCGAACATTAAAATGATATCCCGCTTAAATGCATAAACAAGTAATCTTCTATATGGGCCTTACCAACATACTAAGCTATTATCAAGACCTAATTTAGTTCCTGCAAATATTCTTGAATCATCTTCGTTAGTTTCAAACGTTTTAACAGATCATCTAACATTTGAGTTAAACAACACAAGCATTTTAAATATTAAAACTCCAGAAGAAACAAATAATCGAACGCATTCGATCCAGCTATTATTGAACGTTCTTACAATGTTGTTATAATTGCTGCTCTTATAGAAAATTATCATAAACAAAACAATGAAGTTCAAACATGTTTCATATATATGTATGTAATAATAATAATAATAATAACTTTATTTATGCCAATAAGCCACTAGGATGGTCCCTATTTTACGACTTTTTTCTGTACACCCTCTATAATGATGCCACTTGATGAGAATAATAATATTCCCATCCCAGCCTAATCAGATAAAAAGAACACGCGACGCGGAGAACTATGAAATCTCGAAATTTCTACAATTTGGACCAAAAAATAGATATTTTAAAAATAATCAAAGGACCCCTCACAAATCAAATGTAAATTGGCTTTCGGCGAAATTGACCAAATTTTGGATATGTTGTTCCTTTCGGTGTCCAGATCAAAAGTCTCCACGGGCACAAAGCTCGAAAATCTTCCCTGCGAGCAGTACCCAGCTCCGAAGGTTAGAGACCGGTAAACCCCGATTTTCGCTGAAATGAAATGCAATATTTTCGCTACCTACAACAATGAGTTTTAGAAAGACTTCAAAAACAAATGATTGAAATAATTACTTTCCTGGCTAATGTCACGACGAATATTCGATTATACACTCGTGGAAAAAAAAAATGAAACACTTGAAATTCGTGAAATTTCGACCATTTTCAAACCGCCATTACTCGGCGTAATTTCAATCGATTTTGATGAATCTTTGAGGGCGAGAAACTTTGAAGTGTCTTCTTTAAAGTCATGCATGCGAACTTGAGCGTAACCTCTTCCGCCCCCCTCTAACGCCCCTGTGAAAAAAAAAGTTTTTTGTGAAAACCATGTCCAACTTTGACGATGTCTACGGAGTTGGAAAAATTCTGTCGACTCGATGCACCATAAAGGCATTAAAATTTGATCAATTCCCTATGCAGGACTCAAAGAACGAAGTTCCTACAACCATTTGGCATCAAGTTATGGGTGTTTGAAAAAAGTGCATTTTGAGGTTTTTCGCACATAACTTGATGAACCAAATTTGATGATTCGTTCGGAAAAGAATCCCATTTTGGCTCTACTTTAAGGGGGTAAACTCAGATTGAAATGATCCCTTTTCGAACCCTTCAATTCACGAACAAAAAAAACACGTTTTTGGGCAAAAAATGGACTACTTTGGCAACGTGTACCGAGTTGGAAAAAATGTGTCGACTCGATCCACCAAACGGGCATTGAAATGTAATGTGTTCAATTACCTGCGCAGGACTCACATAACGAAGTTCCTACGACGATTTGGCACAAAGTTAAGGTAGAACCGCATGAAGTCACCTGCGGAAACTTCATGCGGTT
The DNA here is from genome assembly GCA_910593695.2 of Ocypus olens. Lineage (NCBI taxonomy): Eukaryota > Metazoa > Arthropoda > Insecta > Coleoptera > Staphylinidae > Ocypus > Ocypus olens. Next base: position 18,905,785 of record OU343057.1, read on the forward strand.
CCAAGAGATGCGCATGAAGTTAACTGCAAAAATAACCGCATGAAGTTTCCGTAGATAACTTCAAGCGGTTCACACCCCGAAACTCATGGAGTTTCCACGGCAACTTCATGCGGTTCATACGGGAAACCGCATGAAGTTCGTGCAGATAGCGTTCCCGTTAAGAACCGCTTGAAGTTATCTGCGGAAACTTAACGCGGAAATTTCATGCGGTTCTCGTGAATATTTTTTAGTCCAGAAATTAAATGTTAAGTTTTGGAATTTAAAAAAAAAATGTGAATACGTTTAATTAAACTCAACATTTTTTCTAGGGTCTTAACGGCTTTAAGTCAAAATGAATCTTTTTTTCTTGACGCTTGTCACTTTAAGTCAAATTTCCACATTAATTTGTTATAAAGTCTTTTAACATTAATTTAATTTGACATATTTTCTAGAGGCTTAACAGATTTAAGCCATAATAAGACTTTTTTCTCAACACCTGTCGACTTTAAGTCAAATTTTTGAGGCTTGTCATTAGTTTGTCATAAAGTCTTAGCTTGAATTAAATTTGTCATTTTTTCTAGAGACATAATGGCTTTAAGTCAAAATTAGTATTTTTTTCTTAGCGCTTGTTGACGTTAAGTCAAATTTAGACATTAATTTCTCATAAAGACTTTTACTTAAATTCAATTTGACATTGTTAATAGAAACTTAACAACTTTATATCAAAATTAGTCGTTTGTCGTGGGGTCTGTTGACTTTAAGTCAAATTTCGACATTAATTTGCACATAAAGTCTCAATTCTACCCAATTTTTACATTTTTTCTAGAGGCTTAACGGCTTAAGCCAAAAAAAGTCTTGCTTTCTTAACGCTACTCAACTTTAAAGTCAAATTTCGACAGTAATTTGGACATAAAATCTCTTCACTTTAATTAAATTTGATATTTTTTTTACAGGCTTAAAGTAAAAATTAGCCTTTTTTGACGCTTATTGACTTTAAGTCAAATTTCGGCATTAATTTGAAAATAAAGTCTCTTAACTCTCTCCAAATTTGACATTTTTCTAGAGGCTTAACCTCTTTAAGTTAAAATTAATCTTTTTTCTTGACGTTTTTCGACTTTAAGTCAAATTTTGACATTAAGTCTCTTAATTTAACTCAAATTTGACATTTTTTCTAGAGGCTTAACAGATTTAACCCATAATAAGACTTTTTTCTCAACACCTGTCGACTTTAAGTCAAATTTTTTCATTCAGTTGTCGTAAAGTCTTTGAACTTTAAGTAAATTTGAATTTTTTTTCCAGAATTTAAGTCAAAATCTTTTGACGCTTGTCATTAGTTTGTCATAAAGTCTTAGCTTGAATTAAATTTGTCATTTTTTCTAGAGACATAATGGCTTTAAGTCAAAATTAGTATTTTTTTCTTAACGCTTGTTGACGTTAAGTCAATTTTAGACATTAATTTCTCATAAAGACTTTTAACTTAAATTCAATTTGACATTGTTAATAGAAACTTAACAACTTTAAGTCAAAATTAGTGGTTTGTCGTGGGGTTTGTTGACTTTAAGTCAAATTTCGACATTAATTTGCACATAAAGTCTCAATTCTACCCAATTTTTAAATTTTTTCTAGAGGCTTAAGGGTTTGAGCCAAAAAAAGTCTTGCTTTCTTAACGCTACTCAACTTTAAAGTCAAATTTCGACAGTAATTTGGACATAAAATCTCTTCACTTTAATTAAATTTGATAATTTTTTTAGAGGCTTAAAGTAAAAATTAGCCTTTTTTGACGCTTACTGACTTTAAGTCAAATTTCGACATTAATTTGCACATAAAGTCTCTTAACTCTCTCCAAATTTGACATTTTTCTAGAGGCTTAACCTCTTTAAGTTAAAATTAATCTTTTTTCTTGATGTTTTTCGACATTAAGTCAAATTTTGACATAAAGTCTCTTAATTTAACTCAAATTTGACATTTTTTTCTAGTAGCTTAAGGGTTTAAGTCAAAATTAGTCTTTTTTTCTTAATTATTGTTGAATTGAAGTCAATTTCGACATTAATTTGGAAATAATCTTTTGCCTTTAATTAAATTTGATATTTTTTTTAGAGGCTTAACGGCTGTAAGTCAAAATTAGTCCTTTTTCGGGACACTTGTCAAATTTCTACATTAATTTATCATAAAGTCTTTTAACTTTAGTTAAATTTCACATTTTTTTAGATGCTTAATAAATAAATAAATAAATAAAAATCAAATAACCAGCAGTATATAATATTTTATAATTTCATAATAAAGGAATTATACAATTTTGAAATGATTTATTTTATTCAAAAATTAATAAGGGTATGATACACCGGGTGTGCATTTTCCTGATTTCCCGATTATTTTTGAGAAACAGTACAAGGGTAAATAAATGTTCAGAGTTTAAAAATCTACCAGATTTGATTTATATTTACTATCGATGTGCTACCAGAGAGGAGAAAATGTGAAAATTAAATGATAATGTAAAAATAGCAGAAGCCGTGGCAAGAAAAAATAAAACTTGCAATTTTAAAAATCAATCGATTTAGAAATATCAGAAACATGTGAAAAAACAGGGTAAATATTTAATGTCCACTTCTCGTTTACAAATATTTACCAGTAGCTTTTCAATTCCTCATATTGTCAAGTATAAAATATAAAAAAAGTTAAAATATATTGGAGTTGTGGCCACGCTATGAATGAATTTTAATTAATTGGAAGGCTGAAACTCATTTCTGTCAATCTGGTATATAACTGCAGAAAAGAGCTCCAGTGAGTGAACCGGTTAGGAACCGTTTTTGCCATCTCTAATCCACATAGTGTCAAGAAAATAGGCTAAAATTAAATGATAACAAACCGACTCAAATGTTATTTTCAACTACTACGACAATGTCAGAATGTGAAACCATATCATTTCTAGGCATACATTTCGATGCCGAACTAAAGTGGCATAAACATTTATTTATCCATTTTTCGCTTACTTGTCTAATTGTAAATTTAGACTTCTATGCTTCTTCCTTATCTAAATCCGCATTGTTTTTCTTCTATTGTTTCTTCTACTATAAACGATATCTGTTTAAATAGTTCTCTTCGGTGAATTCATGAGTCCGTGCTGGTTTGTCAAGTGGTTGAAAGTTGTACTAACGTTTACCTTTATTAACAAAAAAGGTACATTAAAGTCTTGATCGTTTTTTTTTTTTGATAAAAGTTCTCCGTCCGTAATAGTTATTTCTAGCAGTTTGCCCGTCTTTTTATATTTAATTATTCTCCAAAATCTATTATTTCACAAATATAATGTGGTTGGCATTATTCCAGTTTTTATCGATTGTATTGGTTCTACTATTTCCAATATCTATTTTTCCTTAACAAATACAATTTACACAAAAATTTGGTTAAAAATTAAATACTCCCATCTTTAATCAACAAGAAATCTTCCAATAAAACAATTTAAACAGGCGATTAAACAAATTTTACTTGTAAAGGCTTGTTACTCTCTTAAAGACTTTTAAATGTTGAATGTGTTATTAACTTTTATTAATGTATCATCTGCAATCATCTATTTTTAAATACCTATTGACATGGAATTTTAGGAGAAGTTTGTTTACGTGTAAAGCTACACGCACACTTGCCGGAATCGGACGGACGGCACGCATCGGCAAAAATTACTTAATACAGTTGTAAACGAGTCAACGCACATTTATCGGTACGGCATGGAACGGATAAATGTGCGTTAACTCGTTTACAACTCTGTTAAGCAATTTTTCCCGATGCGTGCCGTCCGTCCGATTCCGACAAGAGTGCGCGTAGCTTAAGTATTCTCCCAACTGCTAATTAGCATACACACATTTAATATTATTTTGGAAAACAATACAATTACAATTTAAATGTATAAATTTAATTCAAACTTATTGTTCTCATTCTAATATGTGAGTATTACCATCTTGAATTTAATTGTAGTATTTGTTCTTGTCCAGCTATACATTAGTACGGCAAATGTTTTATATGTTTACTTTTTCTATGTTTATTTTAAATTGTAATGTTTATACTGCTACATTTTATGTCTTTCATTTATTTTCTGACCTGTTTAAAGCTTTGGCTCAGTAACACCAATAAAAGGTATTATATTATTATTTGATATATTTTTTATTGGTAAAATTATTTAAAAATGTTTTAATATAGCATTTTCATATAATTTTACCAATAAAGAATACATTAATAAAAGATAGTGGGAATATTTCATTTTTGATAAAGTTTTTGTGTAAATTGAATTTCATAAGATATCGAAAATTGTAGAAGCAATAAAATCGATGAAAACTGGAATAATGCCAGAAATTATTTGAAACATTGATCGGATAGCGTAAACCGTCTTGTATCATTTGATAATGATCGTGTGGAGAAAATTGCAAGAATGAAATATAAATTGTGAAATAAGTAAAACCAAGCGATTTATATTTGATAATACGTTTCTAATAATAATAATTCATATACTTGCACAGATTGCACAGGAAGGAAACATGATTTTATTGTCTATTGTTGTAAATATAATTTCGGTAATTTAGCTTACATATAATAATAGAATAATTCAAGAAAATATACAGGGGTCCCATTTTAAATTGCCATCCCAAATATCTCGAAACCTGAGCAACGTGGCAAAAAATGTTTTAGATAAAAGTTGTAGGGTTCGGCGGGGGAAATTTTCTGGTGACCTTGAAAACGACCTTGAGTCAATTTTTCAAGGTCAAACGTAGATTATCTTTGATTTTTCGAACGGAACTTGGAACTTCCTATTTTGTATTGTGGGATCGTATTCTACGGGAAAAAATACAAACTTTTTGTAGGAAACTTTTTTTTTAATGATTGTTTTTAAGAGTCTTTTCACGAATTTTGTCAGTCACGTTGTTTGAAATCTCAGATGAATCCAGGCTGTGATTCATGCATTGCCCTCGGCATTAGCGTCACCCGATGTGCACCATGTGGAGGTTGCCGATGGGATTTTGAATATCATTGGCCATGAAAAGTGTCGATGATTTCAGTGGCTGGAGGTTCGATCTCGTTCTTAGATCAAATGCTCGATCAAGTGTCCATCCTCGTCAATGCACTTCTGTACCCGCTGGCGAAAGTTTACTTGAACATTTCGAACGGTTTGGATGGAGATTGTTTGAAATGCAGCCCTAATCCACTCCTTCATGTTCTGCACTGTTGTCGGAGCTTCAGCAAATATTTTCTCCTTGACTCCAATGCCAATGCAGAGGGTAATGCATGAATCACAGCCTGGATTCATCTGAGATTTCAAACAACATGACGGACAAAATTCGCGAAAACACTCTTAAAAAATCATAAAAAAATTTCCTTCCCGTATAATACGATCCCGCAATAAAAAATAGAGGGTTCCATTTGAAAAATCAAAGTTGACTTTCGTTTGACCTTGAAAATTACCGCCAAGGTCATATGTCCCCATCCGAACTCTACAACTTTTATCTGGAACATTTTTTGCCATGTTGCTCAGGTTTCGAGATATTTGGGGTGGTAATTTAAAATGGGACAACCTGTATACAGGATTTTTCAAATTCGAGGCTTAAAACTTAGTGCACTGAAAAATAAATTTTGTCGTTTTTATTAACATAAATTAAATGTATTTTAAGAATTGTAAGGAGTACATGTGTCCAGTTATTTTATTAATTTAATTCAATCTATTTCCGAGCCGGGCCGGGCTTTGAATACTCAGCTTCGGGCCCGCAGCACATATTTATTTCATCGGGCCAGGCCGGACCGGGTTTTAAATTTACACAGGGCCAGGGCCAGGCCGGGCTTTCAAAAATCCGCTTCTGTTGGGCTCTGATGAGAACGTCTTCGGCATTTTTAAATATCACCTCAAATAACAAAGATTTAAGAAAAATCGAAAATCAGTTTTTTTTTTCAGTTTTTTGGACTTAACTCGAAAACAAAACAATTTAAGTAATTTTTTTCAATGGATTATTAATCAGCATAAAATTCCTGAAACATACCCTCGATCTAATAAGCGAGATCCCCATGGTGAGCCTCCAATTTGAAACACCCTGTAAACTAAGAATATTATAATACCGCGTTAAAAATAACTATATTATGAAATTCCAAGAAAATATTTAAATGAAAACAGCATTAAAAATGGTGATGTGGTCATCATGTTACTTTCTGCGACTTGATGGTATCATAGCCTTTTATATTTACGTTTTCATGGTTTATTTTCAATTGAAATCATATTTTAAATGTACATCGAGCGTTGTGTAAACTCGGATGAAACTGACGTTTAAAACGTCAAAATTATGAAAGATGGAAAAATTATACTTCAAATTCAAAAACTCAGTTTACTCAATAACTAAAGGGATTAAAAAAACTTATTCTTTATAAGTTGTTCATTTTAGCATTCTCTGCAATTATTATTAACATAAATTTGCTGTAACTATTATCGTTTTATAATTATAAACCAAAAATTAAAAAAAAAAATTTCGAATAAGAATGATTTTATGAAAAATGTGTTCAAGCAAAAGATATTCATTTCTTTGTTGTCTTCAAAGTTTGTTAAAATGTTTTTGTGATATTTTTCATATTTAAGAAAATATTGGTAAAAAACAAAAAACAGCTAAGGTAAACGCCGTACGAAATTTTACCAAAAGCTTTTCAGTTTTTCAGATTATCAAATAAGACGGATGTTCAAAGTTTCATATTAATTGCTCTATTAGTTTTCGAGATACAGCGCGCACAGTCACACACACAGACACACACTCAGACACACACACAGACACAATTTTTTTTTCCAGAAATTGTTGAAATGGCATCCAGGGACTCCAAAACCGATATTTCCGTAAAAAAAAATTTTGAAAAAATATCACCATCACAATACTTTCCCGTACTTCGTACCGGAGAAAGTAAAAATCTGCATAATATTAGTAGTTGAAACTTTAAAATACATCATACCGAATTGTAATGGTTTATAATGAATAACGTAACAATTACTACCGCGAAGCTTTATCCAAAACTAAACAGAGTGCGTGTTGCTGCAATAATTTCATAATATCGGGTGAAATAAATAGTAGAGTTATGAAGTTAATAGGTGTTTCGCATTCTAAATAAACGGTTGTGATTAAATACGCGAAGAAAAGAGGATTTAAGTGAATTCTTATAGTTTACCACCATAAAAAGACAGCGAGGAAGTGTAATTGATATTCGCCGTGCTTTGTACTGTAAATTTCTCAAAGGGCAAACTTAAAAACCTTTTTCGCATTTCACACTTCCATCGTCTATTGCTAGCAATAAATCCTACCTCGTTTACTTTTTTCTTTGTAATTAAAGACTAATTGAAAACGAAAATAAATGAAAGTTTCGCCTCTATTGGAAAAAGTAGAAACATTAAAATTTATCATGGCCCCTGGCATTCTTTTAAGTGAGGTGTGGTAAATAGAATGTTTTTAGTTAAAGTGAAAAACGACAGCGTTTCGGCTGAAATAATATTTGCAGTTGAGTTTAATTATAATTAAATATGCATTGGTGCAAATAGATCGTTCATGTGAACGACCGTTTGCAAACATTTGCATTGATACCTTGAGATTCCCAATAAAATTATTGATGGTAGAGTGGAAGTAATTAACGGAACATTGAAATGATCACCGCGAGGAATTATTGAAATTCGTTGCCTCAAGGATGCAAATTCCTAGATTCGCGGCCTGCACTCCATAACCGCGACAAGCACAATAAAACATTCAATGGCTGCTGGCAATTTCCAATTTGACTAATTTAATGAGATCACCCTCAGCGTGTAATTAGTGCTTCGATGCGCTTTAACGAGGTGTTGCAAATTATGCAGCAATCGAGTAATATTATATTTAATTTGCAAACTATCTTTCATAAAGTAATTACAGTGCACTAGTTTAAAATTATTGTCTTAATGATCATCATTATTCTACCATACGTCTGGACTTGATACCCTTTCCAGAATTTTTAGTGCATCTGCCCTAATATTTAGAGTCGTCAATTATTTATGCCTCCGTGACGGATCCCGGCGAATTCTAGATCCCGTATACTGCCAACATTGTCATAACGCCATTTCTATTATGTATAAAGGCTCTACATACAAAAAGGAAACGTAATATTTTGAGGGCTATTTGAACGCGCAGTAGAAACAGAAAAAAAAAACAAAATCCTCTAAGTGACTAAGTGTAATTATATTTACATGTTAATCACGAGAGTGAATTGAGACTCCCCACGTAAACGAAGAACATCTTGGGATTTAAGGGAGCGAAATATTCGGAACAAAAAACAACAGACACACAAAGGGACGATTAAATATTTTCTCACGTAACACTTTGATCGTGGATCGAACGATGCGTGAATCAAGTTTGAATTAATATTTGATTCCACTTTTTATGGCCGGAATAATATTTGCGGTGATCGACCGCCTGTAATTGAGAAATACCTGAACGCTTCCATTTTTACCGGTTCTTGATTGTCTATCTGGTTCCGCTAAAATTAATATAAAATTTATTGCCTCCTCTTAAAAGTTCATCGAATAAATTCCACTGTGTTTAAGTAGAATTCAAATATACTCCACCGTGTTAAGAGCCCAAAGTTTGTTTTATGACTGACATTTATAAATAAGACTTTCCATTTTTATTCGAGTACAGAATAAATGCGGTACATTTATTATTACTTGGTTTCTGGAGTAATACGCATAAACACACGTATATACATTTATTTAAGAATATGAAATAGCATCTTCACTATTAATATGAACTTTCAAAAATTAAATCTCATTTGTTTATTTCAAAAATCATATAAAGATCAATCGAACGAATGGTTGTATAATAACCAACGATAACACTAAATCCGTCTTAAAATAATAAAATTCGAGAATTTTTCCGGAATATACGAACCGTTCTCACTTTATTGTGATTGAATAAATATATATATTTTTTGAGCCCTATCATGTGGTGTGAAATGCGAACCGCCCCCTCTCCCCCCTGGGTCGGGGAGTGGGGTAACTTTGAAATCTTAAATGGGAACCCCTATTTTTTATTGCAGATTTGGATTCTATGCTAAAAAATATTAGGTTTTTATCCGAAAAAAAAATTTCGATGAGCGACAGATGGCCCTATATTCAGCAAAAACATTTATTGAATTATATTTATTTCTCGCATCAAATGATAGATTACGACATTTTTTACGTAGTCATCTCTTAAATAAGGCGTTGATTGAAGACATTTGTAATTTTATGTCAGAAATAAGCAAAAAAAAAATTCTTTGGAAACAGAAAATCGTAGAAACGAATAAAAATCAATTTGATTATCAAATTCCATTCTATTCTTTTTTTTGTGGTAATGTATGAATGTTTGTAACGACAAACAGGTTTTTTTTAATAAAAAAAAAATGAAAAAAAAAATGTTTCGCATAAAAACCTAATATATTTTAGAGTAGAAGCCAAATCTGCTATAAAAAATAAGGGTACCTATTTAAGATTTCAAAGTTACCCCGCACCCCGCCCCATGGGGGAGGGGTGGTGGTTTAAATTTCACACCACATGATAGAGCTCAAAAAAATAATTTAGACGAATTTTTTTGTATGTCAATCCGATTTGTATTTCGCGAGATATTTGTGGTGTACGGGTGGTCTGAAACACCCAGTATATACAGGGTGTATTTGAAATAACGAACAGACTCGTAACCACAAAGAGTTTACATTATTTTTAAATAATATTCGCAATTATTTTGTTTATAACTATAACAAAAAGCCCGCAATTAATTATTAAAGTTAATGAGTGAAAATACGCAACATGTTTGGGGGCTGTGGTAATGTGACCTAATTTTTAAACAGCATCGGCTTTAGATATCGAATTACAACAAGCGCATAGAAAATATCTGAGTGCCCTTTAAGCGTCAATGAACTAAGGACTGTTTATCTTTTACAAAAAAAAAACGTTGCGATAACACTTTAAATTTCGGAGGCAAGAAATCGTATCTCGCGTTTTAAATAAACAAACACATATTCCATGCAGACCTAATTAAATGAGAAAAGCATTGGTTCTCAAAATGTTTAAAAACCCTAGAAAAATTAGGAAAATTCAAATTTTTTTTTTCGAATAAATTTTGACGGAAATGGGTTCGCAAATATTTTGTGTATGTGCCCTTAAATGCCTGTTCGTTATTTCAAATACACCCTGTATAGGTATAAGAAAATATGATACTATTAGAGAACATACAAACACTGGTTGCTTTGTTGAATATATTCGTAATTCAATAGAGATTCTGAGTGAATTCTCAAATAAAAGAAATTTATTACTCATTACTTTTATAGTGTACCGAAAAAAAAACGATATGATTTTGTTCTACCTAAGACATCATTTATAAATAATCCTGACGAAAGAGATATTAATTTAATACAGTATATAAACTTCAGAATTATACATATAAATATATTTTTAAATGTGCTGAAATGTAATTGAACAAAAACAAATTGTTTATTTTAATATTGTATAAAACGTTGCAGAATTTTCTGTTAGATAACAAAGGATGAAATGTATTGCGATAAACATAAGGAAATAATTCGGTTTGGTAGGGTAGGATTAGCCGTTAAATGTGCACCGGCAATAAAACAATTCAATTTCGATTAGCTTTTAGTGTTCTTAAACCTTATTCGTTGGGGAGTTGTGTGAGTGTTGAATAAAAGATGTGTCAACTAAGGATGAATTGTAGTGTGTAGGTGTAATTTAATTAATTTTATGACAGTTTTCTCGCTTGTTCTAATTTTAATTAAATTATAAGAGTAAGTGACCGCCATTCTGACACCGCGAGTGAATTCCTTATAATGCTAGTTCAATAAAAATCAAATGTTTTATATTTGATGGGGTTTTCAAGAAGCGTCTCATGTATGCAATTAGCGTCGTCCGCCCCGAGACTGGAAGCTAAAGTTGAATAAAATCAACTAGCCAGACGGTACCTTGCACCCCAGATCAATACAAATGACTTCTAATGCGCCAATATATCTGCCCAACATGTTACTGATTACTTTTCCTCTCCCAACTCACTTTTCTAATGCCTATAGTTCCGCAGGTCCCACTTTCCCATTCCATTCCCAGCCGCCACATCCGAAGCTATGGTCACGAGGCGCGTCTCCAAACAGAACTTGTTACTTTCGGCTGTTTTATTGCACTGCTTTCATTTCTATAATATGTTTATATGGTCCAATGTCCCTCCCATGCCATTCGTTGTTATTATTTGTTTCATTGTAATACGGCTGGCAGAGTAATCCTGCGGCCGGATCAGAGGACTACGGTATTTTTTTTGATATCTCAACAAACGCTGAGCGAGGGCTGCGTTGGATCCTGGCTTTGATTAACGCAGAGAATTATTAGCAATAAGGATACATGAACACACCGACAACTTATTAAACATTAGATTTAGTCAATATATTCCGGGAACTAAGCTCCCTTCTTAGACGCAGGATAAACAACGATAATGTTGAAATTAAACAAGTTGCACCTACACCCTCTCGAGTTCATATAAGAGAATAAATTAAATGAAGTGCGGATATATTTCTTGTAAAGCTTAAACTATGGTTGGTCTTTCTGCATCATATACAGAAGAGGAGGGAAGGTGGGCCTTTCGGGTTTGGGTCGGCAACATCGTTGTCTTCATTCAGAATTACGGTGCAAGTTAATTTTAAGGATAATAACTATTTACTTTATGTTGTAGTTGTTAACCAGTTCCGCTCTACATTTGGAAATAGTTTAATTAAAGATGCCGCCCCCGCTCGTAATCCATTTTACTAATCTTCAAACCAAAGAATCGTTCCCCACACCAGCCACTCTTTTTCCTTTATTCCCTCGAAAAACAATAAAGCAGGAGGATTCCACTTCAAGCAGCATTTATTTTTCCAGCTCTTGCTCGCAGGCATATGAAAATTATTCATCTTGACATAAAACAAGTTCCCGCGAAAGTATCCTCGTTCTTATGAGATGTTAACAGCGACGGCATTACCGCCACACCCACCCGGGGCCTTACTTCTGCTATCCCACAAATGCATATAATCCGGAAGCAAAGGGCATAGGGTCAGCTACTTGTTTTCAAAACATTCCCGCTGGCTGTTGTCACCATAGAACGTCGTTCGCACACCAACCTCGCCCTGCCGAATATCGAGCCGATAATTACCTCACTTGAGGCCATAAAACAATTACCGAGGGCATTTACTCATTCATGCAAAATTCATTCATTAACTACCCTCACACACTTCGTGGTCGATTCAAAATAACCGTAAAATAATGAGGCCCAAAGAAAACCGCAGAATGCTGCTTAAATTGCATTTCCCCCTAATTAATTTGTATTCAGACCACGATCGATAAATATTAAGCACGTTCAGATGAACAGGTGCCATTTTTAAAGGTGCTTGGATTCATATTGTAAAGTAATAATATTTTCGACTATTTCCTTTTTTATCTCAACAGCGGGATTCATATAATAACATTGTATGGGCCACGATAAAAATTCAGGAGGCGTCTTTTTCAGAACAATGCTAGCGATAAGAGCGGAGCCGTGCCCTGGATGTGTTAATTGTATAAAAAAAACATTGTAGATGTTAATGCCCGTGGCCGTTGGTCAGTTTATGTCATTTAGCGAGAGAGGGGTGTTTTGTTGCATCGGAGTTGAAAGGAAGAATTGCGCAACGACCTGCTTGTGCAACATCTCGGCCATGTAATTTAAATTTTTTATTTGATTGTAGTATATGGAGAGATAGAGATGCACTGTACTCTTCTTTCATCTGAGTAAATTAAAAATATAATATTGAGCATGTCGTGATTCTCCGCAGCACTACGGGCCGAGCACTTAAAATTCCCGTTGAAAACTATTACTGCTTGACATTCGAATAATACGAAGTAGCCAGACCATACAAATAAAAAAATAACTTTATTTTTGTCATTTTCTGTTAAATAAGTTTGCAACGGAGGTCATTTTCGGCTATTTGTAACGTTTAACATCCATTTTAATCATTTCTAGAACGAAGGATGTAAAAAAGTATGATTATTTATACTTATATGTATTTGTAAGTATGTTTGTGGGTTGCATAGACATCACTGGCTAATTGAAGCAAACTTCATATCCATGCACAAGCTTGACCTGTGGGTACATATGTTACATAAACAGAAGTACTTAGGTATTGTGATTGTACAAGGTACAAGGTAATACTAAGATTGTAAGCAAATACAATCTGCCAGTATAAGCTTAGAAATGTTTTTAAGGTCTTTCCGTACGAAGAACGGGATATATGCCAGTACAGAATAAAAGCAAAAGCAAATAGCGTTTTAATTACGCTCTGTATTTTACGTACTTACGCTGTTCAAATATTGAAAATTTAAGCAGACTCGAGCACGTCCCCACACTTAATTTCTAGGCCATGGGAGCTCAGTTTATTCTACCCTAAAAGAAAAGCCGACTTTATATGTTTCAAAATGATTGGTGTATGCTTTATATCTAATATAAATCATAAATCAGGACTAGTTTCAGGAAGAGAAAGAAAAAGGCTTTGGACCACGAAGCAAAGGGACAGTAATGGCAATAGAGTAAGATCGGCGGTGCAGCAATATTGTGTAAAGCAATAGGGACGGGCCATTGAAGGAATACTCGGAAATAAAGGAAGTGGATGATGGCAAGTGGCGCGGGGAGAGTGCAAGATCTCATTTTCCCTAAGTCACTTCTCTCCCATGAGACCTGCAGCCGCAACACATCGCAGCTTACTCATGCAAGATAATATATTCTGTACACAACACAATAGCTCAGTTGTTAATGCCCCTCTCTGATCACGGCTCGATAATCGATTGCATCGGCTCGGGATGGTACCAGGGATGCAGACACATACAGGCATACCTGGGCTGCGATAGATTTTAGATGTGGAGTAACATTATAAGTACAAGAGCACAATAGAAATACCTCCATTTAGTATTCAACGCCACGGCTTACAGGTACGAGGATCTCGATCAAGATTATGATCACGGCAACAGGGCTGCAATAATGCAGGATGTACCGAACGCGATAATAAATTAATAACCGGGACTGACGTCGGTTTCATCAGTTTTATCAGGTTCGTCAGATTCATCAGAGTCGTCAACTTCATCAGCAGCAGGTCTTGAATGCGAAATACGGAGTGGAGTAAGCAGTCGCAGTCGATCCGATAACGACACCCTTACTTATCTCATATAGTGTACCTCATGTCGTTGTCAGGGTGCATGAATAAAATATATTCAGTGTGTATTGTTAAGTGAAGAAGGAGAGAGGTACGCGGTGTAGGTTTTTGAACTTTGCAGTCCTGCCAGACACGATTGTGCCTGCAATAAGAAACGTATGACGCTAACACATGTACGCCAACATAAACTTTAATTTTCTGTATCCTTGCTCGGTTGCGAGTTGACTCCGAGATTGGCTCGTTTGGTTGCCGCCGTGCAAAAATCTCGGCTATATCTCCAGGGGGCACGGGAATAGCGATATACATCGTCTCCGACGACTTACGCTGCCCTTTTATGGATTTCCTTTGTCCTGTTCGTGTTTTCGTTTTCGGGACAAGTGTTCCGGTTTAAAGTGCTCCTCCGAGTTACTCGTCGGCCAACCCCCACGTGAGTCAAGGGGATAATCGACCACTCGCACCCTCGCGATCGCAACAATACGCGCTACCATTTTATTTATGTAAATGTCTTTTCGAAAATATGGAAGTTAAATTTTAAATAGTCTCTTTACGAGTGGTAGCTCGCCGCTGCCGAGCCGAAGTACAACATTATACTTTCATATTAAATTCTCTTATAGGCCGCTCTTTATTCCTCTAACGCCACCCACAATTCATAGGAAACTTTCTAACTTTTTGCATGTATATTACGTTACAAATTCACATTTTGTAAAATGCACATGTTTGCTACGTGATCCAGTTTCTGTTCCTGCTCCTGCTCCTACTGGCGTTCCCGTTTCCGTACCCGATCCCGAATGCCTTTAGCCACTTGCCCCGGGCAGGGTGTAACCCATCCTTTCTAGTTGCAGGTGCTCTGGACACTTCTCGGTTCCCTCCCTTATTGTTTCCACGAACGTCTCTACTACATGCACATTTGCGAGAGCTTGTATTGCACTTAACTTCCCCACAAAAAGACACCAGGCCACACCCGGCTCCCTTTAATTAATCTAATCTAATCTTACAAACGCGCACGGCTTTAATAAATCATGTATTGATCAGGGCTAAACTTGTCGCTGCATATGTTTTCCAGAAGTTCCTACAACTTCCCCATCAATATGCAATGCGTACAGACTGGATTTGGTCTCTCCAACTAGATTAAGGAAACATTTGGCTAACCCACACGATAAACATATAATTTCAATTAACATTCATTATTTACTCGTAAAAATATCCCCCGCCATCCCTACAGAGTAATTTATAATTCATCCAGTCACATATAGATCCATCAATCACTTAGAATTCTATTTTTATTTATACCTCTGTCAATATATCAATAAATTTTTATTTTGCCCGCGACTTTCGCCGCGCCATTAATCAAACGATTAATAAAATTCACGTTAGGAAACCAACCCGAGCCGTTCCAACTTTTCATACATAAATATCAACACATCAAAGGGCCCGGCAACTCTAAATCGATAACAATAAAACAAAAACGAAATACATCAAAACAAATTACTACCGCCAAACCCTTTAAATCCCGTCTGGTAAAAAGTTCATTCAGAAAGAACTTTCCAAAAGCATCGTGTATTATTCCCTTCTCGAAATACTTTATCGAGTCCCAATCGAAAACAAGGAATTTAATAATGCACAACGTAATTAGCACAAACAAAATTAAACGCATGTATTTTGTATTACCACAGAATGATGTCATTAAATTTTCATCAGTTTTGCGTATCGTTTATGTATGCAACCCCTGAACTGCTGTTAATTCTCCTGTTTTATTATTCATAATCTTTTT
Source organism: Ocypus olens (assembly GCA_910593695.2). NCBI lineage: Eukaryota > Metazoa > Arthropoda > Insecta > Coleoptera > Staphylinidae > Ocypus > Ocypus olens. The sequence goes on from OU343057.1 coordinate 18,921,746, forward strand.
ATTTATTCAAATATATAACAACAATGATATTAGTGTGCACACATAAAAAGCGACACAAAATGGGAAAGTTCAATTTTTCACTATCAGACCTATCGAAGCGTTGGATATACTCTGAAACGGGTACAGAAATAATGAAACCTATTTTATCTATCAATTTTTCTGGTGTCCAGAAATTGCACTGTTTAATTTCCAAAGTTGTTAAAATATAGGTGTACTTCAAAGCGACGCCTTATAAATTTTTCAATTCAAAACTAGGATTTCCGCGCTGTCGCTTTTATTGCGTCCACTCCACTGTTTTTACCTTTGCATGCATTTAAAAAGGTTTGCCCCATTGCGGAAAAATGTTATTCGGTTAATTGTTCTCTACAATACACTAATTCATAGACTAGTATGAAGTAAAAATAAATAAGTGACTGAAGTTCATGACGGCCGTTATTACATAATAATCCAACGAATAATTTTAACTAAAAAAAAACTTCATCATATGTTATTAATAATTGAAGTTAGAAATCAGCTACTGAATTCAACTTTTATTGAAACATTCTTTATATTTTTATCTGAACCATTTTTGCGGTCTTCAAGGGATTATCTCTTAGTGGAACATAATTATACTACTGAACTATGTTAACTTGATGGTTGTGACCGTAACTAAGGGATAAAATAATTAATTATGCTATAACCAACATATTATTTGGTGTATGAAAACTTATTTAATGAGAATACTACACAGACATTTATTTTGAACAAACGCTTATGTTCGCTTCTTTATGTTATATTTATTAAATTTACATTTGTTATTTGTAAATAGAATTTCAGATCCAGAATACTTTCTGATTGCAATATGTGCAATAAATTCACCTCTATTTCCAACGTTACTACAAACGCATGCCGAAATTGTTTACCATTGTGTTTAAAATAACTTCATCTAGCGTTGTACTTTGATGTTTAATATATAAAATCTGTACATTTTTTAATACTACAACAAATCGAACCATTCACAAAGCAATGGGAATGAGCATAAATTGTTTTAAACTTTAATAATAGAATTCAGCTCAATCTTTCGACTCCTGTAATTCCCACTGGCAAGCTTAATTATATTTTGGGAGAGATAATTTTAATTCATCTAATTTAAAAAATGACCAAGTTAATGTTTAATTCAATGTCATTATCATGTGCTACTATACAGTATGTTTTTATCGTGGGCCATAGGATTTTACATGCTAAAAAGTATGCCTTGTGTTAATGTATATTTTATCATAAAATTTTGAAGGAAATTCTAGTTAGTAATCAATCAATTATTTTTCTACATGATGCGCTGCATTAGAATAACTTAAACATGTTTTATTCCATTCAAAAATGAAATTATTTAATATAAATAACTGATCACAAATAATCAAAGTACCTTGAATTTACGAAATGTCAGATTGATTAGTGAGACAAGTAATCAAATGGATTTTATTCTTGAAAATGTCCATTTATACTATTGAAGAACGGGTGGAATTTGTAACGACATTTATAAGAGGTTTGTCCAGCAGGGAAATAGTTGTATTTTTTCTACAAGAAGTCAGGGAATTTTTATTTTAGGGAAATAGTTGACAACTTTTCTGCAGCGTATCCCGATCGTTCGGTTCCGATCAAAAGCACTTTTTAATGGAATAAAACATGTTTAAATGATTCTAACTAAGTGCATCATGTAGGAAAATAATTGATTTATATTATCAACTAAAATTTGCTTCAAAATTATATGATAAAATATACATTTGCACGAGGTATAATTTTTAGCATGTAAAATCCTATGGCCCACGATAAAAAAAACATACTGTATAGTAACGTGTCTAATACTCAATAATATTTCCCCTAAAAAAAATAAATCACTTTCGGACATAATAGTACCAAAAGTGCCAGTTGGCGAAATAATTATGGCGGAAAGAAAAATAACTTGTCTGCCGAAATTGTAATGTTAAATTTATTGTACAATTTACGACTGAATTATTTAATTCTACTTCGAAGCAGCCGCTTATTGTCAAAGTCAAAAAGGTGCTAGTTGTATTTTAATGAAATAATATAATTTTGACCTTCCCCATACATACTACTGTCCACATACAAAATCCTTGATTTAACAAGAAGCGAGGCTAAATAATAAATAAATATGAATTAATGGGCAGAAATAGTTTAGATTCTTGCTTCATAAATTCCTTTCTATCCTCAAGTCGCACCCGTCCAAAAACAATCTCCAAAATCTACCTTATTCTATCCGCACCCAATATTTGGGTACTTGGAAGATTTAATGATAATAAGTTGCAATACGAGGAGGTAATTATAAATCAGTAGCACTTTTCCGGCAGTTACTTTGGTCTAGAAAGCTAGATAGTTCTTTCTTTCTTTGCTTGTATAAAATTGTATTTTTTAGCTGACAATAATGGTGTGTTGTAATTATCAACAATGGTTTGTTGCAGTTGTTAAGAAATGTATTATTCTACTGTCGAAAATTAGTTGACAAAAAGTTATTTTTTAGCTGTCAAAAACGGTATTTCTCATCCATTAAAATGGAATTTTTCAGCTATCAAAAAAAGTATTTTTGACATTTTTTATTTGTCAAAATGGCATTTTTCAGCTTTCAAAAATTGTAATTTTTGTTGTGAAAAATTGTATTTTTTAGCTAACAATAATGGTTTGTTACAGTTGTCAATAACATTTTGTTGCAATTGCCAAGAATGGTATTTTTCAGCTGTTAACAATGGTATTTCTCAGCTGTTAAAAATGGTATTTTTCAGCTGTTAAAAAGTGTATGATTCATATGTTAAAAATGCTATTTTTCAGTTGTCAAAAATGTTTTTTTTTAATGTCCAAAAAAGTATTTCTCACCTATTTAAATGAATTTTTTCAGCTATCAAAAACACCATTTTTCGACATTTTTTTAATTGTCAAAAATGTCATTTTTCGGCTGTCAAAAATTGACTTTTTGTAGTCAAAAATTGTATTTTTTAGCAGGCAATAATGGTATGTTACAGTTGTCAATAATGGTTTGTTGCAGTTTTCAATAATGTTATGTGTTAGCTGTTAAAAACGGCATTTTTCAGCTGTCAAAAATGATATTTTTTAGCTGTCAAAAATGATATTTTTCAGCAGTAAAAAATGATATTTTTCAGCTGTCAACAATGGTATTTCCCACTTATAAAAATGGTATTTTCCGGCTATCAACAGCAGCATTTTTCACCATTTTTTTAATTGCCAAAAATGACATTTTTCAGCTTTCAAAAATTTTGTTGTCAAAAATTGTATTTTTTGTTTTCAAAAATTGTTTTTTTTAGGTGACAATAATGGTATGATATAGTTTTCAATAATAGTATGTTGCAGTTTTGAAGAATGGTATTTTTCAGCTATTAAGAATTGTAGTATTCAGCTGTCAAAAATGTAATTTTTCAGCTGTCGAAAATGCTATTTTTCAGCTGCCAAAAATCGTATTTCCCACCTATATAAATTGTATTTTTCAGCTATCAAAAGCAGCATTTTTGACATTTTTAATTGTCAAAAATGGCATTTTTCAGCTGTCAAAACCTGTATATTTTGTTGATAATTGTTTTTTGTCAAAAATTGTATTTTTAGCTGCCAATAACGGTATGTTTCAGCTGTCGGCTGTCAAGAATGGTAATCCCCGGCTGTTGAAAATAGTATTTTTCAGCGGTCTCAAGTTATATTTTATAGTTGTAGAAAATGGTATTCTTCAGCTACCAAAAGTAGTATATTTGCTGCCAAAAGTAGTATATTTTGCTGTCAAGAGTAGTATTTTTTTAGTGTCAAAAATAGTATTTTTCGTGTGTCAGGAATGGTATACTTCAGCTGACAAAAATGTTATTCCTCAGCTGTTGAAAATTAATATTTTTCAGCTGTCAAAATTAGTATTTTTCAGCTGTCAAAAATAGTATTTTTTTACTGTCAAAAATAGTATTTTTCGTGTGTCAGGAATGGTATATTTCAGCTGACAAAAATGGTATTCCTCAGCAGTTGAAAATTAGTATTTTTTATCTGTCAATATTAGTAATTTTCAGCTGTCAAAAATAGTATTTTTTTTTACTGTCAAAAATAGTATTTTTCGTGTGTCAAGAATGGTATGTTTCACCTGTCGAAAACACTATTTTTCAGCTAATAAAAATAGTTTTTTTCAACATTTTTGAATTGTTAAAAATTGTATTTTTCAGCTGTCAAAAGTAGTATATTCCGCTGTCAAAAGTAGTATATTCCGCTGTCAAAAGCAGGGGCTTATATAGAGCTATTGAGCCATGGCACTACATGTAGTTTCAAGCTCAGCAAGAATTTAAAATTAATTCTTAAAACACTTTTTCGCCATTTATTTTGATCTAGGAAGATAAATCGTTCTTTCTCTCTTCAAAGGGGTGGGAGGGGATATATTCTAAAAGTGGCTTTACCATCAAAATGTTCCACGAGCCGCCACTGGCTGACGGTTGTTTCTAATCCAGAAAAGAAACGAACGATTTTAGGTAAATGTAAACTATATAAAAATAAATATCTATTTTTAACTATTTATTAACATATAAAAAAGTAAGGTAAATCTACACTGGTGGAAAAAAAATTGAACACTTGAAATTCGTGAAATTTCGACAATTTTCAAACCGCCATAACTCGGCGTATTTTCAATCGATTTTGATAAATCTTTGAGGGCGAAAAACTTTAAAGTGTCTTCTTTAAAGTCATGCATGCGAACTTAAGCGAAACCCCTTGCGCCCCCTTTAGCGCCCCTGTGAATTTTTTTTTCTGGAAACCATGTCCAACTTTGACGATGTCTACGTTTCCAACTCGGTACAAGTTGCCAAAGTAGGACGTTTATTGCCCTAAAACGTGTTTTTTTTTGTTCGGGGGTTGAAGGGTTCAAAAAAGGATCATTCCAATCTGAGTTTACTGTCTTAAACTAGAGCTAAAATGGGATTTTTTTCCGAAATAACCATCAAATTTGGTTGAAAAGTCACTGAGTTATGTGCGAAAAACCTCAAAATGCACTTTTTTTTATCTATATTTATTTTTATTTATTTATATCTATTTTTAAGTATTAATTAGTATATCAAACAGTAAGGTAAATCTATTTGTTGCATATTTAGTGCACAAAGTACAAACAAACAAAAAAATGATGAAACTGACTTGCTAACGAAGTGATGCAACCACGTTTGCGGTTGCAATCCAACTGCTATTGTGAAACACTCGTTACTACCAGAATGAGACACACCATAAAGTAGTTGAAGGGATTGAATACACCGTCAAGAGCCGAGGAAAATCGAATACCATATTTTAAGGTTACAAAAAAAATATGCGGATGACTTAAAAGTACTCTCAGATAATAAAGAGTTAATTTAACTTAACTTAAAACAAGTTTCATAAAATAAATTTAAACAACTGAACTTTTGGCTTGTTTAGTTTTCTAAAACCTTTTTGACGTAATGTCATAATTCGAAGGAGCCATGTCAAGAAAATACGTGGATAGGCGACGATTTTACCGCCGAATCGTATGGTTTTTGGAGGGCAACAAATTATTTCTGAACAGAAGCACTTTCCTGCAAAAATACAACAACTTTTAAAGGTGTTCCACATTTTCAGAAATATTTCAATTTTCCTTTCTGCAAAAATTAATTTATCTTTACCCCACATATGCACAGGAAACTTTTGCTTCGAAGAAAATTAGGATTATTTTCTTTGAATATTTCATCTGTCTCAGGATCACAGCAATTGGCCCAAGATTCGTCTATTGTAAGAATTTGGTATTAAAACGTTGATGCACCTTCTTCGAATTGGTATATTGATTGATGTGGATATTTGTGTCGCTTTGAGTAATTATATTTTTTCGACCTAGATCTTATATTCTTACCAATTCTGAGGCAAGACAGATGGTATAACGATGATCCAAAACAAATTTTGTCCTGAATTTGTTCAACATTTTCTGAAATAGAAATTGAATATTATTGGCAGTAAATTGATATTTTTGCCTGGCTATCGGTAATTGTCTAAGACAAAACAGAAATCTCAATATACGCTGTCTGGCACTTTACAACAATCAAAAACATGTTAAAATTGTTGCGTAGCTATTTCCTGTAGTGCTGAACACTAATCCGAGGTCATAAAGGCTCAGTCAAACACACCTTTTTTTGTAAAATTTGAGTTTTTGGTCAAATGACTAAATTATTTATTCGCTAGATTAGAGATGGGCAACCTTTGTCTACGTATGGGCCACATTTAAAACTGTCGGGGCGACAGATAAGGAGTCCTAGAACAAGTAAGCCGGGCTTACTCGATATGTCAAGTCGGCGATCCCTAGCTTGCCCCTGGAAGTGCGTCAATGGAAGTAACCTGCGTTTTTGTGCAGCAGGCGCAGGCCGCTCGAAGTCGTACAATTAGCCGCATGCTGCCGCAGGTTACATCACCGCACTAAATTGAATTTTCTGAATTATTAGAATGAGTAGGATGACTATCACTAATTATTGATAATTATTGTTTAAAAAGAATATTTTGCAAGAATAAAATATGGTGTACGTAGGTAATACAATTTTCAAATGGCTTTTTAGTCAAACACTTTACAGAAAGTAATCAACAATTAAAAAAAAAACTGGAAAATTATTTCAATATTCCTTATCATGATTCATTATAATAAAAAGTTTGCGAGCTTAGTCGGTTTTTGTAGCTGTGAAAGTAATTACGATATTTGAATTTATACAGTAATAAGTTTTCACTTTTATGTGTATAAGCTTGTTATAAACTTGATTCCATCAAAACTAGAAAATAGTTCCTACATGTTCCAACCGGTGACATTCATATTCAGCCAAATTACAAACTGTGTTTTGAAAACCGCCAGCTCTAATTTGCGCCATAATTTACCATCGAGTATTAAATATTTATAATTGTTGGAATTCAAACTCGAATAATTTTTGTGTTGAAACTTTTCCTATTTTGTCAGGTAATATATTATGATTAAAATTTATTGTTGCGATTTCTAATATTTATTTTGAATAACACCAAACAAGGGTGTTGAATTGTTTTAAATTGTAATAGAAACGGAGAGAAGATGGCGAAGTTCCATTATGTCGGCAGTTTTAGTGTTGTGTGCTATTAAAAGCAAATGAACATAAGTTTAAAGTTCCAGTGAATTATCTATTCTAATTAAAAGTAATTTCGTGTGTATCTTTAAATGAGAGGCGTTTAATTTGTTTGTAATAGAAAAACAATCCCGAAATAGTTCGTAGAACAGGCGTTTCTTTGCTGTTTGTGTTTCTGGTGTAATTTTATTATAGCCATTTGATTGTATTTGTGGTGAAGTTGTTGGGCGAGGGTGTTTCGTGTCAATTAGAATAGTGCATTGCGTTAGCGGCGACCCTGGTATAGGGGTGGGCGGAAAATATTACGCAAACGTACGTGCATTGCACTTGTAAAACCGTGCAATTTCGCCATTTCACTGGGCGCAGATAGAAATGATATGGAAAAAATTAATTAAAACTAATTAAAAGTTATAATCTCTGAGCAGAATTACATTCTAAATGAGCGCGATATATATTTTTTATGAGCAAAGTTTAATTTACTATTTTCATCGCGACGGGTGGGGTGTACTTTGTCTGTCGACAATGGGCAGCAAACAGATATTTCAATTTAATTGCTTGAAGTTTTGGGGTCCGGGAAGGCCTGCTGCTACAGCTGTGGGGGTGTGTGTGTGATTTTGATCGGGGTTAATTAGCGTTATGCAAAGAGGCAGTGTAAGATGTTAGGACACCTAGCAGTTCTGTAGGGCCCTAGTTTTGCATATGGAATGTGAGCACAATGATAAATATGTTGCATGTAGCTCTAGCTGTCATAACAATGTATTTTATATAATATCCATGTAAAGTCGGCGGCAGGAACACGTGTATGTATAAGAGGCTGGCTTGCTGTAAAATAGCAGCATCTGACAAATCACTTCAGTATATTTGATATCTGGCGCTCACTTTAATACGAAACACTAATGTTTAAAATTAGGGTGTAACACCCCAGTGTGTCGTGAGGAAATAAATCCTAGGGCCGTAGAAGGTCTTTTTCGATAGAGGATCAGAACAGGTAGTTAGTTAGTCCCATATGTTCGATAACAGAGCCAAGATCTCTGAGCCCCGAAAGTTTCTAAGTCCTTTCTAGGCTATGCCTACCATCTACCAGCCAGTCTCCCAAGACCGCACTAAAATCCCCGTATAATGCTCTTTGTAATGCACATTACTCTACCAGGATTATTCACTTGGAAAAATACGTGAGCACTTCCTGACATATTCCTGAAATATTCCCGGGAAAGGCGGCGCGTACTAGCCAGCAGTGAAACGGGATGGAAAATTGCATAAATTAAAATTTTCGAATGATAACACGCTTGACCGTAAATGGGCCAATAAAGTGGCCCGGCTGATAAAACTAGAGTTCGCAGCCGATAGAAAAGTAATTTATTGCAAATAATTCGGGCAAAAAAGCGCTTATTCCGCCGTAATGGCTCACGTCAAATAATGCATTTCCATAATTTGTAGAAATTAATATGTGTTGCACACAACATGCAAAATACGTTTATTAAAATTCGCGCCCAAATATTTGAACAATAACGATCGAAACGGAAATTTAATAAAATTCACCATTTGCTGCCCCGTTTTGGTTTCATCTCACGGATAAACAGGGCCGCGCCAAGGTGTGTTCCCGCGGAGGCGAGAAAAAAACTGCCGCCCCCTTTCAAAGTGCCGATGTGAAGAGCGGGAATGGGGAGGTACTAAACCGATTTTGATTTATACAGAGTGAAACTTCACATTTCAAGATATTTTTAATAAGAAAAAATCTCGTTTTGACTAAAAATTGATTTAATATTTAAATAAAACGGTTTCTTTGTTAATTTTTAGTCACTTAAAGTTTAAGTTTGAAAATGGCAAGCGTAGTTACTGAAACTTAAGTCACAAGAATAAAAATTGATGTGTTTTTCAATTTTAATTTCTTGTATAAATTTTATATTGCATAGCAAATCTAAGTTAATTAAGGTTAATATTAGAAATTAAATGTTTAAATTCAGATTTATGAATTGAATACAAATATAATTAAACTACATTATCACAAATAAATTGTTCTAGAAATTATATTGAATAAACAGAGGTTTATAAGCTATGTTACACTGGATATAAAGGGTAGTTTGCGGGCCCCACCTTACAACATTACCCGAGTTTCTACAAATTAATTAATGAAACAAGAAAATACAGAAAGTCAACATTTCAATGAATAATTCATTGTTTTCCACCTGTGAAACCCTCGTGTAGGTTTTGCTATTTCAAGGTTGGATAGAGCCCACCTACCGCCCTTCGTATTCTCTTAAACATAACGTACAAACTCCTGTTTATTAATCATTATTGAATTTCCAGCATCATGTATGAACTTATATTAAATACAAAATAGGTTTGTCGGTAATGTTTAATTGGGTACTAATTCAACCAGTAAAACATAATCCAGATGAATTAATTTAATAAGTCAGATTTTGGCTTTTCACCTGTAAAACTCTCGTGAAGGTTCTGCTATCTGAAGGGTAGGATAGGAGCAACCCACTTCCCCATATTAACCTTAATCTCAACTGCAAACGCTATTTCTCAGTATTTCCAGAAACACAATTGATTTGACAAGAAACTTCATTAAATGCAACAGAAGATTTTGGTTATGTTAAATTGGATACGACCCTACCGTAATCCAAACTGTCAAATAAAACCCACGGTTTTTATAAATAAATTAATTTATGAAAGAAAATAAACAGAAAGTCAACATTTTGATGATTAATTCATGTTTTTCCGCCATAACTTTGACATAACCTAAAAACCTCTGTTTATTCATTGATAATTGTTAAATTACATCACTGATGAAATCATTTAGAAATTGTATTAAATAAAACATAAGATTATAGGCAATGTTAAGGGAGTCACTTCTTCAGCAGTTTTTCATTAAAAACGTGATTTTTAGGTAAACTTTTCTTGAAAACTACTACACCGATTTCTCTGAAATTTGCACACATATTCTTACCTCCAAAATAAGCATTTATGGCTGACGAATTAAAAAAAATATTAATTGGATTATGCATAAAGAATCAACAAATTTTTCATGTCATAATTCTGAATTAAATTTTTTTTTGTAATTCCTTAGCCATAAATGCTTATTTTGTGTGCAAAATTTCAGACAAATCGGTCTGATAGTTTTCTAGAGAAGTGTACCGAAAAATCACTTTTTTAATAGAAAACGACTGAGGAAGTAACCCCCTTAAGGGCTCACCCGCACTCGGAACAAAAAATCGTTATTCGTTATTTTCTGAAAGTCTCAAATATCTCAAAAGTATTCTCTGGAAATTATAGAAAGATCCGGCTTTTAGTTTCAGAGAAATGCGATTTTAAGTGATGTAACAGCTGCTCTTGAAGCAATGCAATGATATTAAAATTATACAAACATGACTACACTGCCTTATTAGATAATATTTTAGTAGCAATAAACCTTATTTATGAAGATCTTTCCAAGGAAGAATTATTACAAAGATGTACATGAGGCTTTACGCAAAATAATTTCGAAAGCCAGCTATATTGCCGTTTCTATCGGTGCCCATATATGGTAGCTACCTTCGTATTCAATGAAGGTGCGTACAGTTTTAAATGGTATCAGGATCAATTGCAGTCAAAATGTCCTGCCCGAGTGAACGCAATGAGGATTAACACTTTCGAACGCCGAGCTCTAAGAAACACTTGAGGAAAAAATGCTTCGCCGACTGCAATAAAACTACTCTGCCGAAGCTGCTAATCAGGCAGTAAGTTCATTATATGGTCCCAGAATCGATGGCTTATTTATGTATAAACAATACTTAAAACTTTAAACTCGTTTTTTTCTTGAAACCACGTTTTTTGATCGGTGCCAACGATTACTACGAAATGGCTGAAGCGATATTTCTGGAATTGTATTCACTTATTCAGGATATCAACGTAGTGTGCTGGATCAGTGGTTTTTTGGTTCTGTTAATTATTATTTTTTTGTATACAGCCAAGAAACGAACGTTTTTCTTGCCAAAAAACATGTTGTTTGTTTAACAGTCCGCCATTTTGTTAAAAATTTAAATGTTACAAAAAACTCCGATCCAGCACACATCAATGCAATTCACTAGAGATCCCCGTCGGTTTTTTGATCTGAGATGATCCACTCCAAAATGGCGATTGGCACCGCAAGAGGTGTTTTTTTCTGTCCCTTCGCGGAAAAAACTCCGAACTATTTAGTGATCTAAAAAATACTGTAATATCTTGAAAGGACCCCGCACAAATCTTATGGGAATTGAATTTCGGTCAAATGACTTGAAATTTTCAGAAGAGTTTCTTCAATTCATGCCGAGAAAAAGTCCTAATGAGTACAAAGTTCCTAGATGTTTTGGAGCCGAGATGTAAGCGTAGAAAAGTTGAAAAACGCGTTTTTTATGTCTCAGACACCTATAATTGGAATAGTTATAATATTTAGTATTACATTTATAATACCTAATATTTAGTACCTAAAAAAAGAAACATTTTTTATATTTTTTCATGTTTTATTTTTTTATAAACATTCATTTAGAATATTAAAATGTGCAATAATATCAAAGAAAAAAATGGTGATGTGGCCATCATGTTACTTTCTCCGACTTGATGGTATCATTTATATTTACGCTTTCATGGTTTATTTTCAATTTGAATCATATTTTAAATGTACATCTAGTGCTTTGTAGGAAACTGACGTTTAAAATGTCAAAATTATGAAAGATGGAAAAATTATACTTCAAATATAAAAACTCAATTTATTCAAAAACTAAAGCGATTTCGAAAAAAAATTATTCCTTGTAAGTTGTTCATTTTAGTATTCTCTACTATTATCATTAACATATATTTGCTGTAACTATTATCGTTTTATAATTATAAACCAAAAATTAAAAAAATAATAATACATTTTTTTCTCGAATAAAAATGATTTTATGAAAAATGTTTTCAAGTAAAAGATGTTCATTTCTTTGTTCTCTTCAAAGTTTGTCTAAATGTTTTTGTAATATTTTTCATATTTAAGAAAATATTGGCAAAAAACAAAAAACTGTTGAGGTAAACGCCCACTTCCGGTGTACGAATTTTTACCAAAAGCTTTTCAGTTCTTCAGATTATCAAATAAGACGGATGTTCAAAGTTTCATATCAATTGCTCTATTAGTTTTTGAGATACAGCGCGCACAGACAGACACACACACACACACACACACAGACACAAACATTTTTTTTCCAGAAATTGTTGAAATGACATCTAGGGACCCCAAAACGGATATTTCCGTAAAAAAATTTTTGGAAAAAAAATCACGATCACAATACTTTCTCGTACTTCGTAACGGAGAAAGTAAAAATAATTAAACGTTTTTGAAAGCCTATTTTTTGTAAGATTTTAATGTTATTAGGTATGAAATGATTTAAAAAATAGTATTTTATAGAAAATACGTTAGCATTTATTGAGTAATCCTTTTTTTTAGTAAAAATGTTAAAATTTCGCAAAACCAATTATAGGTCATAGACATAAAAAAAACGCGTTTTTTAATTTTCCATCGCTTACATCTCGGCTCCAAAGCATCTAGGAACTTTGTGCCCATTAGGACTTTTTCTCGGCATGACTTGAAGAAACTTCGGTCATTTGACCAAAATTCAATTTCCGTAAGATTTGTGCGGGGTCCTTTCAAGATATTACAGTATTTTGTCTTTGTACTAATCGAATAAAAAAGGAATGGTCAAAAAATATTTAAACAAGGCTTAAAAAAAATCGTAAAAATTACCTTGTTTTTTGACACACGAGTTCGGATGATCCCTTAAATTAGTTACTAAGCATTGTGAGTGGTTCAAATCCTACTATCCAACCAGTAAAATATAAGCCAGGGTTTCTACAAACGAATTAATTTATGAAAGAAACACAAAACAGAAATTCAACATATTGATGATTACTTCATGGTTCACCTATGAAACCCTTATCTAGGTATGATAGATCCTACCCGCCACCATACGTATTAACTTAAACATAACCTACAAATCTCTCTTTATTGGTGATTCTTGAATTTCCTGCATACCGTTTATAGATATCTTCACACCCGTAAGCACAGAATAAAAAAAATATTTCCTGTTGCACGAAATATTCAAAGAAATGAAAAAAAAATGTAAATTACATGGTTTGATAATTTCACGAGCACCGATTTTAAATAAATTGTTTGAAAGAAGCAAAAGATTTGGAGCCCTCTTATCATCAGCACTTCTGGCTAGTAACCGACGCCTCTTTGGGCCTGCCGCCCGGGTGCTGAGCACCCCTAACACCCCCAATTTGACAATCTTAATAGTCATTATTTAAGTTCGGAGTTGTTTTCAATATCTATCGCTATAACAGCAGCAATTTTTCAAATGCACTCGTGCTATACTACTTTAATTAAATTAGTTTTGCGGTGGCACAGTTCAATTACTTACGACATTATGAAGGATAAGTAAACAGGTAGCAGCTATAAATAATGCTTTGGTAATCATAATAATAATTACATGTCAGTAAATATATCCAAAACGATTTTTCCTTAGCGTACGTAATCCATTTTCTTCAAATAAAATACAAAACAATTCTTAATACATTGATAAAGAATCTATATTGTAGAATCATGATACTTCATTCATGATATATATATATATATATATATATATATATATATATATATATATATATATATATATATATATATATATATATATATATATTTCTACATACGTATTTTAGTTTCGTCCAGCGGAGATCGGATTATCCTGTGGAGAAAGACCGATCCATCGTTCGGGAGAAAACTCAATTTAAACAAAACTCGCGGTACAACATAAAGGGCCCCTTCATTTAATAACGCAGCAAACCAAATCTCAACTTACAAATTGAAGGAAAGCACCGATCTAATCCGATAATCATCCAAATGGATACAAATCTTTTAACTTACCAAACAATTTCACAGCTAACAACATTACGAACCAGAAAATCCCCATTATATCATAATAACTTAATTAAGTCGAATAAATACATTACAGAAGATTCTCCTTTATAGTTACATATTGGGAATATTTACAAGACTGCCCCTTGAGTTTCTCAGCCGCCTGCTGATAATATGAATTGATGAGGTAGTATTTGTGTAGGTGGAAGACCGAGGTCGCGATAGGTGAAATTGGGTAAGGATGCGGAAATGTATTTGGGGTTTGGAGAAGGAATAGTGCGTTAATTAATAGCAATTGTGTTTATGATGCAGTGTAGGAGTTTGTCCGATGGGTTGAATAAGGGATTATTTGGGAGACGGGGCTTGATTAGGGTTTTAAAAACACTACGAATTTAATACGAGTGATCGGGGATGTCCAAAAATGGCAGAACCGTGTCAAGTTATGCTTGATTGATATTAATCTATAAACTACTGTACATGATGTAAATTACTTGCCATACTCTATTTAAATTAGTTGTATTGATTAAAAATTATAGTGTGTTACTTAGTAGAAACACATTTGCACAAAGGCTTTTTTGGATGCTTAATTGTTACTTTGTAAGCATGCCATAAACTATTTCAATTTGCTCCGATTAGCTTATCACTTTAATTTAATCTCACCCTGCTTCTGTGGTTCATTTTAATTTATTAAAAACTCTACTAGTGATTGTCCTTTCACATTTAATTCTTCAATAGTAATTGAAAAAAAATCTTATTTTTGATAACACCAAATTATACAGTTTTAGTATCTCAAAGACTGGACAATGTTAATCAGTTAAGGCTTCCATGTCGCAGTCACTGCAGTTAAATAGATGCTATAAGTACTGGACGATATTGTATAGCAGCTTTGAAAATAAATCAGAAACAACTTTCACGGGCTGGATGAGATAGGAAGGATATTTTGTTCTGGCCATAGTATTACGTCAGGAGTGATGCTTTGGTTTCATTCTTCAGTTCTTTATTACATTTTATTTAATTTTTAAAATAATACGATATTCATGATGACAGAAAATCATCGTGGATCTTGTAAGAATAGAAAAAAACATGACAGAATTTTTTTTTTAAAGAAGGACGTGGTTGGAACTGCTGGTTGAGGAGAGTGAGTGATTACGGAATTTGGCGTCGGATACGAGGCCATCTGCCACCACCGTTGTTTGTAAATATAACTGAAGGGAAAAAATGAAACATTTGAAATTCGTAAAATTTCTACCATTTTCAAACCGCCATAACTCGACGTATTTTCAAACGATTTTTATGAATCTTTGAGGGCGAAGTCATGCATGCGAACTTAAGCGTAAACCCTTCTGCCCCCTCTAGTACACCTATGAAAAAAATGTTTTTTCATGAAACCATGTCCAACTTTGACGATGTATATGGAGTTAGAAAACTTTTGTCGACTCGAGCCCCCATAAAGGTATTAAAATTTGATCAATTCCATCAGGACTTAAAGAACGAAGTTCCTACGACGATTGGGCACCAAGTTATGGGTGTTTGAAAAAAAAGTGCATTATGAGGATTTTCGCACATAACTCAGTAACTTTTCAACCAAATTTGATGATTCTTTCAGGAAGAAATCCCATTTTAGCTCCACTTTAGTCCAGAAAAGAAACTAACGATTTTAGATAAATGTAAACTGTTTAAAAATATCTATTTTTAAGTATTTATTAACATATCAAAAAGTAAGGTAAATCTACACTGGTGCAAAAAAAAATGAAACACTTGAAATTCGTGAAATTTCGACAATTTTTAAACCGCCATAACTGCATTTTCAATCGATTTTGATGAATCTTTGAGGACGAAAAACTTTGAACTGTCTTCTTTAATGTCAAGCATGCGAACTTACGCGTAACCCCTTCCACCCCCTTCCGCCCCCTTTAGCGAACCTGTGAAAAAACAAGTTTTTTCTGGAAGCCATGTCCAACTTTGACGATGTCTACGGAGTTGGAGAATCTATTTTTAAGTATTTATTAACATATCAAAAAGTAAGGTAAATCTACACTGGTGCAAAAAAAAATGAAACACTTGAAATTCGTGAAATTTCGACAATTTTTAAACCCCCTTCCGCCCCCTTTAGCGAACCTGTGAAAAAACAAGTTTTTTCTGGAAGCCATGTCCAACTTTGACGATGTCTACGGAGTTGGAGAAATTTTGTCGACTCGATCCACCATAAAGGCATTCAAATTTGTTCAATTCCCTATGCAGGACTTAAAAAACGAAGTTCCTAGGACGATTTGGCACGAAGTTATGGGTGTTTGAAAAAAGTGCATTATGAGGTTTTTCGCACATAACTCAGTGACTTTTTAACCAAATTTGATGATTATTTCGGGAAGAAATCCCTTTTCAGCTCCATTTTAAGGGGGTAAACTTAGATTGGAATGATCCCTTTTCGAACCCTTCAACCTCTGAACAAAAAAAACACACAACTTTGGCAACGGGTACCGAGTTGGAAAAAATGTGTCGGCTCGATCCATCAAAAGGGCATTGAAATGTGTTTAATTACCTGTGCAGGACTCAAAAAACGAAGTTCCTACGGCGATTTGGCACAAAGTTCCGGGTATTTGAAAAAAGTGCATTTTGTATTCTTTTATTTTTTTATTTGGAGGGGCATAGAGCCCTCTCTTTGAGTGGTGGATAAATCCTCTTAAAGAGGACACATTTTGCTATTGATATCTTAAAAGATCGTCGAAATCGGTTGGATAGAAGCCGAGTTATGGCTATTTGAAAATTACCTAAATTTTTACAAACCTCAAGTATTTCATTTTTTTCTGTGTAATTTGTTTGTTTTTATTGGACGAATGAAAAAATGGACGAATAGTGGTAAGTTAGGCCCACATTCTTTCTGGCCCTACAGAGATCGTTAAAGTGAGCCTTTTTTGAGCTAAAATAAAGATTTTTCTTAATGGAGCTCGTAAGGTACAAAATGTGATATTCATGATTTCGCGCAAACAATGAATTTTCGTGCATACCTCAAAGAACATGTAAAGAAAATTTCATTCGTGAAAATGATAACGGACTTGAGTTAAAACCAAAAAATTCGCTTTTTTTTGAAAAATACCTATAACTTTGAGCCAAATCGTCGAACAAACTTCGTTATTTGAGTCCTGCGTAGGTAACTGAACACATTACAATGCCATGTTGGTGGATCGAGTCGACACATTTTTTCCAACTCGGTACACGTTGCCAAAGTTGGACGCTCTTTTGCCCAAAAAGGTGTTTTTTTTTTGTTCGGGGGTTGAAGAGTTCGAAAAGGGATCACACCAATCTGAGTTTACCCTCTTAAAGTAGAGCCAAAATGTGATTTTTTCCCAAAAGAATCATCAAATTTGGTTGAAAAGTCACTGAGTTATGTGCGAAAAACCTCAAAATGCACTTTTTCAAACACCCATAACTTGGTGCCAAATCGTCGTAGGAACTTCGTTCTTTTAGTCCTACATAGGGAATTGATCAAATTTTAATGCCTTTTTGGTGGATCGAGTCGACAAAAATGGGTGTTTCAAAAAAAGTTGGACATGGTTTCATGAAAAAAAAATTCTTTTCACAGGGTTGCTAAGTGTGACGGAAGAGATTACGCTTAAGTTTGCATGCATGCCTTTAAACAAGACACGTCAAAGTTTTTCGCCCTCAAATATTCATCAAAATCGATTGAAAATACGCCGAGTTATGGCGGTTTGAAAATAATCGAAAGTGTTTAATTTTTTTTTCCACCAGTATATTTAAATATGATGTATTTATTCTATTTGATTCTTTTATAACACGTCCCTGACTTTTATATACCTGCGAAGGTTTCTAATAATAACAACTATCACAAGTCTCAATCATTTTTCGAGTGATTAAATTTTTGCATTGAAAATTGCACAAAATTAGTTTTCGGCCGTAAAAAAATGTATACAGCATTTAACCTGGTCTTAACTGTTAAAATCACTATCGAAATGATCAATTTTCAATATCCTGGAAGAATCAATAAGAAATGTTTGCTATAAACAAAGTGGCGTCGATCGAAAATCAAAAAATTGAATTAAAAATTGCACAACTTTCAGGTGTGAAAAGAAAATTGTAGCTAGCCTTAACTGTCAAAATCGCTCTAGAAATAACCAGTCTTCAATATTATAAAATAATTAATAAGAAATATTTGCTAAAAACAAAAAGGCGTCGATCGAAAGTAAAAAAAAAAAGAATTGAAAATTGCACAAAATTAGTTTTCAGCTGTAAAAAAAATTATATTTTATTTTACCTGCTCTTAACTGTCAAAATCGCTATAGAAATGATCAACTTTCAATATTCTAGAAGAATCAGTAAAAAATGTTTGCTACAAACAAAATGGCGTCCAACGAAATTTAAAAAAATTGAATTGGAAATTGCACGAAATTAGTTTTCAGCTATGAAAAACAGTATTATTAACAGTAAACTATTAGTCTTCAATATTCTGAAGGAACTAATAAGAAATCTTTTCTAAACACAAAATGGCGTCGATCGAAAGTCATAAATTTGAATTGAAAATTGCACAAACTTAATTTTCAGCTGTAAAAAATGTATCCATCACTGTAGCTGGTCTTAACTGTCGAACGCGCTTTAGAAATGATCAGTCTTGAATATTCTGGAAGAAATAATAAGATATCTTTACTAGAAATAAAATAGCGTCGATCGAAAGTGAAAAATTTGAATTAAATTGCACAAACTTAGTTTTCAGCTGTAAAAAAATGTATCCATCATTGTAACTTGTCTTAACTGTCTAAATCGGTTTAGTCTTCAATATTCTAGAAGAATTAATAAGAAATCTTTGCTAGAAATAAAATGGCGTCGATCGAAAGTGAAAAATTTGAATTGAAAATTGCACAAACTTAGTTTTCAGCTGTAAAAAAATGTATCCATCATTGTAGCTGGTCTTAATTGTCGAAATCGCTTTTGAAATGATCAGTCTTTAATATTCTGGAAGAATTAATAAGAAATCTTTGCTGGAAATAAAATGGCGTGGATCGAAAGTGAAAAATTTGAATTGAAAATTGCACAAACTTAGTTTTCAGCTGTAGAAAAAATGTATCCATCATTGTAGCTGGTCTTAACTGTCGAAATCGCTTTAGAAATGATCAGTCTTTAATATTCTGGAACAATTAATAAGAAATCTTTGCTAGAAATAAAATGGCGTCGATCGAAAGTGAAAAATTTGAATTGAAAATTGCACAAACTTAGTTTTCAGCTGTAGAAAAAATGTATCCATCATTGTAGCTGGTCTTAACTGTCGAAATCGCTTTAGAAATGATCAGTATTCAATATTCTGGAACAATTAATAGAAAATCTTTGCTAGAAATAAAATGACGTTGATCGAAACTGAAAAAAATTGAATTGAAAATTGCACAAACTTAGTTTTCAGCTGTAAAAAAAATGTATCCATCATCCATGTATTCATTAACTCCGTGGTCATCGTCAAAGTTGGATATGGTTTCCAGATTTTTTTTTCTCAGGGGCGGAAGAGGTTACGCTTAAGTTCGCATGCATGACTTTAAAGAAGATACTTCAATGTTTTTTGCCCTCAAAGGTTTATCAAAATCGATTAAAAATACGACTAGTTATGGCGGTTTAAAATTTCACGAATTTCAAGTTATTCATTTTTTTCCACCAGTATATTAGAAATTAAATGAATAATGATAGATAATTGCAATGACCACAGTCTCGAGCGGATATTTCCCGATCGGAAAAATGATCCGCCGGGGCGGGGAATCGAGCCCAATGGACTCGTGATGCAGCAGGCAGACACTTGCGATCTACCCACTACACCAACGGGCAGTTCATATGTTTATATATTCTGAATAAATAAATCTGATTACTTGATTGTGAAATTAATTTTGATATTTAATATATTTTGTAAAGTAAAGTGACAGAAACTGTTAGAAAGTAAAATCAACGCATTTGTTGAGGGCTGTGTTAAGAATACCGTGCGATGATTTTGCTGATTTCGAAATCACTATAAAATGTATTTATTTTTACTAATAACACGGAGTGGTTATTACTTAGGTAATACGCAATTAACAAATGAAAAAGTTCGAGTGAAAATAAATTACAAAAATTTGGTGTTTAAATTAGAAGTAATGAATCAAGTATTGGACAACGACTTCAATTAATATTAATTATTCTGTATTTATCTATAATCACGTAAGGCTATTTTATGAATATATATTTTTAAAATTCCACACTAATTTTACATAAAACTTGAATCAACTATAATTAAAATTTATACAACAAAATAAAAAAATTAGAGTTAGTGCTAATATTGAATTTTAAGTTATTCATTATAAATTTAATAAGAATCTCTTGTAAATAAATTACAAAATATTTTAAAATACCAAGCTATTCATGATTTATAGTATTAGTCTTATTCTAATAATCTTGTGTAATTATATTAGTGTCAATACATTTGAAATCATCCAAATAAAATAAAATTTTGTTGCTCAAAATTTTTGATTTTCCATTTCTTTTGCCAGTTACTCTCCAATACTAGGTGAGTTAAAAACTATTGTAAGAACAAGTTTTAGGCTCATACTTTTTTTGGCAGACAGTTTTTCTGCCAAAAACAAGTTTTGCGTAAATGTATCTAACTGTTAATTTGATAGATATCAAAACAAAATATAAACAAAAATTATCAAAATGATGCTCTATATTTGTTATCCTTAAATAATATTACCAAGTAGTGAGAAACGTGAAGAAAAAAACACTTATAAATTAAACATTAACTTAAAACGGGAGTTTTAGTGCTGTAAAATTAATAAAAGGAAGAAGGACTCACCTTTAATTTTTTATTCTTGCATAGATTTATTATAGGACTACTTGCTGAGGAAGTTTCACTCTTGAGAATTTTGTCCTTTTTTAAATAATTTTTCAAAAATGCCCAAAATCGTATTTTAATAATATTTAAAGTAGAATATCTCAAAAGGGACTAAGTGAAAAATTATGAAATTAATACAGATAACACCTTTTTATGACATAAACAAATGATACAAAGTTGGTGACAGACTCAACTGGTTCCAGAGTTAAAGTGCATCAAATCTGGCTAAAAATTGCAGTAAACGCACATAAAATTTAACGTTAATTAATTAAGAGAATCCTCTTAAAGTTCAAAATTATATTAAAACTAAGTGTGTTACACAAAAAAGTTGTATATGTACATACAGGGTCCGCCCTTTTAAAATAGGTGAAATGCAACCCCATCACGAATATCCAAATTACTTTTCTAGAATCTAAAAAACATGTTTCGGGTGATTTGAAAATTTCGCCAACCCCACTTCTCCCTAGGGGACAAAAATGGCATTTTTCTTTTTTATTTCTTTTCTCCGCATTTATTGAATGAAAAATTCCAAAAGAATTCATGAAAGTAGGGTTTTGGGTGGTCTTCAAATACAATTTTTTTCAGCCGCTTGAACTTTGTATAAACCTTCTAAAAACACTCCAGAAGGGTCCAAATCGACTTTAGGTTATCTAAACCTTCGGTTGCATGGAATTTTATTTTTTTATTTCATGAGTAACTGAAAAATTTTAATCCATGATTTTTTTGGGATTTTTGCGAGAGATCGCCAACACCACCTTTTGCAATTATTCACTGTTTTTACTAGTTTTGTGACTCCGCAAAGCATTTATTGGTTTCAAAATACCAACATAAGGAAAATTTTACATCGATTAGGATATAATATTTTCATTAATTTGTAGTGATTTTACTGCTTAAAACAGGATTTATCGTATTTTTCACCAGATAAAGATAAACATCAAATCTTTAAAAGACTTATTCATAAGAAGAAAGAGTAGTAGAGAGGTCTAGTTGGTCTTAAAATGTTTCTGACAATTGTACTTTATGAATGGGTATTTAATTTTTTGAAATGACAACAGTTTGATCTTAAAAGTAACTTATAAATAGATAACCTAAAATCAATTTGAACCCTTCTAGAATTTTTTAGGGGGTCTATACAGGGTTCGTGCGACTGAAAAAAATTGTCTGAAGACCACACAATTCATATTCATGAATTATAGAGCTATTCACCAGAGATGGCGGTCGGGGTGTCTTGTCCGTCCGAATCAAGTAGTGTCCGTTGCAATTTTCCACCATAGGCTAAATCGCGCGCGCTTATGAAATAACGCCGTAAACTATTTCTTTCTCCTTCTACCGCTCGGTCTAAGACCGAGCTACGCAGGCCGCGTGTTTGTTTTCTAGATACGGCCGACGAAATCGTACGTCTTGGGAAAATCCGCTCGGCTGTCAATTTTTAAATTTATAAATCCCACCAAACATGTTTTTTCGATGCTAGAAAAGTAATTTTTGTGATAATTTGGATATTCACCTTTCTTAACTGGGGTCCTTTGTCATTCTAACTGGTGAAATGTACATACAGGGTGTCCTATTTTAAATTACCACCCCAAATATCTTGAAACCTGAGCAACATGGCTAAAAATGTTTCAGATGAAAGTTCTCGGGTTTAGAGGGAGACATTTGCTGGTCACCTTGAAAATTACCTTTCAAGGTCAAACGAAGATCAACTTTGATTTTTCAAATGGAATCTTCTATTTTTTATTGTGTGATCGTATGCTACTGGAAAAAATACAAACTTTTTGTAGAAAAGGTTTTTTTTCTGAAAATGCTTATTTTAAGAGTTTTTTCACGAATTTTGTCCATCATGTAGTTTGAAATAGCGTCACCCCATGTGCACCACGTGGAGGTTGCCGATGGAATTTTACACATCATTGGCCTCAAAAGGGCCGATGGTTTCAGTGGCTGGAGGTTCTATCTCGTTCTTGGACCTGCTGGCGAAAGTTTACTTGAACATTTTGAAGGATTTGGATGGAAATTGCTCAAAATGCAGCCCTTAACCTCTCCTCTATGTTCTGCTCTATTGTGGTAGCTTCAGCAAATACTTTCTCCTTGACTAGTCCCCGGAGGAAAAAGTCAAGGGAAGTAAGATCCACGGATATTGCTCTCGCACCTTTGAGGCCAATGCCGAGGGTAGTGCATGAGTCAGCCTGGATTCATCTGAGATTTCAAACAAGATGACGGACCAAATTCGTGAAGAAACGTATATTCAAAAAAATGTTTCCTACAAAACGTTTGTAGTTTTTCCCGTAGGATACGATCCGGCAATAAAAAATAAAGGATTCTATTTGAAAAACCAAAGTTGATCTTCGTTTGACCTTGAACGTTAACGCCAAGGTCATTTTCAAGGTCACCAAAGTATGTCCCTCTCCTAACCCTACAACTTTTATCTGAAACATTTTTTGCCATGTTGCTCAGGTTTCGAGAAATTCTAAATAGGACACCCTGTATACAACTTTTTTTCTGTAACACACTTTGTTTCAATAACATTTTGTGCGAGTATAACGCAATTTTTGGCCAACTTTGATGCACTATAACTCTGGAACCAGTTGAGTCTCAGTTACCAAATTTTTATCATTTATTTAAATCATAAAGAGGTGTTATCTGCATTAATTTTATAATTTTTACTCAGTCTCTTTTGAGATATTCTAATTTAAATATTGCCAAAATACGATTTTGGGTATTACTGAAAAATAATTTTAAAAAAAGGACCAAGTTCTTAAGCGTGAAACTTCTGCAGCAAGTATTACGAATTTGGGCATTTTTGAAAAATTATATAAAAAAGGGACAAAGTTTTTAAGCGTGAAACTTTTACAGCAAGTAGTCCTATAATAAATATCTGTAAGAATACAAAAAAATAAAGGTGGGATTTCTTCCTTTTAATAATTGTGCAGCACTAAAACTCCCGTTTTAAGTTAATTTTCAATTCATAGTTGTGATTTTTTTCTTCACGTTCCTCACTACTTATGTAATATTATTTAAGGATAACAAATCTAGAGCATCATTCTGATAGTTTTGGTTTTTATTTTCTCTTGATATCTATAAAATTAACAGAGAGATACATTTACGCAAAACTTGTTTTCAGCCGGAAACGGTTACGGAACCAACTTAAAATATCCGCAAAAAAGTATAAGTCTAAAATATTTTCTAAGTATAGTTTTGAACTCACCTAGTATTGGGAAGTAACTGGTAAAAAAATCATAAAAATAAAAAAAAAATTAAGCAACGTGGTCTGGGTGATTTTTAATGGATTGACCCTTTAATGTCTTTTTAAAACTCACGTCATCAATCACAAAATATTCCGTATTTTACAATAATTATGTAAATTATACCAGATGTAACGTAAAACAGTACCACCCCTACAGTTTTTTTTTGATTATTTGAGATATCAATTTGAAATTTTGAAATTTGGTAGGATTGTACCAAAATTATCCAAAAACTTTAGTTACAATTTTGGTTCTATCGCAAGTGACATCAATTTTGGAATTTTAAATAGAACGCCCTGCTTATTTTTTTGATTTTGGAATTCAGGTCGTAACTTGACTTAGAAATCAATTGTTTGCTTGAAAAAAAAATAACATGTTATTTATTTATCAAAAATCTGTCTAGGTGGGCGTGACTGCCCTAATATGTGGTGTTTCATATCGTAAACTTATAGAAAAACCACCCTTTTTAGTGTGGTCTACACGTGCATGTAAATTATAATTTAATCATTTTTTTTAATAACTCAAATTTTACAAACAAAAGATTGATTGGTATGTAAAATTATGCCCTGAATCCAAAAATAAAAAAATATATACACTGTGATCCATTTAAAATTTCTATTAATTTTTTTCTATGACCACTAAACTCAAATTTGCTTTTAGTATAACTCTATCAAATTTCAAATTGATATCTCGAATAATAATAAAAACTGTAGGGGTGAGCCTATTTTGTGTTACACCCGGTATACAAACAAGATATTTTAATTTTATTAATGTACTTCAAAATTCTATGTTACCTTTACCAGTTTTACGTTTGAATTATTTAAAAGAATTTATGACTGATCAACTAAATTCTATTAACCCAGATATTTCGTATTTTTTAATATATACAGGGTGTTTCAGAGCTCTGGGAACGGTCAATCACGTGCTTATTTTTCAAAATTTCGAAAAATGTTTTATACAAAAGTAGTGTATAATAGTGAGCTGCACACCCCAAAAATATTTAAATTTATACAGAGTGTCTCTTAACAAAGTTACAGACCAAACTTATGTTTTGTTAAATGGAACACCCTGTATTTTTTGTCATTTTTTAATTATATGGAGCAAATAATAATATCTGAAGTTAATTGGATTCTACTTGAGAATACGTTACTAAATACAGGGTGTGCCATTTGAAAAAACGAAGTTATTCAACTTTATAAGTTAGGTTTTTCTACCGCATTTTTTTTATCACCCTGTATAATTTTTTGTATGAAATCATGGTTGGCTCTACAGTTCGAACCTTCAAGCAAATAATTAAAATGATTTTAATCGTTCAACGTCAATCACTGGGGCAAAAATCAAATTTCACCCAGACCTTGCATTTCAACAAATCTTCAAATATTTCGAAAACGGCAAACAATAGGTATAGGGAGTATTGAAGTAACTCATCTTTATTTGTTCCATATAATTAAAAAATGACAAAAAATACAGGGTGTTCCATTTAAAAAAACATAAGTTTGGCCTGTAACTTTGTTATGAGACACCCTGTATACATTTAAATATGTTTAGTGCCTGCAGCTCACTATTATACACAACTTTTGTATGAAACATTTTTCAAAATTTTGAAAAATAAGCACGTAGTTGACCGTTCCCAGAGCTCTGAAACACCCTGTATATAATTTATATACAAACAAAAAATTCTTTATGTGAACGATTCTCACTTTTTACTAAGAATAAAGGGGTAGCGGGATAAGATGGGTAAAAAAAATGAAATTTGCATGCTCATTAACTGTCATTTACGACTTGTACCAAAAATGTGGTAAGAAATGCGTTTTTATTAAATTATTCCACTGTAAAATTGTGTGTATTTTTTCCGGTCAGTTGTGTGATCGGGTTCAATTGATTTGATTGTATTACACCCAAAACTAGAGATCGGCATTTTTTCCAGATTTTTTACGGGTCCAAAAAATTAGTTTTTCAAGAATAATTTTTTTAAAGCTTTCTTGTGCGCTTATAAAAGGGGCCAAATAGCATTAGTAGCCCTATTAATTACCCTCAATTTCCCCTTAACCCTGTGTTAATATCTTCACTTGTTCGCGCGACAACTCAAATTAAGTAAATTTTGTTTTCCATAACTTGGTAATAAAAATATAATTACACGAGTAATTGACAAAGTATAAGTCGTATATAACACACTGACCGGAAAAAATACACACAATTTCACAGTGGAATAACTTAAGATAAACGCATTTTTACCATATTTTTGGTGAAAGTCGGAAATGACAGTTAATGAGCATGCACATCTAATTTTTTTAATATGCAAAACAAGGTTTCTACACTTGCAACTCAAATCGCGCGGGACCGCGACAGCCATCTTATCCCGCTACCCCCTTTATTTGCACTCGTAAATAATTAATTTATACTAAAGATATTTTAATTTTATGAATTACTTTCATAACTCTGTTACCTCTAACAGTTTTGTTTATTTTATTCAATAAAAAAATTATAACTGATCAACTAACTGCTATTGACCCAGATCGAAAAGGTGGATGCATTGTTTAAATTGACACACAAACATAAAATTAAAAATACGACCCTACAAAACACTTGTTATGTAATTTAGTGCACCATACGTTATAGTTGTGATATGTATCTGAATTTATGGCGTCGGTGTCAGCGCAAAATTTGTCCCTCAGTCGCCGTTGTTGCACTCTTTTTTTTAATAACAATTACATAACCGCGCGCTGTCGGAGAATTATCGTTTTTGGTTTAAACCGGCTTGGTAATTTATAGGAAGTGCGCAAATATTCCCTAAATAATATGAATAACGCATTCGCCCACGACTTAGTTGTCCATGAAAAAGAAACAGCAAATATTACACGTTAAACTAAATCAAAACTGGAAACGCTTAGCTGGTTCCAGATGTGTTAAATATAATATTTAAAGCCGAGAGAACTTTCCGTAAAATGTAAAAATAAGTCTAATAGTACAAAACAAGTCGAAACTATTTTCCTGGCTAATGCATCACAGAATTTTCAATTTCGCATGTTATAAAGAGTACTGCATTAATAAAACTCGAGTCGTGAATATTTATTTAGATTTATGTAACTGTCTTCTCACGTTATATATTTTTTACAATAATTAGTTGTGGTTAAAACATAGTGAATTGTCCAATTCAGTTTCAACATTTCGACTTGAAACAAACAATTTAGGTGTCTTACTTTATGGAGATGATTTAAATAAAAAAGAAAAAAGTACAAACATAATCAGAATATATGGTATATTAAACCTGTTTGTAAAAGCCTTTAAGCACGGCCCGGTGTCTAGGCGGTGTCTCACTTTCACCGGCCCTCGGGACGGCGTGGCATCAACGCGATGCCACGCTAGTTTAGTATATTCGGATGGCGTGTCGCCTGGAGTCACACTCTGATACCAAAAATGGGCCCGCATTATCTTGGCTGATTTTCTTCTTGTCATGCATAGAGCAGAGCAAATTTGGGCCCGTGACCCAAAACTTTGCACTTCATGCCAGGGCTGAACGTGTTAAAATAATTTTTTTTAATTTACGAACAAATTGAATTTTATGCCCGGACATGCAATGCAAAATTTTAGAACCCGGGACCCAAATTTGTTTCGTTCTATACTTGACAAAAAGAAAATCAGCCAAGAAAATGTCGTACCCCGAGAAGACGTATGCGTATTGTATGCCATATACAGGGTCCATTATAAAAGTAATGCGCATTTTCTGGGAAAAATATATTGATTGATGGTACCGGTACAAATGCTTAAAATTCTTCAAAATACTCTCCTCCAGCATCAATACACTCGCGGAGATGTGTCTGCCATGCCTGGAAGGCACCCTGAAACTCTTCGATGGGAATGTCTTTCAGAAACGTTGTAACGTTGCTTTTGGATCTTTTCTATGGACCCCAATAGGAGCCGCTAAAAATGTCCAGAGTAGGCGACATGGCCCTTGGGTTTATTGCGGTCGGTAATAATCACCAGGCGGTCGTAAAAATGTCAAACTTGCGGGCATGTGCCCACCGGATCGAATTTTAAATTTTTGGCCCAAGCAGGTAGTGAGCCCTTTTTTGGGATGTATTATAATAAGCCGTGCATTCATGTCTAACTGGTTGATCGCCCCAAGATGAAGATGAAATAATTAAGAAATAGAATACTTTTCAAGCAAAAAATTAAGTCTTACTAAGACTATAAACAAATAACTTATTGAAACAACTACTTCCCTGGCTAGTGCCACGCTGGATATTGAATCATACAAAAGAAATTTGCATGTTATTACTAGTACTACTAGATAATAACATTGGTTTAAGATCGTTTATTTCTACATACAAGACTAACTTAGAAAATTATTCTGAAATGAAATGTGAAACATTAAACTGTAAATGTTATTATTAAAATGAAAAAACCAGAAAACATTTTGACAAGGACACACAGTGCTAAACTTATCTAGTGTTACTAGATGAAACAAATTTGATAATAACAAAAAATACCACTGAATTAAAAAATATATGAAAATTAAGTAATTGGCCATCTGCAGACGCGTTTCGAGATTTATCTCTCATCAGTGCAGCTTCGCATTTAAATTGAATGTTAAATAATAAAATACACTTAAGGGAAGTAGTTGTTTCAATAAGTTATTTGTTTATAGTCTTAGTAAGACTTAATTTTTTGCTTGCAGATTAACGAACAGGTTGAATATTCATATATTCAGGCTACATTTCGTTTTATTGTATTTATCTAATGCTTTCTGCAACAAGTAAAGTTGTTTCTAATTTGTTTAGAATACTTTTCCTTTTAATGATCGGTAATATTTGACGCATTAGGGATATTATAGATGAAAATTAAATTGTCCTTATTTTAAGCCAATAAAGGTATGGTTGTAGATAAAGTATAGTACATAACTCGAGTTATAAAGTAATTACGCACTAGTGAATCTGTTAATTATTAATAAATTTACAGGGTGCTGTAAAAATTCGTTTCATATTCATTTTCATTTTTTGCTCGTCATTGATAAAAATACATTTTCAAAAATTCGTAACTCGTCTGAAAATTGCTGCAGATTCAAAAGTTAAAATTATTTTGAAAGATCGACGTCTTGTGAAGTGAATTGAATTTTTGTAGTATTTTTTATGTAGTTATTTTTCATATTAATGTTGCATTCGAAATTGCAACATTGAAAAAAATACATTTTCAAAAACTCATAACTCGACTAAAAATTGCTGCATATTCAAAAACCAACATTATTTTGAAAGGTCAACGTCGTGTAGAGTGATTTGAATTTTTGTAGAATTTTTTCCCGCGATTCATATTAATTTTTAATTTTTGCGCTCGAGAGTTCGATATTGAAGAAAATACATTTTCAGAAATTCATAACTCGACTGAAAATTGCTGCACATTAAAAAAAAAAAATTATGTTAAAAGATCGACGGCTTGTGAAGTAATCTGAATTTTTGTAGGATTTTATCCTTCTGTTTTATATTAATTTTTAATTTTTTGCACTCG
The DNA here is from genome assembly GCA_910593695.2 of Ocypus olens. Taxonomy (NCBI): domain Eukaryota; kingdom Metazoa; phylum Arthropoda; class Insecta; order Coleoptera; family Staphylinidae; genus Ocypus; species Ocypus olens. The sequence continues at coordinate 18,951,344 of OU343057.1, forward strand.
AGTGTTCGTTATTGAAAAAAATACATTTTCAAAAAGATTAAGATTACTTTATTTCTTAGAAATGTATATTTCAGTTATTTTGTATTTTTCAAGGGCGATGTCCCGCTAATAAATGTATTAATATTATTATTAATTCGAGTAAGAAAAATTTGCATGTTGGGATTAGAATAATTCTACAAGCTTTATTACTCGTGGAATTATCTTTCCAAAACTGCTTAGAAATAATTTATTTTTTACATACTAGATAATTATTTTGATATTTTTAAGCTATAAACAATATGGCGACAGTCGAAACTTGACTATGCGGAAGCGAAATTTACATCTTCAAATAAAGAAAATTCTAAAAATATAATAAAAACACTTTTACTTTGTTGGTATAACACGGATTTTTATTGTTGACTATAGCTTCGGCAACTCAACTTGCCATTATCAAAACATAATGCTTCCACCATAAACAATAAATGCTAACAAAATGATCGCTTTTCGAATTATTTTCAAAATTTCCAAAACTACTTAGTAATGATATATTTTTAATACATTAGGAAACAATTGATAAAATTTTTAGCTAGAAATAAAACGGCGACTTTTGAAGCTTGAATTCGAGAAAGCGAAATTTACATCTGGGGATTATAAATATAGTAAAAACATTATCAATCGTGGAATTTTCTTAAAAATTTCTAAAACTATTTAAAAAATAATGCATTTTTGACATTCTAGAAAACAATTAATATTTTTAAGTTAGAAACAAAATGGAGATATTCGAAACTTGAATACGAGAAAGCGAAATTTGCATCTAAGGATTTTAAAATTTCTAAAAACATTATCACTCGTACAATTGACTTCAAATTGACCACTTAGATATAGTAGACATACTAGAAAACAATTGACATTTCTATGCTAGAAACAGACTGGCGACATTCTCAACTGGGTCAATCCAAGTGAATAAAAATTAAGTTCGTTGCGTGACCATTTTTAAATATTTTGATTTTTTTATATGCGATTACCCTATAATTGAGTTCAAAAGTTAAAAAAAAATACCTTACACCGTTACTATATTTGTAAGCGCACGACGTGTTTTCAAGTTAATTCATTTTCATTAGCGTTAATTTGAATATCTCTGCACTATGTTAAGTAATGTTGTAACTTTTAAGCAATTGACATGATTGTTTTCAGAAAAGTCTCCTTTACAACAATGTTTATTACCCAAAAGATCCAAAATTTAAAAATAACCAGTAAAATGGAAGTTTGGTATTGAATATTTAGAAAATCCACTTTAGACCCAAAAATAACAACCAAAATTTATCAGAGTGTATTTTTTTCTCTAGCTAGATATCATAAACTACTAGATTTATATAGATCAAGAACCCTGCCAAATTTATAATTGTTTGAAATTTGAAAATCTTTATTTTTAAGTTCGGGTCTAGTTAGTGTTCTTGCTCTATATAAGGCTAGTAGTTTATATCTAACTGGAGAAAAAAAATTCACAAAAATACTGAAATGAACATAAATATAATTTCATTGATCCATGTTACACTTAAAAGTAAAAATTAATAATTGCCGTTTAGAATGAAAAAGTACCTGTAATGTATTAAATATGAGTTAGTTTTATTCAGGGTACGTTAGTTTGGAACGGATATTAAGTTGTGTTGCATTCATTTAAACGAATTCCTTTTAAAATTTAAAGGGAAGGTCGAACGCAGGTACTAGGGGTGAAGAATGGGAACATCTGGCATATCTTTTTGGAAGCTTGTCCAGACCTCGTCTCTAGCAGGTAGAAAAGGTTCGAATATGGTCATAAATTACAATTTCTACACGATTACGTAGAGAATAGAATCCCTAATCGTCGGTAGTAAACAACCCGCAAATTGTACCCCTTGATCCCGCCGCTCTGGCCAAATTACTATGGTCGCCTCCCAATGCTTTCCTTTCAGCTCTCTCATCAGTCGGAGAAACAAAAAAAAGTCGCACAGAGCCAAGCTGGGGGACCACCGGGGTGGGGTGTTGCTCCAGGCCAGGAAATTGGTAACGATTTGGGGCATTGTCATGGTAGAGCCTGACCATGGCTTTGATGTCGGCCTTCACGCGCGCGACCCGGTGTTTCAATCTCTTGAGCATCTGCAGGTAAAACGCTGAGTTGCAGTTGGGAGTCCGTGAAAAACATCCAAAAGCATGTTACAACCTTCCTAAAAGACATTTCCGTCGAGGCGTTTCAGGGTGCCTTCCAGGCATGGTAGACACGTCTCCGCAAGTGTATTGATGCTGAGGAAGAGTATTTTAAAGAATTTTAAGGATTTGTACCGGTACGGTCAATAAATATATTTTTCCCAGAAAATGAGCATTACTGTTATAATGGACCCTGTATTTAGCATAAAAAAATGACTCGAGGCAACCCGCTATTCGAATATTCTAAACTAGCGTGACACCGCGTTGATGTCATGCCGTCCGGAGGGCCGTTAAAAGGGAGTCCAAGTGAGACACCGCGTAGATATCACACCGGGCTTAACGTGTTAATTATATTTATATCATGAAAATGTCTTTTGTGTTATTCAATATTGGTCGTGGAATTAGCTAGGAAAGTGTTTTTAATTCATATTCTTTATATTCTTCTTAAGTTACTTAATATTATTATTGGTTAAACATAGTAAATTTTCCAATTCGGCATAATTATTTACTTCGAATGAATTTAATACTTGAATTAAACTCAACAGCAAAAATAAAGAGTATTATTGTATTGTTTCTAAATGGTTTGAATATATTAATGACACACTACAGATGCAGATGACATCGTAGTAATAGGTATAGCAGCCTTGGCGAGTAACGGCTGATGATGGATCACGCAGTATAATTCATGAATATAAGTTAGTTGAAACAACTACACTACTTGGGATGCATCGTGAGGGGTAAAACCTACAAGACTGGCCATTAGGGAAAGAAATCAATCGGAAGGCGATAAACTGTTGACTAAAAGATTTTCACCTCCGATGGAAATGTTTGTGTGCTCTTGAAGTAGTCATTCGTATAACCAAGCAATAATAAAATAAATCATAGTTTGCTAGTTTTTCCGTTTTTCCGCTTCATAAAAATAAATATGGCTTTCTGATTATAATTGCTATTACAGTATTTACTTTTATAATTAACTTTATTTCGCAGGTTCATTAGTATTAATCTGAAAATTATGCTCGTGTGTCTAGAAATATGTACCAAAAAAATATAAAATGAAAAAAAAAACATTTTGCCCAAACGACAAAATCTATTCCTAAACATTATTATACCATACTTTCAATAATTCACTGAATATAGGGAATGCAGGAGACGCAGTCGGAGTGACTCAGAATAAGAGATGAGGCTAACGTCGCCATTCGTTTAGCATTCTAAAAATCACGATACTCGATACTTCGTTCGCGGTGGGACACTTCGAGTCCATCCAACTGCGTCTCCTGCGTTCGGTGAATTATTGAAAGCGCGGTATATGATAATATGAATATTACTATTCAGTATAATCTTACAAAATCTTTAATGTTTTCGAAATTAATTTCTGGTGTTTTAAAGATAACTTTTGAACTGACGACCAGATTTGTAAAATTCATCCGAAAGATGCAGATAGAATTGTTCATTTGTTTTTTTGGGTTTCAGAGGATAACTCTAGAACGTATGACCAAATTTGGCAAATTCTTCCGAAAAGACCAAAAAGTTAAATTTGCCGTTTAATTGTTTTCGGGTTGATAACTCTTGAACGGCTAAACAGATATTGAAAATTTTTCCAGGAAAGTATTGCACTCACCGTGTGGACGTATAAAATATAAAAAAAAATCAATCAACCGCTCAATTGTTTTGTGGTTTTGAGAAGTTAACTCTTGAAAAAAATGGCCGATTTTAAAAATTCCCACTGAAAAGTATTGTATTCATCGAGTACAGGACCAAAAAATCATTTATCTTCAATTGTTTTTTAAGGTTAACTAGTGAACGGATGACCAAATTTGGCAGATTCTTTTAGCAAAGTGTTGTATTCGCCGAATAGATGCAGATAAGACACAAAAAATTAAATTTGCATATAACTCTTGAGCGAAAGAACAGATTTTGTAAATTCTTTCGGTACTCATTAGTGATGAGATAAACGGTTATTTTCCAGAAACGGTTATAACAGTTACTGTTACTACAAATAATCAGTTATTTAAACGGTTATTTAAAGTAAGTTATGTTACCACAAAATAACTCGTTATTTAAATAGTTATTTAGTAACCGTTATTTAAAATGACTTTACATAGTAACAGTTTGTAACAAAGTGAATCTTAGGGGTTAATTAATAATAATAATAATACGTTTATTAATGGGATTCGCCCTTTTTTTACAATGTAATACATACATATAATGAGTACAAAAAATTAATACATAATAATGGTTTGAGCCAGTACAAAATAAAAATTTAATGATAATAATATACGAAGAAAGATATACTATAGCGACTGGGTTAGTTAACGCATTACACTATAACTAATTAACACAAAATGTAAAAGACGCACTTTTCAAGTTCGAATATTTTAAAATCGTGATTTTGATTTTGGAAATTGCACAACTGCTAAACGCTTTTTCTGATTTTGATGATTCTAACGTAAACATCTCGAGAATTTAATGCAATTTAAAAATAGTTTCTTAACCTTTTTTTGCAAAACACGCAAACCGTAAAAATCCCACGAATTAAAAGTCCGAAGATTAAAATTACGATTTTGATTTTTGAAATTGCACAAACACGTTGTTCCTATTTTGGTGATTCTAAGGTCAAAATTGTGGCAAATTTCATGCAATTTACAATCCAGATTATTTTTGCTTGTTCATGAAATCAACGCAAAATGCCAAAATCGTACGTTTTCAAACTTCGAAAATAGAAAATCGAATATTGATTTTTAAAAACACAACTGCCGAATGCATTGTTAGATTTTGACCATTCAAACGTCAAAATACGGAAAATTTAGTGTACTTTTACAACGGATTACGAAATGTTTCCGCGAAATTAACACAAAATTCAAAAATCTCATTTTTTTATTTCGGATATTGTAAAATCGTGATTTCAATTTTTGAAATTGCACACCTCCCCATTATTTTTTTAATTTTGATGATTCGAACGTCAAAATATGGCAAATTTTGTACAATTTTAAAACAAAAATTTTCTCTTGAAATTAATACAAAATGCAAAACTTGCAATCCAGAATTTTAAAATCGCGACTTTTATTTTAAATTGTACAACTACCGAATGATTTGTCCGATTTTGATTATTTAATGTCAATGTATGCGAATTTAGTATTATTCACTGGCGGATCCTTGGGAGGGGCAAATAATCTCTTCCTTGACTCTAGGTTTCTTGTCGGTCGTCGTGAACTTTTCGAAAATGTCAAAAATTAACGCAAAACGCCAAATTTACAGAAGAAGACCAAAGATTTTAATTTTGATTTTTAAATTGCTCAACGCGTTGACCGATTTTGATGATACAAATGTAAAAATATGGTGAATTTAATGTCAAATTTTGTCTTGAAATTAATGCAAAAATAGCAGTTTTTAAATTTCCCAGATTTTCGCGACTCTGTTTTTTGAATATATTTTGTATAACTGCCGAATGCGTTGTTCGATTTTGATGATTTATAATAATAATAATAGTAGTTTATTCGTGCCAATGCCAGGAGTTTACACAAGTCAGAAAATGGCTTTTATGAATTGAATTGTCAAAATTTAAGGAATTTCGTGTAATTTTAAAACTGTAATCCTTTTCTCGTGAAATCACTGGCCTATTTTGGGTTTGTCAATTTTACATCAAATTCTTTTCAATACTTATTCGATTTTTTTTAGACGTGATTCGTTATTGAATCGGTTATAAGAGTTACTGTTACTAAGAAATGATTCGTTATTTAATCGAGTTCCTTTTATAAATTTTTCGTGTTTATTTAATTTTTTAATGCGTCTGCAACAAGTAAAGGTTTTTAACGATCGATTTTGATAGAGTGGCTCTACCATCAAAATTTTTCACGAGCTGCCACTGTTCTTCACCAGTTATCAGCTCCGTACGCAGCTCCTATTCGAATCAAATTCATTTTAATCTGCACACAAGATAGACAAAGATGCACTGATAACGCCTATTTTTAATCATTGAAAGTCAAAAATAAGTTATGAAAATGAACTGTTGGTAAGTGATTAAATAAAATATATTTAATTTTATTGAATGCATTTTTCAATTCAGTTTAATATTCCTCAAAACAAATAACGAATGAGTGGAATTGCCATCAGTTCGATAGCCCTTTTACAGATGGTACAGAATGTTATAGCAAATCATTCTATTGATTAAGATATTGTATAAATTCATTAAACAATTAACAATTGCTTACTTAAAATATTCCTCGGACAGATCGCTTTTTATTTATCAAAATACAAAATTTAGGGATGGGGCATTAGCAGATTTTAATGGAATTGTAATCCCGGATGTGTTTTGAATAAATATGCAAAATTTCAAGTCGATGGCAACTGTCTTTATATTTTTTTCAAAACTCGGAAATTTTTGTATTTTTACGTTGCGTTCGAATGAGATTATTTCCAAATTTTGGGTTGCGGCGTTTTTTGAATAGTTTCGTGAAATTTCAAGTCGATGGCAATAAATTAATATTAATTTAAATACAAGAAAACGAAATGTAGCCTGAATATATGAATATTCAACCTGTTCGTTAATCTGCAAGCAAAAAAATTAAGTCTTACTAAGACTATAAACAAATAACTTATTGAAACAACTACTTCCCTGGCTAGTGCCACGCCGGATATTGAATGATACAAAAGAAATTTGCATGTTATTACTAGTACTACTAGATAATAACATTGGTTTAAGATTGTTTATTTCTACATACAAGACTAACTTAGAAAATTATTCTGAAATGAAATGTGAAACTTTAAGCTGTAAATGTTATTATTAAAATAAAAAAACCAGAAAACATTTTGACAAGGACACACAGTGCTAAACTTATCTAGTGTTACTAGATGAAACAAATTTGATAATAACTAAAAATACCACTGAATTAAAAAATATATGAATATTAATTTCTTCAATATGTTTTGTTTGAAATAATTAACACTAATGAAAAACTAGTCTGTGAGGCGACAACCGTTTTAAGGTCCCTAGAGTCGGTTTCAGTGATTTCTGGTATCTCACAAGTCTTATTTGATAATCCCAAGAACTCAAAAGCTAAAATTTCGTACACCGCAAGTGACTAACGTGACTTTTTATTTTATACCATTTTTTTCGATAATTTTTAAAATATGAAAAATATTACAAATACATTTAAACAAATATTAGAGACAATAAAGAAATGGATATCTTTTGTTTGAAAATGATTTTTAAAAAAATATGTTTTTTTCTAATAATAATTTTACAGGGACGACGGTTGATAGGAATTTGGATTAAAGATCGATTTGTATTGTAACAGTTCATAATTTAATGAAAATGGGACAAACACCAAGTAACCATGGTCACGCATGGTTTCATTAGAAAAAGTGACCGCCCGGTCACTGGACTCGAACCCGCACCCACTACGCCACCGCGGCGCCCCATTTCTTTTAATACAATTATATTTTTTTAAATACAAATTAAAATATAAACCAATTATTCGTTACGTGTGTAACAAGTGTTATTGTCAAATAATCAATGTTAAAATTAATTATTCACAGAAAGCAAATATGTAATTTTACAGACGGATCGTTAAGTTGATAAACTAGCTACTTTGTGATTATTTAATGAGTAGCATTTGATTGATAAACAATGTGAGCCATTATTTATTTAATAATTACTTTACATCGTTCAATTATTCACATTCGAAAATTTATGTTAGAATCACATCAGTAATCAGTCAAGTTAAATAATTAAGGGTACAACAAGAATATTTGGCGTGGAATTAAAAAACCGTAATTAACTATGGATTCAGCTCTACGTATACTTTCAAATAAATACGCATTTAATGAAATCTAGAAATTTCAATTATTAAAACAATTTCTCTCAATCACAGACGCTGTGTAAGATTACAAAATTGTTTTTATTGCTCTACAACAATTGTAGACGAAAATATATATTTATTTTTATCTATCTCAGGGGTATTTTTTTGCTCCTTGCTTTCAAAATTTAATCTCGTACACAAGTTAGCCTATTTTGCTTCTCGTTTTCCAAATTTGGACTCGTGCGCAAGTTTTCCTTTCTTTTTTGTTTGCTCCTCGTACTCCAAATTTTAATTTGTGCGCTAATAAATGCACTTATTTCATAAGGAATGCACGATTTCCTTCGGAAACTTTCATTGGGACAAAACCTACTGCCCACCATCAAAGACCCTACCGCCAACTATGAAAACTGGTAAGACCCACTAGTGGGTAGCAGGAACCAGGTTGACTACCACTGTTGAAGTCATTGTGTGGTGAAGCAATTGTCAGTGATTTATTAAGGGGGGAACTTGGTGTAGAAAATAAAAATCCGGGGTGTCTATAAAAGAGTGCGTGTCAAAAGGCTGAAATACGCCTGAGGCGCGCTGACCGAAATCGGCATTTTACACCATTTGGCGTCAACTGTAATAAGAGTCCATGTTCACTACCGATAAAGTAGGTATAGCCCGTTCTCTAGAATCTGGCGGCTGTGGTCGTAAAAGAGGGTCGGAGCTCGGTAAGTAGGGGACGTAATATTTTTTATCTCAAACCAACCTTTGTTGAGAAGTACTGGTGTAACAGTGGGAGCGTAGAACAGTAGTACATGTATGGGATGCAATTAGACGAACCACCAATGCCTTTTCTTCGAGGGTGCGTCGATCTTCAGGGCGGACGGACCGTTTTACGACCTCAGCCGCCAGATTCCAGCGAATAGACTATAGGAACATAACCAATGACTGAGTGTAAAATAAGTTTTTCTGGTGTTGAAACTTTAAACGCTTCTCCAGAAAAGTACTGTTTTCAAAGTCGCCGTGCAACGCAGAGAAAAGAAATTTCATTCAATTCGATTGCGACTTTTCGTTCGATGTTCCGGATTGTTTTCTCCACGATGTCGAAAAAAAAGTGAAGAAAACATATATTTTTGGAATTTTTGGTTTGGCGATCCTGGACCTGGGCACTGCAAGTGACTTTGTTTAGTTGTAAATAAAACCAATAAATTTTAACTTTTTACCGTCAAACCATACGTTTTTATATTCTACAATAAATGCCCAACAACATGCAAAAACAATCGCAAGGTTTCGTTCATTAGCCTAGGTACAATCCAGTCCTAAAGATAGATCTCGTTTTATAGCATACACCAGGTCCCCCCCTTAAGAGTTTCAACAAGTAACAACCTTATCGATCCAGCAAATGGTTATTCGAGTATTTAACACGTTAAGCCCGGGCATGAAATTCAAAATTTTGGTTCCCCGGGCCCAAATTTGTTTCGTTCTATGCACGACAAAAATAAAATCAGCCAAGAAAATGCCGGCCCAAGAGCATAAAATGGTCCCTAGCACGGCTGTGTATCGTATGACATAATTTCCCATTAGAGAGTGGCTCCAGGCGACATGCCATCCGAATGTACTATACTAGCGTGACACCACGTTGATGTCACACCGCCTGGAAGGCCGGTGAAAGTCAGACCAATTGAGACAGCCTAACATATTAAGAATAAAATTTCTAAATTTTAAAATGTCTCGACTAGTGTCGCCTATTAGGGGAAACTGGTACAAAATGGAACACCGGGACAGAACGGAACCCCTATTTATATTCACTGCAACGTGACACAGTCTACAGTTTTGTAAATCGAAGAAAAAATGAACTAATGAAAGCATGATATACACCAATCAGGTACAAATGAAATTGTAAATATTATTGGGCGCTATAAAACAAATGCTAATGATTTGTTGTTGGGGAAAGGTATGCCGGGCTGCGTTTATGATTGTTTTACAAGCGCGAGACACTTCTTTAGAAGTCTCATGAAACAAGTAACTATCGATAAAGAAGTGATTTGTACAAAAGTTAACATTCTGTGTGATCCATGTGATATGGTAATGGCATTAGCACGTGTTTTATGTTCATCCGCGCAACACTGTAATTTTCATTAATTTAATTTTTCACAGTTCTTGTAATATGTTTGAAAGGCATAACTTCATGTTATGTATTCATAATTGAATATATCAACGACCATTCCAGAAAAAAAAACACGATTAATCTTACCTCAGCGTTATAAGCATCCTTTGGCAAAAGTTATTGGACGAAACAGGATTACCAGAGCAGTAAATCCCCAGAGAAGACAGCAGTGCAAGGACGTAAAAAAAGCCACAAGTTTTTGATTTTTTGATACCTAATTTCTCAAATTCCTTTTCACTTCTTTAGTTTTATTTTAACAATATTTTCTTCTAAAAAACAAAAAAAAAACAAAAATGTTATCGAATGTTGATACTATTTCTTTTATTTCTTGGTCACAGATGGTAAGAAAATACATACGCAAAACGAATCGCCTAGAATGGCCAGCAGTTGTGGTTTTAAGAAAAGAGATGGAACTTTTTAGTTACTTGTATATTATAATATTGTAATTAATTGAATTGAATGTTTATTAGTTTATATTTCTTTACCATGCGCTTTCTATGCTTTTGTTTTCTTAATGTTTTTGCAAAAAAAGATTTTGTCCGTAAATAAAGTTATTATTATAAAAAAGCTTCAAGTCCGAAAAACACGTTCCTCAAGAAGCATCAGAATGGTGATACTTATAGAATTGTCAAAACTGCAGGGAATTTTCAAAATATATTTTCAAAGGAACAGAAGTGGAGCTAATGCTATGGAAAGTTGATTTTTCGGGTTAATGATGCGAAATATTCGCTCGTCAAAAATAATTTAAATCATCCATTTAGCAAAGAAAAGAAAATAGTAGGTGAAGATTGGATGAAACAGACATCCTAACAGAATTAAGTGTGCGGAAACCTGAGGCAACCTCTGGTGTCCGAGCAATAGATTTCAACCTATCAAGCGTCACGAATATGTTTAATTTTTTAACCAAATCTCTCCATAAGCATAAACTGACCCATGAATTTATAACTGTGACGAACTTTCAGTGAATCCAAAATAATTGCCGCTCGAGGAAAGCGTCAAGTTGTTATAACATCTGCCGAACTAGGATAGACCATACCAATAGAGATGCATTTCGACTCCCGGTGCCTTTATGCTTCCAATGCTAATATTTACTCGCAAAAATAATTAGAATTGTGTTTGCCTCCTGGATCTTGGGCGGAAGTGCATGAAACTGGTTGGATAAACGCTGTATTTTTTTAAAGATGATTTATGAAGTTTGTACAATTTTCTAAGGCAAGCAAAGAAAATGTTATTCTGCTTATTTTGGATGGCCACTCAACAAATACAGAAAATATTGAAGTTATCAATTTTGGTCAGAGACTTCAGCTTCAGTCTCTAGATGTTTCACTTATGAAACCAATCAGCAAATACTATGAAGATAAAATAATTGCGAGAGTTTTGAAAATTGGTATAGTTGTTCCTTTCAAATTCAACATACTAAAAGTCCTAGAGAGTGGTTGGCGATTTAGGGGTAGGGGCAATTTAAGTGGGACATTTCCAAGTGTTTTGCTTTCCGTAACCATCAATTCTACGGAAAATAGAAATATTTCCTACAAAAAAGGTCCTATTCATTTTTTTAGTAGGACTGATACGTTGCAAGTTATAGGGCAGACAAATGAAGGCAAATTTAATAGAATTAATTTCTTGGGTAATGCAACTAAGAAATGTATTTCAGAAATTAAAAATTATTATTTAAAAGATATTTTATGATAAAATATTACTGATATGACAATGTTTAGGTTCAAATTAATTATTGAAAAATTATAGGTAAATGCCTTATAAAGCTACGCGCACACTGTAAACGAGTCAACGCACATTTATCGGTACGGCATGGAACGGATAAATTTGCGTTGACTCGTTTACAACTGTGTTAAACAATTTTTGCAGATGCGTGCCGTCCGTCCGATTCCGACAAGTATGCGCGTAGCTTTAATCTTCATCGAGGTGTGTCGGTGGTGGACTGTTCGTGCAGCATCCTTAACAGTTCCCGCAGACTAGTGTGCACGTTATTCCAGACTTACGACATCCACAGTGTAAGCCACAATCAGATACGCACCTGCAGAATATGGTTTTCATGACCGAGTCTGGAGCTACAGGGTCATGATTTGTCGTAGGTTCATGAGCTCCAGCTACGTCTCATTTCCAGTCAAATGCTTTTGGTGTCAGCTCATTACCAACTATATATGAAGGAAGACTCTGTATGAATACTGCAGGGTAGAGGTTTTTGTAGGTGGTAAGTACCGTACTGCTGAAAAATTGAAGAGAAAGTTTAGCCTACATTCCACTTATAAAGAACAATGCTTCCACTCAATCAACGACGAGCTTGAGATCTGTTATTCTATATTCATTGCCAACTCCAGAAGTTTCTCACTCTTTTTGGCAATTCAATTTTTTTGTAGGTGGTAAGTACCGTACTGCTGAAAAATTGAAGAGAAAGTTTAGCCTACATTCCACTTATAAAGAACAATGCTTCCACTCAATCAACGACGAGCTTGAGATCTGTTATTCTATATTCATTGCCAACTCCAGAAGTTTCTCACTCTTTTTGGCAATTCCTATTCTTTGTAATATCATAAGAGGGTCCGCCACTTAAATAGCGTTATTATTAGCGACGGTGTTGCCCATGATGATGATGATGATGATGATGATGATGATGGTTTGTGGAGGGCGACTAAATGGTCGCAGCACTTAGACCATTTGTTGGTCCTTTGTGCCACCTCCTGAGCCCTACTCCTCAAGCCAACCTAAACTTCTTATGAAGTCAAGTAGTTGGCCGTGTGGAGTGTTGCCCAGTTGTGACCAATCTGGCCACTCCTCTCCGAATGCGGACCACCTGAGTTGTTTGAGTGACTCACATACACACAGGATGTGTGTTAGGGTCTCCTCTTCTTGCTTGCATTTCCGACATACGGGATCTTTTACCACCCCTATGTTATAGAGGTGCTTGTTTAGTTTGCAGTGCCCAGTAAGGGTACCGATTAGCAGCCGCAAACTACTTCTTGGTAATTCAATGTATTTCCTGCTCAGCTTCGGTGTTGGTGAGTGGATGATTTTTTTGGCGACCACGTACTTGTCAGTTTGTAGCCATTCCTTTTTGTGTTCTTCAAGGGAGTTTCCTTTAAGTATTTGGGAGATAAGGAGTGGTGCCAGTGGCAAAGCCTTAGAGCCTTCCCTTTTCAGGGCAGCCCTATTGGCTTTCCTATCGGCCCAGTCATTCCCTTCATTATTTGAATGTCCCTTAATCCAGGATATTGTGACTCTGTTGGTTGTGGCGAGTTTGTCTAGAGCTTGCTTGCACTCCAGTATTATGCTGCTGGCCACCCTTGGTCTCGATAGCTCAGCTATGCTTGATTTTCTGTCAGTGAGGAACAGAATGGATTTGTACTGGAGCTCAGGTAGGAAGCGCAATGTCCAAAACTGATTAATCGACCCACTGAGTGCTAATCGACTAGCTGCGGTTGTTAATCGGTGCACCCTTGTCCCAACCCTCTATCCACTCAGTAATCCAGAAAGTCCGACATGCGCTCCTTACTTGCTATTATCGCCTTTCCTACTTCCAGGGCTTGGTGGTAATTCACGTTGCTGTTTCCAATACCAGTAGCAAAGCGTACTAGTTTAGGAATTTTTGAAAATGGGGGATCCTGAGTGAACCAATCAAATTGTGCCTTATTGTTTTTTGAATTTCTTGTTTACTTGTCCTGTAATCTACATGCTGCTTACCTACTGAGAAATTAAGAAGTGGAGACCAGCAAAATCCTCCAATACTGAGCAGATTGTAATTGATACGATTGCTGCACGAATCCACAGAATCAGTGATCCCTCTGCCACTTGTTAGCCCTTAATGGGTCTGCATCCCACGCATAACAACTTGCTCTATTGTCATAGCATACCAGTTTCTTGATCCAGGAGAATCTGATCTGGCAACAGTAAAGTAACTGCGTGGATATGATAGAGGTGAGTAGTCTGGAGAGCGCGCCTATCTTGCAGATATAAATGGGTACACTTGGAATACTGCAGGTGGTCACTGGCATGGAAAAACGTAATCATCTGCTGGACAGAGCAAAGATGCAACCCCCAATCACCAAAGCGTTCTGCTTCGAGAAACTGCTTCATGAGAGAGATCATGTTAAAATATTGAATCCATAATGCTACTGTGGGACCATTACTTTTTAACGATTTCTCTTGAAGATGGGCCAGTTCAGCGTCTAGCTTCATTTTATCTAGGACAAATTGCCATCTTACAACTGCAACAGTTCTGTGATTTCATTATTTTCTTCATTTGAGACCTCGAAACTATTAAGAATGATTTCGGTCAAGACAATATGGTTAAGCATACAGATCTGCGTAGCAAATTAGCATTTTATCGACTGAATTTGCGGTAAATACAGAGGTCAAAACGTCCTTAAGACACCAGTCATTATGTTTCCTCGCCAAGGGCAACTTTTTTACTGAAAGGAGTGAGAGCGAAATACAAAACCCGTCCGTACTCATCCCCCCTTCGCTTTCCTCCCAGCACCGATACGCTTGTCGGCAAAGTTGCCAAATTTGGTGTTCAACACATCCACCTTCCTTGGAAGGCTACCCCGTACATGATATTTGCTATGTTCCCACCTATGCGAAGCGTGTAATTTTTAAAGTATCACTCCTACTAAAATAATTAATAGTACTTTTTTTGTAGAAAATTTTGTAAATTTTCTGTAGGATCTATAGATATAAAGATATAAGTAAACAAAATTGGAAAAGTCACACAAACTGACCACTCAATCCCCGCTCGCCCCCACCCTCCAGGACTTTTGGTATGTTGGTTTTTACGTACAAAGGAACGGGAGGGTCATTCCTGGCCGAAAAATATTTTTACCCCTCTGCGGGGCAAGGAAAGTGAGTTTCGGGCGGACGTACCCGACGAGTACAGGCTTCTTCTCCCACCATTTATAGGTGTCTCGAGGTTTAGATGATGTACGAACATCGTGGCAAGCACGTCAGTGATTGTCAGAAGATAACCGGAGTCGCCGTCAAGTCGTCAGGAGAATTCTTTTAATTTCTGAGATTATAATGTTTTCAAGTAATGTGTTTCAGGTATTTATATTTTTTTCTACAATAAAGCTTGATATAGCTTTACTCATTTTGCAATAAAAAAACATGATTAACTGGGAAAAATTCATATTTACAGTGAATTTAAAAATCGAACATGTTTTAACCACAAATAATTATTGCAAAAATTTAAAGTGCTTATGCTTAGTACCACCTAGTATTTTTACCCGCAGTAGATTAGCCATCGATCATCATTACTTTCCGGTTAATGGTCATGTTTAATTAAATTTAATTAAAGAGAAAACAAAAATACAACCTCAAAAATAATGCTAGTACGTAAAGGAATAATTTTAATTTTATTCTGACCATTTCAATTCAATAATAAAGATACAAGCTGAAATTGAAAATTTTACATGGCAATTTCCTAGGATGAGATGGACACACGGTATACAAAAAAACAATTACATTTTTTATGGTATTAATTAAAAAAACTATTGTGGCATAACAGCTGCATCATCTGGATCTTCATTTGTTAAAACAGTAGAATTTAATACGCTACAATAGTTGAGAATTATGACTCAATTAGATTTAGGAGATTACAAGTGTTGCGAACATAAATCCGTCATTATTTTAGACCCGCTTGGCGAGATTTGCCCACGCTGCGGTGTGCCGCTCCGACCTTCAACTGAGACATCGGAAATCATCGCCTTTTCATGGGTAGGTATGGCAGGGATGGACAAAATTTGTGGGAATTTTAAATTTTCGGCCAGGATGGGTCGTCCCCAAAGGAACCACCACAACAGTTTTCAAAATTCCCGCAATTATTTCCTTAGATTTGATTCATTTGACTTGGCTATTAAAAGTTTTGAAAATCCCGGAATATGAATGCGAAAGTCCGTTTGACCTAATTTTTGTTTTTCGCGTATTACTATCTTGGTATTGGTATTGGTCAATTAACGCATTTTTATTATTATTATTATGTTTTCAGTGACGCAGTTGCACTTATTGACATTCAAATTGATACGCCATCACCTACAGCCATAAGTACTGTCCTAACGCCTGAAACTTGACATTATCATTAATGCGCCATGAACCTCAACCACACTTCCATATGTTTCTCCTTAAAATGTAATTGCTGTCCCTAAAGTTCAGACACTGGAAAAACAGAAAACAAACAGAAAACATTGGCGAGCAGTGATCTTAACTCCATCACCATACAAAGAAGAACTCGGAGACTGTGAGGAGAAAGAAATAAGAATAGCGGTTTTTTGGCTTCGGAAACAAGTCCATATGGGAAAAGCGGAAGGAGGTAGTAAACAGGTGGCTGCAAAGGCATTAAGAAGAAAAAGTAAATTAAAACGATTGGAAAAGAAAGACGAAAAAATACTTGTAGATGTAACGAAAAGCGATGTCGTATACCTACACTGCTAAAAGTTATTTATATATACTAATTACGTTAGAAATGTTTAGCCGCCCAGAAAAAAACGGCTATAAAGGGGCGTCGGCCGACCGGCACAAAAAATTCGCCCAAAAATATGAGGAGGATTTTGAAAATCGCGTCCCCCGAAACTCACCCTTAAAAAGAGGGGGGGTTAGGGTTAAACCTCACCCCTTATCGGGGCCTTATTCGGTAAAATTTTGTTAGTTTTTGCGCGCAGATCGACGCTCAGATAACCGGGCAAGCTTTTAAAACCGGTGATTTTTCAAACGCAGATTTTCGATTTTTGCACGTTTCCAAAAAAAAATAACTCCTTCGTAACCGCCGGAGCTGGACGATCCCGATATGTCTTAAAATAATCTTAAAGAAAATATCTAAAATTGATAAAGCCACTTTTTTGAATTTTTGCCCCGTTTCCGAGATATGTTTTTTTAAAAACCAGGTAAAAAAAAAATTTTTCTTCTTTTAAGGAAGTATTTTTTTCTTTTCAAGTGGAAAAGCTGAAACCTTTAGGGATGGCAGAAGCCATAACTGGCTTTCATTGGGAATTTTTTCCAAATTTTTGGAACCACCCCTATGCGCCAATCAAGGCCACCAACCCACCAACCCAGGGGTGGTTTGGTTTTCTTCTTTTATGGACGTATTTTTTTCTTTTTAAGTCGAAAAGCTGAAACTTTCAGGGATGAAGGGAGCGATGACTGGCTTTCATTGAAAAATTTTTCAAAATTTTTGGAACCACCCCTACGCGCTATTTGAACCCTTTGGGTTCGTTTTTGTTCTTTTAGGGACGATTTTTTTTCTTTTAAGTCGGAAAACTGAAACTTTCAGAGATGGCAGAAGATATTTTGTCAAAATTTTTTGAAGTACCCCTACGCTCCATTTGCACCCCTGGGTTCGTTTTTCTTCTTTCAAGGACGGATTTTTTTCTTTTAAAGTCGAAAAAATGAAACTTTCAGGGATGGCAGAAGATATTTTTACAAAAATTTTGAAACTACCCCTACGCACCATTTGCACTCCCTGGGTTCGTTTTTCTTCTTTAAAGGACAAATTTCTTTCTTTTAAAGTCGAAAAGCTGAAACTTCCAGGGATCGCAGAAGATATTTTGTCAAAATTTTTTGAACTACCCCTACGTGCCATTTGCATCCCCTGGGTTCGTTTTCCTTCTTTTAGGACAATTTTTTTTCTTTTTAAGTCGGAAAGCTAAAATTTTCAGGGATCGCAGAGGATACAACTGGCTTTAAAAAAAATAATTAAAAATAAAAATAAAAAATAAAATATTTTAAATACAAAATAAAAATGAAACATAAAAAAAAAGTGTAAAATGAAAATGAAAAATAAAAAATTGAAAATTAAAACTTGAAAATGAAAAATGAAAAATAAAAAAATGAAAAATTGAAAATGAAAAATGAAAAATAAAAAACGAAAAATTAAAGTTAATTTAGAAGAAAATTATGTTTTTCATTGATAGCGCAGCGCATTTGAATCGTTTGATTTTGATGGGCCCCGCATGGACGACGGCGCAGCGCAGCGGAGCCGTCGTTCGTCACCAGTTACTTTTCTTACATTTTTACATTTCACATAAAGAACACAATTTCACATACTTCAAAATTTAGCCTACGAAAAACTAGTTTTATTCTAAATCTGTAGAAGGATGGTTAGCCTGTGCACATTGTTACAAGTAGGCCCACAATTAACCGTTGGAGTCCCAAGCAGCGCGATCGCACTGTTGAGATTTTGTGTCGAGAAATCTCACAAGGGGAGGATCAGATGTGTGACTCACCGATTTGATCCATCTTTGGCACACGTGTAGATCATGACTAGGGGTGTAATATGGCTCACTGTTCAGCCGTTTTCGAGAAAACAAGGTTTTTTTGCGTTAACAAAAATGCACCGAGCTTTTGGCGCATCGGTAAACCCTCCGATTCGTAGTCGGAAAGTCGAAGGATCGAACCCCATTGTTGAAGTTTGGGGAGTTCATTCATTCTATTTTTTATAGTTTTTATAAATCCATGTGTATTTTTTTTTTGACTTAGGCATGAGTCATAACATCGAATTATTATATGTATTTTGAATTTTTGGGATGAGTAAATGAACAAATGAATAAATGAATAATGTCAGACGTATACACAACAACCATGGACCTGACCGAATACTTCTCGATCCCGGAAAAATCTTTCAATCGGGCTGGGATTTGAATCCACACGGCACGCGGTGCCCTGTGTACCCACTACACCAACAGGCCGCCCCATGTGTATTTAAATATCTTAATTTTAGAATAAATTATATTAATTTCATTTTTAGGGGCAAAAGGATTCTCAAACAAATTAAACAGGAGATTGAAAAATCAATAATTGTATTTCCTATTTTTTTATAAATCCTTGTTGGGTATTATGTTCTATATGCTACTGTGCTTTTCGGGTGATGAAGGACTACACGAACTAGGATAATTAATTTAGAACAAAATGCTGGAAATAAAAATATTGATTTTTCAATTTCCTGTTTAATCGTTCTCCTAAAAATTAAATTAATATATTTTATTCTAAAATTGACATTTTTAAATACTCACGGATTTATAAAAAAGTATAAAAAAGAAAACTAGTAAGTACTTGGCCAAAAGGATTCGAACCATGAACCTTGCGATTACGAACCGGAGATCCTACCAATACGCCACGAGGTCGGCATTGTTTTGTTAACGTAAATGGTAGATAAACACACAGCAAATAAAAAACGGCTGAATAGTGCGCCCTATTACTATCACCACTCCTACACGTATGCCAAAGATGGATCAAATCGGTGAGTCACACATCTGGTCCTCCCGTTGTCAGTACATTTCGAACGGTATAGACAACTGACGGTTCAGTCATCTAACCTAACTTAAATTACTACAAGTACTATCGTACTGCTCGGGCCTCTTCGCAATCGATAAAGACAAGCGCTATTGCGCTGTTTGGCGTACCATGTTTTTCCCCTGGGACTCAAACTGTTACTATGCTGGTGAATAGTGACGATGATGACATAATTTACGTATTCAGATTCAGATTCATTTTTAAGATGAGGAAACTTATTTCAGTTTTTGTTTTTTATATGTAAATGTTCCCAATTAATGACATATCTGTAAGGTTTTCAATAAATAAATGCTCAAAGAGTTTTCATTTCATTATAAGTTGCTTCCGTCTTTTTAAATTTTAGAGCCATTTTAACGTTAAGTGATCCTTTCTGCCCCGGGTTCCCCTACATTCAAAAGAGAATTTATTTTCTTTTGTTATTTGTTTTAAAGAATTTATATTTTAAATTCTTTTGGGAATATTGTAACCGGCAATATGAACAAGAAATAAAATAATAGCTAAATTATTACTGAATTTCTAAAGCCTAACTTTTACGTGCTTAGTTATAATATATGTAAACGTATTGCTGATGAATAAAACAAAAAATCTAATAAGTACAGTAAGATGCAAATCCTGTGCCAGGATGAAAATATACAAAAGATCGTAAATGCTCACAACTATTAAACTAATTAAGATTTAATAAAAGAAAAAGATAATATTTAGCCATTGACTTCGTGATGTGCGTATAACTGAGCTTGGGAATGACCCCCGTATCTCTGAAGCGCCATTAATACTGCTCGCCATAAGGAATGGTCAGGCATTTGAGTCTATATAAAACCAACTAGCGTCTCCTCAAGGAAGCAATTTTGTTCTAACCCGCACATCTGTGCACGTACACGTAATTTGAAGAAATTACTGGCATCTCGATGTACATTACTGGTTTTTAAAGATATCTGCATTTTGCGTGTCGACGGGTGGTTATACTACTACACTAATTACTTGCAATATAGATTATCGTGCCAAATCCGAGCATCATTTTGGACTACAGAAACAACGAACTAACGTAACTATTCAAATTTATATTATAAAAATTTCATTATTAGAGTTTTGATATCCATCATTAACTTGAATTCATATTTTTTGTAAGACCGTAATAATTTTATAACATCGCAAATGAATTAATCAATTAAATGATTAAATTTATGAACTTAAATAAATGATTTTAGTCCTTTGCTGTATTTTTTTGTATAATTTAATGATCGTCATCGTATTAACCAGGAACATAGTTCCTTCAATTCATATGTTGTTGTATTGTGTCCAATACGTATGTTAATGTACTTAAGTTTATTTGACTAGTGTATATTATGAAATGTTTCTTTATTTTAAATATTTTTAATAAGAACAATGATGATATTCACGGTAAAAAATCTAGAATTGAAATACATTTTCAATCAACAATAGAAACACGTGTTCCTTTGATAATTTAATTATTCATTATTTAATCAAACGTAGAGTAGTTACAAAGTAGTCCAGATGTGCAGTAAAAAAGTGCATACACCGTACATTGGCAATAAACTTGATTTACGGCGACGTTACTACTGTCATTATCGGTAACATGTCGGATAAATGCATTATTTAATACCCCGTTTATTTATAATCCCAACAGAAAGTATATCACAAGTGACGCACACCCTGAACTAAATTGAAAAATATATTTAATAACAGAAACTTATTAAATACGGAAATTTCGTTGCAATTTTTTAATCGGGCTGATACATAAAACGGTGATTTATTTCTTATAAATATGTAATAAAACGAGCAGGTGTGTAAGCCGTGCTATAATAGGGTAATTTCCGTGCCGTGTTTTAATTCAACCGAATGCATTTTGTGTATGGTTCCGATTTTAATTCGTGCAAAAAGCCGGACAAGTACCGTTAATGATTGCGAAAACGGTTCGCCCGGCGCCTCCGCCATACGAAAACCGCGACTGATTGATTTTGATCCGAATTATGCGCATTTTAGTACTCGACAAACCACTTCACGTGGTTTTAATATGAATTTATTTTAAAATGGCATGTTTTTAAATAAGTTATCCCACACTATACCATTTATTATGCGAAGTAAATTAGAGGCACCTGTTCTCCATTTAATAGCGAACACGTTTCGCTAAAAGCAATGTTAATTTTAAATTGGATTTGGGCTGTATTTCTTTCCATAGTAATCACCTTCGCTACTGATGGCAATGTTCTTTTATTATGCAATTGTTTAGAATATAGTTCAATTGATTCTTCGTAACCAAACAAAAATGGTATGACTTAATAAAACACGTACGCGTAAGTGTAAGGCTTCAGATTGTTTTTATTGCTCTACGATTATTGTTTCACCACATCACCACGCAGTGGCTTCATCAGATAGATTAAATTTATATTTATATTTTACAAATATATACTCAAGGAAAGAAAATGAAACACTTGAAATTCGTGATATTTCGACCATTTTCAAACCGCCATAACACGGCCTATTTTCAATCGATTTTGATGAAAATTTAAGAGCGAAAAACTTTGAAGTGTCTTCTTTAAAGTCATGCATGCGAAATTAAGCGTAACCCCTTCCACCCCTCTAGCGCCCCTGTGAAATTTTTTTTTTTTTCTGGAAACCATGTCAAAATTTGACGATGTCTACGGAGTTGGAAAAATTTTCTGGGCTCGATCCACCATACAGGCATTAAAATTTGATCAATTCCCTATGCAGGACTCAAAGAACGAAGTTCCTACGAAGATTTGGCACCAATTATGGTTGTTTGAAAAAAGTGCATATTGAGGTTTTTCACACATAAATCAGTAACTTTTCAACCAAATTTGATGATTCCTTCGGGAAATAATCCAATTTTGGCTCTACTGTAAGGGAGTAAACTCAGGTTGGAATGATCACTTTTCGAACCCTTCAATCCCCGAACAAAAAAAAACGTTGGGCAAAAAACGCCCAAATTTGGCAACGTGTATCGAGTTGGAAAAAACGTGTCAACCCAATCCAACAAAAGGGCTTTGAAGTGTGTTCAATTACCTGCGCAGAACTCAAATAACGAAGTTCCTACGACGAGTTGGCACTAAGTTATGGGTGTGGTTTTTTGACTCATAAGTCCGAAGTTTTTCTACGAAATTGTTTTCGTTTTAACGAATGAAATTTTCTTTGCATGTTCTTTGAGGAATGCACGAAAATTCATTGTTTGCGCTAAATCATGAATATCGCATTTTGTACCTTACAACTCCATTAACAAAAAACCTTATTTTAGGTCAAAAAAGGCTCACTTTAACGATCTCTGCAGGGTCGGAAAAAAATGTGTTCCTAACTCACCATCATTCGTCCATTTTTCCATTCGTCCAATAAAAACAAACAAATTACACTGGCGGAAAAAAATGAAACACTTGAGATTTGTAAAAATTTAGGTCATTTTCAAATGGTCAGAAACCGAGTATTCTATCTAACCGATTTCGACGATCTTTTGAGAAATCAAAAGCAAAGAGAGGGCTCTAGGCCCCTCCAAAAAATAAAAAGACCACAAAATGCGCTTTTGTTAAACACCCATAACTTTGTGCCGAATCGCCGTAGGTACTTCGTTTTTGAGTAATGCACAGGTAATTGAACACATTTCAATGCCCTTTTGGTGAATGGAGTCGACACATTTTATCCAACTCGGTATACTTTGCCAAAGTTGGAAGTTTTTTTGCCCAAAAACGTGTTTTCTTTTGTTCGGGGGTTGAAGGGTTCGAAAAGGGATCATTTCAATCTGAGTTCACCCCCTTAAAGTAGGGCCAAAATGAGATTTTTTCCCGAAAGAATCATCAAATGTAGTTAAAAAGTCGCTGAGTTATGTGCTAAAAACCTCAAAATGCACTTTTTTCAAACACCCATAACTTGGTGCTAAATCGTCCTAGGAACTTCGTTCTTCGAGTCCTGCATAGGGAATTGATCAAATTTTATAGGCCTTTATGGTGAATCGACAAAATTGTTCCAACTCCATAGGCATCGTCAAAGTTGGACATGGTTTCCTGAAAACATTTTTTTTTACACAGGGGTGCTAGAGAGGGGCGGAAAGGGTTATGCTTAAGTTCGCATACGCCTAGTTACGGCGGTTTGGAAATGGTCGAAATTTCACGAATTTCAAGTGTTTCATTTTTTCCCACCAATGTAGATTCCATTGAGGAAGATCTTTCGAACGACATCCAACTTGATACCTTTCCGTTTGTAATTTTTGAGTTGACCCCCCGCCACTCATCAACAATGTTTAATTCAAAAAGCGTGCTCCCAAAAACAATGGGAAATGCCGATTTTTGCCTCTACCCAACCGTTTTGAAGGTAAGATAGATGCAGAATTTGTCTTCCAGAAAAAAATATTCACTGTACAGGGTGTTACAAATTCAATGCATTAGCATTGCTATCTCGGTATCTCCGACTACTTCCGGAGATATTCAATAAAAACCGAAAAAGTCGATTTTGGTTTGAATTTTTTTACGACTTATTACTGGTTATTTTGGAAAACTAAGAGATACTTTTTTAAGACACTTTTTTGAGTTCTTCCAAAAAATAATTTTATATTTCAAATACCCACATCAACTTTTTTTTTTAATACTAACGTAGATTTTTTATTTTATTTTTGAATAGCTTTTACCTCCCAAAACCAGGGTTCGGAAAATATCCGATATTTATATAAATATCAATATATCGGATATATATCAGATATATATCAACTTCTTCATATTTATTCGTGGTCATTAATATTAATGTTTATATGACTTATTAATTATATAATGCATATACTTTATTTATATTATATTTATTTATTGCAAACAAACACAGTTTATTACAATATAGTAAAAAAATAACAATAACAAATTATTAAAATATTTGACATCAAATTGAAAGTTTTTTGAAATAAGGACTTTTTTGCTCTTCACTATGTTTTCAGGAATAAATTGAAGGATTTTCAAAGTGAGGACCTTTTTTTTGTTTTTTTTTTTGCTTACACTTACTTTTTCATTTTTAACAGAGTCGTGAGTCACTTGAAAAATCGCCTCTTTCCTACAAAAAAAAGAGTCATTTTGCCCATCTCTAGTTTATATTAGAGCCAGTGGCGGCCCGTGGAACATGTTGATGGCAGAGTCACTTATACAATATACCCCTCCCCCACCCCTCATTTTTTGAAGAAAGACAGAACGATTTATCTTCCTAGTCCAAAGTAACTGAAGAAAAAGTGAATTAATTAAATATTCTTGCGGAGCTTGAAACTGCAGGTTGGGTGTGTCAAATATTGAAGTAGCTTATCAAAATTACATTTATTCTAAATGCATTTTGAAATTTTGAAGCTTAGTTCGGCCGAAATTATTTTTTTACGATTTTTATAGGCGCCGACAGCAATCTTTTCTTTGCTTTTCAACTTTTGAGGATTGCCATTTTGTTTCCAGCCACGATGTGTCAAATATTGAAGTAGATTATCAAAGTTAGGTTCATTCTGGATGCATTTTGAAATTTTGAAGTTTACTTTGGCCGAAATGAATTTTTACAATTTTTATAAGCGCAGACTGCAATTTTTTTCTTCAGTTTTTCAACTTTTGATGGTTGCCATTTTGTTTCCAGCCACGATGTGTCAAATATTAAAGTGGATTATTAAAGTTTGGTTCATTCTGGATGCATTCTGAAATTTTGAAGATTACTTTGATCGAAATGAATTTTTTACAATTTTTATAAGCGCAGACTGCAATTTTTTTTCTTTGTTTTTCAACTTTTGATGGTTGCCATTTTGTTTCTAGCCACGATGTGTCAAATATTAAAGTGGATTATCAAAGTTAGGTTCAGTCTGGATGCATTCTGAAATTTTTAAGATTACTTTAATCGAAATGAATTTTTTACAATTTTTATAAGCGCAGACTGCAATTTTTTTCTCTGTTTTTCAACTTTTGATGGTTGCCATTTTGTTTCTAGCCACGATGTGTCAAATATTAAAGTGGATTATCAAAGTTAGGTTCAGTCTGGATGCATTCTGAAATTTTGAAGGTTACTTTGGCCGAAATGAATTTTTACAATTTTTATACGCTTAGACTGCAATTTTTTCTCTGCTTTTCAACTTTTGAGGATTGCCATATTGTTTCCAGCCACGATGTGTCAAATATTGAAGTGAATTATCGAAGTTAGGTTCATTCTGGATGCATTCTGAAATTTTGAAGGTTACTTTGGCCGAAATAATTTTTTTACAATTTTTATAAGCGCAGACTGCAATTTTTTCTCTGCTTTTCAAATGTTGAGGATTGCCATTTTGTTTCCAGCCACGATGTGTCACATATAGAAGTGGATTGTCATAGTTAGATTCATTCTGGATGCATTTTGAAATTTTGAAGGTTACTTTGGCCGAAAAAGTGTTTTAAGAATTAATTTAAAAATTTTGAAACTACAGGTAGTACCATGACTCTTTGGCTCTGTATAACGAGCCGCCCCTAATTAGAGCACATGCTTACTATTCATATTGCTGCAACTGGAAAAATTTGAGAAACGGGGGAATTTTTTGGTATTGTGTGTTTCATAAATATCCATGATATATATCGTGATATATATCCGATGATATATATCGTCCGAACCCTGCCCAAAACTAATGATATATCACACTTATCACAAAATTGTTTGCTATAGGAGTTATTTGAAGGTTTTTTTAAAAATGGCTTCTTCAGGCGAAGAAATGGTATATTTGAAATACATTTTAAACAACAAATACACGTCAATAACATACACTGGCAAAGAAAGTAATACTGTTGGAAAATGTTAAGTAAACTATATATAAAAACGGCTTTCAAAACTAATAATTCAATAGGAAAAATAATAAAGAATAACAAAGACAAAACTAATAAAGCCCAAAATTGTGGAGTATATTTGTTAACTTGCAACGACCACCCGAAGACATATATAGGAC
The DNA here is from genome assembly GCA_910593695.2 of Ocypus olens. Lineage (NCBI taxonomy): Eukaryota > Metazoa > Arthropoda > Insecta > Coleoptera > Staphylinidae > Ocypus > Ocypus olens. Next base: position 18,977,688 of record OU343057.1, read on the forward strand.
AAACCGGAAGATCATTTAGTGAAAGCATTAAAGAACACTAAAGAAGCCACATAAACGGAAAAACCAACTCCACATATACCAACCACCTAATAGAAGAAAAACATCAGCTCGAGAACAATTTTAAAATATTGCATATGTAGGGAAAAGGACAAAAACTAAACTTATTGAAGAACATGGAAATTAACAAAAGAAAATGAACGGTAAATCTTCTTAACGACCAAACGGACTTTAATTTAAAATTACGCAAATACGATTGTACTATTTCTTCGACGAAAGAAGCCACAGTGTGGCGAAACAATTGTCGCGAACTCGGACAATAAATATTTGAAAGTATTATCGTGTATTATTTTCCAATATCAAAGTGAACAATTATTTTCCTAATAATGCAATTTTGCACACGTTGCAAAAACAGATTTACATCCACAAGGAAATTTTTAAATTATTGTTATTCACGGAAAAAAATATGTTAATTAGTTTATCCACTTTCAGGCTTGTATTAAACGCTTTTCAATTTTTTTTTCCACGGGGATCGACGACAATATTTATTTTGTGTTTTGTACAATTTCCGGCATTTTTCCTATTATTAAATCGGGTCTGCAGAGTAGTAGATTAGGAACAAGAGTGCAGAGGGTTTGTAGCGGGTTGGTTTTTATGCTAATGCAATTGAAAAGGATATTACCGAGGGACTTTTAGTAGAGGTTATAAATGTGCAGAGGTGGAAAAGAGACTAAAATATTTATTTGGAATTAGTGGCGTTTCAAGTGGCGCTGCGAGTGGTGTAAAGATTAACAGGATCAAGATTTATTTGACCGAAAGTATTTTAAAATGTATTACAGTACTATCGTATAAATGGAAGCGATAAAAAATGATGGTCCCCGATGCCCATATTTCTTCGGCGTTGTCCGTAAGCTGGTCCGATAAATGCGGCATCCTCGAATCTCGAGTCGCGATTCTTTATGGCGAGTTCTTCATGGTGCCCTGTATCAAATTATAACACTCTTAGCAATTTATGAGCGAACAATTACAATAGGGGCACAGTTGTATCCATTGTCATTGCCAAGATGATACCGCAGCAGCGCCGCCCCCGGAGCGCCGTTTCCGTTAGCGATAACCGTTTTATGTTTTTGACATAAAAGTAATAACCGACTAATCGCGATGAAACAATACAATTGTTATCGCACGTTTTGAATTGGAATAATCTAATACATCACAATCACAACATAATATGTCTTTCCCAGGCGGGTATGTTTTTGAATTTATAAATAATACCACATTTATGCCTCCGGTTTACAAGCGCACAAGCCCATGCATTTCCAAATAAAATCTGATTTTATTTGTGTAAAAAATTTTACGATAAATATTTCTTTGTTGCCCTATTTCTCACTAAAAGGTTATATATTACATACTGGTGGTGATCCACTTTCGGGGCGCATATTCAAGCGATAAAAGTTATTAAAATTTTATAGATACTTATAGATCTTTGGCAGTTCCTGCTCGCATTCCTCACCGGTATAAATTTATCTTGACGTTTAGTATTTTATTCGATCTACTTGAGCGTATACATACGACATTCCGATGACCTCTTCACATTTTTCGCTCATAAAATCATCTATCCAGTTCATAAATAAACTAATTTAACTTTTATATTCAAAAGGATTTCAGCCACACACGCTAATCCATTATACAAAAATATACATTGTGAATTTAAAACGTGTCTGCTTTTCTTTTAATGTCGTTTTTCTACGAGGATTAATAATAGTTATCATTATGGAATTAAACAATACAGTAAGCTTCACACTTTTAAATAAACCAACTTGCACTCGAATTTCCATGATGATTAACATAAATAATTAATAATTTTTATGTATTGTGTGGCCATAATAAATAGTGAGAATATTGAGCATTGTAGCGAGTTTGACTGCCCGATGGGCATAAAATGAAAATCGAATGAGGCGAACCCTGGAAATATTTAAAAGTGGAACCGGTCGGAAATCAGGATAATAATGACCGCATAACATTTTCCCCGATCATAAAATATTCCAATTCGGCGCGAAATTGCGGCCTGTACTCGGTCCGCGGAAAAAAAATAACGCGACGCCGAAAATCTCGATTTGCATTTTTTCGCGATTCCGATTTTTTTCAGCTTATAAGCAATAACACTTTTATGGCGTCATTAAAAGTCGCCACCGCTGCATGCATCAAACTGGACAAGAAATAATGATGAAGCTCGTAATTAAAATCTGCATTCGCAACGGAATATCATAGTAAGATAGACGGTGGCTCATTCCGTCTCCGACAAATATCACCATTTAACATTTATCCTAAGTTGGCCGCCCACTCGGTGCTAAAACATGATTAGGTCCTAGGAATTTATGTCGACGAACTTAGTATAATCCGCTGGGATGACACTCTCGAATGAATGTAATTAGATATCAAACTTCGAATGGAAAACTTCAATCCACGAAAAATTTACATTAATATATCATCTACTGACTTCTAAACAGTTCCCCAATATTGACTTTAACTGCACACATTTCAAATATGTCTTAAAATGCATTTAACTTTTCTACTATTCACGCGTGATAAGGCTTACGCTCAAGAAACTGAAATTCAAATTCAATTTACAAACTAATATAAATATGTAACTAATATATTTGCCAAGTAATTGTGCGATTGTTAGAGATCCAGGAGAATCATATTGCAAATCGGTTGTAATAAATAAAGGAATGACAAAGTGCACTTTCATTTAAAGTTCCTGAATAACAGCCAATTTTCCAAATCATCTGTAGTTCTCCAACCTGAACTGCTACCCGTAATTTCATTTTTATTAAAGAAATACCTAAAGAAAGATGCTTAAGCGGCATTCAGGTTAGAGAAACTTCCTATACTTTGTTTTTTTTTTCAAGTAAAAAAGACTACTAAGCATTGTTGCCACGATTCGAACTTAACGATTAGATCAGGCGCGTAATTCCACGAGTAAGTTTTAATAAAATTAAGTGTCGTTCGTTAAATAAAATATGAATCCCTTGATTGTACATACATAAATAATAATTTAGTTATGCGAACTACAACAGTCATTATCTAATGGTAATTCTAAGTAACGTAAGGTTTGGTTGCAATTAATGGCAATGCAAACAATTATCAATAATACTAGGGATAGAGAGATTTAATGTTAACTATCAACCAAACAGATTTACAGGGAAACGCAATAATTAGGTAATACGTATAAACAGCGGTAATGATAGCTCATATTATAGTAGTTATCCATCAATAATTTAATACAAAAATTTTATAGTTTACGGTCATTCTTAAAAAAGTATTCTTGGAGTGATGCGGCTGCCGTATTTTTCAAACTCCGGGCCGGGCCGGGCCGGGCTTTCGGATGGATAATTTAACCCGGGCCGGGCTTGGATAAATTTAATTTTATTATATTTTAGAAAGCAATAACTAAGTGAATTGAAAAAAAATGTTATCAACACGAATTCAATGTATTTTAAGGATTTTAAGGAATACATGGGTCCAGTAATTTTATTTATTTAATTCAACATTTTTCGGGGACGGGCCGGGCTGGGCCGGGCTTTGAATATTCAACATTTTCGTTTCATCGGGTCGGGTTTTTAATTTTCACTGTCGGGCCGGGCTTTCGAAAACCCGCTTCTGCAGGGCTCTGATGCGAAGTTTGTTTAGTTTATATCCGACATGTAAAAACTACACAAGACCTTGCAATTTAAAAAAGTAGTATTTATTATTTACTTCTATTATAAGATAGATATATTTCAACAACAAAAAACTTGACTAAATAAGTTAAATCTAAGTATGTCGCGCCGTAAAAATGATCCTGACTGTTTCTGTTAAGTTAATGGACAATTCTGACTCCTTTGGCGAAGAAGGCGTAAGAGTTATACAATGCCTTTTACTGTCCCTATTATTTGAGAGCCTACAAATAATGCAAATGATTATTATTTTTGTACAAAGAAAATATAGTACCTTCCATCTATCATCTATTCCCATGATATCTGTACCATCTAAATCCCAGACTTTTTCTTTGGATAGTCCGAAGGAAAAAGACGATTCTGAAAGTATCGTTCTTACTAGAACCTGCGCACAATCAGCCGATTTCATGTGATTCCAGCTTAACCAAATCACATCCACAACTCATCAATCAAAGCCTATTAAATGATCTTGTTCGTGATTGAGATCTCCCAAAATCTAAAGCCCAATTACTTGCGTACAGACTACAACAATGGAATGTCTTAGAAAGAGGTGTGAAGATATCTTTCTTTTTGTAGCCACCAATTTTGACCAAAATTTGGATATAAGGGTTTTCGCGGTCGCCGAACGTAAATTTATTATCAGATTAGTCAAATTTAAGATGGCGGACCAAAAAATGTTGTATTTATCAATTTGGAATGTGTCAACTTCACTCGCTTGGCGTAGTCGTAGACGCAAAAATTGTAGCACGTCGGACCGACCTGAAGCTGCAGAACCTGCATTATTCGCATACTGTCGTGAAGTTCATCATTGTAATTGCAATCAGCAATACCGGCCGCGATGTTTACCACTGACTTCCCAGAATGGACAACTTTTGGAACTATCTGCCAGAGCGTCGCGTTAAAACTTTCGTTACCATTTTGCGTAAACCCGCCTAGGCACCTTTCCAGCAAGTTATCCCGGCTCAGTTCTGTGTAGACAGGACGGAGAGCGTCGAAAATCTCCTTCTTCATCGCTGGCTTGTGTCGATATCCCTGAAGTACAACCGTCGCTTTCGCCTTCTGCCAGGAGCACCTGACGCTCTCTTAGCGTACCGAGACGTTTTTTTAGAATATCGTCTCGTTAACCGGTTTAAATGTTTCTGCGGACTTGGGATGAATGCTAAATTAAAGTACATATCCCAAGGAATATTTTAAGCCAAAAAACAAAAAATCGATTTTTTGAAAAGGTCAAGCTGGTGTCCCCATTTTCGGAAATTATTTTCAAAATTATTGTGTAATATCAGTGCATAAGCTGAACACAAACCAACACATATGATGATGATTCAAATAGACTATATCTTAATTAACAGAAGATGTGCAAATATGCAAAGACCTACCTAGGAGTTGGCATAGCATAATCCTGTGATATCCAAAGGAGAATGTTAAAAAAAAAACGTTTTTTACCTAACGCCGCAACGGGAAAAACCTATTTAATATGTATCCGTAACGCCTAGGGATTATGAAAACATAAGTTAGACCGCGGAAAAGTCTGGGGAAAACTTTTGAGGTTCTATCAAAGATCAAAAATTCAGGATGGATTATATAGATTTTCTCTGAAACTATCAATGATACAAAAAAATGTTTCAGATAAAAGTTGAACTGTTTGGAGGGGAACATACTGTGGTTACATAGTGACCTTGTTTTGACCTTGTGACATCTACGTAAGGTCAGACGAAATTCAAAGTGCGCGCTGTATCTCAAAAACTAATCCAGGAATGAACATGAAACTTTGAACATAAGTCTTATATGATAATTCTAAGAACAAAAAGCTATTGTTAAAATTTCGTACACCGGAAGTAGGTGTTTACCTGAACCGTTTTTTGTTACTTCACGACAATTCTTGAAATATGAAAAATATTACAAAAATATTTAAACAAATATCAAAGACAACAAAGAAATTAACATCTTTTGTTTGAAAATATTTTTCATTAAATTATTTTTTTTTTTAATTTTATTTTATTTTTGGGAAAAAATTAATTTTATGTTCAGACAAATGATCTACATTTATTTTTGTCTTTACTATCTGTTAAAAAAATTTCTAATATTTTTTATACTTAAAAAAATATCGTGAAGAAACAAAAAACGGTTGGATACGCAATTAGGATTGCGAAAACAATCAAAGCAAGCGATCCAGATGAAATTTATTCGAAAACAATAATATCATATTTGAACATTCAAATTCTACGTTTGGTCAGTGCTATTATACGGAGCTAAGACATGGACCTTTTTAATAAAGAAATTTAACTACTCCCAATAATTAAGAAAACGACAACTCCATATCTTACAAGGGAAGGATCAGATGTGTGACTCACCGATTTCATCCATCTTTGGCACACATGTGGGTCATAACTAGGAGTGTAACAGGTGCCCGTAATAGGGCGCACTATTCAGCCGTTTTCGAGAAAAAATGGTTTTTTAATTTGTTATTCATTCGTATGTTTATATACCTTTTGCGTTAACAAACATATACCGACCTTTTGGCGCATCGATAAAACCACCGATTCGTAGTCGGAAGGTCGAACCCCATTGTTGAAATTGGGTTCATTCATTTTCTTTTTATAGTTTTTATAAATCCATGTGTATTTAAATATCTTAATTTTAGAATCAATCAATTTTTTTCTCGAAAACGGCTGAATAGTGCGCCCTATTACTTACACCTGTTACACTCCTAGTCATGACCTACCCGTGTGCCAAAGATGGATGAAATCGGTGAGTCATACATCTGATCCTCTCCTTGTTAGACATATAATGTGGAACCCAAAATACAATAATGAAAGGCCGTATTGATGATACAATACAAATCAGTAAAATAGCATTTTCATTATGCAACTGGACTGGTATGGAGGTGGGAGAACTGTTTCACACGGCCGCCGTTAGAAAGAGTTTTGGTGAAGGGGTCGTGAATCTTCAGTAATGAAGATGCAGCAGGAGAAGAAGGATTTTTGTAGCGCTACAAATCCGAACTATTTTGAAAAAAGAGCTTGAAAACCGTCAACAATACATCAAAATACTACGAAAAATTGTTAAAAATTACTTTCTTCATATAGGGCTCCGAGTTGCAATATGTCACCAAAAATCATTTTATGTACTCCTATCTGGGTTTCTTCCTATCAAACTGGGAGAAGTTTCAGATGAACACTGGGAACGTTTCCATAAAGATTTAGTCCGATTGGAGAAAAGCTACAATGGCAAATGGAATGAGAAGATCTTGACGGATTGCTGTTGGATACTACAGAGGGAGACAGCTGAAGAATAATATAAAAGGAAAATAACTACTGACTGACCATAGATTTATCTTTTGTTCAAATTTAATTAAGCTTAAAAACAGCTACTTTAGGCTTCACCTAAAAGTGAAATAAAATAAATAATCGAACGATCAAAATTTTGGTCCTTAAACTTCAGCTTAAATCGTGCCTGATTCGGATTCGGACACGGCACACTAGAAAACATATGAATTTGGCAAAATTTCTCAATGGAGCTTCAAACTAGTTCTTTGGCAGAATCGTAGGCTATGACTACGCAAAGAAAATTGTCATACAAAGAGCAAATAAAGTTTACTTTTGAAACTCAAAGAAAGTTTAAACTTATTATTATATTTTTCTTTCATTACTCACAATTGATGCGGTATCCAAAAATCTTAACTCCCCATCCCGAATGGCAAAACGTGGAAAGGGTGGCTGCAAACAGCAACATTTTGTATAGTTACTAGACCTCTAAACATTATTTTTACGTATTTCTAAATAATTTTTACAATATATTGTTAACTAAACACATTTCCTTACAAAGAATTGACTTTTTCGCGCGAGCCAAAAATGTTTTCATTACTCAAAAAGACCTGCAAATTTCCTAAGAAATCACTTGACTCTGCGACTTATTTCTCAGGGTTGGCTTTTTGAGTCGGCTCACTCATAAGTTACCCATCTGTAAACTGCAGACTTAAACAAATGGCAACGTTTCTGGAATTTAATTTAATGGATAAAACACCGTGACTTTTTCAGTTCAGTTGAAAAATATGAATTTAAACCCAATGTCGCTACGTTTTGTAGAGACCAAGAATTGATAATGACAAGAGAAATGTCATAAAAATACATCCTTTAAAAACGAACTAAAGTTAGAAAGTAGCACCAAATATATTCATGGACTTTGCTGGCAGAATTGGGTTTAAGTGAAAGATCATCCAGGCAAGAAAACTCCGCCCTTCGTTTATTGAGTATTTGTTATTGTTAATTGTCTTTCCTAAAAAACAGAACAAAGACAAGGTAAATAAATAGATAGTATACGGTAATAAAAAAGAATCTGCAATTGCTATTTTCTAATAATACGGGGTCGCGCATAAGGGTTTGAAACGCTAATAACTTTTTGATTCTTAATATTTTTCTTCATTCCTTTTAGGAATTATGATGAAAAAAATTAAAACAGGTTGCACCGTCCTGCTGAAACTAAATGTCCTACAAATTATTACTATTCAATTCAGGTCACAACAATTCAGTTATTATTCGAAAATCAACACACAATTGTTGAAACGCAACGAAAATATCCTCAGAGTTACTCCATCGGCAGTAATGATTCGTTGCTTCGTTGCACTTTCTAACAACAAGGATCCGTGAGTGACCTTTGACGATCGGGAAGATCATCTTCAACCAGAATAGAAGACATTGGACTTGCGCAAGAGAGTATTGAAGAAGAGCCAGGAATGATGACTCGGTGACAATCTGCCCAGTTGAATATGCCACTGCAACGCATTTTAAAACATTACTTGCAAGATCCAATTAGTTACAAGAAATATAACCAGCAACGTGAAGGTTCTCTTTCAAGAGAGAAAAAAACTAAATTCCGGCGTCGGAAGCGGCGGCGGCTATGGTGACGTCGGAGGCTATGTTGACGTCGGCGGCGGCGTCGGTAATGTTGTGTGGTGACTGATTGCAGAACTTCGTGTCGACTGAGTTGTAACTGTTCCGATGATCTGAGTTAAATGTTCGTATCTCATCTGGTGTCAGTGGAGCACTCCAAGGGCTTTATAGTGGGTCCACTCTTCTCCGGGTTGCGGGTAGTGGTAGTGGTAGGGTGTGACGGGAACGTTGAGGTCGGGACTCGTGTTCGAACCGACAAATTGCACTTCCCAGAATAATTTGGGCTGAAGCCGATTTCGTCACGTACGCAGGCAGCGGTAGGCGGATCGACAGTCCATTGTGGTGTCCTGGCAGCTGCACACTTTCACTCATTTTTCTGCGAACACGGTCTTAGGGTTCTCCTCAACACGTCGGTGCACAGCGGGTAGAGGATCATCTTCATTGTGTTGTCACTGGCAGCTGTACTTCTTCAAAAATGATCTCGTTTGGAAATTTCAATAATGCGGAACTTATGCTAATTTTGAAAGGGTGTAATGGTTAGCTCATAAAATGCAAATTAAGATAATTACGCATTTGTTAAGACGCGTAGATAAACTAAGCGCCGATTACATGTTTACCTTCTGATTTTGTTCGATGAGACTTAGTTCCACCTCAACGATTTTGTCAACTAGCAGATTTGTACCCAAAATTCAATTAACGTCAATTGCATACCTTCACATGTACGGTTTAGTGTGGTAAACCCTCACAGAATATCATCGGACCTTACTACTTTGAAAATAACAATGGCAATGTATTTGTGGTAGATAGGGAAATATCGAAGATTTTGTATATCCTGCGATGAAGAAAAGACTCAATATGTGGTTTTAGCAAGAAGGAGCCACTTGTCGTACTGACAATGGAACTTTTTTTTGCGAGCGTATAATTTTGGGAGGATCAGCAATCAATTGGCCGGCACGAACTTTAGATTTGATGGTAAGGTGTATAAATAAGCCCCGTACAATCCAATAATTGAGAGATAATATTCATGCAGAAATTAGGGCACTGCAGCGGCAAACTTGAACGGCTGTTATCGTAGAAAGAATGCGCCTTTGTGAAGCCCAAAATGGCCGACATGAAAGGATGTAATTTTACACAAATAGTGTAAACAAATTTTCAGACTCTGTATTTTATTATTCAAAAAATTGTAATGTTGCCATCTTCTTACTTTCTACAATTTATTGATGATATGATTTTTAGTGCTACTTTTCATATTTATTGATTTTTTTTTCTCAAAAATCAAAAAGTTAAAGAGGAACATTTGTTAGCAAAAGATGTCCACTTTCTTATTGCCTTCAATATCTGTTAAAATGCATTTCAATTTTTAATTTTTAAAAAATTATCGAAATTATCGAAAAAAAAAACATAAAAACGGTGAGGGTAAACGCCATCTTCCGGAACACGAAAATTTATTAAAAGCGTCTCAGTTCTTCGGATTGTTAAATAAGGCTTATGTTGTGAGTTTTATTTAATTTATTCATTCAGGCTATTTTCGTCTTTATTGAATTTATTTCATGCTCCTGTGAGGTTGTCTCAAATTTATTTAAAACAAATTTAGTGGTTTTTGAGATACAACATACACACACACACATACACACACAAACCCAATATGTGGTTTCAGCAACATGGAGCAACTTTTCATGCGGCGGTACTGACAATGGAACTTTTTTTGGGGAGCGAATAATTTCAAGAGGATCTGTAATAAACACAAACACAAACACACACGCGCACACGCAGATACGAAATATTTTTTTCCAAAAATTGTCGAAATCTCTAGTATATTTCCCTTAAAGAAATTTGAAAAATTTTCATTATCACTTTCCCTTCGTAAACATTTCAATAAAAATATTTAATTATGAAAGGAGTTATCAACTTTCAAATCAGTCTGTGACTTTTGGGTAACGTGATCATACGTCTCGCTGTCCCCAGCGAGAGGAAAAATGTCCCGTTTTCGCAAACAGAACAAACCATAATTTAAATAATATAAATAAGTACAAGATTTTTACTATGACGATTGATTGTTTATTGAACAATCAACGTCACCTTGTGTGTGATGCAAAATTTACAAAATCCTTTTTTTTTAAGAAAAACTTCATTTCTTTTTACATTTCCGTGGTTGTAATATTGTTGAATTGAAAACGCTATCTAATGGCAGTTTTATGAAAAAAATAAATGGTCACGTTACGTACGAATGAATAATTTAAATCTATATTTTACTTTAGGAATTTAACATTCGGTTAAACTGTAATAATATACCTCGTCTAAAAGCAAAACGATTAGTGTTATATTCTAGATTAGTGTAATTGTGAGCAGTTATGAAAATATGACTTTATATACGAAACAGTAGTGTGAAAATTAAGGTAATTATTTACAAACGGCAGAAACAATATTTACCTTTGATATGGTTGAAACTATTAAGCTAATTCAGTAAAGTAATTACAGCAATATTGTTATTCCAGTGAATTAAATGTGAGTGCGAATTAGCGTCGGGGTTAAAAAGAGTAACGCGAGCTCAGAATCAAAGGGATCACGGTGTGTGCGGGAATTTTTCGGTGTCCTGCATAATTACATTCGGTGGAGTTTCCTGAGTATTTATATTAATTAGGGTGTCATCCCTTTCCGGTGCAATCCGAGCACGTGAGGTTAAACAGGGGTCTAAACGGCGCTTTACATATTTCTAATTGTGTTTTAAAAATCTTTTTATGCAATGCAAATTGCCATGTTTTAATTCGTGTTTCTTTTGCACCTAATTATATTTCGTTATCTTGGCGGAGCTTTGAAGTGGAGTCCTCGCCCGTGCCGCTTAATGCAGGGCTCAAATCCGCGGCATTTCTGCTTTTTTTCCTTCTTTTGGCCGCTATCTGTTATTCATAGCTCGTAACTCGTTACGGGCGCCGTTATTTTATTATTATAAATATAAAACGGAACGGGAACTAAATGAAACTAAACAACCGTTGCATTGTATGGAATTTTATGTTGCAATTAAAGCAACAGGGCTTGTAGTAGCTGCGGAAATATTGCAGGGTGCAAGGTGTTCCACTGTAGCTCACACGGTGCTAATTGTTATTAGTATTTCGGGCATCGTAATTCTACATTTAATTTTACAATGAAATAACAATTTCTTAGTGAGTGTAGCCTCTTTGGGAGAAGGGTGTATCTGTGTCATGCCGAGGGTGGATAAGGTTGAGGACGAGGATGAGGATGTGTGCGACAAACACGTGCCATGCGATTAAATGTATAAATTAAGTAATCGAGGCAACGGGATTATTGTTTCCTTGGCCGTTTCCGTTCTCCTCGTGAACGGACTTAATTATGAAACGCGCAGATACATAATTTAATGAAAGGTGGATCCTGGCGAGACTTTATCCTTTATCTATTTAATTAAACGGCTTATTTTTCTCCTTTGTTGCTCGCCGACATCCTACTGGTGTGGTCTTATCCAGGCTGTCCCTCCCTGAGAAAGGAACAGTATTGTTTCGGTCCGGGATATTAGATAGGAGCCGTATTTAGTCCGGAGTGGCGGCGTCGGTGTTGTTTAGTAAAAATAAAGGGAGGATTCGTATCGGAAGTCGCCAGTTTAGGAATTGATGGAATAGAAAGTCAGCCAAGCATGTAGTTTGGGTTTCCTGGGTGTATTGAGAGTGTTTACATCGACGAAGAAGAACCGGTCCGGCAAAGATGCGGCTTGAGCAACGTAGGCCAATATGGTTCTAACTAGAAACTCGTGGACGCGGAAACAACCTTAATGATTTCCCCCCGAGACGTATAAAGTCCTAGGTTTCCAGGTTGTTGCTGAAACAACAGAATAACCCTATTCTCATTGTACGCAATTACCGGCTCTGGAAAAATGAAAAATCTTTTGGCTCCTTTTTAACTCGTTACAATCACCGCCACTCTATTGTTCGATCACTTCTTTGTAATAATGCCACCTCACCGCACTTACCCCTTTCCTTGAATTAACCTCCTAATTAAAATAACAAAAACATATTTCCCCCAAGCGCCTCTTCCTATTATACAACACTTCCTCTCTCTTTACCCGAACTTATGCTACAAAATTGTACTCACTCTCCCTAACGCACTCAAATATCATTAAACTAAGTATGGCACACCATTACAACACCCAACACGTATAACAATTTAAATGAATATGTCTTTCTTTTCATTACTGAAATAGCGCATTAAATTTTGTTTTCATTCTAAATCGAGTTGATATTACTCATTAAAAATAGAATATTATTATACACTGATAGAAAAAAATGAAACGCTTGAAATTCGTGAAATTTCGATCATTTTCAAACCGCCATGACTCGACATATTTTCAATCGATTGCGATGAATCTTTGAGGGCGAAAAACTGTGAAGTGTCTTCTTTAAAGTCATGCATGCAAACTTAAGCGTTACCCCTTCCGCCCCCTCTAGCGCCCCTGTGAAAAAAAATGTGTTTTCAAAAAACCATGTCCAATTTTTTTTTCGACTCAATCCACCATAAAGGCATTAAAATTCGATCAATTCTCTATGCAGGACTCAAGGAACGAAGTTCCTACGACGATTTGGCACCAAGTTGTGAGTGTTTGAAAAAAGTGCATTTTGAGGTTTTTCGCACGTAACTCAGTGACTTTTCAACCAAATTGGATGATTCTTTTGAAAAATATCCCATTTTGTCTACTTTATGGGGGGTAAACTTAGATTGGAATGATCCCTTCTTAAACCCTTCAACCCGCGAACAAGAAGAACACGTTTTTGGGCAAAAAAACGTCCAACTTGTACCGAGTTGGAAAACATGTGTCGACTCGATCCACCAAAAGGGCATTGAAATGTGTTCAATTATGGGTGAAAAAAAGTGAATTTTGTGATTTTTCGACTCATAAGTTTTTCAAGGAAATTGTTTTCATTTCACGAATGAAATTTTTTTCGCATGTTCTTTGAGGTATACCCGAAAATTCATTGTTTGCGCGAAATCAAGAATATCGCATTTTATACCTTAGAATTCCATTAACAAAAAACTTTATTTTAGGTCAGAAAAGGCTCACTTTAACGATCTCTGTAGAGTCAGAAAAAAATGTGGCCCTAACTCACCACCATTCGTTCATTAAAAACAAACAAATTACACTGACGGAAAAAAATTAAACATCCGAGATTTGTAAAAATGTAGGCAATTTTCAAATGGCCATAACTTGGCTTCTATCCAAGCCATTTCGACGATCATTTGAGAAATCAAATGCAAAATGTGTCCTCTTTGAGAGGGTTTATCCCCCACTCAAAGAGAGGGCTCTACCCTCCAAACCAAAAAATAAAAAAAAACACAAAATGCCCTTTTTTCAAACACCCATAACTTCGTTTTTTGAGTCTTGTACAGGTAATGGAACACATTTCAATGCCTTTTTGGTGGAGTCGACACATTTTTTCCAACTCGGTACACGTTGCCAAAGTTGGACGTTTTTTTTTTGCCCAAAAAAACGTGTTTTTTTTTGTTCGGGGGTTGAAGGGTTTGAAAAGGGATCATTCCAATCTGAGTTTACCCCCTTATAGTAGAGCCAAAATGGGATTTTTTTTCCAAAATAATCATCAAATTTGGTTGAAAAGTTGCTGAGTTATGTGCAAAAAAACTCAAAATGCATTTTTTCAAACACCCATAACTTGATGTCAATAACTTCGTTATATGAGTCCTGCATAGAGAATTGATCAAATTTTAATGGTGGATCTAGTCGACAAAATTTTTCCAACTCCGTACATATCGTCAAAGTTGGACATGGTTTCCTGAAAATAATTTTTTTTTCCACAGGGATGCTAGAGGGGGGGGAAGAGGTTACGCTTAAATTCGCATACATGACTTTAAAGAAGACACTTTAAAGTTTTTTGCCCTCAAAGATTCATCAAAATCGATTGAAAATACGCCGAGTTATGGCGGTTTGAAAATGGTCGAAATTTCATGTTTTTTTTTCCTTCAGTATAGATATAATTTCCACCAAATAACAACTCAGTTTAGATTCTGAATGTTTAAAATTCTCTAACGTCAAAACTATTCGAGAATTTTAAACATTCAGAATTTAAATGGAGTAGAATTAATATCTATATTATATTACCTTTCATTATCCTTCATAAAATACGTAAATATAAAAACAATTAATTACTTCAACTAGTAAATTAATTAAATGCATTATTTAAAGCATGCACATTTCGTAGCTTTAAATTTTATACAATTTGATATTTAATTCATATTAACTAGTTAAATGTTTTATTATTGTTAAATGATAATTGTGTATTATAAACAACATGTGTGATATTACAATTTTTGATATATACTCGATTAATTCCTGCAGTGATAGTATTGGTTAAATTCTATTTACTTTGAGTTCATGATTCGTTTTTGTGCATACAGATAAAATAATGGAAAACATAACTCTAATGAAAATCGACTTTAATCAAGAATAATAGCATTAAGTGAATGATGGAATTGAGCATAACAACAGCTTCGTAATTAATTCAAATTAACCCCGGCGTGTAGACCGCTGAATGGGGTTGAAAGAACTACGTAAAATAACAATAATATTACCAGATAAGTTTACATTGTAACTGAATATCGGAAACTTCTTATTTTGTAAGGGCCTGTTTGTTTATAATAAAATCAATTTTTTGTTTTTCAACACGAGTGGCGTGGGTGGAGAGGATTAATTCTAGCTAACACTTTTACCAGTCTAGTATTATTTTAGCGAATCAGATTTTAACACCAATTAGCGGTGTTTTATTTACTTTCAATCGGCCCCAACACGACCGGTACAGTAATGAAAAAGCGTATTAACACGTTGCATCCCAAGCTTATTTTACATGACTGCGTTACATATTATGGTTAAATATTAATTACAACAGACAAGTTAAAATGTGTAATCATGTTTGATGCATTTATCGTGTGGTGGTCACCGGTGACCCTCGCGGCGGTTATGTTATGTTTTTTTATTGTCATCAGGAATAACAAAGCTATTCCTAAAAGGTAAACAAAAACAGGGTACATTGCTATTTGAAAATAAATTTTAAACAATAAAATCATAAGTAGATGCATTTTTAAATGTCAAACAACTTTTATATAGATCATTTTTAGATTCGGTTTATAATAAAAAATATATATGTGCGATACTTCAAAACAATTTTATACCGTTCTATATTGCATTAATTTCTTTCTACACCATTTTAGTGACGATGATGATATTGAAAAAATTAAAAGCAAGATTTTATGTTTTTAGTAATCTCGGTTTCTACGGTCACCGGTGACCCCATGGCAATCAACATGTTTAACGATGTTACTTGCGAAAACAATTTAATTCGACAGTAAAATCACTTTCGATGTCGCCATGTCTGCAACTCCCTTCGAACTTTAGAAACTCGGGAAATTTGAACAAGATTATTAGTTATTGAAGCAATATACACCCCGAAGAAATTCTGTGTTAATCGATGTTGCAATTAACTATCAGCATCAGGTCTACCGAAATCGGTATTTAATATTTGGATTGTTAAGTTTCGCAATTCTCAATTAGCTCTGCTAATAAATAGTTCAGATTAAAAATCTGAATAAAGTTTTAATAGAAACAAATATTATAACAATTTATCTGGTTATGATTTTATTCTACGTAGTTATGGAGTTAAAACTATAAAATCGCTCTTAAATTTTACACGACTATTTCATTTGGGATGATAGAAATGTGGTTAGTTAAGGAAAAGGCTATGATTTATATTTGATTACGAGTTTCCTTTATCCAAGTTTTAATAGCATTTACGGTGTCGGGCCGGCGGAGAGATCGTAAAGTTCCGTGATATAAATAATAGTTTGGGAAATTTTAAATTGTATTTAATTATTTGTTTTTTACTCTACTTTAATAAGTTTAACTTGTTCACAGCGTCGTGGTAACATCAGGAAGTTCTGATGGAGTTAAAATTGTGAATAATCGTCGAAGGGAACCGCTAATTCTGCCCACGATCAAAATGAAAGTAATTAAGATTTAATTAATTACGATAATTAGAATAAATGTATATCATCTGACTTAATTTCTTATTTTAACAAAGTAAAAGGAATGGTTTTTAGAACTAGTACATTTGCAAAATAATTCTTTATAAAAAAGCTGCAATTCTACAGTTGAATAGTAGATTCATTAGAGAATAAATAAAACGCATTTAACTATCATAGTTACTTACCTGGGCGGTCCGTTGGTGTAGTGGGTACAGGCGAGCGCTTGTGCCGGTTGCACCGCGTGCCGTGTGGGTTCGAATCCCAACCCGGCCGAAATATTTTTCGGGGATCGAGAAGTATTCGGTCGGGTCCATTTAATCATTTAATTTATAACTAAAAATACATATATAAAAATTGATGATGGCTAATGGTCATTGCACCAAGGCCAGGCATAACGCCGAAAACAAAAAAAAAGTTTGTTACCTACAATAAATAATTATTATTCAAAGTTTATTGGTGTATTTAATAATTAATTAATAATATGGATATACACTAAATTCATATAAGTTCATGATAAGTAGTAAAATCGTTAATCAATAGAACGTGAAGAAAGAATAAATGTATCATTAATGTGCCTCCGGTAAAAACGAATAACAGTATATCAGAGAATAAGTAATGCTTGATAAGAAATATGATCGATAATGTATGCGAACTAATGGAATGATATTTAATAAAATTCGCTTTGTTGGTATGAGAGACATCACATTTGTAAATAAAGTGAATTTTATTAATGTTTCTTTTACTAGAGAATTAATAATAAATACCAGGTATTTTAGTATTCAGACCATCCGAGCCAATCATTTTTTTTTAATATTAAATAACTTTCTTCGATCTATTGGTATAAAACGTATATTTGTGATATTTTAATTTTATCCATTTTTGACTTTCTCGAAGTAAGAAAAAGTAAAATATTCATTTTGAGATCCTCTAAGATCATTCGGATGTTTTTGAAAAATATTTGCAAGTGTGAAACTTGAATCTTGAGCTTTATTGTAAAATTTGAAAAACTGAAAAGCTTTAATCGGTATTTCCAAACAAAATATTAAATACCGTAAATATTACAAAATATATTATATAAGTGTTGAAGACATCAAAAAACAATACACATCTTTTGTTAACAAAATTATTTCCTACTACTCCTAATTTTCGAGAAGGAATAAAAAAACTTTTTTCATTTATATTTATAAAAGATATTAGAAACGCCAAAGTGGCGAAATCTATTGCCTGTAAGTTGTACTGAACCCAATCCGAGTGGCCTAAATTCCAACAGATATGGGAATGCCAACGGCAGCAACTAACTACCCTGATGAGACCTGAAAGGTCGAAACTGTTCTGTAGGTGTTCTGATGGGGAAACAACATTTAATGTTTGATATTAGTCACATTAAATTAATACAAACAGAAATTGCAGAGAATGCCGAAATAAACACCGATGTGAAGATAGTCACGGATTTTTCAGCCACGGACTTCCCGGCACTTCCACCACCGATTAAAAATTTCTTCAATATTAATGATTTATGAACACATTTCAATGCCCTTTTGGTGGATCGAGTCGACACATTTTATCCAACTCGGTACACGTTGCCAAAGTTGGACGTTTTTTTGCCCAAAAACGTGTTTTTTTGTCCGGGGGTTGAAGGGTTCGAAAAGGGATCATTCCAATCTGAGTTTACTCCCTTAAAGTAGAGCCAAAATAAAATCACATTTCCCGAAAGAATCATCCAATTTGGTTAAAAAGTCACTGAGTTATGTGCGAAAAACCTCAAAATGCACTTTCTTTCAAACACCCATAACTTGGTGCCAAATCGTCGTAGGAACTGTTCTTTGAGTCCTGCATAGGGAATTGATCAAATTTTAATGCCTTTATGGTGGATCGAGTCGACAAAATTCAACAAAAATTTATCAAAAATGACTTATGGCTGCTACTGACGTCTAATAATTTACTTTGACAATTACCAATCTTTTGTTTTCTCATGGCACACTTGGGAACGGAAAACGTTTCCCGACATTTGCGATGAAATTCCTTTTTTCTCCGAAATTTTGTTATGCAATGTGTAATTTTTTTTACACCAATGAAAAATTTAGAGTTTTGGCTATACAGCGCCGTAATTTTTTTAGGGGGGTGCTATTTGAAATTTTCGGAAAAAATGACAACATGCGAAGATCAATCAAAAATTATTTTCTTTCCATAAATTACCCGAAAAAAAATTATGTGAAGGTATACGAGGTCTTAACCTGTACCTCAATTCAAAATTTAGGCGCCGGCGTCAATTAGTTTCTCTACAAAAAAATCTCAAAAATGGGGCGCAATTTTGAAAGAAGGGGTTATAACAGCGAAACCGCTAAAGTGAAGGGTATAACATGTTAGATAAAAAAATAAGTACTCATCGAGCACTTTCCAAATCTGCAATAAAAAATAGGGCATTCCATTTAAGAAAACATAAGTTCGGTACGCCACTGGAGTACGGCACGCCACTGATGATTAGAAATATTTTTGAAACATAGCGACGGTAACTGTGCACCACTTTGTTCTTAGATTTTTGTCGATAGCTTTTATCGTAAAGGAGCTATGGTCCGAGGCGTCTTAAGTGCCACACCCGGTATAGATATAGAGTTATTCAGATACAAGTTATCTCAACGTACTAACACCTAAGCTAACAAGGAAGCATCTCGTACTTACTCTGATTTCTGAATCAAACTTCGGTTTTTATTTTCAGCTCTAGTAATAAAGTATCTATGCCTCGGGAAAAAATCCTCGAACACAACCACTATTTAGATTTTCTTATGGACAGGATACAATAGCGGCGACCGCTTCAGGCACTTTTCCCGAAAAAGACCCTTTTTGGGTAAAAATGTTCCATATAAAAGTTGTTTTGTTTTAAGTGGCGTATTACAAGGTAACCTTGAATACCATTGTAAGGGTCACGTAAAAACTACTTTGAAATTTCTACACGGAAATCTCTATTATCTACTGGATATTCTTATTTTAATAGCTTGGTACTGTTATTAGGAGAAAAACTAAATATGTCAAGATGAATATTTCAGTTTTTTTTTAATATGCCGGGAATATATGTGAGATAAACTCATTAAACATATACAGGGCGTCAATTTGAAAACTTTCAATGCGAATATCTGTGAAAATAAAAGAGTTAAAAAAGCGCAATTTCGTACAAATGTTATACAGATAGGGGGAACTAGAACCACCATATTTTGGTTATAGGGTGAGTGACCCCTTGGGCCCCATTCACCCTAACCCCAAAATTTTAAATGGCATCACCCCTTTTGTGATCCCTTAAATTAAACGTTTTTTCGAGTAGTATTCACCAGTACAAGATTTTTTTTTTAAATTTAATACAGGGCCGAACAAAAAAGTATAATTAAAATAAAATAAATTCTATGAATTGCTATTTTATTTAATTGGATTCTTATAATTCATTCCATTTTGGGCTACAAAAAAGGATAATAAAATTTTTTGCTCCAAATACTCGAAGCAGTGGGTCAGGTTTCAACAAATAACAATTAGCTATTTCAGTCAGGTGTCTAAATCACAATTCTTTCAGCCATACTGTAAACCATGTCTAATACCGGATAAAAAAAGAAAATAGTGAATTCGTCTTAAATTATTTCACTTCGATCGTTTTTGAATTTGACGTACAATCTAACACACCTGACTGCAATAGGTGATTGTTATTTGTTGAAACCTGACCCTCTGATTCGAGTATTTGGAGCAAAAAAATTTATTATCCTTTTTTGTAGCCCAAAATGGAATGAATTATAAGAATCCAATTAAATAAAATAGCAATTCATAGAATTTATTTTATTTTAATTATACTTTTTTGTTCGGCCCTGTATTAAATTTAAAAAAAAATCTAGTACTGGTGAATAGTACTCGAAAAAACGGTTAATTTAAGAGATCACAAAAGGGGTGACGCCATTTAAAATTTTGGGGTTAGGGTGAATGGGGCCCAAGGAGTCACTCACCCCATAACCAAAATATGGTGGTTCTAGTTCCCCCTACCTGTATAACATTTGTACCAAATTGCGCTTTTCTAACTCTTTTATTTTCACAGATATTCGCATTGAAAGTTTTCAAATTGACACCCTGTATGTACGATGGGCCCTTAACCCCGGTGCTGCTCTCTGCACTCATTGTCAGCTCATCATGTCGCCTAACCCACAATACCCATAATTTTTTTTGTTTAGCATAGAAAGTACTACCAGAAACCGAACTAAAATCAAGTCGCCAAAGTTATCGTAATCTTGCCCAAGCCTTTATTTTATATTTTTCAAATACCATTGGTGACTTGATTTGACAAAAAATGGTATTTATTTATTTATTTTATTTATACAAACACACACATTCACTAATTTCCTCCGCTCTGCCCTTAAAACTCATTAGGATATATTTTGTGGTACATCCAATGTGTCGACAGAATTTCAATAAATATGTCATATTCTATTTCAATTTTGAAAACGAACTTTTAATTATTTTTTTTTGTGTTAAGGTCAAAATCTACAGAAAACATAAGAGTAAAGAAAATCTAAGGTCATACAGATAGAAACTGTAAAGTGCGCTAAATATTTGGGAATAGTTATAGATGAACATCTTCAATGGAACGATCACATTGAATGTACCTGCTCGAAAATTAATAAATCATACTATTTAATTTCAAGAATTAAGAGTCAGTTTCATCAAGATTAAATCATAAATATCTATTATGCGCTAGTCTATTCACAACTTTCTTACAATATTTGCGTTTGGGGTCGATCCACCGAATTAAATAGATTATTTATATTGCAAAAAAGAATTATTCGCTTAATTTTCAACTTAAAATACACATAAACTTGCAAACCGACATTTATTCAGCACAAAATATTAACCCTCCCGTGTATCTATATATTAAATATTTTAAATTATATTCATCGCAATAAATTATTATTTCAAAAACATCGAGACATCCACAATTACACAACCCGCAACAAGGAAAAAATAGTATCATTCAAACATAAATTTTTTTTAAATTCTCCACAACAATCTGGGATTGATCTTTATAAAAAACTCCCTCAATCTTGGTCAACACTTTCTAATAGTAGTTTTAAGTCTACATTGAAATCATTTTTACAACAACATGCATTTTATAGCATAGTAAATTTAAAAAATCATGCATTCTCTTAGAAGCATCCATTTGAGTTCACTTTAAATTAAACAGATGTTACATTAGTAGTCTGATTATTTTTATGTTATATTTTTATGTATACATACTTTATTGTATTTTATTTATTTTATCATATATGTCTATTTATATATTAATTGTATTGACTTGTCTAATATTGTTAACCAGCAATGAAAAAGACCAATAAACTCTAATATCTAATATCTAATATCTAATACAGAAAAAAATAAAAACCGAGTTTGATTCCGAAATCAGAGTAACAGTTGGGGATGTTCTTTTGTAAGCCTACATTATTTTAGAGATTACCATATAATTTGAAGATGGTTAAAAATTTCAAAGGGAGATCTGATAAAGTGGGCGTTCGTTCTAAAAAGGTTGAGGAACACTGGTTTAAAGTAATGAAGTCGATCCTCTGAAGTAACAAATTCACTTATACGCACACAGTAGACAGACATGCATAAATATACAAACAAGCACGATAGAATAATCTCGTAATCGATAGCCAGTAAGGTCAAGCCACAGGTATTAGTAAGGGTACACTAATGGTATTATATGTAGATATATATCTGTAGAAAATATCTGAATGTGGTATTTTGGAAGTACAGATATAATGGTAAGTGCGTTGATTTGAATTTTAAAATCCAAAGTTTTGAGCAGTGATTGAATGCAAGCAGCAACATGGGCGGGAAAGTTTTTCCCGGTATGTAAAAATGGCAACTTTCATGCGTTTACCATATTTTAATATTGGAGTCGTTAAACGGAGTGGTAATCCCGTTATAAAAACGGAGATTATAAGTAGCGTTATGAATGGGAAAATAAAAGTGTTTCTATTACTTAAGGGCAACATTTTGTTAGGGAAGTGGGTAGCGATTCCTTGGGACGTGGTCTCTAATAAATTTTATTTGCAAGCGGCGGCATTTATATCTCTTTGTCCCACAAACTCGGCTCCTGCGCCATTATATTCTGTCGAACATAAATTGTTTTATTCCAAAGGATGACCATTAGGCTTTTCATGCGCCACCTTTTTTCCCGCATAAAAATAAAATTATAATAACAGGCGTAAATTATGTTTTCCGGCGTCGCAAATGAAATGCGCCAACTGTCGCCATTTAATGTACCATTGGTGAAATAGTTTAAGGGCCGGCCGGTAGGTTTCTACGCGATATAACAAAAATTGCGACATGGCCGAGACCTTATTTTTAGGAAAATTTGTAGTATGAAAACCTATAAATTCGGCCGGATCAGTGTTACATCGTAACGTTTTTCAACTTTTATGAGCAGGGTTAAAAATTCGTGCCGCTTGCAGAAAAGTTTTAAAGCCCCTGATACAGCATATGTATATAAGATAGAAAAAGATATTTCCATAAATCATTTCGAAATATATACAGCATTCGATACCGCACGAATACATGCACATGCCTGCGGAGGGAGAGAAATAGTACAAAATGTGCGTTTATTAAGTACCATCGCCATTCCGCTGTTCCGCTACTCGCTATTCGCCATTCGCTATTCCGCGTCGTGTCGTTATGCTGTACTTGGCGCATGCAGTTCTGGACTGAATAAAAAAACTGCAATTTACTGTTTGACGCCATCGATTTTATTGTTCAATAATAATAAGTTCTAGCTGTATTACTCTCTAGTGTATTTTATTGTGTCTATCGGGGCTTTCCATTAAATTACGTGTACAGTGCGGCGTGGCGCAGAACCATTTTTTAAGCTCTATTCATCCTAATTAATCTTGTTAAAATGGTTTAATAAATATTAAGTGATACGAGCCGCGCTTTAATTTTGTTTGAAATTGTCTATACCCGTTATAATGCCATAATGAACCCGCACACGTTCCAACACCATGCGTGCAGGGTCCTTTCAGTTTCCCGAGGAAATTATGATGAAGATAAATTCGCGTAATAAGGATTTGTGTTTGTGCTTTGAAAAGCCTTCAGAAAAGGTATTCTCTGTCCGGAATATATGGATGGTTCTGTAGTTGTATGGGTTGTACGAAGATGTTCAATAGCCAAGATTTAATGGCGAAACGACGGCCGGAGCGTGTAATATGATTACGCACCGCGTAATAAGCTCGGTTAAAAAACATTCATTTGCAATGAAGTTGTCGCCGTCCCCGTAAAACCCACCCCCCATTACGTAGCAGCGTGTAATGTAGAGTGCAATGTTAGCATGAAATGTAGGAAGGTAAAAGCGGTCTCCGTGCATATCTCGCTGGCAGCGGGCAATGTTTGCGCGCGAATAAACACTGTTTAGGTTTGTGAGAGCCCTCAAGAATCTCAAGTGTGCTTGCTCTTGTAGCGTCGCGGCGGCGGCGGCTGCGGAGGCGGCAAAGGTCCGCTTTCCAGATTAGTGATATCTTGACGTCCTTTACCCACGTCTGAACGACTTCTGCAGGGGAAGAGCACTCATAAATAAGCATACTATAATTGCCTATAGAAATTAGCAAAAGCGGGATTAGCAATTCAGCATCCTTTGAATTAGGCAATTATTGTGATTTATTTTATAAACTTTACCCTTAAAGTACGCACGAACAAAAGTTGTTTATATAAATATATAAACATTTATATATGTATACATATATTCTTCGCGAGTAGAACCAAGTTTCAACTTTTTATTATCTAGTTTTAATACCCTCTAGTATAAAATATGATAATTGAGAAAATTATAACCCCGCGTTTCCCGTGGAAACGACGCGTTTACAGAAGCCCTCCGTCATCTGCACTCAGCATATAACATCTATTTGCATGGGTCTCAGTAGAACCTGTAACTATAGCCCGTTATAAATTGCAACTTTTAACTGCACCACTAATTACTGAAAATTTCAAAAATAAACGACCCGTACGCTCCCAGAAAGGAAATAAAATTTATTTGCAATTTAAATGGCAATCACACTCCGAATACTACTTACTCCCCTTGTAACTGCGACAATAAAAATCATGCCGGGGATGCTCATTACTGGGGTAACAATAAAATACTAACAAGTTGCATACACCGCCAAATCATTACTGCTTTTCCGCTAAAAGAAAACATATTTCTACGTAATTCCACTTCAGCATCCCATAAACATCCCCCCGCCCGGACACCGCCGACGTATCAAAACACACTATTTTTTATCAGCGCGGAAAAACTCAACCGACTCTTTGTTTCTTTTCACCTCCGACGCCCTTTCAAAACTTTTTTATGTTCTAACTTTTTTAAAATGGGAACCGCTCGAATAAGTCTCTACACGGAAACCTTTCAACGCCATAAATTTAAACAATAATAATTATTATTAATCTCACAAATCACTTACAAAGTATAAAGAAAAAACATTATTCATGCCATAAAATAAAGGAACATAAAAACAATTAATGTTACTATGCTTAACAATATTATGATAAATGATATTTTTTAAATCAATTTTTTTAATCAATAAAAATAAGGATCCATGACCATTTCTATACGTGACCAATCTTCTTTGTTGTAATAATTAGTATTGTTAAAAATTATTCGATTATGAAAATCAATTGCTTTCTGCGTGTATGGCTGTAACTAACGCAAATAAATGGCGAAAAGAACCAGCCATCTTCTGGCGGCTAATAGTTAAGTTTCCCTGAAGTATGACATATAATAGCCCTCAAGAGATTTTTGTTACAGGTTAGTATAATTTCAAGAATTTATTTTTCTTTCACAACTTGTTTTTTACTGGGCCAATAAATTAAATGAATACATTCCTTCTACGAAAGAATAATGGTTGGTAGAAGCTAAAAATTAATATTGATTGGAATATAACCATAATATTCCATAACTATTGCAAACTCAGTCATTGTGACCACAACACACAATTTATAATTAATTAGATTGCTTGCATTACTCCGACAGTTATTAATTGAACAACTAATTTCAAAACGTGCCTAATACTAACTAAAAATTTGTTTCTCTTTAGGTTGCTCTTACAAGCACACTTGATCATAAATATGAAACATTTAAGAAGGCCAGAATAGTTTAAATTTTGGCAGCTACAAGTAATTCACCTATCATGTTTTTCGATTTCGCTAAGCACTGGTCTAGTGGGTAGAGGTCCGGCCTCTGGACCCCGTTGGTGTGGGTTCGAGTCCCGTCCGGACGGTCACTTTTTCAACACGAAAAATGGCTGTACGGGTCCCTGGGTGTCTAGTGTTTGTCCCCATTTCATTTAAATATGAATATTATTACTATAAATTGGTTGTGGCTGAATGCCCTAGCTGGCTAAGCCAAGTCCCCATCATCCTCGATTCCCTAACCCGAACTCCTGTCAAATTATCTTTCCTTTAAAAAAAAAAAATACGTTTTTTAGTTAGATTTTGCATATTATTGGACGATTGTACCAGGATGGCCCATCTATCGGTTGCTTTTTGAACTATCGATTATTTCGGCTTTGACAGCTCGAATGACTTTGCCAATGTGTCAAATATTTAGTAAAAGGTTTGCGGTTTACGAAATGGTTAAGTTTACGCTCCAAGAAAATTGGGAAATATTGAAAACTTACTTCCAAAATGGTGAGTCTTCAACCGAAACTGTAAGAAAAATGCGCACAAAATTCGGGAAAAATAAAGCGCCTTCGAAACAGTTTGTGCATAAATTTGTGAAGCGTGTGCATGAAAGTGTCTCGTTAACGGACAAAGCAACGCGTTCCCGTGTTCGTCCAGTGCGCTCAATCGAAAATATTGCTGCTGTTGCCGAAAGTGTGAGTGACAATCCATCAACATCAACTCGACACTGCTCGCAGGAATTGAACATTTCTCGCACGTCCCTTCAAAGAATTTGGACGAAAGACCTCGGTTTGAAGCCGTACAAAATTCAATTGGTTCAAGAGCTGAAGCCGCACGACCATCCGATGCGATTTCGGTTCGCCCAATGGGCCGAAGAACGCTTGGTGGAAGATGCGCATTTTTATCGAAAAATCATCTTTTCAGATGAAGCTCATTTCCACCTCGGTGGTTATGACAATAAAGAAAACTGCCGCATTTGGGGCTCAGTAAATCCACACGTAATCATGGAAAAGTCACTGCACCCACAACGAGTGACTGTTTGGTGCGGTATGTGGTCCGGCGGCATCATCGAAAACGAAACAGCAGCCGCCGTAACCGTCAATGGTGAGCGCTATCGCGGCATGTTGGAAATTTTTTTCTTTCCTTGAATGTAAGAGGAAGACATCGGCGGCATTTGGTTCCAGCAGGACGGCGCCACGTGCCACACATCCAACTTACAGTCGAACTTTTGTGCGGTACGTTCGAAAATCGCAGAATTAGCCGAAACGGCGATGTCAACGCAGCTGCGATTTGACCCCGTTGGACTATTTTTTGTGGGGAGCCGTCAAGGATAAGTGCTACGCCAACCATCCAGAGACGATTGACGACCTAAAGCACGAGATTAAAGTCGCCATTGCAGCCTTTGAGGGCCACACCATCGAAAATGTCATGAAAAATTGGGTCGACAGAATGGGCTACTGCAAAGCCAGTCGGAGCAGCCATATGAATGAAGTGGTCTTCCACTATTAAACCGCAATGTTGGGGCTATTCAATAAAAAAATAATAATTGAAAAATATCCACCCGTCTTTTTTTTAGCAATTTTAAGATGCAACTTTTTCGTGGGACACTCTATATAATACGTATAAAAGCATATTGTTCTCATGTGCATGCAGAAGTTTTATTTTTAATCTTTTCTTCCTCTTCGGTTGGTTCCACAACCTGGTGGAGGGGGGGGGGGGGGGGGTGTTTGGTTCATTTGGCTCGAACTTAATTCTGTTTCAGGGAATACGCCTCTGTATTTCTTCTTATGTCCTATAGTTCTTTTTCATTTCTCCACTATCTTTCATTGTTCCCTGTTTTGAACTTTTTTCTCTCCAATTTTTAACCCCTACATATTTTTAGATTCTATTTTGCTTCGTCTGCCTACCTTGACCTTGGTCTTCCTCTTCTTCTGTTTTCTCTTGGTTTCCATACCATCAGTCTTCTTACTATTGTTTTTTTGTCTTTCCTCTTTACACATCCAAACCATTCTATTTTATTTTCTCTTTATTATGTCTCTTCCTCCATTCTGTTCAAGTTTTTCTGTTCATTAGAATCTAGGTATCGTTATCATTACTCTTCTTTTCAAAGACTCTGGGATCTTTCTCATTTTTTTCCCATGCTTCTTGTTTCCAGTGTGTGTATTACTGTTTGGTACAGTTTGTTACCGTAGTTTCTTATTTATTACGCATGTTTTGTATCCTGACTTTTATTTCGTTATTGTAGTTGGATGTCCTCATTTTTGTCCCTGTAATTAAAGCTGTTTACTTGCTCTATTGTTTCCGTTCGCGTCTTCCTTTCTTCTATTTTCATTTATTTTGTCTTTGCTTAGTTTATGTGTATTCCTGCCTCTTTTGCTGTTTCTAAAGTCTCTCAGAGCCTTTTCTGGTCCAATTTTCGTTTTACTTGTGATCACGATATCATCTGCGTATGCCAGTATTTGTATCGTCTTTATGTTGTAGTTTTTCATGTACTTTCCAGTACTATGTTGAACAGCGTTGTTGACACCTGTCTTATACCTGAGTTGATATTGAGATTTTCTGATTTTCCTTACTACAGCGTCTGATCCTTCCATTGTCATTCTCGGTAAATTGATAAATTGTTTTTTAAGACACTTCGTGTTTCACTGTGTCAAGAGGAACTTTAAAGTCTATGCAGAGTATGTGTGCTTCTATTCCTGCTTCGTAATAATTTTCGAGAATTTAGTTTGAAGATGGAGTCTATTGTAGATTGTTCAGGTCTAAACCTATTTTGGTTAGTCTCGTATCTCTCCTTTAGTGTATGGTTTCAGCTTATTGTGGGGCTGAGTAGTTTAGTATCATGATTCCACTGTAATTTTTGGGATTTTCTTTTTCTCTTTTTTTCTGTTTTGCAGTTCATTCTTCATATTTTGGTTATGAGCTCATATATGTGTTGGTGTAGTACGTTTCCTCCGTTTATTACGATTTCTCCTGTTGCCTCATCCTCTCTTGGTGATTTTAATTTTCTAGGTTTTGCATAACCTCCGTAAATTCTGCGAAAGTTGGCTCGCTTTTTTCTCTTCCTTGTACTGTATATTTATCTTGCTCTCGTGCGCCCTGCATTTTCATATTTAGTAATATCTGGAAGTGCTCTTTTGATATTTTGGTTTATTTTTGTGTAGTTAAGTTCTGTTATTCCAGCCCTCTTTATTTAAGCCTGTTGTTTTTCTTTTGTTGCCTTACCTTCTTAAAGAGTTTTTTCGCGCTATTATGTCTGTTGTGTCTTTCTAGTTCTTCTAGTTCTACTTCCATACATTCTTTTTTCGTCTTTATTACTTTTATCAAATAATAATGCAATAAGTGTGGTTGTCTCAAGTTAATTTATCGTTCCTTTTCTCTTTATTTCCATTTCTTTCCTTCGTCGTATGCAGTTTGCCTGGTCCTCTAGGCACTTTCCTGTCGTCAACCATATTAATATTGCTTTGTTTTTGTCCTGGATATTGTCTTTGCATTATTCCTTGAACCACCCTCTTTTTGTTTCTTTTTTTCCTATTGCTTGTTATTAGTGTTCTTAGTTTTACACATTCTTCAATCATGTTTTCTGATTTTGTGGCCTGTAAAGATTCTTCATCTAGATGCTCTAGTACTTTTATACGGTGTTTTTTCCGTTTTAGTTTTTCTGTTTTCCAAATTTTCATGTTGCTGTTGTGTGTTTAGGTCTTATTTTCACTGATACTAGCTAGAGTGCACGTTTGCTCTCCTTTGAGATTACATCTTGTATTTTTGTTATCAACACGTGGTCAATTAAGTTTTTGTGGGTTCCTCTTACAAGGGAACATAGGGAACCTGTAAATTCAATAAAATCTGAAACATTGTGTGGAAGTAAAGTAATTCATTCTTAGCACAAAACCATTTTCTGTTGCTGCGGAATTCCAGTCTGAGAGGGTGAACCCACTCCGCAAAGAAGAAGCACAGTTTTTTGTGTAGCAAATTTCTCCTAAAGTACAAGTCATAAAAAAATGGTTCATTTAAAAGTTGGGGGCCGCGGTGGCCCAGTGAGTAGAGCTCCTGCTTACGGGCCTCGTGGTCGTGGGTTCGAATCCCATCCGCGTGGTCACTTTTTCGGAACGAAAAATGGCTGTGGGGATGTTTAGTGTATGTCCCTTGCTTTTTTCGCAAAATCTGAATATGCAGTAGCAGAGAGAATAAAATCCTCTATAACTTTTATATGAACCATTTTTTATATGTTTTGTAATTTAGAAGAAATTTTCTAAAAAAACTTTCATTTTTCTTTGAAGAGTGGTTTCACCACCTCAGGCTGGAATTCCACAGAAACAGAAAATGGTTTTGTACTACAGATGAACTACTTTACATAAACACAATGTTTCAGATTTTTTTGAATTTACGGGTTCCCTATGTTTCCTTGTTAGATGCTTACATACTACTTTGTGCTCCTTCTTATGCTTGATTTGTGTGCTGCTTATAACTATGTTCATTGCTTCCGCGTAATTACATAGTTTATGCCCTTATTTTGTGGACCGTTCCTTTTCCTGCTACTCCTTCTATGTATTCTCGCCTGAGCATTTGTGCGTCTAAATCCCCAAGTGTTATTTGCATGCCGTGTTTTGGGACTGTTTCGCTTGCTTCCTGTAGTTTTCCGTAGAATAGTTCTTTTTCTTTTTGTTTCGCTTCTTCTGTTCTTCTGGAAGCGCATTTATAATTGTTACGTTATTTAGTTTGCCTTTAATCCCGATCCTTGATCTATGTTTACTATGCTTTTGTCTACTATGAAACCTGTGCCATTTCTTCCTCTCTTTTCCTCTCCACAGAAATGTGTGAGATAACCTATCTTTTGTACCCCTCATCCTTCCCATCTTGTTTCTTGTAATGCTATTATTTTTCTATTTTGTTTGTCACACCTTTAACTTTCCCAATCTTCATCATTGTTCCTTTTTCATTATTTGTCTTTCCTTCTTCTTTTGTTTTTATTTTTATGTTGCCTGATTCATCATAGTTGGATCTTGCTTTTTTGTCTCCTATAAAACCTGTGCCATTTCTTCCACTCTTCTCCTCTCCATAGAAATGTATATGATATCCTATATTTTGAAATCTCTTCCTTCCCATCTTATTTTTTGTAATGCTATTATTTTCATTTTGTATTTTTCCATTTTGTTTGCCACTTTCTTTTGCTTTCCCAATCTTAATCATTGTTCGTTTTTATTGTTTGCCGCTTCTTTCTTCTTTTGTTTATACTTATATTTTACTTGTCCTGTTTCATCATTGTTGGATCTTGTTTTTTTTCTGTCATTTATGCTATAAGGCTGTAGGTCGATTTGTCGCAGACATTTATTATTAGTTTTTATTGCTTTCTGGCATTGTCTCGTCTTTTGCTATTTCTCTAATCTTATTCTGTATCATCATTTTCTCTTTTGTTAAGTCGTTATCTATTATTATCCTTGTTTCTTCTAGCTTTTTCTGTTTTAATCATGATGATGGTTACGACCGTTACTACGTGGTAATTCATTATAGAAACACTGAATAAACCACTTACTATGTTTTTTACTACAATTTATTTAAATTGTGGTAAAGTGTTTTATTCAGTATTTCTTTTTCTGTTTTTCTTAGTGATCTGCTTTTCTTCAGATGTCTCTATTTTGAGTATTATCGCTTTTCTTCCTTCGTTCTTTTCTACTGTATGTTTAGATTCTTAAGTTCTTTTCTAGGAATTCTTCCACTTCCTTTTTGATTCTTATTTTTGGGATAGTATTTCTTTTCCTTTGATTCCTCGCCCTTTTTTAAATCTTCAATTTGTCCTATGCGTTTTACCAGTTGTTGCTTCTGTTTTCCATTCTTCTTGTTTCCTCCCCATTTCATCATGTATTTTCTTGATTTCGTTCTTGCTTTCCTTTAAACCTTCGCCACTCATGTCACTCCTCATCCCTCGTACTTCTTTCAGGGCTGTTTTATGTTGGTTTTGTTCGTGTTCTTGTTTGCTGAACTTGGTTGTGATGTTTTCCTGGTTCTTGTTTTCCGTCCTCTTTCTTTTTTCAGTTCTGTTATTCCCTTTGTCCTTGTATCTGTTTTTTCCTCTTACTGCTTTATTTTTGCACAATGTGGGAACGTTGACGTTTTTATTATTATTTCTCGTTTTTTTAGGATATGACTAATAGCGGACTAGTATTTAGGCCTGATGCAATCTGCGCTCAATTTTAACCTTTGAAACGATTCTTTTTTGTTTTTGTTTTATTGTCGTAGGCGATTAGCCGTTCGGCCACTAACGGCATTCAAGGTAAATTAGATAACGCCTCCAAGATTCAAGAATAAATTAGATAAATTCCAAATTAAAAGAAGAAATGGAAAATGTCAGACGAACACTGTTGTGGTCTGACATTTGATGACCACATAACCGACGTTTCATGACCACGTATCGAGCGGATATTTCTCGGCCAGAAAAATGCGCGGCAACGAATCAAACCCATTCGACTGGTGATGCAGCAGGCAGATGCTCGCGCTCTGCCCACTACACCACCGAGCCGCCCAAAACGATTCTTATTCGAACAAATCTTGTCAGAGAAATTTCCTTTCAAAACAATAAGCCTTAGAAGAAATAGCTTATTTACGATAATTTTCGCTATTTCAAAAATGTGTACTTCAAAATTCAACATAGGGCACTTTCGGTAATCCTGAATTCAGCAAGATAATCAAAGATAAATAAACAATATAATTATTTATTATCTATATAATTTTGGTGAACTCAATTAGGTGCTGTGAGCCTTATAAATAAGTTGGATAGCATCACAAACTTGAATCTGATGATCCAAGGTAAAGTTCTGATTTTCCTCCTGTATGAGTTGTATCCATAGATCTCTATAGATAACACACTGTGATCCATTTACTATGGTTTCTAATCAGTGACGGTTCGCGGGGTTTTTTCTGGTACGGCCGAGGAACAAGAGGTGGTAATACAGATGGGTAGGGTCAGTTGCAGAGACGGCTGGCTGCGTGATCTGTATTACCACCTCTTGTTCCTCAGCCGTACCAGAAAAAAATCCGCGAACCGTCACTGTTTCTAATTTATTGTTTAATCCTTTAACAAGCAACATTTTTTTTAAGAATTGATGTTGCTATTTGCAGCATATATACGGGTGTAACTACGTTTGGTTTACAGGAGATAGTTATGTTAATTATTTCGTATACACGCTTTTCTTTTTTTCATCGTACCGTCTTACGGATCATGTTTTTAAATGGAGCGTTTTACCTTGCTTAAAATTAATAGATTTAGTATGATCGTAATAATAGTTCTCTGAAGTATCTGGCACAGATGATCCAGTGATATAATTAATCGTTTCTGGAATAAGTATGTGGAGTTATCCCCAGTTCCATTGTCTGGTTTTGCTTCCTATTTTAAACTGAATTGAAGGTTTTTGTAATTTATTGGATTTAAAAAAAAACTTATTACAATAAATATTATATAACTCAAGAAGACAAAATATCATGACTCAAGTTTAAATTTGTTACCGTTATTTTCAAGTTGAAACTGAAAGACGTCGAAACTA
This sequence comes from Ocypus olens, assembly GCA_910593695.2. NCBI lineage: Eukaryota > Metazoa > Arthropoda > Insecta > Coleoptera > Staphylinidae > Ocypus > Ocypus olens. Next base: position 19,011,048 of record OU343057.1, read on the forward strand.
GGGAGATTTATGAAATGGGTTTCCTGCAATATATTAAGTATTCGACACAAAGGTTCATGATCGAAACAGTTAATTTTACAATTCGGTTTACTGATTAAATAAGCACAACGTATTATATCTTATTTACTAATTGTGTACATTTACGAACAGGTTCAGTATTCCATATATTCAAGCTAAGAGTTTAGTTTTTTCACAGATTATATTCCTGATTAATTGACACTAACAGTATTTTTATTTGGTCTACATCAGTATGGGATATTCTTGGTATAAATTAGATACAACACATATTTATGTTTAAATAAATTGCGAAACTGATTAAGTGGATTCCACTGTATTTACATTTCAGTTTGCTTGGAATCACGTAATAATAGCGGATATATTATTCCATGATAACAATAAAATAAGTACAGTTGTTCGCTATGTCAGTATCTTTGTCCCCCCAGTGTGCTCAAACCGCGGTGTTTAGTTGCGGTCAGCGTGGTAGCAGGCAGTTGAAGCCGGGGCGAAAATTAAAACTGCGCCACCAGATTGGGGAAACCCTGATTATCCGACTATACTCAGGGGTAAACTGGAAATGATAACAAAATGGAAAGGAAATAAACACAACTCATAAAAAATGTTAAGGTTTAACATAATGTAATGTAAAAATAACAAGAAGAAAATTGACTTGATGTATTTCGTAGTGGAGCAATTAAAAAGTGTGGCGTAGGTAAACGGCAAATAAAAAAGTAATTTAAAATTATGGGAGTTTTTGGATGATCAAAGCGTAAAGCAATGTAAATTAGCAAGTGGCCGTGTTGTTTTTGCCATGTTCGCTGGTCGCAGAGGATGTTTTATGTAATATTTCGTGAAATATGGTTTGCTTGGGGGCGCGGAGTGGATGAAGCAAGGCAGATTTTGGGGGGTTATAAAAGGAAGCGAGGACGAGGATCAAGTGTACCCCTTGGCGGTGGTTCGTTGCGTTGGTCATGGCGGTCGCAGAAACGTGGCGAAGAGGGCGCGAAAGGAGCGCGAACTTCTCGCAATAATGATACTTCGGATTATATGTAAATGGAGACGATGAATTAACAGTGTAGTACGCGGTCGTCCCGACGCTCGAGGATCTAACAAGACGCCGTCTTGCCCCGTTACTTACGCCATAATGTTGGGTCACAGTCTGTGAAAAATAACGCGGCCGTTTGCAACACAGAAGGTTGGGATTAAGACACTTGATATTAATTTCCCCAGTGTACAATATATTTTATTAGTTGTTTCTCTCTCCAGAGTCGCACTTTCTTGCAACCTTAATGCAGTTAAGTACGGAATGCATAAATATTTAAGCTCTGCATAAAATGAGTATTCAACGCGGCAACTTTTGATAGCACACCCATAAAAAGTTTTCAGAAAAAAAACGGCCCATTCCAAAAGTTTAATCTTTCATTATTATAGCGCGTGTTTTGTCAATTCTTTCCGTTGTCTTAAAACTTTTATCACACTCACCCACCAAACTTAAACTATTAATAAATTTTAGATAAGTAATATTACATTAAAACCACGCCCCGAACCATCCACCCTTTCCTGGTCGGGGCGGCTCTCTGTATTCGGCCCCGCAGATAAATCACCGGAACAACCTAAGGAAAGCGCCGAAAAATCCACCGACCGACACATAATAACCCAAAAAAGGAGGAAATACAGCTCGACGACGTTGGGGAGTTCCGGGCCATATTTAAATAAACATACCGCCGAACTAAGCGAAATTAATTATATAAATTCGTAACTAGGCTAGGAGAAAAACTATTGAATTATGCGAAAACAAAGGCGACGACGGCTTCGCTTAACCTTTCCACCCAAGGAAAGCGAAAAATGCGCAAAAGGAACTTAAATCCGAAAATTGGTTTTAATAAATTATTCCATTGCCCGATCTAAAAGTATATGCAATTATGCACGCGCACTTTTTCACAACCTCGAAACAGAGAAAACCACACATGAGGAAAATTCATTTGTCTCTGCAATTGTTTAATTGAAATTTTAACACCTTTCTCTGTGCATTTTCAAATGTTGTTTTATTATTTTGAGCTGCACAAACGGGTATTATTTTAATTAACTGGTTTCAATTTAAAGATACAATTTATACAAAAACGCCCGATTAAACAATAATCAACTAATGTGGGCCGTTCTCTACGCGCGTTATATTTTACGTCCAGACGAACACCCACCCCATGCCTACAATATTTTAATAAAGCATACTTACATTAGCTCCAGTTGTTCCGATTTATCGTAATATTAATTAAATTCGGGGGACAATTCTGCGGTTCATTTCTGATATATTAAACGTCCGCGCTAAAACACAGCAATGCGCAGGATATTACTCGATATAAACGCTAGTAATAGTGGCTATTGTATTTCTCATGTGAATGTTGGATTTTGTTGCTTGAGACAATCGTAAACAATTTAAAACTCAATAATAGTGTCTAAGGCAAAATGTTAAAAAGTAAATATTTAGATTTAGACATATAGAGAATGAAAAATCATTAACATTATGTAACGTAGTGTCACAAATCCTCGGAATCCCGACATTCATTTCTTCTCAATGATAGAGACTTTGCGCTTATCGCATGAGCTGCTAAAAGAGTGAACTTTATTTTATACGCAAGATTTGTTCAAAATTATGCCCGGCGGAACTAACTAAAGTTGAATATTATTTATCGACTAACGCACCCTAAAAAAAGTTTATTTATTTATTAGTGGCATCCATTTAACTACAGTATACAAATAATAGTACACTCTGATTATTCATGGATCTAAAAGGAGCTCTTTCACAATTTCTTGAATTGAATTAAATCAAAACCTACTTATCTAACTCATTAATAAAAAAAATTATAATCATAGAAATGGTTGTGACCATTACACGTGACTATCTACAATTAAATTAAATTGACAAAATCGTTTGATTTGTGAATTTACTGATAATTGTAATAATCATGTAAAACAAACATATTCTTAAAATGTATTCATGAAGCATGATATTTATATCCACCAAAAATATACGGTTATCACACCGTAAAAACATAGCCATTCGAACAGGCTCTTAAAAAGCTAGGTGTATACTTATCTACACTGCAAAAAATGGAATGTCTGTAGGTGTATAAATTAATGATAATTATTTAAAGTTATTTTATTACGAATAGAACGGGAATTAATGCCATAACTAATTCAGCGATTAACGGTTATAGTTTAGACATATCATAAATCGTCTTTCTCTATCTCTCGATCCCTCATTACTGCGGATCGTGATTTTCAGATACAATTTACGGATGTGTATTCGACTATTGGGGGGCAAATCCCTGAGAGTTGATTATAAATAGTGATGGGAATAATCGAGATACGATAATCGAATTAGCCGATTATTAAAATAACTCGATATAATCGATTATTACATGTAAGTACATCAATAGTTTTAATATGCTGAACATAAATGGGTACACTTATAAATAGAACAGCATGATTCTAAAACTGAATAAATTTAAAATATCATTCATTCAATTAAAGATCATTATAAACAATACAATAATTCAACCTGTTCGTGACTCTGCAAAAGTAAATCTTACTAAGACTATAAACAAATAACTTATTGTAACAACTGCTTCCCTGGCTAGTGCCACATCGGATATTTAATGATACAAAAGAAATTTGCATGTTATTACTAGTACTACTAGATAATAATAGGGATGCTACGTCAACTTAGCACCCCACCTTTTCAAAACCCTGTAACTATTTCCTGGATAAGGTGCTAGCTCTAATTATTGTAGTGCTAGCTGGTGTTAGGTAAGAAATGTGTGATGCAATACTTTTTTTTATAAAATAAACAACATGGGGTGTTGACCGGCCCCTAAAGGAAACAATCGACGTGAAATCGTTCCAGCCCGAGTCCTGTAAACTTGCATCACACCTCTTTATGATCGCCGTTTATTTAACTGTCCGCGGTAAATTTTAAACTAAAATCGGATTTTAACTGTTTTAAAATACAATAATTTCAGTAGTACCCTGGCAAACTTTACCACTTAATTGCTGTGCAATTACAACTATCTTCGTGGAATATCAATATAAATAAGCATTTATGGGTTCTATTTTTTTAAATTCAATATTGCGTTATATATATTTAAGTGAAAATAAGGTTTATTAACTTCACAACAAGCTGCATCATATTTTACCATCAGTTGGTTTCAGAAACGGAAATTTCCCATGGTAATTTAGCCAGAAAAAGTTGTAGCATCAAAATAGGACATATGTAACATTTTTCACTATCAACGTCGGACAATTACTCTCCAGCGAGTATTAGGTCACGTGATCCACTGCATGTAGTCTCCTGCAATATGTCTTTACACAGTGTAATTAATTAATAATAATACCCTGTTTAGTATCATGGACAGTGATAGCGTTGACGCAGTAACTCTCGCGAAAAAGAAACACGGCTGGAAAATTGAAAATGTTAAAGCACGAAAGCAAATATTGTAAGTAACTTAATGTGGCTTCTCTTATACTGCTTGAATAACCATATTTTTGTCCGCAAGTTTCTTAGTGGTTTGCTTGTTTTAGGTATTCTGCAAAAACTGAACCGGTTTTTCCACAGAGTTCTCACGGAAAGACCTACCAAAGCCGCCTTCTAATTATGGAAGAAAAGTTAAAAAGTTTCATTTTACGCCATCCCTGAGAAAGCGAAGCAAGATGCTTTCCTATTAAAGCATGTGACACCTATTCCTCCGCAACGTGTGAGGTCTCTTCCAGAGGTAGGTAACTCACAAACGAGCCGACTCAAAGAGGCAACTCCTCGAAGTGCGTCGCGGAGGCATGTGAGTGCAGCTCAATTTGAGTCACGAAGTTTTTGAAAAGTGAGTTTTCTTTTTTGCTCGACAAAGGGTCCCCCCGGATAAGATAGGTGAAATGCCCCCAGATTCGGAATTCCTAATTAACCAAATAATGTTGTATCTTGAGGTAATAATTATTGGCCGACATGGTTTATATGCTCCCCACCCCTCCCCTCGCCCCCCTGGGTCAAAGAGGATTATTAATTTTTTATCTGACCATGTGTTTAATTCAAAATTCTAAAAAAAATCATCAAGGTAGGTTACCAAGAGACCTATCAATAGAATTTTTTTCAAAGTCATTCAAGCACATTTGGTTTCTCAAAAAAAATAAAAAAACAAATTTTTCATTTTTTGAGGAAAAAATCGTTGAGGTGCACGCCGTGTTTTTTTTACTATTTTATAAAAGTCGATTAATTTTACCTCTGACAGGAACTTTTAACACATTTCGAGTGGTGCGTCATCTCTAAAAATCTAATTTTCCTCTTTTTTTTCGATTTTTTCAATTTTACATGTAAGGGTTGAGGTTTAGCCAAAAAACTAATTAAAACTTTTTTGTAGCATTTTGTAAGACAAAAATTTTGGTTTTTTCATTTTTTTCTATCTCTAATAGTAAAAAAGTTATAACTAATTTAATTTTTTTTCCTACTTGATTTTTCAATTTTTGTCGATATTTACCAATTATAAGCGCACAGGTGGATATTTAGCAGAAACACTTAACAGACATGTTTTGTAGCATTTTTCAAGCCGAAAATTTTAGTTTTATATGTTTAACCTTAATACAAAAAAATATGTGTAGATCTATTTATAAGTTTCTAAAAACTACATAGTTACTAAGGTAGAAAAATGTTTCTCTTCATTTGTGATTATAGTAAAGTGAATAATAATATATAATATATATGTAATCTACATTTTTTATCAACAAAAATTGAAAAATCAAGTAGGAAAAAAAAAATTAAATTGGTTTTTTACTATTAAAGATAGAAAAAAATAAACAAACCAAAATTTTTGTATTGCAAAATGCTACAAAAAAGTATTTGTTAGTGTTTTGGCTAAAACTCAACCCTTACCCGTAAAATTGAAAAAATCGAAAAAAATAGCGAAAATTTAATTTTTGAAGATGACCTGTCAGAGGTAACATTAATCAACTTTTATGAAATAGTGAAAAAAACGGCGTGCACCCCAACGATTTCTACCTCAAAGGAGATATTTGTTTTTTTAACACCAAATGACCTTGGATGACCTTGAAAACAATTCTATTGATAGGTCTCTTGATAACCTACCTTGATGATTTTTTCAGAATTTTGCATTAAACACATTGTCAGATAAAAAAATAAAACAAAAAATAACGCTTTTTGACCCCAGAGGGGACAAGTATGTCCGCGGATAATTCTTACCACAAGATACATTATTCCGAATCTGGGGGCATTTTTCTTATTTTAACCGGGGGGACCCTTTATTTCAAGGGAAAATGTTCCATGTTGAAAAAGTTATTACCTTTTTTCGTGAATACGAATGTTTCCCGGCTTTTTGAAGGTGAATACCATTTTATTTTTTCAGGACATACTTTTCACTTTGTACAGGGTGGCCCAAATTGGATGTTACTATAGGAAATATCGGTTAGAAGATATAGAAAAAATATCGATAACGCAACCTCAAGCTCTTTTTTTCGAGACAAACCCAATGCTGAAAATTGAAATTAGCTATCGTCGTTTGTTCTCAAGTTATAGCATAAAATTCAATATTTCCATTTTCGATTTTTATTAATATCTTAGTTATATATTATTTTATCAGAATAAGAATTGCAGGTACTTTTTTTTAGGAGAATTGAATGCAATTTACAGATTTTTTTCTATCTTTATTAATAAAAAAGATACAACACAAAGTTGTATTTTTTTATATAGAAGTGGTTGACTGTGCTATTAATAAATTTGTAATTTTCTTCTCTTTTCATGTTGATGTTATATTTGCAATTTAATGAGATATATTATATTTTACTCAATTTTATATATTTCTCATTAAACGCAGTAGGCTTGTTTAATACCAAATGATTAATTCTTAGATTATTTCTGTTTTCGACATTGGGTTTGTCTCGAAAAAAGAGCTCGAGGATGTGCCATCAATTCTATCTTTTCTAATAACTGAGATTCCCTATAGTAACATCCAATTTGGGCCACCCTGTACAAGAGAGTCATGAGGCGACTCCCGGAATCGACTCTTTGCGCTGAGGCAACTCACCAAAAAGAGTAATTTCGCTCACCTCTGGTCTGTTCCATCAGCACATAGGAAAAAAGCAATGACATTTAAATATCGTATTGTCGATGCTGCAGATTACGGAATACCGAGTGCTAGGTGTTTTCCAACGTTTTAACAGTAGTCGAACTGATGTACCCGTGGAAACAAGACGCAGCTCAAGGCAAGAAAAGCTATTCCAGAGTAAACGTGAATCAGTTTTTAATTTTATAACGAACCTAAAGGGTGTTGAGTCCCATTATTCCCGGTGAAATTACTTACCTAGCAAAAATAATAAACAACGGTAATTTGAAGGTAAAGTCATCTTACTTCCGGAAATTATTTAACACACAGTTTAAGATCAGTTTTCGCACCCCAAGCACCGATGAATGCAGTACGTGTCTCGAGATAAGTAAACGGCTAAAAGTGGAAAGAGATGATAATGTTCGCAAAGACCTCAAGTCAAAAAATTATACATAACTACAGCTAAATGCCTGATAACTATTTACTACTAAGAATCGTTTTTTGCTCCCATGTTTTTCAATGGGAAATTTTTGGAACTGAGGACTTATTTTTTTTCTCATCACTGTTTCACAGACATACTTTTTTGAGTCGACTCTTTTCCGTCGTATATTTTCCATGAGTCGACTCACAAAAAAGAATAATTTCACCCATCTTTACTATCTACTGCTTCCAGCTGATTGCCAAAAAAATTGGTCCTATCAAAAATAAGTCATCAATCTGCATATTACTCTAGTCAGTTTTATTGCTACAACGTAGCTGTTGTAACTAATGAGTCAACTTCTTAACTTGGAATAGATAATGTATCAATCTACATTAAAACTTGGACTAGAAACGAGGGTAAAAAGTTAAAAGCTATTATTGGAAACAATGATGTCCAGGACATTATATGACGGTAAATATGCTGAAAATGTGTGCAAGCTGGTTACACCTAGTAAAGTTGTTGATCTTTTCAGTTACACGTACAAGCCACGTACACAGGGACGGCTCGTTATCTAGAGCCAAGGAGCCAAGGCACTACCTGTAGTTTCAAGCTCAGCAAGAATTTTTTATTAATTCTTAAAATACTTTTTCGCCAGTTACTTTGGTCTAGGAAGATAAATCGTACTTTCTCTCTTCAAAAAAGAAGGGGGTGGGGTATATTGTATAAGTGGCTCTACCATCAACATGTTCCACGAGACGCTACTGATTATAACTGTTCGTTGTTAAATATGAATTTTTTAATTGCGTTCAAAATTGAGCATTTTCTAAAATAAATAAAAAATAGTAGAAATTGTTTAAAAATTCTGAAATAATTCTAAACAGCTCTCACATTATTATATTTTGAGAATACAATCAACTTCTTAAATTCCAATAATTTTTTACTGGGTTATAACTGTTCGTAGTTAAACATGTATTTTTTAATTGCGTTCAAAATTGAGCATTTTCTAAAATAAATAAAAAAATAGTAGAAATTGTTTAAAAATTCTGAAATAATTCCACTCTACTCCCACATTATTATATTATAAGAATATAACTAACTTCTTAAATTCCAACAATTTCTTAATGGGTAATAACTGTTCGTTGTTAAACATGCATTTTTTAATTGCGTTCAAAATCGAGTATTTTTAAAACAAATAAAAAAATAGTAGAACTTGTTTAAAAATTCTGAAATAATTCTACACAACTCCCAAATCATTATATTTTAAGAATATAATCAACTTCTTAAGATCCTCGTGAAGTATACAATTAGCAGTGTTTGTAATGTTCCTCATCTTATCTCCGACCTCCGTGTTAAAATTCGACCAGTTTTTAATCTGCCCCGGGCGATTGAAGATTATCAGAATATTCGTTTTTTTTTCTCCGCTCGGAACGACATTAAATTCTTATCACCAATCCACGGCTCACCTGTTCATATAAATTCAGTTTGTTGATCGCGGCCGCGGAAGACGTTTGTTCTGGTTCGGAATTTTGATTTTTCAAAAGTTTTAGTGCCCGTTGTGTTGTGATATATCTTCAGGATTTGTGTGTGTTGGTGTTTGTGTTTTCCGCTCCATTTCGCCCCAACAATCCGTGAGGGAAGCAAAGATTCATCATCTAGGTTACAGCTTAACCGCCAAAACGCCTCGAATGGTTTTTCATTTTTCGTAAGTTTTGATTTTCTTGTATTTCTTGCTTTCGCCGAAAGTGAAATAAAGTATTGTTTCAGTGGCTTTAGACAATTTCAAGTATCTGACAATTGCGTTTAAAATTGAGCATTTTCTAAAATAAATAAAAAATAGTAGAAATTGTTTAAAAATTCTGAAATAATTCTACACAGCTCCCACATTATTATATTTTGAAAATACAATCAACTTCTTAAATTCCAATAATTTTTTACTGGGTTATAACTGTTCGTAGTTATACATGCATTTTTTAATTGCGTTTAAAATTGAGCATTTTCTAAAATAAATAAAAAATATTAAAAATTGTTTAAAAATTCTGAAATAATTCTATACAACTCCTTAATTATCATATTTTAAGAATATAATCAACTTCTTACTTCTTAAATTCCAATAATTTTTTACTGGGTTATAACTGTTCGTAGTTAAACATGCATTTTTTAATTGCGTTCAAAATTGAGCATTTTCTAAAATAAATAAAAAATAGAAGAAATTGTTTAAAAATTCTGAAATAATTCCACTCAATTCCCACATTATTACATGATAAGAATATAGCCAACTTCTTAAATTCCAACAATTTTTTAATGGGTAGTAACTGTTCGTTGTTAAACATGCATTTTTTAATTGCGTTCAAAATCGAGTATTTTTAAAACAAATAAAAAATAGTAGAACTTGTTTAAAAATTCTGAAATAATTCTACACAACTCCCAAATCATTATATTTTAAGTATATAATCAACTTCGTATGATCCTCGTGAACTATATAATTAGCAGTGTTTCTAATGTTCTTCATCTTATCTCGACCTCCGTGTTAAAATTTGACCAGTTTTTAATCTGCCCCGGGCGATTGAAGATTATCAGAATATTCGTATTTTTTTCTCCGCTCGGAACGACATTAAATTCTTATCACAAATCGACGGCTCACCTGTCGATATCAATTCAGTTTGTTGATCGCGGCCGCGGAAGACGTTTGTTCTGGTTCGGAATTTTAATTTTTGAAAAGTTTTAGTGCCCGTTGTGTTGTGATATCTTCAGGATTTGTGTGTGTTGGTGTTTGTGTTTTCCGCTCCATTCCGCCCCAACAATTCGTGAGGGAAGCAAAGATTCATCATCTAGGTTACATCTTAACCGCCAAAACGCCTCGAAAGGTTTTTCCTTTTTCGTAAGTTTTGATTTTCTTGTATTTCTTGCTTTCACCGAAAGTGAAATAAAGTATTGTTTCAGTGGCTTTAGACAATTTCAAGTATCTGGCAATTGCGTTTAAAATTGAACATTTTCTAAAATAAATAAAAAATAGTAGAAATTGTTTAAAAATTCTGAAATAATTCCGTACATCTCCCAAATTATTATATTTTGAGAATATAATCAACTTCTTAAATTCCAATAATTTTTTAATGGGCTATAACTGTTCGTTGTTAAACATGCATTTTTTAATTGCGTTCAAAATTGAGCATTTTCTAAAATATATTAAAAATGGTAAACATTGTTCAAAAATTCTAAAATAATTCTATACAACTCAAAAATAATTATATTTTCAGAATATAAGCAACTACTTAAATTCCAATAATTTTTTAATGGATTATAACCAGGGGCGGCTCGTTATATAGAGTTAAGATAGATAATAAATAAGAGGTGGAAAAAATTATCTGTAAGAAAGGTGCATGATAAATCCAAGTGAGATTTCGGTTGAAGTTACAGTAAAAGATACCAAAATTGACAATCTCCTACAAAAATTGGACGAGCATTAAAAACTTGCAATGGTCCAAGAAAGCCATCGAACACAACTATGACAATGGAATTCCACACTGCGAACCTGAGCCGAATATGACGACCTTGTTCTGAAAAGTGTTCCTTAAATTAAACCAGTAGATAGGATATCCACTTACCACATATTTATTTTTTCTTAATAATTAAACCATTTTAATTGATACTAGTTATAGTTAAGTTTTAAAAGCAGAAGTTTTGTTTCAAAGACGGACAAAAACGAATTTTGCATTCAAAAATTACTATTTTCAAACAATTTCCATGGTAATATGTTTTCTAACTTGGATGTTAGGGATGGTTGTTACTTAAACTGGAATATTGGTCACAAACCATAGTCCAGAAATGGGCGGCAAATCATTTTGTGAACAGAAGTATTGATAGAATCAATCATTTTTCTAGGTTGAATTTTAAAAATACTTTTGCTTCATTATTTTTGGAGAATTTTACGGTTAGGAATAGAAGGCGATCTTTAATAGGGATAACTAAGGTGATGTCATATAGAAGTTAATTATAAGGATTAAGCAAAATATTGAAAGGATGACGGAGTTTGGTTGATGTTCTAAGGGAGGCTCGTTCGTTAAGTTGGATTTTACGGATGGTTGAATTGTTGGAATTGAAATCTAGGACACATAGTCCTGAAATGGGCGGCAAATGATTTTGTAAATTCGAACAGCAATTTTGGTGGAAATGCTATAATTTTTGTACATAATTTTTTTTTAATATTTTGTCCTCGTTATTTTGGTTTTGATTGCAGCGGTGTGTTTTTTGAATTGAAATTTTGATCTATAATAATGCCCAGGTAATCAATGGAAGGTATTTAGAGGGATTGTAGTAATGAATGAATCATTGCTCTGGAGAAAAATAATATGAGAAAGAATTGTTGATTTTGACTTTTAAGGATCTATTGGAGAGGTATTGCTTATTAAGAGGGTAAGTGCCGCGCCGATACATTTTTGATGGTCAGCATATACACAATTCTGAAGTTAATATCAAATATAAGGAAATGATATTTTGCACACTTGGAGAAAAGGGGTTAAACGATTCGTCTATAGAATTTGATTTTTTTTTATCATCAGACAAACTGTATAATTTATCCTGAAAATTACCAATATTGGATGGATATCTGGAGCTTTTCTCTGCAAAAAAACTAAAAATGAAATGCTACAGAAAAATAGTTTATACCTTTGAAAACAATATGTACGTAATAAAATTGTCATTAGTTATCAAATAAAGTCGCAAAAACGTAAGAGCTGCATCTCTACAAACACGAATTTGATTTATTTTCGCCGTTGTAATGAACGCTACCTACATGAAACATTTTGTATCAACCCTGGAGGCGTGTACAGACAAATTTAAGTACTCGGTAAAATTTCAGGCCCAAGATTGTGGCGATTATCATTTTCTATTAGACCATTCTGGTCTAACTCTGGCGCGAGGCACTTACCCCCTTAATTAATATAATTGGATTATGGATACTGAGGAGGTCAAACTTGTACAACAAACCTGGATGCCAGACGGAGTCGAAAGCTTATTGAAGACTATTTACCTTGATAATAATAATAATAATAATTTGTTTATTTCCAGTAAGAACATAATACATTCGTGGATGAGTCAGAGTACAGAGTTGAATTGATTAATAAAATGGTATATAACTTAAATCTATTCATATTAAAACTTAATAATTACATACAACATATTAAAATTATAAATACAATAATTAATTAAAATTAAACATTTTAAAACTTATTACAAAAAAAAAACATATTAAAAACTTAGGTCTAGTATTCTAATGGGGCCGCGTCAGTCACCAATGACTGACAGTAAGTGCCTACTTTAAACTTACTATTTAGCGCTTTCAGTCACGAGTTAAATTAAATAAGCATATTCTTACTCATTTTATAAAATAAAACTTAAAAACAAAGAAAACTTTTTTTGACATTTTACAAAAAAAAACTTCTTGGCAGCCAATGTGTTAATAGTCCTGACTATTAAAAAGAGTCCCACAAAACAACAACTATGAAGACGGTTACGTGGTAATCCACAATTGAACTGAATTAAGAACTTTAGTATGTTTCTTTTCAATTTAATTTTTCCCTTTTTATGGTTAAAACATGGTGATTGTTTCAAAAAATAGTAACTATACGGACAAACGAAATAACAGTTATTAAATCAACTTATATCAGTAAATGCATTAATGTATTACGAAATTAAAGTCTGCACAATCACTTAATAAGTTATTTTTTCTTATCAAATCTTGTACTAAATTCAATGTTGAATTTAATCCTAACATATAAAAACCAAGCAGATCAGACGAATTAATTGCATATAGGATTAATAGTTAGTTAGTTAGTTTCCCATTATAGCTGTTAATTAAATATTCGCATGCAACGCGACTGTTGTGGACAGCCATCCATTTGAAACCAAATCTCTTGAATTCTAGTGCCGGTTCGTTTATCGCTGGCGTTATTTGCTCATCTAACATGTGTAGAAAGCGTTCAGACGTTAAATTTCCATCAATGAAGAACGGCCAAATAATATCACGCCCCAAGATACCTGTCCAGATGCTCAATTTCTGAGGATATTAAATCCTCGTCAGTGGATAAATATGAGGATTTTGCGTAGTCCACGTGCGCAGTTCTGCACGTTTAGACCTTTGTAAAGAGAAAACTTATATTCACCGGTAAACACATATTTTGTAAAACAAGTCTTTTCTCATTTGTTTTTTTCATCATGTAACCAAATTTAGATCATATAACTACTCGGGCCCAAGAACAAGAACGCATGAATAAATGGTTTTTAACAAAACACATTGTGCATGTTTTCGACATGTTTGTACATACGTTGGGATTAAGCAACGGTTTTACATGCATAGAATAAAAACATTCTTGGGATAAATTGATTTCATCATAATGAATGACATGCGTCGGACAAAGATGAAATAGTAATTCCTAGCGTTATTCCATTCTATTCCGTGCATGTAAAACTGGGCCTAAGTGTGACAAATGGTCGCCACGATTTCACACTCTCGATTTGGATTAATATTTTTTGGATCTATTTCATTATTAACACGTTCGCTGCTACAGTGCGCTCGACTTTATACTTGCGTATGTGCAATGCCAATTGCAGTGGCAGCGAACGTGTTAATGCATCGAATTTCATCCTTGACCTTAAAAATGGTTCTTGGTTTATAGACACAATACTTCACAAACCCTCAAAGACAGTGGCCTCGGCTGTCATATCGCATAAACTTTTATCGCCATTGCATAAAATGATAAGACTAGGAAATTGTACATCTGCACTAATCTCGGGTAGTCAAACAGTTTACACCATCCTGACAGAACCACATATTTAAAGAAATCAGGCAAAAAAACCTCCGCTATTGTGTAGAATCAACGTATGCCATTTTTCTTTTAGCACTTGATGAAATAAATTGTAATATGTAAGTGCTTTTATTTTATTTTGATGATACGAGAAGGAAATGCTGGCCTCGACAAATCTGTTGAAATTCTAGCAGTATGGCTGGTTGCGCCATCCTGCTGAAAAAGCGTGTTTTCATCTATTACATAGCATTCGAATGCAGGCAGCATTATTTTAGTGTAATGCCTGAAGTTTACCGTCAATGTTTAAGTTTTCCTTCTCGAAAATGTAGGGACCGTTTATTCGCCACACCAAACCGTTACTTTTTCCAAATGTAGGGGATTTTTTATGGATATTGTGAGGATTATCTTTGGACTAGTATCGTAAATTCAGCTTGTTGGTGAAACCAATTAGGTAAAAGTAGGCTTTCCCTCTTCTTCGATTCAATTTAACATCTGTTGACAAAAGCGTAATCTTAAGGGTGCACGACTTTAAAAGAGGTCAATCTTCAGAATTCTCAGACCAACTTCTGCAATGTGCCATCTGATCGATTTACGCGGGTTTCATTCAACGTCTACTCGCACTCCATCAACATTCTCTTGCCGAAAAAGCGCGTTGAATATGTACGAAACTATCATCGTTTTTGTAATATGCCTTTACCGCAATCGCGCGTTATCCACTCGACCAACTCTCCATCACTACTAATTTTCAGATCTCTGAAAGCCCAGCGTCCAAGTTCCCCACTCTCACATCTCCCACCACGCATTCCTGGAATCATGCTGTTTGACTGCCCCGCCCTTTATATTCATTTACCATATAGTTTTAAATCCACAAAGTCCCTAACAGATGCCTGCGAGGTAAATTTGAAATCCATCAATCCCACGGGAATTTCCTATATTTGCCGTACATCTGAAGTGAGATTTTCTGCGTTTTCATTTTCTTCATATTTTACACCGAAGAGATTATGAATTAGTATAATTAGGAATGCTATCAAGCACTACGTACTCTCAAATCATTCAAAAACCTACATACAAGCAATAGGTCTAGTGGTAAAATAATGGAATGGTTCCATCATTATTTCTGCACTGCACTGAACCCCCACCCCCCTCCCAAAACGCAAAATCAAGAAAACACAATTTAAAGAGTACTTCCAGAACTTGAGGCTCCAGCCAAATCCTCACGAAAGGCCGGAGACTGTACTTATTATGTACTTTAGAGCCATATAGTACTGCTGAGTTTTTAACTCAAATACATAATATGTAATGCATAGTTTCAATTGTTTTTTTGTGACGTGTTCCCATGTTTGTGCTGTATATATCTATTATGCTACTTGTGTAATTAAGTTTTACTGTACATACATTTGAAATAAATGATATTATTATTATTATTAAAGTCATGCAGATAAACCGATTACTACATCCGACCCACTGGTCAATAGATATAGAGCAAAAACATTTCCTTGACTTATTTATGATGGAGAATTAGCTGCAGACTATCAAAAAATAAAATCAAGCTTGGACCTCTCTTCCGAACACATACCCATCATCGTTACCATCAAAACGAAAGTAACAGAAAATAAACAGAAGCCACTTTAATCTAAATTGAAAAATGTTTCATTGCAAAAAATATTATATTACGTGCGAAGACAGTTATATAAATCTAAACAAGTATTCACGACTAGAGTACCGTCATTATCAAGTGAATTACAAATTGATGAATTATTGAATTTAATTTATACTAAATATTTTAGGGTGAGAGGAGATATCTGTCACCTTCCTTCTACAACAATAACAGACAGGGCAATCTTTAGACAAATGCCACACAACAACATTTGCCTCAATGTTCACCTTAAAATTGAAGAAGAAGCCATTGAATAGGTCAACAAAGTAATTCAGGGCGTAGCATGTGAATCAACCCCAAACACACACATTCTCGAAACTAACATTGGCTGTCCAAGAAACATAAAACACCGCATAGCGAAGAAACTGAGAAAGCAATGGCAAATCACAAGACTAGAAAATGAGAAAACAAAACTAGACAAAGCTACAAAAAAATCTCAAAAATCAAACCATACAGAACGATTTGCGAAATCCAACAACAACCGAAGAAATCAACTATTAATTAAGCAAACTAACAGGAAAACTAAGAAAGACCCAACAAAGAGTATTATCTATACGAAAGCAAAACGGATGCCGTCAGTAAAACTGAAAACGAAATACCGAATCATTTGCAGAACATCTAGCTAAAGTATTTCAACCATTCTCATATGAGCTATTCTTAAAGACTACAAGGAAGATCTTGCAGCTGTACTAGTTACTAGGAAATAAAGCAAAACTAAGCATCAAAAACAAGCTTCTTCTATATAAGAGCATTATAAAACTAATATAGATCTATGACATTCAAGCAACTCCAATGTTGAAATCATCCAGCGTGTTCGAAACGAAATCTTAAGAACAATTGCCAACGCACCAAACTGGCTGCTCCACCAGAACTTCACAAAGCATGTTGAAAAATATCCCTTCAGACTCAATGCTCATCCAAACCAACAAATAGTATCCAAACCGACAAGACTCAAGCGGTGTGACCTACTACACTTGCCAAATAGATTGTAACATCTGAAGTGCTTTCACTAAAAAGCTTCTCTCCCAGGTCATTAAATACACCAATCGGTCAGATTCAAAATCCTCCTGGTTCTATATTTCACATTACAACGACTCTGATATAAGAATGTAGATCATTACTCGTTCCTTCGTAGCTTTTTGACATAGTCGTAAGCCACTATGTCACTAACAAAGTACTTCCAGGGGGTAACTATTCACGCGTAGAGGTACCTTTACGCCGGTTATTCAATTCTTTTTAGACGAAGCAGAAATAACACATGAATTGCGTTCTCCGAAACGAAAACGTTCGTGTTTGATATTTGATTTGATATGAGTGTCAACTATACATAGACTTGTGTCTTTGGCATTGCTTTATTATGATAATTGCGTCCGTTTCAATTCAGTTTAATTCCGATAATTATTTTAAATTTAGCGTCATCGTGACGCACGACTTAGAAATGTCAGAACGTATAAAATATTTTTCCATAATTGGGCAATTAGGAAATTAGCAATTTAGCAGGAATTAAATTAAATGCGCCGAGCACAGTTAGCAATTTTTATTTAATTAATTCGATATCCAAGTTTTATTCAAAATTATCGTTAATTCTTTATTCATTTAAAGGTTGGACACATATTATGGTATTCAATTATTAAGGTGCGACTTAAATATGCATATATGAGTTACTTCTACCCAAACTTGCCCAAAGCGTTACATAATTTGTCATAAAATACTATACAGTGTGTATCAGCCAAATGGAATAAATTCGATAATAAATAAATGGGGGCGTGTTCGTAAAAACGCTCGGATACGTCGATTGGTATTTTTAGTTGTGCATTTTTTCCAATAAAAACTTTTTATACAGGGTGTGTCATGTAATAGAGGCCAATACCAATTTTCTTATTTTAAATGCAATACCCTACATATTATTCAATTTTTGGATTGTGCAGAAAATTCTAGATATATTTCATGTACCCTGTCCTATAAAGTCTGGTCGCGCTATGAAGGCATCTGAGGTGCTATCTATAACCTTTTAAAATTCATTTATACATAGAAATCGATAGTGCATCAATAGCTAGCAAGTAAAGTGTAAACTTCTGTGAGTGTAAAGTAACAAAATATCCAATCACTTCTGATGAGGCCGGCCTTTCCAACCCTTCATTAATCACCTCAGACGCCTTCATAGCGCGGCCAGAGTATACCTATCTTCAACTGTTTTTTTTATTTATTAGTTTTTGAGTGTATTGTAGCGAATATCAAACAATATTCTTTTTTACTGTCTCTGTTACGGAGTACGAGAAACTATTGTGATCGTGAAAGTTTTTTCAATTTTTTTTTACGGAAATATCCGGTTTTGGGTCCCTGGATATCATTTCAACAATTTCTGGAAAAAAATGTGTGTGTGTGTGTTTGTTTCCTAAATAGTTGAAGATAGGTATAGGACATGATACATGAAATATGTCTAGAATTTTTGGAAGAATTCAAATATTGAATAATATACGGTTGTTGCATTTAAAATAAGAAAGTTGGTATTGGCCGCTGTTACATGACACACCCTGTATAAAAAGTTTTTGTTGAAAAAAATGGGCAAATAAAAATACCAATCGACGTATCCGATCGTTTTTTCGAACATGCCCCCATTTATTTATTATCGAATTTATTACATTTGGTTGATTTATTATAATAAATTAATTATTATATTACATTGTAATATAATGTAAAATAAAATATATATTCGTCAATGTGTCATTTATCAAAATGTTTTGGTTAGCGACTTTCAAGTAAATTTCTTTTTGTTCAAGGAAACCTCATGATCTTTTTGTGAATAATCACATTTCCCGGCTATTTTTCTTACTCATCACTTTTTTTTCCCGACATACTTTTCACTTTATTCAAGAGAGTCTTAAGCTGACTTCCAGAGTCAACTCACTGAGACAACTCACTAAAAAGAGTCCACCTCTAATTGCAACAACTAGTTCCTTGGCTACTTACAAGAAATTTAATTGACTATCATTCAGCAAAGTCGAAAATCAAAATATTTTTTGAACTAGTCGGTAATATTAGCTCGGTGCCAAGTCCGGACTGTAGGGTGAATGATTCATTACTAATTTCTATAAAGCCACATTTGTTGATTACTTCTTCGACTTTTTAAGCTTTATGCACCCTGCAGTTGTCATAAAACAGCATAATGTTCTGTCAATGGCTATTTGATATATTTAACGGTATAGCCGCTATTAACTGGTTAATTGTATTTTTATATACATATGCTGTAATTGTAGTAGTTTTCTTAATATAATCTACCAAGAAGATTCACTCCGTATTCCAAAATATTGAAGCCATTAGATAAAGATTGCATCCTTGCCATCTTTGGTGGTGGAAATCGCTCTTGTACCCATGGCATAGATTCTTGCTTGGTTAATGGCTCCTATATCTCATTACCAGTTATAATTTTCAAGAAGAAATCATTGTCATCTGCTGAAGTCCGCCAAGTTTTCAAATGTCTCATCTACACAACTTTTGCTCTGGAGTAAGCAATTTTGGAATCCAACGTGCAGAGGCTTTATTCATGCCAAAATCTATTTCATCTATTCATGATACATAAAATAGCATTATTTCTCAAAAGACGGACTGCACCGAAAAATCATATCTCCAAATTAATGAATACCAAAGTTACCAGTGTACCCACCCAGTGAATGAAGCAAAAGGTTTATATGTAATATTAGTTAAAAATCATTTAATTATTACGAAGAAAGCAAAATAAAGATAGAAAATACTAACTGTACTAGGAATCAAACCAAGCAATCAAACTTTCAAAATGGAAGCAGTCTGTCGTCCACTTAGATACAATCTTAAATGGGCAGAATATCCGAAACTCATACACCACATAGGGGGAAAATCTATATTGGGGGTGACTTCAATACATAGCACAAGTAGTTTGGTTTGGTTTGAAGGTGTTTGCAATGTGTTCCGCGTAAAACGTTTGTTTATTATCAAGTGCCCACGTTCTGCCCTACTTTCTGATTATTGGTATGGTCGTAACGGGTCTTTTTAATCTTTTTAGTGGCTTTCCGCAATGATTAGTTTTGTTCTGCATCTACTGACGGTCCTCCGGTACCTGCACATGATATCATATTTTATCTTTTGGATGTCCCTTTAGAGTTTTTGCATTTTGTTATTTAGATCGGTTTTGTCCACTGGGCTTCTTGTTTGTTGCCATTCTCTCGCTTTTATTTTTCGCTGAGCATTTTCCTTGGGGTATTTGTTACCTTTTGTTATGTATATTATGTCTCTAGTGTTAGTTTTTCTTAAAAGTTTTTCTTGTTCAATTGTTTCTTGGTTTTAAGTTTAGTACTTAGTTTATTACCACTTTCGATCGTTGTTCTAAAGCCTTCTCTCCTGATTATTCTTTCGCTGAACGTTAGTACGACTGGTGAGTGTTTTCTTGTACTTCGATTTAGTTTGTGGATATTTTTTTCGTGATGTTGAAGTCCAGTAAGTTGGTTAGTTTGTTTAGATCTGTTGGCCTGTAAGTTTACCTATAGAATGATTGCTGCAGTTTGACTCTTCCATTGCATGTCTAAGTACCTTCCCTTTCGGTGTAATTATTCTGTATACCAAGGCGGAAAGCACCACAGCTAAAATTCAGAGCATATGGAATGAAATACATAAATGAGTAACAAAATGGAAAATTAGACTCAATAAGAGTAAAACACTACACATAACCTTTACTTACTAGAGGAAAATACTTGAGACTAAATATAAATGAGGTAACTGTGCCCTATGAAAACAAATGAATATGGATGCTAAACTAAGCAAAGGTGAGATTTACATAAAATACAACTAGATGATTGGAAGAAAATTCAAACTAACATTACATAACAAAATACTTATTTACAATCAAATCTCAAAGTCAGCGTGGCTTCATGGAGTGCACCAAGGAGATTAACATAAAACAACTACAGACCTTCCAAAATAAAGTGCTGCTCAAAAACGGCCTTGATCGGAATCTAGATATCCCAATGGTTGAAGAAGAAATCAAGCGACACGCTCGCAAACATGAAGACACCGACATATCAACGGCTCTTCAACTTCTTAACAATCAACAGCTCCTGTTGAGATTGGGGAGAACAAAGCCTTTAAAATTGGTATAGTGTATATCCAAAACCCTAACAAACTAGAGGACATTAATGTATGGACCTCAGAATTTCAATTATAGTTTAAGATTTATCAGGGACAAATTATTGGTTGATCAAAGATCAGTTTTACTGTACAACATGTATCGTAAGGAGGCTTGGCGGTGTAGTGGGTAGAGCGCGAGCATCTGCCTTTCATTATTCATTTGTTCTGTTCATTTCATTTCTAGTTTATCGTGATCGTGGGTTCGAATCCCATTCGTGCGGTCACTTTTTCGGAAAGAGAAATGGCCGTGCGGGTCCATGGATGTTTAGTGTATGTCCCTTTCATCATTATAAATGATTATTATACAAATTATCGGTTGTGGCAGAATGCCCTAGTTGGCTACGTCAATTCCCAAATCATCCGCGCTTTCTCAACCCAAACTCCAGTCAACCATCCTTCATTAAAAAAAAAAAAAAAATTCTAGTTTATACAATTTATAAAAATGGTGTAGTTACCAAGGCCAGGCGCAAGGCCGAAACAAACAAAAAATGTATCGTAAGTCGAATATATGTATTAAATAAGAAAGAAAATGCTCAAATCTTCAGACAACAATTTTAAGTTTGCTGCCTCTGATATTGCCAATTCATATTGACAATTATTGAAACCGATCCGTCACAACAAAATCTTCAACTTTTTGATGTTTTCCTTGGTTTGTCCTTCCACATACATTCCGCATGTTAGGTCATCTTTAATTGATTCAAATTTTGCTGTAAAATAAGAAGACGTATCTTTATCATATCCTTCTATTGATAATGTTTGGTCCATTCCTTCTTTTGTTAAGAATTTAATAACGCTTCTATGTTCTAGCTTCATATCACTCATTTTCTTACAGTTAAGTGCCTCGCGCCAGAGTTAGACCAGAATGGTCTAATAGAAAATGATAATCGCCACAATCTGGGGCCTAAATTTTTACCGAGTACGTAAATTTCTTTGTACACGCCTCCAGGATTGATACAAAATGTTTCATGCAGTTGGCGTCCATTACAACGGCGAAAATGAAGCAAATTCGTGTTTGTAGAGGTGCAGCTCTTACGTTTTTGCGACTTTATTTCATAACTAATGACAATTTTATTACGTACATATTGTTTTCAAAGGTATAAATTATTTTTCTGTAGCATTACATATTTAGTTCTTTGCAGAGAAAAGCTTCAGATATCCATCCAATATTGGTAATTTTCAGGATAAATTATACAGTTTGTCTGATGATTTAAAAAAAATCAAATTCTATAGACGAATAGTTTAACCCTTTCTCCCTATATGTGCAAAATATCATTTCTTAATATTTGATATTAACTTCAGAATTATGTATATGCTGACCATCAAAAATGCATCGATTTTCGACACGGCACTTACCCCCTTAAACCTTTGCAGAAGTTGCAATAATTTGTATGGTAAGTAAATCGACAAATATCACAGTAAGTTGGCAACAGAAAAATAGATGGAAGGTAGGAAGATTATATGACAATCACTCCTCGTATAAAGACTACAATAAATAAACAAATTAGTTATTGAAGCAACTAATTTGGTGGATAATGCCACGACAAATATTGCGTTATTTCTCGTGTTAAAATAAAAATCTAATATGTCAAAATAATATAAGGTTGACTGTATTCATTACATACAGATATAGGGTGTCCCACGAAAAAGTTGCATTTTAAAATTGCTATAAAAAAAAGACGGGTGGATATTTTTCAATTATTTTTTTTTATTGAATAGCCCCAACATTGCGGTTTAATAGTGGAAGACCACTTCATTCATTTGGCTACCCCGGCTGGCTTTGCAGTAGCCCATTCTGTCGACCCAATTTTTCATGACATTTTCGATGGTGTGGCCCTCAATAGCTGCAATGGCGACTTCAATCTCGTGCTTTAGGTCGTAAATCGTCTCTGGATGGTTGGCGTAGCACTTATCCTTGACGGCTCCCTACAAAAAATAGTCCAACGGGGTCAAATCGCAGCTGCGAGGCGGCCAGTTGACATCGCCGTTTCAGCTAATTCTGCGATTTTCGAACGACGTACCGCGCAAAAGTTCGACTGTAATGTTGGCTGCGTGGCACGTGGCGCCGTCCTGCTGGAACCAAATGCCGCCGATGTCTTCCTCTTCCATACGGGGAAAGAAAAAAATTTCCAACATGCCGCGATAGCGCTCACCATTGACGGTTACGGCGGCTGCTGCTTCGTTTCGAAGAAAAATGGACCAATGATGCCGCCGGACCACATACCGCACCAAACAGTCACTCGTTGTGGGTGCAGTGACATTTCCATGATTACGTGTGGATTTTCTGAGCCCCAAATGCGGCAGTTTTCCTTATTGACATAACCACCGAGGTGGAAATGAGCTTCATCTGAAAAGATGATTTTTCGATAAAAATGCTCATCTTCCACCAAGCGTTCGTCGGCCCATTGGGCGAACCGAAATCGCATCGGATGGTCGTGCGGCTTCAGTTCTTGCACCAATGAAGTTTGTAAGGCTTCAAACCGAGGTGTTTCGTCAAAATTCTTTGAAGGGACGTGCGAGAAATTTTCAATTCCTGCCAGCGGTGTCGAGTTGATGTTGATGGATTGTCACTCACACTTTCGGCAACAGCTGAATATTTTCGATTGAGCGCACTGGACGAGCACAGAAACGCGTTGATTTGTCCACTAAGGAGCCACTTTCACATACACGCTTCACAAATTTATCCACAAACTGCCTAGAAGGCGCTTTATTTTTCCCGAATTTTGTGCGCATTTTTCTTGCAGTTTCGGTTGAAGACTTACCATTTTGGAAGTAAGTTTTCAATATTTCCCAATGTTCTTCGAGCGTAAACTTAACCATTTCGTAAACCGGAAACCTTTTACTAAATATTTGACACATTGGCAAAGTCATTCGAGCTGTCAAAGCCGAAATAATCGATAGTTCAAAAAGCAACCGATAGATGGGCCACCCTGTACTGAATAAATCAAAATAATTCAATGAAGAGGATGGTTGCGACCGCTATTACGTAGTAATCTATAATTAAACTGAATTACAAAATTCACTTCTGTCAGGGTTCGAACTTGCAACCTCCAATTTGCTAGCCACTTGCGCCACAGAAACCATACAGTTTTCGATTCCGCATCATTAAGAGGGTGCATGCGATTTGACGGAATTGAAACTGTGTGGTTTCTGTGGCACTGACGGTAGCGTCTCCGTCTAGCAAACTGGAGGTTGCAGATTAAATCCCTGTCATAAGCCTTTTAATTCAATTTATATACGAATTATTTTCACTTGCAAATAATTTAAATTTCAAAAATCTAAATATTTCAGTTCATTTAATATCTGTGTGCAGTATTAAGTTTATGTGATTATTTAGATACCTTAGATATTTTTAACACGCAAATTATTTATTAAATAATTCAATATTCCTCGCGGTTTCGGACAGGAAATTAGTTGTGAATACAAAATATGTTTATTTATTGTAGCCTTTGTAAGACTCAAATTGTAGAAGACGAAAAGTATCGTATTTTTTATTGTAATTTCATTTATCTACAATCAAGTAAAGGATTTTGCTTTAATTTATATTCTGTGTGATCCTACAACAAATAATGGTAAATATTTTAAGAGGTAGTTTACTTTCACAAGTACATATTTTCATCATCGGAAGAACGAGAGACAAAGGGTCGCTGTACTAAATTGGTTCATGGTTTTCGAAATCGATTGAATCAACATTGCAGACAGCTCGCTCGGCATTATATAATAATTTTAAAATTTATATACTTTATCAGTTACATAATAACTAGATCATCCATACTCAACTTTTTTTCTCGGGCCACATACAAATGACACCTATTTCCCGCGGGTCGCAACATACGGATTAATAAAAAAAAAACGCTCCGATTTTTCCTGCGAACTTTTAAATACTTTAGCGCCCACGGCCTCAGGTTAAGTATCGCTGAACTAGATGAAACCCGTCAAAATATAAGTATTTGTGGGAGCGCATAAAATGATCGACATACGTCTGCTAAATATAATAATTTGCTATCGACGTCCTTTGAATAACAACGACGGAAATTAAGTGAGCATTTCTTGCTATGACCTTGCTTCTACCGCGGAGAGGGGACTCGGAAGATTGCTGGGCAGTGCACCGTGTATTAATTGAAATTTGTATTTCGTTATTTGAATATGAAATTGACAGTTTAAATAAATAAAATTAGTGCTAATCAAGATATTGAATTAAAAGAAAAAAGTCATTTACTTCGATCGAATGGGAGCCGCAATAAAAGTAGCAACAGACAAGTGTAAGCTATTTTATTCCACAGTAAATGTCAAATTAAAATAGTAGATCAAAGAGATAAAATGAAAATAATTATGTATCAGTGGAAAAGACCGATGATACGTTTTATTTCAGTTTTGCCCATTACTAATTTACATTGTAGTTATAAGATTAATGTCGCTTGGGGAATGTACATCAAGTTGAACATGAGTAACTAGTTTGTGAAAGGAATGTCTGCAAAATACCGTTATTTTATAATTTACAAATTTTTGTTTATGGAATACGTTATTTTCATACAAAATACCAAAACTATTATTGCAACTATGCTTAACACATTTAACCGGCACTTCAGCAATCATTTTTTGTTTTGTATTGCAGTTTATATTTTATATAACTATAGGAGTCAATAATTAAATATTAATACTTCGTAGTACTTTTCATTCATTTTGTTTAGGTCCAATTTATAACGAAAGAGTAGTAGAAGCAAGTAAAAAAAGTTTTGTTATTATTAACCAAATTATTTCTACACGTTGTATTTAGTTAACTTGCAAAAAATGTGTCTTTTGTTTGTAGGGTTTATTATGTAATTCGATGTAGACAAGGAAGGTAAATTAATGCATTTATGTAAATTATAATACGAACAGAAAAGTTATTATATAAATTAGATGTAATAAGAATAGCAATTAGAATTTTGATTAAACGGTTGGTATTTATTGCGGACGATGGGTTTAATTTAGGAGTGAAATAGTTGGGGGTGGGTGGTGTCCGCGCCGATACGCTGTAATCTCCAGCTAGTCTGTGCGCCATTTAAAAGGTTCGAAATTAGAAGTTATGACAGGGAAAATTAGAAAAATAACATATAATCATTGTGTAATGATAGTAGAAAACTTAAAATTACCTCAATTAATTTCTAGAAAACTGTTCCACTCGAGTTGAGATAATTTAAGTCATTATACAATTTAAGGTGCGGCTCCGTGTGTTTTTCTCGAGTCGGAATTACACCCCGACGCAGAGACCGTCCCTAATTCGGACTTAATCTCTTGCAAACTATTGCGTGAAATATGCCAATTAGTTGCCGCAATATTATGCCTATTATTTAAGGGCTTAACGCGATTGGTTCGCTAATTTATATCGACAGCTCCGACGGCATCAATTAATAAAAATCGGCTGCCGGCATACGGCATTCCCACCCCGCAGCCCCCAGGCCCCCGAACACCTACCCCAAATCCGAATCTTACCCGGCTAATATTTGTTTGCCGCGGGCGCGACCAAATTACCACCCTCCGGTGTGTCTATTAATTGCTCCTGCATGACACCCCCGACCTCGCTCATAATTACTGCCCCTTTTTACCTAAATATTTTCATTAATTCAACTCGCACTATCAAATTACGCCGCTTGAATTATACATGATTTATAGAAAGCCCCACGCTCGATGCTCTAAAAGATTTATTTGATCAATACACAATTGCCCCGTGTATTATTATTATTTATGTCTAAATGGGCTTTGCATATTAAATAGCCAGATAAATTCATGCATATTTCAGGGGCGTTTTAAGAGTCTTTCCACGGCCAATTAAAAACCGCGCCGATTACATTCCCGGCCTGCAAACATACGCCGGACTTAATTATTTCAATTAGAACAACCCCCGTCACATTACCGCATTTTGCCTCGGTTCAGTTTAACCCGTTTAACTAGGGCAATTTGTTATCTCGATATTGGCAATTTCTAAGATAGATTAGAATAGGCAGCTATTTAAGATGGGCAAGTTCTGGGTTGAATCTGGGTTAAGCCGAGGATGCTGATTTCTTGTTATAATTATACTTGATTCATTAGTCTAGAGCTTCCTGCCAATTCCTAATATATCCTATGATATTAAAATTCGTATTTCCGTATTCCAACACGAATTATTCACATTAAACAAATTAATAAATTAATCAACATTATATTATTGATTGCGATTAATAGTTTACCATAGTCTCTAGAAAAAACTTTTGAATTTACAAATTTATTTCGCTTTTAATAATATTCTAGATCAGTGTTTCGGGCCCAACGCCCACTTTGTCAGGTTCATCCACTTTAATTTTGACAAGCTCAAAAGTACAGAATAATCCCTAACATATTGTTAGGTTTAGCTTAGCAACGTGAAGTTAACCACGACTGGAAAGTCACGGGTTTTGGTGCCTCCACCTACACCGAAATTATGAAAATATTAATTAAAGCGGTTTGGGTTCAACCCCAGACCAAATTTTTACACAAATGTATTAAGGGATATCCAACTAACAGTTAAAAATAATTCGTTTAAAAGTTTCGTTAAAACAAGGGACGGAATGCATTTATAAAATTAACCATTATATTCAACACCACACTAAAAAAATCATAACTGCAGTAACACGTCAAAACTCAAGTCGCTAATATACAACTGCCTTCTTACGTTATAAAATATTGTTTAAACAATACTTAGATGTTGTTGAATCGTTTAATAAACAGTACATAATCTTGATTTTTTTTATGAATATAACAACCCATAGATAATTTAAACTAATTTATTTGTAGTGCCCTTCAGAAATAACGTGGTTGAAAACAAATCATTTTAAACTGCTTTCTACATTTATGTAAAATAAAATAGAACGTATGTAGCACCAGACGGCACTTATATTTTTTTCAGAAGGGCACTATAAACAATTAACAAATTGCTTTAAGTTGCCTATTACATGTGTTTATTACATTTATGTCATAAAATCGAATGTTTACAGCGCCAAACAACACTTACAATTGTTTTATATTTTAGTGTTCACGTTTCCGTGGACTTGGATCGATTAAAAAATGAAATAATACGCTTGTCCTAAACGGCACTATTTTAAGTTGCTTATTACATGTTGCCCTTTACATTTATGTAAAAAACTTTAATGCACACAGAGCCAAACGGCACATATGAATTTTTGAAATTTTAGTCCCGTAGCCCTGTGAACATGGATCGACTAAGAAAATAATTAGTTCTCAATTTTTGAAGGGCATCATAAACAAATTATTTTAAGTAATTTATCACATGTTGCTCATTACGTTTGTGCAAAAAAATCGAATGTATCAAGCGCCAAACGAAACTTATCGTATCCGTATCCGTTTATCAATTAAAACATTATTTAAACATTAATTACGTAAGAAATGTTTAGTCGCCCAGAAAAAACTGCTATAAAGGGGCCCCGGCCGACCGGCACAAAAAATCCGCCCAAAAATATGAGGAGGATTTTGAAAATCGCATCCCCTAAAACTCTCCCTTAAAACGGGGGGTGGGGGTCTCTGGGGTTAAACCTCACCCCTTATCGAGGCCTTATTCGGCAAAATTTTGTTAGTTTTTGCGCGCAGATCGACGTCCAGATAACCTGGCAAGCTTTTAAAACTTTTTAAATTTTTGTCCCGTTTCCGAGATGTGATTTTTTTAAAGCCGGGTAAATTTTTTTTTCTTTTTCTAAGGACGTATTTTTTTCTTTCCAAGTGGAAAAACCTTCAGGGATGGCAGAAGGAATAACTGGCTTTTTTTGGGAATTTTTTCAAAATTTTGGTACCACCCCTACGCGCCATTTGCACCCTCTGGTTTCGTTTTTCTTCTTTTAAAGATGTATTTTTTTCATTTAAAGTCGATAAGCTGAAACCTTCAGGGAAACCACAAGATATTTTTTCAAAATTTTTGGAATTAACCCTACGCTCCATTTGCACCCCCTGGGTTCGTTTTCCTTCTTTAAAGGACATTTTTTTCTTTTTAAGTCGGAAAGCCGAAATTTTCAGGGATCGCAGAGGATACAACTTCCTTAAAAAAGAAAGAATTAAAATTAAAATAAAAAATAAAATATTTTAAATAAAAAATAAAAATGAAACATAAAAAATGAAAAATGAAAAATGAAAAATGAAAAATGAAAAATGAAAAATGAAAAATGAAAAATGAAAAATGAAAAATGAAAAATGAAAAATGAAAAATGAAAAATGAAAAATGAAAAATGAAAAATGAAAAATGAAAAATGGAAAATGGAAAATGGAAAATGGAAAATGGAAAATGAGAAATGAGAAACGAAAAATGAGAAGTGAAAAGTGAATAGTGAAAAATGAAAAATGAAAATGAAAATGAATAATGAAAAATAAAAAATGAAAAATTGAAAATGAAAAATGAGAAATAAAAAACGAAAAATTAAAGTTAATTTAGAAAAAAATTATGGTTTTCATTGATAGCGCAGCGCAATTTAATCGCTTAATTTTGATGGGCCTGACGGCTCAGCGCAGCGGAGCCGTCGTTCGTCACCAGTTACTTTTCTTACATTTTTACATTTCACAATTTCACATAAAAAACACAATTTCACATACTTCAAACTGTAGCCTAGGAAAAACTAGTTAGTTCACTATTTCTGAAGAGCACTATAAACTAATTATTTCAAGTTGCTTACTATACCTTGCTTATTACATTTAGGTGAAAAAAATCTTACGTATTTATTTATTTATTTATTTATTTACCCAACAGCCACAAGGGCCAATTACAGAGTAATATAAGCATATAAAGTTAAGCTAATGATACAGATAAAATTACATTACATTACAAAAGTACAAATAGATGACAAGTGATATAAATAAGACAATAATACAATTACAGATAATAAACGTTTAACAAAAACTCTCTAGACAAACAATAACAGATGTCTTAAAGGGCATAAAAAATGGAGAATATAAATCAATGAAGTTTTGATACTGATTGTATTGACGTGAGAGACGATAGACAGGAGAGTTAAGGCAATGATTCGTGTTCAGTGTACGATAAGAGAAAGTCCTTGCATGACGAGACGCGGACCTAGGAACATTAAAATTGAGCTTAGATAAAAAAGTAGGGTTATCAACTTTGTTATGAATTACCTTATACAGGAAACATAGATCATATAATATACGTCTTGAATGCAAAGAAAGAAAATTGAACTCACTTAGTAGTTCCTGATATGGAACATCGAAACGATAAGTGCCATGTTTAACAAAATATATGTATCTCAAGAATCTCTTTTGGACATTCTCAAGCATATTAATATATTTAGAGTAATGAGGTGACCAAACCACCGAACAATAACACAACTTGCTTAGCACAAAGGTATCAAACAACTTTATAAGGACATTAATGTTCTTGAAAGATTTACAGTTGCGAATAATGAAGCCTAAAAGTCTGTAACACTCTGCTGAAAGTGTTGTTACATGCGTATTAAAAGTGAGTTTACTATCGAATGTAATACCCAAATCTTTAGTTTCGTTAGACCTAACAAGCAGTGTGTCACCGATTACATAATTATGTTTTATAACACTTAACTTTCGAGTGTAGGACATTACTGAACATTTATCAATACTTATCTCTAATTTATTTAAGTGACACCAATTTACCATGGCATCTAGGCTTCGTTGTAAGTCTATACAATCAGCATCTGTAGAGATACAATTTAAAATTTTCAAATCATCCGCGTATAAAAAGGTTTTACATTTAATTTTAGAGCAGACATTATTAAAAAACAATAAGAATAGTAGAGGCCCCAAGTTTGAACCTTGGGGTACCCCACTAGAAGCTATGTACATATGAGACCGAACACCATTAATTTCAACAATTTGACACCGGTTATACAAGTATGAGCGAATCACATTTATAACATTAGCACTCAAATCACAATCCATAAGCCGTGATATTAATAAATTATGATCCAGCTTATCGAAGGCTTTGGCTAGATCTGTGTAGATGACATCCACCTGTTGACCAGCATCCATGGCTTCAGATATAATTTGTGTAACATTAGCTAGATTGGTTGTTGTAGAACGCTTTTTCATAAATCCATGTTGATCTTCATGAAGAGTGGCACTGACATTTCTGTATATATAGCTGCTAAGAAGTGATTCAAATACCTTGGACAAATTGCTCAGTATGGAAATGGGTCGATAATTTTCAATTGCGGTTTTCGCACCTTTTTTGAACACAGGGCATATACGAGATTCCTTCCAGATATCAGGAAATATGCCGCCATTTAATATGAGATTAAATATAAAACACAATGGTTCACTCAAAACATCAGCTGCATCTTTCAAAATTAAACTGGGAACTAAGTCAACACCCATAATTAGGTTGGGTTTTAGGCCACGAAGTTGTTTTCTCACATCAGATTCACAAAATTTAAAATCAGCGAGATGAGTGAACGTAGAGTTATTTTCATAGGCAGTCATAGAGCTTGGAGCGAACGATCTACTGAAATAATTCGCAAATCCATTAACTACATCGTTGCAGTTGGATAGCTCTATGTCATTTAGTGTCATTACTCCAGGAATACGAGATGAGGCCTTCTTTTGGTTGACATATTTCCAGAGAAGTTGTGGAGATGTACGAAGATTATCCTCTATC
Source organism: Ocypus olens (assembly GCA_910593695.2). Classification (NCBI taxonomy): domain Eukaryota; kingdom Metazoa; phylum Arthropoda; class Insecta; order Coleoptera; family Staphylinidae; genus Ocypus; species Ocypus olens. The sequence continues at coordinate 19,042,819 of OU343057.1, forward strand.
TGGGACACATAATTTGAGTGAGCAGCAGCTATATCATTTTTACAGGATCTTCGTAGGTCTTGGAATATACGTTTATCACATTCTGCGCGTGAGTTCAAATATTTTTTGCGAGCCCTGTCCTTCTTTGCAAGTTTCATTTTAATAGAGCGGTTAAACCAAGGAGGTTTGTCGTATGTTTTAGCCCTTGCATGGGATTTAGGTACATGCTTATCAAACATGTGGTATAGCTTCTTATAAAATATGTCGCAAGCAACGTTTACATTCGAACAATTATAAAGTTCATTCCAGCTGCTACTTGATAGATCATCATAGAGGCCTCTAAAATTAGTTTTCCTAAAATTGTACCTAAAACTAGTTTGTGTAAAATTAATTTGGTTATCCGGACACGCAGTATTAATGGTGATGCTGAGAGTTGGATGGTGAGTATCTTCCTTAACCAAGGGAAATGCACATCGTTCTAAATGCTCTACTACGTTAGATGAAGATATTACCAGATCAAGGATTCTTTCTTTGCCATTCAGGATATTGTTATACTGAGATAGATTATTACAATTTAGGAAAGCGTTCAAAGCATCCAAAGAATTTGTGGTGTTACCGTTATGATATTCGGGAATATTAAAATCTCCCATAATTAGTAATTGCTCACCACGGAACCCATTTTGGTGCCAAAATGAATTTTTGAAATGTTTGTCCAAGCGCATCCGTAGAGAGAGATCGATAAAAAATGCATTACTTTGCCATTTCTAAAGGGCACTAAAAACACTAGGGTGGACCTTTCAACTTTCCAAAAGTTTAGCTCCCGCCCCCTATCTTGTTTTAATCAACAAAGAATCGATATGTGCAACATTTTAGTTCACTTGGACAACTGTGAGGTGACCCTCATCGGCTATGAAATTTTGAAATTTTTGCCCAGAAAGTAAAGGACCCCTCACAAATCAAATGGAAATTGGCTTTCGGTGAAATTGAGCAAATTTTGGATATGTTGTTCCTTTCGGTGTCCAGAAAGAAGAGATAAAATCAGCGAAAATCGGGGATTACCGGTCTCTAACCTTCGGAGCTGGGTACTGCTCGCAGGGAATATTTTCAAGCTTTGTGTCCGTGGAGACTTCTGATCTGGACACCGAAAGGAACAAGATATCCAAAATTTGGTCAATTTCACCGAAAGCCAATTTCCATTTGATTTGCGAGGGGTCCTTTTTCAAATAAAACATTTTTTTTAAGTTATTTTATCACTCTTGTAAGCACTACTAACGAAAACTAACGCGTTTTCATCAATTTCAATTCAGCAGCGTTTTTTTGCTATAGCTTGTATTTGCTATTGTTCAAAATCGCCAAAATGCTTGCCTTTTGCGATTTTTAATAATATTATTGAATTATTGAACTTGCACTATTATTATTATGAAATGAACTATTATTATTATTATTATTATTTTATGAACTAATATTATTACATAATCTTCTTTTATAACTTCTTCGGTTTTTTATTGTCCTTCGTTTACTTATTTTGCAACCAAAATACGTTGCTAGCTTTGATGAAGAATTTTTTAATTATTCCTATGGAACTGTTTGTGACTTATGTGATGTGTTCTGCCTAGACTTATAAAAATGGCCTCAACTTTCCAGGTTGTTCGTCACACAAGTTTAAATAGATTTATGTCCCTTTTGTTGTTCACATTTTCAACCGAATCGTCGGAAAATAGCTACCTTGGAACTGGCAAGTTTTATTTATTTTTTGCTATAATGATATTTGTAAATATTACAACAATTGGTGATTCAAGAAATTTTAAACCTTTGGCAAAGATCACGGATTTGTATTTGAAGAGCTGACCACTGCGTTGATAAGTTACTCAAATGATGAATGGAAATGTTTACAGAAAAAAATGACTAGAACTGCAGGCAAGGAAAAAAGGAAGTTATGGACCGGCTCCTTAAAGTTACTCATTTAGATGCTTTAAACAGATTAAAAATGCTGAGGATGTAACATCAAAAAATAAAACATACAGAAAATAGATCACTGACGCCAAGGATGAGAATTTATTAATCATTTATCAAAAAAATTAAACAAAAAAAAGCACTGAAGCGCGCTAGAATTAAAGCTGCCAGGAATAGGACTTATAAATTTCGCTACCTCAAAAACTGATGATTCAACATTGCGACAACAAAGCGATAGTAAACATTATTCTATCATCGTTCAGCAAACAGCAACAATCACTGCAGCAGCAATAGTTCCAGCAACTAAAGTTTCATTTTCTCACTCCCCGTCTCTGAAGTTTTTACAAAAGGTGCAAAATCATTTGTAGAAATAGGATACGGAAAATCTAGTAATAAATCGTACTTCTTTTGCCTTGGTAAAAAATTACAGAAATTCGGCACAAATGTAACCTAATCGACTGCCAAAAGATCATTTGTTAAAAAGATAATTTCATAACAATGTTTCAGCAGCGGCTAAACAAATATGGTTCAAATTATGCCTGAAGCAGACAAAGGCGAAGAAGAGAAAGAAGACAAAAGTTAACTGAAGACGTACTTTCTACACGAAAAGGACTTTTTCTTTCGTTTCTGTAACTTTCGTCTTCTGTAACTCGAAACAGACAAAGGCGAAGAAGAGACAGAAGACAAAAGTTAACTGAAGAGGAACGTTCTGCATAAAAATATTTTTTTTCGTTTACATGGTTTTCGTGTTCTGGAATAAGACCCGTCAACATAGAAGAACGAACCTCGTTACAAAAGTGGAATAGAAAAACTTGAGAAGATAGTTGTTATAAATGATGTTGCAGAAGGAGATATCAAACTCAGTTAGGATGACAGTACCATTGTCGCAGAAGATGAAAGTACGAAACAATTTGTTTGACATATAGTTGCCTAAGACTGTCAAAAAATACCCAACTCCTACAAAATCATCTCAGAAAAAAATCATATTCAATGTTCGTTTCTTCACATTAGGTATTGATTATGTAGATATTGTCGCTGTAAATAGCAATTGTACCCAGGCGGTACGGGATCTATTACAGTCGACCGCAACAGCCCATAAAGTCTTACAGTTGTCAATCACTCATTTCTCTCTGTCGGGTGATTTATTGCGTTACGGAGATCCTTTGCGTTAGTTTTAGGCGTTATTAAATTCAATTGAAGGTGAAAACTTGATATTTAAAGTTTTTTCAAAATGACCTTGTTCCAGCGCTTTTTTTCCAAACAAAAATGATCTTGACCTTTAATCATATAATACAATATGGTTTCAGCAAGACGGCGCACCCCCGCACTAGGCGCGTTTATTGACAATTGCTTTACGAATAGGTGGATTGGCAGATGAGGACCAATAGAATAGCCCGCGAGAGAGATGAATGCACAGAATTAGCCTGGGAAATATTCAAAATATTCAAGAATTTCTAGTTGTATGAGAAAAAAAACAACACCTATTGCGGGGACGCGCCGTCTTGCTGAAACCATATTGTATTATATGGAGGGTCAAGATCATTGTTTTTGGAAAAATTGCTACAATCGTTGGAACAAGGTCACTTTGCAAAACCTCACCTTCAATTGTCATTTACTCGAAAAATTTCTTATGTAAGATGGCAATATTTTTATACTGCCAGTTCGACAATGAAAAGATCTCTCAAAATCAAGAACAAAAATAGGGGGTTGCCATTTAAAAACAAAATGGCGGACGTCATAACTCAAAAACAAATGACGACTGAAAATCGACTTTCATGCAAAAATGTGTATTTTTATAAAAGAAAATCGACGTTCGAGGATTTTTTACAAAAATATTTTATTTCGATTTTACTGAATATATTCCATACTTTAGGCGCTGTATATTGCTTCATACATTTATGTAAACGCCAAAAAGCACATAAATGTTCGAGATTTTTGCTCTCGCGTATCCATGTCCAAATTAATTAGTTCATTTTTTCTGAAGGGCACTATAAATAAACTTCTTAAGTTTGCCTATTATATTGTTGTAAAAAAATTCATGTATGTAGCGCCAAATTGCGTTTTTTTAGATTTTAGTCCTCCCGTATTCGTGATAATTGATCGATATAAAAAAATATTACTTGGTTGTTTCTGAAGGGCACTATAAATTATATATTGGTTATTGCTTACTATATTTATGTAAAAAATTAAACGTTAGATGCGCCAAACGGTAGTTATGATTTTTTTACTGCCATATGTAATGGTTAATTTTTAAAATGCATTCCCTAGTTTTGGCGAAAATTTTAAACGAATTGTTTCTGATTGTTACACATACATTTGTCTAAAAAAAATGGTCTGGGGCTACACTCAAACAGCTGCAATTAATATTGTATTGAGATTGTTCATAATTCGGGTGATTGTGGAGGCGCCAAAATCCGTGGTTGGAAAGACGTGGCCAACTTCTCGTCGCTGTTTAGCTTTGGTATTGGTGAGACATAAACAAAGAAATTTGAAAGGAACAAAAGTATAATAACATGAAGTACTTATTATTTTAACTTTATATAAAAACATGTATATGAAAATTAAATATTTACTATAATTTCAGCCCAACGTACAAATAATAAGCTACACGAAATTGAAGGTTTGCGATCTTTCCAAAGCTTGTTTCATATTTGGTTCTAATTTCGACAAATACAATCTTACACACATTTTTTCAGAAGATTTGATATTCAAAATGACATCACCTCCCAAAAGAGTATTGTCAAATAACTGCCCAATATTAAAGCCTTTCGACCACAAGGGGGCATTATCGCCTACGTTTAGAAACACTATTCTAGATAAACAACCATCTTTATTAGTAAAACAATAACATATTTGAAATCAAATCGTGTTATTTCTACCAATTATCTATCGAGCAAACTACAGGTGTTAAATGAACTTTGTTGATTCGCACATAATTAACAAAGTGCATTTAATTGATTTTCCTTATCCATCATTACATCAACTTAATGTATTCGTTTGTAGTTGTCATCGTGCTTGGAAAGGATTGCGAATAAATCATTTTAAAATCCACAATGACTCGGAAATAATCCATTAGCACTGTTTACAGAGACTATCGACTTTGTTAGTAGTTGATGGGTAATTTTTTCATTTGGAGAATGTAGGTAAGCGAATAGGATTTTTTTTTTCTGATCTTCGCGCATATTCTTACCCACCCAAATCAATCGATCCCTGACCAATAATTAATAATATCCGATCAAAAGGAGGGCAGGAATGTTATCATTTAAATTATTCGTTGGTATTTCTACGCCGTTCGTCAACATCGGATTAAATTTTACATGATGTGCCTTTTACCTTTATTGATTTCTCTGAAGACTAGAAATATAATTGCATTCGTTATTTGTTATCAATCGTTTCTTGTTAATATCCATTTTAAGGGTTTAATAATCTTAGCACTTGTAGAATATAAAAACCACAAACGTTTATTTGAACTAAAAAAAAAAAAACTTTTGATAATACACGAATTATAATACATTTTATATTGTTCCTCCTCAGAACACCTACAGACCGGTCTTATTTGAAGCGGTTTCCTCGAATAACTATTAGAAAAGCAGATTGCGTACTAATGTGGATAATTTTGATGTCTTTATAGTGGTCCTCTTTTTCACCACTGTTATAAGTTGTCATGGGCGCTAGATTTAAAACTACATGGAAATTATTTTTAAGTCCGATGGTTTTTGATTATCAATCATTATATAGAAACGGGCTTCATACAGCTTGTATAATTAACTTAACCTCTTCGGGGACAAATTAATTTTTAAATTTCACAATGTTTTGAAAAACAATGGATATCTCGCCAGTCATACTTGACAGCAGAGAGGGATGGAAATGCACACCTGCGGCAGTTTTCCGCCTTTGAGACGAGATTGCGTTAATACGCTAAATTCTATTCGTTTAGAATTTATGAAGCATTTTTTTGAAACATACCCAAATGTGCTTCTGTTAGAGGTTAAAGAATGTAAATCAAGTGTTGATTAATCCACCAGTCACAATGATTAAAATTCAATAATTTTTATAAATTGCATAACAAGGTAATCCCAAATTTAATTTATTGCATGAACGAGGTCGATAGTGCAGCAACTCATATCGCAGTACATTATGTATATAATTTGTATTTCTAGACACAGCAAATATGTATGAGTACAACACAATCATGTAGCAATTAAGTAATTATAAGACAACATTTCGAAATGTTTGTTTGTAGTGATACAATTGTCACTTAAATATTCCATTGCCGACGTATGGAATGTCATGTTAATTTGACGTGATGAGAGGCGTGGAATAAATGTAATTACTTAAAAATGTGAATACACACTGAAATTGGTAAGGTAATTAACAAACTACATGATATTTTCATAAAATTACGAATAATTCATATTTATACCGGTGGAAACCTAATTATGGACGATACGCATTATTGGGCGTGATTACAATCAGTGAACCAATGGTGGCTGCTTTGTGTTCCTACTTTACTGTAGAAACATGATTTATTTATTAACCACATATATAAATTAACGCCACGATCGTAAATTGTTGTAGTAAAACGGTGATGCATTCAATTAGTTTATTTCGAAAAACTGCAGGTGTCTCAGAATGATTAATTACAAAGGTTTATTTTAATAAAGGCTAAATCAGCGCATCCGTCCGACTGCTATAAAAAATATTTTGAAAAGTTTTTTACGAATACACAATCACAATTCGGCCTTTGTTTATCAAAACATGAAATATCATTAAGGTGTAAATAAACGGACGCCGATAATGTAGTGTAGTGCTGACAAATGCAAAACAAGCGTGTCCAAAATTCGCACGCATTTCACCATAAACCATTAGCACACATTTATTTTAAGCCGTTTCCTTTTATTATTTTAAAATAAAAACGACAATTTCCACCGTGTTAAAAGTGATGGATTGGTATACAACCACCAAGGGGAAACAGGTGAGAAAATTTTTCATATGAAACACATTTTGCGCTCAACACGTTTTCACTAATTAAATCATGAATCCACATTTCATAATGCTAAAATCTACACTATATTTCCATACATAAATTTTTCAGCAGAACGCATATTATTCCAAATAAATATTTAATCCGCTAGCGACTTTTTTGCATTTCACGCGCAGAGATTATTAATTAGAAAGCGCCCGGCCTCATTAATACCCACACCGAGTTATTAAAAATAAACCATAATGCATTCACATAATTTAACATCCCCCTAATTTGCCAGTAAAACAAGATAACTTCTGAAATTCTCTAGTAATTAGAGGGGTCATTAATCTCCAGCTTTTTAAACGTCACGACAGATGTCCCCTGTAAATTTTTATATCGCTCTATATAATAATAATGTCAGCTGCTACTACGAAATTACACAGAGAAAATACTCTTTTCAGCACACTTTTGTACATGGCCACTTCAGATCTCACTGATAACTCCCTCATAATACACAGCAACAAGATGAAAGGTGGTGTTTTTTAGCACAATTTTTCCATCATCGACCACACTAATTATACCCGTGAATGAGGTTTATTTATAAACTTATTCATAACGTACGTAAGAAGCCGCATTTATTATTAACCGCGGAATTATTATTAGCTGTAATTATAAAGCATACTGGAACTTGCAAGTAATTATTTCATGCCGTAAATTCACAGTATGAATCTTCATAAATTCAATTTAAAAGGCACAATTTTCCTTGGAACTGCACAGCTATAAAATATGCAACAACATTTACGTTTGTGTGCAGTTAAACCGAATGGAAAGCCATGCAACTGAAATATTTTGAATAACCAAGTACCTACTGAAAATCATATTAACGACTGATTTAATAAAACACGAGAAAGCGGAATTTTTTTAATATTTATGGAAACATAAAAGCCTTATCCCTAAGATAACGGAGATACTTAAACATGTATTACAATATACGACGAGTTTTTCTTGTAAACAATAAACTCGTTTGTTTTTCCATTCTTTGCAAAATTATTATTTATTTACGTTACTCTCTATTAATTACTTATAACTGGTCACGAAAAAATACGCAATAATATTACCGGTAAATAGTTTCCCCTGTCGTAAAAGAGTGCATTGTTGAAATTTTTATATTCTCGGCGCACCATGTTTGTTTCGATGCCATTCGGTACGTAAATTCGATTACAGATTTAAGGAAAGGGTCAAACAAAATAAAATTTACAGAAACTTCCAGCCCTTCCCAAGATGACTACCTGTAAGCCCTTAATAAATCTAATTCTTGTCCTTTCCTTCCTCATCCCGTCCTTAGGCCATATAAAAAACTGTAATTATTTATGTTAAGAGAAAATGCACTCAAATAAAGGTATGGTTTTAAGGGGACGCCATTTTCGTCGGTGCGCATTTCTATTTTGAGATTTTGAGGAAAACATATTCTACATGTCTTAATTCGTGTGGTAAAATTTATTAGAGTCTATACAGTGTATTTTTTTTTTATTGTGGGCCATAGGATTTTACATGCTAAAAATTATACCTTGTGTTAATGTATATCATAAAATTTTGAAGAAATTTAGTAATAAGTAAATTATTTTTCTACATGATGCGCTGCATTAGAATAACTTAAACATGTTTTATTCCATTAAAAAATGAAATTATTTAATATAAATAACTGAGCGAAAATAATCAAAGTACCTTGAATTTACGAAATGTCAGATTGATTAGCGCGGCAAGTAATCAAACGAATTTATAGTAGAAAATGTCTGTTTATACTATTGAAGAACGGGTGGAATTGGTAACGGCAATTATAAGAGGTTTGTTCAGCAGGGAAATGGTTGTATTTTCTACAAAAAGTCGGGGAATTTTTATTTTAGGGAAATAGTTGACAACTTTTCTACAGCGTATCCCGATCGTCCAGTTCCGAGCAAAAGCACTTTTTAATGGAATAAAATATATTTAAATTATTCTAATGAAGCGCATCAAATAGAAAAATAATTGATTTATATTACTAACTAAAATTTGCTTCAAAATTATATGATAAAATATACATTAACACAAGGTATAATTTTTAGCATGTAAAATCCTATGGCCCATGATAAAAAAAAACATCCTTTCAATGTCACATCCAATCTTCATCTGTTCTGTTCTTCATGGTTCCTCGATGGACTGGCTTATCGCCAGCTTGTTTATATTATTAAAATGAATTACCCTCAAAACAGAGTCGAGTTTTTCACGCTGAATCAAAACTGTTTAATACCAACGGGATTCCTTTTCTTCCAATATTTTTCAAAATCGGAAATTAAAATACCGCCACCCCTCATAAAATAGTCCTTTTAAAAATGATTATAGTTATCCAATCTTTTTTTCAAAATCCGCTTGGGTTGTGTAAAATTATATTGGCGTTTTAGAGTACCTTTATTTACTTAACTCTTTGCTTCATATGGGACTACAATTTGAACCACTAAATTTAAACAAGTTGTGACACATCGCACAAAATAGATCACTTACCAATCTGTAATGTACGAAGTTAAATAAAGACGCGAATTATGAACCATCTATCCCCATCTCATTTTTACACTTCTAATGCCACCTTAGAGAAGGCCCTGTAAAATGTGTGAAATCTCCTGCAGCAAAGAGTTAAAAGGACGCAAATACAAATTGTGGCTATTGTCAGCATAGTTCCCAAAAGGAATTTAAAAATGTGTACACGGTACAGTTAGGTCTTAAATTTGCATTTGTAATAAATATTATCTCAAGTAGATTTTACGAAATATATATTAAAAAGCTACACAAATAACACTGGTCAACAAATTTAAACTTTTTTTTTGCTGACTTTGATCTGATAATTGTTTTTAACTAATTTTGGGGTGCTGATTTCAAAAATGTTAACAGTTTCTGCCTATCGCGTCAAATTTTTGTTCTATTGTATTTTGACTTTTTTCACCTTTTCACGTTCTGATATACGTCTTCTTTAATTTCAACTTCGTTCTTGTTGTTCAATATATTTCGTAGAAACGCCTTGCATGCAGGTACTTGTTATAGACCTTTTTACAACGGCGGAGGTTGCAAGGTCAAGAGTAACGTACTTAGTATGACCGCTGCATCTATTAAATGTTCAGGTTTATACTTGTTGTTCAAGTTTCCCTGACAGCAACCTTTTTGCAATGGCGGGGAGGGATTGCAGTATCAGGAGTAAGGAACTTAGCATCCTACATCCTTGAAATGGTCAGTTGTTTCATTGAAATCGAACATCTTAGGCTAGTTTGGTATAAATTAGTGTTTTGATAATCACTGAATAAAACACTTCATATGTTTTTTTTGTGTTTTATTCAGTGATTATATAATGAATTACCACGTAGTAACGGTCGCAACCATCACCATGATAAGTATTTTGAATTTTATACAAGCTATCTTGCACGATTTAAATAAACAATGGCTACTAGAAACTGTTTGAATACAGCAGATACATATTGTTATACAGGGTGTCAATTTGAAAACTTTCAATGCGAATATCTGTGAAAATAAAAAAAGTTGGAAAAGCGCAATTTGGTACAAATATTATACAGGTAGGGGGAACTAGATCCACCTTATTTTGGTTGTGGGGTGAGTGACCCGTTGGGCCCCATTCACCCTAACCCCAAAATTTTAAATGGCATCACCCCTTTTGTGATCCCTTAAATTAAACGTTTTTTCGAGTAGTATTCACCAGTACAAGATTTTTTTTTTTAATTTAATACAGGGCCGAACAAAAAAGTATAATTAAAATAAAATAAATTCTATGAATTGCTATTTTATTTAATTGGATTCTTATAATTTATTCCATTTTGGGCTACAAAAAAGGATAATAAAATGTTTTGCTCCAAATACTCGAAGCAGTGGGTCAGGTTTCAACAAATAACAATCAGCTATTTCAGTCAGGTGTCTAAATCGCAATTCTCTCAGCCATACTGTAAACCATGTCTAATACCGGATAAAAAAGAAAATAGTGAATTCGTCTCAAATTATTTCACTTCGATCGTTTTTGAATTTGACGTACAATCTAACACACCTGACTGCAATAGGTGATTATTTGTTGAAACCTGACCCACTGGTTCGAGTATTTGGAGAAAAAAAAAATTATTATCCTTTTTTGTAGCCCAAAATGGAATGAATTATAAGAAACTAATTAAATAAAATAGCAATTCAGAGAATTTATTTTATTTTAATTATACTTTTTTGTTCGGCCCTGTATTAAATTTTAAAAAAAATCTTGTACTGGTGAATACTATTCGAAAAAACGTTTTATTTAAGGGATCACAAAAGGGGTGATGCCATTTAAAATTTTGGGGTTAGTGTGAATGGGGCCCAAGGGGTCACTCACCCCATAACCAAAATATGGTGGTTCTAGTTCCCCCTACCTATATAACATTTGTACCAAATTGCGCTTTTCTAACTCCTTTATTTTCAGAGATATTCGCATTGAAAGTTTTCAAATTGACACCCTGTATATGTGGAAGCATTACTGTTCCAAAGCAGAGGATGAACATTGTTGATTTTGTGAAGAACATATATTTAGCGTATTTTCAAGTTGTACTTCACGACCAGGACAAGTCTTGGGCTCCACATAAAGTTTGCAAGCCTTGTATTGAAAATTTACGACAGGGTAGCAAATGAAAAGTGCGAAACTTCATTTTTTAAACAGTCATCTTGACAAATTTCCAGTCAATCTTGGAGATCTTTGTGAAGAACAGGGTGAACGTTTCCATCAGGATTTAAAAGAGATGGAGCGACGTTATCAAGGAAGGTGGGGTACACCATTGATTATTATTTTTGAGAAGATATGAATTAATTGATTAGAATTTATATTTTCATATTTGTAATTTACTCAACAATAGTTGCAATGATTACACTTTTATGTTTGATTGAAGTTGTCCACTTATCCTCAAAAGCCATAAAATATGTTTGCTTTGTTTAGAATACCATAAATCAAGTAACACTTGACTCAAATCTAGAACGTAATCGGACACTCGACAGTCGAGAGGACAGGATCCTAAGAGAAAAAAGGGACAGAGAAATAGACGATCGCCGGAATATACGACGAAAAAGATAATTAGTGTTATGAATTATAACAAATTAAGGCAAAATGAACAAGTATATTTTTATTATTCAATCAGCATATCAATCAAAAAAATTCTTCAAATTTAATAGCATATTAAAAAACGAATTCAATAAGCGCGATTTTTTCGCACGCGTTCAAGTTTAGAAAACGATAAGCGTAGCGAGGAGTTTTCTAATGGACAAGTGCGAAAAAAGGCCTTATGAACGAGTTTTTTACAGTATTTTTTTTTTATTTTGCCCCTTTTATTCCATTTCTAAATTTAAAAATCTCCCATACACATTTAGAAAATTATGTGGTGGTTGGTAACACTAATACTTGACATTTCAATTTGAAATTATAGACCTATTCATGAGTTAGGGCGGTTTACTAAGTTCGAAACATTCAAATAATATTGGTATCCTTTTCTACTACCTGATAACCGAGGGGATATTCCCAAGACGTACGATTTCGTCGGCCGTATCTAGAAAACACACACGCGGCCTGCGTAGCTCGGTCTTAGACCTACCTTAGCGGTAGAGGGAGAAAGAAATAGTTTACGGCGTCTCTTACTTACCGGTTATTTCATAGGCGCGCGCGATTTAGCCTATGGTGGAAAATTGCAACGGACACTACTTCATTCGGACGGACAAGACACCCCGACCGCCATCTCTACTGAATAGCTCTATAGTTGCGATGTCCACACATCACATAACCTCAAAACTATCTCGCCAAAAATTTAGCACAGGTTGACAGCTCTGAATTTCAACGGTGCCAACTTTGAAAAATTGATATTACCGCACTGAGCGAGCCCTTATCGAACACATATGAGTGCATGAATGAATTCATTTTAGACGCAAAATAGAAAAAAATATTTTAAATGTGGCTAAATTATATGAAGAAATATTTAACATTTTTACAATTATTTTACACCATTTAAAATACAATTTTCAAAAAACTAAATAATAACAAGGCTATCAACATTCTTTGACTATCTCATACTAAAATTATAGCTATGTAGTAGAAATATAGTAATTGTAAGATGTTATGAGCCAACATTCAAATTTCCCCCCTTAACAAAGTTAAGTTATTCCCCCTTAACCAATTATAATTATTTTATTTGAAACAAAAATAAAAGTACGTTAAATGTTTTCTTGTCACCTGTATGGTACGGCAAAAGAATGCTTTGTCTGTAATTAACGTTTTACTCTCTTTACTCTACCCAAATGAAGCGAAAATTTGTTTATTTTATATCACAATGTATTATGAAGTAAAAGCCGAGGACGTAAATTACATATGTGCAGTAGAGTTTTGCTATAAATAAAATTATGGCCTGAAGATAAAAATTGCTCGTTGGTTACAAATTATAATAAATTGTAGCATTATTTCTTACATTCAAAATGTGAATTTATTACAAAATTATGATCAAATATTGCTACTTGGTGAACCTCCGTTATAATATACATCATTCAATATGTTAATTATATTCTTATCAAACACGAGATAACGGGCAGATAACGTTCTGTCGCAAATTGTTATAGTGAATTTGTAACAAACGTGTTAAATTATAGAAATTTATTTTGGTATATTTTTAAACACCTTCCGATGGAAATGAGATGCATTAATTCAAATTCATTGTATTCAAGTATTAAGCAATAAAATAGTATTCCGAGAAGTAAAACTATTTCATTCATTTTTCAAATTAGTTTCGTAACAACCAAGTTAAAATCACACGAAAATGCACTGATGAAATTGATTTCTAAATGCTTAAATAGATAGCTAATTACACAATTTACTCACATATTAAGTATATGATTGAATATATGATAGATTACCTCCTAATAACGGCTGAAAGAATCACAAGAGTAAGACGCTTTGCATCTTTACTGTGTTATCAGCAGATCGCTTTACACTCGTCCAAAATGTTACTTGGTAGTTACAAATAATACGTATGCGACATAAAAATTGTATACAGGGTGGTCTATCTAAGAAGAATTATGCGTTTTCTAGCGTTTAGTCTCCATCTAAGCTTCAAAATAGCAGATTTGAAATTATCAAATTGTGTTTCGTAGTTTCATAATTATAATATTTATTTAACGCCGAATTAAAACTTGTAAAGACAAAAGTTACAAATTAGAGTACAGTAAGAATTAAGTACTGATTAAAATATATATCGAAAATACTCATAATAAGCATTCCCTTTACCACAGCTTTAATTTTCTTTTTGTAATCAGCTTCCCTTATTAGTAAAGGCAAGTTATAAAATTTGCTACTATAATGGTTTGTGCCCACTTATGATCTACTAAGTCATATGGATTGTTCATTAATGTTGTCTTACCACGAGTATTGTACCGTGAGAGAAAAAATGCGCAGGTGCTCCATCTTGTTGATACCATTCGTTTTCCAATTGATCTCCAACAACAGCATGAATTGCTGGAATGATATCGCGTTCCAGCATCTCTAAGTAGCGGGCGTGAGTGAAATTTTCATGTAGAAAAAAGGACCAATTATTTGGTTATCCAAAATTCCAGCCCAAACATTTTTCATTAATGTTGTCTTACCACGAGTATTGTACCGTCAGAGAAAAATGGGCAGGTGCTCCATCTTGTTGATACCACACGTTTTTCAATTGATCTCCAACAACAGCACGAATTGCTGGAATGATATCCCGTTCCAGCATCTTTAAGTAGCGGACGTGAGTGAAATTTTCATGTAGAAAAAAGGCCCAATTATTTGGTTATTCAAAATTCCAGCCCAAACATTGATCTTATCCTGCCATTGCGTGTGTGTATCTCGCTCATATCGTGGCCATTCACGTCGCCATTCAAACGGAATCCTGCCTCATCCGAGAAACACGTCGAAAAAAAGGTGAAATTAACAGCAACATATCTCTCCATCATTACCTCACAATATTCCAAACGACAATAAAAGTCTTCTGGGGCATTTTATAGGGATGCCAACCATTCGTTTTTAAAATTCTTTTTACTGATGCTTTACTTACCCCAAGAGTTTGGGACAACTTTTTTTGGCTCACGTGAGGATCCTCGATGACACTGAGAAGAACCTCCAAGGCTTTCTCCTCATTCGTGGCACTTTTACCCCGGCCCGATCTCGGTAAGTCTGCTACAGACTCGGTCGTCGTAAACCAGTCAATCGTTTTTTTGGCAGTTGATTTTGAAATCGGCTACACTTCAGGATGCGTGTCGTTAAATCGTTAAACAAATTTGCAGCACTCACATATGTCTGGTTGTTACCGTATCCACGCATTATCAAGATCTATATTATCTGACGGGTGGTTAAGGGCATATTTAGCTCAAAGAAAAATGTATGAAAAAATTACAGATTGTAAGACGATTTATTCAGATGGCATCGAGGTGACTATGATTTTGTACACAATGACCACGTTCAACTGATTTGCGCTTACGTTTGTCATTAGGAAGCAGGGAATGTTTTCTCTCGCACAATCAGTCAGATGTTCTAATTGGTGGGAAAATTAAATGTTCGTCTTCAAGGCATTCTGGCATAGAAGTCCTATAAGCCCTGATAGAACCCAAAATCTGATGGGCCCTTTTCATTCCCCAAGCAAAGTCCTAGAGACTTCAAGATCAGTTTTTCAATTTTTCTCGACTGGGTTGAATGAACCAGACGTCCCCAGACTTTTGAGCAAAAAACGCACCATAGGGCCCAAAAATGGACCAAATTTGAATGTAAAATTTTCCGCAGAATCCGAATCCGTAATAAAAAAAGGTTTGCATTTGAAATTTCAAAGTTGGGCCTCATATCTCTTATAAGGCCCTATCGCGTCCAAACTCTGATGGGCCCATTCGATTCCTCGGGCAAAATTACTAAAGTCCGTATCAGATTACGGAACCAGAACCGCCCACAACACCAGCCCAGACGCACCACCTGCAACCACCCGCATGCAACCACCCGCCTGCATGCAGTGGCACCCAGCAAACATGAATAGACTACAACATCCAACCAGACCATCTCCAGCTCCAGCCGCCCCGTACTCCGCCCCTGTATTCGATGCACTAGCCACCTCAAGGACTGGAGAAACAGACCGCACGTCTTGGTTCCCGCCGTGCCAGTGCACTCTAGGATGTCAGCTCATCCCCGACAGGACCAAACATGACTGCTCCTAGGATGCGGCTACCCCAGGCATCCAATGATGCCGAGATCCGGTGTGAGATGTCCGAATCTCCTCACACTTCAACCTCGGAAGGATCTCCAAGGACCAGTGTCCCGGCCTGCATCCTAGGACCCAGGCATCCGCTCGCACCACAACCGCGGAAGGATCTCCAAGGACCAGTGTCCTGACCAGCGCAGAGCAGCTAGTGCTGCCTCTTCAAGACGCCCAACAGCAGTTCCCAGTGGAACTTAGATCCGGTGTGGGAAGACCGAATCCCCTGATACCTCAACCTCGGAAGGATCCGTGATGACATTTCAACTGGCAGTACATACTTTCTACTCACTTCAAAATTCTCTCGTTTTCCGGGGCCGTTTGTTATCGGCGCTTAGTTTATCTACGCGTCTTAACAAATGCGTAATTATTTTAATTTGCATTTTTCATGGGCTAACCATTGTTCCTTTTTAAAATTAGCATAAATTCCGCATTATTGAAATTTCCAAACGACATAATTTTCGAAGACGTACCACTGCAAGTAACAATATAATAAAGCGATAAATCTCCAGCCGCTGAGCGCCGACATATTGAGGACAACCCTAACACCGTTTTCGCAGAACCATTAGTGGAAAGGTGCAGCTGCTACGGCAACACTAAAGACGCTCCTGCTGCCTGCGAAATCGGCTCGACCCCAAATTGTTCTGAGAAGTGCAATTTTCCGGTTCGAACATGCGCCGACCTCGATGCTCCCATCGCACCCTACCACCACCATCACCCGCGACCCGAAGAAGAGTAGGGCGTGGACCCTATAAAGCCCATGGAGCGCTCCCCAGACATCAGATAAAGCACAATCATTCGACTCAGAACTCCGAACAGTCGACAAGTTCAATAGTTGACGCAGACCGCCTTCACCGACGCCGCCGCAGCCGCCGACGTCACCATAGCCGCCGCCGCCGCCGCTTCCATCGCCGCCGCTTCCATCGCCGCCGCTGCCATTACCACCGAGCCGCCGGTCATCTATCCGCGAACTCGTCGGGCAGATGCCGTGCTTCACGAACGTTTTAGTGAAGTGTTGGTGACTATACTTTTTCGTGACTCTTCATTTTTTTTGTGACTTTATTTTATTGACTTTTTTCATGCATATATTTTATTTTCTTGAACATTGAACATTTCTGTAAATTCCGTGTGTAAATAACAGCGACCGTTTTCTACCTGCGCCCCATCCTTGTGTTTCTTGTGCTGTTTCATAGCGACCTGACTCCTAAGAGCTAGCTGGAGGTCAACGAGGGCGGTTTTTTCTCCGCGCGCTGCGACCCCCGTGACAAATACTAACTACAGTTTCAACGATATTTTATCCCGTTTTATGCGCAATGCTAACACAATTTTCTTAAATCCAAATTTCAACCTCTTTTCAAGCTCACACCCATATTTTGTCCGCACACTTAAATTTATGTATTGTCCAGATCATAATTAGTTTAAGTTAGATTAGTCTATATTATAATTTTTCTTTTTGTATTAATATTTTTTGTTACTGTAATTTTTTATAAATGGTGTATCCGTTAATAAACTTATTATTATTATTATTATTATTACAGAATATATCATTATCAGGAAAATAAATCTTGATTTGATCAAGCAAAAGTTTTTCAACAATTTTAAATATCACCGGTAACAAAGAGATTGATTTATAATCTCGCTTATTTAATTCACCCTTCTTATGCACTGGGATTACTTTGACTAGTTTTAGTGCCGACGAAAATTTATCAGTTGTAATAATTGTTTTAACCAGATTAGTTGACGGTGTTATTATTACATAAATTACTGATTTAATGGATAAATTATTTATTATTAGCCTCTGTTTTATATTTTTAAATGGCAATCTGACAAGATATTGAGGTTGATACCGTTTGCAAGCCTCATAAATCATCGCAAGTCAATTTCTCATTACCTAATGCTCGTTTGAAAACCATGGTATGTTTGTTTTCATATGCTTTATTTGGTTTTGTTGGAAACACTTCTCAAAATGACTTTTGTCGTAGATTACAAAAAAGTATTAATACAGGGTGGTGCAGAGGAAACGCATGTTTTTCGAACCGCTAGTACACGGCGACGGGAGGGGGTATTGACCTTGAACGAATGTTGGCAGACGGCCCATGCAATGCCGTTTCAGTCGCTATGGAGCGTTGGAGCGTACAACATCGTGTGTTCGTTGTTGAGCAGTTTTTTAGAAACAATGATTCTGTAGTCACAGTGCAACGTCTTTTCCGTCAATATTTTAGAGTTGGACGTCGAGGTGCAGTGCCTGATCGAAATACCGTACTCCGATGGGTTGCAGCGTTTAGAAGTACTGGTTCTGTGATGAAAAAGAAACCACCTGGTCTTCCCCGTTCAGTTCGTACTCCGGAAAATGTAGACCGACTGAGAACGGCAGTTGTTACTAGTCCTAGACGATCGACTAGACGACATGCTGTAGCGCTGGGTATGTCACGTCGTTCGCTTCACCGCATCTTACATGATGACCTCAAGTTCCATCCGTACAAAATAATGATCGTCCAGCTGCTTAATGAAGGGGATTTTGTACAGCGCAGAGAGTTGTTTTGTAGCATAATGGATGAAATGTTTACGGAAGATCCCGATGCTACAGTCTTCATGAGTGATGAAGCACATTTTCATCTTGACGGTTACGTCAATGTTCAAAACTGTCGGTATTGGGCATCGGAGAACCCACAAGAATTACACCAAAGACCTCTGCACAGTTTAAAGGTAACAGTGTGGTGCTGCATTTCAAACTTGGGGATTGTTGGACCCTATTTTTTTTTGAAGAAGGAATTGCAGTTACTGTTACATCAGCTCGCTACGTTGAAATGTTAAACAACTTCCTTCGCCCAGAACTTGAAAGGCGTCATGTGAACATGAGAGACATTTGGTTTCAGCAGGATGGTGCCACAGCTCACACGGCGAGAGTATCCATGGAAGTGGTTCGACAAATGTTCCCAGGACATGTGATTTCGAGATTTGGTGATGTTCACTGGCCCCCTCGCTCACCCGACCTGTCGATATGTGACTTCTTTTTGTGTGGATATTTGAAATCAAAAGTGTACATAAACAAGCCTCGCACACTCGATGACCTTAAGAATTCCATTCGTCAGGAAATTGAAGCCGTGCCGAATGAAATGTTGGAGAGAGCCGTCCGTAATTTTCAGAAGAGGATCCAAATTTGTATCCAGCAAGAAGGACGTCATCTCAAAGACATTATTTTCCGAACCTAAATATGGTATGTAATTTCAAAAACTGCATTAAAATACCTATCATTTAATACTTGTTTTTATTATTTTCAACCCATTGTGTCCCAGTAATTCAATATATATTGAAAAACATGCGTTTCCTCTGCACCACCCTGTACAAGTAAATACTGAATGCATAATTTTATACTGCTAAATCTTTAGTAAATTTTACTGGTAATGACTTGCAAATGTAATTATTTATTGTTTTGTCTATAGTAGCGTTGGTAGTGCACAGTGTTTGTCAAACAGGCCGGATCAGTGACTCACTTCAGTCTTATTAGTATCATTCGACTCAATTGAAGTGAATGACTGTAAAGCCAGTATATTTAATGAAAGATAAACCAATCCTATTAAATACATCACATATTCCTTCTATTGCGTTAATAAAATTGATCAAAACCTATGAAGAACCATTTAATAGAAGTAGAACAATATGGGGTATTGAGTATTGAAAAAATACCAATCCAATCCAGAATAATACGAACGAAAGTTCTGAAGCCAAGAGCTGCTGATATTTGAAAAATCCAGTTATTTATTCATGGAATTTCAGATGAAATTTTACAAAATTAAATTACGCGTGAGAGTTAGTAAACACGCCTTATATGATTATTAACTGAGACAACTGCTTGAAACCCTTAATACGAGTGTAACAGAAATCTGACATATTTAATAATTGGTTCTTTTCTTTTATTTAATGAAAAGAAAATTAGAAACGAAGATTAATTACTGGAAATAAAAATGATAATATAATATCTGTAATTACGCGATGTAACGATGTTAAAGAAAAATCCAACTATTCGCTAAATGCAAAGTGAAATTTCATTAAAAATAACATACCAGGGCTTGCCAGTAAATATACTACGAATGGTTACTAATTGTAATATTTGCTTGAAATCTACATACATAAAATTTCAATTCTGCCGGTTATCCGGTTGTGTGCGCATCACGGGGAAACTGCTGAACTGATGGGGCTGAAATTTTTAATGGTTACTCTATGGTCCTATCACCTCATTTTAGGTTATCCCCGGGTGGGTGACACGATCGATATATGCATAAAAAATAACTGTTCGTCTGTTATGCCCGAAACTCCCTCATTGGGTTGTATTGAACGCTAATCTGGAGTACGAGCAAGTAGGCTTAGTGATGTGCCAATAAAAAAAAACATTAACTGTTATTATCACCTATCCCACATAAAAATAATTTCAGAAGGGCATCATGCGCACACCACAAGAAATGAATTATCATTCTAAATAGATTTCTCAAAGAGCCGTAAAAAACAGAAAACACGGTGATCGAAAGAAGCCCTCCAGCTTGTCTTTTATATACCGGTAGAAATAATTTGTAATAAACCTTTTTTTACCAAGCGGTATAGCATGGGTAGTGATGGCAGTGTGAAAATTTAAGTTGTTATTTCACTTGAAGTGACGTCCTTTATCTTCGAATTTTGAGAAGGTTCTAAAAAGTTCTACCGGCAGATAAAGAAAACGCAACAGTAATTCGAATATTATCAGAAAATGCTCTGTGACAACATATACAAGCCTATCACTTCTCATCCAACTACATATCTGGAAAAGAAACACTAAAACCAAAATAATGCAGTCACCACTTGGCTCTGAAACCAAAAAAATCCCTTATATAATAATATTCAAAACCTGACGGAAAGTTAAGACCGCTTCCTTTAATGCCCCTACACAAAAATTAGCCAGTTTCTTGACGAAAGACATCCAGTCCATCGCTGAGCAAGCAAAATCTTTGTGAGAATTCTTCAAACATTCTAGACCTCTTAAAATCAACGATGTGAAGATAGCCACGGATTTTCAGCCACGGATTTTCAGCCACGGATTTCCCGGCGCGTCCACCACCAAATACAAATTTCTTCAATTTTAATGATTTATAATAAATCAAACGCTGAGAATGTAATTAACATTAGGCTATAGATGTACTGTCAATCCACAATTTCAATTATTTTTTCTCGACTCCACGGGAACTCTCTTTTTAAAATGACAAGAATTCAAAGTCCAATATGGCATTGTTTGACGCGTTCCAAATTTAATTTTTTAACAACAACGTGTAAATTAGAGTCTACTTAAATGATTTAACGCAATAAATTTTGGGTAAAATTGTTTATAACTTTTTTATGATTTTTTTTTCTCGGGTCCACCGGAACTGTACATATAATTTAGCAAACTTTCAAAGTCCAATATGGCACTGTTTGACGCGTTTTAAATTTAATTTGTTAACAACAACGTGTAGATAAGAGTCTACTTAAATGATTTAATGCATTAAATTTTGGGTAAAATTGTTTATAACTTTATTATGAATTTTTTTTCTCGGGTCCACCCGAACTTTATATATAATATAGCAAACTTTCAAAATCCAATATGACAAATTCAATTTGAAATGCGTCAAAAGGGCCATATATGCTATATTATCTTATTATATCAGCGTTTGATTTATTATAAATCATTAAAATTGAAGAAAATTTTATTTGGTGGTGGAGGCGCCGGGAAATACGTGGCTATCTTTACATCGGTCTTAAAATCGATCAAAATATCAAATACAGACATGTTAGTAAGTTTCTACGACAAGTCCCTTTCGCCCAGTTGACCATAGCAGAAACCCTCGAAAAACTTAAAACAAAACTTCACTAACCTCCACATGCTATAGAGCTCATCAAATACTGTCTAATACCAATTTCACGTACAACGGAAACCGCCATAAACAGGTTGAGAGGCACCAATGGGATCTCACTCTCACCGATCAGTATACGAAATATTTCGAAAGAAAAGCCTCTCCTTAAACCCACCGTGTGGTTACACTACGTAGATGATACCTTCGTCAACTTTTCACATGGAATTGATGAGCTTAAACACCTTCCTTAGTCACTTAATTAATATTAATTCATCTGGCACCCCCAAACAGCATATAAATATTTCAAAATTTAGGGAAGAGAACAAACTAATAGTACCAGCACAGATTACACACTCGGTGAAAAAGTAATCAAGAAAAAATCGCAGACTCAGCCTCCAGTATTCCCAGGAAAAAATTTCTGGCACGCCCAAACGAATGGGAATTTAACAAACTGTCTACAGAAAATCCACCCATACCAATCGCTATCTTAATGCCTGTTCTCATCACCATCCTGCAAAAACTTTATTAAGTCGATCCTTATGCCTCGCCGACAATAGAAACAGAACCAACGAATTTGCTATTTACCCCGGCACTATACTCGGCGCGCCGACCAGGTGGTATGATCACGTTGCGTTCACTCCGCGTCCTCGTGATAGTTCATCGAGACGTTATGAAAAGCCTGATTCACACAGCCTTGCCACATTTTAGTTCTGTGTTGGAAAGATAAATCTTTCTACTTTATCTCACAAATACTAACTATTTACCACTTCCTAATTAATTGTAATTGAAAAAGGCTGATTTAAGGATAGAATGTAACCACTACATTTAAATAAGATAGAAAAAGGATAGGAGAACACATGGCATACAACGGACCTGATTAAAAATTTCGGCTGCGTGACACACCCTTCACATGCGTTTGCGCTGACCAATCAGCGAACATCACGCGAAAATCAAGCGAAACCCATAATTCCACCGATTCGGTGCGCCGGGTATAGCTATTCTAAACACAGTCCTATCTGAAAATGGATTTACCCTGTACCTCTCAGACTCAAAACAAAAAGCCCCGGAAGAACCTTCCTACAAGACCCACATTTGTTTGTAACACTAAATCTCTTGCTTCGTTAGATCTCTATTAGAAAATAATAATCCGTGAGACCATAGAAATCGAAAAACACGCAAGCAAACGAGACTATGCTCAGCGACTAACACCTAACTTAAAATCTACGTTTTTCAATAAACGCATCTTTTTACCCGAACCCATTAGAAAAATCTCCCCTAGGCAATAATAGGCACACCCCTGTCACGAAACAAAAGGACCGATTACCAGAAGCCACCAATCTTTACCTGACTCCATTATTAGCATCTACCACCCCAACACCTATAAAATTGCAGAACCCAAACATCTGAACCGCAGTCACATCATCATTCATAGCGAATGGTCGAGCCGCAACAATCAGATTTTTTAGATGCTTTCAACTCGATCCGGGTTTCATGGATGGGCTACGATTTCCACAGGATGGACACCTCGTACTTTCACCAATTTTAAAGCAATGTTCGTGATCATGGAAGCAAAACTCGCCGTGTCAAAGAAACGACGCCAGGCAGAACACTTTGCCGCGACAAGTCACCCTACATCACGGAAATCGACAATCCCAACCAATACCAGCTACTCCATAATTTACATGGACATCACCTCCGAAGCCGTCCCCGTGGCGGCTTGAGAAGCCAACCCGCCATCCCCGACAAACATTACTATTTCTAAAATTTCAGACCCATGTCACTACACAACCGTAAAAGCACTGACTCCACCGATGATACTGACCAACGAAGGGCACCCCAACTCACACCGACGTCGAAGCTGAAGCCGCCACCGGCCATTCTGCTTGTCAATCATAAACGAGATCCTAAGAGACAACAGCATAGGATACACGTCGGCCAAACTCATAGCGAACGGGCTGTAAACTATGCACAACCCACCAACCGATCTCCGGAGATTGATTTTTGAGGATCTATAGATGCTCTTCCACACTTGACAGCTGGCGCAAGAAAAACTCCCAAGGCCGCTATTAGACGCGCGACGACATAATTAACAGAGACGGAAATCCTCCTGACTGGCTGTGAAATCCGTCACGATAGTGATAAGACGTCTGGCGCAACCTCTAAACACAACATGCCGTACCTCCAGCCAGAAAGAGATGATGCTAGAAAGAAAATTCACTTCACTGTCGATGATATAATAGAGGTTCGCAACAATTCCAACACTGCCAGGGACTGACACACTCTCAGAGCAGCTGCAACATACCTCTATTCTGCTTCAAGTATCTAGGGATATACTGGACTAAAGACTACCGCCCGAACAGTTGTCAAGCCCACCCAGCAAACTACAGACGCTGCTACAAATATGTCGCCAAAACCATCCCGAAGATCATACCGGACCACCACAGGTCGGTAGTAGCCATGCTGCTGTCGCTGCCCAGGTCCATGGCCCACACACCAACAGGACTAACAACAAATGGTTTCACAATCTCTTCTTATTGCCAAAACCACCGCTGACCACGCCGCTATAATATTCCTCAAGTCATCCTAGCTTGCCACAAGATGGTGTTTATCGCCAGCAGGAATATCCGATTTTCCACGAACCAATATGGACGCAGTTTTTGCTGCGCGAATATATGATAGAGCAGCGAAATAACAAGTTGTCACGACGATTTCTCAATACCAACTTACTTACCCTCGACATCAGTTTGGGTAAGTAAGCGATCGAGATCTTCTGGTCCAGCCCCGCAGAAGGCGCTATTTTTCATCCGAGAGCTGACTCTAAGCCAATACTGCCACTACACGCCTATAAAAGGGTATTCTTCATCTTCAAAGATTTCTACGATCACCAAGTGCGCAAGTTGCCGACCGTCTTCAAGGCAACCACGATTATCTTTGAAGGCTTCCACCACCAATAAGTTCGCAAGTTGTTGATTTTCTTAAAAGCCAGCTACGATCATCATCGAAGGCTTCCACGACCACCGAGCTCCAGGCGTACTCTAGTAGCATTGGAGAGACTTCTTAGAAGGATTCTTGTAACGGACAGGTGATCTTGACTCCGATCTTCGGAGAATCCACTCCGCTAGGTGTCCTCATTCATCAGGGAGAATCCGAAAACTAGTTCAATATTACATTTTGTTGCGTTCATCTCTATTATTTGTTCTTTTAGTCCTTCAATTTACAATAAATAAAGTGTTTCGCTTTTCCAAGTGATCCACCCGTGATGCGCCAAGCATCGGAAACAACTGGTTCATCTTTGGGTTTCTGCCGCCCCAAGTTCCCAGCCGACTACATCTGCCGCTACGACAGATCTCCACATAGAAGAAGGATTGAGCTGATAAACAATTTCCTTTGGGAGGTACCCCCCGCGGAACTTATTTGCATATATGAGAGGACGAAAGACAGATACAGTTGTTTCATCTTTGTTACGGATCATCAGTCTGATGTATGATCGGTTGTGAATAAATCAGACTGATGATTCTTAACAAAGATGAAACCTATTTATCTGTCTTTCCCTCTCTCATATTTGCAAGTTTTTATCAATTAGCCGTATTCTCGTTAGCAAGTTGCTAATAGTTATTGTCAAAATTTTAAAGAACTGACTACAGTAAAAATTTAGAAATAGTATTTTTTCAGAAAATACAAGACTATAATCTGCGACTGTAGATTTTCCTACTTTCGCGTTTTTAAATTATTATTCAATTTATTTGCAATCGAGTACAGAAATTTTATATTTATTTAAAATAAACTGTCACTAGATTTGTAATGAAAGTGATAATTTGAAAATAACGAAACGTATTTCTTAGTCATTGAAAAAAAAACATTATTATTGATCGAATTCTGGTGAACATCTAGAAAAAAATTATAAAATACTTCATATTTTTGAATAAAATAAGAGCTACAACTTTTGCGTTTATTAAATCAATTGGTTTCCTTACTACTAACACTATGAGTAAATAGTACCTATGTTTAGGATTTCCATTTTAATTATGAATTAATACAATGGCATACAATACAATTTATTCATTATACTAGTTGCTATACTAGGTACAGCGACATTCGTTATTTTAAATAATATATTAGGCAACAAACAACACAAACAATAGATAAATGTAGTGTTTTTTTTAAATGTAATTACTTCCAACCAATTATTATGCAGTAAAATAATAAACTCTATGACTATATACTATTTGAAATTGGCAATAATTTTACAACCTTGTTGCAGATTAATTAAATATGAAATTTAAATTCCTATGTTTAAATATTTTGGAATTCGTAAATAAATTTGATTAATTAAATCCTTTTGACGAAAAAATAGTGTACCTGTAAATAAAATGGTTTTACCCATAGTAAATGGGGTTGGTCAAAAATCTATTATATTTTACATTCAAAATCATAGTCAGCTTTGAATTAACAGTAAGACGGGTAGATATTTTCGGTGTACTTTGTGGTATTCTAATTGAGTTAGTTATTTCATGCCCTAATATCACAGATAAAAATGAAATTAATGAGCATTGCTTCTGGCTCGGGCTTTGCAACGGTGTTATTAAATTCAAAATTAAAAACACATAGGTTATTTGTTTCACAACTTGGTTTACTGTGTAGTTTTTTTTTTAACGTTGAGATTCATCAAATGATAAAATGTTGTCGATGAAAACCGTAAATAGGCGTCAGTTTTTGCTGTAAAAAGAAAAGTGATGGAAAGAAGGGATTTATTAAAGAAAATCACGAACCAGCAATCAATCACCCGAGGCACGTTTTAATAAATTTAAACCCGCGCCAATACAACTACAATTATTAGAAAGAGTCACGGGACTAATACACCCCGCGGAGGGAGAAATAGGGAAAGAAACAATAATATTAATACACTGGTCACAGTTGGCTATCTGCTGACAACCGCTTCGTCTTCGAGGGAGCAGCTGTCCGCCCCAATAAAATTCGTGCTGATATATAAAAAGGCGAAATAAATTATTTACCGCAAGGAATGCACCCGCGCGTAATACAGCAAATACAACTGGGAAAACGCAGATTACACGTCCACCCTCTTAAATATCCACCTGCTGGCTGGAGTCGAAATTTGAATATCGCTTCATCAGCGCCAACACCTTGTACCAAGCTTCTTTTGTGCACAAAGAGAATTTTCCGTTTCCGTTTCGAAACCGCCATTTCAATTTTCGCGAAGGTTTTTTGCTCGTCGTAATAAACGTTGCCGCTTTATTTGTTATCCTGTTCGTGTTTGTTGTGATTTTTAAGGTTTCATAACCTTTGGCGAATATTATCATAAAACAATATTTGGCCAAGGAAATTTCCTTAATAAATATCCTGAGGCGATCAGCGGTAGGTTTTGTATTAATAATTCCCTTTAGTGATAAAAATACTTTTTATAAATTGATGTGAAAACATATTACCGCTTTAATTTCATACTTCATGGTTATGGCAGGTTTAAATGCATAAAAATAACATTGTGTCGTTGTGGGGGAGAGAAAGAAAATTCGGGGAAGTCAATAATTTTATACACTTGCCTGGTAATTCCGGGACGGGTGCAGTTGAATTGGAATTTCTGAGTGGAATTGTTAGTTATTTTTCTGGTGGTTTTTAATTTAACTTATTAGAGCTTTAAATGGTGTGAGGATATTGGCAGCATTAGTTATGTGACGGTTGTTCTTTTAGAGGGTGCTTTAAGTCCTGTATTTACTTCGAATTCAAAGCACAGGAATGAAATAGCGATCGGTAAATTATCAAAGTGGCAGTTAAAAAGGCGTTTGATTCTATCGGCCGCAATCGGGTAATATTTAGGTGTTGTCGAAAGGGTGCGAAACGGTATATGTGGGGTGTGTGTTTTGTTTGCTAATAAGGTAAGGCGTGGATCGTTGGTGTTTGAAAAGGAACGTTGGCCCTTTTCATTTACGAGTATTGTCCGGCGGATTGGAGAAAAACCCGGTTTCTCGATTCTATGGACGAAAGCTATAATTCAGAAGTGCAAATTGGTCGGGCGACGATATAATGCAATAATTTACAGTGTAATATTATTAACCCATATAAACTGTCTCAATTTATTAGTAGATATGCACGTGGGGGTAAATGGTAACCGCTATCGCACGGGCCCAGGCAAACATTGGCACAAGACGAGGATACTTACTATCAACAAATGTTCCCACTGACATAATCTGTGATCCCGATATCAGTACACTATAGTTGCATGTTGCTGTTTGCTGTTAGCGACTAGCTTTACCGTAAATAATAAACTTCCCTAAACACATTACTCTTAATTATGTCCAAATTAATAACACGAGTCCTCAACGAAACATCATGTTCCTAACACCACTCTGCGACTAAATAGGGGTAAAATAATCTGAATTTAAATCCTACCTCTTTTTACGGTAATTCCCCGAGAAATTAAATACTCTTTTATTATTTCATTAACATATGCTTTTTTGTAACGAGGGTCCATTTATATTCATCCGAGTGCACACCGCGGGGCCCAGGGACTGAAGGGCCGTATTGCGGGAATGCAGATGTAAGATAGAAGGAATGTTCCTTCATTTAACTCTTCTCTCGTCTGCCCAGTCAACGGTTGGGAGTTGGAGGCGGAAGCAACTCGTAGCATAATTATTGCTTAATTAACGATTTCACTTCATACCATTGTAACGCAATTATCCTTAACATATTAATCCAAATAATCATCACGGGCTTTGTGTGAATATCATGATTATTTTGTGACAATAGGTTTATTACTAAAGCATCTGTCAGAAACATGAATTGAACGCACTGGTTTGCTTACCACATACACGGCTCTGTGTCAAATCTGCACGGAAACTATTACTAGAAATATGTCAATTAGCTCCCGAAACATTGTGCAAGCCCCTATATATTTATGTATAGAATTACACCTTATAATCAAATTCCACCACCAATCATTAACATTACTTCTCCATTACCTGGCGCACGAGTGTTTACATTATAATCGTAGTTTTTAATTGCACCCTGCGCCGTTGGCTTTATTCACCCCCTAACAAACTGTTGCAGGAAATATGCAAATTACATTCCACAGACTTATATACATTTGTGAACACACTTGTACCCACCTCTCAGTTTCAGCCTTCCGTGCCTAGTTCATCCCCATCCTCTGGGATAGGATATTTAATGCGGACCTCGGCAAACATAACTTACTTAAAAATAATTACGCCCCCTGCACGAATTAACAACCGTAACCAAATGCACTAGAATCGATGGCGTGTTTGCCACCAGCATATATATGTTTATATTATTACACCGCGTGCCGTTCATAAATTAATTCTACATTACACATTAACACACTTACTGGAAAGCACTCGACGATACACTAAAATCACGATGGAAATACTAACTCTAATAACGTCCGCTTGAATTACTGAACCGCCATATATGAATGATTTTACTATTAACTTCAATTTAGGATACTACATTGACAACTTTACCTTTCCTAAATATTACTACTATTAGTCTCTCGCAGTAAATAATAATCTTGGATAGTTTTGGAATCTCTACTCCTACAACCGCATAACTTATACAATTAAATTTCAAAAGGGGGAGGTGAAATTCAATATTTACCCGTCAGATGAAAATATCAGCAAATTTTCATAAATTGACTACAATAGAGTACAACCAGATTCACTATCATCTGGGAACAATTATGAGTAACTGCAATTCTCAGCAAACCTCAAACAAACAGATTATAAAGTGGTCATTTATTTACCCTAAGCAAGGTGGTAACTAATTATATTCGAAAACGGGTTTGCAAAAACTTCAAAAACAGCTTCTGCCTTCTTTGACCTGGTAGCAGCCTACGATATCGTCTGGAGAAGTGAAGTTCTTATCTTCAGATGTGCATTGGATGATGTTCCATCTCTTGTCATCATAAGTACGAATAATTTCACATTAACAAAACTGCAATTGTTGTTTTATGTTGGGCAACCAAAGCGATTTTGCTTCGCCAATTTATTTCTTGTTCCCTAAAAATTAGACCAGGAAACGAATAGTTGATTTTTTCACAGCTCTTTTGTGGAAACACAACTTTCACTTGTTCTACTATATTTGTATTGTTCAAGGCTACATCTAGGTCTATTTTTAATTGATGTTTAAACATATACATACAATTACTTACAATTAGTTTTATCCCACTGCATTTGTATGCTCTTCCACTCTTGCGCCCTTCGTATAACCCAGTGTTTCTCAACCTTTAATTCGCCCCCTTTTTTTAACAGCTTAAAAATTTGAAAGGAACGAAGTAATACAACATTTAGTATATATTATTTGAAGATAGATACACCGTAAACGAAATTTAAAGTTTTAATGTTAACTTTTAGAAATTTAATAATAATAAAAGTAATAAAACATTTTTATCTTAAATCAGCGCAAATTGACGATATTTCAAGTTTTCCACGTCCAAAGGCAACAAAATCGCGTTTTCAATTTCTTAAATTCCCCGAGTTATTGAACGCGCTTTTTAATTATAATGATTTATATACTGAAGGAGAAAAAAATGAAACACTTTAAATTCGTGAAATTTCGACCATGTTCAAACCGCCATAATTCGGCGTATTTTCTATCGATTTTGATTAATCTTTGAGGGCGAAAAACTTTGAAGTGTCTTCTTTAAAGTCATGCATGCGAGCTTCAGCGTAATCCCTTCCGCAACGCTCTAGCACCCCTGCGAGAAAAAAATGTTTTTTTCAGGAAACCATGTCCAACTTTGATGATGTATACGGAGTTAGACAAATTTTGTCGACTCGATCCACCATAAAGGCATTAAGATTTAATCAATTTACTATGTAGGACTCAAAGAACGAAGTTCCTACGACGATTTAAAAGTTTTTTGCCCTTAAAGATTCGTCAAAATCGAATGAAAATACGCCGAGTTATGGCGGTTTGAAAATGGTCGAAATTTTACGAATTTCAAGTGTTTCATTTTTTTCCACCAGTGTATGTTGAAATGTAATAAATTTAGAGTGTTTTAGAAATATTTATGACGACTCAAGTACAATTATCAAGATCGAAAGTTTCAAAGAGCAAGAAATTCCGTTTCTGATTTTAAAAAATTGCTGAGGTGTTGAGCGATTTTTTGAATATGATGTTCATATGCTAAATTGCAGAGAATATACAGTAGTTTATTTTTAAAAATATGAACAAATATTCATGTCAAGTCAACGAAAATTATCAAAATTCGAAATACGAAATACAAAATAGAAAAAAAAATAAATTATGAATGTTGGAAAAAATGTTAAATGTATTTCAAAATCCTCTTGAAAATGCCTTTAGGCAAAAAATAAAATTTTCTTCAAACAGGCAGTAAAGTTTAATATTTTATGGCTGTATACATGACGTTAAAGTCGAACTTTATTGCTGCACTAAAAGTATTTATGGTATCGTCACTATTGTCCAAATCTATTTTCATACTTACATAATATATTTGACTCAATATTAGCACAGAGCCACCGTTACTTTTCCTCGTTTTAAATTTGAATGTAATAGCATTGCACGTCTATAATGGTGGGCAACCATTAAACATTTTTAATTTATATTTCATTTCTCACGTTCGGAGAAAAATTCATTGTTCACCTCAGCACTAAACTTATTAAAAATGTAATAGTTTTCTGGCTGACAATTGTTGATAAATCCATTATATTTAAAAGTGTTATCGTGTATTAATTTGTTTCTAAACACAATTCGTTATTTGATATTGGTGATTTGAATGCAAAAATTCAGAAAATTTGGTGTGCTTAAATTAAATTGATTAATGATGTGTTTAGAAATAAAATTAAGAAATATTCATCTCAAATCAATGAGAATTGATAAAATCTGAAATTTTGCAAGTTCATAGTAAAAAAATCACGGTTTTGATTAAAGAAATAAATGCTGAGGTATTGAACGTGTTTTTGATTATGATGATTATTTCTTAAAAAGTAAATGATTTATTTTATTTAAAAAGGTACTAAGAAATATTCATAATGAGTTAACAAAAACTGCCAAAATCCTTCAAATTCAAAGGCAACAAATTGGCGTTTTCGATTTTTAAAAATTACCGAGGCGTTAAAAGCATTTTTTGATTAATATATATGCTAAAATGTGGAAATATTAGTGTGTTTTAAGAAAGTATAAAAATATTCATTCCAAAGTACGAAAATTAACAAAATCTGAAATTTTTCTAGACCAACATCAACAAAATCGCGTTTTTGATTTTGAAAAATTGCTTGGCGTTTAAAAATTTAAAAATTTAAATGTCAAAATCTAACGAATTTAGTGTGCTTGAACAAAGTGTAAGGTAATATTCATTTCGAATCAATGAAAATTGCTAAAATTCGGTTTTTCAAAGTTGAAAGAAAAAAAATCGCGTTTTGGATTTTTTTTAAATTGCCGCATGTTTTGATTATGATATTTTGTATGTTAAAAAGTAAAGAATTGTAGAGTCTCTTAAGTCGTATTAAATATATTCGTATAGAGACAATGAAAATTGCTAAAATCCAAAATTTTCCATTCAATTAAATAAAGTTTTTAATTTAGAAAAATTATTTAATTTGCAAACGCGGTATTTTATGCCGAAATGTAGCGAATTTAGTGGGTTTAAAAAATATCAAGAGATAATCATGTCGAGTCAATGATTTCCTAGTTCAATGTCAACAAACACTCGTTTTTAATTTTTAAAAATTGCCGAGATGTTAAACGCATTTTTGGTTTATGATATTTTATGTGTTAAAAAGTAGGGCATTCAGTGTGTTTTAAATGGTACTAAAAATATTCATGTCGAAACAATGGAAATTGCCAAAATCCGAAAATTTTCAAAAAAAGTTCAAAATCAGCAAAATCAAGTTTTTTATTTTTTGACAAATTATTTAATTTCCAAAATGTAGCTAATTTTGTGTATTTTTTTTTTAATATTAAAAACTTCATGCAAATTCAACTACATTTTTTTTATCAGAAGAAGGAGAGGAATCAATTGTAGTATTTTTTCCGTGGCTATAATAGTAAAAAGTTGGCAAGCCAATTTTAACCATGTGTAGAGAAGTTGATTTTTTTAACTCTTACAAGGGGAGGATCTGATGTGTGACTCACTGATTTCATCCATCTTTGGCACACATGTAGGTCATAACTAGGAGTGTAACAGGTGCAAGTAATAGGGCGCACTATTCAGCCGTTTTCGAGAAAAAATGTTTTTTTAATTTGTTATTCAGTTGTATGTTTATACACCTTTTGCGTTAACAAACATATACCGACCTTTTGGCGCATCGATAAAACCTCCGATACGTAGTTGGAAGGTCGAAGGATCGAACCCCATTGTTTAAGTTGGGTTCATTCAGGTTCTTTTTAGAGTTTTTATAAATCCATGTGTATTTAAATATCTTAATTTTAGAATCTATCAATTTTTTTCTTGAAAACGGCTGAATAGTGCGCCCTATCACTTGCACCTGTTACACTTCTAGTCATGACTTACACGTGTGCCAAAGATGGATCGAATCGGTGAGTCACACATCTGATCCTCTCCTTGTTAAAGGTAAACTCCAGTACTAAAGCGGAAGGCAAATTTTCAATCCTGCATCGAAAAAATCGAGGACAATAATTTTTTAAGGAGAACTTATTTATTCTCAAAATTTTCATACTCATGATAAAGGACTGTCGCACGTCGTCGGCTAACTGGCTTGCGGCATGTTTGATGTTTATTCATCGGTCAACTTGGAGTGTCATTGACGACACTTATCACACCAAATTACAGTATTTCTGTAGACCTTACCGTCATCTTCAATTTCTTCAATTTTCTTTTTCCAATAATAATGTAAACACTCTAATTGTTATTTCTTTGATTGCATTACTAATATGAGCATTTTTTTGTAAGAAATTAAATGATTGACAGAAGCTCGTTCTTTCAAATGTTATTATAAGTAAATTAGAGTATGTAATTACATATAATTAAGGAAGCACTAACGTTGCTCGCTTAGTATTCTGAAGAAACTTTGTATTTGTGATTATATGCCACATAAATACCTCTACACAAATATTAAAATCAATTTAAATAAGAAAACTTATTTAGAGCAATAGAGAGAGAGAGAGAGAGAGAGAGAGAGAGACGATACTTTTATTGAGACACTTTTATAAATGACCTCAACAGGCAATTGACCAGCCTAATTAAAGAAATATTTCTTGCGAATAATAATAATTTATTATTCATATTTTAGAAAACAAATTTATAATTAGTCCAATTAACTATTTAATAGTAAATTACATAACAAGAGTTGTAAATAGCATTTTACGAAATTTCATGCGTGCGTAATTGCTTTACAACTTGCGTTTTACGGGTTTACTTACGACCACAGATTTATTCGCTTAAAATAAAGACGAATTGAAATACAACCTTATCAAAGTGATGTTTAAATTTTCAAGGCTATACTTGATTACTGAATTCAGATATATGATTTGCTACATTGAGCAACGTTTCTATGGAAACCGTATGATATATTATTACCGCACACTTTTTACATTGCAGTGTATTAAGTTGCTTACGATAGAAGTAATTTATCAATTACAAATTGAGAGTTAGTAAATAATACTTTTGTATCACAATTTATTTTCCCACAGATGCACTGTTACAACTCTTTTTTACAAATATAGTATGATGTTGGTGCCCGGCGCATTCACCAATTACTTTTCTATATCTGGCCTTTGTGTAAAATTACGTTATTCAGGATAAATTATGTATTTATAATATTACTTCGAACTTTTAGCAAATTCTGTTACATATACTATTACCAAAATTATAAAAGTTTCGTTCCGTGTCTGGAATCAAACTTTTGCAATTGAATGAACAATTTAAGAAATATAAACAGGATAATGTTCGGTTCGCCGAAGTTACAATATTGGTATTATATAGAATACAACAAATATCAAAAGTATTTTATAGTATCAAATAATTAAATAAATCTGATACTCTATTGCGACTTTATAATAAAACACGAATATTGAAGTAATTTTAATGTTTATTATTATTTAGTAATATACTCTTAAGTTAGGGAAATAAAAATTGTTTTTGTTTAGATATTACATGCAATGGATATTTTGATGGAGAGATTTTTTTATTATATTGTGATTATTAAGCAATAAAATATTCTTTGCTGTATAAAAAATGGTAATTAGTTGTTGTTGTGTAGTCGGGGTGTTAATTAAGGTCGTTGTAGCGGCGATAAAAGTTTAATTAAAGGGTTGTAGATGTGGCGCGGGTATTCGAGAAAATGTCGGATCAAGTTAGTAAATATTATAATTGTAAGTGTAAAGTGAGCCGTGAGAAATATGTTAAAAAGTACATTGGTGTAAAGTGTGGCGAAGTGAAGGTGAAGGCACTCAGATACAGAACGCTTTAAACTGACTGTTCGCAACCGCATAACGGCGCAGCCACAAAGGACATACTTTAGGATATATCTTTTGCAACATATTGTAGAATCTAGTAAAAAGGATAAACGCGGAGAGATACCGTGGCAGCAAACAAGGACACCCGCATATTCACTCAATGAAGTAAATTATCATATCCTGAAGTTCCCAGGCAAATATTTCAAATTTCAATGATAAGCTCTTATGAAAAAAATGACCCACTGCAGTTGCAAGATGAAAAGAATTGCTACTTGTAATCAAAACCGGCATATTTAAATATTGTCTACCCTTTTCTGTCCGCAGATCGCCGACAGGATTTTTTCAAGTAACATCATATGTTACATTCGGGACTCATTTGCATGGTATCCTAATCGTGCATTCTTCATGTCATATATTAAATTAGAATTCACTTTGCAGTATCTTTATGCAAATACGGTACCATTCTGCCGGGTGAGAAAAGGTGCTTAGGCAGGAGAACAGGCGTAACGGGAATATGTGACCAGACTGGGACCCATGCTGATAACAATTTTGATTGGGGTGTCCCTTAATCGGGCATATGTGCCTGCGCCCCCTGCACGTCGCGCAGATAAAAATGTTAACGAGCATTCATTTCTGGGAGGATAATTGTTACCAAATATGAATTTTGCCACTATAAAATAACAAAGAGCTATAACCAAGCACCCCAGTTTTGCGAAAACAGTAACGGTTTGATGAGTTGGCGTATCCGCGATAGTGGTTTTTTATGTCCCCTTGTAATAAGTCATTGTCCGATCTATACGTCTATCCGTCCATCCGTCCATCCGCCCCATCACATCACTGATGACAATACGGCCGTTTTGACAAATGGATTTACTGAAGCAAATATGTTTAGTTTAATGCCCCTTCTGCTTCGGTTTCTGCTCGATTGTAATCGCGTTGCTGCTGCTTTCGTCGTTTCACCTATCAAAGGCACTACTACTATTTCACCTATAGCCGGAACGCAATACGGGCAGCACTTGTAATGAAAATTGAATGCATATTTTAACGGTATCTCTATACTCCAGAACTCATATTATTTATTGTTTTCTTGTCGACCTTAAGGAAATCGTCGATTAAAATGTATGTAATTCAGTAAGAGCTTATATATATATATATATATATATATATATATATATATATATATATATATATATATATATATATATAGCCTCCGTACAAAAAAACACAAGGGTAACAATAACATCGCCCGAAAATGATACGCGAGAAAATTGCGTCTATCGAATAGAAATCGGCATTCCCAACGCACCAGTTGGCGTTTTGAGCGAGTCGGAATTTTTGTTCCGTTCGCAGAATATAAATTTACAATTATTTATAAAATATGAGAGGTTAAATCTGAATCGCGGCATTTGCCTAAAACTGGCAATGTGTTTTTATGTGAATCGATTGTGGTTTTCATAACGTGATCGGTTTCTTTACGTTACATTTCCGCTCATTCTTATGATTCCACATGTCTCTCCTGATTCCATACCCATAAAATACGGATCCTTTATTTTCCTATCCGGATCCTTTATATAAACTGTATTACTTTGGGCTTGATCACTAATTCTGCGATACCTAAGATCTTATGTTAAACACATATCAATGTTGGGCCCACAAGGTGCAAACAGAAACTTATTAGCGTCAAGGATACTATTAGCCTTGTCGTCGTCCTGCCATCCCTAAAGGAACGACACCAGTTTTGGAAGTTGAGCTTGTAGCTGGCAACGTTCTATGTAGGACGTGGATGGAAGCGCCTAAATATTAATCTGCACACGCATTAAGTATTCATAAGCGTTCGCTACGTCACGCACAATTACTTCTGTTTATGCGATACGACAACGACTCAAGACGGGCGCTGATGTATTTCTTTGCTCCAGCCGCTCCTGGAGCTAAGAGTGGAGGAGGAAAAGAAACGCGGAGGAATAGTACCGCAGTTTGTTTGGTATTTGCGATGGCTCATAACCATGACATGCCATTCGCATATACAAGTTGATTGTGATGCATCATACAAATGTTATATTTGTCTGCCATGATGTGTATACAGAGGAGGCAAATGTCTCTTTGAGGACTACATAGATCGGGAATGCGAACATCGTGCCAGCAATATATAATGAGCTACACAGAGCTTGACACCTGCGACGGGATCAATCCAGACGGTTACTACCTCAAATACACTCACAATACAGCGCCATGCGCGCCCAGAATTTCGATTCGCCTCGTCCGACAAATCGTAAAAACTAAAATCCCTTATAAATAACTCCGTCATATCACTCTACTCGCCCACCCTCAATAACTACTCACTTATTTCGAATGCTTTATAACCCGCCCCTGGTGTCACCTCGCCCACATCGTCACCGGTTCCATAAAAAACACAAATTGAAATTTATATCCCCAATTTCCACACAATGAAAAACGCACGGCCATTAACATGCCGAACGTAATTCCTTCTATAGATCTATAACCTGCTCCTATTAAATTTTCCACTCTAACTTCTCACTCTACCAACACTGGCCCGGGCACGAATAAGGTGAAAAGGACAGCTTAACATGACAAATTCCTCGACCTCACTGGCCCTCGCCCACTTCAACTCTAACTGCTACATAAACAAATATATCAATTGTTATAAAATGAACTTAACACCCTCTCTCATAAATCAAAAACATCGCAAACACGAAAACTCAACATGTTTTAAATTATGGCTTACACTTACGTATTAACCAATCAATTTATGACCGTATCATGCAATCTAACACGATCATTACAATCACGCACCTTGAAATTACAAGGGTTGCCATTACAAATCGCCCGTAAGTTATTCACCATTATACATATTTACATTTTATCTACCTTTATCAAATTAAAAATAGTGCAAAACATTTTATTGTAAAAACGAAATATAGCCTGAAACAACTACTTAATATTAAAAATAATAATTTTGATATTTACGTATTCTATCATTACATAAAAAATAGCATGATTAAAAAAATGAAATAACAACTTTACTACCACATAAAAGGTAGAATATCTTCTTTACTTCCAATGTAAAACTTGCTCGTTTGTAACTTTTTTGGCGAGAATTTCCGATTTTTTTATAATATATTTGTTTTTTTAAATTTTGGTTTGGGAATTTTGATGTAAATTTGTATTACATACTCCATAGGCGTCATGTTAAACAGATGGTATACTATGATCAATGGATCTTTGCGTGCACGTCATAGATAGCCGAACCTTAGTTTCGACAATATTTCCACGCGTTTACTCCCTCTACGATAAGTTAAATGAAACGCAATAATGTGTGTACGTATATCGTCCAAAGCGAGAATACTCCGTTTTCGGTAACGACGCACACGCAAAAATTCGTTGATCAAACTATACCTAAGTATTTCAGGAGTTGTTCTTATTTTGTAACATATTTTCTCCAGTCTGCAGGCTATTTTTTCCATGGCGAAATGCCAATTTCATTAAAATGTTCACATTTAATATACAGGGTATTCAATTTAAGTGAAGACATTGAAATATCTCGCAAACTACACATCGAATAAAAAAAAATATAATTAAAATTTGTTCCCTTAGAGGGGGACATCTAATAATACGAAACTCGACCCATTACCCTCAACCCCGTGGGTAGGAGGTGAGAAATAGAAAAGTTAAATAGGAAACCCCATTTTTTTGTACGGATTTGAATACTCCGGGAAAAAATAAGAAAGTTTTATCTGATTTTTTTTTTGTATTCGTGACAGACGACGCTATAATCGACAAAATTCAAAATTGGCAAAAATCGTTGAAAAATGGGGATTTCCTGAGAAATGGGGATTCGTAAAATAAGGTTCCCATGATTTTTAATAATAGACAGCTATATTTTTGTTCTTAGTCTTGTACATCATTTTAAAGCTTCAAACTTATGCTATTTTTCTACATAATCGCCGTTTCTGTTCAAACACTTTTGCAGACGATGCTCCAGTTTTTCTATCCCCATGTTATAGAAGTCTGCCGCCAATCCTTTCAAAAATTTCAGATAAAACTTTTTTATTTTTTCCCGGAGTATTCAAATCCAGGGGCGGCTCGTTATATAGAGCCACGGAGCCATGGCACTACCTGTAGTTTCAAACTCAAAAATGTTTTGCAATTAAAAAAAATTGAAAATTATTTTGAGCAATATAGTGATTTTTGTGACTAATTTACAATTTTCTTAATAAAATATTCTGCATTTTTTCATTATTAAGCCTGTATTTTCGATTTGATCATTTGACCTAAATTTTCGATTTAATTGTTAAAATTTTTGACGTTTTGGTCTGCATTTCTGATTTTTCGAATTTTTAATTTTTAGATTTTGGACCTGCGTTTTAAATATTTTGATCTTTTCCCCTAACTATTCTTTATTTTCACCTAATTTTTCGAATTAATTCTTAAAAATTTTTGATTTTTTGGTCCGCATTTTTGATTTTGCGGGCCGAATTTTTAATTCCAGCTCCAAATTTTTGAATAGATTTAGGTTAAAATATCTATAACCTGAATTATTGATTTTTTTTAAAATTTTTTCCGGTATTTTTGAGTTTTGTTTGTTGAAATTTTCGATATTTTAGTCTGCATTTATTATCTTTAGGCCCGAGTTTTCATGTACTGTCTACATTTTTTGACTTTCTGACCAACATGACAGATTTTTATAATTTTTTTCTTAATCTTTTGACCTAAATTTTTCTTTATTTTGAACTTTTCCATTGTATTATTAAAATTTTCGATTTTTTGGTCCGCATTTTTGATTTTTCGTTTATTCTACATTTATTATCTTTAGGCCCGAGTTTCGATGTTTTCAAATTTTTGGCCAACATTGTGATTTTTATTTTTCTTTTGCCCTAAATTTTTATCAATTTTCTTTTAATTGATTGACACTGGAAGTGTTTATTTCGTGATACATTTTGAATTATAAATAAAACACTTTCTTTGTTAAATCGTGTGATATTAACAAAGAAAGTGTTTTATTTATAATTTTCTTTTATTTTTCTGTTAAAATTTTTCTTTTCTTGGTCCACCATTTTTATTTTTAGGACAGAATTTTAGATTTTTGGTCTAAATTTTTCATCGTATATTTTAGATTTTTGGTCTGTTTTTTTATCCTGCATTTTAGATTTTTTAACTTGGATTATTGATTTAATTTCGTATTTTCTTTTTTATTTTTTTTGCTATTATTCTGGTCTGAAACTTATTTTTGGCGGCTGAAAGTGGCAAATTATTTTTCTTTTGTTTGTATTTTCAATTTTTTGGTCTGCATTTTTATTTTTAGATTAGGTTTTTTATTTTTTCTTGCCGATATTTTAGATTTGTTCCAAATTTTTGACTTTTTGGCCGAATTTCTTGGTCTGCATTTTTTATTTTTAGACCCGAGTTTTTGACCTTTTGTCTTAAATTTAGACAAAATATCGAAAACTCGGGCCTAAGATAAAAAATGCAGACAAAAAAAATCGAAAATTTCAACAAACATAACTCGAAAATACCGGAAAAAAATCTCGCATGTAAATCAATAATTCTTTATTTTGGTCTACATTTTGAATTGGTTTGTTGAAATTTTCGATATATTCGCATTTTCGGTTTTCCGTTTTGGTCAAAATGTTTGATTTTTTAACCTGAATTATTTATTTTGGCTCAAGTTTTTAATTTTTGTCCTTTATTTTAGATTTTGCCACCTACATTTTTTAATTTTTTGACCTGTATGTTTAAGGGTTTTGTATTAATTTCAGGTTATTTATTTAATTTTATATTTTTAGTTTTTGTGGGGTTTCATTTAAAAATGGGGTTTATTTTTAGATCAAATTAATTTACTTTGATATTTATCTGGAAAATATAGTCTTCGGGATTTATGTTAAAGAATTATTTAATTTTCAAATATTTGTAGGAATTTTGGATTTTTTGCATCAAACAATTAAATGTCTAATTTAGGTTTTATCTGATCTTAACTTATATAATATTATATAATCTTTATAGAGGAAGAAAATATTTCGCTGCTGTTTTGGTCAAATTTCCTTCCGTTGCTTCCTTGCTGAACATCTACGAGCCGCCGCTGGTTCAAGGGTTATCCGAGAAAAACAAACAATTGAAAACAATTTAATTTTTGTATCTTATACACACCAAACCTGAATTTTTTTCGAAATCTAGTCATCCATTCAAGAATTATCCTCTAAAAAAGAAACAATTGATAGGAGTTAATTGTAAGTAATGCCAGGAGCTTTATTATTGATTAGTTTATACAATGTGTTCAAATAGTAATCGCAGTCAGGGGCGGCTTGTTATATAGAGCCAAGGAGCCATGGCACTACCTGTACTTCAAGCTCAGCAAGAATTTTTAATT
The DNA here is from genome assembly GCA_910593695.2 of Ocypus olens. Taxonomy (NCBI): domain Eukaryota; kingdom Metazoa; phylum Arthropoda; class Insecta; order Coleoptera; family Staphylinidae; genus Ocypus; species Ocypus olens. Next base: position 19,084,651 of record OU343057.1, read on the forward strand.
AATTCTTAAAACACTTACTTTGATCTAGGAAGATAAATCGTTCTTTGTTTCTTCAAACAAGAAGGGGGGGTATTGAAGAAATTGCTCTACCATCAACATATTCCACGAGCCGCCACTGAACAGTACAAAAAAATGGGGGTTCCTATATAACTTTTCTATTTCTCACCCCCTACCCCCTAGGGGGTTTAGGGTAGTGGGTGGAGTTTCGTATCATTAGATGCCCCCCTCCGAGGCGAACAAATTTTAATTATAATTTTTTTTTATTCGATGTATAGTTTTCGAGATATTTCAATGTCCTCACTTATATTGAACACCCTGTATATACTATAAATGAAAATGGATAACCACAAACATCTTATTATATCTACCGCTCTAACGCACATGGGTAGTACGTCGGCCTATAATCGCATATTTAATACGAAATTAATATTGATAAAATCACATGAAACATGTGCAATAATGATAATAATTGTAAATTTACAGGTATGTAAAATGCATTTTGAAATATCACTGAGATACCAATTTATTGTCAAGAAATTGCATCAATTATCGAACTTAAAATATCAGGATTCCCATCATCGGGACACAACTCGTTTGAACGAAAGAGAATAGAAAATTAATACGGACTATACGTCTGAGTATTATCTATCTTATTTTTAATATACGTAACCGTCATCTATATTGAAATAACGTACTTTACACATTCATTTTAACATTTCAGTAAATGGTATCACCGATGAAATTTTAAATATATACCGTCGGCCAAGTTTTGTGCTCATATATCTTCGTTAGTTATTAATATTTTTAAATAATTAATACAACGCTGAAAAGCCTGATTTCTATAGATAAGACGAAGTCATTTTTCTCTAAAGAAATAGTACTTAAACTTGTGCCCGGAGCATTGAACTTCTTCTATCCTTTTAGGAATTCGTACTGTACGTGGTCTTCCACTTATTTGTTTGCGATTATTGTTCCGTAAGTTGCGAGTTTAATTATTAATCACTGAATACTTGTAACCGACTAACCCTTTTGTGGGTATTTGTTCACAATCTTTCGTGCAGGTGAATTATCATATTGAAAGAAATGTTTAATGAATATCTTATCTTTACTTAGGCAAACCAATAATTAAAATAACTGATACAAGTGAAGGTTAATGTCGGAGATTCATTAGAAAACAAAAACAAATCATGCCCCCTTAATTTTGATACCTACAAATGCGACGCGGCGGTGCATTATAAACTCCCATCTATGCAGAGCTTTCATTAATGTGAAATATCCTTGATAAAAACATGCAATTAATCATTTTTGCAAGCCAAGTATAAATATATTGTTTTTCAAAGCAATATTTAATGCGTTAATTATTATTAAAAATATAAATATTTACACTTTGTATCGTTTTTTTGCCCACTGTGTATAATTCTGGCATAAAATTTCGGTTTAATTTTAATTGCAGATAAATCTCAATACCGCGTAGGCATGGTGGGAAATTAATTGTGCCGATGAATGTTATAATATAAAAATTTTAAACCATACATTTTCATTGTCACAAATCATAAGTGTGGTAATAAGAAATGTTTTATTTTGTAATATTAAATACGTATGTTGTTCATAGCATTTCGGTTAAATTTGGGCTACTATTATATGTTTCAAAAAAACATAAAATTTTATTCTGCTTCCATTCGATCATAATCTAAAAACAATGCAATTGAAAATCCATTGACAGTAATCCTCGATCTCGTTATCGCCTTAGTATTATTTTAAAAGAGGAATTGTTCAAATCAAACGCTCATAATGCATCATCATTGTTAAAATTAATAATTTAGTCATTTTAAACATATACATTCAGCTATTCGCAACAATCATATTTATTATTTATCGTGGCATAAGCCAGGACAGTCGATATTAATATAATAAAGACAATTTAACTTTGTTCTGTATAACTTTAATATTTATTTTTGTGACGTTCGTTATTGTAATATAAAACTAGAAGTAACTTAAACTACCGTAGTTTAAGATACTTCTAGTTTGATAATGGTAAGCTGACTTGCCGAAACTAAAGTAAATATTAATTTTATACAGAACAGAGTAAAAGTGTTTTAATTATATTGTTCGAACGAAATGGAAACCTTTAGCATAAATAATATTATGTAGTTGTTAACTAAGTAATATGTTTATATTTAGTCTAAAAAGTTTATTAAATTTAACGTGTATTCTGGAGTCAAATTAATAACTCCAACGATGGTTCAGTAATTACAGACAAAAGTATAAATTTAGTTGAATCACATTATAGGGTGGAATAATAATGAAATGATTTAAATTTTGCCTCTCGATTGAAATTCTATTCAGATAATTTATTAAGAAAGTAGTGAAAATTAGTCCCCATAAATTGAAAATTAGATTAAGTCTAGTTTGAGCGAAAAGGGTTGTTGAAAATTTAATAGAGAGTTAAGTAAATCCCTGATTAGGCAAATCCATGCCTGTTCCGTGATTGCTAGGCGTTTTTGTGAGCATTATCGATATTATATAATTCTGCGCTGGGAGGGGCAGAAATAGTAATGTTATTTTGAGGAATACGGAGCGGACCCAAACAAATAGAGAAGTTTGCATTTTACACAAATGTTCCGAAGTGCCGTCGCAAACTTTCTTTTTCCGCGAAGAATTCCAAGTAAAATCGACCAAGTTTCGACTATATCTATTCATTTAGAAATCAAATCGAGATTATGATGTAAAACCAGGGGTTTGAAGTAATAAGTGATCGGTGCGGAAAGAGGCGGCAGTATTTATGAGGGTTGTTTGTGGGCAATAAAAGTGAGTGCATCTATCTTCCACTTGTAATTGCAGTTAATGTATTGTTTTATTATTATGGGGGAGTAAACGTTTTTAATGGTGCGTGGAGAGGTAGAGACGTTTGAGGGAAAAAGTTGCTGGACGGTTGCTTAATTCCAGTGGAACTGCTTTCAAACCAAACACGGCGAGAATAGCTCTTATAAAATAATGAACCATTGTGAATCATAATCTCTACATTAATTATATTGAAACTGTTGACCAAAGATATTAGAGTGGAGCATAAACGGATAATATACTAATATGTTTACTTAATATTGCCCCGGGTCGGGCTGGACGGTTGGACGAGTGGTCTACTCTGGTAAGTAGCTGTGAGGTTGCTGTTGTCATTACGCATTCCTGACTACCCCCGACTAAAGCCCTGCACCCTGATTGCTCTACACGACCCTTGTTCCCAGCCAGTGCTGCACTGCTTTATTTCTATTATTTTCCTCCTCGCTAAATTTAATAATTAACATTTCAGATCTGTAGACATAATGAAATCCTTTGATTCGCTGACAGTGAGTAGTAGATAGAGCCTGGAGATTGGATGTCTCCTTCCTTTCCACGCCACGCCAAGCAGCCCGCGACGTATAATGCATGCAGTAACATCATTAATCTTATATTACTATTTTATAATAACTTTATGATGCGATATTATAAAATGGGCCGATCTATATTCCCCCGTCATATCACTGAATAATAGAAAATTTCAATGAAATTTTTGACATACATGATCGCTTCAATTTATTATCAGATTATATCGTAACCGAATTACATTGAATCCCGTCCGTTTATATTGCTATTTTTTTTTCGCATTCGCGGGTCGCGGTGTAACGAAAGTAATTTAAAATTAAACAAAAATACTGCGCAAGTGCGGAAAACCGCGCGCCCGGCGATCCATTCTAGTGCGAATCACTTGTTGGCGTTTTCTAAATAATTAATTCTTCATCCGGGAGACAATAAATATTTAAATAGGATAAAATAGGTAACCCTGCTGCGCCCGCCTGTTTCCGCCCTCTCTACACAATGATAAATGGGAATCGTTAAGACATGTGTAGCCCGGAATAATTGCCTTCTGCCGGAGTGGACGGTTTTCTTTGTTTATAAAATGTGGGGATGATGGTCGTAATTAGTCACTTTGTCATTATTCAAAAAAAAAGACGAAAGCGGCGCGACATAAGTTGGCTTAATTAAAATAGACGCGTGAGGATACAGACGCGACATTTATCACGGCATTATGCACTAAATTATAATCGATACGACAGCTCCCCTGTGATAAAGTAAATTTAAAAATCATCACTTATTCAATAGCTTCACTTTGTTACTGCAACAACCCCCGCAGGGGAGCGCACATATTTAATAAGTGATCCTTTCCTCGATAAATTAGCTCCGATTCAATTTACTTACTATCACCCCCTAATATTGATCCACTCTTCAGATGTTTGATTCTTTTGTTTAGTAACATTAAAAATCAATCTAAACGTTTAACAATGTAAAACTAGAAAGTGCACCAGAAGTCACGCACTATAAGCAAAATGAAATGTAATGTTTATTTAGTTTCACGATAATGTTGACTCGAGACAAACGCCATCCTACTGATCGATAAGCGCAGCAACAGGGGGGTAGTAGAGGAGGACTGAAAAGACCCCGATCACTAATTTTGCATGTTTTGAAATGTTTTAACTATTATCTACAAAGACCTTGAAAGTTGATTAAAGCGAAGGAATGCATTCTTAACTCACGATGTTAAGAGTGCTAATCTACATCTTTTTCTTGTGTTGGCTTGTAATTTGGTGATAATTATCACGATCATTTGCAACTCGAAACAGTTCCTCAACCGCTAGGCCGGTTCACTAATGTTACGCAAACATGATAGTTGTTTGCGACCTATCCATCTCTTCCCCTCGACTTTCCCTTGTATAATTAGACGTAGCACATGATATTTTGGTCCTCTGATGATATGCGCAAAATATTCTCTTTTCCTTGTTTTTATAGTATTGAACAGTTCTTTCGGCTTGAAATAGTTTTAGTACTTTTTGGTTTAATTTATGTTTAGTATACACAGCTCAAATGCTTTCAATCGCTTCGTGGTCGCTGTTTTCAGGGTCCAAATCTCGAATTTAAACAACAAAATCGACAACACATAACACTTTTTACGGATAGGTTCATAGTCTTCCACGATATGCATATCATTCGAGACCTTTCAGTACCTACAAGGATCTCTTCATCGAAGTTATTTCTCACACCCAATCAACTGCCGAAATATTTGAAGTGTTTCAATGAGTAGTCTACTGTTTCCGACTTTAGTTTTCCCGATGTAGATCTTTAATTTTTTGCTGGTGCTTGCCTCGTTGACTGAGTTAAAAATATTTTATATTTCGGCTATTGTGGCAGTGCAAATCTTGTTATTCATATTTTCCCCACCAATCTTCATACCTTCTGCTGTATCGTTGACAATCTCTTGAAAACATTTTTCGGAATAGATATTAAATTATGTCGGACACATCCCAGCCTCACTCCTCGTTGGATTGGAATTTTTTCTGTGGGCACATTCTCAACCTTGATTATAGATAATCTACATACTCAGTAAAAAAAGTATGGCATCCTTGCCCTTTTATAGACTTTATCTACAAACAAGACAGTTACAATGATCCAGATTAGTTAATGCACTTTTGCGATTAGACTAAACTATGGCGGATGTGCATCGTGAAACTTCTATAGAGCATCTTAATAATGATAATTGTTACGACTATAACTACATGTTATTCCATAATAGTATGGGTTTCCTTACCAGCTATGAGATAACTCATTAAAAATCACCTTTCTTTTATCGAAATAGTATTTGGCATATAAGAAAGGATTAAATAATACTCTTGGCCTACTGGAATGGGTCATTTATTTATAACAACGTAGCAAGTGAGAAAACATGTTTGGAAGGTAAAACATGCAAACCCAATCTTGGTCTGTGGAAATAGACTCTGCATGGGTCTCGCAGCAAAACGTGTTACATGGAAATGAATATTTCTTAACGTTTTCGTAGTGCAGAAAGTACGCAGGTTGATACTAAGGCGTCACATTTGATCAGTAACTTCCAGAAGTCGGCATACGTATATTGTTGTAGCAGCAAAAGACGTAATCGTTTTTGTTCATGTACTGGCCATTTAGCTATCTGAAATAGGGTACTCTATTACTAGATCTAGGAATCCTTGATGAAGTTTTGAGGCCTGTTCAAGGCCAAAATGTGGATAGTTACACTACAATTGAAAGTTCGTATAAGAATGTAAAACGTACATGCGCTGCAGAATTGATTTTAAATGGCTCCTAAGACATCAGAATGATGTATAAATAAAGAAAATAATGGTGGCGGTAAAAAGTTATCCTGAACTTTTTTTGCCGAAACAAGCATTCGGTTAAATCTTTTAATCACACATGCAAAAGTAGTCAAACAATAAATACTTACATTAGGAACATTTCGTGGAATAATAACGCCAGCTATTATGACGTTGTAACTGTCTCATGTCGATTTATTACAGCTGGCCAATTTGTACAAGGACAAAAATATTTTACTTACGAAACTTCAGTAATATCATTTGGTGCCCTCAGATGATGGGTCTTACAGGTGTCAAAATGCAGACGACTCTTAGTTTTGGAATCAATCGCTTCTAGGCGTCTTAAATGCAATATTTTTATGCAAATTTTGAGTTTCTTTGCAGATTTTGTGATTGGAAATGGCGATGCCCAAATTATATCGATGGCAAAAAAGTGACGAGTTTGTCAATTTATTTTCGGTCAGGGACGTTTTTGGTGAGATCAGATATATCCATATTACAAATTCTTGGCTTCGTACGGCTTTACAATTACATAAACAATTTTTTCTCTCACATGCATCCAAATTTTCACCTATATTTATAAGTGGCGAATTAACCATAAGCTAACTGGGCTTCGTTTTATTGGAGGAATTCATTGTGCACCCTCAAAAATTAGGTGCTGGAGGAAAAATCGTTAAAATTGACGAGTTAAAGTTTGGCTGTCGAGAGAGAGTTGAGGAATAATGGGTTCTGTATGGCTATGAACGAGGCAGCAGTCGTGATTTTATGTTCCCCGCTGTAGATGGGTTACAGTTTTTGTTCTAAATAAACATTTGAGGAAACTTTTATTTAAATAAAAACGTTTTTCTCATACTTTCTGGAATATCGGAAACACTCAAAACACCCATAAAAACATTATCATAACAGATTGTTGTAAGACCTATGATGGCGTCGTTCCTCAATGGTTACATTTAAAGTTGAACATGACGAAGGTCGTCATGAGTATTTAAAAGGTAGTTTTGCGACCTCACCATCATCAAAATATATTAACTGATGATTAATTCTTTTTTTGGTGAAAAATTTCACATGCAAAAATTCATATATTTAGCACCTTTCTATTATTTACCATTATTTTTTTGCCGGAGGGGCAATATATGAATATTTTCCTTAAATAAATATTGCTTTTTTAGCAAATACTATTTCGAGCAATTTACATTGGTTTTTCGTGGAGCTTGTGGAGCATTTACCAGCAATCCTTTTCTAGGTGAACCATTCGGTATCATTTGAAGGTAAAGAAACTGGCGGGCAAACTAGTTACATCGAATCTACTACATGCCGCCAAACGGATAATGACGTCATCAGGACTAAAAGGCTTACAAGACTGAAAACCTCTGCTGTTACAAAGAGATGCATATTAAGATAATCAAAATTTTACGATTGGCGGGAAAACTTTACGACCCCTGTCAACCACGTCCCACTTCAGACATATGATGATGACAAGCCCGATCCTACCGGGGGGCTACAGCGTGCATGGCACACGTGCGGCGGTTAGGGGGGGGGGGGCGAAACCTGCGAAGCGGACCACCAATAGAGGGTCCGCGGCGTCCGAAATCTGTAAATTTTAATCCGAGCGCCCTGAAATAGCCTGGACTTCTGTCGGAAGTGTATCCGATTTCTAACCGGGTAACAACTTTGCCAAACAAACAGAAGAAGTATCACAAAGCATCTGAAGTTCATATAAAAACAAAAAATTGCTGATGAAAGTATTTTGGATCCTAGAGAAAAATTTTGAATTCACTTTTCATTTGAAATTTTGGGCATCGCTATTAATTTGATATCCGCACGTTCTAAGCTGTTAGAAAATTACTGCTCCTTGTTTAAATTTTTGTTGGTATTTCATTCTGCAGAATCCGAATATTTAAGAAAATGTTGTATGGAGTTAGATATTAAATTACAGGTAACCGAAAACGGAAAATTGACCAAAGATTTAGATGGAATTGAACTATTTCCTAATCATTCCTAATTAAAACCATTAGAAATTTTAAATCATTTAATTAGCCAAGACTTAGTACCTTATTTTCCAAATTACAGTATTAGTCTAAACATATTTTTAACAATACCGATAACTGTGGCTTCCGGCGAAAGTTTTTTAAAATTAATTAAAAATTATTTATGGTCAACTATAACACAAGAGCGATTTGCTAATTTAGCCATAATTTCTATTGAACATGAAATCGGTGAAACATTAGATATATCAAATGTAATTTATGAATTTGGATCAAAAAGTATTGTTTTAGAATTTAGATCAACCGTGACAATGAGTAGCGTTCGAATAGTCGATGTTCTTGTTACTGAACTGAAGGTTTGATCATAATCTACTCCTCTTCTTTGCGAAAAATCTTTGATCACCAATCTGGCTTTGTTTTTACTTTGTGGAGTCGTTATAGGTATCTGGTTCCTCGAAGGTTGTCGAAGTGAGCATCACATAATCCTGGAATTTCTGTGGAGCTATAAGAACCACTCGGTTACGAAATTTCCCCGTAGTCTCACCAGCATTCTCTTCTTCTTTGATTTTCGGCATTTCTGAGATTGTTCAATCACTGTCACTGTCATCGGGTTTCCAGAATTCTATTTCTTCGTTTTTTTCAATCCAGGATTTGCTGTCATTCAGGTCAGTCTCTTCGGCTTCGTTGCTTGCTGGGGGTATAATAACCCCGTTTTCCACTAATTTTTCTTCAAAGATGGCGTCTTTGGATCTATGGAGCTTGTTTTCCTCTTCACTGTAGATGCTGTGTCCGTCGTCGTTATCATAACCGATGAGGATTCCTTTAATTGCCTTTGGATCCATAGTCGTTCTTTGCTCCTTTGATAGAATATACATGAATTTGAACCAATGTTTCAAACCTGGTTTTCTAGGCCCTGTCCTATTAAGGATGCAGGTACCTGTTCGTATCATCTCGGCCCAAAGTGCCTGAGGAATGTTCCCATGCGCATGCATCATTTCTCTAGCAGTTTTCACTACCGTACGATTTTCCCTCTCACTGGACCCGTTTTGTTCCGGAGTGGAGGGCATTATAAGACGTTGAATAATACTTTTCTTTGTGTAAACTGGTCCAGATCTGTATCTTATCGAACTCCCTGCCATTATCACTCAGCAGCTCCAGACTGTTTCTTTCTCAGCTAGGAATTGGATCAGTTTTTCAGCAATTTCGGATGTTTGCCGCAGAAAATGAACGGTCCTGAATTTTTGTAATCGTCCTTGAAAAGCAAAAAATATCGATATCCAGACCTCGATTCTTGAAATGGACTGCAAACATCCGTGCGAATTTGCTCTCCCGGTTCCGTAGTTCTGGACCTCGTGACGAACGGTAGCCGATGAGCTTTATCATAAATGTAACCTTCACACAGTTCACTATGCATTTCTACGTTCATGTCAAGCTCCTTTCGAATCGTTCATGATACAACTGTAGCAAGTTTCCCTAACTCACTGCATTGACCTCATCTGATAGGGTTCGAACTTCTCACCGCCTCCTCCACGACGAGCTCCCTCCAATTGTTGACTAGGAACTTGCAGACTTCAGCTGATGAAGATGAATTGGCTGTCCGAGTACTTATCCTGGACTGCAAGCATGGAGAACAGATTTCTCTTGATTGATCAAATATCAGCCAAGGTAATTTTGTACTATTTTCCGTCGATTGCTACCCCAACTTCTACTTCACGTATTCCAATGGCTTCGATTTTCTCACCATTTGCTGTGGTCACTGGGTGTTCAGTTGAAAAAGACTCGAATGTTCTAAAGCAAATCTGACCATTTAAAATATGGCTGATCGTGCCATTGTCATCCCTGCATCTCGACCACTCAGCATCTGTTTCAGTTGAGCTAACAGTGACGAGTATCATATTTGGGTCGGACTCCTGTTTACTAGGCTTCGGACGACGGCTATCAGCAATCCATTTCCTGCATACTTTAACCATGTGATTGGGCTTCCTGCAGTAATTGCAGTTTTTTCTTTTTCTTCGCATCGACTGAACTTCGTTGCTGTGATGACTTTTTCGATGATTGCAGGTGTGAGTTTCCTGCTTGGTAGATCCAGCTCCCTTGGTCCTTAAGGCCATTTTATACAAACATAGTTGATTGATTATGCTATCAACCGTTCAATCACTTTTTTCCCTTACCATCCAGCTGGATTTAATAGAAAAATACTACCCGTCAATGTAACTAGAATTTTACAAAGCAAAAATACATCTGGCAGTCCCGGGTTACTTGCAAATTCTTTAGTTATTTCTTCTATCAATTCAGACAAAGTTTAAAAATGTGTATATGCGATCTGACATGAGATTTTTCTGCCTTAAAACCTTACAAGAAGATTACAGAGGGTTTTAAAATTTTTCGAATTAAAAAATAAAATCCCCCGCCCCAAGAAATGTTTTACTCCACGTGAGGGGCCAAGGGTCAAGGATCGGCCCTGGATGATGACAACCGATTATTATGATGAAATTGTGGAAAGAATTGTGACAACAAAATGTACAAAAAGTGTTTAAACATTTTTTATTTGTTTGTTTAAGCAGCTTTTTAATGGTCACGCTTTCAATCATGAAAGGGAGAGGTGAGGTAATGCATGCCTATACTTGACTCTGTTTTGGTGGTGCAGAGGGCTGCAAGGCTTGGCGGGCTTCAACGAGTGCGCTGATGTCAGATCCCATGTCATGGCTAATGGAAGCACTCGAAGTTCCACCGATACTAAAGATTGATACTGGTTAGTAGCTTGGGTGTTGCTAACCTAGTCTACATTTGGTTGAACTCTGAAGGGAAAGTTGCTAGAGAGAAGGTACATAACCACGAAGGTTCCTCCCTAATCCCCGAGGATTTTCACGGATGCTGTAGCATTTGCACAGCGTGGGTTGGCATGGTATATCGGCAAAGTTTGGCTCGCATGAGACAGTGAAGGGTACCCAGACACCTGTTGTTTCCCCGCAAGGGAAACAGGCTGGAAGGATTTACGACAGCTAGGCTGCGTATTTTACCAGGAATAACCAGGAAAACTTAGTAGTGATTTGGTTGAAAGCTCGAGTAGACTTCTGTTCTGGAGTAGCTCGTCTTTCTGGCAGTGGGATGGGAATTTTTTTAGTTCCATATTCTTTTGCAGAAATAAGAACTAACCAGCAGAGGCCCAGAGTATATGCTTAAGTTAGGGTTAAGTAACAAAGAACTTTTTGTTCAAGAGCACAATATCAAGCACAAATAAAGGCTGATCATCAGAAGCTCAAAGCTTATGTTTAGTTCGCCATTGTTTATTGTTTCCTCATTTGTCTAATTTACATATTTCATTGAAACTTCAATTTTGCCAACTATGAGGTAAAATGTACTTTGTAGAAAAAGTAATTCGCTCCGAAAATTCTTCCCCAATTATTTTATGGATGTCACTGAAGACATTACGATTAAGCGACCCTTGACACAAAATCAATATTACTTACAAAAGAAACTCTCCGACTTGATTAATAGAGCGCGCATCTTAAACCAACCATTGCCAAGCAAATTATAACCAGATTCCTGGCCCACTTTGTTATCGGCGCTTAGTTTATCTACGCGTCTTAACAAACGCGTAATTATCTCAATTTGCATTTTATGAGCTAACCATTGCTCCTTTTTTCAAAATTAATATAAATCCGCATTATTTAAATTTCCAAACGAGATAATTTTCGAAGAAGTACAGCTGCCAGTAAGATAAAATGAAGGAATAAGCCTCTACCGCTATGCATCTTCCCATCGAGGACATCGTTAGGACATTTCGCAGAACTATTAGTGGAAATGTGGAGCTGCCAGTGCCAACACAATGGACTGTTGATCCGCCCCCCCCCCCCCCCCCAGCTGCCTGCGTACGTGACAAAATCGGCTCGAACCCAAATTGTTCTTGTAAGAGAAATTTGCCGGTTCGAACACGTGCGCCGACCTCGACGCTCCCATCACAGCCTACCACCACCACCACCACCCGCAACCCGGAGAAGAGTTGGGCGTGGGCTCCGTAAAAGGCCATAGAGTGCTCCCCAGACAAGCAGTCATTTCTCAACAATCAGAGAGAATTACATCAATCACTCAGACACGAAGTTCTGCAACAGAGCCGCCGAAGCCGCCGAGCCAACGACGCCGCAGCCGCCGATCCAACGACGCCGCAGCCGCCGATCCAACGACGCCGCAGCCGCCGATCCAACGATGCCGCAGCCGCCGATCAACCGACGCCGCAGCCGCCGACCCAACGACGCCACGCTGCCATCGCTGCCGCCGCCATCGCCGCCGCTGTCTTTGCCGCCAAACCGCCGGTCACCTCTCCGCGAACTCGTCGGGCATCCCGGTGCGAACTAAGTAAAGTGTTGGTGACTATTACTTTCGTGACTGTATTTTTTTTCTTTTCGTGACTTTTATTGTTGACTTTCCCGCGTGTATATATTTTATTTTCTTGCTGAATATTTTACTGTATAATCCGTGTGTAAATAAGAGCGATCGTTATCGCGCCTGTCCTTGTGTGTTCTTGTGCTGTTCTAATAGCGATACCGACTCCAAGCTAGCTGGAGGTCATCGAGGGCGGGTTTTCACCCCTTCGCTGCGACCCCCCCGTTGGCAACTTCTGATTGCAGTTATACTTATAAACATTAATAAAGTAAACCATGAACGCACAACCACAATTTTTCACAAAACTCCTTCTGCGTCTGTGTGCCAAAAACACACGTTAACCAGTGCGACATGGTTTCAGTACCGCTGCACGTATCCGTCCATAATTCGAAGATTTAAATTTTTAATTAAGATTTTCATTATCAATCCTTCACTAACAGTTTCTTACAACATGCATTACTAATCACCGCACTATGCACCAGATTAGAATCCTGGCGATAATGTGAGTTGAAAATCGTCACTTATTGAATTGTTACTCTTTGTTACGGTAACAAACTTCCGTAGAAGAGCGTACATATTTAATAAGTGAACCTCGATAAATTAGCCCCGATTCAATTTACAGGCTTAATATGCACGCCATAGAGTCGATCTGATATTTGGCTCTTTAGCAAAGCTCGTTTAATGGTTCGCCGGTGTAAAACTTGGCAATATTCATAACACTAAAACTAACGGGTTTACTAGTATTATTTATTATTTATTAACGTTAACCAAAGTAACACGTGCAATATTTGAAGGATCGGGACTTGTACGTAACACTGCTATTTGTGTTAACCCCCACGCACTCAAAAATCAATCATACATTAAATAACATTTACCTGCGACGTATATACAACGCTCACGCTGTGTAGACTTCAATTTTGTAAGTGCATACCCTCTTAAATAAAATGTAAACCAGCTTCACAATGCGACATTTAAAACAACGTTCTAAAGAATCCATACGAATTTCTGCGTACCACATTTCCCCTTTCAAATACTCGGTTTAATGAAGATCTGCCACCTTAATTATTAACCAGTGTTTACAAACAGAAGGTCCTTTTGTTCCCCCTTTAATAATTAAAATGGCACGACAGCGCTTAGAATTATATCAAATACTGAAACATTTATTTATTTTTATAATACTGTCAGATACATTCGCTTCCTAACACTACATTCCAGGCTCCTGAATTGGGTGTAATACAACCATACTAATGCACTTGTTGCAGATGCATTCAATAAATACGAAATATGAAATATGAATATTCAATCTGTTCGTAATTCTGCAAAATTAGGTCTTACAATTTTGAAGAATTACGTTGAATATCCATACATTTCTTCATTTTATTTATACTAATGCACCCCAAAACACTCAAATTATTCTTCTTTTTATTCATTTTTGTGCATTATCCTTAGGAATTTGAATAAAATTAAATAAAAATTTTGACTTGGAATGAGTACAGAAGAAATAAATAACACTGACTGCTGCATTCCAAACGTAATTGTGGCGTGTCTAATATGCATATAGTGCCAAATTTAGCTCACGAAAAATGAAGCTCCTAAAGGCGCCAGGAACACCTTTACGTCAGCCTAAATTTAAAGATGGAATCGCGTCAAATTTGAATGCGTGACAACTGAACGCATACGACAAAAAGGTAGACGACAATTGGATACATTGCATAGTTATGTAAAGCTGTTTATTTATGTTGCTGATTGTACAATGATCCATCATATTTAGTTAAATTATTGATCATTTAATCCACGGTCAAAGCTTCAAAATATCGAAACTAAAAGCACTTACATGTTGCAATGTTTATTTTCCCATTTATTTTAATGGACTGTTTCCTGTAATAACTGCTCATTATCCTATACTTGATTGTTCCAATATAGATGTATTGAATTTTACCTAAACTAAATACATTTAGTAAACTGTTGCAAACCCTGATTAGTGATATAGTGCGTTAAATTGTCGCACTCTTAACGTATATCCATACCTGACAATTCATACTTTATACTAAAATAGCGTAAGTGTAAGTGTAATTATCTTAACAAACATTCTATAAATTAGGTATATGTACTTGTCTATATATGTAAATATGTATGCGTGTATGCATATATACATATATGCAAGTATACTCATTATTTCTAGTTTAATTACTTAGTTTTATTTAATTTGTAATCATTTTGTTTTTTTTTCCTCCCCGTAATTACTCTGTAATTGGGCTTTTGCCTGTTGGGTAATAAATATGATTATTATTATTATTATTATTTATACAAGCATTTATTAACATATAATATCGCCAAATAATAATTGCATTAAATTAATGATTTTACTTAAGACTAGCAAATCGTAAACGCCAAGTCGGTTTTATATCATTTCACTCATAATTATAATAATGGGCCTGCATTCGAATAATTTAATTGTAGAATTCGATTTATTATAATGTTTGTAGTACAACGTGATTGATGGCATGCTTTCATAGAGGACCGGTCATGTGTAATAATAAATATTGTTTTAGTTTAAAATTTTTACATACACAGCATTTGGGAAAAAAGTGATATGTGCAAAATGTATTATTGTGTGAATACTGCATTGTTTGTTCTTGAAGTACAGAGTTTTAATTAATTCTGGGGACCCTCGTGACCTGCCACTATAAATTTATTTATGTCGAAGGTATTAAAGTAGATTTCTAAAATGAAATGAAGTTGTGAATTTCACGGACTTATTGTTGGATACTGCAATAATTGGGTTTATTATGTAGATGAAATACGCTGTCCGATGAAGTCAGTACATGACAAAGCAACTGTTGCAGTTGTTACATAATAGAGTTGCATCAAGTTTCAGCCTAATTAATACTTGTAGAAATATTTATGACAAACATTGTGTATTGCTTTGCTTTTCGTTTTTTTTTTTATCTATCTGCATATTCAAATATAGAGTTTATTGGATCAATACCAAAGTTATTTTTGGAACTGTAAATTAACGTAGGAATGTTGACGTAAGATTACAAAACTTCAAATAGTTTTATTGCTTAGCAATTTTGGAGCTGAATAATTTTTTTAAGAGAAAATGCTCCGATTAAAATAATAATAGTAATAACAGCGATATCTACAGAGTGTCCATAAAAGCTCAGCACCTCACAGTTTGTAATAGTATTGCATTAACACGTTGACAGCGACTCGAGCAACAGTGTATCGAAGTGAGAGTGAGTATAGCGGCGCGAGCATCAGGTGCTCGCGGACAGGACGACTCGTAGTTTTACGTATAATTGGCGTAGGATGTTATAGTTAACCGAAAGATATAAGGCGTTTATGGCCTTTTACGGTATTTAACTTTAACTAATTTTCATGAAGGACCGACCGCAGACTCTCATCCCCAGCCCCCAATAAATGGTCCGTAACGGATCCTCCTAACGCTGTGCCAGGCCCGGTTTGGGTATTTTTTATTAAGGCGCCGTTTTAACTCCGGGTGCTGCCGCGCGCATAAAATCCATGCACCATATAATGATAGCTAATGCGGTTTCTGAATATGTTATAATTTAATAATATCAAAATAAACAAGGCCTTTGCAACGCACACATTTGTGTAGAGTAAAATTCTACAATGCGGTCCTGACCAGCCAGGGAATATTTATGGGTTCGGTTTTACGATATGATGGCCCTGAACTTATTAAGGCGGTCAAACGGTAAAAGGCCATAAACGCCTTATATCTATTAGACTACTATATTATAACAACGAAATTAACTCTACTGTGTGCGCCATGCTACCGTTTTGTG
Organism: Ocypus olens; assembly: GCA_910593695.2. NCBI lineage: Eukaryota > Metazoa > Arthropoda > Insecta > Coleoptera > Staphylinidae > Ocypus > Ocypus olens. The sequence goes on from OU343057.1 coordinate 19,100,983, forward strand.
CTTGTCCTAACAAGAGTGTGTTTCTGCGTATGCGTTGCCAGGCAAACAAGTAGGGGATTTTAAGCCCCTGTGTGTGGGGAATTTTGGTAACGAAAGGGATTTTATACCCAAGCGTTAATCTCTTGCCATTTATGACTCGTTAGGCGTATCAAGCTGAGACCAATGTTTTTGTTTTTGTTTTTTTTTACTAGGAAAATTAGCGTCGACTACTAGGCCATCTGCCACCACCGTTAGCCCCCAACATTTTTCACTCAAAAAGTGTGCCCCCAAAAATAATGGGATAAGTGTTCGACGATTTTTCCATCTACTCAACTGTTTCCAAAAAAATGACCAGGCGTCGGACTTTGTGAAAGCCCTGTAGTAAATGAATACCCAGTAAACGTTGGTAAATTTTAATGCAATTTTCAGGAACGATGCATTTTATTTTATTGTATATCAGCCTTTTACAAAGTCCACAATAATAATGCGTCGGAGCTCCTCTGTTTCTTACACATTAATCGATTAGGCATACTTGAAATAAGCAAAACAATGCTAGCCTGTGGTAATAGAGCCCAACCTTCTAGAACCTATCGTTAAAGAACATCTACACGGTTTGAGGGTAGCTGTAAGTCATGTATCATCTCCTGTTCTAGGAGAAGGCCATTAGAATTGTCGAGAAACTCCATAGTACCTCTCGCAGTATTTGGTCGAAAATGTGATTTAGTGTTCTATGAATAACTACTAGAGAGATTTACTTCCATGGCCGATAGCCCCCACACTATTACGCCCTTTGCCATTGAACAGAAAATTCAAAATCTCTTCTTGTACGTCTTCATGAGCCCATAAAAAAAATCTAGATTCATCACTAATAAAGACTCGATTCCACGTTTCATTCCAACGCAGTCGTTTGTTGCACATTCCAATCGTGCAGTTCGATAACGTGGTGTTAAGAGATAAATAAGGCAACAATCAAAAACATCAAATTATTCGATAACTAGATCACATAGATGTTTGTTGATTAATTAATCCTCTCCAGCTATCATTATTTTCTTGACCCTAAGAACTACAAGTCGAAGAGCACAATCTTCACAATGATTGCTGCGTTTGAGAAGCCGTTAACGCCGCCTTTCCTCATAATTTTCCATCCATTTTTATCAACATAAAGATGAACGGCAACATCACGAATAGATATTTCAGCTTCTCGTAGATCGATTACAAAGGTATACAAATCAAAACTTGTTGAGAGCTGTTTTACATTTGAAAAGTAATATTTCAGTACCGTTAATTTCAAAAATGACTTTTTTCTCCATTAGGATTTTTTTACAAATTAAGAATAAGATGTTCGAAAAATGTATTTAGCTGAAGATTTGTTGAAGAATTACAAATTAATGTTATTACCAAATTTTACATTCCGGCACACTTTGGATATAACTAATCAGTAAAATCTTCTTCGTTTGGTCTGAAATGGATTTTCTCTTGTGCGTTTCCATATAATCTCTATATAGCATCCAGCAGTAATCTATAATTATTGAAGTAATCCATCGTCCTTGATCTCCTTTCCATTTTCCGAATATCCTCCTCACTAAACCCAGTTTGTCGGGAAGTACGTCCAAATATGAAAACAGAAAGTGTAATTTTAGACTCATGTTGCATCCCTAAGTTTTTAATCTCTGTAGCATGTTGTTCACAAAATCAATTTGTCGATGAGATTGTGGCGTCGGCTTGGCCGTGTAAAATCGAAAATCACGACACCGGGGACAGCATCGCCATGGATACAAGAAGAGAAAAACATAACAACATTACGAAAAATATAATATAGACGTGTACACAATTTTTCTGTCTGTAATTTGTGAGCTTCTAAAATAAAAATTAAGGGAAGATTTCCAACCAGAGACAAGTAAGTTCTACTCATTCATCAACCCGACGACTCTACAAAAACTGGTGGCCACGACGTGATCCGACAGCAGGACCAACACAAGATCAGCCCCCAACATCGCCCGTCTCCTACGAAAACAGAACTCGTCTGCTACAAAAACCAGAACCAGTCCCCTACGAAAACTAGGATAATTTCCACGTTCCTGTTCTGCCATTGCGTTCGATTCTAAAGTCATGTCTCGCAGGTAGAACAGGACGACCCTCTAAACAAGTTATTTTTTCTTCTTCTGTTTCTTTTTTCTCCTTTATCTGGGTGGGGGTTATGGAATAATTCCCACGTTCCCAGTGACATTGCCCTATGCCCCACTTATTTTTTTAGAAGCTATCTTTCTCTTGTTTTCTTCCTTTTACATCAACTTGTCGATAATAAAAGCCTCAAACAAGACACCTCCATCAATACTTTCGGCTACAAACTACGGCCTTTTTCTCCGTATTGACCCCGCGGTTTGGTTTATTCAAATAGAAGCTGTATTTCCTACGACAGTCCATTCATAATTAAAAATCGAAATTCAAAATTATTTACTGTTCACATTAACGGAAGAATTGATTCAACTTCCATTGATCGCCTTAAGCCTAGTTTTCCTCCAGAAATTTCGACTTCTTCATTTCTTCCTTCTTCCACTACTAATTCTTTGACTTTTTCATTTCTTCCTTCTTCCACTGCTAATTCTTTGACTTCTTCTTCTTCTTCTTCTTCTTCTCCTGCTCTGCCACTGCGTTCAATTCTAAAGTCATGTCTCGCAGGTGGAACAGGACGACCCTCTAAACAAGTCATTTTTTCTTCTTCTGTTTCTTTTTCCTCCTTTATCTGGGTGGGGGTTATGGCGTCGCCTTGGCCGTGGAAATTACGAAATCAGGGCACCGGGGACGGCATCACCATGGATATAAGAAGAGGAAAAAATAACAACATTACGAAAAATATCATATAGTTGTGTACACAATTTTTCTGTCTGTAATTTGTTCGCTTCTAAAATGAAAAATTAAGAGAAGACTTCCAACCAGAGACCAGTATGTTGTACTGATTCTACAAGATATTCAGAACAGTCACCGTGTTTATCATGTGCTTTTATGAATTGTTTTATTCCACCTAGTTAGCAAAGTAGTTTTGTTAGTATCCAATAGGCTACTGCTTATTATGTTCTTACTACCTGGTGCTAACCTTTTTGTTTTGGGCCATTGTCTTTGTTTCCAATGTTTGTCTTTTGCGCTACTATCTCACTGGTAAAAATAATATAGACATTTGGTATATATCTACTGCTAGCTTAAAATAGTTTACTTTCAAATCTTCATCAACCATTGATGCTCAGCATATTTAAGTATACTTCAAATTTTCTTAGTTCTACTGGATGTAGCAGTGCACCATTCAGACTTTTTTACTAGACTCGATAAATAGCCTCCAGCCATTTGGATCATATGTAGCAGGACCCAGTTCATTGATTAGGTCTGGGATGTTATTACAGTAGACTAGATTTTCTTCATCACTGAAGAATTGCAAGAGATCTTTTTGTTCCTGTAGAAAGTTTCTGACGTATTAGCAGCAAATAAGTTGTTTTCCTTGTTTTCCTGTTATCTGGAACCTAATAGTTCCGCCGTATCCTTGGTAAGGCTTGTGATAATGCTTGAGTTTTAGGAAGGAAATCAAGTGAATCACTCGCTATATTTGTATAAAATTTACTATTGTCTGTAGATAGCTTAGGTATAAGAATACTAGTGACATGGACCATAGGTTTCATAGCAGATAACATATTTGTGTACATTATATGTACAAAAGTTACAGTCACTACTATGATTTTAAAGTCACACCATTGGTATCCTAAAACGTACCGATTTTCTCTTCTCCTTTATCCAATTTCGTAAGTCTTGAACACAAACACTGCAAACAGTATGCGAACCCAGGGCGTGGATTCATCTCCAAATTTAATTCCGTAGTATGCCTTGTAAACTTTTGCCACAAATGAGGTTATGTTTTTGTTTTACACCAAACAAAACTACTACCAATATAGCAAAATAAATTTGGATTATTTACACAACACCTACTTTCGATTACTCTGTACTGAATTACATATGACAAAGATGACAAAATGATTGTATTTACAAGTATATTTCTTGCTTAAAAGAACAACTATTAACCCCTATGTTAGATAAATTTGTAATACAAAATGGTAATGTTCTGTCATCTGACTTAAAACAGTCAACTGGTTCCTTTAAATAGATTTATTTCAATAGATGGCATAATGGTTCGTACAAAAAATAGACGAATACATAAAAAGTGAGGTTCTAAATTTCAAAAGAAACTGTATGTGATACAACTGAATTGACTTCATTTTTGGAATCAGCACACTACAAAATGACCTCAAACTCTAAAACGGCAAAATCACTATAGACCTGTGTTATTCTACCACGCTCAATTGATGAAAATTTGCACGTTGCCAAAAACGAGGCATTCTTCTACAAATTACACTAAAGACTAATTTAATTTACAAGTATGCTTTACAATGATTCTTGATGTAACATAATTGCCGATAGTAAGTTGATTGTATATTGCTGATATTATCGTTTCTTAATACGAACAAAGTAGATCCTTCCTGAAAATTCACCAAAATTTGGCAACGTTTACCGGGTACTCATTTACTTGTATATTAGCGGTAATTAACAATAAAAAACATTAACGGATTTAAAAAAAAATCCACAAACTGGGATTTCGGTTCCGACGTGAACGTGTTAACTACAGTATTTATGAAATAAACATAATAATTCATACACTCATTTAAAGAAATTTACAAGCTTGCACATATTCTAAACATTTACTAAATATCTGTAGGAGTCATAGAAGTTTGTTGAAACCAACATTTTATGGGTGTTGGACAATATATCTGTATACAGTACCATCTACCCCGGTATCGAAGAACAGTGATTTAATAATCTCCCAAAATTTGGCATTTACTAAAATTAAGTAAGTTTAAATAAGTATATATTTTTAAAAACAATCAAATTCTATATTAACCCTGAGTTAACGAATGCCGCCGTTTTCGCGACATTAAAAATATTAGAAATGTAGCCTGAATATATGAATATTCAACCTGTTCGTTAATCTGCAAGCAAAAAATTAAGTCTTACTAAGACTATAAACAAATAACTTATTGAAACAACTACTTCCCTGGCTAGTGCCACGCCGGATATTGAATGATACAAAAGAAATTTGCATGTTATTACTAGTACTACTAGATAATAACATTGGTTTAAGATCGTTTATTTCTACATACAAGACTTAGAAAATTATTCTAAAATGAAATGTGAAACTTTAAACTGTAAATGTTATTATTAAAATAAAAAAACCAGAAAACATTTTGACAAGGACACACAGTGCTAAACTTATCTAGTGTTACTAGATGAAACAAATTTGATAATAACTAAAAATACCACTGAATTAAAAATATATGAAAATTAAGTAATTGGCCATCTGCAGACGCATTTCGAGATTTATCTCTCATCAGTGCAGCTTCGCATTTAAATTGAATGTTAAATAATAAAATACACTTACGTGAAGGTGATCGTGAACGTGAAGACGTCGTAAACGACTGAGGAGATTATGGAAGGTTTGAACGGGTTTTATGCCTGATTTTTTAGTTATTATCAAATTTGTTTCATCTAGTAACACTAGATAAGTTTAGCACTGTGTGTCCTTGTCAAAATGTTTTCTGGTTTTTTCATTTTAATAATTACATTTACAGTTTAAAGTTTCACATTTCATTTTAGAATAATTTTCTAAGTTAGTCTTGTATGTAGAAATAAACGATCTTAAACCAATGTTATTATCTAGTAGTACTAGTAATAACATGCAAATTTCTTTTGTATCATTCAATATCCGGCGTGGCACTAGCCAGGGAAGTAGTTGTTTCAATAAGTTATTTGTTTATAGTCTTAGTAAGACTTATTTTTTTGCTTGCAGATTAACGAACAGGTTGAATATTCATATATTCAGGCTACATTTCGTTTTCTTGTATTTATCTAATGCTTTCTGCAACAAGTAAAGTTGTTTCTAATTTGTTTATTAAAAATATTGTCGTAAGATCCGAGACCGCCTAATATTCTAAATTCCCGGCACCTCCACCGTACACTCGATTCATTGACTATAAAGCGATCGTTGCGATTATTATAAATTACTCGTTAGGTAAGGGTTAAAGTAATCTGTAATTTAATTAAAATTGTTTACTTTGTCTGGACAAATAAGAACCGATAATTATTCAGGTAGTATAAAAAAAATGTAGGATCAATAGGATCAATTTTCCCCTTCCCGACGGACAAGTTTTCTTTGCGTCGAGTTCGGACTTCTTGGGAAAAATTATGGTTAGTGTGACATGCCTTTAATGTTCTCTTTTAAAAGTTGAAAACCATATGCACTATCACAGGAAGTTTCGTCTAAGTACTTTCCATTAAAAATACTTGAAAAGTGGTGGATATAATGTCAACAATATTCATCAATGTTCCATGATTTAAACACAGCTGAATATAAATCATTATCTACCGGGTATGTAAATTGATGTTTGAATTTAAAATTCTATATTTAGACATAAATGCTTTGCAAAAGGACGGAGTTCATATGTGGGTCGATGTTGTGTTTAAGCCGAAACGAGTTTTTTAAGGCAAATGGCGATGGAAGTATTTAATTAGTATTCCTTTTTGTTGTAATGAACGCGCGACTTAATAGATGGACGGCATTGATGTTTTATTCAAGCCATTAATGTGCACACATGCCAATAAGGAGGGCCCTGTGGATCCTGTGAATTCCGTGGATCCTGTGACTACTACTCTATATATTCTTCATGAATATTTACATTAAGGCTGGCCGGCGATTGCAAAGCGAGCTGGCTGCAAACAACGTATCTAAACAACTAATTTCCATGCATATATATACAGGGCAAGGAGCAGGACCCTCTTACCTAGACCGGCGGGGGCAGGACATTCAACCGTTTTATTTGGGCTCAAACCGATATTAACAATTAACATTTTACAACCCACTTCATTTCCCTTTTCAAACAGTCGCCATTTTATAAACAATTATACGAAGCAATAAAATCGGAAGCCGTACGTTCCGGTGCAACGCTATTAAAATCCTCATCGTAATTATAATAAATTTCATGCAAATTAGATAAAATTTTATATTTATAGTTACGAAATAGTTAAAATACGAAATCAATTTGTGGGGAACATGCAAACGGGCAAATTTCTATTCGAAATCGATAAAGAAGCGCAACGGGTGCAGAATCAAACTCAACCGAAATTATATTTTCCTGATCCAAAATAGGTTTTCCGCAATTTATTGCATGTTATTGTCGTCCGCATGAGTGAAATGCAAAGAATGCGAATTCTAACTATCCTGTAAAAGCTAATTATTATTTGTCGAATGGAGTCGACCCGTTCCTGGTCCTAGTTTCGGATGGAATGTCAACCGTTCAACCATTCCACCATTCAACCATCTCGCTGAAGATTTACTACTCCTCTTGCTTTTTTATCTGGCGCATGTTTTGTCTGCATACGAAATGATATGATGGAGTAGTCCTGGTACGGTGTGAAATTGATATCGAGATATTATTTAAATGACGGTTCGAATGCTATCGATCAGCGACGTGCGGATTGTAAGAAGTTCGCGAGAATAATATTTGTTCTGCCCCTTCCTGCATTGCGCGAAGTGCTCCTCCGCACTGTACATCTTTAATATTTGCTCTCGGTACTCTGGCGAGCAGTTTATTCCCGATGAACTTAAACATAAGCAAGTATTCTAATTGACAAAACTATCTACTCTTCACGTTATAATTAACTTTAAAATGAAGAACTTTTATTTTCAATTACTCTAATTAGCCCCTGAACTTCTTATCAAATTTACGCGATTAATTTACCCTCCATGAATAAAACATTACCAATTATCCCGCCCATAAAACCTATTTCATAATTCTTTCATTAAATAATACACGAAGACACTTCGACTCCATGCATCTAATGAGAATAAATCATAGAGTTTACGCTTATTTATACGTTTAATAAATCGAGCGACAAAAACCGGGATACTCACGCAAAAAGGGCTTCATGTTATAAGGTGACTTGTTTGGAACCCTCTAGGATTATGACATGCCGATTCACTACACCAGGCCGTGTGTGTTCTGAGGGGGGAAATAATTCACAATCTTACATTCCGCAAAAAATTTTGCAATATTTCTGCGGGATTGTTCTGTCAGTGGGGGAGAATGGTGTTATACAATCTAACACATTTGGTTTTTTTTGCCTACGTGCGGTACTTGCATGATCCATAATTTTAATAACAAATAAAATAATAAATGAATTGGGTGAAATACCATTACGAAATGTTATAATGCTCTTATAAATTTCATAATGAAAAGAAAACAAAACATGTACATATGTTTATTAAAGAAAGCGGGAAATAATGATTTCACCACAATAAAATAATAAGCTTGCAAGTATTGATTGAGTAAAAGTAAATTATATATAGATATATACCTGTATTAGCGAGAATCTTAGTTTTAGTAGGCAATATTTAATCAAACCCGGCTTTTAATAAAACTATTTTCCTCTCTTGTATTTCTGATTTGTTTAGCCTCTTGTAACGTTTTGAACTTTTATGCCAGAATTGGGTGGTGGTTTATCTAATGTTTTCTGGCTTTCGTGTTTCTAGCGAAATGGCTAGTTATTCTGGGCCCATATTGTCGACATAATCTGTCCAGAATATTTTTCCCGATCTTATCAACCTCACTACATCTTAGATATCCAGTTTTTGTCTAATGGTTCAGTTCTCTAAAAGTTGATAGTTCTTAGTATTCTAATCTTGGCCGATGTTATCTAACCCGGCTCTTGTTTGATTAGAATAGGTGAGCATTTGTTTGATATATGGCTCATGTATTTGCCATTCCAGATTATTTCATTGGGTAGCCGAATATCCTTGGTGCTTTATTGGCATATTTTCTTACTCTATGGAAGAACATACCCTAGAATATTGAATAATGAATACACCTTGTCTTTCCCTTACCCTAAAAATCAAAGGTATATGACATTTTCCCAAGATTAAGCCGCAAAGAGTAACCAAGGGTTCAAATGGGGTAGCGCACGCGTACGCCGCGTATAGGACAGCAATGCCGTATAGAATACTCTCGAACCATTGGAAACACGACAACCAACCCGCATTGAAAACAGAATCATGGTCTGGAACAGGGGTTAGAGATGACGTTACACCGCAAAAAACAGAGTAATAATAATAGTCTTAATTTCTTCATAAAAATAGTTCTAGTAATGCCAACGACAGCTGGGTATTACTCATCTTGTTTAAGAAATGCTCTTTAATTACACCTCTTTCCGTATTATATTTGCTGGAAAGAAATAGCAATAGTGCGCTTAAGTTCTAATATACAAATCAATGAAGCATTAGAAAACGTACGTTGTGTTGTAGTAGCGCAGCGCAGGCGCCATTTATCACTTAATAACGTTAAACAATATAACCTATAAAATGTATGTTGGCACTAAAACGGCATTAGAACGCGCCCAAATAAATAATCCATTAACAATTATACGCCAAACTTCTATTATTTTTCATGTTTGTGGTAATTCCGACAATATATTTTAAATTTACCACAATCCCGATTGTATTGTCTATATACAGGGTCCGGCAGGGAGGTATGGAAGATTTGAACGGGGCGCCAAGCAAGGTGGGGTGAACCTAATGTTTTCGGAATAGGTCGTATCTACTCGGTCTATTGAACATCGTGTGTTTGTTTATAATACTTTCATTGAAACGGGTCGTTCTGTCATTCAAACACAGAGACGATTCCGAAATAATTTAACGTTGGTCGTCACGGTCGTGTTCCGAAGTTTGAAACGATCATGAATACCTTTCAAAGAACTGGATCTTTGAGAACGGGAACTGCGCGAGGAGGTGATCGAACGGTAAGGACCCCGGAAAACATTGAAAGGGTGCGTCAAGCAGTTGAAGCCAGCCCTCGTTGATCAGCCGTACGTCACGCTCGGGCTCTACGGATGACTGACCGCTCAGTTCGCCGAATTTTACACCTCAACTTGCATTTTCATCCGTATAAGATGATGGTTGTTCAAGAATTGCAGCAAATCGACTACGGCAGATGGATGAGGTTTGCAGAAGTGATGTTGGAAAACTTGACAGATGACATTGTTTTGATAATGAGTGACGAAGCTCACTTTCATTTGTCAGGGGTGGTTAATAAACAAAACTTCCGCTATTGGGCCTTTGAAAACCCGCAACAGCTCCATGAACGACCTCTCCACAGCGAAAAGGTAACTGTTTAGTGTGGCATTAGTCGAAACTTCATTATTGGTCCGTACTTTCTTCGTGAAAACGGTCGGACCGTCACTGTCAACACAAATCGTTACCTACAGATGTTGCGTGATTATTTTCTGCCAGAACTGAGAAGACGACGTATCAACCTAAATACTGTATGGTTTCAACAAGATGGGGCGACTTGCCATATATCAAGAGCAACAATGGGTTTTTTTTTAGGAACACATTCCCTGGACGTCTGATTTCATTGCGAGGAGATGTGGAGTGGCCCCCTCGATCACCGGACCTCTCATCATGTGATTATTTTTTATAGGGCTATCTCAAAGCACGAGTGTACATAAACAAACCACGTACACTCGAAGCCCTAAGTGAGACAATAACCCAAGAAATTCGTGCAGTTCCACGTGAAATGCTTCGGAGGAGTAGGCAGAACTTCTCACAACGTCTTCAGGAGTGTTTCGCCAATAATGGTCGGCACTTAACTGACGTTATTTTTCGTACCTAATCAATTTTTGTTTTCTTACTCTTAACTGGTTTTGTAATGGCAACATCTAAGGTACACATTCAAAAAATAAAATTTGAGTTTAGGTAAAAAATGAGTGAGTTCCAGTTTTTTCAAATCTTCCATACCTCCCTGCCGGACCCTGTATATGCAACCCTACTTATGTATATATTTTTGATTTTTACAATAGTTTTGAAATATATCCTCCAAACATAGGCAATGAGTCAGACCCAGCTCTCATAGGCATTACCATACATACAATTAAATATATAAGGTAATGTTCATCGAGGAGGAGTTCAGCTTTAGTGTGCAAAAAGACACTGCTGATCTTATTCTCAAAACTATAAAACCACAACAATTAAAAACGAACGGATTTATCTACGAAGGCTAACGCAATTATTACGGTTGTAAGAAATTTCAGGATTGAGAAACCGGTAGAACCGGTTAGAAAGAGATCGCAGTGGTAGAGTTATAACGGCGATAAATAAAAATAAGAACCACTTCGTAGTATTAAAGATAAAAGAGACCAACTAGAAATAGTTTTTGTCTGAACGTTTTCCAAATTACCTCTTTTTTTTGGCACTATTGACAACATCGACCAGGAGAGTCGGTGTTATGTCTAATTTTATCAATTATCTTCCACATTCCTCTTGATCAGCGGCGGCTTGTGGGGAGCTAAGACAAAGATGTCGCTCGTGCTGCACTACTTACACTTATAGAGGAAGCAAATATTTCATTGCTGTTTCGTTCAATTTTTTTTCCGTTGTCCCGCCGCCGAACAGCCACGAGCCTTCGCTGCTCATGGTTATTGTTAGTACATCTGGATCTGGATCTCGATTGTTCCAATGGGAGGGCAGAGAGGTCCGCAGCACGTAGGCTCCAATGCACCCTTTGTCCTCGCTTCCTGGTGTCGTCCAGCCAACCCACGGCTTTGACAAACGCCAGGACTGCAGACAAGGGGATGTCTGTTGTTTGTATAAACCCTTCTCCCATTATGGATTGTCTTCTTGAGCGGATGAGGAGATGGCCGTATACTCCAAGAGTACGAGTTTAGCAGTCTTCTCATCAGATTCACACCCTCTACAGATGGGACCTGGGCAGAGGCCCATTCTGTTTAGGTTACAGTGTCCAGTCAAAAAGCCCCACGATTGTTCGTAGGTTCCCTTGGACAGTTGCAGGAAGTATCTGGCAGTTTTGGGGTGCATCGAAACGAAGTTTTTTGCCACCCTGCAGCCAGGCTTGTCGTTCCATCGATCTTGGTGATGTTTAGTCGATATATCTTTTAGTAAGGATATTATGTCTGACAGAGAGGGTGGTAGTCCAGGTTCCGGCCCGCAAGTGGGGCGCCTGGAAGCCTTTCTTGCCAGCCAGCTATCTTGTTCCCTTTACTTTTATCATGTCCTTTTACCCAGCACAAGATGACCTTGTTAGTACATATGCGCATTGGTAAAATAGACAAGTAGGACTAAAATATAAACTCAGTGACATAAAATTACAACGCCAAGTAGGAATACGAATTTTCCAACCAAATAATGTAGAAACGTTTAGCTAGCAAAATATAATTATTGATTAAAATTTGATTTAGTTTGGATCAATTTTGACACTTCTTCAAGTTTTTTCGAATATTGATATCTGGTATTTTCTTTACGATTGTTCTCTCCCTTCGACATTTTCCGTTTGCTGTTTTTGAATTACAACTGTTCGCAAGTCGCAATTATGCCTAGGGTGAAGAACGGGGACATTGTCACCAATTGAGCGAATTAGACATTAGTCAAATTGTTGGCTTACGTGAAGGTTATTTTTTGTATAGAGAAATCGCGAAACCACAATAATAAGATGCTATCAGGCACAAGTTAAAGTAGCTATGGAAGGACAAGAACGTCGCAGGAGAGAGACCGGAAGCTAAAGGCAAACAAATAAAGCTCAGGACCGCCGACTTCGCATTAGGGCTTTAGGACATCGTTTTACGAGTACCAGATCAATTGCTGATCAATGGATTGGTTAAGAAAGTTGCCTCGTATGTCTTCGAACAATCTTTTACCTTGAGATCATATAGACTGTTGTATTACCACTCACAGCTCAATATCGGCAGCAGCATTTGGATTGGTGCAGGTTTAGACTGGATTAGAATCTCGAATATATGCAGCGATGAATCAAGGTTCTGTTTGGGGAGGCATAACGGTCGTACTGTTTCTCAAGATCTGGATGATTCTAATTGCAAGACCTTTGGACTGAACTCTTAGCATTATGGTAAGGGGTGCTATTGGTTATGGAAGTAGGTCTTAACTAATCTAAATTCTAGGCAATGACCCTACGTGTAGTCCTACTCTTTTGTCACATAGTTTATTCTCCTATTGATAGGACTTTGCTGGGATTCTCACATTAATCTCTTGCCGTGGCCACCTAGATCTCCGAATCTTTTGCCCATTAAACATGCGTAGAAGATAGGGAGAAGACTAAAGAATTAGGCAAATCCTCCGTAGACATTAGTGGCCCTCCGCCATGAATTGCAAGGTGCCTGGGACCCAATGCTACTACCAGTGGTAATAAATGCCACGAAGGGCGACAGAGAGCAATATAGGGGTGGACCATCGCATTATTAATAAAGAATAATAAACCCTTCATTCTTTGTTTTTAAATTTGAATCAAATGTTACTTTTCAATAGTCGAAGGTTTCTGCCAAATTTGGTTCCTTCTTGGTGTTGCAATTTCTATATCACTCAGAATATAACAGGAAACAGTGTGTCTATCATTGGTTGTACAATACGTTCCACCATTTTTGGCCAAAGATGAAAAACGGCAGATCGGAACATGCTTGTACTAGTCTTTGGGCTTAGACCGTAAATCTATTCTATGAAAACTTTATTCTGCCGATGAGAAATTTTGAATGCAAATTAACATAAATTTAAGCAGGGTTTAAATATAAGTAAGGATATACTAGTAAATTAATGCCGCTGTTAATTTATACCAATTTCTATTTTTGTATATTAATATCAAAATCAAATTAATAACAGAATCTAAAATAGGTGGCCCAAATTTTATCATCAAGAGTATAGTAATCTTGATGTCTTCTAAATAACTTGTAGCTGGTTATTAGACAGCAGCAAGTTTTGAAGGGTTATTATTAGACCCTTCCAAATGTTTATCAGCCAGTTTTGTTAAATCACCAACCGAAACAGTAGAAGCTAACATCTTCTGAACGTGAAGTGGAAAGTGACGAAGAAATAATTTGTAACGTTGTGGGAGTTGTCGACAAAGCTCAACTAATGACTCTGCCACTTAGTACGTTACATTAGAATTACGATATGATATAAAATAACTGCTTATCTTTCTTTTGCTGGTTTATTATGACTAAGAAAACACGTACAAATTAAATTAGATACTTTCAGTCTCTGATATTTTTTAATACCTATATTTTTCTTGTTTCCCAAGTTAGGGCACCATTGCTGCCTCGGATTTCTACTGCTCCTATGCTCAAGGTGTCCCCACAAATTCTTGTAGAATTGATGTTTCTTGTGCATGCTTCGATATAACTGATGGGACGTCTGTCCTCATGTTTCTCTAAAAAAAAATAACTGATCTAACCGTGGTTCACAAGTTAAGCTCCTGTTTTAGATAACCGGTTTTTCTTCGGGTGGAATTATAATAATATCTCGAAACAAGAGGGCTGTTTTCAAAGTGATGGTTGATACCGGATAGTCGAATTTGCGTTGTTTGGAGATTGGATAGGTTTTGAAGGTAGAATCTACTTGCGTCAGTCACAATTCAACTTCGTCTGGGTCACAACTGGGGTAAATGCAGCGATAGCTGAAAACAATCCAGGAGGTTGCATAGTTGGAATCACTAAGATATTTTGACTAGATCTAATAACTCCAATATTTTTGAAGTAAGAAATATAATCTGAATTTAATATATTAAAATTATATGTAAAAACTAATAATTAATAATTCGTTTCGCGAAACCCAAGATTAAAATAAAGCCCAAGAGAAGATCTAATCCAACCGACAATTCACGGCATACTGTGGAAAGTAGAATCTGCATGTTTAGTGCCTATACGAAAATCTATACAGGGTGTAGTGGAACAAAACGGAACATAGGATTTTCAATGTTAATTTCTTTATACTGGAATATTATCTTCATTTTAGAGGAAACATATAAATAAATGTTTTGTAGAGTAAAAATTTCTGCATGCAGTCATGCTATTATTTATTTTTAGCATTCATAAAAACCCTAAAAACGGTAAAATAAAAATTATCATTTTTACGAAAATAATGGTTGCCATAAAATTAAACAAAAACGGTGCGCTGTTAATTTGTTGGCTTCTGTCAAATTTATTGAATACTTTATAACTTTTTACAAGTATTTTCATTAAAAATGTATTCTATTCAAAAAAAAGTAAATGAAATAGTCTTTATAATTATACAATTAACTGATTGGCTGAGTTTTGCAGAA
The DNA here is from genome assembly GCA_910593695.2 of Ocypus olens. Classification (NCBI taxonomy): domain Eukaryota; kingdom Metazoa; phylum Arthropoda; class Insecta; order Coleoptera; family Staphylinidae; genus Ocypus; species Ocypus olens. The sequence goes on from OU343057.1 coordinate 19,116,168, forward strand.
TTCAATAAGAAACTACTAATATTATCACCGTAAACCCTTCTATAATGTAAGGACTTAAGACACAATTATTTATCAAGATGCAACAGAATAATTAACTTAGGACACAGTTTATTAATGTTTAATTTCAGTTATTAATAATACAATTTACGGTTTTAATATTGAGTTTTAGAAGATAATTGTTAGTGCATTAGTTTATGTCGAAGTTAAAAGCACCGAAACTTGGCAAACTGTGGTAGTGGCCTGTTCAATAACATTCTAAAATATTGAATGTGGTCCTGTTGAATGCAGTTTTCGAACCTCTGGTGAATACAGAGTACAGTGTGATATTCAAGCTGCGGTCATTACGGCAGAACTTAAAACTGGGATATATTCGCTACTTCCGCATAAACAATGAATTGCTTTGCTTTTTGCTGAGTGATTTCCGCATTTGAAATTGTGGCATAATTAAATGGCGTGCAAATTTAATTACTTAATGGATTTTGATTCGGATCGTTAATTCGGCCCGTATTGATAAATGGCGCGAGCCCAAACGAAAGAGAGGGAAGAGACCTCCATGTTATAAAAATATGATGCTATGTACTTACTCTGCCTCATATTTTATATGGCAATATTTTTGGTCTGATAAAGCACTGTACGAAAAAATGATAGCGTGAATGGCTTTATAGTGTTCGGTAAAAATTGCCACTTTTATTGTGTAATTCCATAATTGGGAACATTGTCTAGACACGGGAAGGATAGCTTTGTTATATTATTTTTATTGTAAGCATTATTAGTATGTACGTACGTTATAAATATCGGTGGGTATTGTACTTTTTATGGGACGTATAAAGCCAAGTTACGAGTTAAGTGAGAAACGTGCCGCATAAAATGTATATCATCCCCCATTTAATCCGCAGCGGATACGCAATTCTAAAGTTCAACTTACTATCATGATGGTCAATTAAAATTATTCACTAATGCTGAAGTTGAAAAACGTTGACGTGTTTTACATTACAACTTTACACTCTACCAACGAAGGCCCTCATCATCTCACTAGAGCCATAAATTGCATTATATAATTCCGTTGGTTCTGTTTATTTATAGCGGATGCACGGTAAGCATGCTATTGTAAGTGTTCCAATTTTTAACACACAATTAATATTGCATGCATTCAGCGCATCCAACAAGACTGCACAAAATATATGAAGCACTATCTACTCGCTTAATAAATAGCGCAAGTAAATTCTACGAAAAACTAAGCGGATATATTAATCGACATAAATATTTCAGCGCTGCAAACATATTAGGATTACGCATCCGTTTCAATAGATAAAAGCTTCCTCTCTGACGGTGTAAACAGTTGCGTCTGTCGTATAAAAAATATAAGGCGTTATTGCGTAGTTTGATAAGGACACCGACCAAGTCCTTATTTTTTCCGGTCACCGCCTCTGCAAGATTGCGCTTGATTCAATTTCAATTCATTTCGGCGTTCCGTATGAAGGAAAATTGCATCAGCACTGAATTAATTCCAAATTATTAAAAATCGAAAGATCATCCTGAAATTAAGGAAATATGCAATGCTGTTTTAGACCGACGCCGACGGTCTGATTTAAATTTCAAATTTCCGATTGAGTCTTTTTCACTTTTCCAGCCGCCCTTTTTCACACACACACATTGAAAAAGCATGTTGATCCTTTTACCTTTCTATAATGCGATTCATTTTTACTTTCTCCGTTACGAAATACGAGAAAGAATTGTGATCGTGAAATTTTTTTCAATTTTTTTTACGGAAATATCCGTTTTAGGAATCTCAAAACGGATATTTCCGTAAAAAAAAGTTCAGGCGATTTCAAAGATTTCTGAAAACAAAAAATTGTGTGTGTGGGAGTGTCTGTATTTGAGTGAGTGTGTGTGTTTGTGCGCGCTGTGGCTCCAAAACCAATAGAGCAATTGGTATGAAACATAAGTCTTATTTGACAATCCGATGAACTGAAAAGCTTTTGATGAAATTTCATACACCGGAAGTGAGTTTAAATATGCAAACTGCTACAAAAAGAATTAAACAAAGATTGAAGACAACTAAAAAATAAACATATTGTGTTTAAAAATATTTTTCATAAAATCATTGCTTTTCGAGAAAAAAAAAATTATTATTTTTTTCAATTTTGGTTTATAATTATTAAACGATAATACATAGTCACATCAAATTAATATGAATAATAATTGTAGAGAATACTAAAATGAACAACTTATAAAGAATAAGTTTTTTTCGAAATCTTTAACAATTACTGAGATATTTGATTATTTTCGATAATCACAATGTGCAGTTTTTTTTTTATTTTGACATGGGCTCAGGGCCGCGCCAAGAGGGAATATTAGGGGTGCCCAGCGCCGGTCATTAGCCCGAAGTAGCGATGCTAAGAGCCCTCTTAGCTTGGCGCCCACCAAATCTTATTGGATTTTACAATTTGCAAACAATTTATTTACAATCGGCGCTCGTAAAAAAAATCAATCCACCTAAAATACTTTTTTTTCGTAACACGTACGTTCCTGAAATAGGAAATTATTGTTTTTTCTTTGCGTGCGGACGCAAGCGCGAAATCCATGAAAGTATCTCTTTGTTTATATCGAAATTATTTCTTTCTAAATAATGTAGAGACGCGCGGATCAATGGTGGTTGTCATTTTCTCTACCCCCTCTTCACATTGAAAGGGGGCGGCAATTTTTGCCTCGCGGCCCTGCATGGGCTGATACATTTTTTTCATTTTGACATGAGTTGTTATGCATTGTTAAGAAGAGAAAGAAAAAGTCTATTTATCCGTGTGAAAATCAATTATGCCGGCCATTTGGAATAAGTATGTAGGTATTGATATCTCGGGAACCGCCATCTTGAATTTTATTTTGATTCGATAATCATGTTTTTTTTTATTTTTACATCTGCTGATAAATTTTTACATCGTAGCAAAAAAAATCCATTGAGCCATGTGAAAATCAAATATGGCGGACATTTGAAATAATAATATTGGTATTGATATCTCGGAAACCACCATATTGAATTTTATTTCGACTCGATATTTATGTTTGGGCAATTGAACCAAGTAACTTTCATTTTAAACTTTTTTCTGCAGCTTTAGGAAATATTTAGATTTGACTTTTTTTTAGAAAATCGCGATGTTAAGTTTTTACTTTCTCCTTTACGAAGTGCGAGAAAGTATGTATTGTGATAGTGAATTTTTTTTAAATTTTTTACGGAAATATCCGTTTTGAGGTCCCTAGAGGCGATTTCAAAGATTTCTGGAAAAAAATGTATCTGTGCGTGTGTAAATTCGTGAAAAATTGTGGGGTGTATGACACCCCATGTGATCATTGTGCCAGAAAAAAAATTCTGGGCATTTTTTTCTCTGTGGATTATTCCGAGATTGCCGAAACAAAAGTGCTGCGATATTTGTTCCAGAAGAAGCGACAAAAGTCGCTGTTGCGAGAGGTCGATGTGCGACTTACATCGCACATATATGTGCGTCGAATGCTCCTTTGGGATCGAATATTTGTCTTTTACATTATAATAGACTTTTCTTCATAATAATAGTTTTAGAAATATTTTCATATTCATATTTTAACATCAAATTGACTTTATATCAGAAAAATACTAATATAATTTTTCTTAAAAAATACCACCTTCGATCATAAAAATAAATATACTTTTTGGAAAGGTCGCAAAATTTATTAATTCCACTTGGAATGATACTATTTCAGGTTCAAACTATTTTTTTAGCTAAAAATTTAAATTACTACCGTATTTTTTGCAAAAAAACTCTTTGCGAACATTTTTTTTCACATATAAAATTGCATGTTTCGAAACCTATTCACATATTCTTGTAACTAGAGGTTTAAAACGTATCCCAGATTGTTTTTTTTTTGTCAATTTAACATTAATTGAGGTTCAACGGCGCGGGGTGTCCCACACCCCGAATGACTATTACGTCATTTTTCGGAGGTGTGACTATTAAAGGTTAAATATAAAAAGTGTCATAGAAATATTTAAACAAATATTGAAGACAACAAAGAATTTAACAGCTTTGGTTTGTAAATATTTTTCATAAAATCATTGTTATTCGAGAAAGAAAATTATTAATTTTTTCCCATTTTTGGTTTATAATTATGTAACGATTATAGTATTATGATTTATAAAAAATAAGTTTTTTTCGAAATCTTTTTGGTTTTTGAGTAAATTGACTATTAGAATTTGAAGTGTAATTTGTCATTTTCATCTTTCATAATTTTGACGTTTTAAACGTCAGTTTCATCCGATTCTACAAAACGCTCGATGTACATTTAAAATATGATTTAAATTGAAAATAAACCATGAAAGTATAAATAACTTTGATACCATCAAATCGGAGAAAGTAACATAACGGCCACATCACCATTTTTTTAAATTTATTTCTTCGTCAACAGCTTGTACTCTCAAATAATATTATTTTCCAAACCATAACTCCCGAGAGTAAACTTAATTACAAACGAGAAATTTTGTTTCATTTACAACTTTAATAAAAACAAACGCATTTACGGCTTTGGGTTATAGGTTTTACAGCCGTGATAAAAACTACAATTTGAAAATTATATTGCACTCATTAATGTCTTAGTGGCTTTGACTACTCGACGCTGCCTCAAGGCGAATAAATTATTGAATTTAGTATATGTCGTGCATCGCAAATCGTTTATTTATACTGAATACCTCACGAAGTTTGATGCTGAAACTTTGCTATATAGTAAAATATTGAAGATGGGATTTTAGAGTACATCGCCCGTAATAAACTACTTGAATTATTATTCATGAAATAGAGGGTCGCCTTTTTGTGCGCCTAGAAAACTTGCTGCATGGTTACTTCTTCAACATCTAATATTGCTAATAAATAATTTCACTCACACAAAACATGTTTCAACTAGCTCACCGCATGTTGGTATATTTCACAGAATAACAATTTAATTGAGTTAACACAACGTACGTGTTTACGCAATAATTTTATTTGCTTATATTTTGCATATTAATGCATGTTATTTATTATTATTTTAGAATAGTCCGTATTAGTTGCACAATGATAAACTATCAAACAGTGAAATTATAATCAATGAGCGCGTTCTTAATTTAAGTGTTTGTTATAGTAACAATTTCCAACGTTTGTGACACTATTTGCATGTAATTCGATTTAATGCCGTTAATGTATGGGGGATTTGTTATAATCTTGTTTATGTGAAATAAGATTTACCGGGGATGAAATAATGGTGAATCAAGGACATAATTAGCAGTTGTGTGTGTATGATAATTTTACTTAAGCATCCCCATTCTAAAACGTCCATATACACTTTGATTAAGAATAAACTACCAATGGCGATTTGCAGGGCCGCGCCAAGGTATGTTGCCGCCGGGGTGCGAGGCAAAAACTGCCGCCCCCTTTCAATGTGAAGAGGGCGGTAGCAGCGGCGGCTCGTGGATGTTCGGCGGTGAGGCAGCGGAAGGAAATTTGACCGATACAGCAACAGAATATTTGCTTCCTCTATAAGAGTAAGTAGTGCGCACGAATGGCATCTTTGTCCTTGCCTCCCCTACGGAAATCCACGATCCGCCGCTGAACGGCAAAGAAAATTAATACCACCATTGATCGGCGCGTTTCAAAATTATTTAGAAAGAAAGAATTTCGATATAAACAATGAGATACGTCCATGGATTTCGCACTTGAATCCGTATGCAAAGGATAAACAATCATCTATTTCACGAACGTACAGTCAGAGAAAATACAAATGCGAAACTCGCTCGGCCTGGGAATGCTGCCGCATGTCGGTGCTTAGTTCGGTCGAAACTCGCCCCTGCTTAAGATACAATTATGAGGTAATAAAATTTACAAGCCTAGTTCCCTTCTCGCCCCTAAGTGATCGAGTGACGCATTCCATATCACTGATTTTTTTCATCTTCCAATGTCTGGTGCGTCATCTTCAAAAATTTGAATAACTAAAATTTTTACGTTATTTTGATATATTTTTTAAATTTATTAATCAATTTAAGAGTAATTTTATATAAAATTATTGCTAATATTTTAGTATCCATAATTTTCTTTTCAGTTTCGTATCAATAACCCCATTTTTGCCAAGATCTGATCTTGAAAGCCTCGAAAAATAAGATTTTATTTTTTTTAACCAGTAAAAATTGTTATAATAATCTGAAAAATTTACATATATTTCTTACCCAAATAAAAGGTTATTTAAGGTATTCATTTTTTTTCGTCCCTAAGCGATCAAGTGACGGAAAATTTTATCTTTAAAATTTATATCTTTCAATGTTTGGTTCGTCATCTTGAAAAATTTGAATAACCTTTTTACGATATTTTGATATTTTTTATATATTTATCAACAATTGAGCAGCAAAATGTTATCAAAGTAATAAATGAGTAACAGTATATTTATGTTTAGTTTAGATGATTTGGAAATTAAGTAAAATATTGTAATGTTATAATAAAGAGCTAAACGCAACTTTGTTTAGCTTTTAAACGCCGTATTTATTTTCCTGATTATTAGTGAAAAAATTATGAAAAAAACCCTAGCGGTCTTCACATTTTTGAAATATCATTGGATAATTTATTTTTTTTTAATTATAAGTAAAAATCCCCTGAAAATTCATGTGGTAATTTTAAAATAATTGAACACGTGTTTTGGCTCAAAAAATATGGATATATTGGAATGAAATACATTTCAATTATTAGTTTATTATCATATATTTCAATTCCATTGAGTTCTATAAATATTCAGTTCTATGATCTACACTAGAGAAAAAAAATGAAACACTTGAAATTCGTTAAATTTTGACCATTTTCAAACCGCCATAACTCGGCGTATTTTTAATCGATTTTGATAAATATTTAAGGGCGAAAAACTTTAAAGTGTCTTCTTTAAAGTCGTGCATACGAACTTAAGTGTAACCCCTTCCGCCCCTCTCTAGCACCCCTGCGAAAAAAAAAGTTTTTTCAGGAAAGCATGTCGAACTTTGACGATGTCTACGGAGCTGGAAAAATTTTATCGACTCGATCCACCGTAAAGGCATTAAAATCTGATTCATTCCCTATTCAGGACTCGAAGAAAGAAGTTCTACGACGATTTGGCACCAAGTTATGGGTGTTTGAAAAAAAGTGCATTTTGAGGTTTTTCGCACACTCAGCGACTTTTCAATCAAATTTGATGATTCTTTCGGGAAAAAATCTCATTTTTTTTTTCAAAATTTCACGAATTTCAAGTGTTTCATTTTTTTTTCCTTCAGTATATATGTTAACTTTTATTTACGGGAAATATTCAGAGATTTTGTACCTTACCACGTGTTTGTGAACGATAGTATTTAATGCTCAAATTACCCTTTTCAAACTAAATTGCTAATAAACTTAAAAAACTACGTATTTAAATTTAATTTACCTAACTTTGAAATTATTTTTCAGGAATGTAAGGAAGAATTACGATTGTTTTAAATTTTAGGTTGTCACTCGAAATGACCTTCAATGACCTTGAAAAAAATTACTTAATTTGGTATTTGGACAAAAATGTATATGATTTTTTTTACATTTTTATGGTGGTGAAAAAATAAAAACCCATTTTTCGAGGGTTTCATGGTTATATCTGGGCAAAAAATGGGGTTGTTTATACGAAACTGAAAAAAATTACTAATACTAAAATACTAATAATAATTTTACATAAAATCAATTGTTGATAAATTTATAAAATAAAAAAATAGATTTTAGTCAGGGACTGACTGGGTTCGACCGAACTAAGCACCAACATGCGGCAGCATTCCCTCACCGAGCGAGTTTCGCATTTGTATTTTCTCTGGCTGTACGTGTTACGAAAAAAAACTATTTTAGGTGGATCGATTTTTTTAGGAGCGCCGATTTTAAATAAAAAGCAAATTGTAAAAATTAATAAGATTTGGTGGGCGCCAAGCTAAGAGTGCTCTTAGCATCGATGCTTCGGGCTAATGACCGGCGCCCCTTAAGGCCTGCCGCCCCCAAGACCTGCCCTCCCCCGCTTGGCGCGGCCCTGGTGATTTGATGTGTAACATCTGAATTAATTGTGCGACTATAATAAACCTGTTTCAGCACCCAAAATCATTTCATTACGATACAATTGCTAGAATACCGTTGGTGAAATTTATTTTTTGATCAAATATGCTAAACGATTTTAAACCATATACAGGAATATTGTGCCTAAAATACATGACTTTCCAAAAGTTTGACTTTTAGGATATATAGGGGCCTATTATGGTTACTTTTAAAAATTAATTTCACATTATACAGGGTGTTCCAAACGCCCCAAAAGTATCAAAGTTGTGTTTTTTTAAATGGAACACCCTGTATTTTTTGTCATTTTTGAATTATATGGAGCAAATAAAGGTGAGTTACTTCAATACTCCCTATACCTACTGTTTACCGTTTTCGAAATATTTGAAGATTTGTTGAAATGCATGGTCTGGGGTGAAATTTTATTTTTGCCCCAGTGATTGACGTTGGTTAAAGGTTCGTACTATAGAGTCAACCATGATTTCATACAAAAAAAATACACAGGGTGATAAAAAAAAGGTATTACACTTTAGAACTCCTTGAAGAGGGCAGTTGATGGTGCATCTTCTTGAAAACAATTTATCCGGAAACTTATCCGGATGTGTGGCTAGTAGCCCCATCTTGTTGAAATTACCACTGGTCATTAAAATCATCAAATTCATAGAAGGCAGTATTAAAAAATGCACGGATCATGCGGCGGACCTGCCAGAATTTAGTTGCCCGTTGTTATTTTAAAAAAAGTGTGAGCCTATTATGCCTCAGGAGGATTTTGCTGCCCAGCGGGCTATGCAATGGCGTGAGATATTTATTCGACCAATAAAAATAATTTTGCTAGTTGATGTACCCACGTAGAGAAGAAAATGCTATTAAAGTCCAACATTTGGTTGGCAAGCGTCAATCGTATAGGGTAATCAGTTTCCTCGAGTTTTAAAAGGTTGTAGTTTCAAGTCTATTTTCAAGATGCGAAAAACAGTAACTGCAAAACCGAAGCTAATTTTCGCACTGACCGGCGTAGATTTTATGCCACCGCATCACGAACACGGTCAATGTTTGGTTAGTGCGCATACTTCATGGAAGTCCAAGAGAGCGAATATTTTCAGTATGTATCCAGTACTTCCTTGATGTTGTGAAGAGCATAACGAGCACGAAATGTAAGAATGGTCTCATTCACAAAAACTGCACCTTGTTGGACATCAAACGATTCCATTCACAAATGCCAATTCTTTCATTAAATTTCCAAGGCTTGCTTTACTCATTGCAACAAATCAGGCAATTATATCTCGGCAGACATTGAAGCTATAGATAAAATAAAAGTACAAAACTCTCTGAGACACCGTGTATATAAAATAAAATCAATTATCTAAACAGAATTCAGAATAACCCATATTTGTCAATCATGCTCTTGATATCTGACAAAAACTATTTCTGATATATTTACACCAACAAAGAATAAATGTGGTTGCAGTAAGACTGAGCGACGCATATCACGTACGAATCTTTAGCAACAATGCACTTTTCTTTATATTTTGATTTTATATAATAAATACAATGCTTTTTTATAACTTGAATTTTAATTTTTTAGTCGTGACTTTTTCAGCATTTTCAACTTGACGTTATACACTGTGTACATAAAGTAAGGAATAAATTCTATTAAAATTCAGGGAATTTTCTCTCAGAAAAATGCTCGGATACGTGTATTATTATTTTTAACGCGCATTTTTTGAGATAAAATTTAAATGTAAAGGGTGTCCCAAAATTGAGATACGACCCCTAAGTTAAATTTTTCAAATGGGAACCCCAATTTTTTGTTGCATTTATGGATTCTACGTAAAATTCTGAGTATTTTTTATGTAGCATACCTCATGTTGATATTGAGCTGTTTTCGAAGAAATGGCGTTTAAAAAAGTACTACTACTATTTTATTTCTGGTAAAAGATAACACGGTTTCATCAAAACATTGGAATTAATAAGGAACAATAATTATTTACTTAATGAAATGATTTTTCCTTGTTAATTCCAATGTTTCGATGAAAACATGTTATCTTTTACCAGAAATAAAATAGTAGCAGTACTTTTTTAAACGCCATTTCTTCCAAAATAGCTGAATATCAACATGAGGTATGCTACATGAAAAATACTCAGAATTTTACGTAGAATCCATAAATGCAACAAAAAATGGGGGTTCACATTTGAAAATTTTAACTCAGGGGTCGTATCTCAATTTTGGGACACCCTGTATATTTGAATTTTATCTCAAAAAATGCGCGTTAAAAAACAATAATACCCCTTTCCGAGCATTTTTCTAAAAGAAAATGCCCTGAATTTTAATTGAATTTATTCCTTACTTTATGTACACAGTGTATAACGGTTATTGCCGGAACTTTAACATGCAAATTACCTCATAGTAATACGTATAATATGAATAACATTACTGAGATATTTTTTGGCATTGTTCTTCCAGTAACAAAATACTCAATAAAGTACGGATCATGCCCAGATATTTCACGGGTTTTGGCTCTCTCCTAAAACAGTGCAATAAGCACATAGTAACAAAAACTTGATGAGACATATACTGATTTTCAGTTAACGAAAATAATATTATTTAAAAATTATTCCAATTATTGAAAAAAAGTTATTTTATTGGTATTTTGACAAAATTTGCAGCCAACCCAGATAACTTCAACTCAATAAATAAATTCTGTATTTCCCGAAACCATAACATCCTTCCCAAGTATAAATTTCCCCTACTCACACTTCATCAATACATTAGCGCGAATCACCAGGACAGTTAACCCACACTTAATATTAGATCTTGCGTTCACAATCAACTTCAGACAGGGCAGAAAGACCTTCGGTCGATAGCCCAGACAGACTAACAACCTCATTTTGTATATTTCGAATTACTCTACTTTTGTTAATTTATGTTTTTATTGTCTGAATAAAGATTGTCTCTCTCTCTGGTATTTTGAAACTTGAAAAAAACATCATATTATTGACATTATATTAAGCACTATCATTGATCTATATTTTATTCTATTTAAAGTTCTAAACTAATATTTTAATTGAACCCAATCACAGCGTCAGATGTCCATTTAATTTATTAGGATTTTAAATATAGAATGTTACTTTAAATCCAGATAAACAGTTTATATAATTTTAATTTTAACTTGTGATCCACTTTCATCAAGTATTCGCCTGATCCATTTACTTAAGAAACTACAATCATTTCCGAATGTACGTCGAGGAATTGGATGAATTTCGTGTTATTTGTGCAAGCAAATTATTATTTGTTTATTTTAATAACCATAGTGGCATTAACTAAGCTAATTGATGTTTCAATAAGTAAATTATTACTAGTTTGTAAACCCAAAAAGAAGATTAGGAATTTTAAAATTATCCAGGATATTATATGAACAAGCACGCTACTGCACAGATGAGGTGCCTATATGTACAGAACAAGCAAAAGAACACTTAAAACGGGTACAAGAGAAAGAAGGCGGCGAGGATCCATCATTTGAATTATTTCCACTTTTAATAAACTGCCACAAGAAAGAATTAGTTTGTACGTAAGCAAAGCTTATATTAATTAATTTGCCGAGGAAGAGAACACTTTAGCGTCTTGGTAATTTACGATGTAAAATTTATTTACGCTGCACTCGAGAAAAATAAAGAACTATAGCGCTACTAAATTATTAATAGCAATTATGCCATGTTATAGCCGATACCGTCTCGGGAAAAATGTTATTAATAATACAATATAAATGTCGGCTGCGCTCATGCTAAACACTGCCATAAAGCAACGTAAATGCCATTAACAAAACAAGAAGTGCTCCACATTGAAATAAATGATACAGTTTCACTTCAAGTTTTATGACATATTTATTCGAATTTTTCATTGTTAAAGCTTTTAAGGAATAAAGGACGTGTGGAAAATATATCCATTTGAATTTCCTCAAGTTGTAAATATCGCGTTTAATACTTTTTGCTTCTGCCTTTTTCGCCAATCTGGGGGATTTCAATGCTCGTGCATCAAATGCGAATTATAAATAAATGTTTGCGATATTAACATAATGCATTAGCGGTACTCATATTTATTTATATTCACCTTAAACGAAAACGCTTTTACGATTACTTTGTTAAAATTATTTTTATGGTTAAAAACTTTATTCAATATATATTTAATACACCAATGAAATATGTTTTAATAATTTAATTAATGATACATCGAGGGTAAATATTAAATTAAAGTACAATATTTATTCGCTAATATCCAACATTGATTTGGAATGAAAATCATTTTGGGTTTCACCATATTTAATGTTAAACACTGCAATCTGCTTCGCCAGGTAGGTGAATAATGATGAACTATTCGATTAATATTTACGGTGCTACAATGCTGTTTCGCTCATTTATACTACTGCAGGTTAAATACTTTGCATAAATAAAATGTATGGTACAAAGAATCCTTGTTTTCTCTGCATTAACTTTTAGGGGCATAGGCGAGAAAGTGTTTACAGTCTGTTCAACAAGAAATGGACGGCGGAAAAATACAAAAGATATTTATTTCTAATTTTTTTTTTTAACTAAAAGAGTGCGACCCAATCACGTAAACGGTACGATTGCACAGGGTCGCACTCTTTTAGTTACAAAATGCACGGCGCGTTCTGCAATCGACGGGCACAAAATACAAGCTGAATCAGACTTTAGTATATGATTAATTAATTTCTCTCTTAACCCGTGGTGAAACATAATTATATAATTTGATTAATTAAAACACTTGGTTTTGTTTCACTGCTTTTATTTGTCTCTCCGACTAGTTTCGACCTTAGGTCATTCTCAAGGAGATAGACTTTAGTATCTCCCTCATGATTTCTAGCACCGCTATGGAAGAATTCACACGTACTCGCATTTGTAGCTTGACTAATAGGATAACAAATTAGTACACTCGGCGTCAAAAAAATCGCCACTCCAAAAAAACTCAATTTTTCAAACCGTCGTAACTTGGTTCAATTTGGTCGAAAATCGATGAATCTGTCAGTTTGGGAAAGATTCAAGTTTTATCTTTAAGAATGTGTAGTTGATTTTGACCCCAAGTCCAACCCCCCCCCCCCCACACAACACGATGAAAAAAAAACGTTTTTTATGTAAAAAATTGTCCAACTTCGACAAGCTGTACCGTGCGCAAAAATAATCGGCGGGAAATTTCACTACAATGGCAGAAAACTTTAATCAATTTCCTTCAGATGCCTTAAAAATTCGAGTGGTTTCGATGATTAGGAGCAAAGTTATGAATTTTTGACAAAAAAATGACATTGAAAATGAAAACCAGTTGTAAAAATTTAACATTTTTTGTCAATACAAAACACTTTTTGTAGGGGTTTTCAGGGGGTCGCGAAAGTTGAAAACTTCTTAGCAAAATTCCATCGAGTTTCGTGCGAAATTCGCCTAGTTATGGCCAAAAAGGCGCAAAATGTATTTTTTTTCAAAACTGCATAACTTCGCGCCAAATCATCTCATCGACTTGAATTTTTGATGAAATTGGAGAAAAATGATTGAACTTTATTGCCATGTTGACCGATTGAGTCCACGATTTTTTTTGCACACGGTACAAGAAACCAAATTTGCACATTTAAACTTCAAAAACATTTTTTTTCCTTTAGGGGTGGCAGGGAGTGGAATCGTTTTAGCAAGAAAATAATTCACATGAAATTGAAGACGAAATTTGAAATTGTTCAGACTGCAAAAGTTTATCGATTTTGGTGCAAAATTACTCAAGTTATGGCCAAAAAAAGTGAAAACTGTCATTTTTTTTCAAAAATTCATAACTTTGATCCAAATCATCGAAACGACACGAATTTTTAAGGCATTTGAAGGAAATTGATTAAATTTATCTGCCATTGTGGTAAAATTTCCCGCCGGTTTTTTTTGCGCGCGGTACAACTTGTCAAAGTTGGACAATTTTTTACATAAAAAAACTTTTTTTTCCATCGCGCTGTTACGGGGGGTGGGTTGGACTTGGGGTCAAAATCAACTACACTTTTAAAGATAAAACTTGAATCTTTCCCAAACTAAAAGATTAATCGATTTTCGACCAAATTGAACCAAGTTACCACGGTTTGAAAAATCGAGTTTTTTCGCGATTTTCGCGCTTTTTTTTTGACGCCGAGTGTAGTTAATTCGGCATAAATTATTGTCAAGCTAGTTTGAAATAATTTCTCTCACAATAAAGAATTTCTTTCTACGTAAGCAAAGCTTATATTAATTAATTCGCCGTGGAAGAGAGCGCTTTCGCGTCTTCATAATTTACGATGTAAAATTTATATACGCTGCACACGAGAAATATGGTGCTACTAAATTATTTATTATTTATTGTAACGTTAGATTATAAGTCATTACTGGCCCAATGTTTTGAAAAATTGCATTCGCACATCCACTTAGCATTGCGCTACACCTAAACACTACCGTAATTAATTTTACAGAAAACGTGGACGTATGCATAAGATTCGAAAGTTAGTCCCGTAATACAAATTTCTTTTTACGTGGATCGTTCTCACATCAATTGGAAATGCCGAAAAACGATTAAATTTAATTTTATTAAAAAAAAAAAAGTCTGGGAGACCTTTCTGAACACAATTTGTCATCATTTCCTGGGAATGAATCAAGAGAAGTAGCTACGAATTATTGCAGCATACTACTTTGAATAAAAATCGAAACGCCAAGAAATAGTTGAGCAATCTTGATTAAAATTTTATACAATACGCATGTCACAAGTTAAAAGTTCAAATCAAAAGTCCTATTAATTAGGAACTTGAGTACGCCCTCCTCGATTTTCTATGCATTCATTAACTCACAAGGGCATTCTTTGAAAAGGGCGGTTTATGCCAATTTGGGGAATCTTATCCCAGTCTTCATGAACACACGTCCGAAGGTCCTGGTAGGTCTTGAACCGCGACGCCGCTCATGGGTTCCACCTGGACCAAAGCGTGCCACAGTTGGTCATACGATTCAGAATTTGAGGAAATGAAAATCACCTTTTTTCAAGCCTACAATACGACCTCTCTCAAAGTCACTTAATTGACTAAAATCAACAGGTTGGCGAAGTCAAGGCATTTTCTAAATTGCTTTAAATTGTTTTGAAAATCACTACGCAACAATGTGTAAACAATCAATCAGAAACATTACAATTATTATAAGATCTACAAGCATTAAAAAATATGAGCAAGTACTAGGTGTTTCTGTTTTTATTCAAAATGCTTGGAAGTAAGATTCGTTCAATTTTCTGGCATGGCTGATGTTCGGTGGTTGCGATCGTCTTAGTGAGTTACTCTAGAACCTGATAATGGGCACCGCAGGTGCTCGGGACGTAATTAGGTTTAGGAAGCATCAAAAAGAAAACAACTGAACCACCCAGGAAAATACCCAATACGATCGGATGTAGTACTTAATCTACTCACTGGGTCTCACAATTCAGAAGTTATTTCATACATAAAGAATTCAACAGACTTTGTAAAAACAATAAAAACTATTACAATATAGAGAGAGGTATTACCAAAATTGAAAGACCTAGTTAGCTTAGTAATAAGGTACAAATAGAATTATGGTCCTTACTGATAAAAACAACGAATCTATATAAAGAAGATCCACATTGCAATCACAATTGTGAAATTAACGCATGTATTAGTGTTATATTAAAATATTCCCATGCGCTTTCATTAAATACTGATCGTAAAACAAATAATAACTAGTCACTATTCACACTCTCTACGACACACTGTTAATAAAACCTTTAAATTGCACATTTCATATTTTAATTTAAATGAATGTCTAGTTTCATATTTGCATGTTTAGTGTTTGGCATTTGACGGCCTCTTTCGAAATCACTTGCATCAACTCTGGAACTCATTGCAATGACTATAAACAAATCGACAGGAAAAAGCACTAAGGATCCAGGAATATGAAAAGTTTTCATCGTAGTTGCTACGTAACTGCCAATTAACTCCTAAAAGCTAGACACATAATTGTTTAGTACTAACAAGGAAACTAACCCAAGTGTTCCTCTCTGATTTGAATTTAATTTGGTAGATTTGTAGAGGGGGCCAAAATATTCCATACATATTTTTTTGTTTCGTCTAAAAGACATGTTTAGGGGGTGAACTCGCCCCTCGAAAATCAGCCATAATTTTGCTTTTTGGCTATAACTTCTGAACATCATATCATGATACAGCAATTTTGTAAATGTAGAAAATTTTAAAGCCTATCCTCTGGTGTAATAATAATAATAATAATATTTATTTACGGCTAACGCTATTTGTACAATGAGCTACAAAAAAAGATGGACCACATTCGGTCAATTTACAAATGCAAATATACAGTAGATACAAATACTATATATAAAAATAACATTACAAAGAACAAATACAAGATCAGTGGAACAACAGAGTGACAAACAACACGCAATTTAAGTAATACAATGTATAACCGCAATTGCGTAATCGTTCTGGTACAAAAAAATGGAAACAGATTAAATTAGTTATTGTTATAAAACTCAATTTTTGTATTTTTAGCTAGTGAACATAAAACCTTTTTTAGTGGAAAGGTTTTATTTAAAGGAAATGTATGGATGTAAGTTTGGATTCCGTGTTTGGAAAAAATTATTAAACTGGTTTTGCTCATCGTCATTTATCATTAATATCATCATAATATTATTATGATTACTGCAACAAATACAAGCCATAAATATCAATAACTTTCTTTACAGTCCCGAAGTGTTCAATACACACATTTTTTCACCAGTTGATAGAATTTGAAATTTTGTACATTTACGAAATAACGATATCAAGATTTGTTCAGAAGTTATAGCCAAAAAACAAAAATATGGCCAATTTTCGAAACATGTTTTTTAGCCGAAACAAAAAAAAATACATATCGAATATTTTGCCCCCTCTACAAATCCACAACATTTCATTCAAATCGGAAAGGAACACTTGGGTTAGTTCCCTTCTAAGATGAATTTACCCAGGTAAAATCGTCACTGTACCACAAGATCAAATGAGTCCAGAAAATATGACGTGTTGAGCAAACAAATCACGAAAAAAGACTTCTTTACTAAAATTGCTTTACCTAAATTTTGGCAATAACTGAAAACTGATTTTTAGACCCGACACGAGCCACTTTTTATCGGATGATTTTAAGTATTCATAGCTCAATTAAGTGATTATTCAAAATATTTTCATACCTCAAAAATATGATAAAACCCGATATGTGTATTCGTAAAGATATTTCACCCGAGGAGTGACTTGAAAGCAAAATTTGAGAAATACCTGGAATCGTTCCAGTAATTTGTAATTTTCAAGCATCGCTATATTGACTTGGAATGTTGTGTTTCTTTGCACCAATAATGCGACAAATGAATAAAATTGTTTGTGGTTTATTGTAATAGCAATATTAATTTTAGTATTTTTCTCTGCTCCCAGCAATAATCATATTGTTTTATTTAAGCACAGAAGTTCATTACAGATGCAAATTATTTTCATCACAATTTTAATTATTGAAACATGATTTTTTAGATATTTAAAAATATAAAATTCAACATAGTTGGTATCACCCTTTTGATCACACTTTTGTGATTATACATTTGACAAATTTAGCTTATCATTATTGAAATTACTAGTTGTTTGGTAACTTTCGAAAGTATGGTATTAATAAGAGTAATGCCAATAAAGTTTAATTATTCAAAATATATAACGAAATATAAATTTCATTGATTGCCTATTATATCGATGTGAGTTTAGTTTGAATGGATAACTATTTATAAAAAATGTTTCCCTCGTCCGATGAATGGAGGTACACTGTATGTACTACGAATACTAAATGAAAACAGGAAAATAGTATCCAGCTTTCCGTAGTGCAATTAGCTACAGTTTTGCTCCAGTTTATACACATACAGCAGAATTATTTCCTTATTTTCACTACAGGTTGTGTTTAAGTTTAATTTTCAATATTCTAATAATTCATCCATTTGCAGAAGATACATTTTAGATCAAAAATTGTGCATAATTTCAAAATCTAATTCTCGTTTAATTTACAAATCATATGCGAAAATATATTTGCGGTTGAAAATTTGAGATAGCAAGCGTTGAAAAATGCACCGAATCCGTTTTATATTTAATATCTCCAAGGGGCAGTATTTTTTGTACACCCCTGGGGCGGACTGCGCCAGTTTATTTTCAAGTCAGATGGATAATTTAACGGTCACGTTTGCTGCAACCCAAATAAGTGCTATTAATATTAGAGGACGGAAAATGGCATTTGGAAATCAGAAAAATTTAATCACTAGGAGAGGAGAAAAAAGTGGCAAGTTGATAAAGTATAATGAAGCGTGACGTTTCGAAACGACGTGAGTTATATTCAAAAATGTCAACATCGGACACTAACAAATTGCTTACTTTATGTGGAAGGCGCTTGTTCGTAATAATTCACGGCTACGGCACAGTTTAATGTTATTGAATTTTTGAAATTTTCAATTGGAGAGGTTAATTGGGCTCTTGTGAATGTAATGATATGACCAGCTATTTAGTATTAATTGGAAGGAATGAATAAAAAGTGGGGGTTTGTTTGATGAAATTATGAAGTGGGTGAAATTGAGTAATTGGATCGATTGTTCGTTATAATAAGTTTTTGTTGTGGCACGGCGGAATGAAATCATCGAAGTTCGATGAAGTGGCGAAGATACCGGGGTGGTAATTCGTTGTTATGAATATAATAGCTTTTGTAAGTAATTAATAATTTAAACAGATGTGTGATGTATGTTTTGCTTAATTTATGGTAACATTTGAGCGGTAGACGTGGCCCTGCATCCACTCGAGGAACTATCACTGTCAAACTGATTATTTCGCAATTCAGTTAACATATCATACGTCTCATTGCGAAATGGTATCCACGGAAATATTGCAAATTATTGAAAACAGGCAATCTCCGCACAGGAGATGTATTAAGTGGAATGCTTAGGTTTGGGTTTATTGAAGCTAAAATCAAAACGCGCATCGATATGATTATATTATACATGTAATATATTATATCTTTATGGAAAAAGCATGTTCCGGGAGAGATCGAGGGGTGAATAAATACTGTTCCTGTGTAATAGTGCCGTAAAAGAATTTATTATTTATAATCCCCCTCCATCCCCTTATTAAAAATTCAGGCGTTTCATACTCCCGAAAAATATTTTGTGTGAATGTAGGTGCCCCGCGGATGACAACGGCATATAAAACGAAATTGCACGTGAGAGTTTTCATTTGTAATTTCCGAGATGTTTTAAACTTTTGCCACTTGTTTTATTTAAGGGGCGGTTTTTCGAGGGCATTTCCAAGTAATAGGATGTAATAAAAATATTGTTAGTAAAGTCGTTATCCGGCTTCGTGAGCAATCGTTATCCGTTTAATTGTGCGACGGGGGGCGAGTTCTCCGCCGTCGCGACACCGCTTTCGTTGACCGGAAAAGACGCGCCGCGGGATGATGAGGTGCCGACAACCAGACAATCGGAGAATAAAACAATCTGGGCAGACGCCCCAATTCGCCGAAACCAATACAAACGAGTCGCCGCTAAATGGTCTCTGAATGGGACACCTGTTAATCTGCGAAATCGTCGAAATGCGTTCCCAGTTTTAATTCGAGCCGCCCTGTTCTCATTTGTTTATATACGGGGCCGCACGCAAAACCTCTCGCACATTTGCACGTTTTCACATCTGCACATTCACGCAGCATCACAATCACTCACCCTGGCTGATTATGGTGGCGATGTACACGATGCCGATAGTGAGATAGCGGTTATGTTGTTTCCGCTTCGCCGCCATGGTTCAAATAAAGTCCCAGAAACTAGTCCAACATGTATAATCCTGACACGGCAGCTCTTTTTCCGCGACCACTGAAAACCACAGCGAACAACCAGTTGGTAAATTACGAAACTGGCAGCGATTCGGTCCGTCGCCGCATCGTGTACGGAAAACAAGCGGGAACGCGAAGAGTTACGTGCGTGAGTAGCGCGGCCGGATGTCCGCGGCGAATCCTGAACCGTTTCAAACAGGAGCTAGGCTGCAACTGTCTGAAAGCGCCGGCGGAAAGCGTCCGTTTCAGCGTTTCAGCGAAAGCTCGTGCGGCGCTTTGGATTGCGCTTGGTACTTGGGTGACTACAGTGCGCGACGCCGACTACCTACTGCCTACCTACCCCACACGATGCACAACATTCTCCGTACACCCATCACCTACTAATTCTCACATACACGGGCTATAATCTTTCCTCCATACCGGAACAACAGCGGCCGTATAAATCACAGAAACAACAAGCCAACCCAAATACATCGCGTACAACATTTTAATATATAAAAAAATAACTTTGTACAAATCCTTTTAGCCTCTTACTGTCAATCATACGAAGCAATGCAAACGCAAATCGACAATCTTCGGATTCTAAAATCATCGGTTTTATCAAACTCCCCGCAACATCACAACTCCAGAAACTCTTACATACATACTCCGCGCCAAGAATTAAGTAACAGCCCTTACCTACGACACTTTCTAATTTTCTGATGAGTTCGTTCGGGAACTAGATTCCATTAAAAAGGAAATTTGAAACTTATCGACGCTCCAAACGTGGATAACTCGATAATACGAAATATTTATTTCCCACCTCGATCATTTGTTACTTCCGCGGCTCTTTTTCATCACTAACTTAAGATTAATTTGACGCATATCCAATTTTGTCTTAAATATTAAAGCATTTATATTGCCTCTGCGGATAGAAGTGAGTACGAGATTTTTTCCCTAGCTAACTTTATGCGCCCATCAATCACTCAACGTCGCGCTATTTGTATATGATAATACTTTACTCACAATTTAACCATCAAACATGGAGTTTCTAGCCGTGTAAATGCCGAAAAAGCTACAATATTGAATTTAATAAATGTTATAATTCCCTTCGATTAGACATTTATTTTAGGTTAAACTTAAGTTATATTCATCGTGTTTAAATTTACATTCGTCAAGAAAGGTCAATCGAAATCAGTGTTTCTCAACCTTTTTGGACCCAACGCCCACTTTGTCAAGTCCGCTTCTTAATTCGCCCACTTAATTTTTCTTGTTTTTGATTACGTCCAAAAAGAAATTCGTAGATATAAGCGCCATTTTTTGCACTAGTGACGGTATAGTAATTCGGTTGGTTTTTTGTGAAGATACATTATGTAAGATTAATCTATTGAATTTTTTATGATCTCCTAAATCGCGAAAATTTCTATTCTAGCACCACCATATTTTTTATGGTAAATACCGGGTGGAAACTTTAACTGGAACAAATTCGGTATTTATGAAATGAGAAGTTCCATAAAAAAAATCCTTCGACAGGTCGATTTTTCTTTTTTATTCGGCACTTTTTAGCGTCTTCAAAAATAGTATGACGTCTCTAGTTTTTTACGTATGACGTCATAGACATGTTTTTTAATGGAAACCATTTTTTTTATTTCAATAAATTTGTAGCCCTTTTTATTCTCTTTACGACTGTGTCTAAATAATTTGTTTTTTTTTGTTTTTTTTATTTCAGAAATTGATTTTTTTTAAACTAATTTAATGTATCAAATGTTCAAAATAAGCACCATTCCTCTCTTGGCAAAAAGCCAATCATCGATAAAACCCATCCCTTACATTTTGAAACAAAGTAAAAAGTTCGCAATAAAAAACAAAAATCGATGTGTCCGAGGATTTTTTCGGAATAAATACCGAATTTGTTCCAGTTAAAGTTTCCACCCTGTATATAGATTTTAGATATATGGCATCAGCTAATAAAATTAGTTAATTTGTTCGGGTCTAGCCAACTTACAAGGGAACTAGCCCAAGTGTTCCCCTCCGATTTTGATTATATTTGGTGGATGTGTAGAGGAGGCCAAAATATTCGATATGTATTTTTTGTTTCGACTAAAAAACATGTTTAGGGTGTGAATTCGTCACTCGAAAATCAGCCATAATCTTGATAGCGTAATTTCGTAAATGCACAAAATTTCTAAGCCTATCCACTGGTGTAAAAAAATTGTATGCTACTTCGGGATTGTAAAAAAAGTATGAATATTTATGGCTTGCATATGTATTATTCATTAAAAAAAAACACATACAGAGACATAAATGATGATGTCCGAAAATAGTTTAATAATTTTTTCAAACACGGAATCCAAATATATATTCATCCATTTCCTAAATAAAACTTCTCCACTAAAAAAAGGTTTCATGTTTAGTAACGGAAAATACGAAAATTGAGTTTTATAACTCCTTATATTTTCTATACATTATCTTTTACACCAGTGGATAGGATTTGAAATTTTCTACATTTACAAAATTACGCTGTCATGATTTGTTCAAAAGTTATAGCCAAAAAACAAAAATTTGACTGGTTTTCGCGGGACGAGTTCATCCCCTAATCATGTTTTTTTAGCAACACTACAAACTAACAAAAAACGTATCAAATATTCTGCCCCCCTCTACAAAGCCACAAAATTTCATTAAAATCGGAGGGGAGCGCTTGGGTTTCCTTGTTAGTTTTAAATTAGAACTTAAGAGAACTTGTTTCAATTTATCATTTATTTACAATGTACTTTTATTTCACCTTTTGTCATTAATAAAAAATAAATCATTTTTCTAAAGGTACATTATACCGGGTGTGCAGAAAGTCCTGCAACGGGTCGGATACCTCATGATATATTACTAAATAGCCTTAGCCATTATAACATTAGTGACAATATTTTAGCCGTTATTCGATCATATTTAACTGATCGAAAACAATATGTTTACTACATGAATGTCCAATCAACAACCTATATCGCTACAAGCGGTATACCCCAGGGATCCAATCTGGGACCTTTGCTATTCCTTCTATTTATAAATAATGTAGCTGATAGGTTACTGTGTAATTTTCTGATACACGCAGATGATATTAAACTCTATCGTGTAATAAATAATATAAGCGATTGTGAGGAATTGAATAGAGCTTTATCGAGATTGGATAATTGGTGTAGTTCTAATGGTCTAAGTATCAATGTTTCCAAATGTTTTTGTATGTCATTTCATCGGAAATTAAATCCCGTCGTCTTCAATTATGTACTCTGTGACACTAACATTGCAATCCAAACTACATGTAATGATTTGGGGGTGACGTTTGATAATAAACTAACTTTCAATGCACATATTGAAAATATTGTTGTTAGCTCTTACAGAACTTTGGGATTCATAATTAGAAATTGTCGGGAATTTAAAGATCAAATTGCGATTAGAAAATTGTATGAATCGTTTATTTTATCAAAACTAACTTATTGTGCTTCGGTGTGGTCTCCTGGTTATAATAAATATATTTCTTTACTTGAAAGATGCCAAAAACGATTTTTAAAATTTCTATACTTTCATAAACATAAAGTATATCCACCATATAATGTGTTGTATGAATCATTGCTTGATGAATTCGAAATGATTTCTGTTTATAACAGACACAGATATATTATGATTTATGATTTATATAAGATTATACACAACTTCCAAGATAGTCCGACGTTACTTAATTCACTCATGATCTCTATACCTAGACAATCGTCTCGTAATAAACACACATTCCAGTATACCACACCAAACACAAATCACCACTCTTTTTCGCCGTTGCTCATGATGATTCAAAAATACCATGAAGTCCAATATGGTGTTGATTTATTTTCCAATAAGACTCGGTTTAAAATTGATTTAAAATCATGTTTACTTTAATTTACCCTCGCCGCAACCACATATTTCTAATTTGTATTAGCTTGTATACCTGTATCTGTTTATGCCTATATATGTATGTATGTGTATATATATATATATACATATATTATTTCTATTTATTTATAATTTCTCTGTAATTAGATGTTTTTTATGTCTGTTGAGAAATAAAGGATTATTATTATTATTATTATTATATTTCCCCGGGGGTAGGTTTAAAAAGTTTGGCACAAAAGTTGCTTGGTTACGAGTTACGAATACTTTGGATACTAAACCATCCCTCATCCCCTCACCTCTTTGCGAGGGATGCAGGTGACTTTAAAATTTTAAATAGCAGCCCCCATTTTTTTCGATGGATTCAGATTTTTGTGGAAAAAATATCAATCTTTTGTCTGAAAATTTTTTTTATCCGAAACCTCCCTCACCGCACAGATTCAAAAAGCGTTTTTTGTGCAATTTTATGATTGAATTAGTTTACACGGGTGACTACGGCTTTTCTCGAGAAACTGCAGGAGACCAAAAAGTAGCAAATTATCCAAAAATTGATATTGATATTGATATTGATATTGATCTTTATTATGTGTTAACCATACAAAGTATAGATACATTCGTCATATAAATATGAAACATTTTACTTAACCTTATTACAGTATTATGTCGCATAGTATAAAAAGAAAAAGAAGGCAAACATTTAAATTAAGGTTCACAATAATGAAGTAAATTCTTGAATAGAATATGGAGAATTTAGGAATGTTTCGGATTATTTTTCAATTTTTCACCCTGCCCAAATCTAACCAAATCTTGCAAAACGGCGATTTGGGATTGGATTCTTGGAGAGGTTTCGGATGAAAAAATTTCTCGGACCAAAGATTAATATTTTTTCCCCAGAAATCTGAATCCAGCAAAAAAAATTGGGGCTGCCATTTCAAATTTCAAAGGCACCCCCACCCCCTCGTACGGGTTGTGGGGTGGGTCAGTGTAAAAACGACTTCAAACTAATAACTGAGCATAATTTGTCTCAAACCTGTTCTCGGAAAAAGTTTAGATCATCATCGAGGCATGAAAACGTTAATAAAAGGTCAGAAATCTGTGGGGTGAGGTAGGTTTCGGATAAAAAACATTTCAGACAAAAGATTGATATTTTGTCCCCAAAAATCTGAATCCGTCGAGAAAAATGTGGGTTGCTATTTAAAATTTTAAAGTCACCCCCACCCCTCGCGAAGTGGAGAGGGGATGAGGGATGGTTTAGTATCCAAAGAATGCGTAACTCGTAACCAAGCAACTTTTGTACCAAACTTTTTGTTTGAAAACCTACCCCCGGGGAAATATTGACCCGTTGCCGGACTTTCTGTGCACCCGGTATATGATGAAAATCCCAACGATCTTTCTTCATTTTTGATAATCAAAATCCAATTTGTGGCATTGCCATTTTTAGTCTGGTGAAGAAAGAATAATTTGGTTTAGTAGTTGTAGAGACAAATTATGTAGGAATAATTTGTCAAATTTATGACGATCTGCAAAATTAGGCAACGGCTTTAGAAATTGTCAATTTTCTGTACAGCCATTTTTGTTCGGGTAAAGGTAGAATAATCGTATTGAGTAGCTGAAGGTACATTATGCATGATTATTTTGTCAAATTTGTAACGATCTGTCAAATTGCGGGTTAGGCAAGATTCCTAGAAAAATTTTATTTAATTTTGGGTAAATTCAATTTGCAGCCCCGCCATTGTTGTTCTGATTTAGATACAATATATAAGATGAATCTTAGTAAGACCTAATTTTGCAGAGTCACGAACAGGTTGAATATTCACATATTCAGGCTATATTTCGTTTTTATTAAATAAAAAAAGATTAATCTATTACATTTTTAATGTCAAATTGCCTATAGGGTTGCCAACGATTCTCCTAGAAAAAGTCCATTCATGTTGACCAACATCCACTATTGTTATAGTATTTGTAAAGATGTATTAAGTAAAATTATATTGTCAAATTTCTGGAAATATTCAATTTTCCGTAAACAAATTTCAATTTGTAAAAAGGCCATTTATGTTCTGATAAAGATTCGATAATTTTGTTGGGATGTAAAGTATGTTCATTAAGAAAAAACCTCAAGTGTGCCATGATTTTTTATTTTTTTAAATTTAAGTTGGTAACACATATTGAGGTTATTTTACTTATGTTACGTTCCTACTCGCAAATTCATTTCGGAAATAACTTTCAACTAGAAACGTTTTTTGCTGGTTGCTGTACACTATTGTGACCAGGGAATAATTATGACTTTTAGAAAGATCTCATGTTTTGTATGTCAATTCCTAACATGTGTGCCAACTTAAATTTAAAAAAAATAAAAAATCATGGCACACTTGAGGTTTTTTTTTAATGAACATACGATAGTAAAGATACATTACGTATAATTAATCTGTCAAATTTTTAATGATATGTCTAATTGGGTACGATAATGCCAACGGTTTTCCTAAAAAAAAAATAATTTTTGGTAATCAAAATCCAATTTGTAGCGCAGCTATTTTTATTCTTTTATACTGGTGAAAAAAAAATCGTTAGGTAGTTGTAAATGGCCAAATTATTTTTTTAATGGTCTTAAAAAAAATAATTTTCTGTAAGCAAAATTCAATTTCTAGTACTGCAATTTTTGTTCTGATAAAGGTAGAATAATTTTATTGGGTAGTTGTAAAGGCACATTCTGTACAATTATAACGACGTACATATTTGTAACGATCAGTCAAATTTCGTCTGAGTGCCAACAGTTTTCCTAGAAAAAGTCAAATTTCCGAAAGCAAAATTCAATTTCTATTAACAGCAATTTTGTTCTGGTGAAGATACAATAATTTGGTTGATTTATGTAAAGGTACATTATGTAAGAATAATCTTCTAAATTTAAAATGATCTGCTAAATTGTGAACAGCATTGCCAGCGGTTTTCTTAGAAAAAGTAAATTTTTCATAAATGAATTTTTTTTGGCAAAAATACAATACTTTAATAATAATTCTTTATTGATGGAGCAGATCAAAATTACATGATGTTCACTGGTCAAATTTAATATTACATATATAAATAGAACGATATAAAAAACATTAATAAAATTTAAAATTTACGTAATACGTATATCGACGATATCACAGTCAGATTAAAATATCACAGTTTTTGTTGACTTTTTGTAGATACATTATGTACGATTAATCTGTCAAATTTTGTTGAATAATAAGTCAAATTAGGCATGGGATCCTCAATAGCTCAAGGGGTAACACCACTCTAGCGGCCGAAAAACAAGCCTAATTTTGGGAGTTTGGAAAAAGGAATGGGTTTCTTTTTTCTATACTGGAGGACGGATTTCTCGTTAAAGTGAAAGACCTGGGACAAAAAATGTTTTTTTTTTATAATAATAATGATGTTATTTGTGTTCTTACATAAATGTGTACACACGTCAGATTTGTTACATATACATATACCGAAAGAAAGGTCCAGAATTTCGATATAGTCCGCAGGAAGCAATAAACCAGATGTTGTGTGTGTTCAAATCACTATATTTTGCTATCAATTGCCGACGTTTCGCGTAAAACATTTACGCATCATCGGGGCCTAAAATTATAAATGTTACACATGTTTTAGTATAGAGCAAAATGATCAAAAATTTAATTTAAAAAAACCTGAGGGCGATGACAATAAAAACAAAAGAGGTTGAACTTACTGTTAAACAATTAAATGAGTGATATCCTGCGGCTCCAGAGATGACCGCGTGGTGTTGAGGTTAAGAAACTTGACATAATTGTACTGGAGCAGAAAGACGTTAAAAATGAAAAATACGATAACTCATCGCACCTAACGTGTGCGCGTGAAGTAACAAAGACGCAATAAACCACTTAAACTAGATGATACACAGTGGATGAACAGATTAAAATCACAATCAATACTAGATAACAATTGACAGTGAAAATGGCGTCCTACAAGTACAACACTGTTGTGGTTCCATCCGGTGGAATTTCGCGGCCGAGAAGGAAATGGAAGGGGCAACAGTCTAACGAGGCCGGAGATGTTAGTGGGAAACGTTATTCGAAGAAACGCGGCATAAGTTGTTTTCATTCATCCATCCGACCAGTCGAATAAAACCGACTAGGTCAAAATGAAAGAAGGAAAACAACCCCTGACGAGTGTACCAGGAGGTACTGTAGTTGCATTAGCCAAACGGAACACAGGCCATCCAAAACATAAAAATAACAAGAAAACTGTGAAAATGTTAAATGAAAACTATGAATGGTACATTGCACGGGCAAAAGTAAAAGATAAAATTTATAAAGCAAAGATTAGAATTGAAGGGTCGAATGTAAGAACCAGTTAAGTCCAAAAAGTAAAATGTTGAGAAAACAACGAAAAACAAGTTACGACATTTATGATTAATTATTGTCACTTTTTACAATATTTCATTGATTATAAACATTCTTACCTATACTATTTGTAAGTTTATAAAATTCTAAGTCTAAAAATTCAGCCGTAATTAGCGAAATACCTTTGGACTTGACTTATTATTGCACAGTATTTGACAAATTATATTCTTATAAAAAATAAAATAATATATTGCGATGCCAATATAAAAGTTTTTATTCATAATGGTAATTATATTAAAGAAATAACAACATGTAGAATACTTTAATTTAAGACAAATATATTTTTATTCGTCGTCATCGCAAGATTACGACATGGAAGTCGCGTGGTCTTCGGCCAAAAAATTTGAATGATAGTTTTCAATTTCGTTGTAAAACCATTGGTCACATTGTAGAACGTAATTTCTGGCTAATATAATTACGTGCTCCAGTTTTTTCGTCTTCAGGAGTCTTTTCGCTAAATATAGCTTATTTTGAACATTTGGTAATGAGATACTTTGTGCTTGTCTCTTGTCAAGAAGTTCAAATTCGGTAAATACTGCAATGGATGGATCCTCGCTGTACTTGAATTTTATTCCTTCGTCCGTTTTTTCAAAACACATAATTCTGTATTTAGATATTGTGAACTTCTTATTTTTCTTTTTCACAAAGAAATGTTTTAAATGATCTCTGAAGTTGCAAAATATGTACTGTTTTACATCAATTACTAGAAATCATCAATTTTTAGAAATTTTCTTACCAGGCATATAATCTTCATCAGTATCTGTGTGTGTGCCTTGAAAAGGATCACTTTCTGAAGAACTAATTTCGTTGTCAAAGGACATTTTAAAACAGAATTTGTAAACTTATGAATACAATACCGACAAGATGCATACATGAGTCAACCACTAGTAACACAGAGCAGCGATGTACCAAACCACATTGCCAACTCCAATATAATACTCTGCAATAACGCTTTAAGTCCTGGACTTGACCGGTTATTGTGCAGTACTGAAAAGCAGGCAACTTTCATTATGTCCTTATAATATTATGTACGTACATCCAAACCCTGTTATTCAACAGTAAAATCCGCAATTTAAAAACTATACAAGAAAATGCAAATAACTAATTTTGCCAAAAAAGTAGACTTGTCTGGTTCTTGCATTTGACCCTTCAATTGTGGTGAGATACACAACGGTTTGAAAAATATATGACAGCAAAATTTTTTCCAAGTGAAAATAGAAATTACAAAATGATTTCTCACAATAGTGCCAAACACAAAGGAACTAGGAAACAGGGACATACTGGTCGGCAATCAAACCATAAGGCTATAAGGGATTAGTGGGGCAGGGGAGAAAGGGACAATAGGTTACTATAAATTATGCTAAGGTGATTCCTTTCTTGAAATTCATTGGTTTTCCTTTTACAAATTTCCTTTTGGAGGAATTCTGCTCTTTTCTGTTCGTTTTGTGTTAGTTATTGTCGGACATACATGTGTTCTTTAAATCATATATTTATATATATTTTTTGTATTATTAACATTTACTGTACGATTTATGTAAAAGGCGTTTTTTGTTAGTAAACGATAATTATTATTATCATATAATTCTAAATTTTACATCAATCAAGAAACGTCATTCTAAAAATAAATGTTACTTTTGTTTCCTCCAAGTTACGTCATCTTCGAACCTCAAATTTTTATCTGTAAAGAAACGTCGATCTAAATATAAACTTTACTTACGTAATCTTTGGATCAACTGTAGTCACAACCTCAAGTTTCATGTCTATCTAATTGTTAATCTAAATCTAGACTTCTCATTTCCTTGTCTTAATTTACATCTTTGGATCAACAATACAAATTTTAGATCTAAGACCAAAAATACTATCGTTTATTAGTTTCGCCCAATTCAAATAATATCGAAACTACTGTAGTCATAACTACAAATCAAGAAACATAAATTTAGAAATATTAGAATTTTCTGTATCTCAATTTACGATTTCTTATTACCCACACACGATTATTTAGATTATTTTCAAATATTAGTACAAATAATAATAGCACATGATGACAAACGAAGAAAAAAAAAAGAATATAATAAAGAAGTGTACCAGTTTTTCGTTCAACGGAAGACAACTGACTCGCACGGTGGTTTCAAATAGAATCGCTGAAGGACAGGTTTGAAACTACCTCGAAAAATCTAGGAATTGGTAAAGAGAATTTTAGAGAAGGAAAGCGCTGGAAAGTGTATAGAATATTAATAGGGATGTCAAGATATCATAATGATCAAAGTACCTAACATTCCCGAGTAAAGTAAAGTTTATTTACAATAAGACATGGTAGTCATGTGTTACAAATGTCAGATAACTAAAATTAGGACAAATAAAAATACATATTACATATTAAAGTTTAGTGACTCGTTTGAGTATTCTGAAAGCGAATAATATGCCTTTGTTGTAAGGAATTTCTGTAATTGGGGTTTGAATACTTTAAGATTTACCGCTCGCCTATATTTTGGGGGTAACTTATTAAAAAGTATAAATGACATATAATATAGATTTCGCTCGTATAATGTTTGGCGGTGCATTGGCACTGAAAGGTCTTGTAGGTCTTGCGCGTAACCTTATGTTTGTTAAACACGGCATTTGTGTCGAATTTAGTGTTATTACTATACACATAAGTGCAAGAATGTTGTATGTACAGGGAATAAAGTGTCTTTAGTTGAAGATTGGTAAATTAGGATCGGCAATTATCTGTATACATATTTGGCATATGCAATTTCTGCAGTCTAAACAGTCGAAGAGTATGCTCGAATGTCTCCAAAAGATTATTCCATATAACATATGATTATACAGGGTTGGGCAATTGTGCCCGAACCCCTGATTTCTGGCTAAACATATTTTTTTATTATTCTTAGAAATGTTTATTCTATTCAGTGAGGTACTTTTATTTTTAACAGCTACTCTATTTTTAGAATAAGACGTCATCGGCAGTATTTTTTTCTATATATATTATTACATTTTCAAATAGACACTTTTCCAACAATTACAATCATATAGGGTTTGATGGGTGTGCTACTATTAAAAATATAGAAAAATAAAATTTGTTATTACAAAATATTGAGCAATTGACAAAAGAAGAGCATAATAAATGTTCAAAATAGACCTTTAGCAGCCTGACAGTATCCTAATCGATTGACAACGGCTCTTAAGGAGTTTTGAATAGTCTGCAATAATATTTCTTGAACAGCCACCTTAATTCTATCTTCCAAGTCTTAATAAGTGATACTTCGGCCGCTGAGGATAATTCTTTATGGAATTTTGTCTGCGCGCTTTATTATTTTTTCTTCGAAGTTTTCATCCAAGTGCTCAAAAAATTAAAACTAAAATTTTCAAAAATCCACATCTGAATTAAAAAC
Source organism: Ocypus olens (assembly GCA_910593695.2). Lineage (NCBI taxonomy): Eukaryota > Metazoa > Arthropoda > Insecta > Coleoptera > Staphylinidae > Ocypus > Ocypus olens. Next base: position 19,147,815 of record OU343057.1, read on the forward strand.
TGTGGATTTTACAAAAACCAAAGAGATTTTGAATTAGCTATACTTCGGCCATTGAGGATTATTTTTTATGGAATTTTGTCTGCGCGTTTTATATTTTTTCTGCGATGTTTTCATTCAAGTACTCAAAAAAATAAAATTAAAATTTTCAAAAATTCATATCTCTATTAAAAATTGTTGAATTTACAAAATCCAAATTGATTTTGAATAAGCGATACTTCGATCATTGAGGATATTTTTTTAAGGAATTTTTTCTACGCGTTTTATATTTTTTTCTGCGATGCTTTCATTCAAGTGCTCAAAGAATTAAAACGAAAATCTTCAAAAATTCATATTTCTATTGAAAATTGTTGAATTTACAAATACCAAAGAGATTTTGAATTAGCTATACTTCGGCCACTAAGAATGATTTTTTATGGAATTTTGTCTACGCGTTTTATATTTTTTCTGCGATGTTTTCATTCAAGTGCTCAAAAAAATAAAACTAAACTTTTCAAAAATCAATATCTCCATTAAAAATTGTTGAATTTACCCAAACTAAATTATTTTTGAATAAGCGATACTTCGACCATTGTGGATATTGTTTTAAGGAATTTTATCTACGCGTTTTATATTTCTTTCTCTACGACGTTTTCATTCAAGTGCTCAAAAAATTAAAACGAAAATCTTCAAAAATCCATATCTCTATTGAAAATTGTGAGATTTACAAAAAACGAATTGATTTTGAATTAGCGATACTTCGGCCATTGAGGATGATTTAATATGGAAGTTTGCCTGCATTTGTATATTTTTTCTGCGATGTTTTTGGCCAAGTGCTCAAAAAATGAAAACGAAAGTTTTCAAAAAACGAGAACGGAGCAAATAATCTTTCAAAACATACGGTAAAACCAAAATAGGAAAACATTTGGCACATACCTAAAACTTTTCAAATTTACTGAACAAACATTCTGTTTTTCTGCAAAAATCTCCAAATACTTCTGAATTTTTAACTGAATCAAGGATAGTATATTTATTTGGTATAGTAATAAAATAGCCAAAATTTTACCTTCAGTCAGGTATAATATCAAAAGGAACAACATGTGGGCAAATATTAGCAGAATCATTTTTGAGAAACCATTAACAATTTCAGAAGCTGTTACGACGTTTACTAACCGTGATCACAGTCTAAAATCACTGATATTAAAAAGTAGCAATCACAGGTAGCAACGTGATTCAAAAGTAGCAGTTTTGCCCATCTCTAGTAATTAACGATGTTTGGTTATCATAGTTCCTTATTAACAAGATAGCATAGCTGCTTGGTCGTAAGTTATTGCAAATATTATCTATATGAATTTCCAACTGCGCAATGAATAAAGTTTGAGAAGCAAAGTCAGTGAAACTTACAAAAATATTGTCAATAAGGGTCTATTAGTATTATTTGTACACTCTTGTGTAGTTTTCACTGTCTAATGGCACTATCCAAATATTTTCTCAGCATTGGTCTATATTTTCTGCAATATTCCAAGAACTGCCAGCTGCTTAAAGTTGTTGTAAATATTAGACGTTTTGATCGTAAGACAGGTTACTATCAAGAAATTGTACTTTTAATCAATTTTACGGAAAGCAAAAGTCTTGCAATTAGTATTAGTGCATGTATCTCTATTTGATATGAAAATTGTAACAAATTTGTAATGTAATGTTTCTACAGTCTTTTATTGGTTTCATAAAATTTCTTAATAAGGTAATTCATTTAAACTTGATTTTGATTTAGGCAAATACTTCGTATGTTAATGTATTATGTTCTGTTCATTGATTATTCCTTCGCTTGTCCCATAAAACGCATTGGTCTAGTAAACATTCTCGTTAAAAACAAAATAGTTCCCTAAAACATGTATTCCCTTCTACCTAATTAGTTGGAAGAGAACGTGATTTAGTTGAAAGCATTATCCCATAAAATGCATTATTTACCAACGTGTCTAATATAACTTTTCGCTTGACCAAATAAAGAATGAAAGCTGCTTGAAAACCTGATGGTCCTCAGGCTTTTGATTTCTAATATTTCTCTCCAACAGTTTAAAAATACTAAATATTTCTTATTCTACAAATTACAAAATATAAGCAAATTATCTGATCAATATCCCAGGTTACTGCTATGACAAATATTTAATCATATAAAAAGTTCAAATTAAATGTAATTAATAATGTATATAGACACTTAATAAACAGAAGCAAATTATTTAATTTTTCAATTAAATCGGGATTTTAGCTAATACTGAATTAAATAATAATTAATATACGCTTTTTGAAATATATTTCTCTTTATTATAGCTTCGCGTTTGACATGGATGTTAAAAAATTTTCAAAGTTTAACTCATTATGTACCACACGTTTCACAGCAATAATTGAATTTTAAAATCATCTTACTTTTTATACCTAAGAAGGATTAATGCCTCGCAGAAATAATTACTTTCCTGAGTTAGTGCTTAACGCTTAAAGCACAATTGAAATAAATAAATTAAGAAAAATTTATAAAATTTTAAGTTCACTCTCTTTCTAATAGTGATAGCTTTGAGATATAAAATGTTCCTAATTAGAAAAAAAAGGTTTCATACTTATTTACATTGTACAATACAATATATGTTAGATAATAATGTAATATAACAAATAAACAGGAAAAATGATTATTGACAGTTGAAGATGCGTTTGGGCATCAATATAGGCTAGCCATAATATAGGGAAATTGAGCGGTATGAATCACTCAGTTCCAGTATGTTGATAAAGTGCTTCTAGGTCAATACTCGTGAATTGAAAATACTCTTTTTTTGCCTCTGAAATAAGTCAATATGATTAGGATGAGACGTAGACTTGCAAGTACTTAATGTGATCCTACTAAGAACAGCCTAATGAGTGATCTTTAAAGCATGCGCAAAGTTCTATTTTTTTTTAATACCAGAGTAGAACATGAAGCTTGATTTATTTTGAACGTGAAGCATAAATATTGTAAGCCGGGAGGTTTTAATCCACGAAAGGAAAGAAGCTGGAAGTTTTTCATTCATAAATAAATAAATTGCATATTCAGTCTGGTGCACCATAACACGGCGATGGAGTTCATGCGTCCTTCAATCAGTCAACGTCGTGCAATTTGTAGATGACAGTCAAGTTATAGGTTAACAAGTAAGTGCAATTTGTATGCATAAAAAGACGGGCGGGTGCTTTTAAAGTTATGATTTGCTGTGGGACCGGCAGTGACACCCCCGACTAAGTTTTATCTCCAGTTGATTAAAGCCTCGAGACGTTCATAATGCGGTTAACATAACGGAAAATGAAAACACGTGCTGGGTGTGGCTTGGCTGCTGGTTGAGCCGCTGCAAGATGGAGAAACGCGGAAGAGATACTCGGCCTCACCATCGGATATAAGACGGAAGGTCTTGGATTATGTATGCAGCCACTGCATAAGACATGCCTTCAGCTCGAGACGGCAATCCACATACAGTACGGGGGCTGCTATCAAACATTCATCCAGGTCACAGCGTGCTCTGCCCATCCGTCTTACGTTTTGTCGTCGCGCAACTATCATAAAATATTACCAAATTATTTTCTACGATTAAACACACATCGCAGCCATTAAAAAATCATCAGAAAAGCGGACATAATTCAATATCATTAACGTTATCATATACATTTACGCTGGTCGTTTTTATTTTGATTAATCCATTTCCTTCCCGGACTTCCCGCTCACATTGATTAATGCTTGAAATGATTCAATTACACCTATGCTACTGAAAAAAATAATAAAAATGCATGCCCTATCGAACAGCCCCGATAAATGAGTTTGTTTGAAAAAATGGTTTTATTATTTGAAGGGAATTTATTTTGCACGGGGATAAAGTATGAATAATATGTATATCACATCGGTTGATGGACAAGGAAGTGTGTAAACGTTATATAAACGTAGGTTGTCCATGTACAAGTCCCTGCCGGTTCCCTATCCCTGTCCTTCACATACTTCAGGCTCAGAGATCCAGAGCAGCCCTGTCACCCACTCCAAGACTACATTATAGTCATTTCTCTTACATGCCAAGCTCACATGTGTACTCTCTCATTACTCTGCATTTATAGATGTACCACTCTCCCAATTTGATATAATGGGAAGATCTACTCGCGCACAATCACCGTAATGACAACTACTTTATGAAGCTCGCACCTCAGTAATTACACAGATAAATAAATACGGAAGGTGCCTGAGGTACTCATAACTATCTGGAAGTGTGATAGGTGTTGTAACTAAAGGAAATTAAATAAATGGTCTAAGTTTTCTGTAAGTTGAGCAATCTAGATAAGATGGTCCTGGCGTAATTTGTTAAACAATTCCATAAATGTTTTATATGTAATGGAGTTTATTAATACGAGACGAAAAAGGTGCCAAAGACAAAGCCAGCGTATGATTAAGTTGTGGCAAGTGGGAAAATTCTAATTGGAGAAATAGGAACACGGAACAGGAAACACGAACCAGAGCCAAGCGAGTTACTACCTGCCGACAGATTGTGGTTTCTTAAACGGATCCGAATGGGTAATTACTAGACCGATAAAACAATTTTATCAGCGACCGTCAATTTTATTTACTCCCAATGTACATTATAAGCAACATAAAATTTTATAACACCCGGCTTATCGAAGTATGATCACTGGCGGATACAAGGGGAGCACTTGAGCCTAGATTTTTTAATCTTTCATGAAATTTACGAAATAAATATTTATTTTATGTTATTCAATTTTTTATGAAATTCTTTTGAATATTTGGTTGTTAAAAACCTTCTGGATCCGTCACTGAGTCTGATGTAAGTTGTGCTATAGGTGGCGCTCGTGGTTTTCCTTCCAATTTCCTCTGTAATGAATTTTTATGCAAAAATACGTTAAACAGACAACCATATAATCCGCATTTCAAACTCAAACTTACAGATATTAGGCAGAAACTGCTTTAATCCGGAGGGATTATAAATTGCCTACCCGTTTACAAAACGATGAGAGAGAATTCCTAGTATATCCATTAGGATAAGTTCGTTATGATTAGGTGACAAATCGGCTATTTCACTTCTATAATTTGGGCAAGACCCGATTGTATGTGTGTTACGTTTTATTCGGTAAACTGCCCCCCACATCAGCCATTCCGGTGGAATTGCACACAGAGTTAAGGCCTGGAATCTTCATGTGTTTGCGTGGCGTATGAGTATCAGAGGCAGTTTGACCGTAATAAACCGTACCTCACTATAAATGGTTAGCCATGGAAGTAAGGTAAAATTGTGGATGCGCCGGGTTCGAGATTCCGCAATAAGTATATGAGTCAGGTTAAACAAATGTCGAGCATTTCGACTAGACGGAGTCGGAGGCTCGACCCGATAATCCACTGAACAAACAGATGTAAATTGTTTTAGGCGCCTTTTTAAATCCGAATACGTGATGGATCGCGTAATCGGACCGTGTGCTCGTGTATGATCAGATTATCTGCAATAACGACAGGTTGTCCGCCGATATCTGCTGCGTTATTTATACATGCCGAGCTTAGTTTCAGTTCACACTTTCATAACATAACATGGCAGAAGATCTCCTCTGGATATAACCTTATATTCCTTGAAATATAGAATCATCCATCACGTGAAAAGATAAATAATAAAGCAAACCTCTAATACAAGTAGCCTGTATATCACGAACGTCAGTTCGTAGCGAGCGCAACTGGATAAAGAATGATCGCCATTAATGTTAATATTTATTAATGCATATGTGCAACCCAACTCTCCCTTGGCTTCCCTCGACGTCTTCGGATACGTCTTCGTCTGCGTCTCGGTCTTGGACCGGTTGCGGCCACTGTCAACGCGATCGAATTCGGTGTCTATTCATCCAGAGTCCGGTGGCCAGAGTCCGGGGCCCGGAGCTCGTCGCCGGCGCACTGCATTATGAATCGAGCGAAGGTTTGCACCTGGGTTCTGTACGTGGGTATGGGACCGGTCGTAAAGTATGGAAGCGCGTACGTGAGCAGCGGTCGGGTTTATTTGGCTCCCATTTCATAATAGATGAGGACTAGCTCGATGCGGCCGCGACACGGAACCGACCAGGACTGGCAGCCTGGTAAAGTGATTTCGTCTGTGACAAAAATGCCGCTGCACCGCACTAACCGGCAGGTCGGCAGTCGGCATGTCTTAATGTGTTTCGTGGCTTTTTAGTCTAGACACGTCTGGAGAGACTCATAAGAGCGCAGTTAAAGGTGCAGGCCACGACGACGATGTCATGGCCTCACGGTTCGCAGTACGCGCAGGGGATAACGATCAAATACCACATGGAGGTTGTGGAACACGGATTCTGCGATGTCAACTTGAAGCCCTTTCTTGGGAAGGTGGTTTCAGCAGGGGAGGGGTGACTCTTGCAGCTTAAGGCAAATTGAGACAGATGTCTACGCATAATCGCACTATTTAAATAAATTCTGCAACCGGCACTCTCCGCGTTAATTTCTTACTAACGAAGATAAATGTATCACATACATCTCTCTCATTATTGCCAACTTCGTCTGGTTGTCGGTCTGGATAAGTGAGTGACGGTGACGTTTCGCGCCAGAGGTGCGACCCCGTGATTACAGCTACACGTTCCCCATTAACTTTCCCGTTAACTATTACGGTTAGCTTTCATTAGTTGTGGTTGAATGTTAGGGCAAACATGTACAGCAGGGGCTATTACGCCGCCCACAAATTAACTTTCATTTGTAAATCAATCATTGATGGATCAAGAGCTGTTCATGGTTCATGTAAAGATATCAAACTACTCCCACCTAGATTTAATAACCGCCACCGCTCAGTTCAAGCGTCAAATAATTGGTTTACTTAAACAAAAACACGTTCCGCAATGGGCTGTGGGTAAATGGCCGGGGAGCTTCGCTTCGCTACGCTCAATTTCGCCCGATGGAGAAAATGTCATCCGTGCATTTTAATATCCACAATAAGTGGCGCATCCAGTAGGGCCCCCTTTCTCTCTAACTCGTTCCGAGGAAGTGCTTTTCAAAATTTTAATTGTCCTTATTTTCAAAATACCGGTTAAGCGGGACCCGAATATCAATACACAGAATCGGGAAGAGAAAATTTAAAACCTCGAGAATCAACAAGAAAACGTGTATTATTGCTACTAAAGCTGAAGCCGTACCGACAAACGATAAGTATGATTCGCAAACCGTTGCTTCCGCAAGATTCCTTTAACATCGTTCAAGTAAATATATATTATTTATTGATCCCCAGATTCGGGAAAAATATTGGAATAAAATATAAGTCTAAGTAAGTTTTTATCAATAAAAATAAATATAAAACTAAACACCTTAACAAATTGTAATAAATTAGATCTTCCAGTTTCTTCCTTTTAAATAAATCACAACCAATGTAATGAAATAAAATACACACAGTTTCATATGTATCTTTCTTCTTTGTGTAGAGAATAAAAGGATGTATACGGTCTTTGTTACAACATATTAGGCCGTTATTTTCAAAACAATTGCAATTCAGTTCATTAAAGGAAAATTGAGCTGATCTATCCAACCGAAGTATTTTTTAAATATGAAAAATATAGAAACCTTATAACAAATATTGAAGATAACGAAGATTATTTTGTTAATAAACGTTTTTCATAAGCTTATATTTGGTACATAATTACAAAGTGATAATAATTACATCAGATTAATATCAACAATAATTTTAAGAAAAGCCAAAACCCACTACTTTCAAACACAAACATCAATACGATGAAGAAGAAGTAGGCAACAGCCATGCTGTAGCTTGCGAAAAGTATATAAAAAAATATTTTCGTAGAAATAGATTTTGCTCCACAATTCCATTGAAATATAAAAACCCCAATTTTACAATGATTACAATTTACCCCGAAAACAAAGTGGAGACCAAAACGTCAATTGACTCCGCTCTCTTTAAGACGACCCATCTCTACAAAACATTGTTTATAGTAATACAAAATTTGCTCAATGTTCCCCGGTAAAAAAAATATATGTAGAAACAATTGCAATAGACTTGAAACTCAAAAGCGATTCTGCTCTATAACCCAATCAGAATATTAAAATATCCCTTAGTTTCTAGTAATGCAAGACAAACTCGCCGCAACCAACAGAGTCACAATATCCTGGATTAAGGGACATTCAAATAATGAAGGGAACGACTGGGCCGATAGGCTAGCCAAAAGGGCTGCCCTGAAAAGGGAAGGCTCTAAGACTTTGCCACTGGCACCACTCACTACCTCCCAAATACTTAAAGGAAACTCCCTTGAAGAACACAAAAAGGAATGGCTACAAACTGACAAGTATGTGGTCGCCAAAAAATTCATCCACTCACCAACACTGAAGCTGAGCAGGAAATACATTGAATTACCAAGAAGTAGTTTGCGGCTGCTAATCGGTACCCTTACTGGACACTGCAAACTAAACAAGCACCTCCATAACATAGGGGTGGTAAAAGATCCCCTATGTCGGAAATGCGAGCAAGAAGACGAGACCCTAAGACACATCTTGTGTGAATGTGAGTCGCTCAAACAACTCAGGTGGTCCGTATTCGGAGAGGAGTGGCCAGATTGGTCACAACTGGGCAACACTCCACACGGCCAACTACTTGACTTCACAAGAAGTTTAGGTTGGCTTGAGGAGTAGAGCTCAGGAGATGGTACAAAGGACCAACGAATGGTCTAAGTGCTGCGACCATTTGGTCGCCCTCCTCAAACCATCATAATATCTTCTAGTAATGCTGAATTTGCTTACCTTTCTTTGGTTAAAAATTATTTAAAATGCATTAAGATGGACATGAAGAAGTGTATGATCCAGAATGTCTAGTTTGTTGAAGTTTGCGGGGATGATTAGGAGCGGGAGAACGAGTGGAAGGAGTTCTACAGCAGAAGAAGGATTAGTGGCGTCAGCATAAAGTATTCGTTGTTGTCTTGGAGTTCTTTTCGGATGTGAAAATTGGTTGCGTAGCATAAGGCTACGAATGTGATGATTATGTTGTCCGGTGTATTCATCATAGAGCAGAGCTTCAGCTATGGGTTATGGATCGCGGTGAAACTGATAGTAGAATACTGATATTTGCTGCACCTCTGCTATATTCCTGGACGAACACTAATAATAATATAAGTAGCAGCTTGAAATTATGTCAATCTTTGATTAATGACCATAATTAACGCATCAAATCTTTCCAAGATCGTTCATCCCCTGCGTGCTTCTCAGGTTCACTAAAGTATCACCCTCCGTTAAACTCAAATTCGATATTAGAGCAATAACCACTAATCGAAGCACTGGGACAAAGGAATCATTGAGAGCCATCGTTCTAAAATCCACAAAATCCAACGTCCGTACAGTGACTGACATTGTAAGTAGTTGACCCACCTTGTTCGTCACTTACAGCCCTAAAGTTATCTGGGAATCTATCAAGGTGACTTTTCAAGAAATGGACCTTGATACTCATGTTGCACCCCAGTTCGTGGAAAGACAACAACGTTCTAGTAACCAGAAACTCGTAGTTTACATACAAATCACACGTCTTATGATTGTTTTTCTTTCGGCGCATTCGAGAAAACATGTGTGTTCTCGGCGCGAAGAAGGTGTCTAATTTCGGGATATTTACGTGGCAACTAATGATGCGCCCGAACACTCTAGCTCGACACCTATTCAAAATATCAACAAAAGGAAAACTGTAGGTTATTCGCGAGGTTTCTTGCTACAAAAGTATGGTGAACTAAATTGAAGAAAAAAAAACAGAAAAGTTAAAAGAATGTTTTAGATGGTGAAATTGGCCGAACGCACGTGATTGGGCAGCTATTTCTCGGAACCGATGCAAAATATTAAAAAAACGGAAATCGGGAGGTTTCTTGCTACAAAAGTATGGTAAACTAAATTAAAAAAAAAAAACAGAAAAATGAGGCGAAAATTTTAGATGTCGAAATTGGCCGAACGGGCGTGATTGTATAGCTGTTCCTCGGCATCTGTGCAAAATTTAAAAAAAAAATGAAAAACGGGAGTTTATTTGTGAAATATTTAGCGCAAAATGTTTTTTTTGTTGGCGAGTGTAATATGTTTACTAAAATAAATTATTTATACTTTCTATACAGGGAGGTCCATCTCAGAGGTAACAAGCGACTTTGCTAAGTTGCGCGGAAAAAATCGCCGAGACACGTCAATTTTTGTTTTGAGGGCGACAACTTTTGATGACATTTCCGCCTTCATAACCTTAATCCACTAGCCACCCCTAACTTCATCCTCTGATTTTAAATAGGGAAAGTGGGTTGAGTAATATATCTTTGAAAATCTCTTTTGATTCTGAATACAACTGTATCATTTGTTTTTGTTTTCATTGATTCTTGAGGGAACGGCAACACTTCGAGGTATTTGAGGTAACAAGCTTTGTCCAATTATCTCAACCACATCCCATATACATGATTCTAAAATTTGTTTTGACATGTTTGTCTCTTACCGAAAATCATGTACACTCTCGAAGAAAAAGTGGAAATATCTCAGCGTGCAATGGATGATCAGAATTATCTTCTTAATGTTTGCTTTTCTGATGAATGTACTTTTTCTTTGAATGGGTTTGTAAATCACCGCAAAACATTTCTCATGAAAGACATACGCAATACCTACAAAAGTTAAATGTTTGGGCTGGTATTTTTGGAGACCACATCGTTGTGCATTTTTTACCCGGTAAATTAACGGCAGGAATGTACCAGGAATAGTTACAAAATCAAGCTCTTTTTAACAGAAGTAGATAGTTATCATGAAAACCAACTCATGTTTCAACTAGACGGTGCAACTCCACATTTCGCTTTAGCTGTACGACAGTACCTTGACGAAACTTTTCCTGGGCGATGGATTGGTAGGTGAAGCACCAGCGTGGTCGCCTGATTTGACACCCCAAGATTTGTTGTTGAGCAAGGTGTACAATACGCCACGAGATTCGCTAGACGATTTGCAAGGTAGAATATTTAATAATTGCCGCTTGATAATTCCAGACATATCTCAAGTAAGACGACGTTTCGAACAGAATCTTTATTTCTGTATGGAAACCAACAGAAGCAATTCTGAACATTCGGTAGTTATTCATGTTTTGCGTTTATTGTTATTTTTTTTGTTCTTTTATGTTAATTAATGACGCATCAATTTTACGTTCCTTAGTTTTGTGACGTTAAACAAGTAAAATTGCAATTAAGAAGTGTTCCTTTAGGAATCAATGAAAACGAAAATAAATGGCACCATACCTAATAACACATTAAAATATTATTTAAGGTATACAAAACCTGAATATAGATTAGATATTTATTTATTATACTTTGAGTTAGGCAACTTATTGTTCACACACTCGTTGTCTTATCCACTTGGACGCCACTGGCTATAGAGCGGGACATGCCCATAAGTATGAAGTGGCACGCGATCATCTATTCCCTGTATCATTTCCGGTTGAAATGCGTCGCAATCCTCTTTCCTTCAAACATACCATTTGTATAACAACAAACGAAGAAATCATAAACCACAGAAGAAAACACAATAAATGTTCATACATTTTTTTTTAATTCACCAATTTAATATCAACACTTAGCGAGCGTAACCGCCATTGTTTATTTTACTTTAATAGTTATCTTACTATTCTGCAATAACTAAAAATTATTTTTATCACACTAAAATATTAATTACAGTCATCTATTCAGGACCGCCGTACATACATATAATTGCATCAGTCTGATCGTCTATTGACGACTGCCAGAATACAAGCCAGCATTACTAATAATGAGTCGCCAACAGTGACGGTTCGCGGTGTTTTTTCTGGTACGGCCGAGGAACAAGAGGTGGTAATACAGATAGGTGCGATCACGCAGCCAGCCGTCTCTGCAACTGACCCTTCCTATCTGTATTGCAACCCTTGTTACCTCGGCCGTACCAGAAAAAAACCCCGCGAACCGTCACTGGTCGCCAATGACGACCGCCGGAGTTAAAAAAAACGATTTTAAACTCAATTTTAAACGTTTTCTTAAGGTGGCCCGGGGATAAGTAATTCCAATTGAGGGTATAATTGAAATAAAACTCTTCTTTAATTACATGACATTCAGATATTTCGGTTTATTACAATTATTTTCTGAGATTACAGATTGAAGTATTAGCTACATAATTTAAACGTACGAGACAATATTTTACTTATTAGCAGAAACTTTTCTAGTTACGATAAATATTAAATTATACAAACAATAATGAAAACTATGAAAAAAATATATTTCGAGGCTTGATGGCAGGTATAGTAAGTTGTTCTAAATGTACAAATTGATTTACACCTTCACCCACGTTCGGAGAGGAATATTAACTGTGCGTCGGTGTTCCTTTGGTTTGTCGTTGATTAGTTTGTTGCGCCTTTGTATTTATTTTCGTATAAGGTTTTATTGGTTTCATTTGCATACCTGCAGCAGTTGCTGTGATAAATTCCTGATTAATGTATTTTTTGGTGGTAGGCCGCGTTTCTTGTTAACGATGATAAAATCTTCGAGGCGTACGGGTGTGGACTGCGGCATTACAGACCGTTTTTCCTGGTTGCCTTATTTAAAAAACGATACTTAATCGAGATATATGTCAATAATTAATTTTTATTTAAAAGAGTGAACACCCCTCTAGCATTCTCTGGATATTTTACTGGCGACAAATACCCCAGATATCCCCCAAATCAAAACTCCAATTCCGAAATTCCGTCATGCAACTCGCCGCACTCGTACGTACTTTCAGTTGCACCCGCAAACAGAGAATGAAACAACATGAAACTTGCATTAAGACTCCGTACAACTTTACACACCACTTATAATTATATTGTCTTTATGATAAGCGGGAATAGCTTCAGCAATATCCGTTCCGAAGACGAATAACTCGTAATAGAAAAGAGCAACGCTTTATTAATAATGCATCTCCGAATCTCATTCTAAACGCACCACCCTTGGCATTAGAGTCGCCGGATTGCCACGCGCATCTATTATTTTATTACCACTCACTTATTCACCAACAAAATATCCGCCATGCACCACTTTTATTATCGCAATGGCCCGAAGACGCCCCGAAACCCCAAAACGAAATGATCCCAATAATAAAAAAGCCGTATACATTTTACAACACTCTAAAGCAGAAAATCACGAAATAACGACCTTTATTTATTTAATTATTCCAATTGAAAAAGTGTTCAAAATGAAGCGAACTGCACACTTCTCTTTCGCGTTCCCCGGTTACAGTAATGAACATCAATGGTCAGTTAACAATGCGGAAAAGTACTGGTGATTCCAATATCGCATATTCTAAATTGACATTCAAACGGTTCATACTGAATTGTATAAATCAAATCATATCGAAATATATTTAACCAACCGCCCCATTTAATACATTAATTATAATACTTTATACGTGTTCAATAGGTTATTGTTGCAGTTGCATTTATGTATTAATTATCATAAATATATGCGGTAATTTAATTTGGCCGTAATTGTATGGCAAATACATTATATTATATATTAGCCCCCATCCCTTTGGTATTCAATTCGGCTGGGAGAATTAAAACAGAAAAACGGAGGCCAGGGGGTACGGGGCAGGGCGGGGCTCTTGTCGTAAAAATATAAAAACCCACATATCTGGCAGTTATTTATGACAATGTATTAGGCGCTGCCGTGGAAAAAACGCGCCAAATTGACGTTTACTATCCTTGAGATCGGGGGTAGAAATAATGTCCTCTCGGAGTGACAAATTTGATATGTGGAAGAGATGAAAAAGAACAAACTCTTAAATAATCTATGTCATTATATTTATAGGATCTTTATGGGGAGTTATGGGCGTAGATATGCACGACGAACGGCCAAATATAAATGTATAGGAGCGCGTTTTCATTAGAATAAAACGCGAATGCGGCGGTGGCGGCGACGGCGGCAGCGGCGATGGGGAAGCGACCTCCTGCCCGCGAAGAAATGTAAAGATCAAGATATCACCGACACTGCTGAGTGCAAGTCATTTTCGTAATTATGTAAGCACCTTGATTGATTCATATTCAAATTTCGTCGCTTTGTAGTTCATTGTGGCTCAGCAACGACATCTTATCGCTGGATTTATTACACGATCTCAATTGGTAGAATCGAATCGATTGTCACGTTTCAAGCGACCATTAAACAGAGGGCGTCCTGTGCTCCGAGCGAGACTTTCTCACTTTGTTTGGGAAATTTTTGCCAACGCTCATATGCTAATTAAAACAGTAATAATGTCTACCGAGCCAGTAAACACAATCTAAATGTAAAATACTCCCCTTTGTGGCCGCCGACTATACAGTTAATAAACATATTTATTTCGTAATTATTTAACAACGTATGCAGATTGTAGATCATACTTTGCCACCGACCTCATTCCACCGCTACAAAAAACTACATAACAACGTGCACATTCCAATGAGAAAATCAAAGCCAACTTAATAATAAACAACACCAAACTGCATTCACGCTTCAATGTTCCTAATTTAAATCTGTTTTCGCCATCAGGCATATTATTATCTTAAAATATGCATTTACAAAAGTACGTCTTATTTTGAAATGGTTCACTTACACATTTTCAATACATTCTCTGATTTTACCAATTATCTAATAAGGGGGGCACATCTAGCCGTTTTCCATTAAAAAAAAAAATTCTAGAAAACTACTGGACCGATTTTTCTGAAATTTCTCACACGTTCTTACTTCCAAAATAAGCATTAATGGCTGAGGAAAAAATATTAATTGGATTCAGAATTATGACATGAAATATTTTCGAGTTCTTTATATTTAAAAAAAAAACCGCTACTCAACATATGGAAATACTCTCAGACATTTTGGTAGGTATATATACTACCTTTAAAACAAATAAAAACCGTGTTGATTTTGAAGAAAGGTGTACCTTAACTTAAAAAAGTATGTTTTTGGGGAGGGTCAAAAAACTTAAAAATAGTCCGTACAAGAGCTCGCCTCCCCACTTTGCTTACAAATTTTGATTACTTTTGCTAATCGGAAAAATGTAAATAATTTTTTTTTATACGCAAAATTGAACTGTTGAACTAGAATCGATGATAAAAAACTATAATTTTTTCATTTTTGAGAAAGTTAATTAAGTTCATTAAGTTAAATCATATTCAGCTTCAGTTCATTATTTTTTTCAAATATGGACTGATTCTGAAGATCAGATCAGAGGCCTGCATGGGCCGGGCCGGGCCGTATTTTCAAATTTCGGGCCGGGCCGGGCTTTCCGATGGATAATTTAACCCAGGCCGGGCTTGGATTTAATTTTATTATATTTTGGAAAGCAACTAAGTGAATTGAAAAAAAAATGTTATTAACACGAATTCAATGTATTTTAAGAATTTTAAGGAATACATGGGTCCAGTAATTTTATTTATTTAATTCAACATTTCCCGGGCCGGGCTTTAAATATTCAGCTCCGGGCCGGGCTGGGCCCGCAGCACATTTTCGTTTCATCGGGCCGGGCCCCGCCGGGTATTAAATTTTCACTGTCGGGCCAGGCCGGGCTTTCGAAAACCCGCTTTTGAAGGGCTCTGGATTAAATTAGGAAATTTTACAATCGCATCATAAACTCATGCCCACAAATTAATAACGAGCTTAAAGACAAAACGTGTAGCTCATAAAAAATATAAAATTACAATTTGATAAGGTTGCAGTACATTAAATAAAGGACGATTGTTCAGTAATGACGTTAACTGTACCGAAGATAAAAAAGTCTTTCTGGATCATCAAACTATTTATATATAACTATTGTAGCAAATTATGTTCTAATAATAAATTAAACAAATTTTAATATCAAGATAACAGATTTCAATAATGTTAATATTTCGCTTTCGGGTATGTTTAAGGCAATTCTTTAGCTTACTTACAATCGTAAACCTGGTCGCTAGTACTCAGGCGTATTTTCTAAAACAATGTACAAAGCTTTAAAATTTATATTTAACAAATCACTTTCCAGGGGTATATTTTCTTCTACCTGGAAGGTAACGTATGTTATTCCTTGCCACAAAAGTGGTGAAGAAATGACATACCTGAAATATTTGATAAGCTTGTCTCATCCGAAATAGTCTGCAGCTGTAGTCATACAACATGGATTTCTACAGTCACTAATATCCTTATTTTACAAAAGTATATTCTAAATGCTCTCGAAAATAGTTCAATTTATACAGACTCCTCCAAGGCATTCGACCGTATCAACCATAATATTCTTCTTGGCAAACTTAAAAACCATAGATGATAAGATAATTACCAGGCATATAAATTAGTTAATGAACCGAATACATTATGTAAATTTTGGTAATTTACATTAGTCCCATTATATTTGTTTTAATTTCGAATGACATTAAATTATATTTTAAATATTGTTAGTTTTTATTATTCTCTGAAATTATTAAATTATTTTACTGGATACATAGTGAGACATATTTCTGTCTAATTTAAATAATTTACCTCCTTTAATCACCTTGACCTTAATATTATGAAATGTTTATTTATATCTATTGTTTACGGTTGACTCCTTCTGAATAATTTATTAATAACATGTTTAGCGTTGGAGGCGTACTTTGTGGTACATCATGATTGTAATTTGGAATAAAACACTTTTCATTTTGTTATGCCACTATATTTTTAATGTGTGACTCTAACGAGAGCTGGGTATGACTGTTTATTATCGCATGGGTTAATATTTGGAGGATGTATGTCCTATTTTAAAAATCGAAAATATATACGAATGTAGGGTTGCATACAATCGGGATTGTTTTTAAATTTAAAATATTTGGTCTGAATTACTAGGAACACGAAAAACAATGGAAGTTTGGGGTATACTTGTTAATGGAAAATTTATTAGAACGTGTTCTAATGCCATTCTAATGACATTTTACAGGTTATATTACTTAGTGTTAGCGTTACATGATAGATGACACGTGCACTGCGGTAGTACAACACGACATTTTCTAATGCTCCCTTTACGTGTACAGTTAAAGTACGTGCACAACTGTTATTTCTTTCTAACAAATATAATACGAAAAGAAATGTAATTAAAGAGTATTTCTCAAACAACATGAATCATACCCAGGTCTCGTTGGTATTACGATAGTTTCGACTATTTCAAACACCAAGTGAAGCGTTTTCCTCTACAAACGCGAAGAAATCCATCTTCATCACGGTCTGAGAAATTGTGGCATCTTCAAACACCATCTCAAAATCAATATCAACCCTAAGGCCTTACTTTCATCACAACGAGAAGCAGTTCCCCGAAGGATGCATCTTAATCCACATTCCACACGGTAAGAAACTAGTTTTTACCATATAAAGATCTACAGATTAAAACGAAGTTCTAGTGAAGTTGCTACCAGAGTAGAAGTATAAGGGTATTCTAAAATGAGAGGTTTTAGTCGAGAAAATGTTGAATGAAGGGCGCGAACCCACTTTCCTCGATAATTTCGATTTTAAAAAGTGATGCGATTTATAATTGAAGTGCTATGCCCAGACCAGTGAAGAAGTTGTTATATGCATTCTGTTCAGAAATTAGTTAATTTTCTGAATAAAAGATAACGCCAGTTGCATCTTTAGTAGCTGTTTAATTCAAAACGGTCCAAGTGCCAATAGTCTGATGGTAAGCACGAGGATGCATCTTGGTGTAGTATTGATTAAACAATTAAAACGTCATGCTACAGGCAAATAAGAGGAAATAACCATAGAAGAGCAAGTGGTGAGCAGAAGAAGAACTACAAGTCTGTAGCTAACTTTTTAGCCAGGCAAAATTGTGTTTCAGGCAGGGCCGATCCTAAACTCTAGGCCGCCCACGTGCAAATGATGAGTTGGCCGCCCCCTCAAGTGAAGTAAAACATTTCTTGGGGCGGGGGGATTTTATTTTTCAATTCGAAAATTTTAAAACCCTCTGTAATCTATTTGTAAAGCTTTAAGGCAGAAAAATATCATGTCAGATCGCATATACACATATTTAAAATTTCTGAATTGATAGAAGAAATGACTAAAGAATTTGCAAGTAACCCGGGACTGCCAGATGTATTTTTGCTTCGTAAAATTCTGGATACATTGACGAGGAGTATTTTTCTATTAAATCCAGCTGGATGGTGAAGGAAAAAGTGATAGAACAGTTGATAGCTTAATCAATCAACTATGTTCATATAAAAGGGTCTTAAGGACCAAGGGAGATGGATCCACCAAGCAGGAAGCTGTCACCTGCAATCATCGAAAGAGCCATCACAGCAACGAAGTTCAGTCGATGCGAAGAAAAAGAAAAAACTGCAACTACTGCAGAAAGCCCAATCACATGGTTAACGTGTGGAGGAAATAGATTGCTGATAGCCGTCCTCCGAAGCCTAGTAAACTGGAGTTCGACACAAATATGATACTCGTCACTGTTAGCTCAACTGAAACAGATGCCGAGTGGTCGAGATGCAGAGATGAAAATGGCGCGATAAGCCATATTTTAAATGGTCGGATTTGCTTTAGAACATTAGAGTCTTTTTCAACTGAACACATAGTGACCACAGCAAATGATGAGAAAATCGAAGCCATTGGAATACGTGAAGTAGAAGTTGAGGTAGCAATTCACGGAAAATAGTACAAAATTACCTTGGCTGATATTTGATCAATCAAGAGAAAGCTGTTCTCCGTGCTTGCAGTCCAGGATAAGTGTTTGGGCAGCCAATTCATCTTCATCAGTAGAAGTCTGCAACTTCCTAGTCAACAATTGGAGGGAGCTTGTCATGGAGGACTGTTCAATTTGGCGATGGTTCAGTTGTAGAAATGCATATTGAACAGTGTGAAGGTTACATATATGATAAAGCTCATCGGCTACCGTTCGTCACGAGGTCCAGAACTACGGAACCGGAAGAACGAATTCGGATGGATGTTTGCGGTCCATTTCAAGAATTGAGGTCTGGATATCGATATTTTGTGCTTTTCAAGGACGATTGCAAAAATTCAGGATAGTTTATTTTCTACGCCAAAAATCCGAAATTACTGAAAAACTGAGCCAGTTCCTAGCTGAGGAAGAAACAGTCTGGAGCTGCTGAGTGATAACAGGGAGTTCGACAAGAAACAGATCTGGACCAGTTTACACAAGAAAGGTATTATTCGACGTCATATGATGCCCTCCACTCCGGAACAAAACGGGCCCAGTGAGAGGGAAAATCGTACGGTGGTGGAAACTGCTAGAGAAATGATGCATGCGCATGGGAACATTCCTCATGCACTTTGGGCCGAGATGATACGAACAGATACCTGCATCCTTAATAGGACAGGGCCTAGAAAACCAGGTTTGAAACATTGGTTCAAATTCATGTATATTCTATCGGAGGAGCAAAGGACGACAATGGATCCAAAGGCCAGTAAAGGAAGTCTCATCGGTTATGATAACGACGACGGACACATTATCTACAGTGAAGAGGAAAACAAGCTCTATAGATCCAAAGACATCATCTTTGAAGAAAAATTGGTGGAAAACGGGGTTATTATACCCCCAGGAAGCAACGAAGCTGAAGAGACTGACCTGAATGACAGAAAATCCCGGATTGAATAAGACGAAGAAATAGAATTCTGGAAACTCGATGAGAGTAACAGTGATTGAACAATCTTAGAAATGCCGAAAATCAATGAAGAAGAGAATGCTGGTGAGATTACGCGGAAACTTCGTAACCGAGTGGATCTTATAGCTCCACAGAAATTCCTGGATTATGTGATCCTCACCTCGACGACCTTTGAGGAACCAGACACCTACAACGACTCCACAAAGTAAAAACAAGGCCAGATTGGTGATCAAAGATTTTTTGCAAAGAAGAGGAGTAGATTATGATCAAACCTTCAGTTCACTAACAAGAACATCGACTATTCGAAAGCTACTCATTGTCAGTGTTGATCTAAATTCTAAAACAATACTTCTCGCGATTTTTTTGATGCAAATTCATCAATTACATTTGAAATATTTCATGTTTCGCCGATTTCATTTTCAATAGAAATTATGGCTAAATTAACAAATCGCTCTTATGTTATAGTTATAGACCATAAATAATTTTTAATTAATTTTAATTTGGAAAAATTCCTTTCGCCGAAAGCCACAGTTATCGGTATTGTTAAAAATATTTTTAGACTAATACTGAAATTTGGAAAACAAGGAACTAAGCCTTGGCTAATTAAATGATTTAAAATTTGTAATGGTTTTAATTGGGAATGATTAGAAAATAGTTCTCTAAAAAGATAACAATTCTTTTAGGAGTTCGATTCCATTTAAATCTTTGGTCAATTTTCCGTTTTAGGTTACCTGTAATTTAACATCTAACTCCATACAACATTTTCCTAAATATTCGGATTCTGCAGAATGAAATACCAACAAAAATTTAAACAAGGAGCAGTAATTTTCTAACAGTTCAGATTCAAATTAATAGCGATGCCCAAAATTTTAAAAGAAAAATGAATTCAAAATTTTTCTCTAGGATCCAAAATACTTTCAACAGCGATTTTTTTTCTTATAAGAACTTCAGATGCTTTGTGATACTTCTTCTGTTTGTTTGGCAAAGTTGTTACTCGGTTAGAAATCGGATACACTTCCGACAGGAGTCCAGGCAACCGGCCGCTATTTCGGGGCGCTCGGATTTACAGATTTCGGACACCGTGGACCCTCTATTGGTGGTCCGCTTCACAGGTTTCATCGCACCCTCGAAGAAGAGGCATTGGTGGTTCGTCTAATTGCATCCCATACATTTATTACTGTCCTTCGTTCCAATTGCACCAGTACTTCTCAACAAAGATTGGTTTGAGATAAAAAATATTACGTCCCCTACTTACCGAGCTCCGAACCTCTTTTACGACCACAGCCGCCAGATTCCAGAGAACGGGCTATATTAACAACTTTCCCAGAGATGAAAGTCACAACAGTAGACACAAAACTTTAAAGGAATATATTTCTCCTGATTTAAATATCAACAGATTATAACGATATCAAACGGTATTTCTCCAAAAATTTTCCAAACTAAAATTTGGCACGGTCTAACATGCATTTTTTTATATGCAACTAAAAGCAATAATCAGTCTGAAATAGGGACTGCAAAAACTAAACTTGCTTTGCATCATCGAAAGTCAGCTTTCTCTAACTTTCGATGATGCAAAGCAAGTTTTCGGAATTTGTAAGAAATGATATAAAAATTAGCAAGAATGTACAACTTTTGAAGTACAAATACTCTTCATTCCTAGCCTAACACATGACGACATATTTTACCTTCGCCAGCTTTCGTGTTACAATCTTGGAATCTATGTTAGTGACACAAATAAGGCGTCCATGTGTTAGTGGCGGATTACTGGGGGTGGAAGAAACGAAGTAAATGCCTGTGTTCTTAAAGTTCTTAAAACCGAAATAGCTGTGATAACTGTATTGAGCGCTACAAGAAAGGAAAAATAAATAACTAATTTCTAGTCAAAGGTTATACTTACCTCCTTTGCGATGGGGATTTTGCCCTCTTAAGAAAAGGAAAAGACTAACAAAATCATACAAACCACGTGATTTAGAAGAGGTTATTAAGTTGACTAAACTGGCAATCCTTTTATTGTGGTCATAATGCGCAATGTAGAATTTCTTGATTTAAAAATTGTGGCTGATATGTTGCCAAGTTCCATGCAATTTCTAAAAATAAACCAACTGCGGTACACAATAAAATAGAGGAGTGGACTAAAGAAAATATATACAAAGAATTTAAGAAAGAAGATCTACTTTCTACACTAGATAGACAGCCCTACATATTTCGATCGCCGTGGCCTCCGGCCCGATATTCTTGATATTCCTTTACTAAGTAACGTCAACGCAGAGTACGATATCTGGGCCGAGAATGACTGAGATTCCGACCATAATCCTGTAATAATGCACGTCGCGTTGGGTGTCAACAACACACCCCATTATATCAAGAATGCGGACTGGAAGCTTTTCAGGCAAAAGGTCGACAAACTCCTCTCTCCTCTTCCAAGTCAACAGCGGACCTAGACGGCGCAGTCGGCAGTCTTACCACCGCCATTCTTACGGCCGCTGAAGAGTCTCGACAAGTCCCGAGCCTCTCAATATCTCGCCGGAAGTCCTCGAAATGATCCGAAAGAGCAAGGCGACTCGTCGCAGGTGGCACAGCACTCACTTGCCTGAGCACAGGGTGGAGGCCTACTCCCTTACGCTTCGGGTCAAAGATATTCTTCGCGTCCTACGCAACGAGCGTTGGGAACGCAAAATTGACGAGGTAAACTTTTCTCCAAAACCTAGGCTAGCTAAAGCGCTAAGACGCAAACCACCTGGTCGGGCTGCGATCCATGGTGAGAGAGGTCTCGCTTACTCAGATGCTGAGAAGGCTAAAGACTCCCTCGAACATCAATTCACGTTAAACCCTTGCGAGGATCTCGACTTTTAGGATGAAATAACATCCGCTGTTAATTCATACTTAACAGCAGACAATGGCCAGTGGATCATAGTCCACGCCACAAAAAACGAAGTCGACGACCTAATCAAATGTCTCCCGCTAAAGAAGGCCCCGGGCCCTGACGGTATCAGCACCGCCATGGTCCGTAAACTCGGCAGAAAAAGTAGAGCCGCTATCCTAAACATCGCGAACGCGTCGATGAGGCTAGGATACTTCCCGACCTCCTGAAGGCTCGCTAAGATAACCAGCATCCTGAAGCAAGGGATGTCTCCTACCTTCCCGGGCAGTTACAGACCTATCAGCCTCCTCAGTACTCTGTGCAAACTTGTCGCGAAAGTAATTCTCAAAAGCGATTTCACGGAGGACAATAAGATCATCCCGGACTATCAGTTTGGCTTCCGAAAAGGTCTCTCATCAGCTGGTGAGAGTCACTGAATGGGAAAGAAACGGCTGCGGTCTTCTTTGATGTTGCCAAGGCTTTTGACAAGGTCTGGCCAGACGGTCTAATCCACAAAATGATCCTTCTTAAGTACCCTGAATACTTAATACGACTAATTCACTCCTTCATGAGTCAGCGACGGTACAGCTGCAAAGTAAACAATGTCTCCATAGTCAGACAGGTAGAAGCCGGGGTTCCTCAGGGGTTATGCCTCTCCCCGACGCTCTACAACATCTTTATGAGCGACATGCCGAATTTCTCTCCATTCATGGCCGCCCAATACGCAGACGACACTGCCACCATGGCCGTACCATTTATCTCAAACATCGCAAGCACATGGAAACTAAACTACAATCGGCTATCGACGCCCTCGAGGAATGGGCCGACAAATGGCGCATTGCGATAAATCTCACTACAATCGGCGAGTCCCCGATAGCCCTCAAGGAGCACACCCGGTACCTGGGATGCATTCTTGACCAGCACTTAAGCTGGACCAAGCACATAAATGCCGCTATCAATAAAGCGAATGCTACACTGCACGACCTGTTTACCATAATAAACCAAAAGTCCAGGTTATCCACCAAGAACCGGGTTAACCTTCACAAACTCATTCTGAGACCACAGATGCTACGCATCTCAAGCCTTCGCTTACTGCTCTCGAACTAAGATCAACAAGATCCAAAACCAGCAAAACGTCCTACTGAGAAAGGTGCTACGAGCACCCTTATACATGCGCAACTCACAGTTGCACAGGGACACAAAAAGGCCCAGTGTCCTGGATCACATCAAAGAGCTCTCAAGTAATTTTTTTGAAAGGCTGGACAACGACCCACCATCGGGAATTACATTCCTACAGTATGACAGCAATACCAAACATCTTACCCCCAGAGATATCCTACGGTAAAACTTAGAAACCCCAAAACCCTTCTTTAATACATAAATTAATTTGTTTCGCCACCACAGCGTTACACCCTCTGCCCCCCACTGCCCAAGGGTGGCTGGGATCCGACCGCAGGTAGCTACTCACTTCTCAGAGATCAAACATCTCGTTACGCTCAAGGGCGTTTCCAACCATCTAGTCTAGGGGGGGTAATAAAAAAAAGATAAATAAACTGGTGCTTTCGCTCTCATACACCCAGTGGCTAAAAACTATTTTTTACTCGTTTTTTAGGCGTTTCCAGTCGATCTAAGCACTATTTACGACTAAAGTTATTTAGCATATCTTCGTTCCTGGAGGTCCCACAAAAAAATGTTATATGCAAAAAAAACTCTTGAACGCATCACCAGAATTTGAAAATTCTTGGGGCAATGTGTTGTTCACTCATCGAATAGATGCAGATAAAAATAAAAAAATAAATTCGTCGTTCAAAGGACGGCCACATTTTGAAAATTCATCCAGCAAAGTGTTACCCGTCGTTCTTTTTTTGAGGATAACTCGAGTAACGGATAATCTGATTTCGAAAATTCTTCCGGCAAAGTATTGTGCTCACTGAATTGATGCAGATAAGATAAAACATTAAATTCGTCGTTCATTTTTTTGCGCTTTTGAAAGCAACAAAATGGCAGATATTAAAAATTCTTTCAGGAAAGTGTCATTTTGGACAGTTGGAAATTGTGGTTTTTGGCAGTTGAAAATTGCAATTTTTAGCAGTTGAAAATATAAGTTTTTGAAAATGATCAATTTTGTCATTTTTGGGGGTTGACAATTGTCATTTTTGGTAGCTCAAATTATTTTTGGCAGTTGAAAATAGCCAAAAAATGGTCATTTCTGCCAGTAAGCAGATGGTCATTGTAAGCAGATAAAAATTACAGTTTTTGACAGTTGAAACGGTAATTGATTGCAGTTGAAAATTTATCATTTTTGAAAGTTGGGAATTGTAGTTTTTGGCAGTTGAAAATTGCCATTTTTACCAGTTGAAAATATAAGTTTTTGGTTGTTGAAAATGATCAATTTTGGCATTTCAAGATTGTAGTTTTTAGAGGTTGAAAATTGTCATTTTTTGTAGCTCAAAATTATTATTTTTGACAGTTAAAAGTAGCCGTCGTTAAATTTGTAATTTTTGTCGCGATTTTGATATTTTAAATTGCACACCTGCCGAATGCGTCGTCCGATTTTGATGATTTAAACACGTCAAAATGTGGCAAATTTAGTGTAATATTAAAACGGATTACAAAACATTTTCGTAAAATTAACACAAAATGCAAAAATCTCACTTTTTGAAATCGAAATTTCGATTTTTGAAATTGCACACCTGCCGAACGCGTTGCCCGATTATAATTATTAAAACTTCAAAATATGTCGAATTTAGTGTTATTTTAAAATGGATTCATATATTTTCTCGCGAAATTAACGCAAAATGTAAAAAATTGCAATTTTTTTTAATTTCCAGAATTTGAAAAAACGCTATTTTAATTTTTGGAATTTTACACCTGCCGAATGCGTAGTCCGATTTTAATTATTTAAACGTCAAAATATGGCGAATTTACCGTTATTTTAAAACGGATTACAATATTTTCTCGTGAAATTAACACGAAATGCAAAATTGCAGTTTTTAAATTTCCAAGATTTTGATTTTTTTAAATTGCACTACTGCCGCACGCATTGTTCAATTGTGATAATTTAAAATATGGCAAAATGGCAAATATGGCAAATTTTATGTAATTTTATTACGGGTTACGAAATTTTCTCTTGACATTAACACAAAATGCAAAAATTGCATTTTTTTAATTTTCAACATTTTAACTTTTGAACCGAGGACGAGATTTTTTAAATTCTTTCTTCAAAGTCTTATACTCATCCGGAAGATGTAGAAAAAATGTCTCGACTGATGGAAAAAGAATATTACTCAGTAGAGGATTATATCAATTGCAAATGATTTTGTTCTTGTTTTCAGTGACGTATTCAATAAGCTGTAGAATTTGATTTTGTTGTGATGTCCTTTGTTATAATTTGTCATGTACTATATCTAAATTTGAATAAAATTAAAAAAAGAACCAAAAAATTAAATTTGTTCAATTATTTTTCGGGTTTCACAGGATAACTCTTCAACGTATGACCAAATTTGGCAAATTCTTCCAGGAAAGTGTTGTACTCATCGAATGGATGCAGATAAGACCAAAAAATTAAATGTTTCCTTCAATTGATTTCTGGTTTTTGAGGATAACTCTTAAACAGATGATCGAATTTGGGAAATTCTTCCAGCAAAGTCGAATAGATGCAGTTAAGACCAAAAAATTAAATTTGACGTATAATTGTTTTCTGGTCTTTAAGGACAACTCTTGAACGGATAAACATATATTGAAAAATCTTTCAGCAAAGTATGTGTATATAAAAAAAGAAGAATTGCTCAATAGTTCTGCGGTTTTAAGAAGATAGCTATTGAACAAAATGATCGATTTTAAAAATTCCTCCTGAAAAGTATTTCTACTCATCGAATAAATGTACAGGACCAAAAAAATCATTTATTTAAGATAACTTGTGAACGGATGACCAAATTTGGCAAATTCTTTCAGCAAAGTGTTGTACTCGCTGAATAGATGCAGATAAGACAGAAAAAAATAAATTTGTAGTTTTTTGAGGATAATTCTTGAACGAAAGGAAAGATTTTGCAAATTCTTTAAGATAAGATAAGAGTTGGTCTTTTGCATTGTATTTACAATGCGAGACACGTCAAAATAAAGAGTAACTTAGGTCAACTAACAAACCATTACACACAATAAACTCAAATAAAATAACTTAAAAATAACTTACCACAACTCAACGTTTTAAATCTTCTAATTTTTCATTTTTTTCCTTTCGGTAGTCATTAAAGAGATATAGATAAGATAAAAAATAATTTTCCGTTTTTTAACCAAAAATAAGTTTTAAATTCTTAAAGTATTACACTATGCGCCACTAAAAACAAACAGCCTCGTGCAAAATTCAGCCATGCCTACGAGGTTAAGGAGATGTAGATAAGGTTACAAAATACAATTCGTCGTTTGATTGATTTCCGTGGACGAAGAACGTCATTACAGATTTAATGCGGGCTATTTTTCGTCTTTATTTTATTTTTTTGTGCTTCTTCTGATCGATTTTTCTTTCCTAAAAAATGAGACGGCGAGATATATTGTGTGTGCTAACTGGCTCTACCGTCGAAATTTTCCTAGAGCCGTCACTGCTCCGGGCACAAGTTTAAGTATTATTTTTTTTAGAGCAAACGTACTTCATCTTATATGTAAAAATTGGGCTTTTCACTGTTGTACTAATTATTTTAAAATACTAATAGCTCACGAAGATATAACAGTACAAAACTATTTGTACCGTTTTTTTTTTACCCACTGTGCATTATTATATTATATGTTAAGTGGCTCTACCATCCAAATGTTCCACGAGCCGCCACTGCATACACCTGTTCCATGAAATCTCCCTATCCTTTTCGAACGTTTTAAAGCGTTAGAAAAATTTACCGGTTATATTATTTGTTTGGAATATGGAATATCGGTAATTTTTAACAATAAAAATTGTTCTTAGGGGGGTAATTACCCGATTACCCCCCCTTTGAAACCGCCACTGGTTACGCTAGAATAGGCCTTTGGTCAGACTAGCCCTAGCACCGAGCATATGAGGAGAGGTTTTAGTTGGTAGGCGCGATCCCGGCGAATCCAACACTACCCCACTACAGGGGTGTCTTATGAAGATCTCCTCTCCTTATGTCAAAAAAAGAAAAAAATCTACACTAGACAACATTAGTGCAGATACCAAAGAGATCGTTTTCTTAAAGGAATAAAATTATACAGTTTTATCAAGGCATGATTGAATAAAGTGCTTAAGGAGACTAGTGCTACTTTTATGTAAAATTATATTTAGTTGATAATTTTAAAGTAAATAATAAATATTTTGAAATAATGCTTAAATTTCCATAGCTTATTGACAAGTTGCGCAATGAGAAACCACAAATGGCGCTTTACCTATAATGTTTCTAATTTTCTGTTTATACACCCAGAAAAATGTGACTTTTGTATGTTGATGTGCCATTTATATTATTCTTGCTTAGGGAAATCGCCAATGAAGCAGAAGTGGAAAACTGTGGTGTTTGATGACAATTTTACGCATGTGTTAACAAAAAAAAAAACATTTTCTATTGAATGTTCATGTTGACATGTGGACCCTTTGCATTTTATGCTCTTAAGCGAAAGAAAAAATGTTGTTTATGACTTAATTGTAAAGAAAAGAACACAGATACAGATCCCAAGTCCTTTTACATGTTTATAGCTATTACATACAATGAAAAAAAATGCAAAATTAGATTGAAGTATATCTGTACAAAGCTATGTGATAATGAACATTAGTCTTATTTTGATTTTTCCTTGATTACAAATTTAAAAAATGAGACATTTTATTATTTTAGGCGGTATTATTTTCTATATATCCGTAGTTTCCGGCAGAACCTGTAAAACAGATTGAATTGAAACTGAATTATAAGATTGGTGGCTGAAATCATCGATCGTTTCATTAAAGTTAAAATCTCGCGACTTCAACATTTTTCATAGAAATACGTGAATGTATACAGATTACAGATTACTTTTGGAGGGAAATGGCACATCCTCAAATTTTTGAAGTTTATCTAAACCTCCGTTCATAAGTTTTCAGGGAAGAATAGAGAAAAAAATAGTTTCGAGAATTTTTTTAGTACTTTTCAAAGCTAAATTACTAATGCATGCTTATGCCTTCGGCAGTGTAATAAAATGTTTCTAGTACTTCATCAACATCAGCTCGTCGCTGCTCATCGATTCTGTATTCTGGTATTTTTGTTGCACACAAGTCCACGACATTCGCGTTTCTGAAGAAGAGTAGCAAAAGGAACTTTTAAGGAATTTAAAAAAAAAAAATTCAGCCGCTATAACGGAAATTATGGATATACAAATAGGATTTAAAGTCAAGACGAAGTGTCCTTGATGCGATGTCTTGCTATAAACAACTGCTTGTCGAACGAAACAGGTAAATGCGACGTTAAATTACTTCTTCACAGAAAAAAAGGAATGTTAAACGAGGAAGAACCTCCCATATCACAAACATAACTTCATTACTCATTCACTCTTCTGTTTCATTTATTCCCATTATTTACGTGTTAAGATGACCTCGTTTAAGGCCATGTCGTCGGAAATACTTACTGTATTTTGCAAGCTTAGGTCAAGAAACAACAACTTCGACGCGTGTTCCAATTTTCACTACCTGCTCTTCTTAGGTGAATAGAAATGCTTTCCAGCCGTCATTAAGAGATAACACCACTCTAGGATTTTGGAAAAGTCGTTTTTTTGCTTAAACTATATTTTAGGGTCTTCTAAACAATAGCCAGTTGATCCTATAGTGAATAAAATTCTGTGGGTTCCTCAGGAGTCCACCAAAGTGGACTGTGAGGATTTAAGTGCTCGCAAATCTTTAAACGCGTTTTTCTTGAAACCACTTTTTCAAACTGAGAGCACAGATTACTTGAACACCGTTGCATGGATCGATTTCAAATTTTGACAGTAGCTTCACAATTACATAATTACATTCTCTATGGAAGTGCGCAGCCGCCTTTTTTATTTAATGTAAACTTTCTTTTATTAACAATATACTACTTATTTTTTGGGGAAATATCTATTATTTTTTCAAAAGTGCACCATTTCTACAAAATTTGATTTAAAAAAGCCCCTAGGTACTTCCATAGACATAGTATATAAATTATAAAAAAAATGCCATTTTGCCTTACCTCAATACGTGTTAAATAAACCCTTTAAAAAAATGCCATTCCTTTTTCCATGCTCCCAGAATAAATCGTCAAAGTTGGGCTTTTTTCGGCCGCTAGAGTGGTGTATAGCAGCTGATAGGTATATACGTATATCGTCCAAGGCGAGAAAATTCAGTAATGACGCACACGCAAAGATCCATTGATCAAACTATATCAACCGATACGCTTAACAAGAAGTTATTAATTGAAAAGATCTGTATAGGTTAGTATTATGGTATCTTGTACTTGACTTGGCGTTTTATTTTTTGCCTATGCCTCTTGGGCTGCAATTTATCATCGGTAGAGTATTTATGATAATTGCTTCTTCACATTTTGTACATCATCACTATTACCATACCAGGGGCGGCTTCTTATATAGAGCCAAGGAGCTATGGCACTACCTGTAGTTTTAAGCTCAGCAAGAATTTTTAATTAATTCTAAAAACACTTTTTCGCTAGTTAGTTTCGTCTAGGAAGATAAATCCTACTTTCTTTCTTCAAAAAATGAGGGGGTGGGGCATATTGTATAAGTGGCTCTGCCATCAACATGTTCCACGAGACGCCACTGGTTATAACTGTTCGTTGTTAAACATGCATTTTTCTGCGTTCAAAATTGAGCATTTTCTAAAATAACTAAAAAATAGTAGAAATTGTTTAAAAATTCTGAAATAATTCCACTCAACTCCCACATTATTATATTTTAAGAATATAATCAACTTCCTAAATTCCAACAACTTTTTAATGGGTAATAACTGTTCGTTGTTAAACATGCATTTTTTAATTGCGTTCAAAATCGAGTATTTTTAAAACAAATAAAAAATAGTAGAACTTGCTTAAAAATTCTGAAATAATTCTACACAACTCCCAAATCATTATATTTTAAGAATATAATCAACTTCTTAAGATCCTCGTGAAGTATATAATTAGGAGTGTTTCTAATGTTCTTCGTCTTATCTTGACCTCCGTGTTAAAATTCGACCAGTTTTTAAACTGCCCCGTATGGTTGGAGATTATCAAAATATTTGTATTTTTTCTCCACTCGGCACGACATTCAATTCTCATCACCAATCTGCGCCCGCGGAAGACGTTTGTTCTGGTTCGGAATTTTGATTTTTCAAAAGTTTTAGTGCCCGTTGTGTTGTTATACATCTTCAGGATTTGTGTATGTTGGTGTTTGTGTGCTCCATTCTGCCCCAACAATCCGTGAGGGTAGCAAAGAATTATCAGGAGGCCAAAACGCCTCGAAAGGTTTTTCCTTTTTCGTAAGTTTTGATTTTCTTGTATTTCTTGCTTTTACCGAAAGTGAAATAAAGTATTGTTTCAGTGACTTTAGATAATTTCAAGTGTCTGGCAATTGCGTTTAAAATTGAGCATTTTCTAAAATAAATAAAAAAATAGTAGAAATTGTTTAAAAATTCTGAAATAATTCCATACAACTCCCAAATTATTATATTTTGATATATAATATAATCAACTTCTTAAATAACAATAATTTTTTAATGGGTTATAACTGTTCGTTGTTAAATAAGCATTTTTTAATTGCGTTCAAAATTTAGCATTTTCTAAAATATATAAAAAATGGAAGAAATTGTTTAAAAATTCTGAAATAATTCTATGCAACTCAAAAATAATTATATTTTAAGAATATAAGCAACTTCTTAAATTCAAATAATTTTGTAATGGGTTATAACCAGGGGCGGCTCGTTATATAGAGTTGAGTAGTTTCAAGCTCAGCAATAATTTTTAATTATATCTTAAAACACATTTTCGCCAGGGAAGATCTTTCTTGCTTCAAAAAAGGGGAAGGCGGGTATATTGTATAAGTGGCTCTGCCATCAGCATATTCCACGAGCCGCCACTGGACCATACCATAGTATTTGCTTAATTCGTGAATTAATTTATTGGCCAATTTTCTTTTTCCACCGAGAACTTTGTGTTTTTTTGCATTGAATTTTTTTTCGGGTGAAAGTGCCCAACAGATTATGTTTTAAACAATTCAAATTTTTCACCAAGTGGCTGTTTGTTCAAAATGGATTTGTATGTCTTCGAGTCCGCGCGTTCCTCCACCCATATTCAATGAAAATAATATCGATTTTTGGACTGCCCAGTCACAAATATTAATGGCTTTTTGTACATTTCACAGTTAAATTGTGTATTTATTTCCTAGCTTAGATTTGATACACTTAATTTCGATATATCATTATCAATTTATTGTATTGTATTTTATTTTAAACTGTTTAATTGACTTGTGTAAAGATGTACTGTCTATTAGCACAAATAAATTGATTGATTGATTGATTCAATGATTTAAAGCAAGATTAATTAATAGTTAACAATTAAAAAATCTGCAAATCTAAAACTGACTTAAATTAATTTTAAATCTTAATGTTACAAATCCCTAACATTTTCTAAATTAGCTGTACGTTAAATAATGCATTATTTTAAAATTGTAAGCAAAATAGTACAAAACACAAGTTTCATGCGGGGGCTTTTTGTTGCGCTTATTCTTTAAAAACCCACCACAAGCGGCTAGTTTTCCAAAGTTTAACGCATGCTATAAAAAGCCGTCTATGAAACTGAATTTCTGTAATAAATTAAAGCACAGTTCAACTTTCACGCTTATAGTATTTTTTCTTGATATATAAACTGTGAATTATCATCAATTGGAAAGGCTAAACTTTAAAAGTACCAGCGTTATGGGCAAAAACGTGCGACCGTTTTCCGAGGATTAATTTATTATAGTAATATTTTGTTTGCACCTTTACAAATTGAATGAATAATCCCTAATACATCGGCTCAATTATAATTGAAATAAATCTGCAGTCTGAAAATTTCGCAAATTGCGGCAGCGGCATAACAGCAACAGTATCGCGCTAGTAAACACAATCAAAATGCAAAACATGCCCTTTGTGTGCGCATATAAAGTTAATAAACATTTTATTTAATAATTATTTAACAACATATGTAAATATGCTTGCTACTCGTATCGTGTTGGTGTTTTAACGAGATTTTGTTGTCAACTTTTTAATCACATAATGGCAATTTTTAGTATTAAACGCTAAACGATGGAAAGATCGTTCGGCTTCGTTTATGTAAAGCTTCTTTAAAACTAATATATTTGAAAACAATCAATTAGCCTGTATGAAGGAATTCCAATTATCTGTCGCATTTCTCATACAATTTTTTTTACGGTTAGTTTAATTTATCTTACTGCATTCCGGGCAGTTATTGTCCGCACATTTGAAATGCATATGCAATCCACACATCACGTGATTTATTCACCCTACCCAACCCGACGTTCTGTCCTGTAAAAATTTTCATTCCCAGAAAATGAATTCTATTATTCGGAATTATCGACTCGGGCCTCGTTTGCAAGATAATTCACAATTAATGAAAACTCCGTCGCCTACAAGAATGGCGTTGATTTGTGTTTGTTAATGTGCTAAAATGAGTATTCAATTAAAACAGCGCCTACATTCAATATCATATCTGGACATATACTGGGTAAAAAGTTGATTTTGACTTATTCAATTTTTTTTTTGTTTTGTCAAAAAACGTTTGACCATGTTTTCAATTTATCATCTAGGGTAAGATACTATTGCACAATTGATTTGAATTTCCTTCATTTTATGAATGAAAAATAATATTTTATTCAGAAAAACGTAAAACGTGCTAAGTGCCATTTCTTCATCAGCAAAAACGAGGTAAGTCCAATGAAAGAAGTCTCAAGCTTTTTTGGTAATTTTAACCCTTTATTGCTGAAATCTTTCAATAATAAACATTGTACTAGTACATTGTTAAGTATTTAATTATATTGAACTTTTCTTTTTTCCTTTTAAATACAATGCAATTTTAATTGATTCATTCTTCGCAAAACGTTCGGTTATCTTCCTTCAAATACGGCAAATCGCTATTCTCGTATATTCTTGTTTCTTGTTTCTCATTGATCACTTGGTGAAACGGTTTAAAATAAAAATTCACTTGTTTTGTTTCACGATTAAATTGATTTATTTTCAACTAGTTTCGGCTTAGTGCCATTTTCAAGAATGATGTACTAACGAAATTTGCGCTATTCTCAGTTGAATAGTTGTTTTGACACTGTTGTGGTAAAACCAAATCCTTGTTTATATTAGTGGTAACCCCTTTCTTGAGAACCGATGTGAACCTAGCGCCCGACTTTAAAAAAGTTGGACTTTTTTAACGTAGATCGATTGTACCTCGTTTGTACCTGTTTGTACCGCTATTAACTTCGTTTGTACCTCAAAGACAAAAAAGTTATTAAACAATAAAAAAATGGCCAGCGCCCAACTTTCACATTTTCAAATTTGGTTTAAGCCATTCGAAAGAGAATCGTTTGTACCCGTTTGTACCTCTTTTTAAATTGTTTGTACCTCAAAGGTACCGGAAGTACAGGCTTTAAAAAAAAATCTATGGAGGCGATTTTTGTCAATTTTCAAGTTATCGCAAAGCACCTAATTGGAATCGAAAGAGCATCGTTTGTACCCGTTTGTACCTCTTTTTAAATTGTTTGTACCTCAAAGGTACCAGAAGTACAGGCTTTTAATTTTTTTTAAATTCTATGGAGGCGATTTTAGTCAATTTTCAAGTTATGGCAAAGCGATTTCTATTCATCATATTCTATGATGCTCTTTCGATTCCCCTTAATCGCTTTGCGATAACTTGAAATTTGACTAAAATCGCCTCCATAGAATTTAATTTTTTTTAAAGCTGTACTTCCGGTACCTTTGAGGTACAAACAATTTAAAAAGAGGTACAAACAGGTAAAAATGATGCTCTTTCGATTCCCCTTAGTCGCTTTGCGATAACTTAAAAATTGACTTAAATCGGCTCCATAGCATTTAAAAAAATTTAAAAGCCAGTACTTCTGGTACCTTTGAGGTACAAACAATTTAAAAAGAGGTACAAACGATGCACTTTCGATTCCCATTAGCCGCTTTGCGATAACTTGAAAATTGACTAAAATCGCCTCAATAGAATTTAATTTTTTTTAAAAGCCCGTACTTCTGGTACCTTTGAGGTACAAACAATTTAAAAAGTGGTACAAACGGGTACAAATGATGTTCTTTCGATTCCCATTAGCCGCTTTGCGATAACTTGAAAATTGACTAAAATCGCCTCCATAGAATGTAAAAAAATTTAAAAGCCTGTACTTCTGGTACCTTTGAGGTACAAACGATTTAAAGAGAGGTACAAACGGGTACAAATGATGCTCTTTAGATTCCCCTTAGTCGCTTTGCGGTAACTTGAAAATTGACTAAAATCACCTTCATAGAATGTAATTTTTTTTAAAAGCCTGTACTTCCGATACCGTTGAGGTACAAACAATTTAAAAAGAAGTACAAATGGGTACAAATGATGCTCTTTCGATTCCCCTTAGTCGCTTTGCGATAACTTAAAAATTGACTAAAATCGCCTACATAGAATTTAAAAAATTTTAAAAGCCTGTACTTCTGGTACCTTTGATGTACAAACAATTTAAAAAGAGGTACAAACGGGTACAAACGATGCACTTTCGTTTCCCATTTGCCGCTTTGCGATAACTTGAAAATTGACTAAAATCGCCTCCATAGAATTTAAATTTTTTTAAAAGCCCGTACTTCTGGTACCTTTAAGGTACAAACGATTTAAAGAGAGGTACAAACGGGTACAAATGATGCTCTTTCGATTCCCCTTAGTCCCTTTGCGGTAACTTGAAAATTGACTAAAATCGCCTCTATAGAATTTTTTTTTTAAAGCCTGTACTTCTGGTACCTTTGAGGTACAAACAATTTAAAAAGTGGTACAAACGGGTACAAACGATGCTCTTTCGATTCCCTTTAGCCGCTTTGCCATAACTTGAAAATTGACTAAAATCGCTTTCATAGAATGTAAATTTTTTTAAAAGCCTGTACTTCCGATACCGTTGAGGTACAAACAATTTAAAAAGAAGTACAAATGGGTACAAATGATGCTCTTTCGATTCCCCTTAGTCGCTTTGCGATAACTTAAAAATTGACTAAAATCGCCTCCATAGAATTTAAAAAATTTTAAAAGCCTGTACTTCTGGTACCTTTGATGTACAAACAATTTAAAAAGAGGTACAAACGGGTAGAAACGATGCACTTTCGTTTCCCATTTGCCGCTTTGCGATAACTTCAAAATTGATTTTTTTAAATTCTATGGAGGCGATTTTAATCAATTTTCAAGTTATCGCAAAGCGATTTCTATTCATCATATTCTATGATGCTCTTTCGATTCCTCTCAATCGTTTTGCGATAACTTGAAATTTGACTAAAATCGCCTCCATAGAATTTATTTTTTTTAAAGCCTGTACTTCTGGTACCTTTGAGGTACAAACAATTTAAAAAGAGGTACAAACGGGTACTAACGATGCTCTTTTGATTCCAATTAGCTGCTTTGCGATAACTTGAATAAATGTGAAAGTTGGGCGCTGGCCATTTTTTTATTGTTTAATAACTTGTTTGTCTTTGAGGTACAAACGAAGTTAATAGCGGTACAAACAGGTACAAACGAGGTACAATCGATCTACGTTAAAAAAGTCCAACTTTTTTAAAGTCGGGCGCTAGGTTCACATCGGTTTCTTGAGAACCTTGCATGTGCTCCATGCTTCAAGTTCATTAAACATTGTTTGGCGATTCTGGGTGCAGCTTTTTCAACTCTAATCCAACTGCATTTGAAAATATTTATTTTTGTCGTGTTGATGTATGAATCGGCCGCTTGTTTAAAATACAAGAAATCGCCAGGTTGAAACATAGTCACCGCGAAGAGATTGTTTGGTGTTGCATTCACTATTAGTTTAACCCTAGGAACTTGACAATTTTGAACCCTTTCACGTTTCTCGATCTGGGCGAAGTCTATGTCACTTGATAAAAATGAATGGCTGGAGACCAAAAATGTATAGTTTATCTCATTATATTTACCCGTAATCGTCAAACAAATGGATCATTTTATTCTTATTCTGGCCAATGCAATTATCAAACCAGACGGTAAGTTTTTGTTTCCTCGCAAATCCAGGACTACTGAGTGCTTTAAGAGGTCACTCATACCCTCGTACCACAAAAACGTGAGCCCTTTATTATTGTCACTAACATGCACACAGATTGTAGCATGGAAGCTAACGTGAATAAAACATCAGACTTAAAGAAGACAAAGATAGAACTCCATCGAAAACTAGTGGGGAGCTGAGATGATATACAGGGTCCATTATAAAAGTAATGAGCATTTTCTGGGAAAAATATATTTATTGATCGTACCGGTACAAATGCTCAAAATTCTGACTGCCGCCTGGAAGTCACCCTGAAACTCTTCGATGGGAATGTCTTTTAGGAACGTTGTAACATTGCTTTTGGATGTTATCCATGGACTCCCAATGCTTTCCTTTCAGCTCTCGCTTCAGTGGGAGAAACAAAAAAAAGTGTCACGGAGCCAAGTCGGTACTGTAAAGGGGCTGGGGGGACCACCAGGGTGTTGTTACAGGCCATGAAATTGGTAACGATGAAGGCCGTGTGGCTGGGGCATTGTCATGGTGGAGCCTGACCATGGCTTTAATCTCGGCCCTCACGCGCGCGACCCGGCGTTTCAATCTCTTGAGCATCTGCAGGTAAAATTCTGAGTTAACAGTTGGGAGTCCGTGAAAGGCATCCAAAAGCATGCTACAACCTTCCCAAAAGACATTCTCGTCGAGGCGTTTCAGGGTGCCTTCCAGGCATGGCAGACACGTGTCCGCAAGTGTACTGATGCTGAGGGAGAGTATTTTGAAGAATTTTAAGCATTTGTACTGGTACGATCAATAAATATATTTTTCCCAGAAAATGCGCATTACTTTTATTATCTTGTTTCACTACTTCTCTTGCTTTCTCAACTTTTCTGCGATGCGTTTCTAACGCGGTTCTATCACCAGGTTTTGCTAACATATCTGCTGATATTTGAAACACGTATCAGAGCGTGGTTGATAGAATTAAATTTACAGAACATTTTTTTGTAAAAGTTCTATAATAAAACTTATACGTAGTCTCGATGTCTTTCTTTAAAGGCTTTAAATTCTTGGCTCATATACTCCTTGTTACTTTTTCTTCTCCCTTGGAAGAGACTTAAAATGCTCGATAACAAGCTCCACATCTGCTGCTGTGAACTTACTCTTTTGGACTTTATTACTGAGCTACCTTTTTGGCTGAAACGAGATTTTCAATTCTGCGTTTGGTTATTGCAAAAACATGCATAAAAGTGTTCTTACATACCAGTACCACCCCACCCTTTCCAAGTGACAACGAAAAACAAACCGTACCTTGCTGCCTGCTGCATCATTATACTTTTTCATTTTGTAGGAGTAATGTCCATCAGACCTATCAAATCGTAGTTTTGCTTCACATTGTCTTTAGAGCATTGAAGTCGTGAAACACATCTTTTCCTTGTTTATGCGGGACGCAAACATACCTAAACTTACACTTGCAGTTGAACTGAAACAAAATAAGAACGCCTCTTAGAAGTAAATACTTTCTACATACCTCTTCTTTAGGCTCAGTTTTACCTTCCACCAACATGTTTTTATTGTTACATACGTTTTTCCTTCACTACGACGTTTCCTTTTATATTCCTCTTTTTCTTTTGTGTACGAGTCGTTGTTTAACTCCATCCTTCGTACAATATATTGACAAGAAAGTTCAACTCACAAAACTCAAGGCACAATCACAACAGGTTTTAATCAAAAGAATAACATTCGAATTCACAGTGTTGTTATTGTCGTAAACAATGCTTCCAGTCAACAGTAAAGGCGCACAGTGGTTCCAATTCGACTTTTTGGTGGCCCAAATTCTGAAACTTGTTTGTTCCAAAATAATGAAGTCGATAGGAAAAGAACAGTATAATAATTATGGGAAAGTATCTAAATCATATATGAATATTTTGTAGGTGCGGAAATTCATTTCTAAATTCGAAAAATCTGGAAATTTGCGGATCATTCCAAAATATAGAAGTCAACACGGGAAAAGCAGTTTAATAATTCAAGTGTGTCCAGGGGTTGTTTTTATAAGCGTGGAAAATTAAAAAAATCTGAAAATCTGCGGGTCATTCCAGAATACGAGGGTCGTTCAATAAGTAATGCCCCATTTTTTTTTTGGCAAAAACTGAAAGTTGTACTTCTAGATACTCCAAGTTCAGTGTTTCTCCTCGCGGTGGATGAAGTTTCAAATCATTCCAACAGATGGCAGAGCTGTAGTGAATTTTCAAAATGGCGTCTGTTAGTGATTCATGCAGAGAAAGAAACTGTGGGAAATATCCATAAACGTTTGTGTGCAGTGTATGGAGATTATGCTGTCGATAGAAGCACTGTCGGGAGGTGGGCAAAGAGAGCTAAGGCGTCAAAAAGTCCAACAACTTAGCTCCAAGATCTGCCACGTTCCGGGCGTCCTGTTAGTGCCACCACTCCAAACATGGTGAGGCGCGTGGATGTCATTATTCATACGGACCGTCGCATCACAGTGCAACAATTGGCCTCACAGCTGTCAATCAGCAGTGGAAGTATGTGTGCAATGATCGAGACTCTCGGATATTCAAAAGTTTACGCAAAATGGGTCCCAAGAAGTCTCACAGCAGAACACAGGATACAAAGAACAACCATGTCATCTGATTTGTTGGAGAGGTTTGATGCTGAGGGAGAAGCGTTTCTGTCCCAGATTGTGACGGGTGATGAAACCTGGGTGCACCACTTTGAGCCGGAAACCAAAAGGCAGTCAATGGAATGGCACCATCCTCAGTCACCAAGAACGAAAAAAAATCAAGTCAACTCCCTCTGCTGGAAAAGTCATGGTTACTGTATTTTGGGACAGTGGAGGGGTCATTCTTGTTGATGTGATGCCAAGAGGAACAACCATTAATTCCGAAGCATACGTGAAGACCTCGGACAAACTCAAGAAACGTTTCCGGCGTGTTAGGCATGACAAGAATCCGGCTGAAATCTTGATCCTGCACGATAATGCACGCCCGTACACAATTCTCAGAACCTAGAAACACCTCACCAAATTGGGTTGGACAACATTATGATGATGATGGCTTCGAATACAGGCACTTGTTTCACGCTGGCTGGTTGATGGAGACTATGTTGAAAAATAGTACGTGTAGAAGAAACATGTAGCTATATTGTCACCAAAATTTAACACTTTTAAATAAATAGTTTCTAAAAAAAATATGGGGCATTACTTTTTGAACGACCCTCGTATACCAGTCAACACGGGAAAAATTGTTAAATAATTCAAGGGTGCCCATGGGTAGTTGTTTAAAGGGTGAAAAATTTGAAAAATCTGAAAATCTGCGGGTCATTTGAAAATATACCAGTCAACACGAAAAAAATAGTTAAATAATTCAAGGGTGCCCAAGGGTAGTTTTTATAAGGGTGAAAAAATTGAAAAATCTGAAAATCTGCGGGTCATTCCAAAATATACCAGTCAACACGGGAAAAATAGTTAAACAAGTCAAAAATTCGTGAGTCGTTCCAAATCATACCAGTGAACATGGGAAGAATATTTGACTAAGGAGGTGCATTTTGCAGGGGTGGAAATACACTTTTTAATTGAAAAAATCTGAAACTTCACGATAGATACGGGAAAATGGTTTAAAAATTCCAGTCATCTTCGATAACTGTAATTGCAATTTAAGGCCGTAAAAACTGACCAATATCAATGTTTTGGTGGGTTTTGTTTTTAATTATCATTTTTCATCCAATTTAATGCTTATGGTGGCTTTATAATGAACAAATATAAAAAGCCGTCAATTTAAGTACCAACTTAACAAATCGAATTACTTAACTCTTAACTACAAACGCCAAAAGGGCGACCGGATATTCGGAAAATAAAATAAATAAACATGATTACTTTATTATTTTAACCAATATCACAATCCAGATGTATGTCTTCATTAGAGCTTGTGTCACTGTCCTGTGTGGCTGCAGTGGGATCATACTGGCTGAAGAGATAACATGGATAAGGGTCATTCTTTCATTCTGGAAGTTCTCGAAGTCATTCATTGTCGCAATTCTTAAAGATTTCGTTGTACGTTATTCACAAAATATTTTTGCATTCCTTATTTCTCGCGTCTTGTGCTTCTTCAGATAGTTAGTAACAGGTTTTTTTTTTAATATTTACAAGGCGGCACTTTCAAAAGAGCGGCGTTTTCGATATTGTCTACCTTTTTTCCCGAACACTCCCTTGCAATTGCAGAAAAAAGTGGAATAAACTTGACTCGCCTCAGTAGACTATTTTTGACTCGTCGTCCTTGTTTAGAACCAGTTTTATAAATCAGTATAAAATTTTACTATATGGAATGCATATTTAATAAACTTCGCATTATCAATTGGTTAACCAGATGATATTCGCAGTATTGTCGAGGAAAGATGAATTAGGTCTCTACTGATGCCAGTTATTTTGTTTGCAAGATCTGGGTGGGTGAAAAATCACGATGTATTACAAATATTATACCATCGTCTGTCGTTCCAAATCCAGTTTTAGGTATGTCCACTAATAAACCAAATTCTTGTCGCAATTTGTACATTTTGTTCTTTTCTGGCCTGTATCCCAATGTTCCTTCCTAACTTTCAACTTTTCATCATTTATAACTTACCAATGTCCAAAGTTCTTCAGAGTAGTTCATCTGAATCGGCAATAAAAACTATGAATGCAGGGATATGCACCCGAATGCAACTTCTTCATGAATTGATCCATTTTTTTACAACACTTCTTTTGAAAGCCTTTTATTTAACGCATCATTATTTTAATATCCGTGCGTTAATTTTTCCACTAATATGTGTAAGACCAAATTTGTGTTTAATAATTAACCAGATGATTTTCACTTATTTTATTCGTAAAACACTACAATTCGAACCGATCGCAGTAATGGAACTAATATGCACCGATACAAAAGTATATATTGTAGCAGCGGCGGCTCGTGGATCTTCGTAGAGGAGGCTAAGACAGAGATACCGCTCGTGCTACACTACTTACTCTTATAGAGGAACCAAATATTCCGCTGCTGTTTTGATTTTCTTCCGTAGCCTCCTCGTCACGAGCCGCCGCTGCTGATTTAAGCTCATTATCTTACGTACCAGACCCAAATATATACATTCACTTCAGTTCTTCATAACTCAACTAATAAACAACGAATTCATAATAAAATCAGAATTATTGCTGACAACACAAAATTTGAGTTTTGTCCAGCTAGAATCAAAATTCGGACCACTGTGCAGAGATCCGGCACGTACTTCTCGCTCCATCTGTCGCGCCTTGTATGCACTATCATCATGGGCGTGGCAATGGCACATGGCTTAGTTTTTCAATTTTTTTTGCACTTATACCGTTATTTATGTTGCGCGAGAGAAAAGTGAAGAAATGTGTAAAAGCAGCACCTTGTAGCCTCCTTCTACAAAATAGAATTAATTTGCATGAATTATAAAAATAAGCTATAAACAATAAATAAATCGATAACAAATAAACTTAAAATATGAAATATTATTATGTTCATGATTCGTATAGAGCTATTCTGGAAATTTATGTATTTATTGCACGAACTCTACAAGGAAATTGACCGTAAACGAAACAAAAGATATTTTATTAAATTGTGCGCGCTGCCTCATATCTAGATATTTTGCCAGGTGTATGAGTATGTGTTGAATTTTAATATAAATCTGAATCAATTTTCTCACTAACACGCCGAGAGAAGGATTGCCCGGGACAAATAAAACAGCTATTGAAACGATATTTAATTACAATTTTTGATAGCAACTCGTGTAATCCAGCGAAGCCTCCCCCTTTCCCTTATCATATGTGGACGCGGAATTTACATTTTTCCCCGGCGCAGTATTTCGATCATCGCGAATTTTGCGGTTTAACGAAGTCCGATCCGATGATGTAGAGCACAATTTATAGTTAAGTTGTATAGTCGTGTAATTGAGCAAATTAATCCGGCGCCGCAACCCCAATATTGCTCAGTAATCGTGGGGATGTAAACCGGCCCGGCTCACAGCGTTTTGAATATGATGGCTGTTGGCCGCAGCTATTCATTTTTAATTCGGGCTTTAACCAGCGGTCACTTTTCCGAAATTTAATGCGCCCTCGATGATTAATCGCATTCTCGCCCTGTCCTCGCTTTTTCGCATTTTTCCGTCGATAAGATTGTCGCCCACAGTTTTAATTAAGGTTCAAAAATATTATTAGAGTGGTCATCGATTTTGAGGACGCTAATTGTTCACCGTGAAAAGCACGAAAACGACTGAAAAAAATTAATTAAAACCCGTGGTGCCTTCACTGCACTTTTGCACCTGTATTTGACAAATTACGCAGGAATTAATGCGTTTTTTACCGAATGCATTCGACGTTCCATAAATAAACGTATTACGGCCTCAGTTAATCACTTGGTACAAAACAAAACCTTTCAATCTTTTCAATCTACATAAAAAAGTTATTTATAAAACATGTACTAATTGATTCAGAAAAATTATTGGAATATTAATATAAACTAATTTTAAGCCTTAAATTATCTTTTTTCTCTACCTGTTGGCAACCCTTATCAAGAAAGGTTTATTTAATATTATGGATACTACCAGCCATGTAGAGATATTTTTGACCTCATCGTGTCCTCGCCTGACGAGAAAACTTACAACAGCGGCAGTCGCATTTAGTTCTTGAGAGATAGCGATAACGTGGATATTAAAAGGATTTTTAAATTATCATAGAATAACTTTAATTGTTATCCGCTTGTGTCCCCCGTTTTAGCTGTTGTATTAAAAATGTATGCAATTTCGGGCCAAACTTTCATTTTTTGATTGGTTGAAAGAGTATTAGTGTTTTTATTTGCGATTACGTTTTTGAAGCCTTCAATGATTATGCGATAGATAAAATGTTAAAAAATGGTTAATGAGACTATTTTATGCTTTTGTAGATGTTACTCTCACAAATGCTTTTATAATTTATCGAGACGTAACAGTTGATCAAATAACAAATAAAAAATGTGAAAATGGTTGAAAGAGAGATAAATGCTTGGATGGTACATCAGCTATTTTTTTTCAAAAGTTTTGATAGAACGATCGCATTTGTTGTTATTATAAAGATAATTTCAGTGTTGACTTCTTGAGTTCTAGGGTGCGTTAATTACTGATTTCCACCATCATTTCATTACCTACTTTGTGCCTTTGTAGATTTTTTTAACATTCTTCTTTGTTGCCATATTTTCCTCAAACAATATTTTCTCTAAGTAAGCATAGCGCTTCTTCTTTTTCATCGGCTGTTTGGAAGCAAGCTAAGGTTCTCATTTGATTCTTTAGCTACCTTCTCTGAATTACTATCCCTTTTCGGTTGTCAAGGACATTTTATTGAAATATTTTGTGATAATTCGCTCTGATTGTAACATTTGAAAATTAATATTAGGTTGGTTTGTGATTAGTTTCACTTTTTAGATCGATACCATTGATTAATCAATATCATGAAAACCGAATAAAACAAAAGAAAAAAAATTAAGATTGATAATTTGAATATGTTTCATTTATGCCGCCATCTGTATTAACAAAATCGTAACTAAAATAATGTTATTACGGTACATCATTGTTTATCGTAATGATTCCATTATGAAAGTAGTTTCCATCATTAGATCGCGATCCTTTTTGTCACTCGAAGACAAAAAAAATTAAGGGATTGGTACG
The DNA here is from genome assembly GCA_910593695.2 of Ocypus olens. Taxonomy (NCBI): domain Eukaryota; kingdom Metazoa; phylum Arthropoda; class Insecta; order Coleoptera; family Staphylinidae; genus Ocypus; species Ocypus olens. The sequence continues at coordinate 19,192,173 of OU343057.1, forward strand.
ACCTCTCATAAACGCAACAATTCCGAATAGCGGTTTCCAGGCTCATGATCGTTAACATACTTCCGCGAAGAGTACGCACATAAGAAGAATCAAGTTTAAATTTTCTATTAAATAATAAGATGTTTTCAATTTGTATTGCTTTTAACAGCCTAATCAGACATACATTAAAATATTATGAAATCCTAAAGTTCGTGTTTATTACAAATAAAATTAAAATTAAACACTTTAAAATACACATTAAGTAGGCTTTGTGAATTTACCGACTTTTTCATTTATATCCGGTAAATGGAAATTTGAATACCGATTTACCGGTAATTTACCAATATTTTTTTTCCAAAATTGGCATATGCGGTAGGTAGTAGGTACTACAGACATATAAGAATGTTTCTAGTTACGAATTTTTCAACAAACGTTGCTTTTTGGGTATGTGTGCACGTCGATAAATTTAATTTTTTTTTTTTTTTAATTTTGCGCTAAGCGAGGATATCTTTAAAAACTAAAAATATTTCAAAAGTCTAATGATATAAGGATTTATTACAGTTTTTATAAAATTTTGGCGCGCGTATTTCATTTTGAAACGATTTTTTAATTTTGAAATCGGGCTACCAAATTAATACAAAAGCTAAATTAATTTATTTAAGATAAATTTGAAGAGAATTTTGTTGTAAATCGAACATCGTTCACAGACTTAAATTAAAAAAATTCATTTTTAATTTACAAAATTTTTCAACTAACGTTGCTTTTTGCGTAAGTCTGAGAGCATGGAAAACCTCAAAATCTCAACTTTGTGCTAAACGAAAATATCTTTACAAACTAAAATTATTTCTAAAGTCTAATGATATAGAAATTTACTACAATTTAAAAATAGCCTGCCTATTAAATTTTGTAACGATTTTTGAATTTCAAAATAAATCGGGCTACCGAATTTGAAGCTGGTGTAACATTAATACGAAAGCTAAATGAATTTATATTGGATACATTCAGTTGTGAATCGAACACGGTTCACAAACTTAAAATCAAAAATTGCAATTTTGATTTAAGAATTTGCTTTTTGGATCGTCGATAGCTTTAAAATCTCATAACTTTGTGTTAAGCAAGAATATCTTCACAAACCAAAATTATTTTAGAAGTTAAAGAATGTAGGAATTCATTACAACATATTTAAAAAAATGGCGTGCTTATTAAATTTTGTAACAATTTTTGAATTTCGAAATGGTGCAACATCATTAATACAAGAGCTAAATTAATTTATTTTATGCATGTGCGCGTCGGTAACTTTCAAATCTCATAATTTTGTGTTAAACAAGGATATCTTTACAAAATAAAATAATTTTGAAAGTAGAAGGACGTAGTAATTTATTACGATTTTTATAAAATTCTGGCGCGCGTATTAATATTTCTTAACGGTTTTTAAATTTCGAAATTGGGCTAGAACGGCTTCTGGATTTGAAGCGGTTCTAACATCATTAATACAAAAGCTAAGCTGATTTAGTTTAGATCAATTTGAAGGGAATTTAGTTGTGAATCGTTTGACTAAAAATCAAAAATTGCGTTTTTCATTTACAAAATTTTTTGACAAACTTTTTTTGGATATGTGTGTGCGCGTCGATAACTTTAAAATCTCAGAACTTTGTGTTAGGCGAGAATATCTTTACAAGCAAATATTATATCGAAAGTTGAAGGTTGTTGGAATTTACTACAATTTTTATAAAAAATTTAGAAATCGAACTTGAAACTGGTGTAGCGACATTAATCCAAATGCCAAATTAAGGAAAGATTTATCTCTTATCGAAAATTATTTTTTCAACCCATCCAGCTCCTTGATTTTCTTTTAATTCATAATTGGCTTTTCCTGAGGTACGTTCGTTTTATCAACATATTGAGCTTTTCGTTTATAGATAACTCAGCATTTAGCGTTGTAGTCTTCATTTCGTTACCCGATTCTGAATCACTTAAATCAGTACTATTCAGAGTCTCAATATCAGCAATAATTTTTATTATTGTGACTTTACTGCTTAGATTAAAAATTCCATAATTTTCCTTCTCTGAAATATTCGAATTAAAGCCTGTTAAGTAGTCTAGCAGGAAGTTATATCGTTAATATTAAAGCTTTTTTTCAGTTCAACGCTTAAAAATGTGTTTTGACCATCGGCTACGAATAAATTGGAATTTTTACCGCATAGTGTTTCAACGGCCAACTTTATAGGTTGCTAAGCTAAGATTATATTAGATGGTAATTTAGTTCTTTGTTATTAGAAAATGTCTAATTTTGAATATATCAGACTTTTTCGAACTGTAAAATCGTTCCAGGAAGATCAGTAATCTGTCCCACCGTGTCTTATAATCCAAAAAGTTTTTTGTCTGTGATTTCTTCACATATTTCTTTGTTGGGGATTTTTTTAAAAGTCTTGCTACTTTTGGTATTTTTGTTATTAAAGAATATAATTCTGCCGGATGTTATGACTTTATAATATCATGTATCATAGATAACGGTAGTGGCGTACCCAGGAGATGGTTCTTTTGGCCCAGACCCACCAAAACCCAGAAGAAAGTATCTCTTCAAAGGCGATTTTTATTCAAAAACAACCGAATTTGATTTTGCACACGAGTGTGAGATGGTTGACATAATTTATTCTTTAAAAGAAAAGGGAGATGATCATCACCAGATGCTTGATAAAAATTGGCAGTACGTCCTAGCATTCCTGACTGGCTTCACAGGGAAACTTAGTTTGATGAATTTTGAATTACAAGGAACAAACAAAACCATCGGGGATCTGATTAGAAGCATTTCTGCATTGAAAATTCTAGCTTTAATTGTGATCCAAGACCTTAAAACTAAATGTATTGATAGATTTCCAAACATTAACAACCATTTACAAAAACACCTCAAGTGCAATTCAAAAAACGCACAAAAATATGTCTATAAAGATAGATGTTTTTTCGAAAAATCGAAGGCATTATTCAATTTATGATTAATCAATCCATTTAAAGAATCAGGGTTATTTAATTTAGATAAAGTTACGCTTGATAATCAAATTATAAAACTGCAGTGTGGTATTCTTCTGAAGGCTACGTCTTCGGATAAAGATTTTTTGCAAATATATTTGCAATTAAAAATCACCAAAATATTTGAAGTTTTCTTCTTGTGAGAATCAGCATTTTCCTACTTGAAGGTGATAAAAAGTAAAAATCGATCTAGTTTGACCGATCTTCACACTGAAGATTCTTTAAGGTTAGTGCTATTCTGTTATACTACAGAGTTCAATAGTTTGGCGGACGATATGAAAACAAAATTTTTGTATTTGAATAAAGGTTAATTTTAACATTAAAATATTGTATTTTTCTTCCGTTCCACAATAAATCCAAAAATAATAAAAGTCGATCGTGGAAAATCATCAAATTTTAAAGTAGATCGCAATCGTAAATAAGTTGGCCACCCCTGCTATAACCGATAAAGAATATGAATGGACAATACGGTACGAATATTGTATATGAAAACTTCGAATGCAGATTTTTTTATTCGTCGAATACCGGTAAAATCATTTAATCCACCGCTAAAAAATTTGAGGATATATTTTTTACCGGTGAACCGGCTTATCAATTACAAGCCATCGTAACAATTTTTTCAGTATCCTGCGGCTTGAAATGACGAATAATTAATTTATATTTTCAACAATAGAATTTTACAAATTGATATTGCTGACTGAATTTCTTACCTTTATCCTAGCTGTCTATCGATCGTGATTTTTTTTTTAATATCAACAAAAGTCTCATCCACCAAGCAATTTTGCGTTTGTACGTACATGAGCTGCTTTAATATTTACCCGTCAACCCGCGCTCAACTTTACACATTTTACGATTTGCTAATTTGAAAGTTCATCATAATTTCATATCATGTCTTTGTAATGTAACAATCGCTGATCTTCATTGTGAAAGGCGCGGGTTCCGACTTATCTTCATCTGCATAGCCTTGGGTTCACTCGTGGACGAGATTTAATGCTACATAGGTCATAGGTTTATTTTTTCTTCATCAGGGTCGCTGTTGTCCCACGGAGAAAGTTTTTATGGGAGAAAATTTCATTAACCCTTAGGTAACAAGCTAGTTTTTCGAAACTATCGCCAGCAGATCGACGGTACAATTGCAAATTGCAAAGTTTTCAGAACAAGAAAACGTGAATAAGTAATTTAGATCGATTTCATTTAATTTGATCGAAATTTTCAGAAATAATAAATACGATATGAACAATTGTAGAAAAATTACAGAAATATTATGAGGGTTGAAATAGGATGTTTGTATTCATTTATTTTATTTAATCACATTTTATTTACAAAAAAAAATATAATTTATACTTCTTTAGAGAGTGTGATACTTCTTCCAAGAGTCGTCAATATGTATACCAGTTTTCTTAGTGCAAGTATCGCAATAATTACAAGTTTCCCGCCTTCCTCCTGGTGTTTTTATATCCGAACAAGCAATCTTTTTTCTTGGCAGCACGAATAACGCGAGAATTTTGAAATTGGTTTTGACTTCATCTGTAGTCTTTGTTGTCGATATATTATATATGAATTGACGCAGCAAATTTCCAAGACTCAGAAGAACAAATTTCGCTGATTCAGAAAACAATATGACCATATAGTGGTCGGCGCTCAACTCCATCCAATGATTTAGTGTAATTTATTGCAACATCTGGTTTACCAATCGACACCATATTGTTCTATGGTTTTTGCTGGGTACCAAGTACTCAAAAAAGTTACAACCCTTTTGTCTTTCCATGCTAGGACTAACCTATTACGTTTTCTGAGAGCAATAGTATTTTTGTCGTAAATTTTGGCCTGTTTATTTCTGTAGGTAATCAGTTCATGTTTAGTTTTATCGTGCCAGTGAGATAGCATTTTAATTTTAATATTTCGTGAGCTAAAGATATACTTGTAAAATCGGTCTGTGAAGTAATGATAAACGTTATTTTTACTAACTGCTACTTTGAAATAGTTACTATGAAATAATAACAGTAACCGTTATTGAAAAATTCCACTAACGGTGATTTTCCGCAAAGGTTATTTTATAAAAGAGCGATATAGTAACGAATCACTTCTTAATAACCTAATCAATAACGAATCATTTCCTCCCAACAGTAACTGATTCAATAACGAATAACTCCTTATTAATAGATTCAATGAGCAGTAACTACTACATTTCTACTATTTTCTTAGTCAAAAACATAAATCACCAGTGGAAGTGCTTGGTTCTTCGTAAATAAACGATAAAATTATAGATAGCAAGAAATAGTGGACATACATGTCCTTCACTAACAAGAGCTAAATAAAAACTAAAAGTGTCGAACCGAAAGAAATGCCACCACCAATTTCCAAGTTAATCACTTTTATTTCAATCATCTGATCAGAGTTAATCACGTAATGTACACATTAGAAAAAATGTTCAATTAATTGAAGGGTGCTTCTATATTTTAGTCAATTTCGATAATTACATACACGTTATATTACAAACAAGTGAAATTATTAACAGCTGCAGGTCATAATTTTCCATCAAATTATAAATTTTGTTGAACATTGTCAATGTATGCGTGCATATTAATTTAATCAAATTCATTCAAAATAATATTGTTTGCTCAGAACTAGTTTGAATGATCTGTAAATAAATTGCTATTTTCAACGCAAGTTTACAAATATATTTAGTGCATATTTGGCGAAATAGCAATTACTGAAGTTACGGGATCGTTAATGAATTAAACTTAGTGATAAATAAAATAAGAATTCTCTTGATTGCAGTTGTTTGTACGCCAACAGTTAATTCCATCGATCGGAATTTGCCGTTTTTCCAATTGAACTTTGTAAAGTGCACATTTTATATCTTTTATATACTGGCGTTACCAGGGTATTACAAGGCAACGGATGTTGGTAAATTTATATTTGGATGAATTTCGGGTTTCGAAGTTTTCTTTGTGCATCTTCATATTTTGTTTCTGCAAACTCGATGTGCATTATCCAGCGCCGGTACATGCAATTTTCGTTTGTCAAATTGGTTAAGAAATGTAGCCATCATGTAACTTTCTTCGATTTCATAGAATAAAAGAGATTTTTATGATAAATTTCATATTTATTGATTTTTTTTTTTCAGAATTTAGTGGGATTTCGAAAAATATTTCTTGTTGGCCAATATGAAAATAATCGACGCAATCCGCCTGGAAACAAAATATCATCACTCTGAACTTGAATTTGAGAATGAAACCTTGTGATTAAAAAATATCATCGCACTTGGAATTATCTTAAAATTTCTCAAATCTGCTCAGAAATGACATATTTTTGACGTATCAAAAAAAATTGACGCACCTTGCTTGTAAACAAAATGGCTACACTATTCACTTAAATTTGAGTAAGTGAAATGTGCACCTCTCGATTAAAACATTTCTAAAAATATTATCGCACTTCGAATTACCTTAAAAAATTTTAAATGCACTCAGAAATTACAATTTTTGACATTAGAAAAAATAATTGACGCACCTTGTTTAGACACAAATTGACAGCACTCTTAACTTGAATTTGAGTAAGTGAAATGTGCACATCCCGATTAAAAAAATTCTAAAAATATAATCGCTCGTGGAATTACTTTCAAAGTTTTCTAATACTCTCAAAAATGACATATTTTTGACTTATCTAAAAATAATTGACGCACCTGGCTTGTAAACAAAATGGCGGCACTCTGAACTTGAATTTGAGAGTGAAATGTGTACCTTGTGATTAAAAAATTTCTAAATATATCATCGCACTTGGAGGTATCTTAAAATTTCTCAAATCTGGTCAGAAATGACATATTTTTGACGTATCAAAAAATAATTGACGCACCTCGCTTGTAAATTAAATGGCGACACTATTCACTTAAATTTGAGTGAGTGAAATGTGCACCTCGCGATTAAAACATTTCTAAAAATATTTTCGCACTTCGAATTACCTTCAACATTTTTAAATGCACTCAGAAATTACATATTTTTGACATCACACAAAATAATTAACGCACCTTGTTTATACATAAATTGGCAGCACTCTTAACTTGAATTTGAGTAAGCGAAATGTGCACATCCTGATTAAAAAAATTCTAAAAATATAATCGCTCGTGGAATTACCTTCAATTTTTTCTTATGCTCTCAAAAATGACATATTTTTGACTTATCTTAAAATAATTGACGCACCTGCCTAGTAAACAAAATGGCGGCACTCTGAACTTGAATTTGGCAGTGAAATGTGCACCGCGTGATTAAAGAATTTCTAAAAATATTATCGCACGTGAAATTACCTTCAATTTTTTTCAAATAAGCTTAGAAATGACATGTTTTTGACATATCAAAAAATAGTTGGCGCACCTTGCTTGTAAACAAAACTTGAATTTGAGTTAGTGAAATGTGCATCTCGTGATTAAAAAAATTCTAAAAATATCATCTCAAGCGGAATTACCTTCAAATTTTTCAAAAGCGCTTAGAAATGACATATATCTTACATATTAAAAAATTATTGACGCATCTTGCTTGTAAACAAAATGGCAGCACTCTGAAATCGAATTTGAGTGAGAGATATGTGCACCACCTGATTAAAAAAATTCTAAAAAAAAATATCGCCGGCGGAATTTGCTTAGAAATAAGATATTTTTGACATAGCAAAAGTTGATTGATGCACCTTGCTTGTAAACTAAATGGCAGCACTGAACACGAATTTGAGTGAGTGAAATGTGCCCTACCTGATTATAAAAAAATTCTAAAAAATTATTGTCCGCGGAATTTGCTTCAAAATTTTCAAATTTGCTTAGAAATAAAATATGTTTGACGTACCAAAAGATAATTCACGCACCTTGCTTGTAGGAAAAAGGGCAGCACTCACGATTAAATAAAATCTAAAATATCATTCATTTTCTCTAGTCAGTATCATTAATGTAAATTTGTATATTTTTTAATTACACACCAAAAATGATTTTTTAATGAATTTTTATTTTTGAATTGATTTTTTCGATATCCAATCCTTCGTTATCTCTAATATTTGTTAAAATGTTTTTCTAATATTTTTCATATTTAAAAAAAATTCGGGAAAAAACTCTCTCCCGGCTGTTTTACCAAAAACTTTTCAGTTCTTCAGACTGTCAAATATAAGTATTATATTTTAAATTTCATTTCAAAATCTGTATTGGTTTTGAGATCAACGTAGGACGGTTAATTTTGAATGGTATGCATCCATTTGTCCAGTCTTCGGACAAATAAGGAAAACCAACCGCCGAAGACTGGTCACTCTATTTAGAAATGACATCTTAGAACGATTCAATTTTACCAATAAGATATTATAAGACCCCGAAATATTTCTTTATTCTGCAGTAGAAGCGCTGAAACCTCTCAGATCATTCGTAGATGCCAAAAGAGAAATTTTGAAAAATAAGAAGGTGCAGCGCGAAAACTACCAGATACTCAAAAACGCTCAAGAAATGTTAGACATAATCCACGGGATTATGCGAAATTACGGAAACATTTCGAGTAGTAAGTTTGGGTCTAGTAATTGATCAGCTTTCTTCATTTTTGGTTGAAAAGATTCGAGCTTACGACGTTGCCTACGATCGAATTGGTTTCAGTTGAGGATCTAAGAATGTCGAAGCTACGCGAAAGTTAATCAAAATGTTTAAAGGCGATCTAAAAGTCAGTGTCGGAAATGAGTTGATTCGGCAGTGAATTAAACAAGATGTTTTTCTACAGAATTTTGCTAATAATAACTTCGGCGCTGCATTTCCTAGCATTGAAATTGCATTGAGAATGTATTTAGTGGTTAATTGGAGTGGAAAATGTTCATTTTGTAAAATGAAAATTATTAATAATAGGCTGCGCACGACGATGGCGCAAAAACGTCTAGCATATCTGTAATTACTCAGCATAGGGAGTGATTTACTTCGAGAAATCATTCATGATTTTGACTCGATAAAAGTACGTAGTATCTTTAGCTTAAATATAAGCTCTTCCACTGTTCACCATTGCTCATTAAGAAGTCATCAAGAGTAAAAAAAATTAGAAAGTCGAATGGTTTTTAATTGTAAAAAAATTGTTAAGAGATATTATTTAATTTAAAGGGGCTCCGCTTTCTTCATTGCCCCGGGCCCCGACGCCTTCAAATCAGGCTCTGTACAAATTTGAATAATTCTTTTAAATTAAATTGTCAACCTGATCTATAGAATCGATCTATTTAATCGATATAATCTTAAGAACATGCTTTGTTGCTTAAAATTGATCAATCTACTGCATTAACCTTAATGAAACGTTTAAAATCTAACACTTTAATTTCATAATTTGTTTATCATACCTTGCTAATTTAGTATCATTTTCAAAAGAGAGCAGATAATAATTTCTAAAAAATTGATTTTTCGAGTCTTGTGAAACAGTTTTTTTTAGACAACGTAAAAGTTTCAGAAGAATGTGTAAGTTTAATTGATTAATTAGCATGGCGTTAAAACGAGTTAATTATGCGTGTAACGTAATAGCTGAGACAAATGAGGGAGTTAATAGTTCGCCGTGTGTTGATGTAACAAATTTTCTGTGAAATTGAATCAGAAATTTAAACGCGTAGATTAGGCGTAGGGTAGTAATTCCTTTGAGTGTGTGAAGAGAATATGATTAATTCAATTATCGCCGTTTCAATTATTCTGAGGTTGTGTAGAGATTAAGACCTCGCGGAGGTGTGTTCTAGTGAGCTGGTGGGTGAGTGAGCGAATGAGCGGGAGGGTTGCGCGATTAAGATTATAAATTTAGTGGATGAATCTATCAGCAGTTGAGGGGCGCAGGCCGCGACGTTTTTATGCCCCAGAGCACCGCGAGGTCACATATCCGCCAGGAATATACTTCTTTTTAATGTTATCATTTTTTACGCCTTGATAGGCGGAAAGGGCGAGCCCATTCCCCGAGCAGCCCTTATGCCTTACGGATTAGGTATACGTGTAACGTTGAATTCTGCATAGAGTACGCCGTGAGTACCGTTACCACTAAGAGCGATGCACGAGAGGAAGTTGAATGTGTCTGTGAGAATATAAATATATGATCAAGCTAAATATCAGAGCAATTGATCCCGGCGACTAGTTTTATTGTAATAAACAGTTATGCGAACCTACTTCCGCAGAAGTTATTCGCCATTAGATTGGATATGTAACGAGTATCGATTTGCGCTCAGGGTATAAGTCAATGCTAATAATCATTATTAATTTGATAGGGCCCATCCGTGTTTGCGATGTAACACATTGTGTTTACTGCTGTTAACAATATAATAATAATCATGATAACTGGTCCGATACACCATAATACCGAGAACAATATGGATTTTCGTACGTGTCGCCACTTTTATTGGCCGGCCCTTTTTGCCTTGGTGCAGCTGAAAATTTCACACGTGACGCCCCCGTCCCGCGACCCTCTACCCTGTACGGATAGAGGATATCAATTCCACATCTTCCATTTTGCGCGGGCCATTTTTAAATTCGAAAAATAAAAAGTGCACAGCCGAAGCGAGGAAAACTAAAAGTGCAATCGGTGATTTAGATTTCCCAGAGCGCCGAAAACGTCGCTAATGTTTTATATTATCCCGTCTTCCGGCCGAGTAATCCACATATAATATTTATAAGGACCGACTTCTTCTTAATTGATTCTGTGGTCATAACTAAGAGAAGGTGGCCGCAGAAGAGGGTAGTACTGGCGGTAGTGGAAAGAGTCGCCGACTAACCGAATGAATCAATAAAAATAAAGGTGCTTGTTCCATTGACCTCTTTGTAGGTAGCTTTCCAATATTATTAATCAAATAGAAATGAAGAATGCAATATTGCATATGCATGTATGCAGATCAATTGCAGAAAAGGCAGGCAGCTGCAGCGGCAACGGGCAGCGAACAGCGAACAGGCCCGTGTACAGGCAGGGTCGGCTGTACGTACACTCACTCACCAACGCTAATGATAATGCTAATGGTAATGGTAATGGTGCGATGGTGAAGGGAAATCCATGTAAAAATCTATCTTAGGTAGGTGAATAAAACACCTATCCTACAGACGACACCGAAGTATATAAAGGCCTGCCGTCTTTAAGAAGGCATTTGCTTGTAGTAGTGGCATGAATATCGCTTCATTCACGGTATGATTTATTTACACATATATGTGCACTTACCACGTTTAGTTTAATCGGAAAAGCCAAGTTTATTGTGTTGCAGTTTTTTCTCGTATACAGTGATGTGAAATAATTGTTTTCAACTTTTGTGTAATTCGGCTACAGTGCTAAATAAAACACAGTTCATCAGTACTCACTATATCCGACCTAATTTTAATGCTCGTATCACCCTCAACACGCACCCAACGCCCCTAAAACTGCATGGCCCCGCGCGCACATTTTTATTGCAATTTTAACCTTAGCTTTTTATGATTTCATTTCCGCGTTCACCAATCGATAACACCCCGCAGCGAATGCAAACCTTTATCCAAAAATACTACCACTTTTCCACTGGATTATTTCATTCGGCTACATGCCCTAGGGCCCGTAATTCCATCATAAACAAGGCAAAAAGCGCGCGCCTCTAATATTTTTAACATTTACATCAAACACGTAACAATCATCCATCCGCGAGTATAGATTGCACACGCAGACAAAGAATGATTTTGAAACCTTGACGTTTTCGTCACGAATTTATCTCGTACGACCGATCTTTACGTATTACCTTGGATGGAACCAAAAGTGCGCATTAACCGTTCTTCGTTCCGCGTTCCTCATTCCGCAATCATGAATGTACCCTATTTTTTTTTGTAGACATCATGCACAGACTACTGGTGTTAACGTTATTTCTATGCGGGTCCGATGCGGGCTTAGTTAAGGTGCCGAAAATATATAACGCTCTGATTACCTCCGACGAGAACTTATCACCCAGCCAAGCGTACCCCATCTTGGAACCGGTCCTCAGGACCACTGCCCTCGGAGTCGCCTTCCCCCCAATCGTGGTGCATCCGCAATTCCATAATCCGCCACTCGCACTAGAACCGGAAGAGAACGCCAACAAAAATGTTAATAAGGTAACACTACAAAAAATGTCCTTTGCATTACTTTTACTTCGGGAATGCGCTCATAATTGCATTAATTGTGTAGGTGGAATCAACGGAGCCATCCGAGGAAGTAGTCGGCGACAAGAAAATTCAGCGCGCGCCGCCACAATTAACCTACCACGATTCATTATACCCTCTGGCGTACGATCCTTACGTACCTTATGGGTATCACCACGACATCCTTTACCCCGCATTGCCCTTCTATCAGCATCCGGTTTTTGTTGATTTGGGACATTACGAAAATAATAGAAAAGCTGACAAGGATGCACCGGCTCCACCCAAACCTGCCATTAATTTTAAAAAGAACCCCGAGATTCCAGACGTTCTTCCACCGCTGCCAATAAAGGACGAAAGAAAAAGAAAATCGTGATTGTCCACATTTATCTCCCTATTATTTCTATAATGAATCAATTATTTATTTTATAAATAAAACCCTGTGTTAAAACCCTTACATCAATGTTCCAATATGTTTACGTAATAAAATAAGTTATTTATACAATGTCTATTAAACCCGCAACAACCAACCCCAAATGCATTCGGTTTTCCAAAGATTAATTTACGAAGGCGCAATTTGTAACTTGACGCTGTCATATCATTTCTTATTAAATCTATTTTGGTTGATCAATTTTATTTAGATACCTCACTCCACACGTTCCTGGAAAATGGATAACTCTAATTAAATAAATCACCTGCGACGTGAATATTTATTATTACTTCCATTTTATTAAAATAAATTATAAATTTCCCAATATTAGTTTCGCCAACGGTTTTCCCTCTTGATTCGGAATATCCTTCTTGTTGTAATAACCAAAGATGTGTACGAAGAAGTTGAAACCTTTTCCATAAACAGTATTAACGTCGATTTCAACGAAGTTGTACCCAACTCCCCCGGATTTGTAATTGGGATAAGCCTTATTTTCCGGGCGTTGATCTAATACTTTCACGCACGTTACGTACACTGGCCCATCCATGCTGAACTAGAAAGAAATTGTCATCGACGTTATTATTCACGTATTAAACAAATTCATCGCAGAAATGTAATTAACATAAACTCACCCTAATTACTGCGCTGACGTGGCTCTTCCCGTCGTTGTTCAAAATTATATTTTCACCGTGCAGTTCTTTCTGATCGCGCGAACATCGGCCAATAAATAAATTATGTGGCTTGTCCACAACATGAACATCAACTGCAAATATATGGATCAATAAATATTCCGCCAGATTATTTTTTGACGTAATCTAATGGACAACTGCAGATTACATCTTCATGCAGTTTTTGAATTATAATCAATTATATTTCTTTTAAAAATTCGCTCAATCTCCACGTAATAAATGACATTTTGGGATTACATGTTCTTATTACTTGGGAAGATAGTGGAATTTAACGTTCGCCCGTATCAGGATGTACCGATTATACATTCACGTAAGGGTGGATATTTAGTCCAATGCGATAAAATCTAAGGAAAATTTAAAATAATTCATATTTTGAGGCATGATGTAGGTATATGTAGCTCTTACTTAAACTAACCACTCCGTGTTAGGTAAATTAATAGGCGGTAGTAATTTTGATATTTTCCACTGGAATCGTTTGCGGGCGTAAGTGGCTGTTTTGCTTCCCCGCGACCTTTAAAAGGTTAATTGTTTATTGATATTTAAAACTTTAGTTATATAGAGCGGGCAATTTATATTTTCTTTTGTTACAAAAGTCACAAAGAATGTGTTACGTATTCTTATAATTATAAGATACAAATTATGGATGATACATTCTACTATTTTCTTTTTTCGAGAGAATAAAAATGGCGAAACAAAAATTAGCCATCCTCGTTTGTTTTCGAGTAATAGACAAACGTTCTATTTTTCAACTTTTCAATAGATATATTCAAGTTTGTCCTCACTGTTCCACTTTTTAAACTGCGCTGATCGATACTCCCTCCGAAGACAACATTCGTTATACCCAAAATCAAATCCATAATTATTTTTAGCAAACCACAAAAGTATCAATAGAAGATAATTCAAAATTATAAAGTTAAAATCGAAACTAATATTGATTTAGTATTTACGGAAAATTCCATTACATAAAAAATATGTTTAAAGGTGACAAATAAATAACAACTTATATTACATAGATATTCAAAAATATTCTTTAACAATCAAGTCATTTAATTCGATTAGGTGAGTTTCAGTTTTTTCTTAATATTTTAAAAATTTTTGATAGTTATACTAAAAAATGTATGTGATTGCAAATTTCGTTATCGCGTTTACTTATTCTGTTTAAAGGGTTGTTCAAGTTGTAATTAGTTTTGGTGTTACAAACATGTAATAGTGGTGGATTTCTTACGACATAATTTGGGATATGAAAACTAAATTGTTCCAATAAATGTGGTGTATCTATCATGCCATTGAATAATTTGAATGCAAAACAGCTGTCAAAATATTTTCTTCTATCTTCCAAGGATGCCTTACATATTCATAATTGTCTCGAATAAGTAAAATATTGCAGCGATAGCAATGCATCTGAATGAACTTTTTTGAACATTTTCCAATCTGTATTATATAAAGGTGACCACACTGTCATACAGTATTCTAGAACTGACCGTATCAAAGACACATATAGTATTATCATGGGTAGAGAGTCTGTAAATTTCAAGGTATCTCTATTTATAAATCCTAATCATTTATTAGATTTCGATATAATATTTTCTAAATGTTCTTGAAAAGTGAGGCGTTCATCTATTAGTATACCTAGATCCTTTGCCTTTTTGGCGTAATTTAAGGTTTTATTGGGAATCAAGTAACTGTAAGTCTCCAGGGCCGATCCTACCGGGGGGCTAGAGCGTGCATGGAACGCGGGCGGCGGTTAAGGAGGGGGCAGCGAAACCGGCGAAGCCCGCGGACCACCAATAGAGGGTCCGCGGCGGCCGAAATCTGCAAAATTTGGTCCGAGTGCCCCGAAATAGCGGCCGGTCGCTTGGACCCCTGCCTAAAGTGTATCCGATTTATAGCCGGGTAATTATTTTGCCAAAGAAGTGTCGCACCTTCATTTGAAGTTCATACAAAAAAAAATCCGCGGATGTTCAATATGAGTCATGCGATGAAAGTGTTTTGGATCCTAGGAAAAAATTTAGAATTCACTTTAATTTTGAAATTTTGAACATCGCTGTTAATTTGATATACGAACGTTTTGAACTCTTAGAAAATTGCTGCTCCAAAGTTTAAATGTTTGCTAGTATTTCATTCTGCAGAGTCCGAGTATCTAAGAAAATATTGTATGGAGAATCGCGAAAAGTATTGTTTTAGAATTTAGATCAACACTAAGTAGCGTTCGAATAGTCGATGTTCTTGCCACTGAACTGAAGATTTGATCATAATCTACTCCTCTTTTTTACGAACGACCTTTGATCACCAATTTGGCCTTGAATTTGCCGATCAATCCATCGGCGTTTGTTTTTTATTTTGTGGCCGAGGTAGCAGAGATGGCAATACAGATAGGTGCAGTCTCTGCAACCGACCCTACCCATCTATCAGAAGGCTTCGTCTTTTCAACTTTTTTGCTTCCAGGGGATATAATAACCCCTTTTTTCCACCAAATTTTCTTCGAAGATGACGTCCTTGGATCGGTAAAGCTAGTTGTCCTCTTCACTGTAGATCCTCTATCCGTCGTCGTTATCATGGGAGATGAGGATTCCTTTAATGGCCTTCGGATCTATGTTCGTCCTTTGCTTCTTCGATATGAATATACATGAATTCAGCAATCTGAACCAATATTTCAAACCTGGTTTCTTACCATACCACAACTCGAAAGGTGATGTTCCTGGGACGTAGGAACCAACTTGTTAAGTATGTAGGTACATGTTCGTTTCATCTCAGCACAAAGTGCCTGAAGAATGGTTCCATGCGCGTGCATCATTGTTCTAGCAGATTCCACCACCATACGATTTTCCCTCTCACTAAACCCGTTTTGTTCAGAATTGTAGGACATTACAACACGTTGAACAATACCTTTCTTGTGAAGATTGGTTCTGATCTGTTTGTTGTCGAACTCCCTGCCATTATCACTCAACAGCTCCCGACTGTTTCTGCCTTAGCTGGGAACTGGCTTAGTTTTTCAGCAACTTCGGAGTTTTGTCGCAGAAAATAAACTGTCTTGAATTTTGTGCAATCGTCAAAAATATCGATATCTATACCTCAATTCTTGAAATAGCCCGCAGACATCCGTGTGAATTCGGTTCTGTTTTTCTAGACCTCGTGCCGAACTGTAGACGATGAGCTTTATCATAAATGCAAGCTTCGCACAGTTCACTATGTATTTCTACGTTCATGTCAAGCTCCCTGCACAGTAGTGATTTCACATGTTCTGATGTCCGAATCGTTCATAACACAACTTTAGCAGGTTTCCCTTAATCACTTCATTGACCTCATTTGGTAGGGTTTAAAATTCTCACGGCCATCTTGAACAGTCCTCCATGATGAGCTCCTACCCTTTGTTAACTAGGAAGTTGTAGACTTCAGCTGAAGAGATGAACTCGCTCTACGGGTACTTATTCTGGACTGCAAGCACGGAGAACAGATTCCTCTTGATTCGAGGCACACACCAAACTTCAGACAACGTAATTTTGTACAATTTTTGCCCCAACTTTTTCGCATATTCCGATGGCTTTGATTTTCTCACCATTTGCTGTGGTCATTGTGTGTTCAGTTGAAAAATACTCAAACGTTCTAAAGCAAATCTCATCATTTAAAATATGGCTTGTCGTGCCATTGTCAACCATTATCCATGCATCTCGCCGACTCAGTATGTGTTTCAGTTGAGTTAACAGTGACGAGTATCGTATTTATGTCGGACTCCATAGGACGACCATCTGCAATTCATTTCCTGCACACTTTAACGATGTGATTGGGCTTCCTGCAGTAGTTGCATATCAGTTTTTTTGTCGTTTTCTTCGCATCGACTGAACTTCATTGTTGTGATAACTTTGATTGCTGATAAGAGCTTCCTTCTTGGTGGATCCAGCTCCCTTGGTCCGAAATTGTATATAATAAAAAATAATGTTACATTTCCCTGTAATTGGATATATGTTTGTTGGGAAATAAATGGTTATTATTATTATTACAGAGGATTTTTTAAATTTTTCGAATTAAAAAATAAAAGCCCCTCGCCCCAAGAAATGTTTTACTGCACTTGAGGGGGCGGCCAACTCATCATTTGCACGCGGGCGGCCAAGGGTCCAGGATCGGCACTGTAAGTCTCATTGCCCTTTTTTCTGGAAAATCTAATAGTTTGACATTTGGAAGTTTAATTGTAGCCTATTTTTACAGCACCACTCATCAAAATTAGACAGATCATATTGAAGTTGCATGTAGTCTGCTTCTGAATTTATTTCATTAAAATTCTTTAGATCATCCCCAAAGAGTAGGAAGCGGGAATATATAAACATCATTTATATATATAAGGAAAATAGTATTGCGCCAAAGGGCGATCCTTGAGAGGTGACAGTTATTTCTCTAAAATATTTTCCGTCTATCTTTACTTCAAGACTGCGTTCACACAGATATGAACGCAGCCACGACTTAAATGGATCAACAATCCCTGTTAACGATAAAATCTTTATCAGATGGTATATGTTCACTTTATCGAAGGATTTGCTGATTTCGATGTAAATAGAATCAACAACTTTCCCGGAAGCCATGGTAGACAAAACAAACTGAGTAAACTCCACTAGATTTGTTGAAGTCGTTCTTCACCTATAAAATCAATGTTATTCCGATAAAATAAGATCATACAGTTGGTACGTCACTGTACTTTCAAATAATTTTGATATAGCGGATAGTGTGCATATTCCACGATATTTTTTTACATTTGTCTTTGAACCACTTTTATGGATCGGTACTATATCTGATTTCTTCCAGACCGTTTATTTAAGATTTATTGAAAATTATATGTAGAGGATATACTATTGAGTCAGAGCATTGCATAATGAATTTATTTGGGACATCATCTGGTCCGCTACTCAAAGATGTATCAAGTAAACTAATGTTACTTAGAATTTCCTCTACTGTGAACTGCATAGAAGATAAATGGTGTGATTCTTCTATGGTATATTCGTGGTTATTTATGATTTCATTGCTAAAAACAATGAGTATTTGCTCTAGATCATTAGCTTGTTCTTTATCTTTAAAAATTACATTTTTTTTACTTTCTCCGTTACGAAGTACGAGAAAGTATTGTGATCGTGATTTTTTTTTCAAAAATTTCTTTTACGGAAATATCCGTTTTGGGGTCCCTAGAGGCAATTTCAACAATTTCTGGAATAAAAAAATTGTGTCTGTGTGTGTGTGTCTAGCTGTGTGCGCTGTATCTCAAAAACTAACAGAGCAATTGATATGAAACTTTTAACATACGTCTTATTTGATAATCCGAAGAACTGAAAAGCTTTTGGTAAAATTTCGTACACCGGAAGTGGGTGTTTACCTCAACTGTTTTTTTGTTTTTTGCCAATATTTTCTTAAATATGAAAAATATCACAAAAACATTTAAACAAACATTAAAGACAACAAAGAAATAAACATCTTTTGCTTGAAAATATTTTTCATAAAATCATTGCTTTTTGAGAAAAAAATGTATTTTTATTTTTTTTATTTTTGGTTTATAATTATGAAACGATAATAGTTACAGCAAATTTATGTGAATAATAATTGTAGAGAATGCCAAAATGAACAACTTCTAAAGAATAAGTTTTTTTCGAAATCTCGTTAGTTTTTGAGTAAATCGAGTTTTTGAATTTGAAGTATAATTTTTCCATGTTTCATAATTTTGACGTTTTGAACGTCAGTTTCATCCGAGTTTACGCAACGCTCGATGTACATTTAAAATATGATTTCAATTGAAAATAAACCATGAAAACGTAAATATAAATGGCAATGATACCATCAAGTCGGAGAAAGTAACATGATGGCCACATCACCATTTTTTATTTTCATTAACATACTTCCAAAAATATTTATTGTCATTTACAATTTTATTTTCAATATTTTGAATATGCTCTTTTTTATTCAGTCGCTTCTTTGCACAATTTTAGATGATTGGAAAAGGTTTCGTAATCGTCAATCTTTTTTTTGTAAAATTATTTCTTTTGCACTTTTATTTACCCACCTAGGAAAATTGTCATGGTGTGTAATTTTCTGTGGGACAAACCGGTAAATTATATCATAAATAACAGAATATAAATGGTTTACGCAAGAAATAATATCCTCAAACCTATTCAATATTTGCCAGTTGTAATCAATGCTTTATTAATGATGAAAATCAAAGTATGAATTTGCATCTGTGGGTATATTAGAACTTTCATTAATTGTTAAACTAATTAATAGCAGTGGGTGATGTTTATCAATTACACTTTTATTCATCACATCTTGAAACGTTTTAGACGTTTCATCCTAAATATTAAGTGTTTCACATAATAGGCACAGAATGGCATTAAAGAAATTTTGCGAGACGCTTGAATAGAAGAACAGATAATCGTCAAAAATTCGACATTTTGACTCAAAAAATTTGTAACCAGTTTAGTCTAAAGATCATGACCGTTTCTTGGATATTATAATCCGAGACAAAATATAGGCGCCTGTGATATTGGCAAAAGTTTCTCTACCACAAACTGAAATTTCTGCGTCGTTTTACTCCAAGAAATTGAATATAATAAGATGAAACAGCACACAGTTTTTAATTCAAATCTGTATCTTTCAAACGAACAAGCAATAAATACTGAATATTTTATAATCGTTTTTGATCTATTGCATCTAAATACCCATAACTATATAACATGTTTTATGAGGACAATGATCGTCCTCACATCAGCATTATTGCAATGGCGAAAATCAACGAATTGAAGTACGAGTTTCCAAGCTCTAACAATTTCTTAGATAGAGAGCGATATTTATGAGATCTGCTTAGCTCGCCTTGTGTGCGACCTTCACCTTCCGCGGTGAAATCAAAGCCTAGAAAAATCTAGAAAAAACAGTATTGAACGTTGAGGAGATTATGCTGAACAACAGAAATTATTTTGGAAACATCCAATTATTATCCTGCACTAGAGATGGGTAATTTGCAAACGTTTCGAAGTGGGGACTTTCATTTACTCTTCACTATGTTTCCAGGATAAATTGCAAAATTCTCGAAGTGAGGACCTTTGTTTTTGCTCAGCACTTTTTCCAGGCATACTTTTTCATTTTCACTTCAATAATCGACAATCGACTCTTTTCATTCGACTCTTCACGATGAGTCAACTCACGACAGAGAGTAATTTCGCCCATATCTATCCTGCACTCAAATACAGTTAAAAGACGTGTTTTATAATACATACAAACGTAAATAATAACAAACCAAATTATTAATTAAATTAAGGTGAAAACCAAACGAAATCTCCTTACTCGCCACGTCAAGATTCTACCCACTACTAGGCTACACCTTCCTATATACATAAATGCATG
The DNA here is from genome assembly GCA_910593695.2 of Ocypus olens. Taxonomy (NCBI): domain Eukaryota; kingdom Metazoa; phylum Arthropoda; class Insecta; order Coleoptera; family Staphylinidae; genus Ocypus; species Ocypus olens. Next base: position 19,212,760 of record OU343057.1, read on the forward strand.
TAAAACGGCATGGCGCAATCTAAGAATTAGGAGAATGAAATAATTTAAAGAATATATGTTGAATTTGACATCTAAGAAATGCCTAACGCCCTACTTCATTAACCTTTTCCTTTAGATCGCCCTGTGATCAAAGTTCGACGACAGGTGTGAAAATAATGACTTCCTGCCAAAATATAAATTGCTAGAGAAGACAACGCAACCTAAAAATGCAAATATTTAAATGGTATGGTAGACGTTCTTCTGCTGCCGCCAATAAGGGAAGTAAGAAAAGGAAAACCGTGATGGTACACATTAATCTCCTTATTATTTCTATAATGGAATCAATTATTTCATTTATGAATAACTTATTTATACTATATTTATTGTGCAAATATTTGAGTAACTATACTGGAGCTCAAAAGTAATGCAACACTCCTTACATGTGGTTTAATGCAGCAACACACGTAAGTTTTATTCGCCTCAGAAAGAAAAAAAAGCGATAACGTTTTTACTGCTCTGTCTCAATTTTTTGTGTACGATTTTTTACGCTTATCCCAAAAATAAAGCAAATTTAATAATGTTACAACAATAATGCTACAACAACCCAATATTGAATTTTTGTCAGTATTTTTTGTTCAACCTGCACCAAATCGTAATTGTTTGTTCTGACACGATAACAGAACATAAATTTAATACAAAAACATTTAAAACATGTTTCTTTCTGGGTGTTGCATTACTTTTGAGCTCCAGTATATTTTAGACATTAATGCCCACTTGCACCGCAGAACTTAATCATGATTAAATTTTAATCATGATTAACTTTAATCAGAGTATTTCTGTTGCACCGTCGGCTGATTAAGCATCTATCGACCACGGAGTATTATTATAGAGAGCACACGTTTTTCTAGGGATTTTCAGTTCTTTTTTGGTTATTTTACGTCGTTCTATCGAGAACAGAGATAACAAATGCGCGGTAAATATGAATACTAAATGCTAACTAACATACTATTATTATTATTTCTTATTATTGGACGAGGTAAACAAACCAAAATTAATAAAATCATTAACCTCCAAGCCATCGATTTCATCAATCTGCTCAACTATTCCCAAATCCATCGTTTTTAATAACAAAGACAAAACGAAGGTTATTAATTTCAAAATCATCTGCCAAATGTAACTAACTTCACGACTATATTCGTCGTGAAGTTATTCGTTTTTGAGTTAATCGGCCAAAATCGGCCAAACATTTGATGTTTCTTGGGGACTTTAATCATGATTAAGTTGCGGTGCATGCCAATTCTCCACTAACCATTGATTAACTTTTTAATCATGATTAAGTAGCTGCGGTGCAAGTGGGCATAAAGATATTAAGTACGTATTTGATATCAAATTGCGCTCTAAATTTTTCTTTTTCCATTGATTCCATCATTAAGAAAAATAATCTGCAATAAAAATTTTACTGCGAAATAAAAAGACAGTATTTAAATTTTTAGACTAGTTTTGAAAGTAAAATTCTATGTTTTTTCTTGGCTAGAAAACTTTCTATATATGTTACTGTTCTTCTATTACAATCACTTGATGCAAAACAAAATTCCCTTAATTTTAAACTAATTAATTTCATTCATTATTTTACCAACGCGGATGTATAGATTTCATTGTTATTTTTGTAAATACTTTCGGTAAGCAGAAATCGAATTAAAAAACAGGATTTTCAATGTTATTTCCTTATGACCTGCCTTGAAAGTTGACACACCATATATCAAAAAAAATACATTTGTTTTCAAACCTGGCCTTTGTTTCAAACAATATATAAAAAAGTAATATGGAATAAAACACTTTTTACTTGGAATACCACTATATTTATAATTTAAGACTATATACTGGTATAACAAAGTTCAAAATGTTTTACTTCAAATTACAATCAGGATGTACCTCGCCTCCAACATAATAAGAAGTAGTTTTCATTGCAAATGAGGTAATATTCTACACAACTAAAAATAAATTACCTAATTTCGGGTGTTGCTGGAACTACTGGCACAAACGATATTCCAACCAAATATCAAATTAAATTATAATATTAAAAACTATTGCAATATATATAAAGTACATACAAAAATTAATTTAACGATAATTTAAAAAATCCCCATTAAGTTGTAATCAAAACCAATTGAAACAATATTTTTTCTTCTTTATTATTAAAAATCATACTTGGAAGCAGTTGGGGCTCGTGTCCTACCACCCTTCCAGCGCAATGCGAGGACGTGTCGTCAATGACGCTGAAGAATTAAAACTAGGGGATATATTTCAATTGTCTAGTACCCGTACAAATTAAATTGAAAGCAAAATGTTAAATATTTACTTACTGTAATTACCCCTGTAAGTATCATCATCCACTTGATTCCTTCTGTTATCATAATCGGGACGTAATCCAGTAACATTTTTCGTGGTCACCAGGGTGTTGAAGAATCGATTACTTTTAAAATTAACATTAGGCAGGCAATCGGAGGCGGCGCAAAAAAGAAATATTACGCAGATGTAGTTTCTCATATCTATTTCAGGATATTAGATGCAACTAACTGAGGATTGTACGCATTCGATGTTACAATCTGTATGACTTTTAACCTCGAGGAATAGTAAAATAATGTTCTGAAAGAAATTACATAATGCCGCTTTATTCATTCGGGCATTAAGTAAACACGAGAGTAACGTTTATCTCAATTAAACAAAAATAGGAAAATATATCGTTTATTAGATATTAACAGGGTATCGACCTCAAATATAGCTGGAATTTACGCTGGCAAATGAATGATATCAATTGCTCCAATTTCGAAAGGTTCAGGTGTAGAACTTTGCAAGTTGGGTTAATATTGTGCGACGAACTCTCCAAACTATAAATATTGATTGCGGAGTCTAACATAGGTATTAGGAGTGAATTAGACGGTTGATAAAAGGAATTACATTTTTATTATAAGGTTTTATTTAAGATTAATTTAAGCAGATTCTACGGAGACTGAGTCGTCGTCGGAGGCTACGCTTTGGGGTTGTTCAGCTGGTTTCCCTTCAGCGATAGGGGTTTGAGCCACAATTGGAGCGTGTCCAATGAATGGACCATGAGCGATAACTGGGGTAGCCAAAATTGGGTAAGACGGAGCTGAGATTACAGATTGGGTGTAGATGGGAGCAGCGGCGTATCCAAGATGAACTGGATGGGCGGTGTAGGAGACGGCAACTGGTTCAGAAATGCGTTGAACCACAGGACTGACGGCAGCGTAAGCATGACCCTCCACAGTGCTGTAAGCGAAGTTTCCTCCAAGGCGATTGGACTTGATGATTGCACTATCATGGGCTGGAGCTCTCACAAACGTGGTGGCTGGGATAACACCACCATGGGCGAAGCCAAGCGCCAAGAAAAAGCAAACAACGGCGACCTACAAAACCCGAATGTTAAATAAAGTCACAGCACTTAAACACAATCCATACCTTCATGTTGAACTGATCAAAATCGATTGAGCAATATACTCCCGATGATCCGGGTATTTCTTTATATACCGAAACAAACGAGAAGTTGTCCCCTCTACCAAAATCCACACCTATATCCCGAGCGGCACTTGAAAATCCATAAAATATTTCCTTATTATAGTGGTCCCATTTATTAGTCATGAACCCGTGGGCCGGTTAAACAACCTTTTAATCCGATAGACAAAAAGTAGTGCGGATCTAATGAATTCATTTCGCAATTCGGTCCAAATTAGCATCTTCGTTTAATTAATGATCGAGCATGTAAAGCTTCAGAATGGAACAACGCTCCTGTTTTATTAATGGAATTAGATCGCGCAATTACGCACATGTAGTACTACTTGTGCCCGCCCTTTAAAAACAATGTTCCTGTTATTGTCTCCTATTTCAATGTCAACTCAACAAGCTTTGAGTTAAGAACGAGCGCCAAGGACGTATTTATGGCGACGTTTAAAAAACTCACCCATGATTTATACCCATATAGGAAATAAACTGTTGCGATTCTGCGACGATTTATTTCTAGATGCGACAGGGTGTCACCCACCCCCACCCTCCAGCAGGGGCCCAGGAAATTTCATCGAACTTTTCGGATCCACTTATCATTAGTAATTCATAATGCTAATACAGTTTTAATACATCCGCTCGCCCAAATAATCGATCGAAAAGAAAGAAAAGTAATTCACGTATTAAATAAAATGGTATAAACTTATCCCATAACCTATATTAAATAATCATCAAAAATTGATAAATTGTAGCTTTATGTGTTAACTTTTTATCCCACTTCCTTTTCTCCGACTCGCAACTTTTTCGATAAATTCCCTTCGATTATTTCCCTCAGAACTTTGAATAATTACTCTTCGCAAAGTAGAAAGCATCGAATAATTAAATGAATATATTTCCGTTACAAATTGCCTCTAATGTAATTCCGTTGTCTTTTAAGGATGATTCGATTTCGCGCCTGAAAATTTGAAAACGCGCTAATTTTAGATAAAATAATCAATTATGTATAAATGCCCCAGCGGGATATCCACTTCTTCCCTGTGGAATCGCGCTTGTTTTAACACTGGGAACACTTGGCCTGAGCAAAATCCATTAAATGTTTTGCAAATACCATAACGTACCAATTTTGAGAACAGAAGTGCATCTCACACTGAATATGTAAGGAAAATGTGGAAGTCACCAATTGTAAAAATGCACGGTAATGTGAAGCCCCGGGTTCGAGATATATGAATTTAATGGAATATGCAGGAACGGGAGCAGAGCGGTGCATATAGAGTGTACTTTTACGACACTCTTGGTTAACTTAACAAAGTTTATCGCGCGGTTAATATGGGCGCCGACGCCCTAATTATCAGGTTTCCTCGTCGGGGCTGTTTTGATGCGCAAACAAATTTTTAGATGTATTATCCAATAATCTCCCGTTACAACCCGCATAAATCAGCCGTGTACGTCGATATTACAATGATACGTGTGTATAATTTTAAATTTTAGGGTTTTCCGCTCCGAGAAAAACGTAGAAATGGTCAAGAGCGATCGTTGATCCGTTTCGGCCTTCGATAAACGTGAAAAATATTTAAATGCAGAAGAAAGGAATATAATATCATTCGTTATTGGAGCATATAGAGTCCTGCGGATGACAGAGCATTTACTTTATTATGAATGTAGGGAAAGTAAAACAAAGGGAGTCTATAATTGACTCGAATTACATTTTAATCCGCCCGGAAGACAGACGTTTACACTTTCTTTTTAGAACAGCCGGCGCTTTTGTTATTTTCTTATTATTCTTTTGGTAACCAGTTGTCCTACGTGTCTGACCACGGTAAATGGCAAGGTCGTCACGGGTGTGGTTACAAAAAAAATATGCCCAATTCGACGAAATATAAAACACATTCCGGTGTTTACAGCGGGTGCAATTAAGAATTATAAAACAGCATCGACCACCACTTAAAGCCAATTTTATTTTGTAATTCGCACTAAACTCCCGCTCGATCGGCTTAAAAATTGGTTTTGAAACAACTGTTACCGACATCTACACGGGACAGGCTGAACTGAACACAATCAATACTAATGTGCACGCTACGTCGGTATTACAGAATGCTGTACAAAAATACAAAATTTATCAAATCTACAACTGGAGTTTTTACTAATTGTGAAACCATTATTTCATTTATCGAGAGTTTTTGATGCAAGTAAAATGAACTATGAAGTAAACCCGTCCATGTGCACAACAAATGTTTCTAACAGATGTAGCAACGAACTTTAATTCAAATTCAAAAAGAGGGCAATATTCTAGGTACAATTTGAAGAGTATTTCAAGAGATATATTGGTAATCCGAATTCAACATTCAAGCGGTTTACAACCTTTATTAGCCCTCAATTCACAAAATGTACTTATTGTCTAACCATTCACTTGCTCTCATTTCATTTGTCGCTCTCTTATATTTTTCTTATTTATTTATTTATTTGTTACAAAAACCCAACAGACATTATATCCAATTAAAGGGTCTACAAATATATAAAATGTAATGTATAATTTAAAACTAAACATATTATTACTAATAACAATAACAATGATGATGATGATTATGTTATTATAAAACTAACAAAAACTTATTCCCAAACCGTCCTCCAATTGCGAGTTCCATACCCACAGATCCTCATTCATTTTATTTTTTCTTCTCCTGAATTATTTACCTAAATCTTTGGCATTTATTCCTCACCTCATCAAATTAAACAACTTTCAATTCAGTCTTTTCTTGTTTCCTTATATGTATTCTAAGAAGCGTTTATATGTCCCCATTTAACCACTATCGTATGTTTACTCTATCACCACTTTTAACCCCATTTGTTTTAAAACTGTCTGCATCAGCTCCTCCTCTTTGTCATTATCTTCTTGTACTCCCATTTGCATTACGTTGGTCTCCTTATTATAATTTCTGATTTGAGTCTGAGAAGTTACCCCAAGATTGCCGGCATTCCAGGAAATTCAGATAGATATATATGTAAACAAATTAGAAACACCTTTACTTGTTGCAGAAAGCATTAGATAAATACAAGAAAACGAAATGTAGCCTGAATATATGAATATTCAACCTGTTCGTTAATCTGCAAGCAAAAAATTAAGTCTTACTAAGACTATACACAAATAACTTGAAACAACTACTTCCCTGGCTAGTGCCACGCCGGATATTGAATGATACAAAAGAAATTTATTATCTAGTAGTACTAGTAATAACATGCAAATTTCTTTTGTATCATTCAATATCCGGCGTGGCACTAGCCAGGGAAGTAGTTGTTTCAATAAGTTATTTGTTTATAGTCTTAGTAAGACTTAATTTTTTGCTTGCAGGTTAACGAACAGGTTGAATATTCATATATTCAGGCTACATTTCGTTTTCTTGTATTTAGATATATATGTTTTTAAGCTTAACGCACGCACTAGATGAGATTTTGATTCAAAATGTAACATTTTAAGTCTACAATACAGCTGTGTTCTATTTCAATACAAGTACTGTAATAGCTTTGAGACAATTTATGTTTCAAAATTGAGACCATTAAATTGTCAAACATGAAATACGCCAAACAATCATAAAGGACATATAAATAACTTTTAATTCATTTGCATGAAGAAGAAAATAGAAGCTCTGCAGACTTCGTAGATCACGAAAATGTTAAGTCTGGAAAGGAGTGTGTGAGTAGCTGTAGGGAAAAATGGACAAAGTATGAGAGAAGAATAAGGAATCCAGGGGTGCAAAAATTGGTAAAACAGCGCAGCCAAAAGTGATGGGTCCCAGTCAGAGAGGAGAATGCAGGAGATCGACAGACAGGAAGGAAAAGTGGGAAAATCTTAACAAAAGTAGATATAAACCCAATTATAGTAGAAAGCGGAAAGGGCGGACAAACCAATCTACCTACTGGAAAGAATACGGTGGGAAGAGAAAACACTGTTGGCAAGATATCCGTGTGGCAGTGAAGAAAGAAGGAGCAGATACTGGATGCCAGAAGAGAGAATATATGCAAAAGAAGAAGACGGATGGGAGCAGTGGTTGCATATGGAACAAGGTTTTTGGGCAGGGTGAGTGGATGAACTTATTGAAGGAAGAAAAAGAGGCAGTAAAAGTGATGAAGAAAATTGAAGTCAAGAAAGCCGAAAGGTGCATGTGACAAAAAATAAGGAAAGTGTAAATATAGAAGAGAATTGTAAATAGATTATATGGCAATAAAGGATTAATAATATAATTCATTTAAAACAAGCAAACGGTTCATATTGATGGGCATAATCGAATGATTACTATTCGAATTAATCTGAAAATAGAATGATCATTTGAATGATTATTTGAGTGATCATTCGAATGATCTGAACATTGACTATTTATCTGAGTGATCTTTCGAATAACAGTTCGAGTAATAATTCGAAAGAACGTGAATCGAATATTTTTATTTTTAGAATGATATAGAAATTATTTGAATGATCACTTGATTTATCGTGACTCAAACATTTGTGATTATGTTTCGAATGATCATTTGAATGAATAATCGAGTACCAATCACTTGAATAAATTATTTAAATTATCAAATTAAATTCTCAAGATAATTGATTATTTTGACAATCGAATGAATCATTTATCCTCATTCGAATGATCTCATCGCTAATTTTAAGGCCCAATGTAAAGCGAGAACTGTCAAATTCATGCTAAAATTCACTGGGCCCTAATATCAAACAATAACTCTTAATTTAGAGGGTGCTCTGGAAATGTGCAATTGTTATTCACATTAATAGTTATACTAACAGCAGGTAAGTAATAATTAGTTACTTTAGAAAAGCTTAGACAAACCCTCAGTGACATCAAAAGAATTCCATTGCCCAAGACACCACCATGGCTTCTGAATGTATCGTACTAGATAGTCTAAATTCCTATTGAAAAATGTTGGATTTGGCAAAATTAGTATTTTGTTTTATTACACAACAATGTGGAGCTTGGGGCGCAGGGGCCCCTAAACACTGCGGCCTCTTGGTCTATTGTATATTCCCCATGATTGATAACAAGCAAATAGCTTGAGTCCTCCACTTGTCTTTTTTAGTATGTTCGTCGCTGGCCCTTCAATAAATCGTCCAATTTACTTCGATACCACATCCATTATTAACTGCATGAAATGACCAACACCATGGAAAATTTTTAGAAAGTGTACACAGATATCACTTCAGTTACATTTTCCTAACCCACGGAATCAAGCAAAGGTTTGAGGTTTTTTCTGCATATCGTAACCTCGTCACCCTCCCTTCATCCGAATCTGAGGTTTTTAGTTATCCTTATGGTTATATTTAAACAGGACCTCAAATAGGTTATCCAAAATGTAAATTGTTTATTTCAGAGGTTTGAAATAGTATATTACATACCGAGCGAGGAAGTGCTCTATTACAGCCGTGCATTAAGGTAGCTACAAACGCAAGGCTGGAGTGAGTTCTCCCGAGGTATGTATACTATTTTACTCACAATCTACTATTAGTAACTCCAGATAAATTTCAAATAATATTAAATTCTATCATAATTCCATAAATTATTTCAAAGATATCTGAGACCGTTGCTAGGCAATATGACTATTTTGTTGAACCTCTGAAACGGTGCGCCTTGCTTATTTTTCTGAATTAACTAAACAATATAATCCACATTGTGGTCAATATATTCTATGTTGGGGGCAGTATTAAATATTAGGCATGATGTTAACATGAGTAATTATGCCAAATTGCAAGCATATTTGAAAAAGCAGAATGTGTGTTTCAATTTACCAAAATGACAGTGACACATGCTAGCCGGGAAAGTACTTTCCCAGCTAAGGCGAGGAATGAGTCTCTTCCCAACTATTTTGTAGGGTACAAATGCATAGATTACTAACCAATTATGAGTAAAATACCATACACCAATTGATACCTTGGATTTTATTATTATTTAGTTCTGTACACATAACATAACTTAAATCCAGTATCTTATTATTATTCAAATTATTGTTAAACCATCTGCAATATATTACCGGCTGTCCAAAATCGTTAGGATATACCCCTTGAATTACAGAAACTCGATACAGGTGTAAAATTTGATGAAGCGCCCGATTGCGCTGCCAACTTTCTTAATAATATCTTGGGGCTCAAGTTGATGCATTCACGCAGGTTCAGATAATACCGTAAGCCTGCTCATCGATTTCCCCTTGTAAATGCAGTTCTGCAAAGTGGATTGTAATTATACGTTTGTGACGTCCAAAATTTTCAGTTCGGCTTCTGGAAATGCTTCCATAAATTGTTAAAAACATGATTGAAGAGAATAACTCCATGGTCCGTCTGTGTTTCGAGTTATACTCCTAAAACAGGCCATGGGGATGTCTTGTTTTGCGATAGTCTAGAAGACGGTTCTTATTAATGCTATTGACAGCCAAACTGGCAAAACAACAGTGTGACAATTGAAATTAGAAACTTTGGAGTGCTGTCAACATAATATGCATGCGGACTTTTCCTGACACCCGGTACATCTGTTGTAATTTAAAAGTTCTATTCTATTTCCTTTGCATCGTTCTTGGAAACGGTTAATTGCTATGGAGGCAGAACCAAACATAAATTTGTATTCACACTTTTTTGGTGAGAATATACTGTCAATTAAACATTTTGCTACAAAATGAACAATATCAGCATTTAGATATTCTGGTTGTGATCAATTTTTCCTTCAATTTGTATTTTATTATTTTTTAGTCTTGATAATGAAAATATACATACTTAAGTTACACGAAGCTTATATTTATTACCTAAAATATATATGTAGAAGGAGTATCCAGGAAAAATAATATTTTTTTACAATCAAAAACACATAGTTTACAAAAAAGCCTTTATACAAAACTACCAGCTTTCAGAATATTGGCAATTAAAAAAGTAATCGTGTTGGAGTTACGAACCAGTAGTCCGGTATCAAATGAAGATGCGAGATCTCACATTATATCTATTCAGTTACGAAAATATTTGAAGGTACCAAGACTGTCTTGATTCAAGCCATTAAACACCCCAATCTTAATCAACTCTTCAACTTCCACAATTACTTCACAAGACATCAGTGCCCGAGTGGTTAGATGAAGGACTGTCATCCTAGTTAAAAGGGAGTTTGAACTAAAATGTAAACTTCACTGCTTTGATCATAAATATATAGTGAATTTTTCAATTTAGTTTGATTATAGATTAGCACATATCAGTCCCAACCATGCTTATAAAAAAGTGAGTGTATAACTATAGGCTGATACCAATATGCAAATTACAAATCTAAACTTATGTGGTAAGTAAAACACGTGTGTTGAGAATTTTCATAAATTTTTTAATGTCGGTTAACTGATGAAGCCACTGTGTGGCGAAACATATTTCGCAGTGCTTCGACATTAAAAAATTTGTGAAAATTCTCAACACACGTGTTTTACTTACTACATTTATTATGGAATTTCACCAAGTAACAGCCTCATCAACCGAATATTTAAATCTAAACTTAATTTGAATATAACTGCAGGCAGAATATAAGCATAACCTTATATTTTATATACTTCTATTTATAAGGTCTTAACATCTTACCCTGGTGTGAACGTTACACGTGTGTAAAAATAAATTGTTTAATACTCGCTTCACTTTAAAATAATTAGTGGTATTTTCATAATATTATATATCGATGGTGTAGCGCACAATTGTTGTAAGTGCAAAATGTACTATTTTGCACAAATCAAAAAAGTAAGTTGTCATTTGTGTGAAAATGAAAACAAAACATATTTTGATAATTTAATTTTTATTTTTGGTATGTTGTACTATAATGAATCAATTTCTATATCTATTTCTGTTACAAACTTAAAAGAAAATGTAAATATTTTAATAAATTTCACTAACAACACTTGTGCGCTACACCATCGATATATTGTGTGTTCATTGAATACTCCATCGATAAGGCAATACATTGGTCAGTTTTGATCAATATTAATATTTATTGACTAGTACTTTTCACAAGTTCAAATTTATCAAGCCTAATTACTTTGTTTGCATGTTTTTGTTGGAATTAACAAGAACGTGGATCTGTGGAAATTTTTTGTATTGTTTCTGTTCTTTTTGGCATCATATACTCTGCGGATAGAACAATAAAAACATTTCATTCATCTATGTATCCTTTGCCTGAGTTTACATTCTGGTACAAATATTGTTGGAGAACGGAATACAAAAAATTGTGAAGTTATGTACCTACCTTAAAAATGTATCATAAATGAACAGGACGTATTTGAAGATCTGTGAATATAATGGCGGAGTCAAAAAAAATCACCTATTGAGAGGATTGAGCAAGATAAGAGAGCGATGAGGAAAATAACTCGAAAGTTAAATTAGAACCAGAAAAGATATTCAGATCTAGCAAAAAGTCTGCTAAGCCAAGACATTGTTATATTTCATAGATCATTTCTCAGCATTGGAAATATTGCGAATTTCACGCTATTTAAAATCAAATAATATAAGTGTGAAGCTGATAACAGATAACCAATGGGAGTATTTAAAATTGTTAAATGAAGAATTACTTGGGTGTAAACAGTACAGTAATTCTAATCTATCAATCAAATAAATTACCTATTAGTAAGTCATGTAATATAAAAAACTACATATTTAATAATAATGTACATGGTCTGAAGCCCGTTTTAGACGACGTTTTTTTTTTACAAGAAAAGTCTACGCATGATCCGGGACTATTTTTTTGGACCATTATATATGATGAAAAATAAGGATTTCGCACTAGCAAATATGTTTTGGCCACATATTCTACTACAATTTTCTTGTACAAGAAAATAACATCGTCTAAAACGGGTTTTAGATTGAAGTTCAATTGTTTTATTTATGATATCATTGTATTCATTGAATAATGTGAAATTGAATTTTAATTTAAAGTATATACAGTATGTCAAGTACCAAAACAATTATTTACTGCTATTAAATTAAGGCATTAACAATATGGAACAATATCAAACATGTATTTCTTATAGTGGAGGTTTTGAGAACAGTGTGATATTTACAAAAACAATGTTTAATTTTAATTTTCAAGACATACTAAGAAATTGAGACCTCAACAGATAATATAATGTTATTGCTTTTATTAGTATCATGTTATTTGTTTAAAGACTGCAATAATGCCTCAAGCACTAGCACATGGATAATCCGTAACTAAAGTACATAATACATAAAAACAAGCATCTTTATTTAGAAAATCCTTAAGTACAAACAGCAACAATAGGGGAACAAAATGGTGGCATGCATTTCTAAATTAGAAGTTACTCTGTTCTAGTCTACTGGAATTATCAACTATTTAACACCTACAAATGTCATGTCATACTAATTCAATTCGTTATCAAAAATTAGCGCATGCCGGTAGGGAAACTAGAAAGTATATGCGGAATTAAAACCTGATAACAATTCCCTCCTTTCTTCAAGTTGAAAATGTGTAAATAATTCGCATCTTCGGCGCACATAACCTCAAAACACAATACGCTTGCATGCTCCGATTATTCATTACTTCGAATATGGTTTCGATTATTTATACATTTAAATTTGCGTTTTTTATTGTAAGTACATAATAGATGAGTTAGTAAGTAATTTATTTCAATACATTTAAAATAAATTACGGATTATTGATTCCAATTAATGAACATGGTTAATAGTATGTTGGTAACAATGATTAAAAGGCGTTGCGTTTGTTTTAAATAATTTTACCTCTGTTTATCAACCCGCAACAATTTTTCATTAAAAAGTAAGTAAATAATTTACCAAGGTCCTTAATTTCGTGGTGAATGGTAATATTAATCATGATCCTCTCACGATGCAATTTGTCAATTTGTCTATTTATTGTGTAGGAAGAATCACAACTCAAAGCTTCAAGATGGATCTATTTGACTTCTGCGTGATAATTGGTGTTACCCGTAAGTATCAGCTTTGCCCTATCTAATATGTACACATTAGAGAGTAATTAACTTTTCTCAAAATAGTTATTTTTGGCTTTAACTTACTTCTTTTCTTATGATCATTTAACACATACGATGTTGGTAGACCGCCGGGGATAATTTATGTAACAGTTCGCCCGTAGTTATAAAAAATTTGGCCACACCTGATCTATGTTATTGTGTAGATCGCGACAATTTTTCCGCCACACTGTAGCTTCTTCAGGTGACTAAAGATTGTTTCTAGTTCTACAAAAGCTTTTCTAGTTATTATATTATGTATACATTACGTTTAGAAATTTTTATTGAGTTTTATTTTTGATTTTATAAAAATAACCAGGCACTTTCAATCATTATCAGCCTTATCCAATAATTTATTGAAACATTAGGAAAGGTTGTAAATGCTTAAATTTACGTGTGGGACTTTCACTAATATTTCCTCAGCTGCTCAACTGTTAACCCATATAACTTTATACAACTCCCAGAGGCTTATATATTAAGTTGGACGTGCACCACTTGTTTGCTTGATACAGACAACCCTTGTGAGCTCATTTCTAGTGTAGTATTAATTATAACAGTAAACTTTATTCAAAGTGTGCACTTAAAAATATATAGTGCATTACTAAATGTGTATACAGGGTGTCCCCTTTTAAATTTCCACCCCAAATATTTCGAAACCTGAGCAACATGGCAAAAAATGTTTCAGATGAAAGTTGTAGGATTCGGAGGGGGCATATGCCGGTGACCTTGGGGTCAATTTTCAAGGTCAAACGAAGATCAACTTTGATATTTCAAATAGAACAACCTATTTTTTTATTGCGGGATCGTATTTTACGGGAAAAAATACAAACATTTGTAAAAAACATTTTTTTATACTTTTTAATTACTACATGTTGTTTGAAATCTCAGGCTGTGATTCATGCATTACCCTCGGAATTAGCGTCACCCGATGTGCACCACGTGGAGGTTGACAGCCCTGAAAAGGGCTGATGGTTTCAGTGGCTAGAAGTTCGATCTCGTTCTTGAATCAAATGCTCGATCAAGTGTCCATCCTCGTCAATGCACTTCTGTACCCGCTGGCGAAAGTTTACTTGAACATTTCGAAGGGTTTGGATGGAAATTGCTCGAAATGCAGCCCTATCCTCTCCTTCGTCTTCTACAACGTTGTCAGAGCTTCAGCAAATACTTTCTCTTTGACTAGTCCCCAGAGGAAAAAGTCAAGGGGAGTAAGATCCAGGGATCTTGCACCCGCACCTTTGATGCCAATGCCGAGGGTAATGCATGAATCACAGCCTGGATTCATCTCAGATTTTAAACAACATGACAGACAAAATTCGCAAAAAAAAGCATTAAAAAAAAACGTTTCCTACAAAAAATTTGTATTTTTCTTCCCGTAGAATACGATCTCGTAATAAAAAATAGGGAGTTCTATTTGAAAAATCAAAGTTGACCTTCGTTTGACCTTGAAAATTACCGTCAAGGTCAGCAGCATATGTCCCCTCCGAACTCAACGAACTACAACATTTATCTGAAACATATTTTGCCATGTTGCTCAGATTTCGAGATATTTGGGGTGGCAGTTTAAAATGGGACACCCTGAATAAGTGCAACAAAGAGAATTTATTTCAAGGTCCTAAATATAATATAAATCGTAAATATGTAAATCAATTTAATACTAGCTTAGAGAGTAAATTATCTTATGCAACAACTACGAAGAGAAATTTTATGGAATATAGTCAGTAAAATCGAAATAAAATATTTTTGGAAAAAGTCCTCGAACACAACGATTTTCTTTTATAAAAATACACATTTTTGCATGAAAGTCGATTTTCAATCGTCATTTGTTTTTGAGTAATGAAGTCATCCATTTTCTTTTTAAATGGCAACCCCCTATTTTTGTTCTTGATTTTGAGAATTCTTTTTATTGTCGAACTGGCAGTATAAAAATATTGCCATCTTACATAAGACATTTTTCGAGTAAATGACAAATGAATGTGAGAACTTGATATCTAGAGTTTTTGCAAAATTTCAGCAAGACGGCGCAACCACGCACTATGTGCGTTTTTTTGACAATTGCATTACGAATAGGTGGATTGACAGGCGATGACCGATAGAATAGCCCACGAAAGAGATGAATACGCAGAATTAGCCTGGAAAATATTCAAAATATTCAAGAAGAATTTCTACATGTTCGAAAACAAAACAAAAACAAAAAAACGCGCATAGGGGGGGGGGGGGGGGGCATGCGCCGTCATGCTGAAACCATATTGTATTATATGAAAGGTCAAGATCAATATTGGTTGGAAAAATTGCTACAAGCGCTGGAATAAGGTCATTTTGAAAAAATTCTAAATATCGGGTTCTCACCTTCAATTGTCATTTTCTCGAAAAATTTGTTATGTAAGATGGCAACATTTTTATACTTCCAGTTCGACAATAAAAAAATCTCTCAAAATCAAGAATAAAAATAGGGGGTTGCCATTTAAAAGCAAAATGGATGACGTCATTACTCAAAAACAAATGACGACTGAAAATTAACTTTCATGCAAAAATGTGTATTTTTATAAAAGAAAATCGACGTGTTTTTTTTTCCAAAAATATTTTATTTCGGTTTTACTGAATATATTCCATACTTTAGGCGCGCACTGTATAATCTACTTAACTATGAAAGAAAGAAATTCAAAGTAATATTTTATTTTTGAACATAGGTTCCTTCGATATTTATGCATTTAGTTCAAAGTTTTTCTAGTAACATTATACCTTCGAAATTTTTTTTTTGGAAAGTGCAAAAAACTCCTCCGCGGTTTCTTTTAACTCATCAAAGGAAAAACGTTGTCCCCGCAAATGTTTTTTGAGCCTTTGGAAATAAGTAATAATAATAAGTAAGTAATAGAAATAAGTAATAGTCTTCGGTGTCAAGTCCGTCTTACTGATATTATAATAGTTATAATTTTTGAAAAGTCCTCGTCATCTGCTAAAGCCACCAAATTTTGGAATCCAACTTGCAGAGACTTTACTCATACCCAAATCATCATGCAACATTTTTAAGGTTGGTGCCTCTGATATTCCCACTTCATTGGTAACCTTTATTCTTCGATCTGTCAAAACCATATCTTCAACTTTTTTGATGTTTTCCTTGGTTTGTTCATTCGCTGCCAAGCAACTCCCTATTAACGCCAATCATCCTTTCGTGGATAACTTTTTGTCAATTTTTTTAACGCGTCTATGTTCAAGCTTAACTTACACTTAAACCTCTGCAGAAATTGCAAGGATTTATACGAAACGTGAGCAGTAAAATTCCAACTATCACTTGTTATTTTCATAGTTAGGTAGGTAATTTCAGAACAATCATGGTGTGAGTAATGAGGTTTCTTTAGTAGAATTATTTACATCGTATATTTTTTTACTAAGCTGTTGAAATTTCCGAAAAAATATATTGGGCCTATTCAAATGATTGATAATAATTCAAAGCATACGTTGATGTCAAGAGAATAAGCTCATTATTTGGATTCAGAGATGATTGATTTATGGAAATCTGAATCATTTAAGACCCTTGTAACAATTAAATGTAAAGTCGAAGGCATTTAAAAATTGTTATTTCCTCATTTTAAATGAGTATATCGTTAGAACAAGCTTGTAAAGTGGCTCCATTTTTTTTAAATTAATTTTAATCGAATTTTACCGCCAGTTTTAACAAAATCGCTCTGATATCTCATGGAAGTGCTAAATGAACTAGTATAACATGTGTCTGACTAATGCCCGGTTCCACCAACCTAAGGTTGTTTTCAGTTGTACCAACCAATTTTAGTGCTAACCATAGTTTGTAAACTTGTGTTATCTAACCACAGAAATTTTGGAGATTACGTAATTATGTTAATTCATTTAATTTAATATACACGGCAGCGCCATTTCTTCACAGTAATTTCCGAAAACTATTCTATGTTATGTAACTAACTAAGCTATAAACTAAACCTATAAATATACATAAGTTACAGAAGAAAATATTTGTTTGTGAAATGATGGTCCAGTAACATAAATAGGGTCTGCAAAACGCAAAATTAAAATCTGGGGGGGTTGCTGAAGGTGCGAAATGCGCTATAATTGTTTATCGTTTATTAAAGGAGTATGTTAAAAAGAGGTTAGTTTTGGCCCACTTTCAGAACCTTTCTTAATTATTGAAAACTGTTCTTGGGAATATTTTAGAGTATATATTTTTTTTTTGTTGTTGACATAGTCATTTGAAGTTTTTTCGAAGCGTTGTATATTCAATATGTGCGTGTAAAATTGAATATTTGCGTTGGAAAGTGTGTAGAAAATGTAGAGGGAGAAAAAGAAGTTTGTTATTGTATTTATAAATTTATATACATTGGTGGAAAAAAAATGAAACACTTGAAATTCGTGAAATTTCGACCATTTTCAAACCGCCATAGTTCAGCGTATTTTCAATAGATTTTGATGAATCTTTGAGGGCGAAAAACTTTGAAGTGTCTTCTTTAAAGTCATGCATGTGAACTTAAGCGTAACCCCTTCCGCCCGCCTCTAGCACCGCTGTGAAATAAATGGTTTTTTTTCAGGATACCATGTCCAACTTTGACGATGTCTATGGTGTTTGAAAAATTTTGTCGATTCGATCCACCATAAAGGCATTAAAATTTCATCAATTTCCTATGCAGGACTCGAAGAATGAAGTTCCTATGACGATTTGCAAGCAAGTTATGGGTGTTTGAAAAAAAGTGCATTTTGAGGTTTTTCGCACATAACTCAGCGACTTTTCAAACAAATTTGATGGTTCTTTCAGAAACATCATGATTTCGCGCAAGCAATTAATTTTCGTGCATACCTCAAAGAACATGCAAAGAAAATTTCATTCGTGAAAGCGAATTTTTTTTTTTCGTTGAAAAACTTCGGACCACAAAATTCGCTAAACACCCATAACTTTGTGCCAGATCGTCGCAGGAACTTCGTTATTTGAGTCCCGCGCAGGTAATTGAACACATTTCAATGCCCTTTTGGTGGTTCGAGTCGACACATTTTTTCCAACTCGGTACACGTTACCAAAGTTGGTTCGAAAAGGGATCATTCCAATCTGAGTTTACTTCCTTAAAGTAGAGCCAAAATGGGATTTTTTCCCGAAAGATTAATCTAATTTGGTTGAAAAGTCAGAGTTATGTGCCAAAAACCTCAAAATGCACTTTTTTTTCAAACACCCATAACTCGGTGCCAAATCGTCGTAGGAACTTCGTTACTTGAGTCCTGCATAGGGAATCGGTCAAATTTGTATGCCTTTATGGTGGATCAAGTCGACAAAATTTTTCCAACTCCGTAGACATCGTCAAAGTTGGACATGGTTTCCAGAAAAAACATTTTTTTTTCACAGGGACGCTAAAAGGGGGTGGAAAGGGTTACACTTAATTTCGCATGCATGACTTTAAAGAAGACACTTCAAAGTTTTTCGCCCGGAATTCCGGAAGCGCCCACACGTATAAGCATCTGACTATTTAACAGTGTGACATTAAAGTAAACATCGTAATTGATAATTACGTTTTGTATAATTTATTTTGATTTGTTTCAGTTTTCGGTATATGGTTGGGCAGTCTAGTAAGAGGCCCTTTAATAATCAATGAAACTGCACACGGACAATTTATCTACCGATATGGCCAACCTCCACTCTTTTACGTAGAAAATCGTCGCCGAGATATTCAACCAGCAGATTTCTGTCTGAGAGTTTTAATAGTGGGGCTTCACGTCTTCGCTATTACCCTAATTTATATATGTATCCTAGGTGTGATGTATGAGGCCGAGAAGCACGTCAGCCGATGCTTATAATTTCATCAGTTCGTTTTTATAATTGGTTATCTTCGTATTTATAGTTTTAATTTTTTAAATACCTTAGCTCAAAGTAGATTTCATAAATGTGTTCGATTCTGATCTCATTATATTAAATATTGGGTAAATTACGGTAGCGATAATCAAAGCTGTAAACAAATGCTACAAATGATCAAATAAACACGGGCATACAAAAACACACCAACTAAATGTGTACTTCTCATTAAAAGGTAACACGTACTTTTCAATCGTTTTGTAACCTAAATTCGGGACCGATTGCTTCCTTATTTTATGAATATATTATTATTATTTGACGAGCTTTAAACATGATCTCATAAAGAGTCAATTAGAAGAGAAATGAATTATAATTTTCTTGCTTTCGGAAAGATTAATTCATAAAAGTACACATTTTTGAAATTTATGTCAAAATCAAAATGTGATGTAGGATGTACAAGTTGTAAATTAGATATTAGTAGAAATGTGATATGAGATTTTATATTAATCTTTTTTTTTTAGTTATTGTTAGCAAAACGAACAAAAATTGTAAAGATGTATAAAATTCTAAACTTGTATATATATACATGAACTTTATTCCAGCATACATACATACAAAATATACATATGTTAGAAAGGGCCATCGGCCTAGTCCTTCGGCCCTCTAAACTTGTATTTTACTATTTTTTGTTAATTATGTTAATTGTGATATGTTAGTTACGTTACGATAATTTTGTACCTTTTAATGCATTCAAATATTGTCAAATTGTCAAAAAATGTAAGGTTTGTCGTAAGTTGAATTGTGATGTCATGAAATACAAATCTTTAGTATAAATTATAAATCTGTAAAGTGTTACTTAAATAAAAGTTAAATCGAAAGAAATCAATATTACGAGCTAAACCGAAAACAAGGGTTTCCAGTTGTAAAAACGGAAAATATAAGAAAGAAAGGAGCAAATGTAGATTTTGTTTCTGTTGCAAATTGGACTATATGAAAAACTTTCTATTTTACGTTGAACTGTTTGGAGTGTAGGCTGGACTCATCGTATTAGTTATAATACTACAAACTACAGATGAGTCGATTAAAATAGTCGACTCTTAGAAATGAGTCGATTTTTTTTGCGCATCACTGTTTCCAGATAAACTTTTTACTTTTTCAAAAGTGTCAAGAGTCGACCCCTTCACGATTAGTCGACTCACAGAAAAGACTCATTTTGCCCACCTCTATTTCGGGTAAGCTATACCGCATTAATAATTTATTAGAAAACGTGTATCACCAGATCATGGTGTTTGCAGTTGATATTAAATTTGAAAGTGGTGGGTGGACTTTATTTTACAAACCAACCATCCGCACCCAGGGCCGATCCTGCCGGGGGGCTAGAGCGTGCATGGCACGCGGGCGGCGGTTATGGGGGGCGTCCGAAATCTGTAACATTTGGTCCGAGTGCGCCGAAATAGCGGCCGGTCGCCTGGACCCCTGCCTAAAGTGTATCCGATTTTTAACCGGGTAAATATTTTCTCAAAGAAGCAGAAGTGTCGCATCTTCATCTGGAGTTCGTATATAAGAAAAAACCGTCGATGTACAAGTCATGCGATGAAAGTGTTTTGGATCCTAGAGAAAAATTTTGAATTGCCTTTCATATTGAAATATTGGACATCCCTATTAATTTGATATCCGAACGTTCTGAACTGTTAGAAAATTACTGCTAGTATTTCATTCTGCAGAGTCAGAATTTCTAAGAAAATGTTTTTAAATTTAGATATTAAATTACAGGTAACCGAAAACGGAAAATTGCGCAGGGATTTAGATGGATTGGATTGAATTGTTATTTTCTATATATACAAACATCTTTATTGGAAAACATATTTACAATTCAAGTTTTGCTTTATATTATAATGTAATAATATTCCAATAGGCTATCGACCAGGAGATCTTTCCGCCTTCTTATTATGTTATCTTCGGCTATGTTTTTTTTTAATTGCGGGGGCTAGTTATGGGAGTTTTGTGTCAGAGAGGGTTTTAGTGAGGATGTATATTCATATAGGGTTACATTAGGTTTTTGGAATTTTGGGGGGATATTAGGATTTCGGATAGTACATAGTCGATCGACAAACTTACAGCTATTAGGATTAATAGCGAATCGTTTTGCAAGATACAGGATTCGTTCTGAAATAGGTGTTGTGTTCGATTTTTGGTATAGGAGGTGGTTTGATGGATTATGAAGTGGGTTTAGAGGATGGTGCAATTTTGTTAGGATTCTGAGGGAGGAGCGTTCACCAACTTCTAGATTTCGAATGGTGGATGGACTGGTTGCTTTCTAATCATTCCCAATAAACCATTAGAAATTTCAAATCATTTAATTAGCCAAGACTTAGTTCCTTGTTTTCCAAATTTCAGTATTAGTCTAAGAATATTTTTAACAATACCGATAACTGTGGCTTCCGTCGAAAGGGAATAGTCAATGTTCTTGCCACTGAACTGAAGGTTTGATCATAATCTACTCCTTTTCATTGAAAAGACTTTTGATCGCCAATAATCTGGCCTTAAATTTGCCGATCGATCCATTGGCGTTTTTACTTTATGGCGTCGTTGCAGGTGTCTGGTTCCTCGAAGGTCGTCAAGGTGAGCATCACATAATCCTGGAATTTCCACTCGGTTACGGAGTTTTCTAGTAGTTTATACGGTATTTATAAAATTGTCCATCCCTGTCACTGTCATAGGGTTGCCAGAATTCTATTTCTTCGACTTTTTCAATCTGGGATTTGCTGTAGTTTAGGTTAGTAGGCTTCGTTGCTTCCTGGGCAATAATAACCCCTTTTTCCACTATTTTTTCGAAGATAACGTCCTAGGATTTGTAAAGCTTGTTGTCCTCTTCACTGTAGATCCTGTATTTGTTGTCGTTATCATAGCCGATAAGGATTCCTTTAATGGCCTTCAGATAGATCCATTTTTGTCCTCGATATGAATATACATGACTTCAGCAATTTGAATCAATGTTTCAAACCTGGTTTCCTACTATACCACAACTCGAGTGGTAATGTTCCTGGGACGTGGGTAGGCCCTGTCTTGTTAAGGATGTAGGTAGAACAGGTGTATCATTTTAGCCCAAAGTGCCTGAGGAATGTTTCCATGCGTGTGCATCATTGCTCTAGCAGTTTGCCTCTCACGATTTTCTCTCTTACTGGAACCGTTTTGTTCCGGAGTGTAGGGCATTATAAGACGTTGAACTTTCTTGTGCAAACTGGTCCGGATCTGATTGTTGCCGAACTTCTTGCCATTATTACTCGGGCTCCCGACCGTTTCTGCCTCAGCTAGGAACTGGCTCCGTTTTTCACCACCTTTTTTCCGCAGAAAATAAACTGTCCCGAATTTTGTGAAATCGTTCTTGAAAAGCACTAAATATCGATATCCAGACCTAGATTCTTAACATCCGTGTGAATTTGCTCTCGCGGTTCCGTTGTTCTGGACCTCGTGCCGAAAAGTAGGGATTTATCATAAATGCAACCTTCACACAGTTTACTATGCATTTCTACGTTCATGTCAAGCTCCCTGCTCAATAGCGCTTGTTCTGATGTCCGAATCGTTCATAACACAACTCCAACAGGTTTACCTTAATCACTGCATTGACCTCATTTGATAGGGTTCAAAATTCTCACGGCCAACTTGAACAGTCCTCCATGATGAGCTCCTAGAAGTTGTAGACTTCAGCTGATGAGATGAACTCGCTGTCCGACTACTTATTCTGGACTGCAAGCACGGAGAACCGATTCCTCTCGATTCGGGGCACACACCAAACTTCAGTCAAGGTAATTTTGTACCACTTCTACCCGTGTTCCGATGGTTTAGATTTTCTCACCATTTGCTGTGGTCAATATTGTATTCAGTTGAAAAAGACTCAAACGTTCTAAAGCAAATCTCATCATTTAAAATATGGCTTGTCATGCCATTGTCATCCATGTATCTCGACGATTCAGTATGTGTTTCAATTGAGTTAACATTGACGAGTATCGTATTTGTGTCGGACTCCAGAGGACGGCCATCTGCAATTCATTTCCAGCACACTTTAACCAATGTGATTGGACTTCCTGCAGTAGTTGCATATCAGTCGTTTTTTCGTTTTATTCGCATCGATTGAACTTCGTTGTTGTGATGACTTCTTCGATGAGTGCAGGTAAGAGCTTCCTGCTTAGTGGATCCAGCTCCCTTGATCCGTAAGACCCATTTATACGGACATAGTTGATTGATTAAGCTATCAACCGTTCTATCACTTTTTGTCCTCGGCATCCAGATGGATTTAAAAGAAAAATACTCCACAGCCTCGGATTACTTGCAGATTCTTTAGTAATTTCTTGTTTCAATTCAGATCAAACATATTCCAAATTTGAAATATGTGTATATGCTCCGACATGATATTTTTCTGCTTTAAAACTTTACAAAGATATTACTTATCTCAGTTTAATTTTCGTTAATTTCCTGTAATTTGATATATGTCTGTTGGGAAATATATAGTTATTATTATTATAACAGAGGATTTTTAAATTTTTCGAATTGAAAAATAAAAGCCTCCCGCCCGAAGAATTTTTTTACTGCACGTGAGGGGGCGGCCAACTCATCATTTGCACGCGGACGGCCAAGGGTCTAGGATTTTTTGCCAGGTGAAAATCTAGTCAATAAGTCAATAAGAAACTGTTGACTTTTACGCTCTTGAAAATTGGACAATTTGTAAAACTTTGTTTTATGATCAACTGATTGGAGGGTAGGATAGGGCACACCCAGCACCCTTCTTATCATCTTTAACTTAAAGTGATCTCTGTTTTCTATTGTTCATTCGTTAGACAACTTTGATCGACAAAAGCCAAAAATGTTTGTAATTGCAATTTAATTGAATTTGAGGGTGGTGGGTGGTCCCTATCTTACAGTTCAAGTAGCTGAACCGAAAACAATATTTTCTATCTTCACCATAGATCTTGATAATCAAAAAATTGAGAAAATAATCTTGCCTTTGATGTTCTAGAAAGTTGTGAGTGTTATGTTTACCATCGTAATTAATTCCAAAAAAAATAGATCATTTAAAGCTCCCGATCTTTATAGATGATCGAATTTTCATCCAAATTTACGTTATTGTATGAATCAACAAGTTCTGCGCACGAATATGATTCTTGAATTAAGTTTTCTACGCAAGGATCAGATTCTTTCTTTTGAGGTTATTTTAGTAGCTTATTGCTTAATAATCACAGACAGATTATTGTGTTGGTCCTAATCATTATTGTCGGCATGTTTTATATTAACCCTCTATTGCATGATTTATTTAGACATAAAAATATAAATTTTTACATTAAATGGTTAAAGCAATAAGGCAAAATTATATTTTTTATATTTGTTAATCGTTTGGTTTAGTACTGACGTAATTTTATCAGTATTTTTGGCAGCAACACAATTATCAAAGAAATGCAGAAAGCGTTTGAGTTTTTCAAACTTGTTTAGGGGCATAACATCCGTAATTTGAACCATTCTGGTTTTAGTGGCTCAGTATCGGCTTGAGGAAAGTTGTCCGATGAGAGGACATCCAAATCAATATTCCCAAGAATTGCTCAATTTTCTTAGAGTTACTTGTAATTGGTTTGTTTAGTTTTTTTCTGTGACTACCAGTTGAGAAATAAAGAAACAAATTAATGTCTTTTGAAAGATTTCCTCAAAAAGAATTTTGTTGAGGATCTCTTAAAATTTTCGAATCAGTTTTATTTATTTTAGTAATTATCTATTTCGTAAGATAGCAGAACAAAAATAATGTTCCTGTTTGGGAACAGTATGCAATAGAGGGTTAATATTAAATAGCCAGAATCATACACATAATTGTCTTCTGAACAATAAATATAAATAATTTGTTGTACATTATAGTATTATGTATTATTAAATTATTATATTATATTCCAAGTCGTACGTGATAAAAACAACGTGCACGGATTACAGTCCGACCATAAACTAGGCAACCCGATGTGCTCAATTATAGAAATTTAAAAGCTTTTGGAGATCCTTTGTCCGAAATTACCTGGATCGGCAATCCGGCCGATTTTGGTAGGGATTATTTGTTAGGATAAGGTAGGTAGATTACGGGGGTTATATAAAATGAACAAGTGTGTAATCCTAGAGACGGGTTCGCGGTGCAGAGGGAAAGTTTGTCGGCCTTCGGGAGGCAATTTTAAAACCAGTCTAGGTGTTGCACCGTGCAGACAGAAGAACAGAAGTTGAGGAGCCGCCGCACTTCTGATGACTATTTCTGAATTTTATGTGTGGAACATGTTCTGAAATTTCGGTGAGTTTATAAATAAGTTCGTGGACCATAGAGCGCGTGTCCCAATTTACGGAGTGTACTTTGTAATCAGCACAACAACAAACGTTTATTTACATTTTCATGTTCGACGCGCGCCACATGATTTATTTTGGTTTGTAACAACATTTGCCATTACATTGCAGACCGGCCAGCGGCGAGTGCGTCAAAACAAACGTTCAACCACACGAGACAAATATGAGTCTACTAAGTTCTTTGTTAGAGCATTTCCAAAACAAAAAGTTCTCTGAGGGCACCAACAAGGCGGAGATTTTGCAAGCGGCCGCTCGCAAACCGAATGAAAAAGAAAGTGAGACCTACTTCTGGATTATGTAAGTAATGCTTTTGTTCGTTTACCAATAAGTTTGCCATCAAACTCTTTTCGACCGAAATTTGAAAATTAACCAGGCCAAATTTCCGTGTTCTTGCCCCCGATAAATTTGGACCGCTTATTTTTAAAATTCGTACTTTTACGTTTGCGAACTGTTGCGAGAATCTCATTCTTTGTTTGCTTTAAAGCCAATAACATTTCACCAAAACACGGAAAACGTGATTTCAACTACCCACCAGAAGTATCTGCAAAAATCAAAATATTATTATTTGTGTTTATTTAAGCGCTTTACTACAAAACATCATAATACTATTAATGAATTAAATAAATTAAAAACACTTATTTTGTGACTATTGTTTCCGCAATTAAATTCATTCTTGATGATGGTAAGTTGAGTTACCGGAGCTATAATCGCTATAATTTATATTTAAGTTGTACAAATAAAGGAATAGTATTTTTGTCTTATTGTTTAAAACGTTAGCTGGCCGAGAAAAATAAAAACACTGGTTAGATTCCTCTCTTCGTAGAAATTTTATTGTTCGCTAAATGTACATTTTTGATTATCAATAACTTTTTTTTATAAAAAACAATGTTATCGAATGGAATAACTAAAGACCCTTCTCTTGTTTACCATTTAATATATAACCATTCTTATTATTCTTACAAAAGCCAAAGTTGTGAACTACACACACTTCGTTGGGAAAAATGGCGGCTTCAAGGTGAAACAAGAATGAATATTAATATTCCACGCTGTAAACACAATAATTAAATTATATAACCGTTCTTGCGAGTCGAGTACATAAATTCCTTCGCCGCACAACATAAACAAGGTACTTGAATTGTTGAACCAATTTTCCAAAGGTTATTGCTGCATATTGTTGGTACTATACTAATTGGACAGAAACAATTGATATTCTTCACTAGTTGAAACAAAAAGTTACAAAATAACAATTTACTGTAAAAAAACTGGCCATTTTTAGTAAAGTATACCAAATTTAAGTATAATTTTAGTCATCGAAATGTGTGATTTTTGGAATTAATGAAAAAATGAGTACAATTATTTGAATTTATTATAAATATTAACAAATAGAACAATATCGATGACTAAAATTATACTTAAATTTGGTATAGTTTACTAATTAAAAATGGCCAGTATTAGGGACTAGTTTTTATTTCAAAGTTATAGCAGTTCATAAACTGAGCATCGACCACGAGATGTTTTAGGCGTGTAAATTTGTACGACAACCTTGTTAGTTCAGAGAATTGTTTATTTCAAAATGTGTGTATTTAGAAATTCTCTTGAAACTATTTTTTAATTGAGTTAATATTAATATTCTACTTAACATTACAAATGAATTGCAAACGCTTTATTACATAAACACAGCCGACCTCACAAAATTTCACCAACCATCTTTCACTTATTACCTGACATTGATACCACTTAAGTCAGGACAAAAAGACCCGGTCGTTTATTTCGATGTCAAGTCTAAAAATGTAGGTCAGTTTGAAGAAATCGAAGTTACGATGTCAAATTGATATTGCTTGTATTGTTTGTAATAATAATAATAGATTTATTAACGGAAGATCTCCTTATAATATAAATTTTGTAAATATAACGAGAACAAAGAAATATAAGGTAATTTACTTCTTACAATAAATCGCACTAAAAATCATATTTCATTTTACATTAATCAACAATATGAACAGAAGATGTTCAAATAAATATAGACAAATGAGTACAAAATGCACAAATAAATAATATTATTGATCAAACCTTAAACATAAATCTAAATCCATGTGTTTGATACGATTTTTAAACTTGGGGAATGATTAAAAAAACATATCAAAATTTGCATCACCTCATGAAATGTTTATAAATACCAACATGCGATTAATAAGCAAATTTTTCACAAAATTGGAGATGCAGCGTTGAATAAAGAAGTTACTTTGTACTTGAAAAATTAACCATTACTAATAACTCGCGAGAATTAATAAAACCATTTATGATTTTAAAAACAAAATAAATATCGTGCAAACTGGATTAAGTTGACTTCATGCAATATTTGAGATCGACTATATGCTATATGCCACACTAGAGTTTCCAAGTTTTTGTGAGAAAAGAAAATTCTAGAAATTTGTTCTGCACTCTTTCAATTCCGGCTATTGCATTATTATGATAAGGCGACCACACATGAGACGCATGCTCTAAATGAGACTCTACCAATGCTTTATTGTTGATATGTTAACATTTCGAGAAAAGTGATTCACAAACCCCAGAACATGACATGCCTTATTGCATATATTATTAAGATGTAGAAAAAAATTCATATGAGTATCAAACAATACACCAAGGTCTACAACATTTACTACTCTTTTAACTTGATATTATTAAGGAGGTAATCAGATTCTTGACGCTTGGATTTATAAAATGTGAGCATTTCTTCAAGTTTAAATGGAATTAGTTAATATTAAACCACTTAAGTCTGATACTAATTAATTATTTATTACAGAATATAACTTTTGATGATCGGCAAATAAAAGAAACTTGCTCTATTTAAAGCTATGTCTGATATTATTGATAAATATTAGAAATCAAATTGGACCGCAATTGGAACCCTGTGGAACACCTAACGATACTTCTATAATTTGCCATCCTAACTAGAAAACTAACGAATCACCCACGCCAAAAGAAATAGGAAACGAGTGATGTATTTTTCGTTTTTAAATAATTTAACTGTTAGCTATTTCGGTAATGTCTACACCGGTCTGTGCCTTCTCTTACTCATTACCAACATTACTGGGGCTCGATGGGATAAGTACTAATCACCATTGGCTTATAAAAATGTCATGGCATTTGCTAGCCGGACGAAATTTGATATTTTTCCCCTTTACAAAAGCAGGTAGTTCCCTTTTTGTTTTTTTGGGAGGTATCACAAGTCGCGTATTTCTGTTACGACGAAGATTAATTACTAAACCTTAACTTTTTACTTATCAGGGGTGTGGTTCTAGTGGTGAAATTTCTAAATTGAATCCTCTCAGAGTTTTAATGTTTTTATCGTGTTCCTTCTATTTATTAGGATAGAGTAAATAAAATCGGTTAATACATTTACATTTTAACTGAATTGAAAAACTTATAAACATTACTGTATGTTTCAGAGTTTATGCACACAATAGTACATCCTATTATAATACCTAGAAATTTTCATTACCTCCCTCGCTACCTGCTACAAATCGGCTCGGACATTTCTTCACGATTAAATCTTCAAAAGGATCACTAATGGTTGGCAGTAAACAGACCTCAAATTGCACCCATTGTTTCGACTTGGGCCGAATTTTCTTAAAGTTAAACCTTTTTCGAAATAGTAGCGGAATGCTTAGCGAACGACAAAACTGTTATAATTGTACCGGCAAAAATTTAAAAATCCCTAGGCATTAAAGATTTACCTAAGGCTTGCCTGTACAAACCGGTTTGCGCAGGCAAGCCCCTGTGTATGGACGAGAAAACTGTATGTCGTGCAGTCTTACAAACACGGCTTGTGGAATCTTCCAAAATTTAAATAACTGCACAAACTAGGTTTGCACGTATTGTGGTGTGTGAAGCCGTGTCTATAGTTCGTTTTGACACTAGAGTAGGTAAAGTACTTTGACTATATACTATTGGACTGCTAGCGCCGTTTCATGTGTGTCTCCAAGCAACGGTGGCGCGGCGGGACCCTAAATGGTTGCGGTATGTTACTAAATTGGTAGTTATTTTGTGTCTATGACATACGACTCTATGAGCTCGCATTGCATATTGTGATACCCTGCAATTTATTCACACCTTTGAATATATAAACATTTATAATGTCAAATATTCACACTTTATCAATATATTGCTATGCGCACGGCTGCAATACGTCCATGTATATATGCCAACGCGGTTATAATACTCGTCAGCTGATGTACATGTCAGTTGACTTTTGACTTATAACCTAAAATTCTGTATTAGATTTCCATCAAATCCGGAACTTCGCAAATTATGGGTTGATGCTTTGCTTGTAAAGAACAGGCAGGAAAGTGGACCCGAGTTGCCGAAATATGCTCGCATTTGCATTCTCCACGTTGCTGATGAATACATCGAGAAATATTTTTTTTGCTTTCCGGTTTTTAAATTACGCTCCATTTTCGGCTCCGGGGCGGGACTTATATCGGGCTCCAGCTCGTGGACAACTTTTGGAGCAGTGATCATATGGGAAATGGAGGGGGACTAGCAGTCCAATAGTATATAGTCAAAGGTAAAGTATGTTCATTAAAAAAAAAACCTCAAGTGTGCCATGACTTTTTATTTTTTTTTAAATTTAAGTTGGTAACACATATTGAGGTTATGTTACTTGCGGCATGTTCCTACCGATAAATTAATTTTCTGTGATAAACGACGCAGAGAAGACGTAGATTCACCTTCCAAAATTCCTTGGGCTGTGTTAAAAGCATCCTGAGTACGTTTGACTGGTCTACCACTTCCTGGTTTACGGAGAATACTACCCGTTTCATGAAATAATACAACAGATCGTGATAAGGTATTTTTAAATTCATCATAAATAATGAGAACATTCTCGAAACTCTGCCATAGGTGCGTCCCTAAAGACAGGACTAAAGTTTGCACGTATCGTATAGACAGTCCAGAACAGTAACGTATAGTTTGCGCAAAAATGCCGTGCAGGCAAGTCGGCTGTGGTTTTAGGCAAAGTTAACGCATAGTCCTGGTATGTTTATGGGACTGTTTCCCACTGCTTGAAACTTAAAAAGTTTAAGGAAAACGACCCTTACACTTACGATAATAAAAATGAATGTTTGAGAAAATGTGTAAAATAAATATTTTCTAACTATTTATACATGTTTCCTGGACAATATAACGTTAAGAACCACCTAACCTGATAAAAGATTCCAAAGAACACTACAAAACTAAGATAATTGATGTGAAAATGAGGGTTTTAAAAAGATTCTGCAGAATATTACAATTCAAGAGAATTATAAATAGGGTGATGAATGCAGTGCCGGCGCCTAGAGGCACCAAAAGGGTGGCGTTCCGGATATTGTTGATATCTTTTGCCCGTACCCTCCCTTGCAAATGCAGAAAAAGGCGGCAAAAATTGATCCTGGATAAGAAAAGTGGCCGAATATTGCGACCGTCAATATTTTGCAGAATCTTTTTAAAACACTCATTACCATATTCAATTATCTTGGTTATGCTGTACGCTACGCATTTCACTACTATTTCGAAAAAGGTTTAACTTCAAGAGAATTGATTCAAAATGTTGCCCCAAAGCCAGTTGACAAAAAACATGTATTTTTGCTTTTGGCAAACTGCTATTACTCACCCTCATCATATATCCTTGCGATATCTGGTTGTTATTTGTGTATACTAATCTTGATAATATTATTTTCTTGCATTACTTCATTTTTACATCTCATCTTTAATGCTACTATTTAGAAGATTCACAAAAACTTAAGGCTTAAGTTTGTCTCAAAGCCAAATAAACACAAAATCAAGAAAAACGTTCCATGAAGGTTGCAGGCAAGAAGAAATTTCTGGGATCTTCCGCTAACTGAAATTGAAAACTAGACCTTTATTCAAAAATTAGACAGTTCAATATACACTGGAAGAAAAAAAATGAAACACTTGAAATTCGTGAAGTTTCGACCATTTTCAAACCGCCATAACTCCGCATATTTTCAATCGATTTTGATGAATCTTTGAGAGCAAAAAACTTTAAAGTGTCTTCTTCAAAGTCATGCATGCGAACTTAAGCGTAACCCCTTCCGCCCCCTCTTACACCCCTGTGAAATAAAATGTTTTTTCAGGAAACCATGTCCAACTTTGACGATGTCTTTGGAGTTGGAAAAAATTTTGTCGACTCGACCTACTATAAAGGCATTAAAATTTGATCAATTCCCTGTGCAGGACTCGAAGAACGAAGTTCCTACGACGATTTGGCACCAAGTTATGGGTGTTTGAAAAAAAGTGCATTTTGAGGTTTTTCGCACATAACTCAGCGACTTTTAAACCAAATTTGATTATTCTTACGGGAAAAAATCTAATTTTGGCCTTACTTTAATGGGCTAAACTCACATTGGAATAATCCCTTTTCGAACCCTTCAACTCACTAACAAGAAAAGCACGTTTTTGGGCAAAGAAACGTCCAACTTTGGCAACGTGTACCGAGTTGGATAAAATGTGTCGACTCGATCCACCAAAAGGGCATTAAAATGTGTTCAATTACCTGTGCAGGACTCAAAAACGAAGTTCCTACGGCGATTTTTCACAAAGTTATGGGTGTTTAAAAAAGTGCATTTTGCGGTCTTTTTATTTTTTTGTTTGGAGGGGCGTAGAACACTCTCTTTGCGTGGGCGATAAACCCTCTCAAAGAGGACACATTTTGCTTTTGATTTCTCTAAAGATCGTCGAAATCGGTTGGATAGAAACCGAGTTATGGCCATTTGAAAATTACCTAAATTTTTACAAATTTCAACTATTTCATTAATTTGTTTGTTTTTATTGGACGAATGAAAAAATTGACGAATGGTGGTGAGTTAGAAAAAACTTCAGACTTGTGAGTCAAAAAACCACAAAATTCGCTTTTTTCAAACTCCCATAACTTTGTGCCAAATCGTCGTAGGAACTTCATTATTTGAGTCCTGCGTAGGTAATTGAACAAATTTCGGTACATGTTGCCAAAGTTGGACGTTTTTTTGCCCAAAAACGTGGTTTTCTTGCTCGGGGGTTGAAGGGTTCGAAAAGGGAACATTCCAATTTGAGTTTACTTCCTTAAAGTAAGCTCTACTTTAAGAGCCAAAATGGGATTTTTTCCCGAAAGAATCATCAAATTTGGTTGAAAACACTTTTTTTCAAACACCCATAACTTGGTGCCAAATCGTCGTAGGAACTTCGTTCTTTGAGTCCTGCATAGGGAATTGATCACATTTGAATGCTTGGATCGAGTGGATAAAATTTTTCCAACTCCGTAGACATCGTCAAAGTTGGACATGCTTTCCAGAAAAAAACTTTTTTTTTCACAGGGGCGCTAGAGGGGGCAGAAGGGGTTACGTTTAGTTTCGCATGCATGACTTTAAAGAAGACACTTCAAACTTTTTTGCCCTCAAAGATTCATCAAAATCGATTGAAAATACAGTTATGGCGGCTTGAAAATGGTCGAAATTTCACGAATTTAAAGTGTTTTTTTCCTTCAGTATAGATTAGTTAGTTAGGTATAAATTGGACAGAACAAAACTAAATAATCCGTAGGCAATAGAGATCTTAAGTTTCAAAGAGAAACCGTCGCATAAACATACCAGGACTAGGCCTAAAACCACAACAGTCGTAAAAGGACCCTTACACTTAAGATATTTATTGCCTAAGGGTTTTTATTCAATTTTGTCCCTTCCAAATATAGTCAATCATAATCAATGCTCAGCCGGTGATCCCACAATCATCATTTCTGAATTGCTTTCTTAACGTAATTGCAAACATTTATGAATCATTTGTTGATTTATTTCATGTATTATTGCGAAGTAACTTGATGCTTGATTCGAAAAAAGTAAGTAAAGCGTCTTCTAAATTGGGAGGTTTTTAACTCCTTGTATAAAACACAATTTGCGTTGATTTCAATAATGTATGACATTTAAGCACGAAAATAATGTCCACCTCTTGCAGGTCCAAAAATACATTTTGTCCAAAATTTTGACATAACTGGTATTCGAACCAGGTGGCCAATTAACATCACTGTTTCTGGCGATAAAACGACCTTGTTAAAACTCAATTGTTTCATGAGCAGTGTGGCAGGTTGCACCGTCCTACTGAAACCATGTTCTATAGATTATTATTATTATTAAATTCAGGCCATAAAAATTTACGATATATAAGTCTATTTACAGTTATAGCATCCTTTTCGTTGAAGTGTGGAGCTATTACGCCTCCTGACTATAATGTACACTGAACTGTAGCTAGTATAGGATAAAAAGTTTTCTGGCGAATCAGTCGTGGATTTTCCTCGCCTCAAATACGGAAATTTTGTTTATTAACAGAGCCACCAATTTTAAAATGTGCTTTATCGAAAATGATGATTTTTTGATCCATTTGACAAATGCACGACGATTTGTATGATCCAAACGGTTTAAAAATTACAAATTCGTACCCGATTTGTGTTTAATCCAAGAATTTAGAAAACTGCTCAAGATCATTTAGTTTATAGATCTCATAAAATTTCATTTTTGTATTTTTTTTAAATTCAGATTAAATATGGATTTACATGTAATAACGGTAGAAACCATTATTAAAATTCATTGAACTTTCTATAAATACTTGATGATGTCTTTTATATGCATTACCATAGATTTTTTGCGGTTCTGCAATTTAGACGAGATTATAATTAAGTACTTAACAGTTACCATTTTAGATTTAAGTTTGCTTACTTACTATTACTATTGCTATTTGGTGAATTTCTTATTTGAAGCATCAAAAGAATTTGCCTCGTGAATGTGTTAAAATAAAAAGAAATATAGCTTACATTATTGTTTTTAAATTAAGTATTCAAAAGTAAGTGGCTGAATAGTCAAACCTATGCAAAAAAAAACATCAAAAAAATCTGCTTGAATCTGTTTCTCGTCACTGTCTTAGAATGAGAAGGAACACAGCTTCTATTATTGCTTGACTAATATTTTTGTAAGTTTTCCAACGGAATTACTCCACAAATGCCCTCAATTCTTCGTTGCTCATATTGTGCCAAGATTGCCATATTGAGTACGATGACAGTGTCTTTTCTTCTAACATTTTTCTAGCGTAATTATTCGTCAGTAACTATTTTATTTATGAATTCATTGGTAAAAAAGATCTTAAAAATCCAAAGGTTCTTGTATTATTATTGATTATGTCTGAGATATTTGAGGGTATTTCTTCGTATTCTGTGCAACTAATCTATTCGGAACGGTTTGGTCGTGCTTCTTCACTTTCACATTTACTATCATTATCCTGATTTTTTGCCTCCTTGCACCTCTTACTTCATCGCAATCTTCATCACTGCTGCCCTCCTCTCCATCGTCAAGTCTATGTATAGATGTAATGTCGTCGTTTAACAACAAAATATCAAACTCATCTTCAGTTGAACTGATTTCATTACCACGTTCCTTACTTATAGGGTTCAAAAAATTTGAAAATATCAGACTTTTAAAATGTTCTCGGTTAATTTGTTATTTTGTTATTTCAGATAATCTAACCAATACACGAACCAAGAGGCCTCTCAAATTTGTTGTTCTGTTGCCATTGCCTCAAATTTCTTTTGTTCTGGTAATATAGCTTTAATACGAACCTTGTTACAAGTAATCTAACCACGAAATGCACCAAACACCCCTTTGCACTTCTGTTGATTTGTTACCATTATCCAAATTTTCGATTTAGTTTTGTTGCCTTAGGAATTTTGATCTAATCGAGACAAGAACCAAACCCCTCGCATTTTTGCTGCTCTTTTAACAGTTTCCAAACTTTCGATTCAGTTCATTTGGCCAAGAATTTTGCCGAGACACAAACCAAACACCTTGATGATGGTTTGTGGAGGGCGACCGAAAGGTCGCAGCACTTAGACCATTCGTTGGTCCTTTGTGCCACCTCCTGAGCCCTACTCCTCAAGCCAACGTAAACTTCTTGTGAAGTCAAGTAGTTGGCCGTGTGGAGTGTTGCCCAGTTGTGACCAATCTGGCCACTCCTCTCCAAATACGGACCACCTGAGTTGTTTGAGTGACTCACATTCACACAGGATGTGTCTTAGGATTTCCTCTTTTTGCTCGCATTTCCGACATAGGGGATCTTTTACCACCCCTATGTTATGGAGGTGCTTGTTTAGTTTGCAGTGCCCAGTAAGGGTACCGATTAGCAGCCGCAAACTACTTCTTGGCAATTTAATGTATTCCTGCTCAGCTTCGGTGTTGGTGAGTGGATGAATTTTTTGGCGACCACATACTTGTCAGTTTGTAGCCAATCCTTTTTATGTTCTTCAAGGGAGTTTCCTTTAAGTATTTGCAACACCTTGCACTGTTACCATTTTTTCTCTGGTTATTTAGCTCTTCGCAATTCTGTTACTAAGTTTCGATTTAAACAACACCAACGAGAGAGAGAGAGAGAGAGAATACATTTATTGAGACACTTTTACAAATGACCTCAACACGCAATACTTTATACTGCTTAAATTCCTCGTGTAGTTCAGTTACAGTGTAATATAGATGTAACCACATATGTAGTTGTTTTGATGATATGTATCCAATTTCAAAACTGTAGGTATATTTACCGATGTACTGAGTGTTTCAAAAAGGTGTTGTCAAACTTTGGGGTGTTATAGGAGACGTCAAGACATGAATCTTTTTATTATAAGGCCATATCTGAAAATAAGCGGTTTTAGCTGTGAAGCAACTTGAGGCGGAAAATTTAATGTTACCTTGCCGGACTTCATTTCTATTCGGTAGATTTATTAAATATCGTATACAACGTCTATTTATTATTTATTTTTAAATGTCAAAGTAATTAAGACTATTACATCTCGGAGTAACGAGATGTAACAGTAGGAAATCCGAACATCACTTCACCGAGGGCTTTCCTAACAACATTTTTATAAGGGAGAAGGCAACTTTAAGCCTGATGGAATTGTGGGCCATCCAACAACTGCTCGTTCAGTATATTTTCAAGAAGAACTTTCGGATCAACCAGAAGAACAACCTTCCACCGACACGAAAGCAATATCTCGTCAAATGGGAGCTGATCCTACAACGGTGTGGGTGCAATTCACGACCAACTGCACCCTTACCGTCTTGAAAAGGTTCACGCTTTTGGGCCGCAGGACTATCAAACCAGGGTAGACTTCTACCTATGGAGTGTGCCGTGGAAGCGGATTTTGGTTGAAAAGTTCTAATTACCGATCAGACTTGCTTTACTAGAGACTGATGCTTCAATAGCTACAACAGTCACATTTGGGACGACCACGCCGTCTGGATTAGGCTGAATCAGAACTACTTTGGCAACGTATTTTAGGAGACCGTACTTGCTCCCATGGCTTCTACCTCGAATTTTTATGACACGTTCTTCCCGGAATATTGGATGATGTTGCATCATCAATTGTGGTTTTAACGTAACGGCGCACCGGCATATTTTTCGGTGATGTACAGCAGCACTTGAACGAACCATTTCCGGAGGCCCTATGAGATGGCCAACTCGTAGTCCAGGCTATGTCAAATTGTTAGTTTATGAAACTTTTCGAAACTTACTTGGTACGAAGAGTGCTAGCCGCATCTTTTTACTTTCTTCGTTACGAAGTACGAGAAAGTATTGTGATCGTGATTTTTTTCAAAATTTTTTTTTTACGGAAATATCCGTTTTGGGGTCCCTAGATGCCATTTCAACAATTTCTGGAAAAAAATTGTGTCTGTGTGTGTGTGTGCCTGTGTGTCTGTGTGTGTGTGTGTCTGTCTGTGCGCGCTGTATCTTAAAAACTAATAGAGAAATTGATATGAAACTTTGAACATACGTCTTATTTGATAATCTGAAGAACTGAAAAGATTTTGGTAAAATTTCGTACACCGGAAGTGGGTGTTTACCTTAACTGTTTTTTGTTTTTTGTCAATATTTTCTTAAATATGAAAAATATCACAAAAACTTTTAAACAAACATTGAAGACAACAAAGAAATTAACATCTTTTGCTTGAAAACATTTTTCATAAAATCATTTTTATTCGAGAAAAACATTTATTATTATTTTTTTAATTTTCGGTTTATAATTATAAAACGATAATAGTTACAGCAAATATATGTAATTAATAATTGTAGAGAATATCAAAATGAACAACTTATAAAGAATAAGTTTTTTTCGAAATCTCTTTAGTTTTTGAGTAAACTGAGTTTTTGAATCTTTCATAATTTTGACGTTTTAAACGTCAGTTTCAACCGAGTCTACAAATTGAAAATAAATCATGAAAGCGTAAATATAAATGATACCATCAAGTCGGAGAAAGCCACATCACCATTTTTTGTGCAGTAAGATCCGCACATGTTTCATCGGGTACGTGAAACAATGATCTGAGGTTTTGGTGTTACAGGTATATAATTAAAATGTTCATGTCTCGGCGTCCCCAAAACTCTCCAAAGTTTGGCAACATCTTTTTTTTTTTTTTTTTTTTTTTTAAAAAAAGGAAGGATGTTTGATGGAATTGCGGGTTAAGGAGAGTGAATGACTATAAGGGAATTGGCGTAAGCGATTTACTGTTCGGCCACTAACGTATTTAAGTATTTGAAGATTTCATTTTTAATAATGAATGGGACATATACTACACATCCATGGACCCGCACGGCCACTTCTTCGTTCTGAAAAAGTGACCGCACGGATGGGATTCGAACCCACGACCACGAGGCCCAGAAGCAGGAACGCTACTCACTAGGCCACCGCGGCCCCCATCAACATCTTATTGAAAATATTTTTAGATTTATTTAAGCAAATTTGGGAGAGGTATTAGTGACAACGTGGGTAGGGCAACTGGCACTTGTATACGGACACCATTTCTATATTTGCCTATATAGATCAGAAAAATATTTATAAATGGTATACCAGTTAGATATACATAAACTTTTCCCAACGCCAAAACGTTCCTTACAAAGTGAGTGACCGCGCAGAATTGTTCTCTCCTAAATATGATAAAATAATATGTTAATAGAAAAGTAGAAATCTCTGCAATGATGAAATATTACTGTAAAATTATAATATAAAGTGTTATAAAATGGTTTCTCAATAACATACAATTTTTATGAGCAGATTATAAAAACTGTCCACGAATAGGAAATGACATAACATACATTTGAGCTTAAATTAGTTTTAAGGACGTTTTTCCGAGCCAGCTATGTTTTTACATCATTTCTTGCAATAAATCATTTTCGGTCATGTTTCTCCGATCCACGTTGTAAAGCACAAGCTGCCATTGAAAGCCAAAATGCTACATTAACCCGAATTTCTCATAATTTATCCTTCACGGAATTTATTGTATGGTGATAAAAATGCCTTAATATTCAATTATAATTGTTAGGTATTTATTGATTACATACTAAAGTACCATAATCACACTTATATTTATCAGGTCCATAAGTATTTTGTCCTTCAATTTTTCCTTATCAAACATCAAGTTATTGTTTTTTGGCCACGACACGTACTGACCCTGATGTCGCGACGCTAGATATTTCGGCGTTTTTCTCAAGACACGAAATAGTCTCTTGCCTAACGAATTTCACTCAAACTTTCTAATTCGACCGGGATGACATAAAACTGCTCATTCTTGGCCCGATTAGCACCTAAAGAAGCACTTGGTCCAATTTTGAGCGTTTGAGTTGAACGGACTTTTGAATTACTTTGGCGTTTATGTTTGTGGTTATGGGAGCGATAAATAACAATTCTGCTGATAAGTGGCGGACAATAGCAAACGAAATTGTGCAAGCTCGTTATCTCATCAATCGTCTCGTAATGCAGCTGTTAATGTTCAACGCGAATAATTTGCGGACGTCGTAAGCAAGAAATTTCTGTGGGCAGGAAACACTCATGTAATGAGCTTGTATTAAACACACTGGGTTATGTAAATCTGCAAAAGAATAATATTCACATACATAACTATTGCCACTTAATTAACATCCGAGTTGTGCAAATAGGGTAATAGTGATGTATAACGAAGCAAAAGCTCCCAGCATAAATAATACGTAGGTGAAGGTTAACAAGAATTTATAATAGGAATAGTTGTTTTGGTAGGTAGGTTTTAATTCCATAATGTTTATCTATTAAATAAATATTAATTCAACCTTTCGTAATTCACATCCACAACATTTTTGAATATAATTATTTCTATATTTAGATTTTATTTATTAAATGTTCCTGGTCTCTTATATTTTCAAATGGTTAATTTATTCAATGGCGGATGAATATATTTCATTTAAAATTACATTCACATAACTGATTGTTACGAATACGTAGTACATTTGAATTTGCATTTATAAATGTGTAATACTAAACGTCTAGTAAAAATAAATTTTTCAATAATCAATTTGAACATTTAGATCAATCAGTTTATTTGTTGTAAAATAAACAAGTTTATTTATAATCCTTTTTTTTTAAGTAATGAAAGAAGATTTTAATATAACTACTACCAATATTGCTGAACGAAGTTGATTACATCTGGAACACGAGCTTTGCATCGTTATTTTTGTATTTCGAGACTATCCCACTTGAGTAAGAGGGCCAATCGAAACATACGATTTATTCAAGATCTTCTATATTTAGAGCAATTTTTTAATCAGCAAATTGAAATTGGAGTCGCAATAGAAAAAGAGACCTCGAACTGTCAACTTGATGCACCATTCATTCGACTTGGAAAATTCTCACGGGGTGCACAAAGGTCGAAATTTAGTTATCAAAACAACTGATTTGAACCGGTTGTTGCTACATTTCATAAAACTGTTATCACTTTTATTCTGAAATAATTGCAACTTGTCCTTCAGAATCCTATAAAAATAATGCAAATGAATTGCTACACAGTTTACCAAAGAATATTTAGTCTCATGTTTATTTATTTCGTAAGATTAATTAGTAGACTGCGGATAATATGCAACTTTTTTATGCTTTGCAAAAAGAAGTCCAAATAGTAACTGAAACTTATTTTGTTAACTGTAGATTTTATTTCTAATAGCATATCAAAATATGCAAATAATATGCAAAAATATGCAAAAAATATGCAAAAAATATGCAAAAAATATGCCAAAAAAATCCACAAAATATTCACAAAAATGCATAAGACATACAATAAACATGAATAATAATACAAATAACATTTTCAAAATATTTGGTCGGGTCCGTGGTTGTTGTATACGTCTTACATTATTAATTTCTTCATTTATTCATATATAATTTATATATACACACATGATGATGATGGCTAATGGCGAGTGCCAAGGCCAGGCGTAAAAGCCGAAAACAAAAAAAAAAAAAAGCTAGCAATTCGTTAATCAAATTTTATCGCATGCAGCCAAATCTTGCTGTACTTTGAAAAACTAATTATATTGTGTCACTGCAAACAACAACAAAAATTAAGTAAAAATTAACAAAATCTGCAATATGCAAAAAATATGCAATATGCAAAATATGCAAAAATTTTATAACATATTTCGATCGAGACTAATATGAAACAACCTTCTATAATAAAATTAAAATTGTAATTCAATTAATTACAAATATGCAATTGCATATAATCCGCAGTCTATTAATTAGCGATGTGAAGTGAAGTAGACTTAGTTTTTCCTTTTAAATGGATGCTCACTTGAAATAAGTATTGTCTTCAATTATCAGGCAAATTTAATGCTAAACATTTTCTCAGATTCATTTACATTGTTTTGGTAAAAATTGTTTGAAATTTTTTCGAACGAAATGGTATCGATGTTCCTAATCTTCTGACAACGCATTAAATACATGTTTCAAACACATTCTTTTTTTATTTTCTTATCTTTATCTTTACACAACGAACTTTTTTGCATTTGAATCCAGTTGTTTCTAGAATTTTAATCACTTTTATTCCATTCTTTTATTCTAGAATAATCGTTGTAGTATACACACTTGACGAAACAATACAGTAACCGTGATTTTGCGGAAATTATTTTTTCCTTCTTTTCAGTATAACTAGTAGCGATGTCATACCAGTATCACCGCATTTCAGCTAAATTTGGTACCAAACAGTGTTATATTTCTTTCCCATTTGCAACTTATAGGTACTGTCTCTGAACAAATTAGAATTTTTTCTTTTATTTCATTCTCTCCCAACCTGATTATTGGCGTTTTTACAAGATATAGTGAACTGATTTATTTACCTTTCTTTCAGTGTCGTACACCTGGAAGGACAAATATTCTGATCTCAATGGGAATTATTCTAGGATTAAGAAATTCTATTAATTAAAGCCTGTGCCTAAAAGATTTATAGTGTTGTCACTATATCTTGCAAATGAGTATAACTTTTATAATGTGGAGAAATGGTAGTTTTGGTTCGCCTCGGCAGTATATTTCTCCAGCCCCCACCTATAATAATAATAATAATAATAATAA
Organism: Ocypus olens; assembly: GCA_910593695.2. NCBI lineage: Eukaryota > Metazoa > Arthropoda > Insecta > Coleoptera > Staphylinidae > Ocypus > Ocypus olens. Next base: position 19,254,852 of record OU343057.1, read on the forward strand.
TACACTTTATTACCCAACAGGATAAGCCTAATTACAAAGCAAAAATATATAAAGTATAAATATTCAATTCATTAATAATAACTAACTAAGCAAATGATATAAGAAAAAAAAATTAAAAGAAATAAAATAAAAATGGAAACATCAATAAACTAGAAAATAAATGTCCTCCATGCATCTCTCATCTCAACGACATAACACAGTGACTGGTGCACCCTGCATAATGTTGGTTGGCCTGAATGTAGAATTCTGTAATAAGTAAATACCACCGTATAAACAATATATAATTAGTATTTGATTTCCTATACTTCATCATATTTTAGACTAATCGTAAAATAATCACTGCGGCCTTTGTACACAAAGGCCACTTGTGAAATAAATTGCGTTTTAGATTAGGATAGTTGTAAATCACTTGAAATTCGGATTATTAGTATATCTGTGATGACACTATAAAACCTAGTCATGTAAAAATATTATTTAAAAAAATCTGAATTACATTTTGTTTTTTTGTTTTAGGTGGAGGTGGTAAAAGATGGCAAAAGTAATGTACGACCAGAATAACAATGTATCGGTGTGGATATTATTGATATACACAGCTATATTATTAATATGCAGCCCAATATTCATGATAATCGTCTTTTACTTCGCCCATTTACCTCTTTTATTGGTACGAAGGGTTTGTTACATACCATTTGAATCAATCTGATTGTGATTTTCGAATGTAGCTGTAGAACACTAGCTTTAAGTTAATTTATACATTTTTATAAACACTTATATTAAGTTACCGTATGTTCAGGTCGATCACCTAGACATGGTTTATGTAATAATCGCTTCTCAATGTAATATTCCACATTATGCTTCTACTGTGATGTAAACTAGCTTTTAATTGGATTACTCGAAACTGCTCGTGTAAGACACCACCACATGTATTATGCCATTATTTTATTATAATTTTATAATATCTGTAATTAAATAGATGTACCTAGTCATAAATGTTTACTTTTATGTACGGCTATATAATTTTTAAATAAAAACTTTAATATCATGACCTATGTTTAACCTACCGGATTATCACAATCACCAGCTACTTTTATTATTATCAATTGTTTTTTAGTTAAGCCACAAAATAAGTATCGTTATGATCCCTGCATATTATCTGGCTCTATTTTCAAACAAAGTTATCTTGTATTTAAAAATTGTTTTGAAATTGAAAGTCCAATGATAAAAAATTACCGATGCGATAAATTTACTTATCTGTATTAAAATTTGATATGATTTTGTAACAGTCCGGTACTATGCAAAAGAATTATTATTTCTGACTTTAATGGATTTTTCAAATAATTTAAAACGTTACGACTAGTGATGGGAATTATCTGGATATTTTAGTAATCGATATAATAATTGATTTTTACATCGATTATTTTTAGTAGTATTTATTATTATAGGGATATAATAATAGATTCTACTAATAGTAATAGTAAAAATAATCGATGTAAAAATCAATTATTATTTCGATATAATAACGATGTTTGTTGCTGTTCGTCTTGTTTGCAGTGGCGACTAATATGTCATCACTTTCTTTATGCGAATTGTAAATTATTGTTAAAGTATGGAATCACCTTTAATTTTTTTACAAATTTAATCAGTTCTAGAAACATAAAAAAAAACAAATTGCACATTATAGTGTAAATGATCAATACAACGATTATATCGATATATTTTAATAATCCAATAATTCGAATATCGAATCTCGATTACCCCCATCAGAAATCCACAATTAAACGGAGTTTAAAAAAAAATAGTAAATATTTCAATCATCCTGTCAAAGATTTTGAATAATTGACTGCCTAAAAAACAAAATTACTTTGATTAACACGTAAATTCATACTTACGTGTTAATCAAAGTAATTTTGTAATGAGTTTTAGAAGCTTATAATTAGTAATAATCCAAAACACTAACAGTGTTTTAATTTATATCCAGTGTTGGTGACTATTTGAGAGTGTCTTGATTGTTATTTATGTTTTCCGATTCAGGTCAACTGAAGTGTACGTACTTTTCAGAAATAGAAGTGTTTGTAATGTCCAAAATATTCCATACGCTCGTTAAACGGAATTGGTTATTTTTAAATGTTTTTGGGAGCATCTATTAATAACATGATAAGTAATTTTTAACAAGCTACGTATTTTATCTACAGTTTTACATCCATGTATTAATCAAATCAATAAGGAGGTTACAACCGTTATTGCGTAGTAATTCGTATTTCGAGAGAAATTATGAAATCAGTATTTCAACCACAAGCAATTATTGTAATAATATTACATGAAGAACGAAGACAGTTATATAAATCCACACAAAAGGTTGCAGCTCAAAATTTGTAAAAGGCCTTATTTGATTTTTAGTATTTTTTATCAATAATCCTAAACAAGCAGAAATTAAATTCCGATTTCGATTGATGCAATAAAATATTTTTTTTTATATAAGGTGCTGTAAAATGGCGGATTAACTCAATGGTACGTTGTCGAGGATTGCTTCGAGAGTATGGAAAAAATAATGAAAAAAATCGGTATTGTATTTTTTCGAAGATGCGAAGTCTTTAGTGTAAATTATTTCATTGCTTAAATACCTGCATGGGAAAATCATTTATTTGACATTCAAATTATCGCATTTGAAAATACCAATTGTACATAATATTGACAAGCATGAAAGTATGTATCTTTGAAAAATTTATTTGATGAGCTGGAGCGTACATAATTAATGTTATGCAGATTTTAAGCAATGAAATAATTTACACTAAAGTCTTCACATCTTCGAAAAATACAATACCGATTTTTTTCATTATGTTTTTCCATACTCTCGAAGTAATCCTCGACAACGTACCATTGAGTTAATCCGCCATTTTTACAGCACCCAATATTTTGCATATTTATCTTTTTAACTAGAAGGATTTAAAAAAAAAGATAGTTGCACATTATAGAATCTTCAATTTTTGTCCAATTTTGATCATTTCATAATTAAAGACCAAAAAAATTTGTTTCTTTTTTTAATTATTTCAGGAAAATAAAAAATGGGAGACTTCGGTCAATGGCCATTTGTAGCTCTTTTGTAAACTGATTTTCAATAAATTGTATTACTACTACTAAAAAATGGTGATGTGGCCATCATGATACTTTCTCCGACTTGATGGTATCATAGCCATTTATATTTACGTTTTCATGGTTTATTTTCAATTTAAATCATATTTTTAATGTACATCGAGCGTTGCATAAACTCGGATGAAACTGACGTTTAAAACGTCAAAATTATGAAAGATGGAAAAATTATAATTAAAATTCAAAAACTCGGTTTACTCAAAAACTAACGAGATTTAGAAAAAAACTTATTTTTTAGAAGTTGTTCATTTTGGAATTCTCTACAATTATTATTCAAATAAATTTGCTGTAACTATTATCGTTTCATAATTATAAACCAAAAATTAAAAAAAATAATAATTTTTTTTCTCAAATAGCAATGATTTTATGAAAAATATTTTCAAGCAAAAGATGTTAATTGCTTTGTTGTCTTTAATATTTGTTTAAATGTTTTTGTGATATTTTTCATCTTTAAGAAAATATTGGCAAAAAAGAAAAAACAGTTAAGGTAAACACCCACTTCCGGTGTATGAAATTTTACCAAAAGCTTTTCAGTTCTTCGGATTATCAAATAAGACGTATATTCAAAGTTTCATATCAATTGCTCTATTAGTTTTTGAGATACAGCGCACACAGACAGACACATACATACAGACACAAAAATTTGTTGAAATGGCATCTAGGGACCCCAAAACAGATATTTCCGTAAAAAAAAATTGAAAAAAAAATCACGATCACAATACTTTCTCGTACTTCGTAACGGAGAAAGTAAAAAAATATATAATACATTTATTTGATGTGCAGTTCTTCGTTATCTTTAACATAACATTTACATAAATTATACATCAACAATAATAAACAAATCCATTCTAAAATTTTCTTGAAAATGCGCTGATATGACGAAACTAAGTAGTCGAGAATTTTCTTTCAAAAATCAAAATAAATATGAATTACATTTATTAACAAATGATGTGCAGCTCTTTGTTATCTTAAACATTTATATAAAGTATGGCTAGCAATAATAAATAAATACTTTTTTCAAACTCCTTTGAAAATGCCTCGAGACGAAACTGGTCAAGAATTTGAAACATTCAAAATCTAAACTGATTTTTTATTTGGTAGAATTAATATCCACTTCATAACACTATCCTTTTGTAATATTTTCATATTTAAAATTATTACAAAAAAAAACACCCTCAGTTTTCGAAATTTTACCAAAAGCTGTTCAAAGTTTCATTTCAATACTTGTATTACTTTTTGTGGTACAGAGACCATAGACATTTTTTAAAATCGGATATTTCTCTTGAAATTTCGAATTCGTAAAAAATTGCGTTCACAATACTTCCTCGAGTAACGAATGTGAAACTGAAGTGTTCGCTGTGTTTCCTTTTGCGGTGAATATTTAGTGGGTATTTTCGTGGATATAAATAGCGGAGAGGCGTCAAAGTGACGGGTGGACGGTTGAGTAGTGAGGAGGGTCATCCGAGAGATAAGGAAGGGTAGCTGGGTAGGCGAGAGATAAAGGAATAGGTACCGAAGAAGAAGCACGTGGGCAGCCGTAGGGGCGAGAATCGCACGGAGAACGGAACGCGGCGTGTGAGTAGCAAAAACGGGCGGCCGGCGCGCGTACGAGACACAGCGGTGTAGACGCACGGGCCGCGGGAAGGATAGAAATATACGAGGAGCGACTGAAAAGGGAGTGCGGAACGGTCGAGAGATAAATGGGCAGTCGCCAGCGCACAAATAGTTGCGGGGATCTCAAGAACTTTTTTGAGCAAGTGAGCAAGAGGAAAAGGGCTGAAGAAAGCGGAACTGATACGATGGAGGCGAAAATTGATAAGTTGCTAAGCAAATTTGAGAAATTAGAAGGGAGGTTGGATGAGTATAACGAGCACATAAAGGAACTCAAAAAGGAAATAAGACAAAAAGAGCAAAAATGGGAGGTGGAGAAGAAGGAATTAACCGATAGGATTGTGAAGCTGGAAAATATGGAGGAAATCAGAGAGAAGGGAAGAAGAAGGAAGAATATAATTTTAAATGGAATAAGTGAGGAAGGAGACGTGGAAGAGGTGGTGAATAAGCTAGCAGAGAGTATGAAAATCGCGATACACTTTGAAGAGGCAGTGAGGCTAGGAGTTAAGAAGGAGGGAAAGAAACGGCCAATTCTAGTTAGATGTGCGAACATGGAGGATAAGCAGCGAATGATGGCAAAGAAGAGTAGCTTAAGGGACGCAAAGAGTACTATTTACATAGATGATGACCTCACGAAGAACGAGAGAGAGATTCAGATTAAAATTAAAAGGACAGCGTGGGAAGAAAGAAACAAAGGGAAGAAAGTACAATTATACTATCAAAAAATACGCGTAGAGAATGAGTGGTGGACTTGGAATACGGAGATGGGGGCTTTGGAGAAGGGGACATGGGGGTCAAAAAACGTGCGCAAGGACCAGGGGAGAGGAGTGGAAGAGGAAGGAAAGTAGATAACATACGAGGGGGAGGGAATGTGTCGTTTTGGAACGTCAAGCAACGAGACAAGGAGGGGGCAAGAGGAGCAAAAATAATGAGAAGGGAGGAGGAAGCAGGAGCAGAGGAGGGGGAAGAGAGAATGAGAAAGCAGGAAGTGAAAAAAAAAACTGAGGTGGAACGAAAAGAAGGAGAGGAAGTGAGGGGGAAGGTTAAGGGGAGCTGTGATGGAAGAGCCAGAGGGGCAGAGGGAAGGCAGGGGCAGAAGTCCAGTGAGAAAGGCAGGTGGCGAGGAGATACAAGTGGGGTAGTGGGGAAAGAAGGGTCGGTAACAATGGGGTTTTGGAACATAGCGGGAATAAAGTCAAAGGGCAAGGAGGGTAGGTGGAAGAAGGACTTTGAGGATTGGGTGGCTGGGAAAGACGTAGTGGGGATAGTAGAGACATGGATTGTGAAGGAGGAATGGGGAGAAGTGAAAAGATGGTTGCCGGAAGGTTTTAAATGGGAGATGAAGGAGGCAACAAGATGTGCGATGAAAGGGAGAGCGAAGGGGGGTATGTTAGTTGGATGGAGAGAGGACAGGAAAGGTGGCAAGATGGAGATTATGGAGGGAGGCGAAGGGCTGATGTGGTTGAAATGGCAACAGGGAAGATACCAGATTGATGTGGGAGTGGTTTACGTTAGTAAAAACTGGGGAGAGATTAAAAGGGAGATAGATAAGAGAGCTGGGAAAGGAGGAAGGTGGATGGTGGGGGGAGACTTCAATGCAAGGATAGGTGAGATGGGTGGAGGTATTGGGGAGGACGGGGCGATGAAGAAAAGAAATTCGCAAGATAAGCACATAAATGGAGATGGCAGAAGGATGAGGGAGTGGGCGATGGAGGAGGGATGGGAAATACTAAATGGATGCACAGAAGGGGATTGGGAAGGGAAGAGGACATACATCGGACCAAGGGGATCATCAGTGATTGACTATATAGCAATCAAAGGTATCTCGAGAGAAGAAGTGAGAAGAATGGAAGTGGAGGAAACCATGGGATCGGATCATTTGCCAATAAAAGTGGAGATACGGATGGACAAGGGGGAAGGAGTGGAACAAGAACAGGAAGTTGTGAGAATAGAGAGCGGGATAAGTGCAATTATACATATGAAGAAAAGGTTGGAGAAGGTGCAGTGGAATGAAGTTGTATCAATGGAGGAAATGGAGGAGGTCATACTGGGATGCGGAAGAAGAGTGAAGGGAAAGAAGGTGAATGAGAGTACGTGGTTTGATGAAGAATGTCAGCTGGCAAAGAGGGAAGTGAGGGAGGCAATGAGAGAATGCTTATGGAGCGGAGGGGAAGAGAGGCGGGTGGTGGCAGCTAGAAAAAAGTATGATAGTATATGTGAAAGGAAGAAGATACAGGCATTGGAGAGAACAAGTGAGGAAATGAGAAAGTGTAAGAGTGAAGCAGAAATGTGGAATATCCTGAAAAGAGGTGAAAAGAAGAGGCAGATAGGGGTATCAATACAAGAGTGGTCAGAGAAGTGCAAAGGAAGTAGCGGACGATCGGAGAGTATAGGGGACGGAGGACTAAGGGGAGTGATGGAGGATTTCTCAGAGGAGGAGGTTGAGAAAGCGTTTGAGGAAGTGAAACGAGGGAAAGCAGCAGGAATGGATGGACTGAAGGCGGAGATGTGGAAGGAGATAGGAAAAGAGGGAAAGGATAAGTTCAGGGAGCTGTTAAATCAAATGTGGAGAGGGGAAGCAGACTTACCTGCATCATGGAGAGTAGGTGTGGTATGCCCAGTTCACAAAGGAGGAGAGCACGATAAGGTGGACAATTATAGAGGCATAACAGTCATGGGCAGTGGCTATAAGATTGCCATGATTGTGGTGAAGAACAGGTTGGAGAAAGAAGTAGAAGAGAAGAGGCTGCTACCGGAGACGCAGGGGGGTTTTAGAAAAGGGAGGGGCACCAGAGATCAGATCTTCACCCTGGCAAGGTTAGTTGAAAGAGTAATGGAAGAAAGAGGAAGTGTATATGCAGTGTTCCTGGACCTAAAAGCAGCGTATGACAGTATACCGAGGGAGAGCCTGATAGAGTGTTTGAGAAGAAAAGGGGTGAGTGACGGGATGGTAGAGTGGATAAGAGGAATGTATGAAGAAACGTGGGCGGTAGCGAAAGTGGGAATGGAAGTGTCGGAGAAATTTAGAACGTGGATGGGGGTGAGGCAGGGCTGCCCGCTGAGTCCTTTGCTATTTAACTTGTATATAAGCGAGTTTGAAGAAGTGTTAAGGAAAGGACAAGCGGGTGGGGTGGTGGTTGGAAGAAGCAAGGTATGGATGTTGGCGTATGCGGATGATATGGTGTTAATGGCGAGAGACTGGGAAGGGATGAGGGATATGTTGAAGAGAGCGGAGAGGTATATGGATAAGAGAGGGCTGTGTGTGAATGTAGGGAAAACGAAGTGGATGAGATTTAGGAATAAAGGAAGGGAGGGAAGAGTGAGAGAAATAGAGTGGAAGGGTGAGAGAGTGGAGAGGGTTAAGGTGTTCAAGTACCTGGGTTTCGTTTTTAAAGGTACGGGGGGGTACATGGAACACTTAAAATGGATGCAGGGTAAGGCAAGGAAAGCGTGGGGTATGGTTTGGGGAAAGTGGGGAAAATGGATGGAAAACAATTTTAGAATGGCATGTAAATTGTGGGACGCATGTGTGAGAACGATCTTAATGTATGGTGTGGAAGTATGGGGAACGAAGGGGTATGAATGTGTGGAGAGAGAGCAACGGTGGTTCTTGAAGCGTATGTTGGGGGTGGAAGAGTCCACGCCAGGGTACATACTGCTTCAGGAAACAAATAGAGGGAATATGCAGAGTGTGGCAATGGAGAGAGTGGTTAGATATGAGATGAGGTTGTGCGAATTAGAGGAGGAGAGACTGGTGAAAGAGGTGTGGGAAACATGTGTGGGTGTAGGAGAGTACAAATGGAGAATGGAGCGAAAGAGAATGTATGAGAGGGTGGGGTTGTCGGAAGCCAAAGCGATGGATTGGATAAAGAGTGGAAGGAATGCGGCAGCGTGGGTGAAAGAGAAGGAGAAGGAAGTGGAAATTCAGGAGAGGCAGGGATGTATCAGGGAGAGTGAGTATAATGATATGTATGAAAGGTGGCAGGTGCATGGGAGGTTGCCGAGTTACCTGGGTGAGAAGGGGCTGGGCAGGGAGGAAATGGTGACGCTGGCAAGAGCCAGGTGTGGATCAGGAGAGAGAGGGAGGAAAGTATGGATGGGTACAGAGTATGGGAGATGTGTATTGTGTGAATGGGGGAGGGATACTTGGAGACATTTGGCAGAGGAGTGCGAGGGTGTGTGTGAGGAATGGGTGGAAGGGGGGAAAAGAGTGAACGAATGGATGAGAGAGGACGGAACCGGGGTGAAGACACTGGCGAGGTTGGGGTGGGAAAAGGAGAGGAGAAGGAAAGGAAGTTAATGTAATTTGTATTGTATTTTTATGCCAATAAAGGTCCTTTTTTTTTTTTTTTTTTTTTTTTTTTTTTTTTTTACTTCCTCGTTCTTCTTTCAGGGAAAGTAAAAATAATTAGTATTTATTAGATTTGTTCAAATAGTTTTAATATTAATCAAGTGCAGGGAACAAATTGTAAAACTACAAAACATAAGACTAACCTTGAACTGAATTTAAATGATTTTGATACATTTTCACACCAATCTTAAATAACGTCAAATGACAGTTCCATTCCTTTTCTACAATTTCCATTAGTTTTAAAAGATTATTGCTTTAATAAACGCTGCGCGCGAAAAGAAACATCTCTAGTCTTGTTCTCGGTAACCTTAACCTGGTTATTCGTTACAACATAATTGAAATTGTTTGATACACAATACGCGACTATAAAAGTGGTTTTGATAATAACCGCATCACACTTTTTCTGATCATGGACTAATTCCTGAAAATGAAAAAAATGGTGATGTTACTTTCTCCAATTCTATGGTAAAATACATTCATGGTTTATTTTAAATTTAAATAATTTTTTTAATGTTCATCGAGCATTTGATACTGACGTAAATGATGAAATGAAAATAAAAAAAGTATGGTTCAATAAATGTAATGAAGACGAACAATGCATCTGCGACAGTAAAAATTTATTTATTGCAATTCACATTCCAATCATCCTTAATCGTAATCCTCGTTTTAAGTTGTTCTCTATTTATTATTAATAAAAAATTGACGTAACTACGTATTATCATTTCATAATTATGAACCAAAAATGATAAACATTTGATTTTTTTTTGCAAAAAAAAACAAAACGTGTCTGTTTCTTTGTTATTTGTTTCAATGTTATTGCAATATTTTTCATATTTAAAAAAATAACAGAATAAAAAACAAAATGTACGAAATTTTACCAAAGGCTTTTCGGTTCTTCGGATTGTCAAATAAGGCCTATGTTCAAAGTTTCATGTTAATTCTTTTTTGACATACAGCGCGCACAGTCACATACACACTCGCAGACAAAAAAAAATCCAGATATTGATGAGATCACCTCTGGAGACCTCAAAACGGATATTTCCGTAAAAAAATGTGAGCACATTTTGACGACCCACAAAACTTTCCCGTACTTCGTAACTGAGAAAGTAAGAATCCAAGACAGCATAAGTAATTCCATTACTGACTAGTGATTAGGTTTAAATCATCGGTGCCCAATGTTGTATCCGGGGTGAAAGTTGCTGCTGAATAATTTTGACGGGCCAGATGAATAAGAACAAAATTACGAATGAAAATGATAATGTATTAATTTATTTTTTATAATCAAATTTATTGACATTTTAACGTTTACACGAAACGAGTTTTAACACAATTAACGTTAATTAAAAATATTAGAGATAAAAACATCAGCGTTTCTTTTGTCGATTTATTATGAAAACATTTATAGTTTGATAATGACAAGCTAAAATTGTCGAAACTATAGTTACAACGATTTAATAAAGTGATAACAACAAAGTTATTCGTTTTATTTTTATGTATATTTTGTATTTCTCTCTGTTTATGACGTTTTGCATGTACAAATGTATCTCATGTATATTTGTAAAGTGTAAATAAATTTATTGATATTATTATTATTATTTGAATTATTTTAAATAAGTGACGGTTCGCGGGGTTTTTTCTGGTACGGCCAAGGAACAAGAGGTGGTAATACAGATAGGTGCGGTCACGCAGACAGCCGTCTCTGCAACTGACCCTACCTATGCCACCCTTGTTACCTCGGCCGTACCAGAAAAAAACCCGCGAACCATCACTGTTTAAAATGTATTATGAAGTGAAAGCCTCCACAATTATTTATTTAAACTAAATTTGATTGCCTTTATTCAGTAAGATCAAAAGCTTCCCTTTTCTTCTTTGTGCATTGACCCTTCTTATCTGGTAGTAAAGTTCCCGTTACATAGCAATCTCAAAACAATATTGTTTATAGATTATTGTATTTAGGAAATTTACATCGGAAAAATTTTACCTAAAATATTCCGTTTTCGGGGGTATAAATAGCACCTACTTGATACTGGAAATGTTCGTAAAGATACATATTTATTTCACAAGATAGCATCGTATAAACATGTTTATCGTAAAATTCCAACGTGGAAACGTTACAAAGGGAATCACGCAGTATTTTTTTTTTTCGTTATCTCACTTAACCTTATTTTCTTTAATACCGTTATAATATTTTATTTACATGCTCATATAGAATATGATTCTCAATTTTGTTTACCCACACAGCATTACATCCAGCGCTGTCGCAACTCGGGGGTGCAAGGGGTGCATAAAATTATTTCTTACTATACACAGTGGGCCCAGAAAACGGTATAAATTAGAAATATCCATATTTTCAATAATAATTGAAGCATTAAAAATTGTTTTGAAATACAAAATGTTTACACATTGTAGATTGCAAAAATGATGAATTGCATTTTTTTATTAAGGATATTTCACATTAATGAAGGCTCTGCAAAGGCAAAAGTTTATAATGCACCGCTGCGACGCATTTGAAGGTATTAAAAGTTGTTTTTGTTTTTTAATGAATCTCAGACATCAGCTGTCACTTCTATCAGTCATGAAAGACCACGTACTATACGTATTCCTGAAAGGATAGAAGAAGTTCATGCATTAATTTGTAGTTAAGAAGGTGCTCCAGGCATAAGTTTAAGTACTATCTCTTTAGAGCAAAAGTACTACATCTTCCATAAAAAATGGGCTTTTCACTGTTGTATTAATTATTTAAAAATATTAATAACTCACGAAGATATATGAGAGTACAAAACTACTTGTACCGTTATTTTTGGCCCACTGTGAATTAAGCTAGTTTACTCGCTGCTAGCGCACTAAATTTTCCAGTGGTAGATGGAACTAATATAGTAGCTAAGCTAGTGAAGTTGAAATATTTCAACTTTACTATCCACTAATAAGCTTGTTTACTGGCGGCTTGTAAACACGCCTAAGGAAATTAATACCGCTGACAAACTAGCTGACAGCAAATATAGCTCCACCTGTTCTTCATCAGCCATTGGCATGGGCGCCCCCCCCCCTGGAAAATTTTCTGCGGACGCCCATGGCCATTTAATAAATTAAAACGCTAATGACGAGTAAACTAGTAATGCAGACTTTAAGGGTGTCGATTTAATAGCGTTGTCTCATTTTGTTTGAGAAACCGCCTATAATTGCATCTCTTTCCATATTATATTTGTTAGAAAGAAATAACAATATTACATGATTTTGACCAGTGACGGTTCGCGGGGTTTTTTCTGGTACAACCGAGGAACAATAGGTGGTAATACAGATAGGTAGGGTCAGTTGCAGAGACGGCTGGCTGCGTGACCGCACCTATCTGTATTACCACCTCTTGTTCCTCGGCCGTACCAGAAAAAAACCGCGAACCGTCACTGATTTCGACTGTACAAATCAATGGAATGAACGAATTTTGGGTTTAAAGCGCATCGACAACAAATCAATGGAGCATTAGAAAACGTACATTTTGTAGTATTGCAGGGCAGGCGACATCTAACATATAACACCAAGTAATATAACATGTACTTTGTGTTTGTATGTACGTACAATGTTTAAATTATAAAACAAATCTCCAAATGCGAAATCTCGGATAATGTTGATGAACATAAATAAATATTTTGAACCAACGTTCCTGTTGTATTACCAAAATTAGTTCGTTGCGAACTGTTAAGGCACAATGCGATTGAAGTGTGTTTTCTAAAATTGAACATAGGAAATTTTACATGTTCAGAGATTAAAAATTCGCACTGTATGTATTAGTGTATATAGCGCCTTCTGTATTTAAACTGAAACCGAGTTGGTCTCTCTATTAGGTTTGTCGAAAATAGGTGTGCATGTATTGATTCTACGGCGGTCGACGGTGTTTATACGATCGGCTGTTCTGTAACATAAACGCGAACAAGCTTATTGGTCGTTACTCGGAATCGACGCAAGCGCTGAGGAAGCGCACACACCTATCCGTCCTTTTCCTCGGTTTCACTGATGTATAAGCGTTGTATACAATGTACGCGGTATATTCTAATAAGTATTAAAAAGAGTCGACTTATAATTTCTAAGAGTCGACTCATTTAGAAGTGAAGATTCACAAAAAAAGGTCATCATTTTGAAGAGCAAAATTTACATAGGAGCCACTTACTTCTATGAGTTGACTCTTTCGGTCGAGTCACTCATGAATTATTCATCTCTAGTTTCTGCCCTTGGTGAACAATATACTATTTCCTTTTGTTTCAGGTAATATCATGGCCTTAGCGATTGGCGCATGCATGCTGGTCATTATTCGGGTAGGGGTTTGGCAATTGAAGAAGGGTTGCATAGGCATCATCCGGTCAGGATGATTATACTTGACACCGAGGCAAAGCTGATCAAGAAATATAATGAGACGGGAAGTATTTTGGGTCAGTAAAAGTCAGACACACTACGCACACTAACAGATAAGTTGCAGTGTTGGCAGCAATGACTAAGAGCCCACAAAAGAGCACCAGTCGATTATCAATAGACGCCAACCAGTTAAAGAAGTACCATCAGAACTAATTTATAAGCGTTGTATACATTGTACGCGGTATATTCTAATAAGTATTAAAAAGAGTTGACTTATAATTTCTAAGAGTCGACTCATTTAGAAGTGAAGAGTCAAAAAGGTCATCATTTTGAAGAGCAAAAAAAAGTATGAGCAGCAATTTACATAGGAGTCACTTGACTCCGCGACTCACTTCTATGAGTGACTCTTTTGGTCGAGTCACTCATGAGTTATCCATCTCTAGTTTCTGCCCTTGGTGAACAATATACTATTTCCTTTTGTTTCAGGTAATATCATGGCCTTAGCGATTGGCGAACGCATGCTGATCATTATTCGGGTAGGGGCTTGGCAATTGAAGAAGGATTGCATACGCATCATCCGGTCAGGATGATTACACTTGACACCGAGGCAGAGCTGATCAAGAAATATAATAAGACGGGAAGTATTTTGTGTCAGTGAAAGTCAGGCACACTACGCACACTAACAGATAAGTTGCAGTGTTGGCAGCAATGACTAAGAGCCCACAAAAGAGCACTATAGTAGTCTATCATCAACAGACGCCAACCAGTTAAAGAAGTACCATCAGAACTAATGTATAAGCGTTGTATACGTGGTACGCGGTATATTCTAAATATGTATTAAAAAGAGTGGACTTCTAATTTCTAAGAGTCGACTCATTTAGAAGTGAAGAGTCACAAAAAAAGGCCATCATTGTAAAGAGCAAAAAAAAGTATGAGCAGCAATTTACATAGGAGTCACTTGACTCCGCGACTTACTTCTATGAGTTGACTCTTTCGGTCGAGTCATTCATGAGTTATCCATCTCTAGTTTCTGCCCTTGGTGAACAATATACTATTTCCTTTTGTTTCAGATAACTTCATGGCCTTAGCGATTGGCGAACGCATGCTGATCATTATTCGGGTAGGAGCTTGGCAATTGAAGAAGGGTTGCATAGGCATCATCCGGTCAGGATGATTACACTTCACACCGAGGCAAAGCTGATCAAGAAATATAATGAGACGGGAAGTATTTTGGGTCAGTGAAAGTCAGGCACACTACGCACACTAACAGATAAGTTGCAGTGTTGGCAGCAATGACTAAGAGCCCACAAAAGAGCACCAGTCAATTATCAACAGACGCCAACCAGTTAAAGAAGTACCATCAGATCTAATGTATAAGCGTTGTATATATTGTACGCGGTATATTCTAATAAGTATTAAAAAGAGTCAACTTATAATTTCTAAGAGTCGACTCATTTAGAAGTGAAGAGTCAAAAAGGTCATCATTTTGAAGAGCAAAAAAAAAGTATGAGCAGCAATTTACATGGGAGTCACTTGACTCCGTGACTCACTTCTATGAGTTGGCTCTTTCGGTCGAGTCACTCATGAGTTATCCATCTCTAGTTTCTACCCTTGGTGAACAATATACTATTTCCTTTTGTTTCAGGTAATATCATGGCCTTAGCGATTGGCGAACGCATGCTGATCATTATTCGGGTAGGGGCTTGGCAATTGAAGAAGGGTTGCATAGGCATCATCCGGTCAGGATGATTACACTTCACACCGAGGCAAAACTGATCAAGAAATATAATGAGACGGGAAGTATTTTGGGTCAGTGAAAGTCAGGCACACTACGCACACTGGCAGATAAGTTGCAGTGTTGGCAGCATTGACTAAAAGCCCACAAAGGAGCACCAGTCGATTATCAACAGACGCCAAACAGTTAAAGAAGTACCATCAGAACTAATGTATAAGCGTTGTATACATTGTACGCAGTATATTCTAATAAGTATTAAAAAAATCGACTTATACTAAGAGTCGACTCATTTAGAAGTGAAGAGTCACAAAAAAATGTCATCATTTTGAAGAGCAAAAAAAAAGTATGAGCAGCAATTTACATAGGAGTCACTTGACTCCGCGACTTACTTCTATGAGTTGACCCTTTCGGTCGAGTCACTCATGAGTTATCCATCTCTAGTTTCTGCCCTTGGTGAACAATATACTATTTCCTTTTGTTTCAGGTAATATCATGGCCTTAGCGTTTGGCGAACGCATGCTGATCATTATTCGGGTAGGGGCTTGGCAATTGAAGAAGGGTCGCATAGGCATCATCCGGTCACAACGAGGCAAAGCTGATGAAGAAATATAATGAGACGGAAGTATTTTGGGTCAGTGAAAGTCAGGCACACTACGCACACTAACAGATAAGTTGCAGTGTTGGCAGCAATGACTAAGAGCCCACAAAAGAGCACCAGTCGATTATCAACAGACGCCAACTGTTAAAGAAGTACCATCAGAACTAATGTATAAGCGTTGTATACATTTTACGCGGTATATTCTAATAAGTATTAAAAAGAGTCGACTTATAATTTCTAAGAGTCGACTCATTTAGAAGTGAAGAGTCACAAAAAAAGGTCATCATTTTGAAGAGCAAAAAAAAGTATGAGCAGCAATTTACATAGGAGTCACTTGACTCCGCGACTTACTTCTATGAGTTGACCCTTTCGGTCGAGTCACTCATGAGTTATCCATCTCTAGTTTCTGCCCTTGGTGAACAATATACTATTTCCTTTTGTTTCAGGTAATATCATGACCTTAGCGATTGGCGAACGCATGCTGATCATTATTCGGGTAGGGGCTTGGCAATTGAAGAAGGATTGCATACGCATCATCCGGTCAGGATGATTACACTTGACACCGAGGCAGAGCTGATCAAGAAATATAATGAGACGGGAAGTATATTGGGTCAGTGAAAGTCAGGCACACTACGCACACTAACAGATAAGTTGCAGTGTTGGCAGCAATGACTAAGAGCTCACAAAAGAGCACCAGTCGATTATCAACAGACGCCAATCAGTTAAAGAAGTACCATCAGAACAAGTGGAACCAGTACAAGCAGCTCTTGCGTCACCTTGGTGAGGATGATCCAGACAGACGCATCAAGTTTTGTGATTGGGTATAGAGGCAGCTCCAAGACAGTCCAAACATCCAAGGTATCACCGATGAGGCCAAAGCTTACATAAGTGCCAAAATATCCAGTACTTTAGTGATACGAATCCCCAGTGGAACGGTCCTTCCAAAACGCAAAGTGCTGCGAAATTATTGGGCCGGTGTGGGATTTGGAGTACCACAATCATGGGTTTCATCAGCGGCGGCTCGTGAATCGTTGTCGGTGAGGTAAAGACAAAGGTGCCGCTCGTGCTGCACTGCATATACTTATAGAGGAAGCAAATATTTCGTTGCTGTATCGTGAACTTTTCTTCCGCTGCCTCACCGCCGAACATCCACGAGCCGCCGATGGGTTCCATCTTCATAGAAGGCAATTTAAATGCAGAGGGATACGTGGATCACCATGCTCCAGGATATTGTTATGCCCCTGACTCTCAACGAGAATCGTGCATGTCTCATCTTCTTTCAACAAGACTGTGCGTATCATTCCCCACAATGGTACGTTCACCAGATAGGCCGTTGTGGACCCGTCAAACAGTCTCTGTCGTGCATTTATTTATTAATTTAAATGTTTATTTTTAGATGATTATTTATACAACAGGTACGCTTCGTTGATACTTATCCATGCTGTCGCACGCAATGGTGACAACACCCACTAACCCCTCTAAAGCATGTTTATTGGGTTGCCTACTACAACTACCAAAAGCCACCACTTGACAACCTCACTTGACAACCTTAGAATTTCCTCTGTGGGGTTATTTGAAGATTGCTTATCAGGAGAAGATTAAATACATTGCGCAGTTGCGAAGCAGCATTATTGGTGCGTGTGCTCAGTTTCATATAGAGACATTGCAAACGGACTGGGTCAAACACATATGCATGACATATGTATTCACCGAAACGATACAATACAATACAAAGAAAAAAGTGGGAAAAATCATTATTATTGGATAATATCCTATGACGACTTTTGACTCAGCCTGTACTATAGTTATTTAACCGTAGATTAGTAGAGTACATTTGAATAGAGAAGAACCCCAGGCTGCGTAAAATTGTAACGGTTTATGGCCGACGCGTTTCCAAATAGTAAATAAATGTTGTTGAAACTATTTGGCAGTACGCATTTGTTACATAATAACATTTTCAATCATGAAAACAAAGAACAATAAATGCAGTAAGATACTCGGAATCAACTACGCTAATGAGACGCTGCCACACCCAATTCGGCATCATAGACTCGGTTAACGGCATCAAACCAATGTTCGTTCGCGCGCAGAGGTTCTTCTCTATTCAAATAGACTGCGTGAGTATATATATTGAGTTAAAAGGGTTGCATACTAAACTCTGCTCTACCCATTGGTCTACAAGTGAATTACACTATAAATAATAATCATATTTGGCTTACCATTGCGGATACATTTTACGTTTTTATTTTCCATCCCTAGATGGCCTGCATTTATTCGAATTGAATAGCGTAGTTGAAGATTCCGTAACTATGACCCTTCAAGATATTATTATTAACATGGATCCGGAGCAAGTGGACTCAGAACTAGATTTACTGGAATACGCTTGGCTTAATCATATTGATAAACTTTATTACCCAACAGTCGTCAACTACAGGATAATAGAATTACACATAAAAAAATTTATAGTAAGCATTAGAAAACGTATGTTGTGTTATAGTATTGCAGGGCAGGCGTCATCTAGCATGTACCGCTAACATTAAGAAATAAAAAACTGGATTATAAAACGTTCAAGTGAATTATCGATTAACAATTAAACTCGTGTTCCTAGTCATTCTGACAAAATATTTTAAATTTACCACAATCCTCATTGTATTGTTTATATGCAACCCTACTTACGTATACATTTTCGGTTTCGTCGGTGGGTAATGTACCTATACGTTAATTCGTGTAGGAGTTGGTTAGAGAAATTTAAAATATTGTTTTAGGGAATTCGTAGTGCGGATATGTGTTGGATAGGAACGTAAAGACATACTCTAATACAGGGCGGCAAATGAATGAGTAAATTTTGACAGTTTCCTTTTTATATACGCTTTCTTTTTTATATGTCAGACGTCTAAAATGTCTGGATCTAGATTGGACAGGTGTTTTAATTTTTTGGTATGTTCCTAGAACATACCAAAAAACGTTGAGAAGAATGTTGAATCAATATTGTTTCCTAGGTAGATACCAGTGACGGTTCGCAGGGTTTTTTGGTACGGCCGAGGTAGCAGAGGTGGCAATAGAGATAGGTAGGGTCGGTCGGAGAGACGGCTGGCGGCGTGACCGTACCTGTCTGTTTTAAAAACCCTTGCTCCCTCGGCAATACCAAAAAAGCCCGCGAGCTGTCACTGGTACGTACATGTTAGAGATAGCTTGATATCCGCGTTGTTAAAGAAAATTGGGCGGTGGAAACATTTGAAATTTTGCTAGATTAATAGATATCCGCCATTTTGCACACCAGGTTTGCACGCTTTAGAAAAGAGATTTAAGCGAGTTCATAGTTGCATCTAGTGAAGAAGCATAGCGGTCTCGCCTGCTGAATCTGGAATCAGGATTATACAGGGTTGGGCAAATGTATCGGAACACCTTATTTCTGGCTAAACGTTTTTTCTTATTACTTTTGAAATAAATGTTTTATTTATAGTTTTATTTATTCTATTCAGTGCCGTATTTTGATTTTGAAGAGCTATCCTATTTGCCGAGATATAACGTCATCGGCACAAAAAAACAACAAGTCGCACACCCCCCAAACCTTATATCATTGCAATTGTTGAAAATGTAAAAATATGCCGATGACATCATATCTCGGCAAATAGGATAGCTGTTGAAAATCAAAGTACGTCAATGAATAGAATAAATAAAACTATAAATATTTATTTCAAAAGTAGTAGTAGTTTAAGTCATAAGAAAAAACATGAAGTTCAACCAGAAATCAGCTGTTTCGACACATTTGCCCAGCCGGAAAATATTGTAAAATAAGAGATAAATAGGGGATCCTTAGGGAACACCCTAAAGGAACCTAAAAGTAGAGTAAAGAGTGTTCAATTTAACCTGAAGGGTTCTATTATTGAGGAATTCGTCGATAAGGTGTAGGGAAGTTCAGGATATGCGGTGTTATATTTTAGTGGAAAAAGTCAGAAAGCGCAATAGAAAACTGAAGATTATAAAAATATTAATGAAAGCAAATCCACAAACAAACAAATCAATATTACAAATTAACAATAAAACAAATACTAAATTTAAGCTTCCTGTTTTTTAAAATGAGTTTTTAGAAAGCACCATATATCAACGGATCAGATAATCCAATGCATTTTTTGTAACAATTGCGCAGAAACCGAAAAAAAACTTATTCTGATTCTGTAGAGGTTAACTTAACCGCCGTTGTAGAATATGTGCGACTTAGTTCCTGTTGCTTATAACACTTTATTGGCTCTTCCGTCTTCCATAGATGTTTGGGATGCAATGATTGCGTTTGTTAACGACTTAATGACGCTTGACTTGTACATTGTTACCGACTTCTACTATATTACTAGAGTTTATTTCCTCTTCTAACAAGGGAACATAGGAAACTCGTAAATTCAAAAAAATCTGAAACATTGTGTGGAAGTAAAGTAGTTCATCCGTAGCACAAAACTATTTTCTGTTTCTGTCCAATTCCAGTCTGAGGTGCTGAAACCACTTGTCAAATAAAAATTACAGTTTTTTATTTTTAGAAAATTTCTTCTAACGTACAAGACATGAAAAAATAGTTCATATAAAAGTTGTAGAAAACGTTCGCATAAAATGTTTGGAAAAAACGCATCTAAAAGCAAAGTTCACATTAGTCTAACATTATGTGATGCTTTCAGTGGTGGCTTGTGGATGTTCGGTGGTGAGGCAGCGGAAGAAAATTTGATCGGAACAGGAACGGAATATTTGCTTCTTCTATAAGAGTAAGTAGTGCATCATGAGCGACATCTTTCTCTTTGCCGCCCCTACGGAAATCCACGAGCCGCCGCTGGATGCTTTAGTATGAAAAAAATATGGCGAAAAACTCAAAAGCGCCTAAGTATAATAGCTCGGCATCTATTGCTCTACATTATCATCTTGATTTCTCTAATATTTGATCCCGACCACCCAATATTATTGTACATGGATGGATTTGGTACTTGATACCAACAAGAACGTACCAATTTGCAAAGGTAATGAGGGAAGGGGGAGGGTGGGGTAAATTTTGTATTTCCTCAAAATCTGAATATACCGTAGCAGAGACAATGAAATACTCAACTGATCTATTTTTTAATACGTCTTGTACTTTTGGAGAAATTTGCTAAAAAAGAAACTGTCATTTTTCTTTGAGGTGTGGTTTACCCCCTCAGACTGGAATTCCGCAGAAACAGAAAATGGTTTTGTGTTACGGATGAACTACTTCCACACAATGTTTCAGATTTTTTTTAATTTACCGGTTCCCTACAGTGACGGTTCGCGAGTTTTTTTCTGGTACGGCCGAGGAACAAGAGGTGGTAATACAGATAGGTAGGGTCAGTTGCAGAGACGGCTGGCTGCGTGACCGCACCTATCTGTATTACCACCTCTTGTTCCTCGGCCGTACCAGAAAAAAACCCCGGGAACCATCACTGGTTCCCTATGTTCTCTTGTAAGTGTTGTCAAAACCAAATTGGCATGTTTATGGAGGAAATGCTTGCTTAAAAAAAACTGTCCATCAAATTAGGTCAACAGTTATAAATATTCTGGGTTTTGTAAAAACATTACCAGATAAATAAGACCTTTGGAGCGCCTGTTTTTTAGAGCTTCTAATTAGTTCCTAGCCAAAAGCAAGTCGAATAAAAATCCAAATAAGTTTTTTTTTTACTTAAAAGCGAAGTAACTAAACTGTAAAAATGTGCTGTACAGCGGTATAGGTTTACAAGTGAAATAACCATATTATCACTAATACGTTCGAAATAAAAGAAATTTATTACAATAAAGTAATAGATTGCGTAACTTCTCGTCAGTGAACGTTTATTATTACTTTTAAAATGAGAAATACGATGCTTTTCGTCTTCTACAATTTAAAAGTCTTGTAGAAGAAGAATTTTTAGTTTATTATCGTAATTATTGTGAAAATTTAAAAATGCCGGGATATTTCATGTTTGTATGTTGGGTTGTATATGGTTAAACACCATACTTGAAAATTTATAAATGTGCGCCCATACAATAAAACACAACGTGGCAGGACAAAAATAATTTTGTAAAAGGTAATATCTGCCTAATTAATTTTGGTAAAAATGTGACAATTGAAAAGGTGTCTATGTTTTAATCACAAAAATCAATATATTTTATTTGAATACTCAATATTATTCTGCATAGTTATAGTTAGTTTTAATTTTGGTATTTTCGATTTGGCTCAATTTAATAACAATTTCTCTAGAGAGAATTTATTTATTAAAAAACAGTAAATTACTTTAATGAATTCAGGCAATTGACCGAGGTCTTTCAGCCCTCGATTTCTCTTGATTTAGTAAAAATTTCAGAACTACTATAGTTGTATGTATAAAATAAAGCAATTAGTAGTTATTGTAACTCAAAACGTTTTGCTCTTTTGTATTCTAGCAACTTAATTACATGTGTAACAAATTAATTTATAAATTGAAAATTGAGTTGTAGCAGACGGTTAATTTATTAAAACAAATATAAAATAAGCGAAGTTGACAATTTTGATTTCTTGAGAGGGATGCTTTTAGATCAGTATTAGTCGTTAGAATAGTAAAGAACAGATTAGCAGGTTGCATCTATCAATGTATTAACCACAGTCTATGCATTACACAAAGCTGTTTTTAAAATATATATTAATCCTGAGAAAGTATATTCGGTTGCCTATTGTATACATCCAATCTGAAAATAATATATATATAAATCTTATTACTGCAGACAATTTCCATGTGAAGCTGTAAGTAAAATTGTAGATTTGTAGAAGTAACTGTTCTAAATTATATATTTATAATCAGTAAACATCTAGATCATCGAATTTACGTAAAAAAGAAGCCCAAACTTATTATTTTTATATTTATTTATACTTTAAAAATGCATATATGTCGGGTGAATACACGTACATAAACAAGAAGGGGTGTTAGTCCGTCAGGGCTAAAAAACAGTTTTTTTATATTTTCCTAATATGAAAGTTTCGTGAGGCTAGGGGCGCAAATTTTAAAAGAAACAGAAGAAAGAAAAGAAACCTCCTCGGAATCGTATCAAATAACTTGTTTGATTTTTCACTATTCATTTTGCTAATTATTTTGTTATCCTTTTGTTATAAACTTTGAGGATTAGTGTAAGAAATAGCTCTGCAAATGAAAATAAAACAAAGTGTATTTCGTTAAGGGAATAGTTAAAAGTTACAAAGGCATAGTGAAAATAAGTTAACATCACACATATTGCTTTCATAATGACTTTGATACCCTGGTCATAAATAACTTAAAAAACGTGGATTATATTAATGCAACTTTGTGCTTTAACCTTTGTCATTTATTGTGGTAAAGCTGACTTCAATCAATAATCGTAGTAAGTGATATGTTTATTAGATTACAAAACAGTGACAAATTGATTGGACCTGATAATTTATAAGACCAATTAATATTGGGTAGTAAAATTGGGACAAAACCTGTTAGGAGCATGAAAACTAAATGCCTAAGTGAAATATTCAAGGGTATGTATGCAAGTAGAAGATATAGTTGATGTGTCGTAGTTAGTGACGGTTTAACCACCAACGTGAACCAAGACAAAAATATTACAGCGGGCCCTAATGGCATGATTTGAAAATTCTGCACCAGTCAAAATATGATCTGACGTATGATCTGCGCATCGGCAACTTCGTCGCCATGGCAATTTTAGTGACGAATTTGTCAAAAATATTTGCAGTTGGCTCTTCTTTCTGCCATTTTTACTGAGTTGCATAATAATAACCAGCATTGAAATCAGTTTTCACCAGCCAATGGAAATGTATACGAGAATGAAAGCTATAGATGGTGACTCCGGTTAATCTTATATGGCAGTGGCTGAATGGTTAAGTAAATGTTCACGAGAAAGAGAATCCACTGAAGATTTGGCCCGTCCTGGACCTGCACGTGTTTCTGCATCAGATAAAAATGTGATACAGCTGGAGATTGCTTTACACCCAAATAGGCGTATTACAGAACAGAAGGTTACAGAACTTTCTCAGCACGAGAGCTGTCCATTACATAATTCATGGTCTTGGTTATCACAAAGTTGCTGCTCAGTGTTACCGACGAACAGAAGATGTTGAGAATTATCATTACAGCATTTGATGCGCTATCAACAACAAGCTAATGCCTTCTTACAAGTATGATGAGTCTTTGTTATCACTACGAACCACAATTCAAAAGTCAGAGTATGCATTGGAGGCATCCAGAATCTTCGAAGGCGAAAAATGTCGGTTTCAACCTTCTCGGGAAAAGTAATGGTGGTCGTATTTTTTATTGCGAGGGTGTGCTACTCTTTAGCTTAACAGTAATGCTGAGCGATATTCAGATTCCTTAAAGCGCTTACGAGTTAGCATCAAGAATAAACATCGTAGAAAGCTCACGAGTGGTGTCATTCTTTTGCATGATAATGCTCGACCCCATATAGCCCATAAAGAGGGAAGTCTTAGAACATCCGCCTGATTTTCATGTGTTTAGCCCATTAAAAGAGGTAGAGATTGCTGTTAGGAAATGGTTCCGTAAACAGCCGAAAACATTTTATCAACTAGGTATCTATGGATTGGTTTAACAGTGGGACCTACGCCTTAATGTTAAGCTATTTCTTTTGAATTTGTTGAATAAAACATATTTTACAGCATCCAAACCTGTTTATATCGAACAAGGGACGTCTGCTTGGCCTTTGGCTGAGAGGACCCAAGACAACATTGAAGATTAATACAACAGTTTCCTTCCAAATTACGGATCCATGTCAATAATGAGACCCCGCAGTTATTTTCAACGCAATAATAATGCACGCAGAAGCATAAGAAGAATATTTAAAGAAAATTCACGAAGAATCAGATATTAAAGGAACTATAAACGGTCAAAGGCTGGCGCAAAAATGCATGGTTGGAGCGCAGCATAAGAGAGAGTTTTATAGTTCTTCGAAAACTGCATTCGTGAATAGGAGAAAGGAAAAGACGAGGAGATTAAAATTAAAGTGAAATTAGGAGATCATAAAAGACATAAGATAGATAGTGGCGAGATCTGATAGAAGGAGAAAACGAGAAAAAGAAGATAATTGCGAGCAGTAGAAAAACAAGCTAAACCATCTTGAAGACTTTGGGTTTGATGTGCTACACGGTGGTCTGTAATAGTTGTAAGAATTTGTATTGTAGTTAAGCCGGGCCCACACGATGCTACGAACGTTTGCCTCAAATGATTGCTTCTAAGTGATGAGTCAAACGTTGGACGAACGTCTTGACACATGCGCTCCCACACGATAGACAAACGTTGGATCCAAATGCAGTTGGTTCCAACGTTTGTCTGAAGGAGGTTCACCCCCTTATTAGTTCTCAGAGTCACCGCTAGGGTGACAGTATATATAGTAGAGGTTATTATTCATTTATGTTATGATAGTTACTTAATTGTTTTTACTTTTTTTAATCATTTAATTAAGTATTAAACCCTTAAGTTCAGTTAATTTTATATTTATGTTTTATAATTGTCTTGATTTACTAATTAATAAAATATTATTGCCAGTGGCTGAACTTGTACCTACCTACTGCAATTTTTGTTTGCAATAACAACTATTATTTATATTTATAAGCACGTAAAATAAATATTAAAAAGACCGTTACTTATGATACACGGTTGTCATTCGTACAAATGTTTGTGCATGTCGTGTGGGAATGTATCCAATGCCATCAAGTATGCCAACCAATGACAGAGAAAACCCTTTGAAGCAGTCTAAAAGACCGACAGCCGGCCGAACACCTTCCAACACGAACGTTTGACGCTGGAAGCTGGCCACTCATAGTTCGTGGATCTCCCACATGATGCGCCCAACCATCCAGCGTCCAACGTTGGAAGGTGTTCGTAGCATCGTGTGGGCCCGGCTTTAGGTTAATCGTTTGGCAACAGTGTCAGAATAATTCAAATCATTCTTCGGGCTGTATTCTGATCGAGAAAATATAAATTAGGGATAAAAGAGTACACACCAAATTAATTGTGAATACGGTTCAATTTACAAGGACCACGAAAGTGTTTATTAATTTAGTGTATATTTCTTCATTCCTAACCTACATTTTTCTGGATAAGAATGCAGCCCGAAGAATGATTATTATATTCTAGGGCTGTCAAAGCTACGAATATTTTTCACATAGTTCTTAATTTTTTTTCAAATAATTTTTTTGTTTTTTTATACTCCTTTTCTTAAACTAAAACTCGAGATATAATTCCATAAATAAAGTAATCCTCGGTTTGACGTGTAACTCTGAAGTCGATAAATCATAGCCCGCGCATGATGAGTCCTAATAACACAGAAACCGCTCCACGCTCGGCGCGATTAAACGACAAATTGACTAATTTATCATGATCCTCTTTATAAAGTACGAAACAAAACGGTCGTACTTAATAAAACCATTAGGTGTGTATTTAAATCGAGCGTCTAGGGCTTTTATTTTCGCTTTAGGTCTTTATTTTAAAGTGTATAATTAATAATCGTAAAAGGGTCATATTTTGTCTGCTAATTTAACGATCTCTGTGATAAATCCCGGATGAGAGATATAATTTGCATATTTTGCCAAAGTTGTTCCATTCGAGTGCCGGCCGCGATTGTAATTTGCATTTTATTTTTGGAATCGATGCCTTTTAAAATTGTATGAAGTAAAAGGGAGGTATTTGTGCGGCCGGCTCACGTGTGGATTCAAATCTGAATATTAAATAAAACGTTTACGCCCTAAAAGCCGTTTACTCCATCTTGAATTATTATTCGGCTTTTCATTGAATATTAATCAACGAAAAGACGAAATTTTACTTAATTTCTTAATATTAATGCAACTCATAGTACTAAACAGAGGCGGCTCGTGGGCCTTCGTAGAGAAGTCAGGGATGCAGGAAGCAAATATTCCGATGGTGTTTTCTTTTGCAGCCTCCTCGCCGAATTTCCTCGAACCGCCGCTGGTACTAAAGGATGCAAAAAAAAAACATAATCATAATGTACTAGTGTTGGCTTTTTCTTAGTGGTTTAAATATAATTTCATTTTATTGGAAATGATTGGCAGTAAATTGTGCGTGGAAAATGTTGATGATAGAGGAAATTGGTGTAAACAAGCGTGGTGTTCCAGCACGACCTGTCAATTGTAATTAGTATTGATTTATTTCCAAAAAGAACGTGAGTAAGTTTGCAAAAATTCCACTGACCTACACCCATAATGTCACATTTCGTAGCATACCTACCAGTACTCAAAATCGGTTAATAACCAGCTAGCAAAAGAATGCGGTTTTAACATTAAAAATAATGTGATGTAAATATAATTCCCCCTTTAAAGACCCCAGAAAAGGATCGCAAAGATCTCCATTGTTTTACTCTGTGAAAGTTTCAATTGTACAAATTGCTATGTATTTTGCTTTGGGTCAATTTTTTATATGACTAATAATACATTTGATAATATAATTCATGTTTTATGTATAGGAACATATACACTAATTAATTAATTTAAAATAGATTTATTTTTTAAATCGAATGGAAAATCCAAAAATCTTATTATTTACAATTATTCTTAATATAAATTTATCGTGACTATTATATTGCATAATATCCCACAATACAAACAGTTGAACAGAAAATAACGCTTGCGCTAATGACAAGAAATAGATTTTAAAAAATTAAAAGCAATTTTGAGTTTCAGAAGTAATGAATTTCTTTTGCATTAACTGATTTAACTCTAAGGTACTTTAGCTAATATCGATGTTTATATCAAATAGATTTTTTTTACGAGAAGAGCTTGATCTGAAAAATTAAAAGAAGACAGTGTTTGTTTGAATTATGAAATAGTGCCCACCCACCACTTTCCGTGTTCTTGAATACTAAAGCTAAAATCATTGTTTATATTAAACATATTTTTTTCTATTTGTTCAAATGGTGTAGTCAATAAAACTAACCGAAATCAGTGTTTGTAGCTTGAAGTTAAATAAAAACAACGGCTGGTAGGCGGGCCCTATCCTAAAATTCAAAAAGTTGAACAGAAAGCAATGATTGCCCATCATTGTAAAGAAATAAATAAAAGCAAATTTTGAGTTTCAGTTGTAATCAATTTCCTTTACAGAAATCTTGGCTGGTGCTAAACTGATTTGACCCTAGGGTAAGGCCTCCCACAGACCGATGTACTTTTGAATACTTAATAATTATCTCAAATGGATTTTTTTGTCAGAAAAGCTTTATCTAAAAAAAATAGCCGAAGGCAGTGTTTGTCGCTAAAATTTAAATAAAAACGAAGGGTGGTGAGTGGCCCCTATTCTATAATCTAAACGACAAGGAAGCAACGAGGCCACTCGCCCCCCAACGCCCTTGAAGCTATATTTTAAATCTCTCGGAAATTTAACGAATACGTCAGTGGTGGTATTTAAAAAATAAATAATAATTTTGTGTTATTCAATTCTATTCTATATTTGTTTCGAATCCTCCCCCTTCTCAATCCGCCACTACGCAACCCTATGTATTTTTGAATACTTAAGCTAAAATCGTTGTTTATCTCAAATGCATGTTTTTATTAGAAAAACTTGATAAAAAAAGTGTTTGCCGATTGATTTTAAATATAAACGAAAGGTAATGCTCAGGCCCTATCCTACAATCTAAACAGTTAAACAAAAAAATAATGGGTGCATAAATGTAATGAAATAAATTAAACAAGAAGGGAAATTTTTCATTTTTAAAAAAACAGTTAATAGGGTAGACATTCCGAACAGTAAATTTTCGATCGATTTTTGAAGTGCAAAACAACTCTTTTCGTTCCTAGTCTCCTGTTACCAATCGTTAAAATTTTTCGAAATTAATTTATAGTAGACATTCTGAACCGCAAAGTTTCAGTTTCGATCGATTTTAGAAGTGTAAAACAACTCTTTTCGTTCCTGGTCTCCTGTTACAAATCGTGAAAATTTTAAGTGCAAAACAACTCTTTTCGTTTCTAGTCTCCTGTTACAAATCGTAAAAATTTTTCGAAATTAATTTAGGGTAGTCATTCTGAAGCGCAAAGTTTTCTTCGATTTTAGAAGTGAAAAACAATGCTTTTCGTTCATGGTCTCCTGTTACAAATCGTGAAAATTTTTCGAAATTAATTTGGGGTAGACGTTCTGAACAGCAAATTTTCGATCAATTTTTGCAGTGAAAAACAACTCTTTTCGTTCCTGGTCTCCAGTTACAAATCGTGAAACATTTTCGACATTAATTTAGGGTAGACATTCTGAACCGCAAATTTTCGATCGATTTTTGAAGTGGAAAAACAACTCTTTTCGTTCATGGTCTCCTGTTACAAATCGTGAAAATTTTTCGAAATTAATTTAGGGTAGACATTCTGAACAGTTAATTTTCGATCGATTTTTGAAGTGCAAAACAACTCTTTTCGTTCCTAGTCTCCTGTTACAAATCGTAATTTTTTTCAAAATTCATTTAGGTTAGACATTTTGAACTGCAAATTTTCGATCGAATTTTCAAGTAAAAAATAACTCTTTTCGAACCGTGTCACTTGATACAAATCGTGAAAATTTTTCGAAATGAATTTAGGGTAAACATTCTGAACAGTAAATTTTTGATCGATTTTTGCAGTGAAAACAACTCTTTTCTTTCCTAGTCTCCTGTTACAAACCGTGAAATTTTTTCGAAATTAATTTAAGGTAGACATTCTGAACCGCGAAGTTTTGATCGTTTTCAAATCGTGAAAATTTTTCGAAATTAATTTAGGGTAGACATTCTGAACCGCAAAATTTCTATCGTTTTTTGAAGTGAAAAACAACTTTTCGTTCCTAGTCTCCTGTTACAAATCGTAAGAATTTTTCGAAATTATTTTAGGGTAGACATCCTGAACAGTAAATTTTTGTTCGATTTTTGAAGTGCAAAACAACTCTTTTCGTTCCTGGTCTCCTGTTACAAATGGTGAAAATTTTTCGAAATTAATTTAGGGCAGACATTTTGAACAGTAAATTTTCGATCAATTTTACAAGTGTAAAACAACTCTTTTCGTTCCTAGTCTCCTGTTACAAAACGTGAAATTTTTTCAATATTTTATTAGGAGTGCACTTTGGTCTTTTATTGTTTAAATACATTTTGGTTTTATTTATATAAGGGCTTCCAAAAATATTCACCTGAAAATTGTTAAAAAACAAAAGTAATTTTAACTTATACTATAAGTTGCATTTAACTAAATGCAATAAAGTCCAATTTTCGGAATCATATCATATCAAGTTGAACACACATCACACACAACATTTTTTGTACGCATTTTTTCCCGAGTAATACTATGAAAAAAAAATGACGAAAATGATCAAATGACCAAAACTTTTTTTTTCGAAAATAATTACTTTAAACGCTTTTTCGCGTCATTAAGAGCCGTCATATATTTTTTTAAATCTTTCTGAGATCAAACATTTTTACTTGCATTTTTTTCCCGAGTAATACCATGGAAAAAATTACGAAATCGTAAAATGCTGAAAAAAATTTTTTTAGGGAAAAATTTATTCTTAATAAGTTGTTTATTTTGGCATTCTCTACAATTATTATTAATATAAATTTGATTTAACTATTACCGTTTCCTAATTAGAAACCAAAAATCACAAAAAATTAGAAAACATTTTTTTTCAAAATACAAACTTTTTATGAAAAATATTTTCAAACGAAAGATTTTTTTTTATTATCTTCAAGCTTTGTTAAATGTTTGTAAAATTTTTCATATTTAAAAAATTATCTGAGAAAAATAATCATCATTTATATTTACGCTTTCATGGTTTATTTTCAATTTAAATCATATTTTAAATTTGCATCAAACGTTTCGTAGACTCGGATGAAACTGACATTTAAAACGTCAAAATTATGAAGAATGGAAAAATTATACTTCAAATTCAAAAACTCAGTTTACTCCAAAACTAAAGAGATCTCGAAAAAACTTATTCTTCTTAAATTGTTCATTTTGGCATTCTCTACAAATATTATTGACATACATTTGCTGTAACTATTAGCTTTCATAATTATATACCAAAAATGAAAAAAAAATTATAAATTTTTTTATGAAAAATATTTTTAAACCAAAGATGTTTATTTCTTTGTTGTCTGCAATATTTGCCCAAATATTTTTATGATATTTTTCATATTTCAAAAAATATTGGAAAAAAACATAAAACAATTAAGGTTAAACACCCACTTCCGGTGTACGAAATGTTACCAAAAGCTTTTCAGTTCTTCGGATTATCAAATAAGACTTATGTTCAAAGTTTCATATCAATTGCTCTATTAGTTTTTGAGATACAGCGCGCACTGACAGACACACACGAACACACACACACAATTTTTTTTTTTAAATGTTGAAATGTCATCTAGGGACACCAAAACGGATATTTGCGTAAAAAATTTTTTTTTAAAATTTTTCACGATCCCAATACGCAGAAAGTAAAAATAGTTGGAATCATCTCGAGTCAAAATTTGCGTTCAAATTTCAAATTTCCACTGAAACAAGTAATCCAAATTAACAGTTAATAAATAAATGAATTTTGCGTTCAAGGCGCATCGATTTCTATGGTCATGCGCACCAACAGGTAAGAACAGGTTAAATTTTGAGGTTTTATTAATTAGTTCAAATTCACCTCACGGAGTGAATGAGTGTATCTAATAGGTTTAACATCATGCCACTAGTACAACTGCTGCTAATAACAAAATTTCTAAATATATACAAGAAGTATTTACATAAATTTAGACCTCATGGTTCACTTGCCAGTGGTCTTTCACTCGTAACATTCTGCTTTGATAAGTTTGGCTCTTCACACCTCTTGGCCTTTATCTTGATATATGTCTTCCTCTCTTCATTGTTGTGGATATTTTTTGGCCTACTTAAGAATTTATTGTAAACATACGTGTATATTAATGAAAATGTGTGGAAATTGATATTTTTACTTGTCTATAATACCAAAAATTTATATTTTTAAGGAATTAGAAAGATGATTAGTAAACACTTTTTTTTTTTATTTTAAAACATCCTTTAATCAAATTGTTTCATTTACCAATAATATTATTACAATTTCGAAGAAGAAATCTACCCAAACGTAAATATCAAAATACCGTTTATTATTTATTCTACGTTTTGTGAGAAAAAAGTCGACACCTAAATGCTAAATAAAGCATAAATTAAAAATTCTTCTATTGCTTTTTTAAGCTTCTTCATATACTTATTTAATATAAATATCTAGATTGATTATTCACTTAATTGAAGACTCGTTTTGATTGAATACAAAATGTAGTACGTAGTTTTCAAATTTTAAACAGTGTTTCGAAGAAAATTTTCGGAGATGATTTGAAGAAATACAGTGTAAGCTATGCCAAAATAAAGTCAAATAGGTACCAATAAATCAAATCATTTTGTGTAAAGATTTATTAAGTGACTACTTACAACAACTAAACCTACCATTATTTGATATTGGCAACTTGAGATGCCAAAATTATAGCCACTCACTCAATAAATATGTCTGCTATATAACCAATGTAATATTAGTTCAGTATATTATTAAACATGCAGTGTCGCACGGAAAGGGGGGGGGGGGCAGAAACCACAAAAAACATAGAAGAAAAAAATGTTATTCATTCTATTTTAATAACAAAAATAGTTAATTGTTCTTCTAATATTTACGTATTGGAAGTTTATATTATTAAGAATAGTAATTTAAAATAGATATTAATTCTACCTAATAAAAATTCTTGACTAGTTTTGCCTTGTTATGGCATACATACATACATTTATTTGGCAAAAATTTACCTTACATTAATTTTATAATCACTGAATAAAACACTTACTATGTTTTTTACCACAATTTATTTCATGTATGTACAAATATTACATACACATACATAATTTCACGACTTAAATTTTGACGTTTTAGGGTCATTATCAAGTGAAACAATGAATGGAAAAAGTTACATTTATATCGGTAAGAAAATAGGGTGAGGGTAACAAAACAGTGAATAGGTGCAAAGAGTTAAACATTCAGTAATTATATAATGAATTACCACGTAGTAACGGTCGCAACCATCATCAAGATTAATTTTATAAAACCATACATTAAATGGAAGTGGAAGCCAACTGCGGTCTTTCGGCCTTTTTATGGCATTTTCAAGAGAATTTTAAAATAAATTAATTGACGGAAATAGACATAGCAACGATTTGATATATTTGTATGTTAATTGTCTTCCATATGTGTATGCATACTTTCCCATCCTCTGAATTGTATTCTGTAAATAAATGATTATATTTATCTAATGAATCTTTTATGTCCTAGCGAACCTCCCAAAATTAAATCATGAGTGCGCCACTGGCAACACGTATGACGAAGTGTAAGCCCCAGCATAACAAATAAGTACTTTTTTCATTAAACCAAGTCTTTAATTTTAACATTTTAACAATTAATGTTATTACCTTTTTTAATTTATTGTAAAATCACTATTTTTGATTTAGTATGCAAATTTTCTTTTGTATGTACAAAGCATTTTAGTGCCTTGTATAATTCGGTTTTCACTATCAATTATCATCAAAGAATAATTAAATTTCAATTAATCCATTTATTCGTATAAATAATATTTTATAAGCCATCTATGAAACGAAAAACTTTTTTTTTCTATTTATTTGCCAGGTACGGGAAATAAATCAGTTAATTGGTTTTTGGGTGGTAGTTTAGGACGTATTTTTGTAGTAATAAGCGGTGTGTTTGGTGAATTGATCCTCGTGCAGGCATAGTCCTGTTGTGGGAAAGAGAAAGCGATGATGTCAGAGAAGGATAACAAAGAAAATGGAGCTGCCGTTGGAAGTCCCGCCTTTATGTAATAGCTTCGATCCTCCTACTGCGAAGGTGAAAAGGGGCCCCAATGCGGTGAGAGAGGCAGGGCCAAAATAACCACTGGAGACTGCGTACCCATAACTCTTGTATGTTGTATGTAACACAACACAAACCGATTTTCGGTGTTATCCCCCTCAGATAAACCGATTTGTTAAGTCAACTACAAAGCCTTGCCGACAATACGCTACCACCGATCCTGCTCCCTGCGATTAAGAGAAAAACATGTAATTCAAGACAGTTCGCGGTGTCAGTGGTGTGAGGACAATTCGTTCGGATAATGTCATTCAGATGGAAAACTTCAAAAGAGTAGAGGAGCTGCAGCCCAAAAGCAGGTAAATACGATTTTTAAAATTCAATCTAGTTAGAATGTAGTAGCCAAATTTTCGTTAAAACTGGAAAACACCATCTGGCCCAGTTTTCCTCGTCAGAAGCTTTATGAGCCTGGGTGGAAAATTGTAATTAACAATTAAACAGTGAAGTGATAAATGATTTAAGTACGTCCCTCAATTTGGCGGTATTAATAAAACATGTCAGGTATATTAATCGCATTTCGAGGGCTGCATTATGCTTAAAACCAAACGGCAACTGCAACTGTTTGCAATTTACATTACGGTGGCAGCGTAGAAATGAGTTAAGCACGCGATCGTAGTGACATCCTGAATGTCGGATTCGGTTCCAATTCAATCATGCTGTAAATTGTGTTAGTCACGAATGCAAATATCTACCTAATTGCAGATATGCCGCGGCCGTCGCGAGAGACGTACGGAGACCAGAAGCCGCCATACTCGTACATCTCCCTGACGGCCATGGCAATTTGGAGTTCGCCGGAGAAGATGCTGCCGTTATCGGAGATCTACCGCTTTATCACCGATAGATTCCCGTACTACCGCCGCAATACGCAGAGATGGCAAAATTCCTTGAGGCACAATCTGTCGTTTAACGATTGTTTTATCAAAATACCAAGGCGACCCGATAGGCCTGGTAAAGGTGCTTTCTGGGCTTTGCATCCCTCAGCTTTGGATATGTTTGAGAACGGCAGTTTTTTAAGGAGAAGGAAGCGCTTCAAGCTGCCGAAACACGTGCATGAAGAGTTAGATAGTTTAAGTAAGCTTCAAAATAGTTCCTTTGGCTCGCCGATCACTGGACCCAGCTCCTCCACCTGCGTTCCGAGGGTACCCCCGACGGCGTGTCCGATGAGCGTCGGCATCTCACTGCCGATACCCCCAATGACGCAATCCACAACAGCGCCCATTAAATCGTTCAGTATTGATAGCATTATACAATCTGATCACAAGCCCGCGTCCAACCCAGTGCACCCATCGCCGATATTAGCGGGCCCTGGAGCATGCGGCATGCAACTGCCGAGGTTGCCCTGGTCGAGCATGCTGCCCACGGCGACGGCCACCAGGTTGGAAGACATGAACAGGGATGAATTCCTGGCGGCCCAGCAAGCAGCCCTCTTCGAATACGCCGCGGCGCTTATGTCCATGAACAGTGCTAGTGCATCGACGTTAACACAGGGAATTGGGGTTGGAGTGATCAAACCTCACCCCATTGTGCCTAGTGTGCTTTTCCCCGGTTCGTACCATCCCGTGCCAATACCCGTGCAATACTCCCTACCGATGTCCAGCCCCGTACATTCCGGTGGGACCCTAGATTTCGAGACTGAACGCGAGTGTGATAGACAAGACATAAAAAAGAGTTTACCTCCGATTAGTGTGATTTCGCAAAGAACACGAGAGGACACTCTGGACACTTCTTCATGTTCCTCCGGGGATGCACTAAATGTATGAATGATTAGTAAGTTCACATGTTACTTCATATATTGTAAATGTATTATATACCTGTGTTAATGTACTTTAAGTACCTAATTATAGTAAATAAAGATTGTTTAAAACTTACATCCAATCTTTTACCAAATCACTAAATTAAGCAGCCTCACTCTCTCTCTACTCTACTCAATTAATATCCGACATTTATTTAAAATCGCATTTCGCAAATTACGTTATCCTTGCATGCTGTGAACAGAATGAGCCGGCACTTAAGCGATCACAAAAGATGTTTAACATTTCAGAGCCGCACCACTAATTCCCTTTCAGTTCAAATTAATCGTGAGCGCGATTTAAATGACATCTTCTTAGAAAATAGGCAAGATTTATTACACATTCTCTTCCAGGCAAAACGATAATCCATTTGCGGTTTTCACGTTAAAAACGAAAACACTTTTTCTCTTTCGGCAAACCGCAATAAAATCATAAAACTGCGACCAACGCAACACATTCGTTTGCTGTTTGCATTATGTCTTTATCCACAAAAAGTTCTTAAATCACCACACCATTACCCCGCTAATAAAACTCTTAAATATTACTTCCATTACTGACATTACCAGCCGCACGTGTAATTAAGAAAAGCCTGCTAACACATTCTCAAGTTTGAATATGTACATAAAGTTAACCACACAATGCATAAATTAGCCGACACTTTCTTAGAAGTATTTAGCGTCGCAAAATTTCAATCGGTTATTTTCACCACCGTAATGAAATTTCTTTTGTGTTATTAATTAAATATTAAATCAAATTGTTAGCATACAATCAATCACAATGTTGCTAGCGCAACGACAATTTAAATTCAATTGCAATTATTGTGTAAACGTTTTCAATTAGTAATCAACATGATTGTAAAAAAATAAACACTAAAAATCTATCAATTGATCATTAGCACGTTTTGCTGAAAATTTAAATATTACATATATATTTTTTACCGTTTTTTTAACATTTGTATCAAAATTAATTATTTTACGCTATTTAAATTTATAATTGAAAATATTCAACATTTTAGTATTAACCGTCCCAAGCGCTTCAGATTTTGTGTCGAAAAATCCCAGTACATTTCGAACGGTATGGAATTGTGCTGTTTTGCATTTTTGGACCATGTGACCCAAACGGTTAAAATTAACAATTAAAATTGAAAACGCTTAGTTGTTGTAGAAGCATTAATAATAATAATAATAAATAATTCGACTAGTTTAGAGTTTACAATTTTTGCCTTTCATTATCTCAGAGTCGACTCGAAGTTTTTCTTAATATGTTTAACCCTATATAAACAAACACATTGTATTCGTTAACAGTATATGTACACGAATGACCTCACTTGCCGATGCTCCTTAAACCCAAAATTCTATAGTGTATAATTTGCAATACGTTTTTTCCAAAAACAGTTGCTTTTCAACTATTTTTTTTTAATCGGCACTGGTAAGCAATTTATCGTTTTTCTTTTCTTGAATAAATTCTTTTATAAGATCTACTATATCAGAAAAAATGTATTCTTGTCTGGAGATAACAATGACTTAAAATGAGTTTAGATCAGTTTACATGATTGTGAATCATAAAGATTTTCGAATAAGTATCTTATCTGCAGACACTGCTCGTAAAGGCATACCATAGCCTTACGAAAAAAAAATCAATTATTTATGGTCCTCATCTGAGGAGTACAATAGGCCAGCGACGACAGTGGCGCACTCGGGATTTTATCTTGGGAGGCGCCGATCGGACATAAAATACATTTATGCGTTATCATTATTAACAGCATATTTACATAACAATAATTTTACTTAATTTTATTACAATAAAGGCTGTCGGCCTAAGTTCTTTCGGCCCGTCTCTGTCAGTAGTTGCTCGTTTGTTCAAACGTGGTAACTTTATGTTTTTGAAAGACATTCGTTTGTCATAGATGATTCGAAAATTAATAACAATGAAACATTTGCCACCGTTATTCTATAAATAAACTAAATCAATAAATATAGTTTTTGACTATAACTTGCAAGGTCGTTATAATTTTTAGTTACACAAATACCCTCTGATATATTTTATATTTTATTTATTGGAACAATATCCCAAAAATGATAAATAATTATCCGTAATTCAAATCCATGAATTATTCGTAAATAGTAATGACATATTTCAAATTTACTTAAAAAGGTACTTTAATATTATTTAAATATAAAGCAAAAATTTCCTGAATTCTTGTAGATAAATAAAATTTAAATGAGAAATACTATGCTTAGCATCTAGGTGTCTTAAAGAGACTACAATAAACAAATGATCTATTGAAACAACTACTTTCCTGGCTAATACGACGACGAATATTAAATGAACAATAGATCTTTTGTGTTTAAAATATCAAAGATATTTGTTATTTTGATTCTTTAATATTTTAACATGCAAATTACACTGGGCAACAAAAAAAATATATTTCCTGTTGCATGAGATTTTCCAACTGATTCTGAATATTTTGGGAATGCTGATTTCAAATCTGGAATCAGTTTTCTTCTGCAAGCTATGGTTATCATGCAATTTGACATTTTGATTTGCCATTATTTCTGTAGTTGGGTGTTGAATTGATTTAATTGCTCGCCAATAAATAACATCAGAGTTGTGGGGTTGGCCTGCTTTTTGAGCAAAATATTTCAGAAATAACCTTCCGTTTTTCTTTTTTTTTATATTTTGCATAGGTGCCGAGGAATAGCTGCCCAACCATGCGAATTTGGATATCTAAAATTTTCGCTTCATTTTTCTGTTTAAAAAAAAAATTAGTTCACCATACTTTTGTAGCAAGAAACCTCACGAGTAACCTCCCGTTTTCCGTTTTTTTATATTTCACACAGGTAAAATCGCGCACGTTCGGCCAATTTCGACATTTAAAATTTTCGCCTCATTTTTCTGTTTGAATTAGTTCAGCATACTTTGATAGCAATAAACCTCACAAATTACCTAGTGTTTTCCTTTTGTTGATATTCTAAATAGGTGTAGATCCAGGGTGTTCGGGCGCATCATTAGTTGCCGCGTAAATATTCCGAAATAGTCATCTTCTTCGCCCCGAAAACACACATTTCTTCTCAAACGCGCCAAAAGAAAAAAGAACTCTAAGGTACTAACATTCATTCTGGGCTCATAATATGACTATATTTCTACGCTCATATGTAATTTATGACTTGTTATGCATGTAACATGTATAATAAATATGCAAATTTGCAAATTTCGCAAAATGTTCATTGTTGAATTGAATAAAATCAGTAGCGTAGGGAGAAAAAATAACGTCATATTTGGATTCAGTATACCCAAATTAGGTTAGAACAAGTTCTTTTGTCAAATCAACAATTTTTTTTGCCCAGTATTATCTATTGTAAAGGAAAGTAGTTGATTCAATAGATAATTTGTTTATTGTAGACCCAGGGCAATTCTTAGGTTATTGGCCGCCCAGCTACACACATGTTATCGCCGCCCTTGGTAATTAAATACATACAGTTGTTCATTTGCACTAAGGAGGGGCCAAACTGCGAATTTGAGCACGTTTGTGTTCTTCTGGCTTGTCTCACCTTTACACAAACGCTTCTTCAAAACGCTATTTACCGAAGTTCTTGTATTATTTTACGATAAACTGCATTTTTACTTTTTCCGTTACGAAGTACGAGAAAGTGATCGTAAATATTAAAAAAAATTAACTCCGTTTTGAGGTCCCTAGAAACAATTTCAAAGATTTCTGGAAAAAAAAATTGTTTCTCGAGCTCTTAAAAAAATATAAAAACAATTGCCAGACACTTGAAATTTTCTACAGCTACTCAAACAATACTTTACTTCACTTTCGGTGAAAGAGGGAGTATGCAAGAAAATCCAAACTTACAAAAAAGGAAAAAAAAATGTAACCTAGATGTTGCTTCTTTGCTTCCCTCGGATTGATGGAGAGCAAAAACACAAACAAATCCTAAAGATGTATCACAACACAACGGGCACTAAAACTTTCGAAAAATAAATATTCCGAACCAGAGCACACGTTATTTGCGACCGCGACCTGTAAACAGAATTGTTATCAACAGGTACGCCGCGGATTAGTGATAGGAATTTAATCTCGTTCCGAAACGAGACAAAAAAAACGAATATTTTGATTATCTTCTCGGGCCATCTTCTGCAGATTAAAAGTCGAGTTTTAACATGGGAGTCAAGGTGAAAAAACAGAAAAGCTCTTGACTAAATTGTGATGTTAATCACAGGAGAGCTGAACTTATTGTTATTATGAAAATTATCATTTTTTATTGGGGGAAAGAAATATAAAAACTATTGCAAAATACTTCTAATTTTCAAGTGAATAAAAAATATAAAAACAATTGTCACATACTTGTAACTTTCTTAATTTACTTAATAATTATTGTAATTTACAATTTGGTGAAAATATCAAAACGTTTCGTCACAAAATTTGGAGATAATCACACGAGAACAGAATATATTGTCATTCCGAAAATTCTAATTTTTCAAGTGAATAAAAAATATAAAAAACAATTGTCACATACTTGAAACTTTCTAAATAAATTTAATAATTATTTTACTCTACAATTTAGTAAAAACATTTAAATATTTCGTCACAAAATTTGAAAATACTCACATGAGAACAGAATATATTGTCATTCTGAAAATTCTAATTTTTCAAGTGAATAAAAAATATAAAAACAATTGTCACATTCTTGAAACTTTCTAAATTTACTTAATAATTATTATACTTTACAATTTTGTAAAAATATCAAAACATTTGGTCACAAAATTTGGAGATAATCACATGAGAACAGAATATATTGTCATTCCGAAAATTCTAAATTTTCAAGTGAATTAAAAATATAAAAACAATTGTCACATACTTGAAACTTTCTAAATTTACTTAGTAATTATTATAATTTAAAATTTAGTAAAAAAACAAAACATTTCGTCACAAAATTTGAAAATACTCACATGAGAACAGAATATATTGTCATTCTGAAAATTCTAATTTTTCAAGTGAATAAAAAATATAAAAACAATTGTCACATACTTGAAACTTTCTAAATTTACTTAATAATTATTATACTTTACAATTTTGTAAAAATATCAAAACATTTGGTCACAAAATTTGGAGATAATCACATGAGAACAGAATATATTGTCATTCCGAAAATTCTAAATTTTCAAGTGAATTAAAAATATAAAAACAATTGTCACATACTTGAAACTTTCTAAATTTACTTAGTAATTATTATAATTTAAAATTTAGTAAAAAAACAAAACATTTCGTCACAAAATTTGGAGATAATCACATGAGTACAGAATATATTGTCATTCTGAAAATTCTAATTTTTCAAGCGAATAAAAAATATAAAAACAATAGTCACATACTTGTAACTTTCGTTTTATTAATATTTATTATACTTTAAAATTTAGTAAAAACATCAAAATATTTCGACACTTTAGACAATTAAGTGAAAATAACAAAAATCTCGTTACAAAATTTTGAGACCGTCACCTACAAACATAATGTATTGTCACCGCGGAAAGCGGTTTGCTAAATAAACAATTTTAGATACAAAAATGAAAAGGTGAAAGAAAAACCCAGAGGCGGCCATGCGACGGCCTACCGGCTGCCGGCCGCCCTGGTGCGGTTGCACCTTTTGCACCCCCGACAGGAACGGCCCTGTGTAGACCATTAGTTTGTGGAAGACGAAAAGCTTCATATTTTTTATTTTCATTTTATTTAAATATATTTTCAATGACGAAAAAACAACACTTTTTTGTTTCATTATTTATCAGTACAGAAATACTAATATTTATCGGAATGTAGCGGTGGAACTATAAACAATTTCTTTTGTATTTCTCTAAAGCCGCATCAACTATTCAATAGATTGTCGTGGCTGAGTGGGCTTTGGCCTCAAGTTCATTGCGTTCTCTAACATGTACCGTTTTTGAGATAAAACGAAAATAAAACAATGAAAAAAAATTACAAACTAAAAATATACATTTATCAAAAATATAGTTTCGAGTCTAAATGTTTCAAATTCTTGACCAATTATTTCCTGAAAAGACAATTTCATGCCATGATAGCGACTTAATTGTGTGCTATTAAAAAGGGCAGACACATATCTTTAATAGAAAAAGCCGAACATTTCATAAGAAATAGCGTTTAAATTTTTATTCAAAAAAGATAACTCTTTGGATTTGTGAGATCTACACGTTATCTTTAATCTTAAATTACTTTTAAGAGTCCCAACAGTAAACTAATATCCACGTCGTGGGGTTTTCACATCAAAATAATTTAAATCCTGTACAAAAAAACAGGAACTGGTAAGTCAGTTTTCGAGCAAAATTATTTTTTCAAACTTAATGACCGTAATTGAAAAACCACTTTTTCAAAGCATATCCACGTCGGGGGTTTTCACACCAAAATAATTTAAATTTTGTACAAAAAAAAAAACAGGAACTGGCAAGTCAATTTTCGAGCAAAATTATATTTTTAAACTTGAATGACCATAGTTGAAAAACCATTTTTTTAAGCATAAACGGTAAGAAATTTTATGATTTTCACATCGAAAATTTGGTAGAAAGTGACAAAAAAAGAGCTTTCTCTTTAAATTACATGTAAATTTTTTTCTGAAAAAGAAACGATTCTATTCTTAAAGATTTTTAGTCTCATTAGAATAAGAGAAATTGCAGTTGTAAATTTGACAAACTATTTAAGAATTTTTCGGCCGTAGCTGTTAAATGCAAAATTGGCCACATGAAATGACGAAAATTTTTGAAAGGATAAAGAAGGAGTAATCATCACCATTGAAGAAAAACTGTCAAAAATAAATTTCAGAGAACCGATCTATATTATACAATATTTATTCATCATTATTCTCTAAAAAAAAATGAGACAGAGAGAGAGAGAAAATACGTATATTGAGACAGTTTTACAAATTACCTCAACAGGCAACAGATCAGAGGTCTTTCAGCCTTCAAAAATTGGTTTTAAAACTTTTTTCAAAAACAAAACAACGGACGATCCGCACGCCTAGTGAAAATCAATTCAAAAAGTTGACTATCGTAGCTTGAAATCTGTTGACAACATACAACTCGTGTGGTCAGAAACATAAATTTACCAAGATTGATGGTATTGTAGATAATAATTTTTTTCTGAAATCAAAATTTTCAATCATGGTGATGGTTGCTACCGTTACTACGTGGTAATGCATTATAGAAACACTGAATAAAACACTTACTAAGTTTTTTAACACAATTTATAAATAAATAAATTGTGGTAAAAAACTTGGTGTTTTATTCAGTGTTTCAAAATTTTCAGTTTTTTTGATGATAAATCAGAACATTTTTATTAATTCAAAATATCTAAGATTTTTAAGATAACGCTCAATTTTGGTCTAAGTTACTAAACCTTTATTAAAACCTGGTTTTATACAGGGTTTTAAAGGGCAATTGACTAAAGTCTTTCAGCCCGACTTTGGTCAAATTTAACCGACCTTTTATCTTTTACCGTTGCGAGATACCATAAAAAAAACACCATCCTGTATATAACTCGGCTGCGCTATTGCTCATTGTGGTTTTTATTCGAAAATCTTCTTTGATATATGCGCCTCGTAAAAATCGTCATTAAAATGGGTTAATATTAAATCCTTTTCTGGAATTATTAACATCATTCAAAACAAAAATTTATTTATCTTTATAATTAGAAAGAGAATTGTCAAATTATAATCTGGTTAAAAACTTGTATTTATTGTATTTTTATAAGGATGTGATTGTTAAAGATGATTATTAACATTAGTTAATCTGAAGAAGAAAGCTAGATGTAAAGATG
The DNA here is from genome assembly GCA_910593695.2 of Ocypus olens. Lineage (NCBI taxonomy): Eukaryota > Metazoa > Arthropoda > Insecta > Coleoptera > Staphylinidae > Ocypus > Ocypus olens. The sequence continues at coordinate 19,298,150 of OU343057.1, forward strand.
TGTACCGTACTTTGAATTTGAAAACAAATTATTTGAAGGTGAAGAAAAATATATAAAGTTAGATCGATGACAAGTGATAGGGCGTCGCCAATGACCGGGAAAATCAATAGATTTTTAGCAAGATTTCCTTCTCTATCACGGCGGTATTCATTAGTAGCCTTTGTTGTAAAATTCTGAATAGCCACCTTAAGGAAATAAGCAAGAAAATCATGTCATTAATTATCTAAAAATACATCTGAATACAGGTCATTATTTTATGATGCAGTTTGGTTAATTACTCTGGATTAATATTAGATCATCGTTTAAGACGTTTAAAGCGTACAAAAATTAAGTTCAAACATCGCATAATCACTTTTATTTAAGGTTTAAAAAACAGCGGAGTAATTCAATACTTAATGTTGCTCTGAATCTAAAACGTGTATTTTATTAAAGAAAACAAATTAATAATAAATATTTTTCGATTTTTTGGTCACAAACATTTTTACAGGTTTAGGTCAGGGCTAAAACTTTGAAAGTTACATTGGTTATATGCTGAATTTTATTTCGCTCCAATGAAACGTAATTTCTTTTCAATAAAAATGTTTTTTATACACACAGTCAGGAAGGAAAGTGTATACTACACAGACCAAAAAAACCTGAAAAGTGGTAATATAATTTTGATTCGTTTTTATAAGTAAAATCAAATATACAAGCACATTTTAATTGCAAAATAATAACCTGTCAATTGTGATATCCTAAGTTATAAACATTGCTAATGCATCTCGAATGTACAATTACAATATTTATTTATGGTTTTTGTAACGGGATTGTTAGAGCTGCGGTAAAAGAATATCGAGAACGGTTTACACACCGCAGAGTACCAAATTAAAACGCATTTGTCGGTCCCTTTAATATATTGTTGTGTAACTGTGCTTTTGAACTGACCTGAAGCCCGTGATCAAGATGCAAAGATAAGCCTTCCCAACTAAAGTGAATTAAGCCCTACTTTAAGTTTCCAGAGAATTGCGAGTCAACGCGAAATTTCGGGTTCAGGACAAAGTGCCGAATCCTAAAATGCGGAATCGGTATTTTGCCCAAGTGTCGAAATTCATGCTACCGACTATTCCCAAAATGCCGAATCGCATCAGTGACCAAATCGCCGACCTGTGCGACGTAAGTAACGTCGAAACGTTCGTAAACAAGGCGTCGGAACTGAATGTTTTAGACATTTTGGGCCATACCCATAAGTTGGTGCGTGGACAATTTGCCGAATATCTAAACTGTCTACTCGCATTCGGCTCCGATGTTTAAGAACAATTCGACGCTTAGCGACGTTTGGCACGGGTCGGCAGTTTGGTCACCAATGCGATTTGGCATGGTCGGTATCACTTTGGGCACAATATCGATTCGGCACTTTGGGCACTTCTCCTAATTCTTAGGGGAGCAACCAACGCCAAAAATCGTAAATATCTCTGTTCTTTGTTTGGTTTGATACGGTTAATTTAGAAATTGCATACAACATCTACAACCGAAAGATAATTCATGTAGTTTTTTTACTTTCTCCGTTATGAAGTACGAGAAAGTATTGTGATCGTGATTTTTTTTTCAAAATTTTTGTTTACGGAAATATCCATTTTGGGGTCCCTAGATGCCGTTTCAAAAATTTCTGGAATTTTTTTTTGTGCCTGTGTGTCTGTGTGTGTGTGTGTGTGTGTGTGTGTGTGTGTGTGTGTGTGTGTGTGTGTGTGTGTGTGTGTGTGTGTGTGTGTGTGTGTGTGTGTGTGTGTGTGTGTGTGTGTGTGTGTGTGTGTGTGTGTGTGTGTGTGTGTGTGTGTGTGTGTGTGTGTGTGTGTGTGTGTGTGTGTGTGTGTGTGTGTGTGTGTGTGTGTGTGTGTGTGTGTGTGTGTGTGTGTGTGTGTGTGTGTGTGTGTGTGTGTGTGTGTGTGTGTGTGTGTGTGTGTGTGTGTGTGTGTGTGTGTGTGTGTGTGTGACTGTGTGCGTGTGTCTGTCTGTATGCGCTGTAAAATAACTAATAAAGCAATTGATATGAAACTTTGAACATCCGACTTATTTGATAATCTGAAGAACTGAAAAGCTTTTGGTAAAATTTCGTACAGCGGAAGTGGGCGTTTACCTTAACTGTTTTTTTAATTTTTTGCCAATATTTTCTTAAATATGAAAAATATCACAAAAACATTTAAACAAACTTTGAATACAACAAAGAAATCAACACCTTTTGCTTGAAAACATTTTTCATAAAATCATTTTTATTCGAGAAAAAAATTTATTATTTTTTTTTTATTTTTGGTTTATAATAATAAAACAATAATAGTTACAACAAATGTATGTCAATAATAATTGTAGAGAATGCTAAAATGAACAACTTATAAAGAATAAGTTTTTTTCGAAATCCCTTTAGTTTTTGAGAAAACTGAGTTTTTGAATTTGAAGTATAATTTTTCCATCTTTCATAATTTTGACGTTTTAAACGTCAGTTTCATCCGAGTTTACACAACGCTCGATGTACATTTAAAATATGATTTCAATTGAAAATAAACCATGAAAGCGTAAATATAAATGACTATGATACCATCAAGTCGGAGAAAGTAACATGATGGCCACATCACCATTTTTAAAGATAAATCGGTGATCGATTTTGTTTTCGTTGTAAACATATTAAATAATCAATTGAACTCGATGAAAAATAATGTCTAATGTAAGTACGTAACTTTTTCAAAGTGGCACTTTAAAATGTCAGATTTGAAAATGATACTCCCTCCAGAGCCCTACAGGGGCGGGTTTTTGATTATACCATTTCTAAAAAAGTTTAATAACCAAATTAAATAATATTCTTTAAATATTAATTATTTTTGTGAATTTGTGAATTAAAAAAAAATCAATTCACTTAATGTTACTTTCCAGAGTCTATAATAAAGTTCAATTTATCCAAGCCCGGCCCGACCCGGCCCGGCCCGGTCTAAATTATACCCACATCGGGCCGGACTTCCTCCACTAAATTAGTTGTGACATTTGTATGTTTTGGGTGCGTTTACTTGATGTTTAAATATTTTGAAGACACTGGTTAAATAAAATGTTTCATTAAGTACGAAATTCCTAAATCCGTGACAACTAATTTGAGCCGGAGGGAGTATATTATAACAATTATTGGCAATACTTCTGACGAATTGCCGAATGATTATTTATTTTAATTATTTACGTATCTATTCTAATAAAATACAACATACAATATTGATAACTCTTCATTGTTTAAAATAACTGGTTTAAACATATTTGCATTTTGTTTTTTTTTGCAGCTATCCCATACGATCAGAAAATCAATCCTACAAAATATTGTTCAGCAGCATTTACTACCGTTGAGAGGTATTTTGGGAGAGTTCGGTATTGGCTATACGTTTTTGAAACTTTAGTCGTTGATTATTGCTGAATTTTATGTCATCCAACAACAACTTTAATACTACTAGTTAATTCCAATACGAATATTTTCAACTAGTACAATTTTTTTGGGCCACTGTGTATATATAATTTTTGTAATTCCATGTAATAATAGAGAATATCATATTTTCAACTATTTGCAGCAAGTCGGAACGTCACCCAAAATTTGGGTCTTGAATCTTAAATAACAAACAAATACAACTTATAAATGAAATTCAATTGGAAAGCTAATTGCTGATTAAATCAATTTAGAAAAATTCACTTTAAATTTATTCTTATAATTCTAAAAAAAAAACTATACCAACTTTCTTGCATTTTTTTTTTGTTATAAATGTACGAATTTAAGGCTGTACAATTGAAGTGAAATTTATTTTATTATTAAATTTCGCCATATTGAATGTTATTTTGACGATACGGTCTAATTATTACTGTTTTCGACAAATAAATAAATTTATACTGTAAAGTCTATTAAGCTTGGACTAGACTCCTTTACCATACGGTATTCATTCGCATGGTTATTTTAGAAATAAGCTTAGCATATTCTTAGTACTAAATCGGATTGTATTAACACATATAATAACTTATATAGCATAATAAATAATGAACATGTGCATTTTATAAAGTTAACACTTGATGAAACAAGATTGTAATAATGGGTAACTTGTTATGTTTCATGTTTATTTTTTCAGTTTCCTGAATATATAATCACTCTCAAAGGATCTGCAATGTTACATTAAACATTCTGAAGTTTGAGTTTTTTTCTTCCAATTCTGGTATTCGATATCAATCATAGAATAAATTTTTAGATTAATAATAAATCATAAAACTATTTCTATTAGATTTTAATAATATCAATCATCAAAAATCATCAGGTTTATTATTGATTAACAAATAGATTTATTGGTTTTTAAGATGAAGTTCAACAATAAATCAAAATGTCAGAAATTTAAGTAGCCAATATAAATCAAATGATACAATTGATGAAACAATTTTGTACATGGATCTGATTGGAGCGCAAAATCAACCTCTAGCACTCTCTAAAGAGGTGTGTACAACTCAGTTACTACTGAAATTCAGGTTAAACAATACCATTTATGCAAATGGTATAATTGTGGGAAAACACTTGGCACTAAAAAGTCCCATGAACCATAACCGTTCGGTTAAACGAAAACTCCTTTCGGGGTTAATTCAAAATGTGATTTCGCGGCGATTATTACAGAAAATCGCTGCGGTTTCGTCAGAAATTGCGTAATGTTTTAATAAACACGGCAGGACCCCATAAATTTTAAGGATGCTAGGAAATTATAGGTTTCGTTTTTTACGCTTTACGCGAACAAGGGAATGTACTTCATAAATTTTTATTGGTGCCTGTAATTAATTGGGAATCTTGAAATTGCAGTAGAAAATATTTATAAGAATTAAGAAAATTTACGATCAAGATTAAGTTAGTTGTACACATTTTGAATATTGTTTACAGATGCGCCATCTTGCTGAAACCTCATGTTGAGCTCAATCACCTATTAGGCAATATATGCTATAATTTAGGATACATGTAGCTAAATGTCCTTTATTGTTATTGCCATTAAAACAATGATATCTAAAGTGCGTTATATGAGAATTGATACTTCTGATTGATTGTAATGTTGAGTGCCAGGTAAAATATTTGGACAATTTGGGGCGGCGATGTAGAACGGTTTGAACAAATTGCGCTCTACCTAATTGAAACAACAACAAAAGCATAAAAGCGGCTCTATTTTCCGTCCTTACTCCATGGCGAGCACAAATAATGGACATAATATATCATTTCCCTCATTAGGGCAAACCTTTGAGTATAATTGAGCTCGCGCATATTTGATTATAAATACAATAGCCAGGATAATGGAGGATGGACGTATTAAAAATAAATCAATTTGATTGCGCGCTTTATTTCAACTTGTTTTCGTTTTACCCGTTATTGGAATTTCCATGACATAAATCAACTCGATTATAAAAACAGCAAAACTGTTTTGATTTTATTGTCGCTTCATATTTTTACCGAGAGTTATTACATATTATTTATTCCATTACTGTACAATGAACACAATACTTTTATTATACTATGAGTGTATAAATATTATTCATATGTTACACGTTTTATTGAAATAAATAATAAATCCAACGTTCTGTAACATTCAACTATTTTACATAATGTAACATTTTAAATTGATTTTTAGGCAACTTGAAATATATTAATTGAGTAATCACCGGCAGCAATCATTAAAAAATATATATAGGGTGTTTCAGACCACCCGTTCACCCCAAATATCTCCTGAAATACGAATCGGATTGAGATAAAAAAAAATATGTCCAAAAATGTTTTTTACGCCCTATCATGTGGTGTGAAATGTTAACCGCCCCCCCCCCAGGGTCGGGGAGGGGGTAACTTTAAAATCTTAAACGGGAACCCCTATTTTTGATTGCAGATTTTGATTCTATGATAAAAAATATTCAGTTTTTATCTGAAAAAATTGTGGTTTAAATTTCACACCACATGATAGAGCTCAAAAAAAAATGTAGACGTATTTTTTTGTATGTCAATCCGATTTGTATTTCACGAGATATTTGGGGTGAACGGGTGGTCTGAAACACCCGGTATAAGCCGTATAGGGCAAAGAATAAACAAATATGTCTGATAATCTAATTGTTTGGTTATAGTAAATTTTCGACTAATTATGTTACGAATTAACTACGTAAACATTATTGCGACAAATAAACTTAATTGAGATTAGGAATCTATTCTAGTACATAATACGTATCGCGAATCTTCAAAAAAAATAACTCTATCAGAAATTTGATCAAATTTGTAATCAATCAGTTAATTTGTCTCATCAAGAGTATAGCTAGTAAAATAATAACATAATTACTATCATTATATTTAAAACCATTTTCCATGTACAGGGTGAATTTGAAATAACGAACAGGCTCGCAACCACAAAGAGATTATATTATTTTTAAACAATATTCGCAATTATTTTGTTTATAACTGTAACAAAAAGCCCGCAATTAATTATTAAAGTGAATGAGTGAAAATACGCAACATGTTTGGGGGCAGTGGTAATGTGACCTAATTTTTAAACGGCATCGGCTTTAGATATCGAATTATACAACAAGCGCGTAGGAAATATCTGAGTGCTTTTTAAGCGTCAATGAACTTGAGGACTGTTTATCTTTTACAAAAAAACAAAACGATGCGATAACACTTAAAATTTCGGAGGCAAGAAATCGTATCTCGCGTTTTAAATAAACAAACACACATTCCATGCAGACCTAATTAAATGAGAAAAGCATCGGTTCTCAAAATGTTTAAAAAACCTCGAAAAATTAGGAAAGTTTAAAAAAAAATTTCGTATAAATTTTGACACAAATATTTTGTGTATGTGCCCTTAAATGCCTGTTCGTTATTTCAAATACATCCTGTATATATACACTCTCTGTTCGCTAAACCCAAAATTCTATACCGATAGTTTACGGGTTTAGCATGAACTCCAAAAAAACTAATTTAATTTAGACTTTAAGAATTCTAGGATGATCTCTTGTAAAGTCAGCTTGACATAATTGTCAGAATTACTTTTAATTAGCACAAATGTACCGCAATGTTTTACAAAAGAATCTATATCTATAAGCTTAATCAGCAGTCAAAGGAACAGCAGAAGATGGGTTAGAGTGCAACGGTAATGCAGTGAATTCCTCTTGGATTTTGTGCATCAAAGTTGTTCTTATCACAAAAGTACCGCAATGTCATAGACAATAATTTCTACAAATACTTTTAGTATTAAGTATTAAGCCTAATGTTAAACAATAAACTTAATCACCAGCATCAGCAGAAGATGGGTTAGTGCAACTGCACTAAAGTGAATTCCGCTTATATACTGTACATCACAATTTTTTATGTAAGTTAATTCAGAGTATCACATTAATAACGATACAAAAATTGGCGTCGGCTAGAGGCCATCTGCTACAACCGTTATTTTGTATATATTAGAAATTAAATTGAATAAATGAATAATGATAGACAACCACAACGATCACGGTCCCAAGCGAATATTTCTCGATCAGAAAAATGATCCGCCCAGGCTGGGAATCGACCCCACTCGGCTCGTGGTTCAGCTGGAAGGCACTCGTGCTCTACCCACTACACCCATGTTATTTATATGTTTCAAGTTGTAAAAATGAAAATAAAGCAATAATCAAATTTATAATTTTATCTACTTTTACTATAAAGGCGTTTCTAATTTTTAGTCGGTAGTATTTCGTGTTTAACGTACAGAAAAGGGCAGGTAAGAAATTTTCTGAATGGGAATGAAGTGTAAAATTTAATCGTTTACCATTTAGGCGTCAATTCGGGGTGGTCAATGTTTGTTCACAAGAAGCCGCAGAAGTGTAAGAAAAACACTGCATACATATCGTTTTTCGGATCGGCCACTTTGGATGCAAACCCTCGACACTTCCAGACTTTCAGGTATTTTTTTTTAAATGACTATTCAGCTAATTTTTTAACACACTGTTCAATTGTAAATTGTGGAGTTTTCTTGATAACAAATAGTTCTTTACATAATTATTTGCTTCCTAAAAATCTTAATAATTTGAAAATACGTTAATAAAACGTTTTCCTAATCGATTATAAAAATAATTCAGTTTAAAGTTACTTACAGAGACATTAGGGGCGGTTCTGCTTTCATTGCGAGGAACCGTGGGTTCGAGCCTCACGCTCGGCGGTAGCGTTTATTAACGAGAAGTTGACCGTTCGGGACTATGTTTATCTTATTCATTTAAAATGAATTTACTATTACTAATAATTCGTTATGGCACAATAGCCTACTTGCTCACCTTAATCTTTCACAACTTCCTTAATTTTAAGAATTGACAAATTTTCAGCCAAAACCTATGTTTATTCATTCATATTTAAATGAAAATGGGACAAGACATCCATGGCTATTCTTCGTTAGAAAAAGTGACTGCCCGGACGGGATTCGAACCCGCACCGACTGGGTCCAGAGGCCGGACTAATATCTACTATTCTTAATGTTCACAACGGTTTGAATCTTACAAAAAACCTGCAACTGATTATGAATTCAAATTAAAAACCCTCACTCGTCCTTATTTAATTTATCAACTGATTTTTGTTGAAAGCCATTACTTTGTAATGCATCATAATAAATTCATAAAATAATTTTTTCGTATGCCAGGTCCGCGTCGTAATAGTCGATCAATTAAAAACTTGAACTTATAAGGAAGATTTCTATAGATCAGCCGCCAACATCAACGTCTTAGGAAATGATCAAAATTGTACTGATTTTGCTTTATTTATTACAATACTTTAACGGTTGGGGCAATTCGTTTATTAGTAATGCTTTTAATTTTTGAAGCAATTAAAATAGAAAAGTCCATCCGTAAAAGCATAGTGCTTTGGAATATGAAAGTGTTCAATTATTGATTCCATAATAATAATAATAATAATAGCAAATGGGTTCACAAATCATGCCACTTGGGCCATAATGGATTTGCTAGAGTAGCATTTTCCTAATCACAAATACAAACCAAAGCTTCTAGAATACACCTTTACTTATTCAACTTCAAAGAATTGATTTTATTTCAAATTTGATCGACAGAACACGTTTTATTAAAACCTAAAAATAATTTACTAGAGAGCAATACATCCAACGAAAGTTGTCGTAAAATACCGCTAGGCTTTAATTCTATGAAGATGATGATGGACTGGTACAAATTCAAAAATGTTTTGGTTCCATAACCATAAGAAGATGGTTCTAATACAATGGCTCTCGAGTTTCGGTGTGAGCGTCAGTAGCGACATACTCCAAAATCTGGTTCGACAGATTTTAGAGAATGACTAGTTCCCAATAAGTTATGCTATACATTTTTGTATAGCGGATAGAATAACTTAGCTCACTATGTTGAAGTGCCCGGGAGAAGAGGCCATTTGTTTTGGTTATCTCTCCACACCAACTTCCTGGATAATAAGTATACCGGGGTAGTTTCCCCTACTAAGAGTTAATATCTAAATGAGTAACCCCTAGACTTTGAGTGCTCTTGTAACGTTGGGGTCAAAAGAATACTCTAGTCAGGAAAGATAACAATTAAGCATCCTCAATATTAATTCGTCATATTTTTGCAAAATCGCGTATAACAATAAGTAACTGTATGCTGGTTTGTTAATTATTTCTTAAAGAAACATCAAAAATAAAACAATTAGTAATTGACCGGTGTGGCGTTAAATTAAAGAGTTAATTGCCGCGATGTTTGTGTTTTTAACAATTCGGCAGTAAATAGCTGTTGATTTTGTATGTAAATAATTGGCGTGTAGACGTTGTCGTGAAATCGTTGTTCCAAACCAGGACTCGTTGCTACACGTGTGCTTGTCAATTTAAGATGCATGCACCATTTCCCCTCGCAATTTCTAATTAGCCGCAAACATGGAATTATTTTTACGGGATAATGGCCGAGGATTAATTACTCTAACGCTAACAGGGACAGAACATTTATCGGCCTTCACGTGTTTCAAAAATGGTTTACACCGTAATATCCAGAGCCGTTATTTATTTTATTAATTAGTGCATGCCTAGGCTGTCTATTAGGTAATGAGTAAGCTCTTAAAATACAAATTTAGTATTTCAGAAATTCCACCGCCGAACGATTACGACCTACTATTCAAAATCACCAAGAGTAATCACAAGCCACAAACATAAGTTTGTCTATTTTGCGTCTAAAACGGAGTCATTAAGAGTCCTGGATACCATGCATATATCTAAAACTCCGATTTTTCACTTACGAATTTATAAAATGTAAATCTGTTTTTACAGTTATTTCTAAAATTATTATACCGAGGGCATACAAGAGTTATATTTTTTGTATTTTTGTTAATAACAAAGTAAAATTTAAAAATAAATAAATTTAAAAAAAATAACTCTTGGTTGCCCTTTTTACCTTTATTTAGAATATATTTTTCCTGTAAGTTCATGGTAGCATTGCCAAAGGCCGTACCTATTGGTACAATTTAAAACATTTTTAACACCTCACCTGAAACATCCCCATTTCACGAAAAGTATAGAAGACTACGTGAACAAAATTTTATTTTTTTGGCAAACGCACAGACATTTTTGAAATATTTTATCATGGTAGCATTGCTAAAGGCCGTGCCTTTCGGTACAGTTAAAAACATTTTTAATACCTCACCTGAAACATCTCCATTTCACGAAAAATATAGATGACTACATGAAGTAAAATTTTATTTTTTGGACAAACGTGCAAACATTTTTGAAATATTTTATCATGGTAGCATTGCTAAAGACCGTACCTATCTATACAGTTAAAAATATTTTTAATACCTCACCTGAAACATCCCCATTTCACGAAAAATATAGAAGACTACATGATCAAAATTTTATTTTTTGGACAAACGCGCAGACATTTTTGAAATATTTTATCATGGTAGCATTGCTAAAGACCGTACCTATCGATACAGTTAAAAATATTTTTAATACCTCACCTGAAACATCCCCATTTCACGAAAAATATAGAAGACTACATGAACAAAATTTAATTTTTTGGACAAACGCGCAGACATTTTTGAAATATTTTATCATGGTAGCATTGCTAAAGACCGTACCTATCGATACAGTTAAAAATATTTTTAATACCTCACCTGAAACATCCCCATTTCACGAAAAATATAGAAGACTACATGAACAAAATTTAATTTTTTGGACAAACGCGCAGACATTTTTGAAATATTTTATCATGGTAGCATTGCTAAAGACCGTACCTATCGATACAGTTAAAAATATTTTTAATACCTCACCTGAAACATCCCCATTTCACGAAAAATATAGAAGACTACATGTACAAAATTTAATTTTTTGGACAAACGCGCAGACATTTTTGAAATATTTTATCATGGTAGCATTGTTAAAGGCCGTACCTATCGATACAGTTAAAAACATTTTTAATACCTCACTTTAAACATCCACATTTCACGAAAAATATAGAAGACTACATGAACAAAATTTTATTTTTTGCACAAACGCGCAGACATTTTTGAAATATTTTATCATGGTAAAATCGATACAGTTAAAAACATTTTTAATACCTCACCTGAAACAATCCCATTTCACGAAAAATATAGAAGACTACATGAACAAAATTTTATTTTTTGGACAAACACGCAGACATTTTAAAAATATTTTATCATGGTAGCATTGTTAAAGGCCGTACCTATCGATACAGTTAAAAACATTTTTAATACCTCACTTTAAACATCCACATTTCACGAAAAATATAGAAGACTACATGAACAAAATTTTATTTTTTGCACAAACGCGCAGACATTTTTGAAATATTTTATCATGGTAGCATTGCTAAAGGCCGTACGTATCCATACAGTTAAAAACATTTTTAATACCTCACCTGAAACATCCCCATTTCACGAAAAATATAGAAGACTACATGAACAAAAGTTTTTCAGACTTTTCAGATTTTGAACGGCCGTAGCGGCTAAACGAAAACTCCAAATTGAACGCGGTTTTCAAATCTGTGCTCCTTGTGCATTCTCTTACTAGTGTGTAATGAACAACATTACCTCCCTAAAATGACCGCAGTAATTCGCTTATTACACACGATTTTGAATAAATTAATGTTAGTGAACTATAGATGAATTAGAAACCGCCATAACTCGGCGTATTTTCAATCGATTTTGCACCCCTGTGAAAAAAAAAAATGTTTTTTCTTGAAACCATGTCCAACTTTGACGATGTCTATTGAGTTGGAAAAATTTTGTCGACTCGATCCACCATAAAGGCATTAAAATTAGATCAATTCCCTATATACTTGAAGAACGAAGTTCTTACGACTATTTGGCACCATGTTATGGGTATTTGAAAAAAACGTGCATTTTGAAGTTTTTCGCACATAACTCAGCGACTTTTTAACCAAATTTGATGATTCTTTCGGGAAAAAATCTCATTTTGGCCCTTTTTAAGGGGGTAAACTCAGATTGGAATGATCCCTTTTCGAACCCTTCAACCCCAGAACAAAAAAAAATACGTTTTTGGGCAAAAAGCATATTTAGCAACGTGTACCGAGTTGGAAAAAATGTGTCGACTCGATCCACCAAAAGGGCATTGAAATGTGTTCAATTACCTGTGCAGGACTCAAAAACGAATTACCTCCGGCGATTTGGCACAAAGTTATGGGTGAAAATTTCAAAATATGATATCTCACCGAATACTTAAGTTACAAAGATGAAATAAAAACCAAAATAGTAGAGTAGTTGTTTTAATTGATATTTATTGTTATTACTATATTTAGTAAGACTTCGCTGCAGAAGCTCAAGTAATTAATTACTAATCTATTAATATTTTAATAAACTGCAGCTAATTAAACGATTTACGTTTAATATTTTCTATTCATTATAAACCAAAATGTTCGTTTTTTAAAAGCTTTCGCCTGTTGCCAGAAAATGATGACATATATATATATATATAGTAACAAATTTTTTCGAAGAAAAGTCCTCGTATCAGGGAATCCGACCAAAAAGGGTGTTAATAAGTCATCTATTTATCATATACCGAGCTTCGAAAAAATTTGTTACTATTCCCAACAAGTACGACCGTTACTTCCCTCCAGCATCTATATATATATATATATATATATATATATATGTGGGCAATTCCACGTATAAAAACCCTTAAAAAATGCCGCGGTATGATATAAATATTTATTGATCCATATTTTAGTAGATTTTTACAGAGATAAAAATGATGCAAATATCAAAAACAGGGTACAAGGGGGTCCTGTAGGTTATTTTATAGGGTCTAAATGACCTTGAATGGCCTTGGAAGAGAATGGTCAAATAGGTAATTGGGTTGACTATTTTCATGAATTTTTTCAGCAGTTTTCATTCACTTGTTCGTCAGTAAAAAATTTAAAAAAAAAACATTTTTTAACCCCCAGTGAGGCCGGAGGGGGTTGTCGGCCCACTGACCATGGGGACCTTATTTTTACATTCCAAAACACCCTCTTGTGGGGTAAATTAAAAAATCTAGGGATAGGGGCATTTTGACTATCTTAACCGTAGGTACCCTTTAATCAAATATTAAATTCCTAATAGCATTGTTAATAACAAACATGTTTGTAACAAATTGATTGATGGTTGAAGTGTTAACTTCGTGATACATTTTGAAACTTTAATTAAAACAGTTTCTTTGTTAATATCACATTTTATTTTTTTTTTGTGACTAGAGTTATGATCGTAACTCGAGTCACTAAAAAATAGATTGTCATATTAACAAAGAAACTGTTTTATTTAATGTTTGTAACAAATTTTGAGGAAAAATTAACATACGGTTAATATGATTTCCATAAATATGTTATGAAATTGTTAACGTAATGTATCATACGTTTTTATCATTTTCAATATTACTTAATATAATACATGTACTTAGTATTTTATGATTTTAAGTTAAAAGATTTTTTTAAACATTTTTTAATAACTTAACTTAAAATTTCAATAATATATTTTATAATGCGCATGTAATTCGTCATTAACAATGTATATGTTATTTAGTTATTTATTGAAAATTCGAAAAATGCTCTCTTCGGAAAATTATTCAAAGAATTTATTTTCCAAGAATTGCCAATTTTACGTATAAATTAAAAATTTGTTCTCGAAAAATTCGCTTTAGAAAAATGTGTTTTCGAAGATATACATATAAACCGCCGCGACAGTCACTAATGTCTAAATGAACATCCTTAACAAAAGGTAAATAAGCCTCATTAATTAAATCGTAAGCGTATGTACCGATTTTTCCAAGGCATTTGACAGGGTAAATCATTCCATTATGGTTTTAAAATTTCAAGCATATGGCTTTAATGATACAAACATTAAGTGGGCGTCATCATTTTTAAGTGGTCGAACAGTTAGGATTAGAATTTTTAAATCGGCAGATATTGATGTTTCGTCAGGTGTTCCTCAAGGTACGTTTTTATTCTGTATTTATGTTAATGATATTGTTGATTGTTTGCGGAAGATCCTGAACCTATAAAAAAATGTCTATTATTTTCATGACAGCAGTTTATTACGAATTGATTTAGTAAATTTAGAACAGTGGTGTATAGCCAATGCTACTGATCTGAATATAAATATTTGTAAATGCATTAGTTTTAATCAAGAGCGCAATGATATCAATTATTATGACTTTATTAATAGCATTGCTTTAGAGAAGGTAACCATTTTGAAAGATTTAGGGGCAACATTCAATAGTTCGCTTATTATTGCAATAACAAATGTCCTTGGGATTTATCATACGACTATTTCTAGATCGACTGTACTCTCTCATCTTGAGTATTGTTCAATGGTTTGGTCACATTACTATGAACATAAAATATATATCATATCGCTATACTTTCGATTTGTTCTTGTTATCACTTAAGACTGGAAATAGTTGAAATTTGTTTTGGCTACAAATTAGTTCATGGCATAATAAATGGCCCTAGCATAAGTTGTAATATTGGCTCAACTCTCAAGTTCAGTTCTTGTGCACCGTTTCGTTATCATAGAACATAGTTATCATGCTGCTCTAAATAGAATGATGCGGAATATAAGTCAAACATTGATATATTTTCGTCTTCATTATTGAATTTAAAACTGATATTAAATCACTTATTCATTCATATCATTGAACAATTTTAATTTTTTTTATTTTACTATTTACTAGTAAGAATTAAAAAACGTGATTTTTTGTAAGAGATGCTTACCATTAATAAATGGTTTAATATTATTATTAACCCAATTGTAAGTCCCCTTATGGTTCAAGAAAATGTGATTGGTTAACGAGCTGAAAATATTTTGTTCTCGGAATTTCTTGTATGTAATTTGGATGACTTTGTGTACACTTCCATGGTCGTTTGAAGGTTTAGTGTGTATGTGTGATTACGGTGTGTGATGGAAGTAATCGGGTCGTTTTGGTGTGATAGGACAGCAAAAGGAAAGGAATTCGTGGTCTATAGAAGCGGCGGCTGCATAATGTGTAAAAAAGCCATTTAAAATTTTGTATAGCGATCACGCCGGCGCGGCGTTCAAGGTATAAAATGTGTATTTTCACACATTTTAGAGCACAATAGATCGACCACCGCCGATGGAAAAATTAAATAAATTCCCATTTTGTGGTATGTAATTACTGTTTAAGTTTACCCTCTAGAAAGGTGCGCAGGTACGAGTGTGAAAAATGCGGGATAATCACCATTTTTAGAGCGGGGCTGAATATAGACGAAGGATAAATATTGGTTTATATTCGTTTGGTTACTTTAAATAGGAAATGATTTGTTTTAGGATTTCTCGTGTCGGGGGTTGTTCACGTGTTCAATGCAAATAAGACCGACACGCGAAGTTTTCTGTTTTGTCTGTTTAATTCTGAATAACGTCTGTATATTTTTGCATAGTAATAACGGTGATAAATTAATGAAGAATAAAAGAACGCAATCGCCGTTTTCCTTTTTCCTTTAATCTTGTCTCTAGTTTATATGAAATAG
This sequence comes from Ocypus olens, assembly GCA_910593695.2. Classification (NCBI taxonomy): domain Eukaryota; kingdom Metazoa; phylum Arthropoda; class Insecta; order Coleoptera; family Staphylinidae; genus Ocypus; species Ocypus olens. The sequence goes on from OU343057.1 coordinate 19,314,164, forward strand.
TAATTTATGAGCAATGGGTATGCATTGTTTCAAATTTAATCTTGTGTTGAGACCGGCCCTGTAATTGGGGTTGATGAGACCGAGCGAGGTGTGAGATGAACCGCTAACACCTGTGCATAGCCTCGGGCATCCGATGCGTGTTGGCATGTATAGGCTAACCCAAACCAAACCGATGGAGCTCTTCGTGTATCCTCCATCTTCTCAGACGCCGCGGACAGAAAATTTCAATTAGAAACATTATCACCCGCCAAATGGAAATATCCCGCTTCTACATCGATACACCCAGAATTCAAACAAAAAACCGCCACGAGCGCAGTCCGCTAAGGGCGATTTTCGCTCGGCCCCTCCTAATTTCTTCGAAAACCAGAGTTCTTGGGTAATTACGCAGTTCTGAATGGGACTCATAAAAATGAGACGCGTCAAACCGAAAACAGGTAGTTTTAGTACCTAATTAGTTTGAACACCTCTAGAATAACAGAAATATTTACAGGTAAATTTGAAAGGTGTACCGGCTATAAATCAGCGCGATTTTATTCATTCTCTCGCATCAAGTATATGGGCCCATAATCATTTATATTATGCTACACATTATGCCAATTATAATAGCCGCCACCATTTCATTCCATTAAAAATGCATCAAAATTAACATACCATTAATTTTAAACACTATCGAAATATGTATCAGCACAGTCTTTTTATCCGCAATTTTAAATCACATATTTACAACCGAATTATAACAACATTTTGAATACTTTTCACTTCATTACATCTTTTTTATCTTCCATCGAATATTCCACAATTGTTTTGTGAATAAATAGAGGACCTCATAGTGGTGTTACTAGAGAAAAATTAAAAGAAAAGCGATAGAAAATGATATAAGATCAACATCAACCTCTTTAAAGAAATAACCAGTAAAATATGATAGCTAATCTCTAAAACGGGAATTATAAGTTGTAGAATAATCCAAAATTTACTCCTACAGTAAACTCCTTCTTTTTCTACAGTGGAAGTTAATAATAAAATAAAATTCAAACACAAATAAAGAAGAGTTGTTTGCTTTGATTTTAACCGAAATTTCACTTTTCCTGAATATGTGCTACAAAAAACTAATATTTTCAAATTTTTTGTTGAATAACTCAAAAACCATCTGCAAAATGCTTCAATATTTTGCATAAAGCCTTGATATTGATACGTGATTTTGAGTGACAGTTCACTGTGATTTGCTTTGATTTTAAACAAAATTCTTATTTTTTTTCAAGATTTATAACAAAAAAATAAAATTTTCTGGTTTCTAGTTGAATAACTCAAAATCAATCTGCAGAATATTTTGATCTTCTACATAAATTTTAAAGCCCTAATATTGATAAGTGATTTTAGGTAACAGTTTATTCTGATTTGCTTTGATTTTAATTGAAATTTTTCCCAATATTTGTTACAAAAATTGATATTTTCGCGTTTTTAGTGAAATAACTCAAAAAATATTTTCAGAATGTTTTGATATTTTGCATAAATATTAAAGTTCTGATATTAGAAGGTAATGTTGAGTAACAGTCCGATGTGATTTGTTTTGATTTTAAACGAATTTTCACTTTTTCTCAAGATTTAATATAAAAAATTAACATTTTTGAGTTTCTAGTTGAAAAAAATCAGTCTGCAGAATGTTTTGATCTTCTGCATGGATATTATAGCCCTGATATTGATGAGTTATTTTGAGTAACAGTTAATTGCGATTTGCGAATTTTCTCAAAATGTATTACAAAAAGTTGACATTTTCGACGTTTCTGTTGAATAACTCAAAAACCATCTGCAGAATGTTTTAATATTTTGAGTGAATATTATAGCCCTGGTGTCGATGAGTGATTTTGAGTAACAGTTAATTGCGATTTGCTTCGATTTTAAGCGAATTTTCTCAAAATGTATTACAAAAAGTTGACATTTTCGACTTTTCCGTCGAAGAACTCAAAAATCATCTGCAGAATGTTTTGATATTTTGAGTGAATATTATAGCCCTGATGTCGATGAGTGATTTTGAGTAACAGTTAATTGCTATTTGCTTCGATTTTAAGCGAATTTTCTCAAAATTGATTACAAAAAATTGACATTTCTGACTTTTCTGTTGAATAACTCAAAAACCATCTGCAGAATGTTTTGATATATTCATAAATATTAAAGTTCTAATATTAGTAGGTAATGTTGAGTGACAGTCCGTTGTGATTTGTTTTGATTTTTGCCGAAATTTCACTTTTTCCCAATATTTGTCAGTTTTTAGCTGATTCACTCAAAAGCCATCTTCAGAATATTTAGATGTTTTACTTGAATATTAAAGTCCTGATATTGATAAGTAATTTTAAATGACAATCCGTTGTGATTTACTTCGATTTTAGCAGAATTTTATGTAGTCGCGTATTTTCTAGGAAGATAAATCGTATATGTGGCTCCACCATCAATACGTTCCACGAGCCGCCACTGCACAGGATGATGAAATAGATAATTTAATTGAAATTAAAATTAAAATCAAAATTAAATTCAAGATTAAAAAAAATAAGTTAAGCAAAAAAATATTATTCACAGTCTAGGAATCATTTTTATGCACTCCTCAATACTGAAGAAAGCTTTTCTTAATAAATACCTTATCATGATGTTCTTAAAATTAGGGTAAGGGAGAGATTTTATAGACTATTGTAAGATGGGTCCATAAAAGTTTACTTTAACACGTAGACAATCTTTGTCTCTCGGGGTAGATTAGTTCCTTGTTTCTAGTATTGTATCTGTGCACCTGATCAGTTTTTGTGTATAGATCAACAGTCCTACGAACATGCAGCAAGCATTCCAGGACAAACAGACAAGGCTAGGTAAGTATTTTCAGGTTCTTGAAGCATTCTTGGAACTTATCCCTGTACCCTTTATCAGCTATTATCTGAATGGCTCTCCTTTATAAGGCAAATATCCGAGATGCCATACTAGAATTCCCCATACCAGTATACAATAATAAATCTTGGATTGGTAAAGAGAATGATAGGCAGTTATTAGTGCAAGTTTAGGCAATATATTACTCAAATACCTGAGCAAGAAAGTTACTCTGCTGAGCAACTGACCCAATGCTTTCTTATGCTCACTCCGGCATAATTTAGAGTCCAGGTTAACTCCTAGTAATTTGCAGTGTTCGCTATTGCCAGAGTTTAGTGAAAAGGTGAGAAGCACGGTCTTTGATGTATTTAGGGACACTTTGTTGCAGCTGAACCAGTTCAAGACTTGATTAGTTATGTAATTCCTTTCCTGCAATGCCTTGTAGATTGATGTTGTATCGTCAGCAAACATTAAAATATTTCCATTTTCCATAAACGTTGGTAAATCATTTACGTATATAATAAAACGTAATGGCCCTAAGATCAACCCTTGTGGGACATCCATAATAAAGGAGCAAATTCAGATACCTTTCCTTTAAATGCGACATGTTGAACTCTGTTCTGGAGGTATGAATTCATCAATCTACAACTCTTAGGACTAAAGTTGTAACTCTACAGTTTCCGAAGTAGGACGTCATGAGAAACACAGTCGAATGCCTTGGTAAGGTTAAAAAATAGATAGCAGATAATTTCATCGACGAGGATTCGAACTGCATCTCCCGTTGAATTTCTTCGAAAACCGTACTGATTATCAGGCACGCACCCAGAAATTTGGCTTGGGGGGGCTCACTCATAAAATAATTCAAACTCAAACATGAGTAAACAGAAAATCATGCGTAAAAGTGCAATTTGCAATGGGATAATAATTAAATAAAATTCCAGAAAGCACCATTTTGCTATGGTCAGATTTGGTGGTTTTTGGGTCAAGCCGCATAGCCATCCCCTGGGTGCGCGCCTGCTGATTATTGTTTAGTATTTGATCCTCCAGAAAACTTAATATTTGCTAGAAAAGCAGTCTCTCAAAAATCATATATAATTGGCAACAACAAAATTGGACGGTAATTGTTGATATCGTCGTGTGAACATTTTTTGCGGAGAAGGATAACGGTTGCAATTTTAAAATATGTCGGAAATGTGTTATTTCGAATACACATGTGATGAAAACAGGGCTTAAGGTGACATCTTTTAAGTATTTTATGGGTCCAGCCGTCATGCCATATATATCTCGAGAGTTTTTTGTGATAGCTTCCCGCACTTCATTCGTACTAACTCGAAAGGAGAAGTAATTTGAGTAGTTAACTCCTGTTATGAATGTCACTGGATCCAAGTTTTGTGGTGGTAAAATGGATTCAGCAATCGTGGTCAAAAATAAGTTGAAATTATTAGGATCTATATCACAGCTCGGGTTATCACAGTTGTTTCTTTTAGATTTTATCAATGACCACATTGCCTTTGGTTTACTGGTTGGTTTAGTAAAGTAGTTTGCATTAGCTAGTTGTTTTGCACGTTTTTAATTGTATTCGAATTTAAATTTTGAGTATTTTGGCTTCAAATTTGGTGATCATGAGCTACCCTATTCGAAAGAGGGTTTCACGCATTTGTTTTAGTTCTTTGTTATATCATACTACAAAGTTTTGTTTTTCTTTGGTGGAAAACATTTAAAAAAATTATACTCCAATAGTCCGATAAAATAAGCAAAAGCTGATTCAGCATTTATGAAAGTCGGTATTCTATTAAAAAAGAAAAACAAAACTGATTTTGCTCCGTAGCTAAACTGTCTTGATCAGAGGTGTTCAAACTTTTTGCCGCGAGGGCCAGATTGGAATTTAAATCTAATTGTGGCGGGCCAAGTGAATATGTGAATTAAAAAATCTCATTATGACTAAAGCAGCATTGAATTTTATTTTTTACAGTAAATTACATACAGTGCGAGTCTCCAACTTGGAATAAATTCAGTAAATCAAAGAATGTTTATTCTTCGGAAATATGCTCAGACACATCGATTAGTATTTTAAATTGCGCTCTTTATGATGTAATAAAATTTTATACAGCGTGTCCCAAATTTGAGATATGACGTCATTGACTATTTTTTTTAATAGCAACCCTAATTTTTTTATCACTATTCTTAAAGAGTATATCAAGTTACGCATGTGTGCCAAATTTCAAAAAATTTTTCCCTGTCATTTAGAAGATATTTAACAAACATTATCAAATTTGTAGAATGAAGAAATCAAGTCACCTTAATCGAATTTTTATGCATTTTAAAAGTGGAATGCCAAAACGTGCTGGTTTGTCATTTTTTTTTTCAAACTGACGTTTATCATTTTGACGTTTAGTTATAAAAACAAGTAAGAAGTGTAGCATCGCATTCCACGCATATTCGAGTGAGGAGAGTATTAGTCGTTCCATTGTTGTGTTGACTGTTGTTCACCGTTGGTCGAAAAATTATACTAACATGCCGTACTTAACTGAAACCCACAAAATCGAAATTTTAATGATGATTGACTATGGAGATAGGACAAGAACACAAAATGAAGTTATTTATTTATTTAGAGAGAAGTATCCTGACTTACCAGCCATATCTCAAAGTACCGTAAGCAAGATTGAAAGTCAGTTTCGGGAAAATGGGCATTTAAGAAAAACGAATAATCATCGTCAGAATGCGCTGAGTGAAGAGGTCAAAATTGATGTACTTCTCTCTGTTCAGGAAAATTATCATGTCTCCTCTAGGCAGATGGCTAGGGAACTCAAAATTAGCCAGTCTTCAGTATCAAGAATCAAGAGCAAACATTTCATCCTTATAAAATGACAATCCTCCAGGAACTCACCGAAAATGATCCCGATAGAAAAAATGATGGATCTACTAGATAGAAATGTTCTAAAAATAGAAAATATATTGTTTTCCGATGAATCAACGTTTATGTTAAATGGTGAGGTAAATCGTCAAAATTGCCGTTATTGGGCAGACAAGAACCCACACTGGATGAGGGAAGGCCACACTCAATATCCAGAAAAAGTTAATGTTTGGGCAGGGATTGTTGGTGATCGAATTTTAGGACCAATTTTCTTTCCAAATAATCTCAATGGAGCGGGATATTTACAATTCTTGGAGGAAGAGCTAATTCCGAGTTTGGCTATTTTGTTTCCTTGCCCTGTAGAAGCTGACGTCCCGAATAGAAACATCTGGTTTCAACAGGACGGTGTGCCTCCTCATTTTGCAAGGTGTGTCCGTGAGTACCTGGATAATGTATTTCCACGAAGATGGATTGGCAGAAGAGGACCAGTTGAATGGCCACCCAGGTCTCCGGATTTAACACCTATGGACTTTTTCTTATGGGGGTACTTGAAAAGCAAAGTTTTTAAGACCAAACCGCCAAATCTTGAGGAGTCGAAAGAACGAATAAGACAGGAGTGTAGACTAATTTCCCCCGAAGTAATTAGAAATGTTCAAAACGAGTTTCAGTTCCGTTTAGGGTATTGTCAGTTAGAAAATGGACAACATTTTGAGCATTTATTGAAGAAAGACTATTAAGTTGAATTCATTTTTCAAATTTGATACTGTTTGTTAAATATCTTCTAAATGACAGGAAATAAAAATTTGAAATTTGGCACACATGTGTAACTTGATATACTCTTTAAAAATAGTGATAAAAAAATTAGGGTTGCTATTAAAAAAAATAGTCGATGACGTCATATCTCAAATTTGGAACACGCTGTATAAAATTTTATTACAACAAAAAGAGCGCAATTTAAAATACTAATTGACATGTCGGAGCATATTTCCGAAAAATAAACTTTTGATTTACTGAATTTATTCCAAGTTAGAGACTCTCACTGTATATCAATACTAAACAAACATGTCTAAATTATACATAATTAGAAAATTATTTGGGAATGATAGAACTGTGTTCTTTCCTGAAGAATTTCTTTAAAGATGGGATTAAAATCTGATACACCAATCATCCGGTACATTTGCCCTGTATTTAGATTTTAGATACTTTATTCCGGAAAAAGTTTGGTCGTGCCAATCATAGACATACATTTACAAGCAAATTGCTTTAAATTTGGAAACTCTCTTACATCCAAAAATTTGTAAAAATCGATCAAGTTTGCTTCCTTGTAATAATAATAATAATAATAATAATAATAATAATATATTTATTGGTGCCATTAACTAAGGTTTTACACAGGTCAAGTTGAAAGTGGATGACGATACATCACAATAAAAACTACATGCTAACATAATAAACAGTGGATTAAAAATTAACCAATTAATTAAAATTTAAAAAAATACATTTTAAAACTACAAACACAAATATTCTAATAAATAAATAAAACCGCACTTAAAAGTAAAGAATAAGTTAAAAATATAAAAGTGGAACTTCTACAGACATATTAAAAGGATACGATTTAAAAGTAACAACAAAGTTATATTAAAAATAAAATAAAAGTCGCAGTTTAAACTGCCAAACAAATTAAAAATATTCAAGTATAAAACTAGGATGTAATCTGACATATGCTTAGAGGTAATTTTAAAGTTTACAGTTGACTATAAATTCCAGAAAAGCTAGAGCAGGTATGAAAGTACTCTTCGAAAGTGTAAAACACGTTTTCAGTTAAAAAAGACTTACACCAGACTTTGAATTGACTAATAGATAAATTCCTGACATGACTTGGTAATACATTAAAGAATTTTATACAGTAGTACCTTGTTCCAGTTTTTGCTTTCGACATGCGGAATGCGTTAATACGTATGTGTTCTTTTGCACGTACCTCATATGCATGGTAAGATTGACTACAGCTGAATGTGTTTATGTTGTTTTTAATATATAGAAGACATTCCATTATGTAGATACTTGGAACTGTCATAACTTTTAGATTTTTAAAATATTGCCGACACTCATCTCTATAGCCAATTTGAGCTACAACCCGAAGTGCTCGCCTTTGTATCTTAAAGATATCCGTCATTATAGCGGAATGGCCCCATAAGATGATTCCATAAGATATGTGTGAATGAATATATGCATAATATACATTTATTAGCATAGCTGTTGTCACTGATCTTGACAGATTTCTTAGAATATATACATGTCTGGATAATTTGCTTTCCAGTTCTGAACCGTGTATTCCCCATGTTAGTTGTGTATCAATATACATACCCAGAAATTTAGTCGATGAGTTTACAACTGGTTGACTTCGTTTGAGCGAGAATAACAGATCAACTGTTTTTCCTGTATTCAGTTTAAGTCGGTTACTATCAAACCAACAGTTGGCTATGTCCATATCGGATTGTAACTGAGATTTTACTTCTGGAATACTACTACCTTTGCACGAGATGGCTGTATCATCTGCATAAAGAAATATTGATGCATGAGAAAGTTGGTTTGGGAGATCATTTATGTAGATTAGGAACAATAATGGGCCTAGGATTGAACCCTGAGGTACACCGTATACCATTTCTTGTTCTTGTGAGAGAATATTATTAAAGAATACTTTCTGTTTTCTGTTATTTAAATACGACATCAGCAGATTACAGCTTTGTGGGCTAAAATTATATACATATAGTTTTCTGAGAAGGATGGAGTGGGTGACACAATCAAAAGCTTTACTGAGATCGAGCAAGCTACTCCCTACAATTTTTCCATTTTCAAAGGCATCAATAGTATAGTTGATAAATGCATCAATTGCCATTGTTGTTGATTTACCTCGTCTGAAACCAAATTGTGATTCAGTTAATAAATTTTGGAACTCTAAGTGATTTGAAATTTGTTCAGACAAGATAGATTCTAATATTTTTGAAACTATCGGTAGTATCGATATTGGTCGGTAGTTATCGGAATCCTGTTTATCCCCTTTCTTAAAAATTGGGATACACTTAGCAATTTTAAGTGCATCAGGAAAAATGCCAGTTTTTATGCAGAGGTTTATAAAAAATGTGATTGGAGATATTAGTATATCAATAACTGATTTAATTATTCCTAAATTTAAGCCATAGCAAAGACATATTTTTGCTAGATGTGTTATTTAATTTTAAGATTACATCGCGTACTTTGGCACAAGAAACTTCTTGGAATGTAAAATATGGTAAGTTATTATTTATCACAGATGTGCGTAGCATTAGGTTTATTGGATCATGGTCACATTCTGGTATGGAGTTTAATACAGTTTTTGCCGTTTTTGCGAATGACACATTAAATTCGTTTGCTGTTATATTTTATATATGATTTGATCGTTAGCTTGAAGATCAATAATTTTCATTTGAAACTGACTTGAAACGTCAGGAACATTGCAGTCAAATAGATACAATATCAAAAACCTTCGCGGGCCGGATAAAATCACTTGCCGGACCGAAGTTTGGATTTTTGAGGATTCGTACAAATTAATTGATGCATTGTGATTTTGATACTTGGATCCGTGTTTTGGGTTTCGGGATATACATAATCTGTTTAAAAGGGATTATTTGCAAATTTTAAGCTGATTTGGGTGGTCTCATTCAAGTGCTCATTTGAGGGATTATTTAGTGGATTAGTGGGGTTTTAAGACTTGAACGTGGTATATGATGGATGGGCGGATTTGGCTAAAAAGAATTGCACCATACTCTAACAAAGGTCGGCATGTTCGTGTATCGATCTTAATAGCTGTTTCTATTGTAATACCTTGTTATTTATTTGTTAAATTTTGATTTCATTCTTAACAGACTGGGCACGAGATTTAAAGAAAAGTTTGGTATCGAAGAGAATGTCTGGGTATACGTGGGGTGAATGATGTTGCTACAGATTGTGATTGCGAGAGAATGAGGTGTGATTTGTGGTAAGGTATAAACAATTTGCATTTAGAAGAATTAATTTTGATGTGCTATTTGGAGTACCAAGCTTGGATAGAGTGAAAGGTGGTTTGAGGGTTAGAGCATGAGTAATAACAGCGGTATCAATGACAAAGAGCAATTATTGTGTTGGATTAAAATATGTAGGGTCGATTATGACAAAATATTTTGTGTAGAAGGCACGATAAAGGAGAACCTTAAGGAACTCATTGAAGGATTGGGAATGGCTCAGACAGTGAATTTTCACTTGGCAGGATCGGTTAGCTTGTTTTTTCAATATCGAAGAACAATACGGCTGATTTTTGACTTTCAAGATGCTTGCTTGGTTTGCAAGTTAGAGGTTAAGATGCAGAGAGGAAGCATGGCTGATTTCTTCGGATGGTAGCCAAATTGATAGTCTGGGGTAAAATTTATGGATGTATGTAGAAGTTTTTGTTTAATGAGAAATTTAGAAGAGTTTTCATACAACTCAAAGAAGGCACTAATGTGGGATCGTTTGCAATGTTGCCTTGTTTCCATTCAGAAAATGGTGGAAGTTGAAGATTTTTAAGATAAATATTATGAAGCGGTTTTTAAGGATGGATCGGGGGGATTTGATTGTAATCTGGATTATTTTTACCAGCGTGTAATATGTAATTTGTTTCGTTTATTAAATCCTCAGTTGGTGGTGGTTGGGTCTTGTTAAATGAATCGCATCAGTCATTAACTACTAATATAGTTATTACTGTTCATTTTTCTTTATCAATTAATATATTGTCTGTTAATGTTGAATTGTCAGTTGGGTCTTTAATGTTACCAATGTAATCAGATTTTATTAATCTTGAGAGTTTCTTAATCTCAGTCCAGTATGTCTTTCCTTTCTTTTCGTTAATCTTGTTGCATGTGGTTGAAAAAAAGTAAAGTTAGTTTAATTATAGATTACTAACCATCCTCTTCAGTAAATGAATATATAAACAGGATGCACATTGGCAAGTAAGTTTTAGAAAATGGTCCAAAATTATCAATGGTGTTGCAGTTGTTTGAAAATTGCGAGCGTAACGTATATTCTAAGTTCGCGCGCATCTCCAACCCTACTATCTTTTTCTTCGTGCGCCGTTAATATTAGCAAATAGGGTTCAACCTTTGGCTGCTCTAAATAAAGCATATGTGTCCAAATCAGTCCAGCCTCTATTGCTTCCGTTGTAGAAATTGATACGTTGTGGCCAAGGAAGGCAGTTTAATGTTTACATTTGCATACATCTTACAACATCAACACCAATATTGATTTCATGCTCGATCTTTGGAATTCATAGCATCCTTCTGAAAACTCACATCTCAAATACATCTATATTTGAGTATTATACGCCAGAAAAATGTGTACACTCTTTGTCGGACTGTATTGGGACATTGATATTGTCAATTGGTTTGAATTTCGAATATGTTGTAGTACGATCTGTCGCCTAACCAGTACTGTCATCATCACGAGAGAAAAACAAAATGACAGGAGCACGCTCAATGCTTAGGTGGCAAAAATGAATTTTGAAGTGGTTTTTTACCGTTGAAGGTGGAAGCGGAAGTTTGAAACGGAAACCCCAACCCGTCTCACAATTAAAAGTATTATTGACAAGTTTTAGGAGCATGTAAAGATTTGTGATACTTATAAAGGAATCTCGGGAAGAGCGCGTACAGCTACAAGTCCTGCTTCGTCAACTCTCTAGCAGGAAATGGTTTGTTACTTCTCCACAGAAATCTGCTACGCGCAATGTGCACGTGAAGTAGAGATTAGCAGTACGCCAAAATCTGAATGTTATAAAGTGGAAAGTTTGCAGCGATCTCCATTGAAAAATGGCCACCAACGGCGTACATTTTGAACATCTACAGTCACCATATGCTTAACTGAAGACAGTACTACATGTGTGATCAGTTTTTAAATGTGAAAAACACATAGTAAATAGTTTTCGTTCCTTAACGTGTCTATATATTTTTCTGGCAGACTTTATAGAATGAACGTGGCTCCTGACAAAACGGTAACGCAGTTCTAGGTAGCGATTTTTCTTGCTTAACAAAGTTCTTATCTTGCGGTCACCTGCCTGGGGTGCATCCTATTACATAACTAATAAGGCTTTTTTGCCCAATTGTCTTCAAGAATAATCAGACAAGAGCAAGGGTACCCTCTTGTGTTTGGAACAAGAAATTGTCTCTACAGGTGGATGAGTCAACACATAGTCGGACATAGAAGGTAAACCCCTGCATTAAAGATTCCTATAGATATACCAAAAAAGTTTTTTTTTTCCTTGGAAATCTCAAGGCGGATAGGATGTTACAAAAAAGTTACTTTACTTAATAATAAATACAATAACTAAATTGACAATAAATACAACAACCAGTTTGACAATTTGGCAACAAATGCAATAAGCAATATTTAGTAACCGTTTTTTAAACTATTTCCATATTCTATTTCAAGATATAAGAGAAACCTAAAATTTATAAACGTCGTCATTTAATAGACAAAAAAAAGATTACTTTTGCGGTTTTGGATTAGCTCTGTGCGACGTGACGAAATGTAATTTAAAATTACGGGTACTGTTCAAAAATATGAATGAATTTCGAAATCCACCAACAAAAAACAACAAGTATGTTTTGCGAGTGCTTGAGCAAATATTTGCACTGTTTGATCATTAAACGCTATCAAGCAAGCGATAATTGAGACACGCAAATTGCTTCTTAATCGCTGGCGTAGATGTTTTTGGGCGTTCGTGTTCACTTTTTCGCCATCGGTCCTGTCATTAATTTCCTGAAATTTTTGCCCCTAGCCTACACGCAGAACGAGCTTAATCAGTAATCGATCAAAATAATTAATTTGTTTAAAACTGAAAAAAAAACAGTTTATGTAAAACAAACATTTAAAAATAAGAAAAGCGTACAACCATTAAAATCTTATGTAACCAAAAATATATAGTTAGAGATATTAGAATGTTTATAATGAAAAAACACACCGGTGTTTTATTTTAAGTTCTCTTCACGTAACTCACAAACTAAATAATTTATAATCATTTTGGTTGAAAGACCTAGGTCGCTGCCCATTGTATTCCTCTAAGGGGGGATTTTAATTATTATAATCATTACTTTAATAGTAATTCTTCACTTGCGTTTTTGCTATTATTTATTTGCTATTTGTTATATAGCCTAACTGGCTATCGACACAAGGATCCTCTTTATTTTGGAATTTTCGCAACCTTTCACAGCGTATAACAGATAAACCAAATTTGGATAAGCTGTTCAAATTCAGATATTATAGCCTGTTTTTCTATTGGTATAAAACTTATTTATAATCCATTTGTAAACATCCTCGGGCTATACATTTTGATGACAGCCATATAATGTGATCCGATGACCAAGCGTACATTTCTTCTAGATCCATCTGTGGGCAATACCTTGACTGCAGATGAGAAGCTTTTCGGGCAACAAGTCAAAACATGTCTGGTCGGATGCTTTACATCAAAATCTAATAACGGAATAACCTCAACCTGATCAGGCGAAACCTTTTCCTTTTTGAAGCTCCCTGTTTTCGAATTTTATTTTTTTATTCATCTACCACCTCCATGTTACTATATAACTGCTTTTATTTTTATTTTATTTTTTTGGATTATTATTTCATGTAAAAGGTGTATACCGTAAAATAAAGTAATTTAATTTAATTTAATTTAATTTATATGACTTCATATTGTTAGGTTGTTCTAATTATATTCGAAATACCACACAAATTTAACGAGAAGGCATAGTTTGTAAAATTTAGGTATAACTAAATTTAGTTTTGATCAACATTAACGAGTTCGAAGGATGATATACCTACATTGCTTCTCAGAACCTTACACCTTAATAGTTTTGTTACTAATTTAAAATGTAAATTATTTTATATGTGTAGGTATTTCACAAGGACAAAACGTTGACGCAGTGAATTTACAAGCAATCTCCACCACCAGAACAGCCAACAACGACGACGCAGGCTTTGACAGGAAAGCCGGTAGCCACAGTATTTTGATGATAAGGAAATCCTATTATTCTAATATATCTAAAATTATAGATATATCTTAAGACAGTTTTTGTGTATATTAAATGACTAAAATTTATGAACTTACAATTGCAGCTCGAAAGCTTCAGGAAGTCATAAACTATTGCGGGTTTGTATTGAAGGATATCTACCCTACGTATAGAACAACTAATATCTATTTTCTAAGAAGCTAAAACCTTATCTGGCATAAAGTTGAACACAAATGGACAAATGTTTCATTATTAACTTCTCAGAAAATTTTATTTTTATGTTTCTGTAAACTACTCTTGCTATCAAAGATATGTAAAAATGTTATTTGAAAAAGTTATTTAGAACTTTTAGGATCAAAATACCTACGATCAAAATATTTTCTTTTGCTTTTTGGAGGAGTTGAGCTTTGTTATTTGCAAGGTCGGTTTAACCCAATACTAATCAAATCACTTAAAAATTTTGACATTGCCAAAATAATTTTTCTAAATAATACCGAAAAAAGTAAAAGAACATATTTTGGTCGTATGTTGTTCTAGTTTCGCATTTGAAGCTTTCTGTCAGTTCTAAATAACTTTTCCAAATAACATTTTTAAATATCTTTAATAACAAGGGTAACTTACTCTTAAATCGTTTTTTTATACCATGTATATGCAAGCAAATTATTTCACTTTGAAATATTGCAAGAATAAAATTTTCTGAGAAGTTAATAATAAAATATTATTTCATATACACCTAATGTTTATCCAATTGTTTTCCTTTATTGGTTTACATAACAAATTCTCTCATTGTACTTAAGAATCAAAGAAGCACGGTCGCTTAGAAGTTTTTTCATTATTACTTTTATAATACAAACAAATACATTTAAGTGATTTTGTAACGCAAGAAAGCAATGAAGAACAATATAAATACAAAATAAGTACCTAGTAATTAGTAGTAAAACCGCAAGAGTAAAGACCGCAAATTATTTAAGAACAAAAATACCGTTTAATTTTACATTGTTACATGTTATGATACCTTGTGCTATAAATAGAAAAATATAATTCCAGAAAATAACGCTTTTACTAAAAACCTTCTTCGGCGCCCAGCGATGACGCATCTGTCAGCCACTGCAGGAATGCCTTCATAAAAGTTTTCAAAATTCCTCGGTATGTATTGTCTTAACTATTTTAGGTCGTCCACTTTTAAAGCATTAATCGTTGCATTAGCTACCACCAGACTGGTCCGAACCGTAAGAATAGCGACAACGTCAGAACGGATGAGGGCATTATCCCAGGATATTAATAGATCTTACCAAGGAAGTCGAAATACTGTAAAACTACTTGGGTACAAAAACCCTAACCAGGTTGGAGTGCTATAAGTCTGTCTGTAGCCAATAGACCCCGTCGAATCTAATCTAATATAAGGAATTGATTGGCAGTTTAGAGGAGTAGCATGGACATGCTTCAATAGTAGGAATGTTTGAATAACAACCTTTTGTTTTTGATAGGACATACATTTTATTATTCATGAAGGGACTGGGTTTTTCAGTGTTAAAGATGAACTGAAAAACATTCGATACTTGAAAAGAAACTTCATCCATCTCTCTGACAATGAAGTTAATTTTGCACCACTATTTGGAGTCTATGACGTCAGAATATACATGGTAGTAAGCAGCCGATATCTCGAAAACGGTTAGTAGTAGGAAAGCGAAATTTGATGGATTTAAATGGTTTGAAATGATGTCCATTTCTTTAATTTCCGTTTCTCCATTTCCGAAAGAATGACATCAACTTCACAATTTCAAATAGGACACCCTATATATTTATGAATTTTTGGGAAATTGATTGAATGGTAAATTCAGCGATATCATATTAGTTTTATATTGTTCTTAGAAGAACAAAAAAAACAGTGTATATAAAAACAACGAACAAAATTAATAAACAAAAATAATAAACCAATCAATAAAAGTTGTAAGTGACAGGTAAATACAAGAAAACGAAATGTAGCCTGAATATATGAATATTCAACCTGTTCGTTAATCTGCAAGCAATTTTTTTTTTTTAATTAAGTCTTACTAAGACTTACTTATAGTCTTAGTAAGACTTAATTTTTTGCTTGCAGATTAACGAACAGGTTGAATATTCATATATTCAGGCTACATTTCGTTTTCTTGTATTTATCTAATGCTTTCTGCAACAAGTAAAGTTGTTCCTAATTTGTAAGTGACAGGGACTCAGGCTATTAGATGTCAACTTAACCTATACATTTGTTTATTTTATTTGTAATGGCCTGTGAATGATATTAAAAAAAATTAAAAATTAAATTGGTTGTCAGATTCGAAGACAAAATTCTAGTCTTAAATGACCTAAGATTTCTAGTTCAAGTTGCGCTCGCCGTATCTACAGTAATTGTTCAGCATGCTGTTACGTTTCGATTCTGCAAGTCTTCCTTTAAATATCTCTAAAGGAAAACATCTAAAGGTGTACTATAATTTATCGTACTATTTCATCCGATCCAGCGTCCTTGGAAATCCCTAACTATACTCAGTAACTCGTCGAGAATAGTGAGGGGCTGCACCATCCTGTTGCCACCACGTAATTGCTCTCTCATTTAGAACTAGTTTTTTTCGGTGCTTCATGCTTTCCAACCGAAAAAGAACATCTGCGTAATCTTTCTTGCTTCTAACTTGAAGGTATTATTGTTCGATGTTCGACGATTCAGAAATCTAACTCGAGAGAGTCTACTGTTTTTGTGGCATTCTCCATAGATATGGAGCCTATCGACATACTTATCATATGTAAAAATGGGAGGCATTACTTACACTTACAAGGGGAGGATCAGATGTGTGACTCAGTTATTTCATCCATCTTTGGCACACGTGTAGGTCATGACTAGGAATGTAACAGGTGCAACTAATAGGGCGCATTATTCATCCGTTTTTGATAAAAAAACGGTATTTTTTTATTTTCCCTGTGTTTATATACCATTTACGTTAATGAAACAATATCAACCCGGTGGCGAATTGGTAAAATCTCCGGTTTGTAGTCGCAAGGTCGATGGTTCAAATCCTTTTGGCCAAGTTCTTAATAGTCTTCTTTTTTATATTTTTTTTATAAATCCTTGAGTAATTAAAAATGTTAATTTTAGAATAAATTATATTAATTTCATTTTTAGGAGAAGGATTGTTAAACAAATTAAACAGGAGATTGAAAAATCAATATTTTTATTTCCAGTATTTTGTTCTAAATTAATTATCCATCGCCCGAAAAGCACAATATCGTATAGAAAATAATATCGAACAAGGATTTATAAAAAAATAGTCTGGAAATACAATTATTAATAGTTTAATCTCTTGTTTAATTTGTTTTAGAATCCTTTTACCTCTAAAAATGAAATCAATATAATTGATTCTAAAATTAAGATATTTAAATACACATGGATTTATAAAAACTATAAAAAGGAAAATGAATGAACCCAACTTCAACAGTGGGGTTCGATCAGTCGACCTTCCGACTAAGAATTGGAGGTTTTACCGATGCGCCAATTTCGGTTTACTTTCGTTAATGCAAAAGGTATATAATAATAATAATAATAATTATTATAATAATAATAATAAACTTTATTTCTCATTTATAAAATACTACAAAATGCTACATATAACAATAATGAAATAAATAAATGGGAAAGTGCGTCAGGTAAAACAAATGCAATACGAATATGTAAATAACAAATAATAAAAAAACATTTTTTCTCAAAAACGGCTGAATAGTGCGCCCTATTACTTGTACCTGTTACGCTCCCAGTCATGACCTACACCAGTGCTAAAGATGGATCAAATCGGTGAGTCACACATCTGATCCTCCCCTTGTTAGTCAGAATGTATTCTCAACTTGACACCGAACATTTGACACGAAGTGTTTTTAATTTTTTATTTGACGTTTTGTTTTGCTAATCAGTGTTAAAGTCTGGCCGCGCTATGAAGGCATCTGAGGTGCTATCTATAACCTTTTAAAAACGTCATTTATACATAGAAACCGATAATGCACCAATAGCTAGCAAGTAAAGTGTAAACATCTGTGAGTGTAAAGTAACAAAATATCCAATCACTTCTGACGAGAGCGGCCCTTCCGACCCTTCAATAATCAACTCAGACGCCTTCATAGCTTGGCCAGAGTATACCGCGTTTATTTATTTCGATTTTTAATCCATGAATACTCCCTTATTTTACAATAAAACTCTCAAATAATATGGTATTGCTGAATTTGTCTTCAAATCACCTTTACAAAAATCCATAAATATATAGGGTGTCTCATTTAAAATTGTGATTTTTCCGGAATAGAGAAACAGAAATGGAATTTAAGTATTCAGAAAGGGGCATTATTACGAACCATAACAATCCACTAAATTTCATTTTAGCACTACTAACCGTTTTCGAGATATCGCCTGTCCACTACCTCGTGGGACACCCTGTATTATTGTTTTGACATAAAAATTATCATGAGACCTTTTCAAAATTTAATTCAGATAATCTCAAGTTTTTCACGACTATAAGAATTAAATATGAGTCAATCTCGCCCATAAACTATCGGCCTATATGTGAAAATTCAATTAGAATAGGTTTTTTGATAGCTAGAACGCAAAATGAAGCGAAAGCTCGGGGATATTTTTAATCTAGATTCAATGCATTTTATTAAAATCTTCATTTTGCCACATTTTAGAGCAGGTCATTAAATGAGAACAAAACTAATTTATTTCGATTTAACGGTTTGCTTTAAAAAATGGGCAAGTAACTCATTTCGTACATAATAAATGAGGATGGTGCTTCTTGTGGCGAAATGATAACATAAATTAAATGCAGTAATCACCGCCATCAATCAAACTTGAATTGTAGAAAGGTGTAATGGGCAATAGGGGGTCATACACCATTAGCGCCTGGAGTAGAGGTGGTCAATTTTGGGACGATGTGGGAGGAAAATTGGAAATCAGACGGATTTTTATTGGTGTCGGAATCGAGGTTATTGGAAATTTGGTGGTATAATGAGCACGTATGGAAAGAGAGAGCGATCGACTGTGGGTAATGTTGTAAGTTGATCATTAGATAAAGGCATGTGAAACACCATATTGTTGATTTCTTCATCTGTAAATTAGTTTTGACCGTTACAGTCAGTCGTGTGTTCGACTGGAAGAGTTCAACTATGGACTGAAAAGTATTAATACATAAACAAACAATAAACGAGTACCATTATGAGATAATGGGAAATTCGCAAACAAATTATGCAAGAGAAACGAATTGCTTTGTCGGTTTGAATAGCATTGCACGGCACGCCATCATGCCACAACAATTTATTAAAATAAAATATGACTCGTACGACATGACAGCCGTGCAAGTTTAATTTTATTAGCATTGCAGATCCGAGACAACAAACGAAATCGGGAATTCAGTTGTCGTCGTAATTACGAAGCGGTCAGGGGTGGCCCTTAGTTGCGACGAAGCCTAATGAGTTTAGTGGAGTCATCAGGTCTGGTTCTGCCTGAATGAGGCGGGAAGAAGGGAAGACAATGAGAAAATATGGCCAATTAGGGAATACTGTTGTTAATAAAAGAACCCGGGTTGTAAAAGTAAATAATGTTTAGTAAATCATTAAAGTCATTTAAGGAGATACTGGTAGGATCGGTAGAAGTAGTAAAATTTAGATTCCTGACACCTGGTTTTACCTGGGCGAGATGTCCGAGTGTGAAACTAAAATATTCGACCGGAATGGATTGGAGCAGAGCGGACTGTGGAGTGGAAGGCAGAAACATGGCAGTGGAATGTTTTTGATTACTCACAAAAAGTAGACTCGTTGAGCGGCTTTGTTTCTGTGCCGCCGCCCGCCGCCAAGCAGTCTGAGTGTGTACGAGCATTTATTCTCAACTTCTTTTATCTACCACTCATCTTCTTGAGCTGTAACAGCCAATTCGCGCCATCCCGCTCAACCTCACTCCTCTCCGTATCGCTCTCCTTCCGTCGATGAGTTGTAAAAATGCAAATCAACCCGAGGTATTGTTAACGTTGAATTATTTTTATGACTATTACAGGTGAAATAAGCCTTATAAACGTTTCGGTCTACACCAAAAAAACCTTTTGTTCGTCTCCAACCTCACGCTCTTCTTCTCTCGTGGCGAAATAAATTTTGGAGATGTATGAATGCATATGCTTGACGTCGACAGACACCAATAAAAATATTATTGTTATATTGTTTATTTCCCATTTTTATTACTCCTGAACAACATTTGCTACTTTTTCAATAGAAATTGTTGCAAATCACGGAATTACTGTCGACTTATACTAAAGCACCAAAAAATACCTGAAGGCCCTCCGAGCCGTACCATATTTTATCGCGCTTATATCGAGTTTGGTGGCGACCGGCCGTCTGGTCGGAATGAAAGGCGAAGGTGAAGGCAAGCCGACCAAACCCAACACACCAGACAAACCGTCTGCCCTTTATCCTAACCATCTAATAACCTATTAAAATAACAACCCGTATAAAAAAGAATTATCCTTTTTCACGTCCATTACTCGGAACGCCTCTTTGCACACAAAAAAGCGCTTTTTCAATTAGGCAATCGCTACGCGCCGGATTATTCTACGTCTCGAAACAATAATAACCATCATTAATAATAATTAAATTTGCATACAGACCACATTCGGATTTTCGGCCCTCCTAATGGCCATTTTATCGAATCCTCAGCTAACGCTCATTAACGCAACACTATTGTTCTACGTACAAAACCTATAAACGGAAGTCGTTACACCAGCCATCGCTGTGCTCGATTTATTCTCTTCACCTCACACTCCGGAAAGTGCCTGCTTTTTTCATTCAACAATACTAATTTCCTTTTTTCAACAATCGACTGTCTATGTGCAAGCAAGGTGAAGGACTGCCATCACTCCATTGTTAGGCTTAATTCGTTTAAAAAAAGTGTATTCGTTGCTTTACTACTTATTAAATCTTGAAAGGTATAAATTATGTCCATCAAAGTCTTAAAATGTAAACGCTACTCAAACATATGCCAATGTAGTTAGTATTCGTGAAGAAAATATGTGTTTGTGGCTCATAAGGTTGTAATCGTTATTAACTCGATGAACACATTCTCTGTGGTAGTCAAGTTGTCTAAAAGATGATTTCCGTAAAACAACTGGAATTATATTCTTGGGTTATTAGATAGATGTAGAAATTAACCAGTGGCGATAAGTCTGGGTCGGGACCTGGATAACTTCAAAAAATTCGAAATTAATATTCCTGTGCTCTTAATTTCCATTTCAGTTGTTATTGTATTTATTCTACTAATTTAATATTTTAACTACTTTTAATGTGTCTACTGTATATGTTAATTTGACGCTCACATCCACCGCAATTTAAATTTGTGCAAAATATTATGTTGTAATATGGTGGCGAAAGTGAAGAGTGAATAAATAAATAGATCATGGTAATAGTTGAACGTGTGGGTGCCCCAGTCTGCAACATTTTTGCCTGTGCATAGCTCTCGAATTTTATAAGTACTTCTGGGAAATCAATGCGGCTTATTGATTTGTAGATGAAGCAAAGAGAAAGATGAATGCCTACCCATGACAGCCGCACATACTCTTACGGAGGTAACAAGTATTTTTTTCTACAGCTTCAACTCCAAATTTCATCGCCACTGCTGAAATGTCTCCCCTTAACACACAGTTTTCTGGTATTAATTAAACACTTGTCTCTATAAAGGATATAAGTAATTGTAGTTTTAAGTAACAATTCCAAAAATCAAATACACAGGGTGTATTTGAAATAACGAACAGGCTCGCAACCACAAAGAGATTAAACAAATTAGAAACAACTTTACTTGTTGCAGAAAGCATTAGATAAATACAAGAAAACGAAATGTAGCCTGAATATATGAATATTCAACCTGTTCGTTAATCTGCAAGCAAAGAATTAAGTCTTACTAAGACTATAAACAAATAACTTAATGAAACAACTACTTCCCTGGCTAGTGCCACGCCGGATATTAAATGATACAAAAGAAATTTGCATGTTATTACTAGTACTACTAGATAATAACATTGGTTTAAGATCGTCTATTTCTACATACAAGACTAACTTAGAAAATTATTCTAAAATGAAAAGTGAAACTTTAAACTGTAAATGTTATTATTAAAATGAAAAAACCAGAAAACATTTTGACAAAGACACACAGTGCTAAACTTATCTAGTGTTACTAGATGAAACAAATTTGATAATAACTAAAAATACCACTGAATTAAAACATATATATGAAAATTAAGAATTTGGCCATCTGCAGACGCGTTCAAATTCGGCCAAATTCTTAATTTTCATATATATGTTTTAATTCAGTGGTATTTTTAGTTATTATCAAATTTGTTTCATCTAGTAACACTAGAAAAGTTTAGCACTGTGTGTCCTTGTCAAAATGTTTTCTGTTTTTTTTATTTTAATAATAACATTTACAGTTTAAAGTTTCACATTTCATTTTAGAATAATTTTCTAAGTTAGTTTTGTATGTAGAAATAGACGATCTTAAACCAATGTTATTATCTAGTAGTACTAGTAAGTTAGTCTTGTATGTAGAAATAAACAATCTTAAACCAATGTTATTATCTAGTAGTACTAGTAATAACATGCAAATTTCTTTTGTATCATTCAATATCCGGCGTGGCACTAGCCAGGGAAGTAGTTGTTTCAATAAGTTATTTGTTTATAGTCTTAGTAAGACTTAATTTTTTGCTTGCAGATTAACGAACAGGTTGAATATTCATATATTTAAACAAAGAGATTATATTATTTTTAAACAATATTCGCAATTATTTTGTTTATAAAAATACTCAACATGTTTGGGGGCAGTGGTAATGTGACCTAATTTCTAAACGGCATCGGCTTTGGATATCGAATTACAACAAGCGCGTAGGAAATATCTGAGTGCTCTTTAATGAACTTGAGGACTGTTTATCTTTTACAAAGAAAAAACGTTGCGATAACACTTAAATTTCGGAAGCAAAAAATCCGATCTCGCGTTTTAAATAAACAAACACACATTCCATACAGACCTAATTAAATGAGAAAAGCATCGGTTTCCAAAATATTTAAAAAACCTCGACAAATTAGGAAAATTAAAAAAAAAATTCTAATAAATTTTGACGGAAATGGATTCACAAATATTTTATGATTGTGCCCTTAAATGCCTATTCGTTATTTCAAATACACCCTGTATACCGAAGAAATGAAGATTATAATTGCCACCGTTACTTAATATTCAGGTTACATGAAATGTTTAATGTATATTGGAAACAATACTCACACAAATAAAGCCTTCTATGCATTTTTTTTTTACAGAAATTTGCAAGTTATATTTTAATTACATATATCAAAAGATATAAGTTCTGTTCTAAAATATAGAAAAGTTGAGTTTGCAAAAAGAACATTCAATAAAATTATTGCTATTCATAATCAAGAAAACTCTGCATTCAAAAATAGCAACAGGTTAAGCATTGATTATTCTTTCTGTTGCTTCCCCCTTAATCTGCTCTTCTTACTTCTTTCCATGTTAGTATGTTAACCTTAGCTGTTGTTGAATTGATGCACCTACCTATACCTGCATCTCCAGTTTCCAATTTCGACAGGTTTTTATTCGATAGACTTTTGCATCGTCTTTTCCCCGAAAATGTTTTGTTCGATTACTTCTTCTCCCAGTATTACATAGTTTTTTTGGATAAACTTTAGCGGGCAGACCTTTATTAGTAGTAGTATTTTATTAAATGTAATGGAATACATATATAAATAACCTACGCACTATAACATCACAAAAACAATTAAAAAATTAATTTAGCACTATGTTGACACACAAAAACACGTTTGTTTCAAAAAGTAAACAAGTATTTTTTGTCTGGTGAAATTTCTTTCGTTAGACAATTTTTTTTGCTTCAAAAAATTTAGTTCGAGGCACTATTGTTCAAGTTTGGCAGGGCAGACTTTCGTTTCAAAAAGTAAACAAGATTTTTGTCAGGTGAAGTTTTGTTCGTTAGACTATTTTTTTGCCTCAAAATATTTAGTTCGAAAAGTTTGCTTGAAGGCACCGATATTCAAACACTAGTTGCTTAATGTCGGCAGAAATCTTTGAATTAGAGAATTTTTCGTGGTTAAGAATCGCATATTAAGGGGGTAAGTGCCGCGTCGAAAATCGATGCATTTTTTATGGTCAGCATAAACATAATTCTGAAGTTAATATTAAATATTAAGAAATGATATTTTGCACATTTAGAGAGAAAGGGTTAAACTATTCGTCTATAGAATTTGATTTTTTTTAATCATCAGACCAACTGTATAATTTATCCTGAAAATTACCAATATTGGATGGATATCTGGAGCTCTTCTCTGCAAAGAACTAAAAATGTAATGCTACAGAAAAATAGTTTATACCTTTGAAAGCAATATGTACGTAATAAAATTGTCATTAGTTATCAAATAAAGTCGCAAAACGTAAGAGCTGTACCTCTACAAACACGAATTCGCCGTTATAATGAACGCCACCTGCATGAAACATTTTGTATCAACCCTGGAGACGTGTACAAACCAATTTACGTACTCGGTAAAATTTCGAGCCCAAGATTGTGGCGATTATCATTTTCTATTAGACCATTCTGGTCTAACTCTGGCCCGAGGCACTTACCCCTAAACAAGTTTCATAAGGAAAGTTGTATCGCACCAGTCCAAGTTTATAATACTTGCGGCAAGTGCGATAAGACGACTTGTTTTTTTATTTTTATTTTGTCCCGTTTAGCTATAAACAGGAAAATTGAAGACATTTTATTGATAACCGTAGTTTCGTTAAATAATTTAAAAATTATTTATACATCGTGTACGACATATTTGACGTTAGATTTCACAATGCTACCAACTCTTATTAAATTACAGCACTTGTATCGTAATTGCAATAAGCCGTTACGATACGCCTTTTGCTTGCTGTAATAGCTTCATTACAGACGCGAAATATAAAAAAAACAATATTCACGATCAAGTTTCATTGTTTTTAATCAGTGTTCCTTCATGAAATACCTATTTTTAAGCAAATTGTTAGCAGTTTTCAATTACTTCACTCTTTATAAACTACAATAATCATCATGGTAACCGACACAGAATAACGACTACAACAAAACTATCATTGACATTGAACTAACTGGTAACATACAATTGACACTACTCACCGACGGATGACACAGTACATGAAACGACTACTACAAACTATTACATTCTGGTAAAAATTCTACTCTTGGTTGTGACAATATTCCTCGCTCTTTTCTTAAAAAGCTCCCTCACAATTTATCCTAGAAATCGTTAACTATTGTTATCACAAATAGTATTTTCCCCGGAATGGAAGCAAGGTTTTATTTCAGGCATTCTCAAACCAGGTAACGCCCTTCCATATTCCCAATTACCGTCTTGTAATTCTACTCCCTGTAATACGCAAACTTTTTGAATTACGCCTCAAACAAAATATCCTTGAAACATTTCTTAATTCCATACTTCACGCTTTGGTTTTCTTTCTGAAAAATTAATCGAACTCCACTAACCATACCCACATCAAACATCCAAACATAACACCTAGAAGGCCAAAAAATGAGTCTTTATGTTTCTAAACATCAAAACAGCATTTGATACGGTTTGGCATTTGTGTATTCATACATGTCCCCCCCCCCCCCCCTTATTTGCCCCATCAGCTTATTATTGTGATTAATAATTTCCTTGCAAATAGAACCGCTCAAATTAAAGTCCGTCAATCACACTCCTACCAATTGTCCCATAAGGTTTTTCTCTACATCTCTGTTATATAATTTATACTGCTCCGATATTTATAATGAGGATCCTTTATTCTTTCATTCTTCGCAATATTCCCTACTATTCGCCGATGACACGTTTCTTATATCCCATTTCGCTGCCTTAGAAAATGCCCAAAAATCCGAATTTAAATAAACCCCACAAAATCTCAACTATTCATTCCCTCCAACAAAATCGTACCTAGTTCCTCTACCATTAAAATTAATGCTGATTACTTATGTAATTACCTAGGTATCTGTTTTAATTCTAAAGTTTCTCATTCAAAATGCCCAAGACTAAAGTCAAGACAGTGGCGCGACTTTTTCGATCTTCGACATTTAGAAAACAAGGCATATCAACAAACATAGCAGTAAATATCTATGAATCATTATGTGCCCCTTGCTGGATTATAGCTGCATCCTCTTTACAAAAATCAACCCTTTCACACTCCATATCCAATTCGTTGAAAGATCAGCCGTTAGAACACTCACCTAACTTCCCAATAATCCAATCCATCAAATGAACTCCTTTACGAGATATGCCAAGTCTTCTCTATATCACAACGCATACTAGACTTTAGTGAAGAATTTACTGAAAATTCCAATAACTAAACCCAAATTTTGCACGTCACACTTCATCAATTCATCAGTTCTAATCAACAGGACAGTTAAATAACCGACATTTACTTCATTTCCTTCATTTAAATAAGAATTTTAAATCTAATAAATTCAAGACAGGGTAGAAATACCCAAGGGACATATAATGTATATATTGAATTGTAAATATTTGTTATGTCTGAATATAGATGTTATTCTCTCTGCCATCTGTAAAAAAAATTGTAGAAAGCTTGATTTAGAAAACCTTCAATTAAAAGTTAATTTAATAAGTCTGCCCGGTTGACTTCTGAATATTTTTAAATCCGTAGTTGAATTTTACATGTAATTGTGATCCAAATATCGGGAAAAGTCATGCGGGGTGAATAAACTTTTTTAACTGTATGATGTTTAATGTGTCTTAGGGGTAGTGGACAAGAAATTTATATAGTTGAAAATTAATTCACCATTTGCTGCCATGGAGCAGTCCTAAGTATAAAATCAAAGATACTAGATTTTTACGTATAGAGCAAAATGTATCGTACATTCAACATTACTCCATTAAATTAATATGCTACAAATACAGTTTAAAACATCAAAGTTCCTGATTATATTGCAAATATTCTGAAAGTCCAAACTGGTACTGAAATCCAAAAATGGCCAAAGCGGAAAGCTGACCTATTGTGCAGGCGGCTAAATAAATGGGACCGCCGCAGACTGCTTTATTAATTTCACAAAAACCGGTGCATTAATACTAAAACGGATTCTTGATTTTTCGCACACCGACGGGGCTGCATTTGTTCCTTTCAATACTACTTGCCATAATATACACATTATTTCACAGAAAAAGGTGATTCAAATGAAATAAATAATAGATCATAATATAACAACAAGATGCAAATCTGCAAATTTCTGCAGCAATTGAAATGAAGGGTGATAAGGCCTAGTTCAGCCGCCATGTGTGGAAACTTTAAGTAATTTATTAATATAGTAGTATATGTTGTTTAAAATAAATATAATTTAAAATGATTAACGAGCGGTATCTGCGTTAATTAATGTGGGTAGTTTAAGTGAGGCGCGTCGGAGAAGTTATTGTTGATTAGAGTAATTAAGTAATGGATTGATGAATGAATTGGATTATTTTATTAGTTTTAGTGAAGAATCAGTCGAGGAATAATTAGTTTTGTTAAATCGGCATGAAACGGCCGGCTTATTAGTTATTTTTATGGGAGTGTGGCACCTTGCGCGAGTGGTTTATGGTGTGGCCGAAGGGCCCCAGTCTCGTCTTTAATTAATAACGCTAAATTAAAAGCGTAATGGTAATTGGCATGCACCACCTACGAGAGATTTGGATCAGCGATCGGCATTATTGAAGGATCCACAGTTTATATCTGCGATCGGCGTAAAATCTGATGTAATTAGCAATTAGAGCGGCCTTTGATAAATAGGCTTTGTATCATTATCAACAATATTTCAATCACAATAGGTTGGCTGGTATGCTGCATGCGATAAATCATACGCAGTTATAATAATTACAATTGGTCGTAGTTAGAGCCAAAGATCTACTTATAGAGTTATGGAGCGTAGCCATAGATTTTGTAATAATAGACTGCTTATGGTGTATTAATGGGTCGAATTGCCGGTGCGGACTCGAGGCCTGTGATGTTAATTAATGAGATAGTGGAGAGGAAGCATCGCGGATAGTTGCAGGAAAAACGGCGGTGGAAGAAGAGGAGTGTGGAAAGCGTGCGTTGGGCGAGATGATGCTAGGTCGTTATGAAGGTCTGTAGGAACGCGGGAAATTTGATCAGATCGAAGCAGCCAAGAAGAGAGCGAGCAAACGAGCGGTCAGCGGCGACCAAAAAGAGATTCGGTTTGGCGGTAGGAACGCCTACATCACACCTGGTCGCGACTCATCCCGCGATCTGAACGGAGATTTCGACTCGTTCTCATCTTTTGGTAATGAAGCAGAACCGCCGCGCCACGCTAAAGTGCCAGGAGGGAAATCTACCATCACCTATCAGCCATCTACCATCTACAAAACACATGTCACCGAATTAATTCAAATTTCGAGCACCAATAAACCAAAAGTTTATTAATAACTATTACGGCTGGGAAGCACTACTGTATTTAGGGAAGCTATAATAGGCCGCGTTTTAATAATATATGAGGTTGCGTGGCGCGGCACCGACCATTTTAATTGCTATACTAATTTATAAAGGCAATGCAAATTCCCATAAATCTTGAAACGTGTATTCGGGTAAAGTTATTGCTATCTCATTTCATGCATATTCCCTTTATTAGCGAATGCAAATGGCGTATTTATTATTAGTAATTAGGCACGCGGAATCGGGGATCAGATCGCGGCCAAACCTGAGGCAGTCTAGAGGGTAATCGGTGGACGATAAATAATTGAAACCGGGGAGATAATGTATACACGATATTTTATATAAAATGCGGTGAAATTGATTACGGGCACGTCTGGTAATGAGGCCTTTTTGTGAGTTCATATATCATATTTTTTATTCCGCTCATGCAGAAACCATTATCTAAATTATGATAATCAAGAGGATAAATAAGGTAAGGAATAATTGTAACAAACTGGTGGCGAGCATCTACAATTACATTAAACATTTACGATAATTGGCCGGTTTGAAACAGGTGAAGCTTTCTTGCGGACTGTTTACTCTTTCCATCAAAATTGCGTAGACGTGCGATTGCATTCATTGCTATTATGTCTCAAGTATTACAAATACATTATTCCCTGGGTATTTTTGGAGTGGGCAAGCCCTTCTGTGAATGCGTGCCGACGCAATTTGATCGACGTCTGATAAGTCAGGATATTGTCAGGAGTCGATAGGTGGTGCGGTGTGCCGTCGTGTGGATCTGACGGCCACGTTTCGTTGTGCATGCCCGACGAATACCAAAAGTGTACTTTTGCGGCAGGAATTTTAAATAAATAAAGAGGCTGTAATTACTACCAAATTATCAGCGGGTTTTGTTGGAAAAAATGATAAAAGGCCGATCTCCCGTTCGTTCCGAAGAGAAAAAGATAATTTATCGTTTTAGGCGGACAACGTTTTGATGCTTTAACGTGTAATTTATAAATGATTTTGTTTTATAATGCCTTTGTGTATCTTAAAGTCATCACAACGCAACGGCGAGTCGGTCGCTGGACAGAGAGGAGTAGGCAGGCAATTTACCATATGATATGTTTGCTTAGGGGCAAGGCCTTTGAAGTGTTAGCCGCAACTAGCAACAACAACGAGAGCCGCCGCTCGGAGTATCTCCAGTTTGACGGAGAAGAAGGAGAAGAGGAGATGGGCATCTCGCGCACGTCTTAGCCTCAGCAGCGGCCTCGCCGGCCTAACACTAAAACATGTTGGCCCTATAATTAAGGGAAACTCATTTGTGTTCGCCTGACACCTTAAAGATAGGCATTTAGTCAGCCGTCAGCGGCGTCTTTGTAGCCGGTTACCCCGAATAGCCCCCCATCGGATCGGGCTGTAGCGCCCCGCGCCCCTCGGATACCCGAAGCCCGCGACCCGCGAAGAACTCTCCAACTCCAACACCAGCTCGCCTACCTGCTCTAAAACAATCCGGCGGTTAACAAACTGCTTCAAAATAACACCGAAGGCGGAGCTGCTCTTTGCAGAGGCGATAGCGAACACATCGCTCCGCCCTGACATCAGCAGGACTCTCGCGACACCGACACCGACGCTCGGCGTCGTCGCCGCACCCTCGCTAAGGCTACCGCCCCCAATCGTTCATGTAAACACGGGAACAGGAGCGCTCACAATAAAATAATTAATATAATTCATGTTAATATTAATCTTAATAACGTCAGCCGGTTTCGGATATTTATTTCGTTTTAAATAGATTAACCGCTTCGCATTCACAATGCCGCATAATTCATGTCACAATATTGACACGGATCATTTAAAATTACACGTCGCTCGTATTAATCAATATAATTTCGAATTTACTTTCAAAGCCTGATTGCAATTTATGATTTATTGCGCGTTGCGACTTCATTAATTTATGCGTGCAACTAACCAACCAACCAGCCACAGATATACCTATAGATCAGCACCAACTGCAGAGGATTTGTGCGTAATAGTGCGGGCTTCTATTAATAATTACGATCAAACAATTACCAAATCATGCATATAATTATAAGCTGTGGTGAGTCGGAGCGTTTCGCTATAAATTACTGGGTAAATTTGAGCGGAATCAATAAATCTGTAATGTATGCCGCTGCGGCCGAACCAATATTCCTTTCGAATCAGTATCTATATTTAATCACGTTATCGATTTTGAAAATCTCAAATCTCCGATCGTATAACTACGCCATTGGAAATGAACCGACCATTCGACTTCGACGTGAGTATCTCCTCTACCTACGTGTTTCTTCTGTCGGTTCTGTCGGCATTGTTGCATTACAAAACACTCCTCTTCTTATAGAATATTACACCGAGTCGCGAATCATTTTACTTTAAAATGTAATTTAAAAGCAATGACAATCATTTCATTGTTTTATGTACCTCTCTATCTCCACCAGACCATAGACCCGATAGAGTCTCGACACCAAAGCGACCAATACATAATCGCAATCCATACATTTGTGCACAGCTCCTCCGTGCACGCAGATGATTAGTTCAATTTTACGCTTTTTATGTTGCTTTCAAATCGAAATTGAAACTGTGTGCTTTGTCAATTCCCTCGTAGGCACACCACATCGGACCCGCAATGTCGTTAATAACTTTGTGAATTAGCCGCTGATCAAAATTAAATACCGACCTTCGTGCCGCCAAAAAAATAGCCCCAGGATAATTATTTAAATATTATAAAAACATTAAAACGTTTCGTTTCTATTAATAAGCGAGCAACTTCTACAATTTTTATGGTAATTATTTATAATAATAGAGAGCCTCGAATACATTTCGGTGTCCTTAATTGTATAAATATTGACTTTTTCCACACATCCAACTTACATAAACCGTGCTCCACTTTGCCGCCGGTCTACCGCCACCAACACCCACTTTCCTAATCGGAATATCACTTTTACATTAACGTGTTACGAGCGCACGCTGGAAAAATTATTATGGACACGTGTAAACACTAATAAACGACACAACAATAGATACTATTAATACAATTAGCATTATTACTACACATTTCACTCTGTATATACATAATAATATACACGCACGTTTTTATTTAAAATGACTAGGTCTTTTTATTATTTTCTTGTATTAGATTAGCACAGTTCTTATCGTCAAGTACAGATCCGTTCGGAATAAATTTTTCATTTAGGTTCATCTGCTTGTAATTTGTAAATAATGTAGCATTTGTTTCCTTTAAATTGTTTTTTTGGAACGACAGAAGCCAAAAGTAGAAAATTTTCCACGAGATACAACCGTTATATGTTTCCAAAACCATTCTACAATTTGCTTCTGTTTGTATTTGTTATTATTTATAATAACTCCCCAGAGGCGGCTTGTGAACCTTTTCAGGTGTTAACGAGTTATCACGACAGCCCGACATGCAGCACTACTTACTCTTAAAGAGAAGACAAGTTTTAAAAACTTCCTTTTGGGGATTTTTTTTTTCGATGCCTGATCTCAATTTTCACGAGCGTTCACTGAGCCTATTGTACTCTACTAATAATATTACGAAACCGGTCTGCAGTTGTTGGTGATGCGAAGCATTAATTAATTGATATTCTTATTTTACTTAAGATGTATCATATAATATCGAAGAAAACACTGGCAAGATAATCATGAATTCTATTGTTGCTCTGCAAGTTGACGAAACTACTGATGTAAGTGGAGGAAATTAGCATATCTACCAGATATATTTAGTTTACTCAGAGCTGGTTTTACATGCACAAAATAACTGTTACGATAAATTAATTTAATCCTTATTCCACGCACAACGCTTGAATGGAAATCCATTTTTACCAAGTAATATATACATTTTTTATTTGATAATAAATGAAGAGGAAGAACGTATTTCTATCTCGAGCGACACAAATTTGAAAATAGAATATTCTGAAATATCAATATTCTCTTCGAGAATATTTTCAGTCATATCAATCGAATTTGGATTTTCTGCATTAACTAATACAAAATCTAAAAATAAATCAGGACTCTGAAATGTTGAACATGATATGAGAATTGCTTTATCCTCGTTGCGTCAAAATATAGAAGAAATTATTCAGAAGCATCGAGCAAATATTTTTCATTCACATAAAAGCTGCTTATATTTTTGTATATATATGAATCAATAAAATTAAAATGAACAATATATACCTATTATTAGCATTACAATATTTTAGTGTGCTGTCAAACAAAACAAAAATTAAAAGTTTTCTGCGAGAAAAAAAAAGTTGAGAAATACTACTCTATACGCTGGGAATATTTAAGTCATTTTATAATGAATTAAAATTACATAATAAATTACCTATAAAACTGAGAGAAATAAGAGATTTGAAAATACTAAAATGGTTTGTGAAAAATGAATTCTTTCACTGCCAGGTTCTTTGGATTAGAAATCCTTTAACCCCGATTTTTACCGATTACCAGCAGTCGCTTATATCAAGATCGTAGCAAGAGTTTTGGCAATCAAACTTAAATTCTTTAAAAAAAGTATTCTCTGAAAACTTCACTTGTCATATTTGAACACTTTAAATCCAAAACCTCAGTAAATATAACCACTTCATAAAATGTGAACACTGTTTTGAAACTTATGTTAACTAAAATAATCTTCACTAACAAGGGAGGATTAGATGTGTGACTCACCGATTTGATCCATCTTTGGCACACGTGTAGGTCATGACTAGGAGTGTAACAGGTACAAGTAATAGGGCGCACTATTCAGCTGTTTTCGAGAAAAAATGGTTTTTAATGTGTTTATTATATGTATGTTTATATACCTTTTACGTTAACAAGAGTACACCGAGCTCTTAGCGCATCGGTAAGACCGCCGGCTCGGAGTCGGAAGGTCGAAGGTTGGAACCTCATTTGTTAAAGTTAGTTTCATTTTCTTTTTTATAGTTTTTATAAATATATTTGTATTTAAATATTGTGTGCTTTTCGGGCGATGAAGGACTGGACGGACTAGGATAATTAATTTAGAAAAAAATACTGGAAATAAAAATATTGATTTTTCAATCTCCAATTTGTTTAAAAATCCTTCTCCTAAAAATGATATTAATATAATTTATTCTAAAATTAACATTTTTAAATACTTATGGATTTATAAAAACCATAAAAAAGAAAATTATTATTAACTTCAACCAAAGGGACTCGATCTATCGACCTTGCGAACTGCGAAACGGAGATCTTACCAATACGCTACGAGATCGGTATTGTTTCATTAACGTAAATGGTACATAAACACACTGCAAATGAAAAAAAACCCTTTTCCTCGAAAACGGCTGAATAGTGCGCCCTATTACTTGCACCTGTCACACTCCTAGTCATGACCTACACATGTGCCAAAGATGGATCAAATCGGTGTCACACATCTGATCCTCCCCTTGTAAGCCAGGTTTTACCAGACTTATTCATGTCAAATATTAAAGAACAAATGTTCAAACTATATTACTAAAAAAGCGTATTTGTGGCACAGCACATCAACATTTATCTTACATCAACATTTATCTTAAAATTATATTTTGTCTGGACCTTCAAAATAAACATTTTATATCCAATTTAAATTCAGAGAAATGCCAAAATTGATTTTGATATGTATACAAAATCTTCTAATGTCAACTGTACAATTCCCTTCCTATTCAATCACCAAATATAATATTAATTAGTTGCTTATAATTCCACACTTAAGTTCAGACGATCTAAAAAGCCAACTGAGGTGACAAGGATTACCCGCATCTGGGCATTGGGATGAGGCTTTGACCGTCTTGAATGCCTCAGGTTCTTAATAGGCGGTATTGGGTTGACAGCATATTCGTTCCCAAAGTTATCTGTAACCTTTTAAGAACCACTGATGTGGTTCAGTGACGGCTCGTGAGGTGACTCATGGTACGGTTGAGGTAGGAGAGGTTGTTATACAGATAGCTGCGGTCACTCTAACCGGCCCTACCCATCTGTATTGCCACCTACTTCGACAGTACCATGAGTCACCCTACGAGCCGTTACTGGTATAGATTTAATTGGAGCCTTTTCTATCCCATCGAACGAAGAAAATCAAACCAAGGAATTAAATAAAATGATCTCAACTGCAATCTAGAACGGTATGGGAGTTAGTCTCATTCAAAATGTAAACAATAAAAAACGGCATTAACACGTTCGCTGCCATCTACGGGTATACAAGTAGTTAGGAAACTGGGTTTCCTTGCCAGCTACGAGAAATACGCCAAATATTGCCATACCAGTTTGAACTATTTGGCATATGGAAAAAAGAATAAATACCACTCTTGGCTTAATGGAATGGATCATTCATTTCTAATAACGTACCAAATGAGAAGAAATTTTTGGAAAGCAAAATGCCCAAAACCAATCTTGGCCGCTGGGAACTGTCACTCTGTATGGGTCCGTGGCTGTTAAGGCAGTTTGGCTCACATATTCCAGAAATTACCAAAGTTAGATACATTTTTTTCGTTTTATTTACATATTTTGGAAAAACCAGCAGGGAACAGCAAACATTTTTCGGTAAAATAAAATTGCTTTGTTTTTAAACCTTTTTTTTATTTTATTAAATCTTCTGTATTATTAGAAGCTAAAGATATGATATGAACCTCAGTTCTCTGAATGTATGTAGTCCAGCGGCGGCTTGTAAATCTTCGTAGGAGAGGGTAACACAGCGATACCGCTTATGCTGCACTTCTTACTCTTATAGATGAAGCAAATATTCCGCTGCTGTTTTGGTCAAATTTTCTTCCGTAACCTCCTCGTCAGACAAGACGGTGTATCAATTTGTTCTTCAGAAAATGTTCTGTCTTGTCGTCTTCTACTTCATTATGCCAAGCAAATTCCTGCGTAGGTGTCCTTTTTTCGACTTATCATATCTGATGATTAAGTGCTGCATTTTGTAGAGGGTAGAATACTGGTCCATTGGCGTACATTGCGCAACCAGAAGGGCTTCTTCCGTCCAATTCCTCTCTTTCCTTCGATGTTGCCTTGTAGGATAAGGCATTGGAAACTGTATTTTTGATCAGGAATATTGCCAAGGTAGGTCATTTTCCTCTTCTTTGCAGTTGTGTACAGCTCATGGCCTTCGAGCCCTGATCTTCGGATTACCTCTTCGTTCCTTACTCTGTTGGCCCAGGATATTTTGAGCATTCATCGTAGTGTTCGAAAGCATCTTAATCAAAATTATTTCTTTAGAATTTTAGAATTATCAACTCCCGGAATAATAATAATAATAATAAACTCAAAATCGGGATAATCGCAAAAATAGTTTGTTCTGCTCTATTTAAACTGACGCAACCCTTTAGTAAACAATTAGCGACTGGTATATTGCCTTGACCCAAAATATATAGTATAAATAAATTGATTTATAAATTTGTCATTCATTTGATAATAACGGTAAAAATAGGTGTACAAAATATTCACATTATATAAACATTTTACAATCATTATTTGTGGTTGGAAAATAGTTAACTTTTAAATAAATAAAGTAAATATGGTTTACAACGTAGTAACGGTCGCAACCATCCTCTGCATTTGTACATTAGATTTCTACAATGTTGAAATGTTTACTTTTTAGCGACAGATGCAATATCGGTAATAATGATATCATTCTCCACCATAAGTCCGAACAATTAAAGACGAGCCTATAATTTGTGTAATCTGGTTATCTACTATAGTCCTTGTAATGAAAGTTTCACAGCATAAACTAAAATGATTGTTAACCTTTAATAGTCACTAGGGGTGTGATACACCCCAGTCTTTTTTCGACGTTGAATAAGGCCCTGAAATTGAAAGTAAACGGGACATGTTACTCCATCTACAGATAGTTTGAACCTTCTATTGTGGACCCCAATAGGTATTATTTGAGCTCACGCGTCAGTGTTAATGTGGTACCTGTTTGAGTCAATTCGTGAAAAATTGTGGGGTGTACGACACCCCGTGTGATCATTGTGCCAGAAAAAAAATCTGAGCATTTTCTTCTCTGTGGATTATTCCGAGATTGCCGAATCAATAGCGCTGCGATATTTGTTCCAGAAGAAGCGACAAAAAGTCGCACATGCTATGTCGCAGTTGCGAGAGGTCGATGTGCGACATTCGTCGCACATATTTATATGTGCGTCTAATGCTCTTTTGGGATCGAATAATTGTCTTTTACATTATAATAGCCTTTTTTCTTCATAATAATAGTTTTTAAAAATATTTTCATATTCATATTTAACATTAAATTGACTTTATATTAAAAATACTAATATAATTTTTTCGTAAAAAATCCCACCTTCGATCATGAAAATAAATATACTTTTTGCAAAGGTCGCAAAATTTATTAATTCCACTTGGAATGATACTATTTTAGGTTTTCAGGTTCAAACTATTTTATTTTTTAGCTGAAAATTGAAATTACTACCGTATTTTTTGCAAAAAAAAACTCATATTTTGCGGATTTTTTTTGCAACATTTTTTTCTCACATGTAAAGTTGCAGGTTTTGAAAACTATTCACATATTCTTGTAACTAGAGGTTCAAAATGTATCCCAGATTGTTATTTTTTGTTTTTTGTCAATTTAACATTAATTGACCGAAGTTCAAAGGCGTGGGGTGTACCACACCCCGAATGACTATTACGTCATTTTTCGGAGGTGTGACTATTAAGGGTTAAGAAGAATTCACTTAGAAAAACATAAATAAATGTTTTCCCATAATCAACAGCACTGCAGACTAGTTTGGGACTATTCTTAATTAATTCCCAAATAGCATTTGAATACAAATGCTATTTATCATCTAAATGATAAATAGTTTGCAATGTTTCTTCTGGCAATTTTGCTAGGTTTCGATAAAATTTATTTCGGAATATTGGATTGAAGAGACTGTTACTTGTTGAAACTTCATTATATGATTATATAATAAATATTTACTGTAAAGACTATTTTTGCTAAGTTTCGACAGCTGCTTCAGTTTCTTTTACTTTGTTTCTGATGCTTCGAATTGATTCTTATAATAGAGAGTGCCACTATCGATTGGCAATATTTTCTCTTTCAATGGTTTGGAATTTGTCGAGTTTCAGGGTTGTAACTTCGTTGAGTATTGGAAAGCTTGCTGTATAAGCTTTCCGATACAGAAGAACACCGAAGGTTTTGATTGTGTTTTTTTTAATATGGGTCAAAAAGGTTAGTAATTGTTGAAACTGCATTAAACAATTTATTAATAATTAGGAAAAATCGACAAGCCCTCAGAACTTTTTCGTAAACTAGTATTTAGAAGTAAATACAAGCACACTCTAAATATAAGTTTGCCAATGTCAATGACCGTTCGCGGGGTTTTTTCTGGTACGGCCGAGGAACAAGAGGTGGCTATACCGATAGGTAGGATCAGTTGCAGAGACGGCTGACCGCACCTATCTGTATTGCCACCTCTTGTTCCTCGGCCGTACCAGAAAAAAACCCGCGAACTGTCACTGGCCAATGTACATATTCATGTTTTAACTGAAATATCCATAGTCAGAATTTTTGCTACAAGGCTCGAAAGTTTCTAAAATCGTTTTTATCATTTAAAAATTTTGAAATCTTCTAGAAAGAACACACCTTTAGATTACAAATTAATTAATGAAACTTAAAAAGAACAAGATCAAACATAATTAAAAAGTTTGAAACCCAAACAACACAATAAACTGTAAGAAACAATTAAGATTAACATATGTGTGTGTGTGTGGTTTAAATTACTAATAACCGCCGAAACGTCAAAACAAGTAATACACCTTCTGACTTAAAGGTGTTCGTAACTCATTTTTTAATTTAATTCATACGTGCACGTGTTAAATATTCATTTGATTCTTGGACCTAATTACTTCTAGAGATTAATTGTAACACTGAGCCGTGCTGACCGGCACCACATTTGTGCGGGGAGCTTAAATATTAATGAGACAAAATCAACGAGCTCATCGGGGAACGCCGTTTATTTGCAAAATTATAATATTAAGTGTAGCCCGATTAGTTATCACGATGTAAATGTCATGACAGCTATAATTAATATTTCATTGTATTCTGCTGGTCATAAAGAAATTTGAATATATTTAAATTCGTTGAATTCACGTCATATCTTGCAATTTTTGATATGATCATATTTGTGATTTAAAATATTAGGAAAGTTATAAAATAATACATGTTTAATACAATTACTGAACAATATAATTTCCATCGCTACTAATGATCTCTTCCCAGTAGAGCTAGGCGCACACTTGTCGGAATCGGACGGACGGCACGCATCGGCAAAAATTGCTTAACACAGTTGTAAACGAGTCAACGCACATTTATCGGTACAGCATGGAACGGATAAATGTGCGTTGACTCGTTAACAACTGTGTTAAGCAATTTTTGCCGATGCGTGCCGTCCGTCCGATTGCGACAAGTGTGCGCGTAGCTTAAGATGGTGGTTTGTGAAAACCATTCCTGTAGAATGACCTCAACGAAAATCTCAAGCTTGGCCTTCATTTTTCAATTTTATACCCTCAAAAAATTTTGCAAGTAGAAATAGATGATGGTGCTAGGTCCTGCGAGTATGGTGGATGTCACAGAATTTCCTAGCGAGTCTTAAAATGAATTTCCAAATTGATCCTTTTTTTGGGGTTTAAGAAGCTCATAGTGTATTCGTCTTTTAACGTCCTACTATATAAGCAGCATCTTCCCCCGGCTTCGAGGTGATGAGGGAAGGGTATCCGAGCTCTTAAAATGCTTGTTTTCTCATAACGTTCTCATGCGGAATCTACTTTTCATCATCGATTATCTTCCGGTCGAAGGAAAGTTTGAAATGGATTGGCAGAAGAAACAGTAGAACATATTTTAAGGGAGTGTGTAGCATTAGCTACCACCAGACTGGCCCTATCCGAAGGAATAGCGATAACGCCGAAACGGATAAGGACATCGTCTCCGAGGAAAATAATTTACCTCACCAAGGAAGTTGAATTACTGGGAAATTACTAACAGTAGAGTATTAGTACGGAAGTGCTAACCAGATCGCAGTGCTGTAAGTCATTCCGCAGCCAATCGATCCCGTCTAATCTAAGAAAAGTTCGTTTTTGTTCCGAGCAAGCAGAGATGTGCAAGTGACGACTCGGTCAGGTAAAGTGTTTTTTTTACTTAACTCATGGCCCAAAGTTTCCGAATATAGTCTGAAATGGCTTGTTGTGTTGAGTTAGGACTTTTCACAATCTTTTGCTCTATATATCGTCATCGATCACAGATATGGCTTCGCATTAAAACCGGAATCGCCTGCTTCAAATTTTCCAAACCACTTCCTGTACATATCTTCACGAATAACGTTTACGAAATTTCGACACGCTTCTGTGGCATTTCTACATTATCGGAATGCAATTCCGTAAATGAACTTTATCCATAGATGTGTTTACGCAAAGGAATCTCACTTAATACTGAGAGAATGAAACCATGATTGCAATAAACTTAGAAGAACGTATATGTAGGAATACAAAGAGGCAGCCAAAGGAACACGTTTATACGTGTTGACACTGACAGAACCTTCAATGTGCAGGATCACAGGCTCGAATTGTATGAATATCTAAGACTCGACTTAATAGCCCATAATCAGCTACTAAGAATTTATTAAGGGGTTAACCAGCGTCCAAAAAGTTTTGGGACTTTATTTCGGAAAACACAATATGTGTACATTTTTTCTGTTTTGTATATTTATGTACAACGAGTGTGTGTAAAACTTGTCATCATGAAATTATGAAATGGTCACAAGTTATTCTTTTTCACGTCGGCTGATGTTTACCGTGCTCTATGGGTCGTTGTACACGATTACGCAAATTTGGTTGGTCTGAAATAAAAAACAAAAATATCCTTATTAACTACATGGCTTTAACTAGGGCGTGATGAAGCATTTTGTTTTTTTTTTCGTCTTAAGTTACGAGTAATCAATCCCGGAATTTTTCTCCATCGGAGCAAAAATACAAGTTATTATTATTAATATATATATTACAAAACAAAATGTACTTGTAGTCCTCTGAACATGTATACCACATTTCAAGTCGATTCATCGATCACAGCCTGAGATATCGTGTACACCGTTTCGAAAAACATAGTTTATAGAAAAATCTCCCAAACGCTATACTTCATACAATACTTCGAATATCTACATAAAACCTTTTGCACATTATTCTAAACACTTCAAAGAATTTTTTAAAGACAAACATTTTTTTTTCGATTTTTCTAACATTTCACAGTAGGATAACCTTAATAGGATTAACAAAAATGATATAACAATTAAGACAGGAGAAAAGCATGAACATATGTCACAATTAAAAATAGTTAATTTATGTTGTTGTTAATTGTTAAGTGCATTCACTGCTATCGCGTTTTTCATATATATAGGGATCTCAAGTGGCATTTTGCGAAATATTTCTAGCGTTACCATAGTTTTAACATGTGGCTTATTTCATTTCAAATCACCCAAAATATAAAAATCTCGTTGCCCTCATGTCAAAACGTAAAAAAAATTGTCAGCAAGTACATAATGAAACATGGTAAACATTTTTTTTCAGAATTTCTATGTCAAAACTGGGGTCAATGAGTCATTTTGAAATTTGATGCAATTTAACAAAATAGTGGATTTTCGTGGATAGTGCTTAAATCGTCAGGAAATGCCGAAAAACGATTAGTGCTTAAATCGACTGGAAACGATTAAATTGAATTTTGCTTCAGAAACTTATTTCTGTTTTTGTTATGTCCAGGAGACCATTCTGAACACTATTTGTTCATGAAAATTATTTGTGAGACTTACAGGAACCGAGACAAGCAAAATTTCTTTATCGTTCTTACATCGGCTGGAAAAACGATTAAATTTAATTTCTCTTTAAAAATATATTTTTGTATTTTTTCAAGTCTAAAGACGATTAAATTTAATTTTGCTTGAGAAATTTATTTCTGTTTTTTTTGATGTCCAGGAGACCTTTCCGAACACTATTTGTCCATTAAAAAATTTTGTACCACCGAGTAAGGTGGCGTTTAAGTTTGTAATAACTAGTGCTGGGAATTTTTATGATTTGTGTATTCGAATATTCGTTCAAGAAATTATTCGAATACTCGAATTATTCGAATATTCGAATAATTCGAGTATTCGAGTATTTGAGTATTCGAGTATCCGAGCATTCGGGTATTCGAGTATTCGAATACTCGAATTATTCGAATAATTCGAATATTCGCATATATTCGAGTATTCGAATAGTTAGAATATTCGACTATTCAAATATATTCGAATATTCGAATAGTTCAAGTATTTATTTCCAGCATACGTATTTTTTGATAATCATATGATACTAGGACTGCGAATCAAATACAAATAAATCTACAGGTAATTATAATAAATATTCAAATAGTAGACTACCAATAAACGTTATAACGTTTGAAATATTCGAAAAATCTTAAGATTACAAATGTTCATAATTAAATTTTCAATAAATTATGTTTATAGAATTTTTTCTAGGACACACGGTAATGTCTAAAAATGTACACTTCCTTTTTTTTACAAATATCTCAAAAATTATTTGTTTTATAAGCAAAACATAAGAATAAAATATATGTTTAGAATTCAATTTCTTATAAATGACCATTTTTTTGTAAGAGGTGCAGTAGTGTCAGTACGCTCTGTTTTTTTTTGTTTTTGGAAAATGTTTTAAATT
The DNA here is from genome assembly GCA_910593695.2 of Ocypus olens. Lineage (NCBI taxonomy): Eukaryota > Metazoa > Arthropoda > Insecta > Coleoptera > Staphylinidae > Ocypus > Ocypus olens. The sequence continues at coordinate 19,356,180 of OU343057.1, forward strand.
TTATTACTTTTATGAGAAAAATATAAGAATACAAATGTGTTTAGAACTAATTTTCATACAAATTATTTCTATATCATTTTTGCGGGGACACACGGTAATATGTGTACACTCTAAGTGTTTCTTGTTTTTTTTCAAAAAGTATTACTTTTATGAGAAAAGATAAGAATACAAATATCTTTAGAAATAAATTTCCCAATAATTTAATTCTTCTCATTTCTTGGGCAAATAATATTTGAATAATATTCGAATATTCGAATATTCGAATAATATTTGAATGATATTCGAATAATATTCGAATAATATTCGAATAATATTCGAATAATATTCGATAATATTCGAATAATATTCGAATAATATTCGAATAATATTGGAATAATTCGAATAATTCGCATACTCGAATGATTCGAATACTCGAATAATTCGAATACTCGAATAATTCGAATACTCGAATATTCGAATAATATTCGAATAATTCAAATACTCGAATATTTGAATAATTCGAATATTCGAATACTCGAATATTCGAATAATTCGAATACTCGAATATTCGAATAATTCTTTTGTGGATTTATTCGTATTCGAATATTCGAGTATTCGAATTATTCGTACTATTCGTATTCGATTCCCAGCCCTAGTAATAACTATAACTTTGTTATTTTGAACCAATTTGGTTCATTTTGTTGTCATTTGAAAGACAAAATTATAAACTACATAACAGAATTCGTAAATTTCTGGAAATTTACATGTAACCTATAGAAATGTGTAATATTTTTTTTTATTGCAAAATGTTTGTAAATTTCAGGAATTTATTACAGCAAAATCACAATTTTCACCACCTTCAAATTTATTTTTCATAATGCTTATAATCAATTGTTTTCACCATTAAAAAATCAGGAGGGTGTTTTTTGTGGTTGGATAATCAAAAGAAAAACAAGGAAAATGCAATAAATTATTAGGAGTATTTTCATAATAAATGGTCTTACATACAGGCTAATTCTTAACTAGTTCGCAAAAAAATCAAGATTTGTATTCATTCTATAGCATCCTAAACATTCTATCAATAATTTCGACTTTCTCCGTTGCGAAGTACGGGAAAGTATTGTGATCGTGAAAATCGAGAATTTTTCATTTTACATTCATAAAGATATTTTCACATGGAATTGAATCTTCACACCTCGATGTTCTTCACCGAGTTCCAGTATTTTTCCAATCCACCACCGATTCTCATAGATCGGTACAACAAATTGTTCTAAAAGATGATTATTTCTTCCTTGTTTAGCTGTCCCAGAGAAACTTAAAATCATTTCTGAAACTCTTTCTATAAGCAAATTGCTTTCATCCAGTGGTTGAAAGAAGTAATTTTCTCTTATCTCAGGTATTATGGAAGCAGTGTTATACCATTCTTCCAACATATTTGAGCATTTTACAATATCTTCAGTTGTTACATAAAACGTATTTATTTCAGAAACATGAGTTTTGGGAAATTTAAAAACATTTTCGGGATTTAATCTTTGCTTGCTCTTCTGGTTAAACGTTTGGTACAGCCAATTCCATCACATGTATTTTTGCCAAGACTAGTGGCAAAAAATCCATTCCGCTGTTATGATGGCAAAAATTTACAAAGTTTCTATTGTCTAGCCAAAACACACACCCTTTTTATGGTGGAAACAATTGATTTTATCAGCATTACGCAAAAAATAAATAAAAACGGTTCTGATATTATTCCGTCCATTCAAAAATTGTTTATAAATAGAAAAAATTGTTAGAATATTTACAGAAAAAAATACAAATCTTTATTTTTTTGTGAACTAGTTAAGAATTAGCCTCTGTAAGATCATAATTTTTTGCATTTTCCATGTTTCCTTTTTCTAATTGCCCAACCACAAAAAACACGCTCCTGATATTTTTATGGTGAAAACAATTGATTATTAGCATTATGGAAAATAAATTCGGAGGTGCTGAAACTTCTGGTTTTGCAGTAATAAATTCCTGAAATTTGCATACATTTTGAAACAAATAATTATTTTATTGCACACTGTAAAGGTTATATGTAAATTTAAAGCATTTTACAAATTTTATTTTGTAGCTTACACTTTTGTCTTTTGTTCATGACACCAACATGAACAAAATTGGTTCATAAATAACAAAGTTACAGTTATTAAAAACTTAAAAGCTACCTTGTCCGTTGGTGACATTGCATCAAATTTCAAAATGACCCCCTGACCTCAGTTCTGATCCAAAAATTCTGAAAAAAATGTAATCGTTTTTTATAACATACTTGCTGACAAGAAAATATTACAAAAATCTGTGACATGAGGGCATTATATTAACTTTGATGTAATTATACTTAAAATATTTAATTTCAAAGAGCTTCTATAGTGAAAACATTTTATTTGATCACCACGAACGGATTATATTCTCTATTGCAATTCTATGAGGAGCTGAGCTGATCTATCAAATTCAACAACAAACATTTCTCGAAGTACTCTAACAATAGGTCTATTACTTAATGGAAGATTATAGGTACGTCGATAAATTTGTATATACATATATCGGGTGTGTATAAATTGGCGGATAATCTACACGTGATGATATTCTTTCAAAAATTCTAAACAGCTTGTCTTAATTCTAAAATGTGTATCAAGCTTCTTGGGTCTTCACGAGGTCCTCGAACGACATCCAGTCGTTAAAAATGCGTTATTATTCGTTATTAATTTACAGAAGGCCCTGCAATTTCGATAGTATGACTATCTCAAATCTCAAAATTGTATTTTTAACACTTCTTAATTAGCTTATTTTTATAAAAAAATACTTTCGGCAACGTGACACCCGCTTATGTCACTTTGACACAAATAATTCATTCAAACTTGCTAGTTCCAAGTTTGTGCCAATTTTGCTTTGCTCATTATTATCAGTTTGTATTGGTGCCCGTGTTTTAGTGTATTTGTGTTTTTGTGTTATTTTCGTTTTGTTTTGTTCAATTACAATGGATTTTACTATTTACTCATAATTTGCATCTGTTAATAAATTCCGCTCTATATATCTATTACCTTCTACTCTAAACCATGAGATTATTGATAAACAGGACAGCTCGGGTATGCTATGTTGCCTAATGTAGATTTCTTTTAAATGGCTCCTGATGGTCTATGAGGCATGGTAGAACATTTATTCATCAACATTTTCGATTCAGAATTTTAGGAAGAACATCGCCACGTGTAGATTATCCGCCAATTTATTCACACCCGATATAATAAACAGCAGAATTAATACAATGTTATTATGGTTGAATGTGTTTCCGTTTCTACTGAAAGCTGAAAGCAACCAATTGCGGATACAATCTTCCTACACAAGGTTATGTACGGTCTGTCACATGGTTAAACAGAGCAGTTCCCAATCAAGCCGTACTTCTTTTACAACTGCGCGTTTCACTTCACAGCTAAGCTCACTTTGTGTTAGTTTTGAGGCAAAATGGAAAAAAGGAAAAGTGAATTGCTTTTTTATTGTTTAGTAGCTGATTATACAAACTTTGGCGAAATACTTTAAAACTAATGTGCTCTATATCACCATGTGCCAGTTTTGGTAAGGATAGTTTTATTCATATTTACTCATTTCTTTTAAATTTAAAATTAAATATAACATGTATAGGCTGTTCTGTTGAAGGTATCAAATTTCAGTATTGCGAAAGTCTCTACATATCCAGGTTAAATATTATTCTTACTGCTGTTTTTTGAATAATGACATTTTTTCCAGTAAATATACTATTTTCATAGCGTAATAATGATTCAAAAATTACTTTATCTATCATGTTTCTAGTAACAGTTTTAGAATCTGCTTTCTTGTCTAAGATCCATACGCATCGTGATTTCAACATTTGTGAAGAAGCAATTTGGATTCATTGCATTATATTATTTTTATTGAAGGCATTATTTCGTTGCGAAGTGGATATTACTTTTCCAAATGATTACGCCATCAGATTTTTGCAAGGAGATGAAATATGTGGAGAAATTCAATCTGAACACATTAATTTATTTAATCCCGAGCGAAGGAATGCGTTAGATAATGATCTGATCTCTCATGATTCGACACGTGGACGTAAGTATCATCAATCATTCGGACTGATTTCTGATTACATTTTTAGCGGGGACGATTTGATGATGACCGTAAAATTGCCCCTCTGATATAATCGGATTACCCACTAATTTCTGCGATGGGGATTGAAATGCGAACAAAGATACCGTCCCCTATCATTGGTAAACTTAAGTTTAGCTTGTAAATACTGCCAAATAAATATGATTAAAACCATTTTATGTTTTGAACAGTTGAAGAATGTCAAAAACACCTTTTGTTTGTGGAAGAAAGGAAACGTAATTGCAATGTAATTTGAATGTAAGTAATAATAACGAAGAGGGTCCTGACGATAGGAATCTTTAATCATATGGTACAATTAAATTCTGATAAATATAAAAGCTTGAACAATGGACGCATGAAGCAACTAAATTATTTATGAAGCAGCCAGAGAGTGTAAATTAAAGTGGCATCCAATTTATTCACGCTGTTATTTTAGCTAATATTTGTAATAAAGTGGAATGGTGGGAATTAATTAGATCATTTAAATATTATACAATGTCTACATTATAATAATAAGAAAGCAGCTGTCGGATGGAGGGATTGCTTTTGTGTAGCCACCGCTGGTGTCGTCCTGAATTTTTGTGTTAGAGGGAACATAATTACATTTGTTTCTATAATCCAATTACAATAATAGTTCATATATCAATAATTATAAATAGTCCTTTCAGGATTGGGCGTCCATCCTGCTCTGGTGCGAAGGGGTGTTTGCGTGCTGGAGCGAGAGGTACTCCGGTATGAGAAAATTATAAGGCAGAGCTGTTTAGGTCGGTTTGGATATTTTACGATAAGTCAGAGTTGAGCATTTCGTCCAGACGGAATCCGAAAGTTTTCTGCGGCCCTTTGGGATTTCGTGCCTCCGCCGACTTCCCCGTTGTGACGTCCAGCCTGCTGGTCCCATGCACGTATTTTGTGAGAAGATTTTGGTTTGAGTGGATATGATGTGCAGTGTAATAGGCCATAAAATATTGTTTGAAAGTCGAATTGACCGATTCCGAGCGAGGTGTAACGTTGAGATATAATTAGATGTTCCAGCTATGTTTGATATATATCCCGGGGCTTTAAATTGGTAGCTAGGGCCAGCAAGTTTGTCGGCTCGGTAAATAATCACAGAACTGACTATGCGGCTGAAGCTGATCTCAACAGATCAAACGCGCGAATAGGCTCAGTAAACAGCAATTAAGCGGCAACTTAAACCACCGTAATCACGGGCCTTAACTTGCTACTTTGCCTCCATAATGGTAGACCATATGTGTTTGTACTGCCCGTCGCACAACCACAAAAACCATGCTCTTTATTTTACCACTTCACCATTCACACCTTTTCTTTACCTATACATAACAAATCCACACTCAATCATAACCTATCAACACCATTAACATATTACTTAATCACAACAAATATTTCAAAATTAGTCAAACCATACAAAAATTAAGCACAAATATACAATATTTCGAACATTATTCAAATTCGTTTAAAACTATGCTATTCTTACAACTGTAAGTGGGCTTACACGTCTAGTGCTGGAATAGTGCCGTGCACGCGAGCGCGAGTGAATGTTCTATACGGAAGGAAAATAAGAAATGAAAAAGATTACGAAAAAATAAAGTATTAATAAAAATAGTGTGGTTCAAAATCCCGACATCGAGTTTTCAAACAGCCAAAATCCCGACAGACTAACTTCCCGGCAAACCCTAATCCCGAAAACCAGCTTTCCAAGTAGCTTCCCGACAAAATAACATGTATAATATATTTTATTTACAACCCACATGCAGATATAAAAAAATTTAATTCATTTTGTCTATTACAAGAACAGTAAAAAAGTAGCATGTATACAAAAATCAAAATTTAAATTGAGTCTAATTACTAACAAAAAATATATTTTTACATGGAAATACCATGACACGATCATTACCAATCGTTATGATTCTCTCTGCTCTTTCTGAAATTCACTAGCCGCCACTAAATATTATGCTTCATTAAAGTGAAACTTTGTAAATTATTAATTTTGGAACCTCGTTTGTCAAACTACAATCATGCCTTCACTTCTCGACTACAAAAAAATGCCTTCGTTTACCACAGTACCATAATCTCTTCTACTGGGAAAGATGGGAGGCAATTTATCTAGAAATACAAATTATTCTTAGAGTGGTCATGAATTGAAAGCTGATATTGGCGTTTACGTAAATTTTGTTTTTGTTTCCAAAAAATAATTGTTGAATAATTAATAATAAAATGGCTGAAGGACTTCGGTCGATGGCCATTGTATTTATTATTTATTATGTATTTAGTAAGTACAATAAACGTGTATTATTATTATTATTAATAATAAAAATAATATTCTATCACAAATTTGGAGAAATAAATCTCAATTACCTTACCAAATATTTACATATTCAAAGGACCCCGCACAAACCTTATGGAAAATGGGTCTCGGTGGATTTGGCTGAAATTTTGGGAATTTGTAGCTTATATCATCCTCATGAAAAGTTCTCATGGTTGCAACTTGATTCGTTGAGCCGTATGGGCCACTAAAAACAGTCGAAAGTAAGAAATAGACAACTGCCGCTGCCACTCTGTAGGCACTTAAACATCTGTTAATTCATCTCTTCCCTATCCCTCCTTTACTTTGACTTGACCTTTCTCGCCCTCCTCTCCCTTTCCTTTCCATTTCTTCTCTTCTTCTTTCGTTTGTGGAATACGCATGCTATCTCCGATGCTGTGAATAGGCCACCACAAGAAAATCTTGATAACATACCAGATGTTATTGACGTTTGAATATTTGTTGGATAAGCGCTATATACGTTCGTAAATAAAAGATAATAAATGCGATAATTTAATAAGTAAGAAAGAACGCAAAACAAAAGATTCACTATTCATTTTCCTTCCATCACCGAACTGTGCGTATTCCACAAACGGAAACTAGTCGAAGAAGAGAAGAAATGGAAGGGAAGGGGGGATGGTCAAGTCAGGCTAGAGGAGGAATCGGGGAGGGTTGAATTAACGGCAGTTAATTTCTTACTTTCGACTGTTTTTAGTGGTCATACGGCTCAACGAATCAAGTGGCAACCATGAGAACTTTTCATCAGGATGCCGTAAACTACAAATTTCCAAAATTTCAGCCAAATTCACCGAGACTCATTTTCCATAAGGTTTGTGCGGGGTCCTTTGGTTGAAGAACTAATTGTCATTAATAAATGAGAAGTTTTTCAAATATCTACAGTTTATTGAAATTCTGATATATAGGCGAGTCTATCATAAAATTACATGTCATGTCTGGGAGCTTAGTCCCAAACGAAGCAACGAGAACCGCTAAAATATTAGCCGCACCAATTATCTCGACCAAACATATAAATATTATTGTTTGCCGATCAACTCTGGGAGAAGGATTAGTCTAAAATGTCACATTTCAACTTATCGTAAACTTTCCTATACATTTGTTATATCAAGTAATTTCGTAGATGTTATCGAATTATATGATGGCAAAAATGACAGATGATGAAGGCCCCGTGAATGTATTGAGTTTATCCCCATCAAAAATTCTCCCCAGGAAGATTCATCAGCGAATACATAAAATTCTGTGTGCGCATTTCATCTTCTCTCTGTTCTTCTTGGGGAGCTTCGAGGGAATGTTTTTTATAGGCTTCTGCCTTTATAGCCTAGATTTGAGCATAATGAGTTGGGATCAAAAACAGGAAACAAAAAATAATAAAAATAGGAACGGGGAACATAAGAAGGTTAACAAGAAGAGAGGAAAAGTTAATAAGTTCGAAGATGCAAACATTACAATACTAGCAGTGACATAAACAAAAATAAAAGGGAAATGAGGAGTAATAGTAATAAATAAAGATTGTAAAGGCAGAGTAGTCGACTGAAAACTAGGAGGTTCGAGAATATTAAAAGTAAGTATGAAAACTGATAAAAAAGAAGAAATGGACCGAACGAAGGGGACAAAAAGATATTATGAAGAAGTCATAGATATAGTGAGGAATACAAGTAAAGATATTAGGGACATGAATGCAAGAGTTGGAAATCGAGCTGAAAAGTACGCAGCATCGATAGGAACAAATGGGGAAGAGACGAGGAGTAGAATCGGAAAGAACTTCTAAAATTCTGCCTTGAGAATAATCTCATGCTTACGAATGATTTTAAAATAAGTTCAAAAATACCCAAAAGTACAGGGCTATAGAAATGAAAAGTCAATAATAGACCACATAATAGTCTCAAAGAACTTAAGTAAAATACTAGACCCAACAGTAAGAAGATGATATGAGATATGATGTGATAAATATATAGTGATTTCAAAAGTAAAACAAAAGATGAAAACACGACAAAGATATCGAGAAAGGAACGTAAAATAAGAGCGCACAATCAAAAAAGAAAATACGAGAAATGGATAGAAGAAAGGCTACAACATAAGGAGGAAAGAAATACAACACTAAATAAGTGTGGAATATTATGAAAATAAAGATAATAAAGGGAACAAGAACTACATGCGGGACCACAAAGGTAAGGTAGTTATAAAAAAGAACTGACTGAAGGACAGAAGAGATAAGACAGGAAGTGAAAACGAAGAAACAATCTTAGAAGAAACATACAAAAGCAAACGGAGAAGAGCTGTAGATAATGAAAAGAAAATTATAACGGAAGCAAAGGATAAATCTTGGGAAAAATGTTGGCAAAGCATGGATGATAGCTATTCTAGAGAGCAATAAGAAATAAGAGAAAGAAAGATAAAGAAAAATCTAACGGGATACTAAAATACAACTACTCAAAAAAGATGAAGAAATAATGTTTCAAAGAACTGTTAATCAAAATGAAAAACAAAAACAATAACAAGTTGAACAGGAGACAATAACGGAAGAAGTGGAGAAAATAAGAGAAGCTAGAGAAAGCAATAAAGAAAATGAAAATAAGAAAAGGAGAAGGGATGATGAAACAACAGCTGAGATGGTGCAGGAACTGCTAAGAGATCTCATGAACAAGGTAGTCGAGGGAAACAAAATACCAGAATATTGGGAAAAGGCCATGATCACACCGCTTTATAGAAGAGGAGTCGGGAAAGTTTGTTAAAACTACATAGAGATACCGTTGCTAAGAACACCAGATAAGACATACGAAAGCATAATAACGGAAAGGCTAAAAGATGAAGCGCAGGATTGGATGATAAGCAGGAGGAAACAGCAGATGAGGTATTTACAAAGTTCATATTCTAGCTAATGTTACAGTTCTATGAGATGTACTAGGTCACTTATTTTCTTATGCTAAGAGGAAGAAAATATGATTTCCATTTTTAATAAAATTGCCCAAAATATAAACTCTAGCTTGTGACTTCAGATGTACGCAACAACTTACAAAAAGGGCCTTGGAGGCAGATGAAAAAATATACAAGTGCTTCATAGATATTAATAAAGCTTTTGATTTGATAAGACGAAAGGACTTTTGGAGTGATGAAGCATAAATAGATAGAGAGGAGCGCGATAAATAGCTAACAAAGAACTACATTAGAACCAGGAAGTGGATATCGGCAGATTTCGAAACAAAGCAGGGTTTGCGACAAGGCTTGGATGTAATAATAAAAGAATGTTGTAAGAAGGTGCGAAAATGACTTGGGGAGAGGGTACTAATATAATAATTGGCCTTCGTAGAGGATTTAATACAAACAGCGAAAACAGATGAATATGATCTAAATGTGTAGAAAGAACAGATGAAAAACTGGAAATTATTAATAAATAAGAAAAAAACAAAAGCGATGACAATGGCAAAATAAGAAAGAAAAATAGAAATCAAGTAGAACAAACAAAAAAATAAAAGTATTTAGTAACTGTATATCAGAAGGTGGGAGAATTGTAGAAACAATTAAAGCAAACACGTAGTTAATTGACGATAAACGAAAAGGAATTAAAATGGAACATCAATAAGTGGAACACAAGCAACATACAGATGAGCAGAACACAAGCAGATAAAATGAAGACGCTAAGCTAGCCATTCACTTTAGTACTGCACTAGCTACGATGATTCAATGTAGGCCTACCCTTGAAACGTGAATAGGGTGTCGGACTACATGTAGGACGTGTTGTAAAGTGTAGGATTCCCCAACCAGCTTACAGGGAATCGTCTCCTATGAGTCCTACAAATACTACAGACTCGGATTGTTTATGAAGGTTTTCGCTTAATCGATTTTGTTTTCATCATGGAAAATTCTGGTTTATCAGAGTTGGCAAAGCATGGAAGATAGAGCAATAAGAAATAAGAAAAAGAAAGATAAAGAAAAATCTAACCAGATACTAAAATACAACTACTCAAAAAAGATGAAGAAAGAATGTTTCAAAGAACTGTTAATCAAAATGAAGAACAAAGACAATAACAAGTTGAACAGGAGACAATAACGGAAGGAGTGGAGAAAGCAATAAAGAAAATGAAAATAAGTAAAGGAGAAGGGTATGATGAAACAACAGCCGAGACAGGTCGTCGAGGGAAACAAAATACCAGAATATTGGAAAAAGGCCATGATCACACCGCTTTAAAAAAAGAGGAGTCGGGAAACTTTGTTAAAACTACAGAAGGATACCGTTGCTAAGAACACCAGGCAAGACATACGAAAGCTTATAATAACGGAAAGGCTAAAAGATGAAGCGCAAGATTGGAAAATTCTGGTTTGTCAGAGTTTATCGAAGTTTAAAGGGAGAACAGTTATCTGTGAGAGATGGCCAAAATGACTCTTTTTTCTATGCCTGGACGGAAGCGATGAGCAAAAAAAAATTCCAATTTACCCTGAAAACAAAATGATGAGCAAAAAAAGGAAAAAAAGGCCATCACTTCTAAAATTTCACTCATGAGTTGTTGTTGTACTCAAGCGATGCAACTTATGCGAAAAGTTGGAACAACTAGTTGGCTTAATCTTACAGATTGGACTGTGATTAACTTGCTTACGGAGGATATCAGAAGTAGGGAGAATAGATAAAATAGAAGAAACAATTCACTAGGAGTTGAAGTAGCTGCAAAAACGATTGAGGAAAACGCACTTGTTGGGCATACGCCAAGAATGAAGAATACCAGACTAGTAAAACAAGTATGAGAAATGGACGAAGACAAGAAAAAAAGAAAGAGGAAGACCTAGATAGAAGTGGGACGACAACATATGGGAATAAACGGAATGAAATGGAACGAAGTGAAAGAAGCAGCAAGAGAGGAGAAAATTGAAAAATTCAAAACGAAAAGTAGTCTAAACTGGCATAAACCGGTGAGAATGAATGAGAAACTTAAAATTTGATGAAGACACAGTTGATGGTAGGAATACTTGTTCTCAAAGTCAATCTTTATCGATTCAGTGTTACGGTCAGACCAATAGTGATTAATGCGAAAACACAGTACATCATTTCTGATAAAACCTTCTTCGGCGGTGGCTAAGACCAAAAATTTGGAACGGCAAGCATTTTCCTTATTAGTCCTTAATTAGTAAAAATAAGCTGGCAAGGCAATCCGTGGAGTTCATGAACTTACTGTAGGGTAATGGTAAAATATTGCGCTAAACACTTTGGCAGCAGATATAAGTTTAGTATTTATTTGGCCCCTATTGCAAAAGTGACTAGTGCAATAATTTACGATTACCCCTATAGTGAGTTTATGAACTTCCACAGATGCCCTGTCAGGTTATTTTTACTAGAGGCTATTAAGGAACATTTTGGCGTACCAGAAGGTTAATTCAAAAATGATGTAATGTATTTTCGCATTAATCATTACTGATCTGATCTTAACGCCCAGAAGAACTAACAAAGATTCACTTAGAGGACAAATATTCCTACCATCAGGTAAGGTGATGAGCTTTACGTTGGATGAAGAACAATATTTAAAGAACATCCGCAAATTTCGACGAAGATACTGAGAAGGAATTTTTATTAGCAACGTTTGGGAAGGTATTAAAAGTTGCGGAGAATCAATTTTGCTACTCCTTTGAACATTTAAAAAAATACGTAATTTGGAAAAAAAAAATGTTTCATACAAAACTTGTAGGATTTTCATTTACGCATTAAGTAACAGTATTAGTATGACCTTGAATAGCAAGTAAAAGTTTATTTAAATCTGATTTTTAAGGGTAACGGACTAGGTCGAATTGGTAAATACATTACGTTTCAAATTTTATCAATAGCTTCTCAGTATTTTCAAAATACGATTATCAAAACACCTTCAATTTGAAAGTTTAATTTAGAAAGTTTTCTTAGCACCGGCACTAAAATAACCGGATCTCAGTTGAAATTGCGAAATTCATCTTCAACGGCATTATGACTATTCATTACATTTTCTCGTAGTTTACTTCGAGCGTTTTGCAAAACATAATAATTATAATGAGGTATTTTTCTGTTGAGTACATTTAGAGTTATGAGACCTGAAACCGGTAGTACCGGTGTCACATAGAAATTCTACTGTACAAACATGAATTAGATGATCTTCATATGACCTTGTACTCGCTGTTCATGGTCATACTAATGACAATGATCTAATAAACGTCTGTTATTTTACGAGATAAAAATAAGGGAAACTTTTATCAAAATAGTTAGTGCCCTATAAGTTAAAGGTCATCCCCGTTGCTTGGCAACACAATAATAAAAGACCCCTCCGATTTTTCACAAATGTCAAGAGCCGTCATAGCCTGAAATGCTACGGCGCTAACAATTTTGATCAAAATTGCTATTTTCTCTATCTCGAAAACGAAAACACTTTATTAGAAGTGTTCTTGTATCTAGTCCCTCCTAATCATCACCAATTATTATTCTTCTTTTGTACTAGCAATTCAAAAACCCGCTGTGTACAAACATCGAACACCGATAATGGTTTGCCCAGTGTGGTTTCTTTAAGATTTTAGGATAGATGTTTGAGAATATTTAAATCTGATTTTTAAGAGTAATGGACTAGGTCGAATTGGTAAATAAATAACGTTTTAAATTTTATCAAAAGCTTCTCAGTTTTTTCAAAATACGATTATCAAAACACCCTCAAATTGAAAGTTTAATTTAGAAAGTTTTCTCAGCACCAGCACTAAAATAACCGGATCTCAGTTGAAATTGCGAGTTTGAACATTTTCATTAAAAAAAATAATGTTACATATTTTGTATAGAGTATGTTTTTTTTTATCGTGGGCCATAGGATTTTACATGCAAAAAATTATAACTTGTGTTAATATATATTTTATCATTTAATTTTGAAGCAAATGTTAGTAAAATAAATAAAATCAATTATTTGTATACATGATGCGCTTAATTAGAATAATTTCAACATGTTTTATTCCATTAAAAAGTGCTTTGGCTCGGAACCGGACGATAGGGAAAAAAAAGGTTGTCAAATATTTTCCTAAAATAAAAATTCCCTGACTTCTTGTAGAAAAATACAACTATTTCCCTGCTGGACAAACCTCTTATAATTGCCGTTACAAATTCCATCCGTTCTTCAACAGTATAAACAGACATTTTCTAATATAAATTCGTTTGATTACTTGCCTCACTAATCAATCTGACATTTCGTAAATTCAAGGTACTTTGATTATTTTTGCTCAGTATATTTATATGGAATAATTTCAGTTTTTAATGGAATAAAACATGTTTAAGTTATTCTAATGCAGCGCATCATGTACAAAAATAATTGATTTATTACTAACTAAATTTTCCTTCAAAATTTTCTGATAAAATGTACATTAAAACAAGGTATAATTTTTAGCATGTAAAATCCTATGGCCCACGATAAAAAAAATATCCTGTATAGTATAGTTTCAGAGTGATGGGAGACGTGATTCCCACACAAAATTAAGAAGACCATGAGGTAGAAAAGCGGTTAGAATAAATACAAGCAATACCCTCCTTATAAACAATAAATAATAAATCCACCAGGCAATTAAAATTAATTACACTTGTAATAAATTGCAACTGCAGTTTCCTCTGTACACATTGTAATTAATAAGAGGATTTGAATTAATTTATTGCAGTTATAAGAAATTTATGTGAATTACTGCATTACAATTTGTGCGCTAATTTTAGTATTTTAAGTATTTGCCTTGGCAGAAGTGCGATCAGAATGCATCCTTGATGGCAAATGATTATATTATGCAATCGCCACAAACTGATGGTTCATGATAATATATTTAGAAAACGAAATCGGTGTAATCGGTTTGTTCTCGAAAGGTAATCAATGTTATATCATAAAGAGGCTGTAATAACAATAAATATTAAAATGAATGCGTTTGAAAGTTGTTTACACTAATTACACATTCTGTATGTAAAGCAATATGCATATTAATTGCGTTATTTATTGATATAAATCTATGTAAATAAAATAAAATAAATTCGAAGTGCTGTGTTTCCAAGGCTGCCTGGAAATGGTTCATACTGTCTGGTGTAATGTGTGTAATGTTGGGAAATAAGGAAATTGTTGAGGCTAAGTAAAGTTTATTATTAGGTTCATTGTGCGGCGCGTATAGAAATACATGAAAATTGTATATGACACAAAGGGGGCTGTTACAATAGAAATTGCGAGTTGTGTTTTATCACAATGGAAATATTGTATTAGCATTTATAAAATAAATCGCGGGCTTTTAGAAACACAATTAAAATTGCGAATACATAAAAATTTGAATTTGAAACGGAGCGGAGGGAGGAATGTGAGTGGGCGCAGGGGGTTGGATCTGGGGTGGTCACATTCTTATGGCTGGCTTTTAGATTGCCGTCCGCGTCACTGTTTCTATTAGTGAAACATAAAGAATGCATTAGCTGCTATGTGTACCTACGGTTACGGTAAGTTAGCTCTGCCCTATGTTTGATAGCCCATTCTCTTCTATATCGCCCTTAGCGTCAGCCTATTCCAGTCAGGAACAGATAAATTTAACAATGGAACTGCCGTAACATTTCGGGCTTTTATTTGCCATTATCGAGCAGTTCGGGGCTTTGAATACTTAATTTGATTCGAATTTTGATTTGCGGATTATAAATGTAGAAGCCCACTTCTATGGCTGTAATGAAATCGGAGTAAGGGCGTGTCGGGGAAATTTCATTAAATTGAAATGAAGTGTCACCCACAAATATTGGTTTAGTGGTGGAGCAAGTGCTCCTGCCGATATTTATGACTTCGCTTAACCTATAAATCCTGAGCGCTCTATTTGCGCAACGGTCCATGCAAGATGAAGTGCAATATGGGCTTCGAGTGAATGATACGAGCTGTGTGCTGCTGGGGCTCCGCGGCTGGGGGTTGAGGGCCGAGGGCTCGTTGCTGGGGATGGGGATGAAAACTATTATATTTTAAAGAAAGCCCGTCACGCTCTGGCGCCCAACATGACTGTTTGCCGCGCTGGGTCATTTGTTGACGCAATTCGCTACCGTTCGGCGTTCGCTATTGTGCGAGGCGTGATGTTGATACGGGATGAATTGCTTCATGCTCACACCAAAATCAAACACATATCGGAATCGGCCCCGACCGCAGCCACCCCTTCGACACGTTCGACCCGCTCGTTTCCAAACCCCAACTGCACCCAACAACCAACACATTTTACATTCCGACCACCTTGGCTCCCGATCCAATCGACGACACTGATAACAGATGAATGTTACAAACAATTAAGAGGGTTTATCTGATGATATCGGACAGGCAAGCAGAACACAAGTGAGTTTAGTCCGTCTTAGCGGTCTGATAGCCTCATAGATAGTGTAATTTGTCTGTTCAACTTGTAATCATTCTGTCATAATGCCGACTTGCCGACTTGCCGACACCTGTAGACGTTAACCACTCTCTATTATTATCCTCACCTCTAGCTTTCCGAACAGAACCCAAAAAATATGTGAGAATTTGACAAAATTGTTTCCTTTCGCTCGCCCATCTATTTGCCATCATTTGTTCATTCGCTTCGCCTTATTTTCATAATTATTTTGTAGTTACCTGCCAAGAAAAAAAAACACAACTGGTCGTTACTAGAAACAATAACAATCATCTCTTTCGTTATACAGCCATATTAACAACACACCCGAAACAATCACACAATTAATCTACATTACGCACACTCACCTTTTCGAACCTATAATTAAAAGTATTAGCCATGATAATTTATTCAAAATCCTAAAAATCTTATAAATAATTAAACGCTTAATATACTTCAAATTTGATACAATCTTACATTACAATTCTAAATCTGATTTTTTTTTGTTAACTAATTACGGGGTTTATGTTTGTAGTACATAGTATTGTAAATTGACGCAACGTTTTAATATTCGATTCGCATAACAATTGAACTATGCTTATGATGTGCCATAGTGGTAATAAGGAGTGGGCACGTTATGCTGACCTATACAAACTGGCTATCGACTTC
Source organism: Ocypus olens (assembly GCA_910593695.2). Classification (NCBI taxonomy): domain Eukaryota; kingdom Metazoa; phylum Arthropoda; class Insecta; order Coleoptera; family Staphylinidae; genus Ocypus; species Ocypus olens. The sequence goes on from OU343057.1 coordinate 19,372,648, forward strand.
TTGGTCCTTCGATAGTATTTTTTGTGCACTTATAATTTTCAAGTCAATTTTGCTCATATTCGAACTTTTACTATTCGGTCGAAAATTTAAAACGTATATTAAAGTATCAATCAATACTTAAACTATTGATGGGATAATCGCATGATTTTAATAATCGGAACACTTGGATTAATGACGGTAATATTGGGTATATTTAATCGAAATTGGAATAATAATCGGAATCGAAATAATAATCGGCATTGTATTCATTTCGATTATTATTGATCGCAATCAGAATTGGTTGGCCTTTATTGTAATTATGATGAATGTAGATTATAAATAATCGAAATAAATATCCTTTCTTATTCGGTTTTGTTTTAAATTTTATCAGTCAAACTTTTATTTCGTAAATAAGTAGCCCACTAACAGATCTCTTTACATCAATCATTACGCTCATGCATATATGAATATTATTTGTGGAAATTCGTAGTTATTAATTATAATAATTTAATCATTCAGAATTCGGAATACGAATCCAAATTGAAAAATGCATCCCAGTCGGGATACGAAACGGAATCGGAACGTATGCGTAAATCAAAATCGGAATACGCACTCAAGTAGAAATCGGAATCGGAATTGGAATTGTATCCAAATCTGAATCAGATAATGTTTCCGAATTGGAATCGAATTATGAATCTGCATCGAAATAGCAAACGAATGATTTTAAAATATTTCGAAACATTCGATTATTTTAATAATCGGAATGACCGATTATTTTCATCCGAATCGGCCCATCACTACTTCAAACTAGAGGTGTGCGAAATGACTCTTTTTTGTGAGTCAACTGAAAAGAGTCGATTCTTGAAGTCTACACAGGAGTTACTTGACTCTCGACTAATGACACTTCGAGTCGACTCACTGATGACCTATCCACTTCTACTACAAATCCCTACAATCGATGTCGCCTTTATGGTATATCTATCTAAACGGATACTTGAAAGGTTATAACTCCATAGTAAACGTGTTTCTTTGTGAACATCTATACTGAGCTGGTGAGATCTAATAAGACCGAAACCAGTTTTGGTTCTCGCACAGAGAAACCATATTTAAATGTTTATCATTGATATTGTTATGATTGCCGCTGGTTGACGGTTTCTTATTGTCGGCGGATTGTTTCACTCAAATAAAGAATTTGTGCAACGTTTTGACCAGTAGTTGAATACTGGTACACCGTGAACTTAGAGAAAGTGTTCTGCCAAAATTGGATCAGTTCAATAATTCTAACGATTTCTTTAAGAATGGACTGGATTTCTTTTTTGGCGTTGACCTCATGCTTGTTAGAAGCGGATCTGAGGATAACAGCAGTCTATTAAATACATCCAGGTTGCATTCTTCCCTTGAAAATTTCCTTGCGAAGTTCTGCCGATATATTCTAAAATGTTTATTGCATGCTTCTGCAGCTTCTTCGGACAATTGCCCAATGGGCAATAAGGCTTGCTCTACCACATCTGCACCATGAATAAGAAGTTTGTGCATTGTAGGGGTCATCGGATGCCACTCATATAATTTGTTGTATAACTTAGTGTTCAGGCTATAATCCCCAAATTTTTCAATATTGATCTTATGGCCACTTGAAATAACTTCTAAAATAACTTTTAGTCTGAAAATAAGTTCAATGTTCAGGTCCGTTATATCCGCTGCCACTTTGGGATCGGCAAAAAATCTTCGGCTGCTATTACCATCGTTGGTGTTACCAAAGCCGGCTTTCGGAACATGCACAAATAATCCTGTTTCTTGTCTAAATTTTGACTGAATTTCTGTTTTCCTCTGCTTGACAATATTTTTGTCACTCTCTGATGTAAGTCGCCATTTTTTTTATTGGTAATTTATAGGATAGAATTAACAAACTTTCCTATAAACGAATCCTAGCTATGTATACTCGGCGCACCGAATAGGTGGTATGGTCACGTTGCGCTAACCCCGCGTTATAACGGTAAGAGGAAAAAAAGAAAGAGTCATTGCTTTAGTTTTGTCATTACCTGCGCATATGTACTTTTTGTATCGATTTCTATCACGGATCTCTATTAGAACCAAGCCCGCCGTTAGCCACCTGAGCGCCCGGGTGCAAAACTGATTTTGCCGCCCTCTTTTTATACAAAATTCATAAACATTTCTCCCCGAATTTTAAAAAAATCACACAAGAAAATGTTATTACTATTATTTTTGTTTTTCTTCAGGTTAGCCCTACTTTTTAGGCAGATTGTCAGTGTCATGAAAAGTGTTTTTAATTGTAGGAAGAAATTGATTTGCGTCAAAGTTTTCTAGAAATCTTAATTACCAAGGAATTGAAAGTAATTATTCGAAACGGCAAAATGGACAAATTTTTAAATCGAAAATATGATTCTGGCGCTGGTAATGCTAGTGCTAGTACAAGTACAAGCAATATCAAAAATGTGTGACTATCACTTTTGGAAAAAAAACTTTTATTTTTTAGACAATATTCCAATGGTTGGCTTTCGGGTTCACTTATATTAAAGCTTTTGCTACCAGCAAAATTAAACAGGCATTTGCGCCTAGACACGTCAATCTTCAGTCTAAAGACAATAATTATATTCAGTTTTTAATTTTATTTTTAATAGTATCAATATCAAATAAGCTCAAATTTCTAGGTACAAAATTGCCGAAATAATTGCAAAAACCACACTCCATAGTACTACCAGTTATGTTAAAGAAAGAAATTGGGAAAAATCCTTATTCGGGCGGGACAATAAAAAACAAAAATATACATATGTTGGATGATATTCAGAAAGGGGTTACTATTACTCTTTATAACTTACCAAGCGCTTAATAGAACAGGATATTTTTGGCTATTACTGGGTGCACGTTGATATTGTAGAGCTTGAAAAGAAGAATCCGAGATCAAATATGTTTGGGCGATATCAAAAGACGTATCACGAGCGGCTTGAATAAATTTTCATCATCAGCATTTAAATGGGGCTTAATAGTATTTTGTTGGATGCAAATTGTTTGAGCTCTATTAGAACGCGACCATTTGTTCTCAATAGCTGGAAAAAGTTTTTACAACATGCTTCTTTATTCCTTCTTGCGAATAGAAGCAAGGATTCATCGGATCAATTTTTGCTATGGTGCTGAGGAGGTCTTTTATAGACAAAAGGCCAAATACTTAGTTTTCTATCAAACCAGGGATTTTAAGAATGATCCAATGTCGACCGTGCAACTGCAGCTAAAAATATCACTTTAATAATTAATGTTTTGCTTTTGAAACTACGGTGGGGTCTTGAGTGAGATAAAAGTTTTTGTTCGTTAGAATCATTTTTCATCAACATTAACATGTCTTGAATGAATGTCATGTCTTTAAAAAACATCATCATCAACTGCAACGCTTTCCATATCAATCATCGACAAACAGTACTTTGAATTTTGTTCGCATAAGTAAGATAAGGTTTTATTGTCTTTTAAAAAGGTACAATTAAATCTCACTTACTATGTTTATGCAGTGTGGCAATTGAAACTTTAAGAGCATGGCCAAGTGATCGAATACTTAAAAGTTGTTCCAAGGGTACACGTTTGACCATTTGCAAATCTATGGTTTTCGGCTTTCATTCGACTCTGTCAGCTTAATGGGGTGCTACAATGGAAAATCCTTCATTTTGTAATAAGCTTCGTCCAAAATGCCAAATTCAACAGTTTTTGTAGATGTAGAAAAAGGAATAGCAGCATTCTTGATGAAACTGTTCTTCAAAACACCATTGTTGAATACTTGTAAAAGGTACTTCTTCAATGAGTTTGGGGAAATTGTGGGTTTTTGTTTTCGGATAGACTATATTTGCATTTTCAGCTTTCTATATTTTTTGGAACCGGCATTTTAAACTTCACTCCAAAATTGTAAACAAATATTTCTTTAGTTTTAGTTAATACTACAACAATTGCAATTAACTTGCATCTACTGCAACATTGATTGAACATACAACTGACAGTTGTAGCAAAATTCAAAGCCCCAGTAATACGTTGGCTGAGTTCATTGCGAGTATTCTCGTTAATGTGTTGACACATAATTAATTTTGTCAACAAAACAAAATCTGACACTTATTTCCAGAGGGAGAACCAGCATAATTAAAAAAAAAGTACAGTAGACAAGTTTCCTTCAGTCTAAAGTAACAATATCGATCAAATAATTATTATTACAACTCAACATTATTAGAAGAAAATACGATCCCGCATTAAATATCGAAAATTATGATTAGATACAAAATCCAATTTCTGTGGTCAAACCATCAAGTTATGAGTTTTCGTTAGAAGAGGAGGAAGAATTCATTTCGTTTTAAAAAGTTGAAGAACTTCGGATTTCTGTTCAAACTCATGAGTAAGGCGACTTAAAAAGGCAACTCTTTTTTTTTGCTCATCACTTTTTTCCCGACACACTTTTCTATAAGGGAGTGATGTGTGCAGTGGCGGCTCGTGGAACATGTTGATGGTAGAGCCACTTATTTATACAATTCCCCCCCCCCTCCTTTTTTGAAGAAACAAAGAACCATTTATATTCCTAGACCAAAGTAACTGGGGGAAAAAGTGTTTTAAGAATTAATTAAAAGTTCTTGAGAAACTACAGGTAGTATCATGGCTCTTTGGCTCTATATAACGAGCCGCACCTGCTTAATTTGATAAAACGATGATTTGCAAATCTAATTTAATTTTTCTAGAATTTAGTAGACATGTTTTACATATTTTTTAAATTTTTAAGTCGAGTATTACACAATTCGAGATCAAAAATTTTCAAAAAATCACAACTCACGAAATAATCGGTTGATTTTCAAAAACTCTTGTTTAATAAAACGATGATTTGCAAATCTAATTTAATTTTTGAAGAATTTAGTAGACATGTTTTATATATTTTTCTTTAAATTTTAACTCGAGTATTACACAATTCGAGATCTAATATTTTCAAAAATTCACAACTCACGAAATAATAGGTGGATTTTCAAAAACTCTATTTAGTTTGATAAAACGATGATTTGCCAATCTAATTTAATTTTTGTAGAATTTAGTAGACATGTTTTATATATTTTTTTTAAATTTTTAACTCGAGTATTACACAATTCGAGATCTAAAATTTTCAAAAATTCACAATTCGCGAAATAATTGGTGAATTTTCAAAAACTCCATTTAGTTTGATAAAACGATTATTTGCAAATCTAATTTAATTTTTGTAGAATTTAGTAGACATGTTTTATATATTTTTTTAAATTTTTAGTTTGAGTATTACACAATTCGAGAACTACAATTTTCAAAAATTCACAACTCACGAAATAATTGGTGAATTTTCAAAAACTCTATTTTGTTTGATAAAACGATGATTTGCAAATCTAATTTAATTTTTGTAGAATTTAGTAGACATGTTTTAAATATTTTTTTATTATTATTTTGCTCAAGTAATTGGAAAACTAAAATTTTCAAAAATTCACAATTCGCCAAATAATTGGTGAATTTTCAAAAACTCCATTTAGTTTGATAAAACGATGATTTGTAAATCTAATTTAATTTTTGTAGAATTTAGTAGATATGTTTTATATATTTTTTTTAAATTTTTAACTCGAGTATTACACAATTCGAAATATAAAATTTTCAAAAATTCACAACTCACGAAATAATCGGTGGATTTTCAAAAACACTATTTAGTTTGATAAAACGATGATTTCCAAATCTAATTTAAGTTTTGTAGAATTTAGTAGACACGTTTTATATGTTTTTTCAATTTTTAACTCGAGTATTACACAATTCGAGATCTAAAATTTTCAAAAATTCACAATTCGCGAAATAATCGGTAAATTTTCAAAAACCGCATTTAATTTGATAAAACAATGATTTGCAAATCTAGTTTAATTATTGTAGAATTTAGTCGACACGTTTTATATTTTTTTAATTTTTTTGCTGGAGTATTACACAATTCGAAAACTAAAATTTTCAAAAATTCACAACTCGCGAAATAATTGGCAGATTTTTAAAAACTCTATTTAGTTTGATAAAACGATGATTTGCAAATCTAATTTAATTTTTGTAGAATTTCGTCGACACGTTTTATATTTTATTTTATTTTTTTTGCTCGAGTATTACACAATTCGAAAATTAAAATTTTCAAAAATTCACAACTCGTGGATTTTCAAAAACTGTACTTAATTTCAGTGGCAGCTTGTGGAACATGTTGGCGGTAGAGCCACCTATACAATATACCCCCCACTCCCCTTTTGAAGAAAGAAAGAACGATTAATCTTCCTAGACCAAAGTAACTGGCGAAAAAGTGTTTTAACAATTAATTAAAAATTCTTGCTGAGCTTGAAATAGTGCCATGGCTCCTTGGCTCTATATCACGAGCCGCCCCTGGATGTGTGGACTCTTTTCGTTGCGGCAACTCACCAAAAAAAGTCATTTCGCCCACATCTAGTTCAGTGTTTAAAACTATTTCTGAAAAAGTGTGTATTTAATTTATTTAATGCTTTTGCAACAAGTAAGGGTTTTCAATTTTAATTATTATTTATTTAATTTTTAATATATTAAGCAAATTATTTTTATACATAGTTTTATTTTATGATTATATTCAGCAAACATCTTGTAAATTGTAAGTGTTCTGTGATTCTAAAACGGGTAAGGAGGTTCAATAGATGTCGCCTTTATGGTGTATCTACCCTAAATAGATGCTAAAATTAGTAAATAATGACATAGGGGCCCATACCATTCCTATGAATGTATCACGCGTGTTTAGTCCAAATGGAAACAGCTTGTTATTTATGACATGTCAACATAAAGAAGAACCCCTAGGATAGTATTATCTGAGCGATGGAAAATAAAGATTATTTCCGCATGAATGGAAAATAATTTTTCATGATTGCCGAAATTTCTACAAAAATACAATTCAAACCAAGATTATTGTTATAATAATTAAAATATACCTTATATATTAGTTCAGATAATTATTCAAAATCAACATATTTTTTTTAAATGATGTTTAAAATGTATATAAATAACATTTTTTGGGGCCACGGTGGCCTAGTGAGTAGAGCTCCTGCTCACGGGCCTCGTGGTTGTGGGTTCGAATCCCATCCGTGCGGTCACTTTTTCGGAACGAAGAAGTGGCCGTGCGGGTCCATGGATGTTTAGTGTATGTCCCATTCATTATTAAAAATGAAATCTCAAAATTATATATCATTAGTAACCGAATAGCTAGATGCTTACGCCAATTCCCAAATCATCCGCACTTCTTCAACCCGAATTCCCGTTAACCATCCCTCCTTAAAAAAAAAACATTTTTTCTACTAAAAACATATAATTAATTTTTATTTGACCAAAATACCAAGAGATCGATATTTGATTTTTGTTCTAACAACCGGAAAGATAAATTCATATTCTTCACATGAATTGATCTCGCTTATTACTTACTCGCTTTTTACTTATCTAAAAATTAGACACCGTTATGTTCTTTCTTGGACATTTTTGCAAGCGGGTCAGATGTTGATTCATAGCAACGAAATTTTCTTTTTCATTTATTGCAATTATCAGTCACGGTTTCCCGAGCTCTCGTGACCAGAAAAAAAAGTATTGCCAAAAAGTATAATCTTGGCGAGATTTAAAAAGAGACGGCGTAGTGGAGATGCATAAAAAATGAGCGACTACGTCAAGGTAATAAATTACAACAATTTGCTCGCGTTTTCAACTATGCTGGAGATTATGCAAATGCACACCTTGATACGTGTAATTTTCAGGCAACAATTTTAAATATCAAAGCGTATCTATTGTGGTGGCCGATGATTCCCCCAATTACGGAATTACTTGCCACATAGTCCTTATCCCATGCAGTCAAGAATAGCGGATAATTAAATTAATATGAGCGCGCATTCACAAATACGCCAACAAAACATCAATTTATTCGCTTGTTAGAATCCAGGATTCGCACATAATCCTTCAAAGTAATTAACGAGATATTAATCTTGACAGCGCTGATTGACTGGTGGAATTGAAAGAATTGATTCAGATTGTTTTTAGTTTGGATTGAAACAATTGAATAAAGTGAAGTTACAGATTGAAGATTAAAAACGGTTTATGTACTTTAATTTAGGGATAAAATGGTACCAAATAATAATCGTTAGTTTCATTTTACTTTAACATAAATATGTAAATTATAAATCAATTTGTTGCAGAAGCATTAAATAAATTTAATAGAACGAGATATAGCCTAAATATGTAAATATTCAACCTGTTCGAAACTCTGTAAAATTAAGTCTTTCGAAGACTATAAACAAGTACATTTTTGAAACAACTACTTCCCTGGCTAGTTAACTAACATTGGTTTACTAACTTGAAAATTAAACTAAATTGAATTTGAAAACTTTAAACTGTAAAACTGAACCCTAAAATATGTAAAAAATAAGTAAATAGCCATCTGCAGACGCGTTTCGAGATTTATCTCTCATCAGTGCAGCTTCGCATTTGAATTGAATGTTGAAGAATAAACACGCTTCTCGATCAGCACCTTAAATATTAGACCATGCAGTGGCTTAAAACGACGTACGTTTCTATCTTTAATAAAACAGAATTTAGAATGAGAATCGTCAACAGAAGGTGCCATGGTTATTAATTTCGCCAACAATCTGATTCAAAAATACCAAATTACCAATTACCAAAGAACCTCTCTGACATCTAATTTGTTATTGCTTTTATAAACCCGAATTAACTCATTTGGATGATATTTTTTTTTTTTTTTTTGTTTTGGTGAATTATGATCATTTTTCCAGATTTATATTTTATTAAAAAAAAGGTTGTCTCGTATGGGGTCAATGAACACATACTAGAGTAAAATTGATCATTTGTTCATATTTTTTTTACTTATATGATAATCTTTTTCTACACATATATGTATACTCCAGACGCCCTAAGAAGCAGCTGTTTTGTGTCTCGAATGCCTTAGGTTCTCAAAAGACGAGCAAGCGGTGTTAAATTGCATGGGTATTCATTTTCAAATGAAGGTCTATTTTTTCTCGACTTGTTGAAGGACAGTAAATAATATCTTGTAACTAATAGGTCGAGGCTTTCATATTTACTCGCAATTATATGTAATGACATGCATTTTGTATGCATTTTGAGAAAATTGGCAAACCACTTTTTCACAAAAATAAAAACTCGGTAATTATGGTTATGGTTTGGTCATGTAAATCCACTCCTCCCATTTTAGCTTTATAACTAGAGAATAATTTTGGGTGAGAAACATCAACCTTTTTCTTTTCAGAAGATGACTATCGTTTGATGCTTGGGAGAGGAAATACTTTGTCGTAGTTACTGGCCATTAACTTTTCACACAAATAGAACGTTGCCCTTCATATCAGCCCAGCAGGGGCGGGTTTTTAAAAGCCCCGCCCGGCCCGCCCCGACAGTCAAAATTTTAAACTCGGCCCGGCCCGATGAAAAGAAAATGTACTGTGGGCCCGGCGCGGTGTCGAATATTCAAAGCCCGGCCCGGCCCGACGAAGTTTGAAAATTTATAATTTTGATTATACCATTTCGAAAAAAAGTTTAATAAACAAATCAAATCATATTCTTTCAATATTTATTATTTTTGTGAATTTGTGAATTAAAGAAGTTACTTTACAGTCTATAATAAATTGTCATTTATCCAAGCCCAGCCCAGCCCAGTCTAAATTATCCATCGGTGGGCCCGGCCCGGCCCGGAGATGAAAATGTACGGCCCGGCCCATGCAGGCCTCTGCTTAGTATTATACTTATATCAGCGGCGGCTCGTGGATGTTCGGCGGTAAGGCAACGGAAGAAAATTTGACCGAAAAAGCAACGGAATATTTACTTCCTCTGTTAGAGTAAGTAGCGCAGCACGAGCGGCATCTTTGTCTTTGCCTCACCTACGGAAATCCACGAGCCGCCGCTGGCTTATATTTATATTCGTCGCGCTGTTTCTTTTTCAGAAGTTGCGAGTGGACATTTATTTGTTATTTGTCCGTATGTCCTTCTTTCAAAGTTCAACCAATAATAGACCAAGGCTGGAAAAAATTTATCAAAAAAGACTACAAGGTGGGAAGACGTCGGCATAACTTTTAACAAATCCAATACTTCACTGGATTTGACTCCGCTTTAGTTCGATTAGATTTTGCATCACAGTAAAAGTCGTATGTAAAACAATAACCACTCGAGCTGCACAGCATCCTATTTTATAATCAAATCGGACTAGTTCTTTAATCAAAAATTGCTTAGAACTGAGATGTCCAAAATATTTGAAAATGGTCAGTTTTTCCAAAAATATTCCCCACTGCTGGAAATTTATTTTATTGAGTACATAAGTGATCGGCCATTTTACCAGTGTTACCTGCAAAATAAGAAAACTTTTAATTTCGAATAAGCTGTTTGGATTGTAAACTATAACGCCGGTAAAAACTTCGTCGAGACCCTCTGAATAACTTGAATAGAGAAGAACCCCAGGCTACGCGAAATCGTAAAGGTCGCTTGTTGCCAGTGGTGTAAGCATTTCTAGTAAATATATTATTTGGGAGAACAATGTTGGGCATCCAAACAGTAAATAAATGTTTTGGGAACTATTTGATAATACACATGGGGCATTCCTCCAGAAATTCTTTTTAGAAATGGATGTTGGCCTCCTGACTACGTCTACTTGTCCCTAAACACCTCGAATTTTTTCAGATTTTTTTTCGCCCGCGTTTCCGAGATATCTACGATTCAATATAGCAAAATCCAAGTTTTTGTCCATTTTTTCAGACGTTCATGTGAAAATAACTTTGAATAGACGCGTTTCCATGAAAAATTCAAAAGTAATAAAGTTGCTCGGCTCGGATAGGGGAATAAGATACTGAAGTGGGATTTTTTTGGGTCGCAAACATAACCTAAAAATGGCGTTTTCCGGAAAATTCGAAGAAAACCCATTTTCGCCCATCCTAAAATGACTCATCTTGGTTCGAAAACTTAGATAAATGTGTCAGGAATAACCTGACAAATTTTCACAGTGGTTCTCGACAAGTTTCAGACGCAATATCAAAAATAGCCATAAAAAAAAATGTAAATCTCGAGGGTTGAAGTGCGTTTTCGGGGTTTTCTGCGTTACTTTTGAGGAATATATTTCATGGGAAATAACTTCGGAAACATCCGGGATAAATATTGCATTGTCATGTTTTATTTTTTACGAATTATTCAATTTATTGCCCCTTTTTTATGGCTATTTTTGATATTGCGTCTGATGCTTGTCGAGAACCACTCTGAAAATTTGTCAGGTTGTTCCCAACACATTTATCTAAGTTTTGGGACCAAGATGAGCCATTTTTGAATGAGCGAATTTTCCGGAAAACGCACTTTTTAGGTTATGTTTTCGCCCAAAAAAAAATTCACTTTGGGATCCTATTCCCATATCCAAACCGAGCAACTTTGGTCCTTTTGAATTTTTTTATGAAAACGCGTCTATTCAAAGTTACTCCACAATCCTTCCAACGAAATGCTTTACCAAACCACTCAAATAATCCCCATTGCGAACGTATATTAGCCATTGGTGAAAAATTTGCGGCGAACCCCTTTAACCTCACTCTTTTAAATAAATTCTGTATCCCTCGTAACCCTAATATCCCCGCTAAATATAAACATCCCTTAATCACACTACATCAATTCATTAGTTCGCATCATCTGGACAGTTCAACGCAATAAATATCCACCTTTCCTCAATTTCAGTATTCACTTGACAGGGCAGAAAGACCTAAGGTCGATAGCCCAGACAGAGACATACTAACAAACTTGTATATAAATAAAACGTTACTGTGTATACTATATATGTAAGTGTCTGAATAAAGATGTTGATGTATGTATGTCAAAGTTATTTTCACATGAACGCTGAAAAAAATGGACAAAAACCTGGATTTCGCTTGAATCGTGGATATCTCGGAAACGCGGGCGAAAAAAAATCTGAAAAAAATCAAAGTGTTTGGGGACAAGTAGACGAACATTTTGACGTAGTCAGGAGGCCAACTTCCATTTCGAAAAAAAAATCTCTGGCGGAATGCCCCAAATGTAACATTCTCAATCATAAAAACAAATACAAGCAAACCAAAGAACCATAAAAAGCAGTATGATACTCGGAATCAACTACTACTACTGTCCCACCCTATTCGGCGCAATAGACTCGGCTAATTTTCTACCGTGCGCAGGGGTTCTTCTCTATTCAAACAAAGTATACCCACTAAACAACAGCACGTCTATAAACTCGCCAACAAAACCACAATTTGTTCCCTTGTTAGAATCCAGCATACGCACATAATCCTTCAAAGTAATTAACTAGATATTAATCTTGAATAATAATTTGAATTCGTTTGCAGTTACAACAAATGCATGATCATTCTTTTGTATAGAGATATAAGAGATTAGTTGACAATATGACCAATAATTGTATCGTCTAACAATATTTTTACTGGAGTTAAATTTTTTAGCGTATTTGCCAAGTCGTCGATTCTTTCTCGAATTTGTTTATTCCCTTCTATTTTTTCCACATCTTTCGTATTATCACTCTACATGTGTGTGTTTTCTTAAAATATTCTCTGGATAGTGTTGTTTTAACCTACGTAGCACATCTTGAAGTATTCTTCGTCGCTGTAATGTGCAAGTTCCACCTCACCTTGCACATCTTCTAAATCATCTTCATCGACATCTTCATCAGTTTGAACGTCCACTTCAGGCAGAATGAGTACCATACCATATCCAGTGTCATCATTCCTAGAATTTATTGTTTTTTAACGTTTTATATCGTTGACTGTAAAACGCAGCACTGCTAATGACCTTGGTTTCTATTGTAACAACGCTAAACTTTGAAAATAAGCAATATTTTTTTTACATAACGATATTAAAATGTATGGTAATGCGTCCATTGTCCACGGCAACAATTTATTTTGATTGAAAAAATCATTAAAAATGTAACCAAAATCGTGCCCTCTGGTGGTATTTTGTATAACATAGAATAAATGAACCATACAGCACAATGTAATTCACTCATATTTAAATTTAAATGTATTAAATTATTTTTTTAATGTTATATGTAATTTGTTTTCATACAGAGACAACAGTTACAAATGGGTTAACTTGATTAACATACGTTTAAATATAGTTTCCCCGTACGTCAATCGAAGACTGGTTTCACTCTGAAAACTACACTCTGAATAAATCGCATCGACAGCTACACTCTGAAGACTCTTTCAAACTATAAATAATCTCTAAGAATGTTATCAAGCAACAGTTATTAACTTGTGTAGCATTGAGACAATAGATGTCGCCTTTACAGTGTTTTTCTCATGGAAAACGCCTGAGGAAGTGGCCCCCTTAAAGAACGAAAATCTAGTAAATGCAGATTACTATAACTGATAGATGGATCAAATTTCTTATACCAGAACAGAAAGATCATTTAAATTTCTATTGCCAGAAAATGAAGATCTATGATGAAATTTGTATTTTTTTTTTAACTGGATAAAGGGAAGTCTGTTAAATATTGATTCATGTAATTTTAACGAAAAATACCACTTTTTTTGACACCTTGAAATAATCCCATCAATCCATTCCGATATACGATATATATCTCGTACATCTGCGCCTATTGAAGTGAAAACAAAACAGTTTCAGTTTTTCTTTTACTTAATTATTTGAAGAATTGGTAGCTTAGCTAGACACGTCCCAAGACATTTATTTCGCCAGAAGATTTTTTCTCAACCTTTTTGGACCAAACGCCCACTTTGTCAGGTCCGTTTCTAAAATCGTCCACTTCAGTTTTCAACAGCCTAGAATAACATAATAATCCCTAAAATGCTGTAATGTAGGTTACGTGATAGTAAGACATAAATAAACAAATTTGAAAGGAATACAAGTAAAATAACATTTAGTACTTTATTTTAAAATTACACTAAATTTAAATGTACATCGATAGTTTTGCAGGATCGGATAATACTACGATTGAAGCACAAAATTATAAAAGACGAAAATGACAAATTGTACATTTCAATAATCTTGACAAACAGTTTACTCAAAAACTAATGAGACTTCGAAAAAAGTATTCTTTATAAGTTGTTCATTTGTACTTCATAACGGTGATTTGGTGATCGACTACAACAGCATGCGACACAAATAGAATGAATGAATTTTGGGTTTAAGGCGCATCGACATCTAAGGTTATTCGCGAAATCAAAAAGAAGGAATACGATTAGTCATTACTAATATGTAATTTATTTTTTCGTTTTTCGTGTATACCAGAGAGAAAAATAATTGATGAAAATCCTAAAATAATAAAATAGAGTAATTAATTTCAAGAATGGAAGTGGAGAGAACATAGAGGTCAACTATAATGGCAGTAATTTGAAGCTTGTGAAATCGAGCTAATATGAAGTACCAATTCGTAAATATCAAAACTATTAATGACAATAAAGCGTTTGTTGTACTTAATATAATAAATGGAATACCAATGTTGAAAGTAATTTTTTAAGACATTACAAGAAGCATGTGCGATTTCGGCAATTTTGCTTTGCCTCGGTCCGGGGCTACGTGACAGATATTAATTAGTTCGACAGCTTGAGGTCAGTTTGCGTGTGCGAGTAGTTAAACTGCTGCGAAAACAAACACCCCTTTGACTCCATTAATTAAATGAAATTAATAATAGCCGATAATATCTTTGCAACGACGTGAAAGTTAAGTCGTGAATTTGCTTAACTTACTTAATTTATCCATTGTTTCCTTATGGTTACCGAGTTCCTAATTTTTACTTTGTTTCATTGTCGTTTTGTGAGGATTGCGGTGGCTCTTCTTTTTGTGGTCTTGAAACAAAGTAACATTATCGTTTATTGTACGTAAACAGTTATCATTGGAAACGTGTATTACTTATTGTCAATAATAATAACACAATTTCTTAAAATTAATACATGACGTAAGAATACAAATTAAACTCTATTGACAAAAACGAATTATGACGACTTTAACTTCTTCCTACAAATAATACATAAATTTATGGGAAAGATAATAATAATACCATTTATTTTAGTACATTAGGTAGTACATTAAGAACTACAAGGGAACAAGTTAATATTATGTTATGGTTTTAATATAGTCCTATTCATATCCCATTATAAAGTTCTTATTGTAGGTATCGTCACGGTTATACGAGGTTGTGCTAGACATGGGAGTTTTAGAGCTTTTTATCTTCTTAGCCCAAGCCGATATTTCCATTTGTCATTAAATTTTCCAAAATATGATATCTATTTATAGCTTCAGACAACGACGGGTTAAGCCTCTACCGGGCACTTGATAAAATTTAAATAAGGGCCTCATTTATAAAGTTGCTTCTAAGAAAATCTTAAATAATAAATTTTTATTTTGGCTTCACAAAATTGATGAATAACATCTTCGCAATTTTTCTGTAGCAAGCATTGCTAATATCCTATTGGAATTTTTAACTCGTTTTAAAACAGAGAAAGATCTCTTACTTGTTGCATTACTTACAGCTATAGTTAGGCCCGTTACACAGTCACGCGGATAGGATGCCATTGCTGTAATGGGAGTTCGGTCGGCGGTTCCAATAGGCCCGTTACACAGTCATGCGGATGCTCCGCTCTCCGCGCGCGGATAGGATGCCATTGCTGTAATAGGAGTATACACAGTGAAGCGGTCGGCCGCTACGCTGAGGAACCGTGCGCGTGGCCCGTACGCCCTGTGGAGAAACCGCGGGGCGGGCGGGCCACAAAATTAGTGCATGCACAGTTCAGCGGTTTCCGCGCGCGGACGGAACAAAACCAAAGCCGATTAGTTGATGTTTGACTACTTAACTTACAACATAGTTTTAATTTTTAATATGTGTACTGAAATTGATACTGAACTATTAATAAGTGAGGTTGCGAAGGAAATACTTGTGGGATGCATCTTTGTTCTATAAGGGGATGTACCCAAAATCTTCTCTCAACTTTTGCTTTTCTTTTTTTTAAAGCGTAACCTGGCAATAATTTGGTTCAAGCTCATTACTGATTGTTAGTTCGAAACTGTGCAGGCAAATTCGTCGTCCTGATTTCGGGCCGCCGTACTCGCGCGGAGAGCGGAGCATCCGCGTGACTGTGTAACGGGCCTTGGGTTTTCTTTTTAACAATATTTCGGTATTAAAAAAAGAAGATTAAATGTTGTTATTTTCTTTGATCTGTTACGTATTATTCGGGCTTTGCAAATTTAGTTTTCTCGCCATTCAAAAAAATTGTGTCGGCTCATCGCCTATCTAGTTTTTTTAACTTTAACCCGGTCCTACAATCCAAACAGCTGAACAACAGTCAGTGTCTCGGCAGAGTGAAGCAATACTTAGAAATAAATATTCTTCGTTTTTTATATAAATTAGACCATTTGTAATAACCCTACGTTAATGTTTTACTGGTTGGATTGTAGGAATAGGCCCACCCACTGCCCTCCGCATTACTTTCATTTGTGGCGTCGCCTGGAGCATGGATTCAAGTGGCATGGCTGCGACGCGGAAGAGGTTGCGAGGCGACGAGAGAAAAGGGAATCAACAAGGATTCACTGCACGACGCAACCAAAATTATTATTATCAAATTGTGATTTGTATATATCTAAATAAATCCAGATAGCAAAATAAACAACACATTTAACCTACAAAACCCTATTTGTTGAATGAGATTTCTTTGTTATTATTTAAAAATGTTGGAAATTAAATGAAAACATAGGTGTAGAGTTTGTAACTGCCGTAAAAGTTAATGTAGGGTTAGCAACTTTTCTCCGTACTCTGGCCCATATCATAAATTATCTGGCCTGTTCATCGGTGCATTAGTAATAAAATATTTAAATTTAAATTAAATGCTTGGATAAAAGCACACAACACATTTCTACGATCCCTTCCTCCACATGCCAGAAAATGTCCGGCCCAGTACTTTGAAAAGGTTGGCATCCCCAAGTTAATCTGAGGTTGGACCCTATCCCACAGTTGAACAACAGTCAATATATCGCCAGTGTGACGCAATTAATCAAAAAAGACTGACATATTTTTGTACTTTCTGTTTGTGTAATTTAGATCATTTGTAATAAAAACAGGGTAATGTATTACTGGTTGGATTGTAGGATAGGGTCCACCCACCGCCTTCCGAATTACTATAAAACTCTCTCGGCAAATGAGATTTACTTATTATAATTTTATAATTTTCCGATATTTAGAATTTAATGAAAACAAACGAACAGAGTTAGTAACGGTAGTGCGAGTTAATTCAAGGGTGGGCCCTATCCGACAATCTAAACAGTTACATAATAGACAGGGTTTTGCCCTTGTGAAGCAATAAATAAGAAATAGAAATATAATTCTTAGATTTTCTTTCTTGCAAATTAGAACATTTATAATAACCCTAGGTTAGTGTTCTACTGATTGGATAGTAGGCTAAGGACCACCTACCAACCTAACCTAACCTACGGCTCGCGGGGTGACGCATGGTACGGCCGAGGTAGCAGAGGTGGCAATACAGATAGGTAGGGCCGGTTGCAGAAACAGCTGGCGGCGTGACCGCACCTATCTGTATTACTACCTCTGCTACCTTGACCGTACCATGAGTCACCCCGCGAGCCGTCACTGCCTACAATACTCTACTGAATGAGATTTCTTTCTAATTAATTGCAGATGTTGGGAATTGAATAAATACCAGGGAACAGAGTTTGTAGCTATGAAAGGGGTTTATTAAAAGGTGATGGGTGGGCTCTATCCCAAAATCCAAATAGTTCTCTTTTCCGTAGATTCGTACAGCTGTAAAATCTCTGGGTTTTATTTCAGTGATTAGATTATGAGCCAGGGCCCACCCAATGTCCTCCAGATTATTAACCTAATTTATGGTACTTGAACAGGTATTGATATTAATATATAAGTAATTTCAGATGTTAGAATTTTAATTAAAAGTAAAGGAACATAGTTTGTATCAGTAGTGAAACTTAATATGAGGTGGTGGGTGGGCTCTATCCTACAATCCAAATAATTAAACAATAATCAGGTTTTCGCCCTTTAGATACGAAGCAGAAATATTATTATTTTATTATAATTATCGATGCCTACTACAAATTTCACATCGCAACTTTAGTATCAAGAGCACGTCTAGAACGTTTAGTAAAACCTAACTTCTACTTAAGGGCAGGGAATTCGTACGCTTCTTGAAACTTCATATTGTTCTCCTAAAGTTGATCTTGTAAACAGTTAAGAAACCAAAAATTATAAATAAAATTAAATTGTTTATGCCTTGAACTATGTGTCATTGTAAAAAAAACAAATTCTTATTTTTTTGTCATTAATTAGCGTAAAATTGTTTTATAGTAACTTATTTTGAGTTTGATGCATAGATAATTTAATTTAAAGTGACCATACTAAAACTCATCATTATTGATTGTCAATTACTCAACTTCAATAAGAAGTTAGATTTCTTAAAATTGCTTAAAAGGTTGTATGCGCGCGACGAAATTTAGTTAAACGCATTCCTCACGAGTAGCGCTCATCCCCTTCTCTCCAATCAGGTGGATGCTGATAACGATATCAAGGGGGCGTGATTATAGTTCTCGCCTTTGTGTGAGCCACGCATCGTATATAGCAAAAAAATGGAAAGGGTAGATACGTGATGTTTCCGAGCCCGCCTCCAGTTTTGTTGTCTTTTTAATGACTTCTCATAGTCGCTCGTCACATCTGAATACCGTGATCTTAAAATGTTACAGATCGCAATCGAAAGTGACTCCAAGATATTTGATTCTTAAGGACCTCTCTAGTTATAATTGTATATTATCGAAGATTTTTTTAACATTTTTTTTTTATATTTGATATACGACATTCATCATCAATTCTAACAAAATTCCTTAGTAAATATTTGTGCAGTCGTTTAGGTTCTTAATGCTACAAAATATTTTCAAATCATCAGTATACATCAATACATCAGAGGTCGCCAAAGTGGCCTTATATAGACCCCCAGGGGTCTATTTAACAAAAGTAGGGATCGATCTAAGCCAAGGGGTCTAATGGGAGTCGATCCGAAACGAAGGGTCGATTGGGGGTCGAAGGAAAAACAAGTGTAAATAAATTGAAAAAATGTAAGAAGATGTTTAGGTTCTTAATGCTACAAAATATTTTCACATCATCAGTTTACATCAATACATTAGATCAGAGGTCGCCAAAGTGGTCTTATATAGACCCCCAGAGGTCTATTTAACAAAAGTAGGGGTCGATCTAATCCAAGGGGTCTAATGGGAGTCGATCCGAATCGGAGGGTCGATTGGGGGTCGAAGGAAAAACAAGTGTAAAAAAATTGAAAAAAATGTAAGGAGATATAAACCTCAATTTCCATATTTTCATTTTCATGAAACCTTTTTTAGTGAAAAGGTTTTATTTAAAGGAAATGTATGAATATATATTTGGATCCCGCGTTTGGAAAAAAATATTAAACTATTTTAGGTCATCGTCAATTATGTCTTTATGTATATTTTTTTTAACGAATATCATTATTACAGGAAATACAAGCCATAAATATCAATCATTCTTTTTACAGTCCCAAAGTAGTCAATACACACATTTTTTACACCAGAGGATAGGCTTTGAAATGTAGTACATTTACGAAATTACGCTATCAAGATTTGTTCAGAAATTATAGCCAACAGACAAAAATATGGCTGATTTTCGAGAGGCGAGATCACAAAAAAATATTTTTCTGGGGGTCGATGGAGATTGCGAAAAATTATATAGGGGTCGATGATCAAAAAAGTTTGTCGACCTCTGCATTAGATAAAAGTTCATACAAGATGTCATTAAACATAATAAACGGTAGAGGACCTAGATTTCAGCCTTGAGGTACCCCACTAGTTAGTATGATTGGTATCCTTTGTATTAAATAAATTCTTATATCTATCTTGTAAATTCGAAAGTTATTAGTTTGGAGATGAGTAAATTATGGTCAATAGAATCAAATGCTTTGCGCAAATTAGTGTAATTAACATCAACTTGGCCAATACTATCAAGAACTTTAGAAGTTTAGAAGATTAAACGTATGATTCACATGATTCACAGATACATCTGTGAATATAAAGGGTAGGCCATCTAACGTTTGGAATTTGAACTACCGCTTATTTTAATTTTGAAAGATATAATGACATGAGTTGACAAAAATTTAGTTTTATGTTTGACATTTACGAAATGGGACGCTTTTCACTTGAACAAAGTTGTAAAATATTGAAAACTTACTTCCAAAGTGGTGAGTCTTCTACTCAAACGGTAAGAAATTTACGAAACAAATTCGGTAGGAAAGAAGTGCCTAAAAGGCAGTTTGTGGACCAATTTGTGAAGCGAGTTCGCGAAATTGGATCGTTAGTGGATAAAACAACAAGTTTACGTTCTCGTCCAGTCGAAAACATTGATGCTGTTGCTCAGAGTGTGCATGAACATGCATCAACATCAACTCGTCATCGTTCTCAGGAACTGAATATTTCTCGCACTTCTCTGAGGAGAATTTGGCATGAAGGCCTACAAAGTTCAATTAGTCCAAGTAATGATGACAATCCGATGCGTTTTCAGATCGCCCAATAGGCTAAAGATCGTTTGACCGAAGATGAATATTTTTATCGAAAAATCGTGTTTTCCGATTAAGCTCATTTCCATTTAGGAGGCTATGTCAATAATCAAAATTGTCACATTTGGGGATCAGAGAAACCACACATGACTATTGAGTAGCTTATGCATCTACAACTAATAACTGTTTGGTGTGGTTTTTGGTCCGGCGGCATCATCGGGCCATTTTTTCTTCGAAGATAAGCAAGGAGCCACCGTTACGGTCAATAGCGAACGTTACAGTGCCATGTTAAACGAATTTTTATTTCCAAAAATTGAAGAGCATAACATGGATGAAATTTGGTTTCAACCGGACGGAGCCACTTGCCACACAGTCAAAGTAACCATCGATCTTTTGCGCACTGTTTTTGTAAATCGAATAATCAAACGAAATGTTGATGTCAATTGGTCGCCTAGGAGCTGTGATTTGACCCTGTTGGATTTTTTTTTTGTGGGGAGCCCTTAAGGGTGTGTTATGCTAACCGTCCAGAGACGATTGTTGCCTTGAAACACGAAATCGAAGTTGCCATTAATGCGATTGGAGCCCAAACAATCGAAAATGTACTGAAAAAATGGGTTGATCGGATGGGGTACAGCCAAACGAGCCGTAGGTAGCAGTCATTTGAATGATGTGTTTCATTCTGAAATGAAAATCAGGGCCGCGCTAAGCTGACCCGGGCGGCAGGTCTTGGGGGGCGGCAGGCCTTAAGAGGCGCCGGTCATTAGCCCAAAGCATCGATGCTAAAAGCCCTCTTAGTTTGGTGCCCACCAAATCTTATTGGTTTTTACAATTTGCAAACAATTTATTTAAAATCGGCGACAGTAAAAAAAAATAAATGCACCTAAAATACTTTTTTTGTAACACGTACGTTTGAAGAAATAGGAGATGATTGTTTATTCTTTGCGTACGGATGCAAGCGCGAAATCCATGAACGTATCTCTTTGTTTATATCGAAATTCTTTCTTTCTAAATAATTTAGAGACGACGCCGATGAAGGGTGTTATTCATTTTCTTTACACCCCTTTTTACATTGAAAGGGGGCGGCAATTTTTGACTCGCATTCCGGCGGGTCCCTGATGAAAATGTCCAATCTTTCTAATAAACTCATAATTTTGAAAAAATATTCATTAGTTTTTTTTATAGCCGATTCAAATGCCAAACGTTAGATGTCCCACACGCTAATAATGTAGCAAAGTTATTAATAACTGATATGGGAATCAAATTTTATTTTAATAAATATGAACTTCAATCAAACCAATTTTTCAGTTTTAACATTGTAGCATTCTGTACCTCTAGAACAAACATCGTTCTAAGCTAGGGTACATATTTTTTTTAAATTTATTATTAATTTGTATTTGTTTCTATAGTGAAGCCGATCCCGTTCGAATAACGGGCCCTAGACATTTGTCTTATTTGTCTATTAGTTAATCCGTACCCAAAATGTTAAAAGAGTCATCTTTGATGCATCGTTAAATATCAAAAGATAATACTTCGGGTATGTTGGGATTAATTTTGGGAAAGAAATCTGATCCACGAATACCTTGGTGCTTTAATGCATAAACGACGTCCTTTCTATTTAACAGCCTGAATACAATTGCTAAGTTGTGATTCAATTAATTTTATAGCCTATTATAGTTACTTATTAAATATAGTGCAGGAAGATGAACTGGAAGATGCCTACTGGGTATATTTTT
Source organism: Ocypus olens (assembly GCA_910593695.2). Taxonomy (NCBI): domain Eukaryota; kingdom Metazoa; phylum Arthropoda; class Insecta; order Coleoptera; family Staphylinidae; genus Ocypus; species Ocypus olens. The sequence goes on from OU343057.1 coordinate 19,394,969, forward strand.
CATAATTATAGACATGTAATTTGTTTATTAATATTTTTTATCTTACACCAGAAATAAAAAAAAGGAAGTCGTTAACGTGTTCCTTCGTTGCTATTCTTTAACAGATATAGAGCATCTTCAAATTGACATGCGTCGTGTACTTTGATAAGATGAAAAAAAAGAACGTCAAAAATAAAATGTCATACAAGAATAGAATTGATCACCAATACTTAAGAAACTTTTAGTTTTTATCACATTTTCACATATTTTCAATCGCATGACAAAATATTAATCCAGAAAGTAGATCAAGCTTGTATGTTTTTGGAGGCCGTGTTTGTTAAAGTAACAATTTTTACAAAGTTGAGTAAATACAAATCAGCTAAGAACTTTCTGGGCACAAGAATGTTTGACTTCATTATTGACAGTTGAAGTGAGAAGAATCCACTGCTCCAAATTTAAAAGATTGTAGAAAAGATCAAAAGATGTTTATGCAAATTTACAAAAAAAAAAATTATATAAACATATCGTTAATTGATTTTAACGCGAGGGCTAAAATTTCTTAATTCTCTTGTTTGTGTTTAAATATATTATTTATCTTCTTTATATCTTCGTACCGTTGAAGTCCAATGAGTTTTTCATGGCATTCACTAAATTACGTTGTAATAACTGACGAGAAACACAGAAAAGCAGTTATTAGTAGCAAAAACAATTTGAATCAAATTACCCACTATACACAATAGGTGCTTCAAATTGTTGTGTGTTTTAAAATAGTCTTTTTATGTAGGGAATGCAATAAAGATTAATCAATAAACCGATACATGAATACTAATATTGTTGAATTGAATTCAATAACAATGTTTTGTGTAACTGAACCCAATGAGGAAAAAACGGAGGAGGGTCTTACAATTTTGTTAGAATTTAACGCTTTAATCCGGTGTGAAAACAGGCAAGTCATAAAGAAACTAATACACTTATTGAATTTAACAATGCCGACTGTATTAAATCAATTCCTTAATACATCACGGTATAAATAATCGGAATGACATTTAGTTGAAAGCTTCTATGCATGTGTATGTTTCACAAGAGTTAATACCAATATATCTAGGACATGATTGGAGCTAAGAAAAAGTAGATGTGAACAAGCACCGGCGAGATAAAACGGCTCCACCTGGATTCCACGGGCGACACATCTCTTAATAATTTCCTGTTTAACATTTTATTAATTTACCTGATTCCCTCAATAAATTAAACATAAACCCTATATTTAAAGTAATAAAGATTACATTTTATAAATTACATAATGCGGCGCGTCGTTTTAATTAAAAAAGGAGCCGATGAAATTGCTACAGGAGCAAAAGTAAGATCAGCCCCCCATTATGTTCTCATATCCTATCCTTTGATTATATTCATAATTAGCGCCCAGTTTCAAACTAGAAAATAATGGCCCGTTTCGTCAAATATTCTCGCGGAAAACTAATTACCTCGTTTTCTAGTTTAATGAACTCATTTAATTTCGAATTTTTAACGATCGTACCATTACCAACTGAGCATTAAATACCGAATAAAATTAAACAACCATTTTATAACGCTAATATTAACACTCGTTTTATGCACGGTAACAATGCTCGCCATCGCACTATAAATTACACGGGGAGTTTCTGTTTTGATTGAAACACATTATAAACGACTAACAATTACTCTTTACTCGATCTTATTTTTCTACTTCATCTACACTTTCTTTAATCTTTAGAATTAGAATTATTTCCAGAAATACATTTCATTACTGGGTAAATAATACAAGACCTTGCAGAGATTAAAGAATATCAATTAATTTGTTACTGAAAAAAATGCCTCACTTCGTTGTGAAGCTACTTTATCTTCACAGGCCGTGTGTAACATTGGTTTCATCACCCCTTCTACTGTATATTTAGTTAAGTCAAGTACTTACATGGCTAAATGAAATAAAAAATGCGAAATTACCATTTCTTAAATTTTAATTCCATGGCGTTTAAAACAATTTCTTTCTCCCTATATACATTTTTTTATATTTTCATTTTACTTTTTTACATTTGAACTTTTACAGGGTAAAGTAGACTGAAACTTTTAGCACGTGCTCGCTATAAATTACATTCTTTCCTTTTGGGCACCAAAAATGATTAGAATTTGTAATTAGTTTTCCGAAAACTTCAATAACTACTGTTCCACAAATAAAAATAAAAATCTTCATTGTATTAATGTTTATGATAAGTTAAAACAAAAGATAGTTGAAGGATTAAAAAGTGATTACTTTCCACTTTAAACACATGTAATGAATCTCTTCACTAGATAAATAATTAAATATATGAATGCACATGCACCCATTTGTATATTAAGTGCAAATACACGATTTGTACATAGTCTAGTGCATGCGTGCGTGGAAGTGCATGCACATACTCATTTTTGTTTGTTTATAATTATAAACTTATTTACAATATAAAGATTAAAATCGATTTTGTAGCGATATCATACTTTACGATGCGAAATAATTACGGGTGGAACAAGGCACTAGAATGATAAATAGAACTTTTAATAAATACAAAAAAATAAGCGTTTAAGTTGCGGTATGTTTTAAAAATTATTTGTAAACAAAGGAGAATGTTAAAAAAAATACGTTTTTACCTAACGCCGCAACGGGAAAAACCTATTTAATAAGTATCCGTAACGCCTATAGGTGATGAAAATGTAGGTTAGCCGCGGAGAAGTCTGGGGAAAACTTTTGAGGTTCTATCAAAGATCAAAAATTCAGGACTGATTATATCGATTTTCTCTGAAACTATAAATGAAACAAAAAAAGTGTTGTACGGTTTGGAGGGGAACATACAGTAGTTACATAGTAACCTTGGTTTGACCTTATGACAGCTACGTAAGGTCAAGTGAAATTCAAAATGCGCGCTGTATCTCAAAAACTAATACAGGAATTAACATGGAACTTTGAACATAAGTCTTATTTAATAATCCCAAGAAAAGAAAAACTTTTGATAAAATTTCGTACACCGGAAGTGTGTGTTTACGTTAACCGTTTTTTCTTTCTTCGCGATATTTTTTTAAATATGAAAAATATTACAAAAATATTTCAACAAATAATAAAGACAGCAAAGAAATGAACATCTTTTGTCTGAAAATATTTTTTATAAAATTACTTTTTTTCCAAAAAATAAAATAAAAGTTCGAAAAAAAATAATTTTATGAAAAATATTTTCAGACAAAAGATGTTCATTTCTTTATTGTCTTTATTATTTGTTGAAAAATTTTTGTAATATTTTTCATATTTAAAAAATTATCGTGAAGAAACAAAAAACGGTTAAGGTAAACACACACTTCCGGTGTACGAAATTTTATCGAAAGCTTTTCTTTTCTTGGGATTATTAAATAAGACTTCAGTGCAAAGTTTTATGTTAATTCCTGTATTAGTTTTTGAGATACAGCGCGCACTTTGATGTTCATCTGACCTTACATAGATGTCACAAGGTCAAACCAAGGTCACTATGTAACTACTGTATGTTCCCCTCCAAACCGTTCAACTTTTATCTACAACATTTTTTTTGTATCATTGATAGTTTCAGGGAAAATCGATATAATCCGTCCTGAATTTTTGATCTTTGATAGAACCTCGAACGGTTTCCCCAGACTTTTCCGCGGTCTATGTTTTCATCATCCATAGGCGTTACGGATACATATTAAATAGGTTTTTCCCGTTGCGGCGTTAGGTAAAAAACGTTTTTTTTTTAACATTCTCCTTTAGGCAAAAGACTGGGGAAAAGACTGCTAAAAATCAATATGTTTATATCCGATACGGACTGGATAACATCATCAGTAAATAAAGCATTTATCACATCTTGCAAACAGCATCTTTAACTGAAACCAAGTCAACAAAATAAGTAATTTGTTTCCAACAAGACTCTGTAGATGCAAACAAAAGTTTCTAGTCGCAAATGTATCCAAGCTATTTATTATTAAATTACTCTTCTGTTTTGTTCAGCAATGTGTGTTCTTCTTATCATTTCGTCCCTTTCAGTCAATTCCTTCACGTCTTTTATACACGATGCCCCATAAGTCATAACGTAACATAGAGCAAATTATGTTTTTTTTGTTGCAGATTGATATATGATTGACGGGTTGGAGCAAAGAGGAACGTATCCAGGTCATTTTGATGTATGGTTGAAGAAGTCTGAGAGAATTGGCTGCTGAGTTCAACAGAACGTACCCATCACATTCTCGTGTGTTTACAAATTAAAGAAACGGGCTCCGTCGAAGATGTCCCCAACGACGGCCCACAGGCCCAACAACACCAGCCGATTTCAAACAAAGTCCTCTGAAGTCTCTGCTAAGACAAGTATGCCCAAAAGCAGTACCCGCAGGATTTTTAAAGTAAAGAAATGGCGTACGTACAATCTGCAAAATCTGCATTATCCAGATCATCAAATGGAATTTTGTGAATGGGTCCTATAGAAATGTGACCAGGATCCCGACTTTACAAGCTCCATTCCATTCATACACGTTACCGGTCAAAAAGCAACCCGCATTGGATAGATTCAGCAAAAGAACAAGATACAGAGCATCATGTTTTGGCCATTTCTTCTTCGATATAACTAGGACAGGTGTTGCATACCTGAACATGCTTTGAGAAGAAGCATTACCTAGTGTTCTGAATGAAAAATGGTTTCAAGAGGATGATGCTTCTACCCATTACAGCTTTAGGAACTGACTTAATGAGATAGCATGTCAAAGACCGGTGAAGTGGCCAGCACGAAGCTCAGACCCGACATCTGGGTTTCTTCATCTTTGGAGTCGTTGGTGTATGCGGAGAACATTCGATCTTGTGCCTATCAAGTAACACCAGACATCATTTAACGTGTTAACCCTTTAAAGGATACTGATTAGGTATAAGAGCGTCACATGAACGGATTGTGGTCGGTATATGCACCAGATGTGCTTCAGTTTACGAGAAGTATGTATGCACTTAGCGTGAGAAGCTTGAATACTGCGTGCTAGACCTTTTCTTGTAAAGTGAGTTTTATCGCAATTTTATTTGATAATCAAACTACGAAAATTGGAATTTAAGGAACCCCCACAAAAAAAAATCCATGACAGTTAAATTGAGACTTCTGGGAGGATAATTGATATCGCCATTTTTTGATATGACCTTTCCTGGAAACATCCTTCGAACGACCTACATGGTAAGATTCGTAGTGTGAGCAGTCGCCCCATCCTGCTGAAACCAAGCATCTTGGTTGAAACCATCAAAAATTTGCAATTCTGCTTCAAGAAAATTTTCCAGCATTGCCCTATAACGGTGACACTGCGTTGATTTCCATCTTCAAAGGTTTACACTGACATTCCTGCAAATATGAATCAGTTGAAGCAAAGAATTCGCGATGAAATTCGAGCAATTCCACAAGAAGTCTGTGTCCGTGTGTTCGCCAATTTCAGAGAGCGTTTGGAGAAGAGGGTGCACGTGGGGGACACCATCTCGACGGCATAATTTTTCACAAATAAATTTCCACATTTTGTAGTGAATTTTAAAAATAAAAAATGTTAATGCATTTTAAAACTGAATGAGTTATAATTTTTTGAAATAGTAGAAACCTTTTCGGACACCCGTTATATATATTTATCTCTCAAATTTTCCGCTTAGATGATATATTCGTTCAACTTTATCATAACCTAAAATACTCCGCTGCATATATACAGTGCACTTTTTCGTTATAGGGCAATAATGGATCGTAAATTTTCACTGAACGATCTAGAATCAATGGATCCCATCTCTATAATCTGATAGATAGTATTGAACAGGCAATAGACTCGGATATTGGAGGCGACTCTGACGCAGATGATGATTTCCTAATTTGCGACCCGTCAACTAGCTCCACATCGTGCTAGACGATCTAATGCTGATTATGTGTTCAATTTTGAAGACTCAGATGACGATCCGAATTGTTCACCAAATCAACAAAATCAAGAAGAATCTGATGCCGAAGATGACGAACCGCTAATCAAGTTAGTACGGCGCAAGAATGGTTTCAGATATGAGTGGACAAAAATTATATTCTCAAAGAGGTATCAACAGTCTTCTTTTACTGAAGATTTTGAACCAAAGCTTACTACAGATACAGATTCGCCGCTGGGAATCTTTAATATTTTGTTTGATCAAGAATTGATCGATCTGATAAGTGAACAGTCGACTCTGTATGGTGAGCAAAAAGGCAGTAAGCTAGATTTGCAAGAAGATGAACTAAAGGCTTTTTTAGAAATGTTGATCCTAATGGGTCTTGATCCTCTACTCAGTATTCGGCTCTACTAGTCGACAGATAACAGATAAGCTTTCATAAAGCCAGAATTGCAGATATCATGCCAATGAAGAGATTCTTGAAGATATTGCGCTTCTTGCATCTATATGATAATTCAAAAATGCGAAAGAAGCGAGAAGACAATTTCGATAAATTGTACAAAATCTCACCCATAATGAAAAAATGGTGATGTGGCCATCATGTTACTTTCTCCGACTTGATGGTATCATTTATATTTACGTTTTCATGGTTTATTTTCAATTGAAATCATATTTTAAATGTACATCAAGCGTTGCGTAAACTCGGATGAAACTGACGTTTAAAACGTCAAAATTATGAATGATGGAAAAATTATACTTCAAATCCAAAAACTCGGTTTACTCAAAAACTAACGACATTCCGAAAAAAACTTATTCTTTAGAAGTTGTTCATTTTGGCATTCTCTACAATTATTTTTCACATAAATTTGCTATATCCATTATCGTTTCATAATTATAAACCAAAAATTAAAAAAAAATTAATAATTTTTTTTCTCGAATAGCAATGATTTTATGAAAAATATTTTCAAGCAAAAGATGTTCATTTCTTTGTTGTATTTAATGCTTGTTTAAATATTTTTGTGATATATTTCATATTTAAGAAAATATTGGCAAAAAACAAAAACAGTTAAGGTAAACACTCAATTCCGGTGTACGAAATTTTACCAAAAGCTTTTCAGTTCTTCGGATTATCAAATAAGACGTATGTTCAAAGTTTCATATCAATTGCTCTGTTAGTTTTTGAGATACAGCGCACACAGGCAGACACACACACACACAGACACAAAAAAAAATTCCAGAAATTGTTGAAATGGTATCTAGGGACCCCAAAACGGATATTTCCGCAAAAAAAAATTTGAAAAAAAAATCACGATCACAATACTTTCTCGTACTTCGTAACGGAGAAAGTAAAAAATTGAATGAAAATTTCTTAGCAGCTTTCAGTCCATCAAGAAATTTATCTGTGGATGAAAGCATGTTTGCATTTAAAGGCTTACAACTAGCCTGAAACCAATAAAGAGGGGTTTCAAAGTCTGGGCAATAGCTTGTTCTAATACAGGATACCTTCTAGAATTCTCCGTATATGAAGGGCAAAAAAGAGAGTGACGGAGACGGAACTCTCTGTGAGCGAGTTGTTCTCGAACCTACGACGTCATTCAAAGGAAAAAAATACTGCATCTTCTTCGATAACTTTTTCACGAATTTTACATTACTGAACAACCTTCTGGAAAGGTGTTTACATGGCTGTGGAACTATTCGTAATTTTCCGAAACAATAATCTTGCTGACGATAAAAATCTGGCTTCTGGACAATATGATTCTGCGAATTGTCGTGATGTTTCAGTTGCAAAGTGGAGAGACAGGGGAAAGAAATGCGTAGTTCTTGCAAGTACAAAACACAGCATTACTTAAACTTTTTGCGTCTAAACAAAGATTTTGAAAGGATTCCGGTAGTATGTCCTTCATTAATAGCTGATTATAACATGAATAAGGGAGGCGTAGACATGTTCGACCAGCTCCACGCCTGCTACAATATAGCGTGGAAATCGCGACGATGATGGTTGTAACTATTCTACCATTTCTTAGAATGTGCAATCGTCAACTCATATATATTGTGCGAAACTGCTTCAATGAAGATAAATCAAAAACCTAAATCTCATCTTGCGTATTAGTGAATCATCTTCTATGCGAATATTCCGGCCGCAAACAGAAAGCCTCATGGTTGATTACAAGTAACAACAAGATAAAGAAGATGGATGGACGTGCCATCTCCGTTGAAAACACAGTCAGACTGTCAAATCTTGAAGATCATTTACCTCAGTTGACTACTTCTCGAAGGTGCGCTAGATGCAGCACAGAGAAAATGCCGAAACTATCAAGTGTACAATATTCTAAGTGTATTGGATGTTTCGCACCTTTTCATAACAAAGATGTGGAAGGTGGATACTGGTCGAAATATCGACCATGTGAAAAATATGGAAAATTTTCATTTTGTTGTCAAACTTGCAATTTGTATATTTTTTATATGACCCAATAAACATACTTTTGCATTAAATTGTGTGTTTTTTTTTGTTTTTCGTTATTTGCCCTATAAATGATTAATATTGGGTGGTCCGTCGGCGACAATGCATAGTACATAATGGCGGACATTTCGATAGTAACTATGGTTCCAGACTTATAACACACCCTGTAGATGTATCTACAAAGTGCCCTAAACATTTCACTCATTCGCTTCGAGAGCCTAATTTTGGCAGTGTGATGAGAGAAGCTTTATTATGGTCTACAACAGCACAAACATTGTCTGCCTTTAATGTCGTTTTTTTATAAATCGTTCTTATGAGACGAGACTATTGTGCCCTGATAGTGTACCTTGGATCACCCTTCAGTTTCTTGACAGGCGCAAGCAGATCTTTCTACGCATCAACAATTATATTAATTTAAAGTTGAGCTGACAAGATGATTTTGTTTAAAAAATAAGTGAAACAAGTAATACGTTTCAGTGTTGAAGATTGTGTTAACTGTTTGAAATCACATTCCATATGTGGTGGGCAATTTGATGTACCACATTTCACTTTTCAACATATCCTGGAATATACAGCGGGTTAAACTTGAAAGTACCATCTTGCACCTTTGATCCTAACCTAGAATATACAGGGGTTAAGCTTGAAAATACATACCATCGTGCACCTTTGATCAAAACAAACAATTATCACAGATGATGGCTGCATCATGTTACAGTTTTACTTCATTTAAGCCAGTATACCAACAAAATAAAAGTGAGCAGAAAAGAACTCTTGTTGGCCCTAAGTCAATGCAAAACGCATTTGAAGCTGTAACTGCACCCCGTCAAATACGAATTTTGATAAGATAAGCTTATAAAGTTTTGTTAAATTTGCTTTTATAAAAATAAATAAATTTGCTAAAGGATCATTCTAACGCTGATTTTAAAATCAAGACGACACATAGTTTAGCTAAATCATTTTATAAAGACTTAAATCTTCAAGATATAATTTCATGGTCTTCAGCCTTAACCCTAAATGATTAATTTCTTTACGCGGAGCTGTAGATCAAAGTAACCGATTAATAACAAAAGCGGCGATTACACAAATACTGTTGATATAATTGTATGAATCGGCGACGAGCAAGAAAACGTTTACAATAGGTGTAAAATGTGTTTTTAATCGACCGCACTAAACAAATAAAACAGTGATTTGAAGCTGCGGTTTTCAAGAATTTTATCTACTCCACAGGTGAGCAGCTGGTACAAAAAAGGAATGGTAATTCACGCCACAGAGCGCACAAGTGGAAGATCAGAAGAAATTAATTTTTGTTTGGGGCAAAAAGGCGATTGACGGCCGACGTCGGCCGGTTAAACGTATCTCGTTTCCCAGAATAAAGTATATTACCTTTTTGTCACTTGTTTGCAGCAATTGTGTGTAATTGGATCGGTGAGGTGCACTTTAACAATTACACAGATTAAGGCTTTCATGGTATGGACGTATTGTTAAACATAAACAAGTTTCAATTAGCACATTAAAGACACGATTTTTTTACAGTGGTTATTGAAACAAGGTTCCAACAGACCAACGAGCAATTTTAGGTGAAACATTCTTCCTTCAAAGGAATTGAAAAATTTACTACTTTAATTATAATTAATTACGTAGTAACAGTAGTTTAAAATGCGCCATGGCATAAGTTTCATTATTACAATTAAATCATCCGCAAAAAAGCGCCAATCCAATCCAATTTGCATATTTGACCATATTGCATTTGCAATTTTAAGAACCTAAAGTATGGTAAAAATATGAAACGTTAATGTCTCCCTATAATATCGACATGTTTTACTCATCTATCTCCATTGTCAAATATTCCTAAAGGGATATTTTCTAAGCAACCTTCTCTCTTTTAATAACCTATGGACGATTAAACGGTGGCAACCGTAACCTACATTGAGTTGAGTTGAGAAGGCGATTTTGCACGCACATCTGCTGTTTAATCGTTTGATGCATTCTATAAAATTGTGAAGCTGTAGTTTCTCCCAGTTAACCCGGCTTTATTAGATTAATCAAATATATTTATATTTTCTATATAATCCACAATCGAATTGTTTTGGGAACAAGATTTCAAACAAATTTATCGTTAAATAGTCTAAACAATATAAAAACATGCTTAAGCATATAATGACACAATTAATTTTTTGATATGCTAATTCCTAGTATTCGAAAGTACTCGTCACAGCGATTTAAATCAATGTTTTAACAAGCTTAGTTATATGCGCACTGTTAAAATTAACTCACAGAGATGAAAGATTGTCCACTTCTTTCATTTTGTGTAACTAAAAGTAGTTCAAAGAATTTAGATAGCTCTTGCCTACTCTGCGATTGCATTTTTACATTAAATACGAATCGAGTCTTTTGATGTGATAAAAAATTTAAAAAGCAAAGGCTTTCAATATATTTTCTCTTAAGATCCGCAAGTTTTTGATTATTTAAAAAGCAAAGGCTTTCAATATATTTTCTCTTAAGATCCGCAAGTTTTTGATTATTTAAAAAGCAAAGGCTTTCAATATATTTTCTCTTAAGATCCGCAAGTTTTTGAGTTTTGGCGCTAATTAAAAAATACCCTTTTTAGTATAAAATTAGTTACTGTAATGGATTATTTAATCAAACATATACAGGGTGGTCCATCTCAGAGGTAACAAGGGACTTTGTAGAAACATACGGCATTGTTGAAAAAAATCGCCGAGATACTTCAACTGGACGGTGCATCTCCACATTTCTCTTTGGCTGTAAGACGGTACCTTGACCAAACTTTTGTATTCCGTAAAATGAGACTTGGAAACAATTACTTCTTCTATAGTTTTCATAAGATTTATTTTTGTATATTATACAAACAAATTTAGCGATTCATTGCCACACAAAATGCAATACAACTGTCATCCTTGTGTTTCATTCAATAACTTCATGATATCATAGGTCTACCGATCACCTTAACTTTTCCAGACGACATACGTTGTTTGTCTTTTCACACCGAATCAACTCTATACAAAAATCTGCATAAGAGCCTTAACAAGATACCATTAAATTCACCTAGATGTACGTCATAGCAACATGCTTTGAATCTAATTTTTACGAGGGAAGATATGAAGGGTCTTTCAAATTGACCGGTTATTTTAATTCTTACATAAAACTCAGACGCTATCAGTGGCGGCTCGTGAGACATTTTGATTGCAGAGCCATTTAGCATATAATATATCCCACCTCCTCCTTTTTGAGAAAAGAAAAAAAACTGTAATCGTTGCAAAAGCATTCAGTAAATTAAACAAAGAAAGAAGTAGCCTTCATATATAAATATTCAAGCAGTTCGTAATTCTGCAAAATTAAGTCTTACAAAGGCTAAAAACAAAGTCACGCCGGTTATTGAATGATATAAATATATTTGCATGTTATTACTAGTACTACTATTGATATAACAAAGGTCTAAAATCGTTTAGTTCTGTTCCCATCTGTTTCATCACCACAAATCCACTTGCTCATTATGCGCAGAAATCTTTCGTCTATAAATCGTGCGTTAGTATATTTTTGGTTCTATCTACATTTATTCGACTTTTCAGGAACCATTTTTAAAATCGGCTATTTTGTTCAAGAGTTATCTTCTCAAAACCACAGAACAATTAAACAACCAATTTATTTTTTTATCTTATCTACATCTATTCGGTGAGTACAGTACTTTACTCGAAGAATTTGAAAATCAATGGTTCAAGAATTATACTCAAAAACCACGAAACAATTTAATTTGTTGGTCTTATCTGCATTTACTCGATGAGTACAACATTTTGCTAGAAGAATTTGCCAAATTTGGTCATCCGTTCAAAAGTTATCTAACTTTTTTAAATTCAACTATTTTGTTCAAGAGTTATCTTCTCAGAACCACAAAACGAGTAACCGAATTTCATTTTTTATTTTTTATATATCTATTCATTGAGTGCAATACTTTGCTGGAAACATTTTCAATATCTATTTATCCATTCAAGAGTTATCCTCAAAAACTAGAAAAAAAAGTTTAGTCTTATCTGCATCTATTCGATGCGTACATCACTTTTCTGGAAGAATTTGACTTAGGTCCCCCGTTATCTTCTGTAAACCAAAAAACAATTGAACAAAGAATTCAATTTTTTTGTCCTCTCTATATCTTTCAGATGACAAAAAGACTTTACTGAAAAAATTTTAGAAATCTGTCCTCTCGTTCATGAATTGAACTATACATTACATGTTTTGGGTCTTATCTGCGTCTATTCGATTGAAGAATTTGCCAAATTAGGTCATCCTTTCAAGAGTCATCCTCAAACGACAAAAAAAGCAATTAAAGACGAATTAATTTTTTGGTCCTATTTACATTTATCCGATGAGTACTTTATTGACTCGGAAAATATATAAAAAACAATTGCTATCCACTTGAAACTTCTTAAAATCACTCAATATTAATTGAAGAATAATTTGGTGAAAATGTACAATAAATTTCGTTAATAGTGTTTTGTGCGATTTTTCATGCAAACACCATGTAAATTAATGAAAAATTGTAATTATTTTGTTAACGCAAAAAAATATAAAAAAAATTGTCATCCACTTGAAACTTCCCAAAATCACTCAATATTAATGCAAGAGTGATTTGGTAGAAAATTACAATACATTCCGTCGAGTGCTTTTGCGATTTTTCATGTAAATTTATGAAAGATTATAATAATTTTTTGAAAAACATATAAAAACAGCTGTAAAATACTTGAAACTTTCTAAATTTACTTAAAATACAATAATCTTAATAATCCTCCAAGAACTCAAAATACCCCACAACAGATTTTCAAGATAACCGACCCAGAACAGCGCTTAAGTCTTTTTTAAGTTGCACATTTTTCGAGCGAAAAAAAAAATTATATAAAAACAACTGTAACACACTTGAAACTTTCCAAACTACATTAATCTTAATAATTCTGCAAAAAACTCAAAATACCCTATCACTGGTTTTCAAGATAACCGACCGAGAACAGCGCTTTAGATTTTTTTTAAGTTGTACTCCTTCCGAGTGAAAATAAAAATATAAAGACTACTGCAGAACACTTAAAACTTTCCAAATTTACTCAAAATACATTAATCTTAATGATCCTCTAAAAAACTCAAAATACCCTATCACAGGTTTTCAAAATAATCGGCCAACAACCGCGCTTAAGATTTTTTTAATTTGCACTTCTTCCGAGTAAAAAATAAAATATTATAAAAACAACTGCAACACACATGAAATTTTCCAAATTTTCTCAAAATACATTAATCTTAATAATCCTCCAAAAAACTCAAAATCCCCATCACTGGTTTTTAAGATAACCGACCGAGAACAGCGCTTAAATTTTTTAAGTTTTACTTCTTCCGAGTGAAAAAAAATATATAAAAACAACTGCAACACACTTGAAACTTTTTCAATTTACTCAAAATATATTATTCTTAATAATCCTTCAAAAAACTCAAACTACCCCATCACTGGTTTTCAAAATATTCGACCGAGAACGGCGCTGCAGATTATTTTTAAAGTTGCACTCCTTGCGAGTGAAAAGAAAAATATAAAAACAACTGCAACACACTTGAAATTTTCCAAATTTACACAAAATACATTAATCTTAATAATCCTCCAAAAAACTCAAAATACCCCATCAGTGGTTTTCAAAATAACCGACCGATAACAGCGCTTGATTTTTATTAAGTTTCATTCCTTCCGAGTGAAAAAAAGATATAAAAACAAATGCAATACACTTGAAACTTTTCAAATTTACTCAAACTACATTAACCTTAATAATCCTCTAAAAACTCAAAATAGCCGATCACTGAGTTTCAAGATAACCAACCGAGAACAGCGTTTAAGATTTTTATTAAGTTGCACTCTCTCTCTGAGTGAAAAAGAACATATAACACACTTAAAATTTTCCAAATTTACTCAAAATACATTAATCTTAATAAACCTCCAAAAAACTCAAAATACCCCATCACTGAGTTTCAAGCTATCAACACAACACACAATTTGGAAGAATTTTTCAAATCTGCTATTCAAGAGTTATCTTCTCAAATAAATGCATTGCGATTTTTCTCTTCCCATGAAACTTTCGCAGACATCGTTTTACCATTTAAAATCACGAAACAGTGTTTTTAGAATGAATAAAAAAATGTTGCTTAAAAAATTAGAGATAGTGCCATGGCTCCTTGGCTCTACATAACGAGCCGCCCCTGGACGTTATTGCTAATTTGACTGGGTCTTATGACATTTGAGAAGTGTACTGTATGACAATATCAATCGAATTGTTCAAAAATTTCTAGAAACTGTTTCGGTGATAAAGATAAAAGAAGATATTGTCGCATCGGTCGTTCATGTGCACATATTGATTTAGTTCGTGAAAGTGTTGCTGAAGACCCAGAATTTTTTATTAGTCGACGTTCACAATAAAGTGGAAGTGAATCCATAATATGGCGTATTTTACGAAAGGATTTAGCTTTGAAGGCCTATTAGGTTCAAATAACAAAGCAATTGAAGCCTTTAAATTGTTCAAATTATCGTGCATTTGTTAATCGGGTCATTTTTCTCATGAGGCACATTTTGAAATTGGTGGCTATCTGAATAAACAAAATTGTCGCGAGTAAAATCCAGGAGTGATTCATAAGAAAACTTTACATCTTACGAAGTGTGATACTTCATCGAAAATGATGCTGATAAAACTGTAACTGTGAATAGTCTTCGATATCGTAAGACGATGACTGAATTTTGCGGCCTGAATTTAATAATAATCTGGAGGATAGGTGGTTTCAGCAGGACGGCGCAACCTATCACACTGCTCGTGAAACTATTGAATTGTTCCAGGGAAAATTTCGTTTCACTAGAAATAGTGATGTTAATTGGTCATATGATCTGACACCGTTGGACTATTTTCTTATAATGGCCCATAATTGATTCCTGCGCTGAAGGACACAATTATATGCGTTATTGGAGAGTTAAAACCGCAATTATGAAAAGATTTGGGCTACAGAAAAGATTATGGGGATGCCTTTAGAAAACTAACAATTTTAACTGTACCATTCCTCGTAACCACAAAGAGATTATATTATTTTTAAACAAAATTCGCAATTATTTTGTTTATAACTGTAACAAAAAGCCCGCAATTAATTATTAAAGTTAATGAGTGAAAATACGCAACATGTTTGGGGGCAGTGGTAATGTGACCTAATTTTTAAACGGCATCGGCTTTAGATATCGAATTACAACAAGCGCGTAGAAAAAATCCGAGTTCTCTTTAAGCGTCAATGAACTTGAAGACTGTTTATCTTTTACAAAAAAAAAACGTTGCGATAACACTTCAAATTTCGGAGGCAAGAAATCGTATCTCGCGTTTTAAATAAACAAACACACATTCCATGCAGACCTAATTAAATGAGAAAAGCATCGGTTCTCAAAATGTTTAAAACATCTCGAAAAATTGGGAAAATTGGAAAAAAAAAATTTCGAATAAATTTTGGCGGAAATGGGTTCACAAATATTTTGTGTATATGCCCTTAAATGCCTGTTCGTTATTTCACACCCTGTATAAAAAAAACACACAAGCGACTATATTGCACAGATTTGTTTTTGTATCGAAGAACAGATCTGTGTCTAAATCAAATTAGTCTAACAAAAGCGCAGAATGGTACCAATTATAATTCAATTATTTTTTTACAATAAACTTCCACCCGCAACAAGGAATCTGCTAATTAAACAATTTTAAAAAAGTAATGAAATAAATGTTATTTGTAAAAGCTTGCCCCTCGTTCCACTTTTATTTAAACTACAAAATCGCGTTTTATAATTTTTTTATTTGCCAAAGAAGTTTCTTTAACCCAACAGGTTTTGTAGGTTAAAATAAAGTTGATACGGCCACCAATAAAAAAAGTGAATACAATAACATAAACTCTTAAATGTCTTTCTTATTCTTGTGTTATTTATTAATTTTGACACGTAAACTCTTGTTTATCATCCGTAAATTGGAGGGTGGGATAGCGCCCACCCGCCTGCCCCTCGTCCCACTTTTATTTAAACTACAAAATCGCGTTTTGTAATGGTTTTATTTGCCAAAGAAGTTCCTTTAACCCAACAGGATTTGTAGGTTAAAATTAATTTGATACGGCGGGTGGTGGTGGGGCCCTATCCTACAATCCAACCTGTTACCCACGCGCCGATATTTCCATAAATAAAAAAGTGAATCACAAGAACAAAAAGTCTTAAATATTTTTCTTACTCTTGTGTTATTAATTAATTTTGGCATGTTAACTCTTGTTTATCATCCGTAAATTGGAGGGTGGGATAGGGACCGCCCGCCCGTCCCTCGTTCCACTTTCATTTAAACTACAAAATCGCGTTTTGTAAATTTTCAACTTTTTCAATTATTTGCCAAAGAAGTTCCTTTAACCCAACAGGTTTTGTAGGTTAAAATAAAGTTAATATGGCGGGTAGTGGGTGGGCCCTATCCTACAATCCAACCTGTTACCCACGCGCTGATATTTCCACAAATAAAAAAGTGAATCACAAGTCTTAAATATCTTTCTTACTCTTATGTTATTAATTAATTTCTGCATGTAGATTCGTGTTTATCATCCGTAAATTGGAGGGTGGGATAGCGACCACCCGCCCGCCCCTCGCTCCACTTTCATTTAAACTACAAAAGCGCGTTTTGGAAATTTTCAACTTTTTCAATTATTTGCCAAAGAAGTTCCTTTAACCCAACAGGTTTTGTAGGTTAAAATAAAGTTGATACGGCGGGTGGTGGGTGGGCCCTATCCTAGAATCCAATCTGTTGCCCACGCGCCGATATTTCCACCAATAAATAAGTGAATCACAAGAATATAAACTCTTAAATGTCTTTCTTATTCTTGTGTTGTTAATTCATTTCTGCGTAAATTGGAGGGTGGGATAGTCTGGAAGACTTTTAAATGCTCGGATTTTTTCTGTTTGTAATCATAGATTTTTTTCATACGGAATTAAGTTTTAATATTAGAACAAGTCGTATACGCCTATGTATTATTAAAATTATTCTAATTAACCTAACTTTCTACACCTATTATTACTTTTTGACTAAAATACATTTAAATTTTAATCTTATTTAATCACTGCCATCGCATGGTGTATTTTATACCGTAAATTAAATTAATTGTATTGTTCTTATCCTAATTATACAAAGCATTAGTACTGTACAAGCGTTTTTTATTTATATTTTAAATTGTAATGTTTAAACTGCTACATTTTATATTTTCTACATATTTTCTGACTTGTGTAAAGCTTTGGCTCAATAGTACCAATAAAGTGTATTATTATATACATATATTTATTATAAATAAAATGTCATCAAACACCTGGCGTCACCTGGGAGTAAAGTTTGCGCAGAGTAAGAAATTATTCGGAGAGAACGCGATAATAAATTTCCACTTGGCCGCACCACCGAATTGAAGATTAATCATCATTTCGCGACGATCCCGTGTCTTTAATTATACTATGTTCACGTGACGCTCGCTGAATAATTATCAATTTTCGGCGCCTCCTCTCTTGAAATTTAAGATGGTCACTGCGCAACTTGTCACGAGGTTTTGGTACGGTTATACTTCTGAGAAGCCGCAAGAGGTGGACATTATTTTACGTATTTAAATTTTTTGCAATCAACGCAAACTCCGCGTTTTATTCAAAAATTACCCTTTATTAATTTTTTGTAACGTTTGATTTTTAAATATTTTATTTGTTTCATTTATATTCAAACAACTCCAGTTTGCCAAAAAGATGGTTTGTTTGATTTCCCATCAAACATAGGAAACATAAATGCGTATTTTCGCACGAGACACTATCGGGTTACAATTCGCAAGAATTACATAATAATTGCTTAATTATGAAAAATCCAGTTGTATAGCTTTTACGATCTTGTGATTTACCTCCACTTATTTTTGAAATTGAGTTTAAATGCCTACCAACCCACAATTATGCCTCTTAATGCAAGGGTATCATTCATCAATTTCTGAGAAAATGAATCACATCATTGAAACGAGATTCTGGTTTATATTAAAATCATTGATTTATTAATCTGCAATAAATCAACAAACATATTGAAAACTACAAAACCGTTCGTAAATTTGTAGGTATTTGTAAATTTCACATATAGTAAAGTAGTTGATCGTTTTAAATGAAAGAAACAACTTTAAGTAAAAGTATTTACACAGTTGAGTTGAAACGCAACTCGGAAACAAAAACAAAGTTTTTTTTCATACAATTATTCATGAATTTGAGTTGGTAATGCTTATCGATATTTAATTTGTTTGTAGCAATGGCTGTTTGTGAAATCGACTCGTAGTTATATCAACATCAGCGGTAGTGATTATTTATTAATAAAAATTCGAGCGTAGAGAATGGACATGGGATAGGATAATAGGAATGGACGTGATGGAAACGGAGGTAATATCGTGTGTTTGTATGTCTAATGTCTTAAGTAATTTAAAGTCGGAGCGTGGAATGCGGCAATTTATATTTTGAGTTAATACTGTTAAGACATGAAAGTTCAATTTTAGTATTTCAGTTGTTACGCATTAAGAGTTTCAGTTTAGAAATAATAATTGGAACGATTTCTTATAAAACATAATTAATAATTGGTTACGAAGTAATAAAAGGATGGATTTAAGAGGCATTCAAGGTTTGACAAGATGTAAAATGGGTTATAATCCATTGCTGTAACCGCGGTGTAATTTAAACTAATACGAGAAATGAACAGTAGAAAGAGTTGCCGCCTATTTCATCAATCTTATGTATTTTGAATGATTCTAAGACAGGATGTAATTGCACGGTAATTAAAGAAGGCCTTAAGTGCGAGTAGAAGTAGAGTAGAAGGGGATTTTACTAGCAACTAAGTCGAACCACCTAGAGTGGTGGGGTTGGAGATAATTATAAATAAATAATATTCACAGGCCGATTCATATTTTACAAGATCGTAAAGAGTAATTGTTTCGGATTTAAGTGCGGACGTCTCTTTCCAATTTAAAGAGGCTAAGGCAAAAGTCTTCAAGTGCTTATAGTTTATGGACTAAACTGTAACGACAAGTTAATGAATACTACTGTCAATTATTTCATTACAATGGGCGTTCTGTAATTCTCGTTCGTTATTACTTTTATGTGCATAGCACAACCTGTAAGGTCCATGCATGTAAGTGCATAATAATATGATGTTATTAGGAAGCTAGAAAAATCCAAAGGCATGCTATTATTATATCAAATTATACCGCATCAGCCATCAACTTTGTTGACTTTATAGTTAAAGCGATGCGCGCAGAAAGTATAACTATCTGTTCCGTACAAGAAAATGCGCTCTAATGCATGCCTGAGCGTGGAAATCCCGCACGAATGCTGTAATGAAACTCACTTCGAGTACATTCAAAACGGCCGTTATAGGTTTTCCATTTCCTCACTGTCAGGATCGTCAACTTTGATGTCACAACAGAAATGACAAGTGTTTCCAGTCGACATTACGGGACAATGATGTTAATTTCACCCCAAGGGATACACAATGGGGTTCCCTCACATATGGGAAGCGCATTTAGGGCGCCTCGAATGATCCCTATTTATAAATGTATTACACAACTATTAGTCGCGGTCGCAAGGCCGACATATTTACTGCACTAATTTGGACGGCCATAAATATAAATTTGCGCGATTTTCCACGGATCTTCCAGTCAAATATTTTTAAACTGTTCCAGAGGGGCCCCATTATTCGCCGCCCCAAATATTTAGCCATTCTTCGCTGCACAAAAGAAAAACTCCGCACAATAGAAAATCCAACTTTCCGCGTTTTCCATCAATCTCGACGCGCGTTCGTACACAAACATCAGATACAATAAATCATAGAAAAAATTAATTGTTTTATAAAATCAATTAAAGCCAGCCCGGGCCCATTGTGTCTAGGGTGAAAAGTGTTCAATCCTACACCATTATTCTTTTTCAATAGCTGAATATACATTAATGGTTCGATATAATGACAAGTGGATTCTTTAGACTGCGTACCAACTTTTTCTGTTCCTATTATTACCCTTGATGATCCCAAGTTAGCATGGCATGCTTTCTCCTCCGAGAAAGACCGCACTGCGTTTCTCTACGCCAGCCTTCAATTACTCGCACCAAAATTCACAAAACACCTGTTAGCCAATTTTTAGATTGCGCACATTAAATACAAGTGCATCTGCAAACAGGATACCACAAAACATTTAATTATATACTTTCAGAAATAATGTTATGGTTTAATACCACATTTTTCAAATAATACTCTACAATATTCCTGCATTTGCAGATTATTCGAAATAACACTTAAACCTTTGATATATCAGTTACAGTAATTTACCGACATGTAATAGGTAAATCTGCTTGGCTTACTTGATTCTGACTCGATGTCGGTGACCATAAAGCTTATGTACCAGCATGATTTTGAATTTAAAACTGAACTAGCTTATATTTGACAAACATTTTTGACATTTTAGAGAACTGTTTTCATAGTAAAAGAATGTATCAATGTTTTCCTCTGTTGCCAGTGCCGGCGTAACGTACAGGCGAGGCAAGCAGCCAAATCCAATTGCGGCAATTGAACGATCAAGATAACATTTTGATTATGAAACATAAAAGTTTCAAGTTATTTTTCGACAATTATCAACTTACAATAACAAGTTCGTAATTTTGCACAATCTTTCATAGTTATCAAATTAGAAAAGAGAGGATATAATAAAATATTGTTTGGATCTTGAAGATACACTCACCCATAATAATAATAAAGATGTTGATGGAATCAACAGCGTTTAGAGGAGATAATGTTCTGGTCAACAATGACTCAAAAACGAGTATCAGGACTATCAATTTTATCTATTGAACATAATCTGGCAAAGTCTATAGATAAAGAAGATATACTTTGTTATTTTGGAAAGGTAGTAACAACATTTCATCGTTACACTCTTACTAAATAAGAGTTACATTTTCCATTTTACGTATATATTTTATTATACTTACAAGGAAACGGTCCGGGGCATCCTTCGCCAATTGAGACGTACTTTGTATATGTTATAAAGAATCAAAAAGTAAGAGACCCATATATTTTTTTATGTACTTATCTCGAGGTTTAGGGGGTGAAACCACCTCTTGAAGAAAATGGTTTTTTTTTTCATTTGTAGCTAATTTCTTCTAAAATACGAGGTATATGAAAAAATGTTTTGTATAAAAGTTTTACAGTATTTTATGCTCTTTGCAACGATGTACTAAGTTTTTTAAAAAATCCTTGAAGAAAACAGGCTAGATTAAAAATGTTTGGCTTTTTAAAAAACTTAGTACATCGTCGGAAACAGCATAAAAAACTAAAAAACTTTTATACAAAACATTTATTCATATATCTCGTATTTTAGAAGATATTATATGCTATAAATTAAAAAAAAAAACAATTTTCTTCAAGAGGTGGTTTCACCCCCTAAACCTCGAGATAATCATATCAAAAAATACAGGTCTCTTACTTTTTGATGCTTTATAACATATACAAAGTACATCGCAATCAGTAAGGGACGCCCCGACCGTTCCCTTGTTAGTATTAAATTTTATTAAATATATTTGCAAAACAGTCCTATAAGTCAAGGTTTTTTTAATAATCCTTTTAATCCAACAATCATGTAACCTTCATATTTATCGATTTTTATCAAAGACTACCTAGTGGGCTGAATAATTAATGTAATAGCTTCTGAATAAAGTGACAAAAAGCAAAAAATAAGAATCACAAATTCAAGTTTAATTCATAATTTTTTTTACATTAGGTGTAAAAATTGATATTGGTGTGTCCACCATTAGAATTCATGTACGCGTCAGCTCTTTTCATTTCATTTTGCATTGTATAATTTGCGCAATTTTTGCTCAAATACTTTCTATCAGCTCCTAAAAAGTCTGTGGTTATGCAGGGTTGGGTAAATGTGTCGGAACACCTAATTTCTGGCTAAACGTCTATTTTTTTCTTATTACTTTTAAAAGAAATGTTTATGCTTTTATACAACCCTTGAAACTGTTAATTTAGAAATATTAGAATTTCTATCAAGGAATGTTGCATTAAAAAATAACATGCATCTTGTGGAGATCTTCGCCATCTCCAAAACATCATTAACAACGTGATTCTTTCAAGTTCAGTTAGTACACCCATAATCGAAGAGCAGCGTTAATATTTCACATGGAAACTATCTGTCAGTGACAGAAAACACGAAATTGTTTTATCAGAAAACTGTGTAGTAAGATGTAAAAGGCCAACTCAATGTAGAATTATTTTATTTAATAGTTAAAAGCCACAAGTCACATCCACCTAACTATACATCATTTGAATTGTTGAAAAAGTGTCTATTTGAAAATGTAAAAATATACAGAGTGATCAGCGGCAGCTCGTGGATATTCGGCGGTGAGGCAACGGAAGAAAATTTGACCGTAAAAGCAACGGAATATTTGCTTCCTCCATAAGAGTAAGTAGTGCAGCACAAGCGGCATCTTTGTCTTTACCTCACCTATGGAAATCCACGAGCCGCCGCCGAGAGTGATCCATTTAAAAAAACTACCGATGACGTCATGTCTCGAAAAATAAGGTAGCTGTTGAAAATTAAAGGGAACCATTTTCTGAGATGACACGATTCAAAAATTGTTCACACAGCAAGTTAATTGTCTCACGAGCGGTGTGGGCTGTAGTATCATCTTGCTGAAACCATATATGCCATTGTTGTTGTCCGCTCGCAAGAGTGTAAAGAGGAAGTTATTCCGTAGCGATCTCTATTAATTGTAACGCTTGAGCCTGCAGCATTTTTGAAAAATACTGTATTTAAATCTTGCGCGAAGTTATACCAATAAAATAAAATGTATTGATTTTCTTTTCATTTTTGTTCTGTATCCGATCCTGCAAAACACTCGATGTACATTTAAAATATCTGTTATGTAGGAAGCTTCTACTTCGTTATACATGCTTTTATATGAAATAGCTTGCCATTATTAAAACTAAAGACTTTAGTTTTGATAATGCTAAATAAATCAAAGTGTTATTTATACTAACAAATTAAATAGTAAATAAATTAGAAACAACCTTACTTGTTGCAGAAAGCATTAAATAAATTCAATAAAACGAAATATAGCCTGAATATATGAATATTCAACCTGTTCGTAACTCTGCAAGAAAAATTAAGTCTTACTATAAGTTATTTGTTTACAGTCTTAGTAACACTATTTTGCATATTTAAAATATCATGTATACTGAATGTACGTTGAAAATAATGAAAATAATTATTATACCATCAAATTGGAGAAAGTAACTTGATAGCCATATCACCATTTTTCATGTTTAGAAAAATATCGAGAGAAAACAAAAGAACGTCAAGAGTAATCACACTGCTGCATAAAATTCTACCAAAAGCTTTTGTTGTTCGTATTATCAAGAAAACCTTAACGTTTAATTTAGAAATCTCTCACATTTTAAGATACCGCAGAATGAAAATTTCCGTTGAAATTTCTAATTCTAAATTACGAAAACAACACTTTCCCTTATGAAGAAATTAAAAATGTCATGTTTGAAAACTATTTTTTTTCCACAATTAAAGTAGTGAAAATACAAGTTTTGTCATGCGAAATTAGTCACCCAAATGAAAAAGTGATTGAATAGAATAGAATTTTATTTTACAATGACAAATTACAAAAAAAAAATTAAAACTCAAACATGCAAAAACGTAAAAAAAACATACAAAAGTACATACATAAAAATACTTAAAATACGATTCTTGTTGACTATAGCAAAGTTAAAGAGATGGAACTAAAGCATAAATTCAATATGCTCAGACATTACACATTTAGTGATTATAGCAGTAGAAAAATAGCAAGTAGTCCCCGATGTAGTAACTGCTACTCAGAGGAAAGCGACCATGGACACTTTTTAGCAAAAACTTCTAGTACCTCACGCCTATAATTACTCTAAAAGTGTAACGACTTAGGATTTAGCCTTTTCAGCCTCTTGGGTGAAACATCCTTATATGTGTTCCGCTTTAGTCATTTAAGCAGGACAGAAGTTGGTGAATATTGAAGGCAATATTCCTTCGCGGTTAAAGACATGGAAAACCATAAAGTATTCTGTGGTATGATATCAATTAACATAAGACACAGCGAAATAAATTTATAATAAAGCCAGTATTCCCAAAGGCAAAGAACTGCATCTTAAAGAACAAGAATACCAAGAAGACCTAGAAAAGAGATTAGGCCCGTTAGAATATTTAGCATGGACATCAACCACTTGGCACAAAAAATATAAGAAATCGTACTATAGTTTGGTCAATGGATCATTGCGTGTGCCTCATCACCGAGACTGAGTTTTCTCGCCTTGGACGACATACGTACACACATGATTGCGTCTGATTCAGAGAGTAAACGCATGAAAATGTTGTAGGAACTTGGTTCTTATATCTGTGACGTGCACGCAAAGATCCATTAATCAAAGTATAACTACGATGCAGAAAACTCAAAATCAAAAAATCAGCAACAATACCAAATCTTTAAAAGAAAGGAGTAGAACTGACAAAATATCAGAAAAATACAGAACCGTAAATAACAAGATAAAGAAAAAAATCGGAAAATATATTAGAGGATACAATACCGAACTAATAACTAACGCTAATATGAAGGTTTTGTAATCCAAACTGGCGACGGACAAATCGAAGATCAACAAAATGAAAAGAGACCAAAGCATAGTTGTACAGAAAAGATACAGTGAAAGTGATCAAAAACGTCTACAAAATACTGTACTCATCAAATTCATACGACTCCAAAATTCCAAAGTTCCTCGGAAGACGTGCCAGAGATAATAGTGTCAGAAATAAAATTAGCTCTGAGTGTCCTAGAGCAGATGGAATAACCTCCGAAACTCTAAAGACAAGTGGAAAAGCGGTGGTGGTAATACTCTAATTATTACTAAAAAAATGCTGACACTTACAATTAGAGAAGATTCCTGAGGAATGGTAAAATGCGAAGGTTACTATAATCTTCAAGAAAGGGGACACAAAAGTAGAAAACTACCGACCTATCAGCTGTACAGATGATTTAAAAATAATAATAACCAACGCCCGCGGTGGCCTAGTGGGTAGCGTTCCTACTTCTGGGTCTCGGGTTCGTGGTTTCGAATCCCAAATTTTTGAATGAAAATGGCCGTGCGGGTCCATGGATGTCTAGTATTTGTCCATTCATATCAATATATCAATTATTAACTACAAAAATCGGTTGTGGTAAAATGTCTTAGTTGGCTACGCCAATTCCCACTATCATCTGCACTTGCTTAATCCAAGTTCACATCAACCTTTCATTCTTTAAAAAATAATAATAATAATAACCAACTGCCTTACCGACAAACTCGACTCATACCAACCGGCTGAACAAGCAGGATTTAAAAAGGCTACAGCACTACCTACAGACCATACGCCTACTAATAAAGAAAACCACAGAATACAATTATCCCCCCACACTTGGTTTTTGTACAGCTACAGACGAAGCTGAAATAGACTAGACTTGATTACAAATCCAATTAGCAGTCCGCCAAGAGTATCCCATCTCCCCGAAATTATTCACACTGGCCCTGGAGATCGCCCTTAAAGAACTAGCGTGGGAAATTAAAGGCATAAATATAGATGGTTCCTTCTTGAACCACTTACGTTTCACGGACGACATAGTTCTGATCTCGGGCGATGTGGAAGAACCTAGTATATGACGAAATAGTGCATGTAAACACATGGGACTGCAAATGAACTTAGATAAGACCAAAATAATGAGTAATAGTGAAGTCTTGCTTCAAAACGCTAAAAAACTTGCACACGTACTTGTACCTTAGCCACGGCAACAAATTGAGCAGTGCAAACCAAACAGCAGAGGGGAATAGAAGAATAGTTCTATTTGAAAAACTGATTTACATCTTAAAAGACCGAACCATTCCAATAAATCTAAAATAAAAAGTTTACCAGACATGCATACTACCAATCGATATATAGTCTCGAAATAATAACTACTATATACAGAACTATGTTGGATAGGACTAGGAAAGAAATAAATGAAAAGATTCGATGAAAAACAGAAATCATAGATGTTACCAAAATTGAAATCGCAAGGGGTTGGATACGTCGTAAAAAACAGGCACAAAAATGAGAACATGTAAACCAAGCCAGATAAAGAGGTGCCAAGGAAGACCCCTGAAAAGATGACATCAAGCATATCGCTGGCAAAATTGGCTGCAGAGGGCGCAAGGGAGAGAGAGAGAGAGAGATGGAAACAATTAGGAGATTATTTCCAAGACTAGATGGCAAGTGGCTGAGAAATAAGAAGAAACAGATATCACTTATCCCAAAAATAATTATATAGGGTTATCAAAAATTAATAATGACAGGTGAGTATACAATTTATCTTTCACTCCTGCTAATGAAGGAGCTCGTCAATAGCGTGCACATATATGGTGGGCAATTAATGTAATGTCCCTTTCCTATATTGGCACAAAAACTAGCAATAGATCACTGCGGTTTAAGTAATTTAGTTGTCCTAGCTTCTCGCATTGTCGACAGTAGCCGATTACACCATACGTGGGGGAGAAATAAGTATTATTATTATTATTCTGTTCTACTATGTCCAAAAATATTTTTTTATGGATGTACTTACATCAGGACTCTCTAAGTCAAGCTTAAATGCGAATGTACTCGATTTTGACAGATTGGTCAGAAATAGAAGTATTTATTTATCACGGATATTTGGCATTGTCATCAATATTGAATCATTATTCAAAAATTAATTCGAGGGATATTATTTCAACATTATCTAGTTGTTCTGTGGGCCAAAAATAGTATGTTTTCAAAAATCTTCAAGAATACCAAGAGAGTTAAACAATAGCCGAGTTAGCGAATCTCTGGACCAGATTGCTTAATCTGAATTGCCATCCCTGTCGGTTACAGGAATTGCACTATCATTGTATTAACAATCATAAACATTTGTTTTGAAAGTATTGTGATCTGCAAAACGATTAACTTAGAATCAACACTTCAAAAAAATGGTTGTTGATATTAAAGAATTATTTAACGAAATAGTTGCAGATTTCAAAATGTATTTGCCGCTCGCGTCCAATTGTCATGCGTCCCTTTGGCGTGATGACTATAATTCAATCATAAAAATGTAATGTTTACAGGTATAATTGCACAAATATAAAGAAATTATATTAACTTATCTGGGTTGCGTAATAGTAGCCTCTGAAGAAATGACGTGGACTCACGTGGGAGATAGAGGATGAAGGAAACAATGAAGGTGCTGGTATGTGTGGAGATGGTTATTAAGGGACTTGATGGCTTTGATCTTGGGTCGTGGTAAATCAATTACAGGGCAAGGGGAGGACGGTTGAGCTCGTTTGTGATTTAAAATGTAATTAGTGCGCAGGATTTCGGTGCGGGTAGAGAATAAACATATTTTGACTTCCAGATGTTGGTATATAATTTATCGGGGAAATAAAAGGAGTAACGGAGCAATAGATTGAAGTTAAGCCTAGTTAGAAAAAAGGAGCGCTTGGTGTGAAGAAGTTGAAGAGTCGTGCTTTTTCTCGGAGCGCTCGGAGACTTTTTGCAAGTTCTATACCGAGGCGTACATAAATCAATTAATTATGGACGATTGAGTATAAAGGAGTGGTTATATGATAAAGAAAGCAGTTTAAAAGTGTTAACTTCTTACACGAGGTGAATGATAGACAATAGAGTGTATTATCCGAGGATCGGCGACTAGTTAATAGATAAACTGGATATTTCATGCTCAATCACCAACCGATACGATCAACCGTGTGCATTGTTATGCCGACATGGACTCTGCCTCTTCAAATTTCATGCGACATTAAGTCAAAATAGTATTATCCATCAGAGATATTGTGAAGGGCGCGATGCCGCCGGCCTGCGATGCTGCGATGCTGCGATGCTTGCAATAGCAGCCGCTTTATAGCGTCACGTTTTGTACCAAGTGCATAGCCATGATACTTCTGATAGCTCTGATACGCACACAATACTGCACGTACCATTCATAGCAGAAAACATAACTACCGCAATTATTAACATTCGTGTATACGAAGAACTAAACAATGTGCCGTTTTTTTTTTCTTCACGCCTCCGTATATTTTTGGTTCGTTAATCACTTAACAAACCTTAGTGGCCTAGTTTTACAAAAAAGGAAAATGGATTTTTTCCTGCTGGCACCCACAAATATTTATCCTGAGCAACGGCGACGCACTGTGCTTTTTTTATTTCCTCATGCATGGTCGGCCCGTTTTCCGTTTTTGCAATTATTTTATTATTACTGTTCTCCAGCTAGAAAACAATGCTGCAAGAGAGAGTCCATTATTTCTGCAATCATATTTGTAAAATGTTATGAAAATTATAGTAGCAGGAAACGCCGCCTCTTAAATTAAATCTAATAAAGATATGAAAGTTGCTTCCATTTTTTCTCGAAACAATGATATTATTTCATTATTCTTATTAGACAATATGTAAAAGAAAATGTGAAGAAAGTTTAAGCATTTCAATTTTTATACACAAATATAGTACCTAACTACGATAAAAAAATGGATATTAAGTTAAAAATACGAGACGTTTCTTAATCTACAACATTACAAAAACTAAAAACAATGCGTCGGCCACATGTAAATATTACTGTTTGCATCAATTAATTCTGAGCGAGAAAATGCTCTCGTAGCTAATGCAATGACGAATACATAATTTTACATAACATAATTATAATTTATTCAGAATCTAATAAAGAAATTTTATTTACAAAAACAATTATATTCCAATTAATATTTTACTTTTCAACATGCGTTTAATTATCTGAGAAAGAGACACTATATATTTATTGAGACATATTTACACATTCTCAAAAGGCAATTGACCTGCGGTCTTTCAGTCTCAATTACTTGATTTCTTGTTAAATATTATTGTATTACTTTAATTAACATAAAAAATTACCTTTAATTTTACTGATATTGTGTACAGTGGCTCTCAATTATAGTATTAAAAACAGAATACAAAAAATACAAAACGCCTACAGAAGGCTTATATTTGGTATTCGTAAATTTCCGGAAAATTGCATGACATAAACTGGCTAAATATGGCTCAACGCAGGACTTCGATGAAAATCCTTACCTCCAAAATATACTGAAGGAAAAAAATGAAACACTTGAAATTTTGAAATATTTTCAAACGATTTTAATGAATCTTTGAGGGCAAAAAAACTTTGAAGTGTCTTCTTAACCTCTGTAACTCTTTCCGCCCCCTGTAGCACCCCTGTGAAAAAGAAATGTTTTTTTCAGGAAACCATGTCCAACTTTGACGATGTCTATGGAGTTGGAAAAATTTTGTCGACTCGATCCACTATAAAGGCATTAAGATTTGATCAATTTGCTATGCAGGATTCAAAGAACGAAGTTCCTACGACGCTTTGGCACCAAGTTATGGGTGTTTGAAAAAAAAGTGCATTTTGAGGTTTTTCGCACATAACTCAGTTACCAAATTTGATGATTATTTCGGGAAAAAATCCCATTTTGGCTCTACTTTAAGGGGGTAAACTCAAATTTGAATGATCCCTTTTTGAAGCGTTCACCCCCCCAAACCTACTTTGTCAACGTGTACCGAGTTGGAAAAAATGTGTCGACTCGATTCACCAAAAAGGCATTGAAATGTGTTCAATTACCTGTAAAGGACTCAAAAAACGAAATTCCTACGACATTTTTTTTGCCCAAAAATGTGTTTTTTTTGTTCGCGGGTTTATGGGTTCGAAAAGGGATCATTTCAATCTGAGTTTACCCCCTTAATGTAGAGCCAAAATGGGATTTTTTCCCGAAAGAATCATCCAATTTGATTACGTCACTGAGTTATGTGCGAAAATCCTCAAAATGCACTTTTTTTTTCAAACACCCATAACTTGGTGCCAAATCGTTGTAGGGACTTTGTTCTTTGAGTACTGCATAGAGAATTGATCGAATTTTAATGCCTTTATGGTGTATTGAGTCGAAAAAAAATTTTCAACTCCGTAGACATCGTCAAAGTTGGACATGGTTTCCTGAAAAAACATTTTTTTTTACAGGGGCGCTAGAGGGGGCGGAAGGGGTTACGCTTAAGTTCGCATGCATGACTTTAAAGAAGACACTTCAAAGTTTTTCGCCCTCAAAGATTAATCACAATCGATTGAAATTACGCCGAGTTATGGCAGTTTGAAAATGGTCGAAGTTTCACGATTTCAACTGTTTAATTTCTTTTTCCTCCAGTGTATAACACACGAAAGATCATTTACATATAAAATTTAAAAAATTTATAATACAATTCCCCCTCATCTCAAATTACTTACTATTCCTAATTCGAAGAAAACCAAATTTCTCCTTTTGCTAAATAATGAGTATTCTATTTCATTGTTTCGCTTATGTTTATATTGTATAATTATTCTTATAATACTATGCACAATTTATTAGAATATATGCTTTTTTATCTCACAGGGTGAGTAGAAGAGCAACACTAGTTGACTTTAACTAGCTGAACTTTTTAGTGTATTATTTGAATGTATTTTTCTTTATCAATACAGACAATTTATTATTATTATTATCTAAATTTAGACCACAAAAAGGGTACAGTTTATGATGTTTTTCCTATTCATACCAAGAATTCTTGTCCTGGATAAATCCTCATCTTACACAGCTTACACAGCCAATAAATGAGTATTTGAGATGATAAAATTCTTGCATTCCATAATTTCTTGGAACACTGGCTAAACTATTTTCTCCAAAGATTTTTTTTAAATTTATACATTTTTCGAATAATGCTTTTGAAAAACTTTTTTCACTCCTTATCCTTAAGAAAATCTTTTGTCCCGCAAAAATTTTTTAGCTTAAGAAATAGATAATAGTTAGGGCTGTCGTGTAGATAACTCATCTCCATAAATCTAGAATTCTGAATATTTCGAACGTTATACTCCCTGCAAGTATTGTGGATCATCATAATTTTCTGATTATGGTCTTTGTAAATGTATACCAGTTTTTTCAATTTTGAATTATTTCTTTATCTACAATTATGTGTGTGCATATATTAGATTAATATACTGACCACAACTGAAATCCGAACATCACGAAAAAATGGAATTTTTGCAATCATTTTCCGAATACATATTTATAGTTCGTATTGCATGAAACGATAAACTTTTGAACTTAATCGGTGAAAGAGTTGTTTACTTTTTACCTCGGGTTTGTAAAAACAGTTTTTGTTATCTTCATATCGCTTTTGTTCAGAGTCGATATTGTTTTATGCAAGCCACGAATGTGGTATATCATTTCGTGAAATTACTACTCGTATTGGATGAAGTGTGAAGCGTGTTAGTAGCTTGACGTGCATAACAGGAAGAAGGAAGAACATAGCGAAGCCAGGATTTAGAGCCTCCAGAAGGACGGCGGTACGTGAAGATCGTTTTCTAAGAGTGTTGAAGATGAGAGAGTGTAGATCTATTGATGATGGCTGGTTTGCAGCGGTAGGTAGGCCCAGGGGCGGCTTGTTGTTATGTAGAGCCAAGGAACCATGGCAGTACCTCTAATTTCAAACGAAACTAGATTTTTTTTATTAATTCTAAAAACACTGATTTGTCATTTTAAATGTTAAAACGATGCCTGCAAAAGTTTCATGACACGAGAAAAATGGCAATGCATTTATTTAAGAAGAAGATTTCGGAAGAAGTGAAACTTAAAATCTTGAAAACCAGTGATGGGGATTTTTGAGTTTGTTGGAGGATTCTTAAGATTAGTGTATTTTGAGTAAATTTGGAAAATTTTAAGTGTGTTGCAGTTGTTTCTATAATTTTTTTTTTCACTCGTGCAAATTAAAAAGAAATCTGAAGCGCTGTTCTCAGTCGGTTATGTTAAAAACCTGTGATGGAGTTTTTTGAGTTTTTGGAAGATTATTAAGATTATTGTATTTTAAGTAAATTTAGAAAGTTTCAAGTATTTTACAGCTGTTTTTATATTTAATCAAAAAATGATTATAATTTTTCATAAATTTACACGAAAAATCGCAAAAGCAATCGACGGAATGTATTTGAATTTTCAACGAATTCACTCTTGAATAATTATTGACTGATTTTGTAAAGTTTCAAGTGGATGGCAATTATTTTTATGTTCTTTTCGCGTCGACGAATTTATTGCAATTTTTTTCTAAATTTTATTTGCGTTCACATTAAAATATTCTAAAATTTAAAAACAATGCATTTCTAATTTTTACGGAAATGTAGAATCACATATGTTGTCAGTTGTTTTGGAAAGTTTCAAGTCGATGGCAATTGCTTTTATATTTTTTTCGTGCAACAAAAAAGATTATAATTTTTCATAAATTTACACGAAAAATCGCAATCGACGGAATGTATTGGAATTTTCTACCAAATCACTCTTGAATTAATATTGAATGATTTTGAGAAGTTTCAAGTGGATAGCAATTGTTTTTTATATTTTTTAGAGTCAATAAAGTACTCATCGGATAAATGTAAATAGGACCAAAAAATTAATTCGTCTTTAATTGCTTTTTTGTTGTTTAAGGATAACTCTGGAACGGATGATCTAATTTGGCAAATTCTTCCGCAGATAAGACTCAACACATGTAATTTATAGTTCAATTCATGAACGCGAGGAGATTTCGAAAATTCTTTCAGCAAAGTGTTGTGCTCATTGGACAGATAAGATCAGAAAATATTTTATTATTATTGAGGATAACTCTTAACGAAAAGTGTTGGCAAGTTGTTCTTATATAATAGACGTAGGTTAAAAAAATAAAATCGTTAAATTATTTTTTTTTAACTTTTGAACTTATGATCGGATTTCTCAGACTCTTTCAGCAAAGTCTTTCATTCATCCGAAAGATATATGGAGGACCAAAGAATTGAATTCATTGTTCAATTTTTTTTGGTTTACAGAAGATAACGGGGGACCAAAGTCGAATTCTTCCAGAAAAGTCCATCGAATACAGATAACACTAAACTTTTTTTTTTCTAGTGACTTGTTTCAATAAGTTATTTGTTTTTTAGCCTTTGTAAGACTTAATTTTTGTAGAATTATGAACTGCTTGAATATTTATATATGAAGGCTACTTTTCTCTTTATTTAATTGAATAATTTTGCAACAATAATCGTTTTTTTTTTCTTAAAAAGTATATTATATGCTAAGTGGCTCTACCATCAAAATGTTCCACGAGCCGCCACGGGGTAAGCCCATTAGTCGCGCACTGTGTACCATCAATTGGCTACTATGGGTCTTAGATCTTACCGTCCAGTTTTGTTGCTTTCGTTGACGCCTAGCAATCATCGTCAGCGTCTGGATTGGTGCAGAGAATTTCAGAATTGGGTTGAGGAATGACAAAACGTGGTCTTCGTGGACATAGAAGCAGATCTTCTTGTAGAATGATAGCTATGCAATATGTGAATGAAATGTTAAGACTTCATGTTAGGAGCTTGGAAGAGGACGTATTCCAACAAGATAACGCTCGACCGCATTACATTGCACTGCATTTTTTCAGTTGCCTAGAAGACGAGCATATGCTGCCTTGGTTACTACGATCTTCCGACTTATCGCCTATCAAAAAAGTGTCGAAATATCGATCAAATGCCGCATCCTCCGACGACTTTAGGGGAACTCCAGCAAGCTTTTGAACAGGCGTACGTAATTGATTCCCATATCGCTAGCATGCCTAGGAAGATACTGGACTGTGCCAACGGACGCGAAGGACCTATCCTCTATTAAATTTTCCTGGAATTTTTTGTTCATTTATTATTTAGCTTGAGTTTGTTTAAACGCAATTTCATTGCAATAAAATCATTTTTTATTGATAATTTGATTCCAATTGCGTCTAGTAAAAGATTCCATCCCCAAACAGCAGTCAGCTTTTATGTAAAAGATTGCGCCCTTTCCTATGCATACCCATTTGACGCATTCTAGTTTTGTAGGTGGTACCTATGACTTATCAAGGGTAATGATTTTCAAAAAGCCATCGCTTTGAATTTGTCGACCTCATAACGTCTGTTTAGGAGTTAGCAATTTCGGAATCAAACGGGCAGATACTTCATTAATTCCCAAATATTCATATAAACTTTGCGAAGTTATTGCCTCTGATTTACTGATTTACCACACTTTATTTTCAAATCTCTCAGACCTTCATCTTTCGATCTGTCAAGATCAAATGTTCAAGCTTATTGATATTTAGTCAAATTTAAATTCGATCTGTCAAAACTAAATGTTTAAGTTTTAACAAAATAATAGAGGGCGAAAAATACGTACTTTAAAAGTTTTGTTTATTGTCCAAGATGTTACAATTTTCACCATATTAGAAAATGATTTGTCGCTGTGCTACACTAAAATCTGCTGCTTCGAGAAATTATATATTTAATTTTATTATTTATTTTTGGAGGTTTATTTTCTGGATCGACGATTTTTTAAAAGATAGCAATTGATACATCCTGCCACCTGGAAAACTATAAGTTCCTAAATAATTATTTTATGGGATACCCTTCATATATGAATACCGTATCGCATAAACATAAAATATTGTATATTAGTAATAATAATTTAGCTTTGCTGTTAGTATGGAAAGTTTTCTACAATACGGGTGTTTGTGATTTATGAAAGCTGATGTATTATATTGCAGCTATTTGCTTACAGCGTGGTAATAAATTCATTTTTTGCGCGGTGGACTAATCGGAAACATTAATATAAGTCGAATTGTCGGGGGCTGTGGTAAATTTTAAGAGGGCATTGTAAAATATTTGCTACCATCCGAAATAATTCGAGCAGTTTATCTTGCACGGACTGTTAAACACAGTCAGAGTCGCCAACTTTCCTGAAGTCAGCGAAACGTTATTTCAATAAACTTCTGTCATCCGATTCAAAATTGGGGTTGTTACGAAACACTGTAGCTAACACTTCCGGTTATATATGTGCTTTATATCACATTTATATCCGCCCTGAAACATTATTTACGCGCCATAACAATCATTTCGAATTTCGGGGCACTCAAGTAGCGACTGACTTGTTTACGAGGCGGCCATCTTTTCTTACCTTAGTTTTGGGGTAATTACAGGATAGGCGATGGGTGCGCCTCTTTCATCTTTACACCTTTCTATATTTTCATCACCATTTTAATCCGACCATCGCGACAAATCAAAGAGACACTTCTAATACCCCAAAATAACACATTGGAATTAAAGATTGGTGCTATTTTAGAATACCGGCTGAAGCTTTCCAATGGCGGTTAATCGTGCAATTATTTATATTTAAAAAACGGAACGAGAGTACGGTATTTAAATAAAATTATAACAAATTTTACTTAGGCTAAAGATAAGCTGTTTAATGTATGTACATACCATTTTAAAATTTTAATTAACCGCCGGCGGAAACGCGTAAAGTAGGAAAATAACCATGCTAAATAAAGCATCGGCTTAATTACACATTACGTTAATTAAAAAAATAAATCAACATTTGACATTTAACAATTATACACACCGACGTAAATCAAACATAGAGAGCTTTATTAAAACAATATTTACATAATAATTTGCGATTAGCTATGATTAACTCGAACATTAACATATTCGCGGTTTGCTGCTTCCAACAGAAAATAATACGTTTGATGGGAATTAGACTTGACTTTAACCAAACAGTAGTTCAATTAGATACAGGTATATTTTGGTTTGTTGAATGAAATTAATAGATTATAGATGATAACTGATAGATTCTAGATATGAATATTGTTTTTATTATTATGAACTTGCAGGTCATAGCATTGTTTATTTCTCGTAATTCAATTTACCAAAGAACAAAACGGCGGACAGTTTTGAAATCCCTTTTCAGGTTGTCAAAAAGTAATGTCAGTGCCAAAAAGGTAGTTGAGTGCATCTCGCCGGATTGTTTTGATTCCTTTTGCGCTATTCGTCGTGTCATCGTATATTTTAAAAAAATTAGTTATTTGAGCATATATCTCATTTTCAAACTGTTTCTGCAGTTAAAAGAGGAATACGTATGTCTTTGTCAGTTTATTCTTACATCACCGAGAACATTTTCGTCATATTTTCTATTCTTCAGCTAATAATATATTCGTTTCTAGGTTGTTGTAGATATTACCTGTCTGTATACATCAATATTTTGGCCACCTACTGCAGCCAAATTTTTAGGGACAATTCACCAATTTTGTAAATTTCAAGTTTAAATGAATTTTGTCAGTAAATAAATTGAGCGCGTTTAGCGAACGCAACTGTTGAGAAAGAGAGAAAGATGGCAGCGGTTAGCTGATCGAGTCCGCTGACCTTGCGCTAACTGTCAGCTGCTGTTAAATTTTCTAAGCGCAAATTTTGTTCGCTGGTGGTTACCAGCAGTGTCAAATAATATAAAGATGACCTGCAGAGATAGTACAAGTGACATACTTAGCCAGCCCCTTGGATGAGACCTTCCTCGCAAGCCAAATTTCTGGGTGCGCGCCTGCACTTTTTGTTTCTGGATCGTTCAGCGAACTTGGAACAGTTGACTATTATCACAAAGTAATCAGGCCGAGTGCTGATTCTCAACAGTTGCGTCCGCTAAATGGGTGCGTTCATCAGACAAAACAGTTGGGAGTTTTCTGCCAACCGTTGGAGTATTTACTGATGAACGCACTGTTGATCGTGAACAAGTTCGTCCAGCGGTCGCCATTTTCCCAAGCGTACAAATTTGACCGATTGGTGTTGGAATTAAGCGTCAAGTCATGGAGATTACCAAAGTCTTATGATAAAAATATAATTTATCATGTAATTGAAATTATGAAAATGCACAAATTGCTGATGGGTAAGAAAGTAAACGCTTTTCTGTAAATAGTTTAATTGAAATTATATTAAAAGTACACAAACAAAGCACTGCAATCAGAATGGCCGAAGTAGCGTTCATGAAATACCAACATTCAGCGAAATGAAGATAAACATGTTGACAGATGAAAATTCTGACGAACGTGCCCATTATTATTGCTTTTAAAAAGTGGAAACACTGTCAGTGTACCTTATCCGTCAAAAAAGTGAGGTTAATTCTCATTTGGCCGTTAATTCGTGAAAAGTGTTGTTGATGTAAGCTCAGTTATTTCTGGAATCATTTTTTAAGGTTTTCCCAGTATACGTAAGTATTGTTTAAAAATTTATTACTTTTGCTAATTTTAATGCGTAAATTTAAATTTGGTTAATACTTAACCAAAATAACCATAATAACCACTATTTTTACTTTTAGTATGGAGAAGCCTTCAGACCTATCCCTAAGAAAGAAACCTTACTACTTCATACTACATCTTTCCAGAGAGAGACAGCAGCACTTATAGGTATTGTCAGAGGTTGGCCGGTTTAAAATAAAAATCGAGAAATACTTGCCTCTAGGAGCAGACCAATTCGGCAAAAAAATTCAGAAATAGGATCACCACTGCTCGCGGTGATCATAAAATCTGTCTTCAAAATCGTAAAAAGTGCGTTGCTCGTCTGACTACGTTAATAAACAACGAATGTATCAACCTCTCCGAAAGGACAGTCCGGAGGGAAGCTGATGGGTCTACTTCCAACCAAAAAAAACACATCTGACTGAAGCCATTACGAAAAAGCGACTGTAATTGGGCAGAGAACTCAGAAATATGACTGTTCCGGACTGAAGTCGAGTAAATATGACTTTTATAGAATTGTCAGAACCCTGAATAACGTTTTTTTCCATATTTACGGTAATACTTTCCATCTCGGATGAGCCAACGTTTCAAATTTTGGTGAACAAGAGCTCATTCGTCTGACGACGCCTAGGAAAGCAGTTCCAGCTGGACTGCTTTATGCATGGCGTTTAACACCATAGCATAATGGTGTGCTCCGTGATCTCAGCCAAGGGAACATCGTGGAAGAGACGATGTGGCAGAACCAGTACAAGCCTCATGTCCAAGAATGGTTCCCTGGTGACGAATTTACGGTAATATTTTCGATCTCGGATGAGCCAATTTTTCAAATTTTGGTGAACAAGAGCTCATTCGTCTGACGACGCCTAGGAAAGCAGTTCCAGCTGGACTGCCTTATGAATGGCGTTTAACACCGTCATAGCATAATAGTGTGCTGCGTGATCTCGGCCAAGGGTACATTATGGAAGGGACTATGTGGCAGAACCAGTACAAGCCTCATGTCCAAGAATGGTTCCCTGGTGATGAAGAGTATGTGTTTATGCACGACTCGGCGCCGCGTCGTTCCACAAAGCCAGGTGTGGTACTGCATTGTTGGAATCAAAATGATGAAATCGTGAGCCTTTTGCCTTGGCCCGGGAATTGATAGAAATCTATGGGAGTTCTCCAAAGAAATCATCACCACCAAGTGGAGTCACAACTCCAATTTCCAGTAAAACGCAACCTCTGCATAGAAACCATACCCCGATGCCAGGAAGCCGTAATCGCAGCAAAGTGTGGCATTACTAAATATTAAGATTTTTTCTGAAATTGATCAGTAATCACTTTTATTATGAAAAATGAATAGATATGATTGAGTACATATGTTATTCTTTTTTAACCTTTATTTGGCATAACCTCGCATAACAACTCAAAAAAGAAAACTCAAAACTTATAAACTTAACCTCCATATTTCTACATATGTATATATATATATATATATATGTATGTACACACATCTCCCTTACCTACCCGCCCCCATCTCTTCTCACAGTCCTCTCAACCTCCAGTTAGCTACACTTCTCTATCCTCAATCTCACCAATAACTTACACACCTCGATCCCACTGCCGCTTTCACACAGACACACATTCCTAATTCTATCTTTCACTGTCATCCTTATCGCCTCCCTCACTTCTTCATATTCATTCATCCAGTGCTCCCATTCATCTCTTTCTTCCCCGCAAAACCCACACCTCGTGTATTCCTCTCCCATCCACACCTTCCTTCCCTTCTCCTTGTTTCCGCACCTGAACCTCGCCAACAAACGCACTTCGTCAGACTTCAAAATTTTAAAATACCGAGACGGGCCTGCGAACACCTGCAGACCTTGGAACTTCGGGTTATATCTACTGTTGTTAATTTTGCTTTGCCTCTCTTGCAACTCCACCGACAGTAACCTTTCCGCCACCTCCTTCTCGATCGGCTCCTCTGTAGCTATCTGCTCTACCGTGAACCGCCCTTTCCTAAACCCCCCTTGTATTTCCGATAGCCACCTTTGATCTTCCGCCTCTATCTCCAACCTATTCTTGACCATCGTCATGATTACTTTATAGAGGCTATCCATCAACGAAACCCCCCTATAGCTTTTCGGATCGCTCTCACCTCCTCCCTTGTGAATTGGCACAATGACTCCTTCCCTCCACTCCTTTGGAAACTGCCTTTCTCCTCTCCATATTTCGTTCAGCAGCACCAACATCTTCTCCTTCCCTTCCGGACTACATCCCTTCCATGCTTCTGCCTGAATCCCATCGGGACCCGCCGCTTTCCCATCCTTCATCTCCTGCAGCACCCTTTCTAACTCTGCCATACTAAAATCAGCCTCCCTCTCGAAAACCCTTCTTTCTGCGACTTGATTCCCTCGAATTCCCTTTGTTCCTAGCAACTCTTGAAAGTGTGCCTTCCATGTCTCGATTTTTATACCCTCTTCTCTGATCGGCCCTCTTTCCTTCAAGTACTAATGTTTATTTTTATATCCTAAATCAGTGGTAATAAACTTGGTTTTGATGGTGATCGGTAGAGATTTTGGCCAAATTAAAATTTTCGACAAAAATCGTTTATTCCTTACGAAATAAGTGCGTTTATTAGCACACTAGTTAATATTTGGAAAACGAGGATGGAGGAAAACAGAGGAAAACGAGCGCACGAGTTCTAATTTGGAAAATGAGGAGCAAAAAAAGGAAAACGAGCGCACGCGTTAAGATTTGGAAAGCGAGGAGCAAAAACAAAGGAAACGAGCTCACGAGTTCCAATTTGGAAAAAACGAGGAGCAAAAAAGGAACGTTTTAATTCAAATATAAGACCGGTGGGTGGTTAAAAAATTCCGGAAGGTATACAAAATTTGACTACCCCTATTCTGAATAAACGACTCTAATAAATGAAAAACTAAATACAAGACCTAAGACCAATGATTTGCTCATTAAATATCATTTAAACTCAAAAATTACATGAAATTTGTAGTGTTCCTAATAATTTCACCCCCTAGGTGACACGTGAAAGGTCTATAATTTACAGTATTTTCAGTGCATTTTCAGTTTTTTTTTTAAGTTCACCCCTTTAACAATGAAGTCTGACGTATGCTTAGACAAAAATTACAAGCAATCTTCGACGGATCTTGCCAGCTTCGGGCATTTCGTGCTGTTGAAGACTAGTTCAATATAACACGGTCCTCAATTCGCGATGTCTATCTTCAAATCACAATTTCATTTTTTATTTCATATCACTGCTACGAGTGACATTAATCACGCGGACTTGCGCACGATGCGTGTGAGTCACTACTAGCAGTGCGAACGTGCGACTGCACAATTCGCAGAAACTTGTCACAAGTTGGAGAAATGCTCCATAATTATTCGTCAAATGCTTGCGGCATACGAGATGAGTCACGGTGGAACGATTTGTGCGCCATGCTAACCGCACGGTTGCGCCCAACATCACTATATATGAGCCTGTAGCACAATCCTGCTAAATGTAAGCCTTCTTCCAATTGTGTAATAAAATAATACACAATTTTATTAGTACCGTTGGTCGTTGTCGCTATAAAATGAGTTCGATTTAAGCATATTGTTTTCTTCCTCCAAATCTTTATTAACATAAACGATACTACATATAATTAACAGAAACAGTGATTTTAGTTTGTTATTCTGCCAAATGGTTATCAACCAGAGATCTTTCTGCCTTCTCAAAAGATATTTTGCTCCAAACACCAATATTCTCATCATGCAGCGGCGACTCGTGGAACTCATGGCATCGTGTGAGCTTTAACCCTGGACTGGCAAACTTATTTTTGTTAACTTATATGGCACACCGGGATCATAAGGACCCCAGACAATAACTTCGGTAAGAGTTTCTCCAAATAGTTCTAATATAAAATATTATAAAATAATAATAATATAAAATATCAAATTGACCCCAGCGTGCCATTCCAGCGTTAACTATTGATGTATTCTGACAAATAAAATTATACATAATCTGTGAATCATGTGATGTATGCATTGTCCAAAATTAATTAAATTGGTTTTATAAATTAAAGGTAGTCATGTATGAAAAGTAGAACTGCATGCTATATTTCCTGATGAGTTTTTTTATCATTATCCATAGAACTAATCAAACTTAAATGTTGAATTTCTTAATCAAAAGTAGAGATATCGTCTAACGAGTTTTGGCCTCAAATACAATAATTTGTATAAAGCCATTGGACCATACAAAAATATGTTCTTAATTTTATTAAACGTGTTTGTTAGAGAGGTTCATAGTTTCATAATCTGGATAATCGTACTATTCTAAAACCGCCAAGATTATGGATGCAATATCAAGGGGTCAATGCATTCGTGAATTGTTCGCCCATATTTAAGTGATTAGGTTCTAGTTATCTCCTATTAATAATATTTATCAAGTATTTAATTAAGCACGGAAAGATAGGAGTTTAAGAACTTAAACTTAACCAATAGTCGTAGTATACAAAAAGTCTAGTCTAGTTCTGACGAAAATTTCAGTAGATTATTTACAAATATTGGATCCCAGATATTGTACCACACGCAAATGCGCAGGCGCGATTCTCGCGATTCCAGCGGCACTCAACCAGTTTCATTTTACCCACACATAGGATTTTGACGATTGGTGCTTATGCTAAGGTTAGGGTTAAACTAAACCCCGATGAATATTTGAATTGACCAGATAAAAATCACACATTATAAGATGATGTATAGAGCTATTCAGCAGAGATGGCGGTCGGGGTGTCTTGTCCTTCCGAATCAAGTAGTGTCCGTTGCAATTTTCCCCCATAGGCTAAATCGCGCGCGCCTATGAAATAACCGGTAAGTAAGAGACGCCGTAATCTATTTCTTTCTCCTACCGCTTGGTCTAAGACCGAGCTACGCAGGCCACGTGTGTGTTTTCTAGATACGGCCGACGAAATCGTACGTCTTGGGAATATCTGCTCGGTTATCAGGTAGTAGAAAAGGATACCAATATTATTTGAATGTTCCGAACTTAGTTCGTAAACCGCCCTTACTCATGAATAGGTCTATATATTAGATGATACCAGAACTATGACAGAAACGAAACCCACACGTAACTATTTAACCAACATCCTTCTTGGTGAATGGGTGATCTTGGAAATCTTGAATTCAATGGGACTAACTGATCATTTATAATTAAACTGAATTGAACACTTATTGTTAATTAGAAATAACGGAAGGTGTCGAAACTCGAGTCGTGATTTTTAGTATAGTTTTATATAAATTTCTTCGTACGTTACATAATATGTCTAATAAGTGTTAATGGTTAAAACATGGTGAATTTTAATTTAATCACTATGATTGTTAAGTCGCACCTGAAATTCTTTATACAATATGCAACAATTTTTCAGTTGAAATATTACCAGTTATGACTGATATTTGGTATTATTATTATTATAGATCATGAATGTTCTGAATGAATCTGAATAAATATTGAACATTAATTGCTTCAATATGATTTTTAATGTTGTTATTGTAATTTTATTGAATTAGAACAAACGGTAATAGGTTTCAGTACTATTTTTTTCGTATTTGTGATGGTATCCGTCTCGTCAAATGTTTCTATTTCAGTTTTCAAGAAATTAAAAAAAATCACAAATCGATCAAATTCTTAGACATAACGGCGAGTTCAAAGAATTTACCGTTCGCGTCCATCTCTTTCATCACCGCAAACAATTACTTGAGATATAATCTGTTTAATGCAATTACGTTCCTATACACACCAAATATCAAAATATGGTATTTAGAGTACCTGTTAATGTCAACTGAAAGTATCAAAAATTGGTATTCACCTCATTCTGTCACGTTTTTTTTTATTCATTACAACTGTGTTTCTCAAACTGTGCGTCACGTCGAATTTAGAAAAATCATAAATCCAAGACGTGAGCAGGAATCAGAAAACCTAGAAAAAAGGGGGAAATGTATGATAGCGACTGACACTCTTGAAAAAAAGTGAGTATTTGTAGGCAATTAAAATTAAAAAGAAATACAGTTGACAAACGACCCATTAAAAAAAAAGAAGTCTATATTAGAAACACTTTCACATAGCGAGCCCTCGCCTGACCTTGATTCAGAATATGAAATTCTAGATGAAGTCGTTGATGGTGATACTTTAATAGATACCTTTGAAGAGTTGCAGAGGAATCCCGTAGGAGAATCCGTACATGATTTTTTATGCTGAAAAATTGATTAAAGAAAATAATGATAATAAAGAAATTAAAATAAGTTTTCTCCGCAAATTATGGAGATAGCTGGAAGAAAACTCTCTCACACCAAATGTTTCTGGCATATCCTTTATACTTATAAAATATATCAAATTTACAATGCTGAAACCTACAACTTTCGGACAAACAAAAGTGCAGCACTCTTATTTATTGTTTGGAATGAACTCAGAAGTTTAGTTGTGCGCTAATTATTTCGAATGCGCTACTAATCAGTATTAATACGTTAGTCTCATTGTTTGACAAGGGTGGGCTTCGTAATTAATTAAATACTTGTACTTACTTCCCGATGATATTTAAGGGGGAACACCACCTTGACCTTTTCAAAAAATCGATTTTTTGTTTTTTGGCTTAAAATACTCCTTGGGATGTGTACTTTAATTTAGCATTCATCCCAAGTCCGCCAGAAACATTTAAACCGGTTAATGAGACGATTTTCTAAAAAAACGTCTCGGTCGCTTAGCGCACCTAGTGCTCCTGGCAGGAGGCGAAAGCGACGGGTGTACTTCAGGGATATCGATAAAAGCCAGCGATGAAGAAGGAGATTTTCGACGCTCTCCGGTCCTGTTTACACAGAACTAATGTCTTGCTGGAACGGTGCTTAGGTGGATTCGCGCAAAATGGGAACGAAAGTTTCAACGCGACGCTCTGGCAGATAACTTCAAAAGTTGTCCATTCTGGGAAGTCAGTGGTAGACATCGCGGCCAGTATTGCTGCTTGCAATTACAATGATGAACTCCACGACATTATGCAAATAATGCAGGTTCTGCAGCTTCAGGTCGGTCCAACATGCTACAATTTTTGCGTCAAAGTTGACACATTCCAAATTGATAAATACAACATTTTTTTGTCCGCCATCTTGAATTTGACTAATCTGATAATAAATTCATGTTCGGCGACCGCGAAAACCCTTATATTCAAATTTTGGTCAAAATTGGTGGATACAAATTTCTTTTGGTCCGCAATATTGGATCCGCCATCTTGAACTTTGCAAATTTGACCTCAGATTCGTGTTCACCGATGCCTAAAACATATAATA
Source organism: Ocypus olens (assembly GCA_910593695.2). Lineage (NCBI taxonomy): Eukaryota > Metazoa > Arthropoda > Insecta > Coleoptera > Staphylinidae > Ocypus > Ocypus olens. Next base: position 19,439,923 of record OU343057.1, read on the forward strand.
CCTGATAGTCGTCGTGCAAACTGAACAAACGAGAAAGTTATCTCAAGTTGAACTTTCCCAAAACTGTAAACGCGTTTATCTCGAAACAGTATTTTTCAAAACTGCGGTTACATCCGATTTCGATGCGGTTTTGCCGACTGTATTAAGAATTGAATTGTCTAACGAAATACGAGCCGGATTTTCGAAATTTGGAAAATTGGATTTTTGGTGAACGTTTTTGTGCGAAATCTTTATTGCAAGTTTATTATTAAGCCTCACACGTACGCCTTTCTTTTTCTAAAAATAAGTTGTTAAAGAATACGCCTATCCCTTGGCCTTTCTTTCTATCCTATCCACGTCTTCTAGAGTGTTGTCCACTTTATCTGAAACTTATAATTATCCAAGTAGAGTGAAAATATAAGGCACACTTAGTTCTTCATTTAAAGTTGATGTGCCTATACACTATTTTTCATAAGATGGAACCAATATGATCTTGCTCTGTAATTGGTTGAAATAGAGGGAAATCTCAGATTCAGTTTCAGCTTAAGGTAGGGTGACGAGGTCACAGTATGTAGGCCCTTATAGGGGCACATTATATACCTCCATTTTAATGAGAGACCCAGCTCTAAAGCTACCCTACCTTGTTTATAAAGTTTAGGATCGTACTGGGGAACAAGCCTCCCAGGTCGGCCGGTCTTGGCCATGACGTCCCCAGCAGGATTTTCCTTGTATTACCTAGAGCAGGGCAGCGACATAGGACATGTCCTGCCGACTCTGCTCCCTCGTTACAGCCTCTAAATATACGGTCTGTTGAAACTCCCATCATATGAAGGTGTTTGATGCCAGTAAGTATTTTTAGGTTTGTTCTTTCTAGATTTACACAATATTAACCAACCTCTTTATATTGTATTCTTAGAGTGGGCACATGTTTTGTTGCTTGCCCACCTTGCTTCGTGTTCTGCTAGAGTCATGTCTGATTGTATATTAGTGACGTAGTTTTTTAACAGGTGCACAGGTCTCTTTCCACTTTTTAAAGAAGCTCCCTGTTTGGCTAGAGCATCCGCCCTGCCATTCCCCTTTATGTTTGAATGTGCTTTGACCCAGAAGAGAGCAATTATGTTGTTTACAGATGCCTCCTCCAGTGCCAGAACGCATTTGTATACCAGCCTTGATGAGACCTTAGGATTTGTTACAGCTAAAAGGCTGGTTTTGCTGTCTGTATGGATGCAGATATCTTCATCCTTAATATTCAGTTCAGTTATGTTTTGGGCACTAATGAGTATCCCTGTTAGTTCCGCTTGGAGAAACGTAGCGAGATTTTCCAAAGGTATTTTTAGGTCAAGATATGCCAGCTCCTCTTCCTTCATTGCTTTTGATTCCGTCCGCTATTATCTGTAGATTCGCTTTCGGGTTTTCGACGTTTTCAAACGTGTAACGTAACGTCCTTAAAAGGGTGTTCTTCTGAACCGTCCCTTCCAGGATTGTCCCGTGCTTAGTCCATCCTGCCTTGGGGCACCACAGCTCGTTATCTCTAAAGCTTAGCGCTATACGCAGAGCCATATCTTGTACATAAAGGTCCAATCGGGGGAGACTCATTAGGACCTCCGTGGCTAAGGTAGGGGTGGTTCGCATGGCTCCCGTGATCCCCGTACATGCAAGACGTTAAATGTGTTGGAGTTGACTTGTTGCAGTTTTCAGTTTAACTCGTGGCCACCATACAATTGCTGCATATGTTAAGGCAGGCCGCACAACGGCAGTGTACAGTGACAGGGTGATCTTGGGAGATAGCCCCCACCTCATCGGCAATACTGCCAGAATGCTATGTTTACCTTTTGTAGCTTAGTTTGTAAGTGTACACTCCAGGTAAGCTTGGGGTCAAGGATGACTTCCAGATACTTCACTGAAGGTAGAGTTAGAATTGTGTCAATAGTCCTGTCAGGTTTCTTTTTGTTGGTGAATCGAAACAGGTCCGTCTTGGTAGGGTTTGCCAAGAGGGCATTTTCTATACACCAGTTCTCTACTATGGCAAGGGCACTCTGCATTAATTCGTTCAGTACCCCTTCATAGCGACCTTTGAGCAGGATTATTATACCATCTGCATATCCTATGGCTGGGGAGTGAAAACTCATACAGAAGGTATTTTATTCTTCATCTTTATTTTGTCTAATGGTTATTTTGCTTGTGGACATAAGGGTACACAAATTAGTAGTTAAATCAGTGATGGGGAAACTACGGCCCGCGGGCCAAGTCCGGCCCGCGGAAAGGTTTAATCCGGCCCGTTTAAGAATGCCGTCGTGAGAATGTTTGAACGCGTTCTTACTTCGTAATGTGACGACCCGCATAAAAACTACCTGCGGCGATATTCAAAACACAATAGTATTCTGGACAAATCCATCCGACCTAAACAGATGACTCATCTTCGTTTGAAACTTCCAGACACTCTCGCAGGTAGGTATAAATACAAGCGAGGCCGCCCGAAGATCAGTTAGTTAGCGACTTAGTCAGTCATCTGCAACGACCCGCTGTGACTCGAGTAATTGTTTGTGTAATCCCCCAAACTCCCAGTGCCTCAACAAACTCCCGCGTAAGAGCATTAGTTAGCAGTAAGCTTTCGTCAATTGCGTTTCTGTGTGTTGTTCTCCGTAGTAGGTAACGTCTAAAATTGATGTTCAAAAAAGAAAAGTGGATTCAGAATGTCGAGTTTTTAAAGAAAAATGGACGTGGAAATATTTCTTTACTTTATTTAAAGAAAAACCTGTGTGCTTACTTTGCAATACAACTGTTGCAGTTTTAAAAGAATATAACATTCAACGCCATTTCAAGAGCAAACATGAAAACCACTCCTACTCATCGTTAAGTTAAGAGGTGAAAAAAATTAAATCGAAAGATTTAATAAAAAATGTATCAAGTCAACAACAATTATTTCAGAGAGCTAATCATTCTCAAAGATGCGCTACGAAAGCCAGTTATGTGTTGCCTTATAATATTGCTAAATCTAATAAAGCATTTTCAGATGGTGAATTTATAAAGCAGTGCATGATAGATGTGTGCGATATTATGTGCCCTGACAAGAAAAAGGATTTTCAGTCACTGTCTCTCTCAAGAAGAACAATCACCGAGAGAATTGAAAATATTGATAAAAATCTAATTTCACAACTGACTACAAAAACTCAAAAATTTATTTTTTATTCAATTACCATGGATGAAAGTACAGATATCAGCGATACTGCGAATCAACGCCCACTTTGAAATTACAGAAGAACTTGCAGGGCTGCTGTCAATGAAAGGAACAACGACTGGTGCCGATATATTTTGGGAATTTGAAAATTGCATCGATAAACTTCGTTTACCTATTGACAAGCTATGTAATGTAACTACAGATGGTGCTTCTAATATGGTTGGAATCAATCAAGGATTTGTTGGGAAATATATATCAGGACGCTCTCTGTAAATCGGCTTTAGATATTGACCATATACTTAATATTGTTGTAAAACTAGTAAATATGATTCGTTCCAGAGGATTATTACATCGCCAGTTTCAACAGTTTTTGGAGTCCGTACATGCTGAGCATTCCGATATCCTGTATTATTCAAAAGTTCGTTGGTTAAGTGCTGGAAAAGTATTTGAAAGAATTTGGGATTTAAAAGACGATATTGTGAATTTTCTTCTTGATAAAAACATTTATAATCAATTTGACGTCTTAGAAAACGAAACGTGGCTTTCTGATTTCGCTTTTTTCACAGACCTCCTCGTACACATGAATAAACTTAATCTCAAATTGCAAGGAAAAATCAGTTTCTTCACGATATTTGGCAATACCTGAAAAATTTCAAATTACAGTTATTATTATTTGCTAATCAGATCTCTAAATCTGATTTTTCTCATTTTCCAGGAATACAATCTTTAAAATTCACTATATCAAACAATAAGATTAAAAAATACGAAATTAATTTGAGAAAACTATCTACAGAATTTGAAAGCAGATTTCAGGACTTTAGAAAAATGGAACCAGAGTTTAGTATTTTTGCGACCCCATTCAATGTTAATTACGAAGAAGTTGATGCAAAATTTCAACTTGATTTAATAGAACTGAACTGTAATACTCTCCTGAAACAAACTATTCATACAGTACCATTACTAGAATTTTATAAAAATTTAAGTCCAGATAATTTCCCAAATCTAATTACTCATGCAATGAAGATAATGACAATGTTCGGCTCATCTTATATATGCGAACAAATCTTTTCAACAATGAAGCTTAGGAAAACTTCTTTAAGAAACAGAATTACAGATGAACACCTTTCATCAGTTTTAAGAATTTCTGCTTCGCAAATGGAACCGGACTATGATGAAATTTTGATGAAACAGTCTCAATTTCATTTTTCTCATGCACCATCAACCAGTAATGACACCAGAAAATAAAGTAATAATACTTCACATCAAGAACTACACTAAATTCATTTTATATTTTGTGCTTATAGTTTTGTTACCTTTTGCTTTTTTACTATTAAAATAATAAGTGTATGTAATAATATATGTATATGTTTATAGAACACATAAATTAGTTAACGATTAAGCATTATTCTTTGGCCCGCTACGATTGTCTAGTTATTACAAATGGCCCGTCTTAAAAAAAGTTTCCCCACCACTGAGTTAAATAGAGCTCTCTATTCATGATTTGTATTTTTTTTAATTTTATTGATGTCTACTAATTTTGAAACTTCTATCTAAATTGAAAAATATACTACGTCTTAATCACATAAAATAATTGTAGAAATCAGGGCCGTGCGAAGAGAAAACTGCGCCCGGGGCGAAAGTAAAATTGGCGCCCTTCTATCCCAAAAAAAAATGTTGCGGAAAGTGTTACTTATATTGCTGCAAAAAAAAACAATTATTCTAATTCTAAAATTGTCTAGAGCTTCGGAGATTCTATCGATTCCTTGACTTGTATGATTTAAAAAAAATAGGCTACGGAAATCTGGAAAATATGAAGTCAGATTGACGATCAGCCGACCTGACCGCGCGTATCTTGGAATAGCCAACCGGGCAATCAGTTCGGACAAAAAATGTCACAGCATCTGGATTATAGGTATGTCTTGTCGACGGAGTGTTAATTAACGATATTTTCACAAAAGAACATTTCTAAGAATATTATATAACATTTTAGTATGTGACAAGGGAGCCATTAGAAATAATTTAGTTTTATTTATTTATTCCCCTTTAGTATGTAATCAAGAAATTTAAGGTAAAATAAGAAGAAATTTTAGATATGCTGACGTGTGATAAATAATAAAAATACATTAATTAACACTTTTATGAATTTTCCGTCATTCCGATGTAATAGCGATTTTGGCGCCCCTAATTTTGGCGCCCGGGGCGGGCGCCCCCTTCGCCCCCCCCCCCCTTCGCACGGCCCTGGTAGAAATGGCAAATTTTGATTCAGTTAATTATAAATTATCATATAGTTACGGTCTTAAGCATTCTCGTGATTGAAACGTATTACTTGAGATAACCAAAAGTTAATAACATTGAACTCTAGTTCAGTGTCATAAATATTAAGAACTACAAGACTTCAAACAACTTCATCTAAGAAAACAAATGTTACATAACAATTCTACAGAACCGTCACCATTTACTTATCATAAAATAATTTGTTATGTTTGACTTGTGGTACTTTAATTCTAAAGATTTGTTTAGTTTTTAAAGTAGATCACGAAAAGTGATTTCAATTTTATGGTTAAAATATCAAATTTCGCAGTTAATAGAAGCCGTTACATTGTACCATTCGCTGTTTTGTATCAAATGTGTAACATTAGAGAGTGACGGCGCGATTCTCTATAATAACAAGCACAAGTGAGTAATTTACACAAAAACTTACGATCGGACAACTAATATATAACCAAAAGCGCTTATTTTCCCATTTTATTTTATTTATTTGTTTATGGCAATAAAGGAATTCCTTGAAGATGATGTAATGAATACCAAGTGAGGAGCAATTTCTTAAAAAAAACATAAAATATAAAAGCATTTTTTGATTATAATAAATTGCTTATTATCAATATTTCTTACATACATAGAATATTGACCATGCGCAGGTGATGTCTTAATTTAGATTTTTTTTAAGCAATACCTGCGTTACTGAAAAACCAAATCACGGAGGAAATTCCTCAGGGCAGGTCGTATTGTCCGTTTAGATTTCTTTTTGGGTTTTGTTGGTCGCATATTCCTTTGCTGGTGTTTCGCGGCGGTCCTTGTAAAGGCTCGCAAACTGAACACCGATCCTCGAACAAGGACCACGACGAATCAAAATTTAATTGAAAATGTACGGTCTAAGTAATCATTTAAGAAGCGATTATGGTGCTGTAATAGAGCGTGAAAAACTCTTTAATTATTTGCGTTTAGCAGGTGAGAAGCCGCCGGTTAATTTCCACCGGTTCTTATTAAGTAAATAGTTAATTGGTGGATTTTATTTTAATTAATTGCCTGCACGCAGATAATTTGTAATTTGCTGGCGGTTTTATTTTTCCCGTTGCCAGGCTACAACACTACACCATCCATTATTGTAGCAAGTAACATGGCTACAAAATATTTTATTGGCATGTTGAAATTGATTGTTATTGTGCGGTTATGGTGCTGCATTACGCGAGGGTTTTACCAAGCGACCTCCTATTTAGATCTATAAATATATTTACTATTTAGACTACCAGTTAGTATCACTATTACTGTCACTGCTGGTGCTGTGGGCAGCAGTACTACATTTAAACGTGTCATTTTCTACCGATAGTATTTTTCTGCTGCTGTAACTAACCATTAATTTGAATAATTTACGCCGCAATATGTTATTATGTATTTATATTTTATGGCTACATAATGTATTATGTTAATTGTATAAAATTCAATTTAGCTCCTGCTATGAAATTTAGATTTTAAGGATTTGCTGTTCACTCTATCCGCATTAACGATATATCTTCGCTCTATCGGGACCTATTTTACTTGCCCGCACAATGGCGACTGCTAATTGTTCTCCATTCAATAACTTGGTGACAATGCGCTGCTTTTCCTCTATCCTGAATCGATTACGTCCTCTTACCACCTGATAAATTATTCGCCGGCCACATATGCTCCTTTTTATTCATATTTAATATGCAACTGGCTTCTATATCAAAACATCATTATATACACAACAGATTTTATAATAAAGGATGTCATAACCATTAAATCTCTGGCGCGCAAAAAACTAATAGCGTAATAACTGTGATGTGAATCATCTACTTTGTATTCCATTTATAACATTTTGTTTCCAATCGTTTAAAGCGAAACATACTTTAAATATAAGTTCCAAAGGGGTGGGAGGCAAAAATAACCAAAAATGCATTTCTCTGGGTTCATTTATACGGGCAAGTTGTTTGCGCAAATTTTCACTATTTTTGAAAAAGATAGTGTTGGTCCTAAAAGTTATTTGTGTTACAAGGTACCAACCAGGAATGTGAATGTTATTTATCTACAACAGAAAGTTTTGCGATAACTTGCAGTTAAACTTGATAAAGAAATTTTGTTAACACAGCATGCACTGATGTAATTTAATACCATTACATATGTGACCAAATGTGTACAGTTTATGTTACTGCCTAGATAATTACTGCGAATAATCTAGAGATGAATGAAAACCAACATGAGTCAAATTGTGAGGTAATCCAGAATGTAGATGCCGCAAGAAATCAACGCTAAGGATATGTGCGGAGAAAGGAATATTTGTGAACTTTACGATAAAAAGGAAAACCCCGCTGATAATAGACAAGAGGCCAAAGAAAAATCAAGCAAACCAAATAAAGTATATATTTAATTGCAATTTCCCTCCGGCTCCACTTGGAAGTACAGTTAGAATTCAAATCCCGACTGGTGACAGAGGACGAGGAGATTTTTCAATGTTATTTCAATGGTAGAAGAACTAGACGGTAAAGGTGTATACAAGCTAGGAAACGAAAATAGAGCTATTTCCGAGCTATTTTTCCAGGAACCGATTTACGATTTGCGACAAAAACATACTCAATTTAGAGTCGTTTCTCAAAAAAAAAAAATCTTTGCGGCAACTAGCTAATGCTCAATCATTTTCGACAGGTCAAGGTTATAAAAGATATCATTGCAAACTAATGTGTGCGAACAGAAAATGCAATCTACAGGAATTCTATGTAATTCAAACTTGTCCTATTCAAACAAGTAGCTCGAATGTACATATTTCATGGTTTAAAATTAATATATGAACGTAAACGTATTATCTAAAATCACTTATTTCATTTTTACCCACGCTTGTTTAGGTAGACCGCGGATTATGCGTGTAAACCTATGTTTGGATTCACATCTGGTAAGGCGCACTCTACCCGTTAAAACTAGGATTAACCGATTTCTTGTATTTTACATAGGCTGAGAGAGAAAGTTCCGATTTACATAAGGCAATCAATGCAACAAGATGGTGCAACGGCTCGCACTTTGATTATTTAGAATATTTAGAACATATTGACCGTACCGTTGGATTGAAACTAATTGGCGACTACAAACCATATATGCCTATGTGGTGGTACTTACAAATTTTGAGTTTTCTTGAATTTGGCTTGATTAGCATTGACGACATTTCGTGAAGAAAGTCCTCCGGTTTTTAATTTAGCCAATTTGATGGTAAATGTTGCCCATTCGAACACGCAAAAATAGAATCACAAATATCCTTTTCCTAAATTCATCTTTCGGCTGATAAAATTCAAACGACAATAAAAAAATGAACATGTAAATAGACATATACGGAAGATTATTTTTGAATACAACAAAGACAAATAGACAATAACATGTGAACATTAGCGATATGCATGGGAGAAACTACTGGACGCAAATTAAAACCTGACGTAATAAAATAAATCAGACTACATCAACAACATTAGAGATCCCACTGACAATTTGAACATGTCAAAACAATTGCCGGAGATTTTCAAAAGACATAAAAATTCTCCCAAAATAGCGAGATTGTAAATTACTGACAATTCATTCGATTTAAGCCCGATAAGTATTTCTGAAACACTACGTTCTGGTAGAAACTCCCCGCCCCATTAAATTAAAAAAAACCAGAGGACGTTTCTCATGAAATGCCGTCAAAGCTAATTAAGCCAATTTTAATGAAAACTCAAAATTTTGTACCATCACATAGCCATTTAGGGTTATGTTTTTGTAATGTCACTTTTAAATAAATACATATATTATATTCCCAATTATTGACAAATATCTATTATTTATTTATTCAATTGTGTTACATGAAAAGTAAATTTAAATGTTTGCGCTCGACGTTTTTTGTAAATGTATGAATGTAATAATAAGCAATGCATGTTTTGTAAGTCATAAGAGCAGTGTACATGCATAATGATGGAAGTATTATTAGTGAAGGGTCGGCGCGGCGTGCGACCATCGATTAGGAGCGAACCCCGTGGTATTTTTTTAAATTGATTTGAATATTATGATTACACCATGGAATTTCAAAAAATGATACACGAAACTTTTTTAGAAAGTTATTATCCTTGGGTTTAAGTGGATGGAATATTTGCAATTTAAATATTGGCCGGATTGGCGGAGCAGTAGCAGTAGCAGTCGCGGTTGCATTTAAGCGCAATTATTTTATTGACGCGTATCGCGCGATTACCATAATTCCACTGGTAGAAAAATGACAATTAATGAAATTAAAGAAATTAAAGAAAGGCCTGAGGAATCGGTGAAATTAAATGATCACCAATTAAAGCATGCATCAGGCGAAAAATGGCGGCGATTAAGTGAAAGATTTTTTCAGTCGTGGCTTGGCGAAATGCTAAGTGGAGGAATAAAAAGCGCCGCTTACGTGTTATTTAATGTGTATATAATCATACGACTCGGAATCGTTTAGAAAGTAAAGTAATATTTAATATAGAATAATGAAAAAAAGTGAGGCCATTACGTAGTATTATAAATAATTTGAAATTAATTTTGTATTTCATGAAAATCGCCGCTTTGAATGTTTCGTACGTCGGGCACGTGCATTAATATTTGGTGATGAGCAGATGAATAGATGAGCAGAAGGATGGATGGGTGTAGTTAATTAGAGGTGGTGGAATAATGACATGTGTCATGAGCGAGTAGCAGTTTTCGAAGGTGTCGGGTCGAAGCAAATCGAGGAACGGAATGACAGCTATCGCGTTGTAGTTCTTGTAGTTGTAGGGACAACAGCGAGGAAAGCGCAATTACATGTGCCATGTGTTACTGTCATTAGTCTGAACTGTATATTTAGGCGTATGATAATAATAAGCTCGCCTTTTATTATGAGCCCGCCCACACTTTTTGGTGACTGCTACATTATATATAACTATCCTTATAAACGGCAAATTAAATATGTGTCATTATATTAAAGTAAGTGTCCTGGCCACGCCTTCAGTGTCATTTGACGTTTTTCCACTGCAACTTCATTTACGTGCTGGTTCCAGCAGTAACGATGCTTAAACTAAAGATACCAATTTCGTGCTTCCTGTGTAATTTCGTCACTAATGTCTCTTTGATTTCCGACTTTTTTCACGTACCTCTAATATAGTTTAAGTAATCAGTTGGTCGGCTGATTTTCCGCAAAACCATGTCGGTACCGTATGCCGCCGACATATGGCACCAATTCGTTAATTTATTGCGTTTGCCTTCGTTGGAGTAATTAGTCATCCTGTATTTTGAATAAAACAACGGATCGGATGCTTTAATCTTCTCGCATTATGCGCAATTAATTCGTGTGAAAATTGCCGTTAATAAATACGTTGAAGTTAAAACACACGTCAAATACAAATAATACCATTTTTTATTCCGCTGCTTTAGAACTCACACACATCTCCTTGATTAATTACAGGGCTCGAATTGAAATGTCTTCCATAAATTAGTTCTTCTTTTATATTAAAAACGAAACGATCGTCCGACTCATGCATTATTCCGACACAAATTTCCCACACAAACCATAAAATTACTTGACCAATGACAAATCATAAATCATTATAACTGAAGATTTATATCGATACATCTATTTATTTATATTTGCAATCACACCTAAACCACACAGATCTATCACCGCTTTTTTACATAAAACAATATTTTTCTTGTTTATGTAAACATGCAATGCTAGTAATATGCATTTTTACGAATAAAATTACCGCCACGGAAAATCGTCAAATGCATACGCTAATGTTAAAATTTCAAATTTTAGCGTTTATACTTTCTCCGTACCGAGGCTTAGAAATCATATCAAGTTACGTATTGGTCGTACCCGAACAGGGTTATAAAAGACAGGCTGTATTACCATATCAGGTTACGTATTAGTCTTAGCCGAGCACATCACATATTACATAAGTAAGACAGTTATATAAATCTATACTAAAAATCGTAATTCACAAGTTTCAAAGTATAAATTCAATAATTTATCAATTTTTAATTCATTTAGTTATGACCGTAACACGTCGAAGCTCGAGTCGTGATTTTTTGTATAAATTTATACTATTGCAATTAATTGTTGCAATATTTACGTATTGGTGGGTCATATTATTAGGAATAGTAATTTGAAATAGGCATTAATTTTACCAAATAAATAGACAGTTTAACTATTTCTCTTGAAAATGTCCTTATTTCAAGATCATTAAAAATAATATACAATATTCTTCTCACGTTATAAGGGGTGTCCCAATAAGAGCGCCGGATTTAGTTTTTGAATTAAACACATTGTTTATATGAAAAGTAATAATATTTTTATTTAATTGCAAAGTACACATGTTCCGATTACGTATGGAATAAAATGTCAGACAAATGCGCACCACGGCTCTCATTGCAAACTCTTGCTCCTTTGATAAAATTTAAGATAATAATAATAATAATAGATTTATTTCCCAACAGAAAAAATCCAATTACAGGGAAAGCATAACATTGACATAAATAAACTAAAATATGATGTTCCGTGAGCAATAAATATACAAGGTGAAACAATATAAATACAGAACCTAATAAAACATAACGACTGAATAAATAATTAATTTAAATTCAATCAAATTAAATTGAGTTAAATTAAATTGAATCAAGTTAAATCAAATTAACCCTTTCATGTGTCCCAAGGTTTTACTGATCAAGTCTTACAGGACCTACTTGTCCGGATTCAATATGTAGTTATATCATAGACACCACCCTTCCAATCAACTTCATTTTTAACTACAAAACTGCTTGATTGAAAAAATTTCTTTGACAGTTTATTCGAGAATTGTAAAGTTTAGAAATAATAAGAAACGTGATTTTGTAGTTGAAATAAAAGTAGAACCGGGGGTAGTGAGTGGGCCGTATCCCACAATCCAACCTGTAGCTCACGTGTCCTCTTTTCCAGAAAGTAATAAGTGAATAAAAAAATAAGGTCTTAACTGCCTTTTTTACTTGTTTAACATACTTATTAGTAAAAATCTAGACCAGTGAGCAACGGATTGGATTGCAGGAAAGGAACCACCCACCACCCTTCGGATCTACATTATTTTAAACTACAAAACTCTGTTTGGTTGAAGAAATTTCTTTAACAATTTATTGGAGAGGTGTAAAGCTTATAAATAACGAGGAACGTGATTTTGTAGTTTAAATAAAAGTGGAACCGGGGATGGTGGGTACAATCCAATATGTGGCCCGTGCGCCCATGCTTCCACTAATTAATAAGTGAATAAAAAAATAAGGTCTTCACAGTCTTTCTTACACGTTTAACTTATGTATTAGTAGAAACCTGGACGCGTGGGCAATGGATTGGATTGTAGGGTAGGATAGGGATATTATATATTTAATACAAATTTTCATTGAAAAATGGAAATATAACTTCAAAAATTAAGTCAAAACTATAAAAAGAAAACAATTTGGCTCGAAAGCGTTAAGGTAACATCGTTCCATAATTGTAGTTCGATTGTGGTAGTAACACTTTGTATTTGTTTGTGGCTTACTGGCATACACACGTGCCTTAAAAAAAACCCATAGAAAGAAGTCGCATGGTGTCTTGCTGGCCAATTCTGAACCACATTTTTTGAAATTACACGACCAGGAAATTTTCCCTGCAGATCAAAAGTTTCACCTGCAATGTGACATACTACGCCGTCCTGCTGAAACCAAATGTCTTCAAGATCTAAATCAATTAATTCCGGCCTAAAGAAATTGGTTATCATCGTTCTGTAACGCTCACCATTCACTGTAACCGTATTTCCAAATAAGTACGGCCCAATCACTCCAGCAACCAAAAAAGGACATCCGTAGTGAATGCGTTGGCTGCTCTTGAATCACTCTTGGGTTCTCGCTACACAGCTTTGCTTATTTACGTAGATATTGAGTTGAAAATGTGCCTAACCATTAAAGATGATTTTTGCTGCAAATTTGTCATTCATGAGCTGATGTTCCAGAAACCAATTAAAAAATTCTCTTCGCTTAAAATGGTTTGCTGGTTTGAGTTCTTGGATCAATTGGATCTTGTAGGCGTGCACGGGAATTCGTTGTAAGGTGCTCTTTGAAATGTTTAATTCCTGTGACCGTTGACGAATTGATGTCCCTGGTTTCAGCAACACTTTCTCTCAGTGTGGCTGTGTTTTCGAGGACGCGAGTGACTTATCGACAAAACCGACTCAAATTTTGTAATTAATGAATGCGTTGGCTTCTCTTGAATCACTCTTGGGTTCTCGCTACACAACTTTGCTTATTTACGTAGATATTGAGTTGAAAATGTGCCTAACCATTGAAGATGATTTTTGCTGCAAATTTGTCATTCATGAGCTGATGTTCCAGAAACCAATTAAAAAATTCTCTTCGCTTAAAATGGTTTGCTGGCTTGAGTTCTTGGATCAATTCGATCTTGTAGGCGTGCACGGGAATTCGTTGTAAGGTGCTCTTTGAAATGTTTAATTCTAGTGACCGATGACGAATTGATGTCCCTGGTTTCAGCAACACTTTCTCTCAGTGTGGCTTCGTTTTTAAGGACGCGAGTGACTTATCGACAAAACCGACTCAAATTTTGTACTCGACTCACTGTTTTAGCAAATCTTTCTCCATTTTTATAATGAGTTTTAACAATAATAACGAGTTGTTCTTTCCAAATTTACTAATCGCAAGGATGACAAGTGAAACATATGAAATTTTTTAGAGGTGGCCACTATATAAAAAAAATGGTGCGAAATTTAAATCTGGTACTCTTATTAGAACATCCAATATTTTTATAATATTTACTAAAAACATATTTTTCAGTTTAATTATGAATTTTAGAGTAGTAACGGTTGCAACTATGGGTGTTTGATTATGGAAATGGATAAATGTTTATTGATTAATTTTAATAATCGATTCATCGCAAATCAGTCAATAAACTAATCGAATTATCAAATAATAAATTCTTTAAACAAATACTCGATAACTTGTAATTTAATTCCTTTTAATTCTTATACCCACTTATTTATTCCTTGTTTATAATAGTATTGAATAATGTGCATATTTGATGATTACATAATCTAGAATTAGTGAAATCCATTTATTTGGTTAGATATTTAGTGTTGTGAGATATTTGTACCAATTATTTGGAAGTGTAATCACAACCTAGATTACATTACGTAATCTAATTATTGAATAAAATAATTGATTAATCGAATGATCGACTAATCAAATAATCGATTAATCGATCGCTTTGCACATTCTTAGTTGCACCCATTCTTCTCCTTTTTTACATAAGAATCCGTATTTACATTAAGGCTGATGCATTCCGTGACCAGACATATCCGCACAGGAAGACTGCTCACGCGAAAACTGCGCACAAAAATGTGCGCACAGCGAAAACTCCGCACACGAAAACTCCTCACACGGAAAACTCCGCACACAGAAAATAACGCACAGTGATAATTGCCCACACGAAAATTGCTCACACTGAAAAATGCTCACACGGAAAATTACTCACTTTTATCAATCCTCACAGGGTGCGCACAACAAATATTTTTGCTATAATTATTACATTTCACATTAATTTAAAAGCAATAATGTACTGTGTTTTTACTGTAATTTTTGAAAATGTGTTTATTTTTTGATGTAATAAATTTCTGAAAATTATTGTTTAAAAAAATACTGATGATACAAAACATCTACCTTTAGAATTAACTACGATTTTTGAAAATGTATAAATTTTATTATGAATTTTTAATATTTTTTTTAACTTGTCGAATATTTGAACAAAGAAAAATAGAAAAAAATAATAATACTGATATGATTGAATTCCTTAAAAAAAACCTCTAATGCAAACACATTTAACTTTAAAATTAAATTTAATTTTTGAAAACGAGTCAATTTTTGTTAAACACTTAAACAAAACAAAAATCGTAAACAAAATTGAGTTCCTCAAATATTTTGGTACATCCACAGAACGACTGCCTTTAAAACTAACTATAATTTTTGAAAATATGTTAGTTTTTGGATGTAATAAATTTTTGAAAATTAATGTTTAACAAAATACTGATATGACATGAAACATCTGCCTTTAGAATTAACTACGATTTTTGAAAATGTATCAATTTTTGCGTGTTGTGAATTTTTGATATATTATTTTTAAGAAAAATAGTAAAAAAAAATACTGATATGATTGAATTCCTTAAAAAAACTCTAATGAAATTATAATACACTTAACTTTAAAATTAACATTGATTTTTAATAATAATATAAAGGATGAGTTTTTTTCGATGTTCTCTATGGGGATCTCGGAAACTATAAGAGATAGAAAAACGGTTAAATGGCCAAAGAAGTGTGGTTTTACGAGTCCAATAAAATAACACTTTCAAAGTTTTAAGAAAGTGAAGGGTAACTAGATATTTTGAAAAATATAAAAAGTGTCAATTTTTTTCAAATAAATATATCTCGATTATTAAGACAGAAAAAAAAACTGTAAAGGACAAAGTTGTAGATAATTTTAAGCAGCTTAATAAAATAAATTCAGAAATATTTTAACGCCATTATTTTCCGAAAAAACTTACATTTTTTAATGGAAACCATAGTTGACTATGACCTCATTCGAAAGACTATTTTTTTCTCTTTAATCCGATATCACAAATGACTTAGTTGTTTCTAAAAATATGTGAGTTACAGTCATTTTTAAGTTTTATTATTGCACTGCGTGCCGTGTGCGTTCGAATCCCAGCCCGCGCGAAAGATTTTTCGGAGATCGAGAAGTATTCGCTCCGGTCCATGGTTGTTGTATACGTCTGACATTATTCATTTGCTCATTTATTCATCAAAAAATTGTACATAAATAGTAGCCGCCTTGAGCTGGCCATATGGGCTACGATCCCGAGGCCAAAAAAAAAATAGTTTTATTATAACTAAAAAAAAATAGTTAGCCATGAAAAAGATGAAAGTAAAACAATTGCAGTTGTTTATAACCACAATAAAGGATTGTAGTTATTATTTTTATAGAGATAAATAAAGTTAACAAAAAAACACCGTATAATAATTCTTTAATTATAAAAATAATAATAGGATCGTTTGATCAAAACTGCAGTCACTAATAAATAAACAGTATGATATTAACTAACAATAAGTAAAAGTACGTTTTATTTAAATAATAATAGAGACACATTTTAATATTACAAAAGATGCTCAAAAAATCCACCATTAATATTATGGCATAAATTACATCTTTTTAAAATTTAATTTGTCTCCTATTATTATTTAAATAAAACGCACTTTTACTTAGTTAATATCACACTGTTTATTTGTTAATGACTGCAGTTTCGATCAAACGATCCTATTATTATTTTGATAATTAAAGAATTATAATACTTTATGTTGTTTTTTGTCAACTTTGTTTATCTCTATAAAAATAATAACCATAATATTTTATTGTTGTTATAAGCAACTGCAATTGTTTTACTTTCATCTTTTTCATCGCTAACTATTTTTCGATTTATAATGAATCTTAAAAATGACTTATAAAACTCACTTGTATTTAGAAATAACTATGTCATATGTGATATCGGATTAAAGAGAAAAAAATAGTCTTTCGATTGAGGTCATAGCCAACTATGGTTTATATTAAAAAAAAGTGTAAGAAAATAATGGCGGTAAAAATTTTCTGAATTTATTTTATTAAGCTGCGTAAAATGACCTACAACTTTATTCTTTGCAGTGTTGTTCTATCTGTCATAATAACCGAGATATATTTATTTGAAAAAATTGACACTTTTTACATTTTTCAAAATATCTAGTTACCCTTCACTTTTTTTAAAACCCTGTATTTTACGAGATTCACCCCGTACATTTAAGAATTAATTAGAATAAAAAATATAAAACAAAATATAAAATCAAATATTAATATAAAATATAAAAATACAAAAGTTAAAATTACAATTTAAAATTTAAAATTGCGACAACTTTGAGATGACAAACAAAAACAAGTAAAAACAATAAAATGTAATACGCTAGACATAAATAATTAAAATAATGAAAACCCCCACACGAAAGTTGAAATTATCTAAATAGATAAATTAGATTTAAAGTCTGAAATATTATTGGAAAATAGTTTAAAATTGGCGTTACTTATCAGGCCATTCGCTACTCTTAAAGTCCGTGATAAGGGTGCATCGAAAACCAATCAGTTTAAGTACAAAGGAGCAATCAATGTGACTGTTAATGTGACTATTGAAATCGAGTCAATTTTTGCCTGAGTTATGAATTTTTGAAAATTAATATTTTAAGTTAAGTAATAAAATTTGAAAAATCCTACAAGTGTAACGAATTTTAAATTCATTTAAACTTTAAAATTTGTACTCTATGATAAAAAATCAGAAAAAAATATATTGAATTGCAGTAGAATTTGTAAAATTCTACAAGTGTAATGAGTTCTAAATTTCAATCAAAATTAAATGCCTGCATTGGTTTAATCATTGAATTGATGAGCCGAATGTGCTTTAAAAGATTAAGATCTATGAACAGAACAATACAATTCTGATTTTCCGTTAAAACAATTGCCAAATTATAGCTGAAAACAAATGACAACATTGTCTGGGGAAACGAAATATGCATTCTATGAAGTTCAACTTCTATGTAAAAAAATAAACATTTTTGATTTCTCATCTTAGGTTAAAACAAAACAGCAATTTTCCAAACTGAAAATGGGAAAACAAAAATTGCTTAGAAGGAGAGAAAAAAATAATCAAAGGAGAAATTCGTTTTAAGAGTTTAAAACTAATTGAAAAAATCATAGATTTCGGATTTCGAATAAAAATGAGTGCCAAATCCGAGATTGAAAAGAAACAGCAACACACCAAAATCGAAAATTATACGATTTAAAAAATTAATCATTGAATGAATATTTTTTTTAATTGGTTATTTAAGCTTCAGAAAATAAACCCATTAGATGGTGAGAAAGCTAACTGGAAGTGGTATTTGGTGAGAAGGTAAATGTAATTATAAGATTCTGTACGATTTGTCAATGAGATATTGACCTGATGATCTCTCTACTAATGCCGTATTTTTTGTATACATTATTGTAGCATAACATAAATGAACTATTGACCTGATGGTCCCTACTACACCGTTATTTATGTATTCAGATATTATTAAATCGCATTGAAAAATTCACAACAAATTATTCACTCAATAAAGTGTAATTAATGTCATTTAATCGCTTACCAACAGTAGGAATTATCTTCATAACTGATAATCCATTTCCATTAATGTAATTTTCAATATTCTGCACACACTAAAACACGCAAACACACACTCACTCGGTGGAAGGTAAACTGCCAAATCGAACGGTTTTCAATGACTAAAAAGAGATTCAATCTGGAATGTGTTCATGCATCGTGGATAAGGATTGATAACAGACGACGAAAGAATGTGTTTTTTGCAAACATCTACGCCGGATACTAATTGCCTCCGGGGCAAAGGTCAAATGATTCGGCGGTTCGCACCTGGCAAAATTTTCCAGTTCCACCGGTGAGTTTGTTCGGTGTTTTAGATTTTAACAGAGCAACGGAGTGTTATTCTTGAATTTTAATTTTTGAGTTCACTGGAATTTCAAATACTTTCATTTAATCAGGGGCGAAGTTGTGAATATTTCCAGCAAGATCGCCGGCTCGAAAAAAATAGAAAAATAATAGCCATCGACGTTAAACTTTCTAGAATAACTAGAAATGCACTCTAGATTATGATTTCGTAAAAATCTATTTACACCCCTTCACTGGATTTTAAAATACTTTTATTTAATCAGGCGGAGAAGTTGTGAAAATTTCTAATAAGTTCGCCGACTCGAAAAAAATAGAAAAACCATTGCCAACGACGTTAAATTTAATTCTAATCTAGATCTTCAATGATCAAACCTTAATAAAACTAAAAAGAAAATAAATTTAACATACCTGTGATGGCATTATCATTAAATTGTTTATTCAAATTAATATATTAGACATTTATACTTTTAATTAAAAACACAGTACATTGTTACTTCTGAATTAATGTGAAATATAATAATTATAGCAAAAATATTTGTTGTGCGCACCCTGCGAGGATTGATAAAAGTGAGTAATTTTCCGTATGAGCATTTTTCAGTGTGAGCAATTTTCGTGTGCGCAATTATCACTGTGCGTTATTTTCTGTGTGCGGAGTTTTCCGTGTGAGCATTATTCCGTGTGAGAAGTTTTCGTGTGCGGAGTTTTCGCTGTGCGCAGTTTTCTGTGCGCAGTTTTCGCGTGAGCAGTCTTCCTGTGCGGATATATCACCGAACCATATTAATGAAGTGCAAATGACAGCTGTTGTAAAAAGAAACTTAAAAAAAACCAAATGAAACCCGAAGCGTACTGTCGACACAGTTTCGTTTCGAAATATCAATAATTATAACCATCGTTATGAATAATTACTCTTTGCATATTCGCGTCTCACAACTGCTATTGTATGGAATAACGGAGTACTAGTTTTACTAATTATAAATACGGAATGGATGGGTAAGCAACTGAAACTGAATGGATTATTTGGACGTTTGGCAAATCAAAAGAAAAAATATTAAAATAAGATCTAGGACAGATATAGCTTTGGCTTTTGTAATCAAATATTATATTTTTTTTAAATCACTTCCTCCTTTTTAATAAGGGAAGACGAAATTATACTCTCCAGTATTGTAAAATTTTATTTCTCCAAACTAGTTTCGAAGACCTTTATGTCTTCATCATCAGTGGAAAAAACGTCTTAGTAAGATGAAGTAAAAAGAAACAAGTGTGAATTCATGTGTGTTGTAATTTTGATTGTTTAAAATTCCTAATAAAGTGTTTGGTAGTAAATGCAGTTGTATTATTGTCATTTGTTTGGAAATATAATGTGGTATTGATATTGTCTTCTTGGGATTAGGTACTTAAATGAAGTTATGGAAAGTGATGTATTTATTAGAAATATCTATTCTGGTGATCGATTGTAAAAATTGTGGCGGTGAAAACGAGGCACGGGAAATGTATTAAAATGGTGTAGAATGGGAGTAGTAACTACATCTTACTAAGACGTTTTTTCCACTGATGATGAAGACATAAAGGTCTTCGAAACTAGTTTGGAGAAATAAAATTTTACAATACTGGAGAGTATAATTTCGTCTTCCCTTATTAAAATACACCCAGTAAAGATGGATTCAAACTTCAATATATCCTCCTTTTTACCCATATTGGGTGTTAGAATTTAATCCATTCCTTTCTCTCGCTATTTCCTTTTTGCTTTAATGTCTTATTGTTGTAAATACACTAGTACCAAACAAGAATTAGTGTTACAACAACAGATCAGTTTTACTTCAGTCGATACGGATTACTCGCGTTGTTAAAATTCACTCTGGCACTAAAAATTATGGAGTAACCATGTACAACCATATGTCAGTATTAAATATTTATACTCTGTCAAATGCATGAATATTATATCTTGTAGGTATCAAACCCGAGTCGTCTGCTCATCACATATAACCAACCGACGTTAACTCGTTTTAATATTAATAAAAGTGTGGATTACATCGGTTTACCGCAAATAATTAACCAATCTGGTTTTTTTAAGTATTCGAAGATTAAGTGATGCCTTTCACGGCACAGCAGCCCATTAAAAATATAATCCAGCTCCTGCAGGACTAACACTATAATCTAACCCTGAAATTATGTTCAATTTTAAATTTTCTCGGCGCGCACAAATAAATTAAACTGGCCAATTAACTAATGGCTTATTAATTATTTTATCTAGCCAATTTACCGGGATCTAAGTGAAGCCTTTCACGGCCTATACTATATTTAGGGTAATTTAGAAGTGTGATGAGTTATATTCAGGATAATAAAAGGTGGATGGAATAAATTACCTCCAATCGACTGGGGTTTTATTTATTGCTTCCTGATGATGTTACACTACAACGAAACCTACTACTTAAACTTTTTAATTACTTTAAATTGAATTCGGTTTCGGTTTAAGTATTTTTATAAAAAAAAAATTGAGTCAGTTACATCTTAATCAATATATTTGAGCGATGAATAAATTAATGACGGTTTTCCTCGACGTTCGTGTTGAAGATGAATTGATAAATTTGTAATTCTATTGCTTCATTTTTAATGCATAATTTAATAAAATTATTCATGATTCTCGGCGGTAATGATAAATTATAAATAAATTACAATCGAGCCTTTATCATTAGCCGGGCTCTGCTTCGAGACTGATGATTTTATTACATACTCTTTGCAAATACATAATGCGGATGGGTTGCGTCTATTTATGGCTGCGTTAATTATGGAAAGATGGAGGAACTGGAGGTCGTCCTCACAGATCGACGATTTATTTCATCCTTTCCACAACGATGAATGAATTTAAGACTATGTTTAAAAAGTGGCATTATTCATAACCTGAAATAATTATTGATAATTTTCTTGTAATAATCAGGTGTCTTCAAATCTTCAATTATAATGAATACAAAAGACGTTACTTCTGTTTTTCTTTGTTACAGTAAAATAATTTATGAGGCCATCATGTAAGTTTCTCTTATTTGACACCGGTGTTTGTCATTGTTTTGTTTTTTGGTTAATAGCAAGCAGCGATGTTGATACTTGTTATTACAAGTATCAACTAGTTAATTACTTTGCATATTGTCCATATGCTTCCAATTATTAACTATAATAGTATTTAGTTAACCCATTTGTGCATAATGTGTCTTATAACATTCATTCTTTGTTTTTTTTTTAGATTTTCTTTGCATCAACTACTGGACTATCTAGAACAAGATGATGACAAAGATCAACCATCTGATATTTAATTACCTCCAGATGATAATTATGCCGATACTGAAGAAGATTCTGATCACTCCAATGAATAATCACTTTTGTAGAGGTATGTTCAATAA
The DNA here is from genome assembly GCA_910593695.2 of Ocypus olens. Lineage (NCBI taxonomy): Eukaryota > Metazoa > Arthropoda > Insecta > Coleoptera > Staphylinidae > Ocypus > Ocypus olens. The sequence goes on from OU343057.1 coordinate 19,462,308, forward strand.
AATCTATGAAATGCGGTATAAAGGCTATGATTTTGGGGAAACTGATAATATTTCGCTTCAAATAATCAAAAATCAGTTTGCCTTCCACTTCTCAAGATAATTTTGAAGTTCCTCGTCGAAGACAGAAGACACACAAGTCAGATTGGACTCAAAATATATACAAATATACCATCCAAAAGATACACCTCTAAATTTATTTGGGGACGACGAAGTAATAAAAAAAATTTGCGAACCAGTCAATGTTTATACACAACGCAAACGTCATATTTTTAATATTTCAAAAGAAGAAGTTTATATCATGTTTGGGGTTATATTATTATCTATCTGATGCCAAGTATCCAAATAAAAGGTCAAGTGAAGAGGATGTACCGAAAGTAGATTTGAAATAATATTGCACAATTTAGAAATTGACGAGATAAATTGTATAAGTTGCAAACAGTAATAAGTCATTTGAATTTAAAATTTAAAGAACATGAAGATTTAGAGGAAAACATATCTATTGATGAGTGCATGATTCCCTATTATGGAAAGCATCATGCGAAACAATTAGATTCGGTTCTAAAAATTTCGCAATCTGCACAGACACCGGATATTGTATTGCCTTTGAAATATATACCAGCAGGTCAACCAATGAAAAACAATTTGGATTAGGGGGTGATATTGTTGTGAGATTACTCAAGTACCGAAATAGGACCTGATTTAGGTTACATTTTTTTCTTGGTTATTATTTTGCTATTTTATTTATTATCGGGAAGAAACAAAAAACGGTTAAAGTAAACACCCACTTGCGTTGTACGAAATTTTACCGATACCTTTTTTTTCTTGGGATTATCAAATAAGACTTTTGTTCAAATTTTCATGTTAATTTCTGGATTCGAGATACAGAGCGCACTTTGAATTGTACCTGACCTCACGTAGATGTCACAAGGTCAAACCAAGGTCACTATGTAACTATGTATATACCCCTCCAAACAGTTCAACTTTTATCCGACACATTTTTTTTGTATCATTGATGGTTTCAGGGAAAATCGATATAATCCATCCTGAATTTTTGATCTTTCATAGAACCTCAAAAGTTTTCCCCAGACTTTTCCACTAAACCCTAAATAGGTTTCTCCCGTTGCGGCGTTAGGTAGAAAACGGGATTTTTTTAACATTCTCCTTTATCATGTAGATTGTCAATAGTTGACTCTGGGTACCTCCGGCATTAACCTCACTTTTTCTCAATTTTTGTCTTTGTACTAACTTTTACTCTATCCTTGAACATTTAATTATTTAAAATCTTAAGTTTTCTTTCTCATAAAAAATCGTATAAAATATCTTCCACTCAAAATCTTCATCCATTCAACTGGATTGATTGAAAATACTTCAAATTCATCATAGTATTTTTTTGATTCCTTATGTCTTTATTTTACCGTTAATGGTTTATATGACATTTGTTGCTTCACATTTATCGATTCACTAATTTGTGGAATAAAAAGGAGTTTTGTCATATCTTTAAAAATTAGTGAGTTTACGAAAAAAAAATTGGCAATTTCCAAAATTATTATTAATGTTAATCTTGTAGTTAATAATTATGGACAATAAGTTAAAAAATTTTGCAGTGATTTAATTTTTTGTTTAATGGTTATTTATTTTTTGCTATATTTAGAAGAATATTAGAAAAACGAAAAACGCTATTAGTAAAAGAGTACCCACTTTCAATGTAGGAAATTCAATCAAAAGATTTTCAGGTTTTCGTATTGTTAAGAAAACCCTGAAATTAAAGTTTCATTTAGAAAATTTCATTGGTCTCTGAGTTACACTGGCCACAGACATTTTTAAAAATGTTCTGAATTGTACTTTCGTTGAAATTTCGAAAATGTTCACAATACTTTTCCGAAGAATGTAATAATACATGTCTATCAGATTATATTAATAAAATGAGTTAAAAACATGAATTTCTTAAGCGATATGAGAGAAGATATAACATCTCATAAATTTAACAACTTACTTTCTCCGTACGAAGTCTGAGACAGTATTGTGATCGTGGTTTTTTCGAATTCGAAGTTGCAATGGAAATATCCATTTTGAGGTCCCACGATACGGCCCCGACCATTTTTGAAAAATGTCTCTGTGTCTATCTATGGGCGCTGTATCTCAAGAACTACTAAATATTTTTTAATTTAACTTTGAACATAAGCTTTACTCAATAATCTGAAGAACTTTTGGTAAAATTTCGTGTATGGAGAGAGTTCTTTTTTATATGAAAACTATTAGAAAAATATTTAAGGCAGCAAATAATTGGACATCGTTTGTTAATAATAATAAATGTTTTTAGTAAACATTTTGAATTTTAAGAAAAAAATTAAAATATCACCATATTTTGTCTATAATTACGATATGAAAATAGTTAAATCAAATTTATATTAATAATAATTGCAGACAACGCAACGATGAACAATTTAAAAAAATATTCTTACGAAATCCAACTAGTTTTTTGAAGAAAATCAATAAATATGAAATAGTAAAAACCCTATATTATTAAATCGGAGAAAGTAGCATGACATCAATATTTTTTTATACTGGTGTATTGTCATTTTTGAAATATAACAACTTATTGAAATATTGAGTTAAAGGAATTATTTTAATGAGGGATTGAAGATTTATTTTTGCAGTTTTCGTAAAATTTATCGGTTTTCGTTTTTTTTAATGTTTTTACACTGTCAACAAACTTCATGGCACACCTGTAAACAAATATAGAAATGCATTAACAAATTTAAAAATATTGATGTGGCTGAGTAACAAATCTGATAAATTGCATTTGTAATAAATTTTGTAAATTGTAAAGAGACTTCATAGACACCTTTTACATTTATCAACAAAAGATGTGAAATTCTTCATGATTTTCAACATTTATATAAATATATTTATGAAAAATTACTATAAATTGTTTTCAAAATGTTACCAAAAGCTTTTCATTTCTTCAGATTATCAAATGAAGCATAAGCTTAAAATTTCAGAAATCTGTATTCGTTTTTGAGATACAGGTCCCACAGACAGAGAGATATTTTTGGTCGGAGTCGTCAGGGGACCACAAAATTGAAGTAGTTGTAACAAGAGTTCATTGTGTTTGTCTAGGATTTAATTTTGCAGAATTCCGAACAATTTGAACATTCGAACAGAATATTTCATCGTACTTTGTACGGTGAAAGTATAAATAGAATAAATAATTAATAATAATTTTTATAAAAGAATTATTTTTTGATTGATTCACTTTGTGATTTGTCTGTTTGTAATTATGTACTTAAAGTCTTTACACACCAGTTGTAAAGCTATTTAGGGACACAAAGACCAGTATTATTTTGTGAAAGCACACAGTCCACAATGGAAAAAGGTCGTTACATTTATACAATTACCTGGCATCGAATGTTTTTCTCCTAAATTAAACGTAGACTGGTAGTGTGTGTTTAGTTCAGGAAGCTAGGCGTTTTTTGTGACGTGTGATTAAAGGCGGGTATAAACATGTGAACGTTGAATTGGGTGGAAAGCTGGCCTTTTGATAATTATTTAATGGGAGATGCAGAGGTGTCGAGGAGGGCTCGATGGGTGGCCAATATAATACTTTCGGATGGGTCTCCGAGAAGCGAAGTGAAATAATTAAAAGGAATAAATGTGTTTGCGTGCGCCTCACACGTTTTCCAATTATATTAAAAACCGTCCCTTGGGCCGAATATTAAAAGTCGCCCGAATTTTGAGGCAGTCGTGCCTGGGGCCTGTTTACGTAGCTTAGTTCTTAAAAGCTAATCCTCGTGTGTGTTTTGTGGTCTTTCACAAATACAATTATAAAAGCGTTAAAAAAATAATAATAATAAGGTGGAATGTCAGAATTGAAAAGGAAGAAAAATAAGGTGCGCTTTTGTTATTTGTTGGAATACAACACCACACAACACAACACTTTAACTGTAGGGACCTTTTGTAACGCTATTATTCCTAGATATGTTTTAGTCATTCACACTATTGTTATTTGGCGTTCGGATCGACACAATAGTATAAAGTGCTCTTCCAGGATCAACAGGGTTGGACTTTTTGGATTTTGTTTTCTAGCGGCGATGAGTTGAGCGGCCATCGCGGTTAAATGATGGCAATGATTTCTGGCCAGGACGTAATTTGAATCCGAAACTATTCAAGAATAAGAATGAGAATAAGATATTGGAGTTTACGATCATAAATCGAGCGGACATTACATTAATGGGCTATTAAATAATTGAATTCTGGCCTGCATGGGGCGGCATGTCAAACACCTTCATCCTAGAGGGGGTCGTATTGTACAAGTTAGTAAAGTACATCCCCCCTGCTATGAACATAATATGCTCTAACCGACACCTAACTAGCGGCATTCTACAAAGGTACAAAATATTAGTAATACACCTGTTTTTTGATTTATACAACCCATGTTGACTTTTGTAACTATTTATCGATGAATGGACCAAAAGTACCTGTGCCCCGAGGTGTTCACGCCGACCAACCCGAACTCACACGTATTTTATTTGCCGTAATCCGAAGTGTGATATATTTCATTCGACGTGGACGATTTCAGATAATTTATAAACCGACAGACATCGTAATTACTTCATGTTGAATTATTTCATTACACGTATTTTATTGTCCGCTCCCCATTCATGAAGGCTGCGTTAGATACAGGTAATGAAGTTAGCGGCCTGTTTTATTTCCTCGCTCGATTCGCTCATTCGATCTACATCAAAATTGCATCCAACATCTTTGTCATCATCCGCGATAATTAACGCAACGAGAATTATTCTTCGACACCGACGCGCATTTTCGATTGTCCGCCAACAACCGCAACATCAAATCGCTTCATCCTCCTCCAAACCCATCAATTACCATCACATCCTTTCCAAAAAAAAAAACGCTGACTCCGACCCACTGCCACATGTGCATTTCTGCAACGTCATCTCCATTTAGAAAAAATCAATTTTACCCATTCATGAATTAATCTAATCTCTTTTCAATTTGCATTTTTATTTTCAATCCAATGTTGCATCACCATATTTTGTTTAATTCCTCAAGCATTTAACTCCCATTTTAGAACAAAAGCTATTATTTAAAATAAGAGTTTTCATTTGCCGTCTTGAATTAGAAATCAATATCTACCGGGTGTTGACTTGGCGGACGCAACATAGGAAATCGCATGTTAATTTTGAAGTGTTCAAATATTGGCTCCCCTATTTATATTAGAGACAAAATGTATTTAACTTTTTGCAGAGGGAAAAATTCTGAATTCATTCATGTTTACACTTAACACTTGCGTTTCTCCAAGTTGAAATAATTAAGAAAAAGTAGAAATGGATTTTGCTCGAAAAATAATGTTTTCCGACGAGGCGCATGTTCATGTTAACAAGCAAAACTGCCGCATCTGGGGATCGGAAAATACGCACGTGATCGTCGAGAAACCAATGCATCCTCAGAGAGTGACACTTTGATGCGGATTTTGGAGCGGTGGCATCTTTAGCCCATTTTTCTTTGAAAATGCTGCTGGAAACGCCATTTTGGTCAACGGTAAGCGCTGCAGAGGCATAATAAACGATTTTTGTGGCCAGAAATTGAAGACATATACTTGGACGATCTTTGGTTTCAGCAGGATGGTACGCCATGCCACACAGTCCATGCCATCGACCTTTTGCGCGCCAAGTTCGTTAATCATCCGTCTCGGCGATGTCAATTGGCCACCTCGGAGCTGCGATTTGGCGCCGTTAGACTTTTTGTGGGATGCCGTGAAGGACCAATGTTATGCGAACAATCCTTTAACGATTCAGGCACTTAAGGTGAATATCGAGCAAGCCATTCGTGAGGTAGAGCCAGAAACCGTCACCAAGGTCTTGGAAAATTGGGTTGACACGATGCGCAGCACACAGCAACCACATGAATGAAATCGTGTTTCATAAATAATAGGAATGTTTGCTCCTTCTAATAAACCAATCATATACCGAAAAAAAATGTTTTTTGTTCATTTTTTAAATTTAAAAAAAAACACTATATGGACCACCCCGGCAATAGCCGGGAATGCAGCAATTATAGTCTCCTTTTTTGCGTATTGGTGCAAAGATTACTATTTTCCAGTCTTCCGGGATTTCACCCTCGCCCCAGCACTGATTATATATTTTTGTTGGCATTTCGTTGGCCCTTTTCTCAAAGTTTTTTAGCATTTCCATTGATATGTTGTCCTGTCTTGCCGATTTTCCATGTTTCAGTGCTTTACTTGCGTCTATTACTTCTTCTTCTATTAGTGTTCTCCTGGATTACAAATACTTTTTTCTTTGCCTGTATTTCTACCGGAATAAGCAGTTCCTGAAAATTATCTCTCCATCTGCTCATTATATCGTTCGAGTATTAGAATTTTGCCGTTTTTGTCTCTTATTTGCTTAAGCGAGCGTCTTTTCTAAGGTTTTTCAGCCCTTTATAAAACAATTTTTGATTTGCTCCTCCCAAATTTCTTCCAGGATTCCTTTATCGCTTGTTTTATCATTTCCTTAATTGCTCCTCTGATCTTTATATTCTCTGTTAGTTTTTAGGTACTTTACATTTCGTTTGCTTTAATTTTACCTCTACTTTTATTTGGTAACCGCAGCATCTGGTCTACTTTCTACTCTTACATATTTGTGTTGTAACACATATCTTCTTCGCTATGCAAGTAAGGTGTTCTGAAATTCCTGTCATAATTATTCGGCTGTCCTCCCTTCCCCGCCATTTTTCTTTCTTCCTCAATCCTTTTCCTTGTAAACCTTAATTTCGTTTTTTAGCAGCCCTCCCTGTCATAATTATTCGGCTTTCCTCCCTTCCCCGCTATTTTTCTTTCTTCCTCAATCATTTTCCTTGCAAACCTTAATTTCGTTTATTAGTAGCCCTTCGGCAGGACTTTGTCTATGTTCCCGTCTTTGAAATTCTATGCGTAATTTAACAGGTAGTGGTGACTGTTAATTGTGAATCCCCTTTTTACGTCTACTGATTCTTTCCTATATGATCTATTTATTTAAATGTAATCTATTCCTACTTTTGATTTCTCTGAAAATCTTTGTGATTGTGTTGTATCATATATCATTTTGTATGGAAAAATGTATCCTATTACCGTTGTTCTTTCTGTGCCCTTCGCCAAGGTATCCAACTATTGTGTCCGCCTCTTAGGTCTCCCATTCTGCTATTCAGGTTTTCTATTATAATCAGCCTAGTTCCTATATTCTTTGTGATATCTGTTAATTCTTTCCAAAACTTGTCCTTATGACTAGCTTCTTGTCTTCATTTGATTACTATCGTTGTATCTTCCTCTTTTCCCAACTGTATTGTGATGTATTATTTCTCTATTAAACATACTAGCGCTGTCTTTGTCCTCATTTCCCGTTTTAAACAGTAAAAATTTCAGTGAGCTGCAAAAATGTTCTTCTAAATTAGTTGTGGTATCCGAAATCTGATTCTACATATTTTGTAAGAGTGGTCAAAATATAATATTTTAACCGTTATATACAATTAATGCTATAGCATCCTCGACGATACAGACCAAATTTTTCAACTAGGATGACGTGAATGCTATAGCATTGCGAACGTGTTAATAGAAGTCCTTCTGTTTCGATTACTCCTCTCCCTTTCTTCTTAGCCTTGCCTATCGCTAGTACGTCTAGTTTTGCATTTTCGAATTGTGGTATTAGTTCCTGTTCTTTCCCCGACATTACATGTAGCCATTTTCGAAACATCCCTCATTTTCAGATTTATTTCCCCTTTCTGTCCCTTTTCTTACTAATTAATATTTAATCTAATTATTTTAAATTCCATTGGTGGATTGGTTGATGTATTTTCAAGTGATATCGAATTCAGATTTAAATTTCCTCCATGGATTGTCGTCAAATTTACATAGACTTCAGATGCGTAGACTAAAAATAAGTTACCCTCTCAGATGAAATCAATATCTGAAAAAGATCTTTCCTAGTTTTTAAGAAATAAGTTCTTATTTGCACAAAATATCCTTCAGAATTTCACTTATTTAATTTACTACTTCATTTTGTGTAAGATATATTTCTTCCTGAATGTTTTTTTTAGAAAAATGCTGTCAAGACCATTTAAATCTCAGCATATAGCATACAGATTGGCATTTGTTAAAGGCTTAAATTCGCTTCGGCATTTGGTTTTTTTTTAAATTCAGTGGCAGATGTCCTTGTAGCACACGCTAGCAAAACAAACAAATTATGGGTAAAATAAAATAAACAAATAGGCGATTCTACATGAGATTGAAGGGACGCGAAAAGTAAGTTATTTCGAGTTCGCGCTGCGCGGTGGTGGAAGGCAGATTTAAAATTGAAAATTTGAAAAAATTGACATTTCAAAAGGCTAGTTTCTGATTTTTTATGCAAACAATTCTCCCCCAAAGATCAAATATTTCTGAAAGCAATTAGCGTTTCCTAAAAAAATCATATCTTTTTGACCGCGCGTTCCATCATCACCATTTTTTGATACAATGATGAAATTATATCCTTTTATTAAATGACGTAGTTTTATTGATCTAAATAATTAGTAACGTAATGAGAACTAATTAAAAACAGATAATTTTCATTACTACATTTTAACTATAGTTACGCCGTAAATTTAACCAAAAGTAGGTCTGGTACTACCTAAAAAAAATTACGTTTCTGTATAAGCTATTTACACTTCATTCCTAAATTTTGGAATAAGTTAATGCGAACAGTGCCTTAAGTTTTGAAAAAATATAAAAATTTCAGAGACTTTGAAAAAATATAAAACAAATCGCCATTGACTTGAAACTTAAAATTTGCTTATAATTAATGCCAAATTACGTTTCTGTGAAAACTATTAACACTTCATCCCTAAATTTTGGAATAATTTAATGTGAACAGAGCGTTATGTTTTGAAAAATGTAATAATTTTAGTGACTTTGAAAAAATATAAAAACAATTGCCATCGACTTAAAACTTTTCAAATTTGCTTAGAATGAATGCCAAATTACGTTTCTGCATAAACTATTTACACTTTATTCCTAAATTTTGGAATAATTTAATGCGAACAGTGCCTTTAGTTTTGAAAAAATGTAATAATTTTAGAGACTTTGAAAAAATATAAAAACAGTTGCCATCGACTTGAAACTTCTCAAATTTGCTTAGAATGAATGCCAAATTAGGTTTCTGCATAAACTATTTACACTTAAAAACAATTGCCATCGACTTAAAACTTTTCAAATTTGCTTATAATGAATGCCAAATTACGTTTCTGCATAAACTATTTACACGTCATTCCTAAATTTTGGAATAAGTTAATGCGAACAGTGCCTTAAGTTTTGAAAAAATGTAACAATTTTAGAGACTGAAAAAATATAAAAACAATCGCCATTGACTTGAAACTTCTCAAATTTGCTTATAATTAATGCCAAATTACGTTTCTGTGAAAACTATTAACACTTCATCCCTAAATTTTGGAATAATTTAATGTGAACAGAGCATTATGTTTTGAAAAATGTAATAATTTTAGTGACTGAAAAAATATAAAAACAATTGCCATCGACTTGAAACTTCTCAAATTTGCTTAGAATGAATGCCAAATTACGTCTCTATGAAAACTATTAACACTTGACCCCAAAATTTTGGAATAATTTAATGTGAACAGAGCGTTAAGTTAAAAAAAACGTAATAATTTTAGAGACTTTGAAAAAATATAAAAACAATTGCCATCAACTCTAAACTTCTCAAATTTGCTCAGAATGAATGGCAAATTACGTTTCTGTGAAAATTATTAACACTTCATCCCTAAATTTTGAAATTATTTAATGTGAACAAAGCGTTAAGCGTTAAGTAAAAAAAAGCGTAATAATTTTAGAGACTTCGAAAATATATAAAAACATTTGCCATCTACTTGAAACTTCTCAAATTTGCTTAGAACAATTGCCAAATTGTGTTTCTATAAAAACTGTTAACACTTTTCCTCTACAACCTCATGTAACAATCTTATTTTGCGAAATAATTCGAAAATGAAACGAGGAGGGTTTTATTTCGGAATAATTGAGTTCTGCTTATTTAAGGAGAATCGCATGTTTACAGGTATTTTTTTATTAAAAAAGCAAATTCTTATAAGAAAAAGAATAAACTAATAAATAATAAATTCAGAACTTCTTGTAATTACAAAAAACAATAATACAATAATATAAATAAATATTATACAAATAAAATATTTATAAACAAAAGTAGTAATCCTCAACGTCACTGCTTGCTACTAATAAAAGTTATTATTATTGGAGAAAAAACACTCACTTTTTTTGTTAATTTTTGTTTCAATTGAATAACAATCCAGGAATATTTCAGGTAATTATCAGCACAAAAAACAACAATTTTGAGGTGAAATAAAACGCATTTGTCGTGTGAAATTAAAAGAAGTATTGTACACAGTAATTACAAGTCCGAAACTTTTTCCAATTATTTGTTGTCGTGCGTAGATTTTTATCAAATGTCTAAAAGAATATAAAACAACACTATTTACATGGAAAATTACGAAACAAACACCACGCATGTTTAATTCAATATTAATGAGTTTTCCCGTATTAATGACATTAAATAATAATTTACTTAGCCCCTTGTGTATAAAATATAAATAATAATTATACCCAAACTTGTTTATACAATAATAGGTTATGTCACAAACTAACTGAATTTCTATAAAAATGGAAACATACATAGCTACATGAATTAGACTAAAACTTTGTAACAAAATACGTTTGCTGGTTAATTTATTTCGATTTAATTTATACGCAGGTAAATTATTACCAAAACTATTAATTGAAAATATATTTACTGAAACATTTTAATAACAATAGCCTTATATTTGTAAAAAAGAAAACCGTTTTAGAAACGACAACTAACAGCCGGCCTCAATATGAGATTCCGAATTGAATATGAATTTGTAAATTTAATGAAATCGGTATACAAATTTCGAAGCGCTCACTTCAATTTACATAAGTTTTATTTGACTTCAACCGCTGGAGAAAGTAATGCAGGCTGGCATTTGGCATGATGGCTGTTGTGAATGCGAGAGTCATTGATCACATCACGGCGGAGCATCGAGTTACTTTTTTTTAAAGCTTCGGCGATTTTTGGTTAATGAATTGGCTGGGCATTGTTCGGGATGGAGGTGTTGAAGATAGAATTGTTTGCGGTTGAGTTTGCTAATTTTGGCACGGTGCTGAAGCAGAAGAAAGGAAAGAGCAGAACGGAGTGGACGTGGCGTAATTGAATAGCCGCGGGCTTATAATTATAAAGTGATATTGTGTAATTGTCGTAGGTGCAAAATCCGTCCCTGTTCGTGGTAAATTGGCTTTTTAACCCTCGGCCCAGAGCAGTTAGACTCCTGTCCTCGGAAGAGCTGGTCTGTTGGCCTGTTGGGGCGCGCCGCTCCTTTAATCAACACCTTGACCCGTGTTTTACAAATTCCTTCTCAGCTCCGGGTGATTTATTACGAGTTCTTCTATTGGCCGGCCCAGCGGGGAGCAGGTAAATGTACCTATCTAGTCATTTATAAAGGGCGGCCAGGTGCGAGCCAAAGAGATGCAAAGAGCCGACACACCAACACAGGACCCGGGGATGCAACCCCGACCATAACAAATTTATTAATTTCATCTCCAACACATTTGAATATTAATTTATTGCAAATATTATTTGCCCCCGTATTTTGACTATTTATTACTTTTAAATGATTTGTAATTATAATAAATTTATGAGCACTCACATAAAAAATACAATTATTTAGTAACACACAGGATAGTTCAGTCGTAATTAAAAAGAAATAATCTAATAATACAAGAAATTGTTGATAAACTATCGTACAATCTATATTATTTTACCTACCAAAAAATATCATTATTCAAATGACCCCAGTTCGAAATTTATACACTACTTGTCCTGTTTGTAGTGTAAGGTCTTACACGTCTCTCAAATATTATTTGATATATTCCTCAGTAGATTATTTTGCTTATTTGCAAAGCTACCGACTGCATTAGTGAAATATATTTTTCAGGAAACATTTAATATTTACGAATGTTATTAAGTCAGTCGGTGGCTTTTGACAGCAAAAGAGTCTACTAAGGCAGTGGCGGATCCCGAAGGTTTCTAAAGGGGGCACCCGAAACAAATATTCAAAAGAATTTAATTAAAAATTGAATAACAGAAAATTAATATCTATTTTTTAAACACCACCACTGACATTTTCGTAAAGTTCACGACAGATTAAACAAATCTAGACTCAAGGGCAATTCACCACATTGCCCCTCACCCTTCTTGAATCCGCCAGTGTACTGACGGACAGTAGAGAAGTCAAAAAGTCTGCGTTTACACAACTGACCGCAAAACTCATTGTTTGGGTAAGATATGCAATCATTGTAAAAGTAAATTACATAGGCGAAGGTAAACATTTTTTAAACGATTTATATATTGATACAAAATATTGTTATTTGTTTTTTCAAAAATATAATTTATTGCGGAAAAAGGTAAGAAATTTAAATTGCCTCATCAGTCCAATCAAATTAATTGCTTTCCCAAGTTGGACCCCTAGACCAGTGTTTTTTAACCAAAAAGACGTTCATTGACAAAATTATAAAATTCAATTAAATCAATTTTTTTAATTACATTATTTTAGAAAAATAAAATACCCAGTGTGTAGAATTTAGACGGTACTGGATAGTGCCATCAAAAGTGTTTGTATAAATCGAAGAGTTTAGCAGAAAAACAATATTTAAAATTAATGAATGAATGAATATGAACCTTTACTTTTGGAATATTTCAAAATCTAGCCAAGGAGTGTTTGTAGAATCTTAATTATAAATACGTTAGCAAATCTTGAAACTTTCAATTCACAAGCAATTGTTTTTATATTTTTCTTAGATAAAAAAGTTGATTTATTTATAGGTAGAAACGCCAAAGTGGCGGAATCTATTGCCTGAATGCTGTACTGAACCAAATCCTAACTACACTGATGAGACCTGAAAGGTCGAAACCGGTCTGTAGGTGTTCTGATGGGGGAACAATATTTATTGATTTATTTAGTATTCAAACTTACGCTCTGTTCCCGGGAATATTTCGAAATATGCCCGTGTAGATTTCTGTTTTATATTTTTCTCAGGGCATAAAATTATTTTTAAATTTCTACAATTTTACGCTCTGTTCGCAAGGGATTATCTCGAAATCGTAGATTTTTGAAGAAAAATAATTATAATAATTAAACTGCGTTTCGAAGAAATTTTTAAAGTTCCAGGTCGATGACAATTGATTTTACATTTTTTCAAGTCAACCTTACGCTCTGTTCATGTAAGATTATTTAGAAATCTAGGTAAGAGTATTTATAATTTTTTTGCAGAATCTTATTTATAAATGTATTTTTAGTAATAGTTTTTGAATTTTTTCAAGCCAATAGACACATTCTTCGAGGATATATCTCCTGAAATCTAGAAATGTTGTGTTTGGAGGTTTTTACAGCATCATAATTCTGAATTCATTTTGGGTGATTCTGGATAATTTCAAGACGGTGGCAATTGCTTTTATATTTTTTTCAAGCCATTAAAATATTTTCAAATTTTTCCAACCACACGGCTCTGAACACAGGAAAATTGAAATTGGCCACCGATTATACAGAATTCGTTACTGCTAAATTTGTATATATTTTTTTTCTAAACTGGCCGATTTATACAATTATTATTATTTTTTTTACACTTGAACTTTGGATTGTTGTAATTTTATTTTCAGCTAGGATATGGCAATTATTTCAATGAAAAATTTCAAAAGGGATTATTGCTTAATAGATTTTGAGCTTTTGAAGCTACTTTTTTCAAAGATTATTCTTTTAGAATCCCTCCAATCGTTTAATGTATTGTTATTTATTACTCATGAACTTTGGATTGTTATGATTTTGTTTCCAACTAGGATATGGCAATTATTTCAATGAGGAATTTTAAAAGGATTATTACTTGATGGATTTTAAGCTTTTGAAGCTACATTCACCAAAGATTATTCTTTTAGAAACCCTCCAATCGTTTAATGTATTTTTATTTTTTACATTTGAACTTTAGATTGCTGTCATTTTGTTTCCAACTGGGATATGGCAATTGTTTCAATAAAAATTTCAAAGGGATTATTGCTTGGTGGATTTTTAGCTTTTGAGGCTACTTTCTCCTAAGATTATTCTTTTAGAATCCCACCAATCGTTTAATGTATTTTTGTTTTTTACACTTGAACTTTAGATCGTTGTCATTTTGTTTCCAGCTGGGATATGGCAATTATTCCAATGAAAATTTCAAAGGGATTATTTCTTGATGGATTTTAAGCTTTTAATGCTACTCTCTGTAAAGATTGTTCTTTTAGGAATCCCTCCAATTGTTCAATATATTTTTATTTTTAACACTTGAACTTTCGATTGTTGTAATTTTATTTCCAGCTAGGATATGGCAATTGTTTCAATGAAAAATTTCAAAGGGCGTATTGCTTGATGAATTTTGAGTTTCTGAAGCTACTTTCTCTAAAAAATATTTTTACAATTTTACAATTCCTCAAATCGTTTAATGCAGCGCTCGGCAACCTATGGCACGCGTGCCACTAGATGGCACGCAAAACGATTTTTGGTGGCGTGTCTCGAAAGTGACAACTGAAGAAAATTCAGAAATGTGCTTACAATTAAAAACTTGAAACTATGAATAGGAACCAAATATTGATGTTTTACCTTCCAAAATTGAACCTCAAGGAGTCACTTATGTTTAAATATTGTAATTTGTATGTTGTTTTTGTATAGGCTATATTATTATAGTCAAATAAAAATGTCAATATACAACAGATTTTCTGGTTTTATTTTAGTGGCACTCTTAGGGTCCCGTACTTTGAATTACCTGTTTTGCGACACGCCAATGCATTGGATTGCTTAACTTCTCAATCTACCAATTTTCTATAATTACTGATATTTACACTCATTCCAGTAGATTGTGTAGACCCAAGTGATATTTCATTCATATTAATTAGTCTTCCTTGGTTTCTCTACATAAAGCACAAAATTATGTAGCGTTGTTTTTAACCTTTTTTGACATTTTTTTTTGTTATTACAACTGCCTTGAAATCTATTCTTTAATCAATGGCGTTATAGTAATTCTAACGAGAGCTGGGTATGACTCATCTTGTTTGAGAAATGTTTTTTAATTACATCCCTGTCCATATTATGTTTGTTAGAAAGAAATAATAATGGTGCACGTACTTCGACTGTACAAGTCAATTGAGCATTAGAAAACGTACGTCGTGTTGTAGTACAGCAGCACAGGCGTCATCTAGCCTGTACGCTAACACTAAGAAATATATTTTAATACTAAAACGGACACCTTCAAATAAGTTATCCATTAACAATTATACCCCAAACTAGCATTATTTTTCGTGTTTACCACAATCCAGATTGTATTGTTCGCGTGCAACCCTACTTACGCATATATTTTAAATGTTTACAAAAGTTCCAACATACGTCCTCCAAATATTAATGCATGCGCTTATAGCCAAAGAGTTATGCCCAGCTCTCGTTGCCATAATTATACTACTTTCCACTGTCACTAGAAGACGTAGATAATTCAGCTCCAAAGCAGCGGCGGCTCGTGGATTTCCGTAGGTGAGGCAAAAACAAAGATTCCGCTCGTGCTGCACTGCTTACTCTAATAGAAGAAACAAATATTCCGTTGCTTTTTCAGTCAAATTTTCTTCCGTTGCCTCACCGCCGAACAACCACGAGCCGCCGCTGCTCCAAAGCTATTTGTGGTATTAGTTTCAGCCGGACTTTAAGAAATATTGGATGGTGCAAAGTGGTATAAAAGGCATAGCTATTCTCAAAGTATGCTTCATTTCGCTCTGATTGGTAGATTTTATTTCTTATGTATGAGAAGGAATGTCTGAGTAAAATATGTTGAAGGCCCAAAACATACGCGACTTGTAAATAGGCAGTGAGGCCAGGCAACTACAGTAACTCGATTCCATTCTCTCCAGCACAGTTACAAGTAGTAGAAGTACTTTGCTTTTTGTTGTAGTTCACGTGACTAAAAAGTATAACCGATCAATAAACATCTCGTACTCAAAATATAGCAAAACTTCCTAAGGGTGCTCCAATTTCAAGATCGTCAGCGCTTGAGGGCTTTATACTTTTCAGAAGATAAAAGCTCCGTTATCTTCTGAAAAGTATGAAGTCCAGCAGCATTGACCACACATACCACAGTCATGGTCCACTTGTCATGGTCCATAATTTTAGGAGCAACCACTTTTTGGAGATCCTAAATCCCGATTCTTTATTTCTGATGCATTCGATGTGTGATATTAACAAAATTACTTGGGTTTTTGGTTCACTGAAAACCAAACTTTAAGGTTGAATAAATGTAAAAATAAGCTATGGTCAAACGGCTCATGTTCTTAGTCTTGAGGTTTAAAAAAAAACTATTTTGGGAAGAGGATTCACAAAATGAGAAATGAAGGATAGATTTGATAATAAAATGCATCCAAACAGAAACATCCACCTTATTCGCCTTATCTGAATGCATTTATTTTTCTTGATTTCTTGATATGAAGTCCAGCAGCATTGACCACACATACCACAGTTATGGCCCACTTGTTATGGTCCATAATTTTAGGAGCAACCACTTTTTGGAGATCCTAAATCCCGATTCTTTATTTCTGATACATTCGGTGTGTGATATTAACAAAATTACTTGGGTTTTTGGTTCACTAAAAACCAAACTTTAAGGTTGAATAAATGTAAAAATAAGCTATGGTCAAACGGCTCATGTTCTTAGTCTTGAGGTTTAAACAAAAGCGATTTTGGGAAGAGGATTAACAAAATAAGAAATGAAAGATAGATTCGATAATAAAATGCATCCAAACAGAATTATCGACCTTATTCGCCTTATCTGAATGCATTTATTTTTCTTTGATTTCTTAAAGGCATCCCCAGTAATTAATTTGTAATCGTAAAATTTTGAATTGGATGGATCAAAATGTAACAATTATCGATGTGTGACTTCAGTTTTTTTCAAGCCCATTTCTTTTAGGTTTTTATCTTTTGTCATTTCGAATTCCCCAGACCCAACATTTTTGGGCTAAAATATTCGTATATTTAAATATTGTTCTAGAAAAATCTCACGCCGAAGAAAATTATGAACGTAGTTATTAAAGAGAAATTACAAGTACGTAATATGGGTGTAATTAACATAAAACAAAACGCTGCATGAAAATTTCAGCCGTAATAATTATAATAATGAAATCTGGCAACGATAAAAGCAGAATTAAAAGCCGAAGCCTGTTTAAGTGGGAAATATTTTTATAATGCTAATAAAAGAGGTGATTAGTAATTAAACTGTTGTTGGATAGTGAGGGCAGTGTTTATTTAGCCGGGCTTTAAATCTGTGCACATGAGAGGAGAGGATCCCAGTGGGCTCGGGATATAGTAATTAGTATTATTTTTTAATTGGCCTGGCTAATTAGTTTAATTGTTCCATCATAGAGTGTGAATTTGTTTCAGATTTAATGATTTGTTTAATTTGTAGGTAGCTGCACCGGCAGATCTCTTGCACGCTACTTTGCCCGCGCTAAATACATATCTCTGTAAATATACACATGTTCGCATGTTCCGATATAAATATTAATGTGCCGCATAAAAATATCTATCAATTAATGGAAGCCTCCGTGTTGATCGCTCCTCCTTTTTCCCCTCGAACGAAATGCTACCATTGCTATTGGACGATACTTAAAACGGAAGAACAACCGAAACGGAATTCCAAGCCACGCACCAGAAATCATTTTTCCTTTCCTCTTCACCATTTACTCACCATTTGCCAATACGCTGCCCCTTCTACTTTACCTTCTGCAATATGCATTCACTACAGACAATATGAATACATTTGTATACACCTCATGGGAAATCAATACTCGAATTGCAAATAATGAATATGTTACTTCATTACGTATTCACATAGCAATATCTATTTTCATAAACATTAATGATCTTTCTTCGAAAACATTTGAATAAAATGTGAAACATATTATAATAATTGCTACGGAATGAATCCAAAGTGTTCTTTGAATCTTTCAATGTAAAAATGCTAATAATTCTGATTGCTATTTATTTCGATTGGAAATATTCGAAATTTTCGAAAACATTGTCAGCATCGTATAAAGTCAAGTTTACGATAAGTTGGCCCAGAATTCATGATGCGAGGTTTGTCGGCAAATAATTATATTTATTGGTGTGGCTAATATTTCAGCGTTTACGACTATGGTTTGGTCATCTCTTGTGTCTTTTTTATCTATAAACTTGACTATATACATATCATTATGCGTACTTTGCGAAGCTCTCAATTGAGTTTAACCACAACGTTGTGACATGTGAAAAACAATTTCTTTATAATTTTCCTGATTTCAACCTGATTAACTCTTACCTCAATTCTATCAACTGGGATTTCCTGACTTCGACTGATGACTTCGATGTCGCGATTAATGAATTCTACGATATCATTTATACCGCTATTGATACATTTGTTCCTTATAAATATACGCAGCATTACACGAATAGTTACCCTAGATGGATGTCCAAACATTTGATTTCACTAATTAAGAAAAAGAAAGAAGCGCATGCATCCTATAAACGTTCTAGTCGGGTTGAGGACTACCATTTATTTTCGCAACTTAGGAAGGATTGCAAGAGCTTATCTGAATCCTGCTACAACAAGTATCTCAATGATGTGCAATCATCTATTAAATCGAACCCGCGTTATTTCTGGAAATATGCCAAAGAGTTAAAAAAGGAAGCTGGTTATCCGAATGAAATGATTTATAATGATATCTCCGCTGATAATGGTCTTGATATAGTTAATTTATTCTCGGAATACTTTAGGACTGTCTACACCACTTCATCTAATTCATCCCATCAACCTTATTCTGGTTCCTCTGAGGTTCATGATGTTAAACTAGTTTTAAATATTCAAGATGTGTTTAGTGCCATTTCTAACTTAAAACCATCGCATACATACGGTCCTGATCAATTATCTAGTTATTTCCTGCAAAATTGCATTTATTCCTTGTGTCGTCCTATTTATATCATGTTTGCTAGATCATTGAATCAAGGCGTAGTACCGGAGTTATGGAAAAATAGCTTCATTGTCCCGTTACATAAATCTGGCTCGAGAGCGGACGTGAAAAACTACAGGGGCGTATGTATACAATCCACGATCCCTAAAATGTTGGATAAAATGGTTGCAGATCTGTTGGCTTGGTGTACTAAGTCTATTATTTCTCCCAACCAGCATGGGTTTATTGCTGGTAGGTCCACTCTATCTAACCTTCTGGAATATAAGGAATTCGTCTCGAATGCTTTGGATAGTCGGTATCAGATAGACACTATACTGACTTTACCAAGGCGTTTGATAGAATTGACATTATTCTTTTGCTGGATAAGTTGAGTTCGTTGGGTTTACGTGCCGAAGTTTTGTTATGGATATCCTCCTTTCTCAATAACAGGGTACAGTTTGTTAAGATCGGTAACTTTACATCTAATGCAATTACAGTTACTTCGGGGGTACCCCAGGGGTCTCATTGCGGCCCAATCCTCTTCCTATTATTTATCAACGATTTACTTGAATCAATTGTAAACTGTAACTCTTCATTGTATGCCGATGACTTAAAGATCTTTAAAGTCATCCATACACCTGAAGACTGTGCTGAGGTTCAGGCTGACCTGGATCGTATAAATATGTGGTGTGTCAGAAATCGTTTGTCTCTGAATGTCACAAAATGTTTTTCAATGTCTACATATCGTTGTAATAATCCAATCATGCATACTTACACTATCAACTCAGTTAGCATAAAACAGGTTACCACTATGAAAGACTTGGGCATTACTTTCGATACCAGATTCACTTTCAACAACCATATTGCTAATATTACTAATAATGCATTAAAAATGTGGGGGTATGTGTGGTCCATAAGTAAAGACATGAATGCTGCAAGTTTGAAAGTTTTATATTGCTCTCTTGTTAGATCAATTTTAGAATATAACTCACCCATTTGGACTCCATTTACTACCACCAATATTATGCGACTTGAACTTGTCCAAAAGAAATACGTAAGAAGCATGGAGTTCAAACTAGGTCGTCTTCATATTCACGGTGATTACCAGGCAATATTGGACGTCCTAAGCATGAAGACACTGGCGGATCGTCGCATTGACGCGGACTTATGCTTACTACACCGTTTGGTTCACGGAAAGATCGACTCCCCAAATATTTTAAAAATGTTTTTGTTTCATACTCCTAATAGAAGGACTCGATCAACTACTCTTTTCTACCAAAACACCCACAATACTGTATCTGGTCACAACAATTCGATTTCTCGGCTAACTACACTTGGAAATGAATTTAATTGCCATGACTGGTTTGATTTATTTGACAATTCATTATGTATACAAAGGTGGTTACCGTAAATAAACTTTATTATTATTATTATATGTTTTTTGCGTTCGGCTATTCTAATTTGATCTAAGTTTACTTAAGTATCGTAAACGTTTCTCGTTAATATTCGTAGCTCTAAGACCGTACTTGCCGAAATATTTGGCCCTAGTAGGGTGGAAAATTGAAATTATACACTGGTGGAAAAAAAATGAAACATTTGAAATCCGTGAAATTTCGACCATTTTCAAACCGCCGTAACTCGGCGTATTTTTCAATCGTTTTTGATTAATCTTTGAGGGCGAAAAAGAATCTTCTTTAAAGTCATGCATGCGAACTTAAGCGTAACTCCTACCGCCCCCCTCTAGCGCCCCTGCGAAAAAAAAAGTTTTTTCTGGAAACAATGTCCAACTGACGATGTCTACGGAGTTGGAAAAATTTTGTCGACTCAATCCACCATAAAGGCAGTAAAATTTGATCAATTCCCTATGCAGGAAGTTCCTACGATGATTTGGCACCAAGTTATGGGTGTATAAAAAAGTGCATTTTCAGGTTTTTCTCACACTCAGTGACTTTTCAACCTAATTTGATGATTATTTCCGGGAAAAATCCCATTTTGCTCTACTTTAAGGGGGTAAACTTAGATTGGAATGATCCCATTTCGAACCCTTCAACCCCCGAATAAAAAAAACACGTTTTGGGGCAAGAACGTCCAACTTTAGCAACGTGTACCGAGTTGGAAAAAATGTGTCCACTCGATCCATCAAAAGGGCATTGAAATGTGTTCAATTACCTGCGCAGGACTTAAGTAACGAAGTTCGTACAAATTTATGGGTGTTTGAAAAAAGCGAATTTTGTGGTTTTTTGACTCGTAAGTCCGAAGTTTTTCGACGAAATTGTTTTCGTTTTCACGAATGAAATTTTCTTTACATGTTCTTTGAGGTATGCACGAAAATTCATTGTTTGCGCGAAATCATGAATATCGCATTTTGTACCTTAGAACCTATCAACAAAAAACTTTATTTTAGGTCAAAAACGGCTTACTTTAACGATCTCTGTAGGTTCGGAAAAAAATGTGGGCCTAACTCACCACCAATCAGTAAAACTAAGGTGGAAAAAATTATAAAGATCTGACTCGGTCCTATGTGCAGAGGCGGCTCGTGGTTTCTCGGCGTGGAAGCTACGGAAAAAAATTTGACCAAAACACCAGCAAAATGTTTGTTTCCTTTATAAGAGTAAATAGTGCAGCACGAGCGGCTCCTCTACGAAGTTTATTCTCGATCTCAACAGATACATGTCTATCCTAGTTTTAATATCGATGTACGAATTTTTTCTTCAGTTAGCCGAGAAATTTAGAAGGTGCTACATTTTCAATTTGGATACCACTAATAATTATGGAAGCATGTTCCGCTATTGCTGTTTGTGATTATTTTTTAACACAAATTCTTGGCTTGCTTCCTGAGGTCCATCTAGGAAGAACTAATTGCCGTCCAGAATTATATGCTTCGGAAACATAATTCACTCTTTATTGTTTTGTATACAATGTTAATCAAATTCGTGTTTTGTATTAGATTATTGTTTCCCATCAATAAGAACTGTAGACCGTTTTTTGGGTATCGTCATCAGTACAGTGTAGTTTGTTAATGCGTTTTCTCAAGCGGTTTCCTACTTGCTAAAATAGTAGTTGGCATTAGCGGCGGCTCGTGGATGTTCGGCGAGGAGACTACGGAAAAAAAATTGACCAAAACAGCAGCGGAATATTTTCTTCCTCTATAAAGCTACGCGCACCCTTGTCGGAATCGGACGGACGGCACGCATCGGCAAAAATTGCTTAACACAGTTGTAAACGAGTCAACGCACATTTATCGGTATGGCATGGAACGGATAAATGTACGTTGACTCATTTACAACTGTGTTAAGCAATTGTTGCCAATGCGTGCCGTCCGTCCGATTCCGACAAGTAGCTTAAGAATAACTACTGCAACACGAGCGGTATTTCTGTCGTAGCCTCCTCTAACGTATCTAAAATTAAATTTTCGGTGATTTGGAGAAAAACTTCAAATGTATATTCCAGATTTCTAGTAAGCTCTTAACAATTTAATATTAAAATCTGGCAGATAACTTAGAGCAGAGGTTCCCAATCTTTTTAAGACCGATATGAAGTAGACAATATAGTGACGTACTAGTGGGTAAATATTTTTGGAAAAAGAAGTACTATTTTTTTTTAATTTGCACTGACGACGCATGTCTCTCAAAAATATAGCTTTCATGATTATTTCATTCTATATGGAATAAAACACTTTTTTACTTTGTTTATCAATTTACCAATTTGATAATGGCAAGCAGAGTTGCCGAAACTGCAGTCAAACAAATAAATCAAAGTGTTATAGAAACAAAGTAAAAAAGTGTTTTATTCCATATAGCATGTATAACGAAGTAGACGCTTCCTACATAACAAATATTTATTTCATTCACTTATCGCTAACAGGTAGCTTAACATTCGCGTAACGGTACCGGTACCACTGATTAGGATCGTCTGTCCTAGAGGATACAGTAAACTCCGATTATTCGCGGAATTGTGTGGATAAGCGAATTCTACAAGTAATTCACAAAATAGCCAAAAAAAAACAAAAATCAAGTAGTGCTATTTTCAGTCTAGAGTTTACTTAATGTATAATTGTTTAATTATAAGTGGTCTGAAGATGGTGATTTAAAAATACAAATGTTCGAATAATGACGCAGCAATTAAGAAATAGCTTAATAAAAAGACCGCTTGCGAGGTAAATGAGCTGAGCATGCCATTGCGATTAAAATTGCGGATTGTTTGCTCGAACTTTGAGAAAATATATGTGTAATAGTTGTGTGTACATAAGAATTACTTTTAATACAAGCGCATGCAAATATTGTGCCGTGCAAGGCAGGATCGATATTGCGTGAAAATAAATAAACATAAAGTACTCCCTGTAATTACTTAATGCCGTAATTTATGAATATGATAAAACAAAACACACACGTAGAGGGTTGGGAGCGTTGGATTAGTTTGGCACAAGCATGCATTCCAGGAGTAAAAACCCAGCTCTTAAAATACGCTAGTATATTTGTTTTGCGAATAGATTTTTGCATATGGAACGAGGCCGACTCATTTATAACAATATAAAATCCGCTTAAATGAGCAGTAAACAGCAAATTTATGATAAGACATAAAAAGTTGACAGCATTCCAGTGGCAAGTCCGCAAATATCAATTACATGGAGTTTGTTTGGCGTAGGATCGGTAAGATGGTAGGATTTATAACTGCCGTTTCATTCGAATCCAAATACGTTCATTATAAACGGGTCTTCAACAAAGTAAAGAATCGGTCGGCCCCTTTCATCTCGCCATCATATCACAAAAGTAACGCGATCTTTGCTTTAGCCGAACGGTTTTGATCCTCCGATTTAGTAATCGGATTGTGCCCGTTTCGAATCCTTAAGAACTTGTGGTGGTCGGTAAACAACGCCTTTCGTATCCCAACCCCGGCCTATGATTTCTTATTAACTGGTGATAATGTGATTAACTGCCGTTGTTTAATTACCAAGAAAGTGAGACCGCCGACCATCTCCAATTTCCTTCCCTCTCGGAACTCCAAAACTCTTCTCAACTGATCAACTAAAGAACTCATCACGTCGTAAAATAGGTGACCACCCACCGATAGCTTCGCGGCTGGATTTTAATAAAGATTTCTTTGCGCAATCTTACAAAGTGGATAGAATTACTATTTACTTGATTTCCACATCTTTATAGATCCATACTCATTAAAACCACATTAAACAAATGCGTATGGGTGTTGCGCAACACCAATAAAACTTTATATGCTATCGTATAACGCTAATTAATTAGTTTCACTAATTAATATTTGTTCAGTCCATTTGACTACATCTTTTAAACGAAGTGCACAATAAACACGGTCTCTTCGATATCTATTAATCTCCAATGTACCAACATAAAAGGAATTTATTACGTTTGAATCCAAACCGCACTAATCCTCCTCATTCTTCTCGCCGAAACAGATGACACCTCCTGCGCATCAAATCAGTTGCTGATAATGAAAACGTGTCTCAATTTTAAAACCATTATCCTTGGGGATTTCCGAGCGGTCTCAGCGGTCGTACTTATTTACAGACCCCTGGTATTTATAATAAGATTAGGCAGGTGTCAAATGTTTCATTAAACCTGTTAAACAGTGTTACCAGATTATCTCTGGGCGCGTTTCATTTTTCAGGTATATAAGTTCGGAATCGTCCCTTCGGGGCCCCCTTTTCGGCAATCGTTTAATCGGCCAATTCATTTCTTTAATTTATCCTTCCTCAAAAATAAACGGGCTAATGTCTTAAATTATTTTTTAACAGATACACTCATTTAAGGCGGCCATTAATTCCGGCACGGTGTACCGCTGCAACATCCAAAGTTAATTAAATTCCGACCTTGCCGTTATTTAATTAATCAATAGTCGTGGCTAAATGATATTTGTTCATAATCCTGCAGATATGTTCATACTGAACAAATTAGTAAATTAAAAAAATTTAATCAATTGAATCCTCTCAATAATATATTTCAATATAAATATTTTGCTAACATCTTTCAGTCTTTTTCATTGTCACGACCAACTATAAAAGTAAGGGATTGTCAGCCTCATATAAAACAGTAGGAACATAGAGAGGCGTGGTAGTTGACCTCTCTATGTTCCTACTGTTTTGTATTAGGCTTACAACCCCTTACTTTTATAGTTCCATGCATTATAGCTAGTAAATAAAAACTATTTGCTATGGTAAAGTAATGCTTGAAGAGACCCAATTTATGATAAAAATTCTGATTTTTGTAAAATCGGAAAGATTTGCAGACTCATGCTATCGATGAACGTGTTGATAGAACAGGTACAGTAAAACCAAAATCTCGTATCACCTGGGGGTAAATTTTGCTTAGAATGAGAAATGATTCGTAGGGAACGCGATAACAAATCTCCGCGTGGCCGCACCACTGAATTGAAGATAAATCATCATTTCGCGACGATTCTGTGTCTATATTTACATTATGTTCATGCACGTTCGCTGAATAATTATGCGTTTTCGGAGCTCCATCTCTTAAAATTTAAGATGGTCACTGCCACTTGCCACGAGATTTTGGTACTACTCTACGGATCAATTTGCCTTATTTATTCAAGTATTCGTCCTGATAACGAAATTAACATTACTGAAGAAATCATCTCTCTAGTGCTATCTTGATTTCCTCGGAATATTTAAAGCAAGGTTAGAAGGATTTTTTATAACCATTGAAAACATGTCTGGTTTAGTCACTAATTGTGCTAAGGAAAAAAAGTAAGACCAAACAAAAGAAATTACAATTGTATGAACTCCGTCAATCAAAAATCAAAAGGTGGTGAATTCCATAAGATCCAAAGTATTGAATCATCGCCAATTCTAAAATTTTCTGAATATCTAACCGTAGAAATAATTTGCTGAAGTATATTGGAATTTATTTGAAAACAATTCGTTTTTGGATTCAGGAAAAAGGAATAGGAAACATCATTGTATGCGCTTGAAGATAACAATTGTTCTTTGACGGGAATTCGGGTTGAGGAAGTGCGGATGATTTGGGAATTGGCTTAAGCATCTAGGCTATTCGGCCACTAACGATATATAGTTTTTTTTTAAGATTTCATTTTTAATAATGAATGCGACATACACTAAACATCCATCGACCCGCGCGGCCACTTCTTCGTTCCGAAAAAGTGACCGCACGGATGGGATTCGAACCCACGACCACGAAGCCCGTGAGCAGGAGCTCTACTTACTAGGCCACCGCGGCCCCAAAACAATTGTTAAATGATTTAGGCTATTTGGTAAATTTGTTTTTCATTTTAAATTGAATGTATACTTCCTCTAAATCAGACGTTTCCAATCTTTTGATGTTTTACGCGCATGTATTAGACACTATAGTGGCACACCAGTAGGTAAATATTTTTGGAAAACTTGTTCTAAAAAGAATTTCATAAATTTTCAAGTTTTTCCTCTCTCAAAAATATTTATTCGCTAGGAACGTATGTTCTGAATGACAAAGTTTGATTTTTTTACAACAATGCGGTGGGCACGGGCGTAATCGTCCAGAGCTTAGTCTTCGTACTTCATGGGGAAAATTACAAGCGTCGATCCTTAGTATCGATGGGTTACCCAGATCTTTCAGTAGCACATGTGCCTTTCAAATCATCCAAAAACATATTTTTATATATGTAATGACATTTCACTTTAAAATATATTTAGCTCGTATTTTGTCATTTTTGTTCGGCGTATTCGCTGTTAAGCGAACTAATGTTACTGAAAAATTTATTATCTAACACAATCTACGAACTTGTAGTCTACCAGTCTTTTGTCAGTTCAATAATAACAATACTACAAATTCTCCACTTTTGGTATACATAATTAATTATGTCATTCATACCGGAAACAACAGAGTCAGTAGCCAAATCACACTTTGTAAACTCCTTGGCTTTCTTGAGAATTTTCAGTACCCGTTTTCTGGATGTAATGATGATGATATTGACTATTTTCATTATATCATTGATATTTAGTCTGTCGTACATTTCAAGAAGAACAGAATCAAATAAGCTAATGTGATCGCCAACGACTTTCGCCTCCTGAATTTTCAAGACCTGTTTTCTGGATGTAATGAAGATAATCTTGACTATTTTCATTAAATCATTGATATTTAGTTTGTCGTACATGTCTAGTAGAATAGAATCAAATAGGCTAATGCGATCGCCAAAGACTTTGGAAGATAAGGCAAGATGACATTTCAAGTATTATTTCCGAGACCAACAGATCTGCAACGTCCGAACAAATTGTTTGCAAAGGTTGGCAACATTGACGACGCTAATAGCAATGATTCAAATTTCAGCTTAAACGCACTTCAACGGCACAGGAATAAGAGACAATAAAGTAAGTAAGTATTTTATTTCAGCATAAGGAATAAGGATAATTCCAGAGTACTTTATTATTTCGCATGATCTTTATACACTGGTGGAAAAAAATGAAACACTTGAAATTCGTGAAATTTAGATAATTTTCAAACCGCCATAACTCGGCGAATTTTCAATCGATTTTGATGAATTTTTGAGGGCGAAAAACTTTGAAGTGTCTTCTTTAAAGTCATGTATGCGAACTTAAACGTAACCCCTTCTGCCCCTCTCAAGAGCCCTTGTGAAAAGAAAAGTTTTTTTTTCTGGAAACCCTGTCCAATTTTGACGATATCTACGGAGTTGGAAAAATTTTGTCGACTCGATCCACCATAAAGGCATTAAAATTTGATCAATTCCCTATGCAGGACTGAGAGAACGAATCTCCTACGACTATTTGGCACCAAGTTATGGGTGTTTGAAAAAAAAAGTGCATTTTGAGGTTTTTCGCACATAACTGAGTGACTTTTCAACCAAATTTGATGATTATTTCGGGAAAAAATCCCATTTCGGCTCTACTTTTAGGGGGTAAACTCAGATTGGAATGATCCCTTTTCTTTCGAACCCTTCAACCCTCGAACAAAACAAACACGTTTTTGGGCAAAAAAACGTTCAACTTTGGCAACGTGTACCGAGTTGGAAAAAATGTGTCGACTCGATCCACCAAAAGGGCATTGAAATGTATGCAATTACATGCGCAGGACTCAAATAACGACAATTTGTCACGAAGTTATGGGTTTTTCGCCCTTAAAGATTAATCAAAATCGATTAAAAATACGCAAGTTATTGCGGTTTGAAAATGGTCGAAAGTTCACGAATTTCAAGTGTTTTATTTTTTTTCCTTCGATATATTTTTGGGTGCCATTGGGTGCCAACCCTTGCCATAACTTTGACAAATGTCACGTTATGGTGAGAATAATTTTGCTAGTCAAATATCAATTCACGCATTGTAATTTCTATGAACAATAATCTGAGTTATTCCAATAAAGAGAGCGTATTCATTATCAAAACATTTTGCAGTGGCGTCAGTTTACTCAGAGTTCGTGATATTACATGGAAACGGAACAGAAGAAACAACGATGGATTGGAAGAAACAGTTTTGGATTTGATAAATGCTGAACCAACAACTAGCATACGATGCATTGCTCGTGAGTCCAACGTGTCTAAATTCTCCGTGCAGAAAATTCTGAAGAAGCATGGTTATCATTCTTAAAAACATCAATGCCATCAGAAGATAATGTTAGTGGATGAAGAAAGGAGGCGTGTATTCTGCGAAATAATAGAGGATCGATCAAATACAGACCATAATGAATGCTAATAATTTACTTCCATAAACCAATAAAACAGTAAACATTAAGTTTTTTAATAGAAAGACCAATTGTTAATTTAAATCAGAGCACCAAATTTCTTGGGATTACCGAGGACGAGCAACTCACCTGGTGTCAGCATGTTGATTATGTGTGTAGTAAATTAAATACTGCTTACTATGCAGTTCTTAAACTAAAACCAATTTTACCACCAGAGTCAATCATAACTCTCTACTACTCATAGGTATATCCTTATCTCTCCTATAATATACCAGCGTGGAAAAGAAGTCATATTCAAAGGATATTCATAGCTCAGAAAAGAATATTAAGATTAATTTTTAACAAAATTAGATTGGAGACTTGCCTTAGTTCATTTAAGGAGAACAACATACATTAATATGCATTTACATATTTAAAATAGCAACATTTGCTGTGAATTAATAAACTAACTAAAAACTAAACTAAGCTTAACTTTTTGCATTCTGTCTGTTTTACCGAAGAATGCTAGTTCACACTTTACAACGAGCCCAACGTTATTGTTCATAGTAATTACAATGCGTGAATTGATATCTGACTAGAAAAATTATTCTCACCGTAACATGACATTTGTCAAACTCATGGCAAGGGTTTTTTTTAAATGGTACATTGTTCAACTTATTTTTATTATTTCTGAGGTGAATTCTGGTACAAACGTAAATTAAATGGATGATTCATTTACAATTTTCAATTCTCTAAAAAATATTCCTTTACGATTTTTCTCTAAAATGAATAGGGGAGCAAATAATTACACATATTTAATTTTATATGTTAAATCCCTATGTTAGCCCCTTATCCCAGACACTCGGTATAAAACCTATGAATGTAATAATTACTGTTAATTGTTTTCAAATTAATACTGGACTGTGAATGCATTACCTTACATTTTAAGTTCATTTTTTATTTTTAGTTGAGCAAATGAACGTCCACATTTTCGTCAACACTATTTTCTCCATATATTAGAATATTTCTAGATTCTTGCCAACACTGTATTATTAAAGTCTTTCAGTGAAAATAATTTTTATTTTTGCTAACTAAATCCAGGAAATCTTTTGCAAATGCAAAAAAGTATCAAATTTAAAAAAAGGCTTATTCCCCTTTATTTAATTAGATAACTAATTATTATATTATTAGTTGTGGCGAATAATAGTAGTAACGGTCGCAACCATCCTCTTAATTAATTATTAAACACATTTTGTGACAATGTAATACAAAATTTGTTTCGAGTTATTCATTAATGGCTTTATTTTTTTCTAATTAATATTAATACTCTTTTAACTTTATTCGCTCCGGTTAGAAATGGATTTAGTCGGCGAGATCTTTACTACCTTGAACCTTTCGTTTTGTCTCGGACTTTACGTTAATTGCCCATAGAATTGCTTTGTTCGCGGTCCTTGTATAATCTATGTTTACAAAATTAGTTTTTTTATGATTATCCGGCTTATTATATCTACTAGGAATTTGAGCATCAATTTTTCTACGAAACTGGTGTTACTGCAGCACGGCGCTGCATCTTCATTACCAGGAAGACTGGTCAATTTAATTCGCGTAACTTGTAACCCTTCTAGTGTACCATCAATGCAACGAGTTCTTGGTTTTATCCATTTAGTATGGTGTTTATATCTCTCTACTTAATAGATGTAATATTAGTACTCATTACTGTTATATTATAATAATAGACATACAGAAACTAAATTACCTTTAGTTTTTAGTTTTAAGAAAAGTTCAACGGCTTAAAGATGAAAAAATGGAAGTACCTTAATCCATTCCTCCTTCACGTTTAAAGCCATTGAACTCATTTAAAAATTATATAAAAGTAATAAATTTGAATTTCTTTGAAATAATTTTTAAACAAGAAGAGCAGGGCAGTATTTAGGATTTGCATGCCCCGAGGCTGAACCCGATGTTGCGGGCCCAACCAGGGGGTCTGCGGAAATCCATACTCCTGAGTAAAGGGGGGTGGGGGCTCCCTACAGAATTCGCATTTCGGAGCAATTACTAAACACCTAAAAATAATATGCATAAAAATTTTCATCTAAATCTGTTAAGAGCTACGACTTTAATCGAGCGGACAGAAAATGGTTTTTACTTAAGGGCAGGGAATTCGTACGCTTCTTGAAACTTCATATTGTTCTCCTAAAGTTGGTCTTGTAAACAGTTAAGAAACCAAAAATTATAAATAAAATTAAATTGTTTATGTCTTGAACTATGTGTTATTGTAAAAAAAAACAAATTCTTATTTTTTTGTCATTCATTAGCGTAAAATTGTTTTATAGTAGCTTATTTTGAGTTTGATACATAGATAATTCAATTTAAAGTGACCATACTAAAACTCATCATTATTGATTATCAATTACTCAACTTCAATAAGAAGTTAGATTTCTTAAAATTGCTTAAAAGTTGTATGCGCGCGACGAAATTTAGTTCAACGCATTCCTCACGAGTAGCGCTCATCCCCTTCTCTCCAATCAGGTGGATGCTGATAACGATAATATATTCAAGGGGGCGTGATTATAGTTCTCGCCTTTGTGTGAGCCACGCATCGTATATAGCAAAAACATGGAAATGGTAGATACGTGATGTTTCCGAGCCCGCCTCCAGTTTTGTTCTCTCTTTAATATGACTTCTCATAGTCGCTCGTCACATCTGAATACCGTGATCTTAATTAAAATACAGTGTTTTACCAAACAATCCGACTTAAAATGAAAGTTTCAAATAATTTAAAATAAACTGTATAGCATTGATAAGATATTGTAGTCAATATATACCATAACAACTTGGAAATATCACTTTTAATATGCTGAATCAAAACATTGAGCCTGTCTTCTAACATAGAGGTTTGAAGCCTGTTTTGGATTAACTTTACTTTTAAAAATGACCTGTTTCCACTGCTGTTTGTGACCATAAATGAAAGGTACTTTTTTAGAGCGACCTCTATATTAGGAAAACAATTGTCGTTTTTTAGGAGTCTATACATCCACCTCTTCTGACTTTTTCAACTTCCTTATCTTTTTGAAATTGGTGATTAAAACCTTAAACTAATTCAGTTCATTTCCCAATTGATCGTGTAAGTTAGCTTTACTCAACCAACAGCCCGCAAAACTTATATTAGTGACCCGGTAAGGGCAATCAAAAAACTTAACAAGCCGTGGTCGTTAGCCTATTTGAAAGTTCGTGGAAAAAAATCAATCAATCGTTCGAAGCATTTTTTTTATTTATCCTTATTTTCTGGCCCGTGTGAAATAGCTGTCATTTGTATGTGGCCCAAGAAAAAAAAGAAGTTTGACCATTGCTGGTCTAACTGATTGATATAAGTTTCTACTAAGTTTTGACACCAGTGACGGTTCGCGGGGTTTTTTCTGGTACGGCCGAGGAACAAGAGATGGTAATACAGATAGGTGCGGTCACGCAGCCATCCGTCTCTGCAACTGACCCTACCTATCTGTATTACCACCTCTTGTTCCTCGGCCGTACCAGAAAAAACCCCCGAACCGTCACTGTTTGACACAGTCAAGAGGTACAAAACCACATATATATTAGGCCCGTTACAGTCACGCGGAGCACCGCGCTCCGCGCGCGGATAGGATGCCATTGCTTCCGCGTCGCGGCCGACCGATTCACTGTGTATACTCCCATTACAGCAATGACATCCAACCCGTGCATCCGCGTGACTGTAACGGGCCTTAGTGTATATGGCGCTGAAGCTAAAATGAAGCCGATTTTGTCTCTCTCGTAACTGTGCCAGGAAATAAGTGCGCATGTGTTGATTCTAGGGCGGTCGACGGTCAATGTTGTTTAAATCAGGGGTGTGGAGTCGGAGTCGGAGTCGGAGTCGGAGTCGGAGTCGGAGTCGGAGTCGGAGTCTGGAGAGGTGGAGTCGGTGAATATTTGGGGTCGGAGTCGGAGCCGGAGTCTGGAGGCTGCAAATTTGAGGGGTCGGAGTCGGAGTCGGAGTCGGAACAAAAAAAATTCAGGAATCGGAGCCGGAGTCGGAGTCGAAACAAAAAAAATAAGGAGTCGGAGCCGGAGTCGGAGTCGCTACATTTTTGTCACAACTCCACACCCCTGATTAGAAGCTAGATGATTCTATTACCTATTCAATTGTCGAATTGCTCACACAACTTGCATTAGCGAAAACAAAAATATTCCGAAATTCGACGATGCAAATATTCGACAGAGAACGGTGCTTCCCCTTGTTTTTTTATATGATACGCAAAATGAATGTTGATTGTTATTCTAATACGACGTTGTTAACGTCGGAGTCGGAGCCGGAGCTGGAGCCGGTTTCGGAGACGGAGCCGGAGTCGGACCTGGAGTCGGAGCCAGAGTCGGAGTCGTAGCCGGAGTCGGAGTTGGAGTCGGAGTCGGAATAAAAAAAATGAGGAATCGGAGCCGGAGTCGGAGTCGGAGTCGAAACAAAAAAAAATTGGAGTCGGAGCCGGAGTCGGAGTCGTTACATTTTTGTCACGACTCCACACCCCTGGTTTAAATGATCCGCTGTTTTGTAACACATACGCAAACTTTCTTATTGGTCATTGATTGGAATCGGCGCAAGCGCCAATGAAGCGCGCACAGTTATCCATCCTTTTTTGCTTCAATAATGCATAAGCGTTGTGGACATAGTATGCGCTATAATCTAATAAGTGTATGTACCAAGCGCAAGTTTATTTTGCGCTTGAGTTGTGTTTCACTTTTATATTTAGTGCAATCAGCTAAATCAACAGTTTTTACCTCATATTCTTCAAAGCTATATCGTTTCATTCCTACGAAGCTTGTATGTATGCTGAGGAAATGAGCGTCCGCAGAATAATTTTTAAGGGGGGGGGGGGGGGGGGGGGGGCAAAACTTTCATACAGAAAATTCGAATAAATAACCGTTAAAAAAGACAATTTCGAATTGTCAAAAATTCTGCATTTTTACCACCGCAAACAGCACATAAAATTTGCAGCTGTAAAAAATTGTGGATTTTTACTATCAAAAACGGCATTTTTGATATAAAAAAAAAGAAAATGACAATTTCGAATTATCAAAAATTCTGCATTTCTGCCGCCATAAACGGCACGATTCAACGGTAAATAAAGAAATTAGCAGCTGCCAAAAATTGTAGATTTTTACAATCAAAAACGGCATTTTTTGTTATTAAAAAGAAAATTCCAATTTTTGTATTTTTAAAAATTCTGCATTTTTACCACCACAAACGGTACGATTCAATGGTAAATAAATAAATTTGCAGCTGCCAGAAATCGTGGTTTTTTACTATCAAATACGGCATTTTTTGATATTTAAAAAAGAAAATTTTAACTGCTAAAAATGACAATTTCGAACTGTCAAAAATCGCACTACTATCACAAATGGCACGTTAGCAGTAAAAAGGAAATTTTAAATTGCTGAAAATAACTATTCAGTACTGTCAAAAATTGCTCATTACTGAAACCGGCAAGTTTTAATAATAGAAAATTTCCAAATGCCAAAAATTAAAATTAACTGTCAAAATTTGAACATTTCTACTATAACTATCGGCATTTTTCAATATTAGAAAAGGGAAATTCCAACGGCCAAAAGTAACAATTATAAATTGTCAAAAATTATGCAATTCTATTGTCAGAAACGGCATTTTTCAATAGTAAAAAGATAAATTTTTAACCATCAAAAATGAAAATTTCGAAATGTCAAAAATTCTGCATTTCTACCACCACAAATTCAGTGACGGTTTGCGGGTTTTTTTCTGGTACGGCCGAGAAACAAGAGGTGGTAATACAGATAGGTGCGGTCACGCAGCCAGCCGTCTCTGCAACTGACCCTACCTATCTGTATTACCACCTCTTGTTCCTCGACCGTACCACAAAAAAACCCGCGAACCGTCACTGCACAAATGGCACATAAAGAAATTTGCAGCGGTCAAAAATTGTGGATTTTTACTATCAAAAACGGCATTCTTTAATATTAAAAACAGAATATTTTAACTGCTAGAAATGGCAATTTCGAATTGCCAAAAATACTGCATTTCTGCCACCATAAACGGCACGATTCAACGGTAAATAAAAAAATTTGCAGCTGCCAAAAATTATGTTTTTTTTTACTATCAAAGACGGCATTTTTTGATATTAAAAAAAAAGTAAATTTCAACTGCTAAAAATGACAACTTCGAACTGAATAAAGCACTTAGCAGTAAAAAGGAAATTTTCAATTGCTGAAAATAACTATTCAGTACTGTCAAAAATTGCTCGTTACTGAAAACGGCACGTTTCAACAATAAGAAAATCTCCAAATGCGAAAAGTATTAGACTGTCAAAATTTGACAATCACTATCAGCATTTTTCAACATTAAAAAAGGGAAATTTCCAACGGCCAAACGTAACAATTGCAATTTCTCAAAAATTGTGCACTTCTACTGTCAGAAACGACATTTTTCAATTGTAAAAAGATATATTTTTAACCGTCAAAAAAGATAATTTCGAATTGTCAAAAATTCTGCAGCCGCCTGCGCGTAAGGCTACGGCCACACGGGCGTAAATTCACCCCGCGTTCGAGAGGGGAAAAACGCCGAAAAAATACACCGTATGAATTCAAACTTGGCCGGCCAGACGCTGCGTGAATTCCCGCCGGTAGGATGACTGGTGGGCGCGTCTTCAAGGTTACCCGCCAGAAAATGCGCCTGGGTCCATTTGCTTGCGGGATTTTACGCAAAACAAGTGGCCAATCACGCCGTAACCTACAGGATGTCTACGCCAGAGGCCTGCGTGGGTCGGGCTTTGGCCCGGCCCGGACAGCCGGGCCGTATTTTTCAAGCTCCGGGCCGGGCCGGGCTTGGATAAATTTAATTTAGAAAGCAACAACTAAGTGAATTGAAAAAAAATCTTATTAACATGAATTCAATGTATTTTAGGAATTTTAAGGAGTACATGGGTCCAGTAATTTTATTTATTGAATTCAATATTTTTCGGGGACGGGCCGGGCCCGGCTTTGAATATTTAGCTCCGGGCCGGGCCGGGCCCGCAAGACATTTTCGTTTCATCGGGCCGGGCCGGGCCGGGCCGGGCCGGGCCGGGTTTTAAATTTTCACTATCGGGCCGGGCCGGGCCGGACTTTCAAAAACCCGCTTCTGCAGGGCTCTGGTCTACGCTAAACCGTTCGTTAAAAGTTTACGGGGTTGCCGTTGCATTAAAAATTTGAAAGAAATCGTTGTCACACGGTAGAATCGGTTCTCCTCATGTGAAAAATGTTCAACTTTCTATCAGTTCTGGTTCCACCGGAAGTAGCACCAAATTTGTTGTTTTAAATGGAACTCCCTATATATTATTATATTTTTGGATTCCTTGTTTAAATTACAACATATTTTGTTGGAACGTGTGTACACTTATCTCGTTTAGTTTTCAAGAAAAAGAGAATATTTCTAAAAATATTGACCTCTAAAAGGCATAATAAGATAAAAATATGATTTATATCTCTAATTATACCTAAAGGATGCCTCTATGAGTAAAATAATTGGAAACTGTCAATTTTGACAATAAATGTTCCTAAAATGTCAATATCTAAAATATCTCGTAATTCAATTTTTTTAATTCAATGTTACCAATAATGGATAAATCCTGTATTTTTTTTTGACATCGACGACGAAAACGGCAAATACCAACTGTAGTACAAAGTGGAACAACTGCATTTTTTTTTCACAAACCTTCCAAGGACTCCGACGCTCGCGTGGTCACGGCAGAAGGGGATTTCGTTTGCGCGAAAAGACGCTAATGTGGCATACTACAGCGGGAATTCCGGCCAGCGTGAAAATACGCGAAATAAACAGTGTGGATTCACGCCCGTGTGGCCGTAACCTTAATGCGGCTCTGAAGAGAAATTTAGTTTCTATATGTCTTTTGGTATAATATAGCAATAATAAGTACGAATATTACATGCATTGATAGTGGTAGTCAATTTTCATGAATTAAGTTAAGCACGATCTCGTGGGTTTCCATCCATTAGACCTTTTGTATAAAAGTGTATAACTGAGCTTGTTATTACATCCGAACGGCGTTTGACAATTCACTCCCTATTCATTGGTGAATGGTTTCGAATAATCCGATCAACAAGGGTTACCTCAAGGCAAAAATATTGTTCCTGTATTATTCTTCTGAAAGATTGTATTTATGAGCAAATCGAGCATTGTATATTATATCTGTAAGCTTATCTATAAATATATCAATATTAAATAGTTTTAAGCAATTTTCGTTTTGAGTGAAACGGTCCGCGAAGGAAATCATATCGAAGTTTTTCTTTTCCTTTATGAAATTTTGAAATGTATTTATCGTCTGTGGAAAAAGGTAATGGGTTATAAAATTGAAAAATGGACCTTAAACTTAAACGGGTCGTAAAACCGTGCGGATGATTAAGCTTAATTGCATTATTTGTGCGTGGTGCCTTGTGCCTGGTTTTCAGCACTTTTTTGGCGTCGTCCGTCGTTTCGGCAGGGCTGTGCGTGGCAAGTATGGGCTTTTAATTGTTTGATATACATTTATTTGAAATGTGCGTGGCATAAGTAGAGGGAAGCGGAGAAAAAGTGTATCAATATTGTGACATGCAAAAGAAAGGCCGTTTGTCCACGTGAGAGCGCGGTGCTGCTTTTCAGCCTTCTTATGCATTATTCAAATGGCCGGATCTAAATATGCATTAAAAAATGACAAATTAGCCTATTATTAAATCCTTATAACTACACGTCGTAACAATGATATTTAAAGAGAATCGATGTTCATACATTAACCGCCATTACGCATAATAAATAAGAAATATATACATAATAACTATCGATTAGAATACAATTAGAATAGATTTATGGGGAGATAAAGCTCCATCTATGTTTCGACAATTACATTATTAGCGTGACTGTACATATGGCCATGATTTATATGATTTTGGGGCATCTTCGCACACCCTCCCTATTATTTATAAGTGTTGAATAAACCCCACAAAGCGGACCGACCCAGGATATCTTTTTTGTTGTTTGCGGTGTATACAACATTTAAACAAGCAAATAATTCGTCAAACCTACATTGTGCTTAAACCGAATATAATTGTTCCTTGCCGAGGTAAACATCCTTTTGTTGGTCTGATCTGTCAGGACTACAATACCAACAACAGCAAGATGTTACGGCGGCGGTCTTTTTATTATTTTATTATCCTTTCTACAAACGCTGTGCCGCTCGTTTTACATATTACAACTTACATATTGATTATTGATTTGTACATACATCTACATTCATACATGCACACATACTTAAGTAAGTTCCAGTGTCTAGCCATTTTATTGACCATTGTGCGGAGCGACGCATAATATATTGATCCTTGTTCCGTAGATTTTTATCATGGGGCCGTTTTAAAATACAGCGCACTAAATTCCCTTGTTTATGTTAAATGAGCGTTTAAGGGTTGCCCCAAACAATATGTATGAATACAAGGTGGTGTCTTTCCTGGTGTTAAAAATTATATGGATCCAGAGAAGCGCGTCCCTTTAGAAATAATCGTTTTGAGTTATTTGCCCCAACACCTGCCTATAGATTGTCTATTATTTCTATAGGCATTTGGCACGTTGCTCTATAATTAATTTAAAAATTATACATCCCGCGCCGTTGCCATGCCCATCATAATTTCCTCGTCCGCACGGAAAGAAAACTGCGCGGATTGTTTAATTAAAGCCTCGCGCCAGATCCGAAATCTCCGATAAGACAGCTCACCAGAACTGTAATTCGGGATTAGGGATTCCGAATTACGGGTTCGCAAACCCTTAATGAGTGACAAAGGTCCGATTTGCGGCCGGCGATAAGCTAAACGCGGCCAGCGTCCAATTAAACCGTGCCGCTCGCGCAATTTATCGTAATTTTATTGCATTGCCGTAATTACACTCCAATCAGAATGTTTTGTATTAAAATGATTAAATGGCAGGTAAAATTTATGAGGGTCAAACTAATAATGGGCCCTCTATTTTCTTAAGTACCGGCCGTAACGTTAATTCATCAATCCCGGCAACACCGCAACGACGCCATCTTCAAACATGATGAACGGGAACGGGAACGGTGGCGATGATTACGACGAGGTACTTCGTTCCGAGCAATACTAACACGATCTTCTTCCTTGCCTTAACCCATTTAATCGACCACTAAAACCATCTATTCAGCGCTGTCTTGTTGCTTATGTGACTTCTTGCTATACTTCAAGCTCTTTCAGGGCGAGACAAGTACAAAATAAACACGTTGATTGTGTTTGATCTATAACAACGATAGCATATAGACAAAAGTGTAGAACTATTGGTAGTTTAGAGTGACGGAGAAGATCCTTTAAAGCAGTGTTTCTCAATATTTTTACTTTCGTGGCACATTTATTCTTAAAATTACTCCTTATATTATAACTGGGTTTAGTTTATAGCAGAAATACCGTGAGCATGCCAAATTATGTACTCCGCCCATGAGTTTTCTACAATATTGTGTTTTTTCCATTCTATTGTGTGATGTACATTGTACTGTTTTCTTCTAGGAAATAAAGACTATTATTAATATTATTATTTTCCAAAACTGAAAAATTGCGCGGCACACCTATGTAGTCATAGAAGAAAAAAAATCTAAAATAAATAAATAGAACGAAACATAATATAGATAATTCAACTTATGAATAAAAATGTGCATTTAAAATATCCGGTTATGGAAGCGGATAAAAAGGTAGATAAAACTTTTAATTTAATAAAAACGTAGATACAAGTTTGCAAATGGATAAACATTATTTACCTTCACCATAACAACGATCTGAATGATTTGAAATTATATGTATTTTTGCTCTATTCAGTAAATTACTCTTAACTGTTAATTTCATAGCAAATTTCTCGAATTAATTGCGATTAGGCAAATGCAGTCGCGCTCGCGGATTTTTCAATCTGAACTCATCTGCATCGACTCCGACATTTTTTTATTCTTACGTGTATTATATCTGTCATGCAAACAATTAATACAACCAAAATAAAATATAAAAATATAAAATAAATAGTATTTGTTTTTTCAAGATTTCGTGGAACACTTGGAGAATTTTGGGGCTCACACCCTATGAGAAACTGCTCTAAAGCATGTTTTCCGTCGACCCCCGGGACTCGGGTGTTTGTCATGGGTCAACATCGAATTACCTTTTTTTTTTGGTGTAAATATTTGTACATACTCTTATCGAAAATTTGTAGAACCACTCTGCCGTTCACTAAAAGTTTGAATAAAAGCAATTTTTTATCGAAAATTATTAATTAGCTACTCGCAAATTTGTCCCGTTACGAAAAAATATATTTTAAATGGGCAGAATTCATGCTTGGTGAAATAGTTGAAAATGTAACACGAGGCTAAGTCAACAAATTACCTATCAGTATAATATATGGTCCAGAGCAACATTTATAGACGTAAATACCAGTGGTGGCTGGTAATGTGATGCTTGGGTCGGTGTTTGGGATGGTGGACTTATTCGTTCACTAAGCCGAATTCTATCAGTGCGGTGGAGAGGCGTTGCCCCGACTAATCTCTACTCACCAACTAGTACGGCTAGTGTTATTCTAAAAATTCCAATATCCAACTTAGAAGTTGTCCAACGTCGGACATAGACCTCTTCCAGTCTCTCACATTCTTCCCGATCCTCGGCTATCAAAATCGTCCACCTTGTTTGAGGACGTCCAATTTGCAGCCTTCGAGTGTGTGGCTTCCATGTTGTTATTTATTTAGAAAGTTCATCCGTTATCCGGAAACCTAGCGATGTGGCCAACCAAGCTCCACGTTAGTTTCGCTATTCTCGTTACCACATTCATTACCACAATTGTTGATCTTATCATGTGCCTTGTCGTGATTCCCAGCAGTTTACAATTTTGTTGTTCAAGGTCCATGTCTGTATTCCATACGTAAGGTAAGATACACTTGTTAGAGATCTTCGATTTTAGAGCAACTTTGATTATGAAAGTCGCCCAACCCAGTTGTATTCTTCTGTCTAGTTTAGCGATCATATTTTCCTTTGACCGTTTTTTTCAATTTATTTTCAGTCCGACATCCTTGGACTTTGTGATGAATTTTATCGCCTCTCCCTGGCTTCCTGCTATTACGACGCGGTCGTAGGCAAAGCTTGGGTGTTTTATCACTCCGTGACTGCTAGATGGGACGACATTGGTGATATCGTGTCACCTTATCTGACACATTTGTCGGACATTTTTGTAGATGTAATCTACCAGTTTTCATATTTGTGATCCACCCTAATATCGCTGAGTGCGTTTAGGACAGTCAAAGTTTCTATAGAGTCGAACGCTTTCTCATAGACAATAAAGGCGAGCTATTTCAGGAAGTTATAATCTATTAACTTTTCCGTTATCAGTCTTTGTATCTGGTGGTGGTCTTGGGTACTAACCGTTTCAAAATACTGCCTGCTCTCTAGGTTAGTTGGAGTGCATTTTATTTGTGAGTTTTGTTGTTTTTGCACACAGTTTGTATATTGCGGATAGGAAATTTTGTTTGTCCCCTTTTTGTAGATACGGATTACAGCTGCTCGTGATGAAGCTTGTGGGATGTTTCTTTCTTGAGGGCATCTGTTATATACGTACGGTGATTAACAATTCGATGGGTTTTCCAGCGTTTCTTATCATTCCTAGCATGACACCGTTTTCTCCTGGGACCCTTATTCTTGCTACATTCTTAATAGCTGATTCAATTTCCTCAGCGGTTACATCAGGTATGTCTTCTGACCCGACATGTCTAGCTCTTCTAGCAATTTACCCTGACTGGGTTGCACAATTAAGCAGTAAGTCCTGATAGTACTCCTCTACATGTCATGTTGTTATATTTATTTTCCCTGCTTCTATGCCTCGTCTTAGCACTTTTAAGCTTCTGTTCTCTTTGAGTGTGACCCGCACCTATTTATTGTTATACCTCAGGTTTTTTTTTGTCGCTTTGCTTTTATTTCGAGCATGCTTATTACTTAACACTTCCCTATCCTTTTCCAACAGTGCCTTTGTTGTTTTCTACATTTTCTCAAAGTGCTTTGCGTAATATTTGTGAACCGGATTTGCTTAATCTGGGTTTTCCATATACAGATGACCCTGACGTCATTTTTCGTGGTCTAACTCCTGCGTTTAGAAAAGCCTTTATGTCAGAAACTTTAGCCAAAATAGCTATTGCTGATTCTTCTCCTATGCCTGGAATAGTCAATAGAAGTTGAAAATTCTCCAACAATTCTTTGTGTCGATTTAATAGTTCACGTACAGAGTTTTTTATCGTTCCTATTTTTTTAGTTATATTGCAGTTGCAACTTTTTTTAGCAGTCTCTCTTTTTTTT
This sequence comes from Ocypus olens, assembly GCA_910593695.2. Lineage (NCBI taxonomy): Eukaryota > Metazoa > Arthropoda > Insecta > Coleoptera > Staphylinidae > Ocypus > Ocypus olens. The sequence goes on from OU343057.1 coordinate 19,504,447, forward strand.
CCTAAGTGGTTGTTTACTAACGTTAATTCATCTTTTAATGCATCTGAGCAACTATAAAGATGTTTTAATTTTTTTAACTCGGGAGAAGGTGGTGTCCAACGAGTAGGTTCTTGTCTTTGGCAATAATCAGCAATAATTTCTGCCAGTGACGGTTCGCGGGGTTTTTTCTGGTACTGCCGAGGAACAAGAGGTGGTAAGGTAGGGTCAGTTGCAGAGACGGCTGGCTGCGCGACCGCACCTATCTGTATTACCACCTCTTGTTCCTCGGCCGTACCAGAAAAAACCCCGCGAACCGTCACTGATTTCTGCATCGGTCTGATCATTCTTTTGTCCTACAAGCTTAGTCCACGTCGGGACAATCTTAAATTCAATTGGCTCCGGAGATTTGTTATCGCGTTCCCTCATATCCTCCGAGTACTTTCTCAGTCTGCGCAAATTTTCTCCCCACACGCCTTGAGTGCTCGGTAGAATTATACAGCAAAATCTGATAGAAGATTATTTGGATGACCATAAGCCTTTATTAAACAAGCCCCTGAGACAAGATCGCGACATAAAAATTAGCAAATATTTTGTCATATTATTGTAAATTATTTTCAATGTATTTTATGCGGATATTTGAATAATTCTAGGAAAATCAATAGTTATCCAACTAATTTTCCTAAAATCATTGACACCATTCCAAAATCTTTTAATTTTAAATTTGAATTTATTGTAAAAATACACAAACTATTTAGAAATAAAAATCGACATAAAATCTCCAGCAATCTATTTGCTTTGTTTAGATTAGAAACCTTCGATTCTACAAGATCAATATTATATGAATTTATTATTTTAAATAAAAATTGTCCAATATATTTTTAATTTAATGTTTGCCAACAAACCACATCTATCAGTGCGTCTCTTCAAAAGCGTCGGATTTAATATTTAACAAATAATTTGTTCACCTGAAAAGGCGAATATGTTTATATCATTAGAAAGGGCAATGATACTAACAATTATATCTGCACATGCCCCCTATGACTTTCTTTGCATTTAAAAACTCTTTTGTTAAAATTTGATGATTTTTTCACAAACTTTCTCCTCAATTTGGCGTATGACACATCGTATTTTCTAATTTAGGTTCATTTTCAAAATCTTGTGGCGTAGCGCGTATAGAAGGCGTAGCGCGTATAGAAGGGGCAATTGGGAGTTTTATTGGACATGTAACAAACGCCTACAGTGAAATTAAAATATATTTTTAATGAGGGCTGACTCCCTAAAAAGTTAGTCATCCGTCCTCTAGCTATGTTACGCCACTGGCCGCATAGTGTGAAATATTATGACCTCGCTGGCTACACCTGATCGCTTTTACCTACAATTTCTCGCGCACCATGGCAATCTTCTCGTGAGAAGTGTGGCAGGTAGCACCATCGTGCTGGAACCACTAGTGTGGATATTGAACGGCAAAAAATTGTAACCATACGGTATCGTTCTCCATTTACTGTAGTAGCATTTTCATTCTTAGCTTCAAAAATGTAAGGTCCGAATATTCCCCCAGTCCAAAATTCACAACAAACAGCAACTCTTTGCGGATCTATTACCTTGTGGATATTAAACACAAAAAAAAAGTTGTAACCATATTACGGCATCGTTCTCCATTTATTGTAGTGGCAATTTCTCCTCATCTTCAGAAATGTAGGTCTGGATACTCCACCAGTTCAAAATTCACATTAAACACTCGTCGCGGATGTTTTGCCTTGTTAGGGATTTCTTGGGGCTTTTCTGTTTCCCAAAATACAGCAGTTTTGTTTGTTGATGAAGCAGCTCAAGTGAAATTGCCTCTTGTCACTGAAGATAATTTTAACAATCTTCACGGCAATTCGATGGAAAGAGCTTCTTGAAATATTCAACTGTTGTGAGAGTCTTCGATTGTTTTTTTTTCGCGTTACTGATGTACTAGAATGAGATCGTTCAATCGCACATTTTTTTTGACCAGCCTAAGAACTGTAGCACCAGTAGGTGCATTATCACGACCAATGATCTAACAGTCGCTGCGTAACACTTACCATACTCAAGTTTCTTGATCAGCCTGACGAATTGTCAGGTAAGTAGGTGCATTATCACGACCGATGATAGATGAGTCGCTTCGTAACACTCGCCATTCTTGCAATAAATTTTGTGAATTATAACTCGCTGTTTATACAACGCTCCATAATAACTAACCGAAATAATAATAGATGACAGTGTCGTTAACCCAATAATAACAAAATGGCGGCCAATTAAAATCGGACGCTTTTGATTGGACACCCATACTTTAAATGCAAATTAACAAATTTAACTTAAACTATTTTACAGACGAAAAGCAAATCACTAGACGTGACCGTGTTGACATATATAGGGTGTCCTAGTTGTAAAGGATAAATAATCCCGAACAGATCGATATTGTCTTTAAATATGCCTTAGAATCAATGACACCAAACAGATAAATACAATTTATTTTGATGGAATTTAAAAGATCGTTTTTCAGATAAAACATTTCTTGCCGAATATACATATTGGGACACCTTATATAATAATTCATAAATGTGAGAAATGAATAATATAAAAATACGTGATCTCTTTCGCAAAAACCCCAGCACAGCTAATGAACAAAGTTTGGTTAAGTTCTCATAAGATACGCTTAATTTTTTTGCAAGCAAGGATTGCATTACAAAAAAATGCATTTACGTAATAAACCACAAGTCTTGTAATTTACATTAATAAAAGGATCTATATATTATATGAATTTTATAAATGTCAATCTCAAAAAAAGTGGTATTAAATTTGAATTTAATTTTAATTTCAAACATCATACCCAGTAAAAATATCTCATGCAGGATTCATTAAAATAGTGTCGGATTTGAAGGAAATTTAACGAGACGGCCAACTATTATGCAAATAGTGTTAATGAAAGCCGAGCTAATCCATCATAAATTCAATTATTTAATGATAATTCGAGCCTGTTCGGAAGAGTCGCTTACCGTTTAATCCAACAGATCTAACATAATCGAACATCCCGATATTCACACTTGATATTATTCAGAAAGTGCACCTGCGTTTTGTTCTCGCACTTGCGACGATTGATCCTTTTCGAAAACGAAAACGAAATACGAAAAAGAAATTGGGCAATTACAGGGGCAGCTGGTTAATATTTAAACGTGCGATAATGATTGACATCCACTGATTTTTTTTGCACCTCCTAATTATCGGAAACTGTACGCTGTGTCAATAAATAAATAAACAGTGATTAGTTTTTTGCTAAATCCTCGAAACTTTTACTAGCCAAGAGCTATTTAGAGGAAGCCCGTTAATTTCGGCATCGCTGTGTAATGACTCCTCAACGTAATTAATATGACAGACTAATAATTAATAAAAAAATACCCGAGCCATTTCTCTACAAATTAGTACAAATTGAAAGACACCATTTGCCCAAAAACTAATTTGGAGCAAAGTTCGTTACCTAATTAGTGGCCATAACCATAGGAGAGATTAATTGATTTGATTGGCGTTTTAAAACGCATAATCGATTTCTTTGATTGATCACGGCTTGCTATTATTACATGATCTAATCACATCCGTACCAACAATCGAATGCAAATGCTTGTTATCTTAAGGCATTCACGGAAATTAAACACTGATTTCTGTTAATTATTGTAAAATAATTAACAGAAATAAAAAAAAAAAATTTGCTATATGCAAAAAAAAATCAATTAGGTGGATGAAAGAAATCCGTTTAGTAATATTAGAATTTATTTGTTTACTAATTGTATTAATGTTAAATTATTTAAAAACACTTGGAAGTCATCGACAAATATTATCTGTTTTCAGGATTATTGATAATTCGGAATTCTAATGACAATTACTGATTAGGTGTAAATAAGAAATTCAGAAATACCAAAATAATCACAGAAACGAGCACTTTGAAGTTACTTAATTTCTTAATGTGGTCTTCAGAGATTAAATTATTGTCATCGTTAATCTCGTCCTCTTCTTCAACATATTCAGTTTCGCCATCGTTAAATTCTTACCCCGGTTTATAAAACATATTAACAATCAAACTGAAATATCGATCTTTTTATTCAGTTTAATTATGTCACTGCAGGCTCGTTAATTATTTGCCCTGCCGAAATTAGTTTGCTTACATGATTATCTCCAGTGCCGGCGGAACGTACAGGCAAGGCAGGCAGCCGCTGTAGCGGCCAAATTTAGGGGCGGCGGTGGCATGATCAGGACCGTTCCTGGGTTGTTGGCCGCTCAGGTGCAAAAATGATATCGCCGCCGTTGATAATTAAATATACATATACGGTCGTTAATTGAAGAAGTTTGCATTAAGGTAAGACAAACCGTGAATTTGTCAGAACGTTACGAAACTTCTCTTCAAAATGTAGTTCTTGTGCGCAGGGATTATTTTACTATAAACTGTATTTCTTTTATTGAAAAGTTCTTTTTGGAGTGAGAATTTTCTGAAGTTTTAGATTTATTAGGAAACATTTAAGCAAGAGTTTAGATTAATTTTTTTTTAATTTTATTTTCATAAAATAACAAAAAATATATTCATTACTCATTGCAGACAAAATATTTACTACAAAACAAAGATTACAATTAATATCAAATACGTTCATATGTGTGCACTGTGCTTAATAGTGTACAAATATCATTATAAATATCAGTACCAGCCAAAACATTTTCTTCCATTTTTTCACGTAAATTTATTATTATGGATAAATCTTAATTTCTAGTAAATATCTTTCTCTCTAACGATAATAATGCAAGGTTTATTATTATGGATAAATCTAATTTCTAGTAAATATATTTCTCTCTAACGATAATTATCATCGACCATCTCAGATCATTTTTGATTAAATATTGGATTAATGAGGCTGTTACTTGTTGAAACTACATAATATCACTTAATAAAACACTGATCGATAGCCTAATAAAGAACTGTCATTACATTGTAAATGAGTATTATATGTATATTTATTCTGTATGTAACTGTTCTTTAATAAAGATGTTTGTATATATAAAACACTGACTCAGTATAAAATTTGATGAAAATATAAACTGTAGAACAACAAATGACATTTTGAAACCTTATACTGCGTCAGTGTTTTATTAAGTGAATTTTTGATCAGTTTTAATTTGGAAAAACTAATTTCCCCTGAAGCCGCAGTTACGGGAAGAGTTAAACAAATTCGCAATGCCACAGAAAAAAAAACAGCGAATAAAGAAATTAAATAATTGTATATTATGTACTCTAAAGTAGTTAATGGTTTTGTTGATGTGGGAACTATTTCTCTAAAACTTGATATTTTATTAAATAATTTAATTAATTTAAAACAGAAATTCAACAGACTAAACAAAGACCTATATAATATGATTAGTGAATACAAACAACAGATGTGGCTCAAAACCTGCAACGATATAAATAATCTAGAAGGTATACAATTTTGGACACAGATTAAAAAACTCTCAAAATATCAAAATTCGAAATTTATGCAACAATTACAAAATCCATTAACGAATGAAATTATAACCGATGACGCCGAAATGGCAGAACAATTTGCTGAATATTTCAAAAAGACATATCCCCCAGCGAACGACTATAGAAGATAGAAGAGACGGACTATTTTAGACTGCTAGCTAAAGGTAAAAACACATCTCCTGGACACGACAATATCCATAGACGAATCCTAAAATCCCTTCCAAATAATATACATTCCTACATCCTAAAATTTTTTAATTTTAATTACCTCTCGTAGTACTTTCCACCAGAATGGAAACTTGGAATCATTACCTGCATCCCTAAACATGATCACGATCTGTTACTACTAACAAGCTATAGACCTATCACCCTTTTACCTGTCCTTGGAAAACTTTACGAATCCCTTATTAAAGAAAAAATCCTTACCCATGTGTCCAAACACATTCCCATTTATCAATTTGGCTTTATGCCAAAAAAATCCACAGTATTACCCCTGCCATCCTTACATCCAACTGCCAGATAGCACACCTCGAAGGCCAAAAATCCGCAATTCTATTTCTCGACATTCAAAAGGCGTTTGATTCCGTTTGGCATCGAGGTCTGCTGTACAAATGCATCCTCCTCAATATTCCAAAACACCTGATAATCCTCATCCAAAAGTTTCTATTTAATCGAACACTCAAGGTAAAAGTACGCCATTCCCTATCCCAAACGTTCTCTCCCAAACAAGGTGTTCCTCAACCCCCCCCCCCTTTCCCCAATCCTTTATAACATATACTGTTACGATATTTATCACCTTAATCTGAATTTCATTAATCCTAAATCCTACGTATTACAATTTGCCGATGATACGATCATCTACAATTCCAAAAACATTACATTTACTCCAACAGCTACTTGAATCAATTCAAGAATGGTTTTCTAGACGGCGTATCAAAATTAATCCCACCAAAACCCAACTCCTAATTCCTTATCACAGAATACCACCGACTCCCTATAGCATGACCATCAATGGAATATCCGTCCCCTCCAAAGCATCCTGTAAGTACCTAGGAATAATCATCGACTCTAAATTTAATTTAAAAAAACACACACTATCCATTAAATCGAAGGTTAAACCACGTGGAACATATTTCAGATGTCTTGCCTATAAAAGCGAAGGTATTAATATTTCAACCGCTACCAAGATCTACAAAATGATTTGCCGTCCTCTACTAGAATACGGAGCAATTCTATTTGCCAACTCCAGTCCATCCACCATTCGAAACCTAGAAGTTGGTGAACGCTCCTCCCTCAGAATTCTAACAAAATTGCGCCATCCTCTAAACCCACTTCATAATCCATCAAACCTCCTCCTATATCAAAAATCGAACATAACACCTATTTCGGAACGCATCCTGTTTCTTGCAAAACGATTCGCTACTAATCCTAATAGCTGTAAGTTTGTCGATCGACTATGTACTTTCCGAAACCCCCCAAAATTCCAAAAACCAAATGTAACCTTACTTGAATATATATCCTCACTAAAACCCTCCCTGACACAAAACTCCTATAACTAGCCCCCCTATTAAAAAAAAAGCCGAAGATAACATAATAAGAAGGCGAAAAGACCTTCTGGTCGATAGCCTATTGCAGTATTGTGATATTATAATGTAAAGCAACACTAAAAATTGTAAATATGTCTTCAAATAAAGATGTTTGTATATATTAAATATTTCAATTCCATTTAAATCATTACTCACAACACCATCTACGTTTATTTGTAAAAAACATTTTTAGATCGATGTCTATGCAAAATATTTTTTTTTAAATATGAGAGTTCATGTCATACTATTTGGTAAAATAAACTAGAGAATTTCTAGTGGCTTTTTGCCATTTTCTAATATTTTGATGAAAATCTTCTATTAGTTTCATCTGAAGTGAAGCTAACATCAAGAAAATTTACGGGTCCTTTCTTCTCTAAATACTCAGCAATTAAATCAGGCCATATCGCTGGATCGGCCAGTACAAGAGAAGAACTTGAATGTTCCCCATCAACACTTTTCAATTCTTTTCTCCAGTGTTTTACGATTCCGATGATGAAGAAGATAATATGCCATCTAGTTGTTCTTACTCCTCTACGGGAGAAGCAACGACTCTAGATTTTCTTGTGACGCTTCAGATGCATTAAGAACAATTTCAGTAGTAGGACTAGCCGAAGCACGTGCCATAGGAGTTTTTAAAGAAACCAAAAACTTTGTCAGAGGTCCTTCGAGCTCATTTCTTTCTTTTGGATTTAACATTATTTTTTTGTAATAAGCATATTTTTCTTTCTGACATCTAAGGTGTAAGATTATTTTCTTAATTACCGCAACATTTTTGAATAGATTGTAAATTATGCCAATTATTTTGATTAAAAATCATAAATGTATCGTTTGTTTATGGATCTTAAACCCTTGAAGTACATATCTCGGTTTAATAGATTTTTACAATTTGTCAAATCGTTAAATGCAATTTTTGTTTTACCAATTCAAGTTTGAAGAGTTGCTGTTTTCTTTTGAACCAGGATATTGTTTTAACGGAAAATCATAAATGCATTGTTTGTTTATGGACCTTGAGTCTCTGAAGAAAATTCCTCAGTTTAATTCTTTTTTCACATTTTTTCAAACCGCTGAGTGCATTTCTCATTTTCCTAGTTCGAGTTTTAAACGTTTCTGTTTTATCCCCACATAGGACTTGCCAATTATTTTGATGGAAAATGATAAATGCATTGTTTATGTATAAATCTTAAGCTTTTGAAGCAAATTTTCAAATCGTTAAATGCAATTTTCATTTTGCCAATTCAAGTTTGGAGCGATGCTGTTTTGTTTCCACGAAGGATATGACAATTGTTTAAACAGAAAATAATATATAAATTGTTTTTTTATTAATTTTGAGCTTTTGTAGAATTTTCTTTGGTCAATCCATATTTTATAATTTTACGAATCATTAAACGCAGTTTTGGTTTTCCAAGTCGAGTTTGTTGGATCATTACCGTTTTCGTTCCACTGGCAACAGTTTTTATGGAAAACCAAAAATGCATTATTTGTTTATGGATCTCGAGCTCTTGAAGAAATTTCGTTGATTAATTTTTCAATTACATTTTTTTTTAAATCGTGGAATGCAATTTTCGTTGCTTTAAAACTTGCTTTAAACGGTAAACATTTGTGTTTTTATTACTAAAAATGTCAAAACGAGATTTATTCTGCGAGATCTAAATTATAACCTTAGATGTTGCAGTTATATATGTTGAATCAATCGACGAATCGGAAAATATATAGGCGTAATAATATTTCTTAATTAAAGGGTATAGCGGAATAAGATGGTCTAAAGTGCCCCCAAATGAAATGAGCTGGGAGGTTAAAAATAATGTTTAGGATCATAAAAAAGTCGGATTCGATAAAAAAGTAGCCCCCCATCCCCTTGCTATAGTCAAAAACGTGTTTTTTGGTTTTTAATTTTCCTGTGCATGCAACTAACTTTTGACTTTCGGTAGGTATCTGTACCTTAAGATAACAATATTATCTAATGTATTTTTATAAAACGGAAATTTTTCGGCGGGAAATTCGAAATTTGACAATTTAAAATATCACTAAATAGCGATTATTTCAGAGACGTTAAATGGTGCACCTCTAAAAAATATATATATATAATGGGTGTCTATTGTTTCTTAATATGTGTGATTTTTTTCAGAATTTTCCGAGTAGTAGAACATGGCCAAAATAATTAAAAACCGCATTTTTGAGTAATTTGAACTTGATCACTTTCAAACGAAAAAAAAACATTGTAAAACTTTTTATTGGCACATTTTAGGTCATTTCTTGTGTTGATGTATGCTACACAATTTTGTTATGCTCATTTAGTGGGAAACTCCAATACCTGAAACTAAAACAATTAATTCAAAATGACTTTTTTCGTTACAATCGAAAGGTGCTACTGCCGAATTAATATAAAATGCTAAGTAAATGTAAAGTAATTTTTACGCAAAATAAATGGTACTAATAGATAAGTTTTTTTCTGAAAATACATGCCACTAAATGAAAGTGATAAATAAAATAAATAAAATTAGTTAAAAATGCGGTTTTTAATTATTTTGACCATGTTATGCTACTCGGAAAATTCTGAAAAAAATTACACACATTAAGAAATAATAGACACCTTTTATATACTTTTTGACGTATCTGAAATAATCGGTATTTAGTGCTATTTTATATTGTCAAAATTCGAATTTCCCGCCAAAAATTCCCGTTTTATAAAAATACATTATATAATATTGTTATCTAAAGGTACTGATACCTACCGAAAGGCAAAAAGCAGTTGGATGCACAGGGCGAATTAAAAAACCAAAAGAAACACATTTTTGACTATAGCAAAGGAGGAGAGGGGGGTGGGGGGCTACTTTTTTTCGAATCTGACTTTTTTATGATCCTAAACATTATTTTTAATCTCCCAGCTCATTTCGTTTGGAGGCACTTTTGACCATCTTATTCCGCTATACCCTTTGAAAACCCTCACTGCATTGTAGATTAATATTTCATAAATGTATTTTCCATTTTATTGTGAAAATTTTAATTAGAAAGAAAATGTATTTTCTCGAAAGAAAATGTGAAAGATCAGTTTAGAGAGTTAGTACTATTTCAAAGTATGTCGTGATTTGTTGTTGATTTGAATACTTCGTTATATAATAATAATAAGCAATCTTCATTCTAATATAAATGAATGAACATACAAAAATATACATAAATACTTAATAAAGGAAGAGGCTTCGCAAGAAAATTAATATGCTCTAAACAACATGCATATTTCTATAATTTCAATTAAATTTTTAAACTCATTTAAACTGTAAGGTTCAATATCTCTCACTAGTGTATGTATTTTTGATTTATATATTTTCAAACAACGTTCATTTTTGAAGTTTCCTAGCAGTTTGTTGAATACTGAATGCAAGTGTAATTCACACCTTTTTTCGGTAAGTGAGGATCTGTGTATTGGATAGTTTAGGAAAACTTACGAAACTGCGTGATCTACAACAAATAGAAAAAAATAGTCGAAAACATTTTCATAAAAATAAATTTAAAAATTATTATGACAAAGCTACATATTTATTAAATTGTGTAACGCCCAATCTGTAATACAATGGGCACTTTAATCTATTAACATCAAATAATCAATGAAGAATGGTTGCGTAGAATTTTTTTTATTTCGGTTTAATCAATTAATAAAATTATCTATACGCAAGTAGCTGTTGATGTAATAAATTCAACAATTAAAGATTTTTAAACACGCGCAAATATTAATGAATTATTCATTTAATATCAGTTTATTTCAATGTGTAATTCTAATTATCAACACGTAAATAATTAACGCCAGGAAATTAATTAAATCGATTAAAACAAAAAAGAAAATATACTCACTGATTATTATTTAAACAAGATATTACGCAAAATGTAAATCGATATAATTTATTCGTAAGAGTGACCAGTTGATTAGTAGAATTATGCAAACAATAGCATGTTTAAGTTATTTTCTTCTTATCGTTGCTTTTGAGCAGCGTTGTTACTATTTCCTAAAAATAATCGTAAATACAAAATTGGTACTGTATGTAAGTAAATAAAAATACGCGAACTCTTTCACAAATGCGCCAGAATAATTCAAACGACCTATGGATGAATTGGGCTAAAACTAGAGATGAGTAACTGATGAGTGAGTCGACTCTTAAAAATAAGTCGAGAAGTCGAGTGACTCCTGTGCAAATTTCCTGACTCATTTGGAGTCGACATCTGAGAGGTGAGGACCTTTTTTTGCTAGTCATTTTGTAAAATTATTTTTGTTTTGTTTTCTTTTTGCTCAACATACTCGTTATAATTATGAATAATTATGACTTGACTCTATAAATATCGTGTACGATTTCCGGGTAAATTGCAAAATTTTCGAAGTGTTCACCTTAGAGTAGAGGGTCATTTCGCCCATCTTTAGAACTTACCTTTATTCCTCTTGAGACTTGCTAAAGATGTGCTCCGAAGATGCGTGAAGATCGGGATGGATGGAACGGAACGAAACTGAAAATCCCAATAACACTAGCACTACACACCGAAAGAAGTTCCAAAATTTAACATCGTTTTTGATAAAAGTAAAAACAAAATTTGAACTGCAGCAGTCCTTGCCGCTTGAATTATTAATAAAATTGACGCTTTCGATATTAAATTCTGCAAATCCGTTACAAAACACTTAACACACTCACTTAGTTTGATAAAAGCAACGTGAACTCATGATTAAACACTTTTGATTTTTCTACAAACGAAATATTCAATTAACAATTATCGAAAAACAAACTGTACGCTCTCTGAGACGGCGACGAGTAAACTGGTCAGGTATCGTTATCACTCGGTCGAGTGTGGTGCGTTGATAAGAATGCGGAATCTGCACAAAAAAATTGCCTTCAGGTGCCGAATCATGTATCACGCGCACTTTCCAGTTTTAAAACTTTGGGGCGATTTTATATGGGAAGGATTAACATTTAAAAATGTAAATTATTAATGCAATTTTTAATTGAAATGTGTAGGTGGTCAAGATGAAAGTGCACAGGGCTATTTAAAAATTTAAAATCGTTACATCGTACTGTTGTAGCCTCCAAATAATTTATTAACTCTATGCCGGATCATTTTAGTAAAATTAGCTAATTATCCACTTCAATTGTTTGTATTTATTTTAAAATTGTTACAGTTAATGTATATACGTGCATATATGTTGTGAATATTTCTATCTAATATGTAAATTTAATTTAATAGAATATGAAAGGGCAGAAAGACCTATGGTCTATTTCTTTGTTTTCCATGTAGTCATTAATATGTTGTATTGTAATGTGTAAAACCCACTTCTGTAAATAAAGATTTGTTATATATATATAGAATATAAATTTTATAAATTTTTATTACTTATTTTGATTGAAACGTAAAGTATGAGGGGCAATTTAAAAATCTAAAAGAAAATTAAAGCCCTTTATACATTCTCCAAATGGTTAAAAGGAAATATAAAAGTAGTATTTTACTTAAAGTTAATACACGGGACAATTTTAAACAAATTCTGCATCCCACGTTTAGTTTTAGATAAAATATGGATCTTGAAGCAGATTGTACTGTATTTTTTGAGTACGTTGACAAATTTGTGTAGTATGGGAAAGTATCGATATCGTGAAAATTAAAAAAGTGTGTGTGAGTGTATGTCTGTGCTAGAGGAGGATAACTCATGAGCGAGTCGACTCAAAGAGGCATCTCCTCGAAGTGAGTCACGGAGTCGGGTGACTCCTCCCGCAAATTTGCAGCTCAATTTGAGTCATGAAAAGTTTTTTAATAGAATAGAATAGAATTTTTATTGGTCCATCACATTGTAGATTTACAACATTAGACATTAGACAATTAAAAGTGAGGACCTTATTTTTGCTCGTTAAAAGGGAAAATTTTCCATTTTGAAAAAGTTATGTCTTTTTTTGTAAAAAAGCTTTTTTCCGACATACTTTTTACTTTCCATAAGAGTCGGACTCTTTTCGCTGAGGCAACTCACCAAAAAGAGTCATTTCTCCCACCTCTAGCTATAACAACTACACACAACTTTCGCGAGCGGCCCGGAAAAGGCAGCCAATAAACTTAACAAGCTGTGGGCGTCAAACTATTTAAAACTTTGCGTAAAAAAATATCAATCGGTTTCATTAATCCTTATATTGTGGCCAGTACGAAATATAGTCGAGTCTGGAGATATGTGGCTTATCTGGCAATTATGAAGTGAGATCGAAGAGGTGGACGGAGCATAATTTCATACGAAGCAACAAGAACCGCTGAAAGATTAGCCGCACCAATACCACACATGTAAATAGTATTGTTCGCTGATAAACGTCGCATCAATGAATCCTGGGTGTCAGTGGAGAGAGAAAGTTCCTACACATGCCAAGAATCTCCAGACTCGACTATAACTATCATTTGCCAAGAATCTCCAGACTCGACTATAACTATCATTTGCCAAGAATCTCCAGACTCGACTATAACTATCATTTGCCAAGAATCTCCAGACTCGACTATAACTATCATTTGCCAAGAATCTCCAGACTCAACTATAATTATCATTTATATGTGGCCCGAGAAGCAAAAGAAAGGGCTAGACAGTACTACCTCATCCTTCATATATACACTCGGCGTCAAAAAGGTATCGGTGGAGAGATAAAGTTCCTACACATGCCAAGAATCTCCAGACTCGACTATAACTATCATTTATATGTGGCCCGAGAAGCAAAAGAAAGGACTAGACAGTACTACCTCATCCTTCATATATACACTCGGCGTCAAAAAAAAGCGCCACTCAAAAAATCGCGAAAAAACTCGATTTTTTAAACCGTCGTAACTTGGTTCAATTTGGTCGAAAATCGATAAATCTTTCAGTTTGGGAAAGATTTAAGTTTTATCTTTAAGAATGTGTAATTGATTTTGACCCCAAGTCCAACCCACCCCCGCAACAACGCGATGGAAAAAAATGTTTTCTATGTAAAAAATTGTCCAACTTTGACAAGCTGTACCGTGCGCAAAAAAACCGGCAGGAAATTTCACCACAATGGCAGAAAAATTTAATCAATTTCCTTCAAATGCCTTAAAAATTCGAGTCGTTTCGATGATTTGGAGTAAAGTTATGAATTTTTGAAAAAAAAAAATCACTTTTTTGGCCATAACTTGAGTAATTTTTCACCAAATTCGATGAACTTTTGCAGTCTGAACAGTCTTCAACGTCATGTGAATTGTTTTGTTGTTAAAACGATTCCACCCCCTGCCACCCCCTAATGGAAAAAAAATGTTTTTGAAGTCAATCGGTCAGCAGGGCAATAAAGTTCAATCATTTTCCTCCAAAATTCAAAAATTGACCAAGTTATGACCGAAATGGAATTTGTAAAAAAAAAATTTTTGTCAATCCAAAACACTTTTTGTAGGGGTTTTCAGGGGGTCACGAAAGTCGAAAATTCCATCGAGTTTCATGCGACATTCGCCTAGTTATGGCCAAAAAGGCGCAAAATGTATTTTTTTTTCAAAACTGCATAACTTTGCGCCAAATCATCGCATCGACTTGAATTTTGGAGGAAATTGGAGGAAAATGATTGAACTTTATTGCCATGCTGACCGATTGAGTCCACGATTTTTTTTTTGCACACGGTACAAGAAACCAAATTTACACATTTATACTTCAAAAACAATTGTTTTCCTTTAGGGGGTGGCAGGGGGTGGAATCGTTTTAGCAACAAAACAATTCACACGACGTTGAAGAGAAAATTTGAAACTGTTCAGACTGCAAATGTTCATCGATTTTGGTGCAAAAATACTCAAGTTATGGCCAAAAAAGGGAAAAATGTAATTTTTTTCAAAAATTCATAACTTTGCTCCAAATCATCGAAACGACTCGATTTTTTAAGGCATTTGAAGGAAATTGATTAAATTTTTCTGCCATTGTGGTGAAATTTCCCGCCGCTTTTTTTTGCGCACGGTACAGCTTTTCAAAGTTGGGCAATTTTTTACATAAAAAAACATTTTTTCCATCGCGTTGTTACGGGGGGTGAGTTGGACTTGGGGTCAAAATCGACAACACATTCTTAAAGATAAAACTTGAATCTTTCCCCAAACTGAAAGATTCATCTTTTTTTCGAGCAAATTGAACCAAGTTCCGACGGTTTGAAAAATCGAGTTTTTTCGCGATTTTTCGAGTGGTGCTTTTTTGACGCTGAGTGTACATAGTGGGCAAAAAAATGATACTACGTAAGTAGTTTTGTACTCTCATACATGAGTTATTAATATTTTTAAATAATTAACACAACAGTGAAATGCCCAATTTTTATAGATAAGCTGAAGTTCTATCTACAAAGTATAAACATTTTGTTTTTCAAAGCAATATTTAATCCGTTAATTATTATTGAAAATAAGAATATTTCCAATTTGTACCGTTTTTTTTTTGGCTACTGTGTACATAGACTGCTTTTTACAAACAGTTTAATAAGCAAGTTAGGATAATTAATATATAAATTACGTAAAAAACTACAATTTTTATAACTTATATTACTAATGACCTAGTTAAGAAAAAAATCTATGTCATGTGAATTTTGTAAATTTCACTTCAAACAAACGCTTATAATAAATATTTTAGTATTAAATTTGATTTTATTCTTTATTTCAAACATCATACCCAGAGCGATTAATTAAAACACATATAGAAAGAAGAAAGAAATGAAATAAAAAACAAAACAAAAATTATACTAGCCGATTATTGCCTTAACACAATAAAACCCAATATTTTATTCATAAGTGTTAATTTTTTTAAATCACCACTAAAATCACATTTTACTGCCCATGCAGAAAATATCATGTAAATTGGGTTGCACACAAATATGGGTTATATTATTTAAAGCGCTATTTGGTGGGGTTGCGCGAACTGAAAATAAGCACAAACTGCAATATTTAATTTAGTGGTGAACCAATTAACTCTTTATTCGTAATAATGTTAGCCTTTGAATTGTTCTAAATTGAAATTAATGTAAATCATAAATCCTTAATAAAATCAGCACTAAAATCACATTTTACTACCGATGCAGAAAATAATGTGTAAATTGAGTTGCACAGAAATATGAGTTCTATTATAAATAGGTACATTAGTTAAACTAAGATTGTGTGGACTGAATATAAGCACAACTTGCAATATTTAAATTAGTGATTAAGCAATTAATTCATTTAAAAGAAATAGTGCGACTTGTTTTAATTACGTGCAGAAGTTTTATTGATGCTAGATACGTTTCATTCTTTACAAAAATTGTATTAAAAGTTAAATGTGCATTTCGGGCACAATGTGTATTTTCTTTAAAGGACGGATTTTGAATGAATTTTAATATGCGTGTTATTTAGAGCCTTGTTTTTTAACAAAAAAGCTATTATCCTAAGCAGTTTTTCAAGCACAAAGGAAAACTTGCGAAAACGCTGTGAAATTTCATTTCATAAAGTAAAGCCATTGTGTAGCAAAAAGAGACTGAAATTGAGTATCAAACATGTTTGCGAAAAGTAATTAATACTTATATTTGTAACAACAATCAAATTTCATATAAGCTTATAAATTTTCATTTTTTCTTGTACGATTTGATCCGATAATATAATACCGACTTTAATACATTATCACTAATTTCTGACTTTTTTATACTTCTATTTTTAATAACTTGTGACTACAACACTGGCGGATCCAAGGAAGGTGGGGTAATTAAATCTGTTGTGAATTTTACGAAAAGGTCAGTGGTCGCATTTAAAAGATAAATGTTCAATTCAATTTTTCATTAAATTCTTTTGATATTTGTTTCGAGTGCCTCCCCATTCTAGATCCGCCCCTGGACTACAGTATTAACTAAACCAGTCATCATCAAATTAAATGTTTGATAACTGCAATCAAGATGTGTCTCAAAAGTAAACGTATCAGATTAATAATAATGTAATAATTAATAGTTTTAAAATGTACGTATGTAAGTATGCTAACAACCACAAATATGTGTAATGATAAAATGAACCAATAATGAATTGGTAACTCTAAAGCTACGCGCACACTTGTCGGGATCGGACGGACGACACGCATCGGCTAAAATTGCTTAACACAGTTGTAAACGACTCAACGCACATTTATCCGTTCCATGCCGTACCGATAAATGTGCGTTGACTCGTTTACAACTGTGTTAAGCAATTTTACCCCATGCGAGCTGTCCGTCCGATTCCGACAAGTGTGCGCGTAGCTTAATATTTACACGTTGTTACACAGAAAACTGTTGAAAAAAAAAATTTGAAAACCCTTTAATAAAGACGAAATATGGCCTGAATATTTGAATATTCTACCTGTTCGAAATTATACAAAATAATTCCTAAAAAGTCTAAAAACATATAATATTTCGTCTTTAATAAAATTATATACCACTTTTAAAAATGTAATAGTTCTTGATATTAATATTAATCGCCGTTTTTTGTTCTTTACAATTTGACTTTGTTTTATTCTGTCTAATATTTGCTGTATGTTTTCTTAATGATCTATTATTATTATTACCATTTTATATGTACTTTTATATCTGTAGATTAATTTTTAATTGACGAGTATAAGAATAAACACGAATAAGCTACATAACAATACATATATATTTATTTATTATATATAAATTATTGATTTTTATGGTTGATTTAAACAAAAAATATGTTTCATTTTTACATTAAGTAAGTATCAAATTAGTTTCATCTGGAAGCACTAGGTTTACCACTTTAATAATAGCATTAAATATTTAAAGTTTTCAAATTTAATTTTTAAATCCTTGTACAGGCAAACGTGACTTAAAGTGGCACGTCTGGTAATTATAAAGCGAGATCGAAGACTGAAGCTGTGCGCGGAGCAATGAGAACCTCTGAAATATTAGCCGCATCAATGAGGTCGACCACATATTTAAATATTATTGTTTGCCGATAAAGGGTGCCTAAGAAGAGAGAGATACTTCGATCACATGTCATATTATCCCGGTTCGGACTGTACATAGAAAAACAATCTTAAACCAATGTTATAAATAGTAGTACTATTTATAACATGCAAATTTCAGATCATTCAATATCCGGCTTTTTCGAATTGCCTAGCCGAGTACCTTAATAATTTCTTTTTTAGTTCACGTTTAGAAAGCTAAGAGTTTGTATATTTTAGTTATTTGAAATTTAAAAAAAATTAGTCAAATTTTATGTAGGAGATTTTTTTTGGAAGGTTTCGGTTCATTTGTCAAATTTAAAATTCTACACAGATAATATAACTTAGTATATACTAACCACATTTGAGTGCTAATGTTCTAAATTTTCTACTGGTTGGGCCAATTATGGAATTATCAAAATCATATATTCACCGCGTGCCGTGTGGGTTCGAATCCCAGCCCGGCCGAAAGATTTTTTGGGGATTGAGAAGTATTCGGTCGGATCCATGGTTGTTGTGTATACGTCTGACATTATTCATTTATTCATTTGTTCATTTATTCATCCCAAAATTTAAAAAATACAAAAATTACATATTCGATGTGACTGACTGGCACATGCCTAAGTCAAAAAAAAAATCATTTATTCTTCAGTATTAAACTTCAGTTGTTAACTTTGAAACGAACATTGTCTATTGGTAATATAATTAAATAATACAAATTATTACTTTTAATAATATAAACCACCAATACCAAGCTATTAAAACCATCTTATTAAAACGATGCGATATTTTTAATATTTATCGGTTTTCTTTTAAAACGCACGTATAAATTTTTATTTTGGCATTCTTTATAATTTAGTGTGGCTCTTATAGTTTTATAATTATACAAAAATTACCAAGTTTTGCAATGGTTTCATTTTTTTTAAGCAAGGAGTTTATAAAAAAATGTCCACAGTATGCATTTCTTTAATATTTATTAAAAATAATTGTAATCTTTTTCATATTTAAAAAAAATCAGGAAATAACAAAAAAGGCTAGATGTAAACACCGAAGATATATCGAAGAGTTTCCAGTTGTTCATATTGTCAAAAAATCCTTGTTTTAAATTCCATTCATAAATCTTCATTAGTTTTCAAGACCGTACCCACGCCACGCAGAGATTTTTTAAATTGTCCAAATCATTAGACCGATGATCGATAGCGCAGACAAATTCATTTTTTAAATTTATGTTCATTTTGTATTTTCTGAATAAAGATGTTGTATATGTAAACAATAGTTTTCGCAGACCCGAAAATGTATATTTAATTTAATTTAATTTATTTAACGGATTCACATTTTAACAGATTTATAACATTAATAAATAAGCTAAATTGACAATATAATAAAAAAAATTATTTCTGTTGAAATTTCAAATTCTAAAAAAAACCTACAAACTGTTAACCTATTCATCACTTGATGAAAAATTTAAAGGCTTCTGGTTTGTATGAATTATCAAATTTTTTTACTATTTGAAACAAAAATTAATTCAAATATGTATTTTTTAATAAGAATAATTTAAATTTTCCGAGCGTGGTACAGTATTTCAAATAAAAAATAATATTACTATTCGGGCGGAAGGACCATCAGATCGATAGCACTTTTGGATATGGCAATTAAATGTTACATATAATTTTAAGTCTTCTGTTGATTTTGTTGATAAAGATATGTTATACATATTATTATTTATAACTAACAGTTGACAAGTAAAATTCTCGACCAGTATTAAATTAAAATTGAAACTTGAAATTTAGCACTGTGTGTCCTTGTCAACGTGCTTTTTCACTTGAATAATAACATTAACAGTTTAAAGTTTTCAAATTTAATTTAAAATCATTTTCTCGTGCCTTAAACCAATGTTTTTTTTTTAATTAACAGTACTATGTTAATAACAAGCAAATTTAATTTATTCATATCATTTAATATTATCTAGGGAAGTAGTTGTTTCAGTAAGTTATTTGTTTTTAGTCTTGTAAGAGGTAATTTTGCAGAATTACAAACAGGTTGAATATTTATATTTTCGACATTATTTAATTTAGTATTAAATACTTTAAACAGGCCCGAAACCCCAATATCCCATCTAAATACAAACATCCTCCAATCACAGTTCATCAATTCGTTAGTACAAACAGTGATTATTAATAGTATAATCACTGGTACAAATCAACTGGACAGTTCAGCTAGCAATTTAATTTGATATCATTTTTTCGTAAATTAGATTTATGACAGGGCAGAAAGACCGATGGTCGATAGCCCAGACAAACACATTTTTATAATCTATGTTCATTTTATATTTAGTATTTGTATAAATGTATTGTCTGAATAAAGATCTTGTATATATACTTTAAACATTTTTTTAAGTTCCTCTTAAAGTTGCTGATTTATATTTCTGTTCTAACAATATTTTTTGTAATAAATATATATCGCTGTAACTAATTTAACTGTTTTATTTCTACTATTTATTATAATTAATAAAAAAATATTTGTTAGAATATAAATCTATCAACTTTACTACAAATACAAATACGTAAACATCGAAACCATTGTTTAAAAAAAATAATTGATTTCACAAAATTGTGACAAGAAGTTACCCGCAATCAAAGTTTACCAAAGTCATGTATACAGAAATGAATCATTCTTACCTTAACTCGGTGTGGTAGCTGTAGTAGAAAAAAGGCGATGAGTATCAAAGTTAGATAATCAGGTTATTCACGAGGTATCAGTTATTTTTTTCGAGTCGGTTTAACGCTATTAGACGTGAAACTGTGGAGAATCGTTTAGCGCTTAAACGGCCTCAATCAAAACGTTACTTGAAGCGAATAGGAGCGCACTTACTTGGAAGTAATTGTTAAGTGTTGAGCGTGGAGAGCATTCGCATAAATAAAAGACGAGGCTGTTGTTCATTACATGTATTTATTTGAGATTCTATACAATGTACTATCGTTATATACATAGCTACGGATTTGAGGTAAACTCAATTATCTGGGAGTCTTATATACACAGAATATTCATATATACAGGTACACATAAAGTAATATAGAAGTCTTTGAGAGGCGCAAGTAATATAGAGAAAATAAACCTATTGTTCCTCTAAATACTTACGTGTTTAAACGTATTATCAATATAAGGATACAAAAACGAAATTTAAATATGGGAGCTTTCCGTGCACAAGATTATTTATTTTAGCTGTGTATTGCATGTTAAATGTTCAGATCTTTTATCTGACACAATCGGTTTCAAAAACCCCGTACATTACTCAACAATATCGTGCCAGGGAGCATTTTAAAACAGAAGAAAATTGCGTATAGAATTTAGCTACCCATACAAATTATAAATCTATAGATTGCGTGACGCCGCTGGAAATAATATAAAATAAATAATCATCTTTTGTTTTAAATTCTATGCAACTAAAATTATATCACATTTAGGTTTTCTAAATTATATTTACAACATCCCTAACGATATCTAAATGCAGGAACAATACCTTTACTTGTATAGTAAGTAAATAGGAATAAATAAATTAGAGTTTGATGTTAACGTTACCTTTGAGAAAATTTTGGGGTGGCACATAGTAAGGAAATGTGAAGCACATTCTGTGTTCTATTTACATACTCAGACTTATTTACAAGTTTCTCACTGGGCCGGTTATACTGAGCGGAGGGCGAGTTGAGGGACTCTTAGGAGTTCTTCCGACGGAGGAACCGCGTAATGGTGGCTGTAGTAAGTCATCGGGGGTATTAACATTGGTTGTGCTAATCCTAAATCACAGTACGGCGACAAACCCCATTGCACATAGGACGGTGGCGGTATTTCTTGGGGGCTCTGCTCCGCGGGTTTATCAGGAGAAATTAGGCTTTCAATCGTGAACGCCCTTTTCGGTCTAATTGTGGTGGTCGTTTCGGTCACTCCTGGCGGCGGCGAGGGAGCCCTCGCCGCGGGAACAAATGTGGCACCACTAGGCTCCAAGTGACTTTCCGACGGCGCGAAAAAGAACCGATTTATATTGGCCAAAGCCGCTAGCTCGTTATCAAGTACCTCTTTGTCGTTTTTCAAAAGCTTGAAGCGCTTCCTCCTGCGGAGCAAACTGCCGTTCTCGAACATGTCGAAAGCTGCCGGATGCAAGGCCCAGTAAGCTCCTTTCCCTGGTCTGTCGGGCCTCCTGGGGATCTTGATGAAGCAGTCGTTAAAGGAAAGATTGTGCCTCAGCGAATTTTGCCATCGCTGCGTGTTCCGACGGTAGTACGGGAATCTATCAGTGATAAACCGGTATATTTCTGATAAGGGCAGCATCTTCTCCGGGGAACTCCATATCGCCATCGCAGTCAGAGAAATATAGGAGTAAGGCGGTTTCTGGTCACCATATGATTCTCTCGATGGTCGAGGCATTACGAAACACAAATCACTTGAACACTTATCTGGATTAACACTGCAGCGCTGCAGACCAGCAACTACGGTACTGTGGTGTATACTGTGGAATAATCAAGCAGCCGAAGAGAGTTTGAGCAGTCCACTCGAGCACCATTGGCCGCTACTTTACAATGGCCCGGACTGCGCGCCCCTGCTACGCCTCCCTTCAGACTACGCCCCTCCAAATCCCTACTTCACGTCAAATTTACAACTGTACCATGCTTACTGTTACCATATTACATACAACAATACCAGCCGCGCTGAATTCGCCTTTTCCCTATATCATCATAATTACGCCGCTACCTAAACACCCCCCACCAAGTATCAATCCGGCACACAAATAAATCAAAATTACAACCCGCAAAAGAAACAAGGGATAAAAGATCTGTGCGTGACCCCAACACCCCGAACTTCACCAAATTCCGCAATCTCTGATCTAAACAATTATCCCTCCAGCGAAATTTCCTCGTATTGACTTAAAAGCCGTTACACGCGCGCCTTTAATTACACAAAAGTAGACCACAAAGGGAATTAATTAAATGCAAGCAATAAACACGTTTTTATTACACTTTTTTAAATCCGACCAGATTATTATCGAAAACATATTCAGAACTTGCCCATAGAAGTTATAAATAGAAAACAAAAATATTGTGACAAATATTAATTAATGTCATTATACAAAAAATGCGATATACTTTTCTCCGAAATTCTGGTGGTTAAAATTAAAATACAGCTTGTTGAAATCTCGATTATCAGAAAGATACAGAATTAGGTTTCATTTCTAAAGAAAATGAAATGCTCAATGTCGATTCAAAAATACGTTATTTTACCTGAAATTGGACTACTACTTACAAGGGAACGCTCGGGGGTGTTCCTCGCCGATTGCGACGTACTTTGTATATGTTGTAATGTAGAGCATCAAAAAGTAAGAGATCCGTATTTTTTTATATGCTTATCTCAAGGTTTAGGGGGTCAAACCACCTCTTGAAGAAAATTGCTTTTTTCATATGTAGCATATCTTCTAAAATACGAGGTATATGAAAAAATGTTTCATATAAAAGTTTTACAGTATTTTATGCTCTTTGCAACGAAGTACTAAGTTTAAAAAAAATCGAAATTTTTAATCTAGGCCGTTTTCTTCAAGAAATGGTTTCACCCCCTAAACCCATAACCAGATAAAAAAATACGGGTCTCTTACTTTCTGATGTTCTACAACATACACAAGGTGCGTCGCAATCGCCGAGGGACACCTCCGACCGTTTTCTTGTTAGTAACGGTCGCACCCATTATGATTATCAGGAAGCACTGCTTAGATCTTTTTCTTAATAGCTAAACGTGGCAATCTACCATTATTTAAAGATACTTTGCTTATTCAATTTATATTTATTTAATGATAATAATTTATTTTACGGAATCTGCTTTACATTTACAAACTTATTAAATGTTAAAGTAGATAAATAAAATTAAAATGAGAAATACGATTTTTTTTTGTCTTTTACAATCTATCTATTGAAATAACTACTTTCTTGGCCAATACAACGATGCATATTGAATGATACAATAGGTAATTTGTATGTTAAACATTTCAAGGATATTAAACACAAGGTTTGAATGTATTTATTACTGCAACTAATTTTCTTTGATATTTATAACACACAAATTATCTATTGTATGATTTAATATTCACCGTGGTATTAGCCAAGAAAGTAGTTTTTTCAATAGATAGTTTCTGTATTGTAATCTTTTTAAGACTCTTTCGATTTTTCTTTATAAACTAGTGGAATTTCGAAAAATCTTGTTCCTTATAAGTGGTTCATTTTGGCATTATCTACAATTTGTATTTACATAAATTTGATGTTACTGTTATCATCTATTATATACCATAAAAGTCAAAATTTTTATTTTTTTTCAAAAATCAAGAAGTTATAAAATAAATTATTTCACAAAAGATCGGCAGCTCTTTGTAAGTTTCAACACTACGTTAAGATTTTTGCAATATTTTTCATAATTTTTTTTAATAAACAAAAACGGGTAAACACCCACTTTCGGTTTTCAAAATGTTACCAAAAGCGTTTAAGTTCTTCATATTGTCAAATAAAGCTTAAGTGTAAACAAAGTTTCGTTTAAAAATTGCTATTAGGTTTTGAGATACTGCGCCCAAATTTTGCAAAAATTGGCAGAATAGTATTGAGAGACATCAAAATCAATATTTCCGTTAGATTTCTAATTTGGTAAAAATTGTACCGTACCTTGTACGGCGAAAAAATAAAATGAAGGTATTTTTAAATATCCATAGAGCTTTCTCTACCAACCAGTAATTTAGGGATATTTACAAATACCTTCGAAATATGAGAAAATATTATTTTTGAGATTTTTTTCATAATAGAAATCTCAACGGAAATATCTATACTTCTTGTAGCGACTATGAGGCATTCTAAGTTGTTTCTATAGCGAATAATTTTCTCTCCTATTATTCTGTTCATTCGTAATCATAACCTCCTTTCCTAAGCCATTATTTCATTTAGCTTCATCAAAGTTCTTCGGACCTCGTCAAGATTTCGGCCGACTGGTTTTCGAAATTTTATTATTTTTGCAGATTTTAGTCAAGCATTGGTCATTTTGCATATTTTGTTTTGTTAAATCTTTATTTAATTTTTTTCGTTTATTGAACAAGGCGCCTACCGACCAAACACACTCCGATCATCTGAGTCCATCATCTGCCGTGGGCTGTTCCAGACTGGCCTCTGCGATGTATTTATTTAAATATATATATACAGGGTGTTTCAGAGCTCTGGGAACGGTCTATCACGTGCTTATTTGTCAAAATTTCGAAAAATCTTTTATACAAAAGTTGTGTATAATAGTGAGCTGCACGCCTTAAAAATATTTCTCATAACAAAGTTACAGACCAAACTTATGTTTTTTTTAAATGGAACACCCTGTATTTATTGTCATTTTTGAACTATATGGAGCAAATAAAGGTGAGTTCCTTGAATACTCCCCATACCTATTGTTTGCCGTTTTCGAAATATTTGAAGATTTGTTGAAATGCATGGTCTGGGTGAAATTTTATTTTTGCCCCAGTGATTGACATTGAACGATTAAAATCATTTCTATTATTTGGTTGAAGGTTCGAACTATAGAGCCAACCTTGATTTTATACAAAAAATTATACAGGATGATAAAAAAAATGCGGTAGAAAAACCCAAATTATAAAGTTGAATAACTTCGTTTTTTCAAATGGCACACCCTGTATTTAGTAACGTATACTTAAGTAGGATCCAATTATCTTTCAGATTGTATAAGGGTTCCCTGTTCCTAATCTCAATAGTTTTCTTGTATTCGGCGATTATCATATCAGGAATAATTATTATAATCTGAAAGATAATTGGATTCTACTTGATAATACGTTACTAAATACAGGGTGTGCAATTTGAAAAAACGAAGTTATTCAACTTTATAATTTGGGTTTTTCTGTCGCATTTTTTTTATTACCCTGTATAATTTTTTGTATGAAATCATGGTTGGCTCTATAGTTCGAACCTTGAAGCAAATAATTAAAATGATTTAATCGTTCAACGTTAATCACTGGGGCAAAAATAAAATTTCACCCGGACCATGCATTTCAACAAATCTTCAAATATTTCGAAAACGGCAAACAATAGGTATAGGGAGTATTGAAGGAACTCACCTTTATTTGATCCATATAGTTCAAAAATGACGAAAAATACAGGGTGTTCCATTTAAAAAAGCATAAGTTTGGTCTGTAACTTTGTTATGAGACACCCTGTATAAATTTAAATATTTTTAGCGCGTGCAGCTCACTATTATACGCAACTTTTGTATAAAACATTTTTCGAAATTTTGAAAAATAACCACGTGATTGACCGTTCCCAGAGCTCTGAAACACCCTGTATATGTCACAACTCTTACTTCTGTAGAGACGGTATTAGAGCGCTTGCCAGTGGCGTAGCGTAGGGCCCGCAAAGGTAGGGGGGGGGGCGACTCAAATAGGGGTCCAACCGGATTTTGAAAATAATACATTGTCGAATTTCTATTTTTGAAAGTCCAAACTTAGTGGCCCTTTTTAATTTTCGCGGTGAGGCCCAAAATTTGACGCTACGCTACTGGCGCTGGCCCACCCCTCGGTTAAGAATCGCGCGCACACCAGCACCACCCCACCCTCCTTTAGTGTTAGGCAGTCTTGTAAATATTAAGTAATCTTAAAGGGGTAAGTGCCTCGCGCCAGAGTTAGACCAGAATGGTCTAATAGAAAATGATAATCGCCACTATCTTGGGCCCGAAATTTTATCGAGTACGTACATTTGTTTGTGCAATATGTTGGTGGCGTTCATTACAGCGACGAAAATGAAGCAAATTCGTGTTTGCAGAGGTGCAGCTCTTACATTTTTGCGACTTTATTTGATAACGATTGATAATTTTATTACGTACATATTGTTTTCAAATGTATAAACTATTTTTCAGTAGCATTACATTTTTAATTCTTTGCAGAGAAAAGCTCCAGATATCCATCCAATATTGGTAATTTTCAGGATAAATTATACACTTTGTCTGATGATTTAAAAAAAATCAAATTCTATAGACGAATAGTTTAACCCTTTCTCTCTAAATGCCAAAATATCATTTCCTAATATTTGATATTAACTTTAGAATTATGTATATGCTGAACATCAAAAATGCATCGATTTTCGATGCGGAACTTACCCCGTTAAAGTTGCGTTACTAAAATAAACTCCAAGAAAAAGCGCTTTATTGTTACAACGGAACCATCCTGTAAGCTTAAGCTGGTACCAAGCCACCCAATTTCGTATAGTGTATCCTGGATTAGCTGCTTTTATAAAATGTTGCCCATAAAACTGTAACTCCAAGGGCACACTCATTCATACCACAGGAACTGGGAACATGTAACAATGTCAAGTGTTGGCAATTATAACGATTGGATCCAAGTTCCAATCTTCAATATTTTTTATGATTCCTTTTATTTATCAAATTGGCCTCCTTATAAATATTTTAGTTTAATTTTATGCCGCAGTCAGTACTACTGTAGCTGTTCAATAATAAACATAGGATTTTCTAAAGTGCCAACTTGCTGTTGACGTGTATTCCCAAAGCCTGCTCGTTCTTGTAAATTAATTGGGTGCTACAGATTAAATATTTGGCCCAATCAGAATTGATCGTATGAATCGAACTTATATAAATGATGTTCGAACCCGTGACTGTTCGCAGTTTTTTTTTCTGGTACGGCCGAGGTAGCAAGGGTGGCAATACCTCGGCCGTACGGGAAAAAACCGCGAACCGTCACTGGTTCGAACCATCTGTTTTTTAAAGTGCAAACAACCCGAAGACGATATAACAAATCAGGAGTCCTGAGCTAATGGTATTCCGATCCTGAACATCATATTTGTAAAACAAAGTAACTTTATTAAATCATTGCTTTGAAGAGCTATTTTTGGTGACATTGGCTAACCAATTCCAGAATTGATTGCATCTACATCAACTTCATACAAGCAAATTAAATTATAAGTTGACCTGGGATCTGGTAAGCCTACAAAACAAAGAACCAAAAATTGGTAACGTAATGTTTACGTGGACATTGATTTGTTCCACTTAGTCACACAATCAGGAACGCAGTCGCGGAAGCCAGTCCGTTGCACGATTACACAAACCGGGTAATTAACAAAAAAGTTTACGACCAAAAGAAGTCCAGTAATTAAATTAAGCTTAATTGCATGTACTCCTCGCTGCGGATCAATCGAAACTCAAGTGCTTTGGATTTAATTATACGTATTTCTTACATCTACCAGAGTTGTAATTTACAAGCACACGTTCACATGTGATCGTCTTGCGCACTTTCAGATTTTTCCACGATTTCTAATTACTTAAAAAATTCAATAAATAAGGACCTACAAACAGATCATTACTAAAATCTAATTAGGCAAAATAAAATAACGAAACATGGCGAAATTGATTCCAACAAGAACGTTTCGAATCGTTTTCTAATTCAATTAACAAAAATGGTTATTCAGAGGCGTTTGACGGTTGTTTTTTTGAAAACGCTTAGGAATGTTATCGATTTTTTTATGACTATTTCTTTTTGAAAATGGAAAATGTAATGTTTTCGAAATATCAAGTACCAAAGGAAAGGAATAGCCTGAAACATGTTGACTCGCGAATATAAATTCTATGTCTGCACGTTTTATCAGGTAGTTTCGTGAGATACAAGAAATTACTAAGCTGCTGCCCGATTTCTATTTAAAGGTAACAACATAATAAAAAATATTAATGCGCACATGTGGATTTGGTGGTATAATAGTTATTTGTTCAACAAGTGAGTAAAGTAGTACTTTATCCATTTTGTTTTTAAACGGCAACCCCTATTTTTGTTCTTGATTTTTGAGATCTGGAAGTATAAAAATGTTGCCACCATAAGAAATTTTTCGAGTAAATGACAATTGACAACGTTTTTATACTGCCAATTCGACAATGAAAAGATCTCTCAAAATTAAAAACAAAAATAGGGGGTTGCCATTTAAAAACAAAATGGATGACGTTATTACTCAAAAACAAATGACAACTAAAAATCGATTTTCATGCAAAAATGTGTATTTTTAAAAAAGAAAATCGACCTGTAATAAGAAATATCTTATTTCGGTTTTACTGAATATATCTCATACTTTAGGCGCGCACTATATACATATATGCATACATTTTAGCATTTTATAATGCATAAAATCCTCTCTGTAATAACTCTTGAAATCCCTCGAAATATGAACGTAGAAAATAATATAATGGAAAAAACTGACCTTTAATCCTCTTTCTACAGCAACATCCCTCGTGGCTAACCTGGACCTGCGAATTTTTCTGCTTACTGCTACTTGGTGCACCTTGTCCGTTAAAATGCTTCGCCCGCTTGTCCTGCTCTACGTGATTTCCTACTAAAATGCTTCTTTCCAATCTCCACCATGCGGTCATGACGTTCAACGATAGTTAATACTATTAACTGATGGTGCCAATACATCTACTAAGAATTATGTAGTCTGGTACATTTATTTTATCGGTACGAGTGATCGACTACGAATATTAAAAATCTTGACCCAAAAGTCGAAATTAACGATATAACAACCATTCTATAAAATCACCTTTACCCATGAAATTAATCGGACTACTGAAGAACTTGATAATCAGAAAATGCATATCTGTGATGTTGTGGGGTCTCTACTAGTTTTATTGCGTTATTAAATGTTTTAACCACCAGTGACGGTTCGCGGGTTTTTTTCTGGTATGGCCGAGGAACAAGAGATGGTAATACAGATACATAGGTAGGGTCAGTTGCAGAGACGGCTGGCTGCATGACCGCACCTATCTGTATTACCACCTCTGGTTCCTCGGCCGTAGCAGAAAAAAACCCGCGAACCGTCACTGTTAACCACCTTTAACATTTTATTTACGACGCACCGTCAGCTCTTTTCTCTTCTCTCTGCCCAAAATGAGCTTCTCTTCTTCAAAAAACTACGCATCCTGCGTTATCGCTCTCCACAAAAAACTCCACCGCTGTAGTTGAATTTTAAAATGCGGACTAGACAATCACTGTATGCAACTTAACTCACTCCGTTAACGTTGAATATTTAGATTGAAAATTCAAACATTACATGGGATTTCGAAATAATATGTTTATATTTATTTATTAACACTTTGATCGCTACCTTAATAAAGAAAAAAAAAACAAATACTTCAGGCCACCACCATTTAATTTTTGTCCTAAAATATGTATTTTTCATTAAATTAATATACATTAATGTATTGGGCAATTCTTCATTGTTTAATTTTACTTTTCCTTCATTAATAATGGGCAATATGTTTGTACCACAAAGTCTAAACATAAGATTTGCCGCGTCGAAAACAACGCGGCTTGCACGTGTGCCGCTACACTGCGCAATGTCTAACAACGCACAGTACACAATTTACAGCTTGGTAAATTTTACAATGTAATCAAACAAATTACGAAGTAATATATAATGAGTTTCGAGGAAAAACAAGAAAATTGAGGAATCAACAATGAATCTATATGAATATATACCGGGTGATTTTTAAATTTCTTGTGACTCAGATAAAATCGACTGTATAATATTTATTGAGTACAATGCAATAGTGAAAGAAAAAAAATCAACAGACCTAAATGTTTATAATCGTTCAGGCCATCTACTTTATGAAGATATATACATAGTTAGATACTACTCCGCAGCAGTGGCGGCTCGTGGAGCTACTTATACTTTTTTGAAGAAAGAAGGAATGATTTATCTTTCTAAACCAAAGTAACTGGCGAAAAAGGAGAAAGAAACTGAAGATGCTATTAAAAAAACATCAAAAGTTTTTCAGTCGAGAAAAGTTAAATTTAAAACTCATTACTCGATTTTGATATACTATGCCGACAGACACAAGAACTTTTTTTAATGGTTGGAAGCTTCTCCGGGCACACAAAATTGATATTTTTCTTAATATTTCGAATTTGTATTTCCGTACAAATATACGGAAAAAGTAAAAAAATATATATAAAAAGAGTCTCTCGAGGACTTTCAGTCAGTTTATTTTTTTTTTTTAAATAATGAACTGTCATCTCGAATCTATTGTTAAAAAATATCCGACATCCATCAATTTATCAAAAAACAAAGTCTGGTAGTTATTACTTCCATTAAAAATATATTGCGGGTGTAATACGTAAATAATTTAGATAGCAATTATTACTTATTTAAAGATTTTAAAGTATGATTAGAAATTAAATGTGGAATTCGAAATGTACGTATAGTGTAGGCAACCCAACATATCTTATAATGTGAATTGGGTGATTTCTATATAATATTAGTGATAATCTAAATTAATTGCGCTATTTACATGTTACCTGTTTGACAAACCTTATCTGATAAGTCATATGGATACATTCACTCCAAATAGCACAATACAATGAAAGGTTTATTGACGCTATTATATTTATTAACATTCTTTGTGTAACGTTTCTAGTATGCAATAGTTCAATAAGTGTCCGAAAGTGCGATCGTGCGAACTGGCCACAATAACTGTGATAAATTTAAAATTGAAACCCCTCACTTCTTGCAAATAAGTGATTTATTTTTTAGGTCTTCGTAAGACTTTAAGATATTCAGGCTATATTTCATATTTAGTAAATTTATAGAATCACCTACCGAATTTTAAATAAAAATAATTACATCCAAATAGTACTAGAGTTAGCCTTTTGCAGTAACGGTTCGCGGATTTTTTTTTTGTACGGCCGAGGAACAAGAGGTGGTAATACAGATAGGTGCGGTCACGCAGCCAGCCGTCTCTGCAACTGACCCTACCTATCAGTATTACCACCTCTTGTTCCTTGGCCGTACCAGAAAGAAACCCGCGAACCGTCACTGGCCTTTTGCAGAATTTAAAACCAAACCGACCTGCACTTGGCTTTGAATATTATTACAACCGTGCATCTACATGCACTTAAATTAAAACCGCTATTGCAAAACTTGGGTTTAGATATCTTTACGCCGTAAAAGATACTATCTTTCTAGCGCAAAACTATACAATACTTTTATTATTAAACAATAAAATCATCACACTGGATATTTTCTATGAAAACAGATCTTGCATCCCTTTATTTGGGTTTGAATTACATCGAACCATTATTCGAAAATTTACTGTTCATAAAGATATCAACTTGGAACAAAACATTGTCATCCTCTTAACAATCTTCATTTTGTGAATGAAGATTCGTCGCAAAAACAGGAAAAATCGCGTTACAGATATTGTATTTTTTATTATCATTCCTCTTTGACAAGGCCCTTCTGTGTTAAAGGCTTAAACAATACCCTTAGAGAGTGCCCAGGTGTGCACGGAAAAGGGCTATAGATGAGCAAACATCTATCTGATCTCAGACAGACAAGCTGCCCTTGACCTCAAAGCGTACAGTTTTAATTCCAGACTACTTGGAATTGCAAACAAGCTCTGAACCAAGTGGCCAAGAGCTACAAGCTCACTTTAATGTATAGAAGACAACGAACATACCGATGTACTTGCAAAGGAATTAGCTTAGACTACCATCATTGGACCGATGTCATCGTGTGGGTGATCTAAAGCACATAGAAAGAGCGTGGTTCAAGAATGGGAAACACATTGCAAGACAGTTTACTGGAAAATGCACAAGATCAAAGACAATCCAAAATGTTTATTGACTTTTCGCTAAGCAGATTTAAGCAGCTCTTACACCCTACTAAAACCGTGATAAGACTAGTCACCGGTTTCCTTAGTGAAAATATCAACTTCACAAGATAGTTAAAGTAGACAACACTGGATTGCCAGAACTCATTCTATGCGAATGTGTAGCATTAGCAACCACCGGACTGGCCCTAACCGGAGGAATGGCGATTAGGGCATTGTCTCCGAGGAAATTAATTGACCTCGTCAAGGAATTAAAGTTTTTGGGAAACTACTACCAGTAGGATATTATTACAAAAAACCTAACCCGGCCGTAGTGCTGTAAGGCTTTTCGCAGCCAATAGACCCCATCCAATCTAATCTATTATTAGAAACAAGCAATATTGGGCTGGGTCTGTGGTTGAATGTGACCGGTACCATTAGCGCTCCAGAGAAACGGGGCAACCCTCCGAAGTAGCAAGCTCAGTTATACACATACAAATCAGCGGTGGCTCGTGGATCATCGTAGGGGAGGCAAAGACAAATGCTGCAGGTGCTGCACTACTTACTCTTATAGAGGAAGCAAATATTCCGTTGCTGTTTCTGACAAATTTTCTTCCGTACCCTCCCCGCCGAACATCCACTAGCCGGCGCTGATACAAAGACTGATACACGGCTAAAAGATCTTGTGATCAATGGTCAATTAGGCAAAGCCCAACGAATAAAACGACTACTACTACTACTAGTGCGAACAATTTTTTTGTAAGATACAGTTACAAACGCCGCGCTTCTGAAAGAATTTTACAAGTGCGATATTCTGATGACAAAAGATTTAGAATGTAAAAAATAGACTATTAATATAAAAATCTATATTCATAATTATTCTTTAATACAGTCAACATAAACCCTAATTAAAATCTACTAATATTAATCCTACAACGAAATATACATAAATTAATCAGCATCACCAAACTCAGAATCTCTGAATCGCATTTTGTTATTTGCCTCGTATTCCTGAAAATGTATTATTTAATTATTTTGCAACCCACGCGAAGAGACAACTTACATTCAAAAACTGTTTCACTGCAGGCGTTAAGCATCTGGAGCATTCGATCCGACCAACGCCATTATTATCACTCACACATTTACATTTCTGGCAAGGGCTCCTTTTCACATTCCTGGTTACATAAGATGTCCACACGGAAGCAGCCTCCTCATCCTCGGACACAGCACTGAAATCGAATATCGTACCATTCGTGCTCAAAGCTAGTCCGCTGTAGACATCATCCAATCTAGCAATAATCTAAAAGTGGTGTGATCAATGAACCTTAATTAAAAAACACATCATTAGACCTACTTCATCCGCGGATGTGTTAGTATGAATTTCCGAGAATACATTGTTGTTCCCATCAATTCCAATTTCATAACTAGAATTTCCGAACGGCTTAGGTTTCAAGATGTGGAGGGTGATATCCTTTTCCCCGAGCATATTGTAAATTTCAGGTGCGTTTTCCATTTCTGTAGTCATGTCACATTGTGTCAGAATGAAAAGTTTAGGCACTCCAGGCCTGAAATTAATATTCGAAGCGTATTTCACTGCGTCCACTGCCTTGAACTGTAGGGAATTCCATCTTGCATAATTACTAAAACAACAATATGCAACTCTTGAAATTAAGAATAATCCAAACTTACTATTTGTATCTGATATTTAGTTTATCACTGGTGGTCCAAAAATCGTTTCCTGTGGTATACATGTGAGGCCTGGTCATAGTTTTTCCACCAAATCCAATGGAAGCAAACCTGTTGTTTGTAAATCCTTTTCCAATCAGACTGTTGCTAAGTTTACTCGGTAAAGATATATTATAATCCTTGTTGAAACAATTAAGTTGAGTTATAAACACTACATCTAGTGATTTAGGATTATGCCCATCAAAAATTTTCTCGCGGGTCTCTATATCATTTGAACAACGCACTGCAATAAATCAAATTTAATTACACTTTTTGCACGAAACAGAAAAAAATACATACAGCACAATTCGGGAATGTCTAGATGAACATTAGCTTTCTTGCAGCGGGCCCTGTACGCAGCAATTACGTTACACGCGGTGACTTCGTCTTCGGTTTTCATATCCTCAAAGCACATCGTTTCGAAAGGTCCTGGATCGACTTTATCGAAACACTCGAGTAACGGCGAATTTGTACCGCTAAAGAACACACTGCATAAACTACTTAAAATGCCTTTCATCAGTATTGATTCATGCTGGACCTCCTTCTTCTTGATTGTAGTACTCGCGCATTGCTTCTGAAGTTTCCAGCTGTTGGTAAAATCGGATATACTTCCTACTCGAGTACCATTAGATAACGCTATATCACTATTCTGCTCATTATCAAGAGTTCCTAGCAAACCAGCCGTTTTCCCAAAAAGCCAACCAGATAGTTGTATCGTACAGAAATCGTAATGATCATTACAAACCATTTTTATCCCCTTAGTGCTTTCAAGAATAACATTTCCATATTCTTTTGTAACCGTTATATGATTATACAACAACGGCAAGTCAACTTCCTGTTTATCGAAAAATACCTTGTAGTCAGAACTAATTTCAACGGAAGCACCACTTGTTAGGATTTCAAACGATCTCCTCAAGCCACTTTCGTCAAAGTTTATAAGCAAGGAAAACGAATTCATATGGAAATCACTTGCAAGGAGATAACTGCAGTTGCTTATGAAGTTAAAGTAATTATTATTGAACGTTGCAAAATGCGATCTTCCAATAACCATAGCGAAATTGTTCGTAATCGGCACGATCGCAGGTTCAGACAAATCCGAAAGCAAATTTCCCATTCCATCAATTAAATCATACCTATGTTTATATACCTTAACGAATTGATCGAGTTTTCTTTGTATCTGGTGATACAAGCGGTTTTGCTGGAATGATGGAGGTTTGTTGAAGGCCTCCCATTGGAACGGTAAAGGCTGGCTGATTTCAATCAAACCTACCTCTGGTTTAACCACGTAATCAGTTAAACCGAAATGATTCTCAAAATCGCCACTTTTTTCGTCAAGCTCGATAAACAATAATAAGTCATCAATTTCGTGGCTAAGCCTTTGAATAAATAACTTCAAGCTCTCGGTCATGTTGTGATAATGCCAGATCCATATGGTTTTCTGATATAATCTGTTCACAAACTCCCTAAGCTCGGTGATAGGAGGGAGTTGGTTGATTCTGTCGTATTTTCCGAAGATTGCTTCGCTTAATGCGTCCAGGTATGGTTTGTAGTGTTCGGTAACCTTCTTCGCGTCGTTTATTATAGTTTCCAGAACATCTTCAATTACATCACCCATCGGTTCTAATAGATCAGTTAGATGAATTTCCTCCAACCAATTAATATACGCGGCGTACATTCGCAGCATTTCCTTTGTTTCTCGTAAATTATAAACGTAATGTTGGATCTTGTCTAAAACATCTAAAAACAAGGGGTTGGAAAATGTTCAATCATGAAATTATGTGATGGACTTTACCTAGAATAACAATTTGTAATATAGCCAGCCTTTGCTCAGCATACGCGACCAAATCATCAAGAAGATTTAAGAACGGCTCGAAGAATTCTTCAATATTTGCGTTTATCTGTCCAATGTATCTATCGAAATTATCTAACAATTTAACAGCTATTACTTCCATTTCTTTTAACGACTTCCTAGCATCACTGATGCCTTTCTTTAAAATATCCTTCGCGTCAATTTTGAAATTTTTAATATTTTTAATATCCTTCAGAGCTTTCTCAATTTGCACATTGATTATTTTACAGCTATGCTGAAGCGAATTCAGCACGTTGTTCCCAGCTGTTTCTAAAGTTTCCCTTACAACTTCAAAGTACTCCCGGAATGGTCCGAAAAGCGTTTTCAAAAACTCTCTGGAATAGAAAAAAATTAATTTCAACAATAAATAAGCCTGGTATACTTACGTTACTTTTGAATCTCGAAGCATTTTGCAGATGTAGTTAGATTCAGAGCAGGAGATCGAGCAGTTTTTGATATCATTGAGAATCTTCACTTTTTCATCAGCAATATATTCGCTAATTTGTTGTTTCATTTTAGTAGCATCATTTATGAACTCCTTGCCCAAATCATCGTTGATTATATCGATCAACTCCTTCCCCGTCGCTTCAATTACAAATCTTAAGTCGTTATATTCTTCTAAAATAGCTTTATAAAAGTGGGGATATAACTCCTTCGTCCATACAATTTTCACCCACAATAATTGCGAAGTGTTTAACTTCATCGTTACCAAACTATCCAGTGAATATTTTCCATACAGTTCATGTCCTAATTTTGCAGTAATTTCACGTTCGTTGGGCAATCCTGCATATAAAATGTAGCTTCTGCTATCTCCGTAAGAAGCGACGAAGTTGACAGATGGACTAATTTGTTTGTAGTAATAAGTACATTCAACGTGTAAAGGATCTTTTTCGTTAACCTTCGCCCTAATCAAAAATCCTAAGGAATCTTCCGTAGAGGTCGACGCAGCTTTGAAGTTGAAGCTATTTTTGTTAGTTTGTACTTCTCCCAAAACACCGAATTTGTTGTGATCAATCTTCACTGATGCCTGTATCGATTCCGGTGTATTCGTTTCAAAATTTCTGTACTTGACGACAAAACTGCCGTTGGAAAACTGAGGCGTTCTTAAAGAATTAAAATACAATTCGTAGTCAATTTTAGAAGCTGGGTGCTTGAAGATGAAGTTCCTTTCAGTGGCGTACACGCTGTCGATTACTTTGTTGTAGAAGATTTCAAACTGGATTCGCTTATCCGAACTATTTGAATATTCAAACTCGGCTCGTACAATTGAAGGTAGTTGCTTAAATTTGGACATATCGATTGTTAAAATCAGATCGTGTTCCAGCGGAGCTGTTGTTAGTGTAGAAATCAGTTTTTCAGGATGGATTTCATTTTTGAAGATTAAACGTGAAGTCGGATCTTTTCCCCAAATTAATTTCATAGTCGAATTAACATTCCGTAATTTATTTTGCGAGACGTTGTAAAGTAATTGGAATTTTCTAAATGGTAACTGAATGAAATAATTCATATTGATTTTGATGATTTCATCTGATGTATCCTTTACCATTGAACTGCATACGGTGACATCATTTTCATTCCAGGACGCTCTTAGATAATGAGTTTCATTGTTGATGTCATTTTTGCTTACCGCATCGAAGGTAATTGTATTATTAGGTAGATATAATCCAGTTGACAGATCATGTCCTAAGAATAGATAACCTCCAATTTGTGACTCTTTAGGGTTTCTTAAGTCCCAAATTAATTTTGCAAACACGTCTAGGCGGGAAATGCGCGTAAATTTATACTCCAAAGAAAATGGCCGCCAAACATTATCAGCGGACAGCTCTAGCCAGTTTTCTCTCAAATTTAAATAACTGTCAATAATCGAATCATCGTTATAAACAAGCGTGAGTTCATTGTTATGTGTGAGATTAGCAAAATTAGTGTTTGATACTAGTTGAAGCATGAAATTATCTAACAACTCCAAAGGTGATTTTATACTAGTCGATACGTTAAAATTACTTAAGCTGTTTCCTAATACCTGGAGAGTAATTGCAATGTTATTTTCATTAATTTCAGATTCAAAAACAAATTCTTTTTGACCAATATTATCCACGGCTTCAAGATTTAAAGATGCGCTGTAATTATTGGTCGCCGCCATGCACTCCAGCATGTAGACCTTTTCAGACGGTTTTGGGTTAAGTTTGTTCAGGATAACAACATCAACGAAATCGAAATCATTGATTTTTATAGGTAAATGGATATTGTAAGTAAGTTCAAACGACATAAAGCTCTCATAAGTCAACAGAAACTGAGCTTCCTTTTCTAAAGTTGGATGAAAGAACGTTAGCTTCATCAGTGTCTCAGTTCCAGTTTTATATTCTAAGTTTAATAAAGACTTTTCAAACTTTCGGATCGGTGTTGTAAGCAGTAAATCAAATAATTTATGCGCTTCGTCATTTTTATAATTATAACTTAGTAAATATTCATTGTCGTTAAAATTAACCATATATATCGTTTTCCTAATCAATAAAGCGAAATATCGGTATGAATCGTTGGGTATGGTAAGTTTAGTTTCAATTTCTCGTTCCTGCTGTGATAAATTGAAGAACACGTTTAATACAAGCGTATCGCATGTGAAACCGCCATCAATAAAAATTACTTCGCTAGTGATGGAATGGTTGAAATGTAAAGAATACGTGCGTTCTTGGGGAAAAATGAATACTAATTTAGGCCTGAATTCTTTGGGAATGTAAATTTTACCATAGAACGTTTCCAGATTTTCTAAAAACGGTATTTCCAGCAACGTTTCGATGTCCAATAAGTCATCGATCAGACGGAAATCTGCCTTGATGACGATATTTCCTAGAACATCCGATTCAATTTTAAGGTTGTTACGTGACACGTTATCAACATCGAAATCCCAAAGCAGGCTCATCTTGAATAGTTTCAAATAATTGAATTTCGGAGCATCGACGTTCATAATTAACGATTTATCCTGATACGCGCTTTGGAATAGAATGTAGTTACCCAAGGATTGATCTCCTGAAGACACGAAGAAAGTCATGGTTTGAATGCTGGTGATTTCGATTTCTACGGTGAATCTATTATTTCTAATTTTTGGACTTACTAGGTCTAATTTCCCCACGTATGGTTGATTTAGATTTAAGGTGACGTTACCTATATGTTCGACTCCAAAAGCTTTGAAGATAACAAACGATTCTATATAATCGAGATAGCTAAGGTTAGCTTCGAACGTTATCAGTTTCGTTTCTTTCGACTCTAAATCGGCTTTAATAGCGTAATTATCGGCTCTTGTATTTTCATACGTGAATATTGCCAAATACTTCTGTATTCCTTTTTCTTTGTAAAATAATTTAAATTGTTTATATTGCGACTCTTGGAACTTATTGAGGATGATTTCAACGTCGTTTTGTTCTAAAATTGGTGAAACAGCTTTCAGGAAGAAAAGGTTGCTGGATACTTGCATGTCCAGTATGTTTAAATTCATTACAGTTTGGATTAGAATAAAGAATTTATATCTATTTCCTCTTTCAAGCTCTAATTTGAATACCTCCCCGAGACTTAGAAGTATATGACTTGAATCTTTTTTTACAAAAATTTTGGTTGATATATTGCCACTTCCGGGTTCAAGCGTGCTAGTGATTTCGAATTTATCATCGTTGTTCGTGTATGAAGCAGTTGCGTTCAATAATCCCAGAAATGGTAGGAAGGTATCAATTTCAGATTTTACCGTCGGTTTATTGAATTTCAGTAATCCATTCGCGAAAAACTCGTTGTAATATATCCCAGTTTTATACATATCTAGAATGGTGAATTTGTTAAGATAAAATCCAGCGTTATGCACACCGAAGTAAGGAATTTTAACCACAAACTCAGTGCTTATGTTTTTGCCAACTATTAGGATCTTCTCTAGGATTTGGTTATCATCGATAACTAATCCATATTCCACGTTTGGGCCATCTTTGTACAACATAGTTAAAGAACGGGTAACGTTCCATCTCCCAGACATAATGTATTTGCTGGTGAATTTACCCCAATCATTTGTGTAGTTTATTGTCAGTTTATTCCAAGAAGAATTGTTGTTTTGATTTAATATTATAAAACCGGATAGTTTATTAGCTTGAAGTTCGATTTGAATCATATGTTCAGGAATATCGACGAGCAGTCGTCCCCTCACATCAGTTGAGTTCATGCTGCCTGCATTGCGAATAGTGAATTGTTTTCCAATTATGTTTCCACTTACGAAAATATCTATTTTTTCATACCTTTTCACTACGCTTTTCACGTTAAGTGAACTGAAGACGTCGAAAGGTGATTTTAAAAGAAATAAAGCTTCATTATTTTCTTGCTGGAATTTCATGTATGTCGTGTATTCCCTGTTTGGAAAATATGCTACAAATGTGACAAACTGCAGTTTATTCATGTTGCAAGTGAAATTCATTTGGCCTTCGTATTTTTCCCCTGCATTTCCTGATAATATTAAAACTACTCTTTCTTGATTTAACGCATTTAACGTCCCACTCACGTTTATTATCAAATCGTTCCAGTGGCCCTCAGATTCTAAGTTATAAATGTTAACGTCGTTATTATAAATCCCTCTAAGGTTAACATCTCTGGCAAACTGGTAAGGCGATTGAATGTAAAGATTATAAATATTGTTGTCCAAACCTGCGTCCAATCTAAAAGCATCATTCTTAAATTTCAGCGTCATGTTAAAATTATTGTTCATAAGCTTAAGGTATGCTTTAGCAACATCTTGTTCCCCATTCGGGTAATTCACTTCCATATCGATCTCGTAAGAATCGCTATTTCCAGCAAGCACACCGTTCATTTGTATGGTTAGGTTATCCTTCGTAGCCGTAATGTTTATCTCCTTTTGGTTAATCAAAGAAGTTAGGTTACAGGTAGCGAAGCCTTCAAATGTGGTGCTTAAATTGGTATTTAACTGCACCCATGGGATAATTTCGGACTTTAACTGAATCAACTCATCCAGAGCCATGCTTTCGAAAACAAAATCAATTTTCTTCCCTATCTTCTTATACTCAACTAGCGCTTTAGTTTTGGCAGCGAAAGAACTGGTGAGTAGGACATCCAACTTTTTACTATTAATCGTTGATATTGCCGAGGCTTCCAAATTAACAAAGTTATCCGGCCATGTTATGTAATTATATAAATGGTACTGTCTAGACGTACGTTTTACTAAGACATTAATATTAACTTCACTCAAACTTCGAATCGGGGTTATCAAATAAAAGAGTCCATTTAATTGTTGTTCTTTGAATTCTCCCTTCATCGTCAGCCCTAATTTACCGTGCCCACAGGTTACGTTAAAAGACGAATTAATGGACGAATTATCAATGCCATGATTCAACTTTACCTCTACCAAGTATTCATTCCTGGTAAGATTAACGGACAACTCAGTGTTGGGATAAGAGAGATTTAAAAACCAGAAAGCCTCGTTAGTATCATTAAAATCTTTGCTTCTGTACGAGTATGCGGCCCTTCCCAATTGAAGTTGGCTGTGAAAATCAAGAGAAGCGTTGAGTGCCATTTTATCTAGAATATAAGTTTCATTGTTTTTGAAATATCCGCCTATCATTTGATGATCCAATAAGGAAAAATCGTAGTAGATGTATCCTTCAAATTCCAAAATAAAATCAGACATAGCTTTTAAAAACTGAGACTGGCTTCTGTTATTAACTTTACCTCTACTGACATTAACAATGTTAACGGTATTTATTGTTACCACAAAATAAGCTTCTTCGTCGTAATTAGATTCCATGAAGGTAATATTACAAATCTGTTTATCATCATTAATAACGTTCATTCGCAACGAATCTTTATCCAATAAAGCTCTCACTACGCCCTTGTTAAATTTAGTTTCATAATCCAAATCCAAAGATTTATAATAAACGTACGTTCCAGTCACATTAGCCAGATCTATCAAAAAATAACGAGTATTCGTGTTTAGTAGCAGATCCATATCAACACGTTCTTTAAGCTTGTGTACGTAAAATTTAAAATCGAAAAATGCATCCCCCTTCCGTGATCTAAGCTCACCGGAGAGTAAGTTTGATTCCAGCTGAAGATTCGATGTCAGAGACATATTTCTCCACTTTTCGAAAGGCGAGGTCCAGTAGAAATTCAAGTACCTGGTATTCGCGTTAAAAAAGAATTCGCAGGTTTTGTAATCAACGCATGGGTACTTAACCGAAACCTTGGTTTCCAAATTCTTTTTAGGCAACACCAAAAAAGCGTAGTATTCTTCCGTTAAAGTGA
Source organism: Ocypus olens (assembly GCA_910593695.2). Lineage (NCBI taxonomy): Eukaryota > Metazoa > Arthropoda > Insecta > Coleoptera > Staphylinidae > Ocypus > Ocypus olens. The sequence goes on from OU343057.1 coordinate 19,546,965, forward strand.
ATTTCGTCGTGAAGATGATATCCTCAGCAAAATTCAGGATGGTGTATACTTCGAAGTCTTGCAGCATATCCATTTTAGAGTTGAACTTGAAGTATCCTGTGTACTCGCCGGGGTTTCGCTTTGTGAGCCATCTGATTTCGAAAAGTTCGTTGAGGCTGTTGAAAATGCGGAAGTGGGCGGATTTTGACAAGTCTCTGTCGGCGTGAAGTTGTAGACTCAAGTTGGAATAGTTGGGGATAAGTTCCGGTGCAATTAACTTGCCTTTAAAATCGAATTGGGTGTTAGTGCTGAGATTTTGCAGCATTAGGGATATCAAGTTTTCTCGATTTTTTAATATCGTAAAAATGTAAATTCCGGGGTTTTGGTTGTACTGTATGAAGAATCTGTACTTTCCGAATCTGGTTGAAGTTGTGAGGGTCACTTGCCCGGCGGCTGACAGTATTTCTAAGAGGGTTTCGCCTTGGAAGGTGATCGATAGGATTTCCCCACCTTTCGCCGATAGTTTCTTGGCTACTAACGACATGCGATGGTTTCTAATATTGAAGCTTATTCTAATCTTGTCTTGGTCTAGTTTCGATTCTAAAGTTATCCTGCTCCAGCCCCTAATGTACGAACTGATATCGAGTTTGGTTTGGTATATGTTTCCAAAGTAATTTAATGCATCGATTTTGATCTTCATTCCATCTTTGAATACAACGTACGATAATGAAAAATCTCTCAAGGAATTGAATTTGTGCGATCCTCCAATAACAATGTAATCTTTTTTATCTGTGTTATCTAACCGAATGTTCAATTCCTTTGAATTAATCTTTCCAGATAAATTGTAACTTAGTTTGGAATCAACAAAATGTGTTATCGTAAATGTTTTGTTCGATGGGTCAAAATCATATTGTACTATTATTTTTAGAGGTACGAGCATCATGTAATCTAATTGTAGCTGTGATGTTATTTGAGGTGATATATCCATGTTCCAGTCGAATGTAAATCGATTAAAGACATCATCAGGAAGCGCGAGTGTTAAATTGATTAATTTAGACCTATCCCCGAATTTAATTTCAAAATTTCCGGAATACCGTTCTGTGGGCATGTTAATTTGAAACCTAGTTGCAGTATCGAAATTATTTACATACGAAGTGATAACATCAGCCGAGTACAATTTTTCGTTTACGTTTAGAATGATTTGAGTGGTGTATTCCGTATACTTTTTTAGAGTGTTCATTTCAAATCTAACTAAACCCAATTTAGGAGTTTCAATCCTACTGGATATTTCGAAAACGTCATTGGAGATGAAATTGTTTAAATCTACGCGGTACAAATCTTCGTTATGCTTATATGCGGCCCAAGCTTCGTAACCTTTATTCTCCACATATTCAGCATTTAACTCCATGTTTTCGAAACGTTGCAAATTAGTGTCCATGGCTAAAAGTAGTTTTCCGGTCGTTCTATTAGTTTCTAATGTGCTTGATAATTTAAGATCTAAATTTATTTTTTCGATATGTTCATGCTTATAGAGGATAAAAATATTTCCAAGTAACTTCGCTGAGAATAGCCTATTATTGTTATCCTTCTTTAAGTTGTAACTTCCATTTGTGGTTATTGAATGTTCATTAACTACGAGATGTGCGCTCATTTTATTATCCTTTGAAGAGTAGGTGGTATTTAATCTGCATTTTGGTACGTATCCTAGGTTCGATGATAAGGCCATGAACGATTTCAGATTATCGTCATTATTTATCATATAAATGAATCGTATTTTTTTGAAAGAATCGCCTAAATTGTAACCGAGCATCGCGTTTCCTCTTAAAGAATTAAATGAAACTTCTAGTTTCGCGTATTTATAATCATTTTTTGCTAATGCTTGGACGGAAAACGTAGGTCCTGTCATTAATGTTCCTTCAAATTTGTAGTTTTCCCGGTTTGCCAAGACGTTGGCTTTCAAGTATTTTTTGTACCCGTCGTAGGTGTAATTAAATGTTAATTCTGCGTTCATGTCTGGATTAAAGTAAGTACCTGAAGTTTTATATAAGAGAGATACGCTGGAAAATTTTTCTCCAAAACTAGCACTACCTGTAGCTGATAATGAGGAGTCAACTGTTGTGACTCGTACCCCGACTTCGTTTATGGGTAAATTAAAATTGGTATATGCCGCTACGTTAATTTGAGGTTCATCAGTTTTTTTTATTGTTACGTTAATATTGCTTTCGTAATCCAAAAATTTTCCAGTGGATTCTAGGATAATGCGCCGATTTGAATTTTTAAGTTGATAGGGCATATCTAAACTAATACCCACTTCACGGGTGGAACTGTCGAATACTAATGAATAATTTAATAATTTGCCAGCTACAGTAGTTATCAACTCCTGCGTAAAAATATGATCAGCAGTTCGATGTTTGTAATTTAAATTAGCTGATACATCAGGGGTTGATAAAGTAAAAACGTTGCCGACTAGCTCATAATTTGTGGTCATTATAAAACTATTTTCCAAAATATACCCTTTAGGTAACTGAACATAAGTCAGATACTCATCCTCTGAATGGTAGTATCTTATATAAATCATGCAATTATCTGGATCTGAAATCGGCACGTTGGTGTTAGTTGCGTTAACTGACCAAATAAAACTATCTATTTGCTGCGATTCATAAAACAAAAACAAAATCGTCTGAATTTTAAAGTCATTCCATGAAGCCTTTATAGTGGACAATATTGGGTCTTTTTCAATAGTAATTTCCAAAGCAGCCTTATGTTCCAATAGTTGCAAATTCGTGACGATATTCATCTCCAGAATTGATATTATTTTTCCTTCCAATTTGACCAAAACAAGATCTTTATACCCATGTCCTTTAATAGTAAAACTCTCTCTTAAAATTCCCGATACCGTACTATGCGTAAAATAAAGAGAATAGTAACCCGTTACCGGCGAGGTTATATCCATAAAAAATACCATGGACTCGTTTAAATTACTCCAGTTCAAATCAATATTATTGTATTGCTTCAAAAGATCAAAAGTTACCGCTAGTGAAACACTATTAGCATACGCTTTGACAGTATATTCAAGCGTTGTGTTCTCAAATCCCTCAAACGGAGTGTTTACCACAATTTTTGAAGTGTCGGGTTTAAATTTACAAGCAACACTGACCAATTTACGCTGCCATCTGAATTCAAAAAGCAAACTATTCCTATCTATTGTATTAACCCCTAAAAAGCCACCGATTGGTTGTATCGTATCAGAGGGTGATTCCACTAGGAAATCTGAACGAATTTGTTCTCCTTCCAACTTCCAACTTGATTTGGCGTTTATTCGATGTTCATTATAAAGAAACGTAGCAATCGTCTCAAAATTATTATCAAAAGGTCTATAATGCGTTAAGTTGGCTCCGATTTTTGAAATTTCTGGCAACGTCGTGTTGAGTTGAAACACGGCCGTCAAGTTTTCCGTGGACCTCGAACCAGACATCAACAAGTTTATGCTTTGACGTCTCCATGCAATATCCGACTGAGCAGGTGAAACATCGATATGATTATTCCCTTACACATTAATTAGGCTTCAAACTTACTTGCACTTCGAATGATGTTGACAACATAACGTATTTCAGGGTGAACTCCTGCTTCTCCAAATAACGGAACGGCGTTTCTAATTCTCCGTACCAAAGCCCACCAACGTCATATATCTTATTGCCGACCTTCAAGTAAATCCGTTTTGAAACCTCCATGCCCCATGTCACATTCATTGTCACTTGAGTCGGTCTGAAAAATATACATGTTTAATACCCTACGCGTTTGACTTCACTAATAGAATCGGCTTACAATAAAACAAACGCAGCTATTATCTGTTGATTTGGATACCCTACATTCATCCTGTATACTCCTTTATAGCTATTCCTCATAATTCGAAGACTAAATTTTTTACTTTCATCCCGATGTTTATCCCAGTAAAACTTCATATCAAATTTTTCGAACGGTAGCAGCAATACGGCGTCTAATTCGAATTGTTGATATATATTTAAAACCAATAGCACCATCCACTGCTCTTGATTCATGACCCCGTTTAACACAAAAAGCTGTTTGTCGTTGGATTGAATTGAAACCGATAACGTATCCTTCATCCAGTTCAAATGACCTGCGTACAACATATTCCTAGTTTTCAATTGCAAGAAGCTGATGAACAAATCTTTTGATTTTTGTAGCGAAGCTGTTATCACCCAAGGCGTCGATAGCCGATCGCGGACTTCAGGGAAATCCACAGTACAATTAATTTTGTGATCATGTATAATATCCATGGAGGAATTCGTGTAATCTCCAGCTATTGAAATAACTTTTTTCTCCTGCCCGTCAAACCTCGTATAACCATCGAACGCTATGATATAATATTCTAAATTCTCCCTCTGCAAGGATCCATTGAATTCCCAACTCTGTTTCGGATAATATAAATTCAAATCAAGAGTCTCTTTAAAATTTTTGCTCCTATAATTCACCAACGTTTCCACCCGCTCGTCTAAAGTTAATTGCATCAACATGTGCGCCGTTAAATGAGTTTTTGACTTGTTATATACAACCATAGCTTTATAGTTTATGTCCCTTTCCTCGCAAGTCAAATCAGCATGAATATCCACATCGGCTATATACTTCTCCTTAAAAACCTTGAACATCTGATTCGTCTCCCATGTGGTTTCAAAAAACGTAACACGCCCGTGATTTTTGTAAAACCAGGGCTTCCTCTGGTTGTGCAAGTCGATGTACACATTGTAAATTGGCTGTTGCGTCGATTCAAATTTAACCGTTAGCTTATCTTCCAATAACGGCACGTTTCTCACTTTCTTGATCATCGCCAGCAGGGATAAATTCTCATTCCTTCCAGAATTTATGGTGTAATTGAAGTTCGAAGAAATCATCAAAAAATTAGACAATATACTGATCTCCGAATTCATGTTCCCTTCGAACCCACTGGATGAAAGTGTCGTTTGCAAAGTCATAAATTTTGGATCGTGTAGTAAGTTACCCACTATGTGAATCGGCTCAGTTGTTACACCTTCCAGTTGCAGGTTAGCAGCGTACTGCCCCCTCTTCAAATAATTCAGACTACCCGTCATGGCAGCAATTTGTATCTGCCGATAGTTCAATTGAGCCTGGGAATCATAGCTAAACGTTTCTCCGACAAAATTCTTATTAAACGACGACTGCAATGAAACCATTTCCTTATTATTATAACTCGTTTCTATTTGAAAACTGTATTTATTCATCACATTCCCAAGGCTACTATTGATTTCGAAGCTAGTAAACGGTGATTCCAGTTTCGCGTTCAATGATAGGTTTTCTAAATTTAAATTATATGAAGCTTTTATCTTCCTATCTACAAGTGAATTTGGTGTATCTACATATAAAAACATCGAGTATAACGGTTTGTACCTTTGCTCCTCCATTTGCGTCTGCACATACAATTGATAGCTATCAAAGACATCAGTTTTCTTAATGTTCAAAGCATATTTGAAACTTCCTGTTAACGGGAAATGTGGGGCTGCTTGAGTTTTTGAGGCGTTTACATATTGTAGATTGTGACATAATTGAAGGCCGGTAATCTTGCTGAATAATTCTTGTGTGCAAGATTCTGAATCTTCTACATTATCAGAAGCATTTTGTATATTGAAAACTTTATCGTTGTGGATTATAAGAACTTCAGAAGAAACACTTAGGATATCCATTTGTTTTTTAGGAACGTTCAGTTTTAAATCAACCACTTTTCCTGCATCAATCAAAGCGTGTCCGTCAATGTACGTATTGGAATTTAGCGAACCAACATATTGCACTCCAGTTTTACCAACTAGACCATTCACCGACATTGTCCCAATAATCTGCACGGAAGCACTGGGGTAAATTTTTCCTTCAAGCGATACTTTATATGCCCACAAATTTTTAAGATCTAGCTTTCCCTTTACCGTTAGACCCAAGGTAGAAGTTCCATTTGCTACTAACTCTAAAGGAAATCCAAGAATTGTAGGCACTTTATAAGAAGAATCCAAAAACAAAAATGACTTCACGTATTCTATATCATTTTCTTTAAATAACTTTAGAATTATATCCACTGCACTATCCGTTAAAATCGGATCACCTATTAATTCCTGCAAATTCCTAAAGTGAGTATAACTGAATTCATTTCCAAAAATTTTTGCGTATAATAATCCAGCAGGGTCTTTCTTCAATACGGTTTTCGATCTGAAGTCTTGTCCTAATTTCTGTATTTCCTCGTTGTTTTTGCTATGCGCGTTCCTAGCATTCTCCAGGAAAGTCTTAATTGACTTATCAGAGAAATATCCCTCCGGCCCAAAAATGTTTTCCACTACATCTTCGAAGCCTTGTATCCGAGCGCCAACTTCGAAAACGTTTATGGTTTCACCGAAAAGATCCAGAGTGAGGTTTAGCATCGCTGAGCGTGGAAGATACGACTCTGATGTGAAGATGATATTACTTTCTACAGAACCCCCAGCACCAATGGAATCCGAGAATGCGGAAGCTTCATAATTTCTAGAGTACTTCCGCATATCCGTGTTAAATTTATTCCTGAGAAACTCGTTCTCCAAAAGCTTCTTGATTCCTTGCTTCCATTTAACGGAAGACTCTTGGAGGTTTGTTATATGTGTCCAAACGAATGACCCAACTAAAATTCCAATTCTTAAGTTAATTAATAATATAATTGGAATGTAATTACCTTGATTCGTTTCCTCTTTTATCAAAACATCCTTTACTTGCGCGAAAACAGCATATGAAGCACATTGCATCGTCGCAAGGTATGAAGCAATTCTAATTTCCGTGTTTTCCTTCGGATTGGCGAAATATCTTTTGAAGTCGTCCAAATTGAAATTATGCGTGCAACTTATCCGCCTATGTGCGGCAATAGCTGCTAACCTGAGCTCGATTGGTGAATCTTGATTCTAAGAAAAGTTGCGATTAATTTGGAAATGCTTGTAGTGTATAATCAACGTACGGAATAACAGCGGTGTAATAGGCCTAAAGATGTGGCTACCCCTGCGTTGCCTATACCTTTTAATGATAACAATATGTTGTTGCTATCAGAAACTCCCGATGGCACACAATTGTTTTCTAAGGGTAACTCTATTTCCCGGATCGTTTCTGAAATCGCTGGTTTGGAGATGCAATTTGGGTCGGTTTTGCAATATCTGTAGATAATGCTCGAAACAGCAAGTATTGTATTTTGTTTCGTCGTGTTCATCTTCATTAAAGGCTACAAAAATATATTATTTATTACTTTTTGTTAGTGCTAGACTTTGTGGTCTACGTTGAAATCAGGTATTTCATTATACTTAAATCAAATTGTAGTTAATGTTTGTATACCAAATAAATTTACCTTTACAGCAACAATTGTTTCCAAATCTGGATTTTTCATGAAGTTCAACGACATAATCCAAGAATCCATTTGCTTTTTGGATACTAGCTCAGTCTTGTAGAGTTTTTTCATGACTTCAATGCCGGAAGTTGTTGTAAGCAATGATATAGCATCAACATAGAATTTCTTTTGTTTATGCGTTATTTTGTTAAAGATTTCTAGTAAATTTTCTTCGTTCAAATTTTGAAAGTAAAATACTAGTTTGGAAAATAGTTCTGGGGCATCGGCCTCCACACCATCTGAAGTTTTGCTCTCTAATTCCTTAAGGATTTTGACGACGATGGTGGTGTCTACATCTGCTTTTTCTGTTGGATTTGGTTCATACGCCAATGAAGATCGTTTGACATTGCTTGGTCCTGGAAATAATTTTTGTTTAATTAGCATTGGTAATACATGATTTAAATTATACTAACTTTTCAGTTGATTTTTTTTTGATTCATTGATGGATTGCAGTATAATTTTTTGCCTGATCATAGAAAGAGCGCCGTTGTCGCCGTTGGAAAATGGTTGAAACATGTGCTTCTCTTCACAGTTTGATGATTTCAATACGTCGTCTTCGTTATACACTTGTAGGCAAGATAATGTGCTCCTAAATTGAGTGAACCATTTAATACAATTATTTTGTTTAGATTTATTCAAGTTTACCTAAGGAGAGGAAGAGATTTTGCTTGTGAATTTGAGTATGAAACCGATTGCCATGATAGATATTGGGACATCCTATGTGTGCAGGCGTCCAAATTTTTCGTTTTTTCCACGACTGTTTCTCCATTTTCGCTGCTCAATACTTTGTACAAGGTTTCACAAGTTCCGGTTATGTCAGTCTACATAGAAATAAAATAAGTTAAGCCTTATATGTAAGCAATAGGAGTAAATACGTGCAAGAATAAATTTGCTTAATTTTTATATTCTTAATAGACTAAGTTGATCAACCGTACTAGAATGAATATTCTGTTAAAAAAAGTGTGCTTTGAAACTGGCAACATCATTTTCGTTGTTGTAATCATCTTTTTGAGTAAAATTTTAGAAACATATATTTTTTGGGCAAATTATACTATAGAAAGGATTCTCGTGAGATTATCTATTAAAGAGATGATTGTATTAAAACTTACTGCATTTATGTTTTAAAACTATATTTAACAACTATAGGATGAACATAAAATAGCAAAAATTTTTACAATCCTGTTTGCGCCAGGACTTTTTCAGAGAATTGTGAATTTCATCCTGACTTTGATTTCGAGAGGGCAAAATCATATTTGGGTGGTTTTATTGTGTTCAAAGAATCAAAAATGAAAGCTGTAGAAGAACTACTAAGAGCAGGACTATTTTACTTCTTAGTAACTTTTCTAAAGTATTCTTCTAGATTTATACTCATATTTAATCACTCATCTAAGTTTACTTGGGTGGCAAACATTTTACGGGGAGGAACAAGGGCGGTTCTAGCCAACTAGTCTAGGGGGTAATTAAAAAAAAGATAAATATATATTTATATATTTATATATATTTTTTCATGAAATATTTGGGGAAAATTAAAAATTAGTCCTAGCAACACTGCTACCACGACTCTCCCGTCTCCAGTGTAGGAGATAGAATCGAAACGCTATCATACACCTGTTCCGTGGAATCTCCCTATCCTTTTCCAACGTTTTAAAGCGTTGGAAAAATTGACCGGTTACATTATTGGTTTGGAATATGGAATATCAGTAATTTTTAACAATAAAAATTGATAAGCGAAAAATTCGAAAAATGTTGCCCATTTTGTTTCTTATTAAAACATTTTTTGGTTGAGGATTATTTCTGGGAAAATTAGGTGATTATTATGCTTGGGGTTTTCTAAATATGAAAGTCTAACTATTTCTCAATCAAATTTCAAGAGGTTGAACTTGTTTCAGATTTTGATAAATCGATATTTGAGGGCTGAAAATTGCCATTCTTGGGTTTGATGGTGATTATATAGAAAACTGTGTTAATAATTTCTAAACAATTTTGTAAATGTTAGAAATATGCAACAGTTCAGTTTTTTTTTAAATATCAACCCTATCTGATTAACGTGCTGGAATATGATGGCCCAATTATTTCTGGATATTTTTTTGAAGTTGCAAGTCTGCACTTGCTTAGGATTCTTCGATATTTTAGCGCTGACAATGGCCAGTTGTGATTATTTGAAAAATATGTGATTAATGAGCTTACACTTTTTTTGTATATTAAGGCTCCTGGAGCGTACCTCTAAATTCATTTAAAACATTATTCACAAACGGATAAAGACTTAAAAGTGAAATTTTGAATTCACCTCTGTAAATATATTCTAAAGAGTAGCACGGATTTATAATTTTAATAATAATGTTTATAAACAATTTTAATACTAATATTTCTGTAATTTAGAAAAAAAATCCGACGTACTCTGGGGTAAATTATTTAAAATTTATTATTTAAATAATATTTTTTCATATTTTCGAAACTGTATCCGAAATTTGAACAATAAGTTATTCATTTTAATATTTTGTCGTGGTGCGCCCTCTGCGGCTTTCTTGTTTAACGGGCTGTGCATATGAGAGGAGGCGTTCCCAAGGCGCCTAATCATTTCTGAATAGTTTTGTAATAGTTTAAAATATGCACTTGTTTCAGATTGAAAAAAATCAACGCTTTTTTGATATTTTAACCCTAAAATGGCATTTCCTCGGTTTGATCATTATTTGACGAATTTTAATGGCTTAGTTTGATAATAAAGTCAACTTTAGTGAGGAATGTTGATTAAATTAATTGTTTTAATCTTCTGCTAGTTTCGCATTGTTGGGAAAATTTTAAAATTCGACGAAACTAGTTGAGGATTTTAAACATTCTGAGCTTTCATTATTTTGGTAGAATGAATACTCATTTCATATTACTATATTTAATTAAATTAAGTGAATGTGTCCCACCGAGACTGCACATTAAAAGAATTTGGACTTCTAATTGATGTATTGTTTTCAGCATTTATGTAATCGGATGTGCTCTTTTCAGTGAGTGAAAATATTTTCGAGATTATACAACTTCCTGTTATACCGGAAGTCAACACCAACTTCTATATTTTAAACGGAATGCCATGTATTTTATTGCAAATTTGAATTTTACATAAAATTCTGCGAAAAAAATCATCAAGTAACATAACCTCTAAATTTAAGCGTTTTCAAAATATTTGACATTTTTAAAATGTAGTGCTTTTTCATAATTCATTTTAAAAATACTTATCTCCGAACGAAATAAAATCGAAAGGTTGTAATGTTGGCAATAAAAAGCCAATACCCGAAGGTACCCAGTGGTGTTTTATTTTTAAAATTATAAAATACAAAATATTTAAAATTTCATACCAATTTGTTGACAATCGAAAAGCGGATTATGTTCGACATCAAAAGTGTTTTCTTGGCGCTCTTGATAAATTACATTCCTATTGTTTTTCTATTGCACATAAAATTGACGTATTTTTACAAATTTGTTAATATCTTGAAAACTAAAAAATATAGACATAGGGAACAGTGGTATGGATCAATGCAGAATTAATTGAATATTCTGCGTCAGAATATGTAAAAATATACAGGGTGTTCTATTTAAAAAAAAATCGAAATTTTATGGTTTCAAATTGACTAAATGTGGTAACCACTATGTATTTTAGAATTCCAAAAATAATACAGCGATGGGTACCTTCGGATATTGACTTTTTATAGCCAACATTACATGTCTTTTATTTTATTTGGTTCGAAAATACGTATTTTTAAAGTGAATTATGAAAAAGCACCAAATTTAAAGAAACGTGAAATATCTCGAGACATGGTAAATTTAGTGGTTATGTTATGTTATGATTTTTTTCACATAATTTTATGTAGAATTCAAATTTGCAAAAAAAAATAGCATTACATTTAAAATAAGGAAGTTGGCGTTGACTTCCGGTATAATAGGTATAATCTTGAAAATATTTTCATTCGAAAGAACACACTCGATTACATACATGCTAAAAATATATTACTATACATCAATTAGAAGTCCATGTACGGTGGGACACCCTGTATAATTACTCTCATTTTATTAACTTATTTAAAATAAATTTACAAAATCATGTCTCTATAATTACATGCGTAATTGCAAGTTTCTAGAATTACAGTACATTTTAGTGAGTAAGTAAATTTGCACATAAATTTTACTTTGACAATTACCAATCTTTTGTTTTCTCATGGCACACTTGGGAACGGAAAACGTTTCCCGACATTTGCGATGAAATTCCTTTTTTCTCCGAAATTTTGTTATGCAATGTGTAATTTTTTTTACACCAATGAAAAATTTAGAGTTTTGGCTGTACAACGCCGTAATTTTTTTAGGGGGGTGCCATTTGAAATTTTCGGAAAAAATGACAACATACGAAGATCAATCAAAAATTATTTTTTTTCCATAAATTACCCGAAAAAAAATTATGTGAAGGTATACGAGGTCTTAACCTGTACCTCAATTCAAAATTTAGGCGCCGGCGTCAATTAGTTTCTCTACAAAAAAATCTCAAAAATGGGGCGCAATTTTGAAAGAAGGGGTTATAACAGCGAAACCGCTAAAGTGAAGGGTATAACATGTTAGATAAAAAAATAAGTACTCGTCGAGCACTTTCCAAATCTGCAATAAAAAATAGGGCATTCCATTTAAAAAAACATAAGTTTGGTACGCCACTGGAGTACGGCACGCCACTGATGATTAGAAATATTTTTAAAATATAGCGACGGTAACTATGCACCACTTTGTTCTTAGATTTTTTTCGATAGCTTTTATCGTAAAGGAGCTATGGTCCGAGGCGTCTTAAGTGCCACACCCGGTATACTGTTTCTCCTTCAGTAAAAAGTCAAAAACAATCATTTGTGTAATCTTGAACAGACATAATTGGCAGATTAATGAAATGTTCTCAGTAATATTTAGTGGCAAGTAAGGATATTGCATTGTAGAAATAATTAGATGCAATCCAAAAATTAAAATCCGACGTTAGTGAATTTAACATGCCAGCCTACAGGACACTTTGTTTATACAAGGTAAGAAGTATTTAAAAAAAATATTACCACATAAAGAACCTAAGCGACCAATTAGTAGACCATTGGATTAACAAGAGTTACTCTCCACGCCAAGGGGTAGTTCAAGACGACTTTTCGAAAAGACTTTTTTAATCCTCTTTGAAGAAAAATCTATATCCAGATTACTACATACTGCAACTACTTACATTGCTAAGATGTATAGGTACTACTTTCAATACTCGATTCGAAATATTTCCAATAAACACGTTTCTTAGTATTATAATCTTTATTGTTTTAAATTCAAAATATGAATATTACCAATAGTACCAATAACTGCAAAAATAGTTTTTCAATTGCTACAAAGTTTGCTACTAACCCAGATATCCAAGACATCTTGCAACACCTATGTTTACCTCGCAATCCTTTAATTAATCCTAGAACCAAACATCCTTCTTCCACAATTTATCAGTTCATCACATCTCTTCATGATTCACATTCAACCTCACCAACATATTCACAACCATGATCGCAATAATTGACGACTAACTGACGACTGTTAATGCTAGGCAGAAAGACCGCTGGTCTATAGCCGTACTAACGAAAATCCATTATATTTTGTAAATCGATATGTAAAAATAAGTTAATAAAAATGTTCTTCTCTAGTTTTTCAAATAAGGGATTTTTTTTCTTGACCTATGCTAGGTCTATATTAAGGGTACCATCTACTTTGTTAGATTAAAAAAAAATATATATATATATATATTGCATTTTTTGGAAGCTATAGGTGTATAGAATATTGTGTCCAAACGGCAAGTTGATATTTCAAATGGAAATGCTTATAAACGGCAGCCTAAGCACGTCACGTACAAGGCAGCACCGCGTGGCGGGGATTTTCAAACGCGTTTTTCTCAGAACAGTGTTTTTTAAATTGGTGAAAGTGCACACAGACGGATGCAGCAATCGATCTGAAATTTTTCCCAAATACTCTAAGGACACACCCGCAAGGTTACGTAGCATGAATTAAAAAAATATATATTTATTTTATATTACAAAAAAACGAGCCGCAAAAAGGTCAAAAAAGAATTTTTTTTTCAAACAAGCGTCATTTTGTAGTTTTTCCGAATTTTAAAATTCCATGCTACATAACACTGGCAAATGTAATAAACTTTAACACGTTATGTCGTTTTTTGATTTCACAATATTTTTGCGGACCGAGGAACTTCCACAAGTGTGACATCCCAACTTAGTCTGTGTGACAACATAAATAATTTGAATATAAAACCATCAAAAAAATCACAATTTGTCCTTAAAGGCTGATTAAATTTCTGGGAAAAACATTCAAGTTAAAAACTTTATTACTCGTCTCAAAAAAAAATACCGAATATCACCTATTTTTCAGGCTTGCAAAGTAAACTGTACCCTTAAGCATGTACGTTCATTTGGTTGTATATGTCAGGATTGCAAAGTCTGCATAATTAAATTGTTGTATTTAAGATTTTAACGGTAATTTTGTAAAGGAATGCCAATTTCAAACATAAAACATTTGATCGGATTTTCAACACGATTCTCACTATGTAATATTGTTGAAATAAGAGTTTTATTTCGAAATAATATCAAGTAATCACCGCTAATATTCAAGAATTGTTTAAATTAGTATTTAATCTTTATAGATGTTAGGGATTCGTTACCCGCCACTTAAAAAAGTTGATACAAATTAGAAATAACATCTAATTTATTTATTATTCAAATCGTCAATCGTTTTTCCAACCGTGAACAAGATCTTTTTTTTTCTACACACCTGTACTTTCACTGATCACCTACACCTCAGGTATAAAACGGGTTCAAATATTTCATAATCCCATCAGTTAGTCAGGAGTTATTCACGTTCAAGTTTATTTCACTCATTAACATTATATTTTTACATTAAATTCAAAGGGGAATGCACCACTGTTGAAAGATAAATCTCGAAACGCGTATGCAGATGTCTATTTACTTTTTTTTATATATATATTTTATTGTTCAGTGTTATAGTTTAAAGTTTGCAAATTCAATTTGGTTAAATTTTCTAGTTAGTCCTGTACGTAGAAATAAACGATCTTAAAACAATGTTATTTTTCTAGTAGTACTAGTAATAACATGCAAATTTCTTTCATCATTTAATATCCGGCGTGGCACTAGCCAGGAAAGTTATTTTAATAATGTTTTTGTTTATAGTCCTAATAAGACAACTTTGCAGAGATCACGAACAAGTTGAATATTCACATATTCAGGCTATATTTTGTCAAGATAGCTGATACAAAATTGAATAACGCTTGCTAGTTGGGGTTGACTATCGCTTAATATCACAGTATAAGTAGCAGCCTTCTATAGTATTTGTAGAATCGTGTCGATTACGATTAAGTCATATTTTGGATCATCCTGTCTTTGTGAATTTACGCTCTCCTTGATCTAAATTGCGAAAATGCCTATCAGATTTCAATTTAAATGCCGGATAAAGAAGGAGGTCGAAGTTTTCGTTATAAAATAAGAAGATAACATTTATACTAAAGGTATTTTTTTTCCTTTAATTTGAACTACTGTATATATCTGCGTCCGTGGACAGCTTCAAAAATTCAGTTTCGCCCTTGATAACACAAAGGCTGGCGACCACAGTTCTAAACTGACTCATGAATCGATAAGCATTCTAGAAAATTTTTGAAAATACCAAAGGAATTGATAAGCTTGATATCTGAGTATAAATAAAAAGTGCAGAGTAAGCAATGCATAACATAGCAACACATTGAATTTGATAATTTGTTGGGCAACAATGTTAGTATATATTTAAGTAATCCTGATTAATTATTTAGTTTATATAACTTAAATTTAAGCTTAACAATTGAAATAATTTAGCTCCATTATGAAATTACATTGAACTGAATTATTGCCATAATTAACAAACTTTATTGTAGTGTCGATTTTTTTAACCTTCCAGGCAGGGCGCCCTAAATCTTGACACCGTAGCGGGCGCTGGGTCTCAGAGACCCATGCTACATAAAATTTGACTCAATTTAATTTTTTAATTTGAAATAACTAAAATATCATACAAACTCTTTCGCTTTCGAAACGTAAACTAAAGAAGAAATTATTAAGGTACTCCGCTAGACAACTCGAAAAAACAGTTTGCTGAAAATTGACGAACGTTTATTAGCGCACCAGGTCTCGCAGACTGGAAGGTTAAATATTAAATTGGAAAATAATACAATTTGACTAGTACCAGTGACTACATTTCTTGCGCTTAGAGATTAAGAAGTTTAAATTATGTTATTACAGCATTAGCTTATAAGTTCCGAAAATCGCCCACGGTTTTACCGGTAGTGCTCCCCGTGGCGAATGGTTTAGACATAGAAAACAATTTCCCTCTTGCACGCACATTTACCTCGTAAACAAGACTATCCTTTTTCAAATCCTGCATGCTATTTTGGAAGACTGAAAGGATGCCCTTTTTAATGGCCAGAATCTCGTTGGCTTCGTCTCCATCTGGACATATTGTGCTGATTTTCCCGGCGTGATAAGAGAAGTGGAGCGGCGTAGATTCAATTTGAGCTCGTAATTCTTGGAATTTCTCCGCGGCCGGGTATTCCTCAACTACGGTATTCTTTACGTGATATTCTTCCATAAAGACCCGCGAGATCTTAAATCGAATATTAATTAAGTAACTGGACGCCGTGTTATTACAGCCATTACCTGCATAGCGTATTCACACGTAGAAATAACGTGAAGGTCCACCGAGCATTTAAATTTAATGCCGCTTTCATCGGCAACCACATCGTTTTTCGTAGCATTGATCAAACTCTTCACATCCCCTTCGTAGTTGTACGTGTACACTTTACCAGGTTCATAGCCGAACGTGTTGGTTTCCTCTGAAATTACGGATTTGAAATATTTTGTGATTTTGATTATAAATTAATACCTTTGCAATATCGCGAACACTGGAAGGAATTCGGCAGTCCGTTTGCTAAAATTTTGTTTAATTTACTACTCACAAATTCTGGCTGAGTTGAGCACTTACAAATTGTTAAAAGTCCTGCTAGTAACAGAAATGTCTTTGAAGCCCTCATGGCTCCCAGATTTTGGTAAAATCCAGTCTAAGCACTGCACTTTTCACCAGAAATAAACAAAAACATACACAAGCGCGCCGAGGGAAACTTACGATTTGAAATGTGTGTTTCAGAAGCGAAACATTACTACTGATATTATGTGATGAACTGCCACAAAGGTCATTTCAATAGATTACAGCGAGAACAGTACAGAGATCAACATTTCGACTCATTGGGCCTACCACTTACAATAATACGTTGAATACTTCCTAGATTTAAATAAACACTCGCCTTTGTTCTCCTTCCGAGAAGCATTTCGTAACTGGTGATAACGTTTAATGTTATCTAAAAATTTGGAATCGGAAGATTTGGCTAACTTCAAAAATACTTATTAATCGAGAAGCTAATAAGCCTTGTTTTAATTAGATAATGTTTATATTTAAGGTTGAAATAACCTAGGGCCATCCTATAGCGATGTAAAGGAAGGAATTATTTATTAATTAAACTAATGGCCCCGGCGACAATTTCAATTGCATAAGTGCATCTAGGAGCCGGTTCCCTCTTGCGTCAGTAATTATTAGTAAGTGTTTGTTTAAGTCATAAAATTTGAGCATATTGCTTTGGGAAGGAAGGGTTAAAGATCGGGTCGCTCCGATAAACTCGCGTGCTGATAAGAATGTTTATGCTCAAATGATATCCAGTACCACGCGAGGCCTCTCTTAGGACAACGCCAATTTTTACGCTCCTTGTTTAAAGAGTTTCCTCTAGATAATATTACTGCGTCAATTAATTATTGCTTAAATTAATTAAGATACTGTAATTATCGTAATCAATTTTCGACATTTTCAATTTATTAGGCCAAATATATTACTTCTTAATTTGTTATGCACTTATTATTATTTTAAGTATAAAGACTAACTCATACGTCAACTAAATAAAATGAGAAAAGCTCTTCCGGAGCTGATTTTGGTACTGAATTTTATGTCACACCTCTACTTCATCTGAAGGCACAAATGGATAATAATACATAGTTACAGCGGTTCTAGTTATGGGCCTCACACGCATGTAAAAAATAACTCAACACGACGGTAATCGATG
Organism: Ocypus olens; assembly: GCA_910593695.2. Taxonomy (NCBI): domain Eukaryota; kingdom Metazoa; phylum Arthropoda; class Insecta; order Coleoptera; family Staphylinidae; genus Ocypus; species Ocypus olens. The sequence continues at coordinate 19,564,553 of OU343057.1, forward strand.
AAAAGGTTAAAGAATCCAAAGAAATATGAAAAGTTACAATTTGCCAATGGACGAGCAAACTCCACCATTAATAATGAATGTACCAGACTTTTGGCCGCAGAGTCACCCTTGATTAAGTAACAAATTAATACCATTTATATCTACAACGGAAACCGAAAGCGTAAATGAAAAATCACATACTTAAAACTGAAAGCAGCAACATTACAATAGTGATGTGGCCATCATGTTACTTTCTTTGATTTAATCGTACTTTTGGTTTTTCAGTTTAAATAATATTTTAAATGTAAAATTACGGCAAAAATGTACCTTTGTCTTTTCTCTAAAATTTATTCATGTACATCCAACAAATTATTTTATCGAAGCAACGATAAACCGTTTGATTCTTCTCTTATCAATTAACAATTGTAAAACCCTCGTTTGTGTCCCAAAAATTGGAGGGTAGGATAGGGCTCACCCATCACCCTGAATTTCCACTTTAACCTAACTAAGAAAACACCGTTTAGTTAAAGAAATTACTTCGTCAAATCATAGGAGTTTTAAAAGTTGTAAAGCCAACAATAGTGTCGCATCGAAAATCGATGCATTTTTGATGGTCAGCATATACATAATTCTGAAGTTAATATCGAATATTAAGAAATGATATTTTGCACATTTAGAGAGAAATGGTTAAATTATTCGTCTATAGAATTTGATTTTTTTTTTAATCATCAGACAAACTGTATACTTTATCCTGAAAATTACCAATATTGGATGGATATCTGGGGCTTTTCTCTGCAAAAAATTAAAAATGTAATGCTACAGAAAAATAGTTTATACCTTTGAAAACAATATGTACGTAATAAAATTGTCATTCGTTATCAAATAAAGTCGCTAAAACGTAAGAGCTGCACCTCTGCAAACACGAATTTGCTTCATTTTTGCCGTTGTAATGAACGCCACCTGCATGAAACATATTGTATCAACCCTGGAGGCGTGCACAAACAAATTTACGTACTCGATAAAATTTTGGGCCCAAGATAATGGAGATTATAATTTTTTATTAGACCATTCTGGTCTAACTCTGGCGCGAGGCACTTACCCCCCTTAAAGTGTAAATGAAAGTTGGCGGATGGGCTCTATCCACTCTCCAATTCGGCAAACACGCCCCAGAGTTTCCATTAACACGTTCATTTGTCGAGGAAACAAAATATAAAAAATGTACGGTACTTCTCTAAACAATTAATTAACAATTGCAAAACCTTCGTTTGTGTTCCAAGAATTCGATGATAGGATAGGGACCACCCGCCACCCTAAGTTTCCACACCTAACCAAGAAAACTCTTCGTCAAATCACTGGAGTTTCAAAAGTTGCAAGACCACCAATAAAGGGGGTTGCTGCGTTAAGTTAAAGTGGAAGCGAATGGCAGTGGGTGGGCCCTATCCTACTTTCCAACCCGTTAAACACACCCCAGACTTTCGATAAATAAATTATTTTGTCGATGCGACGATAAACCGTTTGAATCTTCTTCTATCAGTTAATTAACAATTGTAAGACCCTCATTTGTGTTTGAAGAAATGGAGGATAGGATAAGGCCCACCCACCCCCCGTCATTTCCACTTAAACTTAACCTACAAAACTCGGTTTGATTTAAGAAATTTCTTCGTTCCTTCGCCAAGGAGTTTTAAAAGTTGCAAAATCAACAATAAAGAGGGTTTCTGCGTTAAGTTAAAGTGAAAACGAAGGCTAGTGAGTAGGCCCTATCCCACCTTCCAACTTGTTTAACATACACCAGAGTTACCATAAATAAATTCATTAAACCACAAAATCTACAATTATTACTAAAATCTGTTGATGCAAAAAGCAGGGTGCCAGCTGTTTTTTCTATAACTCATGATGAATTTGAGTTTTCATGAAGCGGAGCAATAAAAATACACAACATTAACATATTGCCTAAGAATAATAAACATTGTAATAGCAAAACAATGTTAAATTAACGTAAAAATGATCTAAATTCCTGAAAACCCACATAAAACTATACTCAACCAAAATAACTTCACTGTCAACACATAGGCAGACTTTGAAGGGCATTTGTTAGCAAAGGGGGTCACTGAATCTAATGGTACCGATCCCACGCGAAGTCTGGTTATCTACATGTTTAATGCCTACGGTCTGAAAAATGGTGGAAACATTTTCAAAATCGACTTTCTCCAGTTGGATTGGAAATCGAGCACTGTGCGCCGGCGCCCCCAAGCCATCGGCGCCCCTAGGTAAGTGCCAATATCAGTGACGGTTCGTGAGATTTTTTCTCGTACGGCCGAGGAACAAGAGGTGTAATACAGATAGGTAGGGTCAGTTGCAGAGACGGCTGGCTGCGTGACCGCACCTATATGTACTACCACCTCTTGTTCCTCGGCCGTACCAGAAAAAACCCCGCGAACCGTCACTGGCCAATATTGCCTTATGGATAATCCTGCCCTGACAACACCTCACGAATAATTATTTCAAATTCTCTTTGAAATCAATAAACACAGCCACAATCTTCTTCCTATCCTCTAAAGAGCTATTTTCACCTATTTAGTACTAGTTGAAAAGATGATTCACACGAGTGCTAAACAAAAGCAGATTGATCTTCAATTAAAATATTATTTCTTTCTAAGAAATTAATAAATTGTTTATACATTTTCAAAAAATGTTACCATGTTAACTGGTCGGTGATCCCCTTATATAACATTTGCTTTTTTAACACAGGAATTATACTCGACTTTTTCCATTCTGCAGAACAATGTTATTTACGAATGAATAATTGATCACATAGCGCAATTCTTGCATCACATTTATTACATCAGCATTAATATCATCACTAGATCATTCCTATTAATTTCTGATAGATGAAATTCTCTTAATAATCGTTTGATGATTGTGTGCAACAAGGGTATTAATGCTAATGATAATAAATTCATTATATTCAGATGCTATTTCAATTAGAGAGCAATTTTAGTCAGCGAGAAAATTACCAACAATCTGTTAAAGATTCAGGTTTCCATGAGGCTCTGATCATTTCCCTACGGTGGTACAGTTAGGTTCGAGCAGCAGAATAAGGGTGAGAATTAGAGATATAATCCCAGAGGGCGAAAATATATAAGAAATGAAGATTAAAGAGGACAACATAGAAGAATGTGTAATAAAATTAACCTCAGGCGGAGGAGTCTTACCATGGTGTGCCTGCAGCTCCTGCACCACGCCCCTTTTACACGAAAATCTTGTTTGGTGTCCACAATTACCAACAATGAATAATGACACGATAAATAATAGTGAGTTGGTAGTACTGGTTTGACTGTAGTCTTCGTCGCACCAACAATGTTCGTCATATGTCCTTTTCTACGCATATGAAGACAACTTTTGAAGTTCTATCGTGTTGATAACAGTTTGCAAATTGTTAGATTGTTACGTGGTTATTGCAGCTTATTATACCGACTTGACAAAGCTAAGCAAGTAATTTTAAAAAGTTAGTATCACTGGGCACCAACCAACTGGAAAACGACAGAGGGGGGAGAACGTTACCGTCTAGGCCAGCGGTTCCCAACCTGGGGGTGATTACCCCCAAAGGGGTAAAATGGGATTTTCTGAGGGGTAAAGAAGACTACGTTTGATCATCATCAGTCACAAAACCGGCCGGCTCCACATAAGACAAGACAAGCGAACGAGCGGTAGCTTATATACAGGGCTTTTATTTTAATTCTGACCATATTATGATCGCCAAAGCCTATGTTCAATTTTAGAACAATCACCTCAACGCATTAATACTTAAAAGGTTAGGAACCACTGGTCTAGGCACACCATGTAATCTTTGCACCAAGAGTCTTACTCATAAAACAAGAGCAACAGTACCAGCACCATACGAAATCGCTTTAGAAATCCACACACGGCCGGAGAAACGCTTATCAAACCATGCATCTAGAAAATAGTAAAGTTAAATCCAGGGAAAGACATGTCATAAATATTTGAGTACAATAACAAAGTCATTACAGGATTACAGATATATCCACAAAGGTGAATTAATAGTTCGGAAGACATCAGAGGTTCTCCATTGTTTTCATTTAAAAGATGAATCAATGGGAGTATCAATCCAAACAGTATCACTAAGATTTTATGTTTTCTTCTGCAATTGACCCATTTTGGGACTAAAGTGGAGTTTGTGCAGGTCAAATACCAGCTATAATGGCATCAAAATCTGGAAAAATATAGCCTCGCCAGTAAGACTATTTCAGTGTTTCTGCAGGATTAAAGCTTAATACCCTTCTATTGAGAGAACTCAACAAAGACATGAATTCTGGTTACGAGGTTATTTTTCTCCACTTGTGTAATCTGGCTATTAAAATATAAATCGTGTCTTTTAACTAAGAAAACAGTGGATGATTCCCAAGAAAAATATTTTCTCATGGTTTACATTGATGATGAAGTACGATGTGCTAAAAATACGGAGTGTCCCAAAAAAAAAAATGGACACACACTACGTGATTATAAAAACAATATATATTTATATGGATTACAGATTAAAAGTAGAAATTAAAGAAGACAGATGTAGTCAGCGCAAATGTTCAATAGACACTTTGCGGTAAACGTTCTTGAAAATTAGGTAATTTTAAAAAACCTAATTAACTTGGATTTAGCAAAGCTTCTTTTCACTCATAGAAATGATTTATAATGTTAAAAAAAAAATCGTAGGGATACGAAAACATTGGGGGGATTCTCCATCAAATTGTTCTTTCTGATTGAGAATTTCTAGAAACCAACATTGACTTCTATTCACATCTGTGAAGAGTGATTCGATGGCCTAGTCTAAATATTTCAGTCTTGAACGTTACGTTTCCCGAGTTTTTATCTCATTTTTGGTAATATTATTATATTTTAGTAATAATCAGGTAGTGATTTTTGGTTTTATACCTCGATTCGTTTACCTGGGAAATCCTACGAAAACTATTAAATTTAAAAAGAGACTTAAATTTAGTATTAGTGTTTTTAGCATAGCTTTCAATAAACTTTATGGGAAAGAAAAAATAAAATAATATGTAATAATTACTATCTTGTGTATAGGTAGTAAATTTTATTATTATTAATAAATATTTAATACATTTTTAAGCGTGCTGAATAACACTGAACTCTATACATTTATGTATATATGTATGTAACTCTATACATTTATGTATATATGTATGTATAGAGTTCAGTGCTGAATAAAGATGTTCGTATAGGCAACCCTATATTCTTTGTAATTTGTACCAATCGTTAATTAAATTTTTGGAAGCAATAATTCGAGACAAGAATTTCGGATAATTAAAACTATGTAATTATAATCAAATTTAAAATAGTAACAGTACGATTTTAACAGTTATAATAAATTTGGTTATAATTTTCTCAGTGTTGGTACACAGGTATATGTATTGACATTATTTGACGTACAGTCATTTTTGTATAGCATAATGCTGGGTTGCATTCCTTTGTAATAAAATAAATAAACAAATGTGATAAATTTTTAATATTTCTTAGAATAACGGTGACCTAATAACTATGCATTTAAACGCGGATATTTCAAGTGCACTCCAATTGCTGGAAGATATTAAACACACAGTTGATGAAATAGATGAACCGAAGCTGCAAGTGACAACGACAGACCTGAGCCTTTTGATATCCCTGCTGGAAAATCCAATATTTCGAAGCATAGTGACCGTGCAAGATTCACTGAGTGAATTGAACCAACAGCTGGGTCAACACCCTTCAATTTTACCAGTTGACTTTGATATCACTGCCGCTGGTGATTTAGCCCTGAACGTACCTCCAGGAGGGGATATTTATGACCCAGGGTACGGAGATGATTACCAGCATCCCAGAGATTTTGATGAGCAACGTGTTCCTTCTGCACCAATTTCCCCGGTTTCCCCACAACTGCACGGATTCAGTGTGTCAGAAGATAAGATGTTGTTGATTGACGGCAAACCCTTGGATCCTACCATCTCTCACCAAGAGGTAATGTGTTTTGAAAATTTAAACTAACTGATGATCTTTTTGTTTGTTCTACAGGCTCTGAGGATGATTCAAAAAGCTCAGGGTTTAGTGGTGGTGCCTCGTCCAGATGAAGATGCTATTCACAGGTCACCTTCAGCTGTCAGCGATGCTTCGAAAGCGGGATCTGATACGCTGTTAAATACAGAATGGGCACAAGTAGAAGCGATTGAATTGGTTAATGATGGAACAGGACTGGGGTTTGGGATAGTCGGAGTCAGAACGATGGGTGTTGTAGTGAAGACAATTTTGCCAGGTGGAGTTGCAGACAGAGATGGCCGCCTTCAAAGTGGAGATCATATATTACAGGTTAATTGTTTCATACATTCCGTAATGCATAATTGATTGGTCACATTTCTCTTGAGTGTACATAGGAGTGTGACGTTTACTTCGTAGACATGGTCAAAAAAGTATAACTTTATTTTAATTGGCCCAAGTTTATAATTAAAAATACAATTTTATCACAATATATATATAGAAAACACCAATTAAAAACCTGCAATTAGACAGAAATACAGAAAACACAGTCGACTGGATTTGCAAGGTTATACCAAATTGAATAGTTGTGAAGTTTATTTGTATGATATGTCAGAAACACATTCTGTTTTCAATGTCAAGTTAATCTGCAATTTTTAACCGTGTACCTGTTGGGTATAGAAATATGGATTTATAACAATACACAAATCAATTTTAATCTGGCTCAATTTCATATTTTTTAATAATGGTCTTCAGCAATGTTTCGTAATAAGACTACTAAATGACTACTTGGTTGTGTTCTGTAGATTTAGGATTACAACCATACATTTTTTGAAGTTTCATTTTAACTAATCCACAATCTAATGAAGAATATTTATTTCATTTATTATGAAGTGACCACATGAGCAATGCTATTACAACAATTACTACGTGGTAATCAAGACTAACATCACTTCTTAATGATTTCAGATAGGAGATGTCAATCTGCACGAAATGGGTTCCGAGCAGGTAGCGACAGTCTTGAGACAATCCGGCACTCACGTCCGTTTAGTTGTTGCCCGTCCAGCCGATCTAACAGCAACCGAATACAAGTATTTAAGTAGTTCAGCTCCCCTGGTCCCAACTCGCCTGCTGACAGAACCTGCCGAACTAGATCGCTACCTTATTCAGCACAAGTACAAAGCGATTTTCCAGCCACAGAATGATTTTAAAGAATACCTCTTTGAGCCCCCTTCCAAAGGCTACAAAGGTTTATCTCGCATTCCCGCTTCCCCGTCTTTACCCCTGCTTAACTTAGATATGGCCATGAAGATGCCGGAGATGGAGAAGTTCACTGTGGAGTTGAAGAAGGATGCGAATGGGTTAGGCATCACGATAGCAGGATACGTGTGTGAAAAAGAAGAGCTGTCTGGTATTTTTGTGAAGAGTGTAAGCAAAGGCAGCGCAGCTGATTTAAGCGGAAAGATCCAGGTGAATGACCGGATTGTGGAAGTGGATGATGTGTCGTTGCAGGGATTCACAAACTTGCAAGCTGTGGACGTGTTGAGAAGCAGTGGAAGCGTTGTTAAATTAGCATTAGAACGTTATCTTCATGGTCCTAAATTTGAGCAGTTGCAACAAGCAATAGCAGCAAGCGAAACCAAGCCAACACCCTCTAGTCCACCTAAACCACGGTAATAAGACCCTACAACCACGCTAGAAATTATAATGAGCAACTTTCTCTAATTACGCTAATTGTTAACTGTTAAACATTACTACTAAAACAACAAACCATAATTACCAAACTTAATACTTGTCCATATCAGTTATTAATATTATATTATCCTATACATACAAACCTGTTAGTATTTTAGTTTATTTTTTATTGATTTCATTTATTTAAACATAAATTTCAGATTTCCAAAGGAACGTACGGATCCGGAGTTTACACGTGAAAATTCGATCATTAAAGAGCCAGTTGAAACTAAAAATGAGCATTTGTCTATTTTGCATGATAAACAGTTTCAAAGTGATCTAACGCCGGCTATTGAAGAAATCATCAAGGCCAAATGGTCGAAAATCATGGGCAATGAAACGGAGATCGTGGTGGCTCAACTCACTAAGTTTGGAGAAAGAGGTGGATTAGGGATAAGCTTAGAAGGCACTGTAGATGTCGAAGATGGACAGGAGGTTAGACCTCATCACTACATTAGATCTATATTACCAGAGGGCCCTGTAGGCAAGAATGGGAAGCTTAAATCTGGGGATGAATTACTAGAAGTTAATGGCCATAGGTTGTTAGGAATGAACCACCATGAAGTGGTGAGTATACTCAAAGAATTACCTCTGCATGTGAGGATGGTGTGTGGTCGGAATCAAAATTCTTGTAAGCAGAGTGGAGAAACCAGCCATGTTCTACCACACGAACGAAACGGTTTGGGTGGAAGCCTACAGAATCTACTCCCCGCGTCAGATAGATTAGTTAAAGCAAAATCAGATGGATCATTAGCCACAGCAGCTGGCACGGCAGAGATTTCGTTCAGCAAAATGAAATCAAGATCATTAGAACCCTTAACCGGATTAGCCATGTGGAGTTCTGAACCTCAGATTATTGAATTAGTTAAAGGGGAGCGAGGTCTTGGATTTTCAATTCTGGATTATCAAGACCCCATAGATCCGAACGACACTGTTATTGTCATTAGAAGTCTGGTTCCCGGAGGTGTAGCTCAGCTGGATGGGAGATTAATACCTGGAGATCGTTTACTCTTCGTTAATGACACTGTTTTAGAAAACGCATCACTGGACCAAGCTGTTCAAGCCTTAAAAGGGGCTGCAAAAGGTGTTGTTAGAATAGGAGTAGCTAAACCACTGCCAATTACCGACACTGTTGCTTTTAACACACAACAGTCAGAAACTGAATCTGAATCAAAATCATTAGCACCTAACATTAATTACGATTAGGAATTTATGAAATTCAATCCCTCCTAATTCTCTTTTGGTTTGTATTTATTTTCGGTTTTACTTTATTTTATATCATTATTGGACAAGTTTTAGTACTTAAGCATATCAACTGATGTGTTTAATTAGATGATTATTATTACAACATGTATCTCTTATATCTGTATATTCCACTTTATTGATGTACGTGAATGTTTTCCTTGTATATGACAGATTTTAACGTTCGTTATAACATTCTACCTGTTTGATATTAACATTAGTTACATATTCGTTGATTATTCTAAATTTTTATCAACATATCAAGTTCGGTTGTATTTTATTCTTTAGCCCTTTGATGATCACATTGGGAAGAAATTGCACACATTAGAAACGTTTTACATTTTAATTAATTGGGTGGAATTACACGAAGACTGATCACTAAAGGGTTAAGTGATTACTTAACTAATGTATAGGTGATTAGTTTCTTATTGTAAACACATTTTTATGAACAATTAACATTTAATCGCAAGATGTTTTAGACATGTTTATAAAAATGTGGCAATAATTGTATTATTAGTGTAAACTGTTAAGGTCTTTTTATATTTATTATGTTAACAAGAATTAGTTCTACTAATAGATACGGATAAGTGTAATCAATATATAACTATATCAATCATAAAATTTTGTTTTCCAATTGTTATAATTTGGTTGTTGAATTGGATGTTTTAAAATTATTTTTTGATTTAAAATTTATTACTGTTTTTATGAAGTTACCTGAATAAGTCAAACCATTTTATAATTAGAATAAAACACTTATTACTTAAACCAATGTATATTACTTAAATTATGACTATAGAGTAGTTATTATTTAGTTGCATGTGTAGTTAGTAAAAACTAGTTACTGGATTTAACCCGGAGCAGAATGGCACCTTAAAAAAATTATAGCTCCCTCTGCCAATTTGTTTGTGTCAAAAATCAGTATCCAGATGCACTGAATCTAACAGTAATCACATGCAAAATATTAAATGTGAATATTTTAATAATTAACTTTTTGTGGACAACTTAACAAATCGAATTGCTTATTTTGTTATTAACGACAGCAAAAATTACGAGTAGCAAGTGTTCGTCCATTTCAGCCAAACATACCAACCATAGAATGGTGACGCTATACTTGGTTTCAATTTTGAAACTAAATACTTGTTTTGTTGCATAATTATAAACCGTAACAAAGGACCAACAATAGCCAGCAATCTAAAACCTGTGTGAAACCTGCACAACGTGTTTATACATTTTCTGTCGAACTTATATCATCAATAATTTGATAATTTTTTTTATTAATCAATTTTGTATCTGGTTAATAATACCAAATGTTCAAGTCCAAACACATTAATTTAGATCAAACTCGTAGTTCACTGCCACCAACTGATCTTCCACTTCAACTAAACTATCAGTATAAAATTATACTCCCCGGCAGTTTCAGAATGTATTTTTAAACATGAAACCATGACAATTTGAATTTTTATAAGACTCAACTAAATACGAGCGTTGAATGCGTTGAGCACGGCTCTTGTGTCCATATATACATTATAGACACGCTGTGGCATTGAACGTGTTAAACAGTGAAGTATGCAAAGATTTGACTTCGTCGCAATGTTCAATCGATTTGGAAACTTCGATCAAAGTGAAATCTTCACATCTACTGACAAAAGCTTCCCCATTCACTTAGTCGTCACATTCTGTTGGAGGTAACTATCTCTACTACCTTGGCTGACACTATGAACAACCATTGATCAGTATTCAAATAATACCTTGAAATAAAAACTCCAATACTCAATTTAACATAAATATTGATCTGGATATAAAACTACATTTCTAATAATGAATTGCTGAATTTTATCTTTACCTATTCATTACAACTTCTGAATCTATTATATAACCATGAGTTAACAATATACTGGGTATATCTGAATAGTTTTTGTTTAATGGAAACTAATGTAAATAAATTTATTCATACTACATATACAACTAAAAAAAGCATTTAATTTTTACAAAAATCGTTAAAGTTGTCCATTTCAGTGTTATTAATTCTAGTGCGTGGTTTCATCACATAAGTTCCAATTTTTTATATAAAAGCATGTTTTAAAAATTTTGTCACTAATTCTCATTGAAAATAAAGTATTTACATCTTACTATTTGATAACATTCAAAATCACACATTATTTTTTTTTTAACTTGGAGAAGTTAGAAGCAGGGGTGGCTCATGAACTTTCGTAGGTGAGGCTGGGAGATATCAACATGTCTTGTTGAAACCTGCTACTTCTCCCAACTACATACCAGCACCTCGATACCCTCCCTTTTTTTTAATCAGAATGACATATGTTTATGCTGCACTACTTTCTCTTATAGAAGAAGCAAGTATTGAAATACTACATCAAACCTGGATGAACTGATCGCAATCAGCATTGCGAACCCCTACCTCACCCGGATGACCTACCATGGTTTTATCAGTGAAATAGTTTTAGCACATCTGATTCTGACAAGGAAGCTTGGGCTGATTGGAAAACCTAAAATTGCAGTCTAACATGGTCAAAAAGAATGTGTTTCACATAAATACAAAACGCAATACATAATTATAGTTCTAAAACATACAATCATATGTATGCTATGATACTATGACTATTATTCTATAAAATGTCACATTTCATAATGACAAGGCACATGACTAATCACAATCCTATTAAATCGTAAAAAGATAATTTTAATCAGTTTAAAAGTGACCTAGCCCAGCATGCATATACCATATTTCATTTAATTACTCATAGTACTGCGCATATTTTCTTTGGCAAATATCAAACAATTTTTTTCTTGCATTTTGGACCAGAATATTTGCTTTTTACATAGTGGTACAATATGAAGAAAACTATAACTACTCAACCCACAGCTATTACTAGTTTTTTGGACTTGAAGAGAGGGACACTACTAACATTGGACAGGCAAGCGCAAAAATTAAATAGGGTAATTTCCAACATTTATTGCCATAGGTAATACACTGGATAGATAGCATTGGCGCACGGCAACCCTGTGATGTTGCAAGGATGTAACCTTATGTGATTTTTGCAACAGGGGAACAAAGTTAACTACTACAACAAAATAAAATTATCATTATATTTTTTGAAACAATATACCCCAATGAAAATTGATTCAAAGGTTTCCTTTCTAGGACATACATACTGCGTGCCCTAGTTCGCTCTCTAATCTCGACCAAACATAGAATAACTTCAGCACAATTCTGCGCCCCTCTTAGCACATTTGTCTTTATCTCCGACCAATTCAAATTTCAAGATCTACATTTCCAATAATATGTGATTGAATAAGTAAAACCTACTATGATACATTTTATTGCTGTGCATTGAGCAACATTATCTGTAACAACACTTATATATTATATCTCAAAAAATATGTATAACTCTTCTTATTGCTAAAGTAGTACAATAAATAATGAGGTAATAAATTAATAACAGTGATTAAAAGAAAAACAACACGAGTGAAATCTGGGAGTCAAGGTTATAAAAAGTCATGATTGACTGGGAATCGAGCTACATATTCTAAACTAGGAATGCATAATTTAGCGTGTTCGCAAATTAAATGTTTCCAAATGGTGGAATTATTCTCATCTTTGTGGTGAAAGTAAGAGCCCCACAATTTCGATTTGAGGAAGTCTTTATCGTAGTGGTTGGGCTCGTGCCCAAACATCCCCTCGGCCTCCAGTTCCTCGCAAATTGCCACGGTATCACACTCAGTGTGCACAGCTGGAGTGTATACATCTTGAATTAGATTATCACCAATGTACACAACTTTCGGATCAGTCTTATTAGAAACTTTTTGCAAGAAACTGTGGAGCCCTCTCCAATTTCCATAGGTGTATACACTTCCACGCTTTAGAGATTCCTCAGGAACTTCATGGGTTTCAGTGAAACCATCCAAAGCAATGAACGGGCGGTTCTCTGTGAAGAAGCTTGGTTTTTTTGCAAAGCAGATGACTATGTCAAATAGCTCCCTCCAATCAGGACCCATGGAATTGTAAGCGGTGTGCGATGCAAAGTCCACATTTGAACCTGTGATTAAAAACATGGTTTTGTTATGCCTACGTAACTCTTTCAACCAGTTCATTAATTCGGGGCTGCATTTGTGTATGTAGTTTGCTGGATTTGATTTAATTATAGGGAAGTATCCGCCGATGCTCAACTGGAAATGCTCTTTTTGAAACATGTTCTGCAAAGCATCAACAATATGTGGGTAAATGTCATATTCATTTAGTCTACCCCCATTTTGTTCATCTAAAGTATCAACAACTCTAGCGAATACCAATCCGGCTGGCATATCGAAGTAATCTAGTAGGGTACGCATGCTTTCTGACAGCGGGCCGTTCCACGTGTGCAGTGGATTTCTTGTGAACACGTCAGTTATATCCCAGCGGGCTGCTTGACCGTAATAGTCATGTATTTCTTCTTGGGTCAGCTCCTTCGTGCCATGAGTACCGTGCATGATGTATCTATAATCAGAAATCAAAGATCATAATTTAATTAAAAGTGGTCAACTTATACATTTGTATAAACTCATTACTGATTTTTGTGCAAGCCACACAGATTCTAAAAGAAAATTATTTTGGTGATTCGAGGTAAATCAATGGATTGTGTTTGGTAACTGAACAAATTTAAAATCGATTAAATTAGTGAACTAGCTTTTTGATTACTTTTTATTTAATACATTTATATAATTCATTGGAAAAAGCTGACAGATTCCTATACAAGCTCCACAAATAATAAAAAAAGTAGAACGATGATTCAAGTTACTATACCTCATTTAATAACCAGGCGGACTAAACGCGAAAGCCACATTTACACTAGAAAAAATCACCAGAAAAGTAACCAGAAATATTTTGGCGGTAAAAATAAATTTATTTAATATTATTTTACCCACAACATTTATTTAATAATTATACCAACCCATATATGTATTCTAGTGAAACTTTCTTGATTATATAGACAATAATTTAGTACGTACTATAAAAATATTATTTAAAATATGTATACTTTAAATTCTAATTCTATCATGAGTCTATGCAAAAATTAATGAATTAAAATAAAAGTATTCCCTAAGTTGTTCATTTTTGCATTCTCTATAACTATTATCAAAAAATTATTAATTAATTAATTAAATTATGATCTTATAATTATAGACCAAATCATTTTTGCGAAAAATTGAATTTATGAAAAAGAAAACAAGATGTTATTTTCTTATCTTTAATATTTATTTAAATGTTTTTGCAATATTTTTCTTATTAAAAAAATTATCTGAAAAACCAACAACAGCTAAGGTAATGCATGTTTACGATTTGATTTCAATTGCAACAACTTTCTCTACCCTTTAGGTAATCGACAATTTTTTGTACAACGGCAGTAGGTTTTAAACCCTCTTGTATCAAAACTTTATATAAGTTCAATATGAACTACTTTTCCACTAGGGTTAAAGCTCCCAAATCCAAACTCGACGCCGAACTGGTACCGGGTACAGCATCCATAGTTATAAACAAAATAACTTTCTAAGAAAATCACGGGATAAGCTCTTAAAAGAACTGAATTTTTACACCACCAACGGGAGAAATAACTGGTAGAAAACAGAAAAACTGAACGAAACACACGGAACCGGTAAGACGCAAGTAACAGTGATGGATCAGCTGATCATAACAACCGCCATTACTATTTTCAGCAATTTTGGCCTGTGTAAAACCGGCGGCCCTTTGGCCAATCACAACAACGTATTTTGGCGGCAATAATTTGATTTGGTCCGCCTGGTTATTAAATGAGGTATAGTTGAACATTTGTAGGAGAAATTTTTTTGCAAATAAAGAGCATATTATTTTACAAGTTTACAGTGGGCTGAAATAAAATAAAAATCAAATGTTTATACCAATAAATATAAAAAAAATATTTTTATTTAAAGTGCACTCTAAGACCCTACCGTCTGCTAGTGATGGTGGAGCAGAAGTGGACAGTTCCTCTGCATACCTAGCATGGAGGACAGAGTATCTTCACCAAAACTATAATTTATTTAAAATATGCGAATGTTTATTTATTTTCACCGTAAATGTTATATTTTTAAACAGTATAAGGATTATTTTTTATTAACAATTCAAAAATACCAAATTTCATGATCTTAGGAAGAAACGACTTTCTTGACCAATACTACAAAAATATTATTTATGTATTTATTTACAGCTATTGTTAATACTATTTTTATTTTAACTCTGAACATATGATTGTTAAATGCCTATATTTGATCTCAGTTTTTTTAATTGTAAAAATTGTATTACACTGCCGAAGAAAGAATACAAATAATTAATTTGTATAAGAGCGGGAACAGCACTCGAGATTTGTTAGGAACAATTTTTAATATTGTCTATAATTTTGACAATACTGGCTGCTTGAGTAATTTTCACAGTAAAAAGGTTAGAAGTCACATTTTAATTTAAATAATAATTGATTTGGCTACCACCTGGAACTTGAAGGTGGTCACTTTGAATATTAATTATAATTACTTATGATTTATCATTGTTCATAAACAGGTTTCATTAACCTAACTTTATTCATAATGCGTTAAGCGGTGTCACTGTCCCTTTGTGTACTTGGTTGCATACAATTTCAATTAAATGCCATGCGTTTATGTGACTATTTTACGAATGCACCTAGGTGTTAATAATAGTATGTTCAGTTTTGAAATAAAAGTCCTGTATAATACAACAGTTTCAAGCACAAAGGCATGTGTGGATATGCTCTCTACTCAGTGCAAACCATTCAGGTTTCATTAACCTAACTTTATTCATAATGCGTTAAGTGGTGTTACTGTCCCTTTGTGTACTTGGTTGCATACAATTTCAATTAAATGCCATGCGTTGATGTGACTATTTTAAGACTGAACATAGGTGTTAATAATAGTATGTTCAGTTTTGAAATAAAAGTCCTGTATAATACAACAGTTTCAAGCAAAAAGGCATGTGTGGATATGCTCTCTACTCAGTGCAAACCATTCAGCCAGCTTGTTTATTAAACTATACAAAAAGATACGTCAACGGCATTTAATGTAACTCTTTGTAACATGCAAATTAAATATTATTAGTTATGAAAGTAGTTTCCATTTTAATAACTTATTTTATAGATTTAGTTCGACTTGTTCGATCTTCAATCAAGTGATTATAATTTTTGTATAATTTTATGTGCTTATTGCCCCTGGCACTCTATAGTTTCATTCAACTCACAAGCTAATTAAACTGAATTGAACTATGTTTTAACCACAATTAATTATTGTAAAAAATATTACATAAAGTGAGAAGACAATTATATAAATCTAAACAAATATTCATGACTTGAGTTTTGACATGTTACCACCTTTATCAAGTGAATTACAAATTGAATTTATACTACATTTTTAGGGTGAGGGGAGTTCACTATCTGTCGATAGTTGTTACTGAGTTGTGCCAGCTTAAAGATAAAAAAAAATTTAGTGTAAATTAAATGTCGAAACTCGAACTGTGAATATTTTTTTGGATTATAACATATAACTGGTCTTCTCAAGTTACATAATGTATTTACAATAGTTGTGGTTAAAACATATAAATTCAGTTTAATTATGGATTACCACATAGTAACAGTCACAACCATCCTCATCACAAGTTAATGTTTAATTTAATTACCCTCAAACTGGACACATATTTCTTACATGTTAACTTGTGAGGTTTTGGACTCTGTTCCGCATTTACTCATATGATAAAAAAATTACATTTTTTGTTTCTGAAAAGATAAATTATTATCTGAAGCTATATATGTGAAAACAGATCTTCAAGTTGGGTGAAGTAAAACGCTTGTTTTGTTCCATAATTTTATTTTCAGTTGACTGACACGTGTTTCGATCGGTTAGGATCAGTTTAACTTCGAAAATGATCCTAACCGATCAAAACACGTGTCAGGCAACTGAAAATAAAATTATGGAACAAAACAAGCGTTTTACTTCACCCAACTGGAAAATATGGTTCCATCAAGAAAGTAGAACAAGTATTCAATATATTAAAAACAGATCTTTGTAGAACTGTAGCATTTAAATACACAAAATTATTAACACTTTAAGAACTACACACCCATTTGGAGCAATACGTAGAATGTTTCCCCTCTTCACATCCAGAATCAAACCCTTGATCATGAAGTCAACATTCTCCTCGATAGGTCTTTGCAGATGCTTAGAGCTGAACCCCTTATTTTCAATAAGGAAATTGGACAAGCACTCGTACTCCATCCTGACCATGTTCCCCACTTTGTACCGACAAATAGTGTTATCCAAATCGAACCCGATGCAGTCGTAATCATCGAATTTAAAGGAAGATTGCGGTAACACAGAAACATCGTCCGTCTTCATGTCGCCAGCGAGCCTAACCTTACACGCGCAGTTCGGCGATATAGCAATGGCACGTCTGTCAGCTGTTCTAATCCCAACATAGGCCTTAAGTACATTTTCCACCAACGTTACACTAGTGCTGTTATAATAGAATACGGTTCTCTGGGCGAAACGCAACGTAAACATAACGCACCCTTGCACTCGCACCACTGTCGTAAAACTTCGATTTCTTTTCGAAATCGATAATTTCAAGCCCGAAATACAATAACCGCGAACATCACCACCGCGGAGTTTAATATAATCCCGTTAATTTAAACCGATTAGCTCCTCGCACGGCAAGCACGAACAAGCTGCCTTTAATATTATTAACGCTTATCTGGCGATTAATTGTAATAACGTTAATAGACTGACTAAATAAATATTGTAAAAATAGTATTCGATGCTGTCCCATGGTCACAAGCTCTAAAATAAACAAAATTCGCGTAATCATGTGACTGCGAGGACGTGTTCTCGGTATTCCTAATATTGTACAATCTAATTAAATTTTGTTGTTTACTTTTAAACTGCGCGTGACCTTTATGTCACGTGCTATCAAAGATGTAATTTTGCTCCACGAGTGAACATACGCGATATGAACGTTACGTAAAGGATTAGCGGGATTACCACAAATGCAACTTGAATTTCTTGTAATCATTCCCACCGAAACAAGTTATTCACAAATGATTTATGGCATGCACATGATCATCCGTGTATGTTACATTGCCTATGATATGCCTAACGTCCTCAGTCGTAATAATAGACATAATCATAGATACAATACACATCAAATTAAGACCTCTTCACAACCCGGCAACGGTAACGAGAACCAAAAGTCAAATGATATGATTCGCTTGTTGACATACACAACTAATAACTAATTTACGTTAACGAAAGAAAGAAACATGGTATATTTTCGTTCGCGTTCCCGGGTTGTTATGAAGTCGCCTTTAGAAGCACTTACTTAATTGTAGCCAAAGCAAGGCACGCACCCAGGGGGGTGGCTATCGGGCTTGATCGACCCCCCTCCCAGACATTAATATACCGAATGTTAACCACCAAACCTAAGCTATAGCAAATTGTGCTTTTTGGAATTTTATTTAATCGTAATGCCATTGCTATATTGCACTTTTATTCAATGTCATATTCACGATTGTCAGTTTACATACAGTGAGTGTAAAAAGTATTCGTACACAGAAAATTTCTTTGAAAAAGTTCTTATTTTTATAAAATTAACTTCAATTACCAATCTGTTAATAGTGAATGCAATACATAATATATTTCTCGTCAATATTATAATAAAAAGAATATAAAAAGTGGAATACATCGTCTTTATATTCAACAATAATGAAAACTTATATTAATTCACCGCGCAGAAAATATTTGTACAGTTGAGAAATTAAGCTTCCAAAATCGCTAACACAAGTGTTTACGTGGAGTTCTTTTGTTTATAATTGGAATATGTTTCCCTTCTCAGTGTTGTCCTTGAAATACATTCAATACAATCAGTCTTATTGCATTATTTAAACAAAATGGGTAGTAAAAGAGAGAAGTCAAGCGAAGAAGAAAAATTAATTTTAAATTACGTAATCAGAATAAATCTCTCCGGGAAATTGCTTAGTACATTGGTAGACCTTGATAAACAGTCCAATCAATAATTCACCATTTTTGTATAAGAAAAACAGTTAAAAATAAACCAAGGCACGACTGACCACAAGCCTTTATCGAAACCAACAAATGTTTTATTATTTGTCAAATAAAGCTGGATCCAAAAATGAGTGATAGAAAGATTGTAGACAAACTACAAAATTACGGTGTAGATGTTTCCGCTATCATTGTTCAAAATGTGTTGAAAAAGAATGGATATTATGGCTATGTTACCAGGAAAAAGTTTTGGGTAAATGCGACCAATCGCAGTAAACGATTGGAATTGGCGAAACAACATCTCAATAAAACGGATGAATAGTGAAACACGATTATTTTCTCAGACAAAGCAAATATAATATATTTTGGTCCGATGACAGACAGATGGTGTGATGTAAAAGAAATATGGAGCTGCACACAAAAAATCCGACAAATTAAACACGGCGGTGTTTCTGTACTTGTTTGGGAGTGTATGAGAACTCCAGAAATGGGTAATCTACATTTATTGATGGTATAATGGATCACAAAGTGTACATAGAGATTTTGAAGAAAAATCTCCAGTGCAGACAAATATATTTTTCAACAGGACAATGATCCTAAGCATACAGTATATAACACGAAGTAAAGGCTTTTATATAATGTTCCCAAACAATTACATACACCTCCTCAATCACCGAATGTTAATTCTATTGACCATTTATGGAAAACTCTTGCAGATGCTATCAGGAAAAGACAGGCTAAAAAAGAGCTCTTTAAAAAGAATGGAACTCCATCTCATGAACAGTCACGCAAAAGTTGGTGCAATCGATGAACTGAAGACAACGAACAGTGATCAGTTCAAAAGGATAACCACAAAGTATTAATTAATAGTGTCTCAATAAAAAAATAAAAAATATAAACCGAGTGTACGAATACTTTCTGTGCGCTGAATTAAAATAAGTTTTCATTTTTGTCGATTATAAGAACAATGTATTCAAATTATTTCATTGTCTTTGTTATAATACTGACGAGATATATATTACATTCACTGTTAATACATTTTTTAGGTTCATGTTCGAAAATAAAGACTTTTTCAAAGAAATCTCATCTGTATGAATACTTTTTGCACTCAATGTATATGTTTGTGTGCGAGTTATTATATGCGTGAGCCCCCCCCCCAAGCCAAATTTCTGGGTGCGCGCCAGGCCAAAGCCAATTTAAAAATATGAAATTTCATGGTTTACAAGGCTTCTAAACGACTTCCTTAATATTATCATTTGTTACCTGCAACCAGAAAGAAAAATCTAGCCAGAGTTCCAGCAAATCAGATAGGAGCGTCTATTAACAATTCTGCCCACTGGAATCTGAAAACTTACTATGTTTTGGAAGCCGACACCCCCAGTACTCAAACATTTACAGCCACAACTTACCCACTCGTGAAAATGGTGCATCAGTAGAGCCATTCATTATCCTTTCTCAAAAATACTACACATTTGTATTAACCAGTGTAAAAGTTATTTATTGAAATAACGAACTCTAAACAGTTTAAAAAAATACATGTACATAAAAATAGATGTTTATAACTTCCCAGTTAATTCAGGCACAGCCTTGAATAGGTCAGCTACCAAACCAAAGTCGGAGACCTGGAAGATGGGCGCCTCTGCGTCTTTGTTTATGGCGACAATTGTTTTACTGTCTTTCATACCGGCTAAATGTTGAATTGCTCCAGAAATTCCAACAGCAATGTATAGATCCTACAACATTCAATTATTATTAATTTAATGATCCATAAATAACTATTATTGGTAATAATACAAAAAGTGTAATTTTTTTCAAATTAAAAAACAATTTTTTATTGAAAATTAGATATTTTTTCGATGCTCACCATCGGGTACAGTAAAAAATACGAGGTGATGAATTTAAACAAAAGCTGTGATGATTTTTAAGATTCTGAAAGGAAATCCGGGATATTTTAATTAGATCCGGATTTTAACACGAAAAAAAAGATTTGAAGCTGCGATAGTTAACTGTCTTATTTTTTATGGTCATCATTTTGAATTTTCACACCATTAGATGGACAAGAAATTTGTGACTGACATAAACATTTTTCGGAAAACTTGTTGAAATTTTAATATTTTTGCTAATTATTCGTATAAAATCACAAATGCTTTGGCATACAATTAAAACAATAATAAAAAATAGCAGATTGTATTGCTAAATTGTTATTAATAGTGGTGTTTGTACTTGTAGAGTTTCTTATTCGTGTTGAAATAATAGCCAAGATGTTCTCTGATGATGAAAAACAGGATACAGTGAAACCCCTCAAATCTGAACTAATTGGGGCTGTGGCCTGTTCGGATTTCAATTTGTTCGGATTAGCCGAAAACTATCCATAACATAATACATAACAAGCCCTCGTAACGGTATAGGACTGTACATTGAACGAGGCAGGCTGGTTTTGGCGGCAATGTAGCTAGTGACAGTGAGGAAGAAGAAACTTTTATAGTCAATGTGACTTATACTGATGCTGCCTCTGCTCTTGACATCGCATTGCGCTTCATAGAACAACACGCAGCAGCCACGCAAAAACCATGTCATGTTCATGCGACGCTGGCACGCAATTGCCTCCACGGAAAGATTTTCGTCACTTCGACAATTGAAGATAACCTATTTCAACTGAAAGATTAATATTTTGTGTGTTTCTATTGTTTTTGCAAAGTGATTACCCTAAGGAATTTCAATAACCAACTTTTACCGTTTTTCAATCCTGATTGTAGAATGTATAATTGTTTTATGACTAAATAACTTCATTTCTCTTTTTTGCGTGTGTTTTTCAAACTTAAATTTGTCAAAAAAACTTGTTCGAATTTTTAGGGGTTTCACTGTATGTACAATATCTACATTCGTAGCAATAGAAATTCTGTTTTGGCATCTGAAGATTATGCAAATTTGTATCCTAAGAGACAACAACCCCAACTGGACAATGTTTGTTAGGATTTCAAGATATATGGGCATTTGTGGCAGATTTAGAAGACCGAGAGTGCCATGTAGGGAAAACATTAATACCAATGAAGTGAATGTATTGGCACAACTAGCGATTAACCCAGAAAGCTCTAGCTCAAAAGTGCGGAATTGATGATTCACATGTGAAAAAAATCATGAAAAACATAAATTCCACAATTATAAAGTCACACCTGTTTTAACTCTTCATCCTGGTGATTGTAGGTTTCGTGAAAAACCGCAAAAAGATCTAAATTTTTCAAGAGACACAAACTCGGGAATGCTCAACATGTCGAACACAGAATCCCCGTTTAGGAAGGAAGATTAGACCTTTTTAGATAACATGGTTTTGGGTCCATTTTTCTTTGAGGGACATTTGAATGGTCCTAGATATTTGAATTTTTTGCAAGAAAATTTAGATGAATTCCCTTTAGTATCAGTTAAAGATCAAGAGTGGTTTCAGCAAGATGGAGCTGGTCCGCACAAGACCCATATTGTTGGAGAATACTTAGACACTCGCTTTCCAAATTCATGGCTTGGCACATTTGGTCTTTTTCCTTGGCCTCCACAATCGCTATGCTTAACCGCTACAGATTATGTTTTGCGGTTAAAAACTTTGTGTATGCAATCCCGGTGGAAAATATCGGAAGCTTTCGAAAATCTAATATGGCGGCTATAAAAAATAAAAAAGTTGACTATCGCAGCTTGAAATAAAGAAGACCTGGCAAATTTCTACTGACATCATGCAACTCGGAGTGCTCAGAAACATGGTGTTACCAAGTTTGATTAAAATAGCTTCAACAGTATTTTTTCAGGTTATTTTGTGATAAATTACGACCAATCAAAATATCCCGAATGTCTTTTGTCTAATGTAACCAACCTACTATGTTTGTTGTTCCCGATATAAAAAAAATCAACGTCTTGTTTATATAAATATATTATATTGGGAAAGGAAAATTATTAAAATTACCAAATAAATACTTACAGGAGCTACAATTTTACCAGTTTGTCCTATTTGTAAGTCATTAGCAACAAATCCAGCATCAACAGCAGCTCTGGAGGCACCTACAGCAGCTCCCATCTTATCAGCAAGATCGTACAACAACTTGAAGTTATCCCCAGACTTCAATCCACGACCTGTCAAAGAAGATTGAAATTATGTAATATATATAATTTTTATTATCAGACACTACTTTAATCAATTAAAGGATGTTAGTTGTAATGATTTGAATGTAACGTTTTGCGAAAATATTTTCAAGATTCAGGTTATACCATTTTTGTTTTATTGTTAGTCTACTGCAGAAAGCATAATTATTGTACAAACATCAATCATAAAAGATACCTAACATGCCAAATAACAAATAAAGTAAGAGCAATATTTCCTGAACTCTAATGGAAAAGTAGGGTTTAGAGTGCTGTGCAATATTTATACAAGGTGTTTCAAAATTCATGCACCAAAAATTTTCTGCGTACTCCTCGTAGATAGAAAGAAAAAAAACCCTTATGACAAATCTCGAGTTTCTATAAAATAAAATGGATTTAGCCCCTGCGCAGGAATATTAAAGAGACGCCACAGTTCCCTATCAATGAATACTTTCGTTCGCTTGTATAAAAACAAACGGTGTCGATTTTAAGTGTTGACGCATGAATGAATGGTGACCTAATTTCGAGCGCGCAGTTGAAATAATTTGATCTAAACATAAATAATCCGGTGCGGGTTGATAAAACCGACGCACAAATTTCAAGTTCACTTTATTTTTTATGCTCTTTTTTATTGTTCCTGGCGGCTTCCTACACTTTTGCATTTTTATTGCTGTACAATTGTAACCCCTGCAGTCCTATTATTTAAAATCACAGGGGGTAGGTGCTGTAAAATGATATCCCTTTGTTACCCAAGGCCAAGACCTAACAATAACACATTTTTAGAAAGTCCGTAAAAACATCTGTTTCCAGGAAGACACAAATCGGTTTTAAAAATTCCAATTTCATACTCTATGGTACATTGACCTAATTTGTGTGCTGCGTCAATGAAATCGGCACCGTTTGTTTATCTAATACAAGCTCGAGAGACGAAGACCCCACACCAGGCAAGCGCAAACATGTACATGGTGTTCTCGCCTGTTTCTATACGCGAACGAAAGTATTAATTGATAGGGAGCAATGGCGTCTCTTTAATATTTCTGCGAAGGGGTTTAATCCATGTTATTTTGTGGAAAATCAAGATTTGTCATAAGTGTTTTTTTTCTTTTTATCTACCAGGAGTTCGTAGAAAACTTTTGGTGCATGAATTTTGAAACACCCTGTATATATATTTAATAAGAAAGCAGATGAAAGTGCCATAAATAAAATAAATCTATCTGTTTTTGGTACTTGGTATTTTTTGCACATTATGCAACATTCATAAATAAAATCCATAATAATCACTTTTAGCTAGATTTATCTATAAACACCTTAAAGTAAATGTAATAATGTAATTTACTCACCTCCACTGATGACTACTTTAGCGCCTGTCAACTCTGGGCGGTCAGACTTGCTCAGTTCCTGGCTAACAAAAGTGGTCAAATCAGTGCTAAAGTTTCCATCCATCTTTTCAGTAGCAGTGGATCCGCCTTCCATTTTATCTGCTTCAAAGTTAGTACCCCGAATACTGAAGACTTTCACTGGATCAGTTGCAGTTAATGTTTGAATGGCATTCCCTGGAGAAAAATAATAACAAAACGTGTTCAAAATCTAACAAGTAACTTTTGTGTACAAAATTTCTGCAAAATGTACTAAGGAGATAACAATCTAAATTAAGCTTATGCCATAATCATAGTCAATGTCTCAATTCTTATCAAAAAGAAGTATAATTTAGCAATAAAAATGATAATTTGTCTGGGTTTATATTGAAAAATGCAGTTCTATCACAATATACAAAAATTTAAGTTCACAACCAGGGGCGGATCATCTATAGGGGCCCTAGGGATCGACCAATTGTAACATGTTTTATTGTTTAATCAAAAAATACTATAGTATACGTGATATGCTTCTCTTGGAGCCTGCTTTGTCTGGTTTATTGTCTTATTACTTTTTAATTAATTTCCAGTGACCTTACAATGAATATTTTGTAAATTTTAATAGATTATCAAATTTAATGATTACCTGCATAGATACTGCGAATGAAAGTATCTGGACTTTTGATCCCAATAACATCAGAAACAGGTGACACATCCAACTTGGCAGCAATACGGGGAAGTAGTGCTTTTCCAAAAGCAGAAGCCCCAGCGATGATATGAGTAAAGTTAAATTTCTTCTGCGCTTCGAGCACCAAAGGAGTCATGCTTTCAGAGGTGAACCCCTTGAAAGCATCGGACTCGGCTACGATCACCCTGGCAAGTCCATTGCACTTAGAGACAGCCTCGGCAGCCTAATAAATTCAGTTTCTCAGTAATATTTTTAAAGGTCCCTTATTGCAACTTACCGGGCCACATTTGGTTCCCGCAACTAGGACACTAATTTCACCTCCAAGCTTCTTGGCTGCAGTCAAAGCATTTTGCGTGATCGGGGAAAGGGTTTCGTTGTTGTGCTCGGCGATAATAAGGGTGCTTTGCAGCCTGCGGACCTGGCTGGAAAACTGTTCGCATTTTTCACGTTGAGGTTAGTTAAAATGATAAAATAGCTGTTTGATTACCTGGACAGAAACCTGTCGGGAACACGAGGAGAACATGTTCGAACGCCAATTTTACATAACAGTTCTAACAAGTTGTGATGTTTTTGCCGACATACGAACTTATCAAAGTCCAAAGTACGAGAGGTCACGTGGACTCAACATGGCGCACATTTTTAAACCAACAGGAGCCATATGACCATACAGGTCGCACAATTCAACCAAGCAATAAAAATGAGAAACACAATCGTAAACGTAAACTGGTGACTATTAATGTAAATTAAAACGAAATATGTATTCTTAAATCTGTGATTTATGTAATAGTCTTGGTTGGAGACTAAAAGTAAATTACCTATTGCAACAACGACTTTCCTGACTTGTACACGACGGACTTGCAAAATAGGTAACTATGTGTTACAAATAGTTTTCGATATCAAAGTAAATACCTAATCTCAATACATTGACCACTGTAGATGCAGTTCGTGATTTATCTCTCATCAGTACAGATTTACCTCCGACTTTAATACTCTGTATTAGTAAAATAGACTTACTCTGATACCGATGAAATGTATATTTCAGAAAATTGACCGACAATGTCAGTACAACTTAATATCATACCAGACTTTCACTTCTGTTTTGGAAAAGAATTTCAATTAAGATGTTATAATACATATCAATGAGTTTAGATGTCAAACATAATTAAAAGGAAATATGTATTTGTAAATCAGTGCTTTATGTAAAAATCTTGGCTGGAGACTATTGCTACAATTACTTCCCTAGCTAATACATCAGACATTGAATTACATAATACATAACTTATATGTTACATAAAGTTTTCTATCAAAGTAGCACAGGTTATTCAATTTAAACATATCTAATCTAAATACTAATAGTCATTGGAAAATTGTAGGCACTTTGCGAGATTTATCTCTCACAAGTACCGATTTACATGACTTTAATATTCTGTACTAGTAAAATAGACTTACATGAAACTGATGAAATGCACATTTCAGAAAATTGACCTATATAAATCACGTACTTACAAATATTTATTTTGTTAATTACCTGTGAAAATCTAAACTCATTCATATGTATTGCATGTATTAACTGTACTGATTGTTTCTTGAATCTATCAACCACGATTCTGTCCTAATGTTTGTATATTCAAAATTTAGAGTTACAGTTAATCAGGAGATGACAATAAATAATTTCATATTTACATATTGGTAGTTCACATTATTAAAATAGTAATACGAAATCGCAATTTCACTACCAAATAACAAGAAGGTTTTGGGGTATAAATATTTAAATTTAAATTCTCTATATATACTGACCATAAAACAGGGTTACCAGAAGAACTCGTACTATAGCAATGAGGAAGAAGGATGTATATTTCCAATTGAAAATATTCTCCCTTTTTACATCCTCTACTTCATTTCTTCATCTCTCTGTTCTCCTTTTCTTGCACAGGCAAGGAAAAAGCGAGATATGCAAAAATGCGGTAGAGGACAAAAGACAAGTACTTCCAATTGGAAATAGACAAGACATTAAAATAAAGTACTCTTTATTAAGATCAACTTGGTTATTACGTAGCAATTGTAGTTTCAATCAACCTAAAAGTAAACGATAGAAATAATTAAATTTCTAGGCTTGGTTTTATAGATGATTGCGTAAAATTGTTAAATATAATTTACTTCTAATATAAAAATACAATGTAGGCAACAACAATACTGTAAAAATTAGTAAGTAATATAAAATTATAATACATCATTTCATATACTATTTGTTTTAAACAAGATAACTCCTTATAAAGTTTGGTTAAAAATACTGCTACGGAAATTTCATATTATTGGCAAACTTCAATACCAATCGCAATGCCCATACCCCCTCCAACACACAAAGAGGCAACACCGCGCTTTAGGCCGAGGCGTCTCAAACTGTATATCAGTGTGACTAGCACTCTAGTGCCACTGGCTCCAATTGGGTGTCCTAAAGCGATAGCGCCTCCATTTACGTTGACCTTCTTCTCGTCTAATCCTAATTCTCTTAAGACTGCAATTGATTGGGAAGCGAAAGCTTCATTCACTTCGAATAGATCGACATCCTCCTTGCTCCAATTCAATTTTTCCATCTGTTAGTATAAAAAGATAAGGCATTTTAAAATCTGCAAATTAAGTTTTGCCAAATAACGATTTCCTGACAGCTTGGTTAGTGTTTGCATTTCAAAATCGATTTTTTATTAATCATGAGTATTGTAGGTTTTGATATTATTAAGATGGTTTGATAAATTTCACTTTGTTTTTAAGAAATTAATGTTTTTGATTAGGTAGAAATTAATATTGTTATTTTGTTAAATTAAAATTATTTAAATGAATGTAAAATTCGTTTATTTGAATATATGTTGTTATTTTGTTAAATGAAAATTGTTATTTATTTAGAAGCTGTAAGAAATACATTCAATATTTAATTATTTTGATACCTTTACTATTTTTAGTTCGCATATAATTTGTTGTATAATTAAGTGATAGTGTATCGATAAATCATTTGCATATTTATTGTAGGCTTTGTATGATTCAATAATTATACGTGATTGTTACCATAAAATACCAATTTCAAATATTCAAATTTTCCACTAGAATAACATAAATGGCATTACTTGTGAAACCCAAGTATTTCTTACACTTGAAGGTTGCAATTCGACAATTTCAAGGACGCAGTAATATGGAACTTAAAAATTTTTGCATTTATGATAAGAAATGGTGATTATATAAGTTGTTTATAGCTAACTTTTTTAATTATACATATTTAAATTTGCACATTATCATAATTGCAGTTACATATTCTCGCATTTGAAGCAAATGCATGTAAAAATTTGTTGAATTTTTCGATTATACACACTTCTGTTGCTTACATATTGAATACTACAGCAAACTCGAGCATGTGCTTAGTTTCTTAATGTTGATGTTAAAATATGTTTGATGTTACATTCAAATACTGTCATTGAAAATATTTAAAGAATAATCTAGTAGAAAATGGAATTTATCTTTGTTGCTTTTGATATTACGAATTTGCTGACTGATGTTAATAAAGTTAATAATGATTATTCAAGTAAAATTTACCAATTTCTGAATAGCCTTAATTGGAGAGACTCCCATAACCATGGGTTCAATTCCTACTTCAGAAAATCCAATAATTTTGGCCAACGGCTTCAATTTCCTCTTCGCAACTTCTTCCCCACTAACCAGTAGGACGACAGCAGCACCATCATTAATCCCAGAAGCATTTCCAGATGTAACAGTACCATCGGGTCTTTGAAAAGCCGGTTTTAACTTTGCAAGGGATTCTAGTGATGCGTCGGGTTGCGGAAATTCATCCTTCAAAATTAATTCACCACCCGCACTCGGGTTGGGAATTCCAATAATTTCTTTTTGGAAATATCCAGAGCTAATTGCATGGGCTGCTTTTTGCTGGGATTTCAAGGCATACTCGTCTTGTTCCAGTCTGCTCAGTTTGTAACGCTTAGCAACTTCCTCGGCTGAAAAAATTATTCACGTTGTATAAAAAAAACGATACATTTATTGAGTCACTTTTACAAATGACCTCAACAGGCAATTGACCAGTGGTCTTTCAGCCTTGATTAACATAGTTTTACTATTAATTCTGCTGTTCTCAGCATGACTACGTATTGAAGGAATTTTTATATTATATAAAGGAAGTTAAAAAAATACAAGTAGTGTTCTTTCAACACATTTGATTTTTCACAAAGTATTATTACAAGTATGTACCGTGAGATCAAAAAGTCGAAAATAGTTAGCAACACGTAATTATTCAAGCAAAATGATATTGGCAGTCTGGAATTCGTTAATTTTGACATCTTTACTTGTTTTAAAAATAGTTTTATGTTTATATCTGCCAATTTTAAACATTAGCAGTTATTTTCACTAATAATGATATATTTAAGATTCATTATCTAGCTGTTTTATTGTAATTTCAGGGTTTTTCATGCCAAAATTTCAATTCTTAGTGACGCCACTAAACTTCTGTTGGTTAGTATTTTAAATGTTTTTATTTTAATATTCCATTGACTATTGTTCCATGCCATGTAAAAGATTTCGATACTGGAATCGCACATTTGAGGGTGGCATCTATTCTGGGATTCTCCCTAAATTTCAAATAATTTTACCTGTATTTCCCATATGAACATTATGCATAGCATCAACCAAACCGTCACAAAGTAAACTATCTTTAAGTGTACAATTTCCAAGTCTGTGCCCAGCACGTATTTCAATGGTGTGCTCGGCTTGTGTCATGCTCTCCATCCCACCACACAAAACAACCTTTGCTTCCCCTGACCGAATCGAACTGAAGCCTATAGAGACAGTCCTAAAAATTCCACAAATTACCCTTCATTAACCAGATGCAAAAAAGAAACACTTACTTCAATCCAGAACCACATAACATATTAATTGTAATCGCTGGAGCTTCCAGGGGAATGCCTGCACTAATTGCCACTTTTCTAGCAGGGTTCTGCCCTTTACCGGCACACAAGACGTTGCCCATATAAACATAATCAATATCACCCACTGGTACTCCACTACGCTGGATCGCTTCTTTCATAATGCATTTTGCTATATCATTAAGGGGTATCGAGCTGAACTGCCCTTTGAAACTACCTGTAATTACAAATCAGTGTTAAAAAATACCACAATAGTAAGGGATGTTTCTTAATAATCTCACCAATTGGAGACCTAGCGGCTGACACTATGAACACTTCGGGAAACATTATTGTCGTCGTTCTGTAAAGGCACAAGTGGAATTATTAATGGAGGATTGGAACGAGATCCGCTTTACGTATATCAAATCGGACTAATTTTGAGGTGGTAAGCACTTAACCAAAATCCCGTTATCTACCTCCTAATGTGCATGCGCGAAAAAAGTAAATAACGTTGCCTAAATGATGAAAATGAATTAATATTTTTATATACTACAAGCGATAAAATCATTAATTATAATAATCCCAGTTCTGATTCGAAGTTTTACTACTAAATAGTAGAACTTCTCAGACACGAAAAATAGGGATATTTTTGACTTGTGAAATGCATTGGTACGGCCGAGGTAGCAAGGGTGACAATATAGATAGGTAGGGTTGGTTGCAGAAACGGCTGGTTGCGTGACTGCACCTATCTGTATTACTGCCTCTGCTACCTTTTGCCGTACCAGAAAAAAAACCGGGGTTTTTTCTGGTACGGCTGAGGAACAAGAGGTGGTAATACAGATAGGTAGGGTCAGTTGAAGAGACTGCTGGCTGCGTGACCGCGCCCATCTATATTACCAGTATCGTAGATAATTAATTTTTTTGTTTCAAAAATCCTTCTAAAATTATTTATCGTTTGTTTGTGAAACATGTGAGTGTTTATTTTGTTATTTCTATATAAATATTTACACGTCACTCTTTTCTTGGATTAAGAATTTACTTTGATCGATATCTAATAATATATATCGATTTTTTCGATTATTGCAGTATCAGGCACATAACTGCTTTCTGCGCGAGATCTTCGGCTGTTGCGACCATGGAGACTTTTGATCGGCATGACTTGGTGAATATTTTTCAGTTGGTTTCAAGGAGATTGACTGAAAGCCATTCCCCTATCAAAAACTGCGGGGTCCTTTGCACTGGATTTGTAACACAAAATTAGTAAAGGATTATTTTAGAGTAAAACACTAGATAGAAAAATACGAGTAAGATTATTTCTTTACAAATTGAATCGATCTTACTGGTAAATTTTATCAGACTTTATTTTATCATTAATATATAAATATACCAATATGTTTATATAACGTGTTTTTCGTTAAATCTAAACTCAATCACTTATCAAATGATATAATCAAATAAACCTTGTAGATGATATAATGGCGCAGTGCAAGTATTTACAAATGTAATTGAAATAAAATTAACTACCTTTAGTGGACTTTAGGTCAGCGCTGTAAAACTATCGACTCCTGGAACTGCACTGGAATAACTTTTTACTTCTCCAAGGCCATATATACATTGCCCCACCACATCTTTTTGTACTTACTTAAAATAGAAAAAGTAGCCGTGAAATTCTTTTATCACATCGTTTAAATACTTATGTTAATAATTATATAAAACATTATATTTAAACAAAATTTTATTGTAGATAAATGAAAGAATGATTTATAAACGTCAAAACTATTCACAATCTACAGCATGAGTGTAATTTAATGATTCGTATTGAATTTAACTATTTTCTAAATAAATATAAATCACTTTTAAAAACAATTACTTTTACGAAAATTGAACCATACAAAAAGATAATTTGTTATTATTTGTCGCCGAGTGGGAACCCTGAGTCCCACCCCATAGAGCAAAAAGGTGGGTAATTCAAAAGTTCAATAATTTACACACCAATTAATTTTACAGCGCAGAATTTTAGATTTGATTACTTTTACATTATTTTTTTTGAGAATGTCAAGGTGAGGCTTGAAACTGATACCATTGTATTTATATATCTAGTATGCCAACGCAATGTAAATTTTTGTGGCTAAAAATTGGGTTTCCGAATACACCAAGAGAGCGCGTAAGCATTCACACATTGAAAAACTCGCTACTCAAGTGATATGTGTTGCATACTTGAAAATTATTACTCGTTTTAGAATGAATTTTTGAATTATTCGATCCGTATAGGAAATTCAAGGCCGCCGTCTGTCCCGAAACTCTTCCGTTGTAATGTAAACAAAAATCGAGGAACATAAATAAACACCGCACCGCATAATATATTTTAACATAAAATCCATAGCGGCAGTAATACAGAAAATATTCTTCATGGAAATGAACTACTGCAAAATTGAAATTGGGGTAGATGAAATTAATTAAAGTTCGGAAAAGTAATGTGATCGTGAAAATATTTTCAACTTTTATTTTGAGAAATATTGTAAATATAAATACACAACTATTACTTTGATATATTAAATAAATACAAATTAAAATTTTTCAGGTTTTTGTCAATAATTATTAAATCATAAACTTTACATCAAATTTTCAAAACAATATATGTAGGGAATGCGAAAATGGACGATTTATAAATAATAAATTTTTCTTAATATAACGCGTTTTTGAAAAAATAATGAATGTAAAAAATATCACAAGAAAAACCCTATTATCATTATATGAAAAGAAAGTAAAATAATGACCACTTTTTTTATTGTGGTTCCAGCGGTTTCTTTTTTTTTAATACGTGTTCTAAATCTTTACATGCCTTGTGGGGTGCCGAGGTGTTTTTAATATTTTTCAAACAAATATATTTTTTGTTATATTATAATATATAATATAAATTAAAAATATGTATTTAATATAAACAATCAAGACAGAAAATAAACACAAACATTTTATTTGTAACAATACTAAAATATGTAATGTAACTACTGTAACTATTAAGTTCTATAAAAATCATGGTGATGGTTGCGACCGTTACTACGTGGTAATTCATTATCTAATCACTGAATAAAAAACTTACTATGTTTTTTACCACAATTTATTTGATGTATGTACAAATTTTACACATACATACATATCACGACTTAAATTTCGACGTTTTACTGTCATTATCAAGTGAAACAATTAATGGAAGAAGTTACATTTATATCAGTACGAGAATAGGGCGAATGTAACAAAATGGTTTACAGT
Organism: Ocypus olens; assembly: GCA_910593695.2. Lineage (NCBI taxonomy): Eukaryota > Metazoa > Arthropoda > Insecta > Coleoptera > Staphylinidae > Ocypus > Ocypus olens. The sequence goes on from OU343057.1 coordinate 19,597,939, forward strand.
AAACAGGTGCAAAGATTTAAACATAATTAAGAGATTAAAGAATTTTGAAAAGCGGTGAGTACATTAAATCGGTCTGCTCGTTCAACAGATTAGCGAGGGGATTATTGCTTAGTCTGAAAATTTCGGCGGATTCAAGGAAGTTAAGCTTTGTACCTTTTGTACAGTTGTGCAAAATTTTCATATTTTGGATTTCGGGGAATGAATGTTTACATTCTAAAGAATGGTTAGAGAATGAACTGGAATTTTGATTTAATCTAAAGTCAATATTTACATTAATTGTAATTGATGTTGTTGTTATTAGCTTTTATTGCTCATTTTTGCATCTTAATAACTGCAATCAAGAATTTAGAAACAGCTCAAATGCATTTAATTGAGGCTTTTAAAGTTATTGAAGAACTGCACGAAAATTTAAAATTAGTTCCCTAACTTTTGCGAAAATTTGATGCGTGTTATATCGAAATCCGGGATACGAAAATATTAAAATGATTTGTGGAATTTTGAAAGGCGAGACTGAGGAGGACATAATACATTTTAACATGAACCCCATGTCATTTAACTTTACCTAAAATGAAAATCAAAATCAAATTTTGGTTCTACATTGTAATTCCAATAAATAAATTATCATCAGCTGCTATTCGTATTTTTTTTTATTTTGCAACATTATTTTTAATTAAACCGCATATAAAATCCATATTTTAATCATTTTGTCGCATATATTGGACAATTTTAAGCGCATATAAAAAAAATATAATGCCTTTTTTAACGCATATAAAAAAATAATGACTTTTTAGCGTATATACGCCTCAATAGTTTTCTTAAACAGAAATTCCATTTGTTTTAAAACATGTTCTTTTATACTGCATATCTGAAATGCGCATATAAAGCACGCTTTTAAATTATTATATCGTATTTCAGAAATAGTCTACATACATCTTTATTCAGTTTCTTATTACACAACTATATAACATATAAAAGTGTAATTAACTGAGTCCGAATGGGCTATCGACCTGCGGTCTTTCGGCCCTGAAATAGTCTATTATTTTAAAAAGAACCACATTAAATATGTTAAAGATTATTTTAAATTTATTTATTAAGAAAATTAGTCTATTTAATTTTAGTTAGAAAGAATTCATGCATCAGAAAATGTATGAATGATCAGCGAGTGCAGTGGAACTCCAAATATAACGAAGTATCGTAAATCGCCGATTAGGTATAAAAAAATTAAACAAACCGAGAGCATTTATCAAAGCTATAAATCTGTCAATGCGCTACAACCGAAAATGTAAATACGTACGCGTGGTATTAGTCATTCTCCACAAAAACAAATAATTTCATATTGCATTCAGGCAACTCAGTAGGCATATTATATTCATAGCCATCTATGAGGGCATAGTAAAATCAATTTAATAGCTATTTTATATCGCAGCGGCAGCGCCTCATACGGAGGCTTCCAAAGTAGGGATCTCAGAGGCTTCCAATACTTGCCTCGTTTTCTCCCATAAGCGTTGCACTACTAGATATGTATATACAATGCTGATACGTAGTTAATCTCGAGTAACGAGACGCGACGAGTAATTAATTTAATTAAACAACAGACAACGCAAGAAGAATAAGGGAAACAGAGTTACTGTAGGTGTTAAAGTGAAAAAACAAGAACCTAAAGAGAGACAAGCAATATTGGAATGGCCGAGAATAGAACAAGGCGAACCTGAACAAAAACAAACAGATAAGGCAATAAAAACGCAAATAATTTAACATGAATTATGATGCGAATGCAGTAGGCCAGAGGTTCCCAAACTTTTTTCGCTTAGCGGCGCGGCGTACTTACAGGTTTAGTATTTTGTCACGGCGCCCTCAGTCGAAATATGTGTGCAGTCGTGTACAACAAAGTATTGCACATGTACAATGTATAAAGTATGTGCTTTACAACCTGCCTACTACATAGAAGCAAAGCACAAACGTTGTACAACACTTCATTGAACATATTGTATATTGACACTAGCTAGTTACAGTACACGTAAATGAAAACAACCACGATCTAACGCTCATATAGGTTTATTATTAACCAACACAAAAGAATACATTATTATTAAAGAAAAAGAAAAAAAAAACATTCAATGTGATGGGTGAACTTGGTGACCTTCACATATTTTTTCAAAGCGAGGAACTGCCACTCTCATTTCTTGCTCCACGTTGATCTTTGAGCGATATTTGCTCTTTATTACAGCTAAAGCTGAAAATCCGGCTTTGCATAAATAGGATGTTGCAAAGGGAGTTAAAATCCTTAAAGCTTTTAAACTTAGATTTGGGTATTCATTTTTCACGGTTACCCAAAACTCCACCAAATCGGAAGAAGCTAATTTTATTTTAAAAGAGTTCAATAAGACTCTCTTCTTCTTGTGAAGTGAATTCTGGTGGAGATTGTGTATGGAAAGGATCTAGAATCCATACCAATTTGTTTTCTTCATTTCTTTGTTTCTCATTTCTGTTATTCTGCAGCTCTTTTAAATGCTTCCTAATTCCCTCGTTACGGCCGATGGTTCTCCGATTCACGAGTCGACCGTTATTTTTATATTTTTTGTTCAAGTGGTGTGTAAATAAAAGAATTGGTTTTGTCACTTCTATTTCGATCTCCCATAATCATTATGTTTTCCTATTCCCTCGTCTATTTCTTGTTGTAAGTTTTCAAAAAATTTGTCTTTCTTTTCTTTCTTTGAGTCTTCGTTTGTCCCGTTTGCTACCATCATTGACCATGTCTCATCCTCCACTAATTTCAGTTCAATTGTCATTATTCTATTATTATATCATTTATCGTTTCCAGCGATATTATCATTCCTACTGCTCCGTTCGCTCTTTCTTTTTCTCCACTTCTGTCCACAACAGCCAGAATCCTCTACATATTCTTTCTATTCCGCAGTATTTCTATTTCTTGTTTTAACATTACCTCCACCAATTCCGCTTCTTTTCCTATGTATCTTCTTATATTCCATGTTCCTATTCTTATTTTGTTTGATTTCCTACTCCTCCTTTCTACACTTTCTTTTTCCTCAAAAAAGAGATAAAAGACAAAAAGGAGAAATGGAAAAGATGCTTACAAACCTAAAGGACAGAAGACTATGAAAAATACAAAGAAAAGAGAAATAAAGCAAAACAAAAATCATGAGCAAAATTTGGAAAAGAAACGAATGAGAACTTCGGACAGAAACAAAATTTATTGTATGGAACAATTAAAACAACTAAAACGGAAAAAAGAACATAATATGATGAACATAAAAGACAAAAATGGAACAATACTCACAAACAAAGATAAGATAATGGAAAAAAGGAGGCAATACTTCCAGGAACTAACCGATCAAGAAGAAGATAACGAAACAAGAGAAGAGAAGGAATAAGAGATACAAGACATAAGGACAGAAAAAATGAGGAATTAAAAGAAGCAATAAGAAACTGAAGAACGGAAAGACACCAGAAACAAACGAAATAGCGCCTAAGATGATGAAATACATGGGAGAGGAGGGAATAACACAAATAACAGAATTTATAAATATCATAATTAGAATGGGGCAAACGCCAAAAGAATGGATACTACAGAGGAATATGAGTATACCAAGCACGATAATGATACGAGTAACAGAAAAAGAATGATAAACTAGAAAATATAATGGAGAACAGCCAATGTGAATTCAGAAGAGGGAGAAGTACACAGGATTTGATATTTAAAGTAAGAAAATAAAGTGATAAAGTGAAGCTTTATTGGCCTAGAAAAAGCATTTGAAATTATCAAAAGAGAGGATATATGGAAAGAGCCAGAAGAGAGGGGATGTGTGAAGGAAATAATAAACGTAATCAAAAACATGTACCGAGAAAACGGGAACGTAGTAAGAATGAACAACGAAGAATCGAAAAAATTACAAACGAAGAAAGGAGTAAAACAAAAATGCGTGTTAAGCGCACATCTATTCATAATTGTACAGGACCAGGCGATGAAATTAGCGAAGAAAAAAATGAGGATGGTAAGAGGAAGATACTGGAAGATGAAAATAACAAAAATAGTAGAGCTAGACAGTTCACAGACGACAATTATAGCAGAGATAGAAGAGGAACTACAACTTAATATGGAAATAGTAGAGGAAGAACTCAAGAAAATAAACTATGAAAAAACAAAGACTCTTTCTCCCTTTTTCCCTATCACGGCTGCAAGTGGTGCCCTCTTGATCCATCTGTATTTTAAGGTTTTTTATACTTCTATATTTTCTCTCTAGTAGATCCTGAGTAGAACGAAGAGTAAAAAGCGTATGTCATCACGCCCATTAACACGTTCAATGCGTCCTAATCCATCTCATCATATCCTTTTCCTATATTCCCATACAACTCTAACCTCTTCACTAGTGTATTTTCCAACTTCCATTTTCCACAGGAGGTCGAGAGGCTCATGGATTTCCGTAGGGGAGGCAAAGACAAAGATTCCGCTTGAGCTACAAATACTTACTTTTATAGAGGAAGCAAATATTCCGTTGCTGTTTCGATCAAATTTTCTTCCGCTGCCTCACCGCTAAACATCCAAGAGCCGCCGGCAGATATTGTTGTACTGTTAAAAAAAATTAGTTATACCATATTAATTCAGACGGTTAGATATTAGTCATTTACTGTAACTAGTCAACAGAAGAAGAAGATGAAGGATTTTTCCTGCTACCAAATATTCACTATTTCTATTCTTTATCCTTGTTCTACCTGGTCTTACTTTAAAATTTGAGAGTGTAATAATTTATAATATACATAACTTTTTTAAACAATTTGAGTATTTAAGATGGCTCTGTTGATAAGAAGTGCGACCTTTGGTTCTAAAAATTGTATACAAACCGTACAATTTAAGATGGCTCTGCTGATAAAAAGGGTGACCTTTGGTTCTAAAAATAGTATACAAACAGTACTAAAAAAATCAAATATTTAATACAGCTATTTAACAAACAAGCAGGGATGGTATGGTTAATCATGTGAACTAATTATAATTAAAGCATATTGGCCTCGAAATAGAGTTGGACGCACCCTGGTGGAGGAAGTCAGTACTCAAGTAAACGAGTACTTGTGTTTACATTTTACATGGTTTAGCATTGCTGCCGTTTGTAATTTTGAGTGTTTCTCGTGTGTATTATGAACAATAAACAAATTTAACACAAATTGTTGTATCATCGGATGTCATTCGAAGAAAGAAAAGGATAGATTTTCCAAAGAGAAGGCCGGTTTTGTTAACCTAACCAACAAGCATGGTGTAGTTTACAGGTTTCAGAGAAACCTTCTTTACAGTTACATTCAAATTTAATTATGGATACCATTTCTGCTAATTTAAGCTGGCCTTTACTTGTATGGGTATTTCCCTGTAAATGACTGGTTTGCAAACAAAGTCCTAACATGTTAGCAGGTTCAGTTAAATCAGAATTTTTGCGGCCACATAGTATTAAATGCTTGGCATTTACAATATTGTTCCCTTCAACAATACACCTGCTGTCTGGATTAGCATTAAACTATTTAAATATTTGTTTTCTATCATATGACATAAAAGTTTAATGGGCAATTTAGGTATTATAAATAAGTTTTTAAAGCAATTGTGATACAATTACTTAATTAAATATCAAGTAAATAGACCACTGCAACAATATCACCACTCTAAACAGAACTATCAAACACAGTTTTTAAAATAAAATGAGAAACTTGTACACAGAACTAAACGGGAAAACGAACGGAGTAATCGTTATCTACAGCTGTTTACGCGATCGTAGCGCCACCATCGGTATGTTTCGAGGCCAATAGCGGACAAAGATTGAGGTGGATTGAGGTATTGCGTTTACAAAGTCTGACGCTGGGCCATTTTTTTCGGAAACGGTTAGGTAGATGGAAAAATAGGCGAACATTATTTGGGGGCGAACTTCTGAATGAAATATTTTTGGTGTGTGACTGCTCGGGGGTTGGGAGCGGGGGTCAACTCAAAAATTTCAAAATTAAAATAATGTAAGTTGAATGCTGTTCGAAAGATCTGAATAAAAAGCGATTATCAATGTTGGTCCCAATACCTAATATACCTAAGTAGTCATGAATGGCAAGAGTACTTGCGTGGGGTACTTAAAATCCCGATCTGTGCTTGTTCTGTGGCTACACATGCGCATACATACACTCTTGTTAAAACGGAGGTTTAAGTACCTGTATATGGGGAATTTTGGCAAAGGAACTTTATACATAAACTTTGACCTCTCTCCATTCATGACTGGTTGGATGTATCGACCTGGGACCAACGTTAATAATCGTTTTTTTTTATTCAGATATTTCGAACGACGTATAACTTGACATACCTACTTCTTCATTTGACATTTTTGAGTTGACCTCCGCCTCCAACTCCCTAGAGGTCACACACCAAAAATGTTTCAGTCAAAAAGTTTGCCCCCAAAAATAATGGGAAACGTGTTCGCCGATGTTTCCATCTATCCAACTGTTTTCGAAAAAAATGACCCGGCTCAGACTTTGTAGACGCTTTGTATACAAAAGATAAAGAGTCCCTTATACCGCTAGGGTGTGGCAGTGTATCATTGATGTAGTTGATTCCGCGTATCATAACGCTTTTTATTGTTTCCTTATTTTGCTTTTAGTTGTTTTTATGATTGAGAATGTTATTATGTAACATATGTGTACTACCAAATAGTACCCATAACATTTATTTACTATTTGGATGCCTTTAGTTCGTATTATTTTTTGCCCTCGCAAATAGTATATTTAGGTGAAAAGCGTAACAAGCGACCCTTACGATTTCGCGCAGCATATTCAAACATAGAGCAGCGTTGCCAACTGATCGCATGATATTTCCGACAGATAGCCAACCTAATTCCGCTAGAATTCTACCAGAAAATATGAGAATATAAATAAAGTACGAAATAAATCGTTAAATCCATCTCTACTGATACATCGTTTTTATCGTTTTTAAAATATTTTCCACTGAAAACATAATTCTTTTTAGAATATCTACATTTTCTATTTCGAATGCAAAACGTTAATTTAACGGCATATAATTCGTAACCCGTGTTTTACAAATGGGAATTGAAATTAGGGCTGAATATTAGGTGGAATAATAAAAAAATAAATTGAATTCCTTAAAAATTAATATTTATAATTGTTGAAGACTTGAACAGAAAATCTAAAAAAATAAACACTGATTTTTATTATCTTTACAAAACATCTACCTTTAAAACTAACTTTCATTTTTCAAAATCTGCCTATTTCTCTGTGTTATGAATTTTTGAAAATTAACGTGTAAAGTTGTCGAAGAATTGAACAAAAAAATCGAAAGAAAATAAATGCTTATATGATAAATACTTATATGATGGACATGTTTAACACCTTTTTGAACATTTGAGTTATAAATTAAAAATTATTTTTTTAAGTTGTCGGATATTTGAACTAGAAGAAAAAAATACTGATATGATCGAATTCCTTAAAAACTCTAATACCTTTAAAATCAACTTAGATTTTTGAAAATGAATCCATTTTTGTGTGAATTATGAATTTTTGAAAATAAATATAACACTTAAACAAAACAAAAATCGAAAATAAAATTGAGTTTCTGATTTTTTTTTATATGGGTACTCGTAGAACGAACCTTTAAAATTAACTTTGATTTTTGAAGATGTACACTGTATTATGAATTTTTGAAAATTAACGTTTGAAGACAAAAAAATCTAAAAAAAACTGATATAAAATTTCTCAAATTTTTTAGTATATTTACAAAATATCTGCCTTGAGAATTAACTTCGATTTTTGAAAATACCTATGTCAATTTTTGCGTGTTATGATTTGAAAATTCATGATATGAATTAATATGAAATATATATTAATTCTACCAAATAAAAACGCTGAATGTGTAAAATCCTCCACTAGTTTTGACTTATTATGGCATTTTCAAGAGAAAATTTGAACAAAGAAATCTATTTTTTTAATAAATTCACAAAACATCTACCTACAACTAAATTTAATTTTTGAAAATGTGTTCAAATTAATGTTTAAAGTAAGTGTTTAACACACTTAAACAAAACAAAAATCGAATAAAAAATAAATACTGGTATGATAAGAGTTCCTCAAATAAACTAACTAATGTTTGTTTTGAAAATGTTTGAATTTTTCCGTGAGTTATGATTTTTTTTTTAATTTTCGGCGTTTTTTCTTTTAAAATACATCTTTTGAAAATAAAGTTTAAATTTAAATTAAATTATGCTAGTTTTTTCAACAGTCTAACATAATTCCGTTAGAAAATCCGCCAGCTGCTAAAACGAAAATAATTCCGCAATTCGGATTGAAAATCCTTCAGATCTACCGGATTTTCTGCTGATCTGGTAACACTGTAGTAAAGGTCTCCAAATATTTGGTGTCATGGGGGTAAAGCTTGCGCAGAGCGAGAAAGTATTCGGAAATAATGCGAGAGAATGCGATAACAAATCTCGACGATTCTGTGTCTATACAGGGTGTTTCAGAGCTCTGGGAACGGTCAATCTCGTGCTTATTTTTCAAAATTTCGAAAAATGTTTTATACAAAAGTTGTGTATAATAGTGAGCTGCACGCCCTAAAAATATTTAAATTTATACAGGGTGTCTCATAACAAAGTTACAGACCAAACCTATGTTTTTTTAAATGGAACATTTTTTGTCATTTTTGAATTATATGGAGCAAATAAAGGTGAGTTACTTTAATACTCCCAATACCTACTGTTTGCCGTTTTCGAAATATTTGAAGATTTGTTGAAATGCATGGTCTGGGTGAAATTTTATTTTTGCCCCAGTGATTGACGTTGATCGATTAAAATCATTTTAATTATTTGCTTGAAGTTTCAAACTATAGAGCCAACCATGATTTCATACAAAAAATTATACAAGGTGATAAAAAAAATGCGGAAGAAAAACCCAACTTATAAAGTTGAATAACTTCGTTTTTTCAAATGGCACATCCTGTATTTAGTAACGTATTCTTAAGTAGAATCGAATTATCTTCAGATTGTATAAGGGTTCCCTGTTCCTAATCTCAATAGTTTTCTTGTATTCGGCGATTATCATATCAGGAATAATTATTATAATCTGAAAGATAATTGGATTCTACTTGATAATACGTTACTAAATACAGGGTGTGCAATTTGAAAAAACGAAGTTATTCAACTTTATAATTTGGGTTTTTCTACCGCATTTTTTTTATCACTCTGTATAATTTGTTGTATGAAATCGTGGTTGGCTCTACAGTTCGAACCTTCAAGCAAATAATTAAAATGATTTTAATCGTTCAACGTCAATCACTGGGGCAAAAATAAAATTTCACTCAGACCATGCATTTCAACAAATCTTCAAATATTTCGAAAACGGCAAACAATAGGTATAGGGAGTATTGGAGTAACTCACCTTTATTTTCCCCATATATTCAAAAATGATAAAAAATACAGGGTGTTCCATTAAAAAAAAACATAAGTTTGGTCTGTAACTTTGTTATGAGACACCCTGTATAAATTTAAATATTTTTAGGGCGTGCAGCTCACTATTATACACAACTTTTGTATAAAACATTTTTCGAAATTTTGAAAAATAAGCACGTGATTGATCGTTCCCAGAGCTCTGAAACACCCTGTATACGTATTTACGTATATACTAAAACAATGAATTATATTAATATGTAAAGTTGTTGAAAATTTGAAGAAAGAAAAATTTTTTTTGAATAAATTTGCAAAACATATACCTAAAACTAAATTCAATTTTTGAAAATGTGTAAATTTTTCCGTAAGCTGTGTTTTTTCAAATTAATGTTTAAGTTGTTAAACACTTAAACAAAACAAAAATCGAATAAAAAATAAATACTGGTGTGATAAGAGTTCCTCAAATAAACTAACTAATGTTTGTTTTGAAAATGTTTTAATTTTTCCGTGAGTTATGATTTTTTTTTAATTTTCGGCTTTTTTTCTTTTAAAATACATCTTTTGAAAATAAAGTTTAAATTTAAATAAATTATGCTAGTGTTTTCAACAGTCTAACATAATTCCGTTAGAAAATCCGCCAGCCGCTAAAACGAAAATTGTTCCCCAATTCGGATTCAAAATCCTCCAGATCTACCGGATTTTCTGTTGACTTGGTAACACTGCTGCAAAGGCCTCCAAATATTTGGTGTCACATGGGGGTAAAGTTTGCGCAGAGCGAGAAAGTATTCGGAAAGAATGCGAGAGAACGCGATAACAAATCTCGACGATTCTGTGTCTATATTTACATTTTGTTCACGTGACGCTCGCTGAATAATTATGAGTTTTCGGCGCCCGCTCTCTTGCAATTTAGGATCACTGCGCAATGTGACACCAGATATTTGAAGGGCTCTACACCGCACCAGACGAATTCTGCTTATTGACAAAACCGTTGAGGTGGAAGAGAGTTTCATCGTAGATGATTAGACCGTGAATAAATGAGTTTTCTTGTCTAATGCCACGATGCTTCATTTTACACAAAATTAGCATGCTAATTTTCACAAAAATATTAAGCCCAGTTACATACAGATAATTGTGCAGTACATTTTCATGTTAATTTTCATGTAAATTATTTAGAACTTGTTCTAATTCGGAGGTAAATCTGCGTGAAAAAGTTCGCACAGAACACGCAGCAGGCCTCACATACATATCCTTCTTCTTATTCTTCTCGCACACCTTCCGAGGGAAGAGAAATTGGAAAATACATGGCACGATGTAAGAATAGGGTTAAAGTTGAAGGAGAATACCAGAAAAAGGAAAGATGAAAAGGAAGTGATGAGATGGATTAATATGGATAGGACAGTTGTAAATGTCAGTAAAACATTTATTAATACGCAAGCTTTTGAAATAAATTTCACAACAAAATATGCAGAAGTGACAAACAGGAAAATAATTTATCTGCATAATTTACGATGCTAAATTATCATTGAATTTATCAAAAAAATTACAAGCCAATTTTATGTAAAGTTAAGCATCGTGTCAAACGGGCTTAACTGTTGAAAGTCGATTGCAAAATCTACACGTTGCTGATAGTCTGCTGGTTTTATTTCCTGTACTAATATCTTATGTGGACAGAGGTGAAAATGTTTTAAAATGCGCGTCGTAGACAAATTGAGCTCGGCAAATCGTTTCCGAATCGACGTTCCTGTTCTTTCTTCGATACTCTCTTGCGAAAGTTCAATGTTTTCTTCTGACCTAGCTGAAGATGGGCTTCCCGATCGCGGAACGTTACTCACGGATCCGTATTGCTGGCAACCTCCAAGCAAGCAACAAATCATTGCTGCTGAGTAACTCTGACATTAAAATGTCGACGATATTCAATTGCGTTTCAATGTTTCAATAATCGATTGTTGATTTTCGAAATACAGTTATATAATAATAGATGTGAATTTTAAATTAAAAAATTAAGAAACATATTAACTAACAAAACAGAAATTAGCATTTCAAACCTCTCTGTGACTTACGGGCCACCCATAAGTGTGTGTGGGATTTCTGTATACAGGATGCCCGTTTTTCGAGCGGCACCATGGGATTTCAGTTATCTTAAGAGATACGAAGTTGGTTAATTTAGGGCAAAGTTGTGTATTATAACGTTGATTAATAATCTGTTGAGAAATAGGAGTTACCTTTTTTGTTTTCAAAAATAATACATTTAAAATTTTGATTCAAATTTAAAATTAAAACATAATGTGTGTTATATCATCGTAAACAGAAAAAAAATTGCATCAGAAAATGTAAAAATTCAATATGGCGTCTATAAGAAAAACAAAAGTTGTTTATTATTTCTCCGCCATCTTGAAAGCTACAATAAATCTAATAACATATTTAGATCCTCCATTAAAAAGTGCTCTAATAATGTCTTAGTGCAAAATGCGCAATGGTAATAATTTTCGAATAAAACATTAAAAATGAAAATTGAATTTTTTTATTTTTTTTTAATTTTTTGAAAACGAAAAAAGGTAACTCAAATTTCTCAATAGATTATTAATCAATGTTGTAATACACAACTTTGCCCTAATTTAACCAACCTCGTATCTCTTAAGATAACTGAAATCCCCATGGTGCCGCTCGAAAAACGGACACCCTGTATATTGAAATCCAATTTTTGATTATTTATTATGTCTAAAAAGTTGTCCTTAATTTTCTAATTCATGTTTCGTTTAAGAAATCATTATATTCAATTAAATTATCTATATTTTCTTAATTTTAGCACTTAGTTTATTTTAAGTATTATTTACTTTTTCGCACTGTTTATTTTTATATATTATTTGTTGTAAAAGGTGTACCGTATAAATAAATAAATAAATTGATGCTCGGATATTATTTGTAAGGAGAGGGGGTACAATAATTCAAAACATTATTTTGAAATACCACCACTGACATTTTCCCGAAGTTTAATCAAGGGCATCTATTTTTTTATAATATTTCAAATCGTTGAATGCAACTTTTGTTCTTATACTTGAAGTTTGGATTGTTGCCGTTTTGTTTCCATCGAAGATGTGGCAATTGTTTTAGCGAGAGATCAAAAACACATTGTTCTTCTATGGATCTTGAGCTTTTGAAGCAAATTCCTCGTTCGGTGATTTTTTTATTATTCTTTAAATCAAATCGTTTAATGTAACTTTTGTTCTCACTGTTGAAATTTGGATTGTTGCCTATTTCTTTCCATCGAAGATATGGCAATTGTTTTAGCGAGAGATAAAAAACACATTGTTCTTTTTGTTCTTTTATGGATCTCGAGCTTTTGAAGTAAATTCTTCGTTCGCTGATTTTTTTATAATATTTCAAACCGTTGAATGCAACTTCTGTTCTTACACTTGAAGTTTGGATTGTTGCCGTTTTGTTTCCATCGAAAATATGGCAATTGTTTTAGCGAGAAGTCCAAAATACATTATTCTTCTATGGATCTCGAGCTTTTGAAGCAAATTCCCCGTTCGGTGATTCTTTTATAATTTTCCAAATCGTTGAATGCAACTTTTGTTCTCACAGTTAAAGTTTGGATTATTGCCGTTTTGTATCCATCGAAGATATGGCAATTGTTTTAGCTAAAAATCAAAAATACATTGTTCTTGTATAGATCTTGAGCTTTTGAAGCAAATTCCTCGTTCGATTATTTTTTTACAATTTTTCAAACTGTTGAATGCAATTTTCGTTCTCTCAGTTCAAATTTGAAATGTTGCCGTTTTGTTTCTAGCCATGATGTGGGAATTGTTTTAGCGAGAAATGAAAGATACATTGTTCTTCTATGGATCTCGAGTTTTGAAGAAAATTCCTCTTTCGGTGATTTTTTTTATAATATTTTAAAACGTTGAATTCAACTTTTGTTCTCACAGTTGAAGTTTGGATTGTTGCCATTTTGTTTCCATCGAAGATATGGCAATTGCTTTAGCGAGATATCGAAAACACATTGTTCTATGGATCTCGAGCTTTTGAAGTAAATTCCTCGTTCGGTGATTTTTTATATTATTTCAAATCGTTGAATACAACTTTTGTTCTCACAGTTGAAGTTTGGATTGCTGCCGTTTTGTTTCCATCGAAGATATGGCAATTGTTTTAGCAAAAAATCAAAAACACTTTGTTCTTCTATTGTTCCCAAACTTTTGAAGTAAATTCCTCGTTCGGTGATTTTTTAACAATAATTAAAAACGTTGAATGCAACTTTTGTTCTCATAGTTGAAGTTTGGATTGTTACCGTTTTGTTTCCATCGAAGATATGGCAATTGTTTTAGCGAGAAATCGAAAACACATTGTTTTTCTATGGATCTCGAGCTTTTGAATCAAATTCTTCGTTCCGTGATTTTTTTTATAATCTGTCAAATCGTTGAATGCAACTTTTGTTCTTTCAGTTGAAATTTGAATTGTTGCCGTTTTGTTTCCGATATCTCTATTGTTTTAACAAGAAAACTAAAATACATTGTTCTTGTATAGATTTTGAGATTTTGAAGCAAATTCCTCATTCGCTGTTTTTTCTACAATTTTTCAAGCCCTTGAATGCAATTTTCGTTTTCCCAGTTCAAATTTGAAATGTTGCCGTTTTGTTTCAAGCCATGATGTGGGAATTGTTTTAGCGAAGATACATTGTTCTTCTATGGATCCCGAGATTGAGAATTTTCAGACCAAACAAAAATAACCAGTCGCGTCGTAGCATTTAAAGTGTGAAGACGTACATCGGTGCGAGAGCGAATTATCAACTGTGAATAGTGAAAAAAACCAACCAGAAGGCGAAGACGAGACATAAAGATGGATGTGGATACAGGGGGCGGCCTCCCGCCCCCACGTGAGTCACTAGACCCTGATATAATTGAAGTAGATTCTAATATGGAAACTAACCTGGCGCAAAATGTCAGACACGCGGAGCGAAATTTAGTTAGTAAAAACAAAACCGGTGAAATTATCAATCGACCCAATGTCGACCTCAACATCAGATATGACAAATCGAATACAGACGAATTTATCATTTATATTGAACATACAGACAAACAGCTGAGAAAACTACATCCGATGAGAGTCGGACATCACTTAAAATCATTGGATCCCGTTAAACAATATATAACCAGCGTAAACTCTATCGGAATTAATAAAATAAAAGTAATTCTAAACAACATGCACGCCGCGAATAGTTTAATAGACAATCCAAAATTGAAAGAATATAACTTGATTGCATATATTCCGCGCCACTGCGTTGAACGCAGAGGAATTATCCGCGGGGTCGACACATATTTCGACGAAAAAACCATAATGAATGACATTGAATCATCAGTAGTTATTAACAGCGTTAGGCGTATTTATAGAACTATTGACATAAATGGACAACCAACTAAAATACCTAGGGAAACTGTTATCTTAAATTTTAAGGGAGATAAAATACCTCAATATGTAAATATGAATTATGTAAGATTCGAGGTGGAAACATACATTTCACCCGTAATACAATGCTCAAAATGCTTACGATTTGGTCATGTCACACATATGTGCCACTCAACAAAAAAATTATGTAAATTTTGCGCTGTTGAACATGCAGATGGAGAAACGTGCCCAGGCTTTGTTACTAAATGTATTCACTGTAGGGTAACTACACACCCTTCGACGTCGAAAGAGTGTCCAAAATACATACAGCAACGAAAAATAAAAACAATAATGTCTGTGCATAATTTGGCTTTTAAAGAAGCCGAAAAAGTCGTGGAAAACCCTTCATTTGCAACTATTACTACCCGTAATAGATACGCCGCTTTAGTTAATCTCGAAGAATTTCCTCAACTCCCCACCCCCACATTCAACTACAGAAATGAGCAAAGTAAATCAAATAAAATTAATATTTTTAATAACATTACGGCCAATAAAAACATGAGTAACAACAATTCCCCCAAAAAACGGAAATACGTAACTACCCCAGAAAACATAATCGGACAACCGTGTTTCGCTCCCCACCCATCATCAACATTTAGTTTTAGTAACAGTTCCCAGCGCAATAGTAATGAAAACAATTCAGAATTTAACAATAACAGTTTTATAGAACGGTTTTTACAAGATTTGACAACCTTTGTTGACACATTAATAAATAAAGATAGTAAAGACTCAAGTGAAAGCAATAAAATTGAAAAACTTAAACATTTTATAAGTGGATATTCGGAGCATCCCAGCACAAATCACCACAAAAATGGCGGGTAACTTAAAAATTGTACAATGGAACGCAAGGTCCATTAAATCGAATAAGAATAGCTTTAATAATTTTCTAAACGATAATAACCCTGATATTGTACTTATGTCGGAGACGTGGCTCAAACCACAACATTATTTTAAAATTAAAAACTATAATTGTGTACGAAAAGATCGTCCCAATGGCAAAGGGGGCGTACTGATTTTAATCAAATGTAATATAATATATAAAACAATACAACTCATTAACCCTGTCTTCAATCACATTGAAATTTGTGGAATTAAAATACAAATTGAAAACAAACCCTTACATATATTCTCGATTTATCGACCACCCAATAACAATTTAAATAAAAAACAATATACAGACATTTTTCAAAATCTACCTGAACCTATGATTATGGGAGGGGACATTAACGGTCATCATACGTTATGGGGATCCGCTCAAACCTCATTAGCCGGAAAAAGAATTGTGGAAGCTCTAGAATCTACAGACTTTGTGATCATCAACAATGGGGATCCAACAAGAATTTCTCAGTCAAATCAGTCCCAATCTGCAATTGATATCACTGTAACGTCATCTTGTATTGCATTAAAAACGATATGGACAACATTCGAAGACAGTCTAGGATCGGATCACTATCCCATCTTTATTAACGTTAACTTAAAACCAAATAAAATACATAAACAACGGACAACACGGAAATGGAATACCAGGGAAGCAAATTGGCCACTATATCAGAAGCTGACAGAAGACAATATGAGTGACAACTTAGAAATAGAAGACATCTTAATCCATAGCGCAAATATCGCAATGCCCAAAATAAATAAAACAAATTCAGAAATAAGCAACAATCCCGTATGGTGGGACCGAGAATGTAACAGCCTCATATATGAAAGGAAAAAACAACTAAATAAATATAAAAATAATTTCAATCTAGATGAGTATATAAAATGTAAACAAATGTTTGCTAAGGTAAAAAGAAAATTAAAAGATAAAGCAAAAGATTCCTGGATAAAATTCTGCGGTACATTAAATAAAAGTACGCCCATGACATCAGTCTGGTTAACAGCCAAACAATTAAACCAAAACAAAATAAATAATCAAAGCAATATTCCTGACAATTTATACGAGGATATACTGAACAAATATACACCACCATCGGCTAATAATAAATCAACACAACTTACAGAAAACGATATTTTACACCCTATTAGCACAACCATTAAACTAGAAGAATTAGAGTTTGCACTGAATAAATCTGAAAATACAGCCCCTGGCATAGATGGAATTACGTATAATATGATCAGTCACAGTGATAACAAAGTAAAACAACTATTAATTGACAAATTTAATGCCTACTTAAAAGACGGCTGCGATAATAATTTTTTTAAAAATATTGTAATACACCCCATTTTAAAGTCTGGAAAAGACAAAAATATGCGGGATTCATATCGGATACTCTCCCTATTACCATGTATTTTTAAGACGTACGAACGCATCCTAAAAATTAGAATAGAATGGTTTCTGGAACAAAATAAATTATTGCCAAACAACCAATACGGATTTCGTCGAAACCTGGGTACCGTAGACGCTCTAACGAACTTAGTTTCAAGTATTCAGTGCACATTCGGGGATAATGAATACCACGGCTGTTTATTTCTGGACCTTGAGGGGGCCTATGACAATGTTAATATCGACATATTAGAGGCAAAACTCCTTAACATGGGTTTACCAAATAATATATCAAAAAATATAACAGATTTATACCGAAATAGAAACACATATATTCAAAATAATGACAAACAATACATCGGACCGAGACAAACATCAAAAGGCCTTCCTCAGGGATCCGTCCTCGCTCCATTACTTTTTAACATATACACCGCAGACCTACACAAAAATATAAATTCAAGTATAATCCAATATGCAGACGATATTTGCATTCACTTCAGGGCGAAAAGCGTGACACAATGTATAAAGAAAGCCAAGGAAGTACTATCTGAATTTATTGTTTGGAGCAGCAAAAACGGATTTACAGCAGCTATGAATAAATCTGCCTTTCAAATATTTTCGCGACACTGGCCTACTAAACACGAATTCCTAAAAGTAAAGGAAATTAAAATACCAATTGTAAAACAATATAAATATCTTGGGATGGAACTAGATCAAAAACTGAACTGGAAAGCACACATCAACTACATTACAGAGAAAACTGAAAAAGGATTCAATTTTCTAAAGTCAATAAGAAAAACATGGTGGGGGGCCGACCCTAAAATAATGCTAATGTTTTATAAGGCATACATAAGACCACAAATCGACTACGGGTGCACACTGTACGGATCGACATGTCAAACATCGCTACAGAAATTGGAAACAATTCAAAATAAGGCAATGAGACTAGGAATTGGAGCCATGCAATCCTCTCCCATTGTAGCTATTTTGGCGGAAGCGGGGGAAATCCCACTAAAATACAGAAGAAGGTACCTGGCAATAAAACATTTAACAAAAATTTTAAAATTAAAACTAACGGAAATAGAAGGAATAATTCATCAACTCACCACCGCAAATTTTACCAACTCATATTGGGCAAAAAAACAAGACCCCCCATTAGTAGCAGCATTTGCAGAATTAAAAAACACTAAACCATCAGAACATAATATACTGTCTATAGAATTCGACACTATCTATACACAAACAAAAACAATAATTCCGAATTATTCAGCGGGCATAAGTAATCAAAACATAATAGACGAAATATTATACCGATACCCTAACCATACAACTATATACACTGACGGATCCTTGAATGAAAAAGGAGTCGGATGTAGCATGTACATTCCAAACAAAAAAATTAAGAGACTTTTTAAAATCAATGGAGGATCGACATTTACTGCTGAAGGATGCGCCATAGTTGAAAGTTTGAAGTGGGCAATAGCAGAAAAAAAAAACACTATAATTTTGACAGACTCGCTATCAATAATCTTATGTATAAATAATAAATCCGTCAAAAAATTTGATAGCCCAATTATTGCTGAAATTATTAAACTTATTAAGCAAGCACGGAATATGAACATTGAATGCATACTTACCTGGGTGAAAGGGCATACGGAAGTAAGGGGAAATGAAATTGCGGATCGACTTGCGAAAGACGCAATTAAAAAAAGCAATGACGATATAATTCTAAATATTCAAAGTGACATTACCAATACTTACAATAATAATATCAAAAAGGAGTGGGCATCAGACTATCTAAACCATGCAAATGTCCATAATTCTAATTATTTTAAAATAAATCCCACTTTACCTGGAAAGCCAGATTATATTTTTAAGTATAATGTTAGCACTTACTATTCAAGTATGATAACAAGGCTAAATCTAAATCACGGGCAATTCCCCGCACATCTATATAGAATTAATCTGAAGGATTCCCCAGAGTGTGAATGTGGACAATATGGTGATGTGAACCATATCATCCTAGAATGCCCTAAATATACGACCACTAGAAGGACTTTCTTGGAAAATCTTTCTGGGATGGGTATCACATTTCCGATTAACATAAATAACTTATTATCGTTAAGAACCAAAAATATTTACGATGAAATCATCAATTTTTTTAAACTGTCAAAAATTAAAATATAACAGATCTTAAATTAATAATAAGGATAGTTAGTTAAGGTAATTAGATATAAGTCTCATATCATTAACATGTAATATCTCTACTGTTGTGTACTTCCGTGGACCCATACCTGTATGTCTAAATACCAACATGTCATGACGGTCCGCATTGACACCCGATTTCCATCTTGTATCCCTTGTGGTTAGCATACATTCATTCTATCTAATCCGTGTATTTATATATCAAACAAATGGTAGTGGCAGATGACCAAGCAGTCGACGCCAAAAAAAAAAAAAAAAAAAAAAAAAAAAAAAAAAAAAAAAAAAAAAAACAAAAATAACGTGCAAGCGTCTCGACAGAAATTATATTAATGCAAAATTAAACATTGCCAGAAGATAAAATTATGCATAATTAATTAACAATTGATTGTGTTTTTATTAAAAATTCTCAAAACTAGGTGTCGATTAAGTAAATTGGTTCAAAGCTGAGTCCAAGCAAAAAAATGTGCAAGCGCCTCGAAAAAAATAATTTTAACTCAAAATTAATATAAATATAAATGTTATTATTTGTTAATATTAAATTCAACACAACGTAAAGTAAAAAAATAAAAATAATCGTAAGAAGGTGAAATTATGCGTAAGCATGAAAAATTGATTGCGCTTTAATTTAGAATCTTTAAAACTAGATGTTAAATAACTAAATTTTAAGAAATTTCAGCTCAAAGTTGAGTGTATGATAAAACTATGTGAGATGCCTAAAAAGAAAAAAATAAGAAATTGTAAGATGGTGAAATGATTTTTAAATGATGAAAAATTGGATATGTTTTTATTTAAAATTTTCGAAAGTAAATGTTTTATTAATTGAATTTTTGAATTTTAAGAAATTTTGATTCAAAGTTATTTCAAGCAAAAAATTGTGCGAGTATCCACAGAAAAATAATTTTAATGGAAAACTTAAAATTGTAAGATGGTGAAATTATACTTAAATTATGAACAATTGAATGTGTTTTTTAGCTGCGGAACACTGTTTTTGTTAAATTATTCTTTTGGTCTTTTATTACAGATATGAATCAAAATCACCAGAAAACAGTGTTTACGGTTTCAGTTCAAATTTAAACAAACTGAGGTGGGTGGGCACCATCCTACAATCCAACCAGTACAACTTAAAGCAAGGGTTTCACGTATTTAAATAATTAAAAATCGCAAAAAATTGTTTATTTGTAAAATCAGTTGATTATGTTGAACTAATTGGATTAAAGAATAGGGCTCACCCACCACCCATCGTTCACATTTTACTTAAGCAACGGAACGCCGTTTTTGTTAAATTATTTGTTTGGTCTTTTATTCTAAAAGTGAATACAAATCACCAGAAAACAGTGTTTATGGTTGTTTCAATTTAAACGAAAGGTGGTGGGTGGGCCATTTCCTATAATCCAACCAGTAGGACTTATAGCAAGGGTTTCATGTGTTAAAATAACCCACCATCCCTAGTTCACATTTTATTTTAGCAACGGAATATTGTTTTTGTTGAAATATTGTTTTGGTCTTTTATTATAGATATGACTAGAAATCACCAGAAAACAGTGTTTATGGGTTGACTTCATTTTTAAACGGAATGTGGTGGGTGGGCCCTGTCCTACAATCCAACCGGTAGAACTTAAAGAGATTCACGTGTTTAAATAATTAAATAAAAAAAGGATAAAATATTATAAATTGTTTTCTTTATTAGTTTATTTGCTTTTTTGCGGTTGCTTATGCTCAACTGGTTGGATTGTAGAAGAGGGCCCACCCACCATATCTAGTTCACATTATATTTTAGCAACAGAACACTGTTTTTATTCAATGATTGTTTTGGTTTTTTATTGTAGATAAGAATACAAATCACCAGAAAACAGTGTTTATAGCTTGAGTTCATTTTTAAACGAAAGGTGGTGGGTTGGCCCTATCTTACAATCCAATCAGTAAAATTTCAAGCAAAGGTTTCACGTGTTATTACGTTAATAAAAACAAACAAATTTTTGTATAATTTTTTGAAAATTGGTGAAATGTCTTTTTTTGGCAAATACGTACTCAATAAAGGGGCAAGTATTTTACCCGGGCGCACAGTGGTTCAAAAGCCTTAAAAAGTGGCCAAAAGTCGAATTTTTTGTATTAATCAAATCTTTATCGACTGTTGATATATAGTCTTGCTGATAGTTATAAACCTCGGAAAAACAATAAGTGGGGTTCATATGTTCTTACCAGCGCTCTTGGACTCGGTCGCAACAAGCGCTTTACGGACCCAACATTCTGAGAGCTCTAAGCTGGAATAAATTGTTTATTTAAAAAGTGCGTGATTCCCTTGAAAGTGAATCGATTTTTACGTTTTAAAATGGAATCCCCTCCTGATGGCGAGTACTATGGAATCCATGAACTCAAAACTCAAAACACATCCTATTTATATTTATAATTATTATCATCTTTGATCGAATTTTTACACGTAGCAGACGGAAATTATTTAAAAAAAACTGCAGAACT
Source organism: Ocypus olens (assembly GCA_910593695.2). Classification (NCBI taxonomy): domain Eukaryota; kingdom Metazoa; phylum Arthropoda; class Insecta; order Coleoptera; family Staphylinidae; genus Ocypus; species Ocypus olens. The sequence continues at coordinate 19,619,758 of OU343057.1, forward strand.
AATTTTTACCACCAGTTACCGTCGTGATATTTTTTTCCAAATTGATATAAACCTTTTCAAGTCCATATTAAAAAAAATGACTGTTGGCGCCCAGTGCAGTGGGTCCAAATCCCGAAAAGCAGGGCAAAACCTTAAACATCGAAACATTAATTTTTCTAAATTCGATTTCACATTCATAATTTCTGAATATTGAAATTTTTCATAAAAAAAATCCGACATATTGGATCCGCCATTTTCCGAAAATTTGATTTCATATTCACAATCATTGAGGATACGCCATTTTGTTTTTTGGAAAATTCAATTTCACATTTGTAATCAGCGACTAAAATAATCCTTTGTGACTAAATTTTGTAGAAATAGAATCAGATCTTTATATATTGACCACCTTTAAGGGTTTTTGAACCACTGTGGGGCGCTCAATGACTATCGGGCCTCTGTGTTGACTAAAGATGTTTAACTCTTAAGAGAGCCCACTGAGAGAGTTAAGTCAGTGAAGTGATTCGCTAGAAAATACGAAGGTCTTGAGTCATGACTCGGTGTAGAACGAAACAAGTATTTTTTAGCTCTTCACTTTAGTTTACGCACGTATTTCTATTCTGACGAAGAGTCGACTCTTTGTGTATTGTAAAAATTTTGGAAGTGAGGGTCTTTTTTAGCTTTATTTTACAGATACTTTTAAAATTCATTTATCAGGGCTTGTGGAGCAGATCACAAAAAAGAGTCTGCCCCTCTCCAGTGTTGACTACAAAGGGGGATAATGGGTTGCCTATTGTTGTACAGAATGTACGTTTATAATTTGCGTTATTAAATTCAAAGACATTGCAATCCATGACTGTTAAATACTGTTTTATATTTTCCTCTGGAGTTTGATTGACTGTAATTGTTTTAATATCAGTGGTGTTTCCTTTTATGGGTATGCTACATCATAAGTTTTTCACTTGAATGGATTTTGATATTTTTTAATTTATTGGCTACGTTTATTGAATTTGTCATTGAGAATTTATCAACAAACCATTTGGCTATTTTACATATTGGTGGATTTATGTTAGAAACGATAGGCATGTATTTTTTCCTTGGTTTTCCTATGTAATTATGGATTTTGAATATTTTTTTCTAATTAAAGATATTGGTGATTTTAAAATATTGTTGAAACAGGTAGTGACTGAATGGTGAATGCCTAAGTCAAAAAAAAAATATATATTTTGTTGATTTTCTTTACATAATTGTTGCGGGACCTGAAAATAATGAACGCCACATTTGTAGCCTATTTTTTTGATAATGACAACTGCGTCAACTTTATCTGATTTTAGGAAGAAGTTTCAGAGACTTGAGAGGGGCATTTTTTGTTTCCGTTTATTGGTGGTCTTTCGGCTGGTTTTCTTCAAGATGTCTTTACCGGCGAATCGGAAATTTGCTGCTTCTTCTGGTTCGAGTATTGTTGGCATTTCAATGCCATTTATATTCTCAGTATTAGTCTCATGTTCAAGACCTTCTTTTAATAGCTTCAGTCCTAGTAACATTTCATTTTGAAGAGTTACGAACAGGTTGAATATTCATATATTGAGGCTACTTTCCGTCTTCATTTAATTTACGTTCAATTTTCCTTCTGAGAAAACTTCGACCGTTTGTGGTGTTTTTCTTTCTTCAATGAGTTGTTCTTGATTAAATAAAGATTTCCGTTTTCTCTACAATATGTATGACTTTTTCTTTACCTTGGCACTTATTGTTGCATACATTTTGTTCAGAGACTCGTCCCAAATGTCTGGAGTGAGCTTGAGGTGTTGTTCATAAACAAAAATTTAGTAACTTATTTCGAAGTTTAGCTACCTATGATCCATATGTAGGTTATTAATTGTGATATGTCTTTATTGTGATTGTTGGTTAACGTATAAATAATTTTTTTAATGCATTGTTATAGGAAGTATATATCAGGTTTGGAGTTTTTTTTTAATGTATTGCAATTATTTTTTACAAGCGTCTAATATTATTATAATTTTTCACTGCGTTAATTGAATAACGAGTTGATTTTGTAAACCAGGGACATTTGCTGATGCCAGCAATCCGAATGATAACCCTAAATTATAATTTATTTTTAATATATATGTTATTAATTAGTTTTGTATTATTAGGATATTCCCCTATTTTGGGAATTGTCCTGTTGGGAAATAAATCTATAAATAAAACAAATAACCACGAAGTAGATAGTCGGTTGATGTCTGTATCTTACTACTACACCTGCATATACAATTCGATCCACGTGTGAAATAATTATATGTATCAAATAAGATTACTATACGTGATGTTCGTGATTATCCGATGTCTACATGTTGCATTTTTTTTAACCGTGCATGGTTGAGATCGTTTGAAAATACGTCGTATTTGTTTAATCAATTGACTAAGTTTCGTATTTACACATTCGAGGCGAGCTATAACTAATGACTTAGATTAGACTGAGATAAGTAAATCTGGAAAAAAATAATGTATTTATTTTTTGTAGCTGATGACATCTGTTGGTGTAGCGTGGGAAACGTGAGTACGAAAGTCTGTGACTGGCAATAGCGCCATCTTTAGTCGCCGGCGCGACTGTATGTGGTGCTGAATAAATTAGAACGCCATCTTCATAGCACAGTTTGTTGTATTATGATTGCCGTTTGCTTAAGTGTGGTGGTGCTGTAGTGTGACGGTGTGCCAAAATGGCAGAAAACGGACAGGACAACTCTGATCAATTAAAAAACATAGGTAATGTCGATTTATTTACTATTATCGTGCACGTCCTTAGTATTTAGTATGTCCTCCACTGAACGAAACGAACACATCAGCCCCTCACCGTTTGCAATGTTATATAATCTAGAAGATTCGACCATCTGTAGGTTGTTAACTCCTAGATAATCAAATTCAAGTGTGCATTAATGAAATTATTTAAATGAATGTGCGTTTTGCGTAAATGGTGAAGGAAAATGTGCGGCCGATGCGGCTGTGCTGTCGTAGTACGGCGTCCGAGACAGCCGAAATTTCAAGGATAGAACACCACCCTGCCACCCTTGTGCGACACGTCCCATTCTAACCACGAATATCGGCGCATTCCTCATCGGCTGTGGGTGCGTGGGGTACAAGGCCCCAAAAATTTAAACCTGGAAATAACCGTGAATCGCCGGTCATTCTTTTCCCTGTCTGGTTTCAGATCAATTCCTCTGCCGTACAATCTAACCTTTGTAACGTGTGCATTTGCAGACAACCGTTTACAATACTCATTAGAACAATTAACGTTATCTTATTTGCATCAATTAATTCATATATGAAAGTCGCTAGTGCCCACGTCTTAAAATACGTGTTGTCCCGCGTGTGCATCCAACATTCTCTTGTTTTTCCCCTGTGCCGTTGCGCTTCGCTCAAGCACGTCTACCTTATTTTTGGAATCGTTCTTCGAATTCCACACCGCATATCTCGAACTCCAATCCAACTTTCCTTGTGCCTGTAAACACAGCGAAACTCCAACATCTCCCATTTTATTACAATATAAATAAATGCGCGACTAATGCGCCGGCCTTTATTTTCGTGGATGACTTGAGGGTTTAAATTTAAAGACCCCACTGACGTACGCGCTTAATTCATACGGTATTTATACATTTTCTAGTTGCAATCGAGAAAAAATGACGCTGCATGATTGCAAGGGCACGTTTCCACCTCTAATATCGACCAACACGTGTAATTTTCCACGCATACAAACAATCATCATGAATTCATCTATTTCGCAAGTCGAATGTTTTCAAGGTAATTGGGGAGCCCCCAAAACGTAACCTAACCTCAAAATGTCGAATCCATAACCTAATCCAACTAACGAAATTATAAACTGTTCTGCTTTTCGTATAAATGAAGTGAAATGACAGATCAAAATGTATGACTTAAACGTCATTTATTATTATGCTTAACATCGCCAGTTAATTTTTAAACAATTTTCTATTATTGTAAAAATGAATTAATAATCTAATTTTACTAAAAAAATACTTATTTGTTGTCGGAGACTGCTACAATTGTTCATGTCTCCCTGGCGATGGGATGGATGGCTTATCAATTTGTATTTATGCTAAAAGCCCATGCATATTTGTAAATCACTCTTACTCATTTATATAGTCTTAATATTGCGACTATATTTTCAGCAATTCAGCTTGACATTATCAAACATGCTGAATTGTCGAAACTACAGTCACAAAATTATTATAATATTTATGTTATTGTGTATTTAAAACAATTGTTGCAGTGTCCAACAACAAATCTACGAAAATCCCATTTCTATTTTATTTTTTCGATGTGAGAAAATTACTGGATTGTTGGATGAAAATTGTTTTTTTTTTTCATATTTTATGGCGATTCCACATGTATGTTTTAACACTAAATGTAGCACAATGGATAATACAGAGTAATTGCACATCACAAAAGTTTATTGGAACCACAAGACTTTGTAATGACCATGAAGAAGGATAACTTTCCGTCTAATCTAATTACTGTTTAAAGTTAGGATGGCCACCTTTTTGTTGGTTTAATACGGGTCAGGTAAGGTTGAAACAACAATGAATCGATTGGGTTGTAAAATCTTAAGCACAACTTTGCGTAAAACTAGTCAATTGCCATTTAATCTTTGCATCATCAATTTTGCAGTTTGCAGCTGGTTGCTGCTTATCGTAAGTTGTTACTGTAATATTGATGATAAGATGATTATATGGTGATTCACTAGTTTTACGCGAAGTTATGCTTTAGTCATAATTAATGGCTCAATGCAGCTCAGGGATGGTTGACTAATTTTGCATACCATGCATGCGTGTTGTGCTAAAGATTAAGTTCGAGCCAATTGCCAGTTAATCTTTAAGCGATCAAGGTTCCAATCAGTTGTATGAACCAGCTAAATTTCAACCAGTTCGCTGCGCAAACTAAGGGTAACTGTATTTTTATTGACGCAATGCGGATTAAGCACGGTTGCCACCATTAGTGCAATAATATCAGAAAAAAATTGACTGGTGTTGCGTTAGAAAATTTATCATAAATCATGAGAATAAATAAAGATCAACTTCGCGTAAGACCTAATGTTTCCTTCGTCGATTTTCCAATACGCGAGTCAAAATTTGAATCCTAAGTTTACGGTGACTAATGCGAGTCGTCTGCAGCTTGATTTATGAGATTTATTTATACAAATTGTACGTAAACGCCGGAATAAAATATATATTATACTATATATAATTATAGAATGTCTAGTGTTTTATCAAAGGTAAATTCAGAATATGTATAGAAATATTTATGTATCAAAATATTTTACGACTTTGAATGCAGTTATCTTATTTTGTGAGTAATTTGCTAACATCGGCCACATTTTCAGAGAATTATATTGGGCGATAGGCTACAGTTTTCTTGCACCGCTTATGTTTTTTGCATATATTCTAGCCAGGTTGGTGATCAAGGATTACGCGTAGGTATCTTTATTAGAATCACTTAGTGCCCTGAAGCTTTTTTTTGTTAATAGGAACAATGCCTGGTTATATCGATTATGGATAGGAACAGTGATGGCTCGCGGGGTGACTCATTGTTCGGCCGAGGTAGCTGAGGTGTTAATACAGATAGGTAGAGTCGGTTGCAGAGAGGACTGTCGGCGTGACCGCACCTATCTGTATTACCACCTCTGCTACCTCGGCCCCCATGAGAGAAGTACATAAGTAAAGTTCAAACAAATTTAATTTTAGGAACTTCATTTCGTCCAGTTTTCGTGGACATGAAATGTCTTTTTTTCCTCATTATTACTTGCCCATAATTTCAGATAGCAGTCTTTCCAAAATTAGATTAGACGGGGTCGATTGGCTACAGACAGCTTTCCCATGTGCTTTCGATAGCCCACACAACGCCAAGTACATCGGCCTTATATACTTGCGTGGGCGGGTTGCCACAATAAAGTCAGCTTGTTGTCTTTGGCCACTTCATTCAGAACTTGTTTGCAATTCCAAGTATTCAAAGCTGTATGCTTTAAGGATCTTAAGACCAGCTTGACTGTCAGAGATCAGATATATGTGTGCTCCTTTGTAGCCCTTTTCCGTGCACACGTGGACACATCTCTCGAAGGATATTGTTTCAGCCCGTAAAAGAGGAGGGCCTTAACCGAGAGGAAGTGATTCCCTATATTTAGACACTGCATATGCCTTTACCGGTGTCTATCTCTGTTTTGGGTGAATCTGTATACCAGAATATGGAGTTTTGTTTCTCTATACATCCGAAGGTGTTTGTAAGAATTATGTCTTAACGAGGTCCAGAATTTCTATGGCCAGTGCTAAACCAGTCCACTCTCAGTGTACTCATTAGACCTTCTTTTCTGACTTGTTCGTGTAAAGGAAGTTGATCTAGTAAAGGTGTGTGCAGGCCAACATTTGAACGGTTTGAAGCTTATTTTATTTTGGTTCATCATACTAGTGGACTATATCTAATAAAGGGTCTTACCACCATAATGTACAGCCAGTGTATCATTCTAGATTCCTGCCAATGAGTCTGCGGCATGTTCAAAATGTCGGATAGTTTTTTCCAGTTAAGTTTCTTATACTCGGCCCAAATATTTCACTTGGTCGGGCAGTGCAATTTCTTGAACTTTGGGAGGTTTAATGACCAGCTTGCTAGGATTAGTGGAAGGTACCAACACAGTTTTGTCTGGGTTGATATTGAAGTCTTTCCTCAAACACCATCTTATTAAAGTGTTAAGGGCATCTTGAGCTAGGGATGATACGGTGTTGTCGTATTACCTTTTATGACAACTGCAACCTTGCGTACTGTAACCCCTATCTGCGAAGGTCGTTATGAGGTCGTCTAACGCGATGCGCCCTTCATCCACTCTTTGGGCATGCAGCACGTATTTGTATTGAATGTCAAGAAATGCCATTTGTGCTTTGGCAGCCCTACCATATTGCATGTTCTCGTCTAGAGTCCCAAATTGGATCTTCGTTCTTTGGTGTCTTTTTACATCTCTATTTACCAACACTCGTTATTAAGGACCGTTTTTAAGACAACATTTACCATGATGAAGAGATATCGTACATGTTGAACCAAGCAGATGTTTAACCGTTTCCTCAGGTTGCTAAACCATATTTTTTAATTTGCGAATAATCTCCACGTTTTTACTCATCCCGGTACTTTTTGCATTGCTGCTTTTTCCAAGTTCTGAAATGTCGTAAATCCGAACGAATACATTACGATATTCTTAATTCTTTAAATTTAGCTTAGATCTATAAAGGAATGTAGTTGACTCATCGTTAAAGCCATTGCGGCCATATGCCTCCCGAGTATCTCTTACTGATTTATTTTCAGAATGAAAGAAGTATGCAGTCTCTGTCTGGGCATTACATCAATTATTTTCTCAGAAGATTCCATGCATTTGTGTTTCGAAATTCCCGAATTGGTAATAATTAATTGACCTTTCTGCAATATTATTTTCGATTTGTTGTTAATGATAGATATGATGTTTTTTAGGTTTAAATAAAATAATAATAAATTAAAGAATAGAAAGGTAAACTTCTGATGACGTTAGAAGTTTCTTTCTTTTTTTTTATTCAATCACGTTATTTTACTTAAAATATTTAAAATAAAACTCATTGTACATTGGCTTATTTTTAAACGACAGGAATATAATGTGTAGCTTTTTTGGAATACTTGATATTCATAGCGCATGACAATCGATCTTAAATCATCGACAAGCTTAAGGAATGCTTTAAGCATTACTCTGGAGATACAAACTAGCCTGACGATTGATTCTTTTAAGTAAAACACCAAGGTTTAATGAAGAGGATGGTACAACCATTACTTCACGGGAAATGCATAATTACACCGAGTTAAAAGGTTGACTTAAAGTAAATAATCAGATTAGGTCGGTAAGATCTGTTAACCGATTAACAGTTAGCGATAATCTCCCCGATATTGGCCACTAAACAAACAATTCGTGTGCGGTATCAATAAACACAATTGTATTACTTCCTAATTCAAAACTTTTTTAAAACCAGCTTTAATCGTAAAAGCTGTAATATTGATATAAACCTCAATAGCACACATTCGGTTTTTAATGAGGATGAAGAAATTTTTGTAATTTTCCTAATCCGAAACTCGTTTTCGAATTTTAATATTACTCCGCCTTTTAATAGGTACACGAAAGTGTCTATTACCTAAAAACGTAACTTTTTGTCTTGTAAACTTACCATGTATCGAGATTTTTTGGGTGACCGGTGTTTTAGATTTTGCAACGGAATTAGTCACGCTTTCCTTGCCGTTTTTTCAGCACGATACTGAAGCTTGAAATTGATTACTGGATCTGATTTTAAAATTGGAATACAAAATTTTTCCATTGGTCAAATTCGAAAGCATAATCTTTATCAATTTACAAATTGTTGTTGAGGTAGCAAAATGTGATTTAGATCATGAGAAGTAATTCATTTCTTTTGCCTTATTTCTTGATCATTTTGGATAATTTCTATTTTCGAATAGAATCAATATTTCAAGTTTCTTGTCTTTGAATCAGTTGTAGAAATCAGTAAATAACAAATAACCAAATTTGTGTGACAATAAAATCTGGTTTTCTTAAAACTCTTAAAATATGTTGGAATCGTTTTGCAACAAATTAAACCAGGGATTATGTGATATCAAGTGATATTTTCTATCAACTAGTTGTAAAGTTTGATCTGAGATGTATGGAATTGTTGAATTACCGGCCACTACCGTTAGTTGAATGATTTCCTATTTCTAACCTATTTCTTCTGACTTCGCCAGTGACTTTTCCTTGTGGATCAATTACTGATTACTACACAGTGAGGGTAGCATCCTGATCTCATAATATTTCCAAAATTTACTACCACACGTAATGGTTTAATCTGGAATTTTGTAATTTTATTTCAATTAATTGTATGTTTTCTCTCTGGAATTTATGGTAAAGGGCCAACCTTGCTCGAAATAAGAAAAATGATTAGATTTTTATGAATATCTTCTCTAAATTCATTCAATCATTCCTTTTGACTGTCGTAGTTTAAAATAATCACAGTTATCTGTGAAAAATCTAGGATGTCGCAATTGAACGGATCGCTGCATCCTGCCTGAATGCCTGGAATTTTGCTTGAGTAACGCCGACCAATCATTTTGCAAGGAAATGGAATCAGTTCTATTTCGATCGATTTATATTTAGGAGTTATTCGCCGATTTAGTGGTGTTCTATGGCTATTGTCAACAACTTCCATGTCTTCGTCTTAATAGGCTACAAATGATTATACTACATTTCTTTCTCATTGTGGTAATCGGCTCAGCAGTTCGTATTTCGTCTCAGTTACACCCAGAATTATTAAAAAGTTATTGGAATATTTTTTTCTCATAGAAATAAAACAAACGATTTTACTGCATTTACCTGATGAAGCCACTGTATGTCAATACATGTTGCTATATTCAATAAGTAAAGTAAACTCGATTTTTTTCTTCTTTTCAGGGCGACAATTTTTTAGGGTAAGCGAAAGTCAATCAGCCAAGGTCATTGACACTGCCCGTCACTGGCACCGCATTACCACCCCCCGTTTTATACACAACATAATTGTTAATGTGGGCCCCTTACTATGAATAAAAATTGTTCAAATGCATTTTCGCGTCGATTTTTGACCATTTTGCGGATTATGCGCAGTGAAGCACAGAAACTGTCGTTTTATTTGAACTTTTCAGTTTCTTCAAATATCTGCATCATCAATATTCACAGAAATCTTTAATAAAATGTTTGTAATTGTCACTGTAGATATTTTTTTTTGAAATTACTCGTTATTTTATTAAAGAAAATTTGGTTTGGTTTTTCTACTAATGATTTCACCATTATTTTCCTATATAAAAGTTTCAAACTTTTTGAAGACTAGACAAGCTTGTAGTGCCATCTCGCAATGGAGATTATTGACTATCAAACGAAATTTAAAGTCACAAATTTTCCTTCATAATGAATATATTGTATTATTCGTATTGGAATGTCTTCTTGTAATGCCGTTACAAAATTGAGGTTGGTGACTAATACACGTCTATTATGAATACTATTCATTCGCATGCGATGATAGAATGTCGAACTATTATCTAAGCTTTCGCATCTCTGTCGTAAACCTATTTTCCTTAAATCGCGCCTTTCATGATGAATCTAATAAGGAAAGCATATTTGCAGTTTAAATGCATGAAAGGTATTGTCTATTCCGAAGGTTGCTATGCACTATCAAATACCAATTCGTTTCAGTGGAATAGTATCATCATTTAAAACTAGATGTCGCTACGGGCACGTACTTAGTGGTTTTTCTGTAATTATAGATTAATTTTGGTAATAAAGCATGAAACTTGTATTTGTCATCAGCAACATGTTTAAATCTAAATGCGATAATTCAAGGTAAATATTTTAGATTCGATGGTTAAGGCGTTAATGTTTTATACTTTGTCGTACAAAATTGGCCATTGACCATGGTTGGAATTGCTTGATTTTATGACATTTTTCAACACTGGGTTTTTCCTTCATGCAACTTGGGGCCAATCCAAAAAACTTATTTTCCTTAATGGGTGTTGGTGCCAATATTTGCGTGGACCAATTTAGATTGAACGTAAATGCGGTCATGTGATGAATGAGGTACCGTGTTGGCTCGAATAACGTAAAAAAATTGAATGATTCAAAAACATGTTGTTATCATTCCGAAATAGCAAATTATGATATTTATATTTCAGTAGTAGTAGTGATTCCTTAGTTATATTATTTATTTATTTACAACTGTGGCTTTAAATGCATTTATTGAGTTTATAGTGAAACTCAATTCAAAACCAGTGACGGCTCGCGGGATTTTTTTGGTACGGCCGAGGTAGCAGCGGTGGTACTACAGACATGGTCTCTGCAACCGACCCTACCTATCTATTGCCACCTCTGCTACCTCAGCCGTACCAAAAAAAAACACGAACCGTCAATGCCTAAAACGTTTATTTGATTTAAGTTTCGAATATTGTATCGATAAGGCTGTTGCTTTTTGAGATTTTACTACAAAACTATACAATACTTCAGAGACGTAGTGTTTCGAAAATTAGTTTATTGTTCTACCGCATTTTAATAGCATATCATCTTCTAGACAATTTTTAGACCTAGGTTCTGACAATTTTTTTTTTCTAGAGCGTAATTCTGGTTTTGTGATAGTATCACTGTAAAAAAAAATTGAATACTTTTTAAGTGTTTCTGTAGTACCCTCTGCTATTAGGTTGCTGATGTACGAAGTCCCTCTCATCACACAATGAATGCATAAGGTTTGGTTGTAAATGTTTATTAGACATAATTTGATTCTATTCATTCTGACAATTTTTTTATCTTCAGTTGGTTTAAGTCCAGCCAAGCCGCCTAGATTTATCTACAACTTAAGACTGCAGTTTCTTCTCGAATAGTACATTTAGGACCAGAACAGCAAGGCATTAGGCGTACCAGAATTCGTACAACCGGCGATCATTTTTTTTACAACCATCGAAACCCAACAAAAACCTAACAATTTATTTTTACAGTTTAGAAATAAAATTGATTTAATAATGTGGATAATGTAGACGAAATATTCAAAAAAATTGGTCTTATCCCATGAATGTAAATTCCAGCACCACAAAAAACTCATTACAACAAAATTACATATCGTTGTTGCTTCAGAGGCGATTACGGAACTTTTTTTCGCTTGCGACAAGTGATGATGGTTTTTTGGTGACATTTCTGCCCGCTAATGCATTTCATCTCGCCCGTAACGCTTTTCATCAGTTTCTCTTTCCTTGATTTACTTTTTCACCGTCGCCTGACCTTGTCCAGTTTTTCTGCTGACAGAACCTTTGATATCATTAATACCATTAATAACCAATGAGTTGCATTTTTACGCTGAAAGTTTTTTTCATCGGCATTGTTTGAACAAATATTGGTTAAATACTAGCCTTTCAAATGTTAAAATAAGAAGTTTTCTACAAAATTATATTTTAGTAAATATGTCTTGCTAGAACATTAACAAAAGAGTAAAGATTGGTAAAACCTATATTTATACAGTTCGCGGTTTAACCAAAATAATAACTTTTATAAAAGGACTAAAAGAAAATAATCAATTAAAAAAGCAATTCTTGATTGGATTGTTGAAAATTGAAATTACGAATACAAGACAAATAGAATATTACAGATTCTTAGTATCGAAACACCATCACAATTATTTGATCTAATAAGGCAGATATCAATAAACCATGTGCAGCAAATTAATTATTACAGAAAAATTACTCGAAAGATGGCCATTCGATTTTTACCTGCATCTTCCTGTCACACCCACGAAAGCAAACACTCAGCGCGTTTAATGACGCTTTTGTGTGTCCCAAAACACCGGCGTCGTAATCGGTATTTGTATCTCCCTCATGTAATGGTTTTCTAATTTCACAATTTCTAATTCAACGGGGAAATACATTACGCGATTTCCGAACGTTTTCTCCCGTCCACGTTTCGCAATAACTTATGTTTTTGTCGGCTTCCAAAAAACTTGTTAATTGATCGATTAACAAAAGCCCGATCCAATTTCGGCTTCGAGATTTGTCTTGACGTAAAAATAGGATTCATTTTTGAGCTGGTGTCAATCAATCTGATGAGATTTAACATTCATGACAATACGTTGTGTAAATTGTGTTTAATTCGGTTTGATTAAATACAATTTAATTTCTCCTCTAATTTAGTTAAACTGGAATTGAATTGAATCAACGACGTGGAAATTGAAATTAATTGATTCAAGCCAGGGTGATAAATTATAGAGTACAATCTAAAATATATATATACGGCTAGCCGTACATTGAACACAATTTGTAAACATTAATTACTGGCAAATTCGAATCGATTTCGGCATTATTATGGTTTATAATGATTCATTCCCTCTTTTGGAGGAAGTGTTTTGGTGCTGGGCCGTCAGTCGAGTCCATTTTAGTTGCATATAAAAAAATGTTCATAACTTTTTCTGATTTGAAGTATGTTCATTAAAAAAAAACTCAAGTGTGCCATGATTTTTTATTTTTTTAAATTTAAGTTGGTAACACATATTGAGCTTATGTTACTTACGCAGAGAAGTCGTAGGTTCATCTTCCAAAATTCCTTGGGCTGTGTTCATAACATCCTAAGTACGTTTGACTGGTCTACCACTTCCTGGTTAACGGAGTTTCGTGATAAGGTATTTTTAAATTCATCATAAATAATGGGAACGTAAGGAAATTATACCTGAAACTCTGCCAAAGGTGCATCGAATGAATATCCCCAATTTCCGTCCACTTTAGTTCCATTTCGGAAATAACTTTCAACTAGAAACGTTTTTTGCTGGTTGCTGTAAACCATTGTGACCACGGAATAATTGTGCCTCTTAGAAAGATCTGATGTATTGTATGTCAATTCCTAACATGTGTGCCAATGCCAACATAAATTTTTAAAAATAAAAAATCATGGCACACTTGAGGTTTTTTTTTAATGAACATACGATATAATTTTGCATATTTAGTATAGAGGGATTTCGAAAAAAACTTCTTTATTTTGGTATTGTCTACAATTTTGATTTATATAAATTTTATCATTTCATATTTATAGAACAAACAAGTAAACAGGACTCGATGCAGTCAAATTATTGCCCTCTTCTTCAACTTTGAGGTAGGTCAATTACTACAAGTTTATTGAAAGACCCTTTGAGGTTGTTTCAAAAGGGACAAAGCTCAATATGTCGCATTTCAAAATTTGAATAACCAAATCATTGGCGCTTCAAGGCTCAATCATTTTAAAGATGAGTTTTCGGTTATCCTGGCCACTGATGCCTCGTCTTACCGAATTAGTGCTGTCTTGTTTCACGGATATCCAGATGGGTCCGAGCATCCAATAGCATTTGCCTTAAAGACAATAAAAAAGCATCAGCTACGATATAGCCAAATTGAAAGAGAAGCTTTAGCAATCATCTTTGGTGTTAAAAAGTCTCACCTTTGGTCGCAATATTCAATCCAAGCAAGAATCTTCCAACAATGACGGCCAATCGCCTGAAACGTACAAGAATCACCACCATGATTGTAACGTCATATATCGATCAACTGAAAAGCATGGTGATGCTGATGCACTTTCCCGACTGCCAGTTGCAGATGAATACACATTTTGATAAAACTGAAGAATTCTGCTTGTTGTCGAATTTTCTAATCAATGCTCAAAAAATCCGCACTTGTATTAAAGCTGGTGGGAAACCATGAACAATCTTTTACTACGTATTCAATGGTTGGCCAGAGAAATTACCTCAGGAGCATGAAGCTCTCAAGCTGTACTTCTAGCGGCGAACATCACTGTACTCAAGGAGTGATCGTCTGGCAAAGTGACTACAATCGCGTGGTCATTCCTAAGTCATTACGAAAATTCGTTTTTCTTAACTACTCTATGTTACATGGCTATGGCTACATCGTGAACATGAAAGAAATGGCCCGACAATATTTTTGGTAGCTATATGTCGACAACGATGTAAGTGAAACAGTTTCACAATGCTAAACTTGCCAAAAGGTGGAAGCGAATCAGAAGCAAGAATTCAGCTGAGAATCCATGAAAACGAATCCATATTGATTTTGCAGGAATCCATATTGAATTTTAGAACTCCCAATTGGCTGATGGAGATCCATCCAGTACTACTGCCGAAGTAACGCTTTGGCAAAAATTTTCCTCACTGATGGATTGCCAGTTTCTCTAGTCTCAGGTAATGGCGGACAGTTCACTGCTGAAAAATTTAAACAATCTTGCAAGTTTCACGGATTTAAACACTCGACCTCGGTTTTTTTCACGCGACTTCACTTGTTGAAGCTGAAAAGTTTGTATTTTTTAATTTTTCCTTAAGAATCAGAGTTTATGAAAAACATTTATCAATAAGAGATGTGCATTTCTTCCCTACCTTCAACATTCACAAAAAATGGTTTGTAATACAATTATTATTATTTTTAACGCTATAAACCGACTGATGGCGGTAAAACGCTTATCGACCAATTTTAGTAATGTTTTTATATTTTAATTTTTTTTTGGGAAAAACAAACAAACGGTTAACGAAAACACCTAATTTTACCAAAAGCGTTTCACTTCCTCAGATTATTAAATAACGCTTTGGATTAGTTTCATTTGAAAATATCTGGCAATATTTGAAATTTTTGAAAAATGTATGGAATCGTCTCGGTGGACCCAAAAATTTCCGTAGAAATTTCGAAATCGTAAAAAAATACGATAACAATACTTTCTTGTACTCGGATTAAGTTTTTGTAGTGCATAAAAAACTGGAGAACTTAAATCTAAATAAATCACTCCCAGCTGTGTCCAGTGAAGGAGGAATCTTCTCCCAGCGTTCCAACTATGATTTTTCAAGTTTTACCGTATTTAGCCCACAAACTCTTCTCAACTCTTGAGCCAGATCCCGCCTTTTAATCTCACTCTCTGTTCTGGCGGAGCACATGTCTTGCAGGGGCTCGTTGGATTTTGGGCTCACGCCCAGAAACTTTCTCATGGGATCTATTTTCAATAAAACACCTTTTTCGATTGATTTTGTGTCCGTTTACTAGAGATCGTATCGTATGTTCATTAAAAAAAAGTGTGCCATGATTTTTTATTTTTTAAAATTTAAGTTGGCATACATGTTAGGAATTGACATAAAAAAAACGTCAAATCTTTCTAAAAGTCACAATTATTCCGTGGTCACAATGGTTTACAGCAACCAGCAAAAAACCTTACTAGTTGGAAGTTATTTCCGAAATGGGTGTATTCATTCGACGCACCTATGGCTGAGTTTCAAGAAGAATTTCCTAACGTTCCCATTATTTATAATGAATTTAAAAATACCTTACCATGATCTGTTATGTCTCCATAAACCAGGAACTGGTAGACCAGCCAAACGTACTCAGGATGCTATTAACACAATCCAAGAAATTTTGGAAGATGAACCTACGATTTTTCCACGTCGTTTGTCACAGCAAATGAATTTATCGCTAGGAACATAACAGAAGTAACATAACCTCAATATGTGTTACCAACTTAAATTTTTAAAAATAAAAAAACCTGGCACACTTGAGGTTTTTTTTTTAATGAACATACTTTATGTGCAGCATAAAAAGTACATTTTCGTTAGAAAGGGTCAACGAAGATACCCTTCTCCGATTTTCAAAATTTTACCAAAAGCGTTTTAGTTCTTCAGATTGTTAAATAAAGCTTTAGATTAAAGTTTCATTTGAAAATCTCTGTAGGTTTTTGACATTTTTCAAAAATTGTCGGAATCGTCTCGGAGGACCTAAAATTGACATTTCCGTTGAAATTTCGTATTAGAAAAAAATACGAAAACTATACTTAGAGTGGTTTTTCTTTGAATAAGACGGGTATCAACTTGTATCGGGTATCACTCGAAGTAAGTCGCGGAATCATGTGACTCCTGTGCAAAGAGAAATGTTAAAAAACCCCTTTTTTTACCTAACGCCGCAACGGAAAAACCTATTTAATATGCCTCCGTAACGCCTATGGATGATGAAAACATAGGTTAGAACGCGGAAAAGTCTGGGGAAAACTTCTGAGATTCTATCAAAGATCAAAAATTCAGGATAGATTATATCGATTTTCTCTGAAACTATCAATGATACAAAAAAATGTTTCAGATAAAAGTTGAACGGTTTGGAAGAGAACATACGGTAGAGACCTTGGTTTGACCTTGTGACATCTAATTAAGATCAGGCGAAAGTCAAAGTGCGCTGTATCTCAAAAATGAATACAACAATTAATATGAAACTTTGAAAATACTGCAAAGCTTTTGGCAAAACTTTGTACACCGGAAATGGGTGTTTACCCTAACAGTTTTTTTTGTTTCTATCCCATAGTTTTTTAAATATGAATAATATTGGAAAAATATTTTGACAATTATTAAAGACAACAAAGAAATTAACATCTTTTGTTTGAAAATATTTTTCATAAAATTATTTTTTTCCTAAAAATGAAATAAAATTTGGAAAAAACATAATTTTATGAAAAATATTTTTAAACAAAAGATGTTAATTTCTTTGTTATCTTTAATATTTGTCAAATATTTTTGTAATATTTTTCATATTAAAAAAATTATCGTGAAGAAACAAAAAACGGTTAAGGTAAACACCCACTTCCGGTGTACGAAATTTTACCAAAAGCTTTTTTTCTTGGGATTATAAAATAAGAGTTTATTTATTTATTTATTTATTTATATACGGGAATCCCCATTTTACAAAAGAATGAATACATTATAAGATATAAAAGTAACCTAAATTTAAACTTAAAACTAAAAACTAAAATAATTATGTTCTGTTATGTCCAGTGTCATGTTAATTCCTGTATTAGTTTTTGAGATACTGCGCGTACTTTAAATTTCATCTGACCTTACGTAGATTTCAGAAGGTCAAACCAAGGTCATTATGTAACTACTGTATGTTCCCATCCAACCCGTTCAACTTTTATCTGAAACATTTTTTTGTATCATTGATAGTTTCAGAGAAAATCGATATAATCCTGAATTTTTTATCTTTGATAGAACCTCAAAAGTTTTCCCCAGACTTTTCCGCGGTCTAATCAATGTTTTCATCATCCAGGCGTTACGGATACATATTAAATAGGTATTTCCCGTTGCGCCGTTAGGTAAAAAAACATTCTCCTTTGCTGCTCAAATTTAGTCACGATTTTTTTTTGCTCGTCAAATTTATTTAAAGGGAAAAATTTTCATTTTGAAAAAGTTATGACCCTTTTCTTTGTGAATAAGCATGTTTCCCAGCTTTTTAAAGCTTTTTTCCGACATACTTTTCACTTTGTACAAGACAGTCATGAGCTGGCTCCCGAATCTTTCCGGCCGAGTCTTTTCGCTGAAGCAACTGACCAAAAAGAGCAATTTCGCGCACCTCTAGTCCTGTCGACTCGCATTCGCCTCCGATGCCTTAATTACGAATGAGGCATTGTTCGGCACTTTGGGCGCGGGTCACCGATGCATTTTGGGCATCGGTAGTATGAACTTTGGGTAAAATACCGATTCGGCATTTTGGACATTCGGCACTTTGGGCAGGTCTCGTTTATTTTGGGGGATGCAATTTGCAACATCCACCACTAATTGTTAGTTTTATTTTTTGTGCGAGTTTTTGATCGTGCCAGTATTACAGTTATTTCTCGGCGCAAAAGCTTTTCTTGCTTAAATAGCATATATAAAATAAATCAATTCCGTTACTGAGAATTTTGATGCAGAATATACAGGACATGCAATTTTAGTTGTTCTAAAATTACAAATCATATACAGTGCGCGCCTAAAGTATGGAATATAGTCAGGTAAATTCGAAATAAAACATTTTTGGAAAAAATCCTCGAGCGTGTCGATTTTCTTTTATAAAAATACACATTTTGCATGAAAGTCGATTTTCAGTCGTCATTTGTTTTTGAGTAATGACGTCAGCGATTTTGTTTTTAAATGGCAACCCCCAATTTTTATTCTTTATTTTGAAAGATCTTTTCATTGTCGAACTGGAAGTATAAAAATGTAAATGACAATTGAAGGTGAGAACCTGATATTTAGAATTTTTTCAAAATGACTTTGTTCCAGCGCTTGTAGCAATTTTTCCAAACAACAATGATCTTGACCTTTTATATAATACAATATGGTTTCAGCAAAACAGCGCATTCCCGCACTAGGCGCGTTTTTTTTGTATTTTGTTTTTGTTTTTTTAATCGAACATTGAATATTTTGGATATTTTCCAGGCTAATTCTGCGCATTATCTCTTTCGCGGGCTATTCTATCGACCTCACATGCCAATCCACCTATTAGTAATGCAATTGTCAAAAAAACGCGCCTAGTGCGGGGTTGCGCCATCTTGCTGAAACCATATTGTATGTATGGAAAGTCAAGATCATTTTTTTTTTGAAAAAACGCGCTGGAACAAGATCATTTTGCAAAAACTCTAGATGTCAAGTTCTCACCTTCAATTGTCATTTACTCGAAAAATTTCTTATGTAAGATGGCAATATTTTTATACTGCCAGTTCGACAACGAAAAGATCTCTCAAAATCAAGAACAAAAATAGGGGGTTGCCATTTAAAAACAAAATGGATGACATCATTATTCAAAAACAAATGACTACTGAAAATAGACTTTTTTGCAAAAACGTGTATTTTTAAAAAACAAAATCGACGTGTTTGAGAATTTTTTCCAAAAATATTTTATTTCGGTTTTATTGAATATATTCCATATTTAGGCGCGCACTGTATATTAAAAAAAATTAAACTCTTTAGTTGTGAAAATTTGCGAGATTTTCAACATTATTTAGAGGTTTCTGCTTTTGCTATAACTAAGGTGCGATAATTGGGGCAATTCGGTGAGACTATTTTCAAGATCCAAAATTATTTAAAGCTTTGTGCCGCCTCGTAAAGCTATAGTGGGATCTTTGAAGATTTCTTTCTGCATCATACTATTCCTGAAGACGAAATTATATGCATTTTTCTGTTATCTCTGACTGGCTGTCGGCTTCATCATTGGCCTTAGTTCTCTCGACCTTGTGTTTTGTTTGACTAGCTTCCACGGTTCTATCAATTCATTTATTTTCTCAAGTTCATCGCTGATTTTATTTGTGATGTTATTCCAATAAGGTATATTTTAGATGGAAAATTGGAAATCGGTTTCTGCCAATGCATCTTTTCGAAATATCAATTCGGAATATCAATTTCCTATTAATCCTCTGTTGCTGTGTCTGCAATGATTTTGTACTCATCATGCATCAAACTATTCCTAAAAAGTTGCATAATTTTTCCAATAGTTTTTGGGAAATTTCAAATCGACCTTTTCACATTTCGACTGTAATTTTCCTTTGTTTTTTTTTTATCAATGAATCAGGTATCGGTTTCCTCGATCTTATGCCTTGTTTGATTACCATCAATATCACGGGAAATCCTCTCCAATTGATTTTTCTGGAAGTTTCTGGGACTAGTACTTTATCCATCACCTTTTTCTTGACTCAATCAATAAAGTAAGTAAGGTTTATCCTTTATATTTTCTTGTTGTTCATTTTGTAGTATTGAACCGAGGGAATATTCAAGATCTTTTGGATGTTGTAAGTATTTGCGTCATCACCGATTCCTAGATCGAGACCAACACTGCCAGTTGCCTAATTTTTTAACAAGCTTTGCCGTGAAATGTTCAGCAATTCAATCAATACCACACATTCATCTATTATCAGTGTTAAATGTCACTCTTACTGGAAGAACATGTGAGATTTAATAAATGCGATTCATCGTAAAATGCCACAAATCGATAACATCTATACATTAAGCTTGTGTCCAGACTTCAGGGCACCTACTTTATCCGAACCGGAAAGGAGAGTATATAGTCGACAATTTTATCTGCATTAATAAACTCACAGAAAAGAAGGTATAAAATTTCGGTACAATGTTCGTAAACCTAGACTAAAGCTGTCACAAACCCAGTTTTTTTACCTCCCGTAATGAATAAATTATCGATCGTCTTGTTTCGGGGTAATTAACCTGCACCTCTGAATCAATACGCCGGGCGAAATATTTAAACGGTTCTAGCAAAAACTGACTTTCACCTTATTAATTGATAAGATTATATATTTCCACACTTCTTTAATTTTTGTGAAATTATTTAAAATTAAAATTGCAGAGAAAGTCCTATTTTTTTTTGCTGTCCGGTGATATCATCGACCAATTTAATGGATGCAGTAGGTATAATGGCACGCGCGTTGCTCACACTGCCAGTTGTAATTAATATTTGGCCATAGGTTTCCTCCACTTTCTTCGATTCGCAACTTCCGATCCGTTTTTACCGTAAACCCACACACCTAAAGCGGCACACGTAAAATGTTTACCGTTTTAAACTTTACTCGTTTCCATTCTATGAGATCATTCGACGTAATTAATGCCAAGAAAGTAGTACTGATTCATAAATTAAAACTATTTGTTAATATCGCTCAATTTATCAGCAGCGACTATAATTTCGATCAAATTCTATTAATGGTTTAAATATTATCAGCACTTTATCAATAAATTAAACGTTATTAACAAACAAAATGTTTCAAATATCTCCAGTGTCAGCCAGTGCAATCAAGACTACGGTAGTCCCGAAAAAATGTCATTTATTGTGCAATTAAAATTAAAATCTACAAATGCCCATTCCTATTTGATATCAGCGAGTGAATCCTCATGATCCCGCTAAGATAATTCATAATTAGCCACGACTCCGGGTTTTAATTACCGCTTGGTTCATGGCCAAAATTGCAGGGACATTCTCATGGCTGTAGGTCGTTTCAGAATTTCGAAACGGGGATTCCTCACCTGGTCATGGGATATAATTAATTATCGCAGCACCCGGCGCGTTAATTACCACACCGTCCCGTTTTACGTCCAATTTAGATCACGGTCAAAATAGCAACCATCTAATTTTGACACCAGAACATCCCAGGTACCCGAATTCTTCTCAAACACGCTAATCCGAATTATAACTTTCAAGGTTGAAATTGTGAATTGGCTTTCATTTTCGTTTTTTGGGAGATTATCGGATTACATTGTTTGTTAAAAGATTTTATCATGATATTAACAAGGTGTAGAGTTACACATTCCAACTGCATTTTCGTTTTTTTTTGTTTCATCTCGGAGAGTGGAAATCCATGTACGATGGAATTTTCGGGTACAAAATTCGTTCATTCGTTTGTTTTACACTTAACATCAGGTCAGGTTAACATTAGGATGGACTAATCATCTGCATAAGTGACGGCTCGCGGGGTGACTAATGGTACGGCCGAAGTAGCAGAGGTGGTAATACAGATAGGTGTGGTCACGCCGCCGTCGTCTTTGGAACCGACCCTACCTATCTGTATTGTCACCTCGGCCGTACCATGAGATACCCCGCGAGCTGTCACTGATCTGCATAGCCAAATCTTGATGTTGTGCGCATGCCAGCAACCTAAGTCAAGGAAACATTGACTGGATACTGCAACTTGAAAAAAAAAAACCTAAACATAGCCCTGTTTAAACGAGAAGAAAAGGCGGCAAAACATGTACTACTCTTTAATAAGAGAATTCTTGATAGTAGAAGGATGTCTCGAAAAATTAGACACCCGCAGAATTTCTCTTGGAGTCATTACATAAAATTCAGATTGTATTCCGAGCTCTACCTTCCACAAGGCCCTAAAATGGTTCAGGCATTGCCCATACCAAACCAGGCAGGCAAAGGAAAACTCTTACCTTCATAATCTTAACGCTTTTCCATGTAACCCAGTGTTTCTCAACCTTTTGGGGCCAAACGCCCACTTTGTCAGGTCCGCTTCTTAATTCGTCCCTTTAAAATTTTAATGGCTCAAAATGGGGCCGCGGTGGTCTAGTGGGTAGAGGTCCGGTCTCTAGACCCCATTGGTGCGGGTTCGAGTCCCGTCCGGGCGGTCACTTTTTCAACACGAAAAATGGCCGTACGAGTCCCTGGGTGTCTAGTGTTTGTCCCCATTTCATTTAAATATGAATATTATTACTATAAAATTGGTTGTGGCTGAATGCCCTAGCTGGCTAAGCCAAGTCCCCATCATCCTCGATTCCCTAACCCGAACTCTTGTCAATCATCTTTCCTTTTAATAAAAAAAAAATGGCCTAAAATGAAGTTTAAAGGTTCTTGATTATGATGGCATGTGTTAAAATTTAGAGCATTTAGAGTATGGTTTGAAATGATATTAAGAAATATTCATGTCGAAAACTGAAAAACAAAATTTAATATTTTGAACGTGATGATTATGATGAATTATTTGTTAAAATGTAAAGAATTTATTGTATTTTAAAAAGTATTATGAATAATGAATAATGGATTAACGAAAAAAATCGTCCAAGTTCAAAGGCAACAAATTCGCTATTTCGATTTTTAAAAATTGCTGAGGTGTTAATAACATTTCTTGATAATGATTGCTAAAAGTATAAAAAAATATTCATGTCAAAGTAACGAAAATTAACAAACTTATTCAATTTTTCAAAATCAATATCAACAAAATCGCGGTTTTTATTTTGAAAAATTGCTTAACTTCCGAACGCCTTACTTGATTTTGATGATTTAAATTACAAAATGTAACGAATTTAGTGTGTTTCAAAAAAATATATAAAGAAATATACAAACCGTTCAAAGAAATTTGTCAAAATCTGTTGTTTTCCAAATTCAAAGTCAACAAAATCGCGGTTTTGATTTTGAAAAATTCCGAAACGTTATTTAATTTTGCCGATTTATAAATGCTAAAATACAGCAAATTTAGTGTGCTTGAAAAAAGTATTAAGAGATAATCATGTCGAGTCTGAAATTTGCCAAAATCCGAAAGTTCAAAGGCAACAAACTCTCGTTTTCAGTTTTTTTAAGTTGCTAAGGTGTTAAACGCATTTTTAATTATAATATTTTATATGTTAAAAAGTTGAGTTGTCAGTGCGTTTTAAATAGTGTTAAAAATATCCATGTTGAGACAATAATTGCCAAAATCCGACATTTTCCAAATTCAAAATCAACAAAATCAAGTTTCTGATTTTGATGAATTGTTTAACTTACGAGCGCGTTATTTGATTTTGATGGTTTAATTTTCAAATGTAGAGAATTTTGTGTGTTTTTTTATCTTTTGGTTCTATTCTAATAATAATCACATTATTAATTTTTGTAGGCGATTTGAGCGTCATCAGAAAAGTTATTTAAAATGTATTCGTCCCTGCAACATGACCATCGCAAATGCGGATTGTCAGGAAAACGCCCAAATTAAACGTCAACCGCCCACCAGGGGGCGATATCGCCCACGTTGAGAAACACTGATTTAATTTACGTTAAAATTCAGGAAAAAGTATGTAACCCGTATTTTTTTTGTTAAAAAAAATTCCTGGTCTGAGATACCCCCATTTTAATATGCTATATATCTGGAATGGTCCAAGATATTTTGTAATGCTTTTTTATTTATTTGAAAAATACTGTTTTGCTATATAAAATGATGTCCTCCGTTTTGAAATATGTGTCCAAGTTCTCTTACTGTAGCCTTCTGATTTTTTTTTTTCAAAAATTCTAGGGCTATACATTACTACATTCTCTGAAAAGGAGAACTTCCACATTTGAGTTTAACAGGTTTTATAAACAATTGAAAATTGCTATACATTAAACCCATTTCCGTTATCACATACTGGTCGTATGAAATCAAAATCTAGTCTTATTTAACATGGCTTTTTTATTTTTGAATAGAATGATATCCTCCGTTTTGAAAATATGTCCCAAGTTCTCTGGCGTAGCCTTCTGTTTTTTTATTGAAAAATCAAAAAATCATTAGTTTAAAAAAAATGCCAATCCCAAAAGTTTCGATTTTTTGACTGTTAATCAGTACCATACAGTACTACATTCTCTGAAAAGGAGAACCTCAGCTTCCACCAGTTGATCATATTGATCTCATGAAATCAAAATCGATTATTTGACAAGGCCTGTTAATTCATAATAAAGATAATTAACAGACCCAGCTTTCAAAACATATTACAGTTTTCAAAATATACGTGTCCCAAAACACAATACAGGTTCCACAGCGTACCAATTCTATGCAATCTGCTTAGAACTGAAATCAGCAATTCAATAAACTACAAATTTGTTCAGCTACATCAGTATCTTCCTTTGATATTGAACCAATAGGAACTCGAGCACTCGTAATCTTTAAAACATCGCCAATGAACAAGTGAACACAGGTGATGGTGTTGCTGTATTGCAGGTGAAAATCTATATCCAGAAGCCTGCCCATGTGGTAGCAAAAGTTCATGACGATTTCATTTCTCACAACTGATATTTATAACCTCAGGAATCCACCAGTCACACATGCCACGATCATATCTCTTTGTAGGTTGTGGATCTGAATATTTTCCTGCCGTCTGGTAGATCTTGGTTGGGCAAATTAAATTTCTTCTTTCTTGCTCTTTAAAGTTCGTGCAATATAGATTCGTCCATCACTGTGAGTGCAAACATGTGTCTTCTGAATTATTTTCCCAGGGCCGTTGATTTGTATGACTTCATCACTCTTGTAAAATCCTCGGCATTCTCAATTGCATCTGTACTTGGGCTAGAAAGATTATGTTTTGTAGCGTGGTGCTTAAGCAGGCCTCCTATATCATGTATACCCACTCGATTTGAAGTGATAAGGGGCACTATCAGATATTGTAATGGTTTTTCTGGCCGTTATAGCAACTGTTGTTGTATTTGGCGTATTGCCAACAATGCATGTGCTGAGTCATATCCTCTGTAATTACTTATGGCTTGTTTTGAAAATATGTGACTCCTGTAAAAATTGAAAATTGATTATTACTCCAGTACCTTGTACTTCTTCTGGCAGAATCACAGACTAGTTGTTAACAAAATCACAGTGAAGCACTAAACATAGTTGTTCAGCCTCTACATGTCCCTTCACTTCTGCAATGTGCTGTTGCAATGTTTCTGTGACTGCTTTCTCTGTTAATTTTCCAAGTGTGTCAATGGAGGTATCAATTGCAACAGTTTTCTTAATGAGTTAATTTTCCCCCCATATTGCATGTGTAACTTCAGAGTCATCTCCTAATTTTTCCAGACCCAGGGTCTGTTAGGAGAGTCCTTCCTTTAAAGGGCAGTCACCACATTCCTGAAATAAACACTCGCTACATTACAGACTACTAACGGCTGCACACGTTCAACCAAAGTCTAATATGTCACCCCTTCAAGTAAGTTCTTCAAAGTTATTACGCAAAGTTCGTAACATCTCGACATCTCTAGGTGGGTGTGGAACCACCAGGGGCACTACCTGTAGTTTCAAGCGGATTCAACGGATAACGCGAAAACAGATTGCCGCACACGTTTGTACTTCCCCGAAACATGAATCATGAGAATCGCGCCTCAGATTTGGTTCATTTAACAAAGATACATGTTTATATTGTATAAGTGGCTCTACCATCAACATGTTCCACGAACCGCCACTAGGAACCGCCAGTGTATAAAATTTTGATCTTCCAATGTGGAATACAGGACGTTCTTTCTTATATATGGCGAAAGTTTCTTTAATACTGCGAGTCATGTATCTTTTCACTTTCACCATTTTTTCGCCTTCAACTGATATATCTTTTGTTGGCGCTCTGGCGAGAACAGTCCCATTTATCTTTCAGATAAAATGACCATGACCTACAGTGACATGTTGACTATAATAGGGATCCTGTTTTCCAAATACTTTTGCGGACCTCATATTTCTTGTTTTGTCCACCATGTATTTTGTTGCAGATGGAATGTGGTGTAACTTTGAAAGGGACACTGGGATAATTGTTAGAACTTCCACCTTTTCATACGATTCAACAGCTCAATTGGTGTTTGATATAATATCCCTGCAAGTTTCACAAGCTTCTTTGAGTTCATTTTCTTCTGATGATGAAATTTTTACCTTGAAGAGTTTGGTTAGTTTTTTTTGTATGTACTCATCCACAGCTTCAGTAATTTCTCTGCGCTTTTTTGATGCATAAAGCTTACGACATCACTGACCATGGTTTCCTAACAGGACTAACACTAACCTCTGCCCTTTTTTTATGCATACAGCTTACGACTTCACTGACCATGGTTTCCCAACAGGACTAACACTAACCTCTGCACTTTTTTGATGCATACAGCTTACGACTTCACTGACCATGGTTTCCTAACAGGACTAACACTAACCTCTGCAGCTGACTGATTTAGGGAATCTAATTCTTCCTCTACATATACAAAATCTTCATCTTCCACACCATGGGAGACTTCTTCTTGTTTAGTTGGTGTCATTTTTGATATTCCGTTAAAGCATTTAGACGGCAGAAAGTCATCACTAGAATCATCTTTATTTTGAAATGAGCACTCTTATTCCTAACCTGACGAAAGTCTGTTTTTTTGCTAGTCTTATATATCTACCTTTTATGGATATGCAAATAGTCAGTGCACAGAAGATATTTCAAACTGGGTCCGCAAAATACCTTAACTCAATAAGCAGAATCCTCACAAAAGCTTACAAAGTAGCATTGCCAGACCACAAATTTTGTGCACTGCTATTTTTGTTTGCCCACTAACTACTGATCTGTGAATTAATGTGTCCTCACTTTTATACGCTACGCCAAACACACAGAATTATCTGGATGGTTCTAGATTGTTCTTTTACATTCTGGAATTATCTGGATGGTTCGAGATTTTTCTAGAAAGTTCTATAATTACTGCATGATTCCAGATTGTTTTAGAAGGTTCTGTTACATTCTGGAATTATTTGGAAGCGTTCACAGTGTTCCAAAAGACTTTTAATAATTTGAAGTTTTTAT
Source organism: Ocypus olens (assembly GCA_910593695.2). Taxonomy (NCBI): domain Eukaryota; kingdom Metazoa; phylum Arthropoda; class Insecta; order Coleoptera; family Staphylinidae; genus Ocypus; species Ocypus olens. The sequence goes on from OU343057.1 coordinate 19,647,126, forward strand.
GTAAAGAAAATCATTTCACCAGTTCCAATTTAAATTGTCTTTATTATTCCATCACATTGAGCACATTGATTCGAAAATGGATTTCTTAATAAAACATGAAACATTTTGGCACCAATTTTGAGGAGGGTTCTCCTTTTAAGGATATATAGTATCCTGAGATATACAATTCTCAGAATTATGAGATTTGTGTTTTTGAGAAAAATAAATTTAGAAAAAGCAATTAAATAACGGAAGCTAAAACGTAACATTGTTTATATAAAACCTGTTAAACTCAAAAGTGGAAATTCTTCTCTTCGGGGAATTTAGTGCTCTATGGTAACAATAAAAAAAAATCCAAATTTTTAGGATTAACATTTTTGAAAATAAATTTCTTTTGATTAAAAAAAATCAGAAGGCCACATCAAGAGAACTTGGACACCTATTTGTAAACGAAGGATATCAGTTTGATCAGAAAAATGATATCTTTCAAATAATAAACAATCTTCAAAATATGTAGAATCGTTTCAGAAAATTGCGGCGAGAAATGACAAAGGCAGCGACATTTTTGGCGGTCAAGAATTTTTTGAACCAAAACAGTACCAGCTTACTTCAATAAAAAAAAATCAAAAACATCTGAAACTAAGACAATAACCTCCCTGCGTGAATTGGTATGGACTGATTCAAATCATTTACTAAACCTTCTGTTGCGATTTTTGATGGTTTTTGTCCCAAATATTTCATTTCCACCACAAATAGCTCTTCACAATCTTTGAACTTGCTAAAACTTAAATATTGATACAATTTTTGACAGATCTATGTTTAGCCATTATTCAAGAATATCAAGAATTATATTTAATGAGCTTGAGCGCACTTCAAGAAGGGAACAATTCGTTTGCATTGTCTAAACATTCTGCAGATAGTTTTCGATATACAGGGTGGAGCACCGCATACGACACGGTCGTTTTATGGAAAACAATGCAACTTCATGTTATTCTTTTCAAATGGATAGATGTAGGAGCGTTGTGTGCACAATTTAAAATGATTATCGGTTATACAGGGTGTCCCATAAAAAAGATGCACATCAAAGTTATGTTTTTTTCTTAATGGAACACCCCGTATATTTTGTAATTTTTGAATTCTAGAGAACAAATAAAAGTGAGTTACTTCAATATTCCCTATACCTATCGTTTACCGTTTTCGAAATATTTAAAGATTTGTTGAAATGCATGGTCTGGGTGAAATTTTATTTTTGCCCCAGTGATTGACGTGGAACCATTACAATCATTTCTATTAAACGGTAAACGATAGGTATAGGGAATATTAAAGTAACTCACCTTTATTTGTTCCCTAGAATTCAAAAATGACAAAAAATACAGGGTGTTCCATTTAAAAAAACATAACTTTGATGTGTATCTTTTTAATGGGACACCCTGTATATCTCGTAATCATTTTAAATTGTGCATACAACTATCCTACATCTATCCATTTAAAAAAATAACACGAAGTTGCATGGTTTTCCTTAAAATGACCGCTTCGTATGCGGTGCTCCACCCTGTATTTTGATCTTTTGATTTTTCGTCGTTAATTCTTTTGTGTTTGTATATAGGTTAACAAATATGCCCCACATCTTGAAATAATCCATTTCTTGGCTATATAAATGGATGCTTCTGGGAATATTCCTCAGCTACTATCAGTGACGGTTCGCGGGTTTTTTTCTGGTACACGTATAGTGTCCCACAGCTAGAATGCCAATGTATATTCAGCGTATATTAATTTGAATTCCAATTTTGTCGCGGATGAGAAGAGCTTACTAAACGTGTGCTTAATAGAAATGAGTAATTCATGAGTGAGTCGATTCTTAAAAATGAGTCGGAGGTCAAGTGACTCCTGTGTAAATTTCTGACTCATTGTGAGTCTTTAAATTTCAGAAGTACGAGGTGCATTGAAAGTGAGGACCTTTTTTTGCTCATGAATTTGTCAGTCGACTCTTCACAATGAGTCGACTCACAAAAAAGAGTCATTTCGCCATCTCTAGTGCTTAATACTATTTCTCATACTGGTTATTTCGAAACCGGTATTTTTTTTAATCGAAATAAATATCGAAGATTGTCATTCGCTGTTCAGGAAACCGAAGATGGACAGATTTTCTTCAGTAGCTCAACTCTGCTCCAAACAATTAATTTATTGTACCAATTTTAATTCGCGGAAAAAAATTCAACACCATATCGTTTATGACAATATAAGTTGTTTTTAAATTATGCTGTGCTATTTGGTTAAAAAAATATCTATTCTAACCATTCTGTACGCAATTTTAATTTTTAGCAAATTATTTCAGGACATTGACCAGATATTTTGAGAGTGCATAATTTGTTTGGTGAACTTATGTTGATATAATAAAATATTTGATCTAAGGTTAATATAACATATTCGAGATTAAAATATGCTCGTGTATTCATAACTGGTATCGTTTATTGACCTTCAACATCTGGCGAAGATGACGCGGGTGTTTGATGGTGGCGTCCGAAAAAGTAAAGGATTTTCTCTTAGAAACCGTGTGCAGATCATCTGCATCCGTTTCGGAAAAGGATACGATAAAAATTCATTCAAATTGAAAACCCTTACTTATTGCAGATGCTTTCAATAAATTAAGATAAAGAATACATGAATATTCGTGCTAAGACTGCTTTTTGTAGAATTACGAACATTTTGAATATTCATATATTCAGGCTACATTTTGTCTGTATCAAATTTATTTATATAACAGTTATACCGGCGTTATATTTAAGCTAGAATAAATGTGTGCAAAGGTCTGTGATTATTGATACTTTTGTTTCGCTGTATGAGAAATATACTTCACTTTTTATCTGTCTTCATTGGTTGCATAATAGGCATCGGCTTCTTAATCTTTAAATCACGTTTTATTTTGAGTCGTAACGACTTGTGTTTTACTATATTTTATAAGATAATTTTATGTGCCAGCTTGGCATTGAATTGAATGTGGCACTGACATTCACAAGACTGCATTATATTGATAATGGTCAACTTGTGCAATACATGACCGGTGCACACACGATCAATTGCATTCTTGTTGTATTTCGAATAGCTACATTTGTTAGCTGTTCCAATATGGCCATGTTGAAACTTGTTGTCCCAAATTGTATTTTTGCTTATTATATAAATTAATATTCCGAATTTTTATCTCGCGATCGCACCAACAGGTCGATAGCGTATTGGACTATTTTAAATGCTTTTTGTTTTGGATGATTTTCGTGATTCTAATGCCTTAATTGGATATGCCTTTTTAACTGGAAGAGAAAAATTGATACTCATGTGGTTTTCATGACAATCCATTGTATGGGAATTTTCATTAGCAATGCGGATATCCATAAAGCAATATGATTTATTATTTATACGAAGAATGAACCCAATAGCTTACATAACTATACATTTCCTGAAGAAGAGGAACGATGTTTTAATTCGTGGTACAACCTTCAATAATGGCTTCCTTTGGAAACTTGTTATTTCTAAAAGTGTCGCACGCGTTTGATGAGTCAGCTCCATTGTGTACACATAGCAGTATCTTAAATACCGTAGAAACAATATCGGAACAACCTTGGTGTTGTCTAATTTCCCGACTAGAAGCGAAACTATTTAAGTTTGGCAAAATCCATGGTAAAATTTGGAAAAGTGAATAAATAAGTGATTACTTTTAGTTTGAACAATTAATAAGAGACGATTGATAGGCCACGAGGTCGATAGCCGGTTGATAGAAGTAAATACAACCCCTAACTTGAATAAACACCACCGATAGTTCTGGAAGTTTTGTTTTCTTTAATGTATTACATCCTCGAATGATTTGAATCGTTCAATTGAAAAAAGCTCTGATTCGTGTTCTAATTTATAAAAATGTATTACATGCTAAATACCAGTATCAATAGCTTTTAACTATTGTTCATAATCACCAAATGTTTACATTCATCTATAAGAAACCTTAGTTCACTTTCTGTGACAGTTTCTTCATCAGTATTTTTTTCATAACATGCCACCATGTTCCAAAAAAGTTTATAAGGAGATGAACTTCTTAATTTTTTCTAAAGTTCTGTTACTATCATACTTTGAACATTTATTATGTGGCGTTTGAGGAATTTTAATGACGCTTTGTAGTCGTTCTCTGCTGGTATGCATAGATAGTTATCCTTATCCGTAAGCGACCTTCCGAATAAGAAATATGGGAGGAGTACACAGGTAATAGAATGGTGTTTTTGGATTACTTCCATTACTCTGATTATCATGTGAGATTTATAGATATACTATACAGCGTGTTCGAAATAATGACGGGCGTAACCAAAACATATGACGTTGGTTGCGACTTATCAAATGGTAATCCTTGTTTGATTAAAAGTTAAATAAAAATAAAACATAGGAATTATAAAATCGTCACCCGAACTTCCGACGTATCTATGCATCATTGTATGCCTCAGCCAATAAACGTAAAAATTATGTTTTGGATGAATCTTCTTTCAAATCCATTTTGTACCTTAAAATCATGATCTAAAATATTACAGTGCAGTCTGTAAATCTGTTATTTGATAAGGCACGAAGGTATATATTTTTCATAGTTTGTTCCTGAAATAGTTTTGTAGATTTGAAAAAATAGTGATGTTATTTGTAGTTGTTTACATTTGCTCAGGGGCGGCTCGTTATATAGAGCCAAGGAGCCACGGCACTACCTGTAGTTTCAAGCTCAGCAAGAATTTTTAATTAATTCTTAAAACACTTTTTCGCCAGTTACTTTGGTTTAGGAAGATAAATCGTTCATTCTTTCTTCAAAAAAGGAGGTGGGTAGGGTATATTGTATAAATGGCTCTACCATTAATATGTTACACGAGACGCCACTGATTATAACTGTACGTTGCATTTTTTTAATTGCGGTCAAAATTTAGCATTTTCTAAAATAAATAAAAAATAGTAGAAATTGTTTAAACATTCTGAAATAATTGTACATAGCTCCCACATTATTATATTTTGAGAATACTATCAACTTCTTAAATTCCAATAATTTTTTAACGGGTTATAAGTGTTCTTGCTTAAACGTGCATTTTTTTAAATTGCTTTTAAAATTGAGAATGTTATAAAATAAATAAAAAATAGTAGAAATTGTTTAAAAATTCTGAAATAATTCCATACAACTCCCAAATTATTATATTTTGAGACTATAATGAACTTCTTAAATTCCAATATTTTTTTAATGGGCTACAACTGTTTGTTGTTAAACGTGCATTTTTAATTGCGTTCAAAATTAAGCATTTTCTAAAATATATAGAAATGGTAGAAATTGTTTAAAACAACATTATTATAATTTTTTATTATATTTTGAGAATACTATCAACTTCTTAAACTCCAACCATACTTTAATGGGTTATAACTGTTCGTAGTTAAACATGCATTTTTTAATTGCGTTCAAAATTAAGCATTTTCTAAAATAAATAAAAAATAGTAGAAATTGTTTAAAAGTTCCGAAGTAATTCTACTCAACTCCCACATTATTATATTTTAAGAATATAATCAACTTCTTAAATTCCAACAATGTTTTAATGGGTAATAACTGTTCGTTGTTAAACATGCATTTTTTAATTGCTTTCAAAATCGAGTATTTTTAAAACAAATAAAAAATAGTGGAACTTGTTTAAAAATTCTGAAATAATTCTACCCAACTCCCAAATGAATATATTTTAAGAATATAATCAACTTCTTAAGATCCTCGTGAAGTATATCGATCTCCGTGTTAAAATTCGACCAGTTTTTAATAAGCCCCGGGCGATTGAAGATTATCAAATTATTCGTATTTTTTTCTCCGCTCGAAACGACATTAAATTCTTATCACCAATCCACGGCTCACCTGTTGATATCAATTCAGTTTGTTGATCGCGGCCGCGGAAGACGTTCGTTCTGGTTCGGAATTTTGATTTTTCGAAAATTTTAGTGCCCGCTGTGTTGTGATACATCTTCAGGATTTGTGTATGTTGGTGTTTGTTTTTCCGCTCCATTCCGCCCCCAACAATCCGTGAGGGAAGCAAAGAATCATCATCTAGGTTACATCTTAACCGCCAAAACGCCTCGAAAGGATTTTTCTTTTTCGTAAGTTTTGATTTTCTTGTATACCGAAAGTGAAATAAATTATTGTTTCAGTGGTTTTAGACAATTTCAAGTATCAGGCAATTGCGTTTAAAATTGAACATTTTCTAAAATAAATAAAAAATAGTGGAAATTGTTTAAACATTTTGAAATCATTCTATATAACTCCGAAATTATTATATTTTAAGAATATAATCAACTTCCTAAATTCCAATAATTTGTTAATGTGTTATAACTGTTCGTAGTTAAACATGCATTTTTTAATTGGGTTCAAAACTGAGCATTTTCTAAAATAAATTTAAAAAATTTTATAAATTGTTTAAAAATTCTGAAATAATTCTACACAACTCCCAAATTATTATATTTAAAGAATATAATCAACTTGTTAAATTCCAATAATTTTTTAATGAGTTATCTGTTCGTAATTAAACATGCATTTTGTAATTGCGTTCGAAATTGAGCATTTTCTAAAGTAAATAAAAAATAATAAAAATTGTTTAAATATTCTGAAATAATTTCATAAAACTCCCAAATTATTATGTTTCGAGAATATAATCAACTTCTTAAATTCCAATAATTTTTTTAACGGGTTATAACTGTTCTTGCTTAAACGTGCATTTTTTTAATTGCGTTCGAAATTGAAAATTTTATAAAATAAATAAAAAATAGTAGAACTTGTTTAAAAATTCTGAAATAATTCCACTCAACTCCCAAATTATTATATTTTGAGAATATGATCAACTTCTTAAATTCCAATATTTTTTTAATGGGCTATAACTGTTCGTTGTTAAACATGCATTTTTAATTGCGTTTAAAATTGAGCATTTTCTAAAATATATAAAAATGATAGAAATTAGCTCGTTATATAGAGCCAAGTAGTTTCAAGCTCAGCAATAATTTTTAATTATTTCTTAAAACACATTTTCGCCAGTCACTTTGGTCTAGGAAGATAAAACGTACTTTCTTTCTTCATAAAAGCGGGAATAGGGGTGTATTGTATAAGTGGCTCTACCATCTACATGTTCCACGAGCCGCCACTGCATTTGCTAACATAAAATAATAATAATTTACAAATACAAAATTTTACGTGATATGCAATATGAGTTTTCTTTTCAAATGTGCATTTTGTAAAGGGTGTAGAGTTCATTTTAAATAGAGAACTCCGGTCATTCTTCTAAAATATAATCGTTAGTGGCCGAATGGCTTAAAAGCCAGAAAGAAAAAAAAATCCGGTGCACGAACGAAAATTGGTTGTATGCCGTTAACCGTTAGCCGAGTCTATTATGCCAAATAGGGTGTGGCAATATTACAGTGACTTGCTTCCGAGTGTCATACCACGTTTTATTGTACCTTGTTTTTATTCGTTACAATTATGATTGAGAATTTTATTAAGTACCAAATATTTATTTATTCGGATGCCTTAATTATTTCGCATTATTTTCTGCCCTCCTAAATCGAAATACTACGCCACTGACAACAATCGGCCTGGGGGTTCTTCTCTTTTCAAACATACTCCACCAATAAGACCATTTTGACTTAAAAAAGTAAACACTCTATTTAGTGAATTGATTTGGAAAATTTGATTGGTTGTTAAGTACGTGTGGAATAGAATATTTGGCAAATAGCCGTCACAACTACTCTAGCAGGTGTTCACTCTTGTAACGAAATTTTCGTACACGTTTTGTTGTAAGGTCGGCTCAATTTCAGTGATTTGAATTCTTTAGATCTTGGCTGCATGTGACAACCAACCTTCGATTGTGGAAAGAATGGAAACTCATCCAAACCATAAGCATCTACACAAATTTGATCTCTATACTCTATACTAACGGATTTTTCACTTGCTTTTAAAGGTTCGCTGCACTTTATTGACTTTATTTACCTAGATTTTCAAATATTTTATTGTGCCCCATAAATACGCTGCATCATAATCATGTTCTCTAAGATCAATATCTGCTGTTCTAAGGCGCTCTATAACATACTACTATATAATTACTACTTGATACTCTATTTTTTGGCCAGTAGCAATTTTAATTTTTTTTTGCACCTTGTTTCTAATCTCCTACCTTCCAATGCATCTCCTGTATCTTCTTCAAGACCTGCTAATTTCTCATGAATGCATATAAATAAGTTATCTTATAGGTAGTAGGATAAGCTTTATCAGGTTTGTTACATTATTTATCTGGACCAGGTTGACCTCCACTTTCATCATTGATATCAGAACGTATCGTCATTCTTCAGGTCTGTAATAGTTTGTTTTTGTATCCTGACTCTTCAAATACCCCTGAAGATAGAAGTCCACGATCGGCACGACAGCCAATTCTGGTGTCCAAACCGTCCCAGGAATTTGGTTTGCAGTAATTGCGTAGTCTCTCTACCGACACGCCGTCTTGTTGGAAGGAAACATCCTCCACATTAATGGTTTCCAATTCATGCTTCACCAGCGTCATTTTAAACAAAATGCACACTGCATGGCATGTGGTTGTTATTCTCCCCTAATTCGGAAATGTCAAAATCACGTGATAAACGAGAACCAAATTTAACAAATATTTATTTATTTGGCATACATCGCTTTCAAGTAGAACATGAGTTCTTCCAGTGGGAGTCACATAATTCACTTTCATCAGAGCATCCATTATTGAGACCCACAGAATATCAGCGTTTCTTGGATTTGAGAAGAATGTAGAGGGCCTAGCGGGATGAAGGAAAATTAGATTTACGTCAAGTTCTTAATTTTTCTGTAAAACATACCCGAGCCGCAAGTTTGTTTCATTGGCAACAGTAATGTAGCCTGATATGTCTACTAATATAAGTTTATCAAGAGATTTTGTCACTTCCTTTTCCCAAGCTTCTGAATCCATAGAAAAGTTTTTCACCAAAATTTGTAATGTAGTTTTAGGAGTGAACGCATGGTATTGGTGCGCTCCTTTCACAGAAATGCTGTAGAGGGCCTAGTTCTTTATTTTTCTGTAGAACATACTCGAGCCTGACAACAGTAATCATGTCAGCTAATTTAAGTTTATCAAGAGATTTTGGCACTTCCTTTTCCCAAGCTTCTGAATTCATAAAAACGTTTTTCACCAATATTTTTGATGTAGTTTTGAAAGCGAACGCATGGTCTTGGGGCGTTCCTTTCATAGACATGCTTGATCTAAGCGATTTTTCAAAATTCACTCTTCTTGAGTTGAATGTGCAAAGTCTACGTTGGTAATGTTTTCTGCTGCCCACTCAAAAAGTTGTAGTGGGGTTTGGATTTGGTTTTCATAGGGTCCTTGCAAACTGGCACTAGCTGCTAGTCTCTTTACAGAACCCCCTACTCCGTTGCAAATTTTACGTATCTCAGTTCCACCACGTTGGCTTACAAATCATTTTCGCGTGACATTGCTTTTAATTATTAACAATAATTACAATATCAATAGTATCAATCATATAATAATAATTATTAATTATTATTCATTATTACTATTATTTATTATTTTAGTTTTATTAAAATTGTTATTTCATGAAAAAGAGATTCAGTCTTGAATTTACTTAACAATGAAGCCATTGTCATTTATTCATGGAATGAATTTGAAAATATTTAAATATGTACTATAAAAAAAATTAAATTAGGTTTTGGTACATTTTGAAAAATGACAACTATACCGATACCACCAGCTCCACTAGGAATTTTTTTACAACAATTCAAAAAAATGGTTCCCTGGTTTTGGGCTCATTCATGAGAACTTTACAGCGCTGTACAACAGTAAAATTTCATATTTTTCCAATTCCATACCAGTGCTAAATTTTAACAAAATATGTGACGGTGAGGATGAAAATGGTCCTTTTCCGTGTTGAACTGATATGGAATGACCTAACCCGGTAGTGTATTAGACGAATGTTATCCAGCGTTTAGAAAAACATGAACCTTCATTTTTCAAACCCAAATCGCGAATAAACTTGACCCTAGAACAATTATGTCTACCAAAATGAAAACGTATGTGAGCGTAAAATTGTGATAATGCGCTGGAATAATTAATAGACGTTCGAGTGAATAGCGTTTCATTTTGCAAATATGGCTGCTGCTTGACGTTTATTATTGATGAATTGCCGGAATTTTTATAAATGAACTTGTTATTTGAACACCCTTTATTATTCTATAAATATTTTTCTCCACTCTTTTGTGTCTATATCTGCACGATTTTTAAATTCTATGGTTTTCGAGTACGCATCTGTATATAGAAACAATAATCTTAAATCAATACTATATTAATAGACTTAATAGTAGTACTATTTATAACATGCAAATTTCATTTGTATCACTCAATATCCGCCGTCGTGGCTATAGTATAAATAATATTTGCTATTAAGTAATTAAATAATTTAAACTAAGATGTTTTATATTTTTTCGTTGCTTTAAATTGTTTTAGAATCGTTCAGAACTGTTGCATTACTTGGTGAAATATGGTTATGAGTTATTTAAATATTAGTTGAAAAAACAAGTTTTAAAAATTTTATTTTTTTTAGTAAAAAATCACTTGTTTTTTAAAATCGTAAAATCAAAGTGTTTTTTATTACCAATGTGCATATGTGTTTAATTGCGAATCTGTTCAGAATCAGACATTCTTTGTTTTCCGTGAAGTGTGTAATTTTTTTAACGCAAAGTTAATGTGAAAGTTGGCATGAGTGGATATTAATAAACATTTAGGTAACCAATTCAGTGTATGATTTTTTATTTCATGGTCGAAGAACTTTTGGAACAAATAAATTTTAATTGCCGTAATTATTGGGTCATCAAGAGTAGCATTTTATTGTGGCTAATTGGGAGCTCGCGCAGAGCTTTCTATCCCGGACTTTTTGTTGTCGAAAAGCGCGGAAAACGTTGTTCGGGTCGTTTTTGGCGCTGACGCGCGTGCACGGGTGCCAAGTGAAGTCCGCGTGGGCGGCAGCATCGTGATTGGACGTGCACGGGTCGAGAAACTGAAGTGTTGAGTTCAATTGGATAATTTAGTGTAGTCTTAGATTGGCAGCGAGTTGTTGAGATTAAGATAGGTGGTGAGGAGCACTTTCTTGGATTGGAAAACGGTAGCGTGGCCACGGGCCGAGCGAGTACTGGCTGCGGACATCGCGGTGTAGACGGAGTGACGGACTCCTTGGCTTGATTCAGTTTCAGTCGCGCGACTCAACTCATCGAAGTCGGTTCGTGAAGTTCGGTCTTTGCTCACAAATCAAGCATGCTTATTATCGTCATGCTATGATCGATACGTGCAACAAAAATATACCGTAATATAGATATAGGACAATAATAACGTAGTGCCTCTTAAGGACGCGACTTATCGCCAGTATTTTGAAGTGGATATCGCGCGCTCGCGTGTTACGTTTTTGTAATCAGTTTATATTTAATCCGCGCGCCGTGCGTTTGCCAATTGAAGTTTGGCTTAAACCTAGTGGCCTTCGGTGCTCTATGTGCGTCTAAAAGAGTAATTCATCCCGGAAATGCTAACTGACCACATGTTCCTGGTGCCCGAAAGGGCCCTCTCAATGGACATCTCGCGCCTCCAGGAAGACCTCGCGGGATTGGACTTTGACGCGCGCCTTCTACAGGTGGCGCCCATGGGAAATGTGTGGATCTGTAAGTTCATGTATTATTTGGGTTACACCAAAAAACGCATCGGAATGTCCAGCACTTAAATTAGGAAGTTTTTCTGCCCTCCTTACGGTACATACACGCGGAACAAATATTAAATTCTTATATAAATTCATTTTAATTGTTTGCTTTAGAATGTGCTCCAAATTCATATATTACATTACGTATGTATATTAGAGCATGGTGTTAATGATTAAGTAATTACACGAATAAACTGTTCTTTCTCGGTACGCGCATTCCACCCCGAGGTAATCCCGGCTTAATTACCGCACGCAAAAAAATGGCGTGATTCGCTTAATATTTTTTTCATTTCCAGAGAGCCGGCAGCTCGCAATTACATGACTTCATTTCATAACATTGAGCCGAACTATTAAAAACATATCAGGCTGGTAGTACTTTGTGTCCGCGTGCTCGAATCGATGAAAAATGAATCAACCCATTGCAGAAGCGTCCCCTAATGCTAATCGCCTAACATTGCGTCGTATAGATAATGCAGAGTAATATAAATTATTTATTATTGCGCGCTCATACAATGACCTCAACCTTTCGCCATGTCATACGCTGATTAAAAAGACACTCGTATTTTCCATCATAATTGCAAAATCAATTTAGCGCCCTTTCAAACACTACGTACAAGGAATCCTGGCACGTACACTTCAAACTTCGACTCCCTCTCATATCGCGAAGTACGTGCTTTTTTCAACAGCACCATTTAAATTCGCTCAAAAACAGTCGAGGCTAACGTTTCCGTTATTTCAATTACAATTCACTTTATAACAGCGCTATTTAAAAAAAGTTAGTCATGGTCGTGAGCATCATGTTTCCACCGAAAACCCTTGACGGCGGGAATTGTTTACTTTTCACTTTTCGCGGATGTTGCGCAGCGACGAAAGTTGCCAAAATCCGCGATTTTCAAAGCCGGCGACATTTCACTTTATTGTTGTTCAATTAACGAAAAATATTGTTCCGACTTTCACTTGCTCACATCTTTACGCGCCGAATTCGTTTCTAATTCGCGACCGTGCTAATTGGCCAATTGGGATATGTGGACCGCGCAAAAATTCACTTGGCATTGCATATCCTTATTTACATAATGCCAGTAATCAAACTGTTTGAATGCTCTCTCAACTTAATCATGCTCTGCATATACGCTCTAGATAGCGATTTTATGATGATATTCACTCGGGAGTACCGCATACATTTTTTTTTTGCATTAATTGGGCCGTTCTGCTATGCCATTCAGCGTCTATTCTGAAATCATCAGGCTCGTAATTACATACAATCTGTATACGTTTTCATTAATCTATACTCAACAATTGCATACGTAATCATCGATTACGGTTTCAACCTTTTTGAACTCGACAATACTGTGTGTTGCTTTAATATTTGTATTATTTCCAAATTTTGCAGATCATCTATTATTATTTAATATTATCGCCGAGAGTTACGAAAGGAGGAATTTAATTATTTTCTAAACTAATCCCTGAATTCAAAAGTATTTTTTTTAATTCTTGAACCATCTTTTTAAATCCCTGTTTTGTACTCGACTATTTTTTTTTTGCGGGAACTGGCACCACATTGCTTGTGCATGTTGATCTAACTCACAAGAAAACTAACCCAAGTGTATCCCTCCGATTTGAATGATATTTGGTGAATTTGTAAAGGGGGGCAAAATATTCGATACGTATTTTTTTGTTTCCGCTGGAAAACATATTTAGGGGGTGAACTCGACATATTTTTAGTTTTTTTGCTATAACTTCTGAACAAATCACGACAGCCTAATTTTGTAAAGTTAGAGTATTTTAAAGCCTACCACTGGTGTAAAAAAATAGAAAAGAAAAATGTAAGGAGTTATAAAAGTCAATTTTCGAATTCTCTGCTAATGAACATGAAACCATTTTTAGTGGAAAGAAGAAATGTATGGATATAGATTTGGATTCCGCATTTGGAAAAAATTATGAAACTATTTTTAGTCATCGTCATTTATGTCTTTATGTATGATTTTTTTAACGAATATCATCATTGCAGCAAATACAAGTCATAAATATCAATATTTTTTTACAGTCCCGAAGTAGTCAATACATAATTTTTTACACCATTGGATAGGCTTTGAAATTTTCTACATTTAGCATCATTTTTTCAGAAGTTATAGCCAAAAAACAGAAATATGATTTTTGAAGGGCAAGTTCACCCCCTAAATATGTTTTTTAGCCGAAACAAAAAAATGCGTATCGAATATTTTGGCCCACTCTACAATTCCACCAAATTTCATTAAAATAGCAGAGGAACACTTGGGTTAGTTCCCTTGTCAGTTACGACACACGGCTTGGATGAAATAAAATTTCTTTGAAAATATTCCTCCAAAAAAATCATCCAATGAAATCTGCACACTAATTTATTTTTAGCACTTCTTTCCTGGTAAATCTTTAAATATATGTTAGCAAACTAATAAAACATCACGTTTTAAGCGAAATAATTCATATTTTTATATATTCGTCCACCACTGTCGTTTATGGTTGATCCGAATCTGAATCTTCTCCAATTTCTTGCGTTATTGCAGGCATCCATTTAGGACAGATTTTTTATATTTACCTCAATATGACAGCTATACCTATAAGTTGATATCGTTTATATTGACGTTGCTAAGCAAAGAAAAGTTCAATTATTTTAAATGTATTCGTGGTTTGGGAATGCAAATAGTGATTAAATTGATCAAATATTGCAGAAAATAACTAGATGCAAATCCTACCGTTAAAAAAGCTAGGCGTCCGTATTGAAGGATTAAGCAGCAAAACTTGAAAAAATAATGGTACGGGATTTATAAATTAAATATTTAAGTAAGCTAAGGGCGGCCCTTGGTGTTGTGGGTACAGGCGAGCGCTTGTGCCGTGTGGGTTCGAATCCCAGCCCGGCCGAAAGATTTTTCGGGGATCGAGAAGTATTCGGTCGGGTCCATGGTTGTTGTATATACCTGTTATATCTGACATTATTCATTTATTCATTTGTTCATTTATTCATCCCAAAAAAAAAAAAAATACAAAATTACTTATTTCGATGTGACTGAATAGCACATGCCTAACTAAAAAAAAAGTAAGCTAAATTAAAGACGAAACGTGGCTTAAAAATATGAAAATTCAACATGTTTGTAATTGCAAAATTAAATATTACCAAGACTATAAACAACTACTTTCCTGGCTAATGCCCCGCCAGATATTGAATGATTAAAAGAACTTGCACGTTATTAATTGTACTACTATTGATAATAGTTTAAGATCGTTTATACAGATTTGAAAATTATTTAAAAACAATAAAACCAATATTATCAATAGTAGAACTACTTATAACATACAAATTTCTTCATTCATTCAGTATTCGGCATGGCATTAGCCAGGAAAGTAGTTATTTTAATAAGTTATTTGTTTTTAGTCTTTTTAGGACTGAATTTTGTAGAGTTAGGAACAGGTTGAATATTCATATGTTCAGGCTACTTTCCGTCTTTACTTAATTTGTTTAATGATTGGGCAAGCAGTGAAGGTTTTAATTTTTAATTACTTAGGTAAGGTTTAACAAAAAATTCTGAAATTGATAACCATGTGGTAAATCCATTAAAAATAAAAAGATTTTTACAAGTATGAGCTGCCCATGAAATCGTATCAAGTTGCTCCAAATGTAATCAGTGCCAATTATTTACTTTTAAATAAATAAAATTGTGAGATGCATAAAGCCGTAAGAAATACTTTTTGCAAAAGAAATCAAATATCACCCGGCATTAATAATAATAATAATAATATATTTACGGGATTCACCCTGTACATTAAAGTATTAATTAGAATATAAAACAAAATATAAAATAAAATATAAATATAAAATATGAAAATACAAAAATTTAAATTTAAAATTGCGACAACTTTGTGTGACAAACAAACAAAAACAAGTTAAAAACAATAAAAAAAGTTAAAAACAATATAAAACAGTACGCTAGACATTACTTATGAAAACCCCCGCAAGAAAGTTGCATTGATAAATACTTATAATTTTAGCAACATGCTTCTAGAAATTTTAAAAATCATAACGTATTATCAATACCCTTAGAATATTATAATAGAAAATTCATTAAAAACAGTTTTTTTATAATTTACGTTTAAACTGAAATGGTGGGTGTTTCCAATCCCACAATCTAAACAATTGAACCAAAAATAAAAGTTTCACACGTACGAACAATAAATTAAGAGAAACAATCTAGATGTTGCAGTTTACTCTGAAAATTAATTAATTTATAAAAATTAACTTGTGTTCAACTGGATTACCATCAGTAAACAATTGTTGTGGGGTGCTCTTGATTCATATCTTATAATGCTAATAGTTGAAGCTAAAAGAGAGAAATGTCGAGGACTTAAAAACCACTACTAGAAAAGTAAATTTAAAAAAAGTTAGATGTTGCTATTATCTACTATGTTTTGTTTTCAAATGGATTAGCATAAGCAAAAATGAATTGGGGATGTTTCTTATCCGTATTCCATAATGCAAATAGTTGAATCTAAAACAGAGAGATGTTATGGCCTTAGAAAATATTAATTACTTAAAAAAATAGTTTGATGTTGTTGTTACGGGTGTGAAGTAAGCAATAGATTTTACAATAAGTAATTTCCACTAAATTTACTTCAGAAAAATTAAAAAAACCTTAAATGCGAACTAAAGCACTGTCATATTAGTAAGTTGTCACAAGGCCACCGCTAATTTTCAACCCCATTATTATTTAACGCAAATCTAATAACTTGTAACCATTGTCAAAGTTCGCATATCGCCATAAAAAATATAAGCACATGAATAGATTCCACATTAACCGTACTAATAATAAATATTAAATTTGTATCACCGCACCCCGAACACCATGAAAATAAAATAGTTCATTTCCACTAATAATTGCAAACTTTTGCAATGTTCGCATATCGCACGTGAATAGATACTACATTAACGGTACTAACTAATAAAAAAATTAAATTCGTGTTACCGCACCCCGAACGCTATGAAAATGATTAATTTCCACGGATTCGTTGCGCGAGAGTGGAAATTAATTATTTTCATAGTGTCTGGGGTGAGGTGATACGAATTTTATTTTTTTATTGGTTAGTACGGTTAGTGTAGAATCTATTCATGTGCTTATATTTTTTATGGCAATGTGCGAACTTTTGAATTTTTCCAATTGTTGGGACTCTGCGCGTATTCGTAGCGCGAGGGTGGAAATTAATTATTTTCATAGTGTTCGGGGTGCGGTGATACGAATTTTATTTTTTTATTGATCGGTACGGTTGTTAATGTAGAAGCTATTCATGTGCTTATATTTCTTATGGCGATATGCGAACTTTGAAAATAGTTACAAGTTATAAGTTGTCCGCTAAATAATTATGGGGGTGAAAATTAGGGATCGTCTTGTGACAACTTACCAATATGATAGTGCTTTAGCTCCCATTTAAGGTTTTTTTAATTTTTCTGAAATAAATTATTTTAAAATCTATTGGGCCGCGGTGGCCTAGTGAGTAGCGTTCCTGCTTCTGGGCCTCGTGGTCGTGGGTTCGAATCCCATCCGTGCGGTCACTTTTTCAGAACGAAGAAGTGGCCGTGCGGGTCCATGGATGTGTAGTGTATGTCCCATTCATTATTAAAATGAAATCTTCAAAAACTTATATATACGTTAGTGGCCGAACAGAAAATCGCTTACGCCAATTCCCTTATAGTCATTCACTCTCATTAACCCGCAATTCCATCAAAACATCCTTCATTTTAAATTTAAAAAAAAACTATTGCTAACTTCACACCCGTGTTGCTGTTGACTCTGTAAATTAATTGATTTATAAAAACTAAGTTTTGTGTTCAAGTGGATTACCATAAGTTAAAAATGCATTTGTGGTGCTCCTGAAAGAGAAGGAAATAAAAAAAAACGTACCATGTAATCATTTTTAACTGAATTGAAAAAATCACCATGTTGCAACCACAGCTAATTATTGTAATTTTACAATAATTGCTGGTGAATTTTTCAATTCAGTTTAATTGTAGATAACCGCTTAGTAATGGTTCAACCTTTGGTTATTGCTTGCAATATGATGTCTGTTTAAAATGGAGTTAGTTGATATCAACATGGTGCGTTTTGTTAAATTAAATAAGTTAAAAAAACGAATTGGATTATGGGATAAGGCCGCCCACCCATGTTCCTTCAATTACCAAACCCAGTTTGGGCTAAATGGAATTTCTTTGTTAGTTTATATCTATAAAATAAAAACATTGCTTTATAGTTTTCGTTTAAATTAAAATGGTGATTTTGGTGGTAGGGTTACCAAAAGGGTCCATTTGGGCTTTAATAAAATTTCTCCGTATAATAAATTCATATTTTGGATATAAAAACGTGTATTGCGTTACAAACTTCTTATAAGCAGCGATTTTCTAAAAAATGTAGCGTGCTACGTTAATGGAAACGAATCGGGGAAATGGCAAATTTACAAAAACTTAAGATACAAATTACCACAGAGCAGGAAAAATACATCCAATCTACGATCACACAAATTTCCGACCCACATCTTTAAAAAAGTTGGCATCAATCCCAAGTTGGTCGGTGTTTCCTATTCCATGTTTCAAATGGTCTGTCTATCAAACTTTTTTTTAAAGTTAATATGCTGTTTGATAATGACGTATAAAAAACTATAAACACAAAGAAAATTATATGTTTGCGATATCAACAAAGTATATTTCTACTTTCTCCACACGAAGTACGGGAAAGTATTGTGATCGTGATTTCTTTCAAATTCGAAATATCAACGGAAATATCCATTTTGAGGTCCCCGAGCACTTTTGAAAAATGTTTTTGTGTCGGTCTGTATCCCAAAAACCAATACAGGTATTGAAATGAAACTTTGAACAATTTTTATTTGATAATCGGAAAAACTGAAGAGCTTTTGGTAAAATTCCGAAACGAAGCGGTAACGGTTTTTTCTTAATTTATATGACAAATATTAATATACATAACAAATAACTGCACATCTTTTCTTAATAAATGTATTTCATAAACTCTCAGATTTTCGGCAAAAAATAAAAAAAGTGTTTCCTTTTTTTTCCTATAATCATGAAATGATGACAATTGCATTAAACATATATGAACAAAAATTGTATAAAATGACAGACTGAACAACTTATAAGAAATACAAATAATAAATTGATCATTCAATATCCGACGTGGCACTAGCCAGGGGAGTTGTTTCAATAAGTTATTTGTTTGTAGTCTTAGTAAGACTTAATATTGCAGAGTCACGAACAGGCTGACTATTTTTCGTCTTTATTATTTGTATTTAATAATTCTGCAAAAAGTAATGTTGTCTATAAGGAATAGTTTTTTTTTTTTAGAAACACTTCTAATTTTGAAGAAAATCGATTAATATGCAAAATATAAAAATTATGTACCACGAAATAACCACCTCCAGAGTTAAACATTTAAAATTCATTACATTACTTTACGAGAGAAATACAAGACTGAATTGAAATATTTAAATTATGCACGTTTTGCAAAGTATAAATATAATTTTAAATAATGTAATTTGCAAATGCAAATATTTCGAACTAAATCTCATAAATTGGATTAAAAGTGTAACATGTTTCCGACAGGGATCGCGCCTGCAACCTCCAGATTGCTAGTCTGGGGCGCTGCCATTTGCGCGACAAAAGCAACACAGTTTCGGTAATTTGATTGAGAGTGTGCATGTAGCGCAAATGGCAGCGCCCCAGTAACGGTTGCAAACATCCTCATGACAAACTCAAAGTTTACATGTCTTTTAACCGAACCAGACAACAATAAACTAAAGTAGAGGCCAGACAGAATCAACCAAAACAGCTTCATAGGTGAGGGTTTCGTTATCCCACGATGCAAGCAGTGAAACCAATAAACAGAACAGAAAGTAAAGTAAGCTTTTGTGTTTCGTCTCCAATTTAATGAATTTATAAAAAAAACTGTGTTTGGGTTAAACTGCTATATTTATAGCAATAGGCCCGCTTCTACTTTAATATCTATCAAGGCGATTTTCATATCAATTTTGTTAGAATCGAGGATTTTTGTTTTGTTTTTGGCGTTACGCCTGGCCTTGGTTCTGTGACCATTAGCCATCATCAATACTTACTTACTTATACTTATATATATAAGTTATGAATAAAATGAATAAATGAACAATGAAAGACGTATACTACAACCACGGACCCGACCGAATACTTCTCGATCCCCGAAAAATCTTTCGGCCGGGCTGGGAATCGAACCCACACGGCCGCGGTGCAACCGGCACAAGCGCTCGCCTGTACCCACTACAATCGAGGATTTAAAAAACCACCGAAAGCATACGTAAAAAGAAATTCAAGGTAATTAATTAAATATCTTTCTTAATTAAAATCATAATTTCGTAATAAAGGAGGTCGCACCAAGAACGCCGGATTTTAATTTGTGGATTTTTCGTCTTTAACGTTATTAAATCGTTACAGTAAAGTTATTTAAAGTCGTTGTTATTAAAAATTATTAGAAACATGAAGAAAGTTTTGCAGTATGTATGGTATACATTTTTGCAATTCGAATATTTCTTAAAAAAATGTGACGAGACTGGTTCGCTTATGGATAAAGACCTCCGCTTGCTTGTTTTGTACGATCAATGGAAAACATGAATGTCGTTACTGTGAGTATTAAACAGAATCCAGAAATATCAATACATTGTCGTTCTCAAGAATCAAACATTAGCAGAAGCCGTTTGCAACGAATTCTTACTGAAGACCTTCACCGCGACCTCTATAAAGTTTCATTAACTCAAGACCAAATAATAAATAGCAATTTTGTCAGCTTCATTATCTTTAGCGATGAAGCATAATCTTATCTAAATAATTTTGTAAGCATTCCAGGATTTGGGGTACTAAATATACTCGTGTTAGTCGCGAAGAAATACTTCACCCACACCGCTATTTGGTATGGATTGTGGGCTGGACGAATAATCGAGCCATACTTTTTTGAGAATAAGTTTGGCAGAGCTGTAACGGTTAATGGACTGCGATATCGCGACATTATGAACAACTTTTTGTGGACTCAACTGGATGGTATGGAGGTTTCAGCAGGATGGTGCCACATGACATACATCAAGGGAAACAATACATCTATTGAAGCCACGTTTTCCTGGTAGTGTGATCTCCAGAAATGCAGAAATCGATTGGCCGCCAAGATCTTGCGACTATTTTCTGTGGGGATTTGTTCGAAGGTTTATTTTAGTAAACCACAAACAATTCTCGAACTTAAAACCAAGATTCAGGGAAATTGATTTTTAGAAAACATATTCCGAAATTTTATCAAAATAATAGGGGTCTGTCAGCGTAACTACTTGGGCGACATTATATTCCATATGTAACCTCAGTATGTCAACTCTACAAATCTGTTTTTGTTAATTAGAAATAAATAGAAATAATAAAAATAATTAATCAAATCCGTCGTTCTTGTTGTTTATAATTGTTTTTATATTTCGCGTTTATAATAAAGCTACTACAGCACTCAAACCCGTATCGTAATGCATTATCACTATTTCGATACAAGTGCAGTACTCTATTTTTTAGAGTTGGTAGCATTGAGAAACCAAACATCAAATATGTCGAACGATCATACGCCATAGATAAATAATTTTGAAATAATAAAATTTCTTAAATTTTCCTGTTTATGGTTCAAAGAGGTAAAAATGGCGCAAAATTTAAAAAGTAGTATAAAGTACTCGTTTCGTAAGTTGTTTTATCGGACTTGTCCTTTGGAACGCTTGTTGCGAGCGGCTCGTGTTCTAAACCTGGGCTCTTGCGATAAAACCTTCCTTATGAAACTTGTGAAAAATCGATGAAAATCCGATTCTATCCCAATTACCGCTTTCTCCATGGGGCGTTTTTAAACGGAAATATCCGTTTTGAGGTAACTAGAAGCGATTTCCACAATTTCTGGAAAAGGAAATTGTGTGTGTGCCTGTCTGGCTGTGAACGCTGTATATTTAACAATTCGAAGAACTGAAACGTTTTTGTTAAAATTTCGTACACCGGAAAACCGTTTTTTATTTTTTTATTTTTTTATTGAACATATTACAAGAATATTTAAACAAGTATTGAAGAAAACAAAGAAATGAACATCGTTTGTTTCAAAATATTTTTCATTCAATGTTTTTTTTGGCGTTATGCCTGGCTTTGGTGCTATGACCATTAACCATCATCAATTATATACATATATGTTTTTAAGTTACAAATTAAATGAATAAATAAACAAATGAATAATGAAAGACGTGTACAAACAACCACGGACCCGAACGAATACTTCTCGACAGAAAAGTCTTTCGTCTGGGCTGGGAATCGAACCCACACGGCCGCGGTACAACTGGCATTAAATGATTATTCTTTCAGGAAAAGAAATTAATTGATAATGTTCGTCATTTTCGGTCTATAATTATGCAATGATAATTCATCAAATTTATATCAATAACACCACAAATGAACAACTTATAAAGAATACGTTTTTTACTTTCTCCGTTACGAAGTACGAGAAAGTATTGTGATCGTGAAAAACTTTTTTTTACAGAAATATCCGTTTTCGGGTCCCTAGGTGCTATTTCAACAATTTCTGGAAAAAAACCATTTTGTGTCCGAGTGTATGTGCTGTGTGTGTGTCTGTGTCTGTGCGCGCTGTATCTCAAAAACTAACTAAGCAATTTATATGAAACTTTGAACATCCATCTTATTTAATAATCTGAAGAACTGAAAAGCTTTTGGTAAAATTTCGTACACCGGAAGTGGGTGTTTACCTTACCGTAATATGAAAAATATCACAAAAACATTTAAACAATTATTGAAGACAACAATGAAATTAACATCTTTTGTTGTCTTCAATAATTAACACCACAAATGAACAACTTATAAATAATGCGTTTTTTACTTTCTCCGTTACGAAGTACGAGAAAGTATTGTAATCGTGAAAAAATGTTCAAATTTTTTTTACGGAAATATCCGTTTTCGGGTCCCTAGATGCCATTTCAACAATTTCTGAAAAAAAAAACATTTTGTTTTGTTGAGCCTGTGTGTGTGTGTGCGTGTGCGCGCTGTATCTCAAAAACTAATTGAGCAATTTATATGAAACTTTGAACATAAGTCTTATTTGATAATCCGAAGAACTGAAAAGCTTTTGGTCAAATTTCGTACACCGGAAGTGGGTGTTTACCTTACCGTAATATGAAAAATATCACAAAAACATCTAAACAATTATTGAAGACAACAATGAAATGAACATCTTTTGTTTGAAAATATTTTTCATAAAATCATTGTTATTCGAGAAAAAATGTTTTATTGTTTTTTTTTATTTTGCGTCTAAAACGGAGTCATTAACGCACTCATAAGGGTTTGTTAAGGGCTCGCTCAGTGTGGTAATATCAATTTTTCAAGGTAGGCACCGTTGAAATTCGGAGCTGTCAATGCTAAATTTTCGGCGAGATAGTTTTGAAGTTATGTGAGGTGTGGAAATCGCAAACTAATTTCAAATTGAAATGTCAATTATCAGTGTTACCAACGATGGGCGATTTTTTTAATTTAGAAATGGAATAAAAGGGGCAAAATAGGAAAACTTCTGTAAAAAACTCGTTCAGAAGGCCCCTTTTTCGCATTAGAAAAGTCCTCTAAACTTGTACGCGTGCGAAAAAATCGCGCTTATTGAACTCGCTCTTTAATATACTATTTCATTTTTGGTTTATAATTATAAAACGATAATAGTTACAGCAAATCTATTCTAATAATAATTGTAGAGAATGCCAAAATAAGTTTTTTTCGAAATCTCTTTGGTTTTTAAGTAAACTGGCCATTAGGATTTGAAGTGTAATTTGTCATTTTCATCTCTCATAATTTTGACGTTTTAAACGTCACTTTCATTCGATTCTACAAAACACTCGATTTACATTGAAAATGTGATTTAAATTGAAAATACACCATGAAAGTGTAAATATAAATAACTATGATTCTATCAAATCGGAGAAAGTAACATGATGGCCCCGTCACCATTTTTTTTTTCGAAATGTCTTTAGTTTTTGAGTAAACTAACGGTAAAGATTATTAGAATTCTAAGTATAATTTGTCATTTTCATTAAATTAGGAAACAAAAGGGACAACTTCGAAATAGTTTAGTTTTGTGTTTACTAAGCGTCACAGCTTATAGTTCGCTCATCATTATACACCGATATCTGGGACAAATGGGTATAATACTCTTGATTTTGTTGTTGGTAAGACTTATTTTTGCAGACTTTAGCATTTTTGTAACTTTAAAACTCATTTTAATAATTATATAAATTAATTTTCTAGTACAGAATTATTACTAGCCAAATAGTCTGCAGTAATAACGACATTCGATCACTGTTACTTTGATAAAATAAGGAAACCAATTATCGAAGAACAGCAATGATATTGCTGAAATTGTCCATTATTTTTTTTTTATTTTCTGCATCGTTGAAATTTTTTTCTACTCCAATATTGAATATTCGATTGATTTAACTACAAGCAATAATAAAAATTCGCCCATTGGTCATCGTCGAGTACTACCCTTCAATCAAATGAATCTATTTCTTTTCTTGGTTATATCTTTATTTTCTTCCACTAAAAAATCCTAAGTGGACGAACTAATGTACCCCGCAGGTAATATAAAACGGGTTCAAACAATTCAAAATTGAGTCAGTTTTGCACGAGTTGTTCACGTTCTTGTAAGTGTATTTCAATCTTTGACATTATATTTTTACTTTCAATTTAAAAGCGAATCTGCACCGATGAGAGATAAATCTCAAAACGCGTCTGCAGATGGCTATTTACTTATTTTTTACATATTTTATGGTTCAGTTTTACAATTAGTTAATTTGAAATTTGTTTCATCTAGTAAAACAAGATAAGTTTAAATTTCAAATTTCTTTTGTATCATTCAATATCCGACATGGCAATAGCCAGCGAAGTCTTAGTAAGACTTAATTTTTCGGAGTCACGAATAGGTTGAATATTCATATATTTAGGCTATATTTCGTCTTTATTACATTTATTTAATGCATCTGCAACAAGTGAGGTTTTCTCAAGTTTAATAATAATTATGGATCTAAATTGTGTTAATAACTATAGTCTGTTAATTCTACAGATAGAGTTGTAGAAAACGCCCACAACCGCCGTGTGTTGCGCAAAAGTCTGATTTACACTATGTAAATTTATTATTGTTTTCCTGACACCTAAAAAATATGAACAATCGATGATCGATTCCTTGGTAGGCACTGAAAAATGCCTCACACGGCGTCGTTTTGGTGGAGATAGGGTCATTTCAATCGAACAAGCAGAAAGGGTATTAGATCCTGAACAGACTATCTGTAGAATGGATAGACTATAGTAGTAATATACTCCTATAGATGATTTAGTGAAAACCATTCCATCTTTTCATGAGAAAACGGAGACGACCATTTATCGAGCTAATGTTATGGGCCGAGGAATACCAATATATTTCTACTCTTTGGACATTTGTTTTGTCACTGGATCATAATAAAAAGTTTGACGTAACAATTGTCTGTAGATTGATATGGATATTTGTAACTCATTCGTTATTTATAAGCTTTCAGACATATGTTGCTAATAATTTGCCGAATTTGTTATGAATAATGTGAAGAACACGTTCATATGTGTGATGATCACACTTTAATATTCGTTTTACGTCCGATATAATTATGTGATTTATCAGTTGCCTTCAGGAAAAGGCAATCTTTTCTGATCATCCGTATATTTGTTTTGAAGAGAAATTACAAAATCTTTGGTATGGACATGTAGATTTCTTAGGATAACTTTAGTTTAAAGCATGGCGATGCTTAATAAACAGTATTTCAGTTTCTTTACAACTCCTGTCGTAAATTACGGCCACATGAATTTAATAATAAATAATTAGATTAAATAAATGCGGCGTACAGAGGTCAAAGAGATTAACATACCAGTTTATATCCATGTAAATAAAAAACAGTAAGTGGCAGTGTGAGTAACCATTAATTTGCATTTTTCGGTGCGATAAGAACGTAACATGTCGCCAGTGATAATGTAGTGTGCAAGGATGTTTTATTTGTTTGGGACCCGCGGAATTTCTTGCAGATGAAAGCTGGCAACCATACTGTATATCTTGAGTGTAGATTAGAAACCGTCGCTCCGAGGATGTGGAAGTATTTCAATGTTACAATACCGCAGAGTAATGTCTGCGTGTCCCCTTGTAAGATTGCGAAACTCGAAAGCTAAGAGCTGAATTAGTTCCATTGTTATCATAGAAAGCCTTTTTTTTCTCCGCCCGCTCGATAACAATTAACTTAATTTCCAATACGTATCGATACACGAGTGGATCTCAATTTAGCACTTGAAACCCGAGGAAATTGCCCACTTCGTATCAAGTAATTATTAATTAGAAGCATCATTGTTTGCAGCTGTAATGAAATAATTGGGTGTTCATCAATTATCCGATTTCGCGGGATGCAAATGGTGGAGTCGTTCGGAATTTAGAAAATGTATTGTGATAATCGTCCGCGTTTAGACGGAAAAGAAAGCTTGCGCTAATTTAATGTGTGAACACCCTAATTAGATCTTTTATATCGACAAGTTTAGTCGGAAAGTTGAGACATTGTTAAAATCTCATATTGATTATTCTGTAGGCATTTTAATTGCACCAGCTGCTTATTGATTGCAAGTAAGCAAAAGCAAAAAAGGCTAACTCCTTTCTCGTTAATTGGACACCTACAGTGGTTGATTGTACTAAAAATGAAGCCCGTGACGCACAATTAAAACGAAACTAGTGTTAATATCGTTTTATATAATAGCATCGGAATGAAGGTTTAAGTACTATACAAACACGCCACTGGTGATTTTCTCTTGTTCCGCATAGTTGAATATTGTGTTAATGTTGGAAGTTTTATGAAATTTCTTGTATCCACAACGTGTACCTAAAATAACTGAAGCATAAGAAGTAGATTCGTAATTACAAAAGCGATCGCCAAAAAAGTCCCTTTTCAACTAATGTTATTACTGCGGTCGTAATCTGTTTACCGTTAGGCAAAAACGTCGAGAATCGAAAGTCGCTTTGTAATTTGCAATTAACATGCTGGCACCCACGAAATCATTACGCGTTTATTAAAAATGTAATGAGAATTATTTCTCACCTTCTTCGAGTGACTCAGGCACATGGGAGTGCTGCAAATGTGGAAGCATGGAAGCACCATTCAAACAACATCTTTCTACTTGCAAATGCAAAAATCATGCATGATTATTGCAACGACCATGCAATCCATAATTCACAGTGAATTTTTCAATTATTATATGTTTGAGCTGCTAAACATATGAAAGTAAAAAGTCCTCGCTTCATCGCTATGTAATTATTGTTTATAATAATCTAAGATTAAAGGTTGCACGTTGCAACAATTTGTAATTAAACTGTGTTTTTTTCTCACTCGCCTCAGCTTATTGAGCAACTTATCGATACAATGTTGCACACATGTGCACCATCGTAAATTGTTGTAATCTTATATTTTTTGTTTGCATCGCACTTTCCAATACGCGGAGATGAAAAACCATTACCTGTACGGTAACAGTTGCGCAACTTCATTTAAAAATGAAAAAAGAGATCCGTATCTTATCATTTGAACTGTAACTTATCGCCCAAGGGTTCTCGTGAATCATGCGATTTTAAGAAAGTTTTTAATTATGCTTCGATTAACGGCCCGCTAAAATTACACTCGTGTTTTATTGCGAATTAACATAAACATGCGAAGCATAATTGGTGTAAAAGGAAAATATTGAATATGCATTATAAAATAGACGAAGGAAGCTGATTTCGATTTTCAGTTAGGTCACAGCTATCGCCACTTGTAGATTCTTGAGGTCAAGCAAAATTTATTTTTAAATTTTGAAAATCGACTAGTATTCTCAAAAAATATAAACAAATTTATTTGTATTTATGTTTTCTGAGATTACTGACCTGCTTCGGCCGCGAAGATTTTGTGATTGTTTTTAGCGATTTCTGATTTCGATGATTCTTCCGATCCGGAATCAATATTCTGATTCCGATTGAATATATCTAATATTAAAGTCATCCGAATCCAAATATTTCGATTATTAAAATCATCCGATTTATCCCATCACTAATTTATACATTCCGCTTTAATAAAGCCATAAAAAATTGTAATATTGACGATGTCCAAATTTATCTCTCTGTGAAAGATGAGCACACTTTGCAGACATTACATATAATTCGAAAAGACGTTGACGCCATTGCTGAAACTTCGTTTAAACATGGAACCCAATAAAGTCTTCTATTCTGTTATTTAGTTACCAAATTAGAGTGTCTCTGCTTCAAAACAATATTGAAATAAAAATAAATAACATTTACTATATTCTTTTAAAATGTGAGGCCAAAAATCACATTTAATTACACAAGTTAACAATCATGTAAAAAAAGCTTACACCAATCTTAAACTCATTTTCCTTAGAGGCACTACTTATCACTTTATCTATTATCTATCAAACTGAAAACTATGCTGTGACTATGATTAATCGATTGTTTTATTATTACTCGAAAAACAATCGATTATTTGATTAATCCATCAATCGATTAATCGACTATTTGATTATTTGATAAAATCGATTATTTGAAAATAATGATATGAAAACATAATAATTCTACTAAATAAAAAGACAAAATGTTTCAAATTCTCGATTAGTTTCGAGGGAATTTTTTTTTGTAAAATTAATTTCCATTTTATATTACCAGCCTTAATAATATGAACTACCATTTTGTAATTATAAAAATTATTCATGATATTTGATAACTCGATTATTTTGATCAATCGATATAATCTATTTCATATTACCAGCTTTATTAATATGAACCAGGGCGATCCGTTGATGTAGTGGGTACAGGCGAGCGCGTGTGCTGCTACACCGCGGCCGTGTGGGTTCGATTCCCAGCCCGGGCGAAAGACTTTTCGGTTTTCGAGAAGTATTCGTTCGAGTCCGTGGTTGTTGTATACGTCTTTCATTATTAATTTGTTCATTTATTCATTTAATTTATTACTTATATATCTATTAAACATTGATGATGGCTAATGGTCATAGAACCAAGGCCAGGCGTAACGCCGAAACAAAAAAAATTGAACCACCATTTTGTAATTACAAAAAGTAATAATTATATTTGATTAATCGACTATTTTGATTAACGCATATAATCTATTAATAAAAATAATCAATAATCGATTATTTTCATCAATCGATATAATCGATTAATAAAAATAATCAATAATCGATTATTAATTTCCATAATCGAACATCCGTACATTATACATTACAGTTTAGTGATGTCGCGTTTTTTCCCAATTACCGTCCATCGATTACAAAATACAAAGAGTATAAAAGGGTTGCATGAGGCAGGTATTTGAAATAAAAAAAAATATCATATCTAGGCCTTTTATTATTATTATTATATTGATTGCTAACGATTTGTTCGAGTTATGTTTCCGCTTAGTTTACAAAAGGGTCTTATAAAATCATAGAAAATTCTTGTATAACTCCAATCTGCGATAATTGCCTTCCACATTGATGTCCTGCACCTCTGTTTTCTTTCTGAGCGCTCTGAAGCCAATCCGTGCCTCTTTCGCCAAGATTGAAGCTTGGCCCGCCTCCTGGTACAGATTACAGCTGTTTGGGTCAATTTTCATGCCCATAAAAGTCTATTATGTGCATAATTAGGGCACACACAAACATAAATATTTGTAGCAACATGTAATATAATTGTGTTGATTTGACTGTCGTTGCTATTGTCGTTGTTAAGTGAGGTCATTACTACTCAGTTTATGGACAACTGGCTTTAAAGCTTCAAACACTTCATTACAAAGAACAGGCCAAACTATTTGTAGCTTTTGTTCTTTGCCATTAACATCGCGAATCTTCTTCAAAGCGGTTTTTTATCGGTAGATAATTTATGACCCAGTGCAGCCCATATATCGTTCCTCATTTTTTCAACTGAATCACAATCTACACGAATATTTTTTTTTCGGCGTTATGCCTGGCCTTGGTGCTATGACCATTAGCCATCATCAATTATATATATTTTAAGCTATAAATTAAATGAATAAATGAACAAATGAATAATTAAAGACGTATACAAACAACCATGGACCCGAACGAATTCTTATCGAAACCGAAGTCTTTACACGAATAGTTAATTCCTAATATGTGTCGTTCTCCATGGAAATGGCCTATTTGGTCGATTCTAGTTTCCAAGATATTTGCTATTTTATACGCAATTCAGAGAGTATAACTCAAATTGAAGTTTCTCAAAAATACTATTTTTGCAATTTAGAATTTCAAACTCATTTTTTATGTCTTGTAATCTCTAGTTACCAAATCTGGTGCTAACTTCATTTCGACCAAACATATGGAATGTTCATCTATAAACTCGCCAGTCAATGTCCCTCTTCCTTCAAGGCCTTTCATATTCGTTTTCAAATTACGGAGACGGGTTCTCATTATTTTTTGCTCGTGATCTATTTTGGTAAGACTTTGCATCTGTGATTCTTTTAAATGTTTTTGAATCACCGTTTACATTGGTTTGCGTTTTTCAACTGGTGTTCGGGTTCTTTAGAATCCATACGGCTAGTTGCGCATGTTGGGTCCAGTGTAGATGTTACTGCCCCGTGCGAAAGGGTGTGATGGTGCGTCGTGCGAAGAAAGGCTTTCTTAGAATCAGGTACTTAGCAGTAGTCGCGTAGATTATTAACCAACAGTCACCTATTTACGTGATATAATGCGATTTTTGTGGCCTACCTCATCCCGTTTAGTTGGTGGAATTGGTTTAAACAAAGTCTGGCAGAATTTTATTCGGTCATTTAACACCTGGTCTAAATTTTCAGAACATCAACAACTGCGTCAACTTCCATCTTTCCAGACGATCCCTCGTGATTCCCTTGGTATTCGCTTGCTCATTCCGAATATTCTTTAGTGTCTTTTTTTTCTTGTAATGTTCACATACTTCACAATATTTAGATTCTTGTATAAAATCTACAACATTGCCGGAGTACCAGCCAATAAGAGTGACCAATCCGTATAACGATGAAAACCTACGATTTCTCCATGTGCCATCACCTGATACTGTTATTCCATTTTGTTTTACATTGCTTTTTCTTGTTTCACTGCATTGAAAATACCTTAGCAAATAGCGTCTATTGCAATGGCAATGTTTCGAACAACTCCATTATAAAATGAACGAAAAATCAGGCAGGGAAATTCCATGAATGCACAAGTTTTGAGACGGTTAACATCATAGCCTTTGTCAACGAATAAATTTCTCATAATTTTCACAGGACACAAATATTTCAAATCCTAAGCCTTGCCTACCACGTTCAGGGGCGGTTCCTTATATAGAGCCAAGGAGCCATGGCACTACCTGTAGTTTCAAGCTCAACAAGAATTTTTAATTAATTCCTAAAACACTTTTTCGCGTTACTTTGGTTTAGGAAGATAAATCGTTCTTTCTTTCTTTCTTCAAAAGAGGAGGGGGAGGGGGTATATTGTATAAGTGGCTCTACCATCAACATGTTCCACAAGCCGCCATTGACCACGTTACTTGTATTTCACTTCCGATTGGCAATTTCTGCAAACAATGGCGTTTATCAGACGATAGCCAAAAACATCTCTTCAAATGGCTTCAGTTTCTTTGCCGATGCGCTGGTGCATCCACTTCCTGGCGATTCAAAGGACATCTTCGTGGCGCTCATGGTTCACTGTCACCTCTTGATACTTCTTATCACAATGCACTTCATTATTTATCATCATGAAAATGAATCAGTTATCATTGCAATATTATAATAAAACTGATACAAGTAAGCCAAAGGAATCCAAGTGTCGTGCGAATAGCATCCTTTTTAATAGCTCTACACAAACACATTTCATATGTTTGTGTGCCAGTAGTGATATGTATACTCATTCATGAGAAATGATAAAGGCCTAGACCAGTGGTTCCCAAACATATTATGCCCACGCAATCCTTTTCATAGCAAAAACCTGACCATGGACCATGGAGTGAAATAACTCTACACAACTACATAATAGTAACTTTGATGTCTGGAATGGTAAATGTTGACGTAAAGATACAAATTGTATGTACCTCTCTGTACTCAGAACGTGTTGATGACTATCAGTTTATTCATTTTTACCTGATATTTATAAAATGGGTCACAATTAATTTTACGTTTTTTTCCATCTCTCACAAACCCTCTGACTTATTTAATTTTCCATGGGTTCAGGGCTTCCTAGACGTCTCACTTAATTTGCCAAGGACTCCCAAAGTGGTTCCTACGGACCTTTAGGGATCTGTAGAGACCCCTTTGGAAAACACTGTCCTAGACCCTACAGGTAGCAAATTTCTACATTATTCTCTAGCGTTCTACCTTCTCCTATGCTCCAAAATGACACCGCATCGCAGTAATCATAAAAGGCGCTTGGAGCGGACCGAGAAGGGCAGCGGAAGCATTCAAAATTGGGGTACTTAGAGAATTTGGGCGGCTATGATATTTTTAAGGTTGTTCACTTTTTAAGCCAAATTTTTTTTTGCTCTTGACAATGAACCTTCGTGTCTGATGATTTGTTTTAAATCTGATTCTGATCCCAATAGTAGGATCATTAGCGCCATCTATCATCCATTTGGGCAGCTATGATATTTTTAAGGTTGTGCACTTTTTAAGCCAAATTTTTTTTTTGCTCTTGACAATGAACCTTCGTGTCTAATGATTTGTTTTAAATCTGATTCTGATCCCAATAGTAGGATCATTAGCGCCATCTATCATCCAGCGGAGTAACACCTATCATCTGAGTATACTGTACTGATTATACATAATATTGCGAAACTGGTCTGCAGTTTGGTGGTGTTGTGAGACTAGTAATTCACTATTTTCTGTAGATGATGGTAACGACCGGTAGTATGAGGTAGTCAATTTTTATTTAAATTTACCTAATTATTTCCTCTTCTCAAATATTTGACATGGCAACTATAACGGAAAATTATAGAGAATGCCAAAATGAACATCTTATAAAGAATAAAATAAAGACGAAAAATAACCTTAATATAAAAATATTCAATCTGTTCGTAACTCTGCAAATGAAGCCACTTTTTTACTGAAAGCTTTTCAGTTCTTCGTATTTTCGATGAAATCTTAAGTTGACACGCCTTGACACGCTCGAAGTTTCATTTGAAAAACTGTTCATTTTTATCAAAAAAAATCACAATATTTTTTTTTTCCAGAAATAGTTGGAATCATCTCTGGAGATCTCAAAACAGATATTTCGTTAAAAAATAGCTTTATTACTATCAGAATACTTTCCCATCCTTCATATAGAGAAAGAAAAATGTTGGCGTCTATGTTGAGTAACTAGAAGTGAGCGCGATTCCACCCGACAATAAATAAAGGGTGGGCCATCGCAAGGAATCTTTTTAAAATCTTAATAAAACAAACGGCTAGATGGAATACTATGATCTTGCATTTATTTTGTAGCCAAGAGTATCCGGTTATACATGGAATATGACATTAGTCAAATGGCTGCCACGGCTGGCCTTACAATAGTCCATTCTCTCGACCCAATTTTCAGAACTTTTTCCAACGTCTGCGGCTCTATTTCAGCAATGGCATTTTGGATATTGACTTTAAGATCGTCAATCGGTGCTGGATCGTTGGCATAACAACGTTCTTTAACGGCACCCGAGAGATAAAAGTCCATGGGCGTCAAATCGCAGCTCCTTGCTGGCCAATTCACATCTCCACGACGGCTGATCGAACTTTGACCGCAATAAGTCGATAGTTTCGTTGCTAGTGTGGCATGTCGCCCCATCTTGTTGGAACCAGATGTTGCCCACATCCAAACCAGCAATTTGCTCCCAAAAAAAAAAGTTTGCTATCATGGTCCTATAGCGGTTTCCGTTGATCGTTTCGCCAGATTCAAAGAAAAATGGGCCGATGATGCCGCCGGCCCAAAATCCATCACTCGTTCGGGATGCATTGGCTTCTCAACGATCACGTGTGGGTTTTCCGATGCCCAAATCCTGCCGTTTTGCTTGTTTACATAGCCCCGAGGTGAAAATGCGCTTCATCGGAAAAGATAATTTTTCGCCAAAATTTACCATCGGCTTCCAGCTGCTCTAAGGCCCAATTAGCGAAGTTGTATCGAAATGGATGGTCAACTCTCTTCAACTGCTGTTGAAGGCGAATAAACTGATGTCTTTATGCAAAATACGCCTCATGGTAGTGCGACTAATGTCACTCAATTGCTGAGAGCGATGACGAGTCGATGTTCTCAGCTTGGCTTGCACACTACGGGCTACAGCAGCAATATTCTCGGGTATACTAACCGGACTAGCGTGTGGAGCTTTAGTACGGTCCACCAGCATACCAGTTTCACGAACTTTGAGCACAAATTTCTTCAGAACACTTGCATTTGGTGCGTATTTGCGACCGAATTTTGTACGCAATTTACACGAATTACATTCAAAGTAAATTTTTAACATTTCCCAACGTTCATCAAGCGTATGGTGTGCCATTTCGTTAACCGGGTGTTGTATACTGAAGAACTGTCATACATCAGATGTCAAATATCATGAAAGTAAAAATAAAGTGGTAGTTCAAAAAGGTTCCAAGAGATGGCCCACCCTTTATTATGTCAAACTAAAGATGGTAAACTCATGAGTGAGTCGATTAAAAAAGTGGACTCTTAGAAATGACTTGGGGAGTCAAATGAGTCGTGTGTAAATTTCCTGACTCATTTTGAGTCAAATTTAGAAGTGAGAACATCTTTTGTACTCGTCATTTTTTTTGTGATTAAATATAAAATTTGGAGGTGAGGACCTTTTTTAGTTTTCGGGGTAAGTTGCAAAATTTTCGAAGTGATTTGTTTTGCTCCTCACTTTTTTCTAGACTTTTTCAATAGTCTGAGTCACCCGAAGAATCGACTCTGAGCCGACTCTCAACAGGGTCATTTCGCCCATCTCGATGTCAAACATCATTTCAGCAGTCCTGACAATTATGTTAACTGAGAAACAAAAACTTGAAATATTTATAGGTTGAGGAGATAAATCCCGAACACATTCAGTGTGTCGGCTATTAACTAAAAAATATCCGGACTAAAAAAAGGTTTGACGCTTTATTTCATTTTTTTATCTTCAACTACAACGTTTTTTTACTTGTTTTCTAAACATATACTTATTGTGGTATATTTTTGTATAAAATTAAACAAATCTTTTGGTCTATAATTATAAAAATTTACATTAAAACAAAAATTGTAGAAAATGCCAAAATGAACAACTGTTTTTCGAAATCGTACCCATATCAGAACAATGCCTTTTATACCATCAAATCGGAGGAAGTTGATGGCCACATCAACATTTTTTATCTTTAGAAAATGACTACCTACAGGTGACGCATTTACAATTCTGATTCTACTAATAATAATAATAATAACTTTATTAGTGCTAATTTGGAATTACACAAGTCAAAAATTACACAGATATACATATATCATATATAAATTATATAAACATATTATAGTTACAGATTATCTTCTAGAATAAACTACGTTTTTAGATTTTCATAACGTTTTAAAAAGTCTTTCGAAGACCAAAAATACAAATCGCCTTTTCATTTGGAATACCGATTATATTACGTACCTTATATTTTAACGTCCCTCTAAAGCTACGCGCACACTTATCGGAATCGGACCGACAGCACGCATCGGCTAAAATTGCTTAACACAATTGTAAACGAGTCAACGTACATTTATCCGTTCCATGCCGTACCGATAAATGTGCGTTGACTCGTGTACAACTGTGTTAAGCAATTTTATCCGTTGCGTGCCGTCCGTCCGATTCCGACAATTGTGCGCGTAGCTTTATAATACAGTCCAGATCTGCAAACATTTCAAATGCCACTGGCATTTTCTAATATGTAGGAAATGAAAAATCGTTGTTCCTAATTCTCGAGATCTAGTTTCGAATTATAAGCGCAGGTTTTTTTTAAACCACTTGAAGCAATTGAAGAATTGAACATTTGTGTTCCAAATAAATCCGTTACGCGTCCGGATCTTATGCCTTCCAACTGGCGACAAGTTGCAATTGTAAAATTGCCTTTTGTCGCGGTTTACAGTTGTGCCTAGTTTCCAGCTAGTAATCACTTGGTCGAGATTTTTCGAACGCCATTTGTCTGCTTTCGTGGAGAACTGTAAAATCGCACACTGCTGGGTCTATAGGTACTGTATTGCGTAAATTGAATGTAAAAAACCAGTTAAAGATTTTCCAAGTATGTGTATATTGAAATGAAACATCAAATCATGATAAATGCGGCAAAAACTTGTATACGATAGAAACAGGATGTCATATTTTCAGGGATAAAGGGCAATCGATGAGCGTCAGATCCTAAATTAATTAATTCAGGGATAAAATGTATATTAATGATTAACACAGATTTTTTAAATTTTAATAATGTTTATTCATGTGATTACACTGTGGTGTATATTCCTCAGGTTTCTAAACTACTCCCTGCTAATGGAGAAAGTGCTTTGACATTTATGACATTTATAAATAACATTTAAACAGATGACATAGTATAAACAAAATTGACCGAGATAATATAATTTAAAATTAATTTGCAAAAGCAAAGAAAATAAATAAAAAATTTCAAATATAAAATGTACACATGTAGTAAAACAGCACATTATAAACAATAAACATCGATAAATATAAAACGAACAATGTACAAGTTAAAAGAGTGTTCGAAGCACTTAACAAAAACGTAAAAGCTTCTAAAAAATATATATAGCAACAAATATGAATCTAATCAAAAATATATTTTAATTATTTATTTTCTAAATTAAAAAATAATTACCAGAAGTTAAAATATTTAGAATTAAAATATCTATTACTGTTACTAAGTTACCCTAAAATCCTACGTGTGCCTCCGGTTGAAAACTATTACAGACTAAACGTATGTACTGTTCTTCCTGACAGATTTTCTAATGATCAATATTTGTAATTACGCTTTATCATTATTATTACGTTAGAAGTTGGTCATAATCTATTTTCCGTTCAAAAAGAATGTTAACATCGCAAA
Source organism: Ocypus olens (assembly GCA_910593695.2). Taxonomy (NCBI): domain Eukaryota; kingdom Metazoa; phylum Arthropoda; class Insecta; order Coleoptera; family Staphylinidae; genus Ocypus; species Ocypus olens. The sequence goes on from OU343057.1 coordinate 19,684,071, forward strand.
GCTTTAAAAGCTCGTGCTAATAAGTCAAATGTAGTTTTTAGTCGAATGAAAAGAAATAAATGGTCGAAACAAGCGACAAGCACAGAAAAGTATTTGGAGGATTCCGAGGATTTTTTACATTGCTAATTTTAAGCCTTCTTAGAAAGATATATAAAATCCATTTTTAATTTGTCCCGGATTTACTCTGTCCCGCATTTTCTCAAAGAAGTTTTATTACATGCAAACAATTAAAACTTCGAATCGGTAAATATTTGTTTTGGCACAGTTATAAAGAATGCGTGAAAATGAAAACTAAAAATAATCTTAACCTTCATAAACATCTTATTTGTTATTTTTTAATTTAAGTTTTGAATTTTTTTAACTATCGGGTATCCACATTGCAGTCATAGAACTTTCAGCCATTTCCAGAAACACACCTGACGATTAGATTAATGCATTACCTTGCTTTTTACTTAACATATCTTGAATTCGTTCAAGCAAAAAAAGCCTTGACACGCTCGAATTACATGTCTGGTGGATGTACATTTGATATCGATCGACCCATATAAGTATGTTATTATGAAGGGTGTAACGCGCCCTACCCTAATCGCGGCAAGGCAGCCTGCACCCTAAAACTGAAAAAAAAGGAACGTAAAATCCTCGATTTCACTTTCTACTCGCCCAAATCGAATCCACGGGTTGGTGACTTTTGCGAGATCATGGTCTGGCGGGCAATTTTTTGCTCCACTTTGTTCTGTCGATTCGCGCGAGACGCCTGTGGTGTGACCCATGGGTCAATGGGCATGTGTGAATTTTTTTGGGCGGGTCGCCATCTGTCGCGAGGAGCAAATTTCTAATGCTATAAATCAGTGGGAACGCCGTTTTGGGTGTAGGTCAGGAAAATTTCCAATTATACGCGAATTTAAAATAGCAGTGACGCGCGCCCGCACAATGGACGATTCAATTTATTATTCGCGTCCTATTCCCACGGAACATATTGGGCGGCTTGTGATCTAAAAATCGCGCAATTAGAAAGCCGCCGACATATTGTTAGCGGGGGACCTATGGGTTATGTAAAAACTAAGTAGATCTGGAAAAATCTATATTTAAAATTATCGGAACTACAGCCAAACATAATGTGAAGCATTTCCATTAAACTAACTCATGTATCCAATCTGCAATTAGTTATCTATCCCTGTTATTTATGAATTTACATAAACGATAACACTATTTGCTTTCCACTCCCGTAAATAGTTATAAATCACGGATATGGTTATTTATGGTATTTTCTTATTTGTTATCTTTAAAAGCTCTAAAAAAATTTGAACATAATTTTCTGCAGCATCTCATATCTCTAAATTTGAACACAACCATATTGAGAACAGACGATAGTTTCCCAATAAATACAATAGAAATCTCACCATATTCAGGCGCGGTTGACTAACTGTCAACTAACTTTAAGCACAACATGATTTCATTCTATATTCTGCTATCCCCATCGCTTATGTTTTTGTAATTTTCAAATTTTATAACTATGTAATGCAATATTCAGTAAGAGCTCACTTCAATACCTTATAAACCCGTAATGACATAAACACCAGCTAAAATTCAAATCTGAAATGAAATAAATTTAATTAAATAACTCTACAGTTTTTTAATACATCGACAACAATGTTATTAAAAGGCATGATCTGTTATTTGAAACATGATTTACTATAGTGATCTTCAAAAACACAACGGATAAAACGATTCTGCTTTTGAATTCCCTTCAACTGAGCGTTGAATAGGTTACCCAATTGTGCTTGAAGGTCTGCTTGAATTAAATTAATTGCGCGAGCGTGTAATGAAGTCTGTACGTGTGCTAAATACAGTGTCCTAATTAAGTAATTAATTGCCTCATTAATGAAGGAAGTAATATTTGATTTGAAAATATTATTTTGGTTCGCTACAATTATTTTTCCAGTTGATGAACATTGTTTAGCAATACAAAATTCAAATATGGCTTTCAACTCACAGTGCATTAATCAGTTCATAAATTAAATAAAAACACAAAATCCACTGTTGGTTTTAGTTCGACTATTTATATTTTGTATTTTACCATTTGTTGTAGAACTCTCTCGAAGATTAACAATTAGATTCCATAATAGTATTAACCTTCAAGGCCACAAGAATCATCCAGTTCGCACCACATAGCACACAGCTCCATTTTCACTTAAAAACAAAACACTATTTTAGTTCGTTCAATGCTATTTATTTGTTGATTGAAGTTAAAAGTTGCTTAAGTTGAATAAAACTGATGAATCATCAATGTTATCAAATGCTGGAAATCACAATGACAAGCTGAAATTATCGACTGTAGTCACTAAGTTTAAATAATAAACAGTGAAACCAAAATCTTGCGTTACCTGGGGGTAAAGTTTGCGCAGACTGCGAACGCGATAACCAATCTCCGCGTGGCCACACCGCCGAATTGAAGATTATCATCATTTTGCGGCGATTCTGCCTCTATATTTACATTATGTTCAAGCGACGCTCGCTGAATAGTTATGAGTTTTTGGCGTCCCCTCTCTTGAAATTTAAGATGGTCAGTTTTTAATTATTCAAAATGCATCAAAGCCTCCACTATTACTTATACCTGTATTTTAAGAGTGTGGTGATCCTGGGACTGGTACAAATTTCCTAAAAAAATTACGACCTAATAAAAAAATATTTAAAAGAAACGGTTGATTATTTGTGGTTATCGCACCGTTGCGATTTCCATTATTCTCGGATTTTTCGAGGTATCAGACTAGTCCGGCCGCATATTTGTATTGCACACCGGGAATACCCGAATTATGCCCATTTAAGTTTTGTTTTGAACAAATACAATATCAGTCGTCCGATAAACTCAAATTAACCTTTTCGGGACGGCTGCCGTACATGTACGTTTTACATTCTCTACATTGCCGGCCGAGCGCCTTACTTTTGCTCTCCAATTCTCAACGTTTTTGTTTTTTTCTTTTATGTATGATTTATTTATTTATTTCATGGATAAAGTTCGCAAAAAAGAGTCATTTCGCCTACCTTCAGTTTTCACATGGCTCTTGGTGACCCTTGTTTTAATAAAATGGATAATATTTACCCAGAAAAGGACAATGTTAAAACCTAAAAATATTGTTCCCCCATCTACAGACCGGTTTCGACCTTTCAGGTCTCATCAGTGTAGTTACTTGCTGATGGGGAAAATGGAGATTACTATTGGAATATAAGTATTCCAAACGCCGTTAAAGGTAGAAACGCCTAAGTGGCGGAATCTATTGCCTGAATGCTGTACTGAACCAAATCCAGGTGGCTTTAACACCGACAAGATATGGACATTGCCAGCGGCGGCAAATATAACAAGATTAATGTGAACATTAAATATTGTTCCTCCATATCTTGTCTGAACTGAACCAAATCCCGGTGGCTTTAACACCGACAAGATATGGGGGAACAATATTTAATGTTCACATTAATATTATTATATTTGCCGCCGCTGGCAATGTCCATATCTTGTCGGTGTTAAAGCCACCCAGATTTGGTTCAGTACAGCATTCAGGCAATAGATTCCGCCACTTTGGCGTTTCTACCGGGAAAAACCTATTTAATATGTGTCCGTAACGCCTATAGATGATGAAACCGTAGATTAGACGGTGAAAAAGTCTGGGGATAACTTTGAGGTTCTATCAAAGATCAAAAATTCAGGATGAATTATATCGATTTTCTCTGAAACTATCAATGATAAAAAATGTTTCAGATAAAGTTGAACGATTTGCAGGTGAACATACAGTAGTTACATAGTGACCTTGGTTTGACCTTGTAACATTTACGTAAGGTCAGGTGAAATACAGCGCGCGTATCTCAAAAACTATTACAGGAATTAACATGAAACTTTAAACATAAGTCTTATTTGATAATCCCAAGAAAAGAAAAGCTTTTGGTAAATTTCGTTCACCGGAAGTGGATGTTTACCTTAACCGTTTTGTTTCTTCGCGATAATATAAAAAATATTACAAAAATATATTAACAAATATTAAGGACAACAAAGAAGTTAACATCTTTTCTCTGAAAATATTTTTCATAAAATTACATTTTTCAGAAAAATTAAATAAAATTTCGAAAAAACATAATTTTATGAAAAGTATTTTTAAACAAAAGATGTTCATTTCTTTGTTATCTTTAATATTTGTTGAAATATCGAGAAGAAACAAAAAACGATTAAGGTAAACACCCACTTCCGGTGTACGAAATTTTACCAAAAGCTTTTCTTTTCTTGGGATTATTAAATAAGGCTTATGTTCAAAGTTTCATGTTAATTCCTGGATTAATTTTTGAGATACAGCGCGCACTTTGAATTTCACCTGACCCTACGTAGATGTTACAAGGTCAAACCAAGGTCACTATGTAACTTTATAACTATAATGCGAATTCCTTTCTAGTATAAGGTTTTTGTTATTAAACCGAATTTAAGTAACGGGTGTGCGGCTTGGGTCTGGTAGGAAAACTCTTGTTATTTACTGCCAATATTTCGCCGTTTATTTACAGCTTCATCAGGGCTCTAAGTGAAACGATCAACACGTGGTATTAGTTAACAACCTACAATATTTATGTTATACTTACTAAATAGTGATTTTTTAGTAAAACTAGCAACCGTGAATATTGGAAACATCTTTAAGAGATTACATAGAAGCACAAGGGACAATGATGGATGATGAAAACATTACGCGTGAACAGATTAAAAAACTTGATTCATTAACATGGTAATTGGACCAAGATGGACGCCATATCAGAGATGGAATGTCGGTTTCGGAGAGCCGAAGTTTTTAAATCTGTTCACGCGTAATGTTTTCATCATCCATCATTGTCCTTTGTGCTTCTATGTAATCTCTTAAAGATGTTTCCAATATTCACGGTTGCTAGTTTTACTAAAAACTCACTATTTAGTAAGTATAACATAAATATTGTAGGTTATGTTAACTAATACCACGTGTTGATCGTTTCACTTAGAGCCCTGATGAAGCTGTAAATAAACGGCGAAATATTGGCAGTAAATAACAAGAGTTTTCCTACCAGACCCAAGCCGCACACCCGTTACTTAAATTCGGTTTTCTAACTATAACGGCTGTTATACCCCTTCGTTGTTTTTGTTATTATTATATTGTTTTTATATGTATTTCCGTATATACCCCTGTAATTGGACTTTATGTCTGTTGGGTTTTAAATAAACAAATACTGTTTGTTCCCCTCCAAACCGTTCAACTTTTATCTGAAATATTTTTTTCTATCATTGATGGTTTCAGAGAAAATCGATATAATCCATCCTGAATTTTTGATATTTGATAGAACCTCAAAAGTTCTCCCCAGACTTTTCCACGGTCCAACTTATGTTTTCATCATCCATGGGTGTTACGAATATATATTAAATAGGTTTTTCCCGTGCGGCTTAGTTAAAAAAACGTTTTTTTTAACATTCTCCTTTAGAATAAAACTTAGATTTTATAATTTTCTAACCTTAAAAACGGGCCGCGGTGGCCCAGTGAGTAGAGTTCCTGCTTACGGGCCTCGTGGTCGTGGGTTCGAATCCCATCCATGGATGTTTAGTGTATGTCCCTTTCATCATTATAAATGATTATTATACAAATTATCGGTTGTGGCAGAATCGCTAGTTGGCTACGTCAATTCCCAAATCATCCGGGCTTCCTCAACCCGAATTTCTGTCAACCATCCTTCCTTTTATAATTAAAAAGAAAACCTTAAAAACAGAAAATCACTTACCACAAAACAAAGATTTACGCAAAGTAATCCTGATAAGAACTGATGTCTATGAAACAGACGGTAAAATAACTAAATTCGAGGAATTAATGAACACATTGGCAAAATAAGCACGTCGCTGCCCGAATCAATAAGTGTTAAATCTAGTTACAATATTCAAATTCCCCAGATTTTTCGGCGGGAAATTTAAATTGTCTCCAAACATTGTTGCTTACACGGTATAAGCAACTAAGGTTCAGAGTCTTGAAAAGAAAAGGAGTAAGGCATCCCGTTCTTTAAATAAATTTAGTTGATAATTAGTGCTAAAATAATTTTAGTTTTTCTGATTCAGTTTTGTAAAATAAAAATGTATTCACTTTTTTGATTTTTTGTAAATTAGAATTTGTGTTTCGTTCTTATTATTGCACTGAAATTTATCTCCTGGATTGTATACTTATTAATTTAATTTTCAAAAGAAACACATTAACGTATTCTAAATTGCACTATTGTTATTGCGCAATTACGCGCATCCCAGGAATTTTAGTTCGGCATCTGCCAAAGTGCTTTAAGCCTCTTATGCGAATTTGCGTCCCGGCCCTATCCCATAATCCAGGACCGTTTGAAAAGGTCCACATCGGCTCGACAAAGAAGAGGCCTCTCAAGTGTCGGCATGTCATCGAACATGTTTGGTGGTAAACAGTCATAAATCTTTCTGCGTTCCACTCGCTCAGGATATAACCATCCGGTCTATTGGGTAAACATTTGAAATGCCCCAATTCTTTCACTCTGTATATACATTCACATAATAACTCATTATCGATATTCTCTGCTATTGTTTATACGTAACAGTAACAAATCGAATTGTAATAAAGGATTATGAGAGGTGGAGCTTCTTCCCTGCATCGTCTCGTTCATCTGAATATATTTACAAAAATTCATACTTTTATTACTGCATCAGTGGATAGTCGAACAATGCATCGTATGCAACCACATTTACAATACTGTTTAACAGTAAGTAAAAACGAGGCAAGAAATTATGATTATTATTATCAGACCCGAGCCAAGCGGGGGTGTTCGGAGTGCTCGGCACCCGGGCGGCAGGGCTTGGGGGCGGCAGGCCTTAAGAGGGCGCCAAATCTTTTTGGTTCTTGGAAACAATTTATTTCAAATTGAAACTCGTGAAAATATCAAACCATGCAATTTACTTACTTTCCCCATACAAAGTACGGAAAAGTATTCTGATTTCTCGAATTCGAAATTTTAACCCCTTAACGCACGTTTTTTTTTTCGGAAAAACCCTTCGATAAAATATTTTTTTTTATAGTTGATAATAAATATACAGTGCGCGCCTAAAGTATGGAATATAGGCAGTAAAATCGAAATAAAACATTTTTGGAAAAAATCCTCGAACACGTCGATATTCTTTTATAAAAATACACATTTTTGCATGAAAGTCGATTTTCAGTCGTCATTTGTTTTTGAGTAATGACGTCAGCCATTTTGTTTTTAAATGGCAACCCCCTATTTTTATTCTTGATTTTGAGAGATCTTTTTATTGTCGAACTGGACGTATAAAAATGTTGCAATGTTACATAAGAATTTTTTCGAGTAAATGACAATTGAACTCGATATTTAGAATTTTTTCAAAATTACCTTATTCCAGCGCTTGTAGCAATTTTTCCAAACAACAACGATCTTGACCTTTTATACCGGGTGTGGCACTTAAGACGCCTCGGACCATAGCTCCTTTACGATAAAAGCTATCGAAAAAAATCTAAGAACAAAGTGGTGCATAGTTACCGTCGCTATGTTTTAAAAATATTTCTAATCATCAGTGGCGTGCCGTACTCCAGTGGCGTACCAAACTTATGTTTTTTTAAATGGAATGCCCTATTTTTTATTGCAGATTTGGAAAGTGCTCGATGAGTACTTATTTTTTTATCTAACATGTTATACCCTTCACTTTAGCGGTTTCGCTGTTATAACCCCTTCTTTAAAAATTGCGCCCCATTTTTGAGATTTTTTTGTAGAGAAACTAATTGACGCCGGCGCCTAAATTTTGAATTGAGGTACAGGTTAAGACCTCGTATACCTTCACATAATTTTTTTTCGGGTAATTTATGGAAAAAAAATAATTTTTGATTGATCTTCGCATGTTGTCATTTTTTCCGAAAATTTCAAATGGCACCCCCCTAAAAAAATTACGGCGTTGTACAGCCAAAACTCTAAATTTTTCATTGGTGTAAAAAAAATTACACATTGCATAACAAAATTTCGGAGAAAAAAGGAATTTCATCGCAAATGTCGGGAAACGTTTTCCGTTCCCAAGTGTGCCATGAGAAAACAAAAGATTGGTAATTGTCAAAGTAAATTATTAGACGTCAGTAGCAGCCATAAGTCATTTTTGATAAACGTTCTAAAAATGTTCCGAACTCAAGAGGAAATGGTTGACATGATATTTATTCTTGGAGAATGTAACAAGAATTGTTTCTTGGCATCACGAGTGTACGCTGCGAGATATCCGCACAGGGCACATCCAAATGAACGTGCGTTTCAAAAAGTGTTGGAGAGATTTACTACTACGGGAAGTGTGAAACGGCCAAGGAGAGTTAGAAAGAAGGCAGTTATTACCGAAAATAATGAACTGCGGTATATCACCAGAAGTTGCGGTTATGCCTCCAGCAGGAAGGTCGTCATTTCGAACATCTAGTTTAAGTTGTTAAATTTTCTTTATCTGCATTTTTCATATCATGTTGAATAAATAGGTACATACTATTATGTTGACCGTATTTGTGTATTTGTTTTGGTACTTTGACAATTACCAATCTTTTGTTTTCTCATGGCACACTTGGGAACGGAAAACGTTTCCCGACATTTGCGATGAAATTCCTTTTTTCTCCGAAATTTTGTTATGCAATGTGTAATTTTTTTTACACCAATGAAAAATTTAGAGTTTTGGCTGTACAACGCCGTAATTTTTGTAGGGGGGTGCCATTTGAAATTTTCGGAAAAAATGACAACATACGAAGATCAATCAAAAATTATTTTTTTTCCATAAATTACCCGAAAAAAAATAATGTGAAGGTATACGAGGTCTTAACCTGTACCTCAATTCAAAATTTAGGCGCCGGCGTCAATTAGTTTCTCTACAAAAAAATCTCAAAAATGGGGCGCAATTTTGAAAGAAGGGGTTATAACAGCGAAACCGCTAAAGTGAAGGGTATAACATGTTAGATAAAAAAATAAGTACTCGTCGAGCACTTTCCAAATCTGCAATAAAAAATAGGGCATTCCATTTAAAAAAACATAAGTTTGGTACGCCACTGGAGTACGGCACGCCACTGATGATTAGAAATATTTTTAAAACATAGCGACGGTAACTATGCACCACTTTGTTCTTAGATTTTTTTCGATAGCTTTTATCGTAAAGGAGCTATGGTCCGAGGCGTCTTAAGTGCCACACCCGGTATAATACAATATGGTTTTAACAAAACGGCGCATTCCCGGCGCGTTTTTTTTTTTTTTATTATTTTTTTTTTTAATCGAACATGTAGAAATTCTTCTTGAATACTTTGAATATTTTCCAGACTAATTCATTTATCTCTTTCGCGGGCTATTCTATCGGTCCTCACCTGCCAATCCACCTATTCTTAATGCAATTGTCAAAAAAACGCGCATAGTGCGGGGTTGTCACCATCTTGCTGAAACCATATTGTATGTATGGAAGGTCAAGATCATTTTTGTTTGGAAATTTTTTTTGCAAAAACTCAAATGTCAAGTTCTCACCTTCAATTGTCATTTACTCGAAAAATTTCCTATGTAAGATGGCAATATTTTTATACTGCCAGTTCGACAATAAAAAGATCTCTCAAAATCAAGAACAAAAATTGGGGGTTGTCATTTAAAAACAAAATGGATGACGTCATTACTCAAAAACAAATGACGACCGAAAATCGATTTTCATGCAAAAATGTGTATTTTTAAAAAGTAAAATTGACGTGTTCGAGGATTTTTTCCAAAAATATTTTATTTCGGTTTTACTGAATATATTCCATACTTTAGGCGCGCACTGTATAGGTATATGTGAAAAATATTTTCAATAGTCAAAATTGTTGAAAATATATTTTTTTTCGGAAAAACTGTATTTTTTTAAACCTAGTTGATAATAAATATATTTGGCACAATTTTGCCAGTAACGCCTGCCCGAGTCACTCTCTCCAGAGACGATTCCGACCATTTTCGAAAAAAAATTGTGTGAAAAACTAATAAAGATTTTCAAATGAAACTTTGAACTTTAGTTATTTAGCAATTTGTAGAACTGGAAAGCTTTTGGTTAACTTTTATAAGCCTAAAATGGATGTTTACCTTAACCATTTTTTGTTTTTTTTTCCAAAACAAATTTAAACATGACAAATATTTAAATATATGTTAAAGACAATGAAGAATTGCACATCTTTTGTTAACAAATGTATTTTATGAACTGTGATGTAGGAGATTCAACAATCGCCTATAAACAAGGATTTGTAGGTTATGTTTCAGTTGATATAATTCGTGCTAGGTGGGCCCTATCCTACCCTCCAAATAGCAGAACATACACGACGGTTTCACATGTGAACCATGAATTAATCATCAATTTTTCTTTCATAAATTAATTCATTTGTAGAAACCCTGGGTTATGTTTTACTGGTTGGATTATAATATTGAGCCGAACCGCCACCCTTTAACTTTACCTACAAACCTAGGATAGTATTTAATATTTAATCATTTCATCAGTGATGTATGTAATTTAACAATTATCAATAAATAGGGTTTTGTAATATGACTCCATATTATCCTTCAAATAGCAGGACCCACACAAGGGTTTCACAGGTGGAAAACCCTGAATTAATCATCAAAATGTTATCTTTCTGTTATTTTTTTTATAAGTTGCTTCATTTATAATTAATCATCAAAATGTTAACTTTCTGTTATTTTTTTTGCTTCATTTATGAAAACCGTGGGTTTTGTTTTACTGTCTGAATTATAAGATAAGGCGCACCCTCCACCTGCCTTATCCATTTTAACATGACCTACAATCTCCTATCATCCGTTCCATTTACTGAGGTTTATTGACAAGTCAATTGAGTTTCTGGAAACTTTCTGACAACTGAGAAACAGCGTTTGCAGTTGAACTTAAAGTTGATACGGAGGGAGGTAGGTGGGCCCCTAACCTACCCTTCAGACAGCAGAACCTACACGAGAGTTTCACTGGTGGAAAACGAGAATTATTTTTCTTTCATAAATGAATTTACTTGTAGAAACCCTGGGTTATGTTTTAATGGTTGGTTTGTAGAATATAGACCACCCACCACCCTCAGTATAATTATCTATAACCTACAAATTTACATTTTATTTAATATAATTTGTATGCCATCACATCAGTGATATTTGTTGAATTTGGTTCTCGTTTATCACGTGGTGAAACATTTTTAATATTACTGGTTGTTGAAATTAGGCACTTGGTAGGTTTCACAAATTTTATACTTTTTATTCCGACTAGTTTCGATTGTTACATCATTATCTAGGAATGAATACAGGGGAAAAATAGTTTCGCTTATATATTAAAATTGTCCATTCAGGTAATTAGGGCGGTCATTATGCGCTAAAGCGGGGAAAACACGTCGTAAATGAAAATGATGACATCTGGAGTTCTCCAATAATGACCGCCCTAATTACCTGAATGGACAATTTTAATATATAAGCGAAACTATTTTTCCCCTGTATTCATTCCTAGATAATGATGTAACAATCGAAACTAGTCGGAATAAAAAGTATAAAATTTGTGAAACCTACCAAGTGCCTAATTTCAACAACCAGTAACATCAGTGATGTTGGAAATTTACAAGTAACAATAAAAAAAAGTTTGTAGGTTATGTTTAGGAGACTATGAAGAGCGGTGGGTGGGCACTATCCTACCCTCCAACTAGCAGAACCTACTCGGGGATTTGGCAGGTAAACCATTAATTAATCATCAATATGCTGACTTCCAGTTTTGTTTTGTCATAATTAATTCATTTTTGCTGGTTTGTTTGTAAGATAGGGCCCTCCCACTGGGCTTTATATCCAGTGTAACATAAGCTATAAACCACTGTTTTATTAAATATAAGTCTTATAGCAATTGATTTGTAATATTAAAATTCAATATAATTTATTTAAGTATTTTTCGTACATATACAGGATGTTTCAAATTCGAGGCTCACCATGGGGATCTCGCTTATTAGAAGAGATAGAGGGTATGTTTAAATTTGGCACTTTTGCAGAATTTTATGCTGATTAATAATCCACTGAGAAAAATTACTTTAATTGTTTTGTTTTTGAGTTAAGTCCAAAAAACTGAAAAAACTGATTTTAGTTTTTTCTTTATATCTTCGTTATTTGAGGTGATATTTAAAAACGGCAAAGACATTCTTATAGCACTTTTTTATTATCTAATAGATGACATAAGATTTTTAGTTGTAACGTGTTTCGTTTCTTTTGGACCATCATCAACTTTCTTATTTCTTATGGACGCCATATTTAATTTTTATCGCATCTCAATGCTTATTTTTTTGTGATGGCAACAATATAACACAACATACATTTAGTTTCATAAATGAACTTATAATCGTTAAAAACACTTTTATTGGCAATCTATACAGTGCTTACTAAAAATCATCCGTGCCATGGAATTAGAAACACTGTTTGTGAATTTGCATTCATGTGTCCAATCCAAATCATGTTTTTTTTTATCATCTTCATTGCATGTTTGTAGCAACCAATTACAAAATGCAAGGCGTCTTAAATCGCCAGGTGCAAGTGTGTGGCCCAAAGGAATTTTATATGATTTATATTTGCTGGCAAATGTAATTCAGCTGGAACGTCGCTGCAAGAGATTGGTGAATTTTGATTTATTCTAAATTATGTTTTGTAAGTTGAACGAAAAATAAAGATACATTTAGTATTTACATTTCCAAAATATTATTGCGACCTTCTTGAGTAACTTTCTGTCGATCCATGGACAAAAAGATTTGATGGGGTTGCCTTCTTTCTAAATACATTTTTAATATTTTGATCTAGCCAATGATGTATTTCTGTTTACTGAATAAAAAATACGTAACATATCTCTCTCTCTCTCTCTCTGTTATATTTCTGAATTATCGAACGATGTTATTATTCATAAACAATAATAGTGTTTGAAAACAAACAGTTATTCGGATTTTTAATTGATTTTAATTCCATGGCACGAATGATTTGTAGTAAGCGCTAAATAGATTGCCAATAAAAGTGTTTTAAACGATTATATGTTTATTTAGGAAATCATATGTATGTTGTGTTATATTGTTGTCATCACAAAAAAATGAGCATTGAGATGAGATAAAAATTAAATATGGCGTCCATAAGAAATAAGAAAGTTGATGATGGTTCAAAAGAAACGAAACATGTTACAAGCAAAAATCTTATGCCATCTATTAGATAATAAAAAAGTGCTATAAGAATGTCTTTACCGTTGTTAAATATCACCTCAAATAACGATGATATACAGAAAAAACGAAAATCAGTTTTTTCAGTTTTTTGGACTTAACTCAAAAACAAAACAATTAAAGTAATTTTTCTCAGTGGATTATTAATCAGCATAAAATTCTGCAAAAGTGCCAAATTTAAACATACCCTCTATCTCTTCTAATAAGCGAGATCCCCATGGTGAGCCTCGAATTTGAAACACCCTGTATACGCAATTATATTTTATTTCACAAATTGTTAAAAAAGCGTATTTATTTTCAATTCATAAGCCTTAATATGAGAAGAAAAAAAATGTAATCATGAAATATCAAATTTCAATGTGTAGAAATCAAAATCGGTTTAGTACCTTCACCACTCTGCAACATACTAGCACGGCCCTGATTATTATCCCTTTACCGCTTAAAACGGATACTTTAGCTAGTAATAATTCGTGTTTTGATTTTTGAAATTGCACAACTGCCAAACGCGTCGTCCGATTTTGATGATTCTAACGTCAAAATGTGGCTAATTTAGAGCAATTTAAAAACTGGGAAACTCTGTCTTGAAATCAAAGCGAAACATCAAAATTGCACGCTGTCAAAGATTTCAAATTGCGATTTTTATTTTTGAAATTGCACAATCTGCCAAACGCTTTGCCCGATTTTGATTATAGTAACGTTAAAATGTGGCAAATTTAGTGCAATTTAAAACCTGTTTTTTTTATGATATCCACGCAAAATGCCAAAATTGCACAGAATTGGAAAAACACGATATCGCTTTTGAAATTACACAACTGACAAATGCGTTGTTAGATTTTGATGATTCAAACGTAAAAATGTGGCAAATTTAGTGTAATTTTAAGACGATTAACCAAATTTTCTCGTGAAATTAACACAAGATGCATAAAAAGTTCGAAGATTAAATTTTGTTTGAAGTTGCATAACTGCAAAATTTAGTCAAAATTTAGTAGTTTTGGTCAAGAAATGTTTTCATGAATTCAACGCATATTGCACGTTTTCAAAGTCCGAAGATTTAAAATTGCGATATTTTTTTTTAAATCGAACTGCCAAGCGCGGTGTCCTATTTTGATGCTTTTAACGTCAAAATTTGGCAAAATTTAGTTCAATTTGCAAAAAAGCTTAATAAATATTTTCGTGAAACCTTCTGGATCCGCCCTCTGGTAACAAATGAAATTATAAGGAAGAGTGAAAACTTAAATATTCGTGATTAATTTAAAATCAATGTGTTTGAAATTACTGTGATTTTCAAACGAATTGCGATTTACCTGAATATTAAGCATGCTGAATGATATACGTTGGCTTGTGTGTGAACAAAATCATTAATTTAATTACATTAAATGAACACCTTCAAAAATCTCGTCGATTTTTAAACAAAGGCCAATTTTCAAGTGAGTGAGTAACGATTTTTTTCTTTCAATTGGTAGCCAATCGAAAGAAAAAAATCGTTACTTAAACCTCCTTACAGGAACAACACCAAGGCTGCTGTTAACAATAGTTTCAGAAATCGTTACTTTAACCTCTTTAGAAAAACAAAATCGACATTGCATTTTGCTGTTGCTGCAACACAATCGAATATTAATCGTTTATGAAAATAAACAAATGTTCCAGTAAATGACTCAGCTTTATGTACTTACCTTCGTGAAATAACTGCCCCTCACTCATCCTTCAAATTTAAATGAAAAATTAAAAACCAGAAGCAGCACTCCACGGCACTGTTATAATCCAAAACACAGAACTCACTCAGGGAACTGGAAAACATCGTCAGGTGCGATTAATTATCTGACCTTTGCCCCGGTCGTAGATGTCGCAAAAAAACACATTCTTTCTTAGCCTGTTATCAATGCTTATCTACGATGCATTCACGCAGCTCAGATTCGAAAGAAATTCATTTCAATCTGTACTTAAGATAGACAAAGATGCAAATACACCTGTTTTAAATCATTGAAAATCGTTTGGTCTGGCAGTTTATCTTCTACCGAGTGAGTGTTCACATGTTTTAGTGTGCAGAGTAGTGAAAATTAGATTAGCGAAAATTGGCTTTAATTATTAGTTATGAAGATGGTTTTCGACTGTTGGTAAGTTATTAAAGGACATTAATTAAACTTTATTGAATGAATTATTCATATATAAAACAAAATATTTCGCTATCCACAATAATAAGTCGTAGAAAGACTACAAAAAAAATATTATTGAAATAATTGATTGTTGAAGCCATATTGAATTACTAAGGAGA
Source organism: Ocypus olens (assembly GCA_910593695.2). Taxonomy (NCBI): domain Eukaryota; kingdom Metazoa; phylum Arthropoda; class Insecta; order Coleoptera; family Staphylinidae; genus Ocypus; species Ocypus olens. Next base: position 19,699,590 of record OU343057.1, read on the forward strand.
TTGAATTAAACACTTTGCAGTGTATTGTTTGATAATGTCCGAATTGGACGAAACTAGTCACAATAAAGTGAAAAATTCCTGTTACCAAGTCTTTAATTCAATTTTAGCCAACAAAACGCTGTTTTGGTTCAGAAGAACTCTTTCGCCGATCCATAAAACATAACATATTATTTCACATTCATTAAAAATCAAATCATAATCATATATATATATACACACTCTCGATTTTTAAAATCAACAACCGTATTGGTACATCAATGAAGACCCATTGCAACTCCGGATGTTATCTTATCAGGTGTCAACATTGACACGTCTTATTTAACTAAGCCGTTTTGCAAGGAAACGTGGAGTGTTTAAAATCGTAAATGTTAACCCGACGTGACTGGAGGGCGATTTTTGCGGCTTCGACAACAATCGATAAGTGGGTTGTATAATCTTAACTTAACCTAGCCCTAATTTAATGCGAGACGAGCCCACGCGCCGCGGGAGCGTCTTTTTGTACTCTTTCGGAGCGCGCATTGTTTGTTACCAATTTTCAATGGCTAAATGAGTCATACTGTAACGAAGTTTTAATTGATCCACACGTTTCCTTGAGCAAAATAAGAACGGCAGAATCACTTGTTTACTTCAAACCTTTCGTTTTCTTAATAGGTAAGATTTTGTTTTTAAATTAGATACATTAATAAAATGTACACAGTTGGTTTTCTGAGTATAATTTCGACATTTGCGAAGCCATTAAGTATCAAAAATAGCATCTTTGCTATATAAAATAGTTTGAGTGTAAGTTTCGTATTTATTTAGCAATTATATCATTTCTAAATGTTAGTTATTACACAATTTCAAGTAAGGATATCTTAACCACCAACCAAAAGAATTAAGTTCCTTCTCACTGTCTTCAGTATTAGTTATAACCATACCTTCAGTAATTAGCTGGACAATAGATTTCCAAAACGCTTTAAACGCTAAGAGGCTGTCTATGCGCCTTTAATCTACCCATACGTTCAAATAACTCCGCCCAATCCAGGCTTTTTAAAAGTGAATTATTTTCGTCCCCCAAAAATGGTGAATAATTGCAAGTGATTATTGTTTTATACATCTTGAGAGTTAAGTGTGAATAATGAAGAAAACAATAACTTTGCATTCGTAGACGGCGATCTTTTTCGAGCATCACAAATAAATGAGGACAATCATTAACGTCCGCCCGAATCAATAGTTATTTCTGAAATAGAACCGGAAATCGAGAACGTACATTATTCACACAAAAGGCGAGTACGTTGCTCTGTGGGGATCTTGATTCAGTTATTCATTAATTACGAAATTTCTAATTAACGCTTATGAATATTTACTCAAAAAAAAATCGTACCCACATGCGGACGAACTGGGGCGAGAATTGCGAAAACAAAAAAGTCAGACTTTCCATTAATCGCTCGTTGATTTTACGATTTTCATCCGTATACATAATTAATGGTTTTATTGGGCCAATTACAAAACCAGAAAAGCGGCCAATTAGTCGCGGCCGCTTGTAGATTATCTAAGGACCAAAGATGAATCAGGTTTATTGTTTGATTACGGTGCCGTAATTACCCTCGTCTTCAATCGTTAATTTGTATGCGAGCTTACTTGAGAAGATCTGATTAACTTTTATTAGCAACACTTGGGCTTAATGGCCATTTTCTACGAGGTTGAAGGCACTTAATAAAAAATCTTTTACGGAATTAATTGAACTTATTATAGTACCGATGGTGTCGGGGAATGGCTATTCAAATTTTTGAAAAATCCACACCTGATTCATTAATTGCAAAAGTTACTGGGTTAATTGAAAACCTAGCCACCAGCATCTGGGCCTCCTCTCCTGTTTCTAGACCACACCACATGACGCATTGATTGTAGGTCTAGAAGTAGGGCGCTAATAAAGCTTCATCTAATCTAGAACATTAGGTTAAATGAATATTATGTGGTTTGAATATAGTCATTTTTACAAGTGGAATAAATGCTGACAGGCATTCAAAAGTTTTTATATCAGACCAGGAAATTATAATTTAGAAATCAGTTTTCTTTAGCAAGAAGCATTCAAATATTGATCGTAGGAACACTTCCCTTTTGTTTTTTAATGGTGCAGCAGATGAATACCTGTCTAAATATAATGCTCAAATTTACCCACAATTGTGATTTTGTTTCCTTAAGTATGTATGAAATTAGTTAATTTTATTTCTAACAATGTTTACTGTTTTCTGATTTGGAATATTAGTTTGACAGCTATGACCTAGCTTTTAAAATCCAAAAAAAAATGTTTTACTATGTTCTTAGCCGGCCCATTAGCCCGTGCGTTAGCGCGCCAGTACTAATGCGGCGGGTCCCGGGTTCGAATCCCGGCGAGGGCATGGGTGTTTGTGGATGTCTATTTCATTTGATATGAATACAACATTACCGATGTGACTGAAGATACCTGCCAAAGTAAAAAAAAAAAAAACTATGTTCTTACTAAAGCTAGCATCGAAATATAAAGACCCATCGATTTCTCTCGTTCACCTGAAGAAAAAAAAAATCCCCAGCTAACAATAAATCGTTTCAGGTCGTAGCGTGCAAACATTAAACATTATTAAAATCGTGTACACCATGTATTTTCATCACTCGAAGAATCTAGCGCCTTTTACAGATTTAATTGAAACGGTTGCGACCGTTACTACGTGTAATCCATAATTGAACTGAATTGATTAGTTTTCATTATTTAATGGTCTAATTCGTTATTGCATTCTTGAGATCGCGCCGTAGAAATACTTCAAGCGATAATTTTTTGTTTGTAAAAACAATGATAATGACCGTTATTGCTATAATTTACTCGTTAAGCTGTGGCTGCCGATCGGCGGACCTCCACGGTTTTTGGCCTACATTGATGGTAATTAGTTGGCGACGTGATTGCACACGTAGTGGGATCGGGTCGATCGATCCGGATCAAGAAACCCGCCTCGGGTGCCCGTTTTGGAAGAGCTCGTTATTATCTCTGTGTAATTGGGAAGTCAAAATTGGACATGTCTACGGCGTCGGGTAATCTGTGTTTTGATTTCCAATCGAAGGCGAAATGTTTATTAATTGCTTTATACGGATATGTAAACAAGCTTTACTTTCTTCTTTCTTCTGATGAATCTTGAAGACTTCGCTTACAAGTTGTATGTTTCCTTCGGGCACTTGTACTTATAGGGTGAGGTTGTACAATGCGTATCTACAGTAGACTTGCTCATACCCATCATTTACTTATGACGCCTGACACTTAAGATTGCCCATGATTAATATTAGATACATGATACTTGAGACTGGTATCTAGATACAAAATACATTTATGCCCACTTGCACCACAACCGATTAACTTTAATCAGTGGTTAGTACCGGTTAGTACTTCTTTATAACACAACAATTTTATTCGCAAATTGATCAAAGAGACATATTTGGAATATCTTACAAATTTATAACACTTTTATATTCCCGAATTTTGACTTAATCAGGCGCTTAATCGTGAATAACTTAACCACGATTAAGTACCTGCGGTGCAGGTGGGCCTTAGTCACTTTAAATTACAATGATTCAAAATACTTGACTCTTTACACATTCCTTTGATACAAAATTCAAACGTATCATTGTTACATGTATCAAAGATACTGCCCAAGTCTGACAGTACCAGGTTTTTCTAAAATGTTTAAATTATATTTTTTAGAATTGTTTCTACTTTATCCATATTTACTTTGGCAAGTGGTATGTATACGAGCAATACCAGGCGCACCCCCATTGGTACGCGCATGAGCAATATCAAGTAGTTATGTCAACAAAATAAACAGTATTTCGTCCAATCTTTCATTCCCGGAATGAACGACTGTAGCTAATTATGCCCAGCAAGTAGGGCTGTGCAAAACAATCGATTCATCGATAATTGTTTGATTATTACTCGAAAATTATCAATTAATTGATTGCTTGCTTATGTCAAATTGATCGATTATTTTAATAATTTTGCTCTAAGTATTTGATTATTTACAAAAGACAGTTGAATGTTTAAAATTTACGACTAGTTTCGCCTTAGGGGGCATTTTTTCTTTTTGTTTGGTAGAATAAATATCTATTTCATATTACTATCCCTAATAATCAGGGTTCGGACGATATATATCATCGGATATATATCGCGATATATATCTTGATATATATCCGATGATATATATCATGGATATTTATGAAACACACAATACCAAAAAATTCCCCCGTTTCTCAAATATTCCCAGTTGCAGCAATATGAATAGTAAGCATGTGCTCTAATATAAACTAGAGATGGGCGAAATGACTCTTTTTTGTCGGAAAGAGTCGATTTTTGAAATGACTCACGACTCTGTTAAAAATGAAAAAGTAAGTGTGAGCAAAAATAGGTCCTCACTTTGAAAATTCTTCAATTTATCCCTGAAAACATAGTGAAGAGCAAAAAAGTCCTTATTTCAAAAATTTTTCAATTTGATGTCAAATATTTTAACAATTTAAATGTTATTTTTTCACTATATTGTAAGCAACTGTGTTTGTTTGCAATAAATAAATATAATATAAATAAAGTGCATTATATAATTAATAAGTCATATAAACATTAATATTAATGACTAAGAATAAATATCAAGAAGTTGATATATATCGGATATATATCCGATATATTGATATTTATATAAATATCGGATATTTTCCGAACCCTGCTAATAATATGAACAAGCAATATGTAAACATTAAAACAATTAATAAAATTTGATTTATCGATTATTTGATTAATTAACACCCCTATCAGGCATTACAACATACAGCGAATATAATAAAGACGCCACACCATGTCTATATTAGGGATAGGCGATATTTCACGTACCTGTGATTTTTCACTGGTATTGAAAATTTACGGGTCGTTACTGTTACTAATAGGTGAATTTCACTATTAAAACCCCTGCTACTTCTGTGATTGCTACTTAAAACGTGATTGAGACTTAAAATCACTGCTATTTAAACTGTGATTGTACGTAAAACGTGATTCCTCCTGAAAAATGATGAGTCCGAGGACTTTACCACTTGGCCATTGTTGCGCTTGATTTAATAATCTTAAAATTGTAATTTTCTTCCTGTGAAGTGAAAAAAATTATAAGAGAACATTTATTACTTTTAGAAATGGGCAAAACAGCCACTTTTAAATCACGTTGCTACTTGTGAATGCTACTTTTTAATACCAGTGATTTTAAACTGTGACTGTGATCACAACTGGCAAACATATGCTATGTTAGAACTTTTATGTATATATTTCAACTTATTGTTATACTAAAGTCCTAACGTAGCATATGTTTGCCAGCCGTGATCACAGTCACTGTTTAAAATCATAGGTATTAAAATGTAGCAATCACAAGTAGCAACGTTATTTAAAAGCAGCAGTTTTGCTCATGAGTGTCTTGGTTTTGGACATCGTCTTCCCCTTGTTTCTTCAATCGATTTTTTTCTTTTTTAGTTTTTACTCCTGGCAACTTTTTGAGCTTGTCTTTAATTTTTTCTTTTTACTCGCAACAAATTTAATTCAGCATCTTTATCGAATCTTTCTTTATATTGGATTTCATTACTAAGTTTGCTTTTCCATTTATTAAAGTAAAATTTATATTCGAAGAATGTTGGCTGGTTTATGTAATTGAGTACTTTTACAAATTTTGTAAATAGGTGTAACAGCTGGTGATGTCAATTTTGCACGCCACATGTAACAAACTATTAATTACACCTTATTCCAATTAAAATTGCATTAACATAATGCTTTCATGTCATTGCAAAATGAATTAATATTAGAAACAATCGCATTCCTGCGATTTATGGTCGCATCATTGAATCTGTGCGTGTTCGAAAATAATTGCATCAATGGTTAGAACAATTGACTACAACTACAAATCAGAAACTTTATTTATCCGCATTTTTACCAACTTTTTACCTATTGTCTTCTAAGAATCTATAATCGGTAGTGTCGAATATTTTGAATTTTTCTTACCAATCTCATCCATAATTTAACGACTTAAAATATTTTAAATTATAGTAATCGTCATTTAAATTATCAATGCAACTTGTGGACGTTTACAAACATCAATATGTATACAATTTCTTATAAAGTATTAAATATCCTTCACCATCAACGACAAATTACAGACCGGTTCAGGATAATTTGTATTCAAATATGTAGAATTAAAAAATCGATATTAACATTAAAAATTTAATCAAATAATGTTACAAACAATTTATTATTTATTTTTCTTTTCCATAACAAAATAGTTTTTTTTACTTAGGCTTAGCCATTCAGTCACACACTGCTATTATTTTTGTATGAATAATGGCAATAAATGAACAAATGAATAATGTAAGACATATACAACAACCACGGACCCGAGCGAATACTTCTCGATCTCCGAAAAATCTTCCGCCCGGGATGGGAATCAAACCCACACGCCCGCGGTGCAACAAAATAGTTCAATGGTTCTATTTTATGTAAGGCATTAATTATTATTACATGAATAGTTATTCAAAACATTCAAATTTGCATGCATACATAGTTCAATGGTAATAAATTCCCTGTCATCGACATTTTTTTACTTAGAAATTCCAATAACAGTAAATTTGTATTGAAATAAAATCTTCAATTATCGAAATGCATATGTATAGAATATTGATCATTAATAAACTGACAATTTTTTCTTAAACTATAATTATCAAGTCAAGTAATGTTGATACTGTGAAGTTTCGTTATTTATAATGTTTGCGAAATGGAAATCAAATCTGTTTATCAAATTCATTATTGCAACGAAATGCGCATATTTATAGTATTCAATATTCATAAGTTCCATTGCATCAAAAAATTATCAGTCGCCTGCTATAAATGTGTACACTTTATTCGGTATAAATTAATGCTTTTTATCAAAAATTTGTTATTTGAAATGCATATATTTCAATTTTTCATTATTTATGATTTAATCATGACGTCTTATATTGTCATTGCAAAGTTGATATGAAAAAAGTTCTATATTAAAATTTTTCATGCCACAAAAATCTCACCATTTATAATAATCATGACATATTTAGTTATATTATCATTGCAATGTTGATATGGAAAAAAATCTATATTAAAATTTTTCATGGCACGGAAAACTCAGGATTTATAATAATCATTGTGTCGGAATGCGCTTCGTTGGGAAGGTTAGTCCAATACTTAAAATAGTACATAACTAACAATAAAGAAAAAGGTTGGATTGTTTCACTATTTGTTTTAATTAAATATTACTTTCAATATTTTCCAATTTTTGGGAATTATTGTGTGATTGAAACTAGAAAATTGTAATATTTAAATCAATATAAATTGTTAAATAATTAAGATTTGTATTATCAATTTTTCTTAATTTATAATTTTAGATAAACTTAAAATTTTAAACTTTCGGCCATTTTAATTATACGAGAATTAAACTGAGCACGCTTCAAAAATTCTATAATTACACATTAATTTGCAATAATTAACATTTAGAAACTAGAGTTTAATTATTGTATTGAATTAAGCTTCAGCCATATTTGCCACACTTTTCTTGAATTGAGATTACTACTATTTATAATTGCTAGGGACCACGCGGAATTTTACGTCACCCGCACTGTGTCTGGAAACGCGGATACAAAATTAGGCAAAAATAAAGTCGCGTATTAAAAAAAAACGGATTTATGTTCACCACACTTGCAAATCCCCAAATCTAAATTATTGAGTCATAATTCTGAACGATTATGGCGTATTTGGACCGTTTTTAACTGATGATTTTCAAGCGAAAATTATTATTTTTGTCACCTGCAATAAAATAAAAATGCTATTTAATGACACTGATTACAAAAAAAATGGCTTCAAAAGTCCTAATGTAAACATTTTTGAAATTTAAATTTAAGTGTCGCTAAATTTACAGTGTATCTTAGTTCCAAGTGTCCTCTATCTTACCATACCAAATACACTTTCAGTTTGATAAGGGTGGAGTGATTTTTTTCCACGTCTCACGTGCGGAAAAAACTACTCACGCTAAAAAATGAAACAATTTAATAATTTGTTTTTTATTTTTTTATCGAATTTTGAAAAGTTAATTGAATGAATTTTATATCACAAAATAGAACAAAAATACAATTTAATGACACTGACTAAAAAAAATTACAAAGTTTTAAACTCTTATTATAACTCAAGGTAAATGGTGTTCGGGAGGGTAACATTCCAGTTTAAGTACATTTAAATAAATTAATTTTATTAAGAAATAATTACTAATACTCATCTGTTTTTAAAATAACACGGCAATTTTGACGATTAACAAAGCCATCAAGTTGAAAATGTGCTCCATCGCTTAGGATGATTTTTGCTTGAAAACTCTTTCTGTTGATTCTGTAATTGAACTCTTTAATTGTGTATCTGTATCTATATTATTTTGTAACCTTAGTTAGATAACCAACCCACTCTGAATTATTATGTATTATGGTATTTTTATTTAGGATATAGTTAATATGATATTTTTTTGTAAAAATTCCGTTAAATAAAGATGGAATTAAACCACTTACTTTTATAGTAATAGAACATTTAAGGAGGTAATGAAATTAAAATGAGTCTAATAATAAAAGGTGTCTCAAAATTAACGCAAGATTTGAATTAAATAAAAAAACATAGTTTTTAGTCTTTAGATTGTTATTTTTTTATTGAATCATAAAGGACATAGAATAGGGTTATTTATGGAATAACACATCGGGAAAATGGCGTCCACGGCTTTGCTGGCACATACGCACTCTTTTGTCGAAATTTTCAAGACCATTCTGCATAAATGTGGCTGAATTTCGTTGATGTAGCGTTTAATTTCCTTCTGTAATGCACGGGTAGCTGTGGGCTTGTTGACATAGATCTTTGACTTCAAATAACCCTGTAAAAAGAAATCTAATTGTAAATAAATTTGAGGCAACCTCACTTGTTGCAGAAGCATTAAATAAATTATTAAAACAAAATATATCCTGAATATGTGAATATTCAACCTGTTCGTAACTCTGCAAAGCAAAATTAAGTCTTACTAAGACTATAATAAATCTAATGGTGTTAAATAACACAATCTAGGGAGCCAAGAAACGAGAGAGTACACGACCAGGAAATGTCTCTTGCAGTAATTGAATTGTTTCAAGGGCTGTATGGCATGTAGCACCGTCTTGTTGAAACTACATATTGGCCACATCAATATCATACAGTTTCGGCAGAAAGAACTGTGTTATCATTTCGCGATATCGCTGGTGCTCGATAAGAGTCCCTGCTTGACCAGCCTCATTTTCAAAAAAGTATGGTCCAATGATGCCTCCAGCCCAAAATCCGCACCAAACAGTGACACGTTGTGGATGCATTTGTTTTTCAACAATCACATGTGGGTTCGCCGAACCCCAAACACGGCAATTTTGGCCATTAAAGCTACGCGCACACTTGTCGGAACGGCGCGGACGGCACGCATCGGCAAAAATTGCTTAACACAGTTGTAAACGAGTCAACGCACATTTATCCGTTCCATGCCGTACCGATAAATGTGCGTTGGCTCGTTTACAACTGTGTTGAGCAATTTTATCCGTTGCGTGCCGTCCGTGCCGTTCCGACAAGTGTGCGCGTAGCTTAACAAGGCCATCAAGGTGAAAATGTGATTCATCGCTTAGGATGATTTTGCTCAAAAAATCAACATCCACTTGTTGATGTTCAATAATCCATTCAACGAACTCTCTTCGCTGTTCAGTTGTATTAATTTAATTTTGTAAGCATGGAGACAGATCTTATGTGAGTATACGCTGTAGAGAGCTTCTTGAAATTTGCAATTCTTGTCCACGACGCCGAATTGATGTTCTGGGATTTTGACGCACTCCTTCGATCTTGACATTAGAACGGCCTGTTTTTGGACGACCAGTATATTTAGCGTCGCCAACAGATCCAGTCTCCCTAAATTTTACAATTAATCTCTTCACAGTTGAAGTAAAAATTGAAAATTGAAATTTTCGAATTGTGGCCGCCGAACTTTCATTATTTTTAAAAACACTCTGCTGTCAAATTGTTTTTTCAGGGTTGCTAACAATTTGTTGCACAAATGACGGCAAATTCAAATCTTGCGTTAATTTTGGGACACCCATTATAAATACCATATGAAACGATAAGTAATTGAGGCAAAAATATTAAAAGTAATGCACCTTTAAATCACAAATGTACTTCAAATTATCGTTGAATGGGTGTAGCAAGATAAAGGGACACTTGGGACTATCATATACTATTAACTCAGCGACACGATATTTTATATACGAAATTGCGCCCCTTTCAAAATCATAAATAGATTTAACATTTTTACAGAATAAATTTTTTTATAGCTTAAAACTTTATCAGAATTTTTTTAAATTACTGTTATTAAATTGGTTTTATGTTCTATTTTAAGTAACATAAAATTCATTCGGATAACTCTTCAAAATTCGTTTAAAAAAATCAATAACAAATTATCGTTGAGAGAATGAATTTAAATTATTAATTATTAATTGTTCGATTTTTCAGCGAGTTGCGAGGGAAAAAATCACCACACCCGGGGTGGGATCAACCTGAAAGTGAATTTGGTTTAGCAAGATAGAGTACACTTGGTACTATCATATACTGTAAATTTAGCGACGTGATTTTTCATATAAGCGGAAATTAATTTTAAATTTTTACATATTTCAAAAATTTTCATCTTAAAGCTTGATCAGCCATTTTTTTTGTAATTAGTGTCAATAAATGGTATTTTCAATTTATTATACGTGATATAAAATTCATTTGGATAACTTCTCAAAATTCGATAAAATTTATAAGTAATTCCTGTGTAATTTTCGCTTGAAAATCAAGTTACAAACAGTGGACTTTAAAGCTCAAATACGCTATAATGGTTCGATAATTTAGATTTAGGGGTTTACAAGTGTTGCCAACATGAAACCATGATTATTTTTTTAGCCAGATTTTAGACTCACTTTGCTACATTTTTCGCGTTTTTCCACGCTGCGCCGCGAAATTTCTACATTTCCCGCGGAATAATGAGAAATCACCGAATTGCCGCGAATTTTAATAAAAACGTCTGCTATTCTGTTTTGTAAACAGTTGATTTATTAAATACTATAAATTAGAAGTTTTATTTATGGTTTATTTTGGTTACTTTATAAACTCAGTTATGTGCATTTCTTTAATTTTTTTTCTTTTTCACGTCGAAATTATTTTCATTTTTATTTCTGTACAAGCAATCTCTTGTGTTATGTACAATTTTTTAATTGCTATAATCTAATATTCTCATTCCTTTGTACAACTCCGCCGTAGAAATTTTGAACTTGCAAAACAATAATTACTATTGTATTGAAATTAAACTGTAAATGTATATTTAGATATATATATATATATATATATATATATATATATGATTGATGGTTTGTGGAGGGCGACCAAATGGTCGCAGCGCTTAGACCATTCGTTGGTCCTTTGTGCCGCCTCCTGGGCCCTACTCCTCAAGCCAACCTAAACTTCTTGTGAAGTCAAGTAGTTGGCCGTGTGGAGTGTTGCCCAGTTGTGACCAATCTGGCCACTCCTCTCCGAAAACGGACCACCTAAGTTGTTTGAGTGACTCGCATTCACACATGATGTGTCTTAGTGTCTCCTCTTCTTGCTCGCATTTCCGACATAGGGGGTCTTTTACCACCCCTATGTTGTGGAGGTGCTTTTTTAGTTTGCAGTGCCCAGTAAGTGTACCGACTAGCAACCGCAAGCTACTTCTTGGTAATTCAATGTATTTCCTGCTCAGCTTCGGTAATGGTGAGTGGATGAATTTTTTGGCGACCACATATTTGTCAGTCTCTAGCCATTCCTTTTATATATATATATATATATATATATATATATATATATATATATATATATATATATATATTCTTCTATCTATAAAAAAAAAGTAATTATAAATGTCGTTGGTTATTAAAGTTGTAAAACACAATAGTTATGTCATTATTATTGCATGGAAATATCAGTGTATAAATTCAAAAATTATACATCGTTTTAAATTAAGGCTACGGGCGTGAATTCACGCTGTTTATTTCACGTTTTTTCACGCTGGCCAGAATTCCCGCTGTATTATGCCACATTACCGTTTACGTCGTCGATATCAAAGAGAATACTGGATTTATCCATTACTGGTAATAGAAATCCAGCAATCCCTCTTCAAATCCCTGTTTTCATAAACTCCATGTTTTAAATCACAAAGACAAGGGTGCAGCTTCTGCACTTCCATAATGTAACATGTTAATTCGATTTATAATTTGATGTTTGACCTGTGTAAAGTGTACAACTAAAGCACCCATAAAGTATTATTATTATTATTAATTATTGTTTCACTATCAAAAAATTCCATGACGAAACAAAAACCAGAAGATGGTAGGACAAATAGATTACGGCATGATTTTCCTCCCGTGTGGCCACTCCTTAAGTATTTACAGAAACAATTATTAAAATCATTATTTATTAATTTTCACGTTGAAATCTGTAAAATACAGCCTTCCTTTGTAATTGTCATTAGAGCCATGGACGGGCTGGACCGGGCCGTTTCTTTAATGCTGTAGTACCGGGCCGGGCCGGGCTGAGCTCTCAATTTATAATACCGGGCCGGGCCATAAAAATACGAATTCGAAAATTGTGAAAGGACGGTACAACTTTTTAACGGTTTTCACTACCGCCCGGGGACCGTTTTATTTCTACATTATCTTATCTATTGTCCTTCCTAGAAGCCAAAACTTATCATTATAAGAACGCCATACTTAAGGAAAAATTAGTACATTGAAATAACATACTTATTCATGCGTCATAATGAAATCGGTTACTATAAGATATAGAGAGTTGGTTAGATTGCGGCAAAGTTGCGCATTTTAATGCTGAATAATTTGTTGAAAACAAATTTAAAATTTTCCAACTACTTCCAGAGATATTCGAAAAAAACCGAAAAAGTCAATTTTACTGATTATTTTAAAAACCAAGAGAACTTTCTTAAGACACTTTTGCAAGCTCCTCCAGAAAATACATTTATTTTTCAAATTCGACGTTTCGTTATTTAGATACCAACATCAACTTTATTTTTTTAAATACGGACCTGGATTTTTTATTTAACTTTTGAGTAGCTTTCACCTCTCAAACTAACGATGTGTCGCACATGTCACAATTTTTTTTTGGAAAGAAAGTTATTTAATAATTTAACATTTATTTAATAACCGATATAGATTTCATTACGAAGCGAAATTAATATTTTAATGTATTAATCTTTCAAAATGCACTTTTTTTTCAAACACCCATAACTTGGTGCCAAATCGTCGTAGGAACTTCGTTCTTTGAGTTCTGCATAGGGAATTGATCAAATTTGAATGCCTTAATGGTTGATCGTGTCGACAAAATTTTTCCAACTCCGTAGACATCGTCAAAGTTGGACATGGTTTACAAAAAAAACTTTTTTTTCACAGAGGCGCTAGAGGGGGCGGACGGGGTTACGCTTAAGTTCGCATGCATGACTTTAAAGAAAACACTTCAAAGTTTTTCGCCCTCAAAGATTCATCAAAATCGATTAAAAATAGTAATGGTGGTTTGAAAATGGTGGAAATTTCACGAAATAAAAAAAAAACAAAATTGTTTAAGTAATATATGCCAAAAGCTAGTGAATAGCATACATACATTTGCAAATACCGTTTTCTTGAAAAATGGTGCACATTTAAAAAATAAATTCATTTTTCATCCAAAAATTGTTCATAAAAAATAAAGTTTATAACTTATTGCAAAATCTGTACTCTATCCACTAGATAATGTATCTTAGAAGTCACCCTCAGAAGTTCAATAGAATCGATAAAGATTTGTAGGAGTTATCGTTTCGCTCAATTTGAAATTCAAGCTGTATCGGTCGAAAAGAACTCGGAGCCTTGTTAAAACATTCGAAAACGACCTCTTTGATATTTTTCCGGGCTATGAAACATTGTTCTCTTATTCCTAAGGCTTTAAGGCAACATATTAACAAACAAAACAAAAACATCGATTTCTTGAAAAACTCTGGAGTGGTCTTAACGCCTTGGAGCCCGCAGAGGGGTGCCTTGGCAAAACCTTCGAAAACGGCCTCTTTAAGATTTATTCGGGCTAAGAAATATTTTTTATCTTATTCTTAAGGCTTTATTGTAACATATTTTCAAAATAAAAACAAAACGATATCTTGAAAATTCTTAACCCCTTGAGTTAATCAAAAATATTTCAAAACGGAATAGTTTATTTGTTTTATTTTACATTTTAAATAATAGCAAACAAATGAAAGAACGATTCCGGGCTTTGATTAATCACTACCGGGGGGACAAAACATTTTATTTCATCGGGCCGGGCCGGGCAAGGCTCTAGTTGTCATCGTATCAAAATATTAATGAAACGCCAAAGTGGCGGAGTCTATTGCCTGAATGCTGTACTGAACCAAATCCGGGTGGCTTTAACACCGACAAGATATGGACATTGCCAGCGGCGGCAAATATAACAATATTAATGTGAACATTAAATATTGTTCCCCAACTAAGTACACTGATGAGACGTGAAAGGTCGAAACCGGTCTGTAGGTGTTCTGATGAGGGAACAATATTTAATGTTCACTTCATCAGGTTTGTTTTTTCTAAATATTTTGTTCAAGCGAGATCTGCCGCAGTTGATAAAATGCTATTTATTTTGTTATTCGAAAGCTTGTCTGTTATCAATGTCACGGTCGTTCCCAAGAATTGTTTCCATCGAATTGTGTAATGGTGGATATATTGTACTATAGCTACTAATGCCAACGGACACTCGCCACTTCCTTATTCGTATCTGATTACAGGTAAACAGACACGCGTTTCAAATTTTAACATTTCTGTCAGTAAATCACTTCACCGCTCATTACATTATGCCGAGCGAAATAGTCTATTGGAGTCCCATCGCTTCCCGTTTTAGCGTTTAAAATCTTAGCCTTTCGGGACGCAAATGCTACACACCGTCCCTTCTATTTGTTCATTCTTTGAGAATTATTGCATCTGGAATGTAGCACTTTACTGGTGACTAACAACTATATAATTACGTTATTTTGCAACAACTAAACAAAAGATAATTACTTGCTGTATCATCGCGTATCGTCTTATATTTGTCATGTAGCATCAAACGTATAGATTGATTATAATTTTGTTTGTTTGTTGATTGATAGGTTTTGGTCATGCCAGAAATTACTAAGAAATAATTTGGGACAATATTAAGTATTCAAAAATTGTAACGGTGCTGGCACCGAGGCGATTAAAATTATTTTTAAAACACGCTGCTCCTAATAAGTGTCCCAGTAAGCGGGTCCTTGGCTGCGTTAAATAGGTTGCCAAAACGCAGTTCGGATAGTTAATTACAATCAATTAGTAGGTAAATATCATCGTGGTGGTAATTGGTACCTGAATGCAGGATCATGCTTAGTTGGGCTCCTGAGGCGGAACTAATTAATTGTCTTAATTGCGCTGCTTCGTTCCTGGAGTGTCCATGTTCAGATCGATCAATCTGCTACTTCTGCCGCGAGTTTTCGGATGAAATTAGCAAGCGCGCCATTGGATTGGTAATAGATATATCAAAAATTGTTTATCTTATCGGGCAATGCACAGCTTACCAGCTCATAGATGCGAGTATGCAGTCAGTGTGCCGTGCCAGTGAAGATGAGGCAGATCATTGGATCCGGATGAAAATATTTGCACCTGTGGTTATTACATGCAAATGTGCAATTCGCTTACTCATCGCGTATCCTGATGACGATAGATGTCGTTGCGGGCGATATGTTTATAATTATTAATAAATATAAGTTGTCGCGGTAGTCAAATGTTTCGTCGCGTTATCTGTCGATGACTAGTTTCGGATACACACTCTCCGTTAAGGCAGTCGTCGGTTGTTTACCACGTCTGCTTCAGTTTTTCATTGAGTTTACCTTATGTGTCGCGAGTAAGTGATTAATATTCATTATAACCAGGGAACGCGAGGCGCGCGCACTGCCCAAGTGCTGTTTGCTCAGTCCGAATAGACTATTGGTCAGTGTGTATAAGAGCGCGATTCTTAACTTCCGAGTGACAAATTTCCTGACTTGCGATGCTATGAGACCAGAAATGTGCGGGCGAGGCATACCCAGCAAAACCTTGGAACATCTTCGGTTCGTCTTGCTCACTTCCCTCCCCGAGGAGAACATTGGGCCGCAGGATAAAGCTAGGGTCCGGCGCCTCAAGAAAGTGCAGCCGAAAACCTGTACTTTAGGTGAGAGTGTTACGCATTTTACATGTTTCAACATTCCTCTGAAGGCTGGTCACCGCATCAACTGGTTCTATCAGACCGTTCCACATACCCGGCTTGTGTACCTTTACTTCCTTGCATGCAGACATCAAACTTAATCAACACTTATCCGCTGAAAATATACATAACCGCAAACCTCACGTCAAGCTCCGGACATTAGTAAACAAACATTTACATCATTTGGTAATGCTGATTTTTTACACTCATAATGTACGCTCTCGGCGATTTGTGTTCATCGTCAAGAGTTTAATAGAAATGCACCAACAAATGCAACACATTTCCTACAAGGTTAATTATTTTTGCACTTTGGCACACCGTGCAAACTGAAATTCCACGGAAAATTATGATAAAATGTTTTATGATAACACGGTGTAAGTAACAACGATTTTATAATAAACCAATTTGAAGATGAATTGATGTAAGGATAGATTCAATCAAATTATTGCTCTCTCGTAAAATCGTGGCGATAAGCTTGTATCCGTCAACGCGTTAATATTATCAGCATGTGCACGTTTTATCAGTTAGACATGGTCGAAAATGAAAAGTTTCTATCCTTGATTAAGCAGTAAAGAAATACTTTGCTGATTAATTATGGATTACCACGTAGTAAGGTCGCTACCATCCCGATGATCGATATCCTTGATTACTTCTTTGTTACGATAAAACATTATTTAATAACAGTAATATTTATTTTTGCCGTCATGCGCCCACACAAAAATACTTGGAATTTGTATGCGTAAGCAAACTAGTATATTTTACTGGAGACTTCTACTTCATTATACATTTATATAATAAATCAACACTATTACCTTGCCTGCACTCTCAATTCAGTTTGCAGTTATTAAAGGTACACTTTGTTCCTTTAGAGCAGGGGTTCCCAAACTTTTAAACATAGCGACGTACTTTTTAGAAACCAAATTTATAGCGACCCACTTCATCAACAAATGAATGTTTTGATGTATTAATTTCACATTTATTTTAACGTCAGCCAACGAACATCGCACGTTTTTGCCGAAGGAGATTTTACAGGTCAAAAAGGAATGATAAACAAAGAAAAAATTATTATCAAATATATGTAATTATAAAATAGTTATTTTTTATACAAGACGATAAAATAATATATTATCGATGAGCGGAAATGTTATTTCACGGGCGACGTAGGAGCAAGTGGATTAATTTCGCGAGTCGATAATAATATTTTATCATCGTGTGTAAAATTCTATTTTTTTCTATAACAGATTTTAAAGGCAGAGGCAAAAGTATAAACAGTGATTCTGCTTCAAATATAAAAATTTCCGGCAATGTAAATTGTACTATTATTCTTAATATAAACCCACAAAATAAATAAAATGTATTAGTTGCAAGTTTAATAAATAAATGACCTTTGTAATAGTTACATATGTACGTGTTAATAATTCACTGTTTCATATCATGAATTTCTGCCGCTGGGTGACTGGCCTTGTGGCCACGCCCACATGGCAAAAATTACTTTATCTACCCTTGCTGTTAAAGTATTACTTTATCTACTCTTACGTGCAAAATGACACTTGATCTACTATTTCGAGTTGATAAAAGCATACTTTAACATGTGCTATAGAAAAAAAAATTCTAATAATGAGGCGTTTGTGAAGGGTGGGCTTGTTTTAGATTGCTGTTAATGACGGCAGAGAAGTTTCAGAACAATTCGAGTTATTTTCAGACGCAAGAAAAAATCGACAATTGCAGCCTGTTTAATTCCTAATAGACCCCGTTCGGATTATCAAAATGTCCGGATTTTCGAAAAGAACAAAAAAAGGTCCTTTGAGTTCATAACATAAAGAACACCGTTAATAATTTACTCTATTGGTTAAATAATAGCAGCAAATAAATGAAACCATTAATTAATATGATCTTATAAGTATTTTAATGAAAAAATATGTAATGTACAATACAAATGTATTCACTTCAACTTTTTTTTTCAACTGAAATTGAATTCGGATTATCGACGGTCCGGATTATCGACGCTCTACTGTATTGCAAAAAAATCCAACTTCATAGAAGTTTGAAGATGAAAAAGGAGTAATTTCTTCAAACTTCAGAAAGAATTGTTAAAGAGATAACCAGAATAATCAAAATTCTGTTTCTAGGCATGTAATTATTCTTTGATCTCGGCA
Source organism: Ocypus olens (assembly GCA_910593695.2). NCBI lineage: Eukaryota > Metazoa > Arthropoda > Insecta > Coleoptera > Staphylinidae > Ocypus > Ocypus olens. Next base: position 19,718,142 of record OU343057.1, read on the forward strand.
ATTATGCTCACATTAGTTTCGAATATAAACTTTCAAATGTTTTAATGTTGTTTATCCACAAAAGAAATGTTTGATAAATCCTCGAAATTTATCATGCACTGCATGCCTATCTCTACTTCCCGTGTCTTGTAAGTATCAATTTAATTTATTGTGTTTCGGGAATATGTCTGCTAAAAGTCATGAACTTTACAACAAGGTTCACGTTGTGTAGCGATTTTTTTACTTCGTTGTTATCATCCAAAAACATTCATAGAGTTCAATAAGTCTTGTTAGTACTTTCCCTCTTGACAGCCAACGTAAATTTGTATGCAGAAATGATTTTAATTTGCTCCAAGATTTTGTAACGGTCTTGATTTGATTAGGGTCATTAACGACAATGTGAAAACATTTTTTAAATTATCTGACATAGATTTTGATACCAATGCCCCTCTGAATGTTATTGTTTTTGGATCCATGATGCCTTTGGACTAATTGCAAGCACATCGCTCTGCACACATTTCTTCAACTTTGAAGTTCACTAGTTCCTCGAATAATTGGTTCGCAAAACAACACATCTTAATGAAATTCGTTGATTCATATGTAGCTAGGACAAACCTTATATATCGATAGATTCCTCCAGTTGCAGTGAGAAAAATGTTGGACCAGTTAATTTTCTGCTCACTATCAATTTTGCGTGCTGGCAGTGTTATTTGTAAGTGAAATCATTTCGTCATAAGCTCTTTTCAGCAAACATAACTCCAACTACATCCTTTATCGCTTTATTCGCCAATTGTGTGCAGTTTTCTTGACAAATTAGGTAGGTGGCGTGCAAAGCCTTTTCGTTGAAGTTTTGTTTTCAACATTTTCAACTCGTCCAGCTTTTGAGAATTTTCGTTTTTTCAAAATCGGGATGCTTCGTCTCAATGTGCTAATGGGCTCGTGTTTTCGTTTGCAAGTACTTCATTGCAAATAACACACTGTGAGCTGGTATTATCTTCATCTTCATTCCATACATTTTGGGTTTAAGTCGCATCGACAAGTAAGGTCATTCGTGTTTCGTTCCATGAAAACCCGATTGTTAAGTAATCGGAATCATACTTTCTTTTGGTTGCTTCGAATATGAGCTTAATGGTTCGCCTTGTAGTCAAGCACTTATCCATAATAAAGAGACCATGCCGTTATGGGGTGTGAAGTAGAGATGGATAACTTATTAGAGAGTCGATTCAAAGAAATGAGTCGAGTGTGAAGTGACCAATGGTTGAAATTAGTGACTTAAAATGAGTCAAGAATTTTCGTGAAAATGTTTGTTTTCGTGTTGAAATGTAGTTTTTTTTTCAGACATACTTTTTACTTCTTACAAAGACTCATGAGTCGACTCATTGCCGTTGACTCTTTTTCACGATTAGACTTACAAAAAGGAGACATTTCGCCCACCTCTAGTGTGAAGTGATTCACTGACCGAGAAGTTGTTACATGTCTGTTTATCTGTAATTAGATACTTAGGTGCGGCCGATATTAGCAACTGGTTCTATCTATAGTATAATTATACCTGTTTATATAGTGTGAAGTTACCAATGGTTGAAATTAGTGACTTAAAATGAGTCAAGAATTTTCGTGAAAATGTTTGTTTTCGTGTTGAAATGTAGTTTTTTTTTTCAGACATACTTTTTACTTCTTACAAAGACTCATGAGTCGACTCATTGCCGTTGACTCTTTTTCACGATTAGACTCACAAAAAGGAGACATTTCGCCCACCTCTAGTGTGAAGTGATTTGCTGACCGAGAAGATGTTACAATTTGAAACGCGTGTCTGTTTATCTGTAATTAGATACTTCGGTGTGGCCGATATTAGCAACTGGTTCTATCCATAGTATAATTATACCTGTTTATATAATTCGACAATATTGGTGCTTCTTGGAATGGACCGTGACATCGCTAACAAGTTAAGCTTTTGCATAAGACTATAAATATTTTTACTAATGGGGTTAGTCAAACTTGATAAAAATGTATTACTATTTATATTGTTATTCGAAAGCGATGTCATCGTCCTTCCCAAAAAGCGCAAATAATTTTGAATTATGGGGTGAAATAAAATAATCGGGAATAAGTATACGCTGACCATTTGTATCCTCAGATGAGGGCAATAAAGTATTTTATTATTATAATATGAATGAAATTGGCTGCTAATATCGGTGGCATCGATGTATGCGATTGCAGATAGACACGCGTTTACAATTTTAACATTTTCTCGGTCAGTGAATCACTTCATACTCCATAACACAGTGTTGCCAGATTGGGGTTTTTTTCCCCAAAATGGGGGTAAATTATTGCTTTGGGGTGTATTTTGGGGAACTTCAATCAATGGAGTATTTTTTGGGGTGGGTATTTTATACGATGGGTATTTTTGGGGAAATTAATGAACATGTTATTACATTTGCTATACTCGGCGCGCCGACCAGGTGGTATGATCACGTTGCGTTCACCCCGCGTCCTCGTGATAGTTCGTCGAGACGTTATAAAAGCCCGATTCACACAGCCTTGCCACATTTTAGTTCTGTGCCGGAAATATAAATCTTTCTACTTTAACCCACAAATACTAACTAGGTATTTACCACTTCCTAATTAATTGTAATTGAAAAAGGCTGATTTAAGGACAGAACGTAATCACTACATTTAAATAAGACAGAAAAACGAGAACACATGCCATACAACGGGCCCGATTAAAAATTTCGGATGCGTTAGCGCTGACCAATAAGCGAACATCACGCGAAAATCACGCAAACCCATGATACCACCGATTCGGTACGCCGAGTATAGAAATCATCATTACCATACAGAAGTCAGACATTTTCCTCAGCAATGAGGAAAAACCTGTAATATCATTTATGGAAGTTGTCATCGGGATTCTGTTTTTGCCGTTTTCGTAATTTTGTTACCCCTAATGAGATGCTGCACTTTCATTTAAAAAATATGTATGTGTACCGAAAAGTAAATAAAAATATTGAGGATTAATTTTATAATGCTTTAATTTTGTATATTTTCCACTGTATTTCCGTTTAATTTTCAAAGTTTATTATTTTGGAGAGGGACAACGGCGTAATTTTGGGGGAGTTTTATTAAATATTTGGGAAATTAAAAATTGCTACTGGCAACACTCGCTACCCGTAAATAAATTATTATTATTATATTAAATATTCAATCTTTTTGTTTTCATTTTTTATCGTTAGGTCTGGATTTAGATTTTTGACCTGCAGTTTCTGTATAACTGAATACTTTTTGGTTTAAATTTTCGATTTGTTTGTTAAAATTTTCGATTTTTTGGTCGGCATTCGTTTTTTTTTTAGGCCCGAATTTTTTATTTTCTGCCCTATATTATTTCAACCTGAAATATTTACTTTTATGCGTGATTTTTTTGCCGGTATTTTCGAGTTTTGGATTTTTTGTCCCTTATCTTTTTAAACATTTTCGCGTTTCTGGTTGGCAATTTATTTTGAGCCAGAGTTATTTTTGGGACTGAAAATGGCAAATTATTTTTCTTTTGCTTGATTTTTCATATTTTTATTTTTTTAGACCAGAAATTTTATTTTTATTTTTGCTTATAGTTCATATGTTTGGTCTGCATTTTTGATTTCTTTATTTGTTCTACCTTTTAGAGTTTTGATTTTGGTCAAATTTTTTTTAATGGTTTATTGAAATTTTCTACATTTTTCATTTTTCGATTTTTTTAGTTTTTTTACCCTATTATTAATTTTAATGAGCGAATTTTTGATTGGTCTACACTATTGTTAATTTTTATGTGCGATTTTGTTTTTGTTTTCAGGGTATTTTTGAGTTTTTTTATTGTTTGTTCTTCATTTTAGATTTTGTTAACCCAAGTTATTGTTTTTATGGGCGAATTTTTTTAATTACTTTCGAGTTTTGAGTTTCGGCAATTTATTTTGGGATAAAGTTTCAATTTTTTAGCATTTTTAATTTTTTACATCAGGATATTTAATTGTTGGTTTATATTTCAGATGTTTGGTCTGTTTTTCATTTCTTTGTTGCAAATTTTAGAGTTTTTGACCTATAAACCAAAATTTCGAATATTTTTTTTTCTGGTCTGCATTTTTTATTTTTGCCGAGAGTTTACGATTTTTGGTCTAATTTTTTTGCCTATATTCTTAGTTTTTTTTTTTACCTTGATTACAAATTTTAACGAGCGAATTTTTTCAATACTTTAGATTTTTAACCTGAATTGTTGATTTTTGTGTGCAAACTTTTGGCCGTATATTCGATTTTTTTTTACCAAATTTTAGATGTTTTAACCTGAATTATTGTTTTTATGGGCGAATTTTTAAAATTGTTATTGAGTTTAGAGTTTCGGCAATTTATTTTGAGGTAAAGAGTTTTGGGGCTGAAAATGGCAAATTATTTTGCTTTTGCTTTAATTTTCAATTTTTAGCCTGCATTTTTATTGTTTTGACCAGAATGTTTGTTTTTTTGGCCTATATTTTAGATGTTTTTGGCGCCTAAACCAAACTTTTCGATTTAGTTGAAATTTTTTGTTTTTCCCAAGAGTTTTCAATTTTTGACCAATGTTTTTAGTTCTGTTACCCTAATTATTAATTTTAATGATGTAATTGTAGATTTTAATGAGCGAATTTTTGGTCGATATTTTCGAGTTTTTTGGTCCAAGTTTTTGATTTTTTTGCCCTATAATTTAGATTTTGCAGACTGAATTTTTGATATTTTTGGCCTGTACTTGATTTTTGTATTAATTTTAGGTTATTTATTTCATTTTAAAATTTTTGTTTTAGTGGTTGTTTTAAGAAACTAATGTACTTTGATATTTAGATAAAAAATACAGACTGCACGATTTGTGTTTAAGGAATTACTTAATTTTCAAATATTTCGATTCGATTTTTGATTTTTTTTTCGAAAATTTTTAAATCAAAAAAATAATTTTTGCAGTCAATTTAGTTTTTTTTAGTAATTGTTAAATATAATACTCTGGCCCGAAATGAAACTGATCACCCGGTATAACTGGAACTGTTTGGAAATTATGAAAAAAAATGCAAACCATTTTAAGTAATTAATTAGCGATGATTTCCGAAAAAATAAAGAATTATTTTAATCATTTGGAGGATACAACAGCACGATTAAATATTTTTCTAATTTTTTTAATTGCCTTTTTGTACTACCTACATATTTTCGGAAAAACGGAGTTATAAAACTTTTCTTTGTGAAAATTCCGAAATCTTATCAGCGCGCCTTGTCTAATCCCAGTGTTGTCAGATTGGGGGGGTTTTCTCCAAAATGGGGGTAAATTAAGTTTTGGTGTGTATTTTGGAGAACTTCAATCGATGGGGTATTTTTTGGGGTGGGTATTTTATGTGAGGGGTATTCTGGGGGGTTTTTATGAAATATTTGGGGAAAATTAAAAATTACTCCTGGCAACACTGCCATAACATTGCATTGGCCGGTATGACAAGCGGTATAGGCTCTTGGCCGAATAGACCTAGGGCTTAGACCCATTATATCCATCGTAAAGTTGTTGGCGTCCATAGATACACAATAGATACACGATAGAAACCTCTTTTGTTTCTGCTTTAGCTCTATATCTTATGAACTTGATTTTTTTAATATTGAAAATACATCTTGTCGCGACCCACTGTTGCTTTTTGTGAATTGCCCTGAAGCATCATTCGTTCGGCTCCCAATTGCTAATGGTAATACTAAAATAATTAGTGCCACCAAAGAATTTGAGCTTATTTTTATTGTTTAAACCCAATTGCAAACGGGAATACTAAAATCTTTAAAAAAATTTAAAAAAACAAACAAACCACGATTTCTCTAGTTATTGCTCTGTGCTACATATTCATTGAAGATTAACAAAAAATAGTAATAAATAAAACACTATTGCTTTGTTTGTATAACTTTTGAAAATTTATTATTTCCGTGACTATAGATTCGGCTAAAATACAATGTTATTTTGTGACTATAGTTTCGACATTTACAATATCGTTAAGTTAGTTTGATCATGATGTAAACATTGTAACTAGTCACAAAATAAATAATACATTTACGAAGATTTATTTAAAGTTCCCGATTAAATATCACAAAGTAATGGCACGCAGCATTAAACTTTGATAACGGCCTTGCGAAGGCCGAAACTATACTCACAAATAAACAACTTATTTGTGATCCCAACAAACTGAATTTTGATGACCCATTCAAGTATTCCTCTAAAGATATCTACATTAACCCAATTCTTATAGACATAGGTCATAAAAAGCGGTTCATATTTCACAGATGCTTCTCGTAAATAAACACTAAAACGCCACTAATAAACACCACGCGTTCATTCATTATATATAGCTTAGGTGTGTTGTTTGAATATATATGGCACACACACATTCGTAACATTAAAGGGGGCCGTCCACTGTCGTACATGTAGGACGGACCACGACGTACATGCACGTCCAACATGAACGAATAGTGGATGGGTACGTGCGGGCAAAATAGAACGTGCAATGCAAAAACTGCTCGCGTTTGCTCGCAATGATCCGAAAACAAATGTTAGCAGTGGCGGCGGTAATTTATTAACACAAAAATATTTGTTTTGAATTTTCTTTTTCTTCATATCGTGTAAGAGTATTGCGAAAAAGTGTAAATATTATAATTTTGTAAACACCGATTCTTAAAATAAATTTGGTAATTTATTTGCCATGTAAATAGACTCGAAATTGATAATTAGATATTTCACACGAACTACTGGGGCCTGCCCAAAGTGCCGAATGTCCAAAGTGTCGAATCGCAAAATACCGATTCTACTCTGGAAAAGAACCTGGAACGTGGTACGTGTATCGCCATCCACTATCCGGCACGATGCTAGGACGGACCAAAATTCAAGCGGCGACAGAACTTTGGTCCGTCCCGCAAATTTGCCTATCCACTATCGTATGTACATGCAGGGACAGACGTGTACGTCGGTCAAAACCGTGGTACGTGCGCGACAGTGGATAGGCCCCTTTATTCGTTCAGTTTATTTACTTAAATTTCGGCAAACGTTTAAAAACCTTTCCGCGAAGTGTATACTATTTAACCGTTATTTCCTTATCTTATCTTGCTTTATCTCTGGAGAGGACCCTTAAAATTTGCAATGTTGTACGTGCGGAATGAATATCACGGCTATAATTTTGTAGTAATATATTTCGTTAGTTTATAATAGTAGATGAATACAATGCGTCCACAAGTAACGCATAAATTCTAAATTGCAATTTTGAATCATCATTTAAAAATGTAGTCCGAAATAATTCTACAAGGTGGCAACGATCCTTACTGCACACTCACTGATTTGAAATCACTTCGTCGAAGAATCATGATTTCAAATTGTGGGCCTCCTTGAACTTTTTTTGTGCCCCCCTCACGCAGATTAGCAATACTATATTACTTTTCGGCCTTGGAGGGTTTTGCACCAACTAGTTACGCCACTGCCACGAGGTTGGTAACCGATTGCTTTATTACCAACAGATATAGCCCAATCGGAACCAGACTTACTTTTGCAACGTTTATTGATGGTTTACTTGTTCACATTTCTGTGGCAAAACTACAACGTTATTATTGATGAAATGTTGACCAAAAAAAATTCATCCATGTTTCTGGACGAAAGTATCGAATCAGTATCTATCGTAAACTAAACCAATGCATCATTTCAGAGTCATTGCTTGATTTATTGGCTACAGGGATGATTGCATCTTACAGTCATGAGAATAACCGTAGCGATGTTGTTACGATGGTAAATCAGAGGTCGGCAGATTTCGAGTGAGGAGAGCCAAGTTGTCAAGGAAACAGGATAACAAAGGCATTAGAGAGCTATCATGTATGTTATATATACGTGATAAGTGGAAGACTTGGTTAGAACGGTGACTTTGCATCGCTTTTGAAAGCTTTGTTATGTCTAGCAAATAGCTACTTGTTTTTAAATTTAGGCATGTTTGTAAATTATCTTCCGTTAATTTACTTTTATTTGATTCATGTTAGAGAATGTTTGTTAGCATGAATATGTAGGGTACATGATTAGGAGAACATCAAACACTAGTTATTATTGCGTCATATGTATCAGGCAAACTATTCCATGTACTAAATATTATTGTTTCTATTTTAGACAGTTGTTTTATAGCTCTCCACTTGTACTGAAAAATTAAATTGGATTTATCTCTTTCGAGTTCTTCAAAGCGACTGATATGGTCTGGCCGCGCTATGAAGGCATTCGAGGTGAATAACGATCGGTCTAAAAAACCGCCCTCATCAGAAGTGATCGGATATTTTGTTACTTTACACTCGCAGATGTTTACGCTTTACCTGTTAGCTATTGGTGCAATATTGGCTTCTAACTATTCACGCAAATGAGGGCGATCCAAGTTAATCACCTCAGATGCCTTCATAGCGCGGCCAGTCTATAGGACTGTGGCTTTTTATATCTATTAAGTACACCAGAAGTGAAGCAGCATCTCTGTTGTACGGTGCCAAATTATGTTCGTTTGGCATTTATTTTGAAACTTTGTGTAGCCTTATTCGCTCTGAATTCTTGAAGACTGTTCTTCATTTTTGTTAATGGTGTGCTGAAATAATTCGTATCAAAACAAGTGCTTTTTTCTCTGTTTTTAATGCTTGAAGTGAAGTAATCCACCTTTATATGTGTCTGCGGTGAGAACTTGTAGTTCATTTTCAAAGCTCCCTGTTTTAGATGCTTGAAGTGAAGTAATGCACCTTTCTCTACATCTTCGGCGAGAATTTGTAGTTTATTTTCAGCACTACTCCAATTATGTATATGTGACATTTACTTTCCCCGCATTGAATGCATTATTATGTGAAGTAATGTTCAGTATGAAATTGAATGTTTCTAACAATTTTTGATGTTTGATGCCTCCTTCGCGTAGGAGCGCTTCAGAACGTTTACGCTAGAAAGCTATGCAGAAGTGAACCTTCAAACTTCATTTCCTTCAAGAGTACCTTAAAATGTCGATGATAGAGTGGTTTGGCCAAGGTGCTATTCGTTACCTTAACAACGAAGTTCTTTACTGTAATCATTTTTTCAGTAGCAATGGATTTTATTTTATTTCAGTCAATTCCAGATATGTTTTTACAGCATTCGCAATATTTTCTCCACGTGTTCATTAAGCGGCAAGTAGTCCGAGAAGTTTTTCTTTCGGACCTTGTGCTATGTCACTAATATCACATGACTCATCGGTTGCAATTGATATTGAGAAAGCCAGCTTACTATCTTCCGCTTTCAGCCATGATATATTAACAACGTTTTGGCAGTTGCGCTGTTTTTGCAGATAGGAATTTCTTATATTTTTTTCTTATAGTCGTGTTCAATTTTTAGATTCGTAAAAGAGCTCTTCTAATGTAATCACCAACTGTGAACGGTTTTCCAAAGAGACCGTAAAGCACACAAGGTTGACCAAATTTGCACTATGTGCCCAATTGTCTAACATGGAACTCTACTTCTGATTTTGATGCTAAAGTATTGTGCTCTTCCTTGCGTCACCTGCCTGATGTGTACTAAGTTTTGTAGGGAAATGTCTCTCTAAGTTTGATTTCTTTTTGTTTGCGAGCTTTTCATGATAGATGAGACAAGTCTGAAGAACATCCAGATTTTGAATTATTGTCACGAATTTTGTCAATTAGCTTTCTTTTCATTTTAGATATAGCCGAGGCTATCTTGTCCATGGGTTGAATTGTATAAACTTGAGTAATTGGCAATCTGAAAAAAATAAAATACCGGGTGTCTCACTGAAGCGTCAAAGTAATTTTTATACAAAAGCTGTAGATAATTATCGACTCTATAGTCTGAAAATATTTTTATGAATACAGGGTGCCCCACGACGCCAACACAAACGTATGCTTTTTAAAATGTATAATACATACCCACCTCACATTTTAGGAGGATACTTAACTAATTAGAAAATCGAATCTTTCTAATTTATTATAGTATAAATATTTCTTCTAAAATCTAAAGTGATACAAAATTTAAAAATGTACTTACCCTGATCTTGCCTTTGTGGCCAGGAGGGCTGTGCAAAATAATCGATTAATCGGTTGTTTAATTATTACTAAAAAATAATCTGTTAATCGATTGATCGATAATTTATTATTTGATTATTCGATCATTCGATTAATCTATTAATCCATTATTTGATTAATCGAGCATGTTTTACTTTTGCAATAGCAATAATATTTGTATGCGTATATTTTCTGTTTATAAATAAATGCTCTATTCATGTAGGGCAAACTTCTTTTTTCTTCTCTTTCTAGAACCCACCCAGGCTTATTATTTACACTGATATTTCACGAATATACTTCCAATTGCACAGCAATGCCAAGAAAATTAACTACGAGGTAACTAGTAGTCGGCTTTCTGGACCAGAATACAGATTACTAGTTATTTCGTACTTGACAGTCAACATGTTAACACTGTATAATTTTATTGATAATGTACTAATTCAGTCGCATTTATTACTGCTTTCAATTTACCTTAATAAGTTTGAAAAACAATTTTCACGATAAGGTTGTGCAAAACGTTGATGTTTTTGTTGCATAATTACTCAAGAAATTGCATTATTAATCAATAATTTGAATAATCCACTAATCAACTAATCGATCATTTGATTATTTGATGAATCCATATAATCGATTATTAAAAATAATCAATAATCGATTATTAAAAATAATCAATAATCGATTATTCATCAACATAGTGGCCAGAAGCAGAGGCGGCTCGTTATATAGAGCCAAGGAGCTATGGCACTACCTGTAATTTTAAGCTCAGCAAGAATTTATAATTAATTCTTAAAACATTGTCAGTTACTTTGGTCAAGGAACATAAATCGTTCTTTCTTCAAAAAAGGGGGGGGGGTATATTGTATAAGTGGCTCTACCATCAACATGTTCCACGAGCCGCCACTGGCCAGAAGGTTGGAACAGTTACAAAATAACGAAGTGATACAGACGAGATCGAGACACGCAAAGCGTCGACTAACCTTGAACGTACGAGCGAATGGCTATGTGGGAGAAAGCAACACGTTTGAGCAAGCAGGTAGAGAATATGCATAGAGAGAATGCCAGGTTCTTCCAGCGGCTCTTTTCTCATAAGCATAAATTGCTTCAATGGAGGTGAAATGGGAGTTGAAGTCTAAAGAGCCGCAAACGCCTACGCGAACAGCCGCATGCGGCTCGCGAGTAGGGGTAAATAATTAAGAAAACATCTGATATCACATTGACTCTTCTGTGGCGTATTAATCTCTTTACGCCCAGGTCGCCACGTGTGGAATATTTTACAAATAAAATAAAAAATTACCGCTTCGGCGCCATCTATGGAATATTTTTCATATTTTTTTTGCATAACGGAATTTATGTCGGTGAAATAATATTTCGTAGAAAACCGTAACAACAACGAAAAAGTAATTTTTCAATAAACCTGAGATTATGTTATAACCCAATCAAAGCAGCATGGGCGCGAAGTGGTTAAGTTTAGAAAGATGTTATTTTTAACAAGACAACGAAACATTAGCCCGTTTGGGTTTCATGAGTTTTATTAAATAACCTGCCATTTGACTTCTTTTATTCGATCAAGATTTGATACAAAAGTTAAACGCTGTTTTAATGTTTTTAGAAATCTAGTTGAAAACAATTTTAATTATCCCAATCAGTCAACATTTTTTTTTAAATTTTCAATGTAATCCTTGGGCTGAATTAAACGGTTGGTCATGCCTGTTCTAAACTGTAATTTTATTTGGTATAAATTTGATGTTTCATATTGCTATTCTTAACTATATAAAAATTCGCCAAAATAATGCTTAATTGCAATATCTCATGTTCAGTGACACACTTTTTAACATTAAATGTATATAAATAAAACATTATTTCAGTAATCATTTTCAGGAACACTCTAGTTTGGAAATTTTAATCTAAAATCTACAAACTGGTTCTAACTAACACTTCATAATCTTATCAAAATTCACATTATTAATTCCCTGATTCAAGACATTGCAACGTAATGCCGTAATCCATGAATCATTTTTTATGATACTACTATTGGATTTTTATTTTCAGATACGTTCAAATGCAATATATTAAAAATTATATAATCGAATGATCGCGTGGCCTAACAAAAATAATCACTGCTTGACCTCTATTTTATCCAAATGTCCAGTGTAGAGGAATTCCGGTAATCATAAGGGTTTTATGAAAAATTATCAAAAAACTAATAGAATGATTTTTAAAGCCGAGAAAATAGGCCTTTTCAGACCACGGATTTACATGCACGGTATAAATATAGGAATATTCCAAGGTCAAATTTATTCTATTCCTATTCGACACAAAACGCATGACATGCGTTGAACAAAGATGTAATAAATTTATCCCAAGAATAGTTTTTCTAGCTTTATTCCGTGCATGCAACTTTAATGGTGGCCGGAACATCTATTTATAAACTGTACTGATGATGGCCAATAGACGAAAACAGTATTTCAATGCAACTTTAGTTTTACCGGATGTCAAAGAACATGAAATTAACAATATTTACTTGATTGCTTTTCATCAATGACAATTGAAGGTGGCATTAATGACAGCAAATGACCTGAATTTAAATCAAGTACAAGAATTTTATATTAATTTATCTCATCTATTGGCCCCAACGATTCCAATATGAACAATCTTTTTTGTACTCCTACGTTTCGACAAAGTATATATTTTTTCATAGCGGATATTTTCGGATAAATCCAGTGTGTTTCTATAGGGTTTAACAGTTGTTCTACCGGAACTACTAACAAGGGAACTAACTCAAGTGTTCCTCTCCGATTTTAATGACTTGGTGGATTTGTAGAGGGGGGCAAAATATTCGATACGTATTTTTTTTGTTTTGGCTAAAACACCCCCTAAACAATCATGTTTAGGGGGTGAACTCGCCCCTCGAAAATCTGCCATATTTTTGTGTTTTGGCTATAACTTTTCAACAAATGTTGATTGCGATTGGCTTGCGATTTTCTAGAATGTGATATCGTTTTGTGAAGTTATCTGCCATCTTCATCTAAGTATTTACTTATGGATATTCTTCAAGTAAAGTAGTACTTATTATTGTATTCGTCAAGCTTGTCACCTGGCTAAGCTGTCAAAGGACCCGTCAAAACATCGTACATATCATGTAAGCCAAAACCCGAAAATTTAACACAATTTTTCATGCCGAGATTAGTACTTGATTGCAAATTTTTAATAATAATAATAATAAATTTATTTACGGAATTCTCCTTTTTACAAAAATAAAACATGTTAATCAAAGTACAGGTCGAAACAATCCTAAAAACTAAACCAAAATTTATAAATTAAATTAAATTAGAAGCAAAGAATCAATACTAATTTTTAAATAAACAATAACACTAAATATATTGAATATGTTTGAAAAATACATGTTAACATAATTTAAAATGCTCACAAGAAATTGCAATGAATTTTCGACATTCAATTTGAATCACCTATTACTGGAAAACTATACTGTGCCGATTTTTAAATGATGTTTTTTAATAGTTTTAATTGGGTCTAATAGTTGGTAAAAGTTAAATTTTATTTTAATTTGAAACACATTGTGTAATCGGAAAATCGACCTCTCTGTCTGTTTGTACAACACTATTGATTTCAGTGTAAATATTTATCGATTATTCCACTCCTAGTGTTCAAGTGGAAGAACCAATAAACATTTATTTATTTATTTATCGGTGCCGATTTGTGTTCATTCTAATTCATTCACAACTACACCGTTCTTGTTAACGGTAAGCACATCGGGTACCTCAAATGCGCCCACGCATACCACGAATGTTGTGATAGTTAATTTCTAACGATTGTTTGAAAAATGGAAAAACTTATCTGCCTTCACGGCTGGATTTATCAGATTATCCGATGCAAATGCGTCAGATTATTACGATCAAATTCTTTCGTAATTGAAGGCCGCGCTCGGCTTCCTACAATGATGCATTTTTAATATTAATTAGTCACCTCTCAATCTTACATTCTTCGTCGTTTGTATGCAGTTTTGAAACGCCCACATTATATAAAATTGAATTAATTTGAAAATCGAATCGTACTAAAATAAAGTTATAATAATAATAAAATTGGCTTTACGTTAAAATATTTTTTTTTTTCGTATAATTCAATTTTTATTTCTTGGCAACCAGGAAAGTTAATAAGCAATTTGTTTATATCTCCTACTTTTTACTTTTATATCACGACCTTTATTGGCATAAACTATTTTATACTTTCATCAAAACTACTATACTAATATCCCTCTCCCTCCAACCCCCTCTCTCCTACATTCTCTTCTTTTTTCCCTCTCCCTCCCTAGCTTCTCCAGCGTCCTTACCCGAGCCCCATCCTCCATCATCCACTCCATAACCCTTCTACTTTCTTCCGCTCCCATCCATTCCTCCTTTACCCCCTCACACTCTTCCGCCAAGTGGCCCCACGTATCCTTTCCATTCTCACACAATACACACCTTCCATATTCTTCCCCCATCCATACCTTTCTTCCTCTCTCATCCGATTCACACCTTGCTCTTGCCACAATCAACCTATTCTCTCTACTCCATCCCCTCTCTATCAAATATCCTGGCAGTCTTCCACACACCTGCCACCTCCCATACCCATCGTTATATTCACTTCTCTCTATACACCCTTGCCTCTCTTGCCCTTCCACTCCCTTACCTTTCCCCTTCATCCACCCTCACCCCGTTCCCTAACCATTCCATTACTTTCGCCTCCGACAGCCCTTCTCATACATTTTCCTCCTCTCATTCCTCCACCTCCCCTCACCCCCACACACGCTCTCCACCCATATAGCCTTCACCAATCTCTCTTCCTCCAATTCCCACACTCTCCTTTTATACCTCACCACTCTCACCATTGCCTCGCACTCTAACCTCTCTCTATTCGCCTCCTGAAGCACTATGTAGCTGGGTGTGGATCTTTCCACCCCCAACATGCGCTTCAGGAACCACATCTGTTCCCTCTCCATACACTCATACCCTCTCGTCCCCCACACGTCTACTCCACACATTAGCAACGATTTCACAAAAGCATCCCATATCTTACATGCCACTCTCATATTGTTCACCATCCACTTCCCCCATTTTCCCCACGCCTTCCTAGCCTTACTCTGTACCCTCCTCAAATGCTCCTCATACCCTCTTGTCCCAGTAATTTTAAAATTATCATCAAATCTCTTGGTAAAAAAAAGTTGCAAGATTTTATCTTATATTGTGTTATTTCGGAATTTATACTGCCGTTCTTCACATCAACATTAGTTGGACAGTGTTACTTTTAAATTTCAGACAAATTCAGAAAATAAGTAACACTGCACATAATTTTTTGCATGGGACAAAAATCTGTATCAAACACAACATAACGATGTTAATTAACAATTCTATAGGATTCTTGTGCGACGTCATGAGCAGAAAGAAAACATCTTGGTTAAAGACTACTAAACAAATAACAAGCGCCCTCGCAAACAAAACAATCGCTAAACGGATGTAGCGTTCTCTGCATACGCATGCCAATTGCAGTTACGTAAACGTATATTTAAATGCAATTCAATTCCAAATTTCCTCTTAACCTATTGGACCAAATAGTCTTATCTCAAGAGGAGAGCATGAAAAATTAACGATAATACCCAAACTAACAATTGCTAATCCCAAATCACATTCAAGCGTCCTTCGCCTTTGAAAAGTAAATTAAATTAAATTCAGTAATTCACCTATGACAAAACATGTAGTAATAAAAAATTAAAGCAAACATTCTCGATACTGGTTCCAAGACGTTACTGTCAGAATGGGACAAAATTATCTCGACATTTTTTGATGTATGTAATAAATCAGTTCCGCCACATGAAGAGATCCAACCTCTTTGTGTACATATCCGAAGGAGTGGTTATTGGCAGCAAATTTTTGTTTGGATTTCTCAATTTTAGAAAGTGTGCAGTGCCAGTGATAGTGCTATTCGTGATTTATATAATCATTGACGAAAATTGCTAGGAAGCCTTCACCGGCTCCATTCTTGTAGATCGAAATCCTTCAATTATAAATGCATATTTACCGATTAGCGATTTCATTATTATTATTTGCACGGCGTAACGTCCATTGTTCAACGCCGAACGTGACTTAAGCCGAACGCGCGCCTCTGAATACATACCTGCGCGCAGGACCTCTTGTGTTATACGTTACTGAGAAGATTTATGTAATCTTTTTTTTCTGAAATAAAGAAGTAATTGAACCTTCAGGTTTACGTAATTTCGATCAGTTTCTTTGTTGGTTTAGAACGGTATATTAAATTATAATAATCAAAATGTTTTTTCCCTTAACAAATTGTATTGGGGTAAAAAATTTCATTAATTTGTCTTTCTCGTAAATTTTTTTTGTAATAACTAAAAAGAATATTTTTGATTATTAACCTTAACTGTTACGAATTACTATTAGATTTCTATTTCTTTTTAAGACCAAACACCATTCATTGTGTTTTGTTTCTGTAGAAATATTTCTTATTATCAGATTTGCGGTAACAATATATACCGGGTGGACCATTTAATGTGTTTTCAGGAAATATCTTCGAAACAAGAAACTTTAAAAAAAAATGACCCAAACAAAAAATGATTGTATTGAAGGGGGCCATAATAACATAATTTTGTTTTTTTCATAGATGGCGCTGTTGTCGCTAAATCGAGGTCAACTTAGTTTTTTTAAATGGAAACCCCTACTTTTTATTACAGAATCAGAGTCCTTGTTAAAAAATGAGAAGAATTTACTCACCTAACTTTTTCGTCAGAGTGATAGATGGCGCTGTAATCACGAAAAGAAGTTGTTGCATTTGGACGCTTGCGTATTCGAACTTCGCGCGCATGTGTGTGTGTGTGTGGTGTGTGTGTGTGTCAAAACATGACGTCGGCCGTATTTCCATGAATTACAATTTTAAATTGAAAAATAGCTGGAAATAGCTGGATTTTTATGCTTTCTTTGACTGAACAAAAGAAAATTTAGTTTGGTAATCAGTCGGTCTTCTGCATTGACGGGGAAAACGTTACAATGGTGCGGTATACTATCGCGGAAAAGGTCGATATGATTTTCGTGTATGGTGAAGCTAGACGCAATGCACTTGATGCGTGTGGCTTGTATCCTGATCGAGATCATCCGAGTCACATGACTTTTCTTCGGATCGTCAACTCATTTGTAGACACTGGCAGCCTAAAACGAACCAGACATCGAAGACGCACCGTAACCCAGGAGAATGCCGAAGTTGATGTTTTAGCTGCAGTTGCAGTCAAACCCAACATAAGTTCTCGTCAACTGGCGCGGAGTTCAGGCACACACACACACGCGCACACACACACATGCGCGCGAAGTTCGAATACGCAAGCGTCCAAATGCAACAACTTCTTTTCGCGATTACAGCGCCATCTATCACTCTGACGAAAAAGTTAGCTGAGTGATTTCTTCTCATTTTTTAACAAGGACTCGGATTCTGTCATAAAAAGTAGGGGTTTCCATTTAAAAAAACTAAGTTGACCTCGATTTAGCGACAACAGCGCCATCTATGAAAAAAACAAAATTATGTTATTATGGCCCCCTTCAATACAATCATTTTTTGTTTGGGTCATTTTTTTTTAAAGTTTGTTGTTTCGAAGATAGTTCCTGAAAACACATTAAATGGTCCACCCGGTATACAATTTTTGTGTTTTTTTTTTCAGGATGTTTTTGCAAAATATTATTTATATTTTAGGGAGTCACCGCCATAAGAAGTTGGAAAACTATGTTCTAAAGAAATAAGAAAAAACAGCATCTCAGTGTTTAGCTATGCAGGGTAATTTGAGAGCAAAATTATATGTGTCGTCGGTCAATTATTTGATTCTCATTAATTGTACAAATACATGCATTATGTAACATTCTTCTTATTCTAGCTTCCACTCTTTTGTAAATCTAAATAATGTCTCTATTTGGGATAATCTTTGTCCCATCGTGTTAAACTTGTTCTCAAAACTTCAACACATCCATGTTCCACCTCCAAGTATATCTTTACCATTATTCATCCACTTTCTTCTATCTCGTCTTTAAGTCCAAATCACCTGCAATAGTTCCTGCTAATTTATACAATTTGTTGCTCATTCTATGTTTCCATATTATCCACTATAACAAATTGCGCAACATTGGGGAGAAGAGTTAGCAGGCTTATTATTTACCAAACATGAATCATTCCCCTCATCATTAACAACTGCAGATCGTTTACAGCATCATGGGCACTAAACTAAATAAAAAAATGGAATGGTTGTAATCACCCTATGATTAATCTTCAAATTCCCTTCGACGATACATGTAATTCTTCTTAACAAGGATAATGAAGATTTGAAAGAAGACGACACCTTTAGTGTTGTGACATTCACAGGTAAAAGTTGAAGAACGCGACCTCGACTAACCTTGAGCGTGCCTCGGCAAATTTAATTTTCATTTGGCGGATTCCTGATAGCGCATTTCTCTCTTGGCTCGCAAAGAAGAAAACAGGCACGCTAGCCACTTTCCACACCCCGGTGCTTTACTTTCAGTGAATTACAATCTTTCCGTGACACAACACACGCGGTTTCATTATTAACAGTACAAATTAACCTCGTGTTTTATGATTACATTAGCGGAAACCGGAGGACCGCGGTCGCGCGTTTGGCAACGGGCTTCCCAGTCCGCGGAAAAAAATTCAATTTCACTTTTGTTATCCCGAAAACAATTGGAAATGTTCGGCGCCAATAAAAGTGAAACGCGGTATTGATCGTTGTGAATGAGATAATTCATTTAGGCATCTTTATAATTGGCGGCATTCTTTATGGATTTCACTTGCCGTGGCTCATTGCGGGGCAAAATTTCGAAATTTCTCCCGTTAAAATGTCGCGTGTTAAATAATTCATTAAGAATCCGCTTAGGTTGTAATAAATGGCCGTAATTAGAAATCGGGTGAGTTACGATAAATCATGTCGGTATTAATAAGTTTATTGAAATCGCTAGACTAGTTTAAATTAGTTATTATACACATAGTGAGTCTCAGCTTTTCCCGAGTTTCTACGGAACTATTTTAATGAGTTAACCAAAAAATTAACAGGAGGTTATAGTTCAGTCAGCGAAAAAATATAAAATACACATCAGTGTGCTAGTTGTAGTAATATTTGCGTTAGGCGATGATCTGTTAGGTGTTTGCCAAGGACGTCGCTGGAATGTGTGGGTTTCGTAATATGGCGGGGGGGCTCATTTAGCTGCGTTACCTAATTCTTGTCAAACACTACTATTCAATTTGGAATATGTTATTCTCCGAGGCACGTCGGAATGAACGGTAATGTTTGAAGAAGAAAGGCATGGAGGGCCTTGACTTTGAAACAGGCTGCTCATTACTTTGCATACTTTCTTACTCCTTATTTATAGATTCTCTAAAAATACACTTACATCCAATTCCTCAGGGGAGCATGTGTTCCCAATATCCAACCTAAAGCCTCACACCAGAAGAACTAACCGAGATCCTCTCTCTTTTCCAGCTGGGTCCCGTCCATCGTCTGCTACAAGAGGTACGTAGAGTGATCACTATTGTCGTCCATTTAATTTATTTTTCAATTTTAATACGATTGTGTTGACTTTATAATTCCATATCATTGTAATATTTTTCATGACGTGGAACGCATATTGTAGGTGGCACAATGCATTGGTTTGCATATGTGGGGCCAGATCCCCCATTAATTGAAGGTAAACTGTGGAGTGGCTTCGTACGCATATACAATTAAATAATTTCAATAACATGCAGAGTTCAGTGAGTTTCTAATATAACTAACCGCATTGAGTGTTACGTTTCGTTTCGTTTGTTCCCCACATACTAATTTCCTTTCAACTTTTATTAATTGATTAATGTTCGTTTGCAGAAGACCGAGAGGCAAGAATTAGGACCCTGAAAGATCGTCAAAATGAGGAGCGGCAGAAGAAACTAGAAGAGATTAAGTCTCAAGCTCTAGCAGCTCAGAGGTATAAGGAACAAAAGGAGGCTGAGAGGCGGCAGAGATTGGAAGATCTTAGGACTAAAGAAGATTCGCGTCGGCAGCAAGTAGAGGAGAGAAAGAAGGCTATTCACGAAGCCGAACGGGATAGGTTAGAGTCCATACTGAGGAGGAATCAAGAGCGAGAAGCTAGGATTGAGGCAAAAAAGAGGAATGATCGAAGTTCGATGGTTTTTGCATTTGGCTCATCGACACCTCGCATGCTGGAGCCGACTGACTCTATTGGCTCCTTCTGGGGCCACAGGAGGGCGACTTCCACGCAAAACATCACATGCACCGCAGTTCCTTTAACTAGAAGACAATCCGAACGGGAACTAGATGGTGGTAGCAAGAAAAGGGCCACTTCTGCTGGTGGCCTCGAGCGTTCCGGAGAAGGTAATTGATCCTCAAAGTTAAATCTGCATGAGATTTTACTGCAACCGGGTATTCAGTATGCAACCAACTGTTTTTATTGAGCTACTTTTATTTTTGTAGCCGTTTGTTTCTGCAGATTTTCCTCCACTGAACTGGACGTTTTGTAGGTATTCGGTGTTGTTTTCCAGATGCCCTACGAATGTCAACATCTATGTATGAAATTTTCAACTGGGGCCAAGGATCAAGTCACTCAATTCAATCTGTCACTCTTCCCCAAGGGAATTTATTGATCCGCAGTTCTTCGGCCCATTTTGGTATAACTTGTGCAGCTGCATATCCATCAATGTTACTCATTTTTATTTAGAGTTGCTGCCTGCTGATTACTGACTCCTGCGACCCGTATCTTCGTTCATGTTTGTGAATGTTTGTCCCCTGCTATTGTTATTGTTTTAGGATATCCCAGCACGCTTTTAGTTTTATCACTTCACCTGTAATATTTTGTTTTATGTTGTGTTGTTGACATTTCATCCATAACAGGTACTAGAATAACAAATAAACACATTTTAATAGTTCACATTTAGATATAAAAGTTTTTGTACAACCTTTAATCCATATTCAAGATGGCGCAAAAGTTGTTTCTTAACCCCTCATAATACATAGAACTTGTTCAAACAGATTATTTTTGTCATAGATTAAACCAGATAAATTTGAGAAGGGTCATCAAGATATTTTGATCATAAAAGTATTTTCTTAAAAGTTGTATGTCCTTCCTGTATAAACCAACTAGTGCTAGTGCCCTTACTATAAAATTTTATCATGACTTTTTTCAATCATTCTCAATGCAGTATGATCGTCATAAAAAGCGATCCTTTAATGGCACACCAAAGTATTACCCAAATATGCATTGAGAACAAAATCTGTTTGTCACTCATTGTTAATTTTGTGATATTTAACAGGGCACAGGAGTATTCTTAGTGTAATTGGTTATCTCTTGCGATATAGTTATTGCATCAACTGAATAAAGAATAAAAGAGATTAAATGATCTACAGAATTTGCATAATTGCAAACTGTGAGAGTTTTTGTTTGACTGCTGATGCATTGTCTTCTTGTAGGAGTTATTTCTGCAACACATCCTCTTAAATTTTAGAATCAGAATAAACTTAAAATTACCCAAATATTTTCAAGGTTTGTGGTAATATTGACCAATAGAGTATTGAATATTGCATAGTAACAAAAATGCAGTAAATAATAATTATCCAAAAGTCAGGACTGTTTTAAAAAGGATAGTGTATATTGTGCATAATTGTCTTACCAGAAAAATGACATCTAAAATAAATTACATGTAAAATGGTGTGCTCTTTGAGAAATATACTGAAGATGTATTTTTCTCATATAAATGTACCCATAATTAACTCCATATAATGTCAAATTTTAAGTATGGGTGTTCAGAAACTTTTATGACTATGGCTTTTTCTAACAAAGAAAAATCTTAAATATGCACTTAAACTTAACTTCCAAACTAATTTCAATCATGATAAAAATCATTTTAATTGTGGTGTGTAAGTTAATAGCAGGTAACAAATTTGTGATAAAATTAATTATAACATATTTTTTGTTCTGATTAAAATCATTTATTCTGTACATACACATCACGATTAAATTATTAGTTGTGAATTTTTGTTTATATATATATGTAACTATTGTGAATATACAGAACAATATATTAATGGTAGCAACCATCCTGAAGAGCAAAGTCATAAAGATACAACGTGTTGTAAATATTGCACAATTGTTACCTAATAAAAGTTAAACACTTGCACTTTTTTTATTCAAATTTATTATTTTAGTAAATAAATCAGACAGAACCGATTATAAATGAACTATATTGTGATACAGCATGTGATCATAATACGTTTTTCCAGCTAAGTTTGGGTCTTGACTGTAAAATTTTCTAGGTACTCCACCACAAACACCCGCCGGTTGTGTTAGTGGTTACGTGGGACGCCGAAGGACTGATCTAATGCCAACCATTCCATCAAAGGATTCGCCGTCCTCGGGCACACGCAAACCTTTTACGAGATCACCAGGTAGGGCCTATTCGATGTCGCGCTTAGATCAATTGTCGAAGCCCCGTAAGCGGCCAGACTTACCTCCGGTGTCCGAAACCTCAACCCTAAGACCTCTCAATCATCCTCAACAATCCTCAGTTAGTCGAAGCATGAGCCACTTAGCTGTTAGTAAGCTAGGATCACCCCAAAGACCTCTACGTAAATCAGATAGTCGAAGTATGCACCAGCTATCCGCTGCTGCTCCTTTGCCTCCCCCTCGAACCACGCGTGCTACCCAACTACGTCAACTGAAATTAGCTAATGCCAACTCCAGCAATCAAATCGAAGGTACGCATTTAAGGACAATAGGTAACTCAACTCAATTGCCTTCTCAGTTATGGTGGTTGTTATTAATCTGGGAGAGGCCTTAAGTATGGGTCGCACATATCGCTTCTTATCAACAAATACTTACAAATTGCACATTAGCTATTTATATTCACGGTGGCTGGCAGGATACAACCCTTTCTCACCTTTGTTCCTTACATTCTGGTACTTATCAAACTCTGTTTTAACATTTTATAGCATTACTAATCATTCATACTCTATGTTAATCCATCTACTAATGTTATTTAAAAAGTGGATTAACATGGAATCATTGAATTCATTGCTAATTAAATATTTTTGTAGCTCCGTCAAGACCCAGTAGTTCTCTTAGTCAACAAAGTACTAGTAGCGTTACCAGTTCTGTAAATCTGAGAACAAGGCCGATTGCCGCTCCTAGAAGACCTAGACCAGTTAGTATAGCGGTGACGGGAGTTACAACCGAAAAAAACTCACTTCAGGCTGATAAGAATACAAAGCCACCGCTACCTAAGTCAAGAAAATCTAGCCTAGTTAAGTCACAAGAGAAAATAAAAAAGAGATCAGTCAACTCCCCAACAGAAGGCACACCTAAATCAATACTCTCGCCCACTACCAGCACCGCTCCGTTTATTCAAACAATCGAAACTAAATCAACCGATAAATTAGACAACCTTGGTAAAACTGTTGAAATTGAAAATGAAGAAGAAAATGTTAATGAAGATATTGAAGCAGAGGTTGCCGCCGAGTGAGTACTAGTTTTTATTTTACTCTATCAAATGTTTCCTTCCTTTCCATTTTTAGACTAATAATAGATGTAATCGCGAGTGAACCTCCTCAAGAACCACCACAGCTGCAAGAACCGCTGCAACCGCAAGAAAGTGCCCCCAAGGACGTGACCCCACCTCCTACAATCATTGAGAGTCTGCCTGAGGTTGAATCGAAAGCTAAATTGGAAGTGAAGAACAATCAGACTGGGGACGATGAGGTTGTCGACATGACGGCCTCCATGATTAAAGTGCGCATCACCACAGAGGAGGAAGCTAAAGCTGCTTTAGCAGAAAGGAGACGTTTAGCTCGGGAAGAAGCTGAAAGGCAAGCGGAGATGGAAAGACTACGCATTGAGGAAGAAGCTAGAATAGAATTCGAAAGACAACAGAGGGAGGAGGAGACTCAGAGAATTTTAATTGAACAAATGAGAGCAGCGGAGCAAGAAAGACTTGAAGAAGTAAGCCAGATTTATTTACTGGATTCATTAAAATTGTGATGTATTAGTATATATCAGGCACATCACAATATTTAGAAATATAATAGGTTTTCTATGTTCAAGTAATATCAATACAAACTAAGCATTTTCTCTTTGGGAAAGTCTCTTTAAAGGCAGGTTCATAGGGCTATTTTAGTTGCACTTATTAGACTCTGTACATAACACTTACGAGTTAGGCGTGAATTGTTTAATTTCCCTTTCAGTGTAAAGATTCTTGTTTTCGCGAGGCGCAAGAGACGTCAGTACATTGACACGAACTGATAAATATGATATTAACACACCATCAACACTTGTTTTACTATGCTGTGACATGATGTATTAATATGAAACGAATTTAATTAATTTTAGGCAATAAAGGAAGCCAAGAAAAGGGAAGAAGAAGAACGGTTAAGAAAGGAAGAGGAAAATCGTCAGAAGATACTAAAGGAGGAAGCCGACCGGAAAGCAAGAGAAGAAGCCGAGAGGCAAAAGGCGGAACTGCAGGAGCGGTTGAAGCACGAAGAAAAGGAGAGGGAGGCTAGACGGAAACGTGTCGAAGCTATTATGTTGCGCACTCGAGGGAAGAATAACAGCACGACACAACCACAGGTAACTAACGTTTCCTGAGAAACACGCTTCAAATTAATTGTGGAAAACATGTATACTATCCGTCAACTTTTTTTCAAAATTATTTTTGTACCTATAAGAGAGAATATGTAGCCTCATCATAATAAAATTCCGGATTTCTAAATGTTTTGTTGTGAATATTTTAATGTAACCTGTATCTGTTCAAAATTTTTAAATTGTATTTATTAGCTCTTTGGAAAATAAAGTTAAATTAACGAGTACATTTTTGCTTCCCACATCATGCTTCGCTTACACATGGATTAAGGTTAAGACATCCAGCAGCACTTCTTTTTTAACACGCTTACTCACTTACGAATGAGACTGTGAATTTTCATTTCTGTTGTTATTTTAATAGACTGAAGAAAAGAACGAAGAGAACAGTTCAGACAAAATAAATGGGTCAAAAACGGACAGTTCGGAAAATGGCCACAATAACGGTAAAGACATTGAGACCGTTGATAATATGTAAGTTGTTTGTGTTACCCCCTTCGCCTGCATGTTATTAATGTGTTCAATTTTTTTAGAATCCCCGTTGAAACCTTAAAGAATGCAAATACTGTAAATGTCGACAATTTAAGCACTGACGATACTTTAAATTCTAATAACTCTTGGCAACATAACACACAAACTGGTGAGTGTTCTTAGAACTAGAGTAGGTTATATTAACTAGTTTATTTTTTTTTGCAGATTTGTTAATGTGAGTTGCCATGAATTCGTAAATAGGTGCTTGTACATGGTTCTTTGTTTTTTTTTTATAAATATATAAATAAATTTAGTTCTTTTTTAAGTAGAATTGCCGTTTGTTAAGTTGTTTTTGTATGTATTTGTGCAATAAATTGCAGGACAGTCATGAAACGGCAATTTTATTTAGGTGTATTTAGAACAGTATACTGACTGAGATTATTAAAATATAAATATATTTTTGCGTGCGCAAATCCTGATCAAAAACATATTTTTATAATTAGGTGGGTCCATTTAGATATGTAAATCATAATAGTTAGCTTATAATTGGTGTTAGTTATTTACAGTATTATTTATATTTGTTCATTAGAATCTCGCAGCGGCTTATGCGCTTTGAACTTGTGAACTGTCCATTACAACTAGCTAACCATCAAAGTACGTTCAAAGTGCTATGACTTTACACACTTTCGGTTCTTATTATATACTTTTTTAATGGTTGTGTTTGATCAGGATTCCATATCTTCCATTTGTAAATGAGCTCGGTCTTTACTAGTCATCTTAATTGAATGTTGAGTTTTTTTTATATGTTCTAGTTCTGATTCGCTGATAGTTTAATTAAATAATAAAAGAAACGCGAAACACTAAGTGAGATGGAATTAATTCATTGTCAGCAAGTTACTATCATAGTGCACAGATAGTTTTTACTGTAAACTGTAGGTAATGCATTTTAGTCAGGGTCTAAATGCCTTGCACGATTACTAATTTCTTTTGTTTTCTGTACATTTTTTTAAATCAGTGTGTGGAAAGAGAGATAGAGAGAGAAAGGAGAATACTTGTTTTAAAGTTAATTAAAATGTTGGCATGTTGGCATTGAGCGTAATTATATTTAAAATTATACATATGTATACTGAGTGTTCTCCTGACACAACGGTAGCCAGTGTGAGTGGACACTCTCTATATGTAATATCCTAATCTTATATATATACATCTATATATATTTGATTGAAGCATACCCTTATATATTTATCGATGAAATACTTCTGTAAGTGTTATTTGTTAAGGTGTTTCTTTTTTATAGAATAGACTAAATTCCGATTTAGCATTGCCTCTTATACATCAATATAACTGGCTATAATGTATAATCATATGTTACAATAATTTTAAGATAACCAATTACTTCTTGGTGTAACAGAATTTACAAATATTTAATGTAATCTAATAAATACCATCAAACGATCTGCTGCTTTTAACTGAAACTGGCTGGCTGTGATTCGCGATTCAGACAAGCAAGTTACGCAGTTAATGGCGGTTGATTTCACTTCATTAACAGATATACCTAAAAGAATATTTGTAAAAATGCTTGTTAAAACGTGCTTAATAAAATTAATAGATTTATTTATCAAAATTTATGTTAAATATATTTTTAAATTATTCTTTATGTATTTCATTCTATTTTTTTTTTACACCACACCTTACTCTAAGCCTCACTTTCATTCTACCCAAGACAAAATCTAAAAATTGTAAGCTTTCTAATCCATGTGTGCGACTCACCAATCACCACCATTTGTAATAATCTAGGATCCCCACTTTATTGTAAATAAGAATCGATCAGTGTCTAAATTCACGTATTTGTATTAGGCTTAGATTCCTGTTGACATTTTTAATCTGGCGCCTAGGCCGCAAACCGTCCAAACAACCTGCGGTCCTGCCCGGTGGTGGTTCGTATGTTTGGTTCAATTGAATATGTATGACGGCTCTCATCACATCAAGTTTAATGACAATATTAATAACAATTAAGCAGTTGCTGTTCCAATCAGCGAATATGTACAGGGGGCCGTACTTTTTAGCCTCCAGTTCTTTTTGTGAGTTATGTTATTCTATGTATATGAAGATTTTAAATCTATTGTACCTACGAATAAATACTTTGAGAATGATTTTATATTATTTTTCAATTTATCCCTTGTTGAATAAATTAAAAGTGTTACTAATGGTGAATTAGAAGTAGGTTTGTGAGCAAATGTGACTAATGGTAAGAAATATGCACACCACTATAGGCCACACGTTTTCTGTAATATCAAAACAACCACAATGCAAGTAAGTAATATTGGCCCACCTAAACAGAATGAAATGAAGATTTTAAATCTATTGTACCTACGAATAAATACTTTGAGAATGATTTTATATTATTTTTCAATTTATCCCTTATTGAATAAATTAAAAGTGTTACTAATGGTGAATTAGAAGTAGGTTTGTAAGCAAATGTGACTAATGGTAAGAAATATGCACACCACTATAGGCCACACGTTTTCTGTAATATCAAAACAACCACAATGCAAGTAAGTAATATTGGCCCACCTAAACAGAATGGGCCTCTGCCCCAGTCCCATCTGTAGAGGGTGTGAAGGTAAAGAGGAGACTGCCGAACATGTACTCTTGGAGTGTACGGCCATCTCCACAGTAAGACAATCCATAATGGGAGAGGGATGTCTACAAACAAGAGACATCCAAGGAGTCCCCCGTGGTGCATTTCTGGCGTTTGCCAATGCCGTGAGTTGACTGGATGGCACCAGGGAATGGGGACTCAGATGGGAGGACGTACAAAGGGTCCAATAAGGCCTACGTGCAGCAGACCTCTCTGCACTCCCATCGGAATAATCCAGATCCAGAAGTAAAATTGCCCTTAGTCTTCTCACTGATAATCATCCCCAGAACAGGATATTTGCCATGCTCCTCTTATTTTAAAAAATAAATTTCAACTACACTTTTGACGAAAATTCCATTCAAAGTCAAAAAAAAATAAAAAAAAACAAGTGGCTTGATGCTCTGGTAAAAAAAAGAATTCATATTTTGGTATTATAATAAAACAACTAATTCTAGAATCATGCAATAAGCTGGTATCAAACATTGCCTAAAGAGAGTTGGTGTACATAGTAAAGCCTTTCAAAAATTATAAGAAATTATTCAATTTTGGCAACTGCAAAATGTATATTCGTGGTCAGTGAATGATATTATACACAGTCTTCTTTTCTGCTGAGAAAGATTTAAAGATCCTCGGACAGGTCGATTTTTTATTTAAGTAATAATAATAATATTGTTTACTAATTCATTAGGCTGTATTAAACACAGATTGAACATGTCAAAAGAAACACAAAAAAAAAACAATAAAAACAAACACTACAAACATTTAAATGAGATTGATACAATACTGAATTAACTGAATATAAAATGAACAATCCACATACTGTTCAAATTCATTAATGTTATAAAAACAATTAGTAAACAAAATATTCTTTACTTTATTTTTAAATTCCTTTAACGTCTTACAATCTTTTATGTATTGAGGTAGTTTATTGTAAAATTGACAGCCTGCATAAATTGGAGATTTTTTGTAAAAGCTATGGTGATGTTTTTTAAATGAAAGTCATCCTTATTTCTGGTGTTATAATTATGGGTATTAATGTTGAATAGAAATTTATATTTATTTTAAAAAATATTACATTAATTGCAATAGGTAGATTGAAGCTACTGTTAAAATGTTTTCTTTAACAAAAATTTCAAGACAAGATACATTATATGGTATATTGAATATGAGACGTAATATCCTTTTTTGAATTATAAACACGCGAGATACCTCGGTGGATTGTCCATATGATGCTATTTTATAGGAAATATATGAATATACAGACTCATAGTAAACTGTCAATATAGCTTCCAGAGACACATTATTTTTTAGTGATTTTATCATATAGTAACTTTTATTGAGTAGTTTGCACATATGCTGAACATTATCGCACCAATTTAGACGGCTATCAAAGTACCTAAGAATTTGAACGATAAGCCAGTTTCTAGGTTAAAAGCGTTATAATTGATTTTTAGATTTAGTTTAGTTCTGTTTGTATTATTAAATTCTATTAATACACTTTTAGAATGATTAACGATTAATCTATTACGTATACACCAATTTTCAAATTGTTTAATGGCTAATAATATCTTTGGCGGACTATATTTGGGCATTTATCTGAGATGACTATACATACATCATCCGCATACATAAATATTTTACCACAGGTTATGTAGAAAGGTAAATCGTTAACATAGATCAAAAACAATAAAGTACCTGAAAAAGAGAAAAAGCTTTTAATAGTATATTGTTTAATTGAATGAACAAAAACATCAAAATTATTATTAGATGGCGGTCTATTTACACATATGATGCATACATAGTTCATGAGGCTAATTGCCGCACATTCATTTGTCGATGGATAACTTTCTAATGCAATCAATAGGTTTACATAAATGTAGTTACGCTCCCCCTACCCTTATCAACTTTTGTTTCAATTGTAATATCTTAGATAAAAAAAAGAAAGTAATTCAATAAACAATCCAACAGCGTGACCTTAATTGAAATCGGAACTGATATATAGATATTAAAAATTTTCTATTCTCTGTTTCTCATTTATTGAATCCATAACATTGGGTATTCAGTTAAATTTCAACCAAATTGGTAATATTGTACATGTGTCTTGTCATTTTCACACATCTTTTTACAACAAAACATGTGTTAGTGATAGCGCCCCACCCCTTTTAATAATTGTCTAAGAAGTTTCGAGGGTGGCTTGTCCATTGCCAGGCAGTCAATGGAGCTTAATTTGAATACTTAATACATTTTGTTATTTTTTGGCTGAAAACAATCCTTTCATTTTTTTTTTATAATATCGGTCTAACCAATTTCAATTAAGGTTACACAGTTGGATTGCTTATTGAATTACCTTTTTACCCATTTAAGAAAAGTTGAAGGGTTGGGAATAGGGGGAGCATAACTTGAACTTAAAAAGTACATTAATATTTGGATTAGTCATAGTCATTTATTACGGATGGCCAGTACACTACAATAACATAACAATTAAAATACTCAATAAAAATAATACAAAAATGTTCAAAATAATTTATAATCTTGGCGTAAAGGTATTATTGTTGCTGTCAATAGCTTTCCGGCATTTCGATTTAAAAGTACAAAAACATCAATAGAGTCGTAATAAGAATTAACCTACCTTATGAGAGTATTACGTGGACAATTAAATCTGTACGAGGTTTTGTGACTTTCCCATGCTAGAACTTTTGGCATCTTGTCGTGCGGTTCGGAACTCTTATAGACATACAGGACACTATAAATGTACAGTCGATGAACCCGAAAAGCAAAGCACAAAGAAAAATAAATCCTACGACTGCAAAGAGGCAGCAGACCAAGATATGTAAGAACTATATCATAGTTGTCAGAATCAAAGTATATATTCGTACGAAAGTAAATCACTTTTATCATCTTTCGCTGGATACTTGCAAGTCTCTCAATGTGACACTGGTAGTGGGGAGACCAAATCACATAGCAGTAATCAACAATTGACCTGACCAAGGTGGTATATAGAGTTATGTAGGTACGAATACATTTAAATTTAAATAAAATAGAAACAACCTTACTTTTCGTTTTTTTGAATTTATTGAATACATTTAAATTTAAAAGTCTCTTCGTATAAAGCCAACCATTTGCAATGACTTTGCTGTAATCATGCTAATATGATCCCTGAAATCCAATTTACTGTCAGAGCACACCCAAATCCTTAATAGTATCCACATTGTCCAAAGAATGGTTATTTAAAATATATATAAACAGCAAAAAATTGCCCACTTTTCGAGAGAAGCGTATGCATTTGCATTTTCTTGCATTTAAATGTAGATCGTTCTCCCAACACCAAGTCATGAGACGGTCCAGGTCGTTCTGTAATATGTAACAATCCTCAAAGGTAGCAATTTTCCGATATCGTTTCATGACATCTACGTAAAGTAAGAAGTTTGACTCAATATTAACACCAATATCATTAATAAAAAGGAGAAACAATAACGGCCCAGGTGTGAGCCTTGGGGCACATCCGAGGTCGCATTAATTTCGGTACTAGAGACTATATCGTTAATCTTCACAAAATGTTGTCGATCATTTATAAAGGATCGAAACCATTAATTGAATTCAAAATCAACCTGTTCGTGAATTTTTTATTTTCTCTGGTGGAGCGCCTTGCCTGTATAGAGAGGATCTACAAAGTCTGACCCGGGTCATTCTTTCTAAAACGGTTGGCCAGATCGAAAAATCGGCGAACACGTACTTAAAATACCGTTCTGGGCTTATTTCTGTGGGTACACATGTGCAGAAGCACACTCACGTCAGAAAAATCATAGAACGATATTTTAAGTACCTGTGTACGGGAAATTTTGGTAAAGCAAGGTATTTTATATTCAAATTTATCGAACCACTTTAATACCATTAATATTCTCAATTATTGCTTTAAGAATTATCATGTCAGTTTGATGTACAATACAAGTGCACATAACCTTCATTCATTTTTTGCTGGTGGGCTAAAGTTGATAACCATGAATAAGCAGCACGTTAGCGATACGAGCGACGACGACGAGTGAACTGGTGCTCCCCCCAGAGCTACAAACAAAAGAGGTTAATTATTTTTTTTTATTTTTTACTAGTGAAGTCAAGGGCAGGCACGATAAATCGCTTCTATAAGAGTAAATAGTAGCTGTAGTAGCTTCTTAAATAAACTTAGTTGAATTTAACCAACTATAAATTGTTAATTACATGTACACGTTAATAAGTGAAAATAAGTTCTAACATTATTATGATCTATAAGTTTATCTCTGGTTTTATATGTGCACATAGTTATGTAAACAACAACAATTTAAATACGTATCCTCTTCATGGAAACGAATTTCGCACTTGAATTTTTCACGTCCGTAGAGAAATTTATACAGGGTATCCCATTTTAAATTGCTACCCCAAATATCTCGAAACCTGAGCAATATAGCAAACTATATTTCAGATGAAAGTTGTAGGGTTCGGAGGGGGACATATGCTAGTGACGTTAATTTTCAAGGTCAAATGAAGGTCAACTTTGATATTTCAAATGGAATCCTCCATTTTTTAATGCGGGATCGTATTCTTCGGGGAAAAATACAAACTTTTTGTAAGAAACGTTTTTTTTAAATGCTTTTTTAAGAGTTTTTTCACGAATTTTGTCCGTCATGTTGTTTGAAATCTCGGATGAATCCAGGCTGTGATTCATGCATTACCACAGCATTTTCGTCACCCGATGTGCACCACGTGGAGGTTGCCGATGGGACTTTGCACATCATTGGCCCTGAAAAGGGCTGATGATTTTAGTGGCTGGAGGTTCGATCTCGTTCTTAGATTAAATGCTGAATCAAGTGTCCATCCTCGTCAATGCACTTCTGTACCCGCTGGTGAAAGTTTACTTGAACATTTCGAAGGGTTTGGATGGAAATTGCTCGAAATCCCCTCCTTCATGTACTGCACTGTTGTACTGATTAATTGAAAAGTTTGAATATTGATGAAACTTAATGCCATCACACGTCGCGCGAAACACCTGACGGCTTGTCGCGTTGCTTTGATGCTAATGCCGAGGGTAATGCATGAATCACAACCTGGATTCATCTGAGATTTCAAACAACACGACGGACAAAATTCGTGAAAACTCTTAAAAGAAGCATTTTCAAAAAAAACGTTTCCTACAAAAAGTTTGTATTTTCCCGTAGAATACGATCCCGCGATATAAAATAGGGGGTTCCATTTGAAAAATGAAAGTTGACCTTCGTTTGACCATGAAAACTAGGCCAAGGTCATTTTCAAGGTCAACAACAAATGTCCCCCTCCAAACCCTACAATTTTTTTTGCCATGTTGCTCAGGTTTCGAGATATTTGGGCAATTTAAAATGGGACACCCTGTATATGAAAAGATACATGCCTGCGTCTGTAATTTCCCATAATGCCTACTGACCCGTTATTTTATCTGGTTTCATTTGGCTTATGTGTAGGAGGTATCTCTGCGCTATTCCGTTATTACTTCTGTTTGCGATTGTGAGAAAAGTTATATTTAAAAACTGTTAAATTAGTTTTAGAATACCGAGTATTGAATCATATATTTTTAAATTGTGTGCATCGTGGAAGTATAAATTGCATTTTGTTTTTTTTTTTTCTAATTTTCGTGTTTTATTAAAAGTCTTGTTTTATATATACGCCGAATATCTCACTTAATGATTTTCTTGTAAAAATACCATTCCTAGAAAACCACTATTTTTCGAGACGTGAATATAATATATGTGTTGTTGCGCATATTGTAAAATATCAAATAATGCTCGCATCATCCCAACAGGTACATACAAACACCAATTTAAATTGTAAATAAATTGTATTGTACTATATCAAAATGTGTAAGTGGCTGTATTAAAGATCGATTAGACTTTTTTGATATCTTTTAAACACTAGAAAGTGAAAAGTACCAACACGGCTGTGAGAAAAATGTAATTGTGCAGCAAGTTAGGTTGATACAGGTCGGTACCAACCTAATGAATAACCGATTATTGATTATTTTAAATAATCGATTAAATAAAATAACCGATTAATGATTATTTTACCGGCCGGTACCAACCTAATGAATAACCGATTATTGATTATTTTCAATAATCGATTAAACAAAATAACCGATTAATAAAATGATCGATTAATCGACCAATCAAACAATCGATTAATCAAATAATCAATTAATAGAGTTAGCGATTAATTAATTGATCATTCAATGAGCATGGCGAAAAATGTAATGTCGGATTAGTGTGTACATTTTACGTTTCATTTGATTTGTACGTATAGTATCCCCAGGTTTAGAGGAATAATAATATGGCTTTGCATTTTCGAGTGGTTTACAGCGGCATTGACAAATACCTCCATAAAATCATCAAGTTGAGGGTGGTCCGGCAAATGTACGTTAGGTGACGATCGTATGACAAGTAAATATCTCCCTGTTACACATCTCTGCAGTGCGAAAGGAGATTTTTACCTATCGTTATAGGGCCGTCCCCCACCGTAAATTTGCCGGATTACCCTCATCTTGATGATTTTATTGAGGTTATTGTTAATGCCGCTGTAAACCACTCGAAAAGGCAAAACCATATTATTCCTCTAAACCTGGAGATAGTATACGTGGGACGTAAGGTGCTATATCGGATAAGGAGCGAAGATTGGGACTTGACATATTAAAATGAAATGTGAAATGTACAATACAAGTGCACATAACCTTCTTTAAACAATAAAAAATATGTTTTCAATCCCAAAGCAATTATGAACACTGTTCAGAACATATCGGTTAGCTGGGGGCAAGTTGAACGCTTGCGTCCAAACAGGGGAATGTACATAACTATTTCTCGACAACAATTTACTTTCTGTATTACCCGATCTGACCAGTCGCGTTTTGTACCTGTGAATAGTGAAGCATAAAATCATTCTGATTCATTTTACTTCCAGGCGTGAATCAGTATTTCGTTGGATGATTGTTATTGATTCCGTCGTGGAAATAAGAATTTCTTTTGATCTCGCACTCCCTTGTTTATTTAATTTTGAGTTGTTTGAGTAGAATATCTAAACTTTGGACTCTACACATTAATTAGACCGGATTGTATGACCCCCTAGATTATTTTCAGTTTTGTTCTAAAATGGTTTTAGATTGCTTCCATATCTTGTATATCCTACTTTATTTTTCGTTGCGTATAGATTCTTTATTTCATTTTGTAACTTCTTTCGTGCCCTTTTAACTGACGTATCGAATTAGCGACTAGAAATTATGGTGTAACTATATGTAAATTTATTGTTATTGTCGTACACTGCCTTTGAATATAGTTATTATTAAATAAATTAAATAACGCTTCTGCAACATGTAAAGGTTCCTTTTTGCTCCCTTTCGAGAATTCTATTTTAAGGCCTCTTCAGTTTTGCAAGATTCCTTGCAGGATGAATTAATGTAATGTTGTCCTATTTTTATTTCAGTTTTCCTTAAAAATTTAATTTTCTGAAACTAGACTTATTTGTGAACAAAGTGATACTATTCGCACATTTTTATTCGCACTGTAAGGGGTCGAGTATCATCCCCGAAATGAGCTATGGTCGCGGCCCGCTCTCGTTTTTCGCTCTCCTGAAAAGTTACATTTCTTTAATTGATGTTCCCTTTTCTCTGGTCCTATGAGAGATATCAAGTTATTTTTTTAAATTTGTTCGTGGCGACCTTAAGATCGTCTGGTGATAAAAAAGAATTTCAAACTACAACACAAACAAAGTTTTGGTTTTACAAGCACGTCAGGATAGGCTCGATTTATCAAACTGCTATAAAATCAGTTTAAAAAAATAATAATGATAAAATTATCACATTTTTTTTAGATTAGCTATCTGAGGTCAATCGGATGAACGGTTTCAGAGGAAAAGGAACATGAAAATGCATGATTTTCAATGTAAAACGGCCGCTGTAGCGACCCCCTGTATTTTATTATTTAACAATTTAAATTTAAATGCGAAGCTGCACTGATAAGAGATAAATATCGAAACGCGTCTGCAGATGGCTTTTTACTGCATTTTTACATATTTTAGGGTTCAGTTTTATAGTTCAAATTCAATTTAGTTTAATTTTCAAGTTAGTCCTGTGGGGAGAAATAAACGATCTTAAACCAATGTTATTTAGCTAGTAGTACTAGTAATAACATGGAAATTTCTTTTGTATCATTCGATATCCGGCGTGGCACTAGCCAGGGAAGTAGTTGTTTCAATAAATTATTTGTTTATAGTCTTAGTAAGACTTAATTTTGCTTGCAGAGTTACGAACAGGTTAAATATTCATATATTCAGGCTACATTTCGTTTTATTGAATTTATAAAATACAATTCGTTTTGCAATTCGTTCATTATAACGAAATTCATATAATTGTTACCATTTGCCATTTGTCTTCATATTGAATTGCTTCTCGGGCTTCAAGCAAAAACTAAATTGTTTAATTGAGAAATTAGAATATCTTTCAAAAGAATTATCAATTGAAATTTTGCAATTATTAAAAATAAAATAAGTAAGAAACAGATTTTTCAGCTTATCACTTATGTGGCCATACTTATATTTTCAGTATCCTGGCAGGTGTTTTTTGCGTTGAATAATCATTGTATACATTCGATTAAAATCCTAGACGCCTTCGGAAGTTACCGTTAAACGCCGAAACACGTGTCGGCAAAGTGAATGCACAAATATGAAATTTGTTCACTCTGTGCTAGCAAGTAATTTATAAGTATCAAAATGTATTTTATAAAGTATTAGTTAGATGTTTCTTGCTCTTTTTTTATTCAACGTTTATGCATAAACAAAACGTACACCTTATCCGAACCGAACCCCTCCCAATTATCCGAAACTCCAGAAACTATCAATTTAATTAAGTTCCTGGATATGACTACTGTTTTTTTCCTTTCTTGTTTCAAACGATCTGCAATTTCCTCTCCCCCATTTGCCTGGAACTAAACGACTACTTTAAGAGGCGCTTTGAAGTGCGCTGCAAGACCTGCTCTCAAAGGGCTTTGATTGCCCTTTACGTTTGGCTAAAAAAATACACCGTGCTTCCAAACTTCGATGCCATAACAATGCGCCCTTCAATTGCAAGCATGATGGCAATTAAGTTATAAATTAACGGGTTCTTCTTCGAAAACACGAATCTGCTAAAGATGAAATAATAGACGGCCGGGGTAATTAATATTTATAATGATTTTTAATACTTCCAATTACATTTACATAATTTTGAGGCCGATAGAAAATAACGTGAATCTGTTGCTTACTCAACATTTTTAATATTACAAAAATTAAAAATAATCTATACAGTAATAATGGCTGAATAACTACGCCGAAAATAGTAATCACAGTTTATATTTGTATAGATTAACCCACCAGTACATAGCATCTGTTGAATCTGACATTGGTTATACATTTTTTTCCATGGTGCTGACTTGCGTAACAGGAGTTCTGCAGCCGATTTATGTTGTTACATAACCCCACTTTCCTGTAACAACATAAACCAGCTACAGACCTTCTGTTACACAAGTCATCACAATAGAAAACATTAAATATCTAAGGTCCGATATAACAGACGCTATCCACTAATGGATGATAAAGTCATCAATGCAAACTAAGTGGGAGTGGATACAAATTCTATTAAAATACTAATATGTACAATTATTTCCCTTTAGATTTGCATATTATTATATTCTCCCAGAATTGGCGTGATGGTAAATTGACCTACTTATTTCCTAAAATGACGTAGTTGGTAATACTAATTTAGATCTTTTAATATTTACTCTAGAAATATAAAAAATTGATTAATTAGATTGATTAAATAGCCTGAATATGTGAATATTCAACCAATTCTTAACTCCTACAAGACATATAAAGATGAATAAACGAGAAACTTATTGAAACAACTATTTCTCTGGCTTAGCATTAGTCTGATATTGAATGTAACATAAGAAATGTGCATGCTTTTGTTAGATGGTCTTTCACTACTGCTATAAATTGTTTTATAGGTAATTGGCGTATGTTTAATGGAACTAGATTGTAAAACATAATACCGTAGTAATTAGCGCCGAAACGAGATCTTGTTAGGTTTAATTTTGGGGTGTATATGTTATGTTTATTTCTGGTGTTATGATCATGTGCACTTTCAAACGTGATGTGACGATGTTCCTGATTTTTTAAGTATTTTAAGCATGCAATTATGAATAAGCAAGGAACTGTTAATATTTTTTCATTAATAAAAGTTTGTTTACAGTCATCTCTGTATCCCATACCTGTTACTACTCTGATCGCTCGTCTTTGAAGAGCAAAGATTCTGTGGCGACTAGCGCTGTGCCCCCAAGTAAGCAACCCATACTTTATGTGTGATTCGCACAATGAAAAATATGCAGTTCGAAGAACATTTTTTGAAACGGACTGAGATATTTTTCTAAGTAAAAATATGCTCGAGCCGAGTTTTTTAGACAACGAATCACATGTTATTAATAGTAATGCTACTGAAATAACATTGAAGTTAATACTTTGTATGCTACACAATTGATGAAACAAGTTTTTTCAAACAAACATGAAACATAACCAATTAATAAATTACCCCTTATTGAAATAACATTAATTTCTATGTACAAAGACTAATTAAAAGTGAAAAAGCTAGAAAATATTTCGTCACAGTGCTAAACTTATCTAACTAAGGGTAAAAAAGAACGAGAAAATATGTAAATTAATTAAATAGCCATCTGCGGACATATTCAGGCTACATTTCATGTTCATTGAATTCAATTAATGCTTCTGCAACAAGTAAGGATTTTTAATTTTAGTTATAAAAATTTGAATTGAAATCGTGAATGACGGACAGACAGCGGCACAAATAGCCATGTCATGTGCACGAATTAAATCTTTCACAGCGCCAATGTTACTTTTATTTTAAAAGTTTGGCATTGTACATTATTCCACAATTCTCAAAAAAATACTCGAAGCTGCAATTTGTACGGAAACTTGTTGGCCCGATAGGTGCTGCGAGTAGACGTGATTTAATTAGTTCACAAATTTTAAGGGGACTATGTCTTTTATGTCCGGTAGTATAGTTGTAATATTCTTGTTAATGTAATGATAAAAACTAGTAATTATATCAATTTAATTTTTAACATGTAGAGTACGTTTGAACAGAGAAGAACCTCAGGCTGCGCGAACGGTCGATAGTTGCCAGTGTCGTACGCATTTTAAGTTAATATATTACAATAATACGAACCAAAGGCATTCAGATAGTAAATCAATGTTGTGGGAACTATTTGGTAGTACACATAATACCATTAATTAAATAAAATGAAAGCAAAACAAAGAACAATAAAAATCAGTACAATGAGACACTGTCACACGCTATTCGGCATAATTGACTCGACCAATGACGTCAAATCTATTTTCGTTTGTTGTAACTATTCTAAATATAGTAATGAAAGAGTTTTTAGGAGATGGCGAAGGGCTTCATTTTTAGGATCGTTAAAGACACTGACTGCTGTTTGTGTGTCGTTCTTATTTTAGCATTCTCTGCAATTGTTGTTTATATAGATATATAAATTATAGACCAAAATAGTAAATTTTTCTCGAAAATCAAGAGTTTTTGAAATACATTTATCAACAAAAGGAGTGCAGTTCTTCGTTATTTTCAACATTTATACACAGTGGGCCAGAAAGAACAGTACACATTTTAAATATTTATATTTTCAATAATAATTAACGCATTGAATATTGCTTTGAAAATCAAAATAGTTACACTTTGTAGATTGGAAAAACGATTAATTGCATTTTTTTAAGTTTTTTTTTATGAGGGATATTTCACATTAATGAAGGCTCTGCAAAGACAGGTTTGTAGGTATCAAAATTAGTAGGCCATGATTTATTTTTGTTTTCTAATAAATCTCAGCATCAGCTGACACTTCTATCAGCCATTTTAGTTGTGACAAAAATGGTTTGCCTAAATAAAGAAGATAAGATTTTCATTAAACATTTGTGAACAATACCCATAAAAGGTTTGGTAGGTATTCAGCAATTAATAATAAACTCAGAACTTACGCTAACAATAATCGCAAATAGTTAAGTGGAAGACCACGTACAGTACGAATTCCAGAAAGGATAGAAGGAGTACATTCAAGAAGATGCTCAGGGCACAAGTTTAATTACTATTTCTTTAGAGTAAAAGTACTTCATCTTATCTATTAAAATTGGGCTTTTTAGTATTATATTAATTATTTAAAAATATTAATAACTCGAGAAGATATATGAGTCCAAAAGTACTTGTTGGTAATATTTTCATATTTAAAGAGAATTTGAAAAAATCGAAGTAAACACCAATGTGTGGTTTTCTAAAGTTTACCGAAAACTTTCCAATTCTTCGGATTCTCAAATAAGGCTTATGTTTAAAGTTTAATTTTAATACCTGTATTAGTTTATAACAGCGCTCACAGAACACAGACAGACACATGACATGTTCCAAAAATGGTCGTAATTGTCTCAGGAGACATCAAAATGGATATTTTTAGTTTAGAATACTCCGAGAAACACGATTATAATATGAAAATTAAATATTGTTCCCCCATCAGAACACCTACAGACCGGTTTCGACCTTTCAGATCTCATCAGTGTAGTTAGTTGCTGATCGGGAAACGGAGATTACTATTGGAATATAAGTATTCCAAACACCGCTGGCAATGTCCATATCTTGTCGGTGTTAAAGCCACCCGAATTTGATTCAGTACAGCATTCAGGCAATAGATTCCGCCACTTTGGCGATTATAATAATTTAGTACGGAGAAAGTAAAAAGACCGTAAGCGAATATTTTCTATAAATTGTGTCAACTCGAGGATACTCAAAGGAGAAATGTTCACTTCATGCTTGTAAAAAAATAGTTTGTAGTTCAATTTATTTCTAATGCTCACGATATATAATAACTTTCCCTTGTTTGTTTTTTATATGAATTAAATCATTTTCTTATATAGTCGATAGTTCCATAGTTCCAAACTGTAATAGTCTCCCTTTTTTTAATGAATTTAATTATTACTTTTGGCTGGTGGCGTATGTGTTTTTCAGGATGTCGACAAAACTGTCAGCGAGAAGACTGCTTCTGATTAGATGATTAGGTTTTGAATATAGGGAATTTTAGAGATTGCAGCAGTGAATATTCGCAGCTACTGTCCTGAAATCGTCGTAGTGTGTCTCATCTTTCATTGATTTATAAGTTCATGAAAAGGTGATACCGGAGCTACATCTTTAATTGGAAATACAATCTCTTAGAAAGGTCAGGATGTCTATTGTCGTCGTTAATTTTCGTATTGATTCAGCCTGTCCTTATTTGGTTGCTATTTTTTAAGGTTATCCGATGGAGGAAGCTTCACTATTTATCGCATTTTTTATAACCAACTATAATTGAAGACCCCCGTGCAAAAACCAGTCAAAACCATATTTGGGTAACATCTGTATTATCAATCATGTAGGATTCGTACAAAAATGAAGCAATATGAATAATAACTTACAATTCCCGCAAAGTTTCGTAAGTACTACCTTTTGTGGCGAGAGTTGTTCAGCAACATAGTGGAATTGCCACTCAAGATGTCAAAAAAGTCTAATCTGGGTAGTTGCAGTATATGTATTTATTTATTACTGTACACTTCACAAAATAGACAGAGTGGGGTTAATGTTAAATATGAAAGTAATTTTATATTTTTATAGGTTATATTGTTTGTTTAGAGCTAGGTCAGTAACGTGTAGAGGATAGATTAGCTTCGCGGACTTGATACAAATAAACGAAGATTCACCTGCGTAATTAGACAACCGAAAATTTTAGGCACTTATTAGGCAAATATTTTTTTTTTAATTATATCAATGGATAAGTTTTAATAATAATACGTTTCTAATCCAAATGTCTCGCACCTTATTTTATTTCATCACAACGTGCATTATTTTGGTGCCTAGTACCTACCGGCGGCGGCTCCGTGGACGTTCGGCGGTGGGGCAACGGAAGAAAATTTGACCGAACCAGCAACGAAATATTTGCTCTATAAGAGTAAGTAGTGCAACCTATTTCATGACGTTCCGACCAAATTGCATTGGTCTTCATCAGGCGTGTTCCTCTCTGTTGTCGGTAAACTGAGAGTAACACGCCTGATGAAGATCAATGTTGACTTTGTAAAAATGTCGCGAAATAGGTTCCGTTTAGAACCACAATATTTAATACTTCGAAGATAGAAGCCGTTTAGATAGATATACATTAAATGTCCTATGAATATACACGTATGGAGATGATTTTAATAGGATATGATATGAACTTCCAATGTACATCATTTGAATATGCTGAAGATATCCATTGGATCTGATATGGACGGACATTTCACGTTCATTGGATATCCATTGTTCTTCCATCTCATATTCAATGGATATCAATGTATTCTTGGGGCGGGGGGCTTTTATTTTTCAATTCGAAAAATTTCAAAATCCTCTGTAATAATAATAACTTTTTATTTCCCAACAGACATAAATCCAATTAAAGGGAAATGTAACATTATTTAAGACATTAACAACAATTTTATTAAGATAAGTAATATTAATAAAGTTTTTAAGCACAAAATATCATGTCAGAGCGTATACACATATTTCAAATTTGAAATATGTTTGGTCTGAATTGAAAGAAGAAATGACTAAAGAATCTGACTAAAGTTATCCGGAACTGCCACATGTATTTTTGCATTGTACAGTTCTGTATACATTGCTAGACGAGTATTTTTTCTTTTTAATTCAGCTGGATGCCGAGGGAAAGAAGTGATAGAGCGGTTG
This sequence comes from Ocypus olens, assembly GCA_910593695.2. Classification (NCBI taxonomy): domain Eukaryota; kingdom Metazoa; phylum Arthropoda; class Insecta; order Coleoptera; family Staphylinidae; genus Ocypus; species Ocypus olens. The sequence continues at coordinate 19,760,797 of OU343057.1, forward strand.
ATAGCTTAATTAATCAATGTTGGGCTTAGGTAACCTGTTATTTTAATGTTGTGCCCTTTTGTTTAACCTTTTTGTTTAATTTAATTACTTAAAATTTAGTGTTAATAGTATATTTTTGTAAAATGTTTTGACTATGTAATCGCCGTATTGGTGCCCTACAATAAAACTATCTTATCTTATCTTATCTTATCTTATCTTAACTATGTCCGTATAAAAAAGCTTTATGGACCAAGGGAGCTGGGTTCACCAAGCAGGAAACTCTCACCTGCAATCATCACAGCAACGACGTTCAGTCGATGCGAAGAAAAATAAACTGATATGCAACTACTGCAGGAAGCCCAATCACATGGTTAAAGTGTGCAGGAAATGAATTGCTGAGGGCCGTCCTCCGAAGCCTAGTAAACCGAGTCCGATACAAATATGATACTCGTCACTGTTAGCTCAACTGAAACACATACAAAGTCGTCGAGATGCAGGGAGGAGAGTGACGCGACAAGCCATATTGCTTTAGAACGTTCGAGTCTTTTTCAACTGAACACACAGTGACCACAGCAAATGGTGAGAAAATCGAAGCCATCGGAATACGTGAAGTAGAAGTTGGGGCAACAATTCAATGAAAATGTACAAAATTACCTTGGCTGATGTTTGGTGTGTACCCCTAATCAAGAGGAATCTGTGCTTGCAGTTTAGGATAAGTACTCGGACAGCCAATTCATCTCATCAGCTGAACTCTGCAACTGCCTGGTCAAGAATTGGAGGAAGCTCGTCATAGACGACTGTACAAGTTGACCGTGAGAAGTTTGAACCCTATCAAATGATGTCAATGCTGTGAGTTAGGGAAACCTGTTGCAGTTGTGCCATAAACGATTCGTCGGCAACTTCCTAGTGAACAATTGGAGGGAGCTCGTCATGGAAGACTGTCGTGAGAAGTTTGAACCCTATCAAATGATGTCAATGCAGTGAGTAAGAGTTATCCCATGAACGATTCGGACATCAGAATAATCGCATGTGACATCGCTACTGAGCAGGGAGCTTGACATGAACACAGAAATGCATAATGAAGGTTGTATTTATAATAAAGCTCATCGCCTACCGTTTGGCACGAGGTCCAGAACAACGGAACCGGGAGAGCGAATTTACACGGATGTCTGCGGTCCACTTCAAGAATCGAGGTCTAGATATCGGTATTTTGTGCTTTTCAAGGATAATTCACATCGAAGGAGCAAAGGACGAAAATGGATTTGAAGTCCATTAAAGGAATCCTATGATAACGATGACGGATTCAGGATCTATAGTGAAGAGGACAAGCTTTACACACATAAAGACATAAACGACGATGACCTTAACTAGATTAATATTTTTTTCCAAACGTGGAATCCAAATATAATATCCATACATTTCCTTTCAGTAAAACCTTTCCATTAAAAAAAGGTTTTATGCTCACTAGCGGATAATACGAAAATAGTTTTATTACTTATATTTTTTTTAAATTTTTATTACACCACAGGCTTTGAAAACAAAAATATGGTTGATTTTCGAGGGGCGAGTTCACCCCCTAAACATGTGTTTTGGCCGAAACAAAAAAATACGTATGGATTATTTTAGCTCCCTCTACAAATCTACCAAATTTCATTCAAATCGGAGGGGAACACTTGGGTTAGTTTCTTTGTAAATCTTGGCTAATTAAATGATTCAAAATTTCTTGTGGTTTTAATTGGGAATGATTAGAAAATAGTTCTGTAAAAGATAACAGTTCTTTCAAGAGTTCCGTTCCATCTAAATCTTTTGTTCATTTTCTGTTTTCGGTTACCTCTAATTTAATATCTAAATCCATACAACATTTTCTTAGAAAATTCGAACTCTGTAGAATGAAATACTAGCAAAAATTTAAACAAGGAACAGCAATTTTTTAACAGTTCAGAACGTTTATATATCAAATTAACAGCGATGCCCAAAATTTCAAAATAAAAGTCAATTCTAAATGTTTCCTTAGGATCCAATACACTTATAATTGGACATATGCGGTTTTTTCTTAGACGAACTTCAGATGAAGATGAGACACTTCTTCCGCATCTTTGGCAAAATCATTACGCGGTTAGAAATCGGATACACTTCTGGCAGGGTCCAGGTGACCGGCCGCTATTTCGGCGATTAAATTTTACAGATTTCCGACGCCGCGGGCCCTCCGTTGGAATATTCGCTGCCTCTAAAAGAAAATAGAGCAGCACGACCGGCACGTTTGTCTCAGCCTTCTTTACAAGGATGCACGAGCCGCCGCTGGTGTTTAATGCCATGTTTCCACAAAATCACGAGAAAGAAAATTAAATCCCGAAAACTACCAATGCAATTAAGACCCCGGATATGAGTACCGTTTCTTTCTGCCTTGGTTCGAACGATCTGCAATTTCCGTTCCGTCATTTCCTTTGGAGTATAAAACCTCTCACGAACTAAATAACCGCTCCGGAGAAACTCTTTGAAGTTCTCAAAGGTCTTAAATTTTTAATACTACTTACATGGAAGATGTGAAAAATAAACTGTTGAACATAAGGGATTAATAAAATGGCTCGATGAGTATTTTCGCCAACACGTGCATAACCTCAAATCATTAACTTATAAATTTTTTCTCTTGTAAACAATTTGTAGCGTTATCCCTGAAGAAGCTAATAAACTTTGGCGAAAGCTCGGTTTTATGATAAATAGATGATAATAATAATAATAATAATACACTTTATTCAAAAATAGTTATGGCACATGATACAATAATAAGAATATTTCAGAAAAAAATCACAAACCACAGCTGTTTGAACGCGTCACAGAAAAGGAAAATAAAATTAAACAAGGAACATTTATTAACCACCCCTTTTGGTCGGATTCCCTGATACGAGGATTTTTCTTCGACTTTTTTACTATATATATATATATATAAAATTGAACATTCGCCGTGTTTTAGTTGTTTCAATAAATTATTTCGTATAGTATAGTCATAGTATAACTTTTTATTTGTGGTTTTCGTTGCTTTAAGCTGTTAAACTAAACTTCTATTTAAAATTAATGCGTATTAGAGCCCGGCCAGGTAACAGAAGCATGTATCTTAAATTTTTAGCACCATTTCCTACTAATAATTATAATGTGACAAGTTCTGTTTTCCAATATCCCGTTTCTAATCAAATCACCGGTAAACTTGTTTTCTACATTTGTGTTGCTCGGTAAAAACAGTAAAAATATATATTTAAAATCTTAAATGATTATTATACTGTGAGAGTATCCCTTTATCGAAGGATATTTTGGTTAATTTGTTTCTTTTACGAGGCGAATAATTTGATACAATTAGGAATTTATTGAGTATTCATACACATGTATATTTGGTTGTATATATACATACACAGAAAGTGGAATATCGACTTTTTGTAGCCCAATAATTAATTATTTCTTATCGCTATAAAAAGGTTCTTTATAAAAACATCTAACAAAGTATAAGCAGAATCGATATTTTCAATTACATCTTATGTTTATTGTAGTTTCTTTAATACATTTGCAAACATAAAGTTGTTATAAATAATACAAACAAATGTTATGCAAAATCTTATATGTACATATATTATGTTCTTTTTATAACAATGATCTAATAACTAGATAAATGGTCTTGCGTTAGTAATTTGTTTACATGTTAATGAGGCACGAGGCTCACGTTTTCCATTTATTTTTAATTACGCGGCAACTTGTCAAACTAACGAATTTTAAAAGCAGGAATCAAAATTCCACAAGTCATTTACTGCTGCATGGACATGCAATTTTTTTCGAAAAATATTTTTCATTGTACAAGATCGGTTCATTTTCAAGTAATGTATACCCCATGGAGTTCTATGAAAATGGATAAAAATGCTCGAGAACCATTACAGGTTGTGAACTCCGTACGTTCCGTAGCACGTTTGCATTCTCCATGCATCGATGCATTTGAATTCGTATCAAGTGAAAAACCGTTGAAGATAAAACTATGAAATTTGATTGGTTACCTGGCGAAACACGCATTGGTTATTGACTGACCTTGTTAAAAAATTCGTGTTGAATCGATTCATTATTCCTATTGTGCAGTAGTTTCGCGGGAAGAGGAGCGGTTATTTATCCACCGATGATATTTGAGCAATCAACCATAAAGTACGGGTAATCCCATACAAATGCTGGAACACGGGATAGTTGCGATACGGTTCCGTGTTTTTGTAGTGTGTGCGTGTGTGTAACCTAAAGCGATCACCTTGCGAGACCTGGCGCTATAGAATTGCCACTATTTAACCCCCTTTCACCCCTCTGTTAAGCCGTGTCAGTTCGCGACGTGACCATTTACCTGGTCGGAAGCCATGACTACCCCACGAGCCATTGATCTAGTTAACTTTAATTTTGAGTGCAGTATGGACGCGTGTTTTACTGCATTTGATAAAAATGGGTGAGTAAATATTAAGTTTGCTGGTAACCACACGCCATTCTTGCCGTTTCTTTACTGAAGACGTTCCCATCTGCGCAACAGTATTCACGACACGTGGCATTTTCCCGCCCTATATTTATATCCAATTCCAAAATCACGATCGTAAATATTTTTTACTACACACATGCTGAATCTTAAACGTTTTTGATAAATCAGCAAACATTCCTATTTTAACAGAGACGGCAAATTAGATATTGATGAATTCCGATTAATCACAAGGGCGCTGTTCAGAAACGACAGGGGTAAAATATATTCATTGGAGGAAGAAAAGCTAAGAGAAGTATTCGAAGTATTCGACCAAAACAAAGATGGACTTATCGATAGGGAGGAATTTACTTTTTGCTGGAATCACTGGATTAAAATTGTAAGACTTTGTGTATTTAACCCCTTTTATCCGTCCGCTTTTATTATATCGACGGAGCAGAACTTTCCGACGGCAAGCATTCAATTTGCATATCTTGTTAGAAACACGATACTCCTTCGCCGGCGTACTGTTTTATACGCAGGGATTTCATTTTAATTAAATTCATCAATTATATTTGAACGCAAAATCGGTTTAGTTCAATTTTCAAATTTTAGTAGACATATTTCCGGTATTCGCTAGTCAAGTAGTGAAACATAGCATTTTCGCGTGATTGATTTCTTTCCCTTATTAAGGAAACGGGCGCATAATTGAAACTCCGAGTTATGTGGCTGAAAACTTAATGGCAAATTGAAATTTAATCTATCAAGTTGTAATTAAATTGCTCGCTTTAAATGTGGTTGCTAGATAGAAATCTACTAGCTATAATTATTGTTGGAAATGAAAATGTGTTCATTAAAAAATTCTTATTACAGATTGTACGCCCAATATCAGTATTCTTAATTGTTGACGTGCAAAATGACTTTATTAGCGGCACTTTGAACATCAGCAACTGTTCTGCCCAGCAAAACGGACTCGAAGTAATAGAACCTATAAACCGACTCATAGACACCGTCGAATTTGATGCCGTGTTCTACTCTCTGGACTGGCATCCTAGTGATCACGTGTCATTTATAGATAACATTCAGCAAAGAGACTTGCACACGTCTAGCCCTGTTAGTGCCGAAAACGCACAAACCTATGATACGGTTATCTTTGCCGGGCCCCCTCCAATGAAACAAAGGTTGTGGCCTAGACACTGCGTGCAGGACACTTGGGGTTCGGAGCTTCACAAGGATCTAAAGGTGAGGGTATCCCAAATTACGCAAAATCGTTTTAAAGTAAATATTACAATACTAAAATCGATACTTCTGTGTCCAAGTTGACGTCAGCTCCGTAATATAAAGCAACAAAAAAATGATGAAAACCGTCGAATTTCTACGCGACCCTGGAACGTCAAGCAGACAATAAATAGAAAAATTTCCCCGAGTAGCACCAGACCATAAAAGTTTGTATACCTTCATTTAGCCCGAATTCAATTTAATATTTCCCCTATATACACGCGAGGCGATACTATAATGCTTAAAAAACTTAAAAGTATTTCATTAGTAAATGATAGATACTAATTCCTGTAATAGAAAATGCTCGTGAAAACAAAACATGGATTTTATCTATTCCATTTCCTGGCAGTTTGCCTCGTAGTACACGCTCAGTATGTTTGTCTGTCGGTTATTATTGGATACCAGCCCATTTCCTTAATTCACCAACTACCATGATTAATCAAACCTATCCGAAGTAAACTTGAATAGCGATGAATTATGCTTACGCTAAACTTTCAGTTGCTCCACGGAATTCATCCCCCAGCAGTGTCAGTCACCTGAGAACTATTAAAATCTTACCGCCATAAAAATAACCTTCGCCTCGTGCGAAATAAAACTAGATTGCGAACAGTTTAAACGGTGGGGTTTCTAATCATCCCCGCTGGTTTAAACTACTCAATTCCAGATGATTGTCGAATCAAGAAAATTGCAGTATATTTCTCATTTTCGAGTCACGCATTCTATATTATCGTCATACTGGCCCAATAAGCAATTGTAAACAGTTAAGTACCAAATAAATCACGAAGGAAAAAATAATTTCGTTGTTTACAATCAATTCGAATCCTCGGCAAATTGATGGTGTTTATTTTTAATTTAACGACACCGTTCATCCACACGAAAATATTCGTTTAACTGCGAGATGCCAGTTTTCGCGTTTGTTATGAACTAATTTTAAAGCAAATGATTTATCTTGGCAGATTCTCGGTCCGTGGAAAGCTTTCGATTATCGTGATAAAATGAATTGACAGAGCCTCGTTTTTTAGATTCTAGATAATGCGATTAAAGTTTATAAAGGCACCAATCCGGAGGTTGACTCCTATTCCGTTTTCTGGGATAATAAAAAATTGACGGACACCACCCTCTGCGCGCAGCTCAGGATAAAGAATGCCACAGACATTTATATTTGCGGTTTGGCGTACGATGTTTGTGTAGGTAAGTTTATTCACTTCATTATTTATATCGGTGTTTAAACGTGTGTTTTTTAGGGGCGACGGCTGTAGACGCTCTCGCCATCGGATACAGGACGATCCTGCTCGACGATTGCAGCAGGGGAGTGGATCTATTAGATATAGAAAAGACAAAGAATACTGTGATCAAGAACAACGGTGTGATCGTGAACTCGGATCAAGTGAAGGCGATGGTGGAGGGTAGGGACCGGCGGCCCGAGTTAGGATACAAGCTAGCGATGGAGTTAAAAGCTAACTTGTAATCTAGGTGTGCCTCAGCCTTGGTAGTTTATAGTAAAAAAAGCTCCACCTTATCAGTAATTTAATATGACACAATTAAAGTAGTGATAACTATTATATATTAAACGTTTGTTGTAGTTAACGTTATAGGTGTTAACGAATATGTATACTTTGCTAAATAAAGAGATTAGTTTTGCATGATTTCGGGGCTATCGTGTTTAATTATGGAAATTTGTACTAGTGTGAAAATAGTGGAATAAATGGATGCTAGACACGAAAATGTCGACAGGTTACTGGTTAAACGGTAGGCACGGGCAGGTACAGCCGCCAATCCCAGAGTTACGCCAGCTGCATCGGACTTTTTCCTCCCGTGTTTTGAGGTATGAAATAATTGTAGCGGAGCTATGACGTAGGCGTGTCCAGGTGACGTCACACAACGTAACGAAGAGAACATTAGTATTAAGCTTTTCGGTATTTTTAGCTCATTTGGAATAGTTTGAAGTGGGGCACTTCGAACAGTTGCCAAAGTCATGTATCCGTTTGCCATTACGTTAGTTGATGAGAATCGCAAGGAATGTTTTTATTTATGTCTGAAGTTGAAACATTTAGAAGTCCCGCGTTCCTTTGCCCCGTATTCCCGTTACCGGGATACCGCCGAGTACCTTCAACACGAAGGGGCAATGCTATGTGCCGTGTGCTAATGCAAGCGGCGACGCGGACGCCGTATCCCGGGCCACCAAATGTGCGTCGCCGGCGCCTGCCTGTGCGCACTCTTGCACATTCAGTTCACGAGAGCGGATCAATAAAGCGTCTATTCTTGCGACAGATACATAGAGTAACGGTACATGGTGGTTGGTGGCTGCGACTGTATAGTTCGCGACCATTTCTTGGTGTATTTCGTGAGAAGGAGACTTCTAAGAAATGACTCAGTGAACTTTAATAGTGAAGGAGGCCCAGTGCCCAGCCTGATGGCCTAGTAAGCCAGTGAGAGTCCGATGCTGTGCAGAGGCATGTTCACGATGCACAAACACACCCTCTTTGTGATCATCCTGCACGTCATCCACGTGTCCGTGTAAGTTGATAAAAATAATATTCAGTTGTCAATAATAAACTTTCTTTGCATTTAACATATTAGTTCTAGTTCGCTTGTGAATATTCTGCTAAGAGAAAATAGTGCCATAACTTTGATTGTCATGGCGATTGTTGTAGGTTGTATAGTAGACATACGTTTCAACATCATTGAATAACTAAACACATTTTGATTTGTAGACTGTATAATTATAATTTCTTAGGTGCACAAATGCCAAGGTCAACTTCCGCGAAAAAGAGAAGGAGGTTCTGGACCAAATCCTTGGTCCAGGACGTTACGATGCACGCATCCGACCCTCCGGCGTAAATGGGACAGGTGAGCTCACTAACAATACGTTTGTATTCGTTTCTTGTCTAGGTTGACAGAGTAAGGTCTCTCTGTAATAAGTGTCGTGCTCGATGTACATAAGACTTAATGTAACATCTTGTCCATCGCTCCAGATGGACCAGCCATTGTCCGAGTAAACCTGTTTGTACGCAGCATTGCGACGATTAGTGACATCAAGATGGTAAGTGGCGAGACCGGCAACACCGTTCAGTATCGTAGGGTAGCGTAGAGGTGCTACACGAGCCAGCATGGGGTTGAGGCGAGCGGCAGGCCGAGTCCCAGTGACGACCACCTCGTTGTCATCGTCGAGAATCTACTCTTGTCTTCCACTTCAGTTCGCACTCTGGCATCCTATCAACATAGTAGAGTTTATAGTTTTAATTAGTGATCAGTCCAACAGTTAAGTGACCATCGAAACGGAACCGGACGGACATACCAGTCGGTCATAGCTCTGTTTTTTCCCTATACATATTTGATTTGTTTTCCTGGTGATGTTGGTGGTAATGTTGGTGGTGGTCTCGGCCGTCGCTCGCCGAGCCCTTCGTAGCTTCTTAGGTGATATATAGTTTGATTGCTGAATGCGTTCCCCGAGAGGGCACTAAGGTAGTCGCAGTCGCTGTTCACCGTCAGTGTCGCTCATGCCGGTGCCGGTACCTCATTGCCTCAACATGCCATTTTGGTGATGATGTCTACTAATTTGATTCTTTTCAACTCGCCAGATGGCCCCGCTATTGTCAGGGTGAACATATTTGTGAGAAGTATCTCAAAGATTGATGACGTTACCATGGTAAGTGGCTGTTGGCAGCAGCGAATGACCAATATGATATCTCTTTATAGTATATGTAGTGCAATGATCATTGATTATCGTAATAATACTGGTATGGTAGAATAGCTCATCTTCTCATCTCCTCTGGGGCGGGACGGCGTACGTGTGCTTTCGGTGTCTCTTACATTCTTGAGGGGCAGCGTGCCGGCAGCCTCGTGCTTGCATGCGGACGCGGACGCGGCCAATACGAGATGTGATTGGCACCGTGCCCCGCAGCCGAGACTTTTTTCCCTTTCAGTAATGCTGTTTGTTTTATTCACACAATGTAGGAGGCCCGACGTTGGTACACATCAACTTCTTTCTGCGGTCTATCAGCAAAATTGACGATTATAAAATGGTGAGTCGCGGTCTGCCAGTCATGTCAAGTATTGGTATTGGATAGTTATTTATAATAAAGATATATTCCCATGACATGTAAACAAATATATATCTATAACCATATATTGACTAACTCGGTTGCGTTCACTTGCACAAGGCCGAGTGGCAATGTTGCAATGAGGGCACCAGCACCAGCGCGAGCATGCAGTGTGGCGCTGCAGCCCCGGCGATTAATACGCGGTGTAAGCTGCATGCTTCTGGTACCGTACCACCAAAACGCCATATCGCATCGCATAGTCGCTTGCCCTTTAGTTAGACGCTTGCATGAGCTTGCATGGCTTTTTAAATTACCAGAGAACTGCCCGTCACGAGCTGGAACTTGCAGGAATACAGTGTACAACTAACATTCCGAGAGCAATGGCTGGACGAAAGGCTGAGATTTAACGACTTCGGGGGCCGCCTCAAATATCTAACTCTCACAGAAGCCAACAGGGTATGGATGCCCGATCTATTCTTCTCCAACGAGAAAGAGGGCCATTTTCACAACATAATTATGCCCAATGTTTATATTCGTATATTTCCATACGGCTCTGTGCTCTACAGTATAAGGTAACACAAGCACACATGGCTCAACACTCATAACCATCTCTAATTCATTTTCTTCTCTTCTATTATCTTTTAGAATATCACTAACGCTATCATGTCCCATGAACCTGAAACTGTACCCGCTCGATCGCCAGATATGCTCCTTGCGTATGGCTAGCTGTAAGTATTTTCATGATATTTAACCTTTTTCACGTTCACCACCACATCCATCTTCTAGATGGTTGGACTACAGAAGATTTAGTTTTCCTTTGGAAGGAAGGTGATCCGGTTCAGGTGGTGAAAAACTTACACCTACCACGTTTTACGCTAGAGAAGTTCCTTACTGATTACTGCAACAGTAAAACAATCACAGGTATTTCTTTTTCTTTTTATTTGTTCTAAGCATGATTTGTTTAATTATAAAATGTTTCTTGCAGGAGAGTACAGTTGCCTGAAAGTCGATTTGCTCTTTAAAAGAGAGTTCAGTTACTACCTTATTCAAATATACATTCCATGTTGTATGCTTGTCATAGTGTCATGGGTGTCATTTTGGCTCGATCAAGGAGCCGTTCCAGCACGTGTATCATTAGGTAAGATTTATATTCACCCCTTCATACTTTGAACTACATTACCGCATTCTTGCCCTTATTCAGGTGTAACCACATTACTTACCATGGCCACGCAAACGTCAGGTATTAATGCTTCCCTACCACCCGTATCTTACACCAAAGCCATCGACGTGTGGACTGGTGTGTGTTTAACTTTTGTTTTCGGGGCGTTACTCGAGTTCGCTCTTGTTAATTATGCGTCTAGATCGGATATGCATCGGGAAAATATGAAGAAGCAACGCCGGCAATGCGAACTAGAACATGCCGCTTCTATGGACGCGACATCAGACTTGATGGACACCGACAGCAACGCAACATTCGCCATGGTAATTCAAATTATTGTGGTTATTTATAATCCTATAATCCAACCGAATTTTCTAAAATGTTTGCAAATGTACATTTCTAGAAACCCCTTGTACGTCACCCAGGAGATCCCATGAGCATGGAGAAAGTCCGTCAGTGTGAAATCCACATGCAGCCAGCTCGGCCGAACTGCTGCCGATCATGGCTCTCGAAGTTCCCAACCAGGTCCAAACGTATCGACGTCATTTCTAGAATTACTTTTCCTTTAGTTTTCGCTCTGTTCAATGTTATTTACTGGTCAACATATTTGTTCCGCGGAGATAGTGAGGAATCGTAAGCTGTACATAAGAATGTAATTTATTTTAAACGGAACTTAAAAACATATTTTCTTCGCCAAGAACTTGTTTTCTGGATGGACAGATCGTTCCCGCACGGTAGTTTTACACCTCTGCGATCCATGCAACACCTCACATTGTGAGCACAATATTCTTATTTAGACATCGCCGAGCACTCAGATTTACTGTTTTTCATTTATCATTTCATTCATCATTTCAGTAGTGAATGCGATGGTAGGTGAACGTCCATTCTTAAAACCGTTCTTGTAAAGAAGCTACGGCATTATTTTATAAACGGACATTATTTGCTCATGTAGGCTAACTTTTCCGGTGACCTATATGCCTATGTTGTAGGTAAATATAGTTAATCAAATGCTTATACAGGGTGGTGTAGTTTTACAAAAATTTATGAATCATCATGTTTTCATCCTGCATACCGTTCGAATCGTATCAGCAACGGAATGTGCCCTAGAACAAACACCAACAATGCAAGTTGGCCAACTTCTAAGTTCCTATAAATTCAGATCATTTTCTTATGTTTTGGACCGGCGCGAGTTGTGACGCGATGATTCTTTTTGGTCACGTGTTTTTTATTTATCAAAATGTACAGCCAGTGATACTGTCTATCTGTGTTTACTCTCGACTCCAAAACACATTGACATTTTTTTAATAGTCACAAGGGTAAAATTGGGAGTTAAATAATTATATAACTCATTGCTATTACGATCTCGGTCACACTAATTGCACCAAGCCCTTAGTATCTATTTAAATGACTACGAGCATCACTCAAGAACTGAAAAATCAAGTCATTTAAGTAGTCCCCTTTCTTTGAATCTTCACTAATAAGTTTGCCTTATATTTAATAACCGAGTTTTATATGCATATATAAATAACTATATGAGATTACTACAGCATCATTTAGGACGTTCTGTTGAATCATGATATATATTATATATATTGTAAAACTTAGCAAATCTCCCAGTTATTATTTAAGTTGTCGATTAACATATAATATTGAAATAAATTTTATTATGGCAGGCCCTAATTGTTGTTTTGTTGTTAGATGATATGTGATTGGTTTTAGAGAACAGACAGATTTTTACGATAGAATTATATAAACAAATATAAAGTTTGTGACTCTTGACGAATATATAAAATGACATAAGGGTTAGGATAGGAGAAAATAAATGTGTTTTAAATAAAAATACACTGTTTTTGTTTTATTTGCCCCATTCCAGTAATCATTCATGCAGTGCCCGCAAAGGATTTAGACGAGATTGAAATAGATTTCATGGGAATGCAATTGCTAAAAGCTACGAATATTGAATTTTAACTAGAATCAAAGCCATTACGACACGTAAACAGCGGATTGACCCAGAATTGCATCCGTTGTAAATAACACAGTTAAATATTTAAAATAGAGCTCGCGTAAATATTCGATATTTACGCAGACACAGTTCTAGGGCTAAAGGCTATGGTAACGAGTAACAGGTAGTACTGTACAATGTTGAAACAATCAAGGGCGTTTCCAACCAACTAGTCTAGGGGGGGTAATTAAAAAAAAAGATAAATAAACTGGTGCTTCTGCTCTCTACATCTGTTCCGTGGAATCTCCCTATCAACGTTTTAAAGCGTTGGAAAAATTTGCCGGTTGTATTATTTGTTTGGATTATGGAATATCGGTAATTTTTAACAATAAAAATTGTTAAGAGAAAAATTCTTAGGGGGGGGGGGGTGTTAATTACCCGATTATCCCCCCTTTGAAACCGTCACTGGAAACAATGGCGCTTTAGCAAAAAAAATACATAAGGTCGATAACTAGTTGACAAACCCACATAATATAAACTAATGGAGATTATTTGGAAACATTCTAGAATTCTGTGTGAATATACAGTTAGTTTCCAAAACTTTGTCAAAGTCGAGGGTTTCAGATGGTAATTGACTGACAGCCCACACATGAATTTAATTGAATATATAGATTTATTAACCAAAGTTAATTAGGCAGGTATTGATAAATTTCGAATCTTCCAGGAACAGACTGCAGAGGGAAACATTTGGAGCACACTAACAATAAGCTACTTACTTGTTTTTGCAAAGACGAAATGCATTAGGCAATAATTAAAAACATTATTGGTGAATAATTTTACGGGTGCTTCTTGCCACAGACTAATCAATAATTTCTTAAAATGGTTTGTTTGCAATATAACAATGGCTGTTGACTCATACATAGTTATATGTAAATGCTCTACACATGTATATAAAAACTTCTGTCTATTAACATATACATATTCAACAATTTTATAGTAAATCGGTAGGACCTACTGATTTGAAATATTTAGTGAAACAAAAGCCAGTCGAGAGTTTTCGAAAATATTTACTTTTTATGAACTGTAATCACCAAACTATTTAATTAACGTTCTAAAATTAAATTGAAGGGAAAATTCCCAGGAAAGCAGTAGGCAATAGATTATTTGTTTATTGTAGAATCTGCGAGACTCTTAAATTGTAAAATAGGAAAAGCATCGTATATCTTTGATCGAGAATTAAAAAAAAAAACGTGATTAGTACTCACCTGATAAAAATACTACCCGCCATCTCACTAAGGACTATTAAAAATATCTCTTGCGGGACTTAAAATTTCCCAGACCGAAATTAAAAAATCGTGTAACTCAACTGTCTTAATAATGTACACATTATGCTACTTTTTTTTACTAGAAGAACGAGAACAATCGATTACCTTTTATCGATTTGATGTAAAAAAAGGTATTGTAATAAAAAATGGTAAATAGCGAATTTGTAATAAAAAAATGTATTGTTATGAAAAAAATGGTAAGTAGTACAATTTAACTTGAAACTGTCGTAGCTGCCAAAATATGTCACCAAATCAAAAACCTAGATTTAATCAAAACGAATCAATTGTAATTTTTCTCAAAAATTGAAAATGCGTTTGAAATAATAAATAAATTTGAGACCTCACTTGTTTCAGATGCATTAAATAAATTTAAATTTATGCGTTTGAAATGTTTTCCTAATGCCATATGTTGGATATTAGAAAATGTCCTCACAAAGCTCGGAATGCAAATTTACAAGTAGTGGCACAGTAAAATTCAAAAACCTCTGAATCATTTTCAATCAAAAAGAATATGAAATTTTGAGAATACGAACCAGATTGCTTTCAGAAATTCTAAAGATACCGGCATTTTTAATTTGGAGAAATGGTTGAAACAATATACATAGTCTCAAATACGGTTTCAACAAATTAAAATCAGCACACGGATTTGCTTTTCAATTTATTTCAAGTTCTTTTTCTAAAGATTCTCTTTTGTATTCACACACCTTTCTGATTTGGATTTTTAATAGTTCTATTTTGCGTACTGGCCAGGAACAGAAGAATAATTTCCCATAATTCTATTTTGCATGTTTTTGACAACCATTTATATAAGTAATGTAATTTATTCTGTTTTCCTTATTTCTCTTGATTTTCTAAAGTCATGCCGTGATAAAATAAAACGCAAGAAAAAGAAAATTAATTTAAATAACGTTGTTTATAATTAGAATACAATCATAACAGATTAGGGGAATCGTGTTAACATATTAAATATTCTGCATTTATTTGAATTCAATGTTGACTCTTTCTCTGGTTTTACTTGCTATTTAGTGCCAAATAAGTTTTTTTTACAATTTCAATTTTCTACGTATAGAATATGGTAATAAAATATGCATGTTACAACAGTTCCCTCGATGGTAAACAATTTAGATACATGAAAATTATATAACCATATGTTAATTTGTAATTTATGCGGTAATGGGTATTATTATATTTAATGAGAATCTATGTAAAACCGATAATGACGCAATTCGCACTATTCTGCAGGAACTATTGGCATTCAATTTTCCATGTAATGGGTGGAAATCGTGAAACCACACAGCCTTTATTATTCTGAGGCGTCTATTGAAAGAAAAATAGCGTCAAGGACAGTTGACGCTGCTAATTAGCGACGCAAAGAACAAATTTTGGCAAAATGTGTGTGGGAACGTCGCCTAATTGATATTTACATATTTTGCAGCGTTAGCAATTTAATTACAGACTGGGTAACAGCAAACCTCTCCGGAGTTAATCATCTTCCCGTTGCTTACATAATGGTGTTTTTGCCTGAAGCGACGAGACGCGACGTACACTTGGGCGTAAAATGATTCCAATGTTTGGTAATTCCGGATACAGGCGGGTGGGCAAAAATGTCGCAATGGCATGGGGAATTTTGTAGATTTACTAAAGCGTGCAATAAATTATATACTAATCAACCGTCAATTTTAAATGATATAGCGCGGTAGCCATAAGCCGCATTTTACGCTCAGGTGTACACGGGTTATTACGATGGGAATATCTTCTCTTATCCGTCTTATATAACAAAGTGATATATTTGGTGATCCGGTACTTGATACTGCGGCTTCGGTGAATCAAGTGCGCGATCATGGGATACCAATTAATTGTGTTGTTCGCTTTTTTCATCGGCTCCTCATCAACACCTGCAGGTTTGTAATGCGTTTTAAATTTCGTTTTAATCTGTGTAATGATTACTTTTCAGATCTAATATCGTCTGTTGGGAAATTTTTAGAGCCTTTTGTAAAAAAGGAGTACGGGGAATCGAATGCCAATGCTCAAGCAACATCTATAAACCTGAGTTTTTCAGGGAGCTTTTCACATGCTAGTGCAAATAGTAATGCGGCGAGTGGAGGTGGTGCAAACTCAAATGCCCAAGCGGCGGCTTCGGCAGGAAATGGTTTTGCTAACGCCAACGCAAATGCGAACGCTGCTTCAGGAGGCGGTTTTGGGAATAGTGTTGCAAATGCTAATGCGAATGCAGCGGCTGGTGGTGGTGGATTTGGGAATAGTGCCGCGAATGCAAACGCGAATACCAATGTGGACTCTGGAGGTGGTCAGTACTATGGAAGACCTAATTATGACGGACGACCGCAGCGCCCAGGTTAGAACAGATTATTTACCTATTTTATTTAAAAATTACAAAATTTTAATTTTAGGTCATGGTAACAGGCGGCCACCTTATGGAGGTAACTTTTATTTGTAAAAATATATATACAAAGTTTAAAATTAATAAATAAACTTTAGGTGTTCATTATTACTACCAAAACGATGGAGTGAATGCCGGTAGATACGATACAGATTATGATTATGAGCACCGTTATGGAAACCGAGGTCACCATAGAGGACACGGTCACGGACACAGGCCTCAAGGACAAGGTGCTGGTTCATGGAATGGTCGTGGCAAAGGTAATCCGAATCGGTACCCAGACACAGATTATGACGCCGGCAGTTTATCGTCATCTGCAGCCGAATCTCAAGCCGCAAGTTCTGGCTTCGCATCAAATGCGACCGCCGCAGCCCAATCATCTTCCTCTGGAGGTACTAAATTGAATTCTAATTCAATATCACAATCCACATCAAATTCCGGAGTGTTCCGGTCGAATTCAGCTTCTAACGCAAATACATTTTCAGACACAAGCTCAGGAAGCAGTTCCGCGCATGCAAATGCCTTTTCACAGTCAAGTAATTACGGAGGCGTAAGTTCAAGTAATGCTTCCGCTAAATCGGAATCGATTGGTGCGAACACCCAAAGTCAGGCCGGAGCTAACGCGGGAAGCCACTCCGGGCCCGGAGGAGCTTCAAGCGCGGCGTCCGCTAGTGCACAAAGCAGCGCCGGTGATTTTGTATTTCCCGATTCTTAGTTCCCCTTGAATTAACAATTCTTTTACTTTAATTATGATTATTCAGATGGTCGAGTGATTTCCTTTAAAAAAGAAAGAACAAAGATCCAGCAAGGACGCGTAATTATAACTTGTTGGCTCTTGTAGAGGCCAAGGTTAAACCATCTAGATGATTATTTAAAAAAATCTCATTATTGTCTTCCTTCGCTATATCTTCTGTGATATTAACAATTATACAATAGTAGTCAATAAATTATTGACCATAATTTGCATTTTAATTATTACAGCAGAAACAGATTAGATTTTTATAAATTATCTTGTAATTACTAGGTATAAATAAAATAATATTATTAGTTATCAGTTGTAAAAATATGTACGTAATTCGTTGCACTTTTGTCAAGCTCGCCACCTATGGTCATATTATTTTCTAACGTAACGTGCAAATAAATTGAGCAACACGTTGTTTAATGCGACGCTCTTGCCTCTAGGACCGCGTGAATTGTATTCATTTCACGTTAAAAGTTGCCAGACACTGCAGATCTTATATTGATTTCTTACGTGACAACCAGCGTGTTAGAAATAATACAATAATCCGTAATTGAATAACCTTTGCGATTGTTGTAAATGTTACTTGTTTATCGTGCAATTACTGTAATTGTTAAAATAATGAGGTACAACTGCTTATTTGCAACTTGTATTTATGTTTTAAGTATAATAATAATGATAATAGCTTTTATTGTTTTTTTTACAATTTTATTTTGTTTTCAAATCCTCATCAATCGGTAACATGCCTTAGAATAATAGTACTATTTATAATATGCAAATTTCTTTTATATAATTCAATATTAGGCGTGGCACTGGCCAGACGACTTATTTATTATTTGATACAAACAGATTAAATTTTTATGTATTAATATTTCCATTTTCAATTGTTTGTTATTGACGTTATGTGGCGACGTTTGCCTTCCACAAGTGGATCGTTTATAAACAGGGAGAGTGTATGAAGTCAGTGCCGGCGCTAGGGTTTACGCCGCTACAGGCGAAACATATTTTGCCGCCCTATCCTAAATAAAATTTCGCGAAAATGTTTTATAACGTTCTTAACATTTGTTGAATTTGGTTCTCGTTTATCACGTGCTGAAACATTTTTTAAAATTAAAGGTACAGAAGAAAAATATTTTTGCTTATATATTAAAATTGTACATTCAGGTAATTACGGCGGTTCTAGATAATGATGTAAAAATTGAAACTAGTCGGAATAAATTGTAAAAAATTGTGAAACCAACCAAGTGCCTAATTTCAACAACCTTTAAGTTCTTAACACACTATTTTCGTTTTTCATATTCATTAAGAAAAATAATTATTATGCTCAAAATTGATACTTTTTTTTTCGGATTTTTCAATACAATTTACAAAACCACTTTTACAGTTGACGGAGATAACGAAGAATTAAACATCTTTTGTTAATAAATATTTTTCTATCGACGCCCAGACAGACTAACCAAATTTATTATACACGCAAAAAAAAAATACTATATGTAAAAATTAGTCTAAATAAAGATGTATGGTTATATAAAAAAAAGAATAATTTACGTTAAGAGATTAAAAAAAACATTTTTACTGAAATCAGTTGAATAAAATTATCATTTGCTTTCGGTTTTGTGTATTGGTATTCGGCACACTTTATGCTAGATACAAAATTCCTCACCTCCCTTTTCTATATTGTTTTGGCATTTTGGTAGAAAAATGGCGACTTATAACATCCTCGCCACATCGATTCAACAAAGGAGCGCTCGCTTAAGTGCCGAACACTAGTTTGGTGTAAACGGGTCATAAATATTTCTGCAGAGCGAAACATGTCAGATTTAACCATCTGGTCTCTTGGATATACAAGTCACTCGTATTACATGCATATTTAATTGGTGCCGTATATATACATTTATACAATAACTCATTATGCGATATATAATACAATTACAAATATAATAAAATACCTAACCTTATTTGACCAAAGCATTACACGGCAAATCAAGCAATGCTACATATACACTTGTACTACAGGCTGCTAATGTAGAGGTAAAGCTCCACTGTTACTTAAAAACAATAGCAGAGTATGTCGATAATGAGTTATTGTGTGAATAAAAATGTAATGTGTTAATTAAATTTTCAGGTAATAAGAGTTAAAGAATTGGGGCATTTTAAATATTTACCCATTTAGACCAGATGGTTATATCTTGAGCGTGCGGAACGCAGAAAGAATTATGACTGTTCGGCACTTGAGCGCTTTGCTGCTACATGTGGTCCTAAAATTTTTTTGACTTTTGATAAATATGTGACGCCGCGATGAAACACATTTTTGTTTCCTTTGGAAAACGGGTAGATGTGATAATGACCCGCGAAAAAGACAAGTGGAGTGCAATTCCTAGTTTTAAGATCACGGTATTCAGATGTGACGAGCGACTATGAGAAGTCATATTAAAGAGAGAACAAAACTGGAGGCGGGCTCGGAAACATCACGTATCTACCCTTTCCATTTTTTTGCTATATACGATGCGTGGCTCACACAAAGGCGAGAACTATAATCACGCCCCCTTGAATATATTATCGTTATCAGCATCCACCTGATTGGAGAGAAGGGGATGAGCGCTACTCGTGAGGAATGCGTTGAACTAAATTTCGTCGCGCGCATACAACTTTTAAGCAATTTTAAGAAATCTAACTTCTTATTGAAGTTGAGTAATTGGCAATCAATAATGATGAGTTTTAGTATGGTCACTTTAAATTAAATTATCTATGCATCAAACTCAAAATAAGTTACTATAAAACAATTTTACGCTAATTAATGACAAAAATAATAAGAATTTGTTTTTTTTTTACAATAACACATAGTTCAAGACATAAACAATTTAATTTTATTTATAATTTTTGGTTTCTTAACTGTTTACAAGATCAACTTTAGGAGAACAATATGAAGTTTCAAGAAGCGTACGAATTCCCTGCCCTTGATTTTTAAAGACAATTAAGAACCCGCCAAAGTACGAAATATATGACAGACAACTTTTTGACGTGGCTCGTTTCAAAATTACAATGTCGGCAACACTTTCCACTTTTTTATAAAACATGTTCTTATATTCTATTTCCCGACATATCCTTTCATATAAACATAGTATTTAATGAAAGAGAGAGGGAACTTATCTACATTATGTATTATATTACAATTTATGTTTTTACTGCTGTACAAACTATTTTTATATTTGCGCGTTAAACCGTGGCCAATGTATAGTAATAACCGTTATTGTAATCATTTTCGCTTAGCTTGTTATTTTAAACGATCGTCCAATCATTCGAATGTGACATTAATGGCGAATAGTACTGATCTTCCATCCAGGACAATTTATTATTATATTCGTGTTTATTACTTCTTCTTTTTCTCTCTTTATCTTTTTGTCATTTGGAGCATCAGAACAGTGTTATTACAAAATACTTAATGTATATGAAGGACTTCCTCAGCGGAAATTTGAAGTAAAATTTTATTAGAATTGAATAAGAATGGTTATACAAAGGAATAACTGTACTATCAAACAAAAGGATAGTTTAATGAAGAGGACGGTTGCGACCGTTACGTGATAATCCATAATTAAACTGTATTGAAAATGAAATCATAAAGACTAATGAATTATTCAATTCAGTTTAATGTGTAAATATTTAAAATTCCCAAAGTATTAAAGTTGCTATTCCATAACACCAGTACGTAAATATCAAAACTAATATTTCAATTTTTTTCTTAGCGATTTGATTATTTAAATTTTTTTAGTAATATTTTTATAAATAAACATTTGTTTTTTTTCTTAATATAATACATACTGCTTTTATGATTCTTTTGCAATAAATAGTAATCTCCAAAGTAAATTTTATTTATTCGTAAAAATAGATTTGATTTATTGAATCGCTAATATTTATCATTTGGTGTGGGTTTATTTAAATGCTGCAACTTGTCATTGGATGTGTAAAAATAGATTTATTTATATCATTTAAATATACGATAATTGTGTACAGAGCATTTAACTTTTTGATGCTGCGTCTGCCTTGGCGTTTGATGTAGCGGCTCCTCCTCCGAAACCACCTGGGTATTTTCCTCCGTAGCCACCGCTGCTGCTACTGCTACTGGAACTTGCCGAAGAAGAGGAACCAGAGAAACCTCCGTGATTAAAGGTTTGGGAATTAGCATTCGCCTTAGAGTCTGTGAATGCGCCGGATCCAGAGGCTCCGCCTGATGCGGTTCCTGTAGCTCCACCTTTTCCTCCATTGCCGCCGAATCCCTTACCTCCAGATCCACCGAATCCACCTCCTTGTCCACCGCCGCCGCCATTGCCTCCACCTAATCCACCACCGCCAGCTCCTCCATGTCCTCCACCTAATCCACCACTTCCAGCTCCTCCGTGTCCACCTCCCAATCCTCCACCACCGGCACCGCCGCCTCCATTACCTCCACCAAATCCACCACCGCCAGCTCCTCCGTGTCCGCCTCCCAATCCTCCACCTCCAGCACCACCGCCTCCATGTCCACCTCCAAATCCACCACTTCCACCGCCTCCTGATCCTCCACCACCATGTCCTCCACCGCCAGCACCGCCTCCTCCATTTCCTCCACCGAAACCACCTCCTCCGTGACTTCCTCCAGATCCGCCACCTCCTGCTCCTCCGTTTCCACCTCCAAATCCACCGCCACCGTGTCCGCCGCCTCCGTTACCTCCACCTAGTCCACCTCCATGGCCACCTCCGTTACCTCCACCTAGTCCACCTCCATGGCCACCTCCATTACCTCCACCGAGTCCACCTCCATGGCCACCTCCGTTACCTCCACCTAATCCACCTCCATGGCCACCTCCGTTACCTCCACCTAGTCCATCTCCATGGCCACCTCCGTTACCTCCCCCATGACCTCCACCTGCTCCTCCTAATCCTCCACCACCTCCTCCAGCGCCCCCATGTCCGCCGCCTCCAAATCCGCCGCCTCCATGTCCGCCACCTCCATGTCCACCGCCTCCATGACCACCGCCTCCAAGTCCGCCACCCCCGAACCCTCCGCCGGCGCTACCAGCCTCTGCATTAGCCTCAGCCTTGCTATTAGCGCTGGCCCCTGCACCACCTATTTCGCCCCCATAACCGCCACCCCTCTTCGGAGAGCGTACGAACCTGAGATGGCTAGCTTCCTCCGGTTCGAAAAATACAATTGGCACATCTACCAGCACAAAACAGATTACAATCAAAATATTAAAAATAATGGATAAAAATACTTACAGTGGTAAGGGGCCGAAGCTGCACACACCACGAATGAGGCAAATGCCAGGAGAAAACTGCACTTCATGTTTCCCACAAAATTTCAGAAACAATGATGTTTGATCACAGGCTGTTATCGATTTATATACTCTTAGAAGAGTGCGCTGATTTTTTACTAAAATCCCCACCTGTCTAATGGTTAATTAACATCTCGCCGGGAATTTAAGTTTTTCAAAGATCGTTGTTTACGGACTGAGTCATCAAATTGTTAATTTGATCATCACCTAAGTCATGGCCGCGGGATAAAGCTTTAACATAATAACAATCAACAATACCAATTAAATTGCGATTTGTCGGACGGATGACAGTCGTGAAAAACGGAAATCGAAATAAAAATTAGATTGAAATGGTTAAACACCGAAATCGATATACACGTATATTTTTTCCGGGAACTAAATTTAGAACTTCCTTTGAAAGGCCCATTAAAGGGTGGATTCGGTTACATCCACCGCCTTTGTCAAACAAATAGATTTTTCCACAATTCTTAAGATAATTTACATCCGTGATGTATAACATGTGTCGTAATTAACTAACCACAGATTCAGACTTGTTTTCTCATTAAAAAAGATTATGAAAAATCGATAATTACAAATTAGCAAATTACTCGCGGCTGTAGTAATCTTAATGAATTTTTATTCGCCGCATATTTTCCTGAAGGACGCTAATTTATAAGAAATATTGTTACAGCATATAAAAAAATCTAATTTTATTTTATTCCCGAGGAATTTATTGTAGTTCCCCAGTTAAAATTTATAGACATTCAAAATAGAAACTGGGAAATTTTCGTGATAAAAAGAATTAGCTCGTTTAAAATAAACCGGCGTTCATTTATTATAATATGCAATTACATAACGACTACATCATCGACCGCTTATTGTTGGTGGCAAAAAAAACTCCATCGCTTATTAATTAATATTATTTCCAACTCGGCTAATCTTGCGCATTTGGGCAATTATCAAGGCCGGGAACATCGGGCTCTGCTCGGAAACGCCTCAAGGCTAGTCGTCTAAGAAATGTTAATATGCATTCAGGTATAAATTGGAAATCAGGAAACGCTTCCCTTAATTAGAGGTGACTTTTCGTAATCATACTTAAAAAACTTGTTTTCTGAGAAGTTTCGGCCACTTCTTCTGTTTATTTGTTTCTTGGCGAATGGGTATAATAAATTTTCGCCGTAATTGGAAAGGATTCTGAGGGGAATTACCAGATTCAAATACAACTTATGTAGACCAGTAATAATTTTCTTGTTATAGTTTTTTGTATAATCAATTCTTGAAAACTGATTGTACTTCTGATTATTTACAAGGAAAACGAGTTATAATAAATTAATTGCATACACTTATGAAACTAATAATAATAATTAAATCAAATTGTATCCGCTCGAAAACGTTAGTTTCTGAGAAGAATAAAAGATAAAAGCAAACAATGTTATGTTAATTAATGGCCATCGGTGGAAATGTAACTGTCAAAGTACACCGGGGTGCTTTATTGATTCGTATTTAAATTTACTTCAAAATGCCAAGCGCCATGTAATGAATATCTAGAAATTATAGGTCAAAGGTAAATAAAATACTGAGAAACATTGTAATAAATTAATAATAAACTGGTGATGCTTTATTTCGGGATAGTGAACAAAAATATTTGTTACGCAAACAAGTTTTAAACTGAATTAACTGTTTTAACCGCAAAAGTGGAATTTTACAGTTTATTTTAATAATGGTTGCGAGGTAAAGAACTTGACTACCATCGACTAGTTTTATTATAGAGATGTATATAGAGGCTGAAAAACAAGCCTAACTTTGACGATTTATTTGAATGGGATTTCTTTTTAGAGGGTTTATTTAATACTTATTGAGGTATGAAACAAAACATTTGAATTATCATTTTAATGCAAAATGGCGGCGACAGAGCCAATCTTTAAAATCGCAAAAGAGGACGGATTTCTCGTAAAGTATAAGACCTAGGACAAAAAAAAATATTTTTTTTATAATCTAGTTATCATTGGCTATAGAAGTACGTAAGGGTTTTTCCAGATCAAATTTTGTAGAAATGATGCACGTTTGAAAAAATGTATCGATTTTTGGCCAAAAATAAGCTATTATTTGTTTATAAAAAACAAAGTACACATTAAATAAAAAAAAACGGCAAGTATTTCCATGGAGAACGTTGTGTAAAGCTAGTGTCAAAATTTGAAATCGATCCATACGACAGTGTTCAAGTAATCTGTCCTCCCAGTTTGAAAAAAGTGGTTTCGAGAAAAACGCGTTTAAAGATTACGAGCATATAAATCCTTACAGCATTCGCGCATTTTGGTGGACTCCTGATGAACCCTAAGGAATCTGTTTATAAAACCCTAAAATATTGCAAGCAAAAAAAAGAAAACGAGTTTTCCAAAATCCCAGAGTGGTGCTACCCCTTAATACAAGTTGATTTCTGATAAAATTGTCTGATAAAAACTATCCTTTAAACTGTCTCAAATTCAAAACGCGAAAGCGGAAATTAGTTAGATTCACTCCAATTTGGCGATTTAAAAATTTCGACCAAAAATTTTAAGGGTCGCCTTCTTACTTTCTCTAAACAAATGCATTTGAAATTATTTTATGAGAACATTCTTTCCATTCGGACGATCTACCCGCTAAATTTTAATTCTAACATCACTAAGACAGAAAATGCCACTGCCTTCAATGTCTAAACTAGGGCTGGGAATCGAATACGAATAGTACGAATAATTCGAATATTCGAATACGAATAAATCTACAAAAGAATTATTCGAATATTCGAGTATTCGAATTATTCGAATATTCGAATACGAATAAATCTACAAAAGAATTATTCGAATATTCGAGTATTCGAATTATTCGAATATTCGAGTATTCGAATATTCGAGTATTCGAATATTCGAGTATTCGAGTATTCGAATATTCGAGTATTCGAGTACTCGAATATTCGAGTAGTCGAATATTCGAATTATTCAAATATTCGAGTATTTGAATTATTCGAATATTATTCGAATATTCGAGTATTCGAATATTATTCGAATATTCGAATTTAAATTTTCCGAAAAAATAAGAAGAATTAAATTTATGGGAAATTGAATTCTAAAAATATTTATATTCTTATCTTTTCTCATCAAAGTGATACCTAAAAAGAAAAACAAGAAACACTTAGAGTGTACATACATTACCGTGTGCGACAGCAAAAATGATATAGAAATAATTTGTATGAATATTAGTTCTAAACACATTTGTATTCTTATATTTTTCTCATAAAAGTAATGAAATTTAAAACATTTTCCAAAAACAAAAAAAAACACCAAGAGTGTACCGACACTATTGCATAGTCATTTATAAGAAATTTAATTCTAAACATATGTATTCTATTCTTATGTTTTGATTATAAAACTATTAATTTTTGAGATATTTGTAAAAAAGAACAAAAGGAAGTGTACACTTTTAAGACATTACCGTGTGTCCTAGAAAAAATGCTATAAACATAATTTATTGAAAATTTAATTATGAACATTTTTCGAATATTTCAGTCTAGTATTTGAATATTTATTATAATTACCTGTAGATTTATTCGTATTCGATTCGCAGCCCTAGTATCATATGATTATCAAAAAATACGTATGGTGGAAATAAATACTCGAATTTGTTCCAACTATTCGAATATATTTGAATATTCGAACTATTCGAATATTTTGCCTATTTGAATACTCGAATATATGCGAATATTTCGAATATTTCGAATATTTCGAATATTTCGAATACTCGAATACTCGAATATTCGAATACTCGATTACTCGAATACTCGAATACTCAAATTATTCGAATATTCGAATAATTCGAGTATTCGAATAATTTCTTAAACGAATATTCGAATACTCAAATCATAAAAATTCCCAGCACTAGTCTAAACCGTGCATACATGTTTCTTCAATAGAATAATAAGAGAAACTTTAAAATTCCAGCTATCCCCAAACAATCCCGCGAAGACCTAGTTTGCCGGCGCTACTTCACAATTGCGTGTGCCATCCTTAGATGTGTTCTTTAGTTCTTTACAATCTTCTCAGAACACACCTGAAGGGATATGATTGTACCGTAACGTCGACAAAGCAGCCCTGTATAGGAGATACAAATCCAAATCCCCTCCAATAATCAATTATTCATTCTAGTAATACTATAAAATACCCTTGATTTCATTAAGAAAATAATTTGGTGATGGCATTTTAAGAACATAATGTCAAAAACTCAATTTCGTTTGGAGAATTACACTAGCTGTGTCTCAGCATAATAATTAGTATTCCATTCGGAGATTTTCTCTATTGTTCATAACGTAAACAACTATTGCTACTAGAGAAATGAAATACATTTTCGAAAATGATTAATAATGAATAGATTCCAGAAATCGTGTTTCAGTTTTTTTTACCCAATTGTAACAATCTCATCGGGATCTGATTTTAATTTGGAGCTCTGTGGCAATGCAATACAATTATTTATCACTAAATGCAACGTTATATTCATTTGTTGTAACGAAAATAATTGAAATTTAATTTAGCCAACTTTATTTAATTTTATTCTTAGAACCATACCCTCCAGTAGCGGATCCAGAAGGTTTCTAACTCGAAACAAATATTCAAAAGAATTTAATGATGATTAACATTTATTTTTTAAATGCCACCGCTGACATTTTCACTGCGGATTTGAAAAAAAAAGGCTCAACTCCACCACCCTTGAACCCACCAGTGATCCCCTCTTAATCCCGAAAAACTAATATACTCCCGGAAGGAAATGTCTGAATTCATCACTGCATCTAACACAACATCCATATATCATTTTTTATAATGACTATCGTTGTATTGAATAAATCATTAAAATAATGTATTAGTTATTATTTATTAATTTTTCAACATCCAACAATTTATTCAGCCACACAATTTGCATTCTATTTTTGAATAATGACAATATCATTCAAAAGAACAGTTTAAAATAAGATTTTAGAAATTAATTCTTTTGTGATTGTTTAATAAATATGTAATTATGAAGTACACAATCAACTATATACACTGCTTAGTATTAATGAACCTTCCCTAGTGCCCTTCACCACTAACGCGGATTTAGATCGATTTAACATAAATACTACAAATTATATGGCACTAAACCAACAGAAACATTCATTGTGTAATAATATACGACTCTCTAACTTATTAAGTATACTTTGCAGCAAGGGAAAATTAAAAATTACTAATTCAACGTAGATTAATTTACTTATACCTGAGCAATTAAAGTTACATAATTCATTGTGTTGATGTGTATTATTTTATCCGCCAGTGAAGTTGCCTATGTTGTGTAGCTGTTTTAAACAATTATAAATAAAATGTTGAAATTTATTTCGAACGACATAATTATTTTTCATTCAGCTTTTAAAAATTAATTTCTGCAATAGGATACAGGTGATTACGAATATTATTTGATAGATATCTAAATTTGAGACAACCTCACTTGTTGCAGATGCATTAAATACATTCAGTTAAGATAAAAATTGCCTGAATATATGAATATTCAACCTGTTGATGACTCTGCAAAATTAAGTCTTACTAAGGCTACAAACAAATAACTTATTGAAACAACTACTTCCACAGAGCCATAAAATGGGGAAAACATCTCGTCAATGACAACGAGGAGATTTGGTCTTCCCCAGGGCCGATCCTACCGGGGGGCAGAGCGTGCATATCACGCGGGCGGCGGTTAGGGGGGGCGGCGAAACCGGCGAAGTCCGCGGACCACCAAAAAGGGTCTGCGGCGTCCGAAATCTGTAAAATTTATTCGCCCAAATAGCGGCCGGTCGCCTGGACCCCTGCCTGAAGTGCATCCGATTTCTAACCGGATGAGCATCTGAAGTTCGTATAAGAAAAAAACCGAAATGTCCAAATATCTAAGAAAATCATGTATGGATTTATATATTATATTACAGGTAATCGAAAACGGAAAATTGACAAAAAATTGACAAGAGATTTAGATGGAATGGAACTCTTAAAATAATTATTATTTTCTAATCATTCCCAATTAAAACCATTAGAAATTTTAAATCATTTAATTAGCCAAGACTTACATGGGAACTAACCCAAGTGTTCCTCTCCGATTTTAATGAAATTTTGTGGATTTGTAGAGGGGGCAAAATATTCGGTACGTATTCTTTTTGCGGCTAAAAAAAACATGTTGCGGGGATGAACTCGCCCCTCAAAAATCAGCTATATTTTTGTTTTTTGGCTATAACTTCTGAACAAATCTTGATAGAGTATTTCGTAAATGTACAAAATGTTAATTCTATCCTCTGGTGTAACAAGTTGTGTATATTGACTACTTCGGGGTTGTAAAAAAAATAATTGATATATATGGCTTGTATTTGCTAATGCAATAATGATATTCGCTAAAAAAATTCATACATAACGACGACCAAAACTAGATTAATATTTTTTTTTCAAACGCGGAATCCAAATATATATCCATATATCCTCTAAATGAAACCTTTCCACTAAAAAAAGGGTTTCATGTTTACTAACTGAACATACGAAAATTTAGTTTTATAACTCCTTATATTTTCTTTCATTTTTTTACACCAGAGGATAGGCTTTGAAATTTTCTACATTTACAAAATTACGCTATCATTATTTTTTCGGAAGTTACAGCCAAAAAAACAAAAAAAAGGCTGATTTTTGAGAGGCGAGTTCACCCCCTAAATATGTTTTTTAGCCGAAACAAAAAATATATATCGAACATTTTGCCCCCCTCTTCAAATCTACCAAATTTCCTTGTTAGTTCCTTGTTTTCCAAATTTCAGTATCAGTCTAAGAATATTTTTAACAATACCGATAACTGTGGCTTCCGGCGAAAGGAGTTTTTCTAAATTGAAATTAATTAAAAATTATTTACGGTTAACTATATCAAAAAAG
The DNA here is from genome assembly GCA_910593695.2 of Ocypus olens. Lineage (NCBI taxonomy): Eukaryota > Metazoa > Arthropoda > Insecta > Coleoptera > Staphylinidae > Ocypus > Ocypus olens. The sequence goes on from OU343057.1 coordinate 19,790,372, forward strand.
CTATTTGCTAATTTAGCCATAATTTCTATTTAAAATGAGATCGGTAAAACATTAGGTATTTCAAATGTAATTGATGAATTTGCATCAAAAAATCGCGAAAAGTATTGTTTTAGAATTTAGACCAACACTGGTAGCGTTCGAATAGTCGATGTTCTTGCTACTGAATTGAAGGTTTGGTCATAATCTACTCCTCTTCTTTACAAAAGACCTTTGATCACCACCAAACTGGCCTTGAATTTGCCGATCGCGTTTGTTTATACTTTGTGGCGTCGTTGCAGGTGTCTGAAAGGTCGTCGAAGTGAGCATCAGTGACGGCTCGCGGTTTTTTTTTGGTAAGACCGAGGTAGCAGAGGTGGTAATACAGATAGGTGTGGTCACGCAGCCAGCCGTCTCTGCAACCGACCCTACCTATCTGTATTACGTCCGTCGTAGCAAAAAGAACGCCGCGAGCAGTTACTAGTAAGCATCACATAATCCTAAAATGTCTATGATTTCCACTCGGGTGCGTAGTCTCACCAGCATTCTCTACTTCATTGGCTTCCGGCATTTCTAAAATTGTCCAATCACTGTCACTGTCACTATCATTGGGTTCCCAGAATTCTATTTCCTCATCTTCTTCAATCCGGGATTTGCTTTCGTTCAGGTCAGTAAGCTTCGTCTCTTCAGATTTGTTGCTTCCTGGGGGTATAAAAACCCCTTTTTCCAATTTTTCTTCCAAGATGACGTCACTGAATCTGTAGAACTTGTTGTCCTCTTCATTGTAGATGAGGATTCCTTTAATGGCCTTCGGACCCAGTTTCGTCCTTTGCTCCGGTATGAATATACATAAATTCAGCAATTTGAACCAATGTTTCAAACCTGGTTTCCTACCAAACAACTCGAAAGGTGATGTTCACGGGACCTGTCCTGTTAAGGATATAGGTACCTGTTCGTATGTGTAGACTGGTCCTGATCTGTTTGTTGTCAAACTCCCTGCCATTATCACTCAGCAGCTCCCGGCTGTTTTTGCCTCAGCAAGGAACAGGCTCAGTTTTTCAGCAACTTCGGATTTTTGCCGCAGAAAATAATCTGTCCTGAATTTTGTGTGATTGTTCTCGAAAAGCAGAAAATATCGATATCCGGACCCCGATTTTTTAAATAGACAGCAGACATCCGTGTAAATTCGCTCTGCCGGTTTCGTTATTTTGAACCTCGTGCCAAACGGTAGCCGTTGAGCTTTATCATAAACGCAACCTTCACACAGTTCTCTATGCATTTCTACGTTCATGTCAAACTCTCTGCTTAGTGGCGATTTCACATGGCGATTGCTCTGATATCCTAATCGTTATCCAATTGTTTTCGAGGAAGTTGCAGACTTCAGGTGATGACATCAATTGGCTGTCCGAGTACCTATTTATCCTAGACTGCAAGCACGGAGAACAGATTCCTTTTGATTCGGGATACACACTAATCAGCCAAGGTAATCTTGTACCATTTTCCTTAGATTTCTGCCCCTACTTCTTCTTCACGTATTCTGATGGCTTCAATTTCTCACCATTTGCAGTGGTTACTGTGTGTTCAGTTAAAAAAGAACGTTCTAAAGCAAATTTGATCATTTCAAATATGGCTTGCCGAAGAGTCAGTATGTGTTTCAGTTGAGCTAACAGTGACGAGTATCATATTTGTGTCAAGAGGACGGCCATCAGCAATTCATTTCCTGCACACTTTAACAATATGATTGGGCTTCCTGCAGTAGTTGCATATCAGTTGTTTTTTTCTTTTTCTTCGCATCGACTGAACCTGGTTGCTGTGATGACTTCTTCGATGACTGCAGGTAAGAGCTTGCTTAGTGGATCCAGCTCCCTAGGTCCTTTTATATTAAATACTGGCATAGTTGATTGATTAAGCTATCAACCGTTCTATCATTTTTTGCACTCAGCACTCAGCTGCATTTAAAAGAAAAATACTCCTCTGGCAATGTATTCAGAATTGTACAATGCAAAAATACATCTGGCATTCCCGGATTACTTACAGATTCTTTAATCATTTCTTCTTCAATTCAATTCAGACCAAACATATTTCAAATTTCAAATTTGTGTATACGCTCTGACATTTTGGAAATAAATAGTTATTATTATTAAAACAGAGAATTTAAAAATTTTTCGAATTGAAAAATAAAAGCCCTAAAAAATGTTTTACTGCACGTGAGGGGGCGGCCAACTTATCATTTGCACGCGGGCGGCCAAGGGTCTAGGATCGGCCCTGGTCTTCCCCAATATTAAAATCCCTTATTACCTGATTATAAATACATTTGTCGGTTTCTTTTATAATTCACTCTTGAAAATGCTGTAAGAAGCGAAACTAGTAAATAAACAACAAATTTGTGAAACAAACCAAGTATTAATTATTTATTTATCTTTTAATAAATTCAAAAACGAAATATAGCCTGAATATATAAATATTCAACCTGTTCGTATTTCGTTTTTGAATTTATTTAATACTCTCTGCAATAAGTAAGGTAGTTTCTATTTTATTTATTTATCTTTTATTAAAATTAAACATATTTATTCTGATCTTTTACAGGTAATCGATACAGAGAAGATCAAAATAATATTTAAAGCAAAAAAAAACAATTGATGCACTGGAAGACACCCAAATTGTCAAGATTGAAAATAGGATGAAGGTTATGCTGATCGCAAGGTTCAGATGAGACAGACTACTACTACTAGTAGCAATTCTACACACGAATTCTTACCACGCTGCGATAGCTTACCAGGAAAGGGGCTGAAAATCGTTAAAGAAGGGATTCTCTGGATCTAGACAACGCTTGCAAATACTACAAAATAAACTTTTAGGAGAACCTAGTGTTGGTTATATAAAACTTTAATTTCCCGAAAAAGTTTTTATGTGCATCGATCTGAATCTAACTAAACATTCGATTCCCTAAATAATTTGTTTTGTTAATACATTTTTCCTTTCTTCATAGGGGAGAAGTATTGTGAAAAAAAAATTTTTAAAGAATTGTTTTTCTCAGAAATATCCTTTTTGAGATCCCTACAGGCGATTCCAACAATTTTTGTAAAACAAATTTTTGTGTCTAGGTGGCTCTGTGAGTATTTGTGTGCTTGTCTGTGGGCGCTATATCTCAAAAACCACTGAATATTTTCAATTAAAACTTTGAACATAAGCCTTATTTGATAATCCGAAGAACTGAAAAGCTTTTGGTAAAATTTCGTACACTGGAAGTGGGTGTTTAATTTAGCCGTCGTTTATTATTTTCCAATCATTTAGCTCTTACGCCCTTAACGAATGCTGCCATTTTCGCGACAACAAAAATTATTCCCGTAAGATCGAAACGAGGTGCGTCCACCATAAGATCAATTCATAAATGAACTCATTTTAGTTGTCTGCAAAGCGAAGGCAATAAAAAAGTGGACAATAAATGTTTCTCGTGAACTCTCGGGAAATGTAGTTTTTGTCTATAATTATGAAATCATAATCGTTACATCTAATGTATATCAACAATAATTGCAGAGCATGCGAGAAAGTAACATGATGGCCACATCGCAATGTTTTTTACTGACTAATAACGAGTTTAGCGGATTCAACTCTGGCAGGCGACTTTATTCTAGAAGAATATATGTCTGTGGTGAATTCGTAAAGATCAAGAGGGGTTCCAGTCCGCGGGATAAGACGTCAAAATTATAAAAGATGGAAAAATTATACTTCAAATTCAAAAACTCAGTTTACTCAAAAACTAAATAGATTTCGAAACAAACTTATTCTTCATAAGTTGTTCATTTCGGCATTCTCTACAATTATTAACATACATTTGCTGTAACTATTATCGTTTCATAATTATAAACCAAAAAAATATAAAAATAATAATTTTTTTCTCGAATAACAATGATTTTATGAAAAAGTTTTAAACAAAAGATGTTCATTTCTGAGTTGTCTTCAAAGTTTATTTGAATGTTTTCGTAATATTTTCTATATTTAAAAAATTATTGGAAAAAAACAAAAAACGGTTAAGGTAAACACCCACTTCCGGCGTATGGAATTTTACCAAAAGCTTTTCAGTTCTTCGGATTATCAAATAAGACTTATGTTCAAAGTTTCATATTAATTGCTGTATTAGTTTTTGAGATACAGCGCGCACACACAGCCACACACACAGACACACACACACACACACAAATACACACAGATACACACACAGACACACACAGACACACACACAGACACACACAGATACACACACACAGACACACACACACATACACACAGCACACACACACAGACACATTTTTTTTTCCAGAAATTGTTGAAATGGCATCTAGGGACCCCAAAACGGATATTTCCGTAAAAAACATTTGAAAAAAAAATTACGATCACAATACTTTCTCGTACTTCGTAACGGAGAAAGTAAAAATTAAAAACATTTTCGTTTCATCGGTCCGGGTTTTAAATTTTCACCGTCGGGCCGGGCCGGGCTTTCAAAAACCCGATTTCGCAGGGCTCTGACGTAGATTATCAAAAAAAAAATATTTTCTTCATTTGAATTTCATCTATACATTTTATTGGCCATGTTTTGTGTGTAGTGATTCTGCATGATTTACACTGTAATGGCCGGCTTTGAATGACCATAATAAGTTTTATGGAACCGTGCAATGGCCGTTATGATATTTGGCACTCATGAGTATTATTATTCAGCTATTTATATACTCATGCAAAAATAACAGCGTTTTTCTGAATTTAGAGTTTTAAATTCCACAGCAGTCGTGCCAGAATCTTAATCACTTTGGCGTTTGATGAATTTAACCCTTTGTGCATTCTACGATTAATTAACATATTATTTTCTTAGCTAATAAACAAACCGTGCCGAGTAGCAAGAATTATTTAAATTCTTCCGAATCTTAAGTGTTACAAGATCTCTTTTTTTCGATATGAACTTGCACTCCACGCCTTGAAAAGTCTTTCAATATCGAGATCAATGCGAGTTAATCTCCTTGAGATGTATATGCCAACTAGTATTTCAAAAAATGTATAAAATGTACGCAGATCGGGCTTCTTCCTGTATTGAAATTCCATTGCTTGATGATATTTTATGGAGAAAGGTCTACTCATGGACCTTACTCGGGCAGACACCGGCCCTGGCACTAGAACCAATTGATTTACAATTATTTATTTTATAAATATGTAATATGCTCAGTTAAATATCATAATTCAAAATTATTTGATTGTTTCATACTGATTAAAACACAGAATATATGACTGAAATTATCAATACTTAATTTACATTAATTTTTCGGACCTGTAAGATATAGTACACGAATATTAACAGGTTGATTGCTTAAGGTCTTCTATACTTTTGCTACAAACAATTGTTTGTGGTAATACTACAGTAAGTGCCCTATTTTGTTGATGAATAATAATCATTATTATTATTATTTATTGGTGCCTCTAACAAAAGTTTTACGCAGGTCATGGAGTACAGGTAAGTTCATATTAATATAATCTATAAAGATGTTAAAATTATGCATATGTAGCAAGTTTGCTTAGATATTGTAATAAATAAGTGCGATTTATAAAAATACTAACAGATAATAGCCGAAACGTGCTTTGATTTACACTTACACTAGTTCACTAAAATCCAAGTTTGAAATCAATTTGTATAAATATTTACTTAAAATAGGCTCATTTTATTTCAAATCACCCAAAATTTAAAAAAATCTCATTGCCCTCATGTAACAGATTTTTGTAAAAAAAAAATTTCAGTACATAATGAAAAATGGTAAACATTTTTTTTTTAACTATCTATATCAAAACTGGGGTGGCGTTTAAGTTTGTAATAACTATAACTTTGTTATTTATGAACATTTTTATTCATTTTGGTGTCATTTGAAAGACAAAAGTGTAAGCTACAAAATAAAATTTGTAAAATGCTGGAAATTTACATGTAACCTTTACAATGTGCAATAAAATAATTATTTGTTGCAAAAGTATGCAAATTTCAGGAATTTATTACAGCAAAACCACAAGTTTCATCACCTTCAATTTTTTTTCTTAATGCTTATAATCAAATGTTTTCACCATAAAAAAATCAGGAGGGTGTATAAAACAAAGAAAATATAAAAAAATATATTTTTCATAATAAATGGTCTTACGAAGGGTAATTCTTAACTAGTCCACAAAAAATCAAGATTTGTATTTTTTCTATAACATTCTGAACATTCTAACAATTAATTTTTACTATATCCGTTACTAAGTACGGCAAAGTATTGTGATCGTGAAATTTTTTTCAAAAATTTTTGCGTTCGGTAGGTACGTTCATTGAGATATTTTTATATGGAATTGAATCTTCACACCTCGCTGTTCTCCACTTAGTTCCAGTATTTTTCCAGTCCACCACAGATTCTCATAGATAGCTGCAACAAATTGTTCTTCCTTAATGGTGATAATTTCTTTCTTGTTTAGCTGTCCCAGAGAAACTTGAAATTACTTCTGAAACTCTCTTTATAGCAAGTTGCTTTCATCCAGTGTTTGAAAGAAGTGATTTTCTCTTTGGGACTTAATATGGTCGTTGTAGACTTGCTCTTCTGGTTAAACGTTTTATGGTAACGCGAATTCTATCACCTGTATTTTTGCCAAGACTAGAGGCAAAAAAAATCCGTTCTGCTGTTAGTCCATGATCCTATTTATGATTTACAAATTGATTTAGTTTTTATTGTCCAGCCACAACAAACATCCTAAAAAATTAAAGACGGTTCAGATATTATACCATCCATTAAAAAATTGTTTATAATAGAAAATTGTGTTCAGATACAGAAAAAATACAAATCTTTATTTTTTTGTGAACTAGTTAAGAATTAGCCTATGTAAGACCATTTATTATGATAATAATAATTTTTTGCATTTTCCATATTTCTATTTTTTTTAATTGTCCAACCACAAAAAACACCCTCCTGATTTTTTTTATAGTGAAAACAATTGATTATTAGCATTATAGAGAACACATATTAACATGTTGAAATACTTAAAATATTATGTTAAATCCATATCAGGTGTAGTGCAATTTAGAAATTCTTCAAATGAGTAGAATGCGTGTTTCAACAAATATTCGCTTCTTGAATATTTTTTTATGGGCAATATTTGTGTATTGTTTAGCAGGATATTGAAAAATTTTATGCAGAAATACCTTGTGCCAGTTTTAGATTTCTTCAAACGGAAAGAATTCACCCTCAGGGCATTTGTTTTTCGGATGGAATAGTTGTGAAAGTCACCATTTGATTTGAAATTATTAATGTTGTTCCTGATATATTTAAGACACTCCAATATGAATATGCAGGGAGAAGTCAAAATATTGAGTTTATTAAATTTCGGTCCACTGTCATCTCGATAGGATAAGCGTGCGACTATCCTTACAGCACGCCTTTGTAGTCGAAATACAGTACGGAAGAATAACCCCATACCATGATCCTATATGAAATATGCATGTGTACGTATGAAAAGTATGCGTATAGCAGCACATCATCTGGGACTAAGCGAGACAGGCTACACAAGAAAAATATATTTTATACATGATGGGAATCCACCGTCAATCCCAAAAATAATATTATCACTTTTTTATATCTAGGTTTATTAATTGATTACTTGCATGCATTTCTTAAATCGGTATTTGACTGCTATGTTTATTTAAAATGTGCTTAAAACTAACGGTAAATCCAACGAATAAGGCATTATTGCTTTATTCAAATTAGTACAATTAAAATAACATTTTGAAAAAATGGAAACTATTCGAAAAATGCAACAGTTTTCCTAATTTAGATAGAGGTGAATGGTACCATCTTGATTAATTCTTAATTCGTATAATTTTGTGCCTGTATCTTTAACTAATCAAGATAAGAGTGTATTGTGTACCGTTAAAACGATAAATTTAAATAATCCTCGCGATCGTGCGTGCAATAAGTTGCCTAGCCCACGTACATTTTTAGTATGTTGAATGAACGTGATGACCTAAATCGCTTACATTACGAGTGTAATTTTCATTGATTTCAATATTAGGGTCCGTGATGATTTGAATAATATTGGAATACATTTGTTTCTGGCGGTCGGAGACCAGGCCATTAAGAAAGATTTTTCATTGAGCGAGTTGAAAATGAAAAGATCTTAATTTGATAAATCTTGGTTACAATTAACATCTGCTTAAGCCGTTCTAAATGATTAATATTAGAGGAGGTATAAAAACTGGTTATTGGGTAATTCTGAAAAGTCTGTCGGGTCTTCAATGAAGCGCCAACCAAAATGCGCTCGGCCATGAACTTCGATTTTCACTTTTACAAGATTTGATTTACAAATATCGTTACCAGTGGTAATTCTATAACAGTACTCGTAAAGGAATGTATCATTAATATAACGCTTTCGGATATATTTATCATCGTTGAATAATTTGGATACTATCATTACGCAATTAGGCCGAATAGTGATGGAATCTTGTGTGGCCTGAAGTTTCGCAACACTCCAAAATTTCATCTGCTTGAATCGTTCAATAGGTCAGTTTTAAGTAATGACCTTTGGTAGAGTATTTTAATTCAAGGTTTACTGTTAGTTTTGAAATTATTTTGCTTTTGTAAAGGTTATTAGAAACGAGAGAATTAATATAAAAATGTATTTAATAAATTAAAGTATCAGTTTTTATTACAAATTAAACCTATCCGTGATAGCTCCCATAATAACCACCACTATGACCGTCGTATCCGCTTCCATATCCATAGCCTCCATGGCCGCCTCCGTAGCCACCTCCGTGTCCGCCTCCGTAGCTCCCTCCGTGGCCACCACCGTATCCTCCATTATATCCACTTCCGTAGCCTTCATGGCCTCCGTAACCACCATAACCACCGCCGTATTTTTTGTGTCCGCCATAATGTCCACTCTTAAGACCTAATAAACTACCCCCTACAATTGCGGTCTTAGCAGCAACAGCTCTGAAAGTTTTTTTCAAGAAACTCAATGATATCACAAAAAATTTCACAACTAACCCTGCAGCTAATCCTAAACCAACTTTGGCAACTCCTAATCCCAGAGCAGCTTTGGCCAGCAGAAGTCCTCTCTTCTCCCTGACACTACCATCCTTCGGCACGTCCTGCGTGGAAGCAGCGGCACAGATAGCTGCAACAAGTAAAAATAAAGAGATGCACACCTTCATTTTGGCACCGTTCGATTTAAAGTGAATAAAAATTCTGAAAATGCATCGAATATATAGGCGAAACGCTGTCTCTCTCAAGCGCGCCTTATTCTTCTTCACTCTTCTCGAATTCCCGCCCAAAAACGTGGACTAGTCGCTAAATTTCCGACAAGGACACCCTGCAACAGAGCTTTCTTTCAAAGCCACTTGTGAAATGCACACAGAATCCAAGACGGTATCCAGTTGTCTCATTAAGATGAAGATCTTTATTCAAATTTTTAATTTATATCAGCGTGTAGAAAGACGTGTTTATTGTTAGTTTGGATGAACATTTCAATGACCTCTCCAGTCGGTTAAGTTACGAAATAGATCAGACAAATATTGTGTTAATAATTTAATCTATCATAGGCCTAACGGGAAAATAAGATTATATCGCTTAGTAATTTGATCGTGCATTTGAAGTCCGCCCAGAGTTCACCTTCAAAAATACCACAGGCCTATTACTTCCTCACAAAATGCATTACATCGATTTTATAATTATGCTGTGTGACCTACAACCGTTTAAAATACACAGATATCGATCAATCGTCTTTTGAGCCTCAAACCTTAACATTTTTTCCCACTAATTTATCAAAGCATGTCACGCTAATGCAAATACATTGACGGGTGTGGAATCACCAAGCCACGCAAAAAATTGTCCCAATTTATCTATGTGCGTGCATTATGTAAGTTATGGGTCATAATCCGTAAAATATTAATCGGCTCCTCATATTTATTGAATTATTGAGAATCGGAGGTATGTCAGTATTTGCACAACTGCAATGAAAAGTGGTTGGACAAGCATCTTTATTTTTACGCCTTGTAATTTCCATTGACTACACCTAGATAAACAATTGTAATCACTCGGCCATGTACTTATATGCATCTGGTATAATGCTCATGCAGTATTTCCAAAAAATATTTTAACACTGTATACATTTATTTGTCGTCTTAATACGTCGTTAGAATTTAAACTCAATATATTTCACAACTGAATTAAAAAAAAAACTTTCACAATTTAAATATTAAATATTGTTTCCCCATCAGAACACATACAGACTGGTATCGACCTTTCAGGTCTTATCAGTGCAGTTAGTTGCTGATGGGGAAACAGAAATTACTATTGGAATATAAGTATGTTAAACACCCTTAACGGTATAAACGCCAAAGTGGCAGAATCTATACATTATTATTGTTATATTTGCCGCCTTTGGCATTCACATATCTGTCGATAGTTAGGCGAGGCGGATTGGGTTCAGTACAACATTCAGGCAATAGATTCCGCCACTTTGGCGTTTCTAGAATTTAACATTTGTAAAAATATATAACGCAGACTGCAGTTATAAAATTGTACAAAAAATTATTTTATAATCGAAATTATAAGGCTTCATTTTGTAGAATTATGAATATTGTGAATAACACATTTAAGCTATATTTCGTTTTCATTAGTTTAGTTGATCATTTTCAAGCAATTACAAGTTGATCAGGGGAATTAGAATGGAAAACCTAAATTAAAAGTTGATGATACCCAAACATACGTTGGTCACTGCGGCGGCTCGTGGATTTCCGTATGGAGGGCTAAGACAAAGATGTCGCTCGTGCCGCATTGCTTACTCTTATCCGTAGAGGAAGCAAATATTTCGTTGCTGTTTCGGTCAAATTTTCTTCCGTTGCCCCACCGCCGAACATCAACGAGCCGCCACTTGGACCCGTTTATACGCTCATGCAATTTGCACCAATTGGCTCGTACAAGCTAATGTGCGCAAGTAAATCGTTACGTGTCAACAAATGCATGAGTCAAAAAGTTTTGCTTGAATAAAATCTAACGCGCTAGAAAAGCATGAGGTTGATGCATATTCCATCTTTCTGCTTCGATTTTACCTTGTTTTAATAACACAAACCGCAGCCAGAGAAAAAAGTATTTTGTCGTCAATATTTTTCATTTTTTAACCCACAAACTAACTCTTTTTTGGAGATTCTATCGGCAAATCTGTCGGTAAACAGAACGTATAAACGCCAACACACGTTCAGTACATTTGCGCAGTTTTGCATACACAAATCAATTTGCGCAAATTGCATGAGCGTGTAAACCAAGCATAACTGAGATTAAAGAGTAGACAAAAATTTCACCGCTTTTAATAGTGTTTAACATAAATATTCATTTCAATTTAATTTATATATATATACTGGCCGACATAAGTAAAAGAACACCAAGAATTCTTCGCTCAATTTTTATGAAATACGTAAATAATCCACACTAACAAGTGATTAAAATTTCAACAAAAAACTCAATTTACCTTGAAGTACAAAAAATTAAAGAAATTTTATTTTTATTTTGTTAAATTAACTGAGCAGTGACATTACAATTTTACCGTGCAAATCAGTTAATTGGTTCCCCATGTCAATCGAAAGATGCCCCGAGTTCATCAGCGTGGCGTATTTCAACAATTAAGCGATTTTGAACGCGGTAGAGTAATCGGGCTCAGAGAAGGTTTGTCAATTCGTGATATTGGCCAACGAATTGGCAGAAGTGTCAGTACAATATCTCGATGTTGGCGTAGATGCACCGAGGGACAGGATCGACGGCGAAGATTACGGCCTGGGCGCCCTACAAACACTACAGAACGTGAAGATCGAGTTCTTCGGCTCGTCGATGTCCGGGACCGATTTTCAACAAGAGCCAATGGAGCCATCTGGAGAGGTTTAACTAACCAAGGAATCTCCGTTCCAACAGTTTACCAGAAAATTCGATCATTTGGTCTCACATCGTACCGTCCTTTTCTTTGTTTGCCCTTAACTCCTCGCCATAAGAGATGCCGTCTGGAATGGTGCAATGAGAGACTACAATGGGTCGATCAATGGAGGCAGTTTATCTTTAGAGTTGAATCAAGATTTTGTTTGTGCCTACAATGGTCGTAAAATGGCTAGACGTCGCAGAGGAGAACAAGGAAATTTACAGTTTGCGTTGGAACGCCATACAGCTCTTACGCGCGGAATAATGGTATGGGGGGCGATCGGTTATGGAAATAAGTCTCCTCTTGTGTTCATTCCGGGAACATTAAACGCAAATCGCTACATTAACACAGTTCTAGAGCCAACATTAATACCCTATCTGAGAAAACCCCATTTTCCAACAGATAATGCAAAGCCGCATACAGCTAGGGTTACTATGGAATTCCCGGAACTGGCTAATGTTGATTTACTTCCATGGCCTTCTAGTTCTCTAGACCTATCACCTATTGAACACGTGTGGGATACTATTGGCAGTAGACTGGGCCATCTTCAGCCACCCCCACTCACTTTACCTGATATTAGGATGCGAATTCAAGAAGCTTGGGATGCAATCCCTCAGGCTGACATTGACAATTTAATTTCTATATCTCATTTAATAACCAGGCGGACTAAATCAAAAAATATATTGTTGTGATTGGCTAAACGGGCGCCGTTTTACTCAGGCCAAAATTGCGAAAACGGTAATGGCCGTTATGATCACCTGATCTATCACCGTTTACTTGTGTCCCACCGGTTTCACGTGTTTCGCGTCAGTTTTTGAGTTTTTAGCCAGTTATTCCTCCCGTTGAAGGTATAAGAATCGGTTCTTTTATGAACTCATCACGCGATCTTCGAGGAAATAGTTATTTCATTTTTAACTATGGTTATATACCCAGCACTAGTTCGGTGTCGTTTTCGCCCCCCAAGAAACGGAAAAGGTTGGATTTGACAGCATTAACGCTCGTGGAAAAATAATCCAAAATTAACGTTTATAAAGTCTTAATAAAAGAGGCCTTAAAATCTACTGCCGTTGTACACAAAATTGTCGATTCATTAGGTAAGTGCGGTGCAAGTAATTGCAGTTTGGAATCAAATATATATAGTATAATATTTAGGAATGGCTAGAAGTACGTTGTTTCGCAAAATTAGGGAACATAAGAAGATTAGGGCAGTAACAATTCCTAAACGTCCTAAAAGACGTCCGGCGACCGAAGATATCTACAATGAAATCGGAAATTTTTGTGCGAAAAATTGTACATCACCTTTTCTTTAAAAATGAAATTAAATTTTAATTGTATTAAAGGATAGAGATGACCTGAGAAAGACGTCCCGTTGAACATTACATACCTTAATGAAAGAGATTAATTTTAAGTAAGTTATATATTTTTAAATAGCAAATTTAATTTATTGAATGAGTGTTAGGGGTAAACGAATTTTAAATCATTTTAATTTTACCGCCAAAACATTTCTGATTACTTTTTATAGTGTAAATGTGACTTTCGCCATTTGTTCGCCTGGTTATTAAATGAGGTATAGTATGCCTAGGCGAGTTGCTGAGTGCTCCAGAAATCGTGGAGAAGCGACTCATTTTTGAAATTAAAGAAAAAGTTACCATGATTTTTTGTTGAATCATTTCTTAGTGTAGATTATTTACGTATTATCTGAAATTTTCATAAAAATTGATATATATATATATATATATATATATATATATATATATATATATATATATATATATAAATTATTTGATTTGCAAATCACGAACCGTTTTTAAAAAATTATTTATTTACTTAAAGATTAATTATACAAAATGGTAAATACGACTTTACAGTTCAGAGGCTAGACTAAGACTAAAGTAACACAATAATATTATTCACTATTTGCGTCCGTGGTGAACACCTGCGCGATAAGGGAATTGCTGAGTCTATGGGAACGGCCTTACACTGCACTCAGATGCATACGGGTCCATGATAAAGTTCGAGATGCACAATGATGGATGTACAGGGTGACCGTTAGGTAACTCCTCCTTCCTTAGATTTTGGCATCCCCTGGGAGTTGGGGCTTCGGCCTTGGTGGGGCCAACGGCAGAGTCCGTTGTTTCCTCTTCTTCAGGAACTTATAGATCAGGAGTCCAATGATCCCAATGATGATGATGTACACGAAGATGGTCCAGATACTTGGAGAATAAAATGTTGGGATCCAAGGGACGTTTGTAAATTGTTGTATTGCAGGAATCTCTTGCAGATTAAGTTTACGGAGTTTGATTTTATTTTCGGTGAAGTTGATGCTTCCAAATTTGATTTCTTTGTGGGCAATTAAAGTTGGGGTTCCAAGAGTGTGTTCCTGGTATTCAATTTTCTTGTTCCGGAAGAATATTTCACAGGTATCTTCTTTGATTAGGAAGATACCAATAAGGTTCCTTGTTTCGGTTCCTTGTTTACACTGTATCTTGATTTCTTCATGATGCGGAAATACAGCCAGGTATTGATTAATTAAAGGTAGAAGTTCTAGATGGTTCTCAGAGATTTTGAGGGTTGTATATTTACATCTGCTGCTGTTTCCTGATTGTAGAATGTCCTTTTCACATTCTGCTTTATTACTTGTTAGCAGATAATTTGAACACTGATAATGTGTTATTGCTTTAGTACACAAGTGATCTAGAGGCCAAATTTCATTTGTAATTTTTGACTTTAGTAAATATTTAATATTGGGAATAATCGTCGCATATTCAGACTCGTATTGAGTAGGTATAGAATTTAGTTGATAAAGGTCAAATGCATGTTCATAGTTTATCGGTATAGAGAGAAAGTAATTTATTCTGGTTAATTCAATTTTACAATGTACTTTAATTAACGATTCAAATTCCATTATGTTTTCGATTTTTGGTTCAAGGGGTAATTTCTGATTATATTGAATTGCTATTTTTTGTAGTTCGGAGAATAACTCATTTGGTTTTATAATATTAGGACTCAACAAATTTAATTTACAAAATGTAATTGATGTCTCAATTTTCTCAAAAATATTTAAAATTGTGTTATAGAGTATAACCAATTGATTGAATAAGTCTTTTGCGACTAGTGTGTGTTGGAGTTCGATTTCACCTCTCATGACAGTATTTAACTGCATTATTCTAGATTGTAATATAAGTTCATTGTGCTCAATATCTTGTAAAGTGTTATTAAAGGTTTTCATAATTTGTGTTGTTACACTATATCCAAAATTTATTTGATTTTTTATATTATTTTCATTAAGCTGCATATGTTTTATGATCTCTTCAATTCGTTTGCCGTCGTTTACGTCTAAATTTCCTGTAATCATTTTGACTACAGTTCCTAATCCGTCGATTAATCCTCTTTTAACTCTATCTTTAGTTAGGGAATATATTTTTATATTATTTATTTTATCGATTATAGAATTACTTATATAACTTATAATATTATTATAGTTCTGGAAATCTCGTTCAAATTTAGAGATATTTTTAATTGTTGAATTTAGGAATACGTGTTGATTATTTAATTTTTCTGGTTCACGATATAATGGATTTAATTCGTAATAATGAACAAATGTGTGCTCACTTTTCTGCAATTTTGCGGATCCCATGTGAATAGGGAGTATTCCTATGTTTCTTGTTATTTCCTTTATTTCGGCCGCATGCATCATTGCCAGGATGAATGACCTGCAATAGAATGATCACTTTCAGGTTTATTTAAATATATTCTAATGTTAATATTTGATTGGCCGAAAATATATTTAATCATCAGTTTAACTTGTTTGTATTCTAATTGGTCTAACCCGCAACCTAATTTGGGTATAGCCAAATTTGCGATTGAATGTGTTTCACAGAACTTCCTTAAATTAATTAATGTTTTAAACAAACACTCGTATGTAGGTTTATTAGAATACTTCTTCTTAGTTACTAAATACATTATAAATCTATCTTGTTCCTCTAAATAGCATAACGAATATAACTGAGGGTTTTGTGCTTTAAGCAACCCTACTTTACCAAATCTTTCTTTGAAGTCTACAGCTATGCCTGCGCCCATGCGGAGGTCCTTACTTACGCAATGCGCAAGTGAAAAATGCCTTGGAGCATTAAATAAATGATCTGGTATCTCTACTATATTATTTGTATCACTTGCACTTGGATTTTTTATAAACTTTTGAAAATCGTTGAATTGTAACGATCGAGGTTTATCCGTTTTATTTTCTGTGATTAGTTTTCGCGGTCTTTTAACGTTGGACAGATGAATTTTCTCAACGGTATTATAATGTCTGGGGTTAATTTTCCCAGTTTTTAATTCTGCATTAATACTTTCTAAATTCTCCTGTTTAAATTTATTTTTTGTTTTCGATTGTTTTTGTTTATTGCTTACAAAAACCGTATCAGGGATCTCAGGTAGATCCTCTCGTTTTTCATTACGTTTATTTATAACGTTTTCTTTATTTTGTACAATATTTTCGTTAATTTCCCCATAAATTATTTTTACTCTATCTTTATGTTCATTAACATAATTATTTATTAATTTAGTTTCAATATCAATGTTTAAAGGAGAGTCTGCGTTGATATGCCCGGGAATTACTTCTAGCGGTTTCATTTTAGTTACAGAATGAATCGAATTATTGTATGCAAGAAGTGCATAGTCAATTTTGACATCGATTGGTTCCTTCTTAAAATTTTCTTGATTATTGAATAATCGAATATGCTCGATGATTGTCGAGTGTACTCCTTCGACTGTACCGTTTGAATTTGGATTTTGAGAACTAATAAAATGTAATGATACTCGGTGTAATTCAAGTAATTCCTTAATTATGGAATTCTTAAATTCTAAGTGGTTATCGGCGATGATCTGTTTTGGGACACCATGGTGATTAAAGAATTTTATGAGTTTATTTGCAACTTCTATTGCTTGGTATGATTTTAAATGATACATTTGCGTATACTTAGAGAATGAGTCGATTATAGTTAGGAATTTATTTCCTTCTAGTGCAATGCTGTCAATGTGAACTATCTCAAAGGGTCTAGTAGCGGTCGGAGTAATATTTAATTTTAATTTCAATGGATTTCTTTCGTATTTACTCACTAGACATATTTCGCATTGGTTGACAAAATTCTGAATAGTTTGCCTCATATTAGGCCAGTAAAATTCTCGTTTGATTTCTAATTCTAATTCGTCAATTCCACGGTGATTATTTATACCTTCATGGTGAGATTTTATTATTTTTTCTATTTCATCTACCGATTCTACATCTTTTAATATTTCCGAACATTTCACGAAATCTATTTCTGAATTTTTAAAATATCTTTGCATTGTTGAACAAAATTGTTCGTATACAGGACTCTCGAAATATAAATGGTATTTACCTTTGGGAATAATATATTCTTTAACGAATTTAATGACATCTTCGTCAAAATGTTGTTTTGAGAACTGTACGAATAAGCGCATCTTCTTTTGTTCAAATAAAACAGTTCTTTTTAACTTTGCAGGAGCATAATCTACTACAGAAATTATTATTTGGTTATTACCAAAATTTACTGGTTTGTTAGAAATTGGTATTTCTAAAATTGGGTCCTCTATATTAGAGTGTTGGGTTTCAATACCCTCTTCATTATTATTATTATATATTAAATCATCTAAATCAATGTCATCTAGACATCCAGGTTCAGCAATTAATGATTCATTTGTATTTCTATTATTATTAACAGGAACTTCTTCAAAGAAGTTCTCTAAAAATTCATTAACTTCATTAACATTAAAATTATCATTTGCATTTAATTGTATTCTTGAAAGCGCATCCGCGTTTTTATTTAATGTACCCTTTTTGTAGACAATATTATAATCGTACTCGGACAATTTCAACCGCCACCTAACCAATTTGGAATTCGGTTCTTTTATAGACATTAACCACTGGAGTGGTTTGTGGTCAGAAACTATTTGAAATTTTCTACCGAATAAGTAGGGCCTAAAATATTTGACGGCCCACACGATTGCAAGCAATTCCTTCTCAATCGTGGAATAATTAATTTCGGAGTCGTTTAAGGTACGACTGGCGTATGCGATAGGTTTATCATTACCAATATTCCCTTGGGATAAAACCGCACCAATCGCGTAATTGCTGGCGTCCGTAGTGAGTACAAATGGCTTTGTGAAGTCTGGGTACTGTAGTAAAGGTTCATTAGTCAGTAAATCTTTGCATAATTTAAAACATTTTTTGTATTCCGTATTATTAATATCAATTATCGCGTTCTTTTTTAAGCAATTTGTTAGGGGTTTCGTTAAACCAGCAAGATTTTTTATAAATTTTCTATAATATCCAATAAGGCCAAGGAATCCTTTTATTTGTTTGGTAGTCTTAGGTATTGGGAAATTTTTTATGGCATTTATTTTTTCAGGGTTTGGCTTTACGCCATCGGGTGTCACGATATGCCCCAAATAGGCTACCTCTTTTCTAAGAAATTCTGATTTGTCTAACTGTACCTTAAAATTGGATTCGCGAATTCTGTCAAAAACTTCTCTTAATCTTTGTACATGTTCTTGCAAGCTGGTGCTAAAAATGATTATGTCGTCCATGTACACTAGACAACTTAAATTTTGAATACCTCTTAAAATATTATCCATCGCTCTTTGAAAAGTAGCGGGTGCATTCTTTAAGCCAAAGGGCATTCTTAAAAACTCATAATGCCCGTTTTGAGTGTTGAACGCTGTTTTCGGAATATCCTTTTCGTTTATCTCTATTTGGTGAAAACCCGACGCGAGATCTAATGTTGTAAAATATTGGCACCGGCCAAGTTTATCTAATAGTTCATTTATATTAGGCAACGGGTATCTGTCACCTATTGTTTTTTCATTTAATTTTCGGTAGTCTATTACTACCCTCCACTTACGCTTTCCTGACGCGTCTAATTTTTTTGGTACCACCCAAATGGGTGAGGACCAGGGGCTGTAAGATGGTCTAATTATTTTTTGACTAAGCATTTCCTGAACCTGTTTGTCGACTTCCGCTCTATGAATTTCTGGATAGCGGTAACTTTTAGTATAGACGGGAATTTCGTCGTTTGTAATAATGTTATGTTTTATTTTATTTGTAAATGTTAATGGACTACTTTCATTATGGAATATATCCGCATATTCCGTTACCAACTTAAAAATTTCATTTTTCTCCTCTCCGTTCATATGCTCTGATCGGATTTGAGATATATCAAACTTATCATTCATTATATATTTATTATTATTATTATTATTTCTATTACTGAACCTGTTATTATTATTGTTTCCATAATTTATATTATTAAAATTCGGACGATTACATTGATCGTATCCATCGATCAATTCCGCAGTAACTGAGGACTTGAATTGAAGACTTACGTCTCTCTCAGTGGAATTAATAGCTGTGCATATAGCTTTATTATTTTTTACACGAGTCACGCATTGCGGGATCTCTAAATCTTTTGTACGCATATATGGAATAATTACTTCGCCGTTTTTCACGTTTCCTACATTTACCTGAATGATTTGTTCAGACCTTGCGCCCACTACTGTACAATTCATGGACGGTTTCTGAACACCATCATAATTTAATTCAACCTCGCAACCATTTGCGATTAGCTTATTTAAGCTAAAATCTATTACGGCATTTAATAACTTTATATTATCGAATCCAAGCAGTACATGAAAATTCGAATGAAAATCGAACAAATGAAATTTAAGTTTAGATGCTGCTTGCGATTTAAATAATCCTTGTAAAGGAATCGTTGTACTATGATCACCGTGAGATACACCATGTGCCGTGGCTACCTCGAAAGGATCGTATTTTATTTCATTTTTAAATAACTTATTAGCAATTATTGGATTCACAAAAGAGCGTGAACTTGCGGTATCGATTAATATTTTCAATTTATTTTTTGGTTCCATTATATATGGTAAACTACTTTTATTATTATTAATGCTCATTAATTGGAACGGGAACGAGCATCCCTGGCATCGTCTAAAAAATTATCTGGTTCTTCATCTATATTATGTAAATTATTTGGATTCGGCAAATTATGATTAATGTTACACGTCGTGGTTGACATAGGTGTAGCATTTTGAATGTTTGAATTATTTGTGCGATTCGCATTATTATTATTATTAAATCTGTTAAAATTTCCTCTGGTGAAATTATTATTATTAAAATTATTTTTTCCTTGATAAAAATTCCGTGGTCTAAAGAATGACTGCTTCGCGTTGTATTGTGAATTTGAATTATTCACTTGAGGTGTTTGTCTAACATAATTATTATTTTGAAAATTATTATTAGTGTTTGATGCATTATTATTTGATGTTGATGGGTAACTCTGATTAAAGTACGGTCTAGATTGATAGACTGGTTTTGAGTTTAATTTTACTTTATCTAATTTATTTGTGACCAATTCTAATTGGAAATCATTAGTGAGCATGTTAAGAGCAGAGTTTAAATTTGGTGGATTTTTCACTCGTAATTGTGAGCCAATGGGTTCTTTCAACCCGTGCAAAAGTACACGTAATGCATTCTGTCTGAAAAAATTCGAAAGATAACGACGTTCTAGAATGTCAGCAACATGATTTGTTAAGTATGAAATCTGCAGGTTCAACAACCGCTGTAATTTGTTAAAAAAATCAAACGGGGATTCGTTGTGATTCTGTTTTGAATTAGTTATTTCACTGTTTAAACTATATAGATCGCGTTTATCGCAATAAGAATTAAGGAGAGCATCTTTAAGATCTTGCCAATTGTTAATAACACTTGACGAAATATTTATGGCGGCTTCGCCTTTGATTTTAGCAATTATACTTGACATGAGATAGTCATTCTGAAAATCTGTTGGATCTCCAATATTATAAAACTTTGTGACGAGCTTCTCACAAATATCAATAAAACGTGAAATTAATTCACTTTCTCCGTTAAATTCGGGAATCATTTTTAAAAATTCTGGTTTAAGATCCATTTTGAATTATATTATTTGAGTCGAGTCTGAATAGGTACTCCGCGATGGAATATAAATAACGTAACGATTTTCTCTCGCACGCGAACAATATAAAAGCCTCTAAAAAACGTTGTGACTTACAATAATATTATCCTCATCTTCGTGTTCATCGACGATGGGGTACTTCTGAGATGTGGACTGCTCGAGCTTCAGGGACGCCTTCTTGGTCCTGGAGTCGCTGGGTCCTTTTGCAGATATCCGGTTAATCGTTGAAACGAACGAAAAGTGTTTTTATCGATATTCACTCGATTTTGACTTTCCCCGAATATCCTACCGACTGCGCCAATTATTTGATTTGCAAATCACGAACCGTTTTTAAAAAATTATTTATTTACTTAAAGATTAATTATACAAAATGGTAAATACGACTTTACAGTTCAGAGGCTAGACTAAGACTAAAGTAACACAATAATATTATTCACTATTTGCGTCCGTGGTGAACACCTGCGCGATAAGGGAATTGCTGAGTCTATGGGAACGGCCTTACACTGCACTCAGATGCATACGGGTCCATGATAAAGTTCGAGATGCACAATGATGGATGTACAGGGTGACCGTTAGGTAACTTATATATATATACCGTGTGTTCTTTCTCAAACGCGGACATAGGGTTTTTACATGGTATTAGACGTTTTTGTAGATTCCTGCTCGCCATCTTATTTTACAGAAGAGCTAATGGTATCAAAAGAAAGTGAAAATTATTGCGCATCCAACGACACTAATAACAAGATTTGAAAAATTGATTTTTTACCGTAAAATACTAATTTAAAATTTGATAGTTTTTAAAATATGAGTTGCTTTGCTTTTAAAATGCTATCGCATTTTCACGTTTAATATTATGTTACGGTTTATTTATGAAAAAATGAATAATTATACTAACGAAGAAAGAGTTTTTATAGTAAAAACCTATTATAGTGGTGATAGTTTACATAGAGTTCGAGATTTGTTTGCCGTTAAATTTAATACGAGACCTATATCATCTGCAAGTACTATAAAAAAATATGTACAACAATTTGTAAGACTCGCAAATATTCCGCTAGAATCAGAAAGTAGGGGTGGTGAGTATTATTATTATTATTTTGATTATTACTATTATTATTATTGAAGAGTTCTAAAATTACAATCATATCATAAGAAATCGGCAAACAGTTGACCGCACAGAAGAGCATGTTTTGTCGATGATAAATGCAGACCCAACATACAGCCTGAGACAAATTTCTCTTGAAAGTGGTTTATGTAAGTCGCGGGTATGGAAGATATTAAAGAAATATAAATATTATCCCTATAAACCGCCATGTCATCAAGAGATTTTTCATGTTGACGAAGAAAGCAGGAGTACATTTTGTTATGAAATGCAAGAGCGCTCTAACAATGATGGACACTTTCTATCGTCGATTTGCTTCACAGACGAGTGTACTTTTACCCTGAATAATGAACCCAATATTCAAAACACACGGCATTGGGCTCAGGAAAACCCTACGTTAAATATTTCAACCAGAACTCAGTATCCTCAAAAACTTAATATCTGGGCTGGGATTTTTAATCATAATATTATCGGTCCATTTGAAATTAAAGGAAACTTAAATTCAGAAACTTATTTAGATCTTTTAGTCACAAAGGTAGGACCTGCAATGGAAGAAGTTACAAGAGAAAATCAGGAGATTTCGTTCCAACAAGACGGCTGCATTTTGGTTTAGACGTTAAATTATTTTTAAATAATTCATTTCCAAATCATTGGATTGGTAGAGGTGGTACTATAAATTGGCCAGCCAGATCTCCAGATTTGTCACCTTGCGACTTCTTCTTGTGGGGACACGTTAAAAACAGAATTTACAAAAGACACCACCCAGATATTAATTCTATGAGAGAAGCAATGGTTACTGAATGTGCGTTAATTACTAACAGGTAGTTAGCTAATGTACGAAATAGTTTTTACAACCGACTAGGGTATTGCTTAGCACAAAATGGGGGGTTATTTGATGAATATTAACTTTAATTTGTTTCTCCTTACTGCTGTTTTTAATAAAAATCATATGAAGCCCTTATTACTTAATATGTATATATTGTTAGCTTATAAATAATTGTCAAAAGCTTAAGAATTTAATACACATGTTAATTTCCTATGTTCAACTTTGAGTGGACACCCGGTATATATACAGGGTATTTTTTTTTATAGTGGGCCATAGGATTTTTCATGCTAAAAATTATACCTTGTGTTAATGTGTATTTTATCATAAAATTTTGAAGGAAATTTTAGTTAGTAATAAATCAATTATTTTTCTACATGATGCGCTTAGTCAGAATAATTTAAACATGTTCTATTGACCAGGGGTCTCCAAACTACAGCCCGCGGGCCAAATACGGCCCGCGACCTCATCGAGTTCGGCCCGCGGCAAGCGTTACATTTTCCGCAAATGTCACATTTTAAAATTCTACAACGATTTTTTGTTATAGATTTTGAAATTAGTTATCAAATTGATCATATCTCGGCCTAATAGGTTATGAAGAATTGTATATATGGCCCGCGATGGAAAAAGTTTGGAGACCTATGTTCTATTCCATTAAAAAATGAAATTATTTTATATAAATAACTGAGCCAAAATAATCAAAGTACCTTGAATTTTTGAAATGTCAGATTGATTAGTGAATTAATTTCATTTTTTAATGGAATAAAACATGTTTAAGTTAATCTAATTAAGCGCATCATGTGGAAAAGTAATTAATTTATTACTAACTAAAATTTGCTTTCAAATTATATGTTGAAATATACCTAAACACAGGGTATAATTTTTAGCATGTAAAATCCTATGGCCCACGATAAAAAAAACACTGTATATAGTAAAAAATATAATAACAGGAACTATTTTGAAACAACAAACTAACTTATTGGCGTATTTATTGAATATTTTGTGTGTTGTTCTTGTAGTAACACTCTGAACAAGTCACACAAATATGTTCTACATAAAAATAAGGTTAACATCTCGCACAGTAGTACTTTGTCTTTCTATTTTTCTTTCCTTCGTAGAAATAGCAACGGCATTTATCGCTTTCTTGCCTATATTACTGTGTATCCAATTCTGAGATATGCCACATAAATAAATAAGTACCTAAATATTGTTTATGGAGGAGGCTTCTACTTCGTTATACATGTAAATATAATAAAAACACTTTTATGTTTAATCTTGGCAGCGTTTACTTCGTGGTACATCTTGATTGTAGATTGGAATAAAACACTTTAACTTTTTTATAATGGTGAATGGTCGAAACTAGTCACATAAATAAAATATAGTGGTATAAAAAAGTTAAAATGTTTTATTCCAATCTAAAACACTTTTACTTTGTTGTTATAACACAAATTTTTAATGTTGACTATAATTTCGGCAACTCAACTTGCCATTATCAAAACATAGTTTTTTTTTTATGTTTTGATAATGGCAAGTTGAGTTGCCGAAACTATAGTCAACAATAGAAATTTGTGTTATACCAACAAAGTAAAAGTGTTTTTATTAAATACCTAAATGGAACAAATATGAAAAAATCTAAAATTATGACCGATTCGGATTGAAAAACTCTGGTTACATTTATTGCACGGCAACATGCACCGCTCTTGCAGACCGAAACACAGGTACAATACAACACGCTGCAGTGTTATAAACCGCAATTGCCCACATCTTAAAAAATAACAGATATGCATACTAGTGCCATTAGACAAACATAAAGTGGCATCTAACTCGAAGATACTCGTACGATGAGCGAGCTTAATGCTTTCCCAGATAAAATAATTTAAACTATATCGGCGCTCGGTCCGTGAAACCACGCGCGTGCACTGAAGGGTTAATATTAATCTTACTTTTAAGAATTCCGAAACAATTTACACGCATGTAGGCTAGTCAGTATAAAAAAATGTAACCTGCAACTATCGAACAAGATGTTAGAGCCCTACTCAATTTAACATTTATAGTGGTAATCATTCTAAAACAAACAATGAATTTAGGACTTCTTTGGGTATGAAATAATGAAATATTTAAATTTAATAATTCTTTGTTATTTCAGAAAAAAATTACTTAAAAAAAGTACAGTATATAATCTGGAAATTAATTAAACAGTAGACCATTTCATTAAATTTTGTTGAAGGCAGCAATGTCCACACTCTGGACAAAGTCTTCAATTGCCTCTATCTGCTCCTGGAGTAAATCGACAGAAACCTTGTCGTCTACGACAACACAGTTGATCTGCAACTTATGAATACCATAAGCTAAAGGTACTAGTTTTGAAGCACCCCAGAGCAAGCCGTCCATCTCGATCTTCTTAACTTCAGCTTCCAAAGCCTTCATGTCAGTTTCATCGTCCCATGGCTTCACATCTAGGACTATACTTGACTTGGCGATAACTGCTGGCTTCTTTGATTTCTTCGCGTTGTAAGCAGCAAGACGTTCTTCTTTCACTTTGTTTGCAGCTTCGTCATCTTCTGACTCTGAGCCAAAAAGATCCATGTCATCATCCTCATCATCTTTAACTGGAGCTGGTGTTGGTTTTTTACAAACCGGAGCTGGACAGGAGGATGGTAATTTTGATTCGATCAACTCTAGGCGGGAACTGAATGCATCGAGTTGTTTTTGGATTTTTTGGATCACTAAAAGGAATTAAAATTAGTATGCGGTGGTTTTGGGATTTCTGTTAACTACCATTTTCGAAGTACGAAAGTGTTAATTTCTCCTCCAGGAATTTCATAGGACCTTGGTCCATGGAAGGAAGGTTGCAAATTGGCTGTGGAAGAGATGTAGTTAGCTAATTTGTTAAACAAATATTTGTTGACCATGCAGTTAACAATCACAAGCTAATGAAGTGCAGTACATGAGAAAAGAAGTAAAATATTAGTCACCAAAAGAAACCAAAGATGTTACAAGAGGGAAGGAAAACACATTCTCAAAAGTTTACCGGTTTGGAGGTTTCTTTATCTTGTGCGGGTTTAGTAATTGTTGTTTGTTCTGTATTATCTTTATTTTCCTAATAATTAAAACATTATTGGTTTTTAAAATCTTCTAACTTAATTTACTAAATAAATGCTTTCAATGAGAATGACTTTTGATGCATTGACTTAATATAAGATAACACATAATATAACAAAAACAAAACAAAAAAAGAAAATGTATTGCCACATTATAGAAATAATATAAAAAAAAAAAACAAAAAAAAAATAGAAAATGTATTGCCACATTATAGAAATAATATAATGGCCACTGCTTTGTCTTCATTATAACCAAAGTCCAGATTCATATGCGCTAAAAATATGCATTATAATTTTTTTATATGCGCTTAAAATTAGCCAATTTATGCAACAAAATGATTCAAATATGCATTTTATATGTGGTTTAATTAAAAATAATGTTGCAAAATAAAAAAAATATGAATGATGATTATTTATTGAAATTACAATATACAACCAAAATTTGATTTAGATTTTCAACGGTAAAGTTAAACGAGTCCGTGGGGTTCATGTTAAAATTTATTATGTCCTCCTCAGTCTCGCCTTTTAAAATTCCACAAATCATTTTATTTTTTTCGTATCCCAGATTTCGATGTAATACCCCCATCAAATTTTCGCAAAAGTTAGGGAACTAATTTTAAATTTTCGTACACTTCTTCAATAATTTTAAAAGCCTCATTTGAAGGCATTTGAGCTGTTTCTAAATTTTTGATTGCAGTTATTAAGTTGCAAAAATAAGCAAAAAAAAGCTAATTGTTGCAAAATATTTTTACGTTCGACACAATCTTTACATTTTTAGTACCGCCGATTCTTCATCATTAAAACTAAGAAAAATATTCTTTGATTTTTCAAAATTATTGGCGTAGAATAAAGCAGCTTCCAGCCAAGCACAATACGGTTGCATCGAATATGATCTGCGTATTCGTACTATAGTCTATTTTTCGTAAGATTACAAGCAGGGAAGGATAGGGTAAATATGACCTTGTTCAGTGATTGGTTGAAATTGTGGGAAAACTCACACCGGAGACTTTTAATTCTCTATCTTTATTTTGTCAAGTGGTCTCTGTCATTTTACTAGTTGGCATAAGTGTAGCATTTGGGGGTAAATATTATACTGTTAATGTAGTATTACCGAATAAATTGAAGTATATTAGAATACTATATTTAAATAATAATTGACAATAATTTTTTTTTTACACTTCACAGTAATGTTAAATTCCAATTCAAATATGAATTTAAGGAGTATTGCAGCGCGTACGCTTATAAAGCGTAAACATGCGCATTGTGTACACATGCCAGCAGTGTTACCATGTTAACGGAAAATCCGCTAGATCTGCCGGATTTTGGATGCGAATAGCGGTATATTTTACGTTTTAGCGGCTGGCAGATTTTCTAGCTGAATTATTTTGAATTGTCGAAAAAACTAGCGTAATTTGATTAATTTTTTTTAAACATCATTGTTTTCAATAAAGGTCAAACGAAACAGCATAATTACAATTATTTTCATGTTTATCTAAACATGTTTCTACATTAAAGAAATCACAAAATGGCAATATCGGATAACAGACGATGCTCGGTTCGGAATAAAATAAATAAACAATGATTTGGAATTGTGTAAATATAAAAATCCCGTTTAGTCGAATTTCCTGCTTAGCTGACAAAGTGTAATTGCTACTGAATGTGTAATAAAATGCTGATGATTCAAATCATTTTTTTAATATCCTCTTTGGCATTATCTTTAGTGGAACGATTATTTTCAAAAGTGAATCTAAAAAAAAATAAATTGCCTAACCGAATTAGTGTTGAATATTAAATGCAATTAGCAAAGTATTGAATAGACAAAGCATTTCTCATCAATTTAAGGCACCAGATTCCAGTTTCAATTTTAAATGAATTTAAGTTTGCGAACGTGTTTCAGGCAGATAACGAAAATATTCTTGAAGAATAATTTCAAATTCTTTAATTATTTTAATTTGTTTTAATATAGCATTATTATTAAGAAATATTTTGTATTTGTATTTATTTCGTTCTTTTGAATATGTATTTTTGTTCACATATTTTCTGGCTGAATTCTAGAGGAATTAGGTTGGCTTTCTGGCGGAAATGTCATGTGGGCAGATGGCAACACTGCATGCCAGCTGTGCGAGCGTCCGCCATTATAGATACAACGTTCACGTGTTACTGTTTTGTTTTGTTTAGTGTTTCTCCTTATTACTCTGTGGTGTTTCTTTAATTTTGTATTTGTGCAATGACTGATAAATTAATTCCATGCTTTTCCCGTGCACTGTCCGTTGTACATGTAATCCACTGGATTTGTATTACGCACCAATATTCGTCACCAGATTCACATATATGAATGGTGTAAATCATCTTCTAGCGTTTTTGTAATCTTAGAAAAAATAGAGTATAGCTTAACTTACGTACAGGGAAATCCCCTTATTCTAAATAATTAATATAATATATACATATTGAATCTACAAAACACAAGGCTACGTTCGCCAGTTAGGGGAATCCCGTAAATTTATCTAATACGATTTTATACAAAAGATGTCTACACTCAACAAAATCACAACAAAATCAATTACAATTAATGGAAATATTGACTCTATATGTAGTTATATGCCGATATATGCTCAAATAAGTTTAATATGACAAAACCACGAGATATTAAGTTATATGCAAAATAAAACTTGGTACTTTCATTTATTTCTGAGAGAAACGTATAGATACATTTTGCCAGTTCCATACGAAATAATAAATTAAACGTGTAAAAAAATAATATCGTAATGTCTATTTAAACCAGTGGATCCTAGGCTTTCCAATATTGTTACCCCTGTGACCCATCAGGAAAACTGATTTTACCCCGACCTTACATTGTTATCAATACAAACAATTACAAGCAAATGTGTAATACATTTTTATTAATAACACAATTTTTTCAATTAAATAGAACTGAGGAAGTATTAATGCGTTGAGGTGATTGTTCTAAAATTGAACATAGGCTTTGGCGATCATAATATGGTCAGAATTAAAATAAAAGCCCTGTATATAGGCTATGGCTCATTCGCTTGTAACGCGTCTTATGTGAAGCCGGCCTAACCCACCAAGCAGCCGGTCGCCCTAATCAAATGGGCGCAAATTTTAAACCATCTCGTTCAAACGTCTGTCAAAGTGTGGAGAGGCTTTAGCGGCCTATAAATTTGGTTTTGTGACTGATGATGATCAATCCTAGTCTTCTTTACCCCTTAGAAAATCCCATTTTACCCCCAGGTTGGGAACCGCTGATTTAAACGGAATGGTTTGTATATGCAGATATTACAGTATTGTAGTTGAAAATAGAACAATAAAACAATGAAATTACACAGTATTCTTCTGGGGGTGAGATATGTGAATTTTAAATATGCTCTCAATATTTACACCTAAACAATTAGTGATGAAAAGGTTTATTCAATTCACAATGGTTCTTGTGTGTTATATGTGTAAAAAAATACATTTACACAACAGTGTACTTTGAAAAACTTTTCATACCATTCATTCTAGAAGTAAGATTATTTAGTGCAGCTGAATTTTATAATTAATAACAAAAGTAAAACCAATATTTAAAAAACAGTTTTGTGATATGTGATATGAAAAAGTAAGTGTTTTTTTTTTAAATTATCATCAAGATGTACCATGAAGTAAATAAAACATGCAAAAATAAAACTAATAAAATTAAAAATATAAAAAAGGGGACATTTGAAATAACTTTTTTATGTGTGTTTTATACCCACAGAAATAGTTAAAGAACATGTTCATTGGTATACATAAGCTGCAATGTCCCCGTAAAGAAGCCAATTTATATTATGACCTTTTTCAATCTTTAATTAAAGATATATTACAAAGTAATGACATCCACCATTAAATCATTTCTATAAAACGAAATAATTAAAACTAAATACAAAAAA
The DNA here is from genome assembly GCA_910593695.2 of Ocypus olens. Lineage (NCBI taxonomy): Eukaryota > Metazoa > Arthropoda > Insecta > Coleoptera > Staphylinidae > Ocypus > Ocypus olens. The sequence continues at coordinate 19,820,278 of OU343057.1, forward strand.
ATATATGAATAAATGAGTTTAGAGCAACATTGAATGCACTCAGCGAGCATCTTACCGGTTCAACTGTCTTTGCAGGTTGAACTACTGGTGGTGCTTCTGCCGGCACTGCTTTAACCTCCTAATAAATGACAATTAAAGAACTAGTAAACTGAAAAACCACAACCACCTTACCGGTTCAACTGTTTTACCACATTGATCCGGCGCTTTGTTAGAAGTAATTGCCTGGGTGAATATAAAACAGTAATATTGAGTAATATAATTAAGTGCTAAGGTGTACTCACATCCTCAACATTGTCCCTAATTGCATTTAAACGTTGCCTCGCTCTAGCTACTTCATCAGCCAGAGGTGTTAAAATTTCCTACACCAAAATAAATCAGAACGTATTATAAACCTTCAACAGGCTCAGATGATTGTTAAACCCCAATATGAAAAGCCCTCCAAGACCATATTGTCAAACGCAACACTTACATTTCCTTGACCCTCATAGTATACACGCTCCGCATCATCGTACCTAGATTTGTCCACCCAGAAACTGTCCAAGGCCAAGTATTGTGCAGCCATTCTAAAAATAAAATTATTATATAAATTTTGCCCTTTAATGGTATAAAGCTAGGTTATATTTAAATCCACGTGCGGCAATCTCGTAACCTACTGGAAACTTTTATTACGTGAAAAATTGTAACAAATAATTGAGGAACTAAAATGTTATCGTAAACGTACAAGCACTGGATATTTGAACGATTTACATACTTCGTGACAAAATTGATTCAACGGCTGGAAAGATGTCAGCAAAAAGAACGTCTACGGTGAGATGGACAATCTCACCAAAAAACGCCAACAGGGAATTTAGTTTTGCAAATTATTTTTTTCAACGAATTCTTGGCATGATTGATTAGGCTGCCAGATTAATATTTTATGAGTAATGTTGTAATTAGAACTTGTATTAATTCATATTACTATTATTTAATTGAAACAGGTATTTCTACCTATTACGACCGATTTACGAACAAAACTGCCAACAAAATAACAATGAACATAATTCAATTATATTCAACTCATAATTCATAATGAAACAAATGACATGTATATGTTACTAATATTAATAACGGCAAATGATAACACTAATGTGCAATTTGAATTTTATAATCAACGATCGTGGTCTATTGGGACTATATAAATAAGGACTGCTAACACCAACTTCATGTGTGTCTCCAAGCAATGGTGGCGCGGCAAGACTGGAAGTGCTTGATGTATGTTACTAAATTGGTAGCCATTTTGTGTCTATGACATATGACTCTATGAGCTTTCGACTTGGCAGTATAGTTTGTTGTTTTAACCGCTTCAATATTGTGATACCGTGAAATATTATCAACACCATAGCGATATATTGCTTTGTTGAAGGCTGCAATTCAACCAATTATGTATGCCACCGACGCGGTAATAATACTCGTTGACCGATGTACGGGTAAGTTAATTTTTTAACCAAAAATGCTGCCAACCTAACGAAGACAATATTGTTTAAAGAACAATGAATAAAACTATTTTTATATTACCTGATTTCTTGACACCCTGTTGTATAACCTTCAAATAATTTCACTGTATTTTCTGGTTTGAAAGATCGATTACTTTATAAATTGTAAAGATTCTGTTTTCCAGTTTTTAAACTACCCACCATTTTACGCAATGGAGGGGGATTAGCAATCCATGTATATATAGTCAAAGGTTCCAGTAAATATGTAAATATACCTATCGTAACATCCTCAGGATCTGTATGTTGTATTTAGTTTATCTATGGAATGAGCTATAAAGTTACCATTATCGAAAATTATTCCTGCCTTTACAAGCAAATTCTCTTCACGTAGAAATAGGTAATAAATTTTACCAATAAATACAAGTTATTTTTCTCGGTTCTATGTTGGCAGCATTGATAAACAAACTCTCCAAATGTCACTTACCGGCTGCGCAGAGGTGGTGTAAATTCATTCGAAACTTTTTCAATTAAAACCTAAATCAAATAATTACTCCGCAATGGCAAGCCGCGTTTCCGACTTTTATCAGTACACAACATTGACCAAAGTAAGTACACCGGGAAATCAACTCCGGACGAACCGTTCGTACCAAACCTTAATTTTTCAGAGGGTCTCCAATCTCAGGGAAAGGAAGACTGAACTCAATAACAAAATCCTTTTACTGGAATCTCTCCGGGCGTTCGTTAAGGGTTTAAGTCTACATGCCGCCCATTCAATTCTAGTCAGGATTAACCACATTTGTCACATTCAGGCTCTTCTGAGACCAAACGAGTACATTGTGAAGCATGGATCGCACAGGTCACTTCTGTCCTCCGTACAACTTAGATTGTACATGGAAAACGCTTCGAAGGGTGAGTTGAGAGTTTAAGCGTGTCACAGTGTGAATTCATATTGCTACAGATTTTCAGGCGGAATATCGCAATTGCCTACGAGAGATTGAACAAATCGAACAACGTCTGGATATAATGGATGAATACGGGGTAAAGGAAATCGTGCAAGTAGATGAGAACTCTTTCACGGTGAATCATGACTCGTTTGTTGAAATTGTGGAGGTTTCTCCTACTGCATACCGTAGACGGAAACGTACCTGTCGCTTTAAAACTGCTGATGAGCGTAATGCATATTTGAAATCCACCCAAAAAAAGAAGTCCTGAACTGTTTAAATATAGTCAAATTGTATATATTAGAGAGTTAGCTAAGATTTCGTATTTTTGTATCTCTATTTAAATAGTTGTTGCGTTTATATTTTGTTTGATTACCAAGTTTTTTCCATAATCATGATAATGGGAAAAACATTACTACATTATTATTAGTGATGAAAATTTAACTTTTTATAATCTTATTACTATTATTTTCAGCCTGTGTACCAATTGATATATTAACAGATCTTTTGGTTAAAACAGTTGAAACAACCGTAATAGGTCACTTGTAAGTTAATCTTAATAATACTTTCAAATTAGTTTATCGTCTGCTTGGAAAATATTATAAATGTATTAGTTCATTTCGTTGTGTATTTTCTTTGTAATACTCTGATTTGTTCGCACAATTTCTTTTTTGAATATAATTTTCGTTTCGTTATATGGCGTGTTTTTTTCAACAATCAAATCCTAAGCGTAAACAAAATCAATTGAAAAAATTTGCAGTTTTTGTGTTAAAAGCTCGAGGGTTTTTGCACAAAAATTTCATGAAAAATTGGACAAAGATCAACATGCTGTAGTTAGACGTCAAAATTTTATTTTTTATTTCAGGAACAATACAACACAAAACCGATCAGTCGTTTTCAGGTTCTATAATTGGTTGTATGTAAATTACATTTATGAATGTACACTTCTGTGCAATAAAATTAAGCAGTCTTATGAGTATTTTTTATAATACATATTCTAGTTGTATAATTCGGGTCTGCAACATTTTCAATAAATGATAAAACACCAAAACTTGAAAATAACACATTTATTAAAGAGCCAAAACTAAGACTAAAAACCATCTTCTATTTTAGTTATAATTTGAATTGTTGTCTAAATGATGCAGCATTTTGACACTAAGAAATTGATAAACTTACATATTTTTGTAACCAGGAAGTCCTCTTTCAACTATAACATATTTAGTTTGCTTAATTTTATTGCACAGAAGTGTACTTACTAATTCAATCATCACCTTTTTTCAATAAGATTATTTGTCATTATTGATGAATGACTAATACTTTATTATGATTTGAAATTAGATTCCTCCGCCTGAAAATGGTCCTGCAGTGCAGAAATTCAGGAGTCAAGTGACCAAGAAGACAAATTTAAATAAGTTGAACTATATTTATTAAAAAAGTAACACGTTACAAATACCTTAAAACAAATTACATACAGTTAAAATATAAAAAATAGACTATGAAAATAGTTGGTGCTATTATATTAGAACTAATTGACCACTTCAGAGTACACAAAAAGAAATATAAATAGTCTTTGTAAAAAAAAGTATATACAATTAAGCGTATATGTGTAAAACCAAGAATCATGATCATATAATTATACTGTCAGGTTAATAATAAAAAAAAAAAATTAACATTACATTTCTTGATGCAAATTAAAATATTTGTTAATCGTCATACTCTTCCTAATTAAACTAGTTGGTTTTAATGATCACAGATTAAAAATGTACTTTTGCGATCTCAATCGTGATTAAGTTACGCAAGTAACAAAAATCAGTTTTACAGTCATTATATTAAATAAAGTCCGGAATAATTTTATCACATCGAAGAATTGAGCATACTTCTGTTGTTGATCGGCTGTTTCTTCAATTTCATTAAGGGAAAATCATTGTGAAGGCTGGCCAAAATGTCATCGAATGTGACGATGGTTTTTTGGTTTAAGGTGAATATATTGATTTTACCAAGCTCGTAATCGGGGTCCGTGGGGTGCAAAGGGGGAGATTCGTCGACGCTATTCCTGCGCATGTTTTCTTTCGCCGGTGATAGTTCGTACATCATAACACAAGGGGGGGTTTGATCAGCTACATTTTCAGTTGTTTCATACTCGATTTCACCATTCTCCGTCTTAACTTTCCGAACAAAAACTTTTCCGACGGTAATGCCGGATTGCTCAATCCGCAAAACAATAGATTTTTCGAAATAATCTAAATCCATGAGGTGTGTTTGCACGCAGTGGTTTTCATCATTAATTATTTTAGGGACGGTGTTCCTTATATACCGAATTGTTCCACTCAGTCTGTCATCTTCAATCTCAGGTATGACGGTCGTTAAGCGCGGATCATATGTTGTACTGATAATCCGATGGAATATGCACATGTAATTTACGCACGAGCTTAGGTTCTTCCACTTCAAACCAGAAACGGCCAGAGCGGATGCTTTTCCGTATATAAAATACATAGCGGCTGCAGCAATTGTGCTATAGCTAAACCGCAGGAACGTCGGATCCATTGAGAACAGGTCCATTAAATGAGAAGCGCAGACAAACTGGAATCCTGAATATTGAGGATATTGGAAATTTTGATCTGTTGAATTATTCAGCTTCATCTTGGAAGATCGTAATTCCTTAGAATTGTGATGGATCTGCATGTAGAGATTCAACCAACCGCTTGGAGTTAATGGGTTCACCTCCCAACCTAAAGCATTGAGAAGCAAAATCTCACAGGAGAGTATCTCTTCTTCGGTGCAAGCCCCATCACACACATAAGAAAATTCTGAGAGTTTTGGAGGATAAATTTCGTCCAGTTTGGCTGCAATGAACAAGCAAGAGATCCCTAGTAATTGCAACTGAGTTTTAGGCACGCTTGGCTTAATAGTAAGGTATCTATCTATGTAATCAATAGCTAGATAGTAAGTGTTCCTGCGCAAGTGGTAAACCTCGCAGACTTCCATAATCCAATCAAGCAAGATCGCACGCATTCGTGGCAAGTAAGCAGATCTTGTGTCAAATATTTGCACATTTCTCAGTTTCAGTGTGGCCTCCTCTTTGTACACAATATTCTGCCAAATTTCTTCATTGTCAGCCCAATTTAATAGAGGCAGGGGCGTGTTCCTGATTTTCTTGGGTGTGGTCTCCACTTCGACGACCACATTTTCTTGCACTTCTTGAACACGGCTCCTTGGAGTCTTATAGATGCCTAGATTTTTGTCATGTGAGCTGGACTCCTAAACAAATGAAATGATTAATAATAAGCGTTATAACCGGTTGGTAAAAAAATGTTTATATAAAGTACAGATAACAAAATAAATAAGCATAAGCAATTAATGCAAATCAAATATAAGTGATTTTCATTTTGTTGATAATTACTACATGTTAACATTTGATTAGTGACAGCACCATTACTAAACAAACGTCATTAGCAGAAGCAAAAATGCACTAGAATGTATGAGGCAACTGTGGGAGTTTTTGTAAAAATTAGTTTGTGAAACTACTACTTTTGACAGGAGTTAACAATTACATTGCAATAATAATATTTGACAATTTTTGAAGAGAAAATTGACTATATTGTAACTTCTTTAATACTTTTTATGACACAAAGATAGTGTCTATTGTAAATTCATTTTTTTTTTATTTATTAAAACTTTCTCTTATTAAATGTTGGCAGGCATACAGACAGATTTAAACCTGATGGTTAGGAAATATATTGCTTAAAGAGGATTTAAAACAAAGAATAATACAATTAATTAATACAGTAATAATAAAAACACACATAAAATCTCAGTGTTACAAATTAATAATTATAGTGGTAAAAAAAAACCAAAAAGGAATGTTATTTCAAATTTATGAATGAACAACCCGGGAACGGTAACGAAAACGGGAACCAAAAGCTAAATGATATGATTCGCATGTTGACATACACAACTAATATCTAATTTCTGGTAACAGGAACGAGAAGTTTGGTATATTTTCGTTCCCATTTCCTATCCTGGGTTGTTGTGAAGCAGCCTGAAAACATAATTTCCAGCCTCAATGTATTTCCTACTAAAAGCTTAAAAGAAATTATGATCGATGGAAAAACATAATAATAATGTTCTAGGGTTCAACCACCAGTTTTCGCCAAAAAAAAATGTGATCTAAATATAGTAATTGTTTCATTAATTATTTTCAAGCTATAGCTATAACTATCTAAGCAATTAAAAATAAGTGTTAATTATGTAACAACCATTACCCTTCCTATATTATAAGAGAAGTATTCGTCCGCTTAGCGCTGACACCAATTCATGAAGCAACGTCTGCTGATCAGGCGAATGGAACTTAAATTACATATTATTTTTGTAATGTCATGCGTTTACATTTGCAGCAATACTCGTTAATACCATTCATCCACAGCAAATGCTCGTACAAAATTTGTTAGATAAATTAGGTTAATGAATACATTTTACTTGCAGCGAAAATCATCGACCCTGTGCCTGGGATAAAGAATAGTAATATGATATGGTAACAAATTCCTTTTTGTTTTATTTTATAGTCTTTGTACGGCACATATCTATTTTTCTATTATTATATAATTTATCTACTGGCTAGCAAAACAGCTTCAGCTTTTTACAGATTAAATTATTTTTTATTTTAAGAAACGTTTCGGAATTTAATTTATCTGCAACAAGTAATTGTGCACTGTTATTATCAAAAATAAGTCATTTAAAATGATCACTGTAACATTTTTGCCAAAATAAATAAATAAAAATGTAAACTAATGTAAACTGTAAACTTTTACTTAAATAAAAATAATTGCAAGTGCTTTTTTTTAAATAAACACTAAATTAAAAGTAAATTACTATTTCATATTACTATTCTGATGATGAAAGACCAACTGACACTTTAAAATATTTTCAAGAAAACCAGTAGAAAAGCATGCACTAATTTTGATTACGTTAAATTCCATACCAATAGTTAACAAACAAGCAGATTAAACTCCACCAGCAATAGCATACAACGAAACATGGGTTCATAATGAACAAGTACGTTATTGATTAATTCAATACTACAGTTAGTGTTAACCCTGGAGCACTCGCGCTAGGAGCATTTCCCTCACACTTATGCTAAAATATTCATACTTTTAGACAGGGTTGAGATTTAGGACGTCTCCGGCAATTTCTACAGATAACTTGTCCATCACTTGCAGACCGCGTGAGCATTTCTCTCACGGCACGAGTTCTCGCGTTGATGTTTTGTTGTGCCTATTGAACGTTTTTCTCAACACGCGAGGTACAGGGTTGACATAATTATCTGTTGTTTTTTATCTGAGTATTGATTGCATTTATTAGTATTTAGTCGTGTACTAAAAAAAAATGGCATATTTTATATTTTTAATATAATGTAAATGGGTAAAACTCAAAAATGGCGAATTAGCCAGACAACAATTTAGTGGATTAAATCAACAACCAACATGAATGACACCTCAACCAACTCTTGACCGTTATTTTTAACAACTTATTTTTAATTAGGTACTAGGCACTACAATTTATTATGTTTGTTTTATTACCAAACACTGTATGTTTTAAATTCCCATAAGCAACTCATTTGTCTGAAAGATAGTCAATATTGGTTTAAACCTGAAAAATACTGGTTTGATTTACACCCTGAGCTTTGATATGAAACATGCGGGAAATGCTCACGCGCCAGTGCTAGCGTTCCACTGTATGATGCGAGTTCTGCAGGGTTAACAATAAAATAAACTCCACACAACTATGTTGTACAATAATGTTCATGATAAACTCTAACTAAATACTACCTTTATGGATCTAATATTTTATATCTATTTTGTATAAGCTTTTTTATTCATCGTTATTGTTCACCGCTTTGATGAACCACATTATCATGAAATAATAGATAATATCATGGAACAATACTGGTGATAATGCAGTGGTAAACACATTGCATGTACTGTATTCTTACTTCCATTGGTTGTTTTTTTTTTTTCAAAGCATGAATATTTCTATTTATTTCCGATATCGTCCAGTCCAAAATCTTGTGTTTCCTTGCATTACTAGTAAGGTCTCATGAATTAATTATGCTACATTTGCAACTTTTAAGTTGATAACCAATTAGTGCTGTTTGATAAATCTTACCTTAGTTTCAGTTCCATTTTCAAAATCACTAGGACTTGTGGGTGGTCCAGCCATGAAGTTAACAGTGAATTCGTTTCCATTAGCATCCCCAGGTGAACTACTTCCCGCCTCGGTAACGTCACTATTGAGATCACTAGGTTTTACGAACATTTCACTTTTAAGTGTAGTAAGCGTTCGGTTGCCTTCGGTCGCATCGTCCTGCTTTTTGTTTGGTGGGTTGACTTCGTTCTTTAGATCCTTCGCCGTTTTAGTGTACGAAATAGTCCCATTGGGGGTAATATAGTCCTCGGCGTTGAAGTTGTTGTAAGTCTTCTCGGCTACTTCCCTGGAGAATTCATCTAGCCAGTCAAGAACTTCATTGGACTCCAAGTTATCCACTGCACCTTCGAACTGCAGTATGTTCTCCCCGTCGACGGTTAGAACGCAGGGAGGGCTCTTTTTCCCTTCCATGTTATCTGAAACGTACATTTTCGGTGATAACGATGACGGAATAAGCGCGCCAAAACGATCAGGAATAACACTCGAAAATCAGTTTTTTCGCAATAAAATGTATCAGCGCAAGCTATTCAATCCATGTACTGCGAACTCTTTTGATGTTAGTTGGGTTTAAGTGTGGAGAAACGTGATAATAAGCGATTTGTTGGAAAAGAGCGCGCAAATGGTAGGGTGTAGGTTATGTCTGATTTCGGCAGTTTTTATTACGTGAACTGTTTGGCCCAGGAATGTGTTTCGGGTAGTTTTAGATAGCTGCGTAATTCACTTGAGTCGTGGCATTGAGATATTCTTATTCTTCTGGGTCCAAAGTGAATTTTCGGGTTTGAAAGCGCTAACCCCCAACAGTGATTTATGTCGGAAAATCGATAAATTTGCTGGTTACCCCGTATAAAAACTCACGCACGATGTTAGACGTTTTCTTACTTACACTTTGCAGCGTGCGTTTCATCAAAAATATTGGTGTTGTTTATACAGTAATTGGGTTTGCTCTTAGGAACATATCCGGAGTCAATTCGTCAAAGTTACACGACCATGTTCACCATATGAATATGTTGGTTTGTTCCCAGTGCTTCGGCGCATGCGCATTACAAAACCATACCTCGTTCCAGTACAACTGTAAACACCAATCAGCTGGATAAAATTTGGTGCTATCCTATTTTGAACATTAACTAAATTGTTGGTTGCATCATTTATACACACTGCCGAGATCCCTAGTTACAAATGAAAAAGAGGTACATATGAGGGCAATTTTTATTGTACATACAGTGAGTGCAAAAAGTATTTGTACAGAGGAGATTTCTTTGAAAAAGTCCTTATTTTCGAAAATGAACTTAAAAATTTATTAATAGTGAATGTAATATATTTCTCGTCAGTATTATGACAAAGACAATGAAATAATTTGAATACATTGTTCTTATAATCAACAAAAGTGAAAACTATGAATATTAATTCAGCGCACAGAAAGTATTTGTACACTCGGTTTTAATTTTTTTATTGAGACACCTTATTAATTAATACTTTGAGCTTATCCTTTAGAACTGATTACATTTCGTAGTCTTCAGTTTACACCAACTTTTGCATGACTGGTGATGAGATGGAGTTCCATTCTTCTTGAAGAGCCATTTTTAATTTCTTTTTCTTGTCTTTTCCTAATAGCATCTGCAAGAGTTTTCCATAAATGCTCAATAGAATTAACGTTCGGTGATTGAGGTGGTGTATGTAATTGTTTGTGAACATTATATAAAAGTCATTGCTTCGTGTTATATACTGTATGCTTATGATCATTGTCCTGTTGAAAAACATATTTGTCAGCAATTCTCAATTTCTCTGCACTGGCATGGAGAGACATTTGTTGGTTTCGATGCAGGCTTGTGGTCAGTCGTTTCTTGGTTTATTTTTAACTGTTTTTCTTATACAAAAACGGTTAATTACTGATTGGACTGTTGATCTAGGTCTACCAATGAACTAAGCAATTTCCCAGAGAGATTTGTACTGATTATGTAATTTAAAATTAATTTTTCGCAATTTGTTTAAATAACGCAATAAGACTGATTGTATTGAATGTATTTCAAGTACTACACTGAGAAGACGAACACATATTCCAATTATAAACAAAAGAGCTCCACGTAAACACTTGTGTCGGCGATTTTTGAAGCTTAATTTCTCAACTATACGAATATTTTCTGCGCGGTGAATTAATATAAGTTTTCATTATTGTTGAATATAAAGACGATGTATTCAAAATAGATTCCTTGTTCATGGAAACTTTCGTTGGTATCCAATTATGTAGACCAAGACCGCATCTTTATTGCACCCACTGTATTTGTATCAGGCGCTCACCCAGGGGGGCTATCAAGCTTGAGCCCTCCCAAGACATTTATATACAATTATTGTTGAATATAAAGACGATGTATTCAAAATAGATTCCTTGTTCATGGAAACTTTCGTTGGTATCCAATTATGTTGACCAAGACCGCATCTTTATTGCACCCACTGTATTTGTATCAGGCGCTCACCTAGGGGGGCTATCAAGCTTGAGCCCTCCCAAGACATTTATATACAGAGTGTTAACGACCAAACCTGGCCATAACAAAATAGTGCTTTTTAGAATTTTAATAAATTGTAATGCCATTGCTATGTTATTATATGCTTGAGCCCCCTTAAGCCAAATTTCTGGGTGCTTGCCTGATTTGTATTGTCCTTTTCTTTACAAACAGCAACCAGTAATTCAGAAATAAAGCATGGATTTCTTTATTATCCTTTACACCTAACTGTATATAAAGTACATCACCAATATTAGAAATGCCATAATCAAATATTCAGGTAACTGATAACAATAGTATTCATTATTGTTCCACAACTGTGGTCGATTTTGGTCCTATTACACCACAACAGTACAGTTTAATCTGAAGTTTGGGAAATGACTACTCTTCACTAATCTTTTTCTGATATAGATGAAAAAACTAGGTATGGAAATTTTATGTATTTAATAAATTATAATACAAATTTTGTACATAAAATTGTAATACAAATTTTATACATAAATATACACAGCAAATTGATAACAAATAAACTGACTAGATTTTCATAAATGCTCCTTCTTCGTAAAGCACATATAATTGGTTCGCACATAAAATCCACCTACATACTTTGAAAACATATAAAAAGTTAACAACACAATAGCCATGACCTCCATGATGATAAAATGTGAGAGGGATTGCCCGATCTCCTTCCAAGACCCCTCATTTTTCACATTTAGCATAAAGTTCAAGACCATCTGGTTGAGTTGCAGCATCACGATGGTGAAAGTATTCATCACATTCCTCTGCTGGATGGTGTTTATTGCTAAATATGCACACGTGATGAGGAAGAATGGGATGAATATTTTGAATATAATCAGTGAAGCCATTAAAAAGGGGTTGAACGTCGACACGAAAGCTCTGGACCATAAAGGGTCGAATCCACTGAAGCTGGCCATGTTACCTATTGCAAAGAAGTAGCAAATTGTAATAGCGACCTAAGGTTACTGTTAAGTTTATATACTTCTTATGTTATGATTCATCCTGAAGGCTAGAAAAGTTGGTTTATATTGGAAGATGAAATGAATGCATAAACATTACTATAATCATGAGGATGCTTGCGACTAGTATTACATGGTAATTCATAATTAAACAGAGCAAATTTTTAACCGCTAATAATTCCTTATAAATGTTTCAATTCAGTTGTATTATGATTTAGCAAGTAGTAAGTTACAATCATCCTCATGATGGTAGAATTCTTATTAACTTTAGGAACTATATGAACCTTGGAAGTAAAGTAATGAACAAGATTGGTTACATGCACTTCTTATAGAAGAGTCATACAATCAATATTACAAGCAATACCAATACTGAAATGATAAATAAAAACCTCTGTTGGATTATTTAAAGGATACATAAAAGAAGCCACTTCGATAGCTGTCGAAGTTCACAGGGTGCTCGTTGTACTGAATCACTGTTGTGTACTTGCAAAATATGTAGCTTTGATTCCCGTAGATTTTCGTTTCTATGATAATCCACAGATTTAACCAGAGGACTAAGATTGTGTAGGAAATGATGTCGTAATTAAAGGACATTAAAATGAAGGGCACTGCTAGACTGGCACAAATGTAGTTGAATCTAATCATGATGTGATTAGGGCAAAATGGAATGGAGATTAAGGATACCCCTGTAATTTAAAATATTGGTATGAAGATATCATGAAGAACTGCAACAATTTCTTGAAAATTAGGTTACCTGTCAGAATCCAGGAGATCATCCGAGGTCCACTTAAAACACCATTATCTTCGAATTGTTCTGCTATTGTATGAACATTTATTATAGTTACAAGACAAAGAATTAGTGGTATTCCTGAGATAATTACAGCATATTTCTTTTCCTTCCAAAAATTCGTTTTCAAAATATATAATATAGCTACATAGTATAGTACCCATAATACTACACCAATATAACTAGAAAAATAAATAATATAAAATGTTAAAATTGGCAATGCAATAGCAATAATATAAGCAAGCAGTTCAGAATCTTATTTAAAACATTTTAGCCATCAGACTGGAACTCAAAATGCTCCATCCTTTTTTAGTGCTGGTGGTTCAAAGTTTGGCAACATACCACATGCCTTCTCTGAAATACATTAAAAATATTTAATTTACAGACTTACAATTTATTATAGTGAAATGATGTACTATGTGGAAGTAATAAACATCCAGAGAGGCCAAGGTTAGCAAAAAGCCATAAATATTTTAGACTCCTTTGCATGGATCCAAAAGTGCTGACCCAGACTACAAGGATGAACATTACCAATCCATAAATGTACTTGTGGAAAAAACCAAATACCTATAGAACAAACTTGCATTAACGATCAAACTTACCAACTTTATAATTTAAAGCCTTTTGTTTAGACCAAGCAAGAAAAACCCAATATGATTAATACTGAACTATTATTTATATCTTTATAAGGTCAATATCAATTTGGCAGATGTAATTAATTGTATCATATTTGTTTGTGTTCCAAAGCATAATTATTATAAAATACCACGCAAGAAGGACATATCAATGAAGCTTTCAGCTGGTGCTGAGATTTCTGTATCAACTGGTTTGCATAATAATTTCTCATAATAAAAGAACCATAACCACTGACAACTAACGAACAATTAACTGCAAAAGAATATTTTACAACAGCGAATTTTTCAGCTCAGTTTAATTGAGGATTACTCATTAGTGATGGTCGCAACCAACCTTCACACAATTGATTGAGACTTTACAAAAACCACAACTCATAAACAAGTCAAATTTATCGTGCCAAGTATGACTTGTAATAACAAGTTTAAGCAACATTATAAGTTATATCAACCTAATTCCAGCTTAGTGATCAAATCTAGCCTCTCTTGCAGTGGAAAGTTTATTTTATTTTTAGATATAAAAAACTTAGAAAAGCTTACCAGCAACTGTACCAAACTTGTTAAAATCAAAATCCGAATGAAAGTAATCTTCTTATCGCACTTCTTGTTAAATGTATAGATGTCAAACACAACCCTTTTATTCCCAAAGACAGACAGAGTTACTAGGCTTGGAAATATAATATATACGTAACCAAAGTAGGAAGTCCTCAAACCTAGCAGAAATTAATCAAATTAATTGTTTCCTTAAGACTGACAACTGCAGACTAAATTCATTCGATATATGTAATACTCCTATTTTGCTTAGATAACTCCAGAATACGGAACATCAGTTATGCAGTTAGCGAGTTGACAAATAATTCTATGCTAGCATTATAGTCCGGGAGGTAGTGTCACTTTTAATTAAGTAATTTTATGAATTTGGATTTTATACCACTGGTAGTTCCTATTTTGTTCAAAAGGTATCCGACCGTCAGACCCCCCACTACCGGTGGACAGAGTTGTGGTAGGCAGCAGAACTTGTCAAGAAAAGTTATCCGATTAGTTATTTTATGCACGCTGAAAATTGTCGAGGTAAATATTTATCAACTATAATTCATTAAAAAAAAACTCGTCAGACCCTTGTCTAGGCGTCCATCAGTTACGTGGTAAACTGTGAAAATGAAGTCATAGTATTCAGGTTGGAATTAATTCAGGTGACGGTTTGTGGTTCATGAAAATAATCGTCAGACGTCACCAGAATAGTGGAAAGACTGTCAGTTGGGCCTCCGAAGTGAAGATCAGCATTGAGCGCGCGGCATCTTTTGCGGTCCAGCTGAAGGACTTTCCTGATGCCAACTGACGATTATTGTCATGTCGAATAAACTACAAACTTGATTATTTTCATGTTATGTGAACCACAAACCATCACCTGAATGAATTTCAACCTGCATACCATGACTGCATTTTCACAGTTTACCGCGTAACTGACGGACATTCCGCCCCCAGACAAAAGTCTGACGATTTTTTTTTTATGAATTATAGTTAGTAAATATTTACTTCAACAATTTTCAGCGTCATAAAATTACTTGATTAAAAGTGCCACTACCTCCCGGACTATTATAGGAGTATTACCTATAATACTATTTAAGTTTTTATAATCATCACTTACAAAATGAATATCCTGCAATACAGAGAGCCAGAGTAAAAAGTACTGCTTGAAAATGTGTTCTCCTTTTATAAAAATTCCTCGACCAACTTGGACTGATACTCTCCCTACTTTCATGTAAGGATAAGGCTAGATATATAGTCCACAGTATGAATCCAAACCAAACGGTTGCCATTTTAGGGGTAAAATAATAGTCATTGAGGTGCTTAATGCCATTCAAGACTTCTAGTGCTGTTTCTTTTATGAGAGATGTATTAGCATCAATTTCTTCTTCCAGAATGTTTATAATTTCATCAGGTGTCCTTTGTTTAAAGTACTCAATGTCTTTGAAAAAATAGTCTTCCTTATAGTCCTTTCTCAAAAAATTGTATAATTCTGTAAGTTGGGCTAGATTGGTCAGTAAAGCCCGGTTTGAGTGTTGTTTAGTTGCATTTAAAATGCGATGCTCTACTAAACCCTGAAATTAATAATTAAAAACAAAAATTAAATATATTATATTTGCAAGTGTGTAAGTTTACAATAAAAGACTTATCCAAAAATAAACTATTAATTTCACTGATAAAATTGATTATTGAAAATGTGTACCATATAGTTAAATCACTATAATTCTGTTTTATAAATATAAACATCAACAATTTCAAATAAAGAACACAAAAAATTGATCAAAATTGCTTAATTTACTTGTTTGCAGTAGTGATGAACTATTGATGACGTTTAACATTGTTATTGATATTATTTAGGTCTTTCTGACTTTTAGCTTATATTCTAATTGTGAGATTTTTTAAGGCTTTCATTACTTTAATTCCACTCAAGTTAACAACCATTTGTGGTGATGAAAAATTCGAATAATGTACAGATAACTGCGATAAAACATAAATTCAATGACAACATATAAAATGAAAAAAAAGTTGACTAACCTCTAAACATTGAGTAATAATTACATAATATAGAAATTGTTTACCGATTTTTGAACAATATTAAATTTATATTTCATCTAGATTTGCAATCCTGTAACTTAAATCTTCTACTTACATATGAATTTGTGGGAATTGGAACTCCAAGCAAGATGGATATCATCGGGGCAATATCTGCTTGATATAAATGATAGTCCTCTCTACCAGTTTTTATCCCTTTACCCCACATTATAAGAGGAACTTCGGTTTCCATATTTGAGCCGTCTCCATGGGATCCCCAGTCAGTCATCCCATGGTCCGCTGTGAAGATATATGCAGTTTCTTCATCATTAAAAAAGTCATCAATCAACATCACCGTTTCTTTAACACCTCTGTCAAGGTTTTTTAGAGTTTCCAGAAATTGCCTGAAAAAATAATTTTTCAAAAGTTTCTGTTTTTATGAGCACAATTCCAAGGCAGTTTGCATTGTTATGTATTTAAAATAACATAATTGTTTAATGAGTATTGACAAGAATGAATATTAATAGACTCATGGATATTCGTAGAGGAGGCTAAGACAGAGATACCGCTGCACTATTTACTCTTATAGAGGAAGCAAATATTCCGCTTCACTTTTAGTCAAATTTTCTTCCATAGCCTTCTTGCTGAACATCCATGAGCCTCCGCTGCTTTAAGTAATGGTTATAGTTTAAATATAAATAGGTAAACATTAACAAGTCGTTGACTGCAATGTGAGTCACATACCGGCAAAAGGGAAGATTATTATAAATAGAGTAAATTTCAATGCTTTTAAATTTTTCAATATTATCACCATTACTAAAATGGTGTAAAGAAATAAATACAATTTAGAACATATAAAAATATCGCATGACATTTTTTTATATAAACCAGATCCAAAAATGATCTGTATATCAGTTTGGCATCTAAAAATGTGTCTATACTGGGCGCCGACTCGGTGGTATGATCATGTTGCGTTCACTCCGTGTTCTCGTGATAGTTCATCAAGACATTATGAAAAGCCCAATCCACACTGCCTTGGCACATTTTAGTTTTGTGCCGGAAATATAAATCTTACTACTTTAATCCACAAATACTAACTATTTACCACTTCCTATTTGATTGTAATTGAAAAAGACTGATTTATGGATAGAACGTAATCACTACATTTAAATAAGACAGAAATACGAGAGCACGTGGCAAACAACGGGACTGATTAAAAATTTCGGCTACGTGACACGCTTCACATGCATTTGCGCTGACCAATAAGCGAATATCACGTGAAGATCACGCAAACCCAATATACAACAGGTTCCGCGCCGAGTATAGTAGTGATGTTGAATATATTTTAGCCTTTAATGTTTCATTGCTAAGGCAACAAACATTTTTCTACAAATAGCAACCTATCCTGTTTTTTTTTACTTTTTGGATATAGCAGTTTTTCTCTTTATGACAAATTTTTTTATAAATCTTGCAAAAACAAAGATGTACCATTCAGCGCCGCAGGGATCACCGGTGACCATCAACAAGATAAATGCTTCACACATGACTAGACACATTAGAATAGATAATTCATTTCTGTGTAGAATTTTAGAAATTAAGTTAAAATTTAAAAGTTAAAAGACTAATATTTATAAAATCTGTGAAATTTACTAAAACACTTTTTACTTTCTTTTGTATAACATAGATATTTTTAGGTTTCAGTAACTACGTTTACCATTTTCAATTAGAACTTCTATTTTGAAAATGGTAAGCGTAGTTACCGAAACTTAAATCACAAGAATAAATATCTATGTTGCACAAAACAAAGTGAAAGTGTTTTATTATATTATTCATCATGCATAAAGAAGTAGAAGCCTCCAGCATAAACAATATCTGTGTAATTGATAACTCACACATTATTAGGTTTATGAATATGTCCAGCTGAATCCATCCCTAGTAGATGCAAAAAAAACAAATTTCCTGGTTCACATAGTGTTCCATGACAGTTCCTAACTACATCTGATGAACAAGATTTCTTCAACTCCTTAATGCGTTTGTTTAGTGCATCAAGTTCATCACTAGGCGCTCGACTCTTGTACTGTAAATAGCAATATGGCTTCCCTACTAACTCATCCAAACCCTCACATCTCTCACCATACTCAGTTTTAAAACCACTAAAATCTAACTTCCTTTGGTACCTCCTTAGCTTAAAAAAACTCTCTTCACAAGAACCATATTTATTATGCAGCAGCTTATTCACATTATCGAAGACCCAGTTATCTAAATCAGCTGTGTTTCCATTACCACTAAAATCTTGAAACAATGGTGAATATGATTCTGCTAATAATTTCTTTGAATCTAAAAAAATTATGTTATTACAGGTACACTATCCGTTAATATCCTAACCCATTTTAGTGTAGGCTTTTACAATATCGGCGCTTCCAAATGCCCACACATAATTGGATTGATTCACAACCGTGTCAAAGTCGACTCTATTTGACTTCCAGCCTGAAAACACAGCGCTCGGATCTTCATATATTCCCCCTAAAAGTGCTGCATGTCCAGGTCTTGATTCTGTTGGAACTTTAGTGTGTACTACGCCCTGAGCTGAATTTCCATTCAAGAGTTCACTATAAATAATAATGGATTACTTATCAGGATCAATGGTTAGTTGGTTTCAAATTTAACACTTGAGTATTTGTTCTAGAGAGTAGTGTGTGCCTAGATAATACATACCTTAGAAAAGGAGTGTGTAACTTATGCCTGAGCAAAGATTCATGCCTGAGGCCGTCAGCAACAATTAGCACAACACGTTTTGCAATCGGAGGTCCTTTATGCGGTATCAGGCCATGGTGTATTGGGGATTTAAAATATAAATCAGAAACAAAGGCAAATAGTAAGAAGTATATCACGACACTCAGTAACCACAACTTTACAAATCTGTAGTTGTTGCCTATCTGTGGGGAAAAACGATGAATTCAATTCAGACTTTATAAATTGTTTAACGTTACCATTTGATCAGATTTTCCGAAGCCTTTTGAAAAAGATGGGGTTAAGGGCGTAAACAAACGCAGTTGACGCAATATTTATAGGTTACTCGCACATTTGACTATATAAACATGGACTGCTAGTCCCCCTCCATTTGCCATATGCTCACTGCCAATCACTACTCAATATTTGTCGGCGAGTGGGAACCTGATATAACTCCAACTAATAATTAATAAAAAACAACAAGATGTCAAAATTAACAAAATGTACACTACAAATATAGTTGTGCGATTTTAATAACTTTAAATATTTTCTCCATGCGCACAATAACGCAGTAAATCTGTTGTGAGATTGTAATTAGAAAAAAAAAATTCAAATTTAAAATCGATTAAAATTTTTTAGATGCGGCCGATCGAAAAAAAAAACTTTAAGATGCCGTCATCAAATTCAATGGTTGTGCTCAACATATGCAGGTTTTCAATTTGTTGTTTTTTTTTACATTTTCCATGTATTTCGTCGAAGTAGATTTTACAATGCCATGTAAAAATATAATTTGGGCTTGTGAATTGAGCCACAGGCGCAGGTAGTTTTCTAAAATCAAATAATAAAGTTTCAAATCTTAACGTTATATTAAAGGATTTCTAAAGAAGTTGTAGACGTTCGGTTTTAATTTAATGGAATGAATATTATTTGCTAAAAAATTCTTCGTATGTAATTTGATATTATTTCTTATATTTAAAAGAATTAATCAATGCCATGCAAAGACCACCGTCAACCATCGTGATAACAGCAATCCTCCAGATCGTCGTTGAACCGGGAGCGCTAAAACTGAACCACCAAGAAGTCACCTCGGAGGCCAGTTTGGACCAGCCCACGGCAGATTACGGTTTTAGAAAATCGGAAGTTCGGTAGGCGCCTCTTCAATGAATCCGATACAAAGCAAAGAACACGGTGCTGAATGTAGGTATCCCTTTGCGTGAACAAAGCCTTCTCTGAAATTTAACCAATGGCTCCCGGGGAAAAAGTTAATGTACTTAAATTAGCTCTACCTGCGATTAACTATAATAGATACATTGCCGATTCAAATATTGATAATCCTGGGGATAATTTTGGTCGACAATGTATCTATTATAACGTTTCCTCCGATTGAAATATATTAATAATAATAACATGTATTATTGCCCCGACAACTACGAAAAAGTTCCGGAATTGTGTTCTCGCAACCTAAGACGAAAAAAAAAGAAAAGCTTAATTACGTCATAGCTAATGCCATGTAGTTAATGAGGATATTATTGTATTTTGCATTTGTAGTTTTCCCGAAACAAAAGTCCCAAAACTGTTTGGACGCTGGTTACAGTAGGATAACCCCTTAAATATAACGGGCCATTTTCGAGTGATTAAAATTTAACGAGCCTTCAAATTAGCAATTGAGCTTGGTACTGGGCATTATTGAAAAATATTGAAATATATTAGATAATTAAATCAAACCGATGCTGTTGGTAGCAAGGACAAGACAGTCACGTGATTACATTTTCTAATATATTTACAATATATTTACATATGTCCAGTAGCAAGCTTATTTATCTATTAGAATAATTTTTGACGATATACAGAGTTATCATAAAGTAAGGGGTATTGATTGATGATTGATGGTTTGTGGAGGGCGACCAACTGGTCGCAGCGCTTAGACCATTCGTTGGTCCTTTGTGCCGCCTCCTGGGCCCTACTCCTCAAGCCAGCCTAAACTTCTTGTGAAGTCAAGTAGTTGGCCGTGTGGAGTGTTGCCCAGTTGTGACCAATCTGGCCACTCCTCTCCGAAAACGGACCACCTAAGTTGTTTGAGTGACTCGCATTCACACATGATGTGTCTTAGTGTCTCCTCTTCTTGCTCGCATTTCCGACATAGGGGGTCTTTTACCACTCCTATGTTGTGGAGGTGCTTTTTTAGTTTGCAGTGCCCAGTAAGTGTACCGACTAGCAACCGCAAGCTACTTCTTGGTAATTCGATGTATTTCCTGCTCAGCTTCGGTATTGGTGAGTGGATGAATTTTTTGGCGACCACATATTTGTCAGTCTGTAGCCATTCCTTTTTGTGTTCTTCAAGAGAGTTTCCTTTAAGTATTTGGGAGACAGTGAGTGGTGCCAGTGGCAAAGCCTTAGAGCCTTCCCTTTTCAGGGCAGCCCTTTTGGCAAGCCTATCGGCCCGGTCGTTCCCTTCATTATTTGAATGTCCCTTAATCCAGGAAATTGTGACTCTGTTGGTTGCGGCGAGTTTGTCTAAGGCTTGCTTGCACTCCAATATTATACTGCTGGTCACCCTCGGTCTCGAAAGCGCAGCTATGCTTGATTTGCTGTCAGTGAGGAACAAAATGGATTTGTTCGAGACTGCCAGTTCCGATAGTTTCCGAGCACCTTCAAGTATCCCGAAAAGTTCCGTTTGAGTGATCGTCGCATTCCTACCTAGGGGGATGCTGAGGCTGAGGTCAGGTTCTTGGCAATAGATGCCTGCCCCTGCGCCTTCATGGTTCTTGGCCCCGTCGGTATAGACGGTGATTTCTGGTTTGTCATTGATCTGATCTTTTATTTCGTATTGCCGTTTAAACAGGTGTCTCGGTGGGACACTGTCGAGGGATTCTTTGAGTTCAGGCATGGTTAATCCCGCCTCTCTCAATATTTTCCCGTGTCGCACACCGTTTGCTGTCGGGCTCCACGTGCCATTTGCCTTTAGTCTTAAGGCTGTGCTTACTGCCACCTCCTTTACATGTATGTGAAGGGGCGTCAGGTTCAGTAGAGTTTCGATTGCAGCCGTGGGTGTTGTGCGCATTGCGCCCGTCATGGCCAGGCACGCCAATCGTTGTAGATGGTTTAGCTTCTTCCTGGTTACCGATTGGTCTGTTCTCGGCCACCAGGTTATCGCTCCGTATGTCAGAGCTGGTCTGACAATTGCAGTGTAGAGCCACCGGGCCACCTTTGGTTTGAAGCCCCAGGTTGGTCCTAGCGCGCCCCTACACTGCCAGAAGATGACACATGCTTTTTTCAGCTTGTGTTCTAGGTGGTTCTTCCAGTTAAGCTTGGAGTCCAGTATAATACCGAGGTATTTCGCCTCGTCTGCCAAGCATAGCTGGTTGTTGAAAAGTTTGGGAAGTCTACCTGTGTTGATCTTCCTTTTTCTTGTGAATAGTACTAACTCTGTCTTCTTGGGGTTAACCGAGAGAGACGTTTTTTCGCACCAATCCTCTATGATTTTGAGAGCATTCTGCATAAGGCTAGACAGAATGCTCTCGTGTTTTCCAATAAGTAGGATTACCACGTCATCTGCGTAGCCCACAGCATGGTATCCTGCGTTGTTCAGTTGCCGTAGTAAGCCGTCCGCAACGACGTTCCACAGAAGCGGGGATAGCACCCCGCCCTGTGGACATCCTTTTGTGGCAGCTACTGTTTGGCTTTCTTTACCTATTGAGGCAGTTACAGTTCTATTCCTTAGCATGGCCCCGACCCATCCAATGATGGTTGTGGGGACCGCGTGTTTGTTTAGACCCTGTTCTATGTTGGCGTAGGGAACTTTGTCAAAAGCCCCCTCGATATCTATGAAGGCTCCTAGGGCTGACTGTTTGTTAGCCAGCGATCCTTCAATCCTGCATACCACATGATGAAGGGCCGACTCAGTCGATTTGCCTGGCCTGTAGGCGTGTTGGCTTGGGTGCAGTTTGCTGTTCAAGCAGCACTGCTCCCTGATGTAGTTGTCGCACAGCCTCTCTAGGGTTTTCAGAAGAAAAGACGTGAGGCTGATTGGTCTGAACGATTTGACTGCCGTGTAGTCAGTTTTGCCTGATTTGGGAATAAAAATCACTCTGGTTTCCCTCCATAGTCTCGGTACGTACTGCATTGCAATACATGCCCGAAACAGTCTGCACAGTAGCGGCAGTAAGTGCTCCAAGCCCCACTGTAGTAGGGCAGGATACACACCGTCCGGTCCTGGCGATTTGAAAGGGGAGAATGATCTTATTGCCCATTCTATTTTGCTTTCTGTGACGATTTCCATGCTCATGTTCCAGTCCTCCGCTGTGGGGAGATAATCTGGGTCATTATGATGGTTTGCATCAGAACCGCTTTTGGAGTCAGGGAAGTGTGACTTCAGAAGCAGACTTAGGGATTCACGGAGGTCCGCAGTATAGGTGCCGTCCTCCTTTTTGAAGATGCCTGGCTGTGCACTACGGCACCCAGATAGTATTTTCCTGGTGCGGGCTGTTTCCGATACGGAGTTAATGCCCTCACAGAAGTTATGCCATGAGGCCCTTTGGTTTCTCCTGAGGGTCATTTTAAAATCCCTCTGGGTTCTCTTGAATGTGGCCCAGTCCTCCTCAAGTCGGGAGTTCTTGGCTTTGTTAAAGGCTTTGCGAGAGTCTGACCTTTTTTGGTCGAGCTCTGGGCACCACCAGGGAGGTTTGGCAGATGTGCCTGCCTTCCTGGCGGGGCAGGCCTCGTGGAAAGAGTCTATAAGGCTGGTCTGTAATTTCAGAGACAGTCTTTCAACCGCCTCGCTGTTTACAGGGTCCTGCCTGAAGACGTCCTCTTCTAGATGTTTGGATAGGCAGTTGTTGAACAGTTCCGTATCCGTTCTTCTTGGGTTTCGAATCAGGATTTGTTCCACGGTCGTAACTCCTATACTGAAGCAGATCCATCTATGATCCGAGAATGACACGTCTTGGTGGACGCGCCAGTTCTCTATCTGCTTTGCTGTGTTCGCATTTGCGAGGGTGATGTCTATGACCTCTTGTCTAGTGGGGGTCACGAAAGTGGGTTCGCGACCCCTGTTCACTATCTCTAGGGTCGTAGTTGAGAGGTACTCTAGAAGAGATTCTCCTCTGTGGTTGGTGTCGCTGCTGCCCCACACTATGTGGTGGGCATTGGCGTCACACCCTATTATCAGATCTAATTTGCCGTCCTCACAGTGTTTAATGAGTGCCGCCATCTCCTTTGTGGGAGGAGGGGCCTCACTGTCGTACGGAAGGTAGGCTGATGCCAGGATCAGGGTCCTGCCCTCAGCACCCTCCACACTGACCACTGCAAGGTCCGGTGAGCTTAGTTGTGGTAGGAACACGCACTGCACATTCTTAGGAGTGTAGATACATGTTCTTGGCTTAGTGGAGTGAAAGTAATTCACCTTACCTTTTAGAGTGCCCATACCGGCAACCCTTTCGCTTGTTAGCCAGGGTTCCTGTATGAGGGCTATGTTATCCTCGTGGTTGTGTAGATGTTGGCACAAGTGCGCCACAGCCATCTTGCAATGTCGGAGGTTAATTTGTATGATATTGAGTTTGCCTGTAACGGTTAAGTCAATTTCTTGGTTGTGTGGTTAGTACTTAATTGCTAATAAGCAAAAAGAGACTTACCTTTCTGTATTTCCCGGTCCGTCCTGGTCTGGCCTCGGACTTGGGGTTGTTATTGGGAAGCATCCTGGACTGCTGCGGTCTCCATGGGAGGGTCCTCAACGGTCTGCGGGGTGTCTTCCTTTTCCTCTGGCTGCTTCAGGTGAAGGGTCACTTTCCCCAGGCCATACCATAGTTGGCATTTGCCTTGGGGATGCTTGCCCTTCAGCAGCTCGATTTCTTGAAGTGGTATCCCGAACACCACCAGGATGCCATCTTCTTTTTGCTCGTGGTGGAAAATGCACCACTTGGCTGTTTGGGCCTCTCTGTTCTGGACGCCCAGACAGGTCAAGGCTTCATCCTTGTCCTGTGCATTGGGCAGCCAGGCTGAAGCTTTTACTAGCCTGGGCAGGCTGTCAACCTGCACCACTGCCAGTTCGGCTCCCACCCAGAGAGGTCCAAGTCCGTTGACCGTTTCCTCGAGCCATCTCAAGGAATCGGTGTCCGCGCAGGTGATACGCAGTATCTCCCCCAAGTAGGACCACCTGGAGAAGTGTGGCGCGACCGTGCTGGCCGGGTCCACTCCCAGGATTGCCCTCATGAGGGAGTCGCGTACCAGCTTCTCCTGTTCCTCCTTTAGTTTACCTAGGAGGTTGCTTTTGTCGACGATGGCCATCTGCAGGTGTCTGTTGATGGCCTCCGTGTATGACTTGGGCTTTGAGGTTGCGTCTCTGGGTTTCTTCCTGGGGTTGAGCCCAGGCGACTTCCCAGAGTCGTCCGACCGGTTTCGCTTCTTTGTGGGGGGGACGGTCTGCTTGACCTTTCCCGGCAAAGGGCCTTGTTTGGTAGAAGGCCCCTTTTTGGGGATCGGTCTGCTGCCGTCGCCCCCTTTGGTATTGGTTTGGGGGGGGAAGCTGCTGCGACTTGTGCCACTCGTCCCTGGCTGCCCTTTTTGGGGGCTTGCCTTGGAGCTCGTGGTGGCCCGTTCCACAGTGGAGGCTTTCTTACCAGCCCCCTTCAGCTTCTTCCTCCTTTTCTTTTCAGCCCCGCAGAGCTGTTTTCTCACCCTCACGCGAGGCGCCGCCCCAGTGTCCTTGTCAGGGACAGCCAGTTGGCCGGCCCTGAGCAGGGGGGACTGGTGCAGTGCACTCACGATATGGTGGCTGAGTGTTGGTGGTGGGCCACCCGAAGGCGAGCCCACCAGGGTTGTTGTTTTTGGGCAGTCGATGGATGACGGTCGGTGGGTGCCCGCCCGAGCACACCCGTCTCCGACCGGAACTGGAGTTCCGAGCTCCTGCTCCGTAAGCTTAACCTTGTTGGTGTCCATTCATAGGAGTGTTTTGGTTTGTTCGGGTGTCCTTCCCTAGAAGGGTTGCCTTCACTGAGGCTGGGAGCCCCTTCTGCCCCATGTTGCGTGCTGCTTAGTCAGATCCATCACCTACGTCCTTCCCAGCATGGGTGGCCCTGCCGGGAGCTGACGCTCCCGCTGGTGTAGCACTTAGGATCATCTGGATACGCAAGCCCCCCCACCACGTCAAGGTGAGCACACACGGAGGAGAAAAAAAAAAGGGGTATACTTTAAATGTTTGTATAATTTAAAAAAATGAACCTTGCCGCTAAAAGTAAATGGAATCTAGTTGCTTGAATCATTGGATTTGATAGTATATATAAAAAACAAAAGAGTTGTTGTGAAAACTATTAATACAAGTGCCAAACAAAATCATCCCAATTTAGAGGATTGTTCTGAAACTAAAATTCACTTAAACGTAAATTCAATTAATAGATCTACAAACAAGAATTGGTAGTACAATGTTATTATGAATGCGATAGAAATTACAATCACTACTGGATTACAAAGTTTTTTTACGAAAATGGTGTTGAGAGCAGGGCCCTGTCAAATGAAAGGGTACCGTAATTTGATCAGCAAATTTTTAAAGAATAGGGTTTGTGTGTTATTAAAAAAACTGTTTGAAACACAACCAACAATGCTGGAAGAATTAAAAGACAGTATTGGGGATAAAATTGATACCATTTAACCAGAAATATTGAATTCTGCTGTATACAATTTGGAGCAACGTTTGTTAAGTTGACTACAAAATGGTGGTCATAACAAACATATTCGGTAACTAGTATCGGACATAAATCCCATTGAATTTCTCTTATATTTTGTTATTAGCTTAAATTGTTAAAAATATTGAATGAATTGAAATGTATCGCTTACTTTATCACAACCTTGTTGGTAATTACAATATGCAAACACCGATAAGAATTGCAAATTTGACGGCTCGTTAAATTTTAATCACTCGAAATATTCAAGTCTGACTTAAGAGATTTTACATAACAATTGTTTGTGAATACCAAATTGATAGTCCGTTCGGATTCGGTTCAGTACAGCATTCAGGCAACGCCACTTTGGCGTTTCTACCTTTAAAATATATTATATAATTCATACACAACAACTGTTAATTGTATGTATAAATATGTCAAATAAAGATGATGATAGTGGATAAAGTTGAATAAATTATTCAAGTTTCATGTCACCAAAGCCGAATAAATTTCACTATTGGTTGTGCAAGGAAATTGAACTCTTACTAAATTTAACAACAAATAAATATTTATTTGACGATGATGAAATTAGTCATAAGTGCATTTTCAATTTTACATAGGTCCAATTTTGACAATTTTTTTCCACGTTCTATAACGCCACCACCCGACACTTTTTAGAGGGATGATATATCGTGCTAATTAGAAGACAACATTCTCCAATCATAAAGTAATCAAATAAGCCATCGTCGCCTTCAAATTTCTCAGAAGCCAATATTATTTTAGATGCATATTGGATGTAGATATATACACAACTATTATCATATAATGTTTTTCTGAAGTTTTGGTTAAAATTTTAAGATCAAATTTAAAAAATAACTTCCTTCTAAAAAGTATTGACGCCAAATTAAAATCATTGGAAGGCATGCCGAGGACAATACGTAGCCTGTAAAAAACATTACAAAATTTCAAGAGTTTGAAAAACACTTGAATGAGGACGAGATGGAGTATAGGACTTAAATAGAACTACATGATGATCATGGTCAAATTAACAGTTTGGCCTGTTAGTTTATTAAACTAAACCCCATTAAAGTTTGCTTCATGTTTTTCAACGGTGAAATATAGGTTTTTTTATTTGTTCACGTTAACAAGCATGTAGTACCAGCTAGAGTGCTTCAGGTATAATTTAAACGCACCTGCGCAGTATTTTTCAAAAGCATCAAAATTTACTTCGTACCCGCTAGCAATCAATGATCAAATTACAGATCAAAGTCGGATGATCAAGTCTTCATTGCCCCATCTTACTCTCTAATCTGTCAAACACACCCCAGAGTTTCTATAAACATTTTGTTTTGTCGAGGTAATGATAATCCGCTTGATTCTTCTCTTATTATTTAAATAAAATCGACAAAATAATTTGTTTGTAGAAACTTTGGGTCGTGTTTAACGGGTTGGAGAGTGGGATAGGGCCCATCCATCGCTCTCCGTTGCCACTTTAACCTAACCAAGAAAAGACTCTTTGGTTATAAAAATTTCTTCGTCAAAAAAAAGTTGCAAAGCCAACAGTAAAGAGGGTTGCTGGGTTAAGTTAAAGTGGAAATGAAGGATGGTGGGTGGTTCATATCCCACCCTCCAGCTTATTCAACACACCCCAGAGTTTCGGTAAATAAATTCATTAAACCACAAAATCTACAATAGTTACTAAAATCTGTTGATGCAAAAAGCAGGGTGCCAATTTTTTCAATAACTCATGATGAATTTGAGTTTTCATAAAGTGTAGCAATAAAAATATACAACATTCACAGATTGCTTGTAATAGCAAAATAATGTTAAACTAACGTAAAAATCTAAATGCCTGAGTGAATAGAATCCATATAAAGCTAGGTATACTCAAATCAAAAAAACTTCACTCTCGACGTGTAGGCAGACTTTGAAGGGCATTTGGTAGCAAAGGGGGGCAACTGAAACGAATGGTACCGATCCCACGGGAAGTCTGGTTACCTACCTGTTTAATAGCTAGCTCTGCAAACATGTACAGAATCGACTTTTGTCCACTTGGATTGGGAATCGACCATTGTGCGCCGGCGCCCCCAAACCACCGGCGCCCCTAGGTATAGTTGACCGAAAGATATAAGGCGTTTATGGCCTTTTACGGTATTTAACTTTCACAAATTTTTATGAAGGACCGACCGCAAACTCTCATCCCCAGCCCCCAATAAATGGTCCGCAGGTTTCGGTATTTTTTTTATTAAGGGGCCGTTTTAACTCCGGGTGCTGCCGCACATATTTGTATAGAGAAAATTCTACAATGCGGTCCTGACTAGCCCGAGGATATTTATTGGTTCGGTTTTACGATATGATCGCCCTTAACTTATTAAGGCGGTCAAACGGTAAAAGGCCATAAACGCCTTGTTTAACTATAACTGCCTATATTGCCTTATGGATAATCCGGCCCTGTGTGTGTCTCGACGTTTCAGCGATTTCGCATTCGAACTCCTGAAGATGGCGAATGCGGAGTCGCCGAAACGTTGGGACACCTCGAAAAACACTACGCGCGACAAAACCCGAAAAAATAAAAATCCCTATATATATATTTATTTAGAATAATTATAGATGTATTTCAGAAGGCCTATAGATATACCACAGAATATTTATATTGAGCGTACAACAAAAATCGACAACAAAGTTGGCGTTGGAAATCTCGAGTAATTTGTGTACCAAGATCACACGCGTGAAATGCTGGTTGCGGTTAAACGGTGACATGTCGGATATTATAATTAGCGGTTATTAGCATCTGACATGT
This sequence comes from Ocypus olens, assembly GCA_910593695.2. Taxonomy (NCBI): domain Eukaryota; kingdom Metazoa; phylum Arthropoda; class Insecta; order Coleoptera; family Staphylinidae; genus Ocypus; species Ocypus olens. Next base: position 19,849,527 of record OU343057.1, read on the forward strand.
CAACATGACAACCAGTACTTTACGAGTGCGCGTGTGATCTTAGTTCCGACATGACTTTAGATTTCCAGCGCCACTTCATCGTCGATTTTTGTTGTACGCTCGTACAATAAAGATTTTTATATAATATATGCGTTAATATTGTTAACTAAAAATATATTTGGATTGCTGGGGTATAATCAGCCGTTATATGGTTTTACGGACGTTTATGAATACGTGCCTAAATTAAGAAAAATAACTAATGTTGTGAGCTACACCGATGACTATCAGACTGGAATATAAGCAGAGTGAGTTTCTAAACATGATATCACGGTATAAATATATTATGAAAATACGTGAGCTCATGTGACGTAAACGGAACCCTGAGGTTAAACACAATAATGATTTTTAATTACTGGTGACCAGATTATGGATGTTTGTTTCAATAAGTTTTTCTATTAATAATATAAATGAATTATATTTGGACACCCATACTGAGAATTTTAATCGGATTCTGTTATAAAGCAATCACAGTCGCAGAAAATTGTGAGTTTTATTTGTTACGTTTAATGGCCTTATTTCGGATCGTAAACTATATTATTGTTAATTTTCGCGGTGAAAACAGTCTGTAAACTTTAGTGTTACAAACTAGGAAAAGCATTAACGTGGCTAGTGCGCGATAGATGGCACTTAGGATCAATTTTGGCACTCCTTTTCGTAGTTTGAAAATAACACAAATACACAAGCGAAATAGTGGGGTTTTGAGGCTTTTAGAGTCGGTAGCGGTAGAGGCAAAACAAGTCCGTACGGTTTCTCAAGAAATTCGAGCAAAAGGCGGCCGCAATTACCGACTCCCGCGGTGGTTGTAGTGTTTGGGGTGCTTCGATCGCACACGGCCGTGCATTCGTCAGATTCGGGAGAGCACGAGTGTCGTTTGAGCGGAATTCATTGAAAATGTGAAAGTAGTTATTTTTATTTTCCCAAGACACTTTTAGAACGGTAGTGTTGTGATTTTCGTTTTACCATAAGTACATAATACCGGTTTTTAGTTATGGATGAGAACGAGCAAGAAATCAAATCTCCGATTAAGCGTTTGGGTTCTACGAGAAAACTTCTGGTGTTCAACAGTAAGTGCTTACAAACTTGTATAAGAACCAAAACCGATCCATCCCTACCCATCCCCGAATTTATTTCAGGAATCGTCACGTGTTATTTACGCTGTCTTCTCATTCATTTCTGCACTTTTATATTTCATGTAAATAAATACTTTCTAATTTGTATTATATAATTACAGACCGATGGCGAGCGACTCGAAACAAACAGAAACACGCTGTCTCTAATGTGTGGTTATTGTTTATTTACTAGTGTTTATTGTAATGTCTTGTTTTTCGTTTTTAAATTACGTAATTGTTGTTTGGTGAGCGGTCTGGAGGTATGCAGGTGTACGATAAGCTACCCGAAGAGACGCTTTTGTAAAAATAACCCGTATTTTAAGCCCTAATCTATTTCGATCTCCCCATTGTCGACATAATCCGCCCGGTCCTCCTCAACAGGCGGCCACAATCTTGAGCTCTTGTGGATAAAACCGGACGTGGACATGGGACCGTCCTCAAATTAATTAATTATTTTCGAGATTTCACAATTCGAGAACATTTTCTTTTCGGTCCACTTTGTTATGCGATACCGTCTGTTGCTCACGAGGAACATATGGCTGTCAAATTCTGGCATCACAAAAACCGTGTGTAAAAAGAACGCCGGATAGAAACCAGAGCGCACAGCCGCCCGTTAAATGTTGTATATATTCTCCCAACTATTGTTAAGACCTCATTTGAATAAATGTTTAAATATGAATGCTTTGTCCGCGGAATAAATCTTTTCACCCCTTTTCCTTGCTCTCGAGCGGGGACACTTCATTACTCATACTGTGTGCGTGCAGCCAAACACGTTTTAGGTATTCCACCCCGTCGGCAATAAAAACACCCCCGCGTCTACACATGTCTACCCCATATGAACTTCGGAAGGCGCGTTCTTAATTTTATCCAACGCGTTATTTTTAGTTGAGTGAATTGTAATCCTCAATTCAAACTTGTTGATTCTTGGTGGAAGATTGAAATTGAACGATCGTTTTCATTTTATAGATTTACTTCAATTGTTAGGAAAAACACCATTCAAATGGAATCGAAACATCTATAAATGAACCATGTATCAATTTTAAGTTTTCACTAAGAATCAATACGATTCAATTAAGAATTACAATTATATATAACTAGTAAATTCAAAAATACGTTTGTAAGAGACTCACCTTATACATAGATGTATATTTATTTTAAAAAAAATGTGTAAATTTGATGACTATTAGTACATACAAGATCATATAAAAATGTTTGAGTTAGGCATTCCTAAAGCGAAATTAATTTACCTCAAAAATCAATGAGTCCCGGAGACTCACCTTATGCATCCTAGGGTTAATTCCGACAATATTCTAGTAAATACAGTAATCATCTTCCTTATTGAAAACTGATTTAAAGCTGCATGCTGTGTTACATTTGGTATAATATACCTTTAAATTTGACTTCATAATTAGTCAAATTTGAAAGTATATCAAGTTTAGTTTAAGTTTGCAATAAAACACTTTGTTCACTAATTTATTTTATACAGTACATCTGGCTGTTTGTTTACTATTTAGTAAAAAAAGTAATTCTTACCAGTGTTTTTGATCCAATTCTTAAGGTAATGACGAGTGAATTAGATATAAGGTTATTCTGCCACAACCACTTTTTTAATTTTAAATTCATAACTTGCAATGAACAGGGCTACCACTGAACATCCTTGGACCTGAACAGTAAATGTTCTTCCACAAAATCTCCCATCCGGCTGGGGTGTCCAGACCCTACTGGGTTCGTTGATTATACTTATTTTAAGTTTGTTTACTTCATGGCATATCTTAATGATTATTTGGTACAAAACTATTTTTTCGTAAAGATCAATTTACTGTCTTCTCGTAAATTTTATCACATGCTAAGTCGATTGTCTTCAAAAAAAATTAAGGGTGGGTTGGCAAACACCCACCGCCCTTGGTTTCCACTTAAAATAAACCTAGAAAATACGGTTTGATTAAACAAATTTCTTAGCCAGATCACAAAAGATTTAATAGCATCAGTGACGGTTCGCGGGTTTTTTTCTGGTACGGCCGAGGAACAAGAGGTGGTAATACAGATAGGTGGGGGTCACGCAGCCAGCCGTCTCTGCAACTGACTCTACCTATCTGTATTACCACCTCTTGTTCCTCGGCCCTACCAGAAAAAAACCCGCGAACCGTCACTGAATAGCATAGTATAAAGTAGGCGAAATTAAAACGAAACAGAGGGAGGTGGGTGGGTCCTATCAGGGGTGGCTCGTTATATAGAGCCAAGGAGCCATGGCACTAGCAAGAATTTTTGCCACTGATGTTAGGTACGGCCTTTAGCAATGTGATTATGATAAAATATTTCAAAAATGGCTGCTCCTTCCGAAAAAAAATTAAAGCCCTGATATTGATAAATGATTTTGAGTGATGATGAGTCAGTTATGATTTCCTTTGATTTTAACCGAAATTTCACTTGTCCTCAATATGTGTTACAAAAAACTGATATTTTCAAGTTTTTAGTTGAATAACTCTAAAACCAACTTCGGAATGTTTTGATCTTTTATTTGAATATTATAGTCTTAGCCTTTTAATTATTTTAGCTTTTCCAAATATTCCTTCCAAAAAATTGACATTTTCGAGTTTTCAGTTGAATAACTCAAAAACCATCTGCAGAATGCTTGAATATTTTGCATAAATATTAAACCCTTGATATTGATAAGTGATTTTGAGTGACAGTTCATTGTGATTTGCTTTGATTTTAAACAAAATTCTTATTTTTTTTCAAGATTTATTACAAAAAATAACATTTTCTGGTTTGTTGAATAACTCAAAATCAATCTGCAGAATATTTTGATCTTCTACATAAATTTTAAAGCCCTAATATTGATAAGTGATTTTAGGTAACAGTTTATTGTGATTTGCTTTGATTTTAACCGAAAGTTTTCCCAATATTTGTTACAAAAATGGATATTTTCGCGTTTTTAGAGAAATAACTCAAAGTCTATATTCAGAATGTTTTGATATTTTGCATAGATATTAAAGTTCTGATATTAGTAGGTAATGTTGAATAGCAGTCCGTTGTGATTTGTTTTGATTTTAAACGAATTTTCACTTTTTCTCAAGATTTAATATAAAAAATGAACATTTTTGAGTTTCTAGTTGAAACAAATCAATCATCAGAATGTTTTGATTTTCTACATGGATATTAAAGCCCTGATATTGATGAGTTATTTTGAGTAACAGTTAATTGCGATTTGCTTCGATTTTAAGCGAATTTTCTCAAAATTTATTACAAAAAATTGACATTTCTGAATTTTCTGTTGAATAACTCAAAAACCATCTACAGAATGTTTTGATATTTTAAATGGATATTATAGCTCTGATATTGATAAGTGATTTTGAGTAACAGTTAATTGCGATTTTCTTCGATTTTAAACGAATTTTCTCAAAATTGATTACAAAAAAATTGACATTTCCGACTTTTGTTGAATAACTCAAAAACCGTCTTCAGAATGTTTTGATATTTTGCATAAATATTAAAGTTCTGATATTGGTAGGTAATGTTGAGCGACAGTCCGTTGTAATTTGTTTTGATTTTAGCCGAAATTTCACTTTTTCTCAATATTTGTTCCAAAAAATAATATTTTTGAATTTTTAACTGATTAATTCAAAAGCCATCTTCAGAGTATTTTGGTGTTTTGCTTGAATATTAAAGTCTTGATATTGATAAGTAATTTTAAATGACAATCCGTTGTGATTTACTTCGATTTTAGCAGAATTTTATGTAGTCTCGTATTTTGTATTTTAAAGGTGAACTTGGGATGTTTTGAGTGAGGTATCATAAATGTTTTTAACTTTTATGTTAGATAAGGGAGACTTGTTATATAGAGCCAAGCAGCCATAGCCCTAGCAAGAATTTTAAATTAAATTAAACATTAAATTAAAACACTTTTTTGCAAATTACTTTGGTCTAGGAAGATAAATCGTTCTTTCTTTCTTCAAAAATTATATTGTATATGTGGCTCTACCATCAATACGTTCCACGAGCCGCCACTGGGTCCTATGCTACCCTCCAACAATTTGAACACGCCAAAGAGTTTCTATTAATAAATACGTTTGTCAAAGGACAAAAAACCCCTAGGATTATTTTCTTTTCAATTAATTTGCAATTGCGAAATCCTCGTTTAAGTTCTAAAGATTGGAGGGAGGGACACTTAAACCTAACCCAAACACACAGTCTGATTAAACTTAATCAGATCAGTGGAGATCAAATGCAAAAAGAAAGAACGTTTGTAGTTAAAATTAAACGGAGGGTGGTGGGTAGGCCCTATCCCACATTCTAACCATTTGAACACATAATATAACTTTATCGAAGGACCAAAAAGCCGTTTGATTATTTTCTTATCAAATCATGTACACTTGCGAAACCCTCGATTGGAGGGTGGGATAGGTCATATAGTCACTAGAGAATTATAGATTTGCCTCTTCAAGGTGAAATTTTGCGAATCAGGCCTAGTAAATGATTCATTTACACGTTAAGGCTTTTACTTTCCTAATTCTCCTTCCGTGTCGGAATTCCCACTGAAAGGAGTGGAGATATGAAATACGGAATGACACAGAAAACTGTATACTTGTAGTAGAACTTCGATAATCCAAAGCAATCTAATCTGATTTTACAGTATCCACATATTTTCTTGTTTTTTTTTTAAATTTGTTTTAGGACCTACGCACACTAGCGTTTTACAACGAGGCGGGGCGGAAAACCCGCGTTTTGTCAGCGTGTCTTGGCGGATCCCATTACGCTCCATACAAGTTTAAACATGAGCAGGCAATGGTGTGTTACCTCCTCGAATGTACGAGCACTCATAAAGCCTTGTATTGAATTATTTCCGCTCGCGCCTGAACTGACCCGATCCGCTGACAAAACGCTAGTGTACGACCTGCCTTATATTACATCCGATCGTCGGGATTTTGTTATGATACGAAATATTCGCAGCAGAGGAGGTACATTGTGGTTTGGTCCATTGGCTGAAGAACGCTCGTTAGTTGAAATGTTGCCACAACGGTATCCTTTCATAGATCGCAATCAATCTTCAATTAGAAGGCGTCTTGAACATACTCTAAATGAAGCAAGAGTCATGTCAAATCAACCAAAACAAATATGATTTGACACCCATCATCTTAGATTTTTTATAAAACTTGGTATGTTTGTTCCTTTTATGGATTTAAAAACTTGGTATGTTTGTTCCTTTTATGGGATTTAAAAACTTGGTAAGTTTGTTCCTTTTATGGATTTAAAAACTTGGTATGTTTGTTTCTTTTGTGGATTTAAAAACTTGGTATGTTTGTTCCTTTTATGGATTTAAAAACTTGGTATGTTTGTTCCTTTTATGGATTTAAAAGCTTGGTATGTTTGTTCCTTTTATGGATTTAAAAACTTGGTATGTTTGTTCCTATTATGGATTTAAGTAAGCATACGAACGATCTAGGTTTTAAAGCCTGTTAAATATTAGCAGTATAGCATTTGAAGATCTTATTGCACGGTGGATGAAACGCAATTTGTTCTTTTGTGAGAAATAAATTATATCTCCCTTCTTTACCAATCAATATTGATGATATTTTTTAACAGTACACGTTAATATGGAAGGAATCCAGACAAAAAGAAAACTAACAACTACCTACACAAGGTCAAGAAAAATTCCATAACTGTTATTTTGAATTTTTTTTTAAATGGAATACTGAGTTGAGCCAAGTGCAATACTATCAAAAGGGAAAAGGATAAGCAAACGAATGCTCACACAATTACAAAAAACAACTTCGAATTTTTCTTTCAAAATAAGTCAAAAAATGGTCATGTATAAACATTTACATGTATACTTTTTTTGTTATTTTTGAGATGTGAGCAAATGCATTTATAGACGCCAACAGGGCTTATTGCTGCTGGGAGTGTCGGGCTCCACCTACGGTAAGGTAATACAGACTAAAACTCACCCTTTTGAGCCCTTAATGCTCTCACTCAATTAGAAATCGATTGAGCTTACTTCATTGTTATTGCATTTTTATTTATAATAACTATATCTGTATTGGAAAATAATTTCCTTATTCTCTTTTGTTGATTACAATTTTTTTTTTCAATGATTCAATTTCTATTTTTTATTTTTTCTTATAATTAATACCCTTACATTATATACAGGGTGTTTCAGAGCTCTGGGAACGGTCAATCACGTGCTTGTTTTTCAAAATTTCGAAAAATGTTTTATACAAAAGTTGTGTATAGTAGTGAGCTGCACGTCCTAAAAATATTTAAATTTATACAGGGTGTCTCACAACAAAGTTACAGACCAAACTTATGTTTTTTTAAATAGAACACCCTGTATTTTTTGTCATTTTTAAATTATATGGAGCAAATAAAGGTAAGTTTCTTCAATATTCTCTATACCTATTGTTTTCCGTTTTCGAAATATTTGAGGATTTGTTGAAATGCAAGGTCTGGGTGAAATTTTATTTTTGCCCCAGTGATTGACGTTGAACGATTAAAATCATTTCTATTATTTGGCTGAAGGTTCCAACTATAGAGCCAACCATGATTTCATACAAAAAATTATACTGGGTGATAAAAAATGCGATAGAAAAACCGAACTTATAAAGTTAAATAACTTCGTTTTTTCAAATGGCACACCCTGTATTTAGTAACGTATTCTTAAGTAGAATCCAATTATCTTTCAGATTGAATAAGGGTTCCCTGTTCCTAATCTCAATAGTTTTCTTGTATTCGGCGATTATCATATCAGGAATAATTATTATAATCTGAAAGATAATTGGATTCTACTTGAGAATACGTTACTAAATACAGGGTGTGCCATTTGAAAAAACGAAGTTATTCAACTTTATAAGTTGGGTTTTTCTACCGCATTTTTTTTATCACCCTGTATAATTTTTTATATGAAATCATGGTTGGCTGTATAGTTCGAACCTTCAAGTAAATAATTGAAATAATTTTAATCGTTCAACGTCAATCACTGGGGCAAAAATAAAATTTCACCCAGACCATGCATTTCAACAAATCTTCAAATATTTCGAAAACGGCAAACAATAGGTATAGGGAGTATTGAAGTAACTCACCTTTATTTGCTGCATATAATTCAAAAATGACAAAAAATACAGGGTGTACCATTTAAAAAAACATAAGTTTGGTCTGTAACTTTGTTATGAGACACCCTGTATAAATTTAAATATTTTTAGGGCGTGCAGCTCACTATTATACACAACTTTTGTATAAAACATTTTTCGAAATTTTGAAAAATAAGCACGTGATTGGGGCCGCGGTGGCCTAGTGGGTAGCGCTCCTGCTTCTGGGCCTCGTGGTCGTGGGTTCGAATCCCATCCGCACGGTCACTTTTTCTGAATAAAAAATGGCCTTACGGGTCCATGGTTGTCTAGTGGTTGTCCTTTCATATCAATATATGAATTTATTACAAAAAAATCGGTTGTGGCAGAATAGCCAAGTAGCTTACGCCAATTTCCCTGATATTATTCACTCTCCTTAACCCGAAATCCCATCAACCATCCTTCCTTTAATAAAAAAAAAAAAAGCACGCGATTGACCGTTCCCAGAGCTCTGAAATACCCTGTATACAAACTATATACATATACATATTTTTTTTTTAAATTTCAATTTTTAAACGGAAGAGAGTAACCTTTTTTTTCAATGATTTATTTCTAATTTTTGATTTTTTCCATATTTATTTGGATTACTTGACTAATTTTTTTTTCTTTTTTCTCATGAAACAAATTAACATAAATTAACTAAAATTTTATGGATATTAAATTTCCACTTCTATTCTTAAATTATTCCTAATTACTAATTACTAAATAATTACTAAACTAAAGTTTTTTTAAATTTTTTCTTTAAATTGTACACTACTATAAAAGTCATCTGATCGGATTACTTTTATAGTAGATGTAGATTACCATTTTTTGGCTTATTATTGGTCAAAATAATTTAATTCGCTTTACACGAAATTACAAAATATGTCCAATTGAATAATTACTGAAAGGAAGCAGGTACGATTTTCTGCTTTGTTTTTTCACTAGAAAACCTACTCTAAAAGCATGTTCAACCCGATTTTGGATCCATTTTTATATAACTTCTTTTGGCTTCCAGGCCAGTGTGATGTAAAGCCTACACCGTTTGAGATAGAGCAAATATATTTACGTTTGCTTAAATCCGTTAAAGGAACAATTTTGCCAAATTTTGTCAAAATCTGAGATCATGGGTGTCACTGTGTGGTTGAACTGACATAAAAATGCTTTTGTGTCCACCCAAGCAATTTTATGATGTTTGTAGTAGATGGGTAGTGTATCGAATGCTAAATTTTAGAGCTTTCCTAAGGGCTGCGCAGACTTTCCGATAGCGAGTTTTATGCTTTTGCACAAAGCTTTACTTTACTACGTTTGTATTCTAAGGCGAAAGCTTTCAGCACATGCAAATGTGTTCGTTGGAGGAATTTAAAAATAAATCAATTTCATCGCAAATATAAACTTCTATAGTCTTCTGTAGGTGTTCTCTCTGATTAAATTCTTTATTGACTACTGCCAGTTTCTATCCATAAATGCTTAGTTATCGAGCAGCGTGCTATTTATTTCAACTATGCCCTCTATCGGGAAATTGCCGACGTAAAAGACGCAAAACTATTAAAAATTTATATTCTGCTGTTAGATTTTAAATTTAATTTACGTATTGTTTTTTTTTTCATCGGAAAAAATAACAATATGTGCCGTTATTCGTGCATATTAATAAGAGTTAAAACTACCTTTAGTATCTTTATTCAGCAATGTGTCATATACATTTAATACAACACGTAAATAATACAATTAGAAACTAAACAATGAAGTCACGAGGAATGTAGTAAAGCCGACATTTGAAACCTGTCCTGTGTAACGGTTGACTCTTACAATTAAGAAAACAACGTTTGTAACTATAATTTAATTGTTAATTGCTCTGTCGGGATGGTTATTTCTGGAATGTTTGAAACTGAATAAATCATTCTTGCACTGGAAATGGTTTGGCCATTTTTTGGACAGACAAACTACTTAACACATTTCAAATTCTATAACTGCACCAAAAAGACAGGAGCCGGGTGAACGCATACATATAATAAACCTTTATATGGAAGTGAACGATTATCCATATTTATTGGTGTCAAATACAGTACCAGAATCCGAAACAATTCGTTCATCTAATTACTTCATGTCCCATGAAATTGATAGGAGAATAAAACGGCAATTTGGTTATTTTCTCCCTATTTGGTCCGCTAACGATTGATTTTTTTTCAAAATGGCCCTTCACTAAAACATCTTCCGTCCATTGGCAGAAAATAGTCATTAAATTTCCTGAACACACAAGCATTATTATGGAACCCAACAAAATTTGTTTCACCCTTCCCACTTATAGATAGAATGAAGTCCTTCGCCTACTTAAATTTTATTCGATTGGAAAGAAGGAAATAAAAGTTCTCAGAGATTACGAATTGTTGAGGAACTATTTTCCTAGTTTGTTTCCTATTTCTAAAGTCTATTATTATTTTTATTTTATCACTGTTACGTTATTTATTTAATTTTCATTATTCAGTGCTCCCTGCGGAATATTCCATTCCACGATGGAGTATTTGATTAGCGGGATAGCAAATTTAATTTGCAATGGATATATTTGAATTACGGTTATATTCATCTCGTCCCCATGACACCCTTAGGTCATCGACTCCCGATGTACAAACCCGCTTTTGGTTGTAGGTGATTGTAGGTCATAAATTTTAATTTAGTTACACCCCTAGGGTCATTGACATGCAATTTCCCTTACCCCCACTAAGAATAATGGGGGGATGATATAACTAGCAAAAACATGTATAATTCACTATTAAACATATAGAATTGTTTGTTAACATAATCGAAATTATATACAATACTTTTTTTTATAAATCGTGTTATATTAACAAAGAAAGTGTTGTAATTTATATCTCAAGATATATCGAAGTAAACGCCTCCAGTATCAATCAGTTCAAACATTTGATGAAATTTGCCACAAATCATTGTTTAAAATTAAATACAATTTCGAGATATCATGAATCAGGTTTTAATTTAGCTGAAAGATTTAGAAATAATATATTTTGATTTAGAGAGAAGTCTCCTCCATTTAAATTAGTATTTTCAAGCATAAAAATGATAAGAGTGATGACTTCGGTGAACTCATTTTAAAATTCATGGCTTTCCATGCAATCCTATTTTTTCGGGGTCTTAGTTTTCTCAAGTGACACATGAATTGCTAAACCCCTTAAGGCTGTTTGCAAGTCATACGAAGGATATTTTTTCAGGAGATTATGTTTACAACGAGCGGATCTTGTCAGTTATTTATTTAACTAATGCAGAATGATTATAGAAATATTTGCGCAAAACGCATTGTCGGGCATCTTGAACAGTTATATTTGCGCAACAATGTCCAAAACGCATTGTTGTTTTGCCATTCTCACTAATATGGCCCTTCTATTTTGTCAGCAGATTATGTTTAGAACGAGCGGACCATGCCCAAATATTGCTGGAAATTTAAGAAATGAACAGAGAATACCAGTTATTTATTTAAGTAATGCAGAATTTTTATAGAAATATTTGCGCAAAACGCATTGTTGGGCATCATGAACAGTTATATTTGCGCAATAATGTCCAATTGTTGTTTTGCCATTCTCACTAGTATCTTCTATTTCTTTTAATGAACGCCAGCATTCAGGTCTTTCCCGATCTGTATATTTACCCACTAACCCTTTTAAACCCATAACCTAGCTTAAACGTAACTTGCTTAATTACGTTTTATCTATTTTGAGCAATAGTTTCTTGAGCACTCGAGTGCGCATTATCACGCCCACTCGTTAAGGCCAGCGACGATCAGCAATTATTCTCCACGTAATTACTATTTTTATCATAATTTTAGATTAGTTCCACCGTTGAGTTACATTTGAACTAATCCCGGATTAGGCTGTTGTTGATTCGATTAATTCTAGGGATAGTGGGCGTCGCCATATTCGCGTCACCAGGAATGCAGCTAGATTACACGCCCACTAACACTTATCATTTCAGACGAGGGATATTTGCATTCGGATTTTTAGATAATGATTGTATAATCTTTTCGTAATATAAATTAGTGGTTCACGTTTACAACGGGGCCTTCAATTCAAGCAGACTTACCTGAGTGTCTGAGCTGAATACATGAAGGCAGGTATGTAGGGTGTGATAAAGTTTATTTTTACACAATGGCCAAGAATTTAATAAAACCAGAACGTTTGCATATTGGGGTCGTATTGATTAAATTTGGCTTAAAGTAATGTGAATCATGATTAATTGGTGCGTTTCCAATTACTGGTAATCGCATGATGTCATTAATGGCGGCGGCGCCCTTCTGGGTGATAAAAAATAACATCGGATTGGGGTGCGGCGGGGAAATAATGTGAAAAATCCAGTAATTTTCGTTTTGGAAATTAGCACGTTCACCTTGTGTATTCAGGCACGTACTGATAAGAATTACAGCGATTGCACTTTTGGTGGCGCTGCGTGTCAATTTCCTTATCGAGTATGACCTACTCGTGTAGCATTAATACGTTATCTGTAATCATTTGGCCTGTAATGTGAAATAATAGAAATCATCCGGCAAAAACTACAATCTACAATGGATATGGTCTTTATTCACTGTGCATTTCACCTTCAAAACATGTTCGTCTTCTGGTAAGTTTCATAACTTGTTGAGACGTGGTGGGTGTTTGTGCGTTTATTGCGAAATTAAATTACTTCGTGATTGTGCGATCAAGTAATCACGTTAAATGCTTTTATAAGAAAGAAAAGAAACAACAAATAATTGATTATCATACATAAACAAAAAAAATCGATCATGTAATCGTTATGTTAAATGTATTTTGATCAGTGTGTTAATTTTGCTTACAAAACAAGAATAATCGTATGAAATAGCAACTTTGGTACTATAAATGATTAAATAAACCTTTGTATTTAGTTCTATGAAAACAGACTTACAATTCCGCTGACGCCCTCCTCCCTAAACCCGTGACATCATTTATGGAAAATTTTTAGTCTAAATATTAAAATTCTGGGCATCGTCAGGATAAAACTGGTAGTACAGTTATTACTTTATGTTACCCTTCTAAATAATACCAATTTATGAATATTAAATCTGATCATGACTGATCAGTCATCTTGATTCCTCCAAACTCGAGTGTTTTTCGATCATCCTTAAAAACAATGTTATACGCGCAATGTACTACTTTTAATATCCAAAACCCAAGAGCGATTCCAAAGTTTTTATACGGGGACGAAGTAAAGTTGTGCGACACCATTTACACTTGTTTGCTTGCGTAAATGTCAATTCTGCCTATTTTATTTTAAGAAATCTGTCTTGTTTATTTGGTTCTTATGTCTCTTAGGACAGTGATGTACACTTCTATGCAATAAAATTAAGCACACAAAATATGTTATAGTTTAAAGCGGACTTCCTGGTTACGAAAATATGTAAATTGTCAATTTCGTTAATGTCAAAATTCCCAGTCAATTAGACAACAATTCGAAAATAGAAGATGGTTTTTAGTCTTAGTCTTAGTTTTGGCTTTTTAATAAAGGTTTTATGATGTTTTATTATTTATTGAAAATTTTGCAGACCCGAATTATACAACTAGAATATTGTAAAAAATACTCATAAGACTTGTGCTTAATTTTATTACACAGAAGTGTACAATTAACATATCTTTGGGGCACTCTGATGCTGGTCGGGATTTTCGCATTGACCTTGTCTTTTACACCTGTCCAGTTCATTTTATTTTTATTCGTGTTGTGGCACTAATGTCTATCTTTTATTTTTTTGGGTCTGGTACTGCCACGCGTTTTTTTAAATATGTTCTCATTATACCTGATTAATCTCGCCAACATGGTGGTGATTTCTTCCGTCCCACTATAATTTTTACAGACGCCCTGGCGAATGCATGGATTTTGGGTACAAGGAACATCGACAGGTAAAGTAGTTTGCGCAAAAGCGTCCTGATTGTTTTCGGCTAGGAACATCTTTTTTTCTTTCTGGTATTATACTAATTGGCTTTTGAACAGGCCAGTTTACTGTTCTATCGGGTTATCTCATATACGCCAATATCGTTGTGGTGACCTTGTCTATCACAAAATAATTTTTAACCTGTCCTATTTATTCCGATTACGTATTTTTTTTATGTCATGCCCAGCACCACTACCATCTTTTGAATCTGCTTGGTCTTTTATTATTGTTACTAACTCGTTAATTGTTTTATATAGTCCCGTACTACCTACATGACGTCGTCGAAACGATGTTCATCTGATAATATATTCTGTTATTTCAATCATCTTGTGTCTAATTTTCACAGCCGTGATAGATCGTCCAAAAATATCATTGATTTCCTGCCATCTTTTGTGTGTTTTTTTGCCAGGTATACTTTATTTTACATTCTGGTGATCAACACTTGTTTTCATATCTGTATCTCTTCCTGCCCAACCCAATCTCCTTAATATTTTAGGTTTCCCTTCATTGCAACAATTCCAAAATATTTCGTATCTTTCGTCATCTTTTTCCTCTCCTCATCCACTACTGCTTTAGAACTTTTCCTCTCGTCTTCTTCATTGCAACCATTTTGATCCAACTTAAGTTATTACCTTTCCTGTATTTTTGATGTTTCCTTCTCGTATTATGTTTATATTAAAGAAGTTGGTAAGATATCAAATATTCGACCCTACTTTGAACACTTTAATCTAATTAATTATGTGTTGGCGTCCACAGAAATTTGCTCACCAGACTTTGAAGAAACTCTGACGTAGTGTAAGGTTTCAAATTATTTTTATTGTTTTACAACAATTATTTCACCACACAGTCAGTGGCTTCATCAGGTAGATGAAACATATGTTTTCATCTACCTGTGTGGTGAAACAATTGTTGTAGAACAATAAAAATAATTTATATAATTAACCTTACACTGCGTCAGCGGCGGCTCGTGGATTTCCGTAGGGGAGGCAAAGACAAAGATGCCGCTGGCGCTGCACTACTTACTCTAATAGAGGAAGTAAATATTCCGTTCCTTTTTTGGTCAAATTTTCTTCTGTTGCCTCGCCGCTGAACATCCACGAGCCGCACTGCATTGCGTCAGCATTTTTATTAAATGATACCATGGAGTTTCAACAAGTAACAGCCTCATCGATCCAATATTTGAAGATACTGTTGTGCTAAAATTGTATAGTGTGCCGCGATCAACTATTTAGGTTTACTAGGGTAGAACCTAGGTTTTCATCCAGTCCTCTCGGTGGAAAATGTTATCAGTTTATTTTTTTTTGCATTGTTGTTGAGTAGTGAAGCATTATTAGAAGTTCTTTGGAAAATTTTCAATATTCACCAGAGAAATTTTATTTCTTGGTAAGTCGTGGACATTTCTGCTTGAATTAATAAAATAATATTTTGTAAATATATGACGTAATGGATAAAAGTTGCCATTATCAAACCAATCGTTCTAGAAATTCGAAGAAACAAGTGTACATGGGTTTGTTTCTATTATTTAAAAAAATGTGAGTCCCCGTTCAGTAAGATTTATTTAATTCAATTTTCATTGAATATCCACATCATCTATTTCATTACTAATACATAGTTTTAATTTCATCAGTAAGTCATAGTGTGTAAGCATTTACTTGAATTTTCTTCAATTCACTTTTCTCATTTGCAATTTCGACGATTATATTTTCTGATATGTTTCTTGTTTCTAGACAGGCTACAAGGTTTACTTTGTTTCAGTGGTCAGTTTGCTTGATTGTAATTTACAAAACGAGCGTACACACAATGCCACGATCGACGATCGCTTCAAGGTTCGGCTCACATTTTAATTGAATTATCGATCGAGACTATTTGAACTTTTTAACTTGCTGGATTACTCGTGTCCCGTGTGCCATTATTTATTTCTGTGTCGTCTGTATATCCCTTTTTTAATTGAACGGTTGAACACAGGCAATTTAAATTTTGTCGGATGTTTACAGGCGTTGTATAACAAAGAATTGGCGTCAGGTGAAATTTCTTCTTAAAATCTACAAAAACTATTCTTAAATAGTATGAAACGAAATACTTATATGATCTTTTTCACAGTCTTAAATCAAGTTAAGGATTTCCATTTTGATGTTTGGATTAATTCTGCTTCATTGGAATAGATTCAGTCAACGTTTGAAGTGTCCACCAGTCTTCTACTAGAATGTATTCACATTTTGAAGATGGCACCATTACAGAAAGGCTTTGAACTGCATAATCCAGAATCATCTATGGAGATGTGCAACACCATAGGGACAAACGGAATACCATGTTTTTGTCGGTGTAGTAATAATAATATACCCTAAACATTTTTACTGTCTCCGACAGTGTCGTTTTTGTGCTTTTTTTCGGATTCGAAATTTCAAGGAATTTATCTATTAAGGTCCCAAGGAAAGATAACATAGGGACAAACGGAATACCATGTTTTTGTCGGTGTAGTAATAATAATATACCCTAAACATTTTTACTGTCTCCGACAGTGTCGTTTTTGAGATTTTTTCTGATTCGAAATTTCAAGGAATTTATCTATTAAGGTCCCAAGGAAAGATTCCGACCATTGAAAAATGTCCGCCTTTCTATCTTTGGACGCAGTATATCAAAAACTAATAGAGATTTTTAAATGAAATTTTCAACTTAAGCTTCATGTGACAAACTAAAAAAAAATCTAAAAAGCTTTTGGTAAACTTTTGAAAACCGAAAAAGGTTTACCTTTAAGGTAAAATAAGATATTACAAAAATCTTGAAATGAACGTTGAAGTTAATGAAGTACTGCACATCTTCTATTGATACATGTATGTCGTGAACTCTTTGATTTTGAAGAAAAAAATCAAAATAGAAAAATGTTGACTTTTGGATAATAAAACTGCCGAGAATGCCAACATGAACAAGAAAATCGATAAATGTGCAGTATATCCAAAAAATCCATCAAATCTGAGAAGGTTAGATGATGGATTTTGATTATTATTTTATTTATGGCAAAATCCAATTCCTCGGAACATTTATCGATTACATTAGATTAACCTGATCACCTGCATGTTGGAATTATGCAACAAATGCGGTATTCCGCAACAAAAAATACAAATGTAAAAAGCATGTCCGTGCGTGCCTGCACAGCTGCCGTGGTAATCTGCGTTTACTAAAACCTTCAACGAGCAACTCCTATTACATTCAATGTAAGCACGAATATGGTATGACGTGAAGATAACTAATATCCTTGCATTAATTCGATTTGGAGTGGACGCACCTGAAGAAGAAATGGCCAATTTGAAATGCGCAGGTAGTAAATGTATTTGACCGTGGAATACGGCCCTCTACAATGTATCACAAAAGCCGCCGAGGAAGAAATATGAGCCGTTCTGGGGGGCACCTATTAGCGTTTAAAATGTGTATTTATAGACCAATTTGTAAGTAATGTATTTCTGCCGAGGAAAAACTCCAAACAAACTAGGCTGACAACAACTTCCGAACATTTTTTTTTAGAAAAAATAAACAAATGCCGAAATCACGAACGTAACGCCTCTGGTACTTGTACGTCAACAAATCTGTTTAACTTGTGAATTAATCATAAAACCAATACAAAACATCATTAAGTAATTTGCGGCTTCGTTCAATGTTGTATACATGAGGGGTTTTCTTTATAGTCGAGCAACGATTTTCCTAAGTAGATGCCGGATTTACTACATTTAAATATACATCGTCGTTTTTCGTTAAAAATTCAATGCATTTTCCATTTGTGTTTTGCCATCTATACAAATATTTAACTTGTTTAGTCTAAGATAGAAATGAAATGAAATGAATTCAGTCTTTTTCCAATTCTTATAAACCTTGACAAGATGTTTTCAACCATTGTTGCGAGTGTTTATTATTCCGTTAGAAAAAAAGAAATCCCGCAGAGATTTACAAGCGTCTCTAAAGAAAGTGATCAGCATTAAACATTCAAAATAACCAGTCAACGGCGGCGTGGAGTTGAAACAATGGCACCATGACCGGCAAATGTGACCCTTATGCTCACCGCCCGACACTTCAGATAATGATGGCACGACGCCGTTTTCTCGAGTTGTTATGAGGTATAACATAATCCAGGGTTGGCGAATAATTACGAGGAAGGGGGGTGTCTGCAGTGTGAATTGGTTTAAGTTGTGCTTCCGGTGGTAGTTAAATTGTTTACTCTATCACAGCGTAATGATTTAATGGTGGCTGGAAATTTTGTGAATGGATCGTGATGAGAATCCCAGATAATTGGGTGCATTGGTTGCAGGGCGTGACCTGTCTGGGGTAGGTTTTTTTCAACTCAGGCCGTGATGGAGTGTGAAAAATGTTGAAAAACAGGATGCCAGACTGGCGGGCGAAGAATTAAAGTTTATAATTAGTAAATTGTGCGTGCGTAATTATTGCTTCCCCTCGAGGTGGGAGCGTCTAAATATTTGAAAAGAGCACAGCAATTTCCACGCAACTGCTTCCTGGATAAGGTGAAGGCACTGTGTCTCATTCAGTTCCACAATTGGTGTAGGTAGACAATGATTCCTATACTCTGACTGTACTAATTCTACATGCGCTTTGATTATAGGAAATGCTCATTTAAGTCATCAAAATCTTTAATTGTACTCCGCCGGCGTTGGAAAACATTCGCCTGGATGTGGTTTTCCTATGATAAACATGCCCAGGAAAAATATACGATACGCGATTCGCGCTCAGTTTTGACACATGTTCCAACCGTTCCGTTTCGCAATTTCCCCGTCCAACCCCATAATCGATAAACGAGGGACGCAATGAAATCAGCACAGGCGAAAAAAACGACCGCCAGAACCGCCAACGATCCGATCCTCGTAAAAGAAGGTAAACACAATTACGCATAATTACGACCCGTTTCTCGAAGCCTCCTTTCTTTGCTTTCAATTATTCATGAGGTCAGATTCTGGTTATGTAACTCGCCGCGATTTGCGCTATGGGTGAATTATCGGCGCGGTGCTTTTCCTTTTTGTTTGGATCCCGGTGGCATGTTTACACTTCAAATGGTGTTTATTTAGAAACATGACCCACGTTATTGATGCTTGTACCATAATAATCGTATTGGTCGTAAATTTAAAGTAATTGAAACGTCGCATTGTTCGATTTGAAGTGTGCGCCCTGGAACACCTGGCAGTCATCTGGTTCATATCGCGGAATCACGATTACGACGCACGGAGGTTTTGTTTGTGGGGGCTGTGGACGGTTAGTTTAGATTTCGAATCGATTTGAACCATCAGCTAGCTCACTGGCCTCGAACGAAAGCGGAATACATTACTTTGCGAATTATACCTAAGACGCCGACGTTTGATCGTTTCAACAACATGGTGCAGACACTGGTGAGTGTATCGTCAGGTTTTGCACACCTTCGCGAACTTTCAAAAGCACCACAAAAGAGGATTTAAAATCCTCTTTGGCATCACCATAAAAAAAAAACATATGTTATTAAGAGTTGCCGAATATCAACAAATAAATGCATGTGTAATACTAACAAATTTTATTATAACATTAAGCATGTGTAACGACGTAAAAGCCTCAAGTATAAACAATATTATTATTAAAATTATTACATTTTAAGTAGAAATATCTTCTTCTTTCTGTGCCATCTCCTCATATATGAATTAATTAATGTGGGGGCTTCCTTGATTCGGAGATTTTTAACCAGCAAAACTTCTTCCTCCCAACACGTATCCTCACAATTTGATTAATTGCGAGAATTGGTATTTCGGAAGATGCGCCCAAAGTAGCGTTTCAGCAGAAATGTACAAAATTTGCAAATACAGGATATATTATAATTACATAAAATATTTTCTTCTGGCTCCGACTGGTGCAAAAAAATCTACCACCCGAGAAGATGACGAATTTCGACTTTAAACTGTTTTTGAATTTAGCGGTAAAATTGCTATTTCCAAAATTAATTCATTGCTTGATATTTAAAATTATGGGCCAACTTCGAATTCAATTCTGGAGCTTATATTGTATTGTCGAAGGATATAAATAGTTGTCTTTGATATCTTGACTCTATTATTCAACCAGTTTTGTGATACTGGAATCATCAAATATTTTACCTTCTTTTATGGCTTGGCTTTCAGCTCTTCAGGTAATTTATTGCCACCTTAACTACCTTAACTATTTATAGTCAATCTGGACCCATATCATATTTTAGAACTCGTGGGACCGTTTAAAGTTGTTAATTAAAAAATTATAAATAAATCGATTTAATTCCACTAAGAGCCATATGTATTAAATTTTACGTTTAAGTTTCAAGTTCAGCGACTCACCAGATGCAATCTACGGTTTGAAACCAGTTTTTGAATTTAACGTTTCCCTCTCGTCGCAGTATCAACATTAAGATATAATCCACGCAAATATATTACATGTTCTGATAAAGTTTTGGTACAATTAATGAAATCATTGTTGGATCGAACTAGCAATCTAATCTGTGGCAAGTGGTACTTCAGAGGATTGCCATTTGGTATTTATAGCCAAAGGTGTCTGGTAGAATAATATAATAAAATTACTGGTAAAGCATTAGACTAACCAACCACTTAGTCTGCAAAATAACTTTCGTTTTTACTTTCTCCGTTGAATGATATTGTGATCGTAAACATTTTTCAAGAAATTTATTAAAGGAGATATCCATTTTGAGGTCCCTAGAGACGATTCCGACAATTTTTGGGATTCTTCTTTTGTGTATCCGTGTGTGGTGTTTGTGTTTGTAAGTACTGTATCACAATTTGAGAAACTGAAACGCTTTTGGTAAAATTTCGTACTCTGTTAGTGGATTTTCTATTTTTTTTAATATGAAAAGGCAAAAAAGTGGAAATATTGATTTTTGAAAAAAAAAAAATTGAAAATTAAAATGTTTGTTGATGGCAAAATGACCATTTATTAGAAACACAGTTTAGTATATATTCATGGTGATTTACATCTTTTAAAATTATATTTTTTCATGATCAATAACTTGTGACAATAGTATTACTGTTCTTGTTTGGTACTCGTGGATTCATTGGTTTCACTTAAAGTTATTCGTGGCTAATTCTAATTAGTATTAGACTTCAAAATTCTTGGGATTCACCAGAAAGTCTACATGATAGTCAAAGAATGACAGATTTACAGTAAGAACTCCAAAACTGAACCACGCCACTCAATTTCTCCTCGTAAATAATTAAATTATATTTTATTTTTTCGCAGTAGTGGCTTCATCAGACAGGTAAATAAATTAATCCACCGTGTTGCGAATTCTCGCAGTGCTTCAACATTAAAAATCTACAAAATTCTAAGACGTGTTCTATTTTAAAAGTGATTTCTATATAATATAATACAAACAGTTTCACTACTTTAGAACCTAACTCAGGAAATTATTAATAATAGATGAATAATAATAGAATAATTTAGATCATTTCTTCACAAATTTATTTTGTTCGTCGTCTTATACCTACAATTAAATTGTATTTGGGGCCGCGGTGGCCTAGTGGGTAGCGTTCCTGCTTCTGGGCCTCGTGGTCGTGGGTTCGAATCCCATCCATGCGGTCACTTTTTCGGAACGAAGAAGTGGCCGTGCGGGTCCATGAATGTCTAGTGTATGTCCCTTCATTTTTAAAATGAAATCTCAAGTAATCGTTAGTGGCCGAATAGTACAGTACATGCTTACGCCAATTCCAAAATCATCCGCACTTCCTCAACCCGTATTCCCGTCAACCATCCTTCCTTAAAACATAAAAAAATTGTTGTTGCCCTGGTGTATGTGTGTGAGATGACTTTTGCATGTGCGTTTGTTCTAGAAATCGAAAATGTAAAGTTTTTATTGTGTATGTACTACGTAGTTTAATGTATACCGAGAAAAAGTGATACATAACCAACAAGGAAACGACCACCAAGGATGTAATCCTTATCATCCAACGTGATAATGTTGATAGAATTTTGTGTAAACAATCAACTATGCTAACAAAAACAATGCATTATGTTGAAGTTTCTCAACGAATTATACCATATATTTTTTTCAAGTTTATTTTATTTTGTCATTTACTGACGTTTTAATATTTTTTAAATTTTCTCCTTTTAAGATAATTAGCATTTTATGTATAATTGGTCATCTCTTGATATGTTGTGTGTGTGTGAAGCTCGCACTATTTCTAGTAATATCTTGGTGCCGCCACCATCACCGCTAAATGTTATTTATTACCATAAATAATGTTAAAAATAATAATTGTTTAAATAATGGATCTAGTTATGATTCAAGTAAGAAAAATTGGGGGAATTTGTACTGTTTAAAAGAAAAAAATAATATTCCACCAGTAACCATATAAGATCATACAAAATGTAAATAATTCATAACTTTGATTGTCAGGTCTTAATTTTAATTATTTCATCACCAATTACTGTAATAATTGAATATTTTGTGGAATTTGCACTGTTTAAAAGAAAAAAAAAAGATTCACACATAGGAATTAAATGATTCATAAATTTGGCTGTAAGGCCCTAATTTTAAATATTTTATCACAAATTATTTAAATAATGTATTTAGTAATTATACAACCAAAAAAATTTGTAGTGTTTAAAACAAAAACAATATTTCACCAGTAACCAGTAACCATAACTTTGGTTGTCAAGGTCTAGTTTTAAATATTTAATCACAAATTGTTTAAATAAAGCATCTAGTAATAATACAAGCCAAAAAATAGGGTAATTATATTTTTCCACCAGTTACCATATCAGTTCACACATAGAAATTAAAAAAATCATAACTTTGGTTGTCAAGCTCTAATTTTAAATAATTAATCACACAATTGTTTAAATAATGTATCTAGCAATAATACAAGCAAAACAAAATAGGGGAATTTTTACTGTTTAAAAGAAAAAATATTTTTCCTCCAGTAACCATATCAGTTCACACATAGAAATTAAAAAAAATCATAACTTTGGTTGTCAAGCTCTAATTTGAAATATTTAATTACAATTTGTTTAAATAAATGCCGGTCTCCTAGCCAGAACTAATACAGAGGGTCCTGGGTTTGAATCCCAGCGAGGGCATGGATGTTTAGTGGTTGTCCATTTCATTTCAAAAATGAATTTATACAGGGTGTCCCACCGAGATGGTACATGTATATGGACTTGTAATTAATGTATTTTAATGAGATTTTCAGCGTTTACGTGATCGAGGGTGCCCTTTTCAATGAAAATATTTTCAAGATTATTCGACTTCCGGTTAAACCGGAAGTCAACACCAACTTCGTTATTTTAAATGGAACGCTATATTTTTTATTGCAAATTTGGATTATACATAAAATTCTGTGAAAAAAATCATTAAGTAACATAACCTCAAAATTTAGACGTTTTAGAAATATTTGACATTTTGTGCTTTTTCATAATTCACTTTAAAAATACATATCTCCGAACAATACAAAATTGAAGCGAAGCAATGTTGGCCATTAAAAGCCAATATCCGAAGGTACCCTGTGGTGATTTATTTTTGGAATAATAAAATTAAGAGTCTGCAAAATTTCATACCACAATTAGTCAACTTTAAAGCTTTAAATCTCGATTTTTTTAAACAGAACACCCTGTATATTTTTACATATTCTGACGCAGAATTCAATTCTGCATTGATCTATACTAGCATTCCCTATGCCTATCTTCTTTCGTTTCCAGGATATTAACATGTTTGTAAAAATACGTCAATTTTCTGCGCAATAGAAAAACAATGGAAATGTAATTTATCAAGTGGGCCTAGAAATAAAATTTAAAAAAAGCAAGTGTTGTTGATTTAAATAGTTGTTGAATCAGAACGTCAAACGTTGTTGTTATTTGGTTTAATAGTGAAGTAAAGCTAAAATTAATCCCAGAGATAATTACTCTAACAGCGATATCTTGAATTCATTTTACATTCACGGTGAATGTCTATGAGTTGTCGAAAGGACCTGCCGAATATTTTATGAAAGATATCCCCATTTAACACTAATTAATAGACGGAGATTTAGTTGAATTGAAGCGAACTTTCTTCGAACTGGTAGTGCTAAGCTGGCCTTAACAAGAAATAGATTTGTAATTGACGAGGAAGCCAACGAAGTAAGTTTGCTATACCTCATTCAATAACCAGGCGGACTAAATCAAATTATAGCCGCCAAAATACGTTGTTGTGATTGGCCAATTGGGCGCCGTTTTTACACAGGCCCAAATTGCTTAAAACAGTAATGGCCGTTGTTATGATCAGCTGATCTCTAACCGATCCTTGTGTCTCGCCGTTTCCACGCGTTTCGCCTCAGTTTTTGTGTTTTTAGCCAGTTATTTCTACTGTTGATAGTGTAAGAATCGATTCGTCTCATCCCGCGATTTTCGAGGAAATAGTTATTTTATTTTTAACTACGGATAAATACCCAGCACGTTTGGTGTCATTTTCGGCCCCCAAGAAACGGAAATGGTTGGATTTTAGAGCATTAACGCTTCAACAATCCAAAATTATCTTATATAAAGCTTTAATACAAGAGGCTTTAAAACCAACTCTGGTCGTATACAAAATTCTGATTCATTAGGTAAGTGTGGCGCAAGTTATTGCAATATGGAATCAAATCATAAACATACATTATATTTAGGATTGTGGAGTTTCACACAATTAGGGGGTGAAAGGAGATTGGGGCAGTAACAAGTCCTAAACGTCTTGAAGGACGTCCAGCGACCGAAGATATCTACAAATTCTGCGCGTGGAAAATTGTACATAGATTTTTCTTTAAAAATGAAATCGATACATTGGATTAAATTTTGATTGAATTAAAGGATACCGCCAATGACGTCCCGTTAAACATTATATAAATTAATGAATGAAATTGATTTTAAGTAAGTTATTATACGTTTTTAAATAGTAAATTTATTTAATTTAATAAAATTTTATTTCACGACAATCTAGTATTTATATATCAAACCTTTTACGGAATTATATGTATTTTTAAAATACACCACTTTATATGTAAATAAATATATGTACAACTTGAGTTTTTCAGTATGCCCCTAAATTCTTAAGAGGGTCTCATACTTACTTTAATTATTATTTTAATATTATATACTACATCATTGAGTACATGATCAAGAAAGTATGCCTGGAATTAATTTATGTGTTGGTATAAATGTTGAATGAATGTTATGGAAAAAAGAAATTGAAATAATTTAATTTTTACCGCCAAAACATGTCTGGTTACTTTTTATAGTGTAAACATGACTTTCGCGTTTAGTCCGCTTGGTTATTAAATGAGGTATAGCATATTTTCATGTAAATCCACATGCTTCAATAAGATCTGCGTGCGATGATCTTGGAATAACACGATCATCTATTCAACGTGTTTTAAAGAAAAATAAAATGCACCTATATACATTTGTTCAAGTGCAAGCGATTAATACAAATGGTCAGATACATCGTGTGCAAATTGTGAAATTCTCGTAGTAAAGCTTCAGGAAAATGAAAATTATTTGCGTAATATTATTTGGACCGATGAAGCAAAATTCAACAGAGAAGGTATTATAAACAGGCAGAATTGGCATTTTGGGCTGATAAAAATCCACACTTTACACGAGAAGCTAATTTCCAAAAAATGTATTTGCTTATATGATGGGAGATGTGAGATTTGAGATCTACGATGAAAATTTAACTAGTAATAAATATTTGCAAATTCTAAGAAGAACTATTGCAAACTTTATCGATAATTTACCACTGAACACTGTTAGAAATTGCTGATACCAAATGGATGGTGCTCCAGCGCATTCGTCGTATGCGGTAGGTGCAGAATTAACAAGAATGTTTGAAGATAGGTAGTTCGGACGTAACCGACCACAAGTTCCCCTGACATCACACCCCTTGATTTTTATTTGTGGGGTCGCATTAAAAGCAATGTATATGCCAGGCCAGTTAATTCCAAGGAAAAGTTAATTCAATATCCGAATTTGGTAAATTAATTCATATGGAAATAAATAAAGGAACAAATAGCGAAGTATCTAAGTGCTTAGAACAAAATTGAGGCCATTTTGAACATTTATTAAGTTAATTTGTTTAGATATTCCAACAAATAATTGTGTTATCTGTGTAATAAAAACATTAAAAATGGCCATATTTTTACAAACATGTTAAAATCTTGGAAACGAAAGAAGATAGGCATAGGGAATGCTGGTATAGAATTGAATTCTGCGTCGGAATATGTAAAAATATACAGGGTGTTCCGTTCAAAAAATCGAGATTTAATGCTTTAAGTTGACTAAATATGGTATGAAATTTTGAACACTCTTAATTTTATTTTACCAAAAATAAATCACCACTGGATACCTTCGGGTATTGGCTTTTTATGGCCAAAATTACGTCCCTTCAATTTTGTATTGTTTGGAGATATGTATTTTAAAGTGAATTATAAAAAATCACAAAAAATTTTAAAATGTCAAATATTTCGAAAACGCTTAAATTTTGAGGTTATGTTACTTCATAATTTTTTTCACAGAATTTTATGTGTAATCCAAATTTGCAATAAAAAATATAGCATTCCATTTAAAATAAGGAAGTTGGTGTTCACTTCCGGTATAACCGGAAGTCCAATAATCTTGAAAATATTTTCATTGAAAAGGGCGCCCTCAATTACGTAAATGCTGAAAATCTCGTCCATATACTCTTAATGTACCCTCTAGGTGGGACACCCTGTATTATAAATGGGTTGGGCTGAATGGCCTACGTTGCCTAAGCTAATATTCCATATCATCCATAGTTCCCTAACCCGAATTCCCATCAATCATCTTTCTTCAAAAAAAAAATGTATCCAGCAAAAAAATGGGGAAATTTTTACTGTTTTAAGGGGAAAAAAAATCCACCAGTAATCAGTTGACACATAAAAATTTAAAAATCATAACTTCAGTTGTAAGACCCTAATTTTAAATATTTTATTACAAATTGTTTAAATAATATATCCAGCAAACATTTTTTGGGGAATTTGTACAATTTAGAAGAAACAGATTATTTCACCAGGCTTTTCTTTTTTTTAAACCGTAGAAATTCTGCTAGTTTTTTTGCTTATATTATTACTAGATACATTATTAAGGTAATGGTTGATGAAATAATTTAAATGCCTGAAAACCAAAGTTAAAAATTTTGGTGTGTGAACTTATATGGTTATTGGTGGATTTTTTTTCTCTTTTAAACTGCAGAAATTCTCCTAAAGTTTGTTGCTTGTATTATTATCAGATAAATTATTTAAACAGTTATTGGTGAAGTAATTAAAATTAGGGACTGACAACAATTTTTTTATGTGAACTTATGGTATACTTATATACTAAAAAATATTTTAAACAATTATTGGTAAAATAGTTCAAATTAGGGCCCGACAACCAAAATTACGATTTTTTAAATTTTGCCATGTAAACTTACTGGTGGAATATATATATTACAGCTGGCGAATTTTAAATATTTCATCACAAATTGTTATAATAATGTATCTAATAATAAAACAGGCAAAAAATATTGGTGGAATTTTTACCGTTTAAAAGGAAAAATATTCCACCAGTAACCATATCAGTTCACACATAAAAATGAAAAAAATCATAACTTTAGTTGTAAGACCCTAATTTTAAATATTTGATTACAAATTGTTTAAATAATATATCTAGCAAAACATTTTTGGGGAATTTGTACAGAAATTCTTGTAAATGTTGGTGCTTATATTATAACCAGATAAATTATTTAAACAATTATTGGTGAAATAATTACAATTAGGGCCGACAACCAAAATTCTGATTTTATTAAATTTTGTTGTGTGAACTTATATGGTTACTAGTGGAATATTTTGTTTTTTAAACACTAGAGTCGGCACACTCAAGGGTTGCCACATAGTAAAGGTCGCAACCTTCTTCTTCATTAATAATACAGTTATTTTAAATATCCATTGCGTCGAGCTGCACTTCCAATGACCGCAAATGCGATATTAAAAATTTACAACTGCAATTTGGCTCGCAGTTTGAAATGGACTTTATAGCCGTTTGATGTTAAATTTTCTGGCATTATCCGAAAACCATTGTGCGATTTTGTCTAGTACCCAAAACCAATTATTTTAATAATAGTATTCTTTATATACTTTATAATAAAATGTTTGATGCTGGAGGCGTTAACTTATTTTAAAGTCGGAATCAAACACTTAGTGTTACAGCACTATATACATTAAACCCTAAAAATGTTTAATATTTTCATTTTCAAATTTATTGTGTTATCGCTACAATTGTTTTGTCAGACGAAGAAAAATACAAATTAATAATACGAAAAAATTGTGTGGCCAAACAATTACATTTTTTCGAAAATCAATAGGTTTACGAGAAAAATTGATTAACGAAAGATATCGACTTTTTTTGCTGCCTTCAATATTTGTTTAAAGTTTTCAGAGTTAAAAAATATCAGAAAAAAACAAGAAAAGGATAACGTAAACAATTTTACAAAAAGCTTTTCAGTTCTTCGGATCGTCAAATAAAGTTTGTTTACAAGTTTATTTTGAAAATATTTTATAGTTTTTGAGATACAGCGCCCACAAGTAGATATTTAGCAAAAATTGTCCGAATCGTCTCGGGGGACCTCAAAATGGATATTTCGAATTCGAAAATAATAATAACGATCACAACACTTTTTCGTACTTCGTACTGCGAAAGTAATACGTACTTAGTTGGGGCTGAGGTTGATTATTTACGTGTATTCCTTGGAGTTGAAATTATTTTATTTATTAAAATTCCATCCACTAATAAAGGTAATTTTTGTAACATTCGAATTTCGTAATTTTTGTAACGATATGTTGCCCATAATTATTTAAAGGGGAAAATGTTAATATCAATTAACATAATATCAAAGGTATATTCATTCATTACGATTGGCCGTTGCAGTATTACGGGTGTGAATTTTATGGCCCTGTAGAATTACGTGCCGTGTTAATAATAATAATCATTAACGTAGTAAATTTTTAGTGCAGTCCTTATGGCTAAACCGAGAGCGCCTGTGACAGAGAAGACCCGAAGTTTATTCTTATATTTCCACCAGTGACGGTTCGCGGGGTTTTGTCTGGTACGGCCGAGGAACAAGAGGTGGTAATACAGATAGGTAGGGTGGCTGCGTGACCGCACCTATCTATATTACCACCTCTTGTTCTTCGGCCGTACCAGAAAAAAACCCGCGAACCGTCACTGATTTCCACATTGATTAAATAGGATACTAATATAAGAAACTTACTGTAAATTTTAAAGTAGAGAAACTATGTTCCGCTTCATTAGTGACAATTGTTGTTGCTACAAGAATTCGTAACAAATTCTCAGTTTATCACATTATTTCGTCAAAATTGTTTGAATATAAATTTGCACCATGTAAGTTTCTATTAGAAGGAGTTACGCAAAACTTTGTTATGAGATGAAATTGCAAGATAATTGCCTGGAAATTTCCTGTAGTCATCCACAAATTGTTCAGAAAATAATAAGCGCTTTATGAAGGGGAAACGCTCCTTTGTAATGTTTAGGATAACTTTGCATACCGATTTTGTTTCGGACACTGCTAGGAGTTGATTTGAAACATAGCCCTTAAATATTTTTATTTGTTGGATAATAAACATTATAAGGGCAGAAAGACCTATGGTCGATAGCCCAGACAGACTAACCAAACCTATTAATTATACACGCAAACAAATTTTTATGTACAAATTAGTCTGAATAAAGATGTATGTATATATAAACATTATAAATAAGTATAAAATATAATAATGTAATAAATTCAGCCAATTTTAAATTGACATTTCTTTGCGTGTGAAAATAAATGAAAATTTTGATGTAATGACATTTTTGAATACTGTTTCCTAAGCAGTGGAAAAATTATCGATGCAAATATACCATATCCACCGATAGATTAGACTTTTCCGTTTCCCCATCAGCAACTAACTACACTGATGAGACCTGAAAGGTCGAAACCGGTCTGTAGGTGTTCTGATGGTGAAACAATATTTTATGTTGTCATTTGTTTTATTTGTGTACAAAATAAGTCAAAAACGATTCCACCGATCTTGCAGCAGTTTTGCATATATTTATTTTTAATTATTTATTATCCACTGTTCAAATTGTAACTAATAATAGGATACTATTAGAAATTACAATCCAATAATATAATACAGTAGTAAACTACTAAATTCGGATACATTTGTCACATTAATTCGAAATTATGAGTAAAGTCGTTTGAAAAGTATTTTCTTAGGTGTATCAAAAATATCGATATCGTAGCAAAATTTATTTACGAGGTTAAAAAGTATATAGGAGATTTATTATTATTGCACATGCCGTTATTATATAAAAAAAAAACATAAAATGATCTACCGTTTAAACGCAGAAGCAAAAAGTTCAATCAGTATAATATACTAGAATCGAATACTTCACTCAAAATTAATGTTGTAATATAATCTCACTAGTTACTAGTTATGCTATATTATGTAAAGGAATTTATCCCGTATATTATTAATAATAATAAGTAATTTTATTAATTTTGAGGCGTTTTGAAAGAGATGACAAATTCAGAAAGACATTCTTTATAAGGATATCCATAAAGTAGGGCTGTGCAAAATAATCGATTAATCGATAAATCAATAAACAAGAGATTCTTCAATAAGTCGATAAATAACAGATGAATCGATTGTTTGATTATTACTCGAAATATAATCAATTAATCGATATATGTAATCGATTATTAGAAATAGTCAACAATCGATTATTCGTTTCCATAATCGAACACCTTTAGTATCGAGCATGCTCGCGATGATATGATATATAATTTTGAGAAATTTCGATATTAATAACATTATTCGTTTCAATGTCATAACTTTTTTGTCTCAACAAATTGCTTTAAAAAATCTTTTTTTTTTAAAACGAATATTCGTGAATTTATAAAAATTCAAATAGAAGAAATAGAGGTCTAAATCTTGAAATTTGGTTTAATTACGTTTCAGATTACTAATTTTTTATTGATTGATTATAAAAGTAAATTCTTAAATGTGTCCAGTTACATTTGTATTAATTATTATTTGCACGTGTATTAAACATTGGGATGCTAATTAAAAAGTTTAATATTCTTCACCTAACTTGAGGGATACAGGGGATCGCGCTGATTATTTCTCGACGAGTATTCGCATAATGTCGTCTTGAATTTTCGAACTAGAAAAGAGTAAATTTAATAAAGACGAAATATAGCCTGAATATGTGAATATTCAACCTATTTGTGACTGCAAAATTAAGTCTTACTAAGACTATAAACTATTTACTTAGTTTTTATGGTTCAGTTTTATAGTTTAAAGTTTTCAAATTCAATTTAGTTTAATTTTCAAGTTAGTCCTGTACGTAGAAATTACCGATCTACACCAATGTTAGTAGTACTAGTAATAACATTCAAATTTCTTTTGTATCATTCAATATCCGGCGTGGCACTAGCCAGGTAAGTAGTAGTTCCAATAAGTTATTTGTTTATAGTCTTTGCAGAGTCACGAACAGGTTGTATATTCACATATTCAGACTATATTTCGCCTTTATTAAATTTAGTTAATGCTTCTGCAACAAGTGACGTTGTCTCTAATTCAGTGGCGGCTCGTGGCACATGTTGATGGTAGAGCCACTTATACAATATACCCCCCCTTTGTTTTGAAGAAAGAAAAATCGATTTATCGTCCTAGACCAAAGTAACTGGCGAAAAAGTGTTAAGAATTAATGAAAAACTCTTGCTGAGCTTGAAACTACAAGTAGTGCCATGGCTCCTTGGCTCTATATAACGAGCCGCCCCTGCTCTAATTTATTTAGAAAACAGTATGTTTAATTTAAAGTTTTCGCGAATATAATCTGATTTTCAATGTTTTCTCACATTCCCTGTGCTAGTTGTTTGCATTCCACCAGTAATACGTACTATAACGCGTAATATACAATTATCATCGCCATCTATCAATCCATGGTTTGTAAATTTCAACTTTAAACAACAGTAGATCATTTATTCTAATAATATCCTCGTTGTGCGACATTTATTTTATTTCAAAGTTTTATCTATAAATACACTTTGTTGACAATGTCGCTGACGCACGTGATTTTATGTTTTGTGTCTCTGGACTAACATTTCACAGAAAGGATGTTTTATGATAAGAGTAAATAGGATTTTGCTTCCGCAATTACGGAGTTTCTCTAAAATTGTCTATGTAGTGAACATTTCGGAACTAATATTTTTCCGAGATAAGGATTATATTACAGATAAAGATATCGAGGGTATTGAGAATGAAGATAACGATTTTCAAAACAAAACAAGGAATGCTGTTGCAGTTATATTATCTTCACTTTGAATTGAATGACTCAAATACAATAGCATAGGTACACAATATATCTTGCTGGTGAATAAGTTTTGAATCTAAGGCGCTTCGTCAACTAAAAATATTATAAAAAAGCATTTAAGAACATGATTGCAGATAAATAAATATTACATACTTGATTTTTGTAATCTTTTGGATTGTAAATAGTACTAAACTACAAAAATAACAGGTATATAATTGAATAAAATATTATTGATGTTCAGTGATATTCCAAAAATAAATAAAAAGGTGGCAATGATGTCCAAAATGTTGTAGTAACGTAGTAAACTAGTGCTCGTAATTCTAATCAGAATATTTGGACCGTTACTGAAAGAACTATATGCGGGCATTTTTGTCTATGATTAATGACAACGACGGGTATTTGTGTATTTACCAATCAAGTCCAATGTGAATGTGGAGTAGGAAATTGTTTTTAGGAAGAATCTTGTAATTGTAATTATGTAATGAGAAGAAATGGTGGGTGAATAATGGGCGGCGGAGGTTTCACAGATGTTTTTCGAGTTAGTGCGTGTCTGCGTTGATGTAATTCAGCGGCTCGTGTGAAGGATATGTATTTATTGTGGCCGATTATGATATTGTTAATAAATGTTGTCTGCGTCGAGCGATTGTATTTAAATGTTTGAGGGACCGATGGACGATGACCTTCCGGTGACAAGAGTCGTGCATCGTTATCGATGCCTGGGTATCTAGCGAGGCGTAGAAAGCCGGCTGCAGTTGAAGTAACAGCAGAGTGGAGTAGTGTAGTGAAGTAGTGGAGCAGTAGCTTCTCGGTTCCGAGGTATTTTTTAGGGCTAGGGATGTCTTGTCGGCGGATGGCCGGAACTGTGGGCGCAGGCGCCGATAATCCTGGCATTGTCTCTCTTCTCCCCACTTCGGTCCTTCAACGTGGGGCCCCAATACCTTTACCGAGACCCTGCCGCAACGGGACGGGTATTTGAACCGGCCTAGCTGTTCACGAGAGGATCCTCATTGCGATAGAATATATTTAGACAACCACGTGCGCGAGGACCCCCTTTCAACTCGCCGGTTTACGTTATTTGTGTTGATTGAGTGTACAGACGTTTCCACGGTTTTCACGAAGGGGAAAACGCCGGGTGGATTGTTGATAATGTCAGTGCTCCAGTGCGCAGCATCCCTCTGAGATGTTCCAGTGCATCATCCAACAAAGGAACGGATGGATCCATCCCCATAACCCAGAAACTAAAGATGTGTTTCCAGGTCTGTACCACACACCCTCTTACTCATTGTAAATCGCGTTTTATTTACAACACAAACAATCCGCCCCCGACATCCCCGCCTCGCCATCCATCGGCATTACGGTAAATACAGCTACTTTTTGTAATTGTTGTGGTAGCTCTTTCTCTACCTCTACCTCGAGAGTTGAATGGCTTCTTCAACCAGTTCATCTCATCTCATCCGCGCTGACAAAAACACCCATAGGATCATTTCGTGCGCCAGCATCATTTCCCAATAATTAAAACTCGATTACGATTACATTCACGAACTACGAAATTACGATGTGCGTACGCATCTCACAACCCGGTATTATTATCAGTCACTGATAATAACTTGCACGCTTCAAACGACGGACAGTGGTAAGAATAACGACCTGGCACATTTACCCGTTCCGAGAAATCGGTTATTCTGCCAATTTGCACACCAAGAAGAAAAACTATAATTGCACCACATTACTCATACAAATAGCCAGCAGTTTTTGCCCAAAACGTTTCTACCGCCGACGGTTCACTTGAGGGCGTTTCCCCAGCACCACCACACGCTTCGTCAAATTTAGAAAGCCCAATTCGTAATACGCGAAATAATAGCAATTTCACATTTCACGGGCTCCACCGACCACGACAAATTACTTAAAAACACAACGTCAGTTACTTTTACCTATTCATGAATTATTCATGGGGTTTCCTATGGAAACGCGACAGATAAGACCAACGCGAAAATTACTGCATAACTACAATTCCACGATATTGAAATATCCAACAAATACTATTATATTCAGGCATTTATGTTTTCAGAAAAAAATCTTTGCCTAACGTTTCGATTGTCACAATACTTACAAATTAAAAGAAAATAAATATCTGATAATTGGTGTGTTCAGTGATTCAGAATATTCGGGTACAAGTTCGTTTAATTTCATTGTTTGAATAGCTGGCACTATAGTCCCTTAATAGATATTAAGTTATACAAACAAAGTAATCTTGTTTTCGATTTTTGCAAATTAGTTTGCCTTCGGCGAAAATAAAATTCATATTCTAGTTTTGAGAAATAGAGCAGTTTTTCATTTAGCTTAAGTTTTCGATACTACTTATAAATGTCAATGTTATTTACAACCGATTTTAGTGCCAATTATGGGACTTTTTAATACGATTTAAGAGAAAGAAATTTTTCTCTACAACCGAAATTAACAAAAATATTTAAAAATCCCTTCCTGTGTAGTAAAAATATTTCCGTACAACTTTTTGTAGGACATATAACCAGTTATTGAAACGCCACACTACAACCATGTTTTATTGTAAAGTTAAAGTCCTTCACTTGATTGTAAATAAAGTAAATACAACTGTTGTTAATTATTGTAATCGATGGTTTATTTTTTGTTGTTTGTTCAACACTATTAGAGTTATCTTAAATTCAAATTAATCGTTTGAAATTAAAAAAAAAAATTAAGTCGAGGCTCCGCGAAATTGAAATTTTTTCATCCGTGATAATTATGGCCTTGTAAAGTCTAAATCATAGATATTTTTAAAACAATCACAGGCACTCTGGAAAATATTTTTAATATAAGAAATTATCCTATTAGAAAAAAATGTTTTTTTTTTAATTCAGTTTAACTGTTATTACATATTTACAGTCGCCACCATCCTCTTATCTAAAATATTTTTTTAAATAAAATTAAATTTGAGACAAAGAAAACTATAGATAAATTGAAACTAAATACATCGACTTACAAAAGGACATCGATCTTTTAACCATGGAAATTATAATATCTCAATAATATTGATCGAAATTTGGTACATCCGTGGAATTTTAAATAGTAAAAAATATTAAATCATCACAACAAGCTAACTGGAATTCTAATTAGATATTCAATCTATTATGAATGGAAGTGTATTTGTTTGTATTATGAATATTCAAGTTTCAACGTATAGCCTGGCTGTGGATCAAGGTCCCAAGAATCGAACGTGAATTTTTCAAGACCTTGAAAAGTAAAATGAATCTGATTCGTCTTGTAGCAAAATTTAACCATCTGTTGTAATAAAACATAGTTGTTTTGCATACTTATGCACCCAGCTGTCCAAATTCTAACCCACCCTGTTCAAAAATTTGATGTGTATAAGTTATCAATGTCGGTGTTGTTAGGGACGTTTTCAAGGTTTAAGGCGCGAATAAAAAATGTTGAAACTTATGGTACTAGAATTCGCCAGTTTTAGATTATCTGAATAAATGAAAATGAAAGCAGGTTAATGCCATGAATAATGTAAACGTGCTGAACAATAGGTGTGTTCGTTCAACATGAATATTCTTTTACAAAATATTATGAAAGTACGTACTCAAACTAGAGCGAGCCTTAAAAAAACTCAAAAACGTACAATTCTCGAATCGTTAAAGTGACTGCTATTCGGCAAATGAAGTCTTAATAAACAGGAAGGTCGTGATAAACAAAACAACGAGAGGGATAAATAAAATACGATTTTCTATTTTTTATATCACAGTAGACTATAGTTTGAACTCTCGAGTAATAAAAGCCGATTGTGATATAAAAATCAATAATATACAGTGGTATAACACAGAAAATTCCGTTTCATTTATCCCTCTCGTGGTTTTGTTAGCCAGAGAGAAGGAAAATACAAATGTAGAATCCAGATTCATAATTATATATTTTTTTGTTTGTTCTGATACACGGCAATAACACAGGCAATATATTACTCCCTCGAGCTGTATTATTTGTGAATTACGGACTTTTGGCTCTTTCTTTCGTTTTTGTTATTAATCTACTGGTGCCGAGAGACCCCTAAAGTTACCAGTGGAGGGCTTTCTATTATTTTACTTGGCGGAGAAAGAAGTATAATTTACGAGTGCATTTATTACTGTTTAACAATCGGAGAGGATATAATTGCGGATATGCGGGCTAGGGTGTATGTACGATAGAGGAAGTTGGCTTAATCACGCCAGCCTCGACCGATTTAATATAGACATTTATATATTCTACTATTTTTCCATAAAATGATCTAGTTTTGCATTTGAGAATAGAGGATAATTAACTACGAGTATTTTGATTTCGTAAAAGGTATGAAGGGATAGAAGACACGGATATAGTAACATTTGCTGCTTTATTGTAATGTTTTCACTAAATGATTGTAAAGCTGCACCCATAAAATAAAACCGTAATCCGAATTAACGACACAGTTCGGACAAAAAAATGGCTTGAGATGCTTGATGTCCAATTACTTTTCAATATTAACAGTAATAATTACTAATGGATAAAGTATCCGAGGCCTGGCGTAAGCAAAATTTAAAAAACAGAGCTTAACACGAATAAACGATCAAATAAACACGTTTGGTTATCAACGATATTTCACCCAACAAGAATGAGAACGATCTGATTTCATTTTGAAATAATTGCGCAACTACTATATAGATTGTAATGTGTGTTTGTTTTTATAATGAGTAATTACGCGGTTTCCTTGGAGAAAATGCGCATTTTCTAGCCATAATTGGGCAGTGACTTCATTGTGGCATAACGTTTTAGTCATTGGAATCCGATAAGCGATTACATCTGCGATCGCGCAAAAAAACGTGACGACCGCAAACGAGCAGTTCCCAAAAACTGTTTTTATGGGTCTGCGACTTGTTTTCGCAACGATAAATACAATAAATACATAATAAAAATGCATATAGATCATTTGTGCTCAAAGATGGAAGGGAAGACATTTCTAATATTAACGAGAGGTAAGGGGGAGCTGAAATTCTAACTGATATTCGATTTTTATAGCCATAGTTTCAAACTTGTATGCTTTTGTAGATTATCTGCTAATTGCTACTTGTAACGTAATGGCTGGTAACGGCCAAACAAGTTTTTGTAGTTTAAACCGTTCTACATTTTAAGTTTATATTGACAAAAATCTCAAAACTGGAATTCGCACAGGCGTCGCAGATAGAAAACAACACTTATATCCTGTTCGATACACATGTGCTCGAATATGCATGCGAAAAGGGGCGCTCAGCCACTGCCGTTCTGCATATATAAAGATTCAGTTCAAGTAAGAAGGGATACGTATTTCCGCCAAATAATGCATGCAGCTTTTGAGCGTGTATTTGCGATCAATTCGATATCTACCATGCCCAAAGTATAACGAGTTGGAAATTTTACACTGCGCAGTGAATTTAAAAGAGATCGTCTTTCAGGAAGCGGGAGGCAGGATTATTCCGCGAAATTGCATTTAGACTTAATAGGGCCTACATCTAGTGCTAAGATGTTGTCGGAATTGGTTTAAAAGATATCACATTATAGAACAATTGTGAAGCAATAATTTGATCAAAGTCTTTGGGCTTTTCTTCGTTTTGACCCCATTTTCTGTTACCTTTCACAGCTGAGCCCCGACGTCAATATCCAACACTGGGATGCCCATTGGAAAGTAGTTACAGTTCTACTCAATGTTGCTAAATCTACCGCTAAAGCAGTAGATCTGCCGTTTTCACTAGGTCTCTTCAGTTTTTGCCTCTGAATCTACCGCTTTTTAAACGATATACATTTTTGTATAATTTTTTTATTAAAACGTAAAATATTATTTGTGTGCTACCATCATCGAAGGTAAGCAAGGATTTTGATCAGTGTTTCTGGAATTAGGGGAATCACGAACGCATATTTTTCTAAAGCATTGAAGTGGTACGAAGCCCATCCACCCTATTACTTTACCTTTGGTGCTGTACTTATAATACTGAACCCAGAGTTTAAATCGGGATAAATCTTTTTGTAGATGTGTTTAAAATATTTATTTAAGATAAGTTTAATACACTATAAAAAACTAAACACTTGAAATTAGTGAAATTTCGACCATTTTCAAACCGCCACAACCCGGCGTATTTTCAATCGATTTTGATTAATCTTTGAGAGCGAAAAACTTTGAAGTGTCTTCTTTAAAGTCATGCATGCGAACTTAAGCGTAACCCCTTCTGCCCCTCTCTAGCACCCCTGTGAAAAAAAAATGTTTTTTCAGGAAACCATGTCCAACTTTGACGATGTCTACGGAGTTGGAAAAATTTTGTCGACTCGATCTACCATAAAGGCATTAAAATTTGATCAATTTCCTATACAGGACTCAAAGAACGAAGTTCCTACGACGATTTGGCACCAAGTTATGGGTGTTTGAAAAAAGTGCATTTTGAGGTTTTTCGCACATAACTCAGTGACTTTTCAACCAAATTTGATGATTCTTTCGGGAAAAAATCCCATTTTGGCTCTACTTTAAGGCGATAAACTCAGATTAGAGTGATCCCTTTTCGAACCCTCCAACCCCCGAACAAAAAAACTCAACAACTTTGGCAACGTGTACTGAGTTGGTAAATATGTCGACTCGATCCACCATTTGGCACAAAGTTATGGATGTTTGAAAAAAGTCCACTCTATTTGAGTGGGGGAAAAAAATTTCTCAAAAGATCGTCGAAATCGGTTAAATAGAAGCCGAGTTATGGCCATTTGAAAATTACCTAAATATTGACAAATCTCAAGTGTTTTATTTTTTTCCGTCAGTGTAATTTGTTTGTTTACGAATGAAGAATGGACAAATGGTGGTGAGTTAGGTCCACATTTTTTTCGACCCTACAGAGATCGTTAAATTAAGCCTTTTGAAGGGAAAAAATGGGATATACATGATTTCGCGCAAACAATAATATTCGTACATACCTCAAAGAACATGCAAAGAAAATTTCATTCGTGAAAACGAAAACAATTTCGTCGAAAACCCCAAAATGCACTTTTTTTCAAACACACATAACTTTGTGCCAAATCGTCGTAGGAACATCGTTTTTTAAGTCCTGCACAGGTAATTAAATACATTACAACGCCCTTTTGGTGGATCGAGTCGACACATTTTTTCAAATCGGTACACGTTGCCAAAGTTGGACGTTTTTTTGCCCAAAAACGTGTTTTTTTGTTCGAGGGTTAAAGGGTTCGAAAAGGGATCATTCCAATCTGAGTTTACCCTTAAAGTAGAGCCGAAATGAGATTTTTTCACTGAATTATGTGCGAAAAAGCTCAAAATGCACTTTTTTCAAACGCCCATAACTTGGTGCCAAATCGTCGTAGGAACCTTGTTCTTTGAGTCCTGCATAGGGAATTGATCAAATTTTAATGCTTTTATGGTGGATCGAGTCGAAACTATTTTACCAACTCCGTAGACATCGTCAAAGTTGGAAGTGGTTTCCTGAAAAAACTTTTTTTTTCACAGGGGTGCTAAAGGGGGGCAGAAGGGGTTACGCTTAAGTTCGCGTGCATGACTTTAAAGAAGACAATTCAAAGTTTCTTGCCCTCAAAGATTCATCAAAATCGATTGAAATTACCCCGAGTTATGGCGGTTTGAAAATGGTCGAAATTTCAAAAATTTCAAGTGTTTCATTTTTTTTCTACCAGAGTATTTAACCGAATTACCAATTCGCATGCATGCCTGCGGGAATTTTAAAAGGGGAGGGCAAATGCTTTTTTATGATATTAGCAAAATACAGTAGGTACCTACTTAATTTTTAGCCGAATGTATAATTTAAAAAAGTTAACCAACACCAAAAACTGGCCAATTAAAAAAATCCTAATTGGAAAACCCAATTTTTTATAGCAAATCCTGACTTTCCAAGACAAAATTCATCGGTTTGACTTTATTGTCGATATTAAATTTTCTCACACATGGCGCTGCAATCGAAAGCATTCTAACCTTGACCCGCCACTGTGACCTGCGTATATTTATATTATATTTGTTACAAAAAAAGTGGGTTTTCCAATCACGATTTTTTTAATTAACTTCCATTTTCACCCCAATGGGGTAGGGGTGGGGGATCAAGTTTCGTAGCGTTGAATAACTTTTTTAAAATTAAACATGATGTTTTCTTTTTTCGATCCGATTTGTAATTTCTCGAAATATTCCCAAAAATCAGGTTTCTTGCGATTACAGCGCCATCTATCACGAATCGAAAAAAATGTTTCAAATAAATGTGAATTATTTTTTATGGCGAATCCGAATCTGCAATAAAAAATGGGGTTTAAAGTTTGCCATTAAAAGGTAATTTATTAAAGGATTTAAATTTGTTAAATCCATAATAAGTGGATCAAAGAAATTGAAATAGTATTGCTAAATTGCGTTAAAATTATCAAATTTAATAGACAATAATGTAATTCAAATTTTAGACAATTAGTGGCGATTACTAAAAAGAAAATCAGTGTGAAAATGTTTTTCAATTTTGGAGTAAAATCTCATCAATGGTGATCGGTCTCAAATGTTTAGTTATCCTTGAAACTTTGCTTTATGAGTTTTGCCACATTCTAGTGCTAACGTCAAAAAAAAAAATTTTCGGCAATAAATTTGTTGAAATCAAATCAGAGAAATACATTAAATACTGATACGATAATGAGAATATCTTTTAACAGATATGTGCTACATGCTTGGAAGCAACAATGATTTACATCACCTATTGACAAAAGATGCAATAAATATTTTTGGCATGAATATATTTCTGTTTACATTTGTACAACAGTTTTACAATAACAATTATCAGGTTAATAAGTTTCACTCAATGTCCGCGCTTTTAAATCATTATTACCACTTGTTTCTTCCATCTACCGCTTTTGATATTTGATGTACCGCTATCTACCGCTTTTTTTACTTAAATTCTACCGCTAAAATAAAAAAAAAATCTGGCAACACTGGTTCTACCTTGGCATACACGGTGGTCGCGCATTGGTTAGTTTAGTTAGTTTAGTTTATTAAGCTTTGTTAGCATTGCTTACAAAATAAGTATAAAATAATTTGCAAATACATATAAATTCATATACAAACAATTTAGATCGCAAAAAAAAAGAGGAAAGAAAAAACCGTCAATTTTCTGTAGGGATGGGCATCGAACTGTTTGTGCGATGGCGTGGAAATGTGTTGCTTGTGGTAGTAGGCCTTTCGTAACTAAACGTATTAGTCTTTAAAATTAATCTTACACCAAGATCTCCAGATCTTTCCATAAATGAACATGTTCGGAATATTACGGCTGGCGTCTGCTGTATTTGCCCAAGGGGAATTGGACACTGGAGGCCCTATAACAATTGGGATACCCCAAGACCAAATTGACCATCTTATTCACGGCGAGTCAATGAGTAAGTAGACCAACACATTAGTGGAATGGTCTAAAATTGTATTCATTGATAAGATATTTACTATCAGGTAGTAAATTTTTGCAGCAGCTTCGCATTGTTGATAAGATGCTGGTTGATTTTAATTAAATTAAATAATTGCAGTGGATACTTGTCACTTCATCAAAAAGTTTTTGCGTTCGTGGTCTTCAAGTAGCAAACTCCACTTTGAAATCTACTCGAAGGACTACAAATTGTATCACAACTGCTAAACGGTAGGATGAAACGTTTAATTCTGGCCATCCTTCCTATATTTAGTAGTTCTTAAATAGTCTTATGCGCCTGTAGTTTTTACATTCGGTGGATAACAACTTAAGATAATTTATTTAGAATCAGTCATCATGTTGTAGTCTCTTCCTTCTTATAGGCATCTCTGTTGAAAACCGAATGTTTTGATTTTAATGAAACGCAAAGGTTCATTGCAGAAAACTATAGTCACATTTAACAGTTTATTTAAACTCGATCGGTTAAGTTGAAGCTCAACAGTAACAAAATTAAAACTTTGTAATACCGCCATCCTTAAGAATAGCAAATAATTTTCCGAGAATCCAAGATGATCACCTGCGAGGGTAGTCCCAGAAGAACCCCAGCAAAGAAAGAAATCACAAAAAACAGGAAATTTAGCTGGATACATTTTTCAGCTTCAATATCGTGTTTATAGTGAGAATCCTCAAAATATCCATCAACCGGAGACTACTCCACTTTATTGTTGGCAAATCTTTTACCACCGAGTCATTTTTTAAAGTTTGGAAACAGAAAATAATCCGAGGGGGGTAAATCTGACGAATAGGGTTCGTGAGGAAGCAATTCGAACTTTAACTCATTGATTTCAACCATCGCGATAACGGATGTGTGATCTTGATGAAACAAAACTTTCTTTTTGCCAAATGCGGCCGTTTTCTTTATTTCATTACTCAAACGCTGCAATAAGTTCGCTTAATGCTCGCCGTCGATTGTTTTTCCGGTCTGAAGATAATCAGTGAAAATTATTGCACGCGCATCCCACAAAAACTGACGCGATTACCTTGCCTACAGATGGAACTGTCTTCGACTTCTTTGGAGCCTATTCTGCATTTTCAATCCGCTGTCAACTTTTCCTTTGTCTCAAGAGTGAAGCGATGGATCCATGTTTCGTCCATGGTTATGAATCGATGAAAAACTCGGCTTTATTGCTGTAAAACTTCGCCAAACACTCCTCACGACGCTGTTTTTGTTCCATTGCGAGTAATCGCTGCACCCATCTTGTGCGCAGCTTTTTCATGTTCAAATTTTCAGTTAATATGCGATGTTCAGCACTTTTAACTGTGGTACACGAAGGAGCAGACTCCCCCAGAAAAGAATCTAGTTCCGCTTTGATATTGGTTGGACTGAGGCTTTTTAAATGAGAATCACAACAATAACCAATTTTTCCGTGTTTACAAATTTACTGAGAGCGTTCAGCATTGATGACTGCCAAATAAATATTAAACAACGTTGCGCCGTCAAACTTCAGCTTTATAAGGTTGGTACTTTCTACCATAGTTTTTTCGCCATTTATACGCCAGGTCGGGTATTTCTGGAACAACCCTCGTACATTAAGAACGGTATGAAACGTTAGAAAGAAGAATATTTTATTTATTTTTTGTTTTTTTTTTGGCCTCGGGAACGTAGCCCATATGCTCAGCTCAAGACGGCTACTATTTTATTTACAATTTTTGGATGAATAAATGAACAAATGAATAATGTCAGACATATACAATAACCATGGTCCCGAGCGAATACTTCTCGATCCCCGAAAAATCTTTCGCCCGGGCTGGGATTCGAACCCACACGACACGCGGTGCAGCCGGCACAAGCGCTCGCCTATAACCGCTACACCAACGGGCCGCCCTACTAAAGTAGTAAAACATTTTCATTTGAAGTTCTACGTAAATGTCATGATTTCACCCCGAATTTGATTTCCCACTTAAAAAATGCCGTAAACTTTTTATCACATTTAACTGACAAATAAAAAAGAAATAATCCCGACAGTATATGATAGTACTATCATCTAATAAATTACTACCATAAAATCTGAACTGTTTTGACCTTTCTACTGTGAATAATGACTAATCCAGAATAAATTTAAGTGAGTACGCCCTCCAGACAACAAATAAATGATCAACATTTATGCAGCTGAAGTGCGTGTTGGAGTAAAATGTCTGATTGATTAGTTCACCCCAGATGACGCTTCTAAATGACTTTAAACAACATTAACAACAATATGCATATAATATCGTCAAAAATTGTGGTTTTAAAACCACGAGATCACAAAACCACAATCACTAGATCGCATTTCTATGTTATTTTTTTTAATGCGTCATATATTGTAGCACAAGACCTAAAAAACTATTACTATTTGTCTTTGGATATATATTTCATTTTTTGATTTTGATTTGGTATTTCGCACATTCAATACAAAATGGTCTACAGCTAAAAGACCGAAGGCACTATTATTCTCTGGTTTTAGGAATGTATTACATTTCGATTCTTGGTATTTAAATCCTTTTAATTATACATTCCAAGCTACACTTTTGATACAACAAATGCGTGACTGGTTGCTTAGAAATAAAATTCTGCAAGGATGTTTAAACCGGCATGCACAAGGTGCAGCATTTCAGGAATCTTTGAAAAGCCTGCGATTCTCAAAAGATTAACACCACCAACAACCCTACTAATCA
Organism: Ocypus olens; assembly: GCA_910593695.2. Taxonomy (NCBI): domain Eukaryota; kingdom Metazoa; phylum Arthropoda; class Insecta; order Coleoptera; family Staphylinidae; genus Ocypus; species Ocypus olens. The sequence goes on from OU343057.1 coordinate 19,894,240, forward strand.
GTTCTAGATATGCCGAAATGCGCATAAATATTTTTTTACCACAGTCAAAAATCTGTACTGCCTATAAATAATGGTTTCAAAGCTTAAACAAGAAATTAATCTGGAAGTTAAAAAAACCCTTTGTTTCAAAATAAGTTTTCTGACATGTTTCAAAAGCAGTTAGGCGGTTTCCATAAATATTGTCAAGTGTCACACTATACACCTTTGAATTTAGCTTTAGGAAAACCGCCCGCCTACCCCCTTGCCCTCTCTAAAGCTAAGACATCATTTATGGAATTATTCGATAGTTCCGAAACGCGTCTCAGGAAACTGAAAAAATTGGAAACTAACAATCTTTCCAGTTTTTATGTGTTTACTGGTTGCCAGTAGATGCAAATAGCTGAAAATATCGCAATTCTGATGGCGCCACCTCTTCCGTGATAGCTAAACTAATTGTATGTTATGTCAAATTGAAAGTAATAAATAGCATCAGTAAACACAGCATTTTAACGCAGTTTTAACAGATACAAAAAAGCTGCAATGCGCACGTGCTAATATCAGAAATGTGTTTCTACTAATTCCTATCCGTGTGTACTTCATCCTTCCCAGAGATCTGAACGCTGGTGTAACGAACACTTCCGTAGACACAAGTCCCATTGAGATTCCCTTATCTCATCTTATCTTCCGACAAACGATTTATTATGTAAATATGGCCATTATTCGTGTTTGCACTATAATAACGTGCATTAATTGTATTGGTGAAATGATCAATCATTTATTTCCGTGGATAATAAAGATAATCACATCTTCAACTTGGTGTACTGCGTGACCGCACCTTTCTGTATTGCCACCTCTTGTTCCTCGGCCGTACCAGAAAAAAACCCGCGAACCGTCACTGATATATACATCTTTATTTCAGTAACTTTTACATAGTTTAGTATTTCATTTATTTGTATAAGTTAGTAAGTCACTATCTGGGCTATCGACCATAGATCTTTCTTACCCTGTTTTATAAAAAAGAAAAAGAAAATTGAATTGTGTTTTATGCTAGTTCGTAGAACTGTGCGGATGATGCGATCTAGTGAATTTATGAAGTATGCTTGTGGGATGTTTGTATTCTCAACTTGGTATTTATCTTGGATAAGTTATTTTCTATTTGCCAAGCAAGTGCTGCATAATCCAAATTAACCTTCGTTAAAAAAACGATCGAAACAGTTTTAAAATTATTTAAAAAAATGGTACAATTGGCTTTCGAGCTGGCTAATTTTGACCAATTTTTGAAGAAAGTAATCTCCTAGTTTTTGTATTCTACAATAACCTGCACAGACTATAATAAAATAGGAACAAATTACTAATTGTGACTTTTTCTGCCATAGCATTCGAATTTTGAAATTCTGGCGTATCAGTTACAATTAATAGCTTAGATACATTCATTTTTAATTCACTTCAATAAAAACCCGGACTCTTCTAATTAGAAGCGGGTTTGGCAATAATTTAACTCCCGTTGCAGATTTCGAAAGATAATTATAGAGCGTTCTTCGCGGAAACCTATGAAACCGTCATCCACTCTCCCCTCTGGGAACAACGGCGGACGGATTTTTATAATGGCTGACTGAAATATAATTTTGTTGTGACATCCACCTCTGGCTTCCGTTTGCGTTGTAAATCGCATCTAAATTTAGATATGCCACAATGAGCGCCGCCGGCTGAATGAATGGCGCACGTTTTTTTAAAGAGTTTATTTTTGAATTCGCGCCGTTCGACTATGGCGCCATCTAATCTATACGCCCAGAAGCCTCCTCCAGGGTAATGGATTATATTTCAAATTGATGATCCAGTTTTAAATTTGTTGCATTTTGTCTGTCTGGCCTAGGGATGAAAGAAGATTATGAGGTATTATTTTTCCTTTCGACTCGAGTTTCTATTTGATTGCTAGAAGGGGTTTGATGTGGGACACTAATAGAATAATGAAAAACGATACATCATGTATCTACATAAACTACCTTTAACAAAGGAATGATAGGTTATGCGCGGATATCCTTCTCATGAGAACATAAAACTCAATTGTATGTAATTTAATATCAATTTCTGTGTATATTAGGTGAATAAAGATGTTTGTGTATATGTGCAGTTTATAGATTTTTCTCGAGTTTGTTGCCTTTCTTGTCAAAGAAAAGGAACCCATTGAATATCACAAAACATCGCAAATGGTCAAAATCCTATCTATGCAGGAACAGATCTAGAGTTTTCGTGTGGTCTATATCCCCGGAAACGAAAATCTTCAGTAATTGCATAATAAAATTGATGACCTAGTCTCAAATTTGCTTTATTCTTATGACTACTGCAGCAATCGTAAAAGAGAGGAGTCTGAACATTAATTGCATTTTCGAACGGGATAGGGGTGTTCCCCTGTTATTTAATTAAAACACTTTTACCCCTCCGATGAGCCAACTTGCTTATTAATGATTTAATCCGACAAAGCGCCGGGAATGAATGCGTGGGCGCTTTAAAGTTTTTGCCGCTTTCAGAGATCCTTTTGTATTTTTTGTTCTTCTCGATATTTGAGGCCGACACAAGAAGCGCATTGTGACTCAATGTGGATTTCATGTGACTCATGCTCGCTATCTTTAGGCCTCAACCCCAAGAAAGTCTTTGTGAACCCCTCGCGTACGCAATAACGATCCGAGTGGAATGGGAAAGTGGCAATGGGAATGAGGTGATGAGTTTCCACTTCCCTTCAACAGGATATTGATAGCTTACATAAATTGATGGACACAAAGTAGATAGTTATTTGCAATCCCTGCTCCGTTCAAATATTCTATTCTCGGAATACATTGTTACTGATTCACAATGTGTTCTACTTCGTATATTTCTATTAATAATTCAATCGGAGCGTATGACAGATGGATTATTTAATCGAAATAATGTATGAGTGTTATTAATCATCTTGAAATCAGTTCTGATAATGGAAATTTTTAAGAAGTTGAGGAGTTGTGCTCATTTTGGGAATTTCTTTCTTTTGATATGGAAGTGACTTGTGTCGTTAGTCGGTTGGTATACTACTTACTAAAAGTCAATACCTCAAAAAATGATTTATCAAAATTAAACTTTTAATACTTGTCATAATTTCAAAAATTACTCCATAACAATTAAACATGACTTTTAGATCAATTATCTTTCTGACGATTGATTGGATGTGAAGGCCATGGAACAATGTATCGAATCAATACAATCAATAACAGACTGGTCGTGAAACATGAATGAGACCATTAATCGCACGCCAGAAATGATTTCTTGATATTCAGGACGCTTACACATCGTCACATCAAATTAAGCGCACTCCGCTAATGCATCGCGATGACTTATTTTGATTAATGAGTTGATTGTTTAGAATGCCGAACCAATCCAGCAACAAATAATTCATTCATTCAGAAAGACTTTTATCTGGAACACATTAACATTTGCACAAATGACGTGATACAATTTTTGAATATGTCGAAATCCATTTGAAATTACGATACTTCACACGTTCAAAGGACCAGTAGGTAGATAGCAGATCTGATTAAACTCGGCAAATATTTCCTCGTTCAGTGTACTGTTGTTTTTATGTTCGTTGCCGTCCTTTTGTCTCTTTCAGGACTCTCGTAAATATTTATAAACACATAGAATCATATGGAGAAACCGTGGAATGGTGTTTGAATGCACTTTTTGTGCAATTAAGCCAATGGCATTTCATTGCGCCGACTGTGTTCCGTATCTGGTTTATATATTCCTAAGCATGATCGAAGGCGGAGACCAATTAGAGGTTTCGTATGAGAACGCATTCGCACAATTATATTCCCCACGACATTTCGCAATATCTCATAAACAATAACGGAAAACGCGCATAGCGACTCATTGCCATGGGAAAAGTTTCAATTGAAGTATAATTAACTTTTTTTTTCATTCAAATCATATTTCTCTTGTTCCAACATTTTGAATACAAGATTAGTCTTCATTTTCTCTTTTCTAAGTTTCAAGAAAAATGTAATTATTTTTTATGATATTCCCACTTAGGAGATGATGTCTCCGTTGTTTTTAGAAATGAATCTTAATGTATTACTATATATCCTGTGCGGTTTTCCATTTGTCAGGTAGCTGTAACACTGGCAATATAGCAATGGGAAGTTTTATTAGGCAAAAGTTGGCAATACTGTTTATGGAGAAAATTTTGGTAGCTGCCAGACAATTTCTCTGGATAGAAAATAGCAAAATTAAACATATTTAATAATTCGAACTTGAAAACTTGAAAATGCCAACAGAAAGGTGGGTATTCAAAATGGTTCAAAAAATTGCATAAAACATGCCTTGAACATAAAATCGACTTAAAATCCTTCTTGAAATAGTTTATTAAGTAAAAAAAACGTGATTAAATGAACTATCTACATTATTACATATTTAAGAAAAACTGACATGAAAAAGAAATCTAAACATGACAACCATTAGAAGGTAGTGCCAAATATAACAAAACGTAACAAGGGTCCATGTCCAAAGAAATGTTTTACTTTGATTCTGTTCTTTCTATGAGCTCTTAAAAAAAACTGATTATATTTCAATGGAATATAGTCATATACAGTGCGCGCCTAAAGTATGGAATATATTCAGTAAAACCGAAATAAAATATTTTTGGAAAAAATCCTCGAACAGATCGATTTTCTTTTATAAAAATACACATTTTTGCATGAAAGTCGATTTTCAGTCGTCATTTGTTTTTAAGTTATGACGTCCGCCATTTTGTTTTTAAATGGCAATCCCCTATTTTTGTTCTTGATTTTGAGTGATCTTCTCATTGTCGAACTGGCAGTATAAAAATATTGCCATCTTACATAATACATTTTTCGAGTAAATGACAATTGAAGGTGAAAACTAGATATTTAGAGTTTTTGTAAAATGACCTTGTTCCAGCGCTTTTTTCCAAACAAAAATGATCTTGATACATAATCATATAATACAATATGGTTTCAGCAAGACGGCGCACCCCCGTACTAGGCGGAGATTGGGAGGATTGGCAGATGAGGACCGATAGAATAGCCCGCGAGAGAGATGAAGGCGCAGAATTAGCCTGGAAAATATTCAAAATGTTCAAGAAGAATTTCTACTTGTTCGAGAGAAAAAAAAACGCCTATTGCGGGGATGCGCCGTCTTTCTGAAACCATTTTGTAGTATATGATTATATCGAAGGTCAAGATCAAAAAAGCGCTGGAACAAGGTCATTTTACAAAAACTCTAAATATCAAATTCTCACCTTCAATTGTCATTTACTCGAAAAATTTCTTATGTAAGATGGCAATATTTTTATACTGCCAGTTCGACAATGAAAAGATCTCTCAAAATTAAGAACGAAAATAGGGGATTGCCATTTAAAAACAAAAATGTGTATTTTTATAAAAGAAAATCGACCTGTTCGAGGATTTTTCCAAAAATATTTTATTTCGCTTTTACTGAATATATTCCATACTTTAGGCGCGCACTGTATATGCAGTGGCTAAACAGCCCATGTGGGGTTGCGCCGCTTCTAGGAAGGTTTCTAGATCTCCTACTGTTTTTTTTTTGGAGTAGCAGTCCACATTTTCTGTTCTACATTCTTGCATATGTTTTTCCAGAATTTCCTGTTTCTTGTCTTTTCCTTCCATCCTCGGACACCGGCCCTCTAAAGATCTTCTTCCACTTCTTGTAGCCGTTTTGATCTTGGTCTACCTCGTCTTTTTTTTTATTTCCTGGTTCCCATTATAACATTCAATGTGTTGTTGCATCTGTCCATGCTCTCCGTACATGTCAGGGTTCGGAAAATATCCGATATTTATATAAATATCAATATATCGGATATATATCCGATATATATCAACTTCTTGATATTTATTCTTGGTCATTAATATTAATGTTTATATGACTTATTAATTATGTAATGCACATACTTTATTTATATTATATTTATTTATTGCGAACAAACACAGTTGCTTACAAGATAGTAAAAAAATAACATTTAAAATGTCAAAATATTTGACATCAAATTGAAAAATTTTTGAAATGAGGACTTTTTTGCCCTTCACTATGTTTACAGGGATAAATTGAAGAATTTTCAAAGTGAGGACCTTTTTCTGTTTTTTTTTTGCTCACACTTACTTTTTCATTTTTAAGTCACTTCAAAAATCAACTCTTTTCGACAAAAAAGAGTCATTTCGCCCATCTCTAGTTTAAATTAAAGCAAATGCTTACTATTCATATTGCTGCAACAGTGAATAGTTGAGAAACGGGGGATTTTTTTGGTATTGTGTGTTTCATAAATATCCATGATATATATCATCGAATATATATCATGATATATATCGTCCGAACCCTGGTACATGTCATAACCATTTCTCTCGCTGTTCCTTTATTTTTTAACTAGGTCTTCTTTGCTATTTCCTGTAACAATTCGAAATTAATTCTTATTCGATATTCTTTTGCAATTACTGTTACGGGCCCTATTATTGTATTGTCTTTAAAAACTTTCTATAATTCTCAAGTTATCCTCTTGTTTCTTTATTATGGTCATTGTTTCTGCTGCGTACATTAATATTGGTCTTATTACCGTGCTGTATATCTTCATTTTAGTTCATTTCCCAAGGATTTTGCTTTTTATATTTGTTGTTGGCTATCATATTGTTTTCCTTTATTTCGGTTTCTCTATCTCCATCGCTCGCTAACGTTACTCGTAGATATTTAAATGTTTTCACTTCCTCAAATTCGTGTTCATCTATTTTAATATTTCTGTTTCCTGGCTGTTTGTCAAATCTCATCATCCGTTTTCCTCGTTTTCCTTCTTTTACCAGCATCAACATTTTTGTAATAAATTCTGTTTTCTTTGTTATTATTACTATGTCGTTGATACAATGTCGCTTTATTTATTTTCCTTACTACATATACTAGTTTTAGATTGAATAGTGTTGGTGATAGGGCGTCTCCTTGCCTACACCCATTTTAATTTCGAATTCTCCTTTTAGTGTCTTAATGTTAGTTAATTGTTGTCCACTTCATCGTCATATATGTCTTCTTAGTTTTTGACTTACCTCAAGTTCTTTTAATGCTGCCTTCAGATTATCTCTTTTTACTGAATCGAAAACTTGTAGGAAATCTATGAAGAGTAGTTCCCATTCCAAGTTTGCGCTGTCTCTGTGTATTGCATCTACTATGGATTTGCATTGATATTGCCCTGGAAGGATTTTTGTCTTATTTGCCAATATCCGCTGTATTAATGTTGACAGTATTTTACATATTGTTTTCAGTAGATGCTCTTGTAATTTTTACAAATTTGTTTATCTATTTTTTTGTGAATAGTTATTATTTGTCCGTTGTCCTATTCTCTTGGCATATTTTTCGAATTGCTATAAATATGCGCTGTTGTAGTTCTTCATCTTTACATACTTTATCAATTCCATATTTAATCCATCCAATTTCTTCTAACGTTGGTCCTTCTTTTTGATCATCATCTGCTGTTTCTTCCTCTTCTACTTCTCTTCTTGCTTCAGTGTCTTCGAATAGTTCTTTAAAATATTCACACCATACTTGTTTGTGTTCTTCTTCGTTTTCCGTGATTTTACCGTATTTGTTTTTATACCACTTTAGTTCTATTTTGTTCATTTATTTTCTTATAGAAAATTTTTGTGTTGCGATTACTGCCTTTGATTTAAATTTCCTTGATCACGTTCCCGATTCATTATCTCTTAGATTTCTCAAAAGTTTATTGGTTTCTTTTCGTACTCGATTATATTATTCTCTGTCCTCGCTGTCATCCGATCTCATCCATTTAAGCCTAGCTTCTACCTTTCTTTTTAATACTTCCCGGTACTTGTTCGTGTACCAGCCTTTTTTGAGTCGTTTGTCAGCTATTCCTACATGCTGAGTCTATTAAGCAATTTTTAATTTTTCTCCATTTTACTTCTACATCAAGCTCTTAGTCCACCCCACCTTTTAAATTATTTAGCTTCTCGGCGGAAATGCGGTTTGTACAGTCGGGGTTGGAAAATGCCAGTTGACCTTTTACCCTTTTTTAAGTCCATTGCTCAAGATCAGAAAAGGTCTTCTTCGTTTTTACCGAGGTTTCTTGCCCTCGTTCAATTTTAATCCAAGCCACTTGGGAAATTTGTAGTTTAGTCGTATTTAGACATTCGACTGCTGCGTTCTGAAAATCTTTGAAATCGTTTCTTTGCAAGTGGACTACATTAAAAGGTTTCTGATCACGTGTCTCTGCTATCATCTTTTCTATTTTCGGGGTTGTAATTTTTTACGACGCTTTTACAAGCAAAATCCCTATCACAAGCGAGATACGAATGTCCACTTAGCTGAAACTTTTGCTCAAACCTTGTAGATACCTTTAGATACTAGGTAAATGAGCAACTTTAAAATAATCTGATTCATAATAATCACTTCAAATCATCAGAGGGAAATTTGGATGCCAGATGAGTTTCAGCAGACAAGAAGCTATTTAATTTCCACCCCTTCCAGTAATAGACTCGTCTCTTTTGCACATCTGTAGCGGACAAATGAACCCCGAAGTTAAAACAGGTATGTTGGTATTCATTGTAGCTCTCGCGTTTTCCGCCTTCCGATGATGTAATTCCAATGTTTGTGTCTGCTTTTCACCGTGGGTTGGCCAACAGAATAGATTTGATCTTATTTTAATAAAGGTCACACTTCGAACATGTATCTGATTTGGGCCGCCCGAATCTTATTTAGAAAGTATTTTTTTGAACACGTTTGAGTAATACTTAAAAGTAACCGTAGTATTTGGATGTTTTTATTATTTTACAATTAAATCGGAACTCAGGAATTCTTTTATTGATTTATTGCGGCTGTAATGATTTTCCTCGCGAGGAAAGCTCTGGATATGATTAACTGATTGAGGTTGGCGGCACTTACTTCGTGATACATTTTTAATTAAATAAAACACACTTTTACTTAGTTAATATCACACTGTCTGGATATGATCTCTGATTTGCTGGATTTGTTACCTGCTGTAAGAAGAGCGTAATATTGTCGTGTTTTCGGGCATATTTTCAGGGTACCTCCTATTCAAGTAGATTTTGACACGCTCTTATAATTTGTATGTTGCAAACCACTAATTCTTCTCCTACCTTTCTAGCGTATTTTTATTGCAATGTTGCCGAGTTGTACACTGCTACGTGCGTTCATTTTGTATGCTAACGATATTAATAATTTGGCAATAAGACCCTGTTAACGTACAATATTATTGTATTGGCGCTTCGACCGTGTGCAGCAATTTGACGCCAGAAATGGTAACTTGCTAAATCGTGAGACACATTGACACATGTTATTGGCGTTGGCAACAAGTGATACTTAAAATTTGCTGGAAGGGGTACTTAGACCCTTTTTAATGCCCACTCTTCAATTGCATTTGTTTTTCTCTGAAAAGACGTCAACTTAAAGTACTAATTGAAAGTTACCAGCAAATGTCTTTATCCTAAAATTCATTTTTTTTATAATATAAATATTATTTATGTATATTCTATGATTTTGTGTATACGTCCTCACAAATGAAAAAGATAATCGTTTCTTTTTATCGTCAATTCTGATTCGACATACAATTCTTATAAAAAAATTATTTTACATTTTTACGATTAGTAGAAGTGATCGAAATTTGTAGGCAAAACGGACAATTTTCAGTTTTTTAACTCCTGAAAAATTTACTTTTTTAAGTTTAGGTACACTTTTCTTAAAAACCATAAAAGCTATCAACACGTTTTTGTTTGTTTTAAAGGTGGTATCAATGCCTGCCAAAATACCTTAGATTATTTCGACATGTTGAGTGGCGGATTTTTTAAAAATAAAAAGTCGAAAAATGTTTGTTTTTTTTTGTCATAATTCTGAATCCAATTGATTTTTTTTTAATTTCTCAGCCACAAATGCTTACTTTGGAGGTAAGAATAGGTGTACAAAATTCAGAGAAATCGGTCCAGTAGTTTTCCAGAAAGTGTACCTAAAAACCACGTGTTTTTAATGGAAACCGGCTGAGGAAAAAAGTTCAAGAAATAATTTTCTAAAAGTATTTGGCTTTTACTTTCCATGTTTTGATCTCCCTCTCATTTTTATTTATAAATTTGCAGAAGAAAACTATTGTTAATATATCGGTCTTCTCCGTCACTTAAATAAGAAAGATCATCCCTTAATAAAATATGATTTTTCAATTCAAATCGTTTTGAAGTAGAACGATGTAGAATAATTAATACAATTTCCACATCACTCTTGTTAAAATGTTGAATATTTAGAAGAATTCAGCATTCCAACATTGTAATTGTTGGTGTCTAGTAGGTCTGAAAATTGTACGATTAGCAGCAATTTGTTTAACAAATCGCAATTGTTCTGGCGACGTTGATGTCATTGTTTAACTAAAATGGGGCAATTTGATTCGAACAATGTGGGCCGTTTAAATATGAAAGTAGCGCTTTTAACAATTTTTTTTTTGCAATTATAACGTATATTGTGTAAGCGTGCTTTCAAATCACGCCGCGTAACGGACTTCCGGACGCCATTGCTGTGCGTCCCTTTGGCGATGCACGAGAAGTATTTTGTAATCGTTGTGCAAAGGATTGTGAATAATTAAATCGGCTCGGTTGGTTAAAATCGGGTAGCTTCCAATCAAATTTCATACCTAATCTATTATTTAAGGCAACATGACAATACCATCAACCTAGCGTTGCAAAAGGTCTTTAAAAGTTTGTTTCTCGAAATTTTTCTCGTAGGATCAATTTGTAATCCAGAAAATAATCAGTCCCTTTTAAAATTATCGTTCATGCGATTTCCCTGATTTTATGTTGTTGAATAAAATACTTACTATGTTATTACCACAAATAATTTATTATTAGGTATATACACAATTATTACATACACACAAAAATTCACGTTTCGACGAATTGCGGTCATTATCAAGTATAGACGGGAATATGTTGTGAATAAACGATTATATTTGGCCAATGTGAGCCTGGCATAAGAAGCTTGTCTACAGCCAATCAGGTATCTAGTCATATGGAACTAATCTAATATACACATTCGACCAAAAAAAAACGGTACAAATTTTAACGAATAATTAACGCATTAAATATTACTTTGAAAAAAAAATATTTACACTTTGTAGATTGCAAAAATGATTAATTACATTTTTGAAAAGTTATTTTATCGAGGATATTTCACATTAATGTAGGCTTTGCAAAAATGGGAGTTTATAATGCACCATCGCGTCACATTTGTAGGTATCAAATTTGGGGGACTATGATTTGTTTTTGTTTTCTAGTGAATCTCAGATTAGCTGCGACTTCTAAAAATAATTTTAACAAAAATGGTTTGCCTAAGTAAAGAAGATACGATATTCATTAAACATTTGTTTCAATATGACAATTTATCTGGACGAATGATAATAATAATTTAATAATAATAATAATAATAATAATTTATTCATGCCAGAAACTTAAAAGTTTTACATAAGTCAAAAAAGAGAAACACTGACAATTGTATAAATGTATAAATAAATACAAGGCAGGCTAGTATTTGAATGAAAAGAAAAACATTGCATAGAGACATATTAAAATTAATAGTTTGTAAAAATTGAAGACAGACACTTAACATATTGGAATACTTTTAGTACAAAGTTAAAAGATAGATAATTAAAATTTACAATGAAAAAATAAGAACATCGCATCGAAGACGTATTAAACTTAATTTTATATATAAATTGAAGACGAACAAGTAAAATCACAGACTACTTCTTTTACAAAATTAAAAGGATAAAATAATTAAGATTGTGAACAAATACCCACAAAAGGGTTGGTTGGTTACAAGTATTCAGTGATTAATAATTAAAAGGTTTCGTTAGTAATTGGGAGATATTATTTCAGAAAATTCATTCTAATAAACAAAGTACGAAACATTTAATATCTCTATGAGTATTATTAAAACTAGAAAATAGAAACAATCATTTATTGAAATCGAAACTACGTTCCTAGTTAATGCCAAGACGAGTGTTGAATGCAATTATCCTTCAACTGAAAGGACGTTGACATTGTGCAATGTTATCCGCACAGCCAGATGTAATTGTAATGTTCAAGAAGTCCCTTGAAAAATCTTCGCCTATTAGTATAAGAGATTTCAACGCTGCCAAAGTAGCAATAAGAAAAGTCATTAATGTTTGCGACTCTGAACAGCAGTAGCCAACAAACTATTACTGTAAATCAAAATATAAAAGTGGCCGTCCGGAAAGTCCCGCTTTAAATATTTTCTCAAAAAGGGCGTTTATTTCTTGTTTGCGCGATTTACACGTTATCTTAGAAATCTCATGAGGGGCTGTCAAAAATGCTTTGTAAGGGTTGCAACAGGTAACTTCACCAAGCTGGACGTAACGAGCAGAGCCGTATTGAAGATCTCTAGACCCCAAGGCTGAACCTGTGTTTCTTGAATTAAACAATTTTTTCTAACTAAAAACCTAAAACGAATATCCACAAAAGTTTCCATCGATGTCTGTTCATAGTTATATCATAACGATCATAATAAGTTCGGTGATGAGGGCCGTTGCAATCTACCTAAAAACGCAATGTAACAAACAAATCAATTTTAAACATTAAATATTGTTCCCCCATCAGAACACCTACAGACCGGTTTCGACCTTTCAGGTCTCATCAGTGTAGTTAGTTGCTGATGGGGAAACGGAGATTACTATTGGAATATTCAGTACAGCATTCAGGCAATAGATTCCGCCACTTTGGCGTTTCTACCTTTAACAAGTCAATTTTAGTTATATTTAATTCAAATAAAGTACTTTCCCAAATAATCAGACTTAAAATGAAAGCATCAACTAATTTAAAATAAAATGCGTTGATAAGTAATTGTAGTCACTACTGATAAATTAACCTGGAAATAGCTTTGGGCCTATACTTTATACTAACTACTTATAATATATTCATAACTAAGTTGTCTCTCACGTTGAGTATGTCTTCTAACATGGAGATTCGAAGCCTGTTTTTGATAACTTCAATTTTGAAAATTACTCTCACATGTACATTCTTAAAGCGACCTCGATATTAGCAAAACAATCTTTGATGTGTTTATATATCCACTTCTTCTGACTAATGACTTTCCTAGCTGATCATCCAAGTCATTGCTATAGGTTTTTAAGTTTTGAGCTGTTGGAATTATCTCTTCATCAGTAATTGTATCCAATTTGTTGAGATACCCAAAACGGGTATCAGTTGGCTTGTATGCCTCAAGCCATAACCGCAGTAAATATTCAAATTGATTGACGAAAAGGAAACACTGGGTTCGAAATGTTTCTCGCTCATAGTCGAGTGCAATCAGCTAATTCAATAGTTATAAAACGATGTCAGTACTGAGGCAAATGGGTAACTTATGAGTGAGCCGACTCAAGGAGTCAACTCTGGGAAGAGAATTTTTTAAAGTGAGGACTTTTTTTGCTCTCCACTTTGTTTTCGAGGTTTGTTTTTGTTTTTTTTTCGCTTTCCAGTATCTTCAGGGTAAGTTGGATTTTTTTTCAAGTGATGACCTTTTTCTTTCTCCTTACGAATTACGAGAAAGTATTGTGATCGTGAAAATTTTTTCAATTTTTTTTTTACGGAAATATCGGTTTTGGGGTCCCTGGATGCTATTTCAACAATTTCTGGAAAAAAAAATTGTGTCTGTGTGTGAGGCTGTGCGCGATGTATCTCAACAACTAAAAGAGCAATTGATATGAAACTTTGAACATAAGTTTTATTTGATAATCCGAAGAACTGAAAATTTTGGTAAAATTTTGTACACCGAAAGTGGGTTAAAACTGTTTTTTGTTTGTTTTTCAATATTTTTGTAAATATGAAAAATATCACAAAAGCATTTAAATAAATATTGAAGACAACAAAGAAATGAACATCTTTGGTTTGAAAATATTTTTCATAAAATCATTGATATTCGAGAAAACAATTTTTTTTTTCACTTTTGGTTTATAATTATGAAACTATAATAGTTACAGCAAATTTATTTATAGAATGCTGAAATAACCAACTTATAAAGAATAAGTTTTTTTTCGAAATCTCTTTAGTTTTTGAGTAAACTCAGTTTTTAAACTTGCAGTATAATTTTTTCATCTTTCATAATTTTGACGTTTTAAACATCAGTTTCATCCGAGTTTACAAAACGCTCGATGTACATTTAAAATATGATTTAAATTGAAAATAAACCATGAAAGCGTAAATATAAATGATACCATCAAGTCGGAGAAAGTAACATGATGGCCACATCACCATTTTTTCAATATGCATTCCTATTAAGATGTGTGTGTGTGTGTTTGTGTGTGTGTGTCTCAAAAACTGCAAAATGTATAAATATGAAACTTTGAACATAAGCCCTATTTGATAATCCGTAAAACAAAGAATTTTGGTAAAATTTCGTACACCGAGTGGGTGGCTTTACCTTAACCGTTTATTGGTTTTCTTCGATAATGCTGAATTATGAAAAATATTGCAAAAACATTTAAACAAATCTTGAAGACAACGAAGAAATGAACATCTTATTTTATATTTTTTTTAAGATGTTTGTTTTTTGAAAAAAAAAATTTTTGGTTTATACTAAGGAAACGATGATAGTTATATCAGATTTATATTAATAATGATTGTAGAGAATGCCAAAATGAACAACGAACCAATACGGTTTTTCGAAATCTCTTTGGTTTTTGAGTAAACTGACTATTATTGTTCGGTTATTAATTGTTTGAGAACATTTCCAATTACTCAGCTCTGTGCACTTACCTTCATCAAATAATGTCTATAAGACGACAACTGCCGCTCATTCATCCTTCAAAAATTTGACTCAAAAATGATAATTCAAAAACAACACTCTACCATATTATTAAACTCTTTTACCACAGAACTCGCGCACGGAACTGGAAAATTTCGTCAGGTGCTATCAGCCTTATCATCTCACCTCTGCCCGGTATTAATATCGCAAAACCACAATCTTTCTTCACCTGTTATCAGTGTTTATCAATGCAGCTCCGATTCGAATCAAATTTATTTCAATCTGCGCACAAGATAGACAGAGATGCAAATACGCATGTTCATTGAAAGCCGGGCAGTTTATCTTCCAGCGAGTGAGTGTAAAGCTACGCGCACACTTGTCGGAATCGGACGGACGCCACGCATCGGGTAAAACTGCTTAACACAGTTGTAAACGAGTCAACGCATATTTGTCGGTACGGCACGCAACGGATAAATGTGCGTTGACTCGTTTACAACTAAATGGAATTTTTATGACAATTTGCATGTTTGTCGTTTTTTTTTCAAAAACTAGTGAGATTTTGGAAAAAACTTGATTCCTATGGATTGTTCATTTTCGCATTCTTTGCAATTGTTGTTTACATAATTTTGATGTAACTATTATCATTTCATAATTATTTACTATTTATGGACCAAAATAGTCCAAATTTTACCTTTTTTAATATATTTTCGAAAATCAAAGAGTTCATAAAATATATTTATTAATAAAAGATAAAAATTTTACTTTCTCCGAAGACCAATGTACTTTCCGCTCATTGAAGAAGTGTCATTCGGTTTTAGAAATCTTACCAAAAACTTTTCCGTTTTTCGAATTGCCAAATAAAGCTTGGTATTAAAGTTTTATTTGAAAATCTTTGTTCGTTTCTGAGATACAACGCCCACTGTCACACAGCTTACAGGGACTCCCAGATTCACAGACAAAATGTTTACTTTCTCCTAAGCCGATGTACTTCCCGCTCATTGAGAAAGTGTTATTCGGTTTTCGAAATTTTACCAAAATATTTTACGTTCTTCGGATTGTCAAATAAAGCATATGCTTCAAGTTCACAAAACCTCTGTTCGTTTCTGAGACAAATACGTAGACACAAAATGTTTACTTTCCCTGAAGACCAATGTACTTTCATAAGACTGACACCAGCAGTTCTTAATGTCATTGTCAACCCAAGAAACATATCTTTAGCATTGTGGCTTTGGTTAGGTATCAATTTTGCAAATCATTCAACAGGGTTGTGTTTCTTTAAACATCTAAAAATCAAAGCAAGCTGATTAACGTGATTTTCGTCTGGAGTTAAGTCTAATGACACGGAATAATACTTTGATTGCTTCTTTTAATAAATATATTCATTGAAAAATAGTCTGCCAATTCGTTGCACAACTAACAAGTTTGTGACCTTTCGTGGTTTTCATAACTTTATATGTGATTGCTTAAAAAGTCGCCATATTCTGCTGTAATAGTCCAATAGTCCCAGATAATTATCGTTTTTTTTTTTTTTTTATAAAACACTATCAAACTTATAGTCTCCTGAAAACTCGCCAGTATTTTTGCTACATCTTCTGCTTCTCGTGTAAGTTCTTGATCAATACGTCTCTATCTTTAGAGCATCCTGTAAAATCAATTACAACATGCAGGTGGTTTGTACAAATTTCGTGCTCAACCAGACGTGCAGTGGTGGACAAGAAAAATTAGTAAAGTTGGCGGTCAAGATTGTTTTCCAGAATTTCATTAATTCTTAGCCTCTAATGAGCTCGTTGTTTCTCAAGACTTGCTGTCCCTTTTCACGAAACACTTTTCGAAACTCATGGAATGGTTTGGAAAATACTTTCTGGAAGAAAATGTAGAAAAATTTGTATGGATCCATGCAGAATCTTCAGGAATTCACTTCACAAGAAGAAGATAGTCTTATTGAACTCTCTTGCGACAACAGCCTTAAAACAAAATTCGATTTATTGGAGTTTTGGGTAACCGTGAAAAATGAATATCCAACTCTAAGTTTAAAAGCTTTAAGGATTTTAACTCCCTTTGCAACATCCTATTTATGCGAAGCCGGATTTTCAGCTTTAGCTGTAATAAAGAGCAAATATCGCTCAAAGATCAACGTCAAGCAAGACATGAGAGTGGCAGTGTCAAAACTTATTTCTCGCTTTGAAAAAATATGTGAAGGTCACCAAGTTCAGCCATCACATTTAATGTTTTTTTTTTATGTTTCTTTAATAATAATGTATTCTTTTGTATCAGTTCAATAATAAACCTATATGAGCTTTAGATCGTGGTTGTTTTCATTTACGTGTTTTGTAACTAGAGTATATATATATATATATATATATATACGATTGTGTTCAATGAAGTGTTGTACAACGTTTGTGCTTTGCTACTATGTAATAGGCAGGTTGTAAAGCACATACTTTATACATTGTACATGCGCAACACTTTGCAAACATATTTCGACTGAGGGCGCCGTGACAAAATACGAAACCTGTAAGTGCGCCGCTAACTGAAAAAGTTTGTGAACCCCTGGACTAGACTAAATGACTTTCAAGTTTTTTACCACAAAAAAGCGTGGTGAATCGTTGTTCCATAAATTCCACTCATCTAATATCAGATGATGAGGTTAAAACGCAATGTAGGAGGTAAGCCCCTCACATTGACCCCTGAACTTTTTGTAAATTAAGTGCACCCTTTTACACACGAGAATTGATGGAATTGCTTCTAATTAATTAGAAACGGACTATCTGATGTTTCGGCCCGGCACAAATGAAGGGGTGTGACCAGGTACAGCCCTCAGTTCCTCGGCAGTGGCGAGCCAGGCGCGACTCGACTGGCGACTCTAAATTTCTTTCGATTAATATTTAAATTTCAACAGTCGTGGCCATGCATTTGGATTACTTCAAATTCCGCCCCGGGACGGGGGCCAGAGGTGAGTCACACCCCGATGTTGGTGCGTGATAGGTACCACGAGGTTGATTAAAAACAGAGCATTTTTTCTGGCAAACAATGTGGTTATTAAATTACACGGGGCCTTGGGATGATTACAATTACATTTGAATTATTCAATCGTGTACGGGCAATTGTTGTTTCCATCTACTGTGAAATCATCATTTAAATGTAAAATTGTGATGGAGTTATTAAAACTGATGAGTGGTTTTTTTGTTTAACGATCGGCTCTTCTTTTCATCGTTGACCTTTTCCAAATGTCATTCCAATTTACGTTCGCAAATTGTATTATTATTCGTTAATGGACGTTTTAATTAAGCGCACTTTCAACGCTTTTCAGGACGAAATGAAATTATTAAAGTGCGAGGGTTCAAGTAAGTTTACAATATTGGTAATTTGTATAGTTCTTTCCCAAGCAAATCTATAAATACATTTGTACAACCCCATCTGAAAATTAAGACAATGTCTAAATCTTCTCAAAATTTTTGCCGAACGTTTTGATCGATTTTGTTGCGGACGTCAATATGTAGCTAATTTCATGTGGTACAACAACTCAAGTTTTTATAGACTTTAAAGAAAATTGCGATAAAGGTTTAATTGGTGTCTAAACGGATGGACCAATGTCTAATCAAAAATAGCTTGAATTTTGATTTAAACGAAAAACACTATGTGCCGTAAAAGATTAATTAATTCCAACAATTGAGCCTTCTAAATGAGCATATATGGCCTTTTACTTTTTCAAAAAGTTATTTTAAATTTAAAAAAACCTGTTTTCTTCCGTCTTTAACGTTATTTTTGCAAACACGTGCAGAAAACATATAAGCGATGAACTTAAATTCTGTAAAGTTTACGAGTAAATCATCAATTTTTCAAATCCCAGCAAAAATATATTTGGAACAAAACCCCCTTATCAATTGGATTTAAAAAAATAATAACAATAGGTCTTCAGTTGTCAACCAGTTTTTTTTTCTGTTTTTTCCGTTATTGTTTTAGATCAAAAATAATGATAAATAATTTCCAGGTGTACGCATTAAAATTCCACTAGAATTCTAGTGGTGTTCTAGATTTTTATTTGGATTTAAAAATTTCACTAAAAGTCGAAAATCTAAAAAGAGCAGTGACGACTCGCGGGGTGACTTATGGTACGGCCGAGGTAGTAAAGGTGGTAATCAGTGACGGTTCGCGGGGTTTTTTCTGGTACGGCCGAGGACCAAGAGGAGGTAATACAGATAGGTGCGGTCACGCAGCCAACCGTTTCTGCAACCGACCCTATCTATCCGTATTGTCACCTCTGCTACCTCGGCCGTACCAGAAAAAAACCCGCGAACTGTCACTGGTGGTAATACAGATAGGTGCTGTCACGCCGCCGCCAGCCATCTCTGCAACGGACCCTACCGTTGCCACATCTGCTACCTCGTCCTTACCATGAGTCACCCCTCAAGCCGTCACTGAAAAAGAATGCGAAATATGTATTACATACGATTAAGAAGAGAAACCTAGAATATTTGACCCACATAACTAGATGTTCAAAAGTATAAAATACTGCAGCCCATAGCACAAGGAAAAGGGAATGTTGGCAGATGTAGAATATTTTGGTTGAGAAACTTCTTCTTCTTCTTTCTTACCTTCCATTTGCCCTTTCGAGCGTCGGATTTGGGTTCTATGGGTTTTTATTCACCCATCTTTTCCATTCTTTTTATTTCTAGTCATTATTTTCATCTCCTCCATGGAGAAACTTAAGACTTATTTTACAAAATTCGTATATTCATAGGATGGCGGCAAAAGGACCAATTTGGCCTATTTATGTTAACTGCTTTGTCTTTTAAATTCCAAAATATGTCAAAATGTATTGGCGTTAAGAAGATCAATTATTTACAGAACATATTTTGTCAATTGCCAATGTGAGACATAATGGGTAGTTTGAAAGTATTCTTAAGCCTTAATTTTCCTCGACAACCAATAAGGATGTAAGGGAAACCGATTAAGGAACAATTTTCATAAAAGTTATTCCAAGCCAAAAAAAGTCCACCCACGAATTTATAGGGTGAATTTTTGTTTCCTTACTGAGTTGTTGCGGTTGCCTTGCATAAATATGTTGGTATTCAAAAATTACTAAGTGACTTTGGCATTTTTCACTTGTCAAATTGTCTCATTGTCAGTGGTGTTTTCGATGAGCTACACCAGACGTACCGCAATAACTAGTTTTGTGGCGAAAATTAAAGTGCGAAATCGAAACCTAATGAAAAAATGCTATCACAAAACATGTACATGTATTTCACAATGTATTTTGTTATTAAAATGTATACTTATTGAACACACCAATTTTATATTCTGAGCTACTGCTACCATTTGCACTTATAAGAGCATTTTCTCGTACCTGTCCCTTGATTTCACAACAAGTTGGTGAGATTTGTATACACCCTGGATAAGTGCTAAAAATAAAATAAAAATCTTAAATCGCGAAATTGCGTATTTTAAAAACAAATTTGTAGGTTAGTAAATTTTAATTTAAAAACTATAATTGTTTAAATATATAAAAATGTGCATTTGAAATAACCGAGTAAGATACAATTTTGGAAGGGGATAAAAAGGTAGATACAAGTTTGCATGTGAATAAAAACGTAGATATAAGTTTGCAAGTGGATAAACTTTATTTACCTTCACCATGACAATGATTTGAACGATTTGAAATTATAATTTCTGCCGGATAAATTTTATTTTAAGCAATGACGAGTGCAAATTTCTCGAATGAATTGCGATTAGACAAAATCTTCCAGCTCAATTCATTCTCGAAATTTGTATTGATCCAATGACTCGTGCAAAAAAATGATTTCGTATTTCAATTTTGAGCACGTTTTCGTCAGTTTTTGAAGTACGAGAAAGTAATTATCATTATTTAAAATGCGTATAACATCAAAGCCAAAATTTTATCACGATCACCTGTCCGTTCTTTGAATTCCAATAACAGGATCGCAACAAAAGATAATCCATCCATTATATACTAAAAAGCAAATTTGATCTTTCATCTTTTACATGCCAGTATTCACACTGAATACACGCTGCGCACACAATATCTTATAAATTTATATATTATTTTCAACGCAGAGCAGAATTCCATCTGAAAAGCTATCCATTTAACCGACGAAACAATGGATGACAGCATCCATCAAATACAGCATTATGTACTAGAATAGATTTTCTATCTCGGCCTTAGTTATCGCAGCCCTTTGACTACTTCTCCCCTAGTTGGCCATTGTCTGCCAATATGCGAATTAAACGCCTGTGTAATTGTTGCCGCGATGAAGGCATCAAAATGCACATTTTAGTGTCTAGTGTGTGATATTAGTAGGCTAATAATAATTAGAGATTATTGTAATTTATTGTGAGATTTTAAACAATAATAATGCATCATATACTTCTTTCTCATTGAGCACTTGGTGAAACATTATGTTAATATAGGTTTAAATTAAAATTCACTTGGTTTGTTTCACGATTAAATTTATTTGTCTTCGACTAGTTCCGGCTTTACCATTTTCAAGAATGATGTACAAAAAAATTTATTGTGGATTATATACATTAGGTGACGGTGCCCTTATTACCTGAAAAACCGTTATAAAGACGCTTATATCAGAACAAAAATTATAAAGCCTCTTGAAAATCAATTAAATTTTGTATTAGGTTTGAAATCGCCAATTTTGTAAATATTGAAGATCTTTACATTTTTAATGGGAAGGCCGGACCTTCTGTTATTGCATAGTACATCAACATCCTCAAGGTTTATACGTAACCGAGCGTAAAATATTGATATAACAATGGGATTTTCGAAAACTGTTTTGATGTGGTAAAACTGTGCTGACGGCGGGTTATTAATAAAATGATTTACAAAATCGCGGCCGGTTTGCCAGTGCAAACGGACAGTATTTATTTGCTTGTCTGTTTTGTTATGATAATGTACACTCGGCACGAAAATACCAATGTAATGTAAATATAATGAGCGCATTTCAAAACTATCCATCTGTTCGGGAGATGATACTATTAAAATTGAAATTGACCTCACGGCTGAAGACCTTGACTTTGGTGTAGCTGCGTTGTTGTATGCAATCCATTCTGGAATTCGGGAAGAGTCCGACCCTGTAGTCCGTGCCCTTGCAATATTGATTTTTCGTCCCTTGGGCACAACACTGCATATACAGACGTTTAATTTATTATGTAGATAATATCTCGGTGGAATATTAACATTGTTCTCTTGTAGGAAGACAGGTAATCAATACACCGGCGAGCGGCTTCGGGGAATCCGTTTATTTTATATTTATTTGTAATTAATTAACGGTGCAGATGTTCGTTACATCTGTCTCGAATAACAGGAGCAAATTATATACTCGCACTGCTTTGTATTGGTATCAAGGTGAACGTTGACGCAAATATTTTGCACCTTTATGTACTCCGTAGCTGAATTAAAAACATCTGCACCTCATGACCGCTGACAGAATTAGGTTGTCGTGACGTTGTAATATATTCGTCCAATTTTTTCTTGCAGATATCCGAATACAACTGAACGATCAGCTACGATGCCTGGACCTGCGAATGGAGGCCCAGGTGGCCTTGGTGACCGAGCTGCAAGACTTCTTTCGGCGGAGGGGTGAACTCGAACTGGACTATTCGAAGAACCTGGATAAGCTGGCCAAAAGTCTCCAACTGCGGCACAAAGAACAAAAACAGAAGTAATTCGTAACCGCGCGCAAATTGACCAAAATGATCTAATGCATGTTAATATTTTCTTTAAGAAGAGAACAATGGCCATTATTTTCGAGTTACGCTTGCTGGCAGCAATTAGTCACTCAAACGAGGAATTTGAGCCGGGACCACGTCGCTCTCTCCGAAGTCTACTCTACGAATTTGGTGTCGCGTTTAGCGCAAGTCATGGAAGACGTCCAGAGGATATACAAACGAGTAACTAATTCCCCATTTTCGTCTAGAATTTATGCAAGTAATTAAATTTCAATAGTGTAGGGAAATCGGTTACGAGATGCACGAGGAAATCCTCCGCGTGCTGCACGAGCTGCACACCACCATGAAGACATATCACAGCTACCAAGGCGAGCTCCGGCAAGCCGAGGCCAAGCTGCGGTCGGCCGAGCTCGCCAAAACCAAGTACGAACAAGCCCTGCCACACGAGAAACTCGAAAAATCCAAAAAATACAAACTCCTCGTGAAGGAGGTCATGAAGGTAATTCTAACAATCCCGCGCGCATGTCACGCTCCTCTCATCCGTTTCCGACCTAGTGCGCCTTCTGAATACCAATTCTCTTCCAGCGCAAAAATAAATATACGGACTCGAAACTGAAAGCACTCAAAGCCAGGAACGAGTACATCCTGTGCCTCGAAGCCTCCAACACCACAATACACAAGTATTTCGTCGACGACTTATCAGATTTAATAGATGTAGGTATGTAGGCCCCGCCGCGGACCCGATCCTAATCTGTGTTCCAATTTAAGTGCATGGACTTCGGATTCCACAACTGCATATCAAGAGCTCTTCTGATGCACGTCTCTGCCGAGGAGGGACGCCAGAGGTCCGTTCAGAGCGGCATGGACGCTCTATCATCCTGTATAAACTCATTAGATTCACGGCTAGATAAGCAGAAATTTTTAGAATTTAATCACACGGCATTTATGATTCCCAAAAAATTAGAATTCCAAGGACATAAAATCGATGAAGTACGTTTATTATTTATAATTATAACTAAAAATATTTAAATAAGGTGGCAATTTACCTTCTAATTGTACTCAACTAATAGCAAAAACATTTTCTTATTCTAAAAATAACATTAAAAAAATCTATAAACATTTTTTCAACGGGGTCAAAAAACTATCGATCTATTTAAACTGAATCAATTCATTATAATTTTGGATCTACATGGTGATCCAGGGGCGGCTTGTTATGTAGAGCCAAGGAGCCATGGCACTACCTCTAATTTCAGCTCAGCAAGAATTTGGGCTCAAGCCCGATGACCACCCCCCTGAGTGCGCGCTTGCTTACAGGCACGCAATGTACTCACGAAATACATGTCAATTGAGCAAAAAACGGAAATTCGACGATCAATACTTTTTTTTTTTATTTTTTAACGATAACTCTTGAATGAACGAGCACAATGTTGTTCTTATCGTATAGATCCAGATAAAAACAAAAAGATAAATTTGACGTTCAATTGTTTGGACTACATTTAAAAAAATCGTCCAGCATCAAATAAAAAATTAAATGCGACGTTCAATCGATCTTTTTGAGGATTACGTTGAACGGATATCCAGATTTTTTAAAAAGTGTTGTACTCATCGAATAAATGTAGATAGGACCAAAACTTTAATTTGTCTCTTCAATTGTTCTTGTTTTTGAGGATAACTCTTGGGCGGATGACCAAATTTGGCAAATTCCTCCAGCAACATACTGTAATCAATGAATAGATGCAGACAAGACCCAAAAATATTAATTTGTAGTTCAATTGTTTTCAGTTTTTTGAGGATAATTCTTGAACGAAAGGACAGATTTTGATTCTTTTAGCATAAGTGTTGTAACAATTGGAGAGACGTAGATAAGATCAATAAACAAATTCGCCGTTCAATTATTTTCTATTATTGTTGAGGATAACTCTTAAACAAAAAGACAGAGTTTTCAAATTATTTTAGTAGTGTTCTTATAAAAAGATGTAGGCAAAAAAATTAAATTTGTCGATAAGTTTTGAACTGATGACTAGATTTATAAAATTCTTCCAGCAACATCTTATATTAATCCGAAAGATGTAGATAGAACTAAAAGAATAAATTCTTTGTTCAAACGGATGACCAAATTTGGCGATTTCTTCTAGCAAAGTGATGTACTCTTCAAAAAGATACAGATAAGACCAAAAAAATTCTTCCAGCAAAGTATTGCACTCACCGTATAAATGTATAAAATATAAAGATAACTCTTGAACAAAATAACAGATTTTAACAATCAGTCCAGAAATGTGTTGTACTCATTGAATAAATGTAGATAGGATCAACAATTTTTATTCGTCTTCAATTTTTTTTCTATTTTAGTAGAACTCTTGAATGAAAAGATAGCTTTTGCAAATTCTTTAATACCCATTAAAGAGATAATAATCATAATAATAAATTATTTCTCAACAGAAAAATTAATATCCATTTACAGGGAAAATTTAAAATAAGATACAATATTAATATAACAACAAAAACAAACTTAACTAAACGTAAGATAATAACTAAACAAATGTAAGATAAAAAATACACAAAACAGAAATGGGGTAGATTAATAACTACTGTAATAAATTTACAATAGAGGTAACAAGTTGTCCTAAATTACAATTAAAAATAGACACATGTAGATTAATTTGCAACAATACATTTGGATCATCTATACCGCCAACTAATGGTACAATCAGGATAAACTAAATTCCTATTGAATACTTCTGCAACAAGTAAAGGTTTTTAATTTCAATGATCCCTTTTTCTTTGCTCAAAAAGGAGGCGGTGGGATATACCGTATGCTAAGTGGCTCTACCATCAAAATGTTCCACGAGCCGCCACTGCCATGTAGTAACGATTACATCGTCATGAAGAAATCTAATCATGTTAAATAAACTTTATAGTATATAAATAATATGCAATCTTAAATGCTTCAGATTAAAATTCAAAAATTATAATAATTTAATAATTTTGATGACGCGAAAACATAAAAACGAACATATGATTAGAGAACAGAATAAAGCTAAACCTTCATACTATAAACGCTGTATTACATTAAGCTAGTTTACTCGCTACCAGCGCACTAATCTATTCAATAGAGCTATACTACATTTTTCCTAAGATTACAAACACTAGAAGACTGATTTACACCATTAACATATGTGAATCTGGTGACGAATAGTGGTGCGAAATTTAAATCTAGTGGATTACATGTATCACGGACAGAGCGTGGGAAAAGCATGGGATGAATTTATCAGACATTGCACAAATACAAAATTTAAGAAACACCACACAGCAATAAGGAGAATCACTAAACAAAACAAAAAGTAACACGTGAACGGCGTATCTATAATGGCGGACACTCGCACAGCTGGTCTTTTGACACATTGCGCATGCTTCCGCTTTTATAAGTGAACGCGCCGCAATACTCCTTATATTCATATTTTCTTGGAATGTAACATTGCAGTAAAGTGCAAGAGTTTAATTTATTGTCAATTGACAATATTAATCAATATTATTTAAATATAGTAGATACTGTAATATAACACTTCTATTTATTCGGTAATACTATATTAACAGTCTTATATTTACCCCTAATGCTACGCTTATGCCAACTAGTAAAATGACAGAGACCACTAGACAAAATAAAGATAGACAATTAAATGTCTCCGGTGTGAGTTTTCCCATAATTTCAACCAATCACTGAACAAGGTCATATCTGCCCTATATGTTTCCCTGCTTGTAATCTTACGAAAAATAGAGTATAGTATACCAGCTAGTTCGTGAAGTTGAAATCTTTCAACTTTTCTATTCAGTAGTGAGCTAATTTACTAGCGGCTAGTAAATTCACCTTATGGAATGAATAAGAGTAGTAAACTAGTTTACAGCAAAGATAGTGCTACATAGCAAATGCCTGCATGGGCCGGGCTTTGGCCCGGCCTGTCGTCCGTGGATAATTTATATTGGGCCGAGCTTAATAAATTGAAATTTATTATAGAAAAGTAACAACTAAGTGAATTGAAAAAAAGATTTTTTTTTCATCGGGCCGGGTTTAAAATTTTCAGTGTGGGGCCGGGACGGCCCGTGCTTTCAAAAACCCGCTTCTGCAGGGCTCTGATACATAGCTCCACCTATTTCACATATAAATAAATTAGTTCGCTAGTAGCTTCATGCAATACAGCCTTAGTGAGTATTATATTACGTATTAATAAGAAATATTTGCTGTAATTTGTCTTATTATTTAATGGTAAAATTGCTCTTTCTTATTAATATATTATTATGTACGGATTACAGCATTTATAAAATCAAACACTTTTAGCCTTTGGAACCAGAAATAACCAAAGTCCTCCATCAGGAGATGGAAACACGGTTAAACCAGCTACAACAGCGCGTCACATCTCTTAGAGCGGAATCCGAGGAGGTGTGGAAAACCTTAGAGACGGCCGAAGCCACACTCTTAGAGATGCTGAACGCAAAAGACTACGACTGCACAAGGCATTTCGGGGAGACAGCGGTGCCAATTAGTAAGCCGCTAGAGACCGCACTTATTAAACTTAGGGCCGACAAACAAGAGACTGAGGAATTTTATGTAACTGTACGTCCTCCCCCCTGGATCCGGTGTTGTGTTTTAATGATGTTGCTTTGCAGAAACTACGCGAGTATTTCATAGCTTCCACTAAAATAGCTAGATTAGATGCGAAACAGGAGTACATTCGGCAGGTGCTGAAGACGGATAGTTCGGAAGCCACCAGCACATTAAAGTCAGCCGCCAAAACACCTCGACGGAAACGGATAGGCCGTTATCAAATGAACGGGCAGCCAAAATTATTCGGCGGATCTCTGGAGGAGTATTTAGAGGCTACAAATCAGGAAATTCCGCTTATTGTTAAGTCCTGCATTCGAGTTATTAATTTATACGGTAAGTAAAACTTCAATATTTTTATTATTGGCCGGAAATTGTTGTGTTCGTTGAAATTAAGAATAATCAATTCGAGTCTTCAAAAAAAAAAATAGCTGCAAAAAAAACCTGACGTAATATTTGCAGAATACTGCACATGTTTCTTCGTTAATTTCTACTTTCACCATTAATGTCCATTTTGAGGTCCCCGAGATGATTTCTACCATTTTTGGAAAATGTCTGTCGGTGCTATGCCTTCAAAACTACTACAGATTTTCAAATTTAACTTTAAATTTTTTGACAATATGAACTCAAAAAGTTTGGCAAAACTTCGCGTACTGGAAGTGGGTGTCTGCCCCTAGCGGTTTATTTTGTTTGTTTCAGGTATTTCATCATTTAAATAAACGTTGAATACTTTCATTGGAATTTTTTTTTTCATAAACACCTTGGTTAGTGCAACAATATCTTTTGCATATATTTATGAATCTATAAGAGTTACATGAAATATATTAATAAATAATGGTAGGTAAAGCCTAAATGTTATAACAAATAAGTTTAAGCGAAATCCCACGAGTATGATAAATATGAGATATTAGAAAAAAATCTTTTATACTAACAAATCGGTGAAAGTGTCATGATGGCCACATCAATATTTTTTAGTTATTTATTTTTTCCTGCAAATGCAAGCCGAATTCTAGTCTTCTTCGGGTGAAAAATCTATATTTCGGTTAATTACATACAATTAATTAATTCTTTCAACTTTGTCACCATTGCACCGATTCATTATTTCTAGGTTTACATCACCAGGGCATATTTAGAGTGTCAGGTTCTCAGGTGGAGATAAACAATTTCCGAGAGTGTTTCGAACGCGGGGAAGACCCGCTTGCCGACATGACGGACGCCTCCGACATCAACAGCGTCGCTGGAGTTCTGAAGTTATATCTTAGGGAGCTCAGAGAGCCTCTGTTCCCCATCATTTATTTTGAGCAGTTTATGGACTTAGCACGTACGCATTAAACTCCCATAACTCTTCCGTGTAGTGTAATTTCTTCTTTTAGAACTAGAGACGCGGCAATTCATGGACAAGATGCGTAAGCTCGTTCAAAGCTTGCCTAGACCTGTGATGATCGTAATGCGGTATTTGTTCGCTTTCCTAAATCAGTAAGTTTAAATTTATAACATTTTTTTGTAACTGACTTTTTAAATGATATTCAAAATTTAGTCCACTGAATGGCCTCCTTCCTAAAAAAATTCAATACAATTATTCACACAACCCGATAAAAGGGATTCCGGTGGTATTAATTGTGTTTTTCTTTAGTTTATCGGAATTCTCTGATGAGAATATGATGGATCCATACAATCTCGCGATTTGTTTTGGCCCCACCCTGGTTCCAGTTCCTGAAGACAAAGACCAAGTGCAGTATCAGAACCAAGTGAATGAACTGATCAAGAACATAATTTCCTACTATGAGGAGATCTTCCCGAACGACGGTGGCTGCATTTACGAGAAGTATATTTCACCAGAACCAGATGATCAGTAAGTACTCGGTCAAATGTAAAACCATCTGTTAAATGGAATGAAACACTTTTAATACCAAATAGTCATTGGTATAAAAACTGTCTTATTCTAAATTACACCAACATATACCATAAATGGGTTTAGTATTAAACATTTGTTATTTATTCAATTGTTAGTGATGTTGGCGATTCTCCATCGGAGCACGGTCCTGAAGACATAGACTCTGAGGTATACCCTTCCGAGGATGGTAAGTTTTAGTACGTATGTATTGAATAACCATTAATATGTTGAAGAATGTTTAGATTCGGAGAGTATGGAAGCGACGGCTCAGTTCGATTTCACGGCGCGGTCCGACAGGGAACTGTCTTTGAAAAAGGGCGATACTGTCACGCTCTACACGCAAGTTTCAAACGATTGGTGGAAGGGGTCCTTAAATGGGAAGGAAGGGCTTATTCCTGACAAATACATACTTTTAAAAATGAAGTAAGTACACTATCATTGCACTGAAATTTATGAAGACTACATGCTAAATGACATAAAAGAATGTGTAGATCCAGCGGCAGCTTGTGGATATTCGTAGAGGAGGTTAAGACAGAATGCCGCTCGTGCTTATAGAGGACACAAATATTCCGCTGCTATTTTGGTTAAATTTTCTTCCATAGCCTCCTTGCCAACATCCACTAGCCACCGCTGTATAGATCTTTCCTGCAAACCATGTTTATATGTGTTGTGCTAGTGTAAACATTATTGGACTTGACAATAAATCACAAAAGCAGCTAATGCACACTTCATATCTACCTCGTGCATTTTGCACATCAGTGAGGTCAGTTCATTGTTTTTGGGGTTGCTTGACTTTGCTGTCCGTTACACCTTATCCAAGAAATAAGTTTTGGACCATAATGATTATTATAATGCTCTGCTAGTTCCACATACTTATTTCAATGGTAATGTAGAATAGCAAACTATTTTTTTTTAAATAATTAATTACAACAGTGGGTTAAGTTGTGGCGCTTGTGACAGCTACTCTTAATAGTTCTTATGGAAGCAGCCAAAGCTGACTCAAGAAATGCAGAAGTAGAAATAACCTTAGCTATACTTTTGTATAATGCAATCTGTTTCTAAATAGGTTATTTGTTCAATTGTTTAATTGTGTGTGGGTTGTGGTAATTGGTACATTAGGACATAGTTATTACTAAAAAATTGATAACGTCATCATAACTTTTCCCGATTTGGTGGTATAAAAGGAATTTTTACATTTTGCATATTAATTGATTCTTCAAAAACTAGTGGGATTTCGAAAACAATGTATTGCTTTTAAGTTGTACATTTTGCATTCTCTGCAAGTTTTGTTTATATGTTTGATTTTATAATTATAAACCAAAAAAAGTATTTTTTTTTATTTTAAATTTTTTCTCGAAATTCAAAGTTTATGAAAAACATTTATTAACAAAAGATGTCCAGTTTTCTGTTATCTTCAACATTTGTATGAAGGTTTTTGTAATATTTTTACCCACTTCCGGTTTTCTGAATTTTACCAAAAGCTTTTCAGATGTTTGGATTGTCAAATAAAGCTTATCTTTAAAGTTCCATTTTAATACCTGTATTAGTTTTTGAGATACAGCACTCACAGCAAAAAATAATATCAGAGGGATATTTCCGGTAAAAAAACGACATTCGATTTTTTGTAGAGAATAAACAAATTAGTAGTAATATAAAGAAATAATGTTATTTTAACAATGATTTGAAAAAAAAAAATTCATTTATGTACATTAAGAAAATAAGAAATAAATACTCTAAATGTTTATTTACAATAAAAAAAAAGACGGGAATCTAGAAGCTGCAAAGTATCTTCAGGCTCTCAAAATTATCCACTTCTAAACAGACAAAATTTCCATCATCCAAAAGTAACATAGAATGTCAAGTTATAAATATTATAAACAAAGAGTAAGCTTACCTTGCAAGTGGCCAAAGTCACGATCTTTGATTTACAATAATACAGCAATTTCTGATGCAATAATAATCGTAGTAGTATATTTAAGCACCAGCACTGCATCTTCATCATAGTGACAGTTCACGGGGTGAGTGGAATGGACCTACCTACTCAAACCTTATTATCGTACCACACAGGCTGCTTCAATAAACCGATTGTAGAAACAGTTGAAAATTATATTTATTAGAGTTTATGAGTGTTAATTTGGCTTCCGAAAAAATTTCTTAAACTATAAAAATAAAAAAAGTGTTTTTATAACAGGATTATCTCTTGAGAAGTTTCGGATGCCCGCTGATATCTTATGCACTTTTTGTCAGCAGCCTGTGGACGCTTTTTTGAAGAAAACATGTGATTGTGGTGACTCACGTAGTAATACAACAATTACCATGTCTGTCATTTAAAGCACAAGTTCTAGCACAATTTTCTCACTTTGCCTTATTTCAGTTTCAAAATTAAATGAAACTGTTTTGCTAAAATTTAAAATTGAATCAAATTTTAATTGTAAAATTAATTATTCGTCGTAGTTTCAGCCAGAAAAATAGTAACTGTAGTTTTTAATTCTTTATTAAGAAAAGTATGTACAAGGGTGTAATTTAAATAGTCACACTATTTTACTGGCTTATAATTAATTTTATAAAATACATTTTTTTGCAGATTTTACTGAAAATAATTGTTACTTAATCAAAATTTTATATTCAATTTACAAAAACAAGTGGATTCCAAACTTTTTGATCCCCGGAGCCCATATTGAAATTTTTCAGGGCTCTGCGGCGCGTAGTTTGAGAACCACAGAACTACGGTTTTCGATTTTAAATACTATTACAGAATAAACTACTTCTTTCCACGTGGCAAAGAAGCACGTCTACATTTGTACTGCGTCTGCACGCGAATTTTCACAAATTTCATGTATGCTTTAGTGTACTGAATTCGCTTCTGTTTTACAACTCTCGACCTGTTATAATTCTCAACATTCTGCCTGCCCCTGTAAGTTTGCCTTTGCATATTAATTTCTTCTTCTGGAAGTTGCTGCTTAACTTGTTCTGAAAGAGAAACATAATGCATTAAATCAAATTTAAATGTTTGAGCCAGAAGAATCTTCGGTTTGTGTTATGTAGTGAATTCTTTTCAATCCATACACTTAATAGATTAGATTTTTAAAATAGAATATTTGCCACAATAAAGAAAAATAATAACTTTATAATAGTGTTAACTAATCACCAAAGATCATAATTATACATTATATTACATACAAACAAAAATTAATCGTTCAGTAAATAAAACTAAAAAAATTATATTTTCTCATTTTTATCCTTATTCCAGAAATTAGTGGTCAAAGCGTATGCATTTTATTGTTAATACCAACATACATCTTCTAGCTCATAGAGGGCAATGTAAAAACCTCTCTATTTCCAATTATAAAGGTTATATAAAGGTTAGTACAATGCCAAATTCCCGAATATCCAAGAAATAATCCTATGTACAATTTGTTGAAAAGGTTGGATGAGGGTAAACAAAGAAAATGTGCTGTACATAAAACAATTCAGAAAATGTTTTTTTACAGAATACGTGCCGCTATCTCTCAATAAGACTATTTAAAAATTTCTGTTTCTTTTGATTTGAATATGCTATATAAGCAACCATCTGTGGTAGAATAATAAATAATAATAGATTGAAGCTTCTGGAAACTTTATACAATTTACCAAAACAAACTGCGTGCAGTAGTTTTTATATTGAAAAAGGAGGATAAACTGTTACTGATATTTTTACAATTTATTTGTTCAAAGTTGATGTATGCAGTGTGAACTAGTGTTTGAAAAATGTGCTAAAATATACCCTCGTCATACAATTCATTTTTACTTTCGAAGTCATATTTTTCAATTGAAGGATCAAAATATAATCAAAAAGGTCTTTGACAGATGCTCGGTTATTAAAATTAATAGACATAGCATATCTAAGCGACAAAGATGGTTGGGCCAGATGAATTGGGTTTTGCTGAAGCCCTATGTGATATTTTGGATGAGGATGAAGTCCTTAAGGAAGATGTCAGAGAACATTGCATGCAGTGATAGCTGAAAACAAGAAAGTAGAAATAGAGCCATCTGAAACCTATATTCGATCAAGCAATTTGGGTATTTTCTCAAACGAAAGCAAATCAAGTTCAAACAAGAAGGAAAATCCAAAGAAAGGATGAAACGAGAAGGAGAAATCTAAAAAAAAACTATAAATTGATTTGATTAAAAAGAATTATTTGAGGAGAACTTACTTTACATACAGATGATTTCATTCTTTCAAGTAGTATTTAAAAATTATTATTATTAAAAATCTTATCTATGAAATTCAACACAAAAAGATTCTGGAAATGAAAACATTCATAGGCATTCATATACTAATAGGCAATTTACACTACTCGTATATAACTTGTTACTGGCAACAAAAATTACACATTCCAACAATTTCTGAGAACATGCCCATAAACAGATTTTATCAAATGAGACAAAATCCATACAAGAAAAAAAACATACAAGAACTGGGCTAAGAAAATAAAGAGAAACTCGGAAAGATAAGGCCTCTCCATGATACAATTAGAAAGATTGTTTCTTCCATTGGAGAACCAAGTATGCATAAATGAGCAGATGGTTCCTTTCATAGACGGCCTAAACATAAAAGTAAACTTACAAAATGAGGCATCTAAATCTAGCAGCAGTGGAATTTTGCATTATTTTCTTATCTACCAAGAATTAAAAGATCACTCTGATTCTTTGGACTAGCTTTGGAATCTCTACATTATCTGACAGAATTACCAAGCCGAATTTTCAACTGAACTTTGACAATTACTTCTCTAACTATAACATTCTGCAATGCCTTCGCAATGAATGTATTTATGCAAGTTGCACAACCCATATTGATACTCGATAAGCTGCCTCTTTCACCTGAGATTGTGATGAATAACAAGGGTAGAGTTTCCTCTAAAAAGCTAATCAGTAAGAACAAATAATTTTGACCCAGTGGTCTGATAGTAAAATATTAGCATCGAATTATCAAGAAGTAGGAATCCCTGACATTTGTCTAAAATATATAGAGGTCTCCAGACCAGAGGTTGTCAAAAATTATAATATTGTGATTTTTACTTTATTGTGGCCTAACTATAAATGTTTGTGAAATTAAACTTAAAAATGAAAGAAAGGTCGATATTTGTTTGGGGTTCAAATAGATAATTTTTCAGTTGTGTTGAGTTTTTGTTATTTTCTGTTTGTACAAGGTATAAAGTTTCACTAATTAAATTAAAATTGCGAGTTCTGCAGATTTTACACCCTCTACAATTGCAATAAGTAATAAACGGCTTCCGATTCGTTGAAATTGAATCAATCCATGCTGCCACAAAAATAATCCAAAAGTTAATTATAGGAATACTGTACTTTATTAATTTTTACCCATGTTGAAACATTTACACTTTTTGTAAAATATGAAGCTTAACTTACCAATCATTAGGACTTTATATTCAGCAAGCTCCCTTCTGGCGTCATCTTCTAAAAATCCATCAGAATCTATGGAAATTGATTTATTATAACAAGTGCAGAGATATTATAATGGGAAAGTTCATGTTCATATTAAATTGTTTAATATTTCTCATATCATCATTTATACAAAAAAAAATCATTTTTAAATTACTTATGTGGTTATTAAATTTATTACTAATGAGCATGAAAATGTACAATACCTATACAAATATCTACATAGTTGTAGTTTGGTTAGTATTTACAAAAAAAAATTACCTCCAAACAGTATCTTGGTTTCTTCAACTTTGACTTCTGCTAAGGAAATAAAAAAAATATATTATTTGAATTGTATACATATATGTATAAACTGCGTCATGTGCGTTTGTGTGGGTATCTAGGGTTTTAAATTCTTATTGTAAAGTCAAGTAGAATTTGAATTATGGCTCACAAGGCAGTTAAAGTAAATATGTAATTTAAAATGACTAACCAAATAACCGAATGATAAAAATAATAGTTTAAAAAATATGTAGTTACCGATATCATCTTCAATGTTATCAGCTAGTCCTAAAAAAGAGAATTGTAAAATTTGTTTTAAAATTGCTAATTTTAGGTGCAGGTGCGCACCCAGAAATTTGGCTTGGGTGGGGGGCTCATGCATTTAATAACTCACTTACAAACATGTGTAAACTGAAAATTTGTCAATATGACATTGTATAAAAGTGTAAAATAGCAATGGCATCACAATTAATTAAAATTCTAAAAAGCACAATTTTGCTGTGGTGAGGTTTTGCTTGGGGGGCTCAAACCCGATAGCCCCCCTGGGTGCGCACCTGTTTAGGTGACATTATTTGAAAACAATAATAGTATGACTATTTAAATTACACCCTTATTAAGTATGTTTTTCTTAATAAAGAATTAAAAACTACAGCTTGTTAGAATAAAGTGATCAAATGGAGTTTTTCAGTTGTTATTACTAAATTTTACAAAAAAATTTTTGATGTGTTAAATAAAAACTTAATACAAGAAGGAAACAACCTTTTAATTGGCAATCAAAATAAGACTTAACAGGGGCTCTGCAATGAAAAGTACAAAAAATATGATGCAATTGCCCACAGGCAGAACAACCTCACAATAGATGAGGACGGGCCAGCAACTAACATAGTAAAAAGACTCCTAAGGTTAGTGAAAGGACATTTATCTGCATGCTAACAAACATGGGAGAAATATAATAAGCGAAGCGAAGAATACTTATTATATTGTAACCATTGGCAGCTTGTGGATGTTCGGTGGTGGAGAAACAGGAGAAAATTTGACCGAAACAGCAACGAAATATTTGCTTCCTCTACAAGAGTAAGTAGTGCAGCATGAGCGACATCTTTGTCTTTGCCCTCCCTACAGAAATCCACGAGCGGCCGCTGATTGTAGCCCAACTGAAAGAAATAACCCAAAAAGTTGGTAGAGCTAAAACATGGGGAATTTTTCAAGTTTAAGGAAAGAATTGTGTTATATTATTGCAATCTTGAAGATGATTGCAACCATTACTACTATAATGAAACTACTAAATTTAAGAAGAAAAAATAATATTAAGGAAAGCTTATAAAAACCCAATTGTACGATACAAGCATTTTATAATAGATTAACAGTATTTTGATAATAAAGAGTGGATTTTTAAAATCCATATTATCACTTTATTTAATTCATATTAAATGGATATTTTAAATGACTAATTGGTAGGTGTGCAAATAAATGATAATACACTTAAGAAAGTATTAGTAATAAATGGAAATCAATAATAGAAACCCTTGAATGTTATGCATAAGTCATTTTAATTTGTGATATAAATACAGCAAGTGTTGGAATATTTGTTTACCTTCCTCGTTCTCATTTTCTACTAGTTCAACTTTGATGTTCTCAACAGTATCTGCATTGAATGACGCATCTATAGAAAGTTTAAAAAAGATGATGTAACTATAAATAATAATATGAAATAGGAACTTTACTAACAAATTTAATTTATGTCGAAAAATTAATCTAGTTTTGTTTTTCTTTAAATTTGAAATTTCTACTTACAATGAACAATACTAGGTATTACCCATAATAATAAAATAATGTTTAATGCTGGAGGTTTTCTGCTGGTTACAATTCGGAGAAACTAAAGTAGTTGTTAGTAAATATAGTAGAATAAGAAAATGTTTTATTCTACATTATCAGTGACGGCTCGCATGGTTTTTTTGGTACAGCCGAGGTAGGAGAGGTGGTAAAACAGATAGGTGTGGTCAAGCCGCCAGCCATCTCTGCAACCGACCCTATCTGTATTGCCACCTCTGCTACCTCCGCTGTACTAAAAAAAACCCACGAACCGTCACTGTAATTATAAACAAAATTCATTGTAAACAGTGTAAACATGAACCACCAATAATTAGAGCTGCAGGGATGAATACTGTAAACTTTAAAATAATTTACGATCATTTAATCAACTACGTTTGCATTCTATTAATTCAATTTACATACCATCTTCTGTCGTAGGAGCAGACATTTTGGAATCCTTCTGTAAATATAAATAATGGTATCACAAAACTATTGACGCTTGTGGCTAGAATGGTATAAACAGTATTATTGAAAATAATCCATTGATTAATTAAATAGTTACGTTTAAAGCTAGTGGACACATGCAACTAATGATAGTGTAGATATTTAGTTGTCTTTTTAAAAAGCATATGCATTTATTTACCATCCATAAATAAGTTGCATTCAATCAATTATCAGCAGGATAATATCCTTACTTAAATACAGTAATAGTTAACAAGTTGACTGTCAATTATGAGAATACTCGTAATTGATTAATGCAGTTCGCAAGGCCTTCGCAGTCAACATGTTAAATTCCGGCATTTTTTGTCAGAGGCTAAAGTTAATCATAGGAAAGCGAAAATGAATGTTTTAAGTTGATTACATTTTTTACTGTAGAGGCATGAGCATGAACAGTTCTAAAAATCACTGGTTGCGCAGTCATGAGAAAAGTATAAATGTTGGCAATACAGAATTGGTTATAACCAATTGTGAATATCAAAACACGAATAGACTTTATAGAATTTACCAAAATATTAACTTTTGTTTGAAAACACATGTATTTAACAAAACATGCAGGCCTTGCTATCGACACCCTGACTGTTTTTTAAAAGCTTGATGGGTACCTTTAAAGCTTAAAAAGTGCATTACTGGCTAAATTAGTTTATGTGAAATTATTTTGTTGATTGTTAGAACTTTGTTGATCAATTATACATGTTCCACGATTACTCAGATAAAGAAACAGCACTTATGAATTTGCTGGCTCTCCACACGAAGCAGTTAGCACGCCAATAGTTTCAGATAAACAACAGCCAGGGAACAAGTGCAACATGAGGGAACAAATGCAACACGCGTAACTTCCATCATTGAGTAAATTCCTGCTCCTGTTCACAGATCGCTTACTTACGAAGAGCAAGGGGAACCACAGAAGCTTGCAGAGCGTAACCACGGCTTGAATCAGGGGAAAAGACAACCAGTGATGATGGGGATGGTTAACATAACTTTGGCTTTGCCAACTGGTCAAATGATGTTTCCACTAGAAAATCAACTTAATTCCACCAGAAAATATATGAATCTTGATAAAGTATGGGTGTGGAGTGCGAGAAAGACACTGGAAAACGTGTTTTTTTTTACACTGGCTATGACAAACGATTTATAATGATGTAAACTTACGATTTCAACCGAAAGATTTTTTATCCTTCTCGAAAATAACACATGTTTCAATGCTTTTGCTGATGAAAGTAATAGAAAGCCAATGACAGTTTAGTTGATAATCCAACCGACCATGCGCTCAAATACATAGCACCCGCCAATAACAATGTTATAAATAATAACAAAATAAAATAATTAACAATTTATAGACATTCTTCAAGAATATTTTTCAACAACCCAAAACACTTCTGCTTGACAATTCGTCAGCCGCTAAAACGAATATTTCGTAATTCGAACTCAAAATCCGCAGACTTGCGGATTTTTCGCTGACTTGGTAATACCGTTACCATCGTATATACCAAGGGTGACCAAAGCGTCGCTCCTAGTCTGTCGCTCGGGGAGGGAATGCTGCCGCATGTCTGTGCTTCGTTCGGTAGAAACGCGCCCCCGCGACGCAATAAAATTTACAAGCCTAGTTCCCTCCTCCGCCCCTAAGTGATCGAGTGACGGAAATTTTTATTTTGTTATATGATTCCTATCAGTGAATACCAAATTGGAATAACTAAAATTTTTACGTTATTTTGATATTTTTTAATATATCTATCAACAATTGAACAGTAATTAATTTTATATAAAATTATTGGTAATATTTTAGAATTTATAATTTTCTTTTCAGGTTCGTATAAATAACCCCATTTTTGTCAAGATATGATCTTGAAACCCTCGAAAAATAAGATTTTATTTTTTTAACAACTAAACATTATTATAATCTGAAAAATTCACATATAGTTTTTACCCAAATAAAAGATTATTTGGGGTATTAATTTTGTTTTTTTCAAGTGACGGAAAATTTTTTTTCGTCATGATTCCTATCAGTGAATACCATATCTTTCAATGTTTGGTGTGTCATCTTCAAAAATTTGAATAACCAATCTTTTTACAATATTTTCATATTTTTTATATATTTATCAACCATTGAGCAGAAAATTTGTATCAAATTAATAATAGAGTAACAGTATGTTT
This sequence comes from Ocypus olens, assembly GCA_910593695.2. NCBI lineage: Eukaryota > Metazoa > Arthropoda > Insecta > Coleoptera > Staphylinidae > Ocypus > Ocypus olens. The sequence continues at coordinate 19,933,386 of OU343057.1, forward strand.
ATGTTTAGTTTGGATTCTTTTTTTTTATTTCAATTACACATAATTATTGTACATATTTATTAAATTTTAACTGATATTATAAAAAAAAATTAATAATATATGAAATATTACAATATAATGTGAAATTAAATTGTAAAATAACATAACATAATAATATATAATTTTATACTTATGATTTGGAAATTAAATAAAATATTGTACTGTTATAAGTTATAATATAGAGTTTAACGCTACTTGCTTTAGCTTTTAAAAATTGTATTTATTTTCCTGATTATAAGTGAAAAAACTATGAAAAAAAACTTCACAGTTTTGAAACATCAATAGATAATTTAAATAATAAAAAAAAAAAAATTTTTGTCGTATTGTTGGGACTCATATTTTAAGCGAAAAACGAAGACAAATAAAGTTCCTATATGTATTCTAACATTTGTATATGCTATAATAATATATTTTATCCTAAAAATATTATAAATGACTTTGTCAATTACTCGTGTAATTATATTATTATTACCAAGATATGGAAAACAAAATTTACTTAATTGTCGCGCGAACAAGTCAACATTATTATTTCATTATTTATTATTAATCATTTACTATGACTGGACAGGACATACATACCAAGGGCATTAATTACGCTAGAAAAAAAAAAATGTTGCAACGTTGAATTTTTTTGGTTATTGCAAAAACTATTTCACGTGTTAACATTTTTTCCATTTAACGAATAAAAATGAAACCATTTTAGAAGAAATAAAATAACTTGCATTCTCCAAGTTTTCTGCTTCAATTGAGATTTTTTAAAGCACATGTAGTTTGCATATTGCAGACGGTGGGACAAATTACAGACCATTTAAAAGTAGAGGTTGTCCACTCTTGCCACTAACACCGTGATCCATGGGTTATAGCCCAGTCAAAGGGTAGCTTTGCAAATTTCGCTCGCCAGGGTGCCACTTACGCAAACTTTCGTTTGGGATTACAATAAAACTGGAAAGGGCCTGATCAAAAATTTTACATTTAACCATTTTTTTTATACACTCAAAATAGTTATCAGCTTTAAAATATAAAAAACGTAACACGAAAATGAAATGGCTAATTGTTTTGGAGATAAAGCCATAAAAAGTTTGCTATTTTTTACCCAAAAAGTTTTATTTTTCAGAAACTCGATGGGTATTTTGTTTTTATTCACCACATCAAAAATGAAAGTAGACGTAATTTGAAATTCTTTGCTTGAATGTACAACTTTCCCTCCAATTAGGGCTCATCCTAGGCACTTTTGAAGGGTGTTTCTGCAATACCTGTACCCGGGAGGGTCTGGAAAATCTCAAGACAAATTCTTACGTTAATTGAGCTTGACAAACATAATCATCAGGGCTCTCGCAACTTGTGTCAAATTAGAACTGGGATATTTTGTCAAATTATTTATGTTATAAGGTGTGTAATCAATCAGTTCAAGAAACATGCAGGATGAACATGTTAGTTATTGGACAATTGTTGATCGGCGCCCTGGGGCAGACAGCCTTTACGCAACACCCTGCCGCCGGTAGCGACACTCATTACCATTAAAATTTCTGTTTTTTTTTTCTAGGGATGATGACCGCGACAAAACAGAGAACCTGAAGTCCAGCTCCTCGGAAGAATCGATGCGAAGACGAGCGTCCAGCTCGAACGACTCCATGCTGTCGGAGAGCTCGATATCAGCAACGAACTCCCCGCTGGTCCAGTGTGCCCCGATAACGTGGACCACGGTCCCCGACATGTCCGAGCAGGCCTCATCGGGGAACAGCTCGTCATCCCCAGTGCTTTTGACTCAACCGAGAGAGGTATTAGAAACTACTGTCTAGTTGCTCGTATTTACTGTACGCTTCCCGCATTAAATGTTTAGTGAAATAAACAAAGAATCCGATCACAGCAAGGATGTGTCATTCTGCTCAGCTCGTATCTTGATAACACAAACGAATTTGTATTAATAAAAGAAAATGATTGTATGATGATCTTGATCTCATTAATTGTATATTTAACGTAAGTACACGGAAAAATCAAAACGAAAAACGCAATTCTCGCTTCTGGTAATGCATGGCCCTCGGCTGGAAAAAAAAACAAAAAAACAATAAAAATTCGAGATGCATGTGTGCATGCTGTGATAATTTTATTTGCGATGCTTTAAATCTGAAGTATTCCCAACAGATTTTATATATATAATGTTTTCTTTACTCAATATAATTATAGCGATGTATTTTTAAAAGTCATAATTCTGTATATATTTCCAGTGAGAAAGGTTCAGGTTTTCAGTATTTATTATTTAATTAATTGTTTTATTTGTATGTTTTATTTTTTTGTATGTGCATGCATTGCTTATAATAGCATTTGTAGCACTATTTATTTTTAACAAAATAAATGTTATTTTTGTGTATTTTAGCCTTCCTTAAACCTCATGTCCTTTTGTAAGCATGTGAACATCATGTTTCATTTGAAATGTGGTGAATTTGAAATTGAATTGTAGCGATTACATTTTAATTTTTTCACATTTTTTTTTGTTGATTTCATAGTACATTTGCTAGACTACAGATCGAGACTACGTAACGTTAAAGGTGAGCACTTTTGTTGCATGTTGATTGGTGTTACTTATATATTTTGATTTTATATTTAGCGTGAATTTATTTGTTAATAAATTGTATTGCATGCGGACGATGGGCGGAGAAAAATTAGTAAACTGCTTTCGATAATATTAGCATTTGTTAGTAGAATTTCTAATAGGTCATGTTTGTTTCAGGCCACTGGACATATACATAGTAAGTCGTTTGATTCCCAGTTAAACCATAATATCCAAGAAGAAGCTGTGATTTCCCACCGAACTACCATAAACATAAATCCAACCCAATCTCAAAACATAGTTATTAATGGATCTCCAATTTTGAGTGCTAAAAATGTAGAACCCGGAGCAAAGACTGATAGCTTAGATGATTCATCCGTAGAGCTACGTAAGAAAGCAAGTGATTCCCCAGAAATCGAAGATTCTAACGTGAACTTCAGCCTCAATAGGGAACAATGGCAACGCAGAGCCAACTCGCAATCGCATATCAAAGTGAATAATGTTCAGAAAACAAATAGAAACTCTGATAACTGGGTAAGGCAAAATCACACCCCAGATTTAGTGATGGACCTGCCACTTGTAGGTAACTCAAGCCCTAAAGATCTGACCAAGAAAACAATATCTGTAGCTAATAGTGAGTGCAGTGAAGAGGACAGGACCTCAATCAAATCCGTGGAGAGCCCTACCGGCCCTGAAAGCCCTGAGATGCAAACAGCTGCGGAGCGATTTGCCAAGCAAAATCAGTGCACACTAAAGAAAAACACAAAAGTGCAAATAGATGCATCTGGCTACTCAGAAATAACAAAACCCATATCTGATCTTGTTGTCATAACTAGTCCAGCACCCGATAGGAAGGTCATCCAAGTGAATACGAACACTAATAGTACATTTAAGCCCCAAATCAAAACAAAACCTTCCGTGCTCAAAAAACCAGTATTTTCCGTACCTACAACACCAACTGTAAATCTAACACCAGAAGTTATTAGGAAAAAAGATTCAGATTTCACCACGTAAATTATCTTCATGTCCATTTAAAACACATCTCATACTCTTTAAATGTGCCACAGGTGCATGTTCTCAGCTTCGATAAATTAGCTTTATATCAAATATTTATAGAGCCGTTTCCTGCACATTCTAAATATACGGAAACTGTGTATGTCTACTTTTTATTAAGGCCTATTATTTTTTAAGATTGTATTTGTCATTGACAATAATGTACGCCGATTGCAGGAAATTTATATTCATTTTTAAAAGGCACATCTCCTCCAGTCTAATTTCGGCCTTTATAAAACATAATATGCATGTGATTGTAATTAACCAAAGTATCGTAACAAACTAATAATTTTTGATGATATTATATATGTATGTATATATATATGCATATATATATTTATATATATGCATATAAATATATATTTGTGTAACATTTTAATATTTAAATGTGACATATTTTTATGATGATACATTTCATGTATTCATGTATGTACCAACCCGATATATAAGAAGGTATAGAATTATATTTTTAATAGTTTTGTGTCATATTTTCGCTAGCTCGTATTTCGTTCAGGATTATAATTTTTTTAGTTTTAAGTTTCACGCATACATTTTCGACGTAATTCTGAAATAAAAAAAAGTATAGTTATTTTTAATATGAGACTGATGAGATTAACTGAAACGAATATTTTGTAGGAACTAAAAGAAATTAATATATAACGTACTTAGACAGGGTGTATTAAATTATCATTTTTAATATTTATAATCAGTGTGTTATCATCAGGTATCGTACATGTTGTATCAGGAAACATACAAGGTGCCTATTCTTTTATACACTGAACTAGGAATTTTCCGGCAGGCGTAGATAGGTTCTTGCTCAACATGGAAATTGTGATCGGATGACTCATTCATTTGCTTATCCTTTTATCCTGTTTAGGGTGCTAGGGTGTGATTCCCCTCTCGTTTCTTTTATCCTTGCCTTAATCACTGAGTGAATTCTTACTTTTTAAGTTGCAACTTCTTTTGTAAATGAAAATATATACGAATATTGTTTCTACTGTAACGTTTACTATTCACAAACAATAATAAACGGCACAACATTTTTTATTGTTCTTTACTTGCAGAGTGCTGTGCATTTTAGTATTAAACAACATATAAATATACTGTATTTATCCTATAAAATGAAAAATAAAAAGACCAGATAGAAGGTATTTTATGAAATTTTCATTAACCTTCAAATTGTTAATTATTCAGTAAACTATTCAGCAGAATGTTTTTTAATTATATTATCATAGCAGATATCAAACAGAAATGAAATCAATATCTTTTCTTTGTAAAAATTATGTATATTATCTGCAACGGGTCGTTGCATAATTTTGGTCGGCCAGACGCGTGGACATGCGGCGAACTATACGCTCACCAAAGTCGGCCTAACGTAGCCTTGGGAATAGGGTTTTTCTTCATACCTCTGATAAGCTGTGTCACTAGTATAAATCAAATATGCGTGAATGAAGAATGTATTTATTCATAAATGATGCCACATGTTTATCGTTTTGCCAAACGCTTCCCTTTGAAATAGGCATCGCGCAGGGAGCTTAATTTATTACAGGACGCTATTTTTGCCAATTTAGGATCCTTCCCACCCAAATGTCACACTCCACTCGATCCCTTTGCACTATGCTGCACATCACATTTCCATTTTATTCTATTTTTCGTTTCTTTTAAATGTTTTATTCAACATGCAACATAAACTGGTTCAGTACTAGCAAGGTATTTTTTTTTTATTAATAAATTACTGACTTGCTTGCCGAAATTAAAAACAAATGTTGTGACTGCTGCCTCCGTACGTCACGTTCCATCGCGTTGTACCGAGCGTTTTGCTCTGTGTTTGATGTAGTGTATGAATGTTCCCTAAAAAATAATAGATGTTACTCTTTTAAAAAAGAATCGCGACGTTCTAAATACCTGGGCTAGATCCCAGACATTGTACAACACGCGATTCCAGCGGTACTCTACCAGTTTAATTTTACCCACACAGGATTTTGACGATTGGTGCTCATGCTTAGGTTAGGGTTAAGTTAAGGTCTCCCCCCTTTTTGGACCGACCCGTTTGGGCCAACTAGTAGTTTCAGCGGGAGCGTGAGTGGATAAAACGAAACTGGTTGTGTGTCACTGGAATTTCGCGCATGCGCGTTTTCGAGTGGTAAAATACCGGTTTGGAAACTATCACTGACAGCTCGCGGGGTTTTTTTGGTATGGCCGAGGTAGCAGAAGTGGTAATACAGATAGGTGTGGTCACGCAGCCAACTGTCTTTGCAACCGACCCTACCTATCTGTATTGCTACCCATATCAAAAAAACCCGCGAACCGTCACTGGAAACTATCAATAAAAACTAGGACCATAAGTGCTTAATTACTTATTTGTTAGTTCTGTAAACTGTACATATTTCAGTAATGTTATTTCTATAATTTTAAACAGTCGAACACAGGTAAGTGAACTGAATGTCATGAAATGAAATATTTTATGTTTTGTTATGAAATTATAAACCATATTTATTGGTTAACTATCAACATTAATTATTCCAAAGTTCTATGTGTATTATTTTCGGATTTTGTTTATGTTCAACTACAAAGAAAAATATTGATGTGGCCATTATATAACTTTCTCCGATTCAATAGCATGTCGGGGATGTTTTTTAACATTTGTCGTATATGTCTTTTTTTAATCTTATTGTGTAAAAGTTATTCAATTTGGCATTCTTTACTATGATTGATTTTATAAATTTCATCTAACTGTAACTACTACAATAGGTATATGATTATTGACAAAAAATTACAATATTCAAGAAGGTTATGAAAAACTACTTCAGGCGATTGTTGTTTTCCAAAAGAATCTTTATTCTGTCAAGAAAATCTTAAGTTTAACAGATTCACTGCCGTCCACACGCTATTTGCGTGGTATTGGTGCGTGATACGTTCTTTGATATTAAACCTTACAGGCAAGTGTCTGTCTGGGACTTCAAAATTGATATTTGATAACTACACTGCTGCGGGTGAAACTTAGAGTCGGTCCAAAAAGGTCACCCTAACCTAAGCATAAGCGCCAATCGTTGCAACCGTCAACTCTAACTGGTGATTGGAGACAAGCTGGTTTCATGGTAGTCCGGCATAATACACAAGTACCAAATTTCCATTTCGAAAAAATCATAAGAACAATACGTACCTACGTTTATGCCTTCATTAATCTATACTACCAATGCTTTAGTTGGCTCAAGCCCGATAGCCACCCCCTGGGTGCGCGCCTGTGTTTGATGCAACTTGAGTAATGGAATATAAACTTTTGAATTTTCGTGGGTAAGCCGGGTTTCACCTTTATAAAACAAACGTACTCAAGACGCGCAATATCGAATGGATTTCCAGAGCTTTAAAATCTTTACATAATTCTACACCATATATATTAAATTCCGCGGCTGTACCTGTAAATTTCTGTTGCATCTATGCGCACTCATGCTATAGTTAGTGATTACTCATATTCATTCAATCAGAAATACTATGCAATATTTTAAATATTTCGCTAAGTTTCCTTAGTAACTAAAACCTTCCTGTAATTAAATAATCTGGCACAATAGGGTACCCCGCGGATGATCCTCTACAAGCAAATTTCATTAAATGCAAGTAGAAAGTAGATCCTCAACTCAATACCATCCGAGATTTAGTGCAGGAATGCAATGTACTAATTGTGTATTGCATGAAAGCATTCCGAAAGCGAACGGAATGTACATAATTAATTTTAAAAATCAATTAAGAACTAACTAACTAAAACGTGTTGTATACCTTCCAACCATATTATATAATATTAATATTCACTACTCGAGTTTCTGATAGTGATAGATTATAGATAGAATATTTGTTTCGATTTATATAACTGTCTTCTCACGTTATATAATACTTTTTACGATAACTAGTTGTGAATTTTTCAATTCAGTTTAATAATGGATTATGCACTATAGAGATTTACATGTTAAAATTTTAACGTCTGTTAATGATTTTGCTATTCCAAATTTCAGCATTGGTTTTTGCAGATTTTAAATGTCAAAAATAATGCTGAAATTCGCAAAAGAAAAACCGGTAAATTCCCAGATGTTATACCACTCGAAAATGCGCATGCGCGAAATTTGCGATTCGAGTGGCGCATAACCAGTTTCGTTTTATCCACTCATACACATACACACACACACACGCACCTGCTGAAACTACTGGTTGGCCCAAAAGGGTCGGTCCAAAGGGGGGACCTTAATTTAACCCTAACGTAAGCACAAGCACCTATCGTCAAAATCCTGTGTGTGGGTAAAATGAAACCGGTTAGGTGCCGCAGGAGATTCGCACCTGCGCATTTGCGAGTGGTACAATATCTGGCATCTAGCCGAAAAACCATTGTCAGGCATAAAAATTTTACCATGTGGATCCCTATGGTGCACAAATAAAAAAGACGCACTGAAGATTGAATTGAAAGCTTAGCATTAATACCAGGGTCGGCGCGTCAAGAATTGTCGCCTGAGGCGAGTTAAGTTTTCGTCACCTTTTTCTATAATTTCAAAGGAGAGGCAATATCGACAATATCGAAAACGCCGCCCTTCCGCAAGTGCCGCCTGAGGCGACCGCTTCTGCGTTTCACCCCACGCGCCGGCTCTGATTAACACATGCTTTTTCACCTGGAAAATAGAACATATTATTGGGAAAACCGATTCTACACAAAAATTGCGATATATATTTTGTCAAATTAAAAAGCTTTCAGAGTTCCTCGATCATATTCTGAAAATAATATAATACTCTTTAGTGCAAAGTTACAGGTAGTATGGTCTTCTTTATGTGGATTCTCCTGTATTAAATGCCCAACAACATTTTTATTTCTACATCTTATTAAACATAGCTTTAATTATAAACACCAAAACAAGGACGGTCCAGTACTCTCAAAGATGAAATTGTTTATTGGTCAGAGATCAATTCATTATATTCCCACATCCGCATGAAATATTTGGCGCCGCACACTTTTTGTTCTCATAATCTTCGGACGCTCACCACTGTGTCCAGCAGGGGTGGCCAGTCGACCGTGTAACTATTCCTAGTCGCCCACCTGTCTGATATGTACACATTAGAGATGGGTAACTACGGTCGTCCGTAGTGATCAAAAGTTTGGCCACCCCTGGTGTACAGTAATTACCGACCACTCGAGATGTGCGACAACAAATCTCGGGAGGATTTAAGATGGTAACTACGCAACACGCCTGGAGTGCTTGGTACAACTCTACTTGGTTATGCTTTCAGGACCCACAAATTAATGGCCATAAAAACTTAATTATCAGAACAAAATTAAGTTTTCATAATTTCCAATTTCTCAAAGCATTAATTGATATCGATTTCTATGCTTTAAAAAAGTTCTTTTGACTACCAACGTGACTGACCAGAATACATAATTAGACGAGCAAAGATTCATTGCTACAACGGCAAGCAAGAGAAATTTGCATGTTGCATAGTTGTTTTAACAAGTTTTTTGTGGTTGGATATTCATATGTTCAGGCTATATTTCCTATTTATTAAATTTGTTTAAAGTATCTGCAACAAGTGAGGGTTTTGAATTTCAATTATGTACTACTGCCTTACTAATAATATTACAATTAAACCTTTCTTATTAGACTATGCATGTACGGTTGTTTTTGTTGTTTCCCTATGCAACCGCCCATATCTGTCGTGACTGAATGGCTCATGCCTATGTCAAAAAAAATCTCCCATAGCCATCAATCATCTGGTCATTCAAAGCATACCGAGGGTAAATCATGAAACACGCCCAAGGTGTTACGATTGGATCTGTTGTCAAACTTCCGGTTTGCTAATGATACTAAACTTAATAACATCAAGTATGAAAGGAATGGAAAGACTAATTATTTTAATATCTGGAGCAGACATGCATTAAATATCAATATAAATAATTATGTTGAACCATCCAACAATGATAATAGAACGATACGAGTAGCAAACTATGAATCATGTAAATTGTAAAATGAACTACAGCGACCTTTTTGGAAACCTTGAGTAAAGATAGGATAATTTTGAAGAATTTGATATTTAAATGTTTACCTTAATATGTACGTCCATTCATTAATTATAATCATTAATTAAAAATAATGTATACTTTAAATTGAATTTAATTATTTTCCAGTCTTAAAGGTATAGAATGCAACATCGTGCTCATTCTGTTTGTTACTGCAGCTGAAGAAGCTGTTTCAACAAAGATTAATGAGACATCATTTGAAAATACATTACGCATTCGAGTTTTAAATAGCTTTGGCCCTTCGCATAAATATTGCACCCCTCCCCAATCCCATAACTTTTTTGTGGCCAAACTACCCCTCGTTAAGTGTGCTTTTTAATTAACGGCATCTAATTAAAATCCCGAATTTTAATTGACTCGCTCCGGAAAGTTTTCGGAATAGCGAGCACGTTTCCGTGTCCGGAAGATCAAGGGCGAATTCTTGGGTTTGATTCGATTACGTCGTACGCACGTCAAATTCTAAACACCCCAGGATGTCTACGTATGCAGGACTCGCAGTGTCCTCGTTTGGCGTCCCCCTCTTTGGATGCGAAAACATTTTAATAAAATCGTTCCCGGCGATAATTGACCATTAATTGATAAATGCCGGGTCGCTTCGGGATTCTATGATTAGATATCACAGGCAATTGCCAATCACATCACTCGTCAAAAATTCATGGCTCGTTGTTTAGCTTCAATTTGAATAGCATTTCATGTTGTTATTTTCCGGAAATAGAATATAGATCAAGTTTTAAAAATATAGTAATATTGAACAGCAACTTTACTACCGGTAATCTCCGTAACTGACGGAGATAGTCAAGATATTTTAATATGTCATAATAGATTTATTATTTCATATCAATATGAACTACCGACACGTAAGTACGTATTTTAGGTAACCCCGTAAATAAGATGTATAACAAGCGTTAATCGAGATTTGGAAATTTCCAACGCATCACCCTCAAAATATGTATTAGGGGAGCAACTGGTAGCGCTGATATATAATTTGTTATGATAACGGTCGATCATTATCAAGTATTTGTTTGTTTCAGCACATGGGGTGGATGCATATTTTAATCATCTTTACATGGGGAGTTTGAAAAGCATTATTAGAGATTAAATTGCTGTGGGGGAAATAATTTACAATTAGTTTCATCAATAGAATCGACTTTTGGGTTACACTAATTTAAAATGATATTGTCATGTGATAGTAATTTCAGGAAGTACTTCATGCAGTGGCGCCGCGTCACTTTACCCAGGATCGTTGGAAGGAACAAACCTGGAAGGACTCGAGCGGGAGCAGCAGGAATAAGGTCGCAGGCGCAACCAAGGAAGCAGTGGCCAAATTAATGATTCCCTACAACCACCCGCGGCTTAATGTCTCCATCGCGGCGCTTGCGCCAGGTCGTCACCAGTGGTCGCGGTAGGACCAAGACGAGGACGGCCTGCGGATTCCTGTCCGTGGGAGCTAGACAGGGAATCGAGTCCTGCGTGCAAGCTTTTCAGGACAGCGTTCTCCAAAGCTGCAAGGCAACGGGAAATCAATACTTGCCTTTTTAGAAGCACCTAATGCCCCACATTGCAACTAGAGCCTCTGTCGCCGTCATACTCCACCTCCACCGCCTCCGCCACTCCTGCTGCCTCGGCACTTCGGCATGGCAGCCTAGTGACATGCTGATCTTCAAACAGTGTTGACTGCTGCAGAAGTCGCGCTTCAAAGGGATGGGATAGCGACACATCCTCAGAGAAAACTAACTATCTATCAGGTTAGTTTTATTTCTTAACCACAGTCACTTAACAATCGCACACATTAATCAATACACGGATAAGCAGAAATAAAAAAACAATTGTTGATGTTGTGACCTACATTACCACATATATTCAATTCTCGAGGATTTAGATATTTTTTTTAACTAAATCCTACATTAGATTATGCATCCGCTAAGATTTAACCACGCACGTGATGTCTGTTTAGATACGTTTCTAATATGCATAATCTGCGTTATTAAACAGAAAAATTTATCCTCATTACAATTTCATGCAGATTAAATTAAATACGCAAAGCTCACTTATACGCGTGTATATATGAGTAATATAATCAGCTTATAAAAAATCAATATATGCAAAACCCAGTGGAAAGTTAATCGTTCATACATAATATTTCACACACGCACTGCATCCATGTGTGAACAAAAGAAACTCCCCTAGCTTTTTTTTGCAAGATCATAAAGCTTCCAGCACATGCTTCACGGCAATTGAAATTTTACTTCACTCGAGACAAAAAATTAGACATACGCACTGGTAATTACACATTTCACTAAATCTGCTTTTATTGAATTCACACAACATTTATATTTATCCAATATGTATGAATTATGGAGTTACTACGATAAATGCTTAAATATGAGCTAACGGAAACGAGTGCGATACTGTGACGGGATGTATTCCAGTCTTGGTTAATATAATCTATCGATCGTTGTTATCTCTCTTGAAATTATTTTACACGGGCATGTGTGTTCATAAAATGACATATCGCCTGTAGGATTATTTGTGCTGTCATGAATAACTCAAATCCACAGTGATTACATCCCTTTACAGTATCTAGACGGTGTAATAGTAATCTAATATAGTGTCTTAACTTTTAGATTGGAAGTTTAGAAAGGAACAGAGATGATCGACCCATCTTCATCTGAAGAGGATAGTGATGAAGAGCACGGACATGGACATGGGCACGGGCCATCGCATCAAGGCTCTGGCCACCATCCAAGCACCAGATCCCGCGGCGAGGCCCACCATCAGGTAAGATTTAATTGCAAGTTTGCTATTTGTTGCTTATTTTCGAATAATAGACCGATAGCTCGCCATACCATGCCCATCCAAACGAAGCGGGAGGCGGAAGCGGCAATCTGGAGGTGCCGAATAACACCGGAGCCCTCACCAGGTCCCTCTCGCCTTCGAGCGCCGTGTCAGCGGAGACGCTCAGTCACAGTGTGGGTTCCTCCCGGGCCAATTCTCTACCTCGACCCACAAGCCCTTCACCATCTGTAGCTTCCGAAAAGACTGAAGTTGATTTGGCGGAGAAGCAGGAACGCGAAGAAGAAGAAAGGAAGAGGCGGATACAGCTGTACGTGTTTATTTCAAGATGTATAGCCTATCCCTTCAACGCAAAACAGCCGACGGACATGACGAGGCGTCAGACCAAAATTACTAAACACCAACTAGAAACTATCAGCGCAAGATTTCAAGTAAGAATCACCGAAGTTATTTCTTCGCGCAGACTATCGGAATGCGTCTGTTCTTTTTTCTAGAGTTTTCTCAAGGGAGAAACCCAAATTATGGCTGATGAAGCATTTCAAAACGCAGTGCAAAGTTATTACGATGTCTTTCTGAAATCGGAGCGAGTGATAAAAATGGTTCAATCCGGAGCCTGTTCACAATACGACTTTAGAGAAGTTTTTAGGAATAACATCGAGAAGAGAGTTAGGTACAGGCATCTATCCGGTCATTATAACGTTGCATTGTTTAATACCCGTTCTCTGTCCTACGCTAGGTCGTTGCCAGACATGGAAGGACTTAGTAAAGAAACCGTGTTTACTTCATGGATGGCAAAGTTTGATTGTATACTAAAAGGTGGATATATATATTATTGATGTCTGTTATTGTAATATGTGTATAACTAATCTGCACGTTTACGTAACATGCGTTCATTTCTATGTGCTCCTGTTTATTGTTCTACATCGTGTCTTTGTCACTTAGGTTTGGGTGATGAAGATTCTAAAAGACCCTCTAGAATGCAACAGCAATCCCTTAATTCTGAGCTTATTTTATCCAAGGAACAATTATACGACATGTTCCAACAGATATTAGGAGTTAAGAAATTCGAACACCAACTTCTATTTAACGCCTTGATGGTACGTTGGGAGCTGTAAAATATTGCCGGCCATTTATTTGACAGAGCGGTTATTTTTAGCTCGATTCCGCAGACGAACAGGCAGCCGCAATACGAAGAGAATTAGACGGTCGAATGCAGAGAGTCTCTGAAATGGAGAAGGTAATTTCATTGCCAATGCCAATTCTACTGCTACCGCTTCACTTCCACTACCGCTACTGCTGCCATAAACAGCTATCGTTAGCACTAAGGGCAAACGCGGAGATAAGCACGCACACATACCATTTACTATTTAGCATAGATTCGCTAAAATATTGCATCTTTCTTTTTAGAACCGCAAATTAATGCCAAAGTTCGTATTAAAAGAAATGGAATCACTGTATATAGAGGAACTAAAATCATCAATAAATCTGTTGATGGCAAACTTAGAATCGCTGCCGGTTTCAAAGGGATCGATGGACTCTAAATATGGCTTGCAAAAACTAAAACGCTATAACCACAGGTTGCACAACCATAATAAACCATATACAATGAAGCATCTTTTGATGAATTATGTTACTTCTTTTAGATCCCAAGGATCTTTAGCAAAATTAGAAGGAGATTCTGCTGATAGTGATACACAACTAACAAAACTTGATGTAGTATTGACTTTTCAACTAGAGGTAACCGATATTTGCGGGATCCTCGTTTTGTTCTTGATGATAGTACTTTTAGGTAGTGGTGATGGAAGTGAAAGGTCTGAAGTCGTTAGCTCCGAATCGCATCGTTTACTGTACAATGGAAGTGGAGAACGGAGAGAAGCTTCAAACGGACCAAGCCGAGGCGTCTAAGCCAATGTGGGATACTCAGGGAGATTTCTGTACGACACACCCCTTGCCGGCCGTCAAGGTGAAACTTTACACGGAGAATCCGGGAATGCTGGCGTTGGAGGACAAAGAACTAGGCAAAGTAGTGCTGAAGCCCACACCGTTATCATCCAAGGTAAACATTTAATCAGCAACCATCATAGGAACCATTGTCATCTTCATGGCTCACCGCATGGAACCCATTCAATTTGCAGGCACCCGAGTGGCATAAAATGACAGTGCCTAAAAACCTCCCCGATCAAGATCTACGAATTAAGATCGCCTGTCGGATGGACAAACCGCTAAATATGAAACACTGCGGATATTTATACGCCCTTGGGAAATCGGTGTGGAAAAAGTGGAAGAAGCGCTACTACGTTCTAGTGCAGGTCTCACAATATACGTTTGCTATGTGCAGTTATAAGGAGAAGAAGTCAGAGCCGTCAGAGATGATGCAACTGGACGGATACACCGTTGATTACATCGAAGCGTCGAACGGTAAGTATCTGCGAACTATTGCTCCGTTTCGAAGTGTATTAATGGGCTACTGTATGTTTTAAGCAAACTTGATGGTTGGAATGGGTAAGCGTAAGTTGCACTGATTTCTATTATCGCCAGTATTTATGTTGTACGTAATATGTGCCGCTTTTAGATTTGGAGGGTGGTCGTTATTTTTTTAACGCGGTTCGAGAAGGAGACAGCATCTTGTACGCGAGCGACGACGAAAACGAGTGCCATTTGTGGGTCATGGCGATGTACCGGGCAACCGGGCAATCCCATAAACCAACTCCCCCCATTACGCTCCAAGATAAAAACTCTACAATATCGAAAATTCAAGGAGGTGCTGACGGAAGATATTTCGACTTTTTCATTATTAATATTTCAATTATTACAGATGCTGACCGAGCCAGGAAACATGGAATGGAGGATTTCATTTCCGCGGATCCCTGCACTTTCGATCACGCATCCCTCTTTAAATTGTTGCAAAATCTTACACTGGAGTACAGATTAAATGATCCCTACTGTTCACTGGTAATTACTCCTGGTTAATAATTATTATGTCCCAGTACTAACGATTAGTGTTAAACACAGGGTTGGTTTAGTCCGGGACAAGTTTTCGTGTTGGATGAGTACTGTGCTCGTTACGGAGTTAGAGGCTGTTATAGGCACTTGTGCTATTTGTCGGATCTTTTGGATCGTGCAGAGAAAAGCGTCATGATCGACCCCACGTTGATTCATTATAGTTTTGCATTCTGTGCGAGCCATGTCCACGGTAACAGGTGTGTAGCTTTTAAGCTAGACTTAGTAATGCCCGATTAATTGATAACAACAGTAATGACTTCAGACCCGACGGTGTTGGAAGCGTGACACACGAGGAGAAGGAGAAATTTCAAGATGTTAAAGAACGATTAAGAGTCCTCTTAGAAAATCAGATTACCAACTTCAGGTAAGATGCGAAGGAAATATTTTGTTTGTCTAGTAGTGTTAAACTATTTTGCTTTAGGTACTGTTTTCCTTTTGGACGACCCGAAGGCGCCTTAAAAGCGACCCTTTCGTTATTAGAAAGGGTCTTAATGAAAGATATAGTAACCCCAGTGCCTCCAGAAGAAGTCCGCGGAATGATTAAGAAAAGTTTAGAGACTGCTGCTCTAGTAAATTACACTAGACTCTCGAACGAGGCCAAGATAGAAGGTAAATAGTGACTTCGCTGGTCGTATATTCAAATAACAATTAATTCGTACTTTCCAGAAGATTTACGAGGAGATCAGATTGTACCTCCGAATAAGAAATTAGATGACCTCATTCACTTGGCAGAGCTGTGCGTAGATCTATTGCAGCAAAATGAAGAACACTATGCGGAGGTGAGTTTCTTAGTTTGTTTAGTTTAATTCACAATCCAATACGATTACATTTAAATCCGAATTCATTTTGGCTAAGATGATGATGATGGCGCGCTGCATCATATTGCATGCGTGATTCCCGTATAAGCCATAACAACAAAAAATGATATAAACCCCTAATGATTGATTGCAATACGGGTTGATATGATAATGGAAATGATTATATTAATATGCCCCCATAGATATTTGTTGAAACCCAACTTGTGAAATACAGTATATATTTATGTCCTCTGTCCTTTCAGTAAGAATATCTTTCAGATTCTAAATTAGCAAATGTTTACGACTTAAATGGAAAATGCGTATGAAAGTAACCCATATTAAAAGACTGATTAGATTTTTCGTTCTAGTGTCAAGCAAAATTCATTGGGTGAATTATGTTCCGCCGAGTATATTTTCAAAGCTGCCGCTAATGGATTTGTCCTGTTTTGTCCTGGCGATTGCTTTCTTTCCTTTGAGAATTGTTATAACCAAGTCCAGTTTTTGTGCGGTCAACGAACTTTTCTAGCAGTCCGGGAAAATATCCGAACTGTCGAATGTTTGGGGCTGCGACTATTTCCTGCTATTTGATTTATACATTCGATACATCTGAAAGATATTCTATGCAAAGTATATTAATGTTGTGTGTAATTCTGTGTGTACATGCTACCAGCTGCGAAAGGCTGAGCGGCAATCGTCGCCCCAACCCTCGAGCGCGAACTCGGGCACGAACTCGGGCACTCCAAGCCGCGATGCTAAGCAGCCAAGCTCTGTGTATCGCTATTGCATGCCACAGCATGCTACTTACACCCCACCAGACCCCACGGCACGTACATCTTTATTCTATCTCTATCTTTCTTACTGTTCTCAATTTGACATCCTTTTCGTACCGGGGACGTAAAGTAAACTTAAACATATATTTTCAATAATCTCTTCGCTCGGATTATTTACTCACACTAACTACCGTGCAGAATTTCACGTTCCAATTAGTGTTTACTTTATATTCGGGTGCTGTTTACGAAAATTGAAAGGATTGCTACATATTTATTTTACCACACTAAAACATCAGCCAAGAGGTAGTTACACAAATTGACAAATCGGACGATTACTTTAAATCCTTCCAATTTTGTCCAAGCTATTTAGGTCGTAATCCCTTTCTAAATATTTGGGCGAGGCTAAGCATCGGCTGTACTATGGGTACGAAAAGGATATCCGATGAAATCTTATTGGATGATTTCTTCCTTCTAAAATACGATTTCATCGGTGTATTTAAATATACATTAGACATAATGAAATATGTAAACAGGTGCCGACTGATGGAAACACAAAACTTCAGATAAAGCAACCACACTACAAATTAACTACACATATATATACTCGACCGTATACCCGTATATACATACCCGTTGCACAAAGACATGCGCTTGATCGACAATCAAAATCATGACGAACGCGAATACCTATTTGTTTGAAATCTATCCTCTCGCTTTAAATGTGCATACTGGGATGTTCCGATTACAAATTTACCAAAAATACAAATATAAGTACTAAGTGATCTATTTTTTGTACTCTTCAAAAAATATATTTCTTAAGCTACACCAAAAATTTCATGAAGTCTCTTAAAGAGCATTCGCGTATTTTTTGAAGAGTATAAAATAAACAAATAAAAATTGCTTGAATAGTTGTGTAGTCTACTTGCGATCACTTCTATATTATAACCTATCGCCTTGAACTGTTCGATTCTTTTCTGCTGATGTGCAATTTCAGCTGTGTAATTTTCAGTCAGCGCCTGAAATATTGTGCATGTATGTACTCTTGTTCATTGTTTTTTTTTACATTCGATGTTACCCCGGATTAGTATTTTTGTTCCGGAATTGTAATATGTCCGCGATCTTTGACTTCCTTAATCTTTTTTTGCGATGGTGAATTGAAAATAAAGTGTATAAAAAAAATCAGTTACTTCAGATGATATGTAATAATGTCTGAACTATAATATGTGTGCAGAGCAATAGTTCAAACATTGCGTGACTTGTTCTTATATTCAGGAAAATAGTTTAATATAAGTTTATTTTAAATTTAGATTAAGTAGGGACCGATGTCACTAGGCACGAGGATTTCTGAATTTTAGATTTCCCTTGGAGTGACCTAGGTCTGCCTATTTTTTAGTCATATTACGTAATATTTAAGTACTAAAGTGTAGAAACGTTGTCCTCGATTTCAGATATTCGACAACTTTTCTACACGTTCGAGTTTAGCTTTTTATTGAGTTGTATGTTTAGGCCTTCGCCTGGTTTAGTGATTTGCTAGTGGAACATGCAGAGATATTTTGGTCTCTATTTGCTGTCGATATGGATCGTGTATTAGCGGAACAACCGGCCGACACATGGGATTCCTTCCCTCTGTTCCAAATATTGAACGACTACTTACGAGCGGATGGTATGTATCGTGCTCAATTTCACGTTACGCTCAATATATCGACCTGTTGTTTTCAGACAATTTAAAGAATGGAAGATTTCATCAACATTTACGTGATACCTTCGCACCACTCGTTGTTAGATATGTCGATCTTATGGAATCATCCATAGCCCAATCAATTCATAAAGGCTTTGAAAAAGAACGATGGGAAATTAAAGGGTATACTATCTATTCATTTATCAAAATTTTTCATCGGTAAAAATGGAATAACATTTTCCTGGGTTTGGACTGCTTACTGTAGATCAAAGGAAACTTATAGTTTTTATTTTTAGTAATGGCTGTGCCACATCTGAAGACCTCTTCTGGAAGTTAGATGCGTTGCAGTCGTTCATCAGAGATCTTCATTGGCCTGATGCAGAGTTTAGACAGCATCTCGAGCAGAGATTAAAATTAATGGCTTGTGATATGATAGAATCGTGTATTCAGCGGACAGAGGGCGCCTTTCAGTCGTGGCTCAAGAAAAGCGTCACGTTTATATCCACCGATTACATTTTGCCAGGAGAAATGTGCGCAATGGTGAACGTTATTTTGGATGCTAAGAATCAGTCTTTCAAATTGTGTGCAGTTGACGGAATAGACGTCGTAGGTCACAACCAGCTAGCACTAATGGCCGCGCTGTACTCACTCGTTTTTTGCGCTTTCAGCATCAATACCATGCGAAAATCGACGATCAGATCGATAAAACCTTAGCAAGTATGAATACG
The DNA here is from genome assembly GCA_910593695.2 of Ocypus olens. Classification (NCBI taxonomy): domain Eukaryota; kingdom Metazoa; phylum Arthropoda; class Insecta; order Coleoptera; family Staphylinidae; genus Ocypus; species Ocypus olens. Next base: position 19,952,844 of record OU343057.1, read on the forward strand.
GGGATGATTAATAAGTTAATGTCCGTTCTGGAAGCCACCCTTTCAAAACTGTCAAGATATGACGAAGGGAGTCTGATAGGATCCATTCTTAGTTTCACGGTGAGCTCATCTTTTCCTGTCTGCTGGATCACTTGATTTAACTCATTATTTTTAGAATGTATCTGGTTCCGGCAAGGACATGGGCCAGGGCTATGTAAATTTCATGAGAAACTGTATGGATCAAATTAGAGGCAAAGTTACCGATGAATTATGGATTTTAAATTTTTTTGAACAATGGTATACCAATCAAATTAATATGCTTTGTAATTGGTTATCTGAGAGATTGGATCATACTTTGCATCCTTTCCAATGCACGTGCCTTGCCCATATTGTAAAGGTAAATGTGGAATTTGCAAAATGCGGAATTCGTTGGTTGATCGTTGGTGCTTGGTGTTTCAGAAAGTATATTCTGATTTTGAACTTCAAGGCGTGATGGAAGATAAGCTGAACTCGAAGGCGTACCAGACGATCTCGCAACGGATGCAAACTGAAGAAGCCACGTGTGCCCTTACAATGGGACAAGCTGAAGGGTGAGTGTTTTAATTGATAAGTTCTTTCAGTGAATTTGCACGTTTTTGTTTGTGTGTTTATCTGTTACAGCGGAGAAGGCGCCGAGGAGGAGGGGGAGAGCAGGAGCAAGCCGAAAGCAAACATCGTCGAGAGCTTGGGCGAGGATGGTAACTACGTAGCTAATATTAGTAATTTAGTTACGAATCGTGTCGGAAATATATTCGGTAAAGGAATCGGCGGACTGAGTACAAAGTTTGGAGGTGGAACTAGCAGTTGGTTTTAAAAAAACATAAAACAAAAAGCTTTATATTTTCTCATAATAAATATTGTATAATAATATTTGCTGGTACTGGCCTGACGGTGGCTTGTGATTGTGATTTTTTAAAATCATATGTATTATACAGGCGTACGCCCTTCAACGCGGGTGCGTTACTTCAAATGTTACGGTCCGTTTCTGAGATTTCAAGTTTCCGAGTTTCCGTATTACTCTGATGATATTTTCCATCCTCCATCCTTCGATGAGGGTCGTATGCTGGATTGGACACCCTGTATATGAACACTTATTATTATAACTCTATATAAAGCTGCAGATACCCAGATACTTGATTATTTTTAGCACATAATAGTGGATAATAGCAAATAGTTATACTTTATACAAACGCATTTAAATGGAAGTTTTACATTTTAATTGAGTTTTTGCATCGGATGCGCGCACTGTTAATAAATAACGCCAACGTTCGTGATGGTAGAATATTGTAGAATACGCTTGCAGAATGTTCGCGCAATGGGATTTTTTGGTATATTCGCGTTTTTGGGCGACACTTAAATAATAAGAAGTAAAACACCATTCTTTTTTATAAACTGTTATTAGACCTTAATTAGTACTACATCTACTCTATTTTAAGAAGTATTTAATGATAAATAAAGTGTATTTAGTAGCTGATTAGTGAATATATTTTGGTAAAATGTATATATAAGTACCGATTGGTGAAAGTATAAAAACATATCGCTTTATTTATGAATAATTAGAAGCGTTATTGGTTATTTAGAAACTCCTGCCGACATTCTGCGTGGCTCCTGCTCCTCTTTTGTACAGTACTTTTCTTAAGACAAACACAAAAACAAAATGGTCCGATGCAATCACTACATTTTATTACATTAAATTATATTTAAAGTTGAAGAAACATTGAGAAAACGTACTTAAATCGAGATAATAAAGATGATTTCAATATCCATAAACGCAGAGAGATTTGAACGAAGCGTATTTAAGCTATAGTATTCTGCATATCTAAATATATTTATTATAATTGTAACCTAAACAGGAGTAATAATAATGTCATTAACAATTACAATGAAGGTGCCATGTAGCGTGTCTTTGGTTTAACGGAATGTTTTCGGATTCCGAAGATCTCTAACATAAACCCTTGACATTAGTGATATCAAGCTTACTCAGGCCCCAATATCATGTACGGCCAACAAACGAAACACACGAACGGGAGTGTAAACGTAAACATAAATCTAATCGTTACAAATAGTTCAATAACAAACTCCACCAAAATAAGCGGGTATTCTGTGAAACGGTTACTCGGATACTTGCAATTCCAAATATGCACAAATAGTATAAAGATAATGCTAATAATAATGATAAACAACGATTGAATTATAAAGGTATTATTAAACTAGTAAATGTGTTATTGCATGCTAAACAATCTTCTATTTCTTCATGCGATGATTACCGTTAGAATTTGTAGTTTTTTAATAATGCGAACACTAAAAATTTTAAACAAAACAAATCAAACGATTCAATTTCTGATATCAGTACAAATGGATAAATTTGTAAATCCGTAGCTGTTAGTCGGGATTCTTTTAATCCGAACAACAAGCGGATAGATTCCTTAGCCCATTCTCTGTGGTACTATCGGTCTATTCGCACTGTATTGCCTATGCTAATTAATGAATTATATATCCTGTTGAAATTTTTGAAAGTTTAACTATTTCTATAAATGTATATAGAAATAAGAAATTCTAATATTATACTATTCCTAGTAATCTTATTTTCTCTACCTAATATTCCTGCTGATATGATATAAAGCAATTAATTGATATCTTAGATTATATAGAGTTGCTGTTGGAATTCCGGTATCCGAACTTGTTTCACGCATTTATTTTATATCGGTGGACTTAACTGCAATAAATTTATACTTTTCCATTGTTCTGTTCGTATACAATGACTGCAAGCTTACCATTCTAATCGCAGGTTTATTATACCTACATGGCAGAAATACGGAAAATCGAGTTCTGAGTGCTTATTCCTTAAATATATTAAATAATGGCCTGTGATGTCGATATGAATTTAAGACTTTTGAGGCCACAAAATATTGTTATGTTTAACTCTGAATTGTACTTACCGGAAAATAAATTGTTTTAAATTAATTCTACACCGACCTTCCTTACTCCAAACTAATCTCCAGTTATAATCTGTTTTTGCTAGAATAAACATTTTGAAGATACTTTTTGTCTCATTATTTACTGCTTAATATTCCTACACTGAAAAATAGGGCAAAAGCTTCACTATTTAATTGTTCAAATTCTCGCCTCGCTGTATCCTGGTTTCCAACGTTAATTAATTATGATGAAGCCGTGCCAACAATTAATTAGTGAAGGGTTTCACTGTTTTATTTGTTTCTCAATTTTGCGACGAGTAACGACGTAGTTGTACGTATGTAAGAGAATTTTCAGGTCAGAGATTGCAATAAAATGCAATTTAAAATGTATTGTAACGTATACTAGCAAACATGTTATATAATACAAGAAAACAGTTACATAAATATATACCTGTATAGAGATGTATTTTTGTGTATATACAGTTATATTAATCTATTTATATGTAGATTTATATAAAGTCTTGCATTATAAAATAATCGTAATAAGTTTCAAGTTTTCGTGGTTAAAATATAGCGTTATTTTCAATTCAGTTCATTTATGGATTAACTATTAGTCACAACATGATCATGATTGAAATACAGTATTTGCTAATACATTTGCAAGTTGAGTCATGAAAACATTTTCTTTTAATCGAAAAGGACTGTGTGAATTTAAAATAAGTATATATATATTTGAAACAAAATATATATGTAGTTTGATAGTACCATATTATTGATAAGAACATACCGAGAAATTGTAAATAAATATTATCAATTGACTGCAAATTCAATGCCGCCTTCAATTAAATTTAATAAATACAAGGTGCACTTCTTCGCCAATCTGAATCGGCGATGGAAATTATATCAAATACATCAAAAGAATTTAACCTTACATTTATTTGATGAGGTAAACACGCCAAAATGAATCAAATCTTTAACCTCCAAGTTATCGATTCCATCAATCTCCTCAACTATCTCCAAATCGTTTTTAATAATGGCAAAACAAAGGTAACTCATTTCAAAATCGTCTGCCAAATGTAAATAACTTCACGATTATAAATGTCGTAAAGTTATTCGCGTTTTAGTTAATCTGCAGATTAAATATTTGATGCTTTTGGGGGACTTTAATCATGCCTAATGTTGGGATGCAAGCCAATTCTCCAATAATATATAAATATAAATAAATCAATTTTATTCAAAAAGAATGTGCACTACATTATATAGGAGACATTACGGAGAATGTCGTCACGATAGGAACAAACATAATACGTTAATGAATATAGTAATAAATTGTACGATTAACATCATTTAATGTTTATTATACTTATAAAGATCGTTCAGTGAATAAGGCTCTAAGTTACACAGAAAATTAAAGAGCTCACGTTCATAGTAAGGTATTTTTTTGAGTTTTGAATTCATTCAGGAACGTAGTTGAACAATTTTATACACGAATAGTATGCGTCTTTTCATATGCTTTTAGATTGGGTTTAGGTATAATATATGTACTGCCATGACTAATGGAGTAATGGTTTGATAACAAATTAGCACTGAACTTATCACGATTCTTCCATAGGAATTTAACGCATTCAAATCTATTTAATCCGTATATTATTAATACTTTTTTTGACCTCTACAGCTATCCCTGAATTTTTTATTGAAGAGTATTCTAAGGACCTGTTTACACGCTCATGCAATTTGCGCCAATTGGCTTGTACAAGCTAATTTGCGCAAGTAAATCGTTGCGTGTAAACGAATGCATGAGCAAATCAAAAAGTATCGATCGAATAAAATCTGTCGTACTAGAAAATTTGCATGAGGCTGGTGCATATTCCATCTTTCTGCTTCGATTTTACCTTTTTTTAATAACACAAACCGCAGCCAGAGAAAGAAGTATTTTGTCAATTTTTTTCATTTTTTAACCCAAAAACCAACACTTTTTTGGAAATTTGGTCGGCAAATTGTGCAAAGTAAAATGAAAGTATAAACACCAACACAAGTTCAGTTCATTTGCGCAGTTTTGCACGCACAAATCAGTTTACGCAAATTGCATGAGCATGTAGACCAAGCATATTAGGTTTCTTTTGAAGTTTAAAGATTCTCTTCGGTGCAATCGGCGGTGCAAGTGGGTATAAGTTTATTTATTAGAAGAAATATAAGTTACGATTTTTACATGGGCACTTTAATACAAGAGTGGTTTACCCAAAATTTGCGCCCGGGAAGTATAAATTTACGTTGATTCCTTTTAGAGGAGACATCTAAATCCTGCCTAGTTCGTCTGTCCAATTGACCCACTCCTAGAGCCGCGTACACAAATGTAATTTCTGAAAGTCCGTACAGCTACAGATGAGGGCCAGGGTAATTTAACTTGTAACCAGTGACGGTTCGCGGGTTTTTTTCTGGTACGGCCGAGGTAGCAAGGGTGGCAATACAGATAGGTGGGGTCCGTTGCAGTGACGACTGGCTGCATCACCGCACCTATCAATATTACCACCTCTACTACCTCGGCCGTACCAGAAAAAAACCCGCGAACCGTCACTGCTTGTAACGCTTATTTTGGACACAAATTAGCTTTTTATATATACATAATACTACCAATAATACTTCCCGATTCGCCCCATGGGCATTATATTTGCATTTCCTCATTACCGACTGCAGCGCTCTTACTGTTAGTGTTTGCTTCATAAACTAAATACTTTGTCCGGGCTGGCTGCACACTCCTATGGCACACTCATTGGCTTAATCGATGTCAAGTTTGGAAACAACTTCAAGTAGGTGTAACTAAAACGTACTTTTATTTTGTGTTAATTACCGTGATAACATAACCACCCCTATAATATTAGGGAGCAGTACGAACTTTCCTACTCCTATTACTGCAGTGCGCACTGGTTGTCAGGAAAAATATAATCATTTGTAGCGTCCAATAGGTTGGGTTTTGAAGCACTGACACTAGCCCAAACTTGGATTGTTTACCTTTTAATTTTTGATTTATTACCATGAACCGATATTTGATTTTATTTTATTTCTATTAATTATTATTTGCCATATGCAGGGGTTTGTTATAGGTAATAGGAAGGGAAGGATGGAATCTGGTAAACGATCTTTAAACTCAACAAAACATAAGTCGGACAAAATAAAAGAAACCAGAACATCCATTTCCCTGCAGAAAAGCATATACACAAATGTAGTCGAACAGGAGCCCGCCCTTTCCTGCATTCCACTGATTGAACGAGCAGATATCACTAAAGTACTTCCACGTTTTACACTAGGTAAACAAATTATTACGGAAACAGTGGTGAAACTAATGTTTTTAATCAGTCTTGTCTAGAAATCGGGAGGACGGCGTCGGTATGGAAGATCTGGATGAAGTTCAGCAAGATTTCGAGAAGTTGTTGTCCACTTGCGCTCTTCGACAGCGGTTGCTAAGATCTGAAGTCGAGTCGATTAACAGTGTGGAAGAAAAGAAGGTCAAGAGGGGAAAGGACCGGGTAAGTTTTTGTCCATTAGATTTCATCTTTTGAAAATATGAAAGTGGAAACTGTTTTTTTGATTAAACTAAATTAAATTATATTATAAAGAAATATCGCTTGAGAAATTATCCATTTCAACTTCTTAATTTTGTACTGTTGATATTTTATATACAGGGTAATCAATAATAGATATGAGCATTTGTATTGTCTGTTGGTAGCATTGGGCACGTTCATCAGACAAAATAATTGCAACATGTTGCCAACAATTGACAGATTTTCTCATGAAGCACCCTATTTTTACAAGCGTAAAAATAAAAGTGATTTATGCTGAAAACGTGTTGTGTTTACAAAAAATTTAAATGGAGTCTATCATAATTTTTAATGACAATATTTATAAAGTTAGGGAGAGGTCACAAGTCCATAAAATGTTAATTGGTAAATATGTCTTATTTTATGCCGTGGTTGTATTTTTATAGATGAAAAGCAGCAGCGGCTCGGCGAGGAGGCTAGGGAAGAAAATTTGACCAGAACAGCAGTGAAATATTTGATTCCTCTATAAGAGTAAGTAGTACAGCATGAGCGGTATCTCGTCTTAGCCTTCTCTACGAAGATTTCCGAGCCGCCGCTGGTGAAAAGTATTTCGAAAATTATATTTTGAATAATTTGAGAAATGTGAAATCATCAAATCTAATGAAAGGAATAATCTAAATCTAAAACAATGCCCACATTTGCAATAATGCCTCCATTATCTTCCTATAACAATCCATATGTCTCCTCCTAATCGAATATTAAATTTACCGTCAACCGAAAACTAAAGAATCAAAATGGCGCCATACGTTCACCAGACACCAACCTTCAGCGCAAACTAATTGTAAGCGATTCACAAACGGTTTGTTTCTGATGAACATAAGGAGTATACAAAGGGTAAAAGAAGTAAATAGGGTACAAAATTAAAAAAAATATATATAACCCTGATTCTTTGCTTATATTTAAAAACAATCTTTATATAATTAAGATTCAATAATTTAACATACAACTCTATTTTAAATGATTAAAAACATTATGGAAAGTCTAAACAATTTTGTTTGTTCTCCTTGTTGCAATTCTGCAAGATTATGTATGCAATTACAAAAGTTATACTCTTTATAAATTTGAACAAAAGATTCAAGATAAATTGCATGATTATAGGTCATCATCTTAGTTAATGGTTACTGAAAAAATCGCAGAAACAACATGTGACATGAATCAGCTAGATATAGGAAATATTGTTTCCATAGTGCCGAAAACTTTGAATTGCTCACAACTAATAGTGATTACAATGTTTAATACCTGGAAGGGGTTCTGTTTATAATTTTGTTGCGCAGTCTTGGCAATGTTTTGTACATTTTTCTGTTGACCGCTCGAGGGCCATTTGTTGCTCATCTTGCACTCAATTAATAAGTATAAATTGTTTTATCATTAATTTGAAAATATCGAGAATTAACAAGAAAGCACACACAGTTTTGGCCTCTAATCACAAAAATCTATTTTTTTAACTGGTACATTTTATTTGTAATTGAAACAAATGGCATTACCCTACATTTAACCACATGTGTTAAGTTGTTAAAAATGGGGTATTGTAATATAAAATTTGATAAAAATCTAGGTATATAATTTTTTTGGAAGACCAATAATGGTTTCACATCCTGTAATGATCCTATTTAATGCATCCATAAATTTACTTTATAGATTATACAATTGTTTACTTATGCAGCCCTCAGTGAAGCGAAAACGTATTGAGGAGAAGCCGAAGTACAAAGACGCCAAAAACGTGGCAAGATTGATCAAATCCAAACATACCCCTCTAAATAATTTCATTGCCGATGTACCCAAATTTGAAATACCACCAGTTATAATACCGAAGCACGATGTTTCAGACCAATTTTGGATATCAGTGGATCCGTATTGCCAAGATATCAAAACAGAGAACATAACTGTAAGAAAAAAAGTAAATAAAAATCGCTGTTCCATGTTCACCTTCCAAATTCTAGGTTCTCGAGGAACTTTTCAAAGAATGCTCTCAAGAAATCAACATTAAAATTCCTGACATTGGAGACCACTATGCGATTGAGTGGCCTGAAAATAGTACTCCGCCAGATCAAAACAATGGATCTATAAAGCCAATTAAGAAAAATTTGGAAGAGAAGGTTGTGAAACAAATTCTTACAGTTTATGACAAAATTAAATGTGGGGAATATACAATTCAAGCTAATAATCGGTTAAGGAATGGATTGTGTTTAGATAAACAAGGCATATTAGATTCAGAACAGGTAACTAGAGTAAGCATGTGAGTTAATGTACCAAACATTAATTTTAAATTACATAATTTTCAGAAGGAAGATGAAATACTAATGGAAATACAAAAATTCCAGAATGAATTAGCAGCCGTAAATAAACATAATTTATCAGCACTAAGCAAATTACACACAGTGGTGACGAGAGATTTGCGGAAACAGGATGTAAAGGCTGACTTGGATCAAGTTGACAATCAGGTATGTATTTTTGTTTTAAATACAAAATAAAAATGTAAGTGTTTTGTTTTTTTAAGGTAATGAACTTGCACAATAAAATCATATTAGCAAAACAGAAGCATACTGCTGATATGAAGACTGAAACGGCCTACGAAAAATACCTATTACCAAAACCCAATTTGGTGGAATTTGATCAGGAAGCGAGTACTATTATTAAGCAACAAGTGCTGCTGCACCGAGAATTAACAGATTTGACTGACTTTTCACGTTTAGAATAGTTAGATCTACAAATTTGAAAACCAATTGCATTTACCAATCAACCCAAAATTATCGTCATAAACCTGTTAAAGTCGCTGCAGTAAGTGCCATAATAAGATTACATCAATTACAATTATAACAATTAGTTTTGTTAATTTAGATAATATTTTTACAAAACCTAAACTTTAAGTAAGAAAATTATGATTGAACATTGCCATTTGAAGAAGCACCTAAACAGAGCTGGACCTCAAGCCCCTTCTGTAAAGCAGAAGAATAGAGATCGGAAACGAAACAAGATTCTATTGCCAACAGCGTGGGTTACTTAAATGACAGAAAGGAGTAAGCACAAAGTGTAACATTCTGTCCTCCCACAATACATCCAGATGAGTTGTGGACACAAAATGATTTCACTTTTACGTATGTAAAAAACTATACTTCGATAATATATAAACTTTGATTAGCAGCAGTGTCTACAGCATTGTGTAACTACTCTCGCTAGGTTTATTTTATGTTACATATAAATTGTTTAAAATTGAAGTTATACATAAACCTTAATTACACTGCTTTTAGTAAGAACAGACAAAATTTAACATTTAATATCAGAAATATTAACAATCTGCGGCGACTTTGGCTGTAATATTTTAAAATTCTACAAATCTCCCCATGAAATCTGTGGATAGGTAGAGACGGGATTTTTATGCAATAATAAAAAACATTAAAATCTGCAAATAGCATTTTAAGTTTGTAAGAAAAATATTTTATCTTACTAAAGCATATACATACAAGTTTTCCACATCAATCGCAGGCATGTAATTCCTTCAGCCCTATTGTGTGTCTGGGACCAAAATGGGGAACAATTTTCTAAATACAGTGGCCATCCTGTGAAGTTTTATTTTTTTAATGAAGATTTTTGTGATAATTGCAAACTATTTGTTTTATCTACAACATGTTATTTATTTTGGAAAACAATTTAATTTAACAGTAGGTAAAATTATACATTTGCATAAAACTTCTGTCTCTATTTTATCTGCTGTAGTTCAATTTAGAAATTTGTAATTGCGTGCTAAATCATATATTATGTAAACCTTTAATTTTGTTGAAATATTTCCAAAAGTATTTTTTTTTAATATATGTATAAATTTGTCCTCGGTGACTTTTACCTTGAAACATAATGGAGATGTGTAATTGTGCCAGTGATGAGGGTTGACAACTTCAAGGGGAAACGTTCGATATTCCTCACAAAGATCGTAGCCATTGGCTTGATTCTCTTTTCTGAATCCTGACCATAGATGCACTTTACAAATACATCATTCCTAGTGTTACGATTTTTATGACTAGAGTTCATCACTACCCCATGAAGTTACTGCTGCTGGCATGTGCAGCCCTCTGCCCACTTATTCGGACTATGAGCTGAGTTAAGGATTTTTGTTAGTTTTTTTAAAAGTAAATTAGTATTTTACTATTTTAAGCTGTTTATATATTTAAATTATTTTTTTATGTTTTTCTTAATGTTTGTTTTACCGGGAGCTATTTCCCATCGCAGTAATGTTTTATTTACATCTTGTAAATTTACTCACAAAATGTACGTAAAGGTTTATGAAGATCTCTGTGTAATCCTGGAAAAGATTAAAGACATATTTTTAAATCCATTCTTTAAAAAGTTTCTACTATCTTATTATCTTGCAGCCTTGCGTAGGTATATTAAAGTATATTAAATTGCTTTGATTTTTAAAAATATAAAGAAAATTACTGTTTTTGTATAATTTTTTATTTAAACGTTCATTTTTGAGTGAGAGCGGCTTGCAGTTATCAGCCGTCTCGTTATCGGTTCTGCCCCAGGATTACTAAGCTTTGAAACTTAATATGCCTCTCAAAAATTGAATGAGTGAAGTGTAAGGTGTATTGGACTGCAAAAATTTCCTCGAGTTAGCAACTCTGGTCAACCCCACTCTGACATGGGAATCTGCAACTTATTGTTCTGATCCAGTTCATACCCTCGAAAGAAAATTGCTGTAAATTCCCAGACATGGCCCAGTCCTTTGCGTTGGGTTGGAACAAATATGTAGAATTCAGGAAGTAATCTAAGATAATTTGATGCTGTTATTTTCATCTCAAACTGGTTTAAAAAGATCAAAAATGGTTTTCATTGTAAACCATTTCATCTCTAAAAAAATTTGTGTTGCAATATGGTTTATATGGATCTTATAATGGTTCAGATGGTTAAAAAGAGAATACGAAGTATATAAATAACAGAAGACATTATAGCATGGAATTTTAAACAAAAGTGCTTTTGAGTTTGGAAAATCAAAAAATTTTATACTTATATTTGAAAAATTTCAAAGTCTGCCCACAGACCTGCAGATGTTTGAGCGTCCGCCATTATAGTCGTTATGGGTTAGTCAAATTTTTTACAACTTGTATAATGAGATTATTGTAAATACATTTTTGTAATGAATTTATTCCATAGTTTTGCCACGCACCGTTTGGTGAAATCCACTAGATTTGAATATTCGTCACCAGATTGACTGATAAAACAGTCTTCTCACTAATCTTACGAATAATAAGGTATAGTATTAAACAATACACTCAGAACATACATAAAATAGCAAAATCTGATTTTACTTAATCATTACTTTATTTATTTATTTTACGGACCCAACACACTCCAGGTCTAATTAGATGGTACTATATTCTATGATTCTACTATATACTTTAACATATGTATAATATACACATTGTGTATTAGTTCATGCACCATAGGGGTTTCCATATTAAATTCTTAATGTTATTATTGTATATTGGCTCCCTAAATTATTTTAGAGAAAAAGTGTAAATATGTTTCTTGTAGAGAAAAAAATATTGTATACAACTATATTATTACTTATTTTTTTACTTTCGATACAAAGGGGAAATCGAGGAAATTATAGCTACTAATTTACCAAAAATAGGTGCTGCCTTGGAATTGTTGACACAAAATACTGTTGAACATTCCGATATTTGCGGATCATTCTATTAATGGTAATGTGGTTTGGAATTGGTTGATTCGGATATTCTACACCAAACATATCACTTACTGCACATGCACTATTACCAAAATAGTACTATTTCACCATAAGGATCTTTTCATTCAATGAATACATAATATAAACTTTACATCTAAATGTGTGATTAAAACATTAACATGACTCATTTGCTAAGATATTAGTTTTTATTTCCTCGATTTCTCCTTTGTATGTAAAGTCAGAATGTAAGTAAAAATATGGTTGGATATGGTATTTTATTCTTTACAAGAAACATATTTACACTTTTTCGCTAAAATAATTCGGGGAACCAATATTTGAATATTAACAGTTTAATCCCTATGGTATGTGAACTAATTCTACACCCTTTATAACGTAATAATAATACAATACCATTAAATAAACACTAAACAATAAAAATTAAATTTAAATTAGACCAGACTATAATAAAGAAGAGAAAAAATTCATGAATTACAAACACAAGGTGCAGGAGGCAGAATATGCATACTTAGAAAAAATTATTATTTTACTGCAAAACAGGAAAGAACACCCTTTTTAAAATCAACAGATGGCATGTTGAAAATGTCTACCGCATAAGAATGTTCAATGCAGATACAACTTGGATGAATTATTGGAGAGTGAACGCAGTGGTCTGTTATTTCTGCGGATACATAAAGCTTTTAGGGTACCTTGTTTGCAATCTAGGAATATGAAATTGAAGTCTAACTTACGTTTAAAGATCAACAATGTAATGTAGACTTGTAGAGTTTTTATGGACAGATAATTGAATCCTATTAGTAAGTCATGATAGTTAATATCAAATCGTTATGTTCGATACTTTATGAAGTATAAATATCTCTTGTGTACACTCTTTAATAATTTCAGGTATTTTGCATACATCGGTGACTAGATAACTGGACAATATGTAAGTTTAGATACATTATATGTATTAACATGTTCGCCGACGTGAATCCTATAGCATTCAAGTTTTAGAATCAGTTATTATTTATTTAAAATATGTTATTTTGACTACTCTTGCAAAATATGTCTAATCAAATTTTGAATATCACAACTAATTTAAAAGAAAATTTTTGTAGCTCTCTAAAATTTTTATTGTCCGCGAACATGTTAAATACTGTTTTTAGGACATCAACAGATTGAAAAAATTTGCAATTACGTATTATAAATCCAGGCATTCCTCTCTGATGGCTAATGGTTTAATTACCAAAGCCAAAAATAGTAATAAATAAAATAAAATCCAAGTATGAAAAACATTTGTTCGACAAAAACATGCGACTGTTGAATGTAAGTTAGTTATCAAAATATACACCAAGATCTTTCATTATGCTAACTTGAGTTACTGTACTTCCTTTAATGATGTAGTCAACCTGTATTAGTTCTGACTTGCGTGAATAAGACATAACAGTACACTTTTTTTATAATAATCTCTTTATTTCATAGACTGTACAGTGTACACAATATACATTTACAGTATTATTTGTTATAAATGTTTGTTTATTTTGATGTGTATATAATATTAATTATATTGAGATCAAGGTTGTTATTACAATACCAAGCATGGATAATATCAGTATCGTTTTGGTAGTTGAATACTATCATAAGACTCAATTGTATGGTACAATTTTAAATCATCTGCACATAGTAGCACCTTGTTTGTTAAATTAACACATGTCATTAAAATAGCAATGGAACGAGGTTAGTTTAAAACATTTGTATAATTATATAATTTGATCAATGGATCTTTGCGTGTGCGTCATTACCGAAGACTGAGTTTTCTCGCCTTGGACGACATACGTGCACACATGATTGTGTATAATTTAACTTATCACAGAGAGAGTAAACGCATGAAAATTTTGTCGGAACTTGGTTCGTCTATCTATGACATGCATTGATGATCCATTGATCAAAGTATATCCGATCAGAATAAATTTACCTCACATTACTTTTATACTTATCTCATGGTGCTACAAGAAATCAAAATTATTTTAATCAACATCAGGGTGTAACAAGAAATCACGATTATTTTTATACAAATTTTTATTATTGTAATTAAATAGTACATGCGAAAATTGCTAGAATAAAATCGGTTATTTTTGAGCGGCAACTGGATTACGTACAACTACTATTACAGAATCTCCACGCAAGAACATCTTTGAGATAAATCTATCTTTATTCACTGGCTTCGCCTTTTTTTTACCCTTCCCAGCACGTGGCTGTTCCGTCCACATCTCCTTTACATTTTCCAATACCATGTTGCAATGCCTATCAAACGCTTTCACCCTCCCCAACAGTTTCTTATTGTTTCTACAATTGATAAGCACCTGTGTGTTGTTTCTGACAGACATAGTAAGCACGGATAAAGGGCCTGTATTGAATTCTTCCTCTTCCCTGGCCTGGAGTTCCTCAGCGGTCATCTCGGACTTTGGTTTAGTTACAGACCTAAAATATATTGCATTTCGGCGTTAGCATTTTAGGTTATGATAATGCCTCGTCGTACACTTTTACAATGAATTACTGGTCAATACGTTTTAATATCTTTAACTTACATTGCTATATGTGGGTTAAATTAATCGAACGAAATGTGTAAAAAAACTAGCCAACGGATTATAAACGTTACAAAACAATCGAATACCGAATACTCCTGGCATGAAATAATAATTTCCTGAGATGGCAGATGGCGTTCGTGGTAAAACCATTTAGGTAATATATTAAAATAACGTCCAACTTCATACATTTCATTCATTCAACAAGTACTGTTTAAAAAATTATATAATGGAGTTTTAGTAACATTAATTCAATATTTATAAATCCGTTGATTGCAAATCAAAAAATCGAAGTAATAACATGACTGTTACATAGACTGCAAGAAATAAATTGTTTAATAAAACCTTTACTTTCCTGACCAAGGTTACGATGAATACAACAATTAAACAGAAAGATAAGGTTGAATTTTATTTATTCTTCTGGGTAACCATTCACGGTAAAAGACTAATGTAAGGTAGGCATACTAATATACAATAAATCTATTTTTACATTACATTCTTTCTGATTATTATTCATTTTATTAATATTCTATATTATGCCTGTTAGATAGTATTTTAGTACAATTTATTTCAATTTTAAAATATTGTAGCGTTTAAAGTTGGTTATTTAACGGAACCTCTGGTTTTAGTATTTACTGTGTTTTTAATGGTCTCTATGCAGTTGAAACATCACATCATTTTTGTACAATTTTTCGGCAAGTATGAATAAAACTCATTTTTATTTTACCGGCATTCAATTCTTGAATGCACTCCCCAGAGATACCAGCTATTAAAGTAATGAATCACGATCTGATTTCCATTGTATACTTGAAAGAAAATGTCGTTTATTTGACAAGTAGGTTAGATAATTTACCCTAAATTTATTCTGTTTATCATTACAATTTAGGTTTGCTTATAGTGATATGTATATATTTAAATATAATTCAGTTTCTAATTATTTGCTCTTTTTTGTAGGAGGCATGGATTCAACAAAGAGGTCATACAGCACAACAAAAAGCAATATAAGAAAATACAAATCGGATAAATCGGGTAAAGAATCCAGTAAGTCTCCACAAACCTCTAGACAAAAATCTCTGGACACTCCAGAGCAGGAACCCATTCAAGTGCAATTCCCCGTTATTAAACAGGTGGATGTTGGTAAAGTTCTACCGAGATACACTCTAGGTGAGTAATGTTAATAACGTCTTAATCCTGAGACTTGTACAACCATTAAATAATGAATGGATCGTTTCAAAATTATCGTGAGAATGCTGTATGAATTCAGAATTTAAAATATTTTCCTTTTATTTGGTGCCAGTTGCCATTCCAAATGAGTGTTCTTTATACATTGAATAGTCTAGGCAATAAGATAGGTTTCGAGGATAAGACAAACAGAATCTACATTAAAACAAAATTATGATTGTTTAATTGGTAGTAAAGGTGCTGTTTCATATTACCAGACTTGATAACTATTAAATGATTTGGGTATATATGGTAATGAAACAGGTATCAAGTGCAATAATTTATTTTAAATAAAAAATTAATAATAGAGACAGTAAAATGCAAAAGCTAATCATTTAAAAGTATGGTAAAATGAAAAGCAGCTTTATCACCAAATAAGACATTTTTAGAGTAAATAATAAAAATTCTCAAGTTTTTGCATTCCTCCTTAATATACCTTTGCTACTTGATTGTGCTTTCCTTATTAGTATTTTCTACCAATATATATTAACACGTTCACTGCGGCTACGATTTTTGTGTAGCTTCATATTAGGCGGAACGGGTACATTTTTATTTTTAATTGTGTTGCAATAGCTGCAAACCGAATGGTGTTAATCAGTATCACAGATTATATTAATCTGTGATCGGTACCAAAACTCTTAATTCCTTCAAAGTATGACGACGAAGTTACAACCTCTGTCTGTAGGGAAGTTCAATAGAATTCTATTCCGCCAAATATGGAAGTCCACGACAGGACACATATGCCCCGTTACGCAGTGGACGTGTTAATTTTTATAACCAAATCCACTGTTTGAAATTAATTATTTGAGTAGTATTATCAAGGAATGAGGATGGTGTGGGAATGGACGATTTGGACGAAATTGAGCAAGACATCAAGAGATTACTGTCGACTTGTACTATGCGACAAAGTTTGTTGAAATCGGAAATTGACAACGCCGAACGCATTGAAGAAAGGAAGGAAAAGAAAGTTAAACCACATGAAAAGGTAATGCCATCATATTTTAATATACAGTAGAGCGTCGATTATCCGAACTAATTGGGGGACATGGGTGTTCGGAAAATCGTTTTTTTCGGATAATTGAATTGTACTAATTCGCAAATTCCTATTTATGTACAGGTTAATAAAAAACATATTTATTTATAATATATCTTTAATAAAAACAGAGAATTTACTTTCAATCGGCAAAATTTAGTTAATCGAGTAGTGGCAACTTGGAAGGTTGAGACAAGTGCGAGAGGATTGTAGCGCGGGTGGTGGAGCGGTCGTTTGGTTGATCGACGTTCGGATAATTGACGTTCTACTGTATTTGCATTTACAGGTCAACCGAAAGTACAAATTTGACTGTTAATAATTGTACAATTTATTCATAAAAGAATAGGTGAAACAATTTTTTTTTGTGTATAAATACATTTTGTAGGCCAGATGAATTATACAATTATAATTGTCAATTTTCATTGTAAATTATTAGTTCGTTAAACATAAAAGTGGTACAATTTTTATCATATGTTGTCTTATTCTGTTCCTATTCTTCACAATATTACTTTTCTAAAAAAATAAGAAATTTTTGTAATTTACTTTAGTTTTGATATGGATGACGGAACAATGTGAGTGTCATGTAAAATATGGGATGCGTGTGTGAGCTCAGTGCTAATGTATGGAGTGGAAGTGTGGTAGGCGAGAGGGTACGAGTGCATGGAGAGGGAGCAGAATTGAAGGAAGAGAATCTCTCTCACTAATCTGGTGAAGGCTGTATGGGTGGAGAGCTGTCGGAGGTGAAAGTAATGGAATGGTTAGGGAACGGGATGAAGGTGGATGAGTGGGTGAAGGGGAAAGGGAAGAAGGTGGAAGGGCAGGAGAGGCAAGGGTGTATAGAGAGAAGTGAATATAATGGTAGGTATTGGATATGGTAGGTGTATGGAAGAGTACTGGGATACTTGATAGAGAGGGGATGGAGTAGAGAGGATGGGAAGGATACGTGGGGCCACTTGACGGAAGAGTGCGAGGGGGAATGGATGTGAGCGAGAGGGAGTAAACGGGTGATGGAGTGGATGAGGGAGGATGGGGCAGGTTTAAGGATGCTGGAGAAGTTGGGGAGGGAGAGGGGTAGTAGTATAGAATATTCCAATAAAGGCCTTTTTTTAAATTTACTATTTAATAAGTGCAAGCTGAGTTGCCAAAACTGCAGTCAAATGAATAAATCAAAGTGTTATACAAACAAAGTAAAAAGTGTTTTTTTTCATACAAAAGCATGTATAACCGAATAGAAGCTTCCTAATAATGGTAAAATTATTTGTATTGAATTTGTTTATTATATTGGACTAGTTTTGGTTCGTACCATGAAAAGTCTATCAGCTAACCATAATAGATATGTGTGTAGGCTTGCTATTCTATTAACTCACATACTGTGAAAACTTTGGCACTGTATACTCGACTGGAATTGTGTTCCTAGTTTTGAATCAACATGAATTCTTGGAACTATAAGTTTATTGTCCTCAGGAAACTGCTTTCACGATATATTGACGCAAACAAAAGCGCCACTATTAGGTGTGTTCTAAGAATATACTAAAGACCTGATGCGGGATTAAACAGCAACCGATGACTGCACTTCTAAAATATTTGCAAAAAAATGACTTATTAACAAGAGCACAGCCATATAACTTTATTTATTATGCAACAATAGGTTCAAACATTCAACACTGACAGCAAATTTATTTAGGTATCTTAATTTGTTTTTTAGGCCTCAATTGTCGTACAACAACCAATTAAAAGGAAACGAATAGAAGAAAAAACCAAGTTCAAAGATTCGCGCAACTTGGCACGAGTACTGAAAACAAAAATCACCCCCGTGAATAGTTTTTTTAGCGATTCGCCGCGCTACGAAGTACCTGGAGCGTTAATACAGAAGCACGACGTTTCCGAGCAGTTCTCTTTGTCCGTCGACCCGTACTGCCAGGATATCAGCAAGGACCACGTGTTTGTAAGTTTGCCAGCGTTTTCGTGGATGTCGATTCAATATCTCCTGTTTTAAGTTCTTCGACGAATTGAGTAAAGAGTGCTCGCAGGATATTGATATCAAAATACCCGAAGTAGCGGAGCAGCACCATGAAGTTGAAAAGAATAGCGTTCATAGTTCGTATGTTTATTTCTCACTTATCTTAAACCTTAGATACTTTTAGGAAAGAGTTGAAATACTATTTGTTGCAATTTCTTGTTACTGAGTGTGACCAAATATGTACATTTTAAATAACTAGTGTGGCAGTACTGCTCTGGAGCAGGGTTTTTTTATTGCTATTTGCTCATTAATTTTGCTTTTTTTGTTGAATCAACAATCACACTATATAATAGAGTGTGGAATCGATGTGTCTAAAACCCACCTTTCCATGGCTGCCGCGGTCTTGCTCTTTTGCCGCACCCTTATCTTTATTTAGACACTGTACTTTTTTCACCACAATAATGTGATTAATTTTATCTACAATTTAGGATAGCAGATACATATCCAAATCCTATAACTCAGCGCTTACTAGACGCTCTTACAGAAGATAAGAACATGAAACAAACACCTTTGATCCCCGAAGGAACGAAAAACGAAGAGTACATAATTCAATCAAATAACGGTATGAAGAACGGTATGTGCTTCGACAGCAGACTATGTACAGAGCTAATAGAACAAGGTATTTTAGATGTGGAAGATGTAACGAAAGTAAGTAAATTTTTTAAATAAAAGCAATTTGTTTTTATCTCATAGTTGGTATCGGTGTCCTACTCTATTATGTTGTAAGAATTAACTAACTTACTCTCCTCATGAAATTTTAGTTAACTGAATTAAAGAAATTGCGTAAAAATTTATGGAAGCAGGAGGCAAAGCCCTGACGGTCAACAATTCCATCGTGGGTCACACCTTTTTCATTCATCTTCCTGAATTACACCAATATGCGCGGGTACTAAAGTAAAATTAATAATACTCAATCATGTTCTTCTGTTTAGATGTGATAAATAATTTAATTTTCGGGGTTTATCTCAAGTGTTCTACCTCAACAAAAGCAGCATGTATGCTAAAATCCTCGAGTTTCGCCCTTGAAAAGGGAACATTATGAAGTTATAAAATGGTCCCAGAAATTTTTGTAATAAACATGAGAAAAGGCCAGAAAAAAATTATCTCCAGATACAATGTAATATTAAAAATTGTTAATTGTGATTTAAATTATAAGACCTCATATGTACAATTCATGTCTTTATTCTTGCAACCTTGGTTTAAATGTTTCATCTAGGAATAGAAAAGTTTAAATTATGGAGAAATATCGCTAAAAAACCAGAAGAGTTGAACTGAGGGGCGATTAAACAAATTTTACATGAAAATTTCAGGAAGAGGAAGATTCGTGCAATAGATTATCTTACGGAAGAGAAAAAACAAATTGCAAAACTATTGCCCGGAGATTGTGCTCTCAGAGCATGCAGTGCATTTGAAAATAATTACTAGGACCCAAAGGCTTTTACTCGTGAAAACCTACTATCGAAACCGTGCTCACCGTGTAGAATATAGTAAGATCACACCAGGGAGTGCAAATTTACCGAATTTTGCGGTCATCATAAAAAATCAAAATGGTTAAAAATGTTTTTGTTACTAACATTACAGTTAGCTAATCAGTGATTATTGTCCCGAAGTTTTATGATGCAGTATTATCCGTCAATTTCAATCTGAGTGGTGAGGAGGCGGGCCGCGCACCGAGCATCCAAGCGAGAGGAACAAACAATTTCCCGAGTATAATAGGAGACAAAAATTGGGCGGTTTTTAGCAGTCTAGAGAAGGTCGTCATTCGGCTCGAACGCCTGTCGCCAGACACGTGCGAGCCTCCCGCAGGGAACGCACACCGTTTTTAACAGATTATGATAATTTTTGTCATTGAATGTCCTAAACGAACGCACTCCGTATTATACCGATGGCCTTCTCCCGCCCTACGCCCATCTATTTGCCAGTGCGCAACTACTCTAGTTGAGATTGATGGATTATAATTAAATATTGATTCCATCACCATGTTGTACAATGCCACCCAGAAATGTTCCATTTTGAGCAGTGTTTCTGAAGAAATACCGGCCTGCACCCTCTAAATTGTATTCAATATTTGTAAATATATATTTTTAAACCAGTACTCCCCATTAATTAAGTAAATACCAAAATTTGTTATTGTGCTTTACTGTGTTAAGGGCTGCCAAATACGTGAAGTAAGGGATATCTCGGCTCTACAATTCAGTATAACATTAACAGCAGATTGTGTTTTTTAATACACTGTAAGAAATAATCCCAAACCCCGTGGTTGTATTGTCCAGTTATCAGCAGTAATTGAATTTCTGTATTTCCGTTATTGAATCAGCCAGCAAGAAGTATTTAGTAAGTCGAGTTACTAATAAACCGAATTTGTTTTAATATAATTGTTTTCTTGTGCAAACTAAATAAGTTCAAATACAACAAAAGCTATAATTAGTTATATTTTATTAATCTAAAGATACAGCTATAACGTTATTGAAGTGAATTCCTTTCCGAGTTAACGATAAACATTGGCTTTACTTGTTTAAATCACTTCACAAGAACCATCCGTTTGGACCATTATGTATTAATATTTTTCTGCCAAACACTTGTGCCACCTCTCCGACTAAGCCCTGAGTCCATTTTTGAAAGTGTCAATTAATTGCGGATTTAAATTCAACATTATTTCGTTATATACTAAAAGTCCAGATTAACAGTATATTGTTTTTAGATTTTATAGTCAACCTCAGTTAGTACGCTACCGTCGTTCCTAGCGCGTTAAACGAGTTGCATATTAAACACTGTTCATTTAAATTCATATTGAAATATTGTAGGATGTTTATGCCCATTTGCACCGCACCCGGTTAACTCTTTAATCATTGATTATAAGTTAATCCGTTTTGCACCGCCATTTAATCATTGATTAAAGTCGGGTTAAAGTCCTAATTTTTAACCGGTCGAGTTTGGGCGGTTAGGAAGCCGGTTAAGGGAATACACGTGCGTTCGTGTTAAAAATAAAGGAACATGAATGTTTATTACATTGAGGACGATGTCAAGTGATATACAATCATTACGGAGATCAAATACTATTGATTTTATTTATTCAAGCGCTAGATTTAAATGTCGGTATGCCAATCTAAGTAAATATGCGAATAGAAAATTTTGATTTATTAGATGAAGCGTGTTTTAGGAGAAGGTATGGATTAAATAAACAATTCACATTCAATTTGTTGCAAGTAATTGAACATTTTAACATAAAATAAATTTTGTAAATAATAGGAAACTGTAAACAGCTGTTCATTTGGCATTTGAAGCATGCGCAAAAGCGTCAGAGGCACCCACCCCAGAAAATAAAATAACCATACAAATTGCCAACCGTATTTTTGCTCACAACCATTTAATCATCGGATACTAACCGATGGGCGGTGCAAACGGAGCGGCATGATTAAGTTAATCATTGATTTAGTAATCATAGATTTTAACCGAGTGCAGTGCAAATGGGCATTAGTTTGACTATTCGCTAATAGATGCGAACGCAATGCCATAATCACGCATAATATGAAAGGTATGTGTTCTGTGATTTGAAGTTTATTATCAACTGTACTTTTATCCGTAGGTTTTATGTGGGTTTTATCAGGGTCGATTCACTCATACGGAGTTGTTTATAATATAAGAGAACTTTGAGAAACACTTTTTAGATGGCGCCGCTACTTTCCATTTCAACTTTCATAATTCCCGTTATTTTCCCGCTATTCTGCATTGCTTTGTTTTGCGATAATTACCACGATATCCGTATGAGAGCTTTTCTAAACGTTTATAGTGTGCCTTCATTGCGATTTCGTGGATCAGCTTTGGCAAGTCAATAAAGGTTAGTAAATTTTTATTACTTTCATCTTGGTTGATAATCTTTTTTTATATTATTCAAACATAGTTTTTAGTAATTAACCTCACTATTAATTGTGTTTTTTTGTTATATTTCATTTTGATGGCATAAGTTGTGTGGTTTTATCGTTATAGGTTGTTCTTTCTTGTTATATTTTATTCTAATAGTGCATGTGTATTACATTTTTCTGAGATACTTGCAGTATACTTTCAACTTGTACTTTATTTTATGTAACATTTCATTGTGATTGTGTTTGTGTCATTAAATTCAAATGGCTATATATCGTTTGGTTAAACATTGAGAGGATAAAACGTCAACCAGGCATATATTTCCGAATCTACAAAAGAATATGACAAGACTTAAGTCCCGATTGGATTTATTCAAATAACAAAATTTGCCATATTCATTTTTCTAACAAATATTGTGCATCTAATAATTTGTGGGTACAGCATTAGACGTTAAGTCATTATTTTTACCTATCAACTAAAAAACCATAAATGAAAAACTTCATGAGAGCAAAAAGTTTTTATTTGTCGAACCAGATGCAAAACTGGATGAGGTTCCTTTTTTATATACTATAATTTAATTGACCCTTTTGTTGTATTGTTGGGTATATTTGCCTCTTTTGCTCACGTGTCGTTACTGGTTCTTGTGGAGGATTAATCCGTATTTAGTAAACACCCGTCTTAATACGGGTGTTTACTAAATACGTATATTAACTAGACTGTTACAATATGTTAACTACACTGTATATATATGGCGGATACGGGAGAGCTCTTGTTGTTGTTACCATGGCGTCACGTCTCTCGATCAATAATCGATGTGGCGGCCGTGCTCCTGCCACCTGTTGGTGTGTGTAGGCAACCCATCATACTACACCTTTATTTCATGGTATAAAATAATTATATATATATATATATATATATATATATATATATATATACAGGGTGCTTCAAAAAAATGTATACACACTTTAAACTATAGTAGTTTTCCCACTCTACAAGGCTAATGTTATATTTCTTCGCCAGGTGGCAGCATAATCGTCCCTCTGTTATATTGTCAGTTGGAAGTTGTAATATCAAAATTTGCCGGGCCAGTGGATAGGACGCAGGGGGCCAATCGAGTTTCCAGCACGCTCCCCAGACCTTACACCACTGGATTTCTTCTTATGGGGCACAGTAAAAAATGAGGTGTACAAACGTAAACCACGTAACCTAGACATTCTTTGGAATGAGATTCAAGCCGTGTGTAGAGAAATCTCATTGGACGTTTTGATACGATGTACAGAAACAGTGGTGACTCGTACTCAGAATTGTATTGATGCTGCAGGTCACCAATTTGAACAGTATTAACATTTGTTATTTATGTTTCATTTACATTGGACTTTCAGCTTTCTAATTTCCTGAAATTTAACTTTGTAGAACGGTAAATAAATTTTCTATGGAAGTTCAAAGTGTGTATACATTTTTTTGAAGCACCCTGTATATATATATATATATATATATATATATATATATATATATAATAACATATAGTAATACATATATTTCTTTGTTATAGGCACCAAATAATGCAAGGATCATCACATATATTACATATGATAAACTGCTAATTTATTAATAAATGTATAAAACTGAATTATATTCTTACTATTTTTTTTTACTATTCATCCATTTTTCCAATTTTTTTTTCTCGTTCAGGATATCAATACTATGGTAAGTTCATTATTATTATTTTTATCAATTTGAATTTGTTTTTATACACACTAGAAGTTTCGATATATTATTAAATTAATCTATTTCACTTTAGGAAAAAAAAATCTCTTATATTAGCTTAATTGTATATCATTTTTGATTTTTTGCTACTATATTAATTATTCAGACTATTTTAAAATTATTTACCTGAAAATGAATATTGGATAATTTAAAATATTGTCGTAAAATGTTATAAAATGCACAGTTTATTTGAAATATTTGTAAATCGCACCTGGCCCGCTGGTTGCAAGATTACTTGGAGAAACTCTCCCTGGTGGCGCCGAACGCAGTCTCTACCAGTATATGGGAGTGGACCTTCTATAGATCGCATTCTCCGTGATTTACGCGACGTCAAATTCAGAAACAACTTCAAGTAGGTGTAACTAAAACATATTTTTATTTTGTGAACATTGCTGTCGTAGTTAACAACCCCTCAAATATCAAGCCAAAATTTGAATTGCCCTGTTTACACTATTGCCATACCAACCAGCTTCATTAAAATCGTCCAAACTGTCCAATAGGTTGGGTTTTTAAATTACTAAAACTAGCCCAAACTTAGATTGTTTACCTTTCAATTTCGAATTTGTTGTCATACCCAGGCTTTAGAAAGGGGATCATGGACTCCGGAAAGCGTTCGAGAAGCCAAATAGGAAGAAAATATAAGTCGGACAAAGCAAAAGAAATCAAAACAGCCAGTACAGATGAAGTCGAGCAGAAGTCCACTTTCATTTGCTTACCGGTCATTAAAAAAACTGATGTGACGAGAGTACTTCCACGATATACATTGGGTGAGTAAATTAGTACCAGAAAGAGTTCAAATTAATGTGTTAAGGCAGCTTTGTCTAGGAATCGTGAGGATGGAGTCGGTATGGAAGATCTGGATGAAATCCAACAGGATTTCGAGAAGTTGTTGTCCACTTGTGCCATCCGGCAAAGGCTATTAAAATCGGAAGTCGATTCGATTAATACTGTGGAGGAAAAGAAGGCCAAGAAAGGAAAGGACAGAGTAAGGTTTTCATTTTATAGATTTCTATGTTTGGAGGAATATATTTGAAAAGTTGTGGTGCTGTTTAATGATTTTTTTCCATTACATCCTTACCTAATTAAAGACAATAAAAACTATAATAGAATGTACACTGTATCTATCAACATTAATACAATTTCACTGGTTAGTATACACTTTGTGAAATACAATTGATTAAATAAAATTACAGTTGCGGATAATTTAAAAATAAAACTTGTGTTTAATTATGTTTCCATTTTCAGTTACATGACATTGTTTTGAGGCTGCTTTTGCATCAAATGATTTAGAAATAATTCTTTGATAGAGAAATAAAAACATGTAGTTAGAACCGTATTAAGTAGAACTTTTGGTAATTTGAGCTACCTCTTGCAAGAAGGTTGGTTTTGAACCTTATTGAAGGCTCTGTTTGTAAGTAGTAGAGCTATGTATGCAACCACATTTGCACTACAGCTAAAAAAAAACAGTTCGGCTAAATGTCGTGAAACTCAAAAACCACTTGGAATTATAATTGTTAATGCTTTATTTCAAATGTATATTCTATGTGTTTCATTAGATATATTACTGACTTCAAGATTTTATCTGAGTGAAAAAATTAGCACATATGCAAATAAATTGTAATTTGAATTATCCTAACTTAGCCATGTCTGGTACATTTAGGAAAGTATTTGTACTTAAAATAAATTTTTATATAATAGCAACTATTTAAAATGAAGTATTTATGGTGTATAAAGTACAAATAAATAATATCAATATTGTTTGGAACACATATAAAATACGAACAAAAATTTTCATTTTTTCATGAATGTATATGAAACTAAATAATAGTTTTATTTCAAAATTATTGACAATTGTGAAAATATCAGCAAATAGAAGGCTGTGTCTGGTAATATAATACTAGTTATTACCCTCAACCTCCATCACTAACGCGTTCGGCTAATGAGCCAATCTTTCATTATTGTATTGAATGAAAGAACTACTCTAATACAAAATTAGGTATATATCAAATTTTTCGACCAATAATGGTTTCACATCCCACCTAGTGCTCCTATTTAATGCATCCATAAATTTACTTTATAGATTATACAATTGTTTACTTGTGCAGCCTTCAGTGAAGCGAAAACGTATTGAGGAGAAGCCCAAGTACAAAGATGCCAAAAATGCGGCAAGAGTAATAAAAACCAAACATACACCTCTAAACAATTTCATTACCGACATACCCAAATACGAGGTGCCAAAAGTGATCAAACCAAAACACGATGTTTCAGACCGATTTTGGATAACCGTGGATCCTTATTGTCAAGAAATCAGCAAAGACAACGTACTTGTATGAATAAAATAAATAGAAAATGCCGTCCCGTTTACGTTCCAAATTCTAGTTTCTCGAAGAACTTTTTACCGAGTGCTCTCAAGAAATCGACATTAAAATACCTGACATAGGAGATCACTACGCCACTGAATGGGCTGAAAATAGTATTCAGTCAGAACAGAACAATGGATCTATAAAACCGATTAAGAAAAACCTGGAGGAGAAGGTTGTTAAACAAATCCTAACAGTTTACGACAAAATTAAATGTGGGGAGTTTACGATTCAAGCTAATAATCGATTAAGGAATGGATTATGCTTGGATAAACAAGGCTTATTGGATTTAGAACAGGTAACTAAAGTAAGTATAAAGTTGTAGGCACAAAAAAATAATTTTTAATTATAAACATTCAGAGGGAAGATGAAATACTATTAGAGATAAAAAAGTTCCAGAGTGAATTAGCAGCAGTAAATAAACATAATTTAACAGAATTAAGCAAATTACACACAGTGGTGACAAGGGATTTGCGGAAGCAGGAGGTAAAGGCTGCCTTAGATCAAGTCGACAGTCAGGTATGCACGTTAGAGGTTAGTCACACAATAAGAAGCATTAACAGACTGTTTTTTTAAGGTAATGAATTTGTACAATAAAATCTTATCAGTTAAACAGAAGTATACTGCTGATATGAAAACAGAAACAGCTTATGAAAAATACCTTTTACCAAAACCCAATTTGGTAGAGTTTGACCAAGAAGCGAGTACAATTATTAAACAACAAGTGATGCTGCATCGAGAATTAACGGATTTAACTGACTTTTCTTTACTAGAATAGCTTATTTTTAAATTTAGAAATCAAATGCATTTACCAATCAACCCAAATTGTAAATACTTTGTAGTACCCCGTAAAATGTACAGAAAGGTAGTTTTGGGTAGAGGTATTACTTTAAGTTTTGCCTGTTAATTTTTTCATTGAAATTATAAAAAAAATGTATTATTAAAAATGTTCACATTTAAACAATACATTGTTTACAAAATGCAGTGGCTTTTATTTGTATGCGTAAACAACTTTAGACAATAAAAGCTGATAGAACTCACTGTATTTTGGAATTAGTTCAAAAGTATGTTAAAGTGTATTTATGTTGAAAATGCAATTAGTATTCTGGTAGTTTTAAGATGTTTATGTTTTAATCAGTCTCTTATATTAATGGGATCTCCAAAATCCCATCTGTATAATAATTTAAAATTAAGCAAAAAGAAAAATCACTGTATTTTGTAGTTTGGCATAGTGAATGTTTCAGATTAGTCGTAATTTATATACATTGTAAATCGCCCGACAAAATATGTACGTAATGATATATAGTATAAAGATCTCTGTGTAATTGTGAAATTAAAGACTTATTTTTACAGATTGTTTATATATTTCCTAGTGATTTTCGTGATCTATATTGATATTTATTCTATTGTATTTGTTTAGAAATAAAAAAAAATAAATGACTACTATTCCTCGAATCTCAATCTGGCTAGTTGCGCCGTCGTAAATGGGCGGGGGCCTCCCCATCAGCCAGATTGATATTGAGGATAATAGTTATAATTAAATTGGACCCCTGTGTGTTTCAAAAATACCATACATTAAGGAGGTTCTACATCCAGTTTTCTCTGTTTAATAATTAAATCATTGCTATTTATTATTAGTAATTGTAATCATTTTGTAAAAACTGGTGATGTGGCCATCATTGTAACTTTCTCCCAAACCAGCCAGTTTTTGAAAAATACTTATTCATTATGAATTGTTCACTTTAACGTTAATTTCATAATTATATAAAAAAAAAATGATTTCTTTTCTTAACCCTTAATAGTCACATCTCCGAAAAATGACGTAATAGTCATTCGGGGTGTGGTACACCCCATGCCTTTGAACTTCCGTCAATTAATGTTAAATTGACCAAAAACAAAAAAAAAAACAATCGGATACATTTTGAACCTCTAGTTACAAGAATATGTGAATAGTTTTCGAAACCTGCAACTTTACATGTGAAAAAAAAATGTTGCAAAAAAAATTCCGCAAAATATGAGTTTTTTTGCAAAAAATACGATAGTAATTTCAATTTTCAGCTAAAAAATAAAATAGTTTGAACCTGAAAACCTGAAATAGTATCATTCCAAGTGGAATTAATAAATTTTGCGACCTTTCCAAAAAGTATATTTATTTTCATGATCGAAGGTGGGATTTTTTACGAAAAAATTATATTAGTATTTTTCTGATTTCATAAGTCAATTTAATGTTAAATATACATATGAAAATATTTTTAAAACTATTATTACAAAGAAAAAAGGCTATTATAATATAAAAGACAATTATTCGATCCCAAAAGAGCATTCACGCACATATAAATATGTGCGATGTATGTCGCACATCGACCTCTCGCAACTGCGACATAGCATGTGCGACTTTCTGTCGCTTCTTCTGGAACAAATATCGCAGCGCTTTTGATTCGGCATCTCGGAATAATCCACAGAGAAGAAAATGCTCAGAATTTTTTTTCTGGCACAATGATCACACGGGGTGTCGTACACCCCACAATTTTTCACGAATCGACTCAAACAGGTACTACATTAACACTGACGCATGAGCTCAAATAATACCTATTGGGCTCCACAATAGAAGGTTCAAACCACGGGTATGAAGCCGAGATACGAATATCGGCAACACAAAAGTATGTTGGCCACCCCAGGACAGTGGGGCGAGGGGGAATTTCAAATTTTGCCGCTTTTTAAAGATATAATTATTCTGTTAAATATATTTTTTCCATGTAGGCCTATTTTTATTTTGTGAAATCCAATCTTTTTTCTTTTACCAAAACCAGTAACTTCTTCATTTATGTACTATCTAAAAGTATAATCAATTATGTGCTCAAAAAACATAATTGATTATATTTTTAGTGTTATTAAATTGAAATATATCGTGTAGACGAGTATAATATTTTTAAAATTTGGCGGAAATCGTAGTAATTTGCCACCCCGACACCAGGCGGCGCCAAAAATCGTGTTTCCGAAATTTAACATGCAGGTTTCACTTCTAAAGGTATGTGTTCTGTGGTTCATACTATCTGTAGATGGAGAAACATGTCCCGTTTACTTTCAATTTCAGGGCCTTATTCAACGTCGAAAAAAGGCTGGGGTGTATCACACCCCTAGTGACTATTAAAGGTTAAAGTTTATTAACAAAAGATGTTTAGTTTTTAGCTGGCTTGGACATTTCTTTAGTGTTTCTTTAATATTCACGATATTCAAGAAAATGTCGGAAAGGAAACAAAAACGGTTAAGGGAAAACCCCACTTTCAGTGTACGAAATTTTCAATTTTTCACTTCTTCGGATTTTTAAATAAGGTTTAGATTTAGGATTAGTAGTTTTACAGATACAGTGCCCACGGACAGATACAAAAAATTAAGACGCTAGCCTTTCATAGGGTAACATTTAATTTACAGATTAGCCGATAGAGTAGGCGGGAAATTAGTTAGCCATTCACCACAAGATGTCACTATATTTACAGTTGCGCCAACCACCACTGCAACACTACCACAAAATAATTTTTCCATCTATATTACTGTATTTGTGTATATGTTAATGTTTAGTTGTATTTGTGTAGAAGCGGGTGTCGTGTAAATAATGTTAGATGCACGCTGTTTATAACTTAAAAACAATTTTGTTATTTTATTTGCATTTATGTTTAGATTGTTTATTATAAGGTGAGTAGCGACAGGAATTACAATACTCATAATTAAATGCATGTTTTCTAAGTAGTAAGCCACTCCCCAATGTATTAGTAACACTGTTATGACTCAAGAATGCTTTAATGTAATCATCATTTCTCTCGCCTGCATATAAATGTTTTTTTCTTTCAGTTACTATGTGGTTATATGTTTTATTGGGATTCAGTGCAATCCCATTTACAAAAACACAACAGTACAATCGCAACTTTCCAACATATAACAATCCAGGGACCACCTTTAATGATTATAATTTTAATAGTATTAACAACGATGTTTACTATGAACAACTACGTTGTCCTCAGTACTGGGTCAGATTTCAACTATCCTGCTACAGGTTCATTAAATCCCCTATGAAGGCATATCAAGAAGCGAGGAGAATTTGCCAGGTAATTACATTAGACTACAATTTATAAAGGAAATTATTAGTTTACATTTTACAGACTTACGGCACGGAGCAAGGGAATTCTGATCTGATCTCTGTTTCTAGTCCTGAGGAACACGGCTTCATCATTAATGAATTAAATTGGCAAGACCCACAACACAGAAAGTGGTATGTGGGGGCATATCAAAACACCCCGAATTATTGGGAGAATCTCGATGGGAGCCAGTTAATTAACATGGAGAACGCATTTTTACCAGATATGAATCCCTATGGAAAAAACTACTTAGCTTATAATTTTTCTAGAGAAAATATGCATTGGGGCTTCCAGACTGTTCGAGGCGACGAGCCTCTGCTTTATATATGCGAGGCAACCCTAATGAGTTTGCAAAGACTTTTAAGTGATGACAGGACTTACACATACGGTATTGATGTGCAAGATCCAGAACGAATACCAAGAGGGCCTTACTTTATTAAACAACCTGAAGATGTTACTTTTGATTTGTCTAGAAGAAAAGTGCACAATGATGTTACTTTAAGGTAAATAATACATTTTTTATTTAATTAATAATTTTGATATTCAAATATCTTCGGTTATATTATTAAACATATCATTATGAAATAACAACTTAACTAATCAATAAAAGGATAGTTTAAAGTTAAACATGTCAACTGCCACGTTAAAGGAAAAATTAGGGACCCTGGGGCTTCATTACTTTCGAATGTTTCAGAAACAAATATAAGATGAAGTTATAAGGAACTCACGTAATGCCCGAATCACGACAAGGTGTGAGTTGTATTTAACTCGCATGGCAGTCAATGTGTTTAATATTTAAAATTTACATAGTTTAAAAACACTTTTGGAAATGCCCTAACTGTAAATTGTTTTTTTATTGGGTAAGAAAGTTGTTACTTTATATTACTATTATTATATTTTTGAACGGTTCTTATAGTCTGTTTGCGGTGAAGATGCAGTCAATCACGTGAGTGGTGTTATTGCACAAGGTTGCTGCTCGCGCCCAGTTACAATCGGCATGTAAAAATTGCTCGGCACAAAATACAAACTAAATCCGGCGTCATCCGGTGATAACCTGCACGACTGAACGGATCAATCGGATGTGTCTAATGAAGTGATCACATGGCTCTCACGCAGCTGGCTGACTGCATCTTCTCCGCTAACAGACTATAGATTATTTGTCCTACAATAAGTTTTGGGTTTAAGGCACTTTTATGTCCAAGGTTATTCACACACTACAGCTATAGTTTTAGACATTTTTGTTTAACATTATTGTCCTCCAACACGTATCATTGACAAACGATACATTGGTTTCAGACTACATTAGTTCATATTAGTACCCAGCATTTGTAATTTATGTTGTTTATTCAAGTTGTTTAGCCGGAGGATATCCTACACCAACTTACGAATGGTTCAGAGAAGATTATGAAAACGACCGACTGACTGCCAGAAAAATAGATCCTTTACAAGATTCCAGGTTCACAATTAGTGGGGGTATGCTGATTATCAACAATCCGGAACAGAAGAAGGATCGAGCAACGTATCACTGTAAAGCGAATAATAAATTTGGAACAATCATATCAGAGAGTGTGCAGTTGAATTTTGGCTACATTCTTGAATTTGTTTTGAAACGGTCTGCTGAGCAAGGGGACCAGAACTGGGGTAAAGTAATTTTCTGCGATCCTCCCAATCATTTCCCAAGAGTTAAGTACTACTGGTCGAGAGATTATTTTCCGAATTTCGTCGAAGAGGATAAGAGGGTGTTTGTTTCACATGATGGAGCCCTCTATTTCTCAGCCTTGGAGAGTATAGATAGAGGTAACTACAGTTGTAGTGTGCAAGCGGAGTTTTCTGATACTGGCAGGAATGGACCATTTTTCCCGTTACGAGTGAATCCACACTGTAAGTCTAGTTAAAAAATATTAATTACCATTTAATTCCTATACCGTATGGGTAAAATCCATAACATTCTCATTGTCTTTTCAATTCTGGTTTTACCAGAACTGCTTCCTATATATATTTTTCAAATCCACCCAGTATAATTTTACACTGTCGGATGCAGAATAAAATGTATCCATAAGAAATGTCAACAACCTTATTATTCTCAAGAAAATAGTACACAAAATAAAAAAGACTACCGATAATCTAAAAACAAAGTCATGCTTGAATTTGAAGTTTGATTAAGACAACAATACGTGGCAGTGATGTAATAGATCAACAAAATGTCTCAGTGAATTCTATATCAGTTATGGCAGAATAAGATTGATCTCTTCATTTATTCGTTCTTCCAATCGTTCTAGGTTATTTGATACACTTGACCCCACAAGAAAAAATCAAGGTCTGGGGAAAAAATATTTTCGTTTTGCTGATTACATCTGTTTGGATTTGACTTTGGAAATAAACTATGTTGTTTCTAAATAAACCAGTCCACACATTCACTTGTTGAGGATGCTGTGTATGTACTTCTTTCAGCCAATGAGGGTTCGCATTTGACCAGTAACGACAATTGTGTCTGTTGACCCAAAGAGACAAAATCATGAATCTGACAGATTACAGGAACACATTTGTTTTCAAACATAACTTGACTTTCCCTTATCGGGCAGTTTTTATTTTTCATCCTACAATGTAAAAATATTCTGGGTGTCCCATTTAAAAAAATATGTATCAGAAACATAACAGGAAGTAAAAAGATAATGATAGTTACATTCATTGTTTTTAACTATAATTACTTCACAAATAACACATAGTTATGTGGCCGTTAAGGGACTTTGTATTATATGTATTATATATAACCATTTAATCAACAGCTAATTATCAACAATTGAAATTCCCAAACAACTTTCCGAAAGCATTTCCTGATGCCCCAGTTGCCGGAAAAGAAGTGCGGTTGGAATGCATGGCATTTGGATAGTAAGTTGATATTAGAAAAAATTAAGAGGCAATAATTAATTGCAATAATAATTAATTTACAGCCCCATCCCGAGTTATAATTGGACTAGAATAGGAGGCAACTTGCCAAGAAATTCTTATTTCACTAGCTTCAATCGTGTACTTATCATACCTAAAGTTCAAGTAGAAGATCAGGGAGAGTATACCTGTAGAGTATACAATGACCGCTCCTCATTAGAGAATAGTGTCACCTTGAATATCCAAGCCGAGCCCAATTACACTATACCTCTATCCGACAAACATATCGACAGTAAAGGAGAATTAGTGTGGACTTGTGAAGCATTTGGAATCCCAGATGTTAACTACACATGGTGGAAAAATGGCCGACAACTAGTCATGGGATATCTAGATAATGAAGATCGGGGTCGCATGAAAATTCAAGACAATGTTTTAACAATATCAAAAGTTGATGATGAGCGTGATCCCGGGATGTATCAATGTAGGGCATCAAACACTTTAAAAACCAAGTACTCGTCTGCACAATTAAGAGTTATGGCATTTAGACCATCATTCAAGAAATTCCCATTAGAATCAGAAACATATGCAGCTGAACAGGGAAATGTTACCATAGTTTGTAAGCCGGAAGCAGCTCCTAAACCGAGATATGCATGGAAGAAGGACGGCTTGAACATTGACGCTGGTGGTCATAGAAAAATATTGGAGAACGGCAACTTGGTTATTAGTCCTGTTTCTCGAGATGATGAGGGTGTGTATACTTGCTCGGCTACTAATGACCTGGGAATGGATGAATCTCGAGGAAGATTGAT
The DNA here is from genome assembly GCA_910593695.2 of Ocypus olens. Classification (NCBI taxonomy): domain Eukaryota; kingdom Metazoa; phylum Arthropoda; class Insecta; order Coleoptera; family Staphylinidae; genus Ocypus; species Ocypus olens. Next base: position 19,987,725 of record OU343057.1, read on the forward strand.
TGTCTTACGTAAGTTCTTCATTATACAGGGTGTTTCAAAATTCATGCACCAAAAATTTTCTGCGTACTCCTTGTAGATAAAAAGAAAAAAAACCCTTATGACAAATCTCGATTTTCCACAAAATAACATGGATTAAATCCCCTTGCAGAAATATTAAAGAGACGCCAATGCTCCCCATTAATGAATAGTTTCGTTTCGTCTCTGCTTGTACTGCCGACATTAGATAAACAAACGGTGTGGATTTTAGTGTTTATGCAGCACACAAATTAGGTCAATGTACCATCGAGTTATTTAGAAGTAAATGTCGTGTCAGTCAGTACAAATTTTCGTGATTATCAAACGGTATTAACGCCATAATTACCAACTCAATTTACAAGCAGAAACTAACTGAATTCTTTTTCGGTTTTTCACCGTCTTCAATTGATGGGGGTGAATTTGTAGAGGGCATTGATTGGTCAAACTGTGCAGCCCCATCATCGCCCTTGGTATTTTTAAAACCGATTTGTATCTTCGAGGAAACACACATGTTTTTACGGACTTTCTAAAAATGTGTTATTCCCAATTGGATCTTGGCCTTGGGTAACAAAGGAATATCATTTTACAGCACCTACCCCCCGTGATTTTAAGTAATAAGACTGCAAGGGATACAATTGTACAAAAATAAAAATGCACAAGTGTAGGAAGCCGCCAGGAACAATAAAAAAAATGCATAATAAATAAGATGAACTTGAAATTTGTGCGTCGGTTTTATTAAGCCTCATCGTACTGTTTATGTTAAGATCAAATTTCAACAGCCCGCTCGAAATTAGGTCACCATTCATTCATGCGTCCACACTTAAAATCGGCACCGTGTGTTTTTATACAAGCGAACGAAAGTATTCATTGATAGATGAACAGTGGCGTCTCTTAAATATTTCTGCGAGGGGGTTTAATCCATGTTATTTTGTGGAAAATCGAGATTTGTCATAAGGGTTTTTTTTCTTTTTATCTACGAGGAGTACGCAGAAAATTTTTGGTGCATGAATTTTGAAACACCCTGTATTCAAATTGTTCTGAAATTGATGCATGAATAAATTTACTAGGTGGACCTCGATTAGTAGAATCTCTGAGACCTAGAATCATAACATCAATACAACGATCGTTCTCTCTTTATTGTCAAGCTGAATCTGAAGAAATGCTTGACATCGCATATTATTGGTTACATAATGGTGTAAGGATACGTGATATAGATATTAAAAAATCCTACAATCGCATTGTAAGTAAGTTAATTATAACTTGATTAGAATTTATATGTAATATAATTTCAGAAAATGGATGGAGGATTTTTAAGCATTTCAAACGCAACATTCTCAGATGCTGGTGATTATGAATGTATTGTGAAGTCAGCTGTTGGAAAAATTGGATCTAGATGTCTTGTGATTGTAGAAGGACCTCCAGGACCACCAGGTATATAATTTTAATGTTATTTTCATTTTAAATTATGTATATGTTTTGTGAATAGGTGGATTACAAGTGATTAATATACAGAAAACAATGGCAACCCTTCAATGGACTGATGGGGCTTCACATGGACGACCAATCCTTAGTTACACAGTTAGTGGACGCACAAATTGGAATGATACTTGGTTTAACATTACACATGGACTAAAAGCCCGTGAGATTGATAGAAACAATGGGCGAAAGGAAGTTATATTGGAAAATGTTTTAATTCCCTGGGCAACGTATGAGTTTAGAGTTGCTGCTTGGAATGAGCTGGGATTAGGTGTACCCTCATCACCCAGTCCACGGCATTCAACTCCACCCGACCGCCCTTACATTGCGCCTTATAATATAAATGGAGGCGGTGGTAAGATTGGAGATTTAACAATTACTTGGACACCTTTGAGATCTGAAGAGCAAAATGGGCCAGGGATACATTATAAAATATTTTGGAAGAAGAAGGACCGTAACATTGAATTTGAATCTCTATTGTTAAAAGCGTATGGTAATGCTGGAATGGCAGTTGTGCATCTCACATCATTCGACTTTTATTACACTGAATATGTTGTAAAAGTGCAAGCATTGAATGATCTTGGTCCGGGACCAATAAGCAAAGAGGTTACCATATTCTCAGCTGAAGATATGCCTCAAATTGCACCACAATTAGTGGTGGCGCACTCATATAACTCAACTGCTTTAAGAGTTAGTTGGAACCCAATTGAACAAACCAGGGAGAATGTTCGTGGAAAACTTATAGGGCACAGGGTATTAAAACAATAAATATATACATTGTAGATATTTAATGATTATTCTATTTTAGATTAAATATTGGAGAAAGGATGATGTAGAAGAAAACAGTGTCTACTACCTGTCAAGAACAACAAAACCATGGGCACTAATTGTAGGTCTCATTCCGGATACATATTACTATGTTAAAGTGATGGCTTATAATGCAGCTGGTGAAGGGCCAGAGAGTGAACGTGATTTGGGTAAATATAATGTTATTAATGACAAATCGATTCTAATATTAAATTTATGAACCCAACAGAACGTACCTATCGAAAGGCACCACAAAAACCACCATCATCAGTCCATGTTTATGGTGTCAATCCATCTACAGCTAGAGTTGTTTGGAGATACGTCCAACCGTCTCCTGAAGAAGAACCACTTCAAGGATATAAGGTATGAATTCACACTTGATTCCTGGATGAAAATGAATGCAACTGAATTTCAGATTCGTGTTTGGGAAATTGATCAAGACATGAGCACCGCGAATGACACAATAATTCCAGTGGGTGGAAAGTTGGAGTCTTTCATCACAAATTTATCACCAGGCAAGACGTACAGGCTGCGGGTGCTGGCATATTCGAATGGTGGAGATGGCCGAATGAGTTCACCAACACGTATTTTCCAAATGGGTGCGTCCGGGCAATTTACTAAAGCTCACTACTAATGCAATTAACATAATATATTAATGCATGTCGCTATTTTAGGTGCCCCCTCGACTTATAGAAGTCATTCGCAGAAGATTACATGTAATGCAGCCTTGTTATTGCTTATGGCCTTGGCAATCAAAATTTATAATTAGGATATTACTGTTAGGTCGAAATACATTCGGTATAACTCAAGCCTTAAATTTAAACAAAAACACTGACTAGTATTTATGGTTTTTAATATATACATTTAAGTACCTGTTTTTTGGACAATTTTGTGCACACTTTTTATTTACATATTTTTAAATAAGTATTTTTATATAAATGATTTATAGTACAGTTGTGGTATCTAATATTACAACAATGATCCGTCCATATCGACATTTATATTGTTCAGTATTGTAATATATAAAAATAAATGATTTTTAATAATACTCGTTACACATTTCAAATTCCCAACCAAAAAAATATTGTCTAACTGCTACCGATACAGTAGTGCTGGAGTTTAAAATTTTCACTAATATAATTATTATTACTTTTTCAGATCATACTCGGAAAACATTCAGTTGCGATTTTTCTTAATAAATTTAGGAACTAGCTAAAATCATTTTTATTCATACGTATTGTGAAAGGCGATGGAAGCCCTAGAATTAATATTTCAAGTCTCAATTCTCGTAATACGATTAGGTTGAGCCAAAATAGGTATTAGTTCGATCAAAAATATATAAAGTAAAACTTTTGGGCAAAATATATATCAAATAAATTTGAGGCAACCTCACTTGTTGCAGAAGCATTAAATAAATTTAATAAAACGAAATATAGCCTAAATATGTGAATATTCACACAGCGGACAATTCGTACGTGATAACTTTCCTCAGAGGCACCTGCGGTAATTATTTACCTATAGGGAGCACCTTCTAAATAGACTCATTCGACGGGTTTTTGCAAGACAAACAACTTTTTCCTTAGACAAAATCGGCGCTCATTGTTTATTAAAAAGTTATTGACAAAAAAGATTGAAAATTGCATTATAATTTTTCAACACTGTATATATACAGTTTGTCATTTCAAAGTCAGTGTTTGTTGGTTTTGTTTACTTTTGTACCTTAGTGTTGATGTGCTTTCCATACACAAGAGTACTTGAGACTGAATGAAGCAGTATCCGACGAGTTTTCGTACAAATAACATCTAGTGTGAAATATGAAGTTCTATGAATTTCTCGTATTAACAACAAAATACGACGAGTTAGACTATTTGCAGATCAAGAATGTAATTCGTAAGAATGTAATTGTACAAATGTTCTAGAATTACAAAGTGGGCAGCCATTAAAATTCCATTGTACGAAAAGTTATTAACAACCTAACCTAACCCAACCTAACTTAACACCCATGCTGCACTATGAATTTCACAGTCAGAAAGTTGTAACTTGTACAGTCAGAGAAAATACAAATGCAAAAACATTGCGAGAGAGATCCTTTTTCTTCCGATATCGCTCCTTGTCTCTCGCTCGGCGAGGGAATGCTGCCGCATGTCGGTGCTTAGTTCGGTTAAAATCCAGTTATGAGGTAATAAAAAATAAGATGTTCAAAATGGGGTCGACCATTCCTGGCCGAAAATTTAAAGTGCCCGCAAATTTCGTCCATCCCTACCATACCTACCCATGAACCGGCGATGATTTCCGATGTTTCAGAGTCCGGCGCGGCACACTATAGTTTGGGCAAACGCATTAAATCTCGCCACGGGTCTAAAATAATGACGGATTAATGTTCGCTACACTTGTAATCCCCTAAATCTAATTGAGTCATAATTCTAAACCATTATAGCGTATTTGGACTTTAAATTCGACTGTTTTAAGCATGGTGCAATGATTACATGGTGTGCCGTACCATGCCCCTTTTGAATATTTTTGATGCTGCAATTGCCAACCATGAAAAATGAAACTATTAAATCTACACTAACGAATATAAATTGCAAAACACGTAAAAATTCGATAGAGAAACACGATAAAACATTTAGTTTATACCACAATGATATATTGAAATATCACGAGCATTAAAGTTTTTTTTCTTTATTTAAAGCAATTAGGTTGGTAAGAAGATTAATAAATGTGGTTTTGGATGTTTAATTTGCTATCCACACTAAACAGTACGAAAAAAATATGATCAAATGTAAATAAAGTACGTGCGACAGACATTTAAATAAGTTATATCGACTTTTTTTTTAGCCAAGCAAGAAATTTAACAAGGTTGCATCACTGCACATCGGCTAAATGAGAGAGGGGAAGATTTTAGAGAGAGAACGCGGCCGTCTTGGCACACCATATAATCTTTGCACCATGGTTTTAACTGATATTTTTACAATCACTGCCGTACTCACTAAGATGTTCGACCGTCATCTAAACCTCGAGACACCTATAAGTGGTGGGAGAAGAAGCCCTTACTCGTCGGGCATGTCCGCCCGAAACTAACTTTCCTTGCCCCGGAGAGGGGTAAAACGGATTTTAAATAAATATGAAAATATCATTAAACCAAAGTAGCCGTAAGCCGTATATTAAAAAAAACCCTACACGACCCGGAAAGCCCCAAAATAAGGTTTTTTCAAATATAATTGATTTAATATATAATATTGACCCAAATATCAAATTGGGCGAGTTTTTTCAAGGTCATTGCACGTTATTTATGGTATTGAAAACATGTTTGAAAATAAAAATAAAAATTGCCCACTAGTTAAAGAGCGGTGGAAAATTCTATTTCGTCATATGATTGCTATCAATTACACTGGGCAACAAAAGTTTTGTTGCATTGATAAAAGAACTTGTTGTAACCTAATTTGGACGTGCTGAATCCAACTATGACGTTATTTTTTCTTCCTAAGCTACCGTTTTTATGCAATTCAACAATTAACATTTTTCGAAATTTGTATATTTATTATACATATCACATGCATAACAAGTCATAAATTACATATGCGCGTAGAAATATAGTCATATTATGAGCCCAGTATGAAGGTTAATACCTTACAGTTCCGCTATATTCTATTCCGGTAAAAATTTGCGCTTGTAGCTCTTTCGTTTGTGCACTTGCTCATTGCAATCTCCTTTTATACTCCGCCATTATATTCCTGTCCCATCGCCCTTGATAGAACTCTTCCATGATCATCAGGTCCAAGTGGAAGCGTTCACCTTGTTTGCCACTTACAGCCCGAAAGTTTTCGTTTTGATCAAGGTTACTGTTCAAGAAATGGACCTTGATACCCATGTTGCACCCCAGTTAGCGGAAAGACAACAACTCCCAGTAAACAAAAGCTCGTAGTTTACACAAGTCACACGTCAAATGATTGTTTTCCTTTCAGCCTTTGAGAAGAAATGTGTGTTTCCGGGTCGAAGAAGGTAACTAATTTCGAGATATTTACGCGGCAACTAATGATGCGCCCGTACACGTTAGCTCGACACCTATTTAAAATATCAACAAAAGGAAAACACCAGATTATTCATGAGGTTTCTTGCTAAGAAAAGTATGCTAAACAAATTTTAAATAAAACAGACAAATGAGGTGAAAATTTTAGATGTCGAAATTGGCCGAACGCGCGCGATTGGACAGCTATTCCTCGGCACCTGGGTAAAATATAAAAAAAAAACGGAAAACGGGAGGTTGTTCGTGAGGTTTCTTGCTACAAAAGTATAGTAAACTACATTTTAAGAAAACGGAAAAATGAGGCAAAAATTTTAGATGGTCAAATTGGCCGAACTCGCGTGATTGGGCAGATATTCCTCAGCACCTGTGCAAAATAGAAAAAAAAACGAAAAACGGGAGATTATTTGTGAAATATTAGGCTACAAAAGTAGGCCAATCCTATCGCTCTAACGTTTTTCATTTGCGAGCAATTAAATAAATTCTACACCAAACCACAGAAATAATGACAAATCAAAATGTCAAATTGCATGATAACCGTAGCTTGCAGAAGAAAACTGATTTCAGATTTGCAATCAGCATTTTCAAAATACTCAGAATCAGTTGAAACATCTCATGCAACAGAAAAAATATTTTTTTTTTGTTGCCCAGTGTTATCAATAAATCTATGTGATTTTTTTCATCTTTCAACGTTTCGTGGGACATTCGAACAACTAATATTTTTACGATAAATATATAAAAAATATCAGAATATCGTTAAAAGATGTTATTCAAATTAACAGCCTAAATAACCTTTTATTTGGGTATAAAATATATGTGCATTTTTCAGATTATTATTATAATCTTTAGAGGGTAAAAAATAAAATCTTATTTTTCGAGGGTTTTAAGGTCATATCTTGGCGAAAAATGGGGTTATTTAAACGAAACTGATAAGAAAATTATTAATACTAAAATATCAATAATTTTGCATAAAATTACTGTTCAATTGTTGATGAATATGTAAAAAATATCAAAATAACGTAAACATTTTAGTTATTCGAATTTTTGAAGATGGCGCACAAAAATTGAAAGATGAAAAAAATCACAGATATGGTATTAACTGATAGGAATCATATGGTGAAATAACATTTTTCGTCACTCGATCGCTTAGGGACGAGAAGGGAACTAGGCTTGTCAATTTTATTAACTCATAATTGTATTTTAAACGGGAACGGGTTTCGACCGAACAAAGCACCGGTATGCGGCAGCATTCCCTCGCCGAGCGACAGACAAGGAGCGATATCCGAAAAAAAGGATTTCTCTCGCAATATTTTCGCATTTGTATTTTCTCTGACTGTACCTTGGTACAAATAGTTTTCAAATTTGCAGCTACAGTTTTGTATTTACGTTAAAATAGCTTTCCGGGAGCTTCAGTTTTTGTCTGAAACATTTTTCTCTAAAAACCAGGTAAAACTTTTTTGTTAAAAAAGAAAAAAAGTTATTTATCTTGCAAAAACGCGTCGAATGAGCCTATTTGGAAGGTCAGTAGAAGGTGCTCCTCATAGGTAAATAATTACATATATAATTTCTTGAGTTTATAATTTCTTAGTATTTAAAAGTATGTAAATATTATGGAGACAAACATCGAAAACAACGAATTTGACGAGGTACTACAACTTACGCCACATGCATGTAGAAGCGGCGATGCAAACATCTTTAAATGAAAGGCGTCAGCAATGCACTACATACACTAATCATTCACTATAGGATTTATGCTCATCATAGTTGTCGTAGGTAAAGTTAATTATTTGATTTAAAAGCTGCCCGTGTCCGTGGCTTAGCTCACAAGCTAGCACTGTATGTATTTTCTCGTGGCTTTGTGAAATTCAATTTGACAAAATACATAAGAAATATTGTCTTGTCTGTTGCATCACGGATCGAGTGGGTTCGATTCCCCGCTCGGGCAAAAGATTTTTCAGAGCGAGAAATATTCGCTCGGGTCCGTGGTTGTTTTCCATTATTAATTTCTTCATTTGTTCATTTAATTTATAATTTATATATACAAAAACTGTTGAAGTCTAATGGTAAAACACCAAGGTCAGGCGCAAAGCCAAAAAGAAAAAAACATTGGACATATAAAAAAAAACAAATTAAAACTTGCATATGCCGAGTACAAATATTTAAAAAATCTAGAGGTTAATTTGTGCTTTCATATGTAACTGTTGGTAGTTAAATTATGTTACGTCTTTACTACTTGACAAATAACTGTCTGCGCGTCTTCAATCTCGCGATTGTTTCTGTTTTGATTATCCCAATTTATTGCTTATATTTTACCAATATTATTGTGTAAACGCTGTTCATATTATTATTATGAATTGGTGCGTTTTAGATTATTTAAATAAAAATGATTCCTAATAAAAAAGATTGAATTAATTAAATAACCACCTGTAGATAAGCTTCTTATGTCAGACTCACATAGGCCAAACAAAAAAAAACTATTACTGGACCCAAGTACTCATTACAATTTTTAGGATAAATTGAATTCATGTTGATAAAAAAACATAATGCATTATATTTTGCATTGGGTTTTTCTCAATCCATTTAGTTGTTAGTTTCTAGTCCAGCGGACGGCAACCCAAATGCATTGTGCGCCACACAACAGGTAATTCAAAGTACTGGACACTAAGCGTGCCACTAAAATAAAACCAGCAAATCTAGTACAAACGATTTATGATTCCTACATGGACCTTTACCTAAAATTTCACAAAAATCCATACAAAAACTAGCGTATTATCGCGACCGCATAACCGATTTTTTAATGCGATTTTACTGAAAAGAATTGCAACTTATTCGTTAAAATTTTCGAGAAAAGTCGGTTATACGGTCGAGCTAACTCGCATGTTTTTCGACGGATTTTTATATAATTTCAAGAAACCGTTTCGGAGATATCCGAGAATCGTGCGCAATTTATTTAATTGAAACCGCTTAAAAAATCGGTTGTGCGGCCTCGATAACTTGCTTGTTGTTTGATGGACTTTAAAAAAAATTGTTTTGTATTTTAAGACATATTTATTGGACCAGAATAATACAGACTATATAAAAACGACATACAAAATCACAATATTTAAACATTAGTGACTCCCTTGAGGTTCAATTTTGTCATCAATATTTGGTTCATGTTTGAATTTTTTAATTTTATGCACACTTCTGAATTTTCTTCAGTTGTCACTTTCGAGGCGTGCCGTCAAAAATCCTTTCGCGTGCCACCTAGTGGCACGCGTGCCATAGGTTGCCGTGCTCTGTTCTAGTCTATAATAAAATTATATTCAACCAAGCCCGGTAAGCCCGGCCCCGAGATTGAAATATGAGGGTCCGACATCCTGTGCTGGTCTCTGGTTCAAATGGGTTTACTTTACCTGATCAATTGTCTGGCCCGCTAGTAAAATAAGGTGACCTACCTTATTTTACTAGCGGGCCGGACATCACTGCACCATAAGTTTGGGAATGCCTCGTAGAAATAATATCATAAAAACTACTGCTTCTTCTAGAACAGAACGCATTCTCTACTAATCCAGTAAAAAAATTCGTTTGGTATTAAATTGACTAGTAGTTCTAAACAATTGTTAGCGACGATTCGGCAATGCTATACTATATTATTATACGAAGTAATTCGCCAGGATGGATCCAGAATAGTTTATGCAGTTTTCAACTTTCACGGCTTTCACGTATTAACGTATAACTGAAATACATTTGACGCGTAATATTTATACATTTAAATAAAATATAAGTTTAAGGCTGAAAGACCTCTGGTCGATACCCTTTACTATCGTAAATGAGAAATCAGTTAGATACCTCAAATGTGTTTTGCTAAACTTAACAAATATGATCGCGATATGTTAAAATTAACGGTAGTTTAAATGCTTTTGGAATGTTCCAGATCTTCTAAGAAAGTAAATGCTCCTCCACGTATTTATAAATTGTATATCTACACGTGCCCGAGCGCCTTCTCATACATTTACGAACGAACGTTTTTTGTTTTGTTTTTTAAGGTAACTGGGATACCAGGCTGGGAAAATTTGCATGATAAAAGGAAACAAACTTCGGTTATTTTGTCATTCAGACGAAATAAATTTTCTGCCTATAAATATTCCATGTAATGAAGCACCTAAACGGATGCAAGTCATGCGCCTAAATTAATTCAATTCCATAAATAAAAAATAATTTCATTTCCTTTGAAAACCGATTAACATAATGCATTAGCATTCTTTTAAACGGTTCAAAAATGATAATTCGAGTGTAAGGATACGATCCGTGTTTGTTCTGATCAGATGTTTGATTTCATAGATGATTGAACGAGCTCGGGTTTGCTATGTAAATGGACCTATCTTGTCGGGCGGGTATTTGCGTTAGTAAAGGAGGATTGTAATGGCCTAGAAAATACATCAATATAGGATAAAGTTAAACAGAATGAATGTAGTTGTATTTGTTCCCTTGAAGTAGGTTTAACAAAGTTGGCTCAAGACCGCAGCACTACTGAATAACCTCGGGCGAGCACGAGAGGCCGGGCCTACAAGGGTTTGGCGGCATGTTTGAGAGCGGAGATTTGAATGTAAAGTTGGCGCGCGCTCGGTCTTAAACACGAGTGGAGTTGTTGAAGAAGTCCGCAATCTGCGCGCAGTGGTAATTGAGAATGGTAGTGGTGGATTCGAAGGATGGAAAGGAATAAGGAGAACGAAGCGCCTGCGTGTCACTGCAGCCCGGAGCGGCAGCAGGATCAGGATACCCGGGAGTAAGCGCGCGCATTTGGTCCATATTGATCTCACGTCGTCTTCTGCATCTGATCCTCGTCCTCGAGCATCAGTGAGTCCGTAGAGCAGTGCGCCCAACTATATCACTGGTTATAGGTGAAATGGGCAGTATACTAGTGCGAGTGTGGCCAGCCGTGCTAAGCTAGTAGCAGGTGCAAGTGTCTACCTGCTTCGTGCTCGGTGGGCGTGTGTCGGGCACAGTGGCATGACGGCCAAGTCTGGGGGACTGTCGTACAAGACATGAGCTGTCCCGGATCGAGCTAGGATGGTTCCGTGCGAGCGAGCGCTGGCGCTTCTGGCCACTGCCTTCCTGCTCATCAGCATGCCCCCAGGTATGTCCTAATGTCCACACATGATGTCCAAATGCTAACTATTCATTCTTGGACACCATCACCGAAGACATCAAGCTACAACCAGTGCGAAAAGAAAATAATAACCTCTTTTATAGCTAGAATAATCAGAGCAATGGTACACAGAGATATATCTCATGCCCCACTAACTGCCATAACTGGGTCAATGAGTTGTTTACATTAAATTATCCAGTTCAGCCAGACAAATTCTAACACTCTTGCTTTTAAATATCTTCCATAGTTCCAACCAGATAACTAGAAGTAGTCGATATAGAGCATGGTATCAAAACCAGCGAATTCAAAGTTGGGCGCTGAGACTTATTAATTTATGTGGTGCAAAAAGCGGCGCACTGTAGCTGTTGCCATATTTTCCAATTAACTTCACTAATCACACACGTCAGTTTGGTTAGCTTGGAGATTGCACTGCTCACAAATAATTACGTGTAATCCCCGTGCGCCAGAGGCCGTTCATTTTTAATGAGACTGGCCATCGCTTATTTAGGTCTTCGCCAATACTTGCTGGCCAGGCCAATACTTATCCATTATTCATACCACGAGGAGATAAATTCTTTATATTTAAGAATATTACCTAAAATTTAATATTCAAGACGGCATATCCGCTTGACCGGAACGTGCCTAACTACCTCATTACATGTTCGTCACATTAATTAAAGACCCATTTTCCACCTATATAATGAGGCCGTCCGATTTATTAATAGCACGGTTCGAATTTTATAAATTGCCCTCAACGGCTCCATACTTATCAATCATGGGGGAGTGCTGTTGACACATGGATAATGTGTCAACGTGCGATATGAAATCGGAAACTTTGTCGATTTTTCCGCGTGTTTACACAAAGATAAAATGTCTTCAACTTTGTTCAAACAAATTTGGACTGTAACTCAATTAGAATCAAATGGCTAGCACATCTAATGCTGCCGTGGAATTTGAAAGCTAATTTAGTTAACATTACGAATGATAAGCTGAAAGCAAACGAATGTCGAGTTCAAAAGCATTTTTCATATCGCTTTAATAATTTGGCAGCCGAGTTTTGCTAGTTGGGTCTTTTAGATTGACGGCAGTTTGTCCTACTTACAAAACATCGAGGGAGTTGAGCATTTAAATTTTAGAGGCATACAAAGCAAGAACCAGTTTATAACTAAGTACGCAATGCAATGCATTATTGGGTCCTGTATGAACATGCAATGTAAAGAAAGTCATATCCCTTTAATGTATATACCTTCAGTCCCAAGAGGGAGGGCTCATAGATTTATTTGAACTGTCCACTGTTTGTAATCTTTTATGGTTTGCACGGGGTACATAAATTAAACCTTAGATTCGCACATATCCCCAGATATCTTAGACTATATTTAATGATATTTTATGGCTGCTCTTCACTGATTTTATATTTTGTATGTTTTAGGTTCGCAACAAGGGCAGCACGAAAAGCGGCTTCTAAACCACCTGCTCCTTCATTACAATGTTTTGGAAAGACCTGTAGCCAACGAGTCAGAACCTCTGGAAGTCAAGTTCGGCCTAACTTTGCAGCAAATTATAGATGTGGTTAGTATTCTATCTATTTTAAACATTAGTTTTATTAAAGCTTAAGTTAGTGTGGAATAATCATAATTGACAACTGTGATATTGGATAATCGATGTTCTTGTGATGATACAGTTGAACAAGGAATGAATTGAAGTCAATAACTGGACTGAGGTATACAAGCTAAATTGATTATATTTCGCATCGCTGGTCACATTCTAAATACACCATTCAATGAATAAAAGTGCTCATTCATTATAAATGCGAATGTGAGCTTAATGAGTGCTCATCGAAAGGGTACGATGTGATATATTACCTTGTTGTTTTTATTATTGTTTTCCCCTGTCTAGGACGAAAAGAATCAGATTCTCACAACAAACGCGTGGTTAAATTTGGTAAGTGCCATGTGGTCCAGGCAGCCTTCGCAATGTTAGCAGAGCAGAGCAAACACTAGATGTTGGTAGTTGCACATGGAGTCCTCCAGCAGGGCTTCATATCGCAAACCAAATCTATGCAGCTACATTAGTGTTTGCCTCTGAGATATGTGGCTATGGACGTATAGCTCCTGCGAGAGGGTGGGTGGCGTGCGGCCCATGGGCACTGGTGCAAGCAGCCACCCGCTCTGTCGTCGGCACTTCGGTCGAATCTCCCGAGTCCGTCCGTGTGTGTTTCCGTGTTTCGGTTTTGCGTTAACGATATCCTGACCTAAAGAAGTGACCGGATCGGTATCTCACGATCCAACGATCGAATTTCATGGTTGAGCGCGACGCAAACGAGGAGAGAATCGGCCGATTTGTGCGTCGAATGCATGCTTTGTCATGTGACTAACTACCGATGTTTCCCTTTTATTGTTTTACCATAGGACGAGAAGAATCAACTCCTAATAACAAATATTTGGCTTTCTTTGGTAAGTGAAAACCAATTAAATAACTAAACACATACACACACGGCAGTTGGTTGGTTGGTTGTGATGATAATTGTATTTCAATATTCTTTCATTATATACATACCTTCTAGCTGATCGAACCCACCCGAATGATGGTGTGCTCCTATATCAACCTAGTAATATTTGTTTCTTGCTGTGTCGTTTTCACGCCGGCCCTTGCTGCGTTGCGTTGGATTGAGTTGAGATGAGTTGCGTATGTCTCCCGTAAAAGTTGATTTAGTGTTTTGCAGAGCAGTCCGCATTACATTTTATGCTCGGTTATTTTCATGATACTTGGAATGGCATTGGTAATGGTATTAGTATTGGCAATATAATATATAGAACGCGAAAATTCGGCCCGACTTGCCCATGCCTCCGTAGATTTAGCGTTAGTCGATAGGATAGCGTTAGGCTAGTTTCGACCCGTAAATCAGAGACCCGACCCGTCCAGATTTCTCTTTCTATCTATCACATGTCGATTTCTACACTCTTTATTATTTGAATAGATATATTTAGATTGCGAGTCTAGTAACATGTATAGCTTCAATGAAACCCTTAACGTCCATAAAACTTCTGTTAGTTTTCAGCAGAATTCGAATGAAGCTGATGGTGATACTGCCGTGTGTGTGAAATATTTTTAAAATATATTGATAACTACGCTTCTTAATCAACATTAACTACCGATTACCGATTCTTTTCAAGCTCAACATTTGCAAATATTATTTTAGAATCATGTAAAATAAGGAATTTCTCCGAATATTCTTTGACAATTTGCTACTTCTGTTAACCCATCACCAACTCTTGAATGCATGATTGACCGCCTCCTTCGCTATATCGATCATTTCGTTTATGTTGAAATCATCGCAGACGAGTCTTTACGTTTACTTAGTTCCGTCATTTATCAATGATATAACGCCGTTGGTTTACTATAAACTGAAACATCTTTGTAAAATGATACACTAAACATTAAACGCTAAATCAAATATACTAAAACAATGTTCCCTGCATGTGATCATGTACCAAAAATTACTGGCTTGATCGCATCCCGTTTGTGTCCTTCAGACCGCTGTTATATTACATCCCGGCGACGCCGCCATCTGCACCACCTGCTGCCCAAACTTTTAGATCCATATGCTATACGATGTAGGCATTAGTTGTTCGGCAAAATATATTGATGGTTTGCAAAGCCATTCAACCTCTAGACATGTCACTCGCGTTTTATGTGGGATGAATAACAGCGGAATGTTGGAAGCTTTTCACCGGCATTTTAGTGGCTTTTTGCTGTCCTACACTAATAAAAGTAGCTATCCCTGCACCAATGATGTCAAAGGACAATTTTTTAGTTTAGGTTGCACGCAATTGTCCGTTATCGTATTAAAAGCGTTTCTCAAAATATCGCGGGGAAAAATGCAATCTAAACTTAAATTGCCACGAGACCTATGATCAATGTTTAGAACCTTTCTGATTCTTTGGTAACATAACAATTTTACAAGTCAACATAACATATGGTCATATAAGCTAGTGCATCTAAATATCAGAGAAACCTGTTGTTAGTTTCGCAAGAATAAAACCAAGTGTTCTTTGCACAGGAATGGAATGATTACAATCTTCGTTGGAACGAGTCCGATTACGGAGGGGTCAAAGATTTAAGGATAACTCCCAACAAGCTTTGGAAACCAGATGTGCTTATGTATAACAGGTAACAAGTTTAGTGCCATGCTTGTACTGTGTCCTGTTTTAGTAATGGAAACTGATTGTAATATGTACAGACCATTAACTATATAACATACCCGCTTCTGCGAATTGATTTATTTTCAATCAAAAATTACTTAAGGCTAAAGAAAATTTCCAAGTCAGCGTTATTGTGTTATTTGTTTAAGAATATACGTTTGCATGTTAAGATAATCGAATGACAAGGATAATCGTCTTCAACAATGCTCCTTAGAATTCGCTCATTAGTCGACCACCACGGTGATGACGCTCTAGAGCATTAGAGTGCCCGTTGAAAACGATTATCTAACATACTTTCATTGGTCATTATAAATAATAATTAGTGGGGACATTCTTTTATGTTGACTCAGCTCTCGCCGGTCTTTTTCGCCCGTCACATTATGTAACGAGGGTGGCGGGCGGAAAGGAATCTAGAGAAGATCATATGAGACATTTGTTTGGATGAAGTTTGTGGCTCGGACAGCCGCGTCATCAGCTCTGGACGTGTATACGTGTTTGATTGTCTGACAAAAATATTTAAGCGATCAGTCGTTTGTTGATGAGAAATAAACGAATATCATAATCGTCACACAATTAAGCATGTAAGGAATGTGTCGTCAGTGTGTATGTTGTGAAAGTTGGGTGGGAAGTACACAGACAGCTAGCCGTTGCTGTGGGCCACAGCTACTTCCGACCCTCCGGAGTCGAACACCGGACTGATACCGGATGCCGTATTATATAACACATAATATTTGCTATACTCTATACACTCTATTACTGTACACGCTTATGCTGCTCATCGTCAGGTTCATTTACCATAAAACCACCACATTTTATCTCACCAACAGATGAAATTTATGCGTTTACATTGATATTGATATAATATATCTTTATATATAAATATATGTATATATATATATATTTATTCACACACATAGAATAAGATATATCTCACATTATTTCGTATAAATTTTATTGCATGTAGGTGCTATATTTATATTTTCATATTTTCTTTGCGGCGGGTAGCAGTTTGAAACTTCGACTCCTGTTGGGCCGGAACGTCCCTGAAAACTCTCTCTATAACAGCACTGAAACTAAAAACTACCTTAAACTCTCTAAAATAACTAAACAAACATATTTAATATACATTGCAGATAAATAAGAAATGCGGTCGTTACTCTAAAACAAACAGATTAAAGGCGTACGCCACCAAACTAAAATAGAGACGGGTAAACAAGATCTCATATCATTGAATAACAATGGCTATATAAAACTCTTGGCTGCAAATGAATAGCGTGGTCACTGCAATCGTGCTCACCAAACCAATAAGGACTCTGGTACCCATGTACACTGATAGTGGTAATGCAATGCCTCCAAGGTAGTGGTTGGTACGAGGGTGATGACTAGTACCAAAATACCCATGTTGGATAAGACCTGCTGACTGACGATAGCCTATAGCTGTTTCCTGTTGTACGTACGATGTCAGTGTTGCGTTGCGATGCGATGCAGTGGATGATTGTTGCATGCACAAGAACGCGCGCGCTTCAGTCCCGTACACTCTGACAATCCGACCATGGTGTAAGTTTTCAGCGCCGATTTTAACAATTTGTGTTGTTATGAAGTGCTGATGAGGGTTTCGACGGGACTTTCCAAACAAACGTTGTGGTCAAACATAACGGCAGCTGCTTGTACGTCCCTCCGGGTATCTTCAAGAGCACATGCAAGATAGACATTACGTGGTTCCCCTTTGATGACCAACACTGTGACATGAAGTTTGGTAGCTGGACCTATGACGGCAACCAGGTATTGCTGTAATGTTTACATGTTATTGTCCACATCACACATCTACACATATTTGCACTCGGCTATTTCAGAATGTCGAGTAGACGGAACACTGCCACACCTAAAGCACTCTTTCGCGTCACTCGCATCGCTTCTCCGCAAAATTATACGTCGCTACACAACGCTAACGCTTTCTCTCTTCTATTAACATCACTGCAGACATTGTACGCGATGGAAGCAGCCACTTTTACTTTTCCAATACTCCCGTTTTAGCAGATACGACACACGAACAAACATTAAATACTTAACATATTAAAACTTTACTGCGATGGGTAGGGCAGTGCCGGCATTATAGTGTCACGAACTGAATATCAAATACACGTCAAGTCCGTAGCTATAGAATAATTATCATGCTACGTGTTACCTACTAGATTAGGAAGGAGCAATCATTTGATAAAAAGTACCTATCAAATAAAATATTATTACTAAATACTCTCGAGAAACCAGTCACGAGGGAACCATGTGACAGTATCGTTAGATTTGCTATTTTGCATGGAGCACCATTGCAGTTATTCTCTCCGCTATTGACTTTGTTCCGTCTAGCTGGTTGATATCTTACCACAAAGTAGTCATTCCCCCTTAAGCATCCCGATCCTTTGCAAAGTCTCTAGCAGTGGGGATAACATAGAATTTGCTTCTGGCAGGGATGTGCAAAACATATGTCTATACTATATTAGTTGCATAGAACATGAATTGTGTCTTAAATAGGCGTAAGAAGAAAATTATTGTCTAGACCTGCGCTGTACATTTCTCTCGCTTATGAAAGCATTCCGACGGAGCAACTATAATGTTCAGGTAATCAATACAGTCCCGGCACAGAATGTAGTAACTTTTCAGAATTCATAATTATTACTGAATATGACATGACGACTTTGAAAAGACTGATCATATGATCGTTTTTATCGAGCGGATATACATAAAATCTGGAAAGTGTCTTGATAATCGCAAACAATATAAAAATTCTGGAAAGGGTGAGGTTTCTAAGTGTATTTATTAATTTATATTATGTTATACTTTCTAAAAGATTTCTAAGCTCATAAGCATGCTTGCTTGTTTCGATACCCCACGTCATTTGCAACATGGAAATAAAACCTTAATGCCTATCAAGTGTGTCGTATCTAATGTACACTCTAATTATGTAAAAAGAATGGTTCATTAGTTATTCGTGACCGTCATTTATTGTATAAATAATAATTGCTTCTTAATCTGTAATGCCAAACGAATACAATCTGCCAATTGTGCATTTATGTGCGATTCAAACATTTCACATCCATTCCATACTGAATATGTTAACTTGCATGGTTTGACGCGAAGGTAGATTTATTTGGCGGGCATTATATGTCAAAGTTTTGTGCAGCTGGACCTAGTTTTGAATTCGGAAGATGGTGGAGATCTATCGGACTTCATAACCAACGGAGAGTGGTACCTGATAGGTGAGTTTACGTGTTTGCTGACACGGTGGTGTCAAACTAAAATTTGTTGTAAAACCACCACTCTGAGTATGGCAAACTATTGCTTTCAACAGTTTAGGGAATTAACTAATGATTGATGTTATGAATATGTATCGGAATATGTATCTGTGAACTCTAAGTTAGAGCAACTCTATAAATTGGAAGGTGCAGAGTAGTAATTTATTTGTACTTTATGTTCAGGGATGCCTGGAAAGAAGAACACGATCGTCTACCAGTGCTGTCCGGAGCCGTACGTTGACGTTACATTCACCATCCAGATACGCAGACGAACGTTATACTACTTCTTCAACCTTATAGTTCCTTGCGTGCTCATCTCTTCCATGGCGCTATTGGGCTTCACGCTACCTCCAGATTCCGGGGAGAAGCTCACCTTAGGTACATGTCCGTGTATAACAATGTGTTTCCGCACTCCTTTTTTCTTTATGTGGGTGCCGCTTTTAACACTGGCCGCAACGATGCAAATCACTGACAGCGCGTAATGTGACAATGTACGTTACACGACAAACACTCAAACCTCTGAGTATAGAACGGCATAGATCCTATGTCCAGCATCCAACACTACCCAACACATCTACCATTTATCGATTATCAAGCATTATATTAGTACTTACACATATACAGGACACCGACACAACTCAGTGTAAGAACTTGTTGTATCGCCACAAGCTACCTATTACCTACAGCACGCAACCAGAGATAATGGAACGAGAGCGGCTGCAACCCCTGTCTACCCGAACAGACGAATTGCAGTAACGGAAACAACCCGTTCAAAAATCGAAATCTTCATTTCAGGTGTCACCATACTTCTTTCATTGACTGTATTTCTCAACCTAGTAGCTGAAAAGATACCAACCACATCTGATGCAGTACCGTTGATAGGTATGATAGGTCACCTGGGAGCATCGTGTGTTTGACGCCCTCTGTCCCTTACCGGACTGCCCGTTGATACTTGGAGGGCGCCACAGCCATTATATTATGTGTCCCTCGAACAACGCCTGTTCCATCCTGCCTGTGCCTGCGTTTTATGTATTTATATACATATATAGATTCCCCGGTAGATGTAGAGACTATATGTGCTTGTATAAATATAGTCCAGTGTTTATGTATACGCGTATAAAATAGAGGGTAAGTAGCAAAAAGAAGCGATATATGTAAATGTGTACAGACCCAGCGAAATATTGAGGTCAGATGATTTTTGCGAATGGCCCTATCGTCCAGGTACCTAATATATTCAATCCAGGTCCAGAACTAGTCCAGTCCGGTCCGGTCCAGGCCTTCCACGCTAAGTCATATCACAACCACGTCATGTCACATACGTTATGCCACAACACTGACCACAAGAGCACCGTAGCCGTATTCAAGCTGTGTTCTGTTGCAGGAGTGACCATCTTGCTCTCGTTGACTGTGTTCCTGAACCTCGTGGCAGAAACCTTGCCCCAAGTATCTGACGCCATTCCTCTGTTAGGTACCAACCGTTCTTTGTCTGACCTGCCTGTGCTGACTACATCCTCAGTGCTGCCTGATGAAATATGTGTATCATTGTGTATATGTGATTGTTGTGTTCGCGCGCGTTTTATTTGATTCAATCAGCTTCAATAGTAATTTTGTTTTGTTTTCGTTGCGATCAAAGAAGAAATGTTTTAGGGCATTTTTACGTAACGAGTGTCTGGTGGGGGTGGAGTGCTGTTTTACGGTGGAAGTGCGTGTCCCGCACTGCTCGTTGAAACGGGAGTGCCGCAAACATTTCCTCTTTGAATCGTAGCGGGACGAGCCCGGATACTTGGATACGTACTGATTTAAAGGAGGGACGGCAGCAAGCGCGAGAACAGGCGAGAACCGGTGTGGCACCCTCAAAATTTTGTCAAATAAGTCGTGTCGTACATGCGAAATTGTAGTAAAAATTAAATTAACCGCCGTCACGGCACAGGTCACAGGTCAGACGCCTCGCGTGACGCACTGTCTGTTGCAGGTGTTACAATCCTGCTGTCACAGACTGTTTTCTCCCTGCTGGTGGCGCACGTGATAACCCAGACCTCCGACGCTGTGCCCTTGATAGGTTAGATTCGGCATATACAATATACTGATGTTGCTAAGATGAAGTCCTTCATTAGTTTTTATTTGCAAACACTTGCATGCCGCGCTGCGGCGCGACAGTCACGGGGACACCACTTCCTCGGCTAGCGCTCTGCATTTGCATGCGAGCGGATATGCCGATTGTAAACAGCACTTCGCCCAACCACAGCCACACGACTAGCGCTTCTTTCTCTATCTGACTCTTGATGATGACTATATAACTATGACGAGTTCGAATGGGTACTGCGACCGAGGCTAAACAATAAATTATTCTAAAAATATAATCAGTTCTAAAACTGTCAAAACTGAAACTCATAAACGCTGTGAACATGTGCCTCATGTTCCGTATACCAAAACCGATGCCGTTCCCTGTTTCTCCCTGTCCGTTCCGCAGTCCGGTCCGCTTGCCACTTCTGGATGTCCTGCTGCAGTCATGCAATTGCAGGACGGGCAATACAATTCTAGTTGTTTCTTACTGCTCATTGTCTCTGCTAGTGCCAGTACCAGTGCCAGTGGCTATTGCCAGCGCCGTGCCAGTACCAGCGGCAGCAGTTTATTGCGCTGCCTGACACGATGCTGTTAAAGAATGTTCTAAGGAACTGGAAGGACTGGCAGCTGCTCGAGCACTCGTCCGCCGACTCACTCTTGTATGCCAATGACCTTCTCACCTCCAAGTATCAAATGGCTCTGTCCCACTAGGAGTATCTTAATCTGTATGTTTTGTTGTTGACATGTTTCATTTTCCTATTACTGTTTGTACTTTTACCTTTTTTATCACTACATTTCTATTTATATTCTTATTATTTCTATGAGAACTCGTTACCTCCTCGTTAATTGATGTAGTAGCGTAGCGCAGCTGAGTTAAAACTGATTCTGGATAATAACATATTAATATATACTTAATAAAACCACACGATAAACTTGTCTAAGCTAAATAATATCACTGATGCATCAATAACTAAATAACGGTGTAACTTATGTATTTGTGTTAAAATAATGATTTTGTGGTGCATAGAGTGGCTGTGGCGGCCGTGGTGACCGCCAGTCGGGCCATCGTGATCGTGTCGGTGCTAAATGGTAAATAGTCCCAGCTAAAACGTGCTGGGAGTTTATGGCGATTGGCGGATTGGCGTTGACGGACGCGCCCCACGGCAACCACGCAGGTAATAATGCACAGTCTTAAGCCAGACATAAACAAGCATCTAAAAGACATGCACTAATAACAGCAACGATCGAGCGTCACTTTCTTTAATCAGTTATGCTTTTGCCTGTCCTTCTGGTCTGTTCTATAGCTTTCATCCCATCTGAAACCCGATAAACCAAACTAACACCGGCAGCTAAATATCAATATGCTTAACTTACAACAGGAGAGCGCGTAAAAGAGGCGCGCGGCAGCGTTGCGGGCCAGACCGTTGCCGCTTTCGGGACACACGACGACTTTTTGCCGACACCGATGATGAACTCTTACCTCACGCAACGTTTCCTTGCGGAAATGACAACTGGCTCGCGAATTCAATTTCGGATGTGAATGAACGCGATTGACTGTGGCGGCCGGACCGGTCCTCGGCCACGACTCTGCCGCGCCGCGCACAACCTCGGCCGATGTTTTAGCCTTTGTGGTATTTCTTGAGGAGGGTACGATCGTAGTTCATACCGCATTAGTACACCTAATGTTGAATTGAATTTATGTGTAGCGTTTGTTTCCTTTCTCACATTTATATGATTTGGAACCGATTCTCATTTTCTATATATTTTTTGTTTGTTTTCTTATTACTGTTATATAATGTCATAGCGTTGGAGTGTTTGCTAAGTAGTGATTCCGATCTGGTGATGGTGTGTTTGTGCTTGGCGTAACGACTGTACATATTTCTCTATATTAATTATTTTTTTGTTTTGGTTTGATTTGTGTCAGTGTAGTTTAAAATTTTTCACATCATTGTATCCCATTCACCTTGTAGTTTTTGTATGCGAAGCTAAGTGCTGGACATATTATGACTAATATGGCTGTTACAGGCACTTACTTCAACTGCATTATGTTCATGGTAGCATCGTCGGTGGTGCTAACTGTTGTAGTATTGAACTACCACCATCGAACAGCGGATATTCATGAAATGCCGCAGTGGGTGAGTGGCTAACATATATAACGGATCGACGTTCCCCGAGTGGTCGCGCAACCCTTACTTACTTAATTTGTTCTCGTTTCAGATTAAAACAGTGTTCCTTCAGTGGCTTCCATGGATATTGGGCATGAGTCGTCCTGGGAAGAAGATCACGCGGAAGACCATCCTGATGAACAGTCGGATGAAGGAACTGGAGTTGAAGGAGAGGTCCTCCAAGAGTTTACTGGCCAATGTGCTGGACATTGACGACGACTTCAGGAACGTCTCCGGAGGAGGGAACAACGCCTCAATGACCACCAGCCTTGGGGGAGCGTTTATGAGACATCCGACAACCATCGAGGAGGCTGCAATGCCATCGTCAGGTACGCAACGAGATCTCCAACATATATTGCGCGAGCTGCAATTTATAACAAATCGCATGAAGAAGGCTGACGAAGAAGCCGAGGTTATCAGCGACTGGAAATTCGCCGCCATGGTGGTGGACCGATTCTGCCTCATCATTTTCACGATGTTCACCATCATTGCAACTGTGGCGGTGCTGCTCTCAGCGCCTCACATCATCGTCCAATAGGGACGGCGCCTGCAGTAATTGCAGTTTCAATACTATTATATAGTAACGTATTATCGCTAGATAGACTATATATAATATAATATATATGAACGTTTACTGTGATACAAAAGCAGCGTATCGTGTCGGCACAGCAGCAATGTGCCTTCCATGTGGAACATTCACGAGCTGTTGCAACAACTAAAAGGCAGGCACCTATGTGCAATTAGTCGCTTAAATCGCTGCATTGTACTGTACCCCCATGGACAGCGTTGGGTCGAGTCAGGAGGCACGGGAGTCAATAACAGAAAGAGCCGAATCGGACGAGCAGATCAGAGTAGAACATATGGCAACCAAATCAACCTAGCAAACGAATAATAATGCTATTAGATTGTACGAAACACAAAACGACCCGTAGACAAACAAATTAAAAAAAAAGATATTCGTTGCTATGCCTGTGCCTGCATCCATGACAGTACTACTAAGGTAAAGCAGAATGCCAGTCGCAGTCGCCTCCGATGCCGACGTCGTAGCGCCGTGCGCCATATCATCACTCGCTATCTCCACTCTAGACGTCGTACTCGTACATTATGTAGTCAGTCTGATAAATATATAATCTATATAAATACATATATAATAGGGTAATGTACTTAGTTCGAGGTACACACGTGTCTGCCTTTTGTTCGCCCATTGATACAAATAAAAGGTGTCCACCTATATTAAAATAATTGTGATGAACTTCGCAAGTTAATTAATAAAGTAATCTTTAATTATCAGTTATAGATTTAAATAGTATATATATATAAATAAACCGAAACTGCGGGTAAGTTGCGCTAGGCGCATATTTTATACGGCACAGGAGTGGCGGCAGCGACGCGGTTCCCGTTGTTACCCTCGGCTTACGGCCGTTCTGCCGTCTTGCGGTCTTTTGCTCAGGCCGCGCCGCCGCCGCCCCCAATCCTCCAGGCGCTGTGTTCAAGGCTCACCTCTATATACATTACAATTGCTCACAAATACTTTAGTTAAGGGAAAAGGTCGTCGTCTTCCTAACTATTATTCATTTTATACGGTGTTAACGGTGACGAAACGTCATATATAGTTAATATAAATAAATATATGTATACATATATATTTACGTGTATATATGTATATGTACGTATAGCCTCGCACACACCGCCTGCGTTTTATATCATGTACCATTTTTAATATAATATTTAATAAACTTCGAATTTTTCATTACTATGCAAATTTCTATACCATATACGGTTAAGTGGGTGTTTAGCCCAAATTAACAATAAACAATAACATTGTTTACTTGATAATAATGAAGTAATTAACAATAGCATTTAATACGATTTTAATAAAAAATGAAAACGTTTCTTTGGGCATTTTACAAGTCTAGTGCAAGTAGTCTCAATTTCTCGTGTTGGTTTTGTCAGCGAACTGGTGCCGTACAAGTCAACATCAGTTCGCTGCTGTTGCCGATGCCATTTCTGTAATCGCCACCCCTACATCCACCATACAAACAATCTGACCGGTTTTCATTGGCATGCGGCACCGCCGTCATTCAGTTTTACATTTTAGTATTCCATTGACTATTTGATTGGAGTCTGATTTCTTTATTCCAGTGTAAAAACACGTACCTCTGACTTATGCAAGACACAAACTACTCCAATTCTGGAATGAAAGAATGAATGAATCAATGGAGCGAATGGATAGTCTTAGCATCCGCAATTTGTCCATTCTTACATAGATTAGTATTGCAGAGATGTGTAGCTGAACTTTAGAATTAACGAAATATACTAGAATATAATGTTCTCCCATTTCCCGGCTTCATTCATTTCTAATTTCAAACTATTATATAACACAGTATGCTCAATCTCTCTTCCAATGTTCATTTGCTAATTTGTTTCCATTGTACTGTTCCGTTGATGCTGGTATAAATAGATGAACTATGTCGAATATGTGTAAAAAGTATGATTGAAAACAATAAACGCAGAAATTCAGTTTTAAGTGGTCTTTCATTCGAAACAAATAACCTCGTACCAACACTGAAATATATATTTGTACAAAAATATTTGCATTATTTACATCAGCTTTTTGCACAACCCACAAAAGTTACAATTACAAATACCTAAAATTAATTTTACAATACCTTTACTGAACATTTAACAAATACATTCAATTAATTGGCGTGGACGTACAGTCGTTGCATATCAAATATGCAGTTTACATAAAATTAAAAACAAATAACGATTTAATCAATATGTTTTTTGTATTCAGTATAATCGACAAATCCGTCATTATTTTCATCTATTGTTTGTAAGAGGGGATCGATCATTTCAGATAGACTTTCATCAGTTAGAATTGATGTAGCTTGTTCACCTTCTGGATCTAAAATTAAACAATTCAGAACCATTTCAATTGATAAGTGCTGTTGATTTTCAACAAGTATGTTCTACATTGGACTACAAAAGCAACGTACATTACTTGGGCGGGGGACCAGCTGCCGCTGCTTTTTGCTGCGCTCGCACGAATTCTGGATAGTCAATATATCCATCCTTATTAGTATCATCCATGGAAAGGATGGGGTCTATTAAATTGACTAGTTCTTCGTCCTTAAATATTTTCTCTTGAATCTTGTTTGGGTTATTATGTTCTTTACTCCCTTGTTCTAAAGCACACGAATAGCAATACGACACAACAGCGACTTACATATAAACAAGCGAGTGATCTAGGACTTACCATGCCAATGGATGAGGGACTTTATTAACTCACAGCCATCTAGTTTATTGTTGTTATCAGCGTCATGCATTTTGAAGTAATGGAACTGAAGTTCTTGGTCGGTCATTTTGCTTGTGTCCATTGGTACTTCCATGTGTTCTGCTATGTGACTGATAAAGGTCTCGCAATTAGAGAGTGCTTGTGTGGATGGTAACTTTACTCACTCCTTTTCCTGAACAATGTTTGCAGCATTTAGAATTTGCCCCGGTTGAGGAACACCGTGGTGAGCATGGTGACCCTGTTGTTGTGGTAAGTATTGCTTGAACATAAAAGTAGGGAGTCATTAATTATAGCAATTGAAATTATTTTTGTTTGTCACTTTTTGTAGTGTAACTTGTACTAAATATTTAAAAACTTTCAACTGGTTTTCTTTCATCAGAACAGTTTAGTAGGCGTCCGTTCTCAAAGTGGAACATAGGAATTGAACATGTAAAACCACATTTCCGATTATTTTAGAGAAAAAATACAAGAGTAAAAAATTACATCATGGAAAGAGTGGAGCACTTGAGTGGAGCTGGGAGGGACATATTACACATAAATACCAAGATACTTGGGTAAGCCGTGTATAGTTATGTGAGTTGGTACAAACGTGCGTTTTTGCGCCGCCAATGTCATTGAATATTGTGCCATATCACAAGTCGCAAGCAAATTTGCACCGCATATGGAAACAAATTTTTGCGGCTTGTCACAAGTGCAACATTTTTGCGCCAAACTTGGCACTGCTACACGAGAGCGCGGGACACAGCGTCTATTTATTATTGATATGATGCTTATTTATGGTTTCGGAAACATAATTTCAATGTCATTTATTTAATATAATTCGAAATATTCATTAATTCAGTAAATTTAATTTTCAACTCCAACGAGAATTGAGACATTTAGATTAGTATTTTTACAATTATAGCAGTGCCAAGTTAGGCGCAAAAATGTGACACTTGTGACAAGCCGCAAAAATTTGTCTCCATATGCGGTGCAAATTTGCTTGCGACTTGTGAAATGGCACAATATTCAACGACATTGGCGGCGCAAAAACCGCACGTTTGTGAAAACTCGCATCACTAGCCATGTATTACACGATGGAGACTAAGAACATCGAAAGGAAGCGTGGACCGACCACAGAAGAGGTGGTCAGATGACATCAGGGACATAGCAGGCAAGAACTGGCTTCAAGAAAGGAAAAGAAGAAAAACGTGAACATAATTCAGCCAATACAACATGAATAACCTAAATATTCGTACAAGGCAAGCCGGCGAATAGCTTTAGGTACATCTCACAACAGCTCAGGGTTCGGAATATATCCGATATTTATATAAATATGAAAATATCGGATATATATCCGAGGTGTATATATATATATCAACTTCTTGATATTTATTCTTGATCATTAATATTAATATAACTTATTAATTATATAATGCACAGGACTTTTTTGCTCTTCACTCTGTTTTCAGGGGTCAATTGAAGAATTTTAAAAGCGAGGAC
Source organism: Ocypus olens (assembly GCA_910593695.2). NCBI lineage: Eukaryota > Metazoa > Arthropoda > Insecta > Coleoptera > Staphylinidae > Ocypus > Ocypus olens. The sequence goes on from OU343057.1 coordinate 20,015,679, forward strand.
CTTTTTTTCTTTTTTTTGCTCATTACTTCAAGAATCAACTCTTTTCGACAAAAAAGAGTCATTTCGCCCATCTCTAGTTTATATTAGAGCAAATGCTTACTATTCATATTGCTGCAACTGGGAATATTTGAGAAACGGGGGAATTTTTTTGTATTGTGTGTTTCATAAATATCCATCATATATATATATATCATGATATATATCCGATGATATATATCGTCCGAACCCTACCACAGTTAATAAAATTTTTAATAAAAGTAGCTGACACTGAAAGATAAACAGTATATTAGGATATAAAAAAAATAAAAAATAAAAGCAAGTATGAGTTGTAAATAATAAATAAAGTTTATTTCTCAAAGATATAGAAGATAGAAAAAAATCGATATAATGTCAATAAGTATATGTATCAATATATAATTAAAGAATTTGTCAGAGAAAAAACATATGAGAGGTATATTAGTGGCAGAAATATGTGAAATATTCTTCCATTGTATAGGTTCCATATTTAATTTCAAATGTTTTTATTTATTTTTTTAATTTACTTTTAGTTGTGATCATTCTGTAAAGGGGCCCATCCACTGTCGTACATGTTGGACGGACCACGACGTACATGCGCGTCCTACATGAACGAATAGTGTATGGGCACGTTCGGGCAAAAGAGAACGTGCAACGCAAACACTACTAGCATTTGCTCGCAATGATGCAAAAACAAATGTTAGCAGTGGTGGCGGTTATCGCTATTAACACAAACATATTTCTTTTTTCTATTTTATTTTTCTTCATATCGTGTAAAATTATTACGAAGAAGTGTAAATATTATAATTTTGTAAACACCGATTTTTAAAACAAATTTGGTAATTTATTTGCCATGTAAATAGACTAGAAATTTTCAATAATGTATTTCTGACGAACGTCGCTGGAAAAGACCGTGGAACGTGGTACGTGTATCCGGCACGACGGTAGGACGGACCAAAATACAAGCGGCGACAGAACTTTGGTCCGTCCTGCAAATTTGCCCATCCACTATCGTACATGCCCGGGCAGACGTGTACGTCGTGCAAAACCGTCCGACATGTACGACAGTGGATGGCCGCCTTAAGACACTGGGAGCTGATTATAGATTTTCATTATTGTGTAGTAAGGTGTTTTTTCAAGCAATGCTAAATTATGTCTAAGGTAGAAATAGCTAATATTAGCATTTGTAATAATATAATGTTGACATAATAAAACTTTAAAATCTGATGTTTGTCTTTCATTGTATAATGATAATATTAAAAGTGACAGTTAAATTACCAGTTTCTGTTGTTTATTATGTCACGGCTACTGCTATTTTTACAAGTATTTAATACCATTTAATTTTTACCTCTCCAGTAGGATATCGACAGTAAATTTAAATGAAATTTGGTAGATTTTCAAATTCTGAACATTTTTTTACTATTGTACTTCTCTAAAATAATCAGGGAAGCATCAAAATACATAAATGTGGTTTTACATGTTAAATTCCTATGTTCGACTTTGAGAACGGACACTCGGTATTTGTGAAATATTTAAAAAAATTGAACATCTGGGGTGTTTATAATGAGAAAGGTAAAACACACTTTCTGTGACACTTACTTTGAAAATTTCAGAGATTCTCTATAAGTTGAGACAAATAAATAAAAATGTACTGAATGAAACAAGAACCCTTTATTTGATTATAGGTAACTTAAATAATAATTTAGTATAATTTAATTAGTTAGCGCATTACCTAGGAGTGAAGTTGTTTAAGAAAGAGAGGTGGATACTACTGTTCATTGAAATATTGTATAGATCAGTGGTCTATCAGGCAAGAAAGTGTGGTTAGATCATCTTCCAAGCGAAATCACTTGAAAAAGATCAGTCCATCGAAATATCTTGAAAACAAAACACAAGTCATGCGAATTTTAACCCAAAAACCAATTATATCACACCATACCCACGAAAACCTCAAATTAAACATAAATATATGTAAATAAAACACACTTTTACTTAGTTAATATCACACTGTTTATTTATAGTGACTGCAGTTTCGATCAAACAATGATCATTATCAAACTATAAGTAAAGTAAATACAAAAAAAAACATCCTATTTATATATTAACTAAGTAAAAGTGTGTTTTATTTAATTAAAAATGTATCACGAAGTAAGTGCCGCCAACCTCAATCAGATAAATATATGTATTTCTAGTGGTAAACGATCAAAAAAGTTTTGTCTTAAGGGTGCTTAATAAAAAAAGTTTGGAGACCGCTGGTATACACTCACGTATATGCATTATGTTAAGTTACCTCGAAAATAACCCTTCCATTCCCCACCTACTGCGACATGCACAGTAAAGTGCTGCTAAGGTGAGTAAGCTACATGCAAGGTAGAGTTAGTAAAACTGCCGCAATTGGTATTTTAAAAGGCACACAAAAAAAGTTTAAGTATAGTTGATTGGTATAATTATTCCAAACGGTTTTATGCATACTACTTCTATTTGTAAAATTTATGCCATTCCAAAAAATTATTATTTATTTATTTAGACCGATATTCGAATATTTTTATTTCACAAGAAAATTAATTAAAATCAATGCTACAGGAAACTATGGAGCATTAATGCGCCATCTTGATGTCAGCCAATTAACCGCCATTTATGTTTCGATCTACGTTTTATCCTCATATTTCCACTTAAGGTGGGTGATCCATATAATATTTTAATCAACAGTACTACATTATTAGTTAAACTAATTCTTTTATTATCAAATATACATTCTAATTGATATTTTTGGAGCCAATGAATACTATATTAATTATTATTTATGTTTCTGATAGTCTTTTATTACTGAATGTAAAAATTAGTGAACCCAAAAACGTTTGTTTCAGAGAGATTCATGCATATTATAGAAAGTATAATATTTTTTTATTTAATACAAATCTGTTTAGAATGAAGACAGATGTCTGATAATAATTTTGTATATATATATATATATATATATATATATATATATATATATATGTATACCCATTAGGTTAAGGATGGTAATATTAATTAGATATTAATTCTTCCAAATAAAAACTCAAGTAATTTTGCCTCATTTTTAAAAATGCGAAACTAGTCGAGAATTTTAATATTCAGAGTTTTTATTTAGTAGAATTATTATCTATTCCATATTACTATCATTAATATTATGAATTACCTATACGTATATATTAAAATAATTAACCTGTTAGGTTAGTTCAGGTTAATTCAGGTGATAATCTAAAATGATTTACAGTGGGTTTATAAGATGCTCAAGGTTTAGTATTTAATCAAAGTAGAACTAATGTATGAGTGCTAATGTGTTCATACTAAAAGTGGGCGAAATGACACTTCTCTGTGAGCTGCCTTAGTGAAAAGAGTCGAGTTATAATTTCAAAGAGTCGGGTCAGGAGCAAAAAGAAAAAAAAACCTTGCCTCGAAAATTTTCCCCTTCACTGAAAACATTGTGGACAAAAATTTCATGACTCAAATTGAGCTGCAAATTTACAAGGGAGTCACTTGACTCCGTGATTTATTAAGAGTTCACTCTATGAGTCGAGTAAGTCATGCGTTAACTACCTCTAGTTCATACGAAGTTTAAGGATTTTAAGAATTAACGTTTAGTGTTTAACGGTAGGGTATAGGCTCTATTCTGTTGTTGGGAAAACGTAATTTTTAGTCATTTGCTATTTAAATTTATTTACGTCGTAAATGTATGTTACTCTGAAATGTATGAACAATATATATATGTTTAAAAAAAAAATTTTCTCCATTAATAAAAAAGTTAGATTTATGTTAGTAATCAGAAAAAGTATAGCAATTATAGAGTTTTTTTGTTTCAATAGGTAATTGTCATATTATTTCATATGTTGTCGTATATTTTCATGAATATTGCGTGAAAAATATAGGAGAAATACAGTGTTATGTGTTGCAATGTATGGAAATAAATGCGTCATTTCTCATTTTTGCTATTATCTTCATCAGAATATCAAAACAAATGTGAGGGACCCGTTGAAAATATTAGCAGCTTTTTTCTGAGACCAAGTTCATGAAAATTGCATAAGTAATAAGAGCAATAATAAACATACAAATTTTCATTTTTTTCGGTATTACTAGGACTGCAGTAGAGAAAGATAGACACAATTTACGCTTTCGCCCCGACATCGGCCAAATAATACATCTGGAGACTATTATCAGTGGGGATAGACGGAATTTAAACGAATAATCGAGATCACCTAAAAACGCATCGGCACGGAAAACGGAAAAAATACAATACAATACCGCAACACTGGGCCGGATCGGAATTTTAATGGGGTAGTTTTACAGCGGTCGGTCCTTTTCATCTGCTTTTTTATTTATTAGTAATAATAATAATAATAATTTATTGGTGCTATCGGTGCGTCCTACACAGGTCATAAAAGGTATCTAAAAATAAACGATGATGGCACAACATATGAACTAAAATATGAACTTATTAAAAATTCAAAATTCAAAATTAAATTTAAAAATTAAAAATAGAAAATAGAAAATTAAAAATTAAAAATTAAAAATTAAAAATTAAAAAGTCAATGAAAATAAGAAATGTTGGTCAGTTGTAATTTTCAGAATATACAGGGTGCTTCTAAATTGATGCGGCAGATTTTGAAGTGATTTTTCAGCAAAAATTAAGGTAGGTCTTAATTTTGGTTACAACCCAAGTTAAAGTTAAGGGAAAAAATATTTTCATTTCATATATCCAGTATGGAAGAATTTAGAAGAATGAAATTTGGCAGATAACTGTTCCTAATAAAATGGTACATTTTAACGTTTTTTTAACCCTAAAATGTTATTGCAAATAATAATTATTAATGGTCTAAACATTATTTTATTTTCTTGTGATCAAACTAACAATTTTAGGAGAAAATGTCAAGAGACAAAAAAGTTGCTGATTGAATTCTTTCATTCAAATAAAGTTTTGAAATAGAAAAATGTAGACGCATTAAAAAGGTCTCATGCAAACTATTATAGGGGTTAATTTTTTCGCCCCCTTGTAATACAATATAGTCACAAATATTAAATCTCGTGATATTAATAAAGAAAGAGTTTTGGAGGAATGGCTGTGAATTTTTCGTTGATTCTGGGGTGTGGTTTTTATATGAATTTGTCTTCTCAGTGAAAAAAACTGGAGTTATATTTCTTGAGTTCCACATTGTTTATGTATTTGATAATAATAATAGAAAAATTAGCTTATGTATGTATCCTACTCTAATAGACAAACGTAATTCTATTGCAGAAATGTATGGTAAGTTTACCTCGTCATTTGAATAAATGTTTTTACATTATACATTCTATGAGAGTTCCCATCAGGTTTTATAAAGGGTAGAGAATATTATCACAAACCCAAATACAACAAAAGGAGTAAAGATATGCTAGGACCAAGATATTTCTGGAAATAAACAATTCCAGCGATTTTCTTTCTGAAGGTGTCAATCTAGATTGTTATAAAAAAAGGTTGTCTGAAAAAAAAGTTAATGTACTAAAAGGTAGTAATTAAATAATTGTCAGCCATGCAACTCCAGATTGATTGGCACTCCACTTTGACTACTTTTTCTAATGCGTAACCATTTTTATTATGATTTTTAATTATCGGATTGCAGTTAAACAGGCACCCGTTTCAGACTGAAACTTCCGTTTACACCACATAGCATTGTATCGGTTGTCGCCTGGTCCAGTGTATGAAAAATGCTTTCCCAAGTTTTCAAGGAAGTCGTAATGTGTCTGCCGCGTCAATTGGGGCGCTGTTTATAATAGCAGTATCGAGTTTCTACCTCTCGTTTCTGTCGGGCAAGCGATCCGCCATGCACAATCTTGGCCTGAGAGCCCGCCAGAGAATTTTTCAAACTGCACTCGGGAATACTCGTGGGTCGCGGTTGAAAAGGGATAGGAGAGTCGCGGTATGCACTATCGCCGCCTAGCGAGAATCGGTGGAACATTTTAACCGATACCCTACCCTTAAGCGTTCGCTACTTTTTACTTTTCCCTTAATGCTTAAACATAAATCTAACTGCGTACATATTTTTGCACTGATAAACAGCTGATCAGCACAATGATGAAAGGTTTACATATTAATCTTGAATCATCTGTTAAAACATGCTATTTAAGGGTAGAAAAATTGAAAAAAAGATCGATTTTTTTGAAATTACATTTTCTGAAACTAGACTTATTTATAAACAAGGTGATACTGTTCGCACATTTTTATTCGCACTGTAAGGGGTCAAGAATCATCCCCAAAGTGAGCTAGGGCTGGGCGGAACTACCACGGCCTGCTCTTGCTTTTCTCTCCTGAAAAATTGCATTTATTTTATTGAGGTTCCTTTTTCTCTGGTCCTATGAGAGATATCAATTTTTTTTTTGTTCGTGGTAACTGCTATAAAATCAGTAAAAAAAAAAATCATCACCAATTCTTTAGATAAGCTATCTAAATAACCCACAAAATTGCAAGTCAACAGGATGAATGGTTTAGGAGAAAAAGGAACGTGAAAATGCATGATTTTCAATGTAAAACGGCCGCTGTAGTGACCCCCTTAAGTAATTTGTCGGAAGTGTTAGTGATAAAAAATTTAAAAACCATGTTTTTACATTGGCGGGATGGATAGCAGTTGTAATAATTAACATACAGTTTTGGAATTTAAACTCCTTAAAGACAACCCTTCTTATTAGACAAACATTAAAAAACAGTTCGAAAAGTTGAAAAATGTTTCTTTGAGTAGTCGCCATTTTGAATTTAATGGTTTTTTGAACTAAAAGTTCTAATAAATTTCATCTACTTTGTCGATCTATTTAGTTATTTAATTTCAGATCAACCGTTCGGGTTGGGTTTATCCCACCAATTATTAACGCGAGTTTTAAGCTCTCAAATCAAAACTCTGATTAGCATATAAAAGTGTATAGAGGAGTAACCACCTGGACCAGAGAAACTGATAAAAATAGAATGTACATGTGAACACCGGTGTCCGTCATGGCCCAGAAGTTAATTTTGCACCGGAGTCCGCCATGGCACTGAACCTGCTAAAGGATATTTTTTAATGAGGCATAAATTTCATAGTATTACTTGAATAAAATTTAGAATCAACAAGCTTTTCAATTGTGTTATACTTCCGGTTGTACTTTTAGTTTGATAATAACTAGCTTATAATCAAATCTAAAGGTATACGTTAGTAAATATAGTGGTATAACAAAGCTACATGTTCTATTCCAAAAATAATTTTGACACATTTATCTCTATCGTTTGCCTCACACCTGGTATACAATATCTTTCTTATATAGATTAGTATTCCAATGGTTAATAATGCAACAAAACTCAACCATTCTGTTCACTGAGGCCACCATTTGTGATATTTGTGTACTATTATTACAAATATCTTACAATTCGTCTCATATTTCAATCTTTACATCACTGTTTCAGTAAAAATCCAGTAGTCATATAACATTGTGGTCCCGACTATAGGTCTGTACAGAGTTACGTTAACTAATTTTTTGTTCTTCTCAATGTACCAATTCTCTCTGATTATACCTTCAAAACCCAAAGTAGAGAACAATAGATAACAAATCAGTTTACCATTGCAGTTTTACAGAGTTCAAGATTTAAACACACAAATTCTAAACACGATATCACAGCTTATTAACATGTCTAAATTAAATGAATAAATACCTGCTGCCCCGGTGCTTGTGCTTGTTGTTGAGGAACATGACCTTGTTGCTGAGGAATGTGTTGCTGAGGTGCGTGTTGCTGTGGCATTTGTTGTTGCTGAGGAATTTGCTGTTGGTGCATTTGTTGCTGGGGCACCTGTTGCTGTTGAAACTGCGGCTGCTGTTGTTGATACTGTTGGGGAGGTGCTTGCTACATGAAATATAAACAGGAATTAACAATTATTGAAAGCTAACCAAATCTAACAGATGGTCGCACAAACCTGGTAATGCTGTGGAGGAACCCCTGGAGCGACTCTACCCTGTCCATCTACATCATTTACGATACTTATTAAATACAAGATGTTCACTAGGGCGGCGTACTTCCACATCTTCACCTGAAAACTTTCACCATTTAACACATTGGACTTTTAAATCTGGCGGCTTAACCTCAAATCTCGTGAATTAATATCAGCACAATAAATAGATTACTTTAATAAGCATATAAAAACTAAGAGAATTATTACTGAGTGCCGCTTCGGGGGGTTTCATTCACAAAAACATTGTAAAAACACAGGATTATAACTAGAAAATGACACGTATGACGGCCAACAGGTGCAAATAGTTAGAATCAGAACCGGATCGAATTTTCAATTACTCGAACGAGGAAGTCATGCACATGTGGATGTTTGTTTGAATTATTTCACTTACCAGGACGTATTTGTATGGAATATTCGGAATTGCTGATAATATAACGCGCGCGCAATCTACATAATCAGTTTCTCAAGTGCGTATTCAGCTATTCAACATTGGCCAATGTTTAGTGTACACGTTACTGGTTCGAAGTCACTTTTCCGAAAAATTGGATTCACATGCCCGCTCATTGGGTTGCCTATAGTGAAAGAGTACTCAAATGATCTGATATAAAATACGTTTTATTTCTTCTTTAAATAAGATTTCTTTATCAGTTTTTGTTACTAGATTTGATTAGTAGTTAAGAGACATTTGTTGACGGTTGTTAACTCTAAAATAGAATGTACGGTTCATTGTGTGTTTATTAAAAACGAAAAATAGCCTGTAAAATCTACAAAATTAAATCTTACAAAGACTTTGAAACAGAAATCTTATTGAAACTACTTTTATAACTAAAGCTACACTGAATATTTAATTAAGCTAACGAAATTTGAAAGTTATAAATAATTATAATTAGTAGAACTGCGAAAAGCTGGCAACAACCATTGCAAACGGATCCGGGGAAACAACACTAGAAAGTTTTGCAGAAAGCAAACGATGGAAGATTTGGTGCATTTGCTATTGGTAAATCGTTTGATTTTGCTGATATTATAAATTCGCCAGGAAGAAATCCAGAAAACGGATATAGATGGTCATACCTACTTGTAAACTTTTCCATTTAATGTTTTTTTGTCGTTTGTTTGCGCTAAGTGTAAATTGCTTTTTATATTATATTATTTTAAAGTATAAATAATAGTATTTTAAAAGTTTTACAGTGGGAGGGGTCGCTATAATATAGTTGCCCATGAGCGAAAAAGTCATAATCCGGCCCTGCTTATCAGTATCGGATTTGTACTTTTCTGCAGTGAATGTCTGTGTATTTTAGCGTGTTTGGTATATGCTTTTACTATTCAATCGTGCATTTTGAAAATAAAAAAAGTACAAAAAATCGTGTCTTTTAATATAACAATAACTAATTGCACGATTTTCAGTAAAGTCGTTACATGTGATGTTCTTCATAAGTTCTAATTTAAGCAAAAATATGCAATTCAGAACAGAATTAAACCAAATTGCCGCCTATGATTTCGTACAAACTTACATTTTAATCACATCGTAAAATGAAATCGAATTCTCAGTGCCAGATTCAATTGATAAAACTACTAAGTCGTTAATCTGCTTTCGGATATACCTTCAGAGTAATTATGTTTCAATTCGCTTCAAGCATGAGAACGAACGTTCCGAAGAACAATTGCTTATTGCCATTGATTTGTAAATTCTTAAAACTATATCGATATTAGAAGAAATATCAAGCAGATTCCGATCTCTAATCCAGTTACACATATTGTTGATATTTACATGTTTTCTGTCTTCTAGTGCCAGATACTTTGAGGTGAGGTGCTAGATGTCTTCAATTAGATCGTCTGAAATATCCTGTAAATACATTTTACAAAATTTTAACGCTTGACTTCTTATTTCGTGAAATGTCACTTTCTTTTTTTGGCAAGCTTTTCGCTTGTAGTGAAGTGTTATCATTCGGCGGGTTGGCCTCTTTTTCATAGATTGTCAAGTTCTCACGGGAAAATGAAATAAATGAAATTAAGTTTTTGTACAAATCGATTCCTGTTGTAGTTTTTTTACTCACGCTTATTTATTTATTTATTGTTAATGCTGATATAAAGAAGTTTGCATACGTCAAAATATAGTTAGATATAGATACATAAATACATGTTAAAATGGCTCAAATATAAAAATACTTAAATGCAAGTTAAAATAGTGAAAATATAAAACACATAAATACATGTTACAATAGTTAAAAATATACATACTACTAATCAATTGTTAAATATTAGTCTAAAGATAAAAGGAAGACAATTGTCGAATCACATTCCTAGAGAGAAACACATAATCGGTTAGGCTGCAGGCTGTTTAAAGTAGTAATACGATAAAAAAAATATATATTTAACATTTCAAATTCTGGAAGTCTAAAAAATCCTCTTATAGAGTAGAATCATTTGGACAGAAAGTATATTTTAATGCTCTCCTTAAACTTTTTCTATGGTAGGGATCTGGGTCTGGAGATTTTTTGAAAAATATGATGCCATAGTAGTTCGTACCTGTTTGGGACCTTTTAAGTCTCAATTGGTTTTGATATAGATCATGCTTGAACCTAGTTGAATAGTTGTGGTGGTCATGCGATTCAGAATACTACTCCAAATATTAATTCAAATCTGGTCATTCTCTTGATTAATCCTGCTGCATCTGCCTTCGTAATCGCCTTCTCTGAACTGTCATTTGAGATTGATTTCAGAGTATTGTGAATTTATTTCCAAGACTTCAATAAAACCCTTGCATCATCACTGCGTGACCATCTCGTGGACGACACTCTTTGGTGTTATTTGTACATCGTTCTTCTCCAGTTTCTCCCAACGCATCGTGGATGCCAAAAAGATGTTGTAGATTTCTTGCAAAAATGTAAATTCATTGCAACAACTGGCCACCGAAGTGAATAGATTTAGAGAATGGGCAAATATCAAGAAACCCCAAGGTATTAGTTATTGCATTTAAGTCCAGTGTTTGGTGCACATATTAGGAATGTGTTCCACATTCTTGGACAAATCTCATGACAATTGATAACTGATCTAAATGTGAGATGTTAGGTCTTGAATCAACAATTATAGAGATTAATTTAACTGCCCCTACATTGGCAGATATAACTTCTCTGCACTTCTGAACCATTGTATGTAGCACTTCGTATGTCGTAGACGAAAGATAATTTGTTTTACCGCTACCCGGTCTCCGGTCTCCAATAATTCTTTAGATGTTGCTTTAAGAATGCATCAAATTCGTCCAATAGTTCCACTGCCATTAAAAAGTTACCCTTGTGACATGATCCAAGAACTTCATCAGAACCTCTCAACGGAAGACCACGACTTGTTATCTATCTTACGATAACGACAACGCGTTGTAAAACTTCCGTCCAATAATGTTTGTGATGAGCATCATGATTTTCTATAGAATCTTCATCTTAACATAAGGCCGAAAGAACACTAATTTCCTTTGGGTACAGTATCTTCGAATTCTTCAGTCGGTGGTTGTGGAACGTCACCTTCTATGATAAAACCCACCTACTATGTCAAAACATCAATTTTCACTTGTGAGTACTTACAGATAGACAAATGGGCGCTCTTCCACGTGAACATATGAGATTGTCAAAAAAGTGAAAAAAAGGTTTCTATGGTAAAACCGACCCAGTGTGTCAAAACCCCATATTTTGTTATACTCGAACAAAAGCAAAGCGTTTTTTTAAGAAAAATAATTATATAATTAATCTCTTTTGCTTCTTTGAAGGTGTAGGTGTTGCACGTTTTTTGAGCCCCTTCCGATGTCTTCTTGGTACGGTTTAAGGGCGCCGTTGCTGCCTCATCCATACTGCTAGTACTTGGCAGAGATTTTGTCGTCGTTCAGTTCTTGGATTGCATTACCGCCCTCTTCACCTTCTGAAATTTCACAGTGAACGAGTGCATGGCGATGCACAAAACAAACGACTAGAAAGATCGATCCCAACTGCCATACGGTGAAGGCGCTGGCTTAGAGAGGTGGTTTTGATGCAATGGAATAACAAGTGCGAACATGGCTTAAGATTTTGAGTTAGTTTGGGCCCGATAGAGGGCGTATGTCTAGAGAAACGAACGGCACAAGCTAAAAACAGAGATGTATTAACCTTTAAGCGCGATTTCTGACAAAACATGTTTTGATACCCTAGGTAGGTTTTATTATAGAGGGTCACACGTGTGAAATATGTAGGTTTATAAGAGAAAATGCCTGCCTCGTGTGAGTTTTATTCATTTTAATTTTACCCTGCATGCCTGTATCTTTGCCCCACGCCCCTCTTCGCAACCATGTTGATTCCGGCAGTGACCTTGTGACTTGTGCGAGATTTTCGCTGTGCGAAACTCGTTAGCCGTTCGATATGTGCCGAATGTGTCCGACCACACTTTCACATGAACGGTCACGCAAACTTGAACCAAGCACCCAAATAAATTTTTGTAACTTCGGCTCCAATTCGCTCTCAAATTTGCCAACAGTTTTTTTTTAAATTTTGCACAGATATCTATTGTGTTCGTGTCTATCGTTTGAAAAAATATGATCATTTACCGAGCATAAATAACTACAGCTGACACAAAAAACACTATTTTTTTATTCAATCGTCACTTTATTTAACCACAGTTTCTTAATGAGTCAAAGTATTACCTTCAAACTGTTTCAATAGAAGGATACATGTATTGGTCGGTTATATAGCAAATTTAAACTTCCAGACTAAATTCATTCTTCAGTCTATTGGTCCCTAGTGAAATGTTGCAATCTTTGTTAATAATAACAAATTAACAAAAATTAAAAGCTGAAAATATTCACTTATTTTTAAATAATACATTATAATAAAAACCTATGAAAAATATTTTGTATTTACATAAATATATTCAATTTATTTGTATGCCAATTTTATGGGTACCCTCCCCTTAAATCCTGTACTATACCTCATTTGATAACCAGGCGGACTAAATCAAATTATAGCCGCGAAAGTACGTTGTTGTGATTGGTTTTTACACAGGCCAAAATTGCTTAATAAAACGGTAGTGGCCGTTGTTATAATCAGCTGATCCATCACTGTTTACTTGTGTCCCACCGGTTTCGCGTGTTTCGCGTCGGTTTTTGTGTTTCTCCCTCCCGTTGAACGTGTAAGAATCGGTTCTTTTAAGAACTCATGCCGCGATCTTCGAGGAAATAGTTATTTAATTTTTAACTGTGGTTATATACCCAGCACTAGTTTAGCATCATTTTCGCTCATTTACATTTTATCGTTAAGTTTTCCCCGACGCTTGTTTTGTATCGGGCGTCTTAATTTTCGGAGTGTTTCGCAATACCTCTTTGAATTGATTATTTGACCACGTTCAAGAAAATCAACGAAAAACACTCCCTGAGCATCCCAAAACACAGTAGCCATGATTTTTCTTGCTGACAGCGTCTGCAGACACTTCCTCGGTTTCTTGGGCGAATGCGTGTGACCCCATTGCATCGACTGCCGTTTTGTTTCACATGTCACGTGCTGTACCCAAGGTCTCCTCACCAGTTACGATACGATCGATAACATGGTTTCCACTTTTGTCGTACTCTTTCAGAAATGTCAGTGCTGCAGCAAGTCTTTTGTGTTTGTGGTCTTCCGTTAGGATTTTCGGAATCCACCTGGCACACAATTTGTGGTATCCAAGTTTACCAACTACGATTTCATGAACTAAACTTCGTGAAATTTTGGGAAAATGTTCCGAGAGTTGCGTAATCGTGAAACGACGATTTTTACGGATTCTTTAATTCATTTTCACCAACAATTCATCAGTCACAAGACTAGGCCCACCACTGCGATCCTCATCGTGAACATTGGTTGGGCCATTTTTAAAGTCAATGCACCACTGCCTCACTCGGCTTTCACTCATTATTCCGTTGCCGTACACGTCACAAATCTGGCGATAAATTTCAATCGGTTTGTAATTTTTCGCCAACTAAAACCTTATCACACCACGCACTTCACAGCTGGCGGGATTTTCAATTGTAGCGCTCATTTTAAAACGCCACTGTATAAAAAGTACAATATGCACGATGCTCTAGTCACCACGATTGGTTGCGTACTAGGTGTAGAAACATTCTGTAGCCAAGATGGTGGCACCAGTGCCGCCAACTGCCGCGCCAGGCCAAAACGTCTGTCACTATCTGGTTTGCCCTAGTAAATAAAATATGTACATGAGTTTTTGAGTGTGCCCCTAAATTCTTAAGAGGGTCCCATACTTATTTTAATATTACATACTAAATTATTGACTATATAATCAAGAAAGTTTACCTAAAATGTATTTATGTATTGTTATAATTATTGAATGAATGTTATGGGTAAACGAATTTTAAATAATTGAATTTTACCGCCAAAACATTTCTGGTTACTTTTCTGGTTACTTTTAATAGTGTAAATATGACCTTCGCCTGGTTATTAAATGAGGTATAGTGTAAAATTGGTTCAACTACAAATTGGGACAGTTCAACTCAAGATTTTCCTTATTTCTAGTCGTTTTTCCACTAAAGAAAGATGTATTATTTGACGATTAGATGTTATTAAAAAAAAACAATTATATAAACTTAATTGGAATAGCAATTCTTCAGTTTAGTTTGGGAATCAGATTTATTTAGTACATTATAGTTTTCTTTGTTTGCGAGCATTAGATAAACAACGAACATATTTTTTACGTTTACAGAATTCTTAAGTTGTTACATCAATGGATTTATTATTTAATATTGATCAGAGATATATTGTCAACGAGATATACTTCGATGTCACATTTGGAGAAAGTAAAACTTTTTAAGCGCTTAAGGAGCTTTCCCCGGATAAATATTTTGGAAGACCGCAGAAACTACTTAGCATTATGTCCAGGTGATTTAGTAGCGGCGACGAAGGAAAAGACAATGTTTTGCTCGGATGTTCAGCAGATTTACTTAAATTAGTTTTCTAACCGGCCGACTCCGGCTGACGGATTCATGTAAAACAAATAGAGGACAAGTTTGTTTATGGGTTCCCTTTAATGAGCTGGGGTTTGTGGTTAGGGGTGCTAAGTTTACATGTGATCTCGAGTCTTAAAAGATGCATTTGTACAGAAATATTGCGACCATATTAGTTTACATTTTAACGCTTCAATTAAACTTTTCATATTATCTCGAGTATACTTTTATTAAGTTATTAACTCAATCAATCCGAATAATTAAGGTGTGAACTAAATCAATTAAAACATGGTGATTTTTCAACACGAACCTGTAGAAATATTACCCATAATATTTTGCTTCAGTAGGCTAATCCCTAGTGTAATTAAAACAGAATAACTTTGAGAAGACTCGTATATGATGACGTGGAAATTTATATAACGTAACATTTTGGTTAGAAAAGAGAATGGAAATACCTCTAGAGGGTTTCCGTGCGTTTTGTGTTATCATATCTGTTTGATGCTATTGATTTTCCGGGCAATATTTCATGCACTATCTCCTAATTCCCATGCGGATGAATCGAATTCGTAAACTGCTATTATGGATTGAAATATCATTTCGTGGCGTTTCGGAAGATGTCATCGCCCAATTAGTCTTATCTGCTGACCAGTGGTTTTCTGTTTGCTTAAACTATTTCCTGCACCGTCATCGTTGCGCTTCAATTTGCAGAGATTTCCTGTCTAGGGTGCTTTAATTTCATCAATACTTATTTTTTTCTGTTTTCTGCGCCGTATCGCAATTAAAGGCTTCGCTGCCTCAGAAGGTCGCTGTTGTTAAAGTTTACATAGGTTTATAAAGAGGCGGGTTAGTTGACTTTTTAATGGTGTTGACTTTATGTATCGTTAATGCGCAAGTTTATGTCATCTTGGAATTAAATGTATTCGATTTATATGGTCTATAAAAAGAAATGTACGTTACTATTAATTATAGTAACAGCTTTATTAAGATACTCTTTTTCCTAGTACTACGTTACATATTATTTCAGCAAATCTGTAATGCTGTGATAATTAGCAAAGGGTTTAAACAAAGAAATATTTCTCTTGGCAATGAAAACTCTTTGTATTCAATAGGTAATTTGCAGCTTAATTAACTTTTCCCCCACAATGTCTTACAATCTCCTATATTATGTTCAATTTAACTGGTTTGAAAAATGTATTACGTTTTAACTACAAAAAACTTATGGTAACATAAGGGGACAGCTATATCCGTTTATACAGGTCGAAGGGATGCTTATTATTTGTGATACATTATGGAGCGGGAATCAATGAAAACTTCTTGTATGATAATCGTCGAAACTATTCACCAATTAAATTTTTTTAATTAAATTTATTATCTAGAAAAAATCTAGTCATCCTTATTTAAATAAATAGTATGAATAGCCGGTGACGGTTCGCGGGTTTTTTTTTTGGTACGGCCGAGGAACAAAAGGTGGTAATACAGATAGGTAGGGTCAGTTGCAGAGACGCCTGGCTGCGTGACCGCACCTATCTGTATTACCACCTCTTGTTCCTCGGCCGTACCAGAAAAAACCCCGCGAACCGTCACTGTGAATAGCGTTAATTTCTTAAAACAGATTTGAAATTTGCAATAATGAATAGATTGACATAAATTAATAAAAAAGAAAAATGTGAAAAACTCTACTTTTTAAATGGAAGCAAGTATTGTTAAAAAATACGTGACTAAAGAGAATTAAGAGTTTAAAATTTTTAAATTATTTAATAATTACAGCAAAAGGTAAATAAAAAATGTCAAAGAAGTCACAAGTGAAAAATCACGATATTTCTAAGTGCGTCAGAAAATGCGAAATAAATAACAAAAATAGGCCTGTTTAATTTTTGTAATTTTTTTCCAGCTATCTCGACAGAAGCGCATTGATTGAATATTAAAAAAATTAAATCAATAAATATGAATAATGAAAGACAAATACAATGACCATGGTCCCGAGCGAATATTTCTCGGTCAGAAAAAAGGAATCGAACCCACTCGACTTGGGATCCAGCAGGCAGGTGCACACGCTCTTACCCGCTACACCACCATGGCGCCCATTTAAGATTCTAATATTATAAAATTTCCACTAATGATGATTAAAGGATATTCCGCATATTGTGCACGGGTTATAAATAGTGATGGGATCATTCGAATGACGATAATCGATTCATTCGATTATCAAAATAATCGATTATCTCCAGAACTTATTTTTTAATTCGAATGATCATTCGAATGATCGGTATTCAAGTGATAATTCGAATGGTCATTCGAATGATCATTCGAATGATCGGTACTCGAATGATCATTCAAATGAGCATTAGAATGATCATTCGATTGGCATTCAAATGATCATTCGAATGATTTATTCGAGTGATCGGTACTCGAATGAACAATTCGAAAACTGGCTATTGGGATAATCTGAAGGTCATTCAGATTGAATGTCATTATACCAATTTGTACTCGAATATATGTCATTCAAAACTTTACGTAGCGTATTAATAGGATATCTTTCCCACAAAACATTACAGCGAAGTACTCTGATATTGCCTACAATATATTCTAAATTATAATTTTATTATGATATACTTCTGAAATCAGAGTATTTATGAACGATTTTAAGCAAAATAACCGGAGTTCTATTTTTAGTATTTAGTCACGATAATTTGAGTATTCCGATATGTCTATACCACTTGAAAAATAAAAATACTCGATTCACGATCATTCGAACTATTATTCGAATTATTAGTCGAACTTTTACTTGAATGACCATTTGAATGAATAATCGATTTTCATATCATTCGAATGATCACTCAAATAATCATTCGAATGATCATTCAAATAAATAATCGATTTTCAGATCATTTGAATGATCATTCGAATGATCACTCGAATTATCATTCGAATGAATAATCGATTTTCAGATTAATTCGAATAGTAAACATTCGATTATTGAAATCATTCGATTATGCCCATCACTAGTTATAAAGCTGAAATGCTGTTTGCTTTGATTTAGCATAGAACTTATCAAGTTGATTAAAAATTGTTTTAAATAATCTTCTGAAAATATGACAATGTTTTTATATTTTTGTGTTATATGGGAATATTTGTAAAGCCGCGTCCTCACTGAGTCGACATTGTCGATCGACTCTGTCTATCGACAATGTCGACCAACAAATCTTCAAGACTTCACCTGTCCACACCAAGTAGACAGAAAATTTGTCGATCAGTCGAAACGAAAATGTTTGATGAAGAAGACGTGATTATTGCTTGTGCCGCATTTGTTATTATCGCGTCTAAAAAAATGAAATATTCGCGTAAAAGAAGATTTTGGGTTCGGCCAAGCCTGGAAAGTAGAAATCGGTACAGTGGTAGTAATCTGATATAAGACTTAAAAAGGGACGATATCGATATATTGAACCTTGAATACAGATGTAATAGTGGTTTTAGAAATTTTTTTCGAATGTCGGAAAGTGAATTTGAATATTTGTTGCAAAAAATCGGGCCAAAAATTTGTAAACAAGACACTAATTTTAGACCTGCCATTCCCACAAAGGAGCGTCGATTCGACTACTCTTTGATTTGACTGACAGTTTATGGAAAACCAATCGATAGGTCGATCGACGAAGTCGATTGACGCGTACACATTAAGTCGACAGGGTCGATAGACAGAGTCGATCGACAATGTCGACTCAGTGAGGACGCGGCTTAACAGAGGTCATGGATAGAAGTTTTCCTAAAATAATAAATAACCATATGCAGATGAAGGTTACGACCATTACTACGTGGTAATCTATAATTAAACTAAACTAAATTTTTCAATTCAGATTATTTAAAATCCACTTTTCTTGTACCAACTACATTACGAATATCATATAAATCATTAAAATCGTGAATCACTAGATTTAATGCAAGAAACAGTTTACATACATATATTGTCTTTGGATATATCTCTTGCACTCAATATTTTTTTGATTGACGAACACAACGCAGAACGCGTTTTTTTACAATTTTGATGATTGATAAAGTATATATTTAGTCTGTAGTCGCTAAGTTAAGTATATAAATTTTATAAATAAATACATTTTTCAGGGGTGTCATCTTGGTTAGCAAAAAATTGTTAAAAAAAATCAGAGATAAACAAAAAATTACTTTACCCTCTATTGCAGTGATGGGGAAACTACGGCCCGCGGGCCAAGTCCGGCCCGCGGAAAGGTTTAATCCGGCCCGTTTAAGAGTGCCGTCGTGAGAATGTTTGAACGCGTTCTTACTTCGTAATGTGACGACCCGCATAAAAACTACCTGCGGCGATAGTAGTATTCTGGACAAATCCATCCGACCTAAACAGATGACTCATCTTCGCTCGAAACTTCCAGACACTCTCGCAGGTAGGTATAAATACAAGCGAGGCCGCCCGAAGATCAGTTAGTTAGCGACTTAGTCAGTCATCTGCAACGACCCGCTGTGACTCGGGTAATTGTTTGTGTAATCCCCCAAACTCCCAGTGCCTCAACAAACTCCCGCGTAAGAGCATTAGTTAGCAGTAAGCTTTCGTCAATTGCGTTTCTGTGTGTTGTTCTCCGTAGTAGGTAACGTCTAAAATGGATGTTAAAAAAAGAAATTGGATTCAGAATGTCGAGTTTTTAAAGAAGAATGGACGTGGAAATATTTCTTTACTTTATTTAAAGAAAAACCTGCGTGCTTACTTTGCAATACAACTGTTGCAGTTTTAAAAGAATATAACATTCAACGCCATTTCAAGAGCAAACATGAAAACCACTCCTACTCATCGTTAAGTGAAGAGGTGAAAAAAATTAAATCGAAAGATTTAATAAAAAAATTATCAAGTCAACAACAATTATTTCAGAGAGCTAATCATTCTCAAAGATGCGCTACGAAAGCCAGTTATGTGTTGGCTTATAATATTGCTAAATCTAATAAAGCATTTTCAGATGGTGAATTTATAAAGCAGTGCATGATAGATGTGTGCGATATTATGTGTGATAAAAATCTAATTTCACAACTGACTACAAAAACTCAAAAATTTATTTTTTATTTAATTACCATGGATGAAAGTACAGATATCAGCGATACTGCGCAGTTACTCATATTTGTAAGAGGAATCAACGCCCACTTTAAAATTACAGAAGAACTTGCAGGGCTGCAGTCAATGAAAGGAACAACAACTGGTGCCGATATATTTTGTGAATTTGAAAATTGCATCGATAAACTTCGTTTACCTATTGACAAGCTATGTAATGTAACTACAGATGGTGCTCCTAATATGGTTGGAATCAATCAAGGATTTGTTGGGAAATTTAATTCTAAGTATCCGGAAAATGATGTTGTTTTTTTGCATTGCCGTATACATCAGGATGCTCTCTGTAAATCGGCTTTAGATATTGACCATATACTTAATATTGTTGTAAAACTAGTAAATATGATTCGTTCCAGAGGATTATTACATCGCCAGTTTCAACAGTTTTTGGAGTCCGTACATGCTGAGCATTCCGATATCCTGTATTATTCAAAAGTTCGTTGGTTAAGTGCTGGAAAAGTATTTGAAAGAATTTGGGATTTAAAAGACGATATTGTGAATTTTCTTCTTGATAAAGACATTTATAATCAATTTGACGTCTTAGAAAACGAAACGTGGCTTTCTGGTTTCGCTTTTTTCACAGACCTCCTCGTACACATGAATAAACTTAATCTCAAATTGCAAGGAAAAAATCAGTTTCTTCACGATATTTGGCAATACCTGAAAAGTTTCAAATTACAGTTATTATTATTTGTTAATCAGATCTCTAAATCTGATTTTTCTCATTTTCCAAGAATACAATCTTTAAAATTCACTATATCAAACAATAAGATTAAAAAATACGAAATTAATTTGAGAAAACTATCTACAGAATTTGAAAGGAGATTTCAGGACTTTAGAAAAATGGAACCAGAGTTTAGTATTTTTGCGACCCCATTCAATGTTAATTACGAAGAAGTTGATGCAAAATTTCAACTTGAGTTAATAGAACTGAACTGTAATACTCTCCTGAAACAAACTTTTCATACAGTACCATTACTAGAATTTTATAAAAATTTAAGTCCAGATAATTTCCCAAATCTAATTACTCATGCAATGAAGATAATGACAATGTTCGGCTCATCTTATATATGCGAACAAATCTTTTCAACAATGAAGCTTAGGAAAACTTCTTTAAGAAATAGAATTACAGATGAGCACCTTTCATCAGTTTTAAGAATTTCTGCTTCGCAAATGGAACCGGACTATGATGAAATTTTGATGAAACAGTCTCAATTTCATTTTTCTCATGAACCATCAACCAGTAATGACACCAGAAAATAAAGTGATAATACTTCACATCAAGAACTACACTAAATTCATTTTATATTTTGTGCTTATAATTTTGTTACCTTTTGCTTTTTTACTATTAAAATAATAAGTGTATGTAATAATATATGTATATGTTTATAGAACACATAAATTAGTTAACGATTAAGCATTATTCTTTGGCCCGCTACGATTGTCTAGTTATTACAAATGGCCCGTCTTAAAAAACGTTTCCCCACCACTGCTCTATTGCATGATTTATTTAAACATAAAAAAATATTTTTTTACATTAAATGGTTAAAGCAATAAGGCAAAATTATATTTTTTATAAAATTTGCTAATATTTAATTTGGTTTAGTACTGACGTAATTTTATCAGCATTTTTGGCAGCAAAACAATTATCAAACAAAGAAAGCGTTTGAGTTTTTCAAACTTGTTTAGAGGCATAACATCCGTAATTTGAACCATTCTGGTTTTAGCGGCCCAGTATCTGCTTGAGGAAAGTTGTGTGATGAGAGATATCCAAATCAATATTCCTATGAATTGCTCCATTTCCCTTACTTGTAATTGGTTTGTATATTTTTTTTATGCGCTGTACGAATATTTTTGCTCTATCAGTTGAGAAATAAAGAGTAAAATTAAAAAGTCTTCTGAAGGATTTCCTCAAAAATAAATTTTGTCGAGGATCTCTTACAGTTTTCGAATATTTTTTTATTTATTTTAGTAATTATTTATTTCGTAGGATAGCAGCACTTTGTGTAACAAAAATGTTCCCATTTGGAAACAGTATGTAATAATTTTTACAATTAAATTTCTTATGGTTAGAGCCAAACAGAAAATTAATTAACATTTTATGGAGGTTGGTAATATTTTGGGTTGTTGCACCGGGAAACCGTGACTGGAAATTCGTGGCTAACTTCTCGTCGGTCGAGTAATTATATAATTCTGTAATACTTCTCTAAAGAAATTAGTTTGTATGAAAATTAATGTGCAACTCAACTATAACATATAATCAAAATGTAAAATAATAATTATTTCAATATATGTACAGAGCTTTTATCTCTTAATTTTCCAGTGCTTGAAAATAACGATAACACGTTCAAACTTGAGTCGCTCTTTTACATTACATATATTACGGAGAGGTTAAAACGAATGAAGTGTTACATTTCTGTATAATTATGGATTAACAGATGAACAACTTCCTACAGTTATTCAGTTGCGAGTACATGTTTTTTTTTGTGAACCCGTTTGTTTACAATGGAAAATTAATGATACGGTGTTTGGACGGATGCAAAGTATAACTTTGTCGGCGTAGACAGGCGTGATTTTATATAATGATACGTGTATTGGTATACATGAACGCGTATAGGTGGGAGAGTAAGGGTAGAAAATCGTAAATAGATTTCAGGGAATTTGAAAACACAATTCAGGATTTGAAGGGATGAGGATGCCGACGAGATATTGCTTTGAAGGGATAATCCGACGTATTCACTGGGAAAAATTATAGCGAAAATATATTCGCTAATACCCGGGGTGAAAAGTATCGTTTATGATTGCTGATATGAATCAGATTGCGAGAGTAATTAAGTCAAGTCAATTGCGGGAAATGGCGAAGGCGCCGGGCGAAGGATAAGGAACGTTGAACGTGGTAATGGATTGGCTGTTAATAGGCGGTAATGAGATGTCGTCGATCAGATATGGAAAACTGAGAGATGGGTTCAAGATGGGTTACAGATGTGAGGGGTAGATTAGTAGATTAGTTTATTGTGAATGTGGCTTACTAGTCCCGCAGTGCAGCGCACAAAGTCAGACGAACGCTTGCGCTGTACCCCGTACATTGGTGGGACGAATTTCCAGAACAGATGGCATTCCCCCGGGTACAGTTTCTTGGATTCAGGGCACACGAACTCGTACCTCGGCATGCACAATTCATACGTTTACTATATTCCCGTGGTTGTACCGTATAACTAGACCGTGTAAAGCAATACGTTCGTACCCCTCTTAAATAATGAGCACATCCATTTGACTGTTTTAAACTATTTTTCATTAGAATTTAATACAACTGAAAATCAACGCACCAGCAGACAAAGGAGGGTGCGAAAATCACTAGAACGGACTTGAAAGGGCATTATGTTAATCTTGGTACACACAAAAGGGGCCCTTTTATTATGCCGCAAAGGAAATACCAACACAACAAGAGTCTAAATCTATTATCGATAATGTACTTGAAATATATATAAAACACGCAAACGTTCTTGGCTGGCATAAGAGTATCTACAGTAAACTCTCAGCACCGAAATATTACATAATTCGAGTGTTTTAGCAACTTTCATACAAGCCAGCAAGTTTTCCTGGAACATTAACACAGACGCTATTACAAAAACATTAATTCAACGAATACTATTGCTTATGTTAGGGTGCCGGGATTATTATTTTCGGGGCGATGATGGAATGTAAATTACAAATTCAACCGCTAAAGGGAGTTTTGGTTTGATTCGAAAAGCGGAAATGGCAATGCTGAGAAACAACGGGGTTATACATGTTACATTAGGTGAAAGAAATCAATTACAAGTCGCCGAGCTTGTTTGAGGAGCGGAAGAGAATAGAATCAAATTTAATTTTGCCGGTTTTTATGTACTTTTACGTATGAATTTCTCAATTAATATCGCACGTATGTTAAAGTGTACGTGTTTTATCACACTACGATAAAAATCAAATTAAACCCACCCCGTATACGTGTATAAACAATGAGATTTTTGTACACTACAATCGTATAGTCTTGTAGGTAAAAGACAGAAAAGAGTATTCATTGCCCAATAAAAATATACATGTGGTGCGTCATAAATATACCGGTCAATTTTTATGTACAAACGTGAAGCTTATTCCGCTGACTAGATAAAAGGTCGGCGCTTTTTCCGTCGTAAATCCTTATGATTTATATTTGTGTTGCAGAATATTGGAAGTAATTATAATTTATAAAAGACATGTTTCATATCGGCCAAAACCCGTGTGCTTGCATTGCAACTTCTTTGTCTTCGCGTAAGACGATAGCGTCGCAACGCTGTGCAGTCTCCAGAGGTCTTGCTCCATTAGTAAGTTGCGGCCCACCGCCTGGTTAAGAATTATGTATTCCCAATTCTGTATACTAATCTTAGTACTCCAATTGCTAACTACTATTTACCTAAGCTGCTGAAATATATTACAAAAAACAACATTTTTACATAGTTAATTTACACTCTACTCAAAACAGCATTGTAAAGTCAACTGGCAAAGTTCCTCTTTGCTAACTTTAAATTGAGTCGAATATATTTTCTATGTTATTAATGGTATTTCTTTACACATATATACATACGTAAGAGTTCATTCCGGCAAATCACTCCCACGGGAGTTTAACTTGACTTTTCAGCAAAAACTAATTTAAATTTATAATCTCGGCTGATCACGGTTTCACTTTCCAGAATCGGTGAAAACAATAAACAACGATCACTTAGTGCGTCAATAAATTCACTCAAACTACACCACTCAATCTATTCCGAAGTCCGCAGACGAAACAAGGGCCAAATATATGATTCAATTAAAATCAAATTAAACCTTTGAAATGCTGTAAATACCTTTTATCGATTTTTTTAAACTGCTTCAATACCTTCCGTGATGTGTGCTAAAGCAATCATTACCGGAGTGCTTCTATATAGGAACACAGGTTTTCATGCGATAGCTATATCATGCATTCGCTGTTATATATTGCACCCAATTATATTAATAAAAGTACAGTGTTTGTAGTACATAGAAATATGCTTTTAAACTAGTATAAATACGCAGGAATTGACCTTGGGGAAGCATGAGTAAGGGAAGGTATCGTATATTTTAAATTGTTTTTCAAAAACGTTTGCCTTATTTTAACTATTCTGATATAAAGTGTTCTAGATTTTATTGAAAATAAACGCTAAACGATTACAATATGAGTGTAAAGGTTCATTTATTACATTTCCAATAATCGTTTCATTGTTTGCAGTAACAATTTAAGGGTACTACATGCCTCTATGTCTCTTGAATTATTGGTTTTCTGAAAGTTTCTCTGTGATCAATTTGTGGATTTGAGGAAATTACAACTTTCAGAAATAGGGACCTGAAGGACGAAGGGTACGAAGTTTGAGAGATCGAAGGAAACGAGGAAATATAATTGAAACTATAACTTTAAATGCTGAGTAAAGAAACTGACGCAATGATACCTTGGAAAAAACATATTCGGGTAATAAAATTTTTGAAATGGGTTTATAAAATCCACACTAACGGAAATAAACCGAAGGAGAGTGAATGCAAATTTAAAGAGTAATGGAAACAATAAACGCGAAATCCTAACAAAACGAACCCAGCAGCAATTTTCAAAGAACCGGGCATTGTATCTCTCACATTTACATTATTATTAGTATAATAATGTATGTACAGGGAGGTAGAATTGCAAGAGTATTTATGGTTTTGCTTATTGGACCGTGAGCTTCAGCGTCAGCGTCTTACTTTCCTGGAAAAAGAGGAGTAATTCATGTCAACATTGGGATTTTTCCACGTGGAAAAAAATAGAAATCGAATGTTCCCGTCGTGTATGACATTTTATCAATTTTAAATTGCATGGCTCTTTCCGATCAGGTTGACTCGATTCGGAATTATTTAACCTCATTTATATTTATTTGAATGGAAAAAAATCAACGCGGAATTTGTGAACAAAAGAATGTTGGAAACAATGGGATGTATAAAATATTACGAGAGAAAGTGAAATATTTACAGCTAACAAATTAAAGGTATATTTTTTTAATGAAACTAATCAATCAAATTAGCTTTTATTATTAATAATAAAAATTGTGATGTGTCTATCATGTAACTTTCTCCGATTTGATGGTATACTAGTTATCCATATTTATATTTTGATGGATATTTTAAATGTACATCGAGCGCACTACAGAATCGGATCAATTTTATAATCTGTTAGATGGTGTTTAATTTGGTTATCCATTATTATTTCCAAAATCTTAGAGAGTGTAGGTAAAATGCTTACAGGCCATGGATGTCCTAATTCCGTGGGGTTTTATATTTTGAGCAATGGCAAAATCAGAACCGTCTTTTAGGCATTGGAAAAGATACTTTCTGAATTCAAGACGGACTACAAATTATACGATTTAAGCATTGTATTGGAAACTACCTCTCCCTTCAAGATCTATACATCGAATATTTACAAAAATCATAGTATTCACAAGTGGCGACAACACCTGCACCCCGAGGGGTGTAAAACTGAAATAATGCTTGTCCTTTTGCCAGATAAACAGTTAAAGTACGACGGACCCAGCGCTCGCAGTCACGCGTCGCGTAGCGCGTTTTGCCGTACAAATGAATTTATTTCATACTGATGTAATCAAATGACCATTCTAAAAAATATGATTTTTATATGAAATTAAACGAGACATACAATGGTATTTTTTTAAAAATTAAAAATTAAAGGCCTAGAGTAGTAAAATGACTTTCAATATTTGAATTGTTTATAATAATTATAAATTAACAACAAAAGTAATATTAATTAACGTCAGAATGAAGATAATTTTATTGCCTTTAAAATGAGTCTTAACGGAGCTCTGTAGGATTAATAGAAAGTGAGTTATAACGATCTAAAGACATGCAAGTTTTCAAAACTTTTGCCGTCTGTATTTTCAAAAATATTGACGAAAAAAATAAATGCGAAAATACGGGTTGGCTTATTTTGTATAGGAAACACGTAAAAAAAATTTAGCCAAATAGAAAAATAGACCTAATTTTTCCGTTCGATTTGTAAAAGAATGCCTCATATTGGGGAGTTTCGAAGTATGTGAAAATCAACGGGACAATCCGGAAACTTGTTCGTAGTAGTTTCAAGCTCAGCAATAATTTTTAATTAATTCTTAAATTTTTTTTTGTTTTCCATGTGTATTGTTTGATGTCGAACAATGGTGTTACAGTCTGGGGCAAAATGTAAACGCGCGATAAGTACTCATAAATCACATTTTCAGCTTGTTTGAATTTGGCTGTTTGAAATTATGAACCTTTACTTTAGAACTCAAAATAATCTTGGACTATGAAGATTAATCGTTCTTTCTTTCTTAAAAAAAAGAGGCGAGGGCCTGCCCATATTGTAAAAGTACCATCAACATTTTCCACGAGCCGCTACTAACCAAGTGAATTGTTTTATATGAATTATTCAAAATGTATCTACTAAATCTAAAGTTGTCGAAACTGCCGACACAAAAGATGAAACAATAAAGTTAATGGTTTTATTTGAATTCTCTTTCAAATTAGTTTCACTTTTTACAATTAAAGCGAAAATTGAAGAAAAATATTTTCCTACTAAAAAAAAAAATTGTGAAATGATTTTGAACAATAGAGTGATTTTTAGGACTAATTTAAACCATTTTCTTACTACGATATTCTGCATATTTTATTATTAAGCCTGTATTTTCTATTTGTTTTTTTGACTAAATTTTAGATCATTTGGCCTAAATATTCTTTATTTTGATCTAAATTTTCGATTTCATTGTCAAAATTTTCAACTATTTAGTCCGCATTTTTTATTTCTGGTTTTTAAAATGTTGAGCCGTATTTTCGATATTTTTGGTCAAAATATTATAACTTTTAGCCTAAATATCCTTTATTTTGACCTTTTGCGATTTAATTGTTTAAATTTTCGACTTTTTGATTTTCCCGCCGAATTTTTAATTTTTAGATTTTTGACCTGTATTTTCAATTTTTGATCTGTCGACCTAAATATTCTTTATTGTGGCATAAATTTTCGGTTTCATTGTTAAAATTTTTGATTTTTTGGTCCGCATTTTTGATTTTTGGGGCCGAATTTTTAATTCTAGTTCCAAATTTTTAATTTGATTTTGGTTAAAATATCTATAACCTGAAGTATTAATTTATATGCGAATTTATTTTAATTTTTTTCCGGTATTTTCGAGTTTTGTTTGTTGAAATTTTCGATATTTTAGTCTGCATTTATTATCTTCAGGCCCGAGTTTTCGATATACTGTCTAAATGTTCGACTTTCTGGCCAACATTGCAGATATTTATTATTTTTTTTAATCTTTCGACCTAAATTTTTCTTTACTTTGACCTAACTTTTCGATTTTATTGTTAAAATTCTCGATTTTTTTGCCCCCCGTCTAAATTTTCGACGTTTTGATCAATGTGGATTTTTTTAAATCTTTTGCCCTAAATTTTTCTTGATTTGTTTTTTATTTGTCTGGTCAAATTTTTCTTTCCTTGGTCCACTATTTTTATTTTTAGGCCAGAATTTTAGATATTTGGTCTGAATTTTTTAACGTGGGTATATATTTTTTTGATTTTTGGTATATTTTACATTTTTTAACTTGGATTATTAATTTTATTTCGTGAATTTTTTTATTTTTTACTATTATTTTCGAATTTCTGATCAGAAACTTATTTTTTGCGGCTGAAAGTGGCAAATCATTTTGCCTAAGTTTTCGATTTTTGTCTGCTTTTTTTTATTTTTAGATCAGGAATCTTGATTCCTTGGCCCATATTTTAGATTTCTGTATTTCCGATTTTTTAAATTTATTTATTTATTTATTATTAAACGGGTAATCCCAATAATACAAAATTAGAAACAAAAACT
The DNA here is from genome assembly GCA_910593695.2 of Ocypus olens. Taxonomy (NCBI): domain Eukaryota; kingdom Metazoa; phylum Arthropoda; class Insecta; order Coleoptera; family Staphylinidae; genus Ocypus; species Ocypus olens. The sequence goes on from OU343057.1 coordinate 20,044,655, forward strand.
AACACACAAATTAAATTAAATTTAAATCGCAAGAAAACAAATAAGCCATAAATTTAATCTTATTTATTTTATTTTTTTCTTTATTTTGAGCAAAATATTCGATTGGTTTGTAGAAATTTTTAATTTTTTTTGTCTGCAATTTTTATCTTTACACTCGTTTTCGATGTTTTGTCTAAATTTTTATCGTTTTAGGCTATATTGTAGATTTTTTTATTTTTTAGTCTTAATATTTATTATTTTGACGATAAAATTCGATTGGTTTGTAGAAATTTTGGATTTTTTGTCTGCATTTTTTATCTTTACGCCCGAGTTTTCGATGTTTTTTCTAAATTTTCACCTTTTTAGGCCCTATTGTAGGTTTTTACTTTTTTGGCCTATGTTTTGCATTTTCGTTTATTTTGGTTTCAATATTCGGTTTTTTGGCCCAAATTTTCTTTATTTCAACTTAAATTTTCGATTCGTTTGTTAAAAATTTTGATTTTTTGGTCTACCGCTTTGATTTTTGGGTACAAATTTTAGATTTTTGGTCTTAATTTTTAATTTTTGTCCCATATTTTAGATTTTCTTGCGAATTTTTTTTTATTTTTACAAATACAAACATCTTTATTCACAGAAATAACATTTAAATTCATTATGTTAAAAACTTGCAATCCGCTTTCCGTTGTCTGTGAAAGGGCTGTCGTTTTTTATTTTTGCTATTATTTTCGAATTTCTCGTTGAAACTTATTTTAAGCTAAAATGAGTTATTTTTGGGGCTGAAAATGGCAAATTATTTTTCTTTTGCTTGTATTTTCAATTTTTTGGTCTGCATTTTTATTTTTAAGCCAGGTTTTTTGATTTTTTAGCCGATATTTTAGATCTTCTTCCAAATTTTTTATTTTTTGGCCAAAATATTCGATAAATGGTTCTTTGTTTCTTCAAACATGTTCGACGAGCCGCACTGCGTAAGAGTCAGGAATACTATTCCAAGCGTTGAAAATGATCATGTCTTCCTTCTATAGGTCAATCAAAGCAGACCACTTGTGTTGTGTAAGATGTAATTTTTTTTTTACCCAGTTTTTTCTCAATGAAAATATTATTGCGCCTTCCGTGGATATTTGTGCCAGAGCCGCACTTAAGGAGCCAAAGAGCCACATGCGGCTCTGGAGCCGCACTTTGCCGACCACTGGCCTATACAAATTACTTTTTCAAATGAAACTACATTATCAACGGATTCCTCCAACAGACCTAAGAAATATTTGTAATTTATATTTCAGGTCTATATAACACTCCTATTGCAATACCATCGAATGATATCCATAAGTTATTGTTCAACTGAACAATTACTATTAATAATATTATACTTAAGGTTAGTACGTAAGTATAAGCACACGCCACCAGCCCTATGCGCTCGATTACGACGAAAAACATATATCCTGCGGTATTTATTGCTTCATTACAAATATTATTTGAAAGCCATGTTTCACTCACTGCAAACACATCGAAATCGAAACTGATTACAAGTTGTCTAATACTGACAATTTTCGGTAATGAAGAACGCACATTTACATTTCCAATATTCATTATTGTATTATGTAATAAAAACATTAGTGGTTTCCAAACTTATTAAACTAATTCGGTAGAGTGTTCAGTTGTAAATAAAACCCTTGCAAATTGAAATTTAATTTTTACTGCCAGTTTATTCAAAAACAAATGAAATTTTGAAGAGAACGTATTCCTTCTAAGTTTCCTACTGTAACTATTATCATTTCATAATTATACACCACACATTTTCATTTTATATATTTAAATACAATGATTGAATGAAAAATACTTATAAACAAAATATGTTAATTTCTTCATTACCTTTAATATTTATAGTTATAGAGGCTTGTTGTGCTACTTTCTTGATGGGACCGGATATATAAATTTGGTGAAGAAAAACACTTTATCTTCCATGATTTTCTTCACAAATTTCTTTAAATATTTTATAATATTTTTCATATTTAAAATATTATCGGAAAAAAAAACGACCCACTTCCGGTGAATATATAAATATTAAACTCGTTCTTTGTTCTTTGTAAGACAAGAGTTGAATATTTGTATATTCGGGCTATTTTTCATTTTTATTTAAATTATTTAATGCTTCTGCAACAAGTAAGAGTTTTGAATTTAAATTAATTAGTTTCTATTAAGTCTTTTTATACATACATACTATTTCATTCTGCATATCTAATAATTCGTGGTAATTACTCATATTTTTGCACTGCAGCGTTTCTGTTATTAGCTGATGATTTGCTTATAATCTTCAAAACCTTGGAATTAATTCGTGAACTTCATAACATATACTTCACCTCGAAAGGACTGGGTCGACGGCCCTTTCTAACTTTATTCCAACAAACATATAAAACATACATATGTTAGAAAGGGCCGTCGACCGAGTCCGTTAGCCCATACATTAATATATAATTATGTTATGCTGGAATTTGAATTTTCATTCTGCCAGAAATATAAAAATTTCAATAAATAAGTTTAAAATATTTTAAGAATTAAGTGGTATCTCGCCAGTAAGCCTGAACAGCAGATAGTGGTATGGAAATGCAGACATGCGGCGGTTTTCGAAGCTTGAGATGAGATGACAATACACAAAATCCTATTCGTTTAGAATTTTTGCGGTACACAAATATGCTTTTGTCCCCGAAGAGGTTAAAATTATTTTAATTGCGCAACTTATAATATAAAAAAAAACTCATAGATCAGTGAGGTAATTAGATAACAAAAGGAGATTTTCTTGTTGATATTTTTCAAAGATACTCAAAACCCGGATCAGCTGGTCGTCTTCGCAGTGAAGCAAAACTTCTGTACCGTTATAATGCGTGTTATAAAATCTTAAATTGAATCCTTTCAAGGTTAGATTTAGAAAGCGGATATGTAATTTAGTTAGGTTCATCTGGTAGGGTCTATCTATTTATAATTAATAACGAAATGAAAACTTACTGGGGCATCCCAGCGTGTGAAATAGCATGCGGCAGACAAGCTGGTACAGCATCGATTCTTCTGCTAGAATAGAGCTGATGTTAACGTCCAGAAGGGCACTGGCGTGTGAGATCCTATCCGATGATATTCAGCTTAAGTCCCTCCAAACGAGTTAATCATATTCGAGGCCGATATATTGGATATATCTTTGACGAGGTAAACACCGCAGAGTATTTTTACTTAATTTTACGCTTACTATTATTAAAATCAATGTTATTTATAACCGGCGAATGATAAAATGTTAGCAAGTAATTCCAACACATCGCGCATATATTAATATTAATTCAGCGCCCTAGAGCAGTTTTATGAATTATGGAATTAATATTAACATATACCAATTTGTGCAATACCGCCGACGCACTTCTCTTATAAAGTTTCGAAAATGCACTCTGCTCCATTCATGCTATACTTCTTTTTTATATAAACCTGCAGTTAATATCCATTATAATTTAATTAAATGAGAACTGTGCCCCGCGCCTCCGCCATAATGCAATGCAGTGATTTGTCAGTATATCGTGTGAAATGAGGGGATATGCCGAAAATGCAATTATGCTACAAATACGAAAATACACTGATGTAATTTCTTTTCTAGCTGTGCGCCAAATAAATACATACACGCGATTCGAAGCTTACATGAAGGGAACAACTTAAAGAACGTTAGCGGCAAAGTGCAGATATGTCTTTCCATTTTGTTGTGTTTTGTACTAAGTTTGTTTAAGTTGAAGTTGAAGTGAACCCCATGAAATATCTACCGGATTCTCGGAATTTATAAGTTTAATTTGACATTTTAATAGATAGGAGTTCGGCAAGTCGCGCTGCAGTACCAAGTAATTACTTCTAACATTTGCCCTGCGCTTTCCCTGAATACAATTTTACAGTTTTTCAATGCGGACGCCATAAATCATTTGGTACCTGGAGAGTTATTTGCGATTGTTACTTTTTATTTGAAGTACAGCTTTGATTGTCGCATTCGGTGAAACTAGGGATTTTCCGTTCAAGCCTTTTTCGCTTCATCATCGATTAGCATTGTTTGGATACAAAGTATTTATAAACTTCAAGTTTTAATTCCCATACTGCATTTATTACTCGATTAACTTCAATTTTTAACTCTGCGACCTAGGATTTTTTCCATTATTAAAGTTATTATGTACGAAAATGGGTTTAGGTCAATAACCCGAGAGAAATATAAATATCATAATTTAGAAATTCATATGATTACTAAAATTGCAATATTGCTACTAAATAAAGAGATAGTTTGGATTATAAATATTTAAACTACTTTCGTGGGTATTGCTGAATATTGTAATATACAAACAGGTAAATTGCATGTTAGCATAATTATCGAAGTAACATAGATTGTATGTCGTTATAACTGCTCACATTAATAGTTAATTATTCGACCCACATCACTGAAAGTGTTAATATAAACAATTAAAGCCTATTAACGCGCCGTCATTTTTTTTACGGAGGCAGAAAAACGTTTGTATAGTATTTATAACATCTAATTTTTGTAGTTTAAAATATTCATACATTCAGGATATATTTCGTGTTTATTAAATTCGGTTAATACAACCCTTTTATAGTTAATACAAATTAACTCGGGGAATGCAGACTCTGCCCTTCTAAAAAAATCTGTAGAAGTAGTACCACCCATAGAATGTCGAGTAAAATGTGTATTCATCGTTTGTGCTTATTAATAATATGCATTTTCATGCACACAAGTGGAGATTGTTATAATAAGTAATAGAACATATTATTTAAACATATCCTAGTTCACTTAGTTTCTCGTGACATAAGTCAGGTAATCGTGAATGAATTTATCACAAAATTCGCTTTTGTTTATTTGAGTCCTGTGCAGGTAATTGAACACATTTCAATGCCCTTTTGGTCGATCGAGTCGACACATGTTTTTCAACTCGGTACACGTTGCCAAAGTTTGACGTTTTTTTTTGTTCAGGGGTTGAAGGGTTCGAAAAGGGATTATTAAAATCTGAGTTTACCCCCTTAAAGTAGGGCCAAAATGAGATTTATTTTTCCTGAAAGAATCATCAAATTTGGTTGAAAAGTCGAGTTATGTGCGAAAAACCTCAAATTGCACTTTTTTTTGAAACACCCATAACTTGGTGCCAAATCGTCGTAGGAACTTCGTTCTTCGAGTCCTGCATAGAGAATTGATCAAATTTCCTTTATGGTGGATCGAGTCGACAAAATTTTTCCAACTCCATCGTCAAAGTTGGACATGATTTTCTGAAAAAAAACATTTTTTTTCACAGGGGTGCTGGAGAGGGCGGACGGGGTTACGCTTAAGTTCGCATGCATGACTTTAAAGAATACCCTTCAAAGTTTTTCGCCCTCAAAGATTCATCAAAATCAATTGAAAATACGCAGAGTTATGGCGGTTTGAAAATGGTCTAAATTTCACGAACGTCAAGTGTTTATTTTTTTTCCTTTTATATACCTGATTGTTCATAATATTTAGTTTAGTTTTTGGTAGAGTAACACAACGCTGATCTGTACTAGGTGGGCGCGCGCTCAAAAATGTTGCCAACCGAAACAGGGACGGTGGAAAAGAGGGACGCGCACATCTAGCAGATGATGCCGATCAGTGACAGTTTTCCTTTTCACTGAAGAAGGAATAAAGTCATTCCGAAAATCTAATTTAACAATTCTTCTATAAAGATGTTTGGATATATACTGAAGGAAAAAAAAATGAAACACTTGAAATTCCTGAAATTTCGACCATTTTCAAACCTCCATAACTCGGCGTATTTTCAATCGATTGTGATGAATCTTTAAGGACGAAAAACTTTGAAGTGTCTTCTTTAAAGTCATGCATGCGAACTTAAGCGTAACCCCTTCCGCCCTCCTCTAGCGCCCCCGCGAAAAAAAATATTTTTTCAGAAAACCATGTCCAACAACTACGGAGTTGGAAAAATTTTGTCGACTCAATCCACCTTAAAGGCATTACAATTTGATCAATGCCCTATGCAGGACTTAAAGAACCAAGTTCCTACGATGATTTGGCACGAAGTTATGGGTGTTTGAAAAAAGTACATTTTGAGGCTTTTCGCACATAACTCCGTGAATTTTCAACCAAATTTGATTGTTCTTTCGAGAAAACAATCTCATTTTGGCTCTACTTTAAGGGGGTAAACTCAGATTGGAATGATCCTTTTTCGAACCCTTCAACCCACGAACAAGAAAAACACGTTTTTGGGCGAAAAAACGTCCAACTTTGGCAATGTGTGCCGAGTTGGAAAAAATGTGTTGACTCGAACCACCAAAAGGGCATCGATCGATCGAGTCGACAAAATTTTTTCAACTCCGTAGACATCGTCAAAGTTGGACATGGTTTCCAGAAAAAAACATATTTTCACAGGGGTGCTAGAGGGGGCGGAAGGGGTTACGCTTAAGTTCACATGCATGACTTTAAAGAATACACTTCGAAGTTTTTCGCCCTTAAAGATTCATCACAATCGATTGAAAATACGCCGAGTTATGGAGGTTTGAAAATGGTCGAAATTTCACGAATTTCAACTTTTTTTTCTTCAGTATATATACAAACATCTTTATAGAAGAATTGTTACATAAAAATCATAAATATAACGGGTGGCCGATTTATCTAGAGACATTGAAATATCATGAAAAGTACGCATCGAATTAAAAAAAGTTCTAAATAAAATTTGTTCGTCCAGAAGAGGGTCATCCAATGATACTCCAATGGGGTAAGGGTGGGAGCAACTTTGAAATCTTAAATAGGAACCCCTATTTACCATTGCAGATTTGGATTCCCCATAAAAAATAAGTAACTTTTATCTGAAACATTTTCTCGATTCGTGATAGACGGTGCTGTAATCTGCTGTATGTAATAATTCGAAGAAAGTATAATTAAGTGTCTAAAAGTTCAAGGTCACAATTTTGAACATTGAATCTAATTTATTGAACAGTGAGAGGCAAGGAGACTCACATGCACCCCGATGGGAACAAAAAACTACTACGCCCACTTCGTTGTTCCTGGGTAACGCTAAAAGTAGTTGTTAACTTATTGATAAACGAATAAATGGTTTCGATTGCAGCGCCATTTGTGAGAAAAGTTAGTATCAACAATGAAGTCAAATCAATGGATTTTGTCTTTGCTATAAAACATTGGGTTTTGGAATCACGATTTTGAAGAAACTTCCATTTTCACCCCAATGTGGTAGGGGTGGGGGGAGGATGGATCGAGTTTAGTATCGTTGAATAGATTTTAATCTTAGCAGCATTCAAAATAAACATAAAATTTGTTCATTACTTTACTTTTATAGATTAATCAATAATTTTGTAGACGATCCACCAACAATAAGTGAATTACAATTTAACGTCCCTAGACCATCGATGAGAAATTGTCGGTCATTTGGTTTCTGCATGCCTAATTCGCACCATCATACAAATTCTCCATTGATCAAAATGTGTATGTTATATAATCATATTCAAAACAATTGCGATATTTTTGGAAAAACTTTAATTGATTTAAAAAAATGTGTAATAGAATGTTTGTCTTAAGCATGCATGATCTATACATCTTTTAACTATATTTTATTTTAATGTATTCGTGCACTACAATTAAGATTTTGTTCTGTAATTGGACATTCGTCTGTTGGGCAATAAATTATTATTATTATTATTATTAATAATAATAGCTTTTTGAAAAATCAAACATGTCTTTTTTCTTTTTTCGATCTGATGTGTAATTTCTCGAGATATTCGCACAAATCAGGTTTCAGCGCCATCTATCATGAATCAAAAAAATGTTTCAGATAAATGTTACTTATTTTTTTATGGAGAATATGCAATCAAAATGGGGGGTCGACTGGTATCATTGGATGACCCGCTTTCAGGCAAACAAATTTTATTAAGAAATTTTATTGATCCCATGCGTTGTTTTTGAGATATTTCAATGTTTTTAGATAAATCGTCATTAAAACGATGAAAAGATAAGATTAATTGAACTATGGTGGTGTGGGGAGGTTTGATTTTAGGATTAATATTAAGGTTACGAGGTAAACAAAGATGATTTAGGATGTGTAAGATGTAAGGTTTTGTGGCAAATTTAAAGGTTAGGTAAATGAGGCGTTGGTCAATTGGAGTTATTTGGGATTTTTGATAAAGATAGTGTAGTTGTTGTGACATATTATTGTTACCGCTCTAAGAGCCGATATATCTGCAATGTTTTTACTGAAAATGATTGTGAACATTATTGTTATTGTCAATCAATAAAATATTATTCATTTGTACATATATACTAAATAAAGTATTGTAGATAACTTGAATTTTCAAATAATTATTTTTGAATTTGTATCATATAACAGAGAAATAAAGTATTCAAGATTGTTGTTACAGTGAGAATATGTTTTAATCGTAGCAGCGTGCAATTTTTATGACCTGCAGAGGTAAATAATTGGCCTAAAACAATATAAATTGGGGTCTTTTTCCTTTATTAATTGAGCGTCGTATTTGTGCCGAGAAAAGGAAACAAGGAGAATTGGCGATTAAATGGAGGAGTGGAAATAATGCGGGTGCAGTGGATTTAGGAATTTCATGTAAAAAATCGTGTTTATAATTGAATGTAGGGACCTAGACGAATAATATTGACAATGTAAATGAGGTGTAAATGTTTTAGGTGAAAATATGGTAATCGTGGCTGGAAGAGTACAAGGCTGGCAGGTGGGATAGGGTTTTGCTAAGTCTACAGATATAATTTAATAGGGTAATGCCTTAAAGTTATTGGTAAATAATTCTAACTGCATTAATTCAGCCGTGCAAATTGGCATCCTTCAGAATATGTAAATAAGATGTTATTACTTAGCAGGAAATGCATATTCATTGATTACATGTGGATGGTGGTAGCTGAGCCACCTGGAAACTGGAGGGCACACTCTCGCACTCTATGAAGCTGTGGATTGAGGGTTGCAAGAGACATGTGTATGCGTAAATGTGTATGTGATATCATTAATCGAGATTTGAAGGTATATATCCGCAGGCTGTGGCAAAGGGGAGGCAGTAGTGGCATTGAGAGTGATGGCAGGGTACAAGCGTGGCTTCACCGGCGCACATTGCTTCATTCAGATATCTGTATTCAATGTCACCGTAGCACATCGCATTTTAACAAATACAGCAGGAATATGTTAGGTCGATATAAACGCTGTGACTATCTCCCTACTAAGGGTTTCTACGTGACAGAAACTTTTCCTGTAGATCTTGACAGCCCGATCCAACCGAACGTTAGATATTCACTGCAAATCCCCACTTTTACATCTTAATACAGATTTTGTATCACACCTTCACCCTCGAAAATTTCAAATACCCATCACTCCATTACCGTCCTTTCTCCGGCTGGACGTTTTTACGTAATCCCCTAATTTTACCTCTACAAATAAATATTCTTCTTGTGCTCTTAACCCAATACAAAACACCTTTTATCCGCCCATAAAACCACGTTTCTTATATTTTACTTAAATGGTCATTTCAGAAGTGGCGCTCTGAGCAACAATTTATCATGCGCGCATAATAACAAGCCGCCATTGAAGAACCATGAATTATTTTTATATTATCGTCGCCCGATACACATTTTCCTCGCAAGAAAGAAAGGGCATTTTTTACAAGGGGGCATAAAAGCTCTGCCCTCATCAGTGCTGATTCAATTTTAAGCCACAACCTAAAACTATCGCGGAGTTTACTCGAGCTGAACAAACAAACTCGATAGATAAAAAATGCAACACAACGGCATTGCATAAATCAACGAAGCAAGGATGAATTGAAGCGGGTAACAAATAATAACGACTTGGTATTGATTGGCAATTTCATTTACATTGTTACCGCTGTTCGTTCGTAACCCATCTCCCTATAACATTACAATAATCTGCGAGATTTTAATTAAAACCGTTTCGTACGCTCTCTTTACTCGAGGATAATATGTAACTTATATTATAACTGCATTATTGTAACAAAAGACTGAATTCGAGATGGCTATTCAATTTGTAAAACTCAATTTAAGGATTAAAATATTTTATATGTAAATTCTACAATTGATTTTGTCCTAAATATTATTGTAATAATATATCTAACTGAAAAATTAACCATAAACACGTATTACATAGATAGTTATATAGTTATATACAACTATACCAAATATTAAGACTCAAATTTCCATTTATTTTCAAGAATCATATTACATAAATTTAATAAAACGAAATGTAGCCTGAATATATGAATATTCAACCTGTCTGTAACTCTGCAAGCAAAATTAAGTCTTATAGTTTGATCAGTGGATCTTTGCGTGTGCGTCATTACCGAAGACCGAGTTTTCTCGCCTTGGACGACATACGCACACACATGATTTTATCTAATTTAACTTATCGTAGACAGAGAGTAAACACATGACAAATTGTCGGAACTAGGTTCAGATATTTATGACGTGCACGCAAAGATCCAATGATCAAAGTATACAAAGACTATAAACAAATAACTTATTGAAACAACTACTTCCCTGGCTAGTGCCACGCCGGATATTGGATGATACAAAAGAAATTTTTAAGGTTGTTTCTAATTTATTTAATAATATTACACTTACAATTTTTATAATAGAAATACTACTACAACAAATCAAATTCAATATTGCTCTTTTAAAATGGGAATCGGTCATATTTGATGTACGCTCTTTGATGTCTAAAATTAATTACTTGAGGCAAATTGTTTCAAATTATAATTATGTTTTCGCTGTAATTGAAACATGGCTGTATGAAAATATAGGCGATGCTTCAGTTAATATTGTTGGATACGAACTTCTGCGACGTGATCATCCTCGAACAGCTGGAGGTGTTTGTATGTATACAATAATTTAAAATATGAACAATTGTGGATTTAAATTTTAAAAATCCTAATAGGTGTATCGTATCGACCTGAAATCATACATCATACATTGGTTGTTAATCAACAAGAGGACGTTATTGATTTAGCCTTTTGTAGTTGCAATGAAGTCATTTGTTTAGGTGATTTTAATATTGATATACAAAAATTCAATGATCACAAAACAACCAATTTTAAACTAAGTATGCATTAGGCATGAAGCAAGTAATATCTCACCCACCTGAGTAAAGCTTACCTCAGTGTCAACAATTGATCTTCTAATCGTATTAGTCGAAGCTTGCGGAGTAACAAACTTTAACAGGATGTGACATGGCCATGACAGATAAGGGATATATGAACACCCTCACTTTCATTAAACGGTTGCAACATTTAGAAAAATACACAAAACAGAATTTTACCAGGTTTCCTACACAAGCCTAAAGGCTGTTAGCTTCGCAAAATCTCACCAGCAGTCACAAAACTCAACTTCTTCGTTGTTTTTTTGGTTCACTATTGGGATTAGAGATGGGCGAAATGATTCTTTTTTGCGAACTGCCTCACTAGAAAGAGTCAGTGAAAAGGAATCGACTCTGGGAGTCATATAAAAAGTAAATTTACCCCGAAAACAAAGTGGACACCAAAATAAAAGTCCTCACTTCCAAAAAGTTTTTTGTAACTCAAATACAGCTGCAAATTTCCACAAAATTTTCGCGACTTACTTCTCAGATTTGTCTCTGTGGGTCGACACACTCATGAGTTAGAAATCTCTAATTGGGATGTTCCTAATACATTTGACGTTTACAATGTTGGTTCGCTTTTGAGAAAGAAAGAATCATTAGCAACTGCAGCTCAGAGATTGATCCCATTGGCCCAAAGATCTTCATACAAACTGCATTTCTGCCATCAGATGTTACAGGTCAGGAGTTGCCACAAGAAGAGCTCGACGATGACGATCGAAGAATCATATTTAACAACAATGAAGATGCTGGTGACAATGATGGAGCTGCTATCATACCAACATGAGATGGCGACATGCATCAAAGTGGCAACGTTCCTGAAATAGTAACCCCCTCAAAAGGTTACGCTCAACCCACACTGTCTCGTGTCATCTCACCCAAAGATATAGATCCATTTCCTAAAATAAAGATAAAGAGAAAACATTCAAGTATGTGCTTCTAACGTCGACACCTAATAAATAACGAAACTAAAACGAATCCAAGGAAAAAGAGAAGCTTGCTATTGAGCAAGTATAGCGTACTAAAGAAAAAAGAGAATGTGCCATAGAAGCAAAAAACGTAAGCTACTCCTGCTATATGGGTAATCCGAAAATGGGTTAACATGCCTTTATTTTGCAGGGTTTGGTATACAGTTTTTTGCATACATTTTTCTCAGCAATTAGCCAAAATTGATTCCTAACGAAGGTTAAAAGATCGCAACGCATTTCTTTAATATGCTCAATTGAAATAATCTATTCAGTAAGTTTATGCTTGGTTGCTTTTTATTAAATATATCATTAATTATTGTTTCCCTGTTATAGACGTTGGTCTTATCAGCAAACTATGGCCGCTGACGGGGAAACTGTTCACCATGGAGTTATAAACCAACCAAGTAACCGTTAGGATAGAATTACCATTAAGGCGACATCTACTGTCTAAACCGTTCCACTAATTTTCCTACTACTAATTGTTGATTGTTCCCTATATTTGTATGTGGGTAACTCAATTTAATTAGGGACATTAGTGCAACGTTTTAGACAACAGATGTCACCTTAATGGTGTTTCTATCTTCTGAAATAGGATTTAGTGGCAACAATGAACTTTTGCAATGTGGGCCCAACGTTTAATTCCCTTGGACATTCACCCTGACATATTCTTATCAATTTAATTTCTCGACAGTTAAAGGTCTCGGACGTCTTAATTTGAGTGAATGTGATGAATTAATGAAAAATCCGTCAAGCCAAAATTTCATATTAGAGTATTAGCAATCTTAATATTGTTTAACTAGTTTTCTATAATTTTGAAAGATTATTGAAACGCGAGGATTCATAATTAAACTTAATTTAAAATATTATACAACGCCAGATTAGAGCCTATATAATTCTCTACAGAAAACCACTCTTCTACTATATTGATTGACTAAAACACTTGTTGTTGTTTCAATGTTTCATTGTTTGCAAAACAGTGAAACAAAACCAAGTGTTTTAATCACTCAATATAATACAGAAATGTTTCACCACGGGTTAAGTGAGAAACTAATTAATCATCATCTCCTTGTTTGATTAAAATCATTGTCAACATGATTGACCCAAATTAAATTTAGTACTGAAAAATCTATTTAAAATCTAAATTTAATCAATCAAGCACATTTTTATTAATTTATGTTGAAGATAAAATATGCAAAACAGAAACAATTTTATATGGTTTTCATGTATTGTGTGCTGCGAAAAATATAAAAGTTGTATAAAATACTCGATTCGCAAGTCCTTTAGAACTTAAACTTAAACCCGTGCAATAACCCTTTCTTATTCTCTCGTTTTATAAACTTGCATACAATCATAAAATGTGTGTCTTTAGTTATTTTCGGAAGGTCATATTTTAAAAGCAACTAATGTTTATGCTAGATAAATTATAATATTGCGGGAGTGTTATAGTAAGTCAATATTGTTGCACTAGGGTGTAAGTTTACTGTCCGAGCATTATTATGTATAAAGATACTTTGCGGTAAGCTTCGTTAATGGCTCTCGGTTATGATGGAATAGGGTCGTATTGAGTTATGGTTGGTTTAAGGTTATTTTGTTGTTTGATGTGGCTGACGTGTGTCGGGTTGATGCAGTTCAGTTCTTCAAGATGAGTTGCCGGTGTAAGATGACGTGGAAAGTTGAGTTAAATTGAGCCGTAGATAAATGGCGATGCATCTTTTGCTGGTTTGTTTGATAAGGGGAATGGAATCTATTTATATTCGATTTGGGTAGAGGCACAATGCAATAGCGTGACTAGCAGTGCCTTAGCAGTGCGGGGGCAAACAAGGTAAGGCGGAGCTCTGTTGATGTTCTGTCAGAGTACGGTGTCAGTCGCGAGTATTCACAGGTACTATAGGAGTCGTCAGCATCGTCATCGTCGTCGTGGGGGATTAATCTGGGGGAAATTACGCCGGGAGGGATTTAGACATAGCTGGAACGAGTAGACCACAGGGCCCCCAGGTTCAGGTGGCAAATATTGGCCGGTAATTGGACGATGCGGTGCGGTGTGGTGTGGCGCGGCCGGATCGAGATCACATATCCTGTCGCACCAGCATAAGCAGAGCCAAGGAGTTCCGGTGGCAGTTCTGAATAATTGAACGAGGTGCGAGTGTACGCGTTAAGTTAGTCATCGATAGGGAGGTTTTAATTGCGTACCCCTGGGCAAGAAAATGCTTGAATTAATGATGAAGCGTGTGGCCATACAATACGCGGCGACCCTTTCAAAGTAAACACGGCGTGTTGATCATATGTCGCTGAAAGCAGCGGGGCCGTTAATGAGTGGCAGTGGCATAGGCAGTGCGGAGTGCGGAGTTCTAGGACTCGATTTGCTATTCGCTAACTGTAGGGTCTGGTAGCTGGTTGCTGGTGCCGAGTTCTGAGTTGCGAGTTGCGACTAGCAGCGGAGTAGCGCGGGCGCGGCGCGTTTCCACGCGATCCACTGCATTACAATTGCCGCTTGTCTGCCGACTGACCGGTTCGGTATTCGGCATTCCGTATTCGGTATTCCGCACGAAACCCTCGCGACGACGACGTCGCCGATCCCGTGCACGGCGCCCCGACGTCGACTTTTCAGGAAGTGCACACCGAAACATTCAAATTATTTTCCGAACGGTCGGCCTAAAAGTGTTATTTTCGCGCCGCGTCAGTGTACAGTGGTACAGTGTTAAATATAGTCAGCATCGCCAATGAAACTGCTGCTCAATGTCCCACTCAAGCTTTTTGCTTTTTATACTTTTCGTGCTCTGTGGTAAGTGTCGTAAACCATGCGTGCCCTTGCTTTTCGTACTAGAGTAGAGTTTGTGCTGTCTTTTGAATATACATGTTCCTTCCGACAGGTACATTTTATTGCGCCATAAACTGTACAAACATTCGCTGCTTTTATTCAACACATCATGCAACTTTTAATTGGCCATACTGATTACCGTGCCGTAGGAAACACTGCATTTACCGAGTTTACTGCTTCATTAATTAATTAAAATCCGTACGGCCAGCGACTCAGTTCGCGGGTCCGCCTAACAAACTTTTTCCTACCTTAAAACACCCGCATGCAGGAAAGGTTTTTCTGATATTTTTTCACATTGTCACTCCTCTGCAACACACGCCCACTTACAAATTCAACAAAAGCCAAGCATTTGAATTCGAAAGCTCCTGCAGAGTCGAAAACCAAGCTTGCACAAAATACGTTTGACTGCAATAGTGAACTAAGAAAAAATTCGGCGCAGCGCATGTTTTAATGTCCATTCAGTTTTTATAGTAATAATCAAGGCTTATGTTGAACCCCTTCTTCATCAAGATCAATGTGTTGTTGCCAACGTCCGCATCCTGCTGGATGTGGGAGCATAACTAATACATAGTTTTGTCTCATTAACTACTATTGTGTTTGTAGACCAGTAACAGGGGGCTTGTTTGTACACCTGCCGAGCTAGGACAGGCTACCTTGTGTACATAAACCTCCCCTAACGTAAGATCTTCCTCGGTGGAGGAGCGCTGGGATTTAGGGCCCAGCATCTTTTATTTAAAGACGCTCCATAGTATTTTCTATTGTTTTTCAAAGATTTATACACTCACTTAAATAAATCCAAGACAGAAGGCCATAAACATACCCACATAAAACAATCCGTTCATGCATTTATCAATTCCGTCCTATTTTTCAGCCATCCCTCGAAAAGTCACCCTTTAATTATTAATTGCATCATTATAACGCCGGTGTATTCGCTCAATTATAGCAAATAGAGCGGGATGTGACACACATAATTACATAAGCTCGTCGCCGCTGCCACTATAAATTCTATAACACCTATCCGGCCTTACGTAAGCAGCGATTTATTATCCCTCGCCGGGGCGCATTTTTCTGCATCTCCAACTCGGAACAAATCTCGAGGTCTTAATATATGCATACATCCACAGGCACTCTTTTTCTAATCCTGTCGCTATTTATTCGGTTACGTCAGCGCCTGTCTTGAAAGGGAGAACAGCTAATACACCACGGCTGCCATTAATGTCTAATATCCTTCTACGAGGCACTCTGCTATCGCCATCCAAGAATCCGCAAAATAAAAATTAAACTAAAATTTGCCTTAACTATGCGCCAATAAACAAGGATGGGGTGAGTAAACTGAGTAAACGCTCGAGTCTGCTTAAATTGTAAATATTTAAGCAGGACGAGTGCGTGAGAAGATAAGAACATACTGCATTATTGACGAGACGCTAGTTGTTCGCACAGACTAGATCTTTCAAAATAATTCGCCATCAAGAATTAAACGAGCGGTATGCTCTTTAGGAATAACAAGCTGGTTATACAAAGTGTCAAGGTCGAGGGAACGCGATGCCGATATCTATTTGTGTTAAGAAGGAGATACACAATCATTACTATTAATAGTCAAAATTAACAGAATTAAGAAATTATTACCGTCTGCCCCTTTAACTAACAAGAAAAATAACCCAAGTGTTCCCCTCCGATTTGAATGAAATTTGGTAGATTTGTAGAGGGGGCCAAAATATTCGATACGTATTTTTTTGTTTCGGGTAAAAACATGTTTACGGGGTGAATTCGCCCCTCAAAAATCAGCCTTATTTTGTTTTTTTGGTTATAACTTCTGAACAAATCATGATAGCGTAATTTTATAAATGTAGAAAATTTCAAAACCTATCTTCTGGTGTAAAAAAAATAAAAAAAATATATAAGGAGTTATAAAACTCAATTTTCGTATTTTCACTAGTGAACATAAAACCATTTCTAGATAGGATAGGTTTTATTTAGAGGATATGTATGGATATTTATTTGGATTCCGTGTTTGTGAAAAAATATTAAACTATTTTTGGTCATCATCATTTATGTCTTGAATTTTTTTTAACGAATATCATTATTGCAGCAAATACAAGCCATAAATATCAATAATTAAATTAACACACATTTTTTACATCATTGGATAGGCTTTGAAATTTTGTACATTTACGAAATTACGCTATTAAGATTTGTTCAGAAGTTATAGCCAAAAAAAACCCTCTACAAATCCACCAAATTTAATTAAAATCCAAGAGGAATAATTGGGTTAGTTCCCTTGTAAGTTTGGTGTGATTGGTAATATTTAAACAATCATTATGTAAATCTAAAACACATTACAAAGTAATCCTTAAATTAAGTAAGAAAGTAATTGCTTCAATTCTGTTTTGTAGTGTGGAATACTTGTTGTGGATTATAAAATGTGTTATGTTTTTTTGTAATAAAAACCTTTTACTTGTAAATTAAAAAATAATTTCAAAATACGAAGATTATTGTAATCTACAATATGGGCATTTCATATTACAGAATAAAAACAAAATAAATCTTATAGTTGTTTCTATATTGTAGTCTCATGTAGCTCACGAGACGTTGGGTAATAGTATTAAATATTATTATCAATATTAAATTAAGAATAATCTACAAAGCATCATTTTAACAAAATAATTTGAATGAAATCAAAACGAAAACAAAGAGACAAGCGACGAAATTAAGGGTTATCACTTGAGAATTAATGTTATTTTTTAGGACACGTCTTTCCATAAATATTTACCCACTGGTACGCCCCTATATTGTTTATCATATCTGAAAAAGATTGAGAACCTCTGAGCTTTAGTATAGAATCGACCGATTCTTGTTTTCTTGCCCTTAGAAGTCCATTTGGCCAGCCACGGATAGACTGATACGATTAATGATAGGATCTTGCCTGAAAAACATTTTTTTGACAAAGATTAGACTTTCTAGGCAACTATTTCAGATCGGTATGACTTTTGAAATCAAGTTGAATGTTCGAGTTTCTTTTTAAATAATTGCACCTGAGCATGGGGATGGATAGAAGTTTGGTTCGATATTGAGTTGAGTTATTAACAAGTGTTTCGTTCCTTTTTTTGCTGAAATAAAACGTAGCAAATACTTTCGTTCGTTAACATTAAATATTGTTTCTCCATCCGAAAACCTACAGACCGGTTTAGACCTTTCAGGTCTCATCAGTGTAGTTAGTTGCTGATAGGGAAACTTTTTTTTTTTTTTTAAGAGAGGAGAGAAGATATTATAGACGCCTCTATAGTGGGGCAATGTTGGAGTCCCTGAAGGGCGGGAGTATACCAACTAAAAACTCTCCTCAGAGTAGAGCGGAAGGAGACTGAACCTTGACCGTGGTCAACCGCAGGGTAACTGAATGATAGGGAAACGGAGATTACTAATGAAATAAAGTATTCCAAACACCGTTAAAGGTAGAAACGCCAAAGTCTATCTATTGCCTGAATGCTGTACTGAACGAAATCCAAGTGGCTTAACCACCGACAAGATATGGATATTGCCAGCAGCCGCAGATATAACAATAATAATGTAAACATTAAAAATTGTTTCCCCATCAGAACACCTACAGACCGGTTCCGACCTTTCAGGTCTCAACAGTGATTTGGTTCAGTACAGCATCCAGGCAATAGATTCCGCCACACTTGTGTTTCTAAGCCTTGCTTACAAAATAAGTAATTAATAATTTGCAAATACATTAAAATTCATATGCACACAATTTAGATTGCAAGTTCACTCTTAGGAACCAAATTTCATTGGGTGTGAATTTATAATCCGATTGTACTATAGTTGGGTATTTTTGCCTTGTCTTTTTGCTGTTACATGCAGTTGTCGAAGCATTAAAAACATGTGCATAAGTAGTAGGATTTCCTAATTTATCTGTCGATTGACTCAGGTTAAAAATCGATCCACTTTTTATCAGAAATATGGATTTTATTTATTGTGTTGCAAGTGAGGTTATTTTTTCGTAGCTTTTTGCACGAACAACTGAATTGAATGGAATTATTCGAACGTGAATGTTCAAAAATTGAATAAAACTGTATGTTAATTACAGAATTAGGTTTTTGTAAACAGAATTGTTGAAGTGGTACTGAAATCACGTAGAAATTCATGTAATATTTTTTACATAAATGTCTTCTTATAGTTTACAAAAAATAATTTAAAATATCTTCAAATTTTTTACAATAAGTTTTTATTGTATTATTGTTTACATAATGAATTTTCTCATTCACTTCATAATACATTAAAACACTAATTTATAAATGCGATAAAACGACGAAGTATTTCATACTATTTTTTTTTATATTTTGGGCCTTTTTAGCTATATATATTAATATTTTATGACGGTTGATAACCGTAGTTTTGTCTCTAATAAACCAACTAAATATTTGTTTTGTACAGTTTACGATTGACACATTGGACGTTTTAATACTGATAAATAAATAAATTGCACCAAACAACTCGTAATAACAATGAGCTATAACGAGTGCTGTAATAGCTAAAAACAAATACATTAGTTGAAGTTGCGATTGCAGCATTTATTATTAATATAAATGACTACTACTACGTAAGTATCAAAACTATTCATATTTATCGTAATTCTAAATTTTATGTAAGTTATTTCGTAAATATGAAACAATTAATAAAAATGTTTGAAGTAAACCTAATCGGTGCAGGTTTCGTTGCGGACCACCCTCGACCGCCATGTCAGCCACCCGCTGACACCTAATGAAGGATGGATCGAAATATACGCAATATAAATATAAATATGTACCTTCATTACAAAGGATATTAAAGTGAGCTGAAAGAATGAGGGAGAAGGCTAAAATGAATTCCAGTGAGAAATTCTCAGGTGTCTAACGCTCCGTCTTTTCACGAAACGTTAAAATTATATATTAGTGTGTATACACTCCACTCTTATTATTTACCATCTGCCATGAAATTTAATTAATTATTTTCTCAAGAAACGTCATTTCATGTGTTATTAATACTCAAATACCTCGAAAACATTAGTTTCGAACAGGCGGAATTAGGGCGTATTTATAGTAAGCAGTTTGATAACTTGAATCAAGTCATTGTGATCATAAGTTATAATGTAGTAATTTCAACACCCGCATAATTTCCATGCAAAAATTTAAACAGATAATTAGTTTCAAAAATTGAAAACCTTAACTAATTAATATGAAATTTAAATATTGTTCAGAAAATATAAATCGATATCAGAATCTGTATCTAAATGTTTACAAACGTTAATGTCTTATATCAAATTGTATTAACCAACTACTTTCTAGGAAAAAAATATTGGCTTGGTTAATTGAATTGGAAAATTTAGCTTGTAATACCAACAAAAAAATATTATCGTAAGGAGACATTTATGTTATAAATTTTATAATATTTATTTTATAGTTATTTTTACTTTCGCTTGATTTGTTTGATTGTTTTGGGCAGTAGGTTAATTTGCATTACTATTACAACAACATCGATTGCAGTAAATATTATTATTTAGTTTTGCATGTGTGTTATTAACAACAGAGAAATTGTTCGGAACACCAGATTTTGGTCCAAACAATTTTCCATATCGAAATAATTTTTTTGTTTTCTCGGAAAATAATTTGGATATCACAAGCGATTTAAGTGTAACGGGTTTATTTGGAAATAACGTGGTATTGAACGCGGTAATGTTTCCCGTTTTTCTAAAAATTGTATAAATTTTATATTTAACTGGTAGTTTGACTAGTTCGGCGCCTAAGTTCGCGGGTTTAAGTTCCACTCCAAGCGGCAAATTTATCTAACGAGATATTGCTATTCAAAGCATAGATGCTCAGTGGTTGTCCTATTCATTAGATATATGCATTTAATTAATTAATTTGTCGTGTAATAATGTTGTAACTCACTTGGTATTTTCTTTAATTCGCAATACTTTCCTTAAAAACAAATTGAATTCTGGTTAAAAACATAGTAGGTGTTTTATTCAATCTGTATTATGGATTATCACGTAGTAACTGTCGCCACCATCATCATGATAAAATAATGTCTTCCAAATGGAGAGCGGTAACTGGTTACCTATCAATTGTTTCTTGAAAACTTAAAAAAAAGTCAGGTCCAAACCGCCTAGAGCTGGCCATATGGACATGTATCCCAGGTCAAAAAAATAGTACATTATTTTTAACGTCAATATAAGTCATTATTTTTTTTTATTTTAATTTTATTTATTTATTTATCTCAATCAACGGAACAATTACAAGTGCAATTACAGATTGGATAGAGTTTTTACAGGGTATTTTTCCTAAAATCATAATATATTTTAAATACCACTTTAAAACATATCTGACAGTAGATTTACAAGCGACCTTGATCTTTGAGAAATGCAAAATTTCATTAAATAAATTTGTCGAATTCAGGATGAAACGAGATGTTATATATCCAGTGAATTTCTTCTTTTTTGGTATCGAGTGATCTTCCAAGGACAATGGTTATGTATTAGTGCAGATTATTTATATTGAGGGTATTTGAAGAACTGTACTTACAACACACATTTTTGTGCATCAGAACACTTGAAACTTTCTCCAGGATGAAGCGGTGTGCCATATATCCCGTGTTTTTTTTTTAGAAAACCGATTGATCTTCAAAGAGTGTTGGTATTGTATTTCACAAGATTATTTATTTTGATGATATTTAAGAACTATGATTAGAGAAAAAAAATTTGTGCATCTTTATTCGGGATGAAATGAGTTGCCATATATCTCGTGATTTTTTAAATTTTTGGGCAACCGATTGGTCTTCGAAAAATTATGGTTATGTATTACACAAGATTATTTATATTGAGAATATTTAAAGAACTATTTATACATTTACACAGTTTTGTGCATCAGAACACTTGAAACTTTCTTCAGTGTGAAGCGATATGTTATACAGTCCATGATCTTTTTGGGAAACCGATTGATCTTCAAAGAGCTTTGGTATTGTATTATACAAGATTATTTATCTTGATGATATTTAAAGAACTGTACTTACAACACAAATTTTTGTGCATCATAACACTTGAAACTTTCTTCAGGATGAAGCGAGATGCCATATATCCCTTGAATTTTTTGGAAAATCGATTGATCTTCAAAGAACTTTGGTTATGTAATACACAAGATTATTTATCTGGAGAATATTTAAGAACTATGTTTACAACATACATTTTTGTGCATCATAACATTTGAAACTTTCTTCAGGATGAAGCGAGTTGCCATCTGGTCTTCAAAGAACTATGGTTATGTATTACACAAGATTATTTATCTTAAGGATATTGACAAATGTTTGTGCATCAGAACACTTAAAACTTTCTTCATGATAAAGCGAGATGCTTAATTTCTCGTGTTTTGTTTTCATTTTTGGGCAACTGTGTGATCTTCCCTTGATTTTTTTGGAAAACGGATTGAAAAGAACTATGGTAATGTATTACACAAGATTGAGGATTGAGGATATCTTGAGGGTATTTATAGAACTGTACTTGCAACACATTAAAACACTTGATTAATGATGCTGAAAACAATTTTTGATAAAAGGAAGCGTCGCTTTAGAATTGTTCTGGATACTGGTGGAGCACATATACAGGTTGACCCAGGGATCTGTAAAAGTATCATAACTAATTTGCTATTTGAAAATATGTATGTTTTGTACAGGGTGTCCCAGTATAAATAACAGATCAAAGTTATGTTTTTTTAAATGGAACACATCATATTTTATACTTTTTTTTAATCCCCTTAAGAAGCTGATAAAAAGATACTATGGGTCTATTATGGACGGTTGGTTAGTTATGGGCAAATTTTTGGCAAAAACATGTACACATTGAAAACATTTCAGAAGCATTTATACTTTTTATACACTACAAAATTTTCCACGTCATGAAGAATAATACACATCGGCTTTGGTCCTTTTTTGTTCATACTGCTATACAGGGTGTCAACATACGCAAAACAATAGATAACTATTTTTGTTTTCAAATGGAACACCCTATATACGTTGCCAACAATCTATGGCATTTTTAATAAGCTTTCCAATGATATATAGTTTGTATAACAAAATATTAAGGATTCTTGAGATTTATCAATAAAAACATATTTCTTTTGTCAACTTCTGCTGATTTTTGGATTTTCAGCCAAAACTATGCATTTTCTGGAAAAATTATAGGAGACCAAAGTTGTAGAGCGGAAAATTTCCGATCGATATAGATCTTTCAACTTTTCAGATAATGAGTGCATTGCCCACCAGAGCGCGCAAAATCGTGACCGTATATGCATTTTAACGTTTTCTTTTAAAATTTTTTATTAATAAATTGCACTAGATTTTATTTTCCGCACCATTTAGCGGGAAAATGGGAAATTATAGGGAAATTTAAATGACCAATATCGATTGAAAATGTTCCGTTCTACAACTCTTAATAGAAGAAATTTTTGCCCAAAATGCATAGTTTTCGCTAAAAATGCAAATTGAAAATGTTTGTATCAATTTTTTTTTTAATGGTTTTTTTAATTTTCAGCGAAAACTATACATTTAGAGCAAAAATTGCTTCTATTAAGAGTTGTAGATCGGAACATTTTCAATCGATGTAGGTCATTTGAATTATTCTATAATTACACGTTTTTCCGTTAGAGGGCGTGGAAAATAAAGTCTAGAGCAATTAATTAATCAAAAATTTGAAAAAAAAACGATAAAATGCATATACGGTCACGATTTTGCGCACTCTGGAGGGAAATACACGACCCACATCGTTCGAAAATTTTCCGCTCTACAACTTTGGTATCTTATTATTTTTATAGTTTTGGCTGAAAATCCAAAAATGAGCAGGAGGTGACAAAAGAAAAATGTTTTTATGGATAAATCTCAAGAATCCTTAATATTTCATTGGAAAGCTTATCGATAATGTCATGCACTGGTGGCAAGATATATAGGGTGTTCCATTTGAAAAAAAAATGGTTATCCATTATTTTGCGTATGTTGACACCCTGTATAGCAGTATGAACAAAAAAGAACAAAAGCCGATTTGTATTATTCTTCATGATGTGGAAAATTCTATAGTGTATAAAAAATGACGCTAGCTTTGCTAGGGGCATTTCTGCATTTTTTTCAATGTGTCCTTGTTTTTGCCACAAATTTGCCCATAACTAACCAACCGTGCATAATAGACCCATGGTATAGTATTTTTATCAGCTTCTCAAGAAGGTTGAAAATAAAGTATAAAATATAGGGTGTTCCATTTAAAAAAAACAAAACTTTGTTCTGTTATGTACACTGGGATACCCTGTACAAAAACATACATATGTTTTAAATATGTAGAATAAGTGTGCGTACCAGTTCAAGAAAACTAGAAGTCGATATCTCAAATAGCAAATAAATTATGGGGCTTTTACAGATCCCTGGGTCACCCAATATATGTGCAAAATTAGTGTGGAAGTGTGGATTATTGATGCCGAAGATATGCTGCAGAGGATTGTTCATAAAAGTATTGTATGGTTTTTATCAAGCAAGCTGCCACAGTCCCTTAAACTACGGTTGCTTGCAAACCAACGTGGGAAGAAAAATATAATAATAGGTTTTCTACTGTGCTGCTGCTATTTTCGTTCATAATAAAGTCATTTCAATTAGATTGTTTCTAATCTTTTCGATCGTTTCTTGTTTTGTTTTGTTTGCTAGCAACACAAACAATACATACACAATTTAAAGCTACGAAAAAATGTTGTATCCAAAGACCACAAGGATACTGAGAAGAAAATGTTTAACGTTATAGGATTGAAAACTACGTTAACCAAACTTAATGGAACTTTTAAGTTGACAATAAAAAACCAAGAAGCATTTTGTTTTTTTTTAAAAAGTTTTGATACAGAATACACCATTTAAATCATTTTCAAGTCCTTGTATGTACATATAAATAAACGATCTTAAACCAATGTTATTTCAATAGTAGTACTCCGGCGTGGCATTAGCAAGGGAAGTAGCTATTTCAATAAGTTACGGACATGTTGATTAGGCTATGTTTCGACTTTATTTCATAAATTGCTCTGCAACACAGTCTGTTTATTTATTTTAAGTTATATAAGATGAAGTAATTTTGAAATAAGTTTGTGCCGTACGACCTGAGTCCTTTAAACACAACAAATTACTCCTTGAAACAACTACTTTCCTGGCTAATATCACGATGAATATTGATTTATAGAAAAAATATACAATACGCAAACAATATAAAATATTCGTTTGATAAAACTTGTTATCGAACTCTTTTAAAACCGGAACGCACATTGTAGTTGTTTGTAGATGCAAAATATTATATAATTTCCCATTATTAAATTCCAATATGAGATGAGTAGTGTGTTAATATAGGCAAACATAAAGGAATATTTTTATGTAAATCCCTCTGTGGATTCGCGAACGTCATAATTTAACCCAAGATAATTGTATTGATACATACATTTTCGTACTCAAGGGATTTGGCTTTAAATCAAAGCTACGCCTCGTTTTGCCGCAGAAACAGAGATCGAACAATACAAATTAAATTTATGTATCCGATATCTCAAGGAGTAGCATCCGAATTTCATGAAATTGGATATGTCCCTATGAAATTGAAATGCTCCGACATAGGGATGCTCTGACCGGAAATGGCCCTTCGCATTACCCATTACATTTTCACATAAATCGCACGAATTTTTATAGAGATGTTAAAGGAGCTTTACCTTTGCGGTTAATTAATTGGAAATTGTCCATCACTCGTGCGATTGGATTAATCTGATTTGAGGAGGGGCGCATTCCTTGAAGTTCGTAAGGTCGGTTTTTGCAGGCCAAGCTCGCTTTTGAATATGTTATAAGTTTCCGAAATAATTTCGTGTAAACCTTTGAAAGTTTAAACCGGATATCAAAAAGAACAGAACAGTATCATGAATAATAAACGAGATATTTCGATATTCAATAGAGTGTTTTTGCTGGCGTTGAGTGCCAATTCAGCGGACTAATAGGAATATTAGTGCTTGGAAAAGTGAATGCTTTACAATTTATTCCATTATGCTTTTCCTATTATGTGAAATGGGGTATATTAAGGTCAAATTATCAGCGAGAAAACAAGTAGATTTACGAACATATAGAGATTACCTATCAGTGTTTTTATTTGAACCGCGCATTGATTATCACTTTCCATGTAGAATCATAATGAAGATTTCAGATATTTATGAGATGAATTGATACCGCTTAATTATTTTATTGCCGGTAGCACCAACTGAGATTGACGTTTAATGTAATTGAAACTAATCGTTTATTAAATAGGCATTGAGGAGAATATCTCGTTTATTGTAAGCTTTAGGAATGCCAGACTACACATTCTCTCAGTGAATTACATAATAGTTGTTTCTAATTAATACAATCCATCGAGGTGAGTAGCAAATGTGATGAAAAAAGTAAATGTATTATATGGATGTATTTTAGCATATTCATGACGCCCGCGTTATTAAATAATTTAAAGTTAATGGCTTTCGTAAGCTCTGTGCTGAGGGCATACATTTTTATAAAGGAGCTCATGAATGCCAATAGGTTTAAATTATTTTCAAAGCTTTTATATACTGCGTGAGTCTTATGTGTGAGCTAATTAGCGTTTCTGCAGCGTAGAGTGGCAGAATTAACTAAATGATTAATTCCCACAAAAAGATCAAAAGGTGGCGAGCAGCTGGATTCCAGAAAGGGAAACAATGGCTAACTACAGAGCTTCACGCGAGGGTGCTTGTCACTTCTATCTTGCTGCTTGCTATATGATCCTAGTGAGAAGTGAGAGTCATATGCTACTGGTTTTAGCGTGACATTCCACTAAAGGTCTCGTATTAGCTAAGCGAGGACTATGCACTGCTTAAATGGTGTATAATTTCATCCCGTAATAAATTTGAGAACATCTCACGTACTTTCCTTCAAATAAGTTAAATATCCTGATCTATTAGCATCAAGAAATGCAACAAACTTCATAATTGTAAGGTAGCAATATTAAAGTATTTTTTACGTTTACAACTTTACACTATGGTTCTGTTTAACAGTTTAGATTGTCATTGACATTTTCTTTTTATATTGACTCGTATTTTGTTTTTATTAAAAATCTAAACCCTTAATCTATCGCAGATGCATTAATCGTACATTAAAACATAATTTTTTTATAAAATTTCTTAAAATAACGAGTATTTTTTTATATTTTGTTTTTATGATATTTTTAACTAAAAATGTTATGGTTTCGCCTGTATTTAATACACTTATTTAATGTTTAACATTTTAATACTACCAATGTTTAAAAATAAATTGCATCAAAGCTAATATAGTACTTGTGTTGTAGTAATAATAAGCTATTACGAATCCTGTAATAGGTTTATTATTGATTTAAGAACTGATGAAATATTGATATATTCTGTCTAAATGTATTCGCCTTTAATCTGAATATAGTTTATGGTACTAGCCAGGAAAGTATGGAGCCTTTACGGGATTTTTTCTATTTTAAAATTTTATATAAAACACATTTACTCCCGAATATTTTAGTAATATAAATGGTAACAGAAGTTTTATATACAGAACATGCAAATAAATAAATGTTTATTACAAAAGTCAATGATTAAAAAGGTTTAGAGCTTCAAGGGCAAGGAAGTGTAAATGGGTTAAGTTGGTATAACCCAATCGAAGACGGGTGAAAGCCGTTCTCTCCTACGTAGCAGTAACGCTGTCATGGATTTATAGATCTTAACTTCTTTCACACTGCTCCATTCAATTTACCATGCTCTGCTTTCTAAAGATATCATGCGAACTTTGACATTATCTACTCTATAATAATGTTGATTAGTTTCTATCGCATATGACACAACGACATTGCTATGTCGTTATATTATATTCATATAACATTGTGGCCAGGAATTATTCCCGATTTTATAGACGAAATTTAAAGATTTTTTCTAACTTTTTCCGGTTGTTTTTTTAAATAAATATTCCGGCACCAAGCGTCGTAACAAATGCGTAATTATTTGTATTTACATTTTATGAGCTAACCATTGCTCCTATTCATAATTAACTTAAATTACCCATTATTCAAATTACCATATAATTTTCAAAGAAGTGCAGCTGCTAGTACGGAATAATAGAGAGCTATGTCTCTAACCCACGTGTCAAAGTGTTCGGACCGTTTTCGTAGATTTTTTTCAGCAAAACATCCAATTGTTTTAGAGTATTATACTTACAAAATATATACAAATATTTTTCTTCGCTCGACAGCTCAAAATATGATTCTATACGAGGTTTTTAGGAAAACAGATGTACCTATTGGTTTAAAACAGATTTAAATATATTTGTACAGCAGAAAGTATTTGGTTGTGAATTCAAAGCACTTTCAATCTAGAAATAGGAGGTGAACACCGTACAAGTGAAAATTTGTTTAAAAGTGGAAATGTTGCTATTACAATTTTAATTTAGAAATATTTTGGTGTTTGGTTCGGCAAATAAATTGGGTGGAGTGGTTTCTTTATTTGATATTATATTGCTCGTTTTACTTATTTACACCAAGAAGATCGTATTTCATCGTTCTAGATTTTTACTTTCTCCGTTACGAAGTACAAGAAAGTATTGTGATCTTGATTTTTTTTTCAATTTTTTTTTTAACGGAAATATCCGTTTTGGGGTCCCTAGATGCTATTTAAACAATTTTTGGAGAAAAAAAAAATTGTGTCTGTGTGTGTGTGTATCGCTGTATCTCAAAAACTAATAGAGCAATTGATATGAAACTTTTACCATAAGTCTTATTTGATAATCAGAAGAACTGAAAAGCTTTTGGTAAAATTTCGTACACCGGAAGTGGGTGTACCTTAAACCTTAACTGTTTCTTTGTTTTTTGCCAATATTTTCGTAAATATAAAAAATTCACAAAAACAATTAAACAAATATTGAAGACATCAAATAAATGAACATCTTTTGTTTTAAAATATTTTTCATAAAATCATTGTTATTCGAAAAAAAAATTATTAATTTTATTTTCATTTTTGGTTTATAATTATGAAACAATAATAGTTACAGCAAATGTATGTTAATAATAATAGTAGAGAATGCTAAAATGAACAACTTATAAAGAATAAGTTTTTTTCGAAATCCCTTTAGTTTTTGAGTAAACTGAGTTTTTGAATTTGAAGTATAATTTTTCTGAATTTTGAAACGTTTTAAACGTCAGTTTCATTCGAGTTTACAAAGCGCTCGATGTACATTTAAAATATGATTGAAAATAAACCATGAAAGCGTAAATATAAATGATACTATCAAGTCGGAGAAAGTAACATGATAGCCACATCACCATTTGTTTTAAACAATTTGTTCAAAACAAGTTATTCTAGAAAAATTTGTATGAATACTTATTGTTTCATTTAGAATTTGTTCGAGTGAAAAATTATTTGAATTTAGGGAAAAGTAGCTAATTTAAATTTAAATCTGGGG
Organism: Ocypus olens; assembly: GCA_910593695.2. Lineage (NCBI taxonomy): Eukaryota > Metazoa > Arthropoda > Insecta > Coleoptera > Staphylinidae > Ocypus > Ocypus olens. The sequence goes on from OU343057.1 coordinate 20,074,081, forward strand.
TTTTGAAATGAACCTAAGCAAAAACCTTATCTGAAAATGTTTAAAGAGCTTATCTTTTGATGTTATTTTGAATGTGCATTAGCTAGGATACGTGGGGATAGAGCCCCGTAATTTTCGATTTTTTTAAAGTTATGGGCAATCTAAAGTAAATTTTCCTTAAATTTCGTATTGGAGTTTTAGATTGCGATCTTACCTATAACCCTTGATAATTGGCCGTAGAGAAATTTGAAATTAAAGACAAAAATTTAGGCACTTTGTCTCAATAGAGGTAGACTTGTAATGGGTGTCCCAAAATTAACGCGATTTGAATTTGCCGCCATTTTTGCAGAAAATTGTTGGAAACCCTAAGAAAAAAACAAGACAGCTACAGAGTTTAGGGTTAGTAAAGTATCTTAAAAATAATGAAAGTTTGGCGGCCACAGTTCGAAAATTTCATACTAAATATGGTAGGAATAGTGTTTTAACTTCGTCAACTGTGAAGAGATTAATTGAAAAATTCAGGGGGACTAGATCAGTTGCACACGCTAAACACAGTGGTCGTCCAAAAACATGCCGTTCAAATGTCAATATCGAAGCAGTGCGTGAGAGTGTTGGTGAAAATCCCAGAACAACAATTCGACGTCGTGGACAAGAATTGGGAATTTCAAGAAGCTCTCTACAGCGCATACTCACAAAAGATCCCATCGCTCCATTAGAGATGGGAAAAACGGTTCACTGTCGGGAACGGTTCCGAACCGGTTCACTCACTGGAGTAAACCGGTTCCTTGGAGCGATTCGCGGGTCTTTTCTACAGTTATATACCAAATTGTTAGAAATGAGTTCAAGGCTTCAAATGAATTAAAAAATATATAATAGGGGTATTCATAGTGTGGCCACAACTACACTATACAAGTTAGCCATAGAAATTTCAGCCATAGATTTCTCGGTGCATCTACCAAAATGGAGTGCGATTTCTAAATTTTATATTAAGCAAAGACAAAGTGTCAAAAAGCCACGAAAATAAAAAAAAAACATCTAACAGCTCATTAATCTACGGGTGGTGTTTAAAAAAATCGTAATTCAAAAAGGACATTGCAAAAAAAATATATTATTTTCCCAATGCCTTCCTGCAATTACAGTTAACAATTACAAGCTGTCAAAAAGCCGTGACGATTTTTTCTTATATTATTATTTAACATTTAACGGAAATCCGTAGCTAGCCCATAAAATAAGGGCATTGCAAAAAAATAATGTCGAAATTTGCCTTAAAGTTAATAAACATCAAGAAAAACCACTAATTTTGTAATTTTTGTAATTTGTAACAATGCCAAATTTAATTCTTTATGAGTAATTAATGTCGAAATTTAACCTAACGTCAATAAGCGTTAAGAAAAAAATACGAATTTTGACTTAAAGCCAGCCTCTAAAAAAATGACAAATTTAATTCAAGTTAAAAAACCTTATGATAAATTAATGACAAGTGTCAAAATATAGACTAATTTTGACTTAAACTCGTTAAGCCTCTAGAAAAATGTCAAATTTGGGTGGAGTTAAGAGACTTCATGTGCAAATTAATGTTGAAATTTGATTTAAAGTCGATAAGCGTCAAAAAAGACTAATTCTGACTTTAAATGCGTTAAGCCTCTCTCATATATTCAGGCTATTTTTCGTCTTTATTATTTGTATTTAATAAATCTGTAATAAGTGAAGTTTTCTCAAGTGAATTTTTTAAGCCTCTAGAAAAAATGTCAAATTTAATTAAAATTAAGAGACTTTATGTCCAAATTACTGTCGAAATTTGAAAAAATGTCAAATTTGGGCAGAATTAACAGACTTTTAAATTTGACTTAGTCAATAAACATCGAGAAAAACGACTAATCTTGACTTAAAGTCGTTGAGTTTCTAGAAGTTTCTCTAAAGTTAAACGACTTTATGTTCAAATTATTGTATAAATATGACTTAAAGTCAATAAGCGTTAAGAAAGAAGACAAATTTTGATTTAAAGCCATTAAGCCTCTAAAAAAAGTGTCAAATTTAATTCAAGTTAAAAGACTTTATGTCCAAATTAATGTGTAAATTTGACTTAAAGTCAGCAAGCGTCAAGAGAAAGGTCTAATTTTCACTTAAAGTCGTTAAGCTTCTAGAAAATATGCCAAATTGAATTAAAGTTATAAGACTTTATGTTCAATCTAATGTCGAAATTTGACTTGAAATCGTCAAACGTCAAAAAAACGACTAATTTTGACTTAAAGTTGCCAAGTTTCTAAAAACGATGTCAAATTTAATTAAAGTTAAAAGACTTTATGACTAATGAATGTCAAAATTTGACTTGGTGACAACATAAAAAAAAACTAATTCTGACTTAAAGCCGTTAAGACCCTGGAAAAATGTTGAATTTGATTAAACGTTACCACATTTTCATTTAAAATTTAATTTCGGGACTAAAAGAAATTCACGAGACCCGCATGAAGTTTCCACAGATAACTTCAAGCGGTTCTCAACGAGAACGCCACCTGCATGAACTACTCGGAACCGCATGAAGTTACCGCAGAAACTCCATGCGTTTCGAGGAGTGAACCTCTTGAAGTTATCTACGAAAACTTCATACGGTTCATACCAGGAACGGCATGAAGCTCGTGCAGATATTAGAGTGAACCGCAAGAAATTTTCGCAGTTAACTTCTCTTGGAACCGCATGAAGATTCCGCAGGTGACTACATGCAGTTCTACAGGTAGGGGTACAGGTCCCGTTTTCACTCTTGAAAAAAATGCCAATTATATATCAAAGAGCAGAGGAATCGCGGTTCCTTTTGTGCGAACCGGTTCCTGAGCGCTCTTTGCTAAGAATCGATTCATTGAACCGGTTCCTAAACTGTCTGCCACCTCTAATCTCCATGCTTACAAAATTCAATTAACACAACAACTGAAGCCTAATGACCATGCACAGCGAAGAGAGTTCGTTGAATGGATTTTTGAATATCAACAAGTGGTTGCCGATTTTTCGAGCAAAATCATCGTAAGCGATGAAGCACATTTTCACCTTGATGGCTTTGTCAATCGTCAAAATTGCCGTGTTTGGAGTTCGGAGAGCCCACATGTGATGTGTCGAAAAACAAATACATCCACAACGTATCACTATTTGGTGCGGATTTTGGGCCGGAGGCATCATTGGACCATACTTTTTTTGATAATGAGGCTTGTCAAGCAGTGACTGTTACTGGTGCTCGATATCGCGACATGATAACAGTTCTTTCTACCGAAATTGGATGATATTGATGTGGCCAATATGTGGTTTCAACAAGACGGTGCCACATGCCATACAGCAGAATTCAATTACTGCATTTTCTGGTCGTATACTCTGTCGTTTTGCTGATCAGAATTAGCCCCCTAGATCGTGTGATTTAACACCATTAGATTTGGTAGAAACGCCAAAGTGGCGGAATCTATTGCCTGAATGCTGTACTGAACCAAATCCGGGTGGCTTTAACACCGACAAGATATTGCCATTGCCAGCGGCGACATATATAACAATATTCATGTGAACATTAAATATTGTTCCCCCATCAGAACACCTACAGACCGGTTTCGACCTTTCAGTGTAGTTAGTTGCTGATGGGGGATTTAATGTTCACATTAATATTGTTATATATGCCGCCGCTGGCAATGTCAATATAGTGTCGGTGTTAAAACCACCCGGATTTGGTTCAGTACAGCATTCAGGCAATAGATTCCGCCACTTTGACGTTTCTACCTTTAACGGTGTTTGGAATACTTATATTCCAATAGTAATCTCCGTTTCCCCATCAGCAACTAACTACACTGATGAGACCTGAAAGGTTGAAACCGGTCTGTAGGTGTTCTGGGAACAATATTTAATGTTCACCATTAGATTTATTTTTACGGGGTCTACGTCAACAAGCCTACAACCACCCATACATTACAGGAGGAAATTAAACTCTGCATCAACGAAATTCAGCCACATTTATGCAGAATGGTAATGGAAAATTTCGATAAAAGTGTGCGTATGTGCCAGCAAAGTCGTGGAGGCCATTTGCCCGATGTGTTATTCCATAAATAACCCTATCCTATGAACTTTATGATTCAATGAAAAAATAACAATCTAAAGACTAAAAACTGTGTTTTCTATTTAATTTAAATCTTGCGTTAATTTTGGAAAACTATTCAATGAAAACTTGAATAAAACACAAAACCGTGAATTTAATGAGGACTAGATGGCGTAACAAACCATTCTACTATTTTAAAACAGCTGAGTTGCTTAATACACATAGTAAAGCGTGTTCCCATCAATGAACGCAGTTTACTCATGACGACCCGTAACCAGAAACCGGTCTGAAGTTGTCACTGTTGCAAAACAATAATTCATGCTTTTAGGATTAGGTAGGTAACCTAAAGAGTAAACTAGAAACAAGGTGAAATTGAAATAGATAAATAAAATAAAAGAAACAAGTAGGTTATGTATAGAAGTTCAATGAACGGTTACCAAGCTACCTACCATCTGATAAACTTATAACGTTATGAAACCATGAAACCGTGCAGGGTTTTGATAATTTTAACTCAAAGTAGATTGATGTAGATTAGTTTTTGTAAATTTATGACCACCTGGTTGTTTCTTGTAAAATACTCCTTCATAGCCTCCGTCATCATAGGTGGAAATGATCTTAGGCACGTAGTATCGGAAAGACTATTTTGTTTTTCCCTGCACTTTTACTACAGCCTAATCACTAAGTAAAATTGATGGCGAGTTCTGAATCTTCTAACCCAATCTCTTCTTCTTGGACGTTTTGCTCTTCATTGAACAGAGAATCGAGCTACTGTACACTAAAACTTTCTCTTCTGACTAGCTCTTTGACATTTTTTCACACTTTCTTTGACCTTGACGAACTGAATTTTAGCTTAGGTTCTTTTGCATCCATGATACGTTTTCTCTTTCTCTTTTTCAGTAGCAAGTTAATTTTTTTCTGGGCTTCGTTTTCCACCCGTTCTTTATTAGGTGTCGAATTGTAAAAACGCACCACTTTACCCGAACGTTTGATCTTATCTTTATTTTTAGAAAAAAAAAATATCTTTCGGTGAGATCACAGTGTGGGTTGAGTGTCATATTTTAAGTGGGTTACCATTTCAGAAGCGTTGCATGTTATCATCTTGTGTTAGTATGATAGCAGGTGAAATAGAAGTAGACGTTTTTTTGGAAACAGATGAACACCTCCATCATTGTCACCAACATCTACATTGTTGTTAAACATGATTCTTTGATCGTCATCGTTGAACTCGTCTTTTGGTAGTACCTGGGTTGTAACTTGTGATATTTGGGTCAAAGGGATGTGCTGCAACTTTCTCAAAAGCAACTCACGAACACTGTAAACGTCAATGTTCTGACCTGAATTAGAAACATCTCATGAATCAACAGCGGTATTATAATAACTTTTGAGTGGACTGAATAAACAATGATCAAGAGGTTGCTTTTTGTTACTGATGTGTAAGATGAGCAAGTGGATGTGGTGAGATGTTGCGAAGCTAACAGTCTCTAGGCTTGTGTGGGAAACATGGTTATCTCATTCTAGAACGATGTTTCTCACATAGGTCTAGAGCAGTGGTTCCTAACCTTTTCAATATCGTTACCCCTGTGACCTGTTAGGAAAACTGATTTTACCCCGACCTTACATTGTTATCAATACAAACAATTACAACTAAATGTATAATACATTTTTATTAATAACACAATTTTGATAATTAAATAAAACTGAGTAAGTATGGTTGCCTACCTATTAATGCATTGAGGTGATTGTTCTACAATTGAACATTGGCGTTGGCGATCATATGGTCAGAGTTAAAATAAAAGCCCTGCATATAAGCTATGGCTCGTTTGCTTGTAACGCGTCTTATATGGAGCCGGCCTAACCCACCAAGCGGCCGGTCGTGATAATCAACTGGGCGCAAATTTCAAACCACATCGTTCAAACGCCTGTCAAAGTGTGGAGAGGCTTCTTTACCCCTCAGAAAATTCCATTTTACCCCTCAGGGGGTAATAACCCCCAGGTTGGGAACCGCTGGTCTAGAGGCTGTTAGTTTGGATGGTTAATTGGATTTTCCTCACTTGGCTTCATGCACTTTTCGAAATGTTGCAGCCACTTGATGAACGTGGAGTGCTTACATATCCCTTGTCTGTTACCGCCATGACATACCCACTTGGGCCACCTCGAAGCAGTTGGCGATTTTCTACTTTTCTTGCATAGATAAAGTAATTGCACATTTAACAGTTACTATTTTGTTTTGTTCTGCTGCTACTGACTCAGAAACTTTCCTTTTTTGTGGGATCTACATGTAAAGGAAGTTTGTTTGGACAGTTTGTGCCCCAGTTTCATCCATATTATTGATTTTGTTAGGAGCAAACTTCAGGGCAGACCTCAAATCGTTAAAGTATTGCGAAAGTTAAACCCTGTTGAAACCCATCGCTCTGGCAATGCTGTTTTTCGTGAAACTACCGAGACAGTCTGTTTCTTTTCATAAATTCTCCCGGTTAGTTGTGATTCGACATGATGGGTTATGCCGTTGTTCTCTGCATATTTGAAGAAAAGGGTTCGTAAAGGTTTATCACATCCTCCTCTTTTCAGTGGGTCCCTCAGCATTTTGCCATTAAATCCTAATTTTTGGCCGCTTGATGAATTGACAAACCTATTGCAAATAATTTAAGGAGGAAACTGACCCAAGTGTTCCTCTCCGTTTTTAATGAAATTTAGTAGTTTTGTAGAGGAGACCAAAATATTCGATAAGTGTTTTTTTAACATATTTAGGGGGTGAACTCACCCCTCGAAAATCAGCTATATTTTAGATTTTTGGCTATAACTTCTAAACAAATCTTGTTAAAAAATATGCATAAAAAATATGAATTTCGCTGCTTTATTTGAGGAATTACGTAATATTTATAGACTTGAGCGGCTCTATAAATTTGAATGGAAAGTGGTGAAATCCGTGGATTTAGTGGTTTTGTAGAGGAGGCCAAAATATTCGATAAGTGTTTGAACTCACCCCTCGAAAATCAGCCATATTTTAGTTTTTTGACTATAACTTCTGAACAAATCTTGATAAAAAATATGCATAAAAAATATGTTATAAAACTCAATTTTCATATTATCAGCTAGTGAACATGAAACCTCTTTTAGTGAAAAGGCTTTATTTAGAGGAAATGTATGGATATATATTTGGATTCCGATTTGGAAAAGTTATTAAACTATTTTGGGTCATCGTCATTTTTGTCTTTATGTATTTATCTTTATGTATGATTTTTTTAACGAATATCATTATTGCAGCAAATGCAAGCCATAAATATAAATTTTTTTTTACAGTCCCGAAGAAGTCAATACACACGTTTTTTACACCAGTGGATAGGGTTTGAAATTTCTTACATTTACGAAATTACCCTATCAGGATTTGTTCAGAAGTTATAGCCAAAATACAAAAATATGGCTGATTTTCGAGGGGCAAGTTCAACCCCTAAATATGTTTTTTTAGCCGAAACAAAAGAAATACGTGCCAAATATTTTGGCCCCTTCTACAAATTCACCAAATTTCATTAAAACACTTGGGATAGTTCCCTTGTAAGTACCTCCATGAGCTGCTCCTTGGTTATAGTTTTATATTCTGTTTAGTTCCTAGAACAAAAAATTTAAAGACGAGAGATAGTATTTTTCCTTAGCCTGAATGAATAAATCAACAAAATACACCCTCAAAAGTATTTCGTACCTATTTTACTTTCGCATCTTTGGAATGAAGCTTCCTTATGATGTTTGTAAACAAAGTCGAACAAAAGTTCGCCCACAATATTGAAGCTTAGGTACGCATTGACTGATAATTAATTAATTCATATGATACCAACCTACTTCATATGAAATATGAAAAATTGCATCAAAAGTGCCAAAAATAAACTTCCCTCATTATCCCAATTCCCAGACCGACAAGACCGACCTGCTGCCTGGTGGCTAGTTCATGAATCAATGGCGATCTATTCAAAAAGTCGGTGAGGCGCTTTACCCTATACAGAGTGTATTTGAAATAACGAACAGGTATTTAAGGGCACATACACAAAATATTTGTGAACCCATTTCCGTCAAAATTTATTAGAAATTTTTTTTTTTAATTTTCCTAATTTTTCGAGGTTTTTTAAACATTTTGAGAACCGATGCTTTTCTCATTTAATTAGGTCTGCATGGAATGTGTGTTTGTTTATTTAAAACGCGAGATACGATTTCTTGCCTCCGCAATTTGAAGTGTTATCGCAACGTTTTTTTTTGTAAAAGATAAACAGTCCTCAAGTTCATTGACGCTTAAGGAGCACTCAAATATTTTCTACGCGCTTGTTGTAATTCGATATCTAAAGCCGATGCCGTATAAAAATTAGGTCACATTACCACTGCCCCCAAACATGTTGCGTATTTTCACTCATTAACTTTAATAATTAATTGCGGGCTTTTTGTTGCAGTTATAAACAAAATAATTGCAAATATTGTTTAAAAATAATATAATCTCTTTGTGGTTACGAGCCTGTTCGTTATTTCAAATACACCCTGTATACTCACTATTTCAAATCGCCTAGAAATAGTACATCAAATTTCTTAAGATACGTCCAGGAGTATATTACAAAATATTTATGATCGCAGAATAATTCCTAACTTATTTCTAGAACAGCGAATCATCGAATTTCCTAAATCTGTTGCAGCAAATTTTATTCCATATTCCATATTCCATTCAGAAGTCCTTCAGATCCGCTTTTTCCCTTGGATACTTATAAAACAGTTTCAGGCATTAATAATTCATTGGCTGGTTAGTAACTTTTGCCAATAAATGCTTGATTCGTTTGTCACCTCTTGATTTAGTTTCAAATATAAATTGAATAATATATGCGTTATGGTAAATGTGGGTAGGTTTGTATAAATCGTGTGCTTATTTTATTATTACTATGTTGGTTGTGTATGTTTATTTCTAAATATTATACATTATATTTATTTTATGTTTTTTGCTTAGTGTATTATTTATTCAGTATTATGCTTTATACTTACGCTTAATTTGATAATAACTTTGTAATTTATTTACATAACCATTGTATTCCAGCAATAATTGATTTTCGCTAAGAATGATTATTTATAAGAAATACAATATGTATATTACAGGGTGATTATTTTTAATCCGGGATATATGACAAAAGCTTTGATAGTAGATTCATAATGTTTTTTGTTTGTTTTGAAAGAATTTATCGATTTGATTTTTTTTCTAAAATGATCATCTAGGTCATTTATTATCAGATTTGTTGTTGAAAATTGCATTGGCATATATTTGATAAGTGTGACAGTAATTTGAATCTTATACTAGATAAATTTGTAAGTGTACTAATAGTTAAATGCTCTAGTATTAATGAAAATTAGAATCTGATTGTAACACAGATATTTTTAAGTTACGCTTAGTCAACATAGATAACTTAAATTTATATCAACATTTGTTTAGAATATCATATAGGGGACCGACAGGTGAATTCGATACTGATAAACTTATCACCCGCTGGCAAATGAACGCCGATTTAGATCCCTGGTGTATTGCAGATGTAAGAATATAATAATAAAAACAGGTAATGTCATTAAGATGAACTTTAACTGAAATATAATTGTTGAAAGATGAAAAATGAAATAAATCATATGCTATTAATCACAATTTAGAAGAGCATTAGGTAAATATCAATAGTAATTACATCACATAGTGTTCGATGTATTGGGAATCAGTCAATCATGCTGAGCGTGATAATGTCTGCCATTGGCGTATACAAACTTGTGAAAAATAAGGCGTATTAGAGTTACGACAATTACAAATGAACGTTAGTAAAAATATGAAAAATCAGTGCTTTTTAAATATTCGAGGCGTGTTCCAAATTTAAAGGGATTTTTATCGTTTGTATAGGGGTCGAAAATAAGTGGGATGATTTGTGCCTTACACTCAAGGCGTTCCTTTATGTTTTCCACCTGAATTTCGCCGCTTTATTTGAGGAATCACGTAATATTTATGGACGTGAGCGGCTCTATAAATTTGAATGGAAAGTGGTGAAATCCGTGGACGGGAGTTTTTCCGACGAGGCGGTGGTTTTTAATTAAGGGCGCAATAATTTCATAGGGAATTTGAATTATTAATTGCAGATAGTGAGATTAAAAGGTAATTTTTAACGTGGATGAATAATAAGAGCCAGGCGGAACGCAACAATGATATTTCAAATATAGACATGTGTTGTAACGTAACGTGACGGAGGGTAATTACATGCATGGGAAATTTCTGGGGTAAATATCTTTGGGTTATAATGAATGCTGAAGTGTCAGGGTAAAATTATTTAGAAAAAATAACGTCCTTTTATCAGCATTTTATGATAAAGGCGCGCTGATGCCCATAGAGAAATTTTACGGTTGGCGGGCACTCTATGAAATACGATAAAAGAACACGGTTTCTCCATAAAATACACTCGATGCGGCATTTATTTATTAAAAATAAAAGAGCCAACACCACAAACTAGGATATCTAGTATATGGTGGTAAGGTATAAGAGTAAAGGGGGCACCGATGTAAAGTCCTGCATTATTTTATTGCTGCATAAATTTATCGACGACGAAGCTGCTCATGTTCGTAGCATATCTCCGGTATCTTTCATGGAGGGCGATAAATATATAATGTGAACGAATGGCTAAAACGTGGCGAACACGATTTTGTACAAGGGGTAATTAATTACATCTGGGCTATAAAATTAATTCGATGCGGCGTCGGGAGTACGTCAGCGCTGACATTTCCATGGGTTCGAGCCAATTCTTTTCATTTATTCCGAACATACATATGACAACGCTCTGATACCCGGACGTGATAATTTCGTTCTAACAAGAATATAAAACAAAAGCATACTGCGCTTGAAGAACTTCAAAACGGCAATAGCATAAACTATCCGAATCCTAGGGTACTTTAATGCTGTTAACTTTTCTAATTCCCCTAAAGTAGGCAATAACGCGTCCTAAAATAGCACTTCCCTGATCGTCGCACATGCCGTGCGTCCCTTGTGTGGGAATTGACCGCAAGTCTAAGAAACAAATTATTCAACAAAAAGGCTCACTGTGGATTCAAAGTATACTTTACAGCACCTGAAAAGACGGTACGTGCCAGGATTTCCGGATCCGAGGTACTTGAATTATTGACAAAAAAACGAGAATACTAATATACCACCGTGTCACCGGGCTGTCCCCGTCTAAACGAAACGCGAACCACGGTAATTCTGCAGCCCACCCTGCGGCCTTTTTAATTCCTAAAAAGAATTGCGAAACTTTGATTCTGCCCTATATTTCCCCGCTTTTTAGCCCAAGGGTAATCTTAAATTAGCAGCGTTCATATACCGTACAAGTTGATGCATTCATAATAACTGACACTTATTAATATCGGTCTGTTTCCCAGTTCCCGTGTAGAAATAATTAACTAAATTACTTTAATGATCCTCATAAAAATCGCCATTTAATAAGTCAATTTACAACACGCATTCCGTAGACCGTAATAGATACTCAAACTTTACTCCGTTTGTAATTTAAATAGTCGCCGTTTGTTTTTGCTCGACTCGACTCCAAGACAGCAATTTGTCACAACATTTTCGACTTGAAACTCGGTATCTTGTTTCGCTTGTACGAGAGATAACCATATATCTTTTTCCGGCGACGTATTAATACGGGATAATCCACGGATTTCGCCAAAAATGGGGCTTCGTAGTGAATAATCAAATTCGTGGCGATCGCTAATTTTCACAATTTACGAATTCTTTTCCTCACTTATACCAAGTTCTCGGCCGGGAATTATGTATATTAAATTCCAACCGCTGCCATTTACGCCGTTTGAACTTACATATTCATGTAATAACAATATTTACTTTTTATCCAACAAGGCTTAGAAAAAACGTAATTCTATCTCCGGGGTAGCAGAATACTCGGTTACATTATTTTGTATTGTAATTTATAAAGATAATGCGCTCAGCGAACAAGCCACACGACTACACCGGCGTTTTACTTTCTACAAATTGAATTTAACTGTTACAAAATTAAAATTGGATACTGCGAGAAATTCCGCTTGCAGCGAGAAAAAGTTTGAAAATACAGAAATCAATGCTGCTATACTCTGTACCAATCATATTAATTTAAATTTCGAAGCTGTTAATATTCTATTAAGAGTTGACACCACTGCCACAGTCTATTTATTTAATCAAGAGTATGCGCCAATAATTGAAATCAAATTAATGTTTCGGTATTTATATTGGTTAAAATGTTTGGGTTAAAAGAAATGCATAAACGATTATGAGTAAACACGAGGAATAAGAAAGGCCTAACCTTCATTGTATTCCTTTTAGCGAACGTTGTGCTCAAATCATAACACGTTTCAATTCTTTTTATAGGTACAACCGTGGGCTGACTTTTTCAAGATCATTAAGGAAGGGGGCGATTCACTCTGTATAAAAAAAACATGTTTCTTCGAAAATAAAACCTATTCTTATAATTCGATTGTGAAGGAAACTTATATTTATTTTAATTAATTTTTATCATAAATCTTGTCGATTATATACAGTGCGAGTCTCCAACTTGGAATAAATTCAGTAAATCAAACAATGTTTATTCTTCGGAAATATGCTCAGACACATCGATTAGTATTTTAAATTGCGCTCTTTATGATGAAATAAAATTTTATACAGCGTGTCCCAAATTTGAGATATGACGTCATTGACTATTTTTTTTAATAGCAACCCTAATTTTTTTATCACTATTCTTAAAGAGTATATCAAGTTACACATGTGTGCCAAATTTCAATTTTTTTCCCTGTCATTTAGAAGATATTTAACAAACATTATCAAATTTGTAGAATGAAGAAATCAAGTCACCTTAATCGAATTTTTATGCATTTTAAAAGTGGAATGCCAAAACGTGCTGGTTTGTCTTTTTTTTTTTCAAACTGACGTTTATCATTTTAACGTTTAGTGATAAAAACAAGTAAGAAGTGTAGCATCGCATTCCACGCATATTCGAGTGAGGAGAGTATTAGTCGTTCCATTGCTGTGTTGACTGTTGTTCACCGTTGGTCGAAAAATTATACTAACATGCCGTACTTAACTGAAACCCACAAAATCGAAATTTTAATGATGATTGGCTATGGAGATAGGACAAGAACACAAAATGAAGTTATTTATTTATTTAGAGAGAAGTATCCTGACTTACCAGCCATATCTCAAAGTACCGTAAGCAAGATTGAAAGTCAGTTTCGGGAAAATGGGCATGTAAGAAAAACGAATAATCATCGTCAGAATGCCCTGAGTGAAGAGGTCAAAATTGATGTACTTCTCTCTGTTCAGGAAAATCATCATGTCTCCTCTAGGCAGATGGCTAGGGAACTCAAAATTAGCCAGTCTTCAGTGTCAAGAATCCTTAGGGAGCAAACATTTCATTCTTATAAAATGACAATCCTCCAGGAACTCACCGAAGATGATCCGGATAGAAGACTTCAGTTTTGCGAAAAAATGATGGATCTACTGGATAGAAATGTTCTAAAAATAGAAAATATATTGTTTTCCGATGAATCAACGTTTATGTTAAATGGTGAGGTAAATCGTCAAAATTGCCGTTATTGGGCAGACAAGAACCCACACTGGATGAGGGAAGGCCCCACTCAATATCCAGAAAAAGTTAATGTTTGGGCAGGGATTGTTGGTGATCGAATTTTAGGACCAATTTTCTTTCCAAATAATCTCAATGGAGCGGGATATTTACAATTCTTGGAGGAAGAGCTAATTCCGAGTTTGGCTATTTTGTTTCCTTGCCCTGTAGAAGCTGACGTCCCGAATAGAAACATCTGGTTTCAACAGGAGGGTGCGCCTCCTCATTTTGCAAGGCGTGTCCGTGAGTACCTGGATAATGTATTTCCACGAAGATGGATTGGCAGAAGAGGACCAGTTGAATGGCCACCCAGGTCTCCGGATTTAACACCTATGGACTTTTTCTTATGGGGGTACTTGAAAAGCAAAGTTTTTAAGACCAAACCGCCAAATCTTGAGGAGTTGAAAGAACGAATAAGACAGGAGTGTAGACTAATTTCCCCCGAAGTAATTAGAAATGTTCAAAACGAGTTTCAGTTCCGTTTAGGGTATTGTCAGTTAGAAAATGGACAACATTTTGAGCATTTATTGAAGAAAGACTATTAAGTTGAATTCATTTTTCAAATTTGATACTGTTTGTTAAATATCTTCTAAATGACAGGAAATAAAAATTTGAAATTTGGCACACATGTGTAACTTGATATACTCTTTAAAAATAGTGATAAAAAAATTAGGGTTGCTATTAAAAAAAATAGTCAATGACGTCATATCTCAAATTTGGGACACGCTGTATAAAATTTTATTACAACAAAAAGAGCGCAATTTAAAATACTAATCGACGTGTCCGAGCATAATTCCGAAAAATAAACTTTGTTTGATTTACTGAATTTATTCCAAGTTAGAGACTCGCACTGTATATGACGAGTAGTGTAATACCTGCCACATTAATGATTTTGTTTTTTTTTATAATATGTTTCATGTCAAAAGTTTGTTTTCAAATTTATAAACCATTTTCACCTTATCAAATTCCATCTTAAAACTTGCAAAAGTGTGTAAAACTGACCTTCCCCCAGAAGTTAAAGTTTCACGTGGCCACACATGTCTGCAGGACCGGCGGCACGTCGCGAGGATTTAATACGTTTCTCCATAAATAAAATCGAAGGGATTTGGCATTTTTATAGATTTAATATTCAAGAGTAGAAGCGTGATAAATAGTGGCAATAGTTATCAGAAGTGATTTAAAACGGAAAGTTCGGCGGTTGTGGCCAGAAAAATGCGCCCCAACGAGAGTCGTTGACAATCCCGGAAGGGGGTGGATATTTATGGCAGCGGCGGAGGTAATTATGCATATCACAATGAGTAATATCTAATTGTAACTGTAATTGTCAAAAAATAAGCATGAAATTGCATGTATAGGCTTTTGGGATATGTTATATTTTAGTTATTTCGAAATGGATAGGAAAAATATATATATACAGAGTGACCCATATGAAAGCGGGCCACCCTCATAATTTTTTTATTTATGGAGCGATTTTGACGAAATTTTTTTTTAATGTGGAGGGGTGAAATGTGTATTTTGGAGCCACGCGGCGTCCAGTTTTTTTTAAACCAAAGCCTACATTCAGAGCTGTAAAATCCATAATGCATATTAGCGATTTTTTTGATTAAAAATCCGCGTACGCCACTGGAATTGGCGTCCTCTGAAATAGAACTGTACCAAGTTTCATGAAAAAAAATATTCAACATTAACGATTCTATGACTAAATTACTGACAAGTTGTTTATTATGCATTAAGAATACAGCTACCCACGGCTGAACAATTCATAACAGTAGGCTTTGCAATTACTAAAGTCCCAGATGAAATAAAAGACGAAAATGTCAAATTTTATTTTCTTCTATTGGAATTTGAAATTAAACCCTTGATTTGTCTCATAGTTTTAGTTTCAGTTTCCTGCCATGTGTTTCGACAATTACTTATCATTCTCCAAGGAGTATAAACGACTACTAGTATTAGCATTCTTAAAGAGGTACAAGCTAATACTAGTAATTTGAGAATGACAAGCAATTGTCGAAACACGTGTCAGGAATCTGAAAATAAAACTACGAAATATAGCAAGTGTTTAGTTTTAAATTTTTAAATAATTGAGGAGTTTCGTAAAAAAATGTAGCAGTGGAAGTATAAACCTTATTTATTTAAACTTAATATTTATTGCTTCGACTGTGCTTTAAAAATGATGCATACAGGTACCAATATACCACAGAATTTTGAAACGTTATTTCACCTGCAAATACATAACAACCATCATTTGATGAATAGTTTTTGGCTCGTTCTCTTTCGTAAAAGACTTTCCTATACTATGACGTTCTTCAAGCTTTACGTCGTGAATTTTCAGGAAATAAAACCATTTTTCTGAAATCACTTCAAACTGCAAAATTTAGACTTAGCTCAATAGAAACGTTTCTAAATGTATATTTTTTTCGACAGTTTTCTAATATAAATAATACACAGGTAAACATGTTAATAATGGAAGGTGGAACTAAGGTCTGAATATTTCAGATTCTAAAACAAGATCCTGATTTCATCTTACTAATAAAATATTATTATTATTATTATTATATTATTATCATACTAATTAAATATTGTAACTTCAGAAAGTGTGAATGTTAAATAACAATTATTTAAAATGATTACATCCTTACTGATATTTCCCGAAAATTCAAACATCCTCAAATCACCTTCCATTGATTTATAAATCTAGACTTTATCAATGATGACCATGGATTGATAGTTCTCAGTAACCTAGAATTTGTGTGATACGTCCGAAACCAAATAAAATAGTATATTGTACAACGAGCATACGGCTCGTTCCGCAAACATCGTTCTCGTGATTACTAGCCATTATATGCGAGTTGTACTTTGTTCACGAAAATTAAAATCAAGATCAAAATTTAATTTAAAATTACAATTAGAATCAAAATTAAAATCAAAATCAAAATTAAAGTTGTAATTACAATTACAATGGAAAAAAAAAATCAAAATCAAAGTTAAAATCAGTATTAAATAGGGTAAACAAAATATTATTATAAATCGCGTTTAATGAAATTGAGTGTTAAATGTACCCCATTAATGATGCCCATATAATTAAATATTGCGCACATTATAACATTTTCGTAAACAAAGTAAATTTCTCAGTGAAACGAATACATTTTTTCAATGATTTTTCACTTTTTCCAGAACCTCTTACATTTAGTAATTGACACTAATTCCTGATGTTCTTTCTACGTACGTTTTTCAGTGTTATTTTCACTATTATGCTTGTACTGAAATTACACAAACAGGATTTCGTTTCTAAAATTAGGTATTATTCTCAATAGTTTCTCCAAAATAAATATTGACTATGTTTTAACCACAATTATTTATTATAATGTAGATACAAATATAATTTAAGGGCTGTAATTTGGAGAGGAAGGAGTTTTGAACAAAAAATATATGAAAGACCTTCCTTAATTTTTGCTGAAAAATCATCTTTTAAAATTTGTCGCATAAATTTAGAAACACTCTGTATGTAGGGTTAGTCATGTTATACGGCACAGAATATTGTGGCTAAAATACGCGACTTTCACTAATTTTACATTATACAGAGTGTACCAAAAACCTTAAAAGTATCAATATCCGTGCCGTATAGTGTGAATAACCCTGTATATATATATTTATTTATATAAATAATACATTAATAGGTTATGTGGGTGTAAAATTGATCAATAATTGTGGTATAAATGAACGTGTAATTACAATGTATACAAATGGTGGATGCGCCAGGCAAACAATATTTTGCATGCAATGTATGACGTAATATTAATAAACATCCTCTTTTTAGGCTTATCTGAAAAATATTTTTATCCTCCCAGGAACAATTTTCGTCGGTTAGTTAGATCCGTGAAATTGTCTCGTTTTTCTTTCTCGCCCTGCACGGGGAATACGGATCGCGTAACCCCGCACATATTTCCAAATAATAAATTCGAGGCGTTTAATACAATTTGCCTGGAACGTGCGCGAGGATGCAGATGGAATTAAGGATATTCCATCGGCAGCCGGCAAAAACGGCAAGTAAAGATGTGTGCGCGATAAGATGAAGGCGGTAATCTAATGAAGTGTAAATAAAGATTGTATCAAACCAGGACTGAAGACAAAAGACGAATTCGGTTCGCCCATCGACAATCTCGTGCCACGAAATGATATATTTATTTTCGTGCATGGACTAGCCCTAACAGAAAGGAAACATTTGAGGCATATTTCACTGTCCTAAATTCACTCGAACAATGGTAGCCTCCACGCGAAGTATATCCATGTTGGTCTAACTGGTACATAACCTACCCCTATCCTGCACGTTTATTAAAAAATTTCACAGCGATCCGTCCACGGCGCAGGATATTTCCATCTTTCTCCGCGAAATTCTTCGCGATAATCAAGTTATCACCTCGGGAAATAATGGAGTTTCGTATTTAAATGTTTTATTGGACGAAACTCCGATATTAACATACAAATTACAATTTAACGTAATTAATATTGTTCGAGGCCCCCTTTTATCCAACTCGGATGACAATGGAAAAATACGGTGTATATAATTTAAAATAAATCTTTACAATATTACTAAATAGGACGTTTCCGCTCCATCTTAATGCAGTAAACTCTCCGTCGAATGCATACATTTTGAGAACTTTCACAAGGTTATTTATAAATAATCGTAGCGGCGATTTTAGTAAAGTAACTTTAAACTTTAATTGATATAAATATAATAAAAGATTTCAGACTCAAGCTTCATTTGCAAACTGAAGAAGTCAATATTTTGAAAATTAACAATGCGCTAATCAGAATTTGTATATCTAATAAATTAATACGGGGACGGGAAGTGTTAAAGTCGTTTATTTTGTGGCAGAATTGTAAAATAAATAAGCAATTTCAGGTCTCCGTAGACGTATCCAAGCATATTTGAAAAATGTCGGTGTGCTTATCTGTGGGCACAGTACTTCAAAAAGTAAGAGTTTTTCAAATAAAACTTTAAACTCGAGCTTTATTCGATAATCTGGAAAAATTTCGAAAACCTTAACCCTCCTTTGTTCTGTTTCCAAAAACATTACAAAGATTACTACGAACTGCACATCTTTAGTTAATAAATATATTACATAAACTATTTGATTTTCGAGAAAGAATTAAAAATAGATACATTTTGAATTATCATGAAATGATATGAATTAATATGATTAAAAATTGTAAAGAATTCCACTAGTTTTTGAAAGAAAATCAATAAATGTGCAAAATATCAGAAAAATCCTTTTATACAATCAAACCAGAAAAAGTTTTATGATGGTGACATCAACATGCCCTCTCATCTATGCTAGTAATACATTATTCCCAGAATATCACCGTATTTTTGTACACAATCATGTATGAGAAAAATAAGGTTAATAGTTTTTAGTATGCATGAACTATAATCTCACTGCATGTAGATAAAATACCTACTTTTGCATTCGATGTTGTTTTGGTTGTGTTGTTTCCCAATAGAATTACTGTTTGCATATAAGGTTCGAGCCTGATGAGATCCCTTTATGTAAACACGCAGCGAAGTATTGTTCTTCCATAAAGAGAATTTACATACACAATCGTCCCGTCATTCGCAAATCAGGTGAGACTTCAAAAATCCGGAATCCTGCACGCTATCACAAAACTGAACTGGATAAATAAACTTTCATTTGTAAGATGATGTAATATACCATTATTTGCAATGTAAGTAGTATTACTTACTTAGTCACGCAATTGGAATCCAGACTACAGTACCTTATACTACCGCCTTTTTAATAAGAAAGTATTTTAATTGAATCTGCGTTTAAGTAAAAATGTTTTAACATTCTCTGATGATTTCATTAAATTACAGTTATATCTAAGATGTGAGGAAACATAATTAACGCAAAGGGATGATCAAAAGGGAAATTACCGCAGAAAGGATATGATTATTATAATCTTAAAGTAGTTATTCTGTATTTAAATAAGGAAGTTATTTCTTGCACGCTATAATTACCCTCGAGCTTTAGTGTAAAAAGGCTAAAAAACTTCCAACTGGGCTATTAATCGGTGGATCTTATATTCGGTCTAACTCGGTATCTACACGGTCATTATAATTTTTTTTAATAATTACGTTTATTTTACAAGCGCATCAATTAATACGAATTTTTGATTACTTAATTATTTGCGAACAAGTAAAAGGTATTATAGAAGCACAATATTGTTTGTTGAAGCAATGATGCAATTTTAAAGTACAAATAAAGGATAATAATACGGCTAGCCAGTTCGATTTATTGAGTTAAAAATGATATAACTTATGATAGGTTATTTCGCCGAGGTGTAAGCAATACATATATAATGGCCCGGCGCAGCCACCAAAATGTTCAAACTAAACTACAGATAATTATTACAAAGGGCCTATGTATTTGAACCAAAATCACCTACCCCAGTTATAAATAGGCGTAGCTAGATTCAAATCACATTAGTTATTTATCACAGCGATCGATGTTCCAGGAATAATATATTAATTACCCCTGGCTAGTTCTTTCGTACTTAATTTGCGTAAGAATTAAATATTTATTAGTTGAATTCATCAGCTCAATAGCCATGAAAGGAACATAATTCGATGTGCATAATTAATAACCTGGGTAATATCCGACCGCCAACTTACAGACCGTAAAGTCACCGTAATTTAAGAGAGAAAGTATTCACCGAAGTTCATGCCGTTAATTAGGCCCTCATTTGATTCATACCTTTTAATCAATTAAAATGCGACCAGAATTTAAATCTATACTTTTTTTATTAGTAAAGTTTCGTGACGCATGAGATAATGATTTCTTAAAATCAAAGACCGTATATTAAAAGAGATAAGTTAAGTTAAAATTTGCGTAAACATTTCTCCTTTGAATTTTAACCGCGTATATTTATTAATAATGTCTTATCTATAAGTTTTGCAATAAATTGCAATAAATTGCAATAAAAACAGGGGCGCCGCGAAAGGCTCCTGTTTCAGTAAGGCAGAATTTGAGTTAAGTTTGGCAACGCCGTATCCGCTGCTAATCGAGCGCGAGAGAGCAGAGTACGTTTCTAGAATTTCTAGACGTTCACATTCGACCGTCGCGTCGACGAGAATTTTTGCGAGCGCTTATTGGCAGTATATAGGCTTATAAGAAGAGATAGAGGGCATGTTTAAATTTGGCACTTTTGCAGAATTTTATGCTGATTAATAATCCACTAGAAAAAATTACTTACATTCTTTTGTTTTCGAGTCAAAAAAACTGAAAAAAAAAGAATTTCGTTTTTTCTTTATATCTCTGTTATTTGAGAAGATATTTAAAAATGGTAAAGACATTCTTATATATTTTTATTATCTAATAGATGGCATAAGATTTTTAGTTGTAACATGTTTCGTTTCTTTTGAACCATCATCAACTTTCTTATTTCTTATGGACGCCATATTTATTTTTTGTCACAACAATATAACACAACATACATTTAATTTTATAAATGAACATATAATCGTCTAAAACACTTTTATTGGCAATCTTTGTAGCGCTTATTAAAAATCATCGGTGCCATGGAATTAAAAACAATGAAACATCTGAATAGCTCTTTGTTTGTCAAACATTATTATTCTTTATGAATAAAAATGTCGTTCGATAATTCAGAAAAGCGTGATATATTACGTATTTTTCATTCAGTAAATAGAAGTACGGTATTAGCCCGTGAAAAATATTTACAAATGTATCCAGAAAGAAGGCAACCTCATCGAACATTTTTTCTACGGATGGACAGAAATTTAGGAGAGTTTGGATCATTGATTCAACATCGCAAAGCATACGGTAATAAAATTATTCAAGAAAATAGCAATAATATTTTGGAAATGGTGATATTAAATGTATGTTAGTTCTTTAATTTTACGTTTACTTACAAAACATATTTTAGGTAAGTCAAAATCCATCAACCTCTTGCCGCGAAGTAGCAGCTGAATTAAATTTGCCACCAACGCAAGTATGGAGAATTTTGAATAAATTCAATTATAAGCTATATAAAATTCATTTGGGCCACACACTTCTGCCTGGTGATAATTTAAGACGTTCTGGATTTTGTAATTGGTTGCTTCAAAAGTGCAGTGAAGATGATGATGAATGCAAATTCACAAATAGTGGCGTATTTAATCGCAACAATGAACATTATTGGACAACAGAAAATCCCAGACAAGTCCGAAGTGTGCCACAGCATCGTTTTGGAGTAAAAGTTTGGGCAGGTATTTATAATGAAAATATAATTGGGCCAATTATGTACGAAGGGTCTCTAACCAGTGAACGATATTTACATCTTTTTCAAACAAATATTTCTAATTATTTGGATAATGTTCCTCTAATTTAACTTCAGAAGTTCTGGTGGCAGCAAGATGGTGCACCAGCACACAATGCCAGAAATATTCACAATTATTTAAATCAAATGTTTCCAAATCAGTGGATTGGGAACGGCGGAATTGTAGCGTGGCCAGCTAGATCGCCCGATTTGAGTGTCTTGGATTATTTTTTCTGGGGTTTTATTAAAAACACAGTCTACCGTCATACTTACGAGAATGTTGAACAACTCAGAGATGGTATTACGAATGCCTTTAATACGATTCCCAGAAGAAGTGTCTATAGGGCAATAAATAATGTTAAGAAACGCGCTCAATTGTGTATTACTGAATACGGTTTTTTATTTGAACATAAATTATAATTAATTTTCTCCACATTTATCTTATAGTTATTAGTATTGTATATTATTTTATTTATTAAGAACTTTTAATTTTGTATCGTCTATATCGTCCAAAATAATGGTTCATTTGCAAAAAAAATGTTCGATGCAGTTGCCTTCTTTCTGTATACATTTGTAAATATTTTTGACTAGCAAATTCTGTATTTCTGTTTACTGAATAAGAAATACGTAACATCTCTCCTCAAATAACGGAGATATAAAGAAAAAACCAAAATCAGCTTTTTCAGTTTTTCAAAAACAAAAGAATTTAAGTAATTTTTTTCAGTGGATTATTAATCAGCATAAAATTCTGTAAAAGTGCAAAATTTAAACATACCCTCTATCTCTTCTAATAAGCGAGATCCCCATGGTGAGCCTCGAATTTAAAATACCCTGTATAGGCGCCGTGGACCGCTTTGCCAAGTTAGTTTACTGTGAGAGGAATTGTAAGCAGTTGAATTGCTAAGATAAATAGAAGTAGTAATAAAGTGTTGTTAATATACAAAGTATTGTGATTTAAGAACCCAGGACAGATAAACGTTCCAGTATCGGGTCGGTTGCTTTGTTTTAATTGTGCGCTTTGTCTTTTCGTAGAAACTTAGTCACAAAATGGAGACATTTTTATTAAATAAGGACATCGGCAGATCAAGAAAGAGTAATCAAGCATCGACAAGTGGCGGGGGAGCAAAAAGGAGGAAATATCGCAAATACGATGATAGCTATTTAAACTTTGTTTTTTAGTAAATCATGAGGAAAGTGCTCTGTTTGAAAATTCTAGCGGTCGAAAATATGCTCCCAAGTAAGCTAAAACGACATCTCGAGACCGTTCACCTTACCATGGGTGGAAAATCATTTCACAAGAAAGTTGCAAAATGTACAAAAACAAAAAAAAACGTGTTTACTCAACAAGCTGCAATACCTAGCAACACACTGCTAGCCTCTTTCAAGGTGGCATACAGGGTGTCGAAGTGCAAGAAACCTCACACCATCTCAGAAGAACTTATTTTACCGGCTGTTCTCGACAAGGTTAATATTATGGTAGGAGAATCGGCGAGAAAACTAATTTTAAAAATACCTTTATCTAACAACACTATTAGTCGAAGAATTCATCATATAGCTGAGGATCTCAATGACCAATTAATAGAGAAAATGAAAAGCAAGGAATTTGGAGATATTAACATAAATTTACTTAACGACTCGATGGAAACTAAATTAATAACCGATCTATTTAATTCGTTCAAACAAATTAAATGAACCAACCAGGTTACAAGTAATAAACGGTAGACTATCCGCGACTCAATTAGACTATATGATAACCAACTATCCGGAACATTGCTTTACATGCGAGAATGTAAATTTGAATCTCTCCGATCATCTTGCACAACTACTGACATTAACTGAGGCAACCAATATTGTAGAACAGAATAAAGTAACCGAGTATAAAATCGTCAGGCAAACAACAGATCAAAATATATCGGAACTAAAACATCATCTGCAAAAGGTCAACTGGGATATTATAAAATCAAACGACATAAATAGTTCATTCAATTCATTCATAAACACATTTCTATATTGTTTTAACATATCTTGCCCGAAAAGAAAAATAAAAATCAATCGGAAGCCAACAAGACAGAAATGGATCACGGACGAAATAATAAAATCATCACAAAATCTCAAACAAACATATAGAACAATAGTTGAATTAAAATCAGATGAATGGACTAGCATTTACAAAAAGGAAAATAAAGCACACAAACGTTTAATTCAAAATTCGAGAGTGCGATTCAATGAAAACGAAATATCAAATGCTAAAAATAAAGTTAAAAAAATATGGTCGCTCGTAGATGAGGAATTGGGAAGAGTAAGAAAACAAAAACATATTAGTATCATAAACAATGGAGAAAACAAAATAGAAAATCCGGAGCAAGTTGCCGACATATTTGGACAATACTTCGCTACAGTAACAAAGGCTAAAGTTCAGGACCACTTTGGAAAAAATGTATCTACATCATGCACAACTTCAAAGATTAACTTAATGAACAGTATGTTTCTTCGTCCAATAACATCACCAGAAGTACACAAAGTGATCGGTAAACTAAACAATAAGATAAGTACGGGAAATGATGAAATATCAACACCAGTCATAAAATCGGTAAGCCACCTCATTATAGAGCCCCTAACTTATTTAGTAAATCTTTCATTCGAAACCGGAGAATTTCCTAGTGCTTTAAAAATCGCGCGAGTCGTGCCTATATATAAAAAAGGATCGGAAAATGAAACAGAGAACTACCGCCCAGTGTCAGTGATAAACTCGTTCTCAAAAATTTTTGAGAGGATCATCAGTGATCAATTATGGTATTGTTTATGCTGGAGGCTTCTACTTCGTTATACATTTTAAATATTATAATAAAACACTTTTAACTTTGTTTTGTATAACTTATATATTTATTTTTGTGACTTAAGTTTGTGTCTTAAGTCACAAAAAACTTAACTTAAGTCACAAAAATAAATATATAAGTTATACAAAACAAAGTTAAAAGTGTTTTATTATAAGATAAATTATGGGACTACATCAACAAATTCAAACTAATTTCGCCAAATCAACATGGTTTCAGAGAGGGAAAATCAACAGAAAGTGCAATGGTAATTTTCATAAACGAAGTGTACACTCAAGTACGACTTTCCCGCGCGTTCGACACCATAGATGCTACATTCGCAAGGCAGAAGTTATCAGCACTAGGGATTAGAGGAAATATACTTAATTTAATTAGTTCCTTTTTAACAGATAGGCAAATGTATGTAGAAATAGAGCGCACAAAGTCAAAAACATTCAAAATTAGCGAAGGTGTGGTTCAGGGTTCAACTTTGGGACCATTAGTATTCCTATTATTTATCAATGATTTGAACGAATTTGTCACAGATGGGCACATAATCAATTTCGCCGACGATACTTCAATAGTAGTCTCGGCGCAAACACCGAACGAACTTCTAGATAAAATAAACATCATTCATTCCCAGATCGCGAATTGGTGCAAAAAAAATAAATTAATACTGAACATGGAAAAAACAGTTAGTGTTCAGTTTTATAATAGGAAAACTTCAGAACAACCAATAACAAATGAGTCGCAAAATACTACATTTTTAGGAAGTTTTATCGATGCAAAATTGTCGTGGGGTCGCCAAATTGATTACGTGTCCGCAAAGCTGAGCAGCGCTTATTATTCAATATTAAAATTAAAATTCAGCAATTCGAGAAAAACATTGATAAATGTGTATTATGCATTAGCATATCCACACTTAGCATACAATATAATGTCCTGGGGCAGAGCTACCACCGTCCAACGAATTTGTATTTCTCAAAAGCGCATCATTCGTGTCATTTTCAATTTAAAAAATAGAGATTCGTGTCGGGAAATTTTCAAAACCAACAACTTACTTACAGTAATGAGTATTTTTATTTATAAATGTGCTGTATACGCAGCTCAAAATTTAGATAGCCTCACAAAACATTCGAATGTCCACAATCATAACACCGTAGTGTGCTCACAATAGTGAGCTGTACAAAAAGTCTCCCTTGTATTCAAGTATAACCGTGTATAATGTGATCCCTCAACATCTAAAAACGAACGGAAACATAGAGTGCTTCAAAAGAAACCTCAAATTTTTTTTTATAGAGAGAGAGACAATCTTTATTCAGACAAAAAAAAACATAAATTAACAAAAGTAGAGTAATTCGAAATACAAAATGAGGTTGTTAGTCTGTCTGGGCTATCGACCGAAGGTCTTTCTGCCCTGTCTTGGTCTGAAACTTGATGAGAATACTGACTAATAAAGATGCACACCTTATTTGTTACGTACGCTTTCTGGATGATAATATTATTGTTGAAGACCTTCTTTACTGCAAAAGCATCAGTGAAAGCGGAAAGGTTCAAGACTTGATCGAGAAAAGTGTTTTGGAGTCGGTACTGATAGTGCTCGATCAATGTCTAGCCGATATGGTGGATTGTCAGCGCTTATTCGCAGTAAAGTACCGCATGATATGTGGACCCATTGCATCATTCATAGGGAAGCAATTGCTTCGAAGTCGATGAGCTGCGAATTGAATGTATCATAGACGTAGTTAACTACATAAAAACTAGACTGCTAAAAACCAGACCATTCTTTGTATGGACACAGGACTACTATATTACTGCAGTGCACGATGGCTTTCACGTGAAAACATCATATTCCGTACATTCGAGCTACATGAAGAAATTCACATTTTTCTGCAAGAGGAAGGTCATGCAAGCTCCAGATGCCTACTACTAGTAGGCAGGTTGTAAAGCACATACTTTATACATTGTACATGTGCAACACTTTGTTGTACACGACTGCACACATATTTCGACTGAGTGCGCCGTGACAAAATACTAAACCTGTAAGTGCGCCGCTAACTGAAAAAGTTTGGGAACCCCTGGATTAGGGAATAGTCGAAACTACAATTTTGCGGCGGCTTGCATAAACATGAAAATTCAATAGCTGGAAATAATAAATAAATAGTGGTATGTAAAGTCGGAAGTTGTTTAAGTTTAAATTACCAGAATCAAAATAATAACTTTGGTGCTGTAGAACCACTACTATACACAGTGGACCAAAGAAACGGTACAAATTAGAAATATTCATATTTTCAATAATAATTAACGTTATAATAAAACACTTTTAACTTTGTTTTGTATAACTTATATATTTATTTTTGTGACTTAAGTTTTGTGACTTCTTGTTTGAAAATGGTAATTGTATTACCGAAACTTCACAAATCACAAAAATAAATATATAAGTTATACAAAACAAAGTTAAAAGTGTTTAATTATAAACTTTAAAATGTATAACGAAGTAGAAGCCTCCAGCATAAACAATAATTAACGTATTAAATATTGCTTTGAAAACCAAAATAAACCTTGTAGTTTTTAGATTTTTATCGATGTAGGATCTAGGATAGGATATTTTACATAATTGAAGGCTCTGCAAAGGCGGGAGTTTATAATGTACTTTCGCGTCGCATTTGTAGGTACTACAAATTAGTGGGCCATGATTTGTTTTGGTTTTCTAGTGAATCTCGGACATTATCCGTCAGTTCTATGAGTCATTTTAGTTTTTTTGACAAAATATCTTGAAATGATAGAAATTCATGCTTTAATTTGTAGTCAAGAAGGTGCTCCGGGCACAAGTTTAAGTACTATTTCTTTAGAGCAAAAGTACTTCATCTTATCTATAAAAATTGGGCTATTCACTGTTATATTAATTATTTAAAAATATTAATAAAACACAAAGATATGACAGTACAAAACGACTTGTACGGTTTTTTAAGCCCACTGTGTATGTCTAAGGATAACAGGTAGAATTGTAAAATAACATAAGAAACAGAAACAAAAAAATAATATACGTTGCAAATAATACGATCGCATAATTTTAAATAACGCAGTTATAATTTATAAAATTTTGTATTTCCAAAACTCACATGTTCTTACAAATAGAGAAATCTTTGCTAGATAAGAATATTTTATTAAACAACACCTATAAGCACGATTTTTGCAAGCTATCTCTGTATTTCTGAAAAATAATTAGTAACGTTATTATATATTTTTTTATATATACTAAAAGAGTAAGGCCAAAATCACGTGTTTTTCAAATATTTTCAAAGCGCTTATAGATAGCAATTTAAAATTTTCATGAAAAATCACAAATAATTCAAGAAATATACCGTTAAAGTTTCAACTCTCTAGAAGCACCCCTTTAAAAAAGGGTTGCCAACCCCTTAAAATAAAAAATAACGATACATTTTGTTTTTTTCCCGAAAGCCGGAAACGTCCTCTAGGGGCCCGTGAAAACCGCGATTTTACAACTCCCCCCTAGACTCGTGGGTGAATTTTAGAAAATCGATTTTTTGCAATGCAGAGGTTCGCGCCAAACCTATCTCCTCCCAGAATTTTTAAGTTGGAGTATTCAAATATTGCTAAAAAAATTCCCAATGTATTGGGACACAATGTTTGCAGTCGCACGTTCCCGTAAAAAAATCCGTTGCAACCCTTCAAGCGTTTTTCTAAAAAATCATATTTCGGACGCTTCCTGAAAAAAAGGCACGCTTCCCCTTACGGTTACGACTCGGAATTTCATAGAGTTTTGTAGAACTAACTTCCCTCTACATTTTATGTTTCTTACGAATTTTTGATATATCCAACCCCCGAGGGGTTATTCAAAGAAAACGACCCCCGATTTCAATAAAAGAAAGTCTACAGCGGCCATTTTTTATCTCACGCAAAATTTAAACGGCATGCCATTCGGAATTGAATTTTGCGTCGAAAAGGTAAGAGTTATATTTTTCGTGGGGCGCACCGTTTACGATCCACGGCCGATTTTTGATTGTTTTGCGGGAATTTTTCGAAGAATTTTGCAATTTTTTTTTTCGAAAATTAAAAATCCGACGACGGTATATTAGTCACCGATTTCATTCGTATCAAAGATCTTCATAAAGTTTTTCGATCCGATTTGTGGTTTTCGAGATATGACGTTGTATACGGAAGGGTGAAGCGAAATTTAGCAGCGGGGCACATTTTTTTTTCTCCGATCGGAAATCTTTGCCCATCGGAAAGCCCTTCTCAAGCCCAACAGAAAATCCAAATAAAATTTCTTAATCCGATCCCTCCTTCTAATTTTAAAAATTCATTAAACTTTTATTTATTTTGCCGGTAAATATTTTCGACCATTTTAAAATGAATTTTTCTATTCCTTTTTAAATCACGAATCTAACGACGGATTATCATTGCGGTATTGTGTGTACGTAAAACAAACTTTGAATTTTTAAAATCGCCCGGTTATTAACCGAGATATGGATATTTGAATTATTGTCGTTTTTGAACATTGAAAATTTTTCCACTGAAAATCAATTTCGAAAAAAAAATATTTCCTGGAGGGTTAGAACAGTGAAACTTTGGAAAATCATTAAGCGTTCCATTGGAAGCAGACCACCAAAGTTTGGTAACATTTCGGCCCGTCAGCCCCACCAGCCGCAACGGGGTGCCAAAGACCAAAACAAGCCCTATCAGTACCGGCTTAAATTTTGTTTGCACGTTGGTTTGTAATGTGTATACGCTTCTTAGACACTCACTAAATAATTTTTAGAGGCCCAAAGTTAATGAAAAAAAAGCTTCTTCCTGTTAACGTCCGAGTGCTTTCCAAACAGCAAATTAAGAAATGCATTGATAGTGCATTGCCATATTTGACAGATGTCAGATTCAGAAACTGGGGTTACCACCAGATTACATTTCCGAAGTTCCTCGACGCGTGTGGTTTGTGAAAGTTCATGCACAGTTTAATTGCTTAATTTTCAATTCCAATAGGCTACGCACGGACGGCGGCGCAGCGCAGCGGAGCCGTCGTTCATCACTAGTTACTTTGGTCAATTTTAATGGGATACGCACAGGTTTCCGGTTTCTTTGCTCAATTTTATGGACTAAGCACGGACGATGGCGCAGCGCAGTTATTTTGGTCAATTTTAATAGGCTACGCACAGACGATGGCGCAGCGCTGCGTAGCTGTCGTTCGACACCAGTTACTTTGGTCAATTTTAAAGGGATACGCAAAGACGACGGCGCAGCGCAGCGGAGCCGTCGTTTGTCACCGGTAACTTTGCTCAAATTTAATAGGCCACGCACGGACGTCGTCACCAGTTAATTTTCTTAATTTTATATTTCACTATTTCACATAAAGAACACAATTTCACATACAGCAACTTAAGCTTAAAAAACTAGTTCGTCTAATACTATTTTGATAATCCGGCTCGAATAGCTACTAAATGTTTCGAGTGCTTAACAACTGCGCTACTATAAAATGTAATAAAGTTTACTACAAGCTACTGGTTATGTTCCCAAGGGTTACTAGCCTGAATGCAGATATAATTATAATATTTATATTGCTAGATTAATACAATGCTAACAATGAACTTTTATATGAATGGAAAATCGCCTATTTCTTGACACGCGGTTTAAGTAAAAGTAATCATCATTCCTCAATCATTCTGAATACAAGAACAAGTTAGTTACATCAAAAGGACACTAATTTGAAAATTTTAACGATTAACCGAAAGTTGAGATTTAAATTGTATACAGTGTTCTTGGATGGCAAGGAATGAGGCCATAACAATTATCAAACGATAATACGAATTACTTACTTAATACTGGTGTTATTACACCATTGATTATTACGCATTTATTTAATAAAATGTTTTATTTTGTTCAGCTGAAATACCAACGAAATGCGACAATAATATATATGTAAACCAAGTGCTGAAGATGATATGGGCATAAAATTCAACATGGTTTAGTGTCGTATTTTGGTTTGATTTTTTGCCTTCACATAAATAACATACCGACATATTAAAAGAAGGGGGATATATAAATTAGCATGTGATGCAGTGTGCATTGCAGAAACTGGAAGAAACTAAATAAACAGAATAAGGGAACACAAAAAACACCAAAAAAACGCTCAAATTTTGGGCGCGATCTCAAATTCAACAATAACCCGAACAATATAAAACTCTTTTGTCCTTCTCTAGTTGGAAGTTTGAGTTCTGAAAAGGGATCTAGTAATATAATAGGGTCCAACTTTGTATCAAACTTTGTATCAACAAAAAATGGCTGCACTGGAAGACAAAGCTTGATGACTCGAAATTGCTTTAGTAATTCTATATTTATATTAATATTTTAACCCTTTGGCCTACTTTCCTTACGTCCGAATGCGTGCACTTTTAATTGCGCTCCAGTCGCGACGTTCGTGTACCGATTCAACCCATGCAGACGCGACGGAATATCAGCAGAAACAAGTCCCACTGAGGCGTGCCCAATCGTTTGGGCACAAATTCATGCTTTTTCATGGCACAACTGAAAACGTAAAATATGGACTTCAAAAAATTCTGTTTCGCAAGAAAATGTTCATTGTGCAGCACTACTAACGCAAGCGCTGCGCCACGAGTTGAGCTCGTGCTCGATGTGATTGGCCCAAGCAGCGCACCACGAGATATGCTCGTGGTCGTTGTGTTTGGCCCGAACATTTAAACACGAGGAGTACTCGTGGTTGTAGGTCAAAGGGTTAATAAACTAATCTTAAGTAATGTGACCAAAAAAAAATCATCCGAACTTTGCAGTAATCAAAATGGCCGACCAAATGACAAAATAACACTTTTTCAAGACTTGCTACAAAAATTCTACATTGATTTCAGCAGATGATTACAATTTTAAAGTAGTGATATAACCTAGCCCTTAAGAGAATTTTTTATTCATCACGATTACATCTAAACTTTCAGCTAGATTCGACACAATTAGCATTGTAGCAGAGAAAGATTACACAGAGTAGACGAGCCTTTAGATATATCGATTTGATTAGGTAGAAAGTAAAAAGAAATAATGCATCAGTTCTAAAAAATGCTTCAAACGTTTTGAGATAATATAACAACTAAAAGCAGTATTTTCAAAGACTAAAAAATAATAATATGATTCTAAAAATTTTAATGATTGTCTCAAAAAAGTCCAAATTTTTTTATTAAAATATTTTTCTCGGGTATCAATTTACCATCTATCAACAAAAGATGTACAGTTCTTTCTTATCTTGTATTTGTATAAAGATTTTTGTAATATTTTATATTTACAATTTTACCAAAACCTTTTTAGTTCTTTCTCTTCCAAGTTTCATTTAAAGATCTCTATTAGAATTTGAGATACAGTGCCTACAATCTGACAGATAGGTCGACACAGCACCCGGGCAGACAGACCTTTTTCCAAAAAGGGTCGTAATTGTTTTGGGATAAAAATATTTACTTTAAAATTTCGAATTCGAAAAATCAAGAAAACTCTATAGTCTGGTAATTTCTCCGGAAAAAGCTAAAATCTTTTTAATTTTAAATTATGTACAATTCTATACTCTCTAGAATAGTAGAAGGCCAATGTAGAAAAGGAATTTAGTCCGGCGTTACTATAAAGCTACGCGCACACTTATCGGAATCGGACAGACGGCACGTATCGGAAAAAATTGCTTAACACAGTTGTAAACGAGTCAACGCACATTTATCCGTTCCATGCCGTACCGATAAATGTGCGTTGACTCGTTTACAATTGTGTTAAGCAATTTTTGCCGATGCGTGCCGTCCGTTCGATTCCGATAAGTGTGCGCGTACCTTAAGTCGTAAATGAATATAAACTTTTATCAAAAACCAAAGTTGCAAAACATGCTATCGTGAGCATGTTTATAAATAGCAGGTTTCCCGTCCCGCAAGTAATTTGAAAATAATTTTGGCAAATAATTTGACACATATACTTTTAAAAATTCAAAAAAGTTGATGTAGCCATGCAACTTTTCCGATTTGACGGTTTAAATGCAATTTTTCATACTGTGAGATCAGAAATTCGAAAATAGTTGGCAGTACATTTTCTGAAAATCCCCATAAAAATTGAAGTAAAATTATATTGGCTGTCTGGAATTCTCCAGTGCAGTGTAGTGTACACTTTGTTAATTATTTATTTAAAAAATACGTTTGTCTATTTTATCCGCCGATTTTGTCTATTTTAAACATTAGCAGTTATTTTCAGAACTGATCATCATTACTAATAATATATTTAAGATTCAATATCTAGCTGTTTTATTTCAATTTCAGCGCTTTCTATGCCAAAATTCCCATTCTTAGTGACGCTAATGAACTTCCGTCAGTTATTTTATGTTTTAAGGGCTGCCAACTATTTTCGACTTTTTGATCTCACTGTAGCAATAAAAACTAGTAGCATCTCTAAAAGGACTAATTCATTATAAGTTCTTTACAATTTTTGTTTATTTTTATTATTTCACAATTAAAAACTTATAAATATTTTTTTTTTCTCGAAAATCAAAGAGTTTATAAAATTAATTCATTTACAAAATATGCGCAGTTATATCTATAACATTTCTGTAACATTTTTCATAAAAAAAGGAAAACTACAAAGAAACCGTTAAGATAAACGCCCACTTCTGTTTTTTTTTTTAATTGTACCAAAAGATGTTTCCGTTCTTCAGATAAAAAAGATTCATTTGCAAATCTGTTCATTTTGAGATACAGCGATCATAGACTCAAAATATTTTCCAAACATAGTCGGAGAAGTCTCTAGGAACCTAAAATGAATAAACCTAAATGAAAAAGTTGGGCTGCAAATTTACACGATCTCAATACTTTCCCTTTATTCATATGGAGAAAGTAAAAAGGCTTATAATTCAAACTTTCTCCGCGTTTATTGGAAAATGTTTTTTTTTATTTTTTCTATATTTAAAATTCCAGGAAAATTCAATATTATGGTGGTTAAAAGACTTTGGTCAATGGCCTCTCATAAATAATTTAGATTTTAATAAATTTAATAGTTATTTTTAATTTTGAAATAAAAACAATATTTAGTATATTTAGAAAATTTAGAATTTCCATTTTCCTAAAACAAATTCGGTATTTATGAAATGAGAAGTTCCAGAAAATATCCTCGGACAGGTCAATTTTTGTTTTTTATTGCCCACTTTGTCTTTAAAAATAGTATGACATCACTAGTCTTTCACGTATGACGTTATAGACATTTTTCATGAATGATAGGGTTCCAATGCAATTCAGTATATGGTGGTTTTCGAGGTCGTTTTAAACTAAAGTCAAATTTTTCAAAATCAAAATAGTGGATCCAAAATGGCGGACCACTTATTTGAAAAACGATGGGGTTCCAATGAAATTCAATATATGGTGGTTTCTAAGGTTGCTACTTCTGAATCTGAAGTCAATTTTTTCAAAAACAAAATGGCGGATTCAAAAAGGCAGACCAGTTATGTGGGAAATAATGGAGTTCCAACGAAATTTAGTATACGATGGTTTTTGAGGTCGCTGATTCCAAAAATGACAGACAACTTACATGAAAAATTGCATTTTAATTAAAGTTTATGGGCGGCCCGTTGGTGTCGTGGGTACAGGCGAGCGCTTGTGCCGGTTGCACCGTGTGCCGTGTGTGTTCGAATCCCAGCTCGGCCGAAGGATTTTTCGGGGATCGAGAAGTAATCGGTCGGGTCCATGGTTGTTGTGTATACGTCTGACATTATTCATTTATTCATTTGTTTATTTATTCATCCCGAAAATTAAAAATACAAAATTGAATATTCGATGTGACTGAATGGCTCATGCCTAAGTAAAAAAAAAAATTAAATAAAGTTTATGGATAAAAATTTTAGAGGACGCTGAATTGGAAACAAAAATTTCAGTAACCAAATACTTTCTGCAATCTAATCCAAAAAAAATCAAGCAAATCTCCACATAAGTGCATACATTAAATTAGTAAAAATAATAATTAGACATGTTTCTGTCGCTTTCGACTGTTGCGCTGTTATTTTCTATATCAACACTGAATTGGTTAAATGTAGGATCTAAAAATTTCGGGTGGACATGGTTTGCCGTCTTTGGATTTATAATTTTGTAAGCTTGAGATGAGCGGATCCGAAGATGTGAGAAGACGGTAAAATACATCTTCCATTGTCTTGAGTATTTTCGAGAAAAGCTTTCACAATAACGTCTGATGTCTATGTTCCGGGCTTCATGCGCATCCTCAGATAACTGTCCAATCAGTAATGGAGAAGCATCAATTATAGCTTAACCATGGATGCGAATAACGTGAACTGATGTCGGCATTGGGTATCAGGGATATAATTCAACACATCGTCTGGCAAGATTTAAGCAGTATAGTTTGAAATTCTCTGTATCTATACCAAATTCGCTCGATATTGGTTGCAGAAATACCTTGCTTTTTACAATCAACTCTTCGTCCACCCCCAAAATTTCCCCAGGTGACGAGACATTCTCAAAAAAACGCCGTCGTTAGTCGTACCGGCTCCAGTCGGGATATCAATTACGAGCTGCTACCTTTTGTTTCTGTCGTGCAGAACGAGCCTGCCACATTTTTAGGCTAAGTGAAGAAACCATACCATAAACCTTATGCACGCGCGCCGCTCGACAAAATGTCTCCCCAGCGCGAAGGTCGCAATAAATGTTTAGCGATTTATATTTGTTATAGTAATATCTTGGCTGTAAAATGTAAAATAGCGCGGGATCTCGCTGGTTGATAACTATTTTGATGCTTTTCGCAAGATAAATCTATACGAGATTATATTATGCAGGTATTTATTCAATAACTTGTAAAATATTTTTATGTAAGTTTTCGATATATGGAAATATTCTACATACCTTCAGACCAACTTGAAAACGCACACTCGATTAATTAACTATACGCACTTAAAACTCGTCTAATATTTCTGTCACAAATAGTGTATCGTGAGAGCTATTGCTAGCGCTAACTTGTGACTAACGTACAGCTCCGGTCTTCGAAGCTACACGTCTTTACCTTAAGTATAATACGTAGAAGTTCCACCCTAACAATACTCTAGAGTGAAAACTTTACGATTTTCAATTTCATTTTTCGACTTTTGGCCAGCTTTTTTCGATTTTGGACCA
Source organism: Ocypus olens (assembly GCA_910593695.2). Classification (NCBI taxonomy): domain Eukaryota; kingdom Metazoa; phylum Arthropoda; class Insecta; order Coleoptera; family Staphylinidae; genus Ocypus; species Ocypus olens. Next base: position 20,110,052 of record OU343057.1, read on the forward strand.
CTGTGCGGCTAGTAGTTTTATAAGAGATAGTTTTGCGGGCTAAACGTGGTCGATTCCGAAACAATGCGGTCATTTAAAATGGTTTTTGATACCTATTTTTGAATTTATGGGTAAACGTTAATAAAGCCGATTAGTTCGATTAGCCGGCTAATGCGCATATGCAAAACTTGCGGAACTGTTGTATAAAATACTAGAGTTCCGCAAGTTGCGGAACCGTATCATCGGCCTTTTATAATAGATATTTTTTACACACTTTTAATGATTGATTGAGTATAAGTTAAATAATGCATATATGCACCTTCAGTTGGTAGAACTTCATACGATCTTTGCTGAAGAATATGTATGAATAAATTAATTATAAAAAATATATAATGCTAAAAGATGGTTATTTATGTATAGATTTATGTAGCTGCCTTCTGGCGTTATGTATTTTTTACAGATCACTGTTAAGTGTGAACGATTCAATTCAGTTGTAACGGTCGTAATTATTTCAATGATCAATATTTTGGTATCAGGCACTAATGCACCGCGGGCAGTTCTAAATATAGAATGTCCTTTTATCCGAAGGGAGTAGTCATCTCGGGCAACCACAGAGGGCAATCAAAAAGAAACAGGACACTGCTAACATGAAATAATCATCTGTAAAACAAAACATTAATCCAATAAACAGCTGTGTATATTCGGAAATAAAAAAAAGAGCCGTGTTGATTAAAACGGCCACGAAAAATGGGCTGGAAAGGTAATTTGTGTTCATTCTGCGTATTAATATTAATTGGATGAGCGCGAAAATTCGGACAAAAGTGCAAAATACTTGCACGTGACATGGTAGCCGGAGAACAGTGTCATGTATGGTAATACGAACATGCATATAATACAACTTCTGCCTCATCACGATGTCATACATTCTTGATTCGAACATGGGTCCCAAGGGCATTGAGTTAATTCGATTCTCCAAAACAAGGCCCAGAGTTAATTGATGAACTTATTTGTCACAAGCACGCAGATAAATATTAATATTACCTTTAGTATCATTACAATATCAAAGACCCAAAGCTTTTATTTGAAAACAACACAGAAAGGAGACCATGGATAATTTATTAGGAGGAATGGATGTATTCTCTCAATATGACAGGCAAATCCCAAAAGTTTCCACGAGAAATCTTCGCTATAAAATGGCAACTGATTATCGGATTTGTATTTTTAGTGCTCGAAACGATGGGGTTATATAATAAAAGGGTCTGTGGGGATGATCTGTGATTTCCGGAATCAGAACTGATAAATGCACAAAGGTGCAATATGTTACGGGAATAAAGTGGTTTGAAATTTACGGGTTGTAATTCCGTAGGTAGCAGGGTTAAAAAAAGTGTTCAATTATGTACTGTTTCCTTTTCCTCCCGGTGATATTCGAGCTTTTAAAACGCGATTAGCTGGATAAATAACGGTCTTTTACCTTTAAACCGTGTCGTTATCTTCAGAAAAGGTAACTTCATTATGGACGTTTGGAGCCGCGTATAAAAAGTAGGTAGCTTTAACTTAATTAGTAATTAGGGCTTTGGTTAGGGATGTACATATTTGATAGCGACGTATACTTATAAGGACTTAATTTAGTTTATTAAGAGCTTTGGAATTAAGGCGGTGTATTATTATAATGGCAAGTTTGGTAAGTTTTTCGCGCTGAAGGGCGCTTCATCCCGCTGTGTAGATACAGAAAAATAATCGGCCCTTTCACACGTAATGACCTAGGGTACGTCTACTGTTATCAACTGCTGACCCGTGAGACAAGCGAAGAGGCGTACGCTTAATAAATTTCTGTGACAGCTATTCCCTGCAGGTACAGTAAATAAAATTGAATGTAATAAGTTGTTTATATATAGAGCTGTGTTTTTGAGGAATTTACTTAGGACGATCGAGCACATCCTTTTCTGTAAATTAAACGAACCGTGCAGGTTCTAGTTGAGAGAATCCCGAACATCTTATGCAATTTCTTAAAATCTTGTTAGCTTTAGTTGTGGATAATACCACGAGGCGATTAACTTTAATTGATTCCAACTGATCTACCCCGACGTTTATTCTACCTGTTTAGAAATACGGGTCAACAATAAAAGTCTGGCTGGTTGAACACAAAGCCCTTTCCCCCTTAATAGTAGTCTGGTTTTCAAACTGACAGTTTCACTATAACTTAATATAAATCGGCTATCAAGTTTACTAACGAACCCCCTTAACCCTCGATCTTATTAATAACTTATTAATTATACTCTTGACGGAAATCCATACTGTATAACTCAACACCCTTAGACCTTTTAAGGTGAAATTTAAATAAATGCGCGAACAAAATATAAGCAAGCAACCATCGAGGAGGAAGACCGGTGTCATTATTCAAATTCACATGTGCAATGAATTTGCATAATGCTGAAAACTTGAATCATAAACAATGCAGTGTCATTTTAAGGAGGATACTTTAATATCACACGCGATAACTTTTCTCTGTTTCATTACACCTTGCTTAAGAAAAGAACTGAAAAGTTGCAGTATATAATAAAAAAAAGCATTAACTTTTACACTGCCTTAACATAATAATGTTGGCTCACTAAGGTAACGAAATACCCAATTAAAATTCTAATCATTCCATATGAAACACTGATATTAGTACAAAATTTTTATGCGAGTCGCAAAAACTGCAGCGCCGCTGAAAATATTTACGTGCACGTGTATGTTACATGAGACGTATTAGCATATTTCACTTGAAGTGGTTGCAGGGGATGCATAAATCAGGTAATGGAAAACCTGGTCTCGTTCCAAAAATAAGAAAAATATCGTTCGTTGACGATTTTCGAAATTCAATCGCGACTGTATAATTAATGTTGCTGAATATTTTTCATGAAACAGCAGAAGAAAAGAAAAATAATATTGAATTCGGCAATCGTATTTCATTTGAAAGAGGAGGATATTATTGAAAATTCAATTTTAAACCCGAACGCGACTGGCTTCAGTTATGAACGTAATGTAATGATGCATGCTGGAAATTAGCATGTTTCATTATGTTGGAATCGCCCAGAGCATTACTCCTGCACATGGAAAATTGACCTACTAAAGTTGAAAGCTCTCGAAATACATGCCTCTATTACATTACGTATTATATTTAAATCTATCAAATTATGACAAATTAAAATGTATCTGCACGAAATAAAAGATGTACAGCTTCGTACAATATTAATTGCAATAAATATGAATTCATAATAATCCAATATTTTATTGTTGTATTTTGTGTTTACAATATTTACACCAGTTATTAACATCTTCGAACTTTTTTTTATTTTTATTTTATTTTAAAAGTAAGGGAATTGGCGTAAGCGATTTGCTGCTCGGCCACTAACGTATATAAGTTTTTGAAGATTTCATTTTTTAAATGAATGGGACATACACTACACATCCATGGACCCGCACGGCCACTTCTTCGTTCTGAAAAAGTGACCGCACGGATGGGATTCGAACCCACGACCACGAGGCCCAGAAGCAGGAACGCTACTCACTAGGCCACCGCGGCCCCTATCTTCGAACTAAATAATTATAAAAGTATAAACACAAATGCGATCGATTTCGTTTTTCTTTAGTTCATTCAATAAATGTTTGTTTCCATGTTTGTGTATGTTTTTCAATAACGTTTCCAATGATTCACTACTAATAAAAATGTTTACCCCAAAAGAAATATTCACCCACCCTCTCCTTATTAGAGTATTTAAGTGATTGTTCTGTAATTGAAATGTAATTTAGCAACAATAAATTAATTAAAAAATCAAATTGAAATTATAAGACACCTCTACAAAAGATATTTTAATAATTCTGTTTATAATAGTTTTAAATCTATAATAGAATATGATGAATTGTTGTTCAGACAAGTTATGTGTTTGCGGGTATTAACTATTTATATTCACTTTAGCATATGTTTGTTCTTTCAGTACGCTGTAGCATCGGGAAATAATTATACTGGGACTAAAGTTTTCCTTTTGGTAATTACGCAATACCAGTGTGGATGAAATGTAATATATATATATATATATATATATATATATATATATATATATATATATATATATATATATATATATATATATATATATTATTAGTAGTTACATTTCATGCAAACTAAAATGAAGCACAGGAGCTTAAAAAGTATTTTACCTACGCATTACATTGTTACAGTTATAGAATTTTATTGGTTACAAATATAATGTTATGTACTGATAAATGCAGAGCACGTCTGAATTCATACAGTAAATTTGAAAAATACATTTTTTACTCTACATTTGATAATCAAACATTCAAACGCTGGTCATTTGAAAATAATTTCAGTGAGGTTAGCTATATTTATCTATCTACTGAACTATGAACTGATTTAACAGTTTACATTTAGAAAATACATATTACACCTATAATAATAATAATCTCTTTTTTTTGCATAGGTTTGACCATTTAATAATCTCTATTTAGCAATATTGCTACAGACATAAAACATAAATCTAATTTGAAATATGTCAAATATAAAAACCATATAATAAAAATTTATGAGGTATACAAAAATACATAAATTTCAAATTATATTCAAAACAATGTAATAGTTTCCAATGTACGCATGTACGTCTGTTCGTATATTCGTCTGTTTGTCTATTCGTCTATTCGTCTGTACGTGTGTACATCTGTTTGTCTGTAAATGGTGGGCGGGACCTGTCCCATATTTCAAAGGGTTAAACATCATCTAGGATTCCGAAAGTGTAAAACAACAAATAGAACCCAAAAAATCATGTATCTATTTTTGGGTCGAAAATTAGTTCATTTGTAATAACCTTCGACTGAGATTAACTGGTTGGATTATGGAATAGTGCCCATTCACCGCCCATTGTTTTATCTTTAACTTAATATAAAAAAAAAACACTGTTTGATTGAAGTCTCTTCTTTCAAAATCCCTGAAAAAGTTGGAAATTACAAAACTAGAACTTGACAAAGAACTCTCTTTATTTGAGCAGGGTTTTCAAGGTAATGTTTAAGTTAGAACAATGGGTGGTGGGCGGCCTCTATCCTACCTTTCAAACAGCTGAACTTCAACTAGGATTCCGCAGGTGTAAATGAACAAATAAAAGAATTATTTTTCTGTTGTTGTTTCGGAAATTAGTTAATTTGTAATAATTCAGGGCTGTGGTTAACTGGTTAGAATATGAGATATGTACAACACCCCCCCCCCCCCACCATGCTTCGTTTTAACTTTAACTTAATTTAAAAAGAAAACACTGTTTGATTGAAGAAACTTGTTTGTAAATCACTGGGAAAGTTGACAGACTCGAAACTAGAACGTAAAAATGAATTTCATTTATCTGAGGACAGTTTTCTAGGTTTCGTTTAGGTATTAACTAGTTTTTCAAGCTTAAGTTGCTGTACGTGAAATTTGTTCTTTATGTGAAATAGTGAAATATAAAATTAAGAAAATTAATTGGTGACAAACGACGGCGCAGCGCAGCTTATTTGATCAGATTTCCGATCGGACAAAAAAATTTGTGCCCCGCTGCTAAATGTCGTTTCCCCCTTCCGTATACAACGTCATATCTCGAAAAGTAAAAATCTCATCGAAAAACTTTATGGGGATGTTTGATACGGATTACATAGACGACTGATATGCCGTCGTCGGATTTTTAATTTTCAAAAAAAAATTGAAAAAATTGAAAAAAAATCCCCGGAAAACAATCGAAAATTGGCCGTAGATCGTAAACGGTGCGCCCTACAAAAAATATAGCACTTACATTTTCGACGCAGAATGCAATTCCAAATGGCATGCCGTTTAAATTTCTCACGTCGGATTAAAAATGGCCGCTGTAGATTTTTTTTATAGAAATCGGGGGTAGTTTTCTTTGAATAACTCCTCGAGGGTTAGAGATATCAAAAATTCGTAGGAAACATAAAATGCAGAGGGGAGCTAGTTCTACAAAACTCTATAAAAATTAAACTCGTAATCATAAGGGCAAGCGCGCCCTTTTTTCCGGAAGCGTCCGAAATGTGATTTTTTAGAAAAATGGCTGAGGGGTTGCAACCGCAGGTCACACCCCAATTTTCTGTAGTAAACTTTGTGTCCCAATGCATTGGGGATTTTTTGAGCCTAGTCCTGGTTTTGCAGCTCAAAAATCCAGGGAGGAGATAGTTTTGGCGTGAACCTCTCCATAGTCAAAAATCGATTTAAAAAAAATCACCCTGTAGTAATTGGGTAACTTAGAAAATCGCGGATTTCACGGGCCCCTAGAGGACGTTTGTCGCTTTCGGGAAAAAAATAAAAATTGGAATTTTTTTTTAAGGGTTGGCAACCCTTTTTTGGAGGGGTGGTCGGAGGGGGTTGAAATTTTAATGGCCTTATTCTTGAATTATTTGTGATTTTTCATGAAAATTTCAACTCTGTACCTATTACAGTTTTTGAGATCTCGCACTTTGGCGCTCTTGCGTTTAGTAGTATGTGTAATGTGTAATAACAATGGGTGGTGGGCGTTTACTACTTCACCTTTCAAACAGCAGAACGTCAACTAGAATTTCATAGGTGTAAAACAACAAATAAAACACAGCAATATTATCTTCCTGTTTCTGTTTTGCAAATTAGTTCATTTGTAATCATCCTGGGCTGTGGTTAACTGGATGGATTATGAGAAAGGGCCCCTACTACTTTTCGTTTCAACTTTAACTTAATATAGAAAACACTATTTGATTACTAATCTTTGTAAATCCACGTTGCAAGTTTCGAAATTAGAACGTGACAAAGAAGTTTCTTTATTTGAGCAGGGATTAGATTACGTCTAGATAAGAACAGTGGGTGGTAGGTGGGCTCTACTGTACCTTTCAAATAATTTGACATCAAGTAGCAATATATCCAGCAATAGATTTTAAAAACTCATATCTCTGGGAAAAGAGAAGCGAATCGAAAAAGAAGTCAGCCATACCATTAGGAAAGGTCTAAATTAATAGCACAAAAAGAATAAACCCTTAATATTAACCGTTTATATTTTTTCACTCCTTTCAATTTTTTTTAAGTTTGTTTGATTATTAAAGAACGTGTTTTAGTCATAAGAATAAGAATTTTTATTTAGTTATTTAGATTGGAAATTTTGTCAAAAATCGAGATTTATATGGCGAGGTATGGATTGCTTTTGACGGGAGAAATGATTTTTTTCTGAATTGAAGGGGTGCCCGCAACGTCAAAAATCGAGATTAATATCGTGAGGTACAGATTTCTGCAAATGGCGAAAATACATTTTTTTTCTTGATTGAAAGTGTGCCCGTTATATTTTTTTGACTCTTGATTATTAAAGTAAGTGTTACATTTTTAAATTCAATAAAACGAAATGTAGCCTGAATATATGAATATTCAACAAACGTGTTTACCGCAAAATTGAATATTCAACCTGTTCGTAACTCTGCAAGCAAAATTAAGTATTACTAAGACTATAAACAAATAACTTGTGTTTGCGAAATGAACCAGTATCACACAATCTCTGGTGAATTCTTCCGAACATATGATGTGAAGGAATCTGGCGAATTAGATAAGCTTTTAAATATAGACGCCGTCCTTCGGTGGTAATCCCATTAGCACGACCATTAGAGTAAACAGCCATAGCAAAACGAACACTTGTGCATTGACAACAACAGTAAAATAGTAAAGGTTTATTTCGTAAAGCATCAGCCAATTGTGATAAGAAAATGCAAGGTTGCGCAGAATAAAAAAAGGAGGTAGAAAAGAATAACATTCCATATCTCCGAAACCGTTACTTTGAGGACCCATGTTTATTAAGACTTTTTTGTTTATTTTGGTTCATACTACCACCCCCTTTAATATTTTACACTCTTTTTTAACACCCTGTATATTGCGAGACTGACGGGAGAAATGATTTTTTTTCGGGTTGAAGGCGTGCCCGTAACGTTATTTTGACTCTTGATTATTAAGGTACTTGCATTAGTGATGAGAATAAGGATTTCTATTTAGTTATGAATCGAATAAATGAAATTACTATTATTATTATTATTATTATTATTATTATTATTAATATCATTATTATTATTATTATTATAACAATTTGAAGAAACTTCTTTGTAAATCCCTGGAAAAGTTGAAAAATGACCAAGAACTTTTTTATTTGAGCAGTGTTTAAGTTTAAGTTAGAACGATGGGTATTGGGTGGGCCCTATCCTGTTTTTTAAACAGTTGAACGTCAACTAGGGTTGCGCAGGTATAAAGCAAAAAATAAAACGCAGACATATTATCGTTCTGTTTTTGTAAAAAAAATTAGTTAATTTATAATAATCTGGGACTGTGGTTAACTGATTCATTGTGAGATGAACTTACGCCTCGCCTCCTCGAGAACAAGAACCGACGACTCCTAGAAGGATCTATCGACGCAAAAAGATCTATTTTCTAAGCAATTACGTACGACTTGAACGATGCACTTACTTAGTCAGTTACAAGATTCGTGAAAAAAGTTCTGAAAAAAACAGGATTTAAATTTTTAATGGGTGCCGCTCTTAACGAAGATCCATATTCGCCCACCCCTGTTATGTACTATTGAAAATTGCAATTATTTTCTTTTGAAGTAGCTTATCGTTAGTTATGTTTTTCAAAAGGGTTTCTACTAGTGATAGGGAACTCTTGAGTGACTCGACTCTTCGAAATGTGTCGAGGAGTTAAGTGACTCCTGTGTAAAAGTCCTGACTCGTGAAATATTAGAAGTGAGGTCCTTTTTTATTAAGCTCATCATTTAGTATAATTTTTGGAAGTAAGGATCTTTTTTTCGTCCATCATTGGGGGTAGTCATGAGTTGACCAGTGTTGCCAGATTGGGTTTTTTTTCCCCAAAATGGGAAATTGTCTTGGGGTGTATTTTGGGGAACTTCAATCAATAGAGTATTTTTTGTGGGTATTTTATACGAGGGGTATTTTTGGGGAAATTAATGAACATGTTATTACATTTGCTATAATCGGCGCGCACCAGGTGGTATGATCACGTTGCGTTTACCCCGCGTCCTCGTGATAGTTCGTCAAGACGTTATAAAAAGCCTGATTCACACAGCCTTGCCACATTTTAGTTCTGTGCCGGAAATATAAATCTTTCTACTTTAACCCACAAAATCTAACTATTTACGACTTCCCAATTAATTGTAATTGAAAAAGGCTGATTTAAGGATAGAACGTAATCACTACATTTAAGTAAGACAGAAAAACGAGAACACATGGCATACAACGGGCCTGATTAAAAATTTCTGCTGCGTGACACACGCTTCACATGCGTTAGCGCTGACCAATCAGCGAACATCACGCGAAAATCAGGCAAACCCATGATACCACCGATTCGGTGCGCCGAGTATAGAAATCATCATTACCATACAGTCATTTTCTTCAGCAATGAGGAAAAACCTGTAATATCATTTATGGAAGTTGTCATGGGGATTCTGTTATTGCCGTTTTCGTAATTTTGTGACCCCCAATGAAATGCTGCACTTTTATTTAAAAAATATGTATGTGTGCCGAAAAGAAGATGAAAATATTGAGGATGAACATGAATAATAAATTTTAATAAATTTTATAATTATAATGCTTTATTTTGTATATTTTCTACTGTATTTACGTTTTATTTTCAAAATTTATTATTTTGGAGAGGGACAGCGGCGTAATTTTGGGGGAGTTTTATTAAATATTTGGGAAATTAAAAATTGCTACTGGCAACACTCGTTGCCCGTAAATAAATTATTATGATTATATTAAATATTCAATCTTTTTGTTTGCATTTTTTATCGTTAGGCCTGGATTTAGATTTTTGACCTGCAGTTTCTGTATAACTGAATAATTTTTCTTCATTTTGGTTTAAATTTTCGATTTATTTGTTAAAATTTTCGATTTTTTGGGCGGCATTTGTTTCTTTCTAGGCCCGAATTTTGGATTTTCTGCCTTCTATTTCAACCTGAAATATTCACTTTTATGCGAAATTTTTTTGCCTGTATTTTCGAGTTTTGGTTTCTTTGTCCTTTTTTTCAACATTTTCGCTTTTCTGGTTGGCAATTTATTTTGAGCCAGAGTTATTTTTGGGACTGAAAATGGCAAATTATTTTTCTTTTGCTTGATTTTTCATATTTTTATTTTTTTAGACCAGAAATTTTATTTTTATTTTTGCTTATAGTTTAGATATTTGGTCTGCATTTTTGATTTCTTTATTTGTTCTAACCTTTAGAGTTTTTGATTTTGGTCAATTTTTTTTTAATAGTTGGTTGAAATTTTCTACATTTTTCATTTCTCGATTTTTTTAGTTTTTTTATCTTAATTATTAATTTTAATGAGCGAATTTTTGATTGGTCCACACTCTTGTTAATTTTTATGTGCGATTTTTTTTAAACCTAAATTATTGTTTTTATGGGCAAATTTTTTTAATTACTTTCGTGTTTTGAGTTTCGGCAATTCACTTTGGGATAAAGTTTCAATTTTTTAGCATTTTTTGTTTTTTACATCAGGATATTTGATTGTTTGTTTATATTTCAGATGTTTGGTCTGTGTTTTTCATTTCTTTGTTCCAAATTTTAGAGTTTTTGACCTATAAACCAAAATTTTCGAATATTTAGTTAAATTTTTATTTTTTTTTCTGGTCTGCATTTTTTATTTTTGCCGTGAGTTTACGATTTTTGGTCTAAATTTTTTGCCTATATTCTTAGTTTTTTTTTTACCTTGATTATAAATTTTAACGAGCGAATTATTTTTGATTGGTCAATACTTTTATTAACCTGAACTGTTGATTTTTGTGTGCAAACTTTTGGCCGGTATTTTCGAGTTTTTTTAACCAAATTTTAGATGTTTTAACCTGAATTATTGTTTTTATGGGCGAATTTTCGGCAATTTACTTCGAAGTAAGAGTTTTGGGACTGAAAATGGCAAATTATTTTGCTTTTGCTTTAATTTTCAATTTTTAGCCTGCATTTTTTTATTGTTTTGACCAAAGTTATTGTTTTTTTGGCCTATATTTTAGAAGTTTTTGGCACCTAAACTAAACTTTTCGATTTAGTTGAAATTTTCTGTTTTTATTGATTGCATTTTTATTTTTCCCAAGAGTTTTCAATTTTTTACCAATGTTTTTAGTTCTGTTACCCTAATTGTTAATTTTAATGTTGTTTAATTGTAGATTTTAATGAGCGAATTTTTGGTCGATATTTTCGAGTTTTTTGGTCGAAGTTTTTGATTTTTTTGCCCTATAATTTAGATTTTGCAGACTGAATTTTTGATATTTTTGGCCTATACTTGATTTTTGTATTAATTTTAGGTTATTTATTTAATTTGAAATTTTTTATTTTTGTGGTTGTTTTAAGATAAAACTAATGTAGTTTAGATAGAAAATACAGACTGCGCGATTTGTGTTTAAGGAATTACTTAATTTTCAATTATTTCGATTCGATTTTTGAATATTTTCGCAGTCAATTTAGTTTTTTTAGTAATTGTTAAATATAATTCTTTGGCCGAGAATGAAATTATGAGAAAAAAAAATGCAAACCATTTAAGTAGTTAATTAGCGTTGCTTTCCGAAAAATTAAAGAATTATTTTAATTCATTTGGAGGATACCACAGCATGATTAAATATTTTTCTAATTTTTTAAATTTTTTGTACTACCTACATATTTTCGGAAAAACGGAGTTATAAAACTTTTCTTTGTGCAAATTCCGAAATTTTATCAGCGCGCCTTCTCTAATCCCAGTATTGTCAGATTGCGGGGGTTTTCTCCAAAATGGGGGTAAATTAAGGTTTTGGTGTGTATTTTGGAGAACTTCAATCGATGGGGTATTTTTTGGGGTGGGTATTTTATGCGAGGGGTATTCTGGTGTATTTTGATGAAATATTTGGGGAAAATTTAAAATTACTCTTGGCAACACTGGAGTCGACTCTCTACAATAAATCAACTCACAAAAAGAGTAATTTTGCCCATCTCTAGTTTCTACTAATAAGTGATCATTTTCCTTTTATAGTCTGAAAATAATAGAGGTTCGTGGATTCTAGAGTTTCTGAGGTGTTTTCTTCGCCCGTAAAGAAATACCTTCAAATTATATTACTTTTAGTCTCTTCGTTCTCATTTTACTGTAACTCCTGGTCAAATTTTTCGATTCGTTTTGAATATGTTATTTGGGTCACATACTATTTTCGCTCCTAGTTGTTTGCATTACATTAGCATTTTTTTGTCTTCTGAGAATTAAGTGCAATTGTCGGTCTAGTTCAATGCACTAACTAGATTATATCCTTCTGTAGGATTTTTCAATAGGACTTCTTTAAGTTGTTACCGGCGTAGCTCAGGTAGAAATAACAGTGGGATTCTGTAACAGAAATACATATGTATTAGTAAACGACTCCGACGTACTAAAGTGACCTTGTGACCGACTTTGGCAACTGCAAGATTGATACTTTCTGGACCGTTTGGGGTAGATTGAGGGGAATTGGAAGGCACAGGGGTTCCTGGCAAGGCGCTCGCGGCAACGCATCTAATCGATTAGCACCCAGAAGATCGATTAAACAGTTTCACAATTGTTACCCCAGTGCCACATTAAGGCATAGGTCACTAACTGGAGTTAATCGGCGGATAGCGGTATTCGCCGGAGGGGTCACTAACTGGGGTCAATCGGCGGATAGCGTTATCTGCTGGCAGGAGCCAAAGATCAAGTCTGATGTTTACGCCACAAAATCACTGGAGCACTGAGTATTCGTACCAGGGTTGTATATCAAAGTCTCAAGAGTTTATTTAGAAAACATGTGATGAAATACCGGACATGGTTAAGTTTTATTCATCCCATTGAAGTTGCCTTTGCATGTCCTTCTCTTGCCTTAAGTGCAATTTGTTTAGCAGTAGAACATCACTTCTCGAAGGCCGCAATTATTCCCATTTGGAGTGTCTTATTGTTAATGAAGTTCCCCAAATTAGGTACATCTATAGTGGGCTCAGCATATAGGTCACTGATTTAGGTATTGAGTAAGGTTGCTATAGGCACTTTGTAGTTTAAATTGTGTCCATCTATCGTTTGAAATTCATGATTGAATTACAAATGAGTAGTATTATAGCGATGGAATTTATTTGTGATTATTTTCGAACAAAAAAAATATATATTTATTACTCCCCCAAATATTTTAGTCAATATTTAATCGTATTTATATTTGAACAATCGATAGATAAAATAAAAGTATGTTTAGTGAACAAATCTGCAGTTATATAAGAATATAATTCTTATTTTGTCTACTTTAAGTTTTATTAATTACTTGTTGATGTTATTGAGAGAATATTCGTAGAGTTATGAGAAACACGATCAATTTAATAATTAATTGATGCTATTGCCGAAGCCGCGCCGACGATGCTTTAAATAATTACTAGTAATCCTCCTTTGGGAGCGTATATTCCCAGATTTCGATAATTTAGTGTTAATTACTTATTTACTTTATGTAACGTACACCAACGGGGATTGTAAAGGTCCAGCATGAATCCGAAATGTGTGACAAGGGGATGATATTTTTAAGCTGGAATAAGCTCGTAATATTGCGCTAATGAATCAGATGTGCGAGAATTTGTAATAAAAAATAAACGAAGTAGCCGCCCATGCTTCTGCCTAGGGTAGGTAGCAATTACACGAGTAAACTTAATAGCAGATCAGCCCGGTTTATTGATGAGGACAAGAAAATATAGCAAGTAGGGAGGCGCATTCGAAATGCTCTTACAACCATTGTGCCGGATAAGAAAGGGTTCATTCAATATAAATCGCCCATAAGGGCAATAATTGCAAAATAACTTAAAGATGATGACTGGGGCGCAAAGTGGAAGCGAACGAAAGTATTCGCTGGTCTTAGAGGAAATAATACTAAAACTGTTTTTAAGGGATACACTTGTTGTCCGGGGAATTGTCGGCCACCTCTATCTCGTCCTTGAGTTACGGCTAGCGTATTTTTCTTCCCGAAATATGTCGCATCAATTTTTCAGGCAATGATGCGAATGTTTTTCTACTTCTAAGTTTATTTTCCATTCTGTGGGGACATATACGATACCGTGGGTACGTGACATCATGTAGGCAATCTTCTGCTCATAAATTGCAGTCATCACATTCACTCTTTAAAGCGTGAGTGCATATTAAGGACACTCACGTCAACTCTGACAAGAATTTATATTTAAAAATTCTTATAATTCCAGAATATATACAATATTATGAAGAATTAAATATTAGCATAATAAATATAATTATTATATAAAGATTCCTATTGTGCAAACAAGTTTTTTTTTGTTTTCATTATACCATATGAAAGTTGTTTCCGCATTATTTGTCTTATCTATTTTAAATTTAATTATATAATTACATTTAATAATTGATGAAACTGGTATTTCAGCGGATTGTTGGAATTAATAGTTTCCTGACGTGTTGCGAGTTTGACAACTCATTTTCAAAGGAGTACAATTAAGAATCTTTTAATATTTATACACATACCTGTACATTATACTTTCTTCCTTAGTTATTAAATTTGATCCTATGAAAATTACTTCTGATATTCAAAACACATGTTAACACATTATGAGCGGGCACGGGTATAGTACCCGTTTCGCGGACTGTCGTCTATCAGCGGGGCGGGTATTAGTACCCGTTTAGATGTACGTTTGTATGTTTAAACGTTTAAATGTAATACGGGGCAAGGTACTAGTAATGCACATATTGGCTTTAAAGGTTGATATATTCTAAGAGATTTTTAAGTAAATAAGATGATCTCATATATATTGTTCAGCATTTTTCAAATGTATCTTGTCGGACAACTTTGTTAGTCTTCGAGACTGCTCTTCGGATTATGTGCTTATTACTTATACTATAGCATATTTATCGGCTCATCGCCCTGCAATAAAATGTAGTGATATGTTTGTAAGGTGTGCGCCACATAATTTTGTTTCTGAGTTGGCTATGCCTGAGAAACATAGCAGTCATGTCTGAGATTAATTCATTTTTTTTTATAACTAATTTAATTGTACTGATCTAGTCTCATGCCGTGATAATATGAGACATACCTGAAACAAAATTGGCTCACACGATATAACGGGGGAGGGGGGAGGTAGTCTGAACCTGCATTAGGAGCTAAATCATTTCTGGATTTCTGGCTCTTATCGTGCGCGCGTCGACAACGTGCACTTGTTCATTTTTCCACGCTGCACGAGATGAATAAACTTAGTTCACGTAATCACGTAATGTACTCATAAAAACATGTCAATTGAGCAAAAAACGGAAATTCGACGTTCAATTGTTTTTTGATTTTTTAAGTACAACTCTTGAACGAAGGGGCAGATTTTAAAAATTCTTCTAAGCAAGTGTTGTTCTCATTGAATAGATGCAGATAGAACAAAACATAAATTCGTCGTTTAATTGTTTGAAAGGATGACCAGATTTTATAAATTCACCCAGCAAAGTATTCTACCCGTCGAATGGAAAATTAAATGCGCCGTTCAATTGTTCTTTTGTGAGGATCACTCTTGAACGGATAACCTGATTTTGAATACATCCAGCAAAGTATTGTACTCACTGAATTGATGTGAATAAGATAAAAGATTAAATTCGTCGTTCAATTGTTTTGTGGTTTTGAGAAGATAACTCTTCAACAAAATAGCAGATTTTCAAAATTCATCCTGAAAAGTGTACTCATGGAATAAATGTAGATATGACCAAAAAGTTATTTCGTCTTCAATTGTTTTTTTGTTTTTTGAGAATAACCGTTGAACAGATGACCAAATTTGGCAAATTCTTCCAGTAACATGTTGTAATCATCAAATAGATGCAGATAAGACCCAATAAATGTAACTTGTACTTCAATTGTTTTGTGGATAATTCTTGAACGAAAGGACAGCTTTTGAAAATTCGGCAAAGTGTTGTCCTTATTGGGCAGATGTAGATTAGATCAAAAATAAACTCGCCGTTCAATTATTTTCTATTATTGCTGAAGATAACAGACATAGTTTTCAAATTCTTTTAGCAAAGTGTCCTATAAAAAATATGTAGGTCAAAAAATTAAATTTGTCGATAAATTAATTTCTGTTTTTTTGGATGACCAGATTTGTAAAATTCTTTCAGCAGTCTTAAAAAATAAATTCAATTGTTTTGTGGTTTTGAGAAAATAACTCTTGAACAAAATAGCAAATTTAAAAAAATCGTCCAAAAATGTGTGCTCATTGAATAAATGTAGATAGGACCAAAAATGGTCATTCGTCTTCAATCGTTTTTTGTGTTTTTTTTTTGAGGATAATTCTTGAACGGATGACCAAATTTGGCAAATTCTTCCAGCAAAGTGTTGTACTCATCGAATAAATGCAGATAAGATTAAAAAATGGTGATGTGGCCATCATGTTACTTTCTCCGACTTCATCGTATCATTTATATTTACGCATTTATGGTTTATTTTTAATTTAAATCATATTTTAAATGTACATCGAGCGTTTTATAGACTCGGATGAAACTGACGTTTAAAACGTCTAAATTATGAAAGATGGAAAAATTATACTTCAAATTCAAAAACTCAGTTTACTCAAAAACTAAAGAGATTTAGAAATAAACTTATTCTTTATAAGTTGTTCATTTTAGCATTCTCTACAAGTATTATTAACATAAATTTGCTGTAACTATTATCGTTATATAATTATAAACCAAAAATTAAAAAAAATATAATCAATATTTTTCTCGAATAAAAATGATTTTATGAAAAATGTTTTTAAGTAAAAGATGTTCATTTCTTTGTTGTCTTCAAAGTTTGTTTAAATGTTTTTGTGATATTTTTCATATTTAAGAAAATATTGGCAAAAAACAAAAAACAGTTAAGGTAAACGCCCACTTCTGGTGTACGAAATTTTATCAAAAGCTTTTCAGTTCTTTAGATTATCAAATAAGATGGATGTTCTAAGTTTCATATCAATTGCTGTATTAGTTTTTGAGATACAGCGCGCACAGACAGACACACTCACGCACAGACAATTTTTTTTTCAGAAATTGTTGAAATCGCATCTAGGGACCCCAAAACGGATATTTCCGTAAAAAGAAAATTTGAAAAAAATCACAATCACAATACTTTCTCGTACTTCGTAACGGAGAAAGTAATAATTAAATCTGTCCTTCAATTGTTTTCTGATTTTTGAAGATAATTCTTGAACGGATAACGAGATTTTGATAATTCTTTCAGTAAAGCATTGTACTCACCGAATGGATGCAGATAAGATACAAAAATAAATTCGTTGTTCAATTATTCTGTGATTTTGAGAAGGAAACTCTTGTACAAAATAGCCAATTTTAAAAATTCCTTCTGAAAAGTATTGTGCTCAACTAATAGACACTAGACAGGACAGAAAAAATTAATTGTCTTCAATTGTTTCTTTTTTTTGAGAATAACTTTTGAACAGATGACCAAATTTGGCAAATTCTTTTAGCAAAGTGCTGTACTTACCGAATAGATACAGGTAAGACATAAAATATAAAATTTGTAGTTCAATTGTTCATTTTTTTAAGGGTAACTCTTAAACGAAAGGCCAGATTTTGCAAATTATTTCAATACTCATTAAAGAGATATAGACCCCACCTTATGGTTCTCTTTTTGTTTCGTATTTTGTGTATAGATTGAATTAATTTCTGTAATGAGAATAAAGTTTATTATATATACAACATCTTTGTTTCAGTAACTTTTACATATTTAAGTTTTTCAGTTATTACTATTTGGTTAGTAAGTCACTGATCGACAATCGGTCTTTCTGCCCTAAAGTTTATTATTATTATCAAAAAATAAATTTGCAGTGTAATTGTTTTCCGTTTTTTTTTAACCAAAAACAGAGTTTTCAAATCCTTAAAGTACTGCATTCATTAAAAAGTTGTAGATAAGGTTACAAAATAAAATGATATCCGTTTTCTTTTTTTTAACGTGGACGAAGAACCGTATTACAGATTTAATGAATATTGCAATTTTGCAATGTTGGGAACAGCTTGAATATTTATTATATTCAGGCTACTATCAGTCTTGATTTAATTTTTTGAATGCTTTTGCAACAAGTAACTGTTTTCAACGATCGGTTTTTCTTTCCTCAAAAATGAGGCGGTGGGATATATTGTATGCTAAGTGGCTCTACCATCAAAATGTTCCACGAGCCGCCACTGTACTGTGGAGAAGGAAGTCGATTACAACAAACAATTTTAAATCTTCTGCAGCCATATTGTGACACTTGTGAAACACTTTTACAACATAGATTCCGAACTTGTGGCACTATTCGCGCAAACAGAGGTGAAACTAAAAAAGGGGGAATCTATATTTCGTCGCCGGCAAAATATTTTATTACAATGTTGGTAATCAAAAAGACCCATCCGAATGATTTCGACAATACATTCAGCCGATTTTGTAGAAAGCCATAATATTGATTGGGTAACAAAAGAAAGAATTTGGAAGCCAATATTTGTCGTATTACTCGATTGTACGTCGTACCAAAAGGACTGTGATGTTTCTTATCAATTTTGCTAATACCTTTAGAGTTTTTAAAACATTCAATCCAAAAATAAGTATAAAGTTTTTTTACATGAAGTAGCAAAATAATGGATAAGCGAACCTACTCCGGAAAATGCAGATGATTCTATACCAAGTACATCAGCTACATCCAGAAGAAATGATCCTTCAGGAAGGTTCTCAAAGGATGCAAAAAACAAAAATTGATTCAATTATTTACAGGTGGCATGAAAGTAAAATCCCAGAGACAGTGTACCGTGTTTGTGCTCCGCATAAGAAAAAAAAAATTAAACTGATATACCTATGTGCCAATTTTGAGAAGTGCCTCTTCATAAGGAAGACTGTTTTTTTTAAATATCACACTATAAAAATATTGAGTAGTTTTATAACGTAAGTTTAAAAACAATAAGATATTTTTTACATAATATCTATTATACTGGTTTATAAATGTAAATTCATCAATATAGATTTACTTTTTGAATAATATATACAGATTCGTTCAATTACCAAACTTTTGATAAAATAAGGTTAAGTATAGTTGTAAGTAGTATATTACCAAAATTTATTAAAATCTAAGCATTACTTTTGAATCTATTGAATCTATTACTTCATTTTTAAACGCGCCTGTTTTGGTTACCTCGCAAACTACGCCCGCTACGCAACATAGTTACGTCTGTTGGACTACCCGCTTAAAAAGTGTTAATAAAAATATGGAACTAAACAAGTGTTTTAATATCAATAACCTTAGCAAAATAAGTCTTTCAAAGACAATAAAACAACTACTTTTCTGGCCATGTCAGCAGCTGAAAACAAGCCCAACTTTGACGATTTATTTTGGGAGTATTAAAAAAATTATTTTTAGAGGGTTTATTTAACACTTATTGAGGTATGAAACAAAATATTTGTATTATCATTTTAATGCAAAATGGTGGAGCCCAATTTTTGAAATCGCCGTTTCTGAACGGGAGGACGGATTTCCCGTCAAGGTTAAAGGGTCTTATACCGGGACAAATTTTTTTTTTCTATAATTTAGTTACCATTGGCTTAAGAAGTACGTAGGGGTTTTCTTCTAAATCAAATTTTCTAGAAATGGTGCACGTTTGAAAACATCGATTTTTGGCCAAAAAAATAAGCAGTAAATTGTTTATAAAAAAGTACACAATAAATAAAAAAAAAACGGCTACGTTCTTCCATGTTATTATGAAGTTACAGGGCGGTTCGTTGGAACCCGTGTGGGTTCGATCCCCAACCCGGGCGAAATATTTTTCGGTTTCGAGAAGTATTCGTTCGGGTCCGTGGTTGTTGTATACGTCTTTCATTGTTCATTTATTCATTTAATCCGAGAACTAGAACTAGAACCCTAAGAAATTTTCTCACTAAAGGGCCAACTGGATATTGTTTATAAGACCCTAAAATATTGTTTAAGCAAAAAAAACGAGTTTTCCAAAATCCCAGAGTAGTGTTACACCTTACGTATTCGAAATAAATTTGCATGTTATAAATAATACTATTATTAATATAACATTACTGTAAGATATTTTTTTTAAACAAAATCTAACTTGAAGAGCGTTACATTTGAAAAATTAAAACAAATGTTACTGCTAAAGTAAGAAAACCAGGTATCAAATAAATTGAAAATTTATCGAATAAAATTATAAAAATAAGTAGTAAAAATGTAACATGAAGTAGTTTTTTTTTATAGATTTATTAACATATTTTTTTTAACTTAATTAAACACTGAAACAAATAAAATATTATATGTTTGACACTGGAGGTACAGCTCATATCAGATTGAAACAATATAACAAACTTTCTGTAACTTCATGATGTCGATTATTCAACCATTGCATGGAGTGGTTTATTATTTATAGAATTGTAGAATTACCCCTCAATTAACTAACCGATCGGATTGATGCTATGTGTTTAATGGAACGACAACCAGCAAGTCGGCAATCAAAAATCGAAAAGACGGACGGCCGGTTACTGTGTGGAGTTAAATCAATAAGTCCACTGTTTTTATTTCTTTGCCGATGTTTGTAGCGAGTTTACTTTAATTTCTAAGTCCAGATGTTTAACTTGGACCTTTGAATTTCCCGTGGGCTAAGCTGAAAACGAGAAGGAAGCATTTTAGATTAGTTCCTCGGACATTATCGACCGTATTATGACTATTACAATATTATCGCGTTTTTATATGGATAGGTAATTCATTACTTCAATAACTTGTCCACCTATATTCAATTATTGTACACAAACAACGATATTAAACATAATTGGCTTATAAACGTTTTAATTGGTTTGTTTATATATTTGAGTTGCGTAAGCTAATAATGCACAATGAATATGTAATAACTAAGCTATACAGCGTTTTCGGTCAAAGATTCGATTCCACATTAATATCTTTTTTAGAATTTCATCTTGTTTTTAAGAGGGATGTGGATATCAGAAAAAACAACATTTGAAACTTACACGGTTGTCTATAAATGCACGTTGGATTGAATGTCAATTTACTAAGGAAACAACTGTTTTGGTTGATGTTGATGACTTCGATTCAAAATTCATAACTAAGTGGAACCCACCTATAAAATAATTATCGATCAAGTTGGTATATAACCATCGACTCTTATCTTACTACCAAGAGATTATTACCTACTTCCTAAACAAGATAAAAATGGTGTTTTTCGCATACTTATCAAAATATGTTTTTTCGAGAATATTCCGTTATTGGAAGATCATAATGTTAATGGAAATTCGATTGTTGAGTATAATTTACAATAAAACACTTTATGACTTTTTATGTAAATATAGTAGTTTTATTTAAAAAAGAAACTATTTTGCATCTAATTGTATTCATTCATAGACAAGTAAATTAAACAAAAATCTCCCAACGTATTTTCTAGTCTTCCTCATATTCTAGATCACGAAAAGTTTCATTTAAATTATTATTATTAATTATTTATTGTCATGCACATATATTCGACCATGTAACAACATCAACTAAGTTGCTTGAACACATCATGCATGAAGTACGGTAATTATAATACAATTATTCGTGTTAACACAGTAGTTTATAAAGGCTTGAAAATAATAAGTCAATAATATTACCAAATGAGTATATAATAAATTAGTGACCTCTGCAGACCGGTTTATGGATTATTATGTTTTCACAATATCTCTTTTATGTACGCAGGGCCGGCCCAAGGCATGCTGCAAGTGATGCATAGCATCAGCGCGCCGCCGTAAGGGCCTATGCCTTAATTTTTCCATTCGAACCGAGCGTAGAATTGTGAAAAATACAATAATTTCTGACTTGAAAATAATATAAAATCAATTGAAGTTTTGATTCTATAAAAATCTGTAAACACCACATCCCACACTTTAGAGATAATCCCATTCGAACTGAGCGTGAAATTGTGGAAAAATCCAATGATTTCAATGGCTCGGAGAAAATATAAAGACAATTGCCATCCATTCAAAATTTCACTAATCTATTCAAAATTCACTGAGGATTAAGTTTTTATAAAAAAAACTAGAAGTATCCCTTTCCCTAATTTTAACATAATCTCGTTCGAACTGAGCGCGAAATTGTGAAAAATGTAATTATTTGTGCGGCATCGACTTAAAATTTCGCAAATCTATTCAACATTTAAGCTGGATTATGCAACCATAAAAATCTGTAAACACCCCATCCCTAAAATTCGAGATAATCTCATTCAAACAGAGCGTACAATTGAGGAAAAACACAATAATTTTGACGACTTGAAAAAAATATAAAAACAATTGCCATCGACTTGAAATTTCACAAATTTATTCAAAATTTGTTCGTAATTATCACTTTACAAAAATTTCTAACACCTCATTTCTAAATTTTGACATAATCCCATCAAACAGAGTGTGAAATTGTGACAAAAAGCAATAATTTCGGCGACCTAATAAAATACGAAAAAAATTGACTTGAAATTTTACAAATCTATTCAAAATTAAATCGAGATTACGCTACTACAAAAATTTGTTTTGTAAACACCTCATCTCTAATTTTCTAGAAAATATTATTACAATTGTTGAAGGATATAATAATTTTAGTGACCTGAAAAAAATATAAAAACAATTACTATCGACTTGACATTTCACAAATGTATTCAAAATTTATTCGAGATTATGATTCCATAAAAATCTGTAAACATCTTGCCATAAATTTCGAGATAATTCTATTTGAATGGAGCGTGAACTTGAAAAATTCAATAATTTTAGTAACTCGACAAAAATATTAAAACAATTACCATCGACTTGAAACTACACAGATCTATTCAAAATTAATATGTGATTACGATTCTATAAACAATATATAAACACCCTATCTATACATTTTAATATAATACCATTCGAACAGAGCGTGAAATTGATCAATAATTTCGCAGACCTTTAAAAAATATGGAAACAATTGCCATCAACTTGAGGTTTTAGAAATCTATTCAAAATTTATTCGAGATTACAATTGCTTAAAAAAAAATTGTTAGCACTTCATACCTAAATTTTGAGGTAATTCTATTTGAACAGGGTCTGAAATTGTGAAAATACAAACATAGAGAGAGACACAGAGAGAGAGAGAGAGAGAGAGAGAATAAATTTATTGAGACACTTTTACAAATGACCTCAACAGGTAATTGACCAGAGGTCTTTCAGCCTTTTTTTACTAACATTTTAGTAACTTGACAAAAATATAAATACAATTGCCATTGACTTGATATTACACAAATTTATTCAAAATTCATTTAGGATTACGATTCTATAAAAGCTGTAAATACCCCTTCCCTAAATTTTGAAATAATTCCATTTGAACAGAGCGTGAAATTGTGAAAAAATACAATAATTTCAAAGATTTGAGAACATATAAAATCAATTGCCATCGACTTGAAATTTTACAAAACCAATTACATCATAAATTATATTGTATACTAGACACTGTATAAAGATTAATATTAAATTAAATTGTGATTAACAATATTATATTTTAATTATTTTTATTACCACTACTGTTTTTAAAAATAGCAGGGCACCAACTACCCTAAGGCCGGTCCTGAATGCATGTGAAACTTTTAAGAAACTAAAATTATTATTATTATGATTACTCACCTGCAACAAATTCGTTGATGGAACTACATCTAGAAAGTATCATGTGAGATAAATTACGAATGTCGCTTATTAAAAATTAGGACATTTAGCCTTCTACTAGGCTATTGGAACTAAAATCTGCGAAAAAAGAGTTACTTGAAGAAAATAAAAAATTATAAGATGGGTTATGTGTCTACCATGTTCATGAAAACCATTATTTAATAACACTAATTGTCTCAACTTTTCTGTTTGTTTTTAAAATGACAATTTACGTCATGAAAGACTAGATTAGTTCAGTTGAATTAAAAAAAATTAATCTCAAACGTGACTACTATGTTTCTCTCTCTCAGGCATGGCCATCTTAGCAACAAAATTCAGTGGCTCACATCTGACCAGATGGCTTTAAAAACAACTTTGTTTGAATTAGTACAAAGTAGACATAATAAAAATGATGAAATTAAATGAAATCTATAATTAATATTTAATTTAGATATACCCCTGTATATTTTTGTCATTCCAAGCGGCATTAAAAATAAACTTATTGTCTAATTACAACCGTATCGCAATTCCTAACACAGTTATTTGCAACTAGTTTTATTAATTATTCCACTATAGGTATGTATAGTAACTATGGTGAATGCGCCGGGAAACACATTATTTTAATAATTATTTAAGAGTACCACAATAGTAATAATTGTAATCACAAAATATGTAATGTATAATAAGGAAAAATGTTTGTTTTTTTAATACCGCATGTAATGACATAAAAATATACAGGGAGTGCTCTAAAGTTTAAAAAGTTTGACACTAAATTTTGGACACCGTGTATAATTTATATCAAATAAACTTAATTAACGGAACTGTCAGGGCTTATTTAATAAGTGCCCTATATGATTTTATTAAACTATTTGTATTTTTTATGAATTTTTTTAATCAATGGTGCAATTTTTCTAGTTTTTATTTTTTTGTGCTGATATCACTAAACCGATTTCAATAAAATTTAAGGGGTATCTAGACAACCGTAAAAGGCACCCAAATAAGCAATAAAATATACGGCATGTAATCTAAAAAGATATATCAGCATAACGTCACACTTTTTTGGGACACCCAGTATATTTTTTATTGCAGTTTTGGATTCTATGCTAAAAAAAGGTTTTTATTCGAAAACAATTTTTCGATGAGCGATATATTCATCAAAAACATTTATTGAAATGAATTTATTTTTCGCATCAAATGACAGATTATGACATTTGTTTAGTAGTCATCTTTTAAATAAGGCGTTGATTGAAGTCATTCGTAATTTTATGTCATCAATATGTTTTTGTGTGCGATATCTGGGATATCGCCGGTAAAGTATTCTTTGTAAAAAAATTCGTAGAAACGAATAAAAATGAATTTGATTATCGAATTCCATTCCATTCTTTTCTACTGTGGTAATGTATGAATGTTTGTAACAACAAACTGGTTTTTGTTTAATTTAAAAAAAATATATTTTTTACTAATCGAAAAATTTTTTCGGGTAAAAAAACTAATATATTTTAGCGTAGAATCCAAATCTGCAATAAAAAATAGGGGTTCCTATTTAAGAAGGGGGGCAGTTCACATGATAGAGATAAAGAAAATTAGATATATTTTTTTGTATGTCAATCCGATTTATATTTCTCGAAATCTATGTGGTGTATGAGTGGTCTGAAACACCCGGTATATGTATATATTTCCTTGAAGATAGATTATATCGATATCTTGTAATAAATCTATAAATCTACAGCAGTAGAGATTAAAAAAAAAAACTTTGGGTCAGTGTAAATGTGGAATTATCCGAGTGAACATTTTGCTGTTCTACATGAATATTGATTTATTTTTGCAATTCAATGTTTATTAAAGCATTAGCAACGTGGTCATCTGTCAGCACCACGTGTTTGTAATTATATTATCGGTAATTATAATTACAATTATATGAGTAGATGTTAAACACAATTAATACAATATGGAAGCTGCAAATGACATATTGGAAATTAGACCTCTATGTATGGATTCACCGAAAAACGAAATAGCATATTACTAAAATGAAACTTATATCTAATTAACATATAAACTAAAATTGAAAACCCTCGCGAGCATAAAATAAATTAAATAAAGACGAAAAGTGGTCTCGATATATGAATAGTCTACCTGTTCACAACTTTGCAAACTTAAGTCATTCTGAGACTATAAATAAATAACTTGAAACAACCATTTTCTTGGCCAACGCCATGTCGGATATTGAATGATACAAAAGAACGATAGTTTATTTCTACGTAATTAAATTAATTTAAAATAATAAACGATAGTTTATTTCTACGTAATTAAATTAATTTAAAATAATTTTTTTCAAGTTAGATCTTGTATGTAGAAATAAACGATCTTAAACTAATCTTTTTTGAATTACTTTTATATCATCTGGCGTGGCATTAACCAGGGAAGTAGTTGTTTCAATAAGCGATTGATTTTTAGTCTTACTAAGACTTAATTTGTAGAGTTACGAACAGGTTGAATATTTATAAATTCCGGCTACTTTTCGTCTTTATTTAATGTAACATATAAATGTCTATATGTACTTAATTTGTGATATTTTGATCAACCATAATTTTATTTTCTAATGCATTGGAGTTTGAATTAGTTTCGCAAGAATACTGAAAATATAAATGAAACAAAGCAAGTACTTTATTTCCAACCTTAATATATATTTATTTAATCCCTTATAAGGGCTCCGCAAAACTTCTAGACGACCCTGCAAGAATAGATAATATGTAATTTAAATTGTTCGCAGACGCAATATTCAACCTAAAGAGGTTTTCCATAAAAGTTTTCTCGGTGTATCAAACTTTACCCCTTCAAGAATAAAATGCATTTCCACATTCGTAATAGCTTAAAATAATTCAAATTAATTTTAGGCAGATAAACGGGAATTAGATAGTCTTGTGATTATGCTTGAGTACCACATTGTATGTAAGTTTTAAAACCAGATTAGTCTTGAATAGTTTAAGATAAAATAACAAAAACATGTTTGTACTAAATAACAATAATCATCGTTTTTTAACACGGCCATTTCATAAACAATGAATAAATAGTTCTCTCAGTTTATTAAGCGGCTCACACTGCGCTCTCGGGCCATTACACCAATGGAGCTCCTCACGGCAATGCAGCGCTCGGGTAAAAAAATCATATCTCAAAAAGTTTTAAAGTGCCCATACTTTTGAAAAAAGAAAAATTCTCAGCAAGGATCAGGGCATAACATATATTATTTTTAGGAAAATTAAAATATGAGTAATTGATTATTTTTTGTGATATATTTTATTTATCAAAAACAAACTATCTAAATAAAGTTTTTTTTGTTTTGGAAAAAAATTTATTGCAAACTTTAAACATTTAAGCATAAAAAAGTATAGAATAACTTATAATAAATACGACATTTTTGAGTGTAAAAATAAAAGTGTACTGAAAGTTTATATTGTTATAACTTTTGACACAATAATTTTCTCAGCCTCTAGTAAAGACCAAAAGCCATGTCTTGATAGCCTTTATAATATATGTGAAATTCGCTAAAATCCCTGATGTACCCCCAAAAAGTGTGCATTTATTTATGGAATGGTCGAACAACATACATGTGTTGAATACAAAATAAACTTAAATTACAATAAATGTGGAATAAAGTATACATGCTTACATTAATATTAAGTACATAAGAAAAAAAATTGAATGAAATCATGTACATACATCCAACATTATTTCGGATTCGAACTTATCGCTGATTCGATTTGATGCAAAATGGGATAGTCATCAAGAAATCCCCTCAGTTGATATTTTACAAGTGCCTCCTTTTTCTTTTTGATTAATGCTGTAAGTTTTTAATAATTCCATCTAGGAAATTCACCATATTTATTAGCAATGTAAACGCTATATTAAACAAAAATGACAGATTAAGCTGATGAACGCCATCTTGTCTTTCATGTCTAATAAACATTTTAGTCCGGGAGGTAGTGTCACTTTTAATCAAGTCATTTTTGCACGCTAGATTTTATACCATTGGTAGTTGCTATTTTGTTCATAAGGTATCCGACCGTCAGACCCTCCACTAGCGGTGGGTAGAGTTGTAGGCTGCAGAACTTGTCAAGAAAAGTTTTCCGATTAGTTATTTTATGCACGCTGAGAATTGTTGAGGTAAATATTTACTAACTATAATTCATAAAAAAAGTCGTCATACCCTTGTCTGGGGGTGGAATGTCCCCCAGTTACGCGGAAAACTGAAAGTCATAGTATGCAGGTTGGAATTCATTCAGGTGACGGTTTGTGGTTCACATAACATGAAAATAATCGTCACCAGAATAGTGGAAAGACCGTCAGACTCCGAAGTAAAGGGGAGCATGAGCGCGCGGCATCTTTTTTTTCAACCACTCTGATGCCGACTGACGTTATATAAACTACAAACCATTACCTGAATAAATTTCCGGCTGCATGCAATGACTTTGATGAAATTTATTGTATTGTAAATAGCAGAACAAATCTAGATACCCGACATAAAATGTAATAAATGAAAAAAATGACGATAATCCATTATTTCCAATTTCAGTAATACAATTAACGTTAAGTACAGGCCGGCAAGCATAAGTTGGACAGACACGCAGAGAGGAAGCGAAAATTAAACAAAAGAGAGGCGTACTGCCGTAATAAGGAAGTAACATTTCATTCCCATTTATAAATGATAAGTCAAGTATCTTTGATTAATCTCATCAAAGTCATTGCATGCAGCCTGAAATTTATTTAGGTGATAGTTTGTAGTTTATATGACATGACAATAATCGTCAGTCGGCACCAGAGTGGTGGAAAGTCCATCAGCTGGACCGCAAAAGATGCCGCGCGTTCAATTCTGCGCTTTACTTGGGAGGCCCAACTGACGGTCTTTTCACTATTCTGGTGACGTCTGACGATTATTTTCATATTATGTGAACCACAAACCGTCACCTGAATAAATTGCAACCTGCATACTGTGACTTCATTTTCACAGTTCACCGCGTAACTGACGGACATTCCACCCCCAGACTTTTTCTATGAATTATAATTAGTAAATATTTACCTCAACAATTTTCAGCGTGCATAAAATCACTAATTGGAAAACTTTCCTTGACAAGTTCTGCAGCCTACCACAACTCTACCCACCGCTAGTGTAGGGTCTGACGGTCGGATACCTTATGAACAAAATAGGTACTACCAATGGTATAAAATCCAGCGTGCATAAAATGACTTGACTGAAAGTGACACTACCTCGCGGACTATTTGATAAAGAACCCAAAATAGTATGTATTATTTTAACTTGTGATAATAATAATAATAATACATTTCCTTCTCTAGATAATAAATACAGAAAAGTAATATTGTACATGGAAAAATAGTCAAAAATAGTTTTTTTTAATAATGGTAAACAAATAAGCACTTTTCATAAAATTCTTCAAAGAATATATTTGCAGTAGTAAAGCTAGATGCATTTTTAATATTTTTAGGAATCTGGTTGTACATTTTCATGGATGCATAATAGAAGGAAGGAAGACGATACACATGTCCATGTCTAGTTTCGTAGATATTGCTATTGAATTGATTGTTTTGCTTCCACAAGAACTTGATACATTCATACACATACAGACCATTCCTACAGAAATAACTAGCTATCACGATATTTTAATCTATTTAATATTCGTATTGACTGCTTTTGTAATATAAATATCGATATTAACACCACTTCCCTAAAAGATTTCCCCGTATCCAAGATGTGGATATATATTGGAAAAGTAAAAGAGCTGCGGTAGTTTAAAGTTAGTGTACGTTACGAGAGTTTATAATCCATATATGGATCTACTGATATTTATACACACACGGCGTCAGTTTGCTAAAATGTTTCATCAAAAATAATTCCTAACAACTTAACGCTATTTATAAATAGATTCACATCTCAGAGAGAGAGAGAGAGGAGGGTCTTTAAGTCTGCACACATCTTGATTTAAACAAAAATTGTTTGGAATATCTAAGTATTGGTTGGATTAGAAAAATATGCAATTTGTTTTCCCGGGTTTTAGTAAAAGTTTATTATCTTGCAATCATTTGTGCATGTAATGCAAGCTATGCTCTCCTGTGGCTTATAAGTCAGGAAAAGTATGACCCCTTCTTGTATTGTCAGCATAATTCTGTATTCTTGTTCCTTCGTGATCCTTAGTAACGTGTCATTTATGGATACATCAAACAGAAAAGGGCCAAGTATGCTACCTTGCGAAATCCCCCTGTAAACCTCTAAAGTCTCCGATATCACTTCGATTCCGTATGCCAGATTCTTAAGTTTTATAGAATGACTTCTGA
Source organism: Ocypus olens (assembly GCA_910593695.2). Taxonomy (NCBI): domain Eukaryota; kingdom Metazoa; phylum Arthropoda; class Insecta; order Coleoptera; family Staphylinidae; genus Ocypus; species Ocypus olens. Next base: position 20,140,071 of record OU343057.1, read on the forward strand.
CTATAAGAGCGTATACCGTAGTTATAAAGTTTAGTATTGTGAAGTCAATGGAATCAAAGGCCTTTGAGGAATTCAAGAAAACCCCACACGCCACCTGTTCCTCTAATGCAGACAGTACAAGGTTAATATAGTTAAAAATAGGCAGTTTATGTGCTTCTTCCACTTAAAAAGTTCACTTTCCCAAAGCAGATTTTGATTAGTAAAAAAACTAGTTTTTCAAGCTAAAGCTTCTTTTGGTAAAATTGTCTTCTTTAATTTAAAATTAAAAACACAGCTGATAGGTTTCTAACCTAAACTCGCGACTTTAAGCATGTCATGTCAATGTCATTAAATCTGAAAATTGTGTGCAATCATAACCTTGTTTCAGATATGTCAGTGAATGTCATGTCTGACGCACAGCTGATATGTTCCTAACCTAAACCCGAGACTTTAAGCATGTCATGTCAATGTCATTAAATCTGAAAATTTTCAATCTGACAGAAACTGTCATTTTATATATGTAAAATGCATTCGAAACTCAAAACCATCGAAAATAAATGACGCTGATATGTATTTTTAATCTCACAGGAAATGTAGAAAAGGAACAATTGAGGCGGAGTGAGAAAAATTTATTGCCGGTGTTGGGGGTGGGATTGAGAGATGTTACCCGAATTTAAAGTTGCAGGCTTCTCAGTAGAATATATTGGAAAGTTTTTTGGTTTTATTAAAATTTTGGGCGCAACAGATAGGGGTTGTTTCAGTCTTTGGCACCCCGTTGCGACTGTGCGGGTGACCAAAATTTTACCGAATTTTATTTAAACATTTTATATATGTTTTCCCCTTGATTTTTACAGTTGTTTTAAAATTACCTATCCGAGTTAAATTTTGTTCCCTTTCGCTACCCCGTCTACGAGACGAAAAGACGATCCTGCATCTGGCTGACCCACCAAAGAATTGTACAAATACAACGAAGAAGCGTTTTTTTTTTCGTTAATTCGTTCTTAAAGTGGTGGAGAATTTGTGATAAATTTAAAAAACTATTCCTCGAAAACGCGCCCCCTAATAAAAAAATAAGCCCCTACAAAAATTGTCGAGATGTTCTTAAGGAACAGATTAGATGACATTTACGTTAATTTAAATTAGAAATAGGAGGTCAAAACGCAATGTCTTACAACCGCTGCCAAATAGAACCGCAGGGGACGCTTCAAAAATTTTGAAAAAATAGAGATGAAAGCTCGTTGTGCCCTTTACCTTTTACTTTAAAAAATTCAACTTTTCAATTTGAATAGGAAACAACACGTCCCCGAAAGAAACTTGAAAAAGTTAGAAACAATTTGGTCAAAATTTGAAAAATCGTATCTCGTTAAGGGAGCAACAAATAAAAAAATGTTCAACATAAATATTGTAGGGGAACACATTGCGAATACAACTGAGCTTTGACAGACTCTTTAGAGTCAAAACCAAAGGCATGAAGACTCCCGAAAAATAATCTTGAATTGCTCACTTATAAGGCCGGGGTCCCGGAACGGGGGCTCCCAGAGATGAAATACTTGTCACGTGGTGCCCCTTCAGGCGAAAGGTATCTTTGGTGAAAATTTCAACCGAATCCGTGCCATGCGATTTTCACTTAAATTTCCGATGGTTTTACTCATGAAAAATGAAAAATGTGGTGCCTTGACACATAAAAAAATTCATAACTCGCGAACGATTAGAAACATTAAATATTTATGAGAATAAATGTTGTAGAGGGGTCTTTTGTGGAGAGGATAGAATAGTTTTAAATTGTCCAAGATGTACTCGGAAGGCCGGGCCGAATTTTCTTGTTTAATTTCTTGAGAAGGCCCCGACGGCCACGGGAAGGATCATGGGGACTATGAAATTTGCTCATTTGATGACAATTGATAGACACCACATTGCCCAAAAGCACCACCTCTCCCATCCGTGCAGAAGGAAGTGAAAAAAATAAAAAAAACATTATTTTAAATCGCTTCGCTTAAACCCCGTTGAGGAACTTCGAGAATGTAATCTGGTGGTAACCCCAGTTTCTGAGTTTCCGAATCTGACATCTGTCAAAGGTGACAATGCACTATCAATGCATTTCTTAATTTGCTGTTTGGAGAGCACTCGGACGTTAACCGGGAGAAGCTTTTTTTCTTTCATCAACTTTGGGCCTCTAAAAATTATTTGGTGAGCGTCTGAGAAGCATATACCTATTACAAACCGACATACAAACATAATTTAGGGCGGTACTGATTGGGGTTGTCTCGTTCTTTGGCACCCCGTTGCTGCTGACGGGGTGACCGAAATGTTACCAAACTTTGGTGGTCAGCTTCAAATGGAACGTTTAATGATTTCCCAAAGTTTCATTGTTCTAAACATTCCGGAATTTTTTTTTTCGAAATTGATTTTCCGGGGAAAAATTTTCAACGTTCAAAAACGACAATAATTCAAATATCCATATCTCGGTTAATAACCGAATAACGGGGCGATTTTAAAAATTCAAAGTTTGTTTTACATACAAGCAATACCGCAATGATAATCCGTCGTTGGATTCATGATTTACGAAGGAAAAGAAAAATTCATTTTGAAACTATCGAAAATATTTACCGGCAAAATAAATAAAAGTTTAATGAATTTTTTAAATTAGAAGGAGGGGTCGGATCGAGAAATTTTATTTGGATTTTCTGTTGGGCTTGAGAAGGGATTTCCGATGGTGTGATTTCAAATTGGAAAAAAAAATGTTGTGCCCCGCTGCTCAATTTCGCTTCCCCGTTCCATGTACGTCATATCTCGAAAACTAAAAATCGGATCGAAAAACTTGGGGATCTTTGATGCGGTAAATCGAGGACTGATATGCCGTCGTCAGATTTTTAATTTACGAAAAAAAAAATCGTAAAATTCTTCGAAAAATTGCCGGAAAACAATGGAAAATTGGCCTAAAATCGTAAACGGTGCGCCCCACGAAAAATATAGATCTTACCTTTTCGACGCAAAATGAAATTCCAAATGGCACGCCGTTAAAATTTTTTGCGTCGGATTAAAAATGGCCGCTCTAGAATTTTTTAATTGAATGCGGGGCTGGTTTTCTTTAAATAACTCTTCAAGGGTTGAAGATATCAAAAATTCGTAAGAGACATAAAGTGTAGAGACGGACTCGTTCTACAAAATTCATTGAAAATTCTAGTCGCGACTGTAAAGGGGGCGCGGCCTCGCTTGCCGAAGCACGAAAAAAAGCGACCTCTGCAGAGAAAGGGTTGTAGCTCGCGAACGAAAAGGAGCACTTTCAGCACAGAAGTGGCCGTTATGCCCCCATGCATTGGGGATTTTTTGAGCCGTATACGAACGTTCCAACTCGAAAACCCAAAAAGCCTTAGCATTTGGGGTAAACCTCTGCATCGCGAAAAATCGATTTTCAAAAATCACCCTGTAGTAATGGAGTGAGATGGAAAATTGCGAATTTCACGGGCCCCTAAAGGATGTTTTCGGCTTTCAGGAAACAAATAAAAATTTGGATTTTTTTTTTGTGGGGTTGGCTTTTTTTAAAGGGGTGGTTCTATAGGTTGTCTTGAATTATTTGTAATTTTTCATTAAAATTTCAAATCGCTATCTATAAGGGTTTTTGAAATATTAAAAAAAAAACGTAATTTTGACCTTAGGCTTTTTGTATATATTAATATTAGATTGCGTAGATTGCAATTTCAAATAACTTTGAGATTGTTCTTAAAATTCTAATAGCCTATAGTTAGACATATCATCAGGGTCCCTACTTTTGAAAAGTGGTACTAAACTAGCTCAGGAAAAGTACCAATTTCAAACATTGCATTGATAATAGCAGATATTGGTTTAGCTATTTATGAATTTCAATCTTTTACGACAGACACTGGAATCCCATCATATCCAATACTATTTTTATTTTTCATATTTTGTACAATATTAATTAATTCAATTAATTCTGCTGTCATAGGTACAAGAAATATAGAATTATTGTTTATTGGATTTTCACAAATATAGGGGTTATTATTTTTACATGATTTTAAACTTCTTTGAGATTCCATCAAAGTTTAAATTAAGTTCAGTTCCCAGTAGTTCTAAATTATTATTATCAGGAAGATAATGCTTTTTATTTTTGTTTGAGCTTGTAATATTTTTTCTAACATTCCACGAAGTCTTTGACCTATTTGTTGACATCTTAATTTCATTTTCGTAATGTCCTTTTCATCGGATAGTAAACGGCTATTTGTGATTGTTTAAATAATGGAATAATATCTGGTCGGTGTCACGCTAATGCTTGATACACAATTATATTATTTACATACGATTTGATAGCTTTTGTTTGGTATATTTCAACTTTCTCACTCAATGTTTTTGATGGAAAATTATTATAAAAATATCGCAGGAAAACATTTACAAATATAGGTTTAAAAATTAACATAATGTTTCACCAAGTGATCAATGAGAAACAAGTATATGATATTTACAAATAGTTGATATTTTGTTAACTTAATTTTGAATATAAACTGCAAGGTTATTGATGCTGTTTTTTTAAGAATATCAGTGAGCCCTAGACAGAAACGTAGAAGTGAATTCCGTCTGTACTTCCGTAAAATGTTTGACCGAGTAAATCACGATTGGCTGATTTTAAAATTGACTCAAGATGGGTGAAGTGTTTCTTTAGCTCTTTGGACTAAATCTTTTATTAGAAATCGTCAGCAATTTGTTAAATTTAAAAATTCTCTATCGAATCTAATTATTGCAAAGACAGGTGAACCGCAAGGCACGCATCTTGGACCAATATTGTTCTTTTTGTTGTGAACGATGTTGGCTCTGATCTTAAATCAACATATCTACTTTTTGCTGATGACCCTAAAATCTACCATCGCATTGAATTAAGGTTGTTTGCTACCTACTATTGCAGGATTGGTGTTCCGATAATGTGATGGAAGTCAGTAAGGAAAATATCAAATAGCATTCATTTTCAATACACATTAAATGAAATCCAATTAGAGCAAATTCAGGACCTCGGCGTGATTTTTGATCAAAATTTCAAATTTAATTTTCATATAGACGCTATTGTAAATAGATCATTAAAAATTTTAGGTTTTACACAAGGAACAACACACGATTTTAAAGAAATGTTTTGCTTTATTAATTTATTTGCTTCACTAGTCCGGTCAGTTGTAGATTACTGCTGTCTCATTTGGTCACCTAGCTATAAGTATATTTGCGAACGTTTTTGTAAGGTATGTGTGTTATAAGTGCAATATAGTATATTTTAGACATACTTGTTGTTACAATATTTAGATTTACAACGTCTTTCTGATCGTCGAATTTTCTATGATATACAGGGTGTCTCATTTTAAATTGCCACCCCAAATATCTCGAAACTTGAACAATGTGGCAAAAAATGTTTCAGATAAAAGTTGTAGAGTTCGGAGGGGGACATATGCTGGTGACCTTGAAAATTACCTTGGCCTTAATTTTCAAGGTCATTGTAACAATATTTTCAAAGGAGTAAATTTTTTCGAACAAGCCATGTATTAAAAACAGGATTAGGCAAATTCTATTTTAATTTGTATACCGTGCTGTAATTTTATTATACTTATTCTTTTTTATATAATTGTGTAATGGTCTCCGTAAATAAATATATTAAATTATTATTATTATATCCTCACCATTTTCATGACTGGTTTGAATAATTTAGTTCATTGATAAGCAATTGAGCAGTATGATCGAAGATTGCTGCATCTAGAACCGATGTACTTATTTATCAATGCAAGTCCGGGACCCTTCTGTGGTACGAGCAGGTTCATTTATTGCTACATATGCACTAAATGTTACCAAGATATTTTTAAAAGTGATAGGTGCAGCTTTGTAATCAAGAAAGTTAATATTAAAATCGCCTATGACGTTTTTGCAAAAGCATTTCAAAATGCTCATAAAAAGTATCTAATTCACTGGAGCTATTAGCGTGTGGCTTATAAACTACAACACACGTGTTTTGGAGTCCGATATTTATTTCCGCGATCGCGCACTCAAACACATTAATTACACAAATATGGTCTAATGGAATAGATTAGAGATGAGGGAAATGACTCTTTTTTGTGATTCGACTCATTTTAACCCCTTTCTGCATAACGTGCCATATATGACACAAAGCAGTTTGCAATTTTTAGATTTATTTAGCGGCTAGAGGTAAAAATTTATATTTAGATATATTTTAGAGACTAACAGGGTTGCCTAGAAGAAAATATCTAGTTTTCATAGGCATCTGGAAACGAGAGATTTTGGCCAGAATTAGCATTTGCATTATATGTGCTGACAGTCGTTAAACCGCAAACTTTGTGGTCTATTTTGTAGGCCGATGTGTCGCAGCTTGCCTAAATTTGGTGGTTCAAATTGTAGTCCCGTATTAAGCAAAGAGTTAAATAAAGACAGAAATTGTTTTCTATTATGTCATACAAAATAAGGTTCCGTTACTGCATTGCGTGGCCGATATGGCAGAACCTGTATTTTTGTAAAAAATAAATATTACATTTTTTAAATATTTTTCCCAATTACTGTATCACTACAGGTATTCATTTTATTTTTATTTCATAAAAATTAAAAATCATGCAGTAAGGGGTTAAAGAGTGGACTTGACTCATGACTCTATTTAAAAATTCTCACTTGTAAAACATACTCCTTTCCTGACTCATTGTGAGTCATGAAAGGAGAATGTTAAAAAATCCCGTTTTTTACCTAACGCCGCAACGGAAAATACCTATTTAATATGTATCCGTAACACCTATGCATGATGAAAATATAGGTTAGACCGCGGAAAAGTCTGGACTTTTGAGGTTTTATTAAAGATCAAAAATTCCTGATGGATTATATTGATTTTCTCTGAAACCATTAATGATACAAAAAAATGTTTTAGATACAAGTGGAACGGTTTAAAGGGGAACATAATGTAGTGACATAGTGACCTTTGTTTGACCTTGTGACATCTCCGTAAGGTCAGGTGAAATTTAAAGCGCGCCCTGTATCTCAAAAACCAATCCAGCAACTAACATGAAACTTTGAACATAAGTCTTATTTGATAATCCCAAGAAAAGAAAAGCTTTTGGCAAAATTACGCACACCGGAAGTGGGTGTTTACCTTAACCGTTTTTTGTTTCTTGTCGATAATTTTTTAAATATGAAACATATTATAAAAATATTTTAACAAATATTAAAGATAACAAAGAAATGAACACCTTTTGTTTGAAAATATTTTTCATAAAATTATTTTTTTTCGAAATTTTATTTTATTTTTCTGAAAAATGTAATTTTATGAAAAATATTTCCAGTAAAAAGATGTTCATTGGTTTGTTGTCTTTAATATTTGTTAATATATGTTTGTAATATTTTTTATATTTAGAAAATTATCGCGAAGAAACAAAAAACGGTTAAGGTAAACATCCACTTCCGGTGTACAAAATTTTACCAAAAGCTTTGCTTTTCTTGGGATTATCAAATAAGACTTATGTTCAAAGTTTCATGTTAATACCTGTATTAGTTTTTAAGATAAAGCGCCCACTTCGAATTTCACCTGACCTTACGTAGATGTCACAAGGTCAAGCCAACGTCACTCCAAACCGTTCAACTTTTATCTGAAATATTTTTTTGTATCATTGATAGTTTCAGAGAAAATCGATATAATCCATCAGGAATTTTTGATCTTTGATAGAACCTCAAAAGTTTTCCCCAGACTTTTCCGCGGTCTAACCTATGTTTTCATCATCCATAGGTGTTACGGATACATATTAAATAGGTTTTTCCCGTTGCGGCATTAGGTAAAAAAAACCGGGTTTTTTTTAATATTCTCCTTTACACAGGAGTCACTTAACTCCTCCCCTCATTTCTAAAAGTCGACTCTCGACTGGGAATAGGTTTCACTTTTATTGTGAGCAATAAGGAGCTACACCCCCGTGCTGACTTTCTAGTTAGCAGAAAGATGAGATTAATTCAAAGTTTCTTATTCTGCACATGTCTATTTGTCTATCGGCCTGCCAATCTTCTGAAATACCCAGTACGTGATAACCGCTTATATCTTCTATTAGTGCTTCTACATTGTTTATTGAATTTTCCAGATTTAGAAACATTTTGATGTAAGATCTTACACTAGTAATTTAAAAAAAAATCGATTTTGAGTTTATGTTATTTTCTGAGAACATATCAAAGGTATTCCCTTAAAATTACAGATAGATCCGGCTATTAGTTTTGGAGAAAGGCGATTTTAAGTGATATAGCAGCTGCTTTTGAAGCAGTTTATAGACGACTTTTGCAGACGTTCTATAATTTCGACACTTCGCTATTGCTGTAGCGTTTTTTTTTACTTTGAATTAACCCTTTCACTGTTAAACGTTTTAGGAAGCAATAATCTAGATGAAATATTTTTTCTAGTTAGTGTGTAGTCACACTGTAACTTACTTTTGAAGTAAAAAGTTTGAAAAATTAAAATGCAATTCGTGTATATGTTGATGAAGCCTAAAGCCATCAGGCCCACTTATTATAGAATATACATGACGCCTTTAGACGTCATCAGCACTCAATGGGTTAATCAAATTAATCATTATTTCATTGTATTCTATCATTAATCTTTAACTGACAAAGAACCACTGCACCAAAAGTGCGAAAAAGGTGAAAATTCATAGTGCTCATATCAGCGTGCCAACGCAACGAAGACATTAAAATCATATAAACATGACTACACTACTTTGCCGGATAATATTTTGGAAGCAATAAACCCTATTTATGAAGATCTTTCCAAGGATAATTATTACAAAGATGTACGGAGGCAGGAAAATAATTCAAATAATATTGCCGTTTCTGTCGGTACCTGCGTATTGAATGGAGGTGCATACAGTTTATTAGCTATTTTGAATGGTATGAGGATCAATTGCAGTCGAAATGTCCTGTCCGAGCGGAAGCAACGAGGATTAATACTTCCGAACGCCGAGCTCTAAGAAACACTCGAGAAGGAAAAATTGAAAACCTCTAAGTTAAAATTTACGTATAAACAATACCTTAAACTATAAACGCGTATTTTGATCGGTGGCTACGATTTCTACGAAATGGCTAAATCGATCTTTCGGAAATGTTATACACTTATTCAAAACATCAACGTAGTGGTTTTTTCGTTCTCTTAATTCATTTTTTTTTTATACAACCAAAACGAACGTTTTTCTTGCCACGAAAATTATGTTTTGTTTAACTGTTCGCCATTTAGTTAAAGATTGATATGTTACAAAAGGCTCCGATCTAGCGTCAATGAAAATTACTAAAGATCCCGCCGCTTTTTTTTGATCTGAGATGATCCAGTCCATAATGGCGATTGGCACCCCAAGAGGTCTTTTTTTTGCCCTTCGCGGAATTACTAAGAACTCGCTTGTTTATGACTATTTTGTGATTTGTAAAAAAATAGTGTAATATCTTGAAATGTATACTAATGTGGAACATGTTGATGCCACTTATACAATACACCCCTCCTCCTTTTTTGAAGAAAGAAAGAACGATTTGTCTTCCTAGACCAAAGTAACTGGCGAAAAAGTGTTTTGAGAATTAATCAAAACATTTTGCTGTGCTTTAAACTACGGATAGTGCCGCCCCTGGTTATAACCCATTAGAAAAATATTGGAATTAAACAAGTTGCTTATATTCTTAAAATATAATTATTTTGAAGTTGAATAGAATTATTTCAGAATTTTTAAATAATTTCTACCATTTTTTATTTATTTTGGAAAATGCTTAACTTTGAACACAATTAAAAAATGCAAGTTTAACAACGAACAGTTATAACCCATTAAAAAATTATTGAAATTTAAGAAGTTGATTATATTCTTAAAATATAATAGCTTGAGAGTTGTATAGAATTATTTCAGAATTTTTTAAACAATTTCTACCATTTTTTTATTTATTTTGGATTGCAATTAAAAAAGTGCATGTTTAAGAACGAACAGTTATAGCACATAAAAAAATTATTAGAATTTAAGAAGTTGATAATATTCTTAAAATATAATAATTTGGGAGTTATGTAGAATTATTTCAGAATTTTCGAAGAATCTCTAGTATTTTTTATTTAATTTAGAAAATGCTTAATTTTGAACGCAATTAAAAAAATCAAGTTTAACAACGAACAGTTATAACACATTATTTTTTCTTTGGAATTTAAGAAGTTGATTATATTCTTAAAATATAATAATTTGGGAGTTGTATCGAATTATTTCAGAATTTTTAGACAATTTCTACTATTTTTTTAAATTTATTTAAAAAAATGCAAAATTTTGAACGCAATTAAAAAAATTGTTGGAATTTAAGAAGTTGATTATATTCTCAAAATATAGTAGTTTGGGAGTTGTATGGAATTATTTCAGAATTTTTAAACAATTTCTACTGTTTATTATTTATTTTAGAAAATTTTCAATTTTAAACGGAATTTAAAAAAGCAATTGCCAGGCACTTGAAATTTCCTAAAGTTACTGAAAAAATAATTTATTTCACTTTCGGTGAAAGAAATAAATGTAAGAAAATCAAAACTTACAAAAAAGGAAAATCCTTTCGAGGCGTTTTGGCGGTTAGGATGTTACCTAGATGATGATTCTTTGCACAAACACAAACACCAACACACACACACAAATCCTGAAAATGTATCACAACGGGCACTAAGACTTTCGAAAAATAAATATTCCGAACCAGAACACACACATTCTTCCCGATCGCGAACTGCAGACTGAATTGTTATCAACAGGTACGCCGCGAATTGGTGATACGAATTTAATCTCGTTCCGGACGAGAGAAAAAAAAACAATATTTTGATTATCTCCAATCGCCTGGGGCAGATTAAAAGCTGGTCGAATTTTAACACGGAGATCAAGATAAGATGTAGAACGTTAGAAACATTGCTAATTATATACTTCACGAGGATTTTAAGAAGTTGATTATATTCTTAAAATATAATAATTTGGGAGTTGTGTAGAATTATTTCAGATTTTTTAAACAATTTGTACTATTTTTTATTTATTTTAGAAAATATTCGATTTTGAACACAATTAAAAATGCATGTTTAACAACGAACAGTTATTACCCATTAAAAAATTGTTGGAGTTTAAGAAGTTGATTGTATTCTCAAAATATAATAATGTGAGAGCTGTGTAGAATTATTTCAGAATTTTTAAACAATTTGTACTATTTTTATTTATTTTAGAAAATACTCAATTTTGAACGCAATTAAAAAAATACCTGTTTAACAACGAACAGTTATTACCCATTAAAAAAATAGTTGGAGTTTAAGAAGTTGATTGTGTTCTCAGAATATAATAATGTGAGAGCTGTGTAGAATTATTTCAGAATTTTTAAACAATTTGTACTATTTTTTATTTATTTTAGAAAATACTCAATTTTGAACGCAATTAAAAAATGCATGTTTAACAACGAACAGTTATAACCCATTTAAAAATTATTGGAATTTAAGAAGTTTATTATATTCTCAAAATATAATAATTTGGGAGTGGTATGGAAATATTCTAGAATTTTTAAATAATTTCTACAATTTTTTATTTATTTTAGAAAATGCTCAATTTTAAACGCAATTGCCAGACACTTGAAATTGTCTAAAGCCACTGAAACAATACTTTATTCCACTTTCAGTGAAAGCAAGAAATACAAGAAAATCAAAACTTACGAAAAAGGAAAAACCTTTCGAGGCGTTTTGGCGGTTAAGATGTAACCTAGATGATGATTCTTTGCTTCCCTCACGGATTGTTTTGGCGGAATGGAGCGGAAAACACAAACACCAATACACACAAATCCTGAAGATGTATCACAACACAATGGGCACTAAAACTTTTGAAAAATCAAAATTCCGAACCAGAACAAACGTCTTCCGCGGCCGCGATCAACAAACTGAATTGATATCAACAGGTGAGCCGTGGATTGGTGATAAGAAGTTAATGTCGTTCCGAGCGGAGAAAAAAAAAACGAATATTTTGATAGTTTTCAATCACCCGGGGCAGATTAAAAACTGATCGAATTTTAACACAGAGGTCGAGATAAGATGAATAGCATTAGAAACACTGCTAATTATATACTTCACGAGGATCTTAAGAAGTTGATTATATTCTTAAAATATAATGATTTGTGAGTTTTCAGAATTTTTAAACAAGTTCTACTATTTTTTATTTGTTTTAAAAATACTCGATTTCGAACGTAATTAAAAAATGCATGTTTAACAACGAACAGTTATTACCCATTAAAAAATTGTTGGAATTTAAGAAGTTGATTATATTCTTAAAATATAATAATTTCGGAGTTGAGTGGAATTATTTAGGAATTTTTAAACAATTTCTACTATTTTTTATTTATTTTAGAAAATGCTCAATTTTGAACGCAATTAAAAAATGCATGTTTAACTACGAACAGTTATAACCCAGTAAAAAAATATTGGAATTTAGGAAGTTGACTATATTCTCAAAACATGATAATCAAGGAGTTGTATAGAATTATTTCAGAATTTTTAAACAATTTTTAATACTTGTTATTTATTTTAGAAAATGCTCAATTTTGAACGCAATTAAAAAATGCCTGTTTAACAACAAACAGTTATAACTCATTAAAACATTGTTGGAATTTAAGAAGTTGATTATATTCTTAAAATATAATCATTAGGGAGTTGTGTGGAATTATTTCAGAATTCTTAAACAATTTTGAATATTTTTTATTAATTTTAGAAAATTCTCAATTTTGAACGCAATTAAAAAATGCATGTTTAACTACGAGCAGTTATAACCCAGTAAAAAAATATTGGAATTTAAGAAGTTGATTATTTTCTCAAAATATTATAATTAAGGAGTTGTATAGAATTATTTCAGAATTTTTAAACAATTTTCAAATTTTTTTATTTATTTTAGAAAATGGTAAATTTTGAACGCAATTAAAAAAATGCAGGTATAACAACAAACAGTTATAACCAGTGGCAGCTCGTGGAACATGTTAATAGTAGAGTCACTTATACAATATACCCCACGGGGCTCCTTTTTTGAAAACAAAGAAAGAACGATTTATCTTGCTAGCCCAAAGTAACTGGCAAAAAAGTGTTTTAAGAATTAATTAAAAATTCTTGCTAGCTTGAAACTACAGGTAGTGCCATGGCTAATCGAATAAAAATTATGAAAAAATATTTAAACCAGGCTTAAAAAAAATCATATTTTTTTGACACTGCGAGTGCGGGTGACCCCTTAATAGCTGTACTTGAAGTTGATACCTGGTCGAAAATTTGTTTTTTTTTAAAGGCATTTTTTTGGCGAGAAATTTTTATTTATTACTCTTGTTTCTATTTCTATTGGGACACCAATTTTAAAAAAATAGAGGCATTTTCGTATTTGGGTTGGTTTTTCAATAATGTAGGGTGCCCTTCTTTGAGATCATACCGCTATAGACATCCTTTCCCAGTCACGTCAAAAAAATCAATTTCCGTATAAATACGTCTCTCACCGTTGTTCTCCCTCGCCATTAAATGTATACGATTTATTCCTGTGTTTATTGTTTACTTCGATCCATTAATTAGAATTTGTTTTTTGTATATCAGGTTCATCGGCCACAATCGCATGGGATTGTTTATTGTTTTTACTTGTGTTTACAATGCAAGCGTTTTTATCGCCATCATTTTAATTGTAGTCTGTGATTTTCCAACTGCAATAAAGTGGTATTTTTATTATTTTGAAAATTTAAAATACACTCTCTTTTCTTAGTAGAAATTTGATTTTGATCCATGCTAGTGTTTATACTATTTTTTAACAGGTTACATATAGCATTTCATAATTTTTACGAACTAATTGAGAATGTTTCTGACTTACTTGGCCTGTTAGATGTCTCACTTAGTTTATCAAAGTAAGAAGTAGTTAGAAAACTGCACTCTCGCATTTTGAATAGCATGGCATTTCAAACATTTCCTCGGGTTTTGCATAATTTTGACGCAGGTTCACAGTACCCTTGTAATAACCGTTGCTCAAGTACTTGTTTCGTTATTTAATGTTTTGTTTCATTCACTTTAAGAATCAGATTCAGCTCGAGCAACTTAACTTGTCCTCCATTTTTTACGTATGAAAATATTAACACAACTTGACAATACACTATTGGATATGTTATCTAAACATTTCTAATACCGAACACATTTTGGAGTCACATACAACAGTGTATTGTATTCTCTTTTGATGTAAACGATAATGGGCTTTGTAAGGAGAAAGAACAACAAAAATAATGATAATTATCTATTGATTACCTTTCAATAATATTTTTAGAATTTCGCTTGTATTACGATTTAAATAACAATTCGTCGAAATAGTTATTATTATATGATGGATATTTTAGTTAATGAAGCGCTTTTTTTAACGTTTCATTTAACGCGGTTTTTTCCCAGGCTTTGAAAATGACTCGTGTGTTGATTATACGAATTGAAGTAGAAAATATTTCCTGGTGTAAGAACGGATTTTATATATCCGGCCGGCGATTTATTGCATTCCTCTCCTGGTTGCGATTTTATTACATTTCATTCCTGGCCGCGATTTGATTCCATTTCGCTCCTATTCCGTTATCCCGTTTAAGAGTGGTTCGAGCTGGAAGAATTATGTTCGAGCGGGCTGTTGGTTTAGTCCGGATCGGTTTGCATGTCCATCAGCGGAATAGCGAAATAGCGAGATATGCGCCTAGTAAATAATTATTATTCTCTTTTCATTGGCGTATCGATTCGTGTGCTTAGAATTCGCGGAGCATGCACCTTTTGCCGGTAATTAATCTCAATGCTGGAGGAGTGATTTCCATGTGCAATTTTGATGGCTCTAGTTATTCGATTGCGGGACGAGTGTGCAAATGGCGGGATAATAAGTTTTGCGTTGTCAGTTTGCTGGTTACACGGTGATTTCGTGATTTGATAATTTCGATTTTTCGAGTTATTAATTTGAGACGTGCTGCGGTATAGCGTGCGCAATAAATATCGCAATCGATTCGGTGTACATAATTTTATTGATATATTCCAGTAAGGTTGTAATTTGTATTGCTACTATAATATCCTGAGCAGCATAACTACATTTCACGAACTCCCCTGTTGAAATATATTGTCTCCCTTCCACCTTATATAGGCTAAAGACTTTTCCAAAAATACCTATGATTGAACCGACCTTTTAACAATTTCGTTAAATAAAATAAATTCCGAAGCGACCTGTAGGGGGATCACTGGTATCAACTCGCTGAGTCGAGCTGAGGTGCGATGGGAATATTAAACGCAGCTGATTGAACGGACCATGCCCAAGAATTTCAAAATCCGTCCTCCCGAATATTGGCTTCAGGGAGCAACAGACCTATTTCAATTCATGTTATCTAAGTAGATGTCATTTCATCATTTATTTTAGCTCAAGCGTATTTACCTGTGAACTAGCTAAATATTAGGAGTGTGTTGTGTTTATCCAGTATTATGCTTATTAAGCTCGTAGCTTTGTATTGCACACATTACACGCGTCAACAGTTTCATTATAAACAGCTTACGGTAACTGAAAACTTAATTAATAAGATTGTAGAAATGTGGAATTCCATAACTGTAATTGCAAACCGTAACCGTACCTGATAGAGGTTGAAAATGCAGCTCAATTTATTTAAAACCATAAAACAAGTTGAATTAAGTTGGAAAGTAGAAAATCCATTTGAGGCGAATGTCTTATTCAGATTCATTTCGTGGCAACTGGCCCGTTTTCAATGGACGAGTTTAAAGTTCGGACAGTTCCTTTTTTATTTGGGGATACAGCTTTCAGGGGAATAAAGTTTGCATTTGCAAGGCGTGCAAGTTTGGTTGGTATTGGCGAGCAATGTGGTTTCGGTTTCACCTGGAAAAAGTTGTATCAATCCTGCCCTTGAATAAATAAAAGGGTCCCCGGATTAACTAAAAAATTGTCTGGTTGGGCGAAAACCGATACATTTATCTGAGTCGAGGGAGTTTCCTATATACCCAATAATATAATTCTGTGTTTATTAATTAAGCGAGAGTTTGGAAGTTTCTGGGGCGGCCGGTGTCTTTTATTTATCGACGCTTTCCCTCCGCCGCAAAATTGGGTTTCTCCGACGCGTTCACCTTCTTCCTAATAAAATAAAAGTATAAAAGGTTCCCCCGCAAAATATATGCAAAATGTCAAAGTTAAATGTACACACAGACCTGCCAGTGGCATACTTCCACTCTCTTTTTTTCTATATTACACGTCTTTATAAATTTCCCGCCCACTTTATTTGCGTCATTATGAAATTTTAACGGAATTTTTGTCGCGCTACGTAAGCCATCGAGGGGTCACTTTAATGATCTCCATAAAAATGCTTACATTACGCTCGCATGTTCGTCTGACACAACGAGTAAGCTTTGTAGTCTCTTAAAACACTTTCAACACCCCAAAAACTATTAAACAGCACATTTTACACACCTATATTTTGACACATCATCATTAATAAGTATTAACACGGACAAAACATACATTTTAATGACGAGCTATAATTAATATTTAAATAAAATATGAACATTCAATATCATTCAGGTAATAAACCAACTCATCATTACTAATTCACAATTAAGTAAGGCTTATTTTTTAAAATTTAATAAACAATATTTTTTATACCATCTTAAAGAATACAATAATATTGAAAATGTAAACGGAAAATTTTAATTTTAAGGGTTTAGTGGAAGAGCAGAATGTTATAACATATATGCTGAATTCCGCATATTTTCCTCTTGTTTATGTCTTATGTGTTATATTTATACTTAAACTTGTATCTTATGTTCTCACTGTAATGTATAATACTTTATAGACTTAATAATAATAATAAAACAATAAAACAAAATATAAGTTTTCACCTTTTCATTGATGGTGCTATGAAGAACATGTTGTGAGCCGGGTAATCTTGAAAACACTTTGATCAGATAAAATCGCGACCAATATCAAGAGACTAAACGTTACACCCCAGTCACATAATCAATAATCCATAATATCATGTGACCATTAGTTGAAGGGGTGAATTGCGCGAGTGAAGCTATTTATAATAGACACTTGGTGTTCGAAATGTGTGGAGGATTAATCGATTGTTTGATTATACCTCGAAAAATAATCCATTATTCGATCATTAGATTATTCGATTATTTCATAAATCGATTATGTGGTCATAAAGCTATCAAATATTATTAATTAATTGTATTTAATTAGCAAGTAGTAATTAAGTGGGTTTATGAATTAATGGAAGATTAGTTATTTGATTATCTGATTATTTGATTAATCGTTTATTATGAATAAATTATTTGATTAGTCGATCAATCGATTATTTTGAATATTTTATTAAGTAGATCGAATATTCGACATATTCGATTAATAAAAATAATCAATAATAAATTATTAATTTTCACAATCACTCCAAGTCGGTGTTTTGGAATCTTTAAAATAAGGCGATGAAAATACCCCGGGAAAATAGAATCACCTTTCTTCGACAAGTTAGGCGAAATCAAAATCTTCCGTCAACTATCAATCGGAGAAAGGTTATAAATTTTCTTTGTAAGGTATCAAAATACCATCTGCCCAGACGTTACAGTTTTTAGCTGTTCCTTTTCTAATATCGAAAACTTCGAAACTTTGCAACTTTAAAAAATTCGATATTCTATTCTTCGAATTTTTCTAAGCTTTGAAGTTGCGAAGCTTCGAATCATTAGGATCCCTAATTCAAACTAAAATAAACATTGAAATTATACAGTGCGCGCCTAAAGTATGGAATATATTCAGTAAAACCGAAATAAAATATTTTTGGAAAAAATCCTCCAACAGGTCGATTTTCTTTTATTAAAATACACATTTTTACATGAAAGTCGATTTTCAGTCGTCATTTGTTTTTGAGTTATGACGTCCGCCATTTTGTTTCTAAATGGCTACTCCCTATTTATGTTCTTGATTTTGAGAGATACTCTCATTGTCGAGTTGGCAGTATAAAAATATTGCCATCTTACATCAGACATTTTTCGAGTAAATGACAATTGAAGGTGAAAACTAAATATTTAGAGTTTTTGTAAAAATAACCTTGTTCCAGCGCTTTTTTTTCAAACAAAAATGATCTTGATGTTCCATATAATCATATAATACAAAATGGTTTCAGCAAGACGGCGCAGCCCCGCACTAGGCGCGTTTATTGACAATTGCTTACCGAATAGGTGGATTGGCAGATGAGGACCGATAGAATAGCCCGCGAGAGAGCTGAATGCATAGAATTCGTCTGGAAAATATTCAAAATGTTCAAGAAGAATTTGTACTTGTTCGAGATAAAAAACGCCTATTTCGGGGATGCGCCGACTTGCTGAAACCATATTGTATTATATGATTAAATGGAAGGTTAAGATCATTTTTGTTTGGAAAATTAAAATTCAGTTAAGCATTCATATTAATTAATCCATTCATTGTTATTATCTAAATTAAATTAAATTAATTCCATGTACATCGTTTTAGTTTCTAAGTAGTTAGTTAACTTGTAGTGATGTTACTTTATCAACTATTATGTATTAGTTCTTAAGCTGAATGTAAAATTATGTATTATAAAGGGGTTTCCCATTAATAAACTAAAAATAACTAAAAAGAAAAAATAGCTTTGGAACAACGTCATTTTGCAAAAACTCTAAATATCAAGTTCTCACCTTCAATTGTCATTTACTCGAAAAATTTCTTATGTAAGATGGCAATATTTTTATACTGCCAGTTCGACAATAAAAAGATCTCTCAAAATCAAGAACAAAAATAGGGGTTTGCCATTTAAAAACAAAATGGCGGACGTCATAACTCAAAAACAAATAACTACTGAAAATTAACTTTCATGCAAAAATGTGTATTTTTATAAAAGAAAATCGACCTGTTTGAGGATTTTTTCCAAAAATATTTTATTTCAGTTTTACTGAATATATTCCATACTTTAGGCGCGCACTGTATAGCTAATTCCAGCCAAGATGTCAAAACATAATTCATCCCTGATGGATTTTGAAAATTCAAAGCTAATTTCACCGGACATTAATTATTTATAATTTAATTAATCTTATTTTTCTAACGGAATGTTAAAATCAGCTTAATTCTAGATAAATTTTAGAATTGTCAAATTCTAAAATCCATCTAGAATTAATTTATTACAACTTGAATGCAATTCTCTTTTCTACAGTTTAGGTCCTTAGTGTTGCCATTTTGTTTCAAGCTTTACTCCATCTACTCATAGATTAGACTTTTTGAATCTTTAGTGACAAATACTAAAAAATGAAAAGTACACGTCTATGAGAAAAATGTAATTTTGCAGCAAGTTATGTTGATACCGGTATACTTCCAATATATTCATGGGCGACGTCGCCAAAAGACACATTATTGACAGTTTGTTATTTTTATTGTTCTTGATTTCCGCCACGGAGAACGTTCTAAATGATATGACGAACTAACTATACACCTACGTGCCAAGATTCTTGATTGCGATTTTCGTAATAAATTAAGTTTCGAAAGCACTACGTTTTGTGGCGAGAGTTGTTCGGCAACCTAGTGGGATTTCTGTCACTCAAGATGTCAAAAAGTCTAATCTATGAGTAGATGGAAGAGTATATGAGTTAATATACTTGAGTTGAAATTTTGAAGCTAATTTCAGCGGGGATTAAATTTCTACAATTTTTACTGTCGCTGCAATTTTCTATTGTGCAATTTAAGTTTTGAAGATTTTCATCGTGGGGTGACTCATGGTATGGTCGAGGTTGCAGAGGTGTTAATACAGATCTCTGCAACCGACCCTACCTATCTGCATTGCCATCTCTGTTACCTCGGCCGTACTACGTGTCACCCCGCGAGCCGTCACCAATTTTTATTTTGTTTCAAGCTGTAATATGTGAATTATAGTGATGGGATGCCGGAACTAAATTCATTCTCGATGGATTTTGAAAATCTAAAGCTAATTCCAGCGTGAATTAATTATTTTCAATTTATTTAATCGTCGAATGCAATTTCGGCAAATTCATGTTTTGAGTGTTGCTGTTTTATTTTAGGCTATGATGTATCAATCTTCCAAAAAAGGAATACAAAACTGGGTTTATACTCGAGAGATTTTGAAATTTTGAAGCTAATTCTAGCGGTGATTACATTTTTACAATATTTACCACCAGTTCATTCTCCAGTTTCTTCAGGGTTACCATTTAGCTTACAATTAGTGAATTGTTTCTCTTATTATAGTAATTATTAAAAACTATAATAAAAGTTATCCGATAATCCAATCAGTCAAACCAGGAACAAAGGAATTATTAGTTTTTGAATATCAAAATCATCGATCGATTTAAATATTTTTAAGTTAAGTCCAGCGGGACTATATTTTTGTAATTTATACAGTCGCTGAATGAAATGTTTATTCTACAGTTCAAGTTTTTAGAGTTAGTATTTCATCTTGGGTAGTGATATGTTCAATTTTCATTCTTGAAGAATTACAAAATTTTTAAGCTAAATCCGACGAGAATAATTTTTATGGATTTGATTAAAAAAATAGTTTTGACATCCCATTACAAGATCACAGCATAAAGCAAAATAACTTAAAGTCGAATATCAAAATATAGTTTATTCTTTGACATTTTGGAGCCCATTCCAGCAGGATTAGAATTTTTTCCAATTTTTATAATTGCCGATTGCAATTTTATTTTCTACAGTTTTTAGGATTGCCATTATGCTTCATGCTGTGATATGTCGATTGTTACAGAGCAATGTTAAAATTAGATAAATTTCGGATAAATTTTAAAATTTTGAAGGAGCGAATCCTACCCTGGCCGAAAGATTTTTCGGGGATCGAGAAATATTCGGTCGGGTTCATGGTTGTTGTGTATACGTCTGACATTATTCATTTATTAATTTGTTCATTTAATCACCCAAAATTTGTAAATACAATATAGCAGCCGTCTTGACCTGGCCACATGGGCTACGTTCCCGAGGCAAAAAAAAAAATTTTGAAGCTAATTCCAGTGGATATTAATTTTTTACAATTTTGATTATTTTCCTTTACATATCAAGTTTCAAGTGTTGCCATTTTATATGTCAATTCTAGTAGTTGAATGTTAAAATTTCCTCCACTAATCGGTTAAAAGTTTGTTTGGTTATTACCAGAAATAATTTCATGAATCTATTATTTGATTATTCGATTAATCGATCATTTGATTAATAAATTAATCAATTATTGTGATTAATCGATACCATGGATTATTAAAAGTAATCAATAATCGATTATCATTTCTATAATCGTACACCCCTAATTAAAACTAATAGTGGATCGTGCATCGGTCTGAGTGTCTATATAATTTAATATTAATGTTTATTCATGTGTGTATATTATTATACTCTATGTAATTCGATGGAATAATGGGCAAATATGAGAATATAAACTTTAATTTCAATGTATTTATTTACATTGATTTAATGACGGAAGAGTCAAAAGACCATCGATCGATAACTCATTTGGATACCAATTCCAACAATATATAACGTCATGTAATACTAACTAGTTATGTAAGTAGTATTTTTTATAGTGTTATTGATGTATGATTATCATTACTATTAAGCATGGTCATTTAACAAATCGGGTTGGCGAGGAACTTTAGGAGGCACGAGACTAGTTTAGGGCCCTTTAGAGGTTTGGATTATTTTTAGTGTGCTCCTAGATCTTTTCAATTATTCCGTCTCTTTTGTGTAACGCCAGATTTCACCCTTCGTCACGCTTAAATACGCGTCCTTAATAGGTCCGCTCCGAGTTCCGCTGAAGTTTTCCCGAATTTTATTTATGCGTTGTAGTTGTGTCTGTAAATAGGAGTTTACGATATCATTAATAATGGAGTAATGCACAATCGATCTGCATAATTTATGCGCTCCACTTACGACGATTTACCTACATTTCCCTTTCAGTCCGGATTTTATTGCACACCCTCATACTTGTAATTTTATTACGGTCTGCAGCAATTCACGTGATACTGTGATACTGCATTCATGTTGCATTTTATTCATAACCGCGGTTTTATTGTATCATGCCTGGGGTCGCAACTTTAGTGCAGTTCCTTACGAACTATTATATTTCGCCCCTTTACATTTTTCATTACTTCTGGGGGCATTTTAGGTTACTTTATTTTATTGAGCTCCAGTTTTGCGCCGCCACGTAAAAGCACATCCAATTAATTACTATAATGGCCATTCTTGGACGGAAATAACTCAATTAATTATTAAATCTACTTATGCCCACATTAACTCATTCTTATTAATACACGCAGTCTCTATTCCCTTATTATTTATAAAATAATGATTCATTAATAGTAATTCAATTACGGAAATTCGACATGCATTGTACTCAAGGTTTCTGACTTGCAATACCTCGGTAACTTATTTGTTAAAATAAAACAGAATTTTGGTGTAAGTACTAAACTACATGTATCCCTTTATTGTCTACTGCATATTTTAATAGTCATCGTTGTAAATAATGCTCCTTAACATAAGCAATTCATAGAGTTTGAATCGTACATATAAATTTGATTTGATGTGTGCCATCCAAATGTTATTTTACAGAAAACTCAACAGTAATTTTGATTTGAATTTCGCGCCATTTTCGAAATGACCAGACCTAGAATTAAAAAAAGTCGCCTAAATAAAGAGATTGAATAAATATTTAATTTTCTTTCAATCAATCAATAAAGATTTAATAAAGATTAAATTTGAAAGCAAAACAACAAAAACATAAAAACAATTTCCCATGATTATATAATTCATATCCAAATAACATGGGTCTACTGTCTACTATTAAGTCAATTGCGAGTAAAAGCAATTTTAAATGCACAAGATTGTCTTTTTATATCGAGGTAAAATTACTGACCAGAACAATAAAATCCAGTGCAGCCGGTGGATTCAATTAAAAACAGATCATTATTACGGAGTACTGGCGCAATACCCTGAATTGCTGAAGTGTTGTAATAGCTATACACTTACAACGATACACGTACGTAATCATTTTTAATGAATTCCGCTAATTGATATTATTAATTAGTACCAACCCCCGCGGGCAAAAATTTCACCCCTGGTTTTGATGTATTTTGTCGACCTATTCAAATCGGCCTAAATAAACAAAATTTAAATATTCGGGAACATGTTCGAATTAAATAAATACCACCGGTAATTACTGGAGCCGCATGATAGCATGAATATTACTGCAAGCGTTACGTTCATGAAAAATACTTATTGCTGCCATTATTGATAATTAACATATGTAAGAACGGAATATTTAAATGTGCTCTAGATTTTCAGCTTTCCTACATTTGAAATTCAACAACTTCTCGACGTTTGCGCTCGATTCTTTTAATAATAGCCATTGAAACTTATTCAAAACAAATTATAGATTAAGCTTAATATCATTGAAACATTCACGAAGCATATGCAAAGCTGTTTACATTTAATTTCGGTTGAAGGGAAACATTTTTTGCGCCCCTAAAGGCTGTAATTTCTTTGAGGATATTGTTTTCGCCGTTCCTGTAGCGATATTGCTTTCAGCTTCAATTTTCTTTGCCTATTTATACAGAAGATTTCCACGTTTCTTCGCGCTTTGAAGAGCCACTAATTTATTTCCCACAATTTCTTTCGAATCGACACAACGGATTATGCTGTTGAATTTTAAACGCCCACCGACGTTACATTTCGTATACATTAAAACTTCGTCTTGTCTGTTCGTGTCGAATTTTAAATAAATAACAACATAATACTTTAAAGTAATAAACACAATTCGTATAAAATGTTTTTCGGGAAATACAGAATTGCTACGGATACTTGCCCTTTATATAATTCTCTCTTTAGAATTTATATAAAACTGTTTAGAATAGTAAAATGTAAAAATATTTTGGCAAAGTGGTTTAGCATCTGCTTCCGATACGGAGCACTATAGGTTCGACGTCAGGTGGTTAAATTTTATTTACGATAATTCAATTCATCTATAAAAATGTGCATTTAAAATCGCCGGTTTTTGAGTGAATTAAAAGGTAGATAGAACTTTGCAAGTGGGTAAAAAGGTAGATACAAGTTTGCAAGTGGATAATTAGTATATTAAATTTGCAAGTGGATAATAGTATAGTACATACCGAGTCGGAAAAAACTTCATTGCAGCCAAGGGTATAGAACCGAGGCGCGGAGCGCCAATGTTTATTACGCAATGCTAGAATTGTATTCCCGCGAGGTATGTATACTATTTTATTCACAATCGCGAAATATAACAATAAAAGTAAAATTGTTTGATTGGGGTAAACTTATCACCACCAAATAAAAATTTCTTCAATTTTAATGATTTATAGTAAATCAAACGCTGAGAATGTAAATAACATTAGCTTATAGATGTACAGTCAATCCACAAATTTCAATTATTTTTTCTCGAGTCCACGGGAACTATTTTTAAAATGACAAGAATTCAAAGTCCAATATGGCACTGTTTGACGCGTTTCAAATTTTACAACAACGTGTAGATAAGAGTCTACTTAAACGATTTAACGCATGGAATTTTGGGTAAAATTGTTTATCACTTTTTTATGATTTTTTTTTCTCGGGTCCACCCAAACTAAATAGATAATGTAGCAAACTTTCAAAGTCCAATAAGGCACTGATTGACGCGTTTCAAATTTAATTTTTTAACAACAACGTGTAGATAAGAGTTTACTTAAACGATTTAAAGCACGAAATTTTGGGTAAAATTGTTTATAACTTTTTTATGAATTTTTTTTCTCGGGTTCTCCCGAACTGTACATATATTATAGCAAACTTTCAAAGTCCAATATGGCACTGTTTGACGCGTTTCAAATTTATTTTTTTAACAACAACGTGTAGATAAGAGTCTACTTGAATGATTTAATGCACGAAATTTTGGGTAAAATTGTTTATAACTTTTTTATGATTTTTTTTCTCGGTTCCACCCGAACTGTACATATAATATAGCAAACTTTCAAAGTCCAATATGGCACTGTTTGACGCTTTTCAAATTTAATTTCTTAACAACAACGTGTAGATAAGTAGACACTTAAACGATTTCAAGCACGAAATTTTAGGTAAAATTGTTTATAACATTTTTTTTGATTTTTTTTCTCGGGTCCACAACGTGTAGATAAAAGTCCACTTAAACGAATTGAAGAATGAAATTTTGGGTAGAATTGTTTATAACATTTTATGAATTTTTCTTCTCGTGTCCACCCAAACTATATACACTGGAGGAAAATAAATGAAACACTTGAAATTCCTGAAATTCCTGAAATTTTGACCGCCAAATCTCGGCGTATTTTTAATCGATTTTGATGAATCTTTGAGGGCGAAAAACTTCGAAGTGTCTTCTTTAAAGTCATGCATACGAACTTAAGCGTAACCCCTTCCGCCCCTCTCTAGCACCCCCGTGAAAAAAAATGTTTATTCAGGAAACCATGTCGAACTTTGACGTGTCTATGGAGTTGGACAAATTTTGTCGACTCGATCCACCATAAAGGCATTAAAATCTGATCAATTTCCTATGCAGGACTCGAAAAACGAAGTTCCTACGACGATTTGGCACCAAGTTATGGGTGTTTGAAAAAAGTGCATTTTGAGGTTTTTCGCACATAACTCAGCGACTTCAACCAAATTTGATGATTCTTTCGGGAAAAAATCCCATTTTGGCCCTACTTTAAGGGGGTCAGCTCAGATTGGAATGATCCCTTTTCGAACCCTTCAACCCCCGAACAAAAAAACACGATTTTGGTGCATTTTGTAGTCTTTTAATTTTTTTGTTTGGAGAGACGTAGAGCCTTCTCTTTGAGCGGGAGATAAACCATCTCAAAGAGGACACATTTTGCTTTGTATTTCTCAAAAGATCGTCGAAATCGGTTGGATAGAAGCCGAGTTGTGGAAATTTGAAAATTACCTAAATTTTTACAAATCTCGTGTTTCTTTTTTTCCGCCAGTGTAATTTGTTTGTTTTTATTGGATGAATGGAAGAATGGACGAAAGGTGGTGAGTTAGGCCCACATTTTTTTCCGACCCTGCAGAGATCGTTAAAGTAAGCCTTTTTTGACCTAAAATAAAGTTTTTTGTTAATGGAGTTCTAAGGTACAAAATGCGATATTCATGATTTCGCGCAAACAATTAATTTTCGTGCATACCTCAAAGAACATGCAAAGTAAATTTCATTCGTGAAAACGAAAACAATTTCGGCGAAAAACTTCGGATTTATGAGTCAAAAAAACACAAAATTCGCTTTTTTTTCAAACACCCATAACTTTGTGCCAAATCGTCGTAGGAACTTCGTTATTTGAGTCCTGCGCAGGTAATTGAACACATTTCAATGCCCTTTTGTTGGATTGAGTCGACACGAGTTTACCCAAAATTTCGTGCTTTAAATCGTTTAAGTAGACTCTTATCTACACATTGTTGTTAGAAAATTAAATTTGAAACGCGTCAAACAGTGCCAGATTGGACTTTGAAAGTTTGCTAGATTATATGTATAGTACGGGTGGACCCGAGAAAAAAAAATAATAAAAAAGTTATAAACATTTTTACCCAAAATTTCATGCGTTAAATCGTTTAAGTAGACTCTTACCTACACGTTGTTGTTAAAAAATTAAATTTTAAACGCGTCAAACAGTGCCATATTGGACTTTGTATTCTTGTCATTTTAAAAAGAGAGTTCTCGTGGGCTCGAGACAAAATCATTGAAATTGTGGATTAACTGTACTTCTATAGGCTAATGTTAATTACATTGTCAGCGTTTGATTTATTATAAATCATTAAAATTGAAGAAATTCTTATTTGATGGTGGATGCGCTGGGAAATCCGTGGCTATCTTCACATCGGTGATTGGTGCGCTAAAAATAAATTTGAATTAAATGTCGGTACATGTTGCTCAGTATCATATACTCGTAAAACACAACAGTTTCCATCTGTTAAGGATCTTGGTGTTCTCTTTGAACAAAACTTTTTTTTTGTCAACACATTGATAGTGTATGTAAGTCTTCTACAAAAATGTTGGGATTTATAATGTGCACGTCGAAATGCGTCACCAACTTAATGGTTTTAACCACATTTTATTATGCCTTTGTTGTCAGTAAAATTGAACATGCTGCATTAGTATGCTATCCATAAAATTTTATTATTTAAACTAGATGGCCACTATCCTGCTAGGAACATTGATTATTGTTCATTATTAAACAGACATGAAATTATTTCACTTCAAGAACGCAGAGAACGACTTAGCGCCAATTTTGGTTGGAAACTAGTGAATAATAAAATTGAATGCTGTTATCAAGAATGAATTTCCATGTGCCTCGTTCATCGTCCAGCTTTAACACTATGTTTCATAGCCTACATCGAGAACCAAAATCCTGTTTAAGGCTCCATTGACGCATATTTATCACAATGCGGATATACGTGATAAAGATATATTTATTTAAACATTTCGTAAAACATCATAAACAAATGAACCATTAAGTTGTTTTATTTATTTATACGTGTATTGTTTGTATTATTTATTACTGTTTTATTATAATGTGTCCTATTATTTGGTGATTCCTGTTTGGCAATAAACACATTTATTATTACACAAACAAATATCACTCGCGGTTTTAATTATTTTCAGGATACATTTTATTTTAAGCACTCCTCATTTCATCGCAAATGTGATTATTCATTCTCGACAGGGTATCCCGGGTTAAGATGGTCGAAATGCCACCCGACCCGTATTTTCAAATGAGTATGAAAATATCATTACTTCTGCCCTTAAACGAAGGCAGCCGGAAGCCTCATATCAAAAAACACTTTACACATCCCAAAAATCCTAATATAGGGTTGTTTCAAAACTGCTTATTTTAACCTCTAAAAAATTATTGTATCAAACAGGGATGAATTATTTCAAGGTCATCAACGGTCATTTAGTGTAATAACTAGTTTTTCCTAGGCTTAAGTTTGATGTATGTGAAATTGTGTTCTTTATGTGAAATTATGAAATGTAAAAATGTGAGAAAAGTAACTGGTGACGATCGACGGCTCCGCTACGCTGCGCCGTCGTCCGTGTGGGACCCATTAAAATTAAGCGATTAAATTGGTAACGGACGACGGCACAGCGTGTCCCATTCAAATCACATTTTGGGTATACTGATGTTGATTTGCATCTAATAGCAACTATTATAATAAATTAAGCAAAGTAATTGGTGAAGATCGACCGCTCCGCTGCGCTGCGCCATCAATGAAAAACATAATTTTTTTCTAAATTAATTTTAATTTTTCGTTTTTTATTTTTCATTTTCATTTTTTATTTTTAGTTTTCAATTTTCAATTTTAGTAGTAGTAGTAGTAGTAGTATTTTATTAAATGTATTGAAAATACATATATAAATATTCTACACAGTATTACATATCACATAAACAATTAAAAATTAATTTAACACTATGTTGACACACAAATACATGCGGGTCGCCGAAAGCTACGTTAATTATTGTACTAATACATTTAATTATAATCATAGTTTGTTATGACATAAGTTCGCAGAAGTTTTTTGAATTTTTTAATAGTAGTGGCTTCCTTAATTTGTAAATTTAATTCATTAAATTTTATAAAACCTTCATAGAATAATGATCTATATGTTGCTTGTTTGTGCACTGTTGAGATATGTAAATGATTTCTTGATCTTGTAATATAGGAATGAATGTCACTATTTTTAACAATTGCGCCACTAAGATACTCCGGGAGATGGTGTTTAACCATGTTATAAACGAAACATATTCCTAAAATACAGTGACTGCCGGACCGAGAATAGATTTAACTTAATTAACATATCTTTAACATTTGATCTTTTGTCACACTGTAGAATAGATCTAAGACATTTATTCTGTAGAACTTGTAATTTATCAATTTTCAATTTTCAATTTTTCATTTTTCATTTTTCATTTTTCATTTTTCATTTTTCATTTTTCATTTTTTATTTTTTATTTTTTATTTTTTATTTTTCATTTTTTATTTTTATTTTTATTTCTTTTATTTATTTTTTTTGGAAAGCCAGTTGTATCCTCAGCGACCCTGAAAATTTCGGCTTTCCGACTTGAAAAGAAAAAAAATTGTCCCTAAAAGAAGGAAAACGAACCCAGGGGATGCAAGTGGCGCGTGGGGGTAGTTCCAAAAATTTTGAAAAAATATCTCCTGCCATTCCTGAAAGTTTCAACTTTTCGACTTTAAAAGAATGAAATTCGTCCTTAAAAGAAGAAAAACGAACCCAAGGGGTGCAAATGGTGCGTAGGGGTAGTTCGAAAATTTTTGAAAAAATTCCCAATGAAAGCCAGTCATCGCTTCTGTCATCCCAGAAAGTTTCAGCTTTTTGACTTTAAGAGAAAAAAATCCGTCCTTGAAAGAAGAAAAACGAACCCAGGGGTGCAAATGGAGCGTAGGGGTAGTTCAAAAATTTTTGACAAAATATCTTCTGCCATTTGTGAAAGTTTCAGTTTTCCGACATAAAAGAAAAAAAATCGACCCTAAAAGAAGAAAAATGAACCCAGGGGGTGCAAATGGAGCGTAGGGTTATTTCCAAAAAAATTGAAAAAATATCTTCTGCCATCCCTAAAAATTTCAGCTTTTCGACTTTAAATGAAAAAAATACGTCCTTAAAAGAAGAAAAACGAACTCAGAGGGTGCTAATGGCGCGTAGGGGTGGTTCCAAAAATTTCGAAAAAAATCCCAATGAAAGCCAGTCATCGCTTCTGTTATCCCTAAAAGTTTCAGCTTTTCAACTTGAAAATAAAAAATACGTCCCTAAAAGAAGAAAACCGAACCACCCCCTGGGTTGGTGGCGTTGATGACGCGTAGGGGTGGTTCCTAAAATTTTGAAAAAATTTCAAATGAAAGCCAGTTATCCCTTCTGCCATCCTTGAAGGTTTCAGCTTTTCTAGTTGAAAAGAAAAAAATACGTCCTTAAAAGAAAAAAAAAAAAAATTTACCCGGTTTTATAAAAATCATATCTCTGAATCGGGGCAAAAATTCAAAAAAGTGGCTCGATCAATTTAATTTATTCAAACAAATGAATAAATTCAATTTATTTAAAAAAATGGGAATTGGTGTTCCACTGCATCTTCTCTTCGGTTAAGGGGATCAATTTTCTAGAATTACGAGCAAATTATTTAGTGTGTAGTTCCGCTGGAATTTTCTGCACCTCACCTGGAAAAATTGGTTGCTTGGGTTCTCTTTACAGAGGTCTGAAGCTGATCTCGGTGGTGGTTTTAATTGTTACTTAAGCTACAAACACTGTTTATGCAATCGTTGGTGTTGAATTAAATCGTATTGCAATTGAATTACGAGAAAACCGAAAACATGGTTTGTAGGTTGAGTGAACATGAAAACAAAGGGCGGCGGGCGGGCATTATTATAGTTATTGCGTGACTGTGAGAAAATCTCATTTTATACCAAACTGATTAAATTGTAGGATGCGCACCGCACCACCTATTGTTTCAATAAAAACCGTAGGTGTTGAAACTCTCGGTGCCCTGAAATCATAAGCGAAACAATTGAATTTAGATGTTTAATTTTTTGGTCTGCAGATCTTAACACTGGATCGAGCAAGCGGTCCAGTGTTAAGATCTGTTAAGATCTCGTTCTTATCAGTCCCCCTCTGTTTCCCTACCTATAGCCCTATAAGGTCCGACCCATTTTGCTCTACCGTCCGGTAACAGCCCTTCTGAAGGAGGAGCGGGTGGCACCTTTTCAACGGAAAACGGTAACACCGAGGGGGACAACCTGGAAGAGAAACGCGAACCCGACGCGCGAATTAACCAAAGAAACACTCACCAAAGCCTCACGGCACGGCGTCCAACAGCTTACTCTCGGACCTACCTTACCTCTTCTTAACTTGCTAAAGATGTCATATGAAGTCAGGCGAAGATCGAATGGAAAGGAAAATCCCACACTGCAATCCAAGGGAGTTTGCAAGTTTTAATACCGAAAAAAACGGTATTAAATCCTGTAAACCCATCACTATAACTCTTGCATAAACTGTTCACACGTACTCCCCTTCGTTTAAGGGAAGCAACACGCGCTCGCGACGAAAACCCCCGGGTTTTTCCGCGGCCGAAGAAACGGTTTTCGGAAAAATAATAGATCGCGATTCGCACATCGATCGCGGCGGCGACGTGCAGACTGGTGTTATCAGTCGGGCCCGGGCAAGACGAGCCGATAAGATTTCGAAATCGCACAAAAAAACTTGCCTTCGGGCGTCTAATCGCCAATCACGAGGCTCCACGCACTTTCCAGTTTAAAAACTCTGCGGCGATTGGACAATTAAAATTTGATAAACGTGTAATTACCTTGCAACGTTTGCTTCGAAATGTGCAGGTGGTCGGAAAAAATCTGTAAAAATAAAATCCAATCCTATCCACCAAATGATGAAGAAAACAATACAAAATTATTCTTTAATTTCGGTACACAATTTTCTTTCAGCAAATTAAACAAAATCCATTATAAATAATTTCACCTACATGCGAATTGCTCGAGCGTTAAAAAAATATACAAAATTAATTGCTAAAAACTTGAAACTTTGCAAACTTACTCAAAATTACTTCTGCTTTAAGATTCAGTTCAAATCTGCAAATATTTTTCACTAGATTTTAAAATAATCGCAAGAGAACTAAACTTTTTATAAATCAAAAATTGCGAATTTCTCGAGCGTTAAAAACATATACAGAAATAATTGCTAAAAACTTGAAACTTTGCAAATTTACTCAAAATTACTTCTGCTTTAAGATTCAGTTCAAATCTGCAAATATTTTTCACTAGATTTTAAAATAATCGCAAGAGAACTAAAGTTTTTATAAATCAAAAATTTCGAATTTCTTGAGCGTTAAAAAAATATACAGAAACAATTGCTAAAAACTTGAAACTTTGCAGATTTACTTAAAATTACTTCTGCTTTAAGATTCAGTTCAAATCTGCAAATATTTTTCAATAGATTTTAAAACAATCGTAAGAGAACTAAAGTTTTTATAAATAAAAAATTGCAAATTTCTCTAGCGTTAAAAAAACATACAAAAACAATTGCTAAAAACTTGAAACTTTGCAGATTTACTTAAAATTGATTCTGCTTTAAGATTTAGTTCAAATCTGCAAATATGTTTCGCTAGATTTACTCAAAAACCAAAGAGATTGAAAAAAACGTATTCTTTATAAGTTGTTCATTTTGACATTCTCCACAATTATTATTAACATATATTTGCTGTAGTTATTATCGCTTCATAATTATAAACCAAAAATTAAAATAACTTTTAGATATTTTCTTTAAGATTATTTTAAGACCTACCGGGATCGTGCAGCTCCGGCGGTTACGGAGGAGATATTTTTTTTTTGGAAACGTGCAAATATCGAAAATTTGTGGGACCGGTTCTAAAAGCTTGCCCGATTATCTGGGCGTCGATCTGCGCGCAAGAAGTAACAAAATTTTACCAAATAAAGCCCCGATAGGGGGTGAGGTTTAACCCTACCCCCCGTTTTAAGGGTGCGCGATTTTCAAATTTTTTTGTGCCGGTTGGCCGACGCCCCTTTATAGCGTTTTTTTCTGGGCTGTTAAATATTTCTTACTCAATTAGTATACCGGGTGTGGCACTTAAGACGCCTCGGACCATAGCTCCTTTACGATAAAAGCTATCGAAAAAAATCTAAGAACAAAGTGGTGCATAGTTACCGTCGCTATGTTTCAAAAATATTTTTAATCATCAGTGGCGTGCCGTACTCCAGTGGCGTACCAAACTTATGTTTTTTTAAATGGAATGCCCTATTTTTTATTGCAGATTTGGAAAGTGCTCGACGAGTACTTATTTTTTTATCTAACATGTTATACCCTTCACTTTAGCGGTTTCGCTGTTATAACCCCTTCTTTCAAAATTGCGCCCCATTTTTGAGATTTTTTTGTAGAGAAACTAAATGACGCCGGCGCCTAAATTTTGAATTGAGGTACAGGTTAAGACCTCGTATACCTTCACATAATTTTTTTTCGGGTAATTTATGGAAAAAAAATAATTTTTGATTGATCTTCGCATGTTGTCATTTTTTCCGAAAATTTCAAATGGCACCCCCCTAAAAAAATTACGGCGTTGTACAGCCAAAACTCTAAATTTTTCATTGGTGTAAAAAAAATTACACATTGCATAACAAAATTTCGGAGAAAAAAAGGAATTTCATCGCAAATGTCGGGAAACGTTTTCCGTTCCCAAGTGTGCCATGAGAAAACAAAAGATTGGTAATTGTCAAAGTAAATTATTAGACGTCAGTAGCAGCCATAAGTCATTTTTGATAAACGTTCTAAAAATGTTCCGAACTCAAGAGGAAATGGTTGACATGATATTTATTCTTGGAGAATGTAACAAGAATTGTTTCTTGGCATCACGAGTGTACGCTGCGAGATATCCGCACAGGGCACATCCAAATGAACGTGCGTTTCAAAAAGTGTTGGAGAGATTTACTACTACGGGAAGTGTGAAACGGCCAAGGAGAGTTAGAAAGAAGGCAGTTATTACCGAAAATAATGAACTGCAGGTTCTGGAGGCAGTTATTGAAGATCCTCATACCAGTATCCGTGATATTAATAGGAATCACGATATTTCAACGCGATCCGTACATCGTGTTCTTAAAAAGTACAAATTCCATCCATTTAAGATTCAACTGCACCAAGAATTGCAACCTCAAGATTTTCATGCGAGGCAAAATTTCTGCATGTGGGCTATCAACAAAATTGAGCAGGAGCAATCATTTCTTATGCGCGTATTATTTTCTGATGAAGCAACATTCCATAGAAATGGGCATGTCAATCGCCACAACTACCATTATTACGCCGATGAAAACCCACAAGCCATGCGAATGATAAACCACCAGCAAAGATAATCGCTGAATGTTTGGGGAGGCATACTTGGAGAACACCTTTTGGGTCCTTATTTCATCGAGGGGCACCTGAACGGCAACAGTTATTTGAGGTTCCTTCGCGACGACTTGGATGATCTCTTGGAAAATGTCCCTCTAGCCTCTCTTCGACAGATAGTTTTCCAGCACGGTGGAGATCCTGCACATAATAGCTGTGTCGTTCGGGAATTTCTCGATGAAACGTTTCCGGACTCCTGGATTGGTCGTGGGGGTCCTGTGAGGTGGCCGCCAAGATCACCAGACCTCACACCTTGACTTCTTCCTTTGGGGCCATATCAAAGACAAGGTTTACAGGACGGTACCAACTACTGTCGAGGATATGAGGGAGAGAATCCGCGCGGCTTTCCGCGGTATATCACCAGAAGTCCTTAGGGCAGTGTCTAGAGCCAGTGAGTCGAAGTTGCGGTTATGCCTCTAGCAGGAAGGTCGTCATTTCGAACATTTAGTTTTCTTTATCTGCATTTTTCATATCATGTTGAATAAATAGGTACATACTATTATGTTGACCGTATTTGTGTATTTGTTTTCTCATGGCACACTTGGGAATGGAAAACGTTTCCCGACATTTGCGATGAAATTCCTTTTTTCTCCGAAATTTTGTTATGCAATCTGTTTTTTTACACCAATGAAAAATTTAGAGTTTTGGCTGTACAACGCCGTAATTTTTTTAGGGGGGTGCCATTTGAAATTTTCGGAAAAAATGACAACATGCGAAGATCAACCAAAAATTATTTTTTTTCCATAAATTACCCGAAAAAAAATTATGTGAAGGTATACGAGGTCTTAACCTGTACCTCAATTCAAAATTTAGGCGCCGGCGTCAATTAGTTTCTCTACAAAAAAATCTCAAAAATGGGGCGCAATTTTGAAAGAAGGGGTTATAACAGCGAAACCGCTAAAGTGAAGGGTATAACATGTTAGATAAAAAAATAAGTACTCGTCGAGCACTTTCCAAATCTGCAATAAAAAATAGGGCATTCCATTTAAAAAAACATAAGTTTGGTACGCCACTGGAGTACGGCACGCCACTGATGATTAAAAATATTTTTGAAAGATAGCGACGGTAACTATGCACCACTTTGTTCTTAGATTTTTTTCGATAGCTTTTATCGTAAAGGAGCTATGGTCCGAGGCGTCTTAAGTGCCACACCCGGTATATAATTTTTTTTAAGTTAAAAAAAATCACTCTATTTTGTATTTGCTTCAAAAATATAAGTGTTTTTTTTCAGGTTTTTAAAACAATGTGTAAATTTTTGTCATCAATTTATTGCACTGCTAAATGAAAATCCTGAAGTCTCGGATAACATGTTCATATGAGATGAAGCGCACTTCCATCTGACAGGATTAGCCAACAGATAAAACTACAGATACTGGGCTCTTAATAATCCATGAAGAACCACATAGTCTCAAAGGGGACCTTACAGAGAGGTGGGCGCGAGTACAAAGTGCCGAATAGGTATTTTGCCAAAGTGCCGAATTTCATACTACCGACCATGCCCAAAGTGCTGAACGATGCCAAGCGACGTCGCATCGTTCGTAGACAAGGCGTCGGAGCCGAATGCCAATCGGCAGTTTGTCCTCGCACCGACCTCTCAGTAAGGCCCAAACTGTGGAATGCACGCCGATTCGGCACTTTCTTCAATTAGCAAAACGTCCTCGCACGCACCTACGTGTAGCCAAAATACCGAATATTTATGTTATAATACGTTTAAAAACGTTTAAAACAAAAATACAATTTGTTTTATTTTAAATTAAAAAAAAAACATTATCCAGTCCTGAAACCATCTACCTTCCATTGATATTATCAAAAATTATTTTTGAACATTGCGAACATGAGGGCGTGCATTTTGGGCCTTACTAGTAGGTGCGTGCGAAGACGTTCTGTCGCATGACCAAAGTGCCGATTCGCAATCGGCTCCGACGCCTTGCTTACGAACGATGCGACGTCGCTTGGCGTCGTTCGGCACTTTGGGCATGGACGGTAGTATGAAATTCGACACCTTGCGCAAAATACCGATTCGGCACTTTGGGCAGGCTCCTCTCAAAGTCTCATACTATAATCATGGGTCCTTATTTCTTTGAGGATGAAACTGGTGCCTCAGCAACTATAACATCGGCTCGTTGCCAGGACACGTTAAACAATTTAATCGTCAGTTAGGACATTTCCAAGTGTATTCTTGGTTCCACTAGTAATCTGGGCATGATCTGACCGGTTGCGACTTTTTTATGGGGGTACCTAAAAAGTAAAGTTGTTACGACTCGTATTCTAAACATTTAGGAATTTGTTATGATTATGATTATCCGGTTCGAAGGACCAAATGTTGAGATTCCAAATGTTACGATTATCTGGTTCGAAGGACCAAATGTTGCGGATTTGTATCCGTTTCGTTCAACTTATTCGAAGGACCAATTTGCAACTTGGATGTCAAGTTACAAATAATTATAAGTGTTTGTTAGAACAAATTAATATATTAAAACAAACAATATTTACATGAGTTTATAAAGGTTTTATAAAATTATCGCGACCGTACTAAATCTTCTCTGCTCAAAAACTTCAGTGGAAGTGTCTTCGATGAATTATTGGACGTTCCTCTACGGGGCTAGAGGTGGTGTCTAAGGCTGAGTGATGGTAATGTAAATCTGTATGATTAGTTATTGATAAACCGAAAACTACCACCACCTTGCCTTGTTGCCAATTTTCTCCAAACGCATCTTTCAGCTTCACGGGTCTGTCACGCAGATGTTGGAATTACCCGCTAAGCTGTTTATGGCCCCTGGTCTAATTTGCGCACATTTTCGAACAATTGCCCGGTAATCCGTTTATTGTCTCTTATTCACTTAGCGCACTTTTGGGCAAACACCACAAATGCGAAGAATTAAATAGTGCATGCAATAAAAATACATTAAGGGCTGTTACTTGGAACGAATATGTAAATGCGGAGGGTTAGGGTTGTGACGAACCAGGTTAATTCGCAACAGAATTAAAACATCAAATTTGAGAAGAGATTGCAGCCATTAGAATGGATATGATGCAGCGCTGTATGCTAATCGTTCGCGATCAAATAAATATCTATTCACCTAAGAGATGTATTTTTTCAGAAACAAATGGCATAATGTGTACTATAATATTAATGAAGCATAATTGATACAGATTGTTTTATATTTTAGGTAGAGCGTTTTGAAAAGTATCATTTTGGCGAACCTAGATAATCCAATAACATCGTTATCAGCATATAAATGATTAAGGGGTACAATTTCAATAACTAAGCACACTCAGCTCACAGCTGTTACATGCTTTACTAATTGAACATCATTTAGTTAATAATCGGCGCATTTTGGCCAGTGTACTGGAATGCGTTTCATCGGATACCAGATGATAATTTTATCTACCGCATCAAAACCAGCAACAAATCATACTTCGAATATGGCCGTTGGAATATATTACCTGTTTATTAATTATTGCCAGCCTCAATCAGATTAATTAATTCGTTTCATCATCCGCCAGTAAATCACTGACTTATAAATGCCTTTTAGCGGCAGCCTTAATTAAATATATGTAAACAAACGTTACTGATTGGAATTACAAAATTTATGCTCGATTCAGTGCATTCATTTCCTTGGCATTAATTAGTAATTTGATGATTGAATTTTAAATAGTTTCATCAATATTCGCGGAAATTTGTACAGTACTAATCGAATCCCGTAACAACGTAATAAAATTGTGGCATGGAATTTTAAAAGAAGTTTATTTGAAAATTGTGTTGTGAGCAATGGAAACTAGTCTTCAGCTTACCTTTTTAAAAATAATTAGTAACTCACATCCAACTTAAATGCAATTTAACTAATAAGAAATAAAATTCGATATTCGTTGTGTAATTAGCCAAGGGACACTTTATTAATAAAAAAATATTGCTGTGGTTATCACGTAGAGTACGTTTGAATGGCGAAGAATGCCAGTAGCGTACGCATTATACTATTTTAAAAAATATGCTATTTTCGAGTGCAGACTATAATATGAACATCCAAATAGTTAAATATTGTAGAAACTATTTGGTAGTACACATGTGTTACATAATAATATTTTCATTCATAAAAACAAAGTAAAACAAAGAATAATAAAAAGCAGCATAATAGACTCGACTAATGGCACCAAACCAATTTCCATACGTATTCGGGGATTCTTCCCTATTCACACTAACTCCAACTTTCTCCAATTTGATGGTGGACAGAGAGAATAATATCTTTCCGCCCTGTCATGAATTTATAAAATTTAGGATATATATTAGGGTGGGTCAAAAAAAATCGATTTCGTTCTCTAGGGTCTCAAATGAAAGAGTTCCATCCAAAAAGTTGTGAAGATGTGCTGAAACATTTTTCTGATGAATACCCAGGTAGCACCGAGCACCTCAAAACGCCGTTTTTGCACTTTTTTTAGATTCTGGCCAATAACTTTTTTCAATTTGCTTCAAATTGGCTGAATTTCTTTCTGGTATTCCCAGATCAATACCGAATAAGTCAATATAACCGACATTGGGGTTTACCCCTTCCTAAAGGCGAAGAAAAAATCCTCAAAGTACCCAAAAATCGAGTTTTTCAGGTATTTTGTTATTCCGTCGATTGGAATCGTTATATTTTGTTTCTGTGTTACATCCAGAACATTAGATTCATCAATTGTATGATCTACAGTTTCAGATCATATAAGTATGAAGATAGGTGGCAGCACTTAATTAAATTCAATATTTATCGCCTATTTAATGTTGATATAAATATTTATAAATGTTGTTCGTATATTTGATTAAAATTGGTTCAAAACAAATAAAATTGGGACTTTTTAACTTACAATTTATTTTTCTAAATGGGAATGAACTTATTTTTTATAAATCGAAACGCCATCAAAGTACAGAACTTTTGTGTTTTATATTATAAAACCTTGGAAAATTAGAATAAAAGTCGAATTTTCTTTCCATAACATTTCATTTGTTCTACACCAATAGCAGCAAAGCATTTGAGGTTAATTTTAATTTTGAAGTCAAAGGCAATTTCGTCTTTACAAAAAAAACATTATTACAACACGTGGAAATTGGGATTTTGGACTTGAAGTAAATAAACGTACGAATCATTGAAACAATGTTTGTTAAGTTAACTACGTTGGGCGCTCAATCGAAACGAGGCAATATCTTCAAGGCTTGATGGACCCAAGTATTTTAACCTCAAATGGTGCTTTGCTGCTATAGGTGTCGAACAAATGAAATGTAATAGAAAGAAAATTCGACTTTGTAAAATTTTAAATTCGACATATCGGAAATAAAACAATTCCCGTTTAGAAAAATAATATTGTAGATTCCTAATTTTATTTCATTTGAACTATTTTAAATCAAATATACGAACCACATTTAGAAATATTTATATCAACATTAAATAGGCTATAAATATTGGATTTAATTAGGTGCTGCCATCTATCTTCACATTTATATGATCTGAAACTATTCTTTAGATCATACAATTGATGAATCTGATGTTTTGGATGTACACAGAAACAAAAATACGGACGGAATAACAAAATACCTAAAAACCCCATTTTTGGGTACTTTGAGGATTTTTTCTTCGCCTTTAGGAAAGGGTAAATCCCAATGTCGGTTATATTGACTTATTCGGTATTGATCTGGGAATACCA
Source organism: Ocypus olens (assembly GCA_910593695.2). NCBI lineage: Eukaryota > Metazoa > Arthropoda > Insecta > Coleoptera > Staphylinidae > Ocypus > Ocypus olens. The sequence goes on from OU343057.1 coordinate 20,179,722, forward strand.
GAAAAAAAATTCAGCCAATTTGAAGCAAATTGAAAAAAGTTATTGGCCAGAATCTAAAAAAAGTGCAAAAAACGACGTTTTGAGGTGCTCGGTGCTGCCTGGGTATTCATCAGAAAAATGTTTCAGTACATCTCCACAACTTTTTGGATGGAACTCTTTCATTTGAGACCCTAGAGAACGAAAGCTATTTTTTTCGATTAGTCAACTACAATATATACAGGTCTGATCGTTCCATTAATGGTGAAGTAAGAGGAGGTGGAATTCTAATCGCAGTTAAAAAACAATTTACAACCTCGTTTATCTCACGCAATAATTCAATTGAACAACTTCTTGTTTTATTAAGATTAAAAGATATATCTTACATAGTAGGCGGGATTTATATACCGCCCTCATCCCCAATCGCATCATATCAATTGCATTCCAATACTATCATGGAAACCTGTGAGTCCTATAATTGTAGCAATTTAATCATTTGTGGCGACTTTAACCTCCCAAATATAGTATGGAATAATGGTACATGTACTCAATCTAACCCTAGTGCTGATATTGTAATTAATTGTTATAATTTTTTAAACGCCTCCCAAATGAATAACATCCCGAATTCTCGAGGAGTATTTCTTGACTTGTGTTTCTCCACGGACCAAAACACATCGGTTTCTTCTGCGCATGATATCCTCCTTCCAACCAGTTTACATCATCATGCATACAGTATTACATTGTCGGTTGATGACGTAGACAAAATTGTTACTTCCGAAAAGAAATATTTGTTTAATTTAGCGAATTATCATTTAATAAACACTCACTTTAACTCAATAGACTGGGATTTTATCTTATCCAATTCTGACTTGGACTCTACTGTGGATAAATTTTACAGCATTATTCATGCAGCTATTGACAAATTCGTGCCTTACAAGTATATTTACCATAACACAACATCGTATCCCCGTTGGATGTCAAATGAATTAATTTCATTAATTCGCAAAAAAAGGCGGCTCATGCAAAATATAAAAAAAGTGGTTTGTATGATGATTATTACGCATTCTCGTACCTTCGCGAGAATTGCAAACTATCAAGCAAATTATGTTATGAGAAATATTTATCTACGGTGGAAGCTTCTCTGAATTCAAACCCTAAGAATTTTTGGCAATATGCAAAAGAACTTAAAAAAGAAGATGGTTGCCCCAATGCGATGTGTTATAATAATTTAACAGCAAGTAATGGAGCTGAAATAGTTAACTTTTTCTCTGATTACTTTTCTTCAGTTTACGCCCCACTAAATGACTCTTCTGATATGCATAACGATAGTCATCTTAATCTAGTTAATGATAGCCCTTTAGTAATCACTCTGCAAGAGGTGTTTAACTCAATTTTAAGTCTTAAACCTTCTCATACTTATGGACCTGATCAAGTTTCTAGCTATTTTATTCAAAATTGTATTTATTCGCTTTGCTATCCAATCCACAGTATGTTCTCCAAGTCTTTAACGCTAGGTATAATGCCATCCCAGTGGAAAACTACTTATATTATTCCAATATATAAAGCAGGCTTGAGACAACTCATAGAAAACTACCGTGGTGTAGCCATTCAATCAGTCATACCTAAAATGCTGGACAAGATAGTGGCTGGTCAGTTAATGTGGTTCTCAAAACATTTTTTATCAAGGAATCAACATGGCTTTATACCTGGCCGGTCCACAGCCTCGAATCTTTTGGAATATAAACAGTTTTTATCAAATGCCTTGGAAACGCGTAATCAAATTGATACAATCTACACCGATTTTTCCAAGGCGTTCGATAGAATTGATTGTAATATATTAATTAATAAACTGGAAACTTATGGTTTTAATAGCAATACTTTAAAATGGCTCTCCTCTTTTTTAACAAACCGTTGGCAATATGTCCGAATTAAAAATTACATATCTGACCCAATAAATGTAACTTCTGGTGTATCTCAAGGGTCACACTGTGGACCAGTTTTATTTATTTTATTTATTAACGATATTCAAGACATCATTAAAAACAGTGAGTTTCTCTTGTACGCCGACGATCTAAAGATATTTAAAACAATTGTTACCCATAATGACTGTCAGAAGATGCAGGAAGATATCGATCGTTTAAACGAGTGGTGCTCTAATAATAATTTAATATTAAATGTGAAGAAATGCTTTTCAATGTCTACATCTAGAAGCAAAAAACAAATTGACTTTACATATTCCATTGGATCATATAACCTTATAAAAGTAGATACTGTAAAAGATTTAGGTGTTACTTTCGACTCCAAGTTTACATTTAACTCTCATATATTAAATATTAGTAGGAAAGCACTGCGAATGTGGGGGTATGTTTGGAACATTAGTAAGAATTTAAATGCTCTTTGTATAAAAACTCTTTTTTGTTCACTGGTGCGGTCCCATTTAGAATACGCCTCAGTCGTATGGACACCATACACTCATACAAACATAAACAGATTGGAAATGGTCCAAAAGAAATTCTTAAGATGTATGGAATATAAGATTGGTTGGGAACATATACCTGGAGAATACGAGGCGATCATGGACAATTTCAAGATAATCAAGCTCGAGGACCGTAGAAAAATATTGGATTTATGTTTTCTGCAGAAGGTTATAAATGGAACAATGGATTCCCCGAATCTAGTGGACCAACTCACCCTCCATGTCCCTCAGCGAAGCACACGATCCAACATCGTATTTCACGTCAATACTTATAGAACCGAATCGGGCCAACATAATTCCCTAGCCCGCTTGATGGACCTGGCCAACGAATATTATAAATATCACTGGTTTGACCTATTCAACAGTGCAACCGCAGGTTTTAAACACAAATTGTTTGTTCATTTATAAAACCACTATCATAATACGCACATGTTGTTCAAATTTATGTTGTATTTTTTATTTTTGTTTTGTTTAAGTAATCTATTTGAACTGTTGTTAATTTCATGTAAAAGGTGTTGTACCGTGAATAAACATATTATTATTATTATTATATATATACAGGGTGTTTCAAATTCAAGGCTCACCATGAGGATCTCGCTTATTAGAAGAGATAGAGGGTATGTTTAAATTTGGCACTTTTGCAGAATTTTATGCTGATTAATAGTCCACTGAGAAAAATTACTTAAATTGTTTTGTTTTTGAGTTAAGTCAAAAAAACTGAAAAAACTGATTTTAGTTTTTTCTTTATATCTTTGTTATTTGAGGTGATATTTAAAAACGGCAAAGACGTTCTTATAGCACTTTTTTATTATCTAATAGATGACATAAGATTTTTAGTTGTAACGTGTTTCGTTTCTTTTGGACCATCATCAACTTTCTCATTTCTTATGGACGCCATATTTAATTTTTATCGCATCTCAATGCTTATTTTTTTGTGATAACAACAATATAACACAACATACATTTAGTTTCATAAATGAACTTATAATCGTTAAGAACACTTTTATTGGCAATCTATGTAGTGCTTACTAAAAATCATCCGTGCCATGGAATTAGAAACACTGTTTGTGAATTTGCATTCATGTGTCGAATCCAATCCAAATCATGTTTTTTTTTTTAAATTATCATCTTTATTGCATGTTTGTAGCAACCAATTACAAAATGCAAGGCGTCTTAAATCACCAGGTGCAAGTGTGTGGCCCAAAGGAATTTTATATGATTTATATTTGCTGGCAAATGTAATTCAGCTGGAACGTCGCTGCAAGAGATTGATGAATTTTGATTTATTCCAAATTATGTTTTGTAAGTTGAACGAAAAATTAAGATACATTTAGTATTTACATTTCCAAAATGTTATTGCGACCTTCTTGAGTAACTTTCTGTCGATCCATGGACAAAAAGATTTGATGGGGTTTTCTTCTTTCTAAATACATTTTTAATATTTTGATCTAGCCGATGATGTATTTCTGTTTACTGAATAAAAAATACGTAACATATCTCTCTCTTATATTTCTGAATTATCGAACGATGTTATTATTCATAAACAATAATAGTGTTTGAATACAAAGAGTTATTCGGATTTTTAATTGATTTTAATTCCATGGCACGAATGATTTGTAGTAAGCGCTAAATAGATTGCCAATAAAAGTGTTTTAAACGATTATATGTTCATTTATGAAATCATATGTATGTTGTGTTATATTATTGTCATCACAAAAAAATGAGCATTAAGATGCGATAAAAATCAAATATGGCGTCCATAAGAAATAAGCAAGTTGATGATGGTTCAAAAGAAACGAAACAAGTTACAAGAAAAAACCTTATGCCATCTATTAGGTAATAAAAAAGTGCTATAAGAATGTCTTTACCGTTGTTAAATATCACCTCAAATAACGATGATATACAGAAAAAACGAAAATCAGTTTTTTCAGTTTTTTGGACTTAACTCAAAAACAAAACAATTAAAGTAATTTTTCTCAGTGGATTATTAATCAGCATAAAATTCTGCAAAAGTGCCAAATTTAAACATACCCTCTATCTCTTCTAAGAAGCGAGATCTCCATGGTAAGCCACGAATTTGAAACACCCTGTATATATTTATATATATATATATATATATATATATATATATATATAACTGAAGTAACACTCGGTTATTTAACTGTCTTTTTGATTCGAACTGATGAACAGGTGAAATGCGATGAGTGGGAATTTATACGTTAAAGGGATATTTAGGTTTTGGGAGATGTAAAATTAGTTTAAAAGGGTTTGGTTGCTGAGATGGTTAACAACTTTTTTTTATTAACCTTCCTGGCGGGGCGCCCTAAATCTTGACACCGCAGCGGTCGCTGGATCTCAAAGACATAAGCAAAATAAATCTTCTACATATAAAATTTGACTAAATCTTGTTTTTTAATTTCAAATAACTAAAATATCATACAGACTCTTCGTTTTCTAAACGTGAACTAAAGAAGAAATTATTAAGGTAGTCGGCTAGACAACTCGAAAAAACAATTTGCCAAAAATTGACCAACGTTTATTCGCGCATCGGGTCTCACAGACTTGGCGCCCGGCCTGGAAGGTTAAGGGTCAGTAGGTGTTGAGATGTAGGAATGACTTGACATGTTTCGTAAAGTAGAGTAGAATTCATTGGAATGGTTTTTTGGGATTTGGTGAATGTTCTAAGGACTGACCTTTCTACGACTTGGATATGATGGAGTGTGGAAGGATGAATTTGAGTGAAGAGTATGCAGCTTTAATCCAGAGGTGACATATTGATTTATACATATTTACTGTCGTGTTTGTTGATATGCCTTATTTTTTAAATGCCTGTGATCGAAAATGACGTTCCCTTGTGTTTATTCAAGTTTAGGATCAAAAAGGATACCAAGGTAATTACTTATCTATACAGGACGGATAATGGAGTTTTGGATTTGAATAGTGTTGTGATTTTGTGGAAGGGATTTTTGGCGGGATTTTTGGGCGTTTTCTTAGGTAGCGGAACGGGATACAAGGTTCGTGTCGTCGGCGAATAGCAGGGAATATTGAGAAGGGTTAAAGAATAAAGGGTCCAGGTTATAAATATTGGAGCAGTATAATCTATATAATAGAGGTAATAGGGGAGAACCTTGTGGGGTACCTTATTTCTTAAGTAATGAGAAGGATTATGACTGGCGGATTTTAATTTGAGCGGAAAGGAAATTATTGATCAAAATAATAATGGGGCAAATTAAGAAGGAAACATTTTTATAGGATTTTGTATATTTATTACTTTTTTCGAAAAATTGTAGGATGAAACAACTTTTTTTTATGTTGTTCTCTTTGGCTTTCTCTACAATTAGAAGACTGCCGATTTTGATGGAAGACGTAAGTTTACAGGTGCGACAGAATATGTGGTTTCATGATTTTTGTCCAGCTCATTATTAAGCAATAGCACGAGAAGTGTAAATCTCGATAACTATAATCGCTGGATCGGTAGAGTCGATCCGGTAAATTGGCTTGCCAGATCACCAGATTTGTAGTAATTAAATGATAATATGCGAGGCGATTAATCGAATTCAAGCACCCCGATGTTGAGGCAAGGGGACTTACCGAAATCAAGCACCCCGACAGTGAGATGACTCATCGAAATCCACTTATCACCGCTCCCAACTCATGCGAAACCATGCTCAGAGTTCAGGGTGATCGGTCGATAATACTTTTAGAAACATTAAGGTGAGTATAGACTAGAGCATTTACTAGTAACAGAACAACGAGCCGCTCTATGATATGTTCTAGTGTATCACCCTCACGAACCAGACGTCTTCTGACAACAGCTTTTGAAACTGAGCATTTTCCATTCGTTAGAACGTTACATTACATAGAAATGCTCGAGAAAATGCTCTAGTGTATATCCACCCTTATGTATAAGAGAACCATGGTTTCTTTTCAAGAAAATTGTCGACTCATTATCGCTGATTAAAGCGCCATCTGTCACGATTCGCAAGAAATGGCATAGACTTTAATTCGGAAATAAATAAACGGTTAAGTTAAACACCTACTTCCGACTTTCGGAATTTTACTAAAAACTTTTCAGTTCTTCGGATTATCAAAGAAAGGTTATGTTGAAAGTTTCACTTTTACGCTCACAAACAGACACATACAGACGCACAGCAGACACAATTTATTTTTTCAAAAATTGTCGGAATGGTCTCTAGGGACCTTAAAAATGGTTTTGCGGGTGTTAAGGTAGGTTTTCGGATGTTTATCCATGTGGTCCGCACGAAGTTTCGATGAGCTCTCTGCCATCTTCATTTGGTGTCTTTGCTTACGTAATACAAGGAATTATATAATGGATTTGAATTATTAAATAAGAACATAATAGAAGTTCCTTCGTATTGAAATAATGTAATGTCAAAGCACTGAAAACATAACAAATTGAATATGTGGATCTAAAAATACTTGATTGTAGATAAATGAAATAATATTGATTATTTCTTTCACAGGATATTATTATATTTAAATTGTTAACATTTGGTAATATTAATAAATAATACCCTAGAGAAATATGTATATGCCGGTTAGTTAAATAACACGGTAAATCGAGTCATTCACCGCGGATAATTATAACGACTAATGACCTCACAAGTCGGCCATAATAAATAGGAATATTTAAATAGACACATCATTCCATAAAAGAATATTGATTTGGTAATATGAACGTTTTTGTTATTACCACAATTGATAAATAATAAATTGAGTAATGGATTATTTAAATTAAGTGTCACTTCATTAATTTATGATAGTGAATTATAGAATTGCGTTGAATAATTAGTTTTTAATAGTGTCCTAACTAATTGACAATTAATCATCGTCAAAAATACACTTTCTTTCAGAAAAATTGTATAGTGTAGAAAAATAATCGAATATTGTGCTTACCTGTTGAGTAGTAATACTAAAATTTTATGCGGAATTCGATTATATTATCTTATTTAATCTAATACTGTAACGTAACGAAACGAAACGTTTTAAATTATTAGGAACCGATGGAACATATATTTGATATTAATATATAATATCATATTTTTTGCCGTAGCCGTTCGGATAGATTTACGTACGGGACAAGCTTTACAGGATTTTACGACTTTTTGTTTTTGAGGAAGAACATGTTTTGAAATGAACGAACATCTTAATGCTTAAAATGTACGGATGTGGGCCGTAGGTGAGCCTCAAGCATTAATGTATTAGGAGTATACGTAAGTTGAAAACCATGTCCATTAATTAACATTACAGTAAAAGTTACGTTTCCAATATTTGCATGTTTATAGCGGCTCGAGCAACAGTGTATCGAAGTGAGGGTACAGCTGCGCGAGCACCATGTGCTCGCAGACGGGACGAGACGCAATTTAAACTCGATTCGTATTGGATGTTACTATGACTACGAAACTAACGCCGTTCTACTAAGTGTACAGCCAGGCTACTGAACAGTGACTTTCGTTTCTCCGAGCCTTCCCGCCACAGTTTGTTTTACTTTTCTTATCGGCGTCTTGTTTTCTGATATTGATAAGTCGATTTTCTTTTACTTTTATAATGAATCTGCCTTTATCGGGATTTCTAAAAAAACAAAATTTCAGCAGATGGTAGAACCGTCAAAACATTAGCTAACGATATTTTATTACCAGTAGACAAAATAAGAGGAAAGCAGGTTCAGGTAACAACGACCTATACGCTTTTCAAACAGGAGAAAGGTAACGGTTTCTAAAAGTAAGGCTTCAATGAAAAATGCAATGCAATGCTGAATCGCCAATCGCCTAGGCGGAGCCTTCAGATGCCAGACGTATAGCGGCGAGAGCAACAGGTGTTCACAAATAAAAAAAATGGTAATAAAAAATAAGCAAACTTTTTTTAAATATATATTAGTGGTAATTAACAATACAAACTATTCGGGAACTAAAAAAAAAAGAAAAGTATTTACTCTACGGAATGGGATTTCAATTCTGACGTGAAAGTGATAATTGAGTTCGAGCGCATGGTTCCAACATGATGGAGCCACATCTTCAATGAGACCTTGGAATGGTTTCTCAGAGTCCGTATTCATCTTTATTTGATTTTTTTGGTGTGTATATCATACGAGCCATGACTAGAGAAACAGTTTAGCAAAAACGGAGCAATTGAAGGCATACCCAATATAATAAACTAAATATTTAAGTTTCCATAATCAAGAAATTTAAACAAATTCCTGTCGAAACTATCTTCTCAGCTAATGCCACGTTGAATATCCAATTGAATACAAATAATTTATTAATAGCACAATTATTACAGTGACGCAAATTGTAATTATGTATTACTGCATACGCACACGGAAAAAATTAAAGATAATTAAGTTAAAACTTGGAAACAAAGTAAAATGGAAGGGCATTTATTATTTATTTAATTATATATTAACGGATTAACCTTTTACAAAATAATATACAAATTCAATTTTTTTGTATAAACACAAATAATATAACATACATTAACAAAATTTTACTTACAATAAACAAAAACAATAAACAAATGGCGCAAATATACAATAATAAAAGACACGGTAGTATTGAAAATGTTTACATAATAAGCCGAGAAAAAGAAAAGAATAAATTATTTATTAATAAGAGAGAGACATACAGGGATTTTATTTTAACACTGAACATGCTATTATTAAGGCCTATGTTCAATCGTAAGATAATCACATCAACTCATGGCATTTAATTGCAATTATTATTGCAATAATTGCTTAACGCATTACAAATAAAGTTAAGTTAATGAAACATGTTTGTGAACAATGATAAATCATAAGTAATTATAATAAATATTCAAGATGACCACATTCACGTTCCCGGCGGTAGCTAAGTCAATTATAAAATGCTTGAATGGCATTTCTAACGTGTTGCAGATTTCTTCTCAATTCATCGCAAACATTAATTATCCGATCTTTTAGCACCTTAGTATTGTTTATAATGGTCTTATAAACACTTTTTAGATACCCCACAAAAAGGCTTTTGGAGATAAATCAGGTGACTGTGGTGGCCAGTGGCGGCTCGTGAGTTTTTTGAGTGGTAGAGCCACTTATCATATAATATATATTTATAAATTCGAAGTATAATTGAAAAACAGTGTGTCCTACATTTGTTAAGAAAACTAAACTATTTATAGTTACATTTGAATTGTTAGTAAAATAGTCACTTTCAGAATTAAAAAAATGGTGATGTGGCCATTATGTTACTTTGTCCGATTTTGATGGTATAATAGTTATTTATATTTTTACTTCCAGTGTAAATCATATTTTAAATATACAATTGCGGACAAAAAATCTTACATCGCTCTTTGTCTAGTGTGAATCATTGACGTGGGCATTAAAGCCCAATTTTCACGAATACAATTTAGAGGAAAGTCGCGCACTAGATTACAATGGTGTCTTACTTTATTTTGTATGCAGTTGTATATCAAATGTTGTGCAGGATCAGGTGATACCGACGCTTTGAAACGTCAAAATTATGAAAGATGAAAATGACAGTCTTTCAAATTCTTATAATCTCTACCGTCAATTTATTTAAAAACTAACGAGATTTCGAAAAAATTTCCAACGTCAAAATGTGCTAAGTTTAATACAATTTAAAAGTTGGTTGGATTTTCGCAAATTCAATGTAAAACATCAAAACTTCACGTTTTCAAAGTTCGAAGATTTTAAATTGCGATTTTGATTTTTTTACGTTCTAGAATGTAATATAATTTTGAAAAAAGATTACGAATTTTTCTCGTTAAATTAACACAAAATGCAAAAATTGCACTTTTTTACATATTTTAAAAGCGATTTTGATTTTTTTAATTGCATAATTACCGGATGCATTTTCCAATTCTGATGATTCAAACGTCAAAATATGGCGTGTTTAGTGTAATTTTAAAACGTATTTCGAAACTTTCTCGTAAAATTAAATCAATATGCAAAAATTGCAGTTTGTTAAAATTTGAATATTTTAAAATCGCGATTTTAATTTTTTAAATTGCATAACTGCTGTCCGATTTTCATTACTCCAACTTCAAAATGTGTCAAATTTAGTGCAATTAAAAAGTTAGTTAAGAAATATTTTCGTAAAATCAATGCAGAACGTCAAAGTTTCAAATTTTCAATATTCGAAGATTTTAAATTGCGATTTTGATTTTTTTTTAAATTGCAGTACAGCCAAACGCGCCTGACTTTGATGATTCAAACGTAAAAATATGGCAAATTTACAGTAATTTTAAAACGGATTATAAAATGTTCTCGTCAAATTAACACAAAAAGCAAAAATTGCACTTTTTTTTAATTTTAATATTTTAAAATCACGATTTTGATTTTTTTAAATTGCATAACTGCAGAACGCGTTGTCCGATTTTGATGATTCTAACGTCAAAATGTGCCAAATTTGGTGCAATTTAAAAGTTGGTTAAGTAATGTTTTCGTCAAATCAACGCAAAATGTCAAAATTTCACGTTTTCAAAGTTTGAAGATTTTGATTTTTTAAATTGCAGACCAGCCAAACCCGTCTGATTTTGAGGATTCACAAGTCAAAATAACGCGTGTTTAGTGTAGATTATAAAACTTTCCCTTAAAATTAAATCAAAATGCAAAATTTGTACTTTTTTTAAAGTTTGAATATTTTAAAATCGCGATTTTGATTTTTGAAATTGCATAACTGCCGAACGCGGTGTCCGATTTTGATGACTCCAACGACAAAATGTGCCATATGTAGTGCACTTTAAAAGTTCGTTAAGAAATATTTTTATAAAATCAATCAAATTTCACGTTTTCAAAGTTTCAAAGATTTTAAATATCGATTTTGATTTTTTTAAATTGCAGAATAGTTAATTGCGTCCGATTTAGATAATTGAAATGTCAAAGTATGCCGAATTTAGTGTAATTTGAAAACAAATTATAGAATGTTTTCCTAAAATTACATTTTTCTTTGGATATTTTAAAATCGCGATTTTATTTTTTTAAATTGCCGAACAAGTTGTCCGATTTTAATAATTCGAACGACAAAATGTAAAAAAAAATTAGTGCAATTTAAAAGTTGTCCAAGAGACATTTTTGTAAAATCAACTCAAAACGTGAATATTTCACGTTTTCGAAGTTCGAAGATTTTAAATTATATTTTTGATTTTTTTTTTGCAGAACGGGCAAACGTTCCATCTATGATTTGATAATTCCAATATCAAAATGTGGCAAATTGAGCTCAATTTAAAAACTTATTAAAAAGATTTTCGTTAAATGAACGCAAAACTTCAAAATTTTATGTTTTCAATGTTCGTAGATTTTAAATTGTTATTTCATTTTTTAATATCCAAAAAGCGTTCTCTAATTGTGATGATTCAAATGACAACATATGGCAAATATAATGTAATTTTGAAAAAGATTACGAATTTGTCTCGTTAGATTAACACAAAACGCAAAATTCTAAAATCGCGATTTAGATTTTTTAAACTGCCGATGTTGATGATCTAACGACAAAGTGTACCAAATTTAGTGCAATTACTCAAAAGTCAAAATGTGGAAAATTTTAGGATTATAAAATTTTCTCGTTGAATTAACTTTTTTTTAAATCGCGATTTTGATCCTTGAAATTGCACAACTGCCGAACGCGTTGTCCGATTTTGATCATTCTAATATCAAAATAATAATAATAGTAGTAATTTTTTTCCAACAAGTTAATAATTCTATAATGGAAACATCATATTTCTGTTACAGAATAAATTCAATGTGCACAGTTAAGCAATGAAATATAAATGCACTAGTACTATACAAATTAGTAAAATAAATAAAGAACGAAACAACAAAATTAAATTAAAAACAATTAAAATAAAATAGTTCTACAACAATAAATTATAAATAAATAAATTATCCAAGTACAAAATGTGAAGAATTTAATGCAATTTGAAAAATTGCGATGTGGCCATCATGTTACTTTCTCCAATTTTATGGTACCATAGTTATTTATATTTGCACTTTCATGGTTTATTTTCAATTTAAATCGTATTTTAAATGTACATCGACCGTTTTATATAATCGGTTGAAACTGAGACGTTTATAACGTCAAATTTATGAAAGATGAAAATGACAAATTGTACTTCAAATACAAACAGTCAGTTTACTCAAAAACCAAAGAGATTTCGAAAAAAACTTTTACTATTATCGTTTCATAATTATAAACCAAAAATGAAAAAAAAAAATTTTTTTTAATGATTTTATGAAAAATATTTTTGAACGAAAGATGTTCATTTCATTGTTGTCTTCAATATTAGTTTAAATTTTCGAAAAATATTCGAAAAAACAAAAAACAGTTAAGGTAAATACCCACTTTCGGTGTACGAAATTTTACCAAAATCTTTTCAGTTCTTCGGATTATCAAGTAAGATTTATGTTCAAAGTTTCATATTTATTGCTTGCATTGAGTTTTTGAGATACAGCGCGCACAGACACACACTGCCACAGAGAGAGAGAGAGAGACACAGACACATTTTTTTTCCCAGTAATTGTTGAAATCGTATCTAGGAATCCCAAAATGGATATTTCCGTAAAAAGATTTAAAAAAATTTTCACGATCACAATACTTTCTCCTACTTCGTAACGGAGAAAATAAAAAATATCCAGCTCTACTAGAAAATTATCTACTCATGTTTGTCTATTTGAATTTACAAAACTTACTGCAAATAAATGTTAGTTATATGTCGCCGCAAAAAAGGTCTAATAAGTGCGCATTATCGCCGCGCGCCTGGGATGTGCCAGAATTTGTTCAGCACAAAATGCATATTCAGAGCTCGTCCTCTCCAGCACCCCTCGAGCCGCGCTCCACCCCGCGGTAGCCGCAATAACCCAACTTATTGCCGTGCGCTCGGTGCGCTACATGGAAGCTGGCACCGTTAACGGCGCGCCGCGGCGTTACGTTGGGGAACAAAACCTTTGCGATTTTTCTAATTTATTACAGTTATACAGGCGTTGTTTAACATTTAAACTGGCTAAAAAGTGTTTTAAAAATCAGTTAAAAATTCTTGCTGAGCTTGAATCTACAGGTAGTGCCATGGTTCTACATAACGAGCCGCCCCTGGTGGTATTGAAAATTACTCAAGCAGCTGGCTAGTATTGTCAGTTATGGACAATATTAAAAATTGTTCAGATCGATGGAAGTTGTCTGCTCGAATACGCAACCGAAAACAAATCTCTAAGACATCGACTGCTGTTCCCGATTTTATACCAATTAATTATTTGTATTCTTTCTTCGGTGGTGTAATACATATTTATTAATAACACAATTTTGACAATTAAATAAAACTGAGTAAGTATGGTTGCCTACCTATTCATGCGTTGATGTGATTATTTTACGATTGAACGTAGGCACTAACAATCATATGTTCAGAGTTAAAATAAAAGCCCTGTATATGGCGGAGACTAGATTTAAACAATGAGGTAGAATGCGTAAATAATTTAAAATTGATCATTTTGCAATTAATTTGCACAGCGCATAAGCCTATCGATGGGATTATTCATACCGTATTTAGTAGGATGAAAAGATAAATGAAATAGCGGTTTGTGCCTACTATTAATACCACGTGGTATATTAAAATTTAACTTCCAAACTAATTCTGCGCTATCTATAAATCCATTGGCTAGCTTGTGTAAAAAAGGAAATCCAACAGAGTTCTCCTGTCGTGCAGTGACTGGATATTAAGCTGGTTAAGCATCAAACTGTGGCTAAAGTTAATAATCAGTCCACTCATTTTTTGATAAATAAGTCTTAAGAATCTGTTCTTAACAGTTTCTAGTTGTTGGATGGCAGTCAGTGAGAACGGTGACCACATAACGGATGCATATTCTGCCTGAGGACGAACAAGCGCAAGGTAGTGATACTAAAGCCAGATGTGAATCTATTCACAAATCCCAACGTTTTAAACGATGAATTACATACATTGTTGATATTTTTATTGAAGTCAAGTTTCGATGTGAATAACACACCCAAGTCTTTTATTTCAGTCGTCGATGTTAGTAGATAATTATTAGTAGTATTAGAAACACATTGGAAGAATGATGTCATCTTAAAAGATTTACTTTATACGATTAACATAAAAAATAAAAGTCTGTGATTACAGGAATTCGGTCGATGACCATTTGTAGCTCTTGGAAGTTAAAGTGTTTATTATTATCAATAGAAGTCTTTTTAACCAAAGTAAATAATTATCCAGAATAATTATACAATTTTATTACCAATACAAATGATATTGGCCTTATTTAATTAGTTGTTCTACTACAAAGCATAGAAGAATGGATGTAGGTTAGCGCTGTCGGAGTAACAGTCGATCTTTGGCAGGATCCAATCGCCCAAAGAAAATATATCTGCTCGATGTTATTCCATAGCCGAGCTTCTGAATCGACATTTAAAATTCGCATTTCGTCCGTTTATAAAGATAGCAAACCGCCTGTTTTCTTAGTATCAAGAATGAAATGAAATTACTTAGTTCGCTCTAAGTTATAAATTCATGTGTGTTTGCTCTGAGAAAGACAACATCCTTAGAAATTGCGTATAGTTTGATCCAGACGGAGATTCTATTTTCATTTTAAACAATAATGATAATAATATGTCTTTATTGATAAACAAAAATACTAGTGCTGTTCTTCCACTTAAGGGTACCGTCTACTTTGTTAGATTCAAATTTTTTTTCTTATTTTGCACTTTTTTGGAAGCTGTAGGTGTATAGAATATTGTGTCCAAACGGTAAGTTGATATTTCTAATGGAAATACTTATAAACGACAGCTTAAGCGCGCCACGTACAAGGCAGCACCGCGTGACGGGGATTTTCAAACGCGTTTTTCTCAGAACAGTGTTTTTTAAATTGGTGGAAGTGACTGCGCGCAGACGGATGCAGCAATCGATCTGAAATTTTTCCCAAATACTCTAAGGACATACCCGCAAGGTTATGTAGCATGAATTAAAAAAAAAATTCATTGTTTTTATATTGCAAAAAACGTGCCGCAAAAAGGTCAAAAAATGGTCCAAAAATGTCCAAACAAGCGTAATTTTGTTGTTTTTCCGAATTTTCAAATTCCATGCTACATAACACTGGCAAATGTAATAAACTTTAACACGTTATGTCGTTTTTTGATTTCACACTATTTTTCCGGACCAAGGAACTTCCACCAGTGAGGCATGCCCATGTGACATCCCAACTTCGACGATGTGACAACATAATTAATTTTTATATAAAACTATTAAAAAAATCACAATTTGTAGTTAAAGGCTTATTAAATTCCTGGGAAAAACATTCAAGTTAAAAACTTTATTAGTCGTATAAAAAAATGTACGGAAAATCACATTTTTTCAGGCCTGCAAAGTAGACTGTACCCTTAACCTGTGACATCAATGACATAAAAATGAAATTTTTTTGTAAAATGAGAAATACGATACTTTTCGTCTTCTACAATTTAAGAGTCTCTAACAGACTACAATTAACAAATCATCCACCGAAACGTTAATTGTAGTCTCTTAGAGAGTCTTAAATTGTAAAAAACGAAAACTATCGTATTTTTCATTTTATTATATTTCTCTACAAGAAGCAATGGCTAATGCTGTGGCGGCTCGTGGAACATTTTGATGGTAGAGCCACTCAGCATATAATATACTTTTTGAGAAAGAAAAACGATTATTGTTGCAAAATTATTCAGTAAATTAAATAAAGAGAAAAATAGCCTTTATATATAAATATTCACTCAGTTCGTAATTCTACAAAATTAAGTCTTACAAAGGCTAACAAACAAATAACTTATTGAAACGAGTCACTAGAAAAAAATGTTTAGTGTTATCTGTATCTATTCGATGGACTTTTCTGGAAGAATTTGACTTTGGTCACCCGTTATCTTCTGTAAACCAAAACAATTGAACAACGAATTCAATTCTTTGGTCCTTTATATATCTTTCGGGTGAATTAAAGACTTCGCTGAAAGAGTCTTAGAAATCCGATCATAAGTTCAAAAGTTAAAAAAAATAATTTAACAATTTAATTTTTTTAACCTGCGTTTATTATATAAGAACAATACTTTGCTAACACTTTTCGTTTGAGAGTTATCCTCAATAATAAAAAAAATATTTTTTGATCTTATCTCTCTAATGAGCACAACACTTTGCTGAGAGAATCTTCGAAATCTCTCCTCGCGTTCATGAATTGAACTATAAATTACATGTTTTGGGTCTTATCTGCGTCGTAGAAAATTGCAATACATTCCGTCGATTGCTTTGGCGATTTTTCGTGTAAATTTATGAAAGATTATAATATTTTTTTTGACGCGAAAAAAAAAAAAAAACAATTGCCATCCACTTGAAACTTTCCAAAACAACTGTCAAGACATGTGATTCTACATTTCCGTAAAAATTAGAAATGTATTGTTTCTAAATTTTAGAATATTTCAATGTGAATGGAGATAAAATTTAAAAAAAATTGGAAAAAATTCGTCGACGCGAAAAAAATATAAAAACAATTGCCATCGACTTGAAACTTTCCAAAACAGCTAACAACACATGTGATTCTACATTTCCGTAAAAATTAGAAATGCATTGTTTCTAAATTTTAGAATATTTCAATGTGAATGGAGATAAAATTAAAAAAAAAATTGGAACAAATTCGTCGACGCGAAAAAAATATAAAAACAATTGCCATCGACTTGAAACTTTCCAAAACAACTGACAACACATGTGATTCTATATTTCCGTAAAAATTAGAAATGCATTGTTTCTAAATGTTAGAATATTTCAATGTGAAAGCAGATAACATTTAGAAAAAAATTGCAATAAATTCGTCGACGCGAAAAAAATATAAAAACAATTTCCATCCACTTCCACTTGAAACTTCGCAAAATCACTCAATATTAATTCAAGAGTGATTTGGTAAAAAATTCAAATACATTCCGTCGATTGCTTTGGCATTTTTTCATGTAAATTTATGAAAAATGATAATAATTTTTTTGTTGGCGCGAAGAAAACATAAAAACAATTGCCATCCACTTGAAACTTTACAAAATCACTCAATATTAATCCAAGAGTGATTTCGTACAAAATTCAAATACATTCCGTCGATTGCTTTTGCGATTTTTCGTGTAAATTTATGAAAAATTATAATCATTTTTTGTTGACGCGAAAAAAACAGCTGTAAAATACTTAAAACTTTCTAAATTTACTTAAAATACAATAATCTTCTAAAAACTCAAAAAACTTCAACACAGGTTTTCAAGATAACCGACCGAAAACAGCGCTTCAGATTTTTTAATTTGCACGAGTGAAAAAAATTATAAACTGCAACACACTTGAAATTTTCCAAATTTACTCAAAATACACTTATCTTAAAAATCCTCCAAAAAACTAAAAAAAAACCCATTACTGGTTTTCAAGATTTGAAGTTTAACTTCTTCTGAGTGAAGAAAAAAATTAAAAAAAACAACTGTAACACACTTGAAACTTTCAAACTTTACTTAAAGTAGATTAATCTTAATAAACCTCCAAAAAACTCAAAATACCCCATTACTGGTTTTCAAGATAACAACACAAAACACAATTCTGGAAGATTTTTTAAATCTGCTAATTGTTCAAGGGATATATTCTCAAATAAATGAATTACCATTTTTCTCGTCTCATGAAACTTTCGCAGGCATCGTTTTAACATGTAAGATGACAAATCAGTGTTTTTAGAATTAATAAAAAAAATCTTTCGTTTGAAATTGGAGGTAGTGCCATGGTTCCTTGGCTCTACATAACGAGCCGCCCCTGGGCTAATGTATGTTGGATGATGGGTGTAATTTGGGTAATATCTTTTATAATTATGTTTAGAATTATTATACTTTATTTTGTGTCTCGATGAAGTCTATTTATTTTCACAAAAATAATAATTAGAATATTTTCACACGTATTGGCAAGGATAGTAATGAGAAATAGATATTAATTTACCAAATAAAAACAACAATATTTTTCTTTAACGCTAATGCCAAATTAATTTAAAAATAAAATGAAAACAACTGATATAAACAATCGTAATTGTTTTATTATTGTCATTATTTCATATTATTTAACAAAAATAAAATATAAAATTTGTAATAATTCCGTTATTGTTACGAATGAGTGTGTCCACTTCCACATCGAATTAAAAAGAAAAACAAGCCATTGCCAAAAAATGTAAACTTATGTAATATCTCAGAAACTAACATCGATAGAAAGATTCCAATAAACTTTTATTATTATTAAGTGTAAAATTATTCAGTAATTTTTTATCTTTAATAACAATCGAGAAAAAATGAGTTCAAAAATCGTCAAAAAATCCAGTTATCATTGACTTTTACGAAAACTTTGGAAGATCCATTTTGTTCGACTTATGAAACTGTGCTACTTTGCCCATTTAATAGTTTCTCTAGCACTTATAGTTTCCGAGATCTATCTGATAGAGAACAACTGTAATAACCCTGTATAATCAATTTACGCAAATTTGCCCGAACTCGTAATACCATTAATCATCCTTGATGTTTTTGTGTTGAGTTTTATGATGATATCTACGCTTATCATCGTTCAGCCATTAACGAAATTTTTATTTTTGCATTGTACAGATCGACGATGGACAAACGCAACCCGAATTAGCATTCCTATACCTTATCAGCCACAAGGCCCGGGTAAATCCTTTATCTTTTATTTATTTAGGGGAATTCACCATTTTAAACATAAACAATAATAAAAGACAAGAAATACAGTGGATAGTATGACACAAGTATACTAAACTAAATCTAATGATGACAACTAATTACATATATTATTAACCATACATGTATACATCAACAAAGAATAGATAAATCAATATATTATAAATGGTGTTTGAATAATAAATACTGCAAAATATAAAGAAATTGGAATAATTTAAGAGCATATTGCAATAATTCATGATACGCGTTGATGGATTATGTGCACCATAATTTGTTTGACGAAAATTCAAGCGGAACAATGGCATGTTTCGAATAGTCATTGATAAAGAAAAAATAAAATCTGATATGGCTAGCAGAGTGCTACAATTAACAAAACCAATGATCAGCTTAAATCCGTAACATACATCAGACATGGTTCATCTATATCGTAGCGTTTTTAGGTTAAGACTCACTAACATGCGCAAGTAAGTAGAATTTACCCTTGTTATGCCCATTTTAAATGATGCAATAATTAGCAATTTACTTCGAACTTTTTTTACCAAATTACTATAATTATTATAATGACACCATATGATAGTACAGTACTCCAGCTGTGGTCTAACCAAAGATACGTATAGAGTTTTGTAAGTATCTAACTGAAACTGTTGAGAAAATCTGTCAATTCAATAAAAATATTACTCTTAAGTAATGGACTCTATTAACAGAGATTCAATTATTATTACCTATTGAATAATTGAAATGATTAATTCTTGCACGAGTAAATGAAATAGAGAGGCATTTATTTAAATTAAGTTTTAGATGATTTAATTGTAATATATAGTTATCAATAGGACTTTTGATTACAGTAAATAGCTTAACATCGTCTGCAAACATTAAAAATCTACTAAAACTACCAAAAGTAAAAAAAAGGATGTACCCGGAATATGATCCCTGAGGTACACTAGAAGTGACTGCGATTGCCCTAGAGACAAAATTATCAATCTTGACAAATTGTTTACGTTTCCCTAAGTAGCTGGGGAACCATTTGACTACTGACTCGCCACATCCAAGACCTTCTAATTTATTTAATAGAACAGAGTGATTGACACGGTCGAAGGCCTTGGAAAAATCTCTATAAACAGTCAACTTGATGTCTCTTTTCAAGTATGTCTAATATATACAACTGGTATGATAATAAGTTAGATGTTGTAGATCTGCCTTCAAGAAATCCATATTGCTCATTACAAATGAGACGTTTGCAATTCTAAATAAGTTGTATGAAAATTCATTTATCAAATATTTTGGGATTGAAGATTGAACCGAAATACCTCTGTAATTATTATTGTCATCTCTGCAGCCATCTTTAAACAAAGGATTAATATAAGAATTTTTCCAGTATGGGGGAAATATGCCGGTTTTTAGCGATCTAGTAAATAATAATTGAAGTGGAGTTATAAGTGAGTAAATACATCTTTTAAAAAAATAAGGAGGTAAACCATCATGCCCACCATTAAATAAGTTATGTAGTTCATTCAAAGAATTAAAGATATCAACGATATCGAGCAAAAATTCTGAAAGGGAAATTTTACTATTTAAATTAAATAGTGGAGCATTTATATGTTCTTCACTGTAGACACGCTAAAGTGATCAGCGAATAACTCTACACAAGTGCAACCAGAATCGCTTACATTGTCATTATAATGCGTACTATTAGGAAACCCCTTAATATTTTTAATAATATTCATTAACAAATGACCAGAAAAATTTCGAATTATGTTTGATGCTGCTTTCAGATTAATAATATATTCACGATAAAAAGAGTTACTTAAATTAGAGCATTGTGAACGTAGGGACTTAAATTTATCATAATCAATTGCACTACCACTAGTTTTATAATCAATATGTGTCTTCCTCTTAGCTTTAACTACACTGGTGGAAAAAAATGAAACACTTGAAATTTGTGAAATTTCGACCACCATTATTCGATAACTATTCAATCGATTTTGATGAATCTTTGAGGGCGAAAAACTTTGAAGTGTCTTCTTTAAATTCATGCATGCGAACTTAAGCGTAACCCCCTCCGGCCCCCTCTAACGCCCCTGTGAAAACAAAGTTTTTTTCTAGAAACCATGTCCAACATTGACGATGTCTACGGAGTTGGAAAAGTTTTGTCGACTCGATCCACCATAAATGGCAAAAGATTTGGCACAAAGTTATGGGTTTGAAACAAAAGCGAATTTTGTAGTTTTTTGACTGATAAGTCCGAAGTTTTTCGACGAAATTGATTTCGTTTTAACGAATGAAATTTTCTTTGCATGTTCTTTGAGGTATGCACGAAAATTCATTGTTTGCACGAAATCATGAAAATCGTATTTTGTACCTTAGAACTCCATTAACAAAAAACTTTATTTTGGGTGAAAAAAGGCTCACTATAACGATCTCTGTAGGGTCGAAAAACTCACTACCATTGGTCCATTTTTTCATTCGTCCAATAAAAACAAATAAATTACACTGACGGAAGAAATGAAACACTTGAAATTCGTAAAATTTAAAGTAATTTTCAAATGGCCATAACTCGGCTTCTATCCAACCGATTTCGACTTTTGAGAAATAAAAAGCAAAATGTGTCCGTTTTGAGAGGGTTTATCCCCCACTCAAAGAGATGGCTCTACGCCCCTCCAAACGAAAAAATAAAAAGACCACAAAATGCACTTTTTTTAAAACACCCATAACTTTGTGCCAAATCGCCGCAGGAACTTCGTTTTTTGAGTTCTGCACACGTAATTGAACACATTTCAATGCTCTTTTGGTAGATTGAGTCGACACATTTTTTCGAACTCGGTACACGTTACCAAAGTTGGACGTTTTTTTGCCCAAAAACGTGTTTTTTTGTTCGGAGGTTGAAGGGTTCAAAGAGGGATCATTTCAATCTGAGTTTACCCCCTTAAAGTAGAGCCAAATGGGATTATTCCCGAAATAATCATCAAATTTTGTTGGAAAGTCACTGAATGTGCGAAAAACCTCAAAATGCACTTTTTTTTCAAACACCCATAACTTGGTGCCAAATCGTCGTATGAACTTCGTTCTTTGAGTCCTGCATAGGGAATTGATGAAATTTTAATGCCTTTAAAGTGGATCGAGTTGACAACATTTTTCCAACTCCGTAGACATCGTCAAAGTTGGACAATGGTTTCCAGAAAAAAAACTTTTTTTTACAGGGGGGCGGAAGGGGTTACGCTTAAGTTCGCATGAATGACTTTAAAGAAGACACTTCAAAGCTTTTCGCCCTTAAAGATTCATCAAAATCAATTGAAAATACGCCGAGTTATGGCTGTTAGAAAATGGTCGAAATTTAATTTTTTTCCCTTCAGTATAGTTTAATAAGCTCACAATTGAGCCATTTAGGATAGTTAGATGTCTTATGACGTGCATATATGAAAAGATTAGAAAAATAACGTTCTTTTAACGCCTGTACGTCTGATGTACGGATATGTTTAAAAGTTCAGGATGGTTTATAATAAAATTATGACCAGATAGCCGAATAGATGTGCGTCAATTACATTAAATTATACAAAATTATAGCGAAAATAGAAAAATCTGGCGACACATTTCGATTTAGAAATCCGTTTGCATCGTTTTTCTTTGTAGCAGTAAGACGAGACTGACAAAGTTTCTTAAATACAACTTTTCACGAAATACTTATAACAATCGAAGACAGACGTCATTGTAGAAATATAGCGAATACAAAATATTATACTTTTGTTTGTATTACATATTGTATTAGCTTTGATGTTCTGGTCATACAGATATTCAACCCTATCTCGGAAGCAAAACGATTAAAATTCGTCACCATTGTTTTACTATTTTATTCACTGCTTGAAATGTGTATCAAAAATTATCTCAAATTCCCTACCCGCTCATTATAAAATATTAAATTATGTGGATGATACCAAGTTGCTCATTGAAAATAATAGCTTCCAAGATTTAATTAATACAGGAAATACAATCCCATTGCACCTTGACATATGGTTTAAGAAAAATAATTTAGTACCAAATGAATCTAAAACGAACGTTGTCTTATTTAAATCTAACTAAGCAAAACATACACCCTAACAATAAATTTTCGAATTTTGCAGTCAGGATTAAATGCTTAGGCATAGCGTTGGATGATATTTATATAGTTCAAACAGCACATTGATTATATTTGTAATAAAATAAGTGGTGCACATTATGGCCTGGAGAATGCGAACAAGTCAATGGCTAAATTATTTAGCTTCGCTAATATACCTTGATATTTTGGGGAAATAGCACGAACGCGAATGAGTTATTCATTTTGCAAAAGAAAGCTATTAGTATACTTAATCATTTAAAAATCAATGTAAGCTGTCGAGGAATTTTTAAACAGGCAAGCTTACTGATGTTATATGGGCTGTACATATACGAGTGTCTCATTTTTTTTTAAGTATAGGCAGTTATTTGGTGATACGAAAGTAGACATTGTCTCTTAAAATTAAAGGTTGTTGAAATTAGGCACTTGGTTGTTTTCACAATTTTTTACAATTTGTTCCTACTAGTTCAGATTTTTATATCATTATCTAGGAATTCCTATATCGGAATTAATTGTAAAAAATTGTGAAACCAACCAAGTGCCTAATTTCAACAACCTTCAATTAAAAAAAAAATGTTTCACCACGTGATAAACGAGAACCAAATTCAACAAACATTGTCTCTTATGTGGACCATAGACTGTCGTCCACGTACCACGTTCTTGCACGACGTACACGTCTGTTCGTGCGTGTACGATAGTGGATGGGTAAATTTGCACGACGGACAAAAGTTCTATCGCCGCTGGAATTTTGGTCCGTCGTTCCATCGTGCTAGGCAAACAAATGCATTTTTACATGTTTTTGTATTGCACGTTCTCTTTTGCCCAAACGTACCCATCCACTATTTATTCATGTACGACGTGCATGTACGTCGATGTACGTCCTACTTGCACGACTCCCTTTATATAACTCAACAAATCAAGAAGGTTGCTTTTACTCGTGTATAAAAATATCTTCTCTCCGTGGAAATAAAAAAAAAATAGATAGTTACAGGAAGAATAAATGAAATTGGAAATGTTTAAGATATTATGTAATATGGAGCCTTACTCAACGGCAGAATATATCTCATATAATTTTAATACCTAATTATTATAACGTGTTGTTTTAAAGTTGTTATTTTGTTGACGTTTTACAATTTATGTATGAATAGGGTGCCCCACGAAAAAGTTGCATTTTAAAATAGCTATAAAAAAAAGACAGGTGAATATTTTTCAATTATTTTTTTTATTGAATAGCCCCAACATTGCGGTTTAACAGTGGAAGACCACTTCATTCATATGGCTGTTCCGGCTGGATTTGCAGTAGGCCATTCTGTCGACCCAATTTTTCATGACATTTTCGATGGTGTGGCCCTCAATGGCTGCAATGGCGACTTCAATCTCGTGATTTAGGTCGTCAATCGTCTCTGGATGGTTAGCGTAGCACTTATCCTTGACGGCTCCCCACAAAAAATAGTCCAACGGGGTCAAATCGCAGCTGCGAGGCGGGCAGTTGACATCGCCGTTTCGGCTAATTATTCGATTTTCGAACGTACCGAGCAAAAGTTCGACTGTAACGTTGGCTGTGTGGCACGTGGTGCCATCCTGCTGGAACCAAATATCACCGATGTCTTCCTCTTAGCTCACCATTGACGGTTACGGCGGCTGCTGCTTCGTTTTCAAAGAAAAACGGACCAATGATGCCGCCGAACCACATACCGCACCAAACAGTCACTCGTTGTGGGTGCAGTGACCTTTTGATTACGTGTGGATTTTCTGAGCCCCAAATGCGGCAGTTTTTCTTATTGACATAACCACCGAGGTGGAAATGAGCTTCATCTGAAAAGATGATTTTTCGATAAAAATGCTCATCTTCCATCAAGCGTTCTTTGGCCCATTGGGCAAACCGAAATCGCATCGGATGGCTGTGCAGCTTCAGCTCTTGCACCAATTGAATTTTGTACGGCTTCAAACCGAGGTCTTTCGTCAAAATGATTTGAAGGGACGTGCGAGAAATGATCAATTTCTGCGAGCGGTGTCTAGTTGATGTTGATGCAGTTTCGGTTGAAGACTCAACATTTTGGAAGTAAGTTTTCAATATTTCCCAATTTTCTTCGAGCGTAAACTTAACTATTTCGTAAACAGCAAACCTTTTACTAAATATTTGACACATTGGCAAAGTCATTCGAGCTGTCAAAGCGGAAATACTCGATAGTTCAAAAAGCAACCCTGTATATTTGTCAAATATAAATTAATTAATGAATGAATAATTGGAAATACAATAAGATATCATACATAACGATCAGTCGTTAAATTGTTTTACTTACGAAATAGGGCTGATTATTCATATAAATAACTAAAATGGCACTACATTATATTTTTGCGAGTTGTGTAATTTCAGATAGTTTAACGCTGGGATAAGGTTGATCATAAAATTTTATTTTATAGATTTGAATGGGTTCCAAAAAAGTGGATAACTCCGCAAAGTTGGCACAATTGCCATCGACTGTCTGGAAGAGTTCGCTTCAGTGTACAAAACGTTATGTTACAATTGTGGCGCATAAAGATTTTCAATAGGGAAACTCTCGGCTCTTATCAAAAAATGGCCACTTCCGGGTGAATTTCATTACGAGGGAAATGCTAAACAAATTTTCCGGCGCTTTTCTTCGGACAGTTATCGGCTCTCGCGACGATGACGACAATTTGCGATCCGGGCGGTACGTAATTTAAAAAGGATTCGATTTAAAATTCGTTTACTTTTTGTAAACACGCACCCGGCATTCCGTGTACACGTTAAATATCGAAATGAAAAATGTACTCGTGTCATCAAACCTACCTCATTAATAATGCACATGTTTACGTTAGAGAAAACGCCGTTCTTGTACACCCCCTCATTTGCATACACCGATACGAAACGTAATTACATCCTTTCGGCATTAAATGGTCTTTCTTAACGCTCAATCGAATCCCCGTCCCACCGGAAAGAGCACGTACATCCGCGGATTTTTATTTAATTACGGAGGTATCTTTCCATTCGTTCTAATAACAGACACGGCGGAATTTAACGGGAAAAAAGCAAACTTTTATCCCCCAGAAAGATTCCAATTACTAAGAAAATATTTCTAATTAAAAAATAAGTAAAAAATTAATTCACTGGAATTAATAGTAATAAATCTTTGCGAAAATAAAAGCGGGAAACTTAACAGCAATATTAATTTTGAAAATAGTTTAGGTAATTTCGTTGGAGAGTAATTTATTTACCACGCTGAAATTGCAAACTGTGCCAGTTTCTCTACTTTTTGCTCTAAAGGCGGAGAATGCAAATTTTCTTACGCATGGAGGGCTTACGCACTTATTTATAATTGTATATTTCATCCGGATTAGACTACGTTATTTATGCGTGGTTCCCGAAATACATTTATCACGCTCCTCTACTTTTAAATTTTTTATTAAAACTAAAAACATGCATGCGCTAAGGTTGTAATTGATTCATTGATCGAATAAATTACCCGAACTGCAAAATAGCAACGTATCTAAATAAAAGGTGCAAAGATTCTATCGCTGAAATAGTGGAAGCGCCGGGCTTTATTACTATAATTACATAGCGCGATAAACAACATACATAGGGGTGTATCTTCGTGTATATGAAGATTGAAGTATTCTTTTATTTATAGCCCCCGTGTGTAACGAATAATGAGAAAGCAACGTGATTATATTTCCTATTATTATTAGTTTTGTTAACGCCGGATAATAAGGCTTTGTCAGAGGACGACGATGGCTGATAAGCTCACACGCAATTATAAAATTTACCAGAACGACATGCTAAATGACCTGAAAAAGAGGAGCAGGTGATTATTACTCTATATTAATTTATTTCGAAGTTATGTCAAAAATAAAACAGGCTGCTAAAACACGCAGATAGATGATAAAATCGTCGCGGCCACGCAATTGCGCTTCTCCGTGCCTTTTTTAAAAGCCGCAATTAAAATCGAGTTATTTATAAATTCAACGAATTAATAAACTTCACCTTAGATTTATTTCCGCCGTTCACGTGAAATCGACGATATTATTCACTGCGGTAACCGCGATATAATTAAGCGGGTATCCCTAACAAAAATGAAATTCGCGCGCGTTTTATCAGAAATTCATTCTCCGCTTTTATCTTCTTTAATTAATGATGCCAGACACATTTTGGCGGTAAATCTAAGTCAGGTCATAAATTTATCCCACTTCAAAACGTATGAAATTTCACGATCTGCCTACTAATAACTCTTCATGAGTGATTTTATCTTAATTAAAGAGACTACATTGCTTATATATTATTCTAAAACACGTAATATTTATTACATACTTAAATGATACATTTTTAAGAAGTTTCTATTTTCTACAGGAAGGATGGTTGATGCAGTGCTGCCAACCCTATAACGCTATATGACCACTGGAGATATCGGTAGAAATATTGTTTAATAACCAATGCTTTTTGTAAAATAAAAAGTGTGGGAACCTTTGACTATATAAATATGAACTGCTAACTAACTTCAGGTTTGACTCCAAGTGACAGTGACGCGACCATAGACCAAGTACTCAATTGGTAGCCATGTAGTTTATTGTGTTTAAATATTGTGATATCGTGATACCTTTGTGATGTACAACCTTTTGAAAACAATATTTTTTAAAGGGCAATAAATAAAATGATTTTTATATTACCTAATTTCTTTAGTCCCCGTTGTATATCTAAAACTTGGAAATGATTTCATTGTATTTTATGTGATATGCTAAATTTTAGAATTCTAAAGATGTAAATAAAAAAGATTTTGCTTACCACTTTTTTAATTACCCACCGTTTTGCTCCATGGGACGGTACTTATCGGGTTGCCACTCGGCGACAAATATTGAGCAGTGCTTATATGGGAAATGGAGGTTGACATCTTTTATTAAAAACATTACATTTAATAACATTCCTGGATACCCGAAATATTGTGGAAACGAAGATACGAAGATTTCATGCAAATTGTCAATTATAAACAGGAGTTCAAGGATATTTCAAGGTCAACTTATTATATTTTTGAAAACTGTTTTATTAAGACATATAAATCTTTGAATTAAAGCAAATAACTTTTATCCAAAGCATTTTCCTTTTCGGCACTGACTTTTTGTGATATTTAATTTTGAAAGGAAAATTAACACAATAGTACATATAACCTAAACATAATTTCAAAAAGATTAATTTAACAGGTGTTCAAAATGATGCCCTTAAACCTCAATACATTTCTGTACACGGCGAACTAACGAATTGTATAACCTTAAAAGCGTTTCTTCGGGAATATTATTGCAGGCATTTTGAATCCGTTCCTTCATATTTTGAATAGTGGTAGGAATATCTTTTAAGACATTTTCTTTAAGATATACCCATGAAAAAATAAGAGGCGTTAAATCTGGTGATATAGCAGGCCAAGACACCGAATCACCTATCCATAATAACTACAACCCAATACTTGAATAATGCGCTGGACAACCAATATGTTGATACCACATGTTCTATCTTACTCTTAAATTCAATTTTTTCGCAATATTGATAATTCGTTACGAAGAAAGTGGAGGTATCTCTCGCCATTCAATGTACCATCAAAAAAATAAGTTCCAATTAAGAGTTTGCCAATAATACCAGCCCAAGCATTCATAGATCCAGGGCGTTGACGTTTATCTTGCCTTATAGAATCTTTAGAATAATGCATATTATGTAGAATAACTTGGCCATATACATACCTAAGTATTTGCAATATTGGGATGGACCTGTAAGTGAATTGTTAATTAATAATGTAGGTGATGCAGGTGTTACGACCATTTTCATCCTCACCATCTCAGATTTTCTTGAAATTTGGTCATACTGTTGGTATAGACTTGAAAAAATGTGAAATTTTATTGGGATATGTTTTTGAATTACAGAGCTTTAAAGTTCTTATAAGCGGACAAAAATAGAAAACACCATTTTTTTAATTGCTGTAGAAACTTACCTAATTAACCTTTCCAGTAATGTATAACAATATATAGGTTGAAATAAGAAACAAATCTCAAAACCTAATTTAAAATTTTGATTTCAGTTATTTCAAAAATTACATATTTTTAAATTTTTAAAAATAATTCTATCAATAATTAGTATTGTTGTAAATCACAGGGAACAATGTAAATTTGGGATGATAATGGTTTCATTGTTAAAAAAGTTGAAGAATAAATCTCAGCTTCATGAAATAGTAATTTTAATAAAATTCAAATAATAAATGAATTCAATAATAATTATTACGATTGATATTATTAATATTGTAATTATTGTTAATTTTTAATTCTGTGGCCGTTTGCTAAAAACAGATATGTCCATTTTTGCTACTTTTCAGGAGAGCAAAAACAAATTTCTATGGTATCCAGAAAATCATAATTTAAGAAATTTCAGATTCGATTTTGAAATTAAAATTTGTATAATTGGCTACTTTTGTTAACATATAATTAACCCTTTCAAACCAACATTCTTAAAATTTTGCAAAATACAAAAAAAAAACTTTTAGTGGACGTTTCTACTTTTGGCAAACGGCCACAGAATTAATAATTAATCAAATTTTAGAATTGGGATTAGTAGAATTGAATATAGTCGCAGCAATATGCTTTCTTTTCTAAACCTACCAACTTTACGTGATAGGCGAATTCATGCAGATTTGTGTGTATTTTATAAATTAGTGAACGGTTTTATAAATTGTTGTGAGCTTTTCGCATATTTGAATTTCAACATCCCCTTCAAAACAAGAACCATTACTGTTTTTAGAGAATCTTTTCAGAGATCAAATTTTGCTAGAAATAATGCATTGTGCAAACCGTGGGTCAAAAATGACCTGGTGGTGTGAGAGATAATACTATTTATAACATATAAATTTGTTTATGTAATTCAATATTCGGTCGAATAGAAATGCCAAAATAACGCTTAAATTTAATTTTTCTTCAAAATTTTTTGTTTGTTTTTTTTTTTCAAGTCTAGGAGACCATTTTTTCTAAATTTAATATAGCGAAATATAGCCTGAATATTTGAATATTCAACCTATTCGTAACTGTTGATGAGGTTTCTTCTAATTTATTTCCAATTTTTCTATAAAATTTTTATTCTTTAAATTAAATTTTGCACTAATGAATTTGCATTTAGTGCATTAATGCATTAATAAATACATTAAATTACTATAATAGTTACAATGTTGCAAAAAAAAAGTTTCCATTTCAATCAGTATTTTTTTTACTGTGTAATCTAAGACTAGTGTTATAAATTGCAATGAGTTTCAAATTTTAGATTCCAACGTGTTAGAACATAATTGTGTTCTTTGGGAAGCGCTAGTTGATTTTCCATCAACTAAAGCTTTCCGCAGTGATAGAGGATCCAGCAGGATTCACAGCGGTCTAATTCACTTACAGCTAATAAACCCTGAAACAAAATATCAATTCATTCCGTACCCCTGCCGTATAAGTTTGCCCTGAAATCTCTGCACTGGTGTCGATTTAATTTTGGTTTATTTATTGTGATTTATAAACTACGTTTTATTAACTTGAGACAACCTCACTTATTGCATTATTATTTGATAAAAGTAATAAAGACGAAAAATAGCCTGAATATATGAATATTTTGCCTGTTCGTGACTTTGCAACATTAAGTCTTACCAAGACTACAAACAAATAACTTATTGAAACCACTACTTCCCTGGCTAGTGCCACCGCCGGATGTTGAATGATACAAAAGAAATTTGCATGTTACTACTAGCACTCTTAGATAATAACATTGGTTTAAGATCATTTCTACGTACAGGAGTAACTTGAAAATTATTCTAAAATTAAGTTTAAAACTTCAAACTGTAAATGTTATTATTAAAATGAAAAACTAGGAAACATTTTGACAAGGAGACACGGTGCTAAACTTATGTACGTTTTACTTAATTTAAGTTAAATGGATTATTTATGATTTAATATTTTTATTTCTTAATGGATCAAGATTATCCCTACAAAATTTTAAATTGATATTTAATAGTATGTTGTACAACGAGCATATAATGATGGCTGTTAATCACGAGAACGATGTTTGCCTAACAAGCCGTAGGCGAGTGGTGCAAATCGTTCGAGTGAGTGTGGTTATCCATTATATGCAAGTAGTACACTATACTTTGTTCACGAAAATTAAAATAAATATCAAAATCAAAATCAATAAATTTAATAAAACGAAATATAGCTAGAATTTTTGAATATTCAACCTGTTCGTAACTCTGCAAAGCAAAATTAAGTCTTACTAAGACTATAGACAAACAACTTATTAAAACAACTACTTCCCTGGCTAGTGCCACGCCGGATATTGAATGATACAAAAGAAATTTGCATGTTATTACTAGTACTACTAGCCAAATAACATTGGTTCAAAATTATTTATCAAAATCAAAATTAAAATCAAAATCAAATTCAAAATCAAATTCGAAATCAATATCAATATCAAAATCAAAATTACAATCAGTTGTAATTACAATTACAATTACAATTACAATTGAAAAAAAAAATTAAAATCAAAGTTAAACAAAATATTATCATAGTCCGCGTTCTGTGAATCAAAGCGCGAATTAACGTTATATAACGTTAATAACCTTATTAAACACGCAACTGCATGTGCGTGTTTAATAACCATATTAAACATGCAAATGCTTGTTTAATGAAATTGAGTGTTAAATGTACCCCATTAAAGATATACAATTAAATAATGCTCACATTATAACATTTTCGTGAACAAAGTATTTTGAAAGATATATCTATACAGTGAGCACAATGTAAAGCTATGTGCATCAGGATCACCTTGTTACGGCGCTTATTGTAATATTAATGCATTGGATCATTTTAAACAGTTAAATTTGCCGTGGTTACCTTTGTAAATAACCTTGAGAAGTGGAGGGTCAAGTAAACGGTAATTTCTTTTAACTTTATTTTGTGCAGTGACCACTTTAAATTTGAAGAGATGGGGCGCCAAAAACTCATAATTATTCAGGGAACGTAGCGTGAACGTAATGTCAATATAGGCACAGAATCGTCACGAAGTGATAACTCCTACTCAATGCAGAGATTTGTTATCTTGTTCTCTTCGAATACTTTCTCACTCGGCGCAAACATCACCCCCCACCTGCCACGGATGGGTAGACAAGCTGTATAGGACTACGCGCATGGACGATTAGCTTTTAGGTCCCTGGGACAAAAACAGGAAGTAGCGGCTAAAATTGATAAGTTTGCAGAGGAGGGAGGCTTATTATATGGCCCTAGCATCGCAGACTAAGCTTACACTAGTCGTCATTAAGTGCCCTTAAGCACTACTTTACTTCACCGAAATTTTCTAAAAACGTAAAAGTGCACTGTAGTATCTGCAATGTTTGATCGATCGTGACGAGCTTTGGCAAATATGTTTTTTAGCTTATTGGCCTTTGCATGAATCCAAAGGTGAATTACAAAATTAATAACATACATTGTTTTTGTCATTTGTTTATAAACGAAAAAAGAACTTTTTTGAAATGGTCCTGAATTTTTGATTTTTACTTTCTCCCCTACGAAGTACGAGAAAGTATTGAGATCGTGATTTTTTTTTAAAAATTTTTTTTTTAGGGAAATATCCGTTTTCTGGAAAAACATTTTTTGTGTCTGTGTTTGTGTGTGTGTGTGCTGTGTGTGTGTGTGTGTGTGTGTCTGTCTGTCTGTGTGCGCTGTATCTCAAAAACTAATACAGCAATTGATATGAAGTTTTCAACATACATCTTATTTGATAATCTGAAGAACTGAAAAGCTTTTAGTAAAATTTCGTACACCGGAAGTGGGTGTTTACCTTAACTGTTTTTTGTTTTTTGCCAATATTTTCTTAAATATGAAAAATATCACAAAAACATGTAAACAAACATTGAAGACAACAAAGAAATGAACATCTTTTGCTTGAAAATATTTTTCACAAAATCATTGCTATTCGAGAAAAAAATTTATTAATTTTTTTCAATTTTTGGTTTATAATTATGAAACGATAATAGTTACAGCAACTTTGTGTAAATAATAATTGTAGAGAATACCAAAATGAACAACTTCTAAAGAATAAGTTTTTTTCGAAATCTCGTTAGTTTTTGAGTAAACCGAGTTTTTGAATTTGAAGTATAATTTTTCCACGTTTCATAATTTTGACGTTTTATTCGAGTTTACGCAACGCTCGATGTACATTTAAAATATGATACCATCAAGTCGGAGAAAGTAACATGATGGCCACATCACCATTTTTGTTTATTAATGTTCTTTTTAAAATATAGGTTCACGCAAAGCATATAAATGCATTTTAAGAAAAAAACTTCAGATTTCTGATTTTAGTTATTTAGAGCGACCTCAGCGTTGTACGGCGCAAATCTGAGGAACGACTTCAAACAACAGCTGCGCCTCTTGCTGAAATTTCTCGATATAACAAAATTTGTATATATACCTTAAATCATGAATATTATGATATACTTTGCTCCGATTTAGGAAATCTGTCCACCTGTTAAACGAAAATCGGCAAAAAACGGTCGTTTACTTGACTCTTCCCCCTTAAATATAACATTCAATAATTCAATTTAAAATATTTATTATTTAATTTAATAAAAGTTTTAATAAATATTTTAATTTTTAACTATAATAAATTAAATAAAGACGGAAAGTAGCCTAATAAAATCATGTGACTATGCAAAATTAAGTCTTGCTAAGACTTACGAACAGTTTGAATATTAATATATTCAGGCTATTTTTCGTCTTTATTTAATGTATTTAATGCTTCTGCAGCAAGCGAGAGTTCAATTTTAAACTTAACTTCAATTAAAAAGAAAACAAATTACTTGATGTGCTCAAATAAATTGCCATTTACAGCTAAACAGTAACCTAATCTACAATAAAATTAATTTGAAACGTTTTCCAGTTGTTGAGCCGTAATTTCTTGGAAGTTTGTAAAGTTATATCCTTAAGCTCTTCGACATTGATTATAAACACATTATTGTATACAGAAAACTTAAGCATTACCCGATAAAAGGCATCCATCGAATTCAACTGGGGGCCACGGATTTGTTCTACCTATTCATGTCCATCAATTTGGAAAAAGGGGTGATGCGCCATCACATTTGTACCAGATTGAACTTAAGTATTAAGCATTAACAGCTTGCACAATTATATCTTGAATTAATTCCCGTTTTATGGGAGATGGCGCACATTAATGTATTTCGCGATCTGAGTATTGGAAATATATTTAGTTTCTATGATGGAAGTTTGGTCTTCCAAATTAAATTTGTTTAAATAGTAGTTTAATGTATGCTGAACCCATATTTGTTGCTAACTTTTCTATAGGAGATGGCGTACATTGATATATTTTAAGATTTATTTGGCCGCGATTTGAGTATTGGAGATGATTTGTAAAAAAAAATCTGTGATAAAAGTTGGTCAATTCATATTTGTTGCTTACAGGTTGCTTTGTTTCCCTCAATATAACATAAAATGTGGATGTTAATGATACCCGACCAAACATTTACTTTTTCGGGGAATTGGATGGTAATATTGCACAAATGTAAATTTTCTTTTGACCAGAATCTTCAATTTTGCCTATTAGGTTCTTCATGCCTAAAAAATGTCGCTTTGTCAGTAAAGTAGTGATAAGATAAACGGTTATTTTCCAGTAACGGTTATAACAGTTACTGTAACTGCATTATAACTGGTTATTTAAACGGTTATTTAGTAACCATTATTTAATGTAACCTCGGTTACCCAAAAGAATTTAACATAATAAAGAAAAGGAGAAAATAATTATTTTTTACTTTCTTGGCATTTGACTGATAATACGCTTTTACGCTTTTAAATTTTTCTCTAAGAGACCAAATGAATAGATGAATTTAATAAATCGAATTTTTGCAGGTTTATCCTTTATCACTTCATTAGTCTAATATACATAATTCCTACTCAGAATTGTCTTCATCAATAACCTAATCAAAAATTCGTTTACTAATAATCCGTACAAAAAAATACCGCTGTTAAAATAATCAAAAGGTTGGGGTTGTATTAGTTCGTTCGAATGAAATATTGTATTTCATTTATTTACCAAAACTAATACTCTAACGAAATAGTTAATGCAAAATATTATGCTGCAGTACCGGCCAGGAATTATAAAACAGTATTGATTTGGGAAACATATATAATAATTTTACTGGATTAGTTCGTGCCATGTCTCCAATTATGAGGAATAAATAAACCATACACATATAATGAACAGAGGTGAACATTATATTTTAATATTACATTTGACATTATTGATTGTTAATATAAATTCTATTTTATCATTGCTTTCTAAAATCATATATTTGCAACAAACCATCCAGGAAATGTACATCTAAAATGTAAAAGAATTTAAAAAAAACACAAAGTAATATATTTATAAGGTATTAAATAATTCAAGAAGATATTTCTACGCGACTGCTGTAATGGCAGCATTTTGGTGGCTGCGCAGCATTTTCGAGTACGCTCTACATTAAATAAAATAAATTTATGATGGATATGTCAAATAACAATGCCGATCCAAAAAAGTTCGACGGAATTTCTCGTAAATAGAACATGAATTCAGAAACCTCCTCTCGGACTTCATTTAATCGAACATTATTTATATAAATATATATAGTAACAAAATCGAAGAAAAATCCTCATATCAGGGAATCCGACCAAAAGGGGTGGTTAATAAATCATCTATTTATCATAAACCCGAGCTTTCGCCAATGTTTATTAGCTTCTTCAGGGATAACGCTACAAATTGTTTTTTAATCTTGCGACATCAACGTTTTTAACAAGTTTTAATATGTTTAACTATTATTTCATCGAGCCATTTTATTAATCCCGTATGTTCAACGGTGCATAACCTCAAATCATTAACTTATAATTTTTTTCTCTTGTAAACAATTTGTAGCGTTATCCCTGAAGAAGCTAATAAACATTGGCGAAAGCTCGGTTTTATGATAAATAGATGATTTATTAACCACCCCTTTTGGTCGGATTCCCTGATACGAGGATTTTTCTTCGATTTTTTTACGAAGATTTATTTTCGATTTTTTTACTATATATACCGTGTGTTCGATAAAAAACACCCAACGCCATAACTCTGTTATTTATTGACCGATTTGAATACACTAAAAAATAAAGTCAATGGCTGTTTAAATACTATAAAATGACGGTAATTATATATTTTCTCAAAATCAACTTCATTGCAAATGATAGTTAACTTTAAATTTTTAAATAGCTGCATATACTTTTCTAATTTTATATTATTAGACATTGTTTTTCTGAATCTAATTATGCCCGTTACGTTGGTTTTAAGTTAATATTTATGCCAGAAAAAGATAATAATAAATCTTGTTCACATGTTTTTTTTTGGTAATAAATGTAGTGTGCCTTGAAAAAAATTCGAATCGACAAATGTCATTTATTGTATAAGTAATGTCAACCATTTGTTATTAGTGTGTGTTTCACATATAATCATGAACAATAGCGAATTAACAGATATGTTACAAATTTATTTTCTATGTAATAGAAATCGATGAGCTGCGGCACGAATTTATCACCTACGGTTTCCAGAGCGGTGAATACCAGAACCTAAATTTAGAAGGTAAGAAGGAAATTTGAGATGATCCGGAGCCTTTAAAAAGTCGAAGAGAGTGGATCGACAATTTCGTGGACT
Source organism: Ocypus olens (assembly GCA_910593695.2). NCBI lineage: Eukaryota > Metazoa > Arthropoda > Insecta > Coleoptera > Staphylinidae > Ocypus > Ocypus olens. The sequence continues at coordinate 20,216,720 of OU343057.1, forward strand.
TGCAGAGTTAGACGTTCTACTTAATCACAGAACATCTAAATCGCAAGTGAATGAATACTTGCACTACTTATTTATTCTATTCTACATTGAGTTGTAACATACGTACTTATTTATTGGGTCCTTATTATTCATGTTTGACACAACCTTACAACAAATGACATGTGTCACATTTTTTCCAAGGCACGCTAATTATAATTTTTGAAAAATATAATTTTAATTTTTTTTGACCAAAATATTAAACGAAAAACAACATATTGGGCATTATTGGATTCAGAAAAATATTGTCGAATGTAAAAATTAAAACATTATATGCTGCCATTTAAAAATTATAAGTTGGCTATCATTTGACAATGAAGTTATTATTGACAAATTCAATATTGATGTATTTTTTTTAGTATTTAAACCACCATTGACTTTGGTTTTTAGTTCATTCATGCCGGTCGATAAATAACAGAGTTATGGCGTTGGGCGTTTTTTTATCGAACACACGGTATATATACATATATATAGTCAAGTGAGAAAGCATAAATCATTTATTGGCACAGGGCGAATAAATGCAGTTGTGTAAGTATACATTTTTTTCTAGAATGACCTAATTTACAGTTGTGTTTGAAACTAATCCACGTGAAAAAGTACACATTTCCCTTCCGTCTGAGGAATTATGAATTAAAAAAGCAAGCAAGTTGAATTGTGAATGCTCTACATTCGTTTGTAATCTGTAAATAATTAATTCGAAAAAAACTCATACCACCGTTGTGTTGCATCAGCCCGCAGGGTTTGTTTGAATAAAAATGATTAATTGAACAAAAATTGTCGGGCGCTATAGAGGTGTAGTTTTAATTACACTTCCATTTAACGCTTGAGCCTTCCCTCTCCGCTTAGTAATTATATATTGAGGGCGAAGTTTGTGTCGATGGAATGGTTAGAAACTTTTAAAAACTCCCAAGTAATCAACATTTTAAACTTTAAAAAGCAAATTCATGAAAACTACCTTACGATTTAATTGTTTCAGGCGATTGAATTAGCTGAATAAAAAGCTAATTGCTTTACACTTTTATTCTTGAATTGTGTGTCTTAGTATTCTTATTATAATACAATTTGCAACGGAATAAACACAACCTGGCAGTTTTGTTAATTCCTATTAGTGAATTGCAAACGATGCCACTTTACTTGCTAATCAGGTTTGGCGTATTGTATTGCAATTATCGCACTGCATTAACTTCACTGTTGTAGTAATATTAAGCACGTAGATACTCGTTCATGACAACTGGGCGCACTCTCGTGAACTTCCCTTTATCTAAATGTTTGCGTTTATTACTGTAGAATAATAACATGTTCCTGTATTATGATAGCATTTGCTCTTATAAATTACATTTTGATAAATAACAACGAACAACATAAAGCATTCAGTAAGTAAACTCTAATTGCAATAATACCAGATCTGGGAATAGACTGGATGAAGATAAATTGCGTATTTAGGTTGCGTGTGAAGTTCCGGAAGTTTGACTCTAAATTATAACTAATTTATACTGTAAAATACATTAGATAAATTATTTGAATACTTATATAGTAAATACCATTTTGCAACTATTACTGATGAGGGGGCAATGATGTCCGAGCAGCGCCTGTTCAAGGTGTTCCTTTCATGCGTAACGAGGATTAATATCTATCATTACCTTCCTGAACCAATACATGGTCTTTGTTGATGTACAGTATATACACGCTACTACTAATTTTCACTAACAAGTAAATTCACCTTTGTGTTACTCACAGATTTGATTGAAACTCAGCTTGTAGCTACTCTTGCATTATTAAAAGAGGCAACACTACCACATGTGAGACCTAATTATTTAAAATTTTAACATAACTGCAATCAATGTAGCTTTAAAAATGGACAGGGTAAATGCTAATGATAACTTTATTAGTAGGTACAATAATAGTCCAAAAGCATTTTTAGAAGAAATTATCATAATACTCGAGATACTAATTGTAACATTTCAGCAAATGATTTTAATGAATAAATTAGAAACAACATTACTTGTTGCAGAAAGCATTAAATAAATTCAATAAAACGAAATGTAGCCTGAATATATTAATATTCAGGCTACATTTCGTTTTATTGAATTGATTTTAATGATTTTTTTAGTGCCGTTGCAAGTAACCTATTAGATAAACCTGCAGATAGCAAGGATGCCATACACTTTCTAAGGGCATCTTCGGATAACATTGGTACTTACCAGAGTTGCCAGACTTTCCCGAGATCGACAGAAAAATTCCGAGTCCCGAGTTGCTTCTGAAATTTCCGATTTAACAATTTAAAGACACACAAACCTAGAAGCTGAATTAATGATCAAACAAAATTTCGATTACAATTGTAATGACTTTAGAAAATGTTTATCGAGCAAGTTGGCAAACATATTTTGAACCAAGCGAAAAGATTGGAAAAATACGTTAAAAAAACTGTTATGATTGGATATATTTATCATTTAAATCAAAATGTAATTTCCATAATTGTATTATATGTTCTTTTTTGTATACATATGAAACTGTATACATTTTTTTTGGGCTCCCACCCCCGAGATCTATTCGTTGGGCCAAAAAAATAGGGGGGAACGTGGTCCGGAATTTTTTGGAAAAGATTTAGTGACCGCTCTAAGTCAATAACGCCATTTTTGTCAAAAAAATTGGAATTTGCGCAATAATTTGTATTTAGTTCGTCAACTTTGGTGTTTTTAGATTTGTTTTCGATAGAGAACTTCTAAATCGATATTTTAAGCCCATCCCGATCGATTTCCATCACCCCTTCCACTTTCAACCGATTTTCAACGACCAGAAAATTAGAGTGGTCCTTATTATTTTTTTTTTTGGGCTCCCACCCCCTAGATCTATTCTTTGGGCCAAAAAAATAGGGGGAACGTAGTCCGGAATTTTTTGGAAAAGATTTAGTGACCGCTTTAGGTCAAAAACGCCATTTTTGTCAAAAAAATTGGAATTTGCGCAATAATTTGTATTTAGTTCGTGAACTTTGGTGTTTTTAGACTTGTTTTCGAACGAGAACTTCTAAATCGATATTTTAAGCACATCCTGATCGATTTCCATCACCCCCTTCCACTTTCAACCGATTTTCAACGACCAGAAAATCGAAAAAAAAAATTAATTTCCCCTAATTTGTGTTTAGTTCATGAACTTTGGTGTCTTTGGACATGTTTTCGATAAACCACTTCGAAATCGACACTTGAAGCCTATCTCGAGCGATTTCCATGGCCTTCTTTCGGTTTTCACCGATTTTCACCGACTACAACAATCTCTAACAATTGAAATTTGCCCAATAATTCTTATTCGGTTAATCTAGGGGGTCTCTAGACTTGTTCTTGGTGAATCACTTTCGAGGTAAGATTTCAAGAGTTTCGGCACATCTCGATGCAATATGGTTGGTATTAAAATCTTATCAAAATCTACAATAAAACACTAATAAAAGTAAGAGTTGGAAAATATGGGTTTAAAAAGTCGGGTAAAAATGCGATCGATTCATTCAAACTTTCCCGCCAAACTCAACTTCTCAGAAGTTAAAAGAACATACGGATGTACCCTCACGCGTGCGCAACAGTGCTCACATGTTGCGACTTTTCGAGACAAGTTGACTAGAGAAAAGCTTTGGTTGCGCAGTGGTTGCTGGACGCACTATTAGGACCTGACGTCAGCACGGGCCTTTTTTCGGGTGCGAGCAAATAAAAAGAAGATTTTTGGGCATGTCGTTAGACAACATTGTTCTCCATTGGGATGGTAAGCTAATGAGTGACTTTTTAAACCGAGAGCAGTCGGAGAGAATCGCAGTGATTGTAACAAATATTGATTTTGAAAAGATCCTTGGAGTACGTCAACTAGAAGATTCGTCTGGTGGAACTCTGGCAAATGCTTTGTTGGAGGTTTTAGAAGACTGGGAATTGAGTGATAAAATCAAAGCTTTTTGTTGCGATGGCGCGATGAAAAGAATCCTATGTGGAATCCAGCACTATAGTGAAAAATTTGAAGGTAGTTAATGATACCGCTGAAAGATATCTGAAACTCATCCAGGACTACAATAACTGCTTCTCGCAAGAAATAGAGCACAAAAAATATATCTTATAAGTGCTGGAAGACTAAAGGACAAATTATGGAGACAGCAAGATAGAAACGCTACTCAAAAACTATTGAACAATTTATATGTAACAGACCTGATTTTGTAAATGAGCTTATATTGATACGTTTGTCAATAAACCTACTCTTTTCAATATAAAGTTAATATGCAAAATTTATTATTTTTTCCACCAAAGTGAGATTGGAAATAATTTTCTGAGAACCATTCTGGGCGCAATTGTTGTTGAAGAGCTGAAAAAACTTTCTTAGATGTATCGGGATGATCTGGGTTTTTTTTAATTCCTCAGGATCCTGTCTGGGCCATTGAACCAATTTAATCATAACATAACATTGGCCCCCGGTATTTGAGTCAACTGTTGATAATAATTCTTGAAAACATGGGCTGTTTTCTGGCAGTTAGAAATCGGTTAACATCTACAAGAAACGGTAAAAGTTGCTGGAGGTGCGCTTGAAGTATCAATTCAGAAGTGACGCCAAAGTTAAAGAACCAAATAGGAATTATCGGCCAAATTACAATTTTTACCGGTGGTCCGGCTCGGTTAAAAAAGATATGGTGAAAATCGATCGAGATGGGCTTCAAGTGTCGATTTCGAAGTGGTTTATCGAAAACATATCCAAAGACACCAAAGTTCATGAACTAAACACAAATTAGGGGAAATAACATTTTTTCCGATTTTTCTGGTCGTTAAAAATTGGTTGAAAGTGGAAGGAGGCGATGAAAATTGATCGGGATGTATTGATTTTGAAGTGCTTTATCAAAAACATGTCCAAAGACATCAAAGTTCATGAACTAAATCCAAATTAGGGGAAATTAAATTTTTTTCCGATTTTCTGGTCGTTAAAAATCGGTGATGGAAATTGATCGGGATGGGCTTAAAATATCGATTTAGAAGTTCTCTATCAAAAACTAGTCAAAAAACACCAAAGTTCACTAACTAAATACAAATTATTGCGCAAATTCCATTTTTTTTTTACAAAAATGGCGTTTTTGACCTAGAGCGGTCACTAAACCTTTTCCAAAAAATTCCGGACATCGTCCCCCCCTATTTTTTTTGGCCCAAAGAATAGATCTAGGGGGTGGGAGCCCAAAAAAATATTTAAAAAAATTAAGGACCACTCTAATATACATATTATAATTGAATTAAAATGATGTATTTTTTCAAAAAAATTACGTGTATATTTGAAGTTATATTTCTTTTGGCGTGTTAGGGAAAAATGATGGAGTGAATTTTTACGATGCGTGCGCATTATTAACACCATGAAATTAGTCGGTAAATCTAGTGTATAGGCGGCTAGCGCACTCGCTAGATGGCGTAGTAAAATGGAGGTTATATTATTTCTGTTTTGTTAAGTTTTTTTATTGTTTGTGTGTGTGTGTCCGATTTGTAATATATTACTGTGTGAATATCCCGATCTGTGATTTTGGAAATCTGGCAACCCTGGTACTTATCCTAAAATATCGGAAGTTTCCCGGTGGAGGTAAGAAGTGTATGATTAATTAATTTCTCACTTAACCCGTGATGAAACATAATTATATATTTGATTAATTAAAACACTTGGTTTTGTTTCACTGATTTTATTTTTCTCTCCGACTAGTTTCGACCTTAGGTCATTCTCAAGGAGATATGTACAAAATTAACATCGACTGGTATTTATACAGGAATTTAAAAAATCAGGTAATAAGGGCAGTCGAAATGGGGGAGTTCCAGATATCTTCGACGTTATTAAGCGTGGGTTTTCCACGTTTTATTGCTTTGTTAATTTCGAGGCCCTCTCGCAAATTCAAATCCCGTCCCTTATTACCTGAATACAAAATTCGGAAATTATTGTCACTAAAAAAATGGTTACATTCAATACAATGTTGTGACAGACCTGTAGAAATTTTATTATTTAATATTGACTTCTTGTGTTCATTTATTCTGATTTTGAAATTTCTACCCGTCTGTCCTATATACACACACTCACAATCCCCGCACTTGATCTCGTATATACCGCACTTTTCTAGTTTATTTACTTCTGATTTGTTGTTCACTAGAAGTTTGTGTAAATTGATTGGATTGGGCATTATAATATTAAACTCATACCCCTTAAGATTATTCTTAATATTTTGTGATAGGTTGTTAACAAATTCCAACTTGTACCATTTTTTTGTTTCTATTTTAATTTGTGCATATAAATTGCTACAAAAGAATTTTTTAAATTCCTGTATAAATACCAGTCGATGTTAATTTTGTACATATCTCCTTGAGAATGACCTAAGGTCGAAACTAGTCGGAGAGAAAAAACCAAGTGTTTTAATTAATCAAATAAGAAGTGTAGTTAAATGTTTGAAGAGCTCGCAGTCTCGTGATATTTATGGTTTAACAACTAGTGTAATAAAATACATCATTGATGTTATTATTTAGTCTCTTACTAATTTGATCAATATATTCATACGTTCTGGCACATTTCCTAACTGCCTAAAAATTTGATGTGTTATCCCAGATCTTAAAAAAGGCAATGTGACAGATTTGAATAATTACACAGCCCCCACAAAAAAAATGCCATGATCTGGGTATGCGACACATGTGGTCATATGTATTTTGACCCGCTGATTCCAGATCCGCCCTCAGGATTAGCCCTGAGGGCTTGGGTTGGGCCCTAAACCTAAAAAACCTAAAAATCGATAAATCTGCCTATTTTTCGAAATAAACGTGAAACAGAGGCCTGATAGGCGAATTTTAATGGTGAATTCAGATTCAGCGGGTGAAAATACATTTCAAAAAATATTTTTTATTTTTAGATCAGGTTTTTTTCCTTGTTTTAGTGCGTAACCACGCATAGGCATAGAAATATCCAAACATTAAGAGGTGACATGTTGGTTGTGACTCGCATCTTGGATACAAACATTTGTGGAGTCCGCAAGATGACCTTGGACTTGGCCTTGAATCACATTTCATGACCTTGTTGAAGGTAAAATTTGTTTGAAGATCAAATTGTTATTTTCTAATATACATTCCCAGTTCCAGCCTCATATTTGTGATGATCGGGTAGGTGCTTGTTGAAAAACACATTTTTTCCTCTTGTTCTGGTTTCTCTCTTCAGCATCCAGCAAAAGTCAGCCATCATAACTTCATCCCATCTACCCTGATATCTCTCTTCCATCACTCTGATATCTTGGGTGGAACATAAGTTTTTTTTTCTTTTTTTTTTCAATAACGTTTGTGCCTGTAACCAGGGCACCTACACGTGGTGACGGTAGGCAACAGATCCATACTGGCAGAGTCCCTGGGTAAACGGCGTTCATGCCGTCATGGCAGGCACAGATGAGAAGTGTCTTACGATGCAGGGATACGGAGTCCCAGTATCGGCGTGGGAAAGCGGGCTCGCCGACATCGTCATAAAACGACCGTAGCTCTCCATTGATTGGCTTCTTGGTTGATGGAGAGTATGATGCTACAAGGAGAGATACTTCTGGTATTTCACGCTTCCACGAATGCCAGAAGAGTCCAGATGTATTTTGCTATATCTGCAGCAAATATGAAGTGAACTCTTTGAGAAAAAAATAAATGAGGAGGTGAAACAACTATATGAGGATTGTTTCGGTCGCAGATTACTGCACCAGGAAACAACATGGGTTCCTAATATAATTTGTAACTCCTGTAGACTAATGTTGTATCGTTCAAAGAATCCTAAATATCTGAAATATCTTAAATTTTCTACACCAACCATATGGAAGAAGCCAATGCTCATGAGAGACTGTTACTGTATAAATGACGTCAATGGAATCACCGCAAAACATAAGAAATCTATCTCGTACATCAATGTGTCTTCAGTTACAAGACGAATTGTAATAGATGCAAAATTACGTGTAACTGATACAATCGTAAGAGAAGATGATTTCTTGATGGAGATTGACAACCAATCTGAAAAAAGTAGCAGTGGCAGCGATGATCCCTATGAAGATGACGACAAAAAAGATGTTCATCTTTCATATAACACCGCATAAAAAATTCCATTGTTACTTTCACAACCAGTTCTAAATGATTTTGTTAGGGATATAGGATTGCCAAAAGATAGTGCAGAATTCATTTCTGAAGCGAAGGAACTTCCTGGAGCCGAAGACAAAAGTCTCGTTTTACCGTAATAGAGATCAAGAATTCCGGAAGTATTTCACAAAAGATGAAGAAACATCTCTAGTTTACTGCACTGACATTAAAGGTTTGATGAATAACTTGAAGAAAGATGTATATAGAGATGAAGACTGGAGACTTTTCATTGATTCATCGAAACGCAGTATGAAAGCTGTGTTACTACATAATACAAATGTGTATACTCCTATCCCAATAGCTCATTCCACAACGCTCAAAGAGCAGTATAACAACGTAAAAATGCTTTTGGATAAAATTAAGTATGCCAGTCACAAGTGGCAAGTTTGTGGTGATCTGAAAATCATAACTATGATACTTGGACAACAATCAGGTTTTACTAGAGAGCCATGCTTCTTATGTTTATGGAATAGCAGAGATCGAGCTAACCATTACAGCAGGAAGCAATGGCCAGAAAGACCATTGATTCAACCTGGTTCTCACAACATCATTAAAGAATGTCTAGTTGATCCTACAAAAATTCTCATCCCACCTCTTCACATCAAAGTTGTCGTGATGAAACAATTCGTCAAAGCATTGGACAAGGACGGCCAATGCTTCGTATATTTAGGGCAGACATTTCCAGCTATTTCTGATGATGTTGAAAGAAGGTATATTTGATGGACCACAAATTAGAAAGTTATTCAGGGACACAAATTTCGTCACTCAAATGACCGACATTGAGAAAAATGCTTGGGAGAGTTTCAGGTCAGTGGCAACGAACTTCCTAGGTAACCATAGGAGTCCCGACTACAAGAATATTGTGAAAAATATGGTGGAAAACTTTTGAAAGTTGGGATGTTTACTGAATTTGAAGTTACACTTCCTTGACTCGCATCTGGATATATTTCCTGAAAATTGTGGAGATTACAGTAAAGAGCAAGGTGATCGATTCCACCAAGATATCAAAGTGATGGAAAAGAGATATCAGGTTAGATGGGATGAAGTTATGATGGCTGACTTTTGCTGGATGCTAAAGAGAGAAACCAGAACAAGAGGAAAGAAACGTAAGCGAAAACCTTGCATGGATCTTTTGGTGAAAAAAGAACAAGATATAGTTATAAAAAAATTAATGTAGGATATAACCAAGTAAAATATTTTTTTAGGTATTATGAAAACATTCAGTTCCTGTGCACTTCGGACATTGTTTTTCAACAAGCACCTACCTGATCATCACAAATATGAGGCTGGAACTGGAAATGTATATTAGAAAATAACAATTTGATCTTCAAACAAATTTGACCTTCAACAAGGTCATGAAATGGGATTCAAAGTCAAGTTCAAGGTCATCTTGCGGACTCCACTAATGTTTGTATCCAAGATGCGAGTCACAACGAACTTAGTGAGGCATTTGACTGTGTGCCTCATGATGTTTTATTGCGAAAGCTCTACTATACTGGTGAAAAAAAAGAAACACTTGAAATGCGTGAAATTTCTACCATTTTCAAACTGCCATAACTCGGCGTATTTTCAATCGATTTTGATGAATATTTGAGGGCGAAAAACTTTACAGTGTCGCCGACATCAATACATTTTCTTCAACGCATTAATTGCGTGTGATATATCTATTCGATTTTGCCTCATCTCATTGCATGCCTCTTCAATCCTTAAAACCAATTGGTCTCTTGTATTAACTGGCGTCTCATATACTTGATTCTGTAGAGTTCCCAATCATAAAAATAAATAAAGGGATTAAGATTTGGCGATCTTGGAGGTCAGACCACTGGTCCTGAACGACCAATCCAACGCTGTGGATAATTTGTACAAAACCATTCTCGAACTATTAGAGCCCTTTCACACGGAACAGCTTCGTGGCGCGGCAGAGAAGCACTGCAAGTAAATGAGGGTATTTAGACTTTATATATAAAACAGAAGAACTTGCAACAAAATGGAACTAAACATCGGCCGAGTATACCAACAAAAGATTAAAAAAACTCTTGGGAAACCATTTAACAAAAGTTCGTGTCCAATTTTGATGAACTTTCGCTGAGTTGAAAGAATGAAGATTGTGAATACATTAATTTTATTGCACCTAAGATTTACTTTCAGGATCAGTTCTATCTGATTGGTTATCGATATTTCCAATCTCCATTATGAGAATTAACTCCACCAAATGAGCGATTCTTCTGCTATCGGGATTTTTTCACTTGCTCCGTTCAAAGTACGAGAAAGTATTCTGACCATGATTTGTTTCTTTCAAATTCGGAATTTTAACGGAAATATCTGTTTTAAGGTCCCCTCCAAGACAAATCCGACCATTTAATAAGAAAAATCGCGCCATAAAATCTTAACACACTATCGACGGGAAAGGTATTAATGACAATAGTGTGTTAAGCTATTAATACCTTTCCCATATTAAGACACTATCTTAATACAAAATGTGCCGGAGCTCCATCTAGTTGAAACCATTTTCTATTTCTAATGTAAAGAGGTATGGTAAAATACTTATGTCAAAACACTGACTACACATATGTGTATGCTTGACAGATTATTAATTTATGATATGATAATTTGCGAACTCTAGTGATAATAATAGAATAATACTAAAAATTCAGCTAGTTGGACATTCAGTGTTAAAACTTTACCATGTTACACCTCCGTTAGGAAACATTTAAAGATACATGTTTATTGGTACTTTCTTTTCCATTTTGATGAGTTTAATACACTGTTTGTTTCACACAAACAATCTAAACCATCCTGTATAATACGATACGTTATATAAAAAAATTTAAGTAATTAGTTGTGGTTGAAACATGTAAATTTTTCGATTCAGTTTGTTGTTTAGTAACACATTTAAATATGTCTTGCACTGTCACAAACATTACTTCATATTTTTTCCCTGATTTCCAGAATCTAACAACTAAACTTTACTTTTATATTCTTTATCATATTCTTCTCTACACCCGATATAAAAATTAGCATCCGTAATATTCTCAACATGGCCGTCATCCTCATTTTGGGGAATGCATCTGCCGAATTCGAGAATCTTGGTTGGTTTTCATGTAGAAAGGCATAAGTTTTACGATAATGAACGCTCTTGAAAATGATATAATCAAATTTTGCTACAATTCGATATTGTTCTGCAAAACAACCATTATAGCTTATTTTCCAAAAATTGCATGAAATTTTTTTTTGCAGTAACAAGTTTTTTATTTAGCAAAATTAATTTATCGTGTTGGGGGTATTTTGCAAAGTGTCTCATTATTGCGAAATTTGATTGTAATATTTTGAAGAACGTTAAACTTTTATCTGAAGCATGTTTTCTATTTCTGCTGTGTATTTAATTGCTATTCAAACATGCTATCCAGTGAAGGTTAATTATAGGGATCACCATAATTGATCTAAATTTAAAATTGACCACAAAAATTCATTCTAAAACCTATTTTATAGCACCAGAAAACTTCTGGGTGTTTTTACAATTAATTTTTGTTATAAACATATTGTGGATTTTTTAATTCAGTTTAAATTAAGAATATTGATTTTATATAATTGTAAAATGTATTTAATAAGAAATTTAGTAATAATTAAGACAATGAATAAAAATAATTTACTGACAAAATGAGCGTCATTAATTAATTATTTTTGCACAATTACGTACAAAATCAAATACAAACGTCATGATGAAATTATTTCACAACCAAAAACAGTTTGATAAAAATGAAATTACCAACTCAAATAGAAACGCGGTAATTAGATGTTGAAGCAAACAATACTTCAATTATACTTGGCGTATAAAAGGGTTACTAATGATAATTAATATTTGTTTGATGGTATTATGCAAGCAGCAGGGTTTATTATTTTTATCAAGGAACATATTTTTCTTTTATTAATATCGATTTCTTCATAGTACATTGCAAACATTACAGCTGGAGAACTGCATATCGAGAAAACAAAACCTAGAAAGAGTGACGTAATTCATTAATTTAAATTAATTGTAATTACAAAATCGAACCGTGTGTGTTACAAGTTCACAGGACAAACATGGAATAATTAATGTCTCGTCAAAAAATCAATTGGATTATTGAAGTGCAATCCAATTAGTGTAATTAGGCATCGTTGGAATCGTTGGTGTGATGAATGAATATTATAGATGGGCGGGTTATTCACTAGAATGGGCCATTAATTTTAGATAAGCCGGCCCTATTAACCTGTATAGATTAAAATATACGGTGTTTTATGTTAAGTCGTAAAATTTTCGAGCAGACAATAAGTACCCATAAACGCGTTGTTATAATATAATACCAATGTAATCAATTCCATCTTTCCAGCAAATGCTGACAACAAAAGCACAATTAAATTACAATTGGATAAAATCCATATTCGATCAGAATTTTATTTAAAATTAACCTTGGACGAGTGCAGCCGATCACATACGAATTTCAAGTACACACACAGTAAATTGTAGACCGGTCCAACAACTTTATTGCTAAAATGCGACTTGCGAAGGAATGGTGAATGCGCCAGGCTACTTAATACCTCTAATACGATAATTAGAAAAACTTTCGTGGGGACCACGAACTCAACTCAACATGTACTCATATATAAATAGCGACAACTTACCAGCATTGCGGTTTCGGAAGTTTCCGAAAGTAATTTGCATATTATGGCTCTCCTGTCAATATTAAATTTAAACTTATTCCCCCGTTTTATTTTTCGACCTTAAAAAAATCTATAGAAATAAATAAAATGCTGCAGTCGTTGTGCGGAATGAAAAATGCTTGAAGTCGAAACTAAAATATGTATTTCGGCGAAGATGTTCCATAATGCTTTGATTAATGCCCACGAATTTATTCGTATTAGCGCGTCCCTCTCATAATCACCCCATCGTGGTGCAAATTTCACACAAGAGACCAGAAAAAGTGGCTGGCACGTACGAGGAAGGGTTCTTGCTCCTTGTAAACTTCCTTTATTATTTAAGGTGTGATAGTGCAGTAATAAAAGTCAGCATGCCCTGCCGTAGTTTATTTAACATAATCATGAATTTTCCAAGCGCTGCCCTTAGGAATTTTCTCAACATTTTATAAGACTTAATATAAAATTTTATGAGAATTATACATATTTCTGACAAAAACATTTATAGCAGAATCGTGCATATCTTGAAATAGATAATATAGAATTAAAAATACCCGAAGGAAGATTAATGCAAATTCTTGAGTAAATAAACAGAATGAAAATTTGTACTGATTAAACTTAATATCTTATTACTTGATTAATGATTAACCGAGCTAGCGAAAAAGCTAAATGTAAATTTATCGTCCAGTAAAATATGTATAAAGAATTACATTTAACTGCTGTTTTTATAATATGTCATTTTAAAATTTTACAGTGCGATTAAACAATTCTGACAAGAGCAAAAATAAATTATTTCATTGCTAACATAATATTTGTGATATTCAAATTATTATAGCGTTATGAGTTTATTTTGAAAACAATAACATTATGATTACTAGAAAATATTAATGAAATTATATTATATTTTACAGTTATAATTATTATTCAATCCGAATTATTCGTATGTTTACGTAATGTTACTATCATTAATAGCTGACAATGTGTTATCAACAATAAATAGTTAAGTTGTTTCAATGAATAAATAGGCTATTATTTTCTGAACAAGCAATTAGCGAATAAATCGTAAATGAGACACAATAATATGCTAAACATGTTGTGTATTTAAATCTCCACCAGCGGGGATAAAAAAAATATATTTATTGCATGAAACACAGTATGTTACACATTTTTCTGGGCCCAATTATTTTCCTAAAGTTGTACGATTTAATTCCGCAATCCATGCATAATGCTTTTTTCTGTTGCGGCACGTTTAAAATTGCTCCTCGGGGAAAGATGCCGAAAGATCTGGACGGCTTAAATTAATCCCGAACAAATCTACTTATCCGCAAAAACATGTCAGTAAAGCAAGGGCCCGGAGGGTAAATTTATGCCATAATTTGGTGGTAATTTTCAGTTTATTTACGCAAACCTATGTCTCCCCGAAAGGATACGGCCTACTGCAAATAAAACTTTGGAGCATGATTTTAAAATTTGCATTTGCATATTAATTTATTTATGTGACACATGAACGATAACTAATCCAATCGAGTGATTTTAAAAGCTACGATCATAAAAAGAATGGTTAAAATATTCCCGTGTGCATTCTGAAATCCATGTTAAATAATTTTTATTAAAATTATAAAATACAGAAATTCTCTTGATATATTGTAGATAAATTACAAATTTTACAAAATTTTACCGTTCAGGTTCAGTTCTTCAGATTGTCAAATAAAGCTTAATTGAATTTTGTTTCATTTGAAAAACTCTATTCATTTTTGAGATTCTGCGCCCTCCGACACACAGACATTTGGAATCTCTCAAGATTCATGTAAAATATTTTTTTTACCATTTTCCTGGCACATTATTCGTCGTCGTCTTTGTCTGTGTAGACCTAGTTTCGAATTGTTTTAAATTTCCAACACTTGGCAAATTCTTTCTTTCAATTCAATTCAATTCAATTTTATTGGTGCGTTAACATTATACAACATTTTACACAAGTCACATACATTAAATAGTTTAAACATTACGTGAATAAGTGTACAGTTAATAAAATTAAGAACCTAACAAATAGTTGTACAGTAAAACAAAAATTTAAAATTTAAATTACGACCAAGATTAAAATTAACATTATAATTAAAATTAAAATTAATCCTTTCACAATGGACATATATTCCAATTAATAAAGCAGCAATTTTAGAAAAAGTTGAATAAATAGAATATGTCCGTTGTTGAGTTATACTAATGATTTGAAAAACTATGTGAGGTACCTGTTTGGGTTTATATAGAGAATGCAAAACAAATCATTTCTGAACAATTGTAAAAGTTGGAACTCTACACTTGTTTCCGATTTTGATACATTTACACGTTTTTGATATTTGAGCGCAGAAATAGACTTCCTTAGATTTGTTGATGATTATTTGCAAAACTAGGTGATTGCAGTGCTTAGGGGCTTCCAGAATATAAAAGCGCAATCATTTAAAATAGATTTGTAAAAATTGGAAGTCTACATATTTGAAAAATCTCCGCTTTTTGATATTTGAGAACCTACAATAACTATTCTTGGGTTGGTGAGGATTATTGCCAAAATGACGTGCTTAGATACTTTTGGATTTTGAAACCACAATAATTTCTGAATAGTTTTATTGTTTAGGATTTTTAGAAATTAACATCTATTAGAATTTTGAGTGCCAAAATTAGCTTTTCTTGGACTTAATAAAGATTATTGGGAAAAATATGTGATTAACATGCTTAGCGTTTTCTAGAATATAAAAGCCCAATCGTTTTTTACCTTGTTTAGGACTTTTGAAAAATCACCGCTATTTCAAAATGACTATTCTTAGCATTGATGATGATTATTGGGAAAATAACTCAAGTACATGCTTTAATCTTCTGAAATTTGAAAGCTTAATCATTTTGAATAAATTTATACAACTTAGAAACTTGCATTTGATTCGAATTGTGAAATACAATGCGTTTTTGAAATTACAGTTTTAAAATAATCGATCTTAGATATTTAAAAAACTAGGTATTTGATTTTATTGAGCTTTTCAGGAATATAAAAGCTCAATAATTTTTAAATAATTTTATAAAAATTAGGATTTGTATTTGGAAAAATCTATGCTTTTTGGAATTTGAAGTGCCAAAAATAAGTTTGATGATGATTATTGAAAAAAACTGACTGTTGAACGTGGGTGGATTTTTTGGAATTCAAAAGTCCAATCATTCTTGAACAATTTGATAACATTTTGAAGTCTGCACTTTGAAATTTTGAAAAATCATGACTTAAAATTTTTAAGTGACAAAAACATTTTTGGGTTTGATAATGAATATGCTTGGGTATTTTTAGAATATGAGATTTTGTAAAAATTAAAAATCGGCACCTTTCTTGAATTTAAAAATATTAACGCTTTTATACAAGGCCACTAGGTTTGATGTTTTTTATTTTGAAAATTATGTGATTCACGTGTTTGTTTCTTCTGGAGTATAAAAGACGAATAATTTCTAAAGAACTATGTAAATATTGAACGACTGAACTTGTCTTGGACTAAATAATCAGCGCTATTTCGTATTTTGAGTATAGAAAGTATAGAAAATGAATTCTTGGGTTTGATAATGACTAGTCGGAATTAAATAAATAATTAAAGTGGAACAAATCCAGTGATTTTTTTATTTTTAATAATACAGACATTTTGAATAATTATCTTTTTTTTTCAAAAACTAGTTAAATTTAGAAAAAAAATTCTTATAAATCGTTCATTATGGCATTTTCTACAATTATTGTTTTTATAGGTTTGATGTAACATAATTAAAAAAGAGTGAACAAAGGCACTTAGAGTCAAATATTAATCATTATTCAGTATCATACAGACCCCATGAAGATCAAAATAGTAATAAACATTGTGTTCAGAATTGTCGAGTAAGTAAATATAATTAAGCTATAATATTATTTATTTATTATTATTATTGATCTTCATGGCGTCTGTATGGTATCATTAAATAGAGTTCAAACAATAAATAATATAACCCGTACTGACATAGATATCATTTTTAATTTTTTTAAATTTTTATACACACAAACAATGTATCTTATAATCATTCATCTTTCCCCCTTTGTATTTTTCTTGGCTTATAAGCCAAAGCCAAGAAAAAACAATGTATCATATCTGTATACCTAATATATACACTTAAAATGTGGCGAAACGCAAGGTAAAGCATAATCAAGAGGGCCCGAAAATATTTAGAGCTGAATGGTGGACAATTTGAACAATCATTATAAAGAATTATGTATTAAAATTTGTTACAAAATTGTTTGTTAGTTTCTAATCTAGTAAAAGTTTGCCAACATACATGTTAGTTTTTTTTGTAATACTGAGAATAATTTAAGAAAATCGTATTTGTGTTTCACGATTGTAAAGAGAATTTGATTCTGCAAAAATATACAGTGTGTTTCAATTAAAAACATAAATGTAGATATTTTTCTGTAAAGTAAGTAGGCTATGGAAAAACTTTGTGAAATTTTGTAGACCAGGTTGCGTTTGACAAGTTCATTTTTAAACTTTTTTTTTGTATCTCCAATATTTAAGCAGATGTAAGCTGGAAAATCAAAAACCAACCACCCTGTATCGTGGTCGTGGGTTCGAATCCCATCCCTGCGGTCACTTTTTCGGAACGAAGAAGTGGCCGTGCGGGTCCATGGATGTCTAGTATCCCATTCATTATCAAAAATGAAATCTCAAGTAATTATCGTTAGTGGCCGAATAGTACATGCTTACGCCAATTCCAAATCATCCGCACTTCCTCAACCCGAA
Source organism: Ocypus olens (assembly GCA_910593695.2). Taxonomy (NCBI): domain Eukaryota; kingdom Metazoa; phylum Arthropoda; class Insecta; order Coleoptera; family Staphylinidae; genus Ocypus; species Ocypus olens. The sequence continues at coordinate 20,234,343 of OU343057.1, forward strand.
TTTCCGTCAACCATCGTTCCTTTAAAAATAAACAAAAAAAAATAACCACCCTGTACATACCTTTGTATAATTGTGCACAGTATCTTGGGGAAATATAAAAGTTAAGCAATATCAATACAAATAAGGATCAATAGTACAAATTAATTATGAAAACTAGTTTTTTAATGAATTATTTTGTAGTCTTTAAATATAATTATTTTATAAAAAAGTATGTTAGTTATGAATAAAATATATTGACAAGGGAAGTATTTTGCGTAAAAGCAATACTATACTCACAAGGGTGAACATTTTTAGGATTGAATACAAGTTAATATTAAACTGATTTGCCTCATAAATAAATAATAGTTTAGTAGTTATGAGTTATTTGTACAAATTTGTGTTGCCAAAACGCGGCCAGCCACGTTAAATTGTGCGGCCCCTGGACGATTTATTTATTTCTATTAAAGTTTTTCTTTCTCGTTATATGTATACAAATAATATTAAATACATTAATTAAGTAATTAAGTTAGAGTGCAATAACGAAATAAAACAAATTTTAGCGGCCACATTAAACATTCATCGTTACAATACTTATATTACATCTGAAAAATATTCCGGCTTAAGATATTTTGCTCATCGAATTGTAAGTGCTTTTGAATTCACTTATGTTTGTGAAACATTTTTTTAAGCATGAAGTTTACAAAGAGTTCAACACGTGCTTCATTACCTGATACCAATTTAGAAAACCAGTTAAGATGTGCAACGACAACAACATAAATATACACAGGCGGCCAAAAAAAACGGTACTAATTATAAATATTCATATTTTCAATAATAATGAACGCATTAAATTTGGCTTTGAAAGACAAAATATTTACACTCTGTAGATTGCAAAAATGATTAATTGCATTTTTGAAACCTTTTCTTATTGAGGATATTTCACATTAATGAATACTCTGCAAAGATGGGATTTTATAATGCACCGTCGCTTTGCATTTGCAGGTATCTAAATTAGTGGGCCATGATTTGTTTGTGTTTTCTAATGAATTTCAGTTATTAGCCGTCACTTCTATCAGTTATTTTAGTTGTGACAAAAATGGTCAACTGGAAGACCACGTACAGTACCAATTCCAGAAAGGTTAGAAGTTTATGGAAAAAGATGATCCGGGCACAAGTTTAAGTACTATTTCTTAAGAGCAAAAGTACTTAGTCTTATCTATAAAAAATGGGCTTTTTAGTGTTATATTAATTATTTTAAAATATTAATAAGTCACGAAACAAAAACTACTGTTTTTTTGGCCCACTGTGTATATTTACAAAAATTAAGTGAAAGAAAGTATAAACAAATATCTCATTAAGAGTTAATAATATTGAATCATAGTATAAGAATAATTTTTTATTCATTTTGTATTTGTATTACGTTTTTTAAAAGCGTGTTTACCTAAAGTGCGGCCAGCTGTAACGTTATGCGTCATCAAAGTGGCTCGCGAAATCGTTTGGGTTGGCCATGCCTACCTTAGAAGGTCACTCGACTATCGGAACAATTAGGTTGGAGGAGAGTGTCGGAGGGCAGTTTTTTCTTGCACATGATTGCGAGTTATTTGCCAAGATGGCCGCCAAATTTTATAAAAACAGTGTATTTTGAAATAACATTCAACAAATGATATATTTTATGATAGCTGTAGGGTAATAAATTTAAATTAATCTTTGCTGTTAAAATAGATTATTACGTAGTAACGTTCGGAAACATATAACCATTTATCATATAAGTAGAAATTGGAATGCGGCAGGTGTCCTCATTTAAAAGTAATTTATGAAGGCTTTATACTTATACTAAAGGGATAACTATAGTAGCGAGTAGAGACTATTAGAGTTTTATAAGAATATGATTATATAATCGCCAGTTCCATTGATTAATAGTAATAACGACGAAGGACATTAATGACTTCAATGCTACCCACTTACAAATTAACTCAACCTTTATATCCTTATTCTTTAATAAATTATCTGATATAACAGACACCTGATATACTAAAAAAATAATACAAATTCCCAAATGTTATTTGAAATAACACATCGGCTGATAAGTGCCCGGTCTAACAAACAGATGGCGTCACAAATGCAGAATTAATATTTTGTTTAGTAAGTACTAACCTTCAAAAAGTAGCTGTCAAATTTTTATGAGGATCTGACGTTTTGTTCAAAAGTTACGGTGACTTTGGTGAAACAATTTTCTTTATTTTAAAAAAAATGGAAAAATCAGAATTTCGTGTTTCGATAAAACACTGCTTTTTAATGGGGAAAAATACCGTTGACATGAAAGCATGGCTTGATAAGTGTTATTCGGAATTTGCACCAGGAAAATCGACCATTATTGACTGGTTTGCTGATTTTAAACGTGGTCGTACGAATACCGATGATACGCCTCGCTCTGGTCGCCCAAAAGTGGTGGTTATACCGAAAAACATTAAAAAAAGTCCACAAAATCGTTTTGACAAACCGTAAAGTGAAGTTGCAGGAGATAGCTGACACTCTCAATATATCAAAAGAACGTGTAGGCTTCATTTTGCATGAACATTTGTCGATGTTCGAAGTGGGTGCTAACAGTGGGTGCTAACAGTGGACCAAAAACACCAACTAGTAGATGATTCCCAGAGGTGTTTGGACCTATTTCGTCGAAATAAAAAAAAAAAAAACTTTTTGCGTCGATATGTAACCATGGACGAAACATGGATTCATCATTACACGTCAGAGTCAAAACGGCAGTCAGCTGAGTAGACAGCAGCCGGTGATCCTCGCCCGAAGCGGCCAAAAGCGCAACGGAGTGCTGAAAAGTTATGGCGTCCATATTTTGGGATGCGTACGGTATTTTATTTATCGACTACCTTGAAAAAGGTAAGACAGTCAATAGCGATCACTACATGGCCCAATTGGATCGTTTGAACGAGGAAATTTCAACGAAACGGCCCCATAGCCAAAAAAAGAAAGTGATCTTTCATCAAGACAATGCACCGTGTCACAAGTCTTTGGCTGCGATGGCAAAATTGCATGAACTGCGCTTTGAATTGCTTCCGCACCCACCCTCCAGATTTGGCCCCCTTTTTTGGCGACTTTTACCTGTTCCCAGATCTAAAAAACGTCGAAACAAACGCTTATTTTGAGGCCAAAGACAAATCGTTCTTCAAGAAAGGTATTGAAATGTTAGAATGGCGCTGGAGTGACTGTATCGCTCTTGAAGGAGATTATGTTGATGAATAAAACAGAATTTGACCGAAAAAATTGTATTTTCTTCATTAGACAGGAAACTTATCAGCCGATGTGTTAAAATGACAACTTTATCAACAGACAATACTGAATTAAACATCCTCTTTGTTCTACCATCATCATTTCTTGGACAGTTTTCTGGTAATGCTGTATTGTGGGTGTTATTGTGGGTGGTAGTAATAATTTTTCTAATACCCATTTAGTCATTACGCATTTAGTAACATTATTTGAAAAATTTGTAATTCTGATTTCTTGTACCATCTCAAAATCGTATTTTGTGTCGAGTAGTATCTTAGCATTTGATCATTGTAATCTACGCCTCCCATGAGTTTATCGTACTCCAGAAGAAGCCTAGGCTCTAGTTTTATTGTTCTTCTTCTGGTAGCGTGTTCTACCATTTCTCAGCTGAATTAGGTGGAAACTGTTAAGACGTCTTTATTATCTTTTTATTTCTTAACGCATAGTCCTTCATTTTTACATTAGCAAATGGATTCTCCCCTTTTTTTTAAAGGAAGGATGGCTGACGGAAATTTGGACATTGGCTTAGACAGCGTAGGTAATTCAGCTACAATCGATTATTTATAATATATTATTCATATTAAATGAAAATAGACATCCACAAACACACATGACCTCGCCGGGATTCGAACCCAGGACCCTACGCATTAATTCTGGCGCGCTAACGCACGTGGCTAGTGGTCCAGCGGATTCTCCCTTCTTTAGTATTTTTGGTTTTTGTAGTCAAACTTTGCCCATAGTGTTCCTGTAACATTTGTATTTTCAATTAGTAACTGTTCACCTAAGTTATAAAAATTGTCCATATACACCTGTATATTCTTCAGGTAATTTGTGCACAACTTTTTCAGTGTGCTTGATACCACCCACCATCGAATCTCCAGAGCCACCATACACCAAAACCTTTCGCACCAATCCATATGTTTCTGCAAGAACAAACAATTTAATTACAAAGGACCCCGCACAAGCCTTATGGAAAATGGGTCTCGGTGGATTTGGCTGAAATTTTGGGAATTTGTAGTTTACAGCATTCTGATGAATGGTTGCAACTTGATTCGTTGAGCCGAATGACCACTAAAAACAGTCGAAAGTAAGAAATAGACGACTGCCGCTGCCACTATGTAGGCACTTATACATCTGTTAATTCAACCCTCCCCTATCCCTCCTCTAACCTGACTCGACCTTTCTCCCCCACCCCTCCAGTTCTTCTCTTCTTCGACTAGTTTTCGTTTGTGGAATAGGCACAGTTCGGTGATGGAAGGAAAATGAATACTGAATCTTTTGTTTTACGTGTTTTCTTACTTATTAAATTATCGCATTTATTATCTTCTATTTACAAAGGTATATAGCACATACCCAACAAATATTCAAGCGTCAATAACATCTGGTATATTATCAATATTTTCTTGTGGTGGCCTATTCGCAGCATCGGAGATATCATGCGTATTCCACAAACGAAAACTAGTCAAAGAAGAGAAGAAATGGAAGGGTAGGGGAGGGGGGAGAAAGGTCATGTCAGGGTAGAGGAGGGATAGGGGAGAGATGAATTAACAGATGTTTAAGTGCCTACAGAGTGGCAGCGGCAGTTGTCTATTTCTTACTTTCGAATGTTTTTAGTGCTCATACGGATCAACGAATCAAGTTGCAACCATGAGAACTTTTCATGAGGATGACTTAAACTACAAATTCCCAAAATTTCAGCCAAATCCACCGAGACCCATTTTCCATAAGGTTTGTGCGGGGTCCTTTATGACATTTTCCTTGAATGTATTGTGGAAATGGTAGTCCTTACTACAGCACTATTGATTCTTCCGATGAGAGTGCTTTAGCAGGATAATACAATTCTGCCATTCTGGGATTAGAAAAATCTATCAACGTTGAAATTTTTCATCATTTATCCCTGTCGTCTGCGGTATTATCATTGAAATGCTTCGCCCGCAAAATTAACAAGAAACTGCCAATAAAGTATCTAAATTTGGTTAAATTGAATAAATAATGACTTTCTAGTAGTCGTTCATACCATTTATTTTAATTAGGCCCTTACGTGGCAACATTCCAATTGTTTTTTTATCCTGCTGGATATAGGCTTTTTAGCGTTTTACTGTTTCCATGATTTCTTGTCTTGGGCTTCACTTGTCCATTTTCTTCAAGCCACTCCTCTCACTCTCAATCGCAATTGTGGTCTTCCTTTATTTCTTTGGGTTTTTCTTGGTCTCCATTGCATTTTTCTGTGTGACCTATGTCTTTGTTCTACTTTCCATTTTTGACTCGCAATAATGCTCCACTTTATGTTTTTTAGGTCTTGTTCGAGTTCATTCGGATGATTGTCTGTACTCATTGGTCTGGTGTTATATGTCGCAGTGTGGAATGTTTGTGCGGTGTTTTGTTTGTAATAGGTGTCTCAATAAGAGCCCAGGATTTGAATTCGCGGCCATTTTGTTTGTGTGAGTAGTATGCTGATTATTTGACAGCGGTCATATACATACCACGCGATTAGAAGTTATGGAGTAGTATTCAAACGAGCAACGTTTAATTATGTGAAAACGCACTACAAAAATGGGGAAAGTTTCGCAGAAACAGTTTGTAAATTACGTACAATTTTTGGTCTCGATAATGCGCGAAATGAATCGACAGTTCGCCGTTTAATTAAAAGAATTGACACAAAATTCACGGTGATGGATGAAAAGACCACTGTTTGTCGCCTTCCGGGTCGGTCCCTTGACAACATGGCCGCTGTGAGGGACTGTGGCCGAGAGCTCAGCATCGTGGTCAAGAATTGAACATAACCAGACTCACTCTGCAAGGAAAATTGACAAAAAAAAATCAATTCGTTGCACCTTGGATTCGTTGATTAATTTTCTCGGATGATTTTCAACTGAACAGGTACGTAAATAAGCAGTACTGTCGAATTTGGAGTGCTGATAATCCTTGTGTAATACTCAAACAACCAATGTATCCGCCGCAAATAACTGTTTGGTGAGCATTTTGGGCTAGCGGAGTGATTGGGCCGTATTTATTCGAAAATGCGGCGGGAAATGCGCAAATTGGTGTGAGGTATCTCGAAATGTTAATCTAGTTTGTGGCCCGTATTGGATCGAATTGATGCGAAGGATATGTTTTTCTAACAAGACGGTGCGATCTGCCACACAGCACGGGGAACAATGGTGTTACAGCGGACCAAATTTCCAAACTATGTTATCTCTCGGTTTGGCGATCAAAATTGGCCACCAAGATCGTGCGATCTAACGCCGGTCGATTTGGGGCTACGTGAAGGAAAGAGTGTATGCTAACAAACTACAAATAGTGAACGCCTTAAAAAAATACGGCGTGTTATTGGCGAAATAGAGCGACAGTTATGTGAAAACGATATCCAGAATTTTAAGAAAAGAATGACCCTGTTCAAGATGTTTTATGGTGGCCATTTGCCGGATGTCTTATTTCATGTTTAAACGCAACTATTCCTCTTTCCGTTGAAATATAAATATTTGCTTAATTCGAAAAAAATATGACTTTTCTTGAAAATAAATTCCGGCGATCTTGTTGAGACACCCTTTACTAGTTATTTTTTTTTGGCCTCGGGAACGTAGCCCATATGGCCAGCTCAAGGCGGCTGATATATTGTATGTACAAGTTTTTGGGTGAATAAATGAACAAATGACTAAATGAATAATGTCAGACGTATACACAACAACCATGGACCCGACCGAATACTTCTGGATTCCCGAAAAATCTTTCGGCCGGGCTGGGATTCGAACCCACACGGCCTGTACCCACTACACCAACGGGCCGCCCTTTATTAGTTATAACTTGCCGTCTTCTTGCCAGAATCCATGAGCCTATCCGCGTTGTTACCGGAGTGGAATTGAGCATTTTAGCCGCGCTTGCCCTGCGAGCTGGCAAGTTGGGAATTACCTACATTTCCTTAATTCCGGGTGGAGCGGTCGCTAGAACCTCCTTCGTTATCTAGCAGTGGGTACCGAAAGAGAGGTTGACGTTTGGGCTGACCTTTAGGCTGTTAGATTTCGTCGGCCCTTATCCACTTTGCCTTTTACTCATTTCCAGTCAAAATGGTAAAATCATCCTTCGCGAGGTCCTGCCAACTCGTAATTCAGCTCAGCTTAGTTTTTGACTATTCCAGAATCGTGACTGCGTAATTATTTGAATTTTCCAGTATTAATGAAAAAAAAATTGTTGGTCAAGAATAAATTCGCTGATCACCACCAGGCTTTATTTCCATCCCCGGAATGTCAGAAAATGGAATTTGAGCTATACCTGGACGATTCGCCAACCACACGCTATTTTCCCCAGTGGGATTTGACGAAACCGCAGAACCAAGAATTTGAGTATTTGCAGGATCGGCAGTTGAATAATTTCCTTTTATAACTAAATCACTAAACACATCCTCTTCAACTTCAAGCTTCGAATTCGAGCAAAATTTTAAGAAACTCTAGATTCGTAAGCAGCGGAATTAGCTCGTATCTTGCTAGTAGATGATCGAGTATCATCAGCTTCAATATTTATAGCTCTCTTTAACATTTCACTAAACAAAGTAAAAAAGAAAACAAATTCACTTCAATTGAATGCGAAAATCTGTTCTAAACTATAACCAAATATCTTTTATTGTAGTTTTGCATTTTATAAGTAACCATCCACTTTTAAGGGCATCAACTTGCCCTAATTTTGCAAACATTTATTATCCAAAACAGTAAAGCAGAAATAGTATGATTTTCAATTGTATTTAAAATTTCATTATACTTTATAAATATATCAACATCTTTTACAATTTAAAACAAAATAATTACAGTTTGACTTTTAAACAATTATGTTAGTACGTCGTTTGTCTGGGCTATCGAACATATCTGTAGGTCTTTCTGCCCTATCTTAAAATAAATAAAATCGTTTAATTTGGAAGCTAGTCTTGATGGAGTGAACTAATGAAATGATGAAGTATGTTTAAAGGATGTTTTAATTTAGATAGGATGTTGGGATTACGAGGAATACAGAATTTATTTAGGAGAGTTAAGTTAAAGTTATTAAATATTGCTCCCCCATCAGAACACCTACAGACCGGTTTCGACCTTTCAGGTCTCATCAGTGTAGTTAGTTGCTGATGGGGAAACGGAGATTACTATTGGAATATAAGTATTCCAAACATCGTTAAAGGTAGAAACGACAAAGTGGCGGAATCTATTGCCTGAATGCTGTACTGAACCAAATCCGGGTGGCTTTAACAATATTTAATGTTCACATTAATATTGTTCTATTTGCCGCCGCTGGCAATGTCCATATCTTGTCGGTGTTAAAGTCACCCGGATCTACCTTTAAAGTTATTAGTTGCGAATTTTTAAGTAATGGCTAATGTACGTTGGATGAGTATTTTGGATGGAGGGATTATGGGGAGGATGTCTCATTTTGATTAAGGTTTGGAGTGCGAATCTTTCAGCTACTTAGAAATGATGAAGGGTAGAAGGATGACAGGATTGAGCAGTAGTCTAACAGGAGCCGGAAAATTTACTTTATTCTTTTTAAAATAATCTCAGAATACAGTAAAATTGAATAAAATGGTTAACTCAATTGCAAATGCCCCTATTTATAAAAAAAAAACATGTGAATCATGAAACCGACACTGATTTCTGTTATTTCAATGTTGACCATATGTGATCACTAAAATGTCACATCGTATTGAGCGAGTCGTCAAAATTAAACTACGTTTAAATATTATGTAGACCATGACCTCAACATGTTAATCAGCGGCATCCAATGAAATAAAATGTGAAAGAGTCAAGGGGTTAAAATTTACACACAAAACTTTAAAGCAAAGGTAAAGAGGAGAGCTCGGAATTTCAGAATTTTAATATACCTATACCAAGGTATAAAAAAAAACAGCGATTCACATTTAGAAAATGATTTGCCGATCCATGCTATCTTCTTCCATAATCCTCGTCTCTTCGCTTAAAAAAGAACGTAAAGGTATCTAAACGATTAGCCCTTCGAATTCTCACGAAAATTCGGCATCTCCTCAATCCTGTCCACAACTCTTCAATTACTCTCCCTTAATACGAACTAACCAACATAATCCCGCTTGAAATACCTATCCCAAAAATTCGCCAATAACCCCGAAAACCTTAAAAACCTTAATCATATATTCATCCCTAGTAATCCCTTAATAGTACGTACACCCAACTACTTGAAACACCTATCCCAAAAATTCGGAAATAACCCCGATAACCTTGAAAACCTTAATTATATGTGCATCCCTAGTAATCCCTTAATAGTAGCTAAATCCAAATACTCACTAAACACCATCCACCAGTTCATCACATCTATACATAAAAAAACGTTAGCGATAACAACGTTTGACCGGCAATAGATGGTTAAAATCGATTCGACTCTAAAAATTTCCGACTGTTAAATCCTGGCTGAAAGACCGCGGGTCGAAGGCCGTTAAACAGAATTAAATTCTAGGTTATGTCTATTATATTTTATTGTTACATACTACGGTGCTCCGAAGCCCAGGTGATAATGGAGTGCAAATTAACTAACCTATATATAAATAAGGGCAACCTGAGAGGGATAACTTTATTAATGTTATAGTATATACAACAATAAAATATATATTACACATTTAACGAAGCCCTTGATATATCGTGCGGGATGCTTGTTCCATCTGTATAAAATGTATGTTTGCGCATTTTACGAAACGATACTGCGGGAATATATTACCAACATTTTACAACACAGGCAGTTCAAAAATTAATCCATTTCCGCGTCTGGTTTTACTGTAATTTTTGTAGTTTTTTTTAATATACTACTCAGTATGAAAAGCTTTGACCGCTGTATTTGAACGGGCTAGCCAAATAATTAATTTTTACAGCTCAACTAACTATTGAATATGTATTAACAACATACTGAAAGTTCAATGGTATTATGTAATTTGTTAAATTGCTATTGTAAGAGAAGCTCCGAAGAATAATTGTTTTGTTAGTTAACCAAAAGTTAATCATGAAAATTTTTACAATTTTTTTAAATATATTTATTTATTAATGAACTGCACATTTATACTTTATATATTTTTGCTTTGCAATTGGGTTTATCCTGTTGGGCAATAAAGTGTATTATTATTATTATTATTGACGGAAATATTTTCCGATAATTTTAGAAAAATTGGAATGAAGCCGTGAACGGAACAAGTTACATGCCAGATTCTGATAGAGTCATCCATTAAATAAAATAGTTTTTTTTTTATTATTAAAATGAGAAATATTTTATCCGTAGTATTACGAATATTTAGCTTATTCTTAGGTTTCCCGTATGCAATACAATGGAAAAGTATTGCTTTGGTGAAAATTTCGTGTCTGTCTGTGTATGTCATCATGGTACAGCAAAAACCGCAAGAAATTTTGTGATGGAAACTTCAAACTTGTCTTTTTTATTACAATCTTACGAACGTAAAAGCATTTAGTTAAAATCCGGAAGCCGGAAGTCGCTGTTTACTCTAGTGTTTTCCTTTTGTTTTCTTGATATTTCATTCAATATTGATTTCGAAAAACCTTTCAGATACACGTTGTAGATGATGAAAAAAATAAAAATTTATTGTACGTACATTTCATGGCGCAACACTCTTAGTTTGCGAGTTTTGAGAATTGCAAACATTTGTTCCAGAAAATATAGTGATCGTGATTTTTTTTAATTCGAAATATCAGCGGAAATATACATCTTGAGGTCCTGACCATTTAAAAAACGTCTCTCTGCCTGCTATATATCAAAAACCACTAAATATTTTTAAATGAAACTTCGAACAAAAACTTGGCAATCCGAAGTAGGTACTGAAACTTTTGGTGCATGGGAAGTTTCTTTTTTCATAATATTAGAACCTCTTAACAAATATTGAGGTCTACATAAAAATTGACATCTTTTGTTGGTAAATGGCTCTCGTAAACTTTTCTATTTTCGAAAAAAAAAATGTTATTTGTGTTTTATTATTATAAAGTGATATTAATTACCTCAAATTTACATTAACACTATCACTAACATTTTTTAATAAAAAATGGTTTTCCGAAAACTCACTAGTTTTGAAAAAATCAATAAATATCAAAAATATCTCCAAGAATCCTATCATAATTCAATCGGAAAAGAGATAATAGCCACAAATATTTTTTAAATTAAATGTTGGCTTTATCAAAGCAAACATTGAATAATCTTTTAAATACAAGTTTAAGATATTTAAATTTTAATATTTTTTCTACACTTTTTATAGTATCTTGATTTTTAGAATATTTTGAAAAACTATTGCATATAATCAGCATTCCACTTCCAGCGGAAGTAGAATGCAGGACACATCATCACATGTACACCTCCATCATAATCCCGTTTTAATGCACAAGTATCGTTAACTATAAAAAGTTGTGACATAGCCATTATGTTACTTTCTACCATTTAAAGACAATAGGGTTTTTAGTGATTTTTCTTACCAATTAGTAATATACCAAAAAATAATCGTTTATTTAAGCATTCTCTACAATTATTGTTCATGTTAGTTTGATGTTACGTCTATAATTTTATAATTACGGACAAAAAAATACAAACATTTGAATTTTTAATTTTTTTTTTCAAAATCAAAATGTTTACGAGAAATATTTGTAAACAAAAGATATTCTCTTTTTTGTTACCTTAAATATTTGTAAAAATATTTTTCATAATTAAAAAATTGTAAAAAAACAAAAAACTGTTAAAAACCCACCTTTTGGTGTACGAAATTTTACCAAAAGATTTTTTCGTACTGTCAATTAAGGCTTATAATTAAAGTTTAATTTTAACATATTTAGAGGTGTTGAAATACAACGGCCAAAGATAGGCCCAGGCAAGAACATATTTTTTAGGGAACCGTTAGGGAACCGACTGGAAGTTAGCCATAAATTTCAGCCACGAATCCGGCGCCTCCACCATTTTCAACAATGGTAAATTTCCAAGTTTTCTCTCCTAAGTTACAGAGAATGGATTAAAATTCATAATTAATCAAACTGCTGTAGTGCCATAGTAATAACAATAAGCTTTTTTAACTTAGGATTTACCCCGATTTTTCGATAAGACATCTATCGAAACATGGTCGATTTTCAAAAAATCAAAAGTCATCGTTAGGCGTAGTTTAGGTTCGATATTCTCGACCACAAGTGTTCCATAGGGCTTTGTTTACAATATTTAAGCTTAAAAGAATTACACATATTCTTCATTTTTGTTTAAATAATTATTTACCCAGACACTTTTACGAATTTTCGTCTATTATCAAAAAATCAAAAGTCATCGTTAGGCGTAGTTAAGGTTCGATATTTTCGGCCACAAATGTTCTATAGGGCTTTGTTTACAATATATAACTTTAAGAAAATGACACAAATTCTCCATTTTTGTTTAAATAATTATTTACCCAGACACTTTTACGACATTTCGTCTATTTTCAAAAAATCAAAAGTCATCATTAGGCATAGTTTAGGATCGATATTTTCTTCCACAAATGTTCTATAGGGCTTTGTATACAATATTTAAGTTTAAGAAAATGACACATATTCTTCATTTTGGTTTAATTAATTATTTACCCAGACACAAATTCGAATTTTCGTCAATTTTCAAAAAATCAAAAGTCATCGTTAGGCGTAGTTTAGGATCGATATTTTTGGCCACAAATGTTCTATAGGGCTTTGTATACAATATTTAAGTTTAAAGAAATGACACATATTCTTCATTTTTGTTTAAATAATTATTTACCCAGACATTTTTACGAATTTTCGTCTATTTTCAAAAAATCAAAAGTCATCGTTAGGTAAATAATTATTTAAATAAAAACGAAGAATTATTGTCATTTTCTTATACTTAAATATTGTATACAAAGCCCTATAGAACATGTGTGGCCGAAAATATCGATCCTAAACTACGCCTAACGATGACTTTTGATTTTTTGAAAATAGACGAAATTTCGTAAAAGTGTCTGGGTTAATAATTATTTAAACAAAAATGCAGAATATGTGTCATTTTCTTAAGCCTAAATATTGTAAACAAAGGCCCATTGAACATTTGTGGCCAAAAATATCGAACCTTAACTGCGCCTAACGATGACTTTTGATTTTTTGAAAATATACGAAATTTCGTAAAAGTGTTTAGGTAAATAATTATTTAAACAAAAATGGAGAATATGTGTCATTTTTTTAAGCCTAAATATTGTAAACAAAGGCCTATGGAACATTTGTGGCCAAAAATATCGAACCCAAACTACGCCTAACCATGACTTTTGATTTTTTGAAAATTGACCATGTTTCGATAGATGTCTTATCGAAAAATCGGGGTAAATCCTAAGTTAGAAGCTTATTGTTATTACTATGGCACTACAGAAATTTGATTAATTATGAATTTTAATCTATTTTCTGTAAATTAGGAGAGAAAACTTGTAAATTCAAAAGTCAAAAATGGTGGAGGCGCCAGATTCGTGGCTGAAATTTATGGCTAACTTCCAGTCGGTCTTTAGGGATACCAAAGCCAATATTTCCGTACATTTTTTTTTTGGAAAAATCTTCATGGTCACAAACAATACTTTCCTGTACTTATACAGGGAGTAGATGAATAAAACGCAACATTGGAATTATATTGGAATATTTTAGAGGAAACATGTAAATACATTTTATGTAGAGTAAAATTTTTTGCATGCAGTCATGTTTCTTGCATTTATAAAGTCCGAAAAAATAATAAAATAAAAATGGTAATTTTCACAAAAATAATGGTTTCTTTCAAAATGTTTGAATATCTACAAAGTTTGTTCATTAAAAATGTATTGTATTCAAGAAAAAGTGTAAATTGTAAAGTGGTGATATCCCAATCGACCTATTCCCTACATTGCAAAGATCCAAAGCTTAATTAATAAGTTTGAAACAACTAATTACTAAACTCTAAGAGGACATCAAATGCAGCAGAACAATTTACCCATAAGTAGTAAGAATGACGTGTTTAAGGTCTTAGCTTCTGTGCAAAGGATTCACACATGAGATTAAGACAAATTGCTGATAAGTGTAGAATTCACTAAACGACTGCCCAAATGTATTAAAAAAAAAACATTTTTACCAGTACAAATATCAGTATCTCCAAGAACGTTTAAAACGTGATTTTGAAAATAGAGCAGAATTTTACTATAATAGTATTTTGTGTGTTATTTCTTTGTGTTATTAAGTTGATGTGCATTAAATGTTTCCAATGCAAATATTAAGTAGGATTATTTGTATTTATTGCATCAAAGGAAAATGCTCAGCATGGATTCATGTTATTATTATTATTATGTTCATACATGAAAACCAAACAGATCAACTGCCCACTATTTTTTTTATTCTACGAAAAATTAATTTACATGTTTATTCTAAAATGATCAGGGAAGATAATATTCCAATATTAAGAAATTAACGAGTTCGAGTCTAGCAGCCGTACAGTGTGTATCGTTGTCGCAGCTCTCGAGTTTTGTATCGATAAGTACCCGTTAAACTAATTATAACTTATTATTTATCACTCAATTAAGGTAGGCTCAGTCTCTGAGGGCTTGCTACTCTTTTGGGTTTGTTTCTCCTAGTATAATACACTAGAATTGGTCTTGGTTAAATTTATTCTCCAGCGGCGTGAGCCGCCACGGAGATCACGCTATGGACGTATCCGCGCCCGAGCCCGGGTCGTCCGATACAGTAGATAAGTTTTTGCGGAAGGATTCCAGCGAAATAAAATCGATAGACATCACTTTAAAATACAATAATTTAAATGAGGGCCCATTCATTATATTTATTGAAAGTATTTCCACAGACATAAGTAAATTGCATCCCATGAAAGTGGGGAAAATATTGCATTCTGTAAATAAATTTAAGGATAGTCTTTTAAAAGTGAATACGATTGGTCGTAATAGAATTAAGGCAGAATTTAAAGATTATCCCGCGGCGAATGAATTAATCGATCATACTATCATTAAGGCAAATAAGTTGGTCGCATATGTGCCCCGGCATGTGGTAGAAAGAAAAGGCGTGATAAAAGGAGTAGACACCACTCTGGATATTGACCTTTTGGTTGATGACTTTGTAAGCGAAATCCCTATTGTAAATTTAAGACGAATCATGCGCAAGAAAAACAACGACGACGGATCTTTTAATTTAATCAAAAGAGAGGCAGTTGTTGTGACATTTAAAGGTAATAAGTTACCGTCGCACATATACATATATAGTTGTAGGTTTGAAGTTTCCACCTTTGTTCAACCTGTTCTTCAATGCTTCAATTGTTTACTATATGGTCACACTAGCAGACAGTGTAAGGGTAAGCGTAGGTGTAGGCAATGTGCAGATAGTCACGAGGGGGACTGCACTAGCAATATTTTGTGCATCTTTTGTAAATCTTCAGAGCATAACTCTACTTACAGGGGGTGCCCTATGTATCAGAAGCAAAAGTCAATTAAGGATATTATGGCCAAGCATAATGTAGCATTTAAAGAGGCAGAACAAATATTTAACAATCCGTCTTTTGCTAATAGTCTTAAATCAAGTACCAATTATCCAAACAGGTTTTCAGTCCTAGAAAACCTGAATGAATTCCCGCTATTAGCTGAAAAAAATCCCAAAAAAATAAATAAGGACTTCCCTAAAAGGAATATAGCAGTTCACGCTAGTGCTAACAAAAAGAGAAAACCCTCCTCTCCCATTCAGCCACTTATCAGATTTAATTGGTCATCTGGTTCAAGCCCTGCCGCTCAACCTATAATCCCTAACCCATTTAGGGATGAATTTATAGCCTTTAAACAATCTGTGATGGAAGACATTAATTCATTTAAGAAATTGTTAGAAAATCCTACAGGCGCTTCTAAAGAGTATGATGGTCCGATCAGAAACTTCATCACATCTATTACCGAAAAGCTTAATATGGAGTACTCGAAATCCAACATTAATCAGAATAATTCTGTAATCTGCAATAAAAATGGCGAATCACAATAGCATTAAAGTTGTCCAGTGGAATGCTCGTTCTCTCATTGCTAATAAGCAAAGCTTTCTGCATTTCATAATGAATAACCAATTCGACGTTGCATTAATCGTTGAAACATGGTTAAAACCTAGTTTTAACTTTGATATTCCAGGATTCACTAGTATTAGGAAAGATCGAGAGAAAGGACACGGAGGCGTGTTAATTCTTATCTCAAATATGTACAGTTTTAAGGAGATAGATATGTCATATAATCCAAATAATAAATTGGAGACCTTAGGAGTCAGGCTCCTATTAAACAACTCAGGTATCAATCTGATCAATATCTATAGACCGCCTAATGTAAAAGTTAATAAATCAGAGTGGAATGTTTTGTTCTCCAACATACCTAGTAACTCAGTTATCTGTGGTGATTTCAATTATCACCACCCATTGTGGGGCTCTAGTTTTTGCGATAGTGAGAGTTCAGATTTTGTTGACACTATAGACAATTTTAATTATTGCGCTATTAATGATGGCAATCCCACTAGAATCTCTCATGGTAATAGTCCGTCTATTTTGGATCTTACTCTGGTTCCCGGTAACTTAGTTCCCAAATGTACTTGGAATGTTTATGATGATACCCTGGGTTCTGACCATTTCCCGGTTATAACTGAATGGGCTATCAGTAAACCTGTAAGGTATGATTCTACGGACAAGATAGGTTGGTACGAAACAAACGTCGATTGGTCAGAATTCCAAGCAATAATAAATCAGGAACTTGAAGTCACTTGTGGAAACCCAAATCTAATTTCCTTTATAGCAGCTCTAACCAATGCTGCAGATTTATGCATGAAACGCAAAGATAAGTCCAATCGGTGCAAGAGACTTCCAGTATGGTGGGATAGCGAATGTCATGAATTAACTAAAAACCGACAAAAATGTTTACTAGAATACAAAATTAATCCCACATATAATAACTTCTTACATTATAAGAATATAGCGGCTTCCACAAAACGTAGGTTCAAGGAAAAGGCTAGATTATCTTGGATGACTTTTTGTTCAAACATAAACGCAGGGTGTCCTGTGTCCGATATCTGGAAGTCTATTAATAAAATAACTAATTGCGGCGTACACAACAAACCGCTTTCCTCGGAATTGATAGCCGAAGTCGAAAATACCCTAGCTCCGCCTTCAAATAGTATCGACCCTGACACATTCCGCAATTCAGATCCTTGCCCATCTTCAGGACTTAATCTGGATGAACCTTTTAACTTGACTGAATTCAATAATGCCATCAAACACTCGACAAATACATCCCCCGGTCTGGATGGAATAACATATAATATGCTTAGGCAACTGCCTGCTAAAGGTGTAGAGTATTTACTCAACATATTTAATAATTGGTGGGTTCTTTCAAAGCGAGAGGACTTATTAAACCCAGTTATTATAGTCCTTCTGAGAAAGATTGGTAAAGATTGTTCCTTGGCCTCTTCATACAGACCGATATCACTCGCTTCTTGTATCCTGAAAACATACGAGCGCCTAATTAAAACCCGTTTGAACTGGTTTCTAGAACACATCTCTAAGTTAAATCCCAGCGTCTATGGTTTTAGAAGCGGGAGGGGCACTACGGACGCTTTAACGGACCTGATCGCTAACATTCATAACACATTCTCGAGTAACGCATATCATGCTTCTATCTTTATCGATTTTACCAAAGCCTATGACTCGGTCAACTTGTTAATTCTCAGAGACAAACTGGTTGCGATTGGCCTTTCTCAAAAGGTATCTAACAATATTGTTGCTATTTTCATGGACAGGCATATATACATAAGGGATGGCTTTAAGCTGCATGGACCTCGGAAAACTTCCTCGGGATTAATGCAAGGATCTGTCTTAGCCCCTATTTTATTTAATATATACACCCATGATCTCCACCAGATTACTAATAATAGGCTCAAATGCATCCAATACGCTGATGATTTTTGTTTCCACATTTCGTGTAACAATCTTGGTGAATCGCTGAATAGATGCGCAATGATAATAGATAAAGTTAGTGATTGGTCTGTATTGAACGGTTTTCAATTGTCACTAAGTAAATCATCTGTAATGATCTTTAGTAGGCACAGGGATCGGCTACCTGATTGTGTTAATACGGTACCCGGCTCCATCCCCATTGTTAGCTCGTACAAATATTTGGGTGTCGTTCTGGATAAGAAACTACTTTGGAAGCCGCATATCCTGCATATCCAAAATAAATGCGCAAAAGGCATAAACATCATTAAAGCAGTTACTAAAATTAAATGGGGCAGTGACGTCAGTTGTACTCTTCTGTTCTATCGGGCATATATCCGTTCAATCCTTGATTATGGATGTATGTTCTATGGGCAAGCATCTAAAACACTCCTTAAGAGTGTAGACAGGATTCAATACAAGTCACTTCGTATGTGTTTGGGTGCAATGAATTCCACCCCTTGCGAAACTCTTTTAGCTGAAGTAGGGGAATTGCCTCTAGAGTTGAGAAGAAGAGTAATATCATATAAATTTGTATTAAAGATGCGATCAAATAATTGTCAGTATTCTTTAAATACAGTATGTACAGCGTCAGTATCAGGATTAACTAGTAGCTATTGGAGAAATAAGACAACACCATTAATATACCAATCATTCCTAGACACGGCCCATGTAAATTTGATTACTGATAGTACCAGTATCTCCTCAAATTTAGGATATGGGTGCCTTAGTATGGTACCGGACATAATTATTCCACAATATTCAACGGTTCCTTCACAAAATAATCAAATACTTGAGAGGGTAGTAGATCAAATCCCATCAGCCACGCACATTTTTACTGATGGCTCAAAAACTAGACAGGGGGCAGCATATGCATGTGTCATTCCAGCCAATAAATTACATTTTTGTAAACGTTTGCCGGAAATAGCTACAGTATTTACGGCGGAAGCACTAGCCGTTCTTGAAGCCCTTGAATGGGCCATTATGAACACTAAAGATGCTATTATATTCTCAGACAGTCTCTCTGTTCTTAAAGCTATAAAAAATTATCGACCAGGTAAGGTTTGCAACTCAATTATTTATAAAATAATAATCTCAATGGAGAAGCTAAATAATCTCCACTGTGTCGTAAAAATAGTATGGGTAAAAGCCCATAGCAATATTAAAGGCAATGAAGATGCCGACTCGTTGGCAAAAGCTAGCATCGATGATAAAAACATTCCACTCCATGTTCGATTACCATATTCCGATTTTGTTGCGGAATTTAAAAAATCCATCTTTAGGGAGTGGGAGAAGCAATGGTTAAGTTATGGTTCTGGTAAAACAAACTACAAAAGAATCCATAATACCCTTCCTAAAAATATAGCGTACATTCAAAAATATTCACCTAAACTTCTCTCGTCGACCATCTTTCGTCTGAAAACTACCCATTGTCTAACCCCTTGTCACCTACATTTTATCCGGATAAACTCAGATCCACTATGTACTTGTGGTGGGTTTGGAGATATAAACCATATTTTATTTGAATGTCCTCTAAATCTTGGAAATATTAATCAGTTAAACTACGACCTTAAATATTTTAAATTGGAATACCCAATTAACGCCAACTATCTACTTAGTTTGAATAATTTAGATATTTTCAATTGCCTGGTAAATTTCTTTATAAGGTCTAAGATTAAAATTTAGAATTGTTATCCTTTGTTTATGTACCTCAGTAATGTAACCCATTAACCGTGGTATACCTGTTTGTTTAAAAGTCGCCTTGAACTACCCCTTGGTGTGAAGAGTATCCCTTGTTAATCCTATCGTCTACGTATTGGTCGCTTAGGTCCATTAAGTGGAAACATCCTTTTAATTTTCGTTAGTGGCTGAACGGCAAAAAGCCTACGCCAAAAAAAAAAAAAAAAAAAAAAAAAAAAAAAAAAAAAAAAAAAAAAAATTAACATTGAAAATCCTATGTTCCGCTTTGTTCATCTACACCCTGCACAAATACAAGCAAAACATCATGAAGCGTTTATAAACAAAGACTGGGTGTGCATAAAAGCTCTTGTATATAATGTTCTGAGAAACGCAAAAAATGCAAAATATAATATTTCTTACGACAATTATGAAATTACAAGAGTAATAAATAACAAATATTTCTTGAACCCTTCGACATTTTCATACCATCCTTTAGATTATATTTCGACTTTAAATTACCAAATTCTAGTTCAAAATAAAGCAAAAATTGTATCTAGATCATTTTATCGCAAACGGATGGGTACACAATCTAAGCAATGATACAAGCACTGTGGTTAACCTTCAGCCCCCTTGCAGCAAACGCAATGAACTGAACATGTATATTTTGACGTAAAATCCGGAATTATAGAGGCCTAGCAAAAAGAAAATCCGACATTCTCCGACATAACATTGAAAAATTATCAAATAAGATTATATATATATATATATATATATATATATATATATATATATATATATATAATAATTCTAGCAGTGTTCGGACGTCAATATTATTTTTTGATTGTGCCCTATGATAACAAAAGTGAAATCCAACGCAGTGATTCAGTAATTTCAAAATTAACATCCGGGGCAGGTATGATTTATGCGTTGTCCGGAAATATCTGCGGGATTGTCAACTAGATTTAGTGAATCAGCGGTTCCATCCGCATTTTTCCCGATCATTAAATAAATGATGTGAAATCCCTACCCCTTCCAAACTCCACTTAACATTCCCTACCAGAACGCGTATAGCTTAGATTCAAGCACTATAAATAGCCAGTGCCGAGATCTATAAACACAGAAATAGGAGAGCTTTGTATGTAAATTGTGTCTATTCGGAGAATCAGGATACGCGTAAATTTAACGCTTTCAATTAGATTTTTCGGCTCGGTTGTAATGGTAAATAAATGCAGGAATTATGTGACAGAATGCTAGGAGTGGTGGGGGGTTTGCAGGTTTCCGGTTTTAATACAATCCTCCGCAATTCGGTAAATTAGTGTGATGTAGTATATTAAACTAATTTTCACAATCGCCTATTATTAACGAAACAATGTGTACACGATTAGCATTCTAAATATTTTAAGTGGAACATTAATTCATCATGTATTATGTATATATTAAAATCAATTTTTGCTGGTGCATTAAATATTATTTATCTATGTAGAAGTTTATATTTAATTTATTATATTATTATTTGCCAATAGTTACTGGTTTTCAGTTTTGTTTCATGACGGAAGTTATTGAATATTTTTAAAACGTGAATATTTTATAAGCGCTTTGGCCCCACACCTATATTTTTTCCGAGCAATTTTAATAATTCAATAACACAACTTGAAACTCCAGTGCGGAATACGAATAACACACGAACACTTTTTGGGCATGATTTAAAATCCCCTAAGCTTGGATTTGCGCCGTTTCACGGTTTTTGTTTTATTATCTTCTGGGATCCAAAGCAAAATAAGTATTATTCGCTGCAAAATTACAGCCTCACATTTCCTACATGAAGATTCCGGCGCGTGGTATTAATAAGTTACATGAATGCAGAAAGAGTGGAGGGTGGGGTGCGTAAACCTGTCGGCGGAATGAAAATTCGCAAAATGCGCAAGAGATGAAACGCATGGAGGAAACGCAATAAGATCTCTGACAGCTCTATTAAATGGAATTTATGACAGGACTGAGTGGACGAGGGACTTTGTAGATGTCATAATCGTAACAATAAAGAAGGAAAACATTCCTTTAAGATGAGAGGACTACGGAACAATTGGTTTAATCTTGTATATGATAAATTCCCGACTCCCACAACAGCCCACATTTAAGCCCGAATAACTCCATAAAATTTTCTATATTACCCCTACTCGTAAAATACAGGGGTATTTTTGATCTGATAAAATTTCAATTCAATATTAAATTATTTATTTGGAATTAAAGAATGTACCGGGCGTTGAGTTGTAATAAGCAGTATAGGGATTTTAATGTAAAAATGTTTTCCTTTTTATTTTAGATCTAAAGCGTAAATAAATTTTTTGCAGAGAAAAGAATTCTGCACCTGTACGTACCGTTAATAATTTTTCATTATATATTTGCTCTTCAGCGGCGAGCAGGCATAGGTTATGGAGGACTGCTAACCTCATTTCATGTTGCTAAAAATTTTAACTTTGCCGTCATTGTATATTTTAGAATGTTTACTGTTTATTAAAAGAAACATGGAGAACTTCTACAACTTACTCCACTTCTAACAGCTACCTTACACGAAACAGACATAATATTAGATCAAACTTTTATAGAATAAATAAATCCAAATATAGTGGTAATCATTATTGCACAGTTTTTTTTAATGTCCCACCAAGACATATAAGGGAATTGCTAACTCATATTTTTAAGAATAGAATTAAAACGTTTTTATTGAATGGAGCATTTTATGATTCTAACTGCTGATTTTACCGTGTTTTAATCGTGTTGTCAAATTGTATTATGTTTATAATTTTAAGATTTTATACTTTAACCACTTCCATATATCCTCACCTGTGTAAATACTTTTATAACAGCACCAATAAACATTATAATTATTATTTATATTTGAAACTCTCGTAATCACAGAAATACGTATTCTTAAAAGTCATATCTAATTTAATAGGTGATTTTTGGGATCTTTTTTTGCATAAAATATAAAACTTGTTTAAAATTGAGTTGTTCTATGAAGTAGCATGTATTTTCATGAATGTAACATAAATTTTATACGAAAAAATATTAACAATAAAAAAGATATGGTCATCCTCCTGAAGGCCGTTGAAAAAACAGGTTTCGCGGTGACTATTGTACAGGGTGGGCAAAATTCGATGTTTGTATAGGGGATCTCGATAACTTCAATAGATAGAGAAAAACGGATGCGTCATCCTCTATCTCTTTTTTGAAGAAAAACTTTAGGGTGAAAACTATATTTATTTATACTCTGGCCGCGCTATGAAGGCGTCTGAGGTGATTAACGAAGGGTCAGAAGTGATTTGATATTTTGTTACTTTACACACACAGATATTTACACTTTACTCGCTAGTTATTGGTGCCCTATCAGCTTCTACTTATAAATCAGTGGTTCTTAAAAGGTTACAAATAATTTTGGAAATAAATATGCATGCAACCCAATATCTCTTGTTCGCTTATTGAGATCCTTAGGCATTCGAGGAGCAACACGCAATTGAGGGCTTGCGTGTTGCGCCTTGAATGCATGAGGATCTCAATAAGTGAACAAGAGATGTTGGGTTGCATGCATATGTATTTCCAAAATTATTTGGAAGTTAATCGCCTGAGATGCCTTCATAGCGCGGCCAGACTTTATCATCTTCTATTTTCAAGTTAAAGCCAAAAAGTCATTTTTTTCCATTTTAGATATATTGCAATATCTCAGTTGTTTATCATTTGACAATAATGAAAGTGATATGTTGTTAAGGCACTTTTTTGTAAAGAATAAAATAAGCTTAACAGAATTCCGATATCTTCATTAATATGAAAATGATAACATACAGTTGTGTTTTTTTTAAGTAACCTATAGTTGGCTTAGGCCTATTTTATTAGGTTATTTTGTTCTCTTTTCAACTATATATAGCATGTGGGGATTGTATCTGCAACTTCAATAAAATATATCAAAAATTATTATTTTTGGAATATCAAATATATTTTCTCACTTTCATCTCAGTCTGCTTGTGCTATTTATAGACACATTAATTGTTTTTTATTAAACAAACCAATTTTCTGTCAAGATCGACACGATATGATAGTGAAAACTCAGAAATGGGTGTAATTAGAGCTGAGCCAACTATTTCAACTCGTAAAATTGAGAGGAATCTGGGATTTCAATTTTGAAAAACATCAATTTCGGCCTTACACTATTCGAAAACAACATTAACAAAATCTTCAATTCCAATTCTTTTTACCGTTATTTGAACGCACGAAGCATACATTAGCTCTGTAGGAATATTTAATAAGCATAACGCGCATTATTGGTTTAATTCCAACTCTCACCATGTTGTTGATGTTCAGTGCCAAAGACGCTTTGGTTTTAATTTTAATGGTGTGCCCTAACAAGAAAAAAATTTACCATACGAAATTTATTAAGGAAACCTTGACAGACGACGTTATTATAAAATTTTAGACCAACACGTTATTGAAAACTTTTTGGATACATTACCATTCATTCAATGAAGAACTATATTCTTCCAACAAGATGGTGCACCAGCCCAAAAATGCAAAAATAGTGTCAAACCAAGTCTTGCACAATCGAAACGAAGCAGCATGCCGAAGAATTATTGCAGATATGGTGAGAGCAACTTGTACTTTAAATATTAAGTCAAGACTAGAATTTTGTCTTTGAATGTGGCAATCAATTTAGTTTTTTTTTCACTTTTTCCGTTACGAAGTACGAGAAAGTATTGTGATCGTAAACATTTTTTCAAAATTTTTTTTACGGAAATATCCGTTCTGGGGTCCCTAGATGCCATTTCAACAGTTTCTGGATTTGTTTTTGTGTCTGTGTACGGCATGGAACGGATAAATGTGCGTTGACTCGTTTACAACTGTGTTAAGCAATTTTTGCTGATGCGTGCCGTCCGTCCGATCCCGACAAGTGTGCGCGTAGCTTTAAACGTCAGTTTCATCCGAGTCTACAAAACGCTCGAAGTACATTTAAAATATGATTTAAATTGAAAATAAACCATGAAAGCGTAAATATAAATGACAATGATACCATCAAGTCGGAGAAAGTAGCATGATGGCTACATCACCTTTCTTTTATTATTTATTCATTTACGGAAGACCATTACAAATAAAAGAAAACAAATTTATAGGTACAGTTAACATCTTATAGTCTGAGCCACCGTCACTTACAACTTTTATTAATTGGTTTGTTATTTTTGTTCGTTGTTTTTATGTACACTGTTTTTTTGTTCTTCTAAAAATAATATAAAACTAATATGGTATTAGAGTTGTCTTTTAATCACCTTCCCAAAAATTCATAAATATACAGGGTGGGGCAACGCATACGACGCGGTCATTATCTGGAAAACCATGTAACTTCGTCTTACTCTTTTTAAATAGATATATGTAGGATCATTGTATGCACAATTTAAAATTATTACCAGTTATACAGGGTGTCCCATTAAAAAGGTCCATATCAAAGTTATGTTTTTTTTAAATGGAACATCCTGTATTTTTTGTCATTTTTGAATTCTAGGAAACAAACAAGGGTGAGTTACTTCAATATTCCCTATACCTGTCGTTTACCGTTTTCGAAATATTTACAGATTTGTTGAAATGTATGGTACAATTGAAATTTTATATTTGCCCCAGTGATTGACTTTGAAGCATTACAATCATGTCTATTGTTTGGTTGAAGGTTCGAACTACAGCGCCAGCCATAAATTTATATAAAAAATTATACAGGGTGATATATGAATATCACAGAATACAAGAAACATATTGAGATTAGGTATATGGATACTAATACAATCTGAAAGATAATTCGATTCTACCTGAGAATACGTTACTAAATACAGGGTGTGCCATTCGAAGAAACGAAGGTCTTTAACTTTATAAGTTAGGATTTTGCACACCATATTTTTTATCACCCTGTATAATTTTTTATATGAAATCATGGCTGGTGCTGTAGTTCTAACCTTCAAAAAAATAATAGAAATAATTGTAATGGTTCAACGGCAATCACTGAGGCCGTACCATGCATTTCAACAAATCTGTAAATATTTCGAAAACGGTAAACGATAGGTATATGGAATATTGAAGTAACTCAACTTTATTTGTTCCCTAGAATTCAAAAACGACAAAAAATACAGGGTGTTCCATTAAAAAAACATAACTTTGAGTGAATCTTTTTTATGGGACATCCTGTATAACTGGTAATAATTTAAAATTGTACATGCAACGATCCTACGTCTATCCATTTGAGAAGAATAACACAAAGTAACATGGTTTTCCATAAAATAGCCGCGCCGTAAGCGTTGCCCCACCCTGTATAGGGTGTCCAATTTAAAATTGTGAAGTTTTTCTGGAAATGGAGAAAAGGAAATGAAATATATGTATTCAGAAATGGATATCATTTCAAACCATTTAAATCCACCAAATTTAATTATCGTACTACTAACCGTTTTAGAGATATCGGCTGCCTACTACCTCGTGGGACACCCTGTATAATGGTCGGGTCATTTACGTTAGGAATCTTCCAAATATGGAACGGAAAATATATGAAGGGGTCCCTCAAGGATCGATATTGAGTGTTATAGTGTTCAACAATAATTATTATGATATCAAAGAACAGTGCCAGGGTTATGATATTGTGCAATACATGGATGATATTTGTTTATTCTCTAGGCAAAAATCCTGAGCAAAGTCTATGAAAACTCTAGTGATATTGTCCAATATTATAAATACATGGCTGAATAAGCATAATCTTCAACTATCTACCAGTAAGTCTTCTAGATATAGAACTCTAAAACATAATACGGTTCTCTTTGAAGAAAGTTCAATCTCTGTAAAATATAGCCATGGATATCTTGGTATGATCCTGGACAAAACTTTAACTTGGAAAGAGCACATTAGGTACGTTTCAACGAAAGGGGAAAAGAGAGTTAGTATTCTAAAATCTTTAAATAAAGTATGGTGGGGTTCTGATCCAAATGTTTCACTATTATACACATCTTATATCGGGTCGGTGCTTGATTATTGAAGTATTTTTTTATGGTAGCGCATGCAAGACCTCGCTCACAATAGTTGACCGCGTTCAGTACAAAGCGATCAAAATATCAGACGCAATGAACCTTACCAGAAGCTGAAGCAATTCCCCTCCATATAAGATGCCATTACCTGGCAGAAAAATTTGTTAGTAACCAAAGATCTAAAAATAGAATTCCTACAAAACTATACAGCTTAAGTATATATAGCCTATGTAAACGATATTGGGAAAAGAAGAATTGTCCAGCCTTGGGAGAAGATCCATATCATACTTTGTCCCCTATATTAAAAAAAGGTAGGATTTAGGTAGGATTTAAGGGTGTAAGTGGCTCGCGCTAGAGTTAGACCAGAATGGTCTAATAGAAAATGATAATCGCCATTATCTTGGGCCTGAAATTTTGCCAAGTACGTAAATTTCTTTGTATATGCCTCCAGGGTTAATACAAAATGTTTCATGCAGGTGGCGTTCATTACAACGGCGAAAATGAAGCAAATTCCTGTTTGTAGAGGTGCAGCTCTCACGTTTTTGCGACTTTATTTGATAACTAATGACAATTTTGTTACGTACATATTGTTTTCAAAGGTATAAACTATTTTTCTGTAGCATTACATTTTTAGTTCTTTGCAGAGAAAAGCTCCAGATATCCATCCAATATTGGTAATTTTTAGGATGAATTATACAGTTTGTCTGATGATTAAAAAAAAATCAAATTCTATAGACGAATAGTTTAACCCTTTCTCTCTAAATATGCAAAATATCATTTCTTAATATTTGATATTAACTTCAACATTATGTATATGCTGACCATTAAAAATACATCGATTTTTGACGCGGCACTTACCCCCTTAAGAAAACCCCTACGAAGTTTACTTAAAAAAAAATTTCTTGTATGATACAGTTCCGAAAATTTAACTATATTCAACCAAATTCAAGTCACATTCAGAAATGCAATCACTGGGTATACTGATGGATCAAAAAATCAAACCTAAGCTAGTTTCGATTATTATATTTTTTTATGCTTTAATATTTCCTATGCTGCAATAAGCAGTCAATTTACATTAATTTTTACTTTAGAGGCCGAGGTAATTAGTAAATCACTACAATGGTGTTTATTAAATCCTGATAAGCTAACCTCCTTCAAAAACATAGCTGTCTACTCAGATTCCCTTTCCGTGATAAATGCTTTAAAATAATGTAACTTTCAGATCCCAGTAATTGCAAATACTAATAAATTACGTAATGGGTTGTCAGAATATTCGTTTAAGGTTACCTTTGTGTGGGTTAAAGCACAATCGGGAGTTCTTGGCAATGGGATGGCGGATAAACTCACAAGATCGGAGTTAAGAAGAGTTAAAGATCTCTTTGACAGCTTTAATATGCATCTATAAACGGAGAATGATAGTGCAATGGAAAAGATAATATGAAGACTACTCGAAAGAACCAGACACCTAATATTGTACCATACTCTACCAAGGGTATGCCATCTAAGAACTATCATTGTATATTCTTCACGACTCAAATTAGAATATGGGTGTTATCGAGCACACCTTTTCAAAATTGCAGTGGTGCGAGTGTGAAGATCTAAACCACTTGGTTTCATGCGAAAAATACCCAAACCAGCGACTAAAACTAATTGATAACCTGGCAAAACTAAATATATTTTCGCCTATAAATATTATACAAATAATAAGGTGTGAGCCACAGAGTTCTGTTTCTGAGCTGGCCATGCCTGAGAGAGAGAAACATAGCAGTCATTTCTGAGATTCATTCATTTTTTTAAACCCAATTTAATTGAACTTATCTAGTCTCAAGACGTAATAATATGCGACATACCTCATTTTTCTCACAGCCAACTCTGAAACAAAATTTTGTGGCTCACATGATATAACCATATATGACCATATAGTTAATTTCCTAATGGAATCTAAATTAAAGATTTAAGTAATTATCCCATAACCTTATTACTTGTTATTATGACAGACCCAATAATGTAAGGTCCTGTCCTTTTGTAAATAACCTAAAGCTGTCCGCATGGACGTGCACCCCAGGCCAAGAAAATATATCTGCACAATTAAAGAAATGAGTCAGTAACTTGGAAACCGCTGCCCAAAAACAAGAAGGTATGCACTTGCTAGCTTTATACAGTGCCGTCGAGATCCGCGTCCGGAACATTCATGCTTCTAGCCAGCCGGCCGTACCTAAAGAAGAATCTCTAGTAATTAATTTCTCTAATGATTTTGTTTAATTTAGACTTTATTGATCGCCAGTCATTCGAATATCTTTGAAATTTAATTAGCCTAAAGATATAAGTGTGAAGAGAATATGTATACGGTTGTTTTTTAAGTTTGGAAATGAATAGATTGGGATAGCTCTAAGTAGAATTATTTAATTGTCAGGGTAGGTGTGGATAAATCTTGTCAGGTCGTTTTCATCAGCATTCATGTCACAGTATTTATAATTCAATATAATCTCCGGGACAGTTATTTGTGTATTACAGGGTGTTTCTTACTTGTTCAGCAGATGCGGCTTTCATCTCCGTGTTGTTTTTTTGTTTCTTTCTGAGACGGTCACGTTTTGTGGGGGACGGGTACATGTTGTGCAGTAGTAGTAGAATATTAATGTAATAGTAACAAAATTCAAAACTTTTCTTTATCTACAACATGAGTCTTACTAAGGCTAATAAAAACAAACCATTGATTGAAATCGAAATAACTTTTCCCAATCGTTAAACTACAGACTATTAATCCTTATCAGTGCAGCACAGACAGTTACAAGGGATGGTGTTAATACGCTTAATCCAGCTGTTTTGTTAAATCTGCACCATTTTTTTAATTTCGTAAATACAACAAAGAAAGTGTTTTAATTCATATTCCAAGATATATCACGAAGTAAATGCCTTACCATGTCAATCAATAAACAAAAAAACCGTTAACCTACTTTAATTTCTTAAAAGTTTTTACTAGTATTCTAGGTACGAGTTACATATTTGCTAGAATGTAATTAATACGGCCTGCATTCATGCTGACGTTATGATTATCACCTTTATGCATTGTTCGCAAGTTCTCAAAGTGATTTATTAAGCAGTACTATAATTGATATGTCTGAAATTACCTGAACAGGGTGCTTGAAACAAACTTCTTTAAGTAATTTAATTAAGTGCAACGTATGCTTGTATTATTATCATGAGTGTTGTTTGAAGTCCGAAGATAAGTTTGGAGTCGTTGCCTGCTTTCGATGGGAATCCAGCTAGACACTAAATAATGTCCTATTAAGCTTCACAACCCAAAAGCAAAAAGATGTATCAATTTAAAACATTAGCTGTAAATTATTTACCGCCAAAAATAATGTAAACGGAGCAGCTGAGTTTGCCCGCACAAAAATTTGAGAAGAAAACTACACCGATGCGATCCGCAGATTTATTGTCGTCCAAAAACACTAATAGTAAGGTTGAAAATCAACACAATTATAAGGATGAGCAGTCGAGACGCCTCGGTTCATAAGAAGATGGAGAAGGGATACATGTTCACCTTAAGAGGCAAAATAGAAATTTTGTTCTATAAACAGTACGTTACAAGTACGTTGATTTATTAGTTGTAAATGGATATTTGTATCAAGAATGAAAATGCCCTCTATGCAAATGTCATTGTTGCAATTTAAAGATGGTGATTATAGATCTTTTAAAATTGCAGTTCCCAAACTCTGGCCGAAATTGTAATAAATTAATAATAATAATAATTCATTTCTTAACAGACCAGGTCCAATCACAGAGAACGATATAAAATAATATAAAACATACTAATTACATACGAAAAAATACGGTTGGGGGGGGGGGGGGGTGTTGTATTAATGTGTTGAAAATTAGAATTAAAATTAAAATTTGCGTTATAATAAATTAATGAATTATTGTAGAGATGCGGCAATTAAGATCACTTAACTAAACTCATGTTACAAAATGGGAACTATACTAGAAGTACACACCTATATACATACATATACATATACATATTATTCAGTTATGTGATATTAAGTAAAGGCGAATTATTGACGTCGATTTGGTCATTTAACAGAACACCGCGTTTATTGAATTTGTTGATTTCCATTGACTCTAGTAGGTTTAGTTTTAGGCTTTTATTTTGTTTATGGAGAATTTTGAAATTATCATCCACATGGATTCATTTCACCAGTAAAGATCGTTTCACCTTCAAGAGTTTTCTCAAATTTTAATTTCCTTTTCTTAACCCAGGGTTCTTTATTATTTTCTGATAGCAGTTTTACCTCTAATTCAATATTTTCAAATTGATTTATAACGTTCTTAACAAACCCGGAAAGAAAGGGTATAGCGGAATAAGATGGTCAAAAGTGCCCCCAAACGAAATGAGCTTGAGAAATAACGTTTAGAATCATAATAAAGTCAGATTCGACAAAAAATTAGCCCCCCGCTCCCTCTCATCTCTTGCTATGGTCAAAAACATGTTTTTTTTTGGTTTTTAATTTACCCTGTGCATCCAACTAACTTTTGACTTTCGCTAGGTATCAGTACTTTAAGATAACAATATCATTTAATGTATTTTTATAAAACGGATTTTTTTGGCGGGAAATTCGAATTTTGACAATATAAAATATTACTGAATAGCGATTATTTTAGAGACGTTAAAAGGTGCACCTCTAGGAAAAATACATAATGGGTATCTATTGTTTCTTAATATCTGTGATTTGTTTTGGAATTTTCCGAGTGGTAGAACATGGCCAAAATAATTGAAAACCGCATTTTTGACTAATTTTAACCTTATTTATCACTTTCAAACGAAAAAAAAAACATTGTAAAACTTTTTATTTGCACATTTTAGGTCATTTCTTTTATTGATGTATGCTACGTAATTTTTTTTTGCTCATTTACTAAGAAACTCCAATACCTGAAACTAAAAAAAATCATTCAAAATTACTTTTTTTCGTTAAAATCGAAAGGTGCTACTGCCGAATTAATATAAAATGGTAAATAAGTAATTTTTACCCAAAATAAATGGTTTATTTCTGAAAATACATGCCACAAAATGAAAGTGATAAATAAGGTTAAAATTAGTCAAAAATGCGGTTTTTAATTATTTTGACCATGTTTTACCACTGGGAAAATTCTGAAAAATGACACATATTAAGTAACAATAGACACGTATTATACATTTTTTTATAGAGGTGCACCTTTTAGTTTCTCTGAAATAATCGCTATTTAGTGTTATTTTATATTGTCATAATTCGAATTTTCCGCCAAAAATTCCCGTTTTATAAAAATACATTAGATTATATTGTTATCTTAAGGTACTGGTACCTACCGAAAGTCAAAAGTTAGTTGGATGCACAGGAGAAATTAAAAACCAAAAAAAAACACGTTTTTGACTATAGCAAGGGATGAGAGGGGGGTGGGTGGCTAATTTTTTGTCGAATCTAACTATTTTATGATCCTAAACATTATTTTTAACCTCCCAGCTCATTTCGTTTGGGGGCACTTTTGACCATCTTATTCCGCTATACCCTTTAAGATGTGTTATTCTTCGTATCAATTTTGATTGCATATTTTGTAACGATTTGCTGGTACTATTAAGGGTATTGTCTTTTTTGTTAGATTTAAAAAAAATATTTTTTTTAATTTCCAATTTTTGGAAGCTGTAGGTGTATAGAATATTGAGTCCAAACGGCAGCACCGCGTGGCGGGGATGTTCAAACGCGTTTTTCTTAAAACAGTGTTTTTTAAATTGGTGGAAGTAACTGCGCGCAGACGGATTTTTTTCCCAAATACTCTAAGGACATACCCGCAAGGTTATGTAGCATGAATTAAAAAATATATTTATTGATTTTATACTGCAAAAAAATGAGCCGCAAAATGGTCAAAAAATGACGCTTGTTTTCCAAACAAGCGTCATTTTGTTGTTAATCCGAATTTTAAAATTCCATGCTACATAACACTGGCTAATGTAATAAACTTTAACACGTTATGTCGTCTTCTGATTTCACACTATTTTTGCGGACCTAGGAATTTCCACCAGTGAGGCATGCCCGTGTGACATCCCAACTTCGACGATGTGACAACATCACAATTTGTACTTAAAGGCTTATTAAATTTCTGGGAAAAACATTCAAATTAAAAACTTTATTAGTCGTCTCAAAAAAAATTACCGAAAATCACCCTTTTTCAGGCCTGCAAAGTAGACTGTACCCTTAATGGGCCGCAAGTGTATCCTATAGCACTGTTAGTTCGTATTAATCAAAATATTTGGATAATTTTTTACTTTCTAGTTTGCCTAAAAGTTTTCTGTGATCACATTCGCTAATATCTATCAACAGTTAGTGATTTTTTTTATAATTCATTCTTAAAGCAGAAACTGCATCTGCACATACTGATCATCTATAGCCCGTTCTCCGGAATCTGACGGCTGTGGTCGTAAAAGAGGGTCGGAGCTCGGTAAGTAGGGGACGTAATATTTTTGTATCTCAAACCAATCTTTGTTGAGAAGTACTGGTGTAAAAGTGCGTATACCAATAGGAGCGAAGGACAGTAATAAATGTATGGGATGCAATTAGACGAGCCACCAATACCTTTTCTTCGAGGGTGCGTTGATCCTCAGGGTGGACCGACCGTTTTACGACCTCGGCCGCCAGATTCCACCGAATAGGCTATAGTATCAGTTATACGCTTAATATGTTTTGATCCATCTGAAATCTGTCTGTTCATGTTACACCTACGAGTGGACGAAGAAAAAGTACATAAAAATGTTGTATAAAATAAAAATAATTAGATATGACTTTTCGAATAAGATTCTGCAGTACAATGTCCAATTAAATGTATACTATGACCACGCTTAATAACATCGAAGAGATCTGGAACTCCCCCATTTCGATGGCTCTTATTACCTGAATTTAAATGTAATAATTCTTGTATAAATACCAGTCCCTATCGATTGTATGCACATATCTCCTCGAGGATGACCAAAGGTCGAAACTAGTCGGAGAGACAAATAAAAATAGTTAAACAAAACCAAGTGTTTTAATTAATCAAAATTACTTTTCTTTGCTTTGGTGCGCCACCTTAAAATCTTCTTTTCATGACTTCAAATGAAAAATGGCACTGCGGCAAAACTGATGCACTTCCAACTACGGAAATCATACCCCCACGACGTCAATGCTCTCTCCAATCCTCTACGGTAGATACCAACATATGTTGGCAAAGTCGACTTTAAAGGGGCTGGATTTGGGACCTCGTGCGCCTGTTCTATAATCCGCCACTGCCCCATGCATGAAATTGTTGTCTACGAAACAAATAAGACCTCAAAACATATATTATATTATCATTTATATTGTACCGTTTTAAATAATTTAACAATTTATCGTGTGGCATTCTGTCAAAAGCCTTACTTATGTCGGTATAAATAACGTCAATTTTGGCCAGCAAATAGATTTTTTACATAAGTTAAAATAATCAAGCGCGAACAAAATTTTCATAGATTCCAAATCCGAACA
Organism: Ocypus olens; assembly: GCA_910593695.2. NCBI lineage: Eukaryota > Metazoa > Arthropoda > Insecta > Coleoptera > Staphylinidae > Ocypus > Ocypus olens. The sequence goes on from OU343057.1 coordinate 20,268,820, forward strand.
CGCAAAAAGTAACCAAAAACAAGCAATATGATTATGAATATGACATTCGCTCTATAAATTCTGCGAAAATTAAATAGATTATAACGTTTTGGATCTTAAATTTGTATGTCTAACGGAGACGTGGGCAGAGGATAATAACATGTCTTAAGTATTAATACATATATTTTAGGTGAAAAATATTGTAAGCAACGTATAGGTGGCGGAGTAGCAATTTGGTGTAAGTCAGGATTACAAATTGCAAGCCTGTAACTAAATAGATTTTCTATCGGCAATGCAATTGAGATATGCGGAGTGCAGTGGACTTTAAGTAAAAGCTTATCCATATGTATATATTATAACTTGTTATAGACCACCGGGAGATGATATGACTGTATTTATTAACCAATTACTAATAATGCTTATCCAATATAAATATTCCTGTATTCGTCAACATAAACATAATTTATCCAAGGAATATAATAATTTAAAATAATGTACTCGAATTCTATTTTGCAATATCACTACCCAATAATAAAGCCAGCATTTAAACAGTAAAGGAAAACCTGTTTCAAATACAAAAACGCATTTTATCAACACTTAATTACCAACTCAAATAATACAATTAAAACATCCTGGAAAATTATAAAGCAACTCTCAAATAAAACCTCAGGTCCGAAAAATATTAACTTGTGTCAGTATTTTTTTTAAATATTTTATCTCTGCATATTATTTAGGTTACAGTCTTCCTTAACCTTCTGGGCCGGGCGCCAAGTCTGTGAGACAAGTGTGCGCGAATAAACGTTCGTCAATTTTCAGCAAACTGTTTTTTTTTTAGTTGTCTAGCCGGGTACCTTAATATTTTTTTCTTTAGTTTACATTTGGAAAACGAAGAGTTTGTATGATATTTTAGTTATTTGGAATTAAAAAATAAAATTTAGTTCAATTTTATGCAGGAGATTTTTTGCTTGGGTCTCTGAGACCCAGCGCCCGCTACGGTTAAGGAAGGTTAAAAAAAATAATATTTTAACATCTTCCCAGCATGGTTGTCGCAGAAACTTACTTATTAACAACATTTTACGTTACTCTAATCAACCTCCATGAACGTGGTGAATATGCTGTTACTATATTTATTGATGTTAGCTGTGCATTCGATTGCATAGATATTAATATTTGCCAAGTTAGCTAAGAAGCTTCTCCCACCAAGATGGTGCTGCGAATTTATAAATTTTATTTATGCAATGCCTTTCTAGAAGTATATTTAACAGATACAAACTTTGAAAAAAACGTAAATATGTTGGAAAATGTATTGCTTTAAATATCGAGTAGAGATCTGTTGCTGGCACATAAGCCCAAAAGAACGCTTTAAATGTTTGATTCTTTTATGCAGTATCTTTCTAGAGGTATATTTAATAGATACAAACTGTCAAAAAACCGTTGCGAAAAATATTTTTTAATAGCGAGCGAGCTAATAGAACCGTAGCACTTAAAAATCATAACTCCAAAAGGCCGGCAAAAAATTTTAATTCAATTTTCCTAGAAGTATATTTAACAAAAACAAACGTGAAAATGTTGAAATATATATTTTTTTAAATAGAGAAGCTCATAGATCCATGGCTGGCACTTAAAAATTATAACTCCAAAAGGGCGCTAAAATGTTTTAATTTTATTTTTGCAGTGCCTTTCTAGAAGTATATTTAACAAATAAAAACTGTCAAAGAACCCTGAAAATGTTTGTAAATATATTTTTCTAATCGAGCAACTAATATATTCATGGCTTAAAAAATCATAAATCCAAAAGGACGCTAAAACTTTTTAATTTCATTTTTGCATTGCATTTCTGGAAGAGTATTTAACAAACACAAACTGTCAAAGAACTGTGAAAATGTTGAGATTTTTTTTTTAATACCTAGCAGAGATCCGTGGCTGGTACATAAGTCCAAAAGGGCTCTAAAAAATTTAATTTTATTAATACAGTGCCTTTCTAGATGTATATTTCAAAAAAAAAATCTGCCAAAAATGGCCATCAGAGACCTGGAACAGCTAAATGGATTACTGAAAACAAAAGGAACCTCATTCAGGGGGGCGTAAACAAAAATTGTAAACAGGACAGAGTGGAGAAACTTTATAAAATACACAATGTAATGAATTCAAACGATACCTAATGGGTAAAAGATTATAAAAGTATGTATGTATGAATAATTTTATTTATTTGCGAGCTTTATTAACATGAAAATATTACAAATTGTGGAGAATTGCATGCAATATCCAAATATGTAAAATTTATTGATTGATACGAATCACATTGTATGTACATGATAAACAATAGATTTTTAAATGTACTCCGACTGAACTAAAATGTGTCTATATATTTTCTAAATTGGACAAATTTGTTTGTCCTACAAAAAGTTTTTCAATCTATTACATCAGAGTGCATTATTTCTGGTGTATATTTACGTGCACTAAAACGCCAATAAACAGTTTGCATTTGTTAAATATACTTCTAGAAAGGCACTGCAATAAATTTTTTTAAATTTTTTTAGCGCCCTTTGAGAGTTGTGATTTTTTAAGTGCCATCCAGCCATCCACGGATCTATGAGCTGCTCTATATTAAAAAAAATACTTCCCAACATTGTCACGGTTTTTGATAGTTTGCAATTCTTAAATATACTTCCAGAAAGGCACTGCGTGAATAAAATTAAAACATTTTTTTAAATTATGTGACAGCGGATTAATGAGTTGCTCTATTTTTGGAAGAAAATATTTTAAAAAATTTTGTTTTTTTTTGACAACTTGTATCTGTTAAATAAACTTCTGGAAAGGCACTGAATAAATAAAAACAAACAAAAAATAGCGCCCGTCATGATCTTTTTGCCAGTTACGGATCAATACGATATTAAAAAAAAATCTTATAATTTTCATGGTTTTTTAACAGTTTGAATTTTTCATTTTTTTTTTATTTATGTGCCAGCGGATTAATGAGTTGCTCTATTTTTGGAAGAAAATATTTTAAAAATTTGTATGTTTTTTTTGATAACTGTATCTGTTAAATAAACTTCTGGAAAGGCACCGAATAAATAAAAACAAAAAAAAATAGCGCCCGTCATGATTTTTTGCCAGTTACGGATCAATACGATATTAAAAAAAATTCTTATAATTTTCACGATTTGACAGTTTGTATTTGTCAAATATACTTTCAGAAAGCCACTGCAAAAAAAAGGCAAAATTTTTAATGCTCTTCTGGACGTGGAAGTTTTTAAGTGCCAGCCATGGATCAATATTAAACAAAAAATATTTCCCAATATTTTCATGGTTTTTGACAGTTTGTTTGTGTTAAATATACTTCTAGAAAGGCACTGCATAAATAAAATAAAACATTTTTAGTACTATTTTGGATGCCAGCTCCGGTTCAATGATCTGTTCGATTTAAAATAAAATAAGTTTCTTAACACGGTTTTTTGACAGTTTATCTTTGTTAAATATACTTCCAGAAAGGCAACGCAAACATAAAATAAATTTTTTTTAGCACCTATTTGGACTTACAATTTTTTATGTGCCAGCGACCTATCCTATCTATGAGCTGATATAAAAAAAAATATTTTCACGGTTTTTTGACAGTTTGTATTTCTTAAATATACTTCTACAATAAAAGGCACTGAATAAATAAAATCATTTTTAGCACCCTTTAGGACTTATGTGCCAGCCACGGGTCTATACTCGATAATAACAAAAAAAAACTCTCAACATTTTCACGGTGTTTTGACAGTTTGTACTTGTTAAATATAGTTCCAGAAAGGCACTGCATAAATAAAATTAAAAATTTATAGTGGATGCACCGGGGAAACCCGTGGCTGGAAATTCATGGCTTACTTCTCGTAGGTTTAATATTTGACTCAATATTATTATAAACTCAATGATTGTCGAATTAGAAGAGTTACAAATGACTGGTTTAAAACGTATTTAACAAATAGATATCAATGTGCAAGAGTGACGTACACTAACGATTAACAACGGGCTACGCACACATCGACAAATCAGATAATAAATCTTGGGGTACCGCAAGGTTCGATTCTTGGTCCCACTTTGTTTATAATTATATATAAATTAAGTTACAAACTGCATACCTAGTAAAAATTTCCATGTATGCCGATGATACATCCTTAACCATTAATTATAATTCTAGTAGGAACGTGGGAAATCATTATAATATTGTAATTAACAAATTAGTTTGCTGGTTACTTGCAAATCTACATAAAACACACACATAACTATCTTTATTCGGTTTTTTATTACAGAACAATGTAACATATAAATCTGTAATTAACTGAGTCCGAATGGGCTATCGACCTGCGGTCTTTCGGCCGCATAAAATGCTATGCTAGATTCCACAGTAGACGGCCTAAAAAATATTGATTTATACAGGATATCCCATTTTAAATAGCCACCCCAAATATCTCAAAACCTGAACAACATGGCAAAAAATGTTTCAGATAAAAGTTGTGGGGTTCGAAGAGAGACATATGCTAGTGACCTTGAAAATGACCTTGGGTCAATTTTCAAGGTCAAACGAAGATCAACTTTGATTTTTCAATTAGAACCCCCTATTTTTTATTACGGGATCGTATTCTACGGGAAAAATACAAACTTTTTGTAGGAGACGCATGTTTTTCACAAATTTTGTCAGTATAAATTTTTTTCTCAAATAACAATAATTTTGTGAAAAATATTTTCAAACAAATGATGTTCGTTCCTTTGTTGTCTTCAATATTTGTTTAAATTTTTTTGCGATATTTTTCATATTTAAAAAGATATTGGAAAAAACTGGTGATGTAGCCATCATGTTACTTTCTCCGGTTTGATAATACATATACTAATTATTCATATTTATACTTTTATGGTTTATTTTAAATTTTAATGATAATTTAAATGTACATCAGGCGTATTGAAGGATCGAATGAAAGTGACGTTTGAAACGTCAAAATTATGAAAGATGAAAATTACAAATTTTTGTTCAAATTCTAATAATCATTATCGTCGTTTTACTCAAAAACTAAAGAGATATCGAGAAAAATATATTCTTTATAAGTTGTTCACTTCGGTGATTGTATATTTAAATTTTATGTAAATATTATCGTTTCTAAATTATAAATCAAAAATGACAAAAAAAATAATAAATTAAATTGTTTCTTTACAACATTTTATGAAAAATATTTTCAAACGAAAGATGTTTATTTCTTTGTTGTCTTTAAGATTTGTTTAAATATTTTTCTAGCATTTTTCATATTTAAACAAATATTTTTTTTTTTTTTAAATTGTTAAGGTAAATACCAACTTTCGTTGTACGAAATTTTACCAAACGCTATTCAGTTCTTCGGATTGTCGAATAATACTTGTGAGATACCAGAAATCGTTGAAACCGCCTCCAGGGACCTTAAAATGGTTATCGCCTCACAGACTATTTTTTTCATCAGTGTTAATTATTTAAAACAAAACATATTGAACAAATTAATATTAATTTATTGCCTTCGACTTGAAATTCCACAAAACTATTCAAAAAAACATTGCCCATCCTAAAATTTTGAACGGAGCGTGAAATTGTCGGAACATACAAAAATTTATTTATTTATTTTTTATTTATTCATTTTCACTTCAGCCACCATATTACAACAAAATATTGTATACAAATATAATATTGCGGTGGATGTGGGCGTCAAAATTACATATTAAAAAACATATTAAAAACAACAAGTATGCACATTAAAAGAAGTTAAAATATAAAATTTGTGAAATAAATACTATAAAAACTACAATAAAAACTTAAATTTAAATAAAAGTACTTAAATCGACAAATTATGAGAATATCACACAGACATTAATTAAACATAAATTCTGAAAAATCATAGTAGCATTTTTCGACTAGAAATTTTTTAAGTAAAATATCCGAGTTTTCAAAAAAATATAAAAACAGTTGCCATCGACTTGAAATTTTTCAAATTTATTTAAAAAACATTCGGGATTAAATATACATCGAAATTTGTAAACATCCCATCCCAAAATTTCGAAACAATCTCATTCGAACGCAACGTGAAAATACAAAAAAAATTCCGAGTTTTGAAAAATATAAAAACAGTTGCCATCGACTTGAAATTTTGCATATTTAATCAAAACACATCCGGGATTACAATTCCATTAAAATCTGCAAACGCCCCATCGCTAAATTTTGTATTTTGATAAATAAAAATCGATCTGTCCGAGGAACATTTTAAGTAAGCAATTGTTAATTGTTTAATGAATTTATACAATATCTTAATTAATAGAATTCTTTGCATATATTATTGCAAGACTTAACACTATATTGACTATAATATTCTGTACCATCTGTAAAATGGCTATCGAACTGATGGCCATTCCATTCATTCGGGATATTAAACTGAATACATTCAATAAAATTTATCATATTTCATTTAATCACTTACCAATAGTTTATCTTCATAACTGATAATTAAAATCGAATTTCGTTAATCCATTTTTCACAATCTGCACACTAAAACACCTTAACACTCACTCGCCGGAAAATAAACTGCCCGACTTTCAATGAAAACAGGTGTTTTGTATCTTTGTCTATCTTGTGTGAAGATTGAAATAATTTGTTTAGAATCGGAGCTGCGTAAATAAGCATTGATAACAAGTGAAGAAAGAATGCGGTTTTGCGATATCAACACCGGTCGTGAATTTGCCTCCGGGGCAAAGGTGAGGTGAGATGATAAGGCTGTTAGCACCTGACAAAATTTTCCAGTTCCGTGCGCTAGTTCGGTGTTAAAAGAGTTTAATAATGTCGTGGAGTGTTGTTTTTGGATTATCATTTTTGAGTCAATTTTTTAAGGATGGATGAGGGACAGTTGTCGTCTTTTAGACATTATTTGATTAAGGTAAGTACACAGAGCTCAGTAATTGGAAACAATTACTAATCGAACTCAAAAACTAAAGCGATTTCGAAAAAAACTTACTCTTTATAAGTTTTTCATTTTGGCATTCTCTACAATTATTATTGAAATAAATTTGCTGTAACTATGATCGTTTCATAATTCTAAACCAAAAATGAAAAAAAAAATGTTTTTTCTCGAATAATAATAATTTAAAAAAAAATATTTTCAAATAAAAGATGTTCATTTCTTTGTTGTCTTCAATATTTGTTTATATATTTTTGTGATATTTTTCATATTAAAAAAAAACAAAAAACAGTTTAGGTAAACACCCACTTCCGGTGTATGAAATTTTCCCAAAAGCTTTTCAGTTCTTGGGATTATCAAATAAGACTTATGTTCAATGTTTTATATCAACTGCTATATTAGTTTTTGAGGTACAGCGCGCACCGACACACACACATACACAATTTTTTTTCTCCAAAAATTGTTGAAATGGCATCTAGGGATATTTCCGTAATTTTTTTTTTAATTTTTACGACCACAATACTTTCTCGTACTTTGTAACGGAGAAAGTAAAAATAACTAATGCACTTCTTTAAACATGAATGCAATAATTAAATTACGCAATACCACAATGTATATTAAATTATACCCGACAGTAAGTCTCTATTATGTAATCTTAGCGGGCAGATCACTAAGAGTTTATATATATTTTTTAATTTCTATTACATTTTGCAATGAGTGAGGATTTTAATTTCTAATTTTAATACGTTCGACATTTGTTTGTGCCGCAGTTCTAAAACTCTGCAAATCCAGATTTTATCGTCTACGCCCACTCGTTTGTTAACCAAGATGCGAACGCTTAAGTTACCCAACTCACGTAAGGACACATTCGTGCCGTCATCCGTAATAAATATGTGATTGTCGAAGGGCTTAAACAGTAAAGCCGTTTTCTAAGACTCATGTTTCGACGTAATTTTAATTTATTGCGACGTTTCTTCGAAATTCCCTTACACGACAGCTGAAAACATTCAAATCAGCTTAAACTACTTGTATTCGCGGATTAAATATTCAAAGCCGACGCCCATTCTTTTACTTATTCAAGGCTTAATGCCGATATTATTCATGTAGATAAGGGAGGTTGCTGCAAATACCGCCTCACTGTGGTTGATTGAACTCATGTAAATATCTGCCGGTGGTTTAATATAGGAACAAGGGCGACAGCACCCAATGGGGTTGAAACTAACCGACTCGTTTTGTATAAATCCAAAATTCGCCCGACAGCCACCGCACGGACGCGGCTAATGAATTAAAATACTGGCCCTCCCTCTTGGTTCCAAACTACTACACTTGAGTTATATCTGTAAATTTGTACACATTAACGACACTACGGAGTATTATATGCTCATCTGAATATAAAAGAAAACTAATTTTAAAGCAGTTAAGTTGTAACTGCTTCTCGTCAAAACCAAGAAATTCACGTTATGAATAATATTAACTGAAATACAAATGAAACTAAGTGCTATCCAGAGATTATTTTTTAAACTTTGCAAGTTCACATTCCCCTTAATAAAAGTGTTATCTGAAGGCTCATAGTTCATACGTTCTTTATATTTATTACAGCCAGTGGCGGCTCGTGGAACTTGTTGATAATAGAGCCAGTTATACAATATCCCCCTCCTTTTTTTGAAGATAGAAAGAAAGAACGATTTATCTTCCTAGACCAAAGTAACTGGCGCAAAAGTTTTTTAAGAATCAATAAAAAGTTCTTGCTGAGCTTGAAACTACAGGTAGTGCCATGACTCCTTGGCTCTATATAACAAGCCGCCCCTGATTACAACACACGGTTTTTATCAGTGAATATTTAAGAGTTTTTACATTGTGGAATCCGAGGATTGACTTTGTAAACGATCAAAAACAGCAATAGCAATAACGGTTACGCTATACTAACTCAAATATCACTAGTGAGTGACAACCTCAATATAATACATTTTAGACAACATTGTGCTGTACAGCAGAAAACCTCTCCTTCGACGCTGGACTGTCGTTCAGTGAGTCAGTCAGGAAGATTCATCAAAATCTATTGAAAATACGCCGAGTGTTTCATTTTTATCCTCCAGTGTAGATTTCTCATTAATTTTAGTGTTAATATTATTGTTAGAAAGTGTTATGTATTTGCAAGGGGGTAAAGTATTTTTATTTATAGAAAACGGGGTGTATGCTGTTTTCGCTAGGTTCATTGTTAATAATTTCAAATCGAAAAATTGTCTTATTGTTTTTAGATCAGTTTCAACAAGCACTTTTAGAAATTCCCAAGTATCACTTTCATAATACATCACAGTATTATCAGCAAATGAATTAGTTGTACCATTTATGTTTAATTTGAACATACAGTTTATAAGATGTATAGAAGTGGTCCTAATACTGTTCCTTGGGGAATTACACATTCAACTATTATTGAACATACTTATGTCTTGTCCAATACAAACTGCCTGTTGCCGAAATGACAGAAAGCCTTTCAACAGATTGTAGACTTTGCCTCGAATACGTATTGTATTTTTAATTGCGTGAATATATATAGTTCCAAAATTTCGCAGGGCCTTTTTCATGTTATTCTCCGTGCAGTGTACAAAAGCATTTCTTTTAACTGTTAAATAAGTCTTAGGCTTCCTCCTTGCATCTTCGAAATTATTTTTATTTATATTGTTCTTGTTGCATACGAATGTTGATCTCAACTTTCCTTTTGTTTTTACTTCATGTCTCAGTGAACTATCAAACCAGGGTGGAAAATTATTGTTCAAATTTGATAATCTGTATTTAGGCACATGTTTATTTAAAATAGCGTATAACTGTGTATACAGAAACTCGCAGGCATCAACAACGTTTTTCAATTTGTATAAATCATTCCAGTCAATCGCTCTTCTAAAATTGTATTTCAATTCATTAAATGCTGAAAATTTCGAGCTTTCAGGAATGTTTATTCTCAGTCCTGTTGAAGTTGATATTTATATTCTCTCGATATGACAAAATTCCAAAATTCTTTTAAGTTCGTTTGGAATATTATTGATTTGTACTAAGTCGTGATAATTCAAAAAATTGTTTGCGTCTGTGGTAAAACTTGATGATGAGAGCGTTTGGTTATAGTGCTGGTACTCAGGAATATTCAAATCATCCAAAAGTAATACGTTATCGTAGTACACGATCAAAGAATCGAGAGCTTCAAAAAATAAACATTTTTAGGAATATAAACGCATCATCAAGATTTTTCGAGACTTTACAATTAATTCGACCGTAATAGTGGCGCTGGCATATTTGGTAGAATAACCTCATTTGAAAAACATACATTTCGTACTGCAAGTAACCCCGCTCCCAACTTTATTACGTCCGTCACACCGATAGACATTGTAATGGTTCGAAAATAGTTCAGAATTAAAAACGCCTTAGACAGGGTTTTAATACAGTCTTGATGGATGTGTAATCATATCTACGATCTTCTGGATTATTACAACCTTGGATTCAGGTATATTGTAGAAAATAAGATTGTTTTCCCGATTCTTCCTATCCTGCAGCTCGCTAATAAGTGAAACTTCAGGAGTTGAACAAGTTTGTGGCGTAGATTCTAATAGATTTAGTCGAGAAGATAAATCCTTCACTGATTCCTTGAGTTCTAGATTTTCTGAACGTAAAACCTCAAAATTATTTAAAATATTACGAAACTCCGCTAATTCATGTGTCTGTGTTTAATAATTATTTTGAGTAGAGGACACAAAATAAACACGATCGTGATAACAAAATCAAATTTAAACAACAAGCAATAAAAATAAAAGGCTCTATAACAAAACGAGCCGCCTATTTTTAAGGAATATCCGTTAAAACTATATACACATGCATTATACAAATATACTTTTGTATAATGCAAATAAAACGGTCACAAAGATAATTGAAGTAGCGGAACGAAAAGCCATGAAGACGATCTCAAGACTACGCCATCACATCAATCCTCTCTTCAATCCCCCAAACACTAAGTTGTAAACACCTAAATATTGATCCAATTTCTGTTAGGAGAATGAGACTAAACAAGTTGACAGCCAAAAAAATTATATTTCTACCAAAATTTTGATTTTCAAGATACTTATCGCCGTGCCACAAACAAAAGTAGGCTAATTTGTATAAAAAGTGAAAGTCTTCCATAACTTTTGATTCTAAACAACTTTTTCTAATACATTTTTGTAATATCTGCTAAAATAAAGACAGTTTACTCTTGACTAATTTTCAGAATTCGCCCAAAAAACACCCTGTATATTAATTGATTTGGCTCATTTTTTCAATATCTTAGTTTGAGACTAAGCAGGAGCGATCCTAAGAACATGAAGATCCAATATTAAAAAAAAATGTCATTTACACTTTATATGCACTCATTCCGTGGACACATCATACAGTGCGCGCCTAAAGTATGGAATATATGCAGTTAAGCCGAAATTAAATATTTTTGGAAAAAATCCTCGAACAGGTCGATTTTCTTTTATAAAAATACACATTTTTGCATGAAAGTCGATTTTCAGTCGTCATTTGTTTTTGTGTAATGACGTCATCCATTTTGTTTTTAAATGGCAACCCCCTATTTTTGTTTTGGAATTTGAGAGTTTTCTTCATTCTCGAACTGCTAGTGTAAAAATGTTGTCATCTAACATGAAAGAAGAAATTTTTCGAGTAAATGAAAATTGAAAGTGTGAACTTAATATTTAGTTTTTGCAAAATGACCTGTTCCAGCGTTTTTTTACAAACAAAAATGATCTTGACCTTCCATATAATACAATATGATGTCAGTGCGCGTTTTTTGACAATTGCTTTACGAAGAGGTGGATAGGCAGGCGAGGACCGATAGAATAGCCCGCGAGAGAGATTAATGCCCAGAATTAGCCTGGATAATATTCAAAATGTTTAAGAAGAATTTCTACATGTTCGAAAAGAAATAAAAACAAAAAACGCGTTTAGTGAGGGGATGCGCCGTCTTGCTGAAACCAGATTGTATTATTTGGAAGTTCAAGATAATTTTGATTTGAAAAATTGCTACAAGCGCTGAAACAAAATCATTTTGTAAAAACTCTTAATATCAGGTTCTCACCTTCAATTGTCATTTACTTGAAAAATGTAAGATAGCAACATTTTTATACTACCGGTTCGACAGTGAAAAGATCTCTCAAAATCAAGAACAAAAATAGGGGGTTGTCATTTAAAAACAAAATGGCTGACGTCATAACTCGAAAACAAATGACGACTGAAAATCAACTTTCATGCAAAAATGTGTATTTTTATAAAAGAAAATCCACCTGTCCGAGGTTTTTTCCAAAAAAAATTATTTTGGTTTTAATAAATATATTCCATACTTTAGGCGCGCACTGTATATAAAGGGTCGCTACAAAGTATGGAAACATGGTTCTCACATGAAAATAGCTAAGAGCAGAACCACCAAAACTGGGATATTTAAATTGGATAATTTTTCGAAAAAAAATGCGTGAAAAAATCAGAAATTATTTCCAGAAGTTTCCCACGAGGACGCCATATTGAATTTTTTTTAATGGAATTCGATTTTTTTTATATTTTATAACTTATATAGACCTTATAATTCTGATAACAACCATATATATTTTTTTGAAAATAATTGTCTTTTTATCGACAAACCGGACTTTGAAAGGTATGGAAACAGCTAAACGAGTACTTTTCTAAGTGCTGCAATACCCCACATGCATGTTCTGGTTTTAAACAAAACTTTAAAAAAAATATTAAACAGTCAAATGAAAAAATTAAATATTAAAGAATAAATGATTTTTTTATTTTGCAACATATGTTCAAAGTGCTCTCCATTAGCTTCCCGGCGGACATGGAAACGCTGGACAAAGTTTTGCAATGAACTAGTTAAAATATTACGACGAATACTTGCAATTTCGGTTTTTATGCGTTCTTCTAATTCTTGTATATTGTGTGGCCTGTTGTTCTAAACTCGATTTTTCAAATGTCCCCATAGGGAAAAATCAATTGTTCCTCTCCTCCCTATCCATTTCCCGGGAAAAGTTACGCCTAAATATTCATGTACTATTAGTCCGAAATGAGCTAGTGCTCCCGCTTGCTGAAACCATATGTTTTCAGCTGGAATAGCCTGATTTTCATAATTTGGGAATATTTGTCTAAATCTGGGAGCAACCTATTATTGCAAAAGCTGTAGATATGTATCAGATGTCGATGTCAAATCGCCATTAATTAAAAAAGGGCCGATAATATGCTGCCCAATTAAACCACACCAAACATTAATTTTTTCTGGACGCTGCGTATGAATCTGCCCCATCCAATGAGGATTTATGTCTGACCAATATCTACAGTTATGGTGGTTAACTTATCCATTTAAGTAGCAAGTTGATTAATCGGAAAAGAGCACATGGTTAATAAAATTGGCGTCCTAGTTTATCCTATTTGTTATTATTTCGCAAAATTCAATTCTGCGATCAAAGTCGTCTTCATACAATTCTTGCAGCAACTGAATTTTTAGGGATGATACTTTTGAATTTTCATTATTTTTTTAACTGATCTCCTGCTAACATTGTGGTTGAAAGCCAATTGCTGCACCGAAGTTTTTGGATTTTCAACTACATCTATCATAAGATTAAGTGAATTTTGTTCATTTGTAAGAGTTTTTGGTCGATTTTTAACAGTTTCAGTTTCATTAAACCTATTCCATGTTTTAAATGCAACTGACCTGGAAATAGGTACTCGCTTTGGATGATTTACGTTGAAAGATTAGCAGCTTCGGTATAGCTTCGTTTTCTATCTCCACACCTGATCATCATGAGAATCTCTATGCTATCCGTTTCACTCAAATGTATCATTTTTGCAACAAACGATTACTTACTAATGTTTTTTTACAAGCATGACAGGCTAATGAAAACGGTTTTCAAAGGTAACTATTTTTTTATTTTTTTAGTTGAAATTGTTTAATTTTTTTTTTGGTTTCGACCAAAGATAGAATATGTATGTTATATTGCAGCATTCTTTCGGTCTTTTTAAAAATGTAACACTTAACCTATCATCAAGTTACCCTTGTATGTAAAAAACAAATGAATATAAAAAAAATAAAAAATGCAAGTAGAAAGCCTTAACGTACCCTAAACTTTTTTCAGGACATTCCGATAAACCGTTCTCAAAATATTTCGCTGTTTCTATACTTTTTCAGTCCAGTTTGTCGATAAAAAGACAAGTATTTTCAAAAAAAGTATATGTTTGTTTAACGCCTGGGTGTTAAATAAATAAAAAAAAAACTCAATTCTTATAAGAAGAATTCCTCAAAGGGAGAACAGAAACTTTATTATTCACGTTTAATGTATGTGTACCGACGTAAAAAAATCGTTATTATTATTTTTTTACATATCCATATCCTGGGTAACGAAAACTGGTTTTCCTTTACAACTGCCTTGATCCTGAGACTTTCCTTGCTCCAAGTAACCCTACAGTTGTAATCAGAATTATAAGGTATATAAAAGTTGTATAATAAAAAAATTCGAATTCCATTTAAAAAAATTTAAGATGGCGTCCGTGTGGGAAAATCTTGAGAATAATTTTTGATTTTTTCACGCCAAATTTTTCGAGAAATTACGCCATAACGTTCGAGTTTTTATTTCGTTAATTTAAGTACGGCTACTCACTGTTTAAACGAAGAAATTTTGTATATAATTCAAATCCATGCATTGAGATTTTAACACAGTAAAGTTAGTAACTAACTGCAACACCACACGAAGTTTGATAAATAACGGCTCGAGATAACTAATAAAAACGGAGAAGTTGGAGCACATTTCACACACGTCTTTGCCATTCAAAATTTAATATTATTATAAACGTCAGCTTCATCCGATCTTGAAAAACGCCCGATGTACATTTATAATATGATTTAAATTGAAAACTAACCGTGAAAGTAAAAATATAAATAACTATTATACCATCAAATCTGAGAAAGTAACATGATGGTCACCACCATTTTTTAAAGAAAAGATGGTTAATAGGAATTCGGGTTAGGAAGCACGGATGATAGTAAATTGCTGGGCTTTCAGCTAGGACCGATTTAAACTATTGAATAATTCAAAGTAAATGAAATAGGACAAATACCATACCAACGGGAACCAGAAGCCAGACATGTAGACTAGACCACCGTGGCCGTTTATGCCTACTGTAGTGGAACTTCAACTTCAAAATACAGAAATAACTAACGACGGGTAACTATTTGATATGAATGGAATAAATCATCAATTTTGAATTCACCCGATAATGAAACACATAAAGTAAAGATTAACTGTATTTTTTTTACAATAATTAGTTGTGGTTAAAACAGTTAATTCTTTTTAAGTTTAAATAGCAGATGCAAAAATAAATATAATATTTATATATTAAGGCTAAATGTTTAATTTTTATTAAATTAATAAATGGTGATTATATATTAAATCTAAAATAGTGCATTTTTCAATTTAGCTTAATTATCGTTCACCATTAGTTATGCTTGACATATACCCGTTTGCTTCTTTTTATGTTTTAATGAAACAGCTGTTACTATAAAGTAAGCTATTATTATTGTATTATATAGATTCCTAAATAAAAGAAAAGACAAATAAACCTAAAGTGCTTGTCAACGATGACAGTCGTGTGATGTGACTAGAAAGAAATTACATGTTGTTTGTATAGAGCTGAATCTAAGTTATATTTAAAGACCAGTAATTTTGGTGAATGCACTGGACAATAAGAAATACGCCCCACTGAATTTGAATAAATCTGAATAAATTTATATGTAATGAATAATTCGCACTGGAATCGTTTAGATGACATATTTTCGTGTAAAATCGTCATAAATCATTTAAAACATAATTCATTACACTTGATAAAAATAATTATATGCAGACATAGTGGCCAATGGTTTCGGACACTCGTCAAGAAAGGAATTTACTTCAGCTCCTTACATATTAAAAAAATTAGCAGACTCGAGGGTGTGCTCTGGTTATAACATATTTATCTCTATTTTATTAAGAATACCACAAAAGAAAAACTACGTTTCAAGTTAAATTTACCCTTGTAAAATTATTCATCATAATGGATTCGGTTGGAACAGTTTTTGTTTTAGTGTTGTTGAAAATCAATTGTGCTAAGTGTTATTAATTTAGAATGTTCGCTGTACGATTTTCTCGCTATTCTTGCTGCATGCATATTTTATTGTGACATACTACTCCTGTCGAGAAAATGTTCCAGGTAATGTCATATCATTTTTGTTGTTATGAAGATCATATTTATTTATAATGTATGTTTGTGTAATCTAGTAGACACTAGATAAACATGAATTAGAAATGACTCAGCCTTCGATTAAATTATCCGTGGTGTGCATTAGCATTATGTACGGCTAGAATCCATAAGTTTATAAACGTTTACTGCAAACACTTAAGGAAACCACATAAAGTAACTCAATAATTAGGTCTATGTACCCGAGGCAGGTCATGTAGTTTCAATAACAAAACTCGTCCTTTTAGTATTAAGTATGATGCCAGAAAAATAATTTCATGTAATAAATATGATTTAAAAAATGACGTTTTCTGATATTTTAATTTAATGGTGATAAAACTAACCAGAAAGGATAATAAATTCATTAGTTTATCAGCAATCGTGGTATTTAATTGCAGGAATGTTTTTATGGTGGTGGAATAAAAAATATTACTCCCATAGATCTGCTGTAACTTTTTATGAGTTCGCGGCAATTCTTCTAAATTATCACCGCGACTTTGATACCCCCGCAGTAAAATTTTATACAATTGTGCAGGAACTATTTAATTGCATAATTGCTCTACATGGCTATACACGTTAAACTTGAAGCTTTTAAGTCTGAAACTATTTCAGCTCTGTATTATTGAAAATAAAAAAATAGTCTATATATCTATTAAAAATGGATATGTATATTTTCCCGGAAATGTATAAAACTCAGGAATTGTATACAATTTCTAGGAAATGTATGCATTTCCTGGGCATTTAATACAATTCCAAAATGTTACTAGGAAATTTGTAAAAATTAACATGATACCGTGGAAGTAGTAAATGAATTACAAATAATTTTTTTTTATAAAAGGTCACACTATATGAATAATCAGAAGATTTCTTAGTATTCCTTAGAATGTGTTCATTAATTTACTTCAAACTGAAGAACTTATTTATTTTTGCAGGGTAAGCTGGAGTTGCACTTATTGTTAGAATTACACAACATTCTACACTGGAGAAAAAAAATGAAACACTTGAAATTCGTAAAATTTTGACCATTTTCAAACCGCCATAACTCGGCGTATTTTCAATCGATTTTGATAAATCTTTGAGGGGGAAAAACTTTGAAGCGTCTTCTTTAAAGTCATGCATGCGAACTTAAGCGTAACCTCTTCTGCCCCCCTCTGGCACCCCTGTGAAAAACAATTGTTTTTTCAGGAAACCATGTCCAACTTTGACGATGTCTATGGAGTTGGAATATTTGGCGACTCGATCTACCATAAAGGCATTAAAATTTGATCAATTCCCTATGCAGGACTCGAAGAACGAAGTTCCTACGATGATTTGGGACCAAGTTATGAGTGTTTGTAAAAAAGTGCATATTCAGGTTTTTTGCACATAACTCGGCGACTTTTTAACCAAATTCGATTATTCTTACGGGAAAAAATCTCATTTTGGCCATATTTTAAGGGAGTAAATTCAGATTGGAATAATCCTCTTTCGAACCCTTTAACACCCGAACAAAAAACACGTTTCTGGGCAATAAACGTCCAACTTTGGCAACGTGTACCGATTTGGATAAAATGTGTAGACTCGATCCACTAAAAGGGCATTGAAATGTATTCAATTAACTGTGCAAGACTCAAAAACGAAATTCATACGGCGATTTGGCACAAAGTTATGGGTGTTTAAAAAAAGTGCAATTTGTGGTCTTTTTATTTTTTCGTTGGGAGGGGCTTAGAGCCCTCTCTTTGAGTGGGGGATAAACCCTCTCAAAGAGGACACGTTTTTCTTTTGATTTCTCAAAAGATCGTCGAAATCGGTTGGACAGAAGCCGAGTTATGGCCATTTGAAAATTACCTACATTTTTACAAATCTCAAGTGTAATTTTTTCCGTCAGTGTAATTTGTTTGTTTTTATTGGACGAATGAAAAAATAGACGAATGGTGGTGAGTTAAGCCCACATTTTTTTCCGACCCTACAGAGATCGTTAAAGACTTTTTTGACCTAAAATAAAGTTTTTTGTTGTTGGGGTTCAAAGGTACAAAATGCGATATTCATGATTTCGCCCAAACAATAAATTTTCGTACATACCTCAAAGAACATGCAAAGAAAATTTCATTCGTGTAAACGAAAACAATTTCTTCGAAAAACTTCAAACTTATGAAGAAAACCACAAAATTTGCTTTTGTTCGAATACCCATAACTTTGTGCCAAATCATCGTAGGGACTTCGTTCTTCGAGTCCTGCATAGGAAATTGATCAAATGGTCATGCCTTTACGGTGGATCGAGTCGCCAAATATTCCAACTCCATAGACATCGTCAAAGTTGGATATGGTTTCCTGAAAAAAACATTTGTTTTTCACAGGGGTGCCAAAGGGGGGCGGAAGAAGTTACGTTATTTAAGTTCTGCGCAGGTAATTGAACACATTTCAATGCCCTTTTAGTGGATCGAGTCGACACATTTTTTCCAACTCGGTACACGTTGCCAAAGTTGGACGTTTTTTGCCCAAAACGTGTTTTTTTGTTCGGGGGTTGAAAGGTTCGAAAAGGAATCATTCCAATCTGAGTTTACTCCCTTAAAGTAGCACCGAAATGGGATTTTTTCCGAAAGAATCATCAAATTTGGTTGAAAAGTCGCACATAAAAATCTCAAAATCCACTTTTTTTTCAAACATTCATATCTTGGTGCCAAATCGTCGTAGGAACTTCATTCTTCGAGCGCTGCATAGGGAATTGATCAAATTTTAATGCCTTTATGGTGGATCGAGTCGACAAAATTTTTCCAACTCTGTAGACATTGTCAAAGACATGGTTTACAGAAAAAAACTTTTTTTTCTGCACAGGGGCGCTAAAGGGGGGCGGAAGGGGCTACCCTTAAGTTCGCATGCATGAATTTAAAGAAGACACTCCAAAGTTTTTCGTTCTCAAAGATTCATCAAAATCGATTAAAAATACGCCGAGTTATGGCGGTTTGAAAATGGGCGAAATTTCACGAATTTCAAGTGTTTCATTTTTTTTCCTTCAGTATATTTATGAAACACAAATATTTTGATGAGCTACAACCTTTCTTGCAAAGACACTTTTTGAATCCTTGTCCCGATGATTACAGATTTGCAACTGAGCGCAGTGAAATTTTGGTACATCCTTGATTTCCAAAATACCTCTTAGACACACATTGAATCAAGATCTAGAATATAGTTGTTTTATGATCCCATTGTTTGTACCAATTTGATAAAGCTCGGCATCAGTTTTATCCAAGACCACACCTATAATAGTTCATGCATCACCACGTCCTCTATCGATATGGTACGCAAACCCTTACAGGAGTGCCAATATATACTGGACGAAACTTCTTGTCACTTGTTTTTAACATTTTTCTGCTCGTTATAGGTTTTTCTTGGCAGTGCATGCGAAAAACGCGGACAAAAATCGAAAGACTGAAGATCCAAATTTCATGTTAGTACCCCATAATCAGATACAGGGGACATCACTGTATATCATTATGAACCAATAATCAGTTGGGTCTTTTGGTGTAAAGTATGAGAGCATGTCAAACTTACTCAACTCTGCCCCACTTTTGCCGTATATTTCTGCCATAAATTTGAGATAATTTTTGTCCCAAGTAACTTTTTACAGCGGGTCCGTGGATGTCCAGTGTATGTCCCCCCAATCATTATATAATATATAATTGAGTATATATATATATATATATATATATATATATATATATATAATAAATAATTGAGTATATATATATAATAAATAATTGAGAATATATATAATAAATAATTAGAAATCAATATATACAGTTAATTGAAAACTCTGGCAAAAAGGACCAGTTTCCTATTAAAAAAAAAAAACTTTTTTCAATCCGGTTTGATGGAGTGTGATGTGTTCCAAATGTTGTTTAATATAATTTAATTTTTAACGAGTGTAAACATTGATGTCAAATAATGGCTCTTTATTGATATTTTTAACCGTTCATATTTTGAAAAATTATAAAAATAGTTGTGAGTAAGGTCTAGGTCAGAGTCGGCAACCCAAATGCATTGGCGTGTCACAAAACAGGTCATTCAAAAGAGAGCCCTGCAGAAGCGGATTTTTGAAAGCCCGGCCCGGCCGGATAGTGAAAATTTCAAACCCGGCCCGGCCCGGCCCGGAGCTGAATATTCAAAGCCCGGCCCTGCCCGGCAAAATGAAAAAGATTGAAATAAAATAAATAAAATTACTGGACCCATGTACTCCTTACAATTCTTAAAATACATTTAATTCATGTTAATAAAAATAACCTAATTTAGTTTTCAGTACACTTAGTTGTTACTTTCCAAACTATAATTAAAATAAATTAATCCAAGATCGGCCCGGTCTAAATTAGCCATTGGAAAGCTCGGCCCGGCGCGGCCCGGAGCTTGAAAAATAAGGCCTGGCCCGGCCCATGCAGGCCTCTAATTCAAAGTACGGGACACTAAGTGTGCCACTAAAATTAATTCAGAAAATCTAAGGATATTAGACATTTTTATTTGACTATAGTAAAACAGGCTACATAAAATCAAAATAAAAAATGGTGATGTGGCCATCATGTAACTTTCTCCGAAAATATTTTTCTGATATATTTCGTATTTATCGATGTTTCCATCCTTCGTACGAAATAAGTAAAATTACATTGTGCAGAGATGAAATCAATAAGAGAAATCAAGTTATAAGAAAACCACTGAGAAGTATATATTTTTGTTTATAAAAATACACGAACTTTTAGGCGAGTTATAAATGTTAAGAAATTTTGTTGTAAGAAAGATCGAAAAATATGAAAAGCCGATATGAAACAACTAAGAAGTCTTAATTCGTTAAAAACCATTGCTGTGTTTGAAAATACAACAATTGTTAAGTTAAGAGTTACGTAAGTTAAAAAAAAATTGAAAAAATGTATGAAAGCCTGAAATAAAATTGTGCAAAACATTAGAAAGTGGAAATAATTGGGGTGCTCAGAGGAGAAATGGACCAAGTCCAAAAATTCTTTGTTAAGTCATCAATCCTTAAAGAGGTTTTTACTTTATTAATTTGCAACAAAATGTAGACAAAAATTACAAACAAATTCGCTAATTATAAACGAAATAAATTTGTGACTTGAATCATTTTTGTACTAAACGTAGATCGTACTAATGTGTACTGTGAGTGTGTTATCGACGAAATTTAGAAAAATGGACTTGATCCACTACTCTTCTGAGCACCCCAATTATGTTTTTGTTGAAAAAGAGATCGTTTAAAATAAATTGATTTATATTATGGAAATATTGAGGGAAAAAAATTTAAATAAAAAGCCAAAATACAACAATGCAAAAATTAAAATAAATTCGTCTTTATTCTTTAGAACCATTTTGGTTTTAAAAATGCATCAATTTTTTAGTGAGCTGTGAATGTTTCAAAAGCTTTAATTCAAATTGTGAAGGCGTTGATTAAGAAAATCGAAAATATACGATAGACCGAAATAAAATTATGCAAAAACTTACAGCTGAAATGGTTATATTATATAAAAAAATCATTTTGGTTTTTAATAATAATCCAATTTTCAAGCTGAAAAAAATTATTTGAGTGACACGAATGAAATGCTATAAAAATGAAATCATTGAAGGTTTTATTCTTGCCAATTGATTTTTGATCTTGAAAATACACCACTTTTAAAGTGAGTAATGAATGTTTAAAATAAAATTATTTGAGTTGTGGAAGCAAAGATTGGAAATATCAAAAGAAAATTTTTTTTTTTTGGAAATAATTTTGGTTATTAATAATGTTTCAATTTTTAAGTGAGTTATGAATGTTTCAAAAAACTATTATAGTTGAGTAAGAGAAAATTGAAAATCGAAAGAAAATAAACGCATAATCAACCGAAAAGGCTTTATTTTTTAATCATGTTGCTTTTTGAAAATAATTCAATATTTAAGGGAGTTTGTTTTGACTTAGGCATGAGCCATTCAGTCACATTGACTTATTAATTTTTGTATTTTTAATTTTGGGATGAGTAAATGAAAAAATGAATAAATGAATAATGTCAGACGTATACACAACAACCATGGACCCGACCGAATACTTCTCGATCCCCGAAAAATCTTTCGGCCGGGATGGGATTCGAACTTACACGGCACGCGGTGCAACCGGCACAAGAGCTCGCCTGTACCCACTACACACACCAACGGGCCGCCCTATTTAAGGGAGTTATGAATGTTAAAAAATAAATTATTTGAATTACGGAACAGGAAAATAAAAAAAATAAATAAACTTATGAAACGCCAAAATCACGAAAACGCTTTATTTTTTTGAAATCGTTTTGGTTTTTGAAAATATTTCAATTTTTAAGGAGTCATGAATGTTCGAAAAATAAATCACGTACCAAAAATAATGTCAAATATTTTGAAAGGAGAATTTGACGAAACTCTACCGCTTGAATTGGATCCTTCTATAGTTGCATGTTTTAAATTTGCTCCAATAACTTCCGTTGATGTGGAACGAAGTTTTTCTTCATACAAAAACATCTTAAGTGGTAGCGGCGCTCTTTTAATATGGAAAATTTGGAAAAATATTTAATAATCGATATTTGTAATTTAAAAGTTGAAACATTCACTTTTTAAAATAACAAACGCAAACAATGCATTTTTTTTATTTTGCATATATTTGAAAAGTTGCATATTTCTTAAATTTTGAATGCGCATATTGTCACCTTCTTTAGTGCATATTTGTCCGTGCTTTAGTCACCTGCATATAACATACGATAGGCGAAATGAGGATTAGAATTATAAATATCATGCACAAAAATACTTCAGAGCACTGGCGAAAGTGGGAGCCTCGCGGAACACCTTGTTGAGGCTTAAATGATCGGGATAAAATACTTCTAATTTGAACTTTAAGTAGCATGTTTAACCTTTAATAGTCACTAGGGGTGCGATACACCCCAGCCTTTTTTCGACGTTGAATAAGGCCCTGAAATTGAAAGTAAACAGGACATGTTACTCCATCTACAGATAGTTTGAACCTTCTGTTGTGGACCCCAATAGGTATTATTTGAACTCACGCATCAGTGTTAATGTGGTATCTGTTCGAGTCGATTCGTGAAAAATTGTGTGATCATTGTGCCAGAAAAAAAATCTGAGCATTTTTTTCTCTGTGGATTATTTCGAGATTGCCGAAACAAAAGCGTGCGATATTTGTTCCAAAAGAAGCAACAAAAAGTCGCACATGCTATGTCGCAGTTGCGAAAAGTCGATGTGCGACATACATCGCACATATTTATATATGCGTCGAATGCTCTTTTGGGATCGAATAATTGTCTTTTATTATAATAGCCTTTTTTCTTCATAATAATAGTTTTAAAAATATTTTCATATTCATATTTAACATTAAAATGACTTTATATTAGAAAAATACTAATATAATTTTTTCGTAAAATATCCCACCTTCGATCATGAAAATAAATACACTTTTTGGAAAGGTCGCAAAATTCATTAATTCCACTTGGAATGATACTATTTCAGGTTTTCAGGTTCAAACTATTTTTTTTTAGCTGAAAATTGAAATTACTACCGTATTTTTTGCAAAAAAACTCATATTTGCGGATTTTTTTTTTAAATTTTTTTTCACATTTAAAGTTGCAGGTTTCGAAAACTATTCACATATTCTTGTAACTAGAGGTTCAAAATGTATCCCAGATTGTTATTGTTTGTTTTTTGTCAATTTAACATTAATTGACCAAAGTTCAAAGGCGTGGGGTGTACCACACCCCGAATGACTATGAATTCATTTTTCGGAGGTATGACTATTAAGGGTTAATAAAAAGTTGTTTATTATATAGAGGAGATGGGAAGGAATTCCAAGGGAATAGCATTTAACACGTTCACTACCAACTACGAGATAACTCGTAGTTTGCATTAAAGTCCTATGAGTTGATTTATTTATTTATTTCATATTATTCCTGTTACAACTAATACAAAATAAAGATTGCAGCACATGTGAACGTGGAAGTAGATAATAATAATAGTGGGAGCTTAATTTAACACATCATAAATATAGTCACACAGTCAATACAACATATTAAAATTGACAAAATATAGGATATATCATATAAACACATTGAAATCTAAATATTATGTACAATCAGTGTAAAGGGACGGACGTAATAAAATAGGTATAAAATGTATAAAGTGTGCCAATTTCGTGCAAATTGAAATATAACAACTACAAATGGAATGCAACAGTATATTGATCACAGGTAATGGTCTTGTAGAAATTCAGAAAGATAATAGCAGAATTTGTTTACTAGACATTCTTGAACTTTTTGAACGTATTTGTATTTTTCCAATTCGTTATTTCCAATGGAAGTTTGTTATATACCTCAATACACTTACATAGGGCTGTTATCTCGTACAACGAGGTGTTGTGAGGACTAACCATGTCGTGTATAGTG
This sequence comes from Ocypus olens, assembly GCA_910593695.2. Lineage (NCBI taxonomy): Eukaryota > Metazoa > Arthropoda > Insecta > Coleoptera > Staphylinidae > Ocypus > Ocypus olens. Next base: position 20,293,451 of record OU343057.1, read on the forward strand.
TGTAGGCGTGCTGTTATTTTTCTTGAACTTCTGTAGGGTTTTATGTACATATTGTGCACATTTATATAAATACATTGGGGCATGTCTCGGTTACCTCGTAGTTCATTTTATTGCCATTTTTAGTGTATTTGTAGAATATTAGTGTAAATAAGCATAGATGGCTTCCATAAAGAAAAAAAACTAAAGCTTAGCTAACCTGAAGTTATAAATTTTTATTTTTTATTTATAAATAAACAGATAATATACGCATGAAAATGAAAGTAAAAGGTTTTTTAAACAGCACATTTTTTGTCCTTATTAGCGATCACTATATACCATAATTATGGTTTTGAACAATATCATGAAATTAAATCGAATTGTGTTTTTTGGACAGAATCCTGAAAATTAACGTGGTAGTAGTCAACGTGTTAAACAGATCTTGATGCCTCGCCGAGTTCAATGCTTTTAATATTGATGCTAAATAATCGGTTTCGAACTAATAATAATTAACTATTAGGAAAGTTATTTCATAAATTTTATAAATTCAATGAAACGAAATATAGCCTAAATATATGAATATATTACCTGTTCGTAACTCTACAAGCAAAATTAAATTTGCAGAGTTACGAACAGGTTGAATATTCATATATTCAGGCTATATTTCGTTTTATTGAATTTATTTAATGCTTTCTGCAACAAGTAAGGTTGTTTCTAATTTATTCATAAATTTTAGATTATATACTGAAGGAAATTTTTTTTTGTGAAATTTCGACCATTTTCAAACCACCATAGCTCGGCGTATTTTCAATCAATTTTGATGAATCTTTAAGGGCGAAAAACTTTGAAGTGTCTTCTTTTAAGTCATGCATGCGGACTTAAGCGTAACACCTTCCGCCCCCCTCTAGCCCTGTGAAAAAAATGTTTTTTTCAGGAAACCATCTCCAACTTTGACGATGTCTACGGAGTAGACACGATCCACCATAAAAGCATTAAAATTTGATCAATTACCTATGCAGGACTCAAAGAACGAAGTTTCTACGACGTGCATTTTGAGGTTTTTCGCACATAACTCAGCGACTTTTCAACCAAATTTGATGATTCTTTTGGGAAAAAAATCCCATTTTGCCTCTACTCCGTAGACATCGTCAAGGTTGGATATGATTTCCCTTCCCTTTCACAGGGATGTTAGAGGGGGCGGAACAGGTTACGCTTAAGTTCGCATGCTTAAAGAAGACACTTCAAAGTTTTTTCGCCCACAAAGATTCATCAAAATCGATTAAAAATACGCTATATCGGTTTGAAAATGGTCGAAATTTCACGAATTTCAAGTGTTTCATTTTCTTTTTGCTTCAGTATATATTGAAATATATTCATACCCAACGTTAATGAAATTCAAATGTAATTTTATTGAATAAAAATACGTATATCATTGAGAGAGAGACACAATGCATTTATTGAGACTCTTTTACAAATGACCTCAACAGGAAATTGACCAAAGGTCTTTCAGCCTATATTTTATCGATTTACTAAGCTTTTATTTAAAGGGATCATTTATAGATTGTATTTTTTTTCTATAATTTTAACCTTTCAAAAAGCTATTATCAAAAGGTGAAATTGGGATAATTGAATAATTAACAATTTAAAGTCTTAAGATAGAAACATTGAGAGCAATGATAAAGTGTATCGTTGCCCCTTATCATATATAAGCGACAGCATCTAAGTCGTATCAAATCCGTTATTGATATTTCACTTGACAGTTTATCAATCGAAAAGGGCTTTCTTGAAAGCAGCCCGGAAAATTTGATGCGCCTCTCCCCGATATTATTAAAAAAATATATTCCAATAGCGCACTTGTAAAACACTTACGCAGTTAATTGGACCCTAGCGCTAATAACAAATTTGTTATATCGAGTCTTACGCCCGCGCCTTTTTTAATTAATTTTTTAATTAAAAACTTATTTCCGCATTTTAACACTGATTGGCTTTATTTTAAATAACTTGTTTATGGCCACCCGGCGCATCCGCCAGTTATTATTACATTAAAACCTTCGAACGCCGTCCGGGATTAAATAGAAAATTTTATATTTCTATATAAAACGTTTGGTACATTAAAAATCAATGTCTGTACTACTGTAGGAATAACGATTTTACTAACATTCAATAATTTGTTTTAAAATTAACATTATTAAATAATATGTGATTACAATTTTTTTTATAAATAATAATTCTGATAACTGGCATAATAGTCAAGATTCACTAATTGTAAGTCATCCCTGCTTAATTATTGTTAATTATTTATTTCTTGGTTTCAGCTAGTCAATGAAGCTATATATTTTTTAATTTCTTGTTACATTCTATAATATAACACACAGGTTATAATTCTTAACATTTTGTTGTCGGAAATTTTTTATTGAAATTACACAAATGTTTAATTCGTGATTATAGTTTATTACGTCACGTAATAAATTATTCAAGTATGCGAACAAACTGTAAATTAAATAAAATTCGCTTGATTCAAATATATCACAAAGTGATAGCATCGAGCATTAATCATCTGTTTTTATTGCACAGTACGTAACTCATATGTTTATACAGGGTGGAGCAACTCATACGACGCAGTCATTTTATGGAAAACCATGTAAATTCGTGTTATTCTTTTTAAATGATCGTTGTATGCAGGCGTGCACTTAGGGGGGTGGCCATCGGGCTTGAGCCCCCCCCCCCCCCACCTAAGACATTTATATACCGAGTGTTAAGTACCAAACCTGGCCTAAGGAAAATACCATTTTTTAGAATTTTTATTAATTGTAATGCCATTGCTAAATTGCACTTTTATTTAATGTCAAATTCACGGATTATGAATGTTATTATAAGCGCGAGCCACCAATTTTCATATATTCCATGTCCTGTTTTGTGTGTTTTGAGGTTATTGAAAAAATGACGACGTATTTTGTTGTAATATTTTTGTTGGGATATAGTCTGATAAATTACTCTCGTTCATTGTAAATTATCGCAAGTTTGCACTCTTTCGACAAACTCAGTCGCATTGCTTTAGTTTTCAAATTGGGTAATACTCGAGCAAAAAAATTAAAAAATATATAAAACGTGTCGACGAATTTCTGAAAATTTTAGATCTCGAATTGTGTAATACTCGAGTTAAAAATTTAAAAAAAAAATATATAAAACGTGTCTACTAAATTCTACAAAAATTAAATCATATTTGCAAATCATCGTTTTATTAAACTAAATAGAGTTTTTGAAAATCCACCGATTATTTCGAAAGTTGTGAATTTTTGAAAATTTTAGATCTCGAATTGTGTAATACTCGAGTTAATTAAAAAAATGTATAAAACGTCTCTACTAAATTCTACAGAAATTAAATCATATTTGCAAATCATTGTTTTATCGAATTAGGTGCAGTTTTAAAAAATCCACCAATTATTTTGCGAGTTGTGAATTTTTAAAAAATTTAGTTTTACAATTGTGTAATGCTCGAGTGAAAAATTAAAAAAAATATATAAAACGTGTCGACTAAATTCTACAAAAATTAACTTAGATTTGGAAATCATCGTTTTATCAAATGAAGTGAGATTTTTGAAAATCCACCGATTATTTCGCGTGTTGTGAATTTTTGAAAATTTTAGTTCTCGAATTGTGTAATACTCCAGCAAAAAAATTAAAAAAAATATGTAAAGTGTGTCGACTAAATTCTATAAAAAAATAATTAGATTTACAAATCATGGAGTTGTAATTTTCTTAACATTTTAATTTTCGAATTGTGTAATACTCGAGTGAAAAAATAAAAGAAAATATGAAACGTATCGACTAAATTCTGCAAAAAAATAAATTAGATTTGCAAATCATCGTTTTATCAAAATAAGTGCAGTTTTTGAAAATCCACCGATTATTTCGCGAGTTGTGAATTTTTTAAAATTTTAGTTTTCAAATTGTGAAATACTCGAGTGAGAAATTAAAAAATATATAAATAAAACGTATTGACGAAATTCTACAAAAATTTCTAAAATCACATTTCTCCATATTGTTGCTTGTCTCCATATTTACAGCAAAGAATATTATAAAAACGTTGGCATCCAATTTAACTTGAAACTACTGTATTGTACAAAGAACAACAGCTCACTTACGTAATACAACAATGATATGATTTGAAAATCAAGACTTGTTCTAACCTGCAAAAGTTTCAGTGTTGCCAACTCCACATATATTTTTGCAGTGTTACCACTTCATATTTTGATATAATTATAATTATTCATACTACAAGCGAATTAAATCTTACATATCTTCAAAAATTAATTAAAATATAACGAAAAAAAGTACCTCTCTGATTTTTTTCACAGTTTACAGAACACATCAAGTACTTGCTTTTCCCACCATCTGCTAGTCTGTAGTTGGTTTCAAACATTAGATGTAGGAGGTCAAACTTCGTTAAATCTGACTAATTATCTAACTTCGAGATTTTTTTCCAGTGTTTGAAACATGGTACCAGAATGAAATAAAAGCCATTGTAATGTACAGCATGAAATGTATTAGAAAATAAAATTACAGATTGGTACCTTGAACCAAACACTGGGAAAAAATTCCTAAACTTTGGTAAAATTTGTAAGACAACTGGGCTCATTAAATGTAAAAATATGGATTTAAAAGAAAAGTAGTTAGAATAATTGAATTCTCGGTGCTGAGAGCTTTCTTTTGACATACCACGTATTATTGTACGAAGCGTAGTTTTCTTGCAATTAATTCTTTAAAAACAAAGAAAAAGGGGACGTCGCCGAACTTTGAAGGGGCCCCCTTGAGGTCGGGGGGCTTGCAATTTTATATTTTGTATTCTTTCATGTATGGAAACTAACCTGATTTTTTTTGAAGTAAATCTAAGATATGCCAACTACCATAGTTGTCGGAGCTGATATGGAATGACTATTATAAAATAATAGATATTCCGATATAAAGAAAACACTTATTAAGTTCACAGTAGAAACAGAATGCAATAACAAAATTAATTTCTTAGACCTAACATTAACTAGAACTAATAATAAACTTACATTCGACATGTACCGGAAACCTACTTTCACAGATACAATTATCCCAAATTCCTCCCGCCACCCATATAAACATAAAATAGCAAGTTTCTACTCAATGATAACCCGTGCATTCAAAATTCCACTTATCTCCGAATCCCTTAAGAAAGAAATTAATACAATAAAACAAATTGCTACTAATAATGGCTATCCAGAATCACTTATATCCAAATTAATTAATAAATTTCAATTAAAACAAATTCTAAATTACATATATGCTACCAATCCAGCCACAGAAAACAAATCATATAAAATATTAACTTTCTTTGGAACAATAAGTTCAAAAATTTAAAATATTTTTAAAAAATGAGACGTTGACATTGTGTTTAGATCCAACACCAAACTCTCTAATTTAATTTTTAATGCAGAAACACCAATAAATAGTATGTACAAGTCAGGAATTTACAGTTTAACATGTCTAGATTGTGGAGGATTGTACATAGGACAATCAGGTCGTAATTTTCAAATTAGATTAAAAGAACATCTTAGATCATACAATTTAAAACATAATAATTCAACCTTTTCAAATCATCTGTTAGAATCAAACCATAATTTCGGCAAGGATGTACTTTCAGTAATCCATCTCACCAAAAAAGGTAGAACAATGGATTTACTGGAAGCCCTTGAAATTCACAAGGCAAAAATTAATCCGGGAATTTCCATCCTCAACGACCAGGTTGACCTGATGTACACCCCTCTTTTTGAAGCGTTCTAATTTTAGTATATATACCTTTGTATTTCGTATTTTAAGTACTCAGTTTGATAATGATTACCGTGTAATTGGAACTAGTCACGCAAAGTAAAATAAAAGTGGTATAAAAAAGTTAAGTGTTTTCTTTATATCGAAATTGAAAATATACCACGAAGTGAACGCCTCCAAGATTCAAGAATTAATAGATATTCGTTAAATATATTGTAAAATTATAAATTGTTGTTATTCTTTAAAAATACCTAAACGTCTGCCTCTTGTTGGCCCACGTTGACTCTCCATAAGTCATTAGTTAGTCAACGCATTGATGAATATATGATACAAATTTTGTCTTGATATATCTTTACATAAAAGTCGTAAAAATAGTAAAGTAAATTTTGTCTCACTTGACCCTAATATTTATGGATTTATTTTTATTTTTAATGTTACTTTTGTAACGCCCTAAAGAAGAGACAATAAGCTTGCAAAATATAGGCATGGAATAAAAGAGTATTTTGTGTTTATAATCGTTTTTTGACCGCAAGTCCCAGTATTCATACAAATATTTATATATGCAAAAAAAATGCATTTAGAGCATTGTTGGCCCTCCATAAAAAAATCTACTTAAGTAATGTTCAGTAATACGTAGGGTCCTGGGTTCGAATCCCGATCGAAGAATTTTCATTTAAATAATTAATGATATTCATATAAATCGGTTGTTGCTAATTATATACGCTGTCTAAGCTAATATACCAGATCATCCATCTTCCCCAAACCCAATTTGTGTCTATCATACTCCTTTAAAAAACTCAGGAAAGAAGTTAAATCATATATAAATAGCTTAAGAATTAAATCAAGTACATTTTAATGTTTATAGATAAATTATAGAAACCATGGTTTCCAACTCGGTATGATTTTAAAGACTGCGCATCGTAGAACGTGTAACTACTAAACCCGATTATGAAAACAAAACACAAGGAGTATTAAATATACTGTAACTTCATACCATTCCACAAATGATAATTGGAAGGATAAATTCAAAAGGCGTGTGCAAGTTTAGAACTTTAAAACTTAAATAGGTGCATAAGTTTCTAAAATTCGCAAACCTCATAATTGTTTCACAGTTAAATAATGGATAACTTCAATGATTTGATTTAATTAAGTTTGTTTAAAACTGAAGTAAACTAGTATCTTAATTAAACTCGGAAAACCACTCAATTTCGCCAGGATTTAATAAAGAATTAGCGTTGTTATACCTGGAACATATCCGGTTGAAGGAATGCGCCTCGGATTGAGAATTCGGTATTTGGAAACTTGGCGCCCGAATGGGGATCCCGTGGGATCAAACTTGCCAACTTAATAAATTGTAATTTTAACTCGGCGACTATAGATTTTATGATTAAAATCTCATTTTCACCTGCAAAAAGGAACTCGCTGAACGTACAAATTGTTATTAATAATTCATCTGCGAATCAAGTTTCCTGTAATTTATTGCCGAAACAGATGCAGCGATTACGTTCAAACATCCACGGGTTTATTACTTAAGGATAATACCGTTTCACAACCCCATTATGATAAGGTTGTTACCGAGGTTATTATCATAATTTGGGACAGTAATAAATGCTGTTAATTATAACACATTATTGTTATTATTCACATTAATGTCTTTTCTAGGATATAATTTATACAATAATATTCTTCTATTCACTTTGAGTAGCTGGCGGTATATTATAATAAGTATTTATAGAAGTAGTTCTTAGTGCATGAGCCCTTATTAAGTTTCCTATTTGCTATTTACTTTGTTATTCTAAACTTTAAAATCCACACCCCCCTTGGGTTATGCTCAAGAGCGCGACTTTGCAGATCCTTCCTACTTCCTTAACACGTAATTAGAAGTCTAATAGTGTACATCATCTTCTTCTTGCAGTTTATACGGCATTTATATTTCACGTGTAGTAATTTTCCAGCAGTGACAAATAGAAACAAAACGACTACAAAATGTGCATGTAATAATAATATAAGGGTTCGAATTGTTTTTATTTTAATTTTGTTTCCTGTGTGAATAAAAAAATGACATAATTATTTCCATGTAAAATCGATTTAAACTGTGGAAAGTTGTAAAACGGCAACTATCGTTTCAATTAATATAAACATAACTGGGTCACCCGCCACTGTTGACTGTCACTATTTGTTTATTCATGATTCAAAAATTGCTTTCCAAATTAAAAAAAATAAGGGAGTAATTGAAAAATTTTATCCGACCATTTTTTCATTACAATTCGGCGAAAGCATAACGGTCAATTTATTATTTATTAACACTAATGAAATCATGTAATAATTTTCTTCATCATTCCGATGAGGAAATATTTTAATATTAAATTTATTTACCGGAGTTAATATAAGTATAAATATTACTTGAGAATTTTTCGAAATTTTAACGGAAATATATATTTTGAGATCCAAGGAGATTTCGATTTAGATTTCGTGATGTATCTCAAACAGTAAAGAAGATTTTTAAAATAAACTTTAAAACTCATACTTTTCTTGATAATATGAAGAAAGTAAGTGTTATGAAGTATTATACATATATTGTTTGTTTGACTATAATGTAATATGAGGTGTTGAATGTAATTTTATAAATAAAGATTATTATTATAAACACTCAATTTAGAATGTCTACTTTCTCCATATGGAGTACAAGAAAGTATTGTGATCGTAATTTCGAAATTTCAACGAAAATATCCGAAACGATTCAGACCATTTTTAATTGTCTGCCTGGATGTGTTCTAAATAGAACTTTGAGCATAAACTTTATTTGTTAATCCAAAGAACTGGAAAGCTTTTCGTAAAAATTTGTGTACAGAAAGTAGGAGTTTACCTTAAATATTGGAAAAACACTTTCACAAATATTGACTCCAGCAAGAAAATGTTCATCTTTGGTTAATAATGTTTCGAAGATAAATTTAAGTGCTACTTTCTTGTCTATAATTGTATTGGTTTACAAAATGAAACAAAAAATCTGTAGATTGAATGCCATTATATCTTTCCTATGAATTTTGGCCCGCACTCTAAAATCACATAGAAAAAAAATATATATTCATGGTTGGAATACTTATACTAAAAATTTATAGTTTCACATTTTAGGCCATATCTCAAGTTAGAAACACACGAGTGGATCGCACAAAATATATTGAAGGTTATCGAATCTCCAACAATTTTCTAACATTATTTTCCAATCAGTTTAGTAGTTTAAGTGTTATGGGCCAAAATATATAAGAAACATCGATTTTTTGGGCCAAAATAAAAGTCGAAAATTCACTCTATCGCCGTGCTGAAACCGAAAACGTCAGATTATGTCCAGTATATTATTTGCATATAGAACGCGCTTTTACGAAGGAAATAAGGTATTGATAAAAAAAATCTATGGATAAATACCAAAATTATGACCAATTTGAGTGAAGGTACCAAAATTCAATTTTTTCTGTTTTGTATTTTTAAATAACACTTCGTAGATAAAGAAGACCGAGCGTTCGTATATCTAAGATTAATCTTTCAAAGACTTTATATTGCGAAAATCAAGGTAGAAATTTTTGATGGTCCACAGATAAGAAAAGTACCGAAAGTTGAAAATTTCCCCTCAATATTGCCTCCTAATAAAGCTGCTGCCTGGAAGTCATTCAAGTTGTATTCTAATTTTCTTGGAAACAATAAGAGCCAGAATTACAGGAACATTGTTGAAGATTTGTGCAAAGAATTATGCAAAAATGAGTATGGAATATACAGTGCGCGCCTAAAGTATGGAATAAATTCAGTAAAACCGAAAAAAAATATTTTGAGAAAAAATCCTCGAACAGGTCGATTTTCTTTAATAAAAATACACATTTTTGCATGAATGTCGATTTTCAACCATCATTTGTTTTTGAGCAATAACGTTTTTTGTTCTTATTTTTATCGAACTGATACCAAAAAAATGTTGCCATTTGACATTTTTCGAGTAAATGACAATTAAAAGTGAGAAACCATAACCTTTTTTTTGACTTAGGCATGTGCCATTCAGTCACATCGAATATTCAATTATATATTTTAATTTTAATTTTAAGATGAATAAATGAACAAATGAATAAATGAATAATGTCAGACGTATACACAACAACCATGGACCCGACCGAATACTTCTCGATCCCCGAAAAATCTTTCGGCCGGGCTGGGATTCCCACTACACCAACGGGCCGCCCAACCTTAAACTTTATGGTCAGCAAAAAATAAACAAAAACAAATGCAATTATTAAATTAAGTGTACGAACTGCCATCCATCGACTTCTTGACAATACGCAAGCCCATGTAGAAATTTTTTGAACATTTTGAATATTTTCCGAGCTAATTCTGCTCATATCATCTCTTATGCAATGTTCTAGTTCCGTTAAATTTTGTGGTCTGTTGACGTAGACCTTCGACCCAATAAAAATTAATCAAGGGGTGTAAGATCTGGGGATCTCGCGAGCCATTCTGTCGGCTCGTAAAATTCGTAAAGCAATTGTCAAAAAACGCTCATAGTGCAGGGAAGCACCATCTTGCTGAAACCATATTGCATTATATGGAAGGTCAAGATCATTGTTTTGTTTGGAAAAATTGCTGCAAAGGTCATTTTGCAAAAAATCTAAATATCGGGTTCTCACCTTCAATTGTCATTTACTCGAAAAATTTCGTATGTAACATTTTTATACTGTCAGTTCGACAATGAAACGATCTCTCAAAATCGAGAACAAAAATAGGGCGTTGTCATTAAAAAAATAATGGATGACGTTATTACTCAAAAACAATTGATGACTGAAAATCGACTTTCATGCAAAAATGTGTATTTTTATCAAAAAAAATCGGCCTGTTCGAGGATTTTTTCCGAAAATATTTTATTTTGGTTTTACTGAATGTATTCCTTACTTTAGGCGCGCTCTGTATATTGTTACTCTATTTCATTCCCATACTTCTTGCATGTATTTCTTCATTACCCTGGTTTACAAAATGAAAAAAAATAATTTTGATTTTAGTTTCAACAGGCGTAAAATTCAAAATTCATTTTTTAGATTCCCACTTGGATTTTTTGCCTGAGAATCACGGTGTGACGAGCACGGTGAAAGGTTTCATCAAGAAACTAAAATCATTGAGCAGCTCTACCAAGGATTTTGGTATAAAAGAATGTTGGGAGACTATATTTAGTTCCTCATTGGAGAAACGGACCCAAAAAAGAATAGAAGACAAAGCGAGGGCCTAAATTATCTCTAATATACTCATATAATAATGAATCTAATCGAAATAACGAAATGAATTAAATAAACGTTTTCTATATAATACCCCTATTTATATAGAAAACGTTTATTTCAATCAAAATACAAAAAAAACTCAATTTTGGTACCTTTACAATTGCTCATAACTCCGGTATTTATTCATAGATTGTGTTCATCAATATCTCGTTTTCTTAGTAAAAGTGCTATCTATACGAAACTGGGCATAATTTGACATTGTCTATTTTTGCAGGGCAATAGAGTAAATTTTCTATTATTATTTTAGTCCAAAAAATTGTCGCTTCTCACATATTTTGGCCCATAATACTTTAACTACTAAACTGATTGGAAAATAAAAAAATTCAAAAACTAAAAAAAAATTCAAAAACTCATATCTTGAAAACCTTTCCATAAAAAAAAATCTCAATGTGATTTTCGAGTTAACCAGGCATATAAAAATACAGTGGCATTGAATGTACATTTTGGATGTAAGCTAGTGTTATGAAATCATAATAATTACATCAACTTTATGTGAATATTAATAGTTGGGAATGCCAGAATGAACAATTTATAAAGAATAGGGATTCTCGACATCTCAAAAGTTTTTGAGAAAAATTAATAAACATGAAAACTTTCATTTAAAATCGGAGAAAGTAACATAATGAACACATCAATAATTATTTTTCAATAATTGTACAACTTAAGTTAGTAATAATTATTTAAAATGCCAAAATAACAAATTTATGAAGCATACGTGTTTTTCCAAGTCCCATCAGTTCTAAACATAAAATGTAATTATGCCTGATCGATTGCTCGCTTTGTACTTAAAAAATGAAATTTTAAGTAGAATTTTAAAATCCCCTGGATACCTTTAAATTACAATATTAAAAAAAAATAAAACGTTTTTTTATCTAACGCCGCAACAGGAAAAACCTATTTAATATTAATCCGTAACGCCTACGTATATTGAAAACGTAGGTTAGACCGCAGAGAAGTCTGGGGAAAACTTTCAAGGTTCTATCAAAGGACCCCATACCAATTCTATAAGATTTTTTGTCCCGGTTAAATCGTTAAATCGGCTAAATTTGACATGCTGTAGCTAATAACGTGCTGAAGAAAAAATGTAATGGCCTCAAGATATTTCTATGCCCAGTTTCTTAGCTTCATTCAGTCAAAGATTTATTCAGGATGGATTATATCGATTTTCTCTGAAAAAAATGTTTTAGAACTTTCATCTGTTTGAACGGTTTGGAGCAGAACATACAGTAGTGGCATAGTGATCTTGGTTGGACCTTGTGACATCTACGTAAGGTCAGGTGAAAGTCAAAGTGCGCGCTGTATCTCAAAAACGAATACAGAAATTATCATGAAACTTTGAACATAAATCCCAAGAACTGAAAAGCTTTTCGTGAAAAAATAATTTTATGAAAAATATTTTCAAACAAAAGATGTTCATTTCTTTGTTGTTTAATATTCGTTTAAATGTTTTTGTAATACTTTTCATATTTAAAAAATTATCGGAAATAAACAATAAACGGTGTATGAAATTTTACTAAAAGCTTTTCAGTTGTTTGGATTATCCAATAAGATTTATGTTTTCACTAACTTATTTAGACCATAGTCTACCGGTACATGTGAATAACAAGTCATTAAAACAAAGTAATTCCGTCATTCTTTTAATTGACTCGAATTTTAAATGGAACACGCATGTTGATGGAATCTTTAAAAAATGTCTAAACATGGTTTTGTCACTTGGCAAATGCGAACATTTATTACAATTGATGTTTTAAAAAAACTATTCAGTTACTGAATCACCTGCTCGCGAAATTCTGCCCTCAATAATAAGATCTTAATTTTACGAAAGAAAATAGTAAGGACAAGGACTTTTCAAGATCCTAAAGTCTCCTGTCGAGAAAAAATTAAAAATAATAACAGTCGTATATTTTTAATTGTGTATGTTATATCAGACTCAGTTAAATTTGAAAAATATAGACCATTAAGTAATTATAATTTTAGGCAAACTTTTAATTTATTGATCCCTAATACTACTTTACGTATGACGACAAAGGAACCTAATATTATGCCAATTAAATTATACTATAAATTACCTATCTCAATTAAATCAATTTATAAACTGATTAATAAGAAAAAAAAATATCCCTTTTGTTACAACATTAATTTTAATCAATCACTGAGTATTTTGCGTGTGACTTTTAATTTATATGTTCTAGTATTTGTTGTTATTATATGACTACATAAAGTATCTACTTAATGTATTTGCATTGCATATTATTTTACATGCTGTATATTAGTTTAACAGAAATAAAGAATGTTATTATATATGTTTATAAAAATAAATACTGCATTTTTGACATGAAATTAATTATACAGGATCGATAATTACAAATAAATGGCTTGTTAATTGAATTATGTCCCGGCGAGTGTTTCCACAAATACCTAAATTCACATTATTTATTGCGTAATGTATTTATCATAAATAATTTGCATTCGAAATGCTCCATTATAAATATTTATGGAACCGGCAGGATTTCACGTGTTAGAAAAATTCATTTCATAAGAGAATTGACATTCTACACAATTACAATTTTGTTTACTGAATTTTTCATGAGGTGCGCTCGAAGTGGAATTTATTAAATCTAATATACTTGAAATTTCAAATAACCTGGATATGTTTATACAGCGAAAAGGTCATAAAAGGAACCCCATTTTCCGTTAAATTAAGGGCGTTAAATATTTGTAGCTCGGGCGCAATTCTATGTACACCGATTTCAAACCGTTTTGACCCAGTTCTGCGGACGCGATTTATTTGATTTATAATATTCCTGCGAAGTCCACTAAAACAGTGTTTTATAATTTAAATAAAAATTTAATTGAAACTACCCCACTATTCAAAAGTTTAAACACAGCAGCAGAGTTTTAGCAAACAATTTTCCCCGTTTTTTAAAACTACATAAAACAGGTGCATTAAGAATGAAAGACATGTTTTAAGTATTTTAAAATCCGCAGAGGAGTACAAAAAATTTAATTGAAGTTAAAAATTATATTCCGCCGTTTCGGAATTATAGGGGATTTTAACAACAATATAGATTATTTATATTAATTATGAATTTATTTGCTTAAATTCCCAAAATATTTTCATACGCGTTTATACTTCTTAACATTTTTACTTTCCCCATACGAAAATATTGTGATCGTGAAAGTCTTAAAAAGATTATACAAATATCTATTTTAATGTTTCGCCAGACGATTCCGGCAATAAATAAAAATGTTTTGTGTCTGCGCCTGTGTATTTGTAAGTGGGCGCTGTATCTTAAAAACGAATGCAGGAATTGAATTTTTTTTTGACTTAGGCATGAGCCGCCATTCAGTCACGACCAGGTTATTATTATTTTATGTCTTTAATTTGGGATGAGTAAATGAACAAATGAACAAATGAATAATGTCAGACGTATACACAACAACCATGGACCCGACCGAATACTTCTCGATCCCCGAAAAATCTTTCTGGGATTCGAACCCACACGGCACGCGGTGCAACTGGCACAAGCGCTCGCCTGTACCCACTACACCAACGGGCCGCCCAGGAATTGAAATAAAACTTGGAATATAGAGATAAGATTTTTGGTAAAATTATGAACCGGAAATAGGTTTTTATTTTTTTGCTAAATTGTTTGAATTTTTCTATTGCGACTCATTCATAGGAAATGTTGGAAAGAATGAAAATTGATTTTGGTTTATTCAGATTAAAGTCACCAATAATAATGGCGTGGTCATTTAGTGACGTTGAAAATAGAATCTTCTATGGGAGAGTGAGGATGAAACACTAGGAAAACATGGACAGAGGAAGGGTAAAGCGTTGTATTCGTTTAGAGCAGTGATAGGTAACCTGCGGCTCGCTGGCCGCATGCGGCCCTTTGTGCGATTTTGTGCATCTCGCGGTTGGTTGCGAAAGTTGGGTTAAAGGTATTGTAATTAATTTATTTTTGTAAGTTGTCTATGGGATTTGGATAAATTTCCAGTTATTAAAATTTAAAGTATCTTTAGTTTTGTATTCGACGAGTAGGTTGACATTGATTGGGTTGCATGATAACGTATTTATTAGGAATTGAGTTAATGTTTCGAAAGAAAGATTAATTGAAGTTTTTTTACATTTTTTATCTATAATTATGACGAAAATTGAATAATTCATGCATCTGCAACTAGTGTGGTTATCTCAAATATTAGAGATTAATTTAGATAATACTTATATCAAATTTATTTTAATAATAATTGTAGAGAATGTTGAAATCAACAACTTATAATATATTTTCGAAAACTTATTAGTTTTTGAGTAAACTGCAGATAAAGATTTGAACATATAAAACATCACTTAAAAATAAACAATGAATGTATAAAAATAAATAACTATTATACCATTAAATCGGAAAAAGTATGATCACAAGATATTTTTTTTTAAATTTGTAATAAACGAATGAATATTCATCACAATTTAAATATTTTTAATTATAGTTGTTGATCCTTGGGCTGAGATTAGATTTTAATTTATTTCATCAAATTCAAATGAATGTGTGCACGTTTAACTCCTCGGTAAAACTAAATGAGCTTTCCTAACGAACTTAGTTTACTTAATTTAATTTATTAGAGTTTGTAGTCTGCATTATATATAAATCGATTATTTACATATAAACAAAATAGTTGATTCACAAATTATAATTGTTTATTAAATTGTAACGGTATTGTAATATTTTCAACAGCAACATTAAATATTTAAGTTTAAATTGATTGCATCCGCGTTTTATAATTTCCGATAATAACATTTCATTCAATTACGGATGTTGTCGTGTATTCGTGCATTGTTTATATCGCGCAAAATTTGAATGACGCCTGTAAAAAATTGCACCCTATAAAAGTTTTCCCTAGCATAGGGTGGGAATAAAATGAGAAACGTGGATAAACATGAATAAATTCAATAAAAGTTCGAAATTCGCGACGATTTCGCGAAATGCATATTTTAAACATCATTCCGGGTCGGATATTATGTATCGAATACAAATCGCCGATTTGGGAAAAATGCATTAAAACACTAGTATTTGATTGGAATAATTAAACACATCGGTTTATGCTATTACTAAATGAAAATATTTTCATGATATTTTAATTTACGGGAGAGTATTGCTCTGCACATGTGTAAAATTTTATAATTATAGTGTATACCATCCCAAAGTCCTTAATTTATTGCAATAATCGACTTAACACATTTTCATGTAAAAATATTCACGAGTAAAGTTTTGTAGAGTTCGGGAAACTTTTCAAATATACGGATAAACAAATATTTTCTCACGGTGTACGTGCACATAAATATTTCTTCTATCCTCTGACACCTGTTCTAGACAATGTAAACACTACCCGGATAAGTCATGCGCAATGATGAACCCATTTAAACAAGTTTTGTGGAAAATTTCCACAGGATCAATTATGCATCATGTGTGTTCAATTATTTTCAAACGCGAATGAACAATCGCTGGATAATGGTTAATTCGTAATTGCCTGCTATTTGCTTTATTTCGCCACGTTGCAGCACGGATTAATTCATTCAAAACAAATTTTAATACTGGAATCTCTGATATAATTAAAATAAAATTATTTAAAAAATCTGCAGTATGAGCCTGCAATAAATACATCAAAATTTATTGAAACAACTACTGTTAGTTCATTTATTGTAGTCTTTGTAAGATTCATAGTGCAAATAGTGTAACATATTTTAAAAGGAAGGATGGTTAGGAATTCGGGTTGAGGAAGTGCTGATGATTTGGAATTGGCGCAAGCATGTAGCTATTCGGCCACTAACGATAATTAAGTTCAGATTTCATTTTAATAATGAATGGGACATACACTAGACATCCATGGACCCGCACGGCCACTTCTTCGTTCCGAAAAAGTGACCGCACGGATGGTATTCGAACCCACGACCACGAGGCCCGCCAGCAGGAGCTCTACATACTAGACCACCGCGCCCCCCCCCCATATTTGCTTTGATTGATTTTTTTTAATAAAAAAGGAAGGATTAACTGTAATTTGGGTTAAGGAATTATGGACGATATGGGACATTGGCGTAGGCAGCCTAGAGATGTACCGAGCTCTCGAGGCGTGTTGTGCAGTGACCATCTAAAAATGGATTGGCTCTGGAGATTTGTTATCGCGCGATCCAAATACTTTCTCACTCTGCGCAAACTTTACCCGCATGCGTCTCGAGTGCTCGGTAATACTGTAGGTCACACCAGACCGATTTTATTTAAATGAAAATAGACAACCACAAACATCCATGCCCTCGCCGGGATTAGAACAACCCACGACCATTCGCATTAGTTCTGTCGCGCTAGCGCACGCAGCTATTGGACCGTCGTTTTAATTTAATAAAATTAAGTTTTTATATAATTAATGAATGCAAGTCACATTATTGTTATCCGTTATTTGTTATTCCATAAATATTAAATTGTAAAAATCGATTTCAAATGAAAATTGTACGTGTTATTTAAATAGACATAATTGGATGATAGCTGTATATTAACAATAACTTGGTAGTAAAAGGCAGTTATTTATTTGAAGGATAGGTATGCGAGGAAGTGAAATCTGATAAATTGGGAGCATGGAACAGAACATATAAGATGTCAATTGATATTCAATAGGGTTCCATTTATCTGAAAGGAAACGCGATGTCCGGAGATCGCCGTTCCAAACCTTTTTTTTCTGTTTTCTAACATTCATTTTGCTTAAACTTGAAAACCTTTGACATACAAGCGACGACTTCAAATACCGCATAATTCAGAGACATTAATAAATGTTATTAATACGTGTTTTATTACAAAAAGAAGGGAAACAATATCGGTAAATTTTTAGCCTTCGGCATGTTTCGCTATAAAGGAGCCACTTAAAAATGTAAATCGTGTTATAGCTCCCAGCAACTCCGCAATTTCTTACTTGTTGAGATGAATAAAATAAATATTCATTTACTCCACTAGTAGTACACAAAACTCGGATGTGTACACACAATGGCCGGTTCAATTTATTTCAGAATACCCAAGGCGGGGTAGCCATTTTTCTTATTAAGAGAGCTTGAATTTTTCATGTTCTTTAATTCACTCGTTTATTGACGCAGTTTTATTGCGATTGCGATTACAGCATGACGGATTTATAAGGGATTACCGGGGCCAGTTATTTCTGGGTAAGGCACAAGAGGCTTTTATATCACTGGTGTAGTTTGACAGAAATAAATTACAATGGATTTTGGGTTAGGAAAGCACCGTTAAG
Organism: Ocypus olens; assembly: GCA_910593695.2. NCBI lineage: Eukaryota > Metazoa > Arthropoda > Insecta > Coleoptera > Staphylinidae > Ocypus > Ocypus olens. The sequence goes on from OU343057.1 coordinate 20,311,819, forward strand.
TGGAGCCGACTAATCGCTTAATGATTATGGTACTTTCACTGTAATTGATAATGCAATCGTTCCAGAAAGAAATACAATTATATTACTATTTTAAGAATGTTTATAAATTATATTTATATATATATATATATATATATATATATATAAATCGAAGAAAAATACTCGTATCAGGGAATCCGACCAAAAATAGGGTGGTTAAAAAATCATCTATTTATCATAAAACCGAGCTTTCTCCAATGTTTATTAGCTTCTTCAGGGATAACGCTACAAATTGTTTACAAGAGAAAAATGTATAAGTTAAATGCGTTTGAGGTTATGCACGTGTTTTTTTTGAAAATAATACTTACATGGAAGATGTGAAAAATAAACCATTGAACATTAAGAATTACTAAAAAGGCTCGATAACATAACAGTTAAACATATTAAAACTTGTTAAAAACGTCGATGTCGCAAGATTAAAATATACAAACTCTATCATCTATTTATAAAAAGCAATGAGAATATCGGAATGTATTGCCATTAATATTCAAATAATGTATTACTTTACAATAATTTCACAAATCGACTTGAGAGAAAAGAGTAGTCATGAAAAACAGAAAAAAAAAATTAAAAGTATTTCGTGGAATTCACTAATAAATTAAAATAACATTTAATCTGCACCACTCAATTTAATTATTATCTTAAAAAAGCGCACAAGAAAGTACTTTAAAGTAAAATAAATATTAAACGTGACGAATAAAAGAGAAACGATTGGATACACCCAGCTACAAATAGATTCACATAAAATTAATTTAAAAGACGAATATAAGAACCTGAAGAATAAACTATATGAATTATTAAATATAACTAAAGCAGATTATTATAAAAAAACAATTTATAAAAATCTGCTTTAGTTAAAAATAGTAAAAAGAACGTAAATTCATGGAACGCAATAAAAAAATCAATAAATTATCACAAATTAAGACAAAAGTTAAAAAAATTAAAATTTATACTGACTTCCGAGAAAAATTTAAACTATCAATATATCGGGTGTGCATGGTTCGGTGATATATCCGCACAGGAATACTGTTCGCACGAAAACTGCGCACAGAAAACTGCGTACAGCGAAAACTCCGCACACGAAAACTCCTCACACGGAATAATGCTCACACGGAAAACTCCGCACACAGAAAATAACGCACAGTGATAATTGCGCACACGAAAATTTCTCACACTGAAAAATGCTCACACGGAAAATTACTCACTTTTATCAATCCTCACAGGGTGCGCACAACAAAATTTTTTGTTTTAATTATTATATTTCACATTAATTTAAAACCAACAATGCACTGTGTTTTTAATTAAAAGTATAAATGTCTAATATATTAATTTGAATAAATAATTTAATGATAATGCCATCACAGGTATGTTAAATTTGTTTTCTTTTTAGTTTTATTAAGGTTTGATCATTGAAGATCTAGATTAGAATTAAATTTTACTGGATCTATATGCATGTGTTTGGAAGATTCTAATAGAGGGTTGTAACACTCCAAAGCCTATACTACATTTACGCTACAGAGCGTGTATTAATAAACAAATGATTCTGCTGTTTTGTATATTTCAATTTTCACAACTTCTCCGCCTGATCAAATGAAAATATTTTAAAATCCAGTGAAGGGGTGTAAATGGATTTTCACGAAATCATAATCTAGAATGCATTTCTAGTTATTCCAGAAAGTTTAACGTCGTTGGCAATGGTTTTTCTATTTTTTTCAAGTCGGCGAACTTATTACAAATTTTCACAACTTCGCCGCCTGATCAAATGAAAGTATTTCAAATTTCAGTGAACTCAAAAATTAAAATTCAAGAATAACACTCCGTTGCGCTGTTAAAATCTAAAACACCGAACAAACTCACCGGTGGAACTGGAAAATGTTGCCAGGTGCGAACCGCCGAATCATTTGACCTTTGCCCTGCTGGCAATTAGTATCCGGCGTAGATGTTTGCAAAAACACATTTTTTCGTCGTCTGTTATCAATTCTTATCCACGATGCATGAACGCATTCCAGATTAAATCTCTTTTAAGTCATTGAAAACCGTTCGATTCGGCAGTTTACCTTCCACCGAGTGAGTGTTCGCGTGTTTTAGTGTGTGCAGAATATGTAAAATTACATTAATGGAAATGGATTATCAGTTATAAAGATAGTTCCCACTGTTGGTAAGCGAATAAAGGAAATTAATTAAACTTTATTGAATGAATAATTTATTGTGAATTTTTCAATGCAATTTAAAATTATCTCTTAACACAAATAACGATATGAGTAGAGAGACCATCAAGTCAATAGCTCATTTATATAAAATTTATGGAATGAATTATTCACAATAATGATTTTTTTCAATGCGATTTAATAATATCTGAATACGAAAATAACGGTGTAGTAGAGACCATCAGATCAATAGTTCATATATATAGTTGTATATATACAAAAAAATACGGCATTACTAGCTTATCGACAAATCGTACAGAATCTTATAATTACATTTACCTTCTTAACAAATACCAGTTAGCTTTCTCAACATCGAATGGGTTTATTTTCTGGAGCTTAAATAACCAATTAAAAAAATATTCATTCAATGATTAATTTTTTGAATCGTACAATTTTCAATTTTGGTGTGTTGCTGTTTCTTTTCAATCTCGGATTTGGCACTCATTTTTATTCGAAATCGGAAATCTATAATTTTTTCAATTAATTTTAAACTCTTAAAACGAATTTTTCCTTTGATTATTTTTTTCTATCCGTCTAAGCAATTTTTGTTTTTCCATTTTAAGTTTGGAAAATTGCTATTTTGTTTTAACCCAAGATGAGAAATAAAAATGTTTATTTTTTTACATAGAAGTTGAACTGTTAATAAATTTTTACAACTTTTAAATTCGTAGAATGCATATTTCGTTTCCCCAGACAATGTTTAGAATGTTGTCATTTGTTTTCAGCTATAATTTGGCAATTGTTTTAACGGAAAATCAGAAATGTATTGTCCTGTTTATAGATCTTAAACTTTTAAAGCAAATTCGGCTCATCAATTCAATGATTAAACCAATGAAGAAATTTAATTTTGATTGGAATTTAAAACTCGTTACACTTGTAGAATTTTACAAATTCTACTGCAATTCAATATATTTTTTTCTGATTTTTTTTATCATAGAGTACAAATTTTAAAGTTTAAATGAATTTAAAATTCGTTACACTTTTTACAAATTTTATTTCTTAACTTAAAATATTAATTTTGAAAAATTCATAACTCACACAAAAATTGACTCGATTTCAATAGTCACATTGATTGCTCCTTTGTACTTAAACTGATTGGTTTTCGATGCACCCTTATCACGGACTTTAAGAGTAGCGAATGGCCTGATAAGTAACGCCAATTTTAAACTGTTTTCAAATAATATTTCAGACTTTAAATCTAATTTATCACGAATAGATCTATCGGTATTTGTTTGTGGTCAAATTTAGATAATTGCACTTTTCTTGCGGGGGTTTTCATTATTTTAATTATTTATGTCTAGCGTATTGCATTGTATTGTTTTTACTTGTTTTTGTCTGTCATCTCAAAGTTGTCGCAATTTTAAATTTTAAATTGTAATTTTAACTTTTGTATTTTTATATTTTGTATTAAATTTTGTTTTATATTTTATATTCTAATTAATTCTTAAATGTACGGGGTGAATCCCATTAAATACAGGGTTTTCAAAAAAGTAGATATTTTGAAAAATGTAAAAAGTGTCAATTTTTTCAAATAAATATATCTCGGTTATTATGACAGATAGAAAAACACTGTGCAGGACAAAGTTGTAGATCATTTTACGCAGCTTAATAAAATAAATTCAGAAAATTTTTACCACTATTATTTTCCGAGATATGACGCAAACTTACATTTTTTTTAAATATAAACCATAGTTGGCTATGACTTCAATCATAAGACTATTTTTTCTCTTTAATCCGATATCACATATGACATAGTTATTTCTAAAAATAAGTGAGTTACAGTCAATTTTAAGATGTATTATAAATAAAAAAATAGTTAGCCATGAAAAAGATTAAAGTAAAACAATCGCAGTTGTTTATAACAACAGTAAAATATTATGGTTATTTTTTTTATAGAGATAAACAAAGTTGACAAAAAACACTATAAAGTATAATAATTCTTTAATTATCAAAATAATAATAGGGTCGTTTAATCGAAACTGCAGTCATTAATAAATAAACAGTGTGATATTAATTAAGTAAAAGTACGTTTTATTTAAATAATAATAGGAACCCTTCAACTCCCGAAAATATTATATTCAATTATTTCCACATTTATATATTTCCCATTTTTTAATTATGTTTTAAATTATTTATTCAGTATACAATACACGACACGCTATGAAAAGAATATCTGGGCATTTTTCAATAACGGATTCGGATTCGGATTTTGTTATCTAAAATCGAATCGTCACGCAGAATTCAATGGAGTCTTTAATTAGCTTCTTCAACAAAAGAAGGGGCCAGTTTCAACCACCGTGATATGGCAAATTTGACCTCACGCAAATGTAACCTCTGTAACGTTATTTTCGAATATATGCATAAATAATTAACCGTAATAAATGAAAAGAACTTATTGTATAAATCTATTCATTTTCAGTTTCCCTAATATTACGTTATTATAATTTCCTACACGGAATAATAAATGTTATAATTTTACTTAATGGACAATTCCAGTAATGGTGCACGTAAAAATTCTGATGGCAAAAGTTTTAATTCGCGTTTTATTTATACCGGGTGTAAACTGTCGTTGAAAATCTAAACAGACAAAAATTTGCGGTTGGAGTGGTTTTAAACAGATACGAAAGTAATTATTTTGCAAAACCTTTTCAGATATAAGGGGTCAGGTTGCTTTAAAATTCAATTAGTGTTGTACGGCCTTGATTAATTTTATTTCATTCCCAAATTATCAAATAATTTCCTAATAACTAAGTAGAAGCAAAGTTATGCCGATGTGAGGTAAATCCATAAACATGTATATAGATTAGCATTTTCTCAATAAATTACATTTTTAAACGGTAAACTGCATTTTTATAAGTATTTTAATTTAAACAATTTAATAATGGTAGTTCTTTTTAATATTTGTATGGGTGTATAGCGCTCTAATGTTTGATTATACTCGGATATGGAAAGTACAAAACACTAATTGATTTACAACCACAAAAATGTATAGCTGGGTCGCGTTTGCATTCTAAAAATAAATTATTTAATTAGCAGAATTAGTGGTGTTGGAAAAGGTTCTTAATTAAATTGGGCTGTATTTGAGGCTTGATAATTTAATTGTCTTACCGCTAACGTGCATGAAAAATGATGCTCTTCTAAATAATAAATAATCATTCGCAGGGCGCGTTCTATTCCGCGGGGACGTTTGGCGTTTTATTAAAAAAATTGAGTCAAATTAGGCGGCGACGTAAAAAACAGGAAGTTTTAAATATTAATAAGGAGACACGGAAATCTGCACCGAGCGCAAATTTATTTCGTTCGCCGTGGAAGGACGGAGACTTACAAAAATCTTTTATACCATTTTGCCGGCGAAACAATAATTTATAAAGCCGAACTTGGCTAATTTATTAACCAGGAGGAAGTAATGATTAACATAGAAACGCCTGCGGCTTATCAGGAATAAAACCGGTTAACTAGCCGGTTCGGTGCGTCTCCTAAGCCATCGCAAATTGAATTCAGGGTATGATTTTTGAAATTAACTTTCTGGTCCACGAACCGGCTATTAATTGCTTGATAGAGTTAGGTGATGCTATTTCGAAAATAAAATTATCGGCGACTTTTCTTCATCCCCGAGAATTATTTGATAGTAAATAGTAATTAGTTCCGAGGTTTCTAATTAGGAGAGTCAGGCAATTCTTTTTATTTGAGTTTCCGAGGTGAGAAAAATTGTTTCAATTAGCAAATTTCGTTGACGTGGTATAAAGTAAGCTGGCTACTATTGAGGGATCTGTTCTATTCCCAAGTCTGAACAAAGACCCTTAATGTTACTAAATTAGTTCGTTCAGCTCCGTCTCACATCGAGACGAGCGCAGAATTATAATGCAGCATCCTAAATATGGCACTGAGCAAATATCAGTAATTGATTACTATTGTAAGCTAAAGCTGACGAGGCGCCCTTTCGAATTCTTTCCGTGCATAAATCATCGCATACTCTAAATGCATAATCTGCGGGAAAAAACGGGGAATTGCAGAAGAGGGAGCGAGAAGCAGGATGGCCGTCAAATGCTAATCCCTTGAGTAAAGTTCGCAACTATAAAATATGCCAATGAGTGCGCAAAATTAAAAGTCCTAACTTAGCTCTTCCATTTCCAGGCCGGATTTCGTGAAAGGGATAGGTTCCGCTTTAACTCTCCGATATATCGCCGCTCTTTCGCCGCTAATGATTCCTACGAAAAAAAAAAACTCTTAATCATCCGTTCGAATGGGAAAACACAATCAGCCATTGTATTCCGCACAACATAAATAACAAATTTCCGTTTGATTTATCCCATTCTGCGCACGAAATTATCACAACCACCGAACGTGCACACCTACGATGCCCGCAGGATTATGCGGTTTCGATTACTTTTTCAACTGACATTTTCGCGTCATGTCCTTTAGCTGTTCACAACCACCACACTAGTTATGCATGCACACACACAAACACAGACTCGTATATATATTTAGAATATGCCAACAATTGGTAATTTCTTGTATAGTATTATTTTCATTAATTCTTCGTATTTTCATACGATATAAAGTGTAAATTTGTTTCATCAAGTATGTATTAATTTTACAAAACTTAAAAATAATGATTATTTGACTATGTTTGATCACACAAGTAGTTACATTTTAAAATATATGGTTACCCACAACTGGATTTTTTGCTACAAACTAATCGCTATGTGTTTATTTACGCTTAAAGTGTATAAAGTTTCGATAAAACTGAAAAGTGTTACAATAGGGCAAGTGTATATAATACCACCCTATAGTAATTTCAATTAAATTACGTTAAAACAGAAGTAGGGCGGACCCGCGTGCTACTTAATTACGTTAACAAATAGCATTACCCCGAAATGCATTACATAAATAATAAAATTTGTGTCGATTGGATACGCTTTGCCGAACACTCGGTTTTCGAATCATCATTGGAAAAATCTATACATAATTATGCACATACTTTCAAAGCCCCATTAGGCAATTTGCGGCTTCGCAATTGTTTCAACGTTATTATATTTCAGTCAAGTGTGCGGATACGAGAGGGTGCCGCACCTTTTGTAACAATTAAAAATTAATGCAAATGTCTCCCTTGCTAATCAAAAACTAAAAATAACGCATTCTTCTAATTGAATTTTAAAAATACATAAAATTAGGCTTAGTTCGATCAGACTGTTACATGCTGAAACTCAATTATAAACTTTATAATACAATTTTTATTATCGCTACACCGTTATAATTGTTTGAGCACGCAGTTTGCGAAATTATGATCATACCCACGTTTTGTGGTAAGGTTTCAGTACAGGCTCAAAAATCACTTAATTAACCACGTTATGGACCGCCCCCTCCCGCCCGTGATATCACAAGCGTCAGTAGATTTTTATTTGGCGCATTTGACACGCTCCCCACATTGGGATACAATTACCCGTTTTGCCCATCCAATATCACTAATTGCATTAATTGAATTGTTGAGCCATTGCAGGATTCGAATCTGGTAAGGATGGGGTTACTAACTAAACATCAATTTATTGTTCTTGTAATTAAATCCCCTCTATCGGCCATGTGTAATCAGAATTTGCATTTACAGTAACATTAGCACAAAACATTTTGCATCGGACAGAATTATTTATCCATACTGAATAAAATTCTAAATTTGTCAATCAAACTGACTTTAGTGTGACCCGGGCCCATGGCTCCTGTATGTCGCATCCTAAAAAGCCGTGACGCCCCTCACTGACATATACACCTTTTTAATCCTAAGTTTGTGCTTTATGTATAAGAACCCAAATTATAAATTTACAATAAAACAGTTGTGACGGATGGCCTAGTTGCCGACGTCAATAAAAGAAAACAGTTGGTGTTTATTTATACATTATATCGCAATAACGTTATTCGCAACTATTCCCATCTATATATTTAAATCTCAAAAGCTTTTCTGTTTTACCTTTTATTACGGCTCCCACTCGACCGATTTGAATGATTTTTTTTCTTTTAATTCAAGCTCTAGATTCGCAGATGTGTCATCACTAATTTGTATGTATTTAATTGTCAATTTCATATTTTAATTAGTTTAAAAACAATCCGCGCTGCTATCAATCTTCCATGTCCCTACTCCAAGCGTGGTAGAAGACCAAAATGTTCTCTCAATGTCGACCGTTATTATTGAAAGGATCATTCTATTTAGAAGACTTTATGCGCATTCACGGAATCATATTTACAAATACTCCGTTGAATTTTGATCGGTAACTAATTATCAAAAAATAAATTTTGGAGGTTTATCAGTGGTTGTCCAATTATTATGCAACTAGAAAAAAATATGCAAATGTACAACGAAGTTCAGTTACACACAATATTATTATGTTATAATTATCCTACAAATGTAGCCTTGCTGTTTAAAAACATATCAACAACCAATTATCTTTGCATAATAATCTATTATTACTGGAACTATTTGTGGAACAATAGCAGATTCCATGCATGATTTCAATAAAAAAAAAAAACACCGATGGCAGTGCAGTAACCGCTTGAATAGCTTTTGCGTGCCTCAATTATCGGCACTATCTATATCTGGACAGAAGGCCTCCTCAGTGTTCGATCAGCGCTGGTTAAGTCTCGATTATGGGGGCAACCATCGCTATTTTTCACTGAACAAAATGATCGTTTGAATGCGAACGGGGTGCACACTTAACGCACTACCACGTGTTATTTCTCGTTATTGCAAACCGACTGCTGGTGAATTTACTCGTGAAATTGAAACTTGAATTATGTGTTTATTATTGCTGGGGTGTACACTGAAGGGCTAAATATAAGGTGAACATTTATGACAAGTTTCAAAAGTTTTCATTTTATAAAAGTACAAAAACATTAGCACGCGAACTCGAACATATTGACTCGGTATACTGCGCTCGTACGTATATTATGAAATAGGCACATTCTATCACCACTTCATCGTCATTGAACGCGTATAGGAAAGCACACCATCATTAAAAGCTAGTAATCAACGACTGCTCTTATTAATAACTATTCTATTCAATCAACAATCGGAAAATCTAAATGAAGGATACCCCATTCAGCATTCAATCTCGACACTTTGTAATTATTTGAATTGCTCCGGGTCACGGATGATTGGATGTTAAAAAAAAACGGAACCCCTTGGAATTCTATCGATTCGAAGCAATTTTTCTCAGCAGAATGAATGGGCGTTTCAGGCAAATGTCACTAACTGAAATAAAGCGCTAGTTATCTCTAATTGACTCCTTTTATTAACCGTAGTAGTAAACTCCTAATCGCCATTTGCAGCTTTTTGAGGCGACTGTGTACATCATGTAATTCATCTCCGTAGTCTTGAAATATAATACAAAAATCTCCAAACATACTATATTAACAAAACCCAAATACAAATTTTAAAGGGTAATCTAATATTATTATTACTAACGGCGCTCCCTTGCAAGAGGATTGAATTACAATTTGTGTGCTTTCAATTAGGCTAAGAGGAGATTTGTTTGCGTTTAAAATTGATCACTTCATTCATAAATTGCGGTCGTTCTTCAATAATCGATGGGATATAGAATGTAATTTTAGTTAGAAATTACGGTGAAGGTGCCGGTGCACATTAAATTTTCTATAATTTCTTGTTGAGTATAAATAGATTAAATATTAAGAGTAATAAACAAGGGAGTAGACATTAATTCCGCCGCCGTATCACTTGAGATGTAACAGCTAATGCCATAAATTATTTTGAACAACCCAGGTTTGGCAGAGAGCAAGTAAATTAGATTAATCCGGATTAATGTGTAGTTCGCGTAGTGTCCACTTTTAGGGGGATTCGGGCTCGCTCATTTGCATGCTGCCAAATTAAAGAAGACTAATGCATTTGGGCGATTCCCTTAGATTAGATTTAAGTTCATTAGCAGGACGCAAATTGAAAAATGGAGTAAATCAACGTTCTAGAGTGGGATAACGGAAGAGCGGGAATGAGCAGGAATCACGGGTTATTTGAAATTGAAGCCACGTTGCCCCACGCTCGAATTATCTAGTTGCTCAGCACTAATAGAAACTGCCGCTTGATTGCGCAACACTTTCTTCATGTGAGCTCTAATTAAAACATATCCCTGCTCTAAACGCTCGTAATTAACATAAACTAATTAGACCTAGCGCAGATTTAATGCGGTGCCAGAGGGGATTAAATTAATTCGACTTTCTTTATGTTACACAACATCGGATACAATTGCAGTATTGCACTTTCATGTTAGGTTTAATCATTTGGAATCATACGAGATTTCAACGGATAACTAATGAGTAGTTCATTAAGCAAATCGGTTATATGAAATGCTGCGGATATATTAGATGTTTCCAAATATTCACGAAACACATCAATATTTCACTTTTCTGTGTATTTTTGTATAGTTTTCAGCAAATGGGATATTTTTTTCTTCCTGAACTTTTACGATAAATACGGTCGGGCACGCATCCGAACGGTATAGATCATGTCATCCTGATAAGACGTAATTTAATATCGAAATTTAAATATTTGCCGACGTAAAAGCCGGGAACGACGAATGACATCTGCGCCTAGTTACATAACTATGAAAAAAACTTTTTAATTAAGTCCTCTTCCCGAAGATTCCTTTCCCTGAATGAATCAATGCCGCCATATGGCATGCCACCGTTAATTGACGTACGCGGTTGCGGTGGATGTTTGGGGGGGGCTTTTATGCTCCCTAGTGTATCTTCTTATGATTGATTGATGCACTAGTTGACGCAATGTATTTGAATTTCCGCGGTCAATACAACGCCGCTAAACACTGCGGAGCGCCCTATCGACCACTAGCTACACTAGGAATGGCGCATCGTGCGCAGTTTTCTACACCGCCGGGGAACGCAGTTTCCGTATTCAGATTTAGATGGCGCCACTATACGCTTTTAAAATTTAGTTCATTATTGGCCTCGAAACATACCGATGGGAGCGCTACGATCGCGGCGAACAGCTGTAGAAAACGAGTACTCCGTTCGCTTTCCCGTTTAGTTCTGTGTACAAGTTTCCCATTTTATTTTAAAAACTGTGTTTGATAACTCTGTTTAAAGTGGTGATATTGTTGCAGTGGTATATTTACTTGATATTTAAATAGATAATTGTATCAAATTGCCTAAATTAGCCACTACCTACACTTTTAGGTCATATGATGGAAAATAAATACTTATTAAGCCGCGGCCAAATATTTAAATATTTGAATGCTAATCCAGACAGCAGATGTATTGTTGAAGGGTAAAAGATTTTAAATGCCAAGCATTTAATACTATGTGGCCGCAAAAATTCTGATTTAATTGAACCTGACAACGTATTAGGACTTTGCAAACAAGTCATTTACGGGGAAATCCCATACAATTAAAGGCCACCTTAAATTAGCAGAAATGGTGTCCACAATTAAATTTGAATGTAGCTGAAGAGCAGGTTTATCTGGAACCTGTAAACCACACCATGTTTGTTGGTTAGGTTAACAAAACCGGCCTTCTCTTTGGGAAAATAGTGGAAATGAATATTTATATCCTTTCCTTTCTTTAAATGACATCAGAAGACACAACAATTTGTATTAAATTCATTCATTGTTCACCATACACACGAGAAACACTCAAAATTACAAATGGCAGCAATGCTAAACCATATAAAACAGCAGTACTCGTTTACTTGAGTACTGACTTTCGCCACCAGGGTGCGACCAACTCTCTTTCGATGCCAATAAACATAAATATAAGCAAATATGTGTCGATCCTACTAGTTTGCAATTAATAAAACGTATGATATTAATTCATGTATAGTTTTAATATTTGACCATTGGTCATAAACTCATGGATAAAATTAACGCACTAGTTAATTAAACATATAATTGCAATACTGAAATTATTGGAATAAAATTTTCATAAAAGCTTATTGTTAGGTATTGTCTAGTAACTTGTAAATTAAATCAGCTAAACATGGCGTTATTTCTAATAATTTTTTATTTAAAAACGGTTTTCTTGAAAGCAAAGCAAACATACCAACAAAAGCAAACAAAAACAATAGAATTCTTACACTTAGAGCTTTGTATCCTGTATGTCCTCCTCTATCCTAATTACCGCATCCATGCGCCTTTGCATACTAGAGATCAAATTTTGAATGACTTCTTGAGTAGTATTTTCCTATTCTTGAATTGCTGCGTCTATCAATTGATTATGGTTGGCAGAGGAGGTGTACGACGTTGACGCTTCTTTTAATATCGTCCCATAGATGCTCTATTGGATTTATGTTAGGACTAGTAGCAGGCCATTCCATGAACGGAATAGCAACAATATTTAAGTAGCGAATAAATTGCCTAGCCACATGTGGACGAGCATTATTTTGCATACAAAAGAAATTCGGCCTCATAAAAGTAGCAAATGGCATTACATGGGCAACAATGATGTGTTCAAGATAATAGTCTGCATTCATTGACCCAATATGTATAGGACCAACTCTGTGCGGCCATCAAAACAGACGCCTCCCCAAAATATTACAGAGCCACCACCAAACGGGACTCTCGGAGAGATATTGCACATATCTCCCCTGGCCTTCGCCAGAAGATTTCAGGCTAATCCTTGTTTCATCTTCCAGTCATTAAGAGTCCAATCTTGATGATTTCTTGCAAAACTCAATCTTTGAATATTGTGCTCTTTGGTGAGCAGGGGTTTCTTGGCCGGTATTCTGCTATCCAATCCAGCTTCATTTAAGCGCCTTCTAATAGTTCGGGAAGAAACAAGAAGATTGTGAGCAGCTACGAGCTCATTTTCTAGAATTGTACTAGTCGTTCTCCTGTTTCTTAGAGCAGATAGTCTAACAAGGAGAGGATCAGATGTGTGACTCACCGATTTGATCCATCTTTGGCACACGTGTAGGTCATGACTAGGAGTGTAACAGGTGCAAGTAATAGGGCGCACTATTCAGCCGTTTTCGAGAAAAAATTGATTGATTCTAAAATTAAGATATTTAAATACACATGGATTTATAAAAAGAAAATGAATGAACCAAACTTCAACAATGGGGTTCGATCCTTCGACCACGAATCGGCGGTTTTATCGATGCGCCAAAAGGTCCGCATATATTTGTTATCGCAAAAGGTATGTAAACATACCAATAAATAATAAATTTAAAAACCATTTTTTCTCGAAAACGGCTGAATAGTGCGCCCTATTACTTGCACCTGTTACACTCCTAGGTATAACCTACACGTGTGCCAAAGATGGATGAAATCGGTGAGTCACACATCTGATCCTCCCCTTGTAAGAACACGCTCCTCTATTGCCACCGTTTTCGCCCTTCGTCCCGACCTTCGTAAGTGAGAACCTGTCTCATTAAATCGTCTGACCATATGGCTTATGCTGGAATGATTTCTTCCAATCACATTAGCAAGATGACGCATCGAATATCCCTTATCTAACAAAGTTCCTCCACTGACAATTTTTTTCTTCGATTCATTACTAAAATGTATTACACTCGCACTGACACTACCAATAATAAAGGCTAAAGACTACTAGTCTTAATAATCAAAGATTTTAAATCAATTTTTTCCAAAAATGCAGAGGTGGTAATACAGATAGGTGCGGTCACGCAGCCAGCCGTCTCTGCAACCGACCATACCTATCTATATTGCTACTTCTGCTACCCTAAAAAAGTATATCGGTGTACAGTCAGAGAAAATACAAATGCGAAACTCGCTCGGTGAGGGAATGTTGCCGCATGTCGGTGCTTAGTTCTGTCGAAACCAGTCAGTCCCTGACTATAATCCATTTATGAGGTAATAAAAGGGTATCCCGAGATAAGATGGTCAAAAAGAAACCCAAAACGGATTTTTAAATAAATATGAAAATATCATAAGTTGTTAACCAAAGTAGCCGTAAGCCGTATATCAAAAAAACCCCGACATGACCCAGGATGCCCCAAAATAAGATTTTTTCAAATATAATTTTTTTAACAACTAAAAAATTATTTTAAAAATCACTTATATTATTGACCCAAATACCAAATTAAGTGAATTTTTCAAGGTCATTGAACTTTATTTAGAGTACGTATTAAAAAAATATTTGAGATTAAAAAAAAGAAAATTGCCCACTCGTTTAAAATTTCATTTCGTCATATGACTGCTACTAATACATACCATCTATGTGACTTTTGTCATCTTTCAACGTTTGGTGCGACATCTTAAAAAATTCGAATAACTGATATTTTTACGATATTTCGATATTTTTTATAAATTTATCAACAATTGATTTTATGTAAAATTATTATTAGTATTTTAGTATTAGTAATTTTTTTCATTTTCGTATAAATAACCCCATTGTTTGTCAAGATATGACCATGAAACCCTCGAAAAATAGGTTTTTGTTTTTTCACCACCATAAAAATCTGAAAAAATTTATATACATTTTTGTCCAAATATCAAATTAATTTTTTTTTCAAGGTCATTGAAGGTCATTTAGGGTATATAAATTTGTTTTTAAAGTTTTTTTTTGCCCCTAAGCGATCAAGTGACAACAAATTAAGTTTAAATACGTAGTTTTTTTTAAGTTTATTAGCAATTTAGTTTGAAAAGAGTAATATGAGCATTAAATACTATCGTTACCTTATATTTACAAACATAATATAAAACATAGTGTAAAAACTCTGAATATATCCCGTAAATAAAAGTTAATATATATACTGAAGTAAAAAAATAAATTAAACACTTGAAATTCGTGAAATTTCGAAAAAAAATTTCCCGAAAGAATCATAAAATTTGGTTGAAATGAAGCCGAGTTATGTGCGAAAAACCTCAAAATGCACTTTTTTCAAACACCCATAACTTGGTGCCAAATCGTCGTAGGAACTTCTTTCTTCGAGTCCTGCATAGGGAATTGATCAGATTTTAATGCCTTTACGGTGGATCGAGTCGACAAAGTTTTTCCAACTCCGTAGACATCGTCAAAGTTGGACATGCTTTCCTGAATTTTTTTTTCACAGGGGTGCTAGAGAGGGGCGGAAGGGATTACGCTTAAGTTCGTATGCATGACTTTAAAGAAGACACTTCAAAGTTTTTCGCCCTTAAATATTCATCAAAATCGATTAAAAATACACCGAGTTATGGCGTTTTGAAAATGGTCAAAATTTAACGAATTTCAAGTGTTTCATTTTTTTTCCTCCAGTGTAGATCATAGAACTGAATATTTATAGAACTAAATGGAATTGAAATATATGATAATAAACTAATAATTGAAATGTATTTAATTCCAATATCTCCATATTTTTTGAGCCAAAACACGTGTTCGAAAATTTTAAAATTACTCATTTTCAGGGGATTTTTACTTATAATTAAAAAAAATTAAATTATCCAATGATAATTCAAAAATGTGAAGACCGCTAGGGTTTTTTTCATAATTTTTTCACTTATAATCAGGAAAATAAATACGGCGTTTAAAAGCTAAAGAAAGTAGCGTTAAGCTCTTTATTATAACATTACAATATTTTACTTAATTTCCAAATCATCTAAACTAAACATAAATATACTGTTACTCATTTATTACTTTGATAACATTTTGCTAAATATATAAAAAATATTAAAATATCGTAAAAAGGTTAGTTATTCAAATTTTTCAAGATGACGCACCAAACATTGAATGATATAAATTTTAAAGATCAAATTTTCCGTCACTTGATCGCTTAGGGTCGAAAAGAAGGTTAAACTAAAAAAAATGAATACCGTAAATAACCTTTTATTTGGGTAAGAAATGTATGTAAATTTTTCAGATTATTATAATAATTTTTACTGGTTAAAAAAATAAAATCTTATTTTTCGAGGCTTTCAAGATCAGATGATGGCAAAAATGGGTTTATTTATACGAAACTGAAAAGAAAATTATTAATACTAAAATATTAGCAATAATTTTATATAAAATTAGAGATTGATAAATCTTCAATTGATAAATAAATTTAAAAAAGTATCAAAATAACGTAAAAATTTTAGTTATTCGAATTTGTGAAGATGACGCATCAAAATTTGGAAGATGAAAAAAATCAGAGATATGGAATCCATCACTCAATCACTTAGGGGCGAGAAGGGAACTAGGCTTGTAAATTTTATTACCTCATAATTGTATCTTAAGCAGGGGCGAGTTTCGATCGAACTAAGCAGCGACATGCGGCAGCATTCCCAGGCCGAGCGAGTTTCGCATTTGTATTTTCTCTGACTGTACCTAACGTGCTGCAAAATTACATTTTTTCATAGCCGTGTTGGTACTTTTCACTTTCTAGTGTTTGACACTAAAGATGTCAACAAGTCTAATCTATCGGTGGATACAGCATAAAAGATGTTTGTTATGTTTAGAATACCATTAATCAGTAACACATGCCCCAAATCTCAAATCACAATCGCCATATTAATCACAAAATTCTAAATTAGCCTTTCCAATTTTTAAAAATTATTTTACTAAATAGGCTTTATATTTAACATCTTTAGAATTATTTTACACCATTTTAAATACCATTTTCGAGAAAAGTAAATACTAATAAGGCTAGCAATAATCTTTGACTTTCCTATACTAAATTTTCATTACATGTTATGAGTCAACATTCAAATTTCCCTTCAGTGACGGTTCGCGGGTTTTTTTCTGGTACGGCCGAGGAACAAGAGGTGGTAATACAGATAGGTGCGGTCACGCAGCCAGCCGTCTCTGCAACTGACCCTACCTATCTGTATTACCACCTCTTGTTCCTCGGCCGTACCAGAAAAAAACCCGCGAACCGTCACTGTTTCCCTTCCTCTTTCAGCGACATGCATTGTGCTGAAACCAGATCTCTCGATTTGGATTCGCAACTCATATTCTATTCCTCATTCAATAACAAATCTAAGTGCATCTCTGAATTTAAATGTACACCTAGCACAGGTCCCATAATTCTATTATTCAAAATGACCGCCCAAATGTTATTTTTGTGACGATATTGTTTGCGTAATGCTAAATTAGTACATGGAGTTTTTTGTGCCCAATATCCATTATTCTGTCTGTAAGATTCACATTTTTTCAGCGATGAAATAAATTGACGAAATAAAGTTTCTATCTTGGTTTGCATGTTCTTGTGCCATATGTATAAAAAATATTTAGATAAAGGGTGGCTTTGTATTTCGGAACGTACGTTTCTGGTTTGATACGTCGCATCACGTCTTCGCCACCAGTTGTTCAAAATAGTTAATTGACATAAAGTCAACAACGTGCTGAACTAATCTAAGATCGTGATTTTGTTTGTCATGGTCATGCCTTATCTAAATAATTTTTATGCATATGGTATATAAACTGCTACTATTTTCTTCGATCAGAGCAATTATTTCTTGTAAGGATAATATTTTTATTGTTTAAGATTTTCATAGACACGCTTCAAACAATTTCACTTGCAAACTTAAAGTAGAATTCATAATAATACATTTAATACCATTACCTTCAGATCTGTATTGGCGTTTCTTATTATTTTTTTAATGTAAATAATTTTATGCTTGAAACTGTTTTTACCTCCACATTGACGTTTTACAGCCTACATTTATTTTTACTTGAAATACTATTTTATCCTCAACAAAAATCAATATGCAAGTATTTGGTTTCAAAAAGTATTAAATTATCGTGTTACAGTCAATGGTAAGACAGCAACATTTCTCATTTGGTATACTAAATATTTATCAACTATCATGAACAATTTAGAGTACAATTTAGGTAGGGTTGAATCTGATAAGACAATTGAGTTATCCGAAGCTGATTTAAGTTCAAATAAAACATTTCCACTGTCCTCTTCCTTAGTAAAGACCGTTCTGACTTCGCCAATTAACATTTGCGGACAGTCACTACATGGGTTAGCGTAATCCCAGGGGCGGTACGAGTGCGACTCGATGTAATTATTCCCCTAAGAATTTCTCGAATGTTTTCCCAATAGAATACTAGTACATGTCTAAATTTTATAAGACTGTCATTCTATAAGAAATTCATTACAGAAAGACAGTCTTATAAAATTTATGACTCTTACTTTTATTCTACCTATATGAAACATTTATTATTACCCGATATTAGCGGATACAGAAATGGGTGGGTTTTTTTAAGGCATCTCTATTTTCAAAACAAAATTAGCGATTTTATCAAAAGTACATTTCTAAACATTTGTTTTCATATATAAATAGGAGAAAAGGCTATTTTTCATTTTAATACGGTAATAGTTTGATACGTTATTGTTGTACATATTTTTATTACAGAAGCTCATATTTTTTCAAATAATTAGCCCTGTTAAGGCAGTAAAAGCATCAACTCAATAATCTAGTTTACGATCCGCGAATTAAAAATGTGATTGGTTTATTTAATTATGTAGCACATAAGTAATAAAAGCGTATTAAAACTTTTGTTCAATAATTTAATTACATAGCTGAAGTATACACTGAAATATAAGATTTTGCTGTTTAATCTGTAGCATCGCGCCATCTAGAGTTGGATAGAACAATACGAATACGTAAGATATTTGAAAACTAAATATAATTCAGCAGAAATCAGTATTTCATATGCAGGAAATATTTTCATTATTTTAGACTTACAGAAATGCGTCATATATAGTTATCTGCGAAGTTACGATTTTTTTTTACAGAAATATAATCAATATTGCTTGGTTTCACTTTATTACTAGTTGTCTTCCAACCCTCTTGTATTTTATTATCACCCGAGATTCGGTATAATTTTATTGATATGTGTATAATCACTGATTTTCTTACACGACGGAATTTCCTTAACAATTTTTTTTGCAAATAAGGATGTTAAGAAAAATCATTAATACAATTATTCAAAATTGGACTAAAATAGCATTATAGAATCTAGGTAGAGTGGTAAAGCGCACAATGGGTTGCATTATAAGTACATTACATATATGAATAATGAATTTAATAATTAAGTTAATTTTTTTAATTTCTTAATAATTAAATTGATTTTTAATAATAGCAGCTCGGTGCATTATGCAAACCTAACCTAAAATGCAAGCTGTGTCTGCATTTCATGCGCATCTGGCATCAAAGCACAGTTTACCATCATTGAGGGTTAAACTGCGCTGTTACTCATTTTCAAACCGCCATAACTCGGCGTATTTTTAATCGATTTTGAGGAATCTTTGAAGGCGAAAAATTGTCTTCTTACAAGTCATGCGTGCGAACTTAAGCGTAACCCCTTTCGCCACTTCTAGCACCCATGTGAAAAAAAAAAAAACGTTTTTTCAGGAAACCAGGTCCAACTTTGACGATGTCTACGGAGTTGGAAAATTTTTGTCGACTCGATCCACCATAAAGGCATTAAAATTTGATCAATTCCCTATGCAGGACTGAAAGAACGAAGTTCCTACGACGATTTGGCATCAAGTTATGGGTGTTTGAAAAAAGTGCCTTTTGTGGTTTTTTGACTCACTAGTCCGAAGTTTTTCGACGAAATTGTTTTCATTTTCACGAATGAAATTTTCTTTGCATGTTCTTTGAGGTATGCACGAAAATTATTGTTTGCGCGAAATCATGAATATCCCATTTTGTACCTTAGAACCCCAATAACATGCAATTTCGACAAATAAACACTTTTTGGATACATATCAACGTCTTCTATCCACAAAATATATATTTTGGCCATTAGGGTGGACCGTTTATTTTTAAATAAAAAAAAACAACTTTGAAACATGTAAATACATTTTTTGTAGAGTAAAAATTTCTGCATGCAGTCATTTATTTTTTTGCATTTATAAAAATCCGAAAAAATAATAAAATAAAAATGGTAATTTTCACTAAAATAACGATTGCCATGAAATTAAAAAAAAGTTATGCGCTGTTGATCTGTTGGCTTCTGTCAAATTTATTGAATACTTTATAACTTTTTACAAGTTTTTTTGTTAGAAATGTATTGTATTCAAGAAAAAGTGCAAATTGTGAAGTGGTGGCAGTTTTCGTGAAATGTGGCATATGTTTGCCATTCAATGTTCTGTGTGGATTCATGCTATTATATCTATTTTCAATTATAAAAACCAAACAGATCATTTTTTTAAATTTCATGGCAACCATTATTTTCGTGAAAATGATCATTTTTATTTTATTATTTTTTTCGGGTTTTTATAAATGCAAAAAAATAAATAACAGCATGACTGAATGTAGAAATTTTTACTCTAGTAAAAATTTAATTCCTCTAAAATGATCAGGGAAGATAATATTCCAATATAAAGAAATTAACATTGAAAATCCTATGTTCCGTTTTATTCCACTACATCCTGTATATACCATATAGTTTAGTAGAGAGAAAATATTTAAATCTAAATTATTATTTAAAATTGATTTTATGTATATTGGAATTAAATTAATACTTCCTAAGCTGCACTCTTCATGTAACTGGTATTTTAGAGAGTTATTAGAATAGGATTATTTGTTTAGTTCCATGTTTCCTGATAAGTGTATCGTCTCTTTTGAGAATGGGTTGTAGAACTCAAAACATGTATCAGGAAACTGTCAATAAAAACAAATACTCTTATTCTAATAACTCTCATTTGAATTAAAATTAGCCTAACTTATAGTTTTACTTTAGTACCGGTTCGCCCGATTTTATTTTTCATAAAATTGCCATAGTTTCCTGGAAAATTGAAAAAGGTCATTCGTGGGCCAGAATGGCGTTGCCCTGGCTCACTTCTAATTTAAGTTTAGAGGGTTATTGGCCGATTATACAGGTTTCGTAGTGTATATCTCTAAATGTGTGTACTTTTATTTGTTTAACTGACAGGGCCTGCATTTCACCTCCCGTCTTCTATAGCTCATTTACTAATTAAGTTGGAATATTTGATATTTTGCAGAATAAATTGGCATCCTAGAATGCATTTCAGGAAAATGTTTTTGATTATAAAGGGTGTCTCAAAAAAGTGTGACGTCATGATGATATATTTTTTTAGATTACATGTTGTATATTTTATTGCTTATTTGGGTACCTTCTATGGTTGCCTATATACTCCAATAATTTTATTAAAATCGATTCAGTAATATCACAAAAAAAAAAACTAAAAAAATCAGTTTTGCACCATTGGTTTAAAATAATAATAAAAAATAAAAATAGTGCCTTGTTAATAAAATCATACAAGATACTTATTAAACAAGGTCTGATAGTCCCGTTAACCAAGTTTAATTGATATGAATTGTACAGGGTGTCCAAAATTTAGTATCAAACTTTCAAAACTTCAAAGCACTTTATTTTTCTTATTTTAAATTGGAACTCCTGCATATTTTCATGTCATTCCATGCGGAATTAAAAAACAAATATTTTTCCTTATTACAACCTTGTCCCAATTCCTAACGCAATAAAATTTATTTGCAGAAAACGCGTTTTATCAACCATTCCAATAGCCATTTTACTAAATGTCCGAAAAAAGTGTGACGTCATGATGATATATTTTTTTAGATTACATGTTGTATATTTTATTGCTTATTTGGGTACTTTCTATGGTTGCCTATATACTCCTATAATTTTATTAAAATCGATTCAGTGATATCACAAAAAAAAAAACTAAAAAAATCAGTTTTGCACCATTGGTTTAAAATAATAATACAAAATAAAAATAGTGCCTTGTTAATAAAATCATACAAGATACTTATTAAACAAGGTCTGATAGTCCCGTTAACCAAGTTTAATTGATATGAATTGTACAGGGTGTCCAAAATTTAGTATCAAACTTTCAAAACTTCAAAGCACTTTATTTTTCTTATTTTAAATTGGAACTCCTGCATATTTTCATGTCATTCCATGCGGAATTAAAAAACAAATATTTTTCCTAATTACAACCTTGTCCCAATTCCTAACGCAATAAAATTTATTTGCAGAAAACGCGTTTTATCAACCATTCCAATAGCCATTTTACTAAATAAAAATAGAAGATGGCTTTGAAAAACAATTTATTGACATTCAAATTTAACAAAGTGACAAGAGACTATTTTGACTTTAGTAATGTAAAAGTTTAAAGCCTTGTTAGCTCCTAATACTCAAGAATTATATTTTGTCATGGAAAAAATTAATTCTTGAGTATAAAGAACTTAGATTAACTATGCTTTAAACTTTTACATTACTCTAAAGTAAAAATAGTCTCTTGTCACTTTGTTAAATTTCAATGTCGATAATTATTTTTTAAAGCCACTTTCGATTTTTATTTAGAAAAATAGCTATTGGAATGGTTCATAAAACGCGTTTTCTGCAAATAATTTTTAATGCGTTAGGCATTGGGATAGGGTTGTCATCAGGAAAAATGTTTGTTTTTTAATTCCGCATGAAATGACATAAAAATATACAGGGTCTCCAATTTAAAATAAGAAAAATAAAGTGCTTTAAAGTTTAGAATGTTTGACACTAAATTTTGGACACCCTGTATAATTAATATCAATCAAACTTGGTTAACGGGACTATCAGACCTTATTTAATAAGTACCCTGTATGATTTTATTAACGAGGCACTTTTTTTATTTTTTATTTATTTTTTAAACCAATAGTGCAAAACTGATTTTTGTCTGGTTCTTATTTTTTGTGCTGATATCACTGAATCGATTTCAATAAAATTATAGGAGTATGTAGGCAACCATAAAAGGTACCCAAATAGGCAATAAAATATATAGCATGTAATTTAAAAAATATATTATCATGACGTCACACCTTTTTGGGACACCCTGTATAATCAAAAATATTTTCCTGAAATGCATTCTAGGATACAAATTTATTCTGCAAAATATCGAAATTTAATTAGTAACTGAGCTATAGAAGACAGGAAGTGAGATGAAAAAAAATGGAGCTAACGGCTAATGTTGTAGTACCATAAGTTGTGCTAGTTTTGATTAATTGTTTGAATTGTCATTTACCGATTATGTAGGATACACTGCACATACCTCTCAATCAGTGTATTTTTGTTTCTGCTTATCTGAGCGAGTTATAAAAAACTTTTCATGGTACGATTCATTGCTGATATTCTTTAGTTTTTTTAATTAGTTTCGAATCGATAACTCGTGGGCAAGGGTAAAGCTATCCTGGCCTACGAATGACGTTTTTAAATTTGTCTGAAAACTGGGGCAGTTTTATATTATAAAAATCCTACGGTAGTACTGTAAGTTAAACTAGTTTTAATTAAATTTTGAATGGCCATTCACCAATTTGCAAGATTTTTTTCTGCTAACAGAGTTGTATAAAAAAATTTGGTAGTACGATCTATTGCAGATTTGCTAAAAACTGGGCATTTTTATTTTTCAAATCGACAACTCGTGGGCCACGAATGACCTATTATTTGTTATACCACTATATTTTTAATTTACTGGTCAGCGACGGCTCGCAGGTTTTTTTTTTTTTGGTACGACCGAGGTAGCAGAGGTGGTAATACAGATAGGTGCGATAAAGCTATCCTGGTCTATGAATGACATTTTTAAATTTTCTCGAAAACTGGGGCAGTTTTATATTATAAAAATCCCCAGTAGTACTGTAAGTTAAACTAGTTTTAATTAAATTTTGAATGGCCATTCACCAATTTGCAAGATTTTTTTCTGCTAACAGAGTTGTATACAAAATTTTGGTAGTACCATCTATTGCTGCAGATTTGCTAAAAACTGGGCATTTTAATTTTTCAAATCGACAACTCGTGGGCCACGAATGACCTATTTCTATTTTCCGAAAAAGAAAGCCAGTTTTATAAGAAAACATATGCTAACCGGAACTATAGTAGAACCAAGAAAGGCTAGTTTTAATTCCAATGTTCATGAAATCACGTTCAATTAATTTTAAATAACTTTTAAATGGAAATAATTTTTTCTGCTAAAATATGTGATATTTACAAAAACTTTAAATAGTAATGCAACACGCGGGATGGTATTTTTTTTAATAATATAATTTAGAAACATTTGGGCTAGGGTACCCTGGCGAATGCCCTGTTTCAAATTTCCCGTTTTATAAAAACAAGCAATATCGGGCTAACCGGTACTACAGTAGCAGTAGTACTTTTGATAGTACTCTCTAATACAGGCTAAATGCCACATGATGATTTTTTTTAAAATAATATAATTATTTATTTCAATTTTTCTGAAAACTGCTAACAAGGGGAGGATCAGATGTGCGACTCACCGATTTCATCCATCTTTGGCATACGTACAGGTCGTAACTAGGAGTGTAACAGGTGCAAGTAATAGGGCGCACTATTCAGCCGTTTTCGAGAAAAAATGTTTTTTAAATTTTTTATTCAGTCGTGTGTCTATATATCTTTTGCGCGTTAACAAACATATACCGACCTTTTGGCGCATCGATAAAACCTCCGATTCGTAGTCGGAAGGTCGAAGGATCGAACCGCATTGTTGAAGTTGGGTTCATTCATTTTCTTTTTATAGTTTTTATAAATTCATGTGTATTTAAATATCTTAATTTTAGAATCAATCAATTTTTTTCTCGAAAACGGCTGAATAGTGCGCCCTATTACTTGCACCTGTTACACTCCTAGTCATGACCTACACGTGTACCAAAGATGGATCAAATCGGTGAGTCACACATCTCTCCTTGTAAGCCGTTTTATACAAAAACAAAAAACAAAATTTTGTACTATAAGATAGACTGGTATTAAGCAAATTTTGATGGATAATTAACCAAATATCCAGGATTTGTAGGTAGTAGGTCGGAACTGATTTTTTTGTACATCGGATTTTGTAACAGTAAAGTCATCTTGTTTGACAGTCATCTGCATCAATTAGGGTACCATTTTCTATATAGTAATTTATTAATTATAGTTTCCTTATAATGCTCCTCGTATTTGTTAATATTGTTAGTATCGACCATTTTTCATTTGGGAAGGAGTGGTTAAAGGTTTGAAGAGTATCTCTCAAAAGTAAATAGTCGGTAACTCTTATACTCGCCAGCTCCATATACAGTGGAACCTCTCAAAAGTAAACCTTTAAAGATAATGTTCCATCCCTTCCACGCGCTAGGCTTTTCCTAGGAAACATGAGTAGGGATAAGGATCTGGTTGCATAGCAACTGCACGAAGCTGCGGCCATAATATTCTCTCCTGGCAGTACAAAATAGTTGAAAACAAAACAAGAGAGAGAGAGAGAGAGAGAGAGAGAGAGAGATGACCATTTTCAAGTTCAAATATAGAAAAGCACTGATTTGTTTGAATTTGGAGCAAATCGCGACTACAAATTTTCTAAAAATTGCAAGCTCTTTAACGATACTGTTTTTTAAATAATCACTATTAAACCCAATAATAGCTATCTTTAGCTGTAAAATATCAAAATGCTTTGATTTGTTTAAATATGAAACAAGCCAAAACTTCTAACGTTAAAAAAATTATTATGGATGATTGGTCTATTATATTTCGGAAAAATCCTAGTATCGTACTTTAATAATACAGTTTTCTAAATAATCACTATAAAACTATTCAGCGCTCATTTCTCAAAAAAAGCATTTATTTGTTTTTAATCTAAAAAAATAAGTACAAAATTGTTTAGAAATATTTAGGCTCTTAAATTGGTGTTAATAATAACTGTCAGGATAACTGGTGTGTGGTCTGAGTGTAGTACTCTATGGCTTTGAGCAAGGGCGGATTATAGCATACATAAATAAGACAAATGCCTAAGGGCCGGCCAAACATTGAATTGTTTTATTTTGTTAGAAAATTCTCAATAAAGTTACATGTTATTGTTGCTTCTCTATTGATTCTATTAGATTAACCCTTTCCACTCGTATTTATTAGTGATAACACGTATTGTGTCGACAATAAGTCGACATACGAGTGCAAAGGGTTAACAACTAAAACTTTTGTTTCATATTGAAAATTCAATTTTTAATAATAAATTACCATATGCATTCGTTTTTCGAATTTTTCCAGAAACATTTTTTATTTATGTATTTCATTAATTGGTTTCTTATTTTATGGGGAGTATTTTTCTGTGGAAAATCTTTAGGGCCACCAAATTGATTAATTCCTCTTTGGCTTTGTGTACTATGATGTTCATATTTAATTTTTTTTTAATTTGATGTTATCAACATACAAACATGTTTAATTAAAACATCAGGGGCGGCTCGTTATATAGAGCTAAGGTATGGCACTACCTGTAGTTTCAAACTCGGCAAGAATTTTCAATTAATTCTTTTCGCCAGTTACTTTGGTCTAGGAAGATAAATCGTTCTTTCTTTCTTTAAAAAAAAGGAGGGGGGTATAGGGCTCTACCATAAACATGTTCCAAGCGCCGCCACTGTTAATATAATATAATAAATACATAAAATAAAATATAGTTTACATGAGTTACTCATTGAATCACAGGAAGTTATAATTAAAACAAAGTGCGGCAGCTTCATGCAATTGCTATGTAGCAAGATCGTTATCCTTACTCATGTTTCTTAGAAGAAACTTATCCTGTAGAAGGGATGGAACATTATTTTTAGAGGTTTACTTTAGGGAGGTTCCACTGTATTTGAAGCTGGCGAGTATAAAAGAAAGGATATTTAGGATTTTTTGAGTTTTTCACCATGTTGTACCATCACGATAATCTCCAATTAAAAATATATAATACATGAGTATGTAGTGATGTTATATATAAAACATGATGGTGGTGTAAAAAAATCGCGTTTCGAAAAATGAACTATTTTTTTGGATACCCTATAGATGTCGAAATAAAATTAAAAACAAATATTTGTTTGAACCCTCCTAAGATATCCTACTTCTGAGATTTTTCAAAATTTTTTGCTCTTGCCGTTTCTGAGAAAAAAATACCTTCTATTTTCTAGCTTAACGTCATAACTCCGGAACCACGTGGTTCCAGAAGATGGGCATGTTGGGTAATTTAGTGTTGGATTATGAAGTACCTTGTGTGTGAAAATCAGTCCGATATCGCTGGGGGCATCCTATCCATATGAAAACCAGCCACGGCCTATGGTTTGTTTCAAAAGTTATGTTCGGCATATTCTGTACTAATAACTTAATTGCTTAAGAGAAGTACGTATAATGGTTTTGCTTCAATATTTAATATATTCAAGATATTAATGAAATTGTGCAAGATTGCATGCATCTACAATATGAGTCTAATAAAGATTGCAGGATAGGCATAAATCACTTATTGAAATTTTCCTGGTTCGTTACGAATAATATTAAATTACGTAAGACATAGTTGTAATAAATCAGCAAATACATCATTTTTGTAAAGTAAATTTGCGAGTGTCAGTTTTTCAACATAATAAATAATAAGTAATCATCAGAGGTCAGTGACTGTCATGTTCGTTGTTAAAAATCATTTGGCGATACAAAATTGTTTAGAGGTTTATTATGGGCCGATATTTCTTAATTATTTCTATATTAAATGCTTTGGCTGCTGGCGCTACCTGTGGGCAAGCAATGAACAGTTTTTCCGTCACTTCCCGGGAAATCCTTTAAAAAATAGGATACGGAGAATCCGAGAACCAGCCTAAAAGTGTTCCCGCCATCTGTGAACCAAAGTTACACACTAAAGGAGTTTTCCTTTTATATTTTACCGAATCAATACAACCAGCGTTTCCACATTTATCCGCAGATGTCGCAGTGTACCACTGTTTATATTAACACAAAACAGAAAAAATGTTATGATTTAAATGGAAACATTTAAACAGCACACAATTGTAATTTTAGAGTATAACCAGTAATTAACTTTAATAGATCCATCTGAATATTATTTATTGAATATAGGAATGAGTTTCAAGGCTTGAATAACATGCAGAGACTTTATACTATGTCTCTAATAAATAATTAAGTGCAGGCATGCATGTGGGTGAATATCGATTATTTTATGAAAATTCATTATTTAAGTTTGAATTATTAAAAAAAATCAACCTTTTTCATTGAAATGCCTTTATTTAACACTGCGGGTCACGATAAGGTGAATAATTTATATTTGCTTTTAAAACTGGAAGGTACGGCATGGATATGAAGTTTAGCAGGAATGCTCCTTTAGGAGGTGAAATAATCTAAATACAGTCTGGGTTTCTGGCAAAGCTGCGGCCTTGCGGGAACAGATGACCTTTTAGACTTATAAGCAAATCGCTCCATATGCTGCCCGCTAGATTTAAAGGGTCAGAGGTTGGAAAAGGTTTTGTTGGAGCTATATCGAGTTCCCTCAATTTCCAGTTGGAAAAATGCGGAGGCGCATCGAAACGCCGGCGCGGATCTAACGCAATTAGCCGCAAAAACAATTTCATGTATGGTACAAGGTAACTCAATAACGTAACTCGAGTGTCAGCCCCTCTTCATAAGACGAGACATAAAAATTGTGTAGGTTTGTGTTTAGCTGAGGTTAAAATGAAAAACAATCCGACGAGGTAGGTTTGTTTTTCGTATGAAATTATTAGAAGTTAAACTAAGTGGTTCGCGATTCTCCCTTTAGACCACTTTTATCTCGGTTTTTTTACGAATACAAGTAGTAGCATGGAAGTTGGCATTCGGGCCATAACTTCTTAACTCGGTTAATTCTTTTCAATTCCAATACTTCGCGAAGTTTTCCACGCTTAAATTTACCCCCACATATTTGAAATCCTATTAGCGGGGTACGTGAATCAAAGCGGAGTTTTAATAAAATCGATTGTCTTCTATAATGAAAGTCAAATATAATTAATTTTGTATGCGCATAAAATAAAAAATGTCCAGAGGTAAATTGGATAGAAACAAAAATTGCGGTAGGCAGGTTTATCTGCGTGAAAAATAAAGGAAACAAATTGGTGAATTCCTTCACTTTAAAGCAAAATTGCAGAGGACATGATATATCACCGTTTGAACCCATTTTCCCTAGTTTATCGCCTTATCCTTCTCTTCTCTGAGTACTCACAATTTGCATAGGAAAACATAATAGCGTGGATTAAGAAAATTGTTTTATTTTTTCCCACAAATCGATGCTGCGCGTGAATAAAAAATATCGATCATCAACTGGGCGGTGAATTATTGATGCGGTCACGAAAAAATAAACCATGGAGAAACACATGTATATGTTATTCCGGTATTAATAAAATATGGAACATTAATACCCATTTGTACATCATAGATAAATAAGTATACAACAGTAAAATTCAATGAACTGTAATTAAAACGTATACTCCGTTATCAAAAATACCAACGGAAATTTTATATATGATAGAATTCTGCTTTAAATATGTTTACAGCGCGTTCGGTATTCGCAACATTCTTACATCCCTCCTGGAAAAGCAGCTTCGCGATAAAAGTAAAACCCTCTTGAATGTGACGACATGTATCTGAGACACTTTCCAGTTACATCCTCAAGGCTGCCACGTCTACATTTCCTCGCAGAAATATATTACATGATTTTAATACACTACATAAAATGCGCATTTAAAACTGACAATATCAATCACGCTTTAAAACAAAATGGAGAGTGATGTATTTAAATTGATTGTGTAATATTTTAGACACTTATGGTGGATGCGCCGGGCCTGGCACTATTTCTCTATTCCACAATGAATTGTGTGTCACGGCTAGAATCCGAATTTTTCGGGACCGTTTGATATTACAGTCACGCCCACATAACTTTGTTATTTGAGAAGATGCGATAAAATAGATCACTGTGAGTTTAATGGTGCAAAAAACCCCATTACAGTTTATTTGTTTTCACATCCTGCAGATTGTCATTTCGATTTATTCTGAAAATCGAATATATACTTGGTGTTTTATTAATTGCATCATTTATATATATACTAAGTGCTCGTGAGTTTATTCAATTAATGCGCGACTCTGCGGAAGTGCGTCCATGCAGTTTGTATTGAAATTAATATAGTTGGTATTGGATAAGCATGAATATTTTGATCATTATTGTTACAATAATATGACCGCGTATGGGGCGGCAATAACATAACTTGGAAAATATGAGTGGGCGGATATATAAGATAAGCTTGTCAAGTAACTTGGAAGTATTTTACGAGTTTCGAGCGAGCTATTTGATACTCACAAAATGAATCTCTGATACGTTTACCTACGTTTTTATTACTTTCGCATGTAACCCTCCATTATCGCCCCGTTTTCCTTTGCTTTGATTAAATTATTCAAGACTCCCACTTCTCTTCTAATTAGATGTAGATAAATGCCAATACAAATTTTACATAAACTATAAATTATGCAGCGGCAAAGTGGTAAAATAATTGATCATAGTAGGGTGCGGGGAAGAAAGGAGTGTCACATGATTAATGTAAGTATTTTTTTTAATTGGCAGTCAGTGTGGAATTGTAATTGTGTAAGCGAGCGATCCTTGAATTCGTTTCGGGGTCAGCAAAGCTAGACCATATCTAATCGAACGACGCCCTTCGCGGACCTTATAGGCCTACAATTAATTGGCCGAGTACCCTGGGCGCCCTCTGGTGCTGCTACTAAACACTACATTTACCCAGCTGCCATTTTTTCTTCTACTAACACTAATGACACAGTGGTAAAATTCTAAAGGGCATTTCGCGTACACAGAACCATTATCTTCTCCAAGCATCCAATGTTTCAATGAAATTTATTATAATGCAGGGCATTCCGCTACTATTTTGCATGTGTATTGGCCATTAATGCCAGGTCTTAATAACTCTAGTACACGTAAAATCAATTCATTTTTTTTCAACAGCTGACTTGCATATCTACGATCTCTTACCCCTTGGTTTATACTTGTGATCTAGCTCTGGAAGACAACTCGGAAAGTCATGATTTCAAGCCTTGCAGAACTAAGTCAATGTTAAAATAATAGGAGGCTCCGCCCAAGCATAATAAAACAGAATTAGTACATTTACATTATAATAACAATTAGGCAATTAAATATGTGCTTTTTAACTGCTTTCGCAAATTATATAATATTTGTACAATAAGTATTTTTGATTTAAATACCTAAATTTTTCAATTTAATTCAATACACAAAGAGCAAATGAATTGGGTATAAAATATTTTACAAGACAAATGGGGTAATTAAGAAATGGTTGTAAATTAAATGATATGTTTTTAATTGTAAATACAGCGACATTTTTAACCTTCTATGTTTTTTTTATATATGAAATATTCCATCTTTCAAATGTGTACCATTACCGTGTTAACACTCCTTACATCGACAATGACGCTGCGCAGAATTTCAGTATTTCTTTTCCTGAATCTAATTTCTTTTTGACCAACACACCTTTGCAGGCGGCATAAATAAATATTGCTTTTTATGTATGCTATTAAAAGAAGTAACGATCTTGTCGGACACAATCTGTGACAAATTACCATATTTCAGGAGGCGTTTATGGAAGAATGAGTTAAGTTTCATTAAGTCTCCAATTAGACTATTAAGACTGTAAAACCAATAAGCAAATAGTGTTGCATAGTCGTATCTAAACTTTTGCTACTTGAAGCTTATAGGCCTTACTGCGGTAAATTCTTAGATTACATTACATATTTTTCAAATAAACATTATCATGTGTTACATAACGATGTAATTAAAAGCTTTGTAGTCAAGCAAATGTATAATTGGATTGTACGCGCAAAATAAATTGTTTAATACAACATTACGGCTGGATAACAAAAGCAATTTTCGTGTTAATAGGTTAACTGTTACATCGACAAATTTGTATTCTGAAGTGTTGTCAAGTAAATGGGCTATCCTTTATTATTATTACTTTTAGTTCGATAACGGTAAGTCGAGTTGCTAAAATGGATATTCATGTTGTACAAGCAAAGTGATTTGAATAAAATTATATAATTAAAATCCCTCACTTGATTGTTGATATTCATGAACAAATACATTTCTGTAATGAATATTACGTACAAACATCAAAATTAATTAAATCCGTGCATTAATTATTGCTCCCCATCCATACCTAAGGATGACTGAGTAAGTGGGATTTACTATGAGTAGTAACCGTCCCAGCAGCCAGTAATAATTATTTGTGTACCAAGGCACTAAAATTGTACTTTTATCACAAATTTACTAGGGTCTACCTAAGTAATATAGAGTATGAAGAGGATGGTTGCGACATTCACTACGTGGTAATCCATAGACTGAATTAAAGTTTTTCAATTCTAATTGAGAGTAATTTTTGTGTCGAGTTGAACATTTTATTCGAAAATAGCACAATTAAATACTGCAAATACATTTACATTTTAGACTAGGTTTTACTAAGTAGCATGGACATCTAATATGACCTATATTTAAATACAAACCCTAATTTGCCTATAAACCCAATTTTCAATCATGCTTTCTGCCACGGCAGTTAAATTTTCGGTTTCCCAAAAAAATATAATTTCGTCTCCGGCTACTAATTAATCACTTTAAATTAAATTTGCAGTTATAACAATATTTCAAATATCCAATCGCTTAATTACGGGTATGATTTTACGGTAATCTATAATTCAACTGGATTGACAGATTCACAAAAACTTTATAATTATATAATACAAATAATATTTATTAATGTGAATACACAAGAAATTCCATTCGTCTGATCAAGATTTATCCTTATTAATAATAAAAAGGACAAATGTGTTCAATTACAAAAAAATATTTATGCAGATAGCATTGTATAAATAAAATGAGCAAATATGAGATTTTATAATGAAATCCAAAATTTACATATGAATAATAATACATTATTAAAATCATGTAAATACCAATAAATTATATTAAGAAAAGTTGAAGCAGTGAAGACAAAAGTATTAAAATTATTTAAAGCAGTAAATAAAAATATAGAATAGAAGCAAACTTAATGACATAAACCTGAAAGGGTATTTAGGATTCACTCATTAATCCTAAAATACAATGCGTTATACATTAGATATGACTTTATACGTGTTTCAAAATTTTTATACGGAGGCAAAAAGTAAAAAATAATTTAGGCCAGTACAAATTTGCACCGTTCATACATCTAGAAAGTAGTGATTACCGTTATTTTAACTAACTGCTACTTTGTAACCGTTACTATGAAATAATAAGGGTACCCGTTATGAAAAAATTCCACTTGCGGTGATTTTCCTCAAAGGTTATTTTATAAAAAGAGAACGATTCAATAACGAATCACTTCCTAATAACAAGAACTCTTGTAACTTATTCAATAACGAATCACTGCCTAATAACAAGAACTCTTATAACTTATTCAATAACGAGTCACTTCTTAATTACAGTAACTCTTTTAGCCAGTTGTGGACAATAACCATTGCAGCGGCCGCACAGTGGGACGAATGAGTATTCTAGTGCGACAAAAGTAAAAAAAAATTATACTCGCAAAAGACGGAATAAATGTTGGAAATCTCTTTCTACAACACTTCTTTAATCATAATGACAGTTAAAAGTCACCTTTCGCAGATACACTTGATGTGAAAAGCGACAATGACTATACTCATCTTGCCTGAATACTTGAGCGTTGCAATGACGTACATATTCAAATGCAGAAAAAAATAGTAAATGTTCATATAAACAATTGCGATTTTTTTTGTGCAATAAGTACATGATAACAATTGTCCTTTAAGTGATCAAAAAAATTATAACGACAAATAAAAACAACTAAAAAAATAATTATCACTTAAAGGGCAATCGTTATCATGTACTTATTGCACAAAAAAATCTCAATTGTTTATATGCACATTTACTAACTGTTTTCTTCATTTGAATATGTACGTAGAAAGAAATTTCCAACATTTATTTCGTCTTTTGCGGGTATCAATGATTTCACTTTTGTCGAGCTAGAATAGTCATTCGTCCCACTGTGCGCCGTAGAAATGGGTCCGGGACAAAGTGCCGAATCGGTATTTTGCCCAAAGTGCCGAATTTCATACTACCGACCACGTCCAAATTGCCGAACGATGCCAAGCGACGTCGCATCGTTCGTAAACAAGTCGTCGGAGCCGAATGCGAATCGGCAGTTTGTCCATTCGGCACTTTGTCCTCGCGCCGACCTCTCGGTAGGGCCCAAATTCGGAATTCACGCCGATTCGGCACTTTGGTTCTCGCATGCACCTACGTGTAAGGCCCAAAATGTCGAATATTTATGTTATAATACGTTTAAAAACGTTTAAAACAAAAATACAATTTGTTTTATTTAAAAAAAAAAACATTCTCTAGCCCCGAAACTATCTACCCTCGATTGATAACATTGTATTATCAAAAATAATTTTCGCACATTACGAACTTTCATGAGGATGTGCATTCGGCATTTTGGGCCATACTCATGGGTGCGTGCGAGGACGTTCTGTCGAATGACCAAAGTGCCGATTCGCATTCGGCTCCGACGCCTTGTTTACGAACGATGCGACGTCGCTTGGCGCCGTTCGGCACTTTGGGCATGGTCGGTCGTATGAAATTCGGCACTTTGGGCAAAATACCGATTCGACACTTTGGACATTTGACACTTTGGGCAAGCCCCGTAGAAATTCAATTACGTCGGTTATTGAAATTTAAATCGCGGCACTTACACAGATTCTAAAAATATTATCTTTCCCGGGTTTAGCTTTAAAATTTCAAAATTCGCTCAGAAATAGTATATTCTTAACATACTTAAAAATAGGCGACTCAACCTGTCTGGAAAAAAAGTGGTAGCACTCTTGATTTTGAGTGAGTAAAATTTGCACCTCGTGAATAACCAAATTCTACAGGAATTATAATCCGAGGAATTAGCTTCAAAATTTACAAATACCTTTTCAAAGAGCATAAACCGTTGACACACCTCGACTGTAATCAGAATGGCAACACTTTGAACTTGAACTTGAGTAAGTCAAACGCACACCTCGCGTTTAGCATAATTTTAAAAACATGATCTTTCACGGAATTAGTTTTAAAGTGTCCAAATCCGCTCAAAAATAGAGTATTTTTGACACACTTAAAAATACTTGACGCAACCCGTCTGAAAACAAAATGGCAGCAGTCTGAACTGGAATTTGAGTGATTGAAATATGCATCACGTAATTAAACTGTTTCCAAATTCAAATTCGAATACAGCACATTTTTGACGTATCAAACAACAATCCATACACCAGACTGTAATCAAAATGGCAGCACAGTGAACTTGAATTTGAGTAAGCGCATTGCATATCTCACGATTAGAAAGTTTCTAAAAACATTATATTTCGCTTAAAAATTTTCAAATTTACTCGGAAAAATAATCGGCACACTCTTTAATCAAAACGGCAGCACTCTGAACTTGAATTTGAGTAAGTGAATGCACACCACGGTATTAGATAAATTCTAAAAAACATTAACTTTCGCGGAATTATCAAAATTTCTAAATATATTCGGAAATAGCATATTTCTAATTCAACAGAACATAATTGACTCATCCCACCAGGAAACAAAATGGCAGCATTCTGAACTTGAATTTGAGAGAATACAAAACGAGCACCTCGAAATTAAAAAAAAATGGTGATGTGGCCATCATGTTACTTTCTCCGACTTGATGATATCATTCAATTTAAATAATATTTTAAATGTACATCGAGCGTTTTGTAAACTCGGATGAAACTGACGTTTAAAACGTCAAAATTATGAAAGATGGAAAAATTATACGGCAAATTCAAAAACTTAGTTTATTCAAAAACTAAAGCGATTTAGAAAAAAACTTATTCTTTATAAGTTGTTCATATTAGCATTCTCTACAATTATTATTAACTTAAATTTGCTGTAACTTATATCGTTTTATAGTTATAAATAAAAATTTAAAAAAATAATAATCAATTTTTTTCTCGAATAAAATGATTTTATGGAAAATGTTTTCCAACAAAAGATGTTAATTTCTTTGTTGTCTTCAAAGTTTGTTTAAATGTTTTTGTGATATTTTTCATATTTAAGAAAATATTGTCAAAAAACAAAAAATAGTTAAGGTAAACGCCCACTTCCGGTGTTCGAAATTTTACCAAAAGCTTTTCAGTTCTTTAGATTATCAAATTAGACAGATGTTCAAAGGTTCATATCAATTGCTCTATTAGTTTTTGAGATACAGCGCGTACAGACAGACACACATAAACACACGCACACACAGACACACACACACACACGGACACAATTTTTTTCTCCAGAAATTGTTGAAATGGCATCTAGGGACCCCAAAACAAATATTTCCGTAAAAAAATTAAAAAAAAAAAAATCACGATCACAATATTTGCTCGTACTTCGTAACGGAGAAAGTAAAAAATCTAAAATACTTGATCGCTAGTTGAATTCATCCAAAAAAATTAAATCCCTTCAAAAATACGTACCATATACGTAACAAAGGACAATCGATGCACACCGTCTGCAAACAAAATCTCTGGAACTTGAAATTGATTGAGTGGAATCTGCACCTCGTGATTAAATAAATCCTTAAAAAATTATCATCCGCGGAATTTCAAAATTTTTAAATTCACTTAGCCAAAGCATATTTTTAATATACCAAAAGACAATCGACGCAACCTCACTGTAATGAGAATGGCAGCAATCTGAACATGAATTTGAGAAAGTGAAATTTACACGTTTAGAAAAATTCTAAAAATATTATTTTCCAAGGAATTAGCTTCAAAATTTCCAAATCTGCTCAGAAGTAGCATATTTTTAAATACCAGAAAATTATTTACGCACACTATCAAAAAACAGGATGGCAGCAGTCTAAACTTGAATTTTAGCGAATGAAATGTGAATAAAATACTTTATCATTACATAATGACTATAAATCTCCTTAACGAGCAAACTGACCTAATTGTTCGCCTCTCTTTAAGCTGGATTAACCCCCCAGTCAAAATTTATAAACAATTATCAATAGGTAACTCCCCACGCCCAAAAATATTTAGTAATATTTCAATAATCAATTTGTAAATCACTTGAGAATGATTGTAATACGTCAAAACTCGCGTGGTAAATATTTGTTTAGATTTATATAGCTGTCCTCTCATGTTAGATAATATTTTTTACAATAATTAGTTGTGGTTAAAACAGTATTCAGTTTATTATGTCAAAAGATTTTGTAAATACGGTTTTCAAAAATATATACAAATTTGCTAGTTTCATATTTCTTAATTAAAATGTTTCCATTTTGTTAATCTTAAAAATATTTACAAAAATTGATAATTTCGAATCAGGAAAAATTCAATTAGAATCTGAGATTCTCTTTGTTATAAACTGTTACTGGATAAAGTTTCTGAGGTTACTTTAAATAACGGTTACTAAATAACCGTTTAGATAACTAGTTATTTTTAAGTAACAGTAACTGTTATTTTCGTTAATGGAAAATAACCGTTAATCTCATCACTACTAGAAAATTTTCATTAGTAAGGAAAAATGAAATCGATAATTCTAG
This sequence comes from Ocypus olens, assembly GCA_910593695.2. Taxonomy (NCBI): domain Eukaryota; kingdom Metazoa; phylum Arthropoda; class Insecta; order Coleoptera; family Staphylinidae; genus Ocypus; species Ocypus olens. Next base: position 20,349,401 of record OU343057.1, read on the forward strand.
TTTGGTTTTCATGTAACATATGAATCATCTTTTGCATGAACATACAGAATACATTCTAAAACCTATAGAACTGGCAAGTTTAAAATTTTTAGATTTTTAAATTATTCTTTACGTTCGTTCCTACAGCTTGTTCTCGATAGAATTCGGATGGCACGACGTTGCAAATGAAATATACTGGAGTAACCCCAAACCAATATGCAATATTTTAAATGTGACTGAAAGAGAGCATGTCAACTGTGAGATCTAAAAAACTGCAAGAACCACGTTCTTCATTGCCATGATTTAAAGTATATGTAAGATTCACTGTAATTTATTTAAAAACTTTTTTGTTTTGTTTTTGGCGTTACGTCTGGCCTTGGTTCTGTGACCATTAGCCATCATCAATGTTATATAAGATAGATAAGTTATGAATTCAATGAATAAATGAATAATGAAAGACGTATGCAACAACCACGGACCCGACCGAATACTTCTCGATCCCCGAAAAATCTTTTAGCCGAGCTGGGAATCGAACCCACACGGCCGCGGTGCAACCGGCACTGTACCCACTACACCAACGGACCGCCCTATTTAAAAACATTTTCTTCGCGTCATCATAATTATCAAATGTATTGACTGACGTTGTGTTATCAGTGTGCATAATTATTTTACCATATTCGATAAAAGCAGGTCATTTACATGAATTAAAAGCAACAGTGGCCCTAAAATAGAACCCTGTGGTACATCGTACGAAATATGACAGAAAGCAGATGAGCGATTTTTAAAACAAACGCACTGAGTTCTATTTTGAAGGCAGAAATTTATTAGGCGAAAATTTTCCGGATTGAAATGATAAAAATATAGTTTACTGAGCTGAATTTTCTGAGGAACTAAATCAAAGATTTTGCTAAGGTCAAAAAAGATGTTTCTGCACACTGACGAGCTTCAAAGCTAGTAATAATTTCAGCAACAAGAGCCGGTAGGTAAACCATATTGTTTGTCGTTAAAAAATGTTTTTATCTAAAAATAGTATTTATTCAAAAAGCAATAACAATAATATTGGTTACAGCAGCTGCACGATAATCGTCAGTGAGGAAGTGAACGTTAAAATCTCCCCCCAGAATTATGGTTTTGTTGATGTTGGCATTGCTGAGTTCATTTCCTAAAACATTTAGAAAAGTATGAAAATCACCAATTGGGGATTGATAAATATTAATTACAATAGCAGCAGGTAGGACGCAGATATTTCACATTAATAATTAATTAACACGTTGACCGCTTTGTCAGTCACCGGTGACTGACACTGAAGTATTCCAGTGGGGCCACGTCAGTCACTGATGACTGACAGTGCGTACCTACTTTAAAGTTACAATTTAGCACTGTCAGTCACGCGTTAAATTAAATAAGCATATTCTTACTCATTTTATAAAATAAAACTTAAAAACAAAGAAAACTTTTTTTAGCATTTTACAAAAAAACTTGTTGACAGCCAATGTGTTAATATGTGTAATCTCGCTAAATGATGTACAGTATTACCGAGCACTCGTGACGTGCGGGGGTAAAGTTTGTAAAGTGAGAAAGTATTCGGACAATGCGAGAGGACGCGACAACAAATATCAGGAGGCAATTGAATTTAAGATGGTCGCTGCGCAACACATCTCGAGTACTGAATTACTCCTCGGTGTAGATTCTGTGATCTTGTGAATTGAGATGCAAATGCATAATGTTTAAAATTAAAACTAAAAGCTTAATTAGTATAAAGTGTTCCAATTAGTTTAATGGTTGAAATAATTAAATTTTCAATTAACTAATAGAAAAAGTTTGCTGTATATTTTTAATTTAAAATTCGTGATGGGCCAAGACAACATTATCAATCATTAAAATTATAATTACCTAAAGCCACGTTTAATAATTACAAATCACAATGATTTATACCAAATACATCAAACAAAATACTAAAATATTTACATATTTTTTTAATAACAACTGTGCTCGGAAATCAAGGTTGATATAAAAATGTTTTCGAAACGATCAACAATCGATGTAAGGAATAATAAATGAAATAAGCAGTAAATATTTTTGTTTGTAATTGGTTCCCGGTAACCAAAAAAATACCATGATTAAGTATCATTGCGTCTATGAGGTCATGGGACGGAGAAAATAATAAATCAAATAAAATCATTATTCACATGCTCCCTTAAAAACAGGGAGTTAAAGTGACAAAAAAAACAAAATCAATAAGTAATCGTAATATAGAAAGCGATTTGATGTAGCATATAATTACCGGAGAATTAAGTTTTTGGCCGTCCTAATCCACTCAAATATTTCATTGTTTGTAATGAGCAATATAAGGATTAATAATTCATCGCTGGGGATCAATTCTCGGCATCAATAAAACATCAGAATATTCTAAAATGCCAAGCATGGAGTTGATTGTATTTGATATTGGTATTTCAAGGAATTTCACTATAAGGACATTCATAAATGATATGGTATGTTTAATATGTTTTTCTTTGTAAAATAAAGGTTGCGTGGGTAAATTGACATTTGGAACAAGCACGCAGTAAAGTTAGTGTTATGTAATCGCAATTGGAAACGAGAAAACAATGCAAAATGCAAAAATGGACAACTCCCCGCGACTTGGCTAATTAATTATAATATCGCATTTATACATTCACGCTCGCGTCTCGCCTCGTCATTCGCACACAACGCGAATGACCGTTTACACATTTGCTGACGTTGAGTTTATCAGTGAAGCGAAGACTCGTTCCCAAAAACCGCTACGAATACGCCTCTCCAGACGCCTCGCGATTCGACTCGCACTCGTGCGAATGTGTAAATGCGCTATAAAATAATTAATACAAACTTGGCTGGCGTAATGGAACGTGTCCGAGGGTGCCAAACAAATTTGAATTAATAACGTTAAGCCGGGTTTTTTATTGGCGCCGTAAATTTGATCAGTAATGAAATAATACGTCAGCTACTTTTAGGTATAAATAATAATTGATTCGCAGATGTCTGAATAACTTCTATAATTGTCACGCATCAATTCATGATTTAATACTGAAAATTGTATCGGCGCCCGGAAACCCGCTACAATAATCAGCGAAAAAGTGTGGGCCTTAATTGGAAGCAAATTACTATATCGGAATTTTTGATAATTATTGAATTCCCGTATTCGCTGCGGGAAAATAATCGATTAGCGTAATTGGCCATTGCATTAATCATTTAGTTCTCACATTGGGGCGGTTTTAATTGAATTTATGGATAGTAAAATAACTCATAATAACCACAAAGGGAATACTGTTTCAACGTTTAATGTAGTTTTTTTGATTGATTTTGATAGTAGGTATATTTTTAACGACGTATTTTGTAAATTAGACGAATAAATAAATATTAACTGGAGATGGTATAGAGCAGCGGCTCCCAAACTTTTTGAATCGCGACCGTATGTGGACGGTGCGGTGAATTTAGACGCGACCCACTAACTTCCCACTGACAAAAACTGTTAAACATCAAAAACTTGACTCATTTTTATTAGAAATAATGGAAAAATAAAAACAAATTTTCAAAATTAAATTATGTTCAACAAAAAATTTACAACCTCACTTGTTGCAAAATTAAATTAAATTAAGTCTTACTAAGACTATAAATAAATAACTTATTGAAACAACTACTTCCCTGGTTAGTGCCACGTCGGATATTGAATGATACAAAAGAAATGTGTATGTTATTACTAGTACTACTAGATAAATAACATTGGTTTAAGATTTATTTCTACGTACAGGACTAACTTGAAAATTATTCTATAATTAAATTTAAAAACTTGAAACTGTAAATGTTATTATTAAAATAAAAAAGCTAGAAAAATTTTGACAAAATATCCGGTAACAAACAGGTTGAATAGTCATATATATTTAGGCTATTTTTCGTCTTTATTACATGTATAGGGTGTCCCACGAAAAAGTTGCATTTTAAAATTGCTATAAAAAAAAGACGGGTAGATATTTTTCAATATATTTTTTTTATTGAATAGCCCCAATATTACGGTTTAATAGTGGAAGACCACTTCATTCATATGGCTGCCCCGGCTGGCTTTGCGGTAGCCCATTCCGTCGACCCAATTTTTCATGACATTTTCGATGGTGTGGCCCTCAATGGCTGCAATGGCGACTTCAATCTCGTGCTTTAGGTCGTCAATCGTCTCTGGATGGTTGGTGTAGCACTTATCCTTGACGGCTTCCAAATCGCAGCTTCGAGGCGGCCAGTTGACATCGCCGTTTCGGTTAATTATGCGATTTTCGAACGTACCGCGCAAAAGTTCGACTGTAACGTTGGCTGTGTGGCACGTGGCGCCGTCCTGCTGGAACCAAATGCCGATGTCTTCCTCTTCCATTCGGGGAAAGAAAAAAAATTCCAACATGCCGCGATAGCGCTCACCATTGACGGTTACGGCGGCTGCTGCTTCGTTTTCGAAGAAAAACGGACCAATGATGCCGCCGGACCACATACCGCACCAAACAGTCACTCGTTGTGGGTGCAGTGACTTTTCCATGATTACATGTGGTTTTTCTGAGCCCTAAATGCGGCAGTTTTCCTTATTGAACACCACCGAGGTGGAAATGAGCTTCATCTGAAAAGATGATTTTTCGATAAAAATGCTCATCTTCCATCAAGCGTTCTTCGACCCATTGGGCGAACCGAAATTGCATCGGATGGTCGTGCGGCTTCAAATTTTGCACCAATTGAATTACGGCTTCAAACCGAGGTCTTTCGTCAAAGTTCTTTGAAGGGACGTGCGAGAAATGTTCAATTCCTGCGAGCGGTGTCGAGTTGATGTTGATGAATTGTCACTCACACTTTCGGCAACAGCAGCAATATTTGCGATTGAGTGCACTGGACAAGCACGGGAACGCGTTGCTTTGTCCATTAACGAGCCACTTTCACCGACACGCTTCACAAATTTATCCACAAACTACCTGGAAGGCCCCGATGTTTGTGCGCATTTTTCTTGCAGTTTCGGCTGAAGACTCACCGTTTTGGAAATAAGTTTTCAATATTTCCCAATTTTCTTCGAGCGTAAACTTAACCATTTCGTAAACCGCAAACCTTTTACTAAATATTTGACACATTGGCAAAGCCATTCGAGCTGTCAAAGCCGAAATAATCGATACTTCAAAAAGCAACCAATAGATGGGCCACCCTGTATTTAATGCATCTGCAATAAGTGAGGTTGTCTCAAATGTATCTATATTTTGTTGTTAGCAAAAATAGGACACGTTCGAGACAAAAACTACATTGAGACAGGAAGGTACAATGAGCACTGAACTTCTTACAATATTCATAAATAATATAACCTGAAATAAGAAAGCTCTATCGGGTAGTTTTTCGTCTTTATTAAATTAAAAAAAAATTAAAAAAATAATACACACAACAAAAGTTATAAACAAAAACAAACATAGATTTTATCACTAAACACTAAAATTATGACGTGTCTAATATTGTTTTCTAACCAATGAACAGACTAATAAATTCTTATCTTATCTTATCTTATCATACAAAAGAACAATAAAAAAGAAAAAACAAACATAAATTGTATTACAAAAAAAAAGAAACAATAAAATACAGCTTAGTAATTCCAGGATGTGGTAATAAATGGAAGTAAGACGTGTAAAGCACAAATGGGATATAATGCATTGCGCACCAAAACTTATTTAGCGATTTTTCTTGAAATGGGTCTCCAGCTGAAGAATTGTTTTGCATTAGAAATGGGCAAAATGACTATTTTTATGATCTGCTTTACAAGGTCTGAGTAAAGAGTCCAGTTGGAGAGACAAGTCATCACTCAGCTAAAGCTAAATAAATGACATTATAATACAATTGTTATTGGAAAAGTAAAAAGTATTGTAAAATAAAGTGAAGAGCTGAACAAAAAATCCTCACTTCAAAAATTTCCAATATGTTAGGTACACAAAGTGGAGAGCTAAAAAAAGATCTTTGCTTTCAAATTTTCCCTAATATGATTCTTTACCTCATCATAAAAATATCAGTGACATTAAGATAAGAGCTAAAAAAAGGTCCTCACTTTTTTCTTAGAAATGTTTTCAACAGAGCATTCTGCACTTAGCCATGGCTCAAAAAGGCCTTCATATTTTCAATCGAGTCACTTGGCTACCCGACTCACTTCGCGGACTTCACTCTCTTACTTAGCTCACTCAAGACTTACCCATCTCTATTACGGATATCTAGAAATTCATCTTGCCCTTCATCAGGAATGCTGCTAAAATCTAGAATGATTCCAGTGACGGTTCGCGGGGTTTTTTCTGGTACGGCCGAGGAACAAGAGGTGGTAATACAGATAGGTACGGCCACGCAGCCAGCCGTCTCTGCAACTGACCCTACCTATCTGTATTACCATCTCTTGTTTCTCGGCCGTACCAGAAAAAAACCCGCGAATCGTCACTGGCTGATTCATTTTCAAGGGATTTGAGGTGCTTGTAAATGTTTTATTTCAAAATGTCATCTACTTTAGATACCCCTACCATACAACAGAGATTTTCAAACATGGGAATGTTTCCAATATTTATTTTAATAGTTTCGACACGGATGTCCGAAAATTGTCTTTCGGCTGAAAACTTACAGTTTCCTTTATAAGTTTAAGTTTAACCTAATTAGTTTATCCAAAATGTCAACACTTCTATTCCCAACCTCATCAACACTTGATGTTTTTTTATTGAACATACGATACTCATCCTGCACTTCCAGAAACAAACAGATTTCAGCTCATAAATACGATAATAAAAGAAAAACTTGTGGATAAGACTTCATCTCTTTGCATAGTTCTTTCAATAAACAAAAACTAATATCTAATGCATAGGATTAAAACAGTTTTACTCTCAAACGCATATCGGTGTTGTTTTACTTTCATTTGGAAGCCGGATTTTGATCTTAACAAAACGATTGCTCCATCTATACAAAACCCACAAACTTATTTCCACCAAAGTCGTCCAGTTTAAAAACAGTACTCAATTTTTCCTCTTTCTTCAACTAGGTAGTGGATTTAAGTGCTTTGTAAGAAATGAAATCTTTAATACCACCTGCATGTATGTAATTTTTTCAACGTTGTATTTTGGACAGATCTTGTCAGTAAGTACTTTATTTATATGTATATTTTCGTGAACTTTGTATACTGTATACTGAAGGAAAAAAAAAATACTTGAAATTCGTGAAATTTCGACCATTTTCCAACCGCCATAACTCGCCGTATTGTCAATCGATTTAGATGAATCTTTGAGGGCAAAAAACTTTGAAGTGTTCTTTAGTCATATGAAAAAAATGTTTTTTTCTGGAAACCATGTCCAACTTTGACGATGTCTACGTAGTTGGAAAAACATGTCGACTCGATCTACCATCAAGGCATTAAAATTTGATCAATTCCCTATGCAGGACTCAAAGAACGAAGTTCGTACGACGATTTTGCACCAAGTTATGGGTGTTTAAAAAAAGTGCATGTTGAGGTTTTTCGCACATAACTCAGTGACTTTTCAACCAAATTTGATTATTCTTTCGGGAAAAAATTCCATTTTGGCTCTACTTGAAGGGGGTAAACTCAGATTGGAATGATCCATTCAACCCCCGAATAAAAAAAACACGTTTTTGGGCAAAAAACGTCCAACTTTGGCAATGTGTGCCGAGTTGAAAAAAATGTGTCGACTCGATTCACCAAAAGGGCATTGAAATGGGTTCAATTGCCTACGCAGGACTCGTATAACGAAGTTCCTACGACGATTTGGCACAAAGTTATGGGTGTTTAAAAAAAGCGAGTTTTGTGGTTTTTTGACTCATAAGTCCGAAGTTTTTCGACGAAATTGTTTTCGTTTTCATGAATAAAATTTTCTTTGCATGTTCTTTGAGGTATGCACGAAAATTCATTGTTTGCGCGAAATCATGAATATCTCATTTTGTACCTTAAACAAAAAAAAAATATTTTAGATCAAAAAAAGGCTCACTTTAACGATCTCTGTAGAGTTGGAAAAAGATGTGGGCCTAACTCATCACCATTCGTCCATTTTTCCATTCGTCCAATAAAAACAAATAAATTACACAAATCACTTGAGATTTGTAAAAATTTAGGTAATTTTCAAATGGCCATAACTCGGCTTCTATGCAACCGATTTCGACGATCTTTTAAAAAATCAAAAGCAAAATGTGTTCTCTTTGAGAGGGTTTATTCCCCACTCAAAGACAGGGCTCTACGCCCCTCCAAACGAAAAAATAAAAAGACCACAAAATGCACTTTTTTTTCAAACACCCATAACTTTGTGCCAAATCGTCATAAGAACTTCGTTTTTTAAGTCCTGCACAGGTAATGAACACATTTCAATGTTCTTTTGGTGGATCGAGTCGACACATTTTTTCTAACTTGGTACACATTGCCAAAGTAGGACGTTTTTTTGCCCAAAAACGTGTTTTTTTTTTGTTCTGGGTTGTAGGGTTCGAGAAGGGATCATTCTAATTTCCCGAAATAATCATCAAATTTGGTTGAAAAGTCACTGAGTTATGTGCGAAAAACCTCAAAACACCTATAACTTGGTATCTAGACGTTGTAGGAACTTCGTTATGTGGGTCCTGCATAGAGAATTGATCAAATCTTAATGCCTTTATGGTGGATCGAGTCGACAAAATTTTTCCAACTCCGTATACATCGTCAAAGTTGGACATGGTTTCCTGAAAAATAAAATTTCTTCACAGGGGTGGTTGAGGGGGGCGAAAGGGGTTACGCTTAAGTTCGCATGCATGACTTGAAAGAAGAGACTTTAAAGTTTTTCGCCCTCAAAGATTCATCAAAATCGATTGAAAATACGCCGAGTTATGGCGGTTTGAAAATGGTCGAAATTTCACGAATTTCAAGTGTTTCATTTTTTTTCCTTCAGTATATTTAAACTGGACTAATCTGTATTATTTTACCACAAAAATAAAGAATTATTATTATGTGTCTCACGAAAAGAAGCAGCTGAGAATTTACATCTATTAACTCCTCCAGTTGAAAGGAAAACAAAGAATCCCTAATTTTATATATCTGTTCATACACGATTGGAGTATTTTGGAAAAATGTGTGTCTGGCTCTGCGGACGCTGAATCTCAAAATAATACAGATTTTTTAATGAATCTTCAAACTTAAGCTTAATTTAATAATTTTTGGTAGAAGTGGGTTTTTTTCATAAAAATATTATAAAAAAATATATATATATATATATATATAAATGTTGAACATCATATAGAAAAATGAACTTTGATTTTCGAAAAAATTAAAAATATAACATTTTTGAAATTTTTATCATTAATTATGAAATTATAATGGTAACATCAACAAAAATTGCAGAGAATGCCAAAATAAATCACTTTGAACTGCACTCGAGTGAAATAAATCAAACTTACTATCGGCAGTATAATCTGTTATATGTCTGTAAAACTCGTCTGCTGATTTAATAGGAAGTCATATTTATGTATGCCCTATTAAGTAATTGGCCTCATTATTATTTGAACCGGATTTCTTTGCGGTCTATCGAGTCGAGCTTTTCGATTTTCATATTGTATTTATTGATTCTATTCAAAGTCGTAATAAAATTATAATTTTAACACATATGTGTTTTAAGAGTACACAATTTATGTATTTTAGTTGGTAAGAACTCATTATTGTAAATTAAAGAAGATTTGTGCGCAAGCTGAAATTGAACCAGTAACTTTCAGTTTCAGCCACTGACGCTTTCAATTGAGCTAATGCTTGTACCGATATAGAACGTCTATTCATCTCCGCACATTTGTGACATTAACATTAATTAAACACTCGTTTAGAGTATAAATTTCGAGATTTGCGGCCAAGTATCCACGCACACGGCGCCACATGGACCAATAAGTACGAATGTGTGGTGATGAATCGACGTGCCTGTCTGTAGGTGTATTAGCTCAATTGGTTAAGCTTCAGTAGCTAAAACTAAAGATTGCTTGTTCGAATCCAGTTCGTGCACAAATATTTGTCAATCTACAATTATATACTAAATACTAATTCCATTAAAATTTTCACAGACACATGCACAATAATGCATGTATAAGGTCCTTATTTTACGGCTATTGATTTTTTCAAGTCTTCTTTTCTATCTTATCAGGAATTTTGACCAATTTTTTTTTCATCGTGTGGCATCATTTTGACGGTGTCCCAAAAAATATCAAAAGTCATAATAAACATAGATGCTAGAGGGCAGTAACGGGCAGTAACGGTTGTACTTGTTTCGAAGAAAAATCCTAATATCGGGGAATCCGACCAAAAAGGGCTAATAAGTCATGTAATTATCATATACCGAGCTTTCACAAATCTTTATTCGCTTCTTCAGTGATTTGATACAAAATTTACAAGTAAGAACAAAACTTAGAGGTTATGCTAGTATGAATTGAACTTTCATGGATAAAGTGACTAGACGTCCCGGATTGTGCTGGACTGCACCGGATTTGAATTCCTCGCCCTGTACCGGAAAGTGTCTCGCGTTAGGACATGTACAATATCCACTGTGATATTTGTAATAGTGAACAAGACAACGAATTCGCAATTTCCGATGAAGTCTTCGAGTATGCATAATCAAACATTTCAATCAATGAAACCTATTCATGCATTATTTGAGCTAAAGTTTATTTGCGCTCGCACAAAAACTGAAGCGATTGTAAAAATGTATTTGCATCCTATATAAATGATCAATTTTTGATAACATTGAAAAATGGATATTATAATATTTACCGATGTATCAAATCATGATGAAACTAAATTATTTCCGTCATTAATTCATTTTTCAATCACAAACCAGGGATTCACATTCAAATTTTGTTTGTCTTTCAGGTGAAAATTCTGAAATAATTGCTAACTTAATTATTGAAATAATAAAGAAATATAATTTAGATAAGAAAGTTCTAGCAATTTGCACTGATAACGCAAATACAAATTTTGGTGGTCTTATAAGATCAAATAATGTGTATAATGCTGCACATATAGTACACAATACTATTTAGTCAGCAGTAGATCAACTAATTATTATAATCACTTTTATACATTTACAATAAGGGTGGAGTTATTAACAGAATTATGTGGGGATACAAACACTTGCTAGCCTCAAGATGGTTGGCATTGATGACTGACTGCGATTGAACGAATTTCAAAATTGTATTTCCGTTTAAAATCATACTTCTTGTCTATGAATAACTTTTCAATGTTTCTTTTTTAATTTCCTTCGAATGACTTCATGCATAGTCAGGCAACAATGTCGAACTACAAAAAAAAAACTTGATTTTGTTGATTTTGAACTTGGAAAATTTCGAATTTTTGCAATTTCCATTGTCTCGACGTGGATATTTTTAGTACAATTTAAAACACACTGAATTCTCTACTTTTTAGCATATAAAGTATCATAATCAAAACATGCGTTTAACACCTTAGCAATTTTTGAAAACTGAAAACGAGAGTTTGTTGACTTTGAACTTGGAAAATTTCGGATTTTGGCAATTTTCACAGACTCGACATGATTATCTCTTAATACTTTTTCAAACACACTACATTTGCTACCATTTAGCATTTAAATCAGCAAAATTAAATAAAGCGTTCGGAAGTTTCGCAATTTTTCAAAACAAAAAACGCGATTTTGTGACTTTGAGCTTGGAAAACAGCAGATTTTGGCAACTTTCTCTAAACAATATGTATATTTATTTATATATTTTTAAAATACACTAAATTCGCTACATTTTGAAATTTAAATCATCACAATCAAATAAGGCGTTCGGAAGTTAAGCAATTTTTTCAAAATCAAAAACACGATTTTGTTGACTTTGCATTCGGAAAACAACAGATTTTGGCAACTTTCTCTGAACGGTATGTATATTTCTTTATGTATTTTTAAAACACACTAAATTCGCTACATTCTGAAATTGAAATCATAATAATTAAGTAAGACGTTCGGAAGTGAAGCAATTTTTCAAAATCAAAAACGCGATTTTGTTGACTTTGAACTCGGAAAACAACAGATTTTGGCAACATTTTTTGGACGATATGTATATTTATTTATATATTTTTAAAACACACTAAATTCGCTACATTTTGAAATTTAAATCATCACAATCAAATAAGGCGTTGGGAAGTTAAGCAATTTTTCAAAATCAAAAACACGATTTTGTTGACTTTGCATTCGGAAAACAACAGATTTTGGTAACTTTCTTTGAACGGTATGTATATTTCTTTATATATTTTTAAAACACACTAAATTAGCTACATTCTAGAACTGAAATGTACAATTAAGTAAAACGTTCGGAAGTGAAGCAATTTTTCTAAATCAAAAACGTGATTTTGTTGACTTTGAACTCGGAAAACAACAGATTTTGGCAACTTTCTTTGAACGATATGTATATTTCTTTATATTTTTTAAAACACATTAAATTCACTACATATCGAAGGTGAGGCGTTCGGAAGTTAAGCAATTTTTCAAAATCAAAAACGCGATATTGATCTTGAACAATTTTAGAGTTTGTCAATTTTCATTTTTCGACATGCATTTGTTTTAATACTTTTAGCAAATAAATTATCATTTTCAAGAAATGCTTATAACACCTCGGCAATTTTTAAAAATCGAAATCGCGATTTTGTTTCCTTTGAACTAGTTTTTTTTTATAGTTTTCGTTAATCCATCATTATCATTTGATAATACTTTATTAAAATTAAATAAATTCTTTATATTTTAACAAATAATTCATCATATTCATCAAAAACACCTTCAATATCTTAGCAATTCTATAAAATCAAAAATTTGAGATTTCGACATGAATATTTTTTAATATCTCTTTAAATCATTATACTAAATTCTCCAAGAAACTTTAAACTTTGTTTTGAGCTATCAAAATTTTAAGGGGGCGAATTAAGAAGCGGACCTGACAATGTGGGCGTCTGGTCCCGAAAGGTTGAGAAACACCGGTCTAATGTATATGACGTAAATAAATTTTAAAAAAATGTATGCTCTGATTGGCGAGAAAACGTTAAAACCTTCTACTTAAAAATACGTTACTAAATACAGGGTGTGCCATTTGAAAAAACCAAGTTATTTAACTTTAAAAGTTCGGTTTTTCTACCGTATTGTTTTTATCACCCAGTATAATTTTTTGTATGAAATCATGGTTGGCTCTATAGATAGAACCTTTAGCCAAATAATAGAAATGATTTTAATCGTTCAACGTCAATCACTGGCTCAAGAATAAAATTTCATCCAGACCATGCATTTTTACAAATCTTCAAATATTTAGAAAACGGCAAACAATTGGTATACGGAGTATTGAAGTAACTCACCTTTATTTGCTCCATATAATTCAAAAATGACAAAAAATACAGGGTGTTCCATTAAAAAAAAACATAAGTTTGGTCTGTAACTTTGTTATGAGACACCCTGTATAAATTTAAATATTTTTAGGACGTGCAGCTTACTATTATACACAACTTTTGTATAAAACATTTTTCGAAATTTTGAAAAATAACCACGTGATTGACCGTTCCCAGAGCTCTGAAACACCCTGTATATTACTAAGATTACAATGTTGACTTGTAGGATACCAATAATAAAGCTTTATTTCTTAAATGACGCTTCACTTAAGAAAATGTCCTACAATTAAACCGATTCGAGACCAAGTTGTACTTTTTCATTTTTGCATGTGGCAATCCTACATGTGCATAACCTCTGATTTTTTTTTAATTCGCCCGGTATGTGATAAATACGTAGATGATCTTTTTGGTCGGATTCCCTGATACTAGGATTTTTCTTTGAAATTTTACCACTTACACAGTGGGCCAAAAAAAAAACGGTACAAATTGGATTTATTCATATTTGCCATAATAATTAACGCATTAAATATTGCTTTGAAAAACAAAATGTTTACACTGTGTAGTTTACAAAAATGATTAATTGCATTTTTGAAAAGTTTTTTTATTGAGGATATTTAACATTAATTAAGGCTCTGCAAAGGCGGGAGTTTGTGCACCGTCGCGTCGCATTTGTAGGTACTAAAATTAGTGGGCCATTATTTGTTTCGATTTTCTAATGAATCTCAGACAATAGCTGTCACTTCTATCAGCCATTTTAGTTTTTGGGATAGAAGTTTATGCACAAGTTTAAGTACTATTTCTTTAGAGCAAAAGTGCTTCATCTTATCTATAAAAATTGGGCGTTTCACTGTTATATTAGTTATTTAAAAATACTAATAACTCACGAAGATATAACAGTACAAAACTATTTTTACCGTTTTTTTGGCCCACTGTGTATATACATGTATATATAATTTTTATAATCGATAACTTGCTTTATATCAATATGTCACATTAAACAATAGCTTTTAGTAGTAAACATTTCAAGCTAAATAGAATTGAATTCAATTGTCGTAACCATAATTAATAATGAGATAATTAGAACGTTAACATATAGGTTTAATGTTTGGTATTTTGAATGAAACAATGCTCAATTACATCGCATTGCAGAAACGGTCGATTTAGAATTTATTCCATCGAAAAAGGTAGGCGAAGGTAAAATAATTAAAAGTAATGAACGCCTCCCAGTGAAATACTGAAAATAGCGAGCCATTTTAAGAAATCAGAGAGGTCCCAAAATTATAATAATTCTCGCCCTTCCACAATTTAGATTCAAGGATTGTTTTTTCTTCCCTCGTGTTCTAATTAGGCTATAAATTTCGATCGCGGTTGTTTGTTTAGCAAAAAACTAAACAAGCGTCGGGTGTATGATCCACTTGGATAATAAGGGATTAGATCTACTTTTGGGGCCTGGTCCGAAATTCACAAAAGATATAACGTAACAATAACCCCTTTGTTTATTAATGATACAACACTTTATTCTCAGGTTTAATTATTGCCTTATTGATTTTATTTCTGCGCTCTTGATTGGACTGAGCGGTTTTGTTATCCTTTGCAGTATTTTTGTGCCTATTATTCCTTAATTGTGCGGTTTAAACCCTGTTAATTTAGATTTGTTCTTTCTGCACCCTCTAACGCACCGTAGATAAGATAATCCGGGTGTTATAATTACATCCGGATTTTTTTCCATCCTTGGCTATACTTCCCAAGAGAGAAGGAAATAAACGGTGGGACATTGTTATTAAGATCTGAATATCTAATTTAAATGTAACGGCCTTCTATTTTCTCTATCATTCCTCAATTTATTAATACACGGTTGTATGAGCAAATGCTAACTTTTTAATGTTCCAAAATTTTTTACACGCCACTCATTAACTTTTAATTACAATAAACCTAACACTTTACATTTTTCCAAATCTCCGTTATATCATATGTTAAATATTTATCACAGTTTGCAATGTTTTGTTGACATATTTTGTACGAATTTGCACGCGTTTTCTATAGATTTAAAAAACGCTATAAATTTATATTGTTGAATCACAGTTTTATTTTCTGTTTGTTTTACTGTATGTATATGCTTATATATGTATGTATATATATGCATATATTTCAATATTGTTTATTTAAATATAATAATGTTTATTTTACTGTACCGTATATTTTGTTCTACTGTGTAAGATATGCTAATAACAATTTTTTTTTTAGAATAGTATACTATAATATTGCTTATTATTATCATAGATTGTATTATGTATTTAATTTTAATGTTTCCCTGTAATTGGATGTTTTCCGTTGGGATATAAATAAATAAATAAATAAATAAAATAATTCACGTTTTACGTTTAAAAGTTAAATAATTGAAAATAGATTATGTAGGGAAACTAAAATACGGCAAGGATTTTATTTGTAACAAAAACCATTTTTGCATCTATTAGTTTCTGTTTGTCATTTTTGTGAATAATAGGCGATTTCTAAAGTTTTCCACACTGTTTTTGTTGAAATATTGCTTGTTATTCATTAGGCATTTTTTAAGCTTAACCCGCCATTAGTGACGCAAATTTGACTTTGATCAATGGTGACGCCCGCCGGTCTCATGCACCGGGGTTTTCAACTGAAGATTTTTCGAAACATGTTACTAATAGTTCATGATTTTTTTAAATTTATGCTCTTTGATAATAAAACAAAGATATTTAATCAATTTAAGCTCTGTCGTGTGGAAGCTACTCGAAATTGCAACAAAAAACAATAACGGAGAATAAAGTTATTCGAATTTTTTAACACACCCAGTCTCAAAGACCAGTAGGTCATCATTGGCGGGTTAACCAGCTAACAGTAACGTTTGTTTATATTATGTATAGCGACGGCTGGTTACGATAAAAACGGGTATATTTCTATTGCAAAATTATTTATTTATAATCAAATATATACTTTAAAATAAACAGTTCCATAACGGAGAAAAAATAACAAGACAATGAAAGAATCGCGCGTTTTACGCACTAATGCAGTGACAGGGCGAGGCGAGGCGGGCCTCGAAAGAAGCGTATCGCGCGGTAACAGCTGAGCTAGAAAAGATACTGGTGATCGTGTCCCCCAGTCGCATTACACAATATTACTTCACAAAACTTTTTTTTTAATCATAATAACACATTAATACTGGTTATGCATAAGGATTAAAGATCTCGGGTCAATAGATTGTTTCCAGGACCAAGTAGTGGTACTCACTGGATTATTTGTATTTTTGTATGTCCTGATCACAAAAAAAAAAAAAAGTTAGACGTTTAAAATATGACGAAAAGTCATGTCGATAGTATGTTACCGGATGAAACCAAAACCAAATAATTCTGATTAAATAATTAAATGTAAAATTTTCTCACTTGATTGTAGACAGATTAAATAATATTTAAAAATTCGATACTTTTTATAGCTTACAACATAAGTCTTACAAAGGCTACAAGATATAAATCCAGAAAAGCGTATATAGATAAGCTAATGACTTTTTCTATATTGGAATTAAGTTAATATTCAGATTTTAGTATCAAACTTGCTTTTGTTATTATTGAACTGTGTGTTGTTTTTGTAGCTTTACTATTTTTAACAAACAAATTATTTGTTGTGTAAATCAATATTCTTAGTCTTAGCCAAAACAGTAGTTGATTCAATAAAGGCCCAATCTACGAGGGTAATTTTTAAAGTAAGAACTGTTTACGGATCCTATCCGCGCCCGAAGTTTTTTTTTACTGATAAATATCTTCTGAAACCATTCGACAATGTTGTAGGTCAGTTTCAAGTCTTTAAATAAGGTAGACGACTTTTGATGGCAATTTAATATTAGATATGTCCATTACTAATCCTGCCGATTGCAAAGTGCACGCTTTTAAATGCAAAAAATTGCCTAAATTCGTTGCGAACTCTTTGAAGCTAATGGGTAAGATGTGATTAATGATGGGAATGTCCAAAAGTGGTGTCGTTTACATAACGGTTACAGAACAATCATCCATGATGTCTAACCATGATAACTGACGAACTGAAAGCAACCGTTGATGCAAACATTCGGCAAAACAAACGTTTCACTATTGAGGAACTGCGTAAGATTTTCCACATGTTTCTTCTGAACTTCCGACCTCATTACAAATTGAAAGGAATTTTTAGGCAGAAAAGGGGTGAAAACAGATGATGACGTAAAAGGCACTGTCAAGGGTTTGTTAAATGTACTGGCTACGACGAGGGGATCCTCAAACTCATCGCCCGTTCGGTAAAATACCTTCATCGGGTCGTGGATTTTGTTGAAAAATAGCGGAAAGATGATAGTTATTGTAGAAATTAAAAAAGAAAAGGAGAAACTTAGTAATATCTATATTTAAACGAGAACGGTTCTTACTTTAAAAATGACCCTCGTATATCTAGACAGGCAAAGGGGTGAGAATCAACATCCGTAATTTTTCTAAAATTTTAACTGCGCAAGAATCTCAGAAATCCGTATTTTTTCAAATTTCAAAGTTAACCCTATGATGGCAGCCAGTTTGGAATGTCATTTATAAATCTTTTTTGTTTTAAAGTATTTGTGTTGCTACATATTATACAGAAATAATATCTCCAAAATCAACAATGGAACAGCAATTAAAAAATAATTCAAATTTTAAACTTGATTTATCCTGTGAGGAAAGCGTTGTCTACTGGAAGGAGCATGATACAGCATGAAGTTAATCGTAACTTCCTCTAACGTATTGCTGACTTGTGTCTGTATGTATGTTCATATACACAGGCCACACATATTATAGTCCTTAAACTTTAGAGATAGAGCAGTTGACCAGCTGTTACATCCTCACTATTGGCAATTGAAACGTATTTCATGATGCTTCCCACTGCTTTTGAAATACAGAGCTTGTTTTCATCAAAAAAACATAAAAGGTTTTTAGATTCCTTTGACTCCTTCCAATCTTCCAGATTATGTAGCTCGAAAATCTTTGCATGTAAGTATCAAGCTGATTGCAGTAGTCTACCTTGGTGTACTGTTTGCACCAGTGGTGGCTCGTAGATGTTCGGCGAAAAGGCTACGGAAAAAAAATTGACAAAAACAGCAGCGAAATATTTGCTTCTTCTATAAGAGTAAGTAGTGCAGCACGAGCCGCATCTCTACGGAAATCCGCTGATTTGCACTCTCCGGTATATTTTTCTATAGATTATGTGTAGTGACATGATGTTTCACTAGACTTTCTGCCTTTTTTCATATCCACTTCCACTATAAATCCATTGTGAGAAAGCCGATGCTGAAGTTAATAAAGTTGAAATTGGGTTTTACAGTGACTGGCAGCCCATCTGAAATTATGCTAGTTCTGGTTGGTTCAACACTAAGGTTTGCTTCCATCTTCTGAAGTGCAAATAAAAGATAAGAAGAATCGTGTCCCGAGTCATCACTAACAATTGCAAAACTTGTTAAAATAGGTCACTGCTACAAAAAACGATGCTTTGCAAAATTATGAGTGATTAAACGTTGCGCGGGTGTTTTTGATTCGTCTTAAGTACGGGATATGTGTTTTCTTTGCACATTCTTCATATAAATATGGGCTACGGCCTTCACAGCCTATTGGAAGAAATCTTTAAGAATATAATCGATTGACACTGTCATAGTTTACTTCAGCATTGTCTTCTGCTGCTCCTTCAAGTTGTAAGGTTTGTAGAGTTAGGCCACCCTGACCTTGACAGTTTGGATATACTTGGAATAAGCGTGGTTCACTCTCTATACGATAGATAACTAATACTCAATCATATATTGACAAAGATGGGGTTATACATATAAAGCTCAAATAAAAATGATCATTCAAGTATTTAATTTAATTTAATTGATTTGACGGATTCACCTTTTTTACAGATTTATCAAAGATATATTATGTAAGTAATATAAATTTCTAACATTATATGAAATTAAATTAATAAAAAAAACATTTACAATAGTTTCACAACATTTTTCTGGTCAATTGTTATTAGTTATACAGGGTGTCCCATTTTAAATTTCCGACCCAAATATCTCGAAACCTGAGCAACATGGCAAAAAAATTTCAGATAAAAGTTGTCGGGTTTGGAGGGGGAAAAATGCTGGTGACCTTGAAAATGACCTTGGCGTTAATTTTCAAGATCAAACGAAGGTCAACTTTCATTTTTCAAATAGTACCCCCTATTTTTATTGCGGGATCGTAATCTACGAGAAAGAATACACATTTTTTGTAGGAAACGTTTTTTTTAATGCTTTTTTGAGAGTTTTTTTACGAACTTTGTCCGTCATGTTGTTTGAAATCTCAGATGGATCCAGGCTGTGATTCATGCATTACCCTCAGCATTAGCATCAAAGCAACGCGACGAGCCATCAGGTGTTCCGCGCGACGTCTGATGGCATTAAGTTTCATCAATATTCAAACTTTTCAATTAATTAGTACGACAATAGTGCAGAACATGAAGGAGAGGATTAGGGCTGCATTTCGAACAATTTCCATCCAAACCCTTGGAAATGTTCAAGTAAACTTTCGCCAGCGGGTACGTAAGTGCATTGATGAGGATTGACACTTGATCGAGAATTTAATCTAAGAATACGATCCCGCAATATAAAATAGGGGGTTCTATTTGAAAAATGAAAGTTGACGTTCGTTTGACCTTGAAAATAAATGCCGAGGTCATTTTCACGGCCACTAGCAAACGTCCGCCTTCGAACCCTACAACTTGAAACATTTTTTGCCATGTTGCCCAGGTTTCGAGATATTTGGGGTGGCAATATTATAATATAACCCTATAAGATTTTTTAAAGATATCGCACCAAACATTAAAAGGTGAAAAAATCACATATATACATAGTATTTATTTATAACAATCATATGACCAAATAAAATTTTCCTCCGCTTTAAACTATGTAGGCAACATTTTTTCTTTAACTTAAAAAAATGTATTACCCCAAATGACCTTGAAAAAAAAATTACCCTGTTTGGTATTTAGGTCAAAAATATATATGCAATTTTTCAAATTTTAAAATAATTCTTCATTGGTGAAAAAACTCCAATTTTGGGATTTTTGGGTAGTGTAGCTGGTTTTTGATACGGCTGCCTTCGTTTAAGGGCACTATTAATGATATCTTCATATTTATTTGAAAATCCGTGTCGGGTGGCATTTCGACCATCTTAACCCGCGATACCCTTTAATTCTATCCTATCCACATTATGAAGCATTCTTTTTTTTCTGATTGCAATAATTTATAAATTGGGATTTTTTGCATTGCTGGACCAAAACATTGGTGATCTGATGTCTCTTGGTTTGCCTGTTGACAACTGCACTGTGAATTAATGTGTCCGCCCTTGTATAAATGCTAAGCCTAAGCCCCTAAGTTTCTGTTACATTTTGGAATTATCTGGAAGGCTTGATAAATTTCTAGTAGGTTCTGTTATATTCTGGAATTATCTTAAAGGTTACGGAACATTTCCACGCTTCCAAACTCGTCCGGAAAAAGATTATTTTTTTATTTCAGAAACAAAATGGCGTGCTCCCATTTTCATGATATGTATTGCTCTTAGATGTACGTGATATGGGAATTCAATTGACGCTAGATTAAAGTTGGAAAGTGCAAAATAG
This sequence comes from Ocypus olens, assembly GCA_910593695.2. NCBI lineage: Eukaryota > Metazoa > Arthropoda > Insecta > Coleoptera > Staphylinidae > Ocypus > Ocypus olens. Next base: position 20,370,432 of record OU343057.1, read on the forward strand.
AATAAAATATCGGCATTGGATGTTTTGCCTTCATGAAAATTGTATATATAACATGTACACAGGAGGATTTGACAGGTTAGTATTTTTGATAGAAATAAATATAAATTAAAATTTAATAACCTATGATTTTAATTTAAAAACGTTTATTTCGGAACATATTAATTATTGATATTCATGCCCGAAATTATGTTGTTTATTACAATAAATCAATAGATGTTAGGATAATAATATTCTAATAAAGCAAATATTCAATTTGGTTGTTGAAAAAATTCAAAGTTTTGCAAAAGGCCTACTAACAACTGAATATCCAGATGCTTAACCCATTATATAACAACGATCCTACGCAATATTTAAATAGAGTAAAACCACAGTGTAAAAGTAGAGGAACACATGCACTAGACCAAAGCATTAAACACAAATTGCTAGAAAGAATTGGTCAAGTTACAATTTAATTGTAACATTATTGCACCTCAAACATCGTATGCGTATTTGAAACATAAGTATTTCCGCTAACTTGATGTTATAGGCAGATATCTAATGAAATTAATAAACTTCCTAGTTGAATGGTCGGGCAAACTTTTCGTTTGATTACGTGCAAGTCAGCCTGGCGGAGGAACATATTAATTAAATAATTAGATAAACAGAGGCCGTAATAGTTTCATAGGTTTTGTTAGTGGCAATAACGTGGGAGCAAGTCCCAAAAGTATAGAGAATAACGGAGGGCGGTGTTATCTGGCAGGCGACGAATTTGTATATTTTCCCCTGCGGAAGTTGTTGACATCTGCAGGAATATAAAAGTTTTTGCTGAAATACCAGAAGATCCATTAATTAAATTCCATGTATAAGTTAGAGATGTTTGCTTTAGATTTAATACAATACCAAAGGATAAAGTTGACAGATTAAGTTCGGTAAGTACACAAAAGGTTAATAATAATTAACCCGATAAATTGAGCCGCTAATGATTGAAGATATTGGGTGAATGGCGTAGATTATATCAGGGATAATTGGAGCTTATTTACTAAAATTCGTGTAGTCTATCGAATGATGATGTATGGCTTTGAAGGTTATGGGATAAAACATAGTCGCACTAATGTTTGTATTTTATTATTAGAATACCAGGGATGTGGATGGCTGGAAACGGCAGAGGAATTTTAATATTTAAGTTAGAGATAGCATTCTTATAACTGAAACATAACATAGGAAAATTTGTATTCAATTCGAACGAGTCGTCGAGATTTCAGATGAATTCAAATGGCGGAACTAAATGGAATATGTGAATACGAGAGACAAGTTTCATGTAGATACGTTTGGCTTTTCCGAGCCACAAGTGTCATTAAAAACTAGATTCATTATCGCAGATATCTAGAAATAAATCTGGATAATAAATCTTTTTTTTTCGATGCTCTGATTGAATTCCTTTGCCCGTCATGCCGAAGCGTGATTAACAGCCGGCGGCCGTTAAAAAAAAACTGAACTGCACGTTACTTTTTCACATTTCATTTACAGACGCTTCTTAGTAATTAATCACAACAATCCGCGATTTATGAGGGGTCCTCGCTTTTTTCGTAAATCATTTCCAATTAATTTCATTAAGGTATAACTCGATCTGCCACCTCATTACGTGGCAAAATGCCGGGTAATTTAATATTCATAAACTCTGGAAACGAAGGAACACTTCACCATTAAGTTACCCCTCACACAACGTCGAGAATGAAGGATATTCCGCGCTCGATTCACCTTTATTTGTTTCGAGATTCTAAATTACAAGTCGTCTATAATTATGCAGTAGATTGCTGCGAGAGCTGAATTGTTCTTACGCGTTTAGGACAGTTTCATTCACATCTGGGATATTTCATCTTTCTTAGAAACTGAACTTCACCATTGGTGACTAATAAGGTTTGCGCTAGAATTAATTATATTAGTTTGGATTATTCGTTGGACGATTTCAGAATGCGTCTACTTTATCCATCAACTAAATATCCATTATTGATGCAGAAATAATTCATCTTCAATTAGTGCCGGTTATTACAACTGATAAAACGTATGCATTTTAAATATCGTAGCAGCTGGCGCATTCACAACAATCGTTAGTAGTTTATAGAAGTAAAATTTTATAGTTATTAAGAAGTATCTTGAGTATTTTACTGTAAGATGAACGGTAGACCGGTAAAATGTAAAACAGAAAAAGAAGTGGATACAATGTAAATTTAGCAGAACGAGGAGGGCCCTAAAATCTGGTACACGTCCGAGTATCCGAGCGAATCGAAGACTCCTTCCCAGCAATTTCACCGCATCCCTCCAGCTGTACAACTTGATTAATGCGCGATTTCTTCGCTATCCCCAAACTTTTTCTCTTACGAAACAGCCCCCTTTCCTCTAATAACATGCAAGGCCCCTCTCACACGTGGAATCAATCAAGGAAAGATAACGTAAAAAATAAATAAAATATCCGTCGGAGGAAGATTGATTATTCTGCGGATGATTCGTGCTGGGCACGTTTTTCATTTTGTAGCCCTCGGAATGATACGGGCCAAGTTAAAAATTACCCTGGATAGGAAGGAGGTCGTTTTCTTCGGGTCATTAGTACAAATTTAGGAGGAATTAATGTAAATCGCCAACTATTCAATTCAAACAGGATTTTCTTTTTTCGGAGCCACACTCTGAATATATTACTGACGCTAGTTTAATCTATTCTCATTAAATCCTTTCAGAGGATTTTAATGGGAAAAACTCGTGGAAAACAAATCAAAACATATTAATTCCTCAAAGAACCTTCGGTAAATAAATAATGCGGGAAGCAGTGAAGAATCCCCCAGTTAGCATCACCTTAATGTGACTGGGAATTCGGTAGAATCGATTGATTATCTGTTGCTGACCCAAACCATAACTTTGCGACCTTCGTGAATTTTCATTACTACTTTTTAATGCCACTAACACAATAAACTGTCCAATTAATATAAAAATCGATTGATTCTAATGGTGAATTCGCACAAATTATCTTTTAACTATTCCTTTAATAATAATAATAATATTTAATCAACATCTTTTTGTTTGCAGTACAACATCAAAAATTAACATTTGATCGAAAACACGCTTTTTAAATTTATTCAATTCTCAATTTATTTGTATGTTATTTTTAACCCATTATTCGAAAAAGTGGAAATTTTGCTCGTATAACCAATTTTTTACTTTCTTCGTTACAAAGTACGTTAGAGTACTGTGATCGTGAAAAAATTGTTTTTAACGGTTTTTTAAATTTGAAAAATGGATATGTTCACTATTGCTAAAAAGCTCCTCATTCATGTTTGTATGTATAATATATATATTTAAAATAAAATGTATACAATACATTGCACTTGCTTTCGCATTGTTTGGGTAACTAATTGACGTGGATTATATCAATTCAGCTCTTAAACACCTGTGGCTTGAAGTTAGCGAACTTACCTCAAGGTAACTTTACAAACTTTATTAACTGAACCTATTTGAAGGTATCTAGTCTCAAATCGCCACAATCACTGACGAATTTCTATGACTGGGTTGTTTAATTATAGATTGCCTAGGGCAGTGGTCGGCAAAGTGCGGCTCCAGAGCCACATGTGGCTCTTTGGCTCCTTAAGTGCGGCTCTGGCGCAAATATCCACGGAAGGCGCAATAATATTTTCATAAAAAAAAAACTTGGTAAGAAAAAAATTACATCTTACACAACACAAGTGGTCTGCTTTGATTGACCTATAGAAGGAAGACATGATCATTTTCAGCGCTTGGAATAGTATTCCTGATTTTTACGCAGTGGCGGCTCGTAGAACATGTTGATGGTAGAGCCACTTATACAATATATCCCTCCTTTTTTGAAGAAACAGAGAACCATTTATCGAATATTTTGGCCAAAAAATCAAAAATTTGGAAGAAGATCTAAAATATCGGCCAAAAATTCAAAAAAACTGGTCGAAAAATAAAAATGCAGACCAAAAAATTGAAAATACAAGCAAAAGAAAAATAATTTGCCATTTTCAGCCCCAAAAATAACTCTTTTTAGCTTAAAATAAGTTCCAACGAGAAATTCGAAAATAATAGCAAAAATAAAATTCGACAGCCGTTTCACAGACAACGGAAAGCGGATTTCAAGTTTTTAACATAATGTATTTAAATGTTATTTCTGTGAATAAAGATGTTTGTATATGTAAAAAAAAAAAAAAAAATCGCAAGAAAATCTAAAATATGGGACAAAAAATAAAAAATTAAGACCAAAAATCTAAAATTTGTACCCAAAAATCAAAGCGGTAGACCAAAAAATCAAAATTTTTAACAAACGAATCGAAAATTTAAGTCGAAATAAAGAAAATTTGACCAAAGACCAAATATTGAAACCAAAATAAACGAAAATACAAAACATAGGCCAAAAAAGTAAAAACCTACAATAGGGCCTAAAACGGTGAAAATTTAGACAAAACATCGAAAACGAGTGTAAAGATAAAAATTGCAGGCAAAAAAAATCGAAAATTTCTACAAACCAATCGAATATTTTGGTAAAAATAAAGAAAAAAAAAATAAAAATAAGATTAAATTTATGGCTAATTTGTTTTCTTGCGATTTAAATTAAATTTAATTTATATGTTAGTTTTTGTTTCTAATTTTGTATTATTGGGATTACCCGTTTAATAATAAATAAATAAATAAAAAAAATCGGAAATACAGAAATCTAAAATATGGGCCAAGGAATCAAGAATCCTGATCTAAAAAAAAAACAGACAAAAATCGAAAACTTAGGCTTGAAGCAAAATAATTTGCCACTTTTAGCCGCAAAAAATAAGTTTCTGATCAGAAATTCGAAAATAATAGTAAAAAATAAAAAAAATTCACGAAATAAAATCAATAATCCAAGTTAAAAAATGTAAAATATAGAATACAAAATATACCAGAAATCAAAAAAAAATATACCTACGTTAAAAAATTCAGATCAAATATCTAAAATTCTGGCCTAAAAATAAAAATAGTGGACCAAGGAAAGAAACATTTTAACAGACAAATAAGAATTGCATACTTTGCGCTATGTGAATTACACATGCGATACGGCATCATAATATGGGGACATTCTACATCAAGACACAGAATTTTCTCAATACAACGTCGAGCAGTACGACTGATTTCACGAGCGAAATACACCGAAGACTGTAAACAATATTTTATCAAATACAAAATATTAACCCTACCGTGTCTTTATATATTGGAATGTCTCATTTACATCAAAACAAACATACATCTATACCCAGACCATAACCATCATAGTCATGATACGAGACATAAAAATGAGTTGTATCAAAATCAAATCCGACTCCAAACTGTGCATTCAGGTATAAACCACTATGGCATTAAATTTTATAATAAATTACCGAACCACCTAATACACATGCCTTTAGATACATTTAAAGCAGTCATCAAAGAGTATCTCCTGTCGAAGGCTTTCTACTCATGGGACGAATTTTTAAATTGTGATGTTCATATTTAGCTGTAAAGTAATTTATACCAAATTTTACTTATTTTACTTATGTACTGTCCTTTTAATCAATTAATTATTTTAATTATTTAAACTTTTTACAATTATTTTTATATATGTGTCTGTATAGTTCCATATTTTTACCATTTTAACTATATGTTACTGTTTTAAAAAGCTTTTATATAAATGTCTGTCTGATTTTATTCTAATTGTTATTATTTATGAATCAATCTTGTTAATCTTGTTAATTTTAAAATTATTTCCCTAGTGATACAAGCTTTTATTTCTATCAGTTTTTAGACAACATCTTTTATACTATGCTTGTTACTATTTATTAATTTTTTTTTGTAAAAATTGTTAGTCTGTATTGCCACATCACCCCTACTAATTATATAATTGCATCTACTTTTACTAATTTGTATTTTGACTTGTGTAAACTATATATATGTTAAACACCAATAAACAAATTAAATTAAATTAAATTAAATTAAATTAAATTAAATTAAATTAAATTAAATTAAATTAAATTAAATTAAATTAAATTAAATTAAATTAAATTAAATTAAATTAAATTAAATTAAATTAAATTAAATTAAATTAAATTAAATTAAATTAAATTAAATTAAATTAAATTAAATTAAATTAAATTAAATTAAATTAAATTAAATTAAAATTAAATTAAATTAAAAAAAAATAAAGAAAAATTTAGGACAAAAGATTTAAAAAAAATCCACAATGTTGATCAAAACGTCGAAAATTTAGACAAAACATGGAAAACTCGGACCTAAAGATAATAAATGCAGACTAAACTAAAAATCAAAAATGGGGGCCAAAAAAAATCGAAAATTTTAACAATAAAATCGAAAAGTTGGGTCAAAGTAAAGAAAAATTTAGGTCGAAAGATTTAAAAAAATAATAAATATCTGCAATGTTGGCCAGAAAGTCGAACATTTAGACAGTATATCGAAAACTCGGGCCTGAAGATAATAAATGCAGACTAAAAAATCGAAAATTTCAACAAACAAAACTCGAAAATACCGGAAAAAATTAAAAGAAATTCGCATATAAATTAATAATTCAGGTTATAGATATTTTAACCAAAATCAAATCAAAACTAAAATTAAAAATTCAGCCCGAAAAATCAAAAATGCGGACCAAAAAATCAAAATTTTTAATAATTAAACCGAAAATTTATGCCACAATAAAGAATATTTAGGTCGACAGATCAAAAATTGAAAATACAGGTCAAAAATCTAAAAATTAAAAATTCGGCGGGAAAATCAAAAAGTCGAAAATTTAAACAATTAAATCGCAAAGGATATTTAGGCTAAAAGTTATAATATTTTGACCAAAAATATCGAAAATACGGGTCAACATTTAAAAAACCAGAAATAAAAAATGCGGGCTAAATAGTCGAAAATTTTGACAATGAAATCGAAAATTTAGGTCAAAATAAAGAATATTTAGGCCAAATGATCCAAAATTTACCCAAAAAAACAAATAGAAAATACAGGCTTTATAATAAAATATGCAGAATATTGTAGAAAGAAAATGGTTTAAATTAGTCGTAAAAATCACTCTATTGTTCAAAATTATTTCCCATTTTTTTTTTATAGGAAAATATTTTTCTTTAATTTTCGCTTTAATTGTCCAAAAAAGTGAAACTAATTTGAAAAAGAATTCAAATAAAACCATTAACTTTGTTTCACCTTTTGTGTCGGCAGTTTCGACAACTTTAGATTTAGTAGATACATTTTGAATAATTCAAATAAAACAATTCACTTGGTTAGTATGACTCTTAGTAGCGGCTTGTGGAAAATGTTGATGGTACTCTTTTTTTAAAGAAAGAAAGAACGATTAATCTTCATAGTGCAAGATTATTTTGAGTTCTAAAGTTAAGGTTCATAATTTCAAACAGCCAAATTCAAACAAGCTGAAAATTTTGCCCCAGACTGTAACACCATTCTTCGACATCAAACAATACACATGGAAAACAAAAATAATTTTAAGAATTAATTCAAAATTCTTGCTGAGCTTGAAACTACTACAGGTAGTGCCATGGCTCCTTGGCTCTATACAACGAGCCGCCCCTGCTCTTACGATCAGCTGAAAAAGCTCGCGTTTGCTGTTCTTTCCCTTTTCGGTTCTACATATATATGCGAACACTCTTTTTTAAGCATGAACATTATCAAGAGTAAAATGAGAAGTCGTCTTATTGATGAGAACTTGGAATCATGCCTAAAATTAAAAACAACAACATACAAACCTGACTTACTCAAACTTTCCAAGGAGATGCAAGCACATTGTAAATATTTATTAAGTATGAAATTTTTGTTTTATTTAGTGTACTACTTGTTTAGTATAATAAAAGTTTACTAAACAAGCAGATTTGGCTCCCATTTTTTTAAAATTGTTGTAATGTTCATATTTGGCTCTTTGGCTAATAAGTTTGCCAACCACTGGCCTAGGGGTTCATTTTTTAACGCTACTATAAAATTGTTTGCGCAAAGTGTGTCATGAACGCTTCTCAACACGCCGCGAGCTCCGCCGATAAACGTCAAACATTCGTTTCCGATCAAGAAACCTTGAGGATTATTATTTTCTTCATTAAATAAAATGTTATTACTTTTTATTAAGGTTTTATCGAATTTATTTAAAGTTACAGATGTAGAAAATTTTTTGTATGAAACTCGAGAATAATAACTAATAATTTATTTGAGTTCTAATTGGAATTTCAAAATTCATTCGCCTACGCAAAATGACAATCGCCCCCCAAAAGCGAATTGTCAGATAATCTCCCAATTTAGATGTCAATCGCCCACCAGGGGGCGATATCGCCCACGTTGAGAAACACTGTCCTAGATTTTTAGAAAATTTGTCAAAAAAATGAACTTTTATGTTACAACCCAGATGAGGAACATTATTGTTTGAAACAGTTCGATATAATTGTTTGCTTTTTGATTTCCCAGGAATTTTTTTAAAACTATTATCTAATTATAAATTGCGTTTTTCTCACTTGATGTCATAGGCAAAAATGCTAATTATTTTGAAAACAGCACTCCCAAATTATTCCGATCTAAGTAATTATAGAAAAAGTTAAAATTTACCAAGGTAAATATTGGAGTATATATAAATTTAGAAAATAATTTCTGGAAAAAGTTCATTTTTGATCATCAAAATTTGTCTTCCACCGCAGCAGTTTTTATTACGAAAATTGATCAATTGAAATGACACGTTACTCAGGATAAATTTGTTAAAGCTTTATTAATCTGTCGAGAGAAATTTGGAAGATTTCCAAAAAAACACACTTATTTTAGGTCAACAAAATTCGACTATGTGTGTCATGGAGAAAGTAGTACTAAGTCAGTACTAAGTATAGATTTGTGTAACTGACTTTTTACTTATTGTTTTTTCACAATAATCTGGTTAAAACAATACATTTTTCAGTTCAGTTGATTTCGATAATTAATTATTGACAAAAGCACATCGATTCCAACACATTAGATCTCATAAGTACTGTAAGTTAAATGATACTCATTAGGTTATTCTTTATTGAGCAATTAAAATTATTGCTAATAAAACTCGAAAGATTTGTGAACGTGGATTTCCCTTTCATGGTAGAAACTACAAGTAGAATATTTCCACAAACTGATTGGATTATTATTTTAATCTACAGTAGACTGCATTCAATGAATGCAGTTAATTAATTTCAAATATCAGTCCCACGCCGAACGCTAAATTAAATATCAAATTGTTCGCATCAATATCAATTAAATCTGTTTGTCTCGCGGATATCAATTATTGAAAGGGCCGACCGAGCGAGGGAAATAAGTGCAAATTGCCGGCGGGCGCGCATTCGGACCTTCAAACATAAAATTGCAGGAATGATCCGTAAAACGAATGATGGTGAGCCTTTTATTGCCCAGTAGAAATGCAACGAACTTTTAATGGTAATTTTATGATATTGATATGTCATTCGTTGCAATTCTCTTAGGAATTATGAAATAATTATAACAACTATGCGTTTTATTTCGCGTTGTTTTATTAACCCAATATTAATGTTAATTACGGTCGTGATAATGTGCCACACATACTATTGCGTTTAAACTGAACTGAAAACTTGAAAATCCAATATTTTAGCATTAAAATATTAAATGGAGTCTAATTGAACAGTTATTTTAATGATGTTTAGGCGGTTAGTGATTTTCGACGTGATTTTTAAATGTAAACGTTAATGACTTTTTGCGATATGTGGTCGATTTACAATTTAAATGCAATTATACATGCAGTTTTTGTTTAAAAATTTGAAACACCTATATTTACGAAAACATTGTACTGGTTGCGGAATATTAGTGACATCTGGAATGCTTTTACTGGTACAAGATTCCTTAGAACGGTGAGGGGGATCTAGAACGTTTCATTGCCGCTGGTTCGCGCCCGCCGGTTCACGCCCGCCATTTCGCCGCCGGGCCAGTTCGCCGCCGGCCGTTTCGCCGCCGGGACAGTTCGACGCCATAATTTTTTTATAGTAAACTACGTATATTTGAGTGATCAAATGAATTTCAGATTAGAGCAAGCATTGGATGAAATATACAGTGCGAGTCTCCAACTTGGAATAAATTCAGTAAATCAAAGAATGTTTATTCTTCGGAAATATGCTCAGACACATCGATTAGTATTTTAAATTGCGCTCTTTATGATGTAATACAATTTTGTACAGCGTGTCCCAAATTTGAGATATGACGTCAGTGACGTGTATACAGTGACGTGTATACAGTGGCACTGTATACAGTGCGCGCCTAAAGTATATAAAGTGTATTAAGTGATCATATGAATTTCGGATTGGAGCAAGCAAGCCTTTATTTAATTTATATAAAGTATATTAATTATGGAAATCGGAAAACATTGTAGGGCATTTAATCAGATGTACTTGTTTTTCCAAGACATCTCTTTGGAATATGATTTTAGCAAAACCCGTAAGGGATTGCTATTACGTGGTAAACTTGCAATTGAATTAATTGAATGTTCTTTGGGGTGGATTATCAAATAAAGAATTAAATTGTTGGTTATTTATATTTCTATTTAAGTAGTTATGTAATATATATTAAATAATAAACATTTTTCTGCAGCCGTCCCGAAAATAAAACTTTCGGTGTGATTTATTAAATCGAAAGTACCACTTTACATAAATCGTACCGAAAGTAGTTATTTTCAGGACGATTTTGTTTCACTTTTGGAACGAAGGTCAAGATATTTTTGTTTGGAAAAAAGTGGTTGAACAAGGTCATTTTGCAAAACTCTAAATATCAAGTTCTCACCTTTAATTGTCATTTACTCGAAACATTTGTTATGTAAGATGGCAATAATTTTATACTGCTAGTCGACAATGATCTCTCAAAATCAAAAACAAAAATAGGGAGTTGCCATTTAAAAACAAAATGGATGACGTCATTACTTTAAAACAAATGACGATTGAAAATCGACTTTTATGCATTTTTATAAAAGAAAATCGACCGAGGATTTTTCCCAAAAATATTTTATTTTGGGTTTTACTAAATATATTTCATACTTTAGGCGCGCACTGTATATATTTCATCCAATACTTGCTCTTATCTGAAATTCATTTGATCACTCAAAATATACGTAGTTTACTATAAAATAATTATGGCGGCGAACTGTCCCGGCGGTGAAACGGCGGGCGTGAACCGGCGGGTGCGAACCGGCGGCGACGAAACGTCCTATCCCCCAGTGAGGGAGCCGCCGAGCCGATAGAAGCACAACGTGGTGGATAGTGAAATTGAAACAGCAAAATATTTGTAGATTAGAACCACGACTGACTGTGTTATTACCCTTGTACCCTAGTATCAGTTCGGTTTCCGCAACTAAAAATCTACCACCTAACTTCAAACTGAAGTACACCTTCAAAATCTCCACCCAGGTATTGTATTTTTAGATATTAAACAAGCTTTTGATTCAGTTTGGCACAAAGGTTTGCCACCAACTTAAAATACCTTCATTTTTACTCAACCTAATAGAATCCTACAAATTAAAATCCGCCTCACCCTCTCCCGCACAATTTATCCACAAGGTTCTCCTTGATATTATAACACGTTCCCTTCAGTTGCTGATGACACTGCCCTTATCTCTCACCCGATAATATATCATCTATCGCTTCTTCTCTTCAAACCTCTATCCATGAAGTAGAAGAATGGTCTTCCAAATAGAGAATCCTTAATAAACGCTTCAAAAACACAACTTCTTATCGCATTTCATAGAACTTCTCCAAACGATCCTAAAATTTTTGTTAACAATAACAACCCCCATCCTATACATCCTAAACCCAATAGATACCAAAATTTCTTTTAAACCCCATACCACAGCCACTAACGCCATTTTAAACATTTAGGGCCTCTGACTTACAAAAATCATTGTATCTCTATTAAAGCGGTTTGCAAAATTTATTAATTTTGGCCCTTGTTCGATAATGGCTGTATCCTTTTTCTCAATTCCAAAAATCCCACAATAAATAATATACTTGTAGCCTATACTTGTAGCCGAGCGGATAACCCAAAATCCGGAAAAATCGAAAAATTCTAGATCTAGTATTCCCTCCAAATTTAAATTCCCCAAAAAAAGATACTAAAGTAATTAATCGAGAAACATGTTCATTAACAAGGGAAGGTCTCCAGGCGATTCATCGTTTTCGATTCAAGCTCTATGCAGAAATGTTATAGGTGATAGGGCATTCTGAAAGTTATGTTTGCGTTAAAAAAATGGTGATATAATAACAATTTAGGATATCCTACGCAGACCTGTCGAATATTTTATGAAGAATACATTTTTGAAAAAAGTGTTCCAAACAAAAGTTTTAAGGTTTGAGAAGGCGCATTCAGTGGCGGTAGTGACGATGGATAGCGTTAGAAAAGTCATACAAAGGTCAACTTTTTTTAAATAGAAACTGCAATTTTTATTTCACTCCATTCTGTTAAGAGAGAGACAATACATTTATTGAGACACTTTTACAAATGACCTCAACAGGCAATTGACCAGAGGTCTTTCAGCCTAATTCTGTTAGTTAATCCAAATTTTTACATTTTTTATTTGTCCCATATTTTTTGAGGTAATTTGGATACTTTTGCACTTCCTTCGAAATTAATGGTAACAAAAAAATTGACTGCGGTGGGCACAAATAATAAAAGCTATTTGCTCACATCTACAACAAGTTTCAAAAGTGTTATAATTTAAGAAAATTTCTCGTATATTGAAATATATTTTTGCCCACTGCAAAATTGATTTTATATTAAACATCTTTTAAAAGAATAAGTAAAAAAAATACCAATAGAGAAAAAAATCATAAAAAGTTTCCGAGGCAAAAAAAAATCTACATAATTCTGATAATTTTGGTTTTTATTTTGTTTTGAAATATAACAGGGTTGATACATTCGCACTAAAGTTGTTGTCGGCCGAAAAACGGTTACGGAGCAAACTTAAAATGGTCGACAAAAAAAAAGGAAAAAAAGAGTATGAGGCTAAAAATGTTCTTACAATACTTTTTAAACTTTCGCTTGTGCCGGCTACATCGCGGCCGTGTGGGTTCGATTCCCAGCCTATGCGGAACATTTTTCGGGGATCGAGAAATATTCGCTCGGGTTCGTGGTTGTTGTATATGTCTTACATTATGCATTTGTTCAATTATTCCATTTATTCATACAAATATACAATATCAAAAATAACAGCCGTGTGTGACTGAATGGCTAAGTAAAAAAAAAAGTTGAGCAACGTGGTCTGGGTGATTTCTGATGGATTGACCCCTATCATATTTTCATCTATCTGATAAAGCCACTGTGTGGTGAAACATTGTTGTAGAACAATAAAAAAACATTTTGAAACCTTATACAGTCAGGGTTTTATTAAGGGGTTATCCTACTGTACAATTTTCAAACAATCGAATTTTGTTTGTCTTTAAACAATTCTTTGAAGTGTTTGGAATGATATGCAGAAGGTTCCATGTAGATATTCAAAGTACTGTTTGAGTTATAGCGTTTGCAGCCGTAGACTGCCGAATCGGCAAACACTTAACGCGTTATTCCCGAAACTATGTTTTTCAACACGGTGAACATGATATCTCAGGCTGTGATTGATGAATCGACTGGAAATTTGGTACACATGTTCAGACAACTACTAGTTTAGACGTAACGAAATATTTTGTAAGAACGTTTTGTTTTGCGATATATATATTAATCATAATAACATCTAGTATTGCTCCGATAACTGCGAAAAAGTTTTGGAATTTTTTTCTCGTAACCTAAGACGAAAAGAAATAAAAAGCTTCGTCACGTTTTAGCTAATGCCATGTAGTTAATGAGGATATTTTTGTATTTTGTTTCAGACCAACCATATTTGCGTAATCATGTTCACCAACCGATCGAACACGGTAAACATCGGCCGACGTGAAAAAGAATAACGTGTGACAATTTCAATATTTCGGGATTACTAGTTTTACACACACTCGTTATACGAGTACATACAAAAATATAAAAAATTACACAAATTGCATTTGTAGTTTTCCCGAAATAAAGCCCCAAAACTAAGCCTGTTTGGACGCTGGTTACAGTAGGATAACCCCTTAAGTCAAATTTCCTATTTGTACACATATGAAATTTTTGCCTCATTTAGAAACAGCCAATAACTTATATTTAAAGCCAAAGTTTTAGTAATAGTTACATAATTAATTGATTTAAAAATATTTTTGTTTACTCCATGTATGTCCTGGTAAATATGGTTCATTATGAATTCAAATCCCATTTGATACTGAAAACGTTTTGAGATTAGGATTATATTGAAGTTTCCGGTGGGTGATTTTTTTTTATGAACTCAATCCCTTCGTTATGGGGTATAAATTATAAGAATAGCGCGTGCCGATCGAAATAATCACGCTAAATAGATAAGGTAAGGAGGATTGGAAGTAGCGGAGGCATGCATTTTAATGTGTTGATTTTTCATTTAAATTTTGTCGCGAAATATCGAGCGGGTTTGATTAAAGAATGTATGTGTGTACTTATTACGCCTGCATAGGAAATGAGCAGTAATTGCTGGGATCTGTCTGGAACGTGTTTGTATCCACTGCAAGGAAAGGGCGGTTTTCTAGTGCGAATGTAATTATTGCCGGGGTTTTTCTCCCCAACAAAGGGAAGAGGCGCCACCGGAAGCAGCAGTTAAGCTTTTATACCAAAAACGTGCAAGCTACATATCAAGGGCAAAGGCAAACAAATGAATTATTGCATAAACTGTCCTTATTATTATTAGTACTTTTAGGAACCCTTATTTTAATCCCGAGGCGAACAACTTAAATAATTTACCACATCCACAATCCGCAAGTACACTCCGAGAAATGCAGTGTAATAACGTGGCAGAGTAATTATGTAAACTTTTGGAAACAACTGCTAATTTATTTATGAAATATGTAAACTCCTCTAGGTTCCGGTATTACTTAAGGCAGTGTTTCGTCATTAAACATTTAATTTAATAATGAAACGCACAAAATTCGGCTGTCCACCCAACAAAGCGTGTGCACATAATGAAATGTCCACAGTTGGTATCCTTAGTTTCATAGTATATTCAATGGTATTCAGGTACAATAATGACATCATTTAAATATAGATCAAATAAACCACCATTAGTTTGATTAAAGTGCTGATGAAAGGACGAGCCCGTGTCTAGAAATACAGGAATAGCAATTAAATAAAATCATGAAACTATTTAATTAACATCAGCCAGATATGACACAACTTCATGTATGAACATAATTATATACTAATCGTACTAATAGTTATTAAATCAATGATTCATCCAAACATTACGATATCGTAATATATCGTAGAACTTGTACGAAGGCAAATATACCCAATCAATACTCCAACCTATTTCGTTGATTCGCCAAAATTGACTAATAGATAGATAGGCATGTCCTTTAAGTGACATCTTGTGACGTCTGCTATATTATATTACCTGGAATTAGGTCACCATTAGTATTTGCTTTTGAATATTTCCCAATCTGTTTTAAAAGGAGCAACATCTGTTCCTGCCCCACTGTTGCCACTTTTAATATTTACTCTATATTCAGAACTACTAGCAAATTATACGACTTGAATTCTAAATTCAACCAATTTCATTCTATTGTCTATTTTACACAAATGCGTTATATTTCCATCCCTTATTCGACACGAATAACTTATTACTCACTGTTTTGATTAAAATTTAGCTTAATCGCTGTTTACGTGCTATATTGTTTACACGTATTTATTAATTTCGAATTATATAAAACAAAGCAAATTATTAATTGCAATCAATAATATACATTAAGGTGAAGTGAAAATAAAATAAAAATTTCGTAACCTAGTGATGCAAAGATAAAGGATTTGTATTTTTAAATTATATATTTAATAAATCAGTAGAAAGGTTTTCATTTTTTTTAAATTTTTGTTATAATGAAAGAACATGCAGCAAGGACAACTTTCACATCAATCTGTGGAAATCTTAAACAAACAATGATAATCTATTTAACTTAATCTAACTTATATAACTTAATTTTTGTTATGAAATGGTCAATACATTATTATTATAACATAGTTGGAAGAGATATAACAGAATATTTGCATTATTTTTATTTTGAATTATGTTTTTCACTTTCAACTTTGAGGGTATGACAGGAAAGGAATTCTAAGGAGAAATACTTCGATACAGCACCAGAAATACAAGCTGATGGGGGTTTCATTGTTTCTAATGATAATAACGAAGATATTAATATTAAAGATAAAAATAATAGCACGATATTCCACTTTTCGAGTTAGTAACCGCCAAAAATGCTCCAAAGAATTGGTAAAAAGACCAAACAATCACTTAAGCTGTTTTGTTTAATTATTATGCTAGAGTGTTAGATTTTATCAAAGGTATGGACGATCCAACTACGTACAAATAATTTAAACTGTTTTTTACCGATGGCTTAGTTAAAATCTAGTCTTTCAAACAAATTTATATTGTCAGCATGACCTAAGCAAATAGCAATTAATCTCTCAGAGATGAATCATTTACTGGGTATAATTTTGTTTATGGGAATAAACTCACTCCCTTGCTTTAGAGTTCATTGGTCGTGCTCATGATTTTCATGATCCCTATATTTTACGGTCAACAATTTACTTACGTTTTGATACCCAAAAGAAACGAAGAAGGTTATAATAAATTAAATAAATATTAATTGCGTTCCTCAGAGATATTTCATTTTTTTTCTAAATAGTACACAAAAGAACTTGCCCTTGACAAATTGAATAAAACAAAATGTGCCTAAAAAGCCCATAAAAGTATGGATATTGGCATGTGAAAATGGCTACTGCCATATGCAGGCAAGTCAGAAGCGGGAATCGTCTAGAAGAATTTAGGTAAAAGGATTGTATTAAAACCAATAAATAAGTTTTTCGGAAAAACATCATTTGCCATATTTTATAACAATTTTTCCAGTATAGCTAATGAAGCATTTAAATTAGAAAATGGTGATGTGGCCATAATATTACTTTCTTCGATTTGATGGCATAATAGTTATTTATGATTAGTGTTAAAAATGGTAGTAAGTAAAGTAAAGTAACAAATCTGAATATTTTTATTTATTTTATTTATTTATTTATATAAATATATAAACCGAACAGTCATTTTATAGACCAATTACAAGGTTTATTAAACATGTACATGAAAAAAAAGTACGAAATAATAAATAGAATACACAATACGAACATAGCCTGATACATTTCAATGCGTTATTACTATTAAATAAATGAACACGGTGCTTAAAATTAAGTTATGATCTAGAATATCAATTTTTTTAATAATCGTCCTGGACAAATAAAAGCACATGTTTTCTTATTCATCAGTTTTAAAATTTCAGCCAGTTAAAGTAGTAACAAAGTTGAAAAACGAACCAACTTATTTTTGCTCAAAAATTGCATTTGAAATTATTTTCTGTAGAAACCACTTGTATGATTCTGATTTTCTACACGTTACTGTAAATACCTCATTGAGGTTTTGTTTTGTTGAACTTTACATACATATAGTTACTAAGTAAATATGTTCTCTCTCTCTCTCTCTCTCTCTCTCTCTCTCTCTCTCTCTCTCTCTCTCTCTCAGAACCAATAAAACTTTCAACTACTTAAAATAGTGACACAGTTCGTAAGCCAGTTGGAAAGTTTTTGAAAAAAAACGATTTTTCAGACTTATACGGCCGTAGCTATTAAACGATATTCATAATCAGAGACCAAAAACTAGCAAAAATTTTCAAATAACTTTTCAAAAAACAATGATTTTATAAAAAATTGTAATTTTTTTTCTAATATGTTCATTTCTTTGTTATATTTAATATTTGTTTAACACGTTGACCGCTTTGTCAGTCACCGTTGACTGACACTGGAGTGTTCCAATGGGGCCACATCAGTCACCGATGACTGACAATGAGTAGCTACTTTGAACTTACTATTTAGCGCTGTCAGTCACGAGTTAAAATAAATAAGCATATTCTTACTCATTTTATAAAATAAAACTTAAAAACAAAGAAAACTTTTTTTTGACATTTTACAAAAAAACTTGTTGGCAGCCAATGTGTTAAATGTTTTTGTAATATTTTTTATATTTAAAATGGTATCAGAGAGAAACAACAAAGGTAAACACCCACTTCCGGTGTACGAAACTTTACCAAAAGCTTTTCAGTTATTCGAATTATCAAATAAGGCTTATGTTCAAAGTTTACTTAATTCCTGTATTAGTTTTTGAGATAGAACGCACACAGACAAATTTTTGAAAAGAAAATCAAGATTTCAATACTGCAATTGCTCCCCAGCCTTTGAGCCTAGATTGTTTGTCGTTTGTCGTCATCTTTACAAAAATGTTAGTGATGGCATTTAATAAATAAAGGTTTTGTGTTAGTCAATTTCTCATTAAATTCTTTTGAATATTTGTTTCTAGTTCTCCTCCATTGCAAACCTTATGGATCCGCCTCTGCGTGATATTAACACAAAATGCACAAATCGCACTTTTTAATTCAAAGTTCGAAGATTTTAAAATTGTGTTCTGATTTTTAACGCGTTATCCAGGGGTAGGGGTTAATAGAGGCAATAGACACAAACACCATCCAATATGGCGTCCCTTACATTTAACATAATATGTTTAGTTGTCAATTATTTTTTCCATGGTTTACGTGTCTCCTTTTTCTGGTCGTTTCCCGAATTTGAAGTTTTTTCCATTCTACATTATTGCTAAATTCGTTATGAATAACTGCCGGTAAGTTCATATTGTAATAATAGTCTGGCCGCGCTATGGAGGCATCTGAGGTGATTAACTTGGACCGCCCTCATTTGCGTGTTGGGCGGGTGCTTTATGCTTCTCGAATTCCTGAGGTTCTTAATAAGAGAACATGAGATATAGGGTTGCATGCACATTTATTTCCAAAGTTATCTGCAACCTATCAAAAGAATCACTGATTTATAAATATAAGCCGAGAGTGCACTAGTAGCTAGCAAGTAAAGTGTAAACGCCTGTGAGTGTAAAATAACAAAATATCCAATCACTCCAGTGACGGTTCGCGGGTTTTTTTCTGGTACGGCCGAGGTAACAAGGCTGGCAATACAGATAGGTAGGGTCAGTTGCAGAGACGTCTGGCTGCCTGACCGCACCTATCTGTATTACCACCTCTTGTTCCTTAGCCGTACCAGAAAAAAACCTGCGAACCGTCACTGAATCACTCTGATGAGAGCGGCCCTTCCGACCCTTCCTTAATCACCTCAGGCGCCTTCATAGCGCGGCCAGAGTATATGAATGTTTTCTTGTGTATGCAACTAATCATGTAAAACAGATATTTTTAAGAATACATAACCTCAATCTCTAATGGCCGCACATGGCTAGCAGGCAAACTTTTATTGCTACATTTATGAGTTAAATGTTAGAATTCAATTTTTGAATGGGATTAAATGGATGTTAATTTCAGGTTTTTAATGGACTCCAGGAAGCGAAATCGCGCTGCTAAATGCGTGTGTTATTCGGAAAGGGCGAAAGCTGGAGAATGTGTTAGACAATACTTAAAACTAGTACAGGTTTATTTATATTTATCCAAATATATTTTCTATATAATGCAACATATTCATTTTTGTCCTATTTCAAATTGCCACCCCAAATATCTCGTAATATGGCAAAAAATATTTCAGATGAAAGTTGTAGGGTTCGGAGAGGAACATATGCTGGTGACCTTGAAAATGACCTTGGGATCAATTTTACAGGTCAAACTAATATCAACTTTGATTTTTCAAATGGAAGTCCTTATTTTTATTGAGGAATCGTATTCTATGGTAAAAAATACAAACTTTTTTTTTTAAATGCCGATGGTTTCAGTGTCTGGAGGTTCGATCTCGTTCTTAGATCAAATACTCGATCAAGTGTCCATCCTTGTTAATGCACTTCTGTACCCACTGGCAAAAGTTTACTTGAACATTTCGAAGAGTTTGAATGAAAATTGCTCGAAAATTTTTTCGTAGAATGCGATCCCGTAATAAAACGTAGGGGGTTCCATTTGAAAAATTAAAGTTGACCATCGTTTGACCTTAAAAATTAACGCCAAAGTCTGGTTTCGAGATATTTGGAGTGGCAATTTAAAATGGGACACCCTGTATGTCAATAATACAGTGTTACATATGAAAACTACTAGACAAGGTAGCGATAGTTTCCCTGAAGCACGAACCCTTACTCTCCTTAACCATCCATCCATATTGTTACAATATTGTCTCGTTTTGAAATGTCATTATTGATACAATATTAGAACTCAATATAATTTCAACATTGAAATTATATATTTGTACAACATTGTCTCGTGGTGACATTTTTTATTGATACAATATTAGAATTCAATAAAGTTTTAAAATTGTATTTCAACTTGACATTCAATATTTATACGATACGATCTCGTGTTAACATTTTCATATTTACACAATATTGTAATCTTGAATTTCCATATTGTTTCAACATTAATTTTCTACTACCACTGCTCACCAACGAAAGATGTGGACAGTACCATAACAAAACCTTTTCGGACAAATTTGATGTGTTAATTTTGCAACGATTCCACGACGAGTAATAAACTTCATAAAACGAAAAAAGCCTTTTAATACCCCTAGCATTATGTAAATCAACAATAATTATCTTTCCCTAGCTAACGTTGTGTTTAGAAGGTATTGTTAAATTCCTTTTTTGCTTTAATAAATTTCTGCCCCTCTAGGGCTTTTGATTTTGATCTCATTAAGGTTTGTTACAAAGAAGCTAAATACTTAAGTTCCCATATTCAGGATTAAACTTTCTATTTCTAATGTAATATTTTAATTGGTGCCCTTAATTTATATAAAGCTTTAAAGCTTTAATTTCAAACGAGGATTATAGGCTTGTAATTTTTTTGCCCCTGAAAGAGTTAATTATTACTAGACCGGAATTTATTGTTTTCAATATCCGGCACTTCGGCGTGTACGATGACGAGTTGGTAATACTTAAAAGTATTACACGTAAATATGTGCATTCGTTTTAAGTAAATAATACATACAATAATTGTAGTTTGACCATAATAATAGGATCTTAAAGTTTGTTCATTCAAAGTTTTTGTTTTCGTAATAAATATAAGTAGTGAATGGGATTGTATATTTACGTAAAACATTCAAGATTGAGAAATAACGAATATGTATGTGGGTTTGCTGCAGGATATAAAAATATGTATTCATAAATCACAGGTGATTAAACAAAACAGCGACTTTTAACTGGTATTGGAAAAAACGGGGAAAAGGTATCATCCGATTAAAAAAACAGTCCGGTCCACACAATAACGAACGGATAATTAGGACTAGCTTTCCAGCAAAATTTTCAATTTTGGGGATTGATAATTTAAAAGAGAACTAAATATGATTAATTAGTTTGTCACTTAACCTGTGTATTATATTGATTGATTCAACACTTGTTTTTGTTTTAATCAATTGAGAACTAAATATCTGAATAAATTATGTTGCTCTGAAAATGGGCATAACAACATGTATTCAGAAGCAAATCGAAAATCTCTCGCTTGCCAGCAGCCACCGTTCCGTTTTCCCTGTCCTGAAAATTGTTCGAATCAATCTTAACAGATAATTATATTGCATAGTGTTCGAAAATATATTTCTAAATATCAATTCGGATTACAGCGGAAAGAAACCTTAACAATTTTATTGTCCAGCCCTCAACAATATAAATCCAATATAATATTGATTAAATTAAATAAAGACGAAACGTAGCTTGGATTTATAAATATTCAACTTGTTTGTATTTCGAAACTGCAAAGACTAAAACCAATAACTTACTGAAAGGACTACTTTACTGGCTAATGCTAAATGATACAAAAAAAAATTGCATGTTATTAACAGTACTACTAGATGTAACATTATTTAAGATCGTTTATTCTTTCAAGGACTCATTTTAAAATAAAATTTAATAATATAGTTCTATTTTCAGGCTACTTTTAGTCTTTATTTAATTCTTCTGCGAGATAATAATATATTGATATTAAATTGGCTTTTGACTCTGTTTTGTTGTAAAAACTCAAATACTTAACTTCCCCTATGCAAGCTTAAACTTTCTATTTCTAATATAAAATTTTAATTTGTGTGCATTATTTCAGTAAGCGAAATAACAGAACAATGATCTAAATTTATTTTAGGCTAAAGATCTTCGTTAGGCTATCGATCAAGAGATCCTTGTAAGTATTTATGCGTGAAACTGTGCTGATCACTTTATTTCTTCTCACCTACCCGTTTTGTTCTAATGATGGAAGGAATGGCCGTCTTTTAAAATTTCAATATTGTTTCCAAACTTAAACCATTTTTTCTGTGATGCAATCCTAGGCTTTATAAAACAAATTATTTAAAGCGTAAATAATTAGTTTTAAGAGGAGCTAAGAAGTTTTTCTATTTTCTACTTGAAGTCTCCACTCGTACTTGCACTTTGTTGTAACCATTGCCTTTACGGTACATTCAACTGCGATTTATCCAGTATTTATTATATACTGAAGGAAAACACTTGAAATTCGTGAAATTTTGACCATTTTCAAATCGCCATAACTCGGCGTATTTTCAATCGATTTTGATGTTTGAATGTTTGAGGGCGAAAAACTTTTAAGTGTCTTTTTTAAAGTCGTGCATGTGAAATTGAGCGTAAGGGCTCTATCACACCAGGCCACCATGGTGGCGGCACCAGTGGCGCCACCAGTCAAATGTATTAAGTGAAATGGAACATAACACACCTGGTATCGTACTGGTGGCGCCACCACTTTTGTTGCGCCGCCAGTCCAATCCGGTCGGTCAGACTTTACTGCTGGAACAACCAGGATGGTGGCGCCACCAGCAAATTGTAAAGGACTCAATGAGGGCTCTCACACTAATCCACCAACTCGGCGTCGCGTCGCGGCCATTACTCAGTCAGTACCCGGCAGCCTGTTTTGGAGAGTAGAGGTTTTTGTGTTTTTTTTATAATTTACAATAGCAAAGGGTCATGCCAATATTTTCTATATTTTTCAATCATTCGTTTACGTCTCACATACATAACAAGTGCTAACTCTTCCACGTCCATCTTAGCAATGCCGACTGCCTGGTGTCTCGACTGATTGCTTTACTTGGTGGCTGGATCCACCATAGTGCCGCCACTGGTGTCGCCACCATGGTGGCCTGGTGTGATAGAGCCCTAACCCTTTCCGTCCCCCTCTAGTACCCCTATGAAAAAAAACTTTCTTCTGGAAACCATGACGATGTCTACAGAGTTGGAAAAATTTTGTCGACTCGATCCACCATAAAGGCATTAAAATTTGATCAATTCCCTATGCAGGACTCAAAGAACGAAGTTCCTACAACGATTTGGCACCAAGTTCTGGCTGTTTGAAAGAAAGCAAAAAAAGTCCAAATTTGGCAACCTGTACCGAGTTGGAAAAAATGTGTCGACTCGATCCACCAAAAGGGCATTGAAATGTGTTCAAATACCTGCGCAGGACTCAAATAACGAAGTTCCTACGACGATTTGGCACAAAGTTATGGGTGTTTGAAGAAAAGCGAATTTTGTGGTTTTTTTACTCAGTTCGAAGTTTTTCGAGGAAATTGTTTTCATTTTCACGAATAAAATTTTCTTTGCATGTTTTTTAAGGTATATTTTTGTTTGCACGAAAAACGCTTAGGTTTGCATGCATGACTTTAAGGGTACAGTGTAATTTGGAGGCATCAAAAAAGGTGATTTTCGGTATTTTTTTTTGACTAATAAAGTTTTGAAATGTTTTTCCCAGAAATTTAATAAGCCTTTAAGTACAAATTATGATTTTTTTGGATGTTTTATATAAAAATTATTTATGTTGTTACATCGTCGAAGTTGGGATGTCACACCGGCATGCCCCACTGGTATATAATTGAAGTTTGACTTTATATATAAAAATAGTGTGAAATCAAAAAACGACATAACGTGTTTATTACATTTGCCAGTGTTATGTAGCATGGAATTTTAAAATTCGGAAAAACAACATATTGACGCTTGTTTGGAAAAAAAATCATTTTTTCAACTTTTTGCGGTCGTTTTTTTGCAATATAAAATAAATAAATACATAATTTTTAAATTCATGCTTCATAACCTTGCGGGTATGTCCTTAGAGTATTTGGGAAAAAAATCAGATCGATTGCTGCATCCGTCTGCGCGCAGTTACTCCACCAATTTAAAAAACACTGTTCTGAGAAAAACGCATTTGAATATCCTCGCCACACGGTGCTGCCTTGTACGTGGCGCGCTTAGGCTGCCGTTTATAAGCATTTTCATTGGAAATATCAACTTGACGTTTGGACACAATATTCTATACACATACAGCGTACAAAAAATGCAAAATAAAAAAAAATATTTTTTTGAATCTAAGAAAGTAGACGGTACCCTTAAAGAAGACACTTCAAAGTGTTTCGCCCTCAAAGATTTATCAAATTCGATTAAAAATACGCCCAGTTATGGCGGTTTGAAAATGGTTTCTTTTTTTCCACCAGTGTAGATAATACTCGTTCGATAGCCGAATTAGCGTCTGGAAAACAAAGCGCGAATTCTACAACTTTTTTGAGTCAACACAAGGAATATATTTGTCGTTGAAATGATTGAAAATTTAAGATCGGGACTTATCGATGGGGTTTTAAAAGTTTACGTATCCTTTAAAATACAAAATTTTGTTAAATAATTCAGTTTTCAGATACTCATTTTCAGGCAAAGATTTCAATATGGAAATTTCTCCAGTCTACTCTTCGTTTTAAATTATTTAATTATTTTAGGCATTATCATATATTTTAACTTGATTTTGAAACTTTGAGAAATTGAAAAATTGTCTAAAATGACACAGCTTCTCTAACCCAACAATAATATATTTCCTCAGAAATTACCAGTGGTGAATGTTGATTATTGTTGCTTAGTAATGGACGATAAAAGCCAAATTATGCTTACTATTGAGGGCCAATAAATAAGATTATAGTTACCAAATGAATGAAATTTTATTGCGGACAAGAGCGCAATCGTATTTATTCTGAAAATGCGTTTGCACTTTTGTACGTAATATGCAAGGCTCCGAAAATGATACAATCCCTACGAGGAAATACTAGAAACTAAATAAATTCAAAAAACGAAATATAGGCTGAATATATAAATATTCAACCTGTTCGTAACTCTGCAAGCAAAATTAAGTCTTACTAAGACTATAAACAAATAACTTATTGAAACTAAATTTATTTTGATATAAACGAATTGTTATTCCGAGACTCAGAGCTAGAATGGATATTAGTGATATATTATGATTGAGCGACTAAATAAGTATGTAAAATTACGTCTTTGTGGTATGTTTTGTAAATAAAATACATTTAAGCGGTTGAAAAGTAATTGAAGCTAAAAAATTGGAAAAATGAAAATTTCAAAATATTTACAATTACCAGTGTGATAGCGGTCCCGAAAAGACGTTTGTTTGTTTAAATTCTGTTCAGCCCTTCGCAAAGAGGTTGCTTTATTATTTGGGGTAGATGTTTTAATTGAGGATACAACTCTTCCCCTATTGTTTGCTTGCATGGCTGTGATGAATTTTAAATGGACATAATTCGCGGGAGGCCCCATTCTAGAAAATACTAATGTTTTTATTTTGTTCCAGGTAAGCGAAGCATCCAACTACGAGGTTGAGCTGGTATGTCTGAGATAAGCTTGATTGCTAGTTGCTTTCATGATTAAGTTTGTAGAATGTTGTAGGAAATAGGATACGCGTAATGTAATTAGCATCAAGGAATGAGAGAAATAATGAAGGAATCTACGTTGGCATTAGCGAGAAGATGTAACTGTAGCTCATGAACAATTTAATAAAAATTGCACGTTGGCAAAAAGCAAGGAATCCGATTAAGTCTATATGATAAGCCAACCTTATGCGGGCGTTGGCTTTGTACATAAGTTCCTCAAGTTGGTTCCGTTTATTTCAGATTGAACGAATTTCGACAACTTTAATAATATATAACCAGAATATTAACGCGTAATTTAATTAATTAATTAATTAGCCAATCCATCAAACTTCACTCAATCGGGTATTTGAAGTATTATCTAGTCACGAAATTGTAAAATATTATCGGAACACGAGTTCCAATCGCGTGGAGGGCGGAAGTGTAAGGATAACGTAGTGGTTAATCGATTTAGACCTCTTTTACTTGTTAAAATAATAAATGGCTCACGTATTTGTGCGTTTATTGTTTTGTCTTCTTTGAAAAGGGTAAAATGGTTAATTAAGTTCGGCGCCACGCGAAACGAAACGAACGATTGTGTTTTGTCATACTCATGTCGCGCAATTAAAATTACAGACAGAGAGAATCATTAATTTTTAACCTCGCCGTGCAATTTCTGTTGATTGATGCGAAGATATTTTAATTTATTGTGTTAATTGCGTTTCATAATTACCAGTGATTGTTAAGCGGGATTATACCTATTTATAAATAGGCGGCACTGCAGCGCTGTAGTTTAACATAAAAGCGCCTCGGCCACAGATATATTTCTACTCATTACTTTGATTACAAATACTTCACAAACTGAAGGTGGTAGGTTTTTCTTGGCATTTCATACCAAGCTATTAATGTACAGTTTTAAATTAAGGGTTTCATTTTAAATTTCGCGCCATTTTGACTGACGGCACGGGGATTGTTTGTAACACCTTGGGGGTCACTGATGACCGACGTAGCCAAGATTACTAGACACACAATTATCAAGTAAATTTCAATGCTTTTAAAATTTACAATATTATCGTTACTAAAATAATGTGAAGAAAATAATGTAACAGCAGTTATATTTAATAAAAAATCACATAATGTTATATTTTTTAAATTATAAACTTGATCTAAAAGTAACCCGTATAAAATTTGTTTTCATACTTTTTGCATACAGCATTTTGATCTTTGACAAAAAAAAAAAGTAAAACTTGCGAAAACAAAGATATGCCCTTCAGTGCCGCGGGGGCTACCGATGACCACCACCAAGTTAAATGCGTCACACATGATTAAGCACTTTAATTTCTGTTGTGAATAATATTTCACCATAATATGTAACGCATAATAAGAAATTCATGTTGACGTAAAATTTGGGTGTCACGCAAAGTGTTAATATATTTTTTTCATTTCCATCTTTTCCTATACAGAATTAGATTAGACCACACAGGCTTCAAACTTCTCTATCGTAATTAAATATGAGACGGAATATTCGACTTTCTGTCAGCCTTTTCAAAGTAGGAGAATTTGTCTGGATAAACAAATAAATTATGTATAAATATAAAAATAAAGGCAGAAATACCTCTGGTCGAAAGCCATTTGGCAGATTGACAAACTAACATACATAAGGGAGAACCAGTTTAATTCAAGTACAAAAAATTACCCAATGTCCCGGATATTACCGGTAAATTAGTTAATACTCATATATGGAGAACATCAGGATTGCCGAGTATAATGTAAAAACTGGAGCTTCACTCTTTTCCAATATTAAAGATAAAATTTTAGCCTCTCAGGTTAGTGGAGTGGTTCACATGATCCCATGGATGGATTGTGGTGGGTGTTATGTGGGACAGACAGGGCAATGGTTACGGTCACGGGTTACACAACATGGATTAGCTTCAGTCTACGAATAAGACCAGACTTATCCTTGAAAGGTTGTATATCACGAAGGTTGAGAATACATTTAACCATAAAACAGATGTTGAAGGTTTGAGCTCCATGTACGCTTACATCCTAAGTAACGACTTCTGTTGTGTCCTCCGTGATTCGTCTCCTTCCCTGCCTGCCTTGGGTACTACCATCTCAGTCCCCTGGCTTTTGATTGCCTAGATCCTCCTTTTTAATTAAACTTTATTCATTGCTAACTTTACACTATCAATATCAATATTATCAATAAACCGTCATTCACGTAGGTCAATTACACTTCGTCTAATAATAACCTATGAGTGCGTCGGCAGCGCACGTGCATTTCGAACAAAAAAATAGAATGAGACATCTGCATCTCACTTGTTGTACACAATTCTATGCTTTGTATTCCTGTTCCATAAGTATATGTTCTAAGGTCAACTCAGATCCTTCTTGGCAGACCAAAACGTAAGCAGATCTCATCTTTTTTTTAGTTTTTTTTATCTTAATTATTAATTTTAACGAGTAAATGTTTGATTAGTATACACTTTAAATATTAACATGAACTCTTGATTATGGGCGTTTTTTTGTTTTGAGGGTATTTTCGAGTTTTTTTATACCATGTTTTTGATTGTAGCCATTCATTTTAGATTTTTTTAGCCTCTGAATTATTGTTTTTATATGCGAATTTTTAAAATTAATTGAGAGTTTAGTTTTTCAGCAATTTATTTTCGGATAAAGTTATTTTTGGGGCTGAAACCGGCAAATTATTTTTCTTTTGCTTGAATTTTCAATTTTTTAGTCTGCATTTTTAATTTTTACATCAGAATATTTGATTGTTTGCCTATATTTTAGATGTTTGGTCTGTGTTTTTCATTTCTTTGTTCCAAATTTTAGAGTTTTTGGCCTATAAACCAAAATTTTCGAATATTTAGTTGAAATTTTAATTTTTTTTCTGGTCTGCAATTTTTTGTTTTTGACTAGAGTTTACGATTTATGGTCTAAATTTTCGATTCATTGCCTATATTCTTAGTTTTTTTTTTTACCTTGATTATTAATTTTAACGAGCAAATTTCTGATTGGTCTATACTTTAGATTTTTAATCTGAATTATTGATTTTTGTGTGCTAACTTTTGACTGGTATTTTCCGAGTTTTTTAACCAAATTTTTGATTTTTTACCCTTCATTTTAGGAATTATTATTTTTATGGGCAAATTTTGTAAATTATTTTTGAGTTTAGAGTTTCGGCAATTAACTTTGACGTAAAGAGTTATTTTTGGGGCTGAAAATGGCAAATTATTTTTCTTTTGCTTGAATTTTTAATTTTTAGTCTTCATTTTTATTTTTTAGACCACGGTTTTTATTTTTTTGGCCTATATTTTAATGTTTTTGGCATCGAAAGCAAAATTTTTGAATAATTACATGAATTTTTTTTTAGTTCTGTTACCTTTATTATTAATTTTAATGAGCAAATTTAGTGGTCTTTACTTTAGATTTAAATGAATTGTTGATTTTTATGAGCGAATTTTTGGTCGATATTTTCTAGTTTTTTGGTCCAAGTTTTTGATTTTTTTGTCCTATAGTTTAGTTTTTGCAGACTGAATTTTTGATATGTTTCGACTGTACTTGTTTTTGTATTAATTTTAGGTTATTTATTTAATTTGAAATTTTTTTGTTTTAGTGTTTTTAATTTAATTATAGTGGTCGTTTTAAGATAAAACTAATGTACTTTGATATTTAGCTAGAAAATACAGCCTGCGTGATGTGTTTAAGGAATTATTTAATTTTCAAATATTTCGATTTCTTTTGGAAAATTCGTAATTTTTAAATCAAAAGAATAATTTTTGCAGCCAATTTAGTTTTTTAGTAATTGTTAAATATAATTTTTGTCTGGAATGAAACTGATCACCCAGTATAACTGGAACTGTTTGGAAATTATTGAAAAAAGCCGAACAATTTAAAATAGTTAATTAGCAAGGCTTTCCGAATTAAAGAATTATTTTAATTATTTGGAGGATGCCACAGCAATATTCAATATTTTTCTAATTTTTTAAATGGCCTTTATGTACTATCTACATATTTTTGGAAAAACGGAGTTATAAAACTGCAACTTTTTTTTGTGCAAATTCCGAAATCTTATCAGCACGCCTTCTCTAATCTTAGTGTTGCCAGATGTTTTTTCTCCAAGATGGGGATAAATTAAGGTTTTGGGGTGTATTTTGGGGAACTTCAATCGTTGGCTATTTTTTAGGGTGGGGTAATTTTGGGGTTTTTTTTATGAAATATTTGGGGAAAATTAAAAATTACTCCTGGCAACACTGTTCTAGATATATCCTCGAAATGTAGCTTCAGCCCAGACTAGGGTGAACGCTCCCCTTTCTGTGGTCTACTAGGCCGTTTGCAATGTAGGATTTTCTATGGTCGGCCTGTTGAAGTATCGGTGTGCCGACTAGTGTGGACTTTAGGTTTTTGAAAGCCATCTTCTGAGTCCTTTTTTGTTTAACTGGCCTATTGGTTGCGCGGTCTGGGTCAATCTGGGTCAACTGCGGGATAAACCGTAGATACCAACTGTAATTTTATAGGAATCGCTGCAATTGTTTTAAGTTCTGGATGGGGACGATTTTCTTGGGGTTAGTTTGGATCCCTCAGGAGTTGATAAGATGGCCTGGGTACCGTGCATCCCAATCTGCACTTTTTGCGAATTATTCATAGCGTGGCTAATAGTATTATAATATCATGCAAGTAGGATGATATTATAGTACTATTAGCTAATATTCTGGTTTCCTACAATACTGCTATAAACTAGTTTAAACTAGCCTAACGGGATTCTGATGAAACGACATCGAGGTTATGAAGGCGGTTTTATCCTGAAATGCAGATCAGGTAATATCCAGATTGTAGGTCCATGGTGGATATCACTAACGCTTGGTTTATATAGTCTATGTTTTGTTATAGCGTTTAACCTCCTACAGTCTGTGCAGAGGCGAAACCATGCCTCGATTATCTGTTAGTGTAATCGTTTCTCAACTTTATTTTTTTATGATTGACATACAATTGGGTCAAGGCAGTACGGATGTATTAACCTCTTCACGCTCAGGTCGCCACATGTGGTGACAAACAAAAAAATAAAAACCAAAATATTTTGCAAAAAAATACACCTTCAGCGCCATCTATGGAATATTTTTTCATATTTCTTTGCATAAATGAGTAAATTTGTAACAGTGGAATAATATGTCGTAGAAAAAGGTAACAACAAGAAAAAATAATTTTTCAGGATTATCCTATAGCCCAATCAAAGCTACATGGGCGCGAAGTAGTTAATAGAATGGGTTATAATTTAACTAGGAGGTCCATGTACATGGAGTATAACCTGGTATCTGAGCAGGACGGCATTTAACTTCTGTAGATCTTCTGGCGGGAATTGCATTGCTTCATCTTGTTAAAGCAATCGGGCGGCTTTCATTTTAAGGGAGGCTAGGGCTATTTTCTCCTGAGCAATCAAATACATAAATTGGAAGCTGCTGTCATGCGGGTTGAAGATCATTCGGGTGGAGTGATGAACTTCCTCCTTCTGTTTAATACGGGCCAATCACTGGTCTATATCCCATTACTACATTTGACTTATAGTCACACTCTATGGATATGCTTGGTTCGCCCTCCGAGGTCGGCCGAGTTTTATTAATACACTGTCGTGAGTCTTGCAAGTTTTTCCCTGGCCCTTTTCTAGATAATGTCCAGATTCTTCTTTTGAAATCAGCGTCTTCAATAAAATCGATTCCTATGAATATCTGTGAATTTTGAATAGTACATCCTTTTAAATGAATGGCATCAGTGCTACGGTTGACTATATAAATGTTGTTGGTTTCGTCTGCCAGGGTAACTCTAATTAGCTTTTTGGAGAAGATATATCCTTGTCTCTTCATTGCCTCCTGGCTGGCGAAACTGGAACGGCCCGCTGTGTCTATATATGCACTTCCTTTTGCAAAGCCTAATTGGTTGATCTCGCACTTATATCCGCGGTGCAGGAATCCACTGTAGACGAAATGGCTGGAGTCGATTTGGGGTTGCACATAGGGCTGTTTCTGGCTTCTGGCAACCCTAGAACTTGAGAGTGTTAGGTGCTTCTGGGGCTGCTGTTGTTGATTGGGGTACTATCAGTGTACATTTTTGGTAGTCCTCCATTTTATGTTCAATGTTTCGGCAAAAACCACATTTTTGCCGTATGTTTTTTTGCTCATGGGTTTTGTTTGTCCGAGTATCCTTCTTTTCTTTAAGATGTTGCTTGTATTACCAAGTCCT
The DNA here is from genome assembly GCA_910593695.2 of Ocypus olens. NCBI lineage: Eukaryota > Metazoa > Arthropoda > Insecta > Coleoptera > Staphylinidae > Ocypus > Ocypus olens. The sequence goes on from OU343057.1 coordinate 20,402,457, forward strand.
TGAGACTGGTTACCTGCGTTCGAGTTATCCTCTGGCGGATTAGAGGATGTAACATGGCCATTTCGGTGGCACCACTTCGTGTCAGGCTTAGCAGAGCTAAAAGTGCTCTACGACGGCGTTGATGGACTCTTCAGGATACTGTTTTTGTACTCGTTCATAATATCCTCTAACGCTCCCATGTCGTCACTGTGATTTTTATTCCGAGCCACTAGGTTCAGTGCAGTGCAGTGCAATAATTTTTTGGACCTTCCAACTGAAATCATTATTCTTTAAGTTAGTCTTTGCACATAGAAAAAACAATCATAAACCAATATTATATTAATACAACGAAGGGGTATAACAGCCGTTATAGTTAGAAAACCGAATTTAGCCGCACACCCGTGACCTAAATTCGGTTATATTAATAGTTGTACTATTTATAACATGCAAATTTCTTTTGAATTATTTAATATTCTGAATAGCATTAGCCACGGAAGTAGTTTTTTCACAAGTTTTTGGTTCTTTAATCTTTGCAAGACCTAATTTTATAGGTTTATGAACAGGTTGAATATTCATATATTCAGGCTATATTTGTTTATTATATCGTATGTTCATTAAAAAACACCTCAAGTATGCTATGATATTTTATTTAAAAAAAATTAAGTTGGCACACATGTTCTGAATTAACAAACAAAACGTCAGATCGTTCTAAAAGTCACAATTATTCCGTGGTTACAATGGTTTACAAAAACCAGCAAAAACGTTTCTAGTTGAAAGTTATTACCGAAATGGGACTAAATTGGACGGAAATTGGGTATTTTCAATCGACGCACCTTTGGCTGAGTTTTAGGAAGAATTTCCTAACGTTCCCATTATTTATGATGAATTTAAAAATACCTTATCATGATCTGTTATGTCTCCGTAAACCAGGAAGTGGTAGACCAGTCAAACGTACTCAAACGATGCTATTAACACAGCCCAAGGAATTTTGGAAGGTGAACCTACGTCTTCTCTGCGTCGTTTACCACAGCAAATTAATTTGTCCGTAGGAACATGCCGCAAGTAACATAATCTCAATTTGTGTTACCAACTTAAATTTTAAGAAATAAAAAATCATGGCATACTTGAGGTTTTTTTAATGAACATACTTTATATCTAACCAAATATTTTGGACCCGCCATCAACTTTTCCATCTATTGAAGACTACATAGAATCATTTGTTTGTACCATGTGTTAAACAATATTTGCAAGGAGTTTATTTATTTAGCCTGGATCTTTGATGTTATTGTTGTAAGTACCGCCGCACAGTGTGTGTACACATAATAATGTGTATCAAAATGATAGTACTTGATAAAACGAGAACGAAGTAATCCGTTGTTAAAACAATGTACATTTTTCGCGCATCGCTCACAACAAGAAAATGTTCAACTTTAGGAATTCATTGCAGAACAAGGGGTTATATTAAAAATAAAAATAAGGTAAATTGTGAAGGTTGAGACATTTTAGAATATGGTAGTTATTTTTATTTTCACTAGATTTCATTTTTATTTTTCTTACCCCCTCTACCTCTGGGCAGAATCTCGCGTTTTGACACACTGTGCGCCGTGTCGTCGGCAAAATAGTCTGCTGGTGCCAGTGTTGCTGTTAGAATATCTGCAGTATGCAGGTTATCGAGATGTCTTTAGGACCAGTTCTTGTGGAAGCCCAGATAACATTAAATGTAATTGCACGATACGCATTTTCTGGTTAAATTTTGCGGTTTGAGTTTTATTCTTATTCTGATTACACTGTCGAACAAAATCTGATCATTTTCAGATTGTCTTTAATTGAATGGTTATTTTTTACTAATTTTGGTGCGAATGTCAAATGGGCTCTATTTTTTGAGTAAAACGGGATAAAATGAGTAAAACACTTGTTTTAGGCTATTTTTGATCACCTGTAGAAAAACTACCGGAGGTCTTAGAACCTTCTACTTCGAATGAAATAAAAGCTTAAACCTTTTAGGCTATGAATCGATAAATAAGTTGCTGTTAACTTGGTCGACGTAACAATTTTTTATATACATGTACATGAAAATTTTAAACAGATTTAAACTGTTTTGAACTTCTAAAGCAAAGTCTAAGCTTTCTTATACCTTTTCCATGGTTTCTGACCTCAGGGAACATGACAATTTGGGTTTAAATCTAGACAAAAATGCTTCAAAATTCCTTCATGGTATCTAAGAGGGAGCTCTATCTTGAAAACTACAGCTGCTCTGTTAAAACTCATCAAAAGTAGAATCAACAACTGTCAAATGACTTAATATTAATGATAAAATAGTTGGAGAAAGGAAACAGAACACACTGCCAGAAAATCATGTGGCTGGATCGGTCCGTGCACGTATAAAAAAATTGTTACCCAGTCCTTCAAGTCAACGACATCTTATTTATCGATTCATATCCTAAAACCACAAGGTTTAAACTTTAATTTCATTCACGTGGCTGGTTCTAGGACCTGTGGTTGTTTTTCTTCAGGTGATCAAAAATGGCCTAAAACACCGTTTTACTAAAAAACTAGAACCAATGCACTATTTTTGTTATCAGATTCGGATTTAACGTGAAAATACCTATAAGAGTAAATTGTCATTGGCGAGGCAATAAATCCCTGTTGCCCTGTGCTATATACGGAATGCGATCGAGAGTTTCTGCTGCAGTAGTAAAGCTAACGTTGCTTTTAACACCTTAAAAATACAATAAACAAAAACGAAGTTTTTGGTACGAACAGCATAATATAATAATGTGGGCACACAAACACAAACTTAGGATAATTCCATAAAATTTTTTTTTAATTTTCACGATCACAATACTTTCTCGTACTTCGTAACGGAGAAAGTAAAAATATAATATAACACCCGAAAGCAGTTCCATAATATAAGTGTTTGTAGTTAATTCTATTAAATTATAAATCAAATTAATGGGGCATAGATAGTAATGGTGCCAAACTTTAAGGGTTGGCGATACGACGCGAGTTTTGCCCTCGGTCAAAAAATTTGACCTGACATGGTCGGCATAACCGGAAATTCAGGTGGCTGAATGTAAATAAATGCATTTACACAAGTGTTGATTATTGGGGTTAGAAGGGTTAATGCATTTACTGCCGATATTTGTATGGGGGAATAAATTAGGCGCAGAATAGGGGTATCATACCCAAATTAAATAAGACTAATTATATTTGTAGGGCAAATAGCAATATTAAATTCGATGTGTGTGATCTAAATTCTATTAAATGTGGATTACGAGTTAACAGACATTGTTCGTATAATTTCTTAACGTATATCATGTTCGAGATTAAGTCATTATTTCATTTTGTCGCCAATCACAGCTCAAGTAGGTAGCTAAAAAGTGGTTGTTAAAAAAATACGGATATACATTGGAAACAGTTATGAGATATTTGTAATAATGTAAACATCAATTAATAACTTTATATTTTATAAATTGTAAATTTTACTTTGTTCTTCTAGTTCTTGAAATTACGACAGAACGATATTTTATGTTTGTTGTTAGTTTAACTTGATCTATTTACACCACAAATTATTACAGTTTTTATGGAGTTTAAAAACGGTGCAACTTTACTAGCGCAACTGCTCCGTCTGACGAGGAGATCTAAACTTTTCTTATTCATTTCAGATTACATATATATTATGCACAGAAATGCAGGGAGTATATCTGCAAATCTTATTGGTGAAGAAATATATAGGAATAACTATGTATAGGGTGTCCCACGAAAAAGTTGCAATTTTAAAATTGCTATAAAAAAAAGGTAGGTGGATATTTTTCAATTATTTTTTTTTATTGAATAGCCCCAACATTGCGGTTTAATAGTGGAATACCATTTCATTCATATGGCTGCCCCGGCTGGCTTTGCAGTAGCCCATTCTGTCGACCCAATTCTTCATGACATTTTCGATGGTGTGGCCCTCAATGGCTGCAATGGTGACTTCAATCTCGTGCTTTACGTCGTCAATCGTCTCTGGATGCTTGGCGTAACACTTATCCTTGACGGCTCCCCACAAAAAATAGTCCAACGAGGTCAAATCGCAGCTGCCAGTTGACATCGCCGTTTCGGCTAATTATGCGATTTTCGACTGTAACGTTGGCTGTGTGGCCCTTGGCACCGTCCTGCTGGAACCAAATGCCGCCGATGTCTTCCTCTTCCTTTCAGGGAAAGAAAAAAAATTCCAACATGCCGCGATAGCGCTCACCATTGACGGTTACGGCGTCTGCTGCTTCGTTTCCGAAGAAAAACGGACCAATGATGCCCCTGGACCACATACCGCACCAAACAGTCATTCGTTGTGGGTGCAGTGACTTTTCCATGATTACGTGTGGATTTTCTGAGCCCCAAATGCGGTAGTTTTCCTTATTGACATAACCACCGAGGTGGAGAGCTTCATCTGAAAAGACGATTTTTCGATTAAAATGCTCATCTTCAATCAAGCGTTCTTCGGCCCATTGGGCGAACCGAAATCGCATCGGATGGTCGTACGGCTTCAGCTCTTGTACCAATTGAATTTTGTACGGCTTCAAACCGAGGTCTTTCGTCAAAATTCTTTGAAGGGACGTGCGAGAAATGTTCAATTCCTGCGAGCGGTGTCGAGTTGATGTTGATGGATTGTCACTCACACTTTCGGCAACGGTAGCAATATTTTCGATTGAGCGCACTGGACGAGCACGGGAACGCGTTGCTTTGTCCATTAACGAGCCACTATCACGCACACGCTTCACAAATTTATTCACAAACTGCCTGGAAGGCGCTTTATTTTTCTCGAATTTTGTGCGCATTTTTCTTGCAGTTTCGGTTGAAGACTCACCATTTTGGAAGTAAGTTTTCAATATTTCCCAATTTTCTTCGAGCATAAACTTAACCATTTCGTAAACCGCAAACCTTTTGCTAAATATTTGACACATTGGCAAAGTCATTCGAGCTGTCAAAGCCGAAATAATCGATAGTTCAAAAATCAACCGATAGATGGGCCACCCTGTACAAGTAGTTAGTGGAAAAGAAAGGTTGGGGGATAAATACAAAAGTGTTTTTGGGTTGAATGTAATAATATTTAGAAGGCAATAGCGGTTTTTAGATATAATAAACAAGGCAATTATTAATTAAAGAATCGGTTAATTTTTCGGCCAAAATAAATTAGCCCGAGTGTTCATAGTTATGGTTCATAGTTATTGGTAGTTACCAATTGATCCATTTTGATCCTTTGGTCTAATTATTAAATACTGTTTACGTGCAATATGTTTATCTATACGTATTATTATTGGTTTTGTATTATAAAACGATTTGGAACTATGTAAGTGGGTTAGGACAATTAAAATGATTTTTTTCTCCAAAATTAGCAACCATTCAGGTAGGGGTATTGTAAAATAATACCGCATTAATTCGTTTCTGAAATATGTGCACGCACAATCCGAATCCGTGATATTTATCGCGACCACGCAGCCAAGCCGCTTATAATTTCCTCGTATTTATTTGATCGTGTTATAAAAAAAGTGAAAAGAAGTGAAGGAAAGCAAAGGGCTGACGGGGACGGGTGGCGTCACTCGAAGCATTTTCCGCGAGTTCCGCGAGTTCCGCGACCACGAGGAGGCACATCCGCGCGACACTTAAAACCTTGTCACACTGTCTTTAACCGTTAAGCTTTTCTTGTAATAATGCATGCCTGAGGTTGACACTCCGGGATTATTTTGTTCGTATTTTCTAGCAGTCAGATAACTGAAAGCGCAGAAGCGATTTCTCTCAATGCATGAAAAAATTCATGTCGTTACACTAGTATAAAATTCCGATCGAAAGAATATTTTTCACGGAGTGATTTTTATACTCCGATATATTTTTCATATTTCGAATGCAATGCAACGTATATATGTCTATGCTGCCAACAATAAATGCAAACGTGCATTCTTCAATACCCCTTATACGCGCCTCCTTTATTTGCGACCTGGTGAATTGATATTTATGCGCGCCTTTCAATACATTTTCTCCGACTTGTATTAACTAACTACATTCGAAATAAGATTTACCTCTCTTCTACTTTGATGCTATAGCGAAACTGACATAATGTGAATGGAATACTTGTGTCAATATACGGCCCGGCCTTCTCGAATTAATTAAATTTCCTATATTTTAAACTAACATCAACTGCAACTAAAATGTTGCACCCTTCAGACTAACGCCTTCCGCATCCGCGGACCCATTATTACACATTTCCAACATCTTCAGCAACAGTTCACTGATTAGCCTCGGCTGGCTTCTTTAAGCGTGAACTTCGCGACATTTTTAATTACTTCAAACTTTTAAATTGTATCCGCCAAAATTTAACGATCTAACATAATTCTGCCCTTAAAGTCCACCAAACTTATTTAGCCACCTGTACGTTTTGCCCATTTTTTTGTATCAATTGCCTTCTTAAGCTTCAACCAAAATTATAATGGATAATTAATACAGTACTAATCTAAAAAGCTTAAAACAAATTTATTTGTTTGTCATAGAATCCAGAATGTCACCTAAACTCATGTTGCAACAAGTTTTACATCATAAATATGTTTGTTATAATAAGGACTACATGTTAAAAAAGACCTTTGTTGATAGCTGCGATAAGAAAAAGTTAATGCCATGGAACTCAATGTATGCAATTATTTATTTAAATCTAATAACAATAAAGGCTTGGTTTCGACCGTTATAGTGATTATTTCAATTCAGTTTGAAGATTTGTTATACATAAAACTAATAAATTATACGGCATGGGTAAATAGTGCAAGAAATGATGAAGATTTCTTTGCGTATATATTTTATTTATTCAGTATGGACTTCATTCCCGTACGCCCTTTGACATAATAAATGCGCCTATTTATTTTATTTGCATATATTTTTTACCCCGCCGAGAAATATCGAGTCAAAGAGAAATTCCTTCATATTTTAATTTTTTTCAGCTACTAAAATTACAATCTTTGTATTAATATACAAACATCTTTTTCTAAGAGTAACTCTAGTGAAGTAAATATACATATGCTATCTATAGTTTTCCTTCTCTGAATCCCGTCACATGGAACGAACTATTGTTTAATGTTTTCTATAATAATAATCTTTTATATGTAATTATTTGTTTCCTTCTTATTACATTTTTAGGTTAAAAGTCGCTGAAATATTGTAATGTTTTTTTATAAATATTAAATGTTGTTTTAAATGAGTCAACTCCAACGAATGCCCCCATCGCAGAATCCTGAAAACTTTCCCTAAATTTCAGGCGTACGTTTACATCTCAGAAATATGTTTTAAAGAAAATAGTCTCTGAAAATAAATGTCGGTAACCTACAGAAGTTCCTACTTCATATTAGTTCTCAGTGTTAAACCAAGTAAATTGTTTCCAACATATCCCCCAAATCATAAAATCCTAATTCAGACAGTGTATTAACGTCTTCTTCGTTGGATATACATTTATTAGCGCAGTTGGTTCAAAATCAGAAAACAACTCTTGCTATTCTTTTTAAGATGAATCTTTAAATTATTAGATTTTTTTTAAATCAGGGGTAGTCAACCTTTCATACCCCCACTGCCAACTTGTATCTTTGGTGAAAGTAAAATTTTCTTACCGCCGGGAACTTTTTTATTTTTGGAAATCGTGATGCCGAAGATTTTTTTTCTTCTCGCCTTAAAAAAATTAAACCCCATTTTTTGTTCCTTGCATTTCAAATTGAAACTCCAGCCTTCTATTACCTTGATTAAATATTTCTAAACTCAATTTTGACTCAACGTAATTGAAGCCAGTTTAAATTTGGAAAACGAGTACCAAACAAAAGTCATCAAAGGATCAAAGGCAGAAGTTGAAATTTTTAAGGCGAGAAGGGGAAGAAGAAGGTCCTTTCTGCACTATTTTTTCTTTTGCCTCGGATAAAGTCATGCACAATTCGTTTCGGAAATTTTCATTGATTAAACCTCTACCGCCCACAAAATTATCTATAAAAGCGTCTGTACTCACATCAGAATTCATTGCAATAAAAGAAGCCATTGACTACGTTTCAGTACATATCTAATTATACAAGCCTGCAAAATTTGGGTAGTATCATGTTTTATTAACTTTTGATAACGTATTTGTTAGAGCTGAATCCGAAAATAACCTCCGTTTTTTTTTCATTACTTCAGGAATTTTTGCAATTTTCGAAATTTGTTGAAAAATCGTTAAAATTGATGGAGTTAAAATAGACTTAAAACGTTTTTTCTTATAATTTATGCATTTTTTTGGCTTTGCATTTTTACAGCTAAACAGTTGAATAAAGGAGAATGTAAAAAAACCGTTTTTTACCTAACTTAAAACTTATTTAATATGTATCCGTAACGTCCATGGATGATGAAAACATAAGTGAGACCGCGGAAAAGTCTGGGGAAAACTTTTGAGGTTCTATCAAAGATAAAAAATTCAGGATGGATTATATCGATTTTCTCTGAAACTATGAATGATTCAGAAAAATCTTAAACGTTGAACGGTTTGGAGGGGAACATAATGTAGTGACACAGTGACCTTGGTTTGACCTTGTGACATCTACGTAAGGTCAGGTGAAATTCACGGATAGTTTCATTTATCTGATTTTTTTTTGTATTCGTGACAGACGATGCTATAATAGACAAAATTCAAAATTGGCAAAAATCGTTGAAAAATGGGGATTTCCTGAGAAATGGAGATTCGTAAAATAAGGTACCCTATGCTGCTGAGAAATAATGCGACGTACTGGGAGATATGTAAAACACTGTCTTACACTGTCAAAATTCCCTCTCTCTATTCCCACCTCTCCCGCCACGTTACATCGCTCAATTCCGGCCGCGCAGCCTTCGAAGTTGGGGCCTTCATTTTCAGATAGAATTGTCGAAAAAGTTGAGAGAATATTGCTTGAAGATCGGAGGATCACCATTAACGAACTTGCTTTCCGTATTTCTGAGACCAACACTAATTATTTCCAAAATTAAAGTAACACTTCGGTGGTTTACGCTTCAATACCGATGATGAAGTCAAGGAAGAGGTTACTCGATTCCTCGAAGGATTGGTGGCAGAATTCTATAACATAGCGGTAAAAAAACTGAAGCATCGTCTGCAAAAGTGTTTGAACAGAAACGGCGATTATGTAGAAAAATGTATAAGTTTTAGGCTTTAAAATGATGTACAACACTAAGAACAAAAATATAGCTGTCTATTATTAAAAATCATGGGAAACTTATTTTACGAATCCCCATTTCTCAGGAAATCCCAATTTTTCAACAATTTTTGCCAATTTTGAATTTTATCGATTTTCGAACTTTCGAACTTTCTTTGGGTGGCTCATACACTGCTTCGTGCTGTTCCTTATATGTTGTCTATGGGGTTCATCTACGTATAATATCCAGTAATAATTGGCCATATTAATAGTTCTTCATTTTTCCTTGATACTTCCTTTCCATTTCTTTGATATCCTGATTAAAGCTCCCATCACTTCGCTAACGGCACCCAGATTCTCAGGAAAATAGTTCAGTGAATTTAGGAACCTCATGGAACAACCTAAATTTGTGTACTTATGCAGCATATTCTCAACGATTGATTTGAAGTTTGGATCATTCCTATTGCCCAGAAACTTAGCTATTACATCTATTAACAAATTGCTTCATCATGCAGAGGTGGAAGGAGAACTTTATCTGAATCTACGAGTGCTTTTTTAGCACATTTTTAATTTTAGTAGCTCTTTTTGGACAATCTTTCTTTATCAAATGATTTTCTCCGTCTCTGCTAACCTGATAACTTTGTGTGCTATCTTTACTGTCCTAGGAGCATCGATATTATTTTGAGAACGCCGCACGTAATCCGCTTATGTGTGACGTATTTAATTTAATAGAAAACGAACTCCACATTTCCGTAACACTCTTTTAACGGGACAGAATATCCGATCATAATTGACGCATACGTATTCCCATTGTAAAGAAGGACAACTTTGAGGCATCTTTTGCACGAATCTATGACCAATCGGTACTTTCGTACGGAATGTTAGTCGAAAGTCGTAAGTAAATCAGTACAGAAGACTAATTCTCCTCCTTGTAAAATAATCGGAAGAATGCTTTTCTCTGTACCCGAACCAGGGTGCCAGTTTCCTGTAGGTTCTTCTCTTTAATCAAGCAATTCTGAATTTTCTTTGGTCGGATGTAAGTCTCGAACCAAATCGTTTAGTTCAGACTGTGTAAATTGTTTTGAAGCACCAACTATCACCAGGTCCGTACTCTTCGATCTTCATTTGAATCACTTGTGGTATCGTCCATTTCATGTAAATTTTCTGGAGAAATTGGCAATGGTACATCTGGACCATGAGAAACTGGGCGCAAAGCTCAAAGACATATTTGGATAGACGATTCTTTTTTTATTCTTCAAATTGAAACCGCAAACACCAGTCGTACAAAAGTAACCATCATTGCTGAGAATTCGTGGCTCATGGCACACCATTGAAACTCCAAATCTGAACAATTCTTGTTCACCCTTTGACCGTGGCCTGAGAGTAGCAAATGTAGTGGGCTGCCCTTGGTCTCCTATTTTTACTATGAAATTCGTGAGGTACACTTATCACCTGTTATATTTCTTTTCTACTTTTCTACCATTAACTCACTACAAAAGACTTTTTACAGCCTCCTGAAGCCATTCAGAACATTGAAAGTTTGCTTTATGGCCAATTTTCATTGGAAAACTTAACTGACCATTCAACTGTTTTGCTAAAAACGTTTTTTTTTTGGCGTAGATATGTGTATCATCCGGCCACTAAGGATGACTTTTATTATTAATTTATCGATTAATACATTTTGGGACAAACACAACCATGCCCGAATAAAGATTTGAATCGGGGACCCCTAGAAACCGTAGCAACCCTAGCAACCCTAGCAACCGTAGCAACCCTAGCAACCGTCGCAACCCTAGCAACCTTAGCAACCCTAGCAACCCTAGCAACTCTAGCAACGCACGTTTTATGACTGTTTTATAGTGTCAGATTTTTGCAAATTTTGTCTTTTTAAGAGATTTAAAATTTGCGGTTTTCCAGAAATCCTGACGTGCTGGTAAAAAATGATCATTTTCGGATTCAGCGCCAAAGAATACATAGGAATCAATTATTAGAAATTAAAAACACAACCATCGCAAGCTTGTGACTAGTAGTGACTATTTGTTCCTCAAGCCCTACTTTCAGATCAAAAAATAATTAAACAACCGGAAATATAAGAACTACTACTTGACATCCAATTATTAATAACTAATAACAAACAAATAGCATTTTTATGGATAAAGGGTCATGAAAATGAAGTGGCCGACAGGTTGGCTTAGGAGTTTGTACTGAAAGATGTAGCTCTGCAGTTGGACTTTCAAAATTTAATAATGCACGAACAAGTTTCTCTTTTGAAAGAACAATTAAAAAGAGGAGTATATCTTCAACTCCGTGTTTCAAATATATTAATGGTCCAAGAGAACCTCACCACAATTTTAAAATTTCGTTTTGGCCACAGTTGCGTGGATTGGAATTGCCGTTGTAGATTCCACCCTTTGAAATGGTCAAACAGGAATCCAAATTTAGCATCCTATTTAAAGCATCTCGAAATGAACTAAAAAATAAAGTTAAAGATTTTATCAACAAAATACATTTTCCTTGTATATCATAACATAAGGATATATTTTACCGTTATTCCTTTATAGATGGAATAGGCATATCTTTATAGTTTAGTATATGACTAAATTTCATCTCATTAACAATCTCTAGGTCTCCGTCGGGCCCAACGCTGTGCGTGTGCATTTCCTATAAAAGTCGTGACGGCCCCCACTGATGGGTTTCCTCTCAATTTCCCGGTGCCCCGCTGTCTAATTCATTTTCATCGATTTAAGCTGGTTAAAATTGATTAACGTCCAATGACCACTGTGTGAAGAAAAATCATGTTCTCGCGGCGTATTACCTTTTTCCCTGTGGAGATTTAAAATAAAATTATTTTACAGCTCCTAAATACTATCTCCAATTTGCAAAATGGTCAGTCGTTTTCATGCCGTAGTTAGTCAGATTCAATCAAAGTTGGCGATTCAAAAACTTAGTTTAATATGATGAAAAAGTGCAACCCATCAAAGATACAAGCATGTATTATCAACGGAATCTACATGAGCAAATTGAAAAGCTCAATAATCTAACTTACTTTCCGACTGTGCTATAAAACAACTGAAAAGATATATCCCCCTGGATAACTAACTGAACATCGTGCTAAACCCACAGTTCTTGGAACATATACATCGCTGTTGAACCCGACATGGTGAGGATCTTATCCGTATGTGTCATTAATGTTTTATAAATACTATATTAGGCAATTATGGCAGCATAGTTTAAGTCCTAGTAATTCTGATTTAATTTTTTTTGGCATGCAGTACAAGATTATCAATATATGTATCGGTGCAATGAAGTATTCGCCTAGTATTGCTATTTTGGCGGAAAGCCTCTAAAGTTAATACGTGAATATCTGGCCCAAAAATGTATGTATATATCAAGAGGTCAAATCCCTCAAAATGTGTACCATGTTAGCATTAAGAGCCTTATCAATCTATATTGAGTCAAAAATAATTGCCAGCGGAGGCTTTTAGACACACACTTTACAATCAGTCATATGAGGTATACACCAAATCATTTTAATGTATTTATTGCTTAGTTCGGCGAGGCGAAAAAAGGAATAAAACTTTATTTATGAAAATAAAAAGTGAGTTTAAGAAGGCACTTACAATATATGCAGAATAATCCCAAAGGTGGTCCCAAGCAGCTAGTGCTTTATACCAGACCAGAATATTGCATATTCTGGTATAGTTTGTCAGTTTGCCTCTATATTCTCTTTAGAAGCATTGGATGTGATACAATCGCTTACCTGATGTCCAAGAAATGTAAAACAAACATTTATTTAACCGGTTCGAACCGCACCTGTCTAGACAAGTCTGAGGCTGTTGAGTTCCGACCGCCCCTGCCAGGGTTATTAACCTTGAACACCTACCCAAGCCTGTCTCGGCAACTATTTAGCTGTTTAGCTGTTCGGAGTCGCTTAGTTGTTGTTTAACTGTGTATCGGTTTTGTTTAGCTGTTCTATATAGCCGTTTATCTTGGAATAGATACATTTAAGGTGGGAGAACAGGTGGACTCAGATCACTAACCTCTAGAGTTACAGGGGGGGGGGGGGGGGCGCGTGCCGGGTGAAAACCGTTCGGACGGTGGTGTTGGCTGACTGATTATTGTATAATGACTGATTGTTGAATTTCATCTGCTTGTCTGGGGAGCGCTCCATGGCCCTTTACGGGGTCCACGCCCTACTCTTCTCGGGTTGCGGGTGGTGGTGGTGGTGGTAGGGTGTGACGGGAGCGTGTTCGCACGTGTTCTAACCGGCAAAGCTGTTCTTCCGGGAACAATTTGGGTTCGAACCGATTTTATCACGTAGGCGAACAGGAATAAAAAAATATTCATAAGGAAGGAAATATTCATTCTATATTTATAACATCGTAAAACGCAGAAAAATCTGAACAAAAATACCTTCAAAGAAAGAGGAGCTGAAAATATGATGAAATAATTATATAAACAAATTTCGGAAGCGACAATGCGTGTTTGCGCAAAGTGAAGATAATATGTGAAGCAGGTGTGTCACGGGGGGTCGCTGCGCTGACGTGGAAACCGCCTTCGTTGACCTCCAGCTAGCTCTTGGAGTCGGTGTAGCTATGGGACACAGCACAAGAAACACGAAGGATGAGATGGAGGCAGAGATAGTCTTATTGGCGCGATAACAATCGCTATTATTTACACACGGAAGGATACAAAAGCATAAAATGTTCAATGTTCAAGAATATATACACATAAAAAAAAGAAAGTTATTAAAATAATGTCACGGCTCGAAATAAAAGTCACACAAGAGTAAATAGTCATCAACACTGAATGTTCGCATAGTACTGGGATGCCGGGCAGCGGCGGAAACGGCAGTGTCAGCGGCGAAGAAGGCGGCGGCGGCGGCGGCGGCGACGACGACGAAGAAGGCAGCGGCGGCGGCGTAACGTCGTTGATGTTCGGACGGTGGTGTTGGCTGACTGATTATTGTAGATGTTCTGAAGTGTGAGTGATGAATAATGACTGATTGTTGAATTTCATCTGCTTGTCTGGGGAGCGCTCCATGGCCTTTTACGGGGTCCACGCCCTACTCTTCTAAGGGTTGTGGGTGGTGGTGGTGGGGGTTTTAGGGCGTGACGGGAGCGTCGAGGTCGGCGCACGTGTTCCAACCGGCAAATTGCTCTTACAAGAACAATTTGGGTTCGAACCGATTTTGTCACGTAGGCATCAGGAGGCGGATCGACAGCTCATTGTGTTGCACTAGCAGCTGCACATTTTCACTAATTATTCTGCGAAATGTTCTAACGATGTCCCTCGGTAAATGGGCGCACAGCGGGTAGAGGCTCATCTTCATTGTGTAGTTACTGGCAGCTGTACTTCTTCGAAAATTATCTCGTTTGGAAATTTCAATAATGAGGAATTTATATTAATATTGAAAAGGAGCTATGGAGCATCGGACGCCGGGGCGGAAGACGGGGTGGCTGGAGCTGGAGATGGTCTGGTAGACGTTACTGTTGTCAATCGTGTTTGCTGGGCGCCACTGCATGAATTCCCGCATGCAGGCGGGTGGTTGTAGGTGGTGCGTGTGGACTGGTGTTGTGGGCGGCTCTGGTTTTGACGCCTTGGTGTGTTGGAACCGTTTTCCAAGAGTACACTCAGCTGGTCGCGGGTGGCGTCACGACACGTACCTTGGTGGTGCCTGCGTGTCGTCAGGCGGACGTGGATTGTTCGAATGTTCATGGCGCACTGAAGCGTTCACACTATGTTATTGCGTCTTTTCGCGGATAACTAACACTAAGTATATTGTCATTAGTCGGGATCGTGCTCTCGATCACTCGCGTCACGGCTCGCGGGTCCATTATCGTGATAGTCGGCGAGGCGGTCGCTGCTTGCGGCGTCCGAAGCAGCAGATGTGGCGTCTTGAGCATATGTTGCGGCGCTTTAAGACGATTGGTGGTTGAAGGTGGGCCGGAGGGCGTGTCTTCCTCAGGCGTCGTGTGCGGGCAGAGGTGTGTGGTGCAAATCCACGCCTCTGATTGTGCGGCCCCGGTCTGTCCATCTTCGGGCAATCAAATATCTGGGCAGCTGCGGTTGTCCAATGAAGCGGCGTCGGAGCACGTACAAGTGCTAGCGTAGCAGCTGGTTTTAGGGTGGCCACGTAATAACACGGCCCCGGTATTTCCGTCGGTGGTGGAAGCTGAGTCACCTGGACAGACCAGAGAATCTTCAGTTTGGTCTTCTCAGCGACCGGTAGGGAAGTCGGTGGCGGAGCAATGGCTACTGTTGCCGTTACAACCAAAGGACGTTCCACTGCCCTTGGAACTACGCGCTCCTATTGGTCCTTCCCTGTCGTGACGAAGGGCATCTGGAAGGCTGTCACGCAGGTGGTGACAACTTGGGCTTGTGGCAGGGTAGTCGATGTAGCCACTGTAGCCATGGAAAGTGCTGGTTTTGCCATGGACACGGGAATTAGGCGTTCCCAGCTACCTTCTCCCGTGGCGTCTGTTGCCGTCTCCATCCTGACTGCACTAAGATCGGGCGCAGTCCTGGTGCTGACCCTGGTTGCCGTCGGGATGTTGTTACTGCCGATGTACAGCCCGTTATATCCGTCATCGCTGGTATCGGTGGTGTGGCTGGGCTTCCTGTATGGAGGTGTGGCTGGAGTTGTCCAGTCCGGGGTGATGTGGGCACGGAATCCTGTTCTGGCCCGATAGACGCCATCGTAACCATTGTACAAGGACTGGTAATAGTCCTTGTTGCTCTTGTTTCTCCTTCTGCTCATCGTGAGCGCGTCACTCGGCCCCGTCCAGAAGCGAACAGTCAGTTTTGCGGTGGCCGGAGCGGCCCCGTTGGGATCTGACATTACGGGGTTGATCTTCCTGCTGTTTCTGTGCATCGCTGGGTCGTTGTAGCTGTCATTCTCCGGGTCAGTCGGCTACGAGCGAGTTGGGCGACACTTGTCACGAGGGGGGGGGGGGTCGCAGTGCCGGGTGAAAACCGTTCGGACGGTGGTGTTGGCTGACTGATTATTGTATAATGACTGATTGTTGAATTTCATCTGCTTGTCTGGGGAGCGCTCCATGGCCCTTTACGGGGTCCACGCCCTACTCTTCTCGGGTTGCGGGTGGTGGTGGTGGTGGTAGGGTGTGACGGGAGCGTGTTCGCACGTGTTCTAACCGGCAAAGCTGTTCTTCCGGGAACAATTTGGGTTCGAACCGATTTTATCACGTAGGCGAAATGTTCTAATGATGTCCCTCGGTAAATCGGCGCACAGCGGGTAGAGGCTCATCTTCATTATGTAGTTACTGGCAGCTGCACTTATCTCGTTTGGAAATTTCAATAATGCGGAATGTATGTTAATATTGAAAAGGAGCTATGGTTAGCTCATAAAATGCAAAGTAAGATAATTACGCATTTGTTAAGATGCGTAGATTAACTAAGCGCCGATAAGAGGTGGTGGAACAGGGAATACACACAAATAAAAAGAGAGGCAAGAAAAACTTGTAGACAATGGAAACACGCAAAAGCTACAAAGGAGGAGTACCAAAGTGTTCTAAAGTTATATAAGACACATAGAAAACAAGTAAAGCAAAATACAGAATAAATAAAGAAATCAAAATAAAGGCAATACGTTCAGAAGAAGAGGCATGGACATTTATTAACAATGAAAGAAAAATCAAAATTAAACAATTAGTCTGGAGGAATGAAGAAGTTATTTGAAGAAAAAAACACGGGAAACGAGAATCCAAGAGGAATAATAATTAATACAAACGGGAAATAGAAGAAATAAGCAAGGAATCTATAATGAAGCAAATAAAGAAGCTACAAAAGGGAGAAACGGGATGGATAGTATATGAAATGAAGCATGGATGTATGGAACGGATGAGGTGATTCAGAGATTAAAAGAGATAATAAATGGAGTATGGAAGGGCTTCACAGCCTATGATGGGAGGGTCTTGTATGTGCGATCCACAAGAAAGGCAAAGAAGATCAAGCGGAAAATTATAGAGGAATAATCTTACTGGATGTAGCATACAAGATCTATGCTATGATCTTTGAAGAAATAATTATAAAAGGAATCTTGCCAGACAGTCAGGCCGGCTTCAGAAAAGGAAAAGGCATCATAGACAACGTATCATATAGGGTGGCCCATCTATCGATTGCTTTTTGAACTATCGATTATTTCGGCTTTGACTGCTCGAATAATTTTGCCAATGTGTCAAATATTTAGTAAAAGGTTTGCGGTTTACGAAATGGTTAAGTTAACGCTCGAAGAAAATTGAAAAATATTGAAAACTTACTTCTAAAATGGTGAGTCTTCAACCGAAACTGCAAGAAAAATGCGCACAATATTCGGGAAAAATAAAGCGCCTTCCAGGCAGTTTGTGGTTACATATGTAAAGTGTGTGCGTGAAAGTGGCTCTTTAATGGACAAAGCAACGCGTTTCCGTGCTCGTCCAGTGCGCTCAATCGAAAATAAGGCTGCTGTTACCGAACATATTAATGACAATCCATCAACATCAACTCGATACCGCTCGCAAGGATTGAACATTTCTCGCACGTCCCTTCAAAGAATTTTGACGAAAGACCTCGGTTTGAAGCCGTACAAAATTCAACTGGTGCAAGAGCTGAAGCCGCACGACCATCCGATGCGATTTCGGTTCGCCTAATGGGTCGAAGAACGCTTAATGGAAGATGAGCATTTTTATCGAAAAGTCATCTTTTCAGATGAAGCTCATTTCCACTTCGGTGGTTATGATAATAAGGAAAACTACCGCATTTGGGGCTCAGAAAATCCACACGTAATCATGGAAAAGTCACTGCACCCACAACGAATGACTGTTTGGTGCGGTATGTGGTCCAGGGGCATCATTGGTCCGTTTTTCTTCGGAAACGAAGCAGCAGACGCCGTAACCGTCAATGGTGAGCGCTATCGCGGCATGTTGGAATTTTTTTTCTTTCCCTGAAAGGAAGAGGAAGACATCGGCGGCATTTGGTTCCAGTAGGACGGTGCCAAGTGCCACACAGCCAACGTTACAGTCGAACTTTTGCGCGGTACGTTCGAAAATCGCATAATTAGCGGAAACGGCGATGTCAACTGGCCACCTCGCAACTGCGATTTGACCCCGTTTGACATTTTTTTGTGGGGAGCCGTCAAAGATAAGTGCTACGCCAACCATCCAGAGACGATTAACGACGTACAGCACGAGATTGAAGTCGCCATTGCAGCCATTGAGGGCCGCACCATCGAAAATGTCATAAAAAATTGGGTCGACAGAATGGGCTACTGCAAAGCCAGCCTGGGCAGCCATATGAATGAAGTAGTCTTCCACTATTAAACCGCAATGTTGGGGCTATTCAATAAAAAATAAATAAATTGAAAAATATCCACCCGTCTTTTTTTATAGCAATTTTAAAATTTTCCACTTTTTCGTGGGACACCTTATATTATTGGAAGAAAAATATATAAGAAAAAAGGGAAATTGTTTACGTTGTTCTTGGACCTCAAAGCAGCATTTGATTGTGTGGATAGAGAAATGACGATGTTCAGGAAGGCAGGAGGAAGGAATAGAACTAAAGATTGGATATGGGAGGGGCAAAATCCAGAGGAAGTTAAAGTTTTTAAATATCTTGGATTTAGCATGAAAAGCAAATAAGGTGGTAGGACAAGTTTGTGAAATAGGTGAAAGAAAGTTCGATAATATAAATATGAAAGAGATCATGTTTGATAGCCTTGTAAGATGTATAATGTTGTAAGGGGTAGAAAGAATAAATAAAATACTGGAGATCGGTACTGGAATTAGACAGATAAACTCCAGCAAATATTGCGCACGAGGAAGTGAAAAAGGATAAACTAAGAGTAGAAGCAGGAAAAGACCTGACAGATATGAAGAAAGAAACGATTGCAAAATTCTGCAAGAGTGCTTAAAAGAAAAAAAAATAAAGGAAAAGTTTCAAAAATAGAAGACGGCAGAGAAAACTATTATAAGGGGAACAGCTATGCTATTATAGCACTATAAAGAATGAGACTGAGTGATAGAAATTATATCATATAAATGCAAAAACAAAGAATTCGGGCGTAATTTTAATTTCGAGAGACGTGTGGTTGGATGTTTAAGGTTAATATCTGCGAGGCAGGTGCTGTTACAACGGTCAGACTTGTCGAGATAGGTGACCAATGCTCAATCGAACCTACGGTCCACTTTCAGAGCCCCACAAGTTGAAGTGGACCAGAACTCGCCTTGCTTATACTCCACTTCCAAAAACATCGGAGGATATATTGAGAATAACAAAATATCCATCCAAAATTGGCTGACTGTTAAGCCAATACTAGTATAAGTACTCTTCCTGATATGATTATATTCAAGTTTTTTAATAATAAAAAATAAATAAATTGGGTATATTACTTCAGCTGTAAATACCGTCGTGTATTTGAAATTTCATTTTAAAAATATTCAGGCAGGCCAAAATACAATCTAAAGAAAAAACCTATATAAGTGATGTCTGGTTGTTGTTTTGTGACTCCCAATTAGGGCCTTTTTACCCTCGCCAATGTCTCATGTTGCTGTAAGTCTTCGAATCAAAATCTCTTAATGGATATGTCGTTATTTATTTAGGAAGAATGTATCATTCGAAGCAATAAAATTGATTTTTTATAAAATTCCTATTTATATCCACGTGGAACATTATGATATTATTGATTAGCTTCAGGGAATCATTTGTTGCCCCGGCCGATAGTTTACTGTTGTGGACGAGTTGAGGACTAATAAAGAAGTTTAAAATTATACTTCTATTTTACAAGGAACCAGTCGATTTTAAAATTATTGAATTACAAATGATATCAGATATACCGGGTATTTTAGACCACCCGTACACCCCAAATATCTCGCGAAATACAAATCGGATTGATATACGTCTAAATTTGTTTTTTGAGCTCTATCATGTGGTGTGAAATGTTAATCACCACCTCTCCCCCTGGGGCGGGGTGGGGGGAAACTTTGAAATCTTAAATAGGTACCCCTATTTTTTATTGCAGATTTGGATTCTACTCGAAAATATATTAGGTTTTTATTTAAAAAAAAATTCGATTTTTTTAATGATTTTTTTTACTTTAAAAAAATCCAGTTTGTTGGTACACACATTCATACATCACCACAATAGAAAAGAATAGAATGGAATTTGATAATAAAATTCATTTTTATTCGTTTGTACGATTTTTTTTACAAAGAATATTTATTTTTTACTTATTTATGACATAAAATTACGAATGACTTCAATCAACGCCTTATTTAAAAGATGACTACGAAAAAAATGTCATAATCTGTCATTTGATGCGAGAAATAAATTTAATTCAATAAATGTTTTTGCCGAATATAGCGCCATCTGTCGCTCATCGAATTTTTTTTTTGATAAAAGCCTCATATTTTTTAACATGTAATCCAAATCCGCAATAAAAAATAGGGGTTCTCATTTAAGATTTCAAAGTTACCGGCGGTTCACATTTCACACTACATGATAGGGCTCAAAAAACAGTTTTGAACATATTTTTAAAATCTTAATCCGATTTGTATTTGAGTGGTCTGAAACACCCTACATAATAGCCTATGATCGGTGCAGTGGTTAAAAGCTCGCAAGGTCTAATTTTTTTCTTCGCCTTGAAATAAATATAGGAAGGGCACCCATTCCTCCTTTGAGTCGCTAGCTGACACGGGTGGATAATACTTATAATAATACCACTCATCCCCAAAGCACGCGAAACTATTTCAATAGTTCAGCCCGTGATGTAATTAGGACAAGATGCGCTCTCACTAGAATAGGATATCAAATTACAACAAAAATTACAGGCTTGGCGTAATAGAATAAGTTATTAGCCACTAATCAGCAAACCACTTTGAAGTCTAGTAATTAGCAAATACAAAAAAGGCAGGCTAGTTGTAAACACCGCTAAATATTATCTTAAGTAAACACAAATTGTTTCCCATTGACAACTATAGACTGGTCAGGCTACTGGTCGTTATCAGTACAGTGCGTGTGTTGCTGAAAACACGCTTTATTATGAGTATTAAGCAACTTTACACAATATGAAAAAAATATGAATTTTCGACAAATAATTAAATATTAGCGTACTCTGAGTATACAAGGTAGTATACAAATTCTTTTGATATAATGTAAAATAGCGGCAAGGACCAACATATTAAATAATGGATATATTTGCAAGATTATTACCTCCATTTGACCACATTCTACGAAAACAACAGCTGAAAGTATTCTATCAGCAACCGAACTAATTACCTTTTAATATTGTCGGAAGAATTTGACCAAACTTTAAAAATATGTAAGTGAAAAATCCAAATTTAATTTTAGAAAGTTGCTACAAAACAACTGCAAAATTCGATTCAATAACATTCGTTGAATTATTAATTTAATTATCTGTTTGATCATTTACTATAATATGGCTTTTGTTGAATTTATTGATTTTCATATTGTATTATAAATTGAGTGTTTGCCCTTTTGGCTTGTCTGCAACGTTTCAAAATTAGAGTTGAATTGGTGTTGCTGTGGCGGTAAAATGCTTAATCTACCAATTCTGGTAGATTAAGCGTAAGAGTCCGAAACCGGTCTGTAGTTTGTCATGGGTAAATAATAATAATTCCTCATTACTTAATTTGTAACATCTTTGTTTAGTTTAATATTATCCACCAGTACTTCAGTGCAATATTTAATGGATTTCTCCCCCAACACATACATTTTAGTACATAAGTCAGAATTGTAAAATATGTTAACCATGATACACAGTGTGGTGAAACAATTGTAGCAGTGTTTCTACAAATAAAAGTAAAATTCTAACATTCAAGTTTTATTATTAAAAAATATATTGATGTAGCTATCAGGCACATTTTTTCGATTTTGAAGTATATTAGGATTTTTGCATCAATCGAAAGTCGTACAGAAGAAATAAAAAATTCAAAAGCCAAAATTGAACGAAAAATACACAAAATAGTATTTTTCAAAATCTCTGAGTTTCTAAAGTACAAGCGATGTATGCGTTTGAGCAAGCTTCAAAGAAAACAAACTAAAATTTAAAAAAGTATACACAGTTCAACAAAATTGAAAAAAACAATATTTTTTTTGCAAAATGTATTGATTTTACAGGATAAATTTTAAAAATTATGAAGTGACACTTTTTTTACGAAAATATTTTTTGTTTTTATATCTTCGACAAAACCTTAAGTTTCGAGTTTATTTTAAAAAAGAAGTAACAAAATCACACAAAAATTGATTTTTTTCAAAAACGAATGGGATTTTCTGCAAGAAATTATATTTGTTTACATATTTTTGTAATATTTTTTATATTAAAAAATCCCTTTTATGTCATCAAATTGGAGAAAGTTTTTTGATGGGTTTTATAAACCGAATGATAAAATTCATACAAAATCATGACTGGTAGAAAAATGTTTTTAAAAGCGATTTAAAAACATTGAGTTATATTTTATTGTGTAAAAAAAATTATAAAATTTATAATGTGCACTAAAGTCGATATTATTTCTAAAAATAAAAATTATTTTGAAGGGAATTTAACATTTATCTCCACTTTTTCACACAGTGCTGGAGAACTCCAAACTTTTCAGAAATTCCTAGCTTGTGAAAATAAATTAATTTCGAAAATAAAATACAATTTAGAGAGAATGAATCTGTGAATTGAATGTAATGTTACCTGAAATTAAAATTGAAATTGATTTTTTTATATTTCCACTTTCTTCGTACAAAGTATGGGAAAGTATTTAATGCTTTTTAAGGTATAGCGCCCAGAGACGGAGGCGGACACGTAAACAGACATTTTTCAAATATGACCGGAATCGTTTCGGAGAACCTCAAAACGGATATTTCCGCAGAAATTTCGAATACTTCTCATACTTCGTACGGAGAAACTAATATATGCTCCGAGTGTTTTTCAAGATGCTTCGAATGCCTAAAATAGTTGCTTTTTTTTCAAAGACGTAAGGGATATTGCGGATAATTTCAGACCGATAGTAACATTATCGAAGATTTTTAAAAAACTTTAATTTGGGTTTTAAAGTCACATAAAATTTCACTAGAAGTCAGTATGACTTTAACAATAAGGAAGCAACATCAGTGACTAATTCTGACATTTGTGATAATATCACAAGTGCTTCTGAGGAGTTTTCATTAGATGATCTCACAGTGTGTTGATCATGGTATCTTGACAAAGCTACATAACTATAGAGTAACCGGTAATTCACTAAATGTATTAGACTCATATTTGTCACATAGAACATAGTTAACAATGTGGAAAAGATCTGTCTATAAAGTATTCATTACTAAATGTGAAGTATCCCAAGATATACTCCTATATATCGGGTGTGTATAAATTGGCGGATAATCTACACGTGACGATATTCTTCCAAAAATTCTAAAATGTTGTACCATCCTGAGCCATCACGAGGTCCTCAAAGCTTGAACATCCAGTCGTTAAATATGCGTTATTATACGATATTAATTTACAGAAAACTCTGCAATTTCGGTAGTATGGCTAGTTTGAAAATTATTTGTCAGTGTGTGCTATCTTTCTATCTTAAACTTGTATTTTCAACACTTCTTAATCAGCTTATTTTCATCAAAAATACGTTCGGCAACGTCACACCCGTTTATGTCACTTTTGACACAACAAATTGCTAGTTCCAGGTTTGTGTCAATTCTGCTTTTCTCAATATCATCAGTTTGTATTAGTGCCCGCGTTTCAGTGCATTTGTATTTCTGTGTTATTTTCGTTTTGTTTTGTTCAATTACAATCGATTTTACTATTTACTCATAATCTGTTTTACCTTACGCATATATATACCGGGTGTGGCACTTAAGATGCCTCGGGCCATAGCTCCTTTACGATAAAAGCTATCGAAAAAAATCTAAGAACAAAGTGGTGCATAGTTACCGTCGCTATATTTCAAAAATATTTCTAATCATCAGTGGCGTGCCGTACTCCAGTGGCGTACCAAACTTATGTTTTTTTAAATGGAATGCCCTATTTTTTATTGCAGATTTGGAAAGTGCTCGACGAGTACTTATTTTTTTATCTAACATGTTATACCCTTCACTTTAGCGGTTTCGCTGTTATAACCCTTTCTTTCAAAATTGCGCCCCATTTTTGAGATTTTTTTGTAGAGAAACTAATTGACGCCGGCGCCTAAATTTTGAATTGAGGTACAGGTTAAGACCTCGTGTACCTTCACATAATTTTTTTTCGGGTAATTTATGGAAAAAACATATTTTTTTATTGATCTTCGCATGTTGTCATTTTTTCCGAAAATTTCAAATGGCACCCCCCTAAAAAAATTACGGCGTTGTACAGCCAAAACTCTAAATTTTTCATTGGTGTAAAAAAATTACACATTGCATAACAAAATTTTCTCCGAAATTTTTGTTATGCAATGTGTAATTTTTTTACACCAATGAAAAATTTAGAGTTTTGGCTGTACAACGCCGTAATTTTTTTAGGGGGGTGCCATTTGAAATTTTCGGAAAAAATGACAACATGCGAAGATCAATAAAAAATTATTTTTTTTCCATAAATTACCCGAAAAAAAATTATGTGAAGGTACACGAGGTCTTAACCTGTACCTCAATTCAAAATTTAGGCGCCGGCGTCAATTAGTTTCTCTACAAAAAAATCTCAAAAGTGGGGCGCAATTTTGAAAGAAAGGGTTATAACAGCGAAACCGCTAAAGTGAAGGGTATAACATGTTAGATAAAAAAATAAGTACTCGTCGAGCACTTTCCAAATCTGCAATAAAAAATAGGGCATTCCATTTAAAAAAACATAAGTTTGGTACGCCACTGGAGTACGGCACGCCACTGATGATTAGAAATATTTTTGAAATATAGCGACGGTAACTATGCACCACTTTGTTCTTAGATTTTTTTCGATAGCTTTTATCGTAAAGGAGCTATGATCCGAGGCGTCTTAAGTGCCACACCCTGTATATATATATATATATATATATATATATATAAATATATATATATATATATATGTATATATATATATATATATATATATATATCTGTAAATAAACCCCGTTCTATCTATCTATTACCATCTATTCTGATCCAACCCACATAATTAATCATAAGGTTTTTAAAAACAGGGCAGCCCGTGAATGCTTTGTTGCCTAATGTACATTTCTTTTAAATGGCTCGGCTCCTGATGGCCTATGTGGCATGACAGAACATTTTTGCATCAACATTTTCTATTAGGAATGTTATGAAGGATATCGCCACGTGTAGATTATCCGCCAATTTGTACACACCCGATATAATAAACGACCTCCAAATATACATGCCTCAAAACATAATTTGATTTGCTGATGATACCAGTATCTTAGGCAGAGATAGTGACTTTCATATCTTCTGAGGGGCCACGGTGGTTGCTAATATATAGCTTTCGACAAAAAAGTTGCATTTAAATTCCACAAAAGCAGAAGAGATATTTTTTCTCTCAAGAATCTAAATTGTGTGCAAAATTCAGAAAGTATTTATGTGTGTTATTGGATCCTATGTTGATTTGGAACTGACAATTAGTTTACTCTTTATTCCAATTACTTGCCTCTCATTTTTGTTACATTCTCCGTACGAAGTACGAGAAAGTATTGTGTTCGTGATTTTTTCCGAATTCGAGATTTCAACGGAAATATATTTTCAAATTAAACATTGAGCATAATCATTATTTGACAACCTAAAGAACTGAACAACTTTTGGTAAAATTTCCTGCATCGGAAGTGTGTATTTATCTTAACTATTTTGTGTTTTTTTTTACAATATTTTCTTTAAGCTATTGAATATATTTAATAAAACAACTCAGCAAATGTCTGAACATCTTTTTTTAATAAATGTTTCTTGTTCGAAAAGAATTGTTTTGTCTATAACTATGAAATGATTATTATATTTTATATAAACAATTATTCAAGAAAATGCCAAAGTTAACAGTAAGGTTTTTTCAAAATCACAAAAGTTGTTGAAACAGTATCAATTAATATGAAAAATATCACAAAAAGCATGTTATTGGAATAATCGATTATTTTGGACAGACATATTTTAATAATTGACTTTTATATCGATTATTTTTACTAGTAGTAGTAGTAACATCGATTATTATAATCCATGTTTTCTTTGCAATTGACCATCTTCTTTGAATACGAATATTTCAACAAACAGCACTCTATGTGCATATTGTAAATGGAAAGATCCTTAATTTTAAGACTATTTTTTAAATTTATTCGGTTCTAGAAATATGCTGTTCTATTTATAAGTGTGTTTAAGATAGTCGATGAACTGAGGCGTAAAGTTATAGTGTAAATGAACGATGTAATAATCGATGTAATAATCCATGATTTATTCATGTTAATAAATTCATGCATTTTTTTAAAGTTCAAAGCGGGGTAACTGCCCGGCGTAAATGAGGCTTGTTGTCTAATTATCGATCGAAGCCGCCAGGCCGAGGTCAATAATTTAAAGACAACGAATTTCAATTGCGGAGGGATATCATCTTTGGCAATCAATTCAAGAACAAACGTGCCAATGTATTCCATAATAAAAAGGAAGCCCGAGGTGCATTCGATTATATTATTTCGTGAATGGAAATTATACTTTGACGATGAGTGTTTATTGCGATAATGAATCCCTACCGACATATTGCAATTATGATTTCTCATTGGTTTATTTTGACCGAGTGGAGATCTACCATTGGCTTAAACTATAACATGGAAGAAATAATCGATTATATCGAAATATTTTATTGTCGTATCTCGATTATTACTACTAAAAACCCTATTATTATTAAATCGATGGCCAATATTTTTTGAACTGGGGAATCACAATGCATCTTGACATAGTTACACAGTATACAGAGGAAATTTATACAAATCATATACATACTTCCTTATAATGGTGCCATGTTTGTATATTTTACACATACTATACAAAAAATTACTATAAAATTTCTAGGGCTGGAAAGATGTAGAAATGAAAGAAATTACTATGGTCTTGGTTGTTAAAAACTACCATAAGTATCTTAAAAAAAACTATTAATTAGTATTAAAGGTCAGGGGAGTGTTTCAATGTCAGTTATATCTAAACTGAATCGAAATATTCATTCAATATTATGACCATATATTGTAATGTGCAGCGTGTGTTATATACCTTATGGCTTGGTTATATTAATGTTTATTTCATGTAAGTAACTGTATTTTAATTAATTTTATTTATATTTGTTGACGTATCACATCTGGATTTAGCAGCAACGTGAATAAAACTGTATTATTATTATTATTATTATTATTATTATGTTTTAACAATGATCGTATTATTATCAGCGATTTGATATCTTAAACTAGCCTTATACAGGGTGTCCCATTTTAAATTGCCACTCCAAATATCTCGAAACCTGAGCAACATGGCAAAAATTGTTTCAGATAAAAGTTGGAGGGTTCGGAGGGGGACATGCGCTGGTGACCTTGAAAATAACCTTGGCATTAATGTTCAAAGCCAAACAAAGATCAACTTTGATTTTTCAAACGAAACCTCCTATTTTCTATTACGGGATCGTATTCTACGGGAAAAATCACAAACTTTTTGTAGGAAACGTTTATTTCTAAAAAGCTTTTTTAAGAGCTTTTTCACGAATTTTGCCCGTCATGTTGTTTGAAATCTCAGAGGAATCCAGACTGTGATTCATACATTACCCTCGGCATTAACATTAAAGGTGCGTGAGCAGACCAACGCGACGAGCCGTCAGATGTTCCGCGCGACGTCTGATGGCATTAAGTTTCATCAATATTCAAACTTTTCAATTAATTAGCACGACAACTGTGCAGAACATGAAGGAGAGGAATAGGGCTGCATTTCGAGCAATTTACATCCAAAACCACCAGCCGCTGAAACCATCGGCCCTTTTCAGGGCGAATTATGTGCAAAATCCCACCAACCTTCACGTGGTGCACATCGAGTGCGCTAATGCCGAGGGTAATGCATGAATCACAGCCTGGATTTATCTGAGATTTCAAACATGACGGACAAAATTCGTAAAAAAACTCTTTCAAAAGCATTAAAAAAACGTAACCTACAAAAAGTTTTTTTTTCCTTTAGAATACGATCCCGTAATAAAAAATAAGGGGTTCTATTTGAAAAAACAATCTTCATTTGACCTTGAAAATTAACGCCAATATCATTTTCAAGGTCACCAGCGTATGTCCCCCTCCGAACCCTACAACTTTCATCTGAAAAATTTTTTACAATGTTGCTCAGGTTTCGAGATATTTGAGGTGACAATTTAAAATGGGACACCATGTATACAGGTTGTTTGATTAAGGATGGCCACCGGCTATATCTCGAAAACTATTAGATAGAGAAATTCAAGAAAAAAAAATTATAGACTAAAGTAGCCATGAGAAAATCCTGGAAATTATTTTTAAGTTCCTCATTTTGCTGCAAGGGGGCGCAATTGATAGAGTAAATCATAAAATTAAGGATTACTCCGAAAATTCTCACATTAAGCTATAACTTTAAAAACATCATTAGAAAGCCTGAATAATTCCGTGAGGCTCATTGGCGTACCGACATTAATAAGAGTGGGGGAAGCTCCTGAATGTCTAATTATTTAAATCTTGTAAACGGCTTATGAGATTTTAGCAAACTCAGGCTTGTTTGAAAGAGAACTGTAAGTATCTTTAAATGTAATGTCTAGTACCTCACGATAGTTCCGAATAAAATGGCTAGGGGCGCCATTTTTTTATTTTGCCACCAAAACTTAAATCATACGGTATAATTCTGATATGATAATCGGAAAGTAGATGAAATCTGGTAGAAATAATGTGAAAACCGCAGTCCGATATCTTCGTTCATTTCAGAGTTATTGCAAAAATAATCATTTTTGATACTTTATTTAAAAAAATTATGGCTTTTATTACTGTCGTAGGTATGTAGGTTGGATTAGTAACAATTAAAATTTATTCGGCACATTTCGTCGGGGATGATTTAACAGCTCTCTTAGATGTTCCGCTCCACGTTAGAGTAAATATGTGGTATCAACACGATAGATGTCCAGCTCATTACCATCAAAATATTCGAAACTACCCGAATACGAGGTTTCCAAATAGATGGATTGGTAGAGGAAGTCTTTTTCCGTGGCCCCCAAGGTCGCCAGATCAAAACTGCAGGTCAAGACCGCATTAACTTTTTATTAATTATTTGTGGTTAATTCCTTGGTAAATTTTTTTGTTATATTATTTTTATTGGTCTTCTATAATGCCTTACTTCGCACTTTATACAGGCTTAGGACTAGTCCAAATTGTGAAATTGGACCATGTTTAAAGGCCAACAGGCCAAAACGAACAAGTAGAATCGGAACAAAATGCAAACAGTAACTTATGAAAAAACTATAACGAAGCGAACAAAGTCTAAACAACTTTAGCGCTGCTCAAAGTGCTTACTTTCAATACACAAGCGAAGTCTCTCACGCGTAGACTACTGAAATTTCAATTTCTGCAACCGAAATCGAACGTACAGCCACTCGTATCCGTTCTCTCATATCTTCGGGAGTTGTTGGTCTCGTCTTGAACACTAGATCTTTGATTCTGCCCCATAAATAGAAATTTAAACATGTTAGATCTGGCGACCTTGGGGGCCACGGAAAAAGACTTTCTCTACCAATCCATCTATTTGGAAACCTCGTATTCGGGTAGTTTAGAACATTTTGATGGTAATGAGCTAGACATCCATCGTGTTGATACCACATATTTACTCTTGAACTCCTCTACAATAGTAATATCAGTTCAATCTTTTCAAGATTAATATAACTGAAATTTTATATAATTTTGTACAATAATTATTTGTGGCTAGAACATAGTGATTTGTCTTATTTAGTTTTTTTTACGAATTACCATGTAGTAACGGTCGCAACCATGCCTTTCTTTTAATTATAATCTTTACGATTTTTAACAATATTGTTTTTATTATTTATATTTACGTAGGAAGTATATTCATTGAATGTAATTGAATTAAATTATATTTCAGTTAATATTAAATTGAATTGTTTATTTTCAGAAACATTTTTAGCACAAATAAACATTTATATATTATTTATTCAATTCTCAAGATATAAATGCTGCGGCTACTGCTGGCGATTTTATAAATTCCTTTGGTTCTCAAGAATATTTATTTGCTTACATTTCCATGATTTGTTTAAACTTCAAAATTGAAGTAGTTATTTGTTATTTGTTTGTAAAATTTAATTTTGCAGATTTACGAACCGGTTCAATATCCATGTATTCTTAAAATTGAAAACGCTCACTGCAGGCTATTTTTCGTATACAGGGTGTCCCACGGAGATCGCAAATTAAAAGTATATGGACTTCTAATTAATGTATTGTAATGGTATTTTCAGCATTTATGTCATCGAGTGTGCTCTCTTCAATGAAAATATTTTTAAAATTTTACGACTTTCGGTTATACCACCTTCATTGTTTTAAATGAAATGCTATATTTTATATAGTAAATTTGGATTATACATACATTTCTGTGAAAACAATCATTAAGTAGCTTAACCTCCAAATTTAAGCATTTTCGAGATATTTGATATTTTTGAAATCTAGTGCCTTTTTATAATTAATTTTAAAAATGCATATCTCCGAACAAAATAAAATCTAAGAGATGTAATATTAGCTAAAAAAAAAGCCAACACCCGAAGGTACCTAGTGGTGATTTATTTTTGGAAGTATACAATACAGAGTGTTTAAAATTTCAAACCACAACTTTAAACGATTAAATCGCGATCTTTTTAAATACACTGGTGGAAAAAATGAAACACTTGAAATTCGTGAAATTTCGACCATTTTCAAACCGCTATAGCTCGGCATATTTTCAATCCATTTTGATGAATCTTTGAGGGCGAAAAACTTTGTAGTGAAGTCATGCATGCGAAGTTAAGAGTAACCCCTTCCACCCACCTCTAGCGCCCCTGTGAAAAAAAAGTTTTTTCTGGAAACCACGTCCAACTTTGACTATGTCTACGGAGTTCCAAAAATTTTGTCGACTCGATCCACCATAAACGCATGTAAATTTGATCAATTCCCTATACAGGACTCAAAGAACTAAGTTCCTACGACAATTTGGCCCCAAGTTATGGGTGTTTGAAAAAAAGTGCATTTAGAGGTTTTTCGCACATAACTCGGTGACTTTTCAACCAAATTTGATTATTCTTTCGGGAAAAAATCCCATTTTGGCTCTACTTTAAGGGGGTAAACTTGGATTGGAATGATCCCTTAAGTTCGCATGCATAACTTTAAAGAAGACACTTCAAAGTTTTCGCCCTCAAAATAAACGATCTTGGACGTTTGTTATATCAATAGTATCACTATTAATAACACGCAAATATCTTTTATATCATTCAATGTCCGGCATCACTGAAGTGACTTGTTGCACTGTTATTTGTTTTTACCACAAAAAGTTAGAATTTGGCCGGATAAATTTTTTTGCACGAACCATTGAATCGTCACAAATTTCGAGAATGAATTGAGATGGATACATTTACGAGCGCCTTTGAATTATATTTCACAGCAGAGGTATTTAGAACTGACATGAACGGCCACTGTTGAACTGAATTTAGCTGTTTACTAAAATTGTTAATATAAAGATCGTTGTCATGGTGAAGCTAAATAAATATTTATCCACCTGCAATTTTTTTCTGTCCGCCGTTTTTATATATACAAGTTGAATTATCTTGGTAAGACTTAATTTTGCAGAGTTACGAAGAGCTTGAATATTTGTATATGCAGGCTACTTTTTGTTTTTATTTAATTTATTGAATGGTTCTGCAACAAGTAAAGATTTTCAATGTCAATTATTGTTTTTTTCGAGGGAAGAGAAAATTGACGTTGAAAATCTTGCCTTATGATAGGTATATTCAATGTAGGAATTGAAACCAGCAATATTATCTACCAATATCTACCATCAAAATGTTCCACAAGCCGCCACTGTATAAATAGCGTTTATTTTTTTAACACGGCGAATTGTTTTTATTTGCTTTTATTTGGCGTGCTCAAATTGATTTTATAAAATTTTATTGTGACATTTTGTCTGTTTTCAAAACAAAATTTCAATATATCAAAAATTACATTTGCGATGAAATTTCACCGCGGTGAAATTTCTGTGCTATATAATTTCTTGCGATGAATATTCATGCGTTGAATTTTCCTTGGGATGAAATTTCTTGCGATTAATTTTTTGCCATGAATTTGCCGGACCCCATAGATTCTGAGGCTTCAAAGATAAACAGAAAATATTACATTCTGCAATAGTACGAAGTCTGGAGTTGATGCTGTTGATGAAAATATACAAATCCAACAATAAAAAATAGGCGACTTTTCATAAAAAGATTGGTTACTGACCACTTGACGAGATCTCGACTACAATATTTGCCAAGAGCACTAAGCCAAAGAATTGAAGAACACGTAGAAAAAATAGCCAAAGAAAACCCAATGACAAAACATACGTGTGAAAATTATGTTTGTTTAGAACATAGAAATTATGTTTGCAATCAAACAAATTATAATTAAGATTAAGTATTAATAAATAGTAAAAATATGTATTGCACATAAATCGGTCACTGCATATAACTAATGGTACAATATAATATAAATAATAAATATAATGCATTGTATTATAATAAAGTATCTGTAGACTCGTAATAAAATTTTTAAAACATTATACGTACTAAACTTATCGTGCAGAATATCCATTAAGTAAATTACGTACTCAATGTTTAAAAATTGGAAAGTAACGAGAGCTTCAGTTTGTAAATTAGGTAATTCATTTCAAAAGAAGGATATAATTAAATAAGGGATAAATAGAAATCCGAGGAATTGCTTGAGGTGCTGGATGGCGTTGCGGTTCGGAAATTGTTTAGTGCCTTAATTTTCCGCGCGGATTTGCGCGGAAGGAGTTTAAAAGTAACCGGGTTTATTTTATTCATAAGTTTATCACTTGGGGGATTAGCCGTACGGATGGTCGGTGTCGAGTTCGGATTTTGGAAGGTGGTGTGAAAGTAGAAGCGCATTAACTTATATCAATACCTTTCAGTTAGTTTATGGCCAGTGGAGTTTGAAAATCTAGGCGGTCGCAGTGTATGAAAGCTTTCAGCGTAACTTTTCATGACACAGTTAGTGCATTTTTAAGTGGAGTGACGGGGTGAATTTGAATGAGGATCTATTTGTGGATTTTGCAGATATTGAAATGATCGCGATGACATTAACTGGGCTATCGGTAAAATTTAATCAGCGCCAGATTTACTTATGTGGCGGGAAACGACCGGTCATTTGTTTTGTTCTGCGTTATCGAGATCACCCCAGAAGCCGGTGCAACCACCAAGAAGTGTGTTATATTGCTGTTACCTCTCCCGATGAGATTTATTGATTGTGGCTCTTTTGTTCCGATCCTTAGACTGGAGCCAATCACGGTGGTCTAAGATATAACAGGTTCCGCTTTAACTATACTGGGTCCGGAAAGTGGCTACCAATAAACTGCTAAATACTGCCGAGGGTCATTTCAATAATTCAGGCCTATTTCCGGGTCTTGTGTGTGCTTATTGTCTATGCTTATGTTGGACCAGTACCGTTCTCCAAGCGGAACACGTGCTGTGGAACTGGTGCGCCGGTTCTACTATTACTACGGTTTGGAAACACGGAACGGGAGCAGATGCGATTGATTTAAATAAACGGATCAAATAGAATATTGAATAAGTCCCGACGCGTTCTGAAGTCCCGTCGAAGCGTTTTAATGAAGTGTAATCCGATTGTTCCAAAAGATCAATCTGGATGTAAGAATGTAGTACAGTATAATAATAGTAGCCACGGTGGGGGTGCGCAAGTAAGGCTCGTTCGGGGACGACCTCGTGGCGTCGCGGCGCACTACACATTTGCCGATTCGCGCTCGAACGTGGACGGTGGAAGTGCGAAGGCAGCGAGTCTCGTGGTCGCCAAGCGTGAAGTTTCAAACAAGGGTTGCACCGTTAAAGACCCATGTCGCAGGGTTAGAGGACGATTTCCCCATCGCCTAAACTTACCCTGCGTCCACGTAATTAAATAAAACTGAAGCTACGTCCACCGTACACAATATAATAATATGATCTGTGATTGTTGAGTGTGTTTGGTGCCGAGTTAGAACCAGCACGCGGAAATGTGAGCTCAGTTTCCGGCTGCGGATGGTATGTGCGGTGTTGGGTTCCTTCTGTGGCTGCTAGCCTTACTCGGCTGGGTAGCGGGCAGCGAGTTTCCCGAAAGAGAGTGTTGTGATTTAGAATATCCACAACCACAGCCGTCTCAACAGCCCCCAACAACACCGAGCACTACAGTTGCCACTTCAACTGGCCCAGGTGAGGGACCTCTCATCTATCTCAATTACTTCCACCGGCCACCTCCTGCACCATTCGCACCGTACCAATAGCCACCAATCTATCTCACATTTAAAAAACCTAGAGAATACCACCCATTCACCTCCAAATTATTATGCACTGGAGTTTTCCGTCGGCGGGATCGCCTATCAATTTCTCAGCCAACCGCCCTATTTATCAACGCCGGAATATATCACATCACACGCGTATACCTAAAACACTCGCCTCCCCCCGGTATACACTGCGACTGATAAAACCTATATGCATACTAAATGCTTATATAAAATTTAAAATAGATCTCCTAGGGCTTTCCCATCCAACAACTTTACCTCACATCAGCCTAGTCCATTCAATCATCTGTAATTCCTTCCCGAGAAAACAAATTAACCCCATCACGTAAATCTGTTTACCAGCTTTGACCACTATTTATCACCTGATTGCCGAAAGAACTCTGATGCATTACTAGGGTCGCAAATAAACATTTCGAACAAATAAAAATCCCGAAAAACAGCAAACGTCAGTAAATAGCACTCTTCGTATTGGCTAATGCATGCGGTCGCGATTTTGTAAACACGCAAAGGTAATTTTAATACCGGATAAAAATGTAATGCCCGCTTTAAAATAAAATTATATTTGCAAACATAAATAAATAAACGAAAATATTGGAAATCTGATTAACACATTTAAATAAAACAAATAAATATTTCATACAAAGTTAATTTCGTAATTAAACACTTGTTATGTTTTATATTTATTAATGGTTATATCTAACCAAAGCACGTGTCAGGAAACTGGAATTACAAATATGAAACATAACAAGTGTTTAATTACCAAACTACCCCTTATCACAATTATTTCGGTCGAAATAGCGCATACCTATGACCTATTGTTGAATTATTGTATTATCGGGTAAATTATGTAATGTTTGTAATTAAAACGATGTTATTTGCATTTGATACAAAAGTTAAACTACATTCACTAATTCGTATATTGAGTAATTTACTAAATGGCATGTTAACATTTACAGGGGTAATTTTCGAAACTAGTTTTAAGGTCCGGATAAAAGGACTAATTTTTAGGATGATATTTAACTGTTAAATGTACCATGTTCTTTTCAATAGCAATTTATCGTATTCATATTTGCATCACAATTATTCATATTTTTTAAAAATTATCGTAAGAAATTTTTTTCTGCATAAAATTTTAAAGCGTTTAAGTAAACATGTAGCAAATCTTTTTTCTTGAGCATGCGATTTTCTCAAGCAAATGATTTATTTTCATACGTATCTAAGTTGCCTTACAAAAATTGCCAATTCGGCACATTTTCTAAAACCAAGTTAATATGTAAAGAATAAAGCATTCTCACATATCTCTTAATAGGTGATTAAGATATAAAGGAAAATGCAAGAGGACAAACATTTGAAGAAGGAAAGGGTCGGTTTTTAATAATAATAGTCCTGAGTGCAAAATGTTTCGAAAGTTGGCAATTTCGTTCAAGGGGGATTTCTTATTCAAAAGTCAATTTTATAACGAATTTCTTCTGTTTTTCTTTATTATGTAAGACATAATTTTTTTTTAGATAAATATACATATATTGAATTATAGAAACAATTTTTTTTAATTAAAAATAGTCAAATTTTACCCATTATAGGGAGCGTTAAAATTTGACCCAAAAAAGGAAAAGTCTCGCGGTGCACACCATATAAAAATATGTGCATAAAAAATGTGTGCATTTGAAAAAAAATCTACAGTTTTCTTTTTAGCAAAACGGACTAGGGGTTGCATTTTAAAGTATAATTTTAGGCTTATCAAAAGAAGAAAGGTATAAAAAAAATTGTTTGGATGAGGTTGCTTACATTTGGCCCTATGCAGCGTGTGTACAGTTTTAAAAATATGATTTCAGGAAAAAGTGTTTTTTCTTAATTTGTTTGGCAGTAAAGTCGAGAATAAAGTTTTATTTTAATAAACCAGCTATTCGTGTTCTTTTTCAGTATTTTTTACGCTATTTACGGTATTTCTATGGTTTGAAATAAGTTTTATATAAAGATATATTTTAAAAAATACTTTGAATACCAATTTAAAATCTTAAAATTATTCAATTATGAAAAAAATCGTTTTCTTTATGAGAATGTATAATTATTTTAACTGTTTCTTAAAAAAATTACAACAACGAAAACACGTGTTAAACCATCTAGTTTTCAAACTGATCCTACAACGATTACTGTATACAAATATTTTATTAAACTTAACTGAAAAAGTTATTATTTTTAAGTCACAAAGAAAACAGATTTTTTTTATTCAATAATTTTAAATTATATCGGGCCGTAACTATCTTATAGATATTTTATTATTTGTTGCTGTGTCTGAAATTAAACTCAAGTGCCCCAAAAACAAATCACAATAAAAAAAAATCCCAAGAAATAAGCTATATTGCCATTTTGGACTTTCGTAGTGTTCACAACATAAAACTACTAACTTTTGTAATCTTAGTAAGACTAAAAAGTTTATAGTTATTTAAATTTTTAAACCAATTATAGGGTTCCCATGTAATACATTATTTTTTTTTTGTTTTCTCGGATAATTAAAAAGAACGAAATTCTTCCTGATCTACAATAGGAGTTTTAGAAAGATTAAACATGGTGATGTGGCTATCATGTAACTTTCTCCGATTTGATGGTATAACAGTTATTTATATTCATACTTTCATGGTTTATTTTCAATGCAAATTATGAAAAATAAAAATGGCAAATTATACTTCAAATTCTAATAATCTTTACCGTCAGTTTACTAAAAAACTACTAATATTTAAAAAAACGTATTCTTTATAGATTCATTTCATTTCATACTTGTAGACCAAAAATGGCAAAAGCTTTCAGTTTTTCAGATTATCAAATAAGACTTGTTTAAAGTTTCATATTAATTCCTATCTTAGTTTTTGAGACACAGGCAGACACGCTCACAGATAAGAAATAGTTAAAATCGCTTCCAGGGACCTTAAAACGGATATTTCCGTTAAAAACAATTTCACGATCACAATACTTTCATGTAGTTCGTAACGTTATTTATTTATATATTGGGGTACCTGTATATGTAATATAAAATTCGGAGAAATGATTACACGTAAAAATATGTATGCTATTCTATGGTTTAAATGGGAAGTTTCTGATATATTGCATATTTATCGATTTTCTTTGCAAAACTAGAAGAATTTAGATAAACGTATTCTTTGTAAGTTCTTTATTTTGGCATCTTATCAATTTTTGTTCATGTAAATTGGATGTAACTATCATCATTACATAATTATACAGTAAGAAAGTAAAACTTTTATTTAAAATTTTTTTCGAAAATCATCAGAGTTCAGGAAACACATTAATTAACAGAAGTTGTACAGTTTTTTTACAATAGTATTTTTGCAATATACCTATATAGGAGTTACGGGTTGATGTATTCACTATCCTTAACCCCTAATTCCTTCAAACAACAATCCTTTAAGGAAATTTGAGTCCGGTTCAAGGCTATTCTGCCACTACCGATGTATTATAAATTTTCAATTTGAAGTAGTACAACTAGTAAAAAAACATGGACCCTAAAGGCCAGACATTTTTTCAAAAATCATCCCGGTGGAACTCAGAATGGATACATTTGTTTCGAATTCCAAAAAATCACGATCACAGCACATTCCCGTACTTTATACGGAGAAAGTTAAAAAGTAATTTGGTTAAAATTTTGTTTTTACACTTTAACCCATCTCCACCTTCTACTATTGTTTTTTTTGCTACTGATTTTTTAAGATTTAATGTTAAGTCTTATTTATGCAACCATGCAACAATTTTAATTTTTTATTTTTTACTAAAAATTTTGTTTAATAAAGGTTATCTGATATTTGAAAACTAGAAATAAAAACAATTTGCATCAACAATGTAACAGTTAATGCAACACAAACAAACAGAAACATGGAAATTATGGAAATTCTTTTTTAAAACATTGTAAATGGCTGTTCAATGAATTGCAATGTTTTATAATTAAAACCGTTTTACTATCAGAGGATAACAATTTATATTGACTCGTCGGCATTTATAATATTAATTTAATTGTGAGTTGAAATGTTTTACATCATTCTCGCGAAAATAAAATGTATCCTACACTACGCGAAAGTTCGATTGGGACGCGAAAGTGTGCATTTGTGCGGCGAGACTGACAAAAGCCAGGAAAAAGGCTAGTACGGAAAATAAGTTCTGATGTGCATTCGTAAATCTGTCATATTTTCAATTTAAATGTGATAATTTACTGGTAGTTAAGAGAAGTAATGAAACACTGAATAAAACACTTACTAAGTTTTTTACCACAATTTATTTGATGCATGTACAAATATTACATATACATACATATCACGACTTAAGTTTCGACGTTTTACTGTCATTATCAAGTGAAACAATTAATGGACTTGATAATGACAGTAAAACGTCGAAACTTAAGTCGTGATATGTATGTATATGTAATATTTGTACATACATCAAATAAATTGTGGTAAAAAACTTAGTAACTGTTTTATTCAGTGTTTCTATATTGAATTACCACGTAGTAACGGTCGCAACCATCATGCATGAGAAGTAATGAATTATATTTATTTATTAGTGAGACGGTCAAAGAAATAATCTGCAACTATTAGCTCCACTAAAACACAACGCCTACTAATGATTTAAATTATGACGTAAATAGAGAAACTATTGTATTTTGGTAACGTAACTTTTTTTAACGGCTGTAGCGGAAAAACCGCATGTATCACGTTGGCGCAAACGTGTTAAATAAATTCACATTTTTTTAAATTAAAATGTGGAATTGTTTGATTTGAACATAAAAACATTGTGTGGTTCACAAGTGATTTTGCTTTGCTTTAACTTTCGCTTATCCCTGTGCTGGCAATATGAACTTGCATCCGAGGCCAAAAAAAACTTTCGCTTGGTAAACAAATAACTATTTTTTACTTTCTTTACACAAACTGTTATTATTTGTTTAAATTCGTATCTATTTTAATGCCCCAAATACGATTTCGATCCTTTTTCAAAAATGCGGGCACTATAAATCTTAAAACCCAATACAGATTTCCAAAAGAAACTTTAAAGCCTTATTTGCCATACCAAGAACTACAAAACTTAAAATTAAAAAAGTGTGTTTACCGTTTTTATTTTTTTCATAAATATTTCTTAAGCTTAAGTCGAAATAGAGAAAACATTGATATTTTTTTAAATATGAAAAATATTACAAAAATCTTTAAACAAATATTGAATATAAAGAAAAACTAAACTTTTCATAAACATCTTGATTTTTGGGAAAAAAATTAAAAATCATATACTTTTTGGTATATACTTATGAAATGATAATAGTTACATTAACAAAAACTGGAGAGATTGCCAAAACGAACAACATAGAATACATTTTTCTTAATCCCATTAGTTACAATATTTGCTTGATTTTTTGTGCGCTCTATCTGAAACACTAGTGAAATTAAATTTTGGTATGCGGATTGTAATGTTTTCTCCTGTATACCTTAAAATCAGAGAAATTTTTCTAAATCTTTAGGAGAACGTCCATTTAAATATAATGCAAAGTTCAATACATTACGTACCGATTTATAATTATAAGTGATAATCTTCTGCTAATTTCTTGATTAAACAGTTTATCATTAGGTTATTTTTTCAATTGAAAAATTTGTTTCAAAATAAAAAAAAAAAGATTTTAATAACGAATTATAATGTATAGCATTTCCATTCTTTTTAAAGTCATACCTAGGATACATTGCCGACCTTATGTACAAAACCACTTACACACATAAAACAAATATTATTAAAGTTTGTATTCAATTACTTATTACGTACGAGAAAAATCAATCAAATACCAAAAGTTTTTAATTCAAATCTACGGTTTTTCTTCTACCTCCTAAAACATAACGAGTCTATGAAACTTCTGCATCTTATACGAGCTCACTCAGAGAACGAAATTGCATCAAACTTGAAGTTATGCATATGGCGAAATTCCAATTGACTTATTTGTAAATTGAATAACTGCAGCTACATTATGGTGGACCTTACTCCGCGAAATTAAATTAAATTTAAATACGTTAACGTGTAGATAATTGAATTTCCAATGTATACTTTGTAAACTTTTGCTGGTTACTAAAATTAAACGTTGGGCGATTCCATAATCAATGCTTTCATTATAAAACTAAGTTAATTCATAACACGGAATTGTTTCGGTAGCGATCGATACGCGAACACTCGAAAAAAATAAGCACTGAAAATATATGTAAACTGGACAGTGCTTGTTTAAATAATGGCGGGAACGTTTATTATTTAAATTTAAATTATTTATTATTAAAAGATATTGCAATATTATTTATGCATGGAGAGAATGTGTTGTCTATAAAACATCGATAAGATTAAACAATATCGAATTTGCAATAATAATTATTATATACATAAAATCATGTTAAATATGCAACCGAATGCATTGAATGTTGGTGCGCCTGGTGCGAGTTCATTCGGCTCGGTGGTGCGTCAGAATTTCAAAACCACGCACTGGCTGGTTATTTCATTTGAAATAATTGGATATATTCTTCCTGTACGAATACACTTTTTCATTTGGATACGAACACATAAATCGCTGGAGTAAATTGAACAGGTGGAAAGCTTGAGTTTTATTGTGCGGACACAACTGGAAATATGGATGCAAGATAAAAATCATTTTACATAACTGTCACATTACAGGGTATTTACTTCCGCTCTAATGAATAGTGGAAATAATTTTTTTTAATCAAATTTTGATTATTTAAAGTATTTGTTCCTCAATTGGACAAATATACACTTAGTAGAATCGCTAAAGTTAACATTTTCATTCTCATCAAAGGGAACATATTGGTAGTTTTTCCTGCTGGGATGGTTAAACTTTTTGGTCAGATAAATCGGTATTATAGAGTTTAGTCACTGACAATTTTGTTAAGCCTCTGATGTGTGGAATATGCCGCAAAACTGGGAAAATTCGTTTCCCGCGAATTATTATTTTTATTTCTCCTCATTGCTTGTTTTTCTTCTCATTCTCTCAGAGTCCTCGTTTCCCTCTAAAACAAACACGTGGCCCTCTCGAGCGAGATTTTTGTTTGCTCTCCTATAGATATAATTACTTAATTGCTCACTTAACATTTTTGTTTTCCATCGAGATATGTTTTTATTCGGGGGGTACATTTCTGATTTTATTTGGCTTGATGATTTTTCTTTATTACACGGCATGTGATATATTACTAATTTGATTATTCCCTTCGTGGCCCTTTTCGTGTCCGTATTATAAATGATACGCACCCATGAGGCTGATTTCTGTACCAGTTGTCTTCTTTCCGGGGATCTATTCCTCTCACCTTTTCTCACCTAAAATACGCCATTTCGCTGAGAAAACTCACCGGTGAGTAGAATAGATCTCCGGAACGTAAAGTTTTAAACGGTTTTGTTTGCAGGTTTTTAGATTAGTAGCCTGATACTACATTTTTTTCCAAAAAGTGATGACTTCTTTTGTGACTCTTCTCACTTACAAGAGTCGATTTTTTTAAATGATAAGAATTTTTTTTGCACATCACTTTTTTTTCAGACATCATTTTTGTTTTTCAAAAAAAATCAAGAGTCACTTCAAAAGTCGACTCTTCACCATGAGTAGACTCACAAAAAAGAGTCATTTCGCCCACCACTAGTATTCAGTCATATCCAATAAATAAGGAATATTTCACTATTGATTGAATTCTTAGATTTAATTAAAACTAAATTCAATTTAATTTAATTTAATACGATTTTATTTTATAGATACCTATGATAACGTTTTCTTTACTCCTAATCCTTAATTTTAATCATTTTCTCTCTTAAATTTCTAACACGTGTAGATTACTTTCGTCATCCATTTTATGTATATAATTTACTTTAATATAACCATTTGATGTTTATCTTAGATTTTGTAAACATATACATTGCTTTTGCTGGACCACATAGCAATGTACGCTACCTGTGAGATATTGTCCACATGTGAAATTGTAGGATTTATTATGTCTACATTTTTATATTATATCTAATGTACTTTTTCATATGTACATGACGTGTGTAAACTTTATGGTCTTGGCACGAATAAATTACTTTCCTTTACTTTACTTTACTAAAATAACAAGGTTGAATGTATTTATTACAGCACACAGACACTACATAAACAATGTTTAATGTTGGAAGCGCTTAGTTCGTGGTACATCTTAATTGAATAAGAAAAACAGAAATAAACTATTTAGTGCTGAAATTTTAAGAGATAAAAAATGTATAAAAAATATTTGGTGTAAACAATGAATACAGTGAGCGCCTAAAGTATGGAATATATTCAGTAAAACCGAAATAAAATACTTTTGGAAAAAAATTTCTTTTATAAAAATACACATTTTTGCATGAAAGTCGATTTTCAGTCATCATTTGTTTTTGAGTAATGACGTCATCCATTTTGTTTTTAAATGACAACCCCCTATTTTTGTTCTTGATTTTAAGAGATCTTTTCATTGTCGAATTGGCATTATAAAAATGTTGCCATCTTACATAAGATTTTTCTCGAGTAAATGACAATTGAAGGCGAGACCTGATGTTTATAGTTTTTGCAAAATGACCTTTCAGCGGTTGTAACAATGATCTTGACCTTCCGTATAATATGGTTCCAATATGGCTTCAGCAAGACGGCTCATCCCCGCACTAAGCGCGTTTTTTCTTTATCGAACATGTAGAAATTCTTCTTGAACATTTGGAATATTTTCCAGGCTAATTTTGCACATTTATCACTCTCGCGGGCTATTCTATCGGTCCTCAACTAGCAATCCAATTGTCAGAAAAACGCTTATAGTAGGGGTGCGCCTTCTTGCTGAAACCATTGTATTATATGGAAGGTCAAGATTCAAGATCATATTTGTTTGAAAAAAAAGCGCTGGAACAAGGTCATTTTGCAAAAGCTCTAAATATCAAGTTCTCACTTTCAATTGTCATTTACTCGAAAAATTTCTTACGTAAGATGGCAATATTTGTGTGCTGCCAGTTCGACAATGAAAAGATTTCTCAAAATCAAAAATAAAAATTGGTTGTTGCCATTTAAAAACAAAAATGTGTATTTTTTAAAAGCAAATC
Organism: Ocypus olens; assembly: GCA_910593695.2. NCBI lineage: Eukaryota > Metazoa > Arthropoda > Insecta > Coleoptera > Staphylinidae > Ocypus > Ocypus olens. Next base: position 20,446,217 of record OU343057.1, read on the forward strand.
GACCTGTTCTATGAAACCCACATGTGTCGTTTCTGCAACTAATTTTCGTTCCCTTTTCACAGTTTTTCAAAATTATAACGTGCGTTGATTGAAAAAGTAAGGCCATTGCTTCTGAAACAAATAAACTTAATTTTTACAAACTAATGTTCTTGTAATTAAGGGAAGGAATATTTTGGAGAATATTATGAAATCACGTAGTAGCATCTATTATAAGTATTGTTAAAAATTTTCAGGCCTGCAGCCATTGTTATTAATTTTTTAGCAGAATTAAAAAAAAATGTAATTTCGAAATGAACACTACGACATTTAAGTGGAATGACCTTGTAATTGAAGGAAGGGTATTTGGGGATTTTTATGGAATCATGTAGTAGCACATATTTGAAGTAACTTGGCATTATAAAAATGTTGCCATTTTACCTAAGAAATTTTTCGAGTAAATGACAATTGAAGGCGAGACCTGATGTTTAGAGTTTTTGCAAAATGACCTTCTTCTAGCGGTTGTAATAATGATCTTGTCCTTCCATAAAATATGGTTCCAATATGGCTTTAGCAAGACGGCGCATCCCCGCACTAAACGAGTTTTGTTTATCGAACATGTAGAAATTCTTCTTGAACATTTTAAATATTTTTCAGGCTAATTTTGTACATTTATCACTCTCGCGGGCTATTTTATCGGTCCTCGACTACCAATTCAATTATCAAAAAAGGCTTATTGTGGGGGTGCGCCTTCTTGCTGAAACCATTGTATTATATGGAAGGTCAAGATCATTTTTGTTTGAAAAAAAGCCCTGGAACAAGGTCATTTTGCAAAAGCTCTAAATATCAAGTTCTCAGTTTCAATTGTCATTTACTCGAAAAATTTCTTTTTAAGATGGCAACATTTGTGTACTGCCAGTTCGACAATGAAAAGATTTCTTAAAACCAAAAACAAAAATAGGCGGTTGCCATTTAAAAACAAAAATGTGTATTTTTATAAAAGCAAATCGACCTGTTCCATGGAATCCATATGTGTCGTTTCTACAGTAAACTAATTTTCGTTCCTTTTTCACAGTTTTTCAAAATTATAGCATGCAATGATTGAAAAAGTGAGGCCATTGCTTCTGAAACAAATAAAGTCTTTATGAAATCACGTAGTAGCATCTATTATAAGTATTGTGAAAAATTTTCAGGCCTGCAGCCATTGTTATTAATTTTTTAGCAGAATTAAAAAAAATGTAATTTCGAAATGAACACTACGACGTTTAGGTGGAATTACCTTGTAATTATAGGAGGGGGTATATGGGGATTTTTATGGAATCAATGGAATCATGTAGTAGCACATATTTGAAGTAATTTCAAAAAGCTGTATTGTGGCAATATTTTTTTTAAATACTTTACCGAATTTCAAAAAAGTTAACTTTTAAATGAATACATGGATGTTCCAGTGGGATTATCTTGTAATTAAGGCAACGAATATTTTGGAGTTTATTTGACATCAACTGGTAACATCAATTCTGAGTAATTTTAATAAGTTTAATGAAAGCTATTGTTCTTCAATGTAATTTAACGGGATTTCAAAAATTATAACTTTAGAATGAAAGCAAGGAGGTACAAGTGGGAATATCTTGTATTTTAAGGGTGGGGTGTTTTGGGTTTTTCATGGAACTACGTAATAGCATCTATTTAAAGTAACTTCAAAAAGTTTTATTCTAGTAGCAAATGTTTTCAATTTTATTAGACGATTTAACAAAAAAATGTATCTTTAGACAACAAAAGAACGTTCAAGAGGAATTAACTTGTAATTTAGGAATGACATATTTTAGGATTTTCATGAAATCACGTTTTAGAAAGTTTTATCGTTATAGCAGATGTTTTTCAATTTTTTTAGCCGAATTTCAATAGATGTATCGTATAAATGAACACAAGGGTGCACGATTATCTTGTAATTAAGGCAAGAGATATTTTGGGATTTTCATGAAACCACGTAGTAACATTTATTCGAACCAATTTTGGAAAGATTTTTACTTGCTGTCATTGTTTCAATTGTCTTTAACTGAATTTAAAAGAAGTTTTCGAAATGAACACCAGTGCGTTTAAGTAAGATTATGTAGTAATTGAGAAAAGGGATGTTTTAGAATTTTTATGGAATCAGAAATTAGCGTGTATTTTAAGTTACTTCAGAAAGTTTGGTTCGTGAAGCAAATGTTTTTTTTTTATTTTATTAGACGAATTAAAAAAAAATTGTAAGGACATTCAAGATGGATAATCTTGTAACTTGGTAATAGGATGTTTTAGAATTTTCATGACATCATGTAGTAGCATCTATTTGAATAATTTTAGAAAGATGTATCCTTATAGCAAATGTTTTTCAATCTTTTTAGCCGAATTTCATAAATAACGTGGAAATGAATACAAGGGTGTACGATTGCGATAATCTTGTAATTAAGGCAAGAGATATTTTGAAGTTTAGAAACCACGTAGTAACATTTATTCTAAGTACTTTTAGGAAGCTGTTTGCTTGTTATCATTGTTTCAATTGTCCTTAACCGAATTTTAAAAAAGTAACTTCGAAATGAACACTATTGCGTTTAAGTAAGAATATGTAGTAATTGAGAGAAGGAATGTTTTGCAATTTTTATGGAATCACAAATTATCATCTATTTTAAATTACTTCAGAAAGTTTGGTTCTTGTAGCAAATGTTTTTTTAATTTTTTAGGCGAATATCAATAAAATGTGACTTTGGTATTAACGCCAGGGCGTTCCAGAAGGATTACCTTGTAATTAAGGGGAACGATATTTTGGAGATTTTATGAAGCCACGTAGTAACATCTATTGCAAGTAATTTTAAAAACATTTTTGCTGGTTGTCTTTCAATTGAAATAAAATTAGAGATTAGAATTTAAAAATAGTTACTTCGAAATGAACAATATGGCGTTTATGTAGAATTATCTAGTTTTTGAGAAAGGATATATTTTAGAATCTTTATGGAATCAAGTAGTAACAACTATATGAAGTAACCTCAAGTCCTATTTTTGTAGCAAATGTTATTCAATTTCCTCTGCGGAATTTCAAAAATGCAACTTTTACACATGGGGCTTCCAATAGAATTATCTTGTAATTAAGAGAAGAGATACATTTGGGTTTTTATGAAACGACGTAGTAACATCTATTCGAAGTAAGTTCAGAAAATTCCATACTTGTTGCAATTAATTTTTATTTTTTTAACCTAATTTAAGAAATGTAACTTCGGAATGAAAACAATAGAGTTTAACGTCAGAGTATACGCTATTCTGTTTGCTATTTAAATATATTTACGTCATAAATGTATGTTACCCTGAAATGTATAAATATGTTTTTGTTAATTATCAGAAAAAGTATAACAATTATAGATTATATTTTTGCAATAGGTTGTCATAGTATTTCATAGGTCCATGTATATTTTTAAGAATATTGAAAGAAAAATATAGGAGACATGCAGTTTCCTTTGTGCCGGTTTTCGGGGTTGCTTCATTTCTGCTATATTTTTCTCTCGTCAATATCCCTTGAAGATATACATGGACTTGTGAAATACCATGACAATTACCTATTGCAAAAATATAATCTATAATTGCTATACTTTTTCTGATAATTAACAAAAACCTAACTTTTATATTAATGGAGAAAATATTTTTTTGCAAACATATTGTTCATACATTAATTCAGGGTAACATACATTAATAACGTAAAAATATTTGGATTGATTGATGAGGCTGTTACTTGGTGAAATTCCATAATATATGTGGTAAGTAAAACACGTGTGTTGAGAATTTTCACCAATTTTTAATGTCGAAACACTGCGACATATGTTTAAAAGCAAATGACAAAAAAATATGTTTTCCTGACAACATAATAGAGCGTATACCCTACCGTTAAATACGATTATCCAGTAATTAAAAAGGGGATATTCTAGAATTTTTACGAAAACACTTAGCAGCATCTATTTAAAGTTACTTCAGAACGTTTTGTTCTTCTAGCAAATGTTTTTCAATTTTTCTAATTGCAAGTTCTTCTGCCGCGTAGCTCGTCTCGGGCTTCGGGAGATCTCCGGTTCTTTTCTCACCCTCCTATGGTTGCTCTTTTCAAAGTTCACCCCGTGTAACGTTCGATTACATTTATATAGTTTTCCACAAAGTCTGCTTAAAGAACTTAATTTTTGTGCAATTCACTGCAACTAGAGAAAATAGAGATTTTTAAGCTATAAATTTATACCGTATCTACAATTAAAGTTAGTTTGAGTTTATATTAATTGTGTGTTTTGTTTTCTTTTATTTAAAGTTGAATTACGTTTTCCTTATTACTATTAAATTTAATACAATATAAAAATGCGCTATTACTCGTTATTTAATTTCGTTTCTCAAAAACGATCATTTTTGTGTGAGAGAATGAAATTTCGTTTTCGTTCCGATCAGAAACTAATGAAATATTTTTCGTTTTTAGTCCCTGCTTTAAACTTGCTATTTTTTGTTTTTACATGACTGTAATTACCTGTGGAAGTAAGTTTTCTGTAAATATTGTTACGTTTAAGATTTAATACAAGACTCGACGAGCCCGAAAGGGGATTTAATTTAAATGAAAATAATTTTACATTTTCAACCCACTTATCACGAAAATAGCTCTTGTTAGTAATCCATTTAGCGGATAAAGGCTGAAAAATTGACTTACTGGAAACGCTCAAAATTAAACATGCCAAAACTAATTTTCATCATCAATGACGACTTAATGTCCTCCATTCGAAGCGATATCATAATAAAAGATGTACGAACTAGTCGAAATTATACTCACAAATTATAAATAGAGTGGACATCCAAGTTTTTATTCCAAATGAGTAATAAACAGAACTAATAATCAATTTTAACACTAGCTTTAAATTATTATTATTTATCATAGTTTCTGTAGACTGAAAAACATAAAATGTTTGGTTATTATTACTAAATTTATGTACAATCAAGAAAGGGAATTTTACATTCATTTATTTTTTATATTATTCAATTACAACTGGGATACTCTTCCTGGCCATGTAAAAGTTAAAAAAAGTGTTTAAAGCAAACTTTTAATGAAAAAACTTTCGAAGTTTTAAACACTATTTCAAGTTACCTGAAAACGGACTACCACTTAGTAAAGGTCGCATTGATCATCAAAGACCAGAATTTGTTTTTAGAATAAAGAATTTTTCATATCAGAGCGACTGGTCGAACGTAGTAAGTGCAAACAACAAACAAGATTAATAATTGTTTGAAGGCTGTAATCATAACATTGATTTAAAATAATGTTATTTTCAAGAGGGGAAAATAGGGTGAGTAAACACATTTGGAGGAGTAAGAATTAAATTCGATTGCGTTTTAGTGTATGAATTAATGGCCGTATAAATTATGACGGGCGGCATAACTGTCATCGGAAAAATGGGGTTGATTGCGGTATTATGTCCAATAATAGTGATAGAGGCGATTTCGGTTTTATGTCATAGGTGATAATTAAATTATAATATTTCCCAGTTTTATTGAAGTCTGAATCAAAATTGTGAGTAATATTTGTCAGGGCCGGGAATGGGATCGAAGTTTATTAAACCCTCCCCAGTACTTTATAGCGGGAATCGAGATTACACACGTTGCCCGATTCCTTTTGAAATAAAAACTCGGAAAGGAAATTTTCGGCAGCGCCGGCTTTTGTAGGACATCACGTTGAAACGGAATGCCGTGCTCAAATGAACTTGCAAATGGATATTGATCATTATGGCGGCGATATTGTGAATGTGCAAGACGTTTAAGTGCTTGAATGGGAAACTACAATGGGAATTGCTTTATTTTTCAGTGGGGAACTTTTGTGCTGAATGATTAATGGAATTAGACTTTACGCTTGTCTTTGAGTGTTACGTGTCACGCTCGATTAGTCAGGAAATCACATGCTCTCGTAACGCAAAAAGTAAAGTCTATTTTTGAACGTTAAATAAAATTATGATCGATAATGTCGACTTCATCCTACTTTTCCTTTTCCCTCCATTCTTATTCGGTTCCGTTCCTCTTTGCCAAGATACATTTTACTAGTCAACGTATCTCTTTGATCGGCTTCCGGACATAAATATATAATAATAATGAGATCCCGATTTCAAATTTTTATCGTTTCTCTCTTGCGATTAACCCAAATTCAAATAATTAATAGATTCCTAATGATCCTCATGTACGTAACTGTTAAATTATGCTCATTTGAATAATAGATTTTTCGCCAAAGCTAGCTGATTACAGTTGCAAGTCATTATTTTAAGGCCGATCGAATCAGATCATGTCTAAATTTATAATCCAGGTAATAGCCCGAATGCAAAGTTGTATTTTTACTACTTGTCCATAAAGGAGAGTGGATTAGAACAGTAGAATATACCCGAGGAGACATCCGCCCCCTTTATGGCGGGGTTTCACTTACCGCAAATTAACATCCCACCCGCGTTTCCACGGTGTTCCTGTTTACTCATATATTTGAGGTGGGAATTCCGTAGAAATCGAAGAATAATGCGGAATATTGGAATTTAATTGGCAGGAAGGAAGCCGCCGCTGGAGCCACTTATTTCGAAGCCAAGTGATTTTCGCATTAACATTTCAGAAATATATTCACCACTAATAGCTATATAATAACTAAAGAGACTCTGGTATCTGAAGTACTCTTTAATAACAAGTATTTACCCAGATTCTGAATTATTAAAGCCTAATAACTGAACTTACTGCGTGGCAGTGGCGGCTCGTGGAACATGTTGATGGTAGAGCCACGTATACAATATACCTCCCTCCCTCCCCTTTGAAGAAAGAAAGAACGATTTATCTTCCTAGATCAAAGTAACTTTACACACTAAAAAGTGTTTTAAGAATCAATTAAAAATTCTTGCTCAGCTTGAAACTACACTAAATAAGCCCCTGATTTCGACAGCGAAATATACTACTTTTGACAGCTGAAAAATACAATTTTTGACAATTCAAAAATGTTGAAAAAACTATTTTTATTAGCTGAAAAATAGTGTTTTTGACAGCTGAAACATACCATTGTTAACACACGAAAAATACTATTTTTGACAGTAAAAAAATATTATTTTTGACAGCTGAAAAATACTAATTTTCAACAGCTGAGGAATACCATTTTTGTCAGCTGAAATATACCGTTCCTGACACAAGAAAAATACTACTTTTTGACAAAAAATGCTATTTTTGACAGTAAAAAAATACTACTTTTGACAGAAAAATATACTACTTTTGGCAACAAAATATACTACTTTAGATAGCTGAAAAATACAATTTTTGACAATTCAAAAATGTCGATAAAAACTATTTTTATTAGATGAAAAATACTGTTTTTGGCAGCTGAAACATAGCATATTTGGTAGCTGAAGAATACCATTTTCTACGACTGTAAAATACAACTTGCGACAGCTGAAACATACTATTTTCAACAGCTGGGGATTACCATTCTTGACAGCCGAAAAATATCATTCGCGACAGCTGAAACAAACCGTTATTGGCAGCTAAAAAAATACAATTTTTGACAAAATCAATTTTTACCAACAAAATATACAGGTTTTGACAGCTGAAAATGCCATTTTTGATAGTTAAAAAATGTCAAAAATGTAGCTTTTGATAGCTGAAAGAACGATTTATATAGGTGAGAAATACGATTTTTGGCAGGTGAAAAATAGCATTTTTGACAGCTGAATAATACAATTCTTAATAGCTAAAAATACCATTCTTGATAACTGCAACATACTATTATTGACAACTGTATCATATCATTAATGTCAGCTAAAAACTAGAATTTTTAAAAACAAAAAATAAAATTTTTGACAACAAAAAGTACAATTTTTGAAAGCTGAAAAATGTCTTTTTTGATAATAAAACAAAATGTCGAAAAATGCTGCTTTTGATACCCAGAAAATACCATTTTTATAAGTGGGAAATACCATTGTTGACAGCTGAAAAATATCATTTTTGACTTTGACTGCTGAAAAATTTAATTTTTGACAGTTGAAAAATATCATTTTTGACAGCTGAAAAATACCGTTTTTAACAGCTAAAACATACCATTATTGAAAACTACAACAAACCATTATTGACAACTATAACATACCATTATTGTCAGTTATTTTGACAATAAAAAATGACCAAAAATGATACCTTTGATAGCTGAAATATACCATTTTTATAGGTGAGAAATACTTTTTTGACAGCTAAAAAATATCATTTTCGACAGGTGAATAATACATTTCTTAACAACCGAAAACTGCCATTTTTAACAGCTGAAAACACCATTCGTGACAACCACAACAAACCATTATTGACAACTGTAACATACCATTATTGTCAGCTAAAAAATACAATTTTTGACAACACAAAACATACAGGTTTTGACAGCTGAAAAATGCCATTTTTACAGTTAAAAAAATGTCGAAAAGTGCTGCTTTTGATAGCTGAAGAATAACATGTCTATAGGTTGGAAATCGCATTTTTGACAGCTGAAAAATATCATTTTTAACAGTTAAATAATACACTTCTTAACAGCTGAAAATTAACATTATCAACAGCTGAAAAATACCATTGTTGACAACTGCAACAAACTACTATTGACAACTGTAATACCATTATTGCCTGCTAAAAAATACAATTTTTGACTATAAAAAGTCAATTTTTGACAGACGAAAAATGACATTGGTGACAATTAAAAAAAGTCGAAAAATGCTGTTTTTGATAGCTGGGAAAATACATTTTAATAGGTGAGAAATACCTTTTTTGACATTAAAAAAACATTTTTGACAACTGAAAAATATCATTTTTGACAACTGAATAATATCATTTTTGACATTTGAATCATACACTTTTTAACAGCTGAATAATACCATTCGTGACAATTGCAACAAAACATTATTTGCAACTGTAACAAACCATTATTGTTAGCTAAAAAATACATTTTTTCACAACAAAAAGGATAATTTTTGAAAGCTGAAAAATGCCATTTTTGACAAATAAAAAATGTCAAAAACACTTTTTTTGATAGCTGAAAAATACTATTTTAATGGCTGAAAAATGCCGTTTTTGACAGCTGAAAAATAACTTTTTGACAACTGAAAAATATAATTTTCGACAGTTGAATAATACATTTCTTTGGAGCTGAAACATACTATTCTTGACAACTGCAACAAACCATTGTTGACATTTAAAACACACCATTATAGTCAGCTAGAAAATACAATTTTAGACAAGAAAAGAAAGAAATAACGATTTATCTTCGCAGACCAAAGTAAGTCGCGAAAAAGTGTTTTAAGAAGTAATTAAAAATTCTTGCTGAGCTTGAAACTACTACAGGTAGTGCCATGGCTCCTTGGCTCTATATAACGAGCCGCCCCTGCTGCCTGGTATGGAGTGTGTGCAACGCCCGCTAGAGGATCTATGGATCTAGGAAGATAAGAATCAAGGCGCTTCAGGCCGAGTCGGGCCAGACCCTGATGGATAAATAATTTGGACCAGGTCGGGATTCAAGCGTATTTAAAGGGTCGGTCAACATTGTTCATTTCATTAAAAAAAGTATTGTAACATATAGGCTTTACTTCGCACCAGCTGGCACCACAAAAATGATAGCTATTACCTCATCCAGGAAATCGTTACAAGGTTTTGAAAATGTGGCCTGCTAAGTTGACCATATCACCCGACTTTGATTTTTTTGATTCTAGCAAGCAGTTACCCCGCAAAAAATAAAATAAAATTTTCAGCTTTCTGTTATCTTGATATTTTTTATAGTCTTCTTCGTATTTAGATATTAAGGCCATTTTTTTTCTTTAGTATCCAATTTAATTTCTTCGTTCCACCATTCTGTCCTTTTTACTTTTTCCGTTATGAAGTACGGAAAAGGTAAAAAAGTAAGTACGTAAAAGGCGATGTCAAAGATTACTAAAAAAGTGTGGCTATGTGTGTGTGTGTGTGTGTGGAATATTTAAGTATGAATAATATTACAAAAACATTTAAATAAATATTAAATATATCAAATCAATTAATTGAATGTTTTTGTTACTTTTGGTCTATAATTATAAAATTGTAATAGCTAGATCAAATTTATTTTAATATTAATTGTAGAGAATGCCAAAACTAACAACTTACGAGTACGATTTTTCGAAATCTTTACACAAGGTGCTGTAAAAATGGCGGATTAACTCAATGGTACGTTGTCGAGGGTTACTTCGAGAGTATGGAAAAAAATAATAATAATTGATTTTCGCATTCAAATAAATCTACTGATGCTAGGTTTTTTTCAATGGGAAAATCAATCATTTAACATTCAAATTATCGCATTTGAAAATACCAATTGTACATAATATTGACAAGCATGAAAGTATGTATCTCTGAAAAAATTATTTGATGAGCTGGAGTGTAAATAATTAATGTTAGGCAGACTTTAAGCGATTTATACTAAAGTCTTCATATCTTCGAAAAAATATAATTCCGATTTTTTTTTCATTATTTTTTCTATACTCTCGGAATAATTCTAGACAATGTACCATTGAGTTAATCCGCCATTTTTACAGCACGCAGTATAGTAAACGGTAAGGATTATTATAATTAGTATAATTTGTCATTTTCGTCAATATCATGCGATTCTGCAAAACACTCGATGTACATTTAAAATATAATTTTTAACAATTTTTTTAAAAATTGAATTTAATATAACATTGCGTTTTCTGAAAATTCAAAATCGTTATTAGTAGTAGTGATATATTATGAACTATTACTAAAATTTATGTAAGGACGATGTAATAATTCTTGATTTATTATTTCTATTACCATTTTCATATGATTAATAAACCCCATTTCTCCAGTTGAGTATTGATATGTCATCAGGACGGCATTAACAAAAAAAAACGGAAAACTACCGGATATAAGTGCGTCCGTTAATATTTAACGAGAACCACTCTTGTAAATCAATACCAAGCGGTGTTTTCGTCCGGGAATGATATTTTCTTGGTTCTCGTCGTGCATGAAGCAAGTGTGTCCACATTGTGGGGTAAAGTCAGAAGTCCGCTGCAAAAATAGAACAAAAGCGGCGCATATAATTCCTATATAACACGACATATGACTGAATATAATAACTGCTCCAATAACATATTCCAGACGTAAAACAGAACGGCAGCAATAAAATGCAAATCGAAATATTTTTTCCTATACAAGGCCCGTGCACCGCTGCGGTCTGCGTATTTAACATGCAAATCGTCGCGTCGGCTTTTCGGTGCAATTGGCTAATTTCAAAAAATTTAAATCACAGCCGCCGCTTGTTTCATTAAATGTTTATAAACAATCTTGCTTAAAGTGTTAATACAATTTTCGCCGTTTTTATCCACTTTTCAACACAATCTGGTCGATTTGAAATGTATCCATTTTTATCATGAACGGCTTCGAACGTTATAATTAAACTTAATTTGAAAAACACTATTCTAATAACAAATATATAGAATTATTTTCTATTTGTAACCCCTCAGTACTACTAATTTCAAAAATTATTTTCTATTTGTAACCTCTCAGTACTACTAATTTCAAAAATTGCATCCATTATTTATGCAAACATTTATAGATCCGTTACGTTTCATTTCACCTCTTCTTTTTAACATCTCGACATTTAAATTTTTGTTTATTGTTTAGCTTGAGTAATTTACAGAAAGTATATTTTTTGTTTGTAATTATTTAATCCTAGCTAATGATGCAGCACTAATATTTACGAAATTGAATATATACTGAAGGAAAAAAAATGAAACACTTGAAATTCGTGAAATTTCGACCATTTTCGAACCGCCATGACTCGGCGTATTTTCAATCGATTGTGATGGATCTTATGAGGGCAAAAAACTTTGAAGTGTCTTCTTTAAATTCATGTATGCGAACTTAAGCGTAACCTCTTCCGCCCCTCTAGCACCCCTGTGAAAAAAATGTTTTTTCAAGAAGCCATGTCCAACTTTGACGATGTCTACGGAGTTGGAAAAAATTTGTCGACTCGGTCCATAAAGGCATTAAGATTTGATCAATTTCCTACACAGGTCTCAAAGAACAAAGTTAGTACGACGCTACGACGATTTAGTACCAAGTTATGGGTGCGCATTTTGAGGTTTTTCGCACATAACTCAGTGACTTTTTCTGAAAAAAATCCCATTTTGGCTCTACTTTAAGGTGGTAAACTCAGATTGGAATGATCCCTTTTCGAACCCTTCAACCCCCGAACAAAAAAAAAACACGTTTTTGGGCTAAAAAAAGTCCAACTTTGGCAACGTGTACCGAGTTAGAAAAAATGTGTCGACTCGATCCACTAAACGGTCTTAAAATGTGTTCAATTACCTGCGCAGGACTCAAATAACGACGATTTGGTACAAAGTTATGGGTGTTTAAAAAAAGTGCATTTTGTGTTTTTTTAAATTTTTCGTTTGGAGGGGCGAGACCTCTCTTTGAGTGGGGGATAAACCTCAAAGATTCATCAAAATCGATTGAAAATACGCCGAGTTATGACGGTTTGAAAATGATCGAAATTTCACGAATTTCAAGTGTTTCAATTTTTTCCACCAGTGTAGATATATGAAGTTTTACGCATAGTATTTATAAATATAAATGACCATCTGTAAATAAATATGTCACTAGTGGAGCTACTTACATGACTATATATAGAAAATCCTTTTCACACTCCGGAGAGCGTAAATGAAGTAGAACTCTTAGCAACTAGTTTAAGTAGTTAATGTTTTATTAGATTATTTGGAAGCTTGAAATGAATCGAATACACCTGCACAGTAAATTTACCAATTCACATTCATATAAATTTTTACAATAATAATAATATAGCGTATAAATATTGTTATATAGTTCAATATGCAAAAGTATATGTTTACATAGTCCCGCGGCTGTGATTGCATGGCATAGCTTTTTAATTGCGAAATAATATAAAGATAGCGGGAAACAAACATGACATTGGAAAAACAGTCAACCGGTGACGCAATTTAAAGTGCCATTCATCTTCAGGAAATATAAAAAATAACTACCATCAATTATTTATGGGCGTAAGAATAGTGCTTATTTCTAACTGTCTTGTTCTAGTATCATCCTCAACTATTAACCCTTAACTAACGCGATAGTTTATAATAGTCGCAACTATCGCTTTACAGACAACTAAAATGAGCTCATTTATAAATTTATCATATGCTGGAAGCGCCGGGAACGTAAAATTACGATTCGATCTTACAAGAATATGTTTATTGTCGCGAATACGGCGACATTCGATCTTACAGGATATGTTTTTTGTTATGGCGAGTACGGCAGCATAAATTAGGTGTTTTTTAAAGATGCACATAAGTAATTGGCAAACAATATATAAGTTACCAATATGAATAATAAGTGATACCTCAATATAACGGACTTCGGTTGTATATCTAAAGTCTTTAGCGAAATAAAGTAAGCAGCCAAAATAGAGAGACGTAAAATAAATACAAATTGAGAAGTCTCGACACCCAAGAGCTATAAAAGGATTTTGTGAATTATCTGCATGTTTTGTACCATAACGTTCAAAGTGCGTGATTTAGATGAGACAAATTTTTATAAAAATGTATACCTGCAGCCGAGAAATTTTAAGATGAAAATCACATATGCGATGCAACGAACGTACGAAGTCGGATCGAACTGGGTGTGACATGACTGACAAGATGTAATCTGGATGAAACCTATTATTGAGTATAAATCGTGATAATACAAATGAATTATAATATTCCCGCAAATAAGATGGACAGAATATTAAACTTCATGTAGGAATGTAACGACTCATAATTCGATTGATAGAAGATCTATTATAATGATGATATATGATAAATAGTCGAGCAAGAAAAGCATTCAATCGTGTCAGGCAGTGCTGCCAGTGTTGCCAGATTGGGGTTTTTTTCCCCCAAAATGGGAGTAAATTATTGTCTTGGGGTGTATTTTGAGGAACTTCAATCAGTAGAGTATTTTTGGGGTGGGTATTTTATACGAGGGGTATTTTTGGGGAAATTAATGAACATGTTATGACGTTTGCTAGAAATCATCATTACCATAAAGAAGTCGGTAATTTTCTTCAGCGATGAGGAAAAACCTGTGATATAATTTATGAAAGTTGTCCTAGAGATTCTATTATTGCCGTTTTCGTAATTTTGTTACCCCCAATGAGATGCTGCACTTAAATAATATTAAAAAATATGTATGTGTGCCGAAAAGAAGATGAAAATATTAAGGATGAAGATGAATAATAAATTTTAATAAATTTTATAATTATAATGCTTTAATTTTGTATATTTTCCAATAAATCCACTGTATTTACGTGTTATTTTTAAAATTTATTATTTTGGAGATTATTAAAAGTTATTAAATATTAGAGAAATGAAAAATTGCTACTGGCAACATTCGTTGCCCGTAAATAAACTATTATTATATTAAATATTCAATGTTTTTGTTCGCATTTTTTGTCGTTAGGCCTGGATTTTGATTTTTTTGATATTTTAGATTTTTGACCTGCAGTTTCTGTATAACTGAATAATTTTTATTCATTTTGGATTAAATTTTCGATTTGTTTGTTTAAATTTTCAATTTTTTGTCGACATTTGTTTATTTTTAGGCCCGAATTTTGATTTTCTGCCCTATATTTCAACCTGAAATATTCACTTTTATGCGTGATTTTTTTGTCGGTATTTTCGAGTTTTAGATTTTTTGTCCTTTATCTTTTTTTAAACATTTTCGCGTTTCTGGTTGGCAATTTATTTTAAGCTAGAGTTATTTTTTGGGACTGAAAATGGCAAATTATTTTTCTTTTGCTTGATTTTTCAATTTTTGTCTTTTAGACCAGGAATTTTATTTTTATTTGTTGCTTATATTTTAGATGTTTGGTCTGCATTTTTTATTTCTTTAATTGTTCTAACTTATAGAGTTTTTGATTTTGGCCAAAATTTTGTTAATAGTTTGTTGAAATTTTCTACATTTTTAATTTTTCGATTTTTTTAGTTTTTATCTTAATTATTAATTTTAACAAGCGATTTTTTGATCGGTCTACACTCTCGTTGATTTTTGTGGGCGATTTTTACTTTCTCCGTTACGAAGTACGAGAAAGTATTGTGATCGTGATTAAAAAAAAAAAAATTACGGAAATATCCGTTTTGGGGTCCCTAGATGCCATTTCAACAATTTCTGGAAAAAAAAATTATTTTGAGTCTGTGTGTGTGTGCTGTGTGTGTTGTATCTCAAAAACTAATAAAGCAATTGATATGAAACTTTGAACATAAGTCTTATTTGATAATCCGAAGAACTGAAAAGCTTTTGGTAAAATTTCGTACACCAGAAGTGGGTGTTTACTTTAACTGTTTTTTTTTTGTTTTTCTGGCAATATTTTCTTTTTTGGTTTATCATTATGAAACGATAATAGTTACAGTAAATTTATATTAATAATAATTGTAGAGAATGCCAAAATGAACAACTTATAAAAAATAAGTTTTTGTCGAAATCTCTTTAGTTTTTGAGTAAACTGAGTTTTTGAATTTGAAGTATAATTTTTCCATCTTCTATAATTTTGACGTTTTAAACATCAGTTTCATGCGAGTCTACAAAACGCTCGATGCACATTTAAAATATGATTTAAAAAGAAAATAAACCATGAAAGCGTAAATATAAATGACTATGATACTATCAAGTCGGAGAAAGTAACATGATGGCAACATCACCATTTTTTTTGTTTTGAGGGTATTTTCGAGTTTTTTGTACTAAGTTTTTGATTGTTTACCCTTCATTTTAGGTTTTTTTTAAACTTGAGTTATTGTTTTTATGGCCGAATTTTTTTAATTACTTTCGAGTTTAGGGTTTCGGCAATTTATTTTGGGATAAAGTTTCTTTTTTTTTAGTTTACATTTTTTATTTTTTACATCAGGATATTTGGTTGTTTGCCTATATTTCAGATGTTTGGTCTGTGTTTTTCATTTCTTTGTTCCAAATTTTAGAGTTTTTGGCCTATAAACCAAAATTTTGGAATATTTAGTTAATTTTTTTTTCTGGTGTGCATTTTTTTACTTTGCCGAGTGTTTTGGTCTAAATTTTCGATTTTTTGCCTATATTCTTAGCTTTTCTTACCTTGATTATCAATGAGCGAATTTTTGATTGGTCTATACTTTAGATTTTTAACCTAGATTGTTGATTTTTGTGTGCGAACTTTTGGGCGGTATTTTCGAGTTTTTTTAACCAAATTTTAGATGTTTTAACCTGAATTATTGTTTTTTGGCAATTTACTTTGAGGTTAAGAGTTTTGGGGCTGAAAATGGCAAATTATTTTCCTTTTGCTTGAATTTTTAATTTTAAGCCTGCATTTTTAATTTTTAGACCAGTGTTTTTGATTTTTTTGCCTATATTTTGGTACCTAAACCAAAATTTTCGATTTAGTTGAAATGTTCTGTTTTTTTGACTGCATTTTTATTTTTCCCAAGAGTTTTCAATTTTTTACCAATGTTTTTAGTTCTGTTACCCAAGTAGTTTTGTACTGTCATATCTTCGTGAGTTATTAATGTTGTTTAATTGTTGATTTTAATGAGCGAATTTTTAGTCGATATTTTCGAGTTTTTTTGGACCAAGTTTTTGATTTTTTTGCCCTATAATTTAGATTTTGCAGACTGAATTTTTGATATTTTTGGCCTGTACTTGGTTTTTGTATTAATTTTAGGATATTTATTTAATTTGAATTTTTTTGTTTAAGTGGTTGTTTTGGGATAAAACTAATGTACTTTGTTATTTAGATAGAAAATACAGACTGTGCGATTTGCGTTTAAGGAATTACTTAATTTTCAAATATTTCGATTTGATTTTTGATTTTTTTTTTCGAAAATTTTTAAATCAAAAAAATAATGTTTGCAGTCAATTTAGTTTTTTTTAGTAATTGTTAAATACCACAGCACGATTAAATATTTTTCTAATTTTTTAAATGGCCTTTTTGTACTACCTACATATTTTCGGAAAAACGGAGTAATAAAACTTTTTTTTGTACAAATTCCGAAATCTTATCAGCGCGCCTTCTCTAATCCCAGTGTTGTCAGATTGGGGGTGGGGGTTTCTCCAAAATAAGGGTAAATGAAGGTTTTGGTGTGTATTTTGGGGAACTTCAATCGATGGGGTATTTTTTGGAGTGGGTATTTTATGCGCGGGGTATTCTGGGGGTTTTTTAAATATATTTGGGGAAAATTAAAAATTACTCCTGGCAACTGATGCCCAGTTTGGTTCCTATAGGCTAACTGAAAGCTTCCGAGAGCCATGAACAAACAACTATTTCTACCAAACGCTTCCTTCCTTCCAATTGCACGCGCCTTGCCAATAGCAAGCTGGTGTGTGGCAAAATATGAAAAGCATACACTGTGTTGAAATAATTTAAAATTGAAATGAGGTTTTTTCCAAAGTGGAGAATCAAACCAAATAGATGAATAAAAACCATGAGTAGGTATTAATTCAGTGAAGGTAATTAAATGGACATCAGTGCATTTGCGTTTAATTAAATCCCGTGTGCAGATGATAAGTGGCGATTCCGCGATAGGCGGAGAAAAATTGTGTGTAATAAAGGGGCTTTAATTAGTATGAAGAAATTAAGCGATGAAAATTAGAGCTGGGGTCAGCAAATGGCGCGCTCAAGAGTGGTGGGTTCGTTACGACTTTGTAAATCAGTGTTTTCTTTGCGTGCTGCTGCGGTATACTGCGGCCGGCATGCCTCTAATAGTGTTATGTGAGCCTTAAATTGAATAAATAAAGCCTAATGTTTAACGATCGGGAATGAGCGGCGCCGCAGGATCGACGTAAGCATTTTAATGTGCAATACTGCGTAAAGTGACATTTTGTGCGCGATTTTACCGCTAAATGTCACGAATCCGATCAAAAGAAAAACTTCGGCCGCACGATAATAAATCATCCTATTATTTCCGAATTCATTTTTTGAGAGGCTTAATGGTCTGGTGTATACTTTATTAAAATATTATTAGGTTAGCCTCAGTTACATTCAATATTGATTCCGCTGGCGTAATGGCCTATTCCATCAATACTGTAATCAATTCCTTTTGTTAGCGAGGGGCGGAACAAGTGCGGATTTAATAGCCGAGAATGATCAATTCTTAAGGCATATTATACAGGGTGAATTAACACTTTATTTTTGTTTAGTGCGTGGATTCAAATCTGTTTAATTGTGCTACAACAATCAATTTACAAATCTTTGTTCATCCAGTCCTACAGATAAGCTTCTTCCATACTTTTCTACATACTCTGTCCAGAGCGATCGAAAAGAAGCAAGTTGTTTGATTTCAATGATTCTTTGATTACTCCGATTTGTTAACCAAGGTCGCAGACAGTAGAGTAACAAATTTTCACGTTGCTAATAAAATTATATGACGTGATACATATACGCATGAATTGTATACTATTTGTACGAAATATGAGGTCACAAGCTTGTTGTATTCAAAAGCTACTGCCTGAACAAGGTTAATTATTGAGAAAAAACATTTAAGCGCTTGTATTGTGTTACCTCTACAGTTGTTTTTTTTTCAAGAAATGAGTGAAAAATCTTTCTCCGCACACCTTGAAAATTTAAGTAATGCGTCAGTAAGGGAGCTGGCTGTTTGGATAAAAAATGGTGATGTGGCCATCATGTTACTTTCTCCGACTTGATGGTATCATTTATATTTATGCTTTCATGGTTTATTTTTACTTTAAATCATATTTGAAATGTACATCAAGGGTTTCGTAGACTCGGATGAAACTGACGTTTAAAACGTCAAAATTATGAAAGATGCAAAAATTATACTTCAAATTCAAAAACTCAGTTTACTCAAAAACTAACTCGATTTCGAAAAAACTTATTACAATTATTATTAACATCAATTTGCTGTAACTATTATAGTTTCCTAAAAAAAATAATAATAAAAAATAAATTTTTTTCTCGAATAACAAAGATTTTATGAAAAATGTTTTCAAACAAAATAAGCTCATTTCTTTGTTGTCTTCAATATTTGTTTAAATGTTTTTGTGATATTTTTCATATTTAAAAAAATATTGGCAAAAAACAAAAAACAGTTAAGGTAAACACCCACTTTCGGTGTACGAAATTTTGCCAAAAACTTTTCAGTTTTTTGGATTATCAAATTAGACGTATGTTCAAAGTTTCATATTAATAGCTCTGTTAGTTGTTGACATACAGCGCGCACACACACACACACACACAGACACCATTTTTTTCCAGAAATTGTTGAAGGGACCCCAAAACGGATATTTCCGTAAAAAAATTAAAAAAAAAAAAATCACGATCACAATAGTTTCTCCTACTTCGTAACGGAGAAAGTAAAAAGCATCAGCTAACCTTAGGTTTAGATCACCTTGTGTAGTCACATCGTGTATATTAATGCAAAGATTGTTTAAACAAGTTGAACACGCATCTGAACGCGAATATCTGAAGGTAATAACATGTACAGACTTGTCAGCATTCTTCGAATAATATTAAAAAACTAAAACATTTTATATTATTTAAAAAAAAATGTGTGATATCTTAGTTTCACAGGTGTTGACGTAGTTGTTGGCCGGTTCGAATGTTTCTCGCTCATATAATAATATGATGCTGACTACCACCACCTGTGCCGCGCAATTGCTTCCGGAAACGACAGAGTGGAATAGCAAATTACCCAAGCCAGAGGCTTACTACTAGTGTTTGAACTTGGAGAAGAAAAGAGCACTACTATTATTGCCCACCTTGCGCCTGCATCTTTTGAAATGCTTAAATCAACCTTCAATGATTTTTTAACTATGCTCAAACTTAATCCGTGAGTCGGCCATTCCATAAATAAATGCACACTTTTTGGGGGTACATCAGGGATTTTAGCGAATTTACACATGTATTATAAAGTCTATCAAGGCATGGCTTTTGGTCTTTACTAGAAATTCAGAAAATTATTGTGTTAAAAGTTATAACAATATAAACTTTTAGTACACTTTTATTTTGAACTCAAAGATATCGTAAATCGTTATGGATATGAAAAAGTTATTCTATACGTTTTATGCTTAAATATTTAAAGTTTACAATAAAAAATGTTCAAAACAAACAAAAAACTTTATTTAGATAGTTTCTTTTTAAATAATTTAATTTAATTTAATTTTCTTAAAAATAATATATGTTATGCCTCTTACTGAGAATATTTCTTTTTTCAAAAGTATGGGCGGGGCCGCGGTGGCCTAGTCAGTAGAGCTCCTGCTCACGGGCCTCGTGGTCGTGGGTTCGAATCCCATCCGTGCGGTCACTTTTTCGGAACGAAGAAGTGGCCGTGCGGGTCCATGGATGTCTAGTGTATGTCCCATTCATTATTAAATGAAATCTCAACGTAATTATCGTTAGTGGTCGAATTCCCGTCAACCATCCTTAAAAAAAACAAAAAAGTATGGGCACTTTAAAACTTTTTGAGATATGATTTTTTACCCGAGCGTTGCCCTGACGTGAGGAGCTCCGTTGGTGTAATGGCCCGAGAGCGCAGTGTGCGCCGCTTAATAAATTGAGGGAACTTTATTTATTCATTGTTTAACGTGAAATGAGGTAACGAATATAGGTTATTTAACATTTATGAAAGATTCCCATTACAATGACGTAATTAATACTTTTTAAATGGCTACCTATTTTTTTTTACTAGAAACTAGAACAAAATTGCATAGAAAAAAAAGCTCGTATTTTTATCAAAAGAAAAATAAAACGAACTGCTTTATTAATTATATTATTATTAACCATTATAAACAAAATTTGATAATACTAGTTCGTTACAAAAGATGTTCAAATTAATAATAATAACTATTAGACAATGTGATCACATTCTGAACCGTTTGTCAAAATTTTCTATTTTTATAATTTTTTTTTTGGCGTTACGCCTGGCCTTGGTTCTGTGACCATTAGCCATCATCAATGTTATAGATATATAAGTTATGAATTAAATGAATAAATGAATAATGAAAGTCATATACAACAACCACGGGCCCGACCGAATACTTCTCGATCCCCGAAAAATATTTCGGCCGGGCTGGGAATCGAACCCACACGGCCGCGGTGCAACCGGCACAAGCGCTCGCCTGTACCCACTACGCCAACAGGCCGCCCTATTTTTATAAATACTATAGTATTTGTTTAACTTCATATTTTTGTCATCATGCATATTAAACTCAATTTTCTTGATTTTTTTTGTAATGCAGCATATGCGAAGAGAAAGAACTTAGTTGACAGAAAAATTTAGGTTACCATTTAAAAAAAGTATCGATTCCGCCTTTGTCAAAAAGTGTCATTTCACAAAAATAATGAAATCCGTAAAACTGTGGAAAATAATTAGCTAAGAACTTTTATTAACATTCTTTTCTAAGAATACAAGTGCTCTAAAGAGGAGATTCCTTACGTTTTAGTCACCCTGTATAAAAACAAAGAAGACACCCGGGTAAATACGAAACTGAGAGTGAGTTGAGGGAATTTCAAACCCCTTTATGCAGATCAAGTACATTACGGAAGTAGGCCAGTCTCGACCGATTAAGTACCTGCTTATGCTGTGGTGGGAATCAAGTATGACCCAACGCCAACTTTGATGAAAAAAAAATATCGAATATCTGCTGTGTCAGGTCCAGCAGCGTTAGCGTCAATACGGGGATCAATTTTTATTTAGTCTAGAAAGCAGATATTTAATTCTTTACTCGATTACTCGAGGCTTAAAATTTGGCAATGTTCGATTCCGAAATTTCTTTACTAATAAATGAAAAGTAAGTTTTTGTTTTCGGGGCTTTTTAGATTATTACATTGATTATTATTTTGATTATTTTATCGATTATTACAACGATTATTCTATCGATTATTTAAACTATACATTCACGAGAGCACGTTGACCCTTTATTCTGCAGAATATAAATGGACACCATTAAAAATAGAATAGCATATTGTTTTTTTTTATTTAAAAGGAAGGATGGTTGACAGGAATTCGGGTTGAGGAAGCGCGGATGATTTGGGAATTGACGTAGCCAACAAGGGCATTCGGCCACAACCGATAATGTGTATAATAATCATTTATAACGATGAAAGGGACATACACTAAACATCCATGGACCCGCACGGCCATTTTTGGTTCCGAAAAAGTGACCGCGCGGATGGGATTCGAACCCACGACCACGAGGCCCGTAGGCAGGTGCTCTACTCACTGGGCCACCGCGGCCCCTAGCATATTGTTAGAACTGAATAAATTTGAAAAAATATATCTTAAAATGTACAATACGCTTTAAGAAAGTGATGAGCGTTGAAATATTTGTCGCCACTACAAAAGATGATCAATAGCAAACAAAACAAAAACAAACAAAAAAAAACATGTATTTATCCCGATCGCATTCAGTGCAAATTAGTTGTAGAACAGTTATTTATGCAACAAGAAAATAATAATCATCAAGTTTTTAAAAAATGAACCGCTACGGCACTTTTTTAACGCAAAAGAGTGAAAAAATTAACCGTTATGGCACTTTTTTTCACGCTGTTTGTAGGGCTCAGGAATCATATATTTTATGAACCCAAATTAATGAAAAAAACTGTACATTTTATAACGGACGTAGAAAAAATTGATTATTATATCGATGCAATAGATCATTTTATCGACATAATAATAAAAAGTAGCAGTAAAAATCGATTATTAAATTGGTTATTAAAATATTTTCTAAAATAATCGATTATTAAAATATCTCGATCATTCCCATCACTAATAACAACCACATTATATCAAACTATAAGTACTTTGCAGGAACAGTTGATATATTGATTACATATTCCAAAGTCTGTAAGTTTTAAACTCTTCACAACGATTCTCTTTTTTAGGCCAAAAACCGGTTGTCCATTACAAACTTTAAATTTTAATGTATGAACACATTAATCACGATTTAAAATGTACACTAACTACCACTGTCTGATAATAAATGAATAAATAAGTTTGATGCTTAACGTTCTTACAAGTGTTTTGTTTTGCGAAAAAATCACCTGAATAAGTGTTGTTTTTGTAAGACCACTGGATAACTTCGGACAAGCTCTGTTCTTGCTTGTTGCGGACGCCGGTGAGTACTGCTACTGCAATAATCTAAGAGAATGCGCTGTAACTGCTAACACATATTATTGATTACGAGTGTCGTTTCTGTTATGAAGCCTTCAGTTGTTTCACCTTACAATTATTAAAATGGGTTTTTAAAACTCCGTGGTTTGAAAGTTCATACTATAACACTAGCCAACAGCCATTTTGTCCTTGGGACTAGACCGGAATTTTTCGATTGCTTGGGTGTAACAAAGTACCGAAATCGCGATGAAACCCCCGAGACTTTGGTTTTGAGGTTAGGATTCGCAAAAAACCTCTTTTTTTTCACTATAACTTTGCAACAACGCAAGTTAATTTGAATCTGCAAATACTGCTTGAAAGCTTATAAACAGGGCTATATTTGGTATATAAATGACCTTGGTAGCGTAATCAAAACCCTAACAAAAAAAAAATCCGTAAAAAACCGCAAAAATCGCGTATTTTGAAACATTTTTGCGATTTCAATCGATTATAAAAAAAAACGACGCTAGATATCTCAGCTCAGTTTCGCTGACCTGAAAGCTTATTAAATGGGCTGTAATTTCTGTATGGCACATTTCTGTGACTTAATGAGAAGTCTTCAAAATTATGGGTTTTGTTTGAAAAAATCGCGAAATTTTCAATTTTGTCGGCCTCTTTCCCCTTCAAATATAAAATTCCACAACGCATTTAAAATCTGTCGTATGCATTTGAATGCCTATTAAAAGGGCTACAATTTCTACATGGCACACCTCTGTTACGTGATCAGAAGTTTTGTAAACATTAATTTTTGTTTGAAAAAAATCACGAAAACTGCATTTTTTCGAATTTATTTTTCATTATTCATCAATATTTTTGAATAACAATTACATAGCATTTAGAAATCAGTCTAAAACATATTAAAGAATTTGTAGTTTTCGTCATAAACTGTTCTTTCTCATGTTTTTATTGTCCCGAAGGGAAGATTCAAATTCGCTCTGTTTTGTAACTACTTCGTATTCCCCGCTTGGAATTACGTAGCGTCACCGCACTGGCGTCGAGCTGAGCCATCATTCACGGAATGATATTCAATGACTGATAGCATAGAAATTGTAAACAAATTTAGAATCTCAAATAATTTGGTAACCTCAATGGCTCGTGGGGTTCGCTACCACGAATTTGAATTCTGCGCGCCATTTGAACGATACGAACGCAGTGCCACCGCACCGGCACAGGTGGCGCCGTCTCCTAACCAAGCGCCAAAGTACAGCAACACTGTACTACGGTCTCAATTAGGGCATTCTCTGCAAAAACGACATTCGACTTTCGAAGTTTTTGCGCATACCATTGGTGTATACCATTTGTTTACATATTATTTGCTGGCCGCCGGCATTCCAGAATGTGCATTGTACTGGGCGTAGATTTTAGTAGAAAGTATCTCAGATTCTGATACATCCAGAAGTAGCGGAACCATAATCTTTAAAAAAAAGCAAAGACGTTCCGAAACCTATAAAAGGAACGTTATAAAGTCAAAACCCCCAGTCAAGACCCCCAGAATACAGACTGGAGCGGAAATCTCGTGTTACTAGACCGGACTGAATGTAAGATGGGATGAAGGAAAATGTTTGAGATAATATTTTCCTTTATTTATTCATTATCATAGGTCTAAACCGTCCATATTATTGACAGTATTAGGATGTCATGCTTTGAACTCGAGAAGACCTAGACTTTTGTATTGGCAAAATAAATGGATTTTTAAATAAAAATGAACAGAACTTCTTTTTATAACAGTACATTGCGAAAGTATATTGCGACAGTAAAATTTCACCGATTTCGCAAAGATGGAGCAACCCCGAGAGTCTATCATTTTAAGTATTATGCATTTACTCAAAACAAAGGATATTGTTTGTAAAATAAAAAAGCATTTACTTCTATATACGGCATCACTGAAAATCGAGTTAGATGTCTTGGTACCTTACTCCAGAAACCCCTTACACCGCACGACGAACGAGTCCAACATCAAAAATTAAACACCACACCTCCCACTATATTAAAAGCTATTCAAGACCACATTCTTGATTTTCCTCAAGAAAGGATCCAGGCAAAGACAGTTAATATTTAGCTGCCCGCTTACACATCGGAAACATGCATGTTATGTTCAGAAATAAAAATCCAGAATTGAAAGCTACCTTTACTTTTATTGCCAAGTATTTTAAGACAATATTTTCTTTAAGTTTTTAACGACCCTAGGTAAATACATCTATTGTATGTAAAAATAAAAATTTTCACGTTTTTAATGAAAAGGAAGCATTTGAAGCCCAAAAGGCATTCACAATAGGCGGGCAAAAATTCACAACAAAATCGCCGCTGTGAAACAAATTTGCACTATCCAAAATCACGTTGCATGCTCGATCTTTCATTTCAAAATGTACCCATACAACAAATAATTTAGCCGAAACAGTTATGGGTTAATTGTTTTGGGATCAAAAATTTGAAGACCAATGAGACTACGTTTTAGGCATGTTATGAAGGCATAGCAACGAAAAGGGACATCGTTGTTTGTTCAATGCTTCTACATTATACGGACAACTTTTTGGGAGAAAATATCAGTGAATTAATACTCTTCTGAAATAACAGCCTCAGGCCCAAATAAAAATCATACGGTCATACGATTTTTACTGTCGTTGACAGATATCGACTGTTTTTCGAAAGTAAGCATTATAAAACGTGTGACAGCATATATATGCCTGAAGAATACTTTAAGATTATCTCAGAAGGAAGTCCCAATTTTAAAGTCTGTATGTTTTTTTTTAATTTTTGGGCGTAGTCGAAGGTCATTTTGCCCTAACCTAGAGATCACCATTTGGTTTAGCGATTTACTTTGTCTGATGAACCAATATAATATTACTTCAGATTAAGAGTAACACATGATAATTTGCAAATTCATGTACAAGGAATAAAAATATAAGTAACACACTGATAGAGACTAAACAGACAGACAGAATTTCTTAAAAAGACCAGTTCTCTTACTGAAGTTCAGTGATTTTGTTATATTTCTCATCGAATCTCCTAATGCATCGTCGATATTTTCCGGTAATGCTAACTGATTCCTGACGATTGTGTATTCATCACACTCTTCAAATATCTGTTTTATTGTTAATGGAACTGCGCATACCTCGCATTGCGGTAGTTCTTCACCTCTGTGTAGATATAAAGACGTAAGGTGTGTATGCCCTATTCGCAGCCTTGTTAGAACTGACTACTCTCTCCTAGATAGGTTACTGGGATAGCTCCATGGTTTAACGCTTTTTTTAATCGCCCTTAACTTACCACCATTCTCGTTCCAGTGTGACTGCCACCTACTATTGACCTTGTGCTTTAACTTTGCCACAAGGTCCAGATGGGAGATCGGTGGGGGTGGTGTTTCAACTGGTAAAGCAGACGCTCTGAATGCCGCTCTATCCGCTTTCTCATTACCCATTATTCCTACATGAGAGCGACACCAAATAAATGTCACATTGTTTTGCATTGCTCCCCGTTGCCAGATAGATTGGCTAATGGGAGCTTAGCCTCTTAAGTGTAATAGGCTACTTATATGAATCCGAGCATATTGCGATATCACGATTATCCGGGTACTGCTGGCAACGCTAACAATATAGCAGTCAGTTCCGCTGTGTAGATGATTGTTATTGGAGAGGGGTGTACAAAAGATCTCTGCCAGGTATACTCACACCGCATTATACTACTTGCTCCGACTTTGAGCCGTCAGTGTAAAAAATTCTACTGTCTCCATACTCAATAATCAAAGGAAGAGCGTTGTTAGGATAACCGGATGGGTATCACCCTTTTTGTGTTCGCTCAGATCCATTCGGAAATGAGGCGTTTTGATGGCCCAAGGAGGAGATTCACCAATACCTACCTATCGGCGATAACGCGGGCCACACTTCGTCAAATTCGTTCAGTAGTTAATTTGCTCGGATCGCTGCTGGTCTGGATATAGTTGGTTTTGTCCTATATAAATGTAGAGAACGGTTATCTGGGAGTTCAGCTAATAAGAAGTGTCTTTTTTTTTGCTTTTAAATTAGCAAAATAATTCAATAGCGATCGCATTCGTCGGTATCTTAGCAGTGAGACTCAAGTTTCGCATGACATGCTAATAGTGGGACTGGTTCTAAATGCTCCAAGTGCCATTCTAAGAACGCTATTTTGCAATGCATCTAGTGTACGGAGGATGCTCTCGCTAGTCGATGAGTATGCTATACTACCGTAATCCAACTTGGGTAATATCAGCACTTAGATGCGCAATAGTACCACCCCAATTCATACTAGATAAGTACTTGATCGCATTCAGCTTTTTTTATTAAATACGATACCAAAGAACCGTGCGGAGTCCTTAAGATTTGTTGGAGTACCGTTCAATTCTAGCCTGGGTAATTGATGGGGTATGCGTTTTCTGCAGAAATGTACGCAGGGCGTTTTAGTATTTCAACTTCAAAGATGTATTTCAACCAGCCAAAAAAAAAAAACGACAACGACAAACGCTTCAAAACTTTACTACGTTGAGCGACTAATTGCTTGTTTCAAGGAAACCTTCCCGAAAGCAAGAGGTGAAAGCAGGTTTCAAAGTATTGACGATGCAATAGATAAATTCAAGAAGTTGCCTGAAGCAATACCTTCCCCTAAAACCCACAAAGCGAGGGATAAAAATATGGGAGCGATGTGATTCAGCCACTGGGTACTTTATTGTGGCAAAGTAAGTAATAAACATCTCGACACGACCCTGGGTGAATCACTGTCTTCTTCAATTAGAGATCCAGATGTCAGTTTGTGTTTCGACCGTTTTCTCACATCAACGCGCCTTATAAATAACACACCATTTGCTTGCGTTGGAACAGTTATCAGTAATCGCAAAAATATGCCGAAGTTTGAAAAGAAGAAAAGAGACAGAGGAGAATCGGAATTTGTGGTCAATCAATTTAAAACCACGGCGGTCTTGTGCAAGGACCCTAAAGAAGTAACTCTTGACCAGATAATTGCTGTCTATGACATGGATCATAAATCATCAAAGTGGTGGAAAAGGGTTTCTACCGTTTACGTATGACATGTGTTGTAAACGCGTTTATAATTTGAAAAGAATTGTACCATAAAAAAAAATGCGTTTTTGGATTTTCTGGTTCCACTTGCTGAGACAATGATATCAAATGCTAGAAAACATGCTAAGGTTGTTAGAAAGCGCCAGTACGGAAGACCATCAAAATCGTCAAATGTATTTATGAATGGGGGGGACCATCTTCCAACAGAAGGGCAAACTCGAAGGCGATGCCACAATTGTGCGCGAAATAAAAAGAAAAACACACAACCACGCATATGCATATTCCTTTGTGTAAAAACTGCTTTTCTATGTTTCACACTTAAAAATTTCAATAAATAAATGAGTACCATTGGTTTATATATGTCCCATTCAAAATGACCGCTGACTTACATATCCCACTACCCCTTAGCCCCAACCCCTTGAAAAAATTGTTTACGATTGAATCATGTTTCTTAAATATTACCCACCCATTTATGTAGTAATTTATTCTATCTTACAAAAAAGCAATTGGTAGTGTAAGGGTTAATATGCAATGGCGGAAACATGATTTTCTCGCTCGCAACCAAGGGTTCATTGATAACATTTTGTCTTCCTGAAACCATGATATTTATTAAGGTATAGTTTTTATTATACCGGTGCGGGAAATATTTAGTAAATACATTTAAATTACACTTTAATAACTGTTTCCCAAAAAAGAGGGTACAGGACAATAAAAATAAAAACAAAACAGCTACAAGTGACACATCTGAACTCAAAAACTGCAAAGAAACCCTTGACATATTGTCAATACTTATGTTCAAAAATCCAGAGCTTAAGGACCTATATAATAAACAAAATAATCTATATAACAATCTATTAACGGCTTCTAGAAAAAACGTAAATTTACAAAAAATTCAAACAAGCGATAATATCGGTAAAACATCATGGGACATCATAAACCAGCATACAAATGCAAATACGAGTAAACTGGAAAAGCTCCCAGTTGGAGATTCAATTATCGTCGCTGATAAGTTTAATAGTTACTTTGTAAACTCGATACAAGCTCTTGTAAATACATTGCCAGTCTCTAGTCATAATTCAAGCATAAAATTTAATACAGAAACGTTGTATCTTCGCCCAGCAACAGAGAGTGAGGTTTACAATATTGTGTGTAACTTAAAAAATAAATGTAGTGCTGGTCATGATGAAATAAATTCACGAGTACTGAAATCATGCATCCTAGAAATTCTCAAACCACTAACCGACCTAATAAACTTATGCCTATTGTCAGGAACTTTCCCTGACTCACTGAAGAAAGCAACAGTATTGCCCATATTTAAAAAAGACGACCCGGAATGCTATGAAAACTACAGGCCAATCAGTATACTGAGTATTTTCTCAAAGATTTTTGAATTAATAATTACAAATCGCATCATTGGTTTTTTGGATAGACACAATATTTTAAACTGTGCTCAACATGGATTTCGTAAAAACAAAGGAATAAATACAGCTATATTTCACTTAATTTCACAGATCACTAACTATCTTGAAGATAAACAACTAGTTTTGGCTACATACGTAGACCTATCTAAGGCGTTTGATAGCATAAACCATAACATATTACTTGATAAACTGTGGAGGTACGGTGTTAGAGGTGCTGGGCATAACCTCATAAAATCATACCTATCAGGTAGATATCAGGTTGTTACTATCAAAGGCGAAACATCTAAACCTTTGCTAATAAAAAACGGGGTGCCCCAGGGCAGCGTTATAGGACCACTGCTGTTTTTAATTTATTCAAACGATTTATTAAAAACAGTTGACACAAATGAATGTACCTTAATTAGTTACGCCGACGATACGACTAAACTGGTTAAAGGAAAAAGCTTATCCGATGTAATCCAGATCGCAAATACGAACTATTGCAAATTAAAGTTATGGTTCCAAGAAAACAGTCTTTTTCTAAATGTTAAGAAATCGGAAGTGATGTTCTTTAAAACAGTTAGGTCAAGTATTGACACTCCGACAGAAATTAATCTAGATAATGACAAAATCTATGTTAAGGATAGCGTCAAACTATTGGGGATTGTGCTAGACACAAATCTAAATTTCAAACAACATATTGAACGTCTTGTAAGCTCACTAAATAAAATAATTTACATGTTACGCTTGCTTAAACAATTCATAAATGCAGAGGGGTTACTGTTAGTATACCACGCTAAATTTGAATCATTAATGCGTTTCGGTATTATGTTTTACGCAAGTAGTAGCAGTTTTGATAGAGTCTTCAAATGCCAAAAACAGGCTATTAGAATTATACAAAATTTAAAATATCGTCAGTCTTGTCGCAATGAATTTAAGAAAAATTGTATACTAACCGCAACAGCACTCTACATTTACGAAACTCTCATATTCCATTTTAACAATAGGCTAATATTTGATGAATTCTCGCAAAAACATTCATATAACACAAGACATGTTAAAAACTATGCATTACCAGTGCACAGGCTCAGCGTTTACTCCAAAAGCACACTGTACACTGCTATGAAATTATTTAATCAACTGCCTATGGAATATAAAAATATAACCAATATTAAATTATTTAAAAGCGCCCTATTTACTTATTTATGTAACATTGAACCATATTGTGTAGATGATTTTCTTAATTATTAACTGTTCTTCTATATTTAGATTGTAGTAAATTGTACTCTTGACCTTTTTCGTATTTTGTACAACGATGTATGTATAATTTAGGAAATAAATGTATTATTATTATTATTATTATTATTAATCCTTAGCTCTGCTGTCCCAAAAACATAAAAAGCAAGGATATTTTGTATATCCTGTCCAAGGAGGAAATTCACCATCGACACTGATGTTCGTCATACTTAATATTTTTCAAGGCTTGTGATTTTGTCTCGTATTCCTTTCATGCTGGTAGAATGACCAATAGTTGTGGAGCCATATTTGTTACCATTGTGTAAAAGGACGCATTTCAAACTACGTTTTGGACTGTCAGGAGGGAATCGAAATCCTCTACTCTCAGCATTTGCTGATATCGTTTCAATCGCTCGTTGTAGAGGAGCATTTGATGGCGCTCCCAGAGGAGCGCTGAGGAAGACAGCTATATCATCTACATAAATTGACCGTCCGATGGAGTCATCAATTCCAGATAGAATTTGGTCTATGGCTATGCCGAATAGCGTAACACACGGATCCTTGAGGTATACCATTCTCTTGGCGGTAAGAGGTCGAGATCTTCTCACCCATCCTTACACAAAAAGTTCTGTTTTCTAGGAAGGACGTTAGAAAATCTGGTAGGTTTCCTTTCAAACCCCAATTACCCATAGCTTCTAATATACCAAACCTTCGCGTGTCAAATGCTTGTTCCAGATCAAAGAATACAGCAGTTAGATGTTCCATTTTGGCGAAATTATTCAGGATAGTATTCTTCACATGCACCAACTGAACTGTGGTTAAGTGGTTTTGTGGAAATACAGCCTGATTGGGAGACAGTAACAGCCGCAATTCTAGGATCCACATTAATCTGTTATTGAGCATTTTCTCTAGAATTTTACTCATACAACATGTTAGCGAGATGGGACGGTAACTTTCAATCAAAGATGGGGACTTTCCCTTCTTATGGATGGATTATTTCCAATTATCTGGGTGTTTACCTTTTGCCCATATGCTATTGTAGAGTAAGATCAGATACCTTTTTCCTTCTTCGGGGAGTGTCTAATCATTTCGTATGGAATATTATCCTGTCCCGGGGCTGCTCTTCCCATCGACTTGATGGCATTATCCAATGGGAGGTTATACTCCAACGCTTTCTCTGTGGCAAAGTCAAAAGTCAAACTCTCGTTCGTCTTTCAATTTTCTGGAGGCCTCACTGTAATTATTGTCGCTACATTGCCAGCGAAGTAACTCCCAAACCTCTCAGCCTTTCGTTGAACGTCATAAATTGTCTTGTTATCAACTGTTTTGCATGGTATTAGGGGTGATTTTTTGGTACCTTGGACGATTAGAATCTTTCGACACACTTCCTTATTAGGGGTTTTAGGTCCCATCTCATTTGCGAATTTTTCCCAGCTTCCTCTCTTCTTCTGTTACACTGGCCTACGAAAAAATGCACGTAATATTTAGAAATTTATTTTATGTTGTAAAGTTGGATGGCGTTGGAATTGTCGTAATGCTGATTTTCTGTTGTCTATTGCTTTTTTAACCTCATCTTTCCACCAGAGAATACAAGCCTTTTGAATCTTTCCTGAGGTTCTAGAGATTGTAGCCTCTGCAGCACACATCATAATCTTCTGCAGGTAAACTACCGTATTTCTAAATTTTGTCCAGTAGGCTTGGTTTAGTTTTCATCGTGGTTTTGTGTAAATCTTTAAAGTGATACCTTCCAGGCTAGTTTGGGAGCCATCTGGGGCGAGCACATGGATAGATCAATTGTTGAGAACTGACCCGATCTGGCACTTAAGTTTGTATTGCTACTATCATTCATTATGACGAGATGACTATTATTAAGAACTTCTTCCAGTCTTTATGTAATCAACAAATTAAATTTTAGATTTTACTAAATGGTGGCCCATATTTTATAAAAAAAAAACTGTGTTTATCAGATGAGAGCTTTGGTAAGCACATTCCAAAAGAACTGAAACAGTTATTCTCACTATCCTGGTACATGGCATTCCAGTATGAAAAAATAGTAGGAGTGGTTGTTCAAGAGTTTATAGACTTGGCCAGAAACAAAGCTAGTGCCATTCTACTACGAACAGAAAGCGCATATCCAGCCAGCGGTTTCAATACACCCCAAAAAGATAGAAAATATCAAACAGGTAAAACACAGTGTCATCCAAAAACATATTCCATTCTATGAAGGGATTTTCAACTGACTAACTGGAGAGGAAAATTATTGTCCCGATGTCGAAAACAACGAAAAATTGGATTATGTTTCATATTTTTATTAATAATTTAACTGTCGTGGTATATCTTGCAAAATTCAAATAAACCATTTACCTTAATATTGTTCTATTTATTTATTTTTCAAATTAAAATTTAATGCCACAAAGTAGCATTCCATGTAAAAACCACAAAAAGAGAATTAACAAAAAACCATTAATATTTTTACAATTAATTTTTTGTCATTTGTTGTATTCACAAAGATTATATTTTAAAAAATATGTTTTTAATTTTAAAATTATACAGTCTTTTTACTCTACTGGAAAACTAATTTTGACTTATGTGGTTTTTTAAATAAACGATTCAATTAAACTAAATTTAAAAAAATCACTTGGTTAAATGTAATAGTACATTACAAGAAAAGTTTCATGAAACAAATGATTTATGAAACAAGTTTCTATACAATGTTGTTTCACGCCTTTCATGCTCTTTCAAATTTTATGGTGGTTGGTAAAAAAGCTTATGTGATATTTGAAAACTTAATTTGAATTTTAAAGCTTTTATCATGTTTCTTTGTAAAGTATGTTCGTTAAAAGAAAACCTTAAGTGTGCCATGATTTTTTATTTTTTTAAATTTAAGTTGGTAACACATATTGTGGTTATGTTACCTATGTCCCTACCAATAAATTAATTTGCTGTGACAAACAACGCAGAGAAGTTATATGTTCATCTTCCAACATTTCTTGGGCTGTGTTAGTATCATCCTGAGTATGTTTGACTGGTCTACCACTTCCTGGTTTACTGAGAATACTACCCGTTTCATGAAATAATACAATAGATCATTATAAGGTATTTATATATTTATCATAAATAATGAGAAAGTTAGGAAATTCTTCCTGAAACTCTGCCAAAGGTGCGTCGAATGAAGACACCCAATTTCCGTCCACTTTAGTCACGTTTCGGAAATAACTTTCAACTAGAAACGTTTTTTGCTGGTTGCTGTAAACCATTGTGACCACGGAATAATTGTGACTTTTGGAAAGATTTGACATTTTGTATGTCAATTCCTAACAAGTGTGCCAATTTAAATTTTTTAAAATAAAAAATCATGGCACTCTTTCTTTTTTAATGAACATACGATATGTATTTTAATTAAAAAGCGAAATATTGCAAAATGGAAAAATACGTTATGTAAATGAATACTTCAATCTCGTGTTTGTTTATACAGAATAATGTCTATTTTTTACAATCAATTGTTATGGTTTCAGTTTGTTTTATTAAGCAGTTTATAAAAGTAACAATTTCACGGATTATTTTTATAGATTCTATTCAAAGTTTTCATCTATTTTTAAACAATCAAGATCGAATCGATATCAACTGTTCGCCAATATGAGTTTAACATTGACATTAACTTGTGAATTTACTGGAATAGTAAAGAGGTTCCAATCGATAATTGCGTGTGGCGCAGTTTTATGCGTGAATCCTTGAGAAGCCTGTTTAAGAAGACGTATGATATGAGCCAAACAAAGCACGTCTGATATGGATTCAAATGAATGTGTTATATAAGTTAATTCTTAATTTGTAACCCAGGTGAGTGGCGGAGGTTGGCTGCTGTTTCCGTGGGAAGGTTGAAACCGGTTAAACGTATTAACCGTTAAGTTGACCCAAAAATTCACGTTATAACGCATTGCCGGAACAGAGTATATCTTCACAATTACACGCTAAACCGGCAACAAAGTGCTTTAGTGCTTTATATATATATACATATATATATATATATATATATATATATATATACATATATACTTGCTTCGTCCCTTATATTATTTGCAAATTTTCCTGCACTTTTCAATTATTTTGAGTAATTTATACAGGCCACCCTCTCGGGTGCAATCAGCCGCGCTTTCGGCGTACACAAAGGAATAGTAGGAAAACTTGAATTTTGCCTAATTACCGCGAGATTTTCACTAGCGGGAAATTTTTAGGCAACGAAAAGGACTGTCTCGCATGTACATGCCCGCGGCGAAAGCTAACTAAATATATACTCAAAGTTGACTCATTCTCGTAA
This sequence comes from Ocypus olens, assembly GCA_910593695.2. Taxonomy (NCBI): domain Eukaryota; kingdom Metazoa; phylum Arthropoda; class Insecta; order Coleoptera; family Staphylinidae; genus Ocypus; species Ocypus olens. Next base: position 20,481,375 of record OU343057.1, read on the forward strand.
CGTGCATACATGAACATGCTACTCTACTTTATATCACGGCGGTCTTTACAGCTTACAGCTTATAAGTATAAGGCATATAATTAATAATTACCTCGTGATTATTCCAAAAATGACCTGAAATGCCCTCATTCCGTTCTTGGAAACTTCCCCCACCACACCACAACAGCGAACTCGTGCTGCACAAAATTCGGAATTTACATTGATAATATTAGTTTTGAACTCCGCACGAGGAGACACCCGGAAATTTTATCAGCAAACACGGAATTTAAGAAGTTTGTTTTCTGCAATTATCCGCCGCACATTTTTACTTAAAACCACTTTATTTGTAAAACGATCTTAAATGTAAATTTTGTAACAAACTCAACTTAACTTTTCCAAGCGCTATATAAATTAATAGTGCATGTGAAAAATACGCATTTTCGCAATAATAACAGCATTAACTATAGCCACGGGTACTTATGATAATATTAAAAGTGATTAGGTACTTTATATTGTTATTATTTATTTTATGGCTAGAAAAGCACCGGTTGTAGTCAGGTCATGCGCTGCGAAAAAAGAAATCGATAGGGCACCGTATACATTAATGAGAAGTAGTAATTAGCATCGGCTCGACGCTTATAATTATTTAAATGATTTTATTGTGATGGGACCAGCCTTCTGGCACATGAAATATTTGGCTGGTGGAGGGACGAAGGGAAACTTGAAGTGGCCTCTCGCCAACTTTTTATGCATCTCCTCCAGAGCGTGGCCCGAAGATTTTTTTAGGATCCTTGATAATAAAGGGGAGCGCTTCCTAGACAGGAAAAGGGTATAAACTTCCAAAAGTAACCCTAATTGATGGTCGCCCCGAATAGAATTGCATTTCTTCAGAAATCCCGTCGCAAAATATCCCCTTATTTACCACGAACATATGTATGACTTATCGGAATGGAAATCTCATTTAGGGACAGCGCAAGCCGCATTCTCATTTCCATTTCCTGCGTCTACGTACTTTGGCCCTTTGATTTAATTATTTATTACGTGGCACGTCCGCAGGGATGCCGTTTCATTGTTACTTTTCAAACAATAACGCAAGAATATGTGCACAAATTACACACTGTTTCATATTTAAGTAACGCCAATATTATTAACTAAGACAGCCGAGATGCATACCTACTGGGCCCGGAAAGACCTCAAGAAATGAGTAGTGACTTTATTGTAGATAACATTAAAAAAATGAAAGAGTACAATTGTTTCATTCCTTTTTTTTTAGATAACTCATTTTAAAATAACAAAAATACAGGAAACATAACCACATTGGCCGTGAGGCCCTTTGAATTTTTCGAATTAAACACACATAAGTAGGTCGGGTCTGATGGTTCGATCTACAATAATAATATGAGGGTAATATTATAAATCTTAATCTAAGCCAGACTACTACTTCTATCTTGATATAAATGCTACAATCTTATGTTTTCAAAAGATAAAAATATGTTATCTTAGTAGGCATTTCCAATCCTGGTTTAATGAATCAACGAGACATGTATTTCCAGTCGGTTTTACCGGCGCATTCACCAAAAGCGCTCTACGAATTTTTAATTTTATTTATGTGTGCCTTCCTTTTGGAAGTATATCTAACAAATATAAACTGTCAAAAAAATATGAAAATGTTAAAAAATATATTTTTTAATATCGAACAGATCATTGATCTGTGGCTGGCATATAAGTCCAAAGCAGCGCTTTTATTTATGAATTACCTTTCTGGAAGTATATTTAACAATTACAAACTGTCAAAAAGCCGTGAACATGTTAAGAAACATTTGTTTTAAATATGGAAAAGAAGTGCACACAAGTCCACAAGAGCACTAAAATTGTATAATTTTATTTACGCAGTGCCGTTCTGAAAGTTATTTACCAAATACAAACGTGAAAAAACCGTGAAAATTTTCTTATTATCGAGCAGCGCATTGATCCGTGGCTGGCAGTTCAAAAATTATAGGTCAAAAATATATTTCCAAACAGTTTAACGGTTTTTTGACAGTTTGTATTTGTTAAATATACTTCCAGAAAAGCATTGCAAGAATAAATAAAAATATTTTTAGGGCCCTTTTGGATTTTCTTTTTTAGTAACAGCCACGAATCAATAATCTGTTCGATTATTTAACATTTTCACGGTTTTTTGACAGTTAGTATTTGTTCAATTTACTTACATCTAGAAAGGCACCAAAAAATTTTAGGGACCTTTTGGACTTATGTGCCAGCCACGGATCTCTGTTCGATATTAAAAAAAAGATATTTCTTAACATTATCACAGTTTTTATTTTTTGCACATACTTCCAGAAAGGACCTGCAAAAATAAAATTAAAAAAATTATCGTCTTTTTGGACCTATGATTTTTTTAATACAGCCACTAATCGATGATCTGTTCGATTTTTTAGAATGCATATTTCCTAACATTTTCATGATATTTTGACAGTTTGTATTTGTTAAATATACATCTAGAAAGACACTGCATTAATAAAATCAAACATTTTGGCGACCTTTTGGACTTGTGTGCCAGCCACGAATCTTTGCTCGATGTTAAAAAAGTGGTGATGTGGCCATCATGTTACTTTCTCCGACTGGATGGTATCATAGTCATTTATATTTACGTTTTCATTGTTTATTTTCAATTAAAATCATATTTTAAATGTACATCGAGCGTTGCGTAAACTCGGATGAAACTTTAAACATTTAAAACGTCAAAATTATGAAAGATGGAAAAATTATACTTCAAATTCAAAAACTCGGTTTACTCAAAAACTAACGAGATTTCGACAAAAACTTATTCTTTAGAAGTTGTTCATTTTGGCATTCTCTACAATTATTGTTCACTTAAATTTGCTGTAACTATTATCGTTTCATAATTATAAACCAAAAATTAAAAAAATAATAATAATTTTTTTTCTCGAATAGCAATGATTTTATAAAAAATATTATATACTATATAGTTCATTTCTTTGTTGTCTTCAATGTTTATTGTAATGTTTTTATGATACTTTTCATATTTAAGAAAATGTTGGCAAAAAACAAAAAACAGTTAAGGTAAACACCTACTTCCGGTGTACGAAATTTTACCAAAAGCTTTTCAGTTGTTCGTATTATCAAAGACGTATGTTTAAAGTTTCATATCAATTGCTTTATTAGTTTTTGAGATACAGCGCACACAGCCAGACACACAGGCACACACGCACAGACACAACATTTTTTTTTCAGAAATTGTTGAAATGGCATCTAGGGACCCCAAAACGGATATTTCCGTAAAAAAAAATTTGAAAAAAAAAATCACGATCACAATACTTTCTCGAACCTTGTAACGGAGAAAGTAAAAATATATTTCCGGCTTTTAACTTTTCATTTCTTATTCCAAATCGCTAAAAAGTTGACAAGCAGGTATAGTTATAAATATACTGCGATTTATTTACTATGCCTTAAACCATTGCCGTCGTAAGACGACCTTTACACGTAAGTTCTCTATTGCCCAGGGATTATTCAATTTTGTCCCGGCCAACTACACAAGCAGTAATTGTGCGTCCAGACGAGGAAATGCCCATGGCCATACGATGAGTGAAGTTGCTGGATTTGTTTATGTTTCGCAGCAACACTGTTGAACATGTCTACAAGCAGTGGTGTAACACGCGTAGACATTAAAAACGACACCAGAATTGTGGTCGGAAAACCGAGAGGGAACGGAGACGTGTTTCACGGCCTGTGAATCACAATCGCTTCCAAACCCGACAGTCCATTAATGAAGGTCCATCCCAACCTGTTAGCGAACAAATATTGCAATGAGAACTGCATGCAGTGCAAATTTGGAGGCCATTGCTCACACAGGCATATGAAGTCTTCAGCAGACCTTTCAGCTACCTTTCAAATTAAAATATGCAAGTTCTTTTGCTACTTCTAAAATTTCCATTGCAACTTATTTCATTTTTTCATCGGAGGAGATTCTATTTCGGGTACATAATTCTGAAGGCATCGATTATCACCGAGCCGAGATACTCTTTCTCTTTCGTGAGTTCAAAATGTAGTATAAATTCAGGTCAAAAACGTTGTCGTACTTATATTGTTTATAGCATCTTTGATGTAAACACAATTGTCAAAATGTCCAAAAAATCTATTGTAATTAAAGCAGAATTCTATAAAAAGAGCTGTTGAAGTTGAAGCTGAAGCTATTTGGATAAATTAACTTGGCCTAAAATTACATGAAACAATATTAATGTAAATATATACTCAGATGAAATCACAAATTCACAGCAAGGCTACAGGATAAGCATACACTAAGAACATGAAGCAAAACAAATGCTTTCATTCAAACAACCTAATATTTGATTAACGATTGTGTTAATTAGATCTTAATTATCCAAAGTTTTAAGCTAGTAAATATATATATATAAAAATATTTCCCACCTTATTCATTATTGACTATCGACCTGAGTCTTTGTGCCTGTTATATATTTTAAAAGTGATTAATAGATTTGTGTTTATATATTGCTAGCAGTAGATGGTTAAAACACAGGCCCTTATCATCAAACAGGTATGCGTGAAGGCAGCCTTAATCCTGCGGCTGGCGTTTTACAGTCGCAATCGTCGATTAAGTGGTCTATGATTAAGCCTGAAACTTGAATGTTATTCTTGGATACGTCCATGTATACACAAGTAGGTTCGGGTATGTGCGGTGCAATTCCAAGGTAATATATAGTTAAGTTAAAGTTTGCATTTGCATTGTAATTTTAAGGGCAATTTAGGTCAGTATCTACGTTATATATGAACCTATAACTTTAAGACTTGGCTGTAGTAACAATGTGTTTTGGTAATTTTTACGGATTACACGGGGAATACTAATCAGCCCGTGATTTATGCCCAAGGTTTTCCTCTAAACCGCACAAAATTTTATTTAACAATTTGCATCTCGACGAAATGCCCGAGCACATACAATTATCCCTAAAATATTCCGGCAGGCGGAAATTACGAATTAACAGACATAACACACTGAATGCGAGGGCGTTTCTTGGACTGGTAGAAAGATCAAAGCTGGATGACCGCGGTCCTATTTTACTTAAGGAATTAAGTTTAAATGAAACACTATTTTCTATTTATCGAAGCTTTAAATGGCAGTTATACAAAACTGAATAATAGTGTTTCATTTATAATCCAAAATGTATAACGAAGTTGAAGCCTCCAGTATAAACAATAAGAGTTTTAAGTATAACCATTTTTAAACTGTACTCTGCCGAGTCTCAAAATGATATTTTCTCGACTTTTAAGCATTACGGCTATTACTGCTACTTACTTTTATAATACTGCCAGACAAAGGGATACAGAATAAATCCTTCTCTATAATTCATTATCATTTTGAAAATAGCGTTTCGTCAGGTGAAACTCGCATCTCTACACTCTCCTTCATTTAAAATTAATTCTCCAACACTAACATTTCACGAAACAGGATTACATTACATCTACCTACTAGTATCATAAAATATCCAAACTCGTCCTCGGAGACCATCTATTTTTTGCTATGAGGATTCATTGTTACAATCCTTAATTTCTGATACAATAACTTTTAATTCACTTATATTATTCATTAACTTTCACATAAAATTAATGAGAAAATGACTACTGTAGCATGTATTGTAGCTGTAATAGATTTTTAAGTTATTGTGTATGTTATAAGCATTCAGCAAAACTTCTTTTTCAGAATTTCTAAGGGTAAGAGGTTTCTTGCTATAAAAGTATGCTGAACTAAATTTAAATAAAACACAAAAATGATGCGAAAATTTTAGATGTCGAAATTGGCCGAACGCGCGTGATTGGACAGCTATTCCTCGGCACCTGGGTAAAATATAAAAAAAAAACGGAAAACAGTTGGTTGTTCGTGAAGTTTCTGGCTACAAAAGTATGATGAACTGAATTTTAAGAAAACAGAAAAATGAGGCAAAAATTTTTGATGTCCAAATTGGCCGAACTCGCATGATTGTGCAAAATGTGCAAAATACAAAAAAAAAAACGAAAAACGAGAGGTTATTTGTGAAACATTTGGCTACAAAAGTAGGCCAACCCCATCGCTAACTAATGTTTTCATTGCCGTGCAATTAAATAAATTCAACACCAGACTACAGAAATAATGACAAATCAAAATGTCAAATTGCATGATAACCGTTGCTTGCAGAAGAAAACTGATTTTATATTTGAAATCAGCATTATCAAAATACCCAGAATCAGTTGAAACATCTCATGCAACAGGAAATATATTTTTTTCTACGTCCGCTATAAAATGTACAGTTTTTTTCATTAATTTGGGTTCATAAAATATGTGATTCCTGAACCCTACAAACAGAGTGAAAAAAGTGCCATAACGGTTCATTTTTCACTCTTTTGCGTGAAAAAAAGTGCCGTAGCGGTTCATTCTTTAACGCTACTATAAAATTATTTGCGCCAAGTGTGTCATGAACGCTTCGCAACACGCCGCGAGTTCCGCCGATACATGTCTAACATTCGTTTCCGATCAAGAAAACTTGATGATTATTATTTCCTTTATCAAAAAAAAGTATTATTACTTATAAAAATTGATTAAGGTTTTATCTAATCTATTTAAACTTACGGACGTAGAAAAACTTTTGTATGAAACTCGAGAGTAAAGCAACTTTTTTCACTTGTAGGAATTGCCGCACTCGCCTTCGGCTCGTGTGGCAATCTTTCCTACTCGTGAAAAAAAGTGCTACTTTACTCACTTGTTGCATAAATAACTATTTTTTTGTTGCCCAGTGTTATAGCTTTGAATCATGGCCTTATTTAATTCAATTTACGATACAACTATTTTAGCTCTGATCACGAGGATAACTGCGATTATTATAATAAGGTAATCCACAAATAAACTGAATTCTGGCTTTTAATTTAGCGTAATTTTAGTGAATTAATTGTAATTTTCTATAATTGAATAAACCTTCATAACATGGCTGACACTAAATTGTAATATCAATATAATTTGTACAGGTGCAGCTCGTATATTGAATTGTTGGCAAAATGACGGCAACGAGTCAAAATCAGTGCGGTGTTTAAACAAATATATTTGCCCGTGCAAAATAATAGATTCGTATCAATTATCACGCTCGGAGTATCAGAATTATCGTTCTGTATTTAATTTGCGCATAAATATTTAATATTTGGCTTCCAATTCGAGCCAAAAATCTGATTGATTAGAACCCACCGCCGCGAATAATTTCAGGTCATAACATATTTGGTGTACGCAAATAACTATGAATTGTAAACTAAGATGATATGTTAAATAGGGTACAAGAAGTTAATTATAGAGAAAGAAAGAAATGTGGTAGGACGAGGAAATGAGAATATTAATCGACAAAAAGGAAAAATCAAAAAACTAAATAAGCAAAAAGAAAATGGCAAAAAATAACGACACGGGCAATGGAAAAGGAAACGAGCATGGAAATAAGTCAAAACACAAACAAACAAACAAAAGACAGGTGACAGAAAATAAATAAATAAATTAACAAAAATAGACAAACAAAGATACATAATACAAAAAGCACGAAAGTAAAAATATTAAATAAGGATGTATGGAACACAAATAGCATTGGAAACTAGTTTTTCAAGCTAAAGCTACTTTTAGATAAAATTGTCTTCTTTAATTTAGATTTAAAAAAAATATATTTTTAATTTAAAAAAAAAAGTTTTTAATATTTTTTAAATATTTTTAATTTTTTGAAAGTTTTTTTTTATTTTATTTTTTATTTTTTGAAATTTTTGAAATTTTTTTTAATTGGTGACGAACGACAGCTCCGCTGCGCTGCGCCGTCGTCTAAGCGTATCCCATTAAAATTGACCAAAGTAACTGGTGACGAACGACGGTTCCGCTACGCTGCTCCATCGTCCGTACGTAGCCTATTAAAATTGACCAAAGTAACTGGTGACGGACGATTTGGAATACAAAGTTACAGACTTTCTGGGAAGGTACCGAACAAAACTAAATACAGGCCAATTTGGAAATAATTATAATACAAGAATCAAAAAAGTCCTTAGATAATAAGTCCGAGTTTTTTTGAAGCCGAGTTAAAGAGAGAAAATAGTGGCAATGGGAATATGGTGTATACGTATACTGCACAAAAATTATAAAGAGTTTGCAAACAATTGGGAACCTATATTAGTTCAGGCTGGTTTGTAAGAATTCACACTCTGGCTCGATTCTCGTGTTAAAGTTGATTTATTGATTTTATATTCTCAACAATTCGTTTCTTAGTAAAAACCGCCCTGTTCCCATTTTTTATCACCTCTTCTTACCTTCGAAATCGAATAGGGAGTATGATAACCTTATCCTCTTCGTTCCTGAGGTACACATATGTGCACCATCAGTTTAATCGATGGTACATACTATGAAGAAAGCATCCACTATGTTAACTTGTAAGGGCTTTGCAGTTGCTTTCACCTGTTAACTTGAAGAAACTGTGAAGCCTTATGATGAAGTTAGGTTGGTGTTTGACTCGTACCTAGAACATTGAAGGAGAAGATGAGAATGAAACAAACTGGTGGAAATACAACTTACTACCACATTAATTCGTAACATTTCTTTGAGCAGTTTTCTAGACCAAAGCAGAACTGACAGAGTACCTAGCTGAAAAAATCTTGCATGAGGCTGTATCTAGTAACAGCTTAAATAAATTCATGATCACTGCAGGCATGACTACCAGAGGTAATATAGACATTCCTGCAGTACTCCAAACTCACAGCCAGGAAGAAGCAGCTTACCATCATAATACTTCATGCAAGTACAATTGACAAGGATGTTGAGGTTGTGCTCTACTTTCCAGATACATACGTGTTACTCCTATTGATTCAGCTACATAAACATCTGCCTTCGGACATCTCACTGCTCACTGGAAAAGGAAGATAAAGTATGTAAGAAACTTGGGGAGAATCGTTCAGAAGCAATTCTTCCTAGGCATGTATTCACAGGTAGCGATGTTACAGGAAGATTCGCAGGAAAAACGAAGGGCTGGTGTTTCAAGGTTATTCTTGACTGCGACGAGAATCCTCAAAGCTCTCTCCAGCCTTTGTCATTCTGATGAACAGCCGACTGAAGTGACCGTACCCGAGTTGGAAAGATTTGTATGCTTGATATACATATCAAGTTCATTCGAATGTAGGCGCATTGCGCTGGTCACACAACAAACAAGCTCTAGCTGAGCGGCTTCCACCCACAAACAGATCTTTAATTTTCATAATCCAGAGGGCATATTAGTAGCCCATTCTGTCGACCCAATTTTTCATGACGTTTTCGATGGTGTGGCCCTCAATGGCTGCAATGGCGACTTAAATCTCGTGCTTTAGGTCGTCGATCGTCTCTGGATGGTTGGCGTAGCACTTATCCTTGACGGCTCCCCACAAAAAATAGTCCAAAGGGGTCAAATCGCCGCTGCGAGGCGGCCAGTTGACATCGCCGTTTCGGCTAATTATGCGATTTTCGAACGTACCGAACAAAAGTTCGACTGTAACGTTGGCTGTGTGGCACGTGGCGCCGTCCTGCTGGAACCAAATGCCGCTGATTTCTTCCTCTTCCATACGGGGAAAGAAACAAATTTCCAACATGCCGCGATAGCGCCCACCATTGACGGTTACGGCGGCTGCTGCTTCGTTTTCGAAGAAAAACGGACCAATGATGCCTCCGGACCACATACATATTACCGTACCATCACTCGTCGGTGCAGTGACTTTTCCATGATTACGTGTGGATTTTCTGAGCCCCAAATGCGGCAGTTTTCCTTATTAACATAACCACCGAGGTGGAAATGAGCTTCATCTGAAAAGATGATTTTTAGATAAAAATGCTCATCTTCCATCAAGCGTTCTTCGGCCCATTGGGCGAACCAAAATCGCATCGGATGGTTGTGCGGCTTCGGCTCTTGCACCAATTGAATTTTGTACGGCTTCAAACCGAGGTCTTTCGTCAAAATTCTTTGAAGGGACGTGCGAGAAATGTTCAATTCCTGCGAGCGGTGTCGAGTTGATGTTGATAGATTGTCACTCACACTTTCGGCAACAGCAGCAATATTTTCGATTGAGCGCACGGGACGAGCACGGGAACGCGTTGCTTTGTCTATTAACGAGCCCCTTTCACGCACACGCTTCACAAATTTATCCACAATTTGCCTGGAAGGCGCTTAATTTTCCCGAATTTTGTTCGCATTTTTGTTGCAGTTTCGGTTGAAGACCATTTTGGAAGTAAGTTTTCAATATTTCCCAATTTTTATCGAGCGTAAACTTAACCATTTCGTAAACCGCAAACCTTTTACTAAATATTTGACACATTGGCAAAGTCATTCGAGCTGTCAAAGCAGAAATAATCGATAGTTCAAAAAGCAATCGATAGATGGGCCACCCTGTAAAATAATAAAAGTGACAAAAATCATGGTATATAAAACCAGATTCAAGCAGATTTTAACACACGGATACGAGACATAGGTATTAAACCAAAAACAAAAAAGTGAAGTCTTCTTAGAAAGGTAAAAGGGGCAACTAGGGCAGATAGTATTAGAAATTAAACCATAAAAGCGTCAATTGAGAACTACATAGAACAGAGACAACTAGGATGGTTTGAATATCCAAAGAATGGGCAATAAAAGACCGGTAAAAAAATATAGGATGTACGAGCAACAGCAAGAAGCAACAGAGGAAGACCAAAAAAAAAATAAAACAAAAGATCTTAACAAAAGAGGAAAACATGGATTTAGGCCAAGAGAAAAGCAATGAATACAAAGGACTGGAAGAAGTTTAGAAGAAGAATAGGAAAAGACACGAAAAATGTTTACACTTTAATGGTTAAAGAAAGGAATACAATTATGTATATACCAGGTGTTTTAGACCACCCGTACACCCCAAATATCTCGCGAAATACAAATCGGATTACAAAAAAATACATCTAATTTTTTTTTGAGCTCTATCATGTGGTGTGGAATTTAAACCACCACCCCTCCCCCTGGGGCGGGGTAAGGGGTAACTTTGAAATCTTAAATAGGTATCCCTATTTTTTATAGCAGATTTGGCTTCTACTCTAAAATATATTAGGTTTTTATTCGAAACATTTTCTTCGATTAGCAAAAAATAAATTTCTTTTTTTAATATTTTTTTTTTTATTAAAAGAATCCTGTTTGTCGTTACCAACATTCATACATTACCACAATAGAAAAGAATACAATGGAATTTGATAATCAAATTGATTTTTTTTTACAAAGAATTTTTGTTTTGTTTATTTCTGACATAAAATTACGAATGACTTCAATCAACGCCTTATTTAAAAGATGACTACGTAAAAAATGTCGTAATCTATCATTTGATGCTAGAAATAAATATAATTTAATAAATGTTTTTGCCGAATATAGCGCCATCTGTCGCTCATGGAAAATTTTTTTTCGGATAAAAACCTAATATTTTTTTAGCATAGAATCCAAATTTGCAATAAAAGATAGGGGTTCCCATTTAAGATTTCAAAGTTACCCCCCTCCCCGACCGAGGGGGGAGGGGGGCGGTTCACATTTCACACCACATGGCTCAAAAAACATTTTTGGACATATTTTTTTTTATCTCAATCCGATTCGTATTTCAGGAGATATTTGGGGTGAACGGGTGGTCTGAAACACCCTATATAGAGTTCCGCACAAAATTAATAATTGCTCTATTAACTGTTGGAAAAAAATCGCTCGAATATATCCATTTTTGTTCATTATTGGGCACTTTTTGGCGTGCCCAAAAATATTGTAACGTCGCTAGTGTTTAAGGTGTGACATTTTTAAGGAATTCGTATTTTTTTATTTGGCAACTTTTGTAGAACTCTTCATTCTCTTTACAGTCACATTTTTTTTTTACAAAAATACTTTTCTTTTAAAAACCGAATTTTTTTATTAATTTTACTATCTAGAAAAAATGTAGCCATCTTTATTTAAATAAATAGTATGACATTTCAAATTAGTTTTGGTACCTGTGTTCATTTCTTAAAACTGATGATAATGGATATATTGACCTAAATTAGTGAAAAAGTATTTTTGCAAAAAAGACTGTTAAAAAATTAAGAGCTCTACAAAAGTTGCTAATAAAAAAAATATATTCCATTAAAAAAAATGGTCACACGTCAAACACTGACGTCACAATATTATTGAGCGCGCAATAATGAATAAAAATCGACCGGTCCGAGCGATTTTTTTTAACATTCAATAGAGCAATTATGAATTCGGTGCGGAACTTTATAACTACTCTATATAAATTCAATAATTTTACTTTTAAAATCGTAATTATGGTTTTGAAAATTCATCAAATATTACTTTCGTTGATGCAAAGCAAACAGTTAATACTTGAATGTTTGTTATAATTTCTTGCACGAAATAAAATCTGATATGATGATTTCTTACGTGGCAGTTCACGTGTTAAAAAAGCTTTTAGGATATGCTGCGGAATAATGTGTTTGAAAAATGGTTGGCATGCCGTAGTTATGTATACTAATTCTAAATTGGGTTGGTTTTAGTAAGGGTTATCTTATACGGTCTGTTAATTTCCCTCATACTTACTTAGAACAACAAGTGGGTTTTATTTAAATGAATTCTCAGCCGAAGCTTTTGGCAATATAATTACCAGTTAATAATATTCCAGGGGTGTCCCCTATAAACAGGCTACGCATATTTATAAAACAAATCTCCGAATTCTATATTTCTGGCCCTAGAATTAAGTACGCAATAGCCCCGAAACCTGGAGTTTAACTTAGCGAAGCCATTCGAGTAAATGTAAAAGTTGCGGTCGCTCACTTGCGGGTGCGAACTTTTTTTATCGTCGTATTTATTGTAATTTAACCATTTCATTCGCCCCTTCCGAAGTTTCCGACTTAACCTCGATGACGTCAGGCGGGGTAAAAGTTGCTCGCCGCTGTGGGCGGAATAGGAGTTTTTAAATAAAAATTTATAACCCGCCCCACCCTTAATTAATATCCGATGTATTAACCACCATCTTGATATCTGGATTTACACAAGGCCGTCGATTCTATAAATATTTGTCCGGAGATTTGTGTCTAGTAGGCCCGGATGGTAGTTTCGGATGACCTAAAATTGAACAAATAAGTTCTGCGCGAGCGGAGCGTTAAAAGGGCCATTCCTAAATATTCAATTTAGTTGCCTAGGCTGCCTTGGCAATCCTGTCGTGTGTTTCAATTTCTTGTATACAACGTAAGAAACGCCGCGGGGCTCGAAATGGCTACCGTTTCATTTTCCTCAGCTCTTGAATAAAATGTACGTACATCTTCCGTGATAGATGCACGAGAATGTATTTATTAAAGTGGTTTGTTGTTCTAGCGCAAGTATGTTTCCCTGAATTCACGATAAAACGTATTTCGCGGCCCTTAAATAAGAATATAACATTCGCGTATCCAGGTTGTATTTTTGAACGAATCCTATTTGCCAGACTAAAGGAGGATATATAGTAATCGGAATTCCAATAATTTATATATATATATATAGAGGGTGGGATGACTTTGAAAATATGGAATTGCGAAAAGGATAATTCTTGAGCTGTATTTTTGAAAAATGTGCAAACATATATGGGAGAGCAGAAGACTGGGACGCGTTTCATCGTTATTACGAATCATCAGCCAGTCATATCTGCAACCTCACACACATGTTTGCACATTTTGGAAGTGATATTTATGCGGTCTGGGTGGACCGTGCCGCTGAAAATCGTATTCGCAACAATACGAGTAATTGGTTATTGAGAGAGTGTGTCCAATTGTTCTATTCTACAATAATGCTGGAAGAATTCATATCTCCACGGGCAACTGTATCAGAACGTAGGAAAGGTCTTCTCAATAACAATTTAATTAGTGAAATTAAGTAGTGCAGACCGCATAAATATCTCGAAAGCTGAGCAACATGGCAAAAAATATGTCAGATAAAAGTTGTAGGGTTCGGAGGGGGACATATGCTGGTAACCTTGAAAATGACCTTGGGTTCAATTTTCAAGGTCAAAGGAAGATCAACTTTGATCTTTCAAATAGAACACCCTATTTTTTATTGCGGGATCGTATTCTACGGGAAAAATACAAACTTTTTGTAGGAAAGGTTTTTTTATGCTTTTTTTAGGAGTTTTTTCATGAATTTTTTCCATCATGTTGTTTGAAATCTCAGGCTGTGATTCATGCATTACCCTCGGCATTAGCGTCATACGATGTGCATCACGTGGAGGTTGCCGATGGGATTTTGCACATCATTGGCCCTGAAAAGGGCCGATGGTTTCAGTGGCTGGAGGGTCGATCTCGTTCTTAGATCAAATGCTCGATCAAGTGTCCATCCTCGTCAATGCCGCTGGCGAAAGTTGACTTGAACATTTCGAAGGGCTTGGATGGAAATTGCTCGAAATGCAGCCCTAATCATCTTCTTCAGGTTCTGCACTGTTGTCGGAGTTTCAGCAAATACTTTCTCATTGATTAGTCCCCAGAGAAAAAGTCAAGAAGAGTAAGATCCGGGGATCTATGATGCTAATGCCGAGGGTAATGCATAAATCACAGCCTGGATTCATCTGAGATTTCAAACAAGATGACGGACAAAATTCGTAAAAAAACTCTTAAAAATAGCATTTTCAAAAGAAACGTTTCCTAGAAAAAGTTTGTATTTTTTCCCGTAGAATACAATCCGATAATAAAAAATAGGGGGTGCTGTTTGAAAAATCAAAGTTGACCTTAGTTTGACCTCGAAAATTAACACCAAAGTCATTTCACTCGCACATGTCCCCTTCCGAATTTTTATCTGTAACAGTTTTTGCCATATTGCTCAGGTTTCGAGATATTTGGGTTGAGCAATTAAAACATTAAGGCAGCGCGAAAACCCAAGTCGGAAGGCTATGGGTCCGATAGTGGGGAACCTTTTCATACACTGGACAAACATACTCAGGTTCTGGAACCTCGGTGGTCACAGAAAAGTAATTTTGAATTGATTATTTTGTTGTCTTTGTCTGCTTTAGTTTAGAAAGTTAAATTGGAACAAATGGTAAAATAGAATTAAAATAGTTGCAGATTACGGATTAGTTGCGTACCACTAAACTATTGAAATGTTTATTAAAATAGGGAGAGCTACGTTTATTTGTGCCCTCGCTGGAAAGGCAGCACTTGCAACAAAGAGGCAAACGATAACTAGAAAATTTAAATAAATAAATCATTTAGCTCTTCCACCGCTATCACTTGATCTAAATTCAATAGACCACTTCTGGGACATGCTTAAGGGGTTATCCTACTGTAAACTGTTCAAAAAATCGAAAAAAAAATTAAAATCTTTAAAAACTCTTTGAAGTGTTCAAAAAATCGAAAAAAAAATTAAAATCTTTAAATAACTCTTTGAACTGTTTAGAATAATATATAAAAGGTTTCATGTAGATATTCGAAGAATTGTTTGAGTTATAGCGTTTGTAGCGAAGGAAGAATTAGAAGCGCAGGTGGACTATCAAATCGGCACGCACTTTAAACGCGTTTTTCTCGAAACTGTGATTTTGAAACGGTGTACACGATATCTCAGGCTGTGATTGATGAATCGACTTGAAATGTGGTACCCATTCAGAGAACTACTAGTTTAAACGTAAAACTTAGCCTGTTTGGACGCTGGTTACAGTAGGATAATCCTTAACACATTCGCTGCCACCGACGCGCTAGTGTATTGGTACGCATCGCTACAAAATGTGGTCCGATATGCCACTTGCTCCTTTCATTCAGGTGAGTAAATTTTAATTTTTGACGCAGTACCAATTGCAGTGTCAGCAAACGTGCTAAAAAGCGACTAGACAACCACCATTGTCAACTAGCTAATGTTAATTACTAAATCTTCGGCACGAAATAGATCTATTGACAACTGTATCGCAAGTATCCACGAAGATGCGACGAGGTTCTACAATACTAAGTTGACTTGCTATTGTTTAAAATGGTTTATACTTTATACTAATTTACTAATTGCGGCAATTGCTCGCCAAATGTACTAGATTGATTAATTAATGATAGGTAAACGTCTTAACATTTAAGGTAGAAACGCCAAAGTGGCGGAATCTATTGCCTGAATGCTGTACTGAACCAAATCCGGGTGGCTTTAACACCGACAAGATATGGACATTACCAGCGGCGGCAAATATAACAATATTAATGTGAACATTAAATATTGTTGCTCTAACCAACTAACTACACTGATGAGACCTGAAAGGTCGAAACCGGTCTGTAGGTGCTCTGATGGGGGAACAATATTTATTGTTCGTCTTAACATTCCTTTAAATATTAATATCAGAATGAAAATACATATTTTAATAATAATTAAATGGCCCCAGCGGTCGATGCCGCAAACGAAAACAATTAAAAAGAAAATAATGGAGGTAACGATGCATCAAATACATTTAAGATTGATACGTTCCAAATGTCTTTTAAATATTAGTTAAATTATTATTTATATTTTATACCTTGTAAATTGCACATATGCTAGTGAAGGACAACAGAATGTTGCCTTTACAGCCCCATAAACCAATTTCATGTGTACCTTAATTCCTGAAGGAAATGAGGGTCGGCGCGGCAAATTAGTTCCAGGTGGTGGCGATAAATGAATCTAAGCTTCAATATAATATGTGATACTTTCTTCAAATACTATTTTCTGTGAAATTTCTAACAATGCTACTCCCAAATCTAACTCGACTTCAGATGCAAGCTCTAGTGTTTTTAGCGCAAATCTTGAAACTTCTTTAAATCGTTATATTTTTGAAACTAGGTCATTATTATTGTATAAAATGAATTCAGAAATGTGACTGGCAAAAGTCTAAAGAGCAATACAAGAAAAAATAAAAAAAAGTGATGGTTACACAAAATAACGATAGTTCTGGAAATTGCCAGATTAAACAGCCAGCAGAATACTTAACGAGCGACTATACTCTGGCCGCGTTATGAAGGCGTCTGAGGTGATTAAGGAAGTTCGGAAGGACCGCTCTCATCAGAGTGATATTTTGTTACTCTACACTCGCATATGTTTACACTTTACTTGCTAGCTATTGGTGCACTCTCGACTTCTATTTATAAATTAGTGGTTCTTGATAGGTTGCAGATAACTTTGGAAATAAATGTGCATGCAACCCAATATCTCATGTTCGCTTATTAAGAACCTCGGGCATTCGAGACGCATAAAGCACCCGCCCAACACGCAAATAAGGGCGGTCCAAGTTAATCACCTCAGATGCCTTCACAGCGCGGCCAGACTTTATAATAGCGCACTAGTAGCAAGTCGAGTAGCGAGGCGAATATGTAGTCGGTTCGCCTCGCACTTAGCCTCGCAGCTCGTAAATTTTTGCGGACGAGTCAAAGGATCGTGATTCCTGGGCAATCAACTCGACGTCGCGTTGCGGGGACGAATGCCCCGAATGACGCGAGCGTGAATATAAAATAGCGATACACGATGCTAAGAGATGTACAAGACTACCTTCAAAATAACTCTAGATTGTATAAACGGTGCAACAAAAAAATGAATTCATTTCACACAGAGTAAAGAAAACACAAAGAAAGATGTGCCAACATGCTTAAAATAAGAAACATTAAATTTTGTAGGATTGTAGAAAGTAAAGTAATTGTAAAATAAGATCATACACACCATAAACTTTTATTCTATTGCCAACACTTCCGTATTAGGTAGAAAGCTTTTAATATGACAATTAAAAAAATATATATTTTAGCAAAAAATAATCAAAAGTGCCAAAAGTGAATTTATGGGAATATGTAGATTATGTACAAATATGTTACATTAGCCATAAGATAGATAAACTTACAGTTTGACTACGTTGCACCATCCTTCTAGATTGTAAAAAGATAGTACTAAAGGATTTTAACAAATTGGAACATTTAAACGAACAGAAATGCCTAAAACATTCAACAGTTCGAAGTACTGTATTTGAGCTTATAGTTTCGTCATTTTCTATGGCTTGTGAAACATGTCTCATTCTTTATAAACTGTGTACATAAAGTAAGGAATAAATTCGATTAAAATTTAGGGCATTTTTTTTCAGAAAAATGCTCGGACACGTGTATTATTGTTTTTAACGTGCATTTTTTGAGATAAAATTCAATGTACAGGGTGTCCCAAAATTGAGATACGACCTCTACGTTAAAATTTTCAAATGGGAACCCCCATTTTTTCTACTTAAAATTCTGAGTATTTTTCATGTAGCATACCTCATGTTGATATTCAGCTGTTTGAAATGGCGTTTAAAAAAGTACTGCTACTATTTTATTTCTGATAAAATAAAACATGTTTTCATCGAAACATTGGAATTAATAAGGAAAAATCATTTCAATAGGTAAATAGTGATTGTTCCTTATTAATTTCAATGTTTTGATGAAACCGTGTTATCTTTTACCAGAAATAAAATAGTAGCAGTACTTTTTTAAATGCCATTTTTTTGAAAACAGCTGAATATCAATATGAGGTATGCTACATGAAAAATAATCAGAATTTTACGCAAAATCCATAAATTCAACAAAAAATGGGGGTTCCCATTTAAAAATTTTAACTTAGGGGTCGTATCTCAATTTTGGGACACCCTGTACATTTGAATTTTATCTCAAAAAATGCGCGTTAAAAAACAATAATACACGTGTCCGAGCATTTTTCTGAAAGAAAATTCCCTGAATTTTAATAGAATTTATTCCTTACTTTATGTACACAGTGTATAATGGGAATTGACGGTAATTTATTATGAAATTGGAAAAAATTAGAACAAAAATAAAACGAAACAAATGCCCCAAAACAATGGTACCATATAAATAATTCAATATTTAAAAAAATAATATTTAGAGAAAATGTTAATGTTATGTAAACCTACACATGCAATTATTACGAGCAACAATAAATTGAGTGTTAATTTTGAAATACGAACTGACGAATCATGATCGTAATCAGCACCCCCAAATTATGAGATCAAAGATTGTGTCTTAACTAAATCGCGTGTTATTGTGTCCCGAGAGGATCGGGGTAATGTAGCGCTCAAGAAAATTCGAAAATAAAGTAATCGTTTCTAAGGAGAGTTCATTATTTGAAAACGAGGCGTAGCTCTTGAATGGGGGTATAATAAATGTGAGTTTAAAAATAAGTCTTTTGTCGCAGCCACAGGAAAAGATAGCAAAGTTTGCGAAGGGAATTTTGGTTAATAACAGGGTGGCGAGAGTACATGTATATTTAGGTGTATTCAAAGCGCTGCGCCGCCGGACTGTGCGGGTATATTGATGGAATTGTAAAAGGAAGAATTATACTTTCTAATGTAAAATAATGTATAAACAGTCTAGGGGCGAAAAAATGTTTAGAGGCCGACTTCTTTACTCGCTCGAGATGCACTAGCCGTGCATGAATATTCATCCGAAATTTACAGGTCCTATTGAAGGGTTGTGGATTACACAAGGGATGCCATATTTTTAATTGAAAGTAATAGGGGAAATGTATGCCAATGGATGTGACGTTTGTGATCTCTAGTAAATCGAATTTTGCGGATCAATTAAAGCGGACTGCCAGGTATTTCGTTCACATCCACCTGCGGCCCGAGTTTTCGACACGAATTTTTCGAAAACTGAATTCCGCGTACATAATAATCAAATCGGTATTACTTGTAATTCGCAAAACGGGCGCGCACCCTTTCAGCAATGTATATGCAAATGTGTATTGAACAGGTGCAATATAAGTGGCACTTCTCGTTCTCCCCTTGCCTCAAATATACACGCGATTCATTAGATCCGCAGTTTCCTCGGAATTTTCATTCCAGTCATTCGATTGAGCCGCCAAATAAAATAATAAATAGTAATAAGAAATCTGATTCAAGTGGAAAGTCGTTCGGGATGGTGCTACAAGCGATTACATTCCCGAAATTGGAGGGTTCGCCGTGAAGATAGTCTTGTATAATAAAATTCCTTGTCGTGGGTTATATATCTGAAACTTTGTCTGCGTTCCCAATCCCCCAATCGATATATTTTACCGTTGGCTATACTGACCTTCCATTCCAATTCGAAATCTTGTAGCGTCTTGTTTTTGCCAAATAGCTTTAGTCGGTGAAAAATTACCTATAACTGAATGAAAGGGTTGAGGTAAAATTATCCTCCCGCTAAAAATCTTTATTGTTCCATATAAAATTTGAATCGAATTTTCCCCTTGTATTTCTCCTTTCTAAGTCGGACCGGAATGCATTATTTATACCGGGAGAATGCCCCCGGAAAGGTGCCATCGACTTTATTTGTCTAAAACTAGATGTAAATATTGCATGCGGACATCAGCCTTGAGATAGGTGTCAAGATGAAGGGCTTAATTATAAATAATACTTTAGGAGCTTTCCGAGGAATAGCATCCTTTGAACTCCACCCCCTATTTAATAGCTAGCTGTGATTTCCAGAGACTGTAGTGACCCGTTACTCCCTTTATACACTCCACATGCCTGCGTCTGATGTAAAACGGAATTTTCCAGGAAATTGGTCTAAGTTTAGAATTTTTACCTGAACAAAAACAAAATCAGCATGCGACAAGCTGGTAAGGGTGCGGGGGCGTGGTGCAGACCCTACACCCTCTCTAATCTATGATTGCGCGTCGTGTCGCCCTTGCGTGACCCCAACCCCATGCGTGTGGGACTCGCTCCCTCTGTATGTGTGTGTGTGTGTGTGTGGTCACGACACTCCAACATTACACACTCACAAAATATCTCATAAACCTATTGACAATAACAAAGTTACTGCAGCTTCACCGAACGACATATTTCACCGAATGTAGAAATCCCTTCAGCCCTTTGTCACCTTCTACAGAGTGGAATCGAGGCGTGAACATTTTAAATGGAAATGAAATAAATGATCAGCTTTATTTGTTTTCTTTGCAATAGATAAATTGGTAGCTTTCTAGAAGGGTTTTTTAATAAAGGTCGGGATTGTGGAGGGTGAAAAATGAGCAGTGAAACGTCCAGTGCTTTAATTGTGGTGGTTACAGCTCCGTTGTCGCGGCGGCAGTCTTGCGGGGCGCGTTGCGTGCCACCGACTGGAAAGTCGATCGCCGTCGCCGTCGCCGTCGTCGTCGTCCAGTTACTTCGTGGTCATTGTGCTAATGGCAATGTGGATTGGTTAACCCTTACTTCAGATTGACTTCTAGATACGCTCTCGACCAATATTGCGCAATCATGCTACCCGCCAAAGCACGAAGACTGACCTTATCAGGTTTAATCACCAGTCCGACGTCGCCCAAGACTGATACTTCATAAGGCGACCATTTCAACATGCATTACTGTCATCGATGCATTTGTGGTAATTGGGAATTTAATTAAGAGCTTCCCGCGAAAAAAAAAGTGGTTCACATCACCTCCGAACCGGTAGTTTATGGGTGCAGTAATTCAAGTTGTGAAGAATTGATGTTGAGTGCAGCATCAAATGAGTTATGGGCCCCAAACCGAGGCAACGATTGATTTGTATGTTCCGCGCTAATCCTATATCGATTCTCGGTTCGTGAAGTCGGAGAACAACCCGAATCGCATTCATTCCGTGATGCCGACACACTTATTATTTGACAGGTACACACCTCCATGCCCATATTTGTCTGCTCATAGGAGGGTGAAATCCTACACTAGACAAGAGATTGAGACCTCCAGAGATGTTTAGGTGATCACGTTTTCCACGCATACACGCACGTGACTTCATCTTTCTATAATCCGTATGTTACATTCCGTTTTCCCTCACGGCGTAATTTCCAACATCCCCGAAACAACACCGATTTGCCAGCTAACATAATTCACAACTATGCAACCGGCGGTTTCCAACTAACATATTTAGTAAATAGTTGGTCTTCTCAAATGTACATTACGATTTGCTTCATTTTTCACCGCACTAATTGCATCCCTCGGATTTAATTAATCAAATAATTTTCTTAAAAACTCGGAAAAAAACATTTAAACTTTGGAGAAACGAATTAGCCTTGATTCCATTCTTCCGGTTGTCCTTTCAACCTAAAAAAATTATAGCGCACATTTTACAATTCCGGGGATAATTTATTAATACGTAGTTTCATCAAGGTATTAGAGTAATAAAGATGAGGTATCGTCGTTGACACGTGAATTTTTATGACTGAATTGTGGGTAATTACATAGAAATCCTCGCGTGTGCATCTATTTAATACCGACATCGATTTTTATATTTTCAAAAGTGTTGAAAATGTGAAATTGGATAATCGAATGGTGTGATCGCCTGCGAGTAAAAATTAATATGCTTCCACCTACAAACAAAATATTGTTCGAAATATGATTTTACCTATTTTAAATTAATTTGGTGGTCTGTGGCCGTCCCATTTATTTTACCGCCCACTAGGGCGCGGCAGCTATGTATGCGTTGCATTCAAAATGTTAGACATAGCCAAGTTATACAATGTAATATAATCTGCAAATTTGTTGAATTATATTTTGGAAACCCCTACTTGTTGCAGGTGCATAAAATAAATTTAATTAAAATGAATATAGATTTCATGAAGTAAATCTACAAAATTAATTCTTACTAAAATAAAACAATAATTTTCGATGATTTTCCATTTACGTAGTTATAAATATAATGTTATTTACATTATTTGTAAATAAATAATAGAGAAGATTCTCCGTATGTAGCTGAATCAAAAGTGTGAACATGCCTCCGACAGGGTTTAAACCTGCAACCTCCAGATCTCCGGTCTGGGATGCTGCCATTTGCACTACAGAGGCCACACAGTTAATTGTTTTAATACACTTTCTTAGTCTTTACAAGATTTTGTAGATTTACGTACAAATTAAATATTCATATATTCGGGGTGCTTTTTTATTAAATGTAAATAATATTTGGCAAGATATTCTAAACATTGGCCAAAGGTAGTGGTCTTCAGAAGTTTAAATGTAGCTGGTATTAGAGTAGCTATAGTAAAAAGCAGAAGATTGCTTTCGAAAGAATTAACCTAAGAATCCACACAGGATTATGCTAAGATAGTTAGTAGTCCTATATTTACTGGGATTCGATTTACAGTTATAGGCTAGTGAGATTTAAGGCTTATGTCTTATAGACCCATCGCTCTGAAGAACAAGGGCAGAATTTTTTTGTGATTAATAGTTTAACAAAGTTTCCAACGATAATATAAATTTATTTAGAAGAATAATTTTAGGCACGATCTTTTAAATGATTTTTTGTTAATAAAAAAAAAATACTGACACGTATGTGGCGCATCTGAAATCTAACTGTTGATCTTTGAATTTTGAGCAGGGTACTTCTATTAGCCTTGTGTACCTCGACATGTTTCTCACATCCAATATAACTGCCATTCGTGCACTCCGTGCGAATGAACGATTATCGTTACAACAAGATGGAGCACCAACACATTCCCATCTATATATGCGAATCATTTAAACAAACAACAAAATTGATTCAAATTTTAATTTTTGCAAGGATCTTAAAATTCAGTTGTATTATGGAAGAGACAATTATTTTAGTCTAAATTTAAAAATATGAGAAACTTCCTAATATCTAATATTCGTAATGAAATTAGCCAGATATTACCAACACTATTTTCTCAACAAAAAGAAACCTGATATGATTTTTGTAAGAATATACTACACAACAATGTTTGTTTATAACTACATTTGCATAGTTTAAAAAGCAGTCCTGAACAGTGGCAGCTCGTGGAACATTTTGATGGTAGACCCACTTAATTCTACAAAAATTAAGTCTTACAAAGGCTAACAAACAAATAGCTTATTGAAACAAGTCACTAGAAAAAAATGTTTAGTGTTAATCTAATGGACTTTTCTGGAAGAATTTGACTTTGGTCGCCCGTTATCTTCTGAAAACCAAAAACAATTGAACAACGAATTAAATTCTTTGGTCCTCTATATATCTTTCGGATGAATGAAAGACTTTGCTGAAAGAGTCTTAGATATCCGATCATAAGTCCAAAAGTTAAAAAAAATAATTTAACAATTTAATTTTTTTAACCTACGTCTATTATATAAGAACAATACTTTGCTAACACTTTTCGTTTAAGAGTTATCCTCAATAATAACAAAATATTTTCTGATTTGTCCAATGAGCACAACACTTTGCTGAAAGAATTTTCGAAATCTCTCCTCGCGTTCATGAATTGAACTATAAATTACATGTGTTGGGTCTTATCTGCATCTATTCTATAGAAGAATTTCCAAATTAGATCATCCGTTCAAGAGTTATCCTTAAACAACAAAAAAGCAATTAAAGCGAATTATTTTTTTGGTCCTATTTACATTTATCCGATGAGTACTTTATTGACTCGAAAAAATATAAAAACAATTGCTATCCACTTGAAACTTCTCAAGATCACTCAATATTAATTCAAGAGTGATTTGGTAGAAAATTCCAATACATTCCGTCGATTGCTTTGGCGATTTTTCGTGTAAATTTATGAAAAATTATAATCTTTTTTTTTGGCGCGAAAAAAATATAAAAAACAATTGCCATCGACTTCAAACTTTCCAAAACAACTGACAACACATGTGATTCTACATTTCCGTAAAAATCAGAAATGCATTGTTTCTAAATTTTAGAATATTTTAAGGTGGACGGAGATGAAATTTAAAAAAAAATTGCAGTAAATTCGTCGACGCGAAAATATATAAAAACAATTGCCATCCACTTGAAACTTTCCAAAACAACTGTCAACACATGTGATTCTACATTTCCGTAAAAATTAGAAATGCATTGTTTCTAAATTTTAGAATATTTCAATGTGAACGGAGATGAAATTTAAAAAAAAATGCACTAAATTCGTCGACGCGAAAAAAATATAAAAACAATTGCCATCGACTTCAAACTTTCCAAAACAACTGACAACACATGTGATTCTACATTTCCGTAAAAATTACAATTGCATTGTTTCTAAATTTTAGAATATTTCAATGTGAACGGAGATGAAATTAAAAAGAAAAATGCAACAAATTCGTCAACGCGAAAAAAATATAAAAACAATTGCCATCGACTTCAAACTTTCCAAACCAACTGACAACACATGTGATTCTATATTTCCGTAAAAATTAGAAATTCATTGTTTCTAAATTTTAGAATATTTCAATGTGAACGGAGATGAAATTTAAAAAAAATGCAACAAATTCTTCGACGCGAGAAAAATATAAAAACAATTGCCATCGACTTGAAACTTTCCAAAACAACTAACAAGACATGTGATTCTACATTTCCGTAAAAATTATAAATGCATTGTTTCTAAATTTTAGAAATATTTCAATGTGAACGGAGATGAAATTTAAAAAAAAATGCACTAAATTCGTCGACGCGAAAAAAATATAAAAACAATTGCCATCGACTTCAAACTTTCCAAAACAACTGACAACACATGTGATTCTACATTTCCGTAAAAATTACAATTGCATTGTTTCTAAATTTTAGAATATTTCAATGTGAACGGAGATGAAATTAAAAAGAAAAATGCAACAAATTCGTCAACGCGAAAAAAATATAAAAACAATTGCCATCGACTTCAAACTTTCCAAACCAACTGACAACACATGTGATTCTATATTTCCGTAAAAATTAGAAATTCATTGTTTCTAAATTTTAGAATATTTCAATGTGAACGGAGATGAAATTTAAAAAAAAATTGCAACAAATTCTTCGACGCGAGAAAAATATAAAAACAATTGCCATCGACTTGAAACTTTCCAAAACAACTAACAAGATATGTGATTCTACATTTACGTAAAAATTAGAAATGCATTGTTTCTAAATTTTAGAAATATTTCAATGTGAACGGAGTTGAAATTTAAAAAAAAATGCACTAAATTCGTCGACGCGAAAAAAATATAAAAACAATTGCCATCGACTTCAAACTTTCCAAACCAACTGACAACACATGTGATTCTACATTTCCATAAAAATTAGAAATTCATTGTTTCTAAATTTTAGAATATTTCAATGTGAACGGAGATGAAATTTAAAAAAAAATTGCAACAAATTCTTCGACGCGAGAAAAATATAAAAACAATTGCCATCGACTTGTAACTTTCCAAAACAACTAACAAGAATGTGATTCTACATTTCCGTAAAAATTAGAAATGCATTGTTTCTAAATTTTAGAAATATTTCAATGTGAACGGAGATGAAATTTAAAAAAAAATGCACTAAATTCGTCGACGCGAAAAAAATATAAAAACAATTGCCATCGACTTCAAACTTTCCAAAACAACTGACAACACATGTGATTCTACATTTCCGTAAAAATTACAATTGCATTGTTTCTAAATTTTAGAATATTTCAATGTGAACGGAGATGAAATTAAAAAGAAAAATGCAACAAATTCGTCAACGCGAAAAAAATATAAAAACAATTGCCATCGACTTCAAACTTTCCAAACCAACTGACAACACATGTGATTCTACATTTCCGTAAAAATTAGAAATTCATTGTTTCTAAATTTTAGAATATTTCAATGTGAACGGAGATGAAATTTAAAAAAAAATTGCAACAAATTCTTCGACGCGAGAAAAATATAAAAACAATTGCCATCGACTTGAAACTTTCCAAAACATCTAACAACACATGTAATTCTACATTTCCGTAAAAATTAGAAATGCGTTTTTTCTAAATTTTAGAATATTTCAATGTGAACGGAGATGAAATTTAAAAAAAATGCAGTAAATTTGTCGACGCGAAAAAAATATAAAAACAATTGCCGTCGACTTAAAACTTTCCAAAACAACTGACAACATATTTGATCCTATATTTCCGTAAAAATTAGAAATGCATTGTTTCTAAATTTTAGAATATTTCATTGTGAACGCAGATAAAATTTAGAAAAAAATTACAATAAATTTGTCGACGCGAAAAAAACATAAAAACAATTGCCATCTACTTGAAACTTTACAAAACCACTCAATATTAATTCAAGAGTGATATTGTAGGAAATTCAAATACACTCCGTCGATTGCTTTTGCGATTTTTCGTGTAAATTTATAAAAAAATTATATCATTTTTTGTTGACGCGAAAGAAAAATAAAAAAACAGCTGTAAAATACTCTAAACTTTTTAAATTTACTTAAAATACAATAATCTTAATAATCTTCCAAAAACTCAAAAAACTCCATCACAGGTTTTCAAGATAACCAACCGAGAACAGCACTTCAGATTTTTTAATTTGCACGAGTGAAAAAAAATTATAAAAACAACTGCAAATTTTCCAAATTTACTCAAAAAACACCAATCTTGAGAATACTCCAAAAAACTCAAAAATCCCCATCACTGGTTTTCAAGATTTTAAATTTCACTTCTTCCGAATGAAAAAGAAATATAAAAACAAGTGCAACACACTTGAAACTCTCCAAATTTACTCAAAATACATTAATCATAATAAGCCTCTAAAAACCCCATAATACCCCATCACAAGTTTTCAAGATAACCGACCGAGAACAGCCCTTAAGATTTTTTTAAGTTTCAGTGAAATAAAATAAATACAAAAACAACTGTAACACACTTGAAACTTTTCAAATTTACTCAAAATACATTGATCTTAATAAACCTCCAAAAAACTACCCAAACAAAATACCCCATCACTGGTTTTCAAAATAACAACACAAAACACAATTCCGGAAAGAATTTTTCAAATCTGCTAATTTGTTCAAGAGATATATTCTCAAATAAATGCATTGCCATTTTTCTCGTCTCGTGAAACTTTCGCAGGCATTGTTTTAACATTTAAAATGACAAATCAGTGTTTTTAGAATTCATAAAAAAAAATCTTGTTTCGTTTGAAATTATGGCTCCGTGGCTCTACATAACGAGCCGCTCCTGGTCCTGAATAAAGGACGCCGGTATAATAAATTACTACGTAGAAAAATATTGATTACAAAACAAATTACGCATTTTTTATCTGCATTCCTAGGTTGAAAATCTCTTGAGTAATTTTTTTGTAAGTATCTCCAGACATCCTTAATTGGACTAAGATCGGCGCTTTTCGCAGGCTAAGTTAATACATGGATGCGGTTTTACATTCAGCCACTGAGTCACAATCCTCGCAGTTCGATGGGACTATTTCCTGTTATAATATAAAATTTTCTGTTAATATTTGGATGACTGAAGGCAACATTACATATTCTAAAATATTCGTGTTTCTATAGCATTTAAAGGGCCATCTATTTTCACTTTCATTTACACTTATCCAATCCCAAAAATTATCTGAACGCCCACTATTTGTTATCAGATGGGTGAATCCTTCTGCGTATCTTTAGTGTATTGGTCTATAAACTCGTAGGCTCCCATTACTGCACGATTTAAATACTTTTTCATCAGAAAAGACAACCGAATTCCAAAAATCATCCTCACCATACACGAATTCGTTGGCAAACGCCAATCTTCTTTGTTTATTGTTTATTGAAAAACAACTTTTTGGCTACATGAAATTTTTTTAGACCAGCAGCTTTAATACGTCTACAAGCAGTTCTAGTAGATCCTGCAAAACCTGTTACTGCTTGAGCATTTAAGGCAGTATCAAATGTATTTTCTCTGAGATGCAACATCCTGTTGTTCATGAGAGATCCTTTGTTTCCCAATTCTGGATGGCCTTCTTAAATCTTGCTTTATTTCAAATCGCCTTTTCAAATTATATATTACATTTGAATCTGTTGCCACTCGGCTCACATACCAGTTTTCTTCTAGTTGAGCTATTGCTCTGCTCTTCTCGTCTAAAGATATATGTCTAGGCATACTTTAAGTTTACTTTTAAAAATCTGTCAATTAACTGTCAGTATGTATTTTTTTCGCGCAAACACGACTCTACTGATTACAAATCCTAATCGCATAGCTAATTAACATCGTTCACATTTCGTTGACCGCCATTGTACTACACTTGAAACGAACTTATGGCCTGGAAACCATGATCATAACTAAGGACTGCGGTTATGTGCGGCGCACTGAATTCTCTAGAAGCGCTATTATTAATTTTCATAATAATCACATATGGGCCGAAGAAAATCCACACGAAACATTAGATGCCCGTCATCAACACCAATTCTCTGTTAATGTGTGGGCTGGAATTGTTGGAGATCATTTGATAGGTGCACATTTTTTGCCGTTAAGGTTAGATGGAGAAGTATTCCGCCATTTTCTAGAAGATGAACTGCTGCCACTGTTCGAAGAAGTTCCATATCAATTCAGATTTCAAATGTATTTTTTTTTAAATGACATGTATGATTTGGATCGCATCCGTGATCAACTTTGATCAATCATAAAGCATGTCAGCCGTCACTTCCCTCAACGTTAAAATAATAATTAATTGTCCAGCCAATGAAAGGAGTTAGTTATTAGAGGACAATTGGTAC
Source organism: Ocypus olens (assembly GCA_910593695.2). Classification (NCBI taxonomy): domain Eukaryota; kingdom Metazoa; phylum Arthropoda; class Insecta; order Coleoptera; family Staphylinidae; genus Ocypus; species Ocypus olens. The sequence continues at coordinate 20,510,767 of OU343057.1, forward strand.
CTTTTTTTTTATTGTAATACTCTTTTTCAAACTGAATAATGTTAAGTAAACGAACCGAAAAAGCGGAAATTAAAATCTAGATAATAGTAACACCGCAATGCAAAAGAGGTAGCTAATTGTTATTCAATAGTGTAAGAATCCTTACCGCGGGTTAATTATTCATAGAGGAAATTTGACTTTCAAAATAACATAATTATTCATAAAATATATGTAAGTGCGTCGGCGGGTAATTCTCGGGGCGCGCGGAAATTTGTTCGAAAATAAATCGAAAAACTACGGCGGGCAATTTCTCGGGCGTCAATCGAGATTAAAAAGTCTAATCTAAATAAAACACCAATCCAATTCCTGACAGTTCCATAATGCGGCCAACGGAATCTGCACAACTTCATCGTTTAATGTTTCGTGATATTAGACCTTTTCCACCGTTATTTTTTGCCCCATAATGGCTCATAACATTATGCACGTATGGCTATGAAGATTGCAAAAAATGCAGGATATGTAAATAAATACTGCCAGGGGTAGTTAATGTTGATAAATGTCGCGGTTTTTATTCCCTTATGCGGCCGATTTAGTTAAATGGAAAATTAAGGAAGAAGTATGTGCACACAATACATTTTTTTTTGATGAGGCGATTTTTTTATTTGTTTAAGCGAGGTTAGCCAAGGGATGTTGAACTTTGTTATAGGAGGCACTTTATAATTTATAATATGCAGGTGAAAAATGCCTCGTCAGCAATTAACGTGGAAATTTAATTAGAACTAACAAAAGTGTAGGGTAATTATAAATTTAACCTTTGCCTTATAATTTGTAAATATGGAAATAAGTGAGCATAGAGAAAATTATTCATGTAATAGAGTAACCAATTTGCGTTTGTATTTTGATAAAACCTTTGAGATTCAAATGACTTTTTATTTTCTCCCGGAGGAGCAGGTCGAAGGGGTAGACTGTATTAAGTAGCGGTAGATTCTCTTTTTTCGAACGGTTCATCCAGAATTAATATGAAAAAGAGTGCGTTCCTAAGGCGTGAAGGGTTTTAAGGCCTGTTTTTGCATTTCGTATGATACGGCCGGTGTTTATGCAAAATTCCGGCCTAAGACGAATTAATTGAGATTCTCGTTGCGTAAAATTAAAGTCTAATAATTTAAGTTGGTGAATTGTTAAGTGAGTGGAATGAGGGTGAGAGGCTCGATTACCCCGTAATTTACTTTATCTAGTGTATTTATTAAGGGGAAAAAGCGAAAAGCGATTTTTTCCGTGCATGCGGCAGTAAAGAGTCGGTGTATTGGTGTGGTGTGGTGTTCGGGTTCTAGTGGAGATTTTGATGGGGTAAATCAGGCCGGGTAATGGGGTTTGTGGGGGCTGCGCGTCTCAGTAATGACAGGAAACAAGTAGGGAGATGTTTCGTGTGCCTACGGACTAAACTAATCTGGCGTAGTTTACGTTCAGTCTCTTATCTGTTCACCGTTTGGGCTTACGAGGACCGGCTTTCGTTCCTCGGCCCATCAACTTCATAAGACACGTACTCTCTATACGTACACCCTTATGCTGTTTTACTATCTTATGCTTCTATCCTGCTATATACTCGTACAGGGTGCAACTACGGCACCCGTTCGCAACAACACAATGATGCTTGATCCTGGAAGTGACATAACACTGGAAAACTAAATGCCCCGCAGACACTTCTCCTCATCTAACCCATATACCCCCATTCTACAAGGCGAATCTTAGTTCTCCCGTACCAGCCACAGGCCCTCATGTAAATGAGTAGCTTTTCTAATTGTTAATAACGTTAAACAACTTCCGAAACGAGAAATAAAATGGCGCAATTATAAACCCTCTGCAAAACTCTCGCAATCCCAAATAACAATTCTTAAAGGCAAACTTTCCATATATTTCGTAGGTAATTTAATGCGTACCTAGCGGGGTTGGAGGGTTAGTGAGTATAATTAATGAGCGCATAGGGAGAACACATTGTTGGTATTCGTACATTGGTTTGTTATTTAATATGCAGCTGTAAATGTCATTAAGGTCTTGTAGACTAACCGACCCAACGTAAACTTATGGTAGCTAGCATATTCATGCGACCAATTTCCCACCCAATGTTTAACTCACCCAACCTCCGCAATAATTATGCACACATTTTACGTTTAAACAATTATCTGGCAATATTCAATCTTGATAAATAATTTACAAAAAATTACCGTGCAATTAAAAAAACGAAATTACGCAAGCTTAACAGAAAAAATAATAAGTTCATGCGACCTTCACTCATATTCCATTCATTTGCATATTAACCCTATGGTGCACACGTACACCTGACAGACCCAAATGAACAGTTGATTAAATACATTTAATGAACATTAATAAACAAATTCCGACGTGTAATAATTATAATGAACTATTTTTTTTAAATTTAGGATTCAAATTATATACTGAAGGAAAAACACTTGAAATTTGTAAAATTTCGACCATTTTCAAACCGCCATAACTAGGCGTATTTTCAATCGATTTTGATGAATCTTTGAGGGCGAAAAACTTTGAAGTGTCTTCTTTAAAGTCATGCATGCGAACTTAAGCGTAACCCCTTCCGCCCCCCTCTAGCACTTCTGTGAAAAAAATGTTTTTTCAGGAAACCATGTCCAACTTTGACGATGTACCGGGTGTGGCACTTAAGACGCCTCGGACCATAGCTCCTTTACGATAAAAGCTATCGACAAAAATCTAAGAACAAAGTGGTGCATAGTTACCGTCGCTATGTTTCAAAAATATTTCTAATCATCAGTGGCGTGCCGTACTCCAGTGGCGTACCAAACTTATGTTTTTTTAAATGGAATGCCCTATTTTTTATTGCAGATTTGGAAAGTGCTCGACGAGTACTTATTTTTTTATCTAACATGTTATATCCTTCACTTTAGCGGTTTCGCTGTTATAACCCCTTCTTTCAAAATTGCGCCCCATTTTTGAGATTTTTTTGTAGAGAAACTAATTGACGCCGGCGCCTAAATTTTGAATTGAGGTACAGGTTAAGACCTCGCATACCTTCAAATATTTTTTTTTTCGGGTAATTTATGGGAAAAAAATAATTTTTGATTGATCTTCGCATGTTGTCATTTTTTCCGAAAATTTCAAATGGCACCCCCCTAAAAAAATTACGGCGTTGTACAGCCAAAACTCTAAATTTTTCATTGGTGTAAAAAAAATTACACATTGCATAACAAAATTTCGGAGAAAAAAGGAATTTCATCGCAAATGTCGGGAAACGTTTTCCGTTCCCAAGTGTGCCATGAGAAAACAAAAGATTGGTAATTGTCAAAGTAAATTATTAGACGTCAGTAGCAGCCATAAGTCATTTTTGATAAACGTTCTAAAAATGTTCCGAACTCAAGAGGAAATGGTTGACATGATATTTATTCTTGGAGAATGTAACAAGAATTGTTTCTTGGCATCACGAGTGTACGCTGCGAGATATCCGCACAGGGCACATCCAAATGAACGTGCGTTTCAAAAAGTGTTGGAGAGATTTACTACTACGGGAAGTGTGAAACGGCCAAGGAGAAAGAAGGCAGTTATTACCGAAAATAATGAACTGCAGGTTCTGGAGGCAGTTATTGAAGATCCTCATACCAGATCAATCAAAAATTATTTTTTTTCTATAAATTACCCGAAAAAAAATTATGTGAAGGTATACGAGGTCTTAACCTGTACCTCAATTCAAATATTAGGCGCCGGCGTCAATTAGTTTCTCTACAAAAAAATCTCAAAAAAGGGGCGCAATTTTGAAAGAAGGGGTTATAACAGCGAAACCGCTAAAGTGAAGGGTATAACATGTTAGATAAAAAAATAAGTACTCGTCGAGCACTTTCCAAATCTGCAATAAAAAATAGGGCATTCCATTTAAAAAAACATAAGTTTGGTACGCCACTGGAGTACGGCACGCCACTGATGATTAGAAATATTTTTGAAACATAGCGACGGTAACTATGCACCACTTTGTTCTTTGATTTTTTTCGATAGCTTTTATCGTAAAGGAGCTATGGTCCGAGGCGTCTTAAGTGCCACACCCGGTATACGGAGTTGGAAAAATTTTATCGGCTCGATTGACCATAAAGGCATTCAGATTTGATCATTCCCTATGCAGGACTCAAAGAAAGAAGTTTCTACGACGATTTGGCACCAAGTTAAGGGTGTTTGAAAAAAGTGCATTTTGTGGTTTTTCGTACATAACTCAGTGACTTTTCAACCAAATTTGACGATTATTTCGGGAAATTGGATGATCCCTTTTCGAACTCTTCAACCCCTGAACAAAAAAAAAACAAGTTTTTGAGCAAAAAACGTCCTACTTTGGCAAAGTGTACCGAGTTGAAAAAAATGTGTCTACTCGATTCACCAAAAGGGCATAGAAATGTGATCAATTACTACAGGACTCAAAAAATGAAGTTTAGCACAAAGTGCATTTTGTGGTCTTTTTCTTTTTTCGTTTGGAGGGACGTAGAGCCCTCTCGTTGGGTGGGGGCAAACCCTCTCAAAGAAGACACATTTTGCTTTTGATTTCTCAAAAGATCGTCGAAATCGGTTGGATAGAAGCCGAGTTATGGCCATTTGAAAATTACCTAAATTTTTACAAATCCCAAGTGTTTCATTTTTTTTTTCGTCAGTGTAATTTGTTTGTTTTTATTGGACGAATGGAAGAATAGACGAATGGTGGTGAGTTAGGCCCACATTTTTTCCGACCCTACAGAGATCGTTAAAATGAGCCTTTTTTGACTTAAAATAAAAAAATTTGTTAATGGAGTTGTAAGGTACAAAATGCGATATTTTGTGTTTGTTTCATGATTTCGCGCAAACAATGAATTTTCGTGCATACCTCAAAGAACATGCAAAGAAAATTTCATTCGCGAAAACGAAAACAATTTCGTCGAAATAAGTAAGTTATGAGTCAAAAAAACACAAAATTCGCTTTTTCTGAAACACCCATAACTTTGTTCCAAATCGTCGTAGGGACTTCGTTATTTGAGTCCTGCACAGGTAATTGAACACATTTCAATGCCCTTTTGGTTGATCGAGTCGACACATTTTTTCCAAATTGATACACGATGCTACAGTTGCACGTTTTTTTGCCCAAAAACGTGTTTTTTTTTGTTCGGAGGTTAAAGGGTTTGAAAAGGGATCATTCCAATCTGAGTTTGCCCCCTTAAAGTAGAGCCAAAATAGGATTTTTTTCCCGAAAGAATCATCAAATTTGGCTGAAATTCACTAAGTTATGTGCGAAAAACCTCAAAATGCACTTCCTTTCAAACACCCTTAACTTGGTGCCAAATTGTTGTAGGAACTTCGTTCTTTGAGTTCTGCATAAGGAATTGATCAGATTTTAATGCCTTTATGATGGATCGAGTCGAAAAACTCCGTAGACATCGACAAAGTTGGACATGGTTTCCAGAAAAAAACTTTGTTTTTGACAGGGGCGCTAGAGGGGGCGGAAGGGGTTACGCTTAAGTTCGCATAAAGAAGACACTTCAAAGTTTTTCGCTCTTAAAGAGTTATGGCGGTTTGAAAATGGTCGAAATTTCACGAATTTCAAGTGTTTCATTTTTTTTCCAAAATACACTGGATTTTGGCCACCTCTACAAATCCACCAAATGTCATTAAAATCGGAGGGGACCACGTGGGGTGCTTCCCTTGTTAGGTTTAAAAAAACACAAAATATCAGCACAAAGCACTGTTTAAGTCATAACATTTTTAGTGAGACCTGTGGCTTCGTAACGGTGATTATAAGTCAATTAGTTACTTTTGGAGATTTTTATAATATATAAGTTTGATTGAATTATAGTTGAATACTTGGTTAAACAAAATGGATATTAATAATTTGAAATTCAATGCTTGGTAGTTTCATAGTTATATTACTTCATTTCGGTCTCGTGACCATTCTCAAAGACTGTGATAGTTCTTGAGAATGGTTGCTAGACCGAAACATGTCCGAATAAAAATAGTAATGGAATTGTGAAAGTATAGCCTATTCGGTAGAATCTGGCGGCCGAGGTCGTAAAACGGTTGGTCCGCCTTGAGGATCGACGCATCCTCGAAGAAAAGGTATTGGTGGTTCGTCTAATTGCATCCCATTCATTTATTACTGTCCTTCGCTCCTATTGGTATACGCACTTTTACATCAGTACTTATCAACAAAGATTGGATTAAGATAAAAAATATTACGTCCCCTACTTACCGAGCTCCGACCCTCTTTTACGACCACAGCTGCCAGATTCCGGAGAACGGGCTATACCAAGTATTGTGTTAAAAAATATTAATATTATAACACATATTATTGATAATATGAAATAATTTAGGACTCTAAGAAAGTCACTAACATTGCTATCTCGGTAACTATGAGAGATAAAGAGTTGGTTAAATGAAGGCAAATTTGCGGATTTTAATTTTACAACGAAATTTAAAATACTCCGATTACTTCTGGGGATATTAAAAAAAACGAATCATTCATGTGGTTTTTATTTTTTACGGCTTTATTACCGGTTATTTTCAAAAATTGAGAGCACTTTCTTAAGACACTTTTGTAAGCTCTTCCAGAAAATATTTTTTTTTTCAAATACAACGTTTCAATATTTATACAGGGTGTTCCAAATTCGAGGCTCACCATGGGGATCGCGCTTATTAGAAAAGATATAGGGCATGTTTAAATTTGGCACTTTTGCAGAATTTTAGGCTGATGAATAATACATTGAAAAAATACTTGTTTTGTTTACGAGTTAAGTCTCAAAAACTCCAAAAATTGATTTTCGTTTTTTGTTTATATCTTCGTTATTTAAGGTGATATTTAAAAATGGTAAAGCACTTTTTTATTATCTAATAGATGGCATAAGATTTTTAGTTGTAACATTTTTCGTTTCTTTTGAACCATCATCAACTTTCTTATTTCTTATGGACGCCATATTTATTTTTATCACATCTCAATGCTAATTTTTTGTGATGACAACAATATAACACAACCTACATTTAATTTCATAAATTAACATATAATAGTTTAAAACACTTTTATTATCAATCTATGTAGCGCTTAATAAAAATCATCCGTGCCATGAAATTAAAAACACTATTTGTGAATTTGCATTCATCTGTCTAGTCCAAATCATGTTTTTTTTTTTAAATTATCATCTACATTGCACGTTTGTAGCAAGTTATAACAAAATGCAAGGCATCAGTATGTTTTGTAAGTGAACGTAAAATTAAGATGTACAAAATAAATATGGAGGCCATATGAAATAAGAAAGTTGAAGTTTGTTCAAAAGAAACGAAACATGTTACAACGAAAAAGTTTATTCCATCTATTAGATAATAAAAAAGTGCTACGAGAACGTCTTTACCGTTTTTAAATATCACCTTAAATAACGAAGGTATAAAGAAGAAAGACGAAAAATTTTGTTTCGGTTTTTTAGACAAACAAAACAATTTTGTAAGTAATTTTTTTCAATGGATTATTAATCAGCATAAAATTCTGCAAAAGTGCCAAATTTAAACATACTTTAATAAGCGAGATCCCCATGGTGACTCTCCAATTTGAAACATCCTGATATTCACAACAACTTTATTTTTTTTTAATACGGACCTGAATTTCTTATTTTATTTTTGAGTAGCTTTTCACCTTGTAAAACCAATGTCGCAAAATTGTTTGCTGTAGGATGATTTTAAAAAATTCGAAAAATTTCTATTGTAAGAGGCAACATTTTTATACTGTCAGTTCGACCATGAAAAGATCTTTCAAAATTAAAAACAAAAATAGGGGGTCGTCATTAAAAGAAATGATGACGTCATTACTCAAAAACAAATGATCAAAAACACTTTCATGCAAAAATGTATATTTTTAGTATTCGAATATTGTTGGGGGATTTAGAAAACTTTTCCATAAGTAATGGATAGAGCTCATTTATGGGCAGTAGTATACAATTTAAAAAATATTTTTATTTTAAATACCCCTGGGGTCCTAAAATGTTCATTTTGGATTAATATCAAAAAATTGCGAACAAAAAATGTTCATGCTGCGCAAGTATAAACATATATTTTCGACTGTTTTTTGTATCTTCATTATAACTCCATTGGTGTAGTGGGTAGAGGCGAGCGCTTGTGCCGGTTGCACCGCGTGCCGTGTGGGTTCGAATCCCAGCCCGGTTGAAAGATTTTTCTGGGATCGAGAAGTATTCGCTCGGGTCCATGATTGTTGTGTATACGTCTGACATTATTCATTTGTTCATTTATTCTTCCCAAAAATTAAAAATACAAAAATTAAATATTCGATGTGACTGAAGTCAAAAAGTAAATAAATAAATCTCCAGAAAAAAAAACATCGAGAGCCCATTTTTTATTTTCTTTCTGTCAAAATTTTGGTCTATCTCTTAGTGATTATTTATTAAATCAAACCAAATCGAAACGAAATCTGAATATCATACTAAATAATGTTTTGTATATCCGTCTGTATTGTATTGTAGTTTTAGTGATGTTTATTACGCCGGGAATAAGAATATTAAAAAATTACGTATAATTCTTTCTCACAAAAAAAATGTTCATAGTTTTTATTCCTTGGCAGGGCAAAATATTCAATTAGTTGTAAAACGTTCCTAAAAGATGGTATACTATATTTCAGTTGTTTTTATACTGTGCAAGATATTTCTGTAGTTATGGAGTAATCTGACTTGCGCTATTAATTTTTTCCTATATTTCGTTAGTGCCATAATTTGTTTCGCAATGTTTAGCACCAGAATAAAACAGTAGATAGGTGAGGCAGGTACTGGCTAATTTAACATGTATTTTCCCCATAAGGATTTACAAATTTTCAAAAACGAAACCGGCGCCAGTCTGTCTAGTGGAATTCATTAATTTTGTTTCCCACGCTTGTGAGTCATAAATAATCTTTCCTTAATTAGATTTTGGTGCCAGTTTGTCTAGCAATGGTGTGGAATTAAATCATAAATAATCTTTCCTTAATTATACATGTCTAATTAAATCACCTGTCACTGAGAGTTTTTTCGACATCGTCGTTTGTGGAATACCGACATTAAAATATATTTTACGAATTCATCATAAATAATCTAGGCGAAATATGTGAGTTAATTAACATGCATACTATATAAGCTTGAGATCTTGTACGCTCCTTCAGTTCATATCATCTCTTGAGAAAAATATTATCTACAATGAGTTTTCTAAACAAATTAAACAAAATTGGTGAAATTAAACAATTTGTGAAAGTGAAAGACTTGGAAGTTGAAAAAAAATATCAAATTATAAGTGTAAAGAAAATTAAATCAAAATTTGGTGTAGCGTTAACGTGTGAACTTGAAATTGGGGTTCTAATTTTACCTTCAAGATTTTCTAATCTCAGTGAAAGTGATTTTGAAGATGAATTAAAAAAAGGGCTCTGTATTTATACTAAAAAAGAAGAAGAAGGACAGTATCCATCAGTTTTCTTCGACAATTAATCATTATGGTGATTAAAAAGTGTGCAAAAAGAAACACAATTATTCTGGATCGTCATTGTTTGGTGAAACAGATTGCAACCTTTGAGAGAAGATTGCATCAAATTAAACGGGATATTTTATATTTAGAAAACGTAAATTTAATTTCAAGAAAAATGTGTTTATTAAATTTAAATAAGTGTAGATATTATATTAAGGATAAAAAGCGTGAAAAATAAATGTAACCTTTAACTTTTGAACTTGTTTTAATCTTACCTGATTTGTAAAGTAAAAGACTTAATCAATGTAAGAGGATTTTACCATATTAAACAGGATATTTTAAGTTTAATAACATAACTTTAATTTCAAACAAAATATATATTGTAAAACACTAAGCATCATTGTTAAAAATTAATGAAATGAATAATTAATCACTAAGAATTGATTTGTATTTAAAAACTACGCGTACAATTGTTAAAATTAATGTAGCAACAATTAACAATAAAATTATTTGAATTACATATAACGAGATGTCAATTATATTACAAACCCAATCACTACCAATTTCTCTCTTTATAGGATGTTTTATCTTAGGAGTGACAAACTCAATATCCAACTCTTCCTTGAAATTATATAATTGGCAATTCTCGGTGCTATTAATTTTTTCAAGCAGACTCGATAACGTTTCTGAAGCTAAAAGAAAAAATAAATTAATTCAGTCACACACACACACACACACACACACACACACACACACACACACACACACACACACACACACATAATACTTACTAAACAACTCCGTGAAACAATATCCGACATCATTCTTTAATAAGGCTTTTAAGTCCATCCAAAAATTATAATTTTCATTAATGTTATAACTTTTTACAGAGCATCGTTTATTTGCATTAACAATATTGTTATACTCATCTAAACCTATATTTAATTCAGAGTTACTGTACTCTGAACTAATTATTAATAAAACAATAATCAATTTAATCATAATTGAACTGCAGAGGAGCGTATACTAAATACTAATTAAAAATTAATATGTATGTTGAAACTTGAATTGCTGATCATACATTTTTATATTGCTTAAATAAAAAGCGTATGTCAGCTATACAAATCTACGTCTATCTGCTAATCTAAATTCATAAATACTTTTAGTAACAACTCTTTTTAATCTCAAAAGAATTAATACTAAAAGTGATATAAATATTAAAAGGATAATAATTATTCCGATATTAATATATCTATAAAAATAGCAATGTTTTATAGGTCTCGATGAGTTATCATCTAATGCAGACGTGGATGTTTCAATAGGGGGGAAAGTAGGATTAGACATTTTACATGTGTCTACTACACTCATTTGCAAACCGGAAAACCAATCCATTATTAATTTGTTCCTTTCATGTTGTTTATAGTATTTTATTCCTGCAAATGTGGTAATAAAATTTTTATGTAAAAAAAATAAAAAAATTACCTGTCTTATGCAGTATGCACTGAGCCAAATCTGACGATATAAAATACTTTAATAATTTTATATTTTCAATTTCCGAAGTTCTAACATTATTTATTGATTTACAATCTTCCAGTTTTCGCAGCTCTTGCAAATACTCGCTCAATTTTATTCGAACGTTAGCTTCATATTGAAATGTTAGCGTGTATTCCATCCATAAAACGATTAAAACGATTATCACTTTAAATATGCTCATGATGTTAATGTCACTAAAATCTTGCAGCAATTAAAATTGTTATAAAACGTTTGTACAATTATAAAACGAATAGTAAGCAAGTGACTGTGCAATGAACAATTACATATTACTTTACGCAATAATAAACCAAACGCTTCATATTTCAAAACCGAATGAGGCTATTGATTGTTTTGCATGTTTTAATAAAAATGAATCTTGGCCCGATAACTGGATGCGAATGTTTATAAATTATACCACTTTTCCACCCTCATGTTCTTTGCAATTAAACGAACAAAAATTTGTTAAATTTAGCTTTTATTTAAGAAACGCAAGTTATTTAACAACCAACGAAATCTCTTTAAATAATACAACTTACCTAAATGAAATAATATTTTTATCAGTTTTACTATTTTGTATTATATTTTTATCAGTTTTACTATTTTGTATTATATTTATTTACAAAAATAAGAAATGCATTGTAAACAAGTGCAGTTTTGTGAAATAACTGAAACATATTATTACAAAACAGGAATTTCGAATACGGATCATAATTATTGGATTCGAGCGAGGATGGATAGGGAGCGATTTCAGCGAAGGATAAATAATATACATATTATACTTAAACCAATTTTATTAAAACAAATAAATGATTAAAAACATGTTTTATTAAAACCCTTTACCCAAGAACTGATTACAACTAACACAATAATGATTAATATCTTTACATGACTTAAGAAAATATGGTAAACATGGCATGCAAATTAACAAACAACTCAGTGCTGCAAGAAGATGTGTTTTAAAAGTTGAAACATATTCTAAATATGATTGACACCATTTATTACAATGTAAACAGTATACAACTTGAGGTTTAGGACCATACATTATTCCACTTCAGATTTCTTTATCCAACTGTTGTGTGATGATGGGTATCCTAACCATTTAACATATAACATATTTCCTTTTCGCCTAATTACCTTTTCAACTAAATTAAAGTCAGGATGCTTGACTCGCTGTAACTCCAACTCATAAAATCCGCCTAAAATCGGTTGTCCTTCAGTGTCTTCCAATAAATACGTTGTAGGATTTGTCAGTTGCACTTTACGAACTTTAAAAATTTCATTTGACCAGTTTGTTGTATAACCTTTATCAAAAATTTTTCGATATTTGCTAATTCGAACATAATCACCTACTTTATATTTATTATCAAGTGTAGCTAATTTAATGTTATTGTATACGTCGGTTAATAAATTTTGTTTATTTACATTAACTGGTTTCATATTTATTGTAGAATGTTTTGTATTATTATATTTTAGCGTAATTTCAGGTAATAAATTAATCCATTTATGTGAACCTTGCATACTAAATTCTTTCCACATTATAGATTTTAGAGTACGATTAACTCGTTCCACTATTGAAGCTTTCATTGTGCTGTATGTTGAGTAGTGATTTATATTTAATTTTTGCATTAAAGATTTAAATTCCTTATTATAAAATTCTTTCCCTTGATCAGTTTGCAAATTGTTAGGGATATTTGGTTTAATTAATATTTTTTTCATAGCCTTAGCTACTTCAAGAGCTGTTTTGTTTTTAACTGGTTCTGTCCAAACAAATTTTGAAAATGCATCAATTATCACTAAAATATATTTAAATCCACGATTTTGTTTAGAATAAGGAATCATTTCAACTAAATCAGCTTGATATAAATCATTTAAACCTCTTATAATTACATGTCTTCTTTGGAAATTTTTACGAGCAGGTTTGTGTAATTCATTTATGAGTTGTTGCTTTCTATTCATCTTTGATTAAAGGATATTTTACTAATAATTCAACAAAAATCGTTTTAACTTTAGATACTTTTTCAATATTCAATTCACTACTTTGATGCAAGATTAAAGTGGATAAATTTTGCTGATTATACTTTTCACCATCTACAGTTAAAGTTAAATTTGGTGGAAATAACGTAAATTTTATAATTGTACCGTTTTGTACAGGAATTTTGAAAGTATCTTTTGAATATTGTAAAATATAATTTATATCAGTTGGATAAACTGATTGTCCTGAAATAATAAAGTTTACAATTCCATGCAATTTAAGATTTCTTTCACTTTGAATGTGACGACCAAACTTATTGAGAGTCATTGCAGGACTAAACTAAATTGATATATTTATAAATCTTTTATAAAATGATTTTAGCTTCACGTAGTTCTTCAATAATACTCTGAATTTCATTATCATGTGAATTATTTCCAGCTTGTTGTGAAGCAAGTAAAAGTCTTAAACGATCAACAAGTTCATTAGGATCATCCCAGTGAACATATTCAATTGGGTTAACGTTATATTTCATAACACTTCGGCCAATTCTAGAAGAACTAGGATAACTGCTTGTTCTCGGTCTAGTTGATGGTGGTGGTGGTGGTAATTTAAATAGTGGCGCAATAATGTTTTTATACTTTTCTGAGCGATTACCGGCGATTTTTCGGTTCGGATTATGATCAATTTGCACAGCAGCCGTTCGTTTAATAATGTCAGCATATTGCAGTTTATCATTTTTATTAAAACCGGTAGGCTTCTTTTTAAACATTAATTCATATAAGCCTGGAGTACCTACATATTTGATACCGTTTATTTCAAAGTCACTATTATTTGAATTAAATATTATCTCTGAATTTCCAATGAAATACTTATCTGTTTCCGTATCATGATGCACACCTTGCTGTCCAATATCAAATTTATTTTCAGTATCTTTTATATATTCTTCAATATATTGTCTAGGAAGTGGGCCAAACTGCTCCACATATTGAAGTATAGAAGCGTCTGCAATAGGACTCGGTGTTCGGGGCATTTCAAATGATTCTTCTGAAGAAACATCTCTCGTAAATACTTCCTCTTCTTCAGGAATTAGTGTTAGATTAGGATGCATAACAGAAGCATCAGGTTGAAATACCCTAGAATGCCTCCTTTTTGGTGTGCTTTCATGTTTGATTTCTGGAAGTTCTGGTTTTGCCGTAATGATTTCATGTAACTTTTTAGTTAGAGGTTTATAGGACTCTTCTAGATATTGCTCGGACTCTAAACGATTAGATTTAATTGCATCAAACTTCCTTTTTACAGACTCTCGTGCTTTGATAAGCTTTAATTTTATATCTTTATTCATACTCCTGAACGTAAATAACAAGAAAACTAAGAGGTTTTTATGTTTTTCGTGTTTGTGTGTGTGTGTGTGTGTGTGTGTGTGTGTGTGTGTGTGTGTCGGATGATAAGAAACTAATAAACGTGAAAAACAAAAGGTAAAAACAAGAAACTAAGATGTTTTTCGTGTTTGCGTGTCAGATGATAAGAAACTAACGTGAAAAACAAAACGTAAAAACAAGAAACTAAGTGTTTGTGTGTTAGATGTTAGTTTTTCGTGTTTGTGTGTTAGATGATAAAGGCGAAAACAAAAGGTTTTTCGTGTTAGATAAGGTTTTTCTCTTTTCGATGTTTACACTTCTAATACTCTTTTTCTAATGAAATTTAAAAATTGCGTACATTATTTTTATAATTGTATAAAATTATGAAACCCTTTTCTATATCTTCCCCAGTCTCTATCCCTATCTATTACTAAAAATCCATACTTTTCTGTCCAACACATTGAACAAATTTTTTTAAAGTCATTAAAAGACATATCAGTATTTACATGATCATCATAGATATGTTTAAGATTTAACTCATCCTGTTTAAATAAGATAATAAAATTTGAATTGTCTCTAATAAGATGTTTAGGAATATGACTATATGTTTGACAGAGATAGAAACAATCAATCAAATTATGCCGACCCATGCTGAAATAATCCCTCATAACTGATTGCTTAGAACATGCAACGTCATCAAAAATAAATATTGAATTTTTCTTTGCTTGCGATGGATGCATAATTTCATGACAATCTGTGAATTGATAGTATTCAAGTCCTCTAATAGGACTTAGTACTTTACGAAGATACTCATATTTTGGTTGATGTAACGATTTAGAGTAAATGTAAATATTTTCAAAACGTAAGCCGTTTTTATTTTCTAGTAAACTTATCATTACATTAGTTTTACCGCAATTTGAGGGTCCGCTAATGATACATCGAATATTTGAAGGAAATAAGACTCCATGTCTCTGATTTGCTGTTGTATTACGTATGATATCTAAATTTTCAACATCTAATGTAATTTCTTGTTTAACTAGCTTCATGTTTAACAATCAAATGAGTTTAGTTATATTAAAGTATATATATATATATATATATACATCTATTCATTATTGAACCATCTCGCGAGAAGGTATAAAATGACTTTGAAAAGAAAATTAAACAGTCATCAATCTACTGTTACGCAAAGTGGTTGTGGTTTACTTGACAAATTGTCAGTGGAATTACATTTACCTGGATACAATTTTTGTGGTCCAGGAACAAAATTAGAGAAAAGATTAAAACGCGGTGATATAGGTATTAATACATTGGATGAAGCTTGTAAGGTTCATGATATTTCATATTCTAAAAGCCAAGATTTAAAAGAAAGACATCTAGCGGACAAAGTTTTATTGGAAGCTGCTGTTCGTAATTTACAATCTAATACAAATATAATTGCTTCAGCAGCTGTTGCAGGTATTATGAAATCCAAATTGAAACTTGGTATGGGAAAAAAGAAGGTGAAGAAACAGCGCATTATTAAGACACCTAAACAAGGAGGGTTTTTACCACTTGTATTAGCAGGTATTGGAGCCTTAGCATCTTTGTCTGGAGGAATAGCAAATGTAGTTAAAACAATCAAAGATTCTAAAGCTGCAGAAGCTCAATTACGAGAATTGAAACGACATAACTTAACTATGGAGTCTAAAAAAGGAAAAGGACTAAAAAAGAAACGGGGAAAAGGGTTATACTTAAAACCTTACACACCAAAAAACTCCTAAATAAGTTACCGAAACGAGCGCTTACAAATGTAGAATTGGAATTGTATGCTGATAAATTGAAAATTCCACATTTTAGAGGTGTATTTATGCGTGATATGTTACCTCTTCACATAAAATTAAATGAAAGTGGTATTGTTAATTTAGACAATCAAAAAAATGTAGGTACTCATTGGACATCGTACATTAAAAATAATTCAAATATCTTATATTTTGATAGTTTTGGTAACTTGAAACCTCCAAAAGAACTTGTAAAATATTTTAAGTCCTTTAATAAAAGTGTTACAATATATTACACTCGTGATAACTACCAGGCATACAATACTGAAAACTGTGGTCATTTATGCTTACAGTTTTTATATAATTACAGCAAATTATAATGTAAATTTCATTACTTAACTTACTCTTAAACAATGCACACATTTACATTAACGGGGGATACTTCTGAGTTAAATGCTCACTACAATCCACCAATTGACCTTGCAAATAATAATTATGTATTAGGTTTAATTAATTTTGAAGCTTATAATGCTATTCCAAACATAGATGAAGGAGCAAATAAATTTTATATTGATAATCAAGTTATAACATTCCCCACAGGTTCATATGAACTATCTGATATTAATAATTATATACGTCAGTATATTGCAAAAAATAATTTAGACATAAAATGTAATATTATGTCGAATATTAACACACTTACCTGTAAAATTATTACAAATAAAAAAATTGATTTCACGTTTGAAAATAGTATAGGAAGTCTACTTGGATTTAACAAAATTGTACTAAAAGATGATACTGTATATGAGTCTAGTTTACCTGTTAATATTCTTAAAATAAATACAATAAGAATTGAATGTAATATAAGTACTGGGGCATATAATAATAATAAACTTGTACACACATTACATGAATTTTTTCCATCTGTACCGTCTGGTTTTAAAATAATTGAAACCCCCCAAAATGCAATATATATGCCTATCAACACAAAAATTATTGATAACATAAGTCTTAAAATAGTGGATCAAGATGGACATTTAATCAATTTTAGAGGAGAAGTCATTACGATAAGACTGCATTTAAGACGCTCTCCAAATGGTTATTAAGTTTAATCAAAAACCTTTAAATACAGTTTTAAAAGAAAATTCTATTAGTAATCTTCAAACAACGAACCGATTAACAAGTAATAGAAAATTGTTTTTAAAATCCATAGGTTTTAAATTATTACAATGAGTATACTAAACGTTATCGAAAAAGTTAATTATGACAATTCAATTATAAACTCTGAAAAACATTCACATCTTCCTTATGCTTCAAATTCATATAATAATAATGATGAAATTAGAATACCAATTCAACAACAAGATGTTTATACACTACCGAGCGAAAGCTATATTTACATAGAGGGGAAATTGTTAAAAAAAGATGGTACAGTATCAACTACAGCAAAATTTATAAACAATGGATTTGCATTTTTGTTTGAAGAAATTCGATTTGAAATTGGCGGAAAAGTTATAGATCGAAGTAGAAATGTAGGTATTACATCTTCAATGAAAAATTATATTTCTCTTACTGCAAACGAGGATAAACACTTATATAATGCCGGATGGTTTATTGATACATATGCAGTGTCTGATGCAACATCCGGATCGTTTAATGTATGCATTCCACTAAAAAAGTTGCTTGGTTTTGCTGAAGATTTTAAAAAAATCCTTATGAATCTACGTCAAGAATTAGTATTAATAAGAAGTAACTCTGATCTTAATGCAATTTATAACACAACAGCTAATGAAGATATTAAAGTTAATATTGAAAAAATAATTTGGAAAGTACCACATATATCTGTAGCTGATGCTGAGCGATTAGCTCTTTTGAATTATGTAGATAAAGGTATTGAACTTGATGTACCATTCAGAAGTTGGGAATTGCATGAGTATCCACTTTTACAAAAAACTCAACAACATACTTGGTCAGTCAAATCTGCAACGCAATTAGAAAAACCGCGATATGCAATTGTCGGTTTTCAAACTAATCGTAAAAATAAAGCTAATAAAAATATGAGTTTATTTGATCATTGTAATTTAACTAACATGAAATTATTCTTAAACTCGGAATCATACCCCTATGAAAATTTAAATTTAAATTTTAAAAAACAGCAGTTTTCAAGTCTATATGAAATGTATGCTCAATTTCAAAATTCATATTATGATAAAAATAATGAACCACTACTTAATCCTACTCAGTTTAAAGATAATGCATCCTTAGTTGTAATTGATTGTTCACGTCAAAATGAAATTTTAAATTCAGGTAGTGTAGACATTCGAATTGAATTTGAAACAAATGAAAATGTTCCAGAGGACACTTCAGCTTATTGTTTAATACTACATGATAGAGTAATTAAATATAATCCGCTAACTGGAAATATAAGATCGCTTTAGATTATATTTTTTTAGTTTTGTGCGAGACTTTAACGAGCTAGGATATGTATTTAATAATAGATATACAAGGATTTAAAACGAGTGATAAAATTTTTACACCAAAAGAATTAGCCGCATATAATGGAACGCAAGTTTCTCATTTTGTTTTTAAACCACCATTCCAATTCGATTTATTACCTGAACATTTAAAACGACAAGCGAAATGGTTGATACATAATCATCATGCCATTAAATGGAGTTATGGATTTACACCAGTTCATCAGTTTAATGCAATTATAAAGTCGCTAACTGAAAACATCGACACCATCTGCGTAAAGGGACATGAAAAGGCATTATTTATAAAAAAATATGTTAATGTACCCGTCTTCGAATTAAACGAACAACCTGTTATCAAGTTAATGAATCCTAGTTGTTTTTCTCATTCCTCAGATAATTGTATATGCGCTTTAAGTAATGTGTATCATCTGTATGATAATTTTATAATGAAGTAAGATTCTCACGATAATTTCTTTACCATCCTTATAATATTTATGTTACAATAAAAAATAAAACGAAGAACCTGTGGCTTTTCTATCACCTAAAACGTCAATTTCCTTATAATTAATTTATGATACTCCTTATTTTTAAAATGTAATTAAAAAAATCAACGTTTAATTAATAAGATTCTCACAATAATTTCTTTATCAATTTAAGTACCACCATATTTATAATAATTTTGATGATATAAAACTTTATACAGTTGATATCTTGATATCCTTACAATTCATAAGATTCTCACGATAATTTCTTTACCATCCTTACAATTAATAAGATTCTTTCAATTTATGTTACCCTTACAGACTTTTTTCTCATTCCTCAGATGACACCTGTATGATAATTTCTTTATCAATTTATGATATCCTTCTCACAATAATTTCCTGTATTTTATATCAAATCCATATAGTTGAGTGTAATTAAAAAATACCGTGTAGTTGAAATTTACAACTCGTTTATCATCATGTGGGTTTAAAATAATTTTATTTTGTTTAATTGAAAATAGGTTATGATGTTTCGATTGAATAAGATTTTGCTTTCCTCTCATTATGTAATTATTAAAAAGACAATTTTTATAATCATCAAAAGTAATTTTACGTAAACTAGGTTCGGTTACGCCTTTCGCTTTCTTTTTTTGCTGTTCATCAACTTTATATGCATACATTTTAGCTTTTAAACCCACAAATTCAGTCATAATTTTACCATTACTTTCGTCTTTCATAAGACCTAAAACTTTTTTATTAACTAACGGTATCTTATAAATGTTATTACAGTTGTAGTCAGAGGTATCAAATCTATTTAAATTTTGTTTCATAATTTCATATACATCTTGAACATTAAACTGATAAATTAATGAGTCGGTATCGGTATATAAGAGTTTAGAATTATAAGGTAATTTTGTTTTAACGAAATCGTAATGGAATTCATAAAGACTTAATTTCGAAATATCTAAGATGCACATACCAATATAAATAGGTTTATTAAATTTTATTTTAGTTTTATTCATTTCAATCACCACTAGATTTTCTTCAAAAATTTCGCAACTATGAAAATTAGGTTTAGAAATTAAAGCTTTGGCACCATGTTGACCTTCCCATTTATTTACCAGTTTAATATCCTTGTGTTTACGTACATTTTCCATCGTTTTCCCAAAGACTGCATTATTCATTAGTTTGTATTGGTTTTTCTTAAACTCGCTTGTTGCTTTTTGACGATGTTTTGTATTTAAATCTATGTAAGATTTCAACCATGGAGACTGTTTAAATTTTAATACTCTATGAATTTGCGAAAGTTTAAGACCATGTTTTAAACACTGTTTCAAATTTAAATAGTGTATAACATATTTTTCTTTTGAGAACAAAGTTGTCATTAATTTAGATTGTTTAGAACCGCTTGGTATTAGGCGTTCAGGGCAAAATGGTAAATCTTTATGTAATTCATGTAGATTAATAGGATATTCAATATCCACCTCAAAAATATATCCAATATCTGAATCTTCTTGTAAATTCATTATATCAATTTTATTAAAATCTGAAACCCACTCAAATTCCCCGTACGGTAGAGACTTGCTCATAGCCCATCCATACATATTGTTTATATCAAAATACATTAAGTATGAAGATTCTTGCGTTGAATCATAGTCTTTCATATAAATGTTGTTAGCTTTTCCATACCGATTTGAGCATTGTGCTACACCCCCCCTTATCCCTCTTTCAACAAACATCAACATGTCCACATCTGTTAGTAGTTCCAATTCAATTTTCGTTAATTTAAGCATAGCATCAAAAGCTAAACCTGGAGCAGTATAATAATGTGCTGCATCGAGATCATAAGTTTCAAGACAGCTATCTCTAAAATTTTCAAAAATATCTGCTAACAATAAGACATCACTTTTCAAATATAGGTCTGAATATTCGCCTAAATTTTTACATTTAAATTCACTCCAAACTTTCTCGGCATGTTTGAAATCTTCAACGCTAATGTTTTGATTGCGCAATTGATTATAAAATTTATCTATTGAAGGTAAAGTTTCTTCCAGTTTCTCCCAAGAATTTATATAATCATATGGGTAAACCCCCTTTTTAGACATTAACTGAAACTTGTCATTAAAATATTTTTTAGTAATTAATTTTTGATTATTTTCTAAATCAGATGATAATTTATCAATGCTACTAGCCATGAAACGAAAAGAATCAATAAATCGAAATTTTATGTTTGTATCTGCAACCGTTTTAGAGAATGAAATATACTTTTCTTTGTTAATTGGAAGTAAAGTAACTGAACCTTCAAAACCTACAGCAATTTCTTTAATTATTAAATGAGCATCATACCCACTTAAATTGTGAAATACAACTGGTATTACATGAGTGTCATTATAATTTAAATTACAACTTTGATGTGCTGCTCCTCTATATACTCCAGTTAAATGACAATGGTCTCGTACTTTAATATCATCATTAGTAAAATTACCCTCGCAAATGTGACATGTTTGTGATCTATAAAATTGAGACCATTGATCAGATGTTAATTTATCCATGGGTATGATACATAGGAATACGGTTTCTATATCTTCAGCTAAGTCTCTTAACTGCTGTACAAACCATTTTTGACAATCTGAACCACGATAACTGTTAAATTTAGATAATGAATCATCGTAACTGCATTTTAAATAATATGCAACACTCATGGCAGTATGTTTTTGATATGCACTGGTATTGTTGTTAAATTTTTCTAAAATACACTCAAAATCAGCATATATAACGAAAGGAACTTTTTCTTTATGCTTGAAATTTTTAAATTTTAATATGTTATTATCTTTTGCTGGCATTTCTATCGCACAACTATTCATATTATTGCAATATACCAAATGTCTAACTAACAAAACTTCACTGCTAAAATAGTTTAAACATCTTTCGCAAATGTATTTTTTATGTTTATTTCTATTTAACTGTGATGAAAGTAAACGTGATAAATTTTTTATCCATGCAAAATGATACATTTCATTCTCACCGAACATTAATAAATTCACAACTTTGTTGTTATCAAACTTGCTGAGATAAATTGGAACTGTTTGATGTTTCCCCCCTACCTTTTCTAGACCGTACACGTTAATTTTAATATTGTTTAATTTTTCAAATTTTTTAACTTGTTTTATTTTCATAGGAAATTCTAAACCATCATATTTTAAAACATTACTAAAGTGTGGATATGATGAAATAAGATCTGTATTTTTATTAGCAGGATAAAAACTTGATACAATTGCCCAGAGAAAACAATAGTTATCATTGTTTTTTACATTTATAACAGCCTTTTTATTTTGAATATATATAGGTAATGGCATGTAAGTACCTGTACTTATAGGATTGTAATGGTTAATATTAACTTTCAAATATAAAATTTCCAATAACGCCCAACCTGAGTCTCTCTCTTGAAAATTTTCCAATTTAGATTTAATTTTATCTATTACATTTTGATACCATTTCTTTAAATTTGTATTCACATCTATAACATTGTTTTTAGTATTAAATGTTTTTATATCTACTTCGCCAGTTTTAGGTATTATAAATTTAGCATATAATATAATATTTACTTTAATAACTGATGCTTGAAGAGCGCGTTTTATTTTAACAGCAAAACTTTTGTATGATTTTTCGAAAAATGTATTGGCGTCTTTTAATTTTAAGTTTACTATATTACCTGACCTAATTCTGCCATTGAAACAAGATTCAATGTCTTCCCACACCACAAAATTATTAGTTTCCTTAGCTATCTGCTTTAGCCTGATTCGCTGATATTTTAAAATAGAGAGATTTGATTCCAATTTATGACAGTTGTCCTTCGTTAATTTTTGCACTAATGTTTTTTTAACTAGATGTATAATTTTATTAATTTGCGTCAACCATTTTTGAGCGTCTTGCACTTTAATTAACGCTAGCGCTTGACTAATATTCTTAACGCATTTGTCGCTAATTTCACAAACTGACATGTTGAAATATTTTCTTTCTCAAGAGATGATATGAACTGAAGGAGCGTACAAGATCTCAAGCTTATATAGTATGCATGTTAATTAACTCACATATTTCGCCTAGATTATTTATGATGAATTCGTAAAATATATTTTAATGTCGGTATTCCACAAACGACGATGTCGAAAAAACTCTCAGTGACAGGTGATTTAATTAGACATGTATAATTAAGGAAAGATTATTTATGATTTAATTCCACACCATTGCTAGACAAACTGGCACCAAAATCTAATTAAGGAAAGATTATTTATGACTCACAAGCGTGGGAAACAAAATTAATGAATTCCACTAGACAGACTGGCGCCGGTTTCGTTTTTGAAAATTTGTAAATCCTTATGGGGAAAATACATGTTAAATTAGCCAGTACCTGCCTCACCTATCTACTTAAAACATACTTGAAAATTCCCATATACAAATGTTCCACCCTAATAGGGCACTATACCTCTGCGTTCGTGGAGCATTTCATTGGAATAATTGTGCATAGGATTGATGGGATGTCTCAATTTGCTAAGGATTCGTAGAGCGGCCCGTTCTGCTACTATGATATTTTGTAAGGACGGGGGATGTAATACCTGCGATCCCAACATCCCACGTAAATTTAAAAATTTAAAACCCCCCTAAAAACCATCTTCGAAATCATGTCAAAGCGTCATTCTCATAGTCATAGGTAATCATATACAATTTTCTATCATAAGTTCTCTATTTTCCCTTCTTTTCATTTACAATTTGTCATGACAAGAATTAAAAGACGGAAGTTAGAGCCGAAAGACCGCAGGTCGATAGCCCAATTGGAATCATTATATTGTTATGTGTAATAAGAAAACAAATAAAGATAGTTATGTATGTGTACATTTTTATTAAAGAAAATCGACATGTTCGAGGATTTTTTCCCAAAATATTTTATTTCGGTTTTACTGAATTTATTCCATACGCACTGTATACGCATTGCTTGTGCAATAAACTTAATTGAAACATGCATTACGTTTTAACCAGAAATACGTATCGTAATAGTTATTTATGCAACAAGTGAGTAAAGTAATACTTTTTTTCACGAGTAGGAAAGATTGCCGCACAAGCCGAAGGCGAGTGCGGCAATTCCTACAAGTAAAATAAAGTTGATTTACTCTCGAGTAACTTTAAATAGATTTATAAATTTGATAATCAATTTTTAAAGGTAATAATACTTCTTTTAAATAAAGAAAATAAAAAAAACGAATGTTTGATATTTATCGGCGGAACTCGCTGCGTGTTGCGAAGCGTTCATGACACACTTTGTGCAAACAATTTTCTAGTAGCGTTAAAAAATAAACCGTTGCTGTACTTTTTTTCACGCAAAAGAGTGAAAAAATTAACCGTTATGGCACTTTTTTTCACGCTCTTGAAGGGTTCAGGAATCACATATTTTATGAACCCAAATTAATCAAAAAAACTGTACATTTTATAAAGGGCGTAGAAAAAAATATTATATAACTTGAAAATGACAGTAAACCATATTCTTTATTGTCTTATCCATTAGCGACCAAACGCACTATCAAAAAATTCACCGGAGACCCCAAACCACTTAAACGGTTTACTAATAAAAAATGATCATTTCTTTCATTTTCTTCTTAGTCAAACATTGAGAGCGCCGGTAAATATATTTTTATTTGAAGCAATCATTGAACCGACCATACAATTTCCGCATGCACATCACTTACAGTGTTTTTATGAAAAATGTATTCATTTTTGTTTGGATCATTTGAATGTGTTCAATTAAATGCCGTTGTAACGCGTGGGAACATTTTGAATTTGAAAATATATTTGAAACAGAATCGGCGTGAAAAGTGTTGAATTCACGTGCTCGATGCAATTTAAATTTAAATATCATTGCACAAATCAATGATATTTATGCAATTCAGGTCTAGCGAGTGCGAATTGCAAATGGGCGGTCGCCGGCCGCGATATTATAAATCTGTAAGGCTGACTGAAAATCAATCCCGGACCTCTGTAGCATCTGCCAAAATGGAACGAGATTCCAGATTTCATACGTAATTAAGGAGCATCTGGAGGACGATCTTGATGCATTTTTATTTTGATTTATTAGTTAATGGGTTTGTGGGAGACCGATGTAATTAGAGGATTCGCTGCGGCACATGTTTCTTTTATAAAAATTATCTCTTGTCATGTTCCGGGAGAGATATGAGTGACGGGTGTGAATTCATTTGAATGTCAAATGATATATTGGGGAAAAGGGAGAAACGTGGCCGTGTTATCGCTCCCCTAATTATCGATCATCAGCGGAAATCAATAACGCCCTCGTCGCTCATACGTAATGAAATAATGCTTCTTGTGATCTATTGAAAATCGAAATGGAAATGGATCGCGCGATAATTTTAGGTATACCTCTCACAGGGGACGTTTAATTTCCGGGTCACCTGGAACGGCCTTAAGGGTTTGACAACATCCGGAAAAACTTTTCGATTACTAAGCATTTATACAGGCATAAACTCGGCTTCGGGGGTCTCCTTAATGTTATTTTTATTGTCTTACCGATCGCCCCTACGTGGCTGCTTGGTTTCGAATAATTGGAGTACCAAAGGACTGGATTAGGGGGAACCCCAGCATTGATTACCCTCTTTAGAGCAAAAATATTTTCAGGTAGCATCCACTCATTATTCCATCCGTACTACATCGAGACTAATGGACCGATAAAGTATTACTGGCAAAGATGACTTTTTTTCTCTTCTGCGCTTCCGCTGTATCAATTTATTCGTTTCGGGTCTAACAAACCCTCTTAACCCAAAAATTAAGTCCGTCTAAGCAAGCTCTGTATAATTTAGATTAAGCACTTGAGTGCAAAAAATATTTCCATGGCTCGTTTTAACATTTTAACAGCGTTTTTAAATGTTTTCTCAGTGCTGCCGATAACGCACACGCACTTGGAAAAAAGGCCAGATTGTAAACTAGAGCAATTTTTCCTGCTCATATCATTCGCAACGAATTAATAATGCACTCAGTCGCCTACCCTTATAACCCGCATGTTCCCTATTAACCATCAGAATCGACTGATTACACGAGACATCGTCCTGCTAATGTATCGGCAATCTGTCAGAGAACATTAAATCCGTCGCCGGCGAACGTGTCGGATGGAAACACCGCAAAAGGGAACATTACGTGCCGTAAATTATTATAAAACACGAACAAAGTGCGACTTTTATCCCCGCAAATACCTCCAATAAGGACGTGTAATTCCAGCTCTAAGCTGACAACGGTAACCTACACTAATATGCACCAACTAAATGCGGAAACTAAAAGCGCATAGATTTCCTCCGCGAAAATAGCCCCCGACTTTTATTTCGCTTTTATACCTCACCCCAGCTCGTTCTAAAATACCACACTAATCGCAACAGAATACTCAAACACTTCATATATTATTACGGTAGTGCTGGACTTTTAATAAACATAAATATTTCCAGATCTCTTTAGCTTCTATATACAGGGTGTTTCAGAGCTCTGGGAACGGTCAATCACGTGCTTATTTGTCAAAATTTCGAAAAATGTTTAATACAAAAGTTGTGTATAATAGTGAGCTGCACGCCCTAAAAATATTTAAATTTATACAGGGTGTCTCATAACAAAGTTACAGACTAAACTTATGTTTTTTTTAATGGAACACCCTGTATTTTTTGTCATTTTTGAATTATATGGAGCAAATAAAGGTGAGTTACTTCAATACTCCCTATACCTATTGTTTGCCGTTTTCGAAATATTTGAAGATTTGTTGAAATGCATGGTCTGGGTGAAATTTTATTTTTGCCCCAGTGATTGACGTTGAACAATTAAAATCATTTTAATTATTTGCTTAAAGGTTCGAACTATAGAGCCAACTATGATTTCATACAAAAAAATATACAGGGTGATAAGAAAAATGCGGTAGAAAAACCCAACTTATAAAGTTGAATAACTTCGTTTTTTCAAATGTCACACCCTTTATTTAGTAACGTATTCTCGAGTAGAATCCAATTATCTTTCAGATTATAATGATTATTCCTGATATGATAATCGCCGAATACAAGAAAACTATTGAGTTCAGGAACAGGGAACCCTTATACATTCTGAAAGATAATTGGATTCTACTTGAGAATACGTTACTAAATACAGGGTGTGCCATTTGAAAAATCGAAGTTATTTAACTTTATAAGTTGGGTTTTTCTACCGCATATTTTTTATCACCCTGTATAATTTTATGTATGAAATCATGGTTGGCTCTATAGTTCAAACCTTCAACCAAATAATAGAAATGATTTTAATCGTTCAACGTCAATCACTGGGGCAAAAATAAAATTTCACCCAGACCATGCATTTCAACAAATCTTCAAATATTTCGAAAACGGCAAACAATAGGTTTAGGGAGTATTGAAGTAACTCACCTTTATTTGCTCCATATAATTCAAAAATGACAAAAAATACAGGGTGTTTCATTTAAAAAACATAAGTTTGGTCTGTAACTTTGTTATGAGACACCATGTATAAATTTAAATATTTTTAGGGCGTGCAGCTCACTATTATACACAACTTTTGTATTAAACATTTTTCGAAATTTTGGCAAATAAGAACGTGATTGACCGTTCCCAGAGCTCTGAAACACCCTGTATAATATATCTTTATTAACAGAAACAATACATATAATCAACAGGCATATGATAAAATAATTGGTTAGTTAATCTGCCAAATGGCTCTCGACCAGGGGTCTTTCTACCTAGGTTAGCTTCTATAATTTCAGATTTTATTTAAAGAAATTAATATAGTGCAAACTCAATCAATTTAACTTATTTAGCAATGAATACTGCGGAAACCCATTGTTTGAGTTAGATGTGGGCGAAATGATACTTTTTTGTGAGCTGCCTCAGAGAAAAGAGTTGACTCCGGGAGTCGGCTCATGATTCTGTTGAAAAAGTGGAAAGTATGTCTGGAAAAGAAGCTGGATAACCAAAAACAAATGTCCTCACTTCGAAAATTCTTCAACTTACCATGAAAACGTAGGAGTGAGCAAAAAAGGTCCTCACCTCCAAAATTGTTGGAAACCATGTTTATTTACGAAGAGTCGACTCATAATTAAAAAAAGTCGACTTATAATTTCAAAGAGTAGACTCATTTTGAAGTTAAGAGTCACAAAAAAGTCATCACTTTATCAAAAAAGAAATTTATACGCAAAAATTGATGAGCAAAAAGAAAACACAAGAATTGACTCTTTGAGACCTCTAGTTTCAGTGCACGATTAATCTAAACACACGAAATGAGAACTTTATATGATTATTTTTGATGGTTTTTAGCAGTTGCCTGAAAACGGACTATAGTAACATAGTAACGCAACATCATATTTTCACGAAATAATATTTAATAAGTATAATTTTTTTTTAATAAAATAAAGGAAGGACGTGGATGGAACTGCGGGAGAGTGAATGATTAGGGAATTTTTGGCGTCGGCTACTAGGCATCTGCCACCACCGTTGTATATATAGTCAGAAATTAAATGAACAAATGAATAATGTTAGACAACCACAACGTACATGGTCCCGAGCGAATATTCCGCGGCCCCGAAATCTTTCGCCCGGGCTGGGATTCGAACCCACACGGCACAAGCGTTCGCCTGTACCCACTACACCAACGGACCGCCTAAGTATAATTTAAATAAATAAAATTAAAAGTTCGTATTTTTTACAGTACGGGAAAGTATTGTGATCGTTAATTTTTTTTTTGTTTTTTTTACGGGGTTATTCTTTTTGAGGTACCTAGAGTCGATTTTTGGGAAAGAAATTTTTTGTCTGCGTATGCCACATGTGTATGCAAGCGCGCGCACTCCTGTGTATGTATGCGTGTGTGTGTGTCTAGCTGTAAGAGCTGTATCTCAAAAACTAATTCAAGAATTGACATTAAACTTTGAACATAAGCCTTATTTGACAATACATAGAACTGAAAAACGTTTGGTAAAGAAAAACTTTGAAGTGTCTTTTTTAAAATCATGCATGCGAACTTAAGCGTAAACCCTTCTGCCCCCTCTAGCGCCCCTTTGAAAAAAAAACTTTGACGATGTCTATGGAGTTGGATAATTTTTGTCGACTCGATCCACCATAAAGGCATTAAAAATTTGATCAATTGTAGGACTCGAAGAACGAAGCTCCTACGACCATTTGGCACCAAGTTATGGGTGTTTGAAAAAAGTGCATTTTGAGTTTTTTCGCACATAACTCAGCGACGTTTCAACTAAATTTGATGATCTTTCGGCAAAAAATCTCATTTTGATCCTACTTTAAGGGGGTAAGCTCAGATTGGAATGATCCCTTTTCGAATGCTTCAACCCCCGAACAAAAAAAACACGTTTTTGGGCAAAAAACGTCTAACTTTGGCAACGTGTGCCGAGTTGGAAAAATGTGTCGACTTGATCCACCAAAAGGGCATTGAAATGTGTTCAATTACCTGCGCAGGACTCAAAAACGAAGTTCCTATGGCGATTTGGCACAAAGTTATGGGTGTTTTAAAAAAAACTGCATTTTGTGGCCATTTTATTTTTTCGTTTGGAGGGGCGTAGAGCCATCTCTTTGAGTGGGGGATAAACCCTCAAAGAGGACACATTTTGCTTTTGATTTCTCAAAAGATCGTCGAAATCGGTTAGATAGAAGCCGAGTTATGGCCAATTGAAAATTACCTAAATGTTTACAAATCTCAAGTGTTTCATTTTTTCCGTCAGTGTAATTTGTTTATTTTTATTGGACGAATGAAAAAATGGACGAATGGTGGTGAGTTAGGCTGACATTTTTTTCCGACACTACAGAGATTGTTAAAGTGAGCCTTTTTTGACCTAAAATAAAGTTTTTTTTTAATGGAGCTCTAAGGTACAATATGCGATATTCATGATTTTGCGCAAACAATGAATTTTCGTGCATACCTCAAAAAACATGCAAAGAAAATTTCATTCGTGAAAACGAAAACAATTTAGTCGAAAATCTTCGGACTTATGAGTCAAAAAAACACAAAATTCGATTTTTTTCAAACACCCAACTTTGTGCCAAATCGTCGTAGGAACTTCGTTATTACTTCGCAGGTAATTGAACACATTTCAATGCCCTTTTGGTGGATCGAGTCGACACATTTTTCCAAAAACTCGGTACACGTTGCCAACGTTGGACGTTTTTTTGCCCAAAAACGTGTTTTTTTGTTCGGGGGTTCGGAAAGGGATCATTCCAATCTGAGTTTACTCTCTTAAAGTAGAGCCAAAAGGGGGTTTTTTCCCGGAAGAATCATCAAATTTTATTGAGTTACGTGCGAAAATCCTCAAAATGCACTTTTTTCAAATATCCATAACTTGGTGCCAAATCGTCGTAGGAACTTCATTCTTTGAGTCCTGCATAGGGAATTGAATACATTTTAATGCCTTTATGGTGGATCAAGTCGACAAAAATTTTCCAACTCCGTAGACATCATCAAAGTTGGACATGGTTTCAAGAAAAAACTTTTTTTTTCACAGGGGCGCTAGCGGGGGGCGGAAGGGGTTACGCTTAAGTTCGCATGCATGACTTTAATTTTAATTCTAGTGTTCCATTTCTTTTTCTTCTATATACACTGGTCGAAAAAAATTGAAAGACTTGAAATTCGTGAAATTTTGACCATTTTCAAACCGCCATAACTCGGCGTATTTTCAATCGATTTTGATGAATCTTTGAGGGCGAAATATTTGAAGTGTCTTCTTTAAAGTCATGCACGCAAAGTTAAGCGTAACCCCTTCCGAGCCCTCTAGCGCCCCTGTGAAGAAAAAATGTTTTTTTCTGAAAACCATGTCCAACTTTGACGATGTCTACGGAGTTATAATCATTTTGTCGACTCGATCTACCATTAAGGCATTTAAATCTGATCAACTCCCTGTGCATGATTCAAAGAACGAAGTTCCTACGACAATTTGGCACCAAGTTATGGGTGTTTGAAAAAAAGTGCATTTTGAGGTTTTTCGCATATAACTCAGTGACTTTTCAACCAAATTTGATGATTCTTTCGGGAAAAAATCCCATTTTGGCTCTACTTTAACGAAGTAAACTCAGATTGGAATGATCTTTTTTCAAACCCTTCAACCCCCGAACAAAAAAAATAAAATTCAACAATTAACATTTTGCGAAATTTGCATTTATTATACTTATTACATGCATTCACAAGTCATAAATCACATAGGTGTGGAGAAATAGTCATATTATGAGCACAGAATTAAGGTTAATACCTTACAGTTCAACTGTTTTATTCTGGTAAAAATTTGCGCCTGTACCTCTTGCATTTGTGCAATCTTGTTTGATACTCTGCCATCACATTCCTGTCCCGTAGCCCTTGATAGCGGTTTTTTATGATCATCAGGTCCTAGTGGAAGTACTCACCTTGTTCGTCACTTACAGCCCCAAGAGTTTCTGGGAATTTATCAAGGTGACTGTTCAAGAAATGGACCTTGATACTCATTTTGCAACGCATTTCTCGGAAAGACAACATTGTAGTAATTAGAAACTCGTAGTTTACACACAAGTCTCACGTCTAATGATTGATTTTCTTCTGTCACGTTAGAGTAGAAATGAGTGTTTTCGGGGCGAAGAAGGTGGCCAATTTCTGGATATTTACGCGGCAACTAATGATGCGCCCGAACACGTTAGCTCAGCACCTATTCAAAATACCAACAAGGAAAACAGTAGGTTATTCGTGAGGTTTGGTCAACTAAATTAGAAAAAGCAGAGAAATGTTATATTTTTGGATTCCGTATAATTATTTTTAGTTACTTGTAGGTTAAGTGGAAGAGCAGTAACAGGTGTTACCTGACTGAACTTCGCCTACTCTTGTATTAAATTTTATTTTTGTTGTACTCTATTAAAAAATAGAGTAATATCTGTAATATCCAACGAGACCTTATGATGGATGCACTATAATCGAAGCCACATCGAAGCTTCTTCTACACACAATTATCTATTTCCTATCAGAGAATTAATTTAATTGTTAAAATTAACAAGAAGACTACTTCTTGTTAATTAAAAAAAAAAATAATGCAGCCTTATGAAAAGCTATGTTGACACCAAGATTTATTACCTCGCGGATTTTCTGCGTTTTAGTCTTGGGACTAGTTTTATGAGAGATGCATAATATTACCATCAAGTCGTTGGTTTATGTTACCGGCTCTACTTCTCCTACGCTTATGGCATCGTCATATAAACCATGTACACAATAGGTCTTAGGATACTGTCATTCTCAAGTTGTAAAAGTAAATAAAAGGCTCGACTCATGCGTCCTCGGGTGAGGAAGCTAACCGTACAATATTGTGAGCGGGTAAGATTACCTCTACAATTCTTATGATTAGGACGCACGAGCAATCCCTACAACAGAAATAGTATGACCCCAGTGCTTTTTGAGTAACCAAACTGATCGGAAGTCAGGGTAAAGGTTTGTTAATTTCGTATCCTACAGTTTAGTAATCAAAACCACTCAAATTTTGAAAAGGGTATTTAACGTTTCTCAATATGTGAAGAGAAAAAGAAATCCAAAATCTTTTCGCCAGTTAACAAAACTGTATTCCTTTCAAAGGATTAGTTAGGCGGGTAATTCTCAACCTATCAAACCTCCCAATATAAATAAATTACAAACAACCTTACTTGTTGCAGAAAGCATTAAATAAATTCAATAAAACGAAATATAGCCTGAATATATGAATATTCAACCTATTCTTTTATATCATTCAATATCCGGCGTGGCACTAGCCAGGGAAGTAGTTGTTTCAATAAGTTATTTGTTTATAGTTTTAGTAAGACTTAATTTTGGTAGCAGAGTTACGAACAGGTTGAATATTCATATATTCCTCCCAATATAATTAAAAACAAATCCGACTAGTCATATCAATTAGATGATAAAGATTCCATTAAAACATCAACACCGTCTGCATACTTAATATTCCGAAACAATAATATTAATTCATCAAAAAGCAAAACTCGTAACGAAATTCACTTAGCTTCTCCGAGCACAATATTCGAGATATTGTTATATTCTCGCTTTAATTAGTGTGTCACAACATTATCGACAGAATTTAATAGGTTCCCCCTGCGCCTCTCAGCCGCCGCGAAAATTGTGCCGACAAGCGGGGGATGATAACTAAGCAAAATAAGAATGCCGAATTAATTTCCAATGCCGTTTTAATATTTAAAATCTAACTCGACAAGTCTTAACCGCTAATTAATCGAACCGCTAATTATGGTTTACGCGTTATTATCCAATTAGAGACGCGATTCGGGGTTAATAAAACCCTAGGACAAATCGCGTTTAAATTATTCCCCGGTTAATGCCAATGAAATGAATACTTTTCCGATCCAACGCAAATATTCCGCTCGAAATTGATTTCAATATTACTTTACATTATTTCGAACCGTATTTCCCATGAAACTAAATACGAGGTATTTCAATAAATTAATATAATCGAAAATCTCGGATGAAATAAATCCACATTTTAAAAGATAACAAAGTGTAGTATTGTCATGAAACGTACATGTATGTAATAAAAAAAAACATAACAGGCCTAATTTACATGTAAATAAACTATGTTAAAGAACAAGTCTTAAGTAAAGTTTTATCGCAATAGTGCAAGTTTCAAGGACGCGTGTGATAAAACCACTTATGAACGAGTATGTTATTTTTCCTTTGTTTTCTAACGCACGGAACTCGATTGAATGTTTGTGTAAATTACTTTTTAGTCCATTTCGAATAATGCAACATATTCCGCGGTTTAAAAATACTCCCTCAAGTGTAATTTTTAATAGTTGAATTAATCGGAATGCTTTATTAATCCTACCAACTACACCGATTTCGTCTAGCCTAATTCTTTATTAAAATTTGCAGTATGATCATATGATACATGTGTTGATACTATTGATAGTCTTTAGATAGCATTAAATGCTATTCTACTATTAAATTTTGATCACAGTTATTAATTTGATTTTTCGCAACTTCTGCAGTTGTGAATGGTATAAATTAAACACCAACTAATATTGAATATTAACAGATATAAAAAAAATTAGTGTGATGATTGTACTTTTAGATAGTGAAAAAACGTTTTAGTAGTTCAGAAAAAAACGAAATGTAATGTGATTGTGTGAGAGGTAATGAAAGATTATTGTTGTCGGCTTGGAGCGGACGAGCAGGCTTTATAAATTAGCTAATGCTGTAAATGTTTCAGGCCCTAACATAAAAAACACCATCGCAATCCTGAACTGTCTGCTGGCCCGGCAACTTTGTTTCGAAGACGCCTCCTGCTCAGCAATTCTGGAAATTATTCCGAGAGTCTGTGGACCCGAGCTAGGTGAGTTGTTCCAGTATATTTTAATATATTCGAATTCTTGCATTGTAGAGGTTTACGGCCTTATCAAATTAACCCGGCCGATTTAGTTTTAAGCGAATTAACCCTGCGAGCTCCTGCTAGCTCCTCAGCCGGTGATGGTGGAGATACTTGAAAAATTTGGGCCCGACCTGACCCGCTCCCCTATAAAACAAAATAATCTCATAATATCCAGGGAAAAAAATCAATCAACCCCAAGAATTTCATTTCGGGCTATAAAGCGCGCTCTCTCCGCGGGTCGACGTCGCCCTGAAAATATCATAACAACCAACCTCAGAATTCAGGGCAGTTTCAGCGGCGAATTAAATCAAAAACTGTGACGTTATTATAATAAATTAGCGCCCGCACGGCTATTTACCACCGCTAACGTGTAATATAAATAAATGTAGCTATTCCCATTGTTCCAGATGTAATTTATATAAACATTTCATATGTATGACTTTATTAATACACTTTTTTCAGCGGCCCTATTTATTTCGACATACATGATCACGCATTCCTGTCACACGTTTATTAAACTATTTTATATCAGTGACAAACACTGTCCGTTACAATTTAACACCAAATAAGCACAAGCTACATATTTCTCAATTATAAAATGCAAAATAACAATCAGTTTACGTCATAAATATTTATAGCATACAAAATTTAATCAGTTAAACTTCTCGCCACGTATTACATTATTCTATACACTTATTTGGAAGAACTACTTCTACTCATATAACCAGTGAACCTTGATGCTAATATTAAAGAAAATATTCAATGACATGTTGCAACTTTAATACTCTAAAAATACTTTTGTTTTGTATACCGTGCGCGCCTAAAGTATGGAATATAGTCAGTAAAATCGAAATAAAATATTTTTGGAAAAAATCCTCGAACACGTCGATTTTCTTTTATAGAAATACACATTTTTGCATGAAAGTCGATTTTCAGTCGTCATTTGTTTTCGAGTTATGACGTCCGCCATTTTGTTTCTAAATGGCAACCCCCTATTTTTGTTCTTGATTTTGAGAGATCTTTTTATTGTCGAACTGGCAGTATAAAAATATTGCCATCTTACATAAGACATTTTTCGAGTAAATGACAATTGAAGGTGAGAACTTGATATCTAGAGTTTTTGCAAAATGAACTTGTTCCAGCGCGAATAGGTGGATTGGCAGGCGATGACCGATAGAATAGCCCACGAAAGAGATGAATACGCAGAATTAGCCTGGAAAATATTCAAAATAATCAAGAAGAATTTCTACATGTTCAAAAACAAAAAAAAAAACAAAAACAAAAAAAACAAAAAAAAAAACGCGCATAGTGGGGGCATGCGCCGTCTTGCTGAAACCATATTGTATTATAAGATCAATATTGTTTGGAAAAATTGCTACAAGCGCTGGAATAAGGTACTTTTCAAAAAATTCTAAATATCGGGTTCTCACCTTCAATTTTCAATTTTCTCGAAAAATGTCTTATGTAAGATGGCAACATTTTTATACTTCCACTTCCGCAATAGAGGATTGCCATTTAAAAACAAAATGTATGACGTCATTACTGAAAAACAAATGACGACTGAAAATTGACTTTTATGCAAAAATGTGTAGTTTTATTAAAGAAAATCGACGTATTCCAGGATTTTTTCCAAAAATATTTTATTTCGATTTTACTGACTATATTCCATACTTTAGGCGCGCACTGTATATTCGTGAGATACAAATAGTCATAGTTTTTATTTTATTATCTAACATATAGGCAACATTATAAAGGGAGATCGAAGGCTGAAGCGGAGGGCGGAGCATAGTCTCAAGCAAAGCAACGAGAACCGCTGAATTAGCCGCGTCAATGAGGTCGACCACACATGTAAATATTATTGTTACTCGATAAATCTCTCACCAATGATATCTGGGCGACTAAGAAGAGAGATACTTCGCTCACATGTCATATTATCCCGGTTCGGACTATACATAACGAAGTATTAGTTTCCCGCAATATTTAACAGATGATTGTTTAGGTCAACTTTATTATAGCATTGCTATACCTCATTTAATAGCTAGGCGGACTAAACGCGAAAGTCACATTTACACTATAAAAAGTTACCAGAAAAGTAACCAGATGTTTTGGCGGTAAAAATCAAATTATTTCAAATTCATTTACCCATAACATTCGTTCAACAATTATATCAATACATAAATTCATTCTAGGCAAACTTTCTTGATTATATAGTCAATGATTTAGTATGTAATAATAATATTAAGATATTATTTAAAATAAGTATGAGACCCTCTTAAGAATTTAGGGGCACACTGAAAAGCTCAAGTTGTACATATATTAATTTACATATAAAGTGGATTAAAATACTGGGTATATTTTAAAAATATATACACTGTGTACATAAAGTAAGGAATAAATTCGATTAAAATTCAGGGCATTTTCTTTCAGAAAAATGCTCGGACACGTGTATTATTATTTTTTAACGCGCATTTTTTGAGATAAAATTCAAATGTGTCCCAAAATCGAGATACGACCCCTAAGTTAAAATTTTCAAATATGAACCCCCATTTTTTGTTGCATTTATGGATTGTACGTAAAATTATGAGTATTTTTCATGTAACGTACCCCATGTCGATATTCATTTGTTTTCGAAGAAATGGCGTTTAAAAAAGTACTGCTACTATTAATTTCTGGTAAAGGATAACATGGTTTCATCAAAACATTGGAATTAATGAGGAAAAATCATTATTTACTTAATGAAATGATTTTTCCTTATTAATTCCAATGTTTCGATGAAACCATGTTATCTTTTACCAGAAATAAAATAGTAGTTGTACTTTTTTAAACGACATTTCTTCGAAAATAGCTGAATATCGACATGGAGTACGCTACATGAAATATACTCAGAATTTTACGTAGAATCCAAAAAATGCAACAAAAATGGGGGTTTACATTTAAAAATTTTAACTTAAGGATAGTATGTCAATTTTGGGACACCCTGTACATTTAATACACGTGTCCGAGCATTTTTCTGAAAGAAAATGCCCTGAATTTTAATAGAATTTATTCCTTACTTTATGTACACTGTGTATAATTCTGTAAAAGGTTTGAAATATAAATACTAAATCGTCGTTAAATAGAATTTTATTCAATTAAATAAATTTGCTATTTAAAAATGTATAATAACGTATTTAAAATTCATCTCTTTCATTAATGTATATAATGTTTAACGGGACGGCTTTGGCAGGTCATCTCTATCCTTTAATTCAATTAAAATTTAATCCAATCTAGCGATGTCATTTGTAAAGAAAACTATTCACAATTTTCCGCACACCAAAAATTCTGCTTTTATTGTAGATATCTTCGGTCGCTGGATGTCCTTACTGCCCCAATCTCATTACACTCCCTAATTGTACGAAACACCGTACTTCTAGCCAATCCTAAATATAATGTATGTTTATCATTTTGATTCCATATTGCAATAACTTGCACCACACTTACCTAATGAATCGAAAATTTTGTGTACGAGTTGTACGACGGCAGTCTATTTTAAAGGATTATTTTCCACAAGCGCGAACGCTCTCAAATCCATCCATTTCCGTTTATTTGGGGGCGAAAATGACACCAAACTTGTGCTGGGTATATACCGGGTGACCCAGCGATCTGTAAAAACCCCATAACTTATTTGCTATTTGAGATATTTTTCATAAACTGGTACCCACACCTATTCTACATATTTTAAAAATATGTATGTTGTTATACAGGGTGTCCCAGTATATATAACAGATCAAAGTTAGGTTTTTTTAAATGGAACACCCCATATATTATACTTTATTTTTAATCCCCTTAAGAAGCTGATAAAAATAGTATCAGATACCATGGGGCTATTATGAACGGTTGGTTAGTAATGGGCAAATTTGTGGCAAAAACATGTACACATTGCAAACATTGCTGAAGCGTTCCTAGCAAAGATGGCATCATTTTTTCTACACTAGAAAATTTTTCACGTCATGAAGAATAATACACATCGGCTTTGGTCCTTTTTTGTTTATACTGCTATACAGGGTGTCAACATACGCAAAATAATGGATAACTATTTTTTTTTTCAAATGGAACACCCTATATACGTTGCCACCAATCTATGGCATTTTCAATAAGCTTTCTAATGATATACAGTTTGTATAACAAAATGTTAAGGATTCTTGAGATTTATCAATAAAAACATATTTCTTTTCTCACCTTCCGCTGATTTTTGGATTTCCAGCCAAAACTATGCATTTTCAGGAAAAATTAGGAGAGACCAAAGTTGTAGAGCGGAAAATTTCCGATCGATGTAGGTCTTTCTACTTTTTAGATAATGCGTGCATTGTCTGTCAGAGCGCGCAAAATGGTGATCGTATATGCATTTTAGCGTTTTCTTTTCAAATTTTTTATTAATAAATTGCACTATACTTTATTTTCCGCACCCTCTAGCGGAGAAACGGGAAATTATAGGGAAATTCAGATGACCAAAATCGATTGAAAATGTTTCGCTCTACAACTCTTAATAGAAGCAATTTTTGCCCAAAATGCATAGTTCTCGCAAAAAATGCAAATTGAAAATGTTTGTATCAATTTTCGCGTTTTTTAATGGTTTTTGAATTTTTAGCGAAAACTATGCATTTAGAGCAAAAATTGCTTTTATTAAGAATTGTAGAGCGGAATATTTTCAATCGATGTAGGTCATTTGAAATATTCTACAATTACCCGTTTTTCCGTTAGAGGGCGTGGAAAATAAAGTATAGTGCAATTAATTAATAAACAATTTGAAGAAAACGCTAAAATGCATATATGGTCACAATTTTGCGCACTCTGGCGGGCAATGCACGCATTATTGGAAAAGTAGAAAGACCAATATCGATTGAAAATTTTCCGCTCTACAATTTTGGTCTCATATTATTTTTTCAGAAAATGGATAGTTGGGACTGAAAATCCAAAAATGAGCAGGAGGTGACACAAGAAAAACGTTCTTTATGGATAAATCTCAAGAATCCTTAATATATCATTATAGAAATTGTACATCATTGGAAAGCTTATCAAAAATGCCAATGCCAAAAATTGCATTGGTCGCAAGATTTCCATTTGAAAAAAAATAGTTATCCATTGTTTTGCGTATGTTGACACCCTGTATGGCGGTATGAACAAAACAGAACCCGATTTGTATTATTCTTCATGATGTGGAAAATTCTTTAGTGTATAAAAAATGAGGCTAGCTTTGCTAGGAGCGCTTCTCCAATTTTTTCAGCGGGTCCTAGTTTTGCCACAAATTCGCCCATAACTAATCAACCGTCCATAATAGACCCATGGTATCTTATACTATTTTTATCAGCTTCTCAAGAGGGTTGAAAATAAAGTATAAAATATAGGGTATTCCATTTAAAAAAACATAACTTTGTTATGTTATGTATACTGGGACACCTTGTACAAAAACATATATATTTTTAAAATATGTAGAATAAGTGTGGGTACCAGTTCAAGAAAACTAGAAGTCGATATCTCAAATAGCAAATAAGTTA
Source organism: Ocypus olens (assembly GCA_910593695.2). Classification (NCBI taxonomy): domain Eukaryota; kingdom Metazoa; phylum Arthropoda; class Insecta; order Coleoptera; family Staphylinidae; genus Ocypus; species Ocypus olens. The sequence goes on from OU343057.1 coordinate 20,550,757, forward strand.
TGGGGCTTTTACAGATCGCTGGTTCACCCGGTATAAATGGTTAAAAATGGAATAACTATTTCCGAAAATTGCGGGATGAGAAGAATCGATTCTTACTCTACCAACGGAAGAAATAACTGACTAAAAACACAAAAACTGAGGTGAAACACGTGGAACCGGTGAGACACGAGTAACGGTGACCGATCGGCTGATCATAACAACGGCCATTACTATTTTAAGCAATTTTGGCCTGTGTAAAAACGGGGCCCGTTTGGCCAATCACAACAACGTATTTTTGCGGCTATAATTTGATTTAGTCCGCCTGGTTATTAAATGAGGTGTAATGCATTTAATAGTACAACCAAATAATTGCAGATCAATTTCGAATGTATGTTTCACTTATTATCTTCACACCTCTGTATATTTTAGTTATTTTCTAATCAATTTTAAATTTTATATAATTAAATTATCATTTAAATGAGGTATTTTTACATTGCCTACTGCGACATTACCAAAAGCTAAATAATTAAAAATCGTAGTATGCCTGGTTTTATCGAAGAAAGTTATTAAAAAGAAGTTACTCGGAAATACAGAATAAGTCTGAATCTGAATTCTGATTAAATTTGTTTAATTTTTAATAATTTTATTTTTCTACTTTATTTTTATCGCGATAATCCCTAGGATTGGAGTTAAATTATTTAAAAAATGTAAGAAAATGTATTTTGTAAAGTATCATAAAATTGTCCAAAATTTTAAATTCATCAAAAAAATAAATGAAGTGAAACAAAATATCAAGGCATATTTTTAAGACTAGTATAATAAAATTTATAATACATAAAAAAAAGCCCTGACGATGTTGTGGAGCAGTGAAACTGGTCGGCTAAGTTGAAAACGTTCAACTTTACGTTTCCATGGCGCTCTTCCAAATTGAATTAATTAACCATTGTATTATTATGAAGTATAAAAAAAATAATTTTTAAATCAAAATTTAGATTTAGACTAATTTTGTGATTTATGATTATCTTTTTTAATAATTGTTTCAAAATAATTACCCCTACTTTGAATTTTTTCTTTTAGTTTTTAGTAGCTCTAGAATACTGTAAAATTGTATTCAAAAATATAAAAAATAACTCCTTTAAAGAATACCCACATTATATAAAAAATATAATCTAAAATAAATAAGAAAGATACAGGAATGTGAATATGAGAAGTAAAACTGTAGATATGCCAATGACTCAATTTTCAATATAAATGTCTTTAAGTAAATATTTAAAATTTGAGTGTCTGCGCTGTCATAGTTATTTATAAACCAAGTGCGGGAAGACAACGTTCCCGGGTTGTGGGGTAATTTTTCACGCATGAGGTTTATACAATATTTTTTGAAACGAACAAAACCGTTATAGTGAACATCAAACCCCATTTCTCAGCGTATGCATAGCCTTAGTATCAAATTTTCCAACAACCCGTTTAACCTAGGTCTCCTCCACTAATTTTGTATACCCCGAAACCCCAATATCCCATCTAAATACAAACATCCTTCAATCACAATTCATCAATTCATTACAACGAACCAACTGGACAGTTCAGTTAGCTAGCAATTTCATATCATTTTTTCGTAAATTAGATTCATGACAGGGCAGAAAGACCGATGGTCGATAGCCCAGACAGACTAACACATTTTCAAAATCAATTTGTATTTGTAACTAATTGTCTGAATAAAGATCTTGTATATATAAACATCAAATTAAATAAGAGTATCATTTTATTTCGAATTTAATTTCAAAATATGAAACAATTTGACAGTTGACTTTACTAGAGGTTTGGAAGCGTGAAACTATATTTTCTGATTCAGAAATACCATGTATTCTATCACAAATCGTAAACAATTTATAGAAATAAGAGAAGAAACTACCAGTGAATTTCTTGGAAAATCCAGATCAGATTATCAACCAGTAACAACAGGACTTCCGAAGGGGGTATTTTATTCCCATTGCTGTTTTTACTCTACTCAAATGATATCGCACAAACTGTAAAAACAAATAATGCACAATGCAAAGTATTCAAATATGCAGATGATACAGCACTTTTAACAAGTAGTACTGATCTTGTAAATGCGACAAAGCTCACCGAAAACATCGTAAACAGTAAATTCGTAAATTCGTCCTGAATCCAGGAAAATCAGCAATTATACAGTTTTCAAATAAAAATAAACAAGCGGACACCTACAGCATATACCGGGTGCGCAGAAAGTCCGGCAACGGGTCAATATTTCCCCGGGGGAATGTTTAAAAAAAAAGGTTTGGTACAAAAGTTGCTTGGTTACGAGTTACAAATCCTTTGGATACCAAACCATCCCTCACCCCTCGCCCCTTCGCGAGGGGTGGGGGTGACTTTAAAAATTTAAACAGTAACCCCCACTTTTCTCGACGGATTCAGATTTTTGGGGACAAAATATCAATCCCTTTGTCTGATTTTTTTTTATCTGAAACGTCTCTCACCCCACAGATTCAAAAATCGGTTTTCTGATCTTTTATTAACGTTTTCATGCCTCGATGACGATCTAAACTTTTTCCGAGAACAAGTTTGAGACGATTGATGCTTTTCAATATTTTGTTTCATCGGAAACCCCCCAGGAATCAAATTGCTTCAATAGGTTTCATGGGCGGTACTCAGCCGCAGTTTTGTCAGAAACAAAACGTTTTTAAAATTTAACGTAAACGCCGCGATTTATTAATGACTGAATTCTTTTCCTGGAATCAAGATTGCACATCGATAAATTTACCACTGGTGTTGACACGTTAGGGCATAAAAGATACAGAATAAGTATCAAATCCATTACTACCTCCTGGATTAGCGTTACCCGATGTGCACCACGAGGAGGTTCCACTCAGGGTTTCACACATCATTTTTGGCCCTGAGAAGGGCCGTTTTCACACAATTTTTGGCTCTGAAAAGGGCCGTCTTTGTTGTTCGCACCCGTTCGGTATGCTGATGAAGCGATAAGAAGAAAGGACCCCGAGATTCGTCACTCTCTCAGTATTTAGCGACTCCAAACCTTTCTTCCTATAAATCCATTTTCCTCATTGCCTTGCTAGATGCTCAAACTGCGCTCCTTCTGTTTCTTGACAATAAGCTAATCGTTGATAAAAATTCTCTGATTTCTGGGATGATGGAATTGGTGATTTCCAATATCCTTGCTCTCAGGTCATTAATGTCACGGGGCTTGGTCGCATAAGCCCGTTCTTTTAGATATCCCCAATAAAAGAAGTCCAGAGGTGTTACATCGGGGGATCGTGGTTACCACTCGATTGCTCCTCTCCGGCCAATCCAGCAGTCGGGAAATGTATCATTTAAATACTGGCGTACGATCACTCCAAAATTCCCCGGTGCTCCGTCTTGTTGGTAGACAACCCGATCGAATTCATCTCCAACAATCTCTTGAATGGCAGGATAATTTGTTGTCGGAGCATGTTGAGATATCGTGCCGCTGTGACAAGAAAAATGATCCAATAATTCGGTTATTCAGAATCCCAGCCCAAACATTTATTTTCTGCTGATATTGAGTGTGTGCATCTCAAGGGCGTTTTCAGCCAACTAGTCTAGGGGGGGTAATTATAGAAAAAAGATAAATATAAATATTTTTATGAAATATTTGGGAAAAATTAAAAATTACTCCTAGAAACACTGCTACCACGACTCTCAAGAATCAAACCCTATCTTTTTCCAACGTTTTAAAGCGTTGGAAAAATTTAAGCGTTATATTATTTGTTTGTAATATGGAATATCGGTAATTTTTAACAAAAATTGATTAGCGAAAAATTCTTGGGGGGGGGAGGGGTAATTACCCGATTACCCCCCCCCCCTTTAAAACCGCCACTGGTGCATCTCTCATCCAATCGGGGTTCTCATCTGACCAATATCTCATATTATGCCGGTTTACTGAACCATTCATCTCGAACTTCGCCTCGTCGGAGAAGCAAGTCCAGAAGAAAGTCAAGGATCATCGTGATACCGTTCTATCATCAATTCGCAGAACTCAATCCTCAAATCGAAATCATTCTCCATTATGAAGATGATGGTTGCGACCGTTACTATGTGGTAGTCCATTGTCAGGTAACTTTGAATTAAACAACTTTCGACGTTTTTTTACCACTATTGATTTATTGCATAATACAGACAAACACAATGTTTTAATATGTATTATTAACAATATTGACACAACTATAGTTTCGACCTTTGCAGGTCATTAAATCATACAACACTTGATAATGACCTGCAAAGGTCATTTCTGACCAACAGTATAGATTTTTGTAATTTTTTTAAATCTTTTGACCTATTTTTTTTATTTTAACCTAACTTTTCGATTTTATTGTTAAAATTTTCGATTTCTTGGCCTCAATTTTTGATTTTTTGTTTAGTCTGCATTTATTATCTTTAGGGTCGAGTTTTCGATGTTTTGCCTAAATTTTAGACTTTTTGACGAACATTGTGGATTTTGCCCTCAATTTTTCTTTATTTTTTTTAATTTGTCTGTTAAAATTTTTCTTTCCTTGGTCCACTATTTTTATTTTTAGGCCAGAATTTTAGATTTTTGGTCTATTTTTTATCCTATATTTTAGATTTTTTAACTTGGTCTATTGATTTTATTTAGTGCTTTTATTTTCGAGTTTCTCGTCAGAAACTTATTTTTGGCGGCTTAAAGCGGCAAATTATTTTGCTTCTACCTAAGTTTTCGATTTTCTGTCTGCGTTTTTTTATTTTTAGATCAGGATTCTTGATTCTTTGGACCATATTTTATATTTCTGTATTTTCGATTTTTTTGTTCGATTTTTTTTATTTTTCTTTATTTTGACCAAAATATTCGATTGGTTTGTAGAAATTTTTGATTTTTTTTTGTCTGCAATTTTTAACTTTACGATTGTTTTCGATGTTTTGTCTAAATTTTCACCGTTTTAGGCCCCACTTTGATTTTTGGTTACGAATTTTAGATTTTTGGTCTTGATTTTTTATTTTTGTCCCATATTTTAGATTTTCTTAACTCGAATTATTGATTTTATTGTGCGAATGTTTTATATTTGCTATTATTTTCGAATTTCTTGTTGGAGCTTATTTTAAACTAAAGAAAGTTATTTTTGGGGCTGAAAATGGCAAATTATTTTTCTTTTGCTTGTATTTTCTGTATTTTTATTTTTTAACCAGGATTTTTGATTTTTCGGCCGATATTTTAGATCTTCGGCTGTTATTCGATTGGAAGATAAATGGTTCTTCGTTTCTTTAAAAAAGGAGGGAGGGGGGATATTGTATAAGTGGCTCTACTATCAACATGTTCCACGAGCCGCCACTGGACGTACGTACGTAGTTAGTTGTAAACTAATAATACAAATAATTCAAATAGTAAACCATGCAAAAGTTACTGAAATAAAGATGCTGTATTGACTACAAAAATGGGTTTAATTAATAAACAATTTCGAAAAAGAGCGGTATTTAAAATTGATCAAAAAAATTAAGAGAATAAAAGTAAATATCTACGTTTCACATATTCTGGGGAAATATCCTAAAACGTTGCTAATACTTTCAAAACCTAAACTTAGCAATATTATTATTTTTTGACCTGCGATGCAAGTTCATGTGGCCAGCTCTAGAGCAATAATATTTATAACAGTAAAGATCAAATTAATAAATTTTGATCACTCTGTAATTTATAAACTAATTTGTTTAGATTGTAATAGTGTTATATTGCATAAACTCCTAGAAATTGTTATATAAGATATTCTGAACATTTAAGAAAGAAAAAATGCTAGTACATTTTAAAATAATACACCACACTTTTTTAAATTTAGATAACATTATTATATTATGTATTTGTAAAAATAATAAAAAAATTGATATATTAGAACCAATTTTAATTAATTTACATACAAAGAAATAACAAATTCATATATCGAATGAACAAACTGATATATTTACTAATGTACTTTAGAATTACAAGATTTTTCGTCTTAATTTTCATTATTCAACGATTTCAACGATTGATTTTTCTTTTCTTTTAAATTTCAATGTTATTTTCTTTAAAACTAATTGCTAACGTAGTTTATAAACGCTGTTATTTTTTTTATCATTTTTTTTTCGTTAATATTTTTAATTTATTTTTATTTATCAAATTATACTTAGAAAACACGAATAAAGTTCCAAGACTGGTTTCCATGTGGTTTTTTCCAACCTTTTCAGATAAAAGTCGGAACTTATCCTAAAATACGTCTCTCTTATTTCTCATTTTTATACAAAATGCCCGAGTAAGGCACTAGTCGAGAATTTTAAACATTCAGAATTTTGATTTGGTAGAATTTATATCTAGTCCATAATACTATCCTTGATTTGATTTATTTATTGCTTTTTATTAAAAATAAATTAATATTTGTTACGCTGGGGACATCCATTTCAATTCGACACGTTTTAAATAATGGGTTTAAGTCAATATTATTTGGTGGTATTGTTTCGTTTCATAATTCTTTTTTTTTAAAGGAAGGATGTTTGGTGGAAATGCGGGTTAAGGAGAGTGAATGACTATAAGGGAATTGGCGTAAGCGATTTGCTGTTCGGCCACTAACGTTCATTTTTTTAATATTTGAAAATTCATTTTCATAATGAATGGAATAAATACTAAACAACCATGGACCCGAACGATAACTTTTCGTTAATAAAAGCTACCACCCGAGCGTGGGACTCGAACCCACGACGCCTCGCACCGAAAGCGGTAGTGTAAACGATCCGCCACGGAGCGCCCTATAATTCTTTTATCCGTTTCTTGGCACCTGTTTAGACCATTGCAAAGATAAGTATAGAAATGCAAAGTTTTTAAATAAACGATCTAACATTTTAATAAACTAATTGATAAACTAGTTATTTCTTGAAAATAAGGTAATAAGGCAAAATTATTATTATTAATTGATTTTATTTTATTTTACTAATTAATAATTCTGAGTTAAAATTTTTCCCGGAATTATACAAAGTAGTCTATTTGAGATAATTCGCGTCACATAAAATAAATAAAGAACAATAAATAATTCATATGAGAAGCTTCCAGTATGAGCTGAAATGTTGAAACGAATTTACATTAAAATAACCACATATCCTGCACTACCGGAACAAAAATACTATAACAGATCCTCTAAATCTGGGCCGGCATGGAAATCTCCGCTCCGATTAAATTATTAAACAGCTTTAATATTCAGTTAGTATGCCTTATTTAATAATTTAAGAGCGGAGGCCCTCACCCCCCGTACAACAAATACTTCCCTAGTGTTCCAGCAACAGCAACATCCAGGAGGCACTTACTACTGCTTTTAGTGGATCGGCAAACATTCCGAAAAGCACGACTCATTATTGTATTCTTTACAGCCGATCAAATTAAGACCTTAAGCGCTTGTTATCATAAACTTGGTCAGCGGTTTAATTAGTAATCAAATGTAATTGTTGCTTAAAGCATTCATTATCGTATTAGAGTTTATTGGTTTCTTCAGAAATATCCGTAAAGACTATAGGGTGTTTAATTATAGAGATGTGTGTGTAACGTTAAACCCTCTTAAAATAAAGTAATACAGTTTATCGAAACTGTAGTAAATAATTGAGTTACAAATGGCCACCGATCTTTCAGGCCTGTTTAAATTTATTATAATTATGAGTAGAGCAAATGTTTTTTTTTTCAATTTCTGATTCATGAATTATTATTTAGGAAAAATTATTGTACTGTCGAAACTGTAAACTCTGCTATAATACGCGTAATATGAATTTCTCCTTGATGATTTAGATGGGAGAGATTGTTACGAATATGCTCCCGGCGCATTCACCATAATTAGATTGTGATTATCCGTGTGGATAATTTCTTATCTTATGACAATTATTCAAATTTATAATAATCTATAAATATTAACTGAAAATAAGCAAAAACCGTTTTAGAGAATTGCGCTGAGCTTATCCACCGTACGTACAACTTTATTAGCACGTCAATTAAGATAATATCTTGTTAGAATGTTCTCTTTCAATTTTATAGTATTGCATCATCAAAAGTACAATAATAAAAGAATTTAATTTTATTTATATTTATTTAGTAGCTATTAAATTTAATGAAAAAGACCACGCTTGATTATGTGGGGTTAAAAAGATACACATGTAGAGCGAAAATGAGAACGGAAGCCTTATTAGCCCGTGTTTTGTTTTGATGTTAAAAAACCTTTATTTCCGAAGCATATGAATCACGGAGATTACATTTTTAATTTGCAATCGCTTTACAAATATAGAGAATTTTGTAAAAAATAAGAATAAAATAATAAAAATAGAAAATCCTTATTAAATACATTTAAAAAAGACGTAATATATAATAAAAACACTTTTACTTTGTTGGTATATTACAAATTGTTATTGTTGACTATAGTTTCGGCAACGTAACTTGCCATTATCAAAACATAAAAAGCATTTTATGTTTTGATAATGGCAACTATAGTCGGCAATAAAAATTTGTGTTATACCAACACAGTAAAAAAGTGTTCAAACCTTCCATAATCTCCTCAGTCGTTTACGACGTCTTCACGCTCACGATCACCTTCACGTAAGTGTATTTTATTATTTAACATTCAATTTAAATGCGAAGCTGCACTGATGACAGATAAATCTCGAAACGCGTCTGCAGATGGCCAATTACTTAATTTTCATATATTTTTTAATTCAGTGGTATTTTTAGTTATTATCAAATTTGTTTCATCTAGTAACACTAGATAAGTTTAGCACTGTGTGTCCTTGTCAAAATGTTTTCTGGTTTTTTCATTTTAATAATAACATTTACAGTTTAAACTTACACATTTCATTTTAGAATAATTTTCTAAGTCTTGTATGTAGAAATAAACGATCTTAAACCAATGTTATTATCTAGTAGTACTAGTAATAACATGCAAATTTCTTTTGTATCATTCAATATCCGGCGTGGCACAAGCCAGGGAAGTAGTTGTTTCAATAAGTTATTTGTTTATAGTCTTAGTAAGACTTATTTTTTTGCTTGCAGATTAACGAACAGGTTGAATGTTCATATATTCAGGCTACATTTCGTTTTCTTGTATTTACCAAAAGTGTTTTTATTATACAGTGCGCACCTAAAGTATGGAATATAGTCAGTAAAATCGAAATAAAATATTTTTGGAAAAAATCCTGGAACACGTCGATTTTCTTTTATAAAAATACACATTTTTGCATGAAAGTCAATTTTCAGTCGTCATTTGTTCTTGAGTAATGACGTCATCCATTTTGTTTTTAAATGGTAACCCCCTATTTTTATTCTTGATTTTGAGAGATTTTTTCATTGTCGAACTGGAAGTATAAAAATGTTGCCATCTTACATAAGAAATTTTTCGAGAAAATGAATTGAAGGTGAGAACCCGATATTTCGAATTTTTTCAAAATGGCCTTGTTCCAACGCTTGTAGCAATTTTTCCAAACAATATTGATCTTGACCTTACATATAATACAATATGGTTTCAGCAAGACGGCGCATGCCCCCAGTATGCGCATTTTTTTTGTTTTTGGTTTTTGTTTTTGTTTTGTTTTTGAACATGTAGAAATTCTTCTTGAATATTTTGAATATTTCCCAGACTAATTCTGCGTATTCATCTCTTTCGTGGGCTATTCTATCGGTCATCGCCTGCCAATTCACCTATTCGTAATGCAATTGTCAAAAAAACACGCATAGTACGTGGTTGCGCCGTCTTGCTGAAACCATATTGTATGTATGGAAGATCAAGATAATTTTTGTTTGGAAAAAAGCGCTGGAACAAGTTTATTTTGCAAAATCAAGTTCTCACCTTCAATTGTCATTTACTCGAAAAATGTCTTATGTAAGATGGCAATAGTTTTATACTGCCAGTTCGACAATAAAAAGATCTCTCAAAATCAAGAACAAAAATAGGGGGTTGCCATTTAAAAAGAAAATGGATGACGTCATTACTCAAAAACAAATGACGACTGAAAATCGACTTTCGTGCAAAAATGTGTATTTTTATAAAAGAAAATCGACGTGTGCGAGGATTTTTTCCAAAAATATTTTATTTCTATTTTACTGACTATATTCCATACTTTAGGCGCGCACGGTATTTACAGCATGTATAAAGAAGTAAAAGCCTCCACCATAAACAATATAGACGTAATATAGCCTGAATATTTGAATATTCAACCTGTTCGTAATTTCACAAAACTAACAAAGGCTAAAAGCAAATAGTTTATTGAAACAATTACTTCCCTGCTAATCCCATGCCGGATTAAACAAATTTGCAGGTTTTAAATAATACCACTGTTTATACTACATGATGTGTGATGTTAAAGTATTTGAATTTGAATAAAGATGCGTACTTTCTTAAAAATAATTTTAATAATTTTATCTATATAGCTACCGATTTCGGCCTAGGCCATCATCAGACAAAATTGGAAATGAACACATTATTTTATTTTTTATTTAAGTTAAATCAAATATAAAATAATATGTTCATTTTCAGTTTTGTTTGATGATGGCCTAGGCCGAAACCAGTAGCGAAATAGATAAAATTAAACATTTTTAAGAAAGTACGCATCTTTATTAAAATTAATCTATACTACCTCTGTTCCATAATAAATGAGCCATTATCGATTTTTATTTTTTCCATAATATGTGAGCCATTACCGTTTTATATTTTTTTCATAATGATTGAGCCACCTACAACCCCACCTTGAATTGAGCAATCCAAGCAGAACTCTGGGCGGAAAGACCTAAGGTCGATAGCCCTTATCAGGAATCAACATATGAAAAATAGTAACTGTAGGAATAAAAAAAAATGTACTAAATGCAATTACTGATAATAAAGATTTCTTATATATATGATTGAGCCATTACCGAATCTGCAACTGAAGAGGAACATTGCGGTCGTTAATGTTCCTCTTCTTCTGTGATCAAGTAATCGAATGTTGACAATTTTTTCTATTCTGTTTTTTCCGACCCGACTTTTCTTTCATTAACCACAAACAGAATCATTACCTTGTTTCCATATTCTTTTTATAGTGACTGTTGATGTTCCGAATTTTTCAATTGCCAAAATAACCGCTCCCTTTTTCAGCCGTCAATTTTTCTGATGTTTCAGTAAAAACTGAATAATAGCCGTTCGTTTTTGGTTGACTTTCGCTTAAAAAATCAAATGTTAATTGTTGCTTTTGAAAAATTAAACCGTCAAATATTTTAACATCCATGGCACATGTGATTGAGAATTTGGTGTATATTAAGAATATCAAAATAGAAATTAAAAAAATAACTAAGTGTCAATAAGTTTGAAAGAAATCTCAAATGGCTCACTTATGGAGAATTTTAATTACATATGTTAAATTAATGTGTGTTAATCAAGTTGCACAATTTATTTTGCCTAGGCATTTTTTCAATACCGATTCCGACTCAATTTAATAACTATTTATCTAAGTCTAGTCGCGACCCTTACGATGTAAACATTTTTTTAAATCATTGTTTTAACCACACGCTAATTATAAAACACCACAATACTAATTTTAAATTTGTTTATATTGCATTTTATTAAATAAAGAATAAAATATTTACTTGGTTAAAATATATGTTACTAAAAGTTGCTTAAAGAAATATTTCGAATCCGGTATACTTTGCTTTGGTTTTGAATCGAATAAGGATAATGCACTAAAATTTTACGTATATCGGGTTTCTGTTTCCGCCGAGTTTGTGATTGAATAAAAGCGTACATTGTTGTTGTAGATATTGAATGGAAGCGTCGGCGATTAAATATTGACATTGTGTAGCGCTATTTTAAGAGTATAAATCTTTTTATAAGTAGCATGTAAATTTGATGCAGTGTAGGTTTTAAATCAGTTCAAAAATAACAAATATTTGCCGTGCGAAGTGCTTTTAAAGCGATTTATGTTGCTAAAGAAAAAATAATTTGCTCACAACGCGCTAACCATGCATAGGTCAATCGATAAATTTTACGAGGGCATTTCTATGCCCTTAGTTGCTGGGTTGAGCATGCATGAGACCGTTCGATCGGCCCCTAAAGCACAGGGGGTGGCTCTGGCTCGGTCCCCTTTAGCTTTTGAGCGAAGAGAGCGATAACAATCGCTACCATACCAGCGGTCTTATCATGTATTATGTAACCTAATGTGATGTGACGACTTCGATACCAGCTAAAACATATCAAATCATTTCGCTGCTATTCCGATCTGATTTAGATTCTAGTACATTTCAATAATTCAGCGATGCACCCCTTTGCATCGTAAGCGATTTTCGATAAGACATCGATATGCCCGTTTTCGACAGTTATAACATATATGTCGGCTGTTCTTCCCTCTTCTCTCTTCCGGAAAGAGGAATCGATGGTATTTAAACGCTTAACCGTTAAATCGACAAATTAGATGACAGAAGGCGAGGGATGTATTCTCACGTGTACCGACTGTACGCCGATTAACCTTCATAACCCCGTCCATGATTGGGGTAAGAGTAGCCTGTTAGTCTTGGGTCGACTTTGCATCTATTATGCTGGGGATTATATAGGTTAGAACGTCGGGAAATCGACAAATTGCATCAATTGGTTACACACTATCTGCAGACCATAACTCAACGGCTCAGTTGAGCTGCCATATTATTACCCCTGTGACTGATAAGGGTCGAAATTTTATAATTCCCCAAAACGCACCGGGCGTAACGAAAGGAGCAGCCCTTGACGGAAACAAAATTGATGTCTGTTTTTATTGTGCACTGCAAAATTGATATACGTCAACAACCCTTCACCCAAGTAACCGTTTTAATACACCCCCGTCCAATTAAGGCCGTTTTGTTTTTAATAATCACCACCCATACATTCAGGGCTCAATAGTATTCACTAATTCTCCAATAGACGGTGCATCGCTCCGGCCCGGATAAACACTCACCGCGGTAATTACCATTAACTCCTATTTACGCTGGATGTGCTCGCACAATTATCACCGATTATTAGTCTTACTGCCAGTCATAAATTATTTATCCACGGACGACCTAGTTGTTGCATCTAGTGGAAACTACAAACGCCATTTTTCTCGATACATTACGATTTTCCCACCGACCGCTGCGATTCTGTCGAGCGACATAAATAATTTCTTCTTTCCACAGTTTCTGAAATTGTTTATTTATTCCAAATTAATTCTGAATCCGATCCTCCTGACGTGATTACTTCATTAGAAATATGATACATCTATAAGAGAATTCAATCAAATGAGTTAGTTAATTCTATATATAGTTATATATCATATCATATGTATCATAGTTTTAATGTGCAATATAGATCCTCTATCGTTAGTCAATGTAAATATATCGAGAGATATACCCCAATTCACGTTCCTACCTGTCTCGCAAGTTATAGTGAGGGACACAATCAGGGGTATGAAAAATAGTCCAACTACTGATATTTATGGTTTATCTGTCAACATAATTAAATGTATATCGGATGCAATAATTGAGCCACTTACTAAATTAATCAATCATATCATTAAATCAAATATATTTCCCGATGTACTCAAAATAACCAAAGTAGTTCCTATTTTCAAAAAAGGAGATTCCAATAATTGTAATGACTACCGACCCATAAGTATTCCTCCGATGTTTTTAAGGTCATTGAAAAAATTTTGCTCATTCAACACTCACTTAGAAAATAATAATACACTGTCTGAACAGCAATTCGGGTTTAGGGAAGGGAAATCTACAACTGCCGCCTTACTAGATCTTACTGAATATATTACCGACGCATATGAAAAGGGTCATTTTGCAATTGCTACCTACGTTGACCTGTCAAAGGCCTTCGATTGTGTCCCGCATTTATTGCTTTTAAGGAAGTTGTTTAATTACAATTTTAACCCGAAGAGTTGTGATCTCTTCATGTCATTCTTAACCAAGAGAGAGCAGGCAGTCTCTTTCAACGGTGAAAGATCCCAATTTCTTGAGACGACATGTGGGGTACCGTAGGGTTCCACTCTGGGCCCTCTCCTATTCCTCTTATATATCAACGATTTTCCGGGGTATACAAGGTTGTATTATTTGCCGATGATACAACCCTGCTCAATGTCTCAATGAAAAAAAAAACCGAAACAGCAATATATACTTTAAATAAGCATAATTTGGTTAACAATACCAATAGCGTAAAATTCTTAGGTGTCAACATTGACAATTCTCTACTTTGGGGCAGTCACGGTGAGGAGTTAGCTTCCAAATTAAATAAAAACATCTTTGTCTTAAGAGGATTAAAAAACAATGTTAGCTCACAAATGCTGCTTGTCGCTTATTTTGCACTATTCCAGTCCCACCTCTCATATAGCATAGTTGCCTGGGGTCATGCTTCAATGAGACACCGAATTTTTAGAATCCAACGCAAAGCTGTACGTATTTTATACGACCTGGGGTATCGTGATGACTGCAAGGTGGCTTTCCTAAACTTAAAAATTTTAACATTTCCATGTCTGTATATTCTTAATTGTCTAATTTTAACCAAGAAGTACTTTGATAATAATAAAGTACTCTCCCAAAATCATAATTATGATACACGAATGAAGGACAACTTATGCTTACCTTCTCTAAGACTCCAGAGGTCGAGGAATGGGATCAATTATTACGGTTTAAAGTTCTTCAATAAACTTCCCACTGACTACAGAGATCTAGATTTTATAACATTTAAAGCAAAAATAAAAACATTTTTGCTTGATAATGCATTCTATACCTTGGAGGAGTTTCTGGGTCATACATTCTGATAAAATTCATTTTATTGGATTTTATTTGGATTTTTTTTTTTTTTATTACTTGTATTGTTTTTAATTGCAATTCCAATCAGAACTTTGCTTTTAATTTCAATTTTTATTTAAAGTTATGGTTTTTTGATCAGTAATTGTAGTTGTAATTTTTAATGTGAAATTTGTAACTGTAATTTTAATGTGATTGTAATCGTTGTTTTAATTTGTGATTTGTAACTGTAATTTTAATTTGTGATTTGTAATTGTAATTTTAATGTCTATGGAAATTTTAATCTGTACTCTCTTGCTTGTGTAGATTTGTGTAAGCCAACTGGTAATAGCACTAATAAAGCATTATTATTATTATTAATGAAGTTATTACACCAGGAGAGTCTAATTCAGAATTAATTTGGTATAAATAAACAATTTTAAAATCCGGTGGAAAGAAGAAATTATTTATATCGCATAGCGATATCATGCATTATCTAATGGCTGTCTCGGACCAGTTGTCCGCTCCAAAAAGTTATAACTTAACTTCTCACAAAAGATATAACACCGATAGCCGTTTATTAAAAATGTTTATTTCACCAAAATGGTTAATATAGAAACAACTGCTCAACTCAAACCGCAATTCAAGAAGCAATCTATATCAGAGAAACACCAACACCAACACCTACCCAGTTTAGATGTAATGGAACCCGAGAAACACTGTACCAGGCGCGCACCCAGGGAGGGGGCTATCGGGCCTGAGACGTGTATATACCGAGTAATACCACCGAACCTGGCCATAGCAAAATAGTGGTTTTTAGAATTTAGAATGCATGAGCCCCTCCTCCTCAAGACAAATTTCTGGGTGCGCCAGATATTTTGGCGAAATATTCGTCATCTGGAGGTCTATTCTACTCTCCGGTGACTTTAACTAAATATAGGGTGTCCCACGAAAAAGTGTTAAAATTGCTATAAAAAAAAGACGGGTTGATATTTTTCAATTATTATTTTTTTATTGAATAGTCCCAACATTGCGGTTTAATAGTGGAAGACCACTTCATTCATATGGTTGCCCCGGCTGGCTTTGCAGTAGCCCATTCTGTCGACCCAATTTTTCATGACATTTTCGATGGTGCGGCCCTCAATGGCTGCAATGGTGACTTTAATCTCGTGCTTTAGGTCATCAATCGTCTCTGGATGGTTGGCGTAGCACTTATCCTTGACGGCTCCCCACAAAAAATAGTCCAACGGGGTCAAATCGCAGCTGCGAGGCGGCTAGTTGACATCGCCGTTTCGGCTAATTATGCGATTTTCGAACGTACCGCGCAAAAGTTCGACTGCAACGTTGGCTGTGTGGCACGTGGCGCCGTCCTGCTGGAACCAAATGCCGCCGATGTCTTCCTCTTCCATTCTGGGAAAAAAAAATTCCAATATGCCGCGATAGCGCTCACCATTGACGGTTACGGCGGCTGCTGCTTCGTTTTCGAAGAAAAACGGACCAATGATGCCGCCGCACCAAACAGTCACTCGTTGTGGGTGCAGTCACTTTTCCATGATTACGTGTGGATTTTCTGAGCCCCAAATGCGGCAGTTTTCCTTACTGACATAACCACCAAGGTGGAAATGAGCTTCATCTGAAAAGATGATTTTTCGATAAAAATGCTCATCTTCCATCAAGCGTTCTTCGGCCCATTGGGTGAACCGAAATCGCATCGGATAGTCGTGCGGCTTCAGCTCTTGCTCCTATTGAATTTTGTACGACTTCAAACCGAGGTCTTTCGTCAAAATTCTTTGAAGGGACGTGCGAGAAATGTTCAATTCCAGCGAGCGGTGTCGAGTTGATGTTGATGGATTGTCACTCAAACTTTCGGCAACAGCAGCAATATTTTCGATTGAGCGCACTGGACGAGCACGGGAGCACGTTACTTTGTCCATTAACGAGCCACTTTCACGCACTCACTTCACAAATTTATCCAGCTGCCTGGAAGGCGCTTTATTTTTCCAGAATTTTGTGCGCATTTTTCTTGCAGTTTCGGCTGAAGACTCACCGTTTTGGAAGTAAGTTTTCAATATTTCCCAATTTTCTTCGAGCTTAAACTTAACCATTTCGTAAACCGCAAACCTTTTACTAAATATTTGACACATTGGCCAAGTCATTCGAGCTGTCAAAGCTGAAATAATCGATAGTTCAAAAAGCAACCGATAGATGGGCCACCCTGTACGTTATTTCGGTAAGAAAAGTTACCGGTGACAAAAGTCACTGGTGAGTAGAATAAGACCCCCCGAACAACATGTAACCTGAAAAGCTGCACAAAGTCCTCAAATCAAGAATTGAGTCCAAAATTAAATGCTTTCTTGAAACAAATAAAAAGTAGTAAGATTTAGAAAGACACTTATTGCTTATAAGATGTTTATTTTCGCATTTTCTATAATTTTTGTTTATATAATTTTGATCTAAATATCATAATTTTATAATTCTAGACCAAATAACTAAAAAAAAAATTGTTTGATTTTAAATTTCCTGAAAATCAACAAGTTCGTGAATACATTTATTAACAAAAGATGTGCAGTTCTTTATTATCTTCAACATTTATACAAAGATTATTTTAATATGATACTTTCTCTCTCATTTCAATACCTTTATTAGTTTTTAAGAGAGATATTTTTCAAAAATATTTTAGAGTCGTCTCGGAAACCTCAAAAAACCATACTTCCCCGTACCTTGTACTCATGACTCGACTCTTAGAAATGAGTCGAGGAATCAACTGACTACTGTTTAAATTTGCCACTCAATTTGAGTAATGAACATTTCTTCTCATCATTTTTTTATGGTAAAACATGGAATTTTTGAGGTGAGAACCTTTTTTTGCCCAGCAAGGTTGTTTGGGGAAAAGAGTCGACTCTTTTTAATTATAAGTCGACTCTTGGTAAAAAAACATGGTTCACAAAATCACAAAATTTGAGGATCTGCCCACTATGTTTTCGGTGTAAATTGGAAATTTTTTTTTTTCAAGGCATACTTATTACTTTTTCAACAGAGTCATGAGTCGACTCCCGAAATTGATTCTTTTCAATGACTAGACTCACAAAAAAGAGTTATTTCATCCATCTCTACTAGCAACCCGATCATTAAAATGAATCCAAGAAAATTTGAAATTTAAATTTTCAAATAATACAGTTTTAAATCAAATAATAATAAACAAAACAACCTCAAGAACATAAATCCGAAGCAGATTCTAAAGCCCCATAGCAACGGAACAACCGATTAGATTGGAATATAATTTAAAAAAAACATACTTTCCTATACTTTGTCCTCATGAGTCGACTCTTAGAAACGAGTCGAGGAGTCAACTGACTTCTGTGTAAATTTGCCGCTCAATTTGAGTCATGAACAGTTTTTCTCATTATTTTGTTTTGGTGGTAAAACATGAAATGTTTTGTGTAAGGACCTTTTTTTGCTCGTCAAGATTGTTTGGGGAAAAGAGTCGACTCTTTTTAATTATGAGTCGATTTTTGGTAAATAAACATGGTTTACAATATAGGTTTAAAAATTAAAATTCACTTGGTTTGTTTCACGATTAAATTGCTTTATTTTCAACTTGTTTCAGCAGTTTTCAAGAAATTTTTGAAAATGGCACTAAGCCTTTAAATCGTTTAAGTAGACTCTTATCTACACGTTGTTGTTAAAAAATTAAATTTTAAACGCGTCAAACAGTGCCATATTGGACTTTGAAAGTTTGCTATATTATCTATATAGTTTGGGTGGACCCGAGAAAAAAAATTCATAAAAAAGTTATAAACAATATTACCCAAAATTGCATGCTTTAAATCGTTTAAGTAGACTCTTATTTACACGTTGTTGTTAAAAAATTAAATTTGAAACGGGTCAAACAGTGCCATATTGGACTTTGAATTCTTGTTATTTTAAAAAGAGAGTTTTCGTAGACTCGAGAAAAAATAATTGAAATTGTGAATTGACTGTACATCTATAGGCTAATGTTAATTACATTCTCAGGAATTGATATATTATAAATCATTAAAATTTAAGAAATTTTTACTTGGTGGTGGATCCGCCGGGAAATCCGTGGCAATCTTCACATCGGTTATATTTTTGTAGTTACCCTTGTCATATTGTCTCTTCCAGTTCATCCACAAGAATTACGTTTTATATCCTTCTTGTTCTTGATTAGCCATTATAGACCACTTTCTGATGTGTATTATTTTTTTTAAACGATTATTGACGGAAATTGCCCCAAGGCTTGTTTATTCAGCCACTTGGAAAGATACGAATTGGTACATGAAAAATATCAATTTTACGTGAGAGAGAATTAAAAATTGACGTCATTGACGTCACACAGGACTATCTATTCCATAATTAGATGGGTGAAATATGATTCTGAATAATGACCAGATGTATGCAAATTTTCGTGCAGCATATTAAAATTTAACATTTGCAACATTTCGCCACAATTAATAAAACCATTAATTAAATTATAAGTAATGCATTGATATAAGCCATATTTATTCGAGCAGAAAGAGTTGGGATATTCAAAAGAAAGTAAACTGATATAATCAAGAGTAATTTGTGCTCGGAACACATAAAGCCCTAAAAAAATATTTTAGATTCAGTCTATAGCTAAATCGTCACATGAGAGAAACGTTGACCATAAGGGTGAGGCATATTCTCCTAATTAATAGTAGGAAAGAAGTGATTAACTAATCTACGAG
Source organism: Ocypus olens (assembly GCA_910593695.2). Classification (NCBI taxonomy): domain Eukaryota; kingdom Metazoa; phylum Arthropoda; class Insecta; order Coleoptera; family Staphylinidae; genus Ocypus; species Ocypus olens. The sequence continues at coordinate 20,570,230 of OU343057.1, forward strand.
TTTTACTATTGTTGCTTACAATTAAGTTAATATGAAATCTACATGTTATTTTTTTGTCGAAATATTCCTAAATCCTTAAACAAGAAACATCATCTTATATGTCATCATTTATGCAATAATTGAAATTAAGGCCTACTGTCCACGTAGCCGCACGTCATACGCACGATATCGTCATTTTACGCTTGTGTGTAGCTTGCTTGCAACTTGCGTAGAAAGGGACGAAACTGTGTCTACAGTGCGGCATCGACGCATTTGCGTATCGTCATGCGTTCGTCATGCAGCTCGTGTGCAGTGTTGCCAGATTGGGGTTTTTTTTTCCAAATTGGGGGCAAATGATTGTTTTGGGATGTATTTTGGGGAACTTAATTCAATGGAATATTTTTTGGGGTGGGTATTTTATACGAGGGGTATTTTTGGGGAAGTGGATGTTTAGCTTAACTGTTTTTTGTTTTTTGCCAATACTTTCTTGAATATGAAAAATATCACAAAAATATTTAAACAAACATTGAAGACAACAAAGAAATGCACATCTTTCATAAAATCATTGCTATTCGAGAAAAAAATTTATCAATAAGTTTTTAATTTTCAGTTTATAATTATAAAACGATAATAGTTACAGCAAATTTATGTGAATAATAATTGTAGAGAATGCCAAAATGAACAACTTCTAAATAATAAGTTTTTTTCTAAATCTTGTTAGTTTTTGAGTAAACCGAGTTTTTGAATTTGAAGTATAATTTTTCCATCTTTCATAATTTTGACGTTTTAAACGTCAGTTTCATCCGAGTTTGCGCAACGCTCGATGTACATTTAAAATATAATTTCAATTGAAAATATACCATGAAAACGTAAATATAACTGGCTATGATACCATCAAGTCGGAGAAAGTAACATGATGGCCACATCACCATTTTTTATCGTTAGGCCTGGATTTTGATTTTTTTTTACCTATGTTTTAGATTTTTGACCTGCAATTTGGTTTTTTTTTGGTATAAATTTCTGATCTTTTGAACCCATTTTTCTTCATTTTGGTCTAAATTTTCGATTTGTTTGTTAAAATTTTCGATTTTTTTGCCGGCATTTTTTATTTTTAGGCCCGAATTTTTGATTTCTTGCTCTATATTTCAACCTAAATTATTCATTTTTATGCGCAATTTGTTTGCCCGTATTTTTGATTTTTTGTCCTATCTTTTTTTAAACATTTTCGCGTTTCTGGTTGGCAATTTATTTTGAGCTAGAGATATTATTGGGACTGAAAATGGCAAATTATTTTTCTTTTGCTTGATTTTTAAATTTTGTTGTCTGCATATTTTTATTTTTTAGACTACGAATTTTATTTTTTTTTTGCTTTTAGTTTAGATGTCTGAATTTTTGATTTCTTTGTTCTAATTTTTAGAATTTTTCTTTTTATTTTTTTTAGTTATTTTTTATCTTAATTATTAATTTTAACGAGTATAGTTATTTTTGGGGCTGAAAACGGCAAATTATTTTTCTTTTTCTTGAATTTTCAATTTTTTAGTCTGCATTTTTATTTTTTATATCAGGATATTTGATTGTTTGCCTATAGTTTAGATGTTTGGTCTGTGTTTTTCATATCTTTGTTCCAAAGTTTTTGGTTTTTGGCCTATAAACCAAAATTTTCGAATATTTAGTTGAAATTTTCGTTTTTTCTTCTGGTCTGCATTTTTTTGTTTCTGCCCAGAGTTTACGATTTATGGTCTAAATTTTCGATTTTTTGCCTATATTCTTAGTTTTTTTAAATCTTGATTATTAATTTTAACAAGCGAATTTTTGATTTGTCTGTACTTTAGATTTTTAATCTGAACTATTGATTTTCGTGTGCGAACTGTTGACTGGTATTTTCCGCGTTTTTTAACCAAACTTTTGATTTGTTGCCCTTCATTTTAGATGTTTTAACCTGAATTATTATTTTTATGGGCAAATTTTGTAAATTATTTTTGAGTTTGGAGTTTTGGCAATTTACTTTGACGTAAAGAGTTATTTTTGGGGCTGAAAATGGCAAATTATTTTTCTTTTGCTTAAATTTTCAATTTTTAGTCCGCATTTTTATTTTTTAGACCACGGTTTTTGATTTTTTGGTCTATATTTTAATGTTTTTGGCATCTAAAGCAAAATTTTTGAATATTTAGTTGAATTTTTTTTACTGCTTTTTTATTTTTGCCAAGAGTTTTCAATTTTTTACCAATATTTTTAGTTCTGTTACCTTCATTATTAATTTTAATAAGCAAATTCTTTAGTGGTCTTTACTTTAGATTTAAATGAATTGGTGATTTTTATGACCGAATTTTTGGCCGATATTTTCGAGTTTCTTGGTCCAAGTTTTTGATTTTTTTTTGCCCTATAGTTTAGTTTTTGCAGACTGAATTTTTGATATGTTTCGACTGTACTTGTTTTTGTATTAATTTTAGGTTATTTATTTAATTAGAAATTTTTTGTTTTAGTGTTTTTAATTTAATTATAGTGGTCGTTTTAAGATAAAACTAATGGACTTTGATATTTAGCTAGAAAATACAGCCTGCGTGATATGTGTTTAAAGAATTATTTAATTTTCAAATATTTCGATTTTTTTTTTGGAAAATTCGTAATTTTTAAATCAAAAGAATAAGTTTTGCAGCCAATTTAGTTTTTTTTTAGTAATTGTTAAATATAATACTTTTGCCCGGAATGAAACTGATCACCCAGTATAACTGGAACTGTTTGAAAATTATGAAAAAAATGCGAACAATTTAAAGTAGTTAATTAGTAAGGCTTTCCGAATTAAAGAATTATTTTAATTATTTGGAGGATGCCACAGCACGATTCAATATTTTTCTAATTTTTTAAATGGCCTTTATGTACTATCTACATATTTTCGGAAAAATGGAGTTAGTTATAAAACTGCAACTTTTTTTGTGCAAATTCCGAAATCTTATCAGCACGCCTTCTCTAATCTTAGTGTTGCCAGATGTTTTTTCTCCAAGATGGGGATAAATTAAGGTTTTGACGTGTATTTTGGGGAACTTCAATCGTTACCTATTTTTTAGGGTGAGTATTTTATGCGAGGGGTAATTTTGGGGTTTTTTATAAAATATTTGGGGAAAATTAAAAATTACTCCTGGCAACACTGCTCGTGTGGCAGCCTGTCACTACTCAAGCGTACTGCGAGACGCAAACAAGCATTTGGCCGACTGTCCACATAAAAAAATAAACCGTTTTCTGTTTTCTTTTATTTTGTTTTATTCTAATTTTGTACCAATACATACTTAACACAAAAAAAACTGTTGAAAACTTACCTCAAAGTTATAAGTATCATTTCTTCCGGGCTGACACACACAATCTTGCATTATTTCATTTTGGAGTAAAGATCTAACAATAGAGACTAATGTTCAGTACATATTTTTAGTCATTCGGTAAAATTATTGAAAGTAGGAATCATCTTCTAATAGCTCTCTTGCCGCAACAAATAATCTACAATTAATGTTTTTTTTTAATATACGGATACAAGCCAATACAATCTACGTCTGTGTAGTCTTCTAATAAAGTTGTATTCTGCAATCATATTTTCGCAGTGAAATAAAACGTGCTTCCGCGATGCTAAACGTGCTAAACCGTTTTGTAGCTTGCATGACGATTGTACGACGATTACGTGGATATATCTAAGATGCAAATTGCGCCTGTCGTTATTTGTAGTTTGCATGCATTCGTCAAATGACGCCTCAGTGGACAGTGGGCCTAATACTGTTTTTTTTTTTGTGAGAAAAGGTAATTTTTGCTTTTAGTGGCCACATGATGACCTACCAATTATTGTGCTTAAGGTTCATCTAAAATAACTCTCAATCACATCCTTCTTGTCCTTAATTAGCAGTTTGAAACTCTTCTATCCCCATATTTGTGAAGTAGATCTATCCGTCTTATTATACGCGGCTTCAGAAGTTTTGCTACATTGCCTTCATCACATCGTCATTGATGCTTCTTTCTTGGGGTAAATAATCTTCTATTTCCTTATTTAACCTCTGTTTGAAACTAAATTAGCCCAGTTTTGTAAAAAAATATGGATGAAAAATCTTCAAGAGCTTAGCATTTTTATCCGCGATCAAAAATTCTGAAGAGCAATCATGTATTTGATGGAATTTAATAAAATCAGCAATACTACTACCAATTGCTCATAAAATAATTAACAATATATCCAATTTTGTCACAAATATATACCGTTTTGTAGCAAATAGTGACTTAAAGCTACAAATACGAATTTAAAAAGTTAAAATTTACGAGCATGCAAATGCGTATCTTTGGTAAAAATTATGACTACACGACCAGAATGACGTTTGTTTATGAAATGAAGGGAAAAGCTAATATAAATGTAATGAAAGCTAAGGGAAACAGGTACTAAACAATTGAAATATATTATAAAAGGGAGAGGAATGCAAGTTGAGGACGAGCGGGAAAAGTGTAAACGGGTAGAATTTTAGTAACAATGAACAATTAATAGGAGGTGAAAATATGTGCTTCTACTGCTCGAGACAATAGATAAAGGTGTTTTAATTGTAGGGGAATGAAATTAGGAATTAGTTTTTCAAATGCTACACAAAGAACAGAATGTGCATCGCAAACAAGAGTTAGTTCGGTATCGGCATTCATCCACGAATGTGTAAATGTATATTATTGGTGCAAATTTGGAATTACTCAAATAGATTTCAATTTCTCTCATGTGATTTAATAATCCCCTCAACGGGATCGACCGTACATCATAAACCGAGACGAAATTATGACAATCTGTAATTATGCATAATATCTGGTTAGGAAGTAGACAGGCGCTGCCGATAATATTAACGTTAGTTTAAAGGGAACAAGTAATAACAAATCGATATTGTGTCAGTGACGATTTGTTTACTTCTTGAAGAGGGTTTTTGGTGAACGCTAATAAATAAATTAGAAATCGACGAGACAATGAAGGATTAGGAAAGGATCAATTCGAAGCTGATTTGAATCGATGGAAGGTATCATGGGGAGGCTGCAGAGATTGATATTTTTATGAGGAGTGGCATTAAACCTTTTTTCGTTCCGTTTCGTTTCAGTGTAAAACGCAGGGTGGAAAAGGGCTTTCGGTCGTGACGAAGGGCTTCCGGATTTGCCCTACATAAAAAAAAACCGTAACTAATTAAAAAGAAAATATGTATATATATATATATATATATATATATATATATATATATATATATAATATCTAGCTAGAACGATTGAAAGGATTATGGCGATTCTCGTTATGTTATATATTCACAATTTCGCAATTTCTAGCACAGTAAATTGCACTTTAATATATCCCAGGCTTTAGGCTGGCGAGTATTTTTTCTGAAAACCCGAATTCAAATCCAAACCATTCGAATCGCATCTCATCCATATTTCCCACAAATCCACAACCCTATGCACCCCATAAACTCCGCGTATCTCGTTTGGGAGCGATTAATTATTGCGGCCCTCTTATCTCATCATCCGCCACTAGAATTTATTAAAAATCAATTCCTTCAGGGAGACTATTTCCCCGCCGCTGTTTCCATAAATTCATTGAATTTTCAGCTATGAAACCGCTCCCTGCTAAATCCACGAATAATATTTACATACCTTTAAAGAGGTTACATTGCAAATAACTCTCCCTTTTTACTCAGTTTTACCATAATGTGATCAATACCTTATTTATGTCCATCTCTTCATCTCATCTCATCTCTGGCTCGGCTTGAATTGAATTTCGCATCCACTGTGAATAAATATAATGTGCTGGCCGCATTCCTTCCTTCCCTTCTAAGGGAGATATACCGGCAATTCTAATAATATTAATTCTAAGTTCAGTCAGTGATATATTCGCAGGAGCTTAATCTTCCACCGGCTATTAACCACACCGAGGTCCTTTCTCCTACAAATTGCTATGGAAATGTGTGTAAGTGAACATGTTCCTTTCGAGTCCCAACATTTTCAGCCACCATTAATTGTACCCCGGTGGCTAATACTAGTGGTCACTTACCCAATTCCAAATAGGGCTTAACAGTTACACAGTTCAGTAATCAATTAACCTCCGAATGGATAGCACCTTGTGCCGCCTTTTTCGGTTTCGCAACAATAGTAAATGTCGAATGGGGCCATTACGTTAATAATACAGAAACTTGTAACGTGACCATCAGTTTATGATGGGACCTGTAATAATTGAACGCAATATAGAGTTTCGAAAAACTTTGCAAAAATAATAAATAACTTAAGGCCTATCTCGCCAGTTGATTAGAGCAAGCTTATTTATAAATTAATCCAACAGGAAGCAATTAGAAATTAAACGTCGACTTATAATAAATTAATAACTTACGGAACCATTAATGAATAAAGCAATACTTTATAAATAAGTATTGAAAACATTCTTCTAATAACTTATTAATTTTTCAATCGAATAAAAATTCATGTAGAACCATTATTAAAAACTAAACTAGGTCTAGTTAATCATTCCTATAGAACCATACTCGTTGCATATTCCTTGTTCTTGCAGCTGAGTCATACATTTGCATATCAGTTTAATCACATTTGAAATTCAGAACTATTAAAATTTCGGCAAATATGTGTGTTAGTCAAGCATACCGTAATTAAGCCTCATTTATATTTTAAAATCGTTTAAAAGTACATTTTTCACTCGGCTTTTTTTCTGTGGAGATGATATTAATGATGGTTCCGGATCTGCTTAATTATTCCCGTAATCCCGGGATTATTACATTTTTAAATGAAGCGTAATCTGCTGCAACTGTTTTACCGAGTACAATGAGAAAATATGCGGCATTGTCGTATTAATGAGGTGTAATAACTGCCCTTACTATGTGCGTTCAAAAATACTACATCCTATCAGTTAGGTATAGTTGTATTTCTAAAAATATATTTGATGTGCTGTGTTTTGTAAGATGTACTAAAATAAGTCTTGTTAAGACTATAACTCAAGGACGATAGAGTCATAATTTTCATAGTTATTTGATGATATTTTGACCCCGTAATGAGGCCATGAGCAATATATACTGGTTTGATGAAAAATGCAACACCAAGAAACAGCCAGAATTTATTAAATTTTTCTACAATGGCTTTCGGTATAAAAAGTAACTCATTAAAATTTCAATAAAAAACTCCTTCGTCAAACCTCTTTTTAGGATTATTTTATATACGAAAAATAGCAATATCAAATGGTGTTTTTATAAACATGGAACAATTTGGATTAGTTTTCTCGTGATAATAGTGCGAAGAACATCATTTAAAATGCCCAGAGTTCTTCACCGTCGAAATTTTGTACAACTTAGTGATTTCGAGCGAGGTCATATTATTGGCATGAGAGAGGGTGGTCTTTGGTTTAGAGAAATTGCCAATAGAATGGAACGTGACGGAACTACAGTAATGAGGTGCTGGCGAAGATGGTCTGAGGAAGGTTTTCATGGACGTTGGAGAGGATCTGGAGCACAGCGAAGAACGACAGACCGCGAAGAACGCAGGTTGAGACTTTTGGCGATAAGAGAAAGATTATCTACTACGCGGGCCATTGGAAACACTTGGAGGGATACATTAAATGTTAGAATCTCAATGGCATCGATATATCATCGAATACGGAGTTTTGGAATGCGTAGTTATCATCCTTTTTGTTGCCTTCCCCTGACTCCACGTCATAGAGCATCTAGGTTGGAATGGTGTAGAGAACGGGTGAATTGGAGACAAGAATGGCAACAAATTGTATTCACTGACGAATCCAGATTTTGTATGTGGGCCAACGATGGACGTAGACGTGTCAGACGTTTCCGCTGGGAACGCAGAAATATGGACTTCGCGCTTCCTCGGCATACTGCTCTCACGCAGGGGGTGATGATTTGGGGTGCCATCACGTATGGTTGTAGGTCCCCTCTAGTTTTTATTCCTGGCACCCTAAATGCTTGGCGCTACGTACAGACTATTCTAGAGCCCGTTGCACTGCCGTACTTACAAGGGTTGCAAAACCCTATATTTCAGCAAGATAATGCTCGCCCACATACAGCAAGGGTAAAACTAGAGTGTTTAGAAGAAGCTAACGTTGTAGTGCTTCCATGGCCTTCTCGTTTACCAGACCTTTCGCCCATCGAACATGTTTGGGATATGATAGGCGTCAGACTAGGAAATTTACCCCGTGCCCCAGACACTTTGGACGAACTTCGTTTGCGGATTCAGGAAGCTTGGGATGAGCTACCCCAAGAAGATATTGATCACCTCATTCAAAGCATGCCGAACCGCGTGAATGAGTGCATTAGAAACAACGGAGGACCGACTCATTATTAAAAAAAATGCTCGTGTAAGTAAGTTTTTCAACTGAAATTTTGATCGTTTACTTGAGACATTCAAACACAACTTCTGTGAAATTTTCATTAAAATCTGACCATAACTTCTTGGTGTTACATTTTTCATTCAAACCAGTGTATTTATAAAAAGTAGTGCTACTCTGTTACGCGCGCCACATACTCAATGGATTATACAGTATGCAACCGCATATACGCCTATTTAGTGGTATAGAGAGTAAATCTGATTTTAAATTCTAGCTCCAATCATGGTCACAGTATATTTCCAACGAGATCGTTCTTGCTCATAAAATAGGAAAAATGTTTACTATTAATAATTTAAAGTTCTCAATACATTTTAATTTGCTGTGAAAGTTTAAGATTCAATCACCTTAATTAAAATCTGAAACATTTATAGAAATCACCCAACTTGTAGAATAATTTATGAAGACAAAGCATTTAGTTTTCGAGTCCGAGGTTAATGGACAGGATACGTATTATTGTTTGAATTTAGTGTAAATAACAAAGTTCGTAAGTTGCCATGAATTATATAATTTTCGTGGGCGGTTGTTATGCATCCCTGTCGATATCCAAATACTTCGACCAGAATTAATAACATGATATTAATTAAATTAACATTAAATATTAATTCATAACGAGAATGGTTACGACCAATGTAATCCAGAATATAGTATTTTATATAGTAACTAGCTGACCCAACAGACGTTGTCCTGTCTTAACTATGAAAATTGAATTCAAATAAAAATTATTCAAAAACATATGGTTTATTATTGTAATGCTCTATGATACACAACTTTCTTCGTTTTATTTTCTGCCAACGTAATAAAATCGATACCATAATCATGAATTGAGCAAAGTAACTACTGCCAGCAAGGTAACTGGTCCGCTGCGCTGCGCCGTCGTCCATGCGTAGCCCTTGAAAATTAAGCAAGGGAACTGGTGACGAACGACGGCTCCGCTGCGCTACGATAATAGGTCGCAATTAATGCAAACTAGGGATGGTACAACCTGCGTCTTTCACCAGTTCCAGATGCAGGCGAGTATCTGTTCCAAAAACCTGTGACCAGTGGCGGCTCGTGGAACATTTTGATGATAGAGCCACTTAGCATACAATATATCCCACCGACTCCTTTTTGAAGAATAAAAAAACGATCATTGACATTGTTAACCTTTACTTGTTGAGAAGCATTCAATAAATTCAATAAAGATGAAAAGTAGCCTGCATGTACAGGGTGTTAAAAAAAGAGTGTAAAATATTTACGGGCGTAGTGCTATGAACCAAAATAAACAAAAGGTCTTAATAAACATGGGTCCTCAAAGTAACGGTTTCAGAGATATGGAAGATTATTCATGTTTGGAACATTCATTTGCAATTATTTATTACTTATTTATTATGTGAAAAAAAAAACAAAGAACAGAGTTACAGAAGATATTCGAAATGCCCTCCTTCCATTTCCAAGCAGGCGCGACATCTTTGTTTGAAGGATATTCGAACTCATTCTAAAACACCTTCATTGGATCGGATTTGTTGTTAGTTTTGATTAATTCTTAGCTGCAGCTCCTCGAGGCTATTTATAGACGTACAATAGACTAATGATTTTTTAAAGACAATAAAAAAATTAGCTGGAGCACCATCATGCTGCAGCCAGAGGAATGTCGTCCGAAAGATCATACATTGTGTTCTACAAAAAGTTTTGGTAAGCAGCGCCTGCTAATCGGTTTGATGAAACAACGGGACCTAAAAACCTGTCGCCTACAATACCCATAGGGGCCGCAGTGGCCTAGTGAGTAGCGTTCCTGCTTCTGGGCCTCGTGGTCGTGGGTTCGAATCTCATCCGTGCGGTCACTTTTTCAGAACGAAGAAGTGGCCGTGCGGGCCCCATGGATGTGTAGTGTATGTCCCATTCATTATTAAAATGAAATCTTCAAAAACTTATATACGTTAGTGGCCGAACAGCAAATCGCTTACGCCAATTCCCTTATAGTCATTCACTCTCCTTAACCCGCAATTCCATCAAACATCCTTCCTTTTATATAAAAAAAAAACAATACCCATACATGTTTATTTCACAAAATATCAGCCAACTATGATAAAAAAATGCAAAAATGCAACACTTTGTACCAAATTTGTTCCGGTTAAAAGTTAAAAAATACAAATCAATTAAAGATGAATTATTTTCTTGGTTCTGTTTACGTTTATTTATTTCCCAACAGAAATACATCCAATAATAGGGAAACATCGAAAATATAATAATACATTAAATAATAATAATAACAACAGAAAAAACAAATCTAAGAAATTAAACTAAAAGTTTCTTTTAAATCAACCGAGAATTTAGATAATCTGGAAGAAAATATATCAACAACACATTGCACTCTGTGATAACTGCTTAACATATGATATAGTGCCGAATTCAACAAAAATGGGTTGTATTAAGTATTATAATAAAATGTTAATTCGACAAGTACAATACTTTTCAGGAAGAGTTTTTAAAATCGACTTTTTTGTTTAAGAGTTATCTTCTCAAAACCACAGAACAATTTAACAACAAATTTATTTTTTTTATGTATCTGCAATACTCTACTGAAAGAACGATCAAAATCCTGTTATTCGTTCAAGAGTTACCATCTATCACCAGAAGACAACTTAGCGACGAATTTCTTTTTTTTTGTCTTATCTGCATCTATTCGATGAGTACATCACTTTGCTGAAAGCAGTTGCCAAATTTGGTCATCCGTTCAAGAGTTATCATGTAAAACCCAAAAAGCAATTGAACAACGAATTTAATGTTTTGGTTCTATCTACATCTTACAATATAAGAGTTTGCTCAAAGAATATTATAATTCTGGTCATCAGTTCAAAAGTTATCTTTAAAAAATGGTAATGTGGCCATCATGTTTCTTTCTCTGATTTCATATTATAATAGTTGTTTATGTCTATACTTATCAAATCGAAGAAAGTAACATGATGGCCACATCACCATTTTTTCCAGATATTGTTGAAATCGTCTCTAGGGACCTCAAAACGGATATTTCTAAATATGTATAAATACCTTTGAAAAATATTAAAATGGTTCAGCAATAAATAATTCATATTATAATAGTTATTTATAGTTATTTATATTTATAATAGTTATTTATATTTATACTTATCAAATCGAAGATAGTAATATGATGGCCACATCACAATTTTTCCAGATATTGTTGAATTCGTCTCTAGGGACCTCAAAACGGATATTTCCATAAAAAAAAAATTGAAAAAATAAATCCAACAAAAAATCACAATACTTCCTCGTACTTTGTAACGAAGAAAGTAAAAACAGGAAATTAATTTAACAACAAATTTAATTTTGTAGCCTGCATATTTTCTATAACACTTTGCTAAAAGAATTTGAAAACTCATTTAAGAGTTATCCTCAACGATAATAGAAACTAATTAAACTGCGAATTTAATTTTTGATTTTATCTACTTCTGTCCTGTTTTGCTTAAGAGTCATCTTTTCAAAATCACAAAACAATTGAACGGCGAATTTAATGTTCTATCTTATTTACGTCGATTCCGTGAGTAAAATGCTTTGCTGGAAGAATTTTCAAAACCAGTTTATCCTCAAAAAATATCAATTGAACGTCGCATTTAATTTTCTATTCGACGGGTAGAACACTTTGCTGAACGGATTTTTAAAATTTGGTCGTACTTCCAAACAACCGAAGTACGAATTTATTTTTTGTTTTTATCTGCAGCTATTAGATGAGAACGATACTTTGTTAGGAGAATTTGCAAAATCTGCTCGTTCGTTCAAGAGTAATTCTTAAAAAAATAAAAAAACAGTGTTTTGAAAATTAATAAAAAAATAAGTCTCAGCTTGACATTTGAGGTGGTGGTGGCTCTACATAACGAGCCGCCCCTGCATGTGACTACTCAGAGATAAGCACGACGGGGAAGGGAGAGGTTTTCGTGTTACATTTGTAATGTATTTTTGCTATTTGGCGGAAATATAATTTATTCAAAATACATGGCATATTTGTTTCGAAAAGTATATTTTGTATTTGGTGTTAATAGGTCAGCGCTTTTAAAGAAAGCTCACCAATAGGGGCAAAGCAAATTACTGCGCTTTAAAAAATGGTTTCCCATTAGTTCACCTTGGGACCGGTTTTTACCTTGAGCGTTTAATTTTAAATATTTTTGTGCAAAGGGGCGTGTTCATGAAGCCGCTTGTTATCAGATTTTTTTTATTATCGTTGATATAAAAATTAACAAATGATTGCTATTTTTCGAGATTTTTTGGTAGGAATCCCTTTTCTAGCGATGGGTAATTATTTAAATTGGTAGACAATAGCAATTTGGATTATAAAATATTGCTTTGGATTTTTATATGCATAAGACAAGTGAAGAAGAAATTTAAAGAAAATGGTCTGTCATGTGTACTTGCAGAAACCTTGTTGAAGTAAATTATTTGAAATAATAACAATACAACGCTGCATTTTTAGTACATATTCAATATCGCAGCGTCGTTAATATTTTAATGACATACAAAGTTTTCTGCAGCGGGTATATTCCGTAGATTTAATGTATTCTTCAGTACGCCACCTCTTGCCAAACTACGGTCGGTCCCTTGGTCCTGCACGCGCTCTGAATCGGGAATCCGGACTCGGTGAACATAATTCAAGACAAGAAGTAAATTAGCCGTATGAAAAAAGCATTATTTGTTCACGTACGGAATGAGAGGTCGAGATTATTTAAATAAATCCCAAATCAAATCTCCTTATGCTGCCTTTATTCTCTGACTCACTTTAATTAATAATGTCTTTTTTTTAAGTACAACGAAAACAAAATATCTGCGTGGTTTGTGTGTTGTTAGCACGACGTTTCGATGATTTCTCCGTCATCTTCATCTGGTGATTTCGCTTGCGTGACGTACAAGGATTCACTTATTGAACAGAAAGGAAAGAGGTTCGGCCTTCCAGGAAAATTATTTCACACGTTTACGACAGTTTGGAATCCTTATAAAAATTGAACTATCGCTGTATAGATCTGTGTTCCGAATATAGTAAAGAGCATCTATATTTCGGGAAGTTTATTTTAAACTTTTTGGATGGTTTTATATTAGTTATATTTTTTATTATATATGAAGTCAAGTTGTTTTCTTATAGATTTGACATGTTCCTTCCATTTAGGCTTAACATCTAGGTTCACCCCATAGTATTTTGCTGTATTTTCATATGGTACAGGTATTCCATTTAGCATAGCTGGATTGTTTCTTTGGCTGTTTTTGTTTTTAAAAATAATAAAAGATAAATCAAAAATTAACACTTGGTGTTAATTTTTGATTTATCTTTTATTATTTTGCTCGACTCTTACACTTGCTGGTCTAGCGTTGCAGCCGAATGAATTTACACTTTTTTTATGTACTGCTCTATAACCAGTTAATAAATTACATTACAATTATAACTATTATTATTAAAATAATATGAAAGAACAACTTTTAAACAACATATAATAATATAATTTATTTGCCTTATTTACTTCCAAAAACTTCCATTCTACTAATATACAATAAAAAGAAATAACGGGACCTTGCAGCCGATAGGTAGGGGTGATATATTTAATATAGGGTCATTCGATGCTATTTTAGCAAAGGGTTATTGCTGAACCATTTTAATATTTTTCACAGCTATTTATACATATTTAGAAAGTTCAAAACCAATTTTAGAAGAGAAAACATTCTTACCGTATGGCAGATGCATTCCCAGATGGCGCTTGAAACATGTACATTTTTCTCAAAATTGGATTACTGTCTTCAGCAATATTAAGCAAATTCAGAATTTGAAAAACCTTTTATTAAAAATAAAGTGTTGATTATTTTGGTTGAACTTTGTTTTATCATTTGATATGTTTTTTCAAATATTGAATGGCCGTCAAAGTTTACCACTGAAATATGCATTTTCTCATTTTCCGACCCGAACAATACATTTAAATCAAATTTATTTTGCTAGTGCTATACTAATATTAGATTTTACTTGAGGGGAAAAAGTGTTTTGAATCGTTCTAACAAATGTTGCTTGTGAAAATGGGCGTTTTCAGCAAAATTCATATTTTTCAGAATCTGTACCTCCTGTGGGGTTTACAGTAAACATTTTAAATTCATATTATTAAAACTTCTATTTGGTAGTCACACCATAACAACATTTAGTCACTTTGTTTTGTATAGTGACAAAAATATTTGAGTTTAAAGTTGTGGTTTTTTTTTGTTTTGGAAGATAAATGTTAACCTTTATTTATAACCAATGAAGCACCAATATATATTTTTTTGAGGAAATAAGAATCAAAAAGACCAAGAAAATATTTTAGAAAACATATTATACAATTCATAGCTGCTAAAACGTGTTTGTTTTGTTTCTATGCAATACAGAGTACCCAAATTTTGTTGTTATGTTGCTACCTAACAGAAGTCCCATTAATATAAATTTTAGATATTTACCTCACTGGAGACAGAGCTTGAAAAATCTTGCTTTTGTTGAAAACGCCCAAAAAATTTGGAAGGATTCAAAACACTCCAGTTTTCTTCCCTCAGATAAAATCTACTGTTACTTTCAAAACAAATTCGGGTTGAGTGTATTGTCTCCTCCTTCCTAGTGTAATCCAGGGTCAGAAAATGAGAAAATGTAAAGGACCCCGCAGTTTTTGATAGGGAAATGGCTTTCAGTCAGATGTTTCCAGTTTCATTTCCAGTAAAAAAAATTAAAGTTTTCTTTAGAAAAATTAAAGAATGATATGTCATAAAGTGATTTTGACAATTGCACACAGCTGCAAGGATAGATAGAAGCTTGACAGAATTTTATTTAAAAAAATGTAATATTTTTAGTGAAACATTAAATTTTGATGCTACCTGTTTTATTTCCAGTTAAAACATTTTAAGCTTTCTTTGAAAAAATTAAAGAATGGTATGCCACAAAGTGATTTTGATAGTTGCACATAGCTGCAAGAATAGATAGAAGTATGACAGAATTTTATTTAAAACAATTTAATGTTTTTAGTTAAACATTATCTTTTGATGCTTTCAGTTTCATTTCCAGTAATAACATTTAGAGTTTGGCATGTCACAAAGTGATTTTGACAGTTGCATATAACTGCAATAACGGATAGAAGTTTGACTGAATTGTATTTAAAAAAATGTAATATTTGTAGTTAAACATAAACTTTTGATGCTTCCAGTTTCATTTCCAGTAAAAACATTTAAAGTTTTCTTTGGAAAAACTAAAGAATGATATGTCATAAAGTAATTTTGACAGTTGCACATAGCTGCAAGAACAGATAGAAGTTTGACAGAATTTTATTTAAAAAAATGTAATATTTTTAGTTAAACATTAACTTTTGATGCTTCCTATTTTATTTTCAGTAAAAATATTTGCAGTTTTCTTTCGAAAAAATTAAAGAATTGCATGTTACAAAGTGATTTCGACAGTTGTTCATAGCTGCAAGAACAGATAGAAGTATGACATAATTTTATTTAAAAAAATGTAATATTTTTAGTTAAACATTAACTTTTGATGCTTCCAGTTTCATTTCCAGTAAAATCATTTGAAGTTTTCTTTGGAAAAATTAAAGAATGGTGTGTCACAAAGTGATTTTGACAGTTGCACATAGCTGCAAGAACAGATAGAAGTTTGACAGAATTTTATTTAAAAAAATGTAATATTTTTATTTAAACATTAAATTTTGATGCTTCCAGTTTAAAAAATATTAAAGTTTTCTTTTGGACAATTAAAGAATGGTATGTCACAAAGTGATTTTGACAGTTGCACATAACTGCAATAACGGATAGAAGTTTGACTGAATTTTATTCAAAAAAAATGTAATATACATACAAACATCTTTATTTAAGAATTGATACAAATATATATACATACATATAAAAATTTATGGTTTTCCGCAATTCTTAATTGGCTATCGACCGGGAAAAATGTAATATTTTTATTTAAAAATTAAATTTTGATGCTTCCAGTTTCATTTAAAGTAAAAATATTTAAAGTTTTCTTTGGAATAATTAAAGAATGGTATGTCACAAAGTGATTTTGACAGTTGCACATAATTGCAATAACGGATAGAAGTTTGACTGAATTTTATTTAAAAAAAATTTGATATTTTTAGTTAAACATTAACTTTTGATGCTTCCAGTTTGATTTCCAGTAAAAAACATTTAAAGTTTTCGTTAGAAAAATTAAAGAATGGTATCTCACAAAGTTTTTTTGACAGTTACACATAACTGCAAGAACAGATAGAAGTTTGACTGAATTTTATTTAAAAAAATGTAATATTTTTATTTAAACATTAAATTTTGATGCTTCCAGTTTCAAAAACATTTAAAGTTTTCTTTTGGACAATTAAAAAATGGTATATCACAAAGTGATTTTGACAGTTGCACATAACTGCAATAACGGATAGAAGTTTGACTGAATTTTATTTAAAACATACATGTACATAATATTTTTAGTTAAACATTAACTTTTCATGGTGCTAGTTTTATTTCCAGTAAAAACATTTAAAGTTTTCTTTGGAAAAATTAAAGAATGGTATGCCACAAAGTAATTTTGATAGTTGCACATAACTGCAAGAACAGATAGAAGTTTGACAGAATTTTATTTAAAAAAATGTAATATTTTTATTTAAAAATTAAATTTTGATGCTTCCAGTTTCATTTAAAGTAAAAACATTTAAAGTTTTCTTTGGAATAATTAAAGAATGGTATGTCACAAAGTGATTTTGACAGTTGCACATAAATGCAATAACGGATAGAAGTTTGACTGAATTTTATTTTAAAAAAATGTAATATTTTTAGTTAAACATTAACTTTTGATGCTTCCAGTTTGATTTCCAGTAAAAAAATTTAAAGTTTTCTTTAGAAAAATTAAAGAATGGTATGTCACAAAGTGATTTTGACCGTGACACATAACTGAAAGAACAGATAGAAGTTTGACAGAATTTTATTTAAAAAAAAATGTAATATTTTTGGTTAAACATTAATTTTTGATGTTTCTAGTTTTATTTAAAGTAAAAACATTTAAAGTTTTCTTTGGAACAATTAAATAATGGTATGTCATAAAGTGATTTTGACAGTTGTAATCTCCTTGAAACCAACTGAAAAATATTCACTAAGTCATGCCGATCAAAAGTCTCCATGGTCGCAACAGCCGAAGATCTCAAGATCTCGCGCAATAAGCAGTTCTGTGCCTGATACTGCAATAATCGAAAAAGTCGATATATAAATCTTAACACCAATGAAGGACACACTCAACGACCAACGCTGTTCAAACTTATCAAAGCAGCGCATGAAGAAAACTCCCAAACATAATATAAATAAAATTATATTTGTAAAGGGGCTGAAAGACTAGGTCGATGGCCCTTTCTAACATATAATAATAATAATAATTATAATAGATTTATTTCCCAACAGACACTACATCTAATTACAGGGAAATGTTATCAGAAAATATAAGCAAGTACATATATATAAAACTACAAATAAAATTAAAAATTTAAAATAATTACATTAGAAATTAATCATAATATAACTGAAACTAATATGATTATCAAAACGTAGCAAAAATAACAAAATTACAAAAGAATAAACGAAAAAAAAATATATATATATAATTGCAATAGTGGTAACTGTACATATTTTATATTTTATACTACAACTAAAGTAAATCGGATATTTTTCTATAAAAATAATTGGGATCACAATTAAAGATATCAACAGAATGCTGAACAGATGCATATACCTTGAACATATTGTTTATCGGCGAATTGTATTGAGTGTTAGAATGTGATCTGCTATATGAAAAAGTAAGTGTATTTCTACTTGCAAACCGAGGGACGCGAAAATTAATTAATGATAATAAACATATGTATATTTTGTATGTTTGTTGGAATAAAGTTCATGTATATAATATCTTGACTGTTAAAAAAACAATAAATAATATTAAGCACAGCTGAACTGATGAGAGATAAATCTCGAAACGCGTCTATGGATAGCTAACGACTTGACAAAATTTTGGATCAGATATTTTCTCGTGAACTATATATTTGTAACACATCAGAAAATGTGACTTTGTTTCCATGGTCTAATGGGAAAGAAAAAGAAACAATAATCAAATTAATAAATGTATACATGAAGTTTTAGTGTAGCGCCCTATTTTACTAAAATAAATCAAAGCTGAACTCACGAGAGATAAATCTTGAAACGCGTCTATGGATATCCGATGGCTTGACAAGTTTTTAGAGCAGATAATTTAAGTTTACATTTAGAACATCTCTTGGTTCGATGGTGAAAACTATTTGCAACACACACAAGTTCCTCTGAAAATCTGCAGCTTTTTAGCAACGCTGCAAAATTTACGGTGTTGCCATTTAAATTTACCAAAACTCTTAATTTCGTGCTTGAAAAGAACGATAATTCCGGCGATTTGAAAAAAATATAAAAACAATTGCATCGACTTGAAATTTCACAAATTTATTCAGAATTAATATTCCGTAAAAATTTGTAGACCTTTAACCCCGAAATTTCTAGATAATAAAAATATACATTCATCGTTCAACATTCATCATGTCTATCCATATGTCGATTTTTTCGATTATTGTAGTATCAGGCACAGAACTGCTTTTTGCGTGATATCTTGAGATCTCCGCCTATTGCGGTCATGGCGACTTTTGATTGGGATGACTTGGTGAATATTTTTCAATTGGTTTCAAGGAGATTAACTGAAAGCCATTTCCCTATCAACTGCGGGGTCCTTTTAATAGTAAACTCAGACTGTCAATAAATTTTCAAAAACATATCAAATTATGAAACAAAGTTGATCCAAAATAATAAGCACTTCATTCTTAGTAACAGGTTTTGAAAACAAATTAATTTACTCAATAAGGAGGATGGTCATACCCTTTCAAGCGCCATTTACGTCCCCATTTGCCACACGGTACGATATTTTTCTTGTCTAAATTTTTTTAAACTCACTAAAACATGCCATAAATGCCTGTCCAAATATAAAAAAAATATTTAAAATGGCGTAGCAGCCAATATAAAGCATATTCGTAGAAATAGCCTGGAATGACCCTATATAACGTTATAATGAGAGACATTTTTTCAATGATATTAAAATGTTGCTGACTAAGCAAACCAGGCGTTAATGAAGAGCACAGTTTCATATTATTCACAACGTGAAAGAGTCACGCTATATTTAAGAAACTGCCGAGTACAGTTTCCCTCCTAAGACATAATACTATTATCATATTGTTTTAAAAATAATTTATATTTAATATTTGCAATATTTTATGTATCCCAAAAGGTTCTCCTTATTGTGGGATATAATTATTTTTTTTAAATCTTGTAATAAATAATAAATGAATTCTTTTGGGCGATAGAAGGGATGGTTAGTGTAACACTTATTGTTCGTTTATAGATTGTTCTAGCGGCCTTTGTGTGGACGGAGGGCGGTTTTTTCTAAATTATGATTCTAATCGAAATTTCATGGAGTGGAAATGAAGTTAGGAATTAGGGCGGACGAGTTTGTATTTAAAAGCAATCTTGAGTGAATCGATAATTGCCAGATCTGTGTCCGGCGCCACCTTATCGATGGTCCAAATTGCTGAAACCGGTAGAAATTACAGAAATTTCACGCAGTGGGTAAGAGCGAGGGCCGCTGAATTTTTATTCGCTCAAAGTAATTGTTTCCACCGTTTCTGTCACACTGGAACTATTGACTTTTCCATGTTACAATTGATAGGATTGGCACAGGATGCGTACGAAATTGAATGTCGCTGTCCACGATTCAGCGACCGAACCAAACATCGTAAATATTTGTACTAATAGTCAATATTAAAAAATTATCATGATATTAAAATTACAATATAGAAACAGGTTCTTGTTGAAAAACAAAAAGTTTCTTATTTTTAAAAGAATCCATCATGTAGGCCATACTTACTGTATTTATTTAGATTCACTTAGCTACTGTGGTTGTTACTAAATCCAGCATTCAAGCTGCAAGATAGATATTATTGCGCATTTGATTCCGATCTACTGGCGTGGATGTCCTGCGCGCTAATCACCATCGGCATCGCCATCGCCATATATCAAATTTCAATTGACAAATTTAATTAATTCTTGCTGGCAGCACAAATTCCATCCCTTTTTTTGGGATATAATTATTAAAAATGCTGTGCATTTCAGGGCGCATTTCGAATTTATTCACAAACATCCTAATCTATACCTATTAAGTCTTTTATAAGGTCAAAGAACAACGGTATGGCACTACGGGTCTGTTTTTAGATTAATTGCTTTCTAGTACAATTAAGCTCAATATCTGTGTTCTGGATGGACGTGGAAATATCGTATGGAAATTAATGGGCGCCATAAAAGCACACTTTGCCACCTCTACGAACGCCACCGGATGCAGAAGAGCAGAAGAATGATCTTATAATGAACGTTTCTAACTTTATGATTTATAAAGGGCGGAATTTACAATCCGCTATTGATCGATTTAATTATGCGCTGCTCCCTCAAAAATCGCCATTACTCACACTCGCACTTTAAACGTCGGCTTTTTGGAGGGTGGATTAAGCGCGCGTGGAAAGTGAATATCAGAAATTTCACTCGAATGCAAATCGTAATTAAAGTAATGGTCTAGACTCGGGTGCTTGACCTCTTATCACAATCTTGCGGCAGTCACGCTAATTCTACAAAAAATTTCAAATTGAGTACGATGCTTATAGCCTAATTGCTCATATTTGTTTCTAGGCATGCATATTCAAATATTCTGTCATCATATAGCAAATTATTTTCAACATTATATAATATTCACCCTTTGGTATTCTTCAATGTGCAATTTGGTTCTTGTTTCTATAAAGCTCGAGTTACGTGTGATTTTACTTTAAAAGCGGTTCATTCATAAAAAGACATATTGAAATCAAATACTAATACTTCAAGTAACAAATTTAAATATACTAGTTCGGCGCGTTAACCACCATGGAGTGGGTCGTTAATCAAATTTTATCTGACAAAGGGAAATAATATTACGTCATATCTTAGCAATCAACAAATATAATACATCTTATTATGATGACATATAATGCACTAATAAAATTTTAAATCATAGCATGCAACAATTTATTATACTTATTTTTTTAAAACAATTATATGTGCTAATATTATAAACATTAAGGATGTAATACTTATAAGACAAATGTTAGTAAGACAAAAGACAATTAGTAATTAGTTTAGCATAATAAGTGAGGGTAATTTACTCCCTCATTTGTATTACATCTTAATTCTCGCAATACATTAACCCGATTTACCCTCGAGAGGCTGCCTCCTATTTCGAAAACTTAAAGAACACTTTTACAGAAATAAATTTCCCAAAGACAAGAGGTAATGACTGCTGTAACTATGTGTCTTGCATAGTAACCGAAGAAGTTTGCTGGATGGAATTAAGAACATAATTGGGAAAACTTGATCAAAGACAAGGAGGGCTATACTTCGGCCGAACTTATAAAAAAATGAGTGGAGAATTATATTGTCTTAAAGGCTGCCCCGCGCTTTATGAGAGAACTTGAACAATTCAGAACTAATTACATGGCTGCACATGCTCTGTGATAACTAGACAAATGTAAACGTGTAGTTTGGTTATATTTCAACTCCGTAGTTCCAAATACTAAAAACATTTGATCGCGAAGAAAATCACTCATTCGTTGCAACGGGCAGCCTTAAATCAAGATAAAATCTATAAATCACGCTCAACATAAAATGCTAGGATTTATTGTGAATCAGGGTATAATTCCTCCAGACTCGTATACTATAAAATTCTCACATTCTTGGGATATAAAACTAGGAACGAGAATATTATTGTGCAAGGAAAAACGCTAAATCGACACCTTAGAGTAGCTACTTGGCACAAGGCTAGAGAATAAAATAATACGTCCAGCTGTAAATCGAACTGTGCCACGTTATTTAAAAGTATCGTTTAGGCTACAAGCGATGGTTACTGATAGGACGAAGATTTCATTTCAAGTACTTACAACATTACAACTATATGAAAATAATCATTTTAATGTATGAACGTGCAAAAGTAGGAATTAATAAGGGTAGTCATGCTTATTTAGTGACTATAGTTTAAGCCTTTACGAGGCCATTATTAATCTAAAAGTTTTTGGATAATGGCCTTGTAAAGGTTAAAACTATGGCCACTAAATAAATTACCCTTGTGTGATGCCAATCTATATTAATTTTTGATTCAAGATGAAGCATAAAGTATACGCTTCCTGCATCAATCATGCCGTAAATTTTTTTTTTTTTTTAATTTGTATAATAGATAATTACACAATAGGGCCAGTCTTCACTCGTATTCACTACCTCTGCTGATACGTATTAAGAATTGCGTGTACGGTCACTGTTTTCTATAATTTTGTGCATTTTTACTTTCTCCGTTTGAAGTAAGGGAAAGTATTGTGATCGTGAATTTTTTTTCACATTACCATCAACAGATGCTTGAAATTTTGAGAGATTAATTATGGATAACAAGTGTTTATATCTGCGTTAAAAGAAATTATTCCAAAAAATGGCTGCGCTGGAAGACAAATTTTAATTACCAAAAATGCACTTTGACCAGAAATTGCTCGTGAATTCAACATTTATTTTGGCAGATTGCTTGAAATTTTGACAGATTAATTATAGATAATGTGTCTTTATATCTTCTCAAAAAAATTATACAAACTTTACATTTACAAAAATGGCTGCGCTAGAACACAAAATTGAATGACCAAAAATACACTTTGGCTAGAAATTGCACTGTGAATTCCAAATTTATTTCGATAGATGCTTGACATTTTGACAGATTAATTATGGATAATGTGTCTGTATATCTGCCCTAAAATAAATTATCCTGACTTTGCAGTAACAAAAATGACAGCGCTAGAAGACAAAATTGAATGACCAAAAATACACATTGGCTAGAAATTGCTCTGTGAATTCCAAATTTATTTCGATAGATGCTTGAAATGTTTACAGATTAGTTATGGATAATGTGTCTTTATATCTGCCCAAAAATAAATTATCCGAACTTTGCAGTAACAAAAATAGCTGCGCTAGAACACAAATTTGAATGATCAAAAATGCACTTTGGCCAGAAATTGCTCTGTGAATTTCACATTTATTTTGACAGATGCTTGAAATTTTAACAGGTTAATTATGAATAATGCGTCTTTACATCTGCCTTAAAAGAAATTATCAGAATTTTGCAGTAACAAAAATGGCTGCACTAGAAGACAAATTTTAAAAGACAAATTTGAATGATCAAAAATGCACTTTGGCCAAAAATTACTCTGAGAAATCCACATTTATTTTGACAGTTGCTTGAAATTTTGACAGATTAATTATGGATAATGTGTAAAACCTTATGTTTAGCTAAGGGAATGTTCTACCTACAATGATTTATGGTGTAGGGAAAGATTTAAGTGATTGTCATTTCCAGAGTTGAAAATTATATGGCAAAAAGCATCTATTCCCATGATTTCCTATCAAATAATTTTGAGTTTAATAACGAACTTAAATGATAAATATAAGGCTATAGAAAAGGAATAAAAAAATCTCAAGACACAGCTTAGTAAAATAACTTTGCAAATGTAAAACTTTAGTAAAAATAAAGTCCCTAAATGAGAAAGAGATTATATAGTAGACCAAAGAACACTTTGTACGATGGCAATCGGTAATTTTAATAAAAAGTAGCCAAAGTCTTCAAAAGAATTTTGCAAGAAAAGCCAGAGACGCTTCGATGATCAAAATCCGGACATAAAATAAATTAAATACCTAATCCAACCCACGAATGCGATCCAATAGGCATTTCTGGTCGACCAGTCTTAGTGCTATTCTCCAGAAGTTTCAAATCATTTCAACAGAATATCCATCAAAAATGGCAAAAAAGGCAAAATAAGGAGAGAACGAAAGTAAAGACTAGCAGAAGTCCGAAATCATGCAGGCAAAGAATTTATTTCAAAGGTAAGAAGGACAAGGCAATTGGATAAGAGAAGAAAGTCACCAAGGATTACAAGAAAACTGTCACTGAAGAACATTTTGTCTGTCAGAATATCTGGATCATGTAACACCAAGTGTTGCGAATATCACATTAGGAATTACAGAATTCTAATGCAAATTATGATGTGAATTAATTGAAGGAAGCTGGATGGTACTGGAAAGGTGGAAGAATCGTGTTATCAGGTAACTAGAAACTGGAATATATAAATTAATTATTAATTGCCACGTAGTATGGTCGGAACCACCCTCTTCATTAATAGAATATATGGCTATTACAGACTAATGAGTTAACTTAATACAATAAAAACACACCATACTACAGGATTCTCAGGTACAAAGTTTGATATCATCGCATTTGAGTCAATTAAAGCGAAATCTCCCATTATCGAATAAATTAATTACCAATCAAAACTATCTCTTCGACATATGTAATGAAATTTTAAGGTGTACTAGATCACTACGGGATTCTGTTAAAATGTCACATTCGCTTTGGTTAACAACCGCCCAAGTTGTTTGTAGCTATAATTGAACCATCAACGTAGATGAAATCTGTAATCCAGCTGATTTGAGATAAAAGCGAAATCTACCTGTAAGGATGGATCTAAACGTTTCTTTGGAATCATCAAGAAGTTTCATACTAAATAATATATTGGCTCCAGTATTACAAAGAAATGCAATTTACAAACTATTGTGTTAGCGATATTAGATGATGAACGAAAACACATTCGGAAATTAAGTTTACGATGGATTCTGAAATGTAGATGTAAAATATCAAATGACTATCAGGGCACTATTCGGGTGTTCAAAGTTCCCACACTAAAATTCAATACCGGAGGCTATACTTCGGAGAATTTAGAAAATAAGATTATAGACATCGGTATTTTGAAGCTACCTTTCTACACTCAGGCTATTGAAAGGTGGCAACGGAAGCCTCTTCTTCAGTTTGTGACTACGAAGCAAGAGACGGATTCAATCGAGCCAAACTTGCATCAAAGTTTGAAACAAAAACAAAACAGTATTAATCTATTGGTGTAATTTCAAGCGGCGTTAAAAGATGTAGGCAATGTTTGAATAAAATATTTATGATTGCTGGCATTAATCACTATCTACCACGAATTCAAATGTGGAGTAACCTCAAGATATTATTCTATCGAACTTAAATTTGACATATCTAAATTTTTAGACAAAAAGTATACTTTCTACATCCAGAGAAAATGAAAATCAATTTTTTGTATTCTATTTTGAAATCGTTTGAGGAACCTGAAGATATTTTTCAATCAAAAAATCAAACTGAAATTTGAAATTTAGACAGATAAATGAATAGAGAAAAGATACACTTTTCACTCCCAGGGCAAATAAAACATGAAAAATAGTTTTATTTTCATACAGAATCGAATAGGTTTAAAGATATGTTCCATCTCTCAAAGAGAAAACATAACATTCACCAACCCTCGTAGCATGATGCAGGCAGCACTTACTACACGATCTTTAGTGGATAATTAGAGCCAAAGAGCCAAAATAATGAAAGTAGAGCTTGGTAAGATTATAAAATTGTGCAAACAATGTTAACCCGCCGACTGGTCTGTGAGACCGGGTTTGTCGAATAACTTTATTCTCCGTTATTGTTTTTTGTTGCAATTTCGAGTAGCTGCCGCATTGCAGAGCTTAAATTGATTAAATATCTTTGTTTTATTGTCAAAGAGCATAAATTTAAAAAAAAAAACATGAACTATTAGTAACACGTTTCGAAAAATCTTCAGTTGAAAACCCGTCACCAATGGCGGGTTAACATATTACAACTACACAAAATCTAGCAAAAATGTTAACGATATAGCTTTGTAAGAAATCTAATGAAATTTGCAAAAAAATCCCTCATGATTATCTAATCTATGTCCATTCTCATTTGTAAACTATATTTAGTAAGGGCACTAAAATATTCCATTCTGTGTACAGCATTTTCGGAAAATTATACAGGGGAATATTTTTTGGCTAAGATCCAGTGACGGCTCGCGGGGTGACTCATGGTACGTCCGAGGTAGCAGAGGTGGTAATACAGATAGGTGCGGTCACGCCGTAAGCCGTCTCGGAAACCGACCCTACCCATCTGCAATGCCACCTCTGCTACCTAGACCATTCCATGAGTCACCCCGCGAGGCATCACTGCTAAGATCCAGACACTTTGGCTTGAGTTCAACAAAATCTTCTCATAGAAACACAGTAGAATGGTTTCTAAAGCCATCTAATTCCTAATACCAGGTACATGTACCAGTGTAGTAATAACCTTTTCAGGCCTCGGCATTGGTATTTGGGACTAGGTGGCGTTGAAAACAATTGGACTATTTATTTGAGCAAAGTCGCTAAATAAAATAGTGAAGCGTGTTCCAACCATTCAACGCAATGTACTGATGATAGCCAGTAGTAAGACACTGGTGAGCAGTGCTTATTGATGAAAAGCAATAGTTAATGCAGGTTTTCTCTTGTTCACTAATTTCTCGTAAATCCAATTGTAAATTATTAGCTCTTTAGAATTTAAGTCACTCAGGAAGATAAACTATACATAATTTAAAATTGGAAAAGGTCTGGGAACAATAAATTATTTGAATGATTGTTTCTCACTAATGCTCAAACGTAGCATATTTGAAAGCAAAAATCTGGTAATTAAGGATGACAAGAGGAAACTGAAGAAATGAATATCATGATTGAGAAACCTACGACATTCCATTATATCTGGTACAATTATATGATGAATTTTATTTCATGGTCACTAATCTCTATTAGAAGGAATTAATACATCAGATCTGCAACGGATATTAATGCCAATATATCATGTGTAAAATGATATGTTCAAACAGAATTCCACTGGATAGGATGAAAATACAATTCCCTTGATTTACCAATTAGCTCTGCTGTGATAATTGCGCAGTTACTTTTTACCCCCACACTCCAGGGTATAATTTTGGGGAAAGTAAGCGGGACAAGCCCAAGGTGGAATATCTCACCCCGACTTCAGCAATTTATTAGCAAATCTTCTTTCGCGTTATTATTTAATGACGGTTAATTACAGCCAGCTAAACAAAAACCGTTAAAAGCCGCGAGCGTTTGACGAAATGTGGGCAAAACGGGTAAACCCGAAAAGTGACGTTTCAGTTTCGGGATTACAAAATGACCTCCTCGGGCTAAATATATTTTATACTTCTGAGCTTAATCGTAAATACCAACGAGGGGACGATAAATAATTCACGGCGACCACTTTTCACCGTTTTCGGGGGAGATTATACGCAATTCCTGAAATTAGAAATGGCGGCGCTAATGAATGCGTCCCTCTTTCGGACGACTGTTGCCGCTCGACACGACACTTTTTCCGAAATCGTCCCTCTAATCGTTTGTTATATTTTAGGTACAATGAAGTTGGCCCCGAAATTGCGTTATGATAATTAACTCGAATATATCATAGACGTCTAGGACACAAAAGTCTTTTAATTACGGTATAATTTCACCCCCCAAATGAGCAACTCGAAATTCAAATAGCGGCAATTCTGAAGACAATAGTGCCGATTTTAACGTGTAGAGTTGGGGGTTTTACAGCCGTTGATTGAATTTTATATCGAGCCACTTGCCGATAACGGATGCAGCGATAGCGGTCTCGTAAAACGTGTAAAATATGTGCGTATTAACTTTATGATCGGAAAACCTTGAATGATAAATATTTCATGTGCAAATGCAGGTACATATGTTTTATAGAAACTCAAAATGAAGCTAATATATATGCAGAGGAGAAATATATTAGATAACAAGTTCAAAACGGGTAGTTTGATATTATATACTTAACGATACTTAACTTTAAGTCACTGTTAAGCTACGCGCACACATAGCGGAATCGGATGGACGGCATGCATCGGAAAAAATTGCTTTACACAGTTGTAAACGAGTCAACGCATATTTATCCGTTCCACCGTACCGATAAATGTGTCCGATTCCGACAAGTGTGCGCGTAGCTTAAGACTATTGAAATTGTATGATACAGAGAGTAGAATATTGTTATCGCTTTGAAGAACAAAATAAATACAACGGGTGCCCCAATAGCTCTATAAAAACTTTGACATAAGACGAAAATGTCATTTATTTATTTATTTATTTATTTATTTATTTATTGTTTATTACCCAACAGCCACGAAGGCCAGTTATAGGACAAATTAAAGAAAAAAAAAAGAAAGAAACTGTAATACATACATAAGTAATGATACATATAATATGTATATATGTATACATATGCAAATATAGAATATGTTCGATTTTTCAATCGTTATTTATGCGTTTCGAGTCAAATTATGCACTATTTTCAACAAGTCTCGAATGCACTGCATTAATAAAATTATAAATTTTTAGCGCCCTTTTGGACTTATGTGCCAGGCACGGATCTTTGTTCGATATTAAAAAAATATATTTCTTAACATTTTCACGTTTTTTGACCTTTTGTATCTGTTAAATATACTTTCAGAAAGGGGCTGCAAAAATATTTTTGGACTTATAATTTCTTAAGTGCCAGCCACGGATCAATGAGTTGCTCGATATTTAAAAAAAATATTACCCAACATTTTCATGGTTTTTTGAAAATTTGTATTTGATAAATATACTTCTAGGAAGACACTGCATAAATAAAATCAAAACATTTTATCGCCCTTTTAGACTTATAATTTCTTAAGTGCCAGCCACGGATCAATGAGCTGCTGGATATTAAAAAAAAATATTTCTCAACATTCTCACGGTTTTTTGACAGCTTGTATTTGTTAAATATACTTCCTGAAAGACACTGCATGAATCAAATTAGCGATGTAGCGTCATTTTGGTGGATGCGCCGGGGAATCCGTGGCTGGAAATTCACAACTTCTTGCCGGTAATATTGAACATTTGTATTAACATGATTTTGATTTAAAATGTTAAATTCAAGATTTGTAAAGAGTATCCAATAATTATATATGTTATTAAGAATATAAATTGTTATTCAAATAATCTAAAACGCATAAATTAATACTAATAATATGAACAGTGTATACAGGGTGTTACAAATTCGATGCATTAGCATTGCTGTCTGTGTAACTATAAGAGAAAGAGTTGGCTAAATTAAGGCAAAGTTGCGTATTTTAATATTGAATAATTTATTGAAAAGAAATTTAAAATATTCCGGAGATATTCGGTAAAAACCGAAAAAGTCAATTTTGGTTTTTATGTTTTACGTCTTTATTAATGGTTATTAAAAAAAAAACAAGAGCACTTTCTTAAGGCACTTTTGTGGGCTCTTCCAGAAAATAATTTTATTTTTCAAATACGACGTTTCGTTATTAAGATACCTACATCAACTTCATTTTTTTAAATACGGACTTGGATTTTTTATTTTAGTTTTGAGTAGCTTTTCACCTCCCAAAAGTAATGATGTGTTACAATTTTTTCGCTCGAACGTTCAACATTTACAAACAAACATTTTCAAAAATTCATAATTCGCACAAAAAACAGAAAATTTTCAAAAACCAAAATTATTTCAGAAGAGCGACGTTTCGTAAACTGAATTTAATTTTTGGATAATTTTATATTTTACGATTTATATTTGTTTTTAATTTTTTCGCTCGAACGTTCAACATTTACAAACAAACATTTTCAAAAATTCATAACTCGCGCAAAACTTGGAATTTTTTCAAAAACCAAAATTATTTCAGAAGAGCGACGTTTCGTAAACTGAATTAAATTTTTGGATAATTTTATATTTTACGATTTATATTTATTTTTAATTTTTTCGCTCGAACGTTCAACATTTACAAACAAACATTTTCAAAAATTCACAACTCGCGCAAAACTCGGAATTGTTTCAAAAACCAAAATTATTTCTGAAGAGCGACGTTTCGTAAACTGAATTTAATTTTTGGATAATTATTTGGTGTAGGAGTAATTTGATTGTTTTTTAAATTGAAGAGTACGCTTTGAACTTGAAACCTAACAAAGTATGCCTTGACAATAACAAAGATTATTTTTTAAGGCTCTGCAAGAAAGCAAACAATTTTGTGAGAAGTGTGACACATCATTAGTTTTGGGAGGTGAAAAGCTACACAAAAATGAAAGAAAAAATGCAGGTCCGTATATAAAAAATAAAGTTAAGTTGGGTATCTAAATAACGAAATGTGTTATTTGGAAATTAGAATTATTTACTGGAAGAGCTTACACAAGTGTCTAAAGAAAGTGTTCTTATTTTGTTTTAAATAGCCAGTAATAAAGTTGTAAAAAAAATAAAAACCAAAATTGATTTTTTCGGTTTTTATCGAATATTTCCGGAAGCAGTCGAAGTATTTAAAATTTCTTTTTAACAAATCATTAAGCATTAAAATGCGCAACTTTGCCTTATTCTAACCGACTCTATCTCTTATAATTACCGAGATAGCAGTGCTGATGCATCAAATTTGTAACACCCTCTATACATTAAAATGTAATTCGAATATAAGCAAATGTAAGCCATGAATTGGGATAATCGAAATAAAAATAATCACGAAATTAGGAAACCTAGATGGTTGCTGACGCGCAGACTGTTTATTGTAATGTAATAAAAACGAAACAAAATTTAAATGCCGACACGTACATATGAGAGTTCGAATTAATCGCCTTATGTCTATATTTGTTTTCTATGTTTGCACATGTGTTGTATTTAAATAATAATTTGAATCATTCACAAGCCCACGATTCTTAACTTACCTTACATTACCTGATTTGTGACCACCAAAAAAATAATTATTTGAAATTACTGTGCTACGATTAAATGATATGCTTAGATATTTGTTTAAATTTAGAAAACATATTGAAGTAAATTGTTGAGATCAGACTGCAAATATGACACATCATTTTTAAGATTGTATGAAAGAAAATAGTTTCAAATCATCCGCAAATAAATGAAAATTATAATGAGTTAAATATGCCCCAAGGTCCTTTATAAATAAAAGAAATACGATAGGTCCGCAGTGCGACCCTTGAGGTCGACCTGAAGAAACGTCTATCGAACGTTAACATTAATACACCAAATCCTAAATACCTATAACTTCTGTAGCAAAATTACCTGATTGACTCGTTCAAAAGCCTTCGAAAAATCGGTGTATACAGGAGTCAAACTGGTTTTCTTTTTCTAATTGTGATCATATATAACTTTGGTAAGTTAAACAATTATTATTATTGTAAAGTAAAAATTCTACTTGTAGAAAGTTAAAATAAAATGAGAAATACGACACTTCTCTTCTTCTACAATTTGAAAGTCTCTGGGGACTACAATAGTACAAGAACTTTTCAAGTTAAATATGCCCCAAAGTCGTTTATAAATAAAAAAAAACACGATGAAGGAACGTCCATTGAACGTGAACAATAATTTAATTTTGATAAATTGCTTTCGATTCACCAAAAAACTTCTTAACCACGATAACATTAACATACCGATTCCCAAAGACGTCTAACTTCTGTAGCTTAACTCTATCAAAAGCCTTTGAAAAGTCGGTGTATACAGGAGTCAACCTTGTTTTTTTTTATAATTATGATCATATATAACATTGATACATTAAATAATTACTTATAAATAAAATAAAATTAGAAATAGGATACTTCTCGTCTTCTACAATTTGAGAATCTTTAAAAAACTACAATAATACACGAAAATTGCAATGAGTTAAATATGCCTCAAGATCGTTTATAAATAAAATAAATAGGATAGGTCCGCAGTGCGAGCCTTGAGGTACAACTGTGTATTGAATGTAAACAATAACTTATAATTTTGACAATTTGCTTTCTATCCACCGAAAAACTTCTTAACATCAGCACACCGAATCCCAAAGACCTCCAACTTCTGTAGGAAAATTACATGATTGACTTGATCAAAGGCCTTTAGAAAATAGGTATATATAGGAGTCAACCTGGTTTTCTTTTTCCAACTATGATCATATATAACTTTGGTAAATGAATCAATTACTTATAGGCTGAAAGACCTCAGCTCAATTGCCTGTTGAGGTCATTTGTAAAAGTGTCAATAAATGTATTCTCTTTCTCTCTCTCAATTACTTATTGTAAAGTTAAAATTCCCTGTTTACTTGTAGAAAAATAAAATAAAATGAGAAATACGATACATTTCGTCTTCTACAATATTGTAGCCCCTTAGAGACTCTCAAATTGTAAAAGATGAAAAGTATCGTATTTCTCATTTGACTTATTGTAGATCTACCTTCCATAAAATCATGCTGCTCTCCACAATAGATGATGTTTTAGCAATATCACATAATTTGCTGGAATATAATACAATCGAACATTTTAAGAATTTGCAATACCTTCGTAATTTTAAGGGTTGTTAAAATAAGGCACTTGGTTGGTTTCACAATTTTATACCATTTATTCCAACTAATTGTTAGTTAATTTGCGATTACCATATTTATATAATAAAATGGTTTCCCAACCAACGGAAAAATATCGGAATCTAATGACTTATTAAATAATATATTTAATGCTTCAGCAAAGGAGAGAGAGCATTTTTTAAAGAAATAATTGGGAATTTTATCAGTGTCGCATTTACAATCATCAGGTAAGAAATAATCACTTTTTATCCTAAACTTAAGATTTATACATATCTGTGCAGCTTTTGCAGAATGAACTGTACTTGTATTGGACAGTGGCGGCTCGTGGATGTTGATGGTAGAGCCACTTATACAATATGCTCGCCCCCCCCCCTCCTTCTTTGAAGAAAGAAAGAACGATTTGTCTTCCTAGACCAAAGTAACTGGCGAAAGTGTTAATTAAAAATTCTTGCTGAGATTGAAACTACAGGTAGTGCCATGGCTCTATATAACGAGCCGCCCATGCTTCGACAGCAAATTATACTACTTTCACAGCTCAAAAATACAATTTTTGACAGTTCAAAAATGTCGAAAAAACTATTTTTATTAGCTGAAAATACTGTTTTTGGCAGCTGAAACATAGCATATTTGGTAGCTGAAGAATACCATTTTCTACAACTGTAAAAAGCAACTTGAGACAGCTGAACAATACCATTTTCAACAGCAGGGAATTACCATTCTTGACAGCCGAAAAATACCATTCCCGACAGCTGAAACATACCGTTATTGGCAGCTAAAAAAATACAATTTTTGACAACAAAAAAAAAATCAATTTATGTCAACAAAATATACAAGTTTTGAGAGCTGAAAAATGCCATTTTGACAGTTAAAATATGTCATAAATGCTGCTTTTGATAGCATAGCAACAATACCATTTATATAGGTGGGAAATGCCATTTTTGGCAGCTGAAAAATATCATTATTGACAGCTGAAAAATTACATTTTTGACAGCTGAATAATACAATTCTTAATACTGAAAAATACCACGCTTGACAACAGCAATACACTATTATTGACAACTGTATCATACCATTATTGTCAGCTAAAAAATACAATTTTTGAAAGCTGAAAAATGCCATTTTTGGCAATTAAAAAATGTCGAAAAATGCCATTTTTATAGGTGGGAAATACCATTGTTGACAACTGAAAAATATAATATTTGACAGCTGAAAAATATAATTTTTGACAGCCGACAAATATCGTTTTTGACAGCTGAAAAATATTATTTTTGAAAGCTGAAAAATATAATGTTTTACAGCTGAAAATATCATTTTTGACAGCTGAAAAATATCATATTTGACAGCTGAAAAATATCATTTTTGACAGCTGAAAAATATCATTTTTGACAGCTGAAAAATATTATTTTTGACAGCTGAAAAATATCATTTTTGACAGCTGAAAAATATCATTTTGACAGTTGAATAATATACTTCTTAACAGCTGAAAATGCCATTTTTAACAGCTGAAACATACCATTCTTAACAACATCAACAAACCATTATTGACAACTGTTACATACCATTATTGTCAGCTAAAAAATACAATTTTTGACAACAAAACTTTGACAATAAAAAAATTACCAAAAATGCTGCCTTTGGCAACTAAAAAATATCATTTTCGACAGTTGAATAATACATTTCTTAACAGCTAAAAGCTACCATTTTTAACAGCTGAAAAATACCATTCTTGACAACTGCAACAAACCATTATTAACAGCCGTAAGAAGCCATTGTTGTTAGCTAAAAATTAAGTTTTGACAGTTGAAAAATGCCATTTTTGGCAATTAAGAAAAATGTCGAAAAATGCTGCTTTTGATAGCTGAAAAATGACATTTTTATAGGTGGGAAATCGCATTTTTGACAGTTGAATAATACACTTCTTAACAACTGAAAAGTACCATTTTCAACAGCTGATAAATACCATTGTTGACAACTGCAACAAACCATTATTGACAACTGTAACATATCATTATTGCCTGCCAAAAAATAAAAAAAATTCCTACAAAAAGACAATTTTTGACAACTGAAAAATGCCATTTTTGACAATTTAAAAAAATGTCGGAAATGCTGTTTTTGATAGCTGAAAAATAACATTTTAATAGGTGAGAAATACCTTTTTTGACAAAAAAAAACATTTTTGACAACTGAAAAATATCATTTTTGACATTTGAATAATACACTTCTTAACAGCTGAAAAATGCCACTCTTTACAATTACAACAAACCATTATTGACAACTGTAACAAACTTTTATTGTCAGCTAAAAAATATAATTTTTGATAACAAAAAGTACAATTTTGACAACTGAAAAATGCCACTTTTGACAAATGAAAAATGTCGAAAAATACCTTTTATGGTAGCTGAAAAATACCATTTTAATAGGTGAGAAATACCTTTTTTGACAGCTGAAAAATAACATTTTTGACAACTGAAAAATATAATATATTTTTAATAGCTGAAACATACCATTCTTGACAACTGCAACAAACCATTATTGTTAGCTAAAAATATAATTTTCTACAACAAAAAGTTCAATTTTTGGCAGCTAAAAAATGTCATTTTTGACAATAAAAAAATCGAAAAATGCTGCTTTTGACAGCTGAATCAATTCTAAACAGGTATAAATATCATTCTTGACAACTGTAACAAACCATTATTAACAATTGCAACACACCATTATCGTCGGCTTAGAAATACAATTTTAGACAACAAAATAAAGAAAGAACTATTTATCTTCCTAGACCAAAGTAATTGGCGAAAAAGTGTTTTAAGAATTAATTAAAAATTCTTGCTGAAGCTTGAAACTACAGGTAGTGCCATGGCTCCTTGGCTCTATATAACGAGCCGCCCCTGGTATTGGATACAGTGGCAAAATGTTACGCAAAAACACATTCCTGTCCATTTTATTGATTTTACCTTTTAACATTATTGAAAAGAAATTAATATTAATATATTCCAATAACAGGTTTTTTCACACTATAAAGAAAGAAGCAGGGAAGATCTTATCGTAATATGATATAAAATTAAAAGTATTAAACAACGATCCAAATGGAATTAATTTCGGGTTAACGATTATGGTAAATGCGCCGGGCAAACACCATACGACTTTTTTGTAAGTTCAAATATTAAAGCCAGACGTGATTGGATCCTGTGAATTTCTGCTTAGATTTGCAGTTTTTCAGCACTCGATAAACATTTCATATTAGCCTATTAAAATTAAATTTAAGTTGAACGATACTAATTGCATTCGTTTCAAGTTAATGGAAACCAACGTCCCTTAATACTGCACGTACATCCCGAATACGATTTATGCCCCTCGCAAATTGGGTTTAGCCTTCTCACAGGGACTTAGAAATAATTAAAACAAAAATTCCCTGCCTTAATCTGTGATTACGGTCGATTAATTAACTCTCCGCTAAGAGTTTACTTTCTTCTCGCCGAATGGTGGAATGTGAATTTCCTACCGCGGCTGCATTAATGAAAATCAAATTGTTGGGCTAACGACGCACGGTTTTATTAAACATAAATATTTTTATTGTAAACCGGCACTGGCAGACAAGTTACAAGCTGTGCAAATCAAGCTCAAGCGAAGTAATTAAAATGTATATTTACGTGCTGAAATTGTTGTGCATTCTACAGGAAATTAAACGTAAATGGTACGTGAGAGATGATAACATTCGTATGAAAAATTATTGAAAGTAAGGAAAATGCTCATTAAACTAGTAAAATGTTTTGTAAATATTATTTGTAGTCTTTGAGAGGGGCACAATACATTTATTGATACACAATAAATAATCTTAAAAGGCAACTGTCCGGCCTTGTAATATTCGATTTTATTAAGTTAGTATGCTTCACAAGTACAGTATATTCTTATACATTTTGTATTGTAGCTTGAAAATTACATAAATGTACACATAAATAATAACAGCGGATATATATTAACTTCTTACACTAACGTATCATTTAATACCGTTTAAATTTTAAGATATAAAAATCTGTGACATGTAATAAACTAGGTTGAAACTGACTAACTACTGAGATAAAATCACGCCCACAATATAAATCGTCCCCGGTTTTTCCGAGGTCTGGAAGCGATAATAATACATTATATATTAACGATAATAGAAGCCTCGTAAGTAGAGTTCTAAAAATCC
Source organism: Ocypus olens (assembly GCA_910593695.2). Lineage (NCBI taxonomy): Eukaryota > Metazoa > Arthropoda > Insecta > Coleoptera > Staphylinidae > Ocypus > Ocypus olens. Next base: position 20,607,200 of record OU343057.1, read on the forward strand.
CTGTGAGATTTTTTTAAATCACGTTCGATATTACTTATAACTCAAAAGCCCGAATTTTCAACAGGACCTGCAACTAGGACAAGGTCGTGGGTTTAATAGCATTATTATCAATCATCTTGTGAAAATGGTCGGAAATTGATGCAATCACTGCTTTAATACGTAATTACACTTTAAAATTTTAATTTTAATAGAGTTAATAACCCATTTTCTGTATCGGCGTCGTTAATTATTCCACATAATGGATAATATAAAAGTGTAAATTTAATTAAACTAATTCTTTAATCATATTTATCAAATTTAAAGCTACAAACTTTTTGTAAATCTTTTCCAATAATAACGGTCGCAACTTTCTTTTGTTACTTACTAGATGTAATAAATCGGTAATTAGAAATGAACACCCCTACTTGTTGCATTATCTACTTTAAATAACGTCTGGTTCATCTAAAGACACTTCTATCGAAAAATTTCATTGCACTAATTTTAATGGTGGTGTGGTTGTGTAGTGGGTAGAGCTGCCTGCTGCATCAAAAGTCAAGTGTGTTTGATCCCCCGCTCGGGCGGAACATTTTTCTGACCGAGAAATATCCGCCCGAGTCCGTGGATATTGTATATGTCTTTCATTATTCATTTAATTTCTAATATATACTGGCCGCCATAGCTAAAAGAACACCAAGAATTCGTCGCTCAATTTTTATGAAAATTTCAGATAATACGTAAATAATCGACACTTAGAAATAATTAAAATTTCAACAAAAAATCATTGTAACTTTTTGATCAATTTACCTTGGAGTATAAAAAATTAAAGAAATTTTATTGTTATTTTGTTAAATTACCTTAGTAGTGACATTACAATTTTGTCGTGCAAATCAGTTAATTGATTCCCTATTTAAATCAAAAGATGCCCCGAGTTCGTCAGCGTGGCGTATTTCAACAGACGAAATTACTCTACCGCGTTCAAAATCTGACGATTTTGAACGCGGTAGAGTAATAGAGTCAGAGAAAGAGGTATGTTAATTCGTGATATTGGCAGAAGTGTCAGTACAATATCTCGATGTTGGCGTAGATAGACCGAGGGATAGGAACAACGGCAGAGATTACGACCTGGGCACCCTAAAAACACTACAGAATTGATTTTCAACAACAAGAGCCATCTGTCAAGAGACTTCTGGAGAGGTTTAACTAGCCAAGGAATCTCCGTTCGATCAGTTTACCAGAGAATTCGATCATTTGGTCTGAAGTCGTACCGTCCTTTTCTTTGTTTGCCCTCAACTCCTCGCCATAAGAGGTGCCGTCTGAAATGGTGCAATAAGAGACTACAATGGGTCGATCAATTGAGGCAGGTTATCTTTAGCGATGAATCAAGATTTTGTTTGTGTGCCCATGATGGTCGTAAAATGGTTAGACGTCGCCGAGGAGAACGAGGAAATTTACAGTTTGCAGTGGAACGCCCTATGGCTCTTACACGCGGAGTGATGGTATGAGGGGCGATCGGTAATGGAAGTAAGTCTCCTCTTGTGTCCATTCCAGGAACATTAAACGCAAATCGCTACATCAACACAGTTCTAGAACCAACATTAATGCCCCATCAGAGAAGGTTGGAAAACTCCATTTTCCAACAGGATAATGCAAAGCTGCATACAGCTAGGGTTACTATGGAATTCCTGGAACTAGATAATATTGATTTACTTCCATGGCCTTCTCGTTCTCCAGACCTATCACCTATTGAACACGTGTGGGATACAATTGGCAGAAGACTGGGCCATCTTCAGCCACCCCCACTTACTTTATCTGATATTAGGATGCGCATTCAAGAAGCTTGGGATGCAATCCCTCAGGCTGACATTAACAATTTGATTTCTAGTATGCCTAGGCGAGTTGCTGAGTGCTCCAGAAATCGTGGAGGAGCAACTCACTATTGAAATTTAAAAAAAGTTACCATGATTTTTTGTTGAAATTTTAATCATTTCTTAGTATGGATTATCGGAAATTTTCATAAAAATTAAGCGACGAATTCTTGGTGTTCTTTTACTTATGGCGGCCAGTATATGATATATTTATAAAACAACGGTATTCAGCAGATGGCCTCGTAGCCGACGCCATATCACTTCCCTAATCATTCACTACCCTTAAACCGTAGTTCCACCCATATTGTTCTATTTAAAAAAAATAAAACAAAATAATAAACTAATTTTAATTATACAGAATTAAAAAAAATCTATTTGGCCAGGGAAAGTACATATTTGTTAATTTAAATCTACTTAAAATATGTGTACTAGAATTTCTAAATATAATTAATTAATGAAAGCTCTTAAAGTTATATATGTCAGGTAAATGTGGCGTTGAAAAACTGATCATTCCTTGGGGAATCGAATCCAGGATCAGCATTCCTTATCACCGGAACTGCAAAACGCCAGAGGCGGTCGTATTACGAGAACTTGTTTAGCAAATCTATCTCATTTGGGAAATAAATTAATAAAAAAATTGCACCTTTCCTATATTGCATTCGGTTGCATTAGATTCAAATTCGATTTGAAATTACTTTCCGAGGAGTACAAGAAACGTCATTTTTACTCCGGAATCCTCCGGAGTATAAATGTGGCTGTGATGTAGAGAAATCGGGATGGTGAACTCGATGTGACAGATGGTGAATGCGCCGGCTACGGACCATGCTGCTTATGATATATCGTGCGTTCAAATATTAAAGCTGGCCTTCACTTTTTACCGAACTCGTGATCGGATTCTACGAAACCTCTGCTTGCATCTGCAGTTGTGTAAGTCATGAAATGTTAAGCTGCAATTTACTGGAAAACGATATTTGAATCCCGTTTTAATAAATCACTCGTGTAATATTGGTTTCTTGAAGTTATTATTTGTTTTTTGGTTTGTATTTATTTTCTACACCGTTTCCTGAAAGTAATGGATAAATTCAATAAAATCGTTTCGAAAATATTTCTGAAAAATGATTTCAATTTTTAAATTAGCTCTTAAAGATGTAATTTTTAACCCCTAAACGCTAGCAACTCCAACCCCTTCTGATAACTATGTTAACATTAAATACAATAAATAATACTTTTCAAATCGGTTGATAAATAATGGAGACATTTACCAAAATATTCGCCAATATTCGAGCAGGCTGATACGGCTACAGTAGTGAATGTTGAACATTTTCGATTTTTCTTTTTTAGTACGTCCTGTAAAATTTAAGGAATACAATATCAAAATTTAAAAAAAATATCTAAAATTAAAAATTAAATGAAATTGCTGTCCGTTAATTGCGTGGAAACACCCTTTTGTACAGATAAACGCCGCACTGGTTAAATATTGTCTAATATTCAGTATGTAACGCATTGTGGGGTTTCAATTACCCTATGAATTAACGGCAATTTTACATTTTTATATCGACACCTGTCACGTTTAAGTACTGCCAACCACGATAACTAAAATTTTACCACATACAGTTTAATAATGAGCAAAAACTGTAAAATAAAAAATCTTATTATTAACCTTTAATAGTCACTAGGGGTGCGATGCACATTTTTTCGACGTTGAATAAGGCCCTGAAATTGAAAGTAAACGGGACACGTTACTCCATCTACAGATAGTTTAAACCTTCAATTGTGGACCCCAAGAGGTATTATTGTAGCTCACGCGTCAGTGTTAATGTGGTACCTATTCAAGTCGATTCGTGAAAAATTCTGGGCTGTACGATACCCCGTGTGATCATTGTGCCAGAAAAAAAAATTCTGAGCATTTTTCCTCTGTGGATTATTCCGAGATTGTCCAAACAAAAGAGCTGCGATATTTGTTCCAAAACAAGCGACAAAAAGTCGCACATGTCATGTCGCAGTTGCAAAAGGTCGATGTGCGACATACATCGCACATATAGTATGTGCGTCGAATGCTCTTTTGGGATAGAATATTTGTCTTTTTCAGTATAATAGCCTCTTTTCTTCATAATAATAGCTTTAAAAATATTTTCATATTCATATTTACCATTAAATTGACTTTATATCAGAAAAATACTAATAATAATTTTTTCGTAAAAAAATCCCACCTTCATGAATATGAATGAATATCATGAAAGTAAATATACTTTTTGGAAAGGTCGCAAAATTTATTAATTCCACCCGGAATGATACTATTTCAGGTGCAAAATATTTTTTTTTTAGCTGAAAATTGAAATTACTACCGTATTTTTTGCAAAAAAACTCATTTTTGCGGAATTTTTTTTCACATGTAAAGTTGCAGGTTTCGAAAACTATTTACATATTGTTGTAACTAAAGGTTCAGAACGTATCCCAGATTGTTTTTTTTTTGTTTTTTGTCAATTTAACATTAATTGACCGAAGTTCAAAGGCGTGGGGTCACCACACCCCGAATGACTATTACGTCATTTTTGGGAGGTGTGACTATTAAGGGTTAAACTATTTTTGATATAACAAAAGGTCGATTATTAAACGACAGTAGAAAAAATACATTTCTTGAACTGGATTTTTTCCGTGACAATCTTGGTGCCATCAGTGATGAACATGGTAAGCGCTTCCACCAAGATATCTCTCCCATGGAAAAAAGATATTAGGGACAGTGAAGTACAAATATGCATATGATTATTGTTGGACACTGAAATGTTTCAGATGCCAAATACACTGGTGGAAAAAAAATGAAATACTTGAAATTCGTGAAATTTCGACCATTTTCAAACCGCCATAACTCAGCCTATTTTCAATCGATTTTGATGAATCTTTGAGGGCGAAAAACTTTAATGTGTCTTCTTTAAAGTCATGCATGTGAACTTAAGCGTAACCCCGATCTAGCGCCCCTGTGAAAAAAAAGTTTTTTCTGGAAACCATGTACACCTTTGACGATGTCTACTCAGATGGAAAAAATTTGTCGACTCGATCCACCATAAAGGCATTAAAATTTGATCAATTCCCTATGCAGGTGTTTAAAAAAAGTGCATTTTGAGGTTTTTCACACATAACTCAGTGACTTTTCAACCAAATTTGATGATTCTTTCGGAAAAATCCCATTTGAGCTCTACTTTAAGGGAGTAAATTTAGATTGGAACGATTACTTTTCGAACCCTTCAACCTCCGAACAAAAAAACACGGTTTTGGTCAAAAAACGTCCAACTTTGGCAACGTGTACCGAGTTGGAAAAATGTGTCGACACGATCCACCAAAAGGGCATTGAAATGTGTTCAATTACCTGCACAGGACTCAAATAACGAAGTTCCTACGACGATTTGGCACAAAGTTATGGGTGACACGCTAATTTTTTTGCTATTGAATATAGCTGAAATTTTTTAATGCCAATCAATTTCTCTAGTTTTTTTTGATAAAAAAGAAGGTCTACGACAATGATTAAAAAAGTTATATTTTTGCAAGTTCCAAGGGCTGTACTTGTGTACTTTTTCGAGTTTTCGTCAAAAATTAAAAATGATCAATTTTAATAGAATCTGAGTAATTTACACACAAGGAGCACAGATTTGAAAACCGTGTTCAATTTGGAGTTTTCGTTTAGCCGCTACGGCCGTTCAAAGTCTGAAAAATGTTCATGGTGACGCGCTAATTTTTTTGCTATTGAAGATAGCTGAAACTTTTTAACGCCAATCAATTTCTCTCGTTTTTTTTGTTGAAAAAGATGGTCTACGACAATTATTAAAAAAGTTGCATTTTTTGAGCAAAAGTTCCAAGAGCTGTACTTGTGTACTTTTTCGAGGTTTCGTCAAAAATAAAAAATGATCAATTTTAATAGAATCCCTACTAATTTACATACAAGGAGCACAGATTTGAAAACTGCGTTCAATTTGGAGTTTTCGTTTAGCTGCTACGGCCGTTGAAAATGTTCTAACATGTTTTATTTTTTTGCTATTGAAGATAGCTAAAATTTTTTAACGCCAATCAATTTCTTTTGTTTTTCTGATGAAAAAGAAGAATGGTCTACGACAATTATTAAAAAAGTTACATTTTTTGAAAAAAATCGAATTGTGTGTTTTTTGACTCATAAGTCTGAAGTTTTTCGACGAAATTTTTTCCGTTTTCACGAATAAAATTTTCTTTGCATGTTCTTTTAGGTATGCACGAAAATTCATTGTTTGCGCGAAATCATAAATATCGCATTTTGTACCTTAGAACTCCATGAACAAAAAACTTTATTTTAGATCAAAATAGGCTTACTTTAAGGATCTCTGTAGGGTCGGAAAAATATATGAGCCTAACTCACCACCATTCGTCCATTTTTCCATTTGTCCAATAACAACCAACAAATTACACTGACGCAAAGAAATGAAACACTTGAGATTTTGTATTGATTATTGATTATTTTCAAATGGCCATAACTCGGCTTCTATCCAACCGATTTCGACGATCTTTTGAGAAATCAAAAGCAAAATGTGTCCCCTCTTTGAGAAGGTTTATCCTCCACTCAAAGAAAGGGCTCTACGCCCCTCTAAATAAAAAAATTAAAAGACCACAAAATGCACTTTTTTCAAACACCCATAACTTTGTGCCAAATCGCCGTAGGAACTTCGTTTTTTGAGTCCTGCACAGCTAATTGAACACATTTCAATGCCCTTTTGGTAGATCGAGTCAACACATTTTTTCTAACTCGGTACACGTTGTCACAGTTTTTTTGACCAAAAACGTATTTTTTTGCTCGGGAGTTAAAGGATTCGAAAAGGGATCATTCCAATCTGAGTTTACCCCCTTAAAGTAGAGCCAAAATGGGGGTTTTTCCAAAATAATCATCAAATTTGGTTGAAAAGTCACTGAGTAATGTGTGAAAAATCTCAAAATGACCATAACTTGGTGCCAAATCGTCGTAGGAACTTTGTTCTTTGAGTTCTGGATAGGGAATTGGTCAAATTTTAATGCCTTTATGGTGGATCGAGTCGACAAAATTTTTCCAATTCCGACACCGTCAAAGTTGGACGTGGTTTCCAGAAAAAACTTTTTTTTCACATGGGCGCTAGAGGGGGGCGGAAGGGGTTACGCTCAAGTTCGCATACATGACTTTAAAGAAGACACTTCAAAGTTTTTCGTCCTCAAAGATTAATCAAAATCGATTGAAAATACGCCGAGTTATAGCGGTTTGAAAATGGTCGAAATTTCACGAATTGAAAGTGTTTCATTTTTTTTCCTTTAGTATACATACGGAAATCAACAAACATAACATTTTAGGCAAGTTAAATGCATAGTGTATTATACTGGGAATATGAATACTACACTATGGGTAATGTTGGAGAACCAATCACATCTTTGAGCGTGAAAAGTTCTACGAACAGGTATTTTTTCTCGTGTGTCAAAATGTACAAAAATAAAAGTTTTTTGTTCCACAGTCCATAAATCTGGTTCGACAGAGTAGGAAAAGAAAACGTATGGAAAAAAGAAGAATAGATAGAAAGACAATAGAAATAATAAAAGTCATGTACAGAAACAAAAAGAACGTTGAAACAAACAATGCAGAGTCAAGTGAATTTGAAAGAGATATAGGAGTGAAGCAACTTCGTGTTTTAATTCATAAGCACTAGATGGAGCCATAAAAGAAGCGAAGAAAAGGATGAAGGGACTAAAAGTAGGATATTGGCAAATGGAACAAACACAGCTAACAGACATGATATTTGCGGATGATATGTCCATTATAGCGGATTTCAAGAAAGACCTCCAGCATAACATAGAAGTACTGGACAAGGAACTAACTAAAATAAACATATAATATGAAAGCTAGCTAGCAATTTAATATTTTTTTAGTAAATTAGATTCAAGACAGGGCAGAAATACCGATGGCCGATAGCCCAAACGGACATACTAACCCATATTTTATATTGTAATATATAAATGTTTTGTCTGAATAAAGGTGTAAAATGCATAAAATAAAACTAGGTAAAAAACAAGTTGATAGTTACATGTACTTAGCGTTAATAATTGAAAAGAATGAAAAAATAGACTAAGAGTTAGATGATAGAATCTAAGAAAAATATTCAACATGTAGAAGACTTTTTTTTGAAAGGAAGGAAGTAACGACAAAAATAAAACTAAAATACGACTAATGATAAAGTATAGCAACGAAACATGGACCATGACAAAAAAACATAAAAGCAATGGAAATGCGATTCCTGTGAAAAATCGATAACTAAACAAGGAGGGATAGATACGATATCAAATGTATAGACAAAAACTACAAATTAAGCCCATAAATGAAAATATAGTAGGACAGTTGAAGTGGTTTGGTCACGTATGCCATATGAAAGATGCCAAAATAATATATGAAACACATGTACCAGGTAAAAGCTACAAGGAAAGACCAAGAAAAACGTGGAATGACGGAATCAGAGAAGAAGCGGAGAGAAAGGACGTAGAATCGGAAGGAATTAAACAGTTAATGCGGGACAGGAAAAAATAGGGAGAAAAATATAAAAAGTAACAATAAACGCCTTACACTAAAAAATGGTCGAAAGGCATAGGATTAAATAAAAAATAAAATAGGTTGATCCATATAAATCAATTGTCAATTGAAAAACAATGTGAAATAGTTGGAGGATCACTAATTGAATTAAATATCATCAGTGGTAATGCATTGCTCTCCCTCTGGAGATCTAAATATTTTTCTTAAATTGCTTGCCAATCTTTTAAATAGCTTAAATGTTTTAAATTCCACGATAATAATAGGAGATTTCAATGTACACTTCAATGAAGGCAATTATATGCAATCGCCTTATGTCTGTGATATATTTGAAAGTTATGGATGGCACTCTGAGACATTTCCAACTCGAGAGAAAAATACACTCGATAATGTTTCCTAAAATATTCCAAGTAAATATTCAATAAACACAAAATATAACCTGAATATATGAATATTCAACCTGTGCGCAAATCTACAGAAAAAATGGTGATGTGGCCATCATTTTACTTTCTCCGTTTTTGATGGTATTATAGTTATTTATATTTATACTTTTAATTTAAATGGTATGTTAAGTGCACATCAAGTGTTTTGCAGATCATATAAAACATCAAAAGTAGGAAAGATGAAAATTACTATTTATATTTCAAATTCTTATAATTTGTACCGTCAGTTTACTCAAAAACTAATGAGATTTCGGAGAAGCTCGGAAAGTCAAAACGTGGTGCAAATTAAAAGTAGGTTAAGAATTTTTTTTTATAAAAACACGTCTGATTTTGATTATTCAAATCAATATATGGCGTGTTTAGTGTAATTTTAAAACATATAATGAAACGCGTGAAATTAACAATAAATTGCACATTTTTTAAGTTTGAATATTTTATAATCACGATTTTGATTATTTACTGCCGAACTGCCGAACGTGTTTTCCGATTTGACGAGATTAAGTGCAATTTAAAAGTTGACTAAGAAATACTTTTGTAAAATTTTTGTTAAAGATTAAAATGTCAAAATATGGAAAATTTAGTAGAAATTTAAAACGGATTACTAAATTTTCTCGTTAAATTAACACAAAATGCAAAAATTCCAAGTTCGACGATTTTAAAATCGCGATTTTGAGTTTTGAAATTGCGCAACTGCCGAACGCGTTGTCCGATGTTAATGATTATAATCAAAATGTGAAAATTTTAGTGCAATTTAAAAACTAGTTAATCAATATTTTCGATAAATCCACGTCCAAATTTCACGTTTTCAATTGCGATTTTGATTTTTTAAATTCCAGCTGAACAGCGTTCTCTGGTTTTGATGATTCAAACGTCAAAATATGGAAAATTTAGTGTTATTTTAAAAATTATTAGTAAAATTTTTGTTTAATTAACTATACAGGGTAGGGCACCGCTTACGACACGGTCGTTTTGTGGAAAACCATGCAACTTGTTATTCTTTTCAAATGGATAGATGTGGGATCGTTGTATGCACAATTTAAAATTATTACCAGTTATACAGGGTGTCCCATTAAAAAGATACACATCAAAGTCATGTTTTTTAAATGGAACACCCTGTATTTTTGTCATTTTTGAATTCTAGGGAACAAATAAACGTGAGTTACTTTAATATTCCCTATACCTATCGTTTACCGTTTTCGAAATATTTAAAGATTTGTTGAAATGCATGGTACGAGTGAAATTTTATATTTGCCTCAGTGATTGACGTTGAATTATTACAATCATTTCTATTATTTGGTTGAAGGTCCGAACTACAGCCCCAACTATCATTTTGTATAAAAAAATATACAGGGTGATAAAAAAACTTGGTAGAAAATCTTAACTTATAAAGCTGAATAACTTCGTTTTTTCAAATGGCACACCCTGTATTTACTAATGTATTCTAACTTAGAATCCAATTCTCTTTCAAATTGTATTAGGGTTCTCTGTTCCTAATCTCAATACTTTTCTTGTTTTTGACTATTTTCATATCAGTAATTATTATTATAATCTGACAGATAATTGGATTCTATGTGATAATACGTTACTAAATACAGGGTGCGCCATTTGAAAAAATGAAGTTATACAACCTTATAAGTTAAAATGTTCTACCACGTTTTTTTTTTAACACCCTGTATAATTTCTTCTACTAAACCATGGTTGGCGCTGTAGTTCGAACCTTCAACCAAACAATAGAAATGATTGTAATGATTCAACGTCAATCACTGAGGCAAATATAAAATTTCACTCGTACCATGCATTTCAACAAATCTTTAAATATTTTGAAAACGGCAAACAATAGGTATAGGGAGTATTGAAGTAACTCACCTTTATTTGTTCCCTAGAATTCAAAAATGACAAAAAATACAGGGTGTTCCATTTAAAGAACCATAACTTTGATGTGTATCTTTTTAATGGGACACCCTGTATTAGTGATAATTTTAAATTGTGCATACATACTATCATACTATCCTACATCTATCCATTTGAAAAAAATAACACGAAGTTGCATAGTTTTCCTTAAAATGACCGCGTCGTATGCGGTGCCCCACCCTGTACATACTAAAATATCACTTTTTTAAAGTTCGATAATTTTAAGCTTTAAGATTTTGAAATCAACGAAAATCGTCAAAATTGCACTTTTTCAAAATCCGAAGATTTCAAATTGCGAGTGTTTGATTTTAATGATTCAAAATGTCAAAGCAAGGCGGATTTAGTGTAGTTTTAAAACGATTACAATTTTTTTTTGTAAATGTATTGCATGCTAAAATTCGCAAATTTTAAAATCCCAATTTTGATTTTTTAAATTGCATAATTGCCAAACCATTGTCCGATTTTGATGATTCAAACTTCAAAATATGTCGAATTTAATGTAATTTTAAAACAGATTAAGAAATAGCTCGTGAATTATTTTAAATGTACACTGGGCGTTTTGCAGGATCGGTTGATAATGACATTTGAAATGTTAAAATTATGAAAGATGAAAAAAAAATACTTCAAATTGTAATAGTCTTTACCATCAGTTTAGTTGAAGACAACTTATTCCTTAAAAGTTGTTCATACAGTTCAATAAAAACGATGTATGTGTTATTGTTTCAACATTATAATCCAAAAATGACAAAAAAATTTAATAACGTTTTTATTCCGAAAAACAATGATTTTATGAAAAATATTTTTTATTTGTTCGTTTACTCGTTGCCTTCAATATTTGTTTAAACCTTTTGTAATATTTTTCATATCTAAAAAGATATTGGAAGAAATGACAATAATCCTAATGAATTCAGGATTGGTTTGTCTCACAAAATTTCGCTGGTCGGTCAGAATCATCATCGTATAGTTCCTGCAGCAAATTGCACTAATTACAAGTGAAATGTTTAATTAAAGTCCGAAAACTGCATTTTTTACTACCACGAGGGTTGAATGTAGATTGTCTTGCACCAATAACAAGTCTGTCGGGCCGGGCCTGGCTTTCCCATAGATAATTTAGACCAGTCCGGGCCGGGCCGGGCTTGGATAAATTAAATTTTATTATTGTTTGGAAAGTAACAACTAAGTGCACTGAAATAAAATTGGGTTGTTTTTATTAACATGAATTCAATGTATTTTAAGAATTGTAAGGAGTACATGAGTCCAGTAATTTGATTTATTTAATTCAATCCGGGCCGGGTTTTAAATTTTCACTGTCGGGCCGGGCCGGGCCGGGCTTACAAAAATCCGCTTCCGCAGGGCTCTGCTTGATAGTGTAACCACTATATAAAAGGCATGTCAAATATGAATAAAAAACCTTAACCATCATTTAAATATTGAAAAAAAGTCCTGACGAAAATAATTGGCTACCGTTAAAGGTAAACAAATCGAACATATCATATTCTCACTTAATCAAGCTGTGGGTTGAGACAGTGGTTGTATAACAATATTGAAAATTATAGAGCGCAGAAAACCAGACACGGAACGTGACTTCTGTATCTTATTTTGATCTTAGTTATTACAAAGGGCTGAACGGCGTGGGTGGAAATTGTTTGTTTTACAATTGTACGTGTATGTGTATGCGTGACTAATATTTGGCCGGTTCAAGTAATAAAAGTAGTAGGAATGTTATAAAGCCTTGAAAGTTTAAGATTAGGATTGAATTACGCCCAGATTTCTGCGTTTTTACGGCGATCGATATATGGTTATATGAAGTATTTAAAATGTATTATGTAAGTCATGATTTATGTACATACGAGTTCCGACGAAAAAAATTGATTGTTCTATTTTCTGTATCGATTGTCCACTGACGTCGGTTCATGTCGGAGCATGACGTCCACGGGAATATTGAAAATAATAAGATAGTTGGGAAATTGTAGGTAGGGCAACAATTACGTAATTGTGTGTTATATTAATAATAAGTAGAAACATCTGGGCTATGTTCCTGGCCAGGAAAGGAAATATTTCTTTTATTGCTTAATGCCGAAATCGCTTATAAAATGTAGTTTCCTTATCTGGCTTTTTCCACAAAGCTTTTTTTATGATCTATTAATGGGGTGGCATACGTGAGCTGGAGGGTGACCGTTGCGATAAGAAATAATCGAGCCGACGTAAATTACTCTGATTACCCCCAGAGCCCGCATATCAAAAGCTCTGTTTTAATAATGGCGGCCGTGTAATTTAAATTAAATCGACACTATTATGTTTATATGTTAATACCTTGAAGTTGATATAAAAAAATCGACAGCGGACGTTTATCACTGAACCAGAAAGATATAACTTTCGAAAATTTTATGCGGAACGATTGAACCTTTATAAAGTTTTTAACATGCTTTTCTGTATCTTGCTCACTTCACAAAACTAAAAAGTTCACACACAAAAATCGATCCATTGGCTAGACGGGGAAAATACACCGAGCTTAACTTATCACATACTTTATTATTATAGCTGCAAACTTCTCTGATAAATGAGTGTGATAGCCGGCATTATTGTATCCCATGTTTCCAGGGACTATTACTACTCTACATCGCTGAAAAACAGAAGTCGCATTTTTCAAAGTTGCCCACCTGTAATTGTTTAATTTCGGGGGGAAACGGCCAATTTCCCGATTTGCTGAAAAAGGGGGGTAATTTGAAATAACACTTGATTACTCGCGACGGCTCTACTACTCCGCCATTAGGGTCATTGTGTTGTCCACTGTATTTTTTTGTCATTAGTCAAAACAGTGGCGGCCGACGGAAAGTTCGTGCCATGCTAATTTGGAATTAATGAGAAATTTCCAAGTGACAGCGAGTCGGGATTCCATCAGTAAATCAGCAAATCAGCAAATCCCCAGCCGAACCCCGCGTCAAGGGTTCTCACCCCTAAGATTATTCCAATGACCTGTTCGCAGCTAATCAAAACTCGCCGTGTGTCAAATATTTATGCAATTAGTACGCCGGGTGTAATTTTCCAGTTATAGCATTACCTTATATATTTGTTTCCCACTTTTACATAACAAACGGAAAACTAAAGCAAAATGCAAATAGTGGAAATTTTGATATTAACTTTAACAATGACCAATTGTACCACAATAAAAATACACGAAATAATTACTAGTATTATTATTACCTGTCGAAATGTCCATGGTATAGTAATCATTTCAGACAATAAATATAAAAGTGAAAAGCGAAGCTCTAGTAATAAGAAATAGCTGTCGAAACGTGGATTTATATGCCTCATAACTAATATTTAATGCAAAATTTAACTTAAAACTTAATTATTTTTATTCAAGTACAGTCTATGTCCAGTAATAAATACGTTATTTTGATATATTTTATATTTAATAATTAATATTTCAATGAAATTGAGACAACCATGCACCCGCACGGCTATTCTTCGTAAGAGAGTCTCCAACCGGACGGGTCTCGAACCCGCACCAATGGGTAGTCTCCGTTGGTGCGGGTTCCGATATTTTTAACTGCAAATTATTTATTGTATAATTCAGTATTCATCGTGACTTTAGCCAGGAAAGTAGTTATCTCGATAAATAATATGTTTGTTTGTATTTTTAGGTATACATTTTACGTAAGAAGTAAAATATAAAGCTTGGTGAAATAACAAGTACCTTACGAGAAGATTTAATTACTGGAACAAAGAATTTAATAAAGTTCCTTACTCGCGCGAATGGATGTCTATATAATAGATATAAAGTAAATAAAGTTGGAACAAACGCAGTAACAATGCTTTTATAAAACACAAACAACAACATATTGTTTGGAGATTAACCCTAAAGTAAAGTTTATGTGAATAGAATTGAACTTGCGGAGCAAACAATGAGGCTCCTTAGGAGGACCAAAATGCTCTGTGAAACTGTCGGTGTCATCCCGAATCAATAGCCTTAATATATCATGCGGAGACATCCGAAGACAAGAAATTTGTTACTTACAATGATCCTAAAATGGTGGCGAAGCCCCCATGATATATTAATAATAACCCTGTAGACATTCACACTTAACCCCTGTGCCACTGTCCTACTTCGAATCCAAATCCCGATCCCAATCCTCGCTTCTTACTTCTTTACTTCGCCGGAAAAAAACGGACGCTAATGATCACCGCCATTCCCATCCCCTACACGCACTGCAATACTAAGAACGGCCAGTCCTCTAATTATTCATACTGTTTGATAAATACAAATGATGTTTATGATTATTTAATGAAAAAGTACCGCGGCTCATCATAATCTATTTAGAACGAAATAATCGATGAAGCCGCCAGCCTCGGCGGTTACGTTTATTGCTTCCATACCTTGATATTTAATTTCCAAACAATTATTCAACCAAAAATACAATTTGCATTTTCATATGCTCATTTGCATACTTAATACGTGATCGAAGCTACGTTAGGAATATTATACCATTTTTTAAACATCTATAATTTCTAATATCACTTATCCTCGCAAACATTCATTTTTTTTTATACTCGAAAAACTTGTATTTATTAATTTTTTTATTTTTTTTTAAGGTAGGAATTGCGGGATTAGAAGTAGGAAAATTGGCATAGGCTACAAGGCCATTTCGACAACATTGTTTATAATTTGAATGAAATGGACAACCCCTAAACATCCATTTTGTTGACAGAAGCTACCGCCGAACTTGGGGCTCGAGCGCCGCACTCAAACATTTCATTTTTTTTTATATTGTCAAAAGTTCTATTTTCTCTTTTGTTGTGCTACTTCAGTTATAATTAATTTCTTTTAAGAATTAATTAAAATGTTGCATATTATGCCTTGAGTACATAATCAAGTGTTCTATAATCTATGCATTAAATCGCTTGTACAAAATTTATTTCATTTTGCTTGATGAAGCCATTGCAAAGTACAATTCAATAACCTTTCAAATTTTAATATTCGTGCTATGAATTAATTGCGTTACAGGGATGAATTGTGGGTGATCGTGCAAACGTGCACACTATTGATACCTCCATTACTGTTGGACATAAAAGGTCGGTTTAATTGACAAACAAGTAGCATTTTAGTGCCGAAAACAGAGAAAAACTATTCATTGTTCCGTTTACAAAGTTTCATGTGTAACAAATTTTTAGCAAACTACCAACGGTGTCGTTTTTCTACAAGAGTAAGGAGTTTATGATAAATATTTATTAACAAATTGATTGATGATTGAGGCATTAACTTCATGATACATTTTGTAACTTTAAATAAAACAGTTGCTTTGTTAATATCTCACTTTATATTTTAGTGACTCGAGTTTCGATCATTAGCTGATCATTTTGTCCAGTTTTCAAGATATAAGCATTTCTTGCTGAAAGTAAACTACCACTTATGGTTTTTATAGTTTAGGTAATTTTACAAAAAAGTTTAAAATATTAATTTTGAAGTTTAATTTAAAAATTGGTATTAGTTTTTAATATACAGTATACGGACACACCATTTCATATTCTCCGCTTATAGTTCAAATTATAAAATAGAAGCCATATTAACTATTTTGATAACAATTAACTGAGCTATATAAAAATCAGAAAATACACTTTTTTAAATTTATATTTTCGCGGAGAGTTAGAGAACTTATTATTTTTGATAACAAATTTGCTTGTTGAATCGGCCGTACATCTCCAAGCTACAAGTTTCAAATAGTGTGCAGCTTACTCAAAATATGAATAAATGTAAGTATGTTCACATACACACGGAAAGAGAGGAAAAGGAACAATAAAAAAAATCAAAAATTATAGAGGTAAAACGGCAATTATAAGATAACAGAAGTGGCAAAGGAACTGGCCACTGTAGGAAAGACTAACGATCAGTTAATAGCAATGGGAAAGAGAAGAAAAGAAGAAAGAGTAAGAATAGGTACAAGGGATATACGGAACTACCCGGGAATAGAAGTACCCAGAAAAGAGAAAGCATCAAATTAAATAGTGAGAATAACAGAAATAAAAAGGAATAGAGAGAATACATAGAAGATACAGGATAATCCGGACGGAAGTGGATGCAACTACAAGAGCAACTAATAATCACACCAAACAGAATTAAGGATATAATAAAGGAAACTCATTACGGAAAGATAGTGTCAGTGGAATTCAAACAAGTAGAGAATTCAATGTGGACACTGCTTTTAGCATATGGAGAAAACGAAGACAAAGACAAATTCTACGGAAACATACGAGAAATATACGAGACAAACGAAAATATATTGATTGAGAAGCTACAAAGAACAACAACAGAGAAAGAATAACACAAATATGCATAGAAAACTACTCGATAACTACAAACATGAATATAAGAGAGCACAATCATCCAGAAATGAGAAATTGATAATACACTACTTCCTAGTTAAGAACAAACGGAACAAGTTTTAAAACGGACATGAGGTAAACTAAAGAAGAGAACAGACGAAGGAAGAAAAAAGGTAAAAGAAAGGATAGGATCATATAGATTAAAAGAAACACAAATCCAATAAATAATAAAGAAGATGTTCACAGTAAAAGGAATGAAACCGGACATATAAAGAAAATGGGAAACATTCGAAATAACAAAAATAAGGAGCAGAAATAAAACATGATGGACGAAAGACTTCAAGGAAAAGATCAACAACAACAAAAAATTGAGAAGATACATCAACACAAATAATATTATCTAGAGGACTACGAAGAAAGCAAAGAAAAGATAAATAAAATGATACAAGGAATAAAGAGGCACAGATAAAATTTGGCAGAACAATAAACGATAGCTACAGAGATAACCAAAAACTATTTAACTCAAACAAAATAAAATAATACATGATGGAGGAGAGGCTAGAAGACAAAAGAGGAAATATAATCTTAGGCAATAATGGAGACAACACTTTGAAGAACTGACAGACAAAAATCAGAAGCGAACGAGACACGAGGAATCGAAGAACTGACAGACAAAACATCAGAAGGGAACGAGACACGAGGAATCGAAGAAGAGACAAATATAAAAGAAATGTAGGAGATAAAGGAAGAAGAAACAAAGGAAGCAATAAAAGAGCTGAAAAACCCAAGAGAATGGAATGTAGGAGTTGTCCCATTAAATAAGATGACAAAATTATATAAAACTGGGATATATTCAAAATGCTGAAAAACACCTTTAATTGAAAAGAAATATCAATGAGTGATACGACCCGCGCTAACATACAGCAGCGAAACGTAAATCATGACAGAGAAATAAACAACAAAAATAAACGCCATAAAAGTGAGATTTCTTAAAAAAATTAAGACAAGATTAGAAAAGACAATATTAGAAATGAGATATACAGATTGAGCCTTCAGATAAGACCAATAAACGAAAAAATAATAGAAGAACAGATGCGGTGGTTTGGGCACATCTGCAGAATGAACGAAGATAAAAGCCCAAGCAACAGGTAAACACCAAAAAGGAAGACCTAGAAAAGAATGGAACAATACAATCAGAGAAGCAGAAAGAAAAGGGACAACATGGGAAGAGATTAAGCAACTAACCCACAACGGAAAGAAATGGAGAGAATATTATAAATCAAACTAAAATTGTACCCCTTACTCTGGAATAGTAAAAAGATATTGGAAAGAAATCACCCAGACCACGTTGCTTAATATTTTTGATTTTCCTAATTTTTTTACCAGTTGCTCCACAATATTTAGTTCAAAACTATAATAAGAAACATTTTTAGGCTCATATTTTTTTAGCGGACATTTTAAATTTGCTTCGTAACAATTTTTCGGAGGAAAACAAACTATGCGTAAATGTATCTAACTCAATTTTATAGATATCAACTCGAAATAAAAGCTAGAGCAATCAAAATGATGCTCTAGATTGTTTGTCCTTACATAATATTACCTAAATCGTGAGGAAAGTGAAGAAAAAAATTCACAACTTAAAAATTAACTTAAAACGGGAGTTTTAGTGCTGCAAAATGATTAAAAGGAAGACAGATACCTTCAATTTGTTTGTACTTGCTGCAGAGCTTGAGATCTCTGTACCTTTTTTATATATAATTTTTCATAAGTGCCCAAAATCGTATTTTGGCAATATTTTAAGTAGAATATCTCAAAAGGGACTAAGAAAAAATTTATGAAATTTTACTTTATTTAGGTGATTTCAAATAGATTGACCCTGGATTCAATCAATATTTCAATATTATTTGGTACCTTATTTAGGTTATCAGTGTGATTAGTGACAAAGGTAAGTTTAAAATATAAAATCTAATAATTACTTAAGCATACCGTATCCGCAACCTGTAGCACTGATTTTCATTTTTATTAATTCACAATAACTAACAATACGGGTATGAAATCATGGCTAGATTTTCATAATTTCCTCTAAACTGTGGTAGAGAGCACTGGACTGGAAAATTAGTAAATAGCAAACTAAAAAAGTAGATATCCGGTAAATCAATTTGTAGCGAATTTAAGGACTAAAAATGTAATTTGGCACAGTAGAAACGTAATCAATAAAAAAATACTAATAATAATAATTGTGCGTCCATTTCAGTTAAATATTATTACAAGTCATCAAGACGCAGGATTTTTTCCTCAACTCAGGTGTAACGTGATGTGTTTGCTTCGCTAAGCAACAAATAATCCCTGTATCCAAACCACCTTCAAGGCGGTGCACATATTAAATTTAAATCAATGGGCCGAGGAACTCCCAAACCGCAAATCAAACAGGAGCCTGTGTAATTTTAGAATGCAATTTACAATCCAAACAGCTGTTATGCAAGCACCCTATTAAGCAATTACCACCCTGTTATTTATAAGGAATATCCAGAAACATGTAAGTTTAATGGATTAACGGTAATCCGCAAAGCGGATCCGAGATGGAGATATAATTACACTTACCTAACGAATTCCACTATATTCGCGACAACTAAAAATATTCCCGTAACATCGAATACCACCGTACATAATAAAAATAAAGAAAAGGCCCCAATCGGCGAGAGTATGAAGTAAATTTGACGGCCTGGCGCATCCACCATAAGTACATTTTTTAAATGCACCCATTTTAGTAAAGCGGTGGTTGCGATTATAAACTAGCTCGATTAGCTTTATGACTGCAGTACTTAAGAAAGAAGCTGTGAAATCTCCACGCACAACTTAACAGTTTTATTGTGCCACAGGATTACGCCGCCACAGGAAATCCAAATCAATGGTTACGCAATTAAATTAGTGATATTAATTAATCGACAGTGTATTAGCTGAACGAATTACGGCCATTCGTAACGGAATTAGTTTGCGGCCGCTCTCATAATTAGTAACCGATTTTATTAATACGATTAATCCGGCCTTAAATTAGCAAATAGTTGCACCGGGTTCTCCGTAATTATATCGGACGGTCTTATATAATTGGTGTTGGCTTTGTTATATTAATTGAATTGGCAGGTGGTTTTTCGGGCACGATTAGCAACCGTTTATCATCGTATTAAGGCGATTAGTCAAAACGTGCGGAACCAATAGAAACCGTGATCTTCGGTTAGGACTAGTTAAGTGTGAAATCGATTCGTAATTGAAAACAGTTTTGTCAGTCTTCGATTAAAACTACCAATGTGTGAAATGAAGGGCTCATCTAGAACTGGTTTATGTTGCCCGCATGCTGTACAGTATGCGAAGTGTCACTACATAATCACTACTGCCATAAACAAGTTTTTGCATCGAAAAATATTCATAAAAATACTTTTTATAAATTTTAAATTTTTAACACTTGTGACTCTAATTTCAAAACTAAAAGTTTACATTATAGTGACAAGAATATACGAGGGTCATTTTTAAAGTATGAACCGTTTGTGGATCCTATCCACGCACTGAAAAATGGTTTCTCTAAACATTCGACTATGTTGTCGGTCAGCCTCAAGTCTTTAAATGTGGTGACGATATTTTATGGCAATTTAAGATTAGTTATATCTACCATGAATCCCGCCGATTGCTAAGTACGGCTGTGAATCTGATTTTAAATGCAAAAACTCTCGTCTTGATAAAATAAATTTCCAACTCTTAGAAGAGTATGGGTGAGATGTGATGACTGGTGGAAAAGTCCCAACATGGTCTCGTTTACATAATGGTTACAGAACAATCATCTATGATGAGACTTCTAATCGTGATAACGGACGAACTGAAAGCAACTATTGTTGTACACATACGGCAAAACAGGCGTTTCACCATTAATGAACTGCATAAGATTTTTCACATGTTTCCCGATATGTTGCCTGACATTGTGACATTGTCAGTATACACTTGCAGAATGCAAAGATCTGTGAAAGTTGGGTTCCAAGAATGCTTACGCAGGGATAGAAAACGAAATGCATGGACTGATGGCCTACTTTTACGACGAGAGGATCTTCAAACTCATCTTTCGGAAAAAACCTTTATCGGGTTAAGCATTTTTTCGAAAAATAGCGAAAGGATGATAGTTATTGTAGAAATCAAGAAATTGAATAAATGTTATTGTTGTTATATTTTTATTTAAACTAGAACAGTTCTTACTTTAAAAATTACCCTCGTATTATAACAGAATAAACTTAACCAGTCCTTTTTTATTGCGTTGCCATGACTACATCTAATTAGTCTATTCGTTTATTTTTACGTAACTGAAAAGTGTTGCATTGATACTCAAGATGTACCACAAAATAAACGCGTCCATCACCACACATTTATTTTTTTGTATTTAATAGACGTAATAATTGTTATTTGTGTACCAAGACGCGAAAGTTAAGGTTTTCCGGGCTGACAAAAGTAATACAATCCACTTCTGGAGGTCCGGACACACACTGGTTTTTATCCTACACATCAAACAATACCACATGTAAGTTGAATAAAAAAAAAGAAACATGTGAACTTTATTTAAGACGTCTGTGCCAACGCTGGTACCCGCCGCTTTACCGCTACAGCCGTAGTGTACTACTGTGTATATAATAATAACACAATTTATTGCCCAACAGTCACCACTTACAGGACATTACAAACAAATATCTTAGGGTGTTCCTTATTTTTCGACTTTATATATTATTTATCGAATGATCCTGAACTTGGTAATGATAATTGTTAAAACGTACCAAACATCCAAAACTATTATTAGTGAATATTTTTAGGTCATTTGCATAAGCTAATACATGAGAAGAGATAGGGACAATGAGGTCTAACTTCACGCAGTTACAAGGTTAAACAATGCCATCCGACCAGTGTATCGGCCGACGATTATCAAGAACAGGACGAAGAAGTTGATCAGGCATCAGTCTGATCGTTATGGCAAACTCAAGCGTAACTGGCGTAAGCCGAAAGGTATCGACAACAGAGTGCGTAGGCGCTTCAAGGTTCTGCTGCCAAGACACGGCACAGGTTACCCACCGGCTTCAGGAAGGTCTTAGTACATAATGTCAAAGAATTGGAAGTTCTTAAGATGCAAAACCATAAATTCCGCGGAGAGATTGCTCATGGCGTCTCCTCCAAGAAGTGCAAGGACATTGTCGAGAGGGTGCAGCAACTTTCCATCCGTTTGACGAACGGACACGCACGTTTCCGCAGCCAAGAGAACGAATAAGTTGTAATATATTAACTACGTTTAATAAAATAAAATAAAAAAAAACATTACACTTAATTAAAAATGGTCCAAGATTTGAACATTGTGGTATACCTGATGTAAACACAAACTCTTATGATTTGAAAGCCGTTATAGCATACATAATTAGCTCGGTTTACAAGATAATAATTCAAAAATTTAATGGTACGACTTCCAAATCCTTAGCCGGATATTTTCTGAAGCAGAATATGGTGATCTGTGCTGTCGAAAGCTCGGTAAAAATCTGTGTAAATCACATCCACCTGACCTCTGCTCTCAAAAGTACCGCTATATATTGTGTTACAGTTGCTATATTTGCTACAGTTGACAGACGCGGCATAAACCCATGTTGATGTGGTGACAAAACTTTGATAATATCAAAAGAAAGAAGAAAACGAAATCAAGATACAGGGAAAATGTAGGTACCTAAGAACAATAATACAGAGCAATGGGAAAATAGATGACAAAATTATATTCAACATGCTGAAAAACATTTTTTCTAACCTTTAATAGTCACTAGGAGTGTAATACACCCCAGCCTTTTTTCGACGTTGAATAAGGCCCTGAAATTGAAAGTAAACGAGACATGTTACTCCATCTACAGATAGTTTGAACCTTCTATTGTGGACCCCAATAGGTATTATTTGAGGTCACGTGTCAGTGTTAATGTGGTACCTGTTTGAGTCGACTCGTGAAAAATTGTGGGGTGTATGACACCCAGTGTGATCATTGTGACAGAAAAAAATTCTGAGCATTTTTTTCTCTGTGGATTATTCCGAAATTGCCGACACACAAGCGCTGCGATATTTGTTCCAGAAGAAGCGACAAAAAGTCGCACATGCTATGTCGCAGTTGCGAGAGGTCGATGTGCGACATACATCGCACATATTTATATGTGCGCCGAATGCTCTTTTGAGATCGAATAATTGTCTTTTTAGTATAATAGCCTGTTTTCTTCATAATAATAGTTTTAAAAATATTTTCATATTCATATTTAACATTAAATTGACTTTATATCAGAAAAATACTAATATATTTTTTTCGTAAAAAATCCCACATTCGATCGAAAAATAAATATACTTTTTGGAAAGGTTTGGAAAGGTCGCAAAATATATTAATACCACTTGGAATGATACTATTTCAGGTTCAAACATTTTTTTTTTGCTGAAAATTGAAATTACTACCGTATTTTTTGCAAAAAAAACTCACATTTTGCGGATTTTTTTTTGCAACATTTTTTTTTCACATGTAAAGTTGCAGGTTTCGAAAACTATTCACATGTTCTTATAACTAGAGATTTAAAACTTATGCCAAATTGTTTTTTTTTTGTTATTTGTCAATTGAACATTAATTGACCGAAGTTCAAAGGCGTGGGGTGTACCACACCCCGAATGACTATTACGTCATTTTTCGGAGGTGTGACTATTAAGGGTTAATTAATGTTTTAACATAAACAAATAGGTCATTTTGCAGAGTATGTTTGTAATCGGTCTATGGTTTTTTAACAAGGTTTCCTTTTTTATAAACTAGAATTTCGTGCACGTTTTCAAGCATCTGAAAATGTAAAAATGTTAATTGACATTGGCGATTTTCGGCAGCGCGATAGCAGCGTACAAATAACATGCGCTGCTGTCGCGCGGCTTAGACGCGCTGCCGAAAGTCGCCAATGTGTAAGAGGCCGAAATCGGGAACGACTCAGTTTCATTGGCATTATCTAGGCCTCATAGCATGTACTTACACGCGGTATGTTTCGATAAAAATGTTACCGTATTAAAATTTCATTCAAAACATATACCGTTTATCCACTGGAGTTGACGAGAGAAAAAAAATCTCAATTATTGGTTTTACGACGAGTTATACATAAGAAAAATTAGGTGTATAGGGTGTTATTAAATTAGGAAAACCTGAAAATGTATATGGAGATAGGAACCATATTTTTTTTATTTTAGTCAAAATGTGGTTTATAATCTAAAATAAAGTCTAATAAAAATGATTTTTTTTCAATAATATAGTAGCTTGTGCCGGCTGCACCGCGGCCGTGTGGGTTCGATTCCCATCCCGGGCGGAAGATTTTTCGGCGATCGAGAAGTATTCGCTTGGGTCCGTGGTTGTTGTATACGTCTTACATTATTCATTTGTTCATTTATTCTCATTATTCATACAAATAAAAATATAAAAATAATAGCCGTGTGTGACTGAATAGCGAAAGCCTAAGTAAAAAAAAAATAATATAGTAATTCTGTACGATAATTTAACAAAAAATCAACATAACCGATTCTTTTCCTCTTGTCAAATCCATCCGTGGGCACATTAATAGATTTATGCGAAAAAACTAAGATCATAACTAATGGTGCATAGGAATCTATCGGATTACAAATCACACTGCCCTGGAGCAATGCCTATATTGTTTAAACTGTCAAAACACAAATGATACCATTAGTTCCTGAATGTAGTACACACATGACTCATCCTAGTATTTATTAACCACCACTTGATTATCCACGTAGTAAATTATTTGCCTTCATTGTTGATCAGTTATTTGATTCTTGGATCAATGAAATATTTCCAGTTATACCCAAATTTGGCAGGTAAATTTCATAATAATTCTTAGGCAGAAAATAATGGGGTGCAAATATTATAGAATAATTACATATTTCAACGAACTTGATCTAACATTTAAGTAGGTTTTAAAAATCGCAATTTCAGATTTAAATTAAAGTGCAACTTGACACAAAACTGAATTTGATATATATTATTTTACACCTTGCGAAGGTTCTATTTTACAGGCTCTATTGGGACGCGAAAGTATGAATTTGTGCGGTGATGCTTATCTAAAACAGAAAACACCTATCCTGGCAAAGTAAGTTCATACGTAAATAAATTTGAGGCGACCTCACTTGTTGCAGAAGCATTAAATAAATTTAATAAAACGAAATATATCCTGAATATGTGAATATTCAACCTGTTCGTAACTCTGGAAAGCAAAATTAAATCTTACTTAGACTATAAAAAAAAAACTTATTGAAACAACTACTTGAGAGATCGTTTATTTCTACCCACAGGACTAACTTGAAAATTAAACTAAATTGAATTTGAAAACTTTAAACTATAAAACTGAACCCTAAAATAAGTAAAAATTAAGTAAACAGCCAGACGCGTTTCGAGATTTATTTCTCATCAGTGCAGCTTCGCATTTGAATTGAATGTTAAAGAATTGAATACATTTACGTGAGTGTGGACGTGAACGTGAAGAAGACGAAGTTCAAAAAAAAATTCCACACATCCATTTGGCTATGATTTTAATATTACTTACAGTGTCTGTAATTATTATTGCACTACATTCAAAGATAAATGGTGTACTGAGTTTTGTTGTATTGGGTATCTTCTGAAAGTGGATACCTTTTCTTGTATATATTCCACCTCAACCATGGTGATTTTTTTTCCTGCAAAACGCTGACACTAAGATAAAGTTTTGAATATTGATGCATTTTAAGTAATCTACACTTTTCTAGTGTTCCGTTACGCACAGTACGTCGTAACTATTGTTGTTGCTTTCTACTTCCACACTAATTTCATCGCGACAGTTGTTGATGGTATATTCTGGTGGATCGGTATTAGGTTGGTATCTGAAGTTTTATTAGATTTAGATTTAGGGTGCATTTAAAACAATATTAATACTTTCACGACGTAGCGGTATTTAGGCCGTATTTTTTACGCAGAATTTATTCAGAAATCAACAAATTAAAGACAAAATATCTGGAGCTTTTAAAAACTTTCTTTCCCGAATTGAACAAAATATTGAAGGCTATACAGAAGCGCTTCGGAATGTTATCCAAACTAAAAATGGTTCCACCAAAATTCCATGTTTGCTTCTAAATGATATTAAACCTGCTGATATTATAAATGCGTTTGCAGACAATTTTTCTAATTTACCTATATCATTTAATGTTAATATGGAGGTATCTACAAACAATATCCCTCATGACATTTCTCTGGTGAGCGAGTCTGATATTATTTGAAGCATTAATAAACGGAAAAATAATAATACTAGTGGCGATCACCAAATCCCAACCTTTCTCATACGGAATTGCAGACATTTTTTTAAACCCCCCACTAATAATATTCAACCTGTCAATTAAAACTTTTACATTTTCAGATGCCTGGAAACGTGCACGTAATTCCAGTTTATAAAAAGGGGACATAACCTTGGTAAAAAACCATATACCGATTACTCTACAAAATGACCTATCTGTTTATGTTAAAACATTAATTTAAAAAAAGTGTTTTTCGGCATGTTGAATATATCCCAGTTTTGCCTTATTTTGTCATCTATTTTCCAATTGCTCTGTATTATTGTTCTTAGGTACCTAAATTTTGCAACACATTTTCCCTGTATCTTGATTTCGTTTTTTTCTTTCTTTTGATATTATCATAGTATTGTCACCACATCAACATGGGTTTATGCCGCGTCTGTCAACTGTAACAAATATAGCAACTGTAACACAATATATAGCGGTACTATTGAGAGCAGAGGTCAGGTGGATGTGATTTACACAGATTTTTAAGCGTACAAATGACACGCTGCTGTCGCGCGGCTTAGACACGCTGCCGAAAGTCGCCAATGTGCAAGAGGCCTTAGCCTCGTTATACAACAAATAAAAATTACGTCATTTTTTATACATTTAAAGTACATTATTGATACGTCTTGTCTTTTTTCGACGGGAAGACCTAAAACGTTTCAAAATTTAAAAAAATCAGATTAGTTTCAACTCAATCCGATAACGTTATCACCTGCCTTGCCCGCAAGAGTTTTAAGACAATTGGGATTTTCACCAAAAAACTGCAATTGTTCTGCCATGAAATTATTTTTTCATACAATTTTTTTTTGCAAATATGTAAGAGTTTTAGCATTTACCTGGTCCCCTGCAGTTTCAAACTCATAAAATCGACTTTTGCTAAACTTGAAAAAATTGTTTTTGTATTATTTTTTGTTTATTTAACATCAAAGAGAAATTTTTTTTTTTAAATCGACTTTCCAAATTGCGAGTGAAAACTAAGCTTAGGAAGGAAAAAGCAAAAAATACAAATATGTAACTCAATTTTTTATTATAATCATTATGTAAACTTAATTATGGCAAAAGCAAACTTCAGAAATTACAAGTATTTACATCAGAACGAAATTTTTCCCTAACAAAGAAAGACAGTTGAGACATTTGGGTCAGGTAGTTGGTAGCTTTTGATGTGTCGTCGACATTCAGCAACTACTTGGAACCGATACTTCTTTTATTCTTCATTTTTAGTGATGCATTAAAATCTTGAATTGATTATATAGGGTGTTTCAGACTACCCGTTCACCCCAAATATCTCCTAAAATACGAATCGGATTGACATAAAAAAATATGTTGAAATTTTTTTTTTGAGCCCTATCTCGTGCTGTGAAATGTGAACCGCCCCCCTTCCCCTCTGGGTCGGGGAGGGGGTAACTTTAAAATCTTAAATAGGAACCCCTATTTTTTATTGCAGATTTAGATTTTATGCTAAAAAATATTAGGTTTTTATCCGAAAAAAAAATTTCGATGAGCGACAGATGGCGCTGTATTTGGCAAAAACATTTATTGAATTATATTTATTTCTCGCATCAAATGATAGATTACGACATTTTTTACGTAGTCATTTTTAAATAAGGCGTTGATTGAAGTCATTCGTAATTTTATGTCAGAAATTAGCAGAAAAAAAAATTATTTGTAAAAAAAAATCGTAGAAACGAATAAAAATCAATTTGATTACCAAATTACATTCTATTCTTTTCTATTGTAGTAATGTATGAATGTTTGTAACGACAAACAGGATTTCTTTAATTAAAAAAAAATAATTTTTTTTTGCTAATCGAAAAAAATGTTTCGAATAAAAACCTAATATATTTTAGAGTAGAAGTCAAATCTGCTATAAAAAATAGGGGTACCTATTTAAGATTTCAAAGTAACCTTCCACCCCGCCCCAAGGGGGTGGGGTGGTGGTTTAAATTTCACGCCACATGCTAAAGCTCAAAAAAAAATTTAATCGTATTTTTTTGTATGTTAATCCGATTTGTATTTCGCGAGATATTTGGGGTGTACGGGTGGTCTGAAACACCCGGTATACCCCTTTCTGTAGTATCAATAACAACCCTGCCTATTCTCTGCCCCTTCAAGAAATTCACATTGTCAGACTAAACGTCTGGAAACGGACTTTAAAAAATCAGTTAAAATATTAAAACTTTCGAGAAATTGCTAGAGACGATATTAAATAATCAACCCCTTTATCCAAAACAGAATGGGCTTTGAATTTCCTGTCGTGCTCAGTGTTTTCTTCCTGATCATCAATGGTTTGCACTCAAGAAATAGATTACGACCATTTTTATTTTAACTCGTTTGTCTAAACTTTCATAAAAAAGCGAAAGCAACTTTGCTTTGTATTTAAATACAAATATTTGAATTTACCCATGAAGTATGATCGCATTTCCCAGAACTACCGTTAGGTGAAGGGAGGGGTTTGAGGGCTGGGAGGAAACTCATTCGAATGGTCTGTTATTCACGTTTCATGCCTTGGTTGATTGAGCAACATGCGTTTGTAGTGGAAACAGTTCTTCAATCGCGACATAACGAGCGTTTCGTTTGAGGTTTAACATTCCTCGTAATCAGAATGTGCGTAATCGCAGAACCATTTTGCGGTGGATTGCGGATTTTAGAGCCGCAATCAAGAATATCTCCTGGACGACCTCGGAATATAAGAACAGATGAAAACGTGAAAGTTGTAAGACAGTCTGTCTTGCAATCTTCAAGACATTCTGCTGCCACGATAGAATGTACACCAAATGTGATTCCATCGCAATAAAATGGTTGTGCAATAGTTCGGTTAACGACGTAAATTTTTCAAACTGTACCGGAAGATGGAGTTTTGTTGACTAGTAATGAGGCTAGTAATAACAAAATTTTACGTATTGGTCTGAATCAACGTGAAATGCATCATGATAGGATAATAGTTGCTAGTTAATAGTTAAGCTGCCGTGTATGATACACCGGTACTGATAAATAAACTCTCAAAATGGGCTTCGGCGGCGAAAGTGTTACTGAAACCATTTGTTTTTCGATGGAGGAGGGGTTGCAGTTACCGTGAACTTCGAACATTATTCACACATGCTCAATAATTTTTTGCAGCAACTTATAGTAATCTTGGTACAAGGAATGGTTAGTTAACAAGATGGGGCGACGGCTCACATCATTCGAATAATCGTGGAGATTTTGCGAATGATGTTTTCAGGTCGCATAGTATCCCTACGCGGAGATGTTGGTTACAAGATTTGGCACCGAGCGATTAGTTTAGCCTATTGAATGACTGAGGGTCATGGCCCAGAGAGTCTTCAGAAATTGTGTTTAGCATCGCACCGATCACCACTTACAAGATAATAAAACTGTTTAATTTTAGTTTCATTGTTTTTTTACATCTGTATGATTTTATTGACGTTCAAAACACATGCGATTATTTTCCGCGG
Source organism: Ocypus olens (assembly GCA_910593695.2). NCBI lineage: Eukaryota > Metazoa > Arthropoda > Insecta > Coleoptera > Staphylinidae > Ocypus > Ocypus olens. Next base: position 20,637,123 of record OU343057.1, read on the forward strand.
AATATGTCTGTATCCACAAATTTATTTTAAAGATTTTATCGAAGGTTTTATAACAGTTCTAAGATTGGAATAATTTAATCTTCCCACATAACAATGTATGGTATGTTATACTTTACAGCGAATGGCAGAATTACTTAATACAAACATTAAAAATTGTTGAGGTATGGTAGAATTTTGATGAAAAAATATTTACGTAAAATTCCTAATATTGAAATTAAGAGAGTAAATAATAATTCCGTACATCAGAATATATATTGACTTTTAATAAATGATACATTAAATGCTAATGCTTTATTAAACAGTTTTGTAATATTTGATGAATCACATTGTAACGATCAGGAATTATACTGATGATTATAATTCAATATATAAATTAACTCGTAATATAAACTTACATACATAACTTTATAGGCCTTATAGAAATCTGAGAAAATATATGCTTATCCGAATTACTTACTCAACGTGTAATTTTGTTACTTCCAGCATTCGTAATCTAATCAACATAATTAAATCCACCCTCTATTCATCGGATTGATGGAGACTCATGCACGCGAAATCCGTGAATGGTGCTCGAGATTTATTTAAGTTCTGCAAACTAATTTTTATCAGAGCACATTCACGCGAATATTTGTAACATGTTCTTTTTTTAATTCGTTTGTTGTTCCAATATTTTAACATATATCTAACGGATTGCAACGTGTGCGCTACACTTAAATTTGAATTTAAGTGTTTATATCAATGTGCCCTTTATTTGTCGTTCACTGAAGTAGACGTCATCATTTTAGTAAAGTAATTTATACATTTTATTTATATTCTAATTTATCTAAGCTTTGTTTAGATATACAGGGTGTTTCAAATTCGAGGTAGAGGGTATGTTTAAATTTGGCACTTTTGCAGAATTTTATGCTGATTAATAATCCATTGAAAAAAAATACTTAAATTGTTCTGTTTTCGAGTTAAGTAAAAAAGAAAACTGGAAAAAAATTATTTTCGTTTTTTTATATCTTCGTTATTTGAGGTGATATTTCAAAACATTAAAGACGTTTTCATAGCACTTTTTTATTATCTAATAGATGGCATAAGATTTAAATGTTTCGTTTCTTTTGAACCATCATCAACTTTCTTATTTCTTATGGACGCCATATTTATTTGTATCGCATCTCAATGCTCAATTTTTTGTAATGATAACAATATAACACAACATACATTTAATTTCATAAATAAACATATAATCGTTTAAAACACTTTTATGGCCATCCTATGTAGCGCTTACCAAAAATCAGTCGTGCCATGATATTTAGATAATTTATTAATTATAGTGAATATTCAGAAAAAAAATTAGTTGCAGAAACGATTCATTTTGGCATCATAATAAAATTTAAACATACACAGAATCTATTTTCAATTTTGTTTCCTGTCTTCCTGTGGAAAAAATAAAAATAGAAAAGTCCAGTAAGAGTTTTCAAAATACCAGCAATTACAAAACTGAATTGTATACATTATTTTTCGGATTTAGCCTTAAGCCAGAAATATAGTTTGTGAATTAATAATACAATAAATAAAAATTATTTGAATAATTTATATTCTAATGAAACTTCAGAGTTTGTTAGCTTGGTAGATACTAGGACTCGCAAATATATTTATAAATTAAGACAGACGTTGCCTGGTTTCTATATTAAGCGTTGCATAATTAATATGATTATTAAAGGGCGCCTTGTGTGGACGAGTTTTCAGGAATTTCAAAATTCACATTAATAATGTCGGCTCTGAAACCACGCCGCGCAATGATCTTCGTGTAATTTACATTAATATAAAAGTGGTGGTAATTTATCACTTGCAATATGAATAATTACGAATGTATTTTATAGAATAATAGAGTGGGCAAGTAGTTAAGTTTAATTCCGGAGCGGCCATGCAAACTAGTCATTTGCCTTTTGATTTAATACTTAGAAAAGAGGCACGTTTTCAATTATGATAAATCGCCGCCCTTCGCTGATTTGCAGCGGATTTTATTTACGAAACGCCCTTTTTGTTAAAAAGTAGTTCATTTAATACATGAACTGAAAATATATTGACTCAAAAATAAATGGGAGACACTTTGAAGTATCTTGTATTGATTCCCCAGTTATTTAATTATGTTCCGATCAAAGAGTTTGCCTGCCGACTAAATATTTATGCAAATAAGTCGCCCGGAATAATTCCCGAGATTAATCGAGCCCTTCAGGAAATAAAAACAGTGCCTCTCGAAAGGAATATTTGTAATATCTTTCTAAACTATCAGAAGTTATAAAAGTTGTGTAAAACCCTAGAGATTAAGTCTACTACAAGGTCGTGGCACACGGTAAAATATTAAAACGCTTTTGATGAAATTGGACAGGGCAGGAAAGAGCGAAAATGAAATTGCTTGTCAGAAAGAGAATCATTCTAGGAGCAATCCAGCCAGCTACTCATCATCTACCAATTACATCAATTACCGCCATGCAAAATATGCCCTCCCTCTAATCGCTAAAGGAAAATTCATTTGGCTTTTTCCATAACGCAGAGGAAAAACATAATTACAATAAATTAACTAAAGACGAAAAGTAGCCTGAATATATGTATATGCAATTTGTTCGTAACTCATTAAATAACTTAACCAATGTTATTTCAATAGTAGTACCATCAAATTTCTTTTGTATCATTTATTATCCAGCGTGGCATTAGCCAGAGAAATAGTTGCTTCAGTTATTTGTTTGTTTTTAGTGTAAAAAGACTTAATTTTGCAGAGTTACGAACAGATTGAATATACATACATTCAGGCTTCTTTTCGACTTTATTAAATGCATTTAATGCTTCTGCGACAAGTAAGCGTTTTCAATTTTAATTACTAATTATAATAGTACGCTTCACGAAAATGCCAATAATGATTATAACTTCAATATTATTAAAATTTAATAACAAACATCGATCCACCTTATCGCCATCTGTATAGTTCTTCTCTCCGGGCAGCCCTAAAGTCGCCCTCGAGTCGTGATTGATCGCGTTGATTTAATTTAATGCCCAATTAATCGTCATTTTATTGTGAGCCGGATCGGCGAATGCGCGAATTAATAAGCCCCCTAAATGCCGGAATGTCCGTTAAGTGGGGGCCATTTAAATTAATTTCCCCTTTTTGTGATTCATATACCAAAAATTTTGAATTATAACCCAGAAACCGCACCTAAATATCTCCAATTAAACGTTCCTTTGCTTAAAAAGAAATACTTCAAGAATATAGAAAGTCATGGAATAAATGAAAGTAATTTAACTAAACGATACCACTTTCGACCTATCGTGCCGTTTAAAAATCTGGAGTTCATGACAAGCTCTCAGAAATGCCAATCGTTTTTGGGAATAACAATATCATCATTCATAAATGTTTTTATCCCAACTCTCTAAGACTAGCCGTTATATCAAAAAAGCCTGATACGATTAGTCTGGGACACCCTGTATATAAATAAAAACTAAAGTGATCTTTCTTTGTTTATCAAGAATAGTCATGAAACTCTCTGAGTAGGAATAGTTTTTCAATCAGCTTTCCAAAAACAGGGTGTCCCATTTGAAATTCTGAAGTTGATGTCATTTTTCCGGAAATGGAGAAACGGAAATTAAATCTATGTATCCAGAAAAGGGCATCATTCCGTTAGTGGCCGAATAGCTAGATGCTTACGCTAATTCCAAATCATCCGCACTTCCTCAACCGGAATTCCCGTCAACCATCCTTCCCTTATATATAAACCGTTTTCGAGATATCGGCTGTCTACTACCTCGTGGGACACCCTGTATATCCGAACAATTGTTCGAAATAGTATGACAAAGAAATAAAAGTTCTTGGTAAACTTGAACCTGAAGTTCTAAAATATTGTAATATATTACAGATAATGGTATTAGCACCATAAATACAATACTGTATATTTTGTTATTCTTCATTTGAACAGTAAATAAATATATTTTATTCAATTTACTGGCAATGGATGATATTGCGGAGGCGTAAATGTATCAATAATAAAATAGAATAGCCGACACTTAACAAACTGGCATCCTTTTCTAAATAGAAAATAGCGGTTCATAATGAAGCACTTATGTATATGAGTTTTATGTAATGGGTATACATTCAGTGTAGCGTTATTTTTACCGTGAAACATGTACATACATTTTCTTTTGGAGTTTCCTCTTGCCGTTCGCAGTGTGAAGAGGTCAAAATTACTCCGTAAACTTTATGTTTTTGCAATAAAAAGTAATATACCCCAGTTTCGCTTTATTATTAAAAGAGACAATTATGGTGAATGCGCCGGGCCGCTTACCTAGAACGTGAAGTGTTAGAATGAAACTTTAATTATTTGCCAAATTTTGTTTATTTGTATATAACTATAACACACAACATATTTTCAATAACGTGAATCTATTATAATTCGGTTAAGATAGTCAAAATGCCCCTATCTCTAGATATTTTAATATACCTGACAAGAGGCTGTTTTGGGTTGTAAAAATAAGGTCTCCATGGTCAGTGGGCCGAGGACCCCGTCGGCCCTCTCTGGGGCTCAAAAAATGTTGTTTTTTTCACTTTTTTTCTGAGAAACGATTGAACCAATTTTTACGTCGTTCAAGATTATTTAGACCCTGAATAATTCCAAAAGTTTTTTATTCGATTTTTAACCAATTTACGGCCACTGATGCGTAAATGCATCACACTCCAAATATATTTTTTCTACGTCCGTTATAAAATGTACAGTTTTTTTCATTAATTTGGGTTCATAAAATATGTGATTCCTGAACCCTACAAACAGCGTGAAAAAAAGTGCCATAACGGTTCATTTTTTTACTCATTTGCGCGAAAAAAAGTGCCGTAGCGGTTCATTTTTTAACGCTACTTTAAAATTGTTTGCACAAAGTGTGTCATGAACGCTTCGCAACACGCCGCGAGTTGCGCCGATAAATGTCAAACATTCGTTTCCGATCAAGAAAACTTGATGATTATTATTTTTTTTCATTTAAAAAAAGTATTATTACTTATAAAAATTGATTAAGGTTTTATCGAATGTATTTAAAGTTACGGACGTAGAAAATTTTTTGTATGAAACTCGGGAGTAAAAATTGCCGCACTCGCCTTCGGCTCGTGTGACAATCTTTCCTACTCGTGAAAAAAAAGTAGTACTTTACTCACTTGTTGCATAAATAACTATTCATTCATATATTCAAATAAGGGCATATATAAATCCATGCCATAAACAATGTTCTATAAGGACAAGAATACCAAATAAAAATTAATATTATGTAAACCATTAAGTATGTAAGAAGTTAAAAAGTATTAAATTAGATAAAATTAAGATACGTGACAGTGTAACATAATTTTAAAATTATAAAACTAATAATTAGTACCATGTAATATTTACTGAAAAATAGTATTTAATTAATATTATTATGCATAATCTAGAATTAATGATTTGTCGGGATTTTGAATTGTCGGGATTTTGGGTTGTCGGGATTTTGGCTTGTCCGGATTTTGACCCTGTCGGGATTCTGGCTTGTCGGGATTTTGGTTATCGGGATTATGTCTGAATCCCGTTCAAGACATTATTAAAGAAAGAGAAAAATAAATTATTACTTGTTAAAGCAGTGCTTTAATACCTTGGCCGTAAATGGGTTAACCTACGGGACCCCCTTGTAACCCGGTTTTTGACATTTGTATTATATTTACTCCATAAAAATCTACAAAAATGTGCATCGACATATTTATATCATAAAATGAAAAATTAAATTTTTAACTTTTTTAAGGGTTTCTACCATTTTTTGTAGAATTGCTCATATATGTCAACATTTTCTGGCAATAGCCGACTAAAAAACTTTTTGAAATATTTTTAGGATATAAATGACCTTGGAAAAATAGGTAGACTATCTTCATGATTTTTTTTTCAGAATTTATCATTAACTAGTTCTTCAGAAAAAAAAATTGACCCCCAGAGAGGGCGGTGGGTATTCTTGGCCCACTGACTATGGTAACCTTATTTTTACACCCCAAAACACCTCTTATCAGGTAAATTCAAAAATCTAGGGATAGGGGTATTTTGACTATCTTAAGCATAGGTACCCTTCGATCAGGATATTGCTCGGGTCAGCCAACTTAGCCTCCCTACTACTAAAGCTAGTACACTAAAATTAGATCCTGCATATAAAAGGTAAATAAATTATAGATCTTTCAATTTTGAGGAGGCTTGGTTGACCTCAGTGGCGGCTCGTGGAACATTTTGACGGTAGAGCAACTTATTATATGATTTATCCCTCTCCCGTCTCTTTAGGCCGTAGCAGAACGATCCCATTGATTAATGAGCCAAAGGATTCCTTCTTCCCAAATCTCTTCCCAAATCTCTTCCCAAATCTCCTTACCTTATTATTACACCCTAAAACACCTCTTATCAGGTAAATTCAAAAATCTAGGGATAGGGGCGTTTTGACTATCAACCATAGGTACCCTTCGATCAGGATATTGGTCGGGTCAGCCAACTTAGCCCCCCCTACTACTAAAGCTAGTACACTAAAATTAGATCCAGCACATAAAAGGTAAATAAATTATAGATCTTTCAATTTTGAGGAGGCTTGGTTGACCCCAGTGGCGGCTCGTGGAACATTTTGACGTTAGAGCTACTTATTATATGATATATCCTTCTCCCGTCTCTTTAGGCCGTAGCACAACGATCCCATTGATTAATGAGCCAAAGGATTCCTTCTTCCCAAATCTCTTCCCAAATCTCCTTACCTTATTATTACACCCCAAAACACCTCTTATCAGGTAAATTCAAAAATCTAGGGATAGGGGCATTTTGACTATCTTAACCATAGGTAATCTTCGATCAGGATATTAGTCAGGTCAGCCAACTTAGCCCCCCTACTACTAAAGCTAGTACAATAAAATTAGATCCAGCACATAGTCCTGGCTACAAACATTGATGCAAGTTTGTTGAAAACAGTTTATCACACAAATTTTGAATCTCTCTTGCGGTTCGGTGTTATTTACTGGGGAGGATCATCGGATATAAATAGAGTCTTGTTAATGCAGAAACGTGCCCTGCGGATAATATTAAAACTAAATTACAAAGAATCATGCAGAACAAAATTTTCGTCTATGGGAATTCTCACTATTATAGGGATATATATTTATGAGTGCCTATTGTTTTTTGCTAATAACAAAAAAAATTTCAATTGTTATGAAATGACGCATGAGTACCATACTCGTAATAAATCTAATATGCGATATCCAGTTCTACATCGAACGCATACCCAAAGAGGATTTGGTTATGCATGCCTTAAGTTTTTTAATCACCTTCCAAAGTATCTCAAAGAAGAACCAAATTTTAAAACATTTAAACATAAGGTCTATGAACTCCTCAGAGAGATTGAACCTTATACGATTGAGGCATACTTTAGTTTTCTAAGTAATTAGCATGTAAGCTACCATATGGACGCTATTTTGTACATTATGTAAAATTTATTGTTTATATTTGTATAAAATAAAGAGGTATTATTATTATTATTATTATAAAAGGTAAATAAATTATAGATCTTTCAATTGGTTGGTTGGCCCCAGTGGCGGCTCGTGGAACATTTTGACGTTAGAGCAACTTGTCATATGATATATCCCTCTCCCGTCTCCTTAGCCAAAGAATTCCTTCTTCGCAAAGCTCCTGTATCCGAGTCGAAGCGCTTCTCTTTAGATGTTTTTTCAGGGGACCAAACACATCAAAATCGCAGGGCAACATGTACGGGCTGTAGGGCGGATGGACAGGCTGTTCCCTCTTGAACTAGGTCAGTTCCGAGTGTGTGGCCCTGGAGTGTCTCACAGTACATATCGCAGTTAATGGTTCTTCTGTTCTGGAGGAATTCAACAAGTAGTGGACCGTGAACGTCGAAAAAGACGGTGAGCAACACCTTGCCTGCTGACGCCACGGCTTTCGATTTTTTAGGGGGAGGTGACGATCCTTCCACTGCATGCTGTCCCGCTTTGACTCTGGCTCGTAGTGATGGCACCAGCTTTCATCACCTCTGACGATCCGCTTCAGGAAAGCAGGGTCTTCATGATACCGAAAAAGATGTTGAAGTGTTAGCCCCACACGCAATGTCTTTTGCTGATCGGTGAACTGCTTGGGTTTAACACCTTTCACTGTCAGAAATCGAATAACGCCTCGCTGCTCCTCAATCGTTGAATTTTGCAATGTGAACGCCATCCTGTCCTCATACGCAGTGACGCGTCTTTTTTTTTGATGTGAGGAGTGAAGATCTTCAAAAGACACCCCTGTAGTGGGGTAGTGTTGGATTCGCCGGGATCGCGCCTACTAACTAAAACCTCTCCTCATATGCTCGGTGCTAGGGCTAGTCTGACCGGAGGCCTATTCTAGCATGTAGAGATGTTTGGTCTCTGAGAAGCGCGCAGTGATGCGTCAATTGGTCGGCGCTCCTTATAAGAGCCCCTGCTCTCTCCTGCGCACGTGTACGTCCGCGCATGTTCCGAAACATGCCGGCGACTCCAATCGCATGCCTAGATGTGTCGCTACGTTCTCCCATAGCGGGATATGCAAATATGTTAAAGGTTACGTTCTTATGACGTTTCGTACCTTCTCATTTGAACACTCCTAATACTTTAGATTTATCGTGTATTTTAATTTTGTCCCAGATGTGCACTACCTCTGTAATACCATTCTTTATCCACGTAACTTCACGCCCAAATAAAACACATTGAAAACAAAAAAATACATTTTTTCCTTGCACCCTCAAAGACAATTGTTTTTTTAAGTGTATATCTCGATTAAACTTTCTCATTCGTCTTTGTGATTATTCAAAATCGACGCGCTAAAGCTGAAAGCTATTGCCACATTTTTTTTTACGATAATCAAATTAGACAGATGCCTACCGAATTATTTAATTTATTTCCTCGATAGTACGAGGGTCGTTTTTTTTCAACCTCCGATGGGCCATAATAAAAAGACAGTTGTATATAAAACAATGATTTTTATACCAAAAGTTATGTACACTTATGGTTAGTTAATCGACATAATCACCTTGGAGATTGAGGCATTTGTTGTACCTGCGAACAAGCTTTCCAATACCCTCTTCATAAAATGTTGCCGCCAATGAATTTAAATGTCTTGGTGTTGTTTGAAGCTCCTCGTTATTTTGGAAGCGCTGCCCTCCTAGCCACTTCTTTAGTTCAGGGAAAACATGGAAGTCACTCGGCCAGAACTGTATAAGCAGCCATTGGGTTAGAGCAGCCGTGTGAGGACGGGCGTTGTCATGGGTCAAAACAACTCCAGAAGTCAGCATGCCTCTTCTTTTGTTTTGTTTGGCTCTTCGCAGACGTTGTATTATTTCGCAATAATCAGTTGCATTAATCGTAGTCCCAGGCTGCACGAACTCCAAACGCAACACCTTCTTGGTCCCACGGTAGCCATAACCTTTCGGTTGTTGAAGGTTTGTTAGAACTTTTTTGGTTTGCTTGGCGAGTTTGTGTGCATTCATTGTTGCAATTGTTGTTTTGTTTCGGGTATGGCTAAAAGGGAACCGCTTCCCAAATGATGAGGAGCTTCAAGACAACAGCAAGACACATTTAAATTAATTGGCGGCAACATTTTATGAAGAGGGTATTGGAGAGCTCGTTCACAGGTACGACAAATGCCTTAATTTCCTAGGTGATTATGTCGATAAATAACCATAGGTGTACTTATTTTTTGGTATAAAAATAATTGTTTGATATACACGTCTTCTTATTATGGCCCTTCGGAGGTTGAAAAAAAAACGACCCTCGTATATGAGCAAAAAGGCATATTCCGTAATGAACTAATTTCATTCATCATGTATGGCGCGGAAAATACGACTAACAAGTGTAGGAGTCATCGCACGAGATAAGCCAGAATTTACTTGGCAAATGCACATTTAGAACGCGTTCCCCCCAACTGCTCACCACCCCATCGCAGTCTATATTTCAGCGAAATGCCGTGCCAGAAGTAAATTGGCACCGTTAATGGCGCGACTCGTTACGTTGGGGATTTTTCTCCATTAAACTTTCGCAGTTTTAACATTCGAAATGATGAAATATTGTTTTTACATTTAATAGAAAATTCTTGCTGGGCTCGAAACTAGAGGTAGTGCCATGGCTCCTTGGTTCTATATGACGAGCCGTCCCTGTTTGACCCTAGCCCCACCACTCTTCTATTAAATAAATAATATTTTTGTCAACCCTTCCACTTTTACTTTGTTCGCTATATATAGCACCTCACAGATCTACTAAAACTTTGACTTAATTTTTTTTATTAAAAAGTTATAGCGCATTTTTTAAACTAAAAAAGCTTTTCGTTCCAGTATGCGTACTATTAATAATAATAATACTTTATTCGTGCTACTAGATTAGTTTACACACGTCAGAGCGACGATTGAATGTAGAAAATAATTCGGTTTCAAATAGACTTAAATGAAGTGATACAAAATAGTTAATATTTACTACTGTAACATAATAAAAATGTATACACTGTGTACATAAAGTAAGGAATCAATTCGATTAAAATTCAGGGCATTTTCTTTCAGAAAAATGCTCGGACACGTGTATTATTATTTTTTAACGCGCATTTTTTGAGATAAAATTCAAATATACACGGTGTGCCAAAATTGAGATACGACCCCTAAGTTAAAATTTCCAAATGTGAGCCCCCCTTTTTTGTTACATTTATGGATTCTACGTAAAATTCTGAGTATTTTTCATGTAGCATACCCCATGTTAATATTCACCTGTTTTCGAAGAAATGGCGTTTAAAAAAGTACTACTACCATTTTATTTCTCGTAAAAGATAACATGGTTTCATCGAAACATTGGAATTAATAAGGAAAAATCATTTCATTAAGTAAATAATGATTTTTCTTTATTAATTCCAATGTTTCGATGAAACCATGTTATCTTTTACCAGAAATAAAATAGTAGCAGTACTTTTTTAAATGCCATTTCTTCGAAAACAGCTGAATATCAACATGGGGTATGCTACATGAAAAATACTCAGAATTTTAAGTATAATCCATAAATGCAACAAAAAAGAGGGTTCACATTTGAAAATTTTAACTTAGGGGTCGTATCTCAATTATTTGACACCCTGTACATTTGAATTTTATCTCAAAAATGCGGGTTAAAAAATAATAACATGTGTCCGAGCATTTTTCAGAAAGAAAATGCCCTGAATTTTAATCGAATTGATTCCTTACTTTATGTACACAGTGTATAAATTAGATAAACAAAAGTTAAAATGTACAATAAATAAATAGACATAAAATATGTTATTAGTTACATACAAATTAACCGATTTATAAATAAATAGATAAAATTGTAAAAATATTTACAGATTGCTAATATGCTAAATAAAAATCACTAGTATAAAAGGTCGGTGCAATTAAAAATTCTTTAAACTTGGCCTTAAATTTCATACTGAGTAGGATTTTCACAACATCTGGTAGTAAATTATATAATAATGGGCCATAATAATTGAATCCATTTTACGCTCTCGACTGTGGACGATAAATTGGATATATTATATCAGTGTTGTGTTAATATTCACGTCATTGTGTGTATCATATTTATGTAAATTATTGTGAATGAATTTTAGGCATTTATACTGGGAACCATAAGAATGTTGTACTTAATGAAAGAGTCACTTTGAAAGTAGATCCGTATTGCGCGCCTTTGTAATCCAAACAATGTGGATGGTATACTGGAATGTCCCCATGCTAAGATTCCGTAGGATAATTGACAATGGATCAATGCAAAGTAAGCGGTTCCCAAGGCATGTTCTAGTAAGTTGTCGTAGGAGATAAATATTTATACAGAGTTTATTGGAGAGCTCAATACTATGCTTGTGCCATGTTGAGTCCAGGTAGACCCTTAGAAAATTAGCACTACTTTTATTCACACTTCGGTTTAATGAAAATATGATGGTCTGTGTTGTTCGAGATTACAGCTAAAAACGTTCATTAGCCATTTTAACTTCTTTTTTTTTTACTTAGGCATGTGCCATTCAATCACGACCAGGTTATCATTTTTATGTATTCAATTTAGGATGAGTAAATGAACAAATGAACAAATGAATAATGTCAGACGTATACAACAACCACGGACCCGAGCGAATACTTCTCGATCCCCGAAAAATCTTTCGCCCTGGCTGGGATTGCACGCGGTGCAACCGGCACAAGCGCTCGCCTGTACCCATTACACCAACGGGCCGCCTCCATTATAACTAAATTCTTACTATCGCGTAAGGCTGCACTTTATTTACCCGAGGGGTTTAACAAAGTGGTATCATCGGCAAAAAGGTTGTACTTGTAATTAAATTGCTGCAATTCACATAAATGAAGAATATTAAAGGCTCGAGTAATTAACCTTGTGGCACAACATGGTTTAATTGAGATTCCTCAGATAATCAACCATTAACAAATACAGTTTGTCGTCGATTTAAGAGATGTGAGTTCAGCATACGGCAATTAACCGGTAAGTCTCTGCAAAATAGTTTTATGGGAGTCACAATCGAGAGCTTTGGTGAGGTCTAAAAAGATGCAACCGAGCAGGTGCAATAATAGCATCAACCGTTGATTTGCCCCTTCTGAAACCACACTGACAAGCAGAAATGAGAAAAGCCTACGATTTACATTCTCAAATGTCGCATATCATTATAAGGTAAATGAACAAAATTATTTTGTATTAAGGTTATTATTCTGCCATTATGATATAAATAAAATTCTATTTCCAAGAGCTTAAGCGGTGAATCCAATTATTAATTATTAACTAAAAAAATAAAATCCAAAATGTAGTATTAAAATCGTAAATATAAAGAAGGTAAAGTAATAACATTTAATTACCTCAGCGAGTAGAGATAAGATTGTGATGGAAATTATTAATTTGTGCTGTCTACGCAGAATGTCTAATGCTTGTGGACAATCTCAAAATTCTAGAGAACCAAATAAGATATGGCGTTTCAATTTTAAGTCAAGAACCGTATCAATTAACGAAAGAAATTATTTCCATATTTCTTTCGGATTCCCAGAAAATTCTGCACTCCGTATACGCACCTACCATTTCTAAGAAATAAATATTTTTAAGTGACTATTGGCAAAACAACACGTTACTCCTATAATTATCACTCTAAATCTAAACATAGGATGTTCAACTTTTCATAACGCTAAGAGAGAACTTTGGGTCTTCGGTCTGGAGAAGATATAGTCAGACTTACTTTAAACTGTAAATTTATAAAAATCTGGAAAACTTTTTATTTAACAACCTACAAATTATAATACTAAAAAAGTCTTTAAATAAAGACAAGAAGTAGCCCGAATACCTGTTTGCAACTCTTAAAATTAAGTCTTAAAATGACTAAAAACAAATCACTTATTGAAACAACTGCTTCTGGCTAATGCCACGTCGGATACAAACGTTGTTAATAGTTTTGTATTATTCAATATCCGGCGTGGATAATAGCCAGGGAAGTTGTTTCAATAAGTTATGGATGTTGAATATGTATATATCCAGACTACTCTTTGTCTTTATTTAATTTATTTAATGCTCCTGCAAAAAGTAAAGTTTTTCAATTTGAAAAATACCTTTATAACAAATCTGAAGTCAGAGAAAAGATATAAGTAATACCGGTCACGATTTTTTGACAGTTTGTAATTTTTCAAAAATAAAAATAAAAAAATTGTTATGCCCGTTTTGACTTATGCGCCAACCACGGATTTCTGTACAACCCTTGGTGCGCACTCTGGGTCAAATTGACCCGAGGTCCAACTTTGACCGTTAATTTTGGCAAGAAAAAAGGTGGATACATCGTTGCCGCGCCCCAACTATAAGTTCATATAGTTTGTGTGCCGACTAAAGCATCAGTCCGCACGTGATCGCCGATCGAAGAAAAAGTAAAGTTTTTTTTTTCAGGATCATTTTGATCCCGTGTGCGTGTTGTGTAATTTTTGAACTGATTCTGCCAACTTTTTTCTGTTTTTCGTGTTTCTAGGAGCATTTCTATATGAGTAAACATGCGAAAGTAGTGATTTCTTTTTCGTGCCATCCTAACCTATAATTTTTAAATATATATATCAGAAAAATGTTCGCACACGAACAAATGTCAAAATCAACCGCGTGAGGCGCTCGCAAAGAAAATTTGTAAATGGTAGGAATCGATTGAACTTTTTTAATAACCTTCCCTGATCATCGAAGAGCACTTTTTCTTCATCAGAAGAACGAGACAAATCGATTGGAGTAATCAAATTTGAGCTAGCTATTAAAATAAAAAAGTTGAAAATTTGAAAAACCACCAAATGGGGGACCCTTCTCACTTTTAATGCCACCAACTCGATCCACGACGTCTCGAGTTCTCAGAAGTCACACTATCGCTCAGCAATTGGTGGAGGACGATGGATCATCCGATGCAGAGGATAATGATTCTGAATTTGACGACGCAAGCGACCAGGAGTATGGGTCCAACTACTCGTCGGATGAGGAATCAACTGTAGAACAGTTGGAATCTGAATTCGAAAATTCGGCCCTGTCTACTCGATTGCTGGAGGCACGAGAACGGCGACATTCCACTTTCGCGGCAAAGACAACTATGTCTGGAGATTGAAAAAATCGTCAAGAACCTCACATACTTCATAACCGTTGTTTCCCCCACGTTTTCAGCACGTATTTTTGAAAGGCAACCCTGATAAAATTCTGACAACGTGTCTGAGATATAACGTGTACAAATAATGGGTGTACGTAAAGTAGGGACGAATTTGAATTTGGCGCCATTTTGTTATATGGCGGTTGGTAGCCGTGTTTTTATAATTTTTGATAGCTGTTTTCATTCCCATTAGTAGTTCTGGTTAGTCATGGAGCCGATGACGACTGAGCAACGGATACAAGTGGTAAAAAGTTATTATAAAAACAATTAAAGTGCCACGGCAACCGTTCGCAAATTGCGTGTGATACTCCGACCTAATGCTGCTCCAACGGAGTCATCAGTTCGGAAGTTGATGTGAAAGTTTGAGTACACGGGTTCTTTGTTAAACGTTAAGAAAACCGGGCGACCGCGTCTGTTCGAACTGAAGAAAACATTGCTGTCGTGCGTGACAATGTGGCCGTAAGCCGCGGAAAATCAGTTCGCCGGCGAGCTCAACAGTTGAATTTATCTCCAACTTCACTGCATGAAACCCTTTCAAAAGATCTGAAAATGCATGCGTACAAAATTCAACTTACACAAGAGTTAAAGCCGGCAGATCATGGAAAGAGACATCGATTTGCTCAATGGGTCTTGGCTCGACAAGCGGAGAACCAGAACTTCATAAAAATAATAATTTTCTCGGATGAGGCGCACTTCCACCTCCGTGGGTACGCCAATAGACAAAACTGCAGAATTTGGGGTAACGAAAATCCGCGAGTAACTATGGAAGATCAGATGCATCCACAACGCACAACTGTGTGATGTGGGTTCTGGGCAGGAGGAGTGGTCGGCCCTTTCTTTTTTGAAGATGATGAGGGAGCTACTGTCACTGTAAACGGCGACCGTTACAGAAACATGCCCTTTGGGTGGTTTTTCCCAGTTTTGGGAGGTATGGAAAATTATGATTTTTGGTTCCAACAAGATGGTGTGACATGTCACACATCCCGCGAAACAATTGCACTGCTGAATGAAAAATTTCCTCAAAAAATATTTCTTTGCGTGGCAACCATGAATGACCTGCCAGATCATGCGATCTTACGCCTTGTGACTTTTTTTGTGGGGATTTGTTAAATCAAAAGTTTACGTGAACAAACCCCAAACAATATCCCAACTGAAGGGTGAAATTGCAAGGGTTATTAGCGGTATCCCACCAGATGTTTGTGAACGCGTCATCGCAGATTTCAATGAACGCATTGCTCAATGCCGCGCGGCCTTGGGTGGTCATATGGCGGATATAATATTTCATACATAAATTTAAGTAGTTACTTAATGTGTTTGTAAAATACAATTTAATTTTTAATAAATTTTATATGTTCTATAGCACTTTAAAATTCGTCCCTACTTTACGAACACCCTTTATTTGTTTATATTTAAAATTTAGAGTTGCAGATCGATTTAATACAGAGACCTTGCCGGTAATCATTCCTGGTCGCAAACGAAACCACCATCGAGGAATTCTGGGAAATTCTTTTTTCTCCAGAAATTATTGAGGATATCGAGGAATTCTGGGAAATTCTTTTTTCTCCAGAAATTATTGAGGATATCGTGAAATTCACGAATATTCATATTGAGGATAGGATTGTGCGATTCATTGCAAGTGAAGTCCTGGAACAGTCGTATCACTATCCAACGGTTGTGGTGGAAATGCGAGCCTACATCGCAGTTATTTATTATGCGGGACTTTGGAAGCAGTCCAAAGTTCGGGATTCGGATCTGTGGTCAGTAGAAAATGGTACGTCCTTTTACCGTTGCATGTTCTCCCTGCGTCGTTGGAATTTTCTGACGGAAAATTTGAGATTCGGCGAACGAGAAACCCGAGCCCCTCTAACTCATTTTTTAAATTTTCAAAAAATTCATCAATAATTGTCAACGGGGGGTCGCAGCGAAGGGGTGAAAACCCGTCCTCGATGACCTCCAGCTAGCTCTTGGAGTCGGTGTCCCTATTAGAACAGCACAAGAACAGACAAGGATGGGACAGAGGTAGAAAAATTCTGAGAGGCGCGATAACGATCGCTCTTATTTACACACGGATTATACAGTAACATGTTCAGCAAGAAAATAAAACATATACACGCAGGAACGTCAAAAATAAAAGTCACGAAAAGAAAAAAAACAGTCACGAAAGCAATAGTCACCAACACTTCACTTAGTTCGCACCGGGATGCCCGACGAGTTCGCGGAGAGGTGACCGGTGGCTCGGCGGCAAAGACAGTGGCGGCGACGGCATCGGCAGTGGTGGCGACGGCAGCGGAGGCGACGGCGGCGGCAGCGATGGCAGCGTGGCGTCGTTGGGTCGGCGGCTGCGGTGTCGGTTGATCGGCTGCTGCGGCGTCGCTGGATTGTCGTCTGCGGCGTCGTTGGCTCGGCGGCTTCGGCGACGTCGGCGGCTCTGTTGCAGAACTTCGTGTCTGAATGATTGATGTAATTCTCTCCGATTGTTGAGAAATGACTGCCTGTCTGGGGAGCGCTCCATGGCCTTTTACGAGATCCACGCCCTACTCTTCTCCGGGTTGCGGATGGTGGTGGTGGTAGGGTGTGAAGGGAGCTTCGATGTCGGCGCATGTGTTTGAACCGGCAAATTGCTCTTCCAAGAACAATTTGGGTTCGAGCCGATTTCGTCACGTACGCAGGCAGTTGGGGGGCGGATCAACAGTCCATTGTGTTGGCACTGGCAGCTGCACATTTCCACTAATTGTTCGAAATGTCCTAACGACGTCCTGATGGGAAGATGCACAGCGGTGGAGGCTTATCCCTTCATTGTTTTGTTGGCAGTTGTACTTCTTCGAAAATTCTCTCGTTTGGAAATTTCAATAATGTGGATTTATGTTAATTTTAAAAAGGAGCAATGGTTAGCTCATAAAATGCAAATTGAGATAATTACGCAGTTGTTAAGACGCGTAGATAAACTAAGCGCCGATAACATAATTGCAAAAATATTTACAGGCCAGCTGCGCTCTGCACGGTTGATGAACAATTGCTTGGTTTTCGGGGACGCTGTGTCTTTAGAACATATATAAAAAATAAACCTGATAAGTACGGTCTCCTTTTGGTTACACTCAACGGTGCAAGGACTGCCTATTTGGTAAACGCAATCACAAGGTTGGGAAAAGGAACGGGGAGAACCAGGAATAATGAACTTGTGCCGCAAGTTCTTCTGCGCCAGGTTTCAGAATCGATTCATGGCTCGCGTCGCACAATTACTTGCGATAACCTATACACCGAGGAGGAGATGAAAAACGAGTCGTATCATTTGACAATTACTGGGACCATTCGAAAGCACAAGAGGGAAATACCAGCAGAGATGAAAGTTGCTTTGGACAATCCTCCTCACACTAAATTCTGTTTTTCGGACTCAGGAATAACTTTGCTTTCATTCACACCAAAAACAAAAAGTCGTTCTACTCGCGTCCACTTTTATGAACTGTGAAGAAATCGTTTGCGGAACATCCAAGATCGTCTTGCTACTACGAGACTAAAGGAGGGACCGACACTTTTGACGCCCTGTTACACAGTGGTTCGAAGAAGCAACCGCTGGCCGTTGAGGATTTTTTGGGGGGATGCTCGACCAATCAATGGTAAATTCTCAAATTTTGCTGAGATGCAAAAACAGTACTCGTGGCGTGGACAGTAGACTCACTGCAAGGGCCTGAATGAAAAGCGTCATCTGGCATCTTGTCAAGGCGTGGTTAGTCGAGCGTCAGATATGCTGAAAATGCCCCACGAGCGACGTTCTGCAGATGAGGAATGTGCTGTACTGGCTAAACGAGCAAAATGCCAGATGTGTCCATCAAAGAGCGATAAAAGAACTCGCTATCAATGTATTTCATGTTTGCGGCCTGTTCATCGGTCAAAACTATGCGACGACTGCGCTTCTGTAGAATAGAAATTTACCTAAATTTATGCTTTCTTATGTTGACTGACATGGTTTTTTTACTATTTAATGAGTTTTTTGCCTAAATAAATTACATTTTTTCATTTTTATCAACGAAAAATCAACTTTGAAACAAATTTGAAAAATGTAAAAATTAGCCACGTTCACTTCTCAAAATATATGTACTTTTTGTAACGGACCAATTTCTTTTCTTTTACCTTAAAATAAGCCGTTCATTTGTAGAATCCTAGAATATTAGCTTTCAAAACTAAAATTTGAATTAGCTAGGCTGAATTAAGTGAAGAAAATCATTTTGTTACCATACCTCTATAAAAAAGGCATTTGCGTTTTTTTGAATGATAAAATGCCTTGAAAAACCATGTAGTATGACTAAAAAAAGGTTCAAAAAATAAACCAAATTTTGTTTTTTGATTCTACGATGTCCCATTAGCGAGAAATCTCAATTTAAAGTTGCTCGAGTCAAATTGAAATGAATATTTAAAATTAGTACCGTTTTTTTTTGGCCCACTGTGTATATTACATGACTTTAATTCGTATCCTAGATTCAGGTTACTTGTAAAACACCACTATAAGGGATCCCGTATTAATCCTATGGGATTTGTTTCTCGATAAAATCGACTCATTTTCACATATGTTCTAGTTCATGATCTACCGAACAAAACATGTCATAGGCGCAAGCCTTAATAATGGACAGTTTTTTAGTTACAGCCAGTCAAAGACGAAAAACCTCAGTGGCGGCTTGTGGAACATTTTGATGGTAGAGCCACTTAGCATATAATATACTTTTTGAGAGAAAAAAAAAGATTATTGTTGCAAAATGATTCAGTAAATTAAATAAAGAGAAAAGTAGCCTTCATATATAAATAATCAAGCAGTTCGTAATTCTACAAAAAATAGGTCTTACAAAGACTAATAAACAAATAACTTATTGAAACAAGTCACTAGAAAAAAAATGTTTAGTCTTATCTGTATCTATTTGATGGACTTTTCTGGAAGAATTTGACTTTGGTCGCCCGTTATCTTCTGTAAACCAAAAACAATTGAACAATGAATTCAATTCTTTGGTTCTCTATATATCTTTTGGATGAATAAAAGACTTTGCTGAAAGAAATCCGATCATAAGTTCAAAAGTTTAAAAAAATAATTGAACAATTTTATTTTTTTAACCTACGTCTATTATATAAGAACAATACTTTGCTAACACTCTTTGTTTAAGAGTTATCCTCAATAATAATAAAATATTTTCCAATCTTATCTGTCCAATGAGCACAACACCTTGCTGAAAGAATTTTCGAAATCTCTCCTTGCGTTCATGAATTTATTTATTTATTTATTTATTTATTTATTTAGACGTTTCAACTTTTACAAGAATACATATATATATATATATATATATATATATATATAATTCCACAATAAGTGATATAATATTAAAACAAGCAACAATACATACATGGTTGGTAGAGCATATAAACAAAGGTAGAAATTCTTAATAGTAATTATAAATAACTAACAATATAAAGTAATATAATGCAAAAACAAAAAAAAAAACAAAAAATAGATTACAAAAATTTAATGGGGTGTCGATAATGCAGATAATTGAACTATAAATTACATGTGTTGGGTCTTCTCTGCGTCTATTCTATGGAAATTTGCCAAGAGTTATCATTAAACAACAAAAAAGCAATTAAAGACGAATTCATTTTTTGGTCCTATTAAGATTTATCCGATGAGTACTTTATTGACTCGAAAAAATATAAAAACAATTGCTATGCACTTGAAACTTCTCAATATTAATTCAAGAGTGATTTGGTAGAAAATTCCAATACATTCCGTCGATTGCTTTGGCGATTTTTCGTGTAAATTTATGAAAAATTATAATCTTTTTTTTTGGCGCGAAAAAATATAAAAACAATTGCCATCGACTTGAAACTTTCCAAAACAACTGACAACACATGTGATTCTACATTTCTGTAAAAATTAGAAATGCATTGTTTCTAAATTTTAGAATATTTCAATGTGGACGCAGATGAAATTTAAAAAAAATTGCAACAAATTCGTCAACGCGAAAAAATTTTAAAAAACAATTGCCATCGACTTGAATCTTTCCAAAACAACTGACAATACATGTTATTCTACATTTCCGTAGAAATCAGAAATGCATTGTTTTTAAATTTTAGAATATTTCAATGTGAACGGAGATGAAATTAAAAAAAATGCAACAAATTCTTCGACGCGAGAAAAATATAAAAACAATTGCCATCGACTTGAAACTTTCCAAAACAACTAAAAAGACATGTGATTCTACATTTCCGTAAAAATTAGAAATGCATTGTTTCTAAATTTTAGGAATATTTCAATGTGAACGGAGATGAAATTTAAAAAAAATGCACTAAATTCGTCGACGCGAAAAAAATATAAAAACAATTGCCATCGACTTGAAACTTTCCAAAACAACTGACAACACATGTGATTCTACATTTCCGTAAAAATTAGAAATGCATTGTTTCTAAATTTTAGAATATTTCAATGTGAACGGAAATGAAATTTTAAAAAAAATTGCAACAAATTCGTCAACGCAAAAAAAATATAAAAACAATTGCCATCCACTTGAAACTTTCCAAAACAACTATCAACACATGTGATTCTACATTTTTGTAAAAAATAGAATATTTCAATGTGAACGGAGATAAAATTAAAAAAAAAATAGCAACAAATTCGTCGACGCGAAAAAAATATAAAAACAATTGCCATCGACTTGAAACTTTCCAAAACAACTGACAACACCTGTGATTCTACAGTTCTGTAAAAATTAGAAATGCATTGTTTCTAAATTTTAGAATATTTCAATGTGAACGCAGATAAAATTTAGAAAAAAAAAATGCAATAAATTCGTCGACGCGAAAAAAACATAAAAACAATTGCCATCTACTTGAAACTTTACAAAATCACTCAATATTAATTCAAGAGTGATTTCGTAAAAAAATCAAATCCATTCCGTCGATTGCTTTTGCGATTTTTCGTGTAAATTTATGAAAAATTATAATCATTTTTTGTTGACGAAAATATAAAAACAGCTGTAAAATACCTGAAACTTTCTAAATTTACTTAAAATACAATAATCTTAATAATCTTCCAAAAACTCAAAAAACTCCATCACAGGTTTTCAAGAGTGAAAAAAAAAATTAATAACAAGTGCAACACACTTGAAACTCTCCAAATTTACTCAAAATACGTTAATCATAATAAGCCTCTAAAAAACCATAATACCCCATCACAAGTTTTCAAGATAACCAACCGAGAACAGCCCTTAAGGTTTTTCACTTTTTTTCGCCCATAAAAATTATAAATTAAAATTTATTCTCAAATTAATGCATTGCCATTTTTATCGTCTCATGAAACTTTCACAGGCATCGTTTTAACATTTAAAATGACAAATCAGTGTTTTTAGAATTAATAAAAAAAATCTTGTTTCGTTTGAAATTAGAAGTAGTGCCATGGCTCCTTGGCTCTACATAACGAGCCGCCCCTGTCGTTTAGGGACACTTGCGGCTCAAAATGTGTTTCTTGTAGAAAAATCACTATAACTCAAAATAAAATATAGTATATTCTCAAGGAGAAAAGAGAACAGAACAAAAATTAAGTACGGAAAAATTAAAAAGCAAAACTATTAGAATAAAAAGTAGGCCTTATTTGTATTATAGTGAATTATAATAGTGCGCTCTTACACTTGACTTTTACTCGAATTTGCCTTATACCATATTTTATTTTGAGTTACGAGATTTTTTGAGCCGCAAGTGTCCCTAAAGGATACACGCACACATATAGTTTTTCGTCTTTGACTGGTTGTAACTAAAAAAAACTGTTCATTATTAAGGCTTGCGCCTATGACATGTTTTGTTCGGTAGATCATGAACTAGAACATATGTGAAAATGAGTCGATTTTACCGGGAAACAAATCCCTTAAGATTAGTGCGGGGTCCTTTGACGCAAATTTCTTGAAACGGGATAAGAATTATTTCAATATATTCATCCGTCTGATGAGGTATGATTATACAATTATTGCACAGTGTATCAACAAAAATACATGAAATTCTAATCATTGTGTCTTATTATATAAGAGATAAGATGAATATCTGCGCAAATTTATAAGTTATTGTTCACCAAATGTTTAATTATTTGCTGCATTTTAAATGAAATCGTAATCTCTCTTATGAAAGGGAGCGTAAGGAGTATTAATAATGCATCACGTTGTAACGGTTCATGTTGCAAGGTTGCAGATTCGTATCTCAGAGGTTGTTTTCTTATTCACAATTAATGGTTTCTTTTACTGAAAGAAATGTAATAACTTTATAATGCAATAATAGGACTTGAATAAGTGAACTGCGAGGAATTATTGATGTGTGTCATGGGAAATTTTACAGTTTTCACATATAAAATGATTAATAACACATTACACCAATTCATTAATAAAGTATTACCGATCACTCGAGGCGTGTGGGGGTTTGCGCAGAGTGAGAAAGTGCTCGGTACAACTCCACGAATCATCTAGACAATTCAGCTAGCTAGCAGTTTAATTTTTTTTTTTTTGTAAATTAGATTCAAGACAGGGCAGAAAGATCGATGGTCGATAGCCCAAACCCATTTTCTAATTTATAAATGTTTTGTCTGAATAAAGATGTTTTCTCTCTATGATTAATGATTAATTTTGAATAATATATATGGTCTAAATTTAATAGAGTAATGAATAATGGATTATCACGTAGTATGGGTCGCAATAATCATCATGACTAATATATAGTTTAGCTTGAGGTTAGTTAATTTCAGGATTAATTTAGTATTATATTACTTTCATACCTCTATTACTCACTGGCAAATGTAGCTTTCTGTAATTTATTAATAATTTTTAAAACTCAGTAGTAGCAGATGACCTATATATCGATGCATAAAAAAGGTCTTGTTCGCTAAAGCTTCCTAAGCCTCTGCGGATAATATAAGGCACGCATTTATTAAATCAGCTTACCACATAATTTAAAATGAAATTGTAATTTTTACTTGATATAAATTCGCAAAAAGAAAACTCTTAAATATATAAAGTTACGAAAACTGTCTACAAAATCCAAGCTAAAAAACATTACAATAAACGGTGTTTCATTTTAGTTAAATATATTCTACTCGATAATTATAATTGCATCTCGAGGATGGTTAGTACAGTAACTATGTGGAAATTACATCATTAAAATCAAATTGTCTTAATTGGTTATACACTCGATAATTAATTCCCTTGTTGAAGAATCGATCAGAAAAAAAGTTGATAATGTAGTTAACATATAGTATCAAACTGGAACTGATGATTTATACGCAATATAGTCAAAAACACTTTAAGGAAAACACTATGAATTGTAATAACAACGAGTGGGCTAATGACGTGTATCCGATAGTTGTTACGGCGCTCGATTATTCTCCATGGCCATCAATTTGCTTGATGCATGCAACTTAATTTCAATACTGGATCGCGCAAAAAGATAAATTGCTCTGATAATGATCAAATGGAACAAGTAATGGATTTCAAAAGTAAAACAAAATGATTGATTTTGTTTCAAACTGAAGTGTTGTGATTACATGTCACATCACTTAATAGTATAAAATTAATTTAATAAAGGTATTATAAATTATAATTGCAAAATTAATTTAACCCACTGGCAAGAAATATAAAAAAATTCTGCCCTAAACTATTCACACAAAATATATTTTTTGAATCCCTGCTTTGTTAACTTATTCTGAAAAGTTAATGACTATTAAAAAAACATATAAATTATGAATGATTTTGTGGGTTCAATTAAATCATTTCGTAGGCTTGCTAATAAAGTTTTTTTTTATGATTGATCACTGTTTATTGACAAAAAAGTTAGTTTCCCGGTAGCAAAAAAACAATTACAATTTTACAGGTTTATATTTCTTTATATTAAAGTGCTGGCACATGCGGATTAAATTTTATGCATCTTAGACACTTTCTTAGATGATTCATTTTATTTACTACTATAGTTACATCTAAATAAAGTATGTTCATTAAAAAAAACCTCAAGTGTGCCATGATTTTTTAATTTTAAAAATTTAAGTTGGTTACACATATTGAGGTTATGTTACTTCTCAAAATTAAACAAACTGTAGTCAATTTATAGATACTTACGGTAAATTTTTCACTATAAAATTATATTAAATGTCGTAAGTGCCTTCCTTCTTCTTGAACACAAGCCTGAACTCTTCGTCGCACACCCTCCATTACGCTCCGCAACAACACTGGATTATTGTTAATTTCTATAAATTTATCTCGGATTCGTTGCCGCATGTCTTCTAGATTGTGTACTGGTTGTGCATAAATACAATTTTTCAGGTATAGCTACAAGAAAAAATCGCATGGTGTTAAATCGCATGAACGGAGCGGCCAGGGAATCCGTGCATTTCGACTTATTATTCGGTCTGTCCTCAAAAAATTCCTTCAAAATGGCCAAATTATCCACTGTGCAATGAGGAGTTGCTCCGTCTTGATGAAAATATCCTAGTAAAACCAAGCTTCATCGGTAAAAAAAATAATT
Source organism: Ocypus olens (assembly GCA_910593695.2). Taxonomy (NCBI): domain Eukaryota; kingdom Metazoa; phylum Arthropoda; class Insecta; order Coleoptera; family Staphylinidae; genus Ocypus; species Ocypus olens. The sequence continues at coordinate 20,662,340 of OU343057.1, forward strand.
TGTAAAACATCCTCGTTTACATTTTGTAAAAACCACTGACAAAATTCCAGTCGTCTGGGGTAATCAACAGGTAATAACTCTTGCACCGATGTTATGCGATAAGGGTATACTTGCAAATCTTTTCGTAGAAGCTGTTCCTACCGATAAATTCATTTGCTGTGACAAATGACGCAGAGAAGTCGTAGGTTCATCTTCCAAAATTGAAAAAAATAGACTGTAAGGGAAGACAGTTCCATCAACAGGCGTCAGTTTCTTGGGATGCGAGTAGAATAATTTTCATTAAAAGGAAAAACAATCCATGCCAAGTAGAATACCAATTGCAGCATCAAGAAAAAAACATCAAGAAAAAACTGCAGCATTTGGTGAAAAAGAAAATCGCTCGGAGAAGTCTATCAAGCTAAATGAGACTATGTATACAAATTTTTTCTCTTTTTTTGTGTTTTCCTTGTGTGGTAGGGTTCTTCTACTGAGCAATCTTCCTAGACTTTTACCTGCACCCAGTATTAATTGTGACGGTGTGAGATTAGCAATTCATGGTAGAGATGGGCAGACGGTTCAGCAACCGGTTCAGTGAACCGGTTCTTAGCAAAGAGCGCTCAGGAACCGGTTCGGAGAAAAGGAACTCCGATTCCTCTGCTCTTTAACCCTCCGCACTCGTATTTATTAGTGATAACACGTATTGTGTCGACAATAAGTCGACATACGAGTGCAAAGGGTTAATATGTACTTGGCTTTTTCTTGAAGAGTGAAAATCAGACGCGTACCCCTACCTGTAGAAACACCGCATGAAGTCACCTGCGTATCAACTTAACTGCGAAAATTTCATGCTGTTCACTTCACTATTTGCACGAGCTTCATGCGGCTCCTGGTATGAACCGCATGAAGTTTCCGAAGATAACTTCAAGCGATTCACACCTCGAAACGCATGGAGTTTCCGCGGTAATGTTATGCGGTTCATACCAGGATCCGCATGAAGTTCGTGCAAATAGCGTTTCCGTTGTGAAGCGCTTGAAGTTATCCGCCGAAATTTCATGCCGTTTTCGTGAAATTTTTTAAAGGCCATACTTAAATTTTGACTTAAAGTTTTATACTTGGAATTTTAAATGAAAATGTGAAAACGGTTCATTAAAGTCAACATCTTTTTAGAGTCCAAACTGCTTTGAGTCAAAATTCGTCTTTTTTTCTTGACGCTTGTAACAAATTTTGACATTCATCTTTTATCTTTAATTAAATATGACATTTCTTAAAGGCTTTTAACGGGTTTAAGTCAAAATTAGTCGTTTTTTTTTACGTTTGACGCTTTTAAGTCAAATTTCGACAATAATTTGCACACAAAGTCTTTTAACTTTCATTCAATTTGGCATATTTTCTAGAGGCGTAACGACTTTAAGTTAAAATTAGTCTTTTCTCTTGACGCTTGTTGACTGTAAGTCAAATTTACACATTAATTTGGACATCAAGTCTTTTAACTTGAATTATATTTGACATTTTTTTAGAGGCTTTAGGTTTTAAGTCAAATTAATCTTTTTTTTCTTAACGCTCGTCGACTTTAAGTCAAATTTCGACATTAATTTACACATGAAATTTCTTGACTTTATACAAATTTGACATTTTTCTGGAGGCTTAACGTCTTTAAGTTAAAAGTAGTCTTTTTTCTTGAAGATTTTCGACTTTAAGTCAAATTTTGACATTAAATCTAATTATTTAACTCAAATTTGACATTTTTTCCAGGTGTTTAAGGCTTTAAGTCAAAATTAGTTTTACTTTCTTATTGCTTGTCAAATTTAAGTCAAATTTCTACATTAATTTATAATAAATTTTTTTAACTTTAGTTAAATTTGAAATTTCTTTTAGATGTTTAATAAATAAATAAATAAATGAAAAATAAATTAACCCACAGCATAAAAAAAACATCAAATAATATTTTATACTTTCATAATAACGAAATTATACCATTTTGAAATTATTTATTTCATTCAAAATTTAAGAAAAGTATGATACCGGGTGTGCATTTTACTGCTCTCCCGATTATTTTTGAAAATCTACCAGATTTGATTTATATTTATTATCGATGTGCTACCAGAGAGGAGAAAATGTGAAAATTATATTATGATTAAAATAGCTGAAGCCATGACTGGAAAAAAATAAAACTTTAAATTTAAAAATCAATCGATTTAGAAATATCAGAATCAAAAAACAGAGTAAATATTTAATGCCCACTCCCCGTTTACAAATATTTACCAATGGTAGTTCTTTATATTGTCATATTGTCAAGCATAAAATACAAAAAAAGTATATTGCAGTTGTGGCCACACTGTGAATACCCATATTATATAATTTGTTTAAATAATTGGAAGCCTGGAACTCATTTCTGTAGAAAAGACCCGTGAACCGCTCCAATGAACCGGTTCACTCCAGTAAGTGAACCGGTTCGGAACCGTTCCCGACAATGAACCGTTTTTCCTATCTCTAATTCATGGATATTCTGTGTACATATATACCTCCTACTACAAGTATACACGAATATAGCGAATATTGAATATATTGAAACAAAATTACGTATTGAAAATTAATTGATTGCTGTTGTCTTCAACTTTCCAGATTATTTTAAATTCATCTCTAATGGTAAACTATAAAATAATATTCTACCATTAAATTATTTTATTTGTTATACTGGAAGCGAATATTAAATTCCAATGATAGATTATTGGATTTGGTTATAACCCCACCATTCATCAATTGTAATGTTATGTATACATCTAAACCTGCAGTACTAGAGGACGCGCATCATCCAGCTGTTCACATAAATCTAGTATTACAAGGCAAGATGACTGACCAAAGAGAAGTCTTCCGCCATGGATTTTGTCGCCTCCGCCATTACCCGAATTTATGACCAATCTCAATAAAATTTTATTTAATTAAATTTTTTGCCCATAGCCACCGCAAATTTAATCATAAAAACGTATTAAAGGATATTCAATAAACAATGTATAAAAAATAAAAATTGGGGACGGATGAAATTTTTCAATTGAAACATTATGAATCACCCTCCATCATTGTAATTGTTGAAAAGGTGTCTATTTGAAAATGTAAAAATATACAGAGTAATTCATTAAAAAAAAAACTGCTGATGACATCATATCCTGAAAATCAAAATAAGTCACTGAATAGAATAAATAAAACTATAAACATTTCTTGTAAAAGTAATAAGAAAAAAACAGACGTTTAGCCAGAAATTAGGTGTTCCGACACATTTGCCCAACCCTGTATAGTTGGCTGAGTGTTTGACCATTATGCAATATTGAAATGTTAATTTTTGACGACCTCGAAAACGCTTTTAATTGCAATTTTACGTGAATTTGATGAATTTTGACACATTTGGTTGGATCCGCCATTTTGAATTTTAAAATTTTGACATCGAATTCATAATCGGGGACCTAAAAAGCACCCTTAAATGCAATTTTGCCCGAATTTGATGCATTATGACATATTCGATCCGCCATACTGAATTCGCCATTTTGAATCTCAAAATTTTGACATCGAATTCATAATCATCGACCTCAAAAACCTAAATTGACGAAACATTTTGCAATTATATACACATTTTCATACGATGGCCAGGTTTTTTTGGGCTGTGGCCAATGGAGAATTTAACCAAAGGCCAATTTCTAACAAATCAGTAGTATTGAATATTAGGTACCGACTTTTAACCTCTTCAGTTATATGTGAATTTATAAAATTGCTGTACGTGGAGTGGAAATACTGGATTTTAATTTAGATATCTTCAGCATCAAGTTATTAAAAATAGTCATTTTCAAGTAAATGGCATTTAAATAACAGAGTTAATTGAGGTTAATTTTACCAATTCCCAATAATAAAAATAAATAATATAGAAGCTCTTCAACTCTAAAATGTTACAAGTTCTAAACTCCATTCAAAAAATTTGTTATAATTTTTAGTTTTAAAAACACAGTGAACCGTTATTTTAGGTTTGATTGTATTGTATACTACCAACTTGTTCGTTACCTCTATTGTTAGATAATCACTTAATGCTGGTAAATAAAACACATCAGAGAAATACTATTATTTCCAATGAATATGACATTACAATTAATTAATCAGAAGGCTTTGTGATTTTGGTCTCTTTTGAATTATTAATGTGACATGTATAACTGCACGTAATATTAATCAATTTTAGTAGATTTAGTCGACTATACATAATTAATTACATTCATTTTCCACTAACACTATTTAAATTTAATGTATTGTAATAACTATTATATTTATATATAGACTACAATTATTTCAGTGTTTAATAATTATAATGTAACATAGTTTTCGCCACAGAACTAAAGAACGTATCTACTTAATCATCGTCTGAACAAGTAATTGCTGCCACCTTGTAAAACTATCAAATGCTAAAATAATTATTAAATTCTAATTCGTGATAAAATCTTGTTCAATTGGCTGAAAGACCTCGGTCGATGGCCTGTTGTATTTCGATGTATCTCGAGTACAATAAATTGTATTGTTATTATCTTGTTAAAATATTCCATTTCATAAATTTAATATAGCTTGAATATGAAAATTCAACCTGCAAAGCAAAATTAAGTGTTACTAAGACTATAAACAAATAACTTATTGTAACAACCACTTCCCTGGCTAGTGCCACGCCGGATATTGAATTGAATTGAATTGAATTGAAAATGATATTTATTATTCCATTTCAATAATTTTTCCTTTAGCGAATAATCATATTTAAAATTTCTAGTGTATAGATTGTTTGGTTCAAATTAACAAACTTCTGTATTCTACCATTCACCTTGGTTAGATTAAGGCGAGGTGAAACTCCTAGGCTATTTATGAATCTTGAAAACAAGGGTAAGACGTTGAAACTCGACTCGTGATTTTTTAAAGATTCGTACATTATAACAAGTAGTTCTCAGTTTTTTTTTGTTAACAATATACTTATGCTACAGTATTTTCATTAACTACCAGATATGTATACTTATCAAATAACTGAAGAAACGTATAATATTTAATTATAGAAAAATAATAAAAAACATTTTATTAAATAAAATAATAATTAAAAGGGCAGAAAGACCGATGGGTCGATAGCCCTAATAAAACACCGTTTACTACTACTAATAATTGAGCAGTTGAACTGCAAAACTCAACAAATCCACTTTTATAATTTGTTCAGAAACCGCGAAAAACGTTCAGGAAGTCTAATTGTTGCTTTAAAAAAATGAATGTTTAGCCGCATTTTTAAATATGATTTGTTGCGTTTTGAAAGGTAATTCACAGTCGAGTTTTGTTTGCAGTTCAACTCCTCAATTAAAGTTATTTTGTTTAATTAAATTTTAAAAAATATATATTTGTAGAGAAGAAAAAACAATAGTTGCAATAATTCTTTATAAACTATCCAAAAATGTGTCATTTTTAGTTGACATTATTAACTATTTAAATATAGCGGAAACCCTGTACAGCATTTACGATATACAGAGTGTTCACAATTAAGTCACCTCTATTGGTTGCTTTGTTATCTTTAGAATTATATCAGTTGCCCATTTAACAAAATCGTCAATGTTATTTCTTAGCCCAGTGATAAGTGCTACAATTTTTAGAAGATGAATATTCTTGCAATGTTATTTCCCCCCGATGTATTTTGGCGAGATGAATTGTTTTACGATGAATTTTTCCTGCGATTAACTTTCTTCCAATAAATATCCCACGTTGAATTTTCTGCGATGAATTTTCTGTGATGAGTTTTTCGTGAAACGTAAAAAATATTATACGAGTATAACGTGAGAAGACAGTTATATAAGTCTAACCAAATATTCACGACTCGAGTTTCGACGTATTTCTCTTCATTACATTTGTTTAAATGTCATAGGTGCGCTAAATTGTATTAACCCTGGGTGCTAAAATGTCTTACAACGGACCTGGATCCAAAGGCTATAGCTGTTTCTGTGAAACAACTCCAAGTTGTTTTAAATGTTTTCTTCTCCAAAGTCATTAATACACTTTTTAAAAGTCGAGGAAACCTGTCTTCAGTACCACGATTTTTCGTTTTCCAGACGTTAAGTGTCTCACCCCACATTACCTTTAAGGAGCCGGAAAACCCCACATCTAAAGGTTGAGTTTAGTATACTCTTCAGGGGGGGAGTAGCACAAACAATGATGTAGTTGCGAATGCATTTGTCAATAATAAATAGCTAAATGTGTGTTGAAATGTTCTCCCCGTCAACGCTTCATTAACATCTTTCTTTAACTTATTGAAAAATGACAAAGCTATCTTCTCGAACCAGAAAATTTTCAAGAATAAACCACCTCTTTGATCTGTTATATACAGCACCCTAAGGGCCACTTTCAGTCCATGAATCGTAAAGATATTCTGCCTTATAGGTAATGTAAGGAGGAAGTAGAGTTCCATTAGTACTTTCTGAAAAGATAACGGACTTGATTGACTTTCAAAAATTATGAGTTCAGGATGTTGTGTACCTCTTCTTCGGCAAGGATCAATAGTAAAATTGGTCTCATCGTAGTTTTCTATCAAAGCTGGATCAACGTTCTTAACCGTCAATGTGACTTACAGGTCTATTTTACAACTCGTAACGATGTCGTTGTAATTCGATTTTCGTTCCGATTTTTCAATGAAACTCAATTTTGTAACTTTTCATAATCGTTACGAAACGATGAAACCGTTCCGTTATGATCGTTCGGGAACGACAGCTCCGCTGTCAATCGTTAACGGACATTTTGACCGGATATTATATAAATTATATATTTATATTTAATTTTCTCACGTAATTTGTGGTGGATAGGAATTGTATATTGGAACGAAGATAAGTTAATTTTTATTTAACCCTTAATAGTCACACCTCCGAAAAATGACGTAATAGTCATTCGGGGTGTGGTACACCCCACGCCTTTGAACTTCGGTCAATTCATGTTAAATTGACAAAAAATAACAATCTGGGATACATTTTGAACCTCTAGTTACAAGAATATGTGAATAGTTTTCGAAACCTGCAACTTTACATGTGAAAAAAAATGTTGCAAAAAAAATCCGCAAAATATGAGCTTTTTTGCAAAAAATTCGGTACTAATTTCAATTTTCAGCTAAAAAATAAAATAGTTTGAACCTGAAAACCTGAAATAGTATCATTTCAAGTAGAATTAATAAATTTTGCGTCCTTTCCAAAAAGTATATTTATTTTCACGATCGAAGGTGGGATTTTTTACGAAAAAATTACATTAGTATTTTTCTGATATAAAGTCAATTTAATATGAACATGAATATGAAAATATTTTTAAAACTATAATTATGAAGAAAACAGGCTATTATATTAAAAAGACAATTATTCGATCTCAAAAGAGCTTTCGGCGCACATATAAATATGTGCGATGTATGTCGCACATCGACCTCACGCAACTGCGACATAGCATGTGCGACTTTTTGTCTTTTCTTCTGGAACAAATATCGCAGCGCTTGTGTGTCGGCAATCTCGGAATAATCCACAGAGAAGAAAATGCTCAGAATTTTTTTTCTGGCACAATGATCACACTGGGTGTCGTACACCCCACAATTTTTCACGAGTCGATTCAAACAGGTACCACATTAACACTGATGCGTGAGCTCAAATAATACCTATTGGGGTCCACAATAGAAGGTTCAAACTATCTGTAGATGGAGTAACATGTCTCGTTTACTTTCAATTTCAGGGCCTTATTCAACGTCGAAAAAAGGCTGGGGTGTATCACACCTCTAGTGACTATTAAAGGTTAAATACATAATATCATTGATGAAATTATCATAAATAAATCAGTCCAACTGGGCTACATATTTTTTTTTATGTGAGGAGAGGAGATCTTCATAGACACCCCTATAGTGGGGTAGTGTTGGATTCGCCGGGATTGCGCCTACCAACTAAAACCTCTTCTCATATGCTCGGTGCTAGGGCTAGTCTGACCGGAAGCCTGTTCTAGCGTGTTGAGATGTTGGATCACAGAGAAGCGAGTAGCTACCGGCGGTCCGCACCCAGCCGCCCTCGTGGACTCTGAGGGCAGTGGGGGACAGGGGGTGTAACGCTATGGTGGCGAAACAATTAATGTAAATTAATGAGAGTTTGGGAAATTCTAAGTTTTACCTTAGGATGTCTCTGGGGTGAGGTGTTCGGCTTCGCTACACCTGGACGGCCTATCATACCGTGAAAAAGAAATTCCCGATGGAGGGTCGTTATCCAGCATTTTGAAGAATTTACTGGAGAGCTCTTTGATATGATCCAGGACACTAGGCATTTTTGGCCTGTGAGTTGCGCATGTATAGGGGTGCTCGTAGCACCTGCCTCAGCATAGCGTTTTGACCGGTTTGGATCCTATTGAGCGTGGTTGGAAAACAGTAACCGAAGGCTGGTGATGCGTAAAGCATCTGAGGTCTCATGATTAGTTTGTAAAGGTTAACCCGGCTCTTGATGGATAACCTGGACTTATGGTTTATTATTGGAAACAGGTCGTGCAGTGTAGCTTTAGCTTTGTCGATGGCGGTCTTAATATGCTTAGACCAGTTTAGTTGCTGGTGAAGAGTGCACCCCAGGTACCGGGCGTGGTCTTGGAGGGCTATCGGGGGCTTACCGAATGTAAATTTCAAGGGAGGAATCGGGACTTGGGGCGTAGACGCCGTGTGAAGTGCTCTTGTTCGGGTTAATCGCGATGCGCCACTTGTCGGCCCATTCCTCGAAGGAATCGATAGCTGATTGGAGCGTGTTCTCCATGTAATCGCGAAGGTTGATTCTTTGGTTTTCGGATGCGACCTAGGTACAGGAGAGCCGTATTGTCTGCGTATTGGGCGACCATGCAGGGGAAAAATCCGGCATGTCGCTCACATAGATGTTGTAGAGTGTCGGGGAGAGGCATGACCCCTGTGGAACCCCGGCTTCAGCCTTTCTCACTGTGGAGAGAGCAGTATTTACTTTACAGCTGTACCGTCGCTGGCTCATAAAGGAGTGGATTAGTCGTACTAAGTACTCAGGGTACTCGAGGAGGATCATTTTGTAAATTAGACCTTCTGGCCAAACCTTGTCAAAAGTCTTGGCGATGTCAAAGAAGACCGCAGCCGTATCCTTATTATGGGCAAAACCATTGGTGATGAACTCTGTGACTCTCACCAGCTGATGAGTGGTGGAGAGACCTTTGCGGAAGCCGAACTGATGGTCCGGGATGATCTTGTTTTCCTCCGTGAAATCGCAGAGGCGTTTGAGAATTATTTTCTCGACGAGTTTGCACAGTGTGCTGAGAAGACTGATAGGTCTATAGTTCTCCGGAAAGGTAGAAGACTTTCCTTGCTTCAGGATGCTGGTTATGTTAGCCAGCCTCCAGGAGGTCGGAAAGTATCCTAGCCTCATAGATGCGTTCGCGATGTTTAGGATAGCCGAGTTTACGGACCATGGCGGTGCTGATACCGTCAGGGCCCGGGGCCTTCTCTAGCTGGAAACTTTTTATGAGGTCGTCGACTTCGGTTTTGGTGGCAGGGACTATGGTCCACTGGCCATTTTATGTTGTTAGATATGAACTAACAGCGGGTGTTATTTCATCCTCGAAGTCAAAATCCTCGCTAGGGTTAAGGGTGAATTGATGTTCGAGGACTCGGCGAATGCTTCAGCCTTCTCAGCATCTTCTCAGTGTGCGAGACCTCTCTCGCCGTGGATAGCGGCCCGACCTGGTGGTTTGCGTCTTAGAGCTTTGGTCAAGCCCCAGAAGGTATTGGAGCAATGGGCTACGTAGAGTTCTTTGTTAACTATCTTATTCTTCTCAATGATTTCCCAGTGGACCAGACCCTCCCAGTCCCACCAGACGCATATCATTGTTTTCTTGGGGCGGAGCTCTTCTTCACTCTTAGAATAAATGAGAGGTGTAACTCCCATGATAACATGTTTGTAGAGCAGTAATAAGAAGTTTTTTACTTTGAATATTCATATATTCAGGCCATATTTCGTTTTATTGAATTTATTCCATGCTTTCTGCAACAAGTAAGGTTGTTTCTAATTTATTTTTCACTTTGCCACACAAAGCACAAAATAGCGTGAAAAATGAACATGTAAAGAAACTCGGGAACTTATTTACCGACCTAATATAAACAAGGGTTTATACATTTACCACTACAACACACACTGTATTAAAATATGTAATTCAAAACTTCATCATATATATGATGGTTCAGATTGTTTTTGGGAAACTTGAACAGTATTAAACTCATCAAAAGAAAAACAAATCCTCTAAACATGAACTTTAAAATGTTTCCAACAAAGATGTTGCATGGTAAAGTTTGCAAACTGAACAACGAACAGAATTTATAGTATTATCTTATTATTATCACCGGAGTTAGAAAAATTAATTATCAATTCAATAAAAAAAAACGATTTTAGCAAATGTTCAAATTGAAATCCGTCGACATGAATACATTTTCTGCAACGCCGAATCAATGCATTTTCGATTTTGCTTATTGCATGTCTCTTCAATCTTTCAAATGAATTGGTCTCTTGTATTAACTGGCGTCTCATATACTTTAGTTTTCTGAGCTCTCCAGACATAAAAATCCAATGGAGTAGGATCTGGCAATCTTGAAGATTAGACCACTGGTCCTGCACGACCAATCCATACTTTACCATGCTACGTCTTCGTTAGGAAGCTTTTAAAGATAGTAAAGGTTTTTCCTTTTTATGAGTTTAATACACTCTTTATTTTTCCCTAAAACAATGAATGAAAAGTAAAATTCAAACTCAAAACAGTGTCCAAAATTTATATTTAATTACCCCAGCGGTAAGTAACCCCGGTTGACGGTACATTTTAAAATTCAGTATACAATTATTTAGTACTGCATGACCTTGTTTACTAATTTACCATGTACAGATTAGAAAATTATCACTGATTTTCTACTAAAACATTTACATTAATACAGTTTTTTGTATCCATCTATTTAACTTGTTTAATCATATTTTACTTGATATTTAAATTGGAAGATATAAGATTCACCTGATTATTTTTGCAATGATACATTGATTTGTGGATGAGGGACTTTCCATATGGAAAAGTTTTAACTTTAAAATGGTGGACATGAATTCATTCTACTAGACTTTACAGACCGTACGAACAAATAACAGGTTTCCTGGTGTAAATATTACGCTGTGCGATGGATATGAATGTGTTATAAAATAATAAAATGCAAATTGCTACACACACGTATATTTCGTAATTTGTTCCGAAACTAATATGTGTCAACCATGTTCCGAGATTTTATGAAATATTTTAAGAATTCCTTTGCACAAATATGTAGTTCAAAACGACGGAATATTTTTAAATACTTTAAATTTAGTTTGGCATTATTAAAAAATGTAAACATTACCTATAACGAATGTTCGAATGTAAATATTTCCGTAAGATCGGATATCGCCGTTTCGCAACAATAAAAATATTCTCATAAGATTAATTAAATTACCCGGCGCATTCACCATTAAAATTGACTGTTTAGCTAGCTGTGACTATTATAAACTAGCTCGTTAGCTAAGGATTAAGTATAAAATAGCAATTTTAAAACAAAAATTTTTTTATCTAAACTTTTCACTTTCTTCGTACAAAGTATTCTATTTGTGAACTTCTTTGAATTCAAAATTTCAACGGAAATATTCATTTTGAGGTTCCCCAGACGATTCTAACAAAAAAATGTCATTGCGTGTCCGTCTGCGGCTCTGAATCTTAAAATCTATTTGATATTACACATATTTTGGTAATAAATTCATGTTGTAAACCCCTTGGTTCTTGAAAAAATTATAAAATAATTTATTTTTGGTTTATAATTGTGAAATAATAGCAGTTACATCAAATTTACATTAACAAAAATTGTAAATAATGTCAAAATAAACAACTTGTTATTAATAAGTTAATAAAAAATACTTAAACATCCTCTTATTTTAAATTATAAACCTTTTTAATACATTAGTATTATAATATTTTTATGTAATTAAAATATATGCTTCAATTCCATCAGATCACTCATGAATACTACAGTATCTGATCAGGGTTGTCGATCTTTCTGTCCATTATAAATTATCCATTACTAAAACCCGACTGACTATATTTAACAGAAGTGAGAGACACTTTAACCTCTACCCCGTATTACAATTACACCAATACGCGATTAGGTACTCCTGAAAGGCAGCTTGTCACGTGAATACTTCATCGAATTAAAACTTTCACTCAGGTTTTTGCCAGTTTGACAGCTCTATCCATCAGTCAGAAATCATGGCGGTAATCAGCCGGACAGTTGGTACTTTTGTAACATCGTAAATTCCTAATTTTCCATTAAAATTCATATTTACGGCGTCGATGGCCGTTAATTTGTAACGGAACGGAATCGGTCCACTGCAGACGCAAATTATTTATTGTTGACTGAAGGGCTCTTTTCGCATCGTTGTCTGAAGACGATGAATATTTTATAGGGTGTGGCAAAGGGAGGAAATAGTGCCTCAAAAATCTCACAACAAAGCGACATCCCCTGTTCCGTAATTTCTAAGTCAATAAGCCAGCAATTCATAATTCATTTTTAATATTGCAATGCAAGGAACTTTTTTCATTCATAATTACTCAAGCGTATTTTCAATGTAATTCATTTAAATCTAACAAGCAATTACATTTCTCAAGCGGTATTTTTTATTATGTGCAGAATTTTTCTAGTTTCTCCTGGGCATGAATACAACGACTTATATTATGATTTCATCCATTACTGAAAGTCTTCAGGTGTAACTGTTTTAAGCACCCCTGACGATTCTGCTTGAATTGTATCGAAATGACGGTCTTTCAATTGGCAATTTATCTTAGGAAACAGGAAAAGTCTCAGACAGCGAATAGAGTGGGTGGCAGATCAGGTCGTATTGGTAGACACCGTTTTATTACTTATATAAGAATTAGATTACCACTTTATATCTGCAATTAACTTGCGTAAACATTCCATGTAGGTGATGAAATTTTACTAAGCTACGAGGATCATTATTTTTTTGAGTTAAGAAAGGTCCGATCTTCGACGATTATAATTTTTTAATATGGAATGTATCAAAATAATTTAATTTACTCATATTTAAAAATGACCAGTGAATGGTCAAAACTAGTCACATAAATAAAATATAGTGGTATAAAAAAGTTAGTGTTATATTCCAATCTACAATCAAGATGTACCACGAAGTAAACGCCGCCAACATTAAACATGTATCAAAATAATCTTTATTAAAATACGAGGATCGTTATTTTTTCAGTTAAAAAGGTTCGATCTTTGACAATTGTAATTTTTAATATAAAATACACTACCGAGCACAAAACTAGGGTCACTCCGTAATTTAAATTTTTTTTGGAAATTTTTTGTTTTTTTACGTGTTTTTTCGGTTGTAACAGTTCACTAACCGATTGCTTGAATAAAAAAAAGTTTTTTTTGTTCAAAGTTTATTGAAAGTAATGAAAATTAACAATTTCAATTTGATATGTTAAGTAATGAAAATGATCAAGTTTACTTGCATACGCTTTTGTTGAAACAAACAAGCATAGTTTTTGTTTCTGTGATGACATCTGTCTGTTGCAAATTGTTTGTGTATTGTTGTTATTGTTAGTGTTTTACAATTAGCATAAATACTGTTGTTGCGGCACGAATTGTGGCTGCTTTAGAAGACGGCCGCGGTCAGCGCGAAACTGCAAGAAACGTTGATGTAAGTCTATCGAGTGTGCAACGAGTATGGCGGCGGTACAAAGAAACTGGTCTGCTCACTTGAAGACCTGGTTCAGGGCGAGGCAAGATTACAACAGCTAGAGATGACCTCCTTCTAGTGCTTTGAGAAACCGAACGGTCATGACAGTTTCCCTTCGAAATCATCTGCAAGAATGATTAATGGTGCTGGATTATCTTTTCGAACAAGAGCTACTGGACCACTGCTTTGCCGTGAACACCGGATTGCGAGGTTGAATTTTGCACGAGAACACTTGGCTTGGACCATAGCGGATTGGAGTCGCGTATTGTTTTCCGATGAATCGCGATTCTGTCTTACGGGCTCAGATAGACGTGTAAGAGTGTGGCGACGACAAGGCGAGAGATATGCTCAAGCATGTATTGCCGAGTGACTTCCATCTGGTGGAGGATCAGTTATGGCATCTTTTGACATAGGTTTAAAAATTAAAATTCACTTGGTGTGTGGAAACTTTTGGTATATTGATTTTGGCTTGCTCAAAAAATAAGAGATGTAACAACAATTTAATTATTTTAGTAATTTATTTTCTCAAACTATAATATAGTTACAAATATAACTTTTAAAACATAAAGTATACGTCAAAAATAAAGTTAATTATATTTGTGGTGGTTTCCAAAGCTCTAAACACATAAAAGGGGCATGATTACAATACGGGCAATATGTGTATACTTTTTTTCCCTTTTTTTTAGCAGCAGTTCTTCCTTCAAGTTTTTTTATTCTTGCATAACACAAAGTACACATCCGGCGTACCTTTTTATTATTTTCATCCATTTTAGTTTTTAGGGCATGAACATTACGACAATTGGGTTTGACGTGTTTTAATTTGTTTTGTAAATTTAGCAAGCTTGATGCTATTTCTTCTCGAAACCATCGTATTTTAGCTGATTTTTTAGTTGCTGTTTTATGTACTACAAAAGCATTCACAAGTGAAATACCTAGCAAATACTCTATGCTTAGCTTCCAGTACTACTTTATACCCATCCTCAGGGTCGTGGCATATGAACAAATTTGATCTGATAGATCAATACCAGCTTTCCCTTTGTTGTACGCTAGTATGGCGATTGGCTTTTGTTTATTCTTACGTTTTCGATTGGTATTTGAAGCTCGACTGGTTGATGGTTGGTCAGCATTACATCCCCCATCTGCTCCAGCATTTTCTTCCTCGTCGCCTGTAATATTCCTTATATGTGGAGCGTGTTTAGTTGATTAGAATTCTTACATCGCGTGTATCCCGCCATTTTAGTACCTCAATTCCATTTTGCTCTTCTTTCGCTATCATTTGGCCTCTATCTAGTTTAGCGTGTAAAAGTTCTCGTGGCATATATTTTTTATTGGCTCTCAAAGTACCAACTACGTGAGTATTTTGGTGTAAAAAGAACAATGCATTTTCTTCCTCGTCGCCTGTAATATTCCTTATGTGTGGAGCGTGTTTAGTTGATTAGAATTCTTACATCGCGTGTATCCCGCCATTTTAGTACCTCAATTCCATTTTGCTCTTCTTTCGCTATCATTTGGCCTCTATCTAGTTTAGCGTGTAAAAGTTCTCGTGGCATATATTTTTTTATTGGCCCTCAAAGTACCAACTGCGTGAGTATTTTGGTGTAAAAAGAACAATGCTAATTTATGGCTCGTATAGAAGTTATCGACAAATAATGTGCGACCTTGATTTAGAAGTCCTTACGATAGCTCTTCACAGACTGTTCTACCTAAACCAATACTTTTGATTTACCTAAGTATATTTTGCTGGACCAAGTATGTCCTTCAGTAGAGCATACCTTGAAAAGCTTTATCCCATATCTGTAAGCTTTATTAAGTATGTATTGTCGAAATACTAATCTACCTCTCCAAGGTATAAGGGTTTCATCAATAACAAATTCTTCAGCTGGAATCATTATATCTTGAAACTTCTTTTGCAATGCATCTATAAGAGGTTGTATTTTTCCTAGTCTATCTCCTTGGGGAATTTCTTCATTGTTTGAAAAGTGAATATTTGACAACAATAATTCAAATCTATTACGAGACATAATTTTTGCCGCTACATTATTTTTATAAATATCGCTTGTTGACCAATATGATGGAATACTACCAAGTCTTACTAACCCCATCCATATAAGAAGCCCCAAAAACATTTTTATCTCTTCACTATCAGTTGGAACCCATTTTTTGATTCGACTTTTACTCTTAGTTTGATTATTATTCAATTTTTGTTCAGCGTATCTGTTTGTTTCCACTACTATAATATTTATAATTTCATCATCAACAAATAATGAAAACGCATCAAATGGAGTAATATCTTCCGCCACATCTATTTGTAAACCTGAGTTGCCAGTAAAAGTAAATGTTTTATGACGACCTTCGTACTCTGTCCATTTAGCATTTGCAATCACCGGAACCTTTGGAGACCGACTATCTAACTCCTCAATTCCCTCTTCTAGTTGTAGATCCTGAATTACTTCTTCAATATTTTCAACTACTTCATCATCTTCTTCATTTTCTGATATATTTGGTGAAGGATTATATCCAGGATCTTTCTCCTCCTCACTTTCCTCTTCTAGTTGTAGATCCTGAATTACTTCTTCAATATTTTCAACTACTTCATCATCTTCTTCATTTTCTGATGTATTTGGTGAAGGATTATATCCAGGATCTTTTATAGAATCATCTGAACTGAAATCTGCACATTCTTCATCTTCATCACTTCGTAAAAATTAATCACTTTCTAATATTATTCGCAAATCATCATCGCTTAAATATTTTCTTTTAGCCATTTTCTACTGCACTTTTCACAAGACAACTTTACAAATAAAACTGTTTCAACTAGCACAAATTTACAGCTGATAAAAGAGAAACATAACCTAACATATCGTCACACATATATGGCCAACATGGCTCTGCAAGAAACAATATAACACGGTGGGCCACGTCAACCACATATGAGTGACATAAAAAAAATAATATCTATGTTTCTATGAACAAAAAAAAATAACTTATGGGTACCTAACCACTTATTTTTAACTTATTAACAATTTTTCGAAAAAAATGGCGTGGCCCCGGGGTAATTTTTTTCAAAAAGTATCGTGGCAGTCAATGTGTTAATTTTTTTAGTTAACTTGTTTGTAATTTTTAACTAACGCTTCCGTTCTGTTTTGTGGAAAACTTTAAAAAGCTAACTTTAAATGTTTAAATTTGTTGGCAGTGTGAGGTTAATTGTCTAAAGCGGAGTTTTTCAACCCTTTTTGAACCAGAAGCCCACTTTGTCGATCGCTTCCATTTTTAACAGCTTAAAATGAAAATTGTAAATCCCTAAAATAAAATAGGTTTGGGTATTGAAAGTAAACAAAGTAAAATAACTTACATTTTATCTATTACTATTTATATAAATCTGGAAAGTCGGCTATTAAGATAATCGGAATTATATCGTATCCAATTTCAATGTTCAAAAACGGTATTAACCGTTTTTTAATTTCGATTCTCGAAAACGAAAACGATAATTTTTGTGGGAGAACGTAATTCACTGTTAGACATAGAATTTGACACCTGATTTTTTTCAATTTTGTTACAGGTGTTTTAATAAACACTGTATTTTTGAATGATTCAATAACTATAATAACAAAAACACCTTTTAAGTAAA
This sequence comes from Ocypus olens, assembly GCA_910593695.2. NCBI lineage: Eukaryota > Metazoa > Arthropoda > Insecta > Coleoptera > Staphylinidae > Ocypus > Ocypus olens. The sequence goes on from OU343057.1 coordinate 20,679,758, forward strand.
CTACTTAAAAAATAACGAAATCGTTTAAACGTCTTCCTCAATAGAAGATGCTTAAAAGATTATTTATATCGAATTAAAAAAAAATAATGTTAGAGTGCTGTGAAACAAATAGTGTTTGTATTACGATAACTGTCAGAATTTCTGGTGTCACTTAGCTCAAATGTAAAGTTGTTTTCATTAATAATGAGACCTGAGCAGATACCAAAAGCAGTTGCTCTTTCGGTAGACATATTGCTGGGGCTCTAGGTTTCCCATGAAGTATGGCCAATAATGTGATTAGATGTTACAAGCATAGGCCGGGGTCAGATCCCAAAAGGTCTACTAACAATACAATACAATACAATACAATACAATACAATACAATACAATACAATACAATACAATACAATACAATACAATACAATACAATACAATACAATACAATACAATACAATACAATACAATACAATACAATACAATACAATACAATACAATACAATACAATACAATACAATACAATACAATACAATACAATACAATACAATACAATACAATACAATACAATACAATACAATACAATACAATACAATACAATACAATACAATACAATACAATACAATACAATACAATACAATACAATACAATACAATACAATACAATACAATACAATACAATACAATACAATACAATACAATACAATATCTTTATTATGTTGATAACTATACAGATTATAGTTACATTCGTCAGGTTAAAAAAATATAAAATAAAATACTTCGACATACATTAAATATACCAAATTGTATTATAAAGTCAGCAATACATAACGATAGATATGATCGCTTTATGCTTGAGATCGAGGCATGACTTCTAATATTGTTGCACAGCGTCAAACAAATGTTTCTTCACGTATGAAATGAAAACTTTTGGTATGACCTCTAGAAAACCTGCTACAGATCCGCTTCTGCTCCCGCACGATCGAAGAGATCCATTAAACTTTGCTATGGAGTATTTCCATTAGACAGTGGGACGATGGGGCAATATTCTCTTTAGGAATGAGTCGCGATCTCCAAATGGTCGATAAAGATTATGGAGACATCAAGGAGACGCGGCTTGCTGCATCTCTCCACAAATCCCGTTTGGAGGGGGAGGCGTCATGGTGTGGGGAGGAATTTCCCTGGAAACTCGCCATATGCAAAGATTACAGACGAAAATTTAATTTTGATACAAAGCATCAAAACATCGTTACCCAATATCTAAATGAAGTTACTTTTCCTAGACTAGCATGGTCAGCAAATAGTCCGGACATGAATCCGATAGAGCATGTATAGGATGAACTAGGAAGACGTATTCGATACGGAGAAAATGTTCATGAGACCATGCAATCCCTACGAATAGGCATAATGGGAATAGTTACCCCAAGAACTGATAGCTAACTTGAAACAAAGAATTCCACGCTGTCAAACCGGTTAAAACCGACCACCTCTTCTAAAATACGAGGTATATAAAAAATGTTTCATATAACAGATTTAGAGTATTTTATGCTCTTTGCAGCGATGTACTAAGTTTTTTGAGAAATTCAAAATTGTTAATCTAGGCCGTTTTCTTCAAGGGATGGTTTTACCTCATAAACCTCGATATAAGCACATAAAAATACGGGTCTGTTACTTTTTGATGCTCTACAACATACAGGGTCTTCATTTCAAAAGGAGCTACCCTGAATAACTTTGGATCTGAAGTAGTTACGGTTTTAAGAAAAAATACATCAATTTTGTTTTCGAGGGGGAACTTAAAAAAACACTGTTTTAAGAATTTTATCTTTCACCCCCTCACCCCCAGCTACCCCATCTTTATAATTTCAAAAGGCACCACCTATTGTGCAATACCTCATTTTAAAGGGCATAAAAAATACTATCCAGCAAAGCAAAAATAATTGAAATCGGTTCATTTGTTTTAGAGAGAGAGGGTATTCATTTCAAAATAAGCCACCCTGAATAACCCTGGTTCTGAAGTAGTCACGGTTACAGGAAAAAATATGTCAATTTTTTTTTGAGGGGGGACTTGAAAACACTGTTTTTAGAATTTTATCTTTCACCCCCTCACCCTGCTACCCCATATTTATAATTTCAAATGGCATCCCCTTTTGTGCGACATACAAAGGGCATACAAAATACTTCAGATCCAAAGTTATTCAGGGTGGCTCCTTTTGAAATGAAGACCCTATATACAAGGCAGTGTCGGCTCGTGGAACAAGTTAATGATAGAGCCACGTATACAATATACCCCCTTCTTTTTTAAAGAAAGAAAGAACGATGTATCTTCCTAGACCGAGTAACTGGCGAAAAAGTGTTTTAAGAATTAATTAAACTTAATTAAAAATTCTTGCTGAGCTTGAAACTACATGGCTCCTTGGCTCTATATAACGAGCTGCCCCTGCTCAATTTGATAAAACGATGATTTGCTAATCAAATTTAATTTTTGTAGAATTTAGTAGACACGTTTTATATACATATATATATATATATTTTTTTGCTCGAGTATTACACAATTCGAAAACTAAAATTTTCAAAAATTCACACACAACTCGCGAAATAATCGGTGGATTTTCAAAAACTGCACTTAATTTAATAAAACGATGATTTGCAAATCTTATTTAATTTTTGTACAATTTAGTCGACACGTTTTATATTTTTTTTTTATTTTTTTGCTCGAGTATTACACAATTCGAAAACTAAAATTTTCAAAAATTCACAACTAGCGAAATAATTGGTGGATTTTCAAATACTCCATTTAAATTGATAAAAGGATGATTTGCAAAATAGAATTTCGTCAGCACGTTTTATATATTTTTTTAGAATTTTTTACTCAAGTGTTACTTAATTCGAAGACTAAAATTTTTAAAAATTCACAACTCGCGAAATAATTGGCGGATTTTTAAAAACTACTTAATTTGATAAAACGACGATTTGTAAGTATAATTGAATTTTTGTAGAGTTTCGTCAACACTTTTTATATTTCTTTTTAATTTTTTCACTCAATTCACTCAAATACTCACACAATTCGAAAACTAAAATTTTCAAAAATTTATAACTCGCGAAATAATCTGCGGATTTTCAAAAACTGTACTTTATTTGATAAAACTATGATTTGCAAGTCCAATTTAATTTTTTTAGAATTTAGTCGACACGTTTTATATATTTTTTTATATTTTTGCTCCAGTATTTTACAATTCGAAAATTAAAATTTTGCACAACTCGTGGATTTTCAAAACTGTACTTAATTTCAGTGGCGGTTCGTGGAACATGTTGATGGTAAAGCCATTTATACAATATACACCCCCCCCCCCCTCCTTTTTGAAGAAAGAACAATTTATCTTTCTAGACCAAAGTAACTGGCGAAAAAATGTTTTAAGAATGAATTAAAAATTCTTGCTAAGCTTGAAACTACAGGTAGTGCCATGGCTCCTTGGCTCTATATAACGAGCCGCCCCTGATACAAGGTGCGTCGCAATCGGTGAGGGACGCACGCCCCCGATCGTCCGCTTGTAAGATTGATAGATTTTTACAAGAGATATTTTGTTTTTACAAAATTTTTGGTTTACTTCAAATGTTCACTCTTCATCGACGTATCGAATAATTTTTGAATTACTTTAAAAGTGCCAATCAAATTTATTTATTGTGTAGCTTCCTTACAATTAACGACTTCAATAATTTACTTTGGTGTTTACTTTTTGGGGATTGAAATAAAATTTGAAAACTTTAACTCGCAGCATTGTGTAATTGTTTTATATTGATGTAAACCTAATAGAAGATGTCTCTCTATTCAAACTAAGCAAACGCATTGCAGCAAATTGTGGAACGACGTTTAATTTAATTCGCGTCATACGCTCCGAAAATGTAATTATTTTAATATTCTCGTAGTGCCGACCTAATTTGCGCATGTTTTTATTTAATATGTGCCGATGTTAACATAATATCATTCGCATATTTCATAAAGCCGTAAAGCGCTCTCAAACTTATGTACACATAATTCTCGCGAACGAAGCGTGCGTGAAAAGTCCTAAGGAATTCTAAATATTTTTTCATTGCATCTTTCCTATTCATTTTTTTTAATCCACGCCATCTGCCAGTCAAAGAATAATATACTTAAAATGGATATCGATAACGGTACTTACAGGCTGTTATTATATTAAATGCTATACCAAACAAGCATGCAAAATTATATGATATTTTAGGATCATATTCAATTCTATAGTAGACTGAAGTTTTTCCTAATTTTTGTGAAATTTTTCGGTTTTACTAAAAAAAGAACGTATTAATTTTCTACAAATATCATTCATATAAATTTTATGTAACATAATTTTACACATTTTATTTTTCCAATCTCGAGAGTAACATATATTAAGCAATTATTATTATTATTATTATTTTTAAGCAATTGGTGTTTAGCCTTTCAGTGGAATGCAAATACACAACTGCGGCGGTTTTTGACACTTGAGGCGACACTAGATGGCGCTGATACGATTAATCGGCCAATTCCGATGATTGAATTGGCTATATACCTCAGAGTGAATTCGTCTCCCCATCAGCGACTCTACGGCACTGATGAGGCCTAAGTGTGTCAAACCGGTCTGTACTTTGTTGTCTGATTCGGAAATAATAATTACTGCTTGCAATTTTCTTACCTTGGTTGGAAGATATTTATTATTAATTAGTTTTAATTTTAATAAGTCATTCCCGTTGTTATAATTAATCGCTTATTCAGTATACAAGGACTAACCGAATAAAATATTAAATTTGAAAACTGCATACGTTATGCATTACGAAACAAATTATAAAACTTTTTAATAAGGAAACAAATTGCTAAACTTTTTTAATTCTTAAACTGAATTTGTAACAATACATACTTTTAAATTAACTATTGTAATTGACACCTATACACGTATTTCTAAATGCATATCTCTTCAGTATTGCTTCACTTTTGAATCGAATATTATAAAAATAAAAGTTATTGTTAACAAAATTGCTCAGAAAAGCATGGGTTAATCCAAAAAAAGAGCCCAAAAGCATTCTGAGGCTTTGAAAAAATATCGACAGCGAGTTATTAAAGCGAGGAAGTAAACTAGATAAGAATGTAACTGATACCAATTAAGGATTATATAAATTAGAGTTAAATAGCAGTCTCGTTTCCTGAGGGAATTATTTCGTATAAAATGGAGAACGTTCGATGTTAAATTTATTTACGTGAAAATGTAAGGATCAGAGGTGGAAATTTATGTTACTATATAAACTTTTCTCGGAAAATTCTTATGTCAGTATTTATTTATGATATATAAGTGAAAAACAGTTGTATAGAGGTAATTTCTAGGAGCGGCGAGAAATTATTTAGATTGGATAATTAACGCGAGGATGTGTATACTTTTTACATGACCGTCCGTGTAAATGAATAATTTATAAATAATGAAATATTTATAATGAAGTCCTTATCGATTCGCATACGCACGTGAAAATGTGAAATATCTTATAAATTATCAGAGGATTTCGAATGTATTTTTTAAACCATCTTTCGTACTCCGCACTGTCACCATATTTTTCTAATATTGAATTTTTTCGATGATAAAATATAAATGCAACGACAATTATTTCTATCTGCGTTATTGAAATATAAATTGTAAATAATCACGGAAGAAGTAGATATCGATCGGCCATTCAGAACTATTTGAAGAGGATTAATATTTATAATGCTGTATTCGGCAGTACAATCTGCGGCCATTCATTCCACCTGCTCTCGAATATAAAAAATACGATAAATTGCATGGTCGATTGGCAATTGCAAATTCTTGTCTGTTCAGGCTATCGAGGCCATAAACAAATAAGAACTGGCTACGCGTTGAACGTAACCACAAATTATGCAAAGTGGGAACCTCAAATCCCACGTCGAGGAATTTATAAAAACTTTGACGAAAAACTTAAGCAATATAATATTCTAGATACTATTATCGCCGTAACGGCGATGTTACTGTAATGCATTTTATTTATACATTGTAATACTGGGCTGTAAACAATTTAAGACTTTCTGTAAATCATAGAATAATTAAAATCTGCTGGTCCCTGCAACACCTGCCGCGATAAAAAGTTAATGCCTTTTCTAAATATTTACATCCATACTAAAACGTCACTAAGGGAAAGTCACGTAATATCCAACTCGTGAATATTTATCAAACGAAATCCTACTTCACTATTTATATAATTTATCGTACCTGGTGCATTAACATTATCACCACTCACAATGTGCTGTGAATCATGAACTATACTAAAGGAAAAGAAAAATGAAACACTTTGAAATTCGTGAAATTACTACCATTTTCAAAACGCCATATTTTCAATCGATTTTGATGAATCTTTGAGGGCGATAAACTTTAAACGATAAAGTGTCTTCTTTAAAGTCATGCATGCGGAATTAAGCGTAACCCCTTCCGCCCCCTCTAGCGCCCCTGTGAAAAAAAAAGTTTTTTTCTGAAAACTATGTCCAACTTTGACGATGTCTACGGAGTTGGAAAAATGTTATCGACTCGATCCACCAGGCATTAAAATTTGATCAATTCCCTATGCAGGACTCAAAGAACAAAGCTCCTACGACCATTTGGCACCAAGTTATGGGTGTTTGAAAAAAAGTGCATTTTAAGATTTTTCGCAGATAACTCAGTGACTTTTCAACCAAATTTGATTATTCTTTCGGGAAAATATCCCATTTGGGCTGTACTTTAAGGGAGTAAACTCAGATTGGAGCGATCCCTTTTCGAACCCTTCAACCCCCGAACAAAAAAAAACACGTTTTTGCGCAAAAAGCGCCCAACCTTGGCAACGTGCACCGAGTTGGAAAAAATGTGCCGACTCGATCCACCAAAAGGGCATTGAAATGTGTTCAATTGCCTGCGCTAGACTCAAATAACGAAGTTCCTACGACGGTTTGGCATAAAGTTATGGGTGTTTGAAAAAAAGCGAATTTTGTGCTTTTTTGACTAACAAGGAGAGGATCAGATGTGTGACTCACCGATTTGATCTATATTTGGCACATGTGTAGGTCATGACTAGGAGTGTAACAGGTGCAAGTAATAGGGCGCACTATTCAGCCGTTTTCGAGAAAAAAATTGATTGATTCTAAAATTAAGATATTTAAATACACATGTAATTATAAAAACTATAAAAAGAAAATGAATGAACCCAACTTCAACAATGGGGTTCGATCCTTCGACCTTCCGACTACAAATCGGAGGTTTTATCGATACGCTAAAAGGTCGGTATTTGTTTGTTAACGCAAAAGGTATATAAATATACGAATGAATAAAAAATTAAAAAACAATTTTTTCTCGAAAACGGCTGAATAGTGCGCCCTATTACTTGCACCTGTTACACTCCTAGTTATGATCTACACGTGTGCCAAAGATGGATAAAATCGGTGAGTCACACATCTGATCCTCACGAATGAAATTTTCTTTGCATGTTCTTTGAGGTATGCACGAAAATTCATTGTTTGTTCGAAATTACGAATATCGCATTTTGTACCTTAGAACCCCATTTACAAAAAAACTTTATTTTAGGTCAACGATCTCTGTAGGGTGGGCCTAACTTACCACCATTCGTCCATTTTTCCATTCGTCCAATAAAAACAAACAAAAAATGCAACACTTAAGATTTGTCAATATTTATGTAATTTTCAAATGGCCATAACTCGGCTACTATCCAACCGATTTAGACGATCTTTTGAGAAATCAACAGCAAAAAGTGTCATCTTTGAGAGGGTTTATCCCCCTCAAAGAAAGGGCTCTACCCCCCTCCAAAGGAAAATGAACAACTGAGTACATTGTGTACGAAGCTGGAAAAAAAAAATTGAATTAACAAAATTCAATCAATTTCCTGCAAAGTTTGCAGAACACTTTGAAATTCGTGAAATTTCGACCACTTTCAAAACGCCATAACTCGGCGTATTTTCAATCTATTTTGATGAATCTTTGAGGGCGATAAACTTTGAACTGTGTACATTGTGTACGAAGCTGGAAAAAAAATTGAATCAACAAAATTCAATCAATTTCCTGCAAAGTTTGCAGAAAAGAAAATGTCTACGACCTGCTTAACCAAAGTTATGCGTGTTAGAAAAAAAGAGCATTTTGGGTTTTTTGAGTCAAACTTGGCCACTTTGTAACGAAATTGGACGATCTTTTCAGGGGAAAAATGAAATTTCATTGCGTATATTCAGTATATTCTTATTTTAAGTTACTCCAATTTCCACTTCAATATTAACCCCAAGAAAAATCACGTTTTTTGGCTAAAAATGGGCTTACTTTGACCATTGTTAAACGGTTCGAAAAAACATTTGTGAGTTGTTTTACTCTGATGCCAAGAAAATCGTCATTTTTTCTCAAAATTCCGCAAAATAGGAAGTTTTTATGATTATAAGGCAAAAAGTTATGACAAACAGAATGATTTAGCATTTTAGCTTTTTACCACCGACGTTATTGGTTTAGTAGTGTGTATTTCCGCCGCGCTTCTGCACAACTTCTTGCAACCTATTGGGCATGTTGAAGAGTGCCCGGATTGCATTTTGGGGAATGGCATCCCACACTTCCACCAGCCATTCGGTAAGTTCTTGGAGGGTTGTCGGCTATCTGTTGGCGTCTCGAATCGCGCGGCCCATCATGTCCCAGACGTGTTCGATGGGGTTAAGATCCGGGCTGCAGGCTGGGTGAGGAAGTGGGTCGATGTAGTGCTCTTCAAAAAATCGTCGACAGATAGCAGCTACGTGGGATCACGCGTTGTCCTGCATGAAAATCAGACGCCTCATCCTTATCTTCAGCGGAAGCACGTGAGGTTGCAGGATCTCCGTGATGTAGTGAGCAGCAGTCATTCCTGGAGGCGGAACTACGGCTAACGGTGTTCTAAAATTATAGCCGATTCCACCCCACACCATGACCGAACCTTCGTTGAAGGCAAGCACTCCGTGGACGTTATGCTGGTCGTACCGCGCCCCGCAACGCCGCCAACACCGAATCCTCCTGTCGGATCTGTCTAAGCAGAATCTTGATTCGTGAGAGAAGACCACTCTCTGCCACTGCCCGTCTGTCCACTGCCCGTGCCTCCTTGCATATTGCAACCTCTCTTGTCGGTGTCTGGGAGTGAGGCGCGGAACAATTGCGCTACTCCTGGACCGCAGACCTGCTGCTTCGCCGCTTCCGGACAGTCCGATCGCAGATTCTTCAGTTCAAAGGGACGTCATGGACGATTCGGTGAGCACTCCTGGCAGGATTTCGAAGAGCCGATCTAAGGATGTGGCGATCTTCTATGCCCGTGGTGATCCTCGGACGACCTGAACCGACCTGCCTATCAATGGTTCCGGTTCGAGAGAATCGACGTCAAACCTAGAATATCGCCAAGTGGTGGATGCCCAACCTCCGAGAAATCGCACGATAGATCAGGCCCTCTTGCCGAAACGCAACGATTTGACCGCGTTGATAATCGCTTAATGCAGGCATTGTTTCCAATCAAAGTCGAAACAAAACTGCAGTAACATTTCTAAAAAAGAATATTTTGTGCTCGAAAGCATTTGAAGCGAAGGCAAACGAAACATTTCGGAAAACAGCTATTTAAAAATATTAAATTTTGAGATAATAAATTAGCAAATCGCTTGCCTTGACACATACACACGATACACACAATGTGTGAATTCCAACCGGCAACGTAGGCGCAAAAAAACCCCAAAATGTGTTTTTTCAAACACACATAACATTCAATTTAAATGCGAAGCTGCACTGATGAGAGATAAATCTCGAAACGCGTCTGCAGATGGCTAGTTACTTAATTTTCATATATTTTTTAATTCAGTGGTATTTTTAGTTATTATCAAATTTGTTTCATCTAGTAACACTAGATAAGTTTAGCACTGTGTGTCCTTGTCAAAATGTTTTCTGGTTTTTTCATTTTAATAATAACATTTACAGTTTAAAGTTTCACATGTCATTTTAGAATAATTTCCTAAGTTAGTCTTGTATGTAGAAATAAACGATCTTAAACCAATGTTATTATCTAGTAGTACTAGTAATAACATGCAAATTTATTTTGTATTATTCAATATCCGGCGTGGCACTAGCCAGGGAAGTAGTTGTTTCAATAAGTTATTTGTTTATAGTCTTAGTAAGACTTAATTTTTGCTTGCAGATTAACGAACAGGTTGAATATTCATATATTCAGGCTACATTTCGTTTAATTGTATTCACATAACTTTGGTTAAACAGGTCGTAGACATTTCAGTTTTTGCAAACTTTGCTGGAAATTGATTGAATTTTGTTGATTCAAAGTTTTTTTCCAGCTTCGTACACATTGTACACAGTTGTTCATTTTCTTAAAAAAAATATTTTTTTTGTTTGGAGGGGATAGAGCCCTGGCTTTGAGGGTTAAACCCTTTCAAAGGGGACACTTTTTGCTTCTGATTTCTCAAAAGAATGTTGAAATCGGTTGGATACTAGCCGTCTTATGGCCATTTTAAAATTACCTAAATTTTGACAAATCTCTAGTGTTTTATTTTTTCCGTCAGTGCAATTTGTTTGTTTTTATTGGACGAATGGGAACATGGACGAATAGTGGTGTGTTAGGCCCACATTTTTTTCCGACCCTACAGAGATCGTTAAAGTGAGCCTTTTTTTACCTAAAATAAAGTTTTTTTGTTAATGGAGTTCTAAGGTATAAAATACGATATTCATGATTTCGCGCAAACAATGAATTTTCGTGGATACCTCAAAGAACATGCAAAGATAATTTCATTCGTGAAAACGAAAACAATTCCGTCGAAAAACTTCGGACTTATGAGTCAAAACACCCATAACTTTGTGCCAAATCGTCGTAGGAACTTCGTTTTTTCAGTCCTGCATAGGGAATTGATCAAATTTTAATGCATTTATGGTGGATCGAGCCGACAAAAATTTTCCAACTCCGAAGACATCGTCAAAGTTGGACAATGTTTTCTGAAAAAACTTTTTTTTACAGGGGTGCTAGAAGGTGGTGGAAGGGGTTACGCTTAAGTTCGCATACATTACTTTAAAGAAGATACTTCCAAGTCTTTCGCCCTTTCAGATTCAGCAAAATCGATTGAAAATACACCGAGTTATGGCGGTTTGAAAATGGTCAAAATTTCACGAATTTCAAAGTGCTTCATTTATTTTCCTCCAGTGTAGTTCATAGTTTTAATTGATATATACGCGCTTAAATCTTAGACAATGTAAAAAAAAAACGTTTTTTTTTTACCTAACGTCGCAACGTGAAAAATCTATTTAATATCCTTATGGATGATGAAAACGTATGTTAGACCACGGAAAAGTCTGGGAAAAACTTTTGAGGTTCTATCAAATATAAAAAATTCAGGGTGGATTATATCGATTTTCTCTGAAACTATCAATTATTCAAAAAATGTTTTAGATAAAAGTTGAACGATTTGGAGGGGAACATAGTGACCTTGCTTTGACCTTGTAACATCTACATAAGGCCAGGTGAAAGTGCCCGCTGTATCTCAACAACGAATTCAGGAATTAACATGAAGCTTTGAACATAAGTCTTATTTGATAATCCTAAGAACAAAAAGCTTTTAGTAAAATTTTGAAATTTAAAATGGAACACCATAATTTTTATTTTCGGATTCAGAACGTAATATTACACACAAATGTACTATTTATTTGTATTTTTTTTTAAATAAATTATACATTTAGGTGGCCATGATAGTCTTAATCTGTTTTGTTTTGTATTGCAAATTTATAGAAAAATAAAATCCACTTTTGTCTTATGGTTTGGTTTACACATACCTGTTGATTATAATTCAATCATTTTTTTAATTGACTCCAGTTTTTTCTTTAATGGATACATTATGTTTTTTAAAGATTCATGTCTTATACCGTGCTTTCAATAATTCACCGAACATAGGGAACGCATGAGACGCAGTCGCAGTGGAGTCCCACTGTTGATCGGCCGCTCAAACATCGATTCTAACTCGATACTCGATACTGGTACTTCGTTCGACTCTTATTGCGAGTCACTTCGACTGCGTCTCCTGCGTTCTTTGTGTTCGGTGAATTATTAAAAGCACGATATATCCAAATTGATTTATGTGAAACTTGTAAAACTGTAGAAAAAAGAAAAATATAAATATCATTGTCAGCAAATGCAATTTTTATTTTCGATCAAGTAAGCGAAGTTTTGACAAACAACAACTACTTATTCTAGTAAAAATAAAAATAAACAACAGCAACAAAAAAAAAAAAACACAAATAGATGTTCAAAATATACCGTTTAAACCTGTTGATACTTGAGAATTGATCAATGGTACACTTTAGTTTCGTTTTTCTTTAGTTTTACATGTCTCACATAAATACATTTAGATAATAATCTTGAAAATCATAATGAATTGCCATATTTCTATTAAAAAAGAAAACTTCGGCTATTTAAAAAAAATGCTCGATTAATTTACAGGCATGAGTAGACCAAACTATAAAAGAAAATTTCGTTAATTTGTTTTTCTATGAGTCTGCGATACAGAACTAAACATATTAGGTCAGTCACGGCCACTTAGAGTCGTGTTTGAAAAACAAATGCTACTTTTTTTCAAACAAATAATTGATTTGTATGTAAAATTCCGTCCTGAATTTGAAAATCAAAAATTATACAGGGTGTTAATCTTTCAAAATTGATGTCATTTCCGGTAAATTGCAAGTAAAGTTTTCGGATGGCCACTAAACTAAAATTTGCTTTTGGTATAACCCTACCGAATTTCAAATTGATATATCAATAAGAAACACTGTAGGAGCGAGCCTGTGATCCAGTATAATATTTTTATTTACAGAATAAATAATAAAATATAATTGACATTTAACAGTCGGCAAACGTCTTGATTTTTCTTTCTCGGTCTATATAAATAAATATTTTTGTGTAATCTATATCACAGATTTACTATTTCATTCCGTATTGAATGAATTTTGGGTTTAAGGCGCATCGCCATTCTGCATTAAACTGTATTTTCGTTATCATTAATATTAGGCTAATCATAATTCGAATATAAAATAAAACATGAATATGCCGATTATACTACGATTAAATCTAGTTATATTAGATTGTTGTAGATTTATTCAATGTTCTCAAATTTATAACATCAAATGAATTTATATACCATTAGTTTCCCATAACAACAAATTAGGTAATTATCGAATATGTTCGGATATGCATGCTAAAGATAACAGCCTGTATAATTTATTTATTTCCATACAAATATATACTGTATTATAATTAATTAAGGCTAATGTAATAATCAATAATAATTCATACAAAAGTGTCTTATGAATGTTACATATAATCGATATTTATTATTAAGGTAAAATATTATATGTGTATCATATTTCGATTATTATGTCAATGGTTAATATACGTTCTATTATTGGATATAAATAAATGGAAATAACAAACATACTTGATAAAATCTGTTCATCTTTTATTATTATTAATATATTACTTAATCATTTTGAGTGATTTTAATGCAAATGTACATTACAACGATTTATAGAAGAGTAAAATGTATACCTAACAATGCAACGTAGGTCCAAATGCACTGTGCATCATACATTTTAACTTCTCGTGCACATTTGCAATAGGAACAATAAATATGTTCTTCTGCCTAATGCTGTAATTTTGTTGTACAATTTTGGATTAGTGTTAGGATCTCTGTGTAAGCAATACAAGTGCAAGGTATGGTGATTCAATACATCTTTTTGAAAGATTTTTCGATTAGGAATAGAAAGTGGGTCTAATAATGGAGTGCGCTTCCGCGTTAGAAATGCATGCGAGCAGATTTAAGGGGATTTTACCGGTTCCGGCTTAAAAACTTTTTTATTCATGGTCTAAAAAGTTTGAAATTTTTTGGGAATGTACTAGGTATAATTATAAAACATATGTTGGATGGATTATTTTTTAGCATTTATAATTTTTGTGTAACAAATTTTTATTTTAGAAATTTAAATCAGAATTACAATTCCATCCGTAGAAGTGTTTGTACAAAATTCATAAATATAAATCAATTAAAATCTCTAAAATATTTTAATAAATAAAGGAGTAATAGCAATTTTAAGAAAGCAGATATTTACTAAAATCTCTACTTGAAGGCTGAAAGACCTTTGGTCAATTGCCTGTTGAGGTAATTTGTAAAAGTATCTCAGTAAATGTATTCTCTCCCTCTCTCTACTTGATTCGTGGTAACTCTAGCTTACCGCTCCGAACTTAATAGCCAGGAGATACGTTGTGTGTGATTAAAATTAAACAAAAACAAACATGTGGATGTATATCGACTTATTGAGACGTGGGTTGCATTATTACTCATATTTTTATAGTTATAGCAAGGGCGTTTTCAACCAACTAGTCTAGGGGGTATAATTAAAAAAAGATAAATAAACTGGTGCTTTTGCTCTCGTACATCTGTTCCATGAAATCTCCCTTTCATTTTTCAACGTTTTAAAGCGTTTTAAATTTACCGGGAATATTATTTGTTTGGAATATGGAATATCGGTAATTTTTAACTATAAAAATTGTTAAGCGAAAAATGTTTAGGGGGCTAAATACCCAATTACCCCCCCCCCCCCCCCCCTTGAAATCGCCGCTGAGTTATAGACACAGATTTTTATTAGTAGTTAAATAGTTCTTTTTTACAATTAGTTTCAGTTCACTTATTGATATTCATAATATATTACACAACAAACACAATCGTTGATTGTTGATGCGTAGAGGCAAGATGATGCTGCTACGCCTCCGATTGGTCCATTGCTATCAAGCATTTGTTCTTAGTTTGACGTTAGCCTGTTGCTCTGGTCAACACATATTTGACCTCAGATTTCGAAAATGTTTGAAATACCGGGTGTGCATAAATTGGCGGATAATGTAGTCGTTTAATATGCGTTATTATTCGATGTTAATTAACAGAAAACGCTACAATTTCGTTAGTACGACTAGATTGAAGAATAGTGTGTGCTATCTCTCTACCTGAAACGTGTATTTTTAACACTTCTTAATTAGCTTATTTTCATAAAAAGTACACCCGGCAATGTCGACCTCCGCTTATGTCACTGTCAAATTTTGACACAGTAATGAATTCTGCTTTCCTCTTTATTATCAGTTTGTATTAGTTTCCACGTTTCAGGGCTTTTGTATTTCTAAGTTATTTTCGTTTTGTTTTGTTCAATTATAATGGATTTACTGAGAAAGCGGACATGTACATAATGTACGGTTTCTGCAATGGAAACGCACATATGACAAAACTACGGTATCGAGAACGTTTTTAAAATTGAAGTACCCGACAATTAGCTGTTCCCTTGTGTGGACTTCGACGTTTGACCAAGACATTCGACTTTGATGCTCCCTTTGTGGGGACATGACATCCGAATCACAACTTCCATCATCAATTTCGCTGCTTGCATGAGGACACGACGCCGACGTTCGACCACGTAGAACAAATTGAACTTCGCTACTCTATTGTGAGGCAAGGCACTTAACTACGACAATCCAGACTTTGCATCCACGTCTGTAAATAAACACCTCTGTACTATTATTACTCTTCTACTCTGAACCAACCCACATAATTACTCATGAGATTAATGAAAACAGGGCAGCTCGTTAATGCGATGTTGCCAAATGTGCATTTCTTTAAATGGCTCCTAATGGCATATGAGGCATGATACAATATTTTTGCGTCGACATTTTCTATTAGAATTTTATGTACAATGTCGCCACGTGTAGATTATCCATCAATTTATATACAGCCAATATAAACACTATTTTTTTCCGAACTAAACAAACATCAGAAAAATATGTACATTTTACGACAACTATTTCCAGCAATTAAAACTGTTTAAAATTCTTCGCACAAAGCGCATGTTTTTTACAACTAATAATTTTAAATAATAATATGGCATACGGCATCAAGTAATCAACAATTAATTTATTTATTCAATTTAGCAATAACCGATCAAAATATGTTTAATTCAAGAGCCTAAATTATGGCTCTAAAAAGTAATTTTTTTTCTAAAAAGATTTCAGAGTAAAAATTTAAATATTTGAAGTGAAGTGTTAATTTTTGACAGATATTTTCAGTTTAGTGCATCCAAAATTGTTAAGATGAAATATATAAACTGTAGTCATTTTAGAGTTATTCATAAATAATGAAGAAGGGCCTTTGTGATGTAATGATTAAAGCACGGACTATATGCATTTTTCGCAAAATCCACTTGTAATTTTATAGAAATAATGTTGCGTTTTCTAGTACTTTTATTAACGTCTTTATCACAAATGCAAATTTCTGAGCTACATGTACAGCCAGAGAAAATACAAATGCGAAACTCGATCGGCGAGGGATGCTGCCGCCTGTCGGTGCTTAGTTCGGTCGAATCCCGTTCCTGCTTAAAATCCATTTATGAGGTAATAAAAGGGTATCCCGAAATAAGATGGCCAAAATGCCACCCGACACATATTTTTAAATAAATATGAAAATATCATTAGATGTGCCCTTAAACCAAAGTAGCCGTATATAAAAAAAAACCTACATGACCCGGGAAGCTCCAAAATAAGATTCTTTCAAATATAATTTTTTTAACCACTAAAAAAATATTTTAAAAATCTGAAAAAATCACATATATTACGGGCTGAAAGACTTTAGTCAATTGCCCTTTAAAACCCTGTATAAAACCAGGTTTTAATAAAGGTTTAGTAACTAACTAACTCACATATATTATTGACCCAAATACCAAATTAGGTGATTTTTTTCAAGGTCGTTGAACGTTATTTACAATATTAAAAAAATGTTTGAAAATCAAAATAAAGAAAATTTGCTCACAAAAACGCCAAAAGTAGTCTTGAAAAAGAGTACTGAAATAAATTGTCCCGAAAAAAATGCCAAAAAGAGTACTGGAAAAAATTGTCTTGAAAAAAATACCAAAAAGAGTCTTGAAAAAGAGTACTGAAAAAATTGTCCTGAAAAAAAAATGGCGATGTGACCATCATGTTACTTTCTCCGACTTGGTAGTATAATTTATATTTACGCTTTCATGGTTTATTTTCAATTTCAATGTGCATCGAGCGTTTTGTCGATTTGGATAAAACTGACATTAGAAACCTCAAAGTTATGAAAGATGAAAAAATTATACTTCAAATTCAAAAACTCAGTTTACTTAAAAACCAACGAGATTTCGAAAAAAACTTATTCTTTATAAGTTGTTCATTTTATTATTCATAAATTTACTGTAACTATTATCGTTTCATAATTATAAACCAAAAATGAAAAACAAATTAATAAATTTCTTTCTCGAATAACAATGATTTTATGAAAAATATTTTCCAACAAAAGATATTAATTTATTTGTTGTCTTCAATATTTGTTTAAATAATTTTGTGACATTTTTCATATTTCAAAAATATTGGGAAAAAAAACAGTTAACATACCATTTCGGGTGTATGAAATTTTACCAAAAGCTTTTCAGTTATTCAGATTCTCAAATAAGACTTATGTTTAAAGTTTCATATCAATTGCTCCATTAGTTTTTGAGATACAGCGCGCACAGACTGACAGACAGACAGACAGGCACACGCACACACACAGGCACACAGCAATTTTTGTTTTCAGAAATTGTTAAAATGGCATCTAGGGACCCCAAAACGGATATTTCCGTAAAAAAAAAATTTGAAAATTTTTTCACGATCACAATACTTTCTCGTACTTCGTAACGGAGAAAGTAAAAATGCCAAAAAGAGTCTTGAAAAAGTACTGAAAAAAATTGTCTTAAAAAAAAATGACAAAAGTAGTCTTGAAAAAGAGTACTAAAAAATTGTCCAGAAAAAAATGCCAAAAAGAGTACTGGAAAAAATTGTCTAAAAAAAATACCGAAAAGAGTACTAAAAAAATTGTGCCAAAAGTAGTTTTGAAAGAGTACTGAAAATAAATGCCAAAAAGAGTACCGGAAAAAATTGTCTAAAAAAATATCCTAAAAGAGTCTTAAAAATAGAATAGAATAAAATACAATTTTATTAGATCATTATATTGCCTTTACAATATTGAACACGTCAGGTATAAAATACATAAAGTTAAATTCAGACATGTATTTACGAAAAAACTTCAAATAACGTACGTAATCTACGTAATTATATAATTTTTGAATTATGTTCTGCTATAGAAAGCCTTCTGTAGAAGTAACGATTTCGTCTTGAGAAAGAGTACTAAAATGA
This sequence comes from Ocypus olens, assembly GCA_910593695.2. Taxonomy (NCBI): domain Eukaryota; kingdom Metazoa; phylum Arthropoda; class Insecta; order Coleoptera; family Staphylinidae; genus Ocypus; species Ocypus olens. The sequence goes on from OU343057.1 coordinate 20,698,024, forward strand.
TTGTCTTGAAAAAAATGCCAAAAAGAGTTTTGGAAAAGAATACTGAAGAAAATTGTCTTGAAAAAAATGCCATAGTAGTCTTGAAAAAGAGTACTGAAAAAATTGTCCTGAAAAAAATGCCAATTGAGCACTGAAAAAATTTGTTTAAAGAAAATGCCAAAAAGAGTACTGGAAAAAATTGTCTTGGAAATAATGCCAACGAGTCTTAAGAGTACTAAAAAAAATTGTCCCAAAAAAATGCTAAAAAGTCTTGAAAAAGTGAACTGAAAAAAATGCCAAAAAGAGTACTAGAAAAAATTGTCTTGAAAAAATGCCAAAGAGTTTTAAGAGTACTAAAAAAATTGGCCCGAAAAAATGCTTAAAAGTCTTGAAAAGTGTAATTTAAAATTTTATTTCGTCATATGATTGCTATCAATAAATACCATGTATGGGATTTTTTCATCTTTCAACGTTTGGTGCGACAACTTCAAAAATTCGAATAACTAATATTTTTACGATATGTTTTGTATATTTATCAACAGTTAAACAGTCATTTTATGTAAAATTATTATTAGTATTTCAATATGAATTTTTTTTCAGTTTCGTATAAACAACCCAATTTTTTGTCAAGATATGACCATGAAACCCTCGAAAACTGGGTTTTTGTTTTTAACCACTATAAAAATCTGAAAAAAATCATAAATATTTTTATCCCAAATACCAAATTAAGTAAATTTTTTCAAGATTAGAAAGGGCGAAAAAAAATGGTTAAACTTAAAAAAATAATACCCTAAATAAACTTTTATTTGGGTAAAAAATATATGTGAATTTTTCAGATTATTGTAAAAATGTTTAGTGATTAAAAAAATTAAATCTTATTTTTCGAGGGTTTCATAACTTGGCAAAAATGGGGTAACATATTTATACGAAACTGAAAAGAAAATTACTACTAAAATATTATCAATAATTTTATATAAAATTACTGTTCAATTGTTGATAAGTATATTAAAAAAATATCAAAATAAACATTTTAGTTATTCGAATTTTTGAAGATGACGCAAAGAAAATTGGAAGATGAAAAAATCACAGATATGGCATTAACTGATAGAAATCATATAACGAAATAAAATTTTCCGTCAGTCGATCACTTAAGGGAGAGAAGTGAACTAGGCTTGTAAATTTTATTACCTCATAATTGTATTTTAAGTGGGGACGGGTTTCGACCGAACTAAGCACCGACATGCGGCAGCATTCCCTGGCCGAGCGAGTTTCGCATTTGTATTTTCTCTGACTGTACGGTGTATACATTTTTAAATTCCTTTAATTTATTGTATTTGTGTCCCTTTACGCTAATAAGAATAGTCTAAAAAGACATTACAATCTTACATAATCAAGTAAAGTGGATTTCGAAAAAGGGATTGGACTATAATAACTTCTAAAAGTTGGCTTTTTCATGAGGTATCTCAATTTACGATTTTCGGAAGAAATTTTGCTATTCAGCGTGAAAAGCTCGGCTCGGTGTTGAGGGTCATAAATTTTAATAAAGCAAACAAGCTGGCGATAACAGGGCCGGATCCTAGCATAGACAAATAAGACTAATGTCTAGGGCCGGTTTTTTTAGGGGCCCGGTCAAACCATCCACTTTACTGAAAAAGAATTTGTTTAAAATTTATTATTATATGCCGTGTCATTTCGTCAGAAAATTCTTAATAAAGTTACATGTTATTGTCGTTTTTTTCCTTTTCATTCTATTGGAATGTTTGTTTAACTTTGTATTTGAAATTCTAGTTTTAATAATAAATTAACATACCGGGTGACCCAGGGATCTGTAAAAGCCTCATAACTTATTTGCTATTTGAGATATTGACATCTATTTTTCATAAACTGGTACCCACACCCATTCTACATATTTTAAAAATATGTACTGGGTATCCCAGTATGAATAACAGAACAAAGTTATGTTGTTTTAAATAGAACACCCCATTTTTATAGTTTACTTTTAACCCTCTTGAGAAGCTGATAAAAATAGTATAGGGTACTATAGGTCTATTATGGACGGTTGGTTAGTTATGGGCAAATTTGTGGAAAAAACGTGTACACATTGAAAAAGAGGAAGAAGCGTTGCTAGCTAAGATAGCGTCATTCTTTATACACATTCTTTTTGCACATCATGAAGAATAATACATATCAGCTTTTGTCCTTTTTTGTTCATACTGCTATACAGGGTGTCAACATACGCAAAACAATCGATAACTATTTTTTTTTTCAAATAGAACACTATATATTTTGCCACTAATACATGGAATTTTTGATAAGCTTTCCAATGATATACAATTTGTATAATGAAATATTAAGGACTCTTCAGATCTATCCACAAAAACATTTTTCTTTTGTTAGCTTCTGCTGATTTTTTGGATTTTCAGAGCAAACTATGCATTTTCTGGAAAATTTATAAGAGACCAAAGTTGTAGAGCGGAAAATTTCCGATCGATACGGGTCTTTCGACTTTTCAAATAATGCGTGCATTGCCCGCCAGAGCGCGCAAAAGCTTGACCGTAGATGCATTTTAGCGTTTTTTTTTTTTAATTTAATAACTGTCCATAATAGACCCATAGTATCTTATACTATTTTTATCAGCTTTTTAAGAGGGTTAAAAATGAAGTATAAAATATAGGGTGTTCTATTAAAAAAAAACCTTAACTTTGTTCTGTTATTGATACTGGCACACCCTTTATAGAAACATACATATTTTTAAAATATCTAGAATGGGTCTAGGTGCCAGTTTATGAAAAAAAGAAGCCGATATCTGAAATAGCAGATAAGTTATGGGGCTTTTACAGATTCCTGGGTCACCCGGTATGTATTCGTCTTTTTTATTGCCACAGGAACATTTTTCGTTCATTGATTTTTAAAATTTTTAAAATTTTAAATTTGATTGATTGTTTTCCATTTTTTTGTGGGGGCCCGGCAAGTTAAGAACGTCTAGGGCCCCAAAATATGTTTAATGGTCTCTAGACTATCGTCGCAGACCATACGTACAAAAAATTCTAATTTTAGATGTTGGGTTGGGCTTCGAATATTCACTCAAACGCAGCACAGATAAGAGATGTAAGTGATGCGCCCATCAAAAATCGCTGTGACGTCGCACCCCCTTAATATTAAATAATAGTTTTATGGGGTGTTTCTCTTTAATGAAAACAAAGAAGTAATGTGGCGCTTTATATGTGGTCGATAAGGGTAACCGTTATTATGTATTAAGTTTGTAGTAGTAGTAGCGAGAAAAGTATTATGTCGCGTTCCTCAACAAATTAACTGCTGATACAAGTAACTACAATAACGGGCACGATTTATTAAAGTTTCCCGAGAAACTTTTAAGGGGTCGGGAATTAAAGTAATTCGAGGTATTTAGTAATTATAGGCAATTCTTTGTCGCGCCCGAAGGGCTGAGCAAACAGAATTTTCGAACGAAATATTATTAAATATTCAATCGATCACACTGTTTCTCGTAAAAACCCCACCATTTTACAATGCATTGTAATTATAAACTCAATAACCGAGTCACTCAAGTATGCATATGTGTCCCTGTGTTGCGAAACAATTGTTGCAGATTAAAAACAAAACTATAATAATAATAATAATAATAATAATAATAAATTTTATTCATCCATAAAAATCAACCGATATTGGACAAGTCAAAATAAGGGTTCCTTACCACTAAATTACAAAAATAATCATCTATATTATAACATTACAAAAAATAATCATCTATACTATAATATACATTGCTATATAGATATATTTTTAGTTTTTTCTTAAACTCATTATATATTCTAATATCCTTAAGAACAACAGGTAATTTTTTATAAATTTTCACACAATTGTGATTTGGGCCTCTTTGAAACTGGGCCGTGTCATGACCGACTACTGCAAGACTATGACGATGCCGCGTATTGTACTCATGATAGTCCGAGTTTCTTTCAAAATAATGTATATGTTTCTTAACAAATAAACTGCACCTTAAAATGTAAATAGACGGAAAAGTAAGTACATTGTTTTTTGCGAATATTTCCTTACAGGAATCCCTGGGTGGTATATTATATATTAATCGCAATATCCTTTTTTGAAGTATAAAAATCCTGCTGTTTAGTGCAGGTTTTCCCCAAATAATGATGTTATATGATAGGTAGCAATATGCAAGTGCGTAATAAATTTCTAATAAATTGGATGTAGCCACCGTCCCCTTTAATTTTAAGATAGCATAATATGCTTTATTTAGTTTATTACAAACAAAATCTATATGTTGTACCCATGAGAGTTGTGAGTCAATAAAAATTCCCAAGAATTTTGTTGATTTTTTATGATTTTGGGGAATGTACTCCGGAATCTTAGTATTGTAAAAATAAAGACATTCGGTTTTATTTTGGTTTAAAATCAGGGAGTTTTTATCACACCAACATCTTACTTCATTTACAGTTTGCTGTATTATTTGTCCTAATAAATCTGGATCGGAGGATGATACTATAACAGATGTATCATCAGCGAAATTAATTAATTTTCCGGAACTAATATGGTTGTTTATATCGTTAATATACAATAAAAATATCAGCGGACCCAGGACTGACCCTTGCGCCACTCCTGTATTTATGTTATGTACATTTGATACCGCATTATTACATTTTACGTAAAATGTTCTGTTTGTCAAAAATGATATCACAAATTCTAAAATATTTCCACGTATTCCTATTTTGTCTAATTTATATTTTACAAATTCTGGATTAACCGTATCAAATGCGCGAGACAGATCAAAAAGTAACACTGCTACGGAATGTTTTGCATCTAACTCTTTGCTGACATGATCCATCATTTGGTAGGAAGCCGTCTCCGTTGAAAAAGATTGTCTAAATCCATGTTGACTAAAAAATTGTTTGAGATAGAAATAAGCATCAGAAACAATTCAGTTCTAAGATGAATTTGAATATTTACTTGCACTTTAATAAAGGAAAAGTAGTTCTTTAAATATTTTTTTTATTTAAGGGCTTGCATGTATGCAGCACGCTTAAAAATGGCATTATTTATATATTTTTTGATAAGTGATTAAAATGGATTGATATGCGAATAAAGGTGTATTTTCTATTTTCGAATAAATAACATTTTTATTAGTAAAAATATGTCGCAATTAAAAATGGCGGTCTATAGCTACGCGCACACTTGTCGGAATCGGACGAACGGCACGCATCGGCAAAAATTGCATAACACAGTTGTAAACGAGTCAACGCACATTTATCCGTTCCATGCCGTGCCGATAAATGTGCGTTGACTCGTTTACAACTGTGGTAAGCAATTTTTGCCGATGCGTGCCGTCCGTCCGATTCCGACAAGTGTGCGCATAGCTTATCAGTCCATGTTGTCAAAATTGTTCTCTGCTGGCACCATCATATGTCTCCGCAAAAAAGATGTTAATTCGAGGCCTCATTGCGTAGAGTAAAGTTATCGTTATCGGCCATGGGGATGGATTTTGGAATTTTCGAAAAATAACAAAATGCCGTCATTTGAAAAGAAAGTATCATGTTTTCCTCTATTATTTAAAAGGCATCGCAAAAATATTTAAAATTCGAATTTGATAAAGTGTGACCATGCCCAATAAGCAATTAAATTGGTTGTAAAATGGAACGAAGTTTACGCAAAAACGTTGAAAATTATTCTAGTTATCACGCTTCCCGTAGCAAAAACAGTCGTTTTGAGATAAACGCGTTTAAAGTTTTAAATGAAAAATCATAATCTTAAACCTATATTTAGTCGGCCATTCCGGCGCCATACTGTGATCTTTCCTGGGTCTTAATATTGGTATTTGATGCGTTTGCCGACAGCCTGCGAGAAGATGTACAAAATTAGTATCGTTAAAAGTGGCTCAAGCAATATAAGCGGCTATTTGTACGATTATTTTGGGAGCAATCATCCAAATTTTGACTCTCGTTGGAAATTTGCGTCTAGCCTCCAAAGCATCACGAGAGCTTGATTGCCTTGTGAACAGATTATGATGGTACGTTGTAAGAAAATCTTTAGCCTTCACTTTTTGCAAACTACACCAACCTGGGTTAAACAGTAAGAATGTTGACGCTTCTCATCCGTCGAAATTTTATGATAGAATGTGGCGTGCATGGCGTTCTTTACATTTTTCAGTGACGAAGTTCCCGAAGTGGTGATTGCCAAACGGCAAGTGTTGTTTCCAATCATTGGAAAGGTCTTCTAAAGTAGACTTCACATGTAAAATATTTCGCTTGAATGGACCCTCTACAAGCCAGGGATGGCGGTAGAAGCCAAAACTCATACCACGCTGTATGCATGCAAAACAAAATATTGACTTATACACACCCTGTATATTAGTCAATTTTGCCACTCTATTTATTTATAATGTGCTTGTTGCTCCTATATCCATCGATGTTAGCTTGTTCAATAAAATAATCGATGTAATTATATTGTCAAAATATAAAGTTCCAATAGGCAGCTTTGTATGTTCAACTAGGCCCAGAACAATATTCCCTCCTTGTGGTAGTTTTTTCACCAATTTATTCATAGCCTGTATATTAGTTGATATCTTGTTTAATGTACGTGTGCTTAGAGCGCAGTACTAATTTTTGCGTCTACTGCCTCCCCGGCCCTGTAGGAAGGCCATTCAATCGAAATATTTTACATGTGAAGCAGTGACGGTTCGCGGGTTTTTTTCTGGTACGGCCGAGGTAACAAGGGTGGCAATACAGATAGGTAGGGTCAGTTGCAGAGACGGCAGGCTGCGTGACCGCACCTATCTGTATCACCACCTCTGCTACCTCGGCCGTACCAGAAAAAAACCCGCGAACCGTCACTGATGTGAAGTCTATCTTGGGAGACCTTTTCGGTTTTCAACGATATATAACACTTCCCGTTTTGCGATTACCACTTCGGGAACTTCCCTTGTGAGTGAAATGACGTGTTGCGGATGTTCTGCGTCGGCTTGACATTGTTTCGCGCGACCAATTTTTCCGAAATGCTACCAATAATTGTAAAAAATTGACTTTTGAGAATGTTTGGACATATGTAAGCCCTTAGGAGGGGCAATGTTGTAGATTAAAAAAGTATCGTATTTTTAAGTAAGACAGCCCTAAAAACTAAAATTTTTGGTTTGGTGCCGGAAAAGTAAGAACTGATTTTGGATATTTTTGATGTACTGATTCCAAAAACCTCGTTTTTTGTAGCAGCTCTAGTTTTTGAAATACAGGCTAATTCATTTATTTCCGATGAACGGCAAAAATAATACCAAAATATTATTTTTATTATTATTATTATTATAATGATATCAGAGGCCATCATTAAAATTAGAATCTAATTAGCCAGATTTACAACGTGAGCAATAGATTCAGCAATACATTTGAAAAATCAATATCTCTGAGAAAAGAAAAGCGAATCGGAAAAATAAATTAATATAACAAAAAAAATCAACCCTTCGTTATAACCCTTTATATTTTTTCTAAATAAATAAATATGAATGCTTATTCTTATCACGAATACAAATACTTTAATAATCAAGAGCCAAAAAACGTTACTCCTTCAACTATAAAACCCAGAAAAAATTTAATTTCTCCCGTCAGTCGCAATCCATACCTCGCAATATAAATCTCGATTTCTGACAAAGATTGCAATCCGCCATAACTAAATAAATATTCTTATTCTTATCACTAATATACGTACTTTCATAATCAAGAGTCAAAAAAACGTTGCTCCTTCAACCAAAAATAAAATATTTTCTTCCGTCATTCGGAGAAATCCATACAAACTTTAAATCAAAAAACAACAGTGATTGTGAAGCAGATTTAGCAAGTCCCCAATGTTTCAATCAACAAAAACTGAATGATCTTTTCTTTCACGGTGGTCTGGAAGGCACTTTAAATGAAAGGGCCTTGTACCTAATTTTTTATTGTTGGGGGCATTTCTGGGGTTGTTGGGAAGTCTATCCAATGGTTCCTGAAATCGGGACCCCGGCACTTTTTTGAAAAAACCGTTTTTTATGTAATTTTTGTAACATTTACGGTTCCATATTACACCAGACCTTATATTCTGTGCGGTTTTGCCTTTTCCTTGCTCTGCTAGCTTTTTTCTCAGAATTCAATTAACGCGACGTAAAAATAAAGAGTTTTCGAACGAATTATTGAACTCGTGGCCCCAATTAGGAGATTTGTTTATTTACTGGAAATGGGACGGTGAAGATATTTTGTAAATAAAGGCCTTTTTTTTGATAACATGGGCCAGTCTTTTGCATTCTGCCAACGAGTATAAAACTCTTTCTGGAGTTGATAATCCATAAAATAAATTCTTAATTTAGAAAATGTTTCGGATAAAGACATTAAATCTCAGGAGGAAAATCGAGAACGAATTTGTTTATTGTGTTTAAAAAAGAGTGAACGGTTTATAAAAATCAAGGGGCATTGCAAGTGAGGGTTCACCGATTATTGAAATTCGATTTAACGAAGTCTTTACCGCGTGTTCTGTGCTGGGTCTGCAAGACAAAATTGTACCGTAATTGTGCTATTGATGATATTGGCAAAAATTTAATTTACCAGACTACTCTTCTTCAAAGATTGTGGACAATAAATGCTTTTGCTATTTGTGTGAACTGATTAGATCTTGAAGTGTTACGTCAATACAACAGGCGGGTAGTTCTTCAGGTCAATCCGCTGGTCTCAAAGTGGCAAGAGTGGTTTCGACAACTGTTAGCCATGAAAAAATTGTGTGAAATGCTTAACTAATATGGAGAAGAGTAAGAAACACGTCTGCACTCTTGAAACTCGCGTAACCAACATAGCAAATTATGTGTCCGATTTAGATGGAAAAAAAACGCCAACAGATTTTGTCAAAAATGTTAAAGTAGACAGCAGAAAAGCAAGCACCTGAAACTGGTACTGAAAAAAAAACGAAATACGTTTAAGTCAATATCATGGAAAACAACTACGTCTTTCCATAAACCCAATATCCACCGTCCAACAGGTCAATAATCACCCGATTTCTTTGGAGACTGTGTCAAAAATCCAGGACAGTTTTAATTTGAGCTACAACCAGATGCAGGGGGTTACCTCTATGCTGCGCAGTGCTACCAACAATAGGAATATGTTTGAAAGTCACGTGGACCCGAAACTTTGTTCCAGGAACCACCTTGTGGACCAATTCTTTGACGTTCAGTCTTTAGATTTTGTAAATATGAAAGCCGATGTTTAAACCAATGCTCCGGACCCAGTGGCTTATTGTAAAGACTTAGATGGACTGATTCAGCTAGTGATTGAACGAAGAGAAAATATTGACACTTTGCTTGAGTTGGGTATTGATGGGGGTGGCGGCTTTCTGAAAAAATTGATTGTCCTAACCATTGCTCCGAATACCCAAGAAAACTATGGGAACATTTAAAAAATTGTGGGATTTGTTGCAGATAAACCACTTCAGTGGCATTATAGCAACTGACCTGAAGTTGGCAAATATTTTACTGGGAATAATTACTCACGCTTCTAAAAATCCATGCACTTGGTGTTTTGCTGAAAACACACAATTGTCTAAATGCGGTTTAGCTAGGACAATAGACAATTCTGTGGATAATTATGACGCTTGGTGTGAAAAAGTTTCGGCCAGAAAAGATGCTAGGAATTTTGGAAGTTCATTCACCCTCCAATTTTCCATAGACCTGAAGGAACAAGAATTTTAGATATAGTTCCCTCACCTGAACTGCATTTAATGTTGGGTGCAATTAATACCCTTTTCAACTATATGTCTGCCGATTTTGAAAGAGATACAACTGAGTGGGTCCAAAAGTGTCACGTACAGCGTGAGATCAGAAGAGGTGGGGCGGCGGTTACAAAAAATTCCTGTAAAATGCTGCTGAACAAAATCGACACACCGGGGTGTTTGGTTTATGTTGAAACATTTCAGTGTCTTAAGAATGTCATTGATGACTATTTTGGGGTTATCCTCAATGAAAATTATAATTATGGTATAGAATCCTTTCGTGAAAGTTATATGGTACCAAAAATTCATGCCATTTGTTTTCACGTCTCTGAATTTTGCAACCCTACAGGAAAAAGCCTGGGTTTTTATAGCGAACAGGCGGTTGAATCTGTCCACCACGATTTCAACGAAACTTGGAAGAAATATAAGGTAACAAGTTGTCACCCAGATTTCAATAACAGGCTGCTGCATGCCACATGTGAATACAACAGCCATCACTTATAATTTGTAATTAGTTATCCTGTTTTCGGCAACCAATTATCATTGTGAATTTTTTCAATTATCATTTTACATTTTTCATGTCACACTATAAGTCACCAAATTCGGGTGAAGAATATTATTTTTTTAAACACGTATTGTAAATAATGAACAATCAAATATAAAAAATGTCAATCTGAAAGCTGACGAAAAATTCGAAAAAAATGTCTTCATGTGTTTGCATTTTTCTCCCAATCTCTCTACGAAGCTCGATTTGTTTAGTCTCGCAGAACATTTTTTTAGCTAGTGACCTCTGGAAAATGGTCTAATACACCCAAAAATACAAGAAAACCAACCAACAAGGTCCAATGAGTAATAAACGACGAGTTTTCTTAGAATTTCATCGAAAAAATAGTTTTTGGGCCTTTCTTAAAAAAAGTGCCGGAGTCCCGATTTCAAAAACTATTGGATGGACTTCTTAACAACCCCAGGAATCCCCCCGAATAATAAAAAAAAGGAGGTACAGCGCCCTTTTATTTAAAGTGCCTTCCAGACCACCGTGCTTTTTAGTTCGCGCACAATTATGGCATCGCCTTCGAGTTTGCCCTTCTGTTGGAAGATGCCCCCCCCATTCATAAGTCCATTTGACGACTTTGATGGTCTTCCGTACTGGCGCTTTCTAACAACCTTAGCATGTTCTCTAGCATATGATATCATTTTCTCAGCAAGTGGAACCAGAAAATCCAAAAACGCAATTTTTTTTATGGTGCAATTCTTTTCAAATTATAAACGCGTTTACAACACATGTCATACGTAAACGGTAAAAACCCTTTTCCACCACTTTGATGATTTATGATCTATATCATAGACAGCAATTATCTGGTCAAGAGTTACTTCTTTAGTGTCCTTGCACAAGATCGCCGTGGTTCCAAATTGATTGACCACAAATTCCGATTCTCCTCTGTCTCTTTTCTTCTTTTCAAACTTCGGCATATTTTTGCGATTACTGATAACTGTTCCAACGCAAGCAAATGGTGTGTTATTTATAAGGAGCGTTGATGTGAGAAAACGGTCGAAACACAAACTGACATCTGGATCTCTAATTGAAGAAGACAGGTTTGTGACAACTCATTCGCCAAGGGTCGTGTCGAGATGTTTATTACTTTCTTTCCCACAATAGAGTACCCAGTGGCTGAATCACATCACTCCCATATTTTGTGGGTTTTAGGGGAAGGTATTGCTTCAGGCAACTTCTACCCTTGAATTTATCTATTGCGTCGTCAATACTTTGAAACCTGCTTTCACCTCTTGCTTTCGGGAAGGTCTCCTTGAAACAAGCAATCAGACACTCAACGTAGTAAAGTTTTGAAGCGTTGTCGTTGTCGTTTTTTTTTTGACTGGTTGAAATACATCTTTGAAGTTAATTACTGAAATCTATTTCGAGATATAGCGTTTTTTATCGCTATGTTACCCATGGAGGGATTGGTAGACCAATAGTGATGAAAGGTCGGTACTTTATTGTATGACATAATAAGGTAGCATCCTAGTACAATCATGATTTCGTACTGATCGGTCAAATAAACTTCTTTGCTTTTATCATATTTGAGCATAGTTAATCGTTCATTAGTCTGCTGCGCAAAGCACAAAAAAAGACTTTTCGGAAATAACTTAAAGAAGACATCGAGCTCCTTTGAACCGCGGTTGACATTAGCCAGGATACTACACGGTTTGACATTAGGGATGTAAAGTAAAGGAGTAAATTGCGCATCCAATTTTTTCCAGGTGTCTATAGCTACCATCAATGGTATTGAAGTTTGCGACTCTTCATTGGTATCTGCATTTCCGTTGTCAATAGGTATCTCGTCCTCGCTTTCAGTCAAAAATTTTTGTTTCGTTGCCACAGAATTCGCAGCCATTGAGTCCTCACTATCAGTATCTGGCTCATACTCTGAACCGCTGTCTTCAAAAGGCTCATAATTCCCATCAAAATCTGACAAATTTTGGGCTATTTGCTCTAATTCAGCTTCACTTAGTCTTTTTGAACTGCAAATAACAAATGAACAAGGTTTACCACTGGGACAATAAGGTACCACACATTAATACCACAGGGACGTGTATGTCCCAGTGAAAATAATGTGTGTAAAAAGTGCTACAAGAAGGTCATTTTGTAATTATTTACCTTACAACTGGTGTACTTACCTAGCCATAATAAGCATAATCTGCGGCTCCAAACTATTGAAAATTGTAAATTTTGTCACAACCAACTGCACGCGACCGCTCCTAGGCACATACTAAACGTTATAGAACGTCATGAGCTTCCGCCATGCTTTCAAACACGTGGTCATAATAGAAATAATTCCAAATGACCTCCGGGATAAGTGCCCAAAAATATAACACGTCTTAATTTTCCAATAGAAATTTTTGAACGCGTACTGGGACATATATATCCATTTGGGAGAGAAAGGGTTAAGTTTGGGCCTATGACACAATTTTTCAACACTCTAAATCGAGATGAACTTTGTTTTGGCTACTTCACATTTCCTGGTATTAGCACGGAAAACTGAAAGCAGGAAAATTTGATGATCCTCAGACAAGGCAGCTCATTAGAGATCCACAATTTACAGCATCAATGAACGAAATTGAATCTAACGCTTGGTGTTCATTTCTTCAAGTAATTCAAAATTTCTTGGATATCATAAGGCAACGAATTATATAGAATTTCTTGAAAATATGCTTTTCAACTTTCATATTCTCGGTTTTAATATGAGCATAAAAGTTCACTACGTCCACAATCACTTAGATCGGTTTCCAGAAAACTTAGGTCATTTTAGTGAAGAACAGGGGGGAAAGATTTCCACTATATAGAAACTTTGAAAAATCGATATCAAGGAAGATGGCCGACTACTGGAGTCTTACGCGAGACTGTCCTGGTAAACTCAATGTTAGAAAGTCATATAAAAGAACATTTTTAAGTGGTAAGTGATCATAGTTTTTTATCTTCTTTTTAAAATAATACCTTTAATAGACTAAATCTTACGGCTATTTTGGATTCTATACCCTAAACAAAAACGTCTGTTTTGTTTCATATTTTGTATTTCAGTTTCCAACACGTATTTAGAAATTTCTTGTTTATTATTTTTGTTATTATAAATTAGAAAGTAGTACGGGAACTTTCAGATGCCAACTTCTTTAATAAGAACAACAAACCGTTTTCAGAAAACTAAAAAAATAAACAATTTAAATTTCATCAAGAATGTAGCAGAAGTAACGAATAAATTAGCTTCAGTTGCAAAGATTTATTTTTTGACAAAGCAGCATTATTTTCGCCAGAAACAATTAACTGTAAATTATTGACTTAGACAATAATGATTCAGTCAAGACCCCTTTACAATATTTTCATTTTATTAAATCTGATCATTATTTATCTAGATAAAAGTCACCGTTTGAAGTTAATTGTAGGGATGAGTAATGCCCATAATTACATAATGTAAATATGGAATATAATAAAAAGAGAGTCATATGCATGCGGCGTGCTTTAAAAAGTGTTCCGCCTTCAAACCGGAACAGGGGGAAACGTACCACTTTTTCTTCCTTTATACCCCGGCACGTTTTTATTAGGAGCGTTAAAATGATTTTCGGGAGTGACTCTATTTTAAACATCTCCATCTTCCAATGGTTTTACCCCATGGTGTTTTCGAGTTCGGTTATTGATGAGCGCCTCCAGGTATACCCCAAGCGGCATCAACCAACAACTTTCAGATTATCAAAGCTATACACATCCCAAGCCACCGACGAAATCAATAATAATATTAAAGAATGCATTTAATCGGTTTATACAGGCAGCGTTCAAAAACTGTTCAGTCCATCAATCATAATTAACTCGCTAAATATCTCAATATCGCGCGGAAGATCATTTATTACACACATGCAATTATTATAAAATTACAGCACCTTTGAAAACCCAATTTTGCGAGGAAATTGTCCTTCGGGAATGATATATTCTCGCGAGCAGTATTTTTTTTAGGTATCCCTCTCGCTCCTTTTGGGGCATCTGAATTCGCGTAGCTACATTATCTGCCTCTTATCTTTGTTCGATATTTTCTTTGTAGTAAAGACCAATAAGGATTTCCACAACAGGGGGGTTTTAATACTTTATAAAACCGCCACACTAGAATTTTCACAATGGATAATAGACCGCTTCTATCAGATATTAATTATGGCCAACCGCAAGTTATTCGACGCCGTGCGCCTGAGCATTTGCGAATGCATTATATAATGAACAGTTTCGACTTGCTGCAAGCAGGATCTTAAATTTAATATATAGCCTGAATAAGTGATCGAACTTCGACTTATGAACGTTTTTTCTTTCGTAAAGATTGCAAACTTGATCGGTGGAGACTATTAATTATTATTTCATTAAGCGAAGGGATAATTTTTTCATTTCCTGGAAAAACAAGACAGTTCCTCCCCCATTTATTCACTTTTTGTGGGCCGTTTTTGTGGATACAGGGGAAAATCTGGCTTCTCAAATAATAACAATAAGAGTGTACGTTTGCGGTTATCTTTGAAGAAATATTTCCTTATGTCGTTATGTCTGTCGGTTGGAATTTCTCCAATAAAAACATACAACGAATACCTCGACTCCGGGATTTCCGAATATATTAAGATGATTTCTTATTGCATTTTTAAGTGCCTCCACGTTCCAGAAACTATTTAGGAAATTGTTAGGGCGAGAGGATGAATGAATTGCCCACGTTTAAAGGTTTGGTGGCTGAGGGATAAATAAAGACAATGTTTGCGTGAAAGATACGAGACTCCGGGGTGTTGAAAAGTTGTGGCCGGGGATTTTAACGAGATTGAAAAATATTATGTTGATGTTATGAAGGATGAGGTTGTGACGACATTTGCGGTTCGTTGAACGTGGATTAATATAGTCGCAATGGTCCGTTAGGTTAGTTAGGTCGAACCGTGTTAAAAGAATGCGCGAGGTAGATGAGTGGGAAAGAATAGAGTGGTGAGTCATCGCGCTGAGAAGAAGTATTTAAACAATAGAGGTGAAGTAGGCAGTGGAAACGGTAGCGGCACGTCACGATGAAGCCGCTAGAACAGTGCTGCCGTCAAGCAGACCAGAACGCTTTTATAAATTATTCAAGGTGCTGTATTGATCCAAAGTTCCTTTACTCTCCTTTCCCCTATGCGAGTATTTCTGTTGGGGTGGATATCTGATCCAGAGCACAGATGTATGATCTACCTACCCTGACCTAGGTACAACATCGACTCAACGGTATTTTCAGGTTTTCCTTGCGCACACAAAACGCCGACAGACTTTTACTCTCGTTCCACCTCAAACGATACTGTCTTGCAGTTTGCCAAATGCAAACATTTCACTTCCTTACACTACACACACTAGACACGGGACACAGGGCCGCCTCATATCGGCCACATCGGTACGATAAAACTGTCGGCAAGTCATCGAAAAACTTAGTGGTGCTGTTTCACTGAATTTATTAATTTTGTCCGACTAGTTTCGGCGTCGTTATTTTCATTTATTGAAAGTGACTTGATATCGGAACTGGTTAGTAAAAAATGATGAACTATTAATTGCTTTTTCCTATTTGTATAATTATTTGGCTTAAAAAAGAATTTTGATGGGACTACAATTTTCTCCGAGCTTCTATTAAGTAAATCTTAAAATTCATTTTTTTTTTTATATTTTAATGGTAAAAAAGGTGACGTTTACTTCTGTAGGAAATTTATATCTATTAGAGTTTTTCAATAGCAAAAAAATGTTCAATTATTACTTTTTAGTTATAAAAACAAATTAAAAATTTTTATTATCAAAACTTTACATAAAACATGTAAAATGTTGATGTGGCCATCATGTAAATTTGTCCGATTATAACACAAATTTACCTATTCAAATAACGATTTATGCGTTTTTGGAAAACCTTACTCTTTAACAGTTGTTCATTTTAAGATTCTCTATTATTAATGTTATAGTAATTTTTATGTAAATTCTATAGTTTGATAATTACAACTAGAAAATGGTGACGTGACCATCACGTAACTCGCACCGACTTTTTTCTACTGCAATAAAAATACGCTCATGATTTATTTTCAATTTAAATGATATTTTAAATATACATCGAGTGTTTTGCAGGATTGCAGGATTGGATCTTAATAGCTTTTAAACAAAATTATAAAAGATTTTGAAATCATTCTTATGATCTTCCCCGTCAGTTTAATCAAAAACTAATGAGATTTTCAAAAACATATTTTATTTCGTCATTCTACAAATATTTTGTATGTAAATTTGATGTAACTATTATCATTTCATAATTATATACAAAAAGTTTAATTTAAGTTTTTGAAGCAAGGATTTTATCAAAAATATTTATAAGCAATTCATTTCTTCGTTATAGTCAATAACGCATAAATGTTTTTGTAACAATTTGCATATTTCATAAATTATTGACAAAAAAACAAAAAGCGATCAATGATAGGTTTTGGTAAAAACTTTTCAGTTCTTCGGATTGTCAAAAATTGTCAGAATCATCTCTGGGGACCTAAAAATGGACATTTCTGTAAAAATATGTTTTGAAAAATTTTTACCATCACAATACTTTCTCTTACGAAGAAAGTAAAAATGATGAAATTTTGCATTTTTATTATATAGATCTACTAGTTTTATGAAATCTTTAAAAAAAACCGAAAAAATACAAAAAAATACGCCAAAAGTCACCCACTTCCAGGTTTCTAATTTTATTGTTTTGAAAACCTTACCGGTAATCCCCCTGTTCGCTGATTTTGACCGGTAATCCCCGATTTCGCTGATTTTATCTCTCCTCTTGCATTTTCGGGATATTTATAAGATATATCTTCATATATATCCCGAAAATGCAAGGGGAGAGGTAAAATCAACGAAAATCGGGGATTACCGGTCTCTAACCTTCGGAGCTGGGCACTGCTCGCAGGGAAGATTTTCGAGCTTTGTACCCATGGAGACTTTTGATCTGGACACCGAAAGGAACAACATATCCAAAATTTGGTCAATTTCACCGAAAGCCAATTTCCATTTGATTTGTGAGGGGTCCTTTGTTTAGTTTATATAGATAATTAAAATTATCGTATTTTTCCAACATTTTTTAGGAAATGAAGATTCCCAAGAATATATAGATCCTATAATTGAGTTTTAATTAATAAATCTAATGTGTATACGTAGTTAATACAAAAATAGCATATTTGACGTACAAGATTCTGTTCCTGCCATCTCGAGAACGGACACCCCCTTAACACGTTAACTGCCATGTGTATCAATGACGGTTCGCGGGTTTTTTTCTGGTACGGCAAATAAATAAATACAAAATAAACATTAATAAACATCAAGTAAACTAATGTATACGTAAGAATAAAAATTATAGAATAATTTTTAATCTATGGAGCAATTATGCACATGGTAAGCAAAAATATTTATCACATTGAATGCATCTGAATTTACTTTGAGTTGCTTGGGACGCCGCAGCTTATCTTTCACTAGCTTCAGATTTTATTTTATAACAAATAACGCACCGACCTCTCTTCCTGTTAGCAAATCGAGTTTCCTCAAGATAATTTTGAAGTTTTATCGGTTTCACGACAGCGGTACTCAGTTTTCAATAATTCAGTTGCAAGCAGCTCTTTGATTTAGTTATCGGAATTTTTTCATTATCGACTTCTTGATATACGATAAAAATAGTAAATTGCCATATCCGACAACATTTCTGTACCATTTTATCCCTTCCCCAAGGGGGGATGAGTAGGCTTTCATCTAATCGCAAAGGTCAATAATACACTTACATCTTATAGTCAATTTTTTTTTGGCTTCTGTATTTCGCAACCCCTTTGTTTTATTTGTCACAAATTCATCGTTGTGCTTAGTACTCAAAACTAAAACTTCCCCTTTATCGTCCCATTTGAAGACTACCCACCGGAATATTTTGAAATATCCCCAGGAACAGACCTTGAGGTTGAATACAAATTAAATACATTTTCATCTTGGACACAGAATCTATATTTCTGCAAAAAGTCAGTTGTTGGTGATCAAATTTTAGTTTTGACCACCATTTCTTCTTCAGTATATTTGGCAAATATTTACTTAGTAGTTTATAAATCCACACATTTTAGGTATATCTGTCTAAATCTCATTCATTTGTCATGTTGGATATGTAACCTATAAACATGTTTCTGCAATGTTTTAATCGCCAAATTTGAGTTTTCTGAAGCACCATTTTTCCTTTGGTAGTTGGCAAAGTTTTAATTAGTAATTTGTGACGACACTCTTTTTAGGTTTAGGTTTATTCCATCAAATTTTCACTCATTTGTCATATTGGATATAAAATTGAAAACCATAAAGTTAATTCTAATCATTAAATTTGAGTTTTGACTTGCGCCATTTTTCCTTTTTTTTAAATTTTAATCAATAATTTGTAGACACACTTCCCAAGATTGACCTGTCAAATTTTCATCCAATTTTCATATTGGATATAGAATCTATAACCATATTACTGCAAAATGTCAATTATTGGTCATCAAATTTTAATTTCGACCATCACCATTTCTTCTTTTGTATATTTGGCAAATATTTAAACACTAATTTATAAAGACGCACATTTTAAGATTGATCTATCTTAATTTCATTTAGCTGTCATGTTGGATATGCAACTTATATCATGTTTCTGCAATGAGTAAGTTTTTAATCGTCAAATTTGAGTTTTTTCCAATATCATTTTTCCTTTGGTTAAGTTGGGAAAGTTTTAATTGGTAATCTGTGACGACGCTTTTTTCATATTTTCACTCATTTGTCGTATTGGATGTAAAATTAACAATCATGTTTCTGGAAAAAGTCAATTTCCGATCATCAAATCTGAGTTTTGACTTACATTCTCAGTTCGGTGAAGCTGGAAAAGTTTTAACTAACAATTTGTAAAGACACACTTTTTAGGATCTATGTGTCATATTTACATGCAATTGTTGTATTAAATATACACTGGTGGAAAAAAAAAATTAACACTTGAAATTCGTGAAATTTTGACCATTTTCAAACCGTCATAGCTCGGCGTACTTTTAATCGATTTTGATGAATATTTAAGGGCGAAAAACTTTGAAGTGTCTTCTTTAAAGTCATGCATGCGAACTTAAGCGTAACTCCTCCCCCCCCCTCTCTAGCACCCCTGTGAAAAAAAATGTTCTTTCAGGAAACCATGTCCAACTATGACGTTTTGACGAGTCTATGGAGTTAGAAGGAATTTGACGACTCGTTCCACCATAAAGGCATTTGATCAATTCCCTATGCAGGACTCGAAGAACGAAGTTCCTACGACGATTTGGCACCAAGTTATGGGTGTTTAAAAAAAGTGCATTTTGTGGTCGTTTTATTTTTTTGTTTGGAGGGGCGCAGAGCCCTCTCTTTGAGTGGGGGATAAACTCTCTCAAAGATGGCACATTTTGCTTTTGATTTCTCAAAAGATTGTTGAAATCGAGTTATGGCCATTTGAAAATTACATAAATTTTTACAAATCTCAATTGTCATTTTTTTTCCGTCAGTGTAATTTGTTTGGTTTTATTGGACGAATAGAAAAATGAACGAATGGTGGTGAGTAAGGCCCAAATTTTTTTCAAAGATCGTTAAAGTGAGCCTTTTTTGACCTAAAATAAAGTTTTTTATTAATGGAGTTCTAAGGTACAAAATGCGATATTCATGATTTCGTGCAAACAATGAATTTTCGTGTACACCTCAAAGAACATGCAAAGAAAATTTCATTCGTAAAAATTAAAACAATTTCGTCGAAAAACTTCGGACTTATGAGTCAAAAAACCACAAAATTCACTTTTTTCGAACACCCATAACTTTGTGCAAAATCGTCGTAGGAACTTCGTTCTTTGAGTCTTGCACAGGTAATTGAACATATTTGAATGCCCTTTTGGTGGATCGAGTTGACACATTTTTTCCAACTTGGTACACGTTGCCAAAGTTGGACGTTTTTTGCCCAAAACGTGTTTTATTTTTGTTCGGGGGTTCAAGGGTTCGAAAAGGGATCATTCCAATCTGAGTTTACTCCCTTAAAGTAGAGCCAAAATGGTATTTTTTCCGAAAGAATCATCAAATTTGGTTGAAAAGTCACTGACTTATGTGCGAAAAACCTCAAAATTCACACCCATAACATGGTGCCAAATCGTTAGGAACTTCGTTCTTTGAGTCCTGCATAGGGAATTGATCAAATTTTAATGCCTTTATGGTGGATCGAGACGACAAAAATTTTCCACTCCGTAGACATCGTTAAAGTTGGATATGGTTTCCAGAAAAAAACTTTCTTTTTCACAGGGGTGCCAGAGGGGGGCGGAAGAGTTTACGCTTAATTTCGCATGTATTACTTTAAAGAAGACACTTCAAAGTATTTCGCCCTCAAAGATGCATCAAAATCGATTGAAAATACGCCGAGTTATGGCGGTTTGAAAATGGTCGAAATTTCACGAATTTCAAGCGTTTCATTTTATTTTACTTCAGTATAGAATTTACAGTAAGGTTTCTACTGAAAGTCATTTTTATCGTTTCCGGCTTTGGATAATTTTCTTTAAATAGTGATAAAGACACATTATTAAAGATTCATCTGTCAGTTTCACGCACCTAATGAAATACATGTGGAATTTACAAAAGTGTACTTTTGGTCATTAGATTTTTTCTTCCAGTGTAGCCATTTTTATCACTGGCCAGTTTTGGATAATTTTATTTAAATGGTAATTAAGACATATTATTAAGGAATTATCTGTCAAATTTTCAAGCATTTGTCGGGATAAATGTGGAATTTATTAAGCAATTTCTGGCAAATGTATATTTTTGATCATCAGAATTTGTCTTCTAGCACAGCCATTTTTTATCACTAGCTAGTTTGAATATATTTTTTAAATTATTATAAAGTTTCAAGAATCTGTAGAAAATGTAGAATTTACAAATTTCTGGCAAATGTGTATTTTTGGTCATCAAAATGTATCGTCCAGCGCAGCTATATTTGCTTCTACAAAATTTGAGTATTTCTTTTTTGAGACACATTATCGAATATGAATCCGCCGAAATTTCAATCAAATGTGGAAAAAAGTATGAGATTTACAGCGCAATTTTGAATTATCAAAATTTTCCCATTTTTTTGTCACTACAAATTTTTTTGGGTAATTTTCTATAGGGACTTGCAAATCTACGTTAATCAAGATGAATCGTTTAAAATTTCAATCATCTGGAATTTACAGAGCAATTTCTGGAAAATGTGTATTTTTGTTGATCAAAATGTTCGATCTGGAGGTAGTTTTGTCAAAAAACGTTCACCAAGGTTAATTTGTTAAAATTTTCGGCATTTGATTTATCAAAATTTTCCAATTTTTTGTCACTCCAAAGCTGTTTGGGTAATTTTTTTTGGCATCTGCGAAATTCCGTTAGTCAAGATAAATCGTTTAAAATTCCAATCATCTGAAATTTACATTTCAATTTCTGGAAGATGTGTACTTTTGTTGATCTAGCGCGTCTATTTTTTTTACTGCAAAGTTCGGATAATTTTCTTGAGGCAGTTGTCAAAACACGTCCACTAAGATTAATTTGTCAAAATTTTCGGCAGATTTCGAAATATTCCAAAAGCAAAAGTTCATATTCATGTAATCAATTTTAATTATTGTTTTTCTGCTAAACTATTCGATATATACTAAAACTTTTGAAGGTAGTATTTAGTACCATCTAAATTCTATTTTATTTTTCGAAAATAATGTAATTTAAAAAAATTGATTGAATTTTGTAAAGAGGGAAGGGGGACATGAATGTAATCAACTTCTTTTTTGTGGCCAAGAATGAAAAAAGGTTGAGAAACATTGGTCTAAAGCAGCCTTTTAAATCGTCGAATCATACAAGACCTGTGTACTGTTCACTAAATCATAAATAGGCACTTTGTCTGCCCTCAGCTTTTATCACTTTTCAATTTCTGGAACCAAACAAAAGGTATTCATACGCGCCAGCATATACTATTTCGCCCAAGAACGCATCTCACCAATTATTGTCTAAAGAATCCAATTTCCAGGTTTATGCGTTTAGCAAATGCAATTTACTTAAATAATAATACTGATTTATTCAACATTAACACTACTTTGTTTCACATAATCAACCTGGAAATAACTAATATAAGTTCGAATTGTCGATATGTATTTATAACATATTCATTTGTAAATTAAGTTTTCCGTCTATTAAATAAATAAAGGACAAATTTAAATATTCAGGCAATACGAGTGAAAGAATTGGGGCTTGCTTACCCAAGAGACCAGATGGTTAAATCCCAACATGTTCCGCTCAGCAGTAAGATTTATGGCCTATTTACCACCAAACTAATGTTCGACACTTGAGGGGGCGCTCCTTTGAGGAGCCGATGTGGCCAGGAAGTATAAGTCTCCAGGACACGGACATCAACACTTTCAAAGCACGCATTCACGCGCCTAAACTCCATTATTCCTCTTGGGTATCGCAAACGTTTTACAAACAGCATGGCAAATACCGACTCCTGCATCCAACTCAAAGGGCCACCTTTCATTACGAAGTACATCGTAAACACAACTAAATACCGGCAAATCATAAGACAAATACTGCTTGTTTCTAGCAATCCGCAAATATTTACGTGGCCCACATTACGCAATCATAGCACTTTTATCACATTATCCCTAAATCACCCCCTATCGCCCTTTCAAAAAGTGCGCCAAATATTTGCTCGGCATCATTTGATTCCATGCCGAATACACACCCAGATAAGAACGAACGTGCCTACCCATGATAACTCCCACAATTCACCACTAAACAGATTAATTACACCCCACCGAAAAAAGTTATTCGGTCCACAAAAATTTATCGCTTTAACACTCAAATGATTCATTTCATTTGACGTTTATTGTCCAAATATTCATACATATAGCCACCAGTATAGGAAGTATAGGTGCGTTAACTTTATTTGAACAATTATCAAAATTAACATCTTGACTGATTAAAATTTCAAACAATTTTCCCTACATGCTAGACCTTAGGTGCCTTTTATATCCTGTCTGGATACAGTTTATAAGCTTCTATTTCTTGCAACTTTTAATATCTAATCAGCATTTATGATCTTGAATTAGACAAAATAGAAAACTTTTGAAATGATCGAGTAGTTTAGTATATTCAAGGGAACATAATATTCGCGGTAACTAATAGAGCCTAATTCAAGAAATATCCAAAATTAATATTAAAAATACGACTGATGCTGCAGATTTTGATTCAAATTATAAACTGTATCTTGCATAAATGTATTTTCTCCGGAGATGATTCCGACAATTTTCGAAAAATGTCTATCTGTGCGTCTGTGTATCTTGAAAACTATGAACATAAGCTTTAATTGATTATCCGACGAACTTAAAAACCTTTGGTAAAATTTCGTGCATCGGAACTAATCATTTATTGTTTAGTTTTCATTGTGAAAAATATTAAAAACGCATTTTAATAAAAATTGACGGCTACTTATTAAACTAAAAATGCTTAACTTTGTCATTTTTGTTTATAATTATAAAATCATAATATTTACATCAAATTTACATTAACATTAATCGTAGAAAATTCTAAAATAAATTTATAAAGAATAAGATTTTTCGAAATCTGGCTAGTTTTTTCAATAAATAGTAAATATAAAAAAATACCACTAGAAACCCTATTATCCTTAAATCGGAGTAAGTAATGATGGCCACATTCATATTGTTATATTTATTGATGTGTACATTTATTCAAAACCAATAAAGATTGTGAGTTTCAAATACTAAAATAAATTATGAAATAAGTTTTATATATCTAAGAAGTTTAAAACTAAGGTGCCGTAAAAGATTAGTGGAAAAAACTGTTCAGTTCTATGACACTAGAATATTTGTTCTAAAATGTCAATAAACTTAATGCCAAGGGAATGGAATTCTGAAAGAGATCATTTCAAGATAGCCGAGTTATGTTCATTTAAAAAAATCCTACTACTAAACAATCTTTATTTATTAAGTGTTTTACATATCTCACTAAGCACATTTAAAAATTTATTAACGGGCTATCGACCGTGGGTCTTTCTGCCCAAAAAATCCTATTTTGCAACTTTTAAATTTATAATGTACCTTAATTAATTGTTTTGTAAGCATATATTTTAGAATGTAAAAAAATCAATTCAATTTAAAAATTAAAAATACGAGATCCTAACGTACGATTTACTAAAACTAATTTATTATTTGTAATAGTTTTAACATGTAAATAGTTGTACGCCTTCGTTTTTACTTTCTCCGTTGCGAAGTACAGAAAAGTAAAAGCGAAGTACGGGAGAGTATTTTGGAATGTGTTAATAGTATATTGTACAACGAGCATATAATGAGCATTATATGCGAGCATTATATGCGAGTTGTACACTATGCTTTGTTCACGAAAGTTAAAATCAACTTAAAATCAAAATCAAAATTAAGAAATAACAAAAACAAAATCAAAATCAAAATTAAAATCGAAATTAAAGTTGTAATTACAATTACAATTGAAAAAAAATTAAAATTAGTATTAAACAGGGTAAACAAAATATTATCATAAATCGCGTTCTCTGAATTAAAGCGCGAATTGGCGTGCTTAATGACCATATTAAACACGCAAATACGTGTCCGTGTTTAATAAGCATATTAATCACGCAAATGCGTGTTTAATGAAATTGAGTGTTAAATGTATCCCATTAATGCTGCCCATAGAATTAAATAATGCGTTACATTATAACATTTTCGTGAACAAAAAGTTTTAAAAAAATTACATTTTGAGGTCCGTAGAGGCGATTTCATCGATTTTTGGAAAAAATGGTGTCTGTGAGTCTATCCTTGCGCACTGCAGCTCAAAAACTAATACAGGAATAAAAATAAAAGTCTGAACATAAGCCTTATTTGATAACTAATTATTCCGCAATTAGTGACATTTTACTATGCAGTAGTCCAATCGAGATCTATATGGCATATACTTCTGGGGAACCTCTATATATTTGTTATCTGTATTTATTGCGCAACAGCGAATAATGCGGTGCATGCTAGGTGCCCGCACACAAACATCTTGTAAGCAATTATTCAAAGACCTAAAAAATTTACCATTACCTTGCCTGATTATCCCTGAGCGGTGTTTGTATATTTACAAAAATCTTCAAAGATTCAAAACTACAAGTGACCTTTACCACCATGCTACTAAAAATAACGACAACATATACATGAAATGTTGTCTTAATGTAATTAAGAACTCGCTCGACACACTCTGACCATTATTGTTTAATAACTTGCCCAAATATACATATATTTAAGAATACAACAATTGAAGAAATTGATAGACGGGAATAATTTGATGATAAATGAAAACAAAGCAAATGCTTCTGAATATAATGATATTTGCGAAGAAGTTGTTCAGAGGCAAAAACGTGCAACATTCCTGAATCAATGTTTTGCAAAGCATAAATGCCCCAATCCCAACAAAAGTATATACAGTGTGTATCAGCCTAATGGAATAAATTCGATAATAAATAAATGGGGGCGTGTTCGAAAAAACGCTCGGATACGTCGATTGGTATTTTTAGTTCCGCATTTTTTTTAACCAATTTTTTTATACAGGGTGTGTCATGTAGCGGAGGCCAATACCAACTTTCTTATTTTAAATGCAACACCCTGTATATTATTCAATTTTTGGATTCTTCAGAAAATTTTCAACATATTTTATGTACCATGTCCTATACCTATCTTCAACTGTTTTTTTACTTATTAGTTTTTGAGTGTATTGTAGCGAATTTCTGTAATCAAATAATATTATTTTTTACTTTCTCTGTTACAAAGTACGAGCAAGTATTGTGACCGTGAAAAATTTTTCAATTTTTTTTACGCAAATATTCGTTTCGGGGTGCCATTTGAACAATTTCTGGAAAAAAAATGTGTCTCTGTGTGTGTGTGTGTGTGTGTTTGTTTCCTAAACAGTTGAAGATAGGTATATGAAATATGTCTAGAATTTTCGGAAGAATCCAAAAATTGAATAATATACAGGGTATTGCATTTAAAATAAGAAAGTTGGTATTTGCCTCTATTACATGACACACCCTGTAAAAAATGTTTTTGTTGAAAAGAATGCGTAACTAAAAATACTAATCGACGTATTAGAGCGTTTTTTCGAACACGCCCCCATTTATTTATTATCGAATTTATTCCATTTGACTAATACACACTGTAGACTAGGAATTTAAATTGAAAACAAAAATAGGCCCATTAAAACTACTCTTAACAATCCTGTGAAAGCAAAAGTAATATTAAGCAATACAAAGAAACTACGTGAAATAGCTCGATTTAGAAATATTCATATTAGGAATGATAAAACTCCTCGATAAATTCAGTTTGAGAGAGCTCTGCGTGATGAGCCGAAGCAACGATTAGAGAATGGTGGACTCAACCTGAAGATAAAACAGTTTTATGATGTTCCCAAAATAATCCAGGAAAACTGAATACTTCCCAGCACACACCACTTTCAGTGTTTTATCAAAATGTTAGGGAATAGGGTTCTAAAACTAAGTTATTTTATGATAATGTATGTACGAATAACAGTAACATTTGGTTGACTGAAACATGGTCACATTGTGGTATTCCTCGATTCTGAATTATTTCCAAATAACTTCAACGTATATCGATGTGACCGTTCAAACCGTCGTGGTGGAGGAGTATTGATCGCCGTTAGTTCCGAATTTCAATCCGAATTAATTTTTACTAATCGAATGATTCTAATATTGAATTAGTAATTGTAAAACTAATGTTGAATTTTTAGCGTAAGTATTAATTTCGTGATTTTAACTTACCTAGTTTACAGTCATATACACTCACATGCGGTGAGGGTTTGAACCCACAAATAGCGACCTACAATAATTTAATGCAATTTAATAAATTAACTCAGCACAGCACTGTATTGAATAACAATCAAAGGATACAGGACCTTATTATTTCTGGGCCAAGTTTGAAATGTAATGTTTGCCATGATTTAGTTAATGAAGATTTGAATCATCCGGCATTACTTTGTGATTTAGAGTTAACTGCTGAAACCATTTCTAATTTTATTTCTAACTCATCACAAATTTCTTACGATTTCTACAAAGCGGACCTAAGAATATTATACAGTGAAATATCCTTAATAAATTGGAATGCTGCCAACTTGAATGAACCTAATGAGGCATGTACTGTTTTTTATTAGTTGCTAATTAAAGTACTGTCTAAATGTGTTACTGCTCGAAAAAGTAATTCAACAAATGTATTTCCTCCGTGGTTTAGTACACCTAAGAAAATTAATAAATAGTAAAAATCGTACAATCCAAATGTTTAAAAAACGAAAATTTAGTTATATAAAATTAAAAATAGGTCGCTTGAGAAAATTGAGAAATTTACAATCTAATCAAATATGATCACAAATGGTATATTAACGAAGTTCAACAAATAATTTTGCGTGAACTCAAAAAAATATTTTCTTAGGTAAACACAAAAAGGTCGACTACTCGAATTCCAGGAAATATGCATTTTGAAAGAATTAGCCTTACTAATCCTAAAGCAATTGTAAATTGTTTCTAAAATTACAAATTACAAAAGTGTGTATAAGTCGCAAATATGCGAAATTGATATTGAAAATGCCGCTCGTGACTTAAAGAACAATAGAGCTACGCGCACACTTATCGGAATAGGACGGACGGCTAAAATTTCTTAACACAGTTGTAAACGAGTAAACGCACATTTATCTGTTCCATGCCGTACCGATAAATGTGCGTTGACTCGTTTACAACTGTGTTAAGCAATTTTATCCGATGCGTGCCGTCCGTCCGATTCCGACAAGTGTGCGCGTAGCTTAATACTGCAGAAGCGGATGGAATTCCGGCTTACATGATTAAAGATTGTATACAATGCTTTCTTAAAACTCTAATACACATATTTAATTTAATTATTAAGTCAAACACCATTCCCGAAATATGGAAAATATGTAGAGTAACATTAAGAGCGGCGATAAATCAGGTATTTTAAATTATCAGCCTATTACTGTGGTAAATAATGTTTCGAAATGATTAGAAATGATTATTTGTAAAATTATGTACAATCATGTTCGCTCGTTTATTACAACTCGTCAGCATGGTTTTGTAAAGAAAATATAAAGAAAAACCTATTTAATAGGTATCCGTAACGCCCATGGATGATGAAAACATAGGTTAGACCGCGGAAAATTCTGGGGAACACTTTTAAGGTTCTGTCAAAGACACACAATTCAGGGTGGCTTATATCGATTTTCTCTGAAACTATCAATGATTCAGAAAAATATTTCAGATAAAAGGTGAACGGTTTGGAGAGGAAGATACAGTAGTAACATGGTGAACTTGGTTTGACCTTGTGATATCTACGTGAGATCAGGTGAAATTCAAAGTGCGCGCTGTATCACAAAAACCACTTGAGGGACCTTTCAGCAGATGCAGAAAAGGACTACTCATTGTAGAAAGGCACTAAAAAGATCAAAAGACGCATTACAACGATTCCACCAATAAGAAAGGAAGATGGGACATGGGCTCGTGATAAACAAAAAAACTGATGTTTTCGCCGAACACCTAGCAAACACCTTCAAACCAAACCAAACACATTCAGGTACAGTACTTGGAGAAATACAAAATCCATACATAGAAGACATTCCTCTAATCACTACAAGAGAAGTGGCTCAGGAAATTAAAACAAACCTAAACCCAAGAAAAGCTCCTGGCATAGATCGTATTAGAGGTGAGATTCTAAAGCAGCTTCCAAAGAAAGGAAGAGTAATGCTAACATACTTGTTCAATGCAGCAATGCGACTGAAGTACTTCCCAAATGTATGGAAAATAGCGGAAGTCATAATGCTACCAAAACCTGGTAAGCTCCCCAACGATGTTAAGTCATATAAACCGATTTCTCTACTCCCAATTTTTGAAAAGCTGCTCCTGAAAAGAATGAGGCCAATAATCAAGGAGAATAACCTAATTCCATACCACCAGTTTGGTTTTCGCCAAAAGCACTCAACCATCGACCAGGTGCATAGAATCACTAATATCATAGAAAAGAAGTGTTCTTAGGCGTTGTAGAGGCCTTTGACAAGGTATGGTACGAAGGACTAATACACAAACTGGGGAAAATGCTACCTAAACAATTTGCTGAAATACTGTCATCATACTTAACAGGCAAATTATTTCGCATAAAACAAGAAGATGAACACTGAATTGAAAGAAATAGGTGCAGGGGTGCCATGATTTAAATTTTACAGAAAATATGTTTTTGTTTATTTTCCAGTTGTAAATCGAGCATTATTAAGGTGTTCTGCGGGGTTCTTATATCGGTCCGATAGTATTCATTATTTTTATTATTGATATTGGTAAATACTTAAAGGATTCTAAATATAACAAACTGTCGATGATATTGCTGATAGCTATGAAATTTAATCAGATTTAAATAATCTCTCATTTTGTTGTGTTAAAAATTGCCTAGAACTTAATATCAATAAATGTCAAATCATTACCTACAGTAGACGTCACATTTGATTATGCATAATTATGGGGTTAGCAAAATAATATTGGAAAGAGTCTAGGCGTTTACTTTGATACATTACTAAAAATGAGTTCAAGTTACTGGTTTTATTAAATATTGTTCCCCCATTGTTCCCTACAGACCGGTTTGGACCTTTCAGGTCTCATCAGTGTAGTTAGTTGCTGATGGGGAAACAGTAAAGAGTAATTTCCGTTACCCCATCAGCAACTAACTACACTGATAAGACCTAAAAGGTCGAAACCGATCTGTAGGTGCTGTAGGTGCTGATGGGGGAACAATATTTAATGTTCACATTAATATTGTTATATTTGCCGCCGCTGGCAATGTCCATATCTTGTCGGTGTTAAAGCCACCCGGATTTGGTTCAGTACAGCATTCAGGCAATAGATTCCGCCACTTTGGCGTTTCTACCTTTACTGGTTTTGTAATAAGTTTAGTTTTGCTACACAAAAAATTCTGTAATGTAATCTAGTCAGGTCCAATGCTGAGTATGCGTCGGTTATTTGGTTGCCATATTATAAATGCAAACAAAGATCAAATTAGAGCGCGTGCAGAAGCACGAGAGATTTATTTCATGCGTAGTTTTTAAATTTAATTGCCTGTTTCATTTTAACTTGTTTGTTTGTTTACTTGATAACTTGATATTGGGTCCTTGGAAGTCTGTAGAATCAAATTAGATTTATTTATGTTATTCCAAATATCTTGTTTAATGACTTGTGAAGTAATTAGATTTGTTAATTTTTACAATTCTACTTAGATGAGCCTCTAAGGATTCAAACCACTTTTCAGTATACATGTTGTGACTAACAATTATAGCTTTAACAATCATATTCTAAGATTGATTATATTTCCTTGATTCTTGTACTTTCTTTTGATAAGTTTATACGTTCTCTATGTATATTAAATTGAAATCATTTATGTTAAGAGTTATTAAATTGCTAGAATAGTTCATATTAGGTATTAGATTTAGGTTATGATTAATTTATAATGGCAGGTTATTTGTACAGAAGGTGTTGCCGTTAAACAAATAAATAAATAAAATGTTTAACGATAATAATATATTAATTCTTATTTTATTACAGACGAACTCGCGTTCGGCATTATAGAATTTCTGTATTCGAAATGTCATTTCGGACAAATTAAATTTAGCGGCAATCAAGGTTAAAAATGAGGTCTCAAAATCGTTTAAATTGCTTCTATTGCAAGATATATTTTTTAAATTTGATTCCTCCTGGGGGGCGTTAAATATCCATGGCTAGGGCTCTTAAAATTTATAAGACGATTATGACGGATTTTAACCCGCACCAATGGGGTCCATAGGTCGGACCTTTATCTACTAATTTTCTATTTTCGGAAATTATTGAAGTAAAAATATTTACATTTAGGACCAAATTTTACATTTGTTGTATACAAATAATATTCTGCATATACATGGCTTTTCAGATTAGGTGATATAATATGCGGGTGGTACAGCTCTAGTATTTTAGGAGAAAGTGTATGATACTGTTTGTTGAGTGTGCGTCGTCGTGACTTTGACATCTTTTACAAAAAGTAACCACACAATTTGTACTGGAAAAGGTACCTAACCTACCTGATTCTAATTATAGTAGGAAAACTACTCTTTCATACATATAGTTTAACCCTACCTGGATACCGCCTGATTTCGTCCTGAATTTCCTCGATTCCTTCGATCAGCGTAAAACTATTATCGAGGAAATCCTTGAAACCCGGCTCAGATAGTCGCGGATAAATTGTATTTTGATATTTCCTGTGGTCAAATATAATACACAGAGGGCGGTTTGTTGAGTTTAAGCAAAAAAAGACAAATTCTTAGCTTTGAATCGTGAGAACTGGTCAACCGTACTTGAAGGTACATAAACATGACTCCAAAAACAATTATATTACTACTTTCTCCACACAAAGTACGTGATTTTTACGAATTGGAAATTTCAACGTTTTGAAGTCCCGCGAAACGATTTTGACCATTTAACGTCTATGACAAGAAGTAACCAACACACGCTCTATTTGCTGGAAATTATCCCTTTATACAATGTATATTTTTGAATAAATAATAATGAATAAATAATTTATAATAAATTAATTTGAATAAATGCTTTATAGATGTTTTGTTCTCATTTAATATAAATAAATGTTAAAATGTGAATTGCCATGGGGGTCACCGGCGAAGCCAAGATTACTAGAAACGTATAAATCGCAATGCTTTTAAAAATTTCAGTGTTATCACCGTTACTAAACTGGTGTAAAGAAAATAATGCAATATAGAACGTATGAAAATAGTTTAATTATATACAGGGCGTCTAAATAATTACTATTAAAGGTCACCAGTGACCACCGGCCAGTTAACTGCGTCAAACATGGTTAGACACTTTAACTTGTCTGTTGTAAACAATATTTCATCATAATATGCAATGCAGCCATGTAAACTCTGCGTGGCTTGCAACTTGTTAATTGGATGCGCCGGGCAATGACAATGTTTTACATTCAACTAAATCGAAAAATTA
The DNA here is from genome assembly GCA_910593695.2 of Ocypus olens. NCBI lineage: Eukaryota > Metazoa > Arthropoda > Insecta > Coleoptera > Staphylinidae > Ocypus > Ocypus olens. The sequence continues at coordinate 20,730,393 of OU343057.1, forward strand.
ACTACAATTAACTAGAACATTACTATATCGATCGCATCCATGGAATTTATATTCTCATGTTTAAAATGTAATTTTGTGTTAGATTTATTATTTACTTGTGCAACTCAGGACCCGATGGTATACCTTATTTTTTTTTCTCTATGTGTTCTAACACTAATTTTTAATTTAATTTCAATTTATATACGGAAAATCACGTTCATACAAAACAATAGTAATAATCTTTTACATATCAAAAATATAAATATAGGTAAATGGTAAATGATAAAGTAAAGGGCAGAAAGACCCATGGTCGATGGCTCAGATAGACATGTACTAACATATTGTATAATAGTCTATAATTTAAACCTGTACGTAATACTATATATGTATCTTTAATAAAGATGATGTATACCGTGTCTTCGATAAAAAACGCCCAACGTCATAACTCTGTTATTTATTGTCCGATTTGAATGAACTAAAAAATAAAGTCAATGGCTGTTTAAATACTATTAAATGACTATAATTATATATTTTTTCAAAATTAACTTCATTGTCAAATGATAGTCAACTTTAAATTTTTAAATGGCTGCATATACTTTTCTAATTTTATAATATTAGACATTATTTTTCTGAATCCAATTATGCCCATTATGTTGGTTTAAAGTTAATATTTATGCCAGAAAAAAATAATAATAAATCTTGTTCACATGATTTTTTTGGTAAAAAATGTAGTGTGCCTTGAAACAAATTCAAATCGACAAATGTCATTTATTGTATAAGTAATGTCAACCATTTGTTATTAGTGTGTGTACAGACATAATCATAAACAATATCGAATTAACGGACATGATACAAATTTATTTTCTCATGTAATAGAAATTGAAGACCTACGGCACGAATTTATCATCTACGATTTCCAGAGCGGCGAATACCAGAACCTAAATTTAGAAGGTTAGAAGAAAATTTGAGGCGATATGGAGCCTTTAAAAAGCCGAGAGAGTGGATCGACAATTTCGTGGACTTGCAGAGTTAGACGTTCTACTTAGTGTTTTCAATAATCACAGAACATCTAAATCGCAAGTGAATTAATACTTGCACTACTTATTTATTCTATTCTACATTGAGTTGTAACATGGGTACTTATTTATTGGGTCCTTATTATTCATGTTTGACATAACCTTACAACAAATGACATTTGTCACTTTTTTCCAAGGCACGCTAATTATAATTTTTCAAAAAAAATTTTAAATGGAAGATTTATTTTAGTTTTTTTCGACCAAAATATTGAACGAAAAACAACATATTGTGCCTTATTGGATTCAGAAAAATAATGTCGAATGTAAAAAAATAAAAAAATTATATGCTGCCATTTAAAAATTTTAATTTGGCCATACAAATAAAAACACAGTGATACTAAATCAACATATATATATTAAAATATGTTCGCCTCGGAGGGGGACATCTAGTGATACGAAAATCGAACCACTTCCCCCAAACCCGCTAGGGAGTAGGGGGTGAGAAATAGAAAAGTTAAATAGGAACCCCCATTTTTTGTACGGATTTGAATACTGAATTTGAAGTTTTATCTGATTTTTTTTTTGTATTCGTGACAGACGATGCTATTATCGACAAAATTCAAAATTGGCAAAAATCGTTGAAAAATGGAGATTAAAACATGAGTTTCCCACGATCTGGAAAAAAATTCATGAAACCGATATTTAAAAATGGTCGCAGAAATAATATCGAAGACTAGAGAGATTTCAATTCAATACATTTTTCCAAAACTATTTAGTAAACAGGTTGAAAATCAATTAATGTTTACCTGCAAAAACATAATCTGCAATTAGCAACATGGCTCTTGTGATGGGAGCTCAACTGTTTCAATATTATTTTATTAAAGTACTTGAAAAAAATTTCCAAGTCAATGCAATATATACAGATTTCTCCAAATCCTTTGATCGTGTTTCTCAATCAAAGCTTGTACATAAATTACATTCCATGGGCTTTGGGTGCTCCATAACGAAGTGGATTCACAGCTATTTGTCACAGTGTGAAAATCAATAACTTTGTCTCTAAACCTATCACTGTAATTTCGGGGGTTCCGCAAGGGTCTCATTGTGGACCAATTATCAATATTATTCTTACTTTTCATCAATGGTTTGCATGCTTATGTTAAACATTGCAAAATTTTGTTGTTTATATACGGTCTTAAAATATTTCAAGCGATAAATATCCCTTAAGTTACAGCAATATTTACAATTAGTGCTCAGACAACAATCGGTATTGTAATTGTGGTAAATGCATGTCAATCTCTTTTAAAGAGGTTGTGTTATTAAAATTGATTATTCAATAAACGGATACAAGTTAGCAACAGTTAAATGGGTCAAGGATCTTGGTGTTTTATTCGATTGCAGGGAGACATTGCATATTGACAGCATTTCCTGTAAAGCTTTTCAAATGCTTGGATTTATTAATCGATTCGCCAGGTATTTTTTCTTAATACTCAGAAATCATTAATTACTTCCTTAGTACGGCCTCAAGCCCGCAACTGGAAAATGCATCGCGTATATCACAATACAATTCATCAAATTGAAAGAGTTCAAAATAAATTTTTAATTACCATTTCCTTTAAATGTGGTATTAATACAGTTTATTATAGTCACAGTAGTATGCTCTCTTCTCTACTAATACCTTTACAGATGGATACATATGGATTTATTTATTTATGTAGAAATTGAATAACGGGTATTACGGCGGAGGGCTTTGTGGAGAAAGTAGAAACTCTTTTTTCACGTGTAATATTTATTTATTTATACAGGGTATCTACAAAGTCTGACCCCGGGTCATTTTTCGGAAAGGTTAGCTAGATCGAAGAATTGGCGAACACCTATCCCATCATTTTTGGAGGCAAACTTTTTGGTGTGTGGCCCCTTGGGAGGTCAACGATTACTAACGTTTGTCCCAGGTCGGTACACCCAACCAGTCATGAATGCCAAAAGGTTAAAGTTTGGTTATTAAATCCCTTTCTTTACCAAAACTCCTCACACACAGGTACTTAAAATCCCATTCTGTGTTTGTTTCTATGGCTACACATGCGCAGAAGCACACTCTCATCTGAAAAAGCACAGAACGGGATTTTAAGTACCTGTGTGTGGAAAATTTTAGTAAAATAACTGGTTGGGTGTATCGACCTGGGAGAAAAGTTAATAATCATTTTTTTATTCAGATCTTTCCAACGACATATAATTTGTCGTACCTTTCCAACCACCAACCACCAAGGGTCGCACACCAAAAAATTTGGCTTAAAAAGTTTGCCCCAATAAGAATGGGATGCGTGTTCGCTGATTTTTAGATCTTGCCCCGGTCAGATTTTGTAGACACCCTGTATAAGCCAGTTAACCAGTTAATTAATTATTGTGCTACTGATGTGTTTAAATTTTAATATTTCCTTCAAAACAAGAGGTGGTAGAATTTTCCGGGAATATTTTTCTAGTACTAATTATAATAATTTTAAATGCACGTAAATGTCTTTATAAACGTACTGTGTTTTTAAATTTTAGTTATTAGATAAGTAATTTGGGTTGCGAATACTTTTGTTATTGTTTAGTAGTTGTATTTTATTATAGTTTTACTATGTTATAAAAAGGTTAAATCCGTCAATAAAGTTATTATTATTATTATAAAAGATATTTAGATTTTTCTTGACAACTATTGGTGGAAAACGGCGTAAACCCATTAAATGTTTCCCCTGGCGCCCTTCAGGTTTACTACACAGCTAAATAACTATACCGAATATATTATATGGAAGTAAAACTTGGATACTGCAAATGAAACACAAATATAAATGAATCCTACTTAAAGCATATAAATCTTTCCCATATTTATTTTATTTATTTGTTTATTAACGGATAACTCCATTTACACTGAACATTAATCTTATTTTAATTACAATGAAGGACAAAAACAAATCATAGAACTAAAACTAGATTAAAGAGACTGCAATAGCGATACATAAATAACAGTTTGGTACTTCAGGGATCACAAATTGACAAGTTAACGCGTCTCAGTTGACATTTAAAAGATGATAGATGAATGTTGAATATAACAATATGATTATATTTATCCAGCAGAATATTAAGAAATCGTAGTATTCTACATAGGGGATTGCATAGGCCAAAGTTGGTTGAATGAAATTTTTGGCGAAATAAATGTTTTGATCGTGTAGTTATTCCGGACGGGGCATTGAAATCAATGGTTTCAAGCAAATCAGGGCAGTCCAAAAGGCCATTAATAAGTTTGAAACCAAAACATAAATCTAGAAATATTCTTCTTTGCTTTAGATTTTGTAACTTTAAAAAATTTAAGGAGTCCGAATAACTATAATGTTCCCTTGAAATGCCGCGCCTGCAGGAAACCATTTGACAAAATTTGCTTTGGACGCTTTCTAATTTAATTGATGAATTGTTATAGAATGGAGACCAAATCTGACTAGCGTATTCTAAATGAGGCCTAACTAAGCCTACGTATAATAGTTTTAATGTATTAATACTGAAATTTTGAGAGAATCTGAATACGAAGCCAAGAACTTGGAGCGCCTTATTGCGTATTTTATTGACATGGTTATGAAATGTTAAACGAGAATCATGTAGGATCCCAAGATCTTTAACTTCGCTAACATTGATTAATTTGTAACCATCAAAGAAATAATTATTAGAAATTACTCTACCGCGATTAAATGAGATACATAAACATTTATTATAGTTTAAAAATAACTTGTTAATATTGCACCAGTGAAGCAAATTATTAAGATCTGTCTGCAAATGCGATACATCATTTTGAGATTTTATGGAAGTGAATAATTTTAAATCATCCGCAAATAGGAGAAAATTACAATGGGTTAAATATGCCCCAAGGTCGTTTACAAATAAAAGAAATAGAATAGGACCACAATGCGAACCTTGAGGCACACCCGAAGTGACCTCTGCCGAACGTGAACGGTAGTTTGAAATTTTCACAAATTGCCTACGATGCATCAAAAAACTTTTTAACCAAGATAATACCATCTCTCCGAATCCCAAGGCCTCTAACTTCTGTAACAAAATTGTATGGTTGACTCGATCAAAGGCCTTGGAAAAGTCAGTGTAGACAGAGTCAACTTGGATTCCTTTCTCTAATGATGATCGTATATAACTTTGGTAAATTAACTTTGGTAAATTAATAAATTGCTTACAGTAGATCGACCTTCCATAAAACCGTGCTGCTGAGTGCAGATAATGTTTTTACAATGCCACATAATTTGCTCGGATACAATACTATCAAACATTTTAGGGATTTGTGATTGAATAGAGATGCCTCTGTAATTATCAACCAGATTCCGATTACCAGATTTATATAATGGAATAATGAATGATTCTTTCCAAATAGACGGAAATATGCCGGAAACCAGAGACTTGTTAAATAATATATTTAATGCTTCGGCAAAGGAGAAAGAGCATTTTTTGATAAAATAGTTGGGTATATTATCATGGCCGCATTTACAATCATCTGGTAAATCCTGGATTACATTAAAGATGTCAGCACTTGATACTGTACATTTATTTAGATCCACAAGGTTGTTATAAATATAGGGAAATGTTATTGGAATCGGTGGGGTGTTATCATATACACCAGCGAAATATTCCGCAAAAAGGTCAGCACATTCCTGGCCATTTTTGCTGACTTTATCATTGAGATACATTACATTGGGAATGCTATTAGTTAGCTGTTGAGATTTTACAAATGACCAAAAATGCTTACAATTGGAATTAATTTTATTTTCTATGTCGTTGGTATACAACCTATGCAAATCTTTACTCATATTAGAACATTGTGATCTAATTTAGTCTTGTGGTCTACAGTTGTAGCTAGTCCTATTGGTAGAATAACCAATTTGTTACAATTATTATTTGTTCGTTTGGTTTCAAATTTAAATCTTAACTATGTACTAGATATGGACAAAACTGCTACTTTCGAATCACGTTGCTACCTGTGATTGCTACTTTCTAATATCAGTGATTTTAAACTGTGGCCATGATCACGGTTAGTAAATGTCGTAACACCTTCTGCAATTGTTAATGGTTTCGCAAAAATGTTTTTGATATGATTCTGCTAACATTTGTCCACCTGGGCACGTAAATAGTCTTCCTTTTGATATTTTACCTGCGACTGAAGGTGATATTTATCTGCTATACCAAATAAACATATGACTGTTCTTCATTCAGTTCAAAATTCGACAAGCATTTGGATATTTTTGCACAAGCTTATAATAGAATGTTTGTTCAGTAAATTTGAAAATTTGGAAAGTTTTAGGAATGTGTATTTTTATTAAACGCATCCTTTGAAAGATGATTAGCTGTGTTCTCAAAGGATTATTTTTAAATATAATCAATAACCAATAGAGATATGGATATTTTTAAATTTTCGTGAGCACTTGAACAAAAACATCGCAAACAAAAATATAAAACATGCAGGCAAAATTTCATTAAAAATCATCCTCAATGGCCGAAGTATCCCGTATTCAAAATCAATTTGGTTTTCGAAAATTCAACAATTTTCAATAGAGATAGGGATTTTTCAAAATGTTTGTTTTAATTTTTTGAGCACTTGAACAAAAGCATGGCACAAGAAAATATAAAACATGCAGACAAAATTCCTTAAAAAACTTCCTCAATGGCCGAAGTATCGCTTATTCAAAATCAATTTGTTTTTTGTAAATTCAACAATTCAATACAGATAAGGATTTTTGAAAATATTCGTTTTAATTTTTTGAGCCCTTGAACAAAAACATCGCAGAAAAAAATATAAAACATACAGGAAAAAATCCATAAAAAATTATCCTCCATGGCCGAAGTATCACTTATAGAAAATCGATTTGGATTTTGTAAATGCAACAATTTTCAATAAAGATATTGATTTTTGAAAATGTTTGTTTTAATTTTTTGAGCACTTGAAAAAAAACATCGCAGAAAAAATATCAAAAATGCAGGAAAAATTTAATAAAAAATTATCCTCAATGGCCGAAGTAACGCTTATTCAAAATCAATTTAGTTTTTGTAAATTCAGCAATTTTTAATGGAGATATGAATTTTTGAAAATTTTAGTTTTATTTTTTTGAGCACTTGAATGAAAACGTCGCAAAAAAAAATATAAAACGCGGAGAAAAAATGACTTAAAACAATATCCTTAATAGTCGAAGAATCGCTTATTAAAAATTAATTTGGTTTTTGTAAATTCAACAATTTTCAATAGAGATATGGATTTTTGAAAATTTTCATTTTAATTTTTTAAGCACATGAATGAAAACATCACAGAAAAAAATATAAAACGCGTAGAAAAAAATCCTTCAAAAAATATCCTCAATGGTCGAAGAATCGCTTATTCAAAATCAATTTGGTTTTTGTAAATTCAACAATTTTTAATGGAGATACGGATTTTTGAAAATTTTAGTTTTATTTTGTTGAGCACTTGAATGAAAACATCGCGGAAAAAATATAAAACAACAGAAATTCCATAGAAAATCATTCTCAATGGCCGGTATAGATAATTCAAAATCAATTTCAACAGAGATATGGATTTTTGAATACAAGGAGGGGCATTTGGAGATTTTTTCAGTTTGGTAAAATGTTTTCATTTTTTTTTCAGTTCATGAAGTTTAGAATTTCAAAATAGGTTTTATGGTAATATTTAAAAATGTATGTTTTGATATTCGCACTTAATCTTAAATTACATTTTGAGTAATTTTGGGTTTGCTATTTGTAGCAGTTGTTTTCATATGTTTTTTTTAGTTCATGAAAATCGTAATTTGAACATTAGCATAAGAGTAAATAGGAGTATACAGTATTGAATATAAAATAATATTTAGAAATGCTATTCTCTATTGTCTTCTTACAATTACATTTTAAGTAATAATCGCAGTTTAAGTAGCAATCATTGTTTAGGTAACAGTTGTGATTTTAAGGAACAATCACAGTTTGTCACAGTTTTAAAAGCAGTAATTTTAAGTAGCGGTGATTTTAAGTAGCAGTGATTTTAAGTAACAGTGATTTTAAGTGTCTGTGATTTTAAGTAACAGTGATTTTAAGTAGCAGTGAAATTCGGCTATTAGTAACAGTAAGGACCTGTGATTTTTCAATACCAGTGAAAAATCACAGGTACGTGAAACATCGCCCATCCCTACTATGTACCATTCTAATATCTTGGGAAAAACCATCGCTATTAGTTATTGGAATATCGGGTGTCTCAAAATTAACGCCCGTAACGTTCGGGATATAATTCGGAAGGCAAAAGCAAATCGAAAATTAAGAGTGCAAAATTTGCCGATTTACCTTGGTTATCGCGTTATTGCCAAGAATTTTATTACAAGGTCGGCCAAACTTGTTGCGCAGGATAATTTAATTATGTTATGTTAAAAAATTTAGCCAAGAGGTGGATTGGAATAGCTGGACCAATATACCATGGCCAACTAGATTTCCGGATCTGAATCAGTTGAATTTCATTTTCTGGGACTTATTTTTAAGAAAAGGTTTACCACGATCCTATTGTAGACCTAGAAGATGTAATCGCTCGTATTTATGCTGCTGCTGCATTAATAGCGTCCTATCTGAAGTCGTTAAATCCCAAACAACCCAAAACAAAACTCCAAAGTTGTACCTTTTGACGTTATTACTGTGTTTTCTAATATACCTTCATGAATGCCTCGAAATTATCCAAAATTTGCTTGATAAATCAAATTATAACCACCTGATAAATTCTGAACTATATGGGTCAATCTACATCAGTTTACCAAGGCCATATCATCACTTCAGATTATGATGATTTTTGTTACAATTTGGTATGACCAAATTGTAAAGCCACGGAAAATATTGTTTGCTTTTGTCAAGTAGTTTTCAAGATATTCAAGTTGAAAGTTTATTTCACATTCTGTTAGATCATACGTTTAGCTACATTAAAAAAAGTTGGCTTGGTAACTCCACTGGCTCACCTCTCTATATAATTTTGAAAAAGTCTTGTCTTGTTACCTCAAAATTTTGAAAGTATGTACAGCGTGGGGCACCGGTAATTTTATGGAAAACCATGTAACTTCGTGTTATTCTTTTCAAATTGATAGAAGTAGGATCGTTGTATGCACAATTTAAAATTATTACCAGTTATACAGGGTGTCCCATAAAAAAGATCTACATCAAAGTTGCGTTTTTTTTTTAAATGAAACACTGTATTTTTTGTCATTTTTGAATTTTAGGGAACAAATAGAGGTGAGTTACTTCAATATCCCCTATACCTATCGTTTACCGGTCTCAAAATATTTAAAGATTTGTTACAATAATTTCTATTGTTTGGTTGAAGGTTCGAACTATAGCGCTATCTATGATTTCATCTAAAAAATATACAGGGTGATAAAAAAATGTGATATAAAATCCTAAATTATAAAGTTGAATAACTTCGGTTTTTTCAAATGGCACACCCAGTATTTATATAAGATATTCTCAAGTAGAATCCAATTACCTTTCAGATTGTATTGGGGTTCCCTATTAGGACTCCATATTTTTCTCGTATTCGGCGATTGTCATATAAGGAATTATTATTATAAACAACCATCATCTTCATACTGAATATTACAAAATATAAACCCTAATCGAGTTACAAATTAATTAAATATATTTAGTCGTATAGAAACATTGATCTTTAGTAATTTATACTTTTAATTATTAACTATTAACTATTATTTCATGTATGTTACTAGTAGTACTCCTTCTAACATGCAAAGTTCAATAATAAAATATTGGCATTGGCCACGAACGTAAATGATTTATTTTTTTTTTTTTTTAATTTTACTTTGCAAAAATCAACTATTTATTCATAAAAATTTAATTCAATTTAATGAACTTAATTAATAAACTATTTTATACACATTATGTATTAATAAATATATTAACAACTGTGTGTACAGACAATAATTATGAGTTGAGTTTCGACGTATTAACTTCAGTTTCAAGTGATTACAAGTTGATAAAGTTTGAAATTATGGCTTTCAAATTGGAGTGCTGAAATGTTCCCGTTATAATATTTATCAGGGTTGGCATTGAAGGTTCAAACAAGATTAAAAAATCAATTAATGTCTAAATTACTAAAACCAGTTCGCTAAAAATCCTATATTATGATATAAATAATACGTCATTCATTATGATTCTATAACAATGAGAAATGTGATGCTTTTTGTCGTCTACAATTTACGTCTGGAAGAGATCTATTGAAATGAGTGATCAATAATAATAATAATACCACGACGAATATTAAATGATACGATAGATAATTATAATTCTGTTTATGTATGTCTGTGCATAAAACTTTGAGGAGTTCACTATTTTAAAATTTTGTTTCTTGTATTTAATCTTATTACTTCGTATATATGCTTTGAATAGCATGTCATAAAATTCCATCAATGTGTTTCCCGGTGCATCCACAAAAATTACGGCGCGATTTTTAAATGTTACTTATGCAGTCCCTTCCTGCAGATGTATTTAGCAAATACAAACTATCAAAAAGCCATGAAAATTAATAAAAATATTTTTATCGAGCAGCTCATTGATCCCTGGGTGGCATTTAAAACTCAAAAAGAGCATTGCAAAAATAAATTATATTTTTTGCAATGCGCCAGCTACGGATTTCTGTTCAATGTAAAAAAATATGTAATAATATCTGTCACGGTTTTGTTTTTTTGTCAACTTATGATTGTTAAATATACTTACAGGAAGGTATTCCGAAAATAAAATAATTTTTTTGCAAGGCCGTTTTTGAATTACGATTTTTTTAAATGCCAATGACGAATTAATGAGCTGCGCGATAAAACAAATATTTTTTTTCACGAAAATCGTATAATATGCTTATTATTTAATTCTATGGGCAGCATTAATGGGGTACATTTAACACTCGATTTCATTAAACACGCATTTCCGTGTTTAATAGGGTTGTTAAACACGCACACGCAATTGCGTGTTTAATATGGTTATTAAACACGCTAATTTGCGCCTTGATTCGCAGAACAGGATTTATGATAATATTTTATTTTAATACTGATTTCAACTTTGATTTTAATTTTTTTTCTCGAACGACTTCCTCCACTCGCCTAGCGACTCGTTCCGCAAACATCGTTCTCGTGATTAATAGCTATCATTACATGCTCGTTGTACAATATACTACTAAAGGTAGATTAGTAGATCTCGTGAATATTTTAGGCATTTTGAGCAATTTAATCAAACAAGATTTTTTGTATTGAAGTGTACGACAAATGAAAAACGTTAATTGAAACAAATAACTCATGAAAAAATTGACACATTTTCAAAAATTTTAATTTACCCCAAAGGTTTACACGATTTAAAATTTTTCCATGCATTTTCGTCAAAAAAAAAATTTCGCGCCAAAATACCATTTTACTTTCCTATGTTCCTGATACACGATTTAAAAATTTTCTGTGCATTTTCGTAACATTTTTTTCGCGCCAAAATACCATTTTACGTTCATATGTTTCCGATACAAAATTTAAAATTTTTTGTTGCATTTTTGTTGAAAAATGTTTTTCGCGCCAAAATACCATTTTACGTTCCTATGTTCCAAATACTCGATTTAAAATTTTTCCATACTCGCACATAAATTGACACATTTTTAAAACTTTTAATTAATTTCTAAAGTAGATATCTTGTGAATATATTAATCATTTTGAGGAATTTAATCATATAAGAATGTTCTTTTTTTTCGTTATTTTCTTTATTGAAGTGTTCAACAAATTAAAAAGTTAATTTTCAAAAATTCATAACTCGCGAAAAATTGGCATATTTTCAAAAATTTTAAGTTATCTTAAAGGTTATCTCCTGTGAATATATTAAACATTTTAAGCAATTTAATCATATACGAATTTGTTTTCGTTTTTCTTATTGAAGTGTTCGACAAATTAAAACGTTAATTTTAAAAAATTCATAACTCACGGAAAAATTGTAATTAATGTTATCTTGTGAATATATTAAACATTTTGAGAATTTTAATCATATAAGAATTTTTTTTTTCGTTTTTTTTTATTGAAGTGTTCCACAAATGAAAACGTTAATTTTCAAAAATTCACAACTCACGGAAAAATTAATACATTTTGAGAAAATTTAATTCATTTTATAGGTTTACAAAATTTAAAATTTTTCTATGCATTTTTGTCAAAAATTTTAAAAATTCTTGACACGGAAAATGGACACATTTTCAAAAATTTTAAAGATAGATAATTTATGAATACATTAAATATTTTGAGCAATTTGATCATATGAGTATTTTTATTTTTTAGATTTTGTTTGTTCATGGCTTCAACAACTGAAAATATTAATTTTCAAAAATTCAAAACTCGCCCAAAAATTGACTAATATTAAATCAAAAATCAAAGTTAATTTTAAAGGTAAAAAGTAAAAAGTATTATGATTTCATCAGAGTTCTTAAGGAATTCAATCATATTGATATTATTTTTATTTGTGTTTTTCCTTGTTCAAATATTCGACCACTTAAAAAAATGAAAACTCGCGCAGAAATTGATACATTTTGAAGACTCAAAGTTTATGTTGTGAATATATTAAACATTTTGAGCAAATTCTTCATATAAGTATTTATTTTCTTTAGATTTGTTCAATTGTTCGACAACTTAAAACATCAATTTTCAAAAATTCATAACTTACGGAACAATTGACACATTTTCAAAAGTTTTAATTTATTTTGTTCACAAAAATGTAATAATATGCGCATTATTTAATTGTATGTGCAGCATAAATGGTGTACATCTAACATTAAAATGCGTGTTTAATATGGTTCTTAAACACGCTAATTCGCTCATTGATTAACAGAATGCGATTTATGATAATATTTTGTGTACCCTGTTTAATTTAATTTTTTTTAATTTGTAGTGACCTCTTTGATCAGTGTAGAACGCTCGGCGGGAGGTTCGAACAAAATGCGCGGCTAGGCTAGTCGATGTTCTCGGGATGGCGTGTTCCGGGCCACAGGGCACGTAGAGGTTTTCAGAGGAGACAAATGTGTAAAACAATCAGCGGTTTATTCGGCATATATACAGTAAGTTATATATATATAGGTTCCCTTAGGATAATATTGTATGAGTCACTGGTTCCGTACTTGGCGGGCGCGAGAGTAGACTGAACGCGTCAGTGCGACTCCCTGGACGTAGTTCACAACTTCACAACGACTTTCACTTTGTAAATGGTGCTCTAATCCTGGACTCGGTGAGTGCGCGAGGTAGAGAAGGCAAGAAGAGGACTGTAATCAGTGCCAGGACTTGACTGCCGGTCTCCGGGGCTGTGGGTCGTATTTGTAGCCTCCGGGGCGCGAGGGTGTGCGCCCCTTCCTAGTCCGAGGGCGCTCGTGTGGTGGGGTAGCGACGTGCGCTGCTCCTCAGCCTCTCTCGCGTCTATGACTCATCTTCCCAGTACAGCCGGGGTGGCGCGGATTCGGAGCGCGTTACACTCCCCCGAGAATCCAGCGTAACGTCCTCGGAGCAGGATTCTTCAGGCAAGCTTCTTCTTGGGTCGCCCACGGGGTCGCTTGGCGATGAGGGGCTCGGTTACGGCAGTGTTTCCATGGAACGGGGTTAGGGCAGAGGTGTGGTAGATCCCAAGGGGGCGGCTAGGTTCATGCAGGGCGGCAACTTCATAGCTCGTGGGCCCGTGCTGATGGAGTATGAGGTAGGGCCCGTCACGGCGAGGGGCGAGCTTGGCTGAGTGGCCCTTGGCGGCTTGGCTGAGGGTGTGACTTTGGACCCATACGTGGTCACCAGGCATGTAGGCAGGTGATGGTCGACGGCGCTCGTCGGCGGATTGCTTCCGGCGGTCCTGGAGGTCATCTTGAGTATTGGCGGCCTCCAGGAGAACGTTGGCAAGTCCCCGGAGATAAGGCGTTATCTCGGGTACGAAGTTTTCGGCCTCGATGATAGCTCGGAAGTCCGTGTAAATATCGTTAGGGCATCGGAGTTCCCTCCCGAAGGTAAGGTACGCTGGGGAGTACCCTGTGCTCTGGCAGACGGCGGTATTCATGGCGAACCGGATGCTGGGCAAGTGATCCGGCCACGTCCGGTGGGAGTTTTTGACCAGTATCCCAAGCTGCGTCTTCAGGTCGCGATTTCTCCTTTCCACAGGATTTCCTTCCGGGTGGTAAACTGGGGTGAAGGACTGCTCAATTCCCAGGCAATAGGTGACGTGTTGCATCACGGAACTTATGAATTGGGTACCGTTGTCGCTCCTAATTCTACGGGGAATGCCGTACCTGAGGAAAATCTCGTCTAGTAAGATGCGGGCGGTGGTAATGGCGGTAGCTTGCTCGACGGGAAACAGCTCAACCCATCGGGTTGTAATATCTTCAATAATGAGGATGGTCGTATATCGGTTCGCGCTCTCGGGGAGTGGGCCGAAATAGTCGACGGCTATCGCCTCGAAACGCTGGCGGGGAGGCGATGTTTGGAGAAGTCCCGCTGGCTTTTTATTGGAAGGCTTATATCGTTGGCAGGCCACGCAATCCCTGATGTGGGTAGTCACGGCTTGTCTCATCTTGGGCCAGAAGTAGCGGGAGGCGATGCGGCTCAAAGTTTTCTGGACACCGTAATGGCCTGCGGTGGGGGCATCGTGGTAGGCGGTCAGGAGGGATGGCACTAATCCCTCGGGGAGGACGAGTTGCTCCTCATCCTCGTGACATCCGGGGCTGGCTCGATGCAAAATACCGCGTACGAGGAGGTAACCCTTGGTGGTCCAATACAGGCAATCTTCTGTGGTGGCGTTCTCCAGACTGCTGATGATGCGGCCGCAGAAGGGGTCCTCGAGCTGCGCCTGGCGGAACTCGAGTGGATTCTGAGTGGGCAGATCGATGCTGATAGTGGCGACGTCCACGGGCTCCGGAGTCGGTTCGTCCCTGGCTCCAAATGGCCGCGACAGAGTGTCGGCTAAGATGTTGGAGCGCCCTCGGATGTACTGCACGTCTGGCAGGTAGGGCTGTAACTGCAAAGCCCATCGGGCAAGGCGTCCGGTCGGCGTCTTGGTGGTTAGTAACCATTTGAGTGGTTGGTGATCAGTGAGGATGCGAATTGGGCGGCCCTCAATGTATGAGCGAAATTTCTGGATGGCCCAGACAACGGCGAGGGCCTCTCGCTCAGTGGTGGTGTAATTGCGCTCCGCCGGAGTCAGTAGACGGCTGGCATACTCCACGGGATGCTCGGATTCCTTCTCCCCCTGTACTAATGCGGCGCCGAGCGCATAGTTACTCGCATCAGTGCGAATCGCATATGGTCGGCTTCTGTCGGCCTGTCGAAGGACGGGCGCGGTGATGAGGCAGTTCTTCAGGTGCGTATACGCCTCTTCTTGTTCGTGGTTCCAGGTCCAGTTGGCGGCCTTCCTGGTGAGGTCGGTCAGAGGTTTGGCTATGGTAGCGAATCCGGGCACGAAGCGCCGATACCATGCGCAAGTCTGTAGGAACGAACGGCACTCACGTAGGTTGCGGGGAGGCGGTATGTCCGCGAGGGCGGCGGTTTTCTGGGGGTCTACGTAGATTCCTTTAGGCCCCAGGATATGTCCCAGATAGCGGATTTCTTTGACGAAGAAGGTGCTCTTGCCGCGGTTTGCTCGGAGTTGGTGATGCGCGAGTTGCGTAAAAACAGCGTGTAGGTCTTCTAGGTGTTGCTGAGGGTCTCCCGAAAGCACCAGGATGTCGTCTAGATAAGCGAGCATCCTCACGGTCGGCAGGGTTGCTTTAAAACGGGCCATGGCCCGCTGGAAGACGGCGGGCCCATTCCTCACGCCGAACGGCATCCGGGTAAACTCGTAGAGTCCGAAGGGTGTTATGAAGGCCGTTTTATCCTGGTCTTCGGTGGCGACCGCGACCTGGTGGTATCCACTCGGAAGGTCCAGTGTAGTCATACACAACGAGGTGGTGGCTTCATGCAGCAGGTCGTCCATCCTGGGTAACGGATAACTGTCGGCAACTGTAACCGCGTTGAGGCGGCGGTAATCAACACACACTCGGGTGGATCCGTCATTTTTCGGTACCATCACCACTGGCGCTGCCCAGGGGGATTGGCTCTCTCGTATGATGCCGCGATCGCGCAGTTCGGTTAGCTGTGATTGTAATTCTTCGCGGCGTGCGGGTGACAATCGATATGGGGCGACGGCGAGCGGCTCCGTATTCGTGGTGGCTATCCGGAAGGTGGCCAGTGTCGTCGGGGGGCCTCTCGTGGCGAACACCTCCTGGTGTTTATTTAGCAAGGTTTCTAAGGAGCGCCTGACCTC
Organism: Ocypus olens; assembly: GCA_910593695.2. Taxonomy (NCBI): domain Eukaryota; kingdom Metazoa; phylum Arthropoda; class Insecta; order Coleoptera; family Staphylinidae; genus Ocypus; species Ocypus olens. The sequence continues at coordinate 20,746,718 of OU343057.1, forward strand.
AGGGCCGACGTGCTGAGCCTCATGAGGTTGTAGCTTTATAGTGATACCGCACAGGTTCACTGCATTGGTCACGGGTCCTCGGAAACACGTACTTCTCACTCGACCAGGTGCTATCGTTTGTGGTCTTGTCGGTTCTCCGGCTCGGATACAGTCGTCGAACAAGGAGTCGATGTAAAATGGGTCGTACTCGCTCTCTGTAGTGTCCATGGGTACCGGCGCGGGGAGAGCGGTCATACCCTTGGTGATTGGGATCGTTTCCTCCGGATTCCAGGAGTATTCCTCTGGATTTGTTGCAAATTTCCAGGTCCTCTGCGGTGCGTTGATTATAATGCCGGCATCCTGCAAAAATCCGTTCCCTAGCAGCGTCTCGTGGCAGGGTCCGGTGGGGAGTACGACGAAGGTGGTGGTCCCTAAGTGATTGTGCAGTTTCACCTTGACGTCTGTAGCAAGGGCGCGCTGTTGTCTCACGGCGCCATTGGCGAGGGCGACATTGATATCCAGTGGGTGGAATTGACAACCACGTTTTTTAAGTTCTTCGTAGAGACCGGTGGAGGCTACATTAATTTCTGCTCCTGTATCCAGGCAGGCCCGCTCCTTGCGTGTAGCTATTGTTAATAATACGACCGGTCGTCCTTTTGTGATAGGCGAAGCTCGCACGGAATTAATGGCGGCTGCGGGTGGTGCTGGATTACATTTCGGGCAGCGGCTTCGGACGACGTCAGGAGCTCCACAGCCATAACAGCGTAGCTTGGGTTGCGGTTCTTGCCGGGCTCGTCGGCACTCAGCCTCCGTGTGCCCGAAGGAACGACAATTCCGGCACTGAATCCTCTTCTTCGTGGCTTCTTGACGCGGGGGATGCGAGTGGTGTGCTTTCTCACGCTCTGCAAGAGTGGCTTCGGCAGCACGGCATTGATGCAGCAGATCCTCAAAATGTCGTACCTCCGTTCTGCGAACCATCTCTCTAATTGTACGTGGTAGTTGGCCGTACAAGATATCTATCTGCGCCTCTGCAGGTATCTCGTATCCTCTGAGGCGGGTGAACTGGGCCTTTTGTGATGTTAGAAAAAGGTCGCAGCTCTCAGACTGCTTCTTTTGCTTGTGGAGTATTTCTTGTAGGACCACGTGGTTTGGCCTCTGTGGTGCAAAGTGATCTTGCAGCATCTGCATGGCTCCGTCCCATGTCTGCACCTCTCGGTGTATGCTGTTCCACCAGATGGATGCTTCGTCTTTTAGGATCAGTGAGAGTCCTATTAGCGCGTTTTGGTCATCAATATTTTCAATGGTTTTGAAAATCGTAACGGTCTTGATGAAAGCGTCCACACGCTGCTCGTTCCTTTCTCCATTATAGAATGTTTGGCAGGTCGCGAAACTTCCACTTCTCGGCGGGTTTCTGTTAACTGCAATTCCTGCGATTAGTTGCTGGATCATCTCCGGAGTAATTGCCATTATATTCTCCATTATTTCTCTTGTGCGTGATCTTCCTCGTCTCAGGCCCCTAGGTTGGGCAGCCAGTTTGTAGTGACCTCTTTGATCAGTGTAGAACGCTCGGCGGGAGGTTCGAACAAAATGCGCGGCTAGGCTAGTCGATGTTCTCGGGATGGCGTGTTCCGGGCCACAGGGCACGTAGAGGTTTTCAGAGGAGACAAATGTGTAAAACAATCAGCGGTTTATTCGGCATATATACAGTAAGTTATATATATATATAGGTTCCCTTAGGATAATATTGTATGAGTCACTGGTTCCGTACTTGGCGGGCGCGAGAGTAGACTGAACGCGTCAGTGCGACTCCCTGGACGTAGTTCACAACTTCACAACGACTTTCACTTTGTAAATGGTGCTCTAATCCTGGACTCGGTGAGTGCGCGAGGTAGAGAAGGCAAGAAGAGGACTGTAATCAGTGCCAGGACTTGACTGCCGGTCTCCGGGGCTGTGGGTCGTATTTGTAGCCTCCGGGGCGCGAGGGTGTGCGCCCCTTCCTAGTCCGAGGGCGCTCGTGTGGTGGGGTAGCGACGTGCGCTGCTCCTCAGCCTCTCTCGCGTCTATGACTCATCTTCCCAGTACAGCCGGGGTGGCGCGGATTCGGAGCGCGTTACAAATTGTAATTGTATTTGCAACTTTAATTTTGATTGTAATTTTGATTTCGATTTTCATTCAGATTTTGTTTTTGATTTTGGTTTTGATTGTAATTGTAATTTTATTTTTAATTTTGATTTTAATTCAATTTTGAATTTAGTTTTCGTGAACAAAGTATAGTGTACAACTCGCATATAATGGCTATTAATCACTTGAACGATTTGCTCCACTCGCCTACGGCTCGTTCCGCAAACAACGTTCTCTAATAGCCATCATTATATGCTCGTTGTACAATATACTATTATTCTTTTTCATGGATTTTTGACACTTTGTATTTGCTAAATACATCTGCAGATAGAGACTACATAAATAAAATTTAAAAATCGCACTCCAGTTCTGGAGGATGCGGCGGGAAATCTTTGGCTGGAATTTTATGGCTCACTTCTCACCGGTATGAATAAATACTATCTGTGAAACCTGCGATTTTAATCAAAATTAGTTTTGGGTGTGATTAGTGTGGACACTATATATATGGCGAGTAAGACATGTTTAGGTGCGATTTTATTTACCATCTTCAGCATTGTATCTCGGTTTAAAAAGATCCGAGTTTTAAATTAAACATAAATTTAGTATATAAAAAAATATCCATATCGCGTAGGCATAAGAAGAAATTAAATTGGATAATTCATTTTTATATGCCTTGTTGCTTTTATACAAAATGTAAAATTTTTAAAGGGTGTAAAAAAAATTAATAAAATTTAAAAATATAAATGTAATAAACGCCTTATTATACTTTCGAAATAACTAACAAATATCAATATCGCGTTGGCACTAGAAGAAATTAAATTGGATAATTCATTTTTATATGCGTTGTTAAATTCTCTCTCTTATACAAAATATAAAAATTTTCAAGGGTCTAACAAATTTAAAAAAAAAATTGATGTATAAATGTAATAAACGCCTTATTATACTTTCGTGCTTTATTTTCTTATTGTGGTTACAAATCGTTGTTTTAGTTATACATATGTGATAGTGACAAATGAAATGCTAATAAAACTTATATGAGATCCCGCAGCCATAAGAAAATAAACCAGTGCCGACTTCTCAAGATGCATTAGTGAAGTGAATTTTGTATCTAAGATCTAGGTAACGCGAAGAACTATTTGTAAAGTGGCAGCTGGGGATAAGTTTAGTATCAAATAAATGTTATTCCTTGGCTCAACATCCGAAAATTAGGACTGAAATCTTTGCGTGTAATGGCCACTTAAACTGGGTCGGTATTAGGAAAGGGCGCGTGTAATGCGGCGAATTTAACTATGCATTGTCCCCGCTTTACATCAAATTATGATCGGCACTAAATCACCCGAGATATAATAAATTTCCAAGATTAACTATCGTAAAGTTTTTATAAGCACAAGTAATTAATTAAAACTATAAAAAATAATCAAATAAAACACTTATTAATTACTTTTTTTTCAATTATACATCTACATAAGAAAACACTTTTCTTTAACATTTTTACTTGGACAAATTAACGATTTGGTTTTGGCATATTTAATGTTGCAGCTTTCAACGTCTAATATCAGATAAATGTTATTCCTTGGCTCAACATCCAAAAATTAGGGCTGAAATCTTTAAAATAAAAATATTTATTAAAAAAAGTCTCTTTAGGTTCATCCTTCTTTTATACTCGAGTCTTGCTTTGAATTATATATCTTCATTAACAGTAATTTACATAAATTCATAAATTCTAAATACGAGTTTATTGGCAAATCACTAAAATGTTTTTAACTGGAAATCCCGTCTGCAGTAGTCCATCATTGAATTTGGGCGATGAAATGATCATAAAAGATGATTTATAGATATCTTTTTCGGGGTGGTTGACTTTAGGGTGTGTGATTTATACTTGAGAATATCAAAGTTGTGAATGGTTTGGCAAATTTTTATGTATATTATGTTCTCACAATTTATTATTTCATGAATAACATTTCCCGTATAATGTAGAAATTAATTTAAAATGTTACAGGCGTAAATAATATAGTTAGAAATTGTATTAAGTATACAACATTCGTGAATTGTGTTTAATAAATTTCACATCATTCAAACATCTACATTGAAATTATTCACTAACTAAATATTTTAACAAAATTAATTAGTTTGAATCATCTACGGCGCGCGGACCTGGAATCAATACATGTTTTGTAAATATTTAAACGACGCAAAATGACATTTTCCTGCAGTTGTCGGGCAACCGTCTGATTGGCGAAAACATCGAAAAAACTCGCAGCAGCTATTCTGGAGATAAAATTACTGCCTCGATTGGTTAATTTAGTTTAGTGGATATGACGAATTACCGTTCAAAATACGGGTTAGATTATTTGAGGTAAAATATTAAAGCAGCAAAACATTTTTCATAGTGAAATTTTCAATTGGGTGTAATTGCGAATGAACATCTAGTAACACTAGCTCCATCCCCATGATCTCTGCAGGAGCTTTTGATCTCAAGGGATAGCTACCTCGCTCGCGGTGGGCAATGATCTTACTAATTAACCTTTTTGAACCAGAAGCCTGCACGGGCTGCGGCCTCACATTACAATCTCCAGGCCGGGCTGGGTCTACCGATTTATAATAATAATAATATTTATTAATGTGATTACACGGTGGTTTACATTCGTCAGTTCCGAATAATTTAGACCGGGCCGGGTTTGGTTCAATTTCTCTTTTCATCAGGGGTGGTCGGGCTTTAAAAACCTGCCCCTGCAGGGCTCTGCTTTGACCCCGTAAAACTATCAAATTATTAAAGGCCTTTGCTAAACAAGGTACATAGACTGCTTTTCTTTCTTCCTGATATTTTGATTGTATATTTCGTCCTAATATAGCTACAGGGTCCATTATAAAAGTAATTCGCATTTTCTGGGAAATATATATTTATTGATCCGGTACAAATGCTTAAAATTCTTCAAAATACTCTTCTTTAGCATCAATACACATGCAAAGACGTGTCTACGATGCCTGGAAGGCACCCTAAAACGCGACGGGAATGTCTTTTAGAAAGGTTGTAATATGCTTTTGGATGCTTTCCACGAAGTCCCAACTGTCAACTCGGCCTTTTACCTGCAGGTGGTCAAGAAATTGTAACGGAGGGTCGCGCGCGTGATGGCCGACATCAAAGCCATGATCAGGCTTCACTATGACAATGCCCCCAGCCACAAGGCCTTCATCGTTACCAATTTCCTGGCTTGGAGCAACACCCCGGTGGTCCCCCAGCCCCCTACAGTATCGACTTGGCTCCGTGCGACTTTTTGTTTCCCCGACTGAAGAAAGAGCTGAAAGGAAAGCATTGGAAGTCCATGGAAAACATCCAAAAGCATTGTTACAACGTTCCTAAAAGACATTGCCATCAAAGAGTTTCAGGGTGCCTTCTAGGCATGGCGGATACGTCTCCGCAAGTGTATTGATGCCGGAGGAGAGTATTTTGTAGAATTTTAAGCATTTGTACCGGTACGATCAATAAACATTTTTATAAGAGACAAAAAATAGGCATTATAGGTATCTTAAGAAGTCGATGGTCCTAGTTTGACCACTTACTTTAAACGTAGGATAAAGAAACATATCGCAAAAAGTGCATGGTATCAATGTAATTAAATGTGCCAAATTAGATTTTCTTACCAAATTCCAAAATAAAAATATTTGAAAAATTATGAAAAAAAATAATATCTTTGAGGCCTCGTAGATGGCTTAGGAACCACTTTTGGATAGAGATAAGTTTAGTTAAATCGTCTTATTTTGTTTCAGAAGATATGTGGTAGAGCGTTGTACAGACCATTCGGGGACACCCTGTATATTTTTCCCACAAAATGTGCATTACTTTTATAATGGACCCTGTATTTCTATTCCGGGTATATACGTTGAGTGTAGTCTTTCTCCCGATTTCAATTTCAATATTAGTTTAAAACATGTGGATGTGGTCATGGTGTTAATTTCTCAGATTCGGTGGTATAAAAAGGCTTTTTCTGATAATTTGCATATTTATCTTTTTTTTTTTAATGACATTTTGAAAAACTTAAGTTGTCCATTTTGGTATCCTCTACACTTTTGGTATATGTAAATTTGATGTAACTACATATTATCATTTTATAATTAGAGACCAAAAGAATAAAAATAAATTTTATTCAAAAATAAAACAAATCAAAAGAAGTGTAGCACTCTGTTTGGTATAATTTATAAAAAAAAAATTCATATTTAAAACTTTTACGAAAAAGAAACAAAAGAATCCAGTTTTGAATATTTTACCAGAACATTTACAGTTCTTCAGATTATCAAATAAAGCTTACGTTTTTAGTTTTTGAGAGACAGGCAACAGACTGTTGATTTGGAAAATAATTACGAAATCAATACTTTTACTTTGTACGGGGAGAGTTAAATAGCCTTAACCTACACCATATTTGACCTCAACGTTAAGTTACAATTTATTAAATCTAACATAAGATCAGTACTCCCCAACGATAAAGAAAGTTATTAAGTTGGTCTCTCAAAACAGCAGCAATCAACAAAATAGAAACCTGTGAAATGTTGTACAGGTATGATAGAATACTTAGGATGTCATGGACAAAAAGTTTTACCAACGAAAAAGTAATACGGCGAGTAGAGAAAAGTCACGAACCTCCGATGAAGGAAAGCTGCATTTCTGGGATATGTGATGCAAAATCAGAACTATAACATTCTGCAGCATATTACACAGCCCAACAAAATAACATTTTTGGTTTGGTGCCGGAAAAGTAAGAACTGCTTTTGGAAATTTCTATTATGATTCCAATACAACCTCGTTTTTTTCGTAGCAGCTCTAGTTTTTGAAATACAGGCTAATTCATTTATTTCTGATAAACGGCAAAAATCATAATAAATTAATTATTCTATTACTATTACCATTACAATGATATTATTTTATTATTATAAAATGCTAGTATCCTAGCATGCCAACTTAAATGGTTATGTAAAAGTATTATAGCCAATGAACAACATGGTTTCTGGTCTGGGAGATCAACTACAACCAATCTAATTACATATAATCATTTTATATCGAACGCCTTGGAGGATTTCGGTCAGGTGGATGCTATCTACACTGATTTCTCTAAGGCGTTCGATCGGGTCTCCCATAATTTACTCCTGTACAAATTGGAAGTGTTGGGCTTCAATTCTAGTATTTTAAATTGGCTAAAGAGTTTTTTGAGTAATCGCAAACAATATGTAAAGATTGACAGCTACGTCTCAAGTGAAATATTGGTGAAGTCGGGGGTCCCGCAAGGGTCTCATATAGGTCCGTTATTGTTTGTAGTCTTTATAAATGACATAATGGCTAATCTTAACTTCTGTTCAGGCCTATTGTACGCGGATGACTTAAAACTCTATGCCATAGTAAAAAATCCAGATGATGCAGCTCTTATTCAAAATGATCTCAATGAGATCTCTAATTGGTGTGCTAGGAACAATCTGTTGCTAAATATGGAAAAATGCAAAACTATATCGTTTTACAGATGTAAAAATGCAATAATCGTCGATTACTCTATTAACGACACTATATTGGAACGAGTGGAGGATATTACCGACTTGGGGGTTATTTTCGATAAAAAAATGAATTTTATTTCACATATTCATTATACAGTCAATAAGGGTCTGAAGCTTTTGGGCTTCATATCAAGAATAGGCGCGGATTTATCACTCAATGCAATTCGATGCTTATATTTGTCACTAGTTCGCTCAGGTCTGGAATATGCATCATGCGTATGGTCCCCTCATCAGCAATATTTAAAATACGAACTTGCAAAGGTTCAAAATAAGTTTTTACGTATAGCTGCCTTTAAATTACATATCCCGATTGACACTTTAAATTACACTCATCTTAGTGGCCATCTAAATATCACTTCCTTACAGGATCGCCACATAATTGCAGATTTGCAATTTTTGTTTAAAGTTGTCAATGGGATTTTGGACTGTCCGGAAATTCTGGAAAATATTACTTTTAATTATCAAGGCAGTGGTACTATTACCCGAAGCAAAGATACTTTTCGTTTGTCTCTTCATAGAACCAACTACGGTTACCACAAACCACTTACAAGAATGATGAGAATGGCCAACAAATTGCAGAGGAGCAATAATTTTTTAATTTTTGGCTTTAGTAAGGAGTCCTTTACCAGAGGCCTACGCGTTATTGACCTGAGCGTGATTAATGATTAATAATTAATGATTAGTGTCAACGTGTTTAAACTACCATTGTGCTATTATTAAATTATAATGTATTTATTTATTTTATCAATGTTAATTATTGTTGTATTGTCACTTAATTTAACTGCGGTACTATTTATCGGTGTAATACTAATGTATTTTGAAATGTTTTATATTCAAAAGGGTGAATCCCGTGAATAAATGAATTATTATTATTATAATTATATTAATTAATTATTATCAAATATTAATTTAACTAAAAATACGTCGCCGACAGACTCAATTAGCCTGAATATCAATAATGATGATATTACAAATCCAAGACTTATAGCTGATATACTAAATAATCATTTCATAGACTCTGTAAGTACGGGAGATTCAATAAATACTCAGACAGGAAATTTTGAAAATATCACTAACAATACTTTTAATTGTCCAATCATCAATCAACATGAAGTAATGAAGGTACTGAGATCAGTTACAAATAAAAAATCAGCAGGCCCGGATTACATCCCCTGTAATATCGTACATGATGTTGCTGATTTGGTAGTATACCCATTGACCAACATAATAAATTGCTCGTTTAAAGAGGGGAAATACCCAAATCAACTTAAAATAGCAAGAGTTGTCCCTATACATAAGAAAGGAGATAGAAAGACACCTAGAAACTATAGGAGCATAGCAAACCTGTCAGTGTTTGCAAAAGTAATAGATAAATCTATGCAAATCAAACTGTTGGAATATTTCCAACTAAATAATTTGTTATCAAACAGTCATCATGGCTTTGTACCCGGAAAAAACACAACAACGGCTCTAAATGAAGTAGTTCAATATATAACTGACTACATAGAAACAAATAAAAAGGTAACAGGAATATTTTATGACTTTAGCAAAGCTTTTGACACAGTTCACCACAAACGACTCATTAATAAACTAAAAATGTATGGCTTGTGTGAGTCTTCTATCTCATGGTTCGAAAGTTATCTTACAGATCGTATGCAATATGTAGAAATCAAACAAAATACCGCAAATGAAATATTGGTGCAACACTCGTCACAATGTCGAAAGACAAATGTAGGATTGCCCCAGGCAGGAATCTTATCACCACTATTATTTTTGATATATAGTAACGATTTGTATGGTGCATGTGTATATAATTCACATATTAAATTAGACCAGTATGCTGATGACACCACAATATTAGTACAAACCTCAAATCAAGAACAAACAACGTTTCACTGCAACACAGTGACAAAAAAAATAGAAGAATGGTGTAAAGAAAATAATCTATTTTTAAATTCATTAAAGTCTACAGTTGTAACTTTCTCAGCTATAAATACTATAAATACTACGAAGAATCCTTCCAGTATACTGGTCAGAAGCTCACAGAAGTCAATCCCTGTGGCAATGCGAACCAAATATCTAGGTGTGTACATCGATAACCATCTCAGTTGGGAAGGTCACATAGATCATATACAAAAACGACTAAATCAAGGACACTTTGCGCTTCTAAATCTAAAAAAAATTGTCGAAATCAGCGTATTGTTAACATTTTACAATTCGCATATCAAGACACACCTTGAGTATGGCATTATAATATGGGGAATGTCAGTTCACTCTCATAGACTACTAATTACCCAGAAAAAAATAGTACGGTTAATAGCTAATGCTGAGTGGGCAGAACACTGCAAACCACATTTCAAAAATTTAAAAATAATGACTTTAGTTTCAATGTATTTATATAAAATGGCAATGTATATGTTCGATAACATTCATAAATTTAAAACAAACGAATCACTAAGTAATATACAAACACGAAATGCTCGGTTGCTTAGTATCCCGAAACATCATACTGTTCTCTACGAAAAGAGCACACACTATATGGGAATACAAATATTTAATAAGCTGTCAAAAATGCATAAAGACTTGAACACGATTTCAAATAGAAATGCATTTAAAACCTTTGTGAAAGATTTTTTTATATCAAATCCGTACTATTCAATAAGCGAGTTTATGTGACATGTTACTTAATGTATGTATGTGTATGTATAAGTATGTATAAGTTGACTGTGTTTTTAATCTACGTATTTATTATTATATTATTATATTTTATTATATTTATTATATCTCTATATTTTAGATTTATATTGGCAGTTTACCATGACAATACCTAATGTTTTATATGACTATGTAATATTCTATACAGAATCACACTACAAATATATATATTATTATTATTATTATTATTATTATTATTATCATTATTATATCAGAGGCCATAATTAAAATTTTGTTCCTAAAATTAGAATCTAATTGGCCAGTTTTATCACGGGTGTTAGTAATAGATTCAGCAATAGATTTGAAAAAATAATATCTCTAAGAAAAGAAAAGCGTATCGAAAAATAAGTTAACCATATCATTAGGAAAGGTCTAAATTAGTACCACAAAAAAATCAACCCTTCGTTTTAACCCTTTATATTATGTCACCTCTTTCAAAAAAGTCTTTTTTATACCATAATATAAATTTCGATTTTTGACAAAGTTTGCAATAGGCCAAAACTAAATAAGAATGCTAATTGATATCACTAATACAAGTACTTTAATAATCATGAGCCAAAAAAACGTTACGGGCACCCCTTCAACCCGGAAAAAAATATTTCTCCCGTAAGCCTCGCAATGTAAATTTCGGTTTTTAACAAAGTTTGCAATCAGCCATAACTAAATAAAAATTCTTATTCTTATGACTAATACAAGTATTTTAATAATAAGGAGCCAAAAAACGTTATGGGCACCCTTTCAACCCAGGAAAAAATTATTTCTTCTTAAGTTGCAGAAATCCACACATCTCGATGTAAATCTCGATTTTTGACAAAGTTTGCAATCAGCCATAACTAAATTAAAATTCACGTTCCTATCACTAATACAAGTACTTTAATAATCAAGAGTCACTTCTTCAACCAAAACGGGCACTTCTTCAACCAAAAAAAATATTTCTTCCGTCATTCGGATAAATTCATACCAGCGATAGTGATCAATGTATATTTATCTTTTTTGTGAAATAATACCTTCCTTTGTAATTTCTTGTTTTTTTTTTAACTGGTAGTACAAATAGCAATAGCAATAACGTAAAATGTACGTAAGTTAAAAATAATATGTTTTTTTTATTAAATAGGCCAAAATAGGCGTATATCAACAACTAGATCCGATAGATCAAATCTGATGGCTATTTTGAATTCTGCACCCTAAAATTACCTAGAAACAGTTAAAAAAACGCATGCACCAAAACGCCTGTTGGGCAGTGTATCGAATACACGGCCAGTTGTAAATCGTAAGGTGACAGCTACCGTCACTTTTTAGAACAAAATACCCGTCATTATGATATCATGGCAAACCTTTGTTTTTAATTCAAAATAATTGTTTTTTTTTTATCTCGGTAAATACTCTGCAGAAACTATTGAGTAAGGTACTAAATCATTCAGCTTAAAAAGCTTTAAAAATAACATAAGAAGACCGAGACTATCTGATAATTAGGGGAGCCAATATTAACACATGTAAATCCCTACAGCCCGCTTTGCAATTCAACACCCTGTATACATCATCAATTATAAGTAGGTGTTCAAGGACATTTCAAGGTCAACTTGTGATTTTTAAATATAAACCTATAATTTTTTAATCGGGCGTCGATTTTTTTTTTTAATCTGTGGTTGATTTCAAAAATTATTTCCGTCGCAATTTATGAAGACTACTGCAAATAAATTATTTTAAATTGTTTATTAGATGTTTTTAACACACCTGTATAATTAGGTCAAGTACAACTAGCGCCAAAGACCATTTAGGATTTTTTTTCGAAAATTTAATTCGCCGCCAATTTTCATTAGAATTGCAATCAAATAGTTATAAAATGTTTATTGGATATCCCTTAATACGATACGTTTTTTTAAATTAAATGCGGGACTAAATAACATTTTGTTGAGATTGGTCACAATTCAGATGATGGTGGAGCTGTCAAAATCCGTGACTGGAAAGTTGTGGCCAACTTCTCGTCGGTGAGATACCACTATTTTCTTCATTACGAATTACCAATACTGATGGAAGGATTGAATTTGAGAGTGAATATTTGGTATCAACATGATGATTGTCCATCGCATTATTCGCATACAAGTATTGGGTCATAATTATAATGGCCGTTGGATACACGAGTTGTTTTAATGTTTTGACCTGCTAGATCGCAAGATTTGACGCCCCTTGATTTTTTATGGAGATACTTAAAAAAAGTCTATAAAAATGTTCCTACCACTCAAGAAAATACGAAGCAATGGATTCAAAATACCTGCAATAATGTTCGCCGTTAAACACATGTTGAATTGATATTTTTGTAAAATAGGCGCCGAAGAGAAAAATGTTTTAGATAAAAGTTATTTTCTCTGATTTGTAGATTCATTTTCCTTTATAAAAATTCAGGTTTCCATTTAAAAAATAACAAGTTGACCTTGAAATTACCTTGAAAACCTACTTAGTATTAAAAATACTTATGCCTGCTACATTCGCCCCTTCATGTCAAATACATTTTGTTTGAAACATTTTTTTCTCCGAATCTTCGATTCCATAATATTTTGGGTGTCCAGGATAAATGCCGCACCCTGTATGTATTTATTACTACACAAAAACACTAAATAAACAGAATTAATTAAGATATAAGTATGACAGAATTGAGTTGTTAATGCTGGACATATATAAACGCGTTTCGAGGTTTACCTCTCATCAGTATAGCTAGTAGTACTAGTAATAACATGCAAATTTCTTTTATATCATTCAATATCCGGCGTGGCACTAGCCAGGGAAGTAGTTGTTTCAATAAGTTATTTGTTCATAGTCTTAGTAAGACTTAATTTCGCTTTGCAGAGTCACGAACAGGCTGAATATTCATATATTCAGGCTATATTTCATTTTATTGAATTTACCTCTCATCAGTATAGCTTGCCTTGATTTTAGGAGAATATTAATAATATGTAAACGCCTTTATAGATGGCCAACATTTCGCTGCTACAGACGCATATTTACGATCCGCTCCTGCGTACCTGTACTGCTATTGACGTATATATATACCGGGTGACCCAGGGATCTGTAAAAGCCCCATAACTTATTTGCTATTTGAGATATAGACTTCTAGTTTTCTTGAACTGGTACCCACACTTATTCTACATATTTTAAAAATATGTATGTTTTTGTACAGGGTGTCCCAATATACATAACAGAACAAAGTTATGTTTTTTTTAATGGAACACCCTATATTTTATACTTTAGTTTCAACCCTCTTGAGAAGCTGATAAAAATAGTATAAGGTAGTATGGGTCTATTGTAAACGGTTGGTTAGTTATGGGCAAATTTGTGGCAAACACATGTACACATTGAAAACTTTAGTATATAAAAAATTTAGTGTATAAAAAATGACGCTAGCTTTGCTAGGAGCGCTTCTGCAATTTTTTCAATGAGTCCTTGTTTTTTCCACAAATTTGCCCATAACTAACCAATCGTCCATAATAGACCCATACTATCTTATACTATTTTTATCAGCTTCTCAAGAGGGTTGAAAATAAAGTATAAAATATAGGGTGTTCCATTAAAAAAAACATAACTTTGTTCTGTTATGTATATTGGGACACCCTGTACAAAAACATACATATTTTTAAAATATGTAGAATAAGTATGGGTACCAGTTCAAGAAAACTAGAAGACGATATCTCAAATAGCAAATAAGTTATGGGGCTTTTACAGATCACTGGGTCACCCGGTATATACGTATGCGTTTTGCCAAATTCATTCTGTAAGAAGTTTGTATGTACGAGGATTTAACTTGCTCAGAAAAGCCATAAAACCGTTTTGTGAAACAAACTGGGGATCGTGGCTCCCTCTTTTCTCAGTGACTAGTTCGACGCAATAAGGCGCATATATCATTGCAAAATGTCGCTCTGTTTACGTGTGTTTTTTATTTATGAAATATTTCTGTTTTTCTAGTTCTTATTTTGTACATGTTTTAGGAAGAAGTATCAGTAAATTTTATTTTTACAATAAAACATTTTTTTAAATTTTGTGCATTTATATCTTTGCAATTTTATATAGAAATTAAGGGTAACTAAATTACATAATAAGACAACTTATTTCCTGATTTTTCGTGAAAAATACTTCTAATTTTCCATAAACAATTCCCATACTGTTCACGTGCATATACGTTTTCTTATTCTGCTAGATGCTGTTGCTGTTGACGTATATATACGTTCCAGGCCAATCTAACGCCGCACCACAGGCACGCGAGTGTTTTCCTACGCCGCAGCGAAAGGGTTAATTAATTGTATTTATTTAGTGTTTTTGTGCAGTAATAAATACATTCAACCTTGTGTTGATTTGATATCTTTGGTATTTTTAACACACAAATTATCTACTGTATCATTCAATATTCGTTGTGGAACTAGGCAGGAAAGTGGTTATTTCGGTAGATGATTTGTTAATTGTAGTCTCTTAGAGACTGAACATTAAGTATTGTTCCCCCATCAGAACACCTACAGACCGGTTTCGACCTTTCAGGTCTCCGTTTCCCCATCAGATTCCGCCACTTTGGTGTTTCTACTCTTAGAGACTCTTAAATTGTGGAAGACGAAAAGTATCGTATTTCTCATTTATTGTATTTTTCTACAAGAAGTCAGGGAATTTTTATTTTGTTTCTACCTGTCTTTGTGAATCTGTTATTTCGTTCGTTATTCGCTAGTCTCTTGATGTATGAAATGATTTTATGAATTTATGATATAAATTGATGAAGTGTATGGGTAGGAAGTTCGTATTTTGGTGAGATTTTGGGGTCGCGATGGAATGAATGAATTTTGGGTTTAAGGGGCACCAACTACTATTGTAAAATATTTTTTGTTGGTAACATCAATAAATTATTATTATTATGATTCACGCGTCACTATAGATACAATATTTATTAAGGGTCTGGAAACTAGCAAAGTTTTTTGAAAACTTTTCGGTAAGTAATAGTGTGCATTCCTGCAGTGGCGGCTCGTAGAACATCTTGATGGTAGAGCCACTTATACAAGATACCCGCCTTCCCCTGTTTTTGAAGAAAGAAAGAACGATTTATTTTCCTAGACCAAAGTAACTGCCGAAAATGTGTTTTAAGAAATAATTAAAAATTATTGCTGAGCTTGAAACTACTTAACTCTATATAACGAGCCGCCCCTGGTTATAACCTATTAAAAAATTATTGCAATCTAAAAAGTTGCTTATATTCTTGAAATATAATAATTTTTGAGTTCTATAGAATTATTTCAGAATTTTTAAACAATTTCTGCCATTTTTTATATATTTTAGAAAATGCTCAATTTTGAACGCAATTAAAAAATTCTTGTTTAACAACGAACAGTTATAACAAATTAAAAAAATATTGGAATTTAAGAAGTTGATTATATTCTGAAAATATAATAATTTGGGAGTTATTTCAAAATTTTTAAACAATTTCTAATATTTTTTATTTATTTTAGAAAATGCTTAATTTTAAACGCAATTGCCAGACACTTGAAATTGTCTAAAGCCACTGGAACAATACTTTATTTCACTTCTGGTGAAAGCAAGAAATACTAGCAAATCAAAACTTACGAAAGAGGAAAAACCTTTCGAGACGTTTTGGCGGTTAAGATATAACCTAGATGATGATTCGTTGCTTCCCTCACGGATTATTGGGGCCGAATGGACCGGAAAACGCAAACACCAACACACACAAATCCTGAAGATGTATCACAACTCAACGGGCACTAAAACTTAAAAAAAATCAAAATTCCGAACCAAAACAAACGTCTTCCGCGGCCGCGATCAACAAACTGAATTGATATCAACAGGTGAGCCGTGGATTGGTGATAAGAATTTAATGTCGTTCCGAGCGGAGAAAAAAATACGAATATTTTGATAATCTTCAATCGCCCGGAGCAGATTAAAAACTGGTTGAATTTTAACACGGAGGTCGAGATAAGATGAAGAAAATTAGAAACACTGCTAATTATATCCGTCACGAGGATCTTAAGA
The DNA here is from genome assembly GCA_910593695.2 of Ocypus olens. NCBI lineage: Eukaryota > Metazoa > Arthropoda > Insecta > Coleoptera > Staphylinidae > Ocypus > Ocypus olens. Next base: position 20,763,086 of record OU343057.1, read on the forward strand.
AGTTGATTATATTCTTAAAATATAATGATTTGAGAGTAGTGTTGAATTATTTTAGAATTTTTCTACTATTTTTTATTTGTTTTAAAACGCGATTTTGAACGCAATTAAAAAATGCATGTTTAACAACCAACAGTTATTACACATTAAAAAATTGTTGGAATTTAAGAAGTTGAATATATTCTTAAAATATAATAATGTGGGAGTTGAGTGGAATTATTTCAGAATTTCTACTATTTTTTATTTATTTTAGAAAATGCTCAATTTTGAACGCAATTAAAAAATGCATGTTTAACTTCGAACAGTTATAACCCAGTAAAAAATTATTGGAATTTAAGAAGTTGATTACATTCTCAAAATATGATAATTAAGGAGTTTTATAGAATTATTTCAGAATTTTTAAACAATTATTAATACTTTTTATTTATTTTAGAAAATGCTCAATTTTGAACGCACATGCATGTTTAACTACGAACTACGAACAGTTATAACCCATTAAAACATTGTTGGAGTTTGAGAAGTTGATTGTATTCTCAAAATATAATAATGTGGGAGCTGTGTAGAATTATTTCAGAATTTCTACTATTTTTTATTTATTTTAGAAAATGCTCAATTTTGAACGCAATTAAAAAATGCATGTTTAACAACGAACGAGAAATTGATTGGAGGTTATAACCAATAGCGTCTCGTGGAACATGTTGATGGTAGAGCCACTTATACAATATACCCCACCCCCACCTTTTTTGAAGAAAAAAAGAACGATGTATCTTCCTAGACCAAAGTAACTGGCGAAAAAGTGTTTTAAGAATTAAATAAAAATTCTTGCTGAGCTTGAAACTACAGGTAGTGCCATGGCTCCTTGGATCTATATCGTTTCTATATAACGAGCCGCCCCTGTATTCCTGTAAAGGGATTATATTTGTAGGACTTCGTTTGATGGGTTGAATAAAAGATTGATGAGATGGCGGATTTTGGTTAGGATTCGAAGGATGGAAAGTTCTGCAACATGGTAGTTGTTTAGTGTGGATGATGAGATGGGAATGTGTGAACAAGATTGAGCCATCATCATACAGATTGCCGCTGTTGTAGATATGCTTTCATTTTTATAGGTATAGCATCTAAAATGTCGCGCACCTGTCCTGACTCTAGTTTTAATGGATTGGGAAGATCTTGAAGTGATAAAGGATACCCAGATATTTGCATGTAGGGGTTGGGTGTATGGGATTTTGTTTTACTAAGATAGCGGGTAATCTTGTGACATAGGATTAAGAATTGGGCTTTCTTCGAAATAATCTGGATGCGTCATTTCTAGAACCAGGAATTTACGATGTTAGTGAGGTCTTGTATTGATTGGATTGTTAAAGCGAGGGTTTTGTTGTGGGAAATTTTTCATATTTAAACAAAAATTTGGAAAAGAACAAAACACGCCCACTTCGGGTTTTCAGAATTTTAACCGAAAAATTCAAAGTTTCATTTCAATACCTGAATTAGTTTTCTAGGTACAGCGCCTAGAGAAATTTCGTGATATTGTTTATGTCTTGATTTTTTCAAAAACTAGAGATTTAGAAAGAAAAAACCTTATTCCTTATAAATCGTTCATTTTAATATCCTTTATAATTAATATTTATATAATTTTGATGTAGCTTTTATAAACTAAAAATTCGTTTACAAAAAATTGTATTCACAAAATACGCCTATTTTTTTGTTGCTGTCAATATTTGATTTTGTAATCTTTTTAAAAAAATATCGGAAAATACAAGGAACGGTTAAAGTAGACACTCATTTCCGGAGCACGAAATTTTACCAAAAGCTTTTTAGTTCTTAAAATATGTTCAAGATTTCATTTATAAATATTTAGAACTTTTTGAGATACAGAATCCACAGACATTTCACATGATACAACACTGACGCAGTTGTAAAGGTTCCAAAAAGTTAAGTTATCGTTCTACTAAAATTATTTCATCAGTTGGATGAAAATTTGTCTAATGATGGTGAAACAATTATCGTAAAACAATAAAAACATTTTGAAACCTTACACTGTGTTAGTGTTAAGTGATATCACGGGATGTCAACAAGTAACACCCTTATCGATCAAAGATAGACATTTTTCAAAAATGGTCGAAATCGTATCGGGGGCCTCGATTACGTCAAAATTTCGAATTCGAAAAAATTACGATCGCAATGATTTCTCGTACTTTGGAGAAAGTAAAAATGGTTCATTGCCCGTCCCATCCAAGTGTAAGATATACATCATTTTCTCGAGTGTTTCGCTCCTTTGTGATCTTATTGCAAGTATATTTAAAATAATGAGGTATGCGCATAAAATTAATTCATTTATAATATATCTTTGTAACGCTTTCATTTAAATTATTATCGATGTAGAAACAAGCAAATATAATTATATTGTACATGAGTGTAAGCAATTTATTTATAATAGTTCATATATTATTCAATTTTTGCTTGAAACTAAAATAAGATGAGCCATGAATATTTTTAAGAACCGAACTAAGGAATTGTTAATGCCTTAGGTAAATCGTTTTATAAATATTAATGTGAAAACGCGGGTTTGAACGAGTTCTAAAAATTTATTTCATTTCTTTTAGGAGAATTGTTTAACACATTGCCAATAAAAGTGTTTTAGGCGATTACATGTTTATTTATGAAATCAAACGTGTGTTGTGTTATATTGTTGTCATCACAAAAAATATAGCATTGAGATGCCATAAAAAATAAATATGGCGTCCATAAGAAATAAGAAAGTTGGTGATGGTTCAAACGAAACGAAACATGTTACAATTAAAAATCTTATGCCACACAGTGGGACGGATGACTATTCTAGCGCGACAAAAGTCAAATGGTCCGTTTTTTTTTCAAATAAAAGTAAGATCCTATGTGTTTTCGGCTGCTGATTTCCAATGTGAGTGTACTTTTTAATTTGGGCCCATCTAAAGGCTATAATTCGGAAAATACACCTTAAAATTTACATTTTTTAAGAAGGTTTTCAAATAATAATGAGCAAAATAATGTAACCATAATAAATTTAAACTTTTAAGTCATGCCCGGATTTTATTCATCTTAATTTAATTTAATTTATAAATCTTAATTTTTATTTTATAATTCAACAAAGAAATTTTTTCTCAAATCTAGATTTATTTTAAAGGTTAAAGTCTCTCAAAATAAAACTATCTTCTGTAACTTCTGTAACTAAAAAGTGTTCACTTTCAATGTTTTAAATCGTTTTTTTTTAAATGGAAGCAAAGGATCGCCTCGGCATCGATCGAATACGGAGAGTTACAGATTAGTGTCCAAATATCAAAATGGAGGACATTTAGGAGGACACTATTTAAGGGAGGGTGGAAGATACAAAAGGGGGTTAATTTTGTAAATTTACGAAATTACGCTATCATAATTTTAAACAAAAATATAGCTGATTTTTTAAGAGGCGAGTTAAGGGGTGAAACATGGTTTTTAGTCGAGAAAAAAAATATGTATCAAATATTTTGGGCCCCTCTACAAATCCACTAAATTTCATTAAAATCGGAGTGGAACATATGGGTTACTTCCCTTGCTAGTACATAACTTTGCAAGTTATCGTAAGTTATCGCAAGTTATCGCAGCTAGAACATGCTAAGAATCATGTGAAAATGTCTAAAGAAAAATGACATGAAAGCAGTTTTTCGGCAAAATTCGGCAATTTTGTTGTACAAGCCAAAATATATCCAAATTTATAATAAAATTAACGATGAAATCAAAAAATGATAACGACAAATAAGAACAACTGAAAAAATACTTATCACTGAAAGAACACTTGTTATCATGTACTAACTGCACAAAAAAAATCTCAATTATTTATATGGACATTTACTAACTGTTTTCTGCATTTGAATATGTGCAAATACGCTCCTTCATATCAACGCTTAAGTATTCGGCAAGTTGAGTATAGTCATTATCGCATTTCACAGCAAGTGTATCTGCGACAGGTGACTTCTAATGGTTATTTTGATTGAAGAAGTGTTATAGAAAGAGATTTTCAGCTTTTATTTTTTTTTGGGAGTACAAATTTTTTGACTTTTGTCGCGCTAGAATAGTCATCCGTCCCACTGTGTGCCATCTATTAGATAATAAAAAAGTGCGATAAGAACGTCTCCTCAAATAACGAAGATGTAAAGAAAAAACGAAAATCAGTTCTTTCAGTTTTCTGCACTTAACTCGAAAACAAAAGAATTGGAATAATTTTTTTCAATGGATTATTAATCAGCATAAAATTCTGCAAAAGTGCCAAATTTAAATATGCCCTCTATCTCTTCTAATAAGCGAGATACCCATGGTGAGCCTCGAATTTGAAACACCCAGTATATAGGGAAAACCCCTTTTACAAAAACTATAATACAAAATACAAAATAGACGTCATTCTTAAAACTGATAATTAATAATAAAATAAAAAATTACAAACTGTAAATTAGCAAAACTTTTTTAACAGTACTTTATATCTCACAAAATTTGAATTGAATAAATGAAACCAAGGTCTAGGCTAAAAGACCTCTGGTCAATTGCCTGCTGAAGTCATTTGTAAAAGTGTCTCAATAAATGTATTGTCTCTCTCTCAAACCAAGGTTGGGTATTAAATAAATTAGCCGATCTCATCATCCTACTGATAGGGTTGTAGCTCCTGTTTGAAGAGAATGTCTGCACTCGGAATATTAGCATAGACCTAAGTTAATTTGTTTCTTACAACTTAATTAATATTTACTTACATTATTAAAATCAAAGTATTTCTAATGCACCACTTCTTTAAACTATCAACTTCAGTGTATTAAATATAATAATAATATTATTGCTTGTATTCAATAATATTCATCAGATATTCTGAGATTTCCGGAAATTTTCTATTCCGGTATAGATCCCGGATGCTTTTAAGGCATCCACTATATTTTAAATATTTTTAGATAATTCGTGTTCAATAAAAAACAGTAAACAGAATGATTTACGTAGACCGACCTTTAAAGTACAAGTAACAACAGTTTTTGTATGAAAACGTTCACTCACCGAGGCGTCACGGACCTACCTTTACTCCCCTTGAGATTTTCTAAACATCCATGAAGACACCCTACCTCGTGCTCTGAAGATCCTGTAAAGGTATGTTACACTACCATCTTCCTTCGGGATAGATGGAATCGAACGAAAAATTCCACTGCACACCGAGGAAGTTTTTAGGCAATACACCTTCCTTGGTTAAAACAAAAACATCATTTAAACTGTAAAAAAATTAAACGCTTTGGGTATTACATCTTGTAAACCAGCCACTAATAGTTCCTCACAAACAGTTGACACACTCACTTGGTTTGAGAAAGGCGAACTTATCCGTTCCATGCCGTACCGATAAATGTGCGTTGACTCGTTTACAACTGTGTTAAGCAATTTTATCCGTTGCGTGCCGTCCGTCCGATTCCGACAAGTGTGCGGGTAGCTTAAAGCGTAATTTATCAATAACATATTATAATCAATTATATCAAATTCTTGAGAGCGTTCATTAAAATTGCATCGTGTATATATCCGTGCTGTTTATTGAATATAATTTGCCGTAAAAAATAATAAAGAACTATGAATAGATTATATTGATTATACACAGTGGGCCAAAAAAACGGTACAAATTGGAAATATTCATATTTTCAATAATAATTAACGCATTAAATATAGCTGTGAAAAACAAAATATTTACACTTTGTAGATTGCAAAAATGATTAATTGCATTTTTTTAGGAGATTTTTTATCGCGGATATTTCACATTAATGAAGGCTCTGGAAAGGAGGGAGTTTAAAATACACCGCTTCGTCGCATTTGTACAGTCAGAGAAAATACAAATGCGAAACTCGCTCGGCGAGGGAATGCTGCCGCATGTCGGTGCTTAGTTCGGTACCTGCTTAAAATCCATTTATGAGGTAATACAAGGGTATCCCGAGATAAGATGGTCAAAATGCCACCAGACATGGATTTTTAAATAAATATGAAATTAGTTGTGACCTTAAACCAAAGTAGCCGTAAGCCGTATATCAAAAAAACCCCGACATGACCCGGGAAGCCCCAAAATAAGATTTTTTCAAATATAATTTTCTTAACCACTAAAAAAAATATGTTAAAAATCTGAAAAAATTTATTTATTATTTATTGACCCAAATACCAAATAGGTGAATTTTTCAAGGTCATTATTTAGAGTATTAAAAAAATGTTTGAAAATAGAAAAAAAAGAAAATTTGCTCACTAGTTTAAAATTTTATTTCGTCATATGATTGCTATCAATAAATACCATCTATGTGACTTTTTTCATCTTTCAACGTTTGGTGCGACATCTTATGAAAACTTAAAAAAATCGAATAACTAACATTTTTACGATATTTTGATATTTTTTATAAATTTATCAACAATTGAGCGGTCATTTTATGTAAAATGATTATTAGTATTTTAGTATGAATTTTTTTTCAGTTTCGTATAAACAACCCCAGTTTTTGTCAAGATATGACCATGAAACCCCCGAAAAATAGATTTTTGTCTTTTAAGCACTATAAAAATTTGAAAAAAATCATATATATTTTTGTTCCAAATACCAAATTAAGTAAACTTTTTCAAGGTTATTGAAGGTCATTTTTTTTAAGTTTAACTTTTTTCTCGCCGCTAAGCGATCGAGTGACAACCTAAAATTTAAAACAATCGTAATTATTCCTTACATTCCTGAAAAATTATCTCAAAAATAGTCAGAGCCTACAATGCTGGGTTATGTTTGTGAGGGTTATTATTATAATAAAGTTTTGGATGCGCTTACCCTTTACTTAATTACTTGTCGAAATGAATTTTGACTCACTTTGCTTCATGTGATGTTTTTGAAGAATACAAAGGCAATAATAATGACGGCAACTCGGTCAAAATGTTGCTTTAAATTCCAATCGCAAAAACCATGCCGATTTTAGAATTTTGACGCAATTCAGAAACTTAATGAATACCCTAAAAAACCTTTTATTTGGGTTAAAAAGTATATGTGAATTTCTCATATTATAATAATTTTTAGTGGTTAAAAAAATAAAATCTTATTTTTCGAGGCTTTCAAGGTCATATCTTGGCAACAATGGGGTTATTTATACGAAACTGAAAAGAAAATTATTAATACTAAAATATTACCAATAATTTATATAAAATTACTCTTCAATTAATAAATGTACAAAAAATATCAAAATCAAAATAACGTAAAAATTGTAATTATTCGAATTTTTGAAGATGACGCACCAAAAATTGGAAGATGAAAAAATATGGTATTAACTGATAGGAATCCTTCACTCGATCACTTAGGGCGAGAAGGGAGCTAGGCTTGTAAATGTTATTACCTCATATTTGTATTTTAAGCAGAGACGGGCTTCGACCGAACTAAGCACCGACATGCGGCAGCATTACCTCGCCGAGCGAGTTTCGCATTTGTATTTTCTCTGACTGTACGTATCAAAATTAGAGGGCCATGATTTGTGTTTGTTTTCTAATGAATGTCGGACATAGTTGTTACTTCTGTCAGTCATGGAAAACCACATACAGTGTGTATTCCTGAAAGGATAGAAGAAGTTCATGCATTAATTTGTAGTCGAGAAAGTGCTCCGGGCACAAGTTTAAGTACCATTTCATTAGAGCAAATGTACTCTATCTTATCTATACTGAAGGGGAAAAAATGAAACAGTTGAAATTCGTGAATTTTCAATCATTTTCAAACCGCCATGACGGCGTATTTTCAAACGATTTTGATGAATCTTTGAGGGCGAAAAACTTTGAAGTGTCTTCTTTAAAGTCATGCATGCGAACTTAAGCGTAACCCCTTTCACCCCCCTCTAGCAGCCCTGTGAAAAAAAAATGTTTTTCATGTCCAACTTTAACGATGTATACGGAGTTGGCCAAATTTTGTCGACTCGATGCACCATAAAGGCATTAAGATTTGATCAATTCCCTATGCAGGACTCAAAGAACGAAGTTCCTACGACGATTTGGCACCAAGTTATGGGTGTTTGAGAAAAAGTGCATTTTGATCCCTTTTCGAACCCTTGAACCCCCGAATAAAAAAAAACAAGTTTTTGGGCAAAAAACGTGCTACTTTGACAACGTGTACCGAGTTGTAAAAAATGTGTCGACTCGATCCACCAAAAGGGCATCGAAATGTGTTCAATTACCTGAGCAGGACTCAAAAAACGTAGTTCCTACGGCGATTTGGCACAAAGTTATGGGTGTTTGAAAAAAAGTGTATTTTGTGGTAAATAAATCCTCAAAGAGGACACATTTTGCTTTCGATTTCTGAAAAGATCGTCGAAATCGGTTGGATAGAAGCCGAGTTATGGCCATTAAAAATTACCTAAATTTTTACAAATCTCAAGTTTTTCAATTTTTTCCGTCAGTGTAATTTATTTGTTTTTACTGGATAAATGCAAAAATGGACCAATGGTGGTGAGTTAGGCCCACATTTTTTCCGATCCTACAGAGATCGTTAAAGTGAGCCTTTTTTGACATAAAATAAAGTTTTTTGTTAATGGAGTTCTAAGGTATAACATGCGATATTCAAGATTTCGCGCAAACAATAAATTTTTGTGCATACCTTAAAGAACATGCAAAGAAAATTTAATTCGTGAACACGAAAACAATTTGGTCGAAAAACTTCGGACTTAAGAGTAAAAAAACCACAAAATTCGCTTATTTTCAAACACCCATTACTTTGTGCCAAATCGCCGTAGGAATTTTGTTATTTGAGTCCTGCGCAGGTAATTGAACACATTACAATGCCTTTATGGTGGATCGAGTCGAAAAAATGTTTCCAAATGTTTTTTCCCGAAATAATCATCAAATTTTGTTGAAAAGTCACTGAGTTATGTGCGAAAAACCTCAAAATGCACTTACACCTATAACTTGGTGTCAAATCGTCGTAGGAACTTCGTTCTTTGAGTCCTGCATAGGGAATTCATCAAATTTTAATTATTTTTATTTTTTTATGGTGGATCGAATCGAAAAAATAGACATCGTCAAAGTAGTTTCCAGAAAAAACTTTTTTTTCACAGGGCCGCTAGAGGGGGGCGGAAGGAGTTACACTTAAATTCGCATACATCGCATTAAATGGTGTTTAATTTTTTTTTCCACCAGTGTATAAAAAGTAGACTTTTCATTGTTATATTCATTATTTAAACATATTATTAACTCACGAAGATATATGAGAATACAAAACTACTTGTACCGGTTTCTTTTTACCCACTATATGTATAATTTGTATCCGAGTAGTTGCAAACTAATAATAATCTTCAATCATGGTCAAAATGATTTGCCACTTATGTGAAACCTCAAAAAGCCTACCAGATAATGAAAATGGAAATGCGTTTCGTCTTCTACAATTTAAGAGTCTTAAAAAGACCATAATAAATAAACTGTCTCTTGAAACAAGTAAATGAAAATGGAAATATTTATTATCATAAATTCATATTATTTTTGGTAAACTCGATAGTAAGCAAACAAGTTGAATGTATGATTGGAATAGAACGAGTGCCAAAATGCCTCTTATTAAACAAGTATAATATACCATTTTTTCTACTTTGGATTTAGTTTTTAAAAATATGGAATTATTTTCAAAATTAAATAAAAACATTTAGTGAATTTTGACTGTGATATGTGACAGCACTGAAAAGTAACTTTTAGTTTGAACAAATTTAAAATTGAACATAAGAAAATATTTCTATGATGAATTAAAACAATCATATAAGGAAAGTTGTTAACGATTTGATAAATATAATAAACTACTTCCAAGTCGAAAAACGGATACTTCTATTATGTTGCATGCTTATAAAAATAAAAACTTAGAGATTATTTTTACACGTTTGGAGGGTATTTTACAATATTTGTCACCGTTGTTCCGAGATGCCGTGTAAATGCATTCTCATAAAATCCCTACTGAACAAAGACGTCCTCTCGTTGTTTCTTACGTGCTATTTGTTTTGCAAAGTGTTAAATACAATAAATTACAAACTTTTCGCGAACTGTTTGTCGCCGTGATACGCCGCCGCGATATGTCGCGTTCGACTAGTAACAATTTCCTACGTTTTCCGCGCCAGAAAAAATTGAACAATATTACGCTTCCATTGTTTTAACTTTTGTAGTACTCGTGGCGATCGCCCCAATATGCATTATTGGATATTTTCAGCATGTAACGCATTGGAGCGTTTCAATTATCTTATAAATTATCTTTAACAGCAATTTTACATTTTGATGTCGACACCTGTCATGTTCTCAGTACTGCCAAATTTTACCAAAAATCCTTTAAAATGAGGAAAAACTATTAAACAATAAATCTCATTGTTAACCAGTTTTTGGTGTAACAATAAGTCCATTATTAAACCAACGTAGAAAAACATTTGTTAACGATTAATTTGATGTGATAGAGTACTCCCCAATCTTGCGCATCAATATTGCCCAAAGATGTTCAAAGATGAAGAGACCACCTCAGGAGCTCGGCTCGACCACTGAGTGACAATGGACTTATGTTTTGCGTTGTCTTACTGGAAAATGACGCTATCCGTGTTGATACCACTAAACAATTTAATAAAAGGCCATTCCAGCACAGTTTCCAGTCAGTATTTGAATTTATTTTTTTTAATTCATTCGGCCCTCACCACGATTTCGCCCACTCCATTTGCCGACATTCAACCCCAGTCCATTAGCCTTTTCCTCCTCGCTTTTCACATATTTTTTTCGAAAACCGTTTTCTCAACCTAAGTAAGTATGTGAAGTGTTTGTGCGTAACTATTAGTGGCTGGTTTACAGGACGTAATACCCAAAGCGTTGAATTTTTGCTACAGTTTCGAGTTTTTGATTTAATCAAGAAAAGTGTTATTGTCTAAAAACTCCCTTGGTGTGCCGTAGTAGTGCAACTGTTCGGTTCCATCTATCCTGAAGGTAGGAGGTAGGGGATCTTCAGTGCACGAGGTAGGGTGTTTTCACGGGATGCTCAGACCACATCTTTAGAAAATCTAGACACCTCGGCGAGTGAACGTCTGTATACAAAAACTGTTGTTACTTGTACTTCAAAGGTAATAAATACATTCATCCTAGTGTTATTTGATTGCTGTGCTATTTTAGTGAAATGCCGGAAAGCTATTGAGAACAACAATAATACCTTTACGCCAAGGTTATAAATTATTTTGTACATCTTTGTATTGTTTTTATTATGTATTTTAATAGTTATGTTATTGTGTACTGGCCATTCGTAATACATGAATATGACTATTTTAATGCGTAAATCGTTTGTTGTTTAATTCAATATTTGTCGTAGTATTAGCCAGGAAAGTAGTTGTTTTAGTACATAATTTGTTTTTTAGTCTTTAAAGACTCACTATTCGCTATCCTTCACAAATATTCTAATGGTTTGTGCCTATTTTCTTCACCCTGTTGTATAAAATAAAGTTTTATCGTTGACCAAACATTAACAATTTTTCCAGAGCTTTATGTACATTTATGTAGAAATAGACAGCTTGCTGAATGATATTGTCATATTCCAAAAAGATCAAAACAATCGTTTAGTACCTCTTACAGCTAACAGTAAATTAAGCACAAATTTTCGACATCGAGAGACAATGCCTGCAGGCGTGTCTGGCTGCATTATGAATTACATGGCAGTTACAATAATTGCAATTATTACTTTTCAAAATTTTCAGATTAAGGTCGATTAATTTCTTGTTTTTATTCTTACCATAATTAACAGATGCAATTACAGAAGTTTCGTCTAGATCTTCAAAGAAGTCAACAATTCTATTTTTAATTCCTTTCTCTGAATGGAAATATGAAACTGCGATCGGGAACATTTTTTGTTGCTTTTGTTGAATGTATCGCTCGCCAAGAAAAGCGGAATTGCTTTGCCATTATAGACTTCAAGTTCGTCAAGAACTACTTGTATAGATTCAATTGCTTTGGCCTTTGTCGTGCCACAATTCCAATTGTGTGATTAAAATATAACGAATTGATTTTCATTCCACAATTAATGATGCAATAACTGTGGTATACTGCGCCAATTGTTGACGTTGCACCATCGACAGTTATTTCATTTAAGTGTTACGGGCCAGAGACCTCTTTACGCATTTATACCCTTTGCGAACAAGTTATGAATTTTTAATATAAAATATGATTTATTTTTATAGTTACTACACAACTTAGAGAAATAACACTAGTTACAATACAGTAAAGATAGCACAAATCTGGGGCTTGTTTTAGTAGTTGAGATCTTAATTTCTGGAGGAGGATTGCCGTAATAATTATAAATATGGAACATTCTTCGATTAAATTAGTTTTGCGGAGCAACAAAAATAATCTATATTTTTCATAAAAATAAAATTAAAGTTTTTAATCGGTGGATGTGAAAGTTACATTTTAAATTTATTGCAGTGTTTTGGAAAGGAGAAAGAAAATTGAGGCCCAATTGTTAATATAAATTGCGTTCGAGAAAGTGTGAGCGAAGCATTAAAAATAAGTGTGCGTCCGGTGGATGCAAGAGTTCAACGTAAAAAATGTGGACAGGGAAGAACGAATAGCAAAATTACCCGAAGACAAAAGCTCAAAGTGAAATACGAAATGTTATTTATAACATGTATACGAGAAAGGAGCATGTCACTATAACTTTAATAAATAAACAATTAAAAGAAGGGGGAAATATGCACATTAGTGACTACAGTTTATTTCGAGTTTTACATAAGATGGGGGTTTCTTATAAAATTATATACATTATAACAGGTTGCGTGCCAAGCTTATTTTACATGGCTGCGTTACGTATTATGGTGAAATATTATTTACACCAAACAAGTTAAAGTGTGTAATCATGTGCGACGTATTTATCTTGCTGGTGGTCACCGGTGACCCCCGCGGCGCTGAAACTCATTTTTTATTTTGCAAGATTCATTCATTCTTTCTAGAGAAAAATATGATATATCTGATAATAATAGGAGTAACTATTTATTTCCTCCTAATAAATTCAAATAATAAATTTGTACCTAGCGTATTTCATTTTCTTCCAATTGTTCTAGCAATAGCAGATTTGGCAGTTCATTTGCCATTTTTATTATTTAAACACTAATGTTAATACTAAAGCCACTTCCAAAACTGTCGTTTCATTTAACTTGCTTTTGTTTAATTTTAACGGCAAAATGTTAAAATTTTAATGTGTTTGTACAGAATAAGGCAGTGCTGTTAAAATAATTTTAACCAGTGGCGGCTCGTGGAACATGTTGATGGTAGAGCCACTTATACAATATACTCCCCTCCCCCCCTCCTTCTTTGAAGAAAGAAAGAACGATTTATCTTCCTAGACCAAAGTAACTGGCGAAAGTGTTAATTAAAAATTCTTGCTGAGATTGAAACTACAGGTAGTGCCATGGCTCTATATAACGAGCCGCCCATGCTTCGACAGCAAAATATACTACTTTCGACAGCTGAAAAATACAATTTTTGACAGTTCAAAAATGTCGAAAAAACTATTTTTATTAGCTGATACTGTTTTGGCAGCTGAAACATAGCATATTTGGTAGCTGAAGAATATCATTTTCTACAACTGTAAAAAACAACTTGAGACAGCTGTAAAATACCATTTTCAACAGCAGGGGATTACCATTCTTGACAGCCAAAAAATACCATTTCCGACAGCTGAAACATACCGTTATTGGCAGCTAAAAAAATACAATTTTTGACAACAAAAAAAATCAATTTATGACAACAAAATATACAAGTTTTGAGAGTTGAAAAATGCCATTTTGATAGTTAAAAAATGTCAAATGCTGCTTTTGATAGCATAGCAACAATACCATTTATATAGGTGGGAAATGCCATTTTTGGCACCTAAAAAATATCATTTTTGACAGCTGAAAAATTACATTTTTGACAGCTGAATAATACAATTCTTAATACTGAAAAGTACCATGCTTGATAACAGCAACACACTTTTATTGACAACTGTATCATACCATTATTGCCAGCTAAAAAATACAATTTTTGAAAGCTGAAAAATGCCATTTTTGACAATTAAAAAAATGTCGAAAAATGCTGCTTTTTATAGCTGAAAAATGCCATTTTTATAGGTGGGAAATACCATTGTTGACAACTGAAAATTATAATATTTGACTGCTGAAAAATATAATTTTTGACAGCCGAAAAATATCCGTTTTGACAGCTGAAAAATATCATTTTTGACAGCTGAAAAATATAATTTTTGACAGCTGAAAATATCATTTTTGACAGCTGAAAAATATCATATTTGGCAGCTGAAAAATATCATTTTTGACAGCTGAAAAATTACATTTTTGACAGCTGAATAATACAATTCTTAATACTGAAAAATACCATGCTTGATAACAGCAACACACTATTATTGACAACTATCATACAATTTTTGACAATTAAAAAATGTCGAAAAATGCTGCTTTTTATAGCTGAAAAATGCCATTTTTATAGGTGGGAAATACCATTGTTAACAACTGAAAAATATCATATTTGACAGCTGAAAATTGTAATTTTTGACAGCCGAAAAATATCGTTTTTGATAGCTGAAAAATATCATTTTTGAAAGCTGAAAAATATCATTTTTGACAGTTGAAAATATCATTTTTGACAGCTGAAAAATATCATTTTTGACAGCTGAAAAATATCATTTTTGACAGTTGAAAAATATTATTTTTGACAGCTGAAAAATATCATTTTTGACAGCTGAAAAATATCATTTTTGACAGCTGAAAAATATCATTTTTGACAGCTAAAAAATATCATTTGTGACAGTTGAATAATACAGTTCTTAACAGCTGAAAATGCCATTTTTAGCAGCTGAAACATACCATTCTTAACAACATCAACAAACCATTATTGACAACTGTAACATACCATTATTGTCAGCTAAAAAATACGATTTTTGACAACAAAACTTTGACAACTGAAAAATATCATTTTCGACAGTTGAATAATACATTTCTTAACAGCTACCATTTTGAACAGCTAAAAAATACCATTCTTGACAACTGCAACAAACCATTATTGACAACTGTAACACACCATTATTGTCAGCTATAAAATACAATTTTCGACAACACAAAAAATACAATTTTTGACAGCTGTAAAATGCCATTTTTGACAATTAAAAAAGGTAAAAACTGCTACTTTTAATAGCTGAACCATACCATTCTTACAGGTGAGAAATACCTTTTTGACAGCTGAAAAATATTATTTTTAACAATTGAATAATACTCTTCTCAACAGCTGAAAAATACCATTTTTAACAGCTGAAAAATACCATTATTGACAACTGCAACAAACCATTATTAACAGTCGTAATAAACGATTATTGTTAGCTAAAAAATACAATTTTTGACAACACAACAAATACAAGTTTTGACAGTTCAAAATGCCATTTTTGACAATTAAGAAAAATGTCGAAAAATGCTGCTTTTGATAGATGAAAAATGACATTTTTATAGGTGGGAAATCGCATTTTTGACAGTTGAATAATACACTTCTTAACAACTGAAAAGTACCATTTTCAACAGCTGAAAAATACCATTGTTGACAACTGCAACAAACCATTATTGACAACTGTAACATATCATTATTGCCTGCTAAAAAATAAAAATGTTGCCTACAAAAAGACAATTTTTGACAGCTGAAAAATGCCATTTTTGACAATTTAAAAAAATGTCGGAAATGCTGTTTTTGATAGCTGAAAAATAACATTTTAATAGGTGAGAAATACCTTTTTTGACATAAAAAAACATTTTTGACAACTGAAAAATATCATTTTTGACATTTGAATAATACACTTCTTAACAGCTGAAAAATGCCACTCTTTACAATTACAACAAACCATTATTGACAACTGTAAAAAACTTTTATTGTCAGCTAAAAAATATAAGTTTTGATAACAAAAAGTACAATTTTTGACAGCTGAAAAATGCCACTTTTGACAAATGAAAAATTTCGAAAAATACCTTTTATGGTAGCTGAAAAATACCATTTTAATAGGTGAGAAATGCCTTTTTTGACAGCTGAAAAATAACATTTTTGACAACTGAAAAATATAATTTTCGACAGTTGAATAATACATTTCTTAACAGGTGAAAGCTACCATTCTTAATAGCTGAAACATACCATTCTTGACAACTGCGACAAACCATTATTGACAATTGCAACACACCATTATCGTCAGCTAAGAAATACAATTTTAGACAACAAAATAAAGAAAGAACTATTTATCTTCCTTGACCAAAGTAATTGGCGAAAAAGTGTTTTAAGAATTAATTAAAAATTCTTGCTGAGCCTGAAACTACAGGTAGTGCCATGACTCCTTGCCTCTATATAACGAGCCGCCCCTGATTTTGACACCGCCCTTAAAATTAACAGAATAGACCTGCATGTGTAGTTATTTCAAGACCTGCACTATTATTATACATTGCAACGTGTGAAAGGAAGTTTTTTAAAATCAATTTGCATAGAAAATCCAGGAGTGAAGTACAGCTTCTTAAGCCTCCATAAATAAAGTAAGAGCTCGTATCCAATTTTATTGTCAGGAGGGTGATATATTAGTCGCAGGCATTGTGTGCTAAGTTGAATGGTAAAACGTCGAAAACTATATTCCACTGTCGATTAGAATGCATAAAGCGACCGAAGGCAAATAGGCAAAGTGTGTTTTAACGTTTGTACATGAAAACGCTAAGCAGCGGGTTTATTAGTCAATGCACAACCCTATTACAGGACCACCCTGCACTTTAAAATTTACGGGCGACCGTTTACATGCATTACCCTAATAGTTTATTACATTTACTGCGGTAATTGGGGCAAAAAACTAACTCGGTTATTTCGACCACTTGAAAACTCAAGAACTACTTGTTCCGCTAGAGAAGACTTTAATTCCAATTCAAGTTGTTCAAGTGGTAAATATTTTTAAGATTCAGACGGAATACATTTGCATGTGCAAATTAATGTAGCGGTGTCATAAAACATTCAAAATGTAAATAATAGATGTTTTTATTAGTCAGGTATTGATTCAGTCCGAGCCACAAAATTGAATCAAATATTTAGTCGTGGAATGACCCGGGTAATTTAATTGAGAGTCGACTCTAATTGGACTCAGCATCCGCTGTTCTTTTCCTTCCTCTTATTGTAAACAACCCCACCCCACTCGGTGTCAAATTTCTCGAAAAATTACCTACAATCCAGCGAATATTTTACAGCTCGTACACATCTCGGGAAAGGGAAAAGAGATACATCCCCGTCGCTCTAAATGAAAACCTACGCGTTTCCACTATTTTTAAAACCATTTATCATTTATCATTCTTTCCTGCACTTCAATTCACTTTCATTCCATCTAAGGGAGTGTTATTTTTAAAAGTGCATGGCGGCTTGCATCGATTGCAAATGCATTCCATTGAATAACTTATTCTATTTATAAAGGCACTTATAAATAGGGTTAATTTTTCCAAATGTCTACGCGTACTTTAAATGTTAATTTACTTATTACCACTACGTCCCAGTATGTTGCACACACAGGTGAATCAAATTTATTTTTAGATTTAATCAATATCTTGAGCCAGTTTTAGCAAATTCAAACGAATAGGTGGACACCGAATTGTTTGCACCATCAATGGGGATTAGATTTAGAAATTCGGGATGTGTTGGTAATATTTAACTCTTGACATTGATATATGGGAATTTTCGTCTCATTTCTGAAAATAGCTGAAGATATCTGATAAGATCCGCTACGGGTTTATCCAGTTCACTCGTGGGATCTTTAGAATCTTTCCGTTCACGAATATCCCGAGTAGACCATGCATTTTTATTTAGATCAATAAATTCTTCAGCAAAAGGAAACTAGATAATGCAAACTTCCTTTTGAGCTTGTTGGAATTCACCCATTGAAAAGATACTATTTAATATATTGTGAAAATTCAATCAAATTAAAACCGTTAAGTTAATGAAAATAAATTAAAGGTAATATTTAAATCTATTAGTAGTAGTATAAATAGTACTATTATTGATATACAATGATGGGGTCATGTCAGGAAGCCGAATAATATATGATTTGTGTGATTTTTTTTGCATAATATATAAGAGTTGATTTAAGTGGCGTGTATTTTCATGAATATATCATAATTATAAGAAAAATGTTAATTTTAAAAAAGATACTGTCATCCCCCCCCCTGAAGGCCTCTGAAAAAAAACAGGTTTCGCGGTGACCACTGCTACTCAGATTTGGATTATCCGAAATCAAAAACAAAACAAAAATTATTTAATATATTAAAGTATCTAATGATTGAAGGAACAGTTTGTTGAAATATTGACCTGGGACAAAATGGCGTAAGTTCAAAGTTAAAGTTTCGATTTTGCATGAAAATATCGCTCGTTTTTCATCAAGAAAAAAAAAACTATACTTCCTTCGTTCAATCACTTGTCTATTATTATAAAATCGGTGCAGTGGTTTTCGAGATATCGTGGTCACCAAGTTTGAAAATGCGGTTTTGAGAAAAACGCTTTGAAAATTTCAATAATGGTATGCACGGTCGAACGGAGCATACTTTGGGACGTCTGTAACTCCATCAATTTTAATCGGACTAGTTGCAACTGTTCAGGGAATATCCTCCAAATGTTGAACTGAAAATTTCAAAACCCAAAAATCTATTTGTTGACATTTCTGACCCCTTAACCTCTTCACGCCTAGGTCGCCACATGTGGCGACAAACAAAAAAATGAAAACAAAAATGTTTCACAAAAGAAAAAATTACACCTTTAGCGCCATCTATGTATTTTTTTTCATATTTCTATGCATAAATCGGATGCATACTAAAATTATGAAAGATGAAAATGACAAATTATACTTCAAATTCTAATAATTTTTACCGTTAGTTTACTTAAAAGCTAATGAGATTTAGAAAAAAATATTTTTTTTATAAGTTGATCATTTCTGCATTCTTTACGAGTATTATTATGAATATACATTTGATGTAAGTTTGATCGCTTTATAATTATAGACCAAAAATGACAAAAATTTAGAATATTTTTTTTAATAATGATTTAATGAAAAATATTTTCAAACGAAAGATGTGAATTTCTTTGTTATCTTCAATATTTGTCTAATATTCTTCATATTTAAAAATTATCGGATAGAAAAACAAATGGCGGTTAAGGTGTACGAAAAATCAAAAGCATTTTAGTTCTTCGAATTGTAATATAAGGTTCATGTTAAAAGTTTTATGTTAATTATTTTTTGAGATAAAGTCCGCATAGACACACACATATCCACACACACATAGACACCAATTTTCCAGAAATTGTTGAAATAGCTTCTAAGAATTTCATTTCCGTTAAAAAAAATAATTTAGAAAAAATATCACGATCTCAATACTTTCCCGTACGTCGTAACGGAAATAGTAAAAATTATTTTTAGCACCCTAAATCCAAGATGGTCAAAAACTTTTGAACAGAGTCCAAACCTAAGAGAACGTTTATTTAGCTGATTTAAGAAATTAAAAAAAAACTTCCTAGTGGTCAAAATATTTTGTTTCTTAAATTGTTGTTATTATGTCATTGAACACTTCAAAATTATGTAGGGGAACCCGGGGCAGAACGGGGTACCGGGGCGGAATGAAGTTCGACGTTTTTCAGTGTCAAAGAGGTGCTGCTAGCGAGCGGCAATCAGTAGAACTAGACCAACCTGTTACCGCTCAACCACGGCAGCCATTTTAATCAGGTTTTTTTTTTTTTTACTTGAGCCATGAGCCATTCGACCACGACCAGGTTATTATTTATGTATTTAATTTGGGATGAGTAAATGAACAAATGAATAATGTCAGACGTATACAACAACCATGGACCCGAGCGAATACTTCTCGATCCCCGAAAAATCTTTCGCCCGGGCTGGGATTCGAACCCACACGGCTATTTTTCTGGTTTTCTTGAACGTTTTCGTTGTTTGATTTTTTGCTCCTGTATTATAACTTTTAATGATTTTATATCCAAGGTAAGGTATACATACTTGTTTACATTACAACTATATTTACTAGATGCTTAAAGTACGTTGAATTGTCTTTCATTTCGTGTAGTTAGACGTTTGTTTACGCATTTTCCTTGAATTACTTCACCTCCCTAACCTGAATGGTGTTCCCGGGCCGGAACGGGTGGGGCGGAATGGGGTACCTCATTCTTTCAATTTCAAATTTCAGATGGTTCGAAACTATAAGAACAAAACAAATAGACAATCATGGTCTATCGAGGCAATAAATAATGCTATCGAGGCGGTTATTTCTGGCCAATCTGGGTATTTGAAGGCTTCGAACCAATTTGATGTTCCCCATTCTACTCTGGAAAGACACGTTAAAAAAAGAAGGGAAACCCCTGACTACAAAATTGTTAAAATGGCTGGGAAATTTAAAAACGTATTTACAGAAGACTAAAAACTTGAGCTCGCTAACTACTTAAAACAATGGAGGCTAGATTATTCGCTTTAACAATGAAAGACTTGCGTAGTTTAGCTTATCAGTGGCATTGGTCATAGATTTCAAAATGGAATCGCAGGCCAAGATTGGGCCAATGGATTCCTTAAGCGACATCCTACTTTATCCGTTCCCAAACCGGAAGCAACATCTGGTGCAAGAGCTATGCGCTTTAATAAAGTAGCTGTAGATAAATTTTTCGTTAGTAGTACAAACTAACGGCTTATCAAATATTTAATTGCGATGATACGGTGTTTCAGTGAACCCAGAAAACCAATCAAAGATCATAGCTTGCAAGGGGAAACGTCAAGTCAGATCGTTAACATCCGCAGAAAGGGGCGAAACTGTAACCTGCCTTATTTGTATGTCGGAAAGCGGAATTTACATGCCCCCAATGCTTATTTTTCATCGAAAGAAGAAGCAGAAAGAATTTAAGTTAGGATTATCACCAGGAGGTTGGGCTGAGATGTACAGCAATATATGGTTTCAAAAATTTGTGGAATTTTCTAAGGCATCAAAAGACTACCCGGTTCTTCTTATATTAGATAGCCACTCAACAAATACCAAGAACCTTGAGGTTATAGACTACGCGGGGGAGAGTGACATTTCGTTGCTATATCTACCATAACATTGCTCTCACAGGCTTCAGTCTCTTGATGTTTCTTTTATGAAGTCTTTAAGTATTCATTACAGCAATGAGCTTCTAAAATGGCTACTAGGCAACCCAGGGAAAGTCGCAACTCTCTTTCAAATTTCAACGCTTTTTGGTTCAGCTTTTATCCAAAGCGCAGCAATGAAAACTGCTATTAATGGTTACCAATTTAATGGTGCTAGTTCCAAATCATTAGCTAAACATTTTTTGTATCAGTATCTTATGGTCAATGGTGTCGAAGTCAGTGTAGATCATATCCGTCTGACCTCTGTTCTCGATAGAATCGCTTATATGCTGGACTATAGTTGCAATATCTTCTATCTCTAGATTGTGATGTAATTGGCCATCTCAAAATTTCATTGTGGAATGTTTTATAAGTGAACAACTTTGGTTACAACAGATATCTCATTTGATTTGTTAGGAATTTTACCACTAGGTACTTGCTCCAATCGTAGCTCCACTTTGCTGTTTTTAACTTGAATTATAAATTTGAAGGCAAATACATAGCCTTTCATGTCAGCCCCAAAAAATAGGTGTATGCAGTTTGCTAATATTAAATGTTTGAGCCTTGGTTTTTATTTCCTTTGATGTTCTTAATAGATTGGGGCCACTATTCTTTGAAGTTAACAACGTCTCCAGAATGAACTTCTTGAACTTCTTGTACATCAAATAATGTTTTTTCTTTGTCGTTTTTATGAGATCGTTATACTCTTGTAGGGAGTACAGCCTATCCTTTTTACAGCGTTTTTAATAACAGCAAAGTTCCTATCACAGGGCAAAAAGCTGGATCGAAGCATTGATGGATGACATCACAACGATTAGTCATTATCAGCGCCATCAGCATACTCGTTAACGTGTGGTTTCTATTTTGACCTGTACGCATTACTAAATAGGTGCAATTCCTTTAGTTCTGCAGGTAACTTAGTCAATATAGTCAAGTACGAAGCTAAACCTTCATCAGGGCACCTTTTTCTGGGAACGTGTAGAATACAGCATTTTCTGTACACATTGGAGCCATATTTTCCGTAGATACAATTACCTGTACCGGTATAAATGACATTTGGAGCGTTTGCAATTTTGCATATAATCAAAAATAATGCCGGCGACATATGCATTTATTTTGCTTAGTTAAGTGATGCTGTTCAGATTTTTGTCAAATTTGTTAGCTCGTCTTTTGTTCACTTAAAGTTGAGCAAGAGCTACGCGAATTGCAGTCTGGTTTAAAGATGAAGTCTTGATTTTACTTTAAGTTCCTAACAAGTAGAATAAACATCTACTTGTCATCTTCCAAAACGATACCCATAGTTGTTTTTTTTAAGTATTTCAAACAATACTTTACCGCGAAGATCTGGGTTTTTCTAAAGAACAAATCAAATATTTTTAAACCGACAATTCTGCATCAAGATAAGTTATGGTTGTCACAGTATAGTGAGCCATTCTCTTTATGAATGATTCTAAGTGTTCATAAATTTTAGCACCTGCGATTTTTGGAACCAAGTTTCCTCTATTCAAATGCTTTCCTCTCATTGCTTGCGACTAAATTAGTCAGTCTGAAAACTTTATTCGACACAGCATACAACCTCATGTAAGCCATATGGCATATTTCTCTAGAAAGTGTGAACTGCAAAGCGTTTAGCTGAAGATTCGAATTGCTTTGATTATGTAAGTATTGTTTGGTTTTCCACTGTAAATCTATGCTACCTTTTCCCCTCGAATAAAAATGAATCCTTGCACTTGTTTCGACAGATCAGTTTCCACCCGTTGATTTTTTTCTCTACTAATCGTCCTTCAGAAGTCACACCCCCCCCCCCCCCCCCCCCTCTTCTATGGGCACATCTTCCTTGCATATAAAAGTCTGTTTACCTTTCCTCGTCGCCTTTTTTCTGGGGTTCGACTTTGCATTTACACAGTAATCAAACAAGACTAAAAATTAAAATTCGACTTTGATTTGTTTCTTAGTCTTTTGAGAATAACGTCTCGCCAAATTTTGAAAATTTATGCTGAAAATTGAATAGATATCAAAAAAATGAACATTGACTATCAATTGTTTTTCGGATTTTTGAAAATTACTTCTAAATGCATCTTAAGATTATGAAAATACTTGCTGCAAAACATTATCCTAATCGAATAGCTAACGATGCGCTTAATATTAAAATTTGTCCGTCAATTATTTTTCAATCTTTAGAGAACAGGTCTCGAACGCCTCTCCAAATTTTAAAAGTACTTCATGCAAAATCTTTCTAGTCAGATAGATAACTATGCTCTCAAAAAATAAAATTCGACTTTCAATTGT
This sequence comes from Ocypus olens, assembly GCA_910593695.2. NCBI lineage: Eukaryota > Metazoa > Arthropoda > Insecta > Coleoptera > Staphylinidae > Ocypus > Ocypus olens. The sequence goes on from OU343057.1 coordinate 20,786,538, forward strand.
TTTTTTCAGTCCTTTGTGAATATCTCTTAAACGCCTCAACAAGTTTTGAAAATACTTGGTGCTAAATATTATCCTAGTCGAATAGGTAACAATGCGCGTTAAAAAACAAAATTTAACTTTCAATTGTTCTTCGGACCTTTCTCCACTAATCGTCCTTCAGAAGTCGCACACGCCTCCCCTCTTCTATGGGCACTTTTCTCCATCTTCCTTGCATATAAAAATCTGTTTACCTTTCCTCGTCGCCTCTTTTCTGGGGTTCGACTTTCTGAGTCTGTCATTGCATTTACACAATAATCAAACAAGACTAAAAATTAACCACAGCACACAAATCTACTTCACAATATACAACCTGTTGAAGACTGATAACAGACAAAGCCGCTGGCTCCATCTTACGTTGGAGAATTAAACTTCCAACTGTATGTTGCTTTTAATATCAAATTAAATCAGGTTAAAGTGGCGGAACGTTTACCTTCTTCAATGCAATAGATGTTCCTTTTTAATGTGTATACAGGACGTATACAAAGTCTGACCCCGGGTCATTTTTTTTGGAAAAAGTTGGGTAGGTGGAAAAATTATTATCATTATTTTTTGGGATAAACTTTTTGAATGAAAAATTTTTAGTTTGGGACGGAAGTCAACTCAAAAATTTCAAATGGAAAGGTAAGTGAAGTTGTATGTCGTTCGAAAAATCTGAATAAAAAACGATTATTAACGTTGGTTCCAGGTCGATACACCCAAACAGTCATGAATGGCGAGAGGTTGAAGTTTACGTATAAATTCCCTTTCTTTGCCAAAATTCCCTATACACAGGAACTAAAAATCCCGCTCTGTGCTTATTTTGACGAGAGTGTACTTCTGCGCATGTGTACCCACAGAAACAAGCACAGAACGGGATTTTAAGTACCTGTGTATGGGGAATTTTTGTAGAGATTTTATAATCAAACTTTAACCTCTCGCCATTCATGACTGGTTGGGTGCATCGACCTGGGACCAACGTTAATATAGTACAATCGCGCAGAGGTGACAGTGACTCATGCTTTTTCGATCTAATAATCGCGTCTGGATAAATATCTATACTCGTTCGCAGGAAAAACGAAATAGAATATGAAACGTATGTCGACATGTAAATTCAAGGGCTAAGTGCAACGTATGTCTTTTCTCATTCTATCTATTCTAACCTCAAAATTCACGTGCTTGTATCTAGTTTTGAACGTCTCCGATTTCCATTTAGTTAAGAGTAGAATTGATTGTATCCATTTCATTAATAAAAAGGTTAAATTTAATGACCAATTTCCAGCTGTCTTTACCGATTGCCGAAAAATACACTTGCAAAGTTTCGTCGGGAAAATATTTGCAGAATTTTTAAATTTCCCGCCTAGACTGAATAGAATTATTTTATGGACATACGTTTACTAGAAACTTAATTCAGGCAACATGGAGCGATGAGTCACTGTCACCTCTGCGCGATTGTACTATAATCGTTTTTTATTCAGATCTTTCGAACGCCATACAATTTGACATACCTTTCCATTCGAGATTTTTGAGCTGACCCCCGCCCTCAACCGCCAAGAGGTCACACACCAAAAATGTTTCACTCAAAAAGTTTGCCCCCAAAAATAATGGGAAACGTGTTCGCCGATTTTTCCATCTACCCAACCGTTTTCGAAAACTGACCAGGGGTGAGACTTTGTAGGCACCTTGTATTTAGGTGATCAAAAGTCGTTTCGGCAAAAATTAGCATGTTTCCCTTTTTCGAATGACATGTTAAATTCTTTTATACTATTAGTAAGACAAACATTTTTCAATTCTGTCTAATTTTCGTGTCGTTAAATATTTTGGCCTGCCCAAAGTGCCGAATCGGTATTTTGCCCAAAGTGCCGAATTTCATACTACTGACCATACCCAAAATGCCGAACGACGCCAAACGACGTCGCATCGTTCGTAAACAAATCGTCGGAGCCGAATGCTAATCGGTCATTCGGCAGAATGTCTTCGCACGCACCTACGAGTAAGGTAAAGTACATGTATGTTCCTAATGTGCGAAAATAATGTTTGATAATATAAGTTTATTCAAGGAAGGTAGATGGTTTCAAGGCTGGAGAATGTTTTTTTTTAAATTTAAAATGAAACAAATTGTATTTTTGTTTTGAATGTTTTTAAACGTATTATAACATAAATATTCGGCATTTTGGGCCTTATTCGTAGGTGCGTGCCACCAAAGCGCCAAATCGGCGTGCATTCGGCAGTTTAGGCCTTACTGAGAGCTCGGCGCGAGGACAAGTGCCGAATATCCAAATTGCCGATTCGCATTCGGCTAAGACGCTTTATATACGAACGTTGCGACGTCGTTTGGCGTCGTTCGGCACTTTGGGCTTGGTGGGTACTATGAAATTCGTCACTTTGGGCAAAATACCGATTCGGCATTTTGGGCATTTAATTTAATAAGAAAATTACAAGGATTATTTTTGTTGAGTAATTTATATTTGATAATTCAACTCATGTATAAAACAACCGAATAACGATTTTAAAAACGAATAAAAAGGTAGATAAAAATTTAAATAAAAGCCTGCAAGTGGACAAACTTTATTTATCTTTACCATTATAACGGCCTGATCGATTTGAATTTATATTATAGTTATGCTTTATTCATTAAATTATCTAAACAAATACCACGCGTGGTTACAATTTCTGTAGGATAAATTTTAATCTAAGCACTCTTCATTTCATGAATTGCGATTAGGCATCTCATTTAATTCTCGAAATTTCTAACCTCTTGTGGTATTACCCGCGACTATTGTTCTCTTTCACAAATAACGATGGGCGTGAGTAAGGTAGAATCATAATTTCTATATTTCTATTAAAACTGCACACGTATTTTCGCGAATCGGTGCTTTGACATCCAATAAATTGTTGTGTTTATAGTGTAGCCGGAGTTCGAATTTCCCGGCGCCTCTTCAGGCGCGGAACCGGAAATTTGTTGATGCTGTCGAATTTGTCAATGAATACTCATTCATTCATTGTAATATCCTTTGAGAATGTTTGTAATAAACCGCAACACGTATCAGGAAACTGAAAATAATAAGATTTATTTCAAATATACCCACAGTTATTACAAGATAAAATTCTAAATACTAACGGCGCATTTGTGGACCCATATTTTTAGACTTTCAACTCAATTTCTACTTTGGAAGTAAAATGTATCATGAAGTAAACGCCTCCAACATTAAATATTCACTTTCTACTTACTCGTTCTTTCTAGCTAGCCATTAAAATGCGATTATGACTTTTTTTATTTTCAAGATGTTTCACGCCTTGAAAATATATCCAGTTTACATTTATTTTTTCATTATTAAATTCGTAATTATCTCCATATACTGTTCAGAAACAGAATGTCGACAAATACACCAATCCATTTCAATTTATCACCCCTTTTCTCGTCAGAATTCCAAGAAATGTATTAAATCTTATTCAGGTTCTCGCGCAATGAAAAATTCGATCAATATAAAAATGTATATGTACTTTAAATGGGTATTATTGTGTTTTGGTTATGATGGAAAGGCTGAAATAAAAAAAATACATATAACAGGGACTTACGTTTGACTGCGGGCGCCCGAATCCAAATAAAAACAGGAACAGTGATTGATGTCCCCGGATGAATTTGAAACAATATGGCCGGATCCGTGTTAGGGCCCGGTAAAAATATAAAAACTGTATAAAAGAGGCTTTAGATTCCGGCATAAGTTAATACCGTCTGAAAACACGGATTAATTCCTTAGAAAATTATTTTGGTTATTACGTTTAGTATTAACACATTTACACAAATTTTAACCATTTATTTTTTTTTTATAATTCAATTAATCCAAATAAATTTGATAAATAATCGATTCATCAGTTGTTTGAATATTACTCAATTAATCGATTATTTTATTAATCTATATCATTATCCAAATAATCTATTTAATCAAATAATCGATTATTTTAAGATAATTATAAGAAAATAGGTATAAATTCCACTGAATAAAAAGGCTTTGAATATTTAAAATTACTAATTTTAGATCAGGGTTTTTTTTTTCTTAGCTATCTTAATATTAATATTTGTTTTATATTATGAGCCTTAATAATATAAACTACCATTTTCTATATTATAAAAATATTAATTATGTTTGATTAATCGATTATTTGATTATTTGATTAACAATTTTTTTTTATTAATCGATTTTTCTGACTAGTCGATATAGTCGATTAATCAAAAATCGATTATTTATTTCCATAATCGAACATACCTAATATCGATACGCTCAAAAATTAACTTCAACTTTCAATTGTTTTACTTGTTTTTGAGAATGACTCTTAAATGCTAAATTATCCTTATCGAGTAAATAACGATACGCCCAAGAAATAAAATTTACTTTTAATAGTTCTCCAGTCTTTTGGGAATATCTCTTGAACCCCTTACCAAATTTTGAAAATACTTGGTGCAAAATATTCCTCTAATCGAATAGAGAAACATGCGCTCAAAAAATAAAATTCGACTTTGAATTGTTTCTCAGTCTTTTGAGAATAACGTCTCGCCAAATTTTGAAAATTTATGCTGCAAATTGAATAGATATCGTTACGCTCAAAAAATGAACATTGACTTTCAATTGTTTTTCGGATTTTTGCAAATTACTTCTAAATGCATCTTCAGATTATGAAAATACTTGGTGCAAAACATTATCCTAATCGAATAGATAACGATGCGCTTAATATTAAAATTTGTCTGTCAATTATTTTTCAGTCTTTAGAGAACAGCTCTCGAACGCCTCTCCAAATTTTAAAAGTACTTTTTTTTTTCTTTTTTTAAGGATGGATGATTGATGGAAATTTTGGATTGGGAAATTATGGATATGGGACATTGGCTTAGTCAGCGTAGGTCATTCAGCCACAACCGATTATTTGTAGATATTATTCATATATAAATGAAAATGGACTACCACAAACATCCATGCCCTCGCCGGGATTCGAACCCAGGACCCGTCGCATTAGTTCTGGCGCGCTAACGCACGTGGCTGGCGGGACGGCTAAAAGTACTTCATGCAAAATGTTTTCTAGTCGGATAGATAACTATACTCTCAAAAAATAAAATTTGACTTTCAATTGTTTTTTCAGTCTTTTGTGAATATCTCTTGAACGCCTCAACAAATTTTGAAAATACTTGGTGCAAAATATTGTCCTAATCGAATAGGTAACAATGCGCTTTAAAAAAACAAAATTTGACTTTCAATTGTTCTTCGAACCTTTGAGAATATCTCTTGAACGCCTCACGAATTTTTGAAAATTCTTTGTGCAAAATTTTGTTCTATTCTAATAAATAACTATGCGCTCAAAAAATAAACTTCGAGTTTCAATTGGGTTTTAGTCTTTAGAGAATAACGCTTCACCAAATTTTGATACTTTTTGGTGAAAATGTTGTAACAATTGATTAGATATCGATTAGGACTGTTTAGAACATTTTTTTTGTGTACATATATCTCGACATATTATTTTAATACAAGGAATAAACTGCCAATAAATAAATAAATCAATCGATTAACCGATAAAAAAAAGTTAAATAGATAAACATACGCTCAAAAAATAAAATTTGACTTTTAATTGTTTTTCAGTCTTTTGAAAATATCTCTAGAACGCCTTGCCAAATTTTGAAAATTCTTGGTGCAAATGTCTTAATCGATGCGTTCAAAAAATAAAATTCGGCTCTCAATTGTGTTTCAGTCTTTCGAGCACCTCACCAAATTTTGAAAATTGTTGATAAAAATTTTGTAGCAATTTAATAGATATCGATACGTTCAAAAAATCGACTTTAACTTTCAATGGTTTTTCGTGTTTTTGAGAATGACTCTCAAGCTTGGTGCAAAACAGTATCCTAATCGGATAAATAGATAGATAACGATGCGCTTAATTGTTTTCTTGTCTCTTGAACGCCTCAACAAATTTTGAAAATACTTGGTGCAAAATGTTATTCTAACTTAATCGATAACGATGCGCTCAAAAAAATTAATTTCACTTTCAATTGTTTTTTTCAGTTTTTTGAGAATATGTCTTGAACGCCTTACCAAATCACCAAATTTTGAAAATTCTTAGTGCAAAATTTTATTCCAATCTATAAAATAACTGTGGTAAATAAAACACGTGTTTTATTTACCACATATATTATGGAATTTCACCAAGTAACAGCCTCATCAATCCAATATTAAATAACTATGCGCTCAAAAAATAAAGTTCGAGTTTCAATTGTTTTTCAGTCTTTAGAGAATCACGCCTCACCAAATTTTTAAACTTTTCGGTGCAAAATATTGTAACAATTGAATAGATATCGATTAGGACTGTGTAGAACAATCGATTAACTGATAAATAATCGATTGAAACTCATAAAATAATTAATTAATCGTTAATTAGATTAATCTATTATTTGTAAATGATTTGAAAATAGATATTAATTGTGCTGAATTAAAAGACTGAATATTTAAAATACTTGACCAGTTTCGCCTTATGAGGACAATTTATCTTTTTATTTGTTAAAATTAAGGGGTAACACCACTCTAGGGGGCGGTCCATTGGTGTAGTGGGTACCGGCGATCGCTTGTGCCGGTTGCACCGCGGCCGTGTGGGTTCGATTCCCAGCTCGGACGAAAGACTTTTCGGTTTCGAGAAGTATTCGTTCGGGTCCGTGGTTGCTTGTATACATCTTTTATTATTCATTTGTTCATTTATTCATTTAATTTATAACTTAAATATATACATAACAATTGATGATGGCTAATGGTCATAGCACCAAGGTCAGGCATAACGCCGAAAAAAAACTACTCTACGATTTTTTTTTTTGCTTAAACAATACTTTAGGGTTATATAAACAATATCCAGTTGGTCCTATAATGAGAAAATTTCTTAGGGCTCCTCAGTGCGCGAATGCTCTAAGGATTTATGTGCTCGTAAAACTTTAAACGCGTTTTTCTCGAAACCACTTTTTTCAAACTGGGAGGACAGATTAATTGAAAACTGTTGCATGGATCGATTTCAAATTTTGACAGTACCTTCACAATAATATGTCCTATGGAAGTACGTAGCTGTTTTTTATATAGTGTGTACTTTTTTATAAACAGTTTACTGCTTATTTTTGGCCAAAATCGATAAATTTTTTCAAACGTGCACTATTTCTACAAAATTTGATTTAGAAAAAAACCCCTACGCACTTTCATTGCCAATGGTAATTAAATTATAAAAAACAAGTTTTTTGTGCCATTTCAAAGATTGGCTGTGTCGCCGCCATTTTGCATTAAAATGATAATAGAAATGTTTCATACCTCGATAACTGTTAAATAAACCCTCTAAAAGGAAATACCATTCCTTTTTCCGTACTCCCAAAATAAATCGTTTTTAGGTTTGTTTTTAGGCCGCTAGAGTGGTGTTACTCCTTAATAACCATAGTATAAGTTTTTTCTAGATATTAAAAATATGAATTATATTTATTAAATCGATTATTTGATTCTTTAATTATTTTGATTAATATAATCGATCAAAATAATCAATAATCGATTGTTCATATCTATAATCGAATCTAAAATGTTACATAAATTATTAAAACAAAGTCAAAAGGTAAACCTTGAGAAAAAATTAAAAAACCTAATAATCAGAATAGTAGGAGTTAGAATTTTATTAAAAAAAAATCAACTTATAGCTAGACCACAGATATTAAACTATATGCACAAGTTTTAAAAAATCACTGTCAACTAAAAATTGTTTTACCACTCTTTTCAATTCTAGAAAGGGCAGAATTCTGGTAATGTGACTCAGGGCATTGAAATATTTTAAGCCCTAAAATTTGAACCTGTTGTTTTACGTAGCCTTAACTGTGGTAATTTTGCCAGGTCTTATATTGGTGACCTCGTATAAGCCATGACCTGTAGTATTATCCGCAAATTATATTCTCTTATTAGGTGCTATATCTGCGGAAAGTCATTTATAAAGATTAAAAATAAGAGAGGCCCTAAAATTGAACCCTGCGGTACACTATATTTCATGACACAAACGTCAGATACACAAACCGTCAGTGTTCTCTCAACCCAGTATGATCCGATGAGCTTCATACTGTCCTCACAAAATCCATATTTGGTCAGTTTTCGAATGGTAATAGACCATTTTCAAAGCATTCAATTGTTTCTTTTACGGACGACCTTTGCGAAAACAGTACTGGCATTCTGTGAATGAAAATAACATTGTCCATGATATGTGCATTCAATTTTTTTCAATTACCTTAAGTACAATTGGCAATAAACTAATGGGTCTATGATCATTGGGATCGGATTTATCGCCTTTTTCATAAATTAGAATTACCTCTGCGAATTTCATGTTATCGGAGAAAGTATTACTAGTAATATCATTCACGAGCCTAGTTATGGGAATAGAAAGGAGATTTATTTAGTGTATCAGATGAAACATATACATCTAAAGCAGTACTATAGTCTACTCATTCTACAGAGTTGTAAAAACGCCCGCAATCGCCATGTGTTCTACGTCTAAGTCTGACTTATACTATGTAAAGTCAGTGGCGGCAAGTGGCGAAAAAGTTAGAATTAGTTAAAAATTCTTGCTGAGCTTGAAACCACAAGTAGTACCATGGCATCTTGCATCTATATAACGAGCCGCCCCTGCGTTCAATATTTCAAGCTTAGATTTTGAATTTTCGTAACGAACCGAGCGTAGAATTAAGAAAATTTCGAAAAATTTCCGGCTGTTGAAAAAAATATAAAAACAATTGCCATCGACTTTAAACTTTTCAAATGCACTTAAAACACGTTTTAGATTATGATTATGTCAAAATCCATTCAATACTCCAACCGTAGATTTTGAATTTTCGTAACGAACCAAGCGTAGAGTTAAGAAAATTTGGAAAAATTTCCGGCTGTTGAAAAAATTATAAAAACAATTGCCATCGACTTTAAACTTTTCAAATGTACTCAAAACACGTTCTAGATTATGATTATGTCAAAATCCATTAAATACTCCAACCGTAGATTTTGAATTTTCGTAGCGAACCGAGCGTAGAATTAAGAAAATTTAGAAAAATTTCCGGCTGTTGAAAACAATATAAAAACAGTGGCCATCGACTTTAAACTTTTCAAATGTACTTAAAACACGTTCTAGATTATGATTATGTTAAAATCCATTAAATACTCCAACCGTAGATTTTGAATTTTCGTAACGAACCGAGCGTAGAGTTAAGAAAATTTGGAAAAATTTCCGTCTGTTGACAAAAATACAAAAACAATTGCCATCGACTTTAAACTTTTTAAATGCACTTAAAACACGTTTTAAATTATGATTATGTCAAAATCCATTCAATACTCCAACTGTAGGTTTTGAATTTTTGTAACGAACCGAGCGTAGAATTAAGAAAATTTGGAAAAATTTCCGGCTGTTGAAAAAAATATAAAAACAATTGCCATCGACTTGAAACTTTTCAAATGTACTCAAAACACGTTCTAGATTATGATTATGTCAAAATCCATTAAATACTCCAACCGTAGATTTTGAATTTTCGTAACGAACCGAGCGTAGAATTAAGAAAATTTGGAAAAATTTCCGGCTGTTGAAAAAAATATAAAAACAATTGCCATCGACTTTAAACTTTTCAAATGCACTTAAAACACGTTTTAGATTATGATTATATCAAAATTCATTCAATACTCCAACCGTAGATTTTGAATTTTCGTAACGAACTGAGCGTAAAGTTAAGAAAATTTGGAAAAATTTCCGGCTGTTGAAAAAAATATAAAAACAATTTCCATCGGCTTTAAACTTTTCAAATGTACTTAAAACACGTTCTAGATTACGATTATGTTAAAATCCATTAAATACTCCAACCGTAGATTTTCAATTTTCGTAACGAACGGAGCGTAGAGTTAAGAAAATTTGGGAAAATTTCCGGCTGTTGAAAAAAATATAATAACAATTGCCATCGACTTTAAACTTTTCAAATGTACTTAAAACACGTTCTAGATTATGATTATGTTAAAATCCAATTAATACTCTAACCATAGATTTTGAATTTTCGTAACGAACCGAGCGTAGAGTTAAGAAAATTTGGAAAAATTTCCGGCTGTTAAAAAAATATAAAAACAATTGCCATCGACTTTAAACTTTTCAAATGCACTTAAAACACGTTTTAGATTATGATTATGTCAAAATCCATTAAATACTCCAACCGTAGATTTTGAATTTTCGTAACGAACCGAGCGTAGAGTTAAGAAAATTTGTAAAAATTTCCAGCTGTTGAAAAAAATATAAAAACAATTGCCATCGACTTTAAACTTTTCAAATGTACTCAAAACACATTCTAGATTATGATTATGTCAAAATCCATTAAATACTCCAACCGTAGATTTTAAATTTTCGTAACGAATCGAGCGTAGAATTAAGAAAATTTGTAAAAATTTCCGGCTGTTGAAAAAAAAATTAAAACAATTGCCATCGACTTTAAACTTTTCAAATGCACTTAAAACACATTCTAGATTATGATTATGCAAAAATCTACTTAGTCAGTGGCGGCTCGTGGAACATGTTGATGGAAGAGCCACTTATACACTATACCCCTCCTCCTTTTTTGAAGAAAGAAAGAACGATTTATGTTCCTAGGTCAAAGTAACTGGCGAAAAAGTGTTTTAAGAATTAATTAAAAAATCTTGCTGCGCTTGAAACTACAGGTGGTGCCATGGCTCCTTGGCTCTATATAACGAGCCGCCCCTGTGTAAAGTTATTATTATTTTCCTGATACACCTTTTGCATTTGTACTGCGTGGTTTGGACGTTCGCATTTTTTTTTTAATCGGCTAGTAAAAATGACGCATTGGCGATTGTGGAGTTTTTACAATTTTATTTGTAAAAAGAATAGACTGTAGTTTTAATGCTTTTATTCCTCACCTTCCCTACAGGTACATTTGTAGCGATATCAAGAGGATTTACTGTCGATTGCGAAATGTTTGCGTCTCATCTAGATTCATATCGTAATATTTGTTTTGGATAAATAAACACGTTTGCTTGCAACTTGATATAATTATAGAGCGGAAGGTTATTGTATATCTGATGAATTGATCAAAAGAGAGCGGATTGGTTGGTTTACATCTGGAATAAATTAATAAGCTTAAGACTTGTTTATCGGCTAGTGCATCTTCCCAAAAACGGCGAATGTGTGGTATGTAAATTTTGCAAGGATTATAAAACAACTGCTTTACGAATAAATTGATATCTCAGCTAAATGAACTAAATATACCAAAACATGATTGGTTTGCGTCCTGGCTACATTAACAAGCGAAACATCGCGTCTCTAGTTAAAATATGTTTGGCTTATGTATTGGTTAAATTAACAAAAATAGCTTCATGTGTCAGTTAAAATAACTAATCCTAAGTAAACTGGGTTAGTTCACATTTAAATTTCGCAGAAAGAGCTCAAAACCTGAAATAAAATGAGAGAACTGAATTGAAGTATTCACTATATTCGTTGTGGTTAAAACGTAATGAATTTTTCAATTCAGTTTAATAATGGATTACCACGTAGTACGGTTGCAACCTTCATCTTTATTAAAAAGAGAAAGCTAACTAGTGGTAACTCGTGAAAATTCCAACAAATTATCCAAACACTACTTATTTCCTCTAGTAGAGGCATAAGGTTTTCATGAAGACACGTTAACATCTTTTCCGATTCACGAGCCGTCCCAACTCCTAAGTCTCCTGTGCCCAAAAGATGGACAAGGCAATTCGCGACCGAAAAGCGTTTCCACAATTGATATATTCGATACATGAAATATTAACGCCAAACTATGTATCCTATTTCTCGAATGCCGTATATCACCGCACCAATAAAAAAATATATTCCATAATTAGAGCAGTTAATTCATATCAGTGAAATATGGTGAAATTTCCATAATTAGTGGATTTATGAGAACTAGCGTATTTGTGTATGTAATGGTTAATTAAAAGGTAAATTATTCACTATTGAATACTGCACCCTCAATTAGCAGCGCAACTTGAATTTACCAGGGCAAATAGTACGAAATGAGCTTCTTCTAATCAGACGAATCAAAGGGCTTCTGATTGAACGCGGGGACTTTTTTTAAATAGATTAAAAATAAAAAGCTTTCGAGGTTTCCTCATGAAATTCGGCGGGATATTGATTTATTATTTGTAGATTATTACTCTCGTCCAAAAACTTTTATTGAAAAAATATTACAACTAATTTATTTTCTTACAATAAACGATTATTTTAAATGCGTTTACTTAGTACAATCAAAATGTTCTCCTACGACAAGGATTACCAAGTAGTAATGCTAGCAGCCATCATCATGATTAAATTGTCAATATTTAAACAGGAACAACGTGTATAAGAAATGAGTTGCATTATTGAGAAACGCAAGTTGAGATTACTTATATTAAATCCGAGGTCGTACATACTAGGGGAGATTTTTATGTAATCTACCTAGCTATGAAAATAACAAGTGACAATCACTACCTTTTGCTGTCAACTTACTGTGACATTTATCAATTTACTTACTACGTTTCGTACAAATCACTACAATTTATACAAAGGTTTAAGTGTAGCAAAATGAGTGAAGTGAACCTAGGATATAGAAGCCTTTCAAAATACCTAACAAAAGAGGGACCAAAAGATAACCATAAAAGGATAATTTTTATTTTAAAGTAAACTTTTGGTGTAAGTAATTTCCATGGAAAGGCGATTTGGTTTTGATAGATCGAATGATGAATAAATACAATTGAAAAATCTCATTTGTATCAGAAGCATGCAATAAATTAAGACGAAAAGTAGCCTGAGTAGTCTTACTAAAACTAAAAACAAATAACTTATTGAAACAACTGCTTCCCTGCCTAATTCCACGTCGGATTTTGATATGTGCATGTTATTAATAGTACTACCAGTGGCGGCTCGTGGGACATGTTGATGGTAGAGCCACTTATACAAGATACCCGCCTTCCCCTGTTTTTGAAGAAAGAAAGAAAGAACGATTTATCTTCCTACACCAAAGTAACTGGCGAAAATGTGTTTTAAGAAATAATTAAAAATTATTGCTGAGCTTGAAACTACTTAACTCTATATAACGAGCCGCCACTGTTATTTTTATCAAAATTGTGATATCCTAGTATGTCTTATTGTAAAATTTACCGATGGTTAAATATTATAGTTATATTTTTAAATTTAAGAACAATGTTTTAAGTATACTGTAATAACAGTTGACTTGTGAAAGACTCTAATGTAGTTAATAAATATTCTATTCTAACCAATTAAAAAATTATAGGAATTTAAGAAGTTGATTATATTCTCAAAATATGATAATTAAGGAGTTGTATAGAACTATTTCAGAATTTTTAAACAATTTTTAATACTTTTTATTTATTTTAGAAAATGTTCAATTTTGAGCTCAATTAAAAAATGCATGTTTAACTACGAACAGTTATAACCCATTAAAAAATTATTGGAATTTAAGAAGTTGATTATATTCTGAAAAAAATAATAATTTGGGAGTTGTATGGAATTATTTTCAAATTTTTAAACAATTTCTAATATTTTTTATTTATTTTAGAAAATGCTTAATTTTAAACGCAATTGCCAGACACTTGAAATTGTCTAAAGCCATTGAAACAATACTTTATTTCACTTTTGGTGAAAGCAAGAAATACAAGAAAATCAAAACTTACGAAAGAGGAAAAACCTTTCGAGGCGTTTTGGCGGTTAAGATGTAACCTAGATGATGATTCGTTGCTTCCCACACGGATTGTTGGGGCGGAATGGAGCGGAAAACACAAACACCAACACACACAAATCCTGAAGATGTACCACAACATAACAAGCACTAAAACTTTTAAACAATCAAAATTCCGAACCAGAACAAACGTCCGCGATCAACAAACTGAATTGATATCAACAGGTGAGCCGTGGATTGGTGATAAGAATTTAATGTCGTTCCGAACGGAGAAAAAAAATACGAATATTTTGATAATCTTCAATCGCCCGGGGCAAATTAAAAACTGGTCGAATTTTAACATGGAGGTCGAGATAAGATGAAGAAAATTAGAAACACTGCTAATTATATTCTTCACGAGGATCTTAAGAAGTTGATTATATTCTTAAAATATAATGATTTGAGAATTGTGTAGAATTATTTCAGAATTTTTAAACAAGTTCTATTTTTTATTTGTTTTAAAAATACTCGATTTTGAACGCAATTAAAAAATGCATGTTTAACAACGAACAGTTATAACCTATTAAAAAATTGTTGGAATTTAAGAAGTTGGTTATATTCTTATAATATAATAATGCGGGAGTTGAGTAGAATTATTTCAGAATTTTTAAACAATTTCTTCTATTTTTTTATTTATTTTAGAAAATGCTTAATTTTTAACGCAATTGCCAGACACTTGAAATTGTCTAAAGCCACTGAAACAATACTTTATTTCACTTTTGGTGAAAGCAAGAAATACAAGAAAATCAAAACTTACGAAAGAAGAAAAACCTTTCGAGGCGTTTTGGCGGTTAAGATGTAACCTAGATGATGATTCGTTGCTTCCCTCACGGATTGTTGGGGCGGAATGAAACGGAAAACACAAACCCAAACACACACAAATCCTGAAGATGTATCACAACACAACAAGCACTAAAACTTTTAAACAATCAAAATTCCGAACCAGAACAAACGTCTTCCGCGGCCGCGATCAACAAACTGAATTGATATCAACAGGTGAGCCGTGGATTGGTGATAAGAATTTAATGTCGTTCCGAGCGGAGAAAAAAAATACGAATATTTTGATAATCTTCAATCGCCCGGGGCAGATTAAAAACTGGTCGAATTTTAACACGGAGGTCGAGATAAGATGAAGAACATTAGAAACACTGCGAATTATATACTTTACGAGGATCTTAAGAAGTTGATTAAAATATAATGATTTGAGAGTTGTGTAGAATTATTTCTGAATTTTTAAACAAGTTCTACTGTTTTTTATTTGTTTTAAAAATACTCGATTTTGAACGCTATTAAAAAATGCATGTTTAACAACCAAGAGTTATTACACATTAAAAAATTGTTGCAATTTAAGAAGTTGATTATATTCTTAAAATATAATAATGTGAGAGTTGAGTGGAATTATTTCAGAATTTTTAAACAATTTCTTCTATTTTTTATTTATTTTAAAAAATACTCAGTTTTGAACGCAATTTAAAAGATGCATGTTTAACTACGAACAGTTATAACCCAGTAAAAAAATATTAAAACTTCAGAAGTTGATTATATTTTCAAAATATGATAATTAAGGAGTTGTATAGAATTATTTCAGAATTTTTAAACAATTTTTAATACTTTTTATTTATCTTAGAAAATGCTCAATTTTCAACGCAATTAAAAAATCCATGTTTAACTACGAACAGTTATAAATCAGTAAAAAATTATTGGAATTTAAGAAGTTGATTATATTCTCAAAATATGATAATTAAGGAGTTTTATAGAATTATTTCAGAATTTTTAAACAATTTTTAATACTTTTTATTTATTTTATAAAATGCTCAATTTTGAACGCAATTAAAAAATACATGTTTAACAACGAACAGTTATAACCCATTAAAACATTGTTGGAGTTTAAGAAGTTGATTGTATTCTCAAAATATGATAATGTGGGAGCGGTGTAGAATTATTTCAGAATTTCTACTATTTTATTTTTATTTTAGAAAATGCTCAATTTTGAACGCAATTAAAAAATGCATGTTTAACAACGAACAGCTATAACCAGTGGCGTCTCATGGAACATGTTGATGGTAGAGCCACTTATACAATATACTCCACCCCCTCCTTTTTTAAGAAAGAAATTACGATTTATCTTCCTAGACCAAAGTAACTGGCGAAAAAGTGTTTTAAGAATTAAATAAAAATTCTTGCTGAGCTTGAAACTACAGGTAGTGCCATGGCTCCTTGGCTCTATATAACGAGCCGCCCCTGAGCATTACTATTGAAAAAAAAAATTGCGATTCCGACTAACGGAATTCTAAGATTTTAGATAGATTCGAAATGAAATAAAGAAATGAATGTGAGACGAACACAACGACCACGGCCCCAGGCGGATATTTTTCGTTCAGAAAAATGTTCCTCCCGGCGGGGAATCGAACCCACTCGACTCGTGATGCAGCAGGCAGATGCTCGTGTTTTACCCATTACACCATCGAGACGACTGAAATATCATTGTTTTAAGATCGTTTATTTCTACATTTGAACATTATTTTAACTTACATTTTAGAAACTTTAAACTGTATTAACAATAATTATTATTGAATTTAAAAAGCTAGAAATAGAAAACATTTTGATAAGTTTTCAAATTTAATTTAAAATCATTTTCTAGTTAGTCCTTGTACGTAGAAATAAATGATTTTAAAACAATGTTATTTCAATAATAGTAGTATTATTAATATGCAACTTTCTTCATGCTCTCGGAGCATGGTGCCGACTAACTGAAGACTATTTATGGTAGGCGTGCAAAAGTCTGAATTGAAATTTTCTTTTTTTTTTAAGGATGGTTGATAGGAATTCGGGTTGAGGAAGCGCGGATGATTTGGGAATTGACGTAGCCAAGTAGGGCATTCTGCGACAACCGATAATTTGTATAATAATCATTTATAATGATGAAAAGGACATACACTAAACATCCATGGACCCGCACGGCCATTTTTCGTTCAGAAAAAGTGACCGCGCGGATGGGATTCGAACCCACGACCACGAAGCCCGTAAGCAGGAGCTCTACTCACTGGGCCACCGCGCCCCCCTCTGAATTGAAATAAAAACCGAAATTACCGACATTTTGGCGGTAAATTAAAATAATAAATGTATTAACAAATAAACACGAATAATAAAAGGAAGAAAGGATCTCTATGGGCAAAAACGAATTAAAAGAAAAAAGACAAAAAAGAGCAAAAGATATTTACATGAGAATACAACTCAAGAGTCATATGGTACATTTTCAACTAATTTGATTGGGTGAAATGGCAAAACAAAAACGTATAAAAGGCTATCAAATCGATGATAGAAAGTATATCACCGCATGTTACTCCTAAATTGTTTACAAGTAATCAAGTAATCAATTTTAGTTGAAACATCAGTGTGACGTTTATAATGTTCTCGCCGATACATATCAAAAATGTAATAACGAGAATTTGTGTATCAAAATGAGTGATTACAGTCGATGGAGAGAAGCTACGGACGATGAAGTACGAGGATGAATTAACGGCAGAGTACTTACATATTTGGTCAAAATCGTTATAGAAATGTTGTGAATATTATAGACGTCAAAGCTGACATTTATAATCTTTAAGCCGAGAGTGAGGCATTTCTTTATAGGTATAGTAACGTTTGTTGTATTCTCTCCCCAAATATAACTCGTGCAATGATTAATCCACGATGATATCACTCGTTAACGCCATCAGAAAATTGAACTCGTGCTGCGCATTTTCATCGGCTTTAACTCGGTGCTATCACCGATGATAATCTTAGTACTTGTTATATTACCCCCGAAAGTAATTATGTCGGCGACGATGAGCAAGGAGTAGTCCCCAGTCTTGGATCCGCCAAGCAAGCCCCAGCTGTTGATTGCAAGACAGTATCAGTCGGTCAATCAGAGTCCCAAAATTCGTCTTTAAAAAAAATGATTGCGCCAGAAAGGTCTTAGCTAGCCTCACCTGGAGCCACAAAAAATAGAGTTGGAGCCCCTAAAACGAGAGAGTTACGGGCGTTTGAAATATCGGGATGCCAAGTAGACGGTTTTTTTCCCATGATTCGGATTTCCCAGAGCTAGAGCACCAAAAGGCGCCACCAATTTAGCAACTAGCATCACTACCACAACTCGAAGATTACAAAACGTTTTTGACCCCAGCCCACCGAATTCGTATTTTTTATTCAAATTGGGTGGAAATAATAGCTTAGAGCTAGCGCCGACAGAAGTGTATATGTCTCAACTCTAGAAAGCCACAATCTCTAATTACTTTTCGACCTTTCGAGTTTCACGCACGCTGTTATTATCATGCAGCAGCATAATCTTCTTTCTATGGTTATTCGGTCTTTTCGATCGCATAGCTGATTTCAAATGGTTAATTGTATCCGCTGTAATTGTAGTACCTTTTTCACATATTCAACCAACAAGATTCCCTCAACATCCCAAAATATTGTAGCAATCAGTTAGTGACGGTTCGCTGTTTTTTTTTTCTAGCAAGGGTGGCAATACAGATGGGTAAGGTCGATTGCAGAAACGGCTGGCTGCGTGACCTCACCTATCTGTATTCCGACCTCGGCCGTACCAGAAAAAAAAACCCGCGAACCGTCACTGCCATCAGTTTCCTAACGTGGGTTGCGTGGTGGAAAGCCCTTGTGCATCCATTGCATAGATTATTCTTACTTGGTTAGTAGATCCCAGTAATATACTCAAGTCTCATCAACAGCTATAGTTTTCGAGGAATCCTCACCAACTGCTAAAGCCGCCAAGTTTTCTTCGCAAGTTTCTCCTTACGCAACTTTTGCTCCGGAGTAAGCAATTTGCAGAGATTTGATTTACACCCAAATCAATTATTTAAGTTTATTGCCTCTGATATTTGCATTTCATTAGCACTTATTGAAACCTTCATCTTTCTGTTATCGTCGCTTAGGTTTTACCCAAGCATCGTAACAAATTCGCAATTATTTTTATTGCATTTTATAATTTAGCCATTGCTCTAATTCAAAATTATCATAAATTCCGCATTATTCCAATTACCAAACTAAATAATTTTTCTAAGAAGTGCAGCTGCCCGCCTACGAGCCGAAGTGCTAGGATCGTTTTCGGCGAATATTTATCTGTTTACCCTAATTATAAACACTTTCCATGCATTCCATTTATTCGTTAATATAACATTTTAGTTATAGTTAGCGCAATAAGAACACATTATGAGTTTACCAAAGCTGTTATATGACAAAATGCAATTTACCTGTGCTAAAACCTAATATTATTCACATTAGTGTGTATATTTATAATACTCTTCGTGCACCACAACAGCGAACTATGAACTTTGAAAACTATTTGCAAACTATTTTATCCAGGGTAATAATGCATGACGAAAATTCGAATCAAAATACCTGAGGTACAATTTTAGCACACAATAATTATAAATAAACCGATCGAAATTGAAATGCGTCCAATGCAACACAACAACAAAGTGGGCACTACCCCACAAATTACAATGAATTATAATTAATCACAATTTCGACATTCATCTCAAAACACAAACCGTATATAGGTTTATTGTTAATAATAACAATCATAATATTGTTTTACCTAAGATAGACAATCGACAAAATAGTGTGGTGTTGAGTATTACATTAGCTAAGATCTGAAGATCTGAGGGTGGTTGCGTCATTAAGTGAATTAAAAAAATCACTATTTTGTAAATTGTGAAATATATGATATAACGTGCGAATAACAATTTATCATCAAATTGTAATGCATCAAGAATGACGGACTAAAATTATTTAACGTGAAAGTTCAATGTAGAAACTAGAGATTCTGTGGTGGATGCGTGTTAAAAGTGAGAATTAATTTAGTCTATGGATGGACCTATCCTATCCATAACAGGCATTATGCATGATTTTAATTTAACCCCTAGCAGGTGTCAACCGGTCAAGTTTTAATTCATTCACGCCAGATTGAATATTTCACGTGCGGAATGTGCAAATTCCATCTTGAAATATTCATCTTGATAAAGTTTCCGCCATTTAAATAATCTAGAAGTTCGCGCACAAACGACCACTTGAAACAAATTCGAGTGCTGGGCTGTAAAATAGTTAAATTATCAATATTTCATGTTGGTTCATTGATATGCATTGGAATATATATAAACAGACGCCGAATGTGTTCTTTGATACATCTTCCTCCTGCTCCTGCTCATATATTTCTTTTGAGGTCGCTAAAGGGTGTACAGTTTGAGTTGTATACGATTCCTTGTTTATTGTTATATGCAACATTTGAGATTTAATAAAATGCAGAAAACAGAGAAAAGGTGATAGGACGTTCGGGAGACGAACCGTTCTGAATAATTGAACGAGCCTTCGTTCTTATCTTTTTTTACGATTATATATTTTTGCAGGAATATATTACGCCCGTAATACTTATGCTGGGTGCATGTAAACACGGTACGAAGTGAACATTTTTCGCATGCTTTCATTTTATTTCCCGAACTAGGTGTCGTATAGTAAACGTTTCGATTTTACACCGGAGATCTTAAATCAAATATGCATATGTGCAGAGAGCATATTTATTCTTAAAGGGAAGGAACTGCACCGGATCACCTATCAGCGTTTGCTGAAAATGAAGTTCCACTTCAAAACCTATCCAGGCTCCCCCCTTTCCCAGACCCCGCACAGTATACAATCCAATAGAAACTTTTATATGATCTCATGAGTAACTATATAACTTAAAATCATATCCGCCGAACTTTCCTTTCTTTCATTTATCCCCTAATACACTATCATAAACGAAAATAACACCAACTTTATATAATAAAATAAATCATCCCTTTCATGTATCATTACGTAGCACAGAAAATACTTAAATGTCAGATTAAGGTTTCATTCTCCATAAGGCAGTGACATACATACTTCCTTTGAGATATCCGAGCAAAAATCAATTATCGTACATGAGATGAATATACAAAAACTTTCTATTGAGAGTTGTTTAATAACTTACTACTCCATGTTTCTAATATTACGTGTAAGAAAATACAAAGAGTTCGAGTTTAGTGCGAATTTTTAATGAAACTTTTTGGAGCATTGTCACGCTGCGAACTAGGCGAAAACAATTAAGCCGCGTTCATACGTCAGTACGATTTGCATGCACTGAAAAAACTCAAAGACAAGAAACGTAGAAAAGAGATCGTGTCGTTTTAATATAATCTGCATCGTTCGCAAGTTTGATTTATGTTTCCTTTAATTTCAGTTGGGAATAAATTTACAATTAGAAGGACGTATTCGTAATGAGTTCTGGCGATATTAAAACAATTTTGAGGTATAACGTGACGTGCTCCAAAATGCAATACTACCTAAAAATCTGATACAAATGAATAATCCGTAATAAACTGTAATCTAAGAGTGGTTACATAAACCTACAAATTTTGGGTCAATTTCTCTATTTCCGCCATTAATAAACGAACCCTGATACAGCATGTTATCACGATTCCACATTTCAATAAATAAAAGTCGAATCCAATTCTTTCCCTCCACGAATAGTTTTTGCATCCATGTGTAGATTCATAGCCCAGAGCGGACTGTACATGTCATATACATTTCCGTTTGCACATCCGAATTTCCACATTACGCGAGCATTTTTCTCGTTCGCAAATTTCGGTTCGGAGATTCGATGCCCGAAAGAAGCAATCTTGTCTCTCCGTTGCCATGGAGATAAGAAGCATCTACGCGATTATGGGTATTAAACGGGATTGTTGGTGTAGTAGCCGCGACCCTAATCAGACCCTTAATTGCGTTTAAATACACAGTAAACACAATAAAAATGTCCGCATGGATTTAACCTTGGATTTTTCTTAATAGCAATGGCAATGGTAATCAATCACCCGAAATGTACGGAATTTTAATCACTTATCGCATTCAATCTAAATTTATGCAATTTATATTTAAATTCTGTTCAAAACTGATAATTATGAATGCATGGCTAAAGGGTCGACCCAAGGGAAACATTTTTCCGCCACCCTTGTCTCAACAATATATATGTTTTATCATAAATGAATTCATGAAAATATTATTTATTATTCACTTTGTCAAGTCTAATAACAAAATGCATTCTTCTCGTATTCTTATTAAGAGCCTTGGATACCATGCATATATCTAAAACTTAGATTTTTCGCTTAAGAATGTATAAAATGTAAATCTGTTTTCACTGTTATTTTTAAAATTATTATACAGAGGGCATACAAGATATATATTTTTTTCTTTTTTTGTTAATAATAAAGTAAAAATTCAAAATAAATAAATTTAAAAAAATAACGCTTGGTTGCCCTTTTTACCTTTATTTAGAATATATTTTTCCTATAACCCTTTTTTCTAAAATGACTCTTAAGAAGACTTATAAATGAACAAGATAACCTTAAAAATTGTGATTATTTTCTTCGATTTAATGATAGTAGAATTTTTCATATTTATTTTTTTTTTTTCAAAAACTAGCAATTTTTTCCGAAAGGCGTATTCTTTAAAAAAGCTTTCTCTACAATTATTGTTAATGTAAATTTGATATCACGTATATGATTTCATAATTATAGACAGAAAACTATAAAAAAATCATTTTCAATTTTGTATTTCAAAAATCAAAAAGTTTAGAAGAAACATTTATTGATAAAAGATGTCTACTTTATGTGTTGCCTTCTATATTTGTTAAAATATTTTTCTAATATTTTTCATGTTTAAAAAGTATTGAAAAATAACAAAAAATGTTTAAGGTAAACGCCCACTTCAGGTGCATGAAATTCTACCAAAAGCATTTCAGTTCTTCGGATTGTCAAATTAAGCTTATGTTCAAAGTTTAATTTGAAAATATTTAGTGGTTTTGAGATACAGCTATCACAGACATCCAGCCACAAATATTTTTACCTACGACAACTAAAGGGTTTTCCAATAAGACGTTTCATTTTGAATAGCCCACTAGCTGGGCAGCTGTCATCTTTTGACATTTGACAAGTAAAAACTATGCCATTAGTAAATATGCAACGATGCACACGCTTCAACAACGCATTAAAATTATTAAAATTCACTACAGAAATGGTGAAAATTTTGCAGTCACAGTTCGCCAAACTAAAGCACTTTTGGGTCGTCGTGAAGCACCTTCTCGGCCAGCAATAGTAAAACTGGTTAAAAAATTTGAGCTGTTGGGACAATTTAGTGATGTGAAGAATCGAAACCGCGTCACTCAAGAACAATTGAGAATATTGCTGCTGTAGCCACGTGTTAACGAAAACCCAGGTTTGTCGATTCCTCGTCGATCTTTGGAATTAGACATTCCAAAAACGACATTTCACCGTATTTTGCATAAAGACTTAGGTTTGAAGGTTTTTAAAGTGCAGTTAACACAAGAACTCAAGCCGGTCGATCACCAGCAACGTCGTATCTTTGCTGATTGGGTCCTTGAAATGCATCAAAATGATCCAAGAAACAATTGCAATTTTGCAAGAATAGTTTCTTGGCCGTGTTATTTCGCGAAGAGGTGAGCACAATTGGCCCTCAAGATCTTGTGACTTGACACCTTTAGACTTTTTTCTTTGGGGCCAAGTGAAACATATGGTCTATGCCAATGCTCCACAATTCAAGACCTAAAAAATGGAATTCGTTATCGAGGACATACAGCCGCAAATGTGTTTGTAATGAAGGGGCTAATGCAGCAGGCATATATGTCATCAGTTATAAGTGGGTTTTCAAGATTAATTTGTGATTTTTAAATGTAAACCTATATTTTTTTGGGCGTCTAAATCTACGAACTCAAGCAAATAACTTTTATTGAACACATTTTTTTCTCCGGTGCTTACTTTTTGCAATATTTAATTTTTAAAGAAAATCTGTGGCTGATTTCAAAAACTATTTCCGTTGCAATTTATAGAGACTATTGCAAATAAATTATTTGAAATTGCTTATTAGGTGTTTCTTAACACACCTGTATGATGAAGTCAAGTACAACTAGCGCCAAACGCCACTTAGGATTGTTTTGTCTCGCGCGGATTCTTGGCAGACCTCAGAAATTTAATTCGCTGCCAATTTTTATTAAAATTGCAATCAAATCGTTATAAAATGTTTATTGGATATCCTTTGATATAAGTTTTTTTTTAAATTAAATAAATGCTGGGCTAAATAACATTTGGTTGAGATTGGTCATAAGTCATAATTCGGATGATGGTGGAGGTGTCAAAATCCGTAGCTGGAAAGTTGTTGCGAACTTCTCGTCGGCGAGAGATACCACTATTTTCTTCATAATGAATTACCAATACTGATGGAAGAATTGAATTTGAGAATAAGATTGAATATTTGGTATCAACATGCTGGTTGTCCAGCGCATTATTCGCACACAAGTATTGGATCATAATTATAATGGTCATTGTATACATGAGGTCGTTTCATTGACTTGACCTGCTAGATCACCAGATTTAACGCCCTTTGATTTTTTTTAGGGAGATACTTCAAAAAAGTCTACAAAAATAATAATAATGTTCGCCGTTAAACACCTGTTAAATTGATATTTTTGTAAAGTAAGCGCTGAAAAGAAAAATGTTTTATATAAAAGTTATTTCCTCTAATTCGTAGATTCATATTCCTTAATAAAAAATTACAGGTTTCCATTTAAAAATAACAAGTTGACCTTGAGAAAACCTTAAAAACCTATTTAGAATTAAAAATATCTATACCTGCTACATTAGCGCCTTCATGTCAAATACATTTTATTTGAAACATTTTTTTCTCTGAATCTTCATTCCCATACATTTATGAGGTAAATATATTTAAATAGAAAATGACTAAAAATTACGTTTTCCCAACAACAGAATAGAGCGTATACGCTACCGTTAACGTTAGTCCCAGGTCGATCCACCTAACCAGTCATGAATGGCGAGAGGTTAAAGTTTGGGTACAAAATCCCTTTCTTTACCAAAATTCCCTACACACAGGTACTTAAAATCCCGGTCTGTGCTTGTTTTTGTGGCTACACACTCTCGTCAGTAGAATTTAAGAGTAGGGACATCATGAAGTAAACTCCTCGACTATTAAGCATTTGTGTTACCATTAAATACTTACAACAACTTTCGAGTTTTCAACTAGTATTAACATTTAAATTTATTTTATTGGCATTTTATAAAAAAATCATTTGAAATTTGAAGCTTAATATTCAAAACGTAGAATATTGTATGACGTCATTTACAGTTTCAATTATGTTTGGAGAAATAATAGCTCGAGTTACTCGAAATTTGATTTACCTAGTTTGTTTTTAATGCTCAATAAAAATTCAAAAACATTTTCCACCGGAAACGTACGTACGTTGGTTTTATGAATAGAGAAGAACATCTAAAACTTATAAATATAAATGATCGACATCGAAGTTTGATTCAATCGTAGAATCCCTATTTTTGGCAGAGAATTCCACGTTAAATCGCAAAATTTATATCATCCCCGTCCACGCAGGAAACAAGGGAATGCAACAAATTACATTTTAATATTACCCGCAAAACACTGACAAAACTCACCTTAAATAAATAAATTCGAGATGACTCAAATATAATTTTCCGCCTAATAATCATCTGGGTATGTTTCGTTAATGGAATAATTAAATTTCCACTGTTATCTTACAAGCGGATTGGAATAAAAATCCAGCACATGATAAATGTCGATTCAACAGATAAAAACGTATTGATTTGTAATTCGTAATGCCCCAGAAATTAAATGGTTCGCAGCGTAAATATCAAAAAACCCAACAATATCTATGAAATATGCAAAGCTGATAACGTATTTTCATTTCATTATATCGCAAAACACAATGCTTTCCACTATAAAATTATTCCAGTTGAATTTTTAACAATATATTTTCTCTTTGTTTATAACGCACTCGTTATTTCCTTATCCCTAATTGCATCTCTACAAAAATTATGAAATCATGGCCGTTTTTATTACAGCTCTGCTAAAGCACAAGGTCATTTAATCACGACCAAATATTTTTATGCAAACAAATATGCTGTAAGCGGAGAATGCAAGATTGGCGATTGTATCATATTAACTGTTCACTCATTCACACAATTTTACCCGAAACATCCACCATTTCAACAGGTAATTAATTATATATCATTTCAAAGCTCAAACTAATTGTATTTTTATTTTTTGTTTAAATTTTAATTGATTTTAAGTTACACAATAAATGGTTTTGATGAAATAATGAAAATCCAATAAACCTCCGCGCAAGACATCTCGACTGATAACTAGAACAGATTTTTTCGTCATGTGTGTTAGTTGTGTTCGTCTTGCCCTGAACAATTGATAGCCAATATTGACGTTTCATAACCAGAGATTTAAACGGGGCTAAAATGAATCGCTTTCCCATCTGTGTGCCGCCACAAAATGAAACTATTAGCGCTAACCCTTATTTAACAGCACCCCTCGCTGCCTTGACGTAATTGCTGCTATTACATACACTTATTTGGATATAACGTAATCTCTTACAGGCACTTACGACACGGCGGCACTGGAAAGTTTTGCTGGAATTAATAAGCGACTTGAGTCGACTGATCAAAAATCCAGAGCAAACAGGTTCTGCGTTGCAAGTTAAAAAGCTCTGCATGATTGGAATGTAATGCAATCGCTTCAACCCGATCGCCCGGGTATTATATTTTATTAGTTTACAACCCTTTCGGCGGGTGGCAGAACTAAAATTGGATCGAAATTCAAAGCCGGTCAGACAAGTTTAGTTTAAACTAGTAGCGGCAAAAAAACGACAGAAAAACTAATTCCGCGCTTATTTGTTACAGTGGCTTGCTCGACGGTGACAGTGACCAAGTGCCAAGCAGCTCTAAGAACTCTGCAGGCGTTTCCATTCTTCAAGCCGACATGTCTCTGCCGGGAACCTCACGTGGACCCAGAATGCAACTCGTTCAGGGACTTTCTTTTCGATCACCCTTGTGTATTTGTCCTCAAGAAAGGTAAACTCACCGGTGGAATAATAAATGACGCGATAAATATTTTAAAAATCCACACCGAAAACTTCCAACATAGACATCCCCATGTTTACATAGGGAACAGGAATATTTATATAGATATCGGAGAAATAAGGGAATATTTCAAGTTTCACAAGTTCCCAACGACAAATAACTTTTTATCGATACGGAAGCTGAAGAATAAAATGGAGAGGCTTTTGTATAATCTCATAATACTCAAATATATCATGATTTTTGTTAAGTCATTCCTCATTTAGCCGTGCGTGTCTTGTCGGGAAGCGGAACGCAATGAAATGTTGCGATGAGATTAGAATTGTTATCAGGAAGACGTCTTCAGCGGCCCCGGCCGGCCGCCAACCCCCTCCCTCATACGATTTGTTAATCTAATAATCCAATAATTTAGGCCAGGGAATTACAATACTGCGCCAATAATAATCGCCGAATAAATTATTCGAACTGATCCGATATCGGTAACTAATCCCGATTTATTTAACTCCGGATTTCACTCCTATAAGTAGCTTTGGCGGCTCCCTCTCTTCCTGCTCCATCGTGACGAGGATAATAACTATTTTCATCGCACTAAATGAGGATAACGATAGATTACGTGCAGTTCCCCAGCTGGAAACGAGAATTTTCGCTTGATTTCCGTCACTTTGCCAGCTGAGGGCAGACGTTCTTCCATTGTTTATTTCTAGTGCATTCTCGCATTCAATTTGTTTCCATTACAATAGCTTAATAATCAAGGAATTTGCAGAGAGATAAACAAGTTTCGCATTAATATTTTATTGGAGCACAATGGCCAATTTTATACTTTTCAGCTTGTCATCAGGCCTCAGCTGGAACGCTTCGTCAGAAACAGACTCTAAATTCCATTAAATAACGCGATTATGTTCGATTCCGACTGGAATTAAAATGCGAGAAGTAATTTTTAGAAATTCAATCCGCCGCCTGCAATTATTCACTCCATTCCTGATTCGCCTTAATTGTTAACACTTTTTCCAGTCGGTTTCGAATCGATTATCCAACACGCCGCACAAGCACAGGTAGTGCCAGACATAAATTATGCATATGTTACACTTTAAGCCGCGAAAGCCCCTTTTGACAACCAAGATTTATACGGAAATACTACGCAACTGCGCCTCCCCAAATTCGTCTATAATTGCCGCAAGTAAGAACACCAGAGGCATCTATCCCGCAATTACATCAGTAACAATTTTCCCGAATTATTTTTGCGAATGCAAACCGTCATAGCTCATGGGTCGTTAATTAAGTGGAATTTAAAATAACGATCGATGTAACGGACCAAGTTTAGATTGAACGTTGTTTCAACTTGCAATTGATATGTTAAGTTAAAAGCCGTATATAAAAGTTCACATTTAATTTGCGGTAATCCAAGTCGTAAATTTTAGGGTGTCCCATTGAAATAGGCAATTGGCCATCGTGTCGGATCGCGTCGGATTCTGCAGGAATGCATGTTCGGCCGCTTCCTGACGGCAGTCCTGGATGTGGTTTGAAAGTTTTAACGTGTTTATCCTTTTTGTTTGGAGTAGTTCAATAGGTTTGCTCTTTGTCGTGATTGATTATTCGTTAGATCAGGTCGGTGAGGGCTAACGATAGAGTTAGCAACTAGTGGTGCCGGTGATTAAAAGCGTTTGTTGTGTTTATTGTTTTATCGGGAATTTATTAAAACGGCCATTAAGAAGAAGTTGTTTTCAGAGAAAGATCCGTATCCGGTGGATGCTTTGCCCACTTGCAATCACGCACTCTCCGTTTGCCAACAAGAACGCAAGTGTATAAAACTGTACGACGATTTCAAATCCAACTGCAAAGTTCGAGATAACAAATGCCGAATGGAGGACAGGTGGGTTTCAGCTTCGTAAATATTTGCCGCTATTAGTCGGTGCTGTCTGTCTGTTCTGTTCTGTGCAATTACGTAAAATTATTCCGACTTGACCTGTTATCTTGCAGAGGTCTGTGTCATGAGTCATGGGCAAATTTAAGAAAGTCCCCGATGTTCGGATGTATATGTCCTAACAATCACATGAAGAAGAGATGCGATCGCATCTTCAGTATGGTAAACCACAATCCGTGTGTGGGTAAGTGTAAATCCTTGCTGTCTCCCCGACCCTCGTTCTCCCCCGATCTATCTTTCTCTCTGCCAGCCGACATCCCGCAAAGAAGCCAAACCTATTTATGTGCCATTTAAAATACACGATCTTAGGGTACCGCCGATCACTAAATCAGTAACGATCTCAACGAAACGCTTGCGAGGGGTGCGATTTATTGTTTTTTGTAGTGTTTATATCCGCTCACCATAATCACCGGCACAGTCATCGGCGGAGCACCAGAAATATTTTCTGTGCCCACCGCTGCGGCCTCCATTATTACCATTCCAACATTCAACTTTTTGGGGATACGTCTGGCGCAACCGACCATGGATCGAAATATCGAAATCACGGCGGTCATTAAATTGCTGAACGCATGTTTATAAATAGGTTCGGTGCTCTGATAACTGGTTGGTTCCAGGGACGAATCGGCTTCGGCAGCAACGACGCGAACTATTCAATGTTGCATGACACTCGTTACTCTGCGCCACGGTACTGGGGCGTTGCGTATTTACAAAATATATTTTTACATATACATATTGACATTTTTAAATGC
Organism: Ocypus olens; assembly: GCA_910593695.2. Lineage (NCBI taxonomy): Eukaryota > Metazoa > Arthropoda > Insecta > Coleoptera > Staphylinidae > Ocypus > Ocypus olens. Next base: position 20,815,986 of record OU343057.1, read on the forward strand.
ACTGGACATCACAATCCTACCTCCGACAAGCCAAGATATGATCACTCCGCGACTCCGGCTTCGCGTCGGGAGTCCCTACACGACTCGACACATGTGTTTGCACACTATGCATGTTTTTTCTTTACTTTCTAATTGTTGATATGCTCTATCTCTCTCACTTTCTTTATAACTCTCTCTCTTTCTCTCTCAGTTCCTTCCCCAGGATATCATCTTGTCATATAATATTATGTTTCAGACATACTCCCGTTGATCCCTGATCCTGATTCTGAATCTGACTCCGATAATGATGCACAAATACCCTATGATCCTGACCGAGACTTCTTTGAAAATTACTGGTTGCCCCCCACAAACCTGTATCCCTTTTTCTTATACGACCCCACAACGATGACCCCACCACACGGCACTGCTCATGCCTCCGGCACAAATAGCACGCACAGCACAGGCACAGGCACAGGTACAGGCACTGGCACTGGCACTGGCACTGGCACTGGCACTGGCACTGGCACTGGCACTGGCACTGATACCCGCTCGTCTTTAGAAGAAACGCTCATCACTTCCTTACAGTTTCCAGAGCTCGACGGTTCGGGTGAGAGCGACTTTCTCTACCGTTGTGTTCTGTCCATACATGCCATTACATTCTGCTCATGTTCACGTTTTGACTTATTATTTTTTATGTATCTATTTATTTGTGTTTAATGAACTCATTCTCATGACGATACTTTAGTTTAGTCTTCACTGATTCGGACTACGTGGCCTCATTTCAGTTAAGGTGATTTCAGCTTCGGAAAATGCGTCTGCCTCATTTGACTACGGGCTAGGCAATTCCATAGTCGAAAACCCGCTAGTAGACGCGGCCAACGGTCTCGATGCTCACGCAGACAACGATCACATAAGCGTGAGCGTATTAAAGAACAAAGGGAAGGGCACAACCATAACAAACATCTCGCAGTACGATGAGGAAATGGACACCATTGTCACCGCCCAACACCAGAAGTATCCAAGTACGTATCCCAGCGCCCAGGCTCATTGCGGCTCTGAGGCATTCCGGCGAAGATTTAAACTGCCGGGTTCGGGTTTTATTTTTCATTCTCCAGTTCTGTCTCTACCTTTACATAGAATTTATGCTGTCACGCTCCAATCGTCCCACGGCGACGTCCACGACAAGGCAGGCTCAACTGAAGGAGATTTATTTTATTTGTTATTTCTTTTTATTTATTTCTCATCTACATTCACCGTTACCTATCGATATATTCGTATGTTCACGCCATTCGCTACGGATATGGTGAATACCTGACATGCTGTCGCAATAACATTTCGAGCATCCTCTTGCGAAATGGTTCAAATATGTATTGCAATATGTGGATTATGTCAGTGCTTATTGTAGTCAGCCTCGTAGAGCCGCCATGAGCTTAACCTATTTATGTACAAATGTACACGGATAGAACTGGCGCTATTCACTTACATCCAGACTGACTGTTCTATTTACCTGAGTTGAAATAAATCAATTCTTAATAATAATAAAAGTTTAAATTGCATCTTATAAATACATATTGTAGAATACGATATAACTGTATACTAATAAAGGTATCAATCTAACCTCAAAATTAGTTACGTCAGTCTGGCTGAAGGTGCATGTATATGAATCATTACTATTATTATTACATAGTTATTTAGCATAATATTTTTTGAAATCGAATAGAAATTGTGCACATGGTTGATGCACTTTGGTACCCCAGCACGTAGAACCATTTGCATGGTCTTCTGTTTGGGGAAAGCACGTATTTTATATTTTATCATATCAGATGCTAAATGCGCAGTAACTCCCTTTCTAATGCACCGATCCCCTCTAACAATCCATTTCGGCATGACTTTTCGGCCCGCTACAACTGGTGTCGTCAGTTTAAATTTGCATTTAGGGACTCCCTTAATCCAGGTAAATGTTCAATAACTGGGGACGAAAGTACAAATTAAACAAACCAAACTAAACCAAACCTAACATTAACCAATCTCACATAATTACACGATTAAAACGACCCCAAGTGACGCATGTTGTGCATCTGATTCAAACAAGTTAAATAAAAATGCGGGAAAATACAGTCAAACACCAATTTGTAGACATAAGATAATGTTGCGAAGAGATTCTCCGCGATCTAAAAAAATTCCTTTCAGGTTCCACCGACCATGGACGTGCCGAAACCAATGAAGTTTCAAAAACAGTATTTCAAAGTACATGCCACATTGCGATGGATAGTTGCAATGATAATTATAACTGCCGCATGGCTCTAGCTCCAATCATTCACCACTGCGATATGTCTAGGTGTAACAGAAATTCTTGCATGGAAGCTCTGCAGGCGTTTTACAGAAAACCGAGCCTTCCGTGGAATATCGAAATTGCCTTTTGTCTTTGCAAGTAAATATTACCTCAAATAGTTTCTCCGAGAACAATTTGTTTAAATGAAACATTTTCAGAAAAACTGACAATAAACACGATGCCTGCATGGTCGCGCAGGAGAAATTACATCCAGTTTGTGCACAAAGAATCGAAGGTTCTCCGCAGCCCACATGTTTATCGTTGGCAGAAGTTTGCAGAGAGAACAAAGAATGCAGGTCGGTAGAAGGACGAGCGAATTAATATAAGATTAGAGTCCACACCCTAAACTAAACGTTTTTAGAACTCGCCTGGAATATTACGAACAGTCCTGTGCGGTTGATAGTGTCACTAAAAAATGCGCCGGGTCTCCGACGGAATGCAGATTAGCGATGTTAGGTATTTTAGGGACAGATTTGAGGACGACATGTGCCTGCAAGGGAACCGATACGACACAGTTATACGAGTGTTTGGGGTGGCAGAGACTTTTGTGGGTGAATCCTTGTGTCGGTATGTATAATTGTTATAATTTACCCTCATAAACTGTACACTTTGCCGTATTGTTTCTGGGTAAGATACTAATGCAATTAACTGTTTGCATATGCAACTGACTGCGCGGCCAGATTCATAAATTTGATTTCGTAGAATCGTGAAATCAGAGGCCACAGCTTGTCTCCACAAGCGTAGATGCTCTCTTTTCTGGAATTTATTTCACGATTCGCAGCCGCGATGGTGGTATATATTTACAGCGTTTTACTCGTTTAATTTTGTTGCGAGGGTGTAAAAAAGCGCATTTGCTTTCCACGCTTTGTTTACCCTTGATGTACGCTAAAGGTATCGGAGAAGTATTTTCTAGCTGTATTTGATTTTTAGTGGAGTCCCAGAAAGATTTTCACATGAAGAAAGCCGCCGAATTAGCGCTGCTAAGCACCACCACAACGACCACAACCACCGTAAAACCGATTACGAGGGCGACAACTCCGGCCAGGCCGAGTTACACTTTGGGCCAACAGAGCACTATGATGACGGTCGGAGAAGTCACTTTGCAAACCAAGCCGAGCACGACGACAGAGTTTATCCCTCCGCCGACCACGACGACGACGACAACCACGACGACTACAACGATGGCGACCACCACTATCCCTCCAAGTAATTTACTGCAAATATAATTAAGCTAATAAACCCCACATTCGTACGCGACTAACATAGCTTTATTGAAAATGCTCTAGGTGCACAAATTCATTACATAATAGCACTAACTAGACACCGGTAATTTATTAATCAACAAATTCACTTCTTGTCTTCCCTCCGTCTTTAGCCATTTACTGATCAACAACACCATAATACTTTACAATATTTTTCTCAACAACCCGGATGAACATAACGAGCCCTGCTTCCTTCTCTAATCGTCTAATCTAATTTTATTATCCATTATATCTACGTGTAACCCTATGGCTGAGCGAAAGTATAGGGTGCATTTCAATTTTATTATTTAAGGTAATGTGTGCGCAATGTTTTCCAGAATTCTGCGTAGTTCAAAGGCCGCAATTTCCAGATCAATACATCAAGGAAGGGACTTTCAAACGTGTAAGTTAATTATTTTGTTATTTAAGTAATTACCCTGTAATTGACAGATTGCACTCCTTGTATAATTCCATTATGCCGGTCCTATCGCAAATTTCACAATAGAATCATAAATGGCAGTGGCGGAAAAAACTTTTTCTACGGCCGTTAAAAAACAAGATTACAACGATTTTCTCAGCAGCTTGCGTTGGGAAAATTTGCATTTGTTTCGCCGTGCGGAAAAATAACTTTTCCGAACTAGTGCGTAATTCTTTGTTGATTTATTTTATTTATCACGTAATAATATTATTAATTCTGTCCTTTTTTATTCGTAAAGGGAACGTTTTAAAATGTTACGATAATTGTCGCTGATGAAATACTAAGTATTTAGTATTTATTAACTCATTTAGTTTACGTTGTTAATAAAATTGCGGTCTTTTGGAATTAATAGTGAGATGGTATATGTTCATCTTACCATGGGATATTTTTTAATTGCCGTAAACAAATAGTATCTGTAATAGTATATTACTCAGAAATGTGTAATATTTTAATGGATTTTAAGTTTTTGAGAAAAAATTCTTGCCGATTATTTGCGTTCTCCTAATTCAAGTTTAAAGCGCAGATGTTTTATTTCCACTTAGGATACGGCAATTGTTTTTATTATAAATCAGAAAAACAACATACTTCTGATTTTCTATAAAAACAATAGCCATATCAAAACAGTAACGTTCCAAAATTGATCTGTGAAAACGAAAATTGCATTCAACTATGTAATTATAAAAGAATAATCAATCAAGCAATTTGCATCAAAAAGTCCATTAAAAACAATTGTGGAAAAATAATCAGTCAGGGAATTTACCTCGAAAGATCAGGATGCATAGGAAATAACATATTTTTGATTTCCTTTAAAAAAATTGCCATATCCTAAGTGTAACGCTCCAAACGTGACAAGCAAAACGAAAATTTCATTCTAAGATTCGAAAAACTGTACAAAAATAATCAGTCAAGGAATATGTTTTAAAAGTTTAAGATCCATAGAAAAACAATACATTTCCGATTTCCCATAAAAACAACTGCCATATCCTAAGTGGAAACAAAATAGGAACGCTTCAAATTTGAACTGTAAATATACGAAAATTGTATTATAAGATTTGAAAAAGTCATCAGTCAAAGAATTTGCTTTAAAAGCTCTAGATCCTTTAAACCATAACACGTACATGATTTCCTTTAAAAACAATTGCCATATCCCAAGTAAAAACAAAACAACAACGCTGAAAACGAACTAAAAATTGTAAAAAATTAAGTCAAGAAATTTGCTTCAAATTGTTAAGATCTATAAAAATTCACCCCTTATCTAATTTCCAATCAAAACAAAAAAACAATTGACCTGTCCTAAGTGGCAACAAAACAACGACTCTCCAAAATTGAACTGGCAAAACGAAAATTGTATTCTACGGTTTAAAAATCGGTACGAAAGTTATCGGTCAAGCAATTTATTTTAAAAATTCAAGATCGATAGAAAATAACATATTTCTGATTTTCCCTAAAAAAACCATTGCCATATCATAAGTGGAAACAAAACGACAACAATCCAAACTTGAACTGTGAAAATGAAAATTGCATTCTATGGCTTTAAAAATTGTAGAAAAATATTGTCAAAGAATTTGATTTTGAAAGCCCAAGATCAACAACCATTGCCATATGTTAAGTAAAAACAAAACAGCAACTTGAACTGGAAAGCCGAAATAATTTGAGAAATTGTAGTAAAATAATCAGTGGAGGAATTTACACTCAAAAGCTTAAGAGAAGGAATTTTTAAACCAAGTAAAGCGAGAGTTTTTTTTTTACTTATCTAGTTTATCACGTCAGGAGTTTACATTTCTTAGAAATAAATTTCGATTCCTCCGATTATATTTACAATTCCGAATATTTTTCTTCGATTATGATTATTTTTCCGATGATCAACAGATTTTCCGATTACGATTATTTTTCCGATGGTCAACAGATATTCCGATTACGATTATTTTTCCGATAGTCAACAGATATTCCGATTACGATCACCGTCCGATCCGAATCGCAGTATTCCGATTATTAAAATCATCCGATTATCCATCACTATTTTGAATAAATAATAATTGATTCTAAAACTTGAATGTTATAGCATTCACGTCATTCTGCATCACAATGAAAATAGCGTTCACGTCCGCAAACGTGTTAACTGTTGATATTTCAAGAAGGGATGACGCCAAATTTAATTAAACTTTTGCATTATAAATGTCTTCTTATTCCAATAAAACCGTACAGCTAAGACTGATTGGTTATAATTACATTAAAAACCAAAAAATGGTCAAATCTGAACCAACTTTTGATAATGAGGATAATTCGATTAACGGATCAGTTTGAGTGCATTTTTTAAATCTTCGATTAAATTGACCATTAAATTTAAAATTTCGAAGAGCTTGGTTTCAGGATTTAAAAAGAAATATGTAGAAACAGAAACTGTATGGATCCTCTTTTTCCTGTCAGTACTCAAATGTTGGTCTTTTGATATGAATCTTAGTGTATCTTCCTGGCAGTACTGTGTCAGTTTATCAACAAGGCCTTCTTGACCTGTGTCAAAGGGGACTTTGGGATCCGTAGGTAAACCACTAGTTGATAGTCATATCAAGAATCTGTATAGGGTAATTCACAGTATTTTAGTAAAATACTACAGAAAATGATGTTTTCATAGCAAACCTGTATCAATGACTCCAGATGCTATAGCGAAAACACGAGCAATTTTAGATCCACAGACAAAACACTTTTGATTCGAAAAGTGTTGAAAAATTAAACAAAAAAAAACTGTGCGTAAAGATCTAATATTTTGGTAAGTTATACATCTAATTTAATGTATAGTCAAGTGAGTCATTCTTATTATATTTCTTTTAAGTCACTACAGTTTTAACTAAATTCCTCCAGTTTTAAACAGTTAATCATAATTTCTGTTATCCGAAGTAATTATTATTGTGACACTAATGTATTTTGAATATTAAAATATTTTTGTATTAAAACTATAATATATATATATATATATATATATATATATATATATATAACTTCTTTTGTAGTATCATGTACTTCTTTCCTGGCAAAACTAAATGAGGTTGAAATCATTTCGCAGCTGCGAAAGAAATAATAAATTATGCTTTCACAGTAATTACTGTTCAGTTGTCACTGTTGACAGTTCCCTTGTTCAGATTCTTTATAAGTGATAATAATTTCTTTAGCACAAACGGTATTTTAATAATAATGTAAATGTAGGCATGGTTTATTTTTATAGAAATTTTTTAATAGTTAAGTTTGATAAGATTATTTTATGTTATGCACACACATAAAATAAGCGTGTCCCATGACGTCCAGATCCGTCGAATAAGATTGTAATAAATGGCAGCTTATCATTAAGTGAACGAATCAATTAATATGAACGAAGCATTGTACGGTTATCCATCATGTGTGAAAAATTCCTGACAATTCCCAACATATACAAAGAATTACACGTTTCCCTGGTCGAGGTTAAGCCCTAAGTTTATGTCTGTATCCCTGCGACTGAGGGATCAGTACGGCAAAACCTTATTTTCAGGTGTGCGCTCTGAAGTAATTTCAGGTAACGTGATGGAAACGCAATTTGCATTGTAGCGTTGAAACTAAAAAGTATAATTCCTTTGAAGAACTAGTGCTAGGAAGTTTCATAAATTGGTCCAGCTACCGGAGGTATTCATTTACCGTTGACTTACCAGAATTTTTCATTGTTTAAATGTTAAAATATGAAATGTGTCGTCGTGACGGCTTAATCAGAATTTTCAAAGGAGGAGGCTGCAAGGGCACACGATAAAATAAACAATAGCCTTATCAAAGAAATAATGTATCCGCATTAGACCCTTTTATTTGTTCTGCTGACAAATTTTAGGTATTTTTTCAGATATATCACGAAGACGAGTTCGAATGTTCGGATGTTTGCGAGTGCGAAGTGGGCGAAAAGCTGGCGTGTAAAACGATTTGTATTGACAGAATGCCGTGCAAAACTGAGTTTGCATTTTATAATCACGCCGCTCCAGCTTACCAAGCATACCGAGGACGATGCTTATGTTACTCCGGTCGTTTTATCTGTATGAAACCTGCCCCTAATGAATACAGTCTGCCCCAAGGAGTTTTCCTATTCCTTGGATACAGCGAAGTTGATGAGCGCGAACTCAATAAAAATCATACTAAAGTTGTTATTCAAGATGTAGTCCACGCTCTTCAGGAATTTATCTCCGAGGAAGCAACCAACGGGGTAAGTTCCATTACCAACATTCATTCCTAATCAACCGCTCGCATCTGTGCAACAAAAATTTTAAACACAGTCTCATCTTATCACCCCAACGTCCCCATTTCTAAAATTAAATCTCGTTTCTACGGAATCCTAAGGATATTTTTAAATTTACTTTAAAACATTAGATAACGAACCCCTGTGCTCTTATATACATAATAACAATAACCTTTAATTACTGTTCAAAATCTTCATTTAATTTATAATTTTATCAAACAAAACAAAAACAAACAGATTAAATCTAATTAAGTTTTAGTTAAAATACCAAAAATATATTCTCATTAACTATTATAATAAATTGTATTCATTTGAAGAGTAAGTACAGATGGTCGTTATTGCAACCTGCATAAACTTCACAGATTAAAATTTGTCTAGTAAAATATAAAGAGTTTTACACAGACTACAAAATAGAAACAAACTACTTGTGTCGCATTTATTAACTATTATGCATTTTATTTAGGTGAGAAATATTCTTGGGTTAGGTCCTCATTTAACACGTGGTCAAACATTCTATAATATACATGAATAAAAAAAATCTGCGTTAATTGTGTTATTTTATTTAAACTTATTAATCCATTCACCCTATATATTTATATACATTTAATAATTATACCGCATCTCCTTAAGAATAACCCAATTGTAAGACCAGGAAAATTTCATTGAAATCACCCTTTCATTGTTTGTTTAAAAAAAAATGCATTAATCATATTCTGTAGATCTTTATTTGGAGGGGGTGGGGGTCAGCAAAAACACATTGCATAGTTGAAACCTTCTATTATTTGAAACCCCGTTCCTTAATTCTAATTAATCAAAATTACGATTTAAGAAGTATTAGTAACTTTCCCATTGTCATTGTTCTTCCAGAGACGCTATATATAAACTTATTGTGGCTATATAATTAATTGTGATTTTGATTTTAAGTTCCTATAAAGTTTAGTTACACACAGAAATTGCAGTTCTCTTACATTATGTAAATAAAATCTATTGTTGGTATATTACACATGAAGATTAAAATGATTAATGAAGCAGTATATCACTTTAAAGTAAGGCACTTACAAGATATTAAGATATTTACATTATCAGTGAAATATGTTGTACTTTCATTGACTGGGAAACAGAATCTTCCCCCTGAGAGTAATGAAAGTTAGTCACTTTTTGATTGCCGGCGTGCAGCAACCTTGAAACAGCACAAACGCCCGCTGAAAAAGAATAAATTTTCACAGATTTCACAAATTTAATGATGAGATGCCGTCTAATTCGCAAACGGCATTGGATGCTCATTAAAATTTTATTCAGAGCATCGGCTGGTCGTAATGCAGACATTCCTACGTTCCCCGTATATATATACTGCAGCTCTTCGACTTTTATTAGTTTCCCACTCCCATTTTGTCTGCTCTGCTATCTTATTTTTCATCGAAATTCTTGCGTTCCCACCAACCCTTCTTCTGGGGAGAAAAGAAAACAAGCGCCGAAAATAAATCTGCAGTATTTATTTCCCGTCGCAAAAACTGAAATGGCTTTTGTTATTTCGAATTTTACAAATACCAGAAGAAATTGTTTTATTGCCTGCCATAATGTAATAATGTATAATGGACATGCACAAAAATAAGAATCTCTTAATACCCGAATAATAATAATATGTTTTACCACGTGTTAGATTTAAATAATGGTAGAAATAAATATAAATGTTATAATTATATTATAAATTGAGGATGTGGAATAATGGCAATTTTTTTTTTGTAGACATTATGCTTACTCGAATTATTTAACACGACGAGGGAGAACGTAATAATTGCTGGGAAATTATCCGCAGAAGTGGATTACACGATGCTTTCGCCGATGGAGAGTTTGGCTAAAGAAAAGGTGGGTGGAAGGAAAAGGTTATTTAAAATAATTGGGGCATTATTTGAATGTGTGTTGAATATAATTACGAGGATGCATGTGCGGATTTGAATCATGGAGATCCCTCCAGGTCTGACCCAGTTAGTTGACGAGGCGCGACGCTCCGGTGCGGTGCAATTCTTGCCCACATTTCAGCGTTTCAACGTTTCAGCATTCATATATACATGGAACAAAAACTTATCTTTTTTTCGTGTGTTTTAGGAGGAATGCGCAGAGCTCATGGAGACCATCAGCGACAGGATAAACAGCAGGAACCCAGACTTCATATCGCATCTGCTCTTGTCTGTATTTAAAATGGCGGAGGTGGAAATCGTACAAATTGAACCGAGTTCTGCGAGCTGCCGATTTCCGAACAAGCTGCTAGTCTTTCTAATTGTATTAATTATGTTACGGAAAGTGTATCTGACACCTTCGTGACAATTAAGGCTGTAAACTAATTTATCTCGTTATCATTTCTTTTGGGAATACCAATAAGCACAAGTACCATACATATCCTTTTACAATATACAGTCATGGACTCACACCGTTTAATTTCATCTAACTAAATTTTGTACATATACATATCAGTGTTGACTGTTGGCGTTAGTAATAAGGTTATAGTTATTAGATAGTTATTGTAAGTCTGTAACTGAGTGTATATAGTTACGTCACAGTAACGGTACCCACCGTAACACTTTATAGTAATTCCATATCGGTATCGACGCTCAGCTAATATCTGTCCAAGATAATGTAAGGATGTAAATGAATCAACTGTAGCTTAATTCCTGCAAGTACGCCTAAACCATTCCGTTCGTTCCATTCCAAATCAAAAATTGAAAAACACGCAAAAAACTTTTTAAACTAAGATCATGTACAATCTAAAAATGTCTTCCCATGTGAGTTAAAAACATTCTAACTCCGTACGCCAGACATGAGATCCTCTTCGCCCTCTATCTCACTATTTTACAGAAAGTCTTCGCCTTTCGCCGCACACAAAGCACTGTTTCAAAGAGAATTATTATACATTTTCCACTTCGCATTTCTTTTCCCTGAATATTTTAATAATTGATGACTAAATATACTAGCCATTTCAACATCGATTTTCATCAGTATTTTGGATTCTAAAATTTGTACGATTTTACAATGAAATTTATACATTTTGTATTTTTGAGTACTCAATGATATATTTATACTACATTTCAGTAAACGTCCGAATTATAATGTAAGTGATGGTACATATTGTGTGCGGACTGGGGCGATCACTTACACTGATGATGTCTGGGCTTACGTGCTAATGAAATGCATATCATGATAGCTTTAAATATATCATTACCCAATTTAATTTAGCAATGAATTGTTTGAATAAAATGACACGTTTACTTGAACAATTGACTGAAGTAATAAACATATCGTTCATATAAATAAGTGTAGGTATATAAACTATTATTAACAAATATATAGATAATCTTTGTAAGGAAGTTATAAATAAAAACAGTGCACAGTAGACACAATTTTTAGGGGACACATTGTTACATATACACAATATTTATGCTTAACTATATTGTTATTCTGAGTCACTCAGTATTTGTTATCAATATTGACAGTTGCAAGCACGTCTGAACCCCCTTTAGGGAACTTTTTGATAGTATATATTTTTACAAAAAAAATTCATTTATTTCACGTGATAAATTGATTCGATATGGCTTTTATAAAATATTTATAAAAATACAAAAAATACATATCATTTTATAAGGAAACGTTAATGCTTCTAGTAGGTAAGCCCGTCCACTTGAATTTTGTTGAGTGTACCTTCGAATAAATGTAAAAATTATCACAGGTTCCCTCGTGCTTGTGTATTTATCACTTCATTGTAACTATCATTCTTCCTTTGGATCATTTCACACTCTTCATTTACAATCTGGCATCTTATTTATCCGCAGTTCGTTTTACAATTAGTCTGTGTCTAAGCCACTAAAAATCAAAAACTGATATTCTGTGTTATCACTACAATCCTTCAGAGCGTTCACACACATACACACACACACACATCACTGTTAGTAAATGTGAATCTCTAGTGGCATCACTTGTTGTTTTAACAGAAAACGAACTGTATGTACTTAGATATAATTTCTAAAAATCGGTTTACATTTTTTTTAATTAAAATGACGGAATGTAAACCGATTTCTCTCGTGAGATTAGTACATGTTTTCCGTGATTTAGAATAGATTTTTTATGTAGGTTAGAGGCATTGGAGAGTATTTTTATTTAGTGAGTGTTTTTTTGGAACAAAAAGCAATCGGTGCAACAATTGAATGAAAATGTTTGTAAATTACTTCTGCGTTTGACACTAATATTGCACAAAATGCAATAAATACGTTGATCTGTGTAAAATATTTTATAATTTATTTAATAGTATATAAAATGTTAGGGATAATGAATATGTTGGAAGACCTATATTCGTGTTAGGTCTAATAAAACTAAAGATAATTAGCCAAATGATATTATTAGACCAATAAACTAAATACACTTATCAATAGTCGCTTGAGCATTCGATGCCCCTTGCTTTCATCAAGTGTAAACCAATTATTTATTACTACGATGCTTTGCTTTTCACAGTGATAGTAGACCGTTTGTTTTACCATACTTATAGATTGCCCCAGTACCACCATCTGGAGACGCATTTCGGAGCTTAGATATTTGTACTTAAATTCATTTATATTTTTTCTATTTAGACGAATAATTGAATGCCTCACCACATGGTGGCCACGTCTTTTATTATATTACGTTTCTACTCAATGTAACTTAAGTAACATTCACCTTGAAACCGCATAGGAAAAATGTGAGAATAAAATTGTTACAAAAAAATTCTACTCATTTTATTTCATTTACCCCACAAACACAGCAGTTTTTGAATTGTCAATAAAAATATGCATTTATTATTAACTCTTAACTGTTTTACAATTATATAAATAAAAGTTCCTTGAGAATGGTCAAAACATGTTGGAATTTGTATGTAAATAGTCTGTATAAATAAAATTTCATGTTTGTCTATTTGTTCTATTACCACAAGATACTGAATACGACAGGATTTGAATTTTAATAATAATAATAATAATAGACTTTATTGTCCAACGGAATAACCAATTACAAGACAAAACTGAAAATATAATAAATATTATGATATTAAAAAAAAACAAGAACAAGAGAAAATGAATAAAACAAACAGAAAAAACCGAATTATTATTAATTTTCAAATTACTAGTTACGAACGTAACATAAAATCGGAAAATATATCCTCTAACACCTTCTCGGAATTGTTACATATAGTGGTGATGGGGGCCCGCTATATTATGTTGGTTCTGGATGTTGCTCTCTGGAGTGTGCAGCAATGTCTTGAAGATATCCTTGGCACGTGGAAATGCAATTTACCTAGTAAATAAGGGCAATCAATATTAATTTCCATAAGAACTTAGCACTTGATGTGTCACACCTAGAAGATAGTGACGGTGTATTATGGCGAAGTAACAGATCCCTGTGGTCGAAGCCTCTGATAGGATATACACCTGGATGGTTGTAATTGTGAAATTTAAGAAATTTACGTTGCTTTTTATCAATTGGTATCTGGTGGCAGGCATAAATTGGAAACCATACAATTGTTGCATATTCGAGCTTACTTAGCACAAGAAAAAAGAACAAAGTTTTTATCAGTTCCACATCATTAAAATACACTGGTGGAAATCAAATTAAACACTTGAAATTCGTAAAATTTCGAGCATTTTCAAACCGCCATAACTCGGCGTATTTTTAATCGATTTTGATGAATCTTTGAGGGTGAAAAACTTTAAAGAGTCTTCTTTAAAGTCATGCATGCGAACTTAAGCGTGACCCCTTCCGTCCCCCTCTAGCACCCCTGTGAAAAGAAATGTTTTTTTCAGGAAACCATGTCTAACTTTGACGATGTCTAAGGAGTTGGAAAAAATTTTGTCGACTCGATCCACCATAAAGACATTAACATTTGATCAATTCCCTATGCAGGACTCAAAGAACGAAATTACTACGACGATTAGGCACCAAGTTATGGGTGTTTGAAAAAAGTGCATTTTGAGGTTTTTCGCACATAACTCAGCGACTTTTCAACCAAATTTGATGATTCTTTCAGGAAAAAATCTCATTTTGGCCCTACTTTAAGGGAGTAAACTCAGATTGGAATGATCCCTTTTCAAACCCTTCAACCCCCGAACAAAAAAAAAACACTTTTTGGGCAAAACGTCCAACTTTGGCAACGTGTACCGAGTGGGATAAAATGTGTCGACTCGATCCACCAAAAGGGCATTGAAATGTGTTCAATTACCTGTGCAGGACTCAATAACGAAGTTCCTACGGCGATTTGGCACAAATTTATGGGTGTTTAAAAAAAAGTGCATTTTGTGGTCTTTTTATTTTTTCGTTTGGAGGGGCGTAGAGCCCTCTCTTTGAGTGGGGATAAACCCTCTCAAAGAGGACATTTTGCTTTTGATTTCTCCAATTTCGTCGAAATCGGTTGGATAGAAGCCGAGTTATCGCCATTTGAAAATTACCTAAATTTTTACAAATCTGAAGTGTTTCATTTTTTTCCGTCAGTGTAATTTGTTTGTTTTTATTGAACGCATGGAAAAATAAACGAATGGTGGTGAGTTAGGCCCACATTTTAGGAACTTATTTGAGTCCTGCGCAGGTAATTGAACACATTTCAATGCCCTTTTGGTGGATCGAGCCGACACATTTTTTTCAACTCGATACACGTTGACAAAGTTGGACGTTTTTTTGCAAAAAACGGGTTTCCTTTTGTTCGGGGGTTAAAGGGTTCGAGAAGCGGTCATTCCAATCTGAGTTTACTCCTTTAAAGTAGAGCCAAAATGGGATTTTTTCCCGAAAGAATCATCAAATTTGGTTGAAAAGTTATGTGCGAAAAACCTCAAAATGCACTTTTTTTCAAACACCCATAACTTGGTGCCAAATCGTCGTAGGAACTTCGTTTCTTGAGTCTCGCATAGACAATTGATCAAATTTCAATGCCTTTATGGTGGATCGAGTCGACAAAATTTTTCCAACTGCGTAGACATCGTCAAAGTTGGACATGGTTTCCAGAAAAAACTTCAAAGTTTTTCGCCCTCAAAGATTCATCAAAATCGATTGAAAATACGCCGAGTTATGGCGCTTTGAAAATAGTCGAAATTTCGCGAATTTCAAGTGTTTCATTTTTTTTTTCTTCAGTATATTTTGAAATTCGCATAATAAATCCCAAAGATATATAGGCAACAGAAGTAATTAACTCTATGTGATTGTTAAAAGTCATATGTGCATCAAATGTTATACCAAGATCCTTAATGGTCGTTTTATGTACAAGTTGTTGATTATTAACTGTGTACAGCAATGGAGATTTTCCCCGATAAAAGATCATCGAATAACAATTATCTACATTTAGAAACAGCCCATGTGTGTCACACCAATTAACAAGTAAATTTAAATTATTCTGTAGAACTTCCACATCATCTTGTGACTTTACTTGTGAGAATATTTTAATATCATCAGCTTATGCGAATACTGAGCAGTTAAACGAAGCAAGTAAATCATCTATAAAAATTAGAAACATAAGTGGGCCAATATTTGAACCTTGAGGTACACCGGACGAGGCAAAATAATCACATGATCTGTAGCCATTGTAAGAAACATAACACAGACTATTATTTAGCTAAGACTTCATGAGCTTGAGTTTTTTCAAAAGCATTTTATGTTGAGGGTACCAAATGCGCGATAAAAATCTGTGATAACACATCAACTTGCCCACGTCTATCTAGTATCTCGCAGATATATTGGGTGATGGAGGCCAGGTTTGTAACTGGATCTTCTTGGAATAAAGCCATGTTGGTAAGTTGGTATGTAGGAGCATACGTTAGAATACATATCTGTATAGATCACTTGCTCAAAAACTTTAAATTTTATATTTTAAAAAGAAACTACCCCTTTGACCTCATTATAAAGTACCCCCTCGTGGATGACGCAAACTATAATGTATGAAAAAAAAAGTATCTGCCAGTTACACTTAAAACTCTCTTAATGGGTTGTGTCTTATGCAACCACATGTACACATCTAAGTCGGTTGGGTGGTGTCGAGAGTAAAGTATGCACGTGTGTTAAAATGAGAAATTCAATGTAATTTTTTTAACGTGCACGGGCAGGTTTTTAAATACAATTGCAAAATAACTAGGTAGTCATTGCTTCTATTATGACTTTGGAATAAGAATTGACATCAAGGTAACTGTATACTGTATTTAAGATTAAATAAAAACCTGTATTTGCTGAAATATAGTATTGTAGTAATATTGATAAACGGTTATACATTAATGAACTGAATTAAAAAAATGTTTTTTTTTGTTTTAGTGAAAAAATTTGAAATAACACAAGAAAATTATTTATACTAAAAAATATAACTTAAGTTTCGCGTGATGTGTTTACACATCTAATATTTGTTGATAAAGTGATTTAGGTAAATATTAATCAATTTGTGTAAAAAGTGTAAAATCACTTTAAATAGATTAAATCATTCTTTGTGTTTAAAACAGAATTTTCCAATTCAAAAATGATATATAAGGGTTCCTCTTTATTACTATGATGCCATATACAGGGTGTTACCAATTCGATGTATTAGCATTGCTATCTCCGTAACTGTAAGATATAAACAGTTAAAATAACTTGAGACAACCTCACTTTAGGGTCGATCCTGGACCCTAGGTCGCCCGCGTGCAATTGATGCATGCAGTAAAACATTTCTTGGGGCCAGAGGATTTTATTTTTCGATTCGAAAAGCAGAAAAGCAAGCAGAAAAACATTATATCAGAGCATATACAGATATTTCAAATTTGAAATATGTTTGATCTGAATTGAAAAAAAAATGACTAAAGAATCTGCAAGTAATCCGGTTCTACCAGACGTATTTTTTCTTTGTAAAATTCTGGATACATTGCCGAGGAGTATTTTTCTATAAACCCAGCTGGATGCTGAGGGCAAAACGTGATAGAGCGGTTAATAACTTATCAATCAACTATGTTCGTATAAAAGGGCCTTAAGGACCAAGGGAACTGGATCCACCAAGCAGGAAGATCTCATCTGCAATCATCGAAGAAGTCATCACAGCTACGAAGTTCAGTCGATGCGACTATGCAGCTACTGCAAGAAACCCAATCACATGGTTAAAGTGTGCAGGAAATGGATTACTGTCCTCCGAAGCCTAGTAAACCGGAATTCGAAACAAATATGATACTCGTCACTGTTAGCCCAACTGAAACACATGCTGAGTCGTCGAGATTCAGAGATGACAATGGCGCGATAAGCCATATTTTAAATGATCAAATTTGCTTTAGAACGTTCGAGTCTTTTTCAACTCAACACACAGTGATCACAGCAAATAGTAAGAAAATTGAAGGCATTGGAATACGTGAAGTAGAAGTTGGGGTAGCAATCCAAGGAAAATGGTACAAAATTACCATGGCTGATATTTGATGTTTACCCGGAATCAAGAGGAATCTGTGCTCCATGCTTGCAGTTCAGGATAGTTACTAGGACAGCCAATCCATCTTCATAACCTGAAGTCAGGTCCAGCAATTGGAGGACACTCGTCATAGAGGGCTGTTCAAGTTGGCCACGAGAAGTTTGAACCCTATCAGATGAAGTCAATGCAGTGAGTAAGGGAAACCTGCTGCAGTTGTTCGTCGATTCGAACGTTAGCAGAAGCGCCATGTGAAATCGCTACTGAGTGGGGAGCTTGACGTAAACGTAGAAATGCATAGTGAACTGTTTGAAGGTTGCATTTACGATAAAGCTCATCGCCCACCATTCGGCATGAGGTCCAGAACAACGGCACCTGACTTCACACAAATGTTTGCGGTCCATTTCAAGAATCGAGGTCTTGATATTGATATTTTGTGCTTTTCAAGGTCGATTACACAAAATTCAGTAGTTTATTTTCTGCGGAAAAAATCCGAAGTTGCTGAAAAACTGAACCAGTTCCTAGCTGAGGCAGAAACAGTCGGGAGCTGCTGAGTGATATTGACAGGGAGTTCGACAACACAATCAACGTCTTATAATGCCCTCTACTCAGGAACAAAACGGGTCCAGTGAGAGGGAAAATCGTACGGTGGTGGAAACTGATAGAGAAATGATGCACGCGAATGGAAACATTCCTCAGGCACTTTGGGCTGAGATGATACAAACCGGTACCTACTGCAAACACGTTTTAACCTGGCCTTCGCCTCAAAACAAGTTGCAGTGGCGCACCGCGAACACTGTAAAATTGAAACGAGCGTAGTGATTTTTTTTTGCAAAATGTCGACAATCGGTGGTGGCAAAGCTCTGCATAGCCAAGCGCGTGAAATTGTGTTCAATGTTTACAATTACATATTAAATTTGAAAAGTGTGGGTGACTCTGCAACGGACATTAAAACCCGTACATCAGAAGCTACAGGTGTATCCATAAGAACAATTAGTAGAATTATTCAAGAAGGTTCTGCAGACGTACAAGAAGGAGAGCGTAAGTTTAGAAGTCCAAAAAAACGCGTACGTACGAGTTCAGTTACAAGTTTGCCGGAATATAAAATGGTGGACGTCAGAAACACAATTTATTCGTTTCATCGGACTGAAGGTATGCGGCTAACGATAAATAATTTACGCGAAAAATTGAAAATGGATATAGATTGGGATGGCTGTAATACATCTCTAGGTGTAATTTTAAAGAGGATGGGCTTTAAATGGCGAAACACTCAAAATAACAGGAAATTGTTAATTGAAAGAATGGATATTAGGGCATTGAGAATATCTTATTTGCAGAAAATTAAATATTACAGAGATCAGCAGAGGCCAATTGTGTATCTAGACGAAACTTATTTACATAGTGATCACACGTCTTCCAAGAATTGGAGCGACGAAAGCACGAAAGGCTTATTTAAAAACATTTCAAAGGGCCCAAGGCTAATTATAGTACACGCGGGGGGCGAAATGGGTTTTGTTCCCAATTGTTTGTTAATATTTAAGTCGGGTAGTAAAAGTGGCGATTACCATAACGAAATGAATTCGGAAAATTACGGCAAATGGTTACGAGAAATGTTAATCCCCAATTTACCCCCTAATGCGGTCATTGTAACAGATAATGCCCCTTATCACAATGTACAATCTAATCCTGCACCAAACTCAAACACCAAAAAAGCAGACATGGTTAATTGGTTAGTGGAGAAAAATATTTCTTTTGACCCCTATATGTTGAAACCTCAATTATATGAGATAATAAAAAATAATAAATCAAGACATAGAGTTTTCAAATTCGATACATTATTACACGAAAAAGGTCACAGTGTATTGAGGTTACCTCCTTACCATCCGGATCTAAATCCAATCGAATTAATATGGGCTACTGTCAAAAATAACGTCGCTAAAAGAAATATCAGCTTTAAATTGGAGGACGTAAAAGCACTAGCGGTAAAGGAATTCAATTCCATCGTTAAGGAAGAATGGGTGAAAAGGTGCCAGCATGTTGTTAAACTGGAGAATCAATATTTGGAGAATGAAGTTGTTACAGATATGCACACAGAAACTCTGATTATTAATATTAACAACGATGACAGTGACGATGAGAGTGATTTTTTGGGATTTGATAGTGACTAGTAGCTTCTATATTGTCTGTATTGTTTGTATATAATATCATAATAAATTAATTTAAAAAAAGTAATTATTTCTTAAATTTAAATAATTTTCGCACGCCTATGTACCTGCCGTTTCCCCCTACCCGTATGCGCGGCGCCGGGCCCGGTTAAAACGTGTTTGCTGTACATCCTTTACAGAGTAGGGCCTACCCACGTCCCAGGAACATGACATTTCAAGTTGTCGTATGGCATGAAACCAGGTTTGAAACATTGGTTCAAATTGCTGTATTCATGTACTATATTCATATCAAAGGAGCAAAGGTCAAAAATGGATCCGAAGTCCACTAAAGGAATCCTCATCGGCTACGATAACGAAGACGGATACAGTATCTACAGTGGAGAGGATAACAGGCTCTACAGATCCAAGGACATCATCTGCGATAAAAAATTGGTGGAAAACGGGGTTATTATAAGAAGCAACGAAGCTGAAGAGTCAAAACTTACTGATCTGACCAAGAAATAGAATTCTGGAAACCCGGTGACTGTGACAGTGGTTGAACAATCTCAGAAATGTTGGAAGTCAATAAAGAAGAGCATGCAGGTGAGACTCACCTCGACGACCTTCGAGGAACCTACACCTACAACGACACCACAAAGTAAAAACAAAAGCCGATTGGTGATCAAAGCTTTTTCGAAAAGAAGAGGAGTAAATTATGATCAAACCTTCAGTTCAGTAGCAAGAACATTGTCTATTCGAACGCTACTCAGCCTAGATCTAAATTCTAAAACAATACTGCTCGCGATTATTTTGGTGCAAATTCATCAATTACATTTGAAATATCTAATGTTTCACCGACCTCATTTTCAATACAAATGATGGCTAAATTAGCAAATCGCTCTTGTGATATAGTTGAACGTAAATAATTTTTAATTAATTTTAACTTGGAAAAACTCCTTTAGCCGGAAGCCACAGTTATCGGTATTGTTAAAAATATTATTAGACTAATAATGAAATTTGGAAAACAAAGATCTGTCTTGGCTAATTAAACGATTTAAAATTTATAATGATGATGGGAATGATTAGGAATTAGTTCTCTAAAAGATAACAATTCTTTTAGGAGTTCCATTCCATCTAAATCTTTCCGTTTCCTGTAATTTAATATCTAAATTCATATAACATTTTCTTATATATTCGCACTCTGAAGAATGAAATACTAGCAAAAATTTAAACCAGGAGCAGCAATTTTCTAACAGTTCAGAACGTTCGGATATCGAATTAATAGCGATGTCAAAAATTTCAAAATAAAAGTGAATTCTAAATGTTTCTCTAGGATCCAAAACACTTTCATCGCATGACTCATAATTGAACACTTCAGGCAGGGGTCCTGGCGACTATTTCGGGGAGATCGGACTAAATTTTACAGATTGGTCAGCGGCGTTGTTCTACGTTCCACGGGCTTCGCCGGTTTCGGATATTGAATAATACAAAAGAAATTTGCATATTATTGCTAGTACTACTAGATAACTCACTGAGTTTGTAAGTAGTGTAGTTGAATACAAGACTAAGTGGTGTCAAAAGCAGAAAAATCGAGAAAGAAAAATAAAACTTAAACATGTATTGCATACTACAAAGAGAATAGATGGTATTTTTCTAAACAAGGCACACTATAAAAACTTAAAAAAGTAATTTTCCATATAATATTATAATTTCAAATTAATTTAGCTATAGCGGAGAAATTCTACATCGAAGAACAGGCCTTAACTAACTAGCACGTAACAATTGCTGATGCTAGCGATACTGTGCCTAAAACGGCAAATATTATAATTGTTAATGAAGAATCAAGTTTGTTATCACCGCAAAAGAACTCAAACTGCATCGTCAGAAGGAGATTAAGAAAAACAAGAAATTCTTACTGGTCTCACTTCTAAAACTGTGACTTTTGTGGTTGAAGATGAATACAAACCAGTAAATTAGTGGAGACTATTGGTTCATACTGCAAATTTCATACCCTCGAGAAATATGTGTCATTCCATGCACGTTTGTTTCGAATTGTTTCAATGGAGAACGCACAGAAGAGAATAGTTATTATGTTCTGAGACGACAGGAAATGTATTTTTTGCAATCTTCAAAAATGACTTTTTCATTATCACTCAATTTACAGAGGAAAGTAGACTTTTGCATCACATGTGAGGCGAATAAATCCATTTCACCACTAGTGAGGAAAATAAATTGTGAAAAGGTACGTGCATAGTGTCCGCAGGTAGTACCAAGACACTACGCAACGCGATGGTCGCTAAATCTAAGACGAACTCATCTCGCCGAGACTTATTATTATTTTTTAAGCTGTTTAGATTACCTTAGCCAGTTTAATCAATTTATAAAGAACCAGCGGCGGGTCGTCGATCTTCGCAGAGGAGGCTAAGACAGAGATGTCGCTCGTGCTGCACTACTTACTTTTATAAAAGAAGCAAATATTCCGTTTCTGTTTCAGTCAAATGTTCTTCCTCAGCCTCCACGCCGAACATCCACAAGACGCCGCTGTCTTTACAGTTCTTTAACAATTTAGAAAAAATTGCCAACTGTGGCCTAGGTATAACAAATTACATATCGCACAAAACCTGTGATGCATTTATAAATTGAATGGCTAAAAAAACTATAAACACTTTAATTGTTGAAGTAAAACAAGCTATTATTGTCGATTCAACTCCCGACATAAGTCATATTGACCAATTAGTTTTAATAACCGGATATGTTTAAAAAAATAATGAATTAAAGGAAAGGTTTTTGGTTTCCTGCAAACAGATTAACATGATGCAGGATACTTAGAAGATATAATTTTAAATTAATTAACAGAAGTAACTTTGGATATTAAAAATTGTAGGGGACAAAGCTGTGATAACGCCTGCAATATGTCTGGTAAATATTCTGGATTACAAACTAGAATACGAAATCATAGTGGTACAGCTTTTTTATACCCTGCGCTAATAATTGTCTAGAAGTTGGAATCTGTGCAGGAGAATCTTCTCAAATTCCCAAAACTTCTAAGGTTTGTTAGCAAAATATTGATCAAGCTGCTTTTTTATATCATTTATTGTATTAAATCTTAGAAGAAATCTAGAGAATATTTCAATGAAATAATTAAATAATAATCGGAAGAAAGTGTGAAGGATGACGTGAAACATCAATAATAATAATTTATTTTTGATAAGTAAAGAAACATGGGATATGGCGTTATCGTTATGAACAACGACGCCTCGTTTGTGCGCCAATTCTGACCGTTTTCCGGAAATTGAATGCTTTAGATTGTCTAATTAGCAACAATATTTCTAGGAGTGAATAAAGAAAATTGGTTATTATGCCGCTGGAGAAGCAGATCACATGTTGAAACACGTTGAAGTTTATTTCAATCTGTAATTCCTGAGAAAGCTACAGATCTGAACGATTGCTGTTTATCAGATGATTTCTAGGGCATCAGCTACTTTGCGAACAGTATATCACGGGTTTTCTGTAGCAATAGCTTTGATAAGATCTGTGTTTGTAGTGGATGGACGCCACAACATTCTTCATCTTTCAGATTAAAATTTGAACACTTGTAGCCTCATTCCCATAAACCATACATCATTTGCTGTATTAAGCATGGGACAAACTGCTTAATACAGCAAATGAGATTTTAGTTAAAGCAGAGGAAAATGTAAATAAATTTTGAACATAACAAAAATTAGGAATTGCAGCAGAAGAAGATTCTGTTGCACAGATTCCAACTGTTAGAGAATGATTGGCACAGGTTATAAAAAAAATGTAGAACTATTATTTCGTATTCTAGTTTGTAATCCAGAATATTTACCAAACAAATTTGAGGCGTTATCCCCTACAATTTTTAATATCCTAAGTTAATTCTGTTAATTTTTTAAATAATAATGTATTCTAAATGTTCTGCATCATATTGATCTATTTGTAGGAAACCTAAAACCATTCTTTCAATTCATTATTTTTTTTGCGAAACATTTATATATTTTTTTTAAATCTTTACAGTAGGTAGAGGGTCCTTCCAACTTGCATTTGTATTTTTTCAAAACTTTTAGAACCTCCACAATGCCTCCGGGCCGCCGCGTTTTCCAATTTTTTAAGCATTTTTCGGGGTGTGGTTTCGCCCTGTTTTTAATAGAATATAACGCCAAAGTACTCCTAATTAGTTCAAAAAGACCCCCTACAATATCGGCACATTGTTCTATTTGGTGCTCCCTTAACGAGGTATAATGTTTCAAAATGTGACCAAAATGCTTCACCAGTTTCATTGCGAATGTTTTTCTTCTGAAACGCAATAATTGAAATCCTTACAGTTAATAAAGGGCATGCCTAGCTTTAATTTATATTTTTTACAAAATTTTTGGAGCCGTCCTACGGTTATAGGACGAATCATTTTGCACTTTTTGAAAGATTTTTTCGGGGTGCGGTTTTGGGTTTTGGGGTATGTTTTTAGTAGGAATTAACGTAAAAGTACTTTAATCTGTTAAGAAAGAACCCCCTAAAACACCACTATCAGCATATTTGCGATATCGTATTCCATTAATAAGATATGATTTTTCAAAATTTGACCAAAATTATTATACCTATTTTGATGTTTCTTTCAAGGATGTATTTTTTTCTTCTCAATTGCAATAGTTGACATACGCTTAATAAAAGGGTATGACTAGCTTTCGTTTATAATTTTTTCAAAATTTTTGGAACCCCCCTGCGGTTCTAGGGCGCATCATTTAGTTGTAAGACATTTTTCGGGGTGCGGCATCATCTGTTTAAAGTAGAAATTAACACAAAAGTCAACTAATCTGTTCACAAAAAAACCCCTCTACAAATTTCGAGGTATGATTTTTCAAGTTGGCCTCAATTTTTCATCGCTTCAATAAAGATTAATAGAAAGATTAAACGGTTTTAGGGTGCGTCACTTAACACCAGTTGTAAGACATTCTACGGGGTGCGATTTCGCCCTCTGTTTTGGGCACGTAGAAGTAGAAGGAATAGAGCAATTTCTAACAATCCTTTGTGGGGATTTTCTTTTTTTGAATGTTGATATTCATTAACTTCCGACTTCAATGTACTAAAATTGGTATTAAATGCAGTTTAAGTACTCAACAGTATTTTTGATAGATTGCGATTATTGCATTTGTTTCTTTACGATTTTTTTTTTTAATTTAGCCAATATTTAAATCTTACTGCAGGAACCATTTTGAAAATGTATAACTTTTGTCTTCATCGGAGTTTTAAAAGTAGGTAACCTGCTTTGTTTAGTAAACAGATGCAAAGGTATTTGTTACCATTTGTAAAAAGAATGAAAGAAAATTATTAATTTATTAACAAATTTTATGGGGCCTCAAATATTTTTGTGCCTAGGGCCTCCAAATAGGTGAGTACGGCACTGAGAATAAACAGTGTAAGACGAAGTGAGCTAGGGTGAAAATTCCAACTACGAGGACTCAAACCACAGGAGGATGGCATTTACTGCAGATCAGCTACTGCAGCTTCTCCAAGTCATTCAACTGAACCATCATTAAAGGTATTTTACTCACTGCACAGCTCGCTTCCGAGGAACCAGAGATCCGGAGAAAGAGTAGAATTTCTTGGACAGTATAGACTTCTTTACAACTAGTAAAGGCATCTCAGATGTGAATGTGATACAGGAAATTATGTTAGAAGATGCTGCGAACAAATGGTGGATAGGAGCTAGGAATTCAGTAACGATATGGGAATAAGGGAATAAACTTATCAGGGACGAGATCGCACCAAGCAAATCAGAATACAAGATTTTTCTGGAAATCATTTCGTCCGCTCATAGATCCGATGAAGCTACTTGCAACTTCATCGCGGCGTTCATCCAGTTGATAAAACAGCTACCAGAAGATACGCAGCTGGCCATGATTTATAATCTCCTAAAATATAAGCTTAAAGACAGGATCAGGAGAACGACAGTAGAAACTTTTCGAGAGCTGTTCGACCAAATAGGACCACTAGAAGCCCACCTGCAAGAGAAACAGGACTGCCGGCAAGAACCACAGAGAAACCGCTCAAGCGGTGACTTTGCAAAGGTAATTACCATACCGCAGATGAATGCCGGAAAGGAAGAAAGCGAACAAACCACAGTCTGTCGAGAAGGGGTTCCAGGGACTTCGATACTACGGATGCCAGTTGCCAGGTTGTCATTTATAGAAACTGCCCAAATTGTTCAAAATCCAAAGCGGCAGCAAAAATTGGGGGCAGACCACTTGTCAACACGAATACCTAACACTGTCGTTGAGTTTGAAGCGGTACCTCTTATATGCGGAGCAATCTGTAATTTCCGTGCCTTTAGATCACTCAATTTTAATTTATGCGCATACAAACTATTAGTTATCTCCTACCATATTTTCTAGAACTATATTTTTATTACGACTACAGACAAAGGAGGTGTCATTATGTATATGATAAATAGAATTGGGCCCAATACTGAACCTGGAGGAGCCTCAAGATTTATGATTTAAGTATCATTTATAGACAAGTACATTTAATTTGTTAGATATAGGAATTTTAATCAGATGTTTTAGAGAAATGTGATAAAGCCATTAAAACTTTACAAACCGTTGATATTGATTTATCACCAACGACTACCATTTTTGAATCACTGATTGGCTACTTTAAATCATAACGAGAACAGTTTGATAACATGAAGAAAGAGGCAAACAACTATCCAAAATTCTGGAAGATAATATAGATAAAAAATGATACAGAAGGGAAAGCTTCAATTTGGCGAAAGTGATGAAAATTAAACGAACTTCGACGGCAAGAGAATCAAAGCTTTTCTTGCTATTATTGATATTTTTATGTTTCCCGAAAAAATATTAGTTAGCGCCCCCTGGAAATTATGTCGGTGTGTGTGTCTGTCTGTGCGAGCTGTATCTCAAAAACTAATAAAGCAATTGATATGAAACTTTGAACATTCGTCTTATTTGATAATCTGAAGAACTAAAGAGCTTTTGGTAAAATTTCGTACACCGGAAGTGGGCGTTTACCTTAACTGTTTTTTGTTTTTTACCAATATTTTCTTAAATATGAAAAATATTACAAAAACATTTAAACAAATTTTGAAGACAACAAAGAAATGTTCATCTTTTGCTTGAAAACATTTTTCATAAAATCATTTTTATTCGAGAAAAAAACTTACAATTTTTTTTAATTTTTGGTTTATAATTATAAAACGATAATAGCTACAGTAAATTTATGTTAATAATAATTGAGAATGCTAAAATAAACAACTTATAAAGAATAAGTTTTTATCGAAATCCCTTTAGTTTTTGAATTTGAAGTATAATTCTTCCATCTTTCATAATTTTGACGTTGAAACGTCAGTTTCATCCGAGTTTACACAACGCTCGATGTACGTTTAAAATATTATCTTAATTGAAAATAAACCATGAAAACCTAAATATAAATGGCTATGATACCATCAAGTCGGAGAAAGTAACATGATGCCCACATCACCATTTTTTGTTAATAAATTGATTAACGCACGTTTCACTAAATCTTATCTTCTTTCTTTTATACTATCACCACCCCAAATGCACCGGTGGCCATCAGCGCCCCCATGAATCGCTGCAGCACCCACCAGGGGGCGGTGGCGCCCATTTTGGGAATCACTGGCCTAGATCAAGAATTATAGAAACTATTGATGGCTTGTGTAGAAAGTTCGGATGAATAAACGAAATGATTAAAATAATTTGCAAGCTGAATTCTCAAACGATTTTAATGAATGTTTTACTGAAGAATGTACTGAATTCAAATATTTTGTGGAAAACATTGAAAATATTATTAATGTTAAAGAAATATTGATATTTGTCAGAGATAAACATATTATAACCACGTTTCCTAATGTGGAAATTGCATTAAGAATTTTCTGCCAATAACAAATTCGTCAGGAGAAAGAACATTTTCTACTTTGAAATGGATAAAAACATATTTATGAAATGCCATTAGTCAAGAAGGACGTAATAATTTATTTGTGCTATCAATAAATCATGATTTAACTAGTGCCCTTGATTTTACTGATATTATAAACAGTTTCGCCAGTAAGAAGTCGATAAAATTTATACAAAAATGTTTATAACTACTTTTTCTATTTAATGTTTTTTTTACGTCTTTAACCCGTTTTTCCCCGGTGTTCCACTAGGTTTATTCCCAAATTATAAAAAAAAGTGTGGTCGCACGAATTTGTTTCCGTTATGCACTTATGCCACAAATAGGTGCATTAAAAAAACAATATTATGATTTTGTATTTAACCAATATCAGTTAAATGTTATCAGGAATTAAAAAATAAAAAATAATAATAAAATAGGGTAAAAAACGGGTTAATGGTATTTTAAAAGTTTTATAATGGGAGGGGGGCGCTATGATATAGTTGCCTAAGGGCAAAAAAGTAATCTGGCCCTGTCGCTACCCGCTACTTTTTGGAGCGATTGATGTCATAATGACAACGTACTGAACATTATGTTCCAAAATTCCTTTTACGGGACTACGAGGACTAGCTAGGAGCAGATGAGAGAAGCAATATCAAATTAGAAACAGCTAAAGCAGCTAATCTGAATTACACGTATGTTGTTTTCATATTGCATATCATTTTCTGTGATGTTTTGTATAAGAATACAAAAAAAAATACAAATAATAATGAATAACATATTTATATACATAATCCTATCTGATGAAGTCAGTGTGTGGCGTAAGAATTTCCAAAATAAAAATAATCTACATTTGTGATTTATTTTAATTATACACTAACAAAAAAAATGGAATTCAAAGTATTTAAAATTATGTGCATGTGTAAAATTGTTAATCTATAAATTTATTTGAATTTGTAGAGACTATTTCTACCAACACGAGCGAATTACTTAGGTATATGAAAGAACAGCCTTATTTAAATTTTTTCCGCATATATAAAATTAGTATTTTTCTTGAAACGATTTCAAAGAAACAAAATATAGCCCAAATTAGTGAAAATTCAACCTGTTCGTAATCTATAGGTGAGTATTAATATCTACGTTCAAGTTATATTTCGTTTTTGTTAAATTTATGTAATGCTTCTGCAACAAGAAAAGGATTTCATTTTTAATTGAATCATTATTCATAATTTTCAATTAAAATGAATATATGCAACTTCATGTACAGTAGTTAATATTCAAATGTATACGGCAAATAATAATTATGTTGAGATATTTATGCACAAAGCAATTTCTTATTTGTGATAAAATCATTCTAATAATCCAAATGATTAGATTTATTTAATGAGGTAAAGTAATTATTACTGTTAGTATGTTGGGTTGCCTAATAGTCGGAACAATAATAATCGATATATTTGCCTTTTAATCCGACAGTCAGTGTTAAATAGGTTAGGCTGAGGCAAGTGTGAAATATAAATAACCAAAATAACAGGTTAGATTAAAAAGAACCCTTACAACTATTCCACGAGAATAGGTGTCAGGTGTCAACTGTCAAACAATGTGGAATATGGCGTTGTGTGGGTTATTTGGTGATGTTATCCTAATGTGGTGAAAGAATGTACGCAAACGAACGGAAATTATATTGTGATAATTAAAGAGGACATTCAACGATAAAAGGTAAAAAAAGCGTCTGTAAACAGTAACACTCCGCACATTCGCAATTGATGCTAGGGGTTGTTTGTGTGCTCTACCCCAGTTTGTTTTTATTATTGTAAGTCACTGCAAAAATTCAAGCATATCAATCCCAATTCACTTTCATTCATAACCATTGGATTTCACTGTGTTAAATATCATCCGGGCTAAACAAACAATCTTGCAAATGTCATCAACGCAAAATGTCACAGCACAGTTTAGCATGCACAACTCTGGAATCTGGCGACCTTGCCACAGATGATAGAAATGACATGCTCTGCAAATAAATTGCTTTGCATGTGAGTCATTTGCAAAAGGAAAGGTTAAACTAATTTGGGTTATGTGGGCTGATTTAATATGGCAAACAGTGCTAATCCCAAAGGGGCCGTATTATTACCCTGTGAAAACCAGAAAAGGTTCATTACTTAAAAATTTATTTATAAATGATTATCTAATGATTGATTGATAGTGTAATCTTTAATTATGAATCAATGAATTGAAAATAGAATATGTTGTAACTGTAACAATAGGTGCAGTGTAATTATATTACCAAAAAGAAAGCTTTCACCCAATATATGAACAGAATGAATGCATAATAGTGCTCAGGATAAGTTAACAATTGTCAGACATACTCTATTTGCATATTTTATGTCATAAAAGGTATGTTTGCTTTGTTAATAGGTCTACGTAAAATACCATCACCACTCTTTCTTTCATTATTTGTACAAATTTTTACCGTGGAATAAGTTTGGTTTTTAAAATAGTATTGAAAACTTGTGCATTTATTGGTTGAGATAAAATGAAAACATCATATTCTCTTTGGATTGATTTTACTGATCTAAACTTTCTTCCTTTGAATTTCTTGATATAATAGTCTACTTGAATGAAGCCATGAGGATCTGCTAAATTTTTTAACCTTCTCCAGTCGTTTTGTTCAAAGATATGGTTGGTCAAGATTTAGAAACTGTAAGCGGTTGCTATATCAGAATATGAGTAAAGTAAAAAGTTTTTTTTTAATTCTTGATTAAAATGCAATTTGTCAGCGACGGCTCACGGGGTGACTCATGATACGGCAGAGGTGTTAATACAGATAGGTGCGGTCATGCCGCCAGCCGTCTCTGCAACCAACCCTACCCATCTGTATTGCCACCTCTGTTACCTCGCCGTACCACGAGTCACCCCACGAAGTATAATATATGACATTTAAAAATTAAAAACAATATCCGCCAAATGTTCACCTCTTGCAGCTCCACTCTTGTCAAAATATTTGGTGACATTTGTAACATAACCCCAGAGAAAATGATCCAATGGTGTCAGATCACATGATCTTGGTGGCCAACATCACCGTTTCTAGAAATTACATATCCAGGAAATTTTCCCTGGTTTCACAAGCAATGTGACAGGTTGCCCTTTTTTGCTGAAACCACATGTTCTCCAGATTATTATTATTCAATTTAGGCCACAAAGTTCAGTTACTATCTCCTGATAGTAAGACCATTCACAGTTACAGCTTCACCAGCATCATTTTTGATAAAGTATGAACCAATGACCCCTCCTGACCTTAAACAGTGACTCATTTAGGATGTAAAGTTTTCTGATTAAGCAGTGGATTTTCCTCATATAGCAATTTTGTTTATAAACATAAGCACTAATTTCAAAGTGTACTGTCTGATTGTTCTTTGATCCAATTGATGATGCACGACGTTTTGAATGACCCAATGGCTTTAATGCCTGTGTGATTTGAAACTTATATTCCTTCAGAGCTAATTAATTTCATAAAATGCGTAATGTTGTGGACAGCACAATGCGTGTCTAGTTGAAGTCATTGGTTTGTTCGGGACTAATCTAGATTTCTTTTAGTAGATAAAGATGATGTTTGTAACTGTATGTTGTATGTGTCACACTTATAAGGTTTGGTTTTGGATACTTCTTTGATTTTTATGGTCAATATATATGGTTGGCTAAATTTGTATTGACATTTTTAATCATATGGACAACACCGCGGGCCTGGGTTCAAATATTCTCAGAGGCCCCCCCTTGGGTTTGCTAGTAGACTTTGTCAGTAAAATTTAATATATGAAAATGTTGATCGATTTTGTTATGCTACTTACATATGTATTTTGATTAGAAAAAGTGGTTTGAGCAATAATAACGATAAGTAGAACAGGAACAATACTTACCGAACGTTATCTTATTAGAAAAACACACTTATTTATATTAATAATTTAAATTTATACAAAAAAATCAAACATGTAAACCTGCACACAATACATGTACTTAAGAAAATTATTATTTTTGCGCCTATGCATTAGTAAAACTTTGTTATTAAATTCTCTAAATCCAAGACTCTTCCTATTGTGTTTTCTATCGAAATTAAAGCTAAATCAGATAGTCTTGGTTCATATTATTCCATAAGTACGTCAAAAAGAGAAAACTAGCGATCATTATTTCTGAAACACTGCTATACAGTGAATTATTTTTTACCAAAATAAATTTTGTTAATTTTTTGATAGAATGTGTGCCACTTGTTTCGTTTTCAAAACCTTGTCGAAAACGGACCACTTGTTGAGAAATTAAATCACCAATATCATTGTTATACGTTCAATGTAATTTGTACCCTAATTCATGCAATTCGATCTCAGAGCTATTGATTAAATTCAATAAATTTAATAAAGATGAATTATAGCCTGAATATGTGAATAACCTGTTCGTGACTGCAAAATTAAGTCTTACTAAGACTATGAACAAATAAGCTATTGAATTTAATATCTGTCGTGGCACTAGCCAGGGAAGTAGTTGTTTCAATAAGTCCTTAATGTATATTTGTCTGAAACCTAAAATGGGATAAGTAAACAGAAACGTTTCTTAGAGTTTACATTCTTACATTTCTGCGTCTAACTTAATAATCTATATATTTATGGTTTATATTCTTTTTAAAACGTAATAAAGATTTAAATTTAACAGAAAATATGGTTTTGTTTTTACACTGTAAATGTTTAACATAGAAATTTATCATGAAATTCTTATTTTTCCCGAATTTATGTACTTAAAATGTAATTTTTGTAAAATGAAATATAGCACCAATAAATAATCATGGTTAAAAATTAAGTTTCAAAATAATCAAATCAAAGTAATCGCTTGAATTGCAATATTTTTTAAATTTTATTTGAGTCCTGTCGCAAACCTATGGCCCAGGGCAGTGGTGGCGAACCTTTTATGTCCCCATGCTAAAATTATACAAATAGTATCGAGTTGTTGCTGAGGCGAACACTTTTTAATCAAGCAAAAATGAACAAAAATTGACTTATTTCAGAATTTTAATTCTAGAAAGATAAATTTAGAAACACGGATTACCACGTAGTAATGGTCGCAGTCATTCTCTGTATTAGAAACATGAGTCACAAAAACTTTGTCGTATAAAAATCGATATCAATAATTGAGATTGTTGCTGTTGTACATTGGATGACAAGTACTTTCTATCAGGTTTATATTTCATCACTTTTAATAAAACATACTCCGAACTAGTCATTCTATTTTTAAATTTGTTTGTTACAAAAATAATGATTTACAAGATAAAATTGATAAAATAGCTTTTTTAAACTAAATGTTTCTGTTTCCAAAATTTGAATTATTTTTTCTTCTGTATTCTTTTGAAAAACATCCAACAATCGATCATTTTCAATTATTGCTAAGGAATTTTTCAAATCAACCAATTTTTGTTTCCATACAGAAACGATTATGTAATTCCATTTCTGTATCCAGGGGGCAGGTCGTAAGAGGCGCCGGTCATTAGCCCGAAGTATCGACGCTAAGAGCTCTTTTAGCTTGGCGCCCACCAAATCTTATTGGATTTTACAATTTGCAAACAATTTATTTACAATCGGTGCTCGTAAAAAAAATCAATCCACTTAAAATACTTTTTTTTTTTGTGACACGTACGTTCGTGAAATAGGAAATGATTGTTTATTCTTTGCGTAAGGACGCAAGCACGAAATCCATAAATGTATCTCTTTGTTTATATCGCAATTATTTCTTTCCAAATAATTTAGAGACGCGTCGATCAATGGTGGTTTTAATTTTCTCTAAACCCCCCTCTTCACATTGAAAGGGGATGGCAATTTTTGCCTCTCACCCCAGCGGCAACATACATTGGCGCAGCCCTGTCTGTATCTTCTACATTCAGACACTTCAAATCTCCAAATTTAGCTCATTGGTTAAATCTTGGAAAATTCGTTTATTATCTACTGAATAACTACTGAAGTTTTTTTTGTCAATTTAACTTGATCTGGATTTTCATGAAATTCTAGCTCTGTGAAGATTTTTTCTGTATTTCGAAAATATTTCTTGGAGTTGGAAAACACATCACGATTGAAAATTTTTAAACAACTTTAATTTGGAAAGCCATTTGATTATATTTTTCAATATTTTTTTCATTATGTAGAAAAAGTTTAACGTTATCGAAACACCAAAGAATCCAACCTAGAATCTTTGAAGAACTTTTCCGCGACAACAGTGCATTATTAATTTACCTCATTTAATAGTTAGAAAATTTTTGTTTATCTAAAGCACCTGCAGATATAAAATAGATCAATTTTGTAACAAGGGTCATAACTTAAAACTGACATTAAAAACCCAGAATTGTATGCCCAATTCGTTGATAAAACCATTTTCCTTAGGAGCACCAGCAGTCGTTACAAAAACAATTTTGGAAATATCTACTTCTATTTTAATAACTCCATTGCAAATATCTGTTCCTTTTGTTGTTGTTGCTTATGATTTTAAACCGACTATTCCTTCTTTGATATTATTCACAACACGGAAACAAATAAAAATTGCTAAATTAGCCGATCCAGGTGTGTTATTATTTTTTCAAGACTGAGAGAAAATAGACCAGAAAATCTCTTTTTTGCTGGTGAGTTACATTCCTAGCCATTTCTAAGATTCTATCTTTCACCATGCAGATCTTTTAATCTTTGAATAATTTTTTCCCTGTTTTCAAAATCTTTAAACAGAACTGGTGCATATTTTAACCATGCTTCTTTCATATATTCCCCATCACTTAATAGTGTTTTGAAATTATATCTGAGGCAAAGAAACTAGTTGCAGTTATATCGACTGTCGATAAATTTGATGCTGATTTCTATTTTTAATTGCCCGAATAATACATTTTTTATGTTCGCCCTTATTTTTTTTTTCAAAGAACTTTGTCTTTGCCCTTTTGCAAGCAGACTGAATTATGTTGATAGGTGGTTAAGGGATATGATTGGCTAGTATTCAGGAATCATTTCGATATAAAGACCTCTGGTTATTTGTTATACTGGGTCCATTATAAAAGTAATGCGCATTTTCTAGGAAAAATATATTTATTGATCGTACCGGTACAAATGCTTAAAATTCTTCAAAATACTCTCCTTCAGCATCAATATACTTGCGGAAACGTGTCTGCCATGCCTGGAAGGCACCCTGAAACTCTTCGATGGGAATGTCTTTTAGGAACGTTGTAACATTGCTTTTGGATGTTTTCCATGGACTTCCAATGCTCTCCTTTCAGCTCTCTCTTCAGTCGGGGAAACAAAAAAAAAAAAGTCGCACAGAGCCAAGACCGGTAACGATGAAGGCCGTGTGGCTAGGGGCATTGTCATAATGGAGCCTGACCATGGCTTTGATGTCGGCCATCACGCGCGCGGCCCGGCGTTTCAATCTCTTGAGCACCTGCAGGTAAAAGGCTTAGTTGACAGTTGGGAATCCGTGGAAAACATCCAAAAGCATGTTACAACCTTCCTAAAAGACATTCCCATCGAGGCGTTTCAGGGTGCCTTCCAGGCATGGCAGACACGTCTCCGCAAGTGTATTGATGCTGAAGGGGAGTATTTTGAAGAATTTTAAGCATTTGTACTAATACGATCAATTAATATATATTTTTCCCAGAAAATGCGTATTACTTTTATAATGGACCCTGTAGTTTGATTCTGGATTATTCTTTGATTGCTGTGGCCAATGGATATGGTTGACTAAGACTGGGGAAGATTAATTAGAAATACAATTCTAAAAAATTAACACAAAGGTTGAGTCAGAAAATACACAAAAATCTAACAATGTTGATAGGTTGACCAAGACAAACAGTTTTGAAAAACGAATAAATAGGAAGAAAACAAAAGTTAGCATATTTTGAAGTAAATAAATCCTTAGTACATTTTTCTAACATATGTGCTCATTTTGATATACATTTTATGCTTGCAATCGTTTTTCCATAGTACCATCATATCGTACTATAACTACTTAACTTTCTACAGATCAGTCTTATACTTAGAAACAACTATACACTTTTGCTAATTTGATCCAATCTCGCAGGTCCCACGACACCGTGGAATACACCAACTACCAGTGTTTGCACTGTAAGAAGTAATATACAATTTCAATTTCCCAGAACATGCGCGTTTACTGTCGGCGATCCAGTCGTTGCCAGAGCGCACTTCCGACGGTTCTTTATTTCTGTTTTTATCGCCCCGGAAAAACTCCTCTTGCATAAAATGATTGATAAAGTGTCGTTAGCGAGCGTTTGTCCTTACGAAGTCATTAAATAAGTAATTGCGTGCTGCTGCTAGCTTCCTTCATTCCATTATTTAAAATGGACTCCAGACAGAGGTAATGTTTTCGACTTAAATATTTATCACCTGTTGGGTCTTTTTCATTTTTCACCCTTCAAAATATTCCTCGGAGCTGGTGCACGTGCTCCAGGCTCTGCCGGGTGAAACATTGCCTCTACGTGTTTCACGAAAGATACTGGCGTGCTCCGGGCACGTATATCAATCGCGCCGTTTGCGGTAATAACAAAAATATATAACGCCCGTGTGTTTTTCTCTCGATGTAATTTTAACTAAACATTACACTACTGCTTATCACCCGCGTAAATTTACGATGTAAAGGCGTTGCGATTGTTCTATATTCCAATTGTGCCGCGACCGGAGAAACTGTTTTAAACCATTGAAAGTAACCATAATTTTTAATTATGTTCAAATGCATGAAGTGCTTACCTTCATTAAACCATAAAAATATTAAAAGAAGAGGGTACTGTTAGTCTTACAACTGTTTCCACACATCACTCGTGTATTAATATTTTCAGAACTGAACTTCACATTATCATGGAAATGTCTCACAGCTTAACACTGAACGAGGAAGCATTACTGCAAATTCCAGCTGCAAAACGACCCATATTCATATTCGAATGGCTCAGGTTCTTAGACAAAGTCCTTGTTGCAGCACAGAAGGTTTGACAGGAATAAAAACAACATTTGCCACGAATAACTTGGACTGATTTACAGAACGATATCAAAGGATGCCAAAAGAAACTTGTCGAACAACTCATGAACCACATCCAAGAATCGCCAGGGCCTCCAACCAGACGATTAATTGCAAGATGCCTGGCCACCCTCTTTTCGGTCGGGGACACATTCCTGTTATTCGACACTGTGAACAAGTGCAACGATATTTTGAAGAACAAAGATGACTCACCTAGCTTCCTGCCCACTCGTCTGTAAGTAACAGTTGAAACCTCCCATTGTTTATGGCTGTTATCAGTTAATACACGATTTATCTAGAGCCGCAATATGCTGTGTTGGAACAATGTACGAGAAACTCGGCAGGATGATGGGGAGATCATATGAGGAGACCGTGCAAATACTTATTAGATCGTTGCGGAGTGCAGAATCGCAAACACGGATTGAAATTATGTTAACATTAGAAAAGGTAAATTTTTAGAATCATTATGTAACCAAACTATTCGTATTAAAAACTACTTGGTTTTGCTGAAATTATTATTATGTAGTCTGAATATTTCTAAGTATTAAAAAGTCTTTATTCTTTATAAAAACCTTATTTTAAAAATGCACGTAAATCAGGGGTAATCAACCTTTCCATATCTACCACCCACTTTTGTATCTTTGTTGGTGGTAAAATTTTCTAACTGCCCACCAGTTCCGCAGTAGCTTAATTTAGTGCAACTACAAGGTATTAAAATATGTTAAATTTATATGTTTATAATACACAGAAAATTCAATTTGATGTTGAATTTCAGCACCTACTAATGTGGAATTTCCTTAATAGAAAAAAAAATTAGCTTTAATGAGACCATTGTGGCCGATTCTGCAAAACTAAATTTTTGATATCTTGATATCTGGTCAAATTTTCATAATGAACAAATGAAGGTTTCGGAAAACAAAAATATGGCTGATTTTCGAGGGGCGAGTTCACCCCCTAAACATGTTTTTTTAGCCGAAACAAAAAATTACGTATCGAATATTTCGGCCCCCTCTACAAATCCACCAAATTTCATTACAATCGGAAAAAACACTATATTTCATCTTTATTAAATTTATATAATGCATCTGCAACAAGTGTCATTGTCTCTAATTTACTAATAAACAGGTTTGTGCTGGAATGGGAAGTGCAATATCCAACGTGCATAAAGATATATACAAAGCAGCCAGACACTGCCTGATCGATCGTGTAATGGCTGTAAGGTGTGCGGCAACGAGATGTCTTCTGGAAATGCTGAATCACGCCACATTTTTGTACACTGCTGAATTGGAGAGCCTGGCAACACTGTGTTTCAGAGCATTTGATGGTTCCAATTATGAAGTGAGGTGTGCTGTCGCAAAGCTGTTGGGTGCTCTTATTGCAATGACACAGCAAAGTCCCAAGGTTAATCCAACAGGTACTAACAATCGAAATTGTTAAAGGGTATCATTTAACACAACTTTGTAGGCCCTCTACCAAAAGGATTGAAGTTGGTTTCCTTAGATGAAGCTCTTGGGATACTCATGTCAGGATTTCTACGTGGT
This sequence comes from Ocypus olens, assembly GCA_910593695.2. Taxonomy (NCBI): domain Eukaryota; kingdom Metazoa; phylum Arthropoda; class Insecta; order Coleoptera; family Staphylinidae; genus Ocypus; species Ocypus olens. The sequence goes on from OU343057.1 coordinate 20,854,309, forward strand.
GGTGTTGGGTTTTTGAAAGGCACAGGCGAAATTATCAAAGGGAGCTCAGGAGTTAACAGAGAAGTTCGTGTGGGTGTAACACATGTAAGTTAATTGTTAAATTAATTGCTCACTTTTACATTTATTTGTGATAAATTTCTGAAATCATCAAATTTCATCCTTGGGGGTTATAATTTTGACAAATCAAAATCACTCAAAGAAATAAGTATTAATCATGTTATTTAATATTGTTAATAATAGTATAATAGGCAAAATTAGTCAAAAAAAATTTGAATGTTTAGACTCAACAATTTGATCAGAGCTTCTTATTCGAGTGGCTTCCAATTTTCAGTATTGAAAAGTTAAGTCTTTAAATGACTAAAAAAGTTTCTGCCAAAATTCAATCCTTGTTTGTGGTATAGTTAACTAAAATTAACGCTTTCTGTATTTACCAAACAAACAAATAAATATGAGTAGTTTGGTTCATTACAACTATTATTCATAAAAAAAGTTTGGTAAATTCCAAGATATTGTATCATTCGAAAACGCGCATGCGCGAAGATTCCAGTGGCACACAACTAGTTTTGTTTCACGCGCCCGCTGAAACTACTTGTGGCCCAACGGGGGAGGGGGCCTTAACCCTAACGTATGCATAAGCACCAATCGTCAAAATCCTGTGTGTGGGTAAAATGAAACTGGTTGTGCCACTGGAATCGCGAGATACGCGCCTGCGCGTTTGCGAAAAGTACAATGTCTGGGATCTAGCCAAAAGTTTTATTCAGGTACAACATAATTCAAATTACAAAAAGTATAGGCATGATTCATTTGACATTGATATCGATCTTGAACAGATCTACCATCCAAACCTAAAAAATTGAAGAATACCTAAAAATTCTTATTATTTATTTTATTTACGTGCCTGCATAAATAGTAATTATAGTTGACCACTACATTGTTTTTCAGTCCTATGTAATATTTGTACAAATCCTGGGTTCAGTCTGGCTAGAAAAGAACATTAAGAGCTTGCTCACCCATGTCTTGTACCTAGTTGCGAATCCAAAAGCGGCGTCTTCCCACGTCGATGCCGTTTATTCCAGGAAGTGCATTAACTTCATTCTTAGAAGCATTCTGGGCAAGATGCTGGGAGAGAAGGCCCAGTCCTCTGCTTGCAAAGAAATCGCTCAAATCATTATTAAAGAGATGAACTCCATCGACTTCAATCCTGAGAATGCAAAAGATCTGAACCAAGAGACCTTGTTCAGCCAGCACCTGCTGGTGTGCGCCCTGCAGGAGATCGGGAGCTTAATTCTGAGTTTGGGAACGACAGCGCATGATTTAATTACAGACCAGTCCTTAAGTAATATTTTATTTTTGTACTTTTGAGTGGCTTTGCTGGAATGGTGTTGTTTTAGATTTGATTGATGCGACCGTGGGTGTTCTGATCCATCCGTGCCAGGCGGCACGGTTGGCTGCTGCTTGGTGTCTTAGGTGCATCTGCGTAGCTGTCCCTAGTCAAATAACTCCATTGATCGATAGATGTGTTAATGGAATTGAAGATAGGAGAACGTCACCGGAAGCTATATCTGGTAATATAATACTCCACTCTAAATTGCAAATATAACTTCTACAAACTGCTCTTAAATCTATTTTAATATCATTACAAAATTACTATTCAGCAACTGGCTAGAAACTAATTCTTGTTTCTGCTTTTCACTATTTTTTGTTCACATTTATGTAATTTAACAGTAAACTAATTTTTGTATTATTTAAAGGTTTCCATCTTGACTAACTTAACTATTTATAGGATACAGTGGAGCATTAGCAGCCGTTCTAGGAGGTGTACGCCTCTCTCCTCTAGGAGTTCCTCACACGAAAGGTAAAGTAATTTTTAACACGGCTGAAGAATTATTAAGAAGTGCTAGTCAGAACAGCCGATTATCCTTAAACCGGACACAGGCTGGGTGGCTCTTGATTGGAGCCATCATGACCCTGGGTGTACCGGTGGTACGAGGATTATTACCAAGAATGTTACTCTTATGGCGGAATTCCTTCCCTCGATCATCGAAAGAATTGGATTCTGAGAAAGCTAGAGGAGACGCATTCACCTGGCAAGTTACTCTAGAAGGCCGCGCTGGTGCTCTATCAGCCATGCATAGTTTCATCCAAAACTGTCCTGAATTGGTTACTGATGATATTATTCGCAGACTGTTGACTCCAATCGAATCTGCTTTAGCCATGTTGACAAAGTAAGTTTAATTAAATAAGGTTGAATCTTAGGTATTAACGGTAGAACATCTTTCCAGCATTTCTAACATTTTAAAGAGCTATGGCCAACAACTAAAAGCTCCAGCAGCAATGGTCCGCTTGCGCCTCTATGAAACATTGCTTTTATTACCACCACAATCTTTCGAAGGTATTTATTTCCACATAATTACACATGAGTTACCTAATTTAAAAATTGTAGGATCATACACACACCTACTCCGAATGTTAGTAGCTGAATTCACCTTAACAGAGAATCCTGCAAACACCACTACGTCCCAATTGAGAATGGTGTGTCATGCAGATGATTCTGTTATATTAGGCACTTGGTTACAAGAAACCGATCATCGAACAATAGAGGATCAAGTGAGTATACTCACTAAAAAATATGTTTAATAATCCACTTTGATAATTCATAAACGAACACCAATTTTCTTAGATGGAACCTAATCGAAGGGCCGATGGTGAACATGTGAGTAGGAGATGTTTGCAGGCCTTATTATTATTATTTTTTCTAGGATTTTTTGTTATTTTTCCTCAAGGCGTTTGCTTCCATTAATGCACCTGTTTATGTGTTTATTTTTAATCAGTAGAGTTTACTTGTCTTATTGATCCCAACCATAATTTTTTTATTATTAATTAGTGTATTATTTTACAGTTACAACCTAATAGTGCAGCTGGTTCAGGTGCACTCGAACATGATCCTTGTTGCTTATATAGGCTCCTACCAATTGTAAGTTATCACACATATTTTCCGATTTTTTTAGGCTGCCAGAGGTGTATTCCTGAACTACCCTCTGCACATCTCTGGTTGACCTGTGCCGAATTACATGATCCTTTGCTTGATTAATTTTTTCCTAATATAGCTGGTGACAATTGTACAAACATTATTCAAATTTCAGTGTGAGCTTGTCCCAGGCCCACTCCCACTTGGTGTAGCTGTTATAGACATGTCCGTATTACTCTTCGGCCAAATCTTTCCACGAGTAGCAAATAAACACCGTCTCCAGATGCTGGAACATTTCACAGAATGCATTAAACATGCCAAGAGTTCCAGACAAGAAGCCGTGCAAATGAACGTCTTCACTGCTCTACTAAGCGGCCTCAAGGGTCTAACTGAGGCAAAAATGAGTTTTGGACAAGAAGATGTGAAAAAAGCAGCTACAAATTTAATAATCAGCGCCTTAACGTCACCAAACCCCATACTGCGATGCGCAACTGGAGAAGCAGTTGGACGGATGGCACAAGTTGTTTCCGATTCAAGATTCACCGCTGAGTTAGCACAAACCAGTTTTGATAGACTGAAATCGGCTAGAGATGTAGCTAGCAGAACTGGGCATTCCCTTGCTTTAGGTTGTTTGCATAGATACGTTGGAGGAATGGGTTCCAGCCAACATCTTAACACAAGTGTATCGATTCTATTAGCTTTAGCCCAAGATCAGACTTCTCCTGTAGTTCAGGTATGGTCACTCCATGCCTTAGCATTAATAGCTGACTCAGGAGGACCGATGTTCAGAGGATATGTAGAACCGACTTTATCTCTAGCTCTTAAACTACTTTTAAATGTTCCTCAATCATATATAGATGTGCATCAATGTATAGGAAAAGTGTTATCAGCTTTAATAACAACTATCGGCCCAGAATTGCAGGGAAATACAACAAGCATCTGCATGGCTCGATCTTCCTTTTTATGTGCTTGTGCGATAATGCAAGATCATCAGGATCCTTTAGTACAGGCAGAAGCTACTGCCTGTTTGCAGCAGTTACACTTGTTTGCTCCTCGACATGTCAACTTATCATCTTTAGTACCTACACTTTGTGTAAGTTAGTAACAACCCAATCAAACTCATTTAATTAATTAAGTTTAATTTTATAGAGAACACTCTCAAGCAATCACTTACTACTCAGGAAAGCCGCAATATCGTGTTTGCGGCAGTTAGCCCAAAGAGAAGCCAAGGAAGTTTGTGAACATGCCATGACCCTCGCTAGTGAGAGCCGAGATAACAACACAGTAGAAGGTTTACTAATAACAGATACTGGATTGCCAGGAGTGTTGTTCAGCATGTTGGATACAGAAACTGACATAGCCCTAATAAAAGATATTCACGATACTCTTACCAGTATGCTGCAAATGTTAGCAGCTGACAATTTATCTCAATGGCTTGGACTATGCAAAGATGTCCTTACTGTAGCCACAGACAGCGCTTATGGTGAAGATCAAGCCAACCCTGCAGAAAGCATCGAGAATGATGAGAATGAACAAGATGATGATCAAGCGGAGTTCCATGCAGATGAAGATTCCAGCACTCACCCAGCTGTTCAACCCAGGTGGCCAACTAGGGTGTTTGCTGCAGAATGCGTGAGGAAAATAATCAGCGCTTGCGAGAGCTGTTTGTCGGCACACTTTGACCTTGTGCAAGCTAAAGAAATGCAGTTAAACAGAGGCAAAAATGATTTTCTTGTGCTCCACTTATCAGATTTAATACGGATGGCTTTCATGGCTGCAACTAGTGATTCTGATCAACTGCGTTTGGAGGGTTTGAAGACTTTACAGGATGTTATTGAGAAATTTGCTAAGGTTCCCGAGCCTGAGTTCCCGGGACATTTGTTATTGGAACAATTTCAAGCACAGGTATTTATTTGTCTATTTAACCTATTTGTCCTCAGTGGATTTGACTTTCTTCATTATGCAGCTGAAAATATAATACTTTCAGCTCTATTCATAAATATACTGCACTGTATAACTAATACAAACAAAATAAGACATAATCATTTTCACATTTTGTTCAGATCAAAAACGAATTATCAAAATCACTTTCAATTTACTTTTAAGCACCGAATAGTACTTTATATTATAATTTGTATACTATCCATGTGAATATTTTTTTAGATACTATTAAAACAAGAACATATTAACTTGTGAAATTTGAAAGTAAGAATACTTATAGAATCTTTAGAATAAGTCTTACAAAGACTAACATGAAGAACTTATTGAAAAAACTTCTTATATTTTATGGTCTTTAAGATTTCATTTTGTAGATTTTAGGAATGCTTTGTACTTTCAATTAAATAAGTTCATCTTCAACAAGTTTTCTAGTGTGCGCTTTGTTTATTTTGACATGCTTTGGTCTTTTGAGGTTACTTGTTTTGAATGTTTGTACTGAAAACAATGGTTTGCTTTTTGACCATTTATTATAATTCAATAATACATTCAATCTCTAGTTGTTTTATTTAAATTTCAGGTTTTTCAATTCCAAAAGTACCTTACTTTTTAAGGATGCCAACTATTTTCTACTATTTGATCTCATTGTATATTTTAAATGCATATTTGTTTGCATATAAATTTTCATTAAGTATCATCGCGAGTCAAAAACATTCAACTACAGAAACAAACAATAAGCTGATCTGTGTTTATTGGAAAGATAATTATATAGTGATGTAATTATCAAGTCAACTAGTGTAGCATAAAGCCTTTTCAGATTGAAAAAAAAATATTTTGCTCATGAAAAATCAATAATTGAAATAGAACCTCCTTTTGTCATTTGCATTGAATTTGTACCGCGTGACTCGACCAACCTTACTAAAATATTCATTCAACTCCAAAATCGCATTTTTCACCTGGGACCTAATTCTGCAGTCTCAAATTAAGTGTAATTTTTAAGCATATCGAATCTTAGTTTTATATATCAATAAAGCTCATTCTTAAATTCCTGCTTAAATTTTTCATTGCATTTTTAGGTTGGTGCTGCATTAAGGCCAGCATTTTCTCCAGAAACATCTTCGCATGTGACGGCAACAGCATGCGACGTTTGTTCCACATGGATAGGATCAGGAGTAGCGAGAAATTTGAATGATCTCAGGAGGGTCCATCAACTCCTGGTATCATCTTTAGGAAAGTTACAGATAAAAACAAATACCACACAATTATATAATGAGAGTTTGGCTACCCTCGAGAAGCTGGCTATTTTGAAAGCCTGGGCTGAGGTTTATATTGTTGCAATGAACGAAAATGGCTCATCCCCTGTTGCAATTGATCTGAGCCTTACGAATAATTCAAACAACGATGACGAATTTGGCGATTTTGAATACAAAGGTGAAAGTCTGCTGACATTGGTTCAGCCTGAATTGGTGAGTTTATCCCAGCATTGGTTGGCAGCACTGAAAGATCATGCTCTTCTATCCCTACCATCCGAATTTGCAAGCCAATTGCCTCATGATGGTGGGGCTTTTTATACAAACGATACTATGGAATCTTCCAGGCCACATTACGCCGCGTCTTGGCCTCCAATATTACATGCAGCTGCACTCTGGTTGAATGCTAGGGATAACAACCTCAAAACTGCTGTTCCAAACAACGACAATGCAAATAATAACAATGTAATGGATATAGGAAGTGACAAATTCCATCTGTTGTTTGGGATATGTATGGAGGCACTTTGTAGTCCTAGATCGAATGAGCCATTAGAAAGTATAATTACTTGCTTGCAAGCTTTGTACACTCTTTTGGATTCGATTTGGTCTAGAGAATCAATTATGGTGGACAGATCTCTAGGCATTGAACTTTGTAATGTATTGCATCGACTGTTGCTAACGAGAGATAATCATAATGCACAGTTGTTGTGTATGGAAGTGTTGAAGCAAGTGATCAGAGCAGCCCAAGAACAATTAGATACAGCTAAGGCAAAAGAGAGTCAAGGTGATTGTGACACTGTTGATCTATTAGGTGAAGGTGGAGAAATTGGTGAAATCTTACCTGGTAAATCATTGGTGTTCGCTGTCCTTGAAGTTTGCCTTTGCTTGATTGTCAGACAGCTGCCTACTCTGAGCCCTAGCCCCAATTCAACTATTGTGACTTCCATTAGGTGTGTACAGCAAGAAGATTGTAGCCGGTTAATAGCTGCCGCATTAACAAGCATGGAAAATTTGCATCGGTTATGTTCACCCAAAGGAGCTGTTTCCATTTTACCTACAATTCTGTATTTAACGACCGGTGTGATTAAGGAAATGGCAACGAAAAATATTAATGATGTAACAATTTTGGCAAACAATGCAGCTGTTCAAACTGCTTTGCATTGTTTAAGGAATTTAGCAACAGATCGTTATTGCAACGATGAGAGGAGTGCAGATGAATGGCAGAAACTTCTGCAGAGTGCTTTAGCTAAAGTAATTGATTTGACTAAAACAGGGAGTGATGAGATGAAACTTGATGAGGTAACCATGATGTTAGCTATTGCCGTATTTGTACTACACGCCCCAGCTAAAGTCGTGTCAGCTCCTAATCTGCAATATCCTTGCATCAACCATTTCCGACAAAGCCTGCAGAGTCCAAATTGTACTGTAAGTTCATACATAGAAAGGTAATGAGCAATATTTAATACAAAAACATTTCAGGTGAGATTAAAATGTGTACAAACATTAAAATCAATATTTTCACATAGTGATAGATCTGTAGCAACCCCGTATATCCATGCATTAGCACCTAGATTGGTAGAGTTCCTATATTCTGATGGAGCTAGAAAAGTCTTTTCTGATGGGGAGTTATCTGTGACTCTGGAAACTATAGTTACCATAGAAATCCTAATTGGATTAGCCGAGCCTCAAAATCGTAAGTACTGTTTTCATGTTGAAACAATTTTCCAAATACTAACATCCTCATTTCCTGCTGAATAGGAGATGTTTTACAAGGTAATTAGCTTTTTTTTTTTTATAGTCATTTCTTGAACTAGATTGTTGATGTAACGATTTTTAGGTATACAAATGCTGACTTTATTGGTTCCTATTCTCATCAGTTATTTATTGGAAGGGCAAGCTTTGCGATCCTCAAACAAACATGCTATGAAGTTGCATGATGTAAGTCTGCAGTGGCTCATGAAAATTGGGCCTAAATATCCACAGGTTTGTTTTATCTATTTATAAATTATTTAATTGTATTAATACTTGGTATCTAAACTGGGCTTCTATTTGGTAGAATTAATATCTATTTCATATTACTATCCTGAAATATTTAATTTTAGGAATTTAAAAAGTTAATGAGTCAAACTCCAGATTTAAGGATGCGCCTGGAAAATGCCATTCGATCAAGCCAACAAACACAACAGAAGGTGAAAATTGATATGAACACAAACAAGACTGTCTCATCTCAGGCACCTTCAATAAAACTTAAGACAGATTTTAGCAATTTTTCCTGAATTTCTCAGTAATTTATTAATTTTTTAAAGATAATTTATTTGTGCTTCCTCTAGTTTTATCATTTTTTAAATAATTGAAGGTCCAGCTCATGTGGATTTCGTGATAACATTGTCAAATGGTTGCATTTATTTTAACAAACTCTCGCATTTAGTCATTGTTTTTAAAGAGATTACCTCGATTAGTGAATTGGAGATCCTCGACCCAAATTAATATATGTGTAGGAGTAGCGTTAGAAATTTTACATGTTTGTAATGATTATATCGCATAACCGAAATGACTGGTGTCTTTTGACTGAGAAATGTTAGATGAAAAGAACGTTATTTTCTTCCCGTGTGTTCGATTCAAATTTTTAGAGGGGATTTTCAGCGGAGTAGTGTAAAAACAGTAAATAAATGATATATATGTACTGATTTTCCCACCATTCTAAATAGAAACAAATGTAAACAGAAATGCAATAATAAAAATGTATTTAACAATATCTCTTATTAAATTATTTTAATTATACTTCCTTCACATGACTTAGGAGAAGAGGTTTATCGCCAAATGTATACTATCTAACTGTGTCAAGCTTGTTTTCTAGTGTATCATAATTTTTAAGACTTAAATTATTCATTGATTGATATTTTGAATATATATATTCTTTGAAAACTTAGTATATTATGGAAAATAAAAAACTTTTCAAACGGGGCATTGTTCAGTTGTCCAAAAGATGCCTCGAGCAATGCTCAAGCAAAATTCAATCAATTTTATATGTAATTTGCTTAAATAATGTTAAGTTTATTAACATAGAATACAAATGAAGATTATACATATAATAAGCAATTCCCACAAAGACTGAATATCTTGTGCATGTGAATTAGTAAGCATTAAACACTCTAAAACTTAAAATAAATAATAATTTAAGATTAACATATACAATGAATAAAAAATATAACAATGAGTTGTATAAAACTTAATAAAAAGCAGTTAGAATAATCCTTCAGCAATAATGTCATAAAAATATTTATGTTCATATTAATCAATTTTTTAGGTTCATATTTAAATTAACACACATATTTAATTAATGTAATTTCTTTTATTTATACTTGAACAACTGAATACCGATTCATTCCTTTCAAGGGATTTTCAAACACGAGTCGTCATTAAAATATTATTAGATAAATTAAATATATTGGTTGCTTTGCGTATTTTAGAAATCTAATTTCAAAAGGAAACAAAAAAGCCACCCCGGATATTGTATGAAACAAATTTCTTTTGTTTCATACAATATCCGGGGTGGCTTTATCCACGGAAGTAGTTGTTTCGATTAGTTATTTGTTTACAGCCTTAGTGGGATTTTGCAGTTATGAATAGGTTAAATATTCATATATTGGATACCTTCCGTCTTTATTTAATAGTTCTGTTACAAGTGAGGGTTATGATTTGAATTCAAAAGTAAGTGGTGTTATATTTAATTTCAGAAACATCTACTGAGCTATTGAGAATGTTTGATTAAAACACTCTCGAATAATAATAAAATACTTTATTGCCCTCATATGAGGATACCAGTAGCCAGCGACCTAAGTCTTTTAGCCACAGCACTCTATTTTTAAGAGAAATAATATTTTCTTGGAAACACCTGTGTAATATTGGTTGCCTAGGGTGAATCGAATATAAAATCGGAAGACGCCATAGTGGCCCACCAGTTTCTTATCGTACACACTTTTAGGTTGTACTTAATTAAGTGCTTAAATAAGTAATGTTCTCGCGTTTGAACCAGAACCAAAGATCGATCCTATTTGTTTTTAATCTATAAATTAATTTAAGTTATCCATCCCTCTGCGTGGTTCTGCCGATTAGTATGCGATCTATCTCTCGTATAAGTAATTTCTTGGGCGACCGCATTATTTCCCTCTTTTTCATATTCATTATCTGACTCTTCACCACCTCGAGGCGGTGTGGAGAGACTGGGTTATTCCATGGAGACTGGTATTGAGAAACTGGAATAATCGAATGTGTGAATATTTTGGTAGTAATGATTGTATTTGTTGAACCTAATCAATATGTATGTGTAATCGTGTCACTGGAAAAAACCATTAGTCTGAACCGTTAATAATAGAGGTTCAAATTGCGAGTAATTTTTGATCCTCTATCGCCAATTTACCCCTAAACATATATTCATTTTTAGTCCAGTAGTACTGAGTAAATATTAAAGATCTAAAATCTCTTAATTTTTTTCACGGGAATTCTGTTATAATTAGACCACCAGGTTTAATACTTCTAGAGTGAGCATAGTTTGTTTGACAAATTAAGTATCTCTTAGAAATACTCAAAATTGAACATAAATAATTTAAACAAATCCTAAAGATGGATCATATCATGTGTAATTATTAATTTAACTGAAATGAAACAATTACTATATGTAAACCAAACAGAAACTTTTAATCATGGTGATGGTTGTGACCGTTACTACGTGGTAATTCATTATAAAATCACTGAATAAAACACTTACTATGTTTTTTACCACAATTTATTTGATGTATGTACAAATATTTCATATACATACATATCAGAAACTTTTAGTTTTAAGCAGAGGCGCGCCTAGGGTAAATGGCGCCTATGGCAAACATCGATCTTGCGCCCTTCTCTGACCATCCAACCATGGGTTGCTAATGTTTAATTTTCTAAAAAACTACTTTAAAATTGGGCAAAAAAGCTCACAATTGAAATCTACTAATACTATTACAAATGTATATTTCTTGTTTTAACTGACGCAAATTGTCTAATTATATTATCAAAGTCAATTTCCAGTTCTATGCTCAGTAAAGCAAGATCACATAATCGATTTTGGCCCGTCGAGGCTCTCAAATATGAAAGTATCAATTTTAATTAGCTGAATGATCTTTCGCAAGTGGCAATAGAAACCGCGATTGTCAGCAATATTTGCAATGCTGTACGCATATTCGGAAAAACGTTTTCAACTCCGTACTGAACTATAAAATTATGTAATTTTTCGGGGCTTGATATTGTTTCGGTATGGCTTGTTAGCAAATCCCAAATCCAAAATTTCTTCATATAATTCTTGCCCATCCACATCACAACTGTAGCCTTCTCCAAATTTTTCACGATTTTTCAATTTCTTGTAAACGAAAGCTTCTACTTTTGAATTCATTGAATAGACGGTCGACAGTCCCTTTCACAACTATTTCCATTTCTTCTTTAGCCGGCATCTCTCGATATTTCTTTTTGTTCTTCTTTTACGTCTTTCAAATTCAATGTCCCATTCATTGCAAATTCGAATTCCTTCTTTCAGTCAGTCACTTACTAATACTTCTGTTTCATCATGAAAATAATTTTGGAAAGCTTTTAAATCTAAAGGTGCATCATGAAAATAATTTTGGAAAGCTTTTAAATCTAAAGGTGCATCATAAAAGTTTATTTTAGGATCCTGCAGCCTCTTTTGAACGCGGTCAATACGATTTTTTATTGCGAAACCCTAGCAATGTTAGAAAGTCATATGTTAATATTCGATTATAGAGTTGTTTTGCGTCGCTTTTAGTTTCAGTAGTCGCGCTTTCATCGACCATTATGTTCTGGAGAAATTCCACTATTTCCTCGAGATATTTGTTAACAGGTTTTACTGATTCCACCTGGTATAGGAGTCGGACTTTAAAGCCGCAGGTACAACAGCTTTGAGCTTTTCCCAGGCCTGGGTTGAACGAGAGAAGAAAACATAAAGTTACCATCATTACTGCATGGACGCTTACCAAATGGAGTAATTGATTATCACAATTCACAAATATTGCCATGTATTTTTTTTTTCTTGATTCTTTAACGTCTAGAGTCCAGCCATAACAGCAATAGCATAGATTGTAATCTTGTAAATTCATATTGTCTTTCTCTAACTGCTTCAATATTTCTTGAACCAAGCTTGCAGGGTCACCGTTTATTTGTATAAAACCGAAAAATGATTCTTTAATCTGAACAGTTTTTTCTCAAAATTTATGTCAACATATCTTACTACCTCAGAAATTTGTTCACGATGAGCTTGATCAGGAATCGAGTCAAACATTAGTCCCCATAATTTGCTAGCAAACTATCACGAATAGTGGATGCCAAGATGTGAATAAACTCGTTCTGTATTTTCGGTGAAAGATATGAAGAGGATCCGGGATGGCTCTCCGTAAATCTTATGTGTTCTTTTAAGACAGGTTAAAAATTGACTGAAGCCAGGTTTTGTATCGCAAGGTATTGCATCAAATAAAAGTCTTTTCAAAATATTACACCACTTCTCTTGAAGTTCTGCATCAATTATGCCACTGTTGTTAAGTAAATTTCTTTCCACCGAGTAAAGCATTGTCGATGATTTTTGAAATATTCATGAACACTCATTCTCTCAGGTGCTTTCCATTGCTTAAATCCGCTTTCTTGCTCCAAACTAGATTGTTTATCGAACCGGAAAAGAAACAGCAAATACAAAATGCAGACTTTTTAGAAGGTGAACAAACTAACCATGAACGCATCACTTGCTCATCAAGACCATTTCCTAATGTTTTTTTGAACCAAGAACTATTGATGGTGGGCAAAAAAGGACCCTCTATGTTTTGAAAATACTTAGAACCGAGTTTTATTATTTCTATTCTCAATGCATCAGTTACAATTACCTTTTTCGATTCTTCACTAAACTTAAGAAGACCGATGTCGTGTCTTTCAATCGCTCCGGATTTGGGATTTTAAATATTTTCTGCGACTTTGGATATTAAGTTTTTATTTACTTCAAAGTCATCAATATCTATTTCTTTGTCTGAACCATCTTTTAATTCTTCAAAAGTAACAGACTTTTTAGAAATAGAATTTTTTGAAAACCTTTTCAGATATCTTTTCTGCATCAGTAACAAATTCCTTCTCGGTCGAAGTTGACCCAGCATCTTCGAATTTTTTATAATTTGCAGAATTTTCAGAAGGATATTTGAAAAAAAAATGGTTTGCTTTTTTCAACTTCTTTTGCCTCCGACAAGAGTCTTTCGACCTGCAGCTTCACTTTCTTTCTTCTTCTCAAATCCAAATAATCGTTTCATAGTTTTCAGTTCTCATGTACTATTGTTTAAAGCATAAAAAATAATTATTTATAATCTGCGATTTGCGGAAAAAAATATTGTTTTAAATAGGAACATGAAATAAAATTTAACATATGAATAAATACTTGATATTCTTCAAGAAGTACATCATCTACAAATCATCACTTCAATATCCTCATAGTAAAGAAATTAACATTTTTATCAATGTTCCCTCTTAAGTAAAATATAATTAAAATTTAAAACTAATTTTAACTACTTAAAAAAATATAAAACAGAACACAGCACACGCTACTATTCTGCATCTCTTTTTTTTCAATTAGAGCTAGAGGCCTTGAGAACCTGGACAAACAATCGAAAAACAATACACATATTTATATCTACAAAAATATTTTTTTATTTTCATTTTCGTATTTATACGTTAGGCGCTTTTTCGCGCGCCCCTTCAGTGGCGCCCATGGCATGTGTCATCTGGTTTTAGGGGATAATACATAAGTGACGAAACCGCGGTGCTCCGAGACAGAAGCAACCACGCATTCAAATCTTCAATGGGCAAATTGAAATACGAGTTCTCGAATTCTCGTATTTTCAAGTATTGTGTAAATCTGTTGTTTATTTTTTACAACGATCTTAATGTAATACATTGGTAGTCAAGAATTAAAAAAAAATATAATTTACAAAAAAAAAACTGCTATAAACGCAAGTAGTACTTGTATCCTCTAATGTTTTTATAACTACGAGTTTACAGCCATCCGCATTAACAACTACTCCTGAATATCCGTACCAAACCAAGTATGATGACCACACGCTATTTTACTCAATTTGTTTAAAGGCAAAGACAAATTGTCTAATTAGGAAACGTTTACCAAAATTGACTATTATTTTTGGTACAGTTTTTCTAGAACTATAAGACTTATTAACTATAAGAGTTGTTTGCGATTTTGCGATCCTAGCAGTAATAAATTAAACTAGAATTTTACCAGCTTACTAAAAGGTGTTTTTTTTTGCTTAGATAGAACTTACGAAAGGGTTGGCTGTGAAACGAACTGTCATACTGCGCTCACTTTTTGACAGTTATGATCAGTATAGTCTGGCAAATAATCATGGATAGATTCACGCTTGAACAACGCTACCAAATTATCCAAATTCACTTTGAAAATCAGTCATCGATTCGCGCAAGTTATAGACGATTTCGTGATTTTTATGGCGTCCATCTGAATAAGCCATCCGTCGAACTCTGGATAGATTTCGTACCACATACTCTCTAAATGATGCAATAACTCCAACACGTCGAAGGAATGTGCGTACTGAAGAGAATATCGCCGCTGTAAACGAAAGTGTCGAAGATCGAAATTTATCGATTCGTCGTTGGTCCCAGAAATTTGGACTCTGTCTGTCCACTACGTGGAAAATTTTGCATATAGATCTTGGCCTACACCCGTACAAGATCCAGCTGGTGCAGGAATTAAAGCCACGAGACAGTCATATGCGTCATTCTTTCGCCGATTGGGCTGTAGAGCAGTTAGAAACAGGCCCGATGTTTTATCGCAAAATTGTGTTCAACGATGAGGCTCATTTTTAGCTTAACGGGTTTGTTAATAAGCAAAATTGCCGCATATGGAGTGAGACCAATCCACAACAGACCCTACAGACGCCATTACATCCAGAAAAATGTACCGTTTGGTGCGGTTTACGCGCTGGTGGCATCATCGGACCTTATTTCTTCAAAAATTAAGCCGGAGCTCGCGTTACGGTCAATAGAGATCGTTACCGCGCCATGATCAAGGATTTCTTGTTTAAAAATATGGATGACATTGATCCGGGCGAGATGTGGTTTCAACACGATGGCGCTACGTGCCACAACCATCGACTTATTGAAATCAAAATTTGGCGATAAGTTGTTTTCTAGAAATGGACTAGTCAATTGGCCTCCAAGGTCGATTTAACACCTCCCGATTATTTCCTGTGGGGCTACGTGAATACTGGTTTATGCTGATAAACCAGCAACAATTGACGCCTTGGAGGCCAACATTGTTCGTGTTATTCGCAGGGCCGATTCTAGACCCTTGGCCGCCCGCGTGCAAATGATGAGTTGGCCGCCCCCTCACGCGCAGTAAAACATTTCTTGGGCCGGGGTCTTTTATTTTTCAATTCCAAAAATTTGTATCTTCTGTTATAATAATAATAACAGACATATATCCAATTACAGGAAAACGTAACATTATTTAAGACATTAACAAGAACTAAATTAAGATAAGTAATATTTTTTAAAGTTTTAAAGCAGAAAAATATCATGTCAGAGCGTATACACATATTTCAAATTTGAAATATGTTCTGAATTGAAAGAAGATGCTGTGGGCAAAAAGTGATAGAACGGTGAATAGCTTAATCAATTAACTATGCCCGTATAAGGGCCTTACGGACCAAGGGAGCTGAATCCATCAAGCAGGAAGCTCTCACCTGCAATCATCGAAGAAGTCATTACAGCAACGAAGTTCAGTCGATGCGAAGAAAAACAAAAAATACATCTGATATGCAGCTACTGCAGGAAGACCAATCACATGGTTAAAGTGTGCAGGAAATTAATTGCTGATGGCCTTCCTACGACGTCTAATAAACCGAAGTCCGACACAAATACGATACTCGTCACTGTTAGCTCAACTGAAACACATACTGAGTCGTCGAGATGCAGGGATGACATGGCGCGACAAGCCATATTTTAAGTGCTCAGATTTTATTTAGAACGTTAGAGTCTTTTTCAACTGAAATTGTACAAAATTACCTTGGCTGAAGTTTGGTGTGTGCCCCGAATCAAGAGGAATCTGTTCTCCGTGCTTGGAGTCCAGGATAAGTACAGCCAATTCATCTCATCGGCTGAAGTCTTAGTCAACAATTGGAGGGAGCTCGTCATAGAGAACTGTGTAAGGTGACCGTGAGAAGGTCAATGCAGTGAGTAAGGGAAACCTGTTGCAGTTGTGCCATGAACGATTCGTCAGCTGAAGTCTGCAACTTCCTAGTGAACAATTAGAGGGTGCTCGTCATGCAGGACTGTTCAAGTTGGTCGTGAAAGGTTTGAACCCTATCAAATGAGGCCAATGCACTGAGTAAAGGTTGTGCCATGAACGATTCTGACCTCAGAACAAGCGCCATGTGAAATCGCTTCTGAGCAGGAATCTTGACATGAACGTAGAAATGCATAGTAAACTGTGTTGCATTTATGATAAAGCTCATCGCCTACCATTCGGCACCAGGTCCAGAATAATGGAACCGGGAGAGCGAATTCACACTGATGTCAGATGTCCATTTCAAGAATCGAGGTCTGAATATCGATATTTATTTATTTATTTTTCTTCGTTACAATGCTTAAACAATATTTCTAAATACGATATAGAATGGTATAATCTTAAAAGAACTTAACTTTGCAATGTAACGGATACTTATCAAGGACGATTCAGGACAGTTTATTTTCTGCGACAAAAATCCAAAATTGCTGAAAAACTGAGCCAGTTCCTAGTTGAGGCAAAAATAGTCAGGAGCTGCCGAGCGATAATGGCAAGGAGTTCGACGAAAAACAGAGGAGGACCAGTCTACACAAGAAAGGTATTGTTCAACGTTTTATAATGCCCTACACTCCGGAACAAAACGGGTCCAGTGAGAAGGAAAATCGTACGATAGTGTAAACTGCTAGAGCAATGACGCATGCGCATGAAAACATTCCTCAGGTTCTTTGGGCTGAGATGATACAAACAGGTACCTACATCCTTAACAGGACAGGTCACAGGAACATCACCTATCGAGTTATGGTATGTTAGGAAACCAGGTTTGAAACATTGGTTCAAATTGCTGAATTTATGTATATTCATATCGAAGGAGCAAAGGACGAACATGGATCCGAAGGACATTATAGGAATCCTAATCGGCTATGATAACGACAACGGATGCAGGATCTAGTGGAGTGAAGAGGACAACAAGCTCTACAGATTCATGGACGTCATCTTCGAAGAAAAATTGGAGGAAAAAGGGGTTATTATACCCCAGGAAGCAATGAAGTTGAAGAGAAGAAGCCTACTGACTTGAACGATTGAAGAAGGCGAGAAAATGGAATTCTGGGAACCCGATGACAGTTACAGTGATTGGAAATGCCGGAAGCCAATAATGAAGATATTGCTGGTGAGACTAGGCGAAAACGAGGCAACCGGGTGGATCTTACAGCTCCACAGTAATTCCAGCATTATGTGATGCTCAAGGCCATATTATTGGCGATCAAAGGTCTTTCGCAAAGAAGAGTAGATTATGATCAGTTCAGTGGCAAGAACTATTCGAACGCTATTCAGTGTTAATCTAAATTCTAAAACAATACTTTTCGCGATTTTTTTGTTGCAAATTCATCAATTACAATTGAAATATCTGTTTCGCCGGTCTAATTTTCAATAGAAATTATAGCTAAATTAGCAAATCGCTCTTTAAATATAGTTGACCGTAAATAATTTGTAATTAATTTTAATTTAGAAAAACTTCTTTCTCCGGAAGACACAGCTAGCGGTATTGTTACAAATATTCTTAGACTAATACAGAAATTTGGAAAACAAGGAACTAACAATGGAACTAACCCAAGTGTTCCTCTCCGATTTTAATAAAATTTGGTGGATTTGTAGAGGGGGCCAAAATATTCGATAATTTTTTTTTTATTTCGGTTAAAAAAACATGTTTAGGGGTGAAATCGCGCGCGCCTCGAAAATCAGCCATATTTTTGTTTTTTGGTTATAACTTCTGAACAAATTTTGATAGCGTAATTTTGTAATTGTACAACATTTCAAATTCAATCCACTCGTGTAAAAAAATGGCTTGTAATTGCTGCAATAATGATATTGGTTAAAAAAATCATATACAAAGACATAAACGACGATCAACAAAACTAGTTTAATAATATTTTTCAAACGTAGAATCCAAATATTTATTCATACATTTCCTCTAACTAAAAAAGGTTTATGTTCACTAGCGGAAAATACGAAAATTGATTTTTTTTACTACTTATATTTGTATTCAATTTTTTATCACGCCAGAGGATAGGCTTTGAAATTTTCTACATTTACAAAATTACGCTATCATAATTTGTTTTGAAATTATAGCCAAAAACCAAAAATTTTGTTGATTTTCGAGGGGCGAGTTCAGCCCCTAAACATGTCTTTTAGCCGAAACAAAAAAAAATGTATCGAATATTTTGGCCCCCTCTACAAATCTACCAAATTACATTCAAATCGGAAGCGAACATTTGGGTTAGTTTCCTTGTAAGTCTTGGCTAATTAAATGATTTAAAATGTCTTATGGTTTTAATTAGGAATGATTAGAAAATAGTTCTCTAAAAGATAACAATTCTTTTAAGAGTTCCATTCCATCTAAATCTCTTCTCAATTTTCCCTTTTCGGTTACCGGTAATTTTATATCTAAATCCATACATTTTCTTAGATATTTGAATGAAATACTAGCAAAAATTTAGACAAGGAGCAGCAATTTTCTAACAGTTCAAAAAGGATATCAAATTAATAGCGATGTCCGAAATTTCAAAATAAAAGTCAATTCTAAATTTTTCCTTAGGATCCAAAACTCTTTCATCGCATTACTCATAATTGAACATCCGCGGTTTTTTTCTTACACGAACTTCACATGCTTTGCGATACTTCTTCCGCTTCTTTGCAAAGTCATTACCCGGTTAGAAATTGGATGCACTTCAGGGAGGAGTCCAAGCGACCAGCCGCTATTTCGGCGACTAAATTTTACAGATTTCGGACGCCGCGAACCCTCTATTGGTGATCCGCGAGCTTCGCCGGTTTCGCCGCCTCCCTAACCGCCGCCCGCGTGCCATGCACGCTCTAGCCCCTCCGGTAGGATCGGCCCTGGTTATTCGTGAGATACAGCAATGCTCGAAAAAGTGACGTCCAGAATGCGCTTCGTCAAGAACAGCCGCGGTGGCCATATGCCTGAAATCATTTTCAAATGTTAATGCCATTTTTTTTATTAATGTTTAATTTGTAGTGTAATTTTTTACAATTTCAAGTAGAATAAGAAATGCCTGGTCATTAAAAACATTAAAGTACCCCACACTAATCTTATGGGATTGTATGCTATCATGAAGAGAATGCTGATCAACAAATTTATACTGTTAGAACCTTATAACATAGATGAGTTTTACACTAACATTAAACAATAACTGTTATACTGTGCAATGTAATATGTTTTTATTTTGGCTTGTTTTCATGTGATTGCTATATATTTATATGTATTTTGTATGGTATGACAAGAACATTGAAAATAAATGTATTGTTATTATTATTATTATTAATAGAGTGTACAAAACTAAACCTATGAATATTGAAGAGTTAAAGGAATAAATAATACAATGTTCAAATGGGATAACAGAAATTCTACAAAAAGTGAATGATAGCTTGTATGTACGATTGGGGCACTGTCAAGTAGCGGGAGGTGAGCTGTTTAAAGAATTAATGAATTAGGGTCACCTAAATCCAGCACCCCAATGGTGAGAGGCGAAGGGACTCACCTAAATCCAGCACCATGACGTAAAGGAGGGAGGGGATTTTTAATTTTTTAACCCCCAAGGGGGATGGGGGTGAGGGGTCAATTTGCAAAACCATTACAGTTTTTTTTATGGAAGATTACAATGGTGTATTAAAAAGTGGGCGTTTCCATTTACCTTTACAAAACTTTCATCCCCCAAGGGGGTGGAGGAGAGTTTTGCATATCATATCTAATATCATTCACCGTTTCCATACTTTTTGGACACCCGGTATATACAAGGTGGGGCACCGCATACGACGCGGTCATTTTAAGGAAAACCATGCAACTTCGTGTTATTTTTTTCAAATAGATAGATGTAGAATAGCTATATGCACAATTTAAAATTATTACCAGATATACAGGGTGTCCCACAAAAAAGATACACATCAAAGTTATGTTTTTTTAAATGGAACACCCTGTATTTTTTGTCATTTTTGAATAGTAGCAAACAAATAAAGGTGAGTTACTTCAATATTCCTTATACCTATCGTTTACCATTTTCTAAATATTTAAACATTTGTTGAAATGAAGGGTACTGGTGAAATTTTATATTTGCCTCAGTGATTGACGTTGAATCATTACAATCAATTCTATTGTTTGGTTGAAGGTTCGAACTACAGCGCCAACTATGATTTAGTATACAAAATTATACAGGGTGATAAAAGAAACGTGGTGGAGAATCTTAACTTATAAAGTTGAATAACTTCGTTTTTTAATTGGCACACCCTGTATTTAGTAACGTGTTATCACATAGAATCCAATTATCTGTCAGATTATAATAATAATTATTGATATGAAAATCGCCTAAAACAAGAAAACTATTGAGATTAGGAACAGAGAACCCTAATACAATCTGAAAGAGAATTGGATTCTAAGTGAGAATACGTAACTAAATACAGGCTGTGCCATTTGAAAAAACGAAGTTATTCAACTTTATAAGTTAGGATTTTCTACCACGTTTATTTTATCACCCTGTATAATTTTTTATACTAAATCATGTTGGCGCTGTAGTTCGAAACTTCAACCAAACAATAGAAGTGATTGTAATGATTCAACGTCAATCACTGAGGCAAATATAAAATTTCACCTGTACCCTTCATTTCAACAAATGTTTAAATATTTCGAAAACGGTAAACGATAGGTATAGGGAATATTAAAGTAACTCACCTTTATTTGTTCCCTACTATTTAAAAATGAGAAAAAATACAGGGTGTTCCATTTAAAAAAACATAACTTTGATGTGTATCTTTTTAATGGGACACCTTGTATAACTGGTAATAATTTTAAATTGTGCATACAATGATCCCACATCTATCCATTTGAAAAGAATAACACAAAGTTGCATGGTTTTCCATAAAACGATCGTGCCGTATGCGGTGCCCCACCCTGTATAAGATACAATATTGTCCCAAAGTATCAAATTTTTAACCTCTGTACATTACTAGCTGCTTCAAGTTTCCCTCATTTTCCTCACAGATCTAGTGCAAATGACTACATTTTCGAGAATCCTTTTTCAATAAAAAATGTATTTATTAAAATCAAAACTTAGTTGAAAGTCTCGGACATCTTTTTATCCCGAAATTAAATTCACGCAGCATCTCGGAACAACGGCGACAACTAATAGCCGACGATTGAGCTGCCTTACAAAGAAGTGTAAACATAATTTATCAGTTTTTATAAACATTTAAGCAAGCACTTAGCTATACTTTAGTTTGTACATCGCATCCTTAGCAACTTCCTTATTTCTGAGTGTTTGAATTTAGTTACGTTTTAATAAGCAATTGAAATATCTTTTGTTTAAAGCCTTTTCAAGTCTTTACAATGTGTAAATTATCGTTTTATTTAAAAATAACTCCGTAACTAAATCCAAAGTAGGAAAAATACTATATTATAATTTTTTATCAGTTTAAAAAAATCGATTTTTCTTTTTTGCATAAATTGCAAACGGGGTTAAAACGTAAATTCCAAATATTTACAAAGGTATGAGCAAAAATTTGAGCACGCGCACGGACCATAAATCATGCCTGGAGATAAACCTGGAGAGGCCCGCATGCCCCCTCACTCTACCAAGTTCTGGTTTTCACATAAAAGGCAACTGGCTTATCTGGCTGGCCGGCAAAGAGGGTATGTGCTCATGCAAACAAGCGAAATCCAACAAAATACTGAAAAGTTACCGCCATAGACCAGCGTTGACAGAAGCAAAAATTATTTTATACTTATTTTGTAAGCAATGCCAATAAAGATAAATAAACTAAACTAAGCTGTCCAAAGAGTACGAAAAGCGCTGGTCGGCTTTACTCAAAACTCGAACAAATTGTTTGAATTCCAAAATATGGAAAATCGTGTCAGAAGCAACACCTACCAGTCCAAAACTTGCCCAAATAGCATCTGAATTAGCCATCTCCATCTTCAACGACAAGATGATAGCCTGTTATCGGCGCTTAGTTTATCTACGCGTCTTAACAAATGCGTAATTATCTTAATTTGCATTTTATGAGCTAACCATTGCCCCCTTTTAATATTAACATACATTCCGCATTATTGAAATTTCCAAACGAGATAATTTTCGAAGAAGTACAGCTGCCAGTAACTACACAATGAAGATGAGCCCCTACCCGCTGTGCGCCGATTTACCGAGGGCATCGTTAAGACCGTTTTTGTGGAACAATTAGTGAAAATGTGCAGCTGCCAGGCCAACACAATGGGCTGTCGATCCGCCTCCCGATGCCTACGTGACAAAATCGGTTCGAACCCAAATTGTTCTTGGAAGAGCAATTTGCCGGTTAGAACATGTGCGCCGACCTCGACGCTCCCGTCACAACCTACCACCACCACCACCCGCAACCCGGAGAAGAGTAGGGCGTGGACCCCGTAAAAGGACATGGAGCGCTCCCCAGACATCAGGTGAAACACAAACATTCAGTTCATCATTCGTCACGACACTAAGTCGCCGCAACGCTGAGCCAAGACGCCATCGATCCACCGACGCCGCCGCAGCCGCCGCCGCTTCCGTCGCCGCCATCTATTTCTTTCTGTTACATTATTTCTTGACATTTTCTGTGTAAATATTTTATGTTTTTTTTTGAACTTTGAATATTTTTTTCTGTAACTCCGTGTGTAAATAATTAGCGATTGTTATCGCGCCTATAAGACTTTCTCTGTCTCCACCCCATCCTTGTGTTCTTGGGTTTTTTCATAGCGACAAAGACTTCATGAGCTGGCTGGAGGTCAACGAGGGCGGTTTTCTCACCCCGCGCTGCGACCCCCCAGTGACAAGTGTCGCCCAACTCGAGGCCGAGTCCAAGCCCACGACCCGAGGATGCCAGCAACAAGAACCTAAGGAGATGCAGAGATGGACTTCGACGAAGCGATCGCCTCCATGAAGCAGAGATTTGAAGAGCACCTCCTGGTCAAGAGTGAAATTCTCCTGATCCGGGCGGACACAGAAGCTATCAGATGCCAGCGCGACGAAATCAGACGATAGCGCGACGAAATTCGCCGCACAACTGAAGAGCTTCGAAAGGAACGTCTTCGTCTCGGCTTGCCTGATTAGACCTCTCCACCGAAGAAGCCAGCATCATAATTGCAGGTATGCACCGCCTCCATTGGGAGGCCTCGATGGACCAAAGTACGAGGAAGTGACGCCCCTCACCGCGGACTATCCCCTTGTTGCCACCGCAATAGACACCATCATGCCGCAACCCACGCTGCTGCCAATCGCAGGACAAACGACGTCGTTTGTTCAGCCGTCAGCCATCGTGACGAAGACCGTCACCACCACCATAATCGTCACTGTACCGCCACCGACTCCGCCTCTAGCAGCCGAGCATCCACCGAAAGAGGAATCGCCGGGGCCGTGCAGCCAAGTGGCCACATCACCGAAGATGTCGCCGCCAAAGAGGGCCGTACAGGGCCGTCCGACCTGTATATCGGTGTCTTCGGAGCCACACGGAAGCCCGACATCGTTGCCAGCAGACGACGCCTGAAGAAGCGCCGCCCACTGGTTCAGCCTGACGTCCCATGGCAGCCCCACGACGCCAAGATGACCACAGACGCCGTGTCTGCCTAAGACGTCGCAGCTACTTTGGACACCTCAAGCAGCGCCCCCCTCGCCTACGCAAGGCAACGCGATACGACCGCAACTTTCAACATGACCACCACCACGATTACGGACCCGCGAGTCATGACGCAAGTGACCGTTACCGTGACCGCGACCTATGACAATTTAGACGTAGTGTTAGTGCCCCGCGAAAAGACGCAACAAACACAGTTTAATGTTAAGTGACCCCATGAACGCTCTAGTGCGTCATGAATAGTGACCCGACCACCCGAACAATCCATGTCCGCCTGACGATACGCAGGCACTACCAAGGTACGTTTCATGACGCCGCCCCCGACCAGCTGTGTGTACTCTTGGAAAACGGTTCCAACACACCAAGGCGTCGAAACCAGAGCCGACCACAACACCAGCCCAGACGAACCACCTACAACCACCCGCCTGCATACGGGAACACATGCAGTAGCGCCCAGCACACGATTGACAACAGCAACGTCTACCAGACCATCTCCAGCTCCAGCCGCCCGGTGCTCCGCCTTGGCGTCCGATGCACCAGCCGCCCAAAGGACTGGAGAGACAGACCGCACGTCTTGGTTCCCGCCGTGCCAGTGCACACCAGGATGTCAGCTCATCCCCGACCGGACCAGACGTGACTGCTCCTAGGATGCGGCCACCCCAGGCATCCAGTGATGGCGAGATCCGTTTTGGGATGTCCGAATCTCCTAACACCACAGCCTCGCAAGGATCTCCAAGGACCAGTGTCCCGGCCAGCATCCTAGGACCCAGGCATCCAGCGATGCCGAGATCCGTTGTGGGATGTCCGAATCTCCTTACACCTCACCCTCGGAAGGATCTCCAAGGACCAGTGTCCCGGCCAGCATCCCAGGACCCAAGCATCCAGCGATGCCGAGATCCGGTGTCGAGATGACGGAATCCCCTCGCACCACAACCGTGGAAGGATCTCCCCAAGGACCAGTGTCCTGACCAGCGTGAAGAGCAGCCAGTGCTGTCTCCCCAAGACGCCTAACTGCAGTTTCCAGTGGAACTTGGATCCGGTATGGGAAGACCGAATCCCCTCACACTTAAACCTCGGAAGGATCCACCTTCGTGATGACACACCCACGACGACGACTCCGACTGGCAGCTATCATATGTACATACTTTTCTACGCACTTCAAAATTCTCTCGTTTTCCGGGGCCGTTTGTTATCGGCGCTTAGTTTATCTACGCGTCTTAACAAATGCGTAATTATCTTAATTTGCATTTTATGAGCTAACCATTGCTCCCTTTTAATATTAACATACATTCCGCATTATTAAAATTTCCAAACGAGATAATTTTCGAAGAAGTACAGCTGCCAGTAACTACACAATGAAGGTGAGCCTCTACCCGCTGTGCGCCGATTCACCGAGGGCATCGTTAAGATCGTTTTCGCAGAACAACTAGTGGAAATGTGCAGCTGCCAGGCAACACAATGGGCTGTCGATCCGCCTCCCGATGCCTACGTGACAAAATCGGTTCGAACCCAAATTGTTCTTGGAAGAGCAATTTGCCGGTTAGAACATGTGCGCCGACCTCGACGCTCCCGTCACAACCTACCACCACCACCACCCGCAACCCGGAGAAGAGTAGGGCGTGGACCCCGTAAAAGGACATGGAGCGCTCCCCAGACATCAGGTGAAACACAAACATTCAGTTCATCATTCCGCCGCCGCTTCCGTCGCCGCCACTGCCGTCAACGCCGCCGCTTCCGACGCCGCCGCTACCATCGCCGCCGTAGCCACCTCCGCCGCTGCCGTTGCTGCCGGACATCCATCCGCGATCTCGTCGGCATCTCTTGCCTCTCGTGAACATTAAGTGAAGTGTTGGCGACTATTTTACTTTTTCGTGACTGTTTCTTTCTTGACATTTTCTGTGTACATATTTTATGGTATTTTTTGAACTTTGAACATTTTTTTCTGTAACTCTTCTGTAACTCTTAGCGATTGTTATCGCGCCTATAAGACTTTCTCTGCCTCCACCCCATCCTTGTGTTCTTGGGCTGTTTCATAGCGACACCGACTTCTTGAACTAGCTGGAGGTTAACGAGGGCGGTTTTCGCACCCTGCGCTGCGACCCCTCCCTGACAAGCCTACTAGAGGATCCTCCAGGTGTTAGAAGTGATAATGGTCAAGCTGCTTATAACTACATGGATACTGAGGATGCAAACTACCTCAATCAGGCGCAAGCAACCAAGGAGGCTCGCATAGACCGTAGGCAACAAAAAATGGCCCTGAATGTTCGTACAAAGAGGCAGGAAATGGCGAATAAGGCGTAACTTTGAAAGACAGTTATATACAAACAAAATTAATCTAAAACTCTAAATGTGTTTTTCTCCACACCACATGTTTTGACCTGGTCGGCACGATAACTCTATCAATTTTCAATATTTTGATATAACTCTGTAAATATGAAATATTCTTCATTACATTCTCTGAAAACTTTAGGTCACTTTTTGAAATATGAATTAAAAAAATTGTTATGTACATTTTAAGATAAACATTTTCTTGAAAAATCGTACCTTTTTCAAAATACGTTTAAATATGTTTTGTTTATATTTCAAAAATTATAAAATCCACCCTGAGAGTTAAGTGATGTTTCCTTTTATTTGCGGCTGTCCATGCTGCCGACAATCATCATCATCTCTAATGATTTAAAATTTTGTAGTTTTAGTATACGCAAACAAAGCCCTTTTAACAGTTTTGAAATATATAAATTTCCTTCTTCACAGCACTTTTCGTCGGGCTTCCAAAAACCTGCTCCTGTGCTATGTCTGGGACTGATCGACAGCATGCAACTGTGGTTTGCAAAATGGATAATATCAATATACCCCAACAAATCAAAATTATGTATAGCCTTCTATCATCTACACCTATAATTATCTAGGCATAATACTTAACCCAAAATGAACTCAAAACTTCAAACTACGAGTCAAGAATAGTACCCGTAATTTTTGTCATAATGATGGCATTTTCTAATCCGGTTTTCCTAACTAGGGAGTTTGCCACCCCAAATATCTCGAAACCTGAGGAGCATGGCAAAAAATGTTTCAGATGAAAGTTTAGGGTTCGGAGAGGGACAAATTCTGGTGACCTTGAAAATGACCTTGGGGTCAATTTTCAAGGTCAAACAAAGATCAACATAGATTTTTCAAATGAAAACTCCTATTTTTTATTGTGGGATCGTATTCTACAGGCAAAAATTCAAACATGCAGCAAAATTTGTAGGAAACGTTTTTTTTAAATGCTTTTTTTAAGAGTTTTTTCACGAATTTTGTCCGTCATGTTGTTTGAAATCTCAGATGAATCCAGGCTATGATTCATGGGGGCCTGCCCAAAGTGCCGAATCGGTATCTTGCCCAAAGTGCCGAATCGGTATCTTGCCCAAAGTGCCGAATTTCATACTACCGACCATGCCCAAAGTGCCGAACGACGCCAAGCGACGTCGCATCGTTCGTAAACAAGGTGTCAGCCGAATGCGAATCGGCACTTTGGTCATTTGTCAGAACGTCTTCGCACTTTGGGCATGGTCGGTAGTATTAAATTCGGCACTTTGGGCCAAATACCGATTCTGCACTTTGGGTATTCGGCACTTTGTCCCGGACCCGATTTATGCATTACCTTTGGCATTAGCGTCGCCCGATATGCACCACGTGGACCTTGCCGATGAGATTTTGCACATCATTGGCCCTGCAAAGGTCCGATGGTTTCAGTGGCTGGAGGAGATCTCGTTCTTAGATCAAATGCTCGATCAAGTGTCCATCCTTGTCAATGCACTTCTGTACCTGCTGGCGAAAGTTTTCTTGAACATTTCGAAGGGTTTGGATCGAAATTGTTCGAAATGCAGCCCTAATCTTCTCTTTTATGTTCTGCACTGTTGTCGGAGCTTCAGCAAATACGTTCTCCTTGACTAGTCCCCAGAAGAAAAAGTCAAGAGGAGTAAGATCCGGGGACCATACTTCCGCACCTTTAATGCTAATGCCGAGGGTAATGCATGAATCACACCCTGGATTCATCTGAGATTTTAAATAACATGACGGACAAAATTCATAAAAAAAACTCTTAAAAAAAAGCATTTTAAATAGAAACGGTATATCATCGTTAGTGGCTGAATGGTCAAACCTATGCAAAAAAAATAAAAAATAGAAACGTTACCTACAAAAAGTTTGTATTTTTTTCCCGTAGAATACGATCGCGCAATAAAAATAGGGAGCTCTATTTGAAAAATCAAAGTTGATCTTGGTTTGACCTTGAATATTAATGCCAAGGTAATTTTCAAGGTCATCAGAATATGTCCCCCTTCGGAACCCTACAACTTTTATCTGAAACATTTTTTGCCATGTTGCTCAGGTTTCGAGATATTTGGGGTGGCAATTTAAAATGGGACACCCTGTATAACCATTGCGTATATCGTAGACCTTTTCTAGTGAACTATTGAAGTTTTGCCCGATTCTTAATTTGTCTACAATCAATAGTTAATTATTTAATTAATTCTACTCATTGTAATTTCTTTTGCAGTGATAAGGTTTGAGTTCATTATTGTGGTAAAAAATGTAAAGTAATAAAATAGTGGAAGGTGTTTGAATATTAAAAGCTGTCTGCCAAAATGTATGCGTCTTAATTAATAGAGTGAAT
Source organism: Ocypus olens (assembly GCA_910593695.2). Lineage (NCBI taxonomy): Eukaryota > Metazoa > Arthropoda > Insecta > Coleoptera > Staphylinidae > Ocypus > Ocypus olens. The sequence continues at coordinate 20,883,096 of OU343057.1, forward strand.
GGGCCAATAGATTGGCGTATCGATATCTATAATATATTTTTGGAATCGTTTTGTATAATGCATCCGGAACGGTATAAGTTGTGCCCAATTAAAACATAACATAATGTTACAAATTAAGTATTAAGTCTGTTAGCGTGGATTCTGCCTTCGATAGTTGAGATCAAATTAATGGTGGCGTTTTAATTTGATATTACTAAGTTAGTTCTGTTTTGATTTGCATATCATTAAAAGCGCGGATGGTTGAATGTTGACACTTAAGTGGAAACTTGATCCCAATAATCGGTATATGCATTTTATGGGGGAATTTAAATTTCGCAGTGAATGCAGCTTATTCACGTGGATACTTTTTTCCGAGAGCGTTAATTAGGAAAAAAACAACCCATCAAAGCTGAATGGCGCGCCTGGCTTTTCACTATAATTATTTTATTGGTTTTTGAGTTATGCACAAAAGGCCACCATTCATTGCGTCCTTTATATCCGGCCACAATCAGAACTGCACTTTCATCCCAACTAACAATTAATCTACCGATAAATATATCAATTTGGAAAATATAGAATTAAATCACAATTCCAACTGGCTGATATTTCAACATTTCAAGCAAATTATTAGCATCCTGCCCTTTCACGATCCTGAAATGGAAACTTGTCCAATGCCATCTATTGCTAGCAAATCGAAACAGGAATAGAATTGAAGGCATTTCTTTTATTCGGTATATTGTTCAACGCGTCACCTGTATGTATCAATCAGCGCGTGCTGTGTAATTATAATTATCAATAATTTCTTCAATTAAAGATGCGTAACCAGTAACCGAAATACACCTCATGCTTTCATTATAATTGAGTCCGAGTGCCGATAATTTTCAGATGTGCGTAAATAATGGTCCGTTCATTTAAATTTGAAAATAAAAAACGCGGGGCGCTCTTTCAAACAATCGAACTGATTCATTCAATTACAGCATTACAGGAAAAATACGTTAACGCGCCAAATGTTAAACGCGCCAATTAATTAAAAATATCGATTGTATAATAAACATCAATCAACCGAAAGCGATTTCGGATGATAAAAGGACATATTATAAAATCCGCATTTTCCAATTGCCATTTCAGTTCATCGATTGCCACGTTTTAATCGTTTACAACAAAAAACCATTTTAGATTTGCCGATAAGACTTTCGTACATTATTATTAAAGTAATTTTTAGCGATTGTGAGAGAGCACCTGTTACGTCGGTCGTAAAATTTTACAAGTAATTAAAAGGCGATAGCATCTTTATTAATTGGCGTGTAAATGTTTAGATAACTGTCGTTTATCATTTACATCGGGACATGAATTTTTATTTGAATATTCATAAATTGTTGTGGTGTCTTAACTCTCAGCGCGCGAACGGGCTTTCAAAGCTCACGCAGCGCTTTCTCGCTAAGATATTTTTGCTCCAAGCGGGCGAATTATGTACTTAAAAATTCTAGGATATTATTTAATTAAAAACAAGGAACGAGGCGGTTTTCGTAATTATTTAAAAAAAACTGGCGCAGAGAGTGTGCCGTAATTAAAATGATTGTTTATCCGTTTTAATTGCGTAAATAAATGCCATATTGCACATTTCACCTGCAAAATGGTGCACACCCATGAATATAATACTATTGTATTTTTTTAATTATTTATTTGCTAGCCTATTAAATCATATTTATAGAAATTTGATTCAAATTATTGAAATGATTTTGATAGATATTAAATTTAATAGGAATAGCCAGTTTTACATGCACAATATTTATGTAAGGGCAAAATTGCTTTCTTTTTTTTCACATGCACCAAACCATTCGTCATTGGACGATGAATGCACGGCAGGCATAAATCGAAGACGGAAGGCAAATCTGTACTCCTTGCATACAAATTTGTTTTTTTGTTTTTTATTTGGCGTTGACTTTTCATCACGAAATTTTAGATATATCTATTTCAAATTAAATGATTAACTGAATAAATGATGGACAGATGCAAGGACCACGGACCCGAACGGATCAGAAAAATGTTCCGTCCGGGCGGGGAATCGAACCCACTCGACTTAGGATGTTGCAGGCAGGTGCTCGTGCTGCTACCCGCTACTCCACCCCAAATTAGTTAGATTCAATTGAAACTGGCGATTTGAAAATTTTGAATTTTGAAATTTCTTATTTAATTCTATACATTTCTACTTTTTTGTGTAAAGTTTGAGTTGAGTTTATTGTTTCTTTTCATATTTTTCTCTGATTCCGTCATTCCGCGTGTTTCTCGGTCTTTATATACGTGTACCAAGTATGTATTTTTCTGCATACGGCATACATAGCCAAACCACTCCAACTGTCCCTCTACTATATTTTCATTTTAACATTTTTCGTCATGTTGAATATTTTTCTTATTTTACCCATTCTATGATCTATCTTTCCATTCCTTTTAGTTATCGACCCTAGATACGTGTTCCCCATGCAGTTTTATTTTGTGCATGTTATTTTCTTTTGATATTATCATGCACATAATTTTATCAATATGTTCATTTTTGTTAGTTCCTTTCGCCATTACCCCCTTTCACACTTCCGACTTTGTAGTGCGCCTTAGTCACTCGATAGCGCGTGCAAATCGCTAATGTGTAAAGGCGACTTTAAGCAGCGCGACTTGGGCCGCGGTGGCCTAGTGAGTAGAGCTCCTGCTCACGGGCCTCGTGGTCGTGGGTTCGAATCCCATCCGTGCGGTCACTTTTTCGGAACGAAGAAGTGGCCGTGCGGGTCCATGGATGTCTAGTGTATGTCCCATTCATTATTCAAATTAAATCTCAACTTAATTATCGTTAGTGGCCGAATAGCTAGATGCTTACGCCAATTCCAAATCATCCGCACTTCCTCAACCCGAATTCCCGTCAACCATCCTTCCTTAAAAAAAAAAAAGCAGCGCGACTTAACCTACCTTCTACGCATCAGCGCTTTGTCCGCGCTAGAGTGTGCAGCAACGACGATTCGCCGGTAAGCCCTTACTAAGTTTTACCATTACTGGCGAATTACCAGTTTCACCATAACCGCGCTATCGTCGAACTCGATAGCGCGGGCAAATCGCTAATGTGTAGAGCGAATAGGGAATTACTTGCGAATAACGTACGCTGCTGTTGCGCGGTTAAGTCGCGCTGCTAAAAGTCGCAAATGTGTAAGCGGCATAATGGCGAAACTTAGTAACGCTACTCAATCGCTTACTTTTGCGAGCGACTAACAATAAGTCGCACTACAAAGTCGCAAATGTCTAAGAGGCCTAATTCTTTCGATAATCTATCAGCTTATATGTTCTATTTTCTCCTTTACTTTCATTCTCCTTTTGTCTGCTTTGTCTTTTTTCTCCATCTTTACTAAGTATCGCTTCCAATCTCTGCTTGTCTTATTACTTTTACATTCCTTACATTTTGCCATTTAATAATAATAATAATAATAATAAATTGTTTTATTTGCAGAAACAAAAGACAAAAGAAAGTAATAGCATCAATAACACAGTAACTTAAAAGTAGATAGATAAATAAATATTATGATGCGAGAAAGATAATAACGCAAATCCTAAGGTCGGATTCAGCTTTGAGTACATTCTCAATGCTGCTCTTCCATCCAAACCTTACAGTATGAGAATATAACAAAAGTATTATACTTCCGAAGGTATAGAATTATATTTGCTTCTTAGAAAATAGTCTACTATTGACTTTTGATTTCTAGCTGATTTTACTCTATGTATTTGTGTGCCTTCTTATGTTTAAACTTTGAATTTGCTATTATTAAGTTCTCTTCAATACTTAATTCTATTATTCTATCTTAATTGTTATTTCAACGTTTCCCTTATAGCCTTCTACTCCTACATTCTGATTTCCGACTCGTATATACTGGGTGAATCATTTAACCCGGAATTTTGTAATATCTCGAAAAATACGCATCGTACAGAAAAAATTTCCGACTCAAAACTTTAATATCCTCGAGGGGACATCCGTTAGTACTAAATTACGCCCACCCCCACACCTCATGTGGGCGGGCGGGTGGCAAAATTGAAATCTTAAATAAGAACCCCTGTTTTTATCGCAGATTCGGATTCTACGTCTAAAGCTACCTATGATTTGTCCGAAAAAAAATCGATTCAGAAACAGAAATCAAAAGAATAAAAAAAAACAGCTAAACATGTATTTCTACCTCACTCGTTTATTGAAATTAGTAACATCGCAAGTTTAGAAGTGCTACAGAAAATATGGTTTTAACATGATGGTTGTCCGGCGCATTATTCAGTAGTAGCACGCAGAGTACTTTACCGTCCTCTCCCCCACATGTACAATGCGTATTTTTCGAGATTTTACAAAATTCTAGGTTAAATGATTCACCCGGTATAAGTCCTCCATACCAAGTATATTTTCTTAGCCCTCATCTATTTCTGTTGGTATTTAAAAAAAATCTTCTTTCCTATTATTCCTCTTCTACTATAATCATTTCTACTGTCATAATTCTTTCGATTACATATTTTTCCTTTATATAGCTTTAAGTCTGTTCGTTGAAATTATTAATCCTACCCCATCTTTGGCTCTTTCTTTGTCATCCACTCCTGACCAACATCCAGTATCCTTTATGTATCCTTCTCTCTCCTTTCCCTTTCTTTTTTGTTTCTGTAACTCCCAAAATTTCTATTTGGTGTTTTACCATTTCTTCCTTCTCCATAATCCTTCAAACGATCCATGCACCTATTCTCATGTTCTCCTTTCTTTTGTTTCGTTGTTCTTTATTTCATCTTTGCTTTTCTATTGTAAATTCTCGTGTTATTTGCTTTGTTCGTCGTCGTATTTCCTTTCCCTTCCCCCCTCAATTTTTGACCATTCTTTATTAATCCTGTTTCCGTTTCCATTTCTTATTAGTTTCTTATAGCCGATCAAAAACATAAAAAAAAACCAAAGAAGGATCTCCCATCTTATTTTTTTTTTCTTGAAAATTGCGTTTAAAATGATTTTCTAGAAAAATTACTCGTACGATTCGCACGATGTACATGTCATAATGAAGATCTCATTGAGACCTATCAGAAAATGCACTTACGCATGAACAATTGTCAATTTCAATCGGTCGCAAAGAAAATTCGAAAACGTTAACAATAGTCTTAGCACTCATCATAAACCTTTATAAGTACATGTTTTTTCATCAAGAGAACGAGAGAAACCGATTACATTGTTCAAATTTCTGCCAACTATACTGGCCGCCATAAGTAAAAGAATACCAAGAATTCGTCGCTTAATTTTTATGAAAATTTCAGATAATACGTAAATACTCCACACTAAGAAATGATTAAAATTTCAACAAAAAATCATGGTAACTTTTTCTTTAATTTCAATAATCAGTTGCTCCTTCACGATATCTGGAGCACTCAGCAACTCGCGTAGGCATATTAGAAATCAAATTGTTAATGTCAGCCTGAGGGATTGCATCCCAAGCTTCTTGAGTTCGCATCCTAATATCAGGTAAAGTGAGTGGGGGTGGCTGAAGATGGCCCAGTCTTCTGCCAATTGTATCCCACACGTGTTCAATAGGTGATAGGTCTGGAGAACGAGAAGGCCATGGAAGTAAATCAACATTAGCTAATTCCAGGAATTCTATAGTAACCCTAGCTGTATGCGGATTTGCATTATCCTGTTGGAAAATGGGATTTTCGAACCTTCTCAGATAGGGCATTAATGTTGGTTCTAGAACTGTGCTAATGTAGCGATTTGCATTTAATGTTCCTGGAATGAACACAAGAGGAGACTTACTTCCATAACCGATCGCCCCCCATACCATCATCCGCGTGTAAGAGCTGTATGGAGTTCCACTGCAAACTGTAAATTTCCTCGTTCTCCTCGGCGACGTCTAACCATTTTACGACTATCGTGGGCACACAAACAAAATCTCGATTCACCGCTAAAGATAACCTGCCTCCATTTATCGACCCATTGTAGTCTCTCATTGCACCATTCCAGACCTCTTATGGCGAGGAGTTAATGGCAAATAAAGAAAAGGACGGTACGACTTGAGACCAAATGATCGAATTCTCCGGTAAACTGATCAAACAAAGATTCCTTGGTAGTTAAATCTCTCCAGATGCCTCCAATGGCTCTTGTTGTTGAAAATCAATCCCGGACAGCGACGAGCCGAAGAGCTCGTTCTTCACGTTCTGTAGTGTTTCTAGGGCGCCCAGGTCGTAATCTCCGCCCTTGTTCCTGTCCCTTGGTCCATCTACGCCAACATCGAGATATTGTACACTTATTGGACACTTCTACCAATTCGTTGGGCAATATCACGAATTGACAAACTTCCTTCTCTGAGCTCGAGTACTCTACCGCGTTCAAAATCGCTTAATTGTTGAAATATGCCACGCTGACGAACTCGAGGCATCTTTTGATTTAAATGGGGAACCAATTAACTGATTTGGATGATACAATTGTAATGTAATTTTTTATACTCCAAGGTAAATTGATCAAAAAGTTACCATGATTTTTTGTTGAAATTTTAATCATCTCTTAGTGTGGATTATTTACGTATTATCTGAAATTTTCATAAAAATTGAGCGACGAATTCTTGGTATTCTTTTACTTATGGCGGCCAGTATATAATGGTAAACACGTTGGCAAGATAGTTTCAACAATTTGACAAAAAGTTAATTTTTCGGATTTTAAAGGGCAAATCCGGAATAAAAATCTGCGCTCCTTATATGCAAATTATTATCATCCTAGATGGCGTTAAAAAAACAATCTACTATTTTTACTTACTGTTAGAGGGCTGGTAGTCTTTTACATTGACGTTTTAACGCAACAGTGGAAGCCTTCAATCAGGATTTTGTGATGTTTCAAACGTAATGCTTTGAATATGATGGTAACTGTCGACGATTGTCTTATATGAATTGGTTTTGTAGTAATAATCCAAGGGCTGCATGATATGAAGCCTACCTATTAATTAAGCCGTTGTTATTTAAGATCTTGTTGTTTTTGCCACAGTTAATATTTTCATATATCAATAGTTATTAATATGAAAGAAATTTACAATGCCACAAAACATTGAAAATATCAAAATAACGGGCAATTAGTGGATCCCAATCAAAAGGCATATATTTGCTTGTAGGCAATATAGAAAGCCACTAATCAGTAATAGTAATAATAATAAATCATTTATTAACCATACATTTTGAGAATAAATAATGGTTTCTCTTTTAGCGTTATAGTTGAAGTTGAAACTGTTTTTCCTCCAAACCTCTGAAATGACTAGCACAATCGTCATCAACTACGAGAATTAAGCTAATTATTAAGCTACCCTTAAATGTCGGTTATTTTGCTTATATAGGGTGTCCCACGAAAAAGTTGCATTTTAAAATTGCTTTAAAAAAAAGACAGGTGGATATTTTTCAATTATTTTTTTTTATTGAATAGCCCCAACATTTCGGTTTAATAGTGAAGGACCACTTCATTCATATGGCTGTCCCGGCTGGCATTGCACTAGCCCACTCTGTCGACCCAATTTTTCATGACATTTTCGATGGTGTGGCCCTCAAGGGCTGCAATGGCGACTTCAATCTCGTGCTTTAGGTCGTCAATCGTCTCTGGATGGTTGGCGTAACACTTATCCTTGACGGCTCCCCACAAAAAATAGTCCAACGGGGTCAAATCGCAGCTGCGAGGCGGCCAGTTGACATCGCCGTTTCGGCTAATTATGCCATTTTCGAACGTACCGCGCAAAAGCTCGACTATAACGTTGGCTGTGTGGCACGTGGCGCCGTCCTGCTGGAACCAAATGCCGCCGATGTCTTCCTCTTCCATTCGGGGAAAGAAAACATTTTCCAACATGCCGCGATAGCGCTCACCATTGACGGTTACGGCGGCTGCTGCTTCGTTTTCGAAGAAAGACGGACCAATGATGCCGCCGGACCACATACCGCACCAGTCACTCGTTGTGAGTGCAGTTACTTTTCCATGATTACGTGTGGATTTTCTGAGCCCCAAATGCGGCAGTTTTCCTTATTGACATAACCACCGAGTTGGAAATGAGCTTCATCTAAAATGATGATTTTTCGATAAAAATGCTCATCTTTCATCAATCGTTCTTCGGCCCATTGGGCGAACCGAAATCCCATCGGAAGGTCGTGCGGCTTCAGCTCTTGCACCAATTTAATTTTGTACGGCTTCAAACCGAGGTCTTTCGTCAAAATTCTTTGAAGGGAATGCAATTCCTGCGAGTGGTGTCGAGTTGATGTTGATGGATTATCACTCACACTTTCGGCAACAGCAGCAATATTTTCGATTGAGCGCACTGGACGAGCACGGGAATGCGTTGCTTTGTCCATTAACGAGCCACTTTCACGCACACGCTTCACAAATTTATCCACAAACTGCCTGGCGGGCGCTTTATTTTTCCCGAATTTTGTGCGCATTTTTCTTGCAGTTTCGGTTGAAGACTCACCATTTTGGAAGTAAATTTTCAATATTTCCTAATTTTCTTCGAGCGTAAACTTAACCATTTCGTAAACCGCAAACCTTTTACTAAATATTTGACTCATTGGCAAAGTCATTCGAGGTGTCAAAGCCAAAATAATTGATAGTTCAAAAAGCAACCGATAGATGGGCCACCCTGTATTTGCCAGAAATTTCATACATACATACATACAGTAATAAAATATGACCTAGAGATTTCATATCTAACGATCAAAAATAACCACAATCCTAAATATTAATGTGAAAAACTTAATTCTTTGGGTATTGCATAAAACGATATTTAAATCAAAAAAATTAATTTTAGAATAAACTGGTGCATTTACATTTCAAGAGTACACCAAGTAACCAACTTCATGCCTGATGATTTTTCGAAAATTTGAAGATGAGTGATGACAGCACATTTTATCAATAATATAGTTATCAAAAAAAAAAATGGAAATCCTAACAATTTTTTTTTGTTTTAACCACAACTAATGTAAAAAATATTATATAACGTATAAATCTAAACAAATATCCACGACTCGAGTTTCGACGTGTTATTGTTGTTATGGATTACTATGTAATAACCGTCGCAACCATCCACTTCCTTATCTAGGTGGTTGGAGATCTGATAGGATATGTGGCATTTAGTAAAACGGTGTTCGTTCTTAAACATCATTATAAATGTAAAGAAACTATTGTGAAAACGGTTGATTAGTATTAATAAGAAAAATGTGTTAAAACATCCATAAATACAGAGACGTCCACGGACGAGGCGTCTTTAGGCAAGTGAACAATAATCAGTGATGTATTTATAACTTAAAATTTATTATATCCATAATTTTGTCGGCAGTGCTGGCCAATAACAATACGATTCCTGTAGTAATTTTTAATCTTAGAATCATTGTTAAAATACACGTTAAGAAATATGCAAATATAAATGGTTTCCGAGTGTTATTTAGAAAAGCGGCTGCGCGATTGTGCTTGCTTGATTTATTGTCATGTGCGTACAGAATTTAGTTGTATATTGCGTTTCATTATTTAAATACGATGATCAACAACAGATTTCTGTCATTATAAACGCTTTAGTGCGATAAAATTTAAATCAAAATAGAGTTGACACTTACAACAAACTCCTTACTTCTTATTAAATTAATGGCACTTTTCGTAATTCTTACAAATTGCCATTAGGCACAAAGAACAATTTATACATATTTTTATAGTGGTAGATAAATTCACAGTTGACTCGATTTATTACAAATTATTCCATAAATAACCGTCGTAAATATCGGCGCGTTTCTTCGTTCCCACTTAAAATCTTATATTTTTGGGTGTAGGACGTCACGGGTTTCCTCTGATTAATGGTCAATATTTTGTCGAGAGTATCAGGGGGACTGGGGGGAACTGGTGTATCCTTCTCGGGGGATTTTTTCGCGAAATGGATTACAATGTAGTAATTTGCGAATAATGTATCTTTTGAAAAAATAAGTGCTGTAAATCTCGGTATGGACGCGACGCGGGTTAGCAAAACCCTTTCGGAAAATTTATACCGTGTCGTAAATAAATATTCAGAAAAGAAAGTTGGATGTTTATGATCGTACAGTTCTTTCAAGTAAAGCCATCCACTTTTATGCCAGAACACATATTTGAACGTAACTTATGGGTATTTAGTGAGATTTCCATGGGCACTTATTTATTACATTCGCCATATAACACGTCCTTTGTTGCGTTTTACATATTTTTAAGGCGGGCTCTTGCATTCAATTGAAATCGAGTGGAAAAGTTAAGTTCCTCATGTATTTTGATGTGTACCTAGAGTTCAATATCGACGCAATCATTCACCGGATTATGCCGATAGGGGATTTGGAAAGTATGAATTATCCTCCCTTAAATAGCGACGGACAGTAATGATTATTTAATGGCAGCTCATAATTATTTGGGCTAACTTATGTTCGGATATTTATAATAGAATAAAAAACGTTCGGGTATTCCGGGCACCTTCAGAACATAAGCAATAAAATGTAGACTTATCATGATGTAAAAAAGTTTTATTGCTACTCTCAGCCAACGCATATTTTTTGGATGCCTCGCTCCCAATACTAAAATCTATATACATTTCCTCTTTGATTGGACCAGTTTTTAAATTGCTTAAATTGCGTCCGTATTTTATTTTCGCGCCCGCCAATAAAATAAATACGGGCAATTATTCCTCAATAAAATCCGGCTTCATCTTCGCCACACAAATTTTTAATTCGCGCATCAAATCAACAATAACGGCGCAAAACCGTGACGCAAAAATTCGCGTCGGCTCTTTTGAGCGACTCAATTCACAACTCAAATTAACACCTCAGCGTCCAATAAAAAACAATTCCAGCAAACCCAAAGTCCCCCCGTTGTTTCCAGACGGAATTCGAAACTTTTTGATAAATTATAAAATACCCATATCACCAAGCCCGACGAAGAGGAGGTGGGCTATCGCTGCTTGGTTGTACCGTTGTGTGGATGTCTGGTTGTCTGTTGACTGGGAGATGGGAGACAATAGTTTCGCAGGTATAAAACATTCAGGTAACCGCAGGAATAGTTTCGATATTTAAACGCCATGAATAATCCTGATCAGAATGCCGTCCGATAAAAGCATAATAAAAATGTGCGGTACTAAATCAACCGGCAAAAATCAACTATAAAACGCGCGCTTTAACTCATGTCTCATACGTACTCATATCTCGGATATTACAAGAAAAATTAAGTTGTCACAATAATCTCAAAATCGCCCAATTTATTGCCTAAACATATTCGGACTCTTATAACTGTGATATTTTTATTGCTAGGTGTTAATAAATTTGCATAAATATCCCCGACTGGAAAACACAATTCACATAAAAGTATCTAAAATAAATAAATACATAAGCACCACAGTTGACCATAATGATATCTGGCATATGGTGTCATAATAAATGAGGATTTAATTTAAATATCCTCCATAAATTATCCACGGTCGGCTTTTATATTCTGTTAAATAAATTGCTTCCAAATTTCCGTTGCGAATTAAATTGGATAATAATTAAAACCTATCGCCCGCTCAATTCTTAATTTATGCAAACCAGATGATAAAAAATTGTGTTTACAAATTAATTACATGGCCGCTGATTAAAGTCCGCGGCCATTTGTTCTGGTCTTCTTAATAAACAACAAACAAAAAACTCCCCCCTTTTTTCTTGTTTATTTTAATCTCCTTCTCCTTCTCCGGGCGATGATGATATTGAACCAATGCCATAAATCTTCCTTTTTGCGGCTTAATCCGGCCCGACGTTCCAGTTAATTCTGATAATTGTTTCTAATTAGGTTCCAGGTCAGGATTAGAATTAATGCTGTGTTGTTTTTTGACTCGTTTTAATTGCGCTTTGATTGCCTTATCATTTTTAAGTGCATAAATTAATCCTTTTAATTGATCGTAATTATTTATTCTTATTGTCTCTATTAACTCTGGAAACCCAACTTATTATGTCACCACTTTTACATTGTCGAGAATTATTTTCGAATTACAAATTGTATACCTTCTAGATATTTACTACCAATATTTAGTTCATTGTGCCATACCATTAGTAAATAGGTTATGTTCGTTTTATGCAAAATCCAATACGGTTTACATGTGAGGTCTAAAAACGTGACCTCTTATCTCCAGTATCCAAGTGTTTATAGTTTGATCAATGGATCTTTGGGTGTGCGTCATTACCGAAGACTGTGTTTTTTTGCCTTGGACGACATATGTACACATATTATTACATCTAATTTAACTTATCGTAGAGAGAGTAAACACATGAAAATGTTGTCGGAGCTAGGTTCAATTACTTATAACGTGCACGCAAAGATCCATTGATCAAAGTATATTACTAACCACAGGAACTGATAAGACATTGCCAACAATGGAATATTTACATTAAACCAAACGTGTTCAATAAATATATTAATTATTTTCCAGGCGAAACGGGGTCGGGGAGGGTATTTAACCCTTTCGAGCCTGATTGTTCTTTTTAATTAGCAAAAATTAGGTGGGAAACCATTGTCCCAGTAGGCTTTAGTATGGGACTAAAATATCCCAAGGTGGGAATAAAAAATAATGTGATCAATGTGTTATTATTATTTTTGCATTTAGGACTAAATTAATTATGGAAAATAGTAAAACAAACCCTGATCAACAATATTTTAACCCTTCAGCTATTGTTTACTGTTTGCTGATGATACAGCAATTGCAGACCTCCACAATCCCTAAAGCTCTGAATACACTCTAGGGGCTATTCGATACAATTCAGGATTGGTTCGCAAAGTGGAGAATCACCATCAATCCAGATAAATCCCATCTCCTAACACTCTTCCACCGCACAGCAAACTCTCCTTTCACAATATCCTTAAATAACACCCACCTGAAAATACTTGGTATCCCAAACTCATCTTCAAATCGCATATCCAAAACAAAAGATCATAAAAGGGCCTGGTATTTTAGGTTACTTACTTACAAAAACAAAGGTATTTCCACCAAAACAGCAGTACACACATATAAGATGATACGTCGGCCTTTACTTGATTACGCCTCTATCCTCTTCCATAATCCTTGCTCAGCCGTACTAAGGAATTTGCAGGTGGGTGAGAGATCGAACTTTAACAAAAATCAGATACACCAAGAATCCACTACACAATCCTTCAAATACCTTACTCTATCAAGAATCCCAAATAACTCCAATTGACCAACGCCTATCCCCTAAATTTGCCACTAACCCTCACATCTTACACATCCTAAATCACCTTTGCTAACCACGTAACCCCAATATCATTCCTAAAATTAAACATCCCGATACCACCATAATTCAATTAATTTCATCTTTTCATCACTTAATCATAACTGACAGCGACGTTTACAGACTGAAGAAGACTGGCTGAAAGACCTCCCGTCGATAGCCCATGAAGAATTGCGACAAAAAAATAGAAGTTATTATATGTATATTTAATTGTAACAATTCTTTAATAAAGATGTTTGTATATAGTAAAACAATCTTTACACAGTAGACATTTACAGCCTACGCAATCTGTTCTTGTTCACTCTTTACCAAATTCCGCGCATCTACGGCATCGTTGCACTTTCTGTGGGTAAGTGATCGCCACCATTTTTCATTTTATTTGATACATTGAAGATCAAATTATCCCGATTCTGTGGCAATTCTTCTTTTGTAATTAGCATGTTGTCGTCCGTATTCGATTAATTGCTCCGCAAGAGGAACCAAGAATGATATAAATGGTAGTTTTTTCTTTGTAACCTCTTGATACACAATCCAAGCATTTGCTGCAGCTACTAATAACTATTTGAAAAAGACTTTTCCACCATTTTTTGAGATTTGCGGTCGTGGAAACAATTTGATCCGACACATGTACACTTCTGTGCAATAAAGTTAAGCACACAAAATATGTTATAGTTTAAAGCGGACTTCAAAATGCCGCGTCATTTGGACAACAATTAACAACTTCGAATTATAACTAAAATAAAAGATGGTTTTTGGTCTTAGTTTTGGCTTTTTAGTAAAGGTGTTATATTCAAGACTTGTGCTTTAATTTTTTACAGAAGTGTAGATATTATAGTATTTGAGTTTAAATATTTCTCCTTCCCCACTTGCAGAAATGATAAATGAAATTACACTACTTTATCTAATTCTACATAACTTTCAGATGATGTAGCAACACTTTCCAGTAATAATTATTACGAATAATGATGTAATTACACAATATTTATTATGAGCGCACCTACAAAACTCAATTTTTGAGATTACATTTACATTTTTCAATGAAAATTTATATTAAATATATAAGAGACTGTCTATGATATAACTACAGATTAAATCGGGACAAGTAGGTCCCGACAGGCTCGAAAGGGTTAAATAAAATAAATTTATTTTTTTAATTTTTTTCATGTACGAGGTGTGGCTATATAAAAACGAGACTAATCCTATGAAACTTTTTGTTTTAAATTTATACATATTTAGTTATTATTCCCTTCAATAAACACTCCTCCTCTATCCCTACAACGCTTCGTGCGAATTTTTTATTGTTCAAAACAGTGCCGGAAGTCTTCTTCTGCGAACTCCTTCATGACGCGTGTCGCTGTTTCTTTCATAGCTTCAACGGTCTGAAATCTTGTTCCTTTTAATGCAGATTTGACCTTGGGGAACATATAAAAGTCACCTGGTGCCAGGTCAGGCGAATAAGGTGGATCCCGCCACCAAGTAAAGCAACCAGCCGAGACACTAGGCAATCGGCATCCTGGTTGTTCCACCAGTAAGGTCTAGCCGTATTCAACTGGTGGCGCAACCAAAGTGGTGGCGTCACTAGTCCGATACCAGGTGTGTTATGTTCCATTTCATTTAATACATTTGACTGGTGGCGCCACTGGTGCCGCCACCATGGTGGCCTGGTGTGATAGAGCCCTAAGATGTTACAGTTGTCTTGATGAAGAACCCATGACTGGTTCTTCCACAATTCGGGTCGTTTTTTTTCTTATTTTTTCATGGAATTAGGCAAGAACCTCAAAGTAGTAACGTTGATTAATAGTTTGACCTTAGGAACCCAGTGAAGGTACAAGATCCTATGAATATCGAAAAAGAGTATCATCGTCGCTTTGAATTTTGATTTGCTCATTGGAGCTTTTTTTGGCGGTGAAGTTGGGCCCTTCCAGTGCATGGATTGATGATTTTTCCAAATTTAATATGAAATTTCACGACAATGCGTTGCTCTATTACACTTATCATTTTGCTGGCAAAACAAAAAAAACAGGTCTTATACAGTAAGGCCACGGCCACAATAATATGTCTACAGACAGGGGTGGGGCGGCAATCGAAAGAGAAGGCTTCACGCTAAAATTGTAAATATCGGGTTCTCACCTTCAATTATTAGGTCTCGAAAAATTTCTTATGTAAGATGGCAACATTTTTATACTGTTAGTTCGACAATAAAAAGATCTCTCAAATCAAGAACAAAAATAGGGGGTTGTCATTAAGAAAATAATGGATAACGTAACATTACTCAAAAACGAATGATGACTGAAAATCGACTTTCATGTAAAAATGTGTTTTTTTATCAAAGAAATTTTTTATTTCGGTTTTACTGAATTTATTCCATACTTTAGGCACGCACTGTATGTAAATTCTCCGAAAACAAATTTTTCGAAAACAAATTCTTCGGAAGTAAATTTTTCGAAAACAAATTCTTCGAAAATAAATGTTTCGAATGCCAATTCTTCGTAAAAATATTTTTTTTTTAATTAAACTTGATTCCATCAATACTCTCGGAACTATAAACAAAATTTTGTATCAATTTTAATCATGTGAAAATTGTTTTTAAAACAACGCTTTTTTCTCAAAACCATGTTTTCAAAGTCGGTGATCAAAATTTCTTGAGAACCGTTGAATCAACCATTTCAAAATTTTAACTGCTTTTTCTCAACATAATTTACTAGTACTTAATCGTTCGAATCTTTTTTCCGCTCAAAATTGTACATTTTATTAGCGAATTTTTTTTCGTAGTAATAAAAAATGTATTCACTGAAAACCTTCATTTTGTGAGAACTTCACTTATTCCTTCCATTAAAGACTGGATTAATTTATAAACTAACCAAATTTTTTGTGTGATTTCGAATAATCCTTGATAATAATAATAATAATAATAATAATAATAATAATAATAATAATAATAATAATAATAATAAATTGTCTTTATTGCGAGAAAAAAAAAATTAAAGTACAAAAAATATTATGGCAGAGTAGCCGAAGTTCAGTGAGGTAGTAACCTCTTACTGCTCTTCCACTTAACCTACTAATTTACTAAACTAAAACTATAAACAATTGATCACTTTAATCATCGCAAACCGCCTTTTTTCGGAAATCGATTGTAACTAAACGCGCAGCATCATTAAGGGGGCAGATAGATACATTGCGTGGCCGTCCGCGAGCACAGATTTTCGCGAGATTCTAGTTGACATCAGTGGCGGCTCGTGGAACATTTTGATGGTTGAGCTACTTAGCATACAATATATCTCACCACCTCTTTTTTTGAGGAAAGAAGAAACGATCATTGAAAAACTTTACTTGTTGCAGAAGCATACAAAAAATTAAATAAAGACAAAAGGTAGCCTGTAATACCGTTCTTCATCGACGTTAAAAAACGGAAATGAATTTAACGACGAATTTTATTTTGTAACCTTATTTGAAAGGATTTAAAGAATTTGAAACTCTGTTTTTGGACCAAAAACGGAAAACAAGTACATTGCCATATTATGTTTTGATCTTATCTATTTATCTTTAATGAGTACCGAAAGAATTTGCAAAATCTGTCCTTTCGTTCAAGAGTTATCCTCAAAAATCAGAAATCAATTGAACTACAAATTAAATTGTTTGTGTCTTATTTGCATCTATTCGGCGAGTACAACACTTTGCTGAAAGAATTTGCCAAATTTGGTCATCCGTTCAAAAGTTATCCTCAAAAAAAGCAATTGAACACGAATGATTTTTTTGGTCCTGTACATTTATTCGATGAGTACAATACTTTTCAGGGAGAATTTTTAAAATCGGCTGTTTTGTTAAGTGTTATCGTCTCAAACCACAAAATAATTGAACAACGCATTTTTTTAATCTTATCCACATTTATTTGGTGAGTACAATACTTTACTGAAATGATCAATATTCCGAAAACAATTGAAGGGTAAATTTATTATTTTGGTCTTATCTGCATCTATTCGATGAGTACAACACGTTACTGGAAGAATTTGCTAAATGCTAAATTTGGTCATCCGTTCAAGAGTTATCCTCAAAAAAACAAAAAAAAAACAATTAAAGGCGAATGAAAATGTTTGGTCCTATCTAAATTTGTTCAATATCTGGACGAATTTTCAAAATCCGCTATTTTATTCAAGAGTTATCTTTCCAAAACCACAAAACAATTGAATAATGAACTTAATGTTTTATATTTTGCACATCTATATAGTGAGTGTAGTACTTTGCTGGAAGAATGGTCAATATCTGTTTATCCGTTCAAAATTTATCCTCAAAGACAAGAAAACAATTGCGGCAAATTTAATTTATTGGTCTTATCTGCTTCTATTCGATGAGTACATCATTTTACGGGAAGAAGTTGTCAAATTTTTTCATCCATGGAAGAGTTATCTCCTGACAGCCAAAAACAATTGAACAACCAATTTATTTTTTGGTTCTATCTTTCGGATAAATATAAGACTTTGTGAAACAACTTCAGAAATCTGGTCATCAGTTCAAAAGTTATCTTTAAATAACGAGAAATAAATTTAACGACAAATTTTACCTTTTTTATAAGAACAACACTGCTAAAAGAATTTGAAAACTTTGTCTTTTCGTTTAAGAGTTATCCTCAACAAGAGTTATCCTCAACAATAATAGAAAATAACTACATCTGTCCAATGGGGTACAACACTTTGCTAAAAGAATTTTCAAAATCTGTCCTTTCGTTCAACAATTATTCTCAAAAAACAGAAAACAATTAAACTACAAAACACATTTTTTGCGTCTTATCTGCATCTATTTGATTATTACGTTGCTGGAAGAATTTGGCAAATTTAGTCATCCGTTCAAGAGTTATCCTCAGAAAATCATTGAAGATGACTAATTTTTTGGTCCTATCTATATTTATTCGATGCGCATAAATAACACTTTTCGGAAGAATTTTTAAAATCTGCTATTTTGTTCAAGAGTTATCTTTTATTTTATCTTTCGGTGAGTACAATACTTTGCGAGAATTTTCGAAATCAGGTTATTCATTCAAGAGTTATCCTCAAAAAAGATCAATTGAACGGTGCATTTAATTTTCTATTCGACGGGAAGAACACTTTGCAGGATGGATTTTTAACATCTGGTCATCCTTTCAAACAATTGACCGACGAATTTATTTTTTGTTTTTATCTACATCTATTCGATGAGAACAATACTTTGTTAGAAGAATTTTCAAAATCTGCCCATTCGTTCAAAAGTTATCCTTAAATAATAAAAAATAAACAATTCAACGTCGAATTTTCGCTTTTTTTCTCAATTGACACGTATTTAATGAGTACATTACTTGCCTACAAATTATATTTTCACTTTTTCCTTAATTGTAAATGAGCAAAAAAGCTTATTAGGCAATGGAATAAGTTTATTCATCGTGTGCGGCGCGGAAAAACATACAAGTGCACGTTTTCGTCGCGTGCACGATATGAGCCAGAAATGATTTGGCAACTTCAGAACGCATCCGCGCCTAACCGTGCACCTCCACGCCGCTGCCAATATTCTAACGAAATGCCGTGCCAGAAGTAAGTTGGCTCCGTTAAGAGCGTGCGGTGGGGCGTTGTGTAACAAATACATTGCGATTTTTCTCCACTCATTAAGAGGGAACACCACCTTGAGCGCTGAAAAAATAGATCATTCTCGTATTTTATTTTCGGCATGAAAACAAGTCAAGAGGGCAAATCGTTTTTCATGGTTTTATTTCGTTTTGCACCAGGTGGCGCAGACGTCCTCTTGCGCGAGATCGCCCCACTACGGGAAGATTCCTGGTCCCCCAAATCATACTGCAATAAAAATCGGTTCGGAATATTATTCTACATAATATTTCGCAACGAAACACGGGAGCTTTTTTGAAAAAGTTGAATTTTACGAAAATGGTGGCCTTCCGAGGAAAACACTCATTGTCAGCCCCAAAAATTCGTCACAAAAACGTGTACAAAAAATCGAATTTTCAAAATATCGAAAATCCGGCCCGTATTTCGTTAGACAATTCAATTCTTAGTACAGTCGGCAAAACCGCATCAAAATCGGATGTAAACTTTCCGAGAATTTTCTCCCGCAGTTTTGAAAAATACTGTTTCGAGATAAACGCGTTTAAAGTTTTGGGAAAGTTTAGCTTGAGATAACTTTCTCGTGTGTTCAGTTTGTACGACGACTATCAGGTATGACATGTTTTCGGCATCGGTGAACACGAATCTGATGTCAAATTTGCAAATTTCAGGATGGCGGATCCAATATGGCGGACTAAAAGAAACTTGTATCCACCAATTTTGACCAAAATTTGGATATAAGGGTTTTCGCGGTCGCCGAACGTGAATTTATTATCAGATTAGTAAAATTCAAGATGGCGGACCAAAAAATGTTGTATTTATCAATTTGGAATGTGTCAACGTCACTCGCTTGGCGTCGTCGTTGACCCAAAAATTCTAGCACGTCGGACCGACCTGAAGCTACAGAAACTGCATTATTTGCATAATGTCGTGAAGTTCATCATTCTAATTGCAAGCAGAAATACCGGCCGCGATGTCAACCACTGACTTCCTAGAATGGGCAACTTTTGGAGCTATCTGCCAGAGCGTCGCGTTGAAACTTTAGTTCCCATTTTGCGTAAACCCGCCTAGGCGCCTTTCCAGCAAGTCATCCCGACTCAGTTCTGTGTAGACAGGACGGAGAGCGTCGAAAATCTCCTTCTTCATCGCTAGGAGCACCTGACGCTTGGTTAGCGCGCCTGGACGTTTTTTAGAAAATCGTCTCGTTAACCGGTTTAAATGTTTCTGGCGGACTTTGATGAATGCTAAATTAAAGAACACATCCCAAGGAATATTTTAAGCCAAAAAACAAAAAATCGATTTTTTTAAAAGGTCAAAGTGGTGTTCCCCCTTAAACTTGCACAGGCATTGTTTAAACATTCAAAATAATGAATCAGTGTTTTAAGAATTAATAAAAAATTCTTGCTGAACTTGAAATTAGAGGTAGTGCCATGGCATCTTAGCTCTACATAATGTACCTTCCCTTTGATACATGGAATAATAAATATTAAAATGCACATAATTACTTAAAAAATTGAAGCTCATTCTACACATTTCTGTATACAAAATTTAAAAAAAAATATCGAAACCTATAAAAGTAGCAGCCATTAAAAAAAATCACGCGCGTCTTTGCGGTAGTTACGATTTCTCTGGACTCATTAATCTGAAACAAAACAAGTAGGGTGCGTTTTAAAATAGATACTTGAATGAAGATATTAAAGGGGCAAAATTCCGAAAAAATTAAAATTGCATTTGGGGTGGCCCGTTGGTGTAGTGGGTACAGGCGAGCGCTTGTGCCGGTTGCACCGCGTGCCGTGTGGGTTCGAATCCCAGCCCGGCCGAAAGATTTTTCGGGGATCGAGAAGTATTCGGTCGGGTCCATGGTTCTTGTGTATACGTCTGACATTATTCATTTATTCATCCAAAAATTAAAAATACATAATTAAAATAGTCCATGTGACTGAATGGCCCATGTCTAAGTCAAAAAAAAATTGCATTTATTATTAAATATCAAAGACTGAATTTATAGGTAAAAATGTTATTTGTTTTGTAAATGCACATAACTATGAAAAAAAAAGATGTAAAAAAGTCACCCCGTCAATACCTTTATTCAAGTATATTTTTTAAATTAACGCATGTGGATGTTTACAACGGTTGTTTCTTTTATAGGTTTCGATGATTTTTAGTTTTGTATACTGAAATGTGTAGAATAAGATTCAATCTTTCAAGTACATATGTGCATTTTAATATTTATTACTCCATGTATCAACTAGAATCTCGCGAAACTATGTTCTCGCAGACGGCCGCGCAACACAAAAAATACACCTTTAGAGTTAAAACTATTTGAATTATTGAGGGTGAATAATCAATCCCTAGTTACGCCGCTGTCTTAATGGCGCTAGCTTTATTGCCAAGTTAAAACAATTTGAATTATTTTAGAGGGAAAAATCAATTCCTGGTTAAGCCACTTTCTCTCTGGCGCTAGGTTTCTTGTTGCTAATGACAATTAACAGTGTTAACGTAATTACAACGCTGGAAAAGTTTTAAAATTAGAGTTTTATTTCTAAAGTACTAAAAATTTCAATATTCAGAGGAGAATGATGTAGCATTGGTTACGCCACTGTCTTTAATGTGAGTTTTTTTCAAAAAAGTGGAATTTCCGGGGGTTAAGTTGGCCTGTACTGACAAATTTACAGCTTATACAAAAGGAGAAATGAACTTTGTGACAACCAACCGTGTGACATCCAGACCCGGTCTCCCCTATAACTTGTTGAATTGTAAACATGTAAAATTGTACAAAGTTTGTATAAAATAATGTAAATTAGTTTCCAATTAGTGAATGTTTGGAATGAGTGAAGTTTTATATCTAATCCTCGGATTAGTCTGGTCAGGTTTCTCCTGTCGCGCGACTAGAAGGAGCGAATGAATTAATTAGTCCGTTAAGTAGATGAAAACCCGCGGACAAATTGGGCCGCTGTAAAAACGATAAGCCATTGTTGCTAATTTAATACCTTTTAATGTTAATTTTGGAACAGCTAATCACACCGTTGATATGTAAAAGTTTCGAATGTGCGTCCAGAAAAACCCATTAAAATTTCATTCCGGATTGAACGTATGATGTTATAATTAAGCCGCTTTGTTCCTTTGTACGGGAGAACAATAGTTGGGGATACATTTCCATTATTATCAAATTTATCGAAAAAAAATCCTGTGCGTATAAAATGTGATACGTTGCCTTTGTTGCACCGAATAAATACAATATTAAATATATAATTAATTAACCTGCTAGGACTAATACATCTGCGCAGGGATTCAATTTCAATTTATTTAATCTTCTTTGTTGTTGGTAAATATGGTTTCTCGCTCTTATCCCATTCCAAATGACGATAGTACAACTGGAAATGGAATCGACGTGTGGGTCCAAAAAGGCATTATCAAAGTTTGTACTTAAATTAACACCTTAGGCGAGTTAAAATTTAAAAAAAACACTCATATCTCCGCGCATACATTAATAATACCATATCCAATGAAATGTGATCAA
The DNA here is from genome assembly GCA_910593695.2 of Ocypus olens. Lineage (NCBI taxonomy): Eukaryota > Metazoa > Arthropoda > Insecta > Coleoptera > Staphylinidae > Ocypus > Ocypus olens. Next base: position 20,905,458 of record OU343057.1, read on the forward strand.
TAAAGAAAAATGTTATCCGGATTCATTGTCTTATCAAATATGTTTAGTGCAAGTCAAGTGATGTACGAGAATTGTGTATATTGACAGTTACCTTACACAAGAATGCTTTTAGCTAATATAGTCCGCCCATTTACATAAAATGCTGGATATCTATCAGACCTATACCATTCACCGCAGTCCCCCCGCTTGCTAAAATCACTTTCGATAATGTCATCCAAAAACTATTTAGAGACACTTCATTAATTAGATAAAACCACAGAAAACATCTCATAAATTTATTAGAAAACACCACGGCACCAAACTCGTCAGACAACTGTATTAACGCCCCACGTCACAAATTAATCCGGCTTTCAAATTAAACTCATTTTCTTTGTGAAGGTACGGCTTTTTACATATTTGCACAGGACCGGATTTAGCATATGTGTAACAAACTATATCGCGCACATTCTTGTGGTAATTTAGATTATTTAACTTAATAACTGAAATTGCATTATTTTTCAAAATTTAAAACAATTTTTTTAAATATATAGAATTTGCATTAACAACTCTATGCATCACTAAATTCTTAGTTATAACCACAATACGAGGCTTACGAAGCCTACAAAATAATTACTCAAAGTAGTCGGCTCTGTATTCAAATATTTAAACTATCCCCAAAATCGGCGATAATGTTTCATGAGCGTTATTCCAGTGATTCTGACGTGTTCGCGTTTATAATTTATTAAAACGCAATATGCCGCAAGTATTAACTGAATTATTCTCTATAGCACGAAATCGGAACGGAGCCATCGATTTTATTTTTCGAAATAGCGCCCGACCTTATAAATCATGCAAATATTGTGGTTTGGTTTCTTTGAGTCACCATGAATCGATGTTCAGTGATAATATAGTAGGTATAAAGTTCGGGTCGTCGAAGGACAATGATAACTGTAGTGAAAATATAGCTTTTGATTTTGTCAACAGATACTTGAATAATACAAGTGAATTGTTTGAATATTAGTGCATTTTGCAATAACGAAAATCGAAATCCTTGAGGGCTAGCGTGTTCGTCGCCGTGATTTTGTAATAAACATAATCGGTAGTTTGATGTGTATGAATAAAACACATGTATATGTGCATATTAATATTTCAGAGGTATGGCCGGCTTTCTTTGTTCAATTTGAATAATTTGTGCGCTTCAACGCGGGCCGTGCTGGAGGTGTCACTTATTGACATTTACGAGGAAGTTTATTGTCTCATTTCTAGCCAGTAAGGAAATCTGGCCCCATTTCACTCCCACTTATTCCAGAAGTCTTAAATGTAATTTTCAAAATCGTGCTCATCTCATTTTCACTTCTATGTGTAGTAGTGGATCCTCGCAGTAACAATTGGGGAACATCACGTGGCGACTGTCAAAAGCAATGAACTATTTACGATCTCGAAACATGAAAAGCTACTTCACACATAGAAACCAACATGGCGCTTTCCCCTAATTAAGAGATGTTAGGTAATAAAAATTTATGACTAATTCTCCGCAGATTTTTCAATCATCAGCCGTCTAACCAGAAAAATGACGCTCCCAAGGAATGCGGTTCTTTCTCATAAATTCACACCATACGCGCTAATGACGAATTGAGAACTTTTCCGTGAAACACATCGAAAACATTTCGATTTCAACACAAACCGCCTATAACTCATTTGCACCTCTAATAACGCTTACAAATTATGCCTCGAATAAAAAAAAATCAACAATTTAATTAAAGCGAATTCACCGCATATTTATTCATTTCTTCACTGCCCGATTCCTAAAAGGGAAAATTTTACTTGTTTGTAGCTACTAAGGAAAGTAAATCCAAGCTGCTATGCAAATAATGAAAATTGAGTAAAATATTTAATTAAATCGAAAGTAGATTATATTTTTATTCGAATAATCCTAGATATATAAAAGTATTCGTATAAATAAGATAGATGCAGCAAACACGTTTAAATGAATTCTCGTTAAACACTTAGCGAAACTCACGACCAGTTTCAAGGAACATTCCTTGAAAATGGTCGTGAAAACAGAACATGTCGGAATTGTAGATTTAAAAAAATTATGCCGCGTTATATTTTATTAAACACCAGCGAAAGTGCCAGTTTTTCAAACGGGTATTTCTCGCTGGAAAATGTTGCCCAACGAAATCGTTGTGTAACATAACAGACAAACATTTATTTCTGATACATATACCTATCCGAGGGTGGTGTATAATGGAACCAAAAGTTCGTTGAATAAATAAAGTACGTTCATTAAAAAAAAAACCTCAAGTGTGCCATGATTTTTTAATTTTAAAAATTTAAGTTGGTAACACATATTGAGGTTATGTTACTTATGTTTTATTCCTACCGATAAATTCATTTGCTGTGACAAACGACGCGGAGAGTCGCTCACCACATCGTAGGTTAATCTTCTAAAATTTCTTGGGCGGTGTTAATAGCATCCTGAGTACGTTTGACTGGTCTACCACTTCCTGGTTTATGGAGACATAACAGATCATGATAAGGTATTTTTAAATTCATCATAAATAATGGGCACGTTAGGAAATTCTTTCTGAAACTCTGCTAAAGGTGCGTCGAATGAATACACTCAATTTCCGTCCACTTTAGTCCCATTTCGGAAATAACTTTCAATTAGAAACGTTTTTTGCTAGTTGCTGTAAACCATTGTGAGCACTGAATAATTGTGACTTCCAGAAAGATCTGACGTTTATATGTCAATTCCTAACAAGCGTGCTAACTTAAATTTTTAAAATGTAAAAGTCATGGCACACTTGAGGTTTTTTTAAATGAACATACGATATAAAAAATGTTCAACGCTATCGGTTTTTTCGTGTTGCACAAAAAATAAAATTGGAAAACATAATTTCGATTTTATCTACGGTCTTTAGTTTTAGTTGTTCTCATACAGATTTTTCATAATTAAAATTTTGCAGAAGCATTAAATAAATTAAATAACAACTCAACAAAATTAAGTCTTACTAAGACTAGAAAAAAATGACTTATTGAAACAACTACTCCCCTGGCCAATGCCATGCCGGGTATTAAAAGATACAAAAGCAATTTGCATGTTGTTGATCGTATTACTATTGAGATAACATTGGTTTAAGATCGTTTATTTCTAAGTACAAGGAGTAATTTAAAAATGATTGTAAATTAAATTTAATGATGAATAATTTTCAAGTTAGTACCTAGAAATAAACGACCTTAAAACAATTAGTAGTAATAGTAATAGCACTCAATGTTCTTTTGTATAATTCAATATCTTGCTTGGCATTGGCTAGAGAAATAGTTGTTTCAATAAGTTTGTTTTTAGTCTTAGTAAAACTTTAATTTTGCAGAGTTACAAATAGGTAGAAGATTCATATATTTAGGCTCCTTTTCGTCTTTAATTATATCAGATTTTTCATTTGATTTCTTCAATTCATTAATGATATTGTACAAATAAAAACGTGTCAACTCTGTAGTCAAACTGATTATTTGGCCCAACCAGAAAATATTAGTATTAGTTATACTTAGCGACTCGTGAATATCCGTAGGTAAGGCAGAGAGTTGTTACCGTATTTCTATGACAACTCATGCTGCACTACTTATTTCTCTAGAGGAAAGAAGTATTGACGCACTGATTCTTCAAATACTTCCTCACCTGCGAATTTTTACATTTTCCCCCGGAGATTGAAAATTATCATAGCTATTCTTATTAACTACTGATTTAAACAGTTCACTGCCACACCATTCTCTTAAATTTCTAATCCAGGAAATCCTTCTTCTTCCTACACTCCTCTGTCCCTCTATCTTTTCTTCCTCCTCTAATCAGTCTCAGAAACCTATAATGTTCTGCTCACAAGACATGACCCAGGTACTGCAGTTTACGTTTTTGATGGTATTTATTACTTCTTCTTCTTTATTAAGCACTTCCAGATCTGTGACATGGTCCACACTTGCTATCTCCTGTACACCATCGTTCGAATGGTGCTAGCCTGTTTGTATATGCCTGCTTTATTATCCAGGCTTCTGCCCCATACAGCAAGTTAGAAAATACATAGCACCGCAGCATTCCAATCTTGGGCTCTAAATTGATTTCAGAGTAGATTTTCCAATTTAATAAATGCAGCTCTAACAACTCCTATCCTTTGATTGTTCGGTGTTTTGGGTGATCAGTGTTCCAAGAAACCAATTTTCATATTATCGGAAGGACTATTTGTAATAGTAATCAGTGACAGCTTGTGGGGTGACTCATGGTACGGCCGAGGTAGCAGAGGTGGTAATACAGATAGGTCTACCTATTAAGTTTTATTATTTATTTGTTGAGAAATCTTGAATAGACTACCTTAAGAAGGGCTTACTTTACACCAGTGTTTCTCAACCTTTTTGGACCAAACGCCCACTTTAATTTTCAACAGCTTAAAAAATTGAAAGGAACGAAGTAAAACAACATTAAGTATGTATTATTTGAAGATAGATACACCATAAACGAAATTTAAAGTTTTAATGAGAACTCTTGTTTGTATCTTAAATTAGCGCAAATCGATGATATTTTAAGTTTTCCACGTCCAAAGGCAACAAAATCGCGTTTTCAATTTCTTAAATTTCCCGAGTTCTTGAACGTGCTTTTTAATTTTAATAAACCATATGTTGAAATGTAATAAATTTAGTGTGTTTCAGAAATATTCATCATGAGTCAAGTACAATTGTGAAAATCGGAAGTTTCAAAGAACAACAAAATTCCGTTTCTGATTTTTAAAAATTTCTGCGGTGTTGAGCGCGTTTTTGATTATGATGATCCATACGCTAAATTGCAGAGAATATAGTTTATTTTAAAAAATATTAAGAAACATTCATGCCAAGTCAACGAAAATTTTAAAAATTCGAAATAGGAAATATAAAATAGAAAAAAAAAATATGAATGTTGAAAAAAATGTTAAATGTATTTCAAAATCCTCTTGAGAATGTTATAAGGCAAAAAAATAAAATTTTCTTCAAACAGGCAGTAAAGTTTCATATTTATCGCTGAATACATGACATTAAAGTCAAACTTTATTGCTGCATTAAAGTATTTATGGAATCGTCACTATTGTCCAAATCTATTTCCATACTTACAAAATATATTTTTTTAAATTTAAAGTATTTATGAAATAATACTTACCTACTTAAAAAAATGTTTTTTTACAAAATCGAATAATATTTCTAAAATTATTTGAACGACATTAACCCTTAACCCGAAGTATGTGTCTGACAGACACCTATTCTTTCAACTTTGCAATCGTGAACATACTAATTTATACCCTCTAGGTATCCTCATCATGTGACCTGAGGCGATCGCGTCCAATGCGCTTTTGCAATTGGACGTTTATTGAATACAAGTCAATAGTGAAAAGTTGCGGTGTGTGTTAGACACATACTTTTGGAAACAGTTATATTTTTCAGTGACTATTATACACATACTTCTAGCTGGTACACAAAATACTTGGTAAGTTATTTTAATTTTATTCACATCGGAAACATTATTACGCATTCTTTTTAGACCCGTTGTCACACACACAATGAATGCAGTTCCAAGTACTTCAGTTAGAGAAGAGGTTTTTCGCTGTGATGATCCTAATTTCGAAACCAAAATGATGAAGTGTTTAGAAGAACTAGAAGCACAATAAGATTCTACCCTAGAACGACCCATAGATGATTCGGACGATGGTTCAGATTACGAAGAACAGCCACAAAGACTCTATAGAACTGATTCTTCAGAAAATGAATATGATTGCGACACAGATGAGGACAATAATACTGACAACCAAGACATGCATCCTTCACATACTGCACAAGAAATAACTGATAATTTACCTGAGCATTTCTTACGCAAAATAATTATTTAAATGGAGTAGTATGGAGTGGACCGAAAACAGCTCAACATAATATTGTGAGAGGCATTCCAGGAATGATTTATATCGTACAAGCGCCTGGCCCTAAACCCCAAATAGCAGATATGTGGTCACTTCTATTAGACCAAGAAATACTTCAAGAAATTATTCAGTGGACCAACGTGAAACTTCAAGTTATTGGGGCAAACGTAACAAAGCTGCAGAAAAGTAATTATAGAGCTACAGATGTAATAGAAATAAAAGCGCTTTTGGGACTTCTTATGTTGACAGCAATTTTAGAAATCTAATCGCGAAGACATGCCGTCACTTAGTGACGGTTCGCGGGTTTTTTTCTGGTACGGCCGAGGAACAAGAGTGGTGATACAGATAGGTGCGGTCATGCAGCCGTCTCTGCAACTGACCCTACCTATCTGTATTACCACCTCTTGATCCTCGGCCGTACGAGAAAAAACTCCGCGAACCCTCTGTCACTTTTTTCAACAAAATTTACTGGTCGCCCTATTTTCCGAGCAGTTATGTCTGTAAAACTATTTGAGATATGAGACAATTCTGCTACTAGAGATGAAAGAAAAAGAGATGATCCCGCAGCGGCAATAACAAATATATTTCAACGGTTTGTGAACAATTGTCAAAAATTGTATTCCTTGGGAGTGTATGCCTGCATTGATAAAATGCTTATCTTTCGAGGCCGTTGCAAATTTAAAGTTTACATGCCCGCGAAGCCAAATAAATATCGCCTCCAAGTTTTGGCACTTACAGATGCTCGTGCTAGTTGTTTTTTAACGCGAATCTTTATTGTGGAAGAGTAACATATGGCCTAGGTTTATCGGACAGCGAAAACAATCTATCAATTCGTACACAAACCGTGCTAAGATTGATTCCAATTGTTAACAGCAATAGTAATATTACTGATGACAATTGGTTTTCTTCAATGGAGTTAGTACAGGAGCTACAAAAACAAAAGTTAGTCCTTAAACCAATGTTATTTATCTAGTAGTACTAGCAATAACATGCAAATTTCTTTTGTATCGATCAATATCCGGCGTGGCACTAGCCAGGGAAGTAGTTGTTTCAATAAGTTATTTGTTAGTAGTCCTACTAAGACTTAATGTTGCAGTTACGAACAGGTTGAATATTCATATATTCAGGCTACTTTCGTCTTTATCGAATTTATTTAATGCTTCTGCAACAAGTAAGGTTATCTCAAATTTATTTTAAAGTCTTTTCGTTTTCTAAATATATAATAATAAAAGATTGGATCAAAATTGTTAGTGCGCAACTTTATTATTAAATTGCCAAGCAACATAAATTACCTTTAAGCGCTATAACAATTTTTAATAAAGTTTTTATTATTTTATATCTCGAAAACGGAAAGATTTTTTTGTTTATTGCTAGCTTCTCCCATCATCACCAATTACTATCCTTTTTTTTGTACTAACACCTAAAAAATATTTCATATGATTTGTAGGTCATAATTAAATTGAGGTAATTGATTTTATAATTTTCATTAATTGTAAATTTATTATAGCTTCACTTAATATAAATAATGGTATCCCGACATAATCTCGACAGCCGAAATCCCGACAAACCAGAATCCCGACAGGGTCGAAAACCAGACAGGGTCAAAATGCTGACAAGCCAAAATCCCGACAACCCAAAATCCCGTAATGCATGAATCACAGCCTGGTTTCATCTGAAATTTCAAACAACACGACGGACAAAATTCGTGAAAAAACTCTTAAAAAATGCATTCAAGAACAAAAAGTTTATATTTTACCCGTAGAATACGATCCCGTAATAAAAAATACAGAGTTCCATTTGAAAAATCAAAGTTGACCTTCGTTTGACCCTGAAAATTAACGCCAAGATCATGTTGAAGGTCGCCAGCATATGTCCCCTCCGAACCCTACAACTTTTATCTGAAACATTTTTTGCCATGTTGCTCAGGTTTCGAGATATTTGTTGCGGCAATTTAAAATGGGACATCCTGTATACGTATGTTAAAATTGCCTTAATGCATAATTTAATATTTGTCGTGGCATTAACCAGGAAGCTAGTGGTCCTTAGGTAACTTGTTTTATACACTGCATCAGGCCTTTTACGTTCTCCTTACAAGAAAGTATTGTTTTCATGCGATACAATACATTTATTGCGGCATATACTAATAGTTTAAAAAAGCAATTGACCTGTGGTCCTTCGGCCTTTGTTTTCGTGCTTTTTTTCTAATTCGAAATTTCAGCGGAAATACCCATTTTGAGGTCCCCCGAGATAATTCCGACCATTTTAGAAAAATGTATTCTGTCTGTATGTGCCTGTCTTGTGGGCTCTATATCTCAAAAGCGAATAAGGATTTTCAGATAAAACTGCATTGACATTTAAAGAACTGAAAAGCTTTTGCTGAAATTCTGAAAACCGAAAGTGCTTACCTTAACCGTTTTTTAACCATTTAACGACAAAATAGTTTTTTCTGGCATAGTAACTGAACACTGCTGAACTTATCACTCCGCAAACAATAACTTAGCCATTAGCACAGGAACGTTTCCGGAGAAGTTTAAGAAGGTAAAAATTAGCCGTATCCTGAAAAATGGTGACCATTTTCTCATACCTAACTTTATTTCATGCCTGGTCATTCAACGAGCACTAATATCGCCTGCCTAATGCAATTTGTTTCTGAGATTCTAGATAGAAAGGCAGAGTGGGTGTAATATACACGGACTTCACCCGTGCATTTGAACCTTCCCTGCTAGAGGCATACCTAAGGACAATCCGTCACGATATCACCTGCATACGCGCTAGAAGATACTCTCAAGCTACGCGCACACTTGTCGGAATCGGACGGACGGCACGCAACGGATAAAATTGCTTAACACAGTTGTAAACGAGTCAACGCACATTTATCGGTACGGCACGGAACGGATAAATGTGCGTTGACTCGTTTACAACTGTGTTAAGCATTTTTTTCCTCTGCGTGCCGTCCGTCCGATTCCGACAAGTGTACGCGTAGCTTTACTGCGCAAATTTCACACAGAAACTGATCATCAACAGGACCGATTGCTGCTATCTACTGAGCAAAGTCCAAAAAGTTCAACTCCATGTACCCCGACAAGGGTCCAGGTTCGCCGTGACCTTCAGCCGTCCCACAGCACGTACCAATCTGTTAAATCGATCTATGAACCATCTTATGTGCAAAACATCAGATGCTGCGTTCGAGGACATCTTTCGCTAAAATACTTTTTATTCCTTTTTTGCAGCTATTACTTACTACTTACTTATTTCCATAAGTATTGTATATTATCTGTTCTTGTTATTATCCTGTTACTGGACAACTATGTCTGTTGGGTAATAAAGACCGTTATTATTATTAATACGTTTCTTTCTATGAATAATGTAAGAACTCAAAATAAGAAGAGCCAACAGAAACTAGAAAAACAGGCTTATAATTACACCAATTATTTATTTTGACTATAAAATTCATGACAACATAGGTAACTAAAAGAAATCAATCTGAGCTCCTACAGCGGCCCATGGTCGTTAAAGGGTTAATTTAATATGATAAATATTATAAAAATCTTTATACAAATGTTGAAGATAACAAAGAACTGCACATCTTTAATTAATAAATGTATTTCGTAAACTCTTTGATTTTCGAGAAAAAATTACAAACATAAAAATGTTGTCTTTTTTGGTTTATGATAATAGTAAATTTTTATAAACAAAAATTCTTGAAAATTCCAAAATCAATGCAAAATATCAGAAAAATCCTTTGTATACCATCAAATCGGATAAAGTCAGGGGCGGCTCGTTATACAGGGTGTTTCAGAGCTCTGGGAACGGTCAAGCACGTGCTTATTTTTCAAAATTTCGAAAAATGTTTTATACAAAAGTTGTATATATTAGTGAGCTGCACGCCCTAACAATATTTAAATTTATACAGGGTGTCTCATAACAAAGTTACAGACCAATCTTATGTTTTTTTTTAAATGGAACACGCTGTATATTTTGTCATTTTTGAATTATATGGAGCAAATAAAGGTGAGTTACTTCAATATTCCCTATACCTATTGTTTGCCGTTTTCGAAATATTTGAAGATTTGTTGAAATGCAAGGTCTGGGTGAAATTTTATTTTTGCCCCAGTGATTGACGTTGAACGATTAAAATTATTTCTATTATTTGGTTGAAGGTTCGAACTATAGAGCCATGATTTCATGCAAAAAATTATACAGGGTGATAAAAAAAATGCGGTAGAAAAACCGAAATTATAAAGTTAAATAACTTCGTTTTTTCAAATGGCACACCCTGTATTTAGTAACGTATTCTTAAGTAGAATCCAATTATCTTTCAGATTGTATAAGGTTTCCCTGTTCCTAATCTCAATAGTTTTCTTGTATTCGGCGATTATCATATCAGGAATAATTATTATAATCTGAAAGATAATTGGATTCTACAAATACCATTTATATAGGTGGGATATACCATTTTTGGCAGCTGAAAAATATCATGTTTGATAGCTGAAAAATAACATTTTTGACAATTGAAAAATATCATTTTCGACAGTTAAATAATACATTTTTTAACAACTGAAAACTACAATTTTTAACAGCTGAAACATACAATTCTTGACAACTGCAACAAACCATTATTGTCAGCTGAGAAATACAATTTTAGACAACAAAAGAAAGAAATTCTTGCGAGCTTGAAACTACTACAGGTAGTGCCATGGCTCCTTGGCTCTATACTATTGAAAAATTGTAATTTTTGTTGTCTAAAATTGAATTTCTTAGCTGACAATACTGGTTTATTACAATTGTCAATAATGTTTTGTTGCGATTGTTAAGAATCGTATTTTTCAGTTGTTAAAAATGTAATTTTTCAGCTGTTAAGAAGTGTATTATTCAAATGTCAAAAATGATATTTTTCAGTTGTAAAAAATGTTCTTTTTTGATGTCAAAAAAGGTATTTCTCACTTATTAAAATGTTATTTTTCAGTTATCAAAAACAGCATTTTGTGACACTATTTTTAATTGTCAAAAATGGCACATTTCAGCTGTCAAAAATTGACTTTTGTAGTCAAAAATTGTATTTTTTAGCAGTCAATAATGGTATGTTACAGTTGTCAATAATGGTATGTTGCTGTTGTCAACAATGGTATTTCTCAGCTGTTGAAAATAGTAGTTTTCAGTTGTTAAGAAGTGTATTATTCAACTGTCAAAAATGATATTTTTCAGCTGTCAAAAAAGGCATTTCTCACCTATTAAAATGTTATTTTTCAGTTATCAAAAACAGCATTTTCTGACACTATTTTTAATTGTCAAAAATGACATATTTCAGCTGTCAAAAATTGACTTTTTGTAGTCAAAAATTGTATTTTTTAGCAGGCAATAATGGTATGTTATAGTTGTCAATTATGGTTTGTTGCAGTTGTCAACAATGGTATTTTTCAGCTGTTGAAAATAGTAGCTTTCAGCTGTTAAGAAGTGTATTATTCAACTGTCAAAAATGATATTTTTCAGCTGTAAAAAATGCGATTTCCAACCTATAAAAATGTTATTTTTCAGCTATCAAAAGCAGCATTTTTCTACATTTTTTTAACTGTCAAAATGGCATTTTTGGCTGTCAAAACATGTATTTTTTGTGTTGTCAAAAATTGTATTTTTTTAGCTGACAATAATGGTTTATTACCATTGTCAATAATGGTTTGTTGCAGTTGTCAAGAATGGTATGTTTCAACTGTTAAAAATGGTATTTTTCAGCTGTTAAGAAGTGTATTATTCAACTGTCAAAAATGATATTTTTCAGCTGTCAAAAATGATATTTTTTAGCTGTCTAAAATGATATTTTTCAGCTGTCAAAAATGATATTTTTCAGGTGTCAACAATGGTATTTCCCACCTATAAAAATGATATTTTTCAGCTATTAAAAGCAACATTGTTCGACATTTTTTAATTGTCAAAAATGGCATTTTTCAGCTTTCAAAAATTGTACTTTTTGTTGTCAAAAAGTGTATTTTTTGTTTTCAAAAATTGTATTCTTTAGCTGACAATAATGGTATGATACAGTTGTCAATAATAGTGTGTTACTGTTATCAAGAATGGCATTTTTCAGCTATTAAGAATTACATTATTCAGCTGTCAAAAATGCAATTTTTCAGCTGTCAAACATGATATTTTTCAGCTGCCAAAAATGGTGTATCCCACCTATATAAATGATATTTTTTAGCTATCGAAAGCAGCGTTTTTTAACATTTTCTAACTGTCAAAAATGGCATGTTTCAGCTATCAAAACCTGTATATTTTGTTGTCAAAAATTGTATTTTTTTGTTGTCAAAAACTGTATCTTTCAGCAGCCAATAACGGTATGTTTCAGCTGTCGGGAATGGTATTCTTGGGCTGTCAAGAATGGTAATCCCCAGCAGTTGAAAATAGCATTTTTCAGCTGTCTCGAGTTCTATTTTACAGCTGTCAGTAGAAAATGGTATTCTTCAAATATGCAATGTTTCAGCTGCCAAAAACAGTATTTTTCAGTTAGTAAAAATTTTTTTTTTGACATTTTTTAATTGTCAAAAATTGTATTTTTCGGCTGCCAAAAGTAGTATATTTCGCTGTCAAAAGTAGTATTTTTTACTGTCAAAAATAGTATTTTTTTGTCAAAAATAGTATTTTTAGTGTGTCAGGAATGGTATGTTTCAGCTGACAAAAATGGTATTCATCAGCTGTTGAAAGAGAATGTTTTTCACCTATTAAAAATTGTATTTTTTTGTCAAAAATGGTATTTTTCCTGCGTCAGGAATGGTATGTTTCAGCTGACAAAAATGGTATTCCTCAGCTGTTGAAAATGAGTATTTTTCAGCTATCAAAAATAGTATTTTTTTTTGTCAAAAATAGTATTTTTCGTGTTTTAACAATGGTATGTTTCAGCTGTCGAAAACAGTATTTTTCAGCTAGTAAAAATAGTTTTTTTCAGCATTTTTGAAGTATTTTTCAGCCGTCAAAAGTAGAATATTTTGCTGTCGAAAGCAGGGACGGCTCGTTATATAGAGCCGCGCTACCTGTAGTTTCAAGCTCAGCAAGAATTTTGAATTAATTCTTAAAACACTTTTTCGGGAGTTACTTTGGTCTAGGAAGATAAATAATTCTTCTAAAAAGGAGGGGGGGAGGGGAGATATATTGTATAAGTGGCTCTACCATCAACCATGTTCCATGTTACCATGTTCCACGAGCCGCCACTGGATAAAGTTACATGATTTTTTATGTAGTGGTATAGTTCAAAAAAAAATCCATAGTTCGAAATAAGATGTAATTCATACATTCAAGCTACTGCAACTCTTCATACTATGATGTGTTATTCCTCGACATTCCTGATTTTCTTTCGGGTATCCCTTAAATCTGGAAACTTAAGGATTATAGAATGTCTTCGAAATTGTATGCCATGCATTGTCGCATGTAAAAAAACGTAGAATTATGTCTGGTATTACTTGTGAACACGCTTCAACGATACGCTCGTACATCCAGAAATAATATTCTCCGCATGACTTCAAGTGGCCCCAAAGATTAAAATCCGAAGGTGGCAGTCTAAGCTTCGTGCTGGACACTTCATCGGTCCCTGACGTCCCATCCAATGGTCAGGAAATTGCTCATCAAGCCAAGTTGTAGGCAGGAGCACCGTCCAGTTGAAACCATCCAGAAAAAAAGAACCTTATTCTTTTAGAACATTGCGTAATGCTTCTTCGCGAAGTATGTTCATAAAAAAATTGAAAGAAATTGAACTTCAAAAAGAAAACCCCGGATTCATCTGACCAGTAACGTCTATTTTGTCGATTAGCTTCTTCAGAAAAGCTTCATCACTGAACAGAATGGCTCTGGTCCATCCACAAAATACCATTCGATTATCTCGATTATCCCCAATCAGCTTCTGAAGAATTTGCAGTCTGTATGGATGCCATCCAAAATTCTGTGGTTACTGATTTTGGGCACACCTGCCTCAGTAGCCATTCGCCGTAGAGATTTCTGTGGACTTTATTGAAATCGGCTAAGAACAGGGACTGATATTGTATCGCCAGTTTTTCGACCAATTTGTAAACACACGAGAATGTGATTGGTGCACATTCGGGATGCAGTCAGCAACCACTTCTCTCAGACATATTCCATCATACATCAAAATGACCTGGGGATGTTTATCTTTTTCTCAACCCATCGTTTACCTGTCAATCTGCAACAAAAACAAAAAATCATAATTTTCCCTATGTTCCCCGACCTATGAGATACCCTGCAGTGACGGTTCGCGGATTTTTTTCTGGTACGGCCGAGGTAACAAGGGTGGCAATACAGATAGGTAGGGTCAATTGCACAGAAGGCTGGCTGCGTGACCGCACCTATCTGTATTACTACCTCTTGTTCCTCGGCCGTACCAGAAAAAACCCGCGAACCGTCACTGATATCCTGTATATCACAGTTGGATGTTTCTAGAATTGTATTGCTTCAACGTTTTGGGAAACTTCTAGTTCAGTTGGATCTGTAGATAGTGAGTTTCTGCAAGTTATCTTATGTGTTCGAATAAATGAATAAATCATTTTAATTTTCGACCATAGCCTTCTTAAATTCCTCTAGAATAGTGATATTAGTTTTGTTACTCATTTCGACCTTCGCATTTCGATTGCATCTATTTTCAGGGTTGTCTTACCCAATGGACTGAACATGCTAAAGCTTGAGGCAAGTTTTTGCAAAAATACGTATATAAAGTATTTAAAAAAAATGTCAAAACTTTTTTAATGGAAATATCCGTTTTGAGGTCTTTGGGACGATTTCAACGATTACTGGAAAAAAAATTGTGTCTGTGTGTGTGTGTGGCTGCGTGTATGTATGTCATGAGCTTCGTGCTGGCCACTTCATCGGTCCCTGACGTCCCATCCAATGGTCAGGAAATTGCTCATCAAGCCAAGCTGTAGGCAGGAGCACCGTCCAGTTGAAACCACCCAGGATAAAAAACCTTCTTCTTTTAGGATATTGCGTAATGCTTCTTCGCGAAGTATGTTCAGAGAAAATAAATCAAGAAATTTAACTTCAAAAAGAAAACCATGGATTCATCTGACCAGTAACGTGTATTTTGTCGGTTAGCTTCTTCAGAAAAGTTCGCTTCATCACTGAACAGAATGGCTCTGGTCCATCCACACAATACCATTCGATTATCTCGATTATCCCCAATCAACTTCTGAAGAATTTGCAGTTTGTATGGATGCCATCCAAAATTCTATGGTTACTGATTTTAGGCACACCTGTCTCAGTAGCCATTCGCCGGAGAGATTTCTGTGGACTTTATTGAAATCGGCACTGATATTGTTTCGCCAGTTTTTCGACCAATTTGTAAACACACGAGAATGTGATTGATGCACATTCGGGATGCAGTCAGTAACCACTTCTCTCAGACTTCTTCCATCATACATCAAAATGACCTGGGGATGTTTCTCTTTTCTCAACCCATCGTTTACCTGTCAATCTACAACAAAAACAAAAATCATAATTTTCCCTATGCTTCCCGACCTATGGGATACCCTGCAGTGACGGTTCGCGGGGTTTTTTTTTCTGGTACGGCCGAGGTAATAAGGGTGGCAATACAGATAGGTAGGGTCAGTTGCAGAGAAGGCTGGCTGCGTGACCGCACCTATCTGTATTACTACCTCTTGTTCCTCGGCCGTACCAGAAAAAAACCCGCGAACCGTCACTGATACCCTGTATACCACAGTTGGATGTTTCTAGAATTGTATTGCTTCAACGTTTTGGGCAATTTCTACTTGAGTTGGATCTGTGGATAATGAGTTTCTGTAAGTTATCTTATGTGCTCGAATAAATGAATAAATCATTTTCATTTTTGACCATAGCCTTTTTAAATTCCTCTAGAATAGTGATATTAGTTTTGTTACTCATTTCGACCTTCGCATTTCGTTTGCATCTATTTTCAGGGTTGTCTTACCCAATGGACTGAACATGCTAAAGCTTGAGGCAATTTTTTGCAAAAATACGTTTTTTACTTCCTCCGTTAAGAGTACGAGAAAGTATAAAAAAAGTCAAAACTTTTTTAACGGGAATATCCGTTTTGAGGTCTTTGGGATGATTTCAACGATTACTGGAAAAAAAATTGTGTCTGTGTGTGTGTGTGGCTGCGTGTATGTCTGTCTGTGTCTGTTCTTGTGCGCTCTATCTCAAAGACTACGGGAATTAACGTGAAACTTTGAACATAAACCTTATTTGATGATCCGAAAAACTGAGGAGCTTTTGGTAAATATCGTACACAGGAAGTGGGTCTTTACCTTATCCGTTTTTTTTTTGTTCTTTCCGATATTTTTTTAAATATGAAAAATATTACAGAAACATTTAAACAAATATTAAATATAACATGGTTTTAGGTAGAAACGCCAAAGTGGCGGAATCTATTACCTGAATGCTGTACTGAACCAAATTCCAATAGTAATCTCCGTTTCCCCATCAGCAACTAACTACACTGATGAAACCTGAAAGGTCGAAACCGGTCTGTAGGTGTTCTGATGGGGAAACAACAATGTTTACAATATTATTGTTATTATTTGCCGCCGCTGGCAATGTCCATATCTTGTCGGTGTTAAAGCCACCCGGATTTGGTTCAGTACAGCATTCAGGCAATAGATTCCGCTACTTTGGCGTTTCTACCTTTAACGGTGTTTGGAATACTTATATTCCAATAGTAATCTCCGTTTCCCCATCAGCAAATAACTACACTGATGAGACCTGAAAGGTCGAAACCGGTCTGTAGGTGTTCTGATGGGGGAACAATATTTAATGATAACAAAGTTTTGTTTAAATATATTTTTAATCAAATCATCCATTCTTTTGTCATTTTTGGTCTCTAATTATGAAATGATAATAATTGCATCAAACTTATATTAATAATAATTATAGAGAATGCTGAAATTAACAACTTATAAAGAATACGTTTTTTTTTTCAAAATCTCATTAGTTTTTGAGTAAACTGACATTCTTAGAATTTGAAGTATAATTTGTCATTTTCATCGTTTCATCAGATCCTGTATAACGCTACATGTGCATTTAAAATATCATTAAAATCGAAAACAAATCATGAAAGTATAAATATAAATAACTATTGTACCATCATGCTTCTATTTTCTGTCTGTAATTCCGTACAATTCCGTTGCTACTATGTGCGACTATTCAGATGCTTGAGAACATAACATCATCAAGTTTCGTTTATATTTTCCTCGGTCTTCGTAGCCATTATAATGAGGTAATTACGAATTCAACTCCGGACTACTTTTCACTGTTGTTATCTGCACATAAAATTTCCAGGTGTTAAAAAACCGCAATTAAAACTATTTTACGATTCCGTATAATTACACATATTTTAATTTAATAAATTAATTGCCTTTTTTATAAACGCCCGCCCGGGCTTACATTCAATGCCCATTAAACACGAGGTGTTTAATAAAAGCGCGAAATTACTTATGGTGAATTTTTTTTGTAGCATAAAACTTAATAATAACGTGTATTGAAGATGGAGAATATCAGATGTAATTATATGTTCTGGATAAAAAATGACGTAGATTATGATTCGAGCGTAAATATGTAGATGGACATGATCGCTATTATATTAAAAAGGATGTTTTTGACACAAATAATTACAATACTTAAAAGTGCGAGATATCCGCGCCGGTAATGGGATTCGAATCGTGACCATAAACGGAAAATTCTTTTCACCTCTTAATTATGGCTGCGTGCGTACGGAATTTAAATTTGAAAAGTCTCATCTCTGAAGCACGTCAGGTTGCCATAAAACACTCTGCGAAGTGCCATGTGTCAAAATTAGTAAAGAGGGTGGTTCAGTTTTATTTCCACCTGTGCCGCCGCTCCTCTTTTCCCCGTTTCCACAAAGATTTAATAAATTCGCGATACAGATACGAGTTATGTACTCCACGAATCCCCCTTTCTCTAATTTATTTTTTATCAACGCGATAATGCCCCACAAATCATAAAATGTTTACTGCTAACCTGGATTTAATTAGGAATTGACAAATCCATACACAATTTTATTCTTGTTTAATCAGATTTTTTTTTCAATCATTTAATGCATTTACTTTTATCAACTTTCAATCTTTAATAGATATCGACATTCCGGCCGGCAGGTGCTGGAAGCTTTTGATTACCAATCAAAATTCTTGGATCTTCTACCAACCTCACCCTTACCATATTTTGAGTGATTTATAAAACTGTTGATTTATATTTACAACCTTCAATTTACTACTTAGGAGGTAGACGCGTATGAGTTGTAAAACAGTTTTACGGCGAAAGCGCGCCGCCGTTAATTTTCAAAGTAATTGTAAATAAATGGAAGGTTAAAACAAAAAGCCAAAATGATATAAAACTTTATGAAGGTGGAATTCGAAATAAAAATATTTGCGAACAATAGAGTTACGATCAATTAAATGGCGCAAGGAATTTCTTATGGTTCGTCGCTTACTGTCCACTTGCTTGGACGGACACGTACTGCGTGTCGCCGAATGTTATTTTCTTTTATCGCTTTAGTTAAGACCCATCATAATTCTGATCAAAAGTAATTTGTTACTTTTTACGGTTTATTAAGTACAAAAAATCGCACGGACAAATTTATTAAAGGTTGAAACATACTGGAATCAGCACACGCTCTAGCGAAGTTGTTCCAAAGTGCAATCCCATTGCAAATGTGAAAGGGATTTCCAAGGTTTCATAAAATGTCGAAAATACAGTAAATTTCAGTTAATTGGACCATCGCTTAATTGAAACCACATCGCAGAAATAACATTTTACTTCGGTCATTTGAGACACAATGCCCGTATAATCGGAATAGTAAAAATATGTAATTCAATTGCAAAATATTTCGTGATTTTTTTTGAAATTGTAATCCTACAAGCGCAAAGGAACCGAATACACTTATGCATTCTTGCAAAATTTAATTTTATATTTAAACTTTTTACTCCAAATAGTGTTTTTTAGAAATATATTAATTCTTATAAATTATTAAACTAAAATACGTAAATATTATATCCTTTCTTTTGCAATTATTTTTAATTATTTTCTTGTTATGTGCATGAAAACATGTATTTCATATTTTCTTTGTAAAACTTCGCGTATTCGGGCCAGCCGCTTAATCGGGCCAAAATGTTCTGATGTGTCTCGATTAAGTGGATTTTGATTCAATCATAACCATTTAAAATATATTCAATATATCCATTCCGCGTCCTTTTATATCTAAAAGATATGAACAAAAAACATAATTGGTAGCATCACGTTTCGTTGAATGTTTTGTAAAAGAAATTGTGGGGAAATTATAGGATATGATATAATGACAGTATATATAGATTTAGCAAATTAAATTGTAAAATAAAAGGGTAATTGAATTGAATCTGTCAAACGAGTGTCTGGTTATCTTTCATAATTAAGGAAAATGAAATCTGGGTAATGGGGCTTAATTGAGGGTTCTTGTGTGTCAATCGAGAGGGAATTCGTTGAAAATCGAAGCGGGGCTATATTTTGGAGCTTTCGCGCTGACGTAAAAAGCTGTCCCAGGTCCCAAGCGATCGGGCGATCGGTTCGGTGATTGACAATGACAGCTTTTGGCGCGGCTTCTGAATAATTAAATCAAAACCAACGACTCCGGTCGCATAATCGCTTATAAATAATCGCCCGGATGTCAGTTAAGATAGTTTTTGCCGTAACCGAAGTGAGAACAAACGAGATTAGGACTACCGAGCTGTGGAAGTTGAACTTAAATCTGACATTCGAAATCTAGCCGGCTCACGCGCTTTTCTTTAATTATTTATAAAATTTCGTGTTACGAACTCGAAAGAAACAATTAAAATCAATTCCTGCACGTTCATGTGTAATTTAACATCTATCGCGTGTTTTCCACCGATGTTAATTCCATTTCGGCCTCTCGCTCCACCGGAAAAATATTTCATTATACTTCGTACTAATTATACTAAATGCCGACCGTGTGTGATACTGCTTACATTCATGGTCAATCAAAAACACAATTCCAATTAGACACTCTTCGTATTTAATAATAGAAGAATAACGTCTAATCATGCACTCACCATCTTGAAATCCAGTTAAATTGAATGAAACTGTCGGAAAAATTGTATTCCTCAGGTGAAGGCAATACATTGTAATTATTATTGAATGAAAGAGAAGTAGGCAAGAAAATTGAAATATTAGTAGCCTTAATTACATGATACGAAGAAGATTCAGAAATTATTTGCTTGCAAATAATAATTATTTCAATATATTTAAAACTTCATCTCATTAATTACATAAATTTAACTGATTGTTATAAAAATAAATCATAGACTTCAGCCTGCAGGTTCCTCTCAGTCATTATGATCTTAACACATTTTCCAAATACTCTTAGATGTTTTTCTGAACCATGATTGGTCCCATATCTTACTAACTTATGTTTTTCAGAGGTATAGAATTTTAAAATGAAATAAAATACATAAATCCTGTAGTGTTTGCTTTATTGGAAATATAATTTTATGCCTTTAGTATTTAAATATGATTTCGGTCATACGGGAGTCGCAGCCTGGGCGAATAAAGCGCAATCTGCAAGTCCAATTTTCGAACACTTTTACTACTGACTTGTATTTTGTAAAGTCGGTTTACGAAGGGTGCAAATAGTCTTAAATAATTAAATTTTTAACAAAAATTAATACCGATACTTATTTATCGATTTTTTTTTAAACTAATAACATTTATAAGAAACTAATGCTTTAGACTAAGAAATTGGTCTCATCGAAGAGTATTTTTAAGATTAGGTTTTAGTAGAAACTAGTTTTTCCTAGGCTAAAGTTTGATGTATGTGAAATTGTGTTCTTTATGTGAAATTGTGAAAAGAAATTGTGTAAGAAAAGTAACTGGTAATGAACGACGGCTCCGCTGCGCTGCGCCGTCGTCCATACGGGGCTTATCAAAATGAAGCGATTAAATTGGTGACGAACGACGGCTCCGCTGCGCTGCGCTGTCGTCCGTGCGTGGCCTATTAAAATTGAGCACGGTAACGGGTGACGAATAACGGCTCCGCTGTGCTGCGCCGTCGCCCGTGCGGAGCCCATTAAAATTAAGCAATTCAAATCACATTTTGGCTGCCTACTGAGTTGATTTGCGTCTAATAGCACCTATTGGCCCTTTGTTGTTCCTCCTTTACATAAATGACCTTCCTTCTCAACTATGTAATTCGTCCATAACCTTATTTGCGGATGACACCACAATTTTGGATTCCGCAGTCAAGGTGGACGATGCGGTTATCAAGAATGCGGCTGCTATTGACATAGCATCCGAATGGTTCACATCAAATATGCTCTGTGTAAATCCGGATAAATCGAATAAAATCATATTCTCATTAAAGCCAAACACACAGGACAATAGTGTTAAATTCCCAGGAGTAACTATCGATTCCAAACTGTCCTGGCGTAAGCACGAGGAAGCTGTCTTTAAAAAAATAAATCGTAGCATATATCTTTTAAGACCATTAAAACCCTTACTACCTGCTAAATCTACTAGGTCAGTTTATTTTGCATTATGTCAGAGCCATTTAACTTATGCAATTATGACGTGGGGACATACCTGCGTATTAGTTCAACTGTTTCGACTTCAGAGAAGAGCAATCAGAGTCCTTGACTCCGTAAACTACAGGGATGATTGTCAGGATTCTTTCAAGAAATTGAAAATCTTGACATTACCCTGTATTTTCATTTTAGAGTGCCTTTTATATGTTCATGGAAATCAGGATTTGTATACCACTCATAATCAAACTCATGGCTATGAGACACGGATCGCTGGTTGTATACAACCTAAGTACACTCGACTATCTAAGGCGAAAAATGGTGTCACCTATTACGGGCCTAAGT
This sequence comes from Ocypus olens, assembly GCA_910593695.2. NCBI lineage: Eukaryota > Metazoa > Arthropoda > Insecta > Coleoptera > Staphylinidae > Ocypus > Ocypus olens. The sequence goes on from OU343057.1 coordinate 20,927,266, forward strand.
TCTTTAACGCACTACCAACATCTGTGAAATCTCTCAATGTAAGTCGCTTCAAAACAACCATTAAAGGCTATCTAATTCAGTAAGCTTTCTATAGCATAGATGCTTGTCTGTCGAGCAACTTTGCTGGTATTACAAACTCATATTCATAATTTTATCTTTTATGAATTTTGGGTTCCGAATTTTAAAATTTTAGATTTTAAATTTTAGATTTTACACTCGTGTTTTAGATTTTAAATTTCCATTTTAGCATTTAAATGCGCTCTAGTTGCTAATATTTTTTAATATTTTTAATTGTTTATTTTCATTAATTATGTTTTAATATGGATGTTATGTATACTTTAACTTTTTCTCCCCAATCAGTGCATACTTCTCTTTTTTGTCGTTTGCTCTTTAAATTCATTTATATTGTATACATTATACTTTATTAGCATTGTATTCATATAAATATTATTATATACAGCCCAGGCTGTAGTTCTTTTCTGACTTATGTAAACTAATGGTAATGGCATCAATAAATTATTATTATTATTATTATTATTATTATTATTATTATTATTATTATTATTATTATTATTATTATTATTATTATTATTATTATTATTATTATTATTATTATTATTATTATTATTATTATTATTATTATTATTATTATTATTATTATTATAATGAATTAAGCAAAGTAATTGGTGAAGATCGACGACTCCGTTGCGCTGCGCCATCAATGAAAAACATATATTTTTTTTAATTCATTTTAATTTTTAATTTTTCATTTTAATTTTTAATTTTTAATTTTTAATTTTTAATTTTTAATTTTTAATTTTTAATTTTTAATTTTTAATTTTTAATTTTTAATTTTTAATTTTTAATTTTTAATTTTTAATTTTTAATTTTTAATTTTTAATTTTTAATTTTTAATTTTTAATTTTTAATTTTTAATTTTTAATTTTTAATTTTTAATTTTTAATTTTTAATTTTTAATTTTTAATTTTTAATTTTTAATTTTTAATTTTTAATTTTTAATTTTTAATTTTTAATTTTTAATTTTTAATTTTTAATTTTTCATTTTTCATTTTTCATTTTTCATTTTTTATTTTTTTTTTTTCATTTTTCATTTTTCATTTTTCATTTTTCATTTTTCATTTTTCATTTTTCATTTTTATTTTTTATTTTTTATTTTTTATTTTAAATTTTTTATCTTCTATTTTTATTTTTATTTGTTTTATTTCTTTTTTTAAGCCAGTTATATCCTCTGCGATCTCTGAAAATTTCGGCTTTCCGACTTGAAAAGAAAAAAAATTATCCTCAAAAGAAGGAAAACCGTCCTTAAAGGAAGAAAAACGAACCCTGGGGGGTGCAAATGGTGCGTAGAGGTAGTTTAAAAAATTTTGAAAAAATATCTTCTACCATCCCTGAAAATTTCAGCTTTTCGACTTTAAATGAAAAAAATACGTCCTTAAAAGAAGAAAAACGAACTCAGAGGGTGCAAATGGCGCGTAGGGGTGGTTCCACAAATTTTGAAAAAATCCCAATGAAAGCCAGTCATCGCTCCTGTCATCCCTGAAAGTTTCAGCTCTTCGACTTGAAAAGAAAAAAATACGTCCTCAAAAGAAGAAAACCGAACCACCCCTTGGGTTGGTGGCGTTGGTTGGCGCGTAGGAGTGGTTCCTAAAATGTTGAAAAAATTCCCAATGAAAGCCAGTTATCCCTTCTGCCATCCCTGAAGGTTCCAGCTTTTCCACTTGAAAAGAAAAAAATACGTAGTTAAAAAAAAATTTTTACCCGGTTTTTGAAAAATCATATCTCGGAAACGGGGCAAAAATTCGAAAAAGTGGCTCAATCAATTTTAAATATTTTGTTTATGATTATTTTAAGACATACTGGGATCATCCAGCTCCGGCGGTTATGGAGGAGTTTTTTTTTTTTGTAAATTTTACCGAATAAGGCCCCGATAAGGGGTGAGGTTTAACCCTAGAAAATAAAATAATCTTACGGTTTGACAAACGTTTTCATTTATGGAAACTCTGGGGCGTATTCGAATGGTTGGAATAGAAGACCCACCACCTTTTTTTCTTAATGTTACCCACAAATGCGCGTTCGTTATGCTTTTGAAACTATTGAATCTTTCGTATTCTTACTAAGAAATTAGTTTAATGAAACAGTATTTTGTAGGTTAGCTTAAGTGGAAAATAAGTGCAGTGGGTGGTCTATATTCCTTCCTCCAATATTTAGGACCCAAACGAGAGATGTGCAAGCTTAAATTAATCGATCAGAAAATAATCTAACGGTTTTTTGGACGTTTGACAAACATTTTGTTCTATAGAAACTATGGGGCGTATTCAAAGGGTTAGAAGGCAGGATAGGACCCACCCACCACCTTCTGTTTCATTTCAATTTTTCCCACAAACGCTCTTGCTTTATTTTATTTTACTTTACTACATCTCTCGTGATCCAACTACGAAATTAGTTTCATCAAACACTGCTTTCTTGGATATGTTTAAGTGGAAGTGAAGGACGGTGGGTGCTCCCTATCCTACCCTCGAATCCTTAAAACATAAATGAGGATTTTACAAGTGTAAATTAATTGATAAGAAATAATCTAACGGTTTTTTCTACCTTTGATAAACTTATTTAATATACAGGGTGTCCCATTTTAAATTGCCACCCCAAATACCTCGAAACCTGAGCAACATGGCAAAAAATGTTTCAGATAAAAGTTGTTGAGTTCGGAGGGGGACATATTCTGGTGACCTTAAAAATGACCTTGGCATTAATTTTCAAGGTCAAACGAAGGCCAACTTTGATTTTTTTGGAAGTAACGGTTTCTAAATCTAACGGTTTTTTCTACCTTTGATAAACTTATTTAATATACAGGGTGTCCCATTTTAAATTGCCACCCCAAATATCTCGAAACCTGAGCAACATGGCAAAAATTTTTTCAGATAAAAGTTGTTAAGCTCGGAGGGGGGCATATTCTGGTGAAAGTGAAAGTGACCTTGGAATTAATTTTCAAGGTCAAAAGAAGGTCAACTTTGATTTTTTTGAAAGGAACCCCCTATTTTGTATTTTTTTAATGCTTATTTTAAGAGTTTTTTCGCGAATTTTGTCTATCATGTTGTTTGAAATCTCAGATGAATCCAGGCTGGGATTCATTAGCATCAAAGGTGTGGGAGTAGAGCAATGCGACGAGCGATGGGCAGTCCAGTCCGTGAGTGGCCAGCAAGATCCCCGGATCTTACTCCCCTTGACTTTTTTCTCTGGAGACTAGTCAAGGAGAAAGTATTTGCTAAAGCTCCGACAACAGTGCAGAACATGCAGGAGAGGATTAGGGCTGCATTTCGAGCAATTCTCATCAAAACCCTTCGAAATGGAACGTATTGATGAGGATGGATACTTGATCGAGCATTTGATCTAAGAACGAAATCGAACTTCCAGCCACTGAATCAATCGACCCTTAAAAAAAAAACATGTGCAAAATCCCATCGGCAACCTCCACGTGGTGCACCTCGGGTGATGCTAATGCCGAGGGTAATGCATGAATCACAGCCTGGATCTGAGATTTTAAACATGACGGAAAAAATTCGTGAAAAAAAACTCTTTAAAAAAAGCATTTTAGAAAAAACCTTTCCTACAAAAAGTTTGTATTTTTTCCCGTAGAATACGATCCCGTAATAAAAAATAGGGGGTTCTATTTGAATAATCAAAGTTGAACTTCGTTTGACCTTGAAAATTAACGCCAAGGTCATATATAAGGTGACCAGCATATGTCCCCCCCGAACTTTTGTCTGAAACATTTTTTACCATGTTGCTCAGGTTTCGAGATATTTGGGGTGGCAATTTAAAATGGGACACCCTGTATAGAAGCTATGGGGCGTATTCGAAGAGTTAGAGGGTAGGACAGGGCCCACACATCACTCCCTGTTTCACTTATATTTTACCCACAAACGCTTTCTTTATGCTTTTAAAACTATTATATCTCTCGTAATCTGATTAAGAAATTGGACTAATCTAACAATGTTTTCTAGGTTAGGTTTAAGTGAAAATGAAAGGCGGTGGGTGGGTTCTATCCCACTCTCAAATCTTTAGAACACAGGCTAGGATTTTGGAAGCGTAAGTTAATTAATAAGAAAATAATCTAACAGTTTTTTTTTACCTTTGACAAACGTTATTATTTAAAGAATCTCTGGGGTGTGTCCAAAGAGTTGGATAGGTTTATATAAATTGTTATCTTTTATTATTATAACTATTATTATTTCCTAATTATAGTCCAGAAAAGTCAACATTTTTATTTTTTATTTATAAATTAAATTTCTTAAACGATTTCCAGTTCTTTGTTATATTTAACATTTGTGTAGAGATTTTTATAACAAGTTGGGCAGTCAAACCGCACTATTTCACAAAGCCTAGAATTTTGCCTGATGACTTACACTTGCACCCATATAAAATTCAAATAGTGCAATCTTTGAACCGAGATTATCCTATCGGGGCCTGCCCAAAGTGCCGAATGTCCAAAGTGCCGAATTTCATACTACCGACCATGCGCAAAGTGCCGAACGACGCCAAGCGACGTCACACCGTTCGTAGACGAGGCGTCGGAGCCGAATGCGAATCGGCACTTTGGTCATTCAACAGAACGTCTTCGCACGCACCTATGAGTAAGGCCCAAAATGCCGATGCACACCCTTATGTATGTTCGTAATGTGCGAAAATAATTTTTGATAATTGAAATTTATCAATGGAGAGTAGATGGTTTCAGGGCTGGAGAATGTTTTCTTCTTATAATAAAACAAATTGTATTTTTGTTTTAAACGTTTTTAACCGTATTATAACGTAAATATTCGGCATTTTGGGCCTTACTCGTAGGTGCGTGCGAGGACCAAATTGGCGAATCGGCAGTTTGGGCCTTACTGAGAGGTCGGCGCGAGGACAAAGTGCCGAGTGTCCAAACTGCCGATTCGCATTCGGCTCCGACGCCTCGTCTACGAACGATGCGACGTCGCTTGGCGTCGTTCGGCACGTTGGACATGGTTTCTAGTATAGAATTCGGCACTTTGGGCAAAATACCAATTCGGCACTTTGGGCATTCGGCACTTTGTCCCGGACCCATCCTATACATATTGGCTTTTATGAGCATATGTTACAGCTGCTTGAAGACGATCCACAGCTCACCCATAATCTATGGATTAGCGACGAGGCACATTTTCACCTCAGCGGATTTGTAAATAAATATAATCGCTAATGGGCTGCTATCAATACTCTTCGGCACTTTGGGCAAAATACCAATTCGGCACTTTGGGCATTCGGCACTTTGTCCCGGACCCATCCTATACATATTGGCTTTTATGAGCATATGTTACAGCTGCTTGAAGACGATCCACAGCTCACCCATAATCTATGGATTAGCGACGAGGCACATTTTCACCTCAGCGGATTTGTAAATAAATATAATCGCTAATGGGCTGCTATCAATACTCATGAACTTTCATGAACGGCCTTTCCATTCGTCCAGTGGCAGTCTGGTATGCGAATAATTGGTCCATATTTTTTGAGGATGATAACCGCGCAGTTACAATAACATTAGTTCGCTATGTTCAAATGCTGCAAGCGTTTCTCATTCCAGAACTTGACGATTTCCTGTGAATACTTACTTCCAACAAGATGGAGCAACTGGTCATACACCAAAGGTGTCAATGGACCTTCTCAACGACCTTTCCCCGAACCGCCTCATTAGTATGAAGGGGGATGGCCGCCACGATCACTAGACCTAACCTTTTGTATTATTTTTTAGGGGGTATCTTTGCAGCGCCTTCATTAATGTGAAATATCCTCGATAAGAAAACTTTTCAAAAATGCAATTAATTTTTTTTTTATATACAAAGTGTAAATATTTTGTTTTTCAAAGCAATATTCAATGCCGTAATTATTATTGAAAATATGAATATTTAAAAAAATTTGGTCCACTGTGTATTGGTTACAAATATGCTGGATGAGTTTTTTGAGAAATGAATCACTTAATATTTTCTGTAAGACATACAGCGTTTAAAATTCTGTATGTATTACCACGTCAAAGTCAACCAAAAAAATTTGAAAATATTGAATTGACACCAGTTTATAAAAATATAAGATCAATTGCACATGATGGAGTTACTATATGTACAATCCTCGGAGCACCATGATTTCTTCAAATCCCTCTTAGTTGCACAACATGTAGATGAGCATTAAATTATTGTGTAATTTATACAGTTAAATAGTTTTAATTAAACAAATTGTGTTTTTGAAGTGTAACGACACACAATTTTTTTATACTCCAAAAATCGTTGAAATCGTCTCTAGGGACCTCAAAACGGATATTTCCGATAAAAAACTTTTGAAAAAATTGTCACGGTCGCAATACTTTCATAAGAGAGAAAGTAAAAATTAACTCATAAAATTGCCTAAAGCATTGTTCATAAACAGATGCATAATAACTGGGTATACTCGTTCAGATTTTAAGTTTGAAAGTAATCTCAATGTTTATCATCAAAAATCCCACCCACTGTTTAATATCCGTTTTATTTACTTTTTTATAAACGAAACTTGGCCAGTTTTGTGGTTGACGTTTTAAGCGTCCGCTTTAATCAACAAATGAAATTTTCCGGCGGCAGTAATAATAAAGCTGCATATATAATTTCTCTTCGTTAATCTTCTTATTAAGTGAAATTTGAATGGCTCGAATATGCGCATTAAAATTTTACCTCATGTGCGACTTAATTGGCCATAATATCTGTCCTGGATTCGCGACGTCCATTTGTTTGTTTATTTTATGACACCGACCTATGAAAGGCGGATCCTTCCATTTTCACCAGCTCGGCAATTTCACGTTTCTTTACAATTGCAATCGTATTTATCATCTTAATTACGTTTCGAACACCTGCTCTCGTTTACGATTAAGGTATGTCCATTTTGTAATAATAATTCATTTGCGTCTCCAAAGTTTCAATCCGATATTCCAAGCATTGTTTGCGATACAATACATTTCGTATAATATTGCTGTAATTTTGTACGGATATGTTTAATGGTTTAAGATTTGGTTCAAAACTGGAGATCCATGTTTGTACAAAACAAATTTTATTTTCTACTTCTTGCCTCCATTATTTTATTGTTTTTCTCGTAGCGCTCTATTCAACATTAATTTAAAAAGGCTGTTGATTGTCTGTGCCTCTGTAGTACGTCTTGTAAAGATTAATAATCCAACCCTGATGGAGTGCAGGGTTTCAATAGGTATTTATGCAACAAGGGTTAATATAAAATTAATTAATTAATTAATATAATATATAATAATAAATTGAGCATTCAGATGTGATAAAAAAGAAATATGGCTTCCATAAGAAATAAGAAAGTTGATGATGGTTCAAAAGAAACGAAACATGTTACGAAGCAAAATCTTACGCCATCTATTAGATAATAAAAAAGTGCTATAAGAACGTCTTTTCCGTTTTTAAATATCACCTCAAATAACGAAGATATAAAGAAAATAAGAAAATCAGTTTTTTCAGTTTTTGTAATATAACTCGAAAACAAAATATTTTAATTAATTTATTTCAACGGATTATTAATCAGCACAAAATTCTGCAAAAGTGCCAAATTTCAACATACCCTCTATCTCTTCTAATAAGCGAGATCCCCATGGTGAGCCTCGAATTTGAAACACCCTGTATATACTAAAAGCTCAAGGCCTAAATCACGTTTTTTTTTAATTTTTCCAAAACGCTTATAGATGGCGATTTGAAATTTTAATGAAAATTAAAATTCAAGACATATACCATTAAAAATTCAACCCTCTAGAACCACCCCTTTAAAAAAAGGGTTGCCAACCCCTTAAAAAAAAAACGATAAATTTTATTTTTTTCCCGAAAGCCGGAAATGTCCTCTAGGGGCCCGCGAAAACCGCGATTTTTCAACTCACCCCTAGACTCGGGGGTGAGTTTTTGGAAATCGATTTTTCGCGATGCAGAGGTTCGCGCCAAACCTATCTCCTCTTAGAATTTTTTAGTTGGAGGATTCAAAGATGGCTCAAAATTCCCAATGTTTTTGGACACAACGTTTGCTGTCGCACGTTCCCGCAAAAAAATCCCTTGCAACCCCTCAAGCGTTTTTCTAAAAAATCACATTTCGGACACTTCCGGAAAAAAGGGCGCGCTTCCCCTTATGGTCACGACTCTGAATTTTATAGAGTTTTGTAGAACTAGCTTCCCTCTACATTTTATATCTCTTACGAATTTTTGATATCTCCAACCCTCGAGGAGTTATTCAAAGAAAACCACCCCCGATTACAATAAAAAAATTCTACAGCGGCCATTTTTTATCTCACGCGAGAAATTTAAACGGCAAGCCATTTGGAATTACATTTGCGTCGAAAAGGTAGATGTTATATTTTTCGTGGGGCGCACCATTTACAATCCACGGCCGATTTTTAATAGTTTTGCGGGAATGTTTCGAAGAATTTTGCGATTTTTATTTTTCGAAAATTAAAAATCTGACGACGGTATATCAGTCACCAATTTAATCAGAATCAAAGATCTTCATAAAGTTTTTCTATCCGATTTGTTGTTTTCCAGATATGACGTTGTATACGGAAGGGGGAAGCGAAATTTAAGCGGGGAACATTTTTTTTTCTCCGATCGGAAATCTGATTACACCACCAGAAAGCCCTTCTCAAGCCCAAACAAAAAATCCATATAAAATTTTCGATCCGACCCCTATTTCTAATTTTCAAAATTCATTAAACTTTTATTTATTCTGCCGGTAAATATTTTCGATCGTTTTAAAATGAATTTTTCTATTCCTTTTTAAATCACGAATCTAACGACGGATTATCATTGCGGTATTGTGTGTTCGTCTTTGAATTTTTAAAATCGCCCGGTTATTAACCGAGATATGGATATTAGAATTATTGTCGTTTTTGAACGTTGAAAATTTTTCCCCCCAAAATCAATTTCGAAAAAAATATATTTCCAGGAGGGTGAAACTTTGGGAAATCATTAAGCGTTCCATTTGAAGCAGACTGCCAAAGTTTGGTAACATTTCGGTCACCCCGTCAGCCCCACCAGCCGCAACGGTGTGCCAAAGACCAAAACAATCCCTATCAGTACCGGCCTAAATTTTGTTTGTATGTTGGTTTGTAATGTGTATACGCTTCTCAGACGCTCACCAAATAATTTTTAGAGGCCCAAATTTAATGAAAAAAAATAAGCTTCTTCCCGTTAACGTCCGAGTGCTTTCCAAACAGCAAATTAAGAAATGCATTGATAGTGTATTGCCATATTTGACAGATGTCAGATTCAGAAACTGGGGTTACCACCAGATTACATTTCCGAAGTTCCTCGACGCGTGTGGTTTGTGAAAGTTAATTTTTATTTTTCCTTAAATTCGTTCGTCACCTGTTACCTTCTTCAATTTTAATAGGCTGCGCACAGTTTAATTGCTTAATTTTAATAGGCTACGCACTAACGATGGCGCAGCGCAGCGGAGCCGTCGTTCGTCACCGGTTTTTTTGCTGAATTTTAATGGACTACGCACGGACGATGGCGCAACGCAGCGGAGCCGTCGTTTGTCACCAGTTACTTTGGTCAATTTTAATGAGATACGCACAGGCTTACTTTGGTCAATTTTAAAGGGATACGCAAAGACGACGGCGGAGCTCAGCGGAGCCGTCGTTCGTCACCGATAACTTTTGCTCAAATTTAATAGGCTACGCGCAGCGGAGCCGTCGTTCGTCACCAGTTAATTTTCTTAATTTTATATTTCACTATTTCACATACAGCAATTTAAGCTTGAAAAACAAGTTTCCTACACCATCGCAATAGTTTTCTTGTATTCGGCGATTTTCATATCAAGGATTATTATTAGTTATTCAACTTTATAAGTTAGCATTTTGCACCCCATATTTTTGAACACCCTGTATAATTTTTTATATGAAATCATAGCTGACGCTGTAGTTCGAACCTTCAGCCAAATAATAGAAATGATTGGAATGGTTCAACGTCAATCACTGGGGCAAATATAAATTGTCACCCGTACCGTGCATTTCAACAAATCTGTTAATATTTCGATAACGGTAAACGATAGGTATCGAGAATATTGATATAACTCACCTTTATTTGTTCCCTAGAATTAAAAAAATGACAAAAATACAGGGTGTGAATCATTTTAATGGACACCCTGTAAATCTGGTAATAATTTTAAATTGTGTATTTATCCATTTGAAAAGAATAACACGAAGTTACATGGTTTTTCATAAAATGGCCGCGTCGTATGCGTTGCCCCACCCTGTATATCACCAGTTCATCATTTAAAATGAAATTGTTTCCATTTAAATAAAAACGAGTCTTGTGCACCACAACAAGTTTGAACAATAAATTATGTAAATAATCTGTTTTGGAAGTTGATGGGTGTAATTAATCAGTAGGTTTTGGAATTCCGAATGGAATAACATCTCTCCAATTTTGTGTTAATGGCGAAGTGTTGTGAAATTTAGCCACCCGACACGAGTTGTCAATATTGGAGCGTACGGTCCATATTTGTTAATCTCGTTACTTGCAGATTTGAAATAATTTCAAGGATTGTCAGCGCTGATGAATGAATGGATTTGCCAGTTAAACCGAAATTTTACCGGGAAAAACTAACGCGATTTGTTGTTATGCGGGACATTCGAACAATTCATGTAGTGAACTAACTATATTTTATTAAATTATTTAAAAATTAGTAACTAAATAGTAACTATTTTATACAATAAAAAGACAGTTTAGGGTGAAATTTATGATAATAATCCAAGATAGTTTTTATTTATTATTAAAGATTTATACGTAATATAGGGCGGCCCGTTAGTGTAGCGGGTACAGGCGAGCGCTTGTGCCGGTTGAATCGCGTGCCGTGTGGGTTCGAATCCCAGCCCGGGCGAAAGATTTTTCGGAGATCGAGAAGTATTCGCTCGGGTCCGTGGTTGTTGTATACGTCTGACATTATTCATTTGTTCATTTATTCATCCAAAATTGTATAGATACCAGTGACGGTTCGCGGGTTTTTTTCTGGTACGGCCGAGGAACAAGAGGTGGCATTACAGATAGGTGCGGTCTCTGCAACTGACCCTACCTATCTGTATTACCACCTCTTGTTCCTCGGCCGTACCAGAAAAAAACCCGCGAACCGTCACTGATAGATACAAATAGTAGCCGCCTTGAGCTGGCCATATGGGCTACGTTCCCGAGGCCAAAAAGAAATTTAAAAAAAATAAAAAAATACGTAATATAAACTCTTGAATTCTTCTTCAGTATGTAGTCTTAAATTTAATTATTTTTTTAATTAATGATTTACGTTTTACTTTTAATTTTCTTATGGTGGAGAATTTGGTGATTGTTTTCTAATAACTGAAACTTTTGCTCATGACAAGCTAAATTTGTCAACCAAACCTGCAATAAATACCTTATTAGAGTCAATATATTTATTAATATAATTAATTCCGCTATAATTATAGTAATAAATGATCACCAAAATTAAATTTAAAATAAAGTTAATCAAGAGTCATAGGTGAGTTTCTTGATTTTCCGATATAATAATGCTTTAATTAAAAAAAATAATAGTATAACATAAAATAAATCGATGTTTGATGTAGGAACATTGTGCGTGCTCAATATTTGCACTGTTAATTGTGTTTTAGCTGGTCATTTATGGACGCATCAATGCGCGTAAATTTCCGAACAAAACTAAAATTTTAATAAATCTCGAAAAAAAAAACCTTCCGTAGCGTAAGCGCGTGAATAATGAAAGTTTTTATGAAATGTACAACGATCCGTGTACGACCGAAACGAAATAAAAATAAACACCACCATTTGCGAAGTTCATTTCAGGTTTGTAGTTGTTTTATGGTGCGCTATATAAACTAATAAAAGACGGAAAAGGGGAATACTTTAAAGGTCATAATAATATTTAAAAAGCGTCGATTAAGATTATTTTACATATCCATTAACACCCAGTCGATAACTCGAACTAACCAAAAGCGGCATTATATTTTATTATCTTTTATATGTAATATAAAATCAATGTCATTCCACTTAAACAATTTACTTGGAGATATAAAAAACTATTAGTCGTCAAATAAAGTTATATCTCTTATAAAAGTGTCATATATAAACTTTTATTAACATGCGTGATCTAAAATAAATATTTTTCTAGGCGCTCTTTTATTTGCGTTGGAGTTCGGTAATTTTCGGGAGGTTCGATGATTACTGAATATCCATTCTAATCACTCGCCGCGGTGCGTTTAGTTGCCGCTTCCAGGACGGAATAATAAGAAGCGCATTTTCATAATTTTCGCGTTTATCTTAAAATTAGCCGGCCGTGCGTTACACGCTTTTCCGCGAGACATTTCACGGATTTTTATCGCGTTCATTCGTGTCCGCACATCTACACACGAACCTGCGATCAATTCAACAGATACCCTCGATTACAGCCCCACAATAAACAATACACCAATTTTCATTTCCGCCGTTTTTATTCTCTGCAACGCAGTCCCCTGAATTTTTATTACAAAATCGAAAACACACCCCGCGGCCCCATATATCTCAATTTAACTCAAAAACGATAACGCTCGACCATTTGTAAATATGTACATTACGTTTAATTAAAACTTATAAACGAAATTACGAAGTTTTAATATTCTCTCCTGGGGGATGGTGGTCAAAATTGACATTTAAGTAGTAGATTTGTGGGTGTCCTCAAGTATTCGGAATATAAAGATATGTCAGCGTTCTTTTTGTATCAGTTTTGATGATAAATCAGAAATATCTGTAGGTTTTCCTTTCATAATGCGAATTGAACGGGCTTGAGTGGATGATGTTTTGAAATCTTCCATTAATACGTTTGTAAGTACAGGTAAAAATGGTGATATGGCCATCATATTACTTTCTCCGATTTGATAGTATAGTAGTTTTATATTATTTATATTTATACTTTTAAGGTTTATTTTCAATTTAAATGAAATTTTAAATGTACATCAAGCGTATTGAAGGATCGAATGAAAGTGACGTTTGAAACGTAAAATTTATAAAAGATGAAAATGACAAATTCTAATAACCTCTACCGTCAGTTAGTTTACCCAAAAACTATAGAGATATAAAAAAAAAGTAAAGACTAACTTCCGGTGTACGAAATTTTACCAAATGCTATTCAGTTCTTGGGATTGTCAAATAAGACTTGTGAGATATAGCGAGCACAAACAGGCACACACCCAAAGACACTTTTTTTCTCTACCAGAAATCTAGGGACCACAAAATGGTTATCGCCTCACAGACTATTTTTTTTTCATTAGTATTAATTATTTCAAACAAAATATTTTGAACAAAATATGAATTTATTGCCATCGACTTGAAACTTTACAAAACTATTAAAAAACATTTCCCATCCCAAAATAGATAATCTCATTTGAACAGAGCGTGAAATTGTCGGAACATACAAAAATTTCCGAATCTTGAAAAAAAAAATATACACAGTTGCCATTGACTTGAAATTCTATAAATTTATTCAAAACACATTCAGGATTACAATTCCATTAAAATCTGTAAACATCCCTAAATTCTGTATTTTGATAAATAAACATCGATCTGTCCGAGGAATATTTTAAGTAAGCAATTGTTAATAGTTTGATGAATTTATTCCGTACTTTATACAATATCTTAATTAATAGAATTCTTAGTATATTTTATTGTAAAGCATAACTCTATATTGACTATAACATTCTGTACCATCTGTAAAAGGGCCATCGAACTGATGGTTATTCGTTACTTGTGTTGAGAGATATTAAACAGAATTGAAAAATACATTCAATAAAATTAAACCAATTTCATTTAATCACTTACCAACAGTCCATCTTCATAACTGATAATTAAAATCGATTTACGTTAATCCAATTTTCCACAATCTGCACACCAAAACACCTTAACACTCACTCGCCGGAAAATAAACTGCCCGACTTTCAATGAACATGTGTATTTGCATCTCTGTCAATCTTGTGTGCAGATTGAAATTAATTTTATTCGAATCGGAGCTGCATTGATAAACACTGATAACAGGTGAAGAAAGAATGCGGTTTTGCGATATCAATACCGGGCAAAGGTGATATGATAAGGCTGTTAGCACCTGACGAAATTTTCCAGTTCCGTGCGCGAGTTCGGTGGTAAAAGAGTTTAATAATGTGGTGGAGTGTTGTTTTTGGATGATCATTTTAGAGTCAAATTTTTTAAGGATGGATGAGGGACAGTTGCCGTCTTATAGACATTATTTGATGAAGGTAAGTGCACAGAGCTAAGTAATTGGAAATGTTCTAACAATTAATAGCCGAACAATAGTCAGTTTACTCAAAAACCAAAGAGATTTCGAAAAAACGTATTCTTTTGTTGTTCATTTTGGCATTTTCTACAATCATTATTAATATAAATCTGATATAGCTATCATCGTTTCCTTAGTATAAACCAAAAATGACAAAAAATTAAAAACATTTTAAGAAAAATATTTTTAAATAAAAGATGTTAATTTCTTTATTCTTTTCAAGATTTGTTTAAATGTTTTTCATAATTAAAGCATTATCGAAGAAAAACATAAAACGGTTAAGGTAAACACCCACTTCCGGTGTACGAAATTTTACCAAAATCCTTTCAGTTTCACAGATTATCAAATAGGGCTTATTTTCAAAGTTTCATATTTATTCATTTAGTAGTTTTTGAAATATAACGCGCACAGACAGACACACACACATCTTAATAGGAATGCATATTGAAAAAATGATGTGACCATCATGTTACTTTCTCCGACTTGATGGTATCATTTATATTTACGCTTTCATGGTTTATTTTCAATTTAAATCATATTTTAAATGTACATCGAGCGTTTTGCAGACTCGGATGAAACTGACGTTTAAAACGTCAAAATTATGAAAGATGGAAAAATTATACTTCAAATTCAAAAACTTAGTTTACTCAAAACCCAAAAAGATAAAAAAACTTATTATAAGTTGTTCATTTTAGCATTCTCTACAATTATTATTAACATAAATTTTCTCTAACTATTATCGTTTCATAATTATAAACCAAAAATGAAAAAAAAAATTCTAGAATAACAATGATTTTATGAAAAATATTTTCAAACAAAATAATCTCATTTCTTTATTGTCTTTAATATTTGTTTAAATGTTTTTGTGATATTTTTCATGTTTAAAAAAATATTGTTAAAAAACAAAAAGCAGCTCCAGCGTACAAAATTTTACCAGAAGCTTTTTAGTTCTTCGGATTATCAAATAAGACTTATGTTCAAAGTTTCATATTAATTGCTCCAATCGTTTTTGAGATACAACGCGCACAGACAGACAGATACACACAAACAGACACACAGATATACAGACACAAAAAAGAAATTCCAGAAATTGTTGAAGTGGCATCTAGGGACCCAAAAACGGATATTTCCGTAAAAAAAATTTGAAAAAATTTTCACGATCACAATACTTTGTCGTGTTAGTAACAGAGAAAGTAAAAAGATAATTCCATCTGTGCAACTTTGTTGTTTATACTTTTGTTTATTGTACAACATAGGTTTAGGGAAGCTTGGGCAAGGAAAATTGCAGCACATATATTTACCGAAAATGTCTACAGGGTGTCCTATTTTAAATTGTCACCCCAAAGATCTCGAAACCTGAGCAACATGGCAAAAAATGTTTCAGATGAAAGTTATAGGGTTCGGAGGGGGACATACTCTGGTGATCTTGAAAATGACCTTGGGGTCAATTTTCATGGTCAAACGAAGATCAACTTTGATTTTTTTAAATAGAACCTCCTATTTTTTATTGCGGGATCGTATTCTACGGGAAAAAATACAAACTTTTTGTAGGAAACGTTTTTTTCAAATACTTTTCTAAAGAGCTTTTTCACGAATTTTGCCCGACATGTTATTTGAAATCTCACATGTATCCAGGCTGTGATTCATGCATTACCCTTGGCATTAGCGTCACCCGATGTACACCACGTGGAGGTTGCCGATAGGATTTTGCACATCATTGGCCCTGCAAAGGGCCTGTGGTTTCAGTGGTTGGACGTTCGATCTCGTTCTTAGATCAAATGCTCGTCCAAGTGTCCTCGTCAATGCACTTCTGTAGCAGTTGGCGAAAGTTTACTTGAACATTTCGAAGGGTTTGGATGGAAATTACTCGAAATGCAGCCCTCATTCTCTCCTTCATGTTCTGCACTGTTGTTGGAGCTTCAGCAAATACTTTCTCCTTGACTAGTCCCCAGCCGTAAAAGTCAAGAGGAGTAAGATCCGGGAATCTTGCTCCCGCACCTTTGATGCGAATGCCGAGGTTAATGCATGAATCACAGCCTGGATTCATCTGAGATTTCAAAAAACATGACGGACAAAATTCATAAAAAGACTCTTAAAAAAGCATTAAAAATAAAACGTTTTCTACAAAAAGTTTGTATTTTTTTCCCGTAGAATACTATCCCGCAATAAAAAATAGAGGGTTCTATTTGAAAAATCAAAGTTGACCTTCGGTTGACCTTGAAAATTAATGCCAAGGTCATTTTAAAGTGACCAGCATGTGTCCCCGTCCGAACCGTACAACTTTTATCTAAAACATTTTTTACCATGTTGCTCAAGTTTCGAGATATTTGGGGTGCCAATTTAAAATCGGACATCCTGTATAAATGTTTAGATAAAAGTGTGCATGCTACTGGGCTCTCTTTTGACTCATCATTTATTATTATTGAAAAAGCTGTCATTGGGTATTAGGGGAAAAATATCTAACCTGCTAACGCCCTTGATAATTAAATATATGCAGGGTGTTGAATTGCAAAACTGACATGTAAAATTTGGAATGTGTTAATATTGTCTCCCCAGCAGAGATTTTTGACAGTATCGGTCTTCTGACATTATTTTTAAATGTTAACAGCATTTTTCCTGGAAATGCTTTGGTTCTTAAAAGTTAAGGCGCGAAAATGATGGGCCCTTGTTTTGACTTTCGCTTTTATAGATTGGGCATGGGGTTTAAAGGATAGTTTATAATCGAACAAGATTCCACGGTATTTGGATGGAGAGATTTCAGTTCAATAGATTTTGTTTTTGGGTGACAATGGGGTAAACTTGTGGAAAGCAATGAGAAGTTAGAACTTGGAAGCATTCATGCCAATGCGCCACTTGGAGAACCATTTTTGCAAAGAATTTAGTGAAATTTGTAGGGAGGTAATGGCAGTACGGAGTGTAGCAGGGATTGAAATTAAGGAAGTGTCATCGGTAAATAATAGTACATATGTGGAGAAATTGAATTGGATGGAATTGGGGTTGAAAATATCATGGAAAAATAGTTTATAAAGGAGAGGGGATAGCGCAGAGCCTTGCGGTACACCTTGCTTTATTTTTTATTATGTCAAAATGTATTTTATTGCTTTTCTTGCAATAAATTAAATAATATTTTTCAACACTGTCAGAAAAGGACGACACTGACGCATCGAAGTTTGCCATTTTTTAAACAAGTCAAAAAATCACCAAATCGCTAAGGCAACCATGTTTTCACTAAAAATAAGATTATTTGACTATACACTCATTTTCAATATTTAAGTATATTATTCTTATTTTAACAGTTTTAGAAAAAATAATGTTTGTATTATGTGTGAGAACTAGGTATTCCTTGGCGCATTCGAATAACTTTTTGTGACATTCTCATGTGCAACAAAAAACACCTATTTCGAGCATTTAATACAAAAATAAATATTTTAATAATATTTTTAAAATGCATATTAGGCAACATCGCATTCAGGTGCTGTCCTGTTTTTCAATAACCCCATAATTAATTACGTGGGTTGGTTCAAAGTAGGAGGTAATATATAGATAGAGCGGGGTTTATTTACATATGTATATGCAAGGTAAAACAGATTTTGAGTAAATAGTAAACAGTAAAATCCATTCTAATTGAACAAAACAAAGAATAACACAGAAACACAAATACACTGAAACGCAGGCACTAATACAAACTGATAATAATGAGAAAAGCAGAATTGGCACAAAGGGCGTAACCCTATAAGATGGTGAAAAATCCCCCGTCTGGGATTTTGTCAGGAGAGCATTCGATTCGGTATCAAAAAAGACTAAGCCTCTTAAATTTTCAGCCCGCTAGAGTGTCTCGAGCGGCCGCTAGCAGTATTTTTAGGTTAACTCTAGGCTATTTCAATATTTGTAACGTGATTTTCAGTATGTTTTTTTTTCGCGACGGAAAATCCAAAAACTCTATCTTTTGGCATTTTTCATTACCTTTAAAATTATGTATTGCCAAAAAATTTTCAAATGGTGCAAAAGGTCGAAAAATATCGAAATACGAGATTTTGGTCATTTTTGGCCGGTTTTTGGGGGTATTGAGTCATCATAAAGTTCCTAAAGGGGAGACTTCTATCCCTCGGAAATGGTTTTAGCACCCTCAAAACCCCCCAAGTGAGACTTTCTGACCCTCAAAATTTTTTTAATTCAATTTTGTCGTCCAAAAACCACATTTCGCCCTTATTTCTAACCCTTCAAAACATTCAATTAGGAAACTTCAAAATCAAATCCGGGTCAAAATGACGGACGGGGGACTTTTGACCATCTTATAGGGCTATGCCCTTTGAAACTAGCAAGTTTGAATGAATTCGTTGTGTATTTTTTATGAAAACAAGCTAATTAAGAATTGTTAAAAATACACGTTTGAGATAGAAAGATAGCACACACCAGCGGCGGCTCGTGGATTTCCGTATGTAAGGCAAAGACAAAGATGTCGCTCGTGCGGCACTACTTACTCTAATAGAGGAAGCAAATATTCCGTTTTCTTCCGTTGCCTCACCGCCGAACATCCACGAGTCGCCGCTAGCACACTGACAAATAATTTTCAAACTAGCCATACCACCGAAATTGCAGTTTTATGCAAATTAATATCGAATAATAACGCATATTTAATAACTGGATGTTCAAACTTTAAGGACCTCGTAAAGGCTCAGGAAGCATGGTACAACATTTTATAATTAAGATAAGCTGCTTGGATTGTTTGGAAGAATTTCGTTACGTGTAGATTATCCCCCAATTTATACACACCCGATATTTTTTGATATGCTTGCGCCCCATTTAGGGTTATCACGCCCCCCATGTGACGTTCCTATTTATATTTTAAACATACTTTTTTTACGGTATCTATACTACAAGATGATGTATGTCTATCCTGATTATACTGTTTCGTATAGTGAGCTAGTGAGCAGGTTTTTCAAAATTCCAAATTATCTACACTTAATTTCCAAATGAAATTATCTGAAATTATCTGTTTAAATTGGTGAATTACAAATGTGGCTTTCCTGAACTGCTAGCAAGCGACAATTTTTATGTACTTAATAAAATAATTTATAATAAATAATTATAAAAAATAACCCTTATTTCGGTAGAACATATACAAAAACGATGCACACTATAAAACACACTATAAAGCAAAGGATGTATGATTCTATTCACCATTCTGTAGACATTTTTGAAAACAGTTCAAACGCGTTCTCTGAAACTTTACAGGAGTTACTGCACATTTTGTATATTTTTCGTATAATTATCTTCTTTTTAATATCATATTAATTATTATTATAAGTTACACAATTAGTTCATCTTAATTTACGAATTTATGTTTCAATTTTGATTAAAAATTTGTATTCCCTGTAACTAGGTTTATCGATCTGTGGGGTATAGACACTACTACTACTACTAATATTAATTTTATCCAAAAATTATGTGCACAAATATGCAAAAAGACAAGATTTTCACCACTACAATACAAGAAATGCGACTAATTTTGTTACAGAAGAACATAACCGAACAAAATATGAGTAATCACCAAGTTACAAGTGAAGAAAACTATTTGCTCAAATGCCTAAACGCATTCGAAACCTTAATTCTAAACAATTCTAATAGAAGATTAAAGCATTGATGGTGGGAAGAAGTTATTATTTTGCAAACGAATATTTAAACGAAACTATATAATTTTTAACGTGTAGTGTGATTTGTTATATTTTAATCTGCTTGTTAAACTTATATCAATATTTATTCTGACTTGTATATCCATTGTAATGGATTCTATTTTATGTGAATAACTTCAGACGAAACCGAGGAAAAAACTGCAGATCTAGTAAAATATTATGATTATTAAAAATTAAAGTGGAGAACTTTATAAGGTAAATATAAACTTCGAAATTGCTCATGAAAATATATTAAATATTTGAATATGAGTGCTTGTTATTGAAAGCTGTTTATTTGCGTACGGGTGTGGATATGAAAATAGTAAGAATAGACGAGATAAGTTTGGCGTAATATTGGAGGCATAAAGCAAAACTAGCACTACATTTGATTGCAATGGCAATAAGGAAAAGATGGAAATCTCGAGCGGAAATAAAATCCGCCGTAAAGAGTGCTAATAAAGCGATTCATCTCGTGTGCAAATGAAAATCTGCTTGCTCGCGTTTTTTGCTTAATTGAATGTTGAATGCCCTTTAATCGGAGTAAATTAACCAGATGTTGCCCCGTGGAAATGATGTCCTATATGTATAATTCCAATTTGTAAAGGAAAAATTCCGAAGCAGGTGGAAATGTAAATTTGTACGCTCATGGATCCGAAGAAGCATTTGTGCGTAATTAGGTCCCAGCTTTGTAGGATCGAATTTCAACTTCTCTACATTCCATCCGGACGGGGATCGAGGTTTTATGGTTATTCAAATAACAATTGCATCTTGTTCGATTTCAAGTCACCAGGAACATTTTTAATTAACACCTTCATTATTATCAAATAACACAGCGACATCTATAATTAATAGTGTGTAGATCAAGAACTCCGAACAGGATGTCCAAGTCGATACTAGTAAATGCAAATCTTATTTGATCAACATCAGAACACTAAATTTGTTATTGCTCTTGTTGCAGCCACAACATACGTACATGCTGTTGAAAATTATCATAATAGCAACTGTACTTCCAATTAAAAAGACGAGCCAAAATATTTAAATCGGCAGTCATGGCAAGAAAATTTAATCTTTAAAAAAATTATGTGGTGTACGCTCTGGATTAAATTCGTTTAATAGGTCAGATCTTTTCAAATATTTTTTTCTTGCCGATGCACCTAAAGCTGCACCAGCACTTATAGCACACTAAAAAAAAACTATATCAGAATTTTGTACACATTAGTTACAAATTTGTTACACTGTTAAAAAATTGATTACAATTTCCACAATT
The DNA here is from genome assembly GCA_910593695.2 of Ocypus olens. Classification (NCBI taxonomy): domain Eukaryota; kingdom Metazoa; phylum Arthropoda; class Insecta; order Coleoptera; family Staphylinidae; genus Ocypus; species Ocypus olens. Next base: position 20,948,563 of record OU343057.1, read on the forward strand.
TCCGCGGAAAAATTAATGCGGGCTGACATTAGTTAAAGCTACACCACACCTTCCGCAGTTTTGTCAATACAAAAGTTGTCACGATTTGGTCGGCACCAATATTTTTTAGCTAATCACAAGCTATTTATACTGAAAACGATACTGATACGAAAACCAAAAACCAATCCTAAGGGGTTAACTACCCCCAAAATATAAAAAAAAAATGGAAAGGTATAAAACTTATTTGAACATGTAAATATAAATGCTACGGATTCACGTTAGACGTATTAAAATAGACTACTCAATTCACAAGAATTTGTTCGTATACTAAAAATGTACACTGGTAGAAAAAAAAATGAAACACTTGAAATTCGTGAAATTTCGACCATTTTCAAACCGCCATAACTCGGCGTATTTTCAATCGATTGTGATGAATCTTTGAGCGCGAAAAACTTTGAAGTGTATTCTTTAAAGTCATGTATGCGAATTTAAGCGTAACCCCTTCCGCCCCCCTCTAGCGCCCTGCGAAAAAAAAAGTTGTTTCAGGAAACCATGTCCAACTTTGACGATGTGAAGTTGGAAAATTTTTGTCGACTCAATCCACCTTCAAGGCATTAAAATATGATCATTTCCCTGTGCAAGACTCAAAGAACGAAGTTCCTACGACGATTTGGCACCAAGTTATGGGTGTTTGAAAAAAGTGCATTTTAAGGTTTTTTGCACATAACTCAGCGACTTTTCAACCAAATTTGATGATTCTTTCGGGAAAAAATTTTGACCCTACTTCGAATGAGTAAACTCAGATTGAAATGATTCCTTTTCGAACCCTTCAACCCGCGAACAAAAAAAACACGTTTTTGGGCAAAAAAATGTCCTACTTTGGCAACGTGTACCCAGTTGGAAAAAATGTGTCGACTCGATCCACCAAAAGAGCATTGAAATGTGTTCAATTCTCTGTGCAGGACTCAAATAACGAAGTTCCTACGACGATTTGGCACAAAGTTATGTGTGTTTGAAAAAAAGTGAAAAGTAGGACGTTTTTTGCCCAAAAACGTGTATGTTTTGTTCGGCGGTTGAACGGTTCAAAAAGGGATCATTCCAATCTAAGTTCATCCACTGAAAGTAGAACCAAAATGGAATTTGTTCCCGAAATAATCATCAAATTTTGTTGAAAAGTCACTGAGTTATGTGCGAAAAACCCAAAAACACCCGTAACTTAGTGCCAAATCCTCGTAGGAACTTCGTTATTTGAGTCCTGCATAGGGAATTGATCCAATTTTAATGCCTTTATAGTGGATGGAGTCAACAAAAATTTTCCAACTCCGTATAAATCGTCAAAGTTGGACGTGGTTTCCTGAAAAAAACATGTTTATTTCACAGGGGTGCTAGAGTGGGGCGGAAGGGGTTACGCTTAAGTTCACATGCATGACTTTAAAGAAGACACTTCAAAATTTTACGTTTTTTTTTTCCTTCAGTACATTTGTTCAATTTTTGATTTTATTGCACCGGAACACTCAATTATATCCATTCCAAAAGAAACTGAAAAAATTGAATGTTTCGAAGTTTATTTTTTTACACAATTCGTTCTATTAAACGACTAGCTGTCTAGTAAAATATATTCAACATAAATATACAATGACTAACGGTGGGGGTTATTTTAATAAATTATCTGTCCACTGATCAAGTAGATAAGAAATTAAACTAAAAAACGTGCAATAATTCAATGTTATCATTTTTTACACTGGCACATTTCTTTTTATGAAAGACCAATGTATCTAATATGGCATATTAAATATAATTTAACAATAATAAGTAATGTGGGCTGGTGTAATAAATTATTAGTCCACTTTACAGGTAGAACAGTTTTTCGTAAACGCCCTGTGAATTTTAGAAATATTTTTTTGGAAGTAAATGTCTATAAAAACACCGAAACCAAAGTATAAAATGCTGAGATAATATCTACAAAAATTACACTCAAAGTACAATTTGCCGTTCTTTTAAAACCGTCTGGTAGTTTTGAGTTCAAGTTTGTTTTGAAGATGCAGTTGATACTGCTCTCGTTCATGTTTCTCAATATATAGTTGATGCATTTTTGCAATATTTAATTGTGGGGAAAGATAATAATGGTGCATATTATCCTTCCTGCTATAATGTGACTTACATTTTGGAAAACTCAAAATGTGTTGGCGAATCCTTTCTTCAATATGTTTAGGCAGTTTGTGTGGTCTATTATTGTGTTTGCCTCTTTTGTCTTCCGGAGGAGTTCCCTGTCTAAAGTGTATGTGTTGCTGCAAGCGATCAAGCCGGCTCTTGGTAATTGCATGTAAAGCTAAAAATGCTGTCTTGCAAACTTTCAGAGTCGTGCCTTCATGACGAACCTACAATTTATTGTTAAACTTAATTAAACAGAACAAGAAGCAAAAGTAATAAATTATTTACCTGATAAATATACGAAAAATGTTTGCCATGCTTTTCTCGTGAACGAGGCCTTTTTCGTTCTACAGGTTTACTATGAAGAAGGCCATGAGCATCCTGGATGTCTTTTGTTGATATGACATAAAAATCTCTGAACATTTTAGCACAGCCTATCGCACCAATTTTATCAAAGCACTGCATTTTACAGTTGCAGCTATCTCCAAGAACTTTCTCTTATGTTAATTTTCCAGCCGTATTTATACTGGTTTGAATGAAAAATGCAACACCAAGAAAAACAGCCAGAATTTATTTAATTTTTCTACAATCGATGGCTTTCGGTATAAAAAGTAACTCATTAAAATTTCAATAAAAAACTCCCTCGTCAAACCTCTTTTTAGGATGATTTTATATACGAAAAATAGCAATATCAAATGGTGTTTTTATAAACTTGGAACAATTTAGATTAGTTTTCTCGTGATAATAGAGTGAAGAATATTATTTAAAATGCCCAGAGTTCGTAACCGTCGAAATTTTGTACAACTAAGTGATTTCGAGCGAGGTCGTATTATTGGCATGAGAGAGGATGGTCTTTCGTTTAGAGAAATTGCCAATAGAATGGAACGTGACGCAACCACAGTAATGAGGTGCTGGCGAAGATGGTCTGAGGAAGGTTTTCATGGACTTCGGAAGGGATCTGGACCGCAGCGAAGAACGACAGACCGCGAAGAACGCAGGTTGAGACTTTTGGCGATGAGAGAAAGATTATCTACTACGCGGGTCATTGGAAACACTTGGAGGGATACATTAAATGTTAGAATCTCAATGGCATCGATATATCATCGAATACGGAGTTTTGGAATGCGTAGTTATTATCCTTTTTGTTGCCTTCCCCTGACTCCACGTCATAGAGCTTCTAGGTTGGAATGGTGTAGAGAACGGGTGAATTGGAGACAAGAATGGCAACAAATTGTGTTCACTGACGAATCCAGATTTTGTTTGTGGGCCAACGATGGACGTAGAAGTATCGGACGTTTCCGCGGAGAACGCAGAAATATGGACTTCGCGCTTCTTCGGCATACTGCTCTCACGCAGGGGGTGATGATTTGGGGTGCCATCACGTATGGTGGTAGGTCCCCTCTAGTTTTTATTCCTGGCACCCTAAATGCTTGGCGCTACGTACAGACTATTCTAGAGCTCGTTGCACTGCCGTACTTACAAGGGTTGCAAAACCCTATCTTTCAGCAAGATAATGCTCGCCCACATACAGCAAGGGTAACAATAGAGTGTTTAGAAGAAGCTAACGTTGTAGTGCTTCCATGGCCTTCTCGTTCACCAGACCTTTCGCCCATCGAACATGTTTGGGATATGATAGGCGTCAGACTAGGAAATTTACCCCGTGCCCCAGACACTTTGGACGAACTTCGTTTGCGGATTCACGAAGCTTGGGATGAGCTACCCCAAGAAGATATTGATCACCTCATTCAAAGCATGCCGAACCGCGTGAACGAGTGCATTAGAAACAACGGAGGACCGACTCATTATTAAAAAAAATGCTTGTGTAAGTAAGTTTTTCAACTGAAATTTTGATCGTTTACTTGAGACATTCAAACACAACTTCTGTGAAATTTTCATTAAAATCTGACCATAACTTCTTGGTGTTGCATTTTTCATTCAAATCTGTATATATAACTTTCGCCCCTGGTTCGCTTTTGCTTGCGAATGTTTCTTTTCCAGGTTGACTTAAGTATGAGGCGCTTTTTACCTGGTTGTGCCAGTTTTGTTGAAACAGCAGAAGTGCCAGCTTCTTCCAAATATACAGAATGCTCTGAATCCTCATTAGTTCCAAACTCCGCAAAACCTTCCTCGGACAAATCATCTTCTTGAGTTTCAGTATTGAGGTTATGTTTATAACTTTCTGGTAAAAACTCATCGCCACTAGACTGAAATACATTTTCTTCTGAACTAGATGACATAGTGGGAACCGTAATTGTTTTTAACAAAGTTAGGTACACCCAACTTGTAAAAGCACAGTAATAATGTTTACAGAATAACGTTTGCAAACCAACTTTTGAGTGCAAGAACAGGTTAAGTCCAGGACTTAGCTTGTTATTCCACAGTATGAAAAAGTAGGCCATATATTAATCACTGCTGTAATGCGTAGTGCATAACTTAGAGACCCGATTCTTGGTTGGGATGATAGAGCATTTGAAACTGTGCAACAATCAACCCCCAACTAATTTTTGCCCAAAAGTGGACTTGGCTGGTTCTTGCATTGGACCCGTCAATTGCTCTGCGGCAATCATCTCTATAGCCCAAGGAGGAGATTGTCCTGCAGCATGCTGTTAGAGCCCAAAAAGCCTACTAGTAATATCAGAGTGACCCTATACCACCAAGCCGCAAGAAGATGATTCTGACACAGAGGTGCACTCGTAAATTTTCTAGTACCGGAAGGTTTTTTTTTGCCGTGTCACGTTCGGGTGAGTGATGATATTAAACTGAATCCTCTTTCGCAATCAGCTGAACTGCACTACAAGGGATTGGTTTTGTACAGTTAAGCAAAGGTGTTAAATGTTTTGGAATTATTGTAAGGTTTTCAACGAAGTCTCTGTAGCTGTTTTTGATTTTGGGTATGTTTAATTTAAACCTTCTGCATAACTTCTCAACCTCTGGTTTGCAGGTTGTTAAGTAGGCCACGTATCTGGTTCCAGCACTTTTAATTCATGTAAAAGTGATTCGTAAGCTTCATGAAGATGTGATGGCGTAAGTGATGGGGTACTTAGCTAGATAATGTAGTAAACATTATTATTTTTAAATTATTTATGACACTTGTTTTTAACTGTTGATGATTGATAGTTGGAATTGTGTAATTTTCTATGAGTGGAACGCCGTTAAATGTTCTTTTCCTGATGAACATTTTTGCTTCCAAAATCTTAGTACCGGGATTTTCCTTCATAGCCTCAAAAACCGGACACGTCGTTGTATAAGTTTATCAGCATAGATTATTCTTGTTTCTTGGTTTTGTAAGGATTCTGACAGCATCGACAGCTCATCTAAATTATCATACATTATAGCCAAATCTAGAAAAAACTGAGGTGATGTACATGGTTCGCTCTTACAAATTTCGGTTTTAGCAAAGTCAACGTGTCTGTGTAAGGCACCGTATCCGAACCAAGTAGCTGACATGCCTCTAAATGAACTTGGTACCCAACGTGTCCGTAAATTTTATCTGATTTTATTTATTTCTTGATCTAGGCCACTATACCTCATTTAATAACCAGGACTAAAGCCGAGAGTCACATTTACACTATAAAAAGTAACCAGAAATGTTTTGGCGGTAAAATTCAAATTATTTAAAATTTGTTTACCCATAACATTCATTCAATAATTTTAACAATACATAAATATATTTTAGGCAAATTTTCTTTCTAATTTTGCGAAACACCATACTGCTAGCCTGTCCTAAATATTATACATGTTTATGATTTGATTACTTGCACTACCCTTACCTAATGAATCGACAATTTTGTGTACAACGACAGTAGATTTTAAAGCCTCTTGTATTAAAAGTTTATATACGTTAATTTTGGATTGTTTTTAAACAAGCGTTAATGCTCTCAAATCCAACCTTTTCCGTTTCTTGGGGGTAGAAAATAACTCCGAACTAGTGCTGGGCATCTATCCATAGTTAAAAATTAAATAACTATTTCCTAGAACAGAGGCGTCCAAACTTTTTGCTGCGAGGGCCAGTTTGGTATTTAAATTCATTAGCGGTGGCCAAGCATTGTAAATATGTGAATTAAAAAACCTTATTACAAGTAAAGCAGCATTGAATTTTATTTTTTATAGTAAATTACAGATATAACAATACTAAACAAACATGTCTAAATTATATTATTATAAAATTATTTCATGCAATTTTTAATGGGAATGGTGGAACTGGGTTTTTTCCTGGAGAGTTTCTTCAAAGTTGGGATTCAAATCGGAAACACCAATTATTAGCAATGATTGCAAATGATCATCCGATAAATTTGCCCTATATTTAGATTTCAGATACTTCATCCTGAAAAAAGTTTGTTCGCACATATAGGTAGTGCCATACATAGAAATAAATTTACCAGCCAATTGCTTTAAATTTGGAAACTCTTTTGCGTCCAAAAATTTGTAAAAATCGATCAAGTTTCCTTCTTTGTATTTGTTCTTGATTTGATCGCTAGCTTGAAGATGAATTATTTCCATTTGAAACTGATTTGAAACGTCGCCAACGTTGTAGTCATATGGATTTTGAAACAGCCGAATTTCCCTTGAATTTATGTCAAGATCAGAAAAACGCTTTTGAAATTCTAGTTTTAAATCCGCGATTACTTTTACTGCAAATATGGTGGGAAATCTTTCGTCAGTTTCTGTACTAAATTTTTCACAGCACGTGAAATGGGCAAAATTACATTCATTCATATGACTTTCGAGCAATATCAGCTTGGCTCTGAATGCTTTGATTTGCTCGAATAAATCACAAATTAAGTTGTTTTTACCTGGGAGCTTTAAATGCAAGTTATTTACGTGTGTCACGACGTCTGCAAAAATTGCCAACTTCCAGAGCCACTCTGCATCCGATAAAAGCGGTTCAGGGTGATTCTTTTCCGCAAGAAAAATTTTAATTTCCTTTCTGAGCTTGAAGAACTGCAATAACACTTTTCCACAGCTAAGCCATCGAACTGCTGTATAATACGACAAGTCAACAGACTCAGATTCAATTTCTTCGAGGAAAGATCGAAATTGGCGATGATTGAGTGCACGTGATGGAATAAAGTTTACGACAGAAACAACTGGTTTCAAAACGCAGCTCATGTCGACATGTTTTACACATAGGGCTTGTTGGTGGATGATACAGTGCAGAAAAATTGGTACTGTTGCTCCTGCGCTTTCACAAGCTTTTCTTATTAGCCCAACCACCCCAATATTTGCACCAGACATGTTTCTTCCTCCGTCAATTGTCACACCTTGGAGTCGATTCCAGTCCAAGTTATATTTGGTCAACGTCTGTTGTAGTTCCTTAAAAATATCTGCTCCAGTTGTAGTGCCATGCATGCTGTTAACCGATGCTAATTCTTGGGTGACATTAAGATCGTCGTCAACTCCACGAACAAATACTAAAAGTTGTGAGGTGTCACTAACGTCGGTCGATACATCCATCGCGATAGAATAGTGAGTGAAACGCTGTGCTTTCCCAGAAATCTGGTAGAGTATATTATTGCCAATATCGTCAATTCGACGAGCTACAGTATTGCGGGAAAGACTTATCGTTTTGAAAAGTTTCACCTTTTCCGGACATAATACCCCAACAGCTTCCATCATACACTCTTTAACGATGTTTCCATCCATAAAGGGTTTCCCTTTTTTCGCCAACAAATAAGCAACTTTCATGCTAACTAAAGTCAATGATTCATTTTCCGAGAAAAATTTTGCTGAGAAGACAAACTACGACTCATTTTTTCAAATTTTTCAGTACGCTGCTTGTCCTTAAATTGTGAGTAAGCTGAAGCATGTTTTGTTTCATAATGTCGACGTCAATTGTATTCCTTCATTACAGCAACAGTGTCATTGCAAATTACATCTTTGCCATTCTTTGACTGCGATTGCACAAAGAAATATTTGAATCCCCATTCTTCTTTAAAAACGCGGCACTCGTCATCTACTTTTCTTCTTTTTGTTTCCATGTTCAACTTTAAAAAATAATATTAACATAATAATTAAGTTATAATATATTAAATATAAATCTAAACATACCAATTTACAATACATCAACTGTAAAGAATGTAAATAAGCTCCGCGGCCGACGAATTTTTGGTTTGTCGTGGACAATCTCGTAGCTTTGCAGGCACTGCAGTTGAGTGCAGTCTGCCGCTCCGCGCCGCCTACGTACAGTCAGAGTACAAAATCATTCATGTAGTCGAGCGGCCGAGTCGTATCGCAGAATACAGAAAAAACTTGAATACCAGACTGTACTTTTTCGAGCGTGATACCGTGCTCAGTCTAACCGAATGCGCTCTTCATCTGCGCGAGATCTAATACCGACGCGCCACGCTACATTTATATTTTACGAAATTTTTCAAAATCCTTGGCGGGCCGGATAAAATCGCCTGCCGGGCCGGGTTTGGCCCGCGGGCCGTAGTTTGGACACCTCTGTCCTAGAAGATCGCAGGATGAGTTTTTGATAGAACCGATTCTTATACTTTCAACGGGAGGAATAACTGGTTAGAAACACAAAAACTGACGCGAAATATGTGGAACCGGTGGGACACAAATAAACGGTAACAGATCAGCTGATCATAACAGCGGCCATTGCCGTTTTAGTAATTTTGGCCTGTGTAAAAACGGCGCCCGTTTAGCCAATCACAACAACGTATTTTCGCGGCTATAATTTAATTTAGTCAGCCTGGTTATTAAATGAGGTATAGCTAACTCCCTTTGATTCTTTGGAAACCTTCTATAACAGATACATTTTGTCCATAAAAATTTGGAAATGGTTTACAGCTCTCACTTCGCTAACTCAAGTCAGTGGTTCATGCAGTGCCAATAAATAAGCCTTGGATATTTTTCAAGCAATCTTTCTGCGACTCCAGCATAACAATTGCACCGTCACTTGCAAATGCAACAAAATGTTCGTTTAAGTAGTTAGTCAAAACCGTATTTGTTTACACAATCATGGAGATTTTTGCTACGGTCTTAGATATTTGCTCGGATCTAAGAATAAGAGCTGTGGAGAGTCATCTTTGCAAATTTCACACTTCAAATATACTATCAGAGTAGACTTGCTACCAACACTGGTCGATTCGTTTATCACGACTAAAATTTTACCTGATTTGTTTCACAAGTCTTTCCATTCCGCGAGAAACGTGACAAATTATTTCCAGTGCAATTCTTTTAGAGTGTAGCCACACCTATATCCAAGCCATTCAATTTTTCATCTGCAAGAGATCAAAATTGTTAGTGCAAGGCGCAATGAGGTAAGCAGTTCTAAAAACAATTTTTGTTATCACTAAGTGGGCTGCATTCATTTCATCGAAAACCTTGTCTATTGACTCTAATTTTTTAAATTTATTTAAAAACAACATGGCTGACGTCATTACTCGAAAACAAATGACGACTGAAAATCGACTTTCATGCAAAAATGTGTATTTTTATAAAAGAAAATAGACCTGTTCGAGGATTTTTTCAAAAAAAAAAAATGATTTCGGTTTTACTGAATATATTCCATACTTAGGCGACCACTGTATATTAACCCTTTGCAGGGCAGTGGGACATATACGACCCACCTACATTCCCTCGCTCAGATGCCATTATTTTGTACCCTAGGCCATATCTCACGTGGATAATGGGTTTTGGGGGTTTTATAAGTTCCCTCAACTACCCAAACTAAAAATTTGGCATTATTGTTCACAGGGAATTTGTTATTAACAAATAAAGATAATAAAATCGACTTTTTTCAGAAAAAAATCGGTCACGTGAAATTTTTGCAATTAACAATATGATTGTATTACCTAGATATATGTTTTTGGGGTCGCTGATTACGAATCTGGTGTCAAAAATGACTTTTGACAGCTGTCAACTGTCAAAACAGCTGTCAAGATGTACAAAATATTTGAGATTCCCGAAAAACGCGCTGCTTTCATTTTCTGGTGTGCTCTAGTCCTGACTTACGATAAGCTGATATATATTTTGGCAATTGGCAGCTGCCACTCTCAAAAGACGAGAATGGTAATTAAAATCTAATCTGACTAGCATTCAGGACATTATTGAGGAGCCTGATTTGATATGTGGACTTCGGAGTGTATCGCTCATTCTACAACTTGTGAATTGTTCGATATGGTAATAGTACTTGACAGTTGTCATCGGACTGCCAAGATGGTGCAAGGGTCACAGAAATGGAAGCTGTCACTCATTTTATAGGTTTTCGCGGTCACTGTTCGCGATTTCAGTGCCTAAAATATCTTTTGACAGCTGTCAATTGCCAAAAGAGCTGTCAAGTTGGATCATCTTCCGTTATTCCGTAAGAATAGTTTCTATCTGGAAAAATTTTGTATTTTGAAATTATTCAAGATTTTGAAGAGGATGAAATCCCAAGTGATAGCGAATCAGTAAATGACGATTTCGAGGATAGCGAAGACAAGGAGGCTCTCTGTCAGGATGATTTATCAGAAGAGTCATTTATCGGGCGCAGTGCTCTAGAGAGAGAGTCAGACGAGGCTAGTGACTCAGATGACGATACTCCTCTAAGCATTCGGCTATCTGGGATGGACGAAATATCGCAGAGAAAGCGTATGGGTGCTACCAATAAACCTTTTGTCGAACATGCTGGCCCTAAAAATCTACCAGAGAATGTCAAGAGCCCGGGAGATTTGTTTAATGTTTATTTTCTGAAACCAATATCAACTCCATTGCAGATCAATATAATCTCTATTGCTGTCAACAGAAAAAAGAATTCACGGATATCACCGTCAATCAACAATTTCTCGGTCTGAACATAATGATGGGAGTTAATTTACAGTTGGTTTGGCAGTTGCCAGCTGCCAATGCCCATCTCGGATTTTGATTTCGTTCTCTTCACTGGGACAGTTATTTGACCGCTGTCAACTGCCAAAATGTTCTTCCCACTTAATTGTTAGTCATCAATTATATTCCCAGAGAGCCAATGAAAGTCTTGCTATTGGGTGTGATTTTATAATATATGACTTGACAGCTGGTTTGACAGTTGACAAGCTGTTAAAACTCTTTTCCGATGTTGCAATCTTGTTCAGCGACCTTGGGAAGCGGGAAACGACGCCCAACTTGTTTTTTTGCTACATTCTGTCTATTTTGACATTTTTTGACAGCTGTCAACCATCGGAAAATTCTTCCCACATCATTATTGGTTTGTAACCTTTCTGGATCAGCCAATAAATGCCTATTTCCCGATTTTCATTGCATTTTCCGACACTTGACAGCCGATATGACAGTTGACAGCTGTCAAAACTCATTTCTGACACCGAAATCGGAATTAGCGACCCCGAAAACCTTAAGTGCCAAAGTGCCATTAGTTTCCCCGTTTCATCTCCTTCCCAAAAATGTGCCCCTGAAAGGGTTAAAAGCAGTAAAGGGCCTAAAATACAACATGAATCCTTTGAAGCTTTCCCGATTTAATTTTATGACAGAGTACTTGTTGAGTTCGTTTACTCAGATTGAGGGAAGGAAGTTGTAAAAAATATACAGGGTCATCAATTTAAAAATCTGCTGATGAACGTCATATCTCGAAAAATAGGGTAGCTGTTGGAAAGCAAAGTACTTCAATAAATAGAAATTAAAAAAAACTACAAACGCAATAATAAAAAAAAGTATAGCCAGAAATCAGATGTTTCGAATCAATTTTCGAATAAGTTTTTGTAATTAAAATGTAGTGCATTTTTATAAAATAAAACTATGCGTAATGATACTTGTTTGGCTTTATAAGATCCATTTACATATTTTTTAGAGGTGTTCATAAAAATGTTAATTTTAGATGATAGAGTGTACCTTAAAACTAATAACTAGAAATCCTTAAAATTAAAATAGGCATACCAGCCTATCTTGAGTTTGAAACATTGCATATTACACCATCCATTTTGAAATTAAAATTGACTATATTTTAACGAATAACACATTGTAACTACTTTCTACGCTAAAAACTTTTAAAATAACTCCTATTAATTTATAGATTAAAATAATTAATAAAAGTTTTCAAGAATTCACCCCGTTTTTTGATGCTACAATAACTTTTTTTCGTACAGATAAACCTTCTTTACGCCCCTAACGACTGGAAGTTTAAATGGGGCTGGGAAATTTTGTTTGAGAAACGTCTCGTGTTTCAATTAACCAAAATAATTCTAATTATGCCCGTATACAGTTCGGGGGATGTTTTGCTGATTAAGTCATCGATGAGATATCCCGCTAAATGGAGTGATTCCTTTGAGGAAATCAATGTTTTGAACTTATGAGCTCTTCAGCATAATTCCAAAGAAGGGTCCCAGACTAGTAAGCACATAATTACAGAATGTTTATAACGCTGACTCTAGGGAAACGTCCGAATCTTGTAATTAATCAACACAGGGAATCATTGGGCTTAATGGCTTATAAACAGATAATTATGTGTATAATGCTTTTTAAACATTTAAAGTTTGTTTTTATTATTGAATATCTTTAGTTGACAACCAATATAAAAAAAATATTTGTCGATGTACTGACATAAGTATTTCAGCACACAGATCGGTATATATAGAGTGTCCCACGAAAAAGTTGCATTTTAAAATTGCAATAAAAAAAGGACGGGTGGATATTTTTCAATTATTTTTTTTATTAAATAGCCCCAACATCCGGTTTAATAGTGGAAGATCACTTCATTCATATAGCTGCCCCGGCTGGCTTTGCAGTAACCCATTCTGTCGACCCAATTTTTCATGACATTTTCGATGGTGTGGCCCTCAATGGCTGCAATGGCGACTTCAATCTCGTGCTTTAGGTCGTCAATCGTCTCTGGGTGGTTGGCGTAGCATTTATCCTTGACGGCTCCCCACAAAAAATAGTCCAACGGGGTCAAATCGCAGCTGCGAGGCGGCCAGTTGACATCGCCGTTTCGGCTAATTATGCGATTTTCGAACGTACCGCGCAAAAGTTCGACTGTAACGTTGGCTGTGTGGCACGTGGCGCCGTCCTGCTGGAACCAAATGCCGCCGATGTCTTCCTCTTCCATTCGGAGCAAGAAAAAGTTTTCCAACATGCCGCCATAGCGCTCACCATTGACGGTTGCGGCGGCTGCTGCTTCGTTTTCGAAGAAAAATGGATCAATGATGCCGCCGGACCACATACCGCACCAAACAGTCACTCGTTGTGGGTGCAGTGACTTTTCCATGATTACGTGTGGATTTTCTGAGCCCCAAATGCAGCAGTTTTCCTTATTGACATAACCACCGAGGGGGAAATGAGCTTCACCTGAAAAGATGATTTTTCGATAAAAATGCTCATCTTCCATCAAGCGTTCTTCGGCCCATTGGGTGAACCGAAATCGCATCGGATGGTCGTGCGGCTTCAGCTCTTGCACTAATTGAATTTTATACGGCTTCAAACCGAGGTCTTTCGTCAAAGTTCTTTGAAGGGACGTGCGAGAAATGTTCAATTCCTGCGAGCGGTGTCGAGTTGATGTTGATGGATTGTCACTCACACTTTCGGCAACAGCAGCAATATTTTCGATTGAGCGCACTGGACGAGCATTTTGGAAGTAAGTTTTCAATATTTCCCAATTTTCTTCGAGCGTAAACTTAACCATTTCGTAAACCGCAAACCTTTTACTAAATATTTGACACATTGGCAAAGTCATTCGAGCTGCCAAAGCCGAGATAATCGATAGTTCAAAAAGCAACTGATAGATTAGATTAGATTAGATTAGACGGGGTCGATTGGCTGTGGTGAGCCTTACAGCACTGCTATTTGATTCCCAGAAATTCAACTTCCCTGACAAGGTCAATTAACTTTCTGGGAGGTAATGCCCTGATCCGTTCTGGCGTTACCGCCATACCTCCGGTTAGGGCCTGCCTAGTGGTAGCTAGAGCTACACACTCGCATAATATGTGTTCGGCCGTTTCTTCTGCCGATTCACATAATCTGCATGTGGTGTCATCCACTTTGCCCATATTGTGAAGATGGTACTTCACTGGGCAGTGTCCTGTGAGGAGACCGGTGATTAGTCTGATCTCGGTTTTAGTGAGGCGTAAGAGCTGTTTGGCTCTACTTGGCGAGAAGTCAATAAACATTTTGGATTGCCTTTGACCTGGTGCATTTTTCCAAAAGTCAATTTTGCACTTTTTTCCCATTCTTGGATCACGCCTTTTTTATGTGCTTTCGGTAGCCCGCAGGTCGGTTTTGGTCCAATGATGGTAGTTGAGGCTCCTTCCTTAGCAAGTATATCGGCATGCTCATTGCCTTTTATGCTTGCGTGGCCGGGTACCCACATTAGGGTGAGCTTGTTGCCCTTTGCCAGTTGGTTCAGAGCCTGTTTACAGTTCCAAGTAGTCTTGGAGTTAAAGCTGTACGCTTTAAGGCTCTTTAGGGCAGCCTGGCTACCGATAGATGGTCCAGCCTGTATAATGGTTATGACTCGTTATGAGTTACGTGAAGATTGTTATATTTAACGTGTTATTATTTTAATTAACACAGTTGAACATCAGGCTATAAATACCTTCATTAAATTTTACAGAGAACAAAAACATTATCGATGCAATCATTATTTTAATGCGGCCTTTTGACGTATTAAAAATCAAATGTATTTGTAAACGATAACAATTGCTGATTTCAGCATGATCCTTTTGCCGCAATTTCCAATAATCTTTAGTCTAACATTTAGCTATTTATGTAGTTCCTTGACTTTAACTACTAAAATCCCGAAAAAAATATCATGTTTCACTTTCCCAGTTAAAGTAGGATGTAATTTTGTCTGCTTCAATGTTAACCCTTCATTTCATGCTGTTGCAGATTTACAACACAGATTTAATATGTGTATATTTGATACTATAATTAAATAAGTGCGTTGTTGCATCTTTGAATCGAACCTTTCTATTTTAATTAAGTTCAGTTCACGGCCGAAAAATTCGGCTAGATGTCAAGTTTTGGCTTTTCCCGCGCGTTTTCATATCCTCTGAACAGCAGATTTTACGTGGTCAGTAAAGTAACAAGATTAACTAGTTTCATTTGCAGTTTCTTCATCCATGAAGATACGTAGAATGGTTTATCTGTGAACAATTAATAGTAGTTTGTTAGATAAACTTTCTACAATTACCTTTATTGCTATTTTGCAAAATTGCAACAGCATGAAAACGGACTTTTCGACTTTTATTTGAATTCTGAACATGATTGTGAATGCCTATGTTCAGTAGTAAAATTATCACATCAACGCATTTATAGGTAGGCAGCCATACTTACTCAGTTTTATTTAATTGTCAAAATTGTGTTAATAAAAATGTATGATGCCACCGAAGAAAGAGTACAAATAATTAATTGGTATAAGAGTGGGAACAGCACTCGAGGTGTTGGAGTTTTTTTTTCGGAAAATAATTTTGACAATACTGGCTGCGTGAGTAATTTTCATAGTAAAAGAGCTAAGGTCACATTTTAACGGAAGAGATGAAACTAAACATTATATTTAAAGGTGACGAAATGATACTATCCAGTAATGTATAGACGTCTCGTTGAAAGAAAGGTCCGCTAGAACAACTCGGCAAGAATTGGAGGAGATTTGTAACAATTGGAGTTGGAATGATGATAGCGAAGACGATTTTTAAGATTTTTCTGATGTGAAGTATTAACCTGATCAGGAGGAAGATAGCGACCTGGAACCAAAAGTTGTCCATATATCTAATGATTCTGAAGTTCGTCACTGTCGAACTGAAACCACCATAATCCAGTCTTAAGCAATCACACAAGACTTAAAAGTCGCAAAATCAGTTACACAACCATAAACATTTTCCGCAAAACGCAGATCACCGGTAAATGTTTTGCGGGGCAAGAAGAATTTGATTATTGTTGATGACCCGATAATATATTGAATTTAGATACACCGTGCGATTATTTAAAATACCTTTTCAATGATTTCCTGATCGAAATGATGAACTTACACAGTATACAAAGAAATCCGAATAATCCTGCGGATTTAATAAAGGATGTAGACATATTTTTATGAACTCATCTACGTATCGGTATCAAGATTACCAAGATCAGATACGAGGGCAATCCAGATAGTTACAGACGTTTTGGCCTGGCGCGGCAGTTGGCTGCACTGGCGCCACCATCTTGGCTACAGAATGTTTCTACACCTAGTACGCAACCAGCTGTGGTGACTAGAGCATCGTGCATATTGTACTTTTGATACAGTGGCGTTTTAAAATGAGCGCTTCAATTGATAATACCACCAGTTGTGAAGTGCGTGGTGTGATAAGGTTTTTGTTGGCGAAAAATTACAAACCGATTGAAATTTATCGCCAGATTTGTGACGTGTACGGCAACGGAATAATAAATAAAAGCCGAGTGAGGCAGTGGTGCGTTGACTTTAAAAATGGCCGAACCAATGTTCACGATGAGGATCGCCATGGTAGGCCTAGTCTTGTGACTGATGAATTGTTGGTGAAAATGAATGAATAAATCCGTGAAAATCGTCGTTTCACGATTACGGAACTCTCGGAACACATTCCCCAAATTTCACGGAGTTTGGTTCATGAAATCGTAGTTGGTAAACTTGGCTACCACAAATTTTGTGCCAGGTGGATTCCGAAAATCCTAACGGAAGACCACAAAAACAAAAGACCTGCTGCAGCACTGACATTTCTGGAAGAGTACGACAAAAGTGGAAACCATGTTATCGATCGTATCGTAACTAGTGACGAGACTTGGATACAGCACGTGACCTGTGAAACAAAACGGTAGTCGATGCATGGGGTCACACGCATTCGCCCAAGAACCCGAGTGTCTGCAGACGCTGTCAGCAAGAAAAATCATGGCTACTGTGTTTTGGGATGCTCAGGGAGTGATTTTCGTTGATTTTCTTGAACGTGGTCAAATAATCAATTCAGAGAGGTATTGCGAAACACTCCGAAAATTAAGACGCGCAATACAAAACAAGCGTCGGGGAAAACTTAACGATAAAATTTTGTTTTTCCATGACAAGGCTCGTCCACACACAGCCAATCGTACTCAAGAGCTCTTGCGTGATTTTGGATGGGAAAATTTGGCCCCGAGCGACTACCATCTGTTCCCAACGATGAAGACGTGGCTCGGTACGCAACGCTTTGGCACTGACGCTCAACTCCATACCGGTGTAAACCAGTGGTTGAACTCGCAGGCGGTAGATTTCTACAAAGAGAGCATTGAAAAGCTTGTAAAACGTTATTAATTTATATGGCGATTACGTCAAAAAATAGCCTTCAAGTTTACCTTCAAAATGTATATAATAAAAATTAGTTTTTTCACTTTGTTTATTTTTTATTTCAAAACGTCTGTCACTTTGTGGATTGCCCTCGTATAAGAATATAAAATATCAGAAACGAGATGATCATAAGAGTTTAAACGAACGAAAGCTAATTCATTTCAAAATATTTACAAGGGAAAATCTTGGTTTTGATAACCTTAAAAAAAATAGACTAATATTGGCTCATCTTACAAAACAATTTTTATCGGTACCCATGGAGTCCAAATTGTCTATAGATGAGCAAATATGTGCTACTAAATGTAGACATCATTTGAAAGAATACAATCCCATGAAACCTCATAAATGGGGTTTTAAAATGTTTATGTTGTGTGACACTGCAGGATATTTATACAATTTTGTGATTTACAATGGATTAACCAATTGCTTCACCAAAGTAAATCCCCAAGAATGTGCTAACATTGTAGTACGCTTAGCAAGTATTATTTCCAGTGTTGGATCAATTTTTGATGCATTTTTGGATTTTGTTTCCTACAAAAGTTGCTTGCTTTTGATGATGGTTTGTGGAGGGCGACCAAATGGTCGCAGCACGTAGACCATTCGTTGCTCCTTTGTGCCACCTTCTGAGCCGTACTCCTCAAGCCAACCCAAACTTCTTGTGAAGTCAAGTAGTTGGCCGTATGGAGTGTTGCCCAGTTGTGACCAATCTGGCCACTCCTCTCCGAATACGGACCACCTGAGTTGTTTGAGTGACTCACATTCACACAGGATGTGTCTTAGGGTCTCCTCTTCTTGCTCGCATTTCCGACATAGGGGATCTTTTACCACCCTTCTGTTATGGAGGTGCTTGTTTAGTTTGCAGTGCCCAGTAAGGGTACCGATTAGCAGCCCCAAGCTACTTCTTGGTAATTCGATGTATTTCCTGCAAAGCTTCGGTGTTGGTGAGTGGATGCATTTTTTGGCGACCACATACTTGTCGGTTTGTAGCCATTCCTTTTTGTGTTCTTCAAGGGAGTTTCCTTTAAGTATTTGGGAGATAGTGAGTGGTGCCAGTGGCAGAGCCTTAGAGCCTTCCCTTTTCATGACAGCCCTTTTGGCTAGCCTATCGGCCCAGTCGTTCCCTTCATTATTTGAATGTCCCTTAATCCAGGATATTGTGACTCTGTTGGTTGCGGCGAGTTTGTCTAGAGCTTGCTATTTATAGACCTTTTAACTACTTTCGACCTATTGTGCCATTTAAAAATCTGGAATTCTTTCTAAGCTCTCAGGGATGCCAACCGTTTTTAAGAATAGCAATATCATCATTCGATTCTTTAATACGACTTTTGTAATACAATTTTTTGTCCCAACTCTTTAGGACTAGCCGTTTTCTCAAAAAAGCCCAATACGGGTAGTCTGGGACACCCTGTATATATGTATATGACAATTAAAAAAATCTACATTAACAAACCCCCTCACTATTAAAAATGTACACGGAAGTCATTTTCACGCAATATTTGTAAATTCCTGAAATTAAGGGTCAAAAATTCTCGACGGTGATACATTTAAGAACTTTTGGTGACTTGAAATACAATACCTATTGCTTATTTTATACCTGCCCAAAGGAGCTATAAAGTCCGTCTGGAAAGTTTCTAGATTTTGGAGAAACCGAATTCACTTAAGAAATGTTATAACAATATTCAGTTGATATGTCTGCAGAATCCGCCGGTGTTGCTGCAATGTTTGAACTAGAAATTTGATTTAAATAAAATAAAATGATTATATCTTCAGTTTTACTGCTTGTGCCTTGATTAAACTTTTCTTAGCTTCTTTCTATATTCTTCCAATCATATCTTTAGCAAATTTTAAATCATTCTTACATCATTAGAAACTCTTTACCTTATGTTATTTTAATTGTGGAATTGTCTAGTAGGCAGAGGACTGGCCCTTCGGCCGCGTTGGTATGGGTTCGAGTATCGGACTGCTAACTATAGACCTATTCACGAATAAGGGCGGTTTACAAACCAAGTTCGGAACATTAAAATAATATTGGTATCCTTTTCTACTACCTGATAACCGAGCGGATATTCCCAAGACGTACGATTTCGTCGGCCGTATCTAGAAAACACACACGCGGCCTGCGTAGCTCGGTCTTAGACCGAGCGGTAGAAGGAGAAAGAAATAGTTTACGGCGTCTCTTACTTACCGGTTATTTCATAGGCGCGCACGATTTAGCCTATGGTGGAAAATTGCAACGGACACTACTTGATTCGGACGGACAAGACACCCGGACCGCCATCTCTGCTGAATAGCTCTATATTTTTTTTTTACATTATAAATGAAATTTATGTTTGTGTAATAAATGACTACTTATGTAGGGGGTTAAAAGATATTTATCAAACCATGACGATAATGAATAAAATAATTAATAATATTTTTTCTTTTATTAATCTTAGTAAGACTTAATTTATTCAACAGGTTGAATATTCACATATTCAGGCTATATTTCGTCTTTATTGAATCTATTTATTGCTTCTGCAACATGGGACGTTGTATCTAATTTATTTATTTCATAATATTGTAATACAATATATGATATTTTAGAATAACAAATTGATTTTATATATTAAAAGTGATATTTTTGGATCGTCATTAGTCATCAGTAAAGTCCGGGTTTATATGCACTAAAAAAGGCATTATAATTTTTTTAGATGCGCTAAAAAAAGGCGGTATATTTTTTTTATATACGCTAAAAAGGCATTATATTTTTTTATATGCGCTTAAAATTAGCCAATATATGCGATAAAATTATGCAAATATGGATTTTACATGCGGTTTAATTAAAAATAATATTGCAAAATTTAAAAAAAAACCGAAAAGCAACTAATGATAATTTATTTATTGGAATTACAATATAGAACCAAAATTTGATTTTGACTTCCATTTTAGGTAAAGTTAAATGAGTCCATGGGGTTCATGTTAAAATTTATTATGTCCTCCTTTCAAAATTACACAAATCATTTTATTTTTTTCGTATCCCGGATTTCGATATAATACGCATCAAATTTTCGCAATTGTTAGGGAATTAATTTTAAAATTTCGTGCAGTTCTTCAATAATTTTAAAAGCCTCAATCAAAGGCCTTTGAGCTGTTTCTAAATTCTTGATTGCCGTTATTAAGATGCAAAAATGAGCAATAAAAGCTAATTACAACAAAATCAATTACAATTAATGGAAATATTGACTTTATATGCTGATATATGCTCAAATAAGTTTAATGTGACAAAACCTGGAAATATTAAGTTATATGCGAAATAAAACTTGTTACTTTGATTTATTTCCGAGACGTATAAATACAAGTTCCATACGAAAGAGCAAATAAAACATGCAAAAAAATATAAATCCGGACTCTAGTCATCTAGTCATCAGTTAGCGGTTGCAAACGCCAAGTCCTTATCATTAGGTTAGGGTTAAGATAAGATAAGGTACGCTATTTACACATTATGGGGAACTTTTGAAAAATAAGATTTATCAAAGGGTTCCAGTCAATATTAATGAACTACGTAGAAGTATCGTTGATTCTACACATAATATTAGAAGAAGAGATATTAGTACGGCAATTTGTAATTCAGAAAAACGATCAGAATTGTGTTTGGAAGTAGAAGGTCAACAATTTGAACCCTTCATTATTATTTATTTTATGTTTTCTAGTAGTTTTAAATATGTTGTAATAAAGATTGTTATTCGTTTATAAATTAAAATTTCCTTGAATCACTTGATTGTAGATGAATTAAATAATAAAACAAACTGCGAAACAATTTATTTTTGTAGGCTTTGTAATACTCATTATTGTAGAAAAGTGTGCATTCTTTGCAAAAATATTGAATTTAATATTTTGGTTCAAATGTATAATTAAACCATTAAGTATGATACATCATCGTGAACTATTGTTTCGCCACCATCTTGAAAGCTACAATAAAACTAAAAACTTATTTGGATTCTATTCAGTAAAAAGTGCTCTATCGTCTTAGTAAAACATGCGTAGCATTAATAGTTTTCGCATAAAAAAAGTAAAAATTAAAATTGAAGAAAACAAAAAGCTAACTCAAATTTCTCAACAGATTACACAGGCCTGTAAAATTATACTTGGTCCCAAGAGCTAGACTATATGTTCCCGAAGGATTGTGACGCTCTGAGACCAAATTCGTAATCCAAAGTTGATAATAAACAAAAGATGCCTTTAACACTGGGTTGTCGTGAAAGATGTGTAGCTAATAATTGTTGCCTCCCCCCTTGTTATTTATTATCGACACATGTAGCACTATTGTTCGCCGCAATGACCGATTATTGTAGTATCAGGCACAGAAATGCTTTTTGCGCGAGATCTTGAGATCTTCAGCTGTTGCGACCATGGAAACTTTTGATCGGCATGACTTGGTGAATATTTTTCAGTTGGTTTCAAGGAGATTGACTGAAAGCCATTTCCCTATCAAAAACTGCGGGGTCCTTTGGATTACGGATTTGGTTTTAGAACGTCACAATCCTTCGGGAACATAAACTGCGGGGTCCTTTGTATTTCGCACACCAAATAAGGGGATCCCGCAAGGCTCCAGTCTTGGTCCGCTGCTTTTTATACTATTTATAAATGACTTAGTACAATATATTAAATCACCATGTTTGTTATACGCCGATGATTCAAAAATGTATTGTAAAATGACTAGCTTCAATGAGTGCAACATAAACAAATTGTATCTGAACTATGATAAGTGCTCAATAATGACATATTCCAGGAAAATTGACAATATCCATTATGAATATAAGCTGGATGCTTGTGTGTTGAAAAGAATAAATGAGACAAAGGATCTTGGTGTGATGTTTGATAACAAACTTACTTTTAACTCCCATGTTTGTCATATTGTAAATCAATATCACCGTCTTCTAGGATTCATAATAAGAAACAGTAAAGACTTTTACAGAAGTGAAACAGTCATAACATTATTTAATGCGTTAATAATAAGCAAAATTGAATATTGTGCACCAATTTGGTCGCCTATGTATAATACATATAAAAATTTCCTAGAGAATATTCAGAAAAAACTGTTCCAAAATTTGTTCTTTTCAACACATGGTATCTACCCGGAAAGAGGAAGCTACCTCAACTTACTCGCTCATTTTAATCTTAGCAGCATTCAAAATAAACATAAAATTTGTTCATTACTTTACTTTTATAGATTAATCAATAATTTTGTAGACGATCCACCAACAATAAGTGAATTACAATTTAACGTCCCTAGACCATCGATGACAAATTGTCGGTCATTTGGTTTCTGTATGCCTAATTCGCGCCATCATACAAATTCTCCATTGATCAAAATGTGTATGTTATATAATCATATTCAAAACAATTGCGATATTTTTGGAAAAACTTTAATTGATTTCAAAAAATGTGTAATAGAATGTTTGTCTTAAGCATGTATGATCTATACATCTTTTATATATCTTTTATTTTAATGTATTCGTGCACTACAATTTAGATTTGTTTTGTAATTGGACATTCGTCTGTTGGGCAATAAATTATTGTTATTATTATTATTTCGCGTCAGGATTCGAAGATATTCTAACCTGAAAATGCTAAAATGAAAATTGAAGAAAACAAAAAGCTAACTAAAATTTCTTAACAGATTACATGGGCCTATAAAATTTTAGTTGAACCCAAGAGCTAGACTATATGTTCCCCAAGGATTGTAACGCTCTGAAACCGAATCCGTAATCCAAATTTGTCATTTGTCAGGATTCGGAGCTATCTAACCTGAAAGTGCTAAAATGCTATTTTTGTTGGTCCTTTTCAGTGTTAATAACTCTGAAACGATAAATGATACGTTAATATGGGCAACACATTCGAATTGCGCATGATAAAATAGTCGTTAATTGAATTAGGGGAAATGGTGGAATTGGTATCAATATTAACCGCAAACTGTTACACCGTTTATGATTAGAATTACTTTATTTTTCTCAAATGTAAAAAGGCCGGCGCTTTGGACTTTTTGCATAAATTGACATAGAACGGCTTGTCCTAACAAATTTACTACCCAAACGTTGAAATTCAAAATGATTGGTACAAACTTGAAATTACTTACTGTAAACGGTGTAACGTTTGGCGGTCAATTCCAATTCCATCGTTTTCCCTAATTCAACTATTGCTTTTCATAGATTTTGTCAATCTGTTGCCCATATTAACGTATCATTTGCCGTTTCAGAGTTATTATCACTGGAAAAGACTAAAAATTGCTATTTTAGCATTTTAACGTTAGAATATCTTCGAATCCTGACGTGATGGACAAACTTGGATTATGGATTCGGTTTCAGAGCATCACAATTCTTCGGGAACACATAAGTTGGTGCCTGGGTCTGAAATTTGCAGGCCTGTGTTATTAATCAGCGTTATAATACACAACTATACTTGTATTAATTTTAGGCTCTTAAGATGCATATATGTCTTATGCGAAACGTTAGTTTCATATAACAATGTGGTGGAACTAGAGCACAACTAAGACCTTTGTTTGCTCTCTACATCACTTGAATACTTTGAACCTTCTTCCGATACATCATACACTTTCATTACGTAGTAGCGTAGTTACGTCTTGCCATTATACATATATGGGGTTATCATAAAGTAAGGGGTATACTTTAAAAGTTTGTATAGTTTTAAGAAATTAAGCTAACAGCGAAAAGTAAAGAATTTTACTGTATACGTGAAAAACCAAAGAATTGTCGTAACAACCATTAATACAAGTGTTAAACGAAACCATCGTAATTTTGAGAATTGCTCTCAAAATAAAAATTTAAACGATTACAACAATAGTAACATGGATCTTGGGGCAAGAATTGGTTTAATACAATGCTGTAGAAATTACATTGCTCAATTACAAAGATGTCGCACGAAAATGGGTTTGAGAGCAAGACCATGTCCAATAAAAGCGTACCGTAATTTGATTAACATATTTAAAAGCACATGGTTTATGGCTTTGTTTAAAACACTAATAGTGTTTTCAATACAACCAACAATGCTAGATGAATTGAAAGGCAGCATTAGGGATAAAATTGATGCGTTTCAACCAGAAATGTTGAATACTGTTTTATACAATTTTGTGGAACGGTTGGCAATTTTACTACAAAATGGTGGTTATATCGAAATTTTGCTGTAACCTGTAGTGGACATAAGAAATCCCATTATTTGAACAATTAAATTTGTTTTACTTTTTTTCATTAGCATAATTTGTTAAAAATATATAATAAGTTGAAACATATCTCTCACTTTATAATAACCTTGTATATACTACTTGAATAATATACGGTTACAAATATACCATACACACGTTTAATAAAGGTGTTTTACATAATATTGTGTTTACTGGGTTGTCTCCAATGTGGGAACACAATATTGCGGCTTTCTTATCTCATTTAAATTTTGTTTGTATTGCACTGAAGCAAAATTATCAGGTACAACTTTTTCACACCTAAAAGCGGTTTTATTTAAGTAAGTTTAATAAAAGTAAGCATGTAATTATTGGACTATAAACAGTAATTATGTGAAGGAAAGTTAATGGTCGCCATTAACGCTAATACATTTAATGGAAGAACAGAGAGATTTTCAGACCAGAGGAGAGACTATTGAATGAATCCGTTGCATAATGAGGCGATTGTGGAAAGGCGTTAATAAATGCACCCGGTAAATGTCCAATTTGTATAGGGCTACTTCAATTTAGTGCATTTCCATTGTAGAACAAAAACTATCGCATAGAGATGCCTATTGCCTGTGCAGTAGTAATTTGTGGCGGCAGCTGCAGCTTGGCTCCTGCGGAGAAATATGGCCGCCATTGGGGCAATTATTTACAATCGAATAGGAAAAAAGTGTTAATAAATATTGGCGTTATTATTGAGTATGAAACCGTTGTGTGTGTGGTGGTGAAAGGTGAACGAATGAAGAAAATGTTTTAGAGCGGTTTAGCGTGGAAATGCGGAATTCGTGGGAAGCTGAGTTATGCCATTAAAAAATATTGTGGTCATCTTGTACGTTCAGGTTTCCATATTGTTAAAACCCTATAGGGACGGCGTGAATGGCGTATCGAGTATCCGATGGGTAATATTATATGAATCCTTCTAATTGATCTCGATAAACATGGCGTAAAATATGTAAGGTGTGAAAAAAGGGCATGTGTGTACTTTATAAGGGCGTGTATTAAGCGAGGAAGCATTGTTTTATGGTTAGGGGGCCGGTGGCTCGCCATGCCCCCCGTATATTACAACAAAACACAGCGTATATAAACGATTTTTATTTTCCTGAATGCACTTTCCGCCATAGTAGTTTTAAATTACACTTCCAGATGCAGAATGGCATTCTGCGATTTCTTTATGTTCGCACCTCTTTTGGTGCGGTGTGGGAATTGAGTGCTTCCGTGCGTTATCGAGACGCGCGATTTGAATGACGGTTTGATAGGGCATGATATGGGCGCGGGAAGGGAGCGGGGGTGGCCTGTCCTCAGGGACGTTTCGCCTATCTTTGGTCGGTAATTGTAAAAGGTGGGAAATTTTCAGTCAGTGGAGCTTTCCTAAAATTAGTGATCCCGAACACATTGTATGTTGGTATAGTAACCAGGCAGTCTATAGGGCGAGCCTTGAAATATAACGAACGCAGGATGCAAACCCCTGGTGGTCGCTTTATGTTCATATAACTTGGAGCTGGAACTCAGAAAATTGCCCCGCTTTTGTTTAAAGTCATTCAGTAGTTGGATCTGGCTCTTTGGCTCTTTCGTCCACAGCGTTTGCACGGCGTTGAGTTCTCAATGGAAAGAACTGATATTAACCAACTAAAGCAATATATAGCGCATATATATTAAGGGCTGGCTTCAGCAGGATATGCGATACCGGCATGTTTTAGCGTTCGTTCTTCATAAAACTTCCCAGCTTTTGTTTCTTGTGTGGGCGGTTTGTTAATATGGCTGCTGGCGTTCCAGTGAGCCGATTGGTCACCGTCAGCTCACCCTCGTGAATCGCACACTTCATTATCTTCATATGTGAATGCGTACTTATATAGTGCGTACCTCGCCCTTCGCAATCCTTGTCAGCCCCCCGACACCCCGCACGGTACGCCGAGCATCACTGCCGGCGTTGGCTAGCTGAAACCCTCCGTCAAACACCACGTCAACACATCAACCCTTACGACCGTATCTTTTCATATCAACAAAACCCTTTTAAATAAATTAATGCCCGATTCGCACAAGCGTCCGTCCGTCCGTTTGTCTGTCGGTCTGTCTGTCTGTTCGATGCGTTTTTATTTTCCGATTTTCCACTAGCAAAACGGCGTTCCTGAACGTCGAGCGCAAGGACCTCTGTATAGGGGCACTTTACTTATCGGAAAGAGGAAAATGTATAACACACTTCCTCTACTTTGTGTATACGAACTTTACAAGCTAGTAACGATAAAATTAGTGACATACTTTCTTTCTGCACGCACACGTCTATACCTAGAGGATCTTTTCAAGAGGAGATAGCCTCTTAACAAGTACAGCATCCGCACCCCGACCTATCCTATGTTCCCTCTATTCACCCTTCGCACTACACTCAGTGCACTGCCCCGGCGTTGACGTCACGCGCTGCGTGAGCGGAAACTCTTTCATCTGGATAAAATCCTCTGATCACAACCTCTAATCTCCCATTATCATGCTACACCCTGCACCCTGCACCCTGCACCCAACACCCAATTATTATTTTAATTGCACCCCACACACTCCTCATACCCACACCAATATGGGTTACGAGGTGCTCTCCGCGCACCTTCTTTACTTACTGCACGGTTTTTATCAGATCCCATGATTATTACGAACATCAAACGGCCTCTGCACCGGAGTAATACCTTTGTGCGTATACGCACACTGCCTCTCCTGCATTCATTATGGTTCAAGACTGCATCGCAGGATTATCATTCCTGCATATACAGCTGTATTCAAGTAACAACGCACTGCTTTGATTCCTTTTAAAAAATGCTTGTAATGTAACAAAATCGATGCAGCTGCCCTATAAAACTTACTAAAACGAAAATAGCCATAACTTCTTATCGGTAACACGGGCTAAGGATGGTTACGACCGTTAATACGTGTTTGTGAATTTTCATTTGCATCGTGGAGATTTGTCTGCAATGTTATAATAGTTATTTATGTATCAAGGGCGAAAAATTATGTGTTAGGCGTACCGAACGCCTAATACGATTTTTCGCCGGTAATACATTTTCTTACGATTGCAAAATCAGAAGAAAATAAGCTTGCATAATGATATTGTACAAATATCACATCTGATCTGTCGATTTTATGTATATAATCAATTGGTTATATACACTACGTTCCTATTATTTGTTTATTTACTTGATTTTAAATGCATGAATTAGGAATATAATCAAAATGATGTATTTTTGACGCTTGTTAACAAGAAGCAAAGCCTGCTTTTTGAAGCAATCGTAGTAAAATGATTTTTTTCTCCGACCGGACGAAAAATAGCAGATAGTATGTCAGTTTTCAGTCCATAAAATACATGGTGGTAGTTTGCTAAACACACAATAATACATAACCGAGAATATTTTTTCCTGACTTGGTCGGGGATATTCTCGCATGACTTAACGTTTTTTTTATGGTCATAGAAAAAAAAACACATTTTTAAGTTTATTTCGGTCGGAGGAAAAAAGGTGTGCTTAACACGTAGGAATAATGACTTGCTAGACAAGGTTCACCTCGACCAGCAGTATCTATATTTATCTGGAAATCTAATTACACAATGTACTATTGTGTGCTATTTTCAAATACAATCTCAATTTTTATGTCTCGCTTACGTGTATTGTAAATTAAACAAATAATGTTACTGCAGCATTACTAATGTTTCCTTCATAAACTGCATTTTTCTTTTCAATAACATTATACACTACAAGCTTTTGTAGTTAATACAAGATAACAGAAAGCAGATATGTTGTAAAACTCGTTCTATAACCCTACGTTAGGCGCGCTTATATTTGTGTCCAGTTTGGTGGTCTACAGTTTTAGCAGACGAATTTAATTTTTGTTGTAAATAAATGGAACGATTATGTTTATTGGCACTTGTTTATGAATTCAAAGTATAATTTTTTACCAAAACAATGCGGAAGAAATTAAACAAAATTCGGTGATTTTGAGGATGTGTTTATAAAAAAAAATGAGATAAAAAAATATGTCCAAAAATGTTTTTTTGAGCCCTATCATGTGGTGTGAAATGTGCCCCCCTGCCCCTTCCCGTCTTGGTCGGGGGGTTCAGCAGCTTTGAAATCTTAAATGGGAACCCCTATTTTTTATTGCAGAGTTGGATTATATGCTAAAAAATATTAGGTTTTTATGCGAAAAAAAAATTTCGATGAGCGACAGATGGCGCTATATTGGGCAAAAACATTTATTGAATTATATTTATTTCTCTCATCAAATGATAGATTACGACATTTTTACGTAATCATCTCTTAAATAAGGCGTTGATTGAGGTCATTCGTAATTTTATGTCAGAAATAACAAAAAAAAAATATTTTAGAGTAGAAGCCAAATCTGCAATAAAAAATAGGGGTACCTATTTAAGATTTTAAAGTTGACCCCTCCCCCTCATGCCCGATAATGTAACAAGTCTTAAAATATGACCATTGGCACACATTTCTATTTTTTCGCAGAGCTGGTCCACCAAATCAACTCTAACTTTAGTTTAATTATAAGGTGGTATTATCTTAGATTTGTTTATTGTTTCCCGTTGCTGGATCAATTTCATTATCCATGTGCATCGACGAAACCAAAATGACTGTTGTTGTTTCAAGATACGTCAATTTCTTTTCTTCCAATAGCTTTATTACAAGTGGTGTACTGGAAAACCAATTATCTTAGGTTATGTTAAATTTAGTACCATCTACTGAATGTATTAGTCGGATAATGTCCTCAGCAGAATTTCTGAGCTTATACGGACCCTATAATTGGGTTCCAACTAAAGATGGATAACTTATGATTAAGACCTAACTTATTTTGATTCATGAAATTTGAGAAGTACGGTGTACATTGAAAATTTGGAGGACCTTGACTTTTTTTTGCTTCTCATTATGTTTCGGGGGTGAAGTGCGAAATTTTTGAAGTGATTACCTTTTTTTCCATCTCAAGTTCCAACATATGCTTCAAGTTTGAATGTAAGCAAGTTTTTCGCAAACTAATGCAAACATCTTCAACCCATTTGCTGAGAATGTATTGTAGAACTGCATATCGTCCTCTAAATGTCAGTAGCTTTTTAAAGTATTTCTGAAAATTAGCTAGGAACAATTCTAAAAGTTCCCTAATAGGCGCCAACTTATCAATCTCTTTTCTTTCGTTTCTACTTCTGACGTCATGGAATCTTATACATCTTACGAGAAACCTCAATCCTATCTCGCTCATTACAAAATAACATGACAACTCTGTTACCGTTCGAATTGTCCCAAGTTTAATATACATTTTTCCAGAGCTCCAATCAAGAATGTAAATTGCAATAAACAATAAAAGCACGAATTTCTTTTTTTTCTTGATCTGGTATACATATTTGTTGAAACAGTAATCATTCTAATTATGTTTTCACTCTCAAACGGATTTAGGCAATCGATTTCAAATACCATATTACGCGCCTGGCACTCTACATATTATAGATCATATTACTCACAAATTAGGTAAATATCTCTTCCAGTTAATTGTATTATCTTTTCCTGCGTTACTATTTGTAGAAGTAACTGGTCTTCCGATAATATGTCTTGTTCTGATTTTGTGTCGTTTCCCAGAGCTTTCTCTCCTGTATTGCATATGAAGAAGGTAAAAATAACATTTTATTAGGAAACCTGACCGAAATTGAGAAAACTATAAATTTGAGTATTCAATAACAATTCAACATGTACAATTAATGGATTTATGAAGGTACACTTCTGTGCAATAAAATTAAGCACAAGTCTTATGAGTATTTTTTACAATATTCTAGTTGTATAATTCGGGTCTGCAACATTTTCAATCAATGATAAAACACCATAACTTGAAAATAACACCTTTATTAAAAAGCCAACACTCAGACTAAGACTAAAAACCATCTTCTATTTTAGTTATAATTCGAATTTTTGAATTGTTGTCTAAATGACGCGGCATTTTGACTTTAAGGAAATTGACAAACTTACATATTTCCGTAACCACAAAGTCCGTTTTAAACCAAAACATATTTGTGTACTTAATTTTATTGCACAGAAGTGTACCTTTAATCAGGGGCGACTCGTTATGTAGAGCCAAGGAGCAATGGCAGTACCTCTAATTTCAAACGAAGCAAGATTTTTTTATTAATTCTAAAAACACTGTTTCGTCATTTTGAATTTTGTAAAACGATGTCTGCGAAAGTTTCATGAGAAGAGAAAAATCGCAATGCATTTATTTGAGAAGATAACTCTTGAATAGCAAATTTGAAAAATTCTTCCAGAATTGTGTGTGTGTTGTTATCTTGAAAATCAGTGATGGGGTATTTTGAGTTTTTTGGAGGTTTATTAAGATTAATGTATTTTGAGTAAATTTGGAAAATTTTAGGAGTGTTGCAGTTGTTTTTATATGTTCTTTTTCAGAAAGAGTGCAACTTAATAAAAATCTTAAGCGCTGTTCTCGGTCGGTTATCTTGAAAACCAGCGATCGGCTATTTTGAGTTTTTAGAGGATTATTAAGGTTAATGTATTTTGAGTAAATTTGAAAAGTTTCAAGTGTATTGCATTTGTTTTTATATCTTTTTTTCACTCGGAAGAAGTGAAACTTAAAAAAACATCAAGCGCTGTTATCGGTCGGTTATTTTGAAAACCACTGATGGGGTATTTTGAGTTTTTTGGAGGAATATTAAGATTAATGTATTTTGAGTAAATTTGCAAAATTTCAAGCGTGTTGCAGTTGTTTTTATAATATTTTATTTTTCACTGGGATGAAGTGCAAATTAAAAAAATCTTAAGCGCTGTTGTCAGCCGATTATCTTGAAAACCTGTGATAGGGTATTTTGAGTTTTTTTAGAGATTTATTAAAATTAATGTATTTTGAGTAAATTTGGAAAGTTTTAAGTGTTCTGCAGTAGTCTTTATAGTTTTATTTTCATTTGGAAGGAGTACAACTTAAAAAAATCTAAAGCGCTGTTCTCGGTCGGTTATCTTGAAAACCAGAATTATTAAGATTAATGTATTTTGACTAAATTTGGAAAGTTTCAAGTGTGTTACAGTTGCTTTTATATAAATTTTTTTTGCTCGAAAAATGTGTAACTCAAAAAAATCTTAAGCGCTGTTCTCGATCGATTATCTTGAAAACGTGTGATTGGCTATTTTGAGTTTTTTAGACGATTATTAAGATTAATGTATTTTGAATAAATTTGAAAAGTTTCAAGTATGTTGCAGTTGCTCTTATATTTATCTTTTCACTCGGAAGAATTGAACCTTAAAAAAAAATAAGCGCTGTTCTCGGTCGGTTATCTTGAAAACCGGTGATGGAGTATTTTGTGTTTTTTTTTGAAGATTATTAAGATTATTGTATTTTGACTAAATTTGGAAAATTTCAAATATGTTGTAGTTGTTTTAATAATATTTTTTTTCACTCGGAATAAGTGCAAATTAAAAAATCTTAAGCGCTGTTCTCGGTCGGTTATCTTGAAAACTTGTGGTGGGGTATTTTGAGTTTTTGGAGGATTATTAATTTATTAATTTGTATTTTAAGTAAATTTAGAAAGTTTTAAGTATTTTACAGTAGTTTTTATCTGTTTTTTAAAAAAATATTATAATCTTTCATAAATTTACATAAAAAATCGCAAAAGC
Source organism: Ocypus olens (assembly GCA_910593695.2). NCBI lineage: Eukaryota > Metazoa > Arthropoda > Insecta > Coleoptera > Staphylinidae > Ocypus > Ocypus olens. Next base: position 20,980,796 of record OU343057.1, read on the forward strand.
AATCGACGGAATGTATTGGAATTTCCTACCAAATTACTCTTGAATTAGTATTGAGTGATTTTGTGAAGTTTCAAGTGGTAAGCAATTGTTTTTTATATTTTTTTCGCGTTAACAAAAAAATATTATAATTTTTCATAAATTTACAGGAAAAATCGCAAAACCGAATGTATTGTAATTTTCTACCAAATCACTCTTGCATTAATATTGAGTGATTTTGAAAAGTTTCAAGTGAATGGCAATTTTTTTAAATATTTTTTTCGCGTCAACAAAATAATTACAATTTTTCAATAATTTACATGGTGTTTGCATGAAAAATCACAAACAGTATTAACGGAATTTATTGTAAATTTTCACAAAATTATTCTTAAATTAATATTGAGTAATTTTGAGAAGTTTCAAGATAGCAATTGTTTTTTATATTTTTTCGAGTCAATAAAGTACTCATCGAATAAATGTAAATAGGACCAAAAAATTAATTCGTCTTTACTGCTTTTTTTGTCGTTTGAGGATAACTCTTGAAAGGATGACCTAATTTGGCAAATTCTTCAATCGAATAGACGCAGATAAGACCCAAAACATGTAATGTATAGTTTAATTCAATTTCTTTCAGCAAAGTCTTTTTGTCGTCCGAAAGATATAGAGAGGACGAAAAAAATTGAATTCGTTGTTCAATTGTTTTTTGGTTTACAGAAGATAACGGGTGACCAAAGTCAAATTCTTTCAGAAAAGAGATGTACTCATCGAATAGATGCAGATAAGACTAAACTTTTTTTTTGTTTTTGAGGATAACTCTTGAATGGATAAATAGATATTGAAAATGCTTCCAGCAAAGTATTGCACTCAATGAATAGATGTATAAAAGAAAAAAAAATGAAATTCATTCGCTTGTTTCGTGGTTTTGAAAAGATAACTCTTAAACAAATTTGGCAAATTCTTCTAGCAATATGTTGTACTCATCGAGTAAATGCAGATAAGACCAACAAATTAAATTGTTTCGTGGTTTTTTAGTATAATTCTTGAACCATTGATTTTCATCATTCTTCGAGTAAAGTACTGTACTCACCGAATAGATGTAGATAAGATAAAAAATTAAATTCGTTGTTTAATTGTTCTGTGGTTTTGAGAAGATAACTCTTGAACAAAATAGTCGATTATAAAAATTGTTCCTGAAAAGTCGAATAAATGTAGATAGGACCAAATATATACTAACGCAATTTAATTCGATTTATAGAGGAAAGATTACTGCGCATAATGAGCAAGTGGATTTGTGGTGATGAAACAGATGGGAACAGAACTAAACAATCTTAGACCTTTGTTATATCAATAGTAGTACTAGTAATAACATGCACATTTCTTTTGTATCATTCAATAACCGGCGTGACTTTGTTTTTAGTCTTTGTAAGACTTAATTTTGAAGAATTACGAACTGCTTGAATATTTATACCGAGTGTTTGGGATAAGGGGCGCACATAGGGATTTAACATGTAAAATTAAATATGTGTAATTATTTGCTCCCCTATTCATTTTAGAGAAAAATCGTAAAGGAATATTTTTTAGAGAATTAAAAACTGTAAATGTATCATCCATTTAATTTACGTTTGTACCAGCATACACCTCAGAAATAATAAAAATAAGTTTAACAATTTACCATTTAATAAAAACCCTTGCCATGACTTTGACAAATGTCATGTTATGGTGAGAATAATTTTACTAGTCAAACATTAATTCGGGCGGCCCGTTGGTGTAGTGGGTACAAGCGAGCGCTTATGCCGGTTGCACCGCTTGCCGCGAGGGTTCGAATCCCAGCCCGGGCGAACGATTTCGGGGTCGCGGAATATTCGCTCGGGACCATGGACATTGCATTTGTCTTTCATTATTCAGTTATTCATTTAATTTCTGATATATTACAATACAATGATTATGGCAGATGGCCTCGTAGCCGACGCCAATTTCCCGAATCATTCAATCTCCTTAACCCGCAGTTCCATCCACGTCCAAATATCAATTCACGCATTGTTATTACTATGAACAATAATATGAGTTATTCCAATGGAGAGAGGGTATTATTTATTATCAAAATATTTACAGTGGCGTCAGTTTACACAGAGTTCGTGACTTATTTTCGGTTACATTTAACAATCGACCAATTCCGTCTGTATCAACAATTTCCAAATTTGTGAAAAAGTTCGAAAATACAGCAAGTGTAGCGGCAGATGATTCAAAAGGTATTTCAATAGTCCAATTTCAACAAATATTATTTCAAACATATTAAAATTAAAGGCAAACGGAACAGAAGAAGCAACGATGAATTGAATTAAAGTGGTGTCAGATTACACACAGTTCGTGATATATTTTTGGTTTTACCGTAACCAGCGGCCAACGGGAAATTTTAGAGCAAGTACTCAAAAAGTTCTCCGTTCTGGTGTAAACAATAACCCAATCGGTTATAAAATGCATGTCTAACATTAGCCAACTGCCTATCTGTAATCAATGTGCATTCCGCAAAAATTGCTTCCCGCAAAGATTCAATATTTGGATGGTGTTTTTTGTAAATTTTGTTTTTCAAGTGACCCCACAAAAAGAAATCACATGGTGCTAAATCAGGAGATCTTGGTGGCCAGTTGATAGTGCCACCGCGACCAATCCAGCAATTGGGAAAATTAGCATTTAAATATTCCCTTACATTTAAACCATAATGGGCTGGACATCCATCATGCTGATACCATATCTCCTGATTGTCACGTGCAACTTCTTCTAACGCAGGGCCAACCTGGTTGATTAAAAGGTCTAAATAAGAATTCGAATTTAAATTTCCACATATTTCAAACGGCTCAATAATATTATTTTTTAAAATACCAGCCCAAATATTGATTTTTTGCGGGAACTGGGTTCTAGTTCTAAGGCATATCCGCGGATTTTCTTGGGTCCAGTATCGCGTGTTCTGAGTGTTGGGCTCGTTGTTAAGTGTGAACGTGCATTCATCCGTAAAACAGATAGACTGCAAAAAGTTTCTGTCTATGTTTGATCGATCCTGCATTATCTCGCAGAATACACGCCTGCTTTCTTCATCCACTAGCAATATCTCCTGATGGCATTGATGTTTGTAGGGATAATACCGATGCTTATTCAGAATCTTATACACTGAGAATGTAGACACGCTGCACTCACGAGCAATGCATCGTATGCTAGTTGTTGGATCAGCATTTATCAACCCCAAAACTCTTTCTTCCAATTCATCGTTGCTTCTTCTCTTCCGTTTGCCTGCAATGTTAATGTTTTTGAAATAATATTTGTTAAAATTGGACTATTGAAATACCTTTTGAATCATCTGCCGCTACACTTGCTGTATTTTCGAACTTTTTCACAAATTTGGAAATTGTTGATACAGACGGAATTGGTCGATTGTTAAATGTAACCGAAAATAAGTCACGAACTCTGCGTAAACTGACGCCACTGTAAAATGTTTTAATAATGAATACCCTCTCTTCATTGGAATAACTCAGATTATTGTTCATCGTAATAACTAGAATTGATATCTGACTTGCAATATTATTATTTTCACTATAACATGAAACATGACATTTGTCAAAGTCATGGCAAGGGTTTTTATTAAATGGTAAATTGTTAAACTTATTTTTATTATTTCTGAGGTGTATGCTGGTACAAACGTAAATTAAATGGATGATACATTTACAGTTTTTAATTCTCTAAAAAATATTCCTTTACGATTTTTCTCTAAAATGAATAGGGGAGCAAATAATTACACATATTTAATTTTACATGTTAAATCCCTATGTTCGCCCCTTATCCCAAACACTCGGTATATGAAGGCTACTTTTCTCTTGATTTAATTTACTGAATACTTTTGCAACGATTACAGTTTTTTTTTCTTTTCTCAAAAAGGAGGCGATGGGATATATTATATGCTAAGTGGCTCTACCATCAAAATGTTTCACGAGCCGCCACTACCTTTAATATACATGCTATAATAACACCATTGAATTAGGAAAAACTAGACGTTCAAGATTTCTTACGTGGTTTTTCACATAGATTTGGACCTGAAAATTCTGTAAAATGGATCTTGCTTTTCTGTTTTGAAAAATATTTCTTTCAACGAACTTTTGGTGACCTTGAAACATAACGGCAGCCGATGAAAGCATTTAGGTTCTTCAAGTTCTTCGTCCTAATAGCTGATGTAGTGCCAAAACAGCTACCGAGGAAAACTATAGTTAAATTAACACACCTGATAAATGTTGCATTTAGGCTTAAGTACGTTCGGAAAATAGTTGCAGAGGTCATCATGTTTCCCAAACCCGGGAAATCACATCCTACAGACCCATATCTCTACTTCCTTTGATATTACAAAATTATTCGAAAAACTAGTCCTAAAAATATTAAACCCAATTTTAGATGAAGAATCTAATTCCAAACCGATTCAGATTAAAACGTTCCACCTTTAATGAAACCCATTGATTTACTAATATCTTTGAGATACCCTAGAAGAAAAAAAGTTGCAATATTCCTGGATGCATCACAGGCATTCAACAAGGTGAACTTCATCCACACCTTCTTCATCTAGACTCCCTTACACAAATACAAAAATTAAATTTTGAAAAGAGCCGTTTAAAATTTTAAAGAGTGATAATATCACGCAAATTCTCTATAACTTCTAAATGGCTTCGAATTTCGCTTAAAACTTTTAATTGTGTATTTTAGTGTTTTAGAATTATTGTAAGGTACTTTAAAATACAAAAATATTTCATCGTGTTACAATGAACGGCCCCCTTAACCAAGTTCTGTTTGGCGAGCCTGAAAGTGCACATCCTAAATTTCTAATTTTACCAAGCTTTTTAATTTCGTTATCTGTTCCAGAAAGATATACCAGTAGATGATCATTTTATTTAGATTAGAGCTGGATTATTAATAAATCCCTATTCAAATTGTTGAAATTTGCAAAATTATAGATCTGGCTGCTGTCTCAAATATGTTGAAAGTTGGAAGTCTATAGCGTGGGTTTTTCTAATTTTACCGACCCTTCGGATATTTTCGACAAAAGGTACCAGAAGCTGATAAGTGCATTTAACCTAGACTCAGGAATATTTAATAAGACCCATTTAGAATTACGAAGGTTGAATTAAAACACTTTGTTGGTATCACGAATTTACCAGCAAAGTGTTTTAATTCAACCTCCTTCGTAATTCAATATGTATTACAAAGTAATTGCTTCAACCAGGGGCGGCCCGTTATGTAGAGCCTACCTCTGGCGTTCTGAAACTGCAATTGGAGCCAAATCATTGCTGGTTCATCTCGTGCACGCGACGACAACGTGCACTTGTTAGTCCTATTTCCGCACAGCACACGATGAATAAACTTAGTTCATTGGCGAATAAGCCTTTTTGCTCATGTAGGATTGAGAAAATTTGCACTCATTAAATACATGTTAAATGAGAAAAACTGGAAATTCTACGTTCAATTGCTTTTTGATTTTTTAAATTATTAATCGTTTTTTTAGGCGATTCCAGTCGATCTAAGCACTATTTACGACAAAAGACATTTAGCGTATCTCCGTTCCTGGAGGTCCCACAATTATTTTATAGATGAATAAATTCAGAATGAGCTCTTAGACATGAAAAACAAAATAGAAAAAAAAAAATTTGAAGAAAAATTCCGTATCTTCGTTCCTGGAAGTCCCACAAATTTTTTGTAGACGAATAGTAGTGAATGAGCTCTTAGGCTTGAAAAATAATATAAAAAGTTTTTTGAAGAATAAAATTATTTAGTCGTTTTTTAGGCGTTTCTAGTCGATCTAAGCACTATTTACGACTAAAGTCATTTTGCGTATCCGTTCCTGGAAGTTCAACAAAAAAATGTTATATACAAAAAAAACTCTTGAACGCATCACTAAACTTTGAAAATTCTTGGTGCAATGTTTTGTTCTCGTCGAATAGATGCAGATAATAACAAAAAATAAATTCGTCGTTCATTTGTTTGAAAGGATGGCCGCATTTTAAAAATTCATCCAGCAAAGTGTTCTACCCGTTGTTCTTTTTTGAGGATAACTCATGAACGGATAATCTGATTTTGAAAATTCTTCCGGCAAAGTATTGCACTGAATTGATGTAGATAAGATAAAACATTCGTCGTTCAATTTTTTGCGGTTTTGAAAATAAGAAAATGGCACATATTAAAAAAAAATTCAGAAAAATGTAGATGGGACCAAAAAAATGTTTCGTTTTCAATGATTGAATCTCTTGAACTGATGACCAAAGGACCCAGCAGTATTTCAATGTAAAATGGGTTTCATCGAAATTGTCCCATTTTTTGAAGGGGGCTAGCTTTTGATATCCTGAACAAAAGTCCTTATAGACGGAACAAAATCATATGCAAGGATTTTGAGTTATCCGCCAAAGAAGATCTTATTTCACCGATACTCGAAAATCGTAAAAACGGAGGGAAAAACGCATACAACGATGTTAATATCTTCATGTTTGGATTGTTTTCGACCAAGAAGTTCTTGTAAAATGTTCAGCAGTCATTGCTGAAAAAAAACGAATCTTCAATTGAGATTCATTCTTTGTATTTACTGATTTATTGCGCCGGGCGCGTCAGTAAATAAATGCTCCTAACTTTAAAAGTTTTCATTTTTTTTGATCTGAAACTTTTCCAAAATAATCTCCATACAATACTGAGCAACTTTGTCGCTGGAAGTTTGTTGACAGACAACTTTCGTCACACACTTTTTTTAAGTGAAACAAAAAAAACGTGGATTAAAACATTTTTAACTTCACATTCAATTGGTTTTGTAACTTTTTTTAGAGTGCCCATGATGAACCATTGAGAGAACAGATGGCCCATCGATGGTCAGACCTTTTCAGGGCCTTTCCGCCCGTGAAATTGTTCTTCCGGTCCAAAATACGAGTTTCAATTGAAGTTTTGGTATATTTTTTAAATTGCCCATCATGGACCATCGATGGACCACCGTGCCCATCGTTCGGCAAGGACTGTTCCGAGTTTGAGCGGGCAACAATAAATCATTCTCTACAAAGAATGAATCTCAATTGAAGGTTCGTTTTTTTTCCTGAAAATGTTCATGGCCGCCCTACGAGTTGTCTAATGATGGGCACACTTGCCCTGCGTCCCCAGCAATGACTGCTGAGCATTGTATAAGAACTTCTTGGTCGAAAGCCGTCCAAACATGATGATATTAACATCGTTGTATGCGTTCTTCACCCTGTTTTTACGATTTTCGATTATCGGTGAAATAAGACCTACTTCGGCGAATAACTCAAAATCCTTACATAGGATTTTGATGCGTCCATAAGGACTTTTATTCAGGATGCCAAAAGCTAGCTCCCTGAAAAAAATTGGACAATTTCGATGAAACCAATTTTACATTGAAATACTGCGGGGTCCTTTGGCAAATTCTGTCAACGTTTTTTAATCATCAAATAGATGCAGATAAGACCCAAAAAATGTAATTTGTAGTTTATCAAGCGAAAAGACAGATTTTGAAAATGCTTTCGGCATTGGACAGATGTAGATGAGATTAAAAAAATATTTATATTTTCTAGTGTTGTTCAGGATAACTGTTAAACGAAAAGACAGAGATCAAATTCTTTTAAAGAAAATATAGGCTAAAAAATTAAATTTGTCGTTAAATTCTTTTCTGGTGTTTTATAATTAACACAAAACGTCCAAATTGCACGATTTCAATGTTTTTTCAATTTTTTTTTGACATTATAACCTCAAAATGTGACAAATCGTTGTAGGTGTTCATGTAACGATGAAAACAAAATAACTAATTATTTAGTAACCGCTATTTAAAGTAACAGTTACGGTTACTACAAAATAACAAGTTATTTAGTACCCGTTATTTAAGCTAACCTCAGAAAACTTTACTCAGTGTAACAAAGAGAATCTTAGATTCTAATTGAATTTTTCCTAATTAACGTGGAAAATTTAGTGCAATTTGAAATCCGGTTTAATTTTGTTTATGAAATCAACACAAAATGCCAAAATAACACGTTATTAATGTTCGAAAATAGAAAATCACGATAATGTTTTTTGGAATTACACAACTGCCAAACGCGGTGTTCAATTTTGAAAATATGGCAAAAGTGTAATTTTAAAACGGATTTAAAATCTCACGTTTTTTAAGTTTTAAAATCGTGATTTTGATTTTTGAAACTGCACAACTGCCGAACGCATTGTTCGATCTTTATGATTTAAACGTCAAAATATGGACAATTTAGTGTAAGTTTCGAACGGATTACGAAATTGTCTCTTGAAGTTGAAACAAAATCCAAAAATTTTAGTTTTTAAATTTCCAAGATTTCAAAATCACGATGTTGATATTTTAAATTGCACACCTGTCGAATGCGTCGTCCGATTTTGATTATTTAAACGTCAAAATGTGGCAAATTTAGTGTAATGTTAAAACGGATTACAAAACATTTACGTGAAATTAACACAAAATGCAAAAATCTCACTTTTTTAAGTTCGAAGATTTTAAAATCGTGATTTTGATTTTTGAAATTGCACACCTGCTGAACGCGTTGTCCGATTATGATTATTTATACGTCAAAATATGGCGAATTTTATGTTATTTTAAAACGGATTAATATATTTTCTCGTGAAATTAACGCAAAATGTAAAAATTGCAATTTTTTAAATTTCCAAAATTTTAAAAGCGCGATTTTAATTTTTGGAATTGTACACCTGCCGGATGTGTAGTCCGATTTGAATGGTTTAAACGTCAAAATATGACGAATTTTGTGTTATTTTAAAACAGATTATAATATTTTCTCGTGAAATTAACACGAAATGCAAAATTTCAGTTTTTAAATTTCCATGATTTTAATTTTACTAAATCGATTTGGATGATTAAAACGTCAAAATATGGCACATTTAATGTCATTTTAGAACGGGTTACGAAATTTTCTCTTGACATGAACACAAAATGCAAAAATTGAGTTTTCAAAATTTCCAACATTTTAACTTTTGAACTGAGGACGAGATTTGTAAAATTCTTTCGGCAAAGTCTTATATTCATCTAAAAGATAGAACCAACAAATTATATTTGTTGTTCGATTGTTTTTCGGGTATCAGAGGATAACTTTTCAACGGATGACCAAATTTGGCAAATTCTTCCATCAAAGTGTTGTACTTGACAAAACAATTAAATTTGACGTATAATTGTTTTCTGGTCTTTGAGGATAACTCTTGAACGGATAAATAGATATTGAAATTCTTCCAGCTAAGTATTATACTTCTTTATTCTGATTTAAATCCCCTATGTATTACAGAGGGTTGATATGTCCCTTTTACGGGAATCTTCCCTTTTAGTTGTAATTTGATGTGGCTTATTTTTACATAGGCGCTGCCTTATGCCACTATCACGACAAATAATTATAATATAACTATAATCATCCTCAACGTTTCATCGTCATTTGGTTTGGGCCCCACTAAATACAAATTCGTACAGTACGCGAATTTTAATAATTTCTTTACACAACAATAATTTTTAATTACTAGCTATACTTGCTTATTATTCTGTAAAATCATTTTTATTACTTCTTTCGCCAGTATTACCGTTCATGGTGTGGGAAACATGTGTCCACACTGTCCACTCGCGCATCATTATATGCGCCGCCCGCACTCTTGCATAAGATAACTAATTGCACTTACGAGTAAATTCCTCGAGTTGGCAACACTCGCCGCAACTACTTCGATATTTCATCTCGCTCGTAAATAAAAACTCGATTCTCGCCAACTTGTTACTCATAATTCGCGCGATATTACAAAAGAAACAGAATCACAAATCAGCACTATTACGAAAATTAAACAAAGCTTTAAAATTGTATATTTCTTTATAATAAATATTACGTATGTACATGTACTCATTCTGCATGTTTGAAAAATATGTATGTTTATATACAGGCTGTCCCAGTATGAATAGCAGACAAAGTTATGATTTTTTTAAATGGAATCCCCCATATTTTATACTTTCTTTCAACGAGATTCTGATCAAAATAGTATAAGATATGACTCTATTATGGATTGTTGATTATTTATGGGCAATTTTGTAGCAAAAACGTGTGCACATTGAAAAAATTGCCGAAGCGTTCCTAATAAACACGGCGACATTTTTTCAGCACTAAAATGCATATTATGAAGAATTATACACATCAGCTTCGATTCTTCTTTATTCATACTGCTATATGTGTATATATGTATGTCGTTTTCGATAAGCTATTCAATGCTATACAATTTGTATGATGAAATATAAAGGACTACTGCGATTTGTAAATAAAAACTTTTTTTTTTCATTTAAGCTGCTTAAGTTGGCTGCTGTCAATAATTAAGATGGTTGCTGAAGGGTGGTAGGCCCCTTTTCTATCAAATGGCGAAGCATACTTATGATTTCTTGAATAAGATCTTTAAGTGCTGCTAGAAAATGTAGCTCTTAATACTCGAAGGAGTATGTGATTGCAACAAGATGGGGCTCTGGTACACTACCATAGATTTGTTCGCCAATTTCTACACCAAGCGTTTCCTGATGGTTGGATAGGAGTCAACGGCGGCTCGTGGATGTTCGGCGGTGAGGCAGCGAAAGAAAATTTGACCGAAAAAGCAACGAAATATTTGCTTCCTCTATTAGAGTAAGGAATAGGAGGAAATATTGCTTGGTCAGTCCGTTCTCCTGACTTGACTTATGAGGATATATCATAAATGGTTTACAAAGTTAGGCCGACGACTATTGAGGATATGAAAAAGAGAATATCTGAGCCGTTCGATTGACGAAGGAATGCTAACGAGAACCAAGCTTTCGTTTGTGTGCATTGAACATGATGAAATATTTGAGCATATAAGTAAAAATGTTTGAAATAAAATAATTATTCTCATTTTTCTGTTACATAAATATATTTTGTTGGGTGTTAAGTAAGATTTTCTCTTATTTAAGCAAGAAAGATGTCAATGATCCTTTTTATCATTTGAAAGCTCATCGAAAACGCAATGCATTGGTGGCAACATATACAGGGTGTCACTTAAAAAAAACATTATGTATGCATTGTTTTTTGTTTTAGACACACTGTATAGTAGTATGAACTAGCTTTCCTATGCTTAAGTTGGCAATAGGTAAACATTTTTTTATTTTTTTTATTTTATTTTTAATTAAAAAAAATATGTTATTTATTTTTTCATTTTAAATTTTAAATGTTTAACTTTTAATTTTTTTTTAATTTGAAAAACGTTTTTTTTTTTTTTAATTGGTGACGGACGACGGCTCCGCTGCGCTGCGCCGTCGTCCGTGCGTATCCCATTAAAATTGATCAAAGTAACAGATGACGAACAACGGCTCCGCTGCGCTGCGCCGTCGTCGATGCGTATCCCATTAAAATTGACCAAAGTAACTGGTGACGAACGACGGCGCAGCGTAAACCGTAACAACATTTCTCGACCGCCTAACGATAACTAATACGTCCTTAAAAGAAGAAAAACGAATCCAGAGGGTGCAAATGGGGCGTAGGGGTAGTTTAAAGAAAACAACTTGAAGTTTAAGCATTTCGACTTAAAAAGAAAAAAAACATCCTTGAAAGAAGAAAAACAAAGCCAGGGGTGCAAATGGGGCGTAGGGGTAGTTTAAAGAAAATAACTTGAAGTTTAAGCTTTTCGACTTAAAAAGAAAAAAAAATACACCCTTACAAAGATAAAAACGAAACCAGGAGGTATAAACGGAGCATAGGGGTAGTTCCAAAATTTTGAAAAAATATCTTCAGCAATCCCTGAAAGTTTCAGCTTCTCGACTCGAATAGAAAAAATACTTCCTTAAAAGAACAAAAATGAAGCTAGGGGGTGCAAATGGGGCGTAGGCGTAGTTAAAAAAAACAACTTGAAGTTTAAGCTTTTGGACTTTCTCGAAAAGAAAAAAATACATCCTTAGAAGAAGAAAAACAAAGCCAGAGGTGCAAATGGGGCGTAGGGGTGGCTCAAAAAAACAACTTAAAGTTTAAGCTTTTCTAATTGAAAAGAAAAAAAATACGTCCTTAAAAGAACAAAAACGAAGCCAGAGGGTGCAAATGAGGCATACGGGTGGTTCAAAAAAATTTGAAAAACATACCAATGAAAGATAATTATGTCTTCCGACATCCCTGAAAGTTTCAGCTTTTCGAGGAACCTGCCCAAAGTGCCGAATGTCCAAAGTGCCGAATTTCATACTACCGACGATGCCCAAAGTACCGAACGACGCTAAGCAACGTCGCATCGTTCGTAAACAAGGCGTCGTCGGAGCCGAATGCGAATCGGCACTTTGGTCATTTGACAGAACGTCTTCGCACGCACCTATGAGTAAGGTCCAAAATGCCGAATGCACAACCTCATGTATGTTCGTAATGTTCGAAAATAATTTTTGAAAATATAAGTTTATCAATGGAAGGTAGATGGTTTCAGGGCTGGAGGATGCTTTTTTAATTTAAAATAAAACAAATTGTATTTGTGTTTTAAACGTTTTTAAACGTATTATAACGTAAATATTCGGCATTTTGGGCCTTACTCGTAGGTGCGTGCGAGGACCAAAGTGGCGAATAGGCGTGTATTCGGCAGTTTGGGCCTTACTGAGAGGTCGGTGCAAGGACAAAGTGCCGAATGTCCAAACTACCCATTCGCATTCGGCTCCGACGCCTCGTCTAAGAACGATGCGACGTCGCTTGACGTCGTTCGGCACTTTGGGCATGGTCGATAGTATGAAATTCGGCACTTTGGGTAAAATACAGATTCGGCACTTTGGACATTCGGCACTTTGTCCCGGACCCCTTTTCGACTTGAAAAGAAAAAAAATCATCCTTTAAAGAAGAAAAACGAACCCTGGGGCCCGGCCAAATGACGCGCTCTGGAAGGGTAGGGGGTGTTTTAAAAGTTTTGAAAAAACTATCAATTAAGGCTTTTTGATTCGGAATAAATCGATGATTAATATGCCGTCGTCAGATATTTCATTTTTGAAAAAAAAAATCGCAAAATTCTACGAAAAATTCCCGCAAATCAATCAAAAATCGGCCGTAGATCGTAAACGGCGCGCCCCACGAAAAATATAGAACTTACCTTTTCGACGCAAAATGCAATTCCAAATGGCATGCCGTTTAAATTCCTCGCGTGGGATTAAAAATGGCCGCTGTAAAATTTTTTTATTGAAATCGGGGGTGGTTTTCCTTGAATAACTCCTTGGGGGTTGGAGATACAAAAAATTTGTAAGAACCATAAAATGTAGAGACGGACTCGTTCTACAAAACTCTATAGAATTCGGAATCGTGACCATAAGGGGAAGCGCGCCATTTTTCCGGAAGCGTCCGAAATGTGATTTTTTAGAAAAACGGAGTTTTTTTACGGGAACGTGCGATAGTAAACGTTGTGTCCAGATGTATTGGGGATTGTTTGAGCCATATTTGAATCCTCCAGCTCGGAAATCCTGGGAGGAGATAGGATTGGCGCGAACCTCTGCATCGCGAAAAATCGAGTTTCAAAAATTCATCCCGGAGTCCCGGGGTGAGTTGGAAAATCTCGGTTTTCACAGGCCCCTAGAGGAGCCTTTCGCCTATCGGAAACAAAATTTTTGGCAATTTCTTCTTTATTGAGGGGGTGGCAACCCTAAATGTAGAGGGTTGCTTGCAGGGGTTTGAAATATTAATAGTCTCATTTTTTTAATTATTTAGATTTTTCCTGAAAATTTCAACTCGCTAGTAATTGCAATTTTCTCGGAACTGCAACTCTTTCAGTATATATAAAAAATAAAGTAGGACCAAAATCGGTGAATATATTTTTCATGTTATAGTAAGTTTCTAGTGCAGAAAATATATCGCTATCTTTATTAGAAACGCTTCTACAATTTGTACAATGTGTACACGTTTTTGCCATGAAATTGCACATAAATAACAATGCTTACTAGACCCATAGTATCGTATATTATTTAGATCAACATCTCAAGTGCGTTAGAAAGAAGGTATAAAACATGAGAAATGCTATTTAAAAAAAAACATAACTTTGTTCTGTTACATATTGGAACATCCCTTTTTGGTACAGCGCCAAAATCCGGACAAAAATCAATTTTAATTTCCCGCTGCTTGGACGATTGGCGTCCAAATAGCTTGCAGTGATGCCAGGTTGGGTGATTTATCGCCAAATGCGCGACTTTCGTATTCGTCCGTGCGGCTACAAATTATCTATCCACGATACCAATTCGATGGTGAATCGTATAAAAATCCGTCAATGCGAAAAAAGTTGTAGGAATTTCGATCTATAAAAGCATAAATATTTTTAATGTTTGCAATACTGTCTGCGTGAAACGATATAATCATAACCTGTAACCATTTGGACCATTTGAATTAGAATATTCGCTTTTGAGGCCGTTATAGGTTTCAGCCTATTAATTTCGCAGGAGAAGAAGACGAGGCCGGTAGCAAAGTATCTTGAACATTGGCGATATTTGGGCGACATCTACTAGTCATTTTGACGACTTGAGGCACCAAAAAACTGGTAACACTGAATTATCTTCACGCATGTAATAAACATCCAAAACCTCGAAAAATTCGCAATGTTGAAACCAAGTGGGGAGTATAATCGAAGAGCCTTGATTATTTAAAGTGTTCGCGCTGGGCGTTCAGCGACTATATCATTCGATTCTTCGGGTACCCAAGATCGACTTTGTATGACGTCGCGAAGTATAACGAGTCAGAGACGTCCAACGAAGTCATTGAACGGGCTCAGGAGCTGATTTTTAAGGATCCAGGGCAGTCGATCCTAAAATTGTCGATGTTAGTGAAAAACCTATGCGTCAAATCGTCGAGGAGGACCTCCGTACAATTAAAGTGAGACAGATGCTTTCCAAAGCTGCCAGGATAAAGCGAGTTGAACGCTGTAACGTGCTTTTTTGTTTTTTACGAAACGATGCTGCCGGACGCCTCAGATTTTTTCTCTGACGATTTTTTTTTACTGTTGATGCGAAAATCAATCAAAGGAATTGCTCATGATCCTGAAGATGTAACCATTGTTTCCAGGACGAGAGTTCACATGCTAAGTGTTGTGTCCAGTGAGGGTGATGTCATGCCACCGCATTTCTTTAACTATGGGGAAAGTGTCACAAAAGAAGTTTATCTGATAAATGTGGTGAAGTCGTAGATGGAAACTGTATCGTCTGGAAAGCCGTATGTTTTGTGCCCGCGCACAAGACATTTGGTACAAAATTGGTTGTCGGACAACGTCGACATGTTTTGGTCCAAAAACTTTTGGCCTCCCTACAGCCCAGATTTAAATCCTTTGGATTTTTATGTATGAAGCGCGGTTAAAAGGGTCTCTAACAAGTTCAAACATCCAAACGTCGTCGCATTATTGACAGCCGCTATTGAAGCAGCATTCGCCGATATGTACCGTTCCTGGGTTGTTGGCCGCCGAGGTGCAAACATGATATCGCCCTTGATAATTAAATATATATCGTTGTTAATTGAAGAATATTTGTGTGCGATCTACTGCTAGTAACTGAATTACTTCTTTTGGAAAGTGTACCATAAAATAATATTTTTTTCATACATTCTCTGCTATGATTGGATCAAATTTAAATAAAATGTCTACAGCTTTCATAAAGTTTCCATTATTAGGATGATACAACTCAGTAGAGGTGCCGCGAAAAGCCACTTAAATATTAAACAATTGCGCGCCATCGTTTTGTTTCGATGTCATAATACTTTTAAAGGTTCTTGTATATTGTACAGTTCATTTGCATTCGCAGTTTTGATTCACACCTCATCTTGTAGCATTGAATATGTTGTGCACTCTTTTCATGTTGCTCAAAAAACCTTCCTGCTTATCGCCAGTCTGAATAGTTTACAGCAAAAACAAAATGCTGTATTCAATTTGGTAGAATAAATCAGCCAATATTTAGCAACTTTTTCGCCATTTTCTAGTGGTTCATTAACATTAAAATCTTCTATTAGTTTCATCTGAAGAGAAGATTATATTATGAAGCTTACACTAAATACTAGTGATGGGCAAGATCGAGTATCTCAAAGATCGATCAATCGGGGATCGACCACTTGATGTATCGAGCCGCTCGATCTTTAGCTCGATCTGCTCGAGCGGCTTGTGAAGATCGAGCCGCGTTGATCGATCAAATGATCGAGCGGCGTTGATTGATCAAATGATCGAGCGGCGATGATCGATCAAAAGATCGAGCAGCGTTGATCGATCAAAAGATCGAGCGGCTTGAAAAGATCGAGCGGCTCGATCATTTGCAAAGATCGAGTACTCGATCTTTTTTGATCGATATTACCCATCACTACTAAATACCCAACAAGTCGAGGAGCAATCAAATTAGGCCATATCCCTGGATCGGACAGCACAAGAGAAGAACTAGAAGGTTCCCCTTCAACACTATCCTCTTCTCCAGGTTTTTTCCGATTCCGACTATGAAGAAGATAATGTGCCATCTAGTTGTTCTTGCTCCTCTACAGCATAAGACAACATCTCTAGATTTTCTCAGGTGCACTAAAACAATTTCAGTAGTGGAACTTTTTCAGAGGTCTACATAGCTTATTTCTTTCTTTTGTTTTTAACTCATTTATTTTTCGTTAATAAACAACAGATTGTCTTTTGGTTTGTTTTTCTTTCTGACATCTAAGGCGTAAAATTATTTAACTACCGCAACATTCTTGAATATGTTGTAAATTGTGCCAATTGTGATTTCAAATCATAAATGTATTTCTCGGTTTATTAGGTTTTTGCAATCATTTCACCAACATATTGCTCTTTTGTCTTCACCTAGGATTTGGCAATTGTTAACAGAAAATCATATATCCATTGTTTGTTTATGGATCTTGGGCCTCTAAAGAAAATTCTTACGTTTAATTAATTTTTCACTATTTCCAGTCCATTGTTCGTTTTTCCTGTTCAAGTTTTAAGCGTTTATTTTTTGTTCCCACTCACGATATGGCAATTGTGTTTTTGTAGGAAATCGGAAATGTATTATTTATTTATGGATCTTAAACTTATAGCGCAATTTTCTCGATTAATTCATTTTTCGATTTTCCAGTTTAAGTTTGGAGCGTTGGTGTTTTGTTTTCACCTAGGATATGGCAATTGTTTTAACAGAAAATAATAAATGCATTGTTTTCTTATGAATTTTAAGCTTTTAAAGCAAATTCTTTGCTTAATTAATATTTTATAATTTTAAGAAATTTCGTACATATTTTATTACATTTTTCTTCAATGGTTGAATGCAATTTTGATGTTTTCCTAGGATTTGGCAATTATTTCTATGGTGAATTAGAAATGCATTATTTGTTCTGGATGTTGAGCTTCTGAAGAAAATTACTTCATTTATTTGGTATTATTTTTCAAACCGTTGAGTGCCATTTACGTTTTCCCAGTTCAAGTTTTAAGCGTTTCTGTTTTGTTCTCATTTAGGACATGGCAATAGTTCTTACAGAAAATAAAATATTAATTATTTATCTTAATAAGTAGTTTCCGCCGATGATGATTCATCAGATGAATCGAAACTAGTCCAGAAATAAAATTTAATATCTTATTTAATTGGAAGTACATTATATATCCCATCACAAATATTCAACCAATTAAATGGATCACATAACTAATATATTTATCTTGAACTTGTGGAGCATTTTTCTTGATTAATTCACTTTTTACAATTTTTCAAATTGTTGAATGCATTTTTCGATTACCCAGTTCAAGTTTGAATCGTTGCCGTTTCGTTTCCAAATTTCATGGTTTATTAGTTTTTTCACAGTTTTTCATATATTTAAGGGTATTGTCTACTTTGTTAGATTCATTTTTTTTTTATTTTGCATTTTTTGGAAGCTGTATAGAATATTGTGTCCAAACGGCAAGTTGATTAAAAATGGAAATGATTATAAACGGTGGGGCCTAAGCGTACAAAGCAGTACCGCGTGGCGGGGATTTTCAAACGCGTTTTTCTCAGAACAGTACTTTTTAAATTGGTGGAAGTGACTGCGCGCAGACGGATGCAGTAATCGATCTGAAATTTTTTCCAAATACTCTAACGACATACTCGCAAGGTTATGTAGCATGAATTAAAAAAAATATATATTTATTGATTTTATATTGCAAAAAAACGAGCCGCAAAAAAGTCAAAAATCAACATTTTTTCCAAACAATCGCCATTTTGTTGTTTTTCTGAATTTTAAAATTCCGTGGTATATAACACTGGCAAATGTAATAAACTTTAACACGTTATGTCGGTTTTTGATTTCACAATATTTTTGTGGACCGAGGAACTTCCACCAGTGAAGCATGACATCCCAACTTCGATGATGTGACAACCAGTGGCGGCTCGTTTAACATTTTGATGGTAGAGCCACTTAGCCTACAATTTAAGGAAAAAACTAACCATAATTGAAATTGAAGAAGCATTAAATAAATCAAATAAAAACGAAAAGCTCTAGGCAACTTCAGAATTTCAACAATTTATTTTCTCGTGCAATTATTGAAATTCAGCCAAGGAAAGTTTTTAGATTTTTGAGGAATCTTGTACTAGAATTATTTTTGAGTAAATCTAGAAATTTTCACGCTTGCGGCAATTGTTTTTATGTTTCTCCGGGCTCTAGGCAATTGAACAACTGCAGAATTTCAACTATTTGTGTTCTCGTTGAAGGATGAAATCTCGTAAAGGAAGGTCTTCTGGATATTTATGGAATCTTGCCGCAGAATTGAAAATTGAAAATTGCAAATCTTGAAAGTTTCATGTTTGTGACAATTGTTTTTATATTTTTTTGGGCTCTAGTGAAATGAACAACTTCAGAATTTCAACAATTTCTGTACTTGTGCAATCCGGTGAAGGCAACTCTTCGGATTTTTGAGGAATCTTGTAGAAGAATGGATGTTCAGTAAATCTGGAAATTTTCACGTTTGTGGCAAATGTTTTTTTTTTTTTTTTAGCTCTGGGCTATTGAACAACAAGAATGCCAACAATTTCTGTTCTAGTGCAATTATTCTGAAATCCAGTGCAGGAAAGTTTCGAGATTTTTAAGGAATTAATTTTGAGTAAATTTGGAAATTTTCACGTTTGTGGCAATCGTTCTTATATATTTTTTTAGCACTAAACAGTCGAACAAATTTCAGAATTTCGACAATTTGTGTTCTGGTGCAATTATTTTCAAATCCTACGAAAGAAAGTATTCGGATTTTTGAGTAGAACTGTTTTCGAGTAAATCTGGAAAACTTTACTTTTGTGGCAATTGTACTTTTTTATGCTCTAATTTTTTATGACAATTAAACAACTTCAAAATTTCAACAATTTGTTTTCTCGCGCAAATATTTTTAAATATTAGGATAGTCTTTTTATTTTTATGGGATTTTAAAATAGAATTGATCTTAAGCAAATCCAGAAAACTTCAAGTTTGTAGCATTTTTTTTTAAATATTTTTTGAGCCCTGATAAAACGCAACTTCAGAATTTTAGCCGCTTGTTTTTTTACGGAAATAAATCGAAAGCTCGTGAAAGAAAGATTTTTAAACCAGGATTGATCTTAAGCAAATCTGGAAAATTTCACGTTTGTGGCAATTGTTTTTATATTTTTCGAGCTCTAGACAATTAAACATTTTCAAAATTTAGGACAGCCTTTTGATTTTCATAGAATCTTGAAGTAGAATTGATCTTAAGCCAATCTAGACAATTGTAAGTTTGTTGCAATTTTTTAAATATATTTTTGAGTTCTTATAAAACGCACAACTTCAGAATTTTAGCCAGTTGGGTTCTCGCGGAAATAAATCGAAATCTCGCGAAGGAAAGTGTTTGGATTTTGATGGGATCTTGAAGCAGAATTGGTCTTAGCCAAATCTGTAAAGTTTCAGGTTTGTGGCAATTGTTTTAAATTTGTTTGACCTCTAGACAATTGAACTATTTCAAAATTTAATTATTTTAAAATCCAGTGAAGGCAAGTCTTCTTTTTGAGTAAAATTTATCCTAGGCAAATACAGAAAAAAAATGTGTATTGTTTTGAGCTTTGATAAAACGCACTACTTTAGAATTTCAGCCAGTTGTGTTCTCG
Source organism: Ocypus olens (assembly GCA_910593695.2). Lineage (NCBI taxonomy): Eukaryota > Metazoa > Arthropoda > Insecta > Coleoptera > Staphylinidae > Ocypus > Ocypus olens. The sequence continues at coordinate 21,000,864 of OU343057.1, forward strand.
AGAAATTAAAATCGAAATCTCGTGAAGGAAAGTGTTTGGATTTTGATGGGATCTTGAAGCAGAATTGGTCTTAGCCAAATCTGTAAAGTTTCAGGTTTGTGGTAATTGTTTTTATATTTTTTTGAGCCCTAGGCAATTGAACTATTTCAAAATTTAAACAATTTGTGTTCTAGTGCAAATATTTTGAAATTCAGCGAAATAATGTTGAGAAGTATTGTAGTAGAATTAATTTTGGGTAAATTTGGAAATTTTCACGTTTGTAGCAATTGTTTTTATATTTTGTGTTCTAGACAATTGAACAATTTCAGAATTTTAACAATTTGTTTTCTCATACAATTATTTTGACAATTAGATTTTTGAGGAATCTTACAGTAGAATTTGAGTAAATCTGGAAAATTTCACGTTTGTTGCAAATGTTATTATAATTTTTTAAGCTCTGGGCAATTGAACTACTTCATAATGCGAACAATTTGTGTTCTTATACAATTATTTTGAAATTCAGCCAAGGATTTAGAATAATTTAAAAGTCCTTGCTGAGCTTGAAATTAGTGGTAGTGCCATGGCTCCTCGGATCTACATAACGAGCCGCCCCTGGTGACAACATAATTCATTTTTATATAAAACTAATAAAAAATCACAATTTGTACTTAAAGACTTGGCTTTCAAAAAACATTCAAGTTAAAAACTTTATAAGTCGTCTCAAAAAAAATACCAAAAATCACCTATTTTTCAGGCCTGCAAAGTAGACTGTACCCTTAATGCAATTTTAGTTTTGCCAATTCAAGCTTGGATCGTTTGTGTTTTGTTTCCACCTAGTATATGACAATGGTTTTGAAAATAATAAATGCGTTACGTCACAAACTTATTTGCATACATGACTTATTTAAAATAGTAAATGGTTATGTCGATAACAGTACAATTTTGAAAAATATTAATTTTACTTTGCCCAGATTGTCTGCTCGGCATACGCATACATTTTCTTATTTAACTCCGCGTACTAATAATCATGTCAACTCTCCTCTCAATAAAATGTTTAGGCATTACCATGATGTTCGATACATTTTTTGCAATAACTTAAGGCAATTCAATATTGACTTAAGCAATAGATGTAAATTTGAATATATTACTGATTGATTGTTTAGGTTAAATCGCTTTATTTGGAACTATGTCGTCGCTACTATGTAGTAATTTATGTATACATTTTTATTTCTTTTTGTATTACAATAATAACCCTAACTAATTAGTTTAGTTTTAATATATAAGTTAACATAGATATTTACAATTAGACATGCTCTAAATCATACATTTTCTCTGTAATTGGACAATTGTCTGTTGGGAAAATAAATATTATTATTATTATTATCATTATTATTTTATTAATCATTAAACGCAGTTTTGGTTTCCCAAGTCGACTTTGGAGTATTGTCGTTTTGTTTCCACGTAAGATATGGCAATTGTTTTTATGGAAAACTAAACATGCATTATTCGTTTATGGATCTCGAGCTCTTGAAGCAATTTCGCTATTTTTTCATATTTTTTTAATCGTTAATTGAAATGTTCGTTTTCCATATTCAACTTTGCAACGTACCACCTAAAGCGTGGCAATTGCTTTGATGGCAAATCATAAATGCGTTGTCTATTAATGAATCTTAAGGATCTTAAGTTAAGGATTGGTTATTTTGTGACAATTTTTCTGGTTTATTTTTCCTGGTTTAAGTTTAGAGAGCTAAATTAACTTACCTCGATTAATAATAATATAATACACCTATGACATTAAAATCGCAATTTTACAGTATCGATTATTATTATCTCGGTTTAATCAGCCTAATCGCATGCACAAAATCAACTGTACACAAGTATCGCTTCTGTTTGACTTCTCTAAATTTCTAAACTTTTGTCACCCCAATATATTTATAAAGTACTCATCTTTCTTACTGAAAATGCAGCGTAGTTAGAAATAAACAGACTGCCAGCCGGCCGCCCCTTCGTTCGGCTGACCTAGTGCGGATGCACCTTTTGCACTTCTGCCAGGAACGGCCCTGCCTGGCTCATTAAAACGGGCCCGGCAACGCTTCAGACCGAGAATTGATTGAGTAAATGTGTTCCTTATAACCTAACAAACAATTTAGTAAAAATAATTATAAACTTCTCCATTTTAGCAATAAAAATATGTTTAAAAAAATGTTTAATATGTTCAAATTTTTGCGCCGTACCCTGTATTGAGCCACACATATTTTTAAACCATGCAAAATGGGTGTTGCTACCGGTTAATGAAAAGCACAACTCATTTGAAAGAGCAAAAAATATAAAAACTCAAATCTTTTTACATCAAGTCATAAATGTTAACGTTATGACGTTTCTAACTTTTTTGATGAAAATATTTTATACCGCCGTTCAATATTTTCAATGTTTTTATTCTAGAGAATATTTTTCAGTAAAAAATCAAAATTGAAACGTTTAGCTGGGTAGTAACTATTTGTCGTGAAATCAGTTTAATTTTCCAGAGTTGATATATAATTTGCAGAAAGAATTTGTTTATCAAAAAATAAGAAACACCCATAAGTTTGATAATTTATTTTAGGTTACTTCAGTATTTAAATATGTTAATCATATCAAGCCATTCGTCAGGATTCGTAGATCGGGTAATCCCCGAAGCAGATGTAATTCCCCGTGACGGCTGTTCATGCGCAACAATTTCCGCAGATTGAGAACGGTCCAAGTGATACTATTATTTGTTTTCGAAATATTAATTATGAATTTCAATTGAATGCATCCTAACGCGTGTGTATGCGGTCACAGTGTAACACGTTTCAAATTTCAATTAAAACAAGTATTTATTTCACGGTTTTAATTAAAATGTACAATAACAATTAAAATAAATAAAATGAACGAGATGAAGACACGCACTAATAACAACAGGAATAATTACAATTGCCAAGTGAGAAATACTAATGCGGGCGATTCGAATCGATTCTACAATGCGACGAAAACAATAAGTCGTTTATATTTAACACAATCGTACAACTAATAATAACGGATTGCGATATATTGTATATGTAGACGTACAATACAGCTGTTGTAATAAATCACAATTTTTTTTTGTAAAGAATTACATATATAAATTATACATTTTATGTGGACAGATATTCAAAATAAACGCCAATTACAAATATTTTAGTCAAAGTACCCGTGAAACTTATCTTCATCCTGTACTTGCACTTTAGTTCTTACCCTTAATTATTCCTAATTTATTGTCTAATATTGTTTGTAAATATCATAACTTTTATTTTTATTAATAGTTTTGTTATTTATGTATTGGTAACGTATGTTCATGAAAAAAAACCTCAAGTGTGCCATGATTTTTACTTTCTCCGTTACGAAGTACGAAAAAGTATTGTGATCGTGATTTTTTTCAAAATTTTTTTTTACGGAATTATCCGTTTTGGGGTCCCTAGATGCCATTTCAACAATTTCTGGAAAATTTTGTTTGTGTCTCTGTGTGTGTGTGTGTGTGTGTGTGTGTGTGTGTGTGTGTGTGTGTCTGTGTGTGTGTGTGTCTGTGTTTGTGTCTGTGCGCGCTGTATCTCAAAAACCAATAGGGCAATTGATATGAAAGTTTAAACATACGTCTTATTTGATAATCCGAAGAACTGAAAAGCTTTTGGTAAAATTTCGTACACCGGAAGTGGGTGTTTACCTTAACTGTTTTTTTTGTTTTTTTAAATATGAAAAATATCACAAAAACATTTAAACAAATATTGAAGACAACAAAGAAATGAATATCTTTTGCTTGAAAACATTTTTCATAAAATCATTTTTATTCGAGAAAAAAATTTATTTATTTTTTTTAATTTTTGGTTTATAACTATAAAACGATAATAGTTACAGCAAATTTATGTTATTAATAATTGTAGAGAATGCTAAAATGAACAACTTACAAAGAATAAGTTTTTTTCTAAATCTCTTTAGTTTTTGAGTAAACTGAATTTTTGAATTTGTGTAATCTTTCATAATTTTGACGTTTTAAACGTCAGTTTCATCCGAGTCTGCAAAACGCTTGATGTACATTTAAAATAAGATTTCAATTGAAAATAACCATGAAAACGTAAATATAAATGGCTATGATACCAACAAGTCGGAGAAAGTAACATGATGGCCACATCACCATTTTTTATTTAAAAAAAATGTAACTTGGCACACATGTTAGGAATTGACATACAAAACGTCAGATCGTTCTAAAAGTCACAATTATTCCGTGGTCACAATGGTTTACAGCAACCAGCAAAAAACGTTTTTAGTTGAAATTTAGTTCCGAAATGGGACTAAAGTGGACGGAAATTGGGTGTATTCATTCGACGCACCTTTGGCCGAGTTTCAGGAAGAATTTCGTAACGTTCCCATTATTTATGATGCATTTAAAAATACCTTATCTTATCACTATCTGTTGTATTATTTCATGAAACGGGTAGTTTTCTCCATAAACCAGGAAGTGGTGGACGAGTCAAACGTACCCAGGATGCCATTAACACAGCTCAAGAAATTTTGGTAGGTGAACCTACGACTTCTCTGCGTCGTTTTTCACAGCAAATGAATTTATTGGTAGGAACATGCCGCAAGTAACATAACCTCAATATGTGTTACCAACTTAAATTTTTAAAAATAAAAAAATTTGGCACGCTTGAGTTTTTTTTTAATGAACATACTTTAGTTCATATTATTAAGGTTATTAATTTAAAATCACCAAAGTATACATTTTCTTTTAATTAGGTTCTCATTTGACACTTGGTCATCATTAGAAATTTCTCCGACCTTATAAAATCCTTCCTTTATTTGAGCTATATTTTCCCCTATCTTACAGACAAAACTAGTTAACGTGGTCAACTATTTTCAAGACTTCCTTTCAATAAGTTGGGATCATTTTATGTTCCTGATATTTCCGTATCAAACAGTAACGCACTATAAATGTTTAAGGAAATCGATTAGAGTGGATCGAAGGTTTCATTTCCAAACGGTTTTACGGTTTTATTGTAGCTGTAAATAAAATTATGCATGAAAACGTCAGGTTTACTTGTAAACAATGAAGACAGATTATGGCTCAACGTGCGCTTCGTCGTTTGGGGAATGTCAGCTTAGTTGGTTCAAGCAAACAAACTCTATTGTTAAAGGATTATACATTTTTTCCTTCGATATTATAACTGACAGATCATTATTAAGTGTATCGTTTTGTAACTTTTTTCTGTTGAGATATTGAAAAATGAGCGCCGGATTGTGTTCAAGGCATCGGACTAATTGAACAAATCTGTCACTTATTTTCCGAACGAAATAATTAATCGGGGTCGTCCAATGGATTCAGCACCGATAAATAAATTATTTGTGGAGAGTATTGAGATGAAGACAAACGACAAGGCACATCAATTATAATATTTATATGCAATAGACAATTACGGTTATAAATGATAAGTCGAGGCGGCAAGAGGAGCGAAAACTTCTTGGGGGTTCCTCGGGGCTCCGTCAGCGGTCCGGTGCGGTCACATGCTGCGCTATGCTTCTATAAAATAATCAGCTCGGAAAACGTAGAAGACCGATCGCTTTAATTACAGGGATTTGTCAGCCCGATTCCGACGTGTCGCGATGTTCGCGATAAATTTAATGATGCGACAAAACTCGAAATAGTGCACCGGAATAAATCATTGAACGAAGTATTTGTACGAAATGTTTTGAATAAGTTAAATAATCAGCTTATAGGTATTTCATATAGACACTTTGTATTTATTCTGGTTCCTCCGGCCAGGTTGTTTTCTTGCATTCTTCCTTTAGCAACAATCAACAATAGCTGCTAACCCATAAATCCACTCGAAATATTCGCAAAACTGGGCTTATCTCTACTTTCACGTTCCAATTAAATGGAATTATCGCCGAAATTTGGAAAGCATCTTCAAAGTTTACAAGCTGGCCATCTGCTCGGAGTCAATTCAATTCAAATAGGTATAAAACTACAGCATTCCTCCCGAGTCTTCCACTTGTTTCTAGAAATACAAATAATCAAAACGCTTGCGAAGAGATCGACAAGCTACCTGTCAATGATGAAACGTTTCGCTTCTTTTCTAGCTACCGCCGACTGACCGGCTTGTACGGTCATTATTTATTCAGCGGACACAACACAACAGAATACTCATTATTACAGATACAAACGATAAAATATTTAGATTTGGAGATGTTCGCTTGTAAACAGGGACGGCTCGAGATCGGAACCACACCCTCGGGATACCGTGACAGATATATTACATAAAAATCAATTTCGACATAACTTAATCACGAATAAATACATCAATATTATATTATTCATATTTACAAATAGATACCAAATGATAATTTTGTTTTTACCACAAAACACGTGCTATATATTAATAATCAACATTCAATGTTATTAAACTTAAACAATGTAAAGACAATTATAAAATTGTGATGATTTATTATGCAATTTCACATACAAAATTTTGTGTACGTAGACATTTTGTTGCATTGATTTGCAAAAAAATTCGGGGGAATAAGGTTTAAAAGTTCAAAAATCGGTGCACAGAAATTTACAAATTTACAAAACTAATAAAAAAATGTTAATCTGTAAATTTCTTTGAGCCAAAGTTTGATCTTTGTATTTTCAAACTGTTTCAAATTCGTTAGTTAAAAGTCAACAATTATTATTGTCAATACATTTTTTTTATAAAAAAAACTTTGAAATGCAAAGGTCAAATATCGGCGCAAAGAAATTTACATATAAATATTTTTATATTGATTTTCGGTACAAATTCAAAGAAAATTAAATATAAAAAAATTTAAATAACAATTTTTCAGCGTTAAGAAGTTAATAAACACTAAATAAATATTAAAGATCAACACAAAGAAAAACTTTTTATAGATTTAGACATTTTTTGGCATTAATAATTATAAATGCCGAATTTTAAAAATGGCAAATTCTCTATACCGGGTGTGGCACTTAAGATGCCTCGGACCATAGCTCCTTTACGATAAAAGCTATCGAAAAAAATCTAAGAACAAAGTGATGCATAGTTACCGTCGCTATGTTTCAAAAATATTTCTAATCATCAGTGGCGTGCCGTACTCCAGTGGCGTACCAAACTTATGTTTTTTTAAATGGAATGCCCTATTTTTTATTGCAGATTTTGAAAGTGCTTGACGAGTACTTATTTTTTTATCTAACATGTTATACCCTTCACTTTAGCGGTTTCGCTGTTATAACCCCTTCTTTCAAAATTGCGCCCCATTTTTGAGATTTTTTTGTAGAGAAACTAATTGACGCCGGCGCCTAAATTTTGAATTGAGATACAGGTTAAGACCTCGTATACCTTCACATAATTTTTTTTCGGGTAATTTATGGAAAAAAAATAATTTTTGATTGATCTTCGCATGTTGTCATTTTTTCCGAAAATTTCAAATGGCACCCCCCTAAAAAAATTACGGCGTTGTACAGCCAAAACTCTAAATTTTTCATTGGTGTAAAAAAAATTACACATTGCATAACAAAATTTCGGAGAAGAAAGGAATTTCATCGCAAATGTCGGGAAACGTTTTCCGTTCCCAAGTGTGCCATGAAAAAACAAAAGATTGGTAATTGTCAAAGTAAATTATTAGACGTCAGTAGCAGCCATAAGTCATTTTTGATAAACGTTCTAAAAATGTTCCGAACTCAAGAGAAAATGGTTGACATGATATTTATTCTTGGAGAATGTAACAAGAATTGTTTCTTGGCATCACGAGTGTACGCTGCGAGATATCCGCACAGGGCACATCCAAATGAACGTGCGTTTCAAAAAGTGTTGGAGAGATTTACTACTACGGGAAGTGTGAAACGGCCAAGGAGAGTTAGAAAGAAGGCAGTTATTACCGAAAATAATGAACTGCAGGTTCTGGAGGCAGTTATTGAAGATCCTCATACCAGTATCCGTGATATTAGTAGGAATCACGATATTTCAACGCGATACGTACATCGTGTTCTTAAAAAGTACAAATTCCGTCCATTTAAGATTCAACTGCACCAAGAATTGCAACCTCAAGATTTTCATGCGAGGCAAGATTTCTGCATGTGGGCTATCAACAAAATTGAGCAGGAGGAATCATTTCTTATGCGCGTATTATTTTCTGATGAAGCAACGTTCCATAGAAATGGGCATGTCAATCGCCACAACTAACATTATTACGCCGATGAAAACCCACAAGCCATGCGAATGATAAACCACCAGCAAAGATAGTCGCTGAATGTTTGGGGAGGCATACTTGGAGAACACCTTTTGGGTCCTTATTTCATCGAGGGGCACCTGAACGGCAACAGTTATTTGAGGTTCCTTCGCGACGACTTGGATGATCTCTTGGAAAATGTCCCTCTAGCCGCTCTTCGACAGATAGTTTTCCAGCACGATGGAGCTCCTGCACATAATAGCTGTGTCGTTCGGGAATTTCTCGATGAAACGTTTCCGGACTCCTGGATTGGTCGTGGGGGTCCTGTGAGGTGGCCGCTAAGATCACCAGACCTCACTCCCCTTGACTTCTTCCTTTGGGGCCATATCAAAGACGAGGTTTACAGGACGGTACCAACTACTGTCGAGGATATGAGGGAGAGAATCCGCTCGGCTTTCCGCGGTATATCACCAGAAGTCCTTAGGGCAGTGTCTAGAGCTTGTGAGTCGAAGTTGCGGTTATGCCTCCGGCAGGAAGGTCGTCATTTCTAACATTTAGTTTAAGTTGTTAAATTTTCTTTATCTGCATTTTTCATATCATGTTGAATAAATAGGTACACACTATTATGTTGACCGTATTTGTGTATTTGTTTTCTCATGGCACACTTGGGAACGGAAAACGTTTCCCGACATTTGCGATGAAATTCCTTTTTTCTCCGAAATTTTGTTATGCAATGTGTATTTTTTTTTACACCAATAAAAAATTTAGAGTTTTGGCTGTACAACGCCGTAATTTTTTTAGGGGGGTGCCATTTGAAATTTTCGGAAAAAATGACAACATGCGAAGATCAATCAAAAATTATTTTTTTTCCATAAATTACCCGAAAAAAAATATGTGAAGGTATACGAGGTCTTAACCTGTACCTCAATTTAAAATTTAGGCGCCGGCGTCAATTAGTTTCTCTACAAAAAAATCTCAAAAATGGGGCGCAATTTTGAAAGAAGGGGTTATAACAGCGAAACCGCTAAAGTGAAGGGTATAACATGTTAGATAAAAAAATAAGTACTCGTCGAGCACTTTCCAAATCTGCAATAAAAAATAGGGCATTCCATTTAAAAAAACATAAGTTTGGTACGCCACTGGAGTACGGCACGCCACTGATGATTAGAAATATTTTTGAAACATAGCGACGGTAACTATGCACCATTTTGTTCTTAGATTTTTTTCGATAGCTTTTATAGTAAAGGAGCTATGGTCCGAGGCGTCTTAAGTGCCACACCCGGTATAAAATATACCAAGACTACGAAGTGTAAAGAAATTTATCTACATTACGTTAGTACTGTATGAATAACAACTTTTTGGCAAAAATAGTTATTTATGCAAGTGAGTAAAGTAGTACTTTTTTTCACGAGTAGGAATTATTGCCACACGAGCCGAAGGCGAGTGCGGCAATTCCTACAAGTGAAAAAAAGTTGCTTTACTCTCGAGTTTCATACAATTTTTTTTTCTACATCCGTGACTTTAAATGAATTCGATAAAGCTTTAATTAATTTTTTAAAGTAATACTACTTTTTTAAATAAAGAAAATAATAATCAAACGAATGTTTGACGTTTATCGGCGGAACTCGGGGAGTATTGCGAAGCGTTCATGACACACTTCGCGCAAACAATTTTATAGAAGTGTTAAAAAATGAACCGCTACGGCACTTTTTTTCACGCAAAAGCGTGAAAAAATCAACCGTTATGGCACTTTTTTCACGCTGTTTGTAGGGTTCAGGAATCACATATTTTATGAACCCAAATTAATGAAAAAAACTGTACATTTTATAAAGGACATAGAAAATAGTTATTTATGCAACAAGTGAGTAAAGTAGTACTTTTTTTTCACGAGTAGGAATGATTGCCACACCAGCCGAAGGCGACTGCGGCAATTCCTACAAGTGAAAAAAAGGTTGCTTTACTCTCGAGTTTCATACAAAATTTTTCTGTCTGTAACTTTAAATAAATTCGATAAAACCTTAATTAATTTTTATAAGTAATTATACTTTTTTAAATGAAGAAAATAATAATCATTAAGTTTTCTTGATCGGAAACGAATGTTTGACGTTTATCGGCGGAACTCGCGGCATGTTGCGAAGCGTTCATGACACACTTCGCGCAAACAATTGTATAGTAGCGTGAAAAAATCAACCGTTTGGCACTTTTTTTCACGCTGTTTGTAGGGTTCAGGAAACACATATTTTATGAACCCAAATTAATGAAAAAAACTGTAAATTTGATAAAGGACGTAGAAAAAATATTTTTACGATTCGGATAGTCTACATTGGTATATCACTTACCAATCTCAAGATGGTTGTGCGCTCCCAACGAAAATACGAAAATATTTAAAAACTTGACAAATCAATCTCCTGGACCTTCCTAAGTTTTTTTCAACAGAAGAACAAGAGTAACCGTTCGATCAAAATTTCAACTAGGTACAACAGGGAAATAAATGGCAAGCCAGTATCAAAATTTTCGCAAAAGACGTTGCTTTTTACTTTTGACGTACGAAGATTCTGAATAAAAAAATTAAAAACGTGCATCTGGTGTAACAACAGCCCTAAGGTTACTGCCATCGACATTGACAAAAACAATTCCACGACTACCAGCAAATTGGATTCGTCCAATTGTGCCCAATGTATTTAGTATGTTGGTAAGTATACGTCTGTCGATTGCGCTATTTGTAAGGGATCCGGGACAAAGTGCCGAATGTCCAAAGTGCCGAATCGGTATTTTGCCCAAAGTGCCGAATGACGCCAAGCGACGTCGCATCGTTCGTAGACAAGGCGTCGCAGCCGAACGCGCATCGGCACTTTGGACATTCGGTACTCACGCCGATTCGGTACTTTGGTCCTCGCACGCACCTGCGGGTAGTGCCCAAAATGCCGAATATTTATGTTATAATACGTTTAAAAACGTTTAAAAGAAAAATGCATTTTTTTTTTTATAAAAAAAACACATTCTTCAGCCCTGAAACCATCTAGCTTCCAATAATAAACTTGTATTATCAATAATTATTTTCGCACATTAGGAACATACATGAGGGTGTGCATTCGGCATTTTGGGACTTACTCGTTGGAGCGTGCGAAGACGTTCTGTCAAATGACCACAGTGCCGATTCTGCCGATTCGCATTCGGCTCCGACGCCTTATTTACGAATGATGCGATGTCGCTTGGCGTCGTTCGGCACTTTGGACATTCGGCACTTTGGGCAGCCCCCTTTGTAAGATGAGTACTCCCAAAGTGGGTCAAGTTGGCGACCTAAGAGTTTTTTTCTAAACGAAGGATGATTGATGGGTACTCGGGTTAAGGACAGTGAATTGATGTAAGCTTCTTGGATATTCTGCCACGACAGTTTCTTTTATACCTGTATTTGTTAAGTTCTAATGGAGTTCTGAATAAAATTCTTAATTTATTTTAATGAATCCAGAAGTGCTACCAACTTTTAAAAAGGAGTTCTGTGAAATTGAGCAGTCAGGGATTTTTTGAGAAATGGGTTGCCAACTTGACACGGCATCCCCAACATTGTAATGGAATAGTTCTGAACTAGTTTTAAGGTGTATTTGGATTAGAGCTAAGGTTCCTGATACTTTTGAAGAAGATTTCTGTTGGATTTCCAGAGATAAAAATTTAAATATTCTTATGCATATGACTGATTTAATATTAATTTAATCAAAATATTTCATAATAATTATAAATATATCTCAATCAGAACTATCCGAAACTATCAAACATTTTTTTTATGTCGCAAAGTAAAAAAAAATGAGAGGATATTGTCTGGATATACTTAATGAATTCATTAATTCTTCCTATAACCAAATTCGATACACGATTTATAGCATTTTGTTAAATAAAGTTGTAAATTCAAAATAGACAATTTAATTTCGAAAATACTGATTTCCTGTCATTGAATCGCAATGCATCATTACAGTTTTCTTTAGAACTCCTTGAGTACAACTCATAAGTCAAATTAGAACTCCTGAAACTATTGAATAACTACCACTGTTGAGGGTAATTGGAACTGTATATATTTAAAAAGACGTCAGCTTTTAAGGGGTAATGTTATAGAATCAATCAAATACTAAAGTAAGTTGACAACACATTTTATTTTTAAACCTTACTCAATTTTTAAAGTTTGTTAGGAATTATAAAGCAACATATTAATATCAAAAGTACAAAAAATTCTGCTCCCTGTACTTTATTTATTTATTTATTTATTTACTATATCTTTGTTCTCCTTTCTTACAAAATAAAATTCAAAGTATGACTAAAGATCAAAAAACATACTCAAAATTTCAAACGAAAGGAGCACGGGCGGAGTTCACAGAATGATCTTCCCCTCAGACCCAATTCACGTGGACAATTGATGGTACTTCTGTTTTTCTTCAGCGATGTCCATTTGTATATTTGATGCTATTTTCAAGCAATTATTTAGTTATAATTGAAATAATAATAAACCCATTAGCCTTGTGAGATTCTTTTACTCTATATGCAAAATTAATTCAGAAAAACTTTTTACCTGGCCGAAAAAGTCTTTTTTGTTTCATATTCCCAGTCACTAATTGTTAGCTTTTTTTTGGAAAATCAGATTTCTTATCTGGTTTTGTAAGGTTTAGTAATGGCAATTTCTGCTTTCGTCAAAAGGAATCTCTTCCTCGCCAGGCTCATCTACTTCGCCGTTTCTAAGAGCTTCCATTTCTTCGTTATTATAAATTTCAGGTTGGTCATTTTATTTACTGTTTTCCCGATGTACGATGTAGATAATGCCAGGTTTATAACTTTCATGGATACACTTTTTCCGGGTTACACAGGAAGCTACTTAGGCCGAGCTTTTTCGTACTGGTTCTCCCTATTCTGTTGTTGACTAAGACATCTGAAGCCAAAGACATAACACACTCTTTCTTCTTTTCATGTATTGCCTAGGCACTCGTTCCTTTGATCAAATCTTCCATCTTCCTCAAGCTTGTTTTGCAGAATTGTTAGTAAACTCTGCCTCGACCTAGATGTTATTGCGAGAATTTTCCTCCAATGTTTTTTGAGAGGTGTGAAGAAGGCCACGTTAAGCGACTGCACAACATGGTTCGCGTTAGGCTGTAGATAAAGGAATGCAATATTCAGTTCTTGGCTTGTCTGTAGCACTTTTGCTGAAGAGTGAGACGACCCCCCAAGTTGTCCCCAATCAAAATCTGAAAAAGTTGCTATATAAAGCAACTCATATTGGATACAAAAATTTATAATGAACTTACTTTCTATCCTTATGTACTCCTAAAGAATGGGACTACCATGGCAAAATCCAAGGGTCCCATATATGTTCTGTGCATCCGCTGTTCCTGAACAAATTCAGCTAATTGTTGTCTTTGTAATGTGTATCCCCCTCCCTGGACGCGGATCGTCAGTGAGGTTGGTCTTGTCGATGCAGCGGCGGTTTGTGGATGTTCGTCGAGGAGGCCACGGAAGAAAATTTGACCAAAATAGGAGTGAAATATTTGCTTTCCTCTATAAGAGAAAGTAGTGCAGCACGAGCGGTATGTCTGTGTTAGCCTCCTCTAAAATCCACGAGTCGCCGCTACGATGAGTCGGAGGTATTCGCGAAAAAACTATCCAACGTTTCTTTGGAAAGGGCAGCTCGTTTAGTGGTTATGTCTGCGAAAAGACGATTCGATATTTGAGCTTTATGACGTCTAAGAAAGTTCATGATCCAATATTTTACCGGCATATTGTCTCAGTCTCCTTTCTTGATCACCTTTCCTATCTAGAAATCCCTTTACCTCCCTCTACCCAAAATTGAGGTGTTAAACACAACGTTTTCCTCGTATGTAAATATATACAGTGAGATCAGAAAGTCGAAAATAGTTGGTAACACATTTTCTGAAAATCCCTATAATAAGTAAAATTATATTGGCTGTCTGAAAATCTCCATTGCAGTGTACATTTTGTTAATTTTGACATCTTGTCATTTTCTAAGGTTTTTTAACCCTTTAGCCTACTTTCCTTACGTCCGAATGCGTGCACTTTAAATAGCGCTCCAGTCGCGACGTACGTGTACCGATTCAACCCATGCAGACGCGACGGAATATCAGCAGAAACAAGTCCCACTGAGGCGTGCCCTATTGTTTGGGCACAAATTCATGCTTTTTCATGGCACAACTGAAAACGTAAAATATGGACTTCAAAAAATTCGGTTTCGCACGAAAATGCATTCATAGTGCAGCACTACTAACGCAAGCGCTGGCCACGAGTTGAGCTCGTGCTCGATGTGATTGTCCCAAGCAGCGCGCCACGAGATATGCTCGTGGTCGTTGTGTTTGGCCCGAACATTTAAACACGAGGAGCGCTCGTGGTTGTAGGTCAAAGGGTTAATGATTTTGTTTATCTAACAAATTACCTATGTATATTTCACATACATATACACATACACGAAAAGAAACGTAATTTGTAGATTCTTTCCCTCTGTCTTCACCTCGAGAATCCTGGGCATCTGGTCCATCTCGGGCTAATGGTATTGAGAGATCTATTGTTCTTCTTCTGGTTCTTAGCATGTTTATATTTTGTTGTTTAATATTACATTTTTAATTTTTAGTTTGTAAACAGGATATGTAAGTGTCTACATTTCTTCTTTTAGGTTGTTAAATTGTTTTGTAGTCTCAGTTGTTAATAGCTATGTAAATTTTTCAGTTCTTATATCTGATTTTATTCTTGTTTTGTGGTTGTGTATTTCTTTATTTATAGTTAGTGTGGTATTTGTCTTTATAAGATTATTTGGGGCCTGCCTAAAATGCCGAATGTCCAAAGTGCCGAATCGGCATTTCGCCCAAAGTGCCGAATTTCATATTACCGACCATTCCCAAAATGCCGAACGACGCCAAGCGACTTCGTATCGTTCGTCAACAAAGCGCCGTAGCCCAATGCTAATCGGCACTTTGGTCATTCGGCAGAATGTCTTCGCACGCACCTACGAGGAAGGCCCAAAATGCCGAATGTACACCCTCATGTATGTTCCTAATGTGTGAAAATAATTTTTGATAATACAAGTTTATCAATCGAAGGTAGATAGTTTTGTTTTAAACGTTTTTAAACGTATTATAACATAAATATTCAACATTTTGGGCCTTACTCGTAGGTGCGTGCGACCAAAGTGCCGAATCGGCGTGCATTCGGCAGTTTGGTCCTTACTGAGAGGTCTGCGCGAGGACAAAGTGCCGAATATTCAAACTGCCGATTCGCATTCGGCTCCGACGCTTTGTTTACGAACGATGCGACGTCGCTTGGCGTCGTTCGGCACTTTGGGCATGGTAGGTACTAAGAAATTCGGCACTTTGGGCGAAATATCGACTCGGCACTTTGGGCAGTCGGCACTTTGTCCCGGACCCGATTATTTTTGATTTTATATATTAAGAGTAGATTGTTTAATGTTAAAAGATTTTATATTTAATTATTGTATCTGTTAAGAATCACCGGCGATGCGTTGGGAGAGGGAGACATTGGCCCTTAAATAGGCAGGTAGTGGCAGAAGCTGACCAGTTGACTATAATTCTTACAACAATTTTATGTACCCAAAAATTGTATTGTAAAAGAGTCTTGTGCTCACAGTTAAGAGTAAAATAAACCTTTAATTAAACGTGCATTATTAGTTTTATCAGCCATCAAAGCCACCAAGATTTTCCAGTATCTGTCTGTATAGTTCTATGGTGTTGCGTCTGTATTTTTTTAATATCTTTACGTTCTCCGTTACGAAGTACGAGAAAGTATTGTGATCGTGGTTTTTTTTTATGTTTTTTTACGGAAATATCCGTTTTGGGGTCCCTAGATGCCATTTCAGCAATTTCTGGAAAAACAATTTTTGTGTCTGTGTGTGTGTGTCTGTATCTGTGTGTGTGACTACTGTGCGCGCTGTATCTCAAAAACTAATAGAGCAATTGATATGAAACCTTGAACAGCCATCTTATTTGATAATCTGAAGAACTGAAAAGCTTTTGGTAAAATTTCGTACACCGGAAGTGGGCGTTTACCTTAACTGTTTTTTGTTTTTTGCCAATATTTTCTTAAATATGAAAAATATCACAAAAGCATTTAAACAAACTTTGAAGACAACAAAGAAATGAACATCTTTTGCTTGAAAACATTTTTCATAAAATTATTTTTATTCGAGAAAAAAATGTATTATTTTTTTTTTGATTTTTGGTTTATAATTATAAAACGATAATAGTTACAGCAAATTTATGTTAATAATAATTGTAGAAAATGCTAAAATGAACAACTTATAAAGAAAAAGTTTTTTTTCGAAATTCCTTTAGTTTTTAAGTAAACTGAGTTTTTGAATTTGAAGTATAATTTTTCCATCTTTCATAATTTTGACGTTTTAAACGTCAGTTTCATCCGAGTTTACACAACGCTCGATGTACATTTAAAATATGATTTCAATTGAAAATAAACCATGAAAACGTAAATATAAATGGCTATGATACCATCAAGTCGGAGACAGTAACATGATGGCCACATCACCATTTTTTGTAGTTGTGTTTCCCCAGATGTTACAAAGATACTTATTTTTTGACGTAAAGAGCGCATGGTATATTGATTTTTTCGCTCTTTTGGCTATATAGTTTTGTATTTTATCAATTACCGCTATTGTTATTAAATTTTGTTTTAGTAATTTGTGAATGTGCGCATCCCATTTACGATTATCTTGGATTTTTGATCCCAAATAATCAACCTCTTTGATTTTTTTCCATGCCTTTTATTTTTATTTTAAGTTCTACTGTTGGTTTTTTTTTTTCGTAGAATATCATAAATGTTGTTTTCTCTTCATTGATTGTTAGTAGGTTGTTGAAATGCCAGTTATCTAACTGTTTTAGATCGTTATTTATTTTTCGTGGATATCTGTGTTGGACTCCTATTTTCGACTTTTTGATCTCACGGTATACGGCCAGGTCGTTCCTGTGAAGAATTTTGATTAAGCATTTTTCTCCCTAACGTAGATTTTGGAATATTGAATTTTTCCGCAGCCTCCCTTATATTGATGTTTTTCTTATGTTGTTTGTATCTTCTCTTAATTAATTTTGGAATAAGCGAAGTACGGCTTAAAACGTTTCCCACGTTAATTTTTTGTTATATTTCAATACCTACTCAAGACAAAGAAAATTGAAATAGCTCTTATATAATTAAAATACTACCCTGTAATCATTACGTATTTATCATTTACAAATAAACAAATGTGAAAAACATTTTACATGCTAATTGAATTAATGCGCTAGTTATTAAGATCTCATAATAGAAAAGTTTAAATAATCATTTATTACTCTACAACAATTGTTTAACCACTAAGTGGCGTCATCAGGTTATTTATTGTTTTAGTAACCACAAAATTGCCTAAAATTGTTATTATGCTTGTGTACAATTTCATGTAATATTTTACTCTCTGAAATGTTATTATAAATGTCGCTATGTTTGATAACTTTTCCCTGTTATTAGATCTTAGGTATCTGTTGGGAAATAAATGAATTATTATTATTATTATTATTATTATTATTATTATTATTATTATTATTATTATTATTATTATTATTATTATTATTTAATAATAAAAAATGAAGTCGTTGACATTACGTATTAATTATGCAAGCGGTGACAAGAATGTTAAAAGTTATAGGAAAAGTAATATTTGTAGATATATTTATGACTTTATTTATGAGGGGTGAATAATAACAATATTATTAATAATATTAATAACATGGAGTACCTACCTTCAAGTACATTCCTGCTAGTAACTGGCAGAATATATAATTCTTAAGAGTACAATGTACCGTGGCCGGAGTTTCGTGACTGGTATGAAGGGATGTGATGGGAACCAGCAGATGGACAATTCGCCTCCTTTGGATGTAAAACCGATCCTGCATAAATACTTGTTATAGGTAATTGACAATGATAGATCGACTAGTTACTGCATTATGTAGTACAAACTACAAACTCCTTATTGACGGAGACGGATCGGATCGGATATGCCGTCGCAGCCGCAGCCGCAGTCGCAGCGGCAGTCCTGCATCCGCGCCATCTCCGCGTCTGCGAGCGTTCCCAGCGTGTTCCGGCGTCGCGACGCGCGTCATCTCTCCCGCTACATGCTCCGCGGCGATAACTAATCCAAACACAAGTCCGATTGAGTAAATATGTGCCTTCTTATTAGATTTATGCAAATTCGGTGTATTGCTTAGCCCACCCCTAAAGTAAGCAACATCTTTTACACCGCAACTTTTAATAGACTAATCTTCATATTTATTATCTCATTTATATTGAAA
The DNA here is from genome assembly GCA_910593695.2 of Ocypus olens. NCBI lineage: Eukaryota > Metazoa > Arthropoda > Insecta > Coleoptera > Staphylinidae > Ocypus > Ocypus olens. Next base: position 21,019,388 of record OU343057.1, read on the forward strand.
ACTCACAATTTACCACAAAAGCGAGGAGCGTATACTATTGCCAATTAATCCTCAATTATTAGCTACATGTTGTCTAAAATCTCAGACCTAAATGACAGCTCTATAAATGTTACAAGATTAGAAGCAAGATGAGTAGAGGGAATCCCTTTATGTGAGTTGAGGTTAAATACACTTCCTAGAAACAGTAGGTGGCTAGCTACAGAAGAACGCACTTCGGCCATTAGCTAATAATTGAATGTTCATTCGGTGCAACTTCGCCAACGGAAAAAGAAACAATATCCCGGCTAGCGCTTCGTAGGAACATTTGTCAATGTTACTTCAAGATTCTCCGTCACATCTAACCACCGCCAGTTAAATCTTCGTCAGAAGTATTTTGCTACCCCTTCTATTTTCCTCCCTCAGACGCATCCGAACCCCTTACACTCAGACCCAGACAAACCAATAATCATCTCTTATTCACAACCGAGGCCGAGCTTCCATCATCCCAATTTGTTTTTTAAAGTGGAAATCAAGCGTTCGACATGAATAAACGATCACATTCTCACTAACTTATTTACGCCGCTTTCGGATGCGAAAATAGACGAAATTGATCTCTACTTCATGGTTATGTCATCGGCAATCTCGTTCTCAGTGGGACATGTAATCACCTGTCGCATGGAAACGCTCCAGGATAACTTAGCCTTCCCGCCCCGGAAAATTCCGCCGGAGATCCGCTCGGGAAAATCGGCGTCATAACCAAACTGTAGTCTGCCGTCGTCTTTCAATATTCGCCCAGATGAGACAGGCTTACGTCTGCCCTTCGACATGTGAAATCATTTTCGGAACGCATAAATCGTTGCGAAATATTAATAAATTCGCTCGGGCCGGTTTTAATTGGACGTGTCCTCATCTCTAATGGCGCAGTCATATTTTCAAATACATAACAGATCGTGTTGACTTGTTGACTTGTAGACGTGTCAACCGAAAGGATATTACATTTCATTTTCGTATACTTTACTCGATTTATTACGCTTATACTTCAATTTTATGGATCTGGTCGAAGCGTACGCATAAATCTTCCATCTGTTAAATTATTCACATTTCTATCGCCAACAAATACAATTATGTATTTGTCATTTACAAATTATCAATTATACAACAATTATTACACTTTTTAGTACTATTCTTTTACATAACAACATTCGATAATACTGTTTGATCAAAAAAATGTATGAATGTCGCAATAATCTATTTTGTTTAAGAGAAAGTACTTAATTAAAAAATACATACATAACATATTTTCTGTTTGTATTTGTCAAGGCGCTTGCGCAATTTATAACTTCGAAATTACTTGTGCGTAATAGAATTATTTCATTTATTTATTGTTACAACTTAATGATTTTTATTGCCGTCAGTCGAACGATGAGTTTGATCCCAGGAATCTAAAAGTGGCGTATTAAATTTACTGGCATCAAATTTCTAAATTGTTGTTTGGTCGGTGTATATATTATATTATTCATTCATTCATTAGTCATTCGCCTTGTCTAAATGAAATGTTGTGGTTACCAGAAATCCCAAAAAAATAACACATTCGCCGAACTTACAAATTGTGCTCAGTTGATTTTAGTGACACCGCTTCAAAAAATCCACATTTAAGTCACCACCGAAGCCTAAACCGGGAACCGAAATAAAATTTATTGTTGGATGTATCGGATGTCTTTCATGTTTTTGTGTTTTATTGAACCTTTTAATCTAGCGGCATTCTCTGTTCGAGAATCGCTGAATCCAGGCTGGATTGACCAATAGGCAAATGTTTACGGAACGTAATACGGGCCCGGCTTCAGTAAAGGTACAAATAAAAATAAATTTAAAAAATATTGATGTGACCGCTCCGATTTGATGGTATAAACATTTTTTTTCCAATTATGTTTCAAAAACCAGTAGAATTTAGAAAACAACTTTTTCTTTATTTAATTTTCTACAATTATGGCTGATTAAAATTTTATGTAATTCTATCATTTTTATAATTTCAGACGAGTTACAAAATTATGATATAATTTTTGCTCGAATTTTAGAAGCAATTAAAATTTTAAGTTTTTATTATCTTCAATATTTACTTACACTCTTTCAGGTAGTATCTGCGATTTTTACAATAACATCGGGAAAAAAAACAAATTACCCTTTTGTTTTTTTAATTAAACCAAAAGATTTCAGTTCTTCAGATTGTTGGTTTGAAGTAGAAGAAACCTGTATTAGTTTTCGAGATACAACAACCACAGGTACACACAACTCAGTAATTTTTACTTACTCCGTTACGAAGTACGAGAAAGTATTGTGATTTTTTTTTCAAGAATTTTTTTTACGGAAATATCCGTTTTAGATGCCATTTCAACAATTTCTGGAAAAAAAAAATTGTGTCTGTGTGTTTCTGTCCTGCTTTGTGCGCTGTATCTCAAAAACTAAAAGAGCAATTAATATTAAACTTTGAACACACGTCTTATTTGATAATCTTAAGAACTGAAAAGCTTTTGGTAAAATTTCGTACACCGGAAGTGAGTGTTTACCTAAACTGTTTTTGGTTTTTTGCCAATATTTTCTTAAATATGAAAAATATCACAAAAACAATAAAACAAACATTGAAGACAACAAAGAAATTAACATCTTTTGCTTGAAAATATTTTTCATAAAATCATTGTTATTCGAGAATTTTTTTTTTTTTTTAAATTTTTGGCTTATAATTATAAAACGATAATAGTTACAGCAAATTTATGTTAATAATAATTGTAGAGAATGCTAAAATGAACAACTTATAAAAAATAAAACTAAAGGGATTTTTTTCGAAATCCCTTTAGTTTTTGAGTAAACTGAGTTATTGAATTTGAAGTATAATTTTTCCATCTTTCATAATTTTGACGTTTTAAACGTCAGTTTCATCCGAGTTTACACAACGGTCGATATGCATTTCAAATATGATTTCAATTGAAAACAAACCATGAAAACGTAAATATAAATGGCTATGATACCATCAAGTCGGAGAAAGTAACATGATGGCCACATAACCATTTTTTTTTAATGTTGAAATCGTCTTGGCACTTTCAAGAGAATTTTAAAATAAATGTATTAACAGAAATGTATTAAGTATATGAAAAAAAGTTCTGACAATAAAGGGTCTAGCGGTATAAGTATGCAAAATCTGCCCCCCCCCCCCCACGTATTAAGCTCTAATTAATATCACAAGTTCGCATCCATGTGGTATGAAACTAAATAATAGAGATCTTAGTCTTTAAAAAATGCACTCTAATATAGTTACTCTTGGCACGTTTAGCTGTATAAACTGATAGCAACTCTTCCCATCAAATGCAATGGAACATTGTTCTATTTATTTTAAGATTACATACAGGGAATCCTAACAAAATCTAAGCTTCGGTATTAAATATGAATAGTGAACAGCTAATGTCGCAATACTCCGAAAGCATAATGAAATATTCGGAAATGATGTCTTGTCACTTTGTTTCAAATTTTTAGAAATTGCGAGAAAATTTGTTATAGGCTAACTGTAGACATCCCAGAAGAATATGTATTACCATGTATTATGGTGCTAATTCAAACAATAATAAATACTTTAAGGAATATGTATGTGAAAAATGGTTGGTGTCATTATAGAACATAACCTCAAAAAAAAAACGAAAAAACTAAACAAAAATTTTACTTTAAATTTTTGTCGGAATTTTTTTAAATTATTCTAGAAAATGGTCTCATTGTTAGTTATAACATATATTTTTTACTGAAATCTGTTCAGCCGTTTTTAAGAAAAATATTTTTATTTCCCCCACCATATCTCCCATAAAAATTAAACTTCAAGGATAAAATATGGTATAGTCTCAAACAACATAAATGCGAACTTATGACATTAATTAGAGCTTAATACGTGCGGGCGCAGATTTTGTTTACCTATCCCGCTAGGTCCTTTATTTTAAATGCCATAATAAGGCGAAACTAGTTACCTTGTTTTTTTTCGGGCAATAATGCATTTGCTAAAACCCTGGGTTTTATTTTACTGAATTGATTGTGTGATAGAACCCACCCACCACCCATTGTATCCACTTTAATATAACCGACAAAGTTCTGTTCCATTTACTGTAGTTTCTTGTCAATGCTGGAAATTTTATGACTACTGAGAGACCAAGTTAGTATTTAAAGTTAAAGTAAATACGGAGGGTGGTGGGTAGGCCCTAGCCTACCTTCCAAACAGTGGAACATTTCACACATAGAACCACACGAATAATATATTGAAATGTTTTATTTTTCTTTCGTAAATTAATGTAATAAAGACGAAATATGGCCTGAATATATGAATATTCAACCTGTTCATGACTCTGCAAGACTACAAACTAATTTATTTCGTAAATTCATTTATTTGTAGGAAACCTTGATTTATGTTTTAATGGTTAGGATAGGGACCGCCCACCACCCTTAGTATCCAGTGAAAACATGACATATAAACCTCTGTTTTATTTAATACAATATCTGTGTGAAATCAGCGAGACAAATTTACACAAATACACTCGGCGTCAAAAAAGCGCCACTCGAAAAATCGCGAAAAAACTCGATTTTTCAAACCGTCGTAACATAGTTCAATTTGGTCAAAAATCGATAAATCTTTCAGTTTGGGAAAGATTCAAGTTTTATCTTTAAGAATGTGTAGTTGATTTTGACCCCAAGTCCAACCCAGCCCCCGTAACAACGCAATGGAAAAAAAAATGTTTTTTATGTAAAAAATTGTCCAACTTTGACAAGCTGTACCGTGTGCAAAAAAAAATCGGCGGGAAATTTCAGTACAATGGCAGAAAAATTTAATCAATTTCCTTCAAATGCCTTAAAAGTTCGAGTCGTTTCGATGATTTGGAGCAAAGTTATGAATTTTTGAAAAAAAATTACATTTTTCACTTTTTTGGCCATAATTTTGCACTAAAATCGATGAACTTTTGCAGTCTGAACAGTTTCAAATTTTCTCTTCAACGTCATGTGAATTGTTTTGTTGCTAAAACGATTCCACCCCCTGCCACCCCCTAAAGGAAAAAAATGTTTTTGAAGTTTAAATGTGCAAATTTGGTTTCTTGTACCGTGTGAAAAAAAAATCGTGGACTCAATCGGTCAGCATGGCAATAAAGTTTAATCATTTTCCTCAAAAATTCAAGTCAATGCACTATGGTTCCTGAGACCGTTTTTTTCTGGCCAAAATGCAAATTTTTAATTCTTAGAAAAGGTTTATTTAACCATTTATAATAAATGTAAACATTCAAAATTTTGCAGTTACATTGTGCAAGTCTCATAGAAACAAGCAATTGCCAAAGTGTGTTAACTGTGTGTTTTTAAAAATAACTGTGCTCAATATTTTTTCTCATCATCCCAAATGGGTATGTATGTGTTACATAATATATAAAAAATCATAGTGTAATAATAATCAAGCGTATGACTTTTCTTGTGAAAGTAGCGAATACAAAAATTAAAAGTAACTTATAAAAAATTGGCGGGGTTTGGCGGGTATAATTTTTACATATTTTAAATAAGCATTTCTTAGCCTATCAAACAAAATAAATTTTGTTTGCGCAAGTTTGCGCATTTTCCTAAATTTCATTTTTTTTATAGAAATGCATCGCTTTAGGAACGAGGACCTGTTTGATATATGGATGCAAGGCGGTGATAAGGGCGATAAGATTTCGGTACTTTTTAACCATATACGGCTAACTATTACAGATAATATAAGTTCATCTAATGAGCTAAAAATAAGGGATAATCTGCGTCGTTTGTGTCGCAATTTCAACGATAGACGGAATCTTCTTTCTCGGCATAAGGATCGCTTCAAGCACAAATATTCTACGTGGCTAAATAAATGCTTTATTATTGAAATAGATGAACCTATGCCGTCCACATTTTCTACTTTCTACCGTTTTCAGAAAAGTCGCTTAGGTCACAGAGGAGAGAAGCTTCGCAATTAGCCCATGATTATAAGCATGAATCGTCCCTAATACTCCAAGCTGCAGCAATGGCTGCACGTCAAGAGCACAAGCAGCATTTGGCGACAGTTTTAAAAGAAGTGAACAAATCTCCAAAAAATCGAAAAATACTATTTTCACCCGAGAAAATACCAGTGAAATATACCGCCGAGGAAGCTTTAGAACTTATTTTAGATTCTAATTTAAGCAAACAACAATATTTAGATATTCGACATGGTGCTGAATCTAGAAATTGTGATATTTATCCTAGCTACAAAGAAGTATTGATATATAAATGTAGGTGTAGACCGCATGGTATTATCATTACTGATGTTCTGGCAGAGGTTCCATTAAGTAATTTATTAGAACATACAACCAATCGAATAATACTTCTGCAGCAACAGGCAATTATACAATATATGGACTCACTGAAGAAAAACCAAATTAGTGCTGAACTAATTTTTAGCTATGGCTTTGACGGAAGTTCAGGACAATCGATATATAAGCAAAAATACAGCACTCCTGGTTCCCATTCGGATGCATCCCTTTTTGCCACAACAGTTATACCTCTTCGACTACAAACAGGAAACCACATCGTTTTATGGAATAACCGAACTCCGCAATCTGTACGATTTTGCAGACCTTTGAAATTAGAATATATTAAAGAATCTGCAGAACATATATTAAAGGAGAAACTAAAAATTGATAATCAAATCAACAACCTTGTAGAATTAAAAGTATCTTTACCGAATGATTGTGTAATAAATATCAAATATAATCTATTCATGACTTTAATTGATGGTAAGGTACTAAATATATTGACTGGAACAAAATCAAACCAAGCCTGTCCGATATGTGGTACAACTCCTCAAATTTTTTTGAAAGTTACCGATTTCAAAGAATCAAAAGTTTTTTCTCCAAAACCTAATACCTTACAGTATGGAATAAGTCCACTGCATGCTTGGATTCGCTTCTTCGAGTGTATACTACATATATCTGATATACGTAAATGGCAAGTTAGGGGCACAGATGATAAAGAAATCGTAAAAACTTGGAAGAAATTAATCCAAGAAAAGTTCTTATCGCACATGCATCTAAATGTGGACAAACCAAAAACCAATGGATTTGGAAGTACAAATGATGGAAACACGGCACGCCGAGCATTCAATGATACAAGATTATTTTCCGAAATTACAAATTTTAATGAGGATCTTATTAAAAAATTTAAAATAATTTTAATTTGCCTATCTTGTCAGTTTGAAATAAATGCAGATAAATTTCAAAAATATTGTCAATTGACTGCTGAGCTATATATGTCGAAGTACTCCTGATATCCAATGCCTGCAACTGTACATAAGGTTCTCATACATGGTAGTCAAATAATAGATAACACCATATTACCCGTAGGATATTTTGGAGAAGAGGGTTCTGAAGGTAAAAATAAATTATATAAACATGATCGACAGTATCACGCTCGAAAAGATAGTAGACAGCATAATTTGGAAGATATTTTTAATAAAGCCATGGACACTTCTGATCCCGTCATTTCGAGTGTAAATCTGAAGAATCGTGTAGGTCGACAATGTAAATTAAAGCTTCCCTCTGAAGTAGTTATCATGTTAGTGCCGGTAAAACCTGACAATCAAGTATCAGAAGAAGAAACAGAATATGAAGAAAACGAAGAAGTTATGCTAGAAGACATTTTTCCTATTGATCAGCTAGACCAATTAGAATTAGAAAATGATGTATAAGACAAAATAAAAATTTTAAAAATACTTTTTTTCATAACCCTCAAAGAGCCTCCAAACTGTCAAAAAAACTCGTAAGTCTTTCCAACGACCTATTACTAACCTTAGAAAATACTTTGACCACTTAGTAATTTTAAATAAACATTTTGTTAATTTTGGCCAAAAAAACCGGTTTCAGGAACCATAGTGCAATGCGATGATTTGGCGCGAAGTTATGCAGTTTTGAAAAAAAATACATTTTGCGCCTTTTTGGCCATAACTAGGCCAATTTTGCACGAAACTCGATGGAATTTTGCGATCTAAGAAGTTTTCGACTTTCGTGACCCCCTGAAAACCCCTACAAAAAGTGTTTTGGATTGACAAAAAATGTTTCAAAAATTCATAACTTTGCTCCAAATCATCGAAACGACTCGAATTTTTAAGGCATTTGATGGAAATTGATTAAATTTTTCTGCTATTGTGTTGAAATTTCCCGGATTTTTTTTGCGCACGGTACAGCTTGTCAAAGTTGGACAATTTTTTACATAAAAAACATTTTTTTCCATAGCGATGTTACGGGGGGTGGGTTGGACTTGGGGTCAAAATCAACTACATATTTTTAAAGATATTCATCGATTTTCGACCAAATTGAACCAAGTTACGACGGTTTGAAAAATCGAGTTTTTTCGCGATTTTTCGAGTGGCGCTTTTTTTTTGACGCCGAGTGTATTACAGGTCAATTACCAATATACGGAGGTTAAAGTTAATACGAAGGGCGGTTTAATTGGCAAAAAACACCGTTTTTTGCTTCGCAAATTAATCAATTTGGATAGAATTCAAATTTGAACGGAAATATCTATTTTGATGTCCCCTGAAAGGATTCCGACCATTTTTGAAGAATGTTTGGGCGCCATATTTGAAGAATAATGGCGATTTTAACCTTATTTATTTGTTAATCAGAAGAAAGCTTTTAGTAAAATTTTAAAAGTAGGTGTTTATATCAAACATTTTTTTGTCGTTTTCTGATTTTTTTTTTAATATTACGAAAATCTTTACACAAATGTTTAAGATAATGAAAAACTGCGTATCCTTTATTGAAAAATGTTCTTCATAAATTGCCTAATTTAAAAAAATATATTGATTTCTAGAAAAATAATTTCGTTTTTAACCCTTAACTTTAAACATAAAGTATGTTCATTAAAAAACCTCAAGTGTGCCATGATTTTTTAATTTTAAAAATTTAAGATGGTTATACATATTGAGGTTATGTTACTTCTCAAAATTAAACAAACTGTAGTCAATTTATAGATACTTGCGTCAAATTTTTCACTATAAAATTATATTAAATATTGTATGTGCCTTCCTTCTTTTTGAATACAAGCCTGAACTCTTCGTCGCACACCCTCCATTACGCTCCGCAACAACACTGGATTATTGTTAATTTCTATAAATTTATCTCGAATTCGTTGGCGCATGTCTTCTAGATTGTGTACTGGTTGTGCATAAATACAATTTTTCAGGTATGGCCACAAGAAAAAATCGTATGGTGTTAAATCGCATGAACGGGGCGGCCAGGGAATCCGTGCATTTCGACTTATTATTCGGTCCTCAAAAAATTCCTCTAAAATGGCCAAATTATCCACTGTGCAATGAGGAGTTGCTCCGTCTTGATGAAAATATACACTTTGCAGTTCGTCATCATTTAATTAATTTATAAAAGGCAATAAAATTTCGGTACGATAACGGTTTGCAGTTATCGTACCTGAAATGAATGCACGGTTATTGAATTTTTATTATTAATAATAAAAATAGGATTTTACCTTCAAAGAATATCGGTCCAACTAATCTTCTCCCACTAATCGCTACCCAAACACCAACTTTCTCTGGATGTAGTGGTTTCTCTCGATATATACGAGGATTTTCATCCGACCAAATTCTCATGGTTTGGGAATTAATGTACCCATCCTTGTAAAACCAAGCTTCGTCGGTAAAAAAAGTAATTTGTAAAACATCCTCGTTTACATTTTGTAAAAACCACTGACAAAATTCCAGTCGTCTGGGGTAATCAACAGGTAATAACTCTTGCACCAATGTTATGCGATAAAGGTATACTTGCAAATCTTTTCGTAGAAGCTTGTGGCATGTTCCTACCGATAAATTCTTTTGCTGTGACAAATGACGCAGAGAAGTCGTAGGTTCATCTTCCAAAATTTCTTGGGCTGTGTTAATAGCATCTTGAGTTCGTTTAACTGGTCTACCACTTCCTGGTTTACGGAGAATACTACCCGTTTCGCGAAATAATACAACGGTATTTTTAAATTCATCATAAATATTGGGCACGTTACTAAATTCTTCCTGAAACTCTGCTAAAGGTGCGTCGAATGAATACACCTAATTTCCGTCCACTTGACTCCCATTTCGGAAATAACTTTCAATTAGAAACGTTTTTTGCTGGTTGCTTCTAGAAAGATCTGACATTTATATGTCAATTCCCAACAAGTGTCAAGTGTGCCAACTGAAATTTTTAAAACAAAAAAGTCATGGCACACTTGAGGTTTTTTTTTAATGAACATACGATATATATCTCAACTTAGAATAAAATTTATTAAGCAAAATAAGAACCATTCGAAGCAATACACATTTGCCAAAGCACACAAGTTTATTTATTCCGGTTTCATAAAAGTCGTTGAAGGCATCTTGGTTTTTGAAGCATTTCTCCTGCAAGAAGTTGTCGAGGTGCTTGAAGAAGTGGTAGTCAATTGCGAGTATAGCGGATGAGGCAGAGTTTCGTTCAGCTTTTGCAGCGCATGTTGTGCGATGTACGGCTGGGCAAAGAATCGGCCCTTTTCTATTGACCAATGTCGGCCGTTGTCGAAGTTTCTAGTGCATTCTGTCGATTTGCTGACAATACTCCGCTGTGATGGTTTCTCCTAAATTTAGGAAGCTGTAGTAGATTAAACCAGCCGCAGACCACAAAACAGTCAGGGGAGTGTCGAGAAGCTTTATCGTGGTCCAAATATTAAGCTGAACATCGCCGGTTGTCGTACAGGATCCATTTCTCGTCGTACGTCAAAATACGTTCGAGAAATGGGTCGTTCTTGTCGCGCAGAATGAGTGCCGATGATTTTTTTGATTTTCTTTCAGTTCGTGTGTTCGTGTTGTTTTTCCAAGTTGTTTCAGATGGTCCAGGACTGTCGAATGAGTTACATCTAATTCCTCCACAAGGTCTCTAATCGTTGTGATGGTGTCTGCTTCAACCAATGCCTTCAGTTCGCCATTGTCAATTGCCGATGGACGTCCACGACCTTCTTGATCTTCAAGGCTCTCATCTTCACTACAAAACTTCCTTAAACAAAGTTGCACCGTACGTTCATGTGTGTCAACAGTGTCAGGGCCAAAAGCATAATTCATTTTCCGAGCATTTTCCGTTGCTTTAGTACCCAGTTTGAACTCGTACAAGAAAATTGTCCGAATTTGCTTCCTTTCCATCTTTAATTAAATAACCTAAATAAAATGTAAATCAACATTATATATAAAAAGTTTGTTATCAAAAGATATAGCGGAGTCGGTGCTTTCAAATGATATACAACACAACCTCATTTATAAAATAATTTATTCCAATATCAAGTTGCAAAAATCGAAAATACAAAAAACGAAATTATTTTTCTACCAACCTAATAAATTTTTATCAACTATATATGAAAGTTATGGCAGTTATTTTTGTCGAAATGCCTCCCGTTGAAATATAATCGTCAAATATAAAGAAAATTATATTTAGTCGTTTAAAGACCGATCATGCTAGCGATATACTTCTCTAATAATTCGCGGCTCTCCTTATTAGTGAGTGAATTTTAATTTTAAACCTGTATATTAACATAATGATTCACCAAGTGACCTATGAGTATATGATGTATATAGAGTTAGCGTTACATACTAGATGACGCTTGCGCTGCGGTACTACGACACGACGTACGTCTTCTATTGTTATTTATTTCTAACAAATATAATACAGAAAGAGATGTAATTATAGCATTACGCGACCTATTTTTATAATCTCACTGTTCCATTATCATTTGCTTTCGAATTTTCGTGTTTTTTTTATTTAGTCCTTACAGCACACGATTTGTTATTAACTTTCAAAGTATGTACTTCTGTGCGATCAACAATTATTTAGATTAAAGAAGCACTTGGGATTTTGGAAGTAAATCTGACATGTTCAAACGCTCAGATACTCTAGAATGCATGGAAGTATTTTTGGTTAGATATATCCGTTTCTATTTCAATTAACTTTATTGGCACGACCACAATCTACAAAACTATTTGAGAATCATTTGAAGTTAACACTGTTCTTCTCCGAGATATTGTAATCCACATACCAACTTTCTGGGGTTGTAGTGGCGATTCATGAAATACGTGAGGATTTCGAGAGCACCAAATTCTCATATTTTGTGAATTTACATACTCCGAAAGGTGAAATCATGCATCGTTTGAGAAGAATGTCAAGTACATCATCATTGTTTCAATTTTCTGAACACCACTGGGAGTATACAAGACGTTTGTTAAAATCTGATGGCACAAATTCATGATAGACCTGCATTTTGATTATCCAAGTTTTTTTTTTTAAGGGAAGGATGGTTGACAGGAATTCGGGTTGAGGAAGCGCGGATGATTTGGGAATTGACGTAGCCAACTAGGGCATTCTGCCACAATCGATAATTTATATAATAATCATTTATAATGATGAAAGGGACATACACTAAACATCCATGGACCCGCATGGCCATTTTTCGTTCCGAAAAAGTGACCGCGTGGATGGGATTCGAACCTACGACCACGATGCCCGTAAGCAGGAGCTCTACTCACCGGGCCACCGCGACCCCATTATCGAAGTTTCATAATTTTTTGGCAAGTTTCATATGACATTTCAGTTTCCGGAGCCAAGTGCCGCAAAGGAGATGATGGATTATTTTCCATTTGTTAGCTAACATTTGCTGTGATATCTAGGGTACGTACTGTTAGCCTTCCGGTCCCTTTCTTATGTTCTACACTTCCAGTTTCACTAAATGCTCTAACCGTATTTCTCAAAACATTCGAGAAATCTGACTCCAAAAGGCCAAATTTGGAATTTTTTGCCGAAACTCAACAAAACAGGCAACAGCGCTGTGTGTCCATACTCCGTTATTGCAAATACCATGACGAGAGTAAGATTTAATGACGAATATTTTATATTCTGAAATCAAATAATTACTAACATATATATGCATACAAATGAATTAATTTCAAACATGATTTATTCTGACGAGTTTTTATTCTAATTAAATTGTTTGAAAATATTACCGTAATGAGTATTAAGGAAGTTTAAAACTTCAAATAGCTGAGTAATAATTCTTTTAGATGTTAAGTTGATAGTTTGCATGAAAAGTGAATAGAAATAGCTGTGAGAAAATATCGTTGAAGCTTTGATTATAACGTTGACATATCAAGTGTGTTTATGGTAATTTCCGTGTGGTAATTCTGACAAATCGGGGTGAAAGGTGTGATTAATTTTTTTGTAATGTAAAGAGGTAGTCGGGGAATTATAATGTACAGGAAAGGAATAACGAGTGATAAGGTGCTGTGGCTATTGTTGTAATTAGACGTGAACGTGGTGCTTGACAAACAATAAGGCTAAACATGGTGATATCAAGATCACGGAACGTCTTTGGGCCCTTTGTGTGGCTAAAGTGTCCCAATGAATGAGAGACACCTAGCGTACGGCCCTTTTAGCACCCTGTACTTTTATGGGGTGTAAAAGTGCAGGAGAATTGCACGAGGCTGCCGGAGTTTTGTGAACGAACGATCGATGTAGATTTTTGTTGTAGAAAACGCGTTGCATATTTGCCTGGAAATATTACGCCAACACACACCAGAATGTGTCTATGTCGTGCGATATGAATCATTTCATGATATATTATAATATAGAAATGTGATATATTCAGCGACCTGTGTTCTTGACCGACTAACGAACTTACCGGGAGGTCGAAGTCGTTGCGTACCCTTAAATAATGAACTTTTCGCACGGATCCTTTATTAACTACGTTTTATAATTGGAATGATAATTTACCACATTTCCTTGAGACAATTCTTAATTAAAGTTCTGAAACATAAAATTGATTTTGAAAAAACTCGTATTTTCTCCATTACCAAGTTATTATGTTTAACGTAGAAATTATTCAATGAAAAAAAAATGTTTTTATATTAAAAATGGGTTTATCCCGGAAAGTTGTTATTTTATTAAGATGATTAGAAAAATAAATTGCTCATTCATTAAAAAGCCACATGAGCATAGTATGTCTGCAACTGATTGTTAGACATCGCATTTTATAAAGTCAAGTATTCCAAAACATTATTCTTTCTCATGATAAATCTAATCTTTCCTGAAAGTTTTGACGTTTACAAGGTCATTATAACATGCAGTACAACAAATACATATACGGAGGTTGGAGGTCCACCTCAACTCCAGAATCTGTAAGAGAATTTCAGGTACCAACCCTCAAATTTGAAGAAATGACAGAACCACTACTTACTATTGGGTAGTTTTAGGTTTTTGGCAAACGAAACATTTTCAAAACATCTTCTTTTCCAGCCTGCTTCTACCAGTGACGGTTCGCGGGTTTTTTTCTGGTACAGCCGAGGAACAAGAGGTGGTAATACAGATAGGTGCGGTCGCGCAGCCAGCCGTATCTGCAACTCACCCTACCTATCTGTATTACCACCTCTTGTTCCTCGGCCGTACCAGAAAAAAACCCCGCGAACCGTCACTGGTTGCTACCCATGATTGGGTATAGAACTTCCTTCTCTAGTTTTCTTCCTAACCTTATGCGTCATTCTACTATTACGCTGTTCCGTCTTTCGCGCTATTTCATTCATGTGTCTCTCTTTTTTTTATGTTTACAAGATAGAAACGTTTTTCGGCGGAAAAAAAATAGAAAAGTCGCCTTGATGAAAAAAATTGTACTAATTAATATTTAAGTTATTCTAGAATAAATGCCATTTTTGTGCGAACAGGATGGTAATCGACGACCGCCACAGCCGCCGCCGCTTAATTAACGATTGATTTTCGCCATCTTAAGTTATCATAAAGGGCTTTAACAGTCACTTTATTTTAAAAGGGTCCAAACAAAAGTACCCCTATTATTCGCACCAAAATCCTTAATCAAAGTCAACTAGTTTTTCGGCAAATTATGAAGGCCCATTAATTACAGTAATTAACTTATCGAATTATCGATTTCCTACTTTTCCTGCAGGAAATGAGCGCCGCTGATCGCGGACAGGTGTATTCCGTAAACTTTAGGTGATAATGCATTACATCAATTTAAATGAAGGTTTTATTGATTTTACACCCTCACGCCTGCATGCGTATAATATGGCACTCTTTAAAGGGCCTCTGTCCCCCCTTGGAACCCCCTTATTCGTCGGAAAACCTCTTATACATATGCTCTCACACTCTATATGCCAGCTTGGGTGATTATTATGACGCCTGCCGTAATGACTGATTTTTTTATTTATTGTGACAGTATATAGGGGTTGCATTTATGCACTCGTTCATATTTGTTCGTGTGTAAATATTTTTCCGTCTTTGTTTCACGGTTCTAATTGAAATTTCATTTACGTACTCCCAATTAAAAAAGCATCATCCGCTAACGAGAAAATGCGTACGCTTTCTTTAATCGTTACGTATATCACACATGTCAAGGTATGTTTACATCACATACGTGTTGGTAATCCGACGTTGATGAGGAATATACACTACAGTTCTCTTCAAACGTTCTTTAAAAAGTACTACCGTAAAAGCAAAATTAATATATTGAACCGACACCAGTTCCATTTCTTTCTTTAACCAAGTCACAGGGACGGACATATCTTTCATTCATATGAAATAGCAATTTTACTACCAAATAATAAATCGCGTAGAATCTAAGCATTTAAAATTAATTAGCCTTTCAAGAGAATTTAGTTAATTAGTTATGTTTCCTGATCTTTTATAGGTAACTAAGATAAAACTTTCATCATGAAAACCAGAAGTATCGCCATTGATCCATGAATTGACAACAATATTTTTACCCCGTAGTAAAAATTAATAATAAAGAGTGCAGCGATAAAACAAAACCAAATTTGACGATAAATTCGATTATTAGCGAATTCCAAATTAAACGAGGAGTCAAACCTGCCGTAAATTTCGTCGTTAAAATCGGCGACCGTTAAAATAACATTTATCCCGAGATTTTATGATTTAATTTGGAATTGGCAACTTATTTCCTGGTGTGCCATTGTCGAATTCCGAAACGTATCGTGACCGGCATATTTTATTACCAGATACTTACTGCCAGATGACTTTCACGGCCTCCTTCATTTAATGCATCTTCTAATTTTGATTATTTTTAATACTACCAACATCCTCTTCATATCAAAATCCATGTGAAAAGTCACATATATATTATTTTAAAATTCCGAGATTCCGATATTTAATTACAATTTAAATATTACATCCATGCATGATGGATTGCTGGAGCTTTAATTGATTACTGGACATAAACCGTACAGCTTGCTAGTTTTCATTTGTTCCGCCCCAAATGCAAATCTCTATTCAGGAACATTATTAAAAGCTTTCAATTAACACTCTAAGCAAGTTTGCTTGTGTCTTGATTAAAGTTCCTTAATTCATAGCTCATTGCATAACTTACGTTATAGATATATACACATGCATTCAGGACAAATAAGTCCACGTCGCTTAGACGTTAAATAAATTCGCTTTATCACAACATCAAACCGTCTCACCATTTTCGTTTAGGCCAGGAATTTTCTTTTGTGCAATATATATATATTTATTATGTTCAAAACATATTAATTAAAATTAACTTAATTAAATGTTACAACTTTCAGATGTTCAAACTTATATGCTCCAAATTTCACGCTGGAGTCGTTTTAATTAGGGGTGCAAAGGAAAGTAATATTTTAACAGAAATGTTATTAATTTAAAATGAACTTCACTTTCTCCTAATTTTATTCAGTTCGGTTCTTTTATGTAAGAGCGGAAAGAATTGTCTTTCCGAGTTTAAATGAATGCGCTCGATAGTTAAGTCATGAATACAGACCCCAGACAATTCAATCTACTACTATTATGTTGAATTTGACATCTTAAGTTTGAATTCGTGGAAATTTTATTTGAAAAGATCCTCAAAATAGTGGATATTATTTCACGGAAACCTTGAGAAGATAAAGAAAAATTAAAAACTCGAAAATTTACCGAGTGTTATTGAAACTATTTTATTTTTTTTTTACAAGGCATTATTCGTATTCAGGACCACATTAAGCCCGAATGTTTTTTTTAAGTAACCCTACGTGCACATTTTTCATCTCAGTGGATATAATCCGGTTTGAATCAGAGCCTCCCCAATATATTTGTATTACCCTAGCAAGATTTTACTTTGCCTTATTAGAAAATAAATTAGACATTATCAATTCGTAATATACGAAAATTTCTCAAAAAAGAACTTACATTATGTTATCGAACCATGGCGCTGACGATCTGAATGCATCGTAGTAGGCAAATGGTAGCAGCGTACGACGGGCCATGAGATGTCTATAAGAATGGGTTTATTAATGGGTCCCTGGGTTGTAGTCAGAACAAAGCTATGCTGCTCGAGTAAGTGATACGTGATAAACTTGCAAGGAATAGCCGGAAAATATTGAAAATGGAGGCTCAAATATAAATAGGTCTGTATTATCTCTAAGACAGTTATGACTAATGCAACACCTTCCAAAGGTGCGTGATGTGCATGCTTGTTTAACTGCATGCAGTCAGTCATCAGAACAATGCCGAATCTGTTTGAAACTAGATGGCATTAAAAACCACCCAACTATTGTTTTCTTGTGATTTGTAATCATAAAATTAAAAGTGTAACCCGCCGATTTTTATATAGGTATAGGTTTATACAACTAGTTGTATTTGTTGCTTTCTGTCATTATCAACTCTTTAAGTTTAACTTATACTCAAAGTTTCCAGAAATAATAGCAAAAATAAAACTCATTAACCAACGACAAATTTGAAACTTGTGATTTCAGTTATTTATAATGAGTATAATTAAATACGGAATCGGAGTGATGGCAACATATGTAGAAAAGGATACTTGATGCAATATTCATGTTTTACGTTCTCTTTTTAAAATAACGGGTTTCGTCTATCTAATCAACAAAAACTCTGGAATGAATACATTTTTGCGGACGATCGAGATTCCAGTTGATTACGGGCCATCTAGCCATAGCCAGGGCTACAACCATAGCCACACCGGCCGCGATAATCTCACGTATTTCTATTAATTAAATTAATCAATCGGTCCGGATCTTAATGGCGCACGGGAGCAAAGTGGAGGGTACATATTTATGCGGGTTGAGGCGACGCCGGCAGGCCGTGGGTCCGCAGGTTCGCAGGTTTTTATCTTCCTGCATAAGCCAGCGATACATCTCAGTATGGCTAAGGCTATTTATTAGATAGGCTATGGCTATGGTAATAAGTAAGTGAGTCAGTGAGCTCTGAAAGCTTGGTGGCCTTAGTTATTGTATTGCTTGCCCGATACATCACCGCACTCGTTATCATGGAATTTTGTACGACAGCACGACCTGGGGGTCAGGGGTGCATTGAAAATATTTCACTTTCCGCGCTAATTCCGTTCATTGTTTAGATAAATTGATGTAAACGTAATAATTACCACCCGAGCTAATTAATCATGCGAGCCCGAGGTCTGGGACCGAGCGCTAAGGACTGAGGAAGAAAGGAAAAGATTTGAATGCGCGCTAAATCGATCTCGAATGCCTGACACGTGGAAGGCGCATTGAAATCCAGCAACGGGAAGGAAAGTCCGGCCAAACCCATTGTCCACATTTTCCCTATTTGGTTATTGTAATTCTATGGCCATAAAATAATTTTCTAGAGACAGCTCTGTGTTTGCACAGACCTGGTATCGGTATGCCGTACTGCCGTATTGCTGCATGCTACATGCTGCATATTTCCGATCATTGTAAACCTTAGCGCATGTGAGCATAAGGGGGCTGTCAAATATCGCCGCACACAATAATATATGTCGAACGAATCTCCTTGCATCTGTAATTCAGCACAACTTCAACATGACATGAGAGCGAGAGGCCATGCTGCACGCATCCTCCCATCGTGCGCAATATTTTTGTTATGATTTTGTATTTTATTCATCCGCGGGAATGGATCGGATCGTCTCCGATTTATAACTATTAAATTATACCAAAACATCCTTCAAAAATGGTTGCAATTTCACATTTTTCATTTTGTTTTCTTTGTTCCGAATCTTGTGGCCCATATAAAACCGTTTTATACACGCACACGCATGAGCCCCGTGGGTGGCATAGCCGATGCCATAATCCCATCCTTTATCCGACCAGTTATGCATCCAAACATCGAAACATTGTCATTCCGAAAGTCTGCATTGCATCAAGAATGCACCATCCTGCAAGTAACGGAACTGACCTCAGGATGAGCTGAGAGAGCAGAGAATGTGTTTCGAAGTGGCGATTAATTAAAAGTGCACCGCATGCTCTCACTTACTTTTTGACGCAAGAGTTATAAATTTAAACATAATAATCGTGCTCTAGCAACAATTCGAGCGAGACTATTTTTACCGGGTTACCAATCGACCCAATCAGGTCCATGGACGTTACAGCATTCTGGAGAGCGGCTTTAAATCAACTCGCTCATAACACTGACAGTTCATTTATAAGCCAGTTAAAATCTGCCCTTCTTGACACAACCAACAACTCCTTGCGAGTTCAGCTCAAAACGCATCTTTTTTCCATTTCTGCGGCGACATGTTCCCTTTCGCTGATTAATTGATTCAGCGCTAAACTACTTTTTCTCTCGATCCAGTTTAATTTTGGCTGGTATTTAAATGGTACACATTTTAGTGCAGCTAGTCATCAGATAAATTGGATGTGGCGGAAAGTGGTGAATCGCGACGACGACAAGATGCGAATGGGAGATGGAAGATGGGAGATAGGGCAGCGAAAGGGACACGGGCCGCGGAGCTTCTTTTCTAAACAGGAAGTGAAAATAACAACTCCATTAGAAAGCACAAAGCATAAAGGTAAAGCCGTGTTCTCCACTGCGTAGCTCCGTTCTACGTAATCAACGGACTTGCGTAGCCATTGACGACAGACAGCAATCATTCACAGAAGATAAGGTTTCGCTACCTAATACTTCGCTTCCCTTACATTACTTACTACTCATTCTATGCATTTCTTAAATTATAGCCGTCAATAAAAGCGTCTGCTTCTTACGTAGGGTCGTAGTGAAAAACCCAAATAAATCTCGTTTTCATTACCGCTCAAAATTAAGTGTACGACTTTACTTTCATTAAACAGATTTCTTTCTAGAATACTAATATTTCCCAATTCCTTCTGCAATTACTCATACATCACATACAGATAATTTATTTTATGACGCAACATAGGGTTAATCGTTTCTATAGTTACACACTATTGTCTCCAATAATATATCAAAGCGTCTTAATTTATGCAACATTACAAGTAAAATTAATCCTTCAAACAACCAGTTTACAAAGTTAATTCTATGTTATAATGAACACTACTTAAAAAAGAGCTCAGTTATTTAAATAGTATATTGCTGGAAACCTCAGACATATTTCAGGTGTATTTTGTCTCACATCCCCCGACCATCCTACCTCCGACCGGACAGTAAATAATTAAAATTGAAGAATTAAATACATTAAAGACCTTTTCGCAATTCTGCAAAATTAAGTCTTACAAACTCTTACTTTTTACTTAATTTTGCAGAGTTACTAACAGGTTAATTATTCATATATTCAAACTACTTTTCGTTTTTATTTATTTTTTTACAGTATTAAATATTGTTAAGGTTGATACCACAGCCTATATTGGATACCATAAAAATGTTGATGTGTCCATCATGTTGATGGTATAAATAGGATGTTCATGATATTTTGTGTATTTATCAATTTCTTTTTCAAAACTAGTGTGATTTTGACAAAAAAAAAAATTCTTTAGTTCCTTATTTTGGCCTTCTATACAATTTTTTATTTCATAATTAGACAAATAAATTAATATTTTCTTGCCTTAAATTTTTCAAAACAAACAAACGGTGCAAATTGTAAATATTCATATTTTCAATAATAATTAACGCATTAAATATTGCTTTGAAAAACAAAATATCTACACTTTGTGGATTGTAAAAATAATTAATTGCATTTTTGAAAAGTTTTTGTATCGAGGATATTTCACATTAATGAAGGCTCTGCAAAAATAGGAGTTTATAATGCACATTTCAGGAATTTGTACTGTGCGTGGTCTTCCACTTAATTGTTTGCGATTATTATTATCGTAAGTTCCGAGTTTAATTATTAATCAGTAAATACTTGTAATCGACCAACCCTTTTGTGGGTATTTGTTCACAATCTTTCGAGCAGATAAATTGTCATAGTGAAACAAATGTTTAATGCATATTTTATTCTCTTTACTTAGGCAAACAATTTTTGTGACAACTAAAATGACTGATAGAAGTTACATCGGGTTCGGGACAGTGCCGAATGCCCAAAGTGCCGAATCGATATTTTGCCCAAAGTGCCGAATTTCATAGTACCCACCATGCCCAAAGTGCCGAACGACGCGCAGCGACGTCTCACCGTTCGTAAACAAATCGTCGGAGCCGAATGCAATCGGCAGTTTGAATATTCGGCACTTTGTCCTCGCGCCGACCTCTCAGTAACGCCCAAACTGCCGAATGCACGCTGATTCGGCACTTTGGTCGCACGCACCCACGGGTAAGGCCTAAAATGCCGAATATTTATGTTATAATACGTTTAAAAACGTTTAAAACAAAACTACAATTTGTTTTATTTTAAATTTAAAAAGAAACAATCTCCAACCCTGAAACCATCTACCTTCCATTGATAAACTTGTATTATCAAAAATTATTTTTACACATTAGGAACATATATGAAAGTGAGCATTCGGCATTTTGGGTCTTACTCGTAGGTGCGTGCGAAGACATTCTGCCGAATGACCAAAGTGCCGATTAAGCTACGCGCACACTTATCGGAATCGGACGGACGGCACGCATCGGCAAAAATTGCTTAACACAGTTGTAAACGAGTCAACGCACATTTATCGGTACGGCATGGAACCGATAAGTGTGCACGTAGCTTTAGCATTCGGCTCCGACGCTTTGTTTATGATCGATGCGACGTCCCTCGGCGTCGTACGGCACTTTCGGCATGGTGGGTACTAAGCCGTTCGGCACTTTGGGAAAAATACCGATTCGGCACTTTGGACATTCGGCACTCTGGGCAGGCCCCGTTACAGCTAAAGTCTGAGATTCATTTGAGAACAAAAACAGATCATGGCCCACTCATTTTTATACCTACAAATGCGACGCGGCGGTGCATTATAAACACTCGTCTTTGCAGCGCCTTCATTAATGTGAAATATCCTCGATAAGAAAACTTTTCAAAAATGCAATTAATTATTTTTTGGCATCTACAAAGTGTAAATATTTTGTTTTTAAAAGCAATATTGAATGCGTTATTGAAAATATGAATATTTAACATTTGTACCGTTTTTTTGGCCCACTGTGTGCAATTCTTTGATATCTTTAACAATTATAAAGATTTGTATATTTTCTATAATTAAATTTATTTTTAAAAACAAAAAGTGTTTAAGATAAACCACTTCCAGTTTTCAACATTTTACCAAAACGTTTCCAGTTCTTCGGGTTGTCGAATGAATAAAATCTGTGACATTTTTGCAAAAATGATCGCAATCGTCTCGGAGGACCTCAAAATGGATATTTTCTTTGAAATTAACTTTTTTGGAGATACATAGCAGGCAAAATTACATTTTTTTTAATATTATTTATTGTAGCCTAGGCAAATTATAGTTTTCCAGCGAAAAAAATCCCGGAGTTTTGAAGCTTGCCTTAGATTGTCGATGGTGTCTACTGTACAACATATCGTGTGAGCCACAAAATTTTGTTTCGGAGTTGGCTGTGAAATAAATGAGGTATGTCGCATATTATTACATCATGAGACTAGATTAGTTCAATTGAATTAGATTTTAAAAAATGAATTAATCTCAGACATGACTGCTATATTTCTCTCTCTGAGGCATGGCCAACTCGGCAACAAAATTCTGTGGATCACACCTTACTAAAATCCCTTAAGGTGGGGAATCCGTTTAAAGATTGTACTTCACGTGTATTCGCAAATATCTCCTACGGATCCTAGCTGCATAAAAAACCCTCTTTATATATAAAAAAAATGTAGGTAGAATTTTTTACAAAAAGGATCTTTTTAAATTTTTTTGAAGGATTAACTTTTTTTTACAGTTTAGGTATTTGCAAAATAATGGAAACATAATCTTTAAGTTGGTTCCCCAACCCCCGCTCACTCCACATCCGAGAAGACTTATAGTATGTTGTACAGGGTGGCCAAAATTCAATGTTTCTATGAAGGATCTCGATAACTATAATAGATAGAGAAAAACTGATGCCGGATCCTCGATCTCTTTTTTGAAGAAAAACACAATGGTAAAAACTAAATTTATTTATCATCTTTTGTATTTGAGTTACAGCCAAAAAGTCATTTTTTCAATTTTCGATATATTGCAATATCTCAGTTATTTATCATTTGACAAAAATGAAAGTTATATGTTGTTGAGGCACTTTTTTGAAAAGAATACAATAAGCTTAACGGAATTCCAATATCCTCATTAATATGATAATAATTTCATTATTGTCAAATGTTAAACAACTAAGATATTGCAATATATCGAAAATTGAAAAAAATTGACGTTTTGGCCATAGCTCGAAAACGAAAGAAGATAAATAAATTTAGTTTTCACCATTGAGTTTTTCTCGAAAAAAGAGATCGCCATCCGTTTTTCACTATCTATTATAGTTATCGAGATCCCCGGTAGAAACGTCGAATTTTGCCCACCCTGTACACCAACACCAAAGAACCACCGTGCAAAGTTTTAAAACTCCGGGATTTCTTTCGTTCGAAAAGTCTAATTTCACTGCATTACAGTAAAAGTCGTTATTTTATCTGCTCTGTATCTTCGAAAATCCTAATCCTACAAATTTTTGTAGGATATTTTGTCTACTTAATTTTTCTACATAGAGTTTTTTACTAGGGCGGATAGGTTCGTACATATCACAAAAGAAAACGGAGAAAACAATCTTTATACATATTTTTCACCCCCACCCTCGGGAAGTTTTAGTATAATTGATAACAATAAACAATTGTGCTGAATTTTAAAACTTCTTTTTTCGCTCGAAAAGCCTAATTTGGCTGCGCAACAATAAATAATCATATTTGAAAAAATCGAATTTTGTCTGCTCTGTATCTTCGAAAATATAAATAACCAAAATATAAAGCGGACCTATTTTGTAGGAACTTTTGTCTACTTTATTTTTGTACATAGAGCGTTTTTTGCTAGGAGATACAAACCAACCTCGCGCTTTCCACCAATGAACGAGTTTCAAAACTCTGGCATTTATTTCGCTGGAACACCTATTTTTAGTCTAATTTGACTGAGTTATTGATTGTTACTTTATAGACTATAATAAAATTCAGTTCAGCAAAGCTCACCCCGTGCAGGCCACTGAACGTGACAGAGGAGACACGTTGAGCACAAGAGGACTTGCTGAAATAGTTCAACGCTCAGTACACAAATTTCTTAAGAAGCAAACATTCAAAAGTTTCTTTCCACTACCAAAACCACGAAGAACTATTATCTGTTGATGTTGTACGAACAATCATATTTTGTGAAACTATGATGAAGAATATTCACCAAGACGATATTATTTACAGATAAAGCAACATTTTCATTAATGGAAAAGTTAAATCTCTGAGACTGGAACAAACATAATTTCCACCATTTTCATTGTACGAGAACGCAGCGACCTCAGAAAATAAATGTTTGGTTTAGTGGATAAATAATCGTATCGTAGGCTAGTTCTTAAAAAAATTTAAGAGACAAAATTATCTTGAACTGCTCCATATGAGAATACTATCAACCGAAGTCGAAGAGCGTGAAATAAAACGGTGTAAGTGAGAATATTACCATCCCAAGGAAAATGTTATTTTTGTTCATAAATTTTGTAGACAGTTACCACCTGAGGTATGGTGGTAGCGCCAGAACAAATTTGGACATTGCTTTTAAAGGAATGAATTGACTTCGTCAAGGAAGTTGGTTTTCTGAGATACTAGCAGTGGGGTATTAGTAGAAAATACCTAACCAGGCCGCAGTGCTATAAGGCTTTCTGTATCCAATCTTCCACATCAAATCTAATCTAATAAGTTATAAAAATCTAAGCGTTATTTCAAAATATTTTTTATTTTGTTAAAAACACAAAGAAATTAGAAATTATTAATGAAATGTGTATTGGCGGAAGAAACGCATGAACACATTATATGCTAGTGTGTAGCACCAGACTGGCCCTAACCAGAGGAATGGCGAAAACGCCAGAACGGATTAGGGCATTGCCTTCCGGAAAATAGATTGACTTCGCCAAGGAAGTTGAATTCCGGAGCAACTAGCAGTAAGGTATTAGTAGAAAAGACCTAACCAAGTCGCAGTGCTGTAAGGCTTTCCGCAGCTAATCGACCCCATCAAATATAATCTAATAAGCTTGTTATAGGTTTTTTTTTCGGCGTTATGCCCGGCCTTGGTGCAATGACCATTAGCCATCATCAATGTTTATATATGTATTTTAAGTTATAAATTAAATGAATAAATGAACAAATGAATAATGAAAGACGTATACAACAACCATGGACCCGACCGAATACTTCTCGATCCCCGAAAAATATTTCGGCCGGGCTGGGATTCGAACCCACACGGCACGCGGTGCAACCGGCACAAGCGCTCGCCTGTACCCACTACACCTACGAACCGCCCCTTGTTATGGGTTGTAAAGGTTATTTCAAAATATTTATTATTTTCTTAAAACAACACAAATATATAATAAATCATAAATGAAATATAATTTTACCTGAAATATAATTTTACCTGGGAACACAAAAGTTACGCTACCATAAAATCAATTTCTCAAGAAGGGGTTCGGGTGGATCAGTGTTTTCGTTAAGTATTTTATTCAACCAGTTTATGATTTGTTTCTTTCAGGATACCGATCATGGTTTCCAAATTCTTTTTTTGTAAGGTAGAAACTAAACAAAATCCGAGTGGCTTACCCAATGACGGTGTTTGAAATGCTTATATTCCAATAGTAATCTCCGTTTCCCCATCAGCAACTAACTACACTGATGAGACCTGAAGGGTCGAAACCGGTGTACTGATGGGAAACAATATTTAATTATTTTTTTATCTCACTTAAATCTTCCTTCTTGCCTTTTTTTAATACATTCACTTCACAGACAGTTTTCAGAATGTGTATCGTAGTTGGTTTAGCTTTAGTAATTTTAATCCTTTAGCTTAGTCGTCTTTAGGAAAATTTCAGCCGCAATTTTCAAATCAAGAAAGTCTTCATTGCACATTGTCACCACATTGCTATGTTTAGTCATCTATCTAAATCACTAGAAGTATGCTTTTTTGGTCTTTTCCCAATGACGGCAAAATCCCTATCACAAGGAAGCTCTGGCGGATCCAAAATATCAGTAGTGATATTTCAAAAATAAATGTTTATTTTATGTTATTCAATTATTCCTTAAATTCGGTGTTGGCCCAGTGAGGAGAGCTCCTGCTTACGGGCCTCGCGGTCGTGGGTTCAAGTCCCATCCGCGCGGTCATTTTTTCGGAATGAAAAACGGCCGTGCGGGTCCATGGATGTTTAGTGTATGTCCCTTTCATCATTATGAATGATTATTATACAAATTATCGGTTGTGGCAGAATGTCCTAGTTGGCTACGTCAATACCCAAATCATCAGCGCTCACTTAACCCGAATTCCTGTTAACCATCCTTCCTTAAAAAAAAACTAATTTCTGAATAGAATGCAGATCTTTTTCGCCCGACTGGGCTTAGCATTTAGAGCCACATCAGTATTCGTACTTTTCTATTGAAAATGACAATAATCTTGAAGGTAGTTGGCGGACTGACTCGTAGTTTTAGCATCGGGTAATAGCCAGTAATATAAAAATACCGTGGCCACGGTCTACCGGTCTGGCACCAACCGATTACTTTCTCTGAATTGCCTAAAAACAACTGCTGCAGCACAAGAGATGCTTCCAGAATTCTTCATAAATATTGTCAATGCTTTCTACCACCAACTATGATATTGAAAACAAATGCTTGATATCTTGTTAATTTGTAACACGTACCTAATTATAGCTACCTAATTATAGCTACAAGTTTTTACTTTCTCGTTACGAAGTACGAGAAAGTATTGTGGTCGTGATTTTTTTTTCAAAATGTTTTTTACGGAAATATCCGTTTTGGGGTCCCTAGATGCCATTTCAAAAATTTCTGGAAAAACAATTTTTGTGTCTCTGTGTGTGTGTGTGTCTGTGTGCGCTGTATATCAAAAACTAACAGAGCAATTGATATGAAACTTTGAACATACATCTTATTTGATAATCTGAAGAACTGAAAAGCATTTGGTAAAATTTCGTACACCGGAAGTGGGTGCTTACCTTAACTGTTTTTTTTTGTTTTTTGTCAATATTTTCTTAAATATGAAAAATATCACAAAAACAAACATTGAAGACAACAAAGAAATGAACATCTTTTGTTTGAAAACATTTTTCATAAAATCATTTTTATTCGAGAAAAAAAATTATTATTTTTTTTTAATTTTTGGTTTATAATTATAAAACGATAATAATTACAGCAAATTTATGTTAATAATTATTGTATAGAATGCTAAAATGAACAACTTATAAAGAATAAGTTTTTTTCGAAATCCCTTTAGTTTTTGAGTAAACTAAGTTTTTGAATTTGAAGTATAATTTTTCCATCTTCCATAATTTTGACGTTTTAAACGTCAGTTTCATCCGAATTTACACAACGCTCGATGTACATTTAAAATATGATTTCAATATGAAAATGAACCATGAAAACGTAAATATAAATGGCTATGATACCATCAAGTCGGAGAAAGTAACATGATGGCCACATCACCATTTTTTATATTGCGTTTTAACATAGATGCTGTGACACATTGACGTAAGTTATTTCTATGAAAATTATTAAAACAAAATAAATTATCTGTATAACTTCATAAAAAAACATCATTTAGTAATCCTGCCAAGTAGTGGTAACATTATTTTGCGTTATTCTTTTCCTAATCGGCTTACAGACGTAAGCGCATTACAAACAAATGATCGTTTTATCGCATTAATTATTCGATTACTCTATGCTCCCCCACATAATATTCCAGCATTATTATTAAAATATCAAATTACTTTCATGAAGATCACTGTCGGCTAAACAAATGTTTCTCAATCTTTTTAGTCTCGTGGCACATTTTCCAAAAAAGAAACATTTCGCGGCGCGAAAAATAAACAAATAGAAAAATATTACCAACATTTTTTTGTTATCTGTATCATGCATACAATTCTTACAAACAAAATATAATATAAAAAAATTGAAATAATTTTTTTAAACTTTTTTCTAAGATTCACGGCACACTTGGAAAATTTTACGGCACACCCTTTGAGAAACACTGACCTAAACCATACTCTCATCCTATTCTCTAATTTTAAATAATCTTTAGCATTTATTGTTGCATCACTGTGGACTATTTCGCTACGCGTGATATTGAGTTACCGAAAATGTTATTAATTACTTATTTGGTGCGGGTCATTACTTTATGACATCTATTTATTTATTTATTTCATATTGCCTCCGTTGTGACAAATACAATTAATTTACAAAATGCTTGAAATATAATTTCGAGCGAACCGTGCCGAGTTCATTTGCAAGCTTAATTTAATTCACCCATATTTTACAAATGCATTTTAGTACGTTTATAAATTTGTAAGTTTTAGCTACGGAATTATTTTAAAAATAAAATTTTAACATCAAGTGAGTTTAGATTGTAATATTGAAAAACAATTATTTGTGTTAAATAAATTTGTAATTGACATCAAAAAATATTTCAATAGTGAATTAAAATGGAACAACTCAAATATTTCTTGCACACCTCCAGAAATAAGGGATGTTGCTAAGGATGCGATAAACAAACTACTTCCAAGTTTAAGTCGAAACCAATTTATGTTTATAATAAATATACTACTTGCTTGCTTAAATGTTTATTAAAACTTTGAGGTCATGTTTCCAAATCTATCGCATATTAATAGTAATTCGCTATCCGCTACATATGCATTATCACATTTTTAGTATGTAATGCGTTGGAGGTTTGAATTATCGTTAGCAGCAATTTTACATTTTAATGTCGACACCTGTTGTTCTAAGTACTGCCAATCGTGACAAGTAAAATTTCACCAAAAAGAGTTGAACACTAACACTCATTATTAAACTGTTTCTGATGTAACAATAAGTCCATTATTAAACCAAAGTAGAAAAATCAATTTATGCAGTTAATTTTTAATTAGAATGTTTGATAAATGCGAAAGATTGATATAAATGAAAAATGAAAACTATTGGGCGGAAACATAATACTTCTTAGCTGAGTTAGTCCCATTAATTGTTTCTGCGTAAGCTCATACATTTGTACAGAGAGTTTACGTTGCGTTGTTGCTGTGTGGTTACGACTATGTTGCTGGCTTTACTTAGTCAATTGAAATGTGGATTTCATGGTTGTCTATTGTTAGCAGAGACGGCTCGTGGAACATTTTGATGGTGGAGCCACTCAGCATATAATATACTTTTTGAGAAAAGAAAAAAAAAACGATAATTGTTGCAAAATCATTGTTGATGCGAAAAAAAATATAAAAACAATTGACATCCACTTGACACTTCACAAAATCACTCAATATCAATTTAAGAGTGATTTGGTAGAAAATTCCAATACATTCCGTGGATTGCTTTGGCGATTTTTCATGTAAATTTACGAAAAATTGTAATCATTTTTTGTTGACGCGAAACAAAATATAACAACAATTGCCATCAACTTTAAATTTCACAAAATCACTCAATAGTAATTCAAGAGTGATTAGGTAGAAAATTCCAATACATTCCGTCGATTGCTTTGGCGATTTTTCATGTAAATTTATGAAAAATTGTAATCATTTTTTGTTGACGCGAAAAAGAATCTAAAAACAATTGCCATCCACTTGAAACTTCACAAAATCACTCAATATCAATTCAAGAGTGATTTGGTAGAAAATTCCAATACATTCCGTCGATTGCTTTGGCGATTTTTCATGTAAATTTATGAAAAATTGTAATCACTTTTTGTTGACGCGAAAAAAATATAAAAACAATTGCCATTCACTTTAAACTTCACAAAATCACTCAATATTAATTCAAGAGTGATTAGGTAGAAAATTCCTTTACATTCCGTCGATTGCTTTGGAGATTTTTCATGTAAATTTATGAAAAATTGTAATCATTTT
This sequence comes from Ocypus olens, assembly GCA_910593695.2. Taxonomy (NCBI): domain Eukaryota; kingdom Metazoa; phylum Arthropoda; class Insecta; order Coleoptera; family Staphylinidae; genus Ocypus; species Ocypus olens. The sequence continues at coordinate 21,049,666 of OU343057.1, forward strand.
TTGTTGACGCGAAAAAAAAATATAAAAACAATTGCCATCCACTTTAAACTTCACAAAATAAAAATATAAAAACAATTGCCATCCACTTTGAACTTCACAAAATCACTCAATATTAATTCAAGAGTGATTTGGTAGAAAATTCCAATACATTCCGTCGATTGCTTTGACGATTTTTCATGTACATTTATAAAAATTATAATCGTTTTTTATTGACGCGAAAAAAATATAAAAACAGCTGTAAAATACTTGAAACTTTCTAATTTACTTAAAATACAATCCTCCCAAAAACTCAAAAGACCCCGTCACAGGTTTTCAAGATAGCCGACTGAGAACAGCGCTTAAGATTTTTTTAATTTGCACTTATTCCGAGCGAAAAAAGAAATTAGAAAAGCAACTGCAACACACACTTGAAATTTTCCCAATTTACTCAAAATATAATAATCTTAATAACCCTCCAAAATACTCAAAATACCGCATCACTGGTTTTCAAGATCACCGACCGAGAACAGCGCTTAAAGTCTTTTAAGTTTCACTTCTTCCGAGTGAAAAAAAAAATACAAAAAAAACTGCAACACACTTGAAACTTTTTAAATTTACTCAAAATACATTAATCTTAAAAATACTCTAAAAAACTCAAAATCCCCATCACAGGTTTTCAAGATAATCGATCGAGAACAGCGTTTAAGATTTTTTTAAATTTGTGCTACTTCCGAGTGAAACAAAAATATTATAAAAACAACTGCAACACACTTGAAATTTTGCAAATTTACTCAAAATACATTAATTTTAATAATCCTCCAAAAAAATCAAAAAACCCCATCACTTGTTTTCAAAATTTTAAGTTTCACTTCTTCCGAGTGAAAAAAAAATATAAAAACAAGTGCAACACACTTGAAATTTTCCAAATTTACTCAAAATACATTAATCATAATAATCCTCGAAAAAATTCAAAATACCCCATCACAAGTTTTCAAGATAACCGACCGAGAACAGCGCTTAATATTTTTTCAATTTTCACTTCTTCGGATTGAAAAAAGAAATACAAAAACAACTGTAACACACTTGAAGCTTTCCAAATTTACTCAAAATACATTAATCTTAATAATACTCTAAAAAACTTAAAATATCCCATCACTGGTTTTCAAGATAAGCGACTGAGAACAGCGCTTACGATTTTTTTAAGTTGTACTTTGTCGGAGTGAAAAGATATACAGAAACAACTGTAACACACTTGAAGCTTTCCAAATTTACTCAAAATACACTAATCTTAATAATCCACTCAGAAACTCAAAATACCCTATCGCTGGTTTTCAAGATAACAACACAAAACACAATTCTGTGAGTATTTTCCAAATCTGCTAATTTGTTCAAGAGATATATTCTCAAATAAATGCATTGCCATTTTTCTCGTCTCATAAAACTTTCGCAGGCATCGTTTTAACATTTAAAATGACAAATCAGTGGTTTTGGAATTAATAAAAAAAAATTTGCTTCGTTTGAAATTAGAGGTAGTGCCATGGCTTCTTGGCTCTACATAGCAGCGTCGGATTTTCTTTACTTGACAAAATACTCGATAACTTGGGGAAATATTTCTGAAGTCATCCACCCATAACTAGTAGCGGGGCCTAATGTACCATGAGGTGCTCGATTAGTCATATGAATTTTGAATGTTTTCCGAAGAGCATTTATTAAACAACATGTAGTGGGGGTTTTTCCTCTATCTTCGCTCGTATATTCATTAACTTATTTTTCTCCTCTTTCTGTTATGATTTTCTTTGGATTTTGGACACATGTTGAACCTCGACTATTTTTTTTCGAAAATCACCGAAATATTGTGTTTATTACATGCGACCATTCTCGATAAACTGGACTGCGAATACTTAATTTAGGATTGCGTGTTCTGAAGACTCTGAAACTTTCTAATCCGGCTTCCTTGTTTTTTGACCAGCTCTCAGAAACTATATATATTCTTTAAAGCCATTTCGTAAGCGATTTTTCTGCATTCAACTGTGTCATACGATAACACATTTTAGCCAGAATTAGAAGACATTTCACTAATTATTTTTCCTGGTCTTCAGTGAAAATCTGGGCAATATTGTACTTCGGGGTTAACCTAACTACCTCAAAGGGATTTTCTTTTTTATTAAAAAGCCTATATTTTCGATTGTTTTGATCTAAATTTTTGATCATTTGGCCTAAAGAATATTATTTTGATCTATTTGATATATTTTTGATTTTTCAGGCCGAATTATTAATTTTTAGATTTTTGACCTGTTTTTCCGATTTTTTTGTCTAATTTTTTTATATTTTAGCCTAAATATCCATTGTTTTACCCTAATTTTTATTTAATTGTTTAAATTTTCGATTTCTTTGTCCCATTTTTAATTTTTCGGGCCGAATTTTGAATTTCTAGATGTTTTGCCAGTATTTTCAATTTTTTTTGGCCTAAATATTCTTTATTTTCACCTATATTTTCGATTCAATTGTTAAAATTTTCGACTTTTTAATCCGCATTTTTGATTTTTTTGACCAGATTTTTAATTTTAATTCCGAATTTTTGATATTTTAACCTGAATTATTGATGCGAGATTTTTTTCGAGTTTTATTTGTTGAAATTTTCGATCTTTTAGCCCAAATTTATAATTATTTATTATTTTGTTTTGTTCGTTTGTTTAAAATTTTGTCCTCTTGGACAACCATTTTTATTTTTAGTCTCAAATTTTAGATTTTTGGTCATTTTTTTTTATTTTTCGTCCTAACCTAAATTTTCAATTTTTTTGACTGCGTTTTTTTTATTTTTAGATTAGGATTCTTGATTCTTTGGCCCTTGATTTTAAATTTTTGTATTTTCGATTTTTTAAATTTTTGGCCTGAATATTCTTCATTTCGATCAAAATTTTCGATTTTGTTGTCTGCATTTTTATCTTTACGCCGGAGTTCTCGATGTTTTGTATAAATTTTCACCTTTTTAGGCCATATTGTAGATTTTTACTTTTTTAGCCTATATTTTTTCGGTTTAAATTTTTGGTCTTTCGTCCGAAATTTTCTTTATTTTGACTTAAATTTCCGATTTGTTTGTTGAAATTTTCGATTTGTTTGTTAAAAATTTTAATTTTTTGGTCCACCACTTTGATTTCTAGGTACGAATTTTAGATTTTTGGTCTTTTTTTGTATTTTTTGTCCCATATTTTAGATTTTCTTAACCTGATTTATTGATTTTATTGTGCGATTTTTTTTTGCTATTATTTTTAATTTCTCGTCGGAACTTATTTTAAGCTAAAAAGATTTATTTTTGGAGCTGAAAATGGTAAATTATTTTTCTTTTGCTTGTATTTTCAAATATTTGGTCTGCATTTTTATTTTTAGACCAGGATTTTTTGCTCCAAATTTTTGATTTTTTTTGGGGAAAATATTCGATTTGTTTCTTGAAATTTTGGATTTCTTGGTCTGCAATTTTTTTATTTTTAGACCTGAGAATTTAGACAAAACATCGAAAACTCGGACCTAAAGATAAAAAATGCAGACCAAAAAATGTCAACAAACAAAACTCGAAAGTACCCGAAAAAAATTTTTCGCATATAAATCAATTATTTTTTATTTTAGCCTACATTTTTGATGGGTCTGTTGAAATTTTCGATATTTGAGCATTTTTGATTTTCATGCCCGACGTTCTGGTCAAAATTTTTGATTTTTTTGTCCTACATTTTAGTTTTTAATTTTTGCCCTTTATTTTGGATTTTGCAACCTACAGTTATGAATTTTTTGACCTGTATTTTCAAGGGGTTTGTATTAATTTTAGGTTTTTTATTTAATTTTATATTCTTTGTTTTAGTGAATTTTAATTTAAATATGGGGTTTATTTTTAGATAAAATTAATTTACTTTTTTATTTATCTGGAAAATATAGTCTGCGGGATTTATGTTTAAGGAATTATAAAAAAAGACAATTGAAGTATGGAAACGATGGGAGTCAATCGTACCTGTAGTTTCAAGGTCAGCAAGAATTTTTAATTAATTCTTAAAACACTTACTTTTGTCTAGAAAGATAAATCGTTCTTTGTTTCTTCAAAAAATGAGGGGGGGGGGGGGGTTAGTGGCTCTACCATCAACATGTTCCACGAGCCGCCACTGTAGTTTTGGATGATGTAATCGATTTTTGTTTTCAGATCGGTTTTCGGGCGCTAGGATGCACGCAGTGGAATCATATTCCTAGAACATGCCATTAAATACCCGTAAAAAACGGGCGCCATTTTTTTTTTTGTAACTTAAATATTGAAGACAAAGTTGAAAACATTGGCAACCGTAATCCACAAACCGTATGTCTTTTTATTGTCTCAAACCAAATGTCAAAATTTGCCTATTTTTTGTCATCCCCTTAAAGATGAATTAGTAACACAAAATTTAATTATGAGATGGAGCTATGTATAACTTTATTTATTATCGTCTATTCTGAAATGTATCACTATGGACCATGTTTTACTGTAGAACCCTCTGATTTTGCACCAAGAAATTTCAAATTCTGAAGATGCGTTTAAGAGTTATTATTAAAAACACAAAAAACAACTTTAAAATTTTGAGTATATCAAAACATTGCACCAAGAAATTTCAAAATCCGGAGTTGCTTTTAAGATTTATTCCTAAAAACACAAAAACAATTTTATTTTTTAAGCGTGTTGTTATTTGTTCGATTAGTACAACATTTTGCACCAAGAAATTTCAAAATCTGAAGATGCTTTTAAGAGTTATTCTTAAATACAATTTTAATTTTTTGAGCGTACTATTATTTGTTCGATTAGTACATTTTGCACTAAGATTTTCAAAATTCGAAGATACTTTTAAGAGATATTCCTAAAAACACAAAGAACAATTTTAATTTTTTGAGCGTGTTATTACTTGTTCGATTATTACAACATTTTGTTCCAAGAAATTTTAAAATTCGAAGATACTTTTAAAGATATTCCTAAAAACACAAAAAACAATTTTAATTTTAGAGCGTGTTGTTATTTGTTTGCTTAGTATTATTTTCACCAAGAAATTTCAAAATCCGAAGATGCGTTTAAGAGTTATTCTTAAAAACAATTTAATTTTTTGAGCGTGTTTGCAACGAGAAATTTAAAAATCTGAAGATGCTTTTAAGTGATATTCTTAAAACACAAAAACCAATTTTAATTTTTTGAGCGTGTTGTTATTTGTTTGATTAGTACAACATTTTGTACCAAGAAGTTTCAAGATGCGTTTTCTCAAAAAACTAAAAAACAATTCAACGTCAAAAACATTTTTTTGAGCATATCGGTTAGACTATATTTTGCAAGAAGAATTTTTAAAATCTGCCCTTCCGTTGAAGATAAATCTCCAAAAAACGAAAATTTGGTTTTCCATTGTGGTGTTTGGATCATTTTGTTTGTATATAAAAAGCTGTGACTGGAATTGACATTTCAAAACTGAAACACTTTCAGAAATGCACGTGTTTTAATATGTCAATAGATATGACATATTTAAACTTTTAAATAAACTACAAAATAAGTAAAAATGTCTAAAAATGTAGTATAAGCATGTTATGAAAAATATTTCTGTAAAATGCCAAGCTATGCTCTTTCCGTTCACAGTACGAGAGAGAATTGTTTCTGCGATTTTTTCGAATGCCGAATTTCGACGGAAATATCTATTTTGAGGTCCCGCGAGACGATTCTGACCAATTTTGGAAAAAATGTCCATGTATATGTGGGCGTTGCGTCTAAAAAATAATAGAAATTTTTAAATGAAACTAAACTTAAAAATTTGAAGAACTATACCTTTTGTTAACTTTGTATAAATAAATCTTTATATAAATGTTGATGAACTGATGATCTTTTCTAGGTAGGTCTTTCATAAACTCGAGAATGAAATAAAAATAGAAAAATTATCACTTTTTGATCTTTAATTATCAAATAATAATAGTACTATTAATTTAATGTTTAAAAAATTGTAGAGAATTTTCGAAATCCCATTAGTTTTGGAAAAAAATATTGTAAATATCTCTTTTAGACCATCAGTAGAGAACATTACACAATGACTACATTAACATTTTTTTTTTGGTTACATAGCCTATTAAAAAATGTTATAACCGACCTCAATGGCTCAGAGCGTAACGCGCCAAGTACGGTGATAGGAGTCTCCGGTTCAAAGCCCGGTTCGGACATGGGTGTTGTGTTTGTCCATCATTGAAAAATCGATAAATCAAATATTACAATTTCGTTGGTGGCTAAACAATGAAATACCTACGCCACAACACCAACACGCTGCCGGGAGCGAAAATCCTGCTGATTTCTAAATTAAGATAAGAACATAGGTTACCATTTAAAAAAAAAAACTGAAGTTGTTTATCATTACGCTTATACTGGTTAATGTACGAGAATTTCAAGGTCACTAACCTAACAAATTTAATTTGAAACATTTTTTTCTCAACTCTAAAATAAAAAGGTATGTCAATATTTCGTTACTCTTTCATCATTGTTAGGAAAATAAATTTTACTTTCAGATCTTGCATTCGGCCGATAAAACCTTCATTATAGAACTTGTGTCTTGAATACCATTACGAGCTGTACCAAATCGCATCTAACTTCTAAACACACAGATTTTCTGAAAACGTGCATGGATATATGTAGACATATGTAATCGTTGCTGTAACCAAACTAAAGATCTTACATTAAAGTTGTCGATCTCTGGTACACCACAGGATATTACGTGGCTGTGCTGCAGCAAAACGCGTTTATACCGAATGTATTGTATAAATATATTATTTTAAACAATAGGGTTTGTGGAAGCTAATCAACTTCTTTAACTTAAAATCCGGGCAAAAGCAGAATGCAAATCTACGTTTTGGTCAGTTGGAACCTTCATCCCTCTTTATCGCCATGTCGTTTAATAAAATAAGATGTATTAAAATACTTTATGTTATTTTAAAAAGTAATCCTTGATTTAGATATCACTGTTACTATTAATACGATAAATATAGAGGCAATAATTAGTAGGGAATTAATTCTCAAACAAGTTGAATTTTGGCTTTTCGACATTTAAACCGGCATGGAATCAATAGCGGGGCTGAATAGGCGCGCAAAACATTGCATGAAAGGCAATCTTTAAATAGTGCACGTATACAGCCCTGTGATCCGCTTATGATCAATATAGTGCTTTCATTAGCCACTAATTGGTGTCTCGTGCGGGGAAAATCCTCGGTCCATTTTTGGTTCCCTTTGTATTAACTCGAAATGTCCGGGATATTTTGACGTTGCTGCGGAAACCGGCCGGCTGCCCATTACCAGAGCACGTACTAACGTAAATACAAGTATATGTTTGATTTTTGTAGGTTGCTCGATTAAATCAAATCCTCCTTTGTGCTGCGTATTCGAAAAGACGTGTGTTTTCAGGACAAATGAGATCTGCTCCCTCGGCTCCGTGGACAACACGAGTTAAGCGCCAAGGGCCATAGCTCCCGAGGACCTCGCCCCAAGGCTCTAGGGCTTCATATTTAGGGATATCATCTGCACTTTAATTACAATTTCGTAGAAAGAAATGATTCACTTGTATAGCTTAATTAATATAAAAAATCAATCTAAAATCCAAAGGTTTCAGATGTTACTCATAGTACAATAAATATAAATTAAAAGATATTTACAATATTTGGTTGGTAAGTGTTCGGGCGCTTCATTATCGGCCGCGTGATATTAATTTTCTTCCTCTGAGAACTCATTTTAATTATGGATTACTACGTAGTGACGGTCAGAGCTATCCTCACATAATTGACAGAATTCTCTACGCGATTTGATTGTCCAGGGACTCTAAGAAACTGATCTGATTTGAAGAATTAGAAATTGAAAATAAATATGTAACATGACAGAGGAAACCCCATGACGTTTTTAATTAGTGACGAGGGTAGAACGGAGTGGTAGTAGTGGATTCAGTTGGCATTCGGACTTACTTAGCTAATATGATATAATATTTGGTGGTTCGCCACCGTAGGATGCCCTATTTTCGACGTGCACTCAGCACGTCCACATCAAACGTATTAAAAGTGTCAATCTAATAAATACTACATCGCTTTGAAATTATTTAATTAAATTCATCTGGCAACCGTCGCCGCCCGCACTCCATCAAAATAATATTTAATAAAGTGCCATACTGTGTAGCATCTTAATTTAAGTAATGCGCATTTATTAATCAATACCAACTCACTCGGTTATGTAATAATTCATTTGTAATTATAGTTTATGATAATTAGTTAATCTAGCCGCAGGTAATTTATGCAGAGACGAAAATAGCCGTCATTATCGCCGGACTGTTCTTCAATATCGAAGGAAAAGAATTTCAGGGTGGAAACATTTATAGGATTTAAATAATTTTATAATTGTGATGTTGCAGAAATGGGTTTATGCTACTTAGGACGTATCCGCCAGGTATTCACAGCCTAAAATATACACAAATACAAATGTTTTTGACGCTGCTATTTTATTTCAAATGATGAATCGACCACCGCATCAACAATCACCGCCCTACAAATGATAATTAATGATCCAACCGCATTAACCCACTTGATGAGCCCCAAAAACACTTCGAGGATCCACGCCAACACCACCTTCCTTTACCGCCACCGTCTCTGATTCTATTCATATCGGGATTTCCTAAAAATCAAACCCTTCATTTTAGACAAAATTAATAGTCTTGGATAGTTGACAAACATGCGTCACTATATGTAGAAAACAAATATGCTTAAAATACACCCAATATTGCAATATTTATTTTAATGAATAATAACTTAATTAGTTCAAATTAAAGCTACAGAAATTCCTTTGTACCCCGACTCCTTGGGAGTATGTTGAGAGTTGAAACAACTGTCGAAGGAAAATAAAAAAAGCATTGGAAGCTATCTACCCTCACACCGATGAAAGGATTGCTGTAACCGGTAATTAGAAACAAAGCAAGAGAGTAGTAAATATTTACAATAAGTTTCTTCTTTAACTTATTTTTATTTGCATGGCGCAATATATATATATATATATATATATATATATATATATATATATATATATGTAGGAGTTTATTGGGTGTTGCGGTCGGAAAGCAATTATCAACACTGAATACTCTTTATTCCATACTTCCAATATTTCGGGAGACTATTCTCCCTTCATCAGGGCGCTACAACATTATGACGTCAGTACAGGTAAAATTAACGATAAAATTTAAATAAACAGAATACATTTTAAAATTTTACTTACAGGAATTCGAGGTTAGTGTATTCTAATTTTGTCGGTGATGTTTAAATTATACATCCGACAACTGGGCATCGATGTAAGTACACAAAACAGGAACATAAACACTTTAAAATTTGTTACTATTGTTAAAATTCACTAATGTAAGTGGATGGTTGTAATGCTGTTAAAATATTGTCAATTAATAAAATTCGATTAAAAGATTATAAAAATTATAAAAAACATATAAAAAATATTTTTGTTGATTGGAAAAAACTCTTAAAATTATTGTAACTTGGTAAGCCTAAATATACATAATTATGAACTAGTGTGCGTTTTCATTTTTTGGTGGGGAAATAAATAAATAACACAAAACAAACTATAACCCTAAGTATTGACAATTTCTTGTATGGAAAATTTCTATTTTTTTAGGGGACTGAATGGTGGCTTTATTCCAAGTCCAGGGGTATATTATGGGCCCTCCCCATGTCGTGTATCGTTTAGGAGGTTCGTGTAAATAGTGCTCAACCCTTTTATGTCCATCTTCGCATTCAAGGTTGCTGCTCGTTATTGATGTGGCACATTTCCAGGAATAATCTCTTTTTTAGATTCTTCTCTGTGTCCAGGATTTCAACTGACCCATAATCAACGGTATGTTTCGTTGTTTGAACATGTGTTGCCAATGCACAGGAGCCTTTTTTCAATTTTGCGTCACTTTTGTGTTGTACTAATCTTGATTTTAATGGTTGTGACGTTTGCCCAATATATGTGAGATTACACCCTTCGCATGGAATTTTATAAATTACGTCCGATCTCATATATATATATGATATATAATATATATATATAAAATATTTCCGCTGAAATTTGTAAGATATGAAGATGTAAAGTCAACACTTTTTTTAACTTTTAAAAAATTGAAAATGAAGCTGGCTAAGGACACTCTATTTGTAGAAAATAATCTCCTTTGTTGTTTCCAAATTTAAAATATTGCAAAAACCGTAATTACAAATTATTATACCGAACACAATTTTTACATCGAGATAGCGAGAAAATGAGTCTGGCAACATTGTATCGTGTTTTAGTAATAGTTTTAGACGTCTTGAGCAAAGAGCAAGGGAGAATAGACAATTTATGCCATTGGCAGTGGTAAACAGAGGTTATCAGTGTTGCCAACCTGTGTTTAGTAATTGTCGGTCTAACTTCCAACGAAATGTCGGTACATGACGTTAGTTTTTAAAATAGACAGATGGGAAATTCTTCGACGCGAGGCCGGTGAATTCGCGTATGGTACGGATGGGACCTACGCTTGCACAGAGAACGAGGGGATTCACCGACTTCCGGATTTGCAATTTTGTTTCGATTGGTGATCGTAGAGAGAGGATTTTATACATTGTAAAATGCTGAAATATGCTTTCAAACCCCTAAAATATGCAACAAATATGCATTATTATATGCAAATATGCAAGCAATAAATTGAAATATGTCATTATAATACATTTTTAAGCAAAACATTTTTTTTAATAATCTTAATAATTTGCCATACTTGTTGCAATTAGTAGTCTTAGTAATAAGACTACAGTTAACAAATCACTTTTTGAAACAACCACTTTCCTGGCTGATGCCACGACGAATATTGAATTATACAAAAATCGCAAATAATATTTTGCGAAAATTTGGTTTTCTTCAAATTTCTTTTTATGGAGAGACCTGATAAATATGAGAATTTCCTGGACGCCCTAAACTATTTCTTTCTCGTTCGACCTTTGCTGCGTTACGAATATTTCAAACTAAACCGACAAACATATGTAAACTTTCTACATGTTTCCTATTTTTTTTCCTTTTCCAACGTCTAATTATACAAAGTTTGAAAATCAAAATTTTTAAAAATTCATAATTCGTTTAAAAATAAATGGATTTTCAAAAATATATGTTACTTTAGTAGGCTGATATTTTCTTAATTAGGTATAATTTATGTCATTTTTCTTTCTACACGTTTCCTCTTTCGATATCTGAATGTTCGACGTCTCGAAAATCAAACATTTGAAACGTCAGCAACTCGCTTGAAAATTGGTGAATTTTCAAACACCGAAGGTATTTTAGAAGCGCGAGAATAATTTTTGAAAAAAAAAATTTTACACGTTTCCATTTTTTTTGGCCGAATCTCGAAAATCAAAAGTTTCAAAAATCTCTTGCAGAGAGACGGTTTATCAAAACCCCAACTTATTTTAGAAGATTGAAGTTTTATTAATTAGAACTAATTTTTGTAAACATTTTCCCACGTGTTTCTTATATTTTACTTTTTCTTTATTTTTCAACGTCCAAGTATTAGTTGTTCGAAAATCAAAAAAAAATTGTAACTCTCTTGAAAAGAGGTGCTTTTTCAAAATCTTAACTTATTTTAGAAGAATATAGTTTGGTAAATTAGACTTAATTTTTAAAAATTTCAAAAATTTGTAATTCTTTTGAAAAGAGGTGTATTTTCAAAATCTCAACTTATTTTAGAAGAATAAAGTTTTGTTAACTAGACTAAATTTTTGAGAAATTTTACTACACGTTACCTATTTTTTTTAACTTTTTTAAGATGATATTTTCTTAATTAGGTTTAATTTTTGTGAAATTGTTTCTACACGTTTCCTATTTTTTCTCTGTCAATGTCCAAATGTTGGACAACTCGAAAATCACATATTTGAAACATCTGCACCTCACTTGAAAATTGGTGAATTTTCAGAAACCAAAATTATTTTAGAAGAGCGAGATTAATGTTTAAAAAAAACATTTTTACGTTTTCAATTTTTTGTCCTGAATGACGTTTCAGAAATCAAAATCTCCAAAAATCTGCAACTTTCTTGAGAAGAGGTGGATTTTCAAAACCCCAGCTCATTTTAGAAGAATATACGTTTTTTTTTCTTTTCTAACGCCCAAGTACTAGTTATCAAAAAGTTCAAAAATTTGTAACTCGAGAATAAATAGATTTTCAAAATACAAAGTTTTTTTAGATGAGTAATGTTTTCTTAATTAGGTTAGTTTATGTAAAATTTCTTCTAAACGTTTCCTTTTTTTTATTTTCTTCTTTGCCAACGACGTGAGTTGTTCGCAAAACAAACATTTCAAAAATTTGTTACTCGTTTAAAAGTAAATGCATTTTCAAAAACCAAAGTTATTTTAGAGGAGTGATATTTTCGAAATTAGGTTTAATTTATGTCAATTTTCCTATTTTTTTTTTCTTTTTTTTCTTTTCCAACGTCCAAGTATTAGTTGTTCCAAAATCAAAAATTTAAAAAATTTATAACTCGTTTATAAATAAATGGATTTTCAAAAACCAAAGTTGTTTTAAAAGAGTCAATTTTTTTTCTATACGTTTCCTGTTATTTTTAATTTTTTTATTTTCTAACGTTCGAGTATTAATTAGTTGTTCGAAAATCAAAAATTTCTAACTCGTTTAAAAATAAATGGATTTTTGAAAAAACAAAGTTTGTTTAAAAGAGCGATTTTTCCTAATTAGGTTTAATTTATGTAAAATTTCTTCTACACGTTTCCTATTTTTACTTTCTCCGTTACGAAGTACGAGTAAGTATTGTGATCGTGAAAATTTTTTCAATTTTTTTTTTAAGGAAATATCCGTTTTAGGGTCCCTAGATGCCATTTCAACAATTTCTGGAAAAAAAATGTTGTGTCTGTGTGTGTGTGTGTGTGTCTGTGCGCGCTGTATCTCAAAAAGTAATAGAGCAATTGATATGAAACTTTGAACATAAGTCTTATTTGATAATCCGAAGAACTGAAAAGCTTTTGGTAAAATTTCGTACCTTCACCGTTTTTTGTTTTTTTTCCAATATTGATTTGAATATTAAAAATATCTCAAAAACATTAAAATAAACATTGAAGACAACAAAGAAATGAACATCTTTTGTTTGAAAATATTTTTGATAAAATTATTGGTTTTCAAGAAAAACATTTATTTATTAAATTATTTTTCATTTTCGGTTTATAATTATAAAACGATAATAATACATCAAATTCAGATGAATAATAACTGCAGAGAATGCCAAAATGAACAACTTATAAAGAATTAGTAAAATTTGTCATTTCCATCTTTCATAATTTTGACATTTTAAACGTCAGTTTCATCCGATTCTTCAAAACGCTCGATGTACATTTAAAATATGATCTAAATTGAAACTAAATGATAGACTGTAAAAATAAACCATGATACCATCAAATCGGAGAAAGTAACATGATGGCCACATTTTTTTCCAATGTCCAAGTATTAGTTGTTCGAAAATCAAAAATTTCAAAAATTTCAAAAATTTGTAACTCGTTTATCGCAGGACGAATTGGCAATTGTTTTGATAACATTTGCTGGTATTTCTTTGAATGACTAGATGTTGGTTCATGCCCGAAATCGAAAATTGCACTTGTTGCAATGTGCCGTGTAAGAAAATGTTACCATTATATATTAAAATATGTATTAAAAGACGAAATGTGCATTATAGGGGTAAATATGCAAAATATGCAAAAATATGCATTTTGCATAAAATCCTTTCTCTAGTGATAAGTATGTGAAAGCAAATTCAAATTTTATCAATCAACATTTCCGGTTGATTTGTCAGTATATCTGAGTCAAAATCGGTAGATCGGTAGAATATCGTAGAAAGGTATAAATTGTCGGTATATCTACCGACATATCGGTGGGGTTGGCGACGCTGGAGGTCATCCACAAAACGCAAGGACCCTATAAATGGAACAGGATGTTTTAAACGCAATTAAAAAAAACTCCTACCATAATTGTGAGAACTGTCGCTCAACAACTAGGAGCTCAGTACTCACAGGTGATGTAGATGAAAGATACCACCCATATCACTATACAAACGTTGTTACCGAACTACTTCGAATTAAAATCGAATTTTTGAAATTGGTTGATATGAGCTATTGATAAACTCGTTGTGAGTTTGCTTCGAAAGTTTTGTGGACTGACAAGGCCGATTTCGGCAGGGATGGTTTTTTAACTCCCAAAATTATCATCACTACGTTTTAGAAAATCCAAATGTCTTCCACCAACACGACCATCAACTGCGTTTCAGGGTTTATGTGTGGGCTGGTATTCTGAGAAATCATTCCTGACTCAACGTTTGAATGAATGTAGAAGATTTTTTAAATGTTCTTCCACTTGCGACAATTCGAAAAATGTGGATGCAGCTGGATAGTGCTTCACCTCACCATGCAGCCACTGTAAGAGCATGGTTGAATAACGAATATGCTAACAAGTGGATAGGCAAAAATGGCCTTCGAGATCCCCAAACCTTACACCACTAGATTTATTTTTCTGGGCTCATATAAAATCAATCGTTTACCTATCTCCACTCCAAAACCAGCAAGATCTAATGAACCGCATTCAAGCTGCTTCGCAAACTGCCAATGAGAATATGGTACGAAGAGTTTTAAATAATATTAGAAGCTTAGACTTGTTTGGATGTGCAAGGACAAAATTTCGAGCTTCTTATTTAATTATGTTCTGTAATTCACTCGCTTGTTTAATTAAGGGGTCGTTATAAAATGTGCACGTGCCAGATTGTGCACAAAAACACGGTAGGCAGAATTTTTTGATTACTTTTTCTTTGCTACCCACAACGCTCCATATATATTTTGCGCCATTTTTGGGACACCCGTCGTTATAAGATATCATTCTTGTTCCATGTTTTGAATTATTATTTTGACAATGCTTCGATATCCTTGTCGCTTTAAGTTTCTGGATACCAAGCAAAATATCAAAAATCAACGCTGCAAACGTACATTTTATGAAATTTACGAGATCGTAGTAATGTTCTACAGTAACACTTCTCATAAGAGATTTTCGACGCTCTCTGGTCCAGTCTACTCAGAACTGAGCCGGGATGACTTGCTGGAACGTCTCCTAGGCGGGTTTATGTAAAATAGGAACGAAAGTTTCAACGCGACGCTCTGACAGATAGCTCCAAAAGTTGTCCATTCTGGGAAGTCAGTGGTAGACATCGTGGCCGGTTCTGCAGCTTCAGGTCGGTCCGACGTGCTACAATTTTTACGTTAACAATGACGCCAAGCGAGTGAAGTTTCAAATTGATACATACAACATTTTTTGGTCCGCCATCTTGAATTTGATTAATCTTATAATAAATTTACGTTCGGCGACCGCGAAAACCCTTATATCCAAATTTTGGTCAAAATTGGTTGATACAAATTTCTTTTGGGCCGCCATATTGGATCCGCCATCTTGAATTTTGCAAATTTGACCTCAGATTCGTGTTCACTGATGCCGAAAACAGGTAATAACTAATAGTCGTCGTGCAAACTAAACAAACGATAAAGTTATCTAAAGTTAAACTAAAGTATTTTTCGAAAAATTCTCGGAAAGTTTACATCCGACTTCGATGCGGTTTTGCCGACTGTATTAAGAATTGAATTGTCTAACGAAATACTAGCCAGATTTTCGATATTTTGAAAATTCGATCTTTGGTGCACGTTCTTGTGACGAATTTTTGGGGCTGACAGTGAGTTTTTTGTTCGGAAGGCCACCATTTTCGTAAAAATCAACTTTTTCAAAAAAGCTGCCGCATTTCGTTGCGAAATGTTATGTATAATAATATTCCGAACCGATTTTCATTGCAGGATGACTTGGGGGACCAGGAATCTCCCCGCAGTGGGGCGCTCTCCCGCAAAAGGACGTCTGCGCCACCTGGTGGATCGGCCTCAAGAGGGCCGCGATCAGCGCAAAAAAAATAGTTTGGAAGCCGGTTTATCCCCAAATAAAACCATCAAAAACAATTTGCCCTCCTGACTTGTTTTTATGCCGAAAATAAAATACGAAAATGACCTATTTTTTCACCGCTCAAGGTGGTGTTCCCCTTTAAGAAATGAATTGGATGATTATCTAGGAGATATTCCCCTGAATCTATACGTCACATGATCTTTTAACAAGATGGAGCTGCTCCACCACATAATGCCGGAATTGTAACAAATTACGTGAACCAAGTGTTTCCTGGTAGATGGATCGGAAATCAAAATGAGATCCAAGATCTCTAGATCTAATTCCTTTAGATTTTTTTCTCTCGCCTTATTTAAAAGAAATGGTTTATAAGACAACATTAAATGATATTGAAGATCTGAAAAACAGGATTCGCATTGAATGCTGTAAATTGAATCGGAATGTTTTGAAACGTGCCTGCATTTAAGAAGTCTTACATAGAGGAGAGTTATGTTAAGAAGTAGGTGGTGGGCAGTTTGAACACTTAATGAAGCAGTTTGTTTAATTTTTCATAATTCGCAGCCACATATGATTTTGTTATAAAATAAACCGATTCCGATATTTTCTTATTTTAATTATTTTTTATTAGTTGTGATGAATTTTCGAATACAAGAAAGTGCCCTCTATTCGAATTGAATAAAAAATAGATATGGTGTCATTTAAAAAAAAGTTGACTATCGCTGCCTTGAAAGTTATCAAAACCTCTTTATATTTTATGATTACATTATAAAAACTTTATTCACAGTTTTTGAGATAAGCACACACAAATGGAAGCTATGTTTTAATAATTTAGGTATAGTTCGCATTTTCCCTTATCAATAAAAAATGGAAAAACAATTGCTACAAACATTGAGCTTTCCAAATTTACTCAAAATCAGATTTTATATCAAATATTCAAAAATTTAAAATATCTGTACGTATTTGCCTTTTTAACAATAAAAAAAACCTCACAAAGATTGGAAAATATACAATGTCTAGATTTCTTCGAAATCCCATACAATTGCACATTTTTATGTCGCTAAATAAAATTTAGAAGAAAAGCTTTGGTAAGGAGTGGCTCAAACTTTGAGTTTCAAGAAACTCGCTTAATTATCATTTTGTACCTCAAACTATTTTATATTATTGTTTACGCTTAATATAATATTACAGTAGCAGTATAGTTCGGAGTATTTCACGTCAATAACCAAATAATTTGATAAAATTGGTTAATGGTGCGGTGCGATGTGATGTGTTGCATGATGTGCATAACAGTTGGTTAGCCTGATATATGCAAGTTATGCCACGGTGTCATATGATATTGCATGTGGCGTAGTCTACAGCCGTGGTGAAGTGTATAAAAATTGTTGGTAAGTTGTTTAGTGTGTCGCTTGTCTCTTGTCGCGCCTCATCTACATTGCCGGCATAAAAAGTTGCTCCACCGATTTGATCACTTACGCTTCGAAACACTGCTTAACGCGAAAACAAGTGTCGAATTAGAGTATGCTCCATTCGACCTGTCTTCTAACACCTCAACTCATATTCATCTCATTTGCATAACAATCTCGTGGCTCTTTTTTCCTTTTTTGCGAGTGTATCTTATATCTTTACCGTATAAACCACTTACATTCTGACCAAGCCGCCGTTAAATCTGTTTATAGACAAGATAATTTTGGCCTCAACTCGAAAGCTGCACGATTTTTAATAGCACGCGACTGCATCGCGCGATCTGTTTTTTTTATTTATTGGCCATTCTTCGATATCATTGTCTTTTAATGTCCATTACTTTGTTATAAAATTGTGTGGCAAATCTATTTTAAACGATAATATTGGATTTGCGAAGTTATACAGCCAATTGCCTTTATTTTACGGTTTACAACTTCCTAGGAACTTCATGTTACATTGTATATAGGGCTCGTAAAGAATAAAACACGCCATACATTTCTCGAGAACAATGCGACGATGACCAGCGTAAAAAATTATAATAATTATCTCCACACCAAATAGACATCCCTTAAATTTATTTAATACGCTACATTACCCACCCCCGCACACTGTTTATCCTGTTCGAAGTGCGAGAGAACGCTACAATCGCTAAAAACGTAAATTTAGTATTTCGAGAAAAGATAACCGAAAATATTTCAAAGATAATGTCCCAATAAGTGGTTTTGGTGGGCGCTCTCGACACTTCGTTCGACATAAACACAGGTCCAGGTATATACTCCTGTGTGATGACGCGGGATTCAGGGCCCAGCCTGCGCAGTCGACTCGATTAAAACGAAAATTTTAATTATGGAACTGATTGAGCTCGTCATTGTTATTATTATTATTTTCGGGGGAACCCGGGGCCAATTTTCGCCGCGTGGTCCAAATGGAAACACGCGTCAAACTGTGCCACTTCTAATTGTCCCGGTTGAAATCGTTTTTGATTTATGAGTGATACATTTGTTTGTATTGTTCTCCTTCATTATCTATCGTAATTAAGACCCCGCACTCTCCTGGTGCTACCTGAAACACTCTTCATTAAATTGCTTCTTTTCTCGTCTCAAACACCGCGCGCCTTCATATTCGTCGTCTTAATTTATCCTTTTTTCATTGTTACGAAAATCTTAATTACGTACGACCTAATATTAATTACTGCGTCATTTTTCTCATCTCACTACACACAATCATTTCATTTTCAAATCACTTCTGATCGTCATCATGTTATCTCGATATCAAATCTGATTTTAAAAGATGTGATGTGAATGCTTCGTAACATCTACATAATCTCTGTTATAATTAACACACTCTTATGGTTTTTATATAACTATCAACCGTTTTTAAGTTGTAATTCACAAAATAATTGAAAAATACGTCTACATAACAGACATAAATAAATGTAAAAGTAAAAGTGTTTCATACCAATGAACCACTATGTTGATACTAGCCTAGCAAAATTCGAAATATGGTTACTAATAAATATCAACAAAGTAAACATTATTATGTATTGATTACTATTCGCGTGGGCTAGATCAGAAAATAGCTTCTTTCTAACTATTGTTAATACGTTGAATAATTCAATTATTTTCATCGCTGCTCCTACATTTTATTATTCCATTTCATATCCTTATAGATTGCTATGGCTATTAAAATCCCCAACAACAAAATACATTTTCTCCGTTTTGGTGATCGATGGTGCATTGAAGTGGAAATTAATTTCAGATGGTTGTGGATAAGAAAACTACAGATTTTTAGTCCTACAAATTATATTGCATTATTATTACCTTCTACAAAAACAAAACGCATTTAAGCTAATGCGTCAGATTTTATGAAATTTCTATTAGTGGTCTTTTAACTGCCCAAAGTTATCTCTGCATTTCTTAAGCCTAGTACACACCCAGACTTGCGGAGCTGCTCAAAACTGTTGCGATACAATATCCTGCAACAATTTTGACCTGCCCTGATACAAATTTCTGTGTCCACGCTAATAAGGACAATTTGATTCAGGATGTCAATGGAAGTAGCGCTCGCGGCTTTTGTTCGCGAAATCGGAATAGACGGTAACCAAAACGGTGGCGGGTGCGCCAGTTTATGTAGGCTACCAATCTACCAGGCCAAGAACTCCTGAGCATATTCTAGTTAGAATATGGGAGTCGATTTATGAATTTTACCAGAATTATGCCGTCTGCTTTTGAAAAACTTTTGGTCCAATATTTCGAAATAAAATACCAATTACAGTGAATCAATTTACCTAAACCTACGGCTCCGCCACTCTCCAGTTCCTAGCTAGTTGAGATTCGTACAGCAGGTTGATATCAAAACAAGTAATATCTGGGTTCGTGCCAGAAGAGTGTCATAGTAGCAGAGTGAGCCAGGGTTACTGATGGAAATGTATTTCCACTAAGCAAAAGCACAGCTTTGAAACCAACTTTGGACGAACCAATAAAGCACCATTCAATACCAAATGTCTTCATGAGAGAAGAAATGCCATTACAGAACACTAAGTATTTTTTTTCAGAAAAATAGTCTTTGAGAATGAGAATGAGAATGACGATTACGATAAGTACAAATATTTGTATTCTTTTGGAAAAAAATCCGTCCGGTAACCAAGCATTTATAACTGTTTTTTAGATAACTTTAAATCTCGTTTGAGATCGCTAAGATCTTCTCTTGCTCAGATGAACAACTTTGTTCAAAAGTTGGATCACCAAAATATGTTTGTTTTCTTCCTTTCTTCCATTAGAATCTTGGCTCTCTTTTCTTCTAATGTCACATGTTCTGGAAGCCTTAGTATGGGCAATTCTTCGCAGTGTGGAACTGGTCTCATTACAGATTGCAAGTTAGGGTACACCACTGTATGTTGTGATTTTGACGTAATCCTTTTAATGTTTGTTAAGTAGAAATAAATCAGAGGAGTAATGTTTAGGTTCCCTCCAAATCATAAGAATAGAAAGTGGCATATGGCGTATGCCATTTTTCCATGCAGCGGGAAGCCTAGAAAACGACAAATAATAGATACGTGGGGCCCAGGCCCTTGTTTGGTCCCTCACGTTACACCCAAAATAAAGTTCATAAAACTTTTTCACTAATGGAGTAAGATTTCGCCTTTCGGGTATACAGGGCTGGGATAAAGTATGGAACCAAGTAAATATCTTTAAAACAAACAGGGCTAAATTCATGAAACTTTGCGAGCAAGTATAATGACACATTATGGCATCTGATGCCATATTTTTTGTTACTACTGTACTTCTGGTTTCACCGGAAATACCGTCAACTTGTTTTAATTTAAATGGGACACCCTGTATATTTATACATTTTCGAAAGATACTTTTCCAACAATTACAAACACACAAAGCACTCACAATGATGTCTTACTGGTTCACTGCTATCTCACAACTGGCTGTTCTGATAAATGTGTACTACACTCAGTGTTGCCAGATTGTTTTTTTTTTATTTTAGTGGTCGAATTTTAGTGAAAACAGCGGTAGATGGCGGTAGCAATTACACTGGTTTACAGTGTATCTGTAAATTTGTTTGCTGTTATTGGCTAGTTTTTTGACGCTGATTTCAAAACTGTCAACAGATTTTTTTTAGAGATATAGGTAAGTCATATTTTTAAAATAAAATGCAGCTTTTATTTTAGGAAAAATCATTAATTTAGAAAAAGTAACACATTTTTTAATCATTACTTTCTAAGAAACTTCACTTTAAAGCTTTTCTTGTATGATGAGTTTTCGGAAAATGTCGCATTAAGGACCAGCAATCATCAGACATCATATGCGTATCCCAAAAACCTGGATAACGTTCCTCCATGACGCGTAAATCCTGATGCATACGTTCGCCTTGTTCCTCGCTTAGATCTCCTAGATTTGCAGGGAAACTGTCAAGATGATTTTGTAGGAAGTGAAGTTTGATACTCATATTACATCCAAAATTTTTCAAACCTAACATGAGTTCTTCCACCAGTTCAACATAATTTTCCGATGTTTGGTTTCCTACGAAATTTTGAGACAAACGCGGACCAAGCTTTCAATTCAAGTACTGTCATCTTAGCTGCAAAATCTGTATCTTTTGGTAAGCTGTCTCATTTGGAGACCATAAAAAATTCCTGCTTTAATCTTTTCCATGCTTAGGTGGGATATAAGAAAAACAGGTTCCATTTTTATCAAGGGATTTAACGAATTGTTTCATAATGCCTAACTTAATGTGTAATGGCGGCAAGATAATTTTGTCGCGAGCTACTAACGGAGTGTTAATTACATTGTGTTTACCAGGCACCATGTTTTCTGTTAAAGGTCAATCTTTTCTTTCCCAGTATTCTTACTTGGCTCTGCTGTCCCAGAGACATATAAA
This sequence comes from Ocypus olens, assembly GCA_910593695.2. Classification (NCBI taxonomy): domain Eukaryota; kingdom Metazoa; phylum Arthropoda; class Insecta; order Coleoptera; family Staphylinidae; genus Ocypus; species Ocypus olens. Next base: position 21,071,478 of record OU343057.1, read on the forward strand.
ACAAGGAAACTTGGTGTAACCACTTTGCTGACCGAGCAGAAAATTTACCATCTTTAACTCAACACAGATTACCCACTGGTGTTCAGAATAATGTATTTTATTCAAAACTAAACGAAATGTAATATTCTTCTTTTAAATGGGTGCTATGGGCAATGGGTATACCGGCGTATTTGTTTCCGTTATGCAACAAAATGCATTTGAGACTGCATTTTGAACTGTCAATGAATAAACGCTACTGACTTGGATCATATTGAGCTAAACCCATTTTTCTTAACAAGTTTGGGACATCCCTACAAAACACTAGCTTATCTTCCTGGGCAAAAGCACTCTTTTTCTCTTTCTAGATAAAAAGTAATTTTAGCATCTGGTGCAAGCAAATATTTATCATTCAATCGTGATGCTAACAATTCGAAAGATTGTTTGGAAAGGTTCAAATCTCTTACAAGATTATGGAGATCGTTGTCAGAGATCGGAGATCGTTGTCTAATGATCTTGTTTCTGAAATATCATCTTCTGAAGTTTGGAAAAATTGTTCAGAAACCATGTTCGACCGAACTGGGACGTCATCAGAATGCCGTAAGGGATACTGAACTGATGTAGTATTTGGATAGACCCATTTATGTCGATTCTTTTGATTTATTCCCTTTAAAGTAACACTACAAAAATAACAATCGTTCACGTGATTTTTAGGTTCTCGCCAAATTATTGGCGTTCCAAACCGAATCTTTTACCATTTTTCCAGAGCCTTAAATATTCCACACAGGATTTACAAGCGGAATTAGAGGCCCCAGATTTTTGTCCAAAGGCACGTCGAAGTACAACAAATACACATTTATCACAAACTCTGAAATGGGTTTTCTGCATTCTTCAAATGTATATTCGCCACATATATATAGCAAAAATGTTGTGGATTACTTACACCTCTTTGAACTGCTCATGGACTGCTCATGGCGAAAAACTTTCTTTAATACACACAGCACACTGGTCGTTATCGAAAGAGTAAAGAAAAATGATAAAAACGCTGATTTAAAGATAATTCCAAAAGTCGAGCTGATGGCTAAATTTAGGCGTTAGATTTGAAAACTACGTTTCAACAGAATATATAATCGACTGTTAAATTTGCAACAGACAAAAAGTGAAATTTTGTAAACCAGTGTTATCATTAAAGCGGTAGATGGAAGAAACAAGTGGTAATAATGATTTAAAAGCGGAGACATTGGGGAAAATATATAAACCTGATAATTATAATGCTTGAAATAAAGTGTTGTAAAAAAGAGAGGAATTTATTAACTTAAAATAATACAAAAATTAATACATATATAGAACCAATATGACAAAAAAATATTGCTAATACATATTTTTGGTCATTAGGTGACGTAAACCATTGTTGCTTTGAAGTATGTAGCACAAATCAGTTATAAGACGTTTGCTATGCAATATGCCCATAATCATATCAGTATTTAATTTATTTCTCTGTTTTCTCTTGAACAAATTTATTGCTAAAAATATTATTTCCACATTAGCACTAGAATGTGGCAAAACTAATAAAGCAAAGTTAATAAGCTACAAGGATTACTAAACATTACGGCTTGATTACAATTCATGAGATTTCATTCCAAAATTCAAAAACATTTTCAGTTTCAGGAGACGAAGATACATTTTTTAGTAATCGCCATTCATTATGTAAAATTTGAATTACATTATTGTCTATTAAATTTGGAAATTTTGATGTAATTTTAGCAATGCTATTTGAATTCCTTTCACCCACAAATTACGAATTTAAAAAATTTAAATTGTTTAATTATATTTTAATGGAATACCTTCAGTATAAAAAGGAAGACAATTTACAAATCAAGTCCTTGCAAAGTACATGAATTTATGCCAGCTCCAAAATACATGTCCTCCAAAGGCAACAAATTTCTGGGGTTTCTATAATCAATATTTAAAATCTCATTATTTTTTAAAACGTCCGACTTTGTGAAAAATTATTTCAATTATCTTTTGTATGCATGTATATAATTAGAAGTACAGAGAAGAATGTGCGGTAACAGAGTTGATAAGATTTGTAACAATTCAATGCTTTAGCAAAATATGTTCGTGATTCCCCTAACTCCAGAAACACTGATCAAAACTCTTGCTCACCAATAATATTTTACGTTTTAATAAAAAATATACAAAAATGTATATCGTATAAAAAGCGGTAGATTCAGAGGCTAAAACTGGAGAACGGGAGTTAGCTAGTGAAAACGGTAAATCTGGCAACACTGGCTCACGTTCGTACATGTTTATATCGTATGTTCATTAAAAAAAACCTCAAAAGTGGCATGATTTTTTTATTTTTAAAAATTTAAGTTGACACATGTTAGGAATTGACATAAAAACGTCAAATCTTTCTAAAGCCGCGTCCTCACTGAGTCGACATTGTCGATCGATTCTGTCTATCGACACTGTCGACCAACGAATCTTCCACAACAAGTAGTTTGTCGATCAGTCGAAACAAAAATGTTTGATGAAGAAGACGTGATTATTGCTTGTGCCGCATTTGTTATTATCGCGTCTATAATATTCGCGTAAAAGAAGATTTTGGGTTCGACCAAGCCTGGAGGGTAGAAATCGGTACAGCGGTAGTAATCTGATAGAAGACTTAAAAAGAGACGATATCGACATATTGAACCTTGAATACAGATGTAATGGTGGTTTTAAATTTTTTTTTCGAATGTCGGAAAGTGAATTTGAATATTTATTGCAAAGAATCGGGCCAAAAATTTGTAAACAAGACACTAATTTTAGACCTGCCATTCCCAAATAGCACGTCCACACTCTGGATTCGACTCGACTACCCTTTGATTTTACCGACAGTTTATGGAAAACCAATCGACAGGTCGATCGACATATTTTGTCGATCGACGAAGCCGATTGACGTGTACACACTAACTCGACAGTGTCGCAATGGCTTACCCTCAAAATCCGTTTTTAGTTGAAAGTTATTTCCGAAATGGGACTAAAGTGGACGGAAATTGGGTGTATTCATTCGACACACCTTTGGCAGACTTTCAGAAATAATTTACTAACGTTCCCAATATTTATGAAGAATTTAGAAATACCTTATCACGATCTGTTATAATATTTCATAAAACGAGTAGTATTCACCGTAAACCAGGAAGAGGTAGACCAGTCAAACGTACTCGGGATGCTATTAACACAGCCCAATATTTTTTTTAAGATGAATCTATGACTTCTCTATATGTGTTACCAACTTAATTTTTTTTAATAAAAAATTATGGCACTCTCGGTTTTTTTTAATGAACATACGTTACATGCTAAACCTGCACAACAATAGCGACGATATCATTTGAGTTAGCTCATTTCACAATGCTCTAGGAGCCTCTATTTGACAATGGACAAAAGAAAGAAAATACGTTTAAAAATATTTCAAAAACTGAAATAACGAAAAAATGGTGAGTCACGTAGAAATTCCGAATACATAATAATAATATTTATTTATTCTGTCTAAGAATGCTACAAATCATAAATTACACAGATTCATCTTAAATAACAAAAAAAAACAAATAATTCTTCGACTGCAGAAGCTACTATTGCAGCTTGTACGCAAACCCTATTACATAAGAGTAAGCCTATTTGCAATAACACCCAAAAATAGACACAAATTAAATACTGAAAAGTAAAACGAGATATACATGATATGAACAAAAATAAGAGATAAATTCACTCATAAAATAAATTTACATCAAATTCCATGAGCCATTTTTTACAGAACTCATGAAGTAGGATCTTCCTTGCGTAGCAGTTTTTAGAGGATTTAAATGATCAGGTAAACAGTTGTGTATTGTAGGAATGAAGAATAAAAATGAGTTTTGATAAAACGTCTTTTTTGTGTTGTGAGTATAGGGCAACTGATCATGTGCAAAACGTGTGTAGTAATTGTTTCTGGAGAGACATACATATTTACTCCTGCTTTTGCACGAGTAGTAAAAAGAAACTATCGAGAGAACAAATAACCTTTTAATATTCATTACTTTTGCTTCCTTCCGTAATTGATCTAATGCAAATAGTCTAGGCTTGTTAAAAATAATTTTAAGTATATCCTTTTGCACTGTTTCCACTTTAGATATGTATTTTTTTGGTGAATTTCTCCATACAATTACACCATACTGTAAACATGATAAAACGCTGCATTAAGGACAACTATTTCTACTCTTGAGACAAAAATCGTGTTGACCAGAATTATTTGCAATTATCGTTTGTGGGTTTCATTATTCTTGGATTTTTCTTGATTTGCGTCGGATACCATAATTTACAAGTTTTTTTACGGCTGTTGCATAAGTAATAGTAGGTGGCCCTTGGTCTTAACAAGTGTGTGCATCTCTGCTTTAGATGCATCGAATGCCACAAATATGTCTTAAAAGTTCTTCCTTGTGTAAAGATATCCCTTGTATGTTTTTCAGCATAATCATTGGTTGCGGTCTTAATAAAGACCTTCTCCTTTCAATTATGTTAGAAGGGGAAGCCCCTTGCCTTTAAGAATAGAAAGATCGGCCGGAACTGACAAGTGTTCTTATCGCACGTTCTGCGGAAATGTGCTTTCCGTATTTCAGTCCCCCCTTTTATTTGGGAGTGTCACTATTTCATATAACTTTAAATAGTATGTACAAATATAAAATTTAAAAATATTGGTATTAATTAAATAAGACATTTATATAGAATAAGATTTTAATAACCGTGTGAGAACAGAAATGCATCTGAACATTTTTATTACAGAAGATTCCCGAGTGGAATATAAAATCTACCTGTTATATATAAATTAGTAAGAACTTGGTTCATACACCCGTAGAGCTCGCCCTTCTGCGTCCGTGTAGGCGTTCACCCTTTTTTAATCACTACGTAATCTTACCTTCCCGTATAATTAAAAGCAACATAAAAATATCGTCTGAATTTTTGATAAATGATCCAGACTACTCACAATTTCGAGTTGCGTGGGCGTAGATCTAATGTATTACTAATTGTACCCTATCGAACGGCTCGGGCTATTTTTAGCGTTTGCAGAATTGTTCTTGACATTTGAATCGTTATGATTATTTGCATTAATGAGATATAAACTCAACATGGAATGCATAATGTCGTTCGAGTTTAAAGCTCTTAGCATCGGCACGTGCAAGTGAACAGAATCGATGGATTGGGCGAATTACACACCTAGAATATGCTCGAACCGCCAGAATTATTTCATCGTCATTGTCACAGGAACATGAGCTTTGCGGAGCGATTGCCGTGTAACTAATTCGAACTCGATAGAGAGCAGAAAAACCACTTCCCATTTATCAAGTGCATATTAAGTTAATATAATACAAAATTGAAATGTTCCGTTCTCGCGAGTCTCAACTGCATTACGCCGATCTGTACATAGCTTCCTCAATTTAAATAAAATGCAGGAGGCGACTTCATATGGAATGGTGTTCAGCTCCTTTTGATAACAAAGTTTTTTCAAAGATGGTCTAAGCCAAAATACACAATGAAGTAAATATTGGTAACTCAGTGAAGTGAGTTTGCCAGTCAAGTCACTCAGCTTAAAATAAAATTCAAATAAAAATTTAATCTATGCATACATGGAGGGTTAGTAAATTGAGTAATTGTGTACTGTGCTTAGGGTGTATTCCTGAAAACGCGATTAAATCGACCAGTAGAGATATGGAAGTGTAAATACGATTGAGCATGATTTTCTTAAATTAATAAAGAACGCATGTTCTTGCAGGGAATTATGGGAAGTTAAATATTAATTGAGACATCGGGGCATCGATCGCGTGCAGGTGAGTGATGGAATAATTCGTTGAAGTGCAAGCGTTAAAATTAGAAATTAGTTGCGGTCTAGCGGTGGGTTTTGGTTAAGGGATGAACTTAATGATTATAATCGGGATGTGCTATTCCGTTCGAAGTGATTATAATTAATTAATTTCTATTACACTTATATATGTTGCGATCAATAAAGTGACCGGTGTGGTCTGGCCTATGTATTTTGAGTCGATACGGGCAGTCCTTTTTGTTTGTGCTGGGTACGGTTTGGTTCTTTTATACATGGCTACCGTAAAGCTCTGTAAAGGAGCGATCAAATTACATCTTGGTTCACGGTACAACATAAACAAAGGGACACTGATACCGTCGGTGAATAGCGCGAAAACGGTCACCTCGTTTCGGCGGCTTCCGTGCAACCATTCACACTACCAAATCGACCAGAAACGGCAAACCAAAAGCACGCGAATTTTATCACACCTTAATAAGTCCGTTTGGACTCGGCCAACAGAGATTTTATTTTAGTGACACTTTTACACCCAATACGACTTAACTTAAGTTTCATGGATGATGGTGCAGATTGTTTATGCGAGACACAAAGAGGACGAAAAATTTGAACACGTTTCAAATCAAACATCAGTACGTGGATGTGACAGGCGGTGCTGCCGCTGCCGCTGACGTGAAATAATTTATCTAGCGCAATTTCAGTTTTAACAAACCTACGGATAGAAAAAGTGTCCACCGTTCATAATCATCTTTTTAAATCCAAGTACTCGGCGAATTTCACCGTAACACGGCACTGCAGGCACGCTTAGACACCTCCACTTGCACTCGTCAATAACTAAAATGGGAAGTGTACACTGCATAAACAATCACACCGCCTCGAATAAATCGATTAGAATACGGTGACAAGTGCAGAAACGCAAGAAACAAACGAAAGTAAATATGCAAGTTTCCCATAATATTTACTAGCGTTGAACGCTTCAGGTAATTAATAACCGCGAACCACTACAAACCCCATACTCACACTAAAATTCTCAAGCAACAGTGTATAGTGTATGATAATTAATGTCGCGTGTCGTTTTTCAATTTACGCGACCTTTTTATCTCTGGTTAAGACATGTAATTATTAAGATTAGTCATTTAAAAAGAGCTATTAATAGCGTTCATAATTTTAACTAAAACAACATTAATGGCTAACTTTTTAAATCCCGACATGTTATTAAATATATACCCCTTAACATTATTCTGTGTTAAGTGAGCAAAATCTCGCGTTCCATTTTTACCCTATGTTTGTGTGCATTTAGTGGCTGCCAGTTTCGCGACGGCAGGTTCGATATGTCGTGCGAAAAACTCCAAATAAGTGTCACCACTTCCAGCCACCTTAGTGCGGAGACTGAAAGCTATTTACACATGATCGAAATGCGATACGAAAATGATGATGTTACTTTGCGTTGACACCCTAATAAATATTTTGATAAATCATGCCCATTTCCCCCCATCCGATTTTTTTCGCAATAACTTACTAAAACTATAATTTCTTATTAATATCGTGTCACACCACTGCCCAGATTTACCCTGATTCATATCTAATTTCGATTCATTTGTCCAATCGATAAATTACTACTTTGGGTTTAAAAATCATTATTTTACGTCACAAATGTTGCACTTGCACGAAATTGCATGATTGCAATTGATCTTCCTTGTTCTCGTTTCTATTAGTGAAACTAGGGATATTTATATTTTTAGCGAGTCTGAGGTTCCCGGAAATCTGGTTGAAGACGGATTTTAAGGCTGAACTCTCGCTTCAGTTTGTATTCAATGTAAAATGGACGTTAACATGCTTCTTGCCTTATTGAAGTAAACACAAACATGAAACCATCCGGATACATTTTTATGTGCAAAGAAAGAGGATAGATCAATGAGTCTACGACAACTTTTTTCAAATTTAACAAAAAGTTAATCAATGATAACAAAGAATGCAATATAATCTGCTATGACATTTTATCTGTAAACAGAAAAAAAAATCCTTCAGAATTTCCATCATTTTGTCAATATACATTTTCGTAGTTAATGAAATTACAAATATAATCACTTTCCGCAAAGACATAATATTTAGTTCAAAATAGTAGAGTACCTACTACATAATTGTTTGTCTTCATTTTTTTTAAGTGTGACAACACTGTCAATGACTTGACAACAGTCGTTTTGTCATTGGAATGTTGTTACTTATGCCGTTTTTTCATGTATTGTAGTGTATTTTGTTTGTTCACTTAACTTGAATTAAATTAGTTAATTTCATAACAAATTTTTATTTTTTATAATATTCAAAATGGTTAATGTGTCCATAGAATTCAGGTAAGTAATTATAAAATAAACCTTCATTTTGATACAATTCCTTCTACATTTTTGTAATTTTATTCATTTGTTATTATTATTTTATAGGAATTATCCCAATGAATCGAAATAAAAAAAATAATCTTGGAATCAGATTCTGATGAAAAGAAACATATTAAAATATGTTAAAAGAAAGAGAATCATACAGCCAAGTTCGAGTTCGGATGATAATGCTATTTCAGATGACGATTAGTCAGATTCTACAAAAGAGAATAATAATGTAAATACGCAGAAGAACAAAAAAATAAAGCGCAATAGCAGGCAAAAATATTACACGAATGCAGGTAAAATTGTTTCAGCCAAAAAATTTGAAAATATAATGTGCAATTGCTCAACAAAATGCCGAACTCTTGTTGGTGAAATTTATACTTATTTTAGAACCTGGCAAATATTAATAAACAGAATATATTTCTCTTCAGAGCTGTTCAATGGTATGTAAAAAGAAGACGCCAAAGAAATTATAAGGGAATACAAATAAAATGAGCATATAAATATTATTTAACTGTTCCAGCTGGCAAAATTTTGGTTTGCAAAAACTTTTGTGTAAATACTTTTAAAATAACTATAGAATAGATCGAATTTTTAAATCTAAAGATAATGTATTTTATATGCGTGAGCACATGCCAGAAAAACTTTCGATCTCCAAATAAAATTTATAAAGGAGCACATCCAAAGCTTTCCGGAGAATGAGGGCCGATCGCATAATCCTAAACGAAGATATTTAGACCCTGAGAAAATGTATAAGTTATATTTACAAACGTGTGAAGAAAATAATATTTACCCAGTTAAAAAAGTTACATATTGAATTTTTTTTAAATAATTCAATTTGCATTTTCACCAGCCTCGAAAAGACACATGTCAAAAATGTAATTTTCCAGATTTAATAAAAAAAAACAATGCTGGAATTGCAAGCATCTCAGAAGAACATTATGTTCACTTAAAAAACGCCGAATTAGCTAGAAGATGTATGCAAGAAGATAAGATATCAGCATTGCAAAATCCAAATAGATATTTCGCTTTTTCTTTTGACTTGCAGAAGGCGTCAAAAAAAAGTGCCACTCGAAAAATGGCGAAAAAACTCGATTTTTCAAACCGTCGTAACTTGGTTCAATTTGGTCGAAAATCGATGAATCTCTCAGTTTGGAAAATATTCAAGTTTTATCTTTAAGAATGTGTAGTTGATTTTGACCCCAAGTCCAACCCACCCCCCGTAACAACGCGATGGAAAAAAAGTTTTTTAGGTAAAAAATTGTCCAACTTTGACAAGCTGTACCGTGCGCAAAAAAAATCGGCGCGAAATTTCACCACAATGGCAGAAAAATTTAATCAATTTCCTTCAAATGCCTTAAAAATTCGAGCTGTTTCGATGATTTAGAGCAAAGCTATGAATTAAAAAAAAAATGACATTTTTCACTTTTTTGGCCACAACTTGAGTAATTTTGCACTAGGGGTGACAGAGGTTGGAATGAAACTTATGCTTTTCAGATCGCAAAGAATCATCGGCTTCTGAGCAAAACACCGAGTTATGACCGAAATGGAATTTTTACAAGTTGTAAAATTTAACATTTTTTGTCAATCCCAAACACTTTTTGTCGGGGTTTACAAATTTGCACATATAAACTTCAAAAACATTTTCTCGCGCCAAATCATCGCATCGACTTGAATTATGGAAGAAATTGGAGGAAAATGATTGAACTTAATTGCCATGCTAACCGATTGATTCCACGATTTGTTTTGCACACGGTACAAGAAACCAAATTTGCACATATAAACTTCAAAAACATTTTTTTTCCTTTAGGGGGTGGCAGGGGGTTTAATCGTTTCAGCAACAAAACAATTCACATGACGTTGCAGAGAAAATTTGAAACTGTTTAGACAATGAAAGTTCATCGATTTTGGTGCAAAATTACTCAAGTTATGGCCAAAAAAGTGAAAAATGTCATTTTTTCAAAAATACATAACTTTGCTCCAAATCATCGAAACTCGAATTTTAAAGACATTTGAACGAAATTGATCAAATTTGTCTGCCATTGCGGTGAAGCCGATTTTTTTGCGCACGGTACAGCTTGTCAAAGTTGGTGGGTTGGACTTGGGGTCATAATCAACTACACATTCTTGAATATAAAACTCAAATCTTTCCCAAACTGAAAGATTCATCGATTTTCGACCAAATTGAACCACGTTACGACGGTTTGAAAAAACGAGTTTTTTCGCGATTTTTCGAGTGGCGCTTTTTTTTGACGCCGAGATTTCCTAATCATTCCCAATTAAAACCATTAGAAATTTTAAATCATTTAATTAGCCAAGACTTAGTTCCTTGTTTTCCAAATTTCAGTATTAGTCTAAGAATATTTTGAACAATACCGATAACTGTGGCTTCCGGCGAAAGGAGTTTTTCCAAATTTAAATTTATTTAAAATTATTTACGGCGAACTATAACACAAGAGCGACATGCTAATTCAGCCATAATTTCTATTGAAGATGAGATCGGTGAAACATTCGATATTTCAAATGTAATTGATAAATTTGCATCAAAAAAATCGCGAGAAGTATTGTTTTAGAATTTAGTTCAACACTGACAATGAGTAGCGTTCGAATAGTCGATGTTCTTGTTACTGAACTGAAGGTTTGATCATAGTCTACTCCTTTTCTTTGCGTAAAAACTTTGACCAATCTGGCCTTGTTTTTACTTTGTGGAGTCGTTGTAGGTGTCTGGTTCCTCGAAGATCGTCGAGGCGAGCATCACATAATCCTGGAATTTCTGTGGAGCTTTAAGATCCACTCGGTTACGAAGTTTCAGCCAGCATTCTCTTTTCCACTGATTTTCGACATTTCTGAGATTGTTCAATCACTGTCACTGTCATCAGGTTTCCAGAATTATATTTCTTCGTTTTCGTCAATCCGGGATTTGCTGTCATTCTAGTCAGTCTCTTCAGCTTCGTTGCTTCCTGGTGGTATAATAATCCCGTTTTCCACCAATTTTTCTTCGAAGATGGCGTCTTTGGATCTATGGAGCTTCTTTTCTTCTTTACTGTAGATACTGTGTTCGTCGTTGTTATCATAGCCGATTAGGATTCCTTTAATGGCCTTTGGATCCATTTTCGTCCTTCCTTCGATAGATTTAGTCCATTCGTTCGATAGAATATACACGAATACAGCGATTTGTACCAATGTTTCAAACCTGGTTTCCTAGACCCTGTCCTGTTAAGGATACCTGTTCGTCTCATCTCGGCCCGAAGTGCCTGCTACCTTTCTTGTGTAAACTGCTCCAGATCTGTTTCTTAACGAACTCCCTGCCAGCTCAGCAGCTCCAGACTGTTTCTTCCTCAGCTAGGAACTGGCTCAGTTTTTCAGCAATTTCGGATTTTTGCCGCAGAAAATAAACTGTCCTGAATTTTTGTAATCGTCCTTGAAAAGAATAAAATATCGATATCCAGATCTCAATTCTTAAAATGAACCGCAAACATCCGTGTGAATTCGCTCTCCCGGTTCCGTTGGTCTGGACCTCGTGCCAAACGGTGGCCGATGAGCTTTATCATAAATGCAACCTTCACACAGTTCACTATGCATTTTTATGTTCATGTCAAGCTCCTTCCGAATCGTTCATGGTACAACTGCAGCAGGTTTCTCTTACTCAGTGCATTGACCTCATCTAATAGGGTTCAAACTTCTCACAGCGAACTTAAACAGTCCTCCATGACGAGCTCACTCCAATTGTTGACTAGGAAGTTGCAGACTTCAGCTGATGAAGATGAATTGGCTGTCCGAGTACTTATCCTCTTGATTCCGGGTATACATTAAATATCAGCCAAGGTAATTTTGTGCTATTTTCCTTGGATTGTTACCCCAACTTCTACTTTACGTATTCCAATGGCTTCGATTTTCTCACCATTTGCTGTGGTCACTGTGTGTTCAGTTGGGAAAGACTCGAATGTTCTAAAGCAAATCTGATCATTTAAAAGATAGCTTATCGCGCCATTATCATTCCTGAATCTCGACGACTCTCGACGGCATGTGTTTCAGATGAGCTAACGGTGATCAACAGGCGCGCATCCAGGGGGTGGCTATCGGGCTTGAGCCCCCCCCCAAGACATTTATATACCGAGTGTTAACTACCAAACCTGGCCATAGGAAAAACGTGTTTTTTAGAATTTGTTTTAATTGTATTGCTATATCACACTTTTATTTAATGTCATATTCGCGGATTTTCAGTTTACACAAGTGTTTGTGCGAGTTATTATATACGTGAGCCCCCCCCAAGCCAAATTTCTGGGTGCGCGCCTGGTGACGAGTATCATATTTGCGTTGGACTCCGGTTTACTAGGCTTCGGAGGACGGCTATCAGAAATCCATTTCCTGCACACTTTAACCATGTGATTGGGCTTTCCTGCAGTAGTTGCATCAGTTGTTTTTTTTCTTTTTCTTTGCATCGACTGAACTTCGTTGCTGTGATGACTTCTTCGATGATTGCAGATGAGAGCTTCCTGCTTGGTGGATGCATCTCCCTTGGTCCTTAAGGCCCTTTTATATGAACATGGTTGATTTAGCTGTCAATCGTTCTATCATTTTTTGCCGTCATCATTCAGCTGGATTTAATAGAAAAATACTCTTCGTCAATGTATTCAGAATTTTAAAAGGCAAAAATACATCTGACAGTTCCGGATTGATGATGATAGTGATGATTTGTGGAGGGCGACCAAATGGTCGCAGCGCTTAGACCATTCGTTGGTCCTTTGTGCCACCTCCTGAGCCCTACTCCTTAAGCCAACCCAAACTACTTGTGAAGTCAAGTAGTTGGCCGTGTGTTGCCCAGTTGTGACCAATCTGGCCACTCCTCTCCGAATACGGACCAGTTCCGGATTACTTGCAAATGTTTTGGTAATTTCTTCTATCAATTCAGACCAAACATATTTCAAATTTGAAATATGTGTATATACTCTGACACGCTATTTTTCTGCCTTAAAACCTTACAAAAATATTAGAGAGGATTTTTAAATGTTTCGAATTGATAAATAAAAGCCCCCCGCCACAAGAAATCAATCAATCATCATTTGCACGCGGGCGGCAAAGGATCTGGGATCGGCCCTATGAGAGATTCCATCATTTTCTTGATAATAACAATTTAGGGAAGTAACGCCGTCAAATGTAAATGTAGGGAGAAGATATCGGGTATGGTCATGGCTTGGGCTAGTAAAATGAAACGTTTTTTTTTTATCTAGTTCCAATATTTCGCCATTTATTTTTATGGCTTCATCAGGGATGACTAAAAATGAATACAATTGTGTAAAAATGTGCTTGATGAGGTTAGGTAAAAAATGAACTTACGATATATGTTCCATAGTAATGATAAACATGGCAAATCGGCGGCTAATTAAAACATGATACCCTGCACAGTAGCAAACATCTACGTTGTATAAGAGATAAAAGGTCATAAATTTAAAAAACTAAAAATCCCCGACCAGATGGCGGACATTCGTTGTGAGCCTAAGCGGCGTGCGTGTGCGTCGTCGTTGTTGGCAGCCATTCTGATTTTTGCAGGTTGGGAAACCCAATACCAGACGGGCTGATTGATTGGGTTTCCCAACCTGCAAAAATCAGAATGGCTGCTGGTTTGATTCAATTGAAATCCTATATTTAATATTTAATAAATGTAAGATTTTTACATTTTGTTGGCATTGAAAGTGGTGTAAGTCCATTTTAAAATTTTAAAAACGATCGCATTATAAACTTGGATCAATTTAATATTTAAAAAACATAAACTGAGCAAATCAACATATACCAATATTTTTCAAACTCAAATATCTCCATATAACATAAAATGGACTTATACCAGTTTTAAAGAAAACGGCTCGTGTATCTTCTAGTCCAAGTGGACTCGTAGTAATTGTGTAAACAAATATAAAAAGAAATTCAATAATCTAGGTTCGGTACCGGGAATATTATTGATCGGCTTCCAAGAAATAATTTCGTAACGAAGGACTTGGGCGGAGGAAAGTACCACATATCACGATTCATTTCAGCAGATTTTTCCACAATATTTGAATTTTATTTCCCATTTCACAACTTTATTTGTAGAGATTTATTTAAAAACTCATTTTTTATTATTGTTGGCTAAAATATTTATAATAAAAAATTCTACTTTTTCAAAATGTTGCTTGAATTTAAGGCCCTTTTAAAGATTTAATAAAAATAGCTAATAACTGATATGACTGAAGGGCACCTGCCAAAGTAAAAAAAAAATCAAATTAAAATAGCTCCTTATCAATCTGACGACGATTTTTTTAATAATTTTAATGTGAAATTCGAAGGTTTTCGTTCAAAAATGCGACTCTAAAATGAAAAAAACTATGTCGAAGATGGACGTATAACCTTATGTGGAAATAATATAAGCAAATTCTATAACCAGTGGATCGAGATATGTATGTCAAATCTGAGGCCTGTGGCCCAAGGCCATTATAGGTTATTATAATCTAGAAAGTAACAACTAAATTGACTGAAAAACCCGAATGCAGAATATAATGCAATGGGTTCTTTTTATTAACATGAATTCAATTAATTCTGAGAGTAATGTGTACAATGATCTAGTAATTGGTTATTTAATTAATATATTTATTTATTTATTATTTTCGGCGTTATGCCTGGCTTTGGTATAATTACCATTAGCCATCATCTATATTATAAATATAATATAAATTAAATGAATAAATGAACAAATAAATAATGAAAGACGTATACAAACAACCACGGACCCGAAGGAATATTTCTCGACAGAAAAGTCTTTCGTCTGGGCTGGGAATCGAACCCACACGGCCACGGTGCAACGGCACAGGCGCTCTCGTGTACCCACTACATCAACGGGCCGGGCCGCCCATGTATTTATTAAGAATATAAATTTTTACCTAAATATTCTTAGTAATTTAAGTGATCCGTAAAAAAACACGCTTAGGCTTGTGGACTGAGCCACAGACACGAACATTTTTTTTTTTGTTAAATCAAATAAACTCTATATCCTTTAAAATAGCCAGGCCAAACTTTGAATATTCAGCTACGGGCCAGATATAAAGTTTGCACTATCGGACCGGGCCGGGCAGGGCTTTCAAAAACCTGCTCCTGCAGGGCTCTGCCTCAAATACCACTTAATATGTTCAAAATTAATTTAAACTTAAAGTTTTCTTTGAAAAATGGTATATTGATGTTGATGTTGTTTTTTCGGTTGTTTGTTTTAAAAATTAAAAACAACAAAAAACCCATATCTTAAAATCGAACAAAGTTACATGATGGCCACATCCAAATGTTTACACCAGTGATGGGGAAACTACGGCCCGCGGGCCAAGTCCGGCCCGCGGAAAGGTTTAATCCGGCCCGTTTAAGAGTGCCGTCGTGAGAATGTTTGAACGCGTTCTTACTTCGTAATGTGACGACCCGCATAAAAACTACCTGCGGCGATATTCAAAACACAATAGTATTCTGGACAAATCCATCCGACCTAAACAGATGACTCATCTTCGCTCGAAACTTCCAGACACTCTCGCAGGTAGGTATAAATACAAGCGAGGCCGCCCGAAGATCAGTTAGTTAGCGAC
Source organism: Ocypus olens (assembly GCA_910593695.2). NCBI lineage: Eukaryota > Metazoa > Arthropoda > Insecta > Coleoptera > Staphylinidae > Ocypus > Ocypus olens. The sequence continues at coordinate 21,087,260 of OU343057.1, forward strand.
TTAGTCAGTCATCTGCAACGACAAGCTGTGACTCGAGTAATTGTTTGTGTAATCCCCCAAACTCCCAGTGCCCCAACAAACTCCCGCGTAAGAGCATTAGTTAGCAGTAAGCTTTCGTCAATTGCGTTTCTGTGTGTTGTTCTCCGTAGTAGATAACGTCTAAAATGGATGTTAAAAAAAGAAAAGTGGATTCAGAATGTCGAGTTTTTAAAGAAGAATGGACCTGGAAATATTTCTCTTTATTTAAAGAAAAACCTGTGTGCTTACTTTGCAATACAACTGTTAAGTGAAGAGGTGAAAAAAATTAAATCGAAAGATTTAATAAAACATTTATCAAGTCAACAACAATTATTTCAGAGAGCTAATCATTCTCAAAGATGCGCTACGAAAGCCAGTTATGTGTTGGCTTATAATATTGCTAAATCTAATAAAGCATTTTCAGATGGTGAATTTATAAAGCAGTGCATGATAGATGTGTGCGATATTATGTGCCCTGACAAGAAAAAGGATTTTCAGTCACTGTCTCTCTCAAGAAGAACAATCACCGAGAGAATTGAAAATATTGATAAAAATCTAATTTCACAACTGACTACAAAAACTCAAAAATTTATTTTTTATTCAATTACCATGGATGAAAGTACAGATATCAGCGATACTGCCCAGCACTCATATTTGTAAGAGGAATCAACGCCCACTTTGAAATTACAGAAGAACTTGCAGGGCTGCAGTCAATGAAAGGAACAACGACTGGTGCCGATATATTTTGTGAATTTGAAAATTGCATCGATAAACTTCGTTTACCTATTGACAAGCTATGTAATGTAACTACAGATGGTGCTCCTAATATGGTTGGAATCAATCAAGGATTTGTTGGGAAATTTAATTCTAAGTATCCGGAAAATTATGTTGTTTTTTTGCATTGCCTTATACATCAGGATGCTCTCTGTAAATCGGCTTTAGATATTGACCATATACATATTGTTGTAAAACTAGTAAATATGATTCGTTCCAGAGGATTATTACATCGCCAGTTTCAACAGTTTTTGGAGTCCGTACATGCTGAGCATTCCGATATCCTGTATTATTCAAAAGTTCGTTGGTTAAGTGCTGGAAAAGTATTTGAAAGAATTTAGGATTTAAAAGACGATATTGTGAATTTTCTTCTTGATAAAGACATTTATATTCAATTTGACGTCTTAGAAAACAAAACGTGGCTTTCTGATTTTCGCTTTTTTCACAGACCTCCTCGTACACATGAATAAACTTAATCTCAAATTGCAAGGAAAAAATCAATTTCTTCACGATATTTGGCAATACCTGAAAAGTTTCAAATTACAGTTATTATTATTTGCTAATCAGATCTCTAAATCTGATTTTTCTCATTTTCCAAGAATACAATCTTTAAAATTCACTATATCAAACAATAAGATTAAAAAATACGAAATTAATTTGAGAAAACTATCTACAGAATTTAAAAGGAGATTTCAGGACTTTAGAAAAATGGAACCAGAGTTTAGTATTTTTGCGACCCCATTCAATGTTAATTACGAAGAAGTTGATGCAAAATTTCAATTTGAGTTAATAGAACTGAACTGTAATACTCCTGAAACAAACTTTTCATACAGTACCATTACTAGAATTTTATAAAAATTTAAGTCCAGATAATTTCCCAAATCTAATTACTCATGCAATGAAGATAATGACAATGTTCGGCTCATCTTATATATGCGAACAAATCTTTTCAACAATGAAGCTTAGGAAAACTTCTTTAAGAAACAGAATTACAGATGAGCACCTTTCATCAGTTTTAAGAATTTCTGCTTCGGAAATGGAACCGGACTATGATGAAATTTTGATGAAACAGTCTCAATTTCATTTTTCTCATGCACCATCAACCAGTAATGACACCAGAAAATAAAGTGATAATACTTCACATCAAGAACTACACTAAATTCATTTTATATTTTGTGCTTATAATTTTGTTACCTTTTGCTTTTTTACTATTAAAATAATAAGTGTATGTAATAATATATGTATATGTTTATAGAACACATAAATTAGTTAACGATTAAGCATTATTCTTTGGCCCGCTACGATTGTCTAGTTATTACAAATGGCCTGTCTTAAAAAAAGTTTCCCCACCACTGGTTTACACTCTACTGAGTTTAACATGCGCTAAGTACACTAATTGTAAACCACTATTACGTGTATGCTGTGAAGACCAAGCGGATGTTTCTTCGTTTTTCAATTCTTAAAAAGAAGAGGTGTATTAAACCGCAAATAGACTGCTATCACGTGCTATTACACAACCTCAAGTCACGGGCGAAATATGCACGGTGTTGTGTAGTAGCATCGTTCTTGTATCTAGCAAACACACATTGATCACATCGCGTCACTGACCTCAAACGTGATAGCACGGTTTTGTTTTGTGTCGTGTCTACATATTTTTGACAAATGCGATATCACATTTCTCCTTTCTGCACTGTTCAGGGAAGTTCTTTGCGTTGTTTCTAACGAGGGCATGCAAGAAATAAAATTTCTCTTTGCTAATTCGAAAATACATTCCGATGATATTCGCCCAACTGTTCTCTATTTTTATTTATTACATTAACCCATGTTCAGAGCGTTCTTTCAGAGCGTTCTGAACAGAGAGCAACGTACACAGCCACAACCTACAAGTGCTTCTTCCCAATTCGAAGAACTACTATCACTTTCCATTTTCAATGCTAAACTTGTCGCTATGACACTGTCACAACAACAGTGTGCTTCCAGGCACGATATCACGGTTTAAAAATTACATCGTGACAGCACGTGAGCTCACGTTACGTGATAGAAGTCTGTTTGAGCCGCTACTTCGTTAATCTAATGTATAGATTGGAATGAATTTAATTCGAATCTACACCTGCGTTGAAGGATTGATAATTATTATAATAGGCGAAGAAAACATGCATTGTTTGTGACCTCTGCGCCGAGCTCTAATTACTTTTGGGCCAAAGGTCAGAAGATTAGGTTGATATCAGCTGAGGTTTTCCAACTCCATCAGTGTTTATACAGTTCGTGTTGTTTTAAAATTATAGTTTTGAGTTTTGTGACAAACTTAAATTTAAAGTGTTGCATTGTGGATATTGTTTCATGAAGGTGATTAGAGTTGACACCAAGTAAAGTAAGTCAAAATTGTTGATATTTAACTTCGCAAGAGTGAAACGTATAATATATTTATTAAATTTCTCAAGCGCTTGATGCTTTGGAGGGCAACGTCATCCCTGACCGAAAAATATTTTTATAGGAAAGGAAAGTTAGTTTCGGGCGGACATTCCCGATGAGTAAAGGCTTCTTCTAGGTGTCTTGAGGTTTAGGCGATGCACGAACGTCGTGGCGAGTACGTCAGTGATTATTTGAAAATCATCAGTAAAAGCAATCGAATTTAAGGTCCAAATACGCTATAATAGTTTAAAATGATGACTCAATTAGATTTACCGGATTACAAATGTTGCGAACATGAATCCGTCATTATTTTATCCACACTGTACCGGCTTTCAACGGAAACATCGGAAATCATCGCCGTTTCATGGGTAGGTATGGTACAGGACGGCAAATGTAAGTTGGCCAGACGCGCAGAGAGCAAGCGAAAGCTCTCTCTCTCTCTCTCTCTACAGCCGGCCGAGTACAGTCTCTGTAATAAGCAAGCACATATTCTTCGCGTGCGCTATTCATTTACAACTCTATTGGGCGCTCTCCTCCACATAATTGAATGTACCAGGCGCGCGAACTCTTCACGAAATCTATCTCGAGAGCGCCCTTCGAAGGTTCCGCCCACAATTTTGCCACTGCGCAACGGCAAGTTACGTTTGCCGTCCTGTAGGGATGGACGAAATTTGCGGGCACTTCAAATTTTCAGCCAGGGATGGTCGACCCGCTTTGGAGTTCAAAATAGGATTAAACAACTATTTATAAAAACAAAGGTTTAACGTAAGAATTATATGTTTGAAATAAAATAAAATATGTTTGTGTAAATACATATCACGAATAATCCGGATTAAAAAAAAAAAGTTCTAAGATCGTCCAAGCAATGGAAGATCGAAGAAAAAGAAAAATAATAGAAGAAGAGAAACACGATACAGTAATTATAAAATTTAGAAGTAAATGCGAACAATATGGCAGAGATAAAAGATTTGATGTTAGACCTAAATAAAGAAATGAAAAACAACAATGAGGAACTAAAAAATGAGATAAACGATACGAGGAAATAAATAAAGTGTAAGAAAAAACGAAAAGTGGAAAGTCACTCCTAAACACAAGAGTATACAATCTGGAGAACAGAATTGAAGATATAGAGAAACGAAAGAAATAATTTACTGATAAAAAAAGAGATGAAAATGGAAATTAAAATACAAACAGCATTAAAAAAAGGGAAATAAGGGAACAGCTACAGATATTATTAATAAAGAAGAAGAAATTAATGAAAACCAAAAACATATTTAAAGGTACAAAAATATATACAGGGTGTCCCATTTTAAATTGCCACCCCCAATATCTCGAAACCTGAGCAATATGACAAAAATGTTTCAGATGAAAGTTGTAGGGTTCGGAGGGGGACCTTGAAAATGACCCTGGCGTTAATTTTCAAGGTCAAAGGAAAGTCAACTTTGATTTTTCAAATAGAACTATTTTTTATTGCGGGATCATAATCTACGGGCAAAAATACAAACTTTTTGTAGGAAACTTTTTTTTAAATGCTTTTTTTAAGGTAGAAACGCCAAAGTGGCGGAATCTATTGCCTGAATGCTGTACTGAACCAAATCCGGGTGGCTTTAACACCGACAAGATATGGACATTGCCAGCGGCGGCAAATATAACAAGATTAATGTGAACATTAAATATTGTTCCCCCCGCGTTTCTACCTTTAACGGTGTTTAGAATACTTATATTCCAATAGTATTCTCCGTTTCCCCATCAGCAACTAACTACACTGATGAGACCTGAAAGGTCGAAACCGGTCTGTAGGTGTTCTGATGGGGGAACAATATTTAATGTTCACATTAATATTGTTATATTTGCCGCCGCTGGCAATGTCCATATCCTGTTGGTGTTAAAGCCACCCGAATTTGGTTCAGTACAGCATTCAGGCAATAGATTTCGCCACTTTGGCGTTCCTACCTTTAACGGTGTCTGGAATAGTTATATTCCAATAGTAATCTCCGTTTCCCCATCAGCAACTAACTACACTGATGAGACCTGAAAGGTCGAAACCGGTCTATAGGTGTTCTGATGGAGGAACAATATTTAATGTCCATCTTCGTCAATGCACTTCTGTGCCCGCTGGCGAAAGTTTACTTAAACATTTCGAAGGGTGGATGGAAATTGCTCTGAATGCAGCCCTAATCCTCTCCTCCTTCATGTTCTGCACTGTTGTACTAATTAATTGAAAAGTTTGAATATTGATGCAACAATGCCGTCAGATCTCGCGCGGAACACCAGACGGCTCGTCGCGTTGGTTAGATGCTGATGCCGAGGGTAATGCATGAACCACAGTCATCTGAGATTTCAAACAACTTGACTGACAAACTTCGTAAAAAAAAACTCTAAAAAGGGCATATTCAAAAATATGTATTTTTTCCCGTAAAATACGATCCCACAATAAAAAAAAAGGGGATTCTATTTGAAAAATGAAAGTTAACCTTCGTTTGACCTTGAAAATTAATGCCAGGGTCATTTTCAAAGTCACCAGAATATGTCCCCCTCCGAGCCCTGCAACTTTTATCTGAAAAAATGTTTGCCATGTTGCTCAGATTGCAAGATATTTGGGGTGACAATTTAAAATGGGACACCCTGTATAGACAACGATTTAACAAGGAATCCATTATTAATACAAAAAGAAATAAGACGCGTAGCAAGAGAGAAAATAAATAAGGGTAATACAGTCAGAATGGAATACTAAAGGATGATAATCAATGAGAGGGAATATAAATGGAATGGAAAGCAGAAGAGAGTGACAGGCAAAATATGAAAACAAGATAGAATGCGGAAAACAATTAAAAAGCAAATACATATGGACATGTACAGAGAAGAAAAGGAAAAAAAGGATTTATAAAAGTAGAAGAAAATAAAAATGAAAGAGAATAGGCACATTGAACGTTCGGAGCATTAAAGGGAACGAAGTAGAATTAGTAGAGGAAATGCTAAAGCATAAAATAGACGTACTGGGAGTTACAGAAACAAAAAATTAAACGAAATGTAATGACGAGAAATGATGTTCTGATCAGGAGTGGAGGAAAAAAAGGGGGGGGGGGGGGGGCTAATAATCTTACAAAACAGACTAAAAGACATCCGTAAAGGAAAAAGGAAAATATAACAGTTAAAGGATAATTACGATGCGAAAAAACTTGAACACTCAAAGTTATAGTAATTTTCGAGATACTGCACCTGACAGAGAGAGGCAAAATTGATATTTCCGTTGAAATGTCGAATTCGAGAAGACTTACTTCGTATGACAAAAATAAACATGATTATGCTTTATTTTCGGATTTAACGGTCAAGAATTTTTAGAACATTTGTTCTTAAAAAAAGATATTTAAAAATGTAAAAGATTTTTTTTTTAAACAGCACAGTTTTTGTCCTTTTTGGTGATTACTATGTACTAGATATGGGCAAAATTACTCTTTTTTGTGAACTGCTTCACAAGCTCTGACTTAGTGAAAAGAGTCGACTCGGAGAGTCAGGTCATGACTCAGCTAAATAAATTATTTGAAAGAGTAAAAAATAATAGGTCCGCACTTTCTAAAAAAATTCAATAAAGTGAAGAGCTAAAAAAAATCTCACTTTTCATAATTTTGCATTGAAAATGACATTAATATTTTCAACAGAGTTACATCACTCACTCGACTCTTTGAGTCGGCTCACTCAATAGTTACCCATATCTACTATGTACTATAATTGCAGTTTTGAATAATATTACGTAATTAAATCGAATTGATTTTTTTGACCGGGATTCTGAGAATTGGCGTGGGTTAACTGCCACGTTAAAAATAAAAAATATAAAATAGCAACTTATTTGCCAAATGAAAAGAGCCTAGAGATTTAAAATGCTGGATTAGTTTCGCCATGGCATTTTATAGAGAAATCAGTCGAGAAGTCTAAATATATAAATTCTAAATGCTTAATGTTAATTTTGGTAGTCAATGGTTCCGACCGTTACTATTTAATAATCCATAATAAAACTTAATTGAAAAACTGTGTTTTAAAACATAATGAATTTTGTCAGCTCATTTTAATTTTTTTTATTACGGATAATATGAACTACCAATTCGCAGTACCAACTCACAGATAAACTGTAATATGTCAATTCTTATATTGAGTTATTAAAAGTTTGATGTAAAGGGGCACAAGACTAGATGTTGAGATATTGCCTCCCTGCGAATGACAAGTTTTCTTGTTTTATGGATTTAATCATTTTGGGCTCTTTTTTCCATTCGTCAACATTTGTATTTTGAACGTAATTTGACTAAAAACTGAATATCACAATTTTATTATTTTTATTAGCTGTCAGTTTGTGAAGTATTTTACAGCCAGGGCGAATATATGTCGCAGGAAAATGATAAAAATGGAGATTTGATCATATCCCTAAAGTAGATGATCACAAATTTAAAAATTCAAAAATTTACCACATACTTAGGTAAAAGATAAAATGCTGTATAGTTTGAAATCGAAATACCTAATATCTACTTCAGTTATACTGTAGCTTTTAAAGCTGTACACGTCAGTCTATAAAAATCCAAGAAAATGAATCGTTGTTTGTCAAATTGTATCTAACGAAATTACAAATAGCTATTACTCTACCAGGTCCACCCGATGAAATTTATCTTCAAAAAGAGCTGCTGAAGTAGCAATGGAGATATTAAAAATATTTTTAGAAGTAGGTGGTCCTCATATACTACAAAGCGACAACGGTCGTGAGTTTACGGCAGCTGTCATACATGAATTACCAAGCCTGTGGCCAACGTGCAAAATTGTAAATGGTAGGTCTAGACATCCAGCTAGTCAAGGATCTGTTGAGCAATCAAATCAAGATGTTGAAGCTATGTAACGTGCTTGGTTTGTGACAATGACACAAAAAAATCGGCTATAGGTTGTTACGTTGTTCAATTCCAAAAGAATTCCTCTTTTTTTGATCAGGCCATTAAACTATCACCTTTCAAAGCTTTATTTGGAACAGAATCAAAAACAGTCATATTTCGAAAGAATTATTAGTGAAGAGGACTTTTATCTACTGCTTAATCAGCAGGACCATAACATTATTTTAACACCAGAAGACTTACCAGCAGCTTCCTAAAAGAACACCAACGACGCTTCAACTTTCAAAGATCTACCAGCATCTGAATTAATTGATCACAATGCTTCAACTTCAAATGATCTATACAAAATTAAATCAAGCAACAATAACATTTTAATGTCACACGATCTACCGGCAGCCAATTTACTCACCAAAACGTCTTTAAATTTAGAGGATCTACCAGAAGTTGGATCAATTTCTTTATCGACAACAAGACAACTCGAACCAGTTAACAACTCTACTTCAAATCCTGCTGCAACAGTTACCACACCTGTAGTGTTACTTGAATAAAAAGGGGAAGCAGCTGTCAGTGATAGTAAAGCATGTTGTGTTTTGTTTGTGGAATAGAATCTACTGGAGCCCATTTATGCGAAATTTGTAAAAATCCGGTGCACGCAATATATCTCTATTCTATTGTGTGATAAACGTTGTACTTTTTTAGAAAATAAAGACTATTATTATTATTATTATTATTATTATTATATGGGAATACAGTAGGAGAAGAAGGGTATGGATCGAAAATTCTATGCTATTTATGGCAAAAAGAAGAGAGCATCAAAGATCAAAGGGAAAATGCTGCAAAACACCTGAAAAGATCAGCTGAAGAAATGAAGGAAGTTTCTTTGAAGAAATTTAAAGACGTGTTAGTGGATTCCACAGTTTTGGTGTATGTAGTTAATGAAGATAGAGGCCTATTAGATGGAAATAACATTGGGGATCGTATTAGATATAAAAAATAAGTTGTACCAAATTGGTACTTCAGTTGGAATTATAAAATATTGGATACCTAGAAACGCTCTTCAGATAGCTATTACATTTACCAAAATAGTTCCACTGACTAACCTAAGTCTGCGTAAGATTGCAAGAAAATTATCCTTATTTAGAGGTCAAGGATTTAAGAAGTGTTTCTGAACAATCCAAAATACAATTTAAAACAAAAAGATACAGTACTTTTTAACACGAGATGCCACAAATCAACAACGTGTTAATAAACATGAATGAAAATTATTATTTTTAATTACATTTACTAAAAATGTTTAAAATTTAACTAAAAATATCCTTTTTTGTTTTTAAAAATATGAGCTTAGGCACCCATTTCTTTTGTTTTAGTTTAGAATAAACAATTTGTGTTCCAATGACTATTGTTGTATTACCTATCTTAGATTTAATAACGCATGGTTTACTAAATAAATACTTTTAATATCTAAACAATATTATTTCATCTTTTCGTTAAAACAGTTACGGGTTTGATCATATCACTTACTTTCTTTAGGAAAATGACTCCACGGAGTTTTTATTTTAACATCTTCCGTGAATTGATCATTTACCTTAAGGATTTGATCAAACCTCCATTTTTATCATCTCCCTGTTTCTTTGAAAACAATCTTTTTGAATATAAAACTCAGGAGAATTAGATTTCCGTTGCTTTCTCTTAGTAGTATAAAGATAAAAAATGTCCAGCATAATAATCTTAGTGATATTGAAATGGACGTAGAAATATTTCAACGCTGAGTTTTAAAGTCGAAAATTAAGGGGGTTGTTCAGTTGAAGCGAAGGAAAAAAGGAGAAATTGAGAAAATATTTTTGTAGTATTTAAATGATTGGTTATAATTCAAGACAATAAACAGTTTATTCTTCGCCCCCCTAATCCCTATATCTATCGTTAATATATTGTGAATTGTGAAGACAAGGGAGTTATCCTTCTTATTCTTACATTTCATTGCAAACACTTTTCCTCTCTCGATACAATTATTTACCTAGTTTTGAATTTTTTTATCTTCTACATTTTGGGAACTTCTTTACTTGAATCTTTGATGATTTTAGATTATACTTGATATTTTCGAAATCGCAATCGAACTAATTAGTGAAATATTTCCCTGTCACACCCTTTTATAGAAAATATCTCCACGTTACATTTAATTAAATCGATAACCGAAACATGCCGCGTTTGATTGACACCCCCACAGCGCGCGAAAAATTCGTGTATTTATTTAATAACACAATTAACACCATCAGGCTTGCATTTCATCTGTTTTAGCTGTTTTAGCTGTCGGCGGTGGACAGGTACCACAGATACCATTCGATTTATTTAATCAACCATTACAGAGTATGCTCAAATCGGCAGGACATCATATCCATTGTTACAGCTACATACAATGTCCGGGCTCATGTATGCATTCCATTCAACAATACTAATCATCATAGAAATATGCTTCATGTTTGTTTAATTTACTATGTTCTGATAATGTGGCTTTATATTAACGAGTATTAATTTTGAAGAATGGTGCTATAACGAACCAGCCCTTTATTTGAAATTCTGCAATATTTACGGGCATCCTCAAACTAATATCTTGTAAAGTGAAATATATAAAAGCAAGTTTATAGTTGCAAAAAGGGATAACAAAGAAAATATTAATCATTTTCATCACTTGGCTTTGTAATTATTTAAATAAAGTTGAACAGTTGTATGAACTAATAAAACTGTAAATACCAATTTTTCAAATAAAATTTGCCTAACAAAGCCTTTCATTAAAATATAATGGGATGAAAATATATACAAATATTACTGCGAACTGCATTTTTAAATAAAACATTAATTAATGGGAATGAACAAAAATCATTATTCGAATAATTTGGGAGATAGGGACTTCAAATTAAATTTGCAATAATATGTTCGCAAATCCTCTTGAATGCACGGACGCACGGGTTGGATGATATGGGTTGATACAATAAATCGGTAATTAATTAGCCTGGCTATTTTTGAGTGACCTGGCATTGATTTAGGGGTGATTATTGATGTTGGTGTTTGGTGAAATGAAAATTATGGCGCAGAAAAACAAAATTTCTCCCAGGTGTAAAACAAGGTTGCATGTGTACACGAAACATGCAAACTAACATAATAACCACGAGTTTATGTAAAAAAGAAGTGGGATTATTGAATTTTAAATACATGCTGACACACCAGCTAACAATATTTCCTACAGCCACGAGCATGTTTATGTGTCAACTTTTCCATATGATAATAAGATTATTGTTATCAAAAGGCTAGCAATACGGAGCTGCAATTAGCGACTTATTTAATACTGGGATATTATTGATTTATACTCATGCTAATAAATTCCACCGTAATAAACATTTTATAGGAGCATTTGTCGTTAGTGTTTGCAATTATTGTGCTCGAATGTGTGGAGTAATTGTAACGTATGCAGAAGTGAATACTATTTGCATAATACTGTACAATACCAAAAAAGTACGCGCTTAGATGGGATTATAAAACGGAACGACCGGTTTGCTCCTTTTTTAGGTACTTATTATACACGCGCAGATATTTTTCCCAAATTTAATCCCCATATTATTCCATTCCCGATGATTTATTTTTCCAATAACTGAACATTAACGTCCATAAGAAGACTGCTTAGCATAATATAAGAATCGGGTCATTATATTCAGATTCGGAGAGTGAGGATTTAACGTACGATCAATATTCAATTAGCTTCCCAAATATGCTGTCATTACTGCCATTATCAATATTTTTAAGAAAAAAGAAGTTCATCCCTTAACAAAGGAGAAAAAAAGCGATTGAAAATAAATGAAGCGTACTTGAATGAAATGAGGTTGTAGTTGTTTTGGGTGATTAATAATGCACAGTAAAAGTTTATTCAGATTCCATAATCGAATCACAACTTTTGCTTTAGGTAGGTGCATGTTTACCCGAATTCGCTGCATTGTGCCGGCATGACGTTTAAAGTTTTGGGGAATTTTCAGGACAATGGTGTGTTTTGTTTGAAAATTTTAGTGCTTTCTACCCGTGCCATAATAGGAGCCATTAAGATTTTTTTATAATTGAAAACTTTTGTGAGTCGTGACTTTTAGCAACTAATAAAAGATTCAAGTGCGAGGACCTTCACGTATAATTCATTTATCAAACCGGAAATTTCCTCAAGTTTTGTTCGCAAATTCACACCTAATTACCTGCTCGTTCCCATTCGATATTCGGCATTCTTTCTCCTATCTGTCTTCAGTAATTATCGCGTTGTTCGGTTTGATTAAGTAAGACCTGAAATAACAGGTAGTGCTGGTTGAACATGATTTTGAAGATCGCCGATGTGTGTTTGTGTGCAACAATTCGAGAAAGACCAGCCCGACACCTTGTAAATGTTAATAGCAATGAGAAGTGACAAACGACCAACGAATTTCTATAGCGTCTGAACTTTAGAAATCAGTTCTTATTAGATGCACGTTAAAGAGTACGCCTCCCTTACTCCCTTGGAAAACATCCGCTCCACGGCCATATATGCATTTTATCGGCATTTAAACTTGATCCCTTTGTTCTACAACTGCACCACTATACGGGATGGCTAAAAAGGAAACGCTCTTTTCACACACAAGGTGTTAACGTGACATAACGTCTATGCGTCCGCGTACAATGAAGGGGAAAAGGGAGGAAACCCACTGTGACGTGGACACCAACAACTGTAATGACTACAGCTAAGGCTAAGGCTAGGACGACAGTTTTCAACGGATATACAATCAATGCAGTTCGCGTTTATGAACTTATATGAATGCTGTTATGTATCCGGCTTTTTGTATTTTCGCCTTTACGACCCGCATTACTTCGCCGCTGCCTATTTTAATAAACATTTTAATTATGCCAAACAATGCCACTCCGGAATCAAACGTATTACTCGCCGAATATCAAGTTAATCAAATTTTAATTTGACAAAACGAACATTGTAATTTGTAATTAAATCGAAACATTGTATTGAAACCCTTCATATTTCGTTCCTACCTTTTTGCTCAATTTATTAATTAAATTATTTAAATTACTGCGTAATTAATTTCTATCATAATTTATTTATTTATTCATTTATCCCTAAATTAAACCTATATAATATCTAGTTATGTAACATGATCGGAAAAAAAGTACAACGCTAAGGGTGGGTCTGCTTCGTACCTTTAGATAACACCATTAAAGTCGTCTTTTTATATTATTAAACATATAAAACTGTACTAACGACGTAATAACTGTCGCAATTATTTTTGAAGTCAAATTGTCCATTGTTGTCATCATGTACGTCACTGCTTGACTAAGCAAAATTAGTGCTTTTTCCTCTTTTTGCTGATAATACATCATCAATTATAACTAAAGTCCGGATTTAAATGCGCTAAAAAAAGGCATTATATTTTTTTTATATGCACTAAAAAAGGTATTATAAGTTTTTAAATGCGCTTAAAATAAACCAATATATCCGACAAAATGATTCAAACATGGATTTTATATGCGGTTTAATTAAAAATAATGTGGCAAACTAAAAAATAATCGAATAGCAACTAAGGATTTATTGGAATTACAATGTAGAACCAAAATTTAATTTTTGATTTTCATTCTAGGTAAAGTTAAATGACATGGGGTTCATGTTAAAATTTATTATGTCCTCCTCAGTCTCGCCTTTCAAAATTCCACAAACCATTTTCATTTTTTAATATCCCGTGTTTCGATATAATACACATCAAATTTTTGCAAAAGTTAGGGAACTAATTTTAAATTTTCGTACAGTTCTTAAATAATTTTAAAAGCCTCAATTAAAGAAACAAATTAGAAACAACTTTACTTGTTGCAGAAAGCATTAGATAAATACAAGAAAACGAAATGTAGCCTGAATATATGAACAAATAACTTATTTATTATATCCGGCATGGCACTAGCCAGGGAAGTAGTTGTTTCAATAAGTTATTTGTTTATAGTCTTAGTAAGACTTAATTTTTTGCTTGCAGATTAACGAACAGGCTATATATATTCAGGCTACATTTCGTTTTCTTGTATTTACCTCAATTAAAGGCTAATTGCAGTTAATAAGATGCAAAAATGAGCAATACAAGCTATTAACAACAAAATCAATTACAATTAATGCAAATATTGACTTTATATGTAGTTATATGCGGATATATGCTCAAATAAGTTTAATGTGACAAAACCTGAAATATTAAGTTATATGCGAAATAAAACTCCGTACTTTGATTTATTTTCGAGAGAAACGTATAGATACAATTCGCCAGTTCCATAGGAAAGAGCAAATAAAACATGTAAAAAAATATAAATCCGGACTCTATTATAACAATTCACGCACTATAATATTTAGAACTAAAGTATGTTGATTAAAAAAAAGCTCAAGTGTGCCATGATTTTTTATTTTTACAAATTTAAGTTGGTAACACATATTGAGGTTATGTTACTTGCGGCGTGTTCCTACCGATAAATTAATTTGCTGTGATAAACGACGCAGAGAAGACGCTGGTTCAACTTTCAAAATTCCTTGGGCTGTGTTAATAGCATCCTAAGTACGTTTGACTGGTCTACCACTTGGTTTACGGAGAATACTACCCGTTTCATGAAATAATACAGAATAACAGATCATGATAAGTTATTTTTAAATTCATCATAAATAATGAGAACGTTGGGAAATTCTTCCTGAAACTCTGCCATAGGTGCGTCGAATGAATACACCCAATTTCCGTCCACTTTAGTCCCATTTCGGAAATAACTTTCAACTAGAAACGTTTTTGCCGTTTGCTGTAAACCATTGTGACCACGAAATAATTGTGACTTTTAGAACGATCTGGCGTTTTCCTTGTCAATTCCTAACATGTATACCAACTTGAATTTAAAAAAATAAAAATCATGGCACACTTGAGGTTTTCTTTAATGAACATACGATATCATCATATACCAAGAAACCGTCAAATTTCAGAAAATATACAGGGTGTCCCGCGACTCGAGAGACATAGCCTAAGGGGTGTAAATTTCAAGCCGAACATACTTTATACACATATGTTCAAAAGACTATACTAATCCTAGAAATCTAACATACTTAAAATAGAATACAACGTAATTGTAACTTCAGCTAGTAAGTGATAATATCCTTTAGCGCCTAGGAATACCTTGCCGACTCTTTTCTAGGGAAAACAAGTTTAACCGAGGCAAATCGTTATCAGTTAGTGTTGTAATTTGTAAGCGTGTGTACTGTCTATAAAAACAAATCTATATAAGCAATGGCAACAAAATCAAAACGATACTACACTGACGAATAGTTAGATAGAATTTTCTGGCAGTGAAATAGGAGATTGCGTATAAACACCTTCAGACTTTGATATTAGTGATCCTGATTTTGTGGATGAGCTTCAACTGCTGTACATTTTACATTCATGGAAGTGGTACCCTCGGGAATCAAAAGGGCTAGAAGAGCAAATATTTAGTAAATAAAACATTGTTAGAAAATCCCATAATTCATTTAGATTAAGCTCTTTTTCTGGGCAAAAATAAATATTAATGGCACATTGCACTGCCATAATAAACGTACCACAAAGAAATATTTCAGTTTCTAGTACAACAGAACCAGTCGACATTTTCAATATGATCGTGAACGAAGATATATTGAATTGTATACTTGTACAGTTAGGAAATTAATATACACTGGAGGAAAAAAATGTAATACTTGAAATTCGTGAAATTTCGACCATTTCCAAACCGCCACACACTGAATCTTTGAGGGTGAAAAACTTTTAAGTGTCTTCTTTAAAGTCGTGCATGCGAACTTAAGCGTAACCCCTTCTGCCCCCTGTAGCACCCCTGTGAAAAAAATGTTTGGGATTTTTTCCCGAAAGAATCTTCAAATTTGGTTGAAAAGTCACTGAGTTATGTGCGAAAAAACCTCCCATGCACTTATTTTAAAACACCTATAACTTGGTGCCAAATCGTCGTAGGAACTTCGTTCTTTGAGTCCTGCATAGGAATTTTAATGTTTTTATGGTGGATCGAGTCGACAAGATTTTTCCAACTCCGTAGACATCGTCAAAGTTGGACATGGTTTCCAGAAATAAACTTTCTTTTTCCACAGGGGCGCTAGAGGGGGGCGGAAGAGGTTAAGCTTAAGTTAGCATGCATGAATTTAAAGAAGACACTTCAAAGTTTTTCGCCCTCAAAGATTCATCGAAATCGATTGTAAATACGCTGAGTTATGGCGGTTTGAAAATGGTTATAAATCTAGTGACCAGTTTTCTTTAATTTTTGTATATTGTAAATGTGGTTTTTGATGTCAATGTAGTTTCAAACCAGTTTAATTTAATATACAAGCAAAACTACTAAATACTATTTAAATAAAGCATAAAAGATTTGATAATATTTCCTACTGGCAAACAATAAATTTTAAAGAACATAAACAACGAACGTTTATAAATATTTTATCAATCACCATTTACAGTCTTTGGTTCATTGATTGCACTAGGTTCATGTAATAATTTTAAGTTCATTCCACACTTCGTTTATGGCTTGTCAGAGTATCATAGCCTCTACCGTCTTTTTGTGTTGCTCGTTATTCAATATCGTGTTTCATCAATTCGTTGGCGAATTTTTCCAAAAATATCTGTGTTGCTTCTTTCTGCACTGGACATTTTCTTGTCCATAATAAAAACATCATTATAAGAAGCTATATCTAAATAGTTTATGAATAATGTTCTAGTACATTCTTTGATAATTTTATCCAACATATCGACTCCATATTTGGTTTTGCTACAACCCAGAATTATTTTTGGTTATCTTCTGTAATTTCATGCTCGTGATTTGTCTACTAAAAATTTTCATTTTTTTCCAATGTTACATTTTTTGTAAATAGGAATAAGGACGAATATAAAGATAATGTTTCCGTTAGGCACTTTGGTAGATCTTTTCCATTTTTTCTGACCTTTCCAATCAAATTTTTGTTTAGGAGAAATTCTCCTAAAGAAATATCTGCAAAATAGTTATCAGTTGTGATATTCCTTCCAGAGCCGTACCAAAATTTGCACAATATCTTTACAACACGTGGTCCTTGGTTTGTTTCAGGTACATCTCCTACTTTACCCAAATAGACTTAAAAGTAGCAGCAATGCCGTACTGTCTTACTGTCACAAAGTGTCCGAATTTTGATGGCAAATTTTTCTGGTTTGTTCCGTATATATACCCAAAAAGGGCACCTTCCTCGAAACGAAGCAAGTTGTTCATCGATTGTGCCCATTTCTGCAAAAATGAAGGATTCTCTACTATTTTTCGCAAACATATCGCTAACTTCTCTTAGGGGACACAGTTTGTTATTTTCTTTTCGCACGGCACTTGTATGAGTATCGTCAAAACGAAAATATCGTAGCAACGCTTCGAACTTATTTCTGCCCATAATAGGTACATAAATGGCCCTACTGCATGCTCTGCGAGTATTCCACATATCTTTGGGACTATCTTTTGTTTCTCTAAAGCGACCTGACAATAATAAAATACCAAAAAATGTGAAGAGCTCGGTTTTATCGACATTTGACTGTCTAGCGGCTTTATCACGATTCGTCTCATTCAGTGACGGTTCGCGGGTTTTTTTCTGGTACGGCCGAGGAACAAGAGGTGGTAATACAGATAGGTGCGGTCACGCAGCCAGCCGTCTCTGCAACTGACCCTACCTATCTGTATTGCCACCCTTCTTACCTCGGCCGTACCAGAAAAAAACCCCGCGAACCGTCAGTGGTTTCATTCCATACTGACTTCTTCTCCTTTTTGATTTTTATATGGAATTATGATGCCGATAATGTCGTCGGATTGAATACATCAAGCAATGTTACGACTTTTATTGGTAAGTGCAGCAGGTACTCTAACCAAATTAGCTGCGGCTTTTTTTGCTGCATGATATTTCCACAGTCATCCACCACATTCTACATCATTTCCTGATGATACATTCTGATAATCATCTTCGTCTAGGTCGCTCGAATTGTTTACCTCGTAACAACATCGGGCATACCTGCCACCAAACCCATTTCTCAGACACTCACCAAATAATTCTTAAAGGACCAACAATAATAAAAGAAAATTATGTTTTTCCTGTTGACATCCGAGTGTTTTCAAAGCAGAAAATTAAGAAATACATTTATAGTGCGTCACGTTTGACAGATTATGACAGATTTAGAAAATGGGGTTTGCAATCCATGAAAAGCCCTTTCATGTGGATATAATTTTAGGGGACAATTTCAGCAAGTGCAGGAGAAGTGGTTTCGTGCAGGTAGCCTGATGGAAGGCGCAGCGCAGCGGAGTCGTTGTCTGTCACCAGTTGCCTTGCTTAATTTTAATGGGCCACGCAATCTTCCTCCACATTTCCAACGTTTTCCACCACTCTGCCTTCTTCATCTTCAACACAATTCTCCATTTCGATGTCGTCATCATTCCTCAGTAATTCGTTGCAGGGTTCTTCTTTCGAATACATTTTTGATGAATATTGACTCAAACGTCACAACATAACCTCAAAATTTATGGTTAAGGTTACTTGACGTTTTGACGTTTTGACGTTTTGACGTTTTGACGAATCGACTAATAGTATAACCGGGTCAAAAATGACCTGTCCAAATAAATGGGCAATAACTAAATTAACCCTTAACGGGTACACTTCGATATAATAACGTAACGGGCACTGTGGGTCTAATAGACCCAGACAACTTTGAAGCTGTATATCTCCGTCAATATTGAAATTGAAGATTAGAAAAAAATTACACAACTGCTTAGGACATATTTAAATGCAGGTTAAGATATGTTAGAAACTAAACAATTTTTTGAATATTGTCTTCGATTTCACCATCCGAATCATCACTTGTATCAGATTCTCGTTAGCGGGGAATATCGTCCTGAAGAAGTTATTGTTCGATATTTTGACGCAACCGCAAATTATGGGTCATCGTTCAAAAAATTTAGCTCTGAAAATCATATATAGTAAAAAAAATACATAAAAAATACAATTCACGTATTGCATAAAAAAAAAGAATTTCTAGATAAATTGATGGATGGTTGAAGCGTTAACTTCGGGATACATTTTTGGAAATTAAAAATAAAGTGTGATATTAACAAAGAAACTGTTTTATTTAAAGTGCTAGATACATGTTTTACTTACATATTTATTCACCAAAATACGAAAAAAAACACAATTTTATTTTTGATTATTTTTTTGAAAAAATTACGCGTCGGGCACTCTTGGGTCTATTAGACCCACAAAATACGACGCGAGAAAACTAGAGCCGATAGACTTGAGGTGTCCAGAGCTAATAGGGAAATAGGTTTGAAATATATACGGGAGGGAGAATAGAAAAAAAAAATTCTTCGCGCCGAAAATTTGAGTGTGCGTCCGGGTCTATTGGGCTCACAGTGCCCGTTAATGGTTAACTTGAGACAACCTCACTTATTGTAGATTTATTAAATACAAGTAATAAAATCGAAAAATAGCCCGAATATATGAATATTCAGCCTGTTCGTGACTTTGAAACATTAAGTCTTACTAAGACCACAAGCTGGGGCGGCCCGTTGGTGTAGCGCTTGTCAGAGCCCTGCAGAAGCGGGTTTTTGAAAGCCCGGCCCGGCCCGGCCCGACAGTGAAAATTTAAAACCCGGCCCGGCCCGGCCCGTTGCAACGAAAATGTGTTGCGGGCCCGGCCCGGAGCTGAATATTCAAAGCCCGGCCCGGCCCGGCCCGTCTCCGAAAAATGTTGAATTAAATAAATAAAATTACTGGACCTATGTACTCTTTAAAATTCCAAAAATACATTAAATTCATGTTAATAACATTTTTTTTTTCAATTCGCTTAGTTGTTGCTTTCCAAATTATAATAAAATTAAATTCATCCAAGCCCGGCCCGGCCCGGCCCGGGTTAAATTATCCATCGGAAAGCCCGGCCCGGCCCGGCCCGGAGTTTGAAAAATACGGTACGGCCCGGCCCGGCCCGAAGTCGGGCCGGGCCGGGCTTTCCGGGCCGGGCCAAAGCCCGGCCCATGCAGGCCTCTGGCGCTTGTGCCGGTTGCACCGCGTGCCATGTGGATTCGAATCCCAGCCCGGGCGAATGATTTTTCGGGGATTGAGAAGTATTCGCTCGGGTCCATGGTTGTTGTATACGTCTGACATTATTCATTTGTTCATTTGTTCACTTACTCATCCCAAATTTAAATACATAACTAATAACCTGGTCGTGACTGAATGGCTCATGCCTAAGTCAAAAAAAAAGACTACAAACAAATAACTTATTGAAACAAACACTTCCCTGGCTAGTGCCAAACTGCATATTGAATGATACAAAAGAAATTGCATGTTATTTCTAGTACTACTAGATAATAACATTGGTTTAAGATCGTTTATTTCTACATACAGGACTAACTTGAAAATTATTCTAAAATTAAATGTGAAACTTTAAACTGTAAATGTTATTATTAAAATGAAAAAAAAAAACAGAAAACATTTTGACAAGGATACACAGTGCTAAACTTATCTAGTGTTACTAGATAAAACAAATTTGATAATAACTAAAAATACCACTGAATTATAAAATATATGAAAACTAAGTAACCAACCATCTGCACGAACAGGCTGAATATTCATATATTCAGGCTATTTTTCGTCTTTATTAAACGTAATATTTATCCAATAGATAAAGAATGATTTTACAATCACATATCCAAAAGCGCAAAAATTGAAAAAATTGTTCTGGTGAATTGTACCAGAAAATGTGACTTTCGGGTCAATTTTCACCCGGTTTGTGTACTCCGAGTGATTATGCGCGATGCAATGATTAGCAAAATCGGTGGTACATTTTTGGTCAAAGAGAGATTTTTATGTTCTTGCAATCTAATTCCGAAAGACCTTCCGTTTTGGCCAATATACACAGTGGGCCAAAAAAACGGTACAAGTAATATTGTATTCTCACATATCTTCGTTAGTTATTAATATTTTTAAATAATTAATACAATAGTGACAAGCCCAATTTTCATAGATAATATAAAGTACTTTTTACCTAAAGAAATAGTACGTAAACTAAGTGCCCGGATCACTTTCTTGCCTACAAATTAATTATTTTGTAGATAAAAAATTACAGATGCCTGTGGTAGAGTATCACAGGATCTCACATTATTAATTCTCTTGTGCTTTTTATCTCCGAAATTACATACAATATTAACGAAAACCTTTTTGCTGCAAAAAAATGAAGTAAAACATAAATAAAGACTACAGATCTTAAAGGAAAAGAACAAAAAAATTTGCTGATAGTGAAACCAGTTACGAATTATTTTGTAGATAAAAAAATACAGATGCCTGTGGTAGAGTATCACAGGATCTCACATTATTAATTCTCTTGTGCTTTTTATCTCCGAAATTACATACAATATTAACGAAAACCTTTTTGCTGCAAAAAAATGAAGTAAAACATAAATAAAGACTACAGATGTTAAAGGAAAAGAACAAAAAAGTTTGCTGATCGTGAAACCAGTTACGAATTATTAATTGGGAAAGATAAATTTATAATTGAAATTACGAATGTAATTCTTGATAAATTTACTATAAAATTGCAAAAATTAAGCAAGCAATTAAAAAAAATATTTTCGTTTGATATTGGTAACAAAGAATGTGAGAATATTGACACTGAAAGAAATAATTAAATTGTATTATTTAAAGAAATATTTGGAAACGGCTGAAAGAACTCAGGTCGATAACCGATCAAGAATTGTGAAAAAATAGTTATTATACACCCTGGGCCAAAAAAAAACGGTACAAGTAGATTTTTACTCATATATCTTTGTGAGTTATTAATATTTTTATATAATTAATATAACACTGAAAAGCCCAATTTGTATAGATAAGACGAAGTACGTTTGCTCTAAAGAAATAGTACCTAAACTTGTGCCCGGAGCATCTTCTTGCATGAACTTCTTCCATCCTTTCAGGAATTCGTACTATACGTTGTCTTCGACTTATTTGTTTAGGATGATTGTTACCGTAAATTCTGAGTTTAATTATTAATCACTGAATACTTCTAACAAACCAACCCTTTTGTGGATATTTGTTCACAATCTTTCGTGCAGGTAAATTGTCATATTGAAACAAATGTTTAATGAATATCTTATCTTCTTTACTTAAGCAAACTATTTTTGTCACAACAATTAAAATGACTGATAGAAGTGACAGCTAATGTCTGACATTTATTAGAAAATAATAACAAATCACTGCCCACTAATTTTGATGCCTACAAATGCGACGCGGTTGTGCATTAAACTCCCTTCTTTGCAGAGCCTTCATTAATGTGAAATATCCTCGATAAAAAAAATATTTACAATTTGTACAATTTTTTTGCCCATTTTTTTGTATATACAGTGTGGAAATTAAGTAGCGGATAAATTCGGTAAAACCGAAATTAAATATTTTTGGAAAAAATTCTCGAACAGGTCGATTTTCTATGATAAAAATACACATTTTTGCATGAAAGTCGATTTTCAGTCGTCATTTGTTTTTGAGTAATGACGTCATCCATTATTTTTTTAATGACAACCCCCTATTTCTGTTTTTGATTTTGAGAGATCTTTTCATTGTCGATCTGCCAGTGTAAAAATGCCATCTTACATAAGAAATTTTTTAAGTAAACGACAATTGAAAGTGGAAACTATAAAACACAAAATAAACAAAAACATCTTTAGAAAGCAAATGCAATTATTCAATTAAATGTTCTGCCATCCACAGTTCGAACACGTAGAAATTCTTCTTGAACATTTTAAATATTTCCAGTTAAAAAAACGTACATACCGCCAGGGTGCGCCGTCTTGCTGAAACCATATTGTATTATATGGAAGGTCAAGATCATTGTTGTTTGGGAAACATTGCAAAAACTCTAAATATCGGGTTCTCACCTTCAATTGTCATTTACTCGAAAAATTTCTCATGTAAGATGGCAACATTTACATACTGCCAGTTCGACAATGAAAATATCTATCAAAATCAAGAACAAAAATAGGGGGTTGTCATTTAAAAACAAAATGGATGACGTCATTACTCAAAAACAAATGACGACTGAAAATTAACTTTTATGCAAAAATGTGTATTTTTATCAAAGAAAATCAACCTGTTCGAAGATTTTTTACAAAAAAATTTTATTTTGGGTTTACCGAATTTATCCGCTACTTAATTTCCACACTGTATATTTAATTGTATGTAACAATAAATATGTGTGTATGTTTGGAAATAGTTGGCATTTTAGAGGTATACATGCAATATCTAGACTGCTCCAAAATGTTAAAAGTAATACGTGAAAAACAGTTAATTGATGCCTTTCCAAATTAATACACAATTTTAAACCGTTCCAATTGCAAATTGTCAGGCGGCGAAATCTTTTTCCAGGATGAGCTACATAGAAAAAAACAAATATCGTAATCCAACGAATATTGAAAGATTCGCAGACTTATATTATCAATAGAAAACGATATTACCAGAATACCAGATCGCTTACGTACGGCGACATTTTAAAAGACTACGCAAGCAAGAATATAGATATATTAAATTTTAATTAAAAATTGACAGCACCCAGCTTACATTTATTTTATGTTATTGAAAATTTTGTTTGTTTATACGTTTATGTTAATATTATTTCTTTATTTCTCTGCTTTTTTATATAAGGTCATTCACACCATTCAATAAATAAATATATTACAACTCTGATTTTTATATGAAATTTAAACCCCAATTAAAAAAATCCTAATCTTACAAAAAACTTAAATGGGTCCAGAAAATCCTAGATCCACTCCTCACTGCGTGGTGAAACAATTTTAGCAGTACCTCTACAAATAAATTTTTTATTTTAACATTCGTGTTTTATTATAAAGTTTTTATTTAAGAAGTACCCTTTTTTGTTTGTTTATTGTAGTTGTAATTTGAATATTCGTGATTTATTACTTTCTCCGTTAAGAAGTACAAGAAAGTATTGTGATCGTGAAAAAAAAATTTTTTTTACGGAAATATAACGGATATTTAGGTCTCTTGATACTATTTCAAAAATTTCTGGAAAACAAAATTGTGTCTGTGTGTCCGTGTGTGTGTGTGTGAGAAATTTCTATGAAACTTTGAACATAAGTCTTATTTGACAATCCGAGGAACTGAAAAGCTTTTGCTAAAATTTCATACGGAAGTGGGTGTTTACCCTAACCGTTTCTTGTTTTTTTCCAATATTTTTTTTTAACATGCACAGTCGGCAGGTCGATAGCCCATACGGACCAACACCCTTTTTGTTTATGTATATTCATCCGACGTGTATTGTATTGTATAGTCTGAATAAAGTTGATTGATTGATTTTTAAATATGCAAAATATTACAAAAAACAATTAAACAGAAACTGAAGACAACTAAAAAATGAACATGTTTTGTTTGAAAGTATTTTTCATAAAATCATTGTTTTTCCAAAAATATTTTTTTTTCAATTTTGGTTTATAAACGATAATAGTTGCAAATTTATTTGAATAAATTAGTTTTCGAGTGAACTGACGTTAAACACAAACATTAGAATTTAAAGTTGAATTTGTCATTTTTGTTACATAATTTTGACGTTTAAAACGTCACTACCATCCGATTTTGCTCAAATCGATGTACAGTCAGAGAAAATACAAATGCGAAACTCGCTCGGCGAGGAAATGCTGCCGCATGTCGGTGCTTAGTTCAGTCCAAACCCGTCTAGCCCTGCTTAAAATCCATTTATGAGGTAATAAAAGGGTATCCCGAGATAAGATGGTCAAAATGCCACCCGACACGGATTTTTAAATAAGTATGAAAATATTAGTTGTGACCTTAAACCAAAGTAGCCGTAAGCCGTGTATTTAAAAACCCCCGACATGACTCGGGAAGCCCCAAAATAAAAAAAATTCAAATATAATTTTTTTAACTACTAAAAAAATATTTAAAAAATCTGAAAAATCACATATATTTTTGATGCAAATACCAAATTGGGTGAATTTTTCAAGGTCACTGAACGTTATTTATAGTATTAAAAAAATGTTTGAAAATAAAAGAAAGAAAATTTGCCCACTAGTTTCAAATTTTAGTTCATCATATGATTGCTATCAATAAATACCATCTATGTGACTTTTTCATCTTTCAACGTTTGGTGCGACATCTTCAAAAATTCGTATAACTAATATTTTTACAATATTTTGAAATGTTTTATATATTTATCAATTGAAGAGTAATTTTTGAAGATGACGCACCAAAATTTGGAATTTAAAAAAATTGTATTTACTGATACGAATCCGTCACTCGATCACTTAGGCGCGAGAAGGGAACTAGGCTTGTAAATTTTATTACCTCATAATTGCATTTTAAGCAGTTACGGGTTTCGACCGAACTAAGCACCGACATGCGGCAGCATTCCCTCGCCGGGCGAGATTCGCATTTGTATTTTCTCTGACTGTACGTTTAAAATATTATTTCAATTAAAAATTAAGCATGAAAGTATAAATATAATCAATTATTATACCATCCAAATCGGAGAAAATAACATGATGGCCACACCACCTTTTTTTTTATTGTAAGGTGTGAGCCACAGAATTTTGTTTCTAAGTTGGCCATGCCAGAGAGAGAGAAACGTAGCAGTCATGTCTGAGATTAATTCATTTTTTAAAATCTAATTCAATTGAACTAATTTAGTCTGATGACGTAATAATATGCGATATACCTCATTTATCTCACGGCCAACTCTGAAACAAAATTTTGTGGCTCACACGTTATAATGGAATTTGACCGGCTTAGCAATCAAATTGATCATTATAAAATGTACTGCTAACGATACTTTTATACATGTTGTTTGTGTATTTATTACAAACGATTTGAAAGACTATTCTGTAACAGTAATGTAACCTAAGCATGAACATTTTCTGAAATAAGAAAAAGTGCAACACCTGCGTATGCATGTCTTCGCCCTGTAGCAACTTCGCAAGCGCAGTGCCAAGAAAAAAAATCTTCCAACTGCTTTCGAGTTGTCTATTGTAGTGAAGTCTTGGATGATCAGTTAAAGTTTTCCATTACTCTTATTTTCTTAGTTGGGATGTGATGTTATTTAACGAACACACCCGCGAATGGTTTAATTAGATCGTGGCAATTACGTCAGGGTCCAATTATAAATAGAACAATGCATTATGCGCGTTTCCGTGAAAAAATATATAGCCGTCGCGATTATTTATAAACATATGGATGAATAATAATCTGCGAGAGACTAGAGCAAAATCATTATTATGTAGAAAGAAAAAAAGGTTTGCCCTTTTAAAATAATGCCGGACCATTGACAGTTCGCATTATACCCGGATCTTCAGAAAGTATGTTATAAATCAATTAATATAATTGATTGAACCCCATATAGTAATAACTTTTGTCTTCTCTTTCAAATTACCTTGGGCCGATATATTTTGCGTGCGGAGATGAATATTTGATTTTATCACCTGAAATGTGTTTCTCTGTTTCTTCTAATTTCAGATTTCCAGTGAGAAATATTGCATTCGACATTTGGTATTTGCAAATCTAGTTGTCGATGTACGCGGAATAGGCGGGAATGCGCAAATGAAATTTCCTTATCGGCAATATTGCGAGTAGGATGTGGGGATACTAGGCTTGCGTCTTAACATTATTTTCCTGTTTTCAGTGCCTGAACTGTGTTTCCAATCCTGCCGTTCCCTGGAGACCAATTGAGAACAATTCGATCTTTATATCACCTAACTGATGGTCGGGTTTTCTGCGGCATTGGAGATGCCCCAGAGCAAACAGACATGGGAATGGTAAGTCAGAAATTTTACTAAATATTATCTCCGCCGCGAGCCTGGCGAACGCTATATTTTATTACATTCCGCGGTTTATTTTCACGAAAACAGTTCTTAACACTCTCTTTATGTCTACCACTCCAATTTTATCTTATGTCGCGATATATCTAAACACATTTTTATTAATACTAACCGAAAATATTGCTTCTAAGTGACTTTATTTCCTCGTATCCCACAAACAGCTTTCACATTTCCAGAAACCACTGCGTCGGCTGAAGTAAATGTAAGGCATTCAATATTTAGATACATAACGAAATAAATGTATGTCAATTATCTATACTAACTGAAAATCCAACACAAGTAGAAGTGAGAAATCTCATCATAACTTCCAACGTGCGGGATTCGCAAAAAAAACATCGAAAATCTGATTGCTTCCTCGAGTCATGCTTTCACATCCGCTTCTATTTCGATTTCCCAGGAAATACTACACTGAAATTGTAAATAATATCCTTCATAATGGAATATACAAATGCATGTGCAAATATTAAATTGACACATTTCCGCGCGTAGACTTTCTAGATATTTTTTTTACTGTTCCGAGCTGCGATCCTGATGGATTCTAGGGCTGAAAATAATAATTCATTACCACAATGATTTCATTTCCATTGTCGTTGTATTTTTAAGTGAACTTTTATAATTATTAACAAAATCCTTCATTGTAAGATTGGAAATGTAGTTTAGGTAAAATTTAGTACAGAGCAGTGCCTGCTCGCGGTTATTTTTTTGTACGGCAGAGGCACAGATACGTAGAATCGGTTGAAGAGACGACTGGCTGCGTGATCGCACCTATCTCTATTACCACCTCTGCTACCTCGGCCGTACAAAAAAAAATCCGCGAGCCGTCACTGGTTCAGAAGGTCAAAAATTGTTTGCAAAAAGAGTAATACAGATTTGAAGGCTCTTTGTTTTTTGGTTGATTTTAATATATCGGCAGGCGTCACTATTTTTGAAGGAAACGAAGAAGGTTGCATGTTCGCGCTCAGATCTTTTGATTTGCACAATAAAGGCGACCACAGACTTCGTTCTTTTTAGTAGTTTTGACCGTCCGTATAACGAGCGCTGTATATATCCACCACTTCGAGTCCTTTTCGTCCATTTTCTCGAAAACTACCGCGTTTTCAGCATGAATTCCACTATCATCTTAGCAGTGGCGGCGGCATTAGCTGTACAAGTACGATCATATCTTAGTAGGCTCTATTTTTTTATCTCAATGAGAGTACTCGCTGGACGCGCGGCTAGGGAAGGCAAACATGTTCAAAATATCAATATATTGATTAGTCGATATATTGTAATAGCAATAACAATATAATTGATATATCAAACGAAAAATTTCGGTTATATATCGTTTTTAATGAAAACATTTTATTGAAGTCAAATAAAATTAATTAAAAAAGTATGCATTTTAGTTCTAGTGTAAATATCTCGCTAAAAAAATGCATTTTTGATGGCTAAATCAGTATTATTATAATTTGACTGTTAATTCATTACGCTTTTCCGTTATATCAATCTTAATCATCTGAAAGTACATAATTAATTATGTCCACAGGTGTTTGCAAAACAAAACGAATAATTCTATTGGGTTGGTGCATAATTATCAGGCGTTTTGTAAAAAATAATATTTATATGAAAAATAAACATACAAATTCAACAAAAATATTGTTAAATGATTATTCCGGAGCGTAGTTACCATCGACTTCAATAATTGAATCCCATTTGCTTGAAAGACGGTCGATTCCACGGGCAAAAAAAGGCACGGTTCTTGGAGGCAATCCAAGCTTTGACATTAGCCACCAAGCTATCCAAATCTTCGAAAACTTTGTGTACCAGCCAAATTTTCAGCGATCGATTGACGTGGTAGTCCGTAGGCGGCTCTGTGGGAGAATATGGCGGATGTGGATGTGGAAGCTTATTGGCGATGCTTTCGACAACACGGCGCTCAATATGTGGACGCGATGACAAGATTCTTCAGAAACAGAGCTTGTTCGTTTCGTTGCAGCAAATCAGTAAAAATTCGGTCACGTTCGGCTTTATTGTTTTTGGTGAGTTCGTGAGGGACCCGTCCAGCCACTTTCCATACCTTTGCGAGCTGTTTCAGACAACGAACTTTGTTTGAATGGAGTCTTCTGCCAGCATTCGAGTTGTCAAACTTTCGTCCCCTTCCACGGCTTCCAAAAGTGCCTAGTTGTCGAAATCTGATGGTCGACCTCTTCCTGGCTTATCTTCTAAGCTAGTGTCGCCAGATTTAAAACGGCCAAACCATTTCTTTCGTCAAAAAGTTCGTTGAGATCGCAAAATGAAAAAAGTGGTAAAGCATAATATGTCAAATACGACTATCATTATCGACACGCATTTTTATAACTTGAAAATAAAATAATAGTTTTATATAAAAAAGTAAACAATACAGCAATTGTTATTAAAAAAAGCCGCCTACTAAAACGCCTGATAATTATGCACCAACCTAATATAATTAAATATATCTAAAACATTTTTTAATACTGTAGACTAATGACAAAAAATATAAGTAAAAATAATGCAATAATACAAATAAAAATTAAACCCTCAATTCCAATTATGTTGGAAAGCGAACCCAAAAATTGCGAAATTCTTTAAACGGAAGGTACTGATTAGCCAACTGGTGACATATTTCCTAGCAATTTTTTGTAAGGAAAGGTAAATATTTGTATTGTTCTCCCAGAAGTCCAATGGATTTTCTCTCAAATTACTGACACCATTTGAAAAATATAGACTGATTTCTGAATTATGTTTTTTTTTTCTTTTTTTTTCTATTTTTGGATATGACCAACTTATAATGAGTATACCAAAAACAGTATTTGAGGGACTTGAACTGGAATCTGATTATAACTTTTGACTACTGCATTGTATTTCTTCAATTAATCTTAAAGTCTTCATCGTTTCAGCCAGAGAGTAGGTGAGATATTTTTAAATCTTGGATCCAAAATTATGTTTATTGATAAAAAGTGATTATGTAGGGTATCGTCAAACCATTTTTCACCTCTGACAAAAATAACATGTTTTCATTATCTTCCAAGCTTATATAATCCAGAAAAGTTTCAAATTATTTGCAATTTTGCAACTTACAATTTGTTTAAAATATTCCGTACGAACATACATGTCTTGCCTAGTCTTTCTAAATGATCACAGCAATGTTTCCACATGTCGGGGTTGCATTTCGAAACAGCTTTATGCTTTGAACTTATAGATCGTTCGAGCGGACGATACAAAACACGAAAACTGACATAACTTTTTTTATGGTTGCGGTAAAACCCATTGAAGAATATGTATAAACTAATCCACCTGATGAAGAAAATAATAATAGGAAATGCTCAAACTGCAGAGTCGACAGCAGAATCAGCATCATTAATAACACTGGGCAACAAAATTTTTGTTGCATTGATAAAAGAACTTGTTCTAACCTAATTTGGGTGTGCGAATCCAAATATGAAGTTATTTTTTCTCCCTAAGCTATCGTTTTCATGCAATTCAACAAAGAACATTTTGCGAAATTTGCATATTTATTATACATATTACATGCATGATAAGTCATAAATCACATATGAGCGTAGAAATATAGTCATATTATGAGCCCAGCATGAAGGTTAATACCTTACAGTTCAACTATGTTCTATTCCGCCAAAAAATTGTGCTTGTAGCTCTTGCGTTTGGGCACTTGCTCAGGGCAATCTCGTTTTATAGTCCAACAGTAGCCCGCTATTACATTCTTGTCTCATCGCCCTTGATAGAGCTCTTTTATGATCATTAGGTCCTTACTTACAGCCCCAAAGTTTTCTGGGAATTTATCAAGATGGCTGTTCAAAAAATAGATCTTGATACTCATGTTGCACCCCAGTTCACGAAAAGACAACAACGTTCCGGTAACCAGAAGTTCGAAGTTTACACACAAGTCACAACTCTAATGATTGTTTTTCTTTCGGCGTGTTCGAGAAGAAATGTGTGTTTTTGGGGCGAAGAAGGTGACTAATTTCAGGATATTTACGCGGCGACTAATAATGCGCCCGGACACGATAGCTCGACACCCATTCAAAACATCAACAAAAGGAAAACACCAGGTTATTCGTGAGATATCTTGCTACAAAAGTATGATAAACTAAATTTTAATAAGACAGAGAAATAAGGCGAACATTTTAGATGTCGAAATTGGCCGAAATCGCCTGATTGGGCAGATATTCTTCGGCGCCTGTGCAAAATATCAAAAACAAAAAAAGGGAGATTATTTGTGATATATTTGGCTCGAAAGTTAGGCCAACCTCATCACTCTCACATTAATCATTGGCTAGCAATTAAATAAATTCAACATCCAACTACATAAATAATGACAAATCAAAATGTCAAATTTCATGATAACCCTAACTTGCAGAAGAAAACTTGATTTCAGTTTTGAAATCAGCATTGCCGAAATACCCAGAATCAGTTGGAAAATCTCATGCAACAAGAAATATATTTTATTTTGTTGCCCAGTGTAATTGAAGAGCATATAGATGTCAATCCCGCATCAACGAACGTTGATGATTTCGTCAATAAAATTGGGCTCTGGCCTGACATACCCTCGAAAGAACTTAGTAGTCTCCAGAATTGTGACAATGCTCGGAAGAGTCGTCTGAACTTCAGAGAGAAAAACCGGTCTTAACCCCAACCGAAAATGCTCTAACGATCTATTTCTCAAATTTATTTCTATCGTGAAAAATAGCCTGAATATCTATATATTTCTCCTCAAAAATAAGAATAATGAGGCCTTGAACCATTTTTGGCGTTGTTTTTCTCCAACAAAAATAAAGTTTACTACCAGGCATATAAATTGGTAGTTACTGGAGAATAAAACTCAGTGAAAATGAATTTGACGACTAGAAACGTGCATCTAAACGTACTTCTGAAGGTAAAAACTCGAAGAATCGACTAGAAGCTATCACCATTGTGGCAAAATGGGACGCATTGATCAGAGTCTAGCGAGAGAAGAAGCAGAGCAAGTTCAATATTGGCAGAAAGTATTGATGCGAGTCGTCAATACAATAAAATTATTTAAGGTGATGACAATATAGGCAATTTTCTGGGTGTTTTAGGTCAGATCTATCGATCTATTTTGCACAATTTATTTGAAAGAAAAGGCAAATAGAAGAAGTGACCATGTCAATTATCTCTCATCTATAATATGTGCTGATTACTTTGATCGGAAAAAAAATAGTGAGAATAAAACACTCAAAATGTTATTCAATGTATATTATACACCCAACAAAGCTCATATTGATCAGCTGATAGTGGCTCTATGATACAGGGAAAAATCTCTTTCAAATGATAGATTCCTTAGATTTATTCCAAATTATGGCCACACTGATTGAATTTTTAGATTCTCATAAAATTTATATCTCCGATTGTCGTGGTCAATTGTATAACAATGCCTCAAACATAAGCAGAAATTATAATGGGATGCAAGTTTTAATCATAGAGATGAATAAATTGTCCGTGTTTCTACCTTGTTGTGGCCATTCTTCAAACTTAGTTGATAAAGCTGTAGCTAGTTCTTGTAGGTTCGCTGTTCACTTTTTGATTTCGACAGCGACTACCGAGCGATATGCAAATTATTGCAGAATTATACGAAATTGTACGTTCCCAAAGTATTGAATGAAACTTGCTGGTCTTATCGCTGAAGCAACAAAAGCTAATGGCTATGTTTTTTTTTGCGTAGGTGTTTAAGCATTCAACCAATAACGATGTCTATGTTTATACGGTTTATATATACCGGGTGTGGCACTTAAGACGCCTCGGACCATAGCTCCTTTACGATAAAAGCTATCGAAAAAAATCTAAGAACAAAGTGGTGCATAGTTACCGTCGCTATGTTTCAAAAATATTTCTAATCATCAGTGGCGTGCCGTACTTCAGTGGAGTACCAAACTTATGTTTTTTTGAATGGAATGCCCTATTTTTTATTGCAGATTTGGAAAGTGCTTGACGAGTACTTATTTTTTTATCTAACATGTTATACCCTTCACTTTAGCGGTTTCGCTGTTATAACCCCTTCTTTCAAAATTGCGCCCCATTTTTGAGATTTTTTTGTAGAGAAACTAATTGACGCCGGCGCCTAAATTTTGAATTGAGGTACAGGTTAAGACCTCGTATACCTTCACATAATTTTTTTTTGGGTAATTTATGGAAAAAAATAATTTTTGATTGATCTTCGCATGTTGTCATTTTTTCCAAAAATTTCAAATGGCACCCCCCTAAAAAAATTACGGCGTTGTACAGCCAAAACTCTAAATTTTTCATTGGTGTAAAAAAAAATACACATTGCATAACAAAATTTCGGAGAAAAAAGGAATTTCAACGCAAATGTCGGGAAACGTTTTCCGTTTCCAAGTGTGCCATGAGAAAACAAAAGATTGGTAATTGTCAAAGTAAATTATTAGACGTCAGTAGCAGCCATAAGTCATTTTTGATAAACGTTCTAAAAATGTTCAGAACTCAAGAGGAAATGGTTGATATGATATTTATTCTTGGAGAATGTAACAAGAATTGTTTTTTGGCATCACGAGTGTACGCTGCGAGATATCCGCACAGGGCACATCCAAATGAACTTGCGTTTCAAAAAGTGTTGGAGAGGTTTACTACTACGGGAAGTGTGAAACGGCCAAGGAGAGTTAGAAAGAAGGCAGTTATTACCGAAAATAATGAACTGCAGGTTCTGGAGGCAGTTATTGAAGATCCTCATACCAGTATCCGTGATATTAGTAGGAATCACGATATTTCAACGCGATCCGTACATCGTGTTCTTAAAAAGTACAAATTCCGTCCATTTAAGATTCAACTGCACCAAGAATTGCAACCTCAAGATTTTCATGCGAGGCAAGATTTCTGCATGTGGGCTATCAACAAAATTGAGCAGGAGGAATCATTTCTTATGCGCGTATTATTTTCTGATGAAGCAACGTTCCATAGAAATGGGCATGTCAATCGCCGCAACTACCATTATTACGCCGATGAAAACCCACAAGCCATGCGAATGATAAACCACCAGCAAAGATGGTCGCTGAATGTTTGGGGAGGCATACTTGGAGAACACCTTTTGGGTCCTTATTTCATCGAGGGGCATCTGAACGGCAACAGTTATTTGAGGTTCCTTCACGACGACTTGGATGATCTCTTGGAAAATGTCCCTCTAGCCGCTCTTCGATAGATAGTTTTCCAGCACGATGAAGCTCCTGCACGCAATAGCTGTGTCGTTCGGGAATTTCTCGATGAAACGTTTCCGGACTCCTGGATTGGTCGTGGGGGTCCTGTGAGGTGGCCGCCAAGATCACCAGACCTCACTCCCCTTGACTTCTTCCTTTGGGGCCATATCAAAGACGAGGTTTACAGGACGGTACCAACTACTGTCGAGGATATGAGGGAGAGAATCCGCGCGGCTTTCCGCGGTATATCACCAGAAGTCCTTAGGGTAGTGTCTAGAGCCTGTGAGTCGAAGTTGCTGTTATGCCTCCAGCAGGAAGGTCGTCATTTCGCACATTTAGTTTAAGTTGTTAAATTTTCTTTATCTGCATTTTTCATATCATGTTGAATAAATAGGTACACACTATTATGTTGACCGTATTTGTGTATTTGTTTTCTCATGGCACACTTGGGAACGGAAAACGTTTCCCGACATTTGCGACGAAATTCCTTTTTTCTCCGAAATTTTGTTATGCAATGTGTAATTTTTTTTACACCAATGAAAAATTTAGAGTTTTGGCTGTATAACGCCGTAATTTTTTTAGGGGGGTGCCATTTGAAATTTTCGGAAAAAATGACAACATGCGAAGATCAATCAAAAATTATTTTTTTCCATAAATTACCCGAAAAAAAATTATGTGAAGGTATACGAGGTCTTAACCTGTACCTCAATTCAAAATTTAGGCGCCGGCGTCAATTAGTTTCTCTACAAAAAAATCTCAAAAATGGGGCGCAATTTTGAAAGAAGGGGTTATAACAGCGAAACCGCTTAAGTGAAGGGTATAACATGTTAGATAAAAAAATAAGTACTCGTCGAGCACTTTCCAAATCTGCAATAAAAAATAGGGCATTCCATTTTAAAAAACATAAGTTTGGTACGCCACTGGAGTACGGCACGCCACTGATGATTAGAAATATTTTTGAAACATAGCGACGGTAACTATGCACCACTTTGTTCTTAGATTTTTTTCGATAGCTTTTATCGTAAAGGAGCTATGGTCCGAGGCGTCTTAAGTGCCACACCCGGTATATAGGGTGTTTCAGACCACCCGTTCACCCCAGATATCTCCTGAAATAGAAATCGGATTGAGATTAAAAAAAATATGTCCAAAAATGTTTTTTGAGCCCTATCGTGTGTGAAATGTGAACCACTCCCTCTCCCCCCTGGGTCGGGGAGGGGGGGTAACTTTGAAATCTTAAATGGGAACCCCTATTTTTTATTGCAGATTTGGATTCTATGCTAAAAAATATTAGGTTTTTATCCAAAAAAAAATTTCGATGAGCGACAGATGGCGCCATATTCAGCAAAAACATTTATTGAATTATATTTATCTCTCGCATCAAATGATACATTACGACATTTTTTACGTAGTCATCTCTTAAATAAGGCGTTGATTGAAGACATTCGTAATTTTATGTCAGAAATAAGCAAAAAAAAAAATTCTTTGTAAAAAAAAAATCGTAGAAACGAATAAAAATCAATTTAATTATCAAATTCCATTCTATTCTTTTCTATTGTAGTAATGTATGAATGTTTGTAACGACAAACAGGAATTTTTAATAAAAAAAAAATGTTTCGAATAAAAACCTAATATATTTTAGAGTAGAAGCCAAACCTGCTATAAAAATAGGGATACCTATTTAAGATTTTTTTTAAATGTTCCGCCCGGGCGCGGTATCAAACTCACTCGACTTGGGATTCAGCTGGCAGATGCTCGAGCTCTTATCCACTACTCCACAATGGCCATGGTTACGAGAAAGTAAAAGAAGCACTTGCTTGCTTGCAATTTATAGTGGTGACGACCTTTTTTTTCTTTTTTGGCTTTCTACTACATTTGTGAAGTAAAAAAAAGCAATTTCGCCCATCTCTATTAGACACTGCATTAAGCAAAATCCCCAGAAACTCAGCTGTTACTCATGGAAACATTTCGCAAATATTTATAAAAAGATCTAGAAGTCAGTCGGTGCAGTTTGTAGTCTTCAAAAAGGACTAAAATGTCGACTCTGAACTAAAGGAGATATTTTTCTGCATAATTCTGGCAAATAATAACTGCGCTGCATTTTCTAATATTGAAATTTCATTGAGAATGTAATGCTAACAGCAGTGGTGAACGTTTATTTTCTAAATAAAAAATATTACAAAATAAGCTGCGCATGACGATGTAGCATTTCTGTCTGCTCAGAATAGTGATTTGCTTCGACAAATGGACTTCAGAGAAATAATTATTGATCTTAACTTGACAAGAAAAAGCATGTTAAGTGTCTTCCGCTTACGTAAGCTCTTCAACAGATCACCATAACTCATTAGGAAGTATGAAGATTTAAAAAATATTAGTTTAAGTAGTGTTTTTTTTATAATGAAAATTTGTTTTTTAAAAGTAAAAATGAATTTGTTGAGAGATATTATTTTATTTAAAGGGCCTTCACTTTCCTCATTGCTCCAGGCCTCCAAGCTCTCAAATCCGGCTCTGTATAAAGTTCTACATAGCCTTAAATCGGCCATCTCTCCTATAAACAAATCACTTACGATGTGAAACTGATAAAGCACGTCGTTCCTACCAGAGCCTGCAGGAGCGGGTTTTTGAAAGCCCGGCCCGGCCCGGACCGATGGTGAAAATTGTAAACCCGGCCCGATGAAACTATGTACTCCTTAAAATTCTTAAAACACATTGAATTCATGTCAAAACAAAAGAACCAACTTTTTTCTTCCGGCCCGTCCCGTCTCGGCCCGGTCTAAATTAACCATCGATGAGCCCGGCTCGGCCCGGAAATAGAAAAACACGGCCCGACGTCGGGTTTTTAGGGCCGGCCCAATTTCCAATAGGGACGTCCCTGTTTTGAATAGCTGCTATTTGAACATGTGTGAAGTTAGCTCCATATTATAAACGTCAATTGATTCGAGACATTATACCATTTCATCATGGTGAAATACACGTGTGCGCAACGTTTGCAAATTATTAAAATGTATTACGAACATTCGAGTTCGGTCACCGCAACTTTACGTGCCTTGACTCCGATTTTTGGTCGTTATAATCGTCCGGATAAACGGTCTGTGGTTCGTTTAGTGGCTAAATTCGAGTCGACCTACTCATTATTGGATGTTCCCGTGCCGAAAAGAGCAAGACCCGCCAGGAGCGAAGAAAATATTGGCGCTGTACGAGCTTTTGTAGCCGAACAACCAAAACAATCGATTCCACGCCGTTCTCAGGAGTTAGGGATCAGCCAAACAACATTGTGGCGGATTTTGCGGAAAGAACTTGGCCTATACCCGTATAAGATCGTTCTAACCCAAGAATTGAAGCCGAATGACCATTTGCTGCGCAGAAATTTCACCAATTGGGCCTTAGACAAGATGGAGATGGATAATGATTTTCATCGAAAAGTCATCCTGAGCGACGAGGCTCATTTTTGGCTAAACGATTTTGTTAATAAACAGAACTGTCGCATTTGGGCAAGGGAAAATCCTCAGGAAATAAACCAGTCACCTTTGTATCCATTCAAACTCACTGTTTGGTGTGGTTTTCATGCCGGCGGAGTCATTGGCCCTTATTTCTTTTTCAACAATGCAAGAAATGCCGTCACGGTTAACGGCGATCGCTATCGGGGGATGTTAACAGATTATTTTTGGGAAAAATTGGATGATTTGGATGTGGACAATATGTGGTTCCAACAAAACGGGGCCACATGCCATACAGCCGGCCAAACAATCGATTTACTGAAGACCAAGTTCGGAGACCGTGTTATTTCAAGACACGGCCCAACCAATTGGCCGCCTCGTTCGTGCGATTTAACGCCCCTAGACTTTTTACGGGTAAGTCAGTGGTCTACAGCAACAAACCAACAACATTGGAGGAGCTCCAGACCAATATTGAAAGAGCCATTGCTGACATATCGCCAGATTTGTGTGAAAAAATGATGGAAAATTGGGTCCAGCGTCTCCGTTCGTGCCGGCGTTTCAGAGGTGGCCATCTGAATGATGTTCTGTTCCATTATTAATGGTATTTAATGGTATAGTGTCACCTTCAACCCACAATAAACAGATCTTTGATATCTCATCAATTGCTCGTTTTATTTACATTTCAAATGGGGGCGCTCTTAATGGAAAACCCTATACATTCGTTAAGATCAAGCGTTCGCAGATATTTTTGAACCCACGACGGTTTTCAGCCACACTCCCGGTTTTGTGACTGTGCTACCCGTAAAGTTTTACCCGGACGGTAACATCCAAAACCGAAGTGAGCGGCGCTAAGAATTCGCCATGCGTTGACGAACAGAGGCGAATGTCCCTTCTACACATTCACCCTCGCTCTCGTTCCGGTGCCCTAGAGGAGCCTAGAGGTTTAATCATGTTTGGTACAGGTTGTAAGTTGAATGAAGGAGCAGTTAAGCACAATCATTAATATGTGTGAATGATGCCTGTTCAAAATAAAATAAAAATAGAATAGGAAGAGGTGGACTCGGGGCACGCCCAGCAATCCCAGTTTTATTGCGAATTTCAATTTGCAATGTATAATCGGCAAACGTCGTAGTATGGCCCTCGAACTAATTTAGATAACCGGGCGTGTGGTAATGAGTTCGGGCGACCCTGACTGCAGAATTTTAAAAACCAAATTGGCAAATATTAAATCAGTCGTTATCGGGAGGACTTGGGGCGGATTTATGTTTAGTTAGAAACATAAATTGACCGTCGTAATTCGGACGATAGTAATGAAATAAACATGGTATCCATTATTTTATTATGCCGCTCCGGCGAAAAGCCAACTGTGCAGTGATGATCGATAACGTCTGGTAATTAAATAACAAAATTAAAACATCCAAAGTTGAACGAATAGTTGTGGACCGATTACTTTGATTAAAATTATGATAATAAACTGACCGAAAACCGTTACAATCGCCGATTGCTCGCTTCGATATTGCCGCTGAGTTCGTTACTGCAGCACTCGCACCGCATAAAAAGCAATCAGCCAAAGCTACCGCAACTATTCCGTAAATGGATACGAAAATTTCTATTGCAAAATTCACCTATATTAACTTCACGTTAAAAACTGTTTTAATTGTGTAAATATGTAAGTTAACGAGTAAATATTTAAAGAACATAAAGAACACAATGAGATCAGAATTTCTTTGTCGTAATCTTGACCGTGTATGTGTGTGCTAATGACTTATAGATCCTTGCAGATTCCATTTAATGCATTATGCATACCAGTATATATATATTTAAGGATGTTTTTGGGATCCATCTAACATGTTTGATATTGCATTTTCTAGCCTTATTCTATTTATATTTGTATTCAAGCTGTTGTATTACTTAAATTAACACGGTAGTTTCGATTTCTTACAAAGATAATAATAATTATTAATAATTGATCCCTCATCATTTGCAATGACCGGTTTCTAGCTCTTTTGGTTTCGCCAGCACAGTACAATCGTTGGCGATGAAACAGAGTTTAGTCATTAAGACGACTATTCTCTAAAACGTGCACAGATATATACAATTAAGAGGAGCTGCGTCAACAACATAAATTGTCTAGCATGTTTTTGGGTGATCTTGTTCGAGGATTTCGCATTCGCCTTCTTCAGGACTGTTTGCAAAAATAACGCATATATTTATTTATGTATGTATATTGCATCAGTGCCGACGTGATGCCATCAGCAAAGATCAAATGTCCAAGAGTAGAAATAAACTTGATCGTACATCCAACTCATTAAAACGTGTATGTAAAATAAAAGAGTACACACAAAAATAGAAGAAACCGCCCGCTGACAAAACAGACAAAACACTTTTTATGCAAATCAACCATAATAATGCCTCAACACCTTTCACATCAAACGCATTTTAACGAATCGGAACCGACCCGGCTTCATTTCTACAATATACCGGACGGGGATTA
Source organism: Ocypus olens (assembly GCA_910593695.2). Taxonomy (NCBI): domain Eukaryota; kingdom Metazoa; phylum Arthropoda; class Insecta; order Coleoptera; family Staphylinidae; genus Ocypus; species Ocypus olens. The sequence continues at coordinate 21,127,380 of OU343057.1, forward strand.
ACATCCATTTCAATTAAAAACAAGCTGAAGCGGCTTTGTCTGTCCACTATGACAATAATTTAACACTTTTACACACGGCAGCATACTATATCAACAACAATCCAAGATAAGCCGCTACTATTTGCGAATAGTTTAAACTACCAATTAATAGGATATCTACCTAGGCCGGAATATCGTGATCGTGCAGGACCAATTTTCATCGGCTATGAGTTGTAGCAGTCAGTAGCGTGGCTACCAGTGCCGGCGCTAGGGTTTACGCCGCTACAGGCGAAACATATTTTGTCGCCTTAATTTAAATAAAGTTTTGAGAAAATGTTTTATAACGTTCTTAACATACTATTTTCGTTTTTCATGTTCATTAAGAAAAAAAAATATTATGCTCAAAATGGATACTTAAATTTTTAAATGTTTTTTTTCCAATTTTTTTTTAATGCAATACATTTTACAAAAACATTTTTACAATTGACGAAGATTACGAAGAACTAAATATCTATCATTAAAAAAAAAACTAGAAAAAAATTATGAGCTTTGATTTATAATGACAATCAAATGTTCATTAACAGTAATTATCAGTGGCGGCTCGTGGAACATGTTGATGGTAGAGCCACTTATACAATATACCCCCTCAAACCCCCGCTTTTTTTGAAGAAAGGAAGAACGGTTTATCTTCCTAGACCAAAGTAACTGGCGAAAAAGTGTTTTAAGAATTAATTAAAAATTCTTGCTGAGCTTGAATCTACAGGTAGTACCATGACTCCTTGGCTCTATATAAGCTCCTGCTTTCGACAGTGAAATATACTACTTTTGACAGCTGAAAATTAAAATTTTTGACGATTCAAAAATGTTGAAAAAAACTATTTTTATTAGTTGAAAAATACTGTTTTTGACAGCTGAAACATTCCATAGTTGACATACAAAAAATACTATTTTTGACAAAAGAATACTATTTTTGACAAAAAAATACTATTTTTGACAAAAAAAACTATTTTTGACAGCTGAAAATAGTAATTTTCAACAGCTGAGGAATACCATTTTTGTCAACTGAAACATACCATTCCTGACACACGAAAAATACTACTTTTGACAGTAAAAAATACTACTTTTGACAGCATAATATACTACTTTTGATAGCTGAAAAATACAACGTTTGACAATTCAAAAATGTCGAAAATAACTATTTTTATCAACTGAAAAATAGTGTTTTTGACAGCTGAAACATTCCATTCTTAACACACACAAAATACAATTTTTGACAAAAAATACTATTTTTGACGAAAAATACTATTTTGGACAGTAAAAATACTACTTTTAACAGGATAATATACTACTTTTGACAGCGAAATATACCACTTTTGACAGCTGAAAAATACAATTTTTGACAATTCAAAAATGTCGAAAAAACTATTTTTATTAGCTGAAAAATACTGTTTTTGGCAGCTGAAACATAGCATATTTGGTAGCTGAAAAATACCATTTTCTACAACTGTGAAATATAACTTGATACAGCTGAGAAATACTATTTTCAACAGCTCGAGATTACTATTATTGACAGCCGAAAAATGCAATTCCCGACAGCTGAAACATACCGTTATTGGCAACAAACAAAGAATACACTTTTTGACAACAAAATATACAGGTTGTAAAATGCCATTTTTGACACTTAAAAATGTCAAAAAAATGCTGCTTCTGATAGCTGAAAAAATACCATTTATATAGGTGGGAAATACCATTTTTGGCAGCTGAAAAATATCATTTTTGACAGCTGAAAAATTACATTTTTGACAACTGAATAATACAATTCTTAATAGCTGAAAAATACCATTCTTGATAACAGCAACACACTGTTATTGACAACTGTATCATACCATTATTGTCAGCTAAAAAGTACAATTTTTGAAAACAAACAAATACAATTTTTGACAACACAATGTACAATTTTCGACAACAAAAAGTACAAATTTTGAAAACTGAAAAATGCCATTTTTGACAATTAAAAAAATGTCGAAAAAATGCTGCTTTTGATAGCTAAAAAATATCATTTTTAATTGAATAATATTCTTCTCAACAGCTGAAAAATACCATTTTTAACAACTGAAAAATACCAGTCTTGACAACTGCAACAAACCATTATTGTCAGCTAAAAAAATCAGTTTCTGACAACACAAAAAATACAAGTTTTGACAGCTGAAAAATTCCATTTTTGACAGTTAAAAACATATCGAAAAATGCTGCTTTTGATAGCTGAAAAATAACATTTTTGTAGGTTGGAAATCGCATTTTTGACAACTGCAACAAACCATTATAATTAAAATACAATTTTTGACTACAAATAGTCAATTTTTGACAGCTGAAAAATGCCATTTTTGACAGTTAAAAAAATGTCGAAAATACTGCTTTTGATAGCTGAAAAATAGCTGAAAATAACATTTTTATAGGTTGGAAATCGCATTTCTGACAGCTGAAAAATACCATTGTTGACAACTGCGACAAACCATTGTTGACAATTGCAACACACCATTATTGGCAGCTAAAAATACAATTTTAGACAACAAAAGAAAGAAAGAACGATGTATCTTCCTAGACCAAAGTAACTGGCGAAAAAGTGTTTTAAGAATTAATTTTTTTGTAATAAAAGGTCCATAAAAAACATTGACTTATAAAACTGTATTGCAAATATATTTCATAAAATATGTTGTTAATACCAGTAGCGTACCTAGAGGTTTTGACAGCTGGGGCGGTCCTCAATTTGCCGCCCTTTCTAAGCCAATCACAATCAAGAGTAGTTATTAACAATTACTGAACATAATTTAATAAAAAGTGTTTAAACAAATTCTACACCTAATGATAAAATGTAAGCGTGTTTATATATTTAATGTTCTTGCTTTTTTACTACAAAAGTTTTGAATGATATTGTCAAAATTGATATCATTTGTTGATTGATTTTCTATGCAGAGTATCGCTAGATTTCGCAATCTTAATTCACTCATTGTGGAACGAAGCTAATTTTCAATTAACCTCAGTTTAGAAAAGCTCCGTTCACAACTAGCGACACTAATGGCTATTGTTAAAACAAATTCTTACCAATAATACTGTGCTCGGAACAGAGTTTTCCAATTGGTATTTTTGAGTAAATGTTAGAAGTTCAAGAGGCCCTTTCCCGTTTTTTCAACGTTTTGCATGTTCTTTGCATTCTGGATCCTTTTTCTTTCAATATGTCAATGTCAACAAAGTTATTTACTTGGCATTCAAAATTTTCATTTAAAATATTATAAATTTATTTAATGCTTCTGCAACTAGTGAGGTTGCCTCAAATTTATAAATATTATATGGTATTTGGCACGAACACTTCGCTGCAAAGACATGTAGTTGATCAAAACGTACTTTCTCTTTCCAATGACAAAAACATTTCCCTTTGTATTTCTTCTTCTAATGAAATATTTGTTTTAGTTTTAACTCGATTCTCAGTGGATATCTCCAATTTTTTTTTGGCTGTTGTAACTGAGTTTTGTAATAGCATTTTATTTCAATTTGAAAGATATTTAACATATTTGTTTGCAGATATTTGATTTCCAAAAGGACAGATTCATATAAATTGAGATAGCACAGAAAAGAAAAAGATGCATTGCGTTGAGTAAAATTCCAGCTTCTGATCTTGTTTTAATACATCTTTTTTCAGATGTCAGCTTTTCCAAAACACTGAAAATGTTTAAGAAAATAAATTCGTTTATCAAAGAAACAATTTTTAAATCATTTTTACATCAATAATTTTCAATAGGGAAACCCTTGTATATGTACCAAGAATTGGAGGATATGATAGGGCCCGCCCACCGCCCTTTATTTACACTTGAACTTTACGTAGAAAACAGTGTTCAATTGAAGAATAAAGATTTAAATTCCAAAGCCACCAAAAAAGAAGGCTTTGTGGGTTGAATTGAAATAAAACGGAGTATGGAGAGTGGTCTTTTGACACGTCCCAGAGTTTCTATGAATAAATTCGTTCATTGAAGCAACAGCGGTCTATTGCATTCTTTTTACACCAAGAATTTTTAATAGTGAAACCCTCGTTTATGTTCTAAGAATTGGAGGGTAGGGTAGGAACCACCCACCACCCTTTGCTTGCACTTAAACTTTACCTGGAAAACATGAAAAAATGAAAGGTTACTTTTTTAAGATGTAGATAGAACAGCAATAATTCAAACTTGAACTAGAAACGGAAAAAATACATACAACGATTTGGAAATATGTAAAAAATATTAGTTTGCATCAAAAATGTCGATACCCATAAAGTAATAAAGTATGGACTCCCTATAAATACAATTGTCATATTTTTTTGTTTTTTTTATAGTCGCCGCTTCTCCTATTGCGTTCCAATGAGTCTCTACACTGCGCTTAACACCTAACGAAGACAAGTGTTTTATAGTCCCAAAAATTGCCAAGTTTAACGAATGATTTGCACGTGCTATAAATTCTGCATTTAATGCGACTTTGAACACCAGTGTGCTTTCCATTACCGCAGCGTTGTCATAAGTTTGTCTCAAGAAAAATTATTTTATATTAATAAACAATGCAGTAATTGCTGCCATATTTTGACTTGTTTATGCTATTATCTCTTTCGCGTAAAATAAGTGTGCGAAGTAGTGTAAGTTTGAAATGTTACTTTTAATAAGTTATAAACATTCTAAAATATAAATTGAGGGCAAAGTTATAATTTTCAACGAAATAAAATAGGGTTTGTAGTCCTCTCTATAGCCAACTCCTGGTATGACTCTAATTGAATGCAGTGGCGGCTCGTGGAACATTTTGATGGTAGAGCCACTTAGCTTACAATACATTTTTTTGCAGAATTACGAATAGCTTGAATATTTATGCAAAATTACGTTTTACAGAGTTAATTCAAGTTGTATGTATAAAAGTGTGTATTTAAAACGGCGGACAAAAAAATTGCAAGTGGATAAAAATTTATTTACCTTCACCATGACAACGATCTTTATATCAACAATTTTCGTAAACAGCTAACTTCAGTTGAACAGTGACAGTTCTGCATATCTCTGCTGAGAAACATAATTGAAAACCGTTGGATTTTTCCATCTCATTTCATTGTCGAAATTTGTGTCAACTCGAAAAAATTAAATTTATCCGGTCAAATTCTAACCTCTTGTGGTATTACCATCGACTAAAAACAAATATCTTACTGTAATTTAATTAGTTTGGTCTTATCTGCATCTATTTGCTGAAAGCAAGTGATCCGTACATGCGTTCAATCCTCTGAAAACAAAACCTACCTACCTACATCTTTCGGATGAATGCAAAACTTTGCAGAAAGAATTTTATAAATAAGGTCATCAGTTCAAGAGTTATCCTAAAAAAAAATGCAATTGAAGATGAATTAATTTTTTGGTCCTATCTACATTTATCCGACGAGTACTAAACATTTCTGGACGCATTTTTATAATCTGCTGTTTTGTTCAAAAGTTATCTTCTTAAAACCATAAAACAATTGAACAACGAATTTAATTTTTTATACATCTATTCGGTGAATGCGATGCTTTTCTGGAAGAATTTTCAATATCCATTTTCAAGAGTTATCCTCAAAAACTAGAGAACTTTTGAACGACAATTATTTTTTTTGTCTTATCAGCATCAATTCGATGAGCTGGAAGAATTTGACAATTTTGGTCATCCGTTCAATCCTCTAAAAAACAAAAGAAAATATTTTTCTGATCATGTCATTCATCTTTCGGATGAAACTTTGCAGAAAGAATTTTCAAAATCTGCCTTTTCGTTCAAGAATTATCCTCAAAAAACAGAAAACAATTGAACTACAAATTAAACGTTTTTTTAGTCTAATTTTCAACTGTCCGGAAATAGTCACTTGGAAATGTCTAAAATAGTTATTTCCAATGGTTAGCATAGTGATTTTCAATTGCACGAAATAGTAATTTTCAACAATCAAACTACTGATTTGCAACCGTAGAAAATGATGATTTTTAGCTGTAGAAAATTGTGATGTTCAACTGTCAGAAGTAGTGATTTTCAACTGTCCAAAAAGATTTTAGACTGTCAAAATGGTGATCATCACCTGTCAAAAATTGTGATTTTCAACTATCAAAAATTGTGATTTTTAACTATCAAAAATTGTGATCTTCACCTGTCAAAAATTGTGATTTTCAATTATCAAAAATTGTGATTTTTAACTATCAAAAATTGTGATCTTCACCTGTCAAAAATTGTGATTTTCAACTCTTAAAATGGGGGGTTTGTAACTGTCCAAAACGAGTGATTTTCAACTGTCAAAAAAATGTAATTTTCAACTCTCAAATTTAGTGATTTGTAACTGCCAATGTAGTGATTTTTCCACTACCAGAAATAGAGATATTTAACTGTCTAAAATGGCGGCTTTTATAACTGTTAAAAATTAGTGATTTTCAACTGTCAAAAAAATGTGATTTTCAACTGTCGAATACAGTGATTTGTAACTGCCGATATAGTGATATTTCCACTGCCTAAAATAGAGACATTCAACTGTCTAAAATGGTGGCTTTCAACTCCCAAAATGGGAATTTATATCAATAAAAAACTACTAATTTTCAACTATCAAAAAAATGTGATTGTCAACTGTCAAATGTAGTGATTTGTAATTCCAATGTAGTGATTTTTCCACTGCCTGAAAAAACGACATTCAACAATCTAAAATGACGCCTTTCAACTCCCAAAATGGGGATTTATAACTGTCAAAAACTAATGATTTTCAACTGTCAAAAAAATGTGATTTTCTACTGTAAAATGTAGTGATTTGTAACGGTCAATGTAATGATTTTTCCACTGCCTGAAATAAAGACATTCAACTCCTAAAAATGGTGATCTTTCACTGTCAAATGTAGTGACTTTCAACTGAAAAATAGTGATTTTTCAACTGTTTTTCAATAGTAATTTCCAACCGTCAAATATGGTAATTTTCAACTTTATGAAATAGAGATGTTCAACTATCAAAAATAGTTCTTTTGAACTGTCAAACAAAGTGATTTTAACCGCCAAAAATAGTGCTTTTTAACTGACAAAAATAGTGATCTTTTACCGTCTACTAAAGTGACTTTCAACTCAAAAATAGTTATTTTCAACTGTCGAATATAGCGATTTTTAACTGTCAAATATACTGATTTTTAACTTTCAAATATAGTAATTTACAACCGTCAAATATAATCATTTTGAACTTCTTGAAATATTCGAATATTCTTTAATAGTTCAACTATTAAAAATATGTCTTTTCAACTGTCAAAAATAGTGATTTTGACCGTAAAAATTATTCCTTTTTAGCTGTCGAAAATAGTGACATTGAACTGTCAAAAATGGTGATTTTCAACTGACAAACAGTAGAATTGAGAACAGTATGCAATAGAGGGTTAATTTAATAATTTCAACCTATACAAAAATCGAACATGTAAACCTACACACAATACATGTACATAAGAAAATTATTTTTTTCGCGTTTTTGCATTGGTAAAACTTTTTTATAAAATTCTATAAATCCAAGTCTCTTCCTATTACGTTTCCTATTAAAAAATCTAAATTAGATAGTCTTGGTTCATATTATTCCGTAAGTTGGTCAAAAAGAGAAAACATTTTTCTTCATCTGAAATAATGTGATGATTACTTCTTTCACCAAAAAACAATTTTGATTTAATTTGTCTCTTATTTTTTAATTTGTAGACGTATCCCACGGTTTTGCCAGTTCTATCGCCTCGGTTTTGACCACTTTTGCAATTAGAAACGCATTCATCACTTTGTTTTTTGAAAAAAAATCTATTTTCGTAAGTTTTTGAATTTTTTCAGCGGCATCTTTTGTTTGTTTGCGTTTAGCGATTGTTATCTTCTCATTAAATTGGCACCGTTTAAAATGACCAATCGGTATTTTCAGAATTGATAAAAAAATTCTTGCTGAGCTTGAAATTGGAGGTGGTGCCATGGCTCTTTGGCTCTAGGTAACGAGCCGCCCCTGATTGAATGCCACTGAAGAGCAAATACATTTGATGCTGAGCGGGCGTGAGCCAATATCAGTATAGACTAAGATAAAATGGACTGTATATATCCATAGTATGGCGTTAATAGTGTTTTTTGACTCATTTTTGTGCTATCCAGCGTAAGAGAAAAATCTGCTTGCTTAGTTGCGAGCAAATATAAACTGAAAGTTTTGTCCCATGTCAATGGCATCCAAATAGACGCCAAGAAACTTTAGACCCAGAATGAAGGTTAATACCTTACAGGTCAGCTATGTTCTATTCCGGCAAAAAATTGCACTCGTATTTAGCTCTTGCGTTTGTACGCTAGCTCAAGGCAATCTCGTTTTATACTCCAGCAGTATTCCGCCTTTGTATTCCTATCCCATCGCCCTTGACAGAGCTCTTCTATGATCATCAGGTCCTGTTGGAAGCACTCACCTTGTTCGTCACTTATAGCCCCAAAATTTATCAAGGTGACTGTTCAAAACATGTTGCACACGTCTAATGATTGTTTTTCTTTCGGTGCGTTCGAGAAGAAATATGTGTTCTGGGGGCGAAGAAGATAACTAATTTTGGGATATTTACGCGGCAACTAATGATGCGCCCTAACACGCTAGCTCGACACCCATTCATAATATCAACAAAAGAAAAACGGTAGGTTATTCGTGAGGTTCCTTGCTACAAAAGTATGGTCAACTAAATTAAACAAAAACAGAAAAATGAAGGGAAAGTTTAAGATGTTGAAATTGGCAGCTATTCCTCGGCACCTGTGCAAAATATTAAAAAAAAAACGAAAAACGGGTGAAATATTTGGCTCAAAAAGTGGGCCAACCCCATCAATCTGACGTTATTAATTAGCGAGCAATTAAATAAATTCAATACCCTACTACTTAAATAATGACAAATCAAAGACTCAAATTGCATGATAATCGTAGATGTACGAGAAAACTGATTTCAGATTTGTAATCAGCTTTGCCAAAATATTCTGAATCAGTTGGAAAATCTCATACAACAAAATTAAAGTCCATCATGTAACTTATTTTGATTTTGTTTATTGATTTTTTCCAAAAACTAGTGGGGTTTCGAAAAAAAATTTATTAGTTGTTTATTTTGGCATCCTCTACAATTTTTATTGTTATAAAATTAATGCAACTATTAATTATACCGTCAGATCGAAACAAAAAATAGTCAATAACATGTCTTTTCTTAGCTCCTAAATTTTAAAATAATTATTGCCACTAACAAAGCCAAACTTGCAGTTTGAAGTTTTTTTTAAAAAGACAGACGACTTTTTGTTCATGACCTGCTTTGACTAATTTTTTTCAATCTCATGGTATTATAGTTTCATATCGTGTGAGCCACAATTTTTTTTTTCAGAGGTGGCGGTGAAATAAATGAGGTATGTCGCATATTATTACGTTATGAGACTAGATTAGTTCAATTGAATTAGATTTAAAAAAAAAAGAATTAATCTCAGACATGACTGCTATGTTTCTCTCTCTCAGGCATGGCCAACTCTGAAACAAAATTCTGTGGCTCACCTTAATTATAGACTTGTTTAATTTAGAGTTTAAAGTTTTGTTTCGGTGGTCGGAATCGTTTGGGAGAACCTCAAAATAGGAATTTTCCTTGATATTAAATTCGCATTAAATCATAAAAATAATATATTCCCTTACTTTGGATGTTGAAGGTAAAAATAAGACATATTTGTTGATCTACAGTACGAGTTTTATTTATTATTATGACTATAAAATAGAAACTAAATTTAAAATATTTCCACAGAAAATTGCATTTAAACAGTGACGGTTCGCGGGTTTTTTTCTGGTACGGCCGAGGAACAAGAGGTGGTAATACAGATGGGTAGGGTCAGTTGCAGAGACAGCTGGCTGCGTGACCGCACCTATCTGTATTACCACCTCTTGTTCCTCGGCCGTACCAGAAAAAACCCCGCGAACCGTCACTGCATTTAAATAATGATTTGGAGTGATAAATCCTAAAATGTAACAATAACGTTTTCCATTAGAAAGCCTCTGAGCATAATTTTACTTTTCAAAAACATTTTGGAGCAAAACTATTAATTTGTTAAATGAATTATGATATTCCAAAATATTCAAAATTATCACAAAAAAGGAAATTAAACTAAATTGAACTAAATAGTGAATTTAATAATAAACGCGTTTCAAGTCATTTTTTCTACTGTAACTTAACTCTTTTAATTACCAATAATTACTTTTAAGTCCAAGTTGAACGATTTTTCTTTTTTTTTTCTTTGAGTTGTTGGTAGGTGCAAGACTCAACGTTTACTGCAAAAAGGAAACATGTCCGCGCGGTGTTATTGGCATGACAACGCCTTCAATATAGTGTTTACTTACAATTAAAATAAAAAAATGGAAGATCTCAAGAAAAATTGAACTTTTGGAATCTGATTTTGTCATGGCCAACGACAACAGCATCCATAGAAGATGAAAACTGAAATAATGTAGTAAAACAATGTTTTTCTTTATTTAAATAAATTTTTACAAAATAATTTGTTTGTATATTGATCGTTCTCTATGAAATGTCCTAAAACATTCTTGTTTACGGCAAAAAAGAAACATGTCCTTGATACAAAATAAATTCTAGACAGCTCTCTTAAAATATTGTACTTACTTTATTAGTATATACAAGTTATATAAAATAAAAATATTTAAAAAAATTGTATATGTGGTGTATATGAGTTTACTAGGTTTTTTTTTCTCTTCTGTAAAGTTAGTCAAATTGGACATGGTGCCTTTCTGCAGTTAGCGGTTCAATTGCTTTTCAATTTTTTTAGAACAAGTGAAGAAATTTAGAAAATTCCTTGCTATCTTATTCAACTATTCAAGTTCTTTTACTAATTGCGAAAAAAAAACGAATTCGAGTTGCACTTGTTTTACAATTTTTCAGGTAGAAGTTTTGAACAATCGAAGAAATTTCGAAAATATTTTCATTGTTACCTTACTCTTCAAGCTCTTGTAATTACAGCGAGAAAACGAATTCGCGTCGCAACTTTTTCAGTTCTTCTGTTATAAGTTCCAAAGATTTAAGAATTATAAAAAATCGCTCACCATCTTACTCAACTTTATATTCAAGCTCTTTTAATTGCTGCGAAGGAACCCAATTCGAATCGCAATTATTTTTCAGTTGTTCAGCTATTAGTTTCTAAAATTTGTCTATCTTAAAGCTCTTTTAATTACAGTTACCGTAAACATTATTTTTAATTTCCCAGCTTATTTCGTTTGGGGGCACTTTTGACCATCTTATTCCGCTATACCCTTTGATGTAACTTTTGTTATTTCATAATTATGGCCAAAAAATAACAAAACTTAGTTATTTATTCAGGGATGAATATTTATTAACAAAACGTGTTTTATAATATTAAAAAAAAAAGGATAAACACATCCAAATTTTAAAATTTCTCTTAAAAAACTGTATTTGTTTTTGAGATAAAGCGAATATATTTCTGTAAAAAATAGGACCTATGCGGCATGGTTGTAGAAATTAAATAGGACCGTAAAGGGTGTCAGTTTGACGTTACAAACAACTTTACACTATGCAAATTGTTAGTAGAGATTTGCATGTTCATTCTAATTATAAGTAAACGTCTCCAACGATGGGTTATTTGTGATTGAGAAATAGGAATAATATAGATTTTTTGGACGTGGATATATATATATATAATATATATAATTCGTATATTTTCATAATTAGATTGTAACGGATTGTAACTAATCGAAGAGGAAGTAAGATAGGGGTGTTCGCATTGAGTCCGATGCAATGTGGCCATCAGCGTGAAAACACGCTCGATAGCGATGACAGTGAGTGAAAACGGAAATATATATCAAGAGTGCCATAGTCACATTATACGTCGGCCCCCTATCTTCATCGAAATCTAACGAAATACCTCATTTATTTAGCGTAGTGAATTTAAAATTTAAATACCTTTACACATTCCGTTCGGAACTTCGCGTCCCCGTGGTCACCAGTTACCGCGGCGGCTTCACCTGACAATCGAATTAATAATTCCCACTGTTAATTGCCATCAAAAGTCAAAAACAACTTGTTACTTGTACGATCAGTATCTCACGGAATTATAATTCGAAAGTAAAAAAATAATTTAACTTAATTGGAAGGAAAGCTTCCTTTATGTTTCATATGTGGACGAATCTTTTGGGTGATTTGCGTTTTACGTGAAAGGCCGCATGCGGTTATACGGGGATGATAGGTGCATGCGAGAATACGAATATGGGAATATACGAATCCGCCCCCAGAAAGATAGATGGCCTGGCACGATGTAAGGTTGTGAGACGGCTGTTGTCGATTCTGGATATGCTCTGGGGCTAATTAATGGTGGTTATTATCGAGATATTTGGCATAAGCTGTACCGTCCTGCATAAACCAGTACGCATTCTGATCGGGCAACCGATTGCGGTCGCAGACATGATCGTATGTTTTATTGGAGAAATCCGAATGGAAGTGCACATTGCATACCATAGCAGAGGTAAAGCAAAAGGCAAAGGCAGAGCCGGTCCTGAAGTAAGGATGTGGCATAAGTCTCTTCGTGTAGTAAAAGTACCTCTTCGGCTGCATTCTGTGTACCATTTCTACCTGCAGGCTTGCACATCACCTGCCCGAACCTCCGAACCTCAGAACCTCCAATCCTCCGACTGTTCGAGTGTTGGCCGAAAGAGAACGAAGCGTTGCACCAGAGGAGCGGGGAACTCGCGCTTTAGCTTAGCGCACCACACCGGCAGACGGCAGATCGTATCCGACGCCGATGTCGAGTGGTTGTGGCCGAACAGACGCCATCCGCCTTCCGCACGACGTCGCCGCGCGCTCTGTGCAAAACGTCAACAATAACACGCAACCTGAAACTCGGCTCGAAACAAAATTCCGACGTTTAGTGAATCTGAATCAAATCGTAAAGTAAACACTGAAAAAGTACAAAGTTTTAGCGTGAATAGAAAGACACCCTCACAGTCGCACACATGACTTCTACAACGGGAAACTGCTTCATGGGACTGCACCCCGTCGCCGACGCGAAGATGTCTGCACTTCCCGCAGCAGTTTAATAGTGGCGTGTGTGTTGTGAAATGGTCTCTGAAATGGCCGTGTTAGTTAAGAAGTGCGGGCTAATTTTACCCGGATTCAAAGCCACCTCGTGTTTGACTGTGGTTCTCCTCATCTGCCTGGAAACCGTCCTGCTGTGCACCGAGTCCACATGCTCCAAGTCCTTCCACGTTCACTGGAATACAACGAATAGCATGTAAGTGTTAAATTAACAATACTACCTAGATTGCCGTATGGCGGTACCGCTATGAGCCGCGTTAACGCTATTAAAACTTTTTTAAACTCGCGATAAACGCCAACTTATGCATCCTTATCGTTATGCAGAACTGTTTCAGAAGTCGCACAACCCTTATCAGCCGCACGGCCCCAACAAATCAACCGTTAACGTGAATTTTCCAACTTCCCTAAAAAAATTAATTACCTCTAGCATAATCGAATTATCTCAATTATTAGTAAACAACAATCCGCCAGCGGGGCAATTTGCAACCGCTGGTTGTTTAACAGTATCACAATCCGAATCGCACTGGTTACCGCAAAAAGGAAAGAATTAGGTAGCCGACAACACTATGCTAATTAATGCGGGAGCAACAAAAAAAACAAGATTGTAAAACACGATAGGCAACAATGGCATCTAATTTGGGCGCACAAAAGGACGACGGTGTCCTCTTCGGCGGGTATAAACATTCCTGGCTAAAAACTAGCTGTGTAAGTCAAAATGTCATAACACTTGATCTTGACGCCGTAGAACATCCTCGTGGAATTCTGGTTTTTGGCACCTGTACCAATGTTCCCGTGTTCCGCACAAAAACGCGCCGCATCCACTATCATTCGCGCACGCCGCCTTTTTACCCACCACTAAATATGCCGTTTTTTTTTTTCTAAATTAAGTTGGTCCACTTCTTACCTAAACTACTTAATTTTCGTATCATTAAATAACGCACGCGGTTTTAATCTCTATGCAACTACATTATAATTGTTTGTATTGAAATGATTGATTAAATGAAAAACGTAAAAAAAAATCAGTGGAGAAAATTTAATACATTATTAAATTGTGAAATTTATTAACAGAAACAATAATACATATAATTAAGTCATTAAAAAAAACTATTTCAGTTTGTTTTTCTGCCAATCGGCTATCGACCAGCGGTCTTTCTGCCTATTAATTTATTATTAAATTGCGTTTTCTTAAGTTTATATTCTTAATTACTTGAACAAATTTAAAACAATGCGATTAACTTTGCTGGTATCACATTTTGTGATATATCATAATACAGTGTGATGTCAGCCGAGTTCTTGTATTTTTTAAATTACTCAGAAAACAAATTAATTAAATATCATATATATTAAATTGAAAGCCGCTACAATGTGTTATTTAAATTCAAGAAATGCAACTTTTTGCCACTTTACAAAAAGAAGGTTCAGAATCTTACTTGGTGGTGTAGTTACTTTTTATTATTACAGTTTTTAAATGTGTTTGAATTGTCAAGAAGAACAATGTGAAGTAGAATCTGCCAAACTGTAAACTTTTCTGAATTATATTAATTACCAATTCTTAAAAACCAAAAACTATTAATTATCTAAATAAATTAATACTGCATTCATCGTCTATATTAATAAAAATAGTATTATGATCATGAGGATGGTTGCGACCTATATTACATGTTAAATTATAACTGATCTAAATTGAAAAAAAAAATAGTTTTAACAGAATTAATTAATACCAGGTGACAGTAATTTATTGAGACTTATTGAGATGTTTTATAGAGTTGGCAATGATTTTGAAGAAATACTTTGGTAACACTTATTTTTACTTTCTTCGTTACGAAGTACGGTAAAGTATTGTCAGCGTGAAAATGTTTTAACGGAAATATCAGGTTTGAGTTCCCTAAATGCGATTTCAACGATTTTTGAAAAAAAATTGTGTCTATGTGTGTCACCGCGCACGGGCTGTATCTCAAAAAAATAATACAGGAATTAACGTGAAACGTTGAGCATAAGTCTTATTTAACAATCCGAAGAACTGAAAAGCTTTTGAAAAAATTCCGTTAATTTTTTAAATATGAAAAATATTACAAAAACATTTAAACAAATATTTAAGAATTGTTTGAAAATATTTTTCATAAAATGATATTTTTCGATAGATTTATGTCATATTTGATCTTTAATTATGAAATGATAATAGTTACATCAAATTTATATTAATAATAATTGAAGAGAATGCCGAAATGAAAAACTTGCGAAGAATACGTTTTTCGACATCTCGTTAGTTTTTGAGTAAACTGACTGTAAAGATTATTAGAATTTGAAGTATAATTTGTGATTTTCGTCTTTCATAATTTTGACATTTTAAACGTCAGTATCATTCGATCCTGCAAAACGCTCGATGTACACTTCTGTGCAATAAAATTAAGCACACAAAATATATTATAGTTTCCTGGTTACGAAAATTTGTAAATTTCCTAAATGTCAAAATGCTGCGTCATTTAGACAACAATTCAAAATTTCGAATTATAACTAAAATAGAAGATGGTTTGTAGTCTTAGTTTTGGCTTTTTAATAAAGGTGTTATTTTCAAGTTATGGTGTTTTATCGTTTATTAAAAATGTTGCAGACCCGAATTATACAACTAGAATACTGTAAAAAGTACTCATAAGACTTGTGCTTAATTTTATTGCACAGAAGTGTACACTTAAAATAAAATATCATTTGAATTGAAAATAAACCATGTCATATATAACTATTATACCATCAAATCGGAGAAAGTAACATGTAGGCACATCACCATTTTTTGTTCATTGGTGTATATAAATAAAGGAGATATAATAAATGTCACTTTGACAATTAATAATTTATTAAGTCTGCTCACAAATTCATCTCAATAAAGTTTTATTAAATGTGTGACGTTTGTTATTATGAAACTAACCTACTTTTAGATAATTTCTTTTTTAATTAATTCTACGACACTGTGCGTGCGCCTAGGTCTTCTGCCACAGTAATGCCAACTTCATAAAAAAGTCACTCAGTATTTATCTATATTATTATAACTCAATTATTAGATAGTTTGCAAGTTATAAAACATTTCGATTATAATGCAAGATGTGAATATAATAGAGCAAAATTAATTTACTATAATATTTACCGGTGGTACAATTGTGTGAAAATGCTTGTAATATTAGGGGAATGCCTCATCGCATGGCAAATTATTTTCTGTAAAATCAAGTACAGTTGACTCATGCATGCACTTCTTCTGCTTGAATAACGAGTATTTAAGCAGATTCGAGCGCGTGCCCACTAATTGATATTATTAGTCTTATTAAAATCTTTATTATTCCCCGAGGCATTTACTTCATGGTACATCTTATGAATAATTAAAATCAAACACTTGTTACTTTATTATACCACTATAATTTCGATTATTAACCAGTCATTATTTAACAATTTTTACAGCCACAATCCTCAAAATATATAATGTTATGACGAATTAACAAATGTTTTAATTTCATTGCAACTTAAATTATCTAGACAATAAACAAATTATTCAGATACTCGATGAAACCATCATTGTCGTTTTTTTTTGTTTTAATTGTAACTATTTTTGAACAATTTTTGAACATTTTTCTTACACAGGTGCTTCAACAAGCGGATGAATAATGAATTATTAAGCTTTTTTATTATTAACGATAGTAATATGAAATAGATATTAATTCTACCAAATAAAATCACAGCTTTGACTCTTATTGTTTAAAATTCTCGACTAGTTTCGCTTTAATAGGGCAGATTTTTTTGCTTGAAAAAGAAATCTAGCCATATATGGACACGAACACAAAAAGAAGAAATAAATTGTAAAAACAAGTGCTAAAATAGTAACAAATTCACCCTGGCAATTTGTTGGTG
Source organism: Ocypus olens (assembly GCA_910593695.2). Lineage (NCBI taxonomy): Eukaryota > Metazoa > Arthropoda > Insecta > Coleoptera > Staphylinidae > Ocypus > Ocypus olens. The sequence goes on from OU343057.1 coordinate 21,144,359, forward strand.
GAATTCGTATCAATAAAGCATTTTTAAAACTCCACATTCTAGTTTCAATACCTTATTTTAGCTAGCATCTACGCCACTTTAAAACATACACAAGTTTCCTTTTTTCAATAAAAATTAATCAAACATTTGTAATACATTATTTCATAATTTTAACAGTCATTTGCATTTTATTTTTGATTTTACGCAATAACTAATTAATGTTTATATAAATATATGTAATATATATCACTTGCATTAAAATTTCTCAATCGGCGCATATATGTGCCTGAAAGCTGTCACGTAGTCTAGACGTCAATTATCTTTATGTGATTACAACGCAAGCGGACGTGTGCGACAACATGATGATTGCGAAACATCGTTCTTTCAAAGGACATCGGTGCCTTGATTGATAAAAGCGTTGGGTTTAAATAATGAATATTGGTGATTTGGATCCGATTTTAAATTTAGGTTGTATAACTTTTGCCAATTCATTCAGCGAGGTCGTTTGAAGTTCCTACTTGTTAGATTTGGATTTTGCCTCCAATGTATTTTAGAAGAATTCTGAAATGCCATATTTTTTAACTTTAATTTTTTTAAACATTAATAGTTATTTATGCAACAAGTGAGTAAAGTAATACTTTTTTCACGAGTAGGAAAGATTGCTGCACGAGCCGCAGGCGAGTGCGGCAATTTACTACAAGTGAAAAAAAGTTGCTTTACTCTCGAGTTTCATACAAAATTTTTTCTACGTCCGTAACTTTAAATAAATTCGATAAAACTGTAATCAATTTTTATGCGTAATAATACTTTTAAATGAAGAAAATAATAATAATCATCAAGTTTTCTTGATCGGAAACGAATGTTTGACATTTATCGGCAGAACTCGCGGCGTGTTGCGAAGCGTTCATTACACACTTTGGGCAAACGATTTTTTTAGTTGCGTTAAAAAATGAACCGCTACGGCACTTTTTTCACGCAAAAGGGTGAAAAAATGAACCGTTATGGCACTTTTTTTCACGCTTCCGGAAGGCTTCAGAAAACACATATTTTATGAACGCAAATTAATGAAAAAAACAGTACACTTTTTAACGGACGTAGAAAAATATTCTTTCGCCATCGGAACACCTACAGACCGGTGATGGGGAAACACTATTTAATGTTTACATTATTATTGTTATATTTGCCGCCTCTGGCATTCCCATATCTGTCGGTGGTTAGGCCACTCGGATTGGGTTCAGTTCAGTACAACATTCAGGCTATAGATTCCGCCACTTTGGCGTTTCTACCTTGAATTTTTTATTCCCGTTTAATTAGTAGTTTGACGAAAAAAAACATCTTCATGATCACATTTCGTATCTTCTCATCTTTGAATTCATTAATTTGTACTGATATTCTGATGTATAATTTACGCGAGCTTATAATACGAAGCAAAAAATGTAGCGGTTTTTGGTATATGACTTTGCAAAACGGGTCTTCGTACCAAAATTACGTTTAATATTCGCCAGGCTTGTCTGCAGTTTTTTTACCACCTTTCGCTATACATATTGTAAAGCTTCTTATTCAGATGTAGCTCCAAGATGAGCAATAATAATTGTGCTACTCCTTGAATTGCTTACGGATATATTAAGCTATTTTGTTATTAAATCAAAATCTTGCAAGTTTGTGTTTGGGTGATGACAGATGTTTGAGTTATTTATTCTACGTGATAAACATTTTTTGCAAATGGACTAAAATGAATGAAAAATAATCTTTACCACTCGCTGTGTACCAGTGACTGAGGGATTGAGGAACGGTACCCGTTTGCGAATCACGACTGAACTAAACTGGTCTAAATATTTTTTTTTAATTTGAAGTTGTTTTAAGTTTTGCAGCAAACAATTAGTTAGGATTTGAGACCGTAAAAATCGTAACTTATATTCGAAGAAAATTTGGGGAAAAGCTTTCGTCGACAAAGACTAAAATCAATTTAAATGAAATTCAATTATTCACGTAATTTTATATATATATATATATATATATATATATATATATATATATATATATATATATTAACATCCAGTTATATGGGAGTATACAGTAATTTTGGATAGAGCATCAGCTCAGGTTGTTCTCCCCTTTAATGCTTGTCTGTCTAATACATTGATTATGGTTCGGAAAGAAAAAGAAAAAGACATTGATCTAGGATGCTAGTACTACTCACACTGAAAGGCGATCAATATCATGGCATAGTTCGTCGCTCATTTACGCCGATTTTTCCACCCCTTTTTTACTCTTATTCTATTTGTAATTCAGATATGTCAGGTATTATATTTACAAACTCTTTCTATAAGTCATAATTTGTTACCTAGATTGAAAATTGTATTTCTTTTTTCTTTCCCAATAGATCCGCTCTTAATTCTAAAACTTACAAAAAAATGTTTATTTAGAAGTTAATATGCCGCTATCAAATGATTGTTTAAAGCTTCAAAAATTAAAATAAATTGTATCATAGCCCGGAGAAATCACAAAGAGGTCGTTTCCAAAGGTTTTACGAAGGCACCTGTTGCAAGCGAAAAGAAGTATCGCATAATGACTATGTTTGGTAATTATAAGCAGGATCTAAAAATTATCTTAATCAAAGTTGTTTGGTATTTAAAAACGCATCAAATTTTAGCCTTTATTGTTTCTTTTCTTTTTCAAATAGCATCGTATTTGTTTTTTTTTACTTTTTGGATAGAGCATTTTTGTCTCTTCATGAAAATCCTTTTTTTATATGGCCGCATTAGAAAATTTTGGAACAAAAAATAGATTTGTTGTCATAGCATTATCACTAGATGCATTATTAAATACCAAACAACTTTTATGAAAATCATTTTTAGATCTGGTAAATAATAGAAAAAATTTGTCATTTGTCATTATGCGACACACTTATTTTCAAATCGAATTTCGTCAAATATTTTCCTATGCATCCCTATAGAAAATAAGTCTTCCATGTAGATATAAATAATACTCTATCCAAAAAGTTAAAGAAGAGGGTAGGTTGCTGTTTGAAACAGAAGCCCGGTGAAAGTTTATGGTGTTCACGACAAATGTTATGGCAAAAGCCATCAATACTTATTCACGTAAGTAAACTCGTTCGCAAACTATTTTTAGCACCATCAAACCCATCTACGAAGAATTGAGTAGCGATGACCTTCTTACGCGGTGCTTAGGTGGGAAAACTTTCCTTGATGTTACAGGAAATCTTGCTGTGTGCACATTCAACGATGGAAGATGTTTGATGCAAATTATGGAGGATTTAGGCATGACCATAGGTCTGAATTGCCATAACTTCTGCGTTGCGGTAGGCGACATCTCGGCTTGCTTCAACATCAGCCAGAAAGGATGACCAGGAAGAGAATATTAATATGGAACGCCAATTGTAGCAAGGCATAATAAAATGTTCTATTACAGAATGTTACTTGAAACGTTGAACGCGTTTTTCTCAAAACTGCATTTTTTAAGTAGTGCCAAATGATGTACCGATATATGTACCGGTATATCGCCCACTGAGCCGATAATCGTTATTGGCCAGCGATATCAGCAAACAATATTTAAAAAGTTATTTATCAAAAGAATATAATATAACGTGCATTTGGGCCAAATAAATTCTGGCTCATCTCGTGCGCGCGACGATGACACACGATGTGTTAGTCGTATATCCGCGCCATAGACGATGAATAAAATTGGTGCATTGCGGAATAAGTCGTCTTTTTGCTCATATACTATCGAGGAAAAGGTGCAAATCAAAATGTTTCACCAGCGACCACTGTTTTTAGTATAATCTTGAAAAATATACTAAATACATTCGGCACTTTGTCCTCGTATCGACCTATCAGTAAGGCCCAAACTGTCGAATTCAGGCCGATTCGGCACAATGTCCTCGCACGCACCTACCAATTAGGCCCAAAATGCCGAATATTTCTGTTATAATATTTTTTAAACCAAAATACAATTTGTTTTATTTTAAATTAAAAAAAAAACATTCTCCATGCCTGAATTATTAAAATTAAAATTATTTTCGGACCTTATGAACATACACGAGGGTGTGCATTCGGCATTTTGGGCCTTATTCGAAGGTGCGTGCGAAGACGTTCTGTCGAATGACCAAAGTGCCGATTTTCATTCGGGTACGACGCCTTGTTAACGAATGATGCGACGTTGTTTTGCGTCGTTCGGCACTTTGGGCATGGTCGGTCGTATGAAATTCGGCACTTTGGGCAAAATACCGATTTGGCACTTTGAGCAGGCCCCATAACATTCCAAAAAAACTAGAATTAACCAGTTGAATCTAGCTTTAACTCGTATGACGAGTCCGAATCGTCAACCATCACTTTGGTAAAACATGTACATGACGAGTGTCAGCCATCAAATGTATCCAAAGGGTTAATTTTCAATTCTCCACCCTTCAACCCTCAACCGCGAGCAACAATATCTTTAAAATATCAAATATCAAAACACCCCTTCTGATGCCCCATTTTATAGCACCTTTTGTGTAAAAAGTTTTCAAAATCGGTTGGTAAATAACGGCGATATTCACCAAAATGCAAAAAAATGAAAGCGACAATATTCGAGCAGATGTTGATACGACTGAAGCAGTAAGTGATAAAAACAACTGCAATTGTTTCTTAAATGTCAATCAAAATTTATTAACATTACTTAGTGGAGTGTCCGTTATTTCTTTAACGATTTAAGAAATAAGATGCCAAAAATTTGTTTTAATGATGAATGGGATTGGAGATAGAAATAAACTTTAACGCATGAAGAAGTCCGTATTTGGTTTTTTGAAACTCGCCCTAACTGTCCTCCAGGGGCAAGTGGAATTAGGAACAAAGAGTATAGCGGAATAAGATGGTCAAAAGTGCCCCCAAATAAAATGAGCTGGTAGCTTAAAAATAATGTTTAGGATCATAAAAAAGGCATATTCTACAAAAAAGTAGCCTGTCACCCTCCTCCCATCCCTTGTAACCCTCCTCCCATCCCTTGTAATAGTCAAAAACGTGTTTTTTGGTTTTTAATTTTCCTATGCATCCAACTAACTTTTGACTTTCAGTAGGTATCAGTACCTTAAGATAACAATATTATCTAATGTATTTTTATAAAACGGGAATTTTTGGTTAGAAATTCGAATTTTGACAATACAAAATATCACTAAATACCGATTATTTCAGAAACGTTAAAAGGTGCACCTCTAGAAAAAATATATAATGGGTGTCTACTGTTTCTTAATATGTGTGATTTTTTCTGAATTTTCTGAGTGGAAGAATATGGCCAAATATTTGAAAACCGCATTTTTGACTAATTTTAACCTTATCACTTTCAAACAAAAAAAAAACATTGTAAAACTTTTTTTTGCACATTTTAGGTCATTTCTTGTATTGATGTATGCTACACAAATTTGTTTTGCTCATTTAGTGGGAAATCCAATACCTGAAACTAAAAAAAATCATTCAAAATAACTTTTTTCGTTAAAATCGAAAGTTGCTACTGCCGAATTAATATAAAATGTTAAGTAAGTAATTTTTACGCAAAATAAATGGTACTAATAGATAAGTTTATTTCTGAAAATACATGCCACAAAATGAAAGTGGTAAATAAGGTTAAAATTAGTCAAAAATGCGGTTTTTAATTATTTTGACCATGTTCTACCACTCGGAAAATTCTGAAAAAATCACACATATTAAGAAACAATAGCCACCTATTATATATTTTTTATAGAGGTGCACCTTTTAGCGTCACTGAAATAATCGCTATTTAGTGATATTTTATATTGTCAAAATTGGAATTTCCCGCCAAAAATTCCCGTTTTATAAAAACACATTAGATAATATTGTTATTATAAGGTACTGATACCTACCGAAAGTCAAAATTGGATGCACAGGATAAATTAAAAACCAAAAAAACACGTTTTTGACTGTAGCAAGGGATGAGTTGGGGTGGGGGGCTACTTTTTTGTCGAATCTGACTTTTTTATGATCCTGAACATTATTTTTAACCTCCCAGCTCATTTCGTTTGGGGGCACTTTTGACCATCTTATTCCGCTAAACCCTTTCGCGATCTTGTCCAAAATTGCGAAATTTGTTTTCAATAAGCCAAAGATCGGACGTCCATCGGTTTTAGATATAAATTGAACAATTATTCCCATTAACAAACTCACTGTATTGATGACGGCAGATGTAACCGATCTACAGTTGTTATTTATGTATAGAAAACATCGCCGCTGGTTTTTGCTGCTCTTAATATCTGTCTACCTGTGCATTGATAGTGGAAAATGAATCAACAGAAAGAACAAGAGATTTATGGCGATATACCAATTAAGAACTAAGAATTTGTTGTGAAGACGAAGAAGCACACGACTCGGGTAGGTTTAAAATGTTGTAGATAATTTTCGCACGCCTCAAATGAGGAAAAAAGGAGAAAAGGAAGAAAGCGAGAAGAGGTAGTGCGAAAGAATGAAAGCCCGACACACCGCGTATGCATTATGAATGGCCGGCTATAGATTATTTATTTTCTCGTACCTTGAAATGACAATTAACCGTACACCCACATAGGAATGCTAAGTGTTTACAATTACCGCATATATAGCACGGATCCATTAGTCTAATGCAATTTAAAAATGAGTAAATTAACGTCGAGCCGCGCAAACGTATAAATAAACTTTTATTTATCGCCACCTTTCCGATCCATAATCATAAAGCAATATTTATTCGCCGGTGCCAGCGGCTATTTTCACGAATGACTTCTAAGTCGTTTGACTAATTCAATTTGTATCCGGAGAACAAAAAATGCGTAAACATTAAAAGCCACGACCCTTACCGCTTCCGAATTTATTAAATTTCCCGCGGAATCGAATCGTGTACGTGTCTGCTGGAAGGGCGAGATTTTCAAATTTAAATATTTGCGCCGGCATTCTTCCGCCACATCGATTCCGCAAATTTTATATTCTAATACCTGCGCGTTGCTATTAATTTAATATCGCTTTCGTGTTGCGAATCAAAATTTGACATTTCGCAATAATAAACCGCCAATTTGCATAAATACGTTACCCGTCGATATATCATTTTGGCAAATTATAGCCGCTTTTTTCGTTACCGATCGTTTTAATTTTGTACCTCTGAATAAATAGATAAATGACCGACGCCTAGGGACATCCCCTGGTAATAACACACTGATGCTTCAAATTACTGGGAATCGAAAAATCGCCTGATTTTCCGCATTAATCCGACTCCAGGTAATATATACAATCCTTCAAAAATCCAATTGATTTACTAGGAATCTGAACCAGGTATTTCTGAGCGGGCCGCTAAATGATCCGTTTATTAGGAATTATGGAAATCAGAATAATATTTGCATCTTTAAATTCTCCTTCGCAACCAATCTAAATCAAATCTACTCGTATACATGCAATACATAATACAAGTAATCTGAATGTTTTCGTATTTCGAAAACTAATAAGGGAATCGATTCTGTCATTTTATAGGACATCGTAAACACGTTGTAATCTTTATACGTCTCACAGTGCAAATAAAGATTGCCGGTTAGGATTGGTGAGTATTGGTTAGGAGGAGAGCAGTCGATCGAGATGAGATGCCAGGAGTGGCCGCATAAAATATACATTAGTGACAATAAAACGGTAAAATTATCTAAAATTACCGAGATTCACCGGCCCCAACAAACACATCCGAGCGTCAACCCGAAATTATGGAAAACGGGAAGAGCGCTCTGCGCCCGTCGACTTTCCAAATTTTTCATGCAAAGATGACCGCGTTATTCACTACCCCAAATGTGCTAAATGCTCACCCCGTTTACACGGCTATAAATTAATAGTTGATATTTTTATCCCGGCAGGAATTTGCATTTATGAATATTTCATAGGTCCGCACGAATTATCCTGCTACACAAAGAAACATGGCAATATTGCCCAGTCATCTCGTAATATTTGTTGTATACATAAACGGGTTACTTTGTTATTGCTATTGCCTTTTATTAAACGATGATTGCTGTTTTAGAGTTGAGTCTTCGTGTATTTCTTCCAAGAAGATACGCTAATTACAAACTCAATCTGTGTCAATTCTTCTTTGTTTTTTTTTTCATTGTATATAATTGTATTGCTACTGAGAATTAACCCATTAAGTTGATCTTAATGAGTCGAGATTGAAATAGTAATTGATTAATATACTAAAATATACTGCTAAAATTGCTGTAAATGCGTATTAAGTATTATTTTATTTACGTAATACACAAGTGTAATGACTCGGTCTTATCTCCTTTTAACACTGGAGTCACAAATATTCAGCAATTATACGAAATGATGCAAGTCTGATTGCAACTTAGAAGATTTGAAAATTCATCATAGCTATCATCATAACATACGTGACTTCTGGTTTGTTTCATTTTGTCACACCACCTGTTTTAGTCGACAAAGCACTTTGTTTCCTTTTGGTTTCTTCCTTTGCTTGGAAATCCATGTTTCTTTATACCTAAAGAATGAAAATATCTTATACGAGTTTACAGTTCGCCTTGTGTACCTTCCATTATATTTTGTATTTATATGCGCATGTGTATTACCTGCTACATTACATAACCGTTAGGATTTCTGTGAATTATGCATCGTTCAAGGTCACAATAGAAAGTTAATTAAATAAGGAGCTGTGTGCATCTAAATTGATCGGAACGGAATTCATCAATTTCGCCAGCGAAAATAACATTGGAGGTTTTTTACCCACCACGTTTCTAAGAGTTCATTCAACTACACTAGAAGAGTAAAATATTTCGTTTTTTATTGAATTGATTTCAATAAGGTAAACTATTTTTGTGTAGTCTTTAACTTACTTTGGTCTTTAACTGATTGGAATATGAATTAACAGCGTGGCAGCAAATACAGTGTTTTGGGCATATACAGCCAATGTATGACCTATGGTAACGTACGCAGCCCAAAAATATTTATAGAAGCAGGGACGTTTCATTCTATTGGAAAAGTTCAAAGGGCTAAAGCCCAAGGCGCCAGAAATTTTAGGCAAGAGTTGCAAAAAGTGTTTTAAGGGCAGGGAATTCGTACGCTTCTTGAAACTTCATATTATTCTCCTAAAGTTGATCTTGTAAACAGTTAAGAAACCAAAAATTATAAATAAAATTAAATTGTTTATGTCTTGAACTATGTGTTATTGTAAAAAAAAAAACAAATTCTTATTTTTTTTTGTCATTAATTAGCGTAAAATTGTTTTATAGTAACTTATTTTGAGTTTGATGCATAGATAATTCAATTTAAAGTGACCATACTAAAACTCATCATTATTGATTGCCAATTACTCAACTTCAATAAGAAGTTAGATTTCTTAAAATTGCTTAAAAGTTGTATGCGCGCGACGAAATTTAGTTCAACGCATTCCTCACGAGTAGCGCTCATCCCCTTCTCTCCAATCAGGTGGATGCTGATAACGATAATATATTCAAGGGGGCGTGATTATAGTTCTCGCCTTTGTGTGAGCCACGTTCGTATATAGCAAAAAAATGGAAAGGGTAGATACGTGATGTTTCCGAGCCCGCCTCCAGTTTTGTTCTCTCTTTAATATGACTTCTCATAGTCGCTCGTCACATCTGAATACCGTGATCTTAAAGGCGTCCAATAACTTTTAGCCTTAGATGCGCGTACACGTAAAATGTATGACTCAATCATATTTTCTATTGGTATATTTCCTATTCTCGCATTTAGATCACTGGCTCCAATTATTTATATATTGGAGTTTTGCATTCTTGGAAAAAAATATGTAGATCTAATCCTGCTTGATCCAAATTTGTAATTTGCAAATTTCGCGCCATGTTTCTAAAAGCTCGCTCTTTGAATAATATTTAGGTATAAAGTTTTAAAATAAATTGAGTGTCCTTATACTTCCATTGGGAAGGAATGCGAGGGGATATTTTTATGTAGTCTACGTAGCTATGAAAGAAAATGATTGATTGCATTGAAAGTAAGATTTTATTTTACAAGATTAACGTTTCTCCAGTAATGCTATTCCCTCGAAAAAAAATATTTTGTTAGGTCTGCAAAAAACTCGTCCGCAGTTTCTTTAAGCTCTTCATCACATAAAAAACGTGTTTTGAGCTTTGGAAATACAGCAGACTCTTACAAAAAAAAATATCGGGATTGTTCACATATGTGTGATTGACCGCACTATTGAAGGTAATCTCAATTTGTTACAGAATCTACAAATTACAAAATGTAAATCTAAAGTGTTTTTAGACCTTTATTATTACATGTGCATTTATTTAAAATATGAAGTAATTTATGTTTGATTTTTCGTGGCCGATGTGTTGTCCAATACAGCTTTTCTTCTATATTGTCTAACAAAGGGAGGATCAGATGTGTGACTCACCGATTTCATCCATCTTTAGCATACGTGTAGGTCATAACTAGGAGTGTAACAGGTGCAAGTAATAGGGCGCACTATTCAGCCGCTTTCGAGAAAAAGTGGTTTTTTCATTTGTTATTCATTCGTATGTTTATATACCTTTTGCGTTAACAAACATATACCGACCTTTTGGCGCATCGATAAAACCTCCGATTCGTAGTCGAAAGGTCTAAGGATCGAACCCCATTGTTGAAGTTGGGTTCATTCATTTTCTTTTTATAGTTTTTATAAAAAAAACTATTTATGTGTATTTAAATATCTTAATTTTAGAATCAATCAATTTTTTTCTCGAAAACGGCTGAATAGTGCACCCTATTACTTGCACCTGTTACACTCCTAGTCATGACCTACACGTATGCCAAAGATGGATCAAATCGGTGAGTCACACATCTGATCCTCTCCTTGTAAGATTAAAATATCGCTGCTCCACGTTTAATGCTTGAAGGACCTCATGATGTGCAATTCACTTCTGATCTTCACACTCTTCCCTCCCTCCTGTCACATGCCATGTTCATAAACATCTTTGTTACATTCTTCAATATTTTAAGTGGTATTCTCAGCCTAAAAAAGCGTATTTTATATAAATACACTTCATTGAAGTGTGTCGCTTATTGAAGCTTGTATTTTTCGCCATTCCAGATTTTTTTAAGTGTTAGTTGTCTGCGTCATCAAAAATATTCTTTCCCAAAAACATTTGGAAATTACCGAAGATTCCACTTGTTCCCATGCAGCACTCAAATATTAAACAGCATCTTTTAATGTGAGTGTTTTCATCGTGTCACTAATCCCCCACCTTTATATTACATAGATCTTAACAAGCTTTTTCTGTTGTAGAATTTAAGCATTTGGTCCATTGGTCTGAGCATTATCTGTTCACATTACACGTGTCCAGTGTTCACACTGCTAAGTAGTCAATGAATTATGTTTGGGGTTCATGTTATTGAATAGTAAGTAATAGTCGCTCGATGCAAAATCCGGACTGTAGGGTGGATGTCTCATCTCTAGAAAGCCACAATTGCTGATTACATCTTCGACTTTTGAACTTTATTCACCCTACAAATGCCATGAAGCATCATAATCTTCACTTTTTGTAATCGTATTGCTGCTTTTAAATGGTTAACTGTATCCTATGTACATCTGCTGTACTTATAGTACCTTTTTTTGTTTATTCAACAAACAAGATTCCCTAAACATCCTAAAATATTGTAGCCATCAGTTTTCCTGAAGAATATTGCGTCTTTGCCTTCTTAGGTTATGTACCCACTGCATACATTCTTGCTTGGTCCCTCGTCCCATCAGCAGTTATAATTTTCGAGAAGTCCTCGTCATCTGCTAAAGTCGCCAAGTTTTCCCGCCTACACAACTATTGCTATGAACTGAGTAATTTTGGAGAGACTTCATTCATGCCCAAATCTTTGTGCAAAATTTATTGAAACCTTCATCCTTCGATCTTTCAAAACCAGTTTTTTTTTTAACTTTTTTGATGTCATCCTTGGTTCGTGCTTCCACTGGCCTTAAACTAATCCCATCGAAATTGCTTTTAGTGTAAAATACGGCGGCGTACCTTTTCCATAGATTCTAATCATGCTTTCATGGATAACACTTTTGTTATGATTTTTATAACGCTTCTATGTTCAAGCTTCACTTCACTTATTTTCTTACACTTAACCCTCTGCTGAAATTGATTTGTACGAAACGAGGTAAGTACATCGACAAATGTTGATGGCAAAAAATGGCGATTGTCGCTTGCTATTTTTATAGCTAAGTAGATTACATACAAATCTCCTATAGCAGATGGAGCGTTAGTATAAAATGATATATGAACTACTTTTAAGATGAAACTCCTTTCTATTGATCAAAAGTAACATACTGTGAGTTTCGAATTAATTTGACGCTAAGATGGAAGGGTGTATGCTTATATTATCACTATGAATAAATCACATGTTATATGATGCCCAAAACTTATCAGGGTCATCAAGTTTTGAGCTGAAATACATGAAGTTTAACTACCTTAAAATAATGTTTCCAATCAATGACAACTGTTGACCGGTTTTTGGCTACTGGTCATCATCAGTTCAGTGTGTTGGTTGATGGGAACACGTTTTCCTAAGAAGCTTTACTCTTGGTAAAGGACGCTTAACAGTGCATTCGTTGATGGGAACTTGCTTTACTAGGAGTTAAGCGTCATTTACTAGTAGTAAAGTATCCTAGCAAAGCGTGTTCCCATCAATGAACGCAGTGTACTGATCACGGTCAGTAACCGGAAACCAATGTATAGTTATCATTAGTGGGATATAATAATTAATGCTTTTTGTTCCTAAAAGCAAACACCATACGATCGAATACTTTTATCCTCCAGAAAGCTTTGAAATTTTTGGTAGTAAAAGGGACATGTGACATTTGTATTTCCATGTAACTGTTTCAGGTTAAATACATGATAAAACAAAAACGACTACAGCAAAATCTTCTACGCATAGCTCTAAGGAATACGACCATACGACTTGTTTTTGATAGTAGCTTTCTCGAAGGAAAACTTTGTGGGCAGAATTAAATATTTTGTAAAACTGATTCTGTCACAACTGACATTGCTAACATAAGTTCATTAACACAATAATGTCATGGTATTAAAGGATAAAAGAAGTAGTTCTTATTGTATAAGTCACGCCTGCCATTCACGGCAAGATTCGTGTCCATAAATGGTTCGGTCTCCACCATATTTGCTTGGCACTACGGACCAAAAACCACTACTTGGAATAGTTTATAAATGCAAAATAATAATTATTTCAGTAAAAAGGCGCTAAAATGAAGCTTTTTATATCATTTATCGAGAGTCTAGCTATCGTAAAAAAAGAGGTTGAATATCTTATCGAGAGCTGTGGAGAACACTGATCTGGATATATTCAGCCATCGTACGATTCGATCGATTTTAGTCCAAAATTACTATTGAAATTACTGTTGCGCTAGTTTTAGAAGAACACTCTCTTGAAGGTGTGTTCGCAGATGTTTTGTGTTCGCCTTTCATTTCAACGATAAAAGTATTTAGTCCCGAGATTTAATTCTTTAGTGAATAGTCTCCAGTCTTACATTTCTTCGAGTTTGGTTTTCTGTCAATACCATTTTCTCTGGATAAATATAGCAATTGTTCGTAGCTCAGAACCATTTATAAGGAGGTCATTCGCTTTGTTGGCCGATTTTTTGGGCATATTTTCAGGAATTTAATGTAAGGGTACTATAAAAGATATTTAAACACGGTTTTCTTTATTCTGTTTGGCCACAATCGCAAGATGACTTTAACCGCGTTCCTGTCAAAAACTGAACGTCAAACGGTAGCTGTATTCAGCATTTCCAGGTCGACTGAAACAAAGAAGTAGATATTTTTCTCAATTAGCTATCTTTAGAGTGTTGAATACAAATGTGGATTTTTCCTAAAATGGCGGAAGTATGACCAAACCAACGATCGAACGATAGCCAACGTACTAACAATTAAGAAACATTTCTACTTATTTATTTCAGACGACTTGAAAATGCTGCTACGGTTTGATCTTCACTTATTGACAGAGGCGCCGTCAAAGTCATCTGTGCAGGTCACCTAGGACAACGAAATGATGTTTAAAAATTCATATTTAAAACTCAAGAATAATAATAAATCCGTGTCTAAATACCGTTTATGGTTCTTTTACAAAAAAACCCTGAAGATATGCGTAAAAAATAGGCCAACGAAGTGGAAATTTCTATGAAGTTACTAAACCACGTTTAAAAAAACATTCTCCTGAAAGTAGTTATTATTCATCGTTTGATAGTTTTTTGTTTGTTATTTTTTTGAACCTTTAATTTAATTTGAAATTATACCAGTGACAACTCGCGGGTTTTTTTTTGTACGGCCGAGGTGGCAGACGTGGTAATACAGATAGGTGCGGTCACGCAGCCAGTCGTCTTTGCAACCGACCTTACCTATCTGTATTGCCACCTCGGACGTACAAAAAAAAACCGCGAACCGTCACTGAATTATATTGAAGAGGTACCATGCCATCAATGTCACCAATATTTCGTCAAATTCTGGGCTAGTCAAACTCCGATTTGATACCTATTTCTGTTGATCTTAGAAGCCCGCCCGCCTTGTTTGGACATTTCTAAGAAAGAGTGGAGCAACCGGTATTAGCGTATGCACATTAAATCTATAGAACAGTCTTTAGAGTGATCAGAGCTTTACAAGCAGGGGCGGCTCGTTATATAGAGCCAAGGAGCCATGGCCATACCTGTAGTTTTAAGCCCAGCCAGAATTTTTAATTCATTCTTAAAACACTTTTTCGCCAGTTACTTTCGTTTAGAAAGATAAATCTTCAAAAAAGGAGGGGGGCATATTGTATCAGCGGCTCTACCATCAACATGTTCCACGAGCCGCCACTGCTTACAGGAACAGGCTTTTGAAAGCCCGGCCTGGCCCGATAGTACATACTTTAAACCCGAAAAGAACTGCTGGCCCGGCCCGTCCCAGAGCTGAGTATTTAAGGCCCGGCAATTTTAAATTTTGATTCCATTTCGTAAAAGTTTAATAATAATCAAATAATATTCTTCCAATATTTATTATTTTTATAAATAAGAAATTATTTAAAAATCACACAGAACGTCTACATCTTTTATAATGCTTTAATTTAACATAAAAATTTGGTAGTTTATTATTTGATTAAAAAAAAAACGACGCGTGTCCGAGCTCACAAGTTAAAACTATATTTTTACATCGGAATCTACTTCGACAAAATATATGGGAAATGTAAAAAAAAACAAATTAAAAACCTGTGTATGAGTAAAAACATTGAAAAAAATCTGGAGATAAGGCGGTTAATTTGGGCTTTCATATATACGTGTTGGTATTCAAATTATATTACGTTTTTATTACTTGGCAAAAAACAGTCGGCGCTTCAGCAACCGTCTGCGGATAACTTAACATGTTTTCTAATCTGGCGATTGTTTTTGTTTTTGTTTTTTTGTTTTTGTGAAGATGCGTACGCGTACGCGGCATGTTTAGCTCGTGTACAGATTTAATAATTAAAGAGTAATACTTACTGCACAGTCTGCACGAATTCACTTTAGAGAATGACAAAATTATTTTTGTTTGTTATCATACTTAGATTAGATGGGCAACAGTGCCCGAGGCGCACGGCCAATAAGGAGCCGCCTATATCCCTCCTAAGAACGCGTCTTCGTACCCGTTTCCACTCAAAGAATGTGTATCTCTTATTTTCAGCACTCTCACACCGATGGAATTTGCCTGTGCTATACGTACTTTACTCGATCCGTATAAAAGCAAAAACGTACTTCGCGTAGGCAGTGATTTTTTTTTGGTGCCCCCTCAGGTAGGTTTTGATGAGGGAGAGCTGATTGATTAGCATTCGCCAGGTGTGATGATATAGGAAAATAATTCAAATACTTTTTTAAATGCACGTTTTCCAGCTGTCTTGATACTTGGAAGGCATCAAATTTTTATTATGAATTTTATTACTTCCTATGAACTCACTAATTAATTAGTTTAGCACTCCGGTTAGTCCCTGGGCAGTGCTAATAAATAATTAGTGAAATTAAAAGTGGTAAAATGTAGGTTTAAATTACATTTTTAATAATAAAACAAGTCAATTGACTAATAAAAATATCAAATAGTGTCGAAAGTTTTTAATTGGCCTGTAAAAACTTTGAATCGACGGAATATTGTTGTTATTCAAGTGCTTATTTGTTTTAATGGGAATTTATTAGAAAACTTCTTTCAAAATAGATAATTAGTAATTAAGATTAATAATTCTAATTTCGCTACGAAAATAAATTTTAATATTAGTGTTTGCACTCTATTCTGTACATGGCCGTTAAAAGCGAAAATACGTTTAACAAATACGAGACTAACGAAGTGTTTTAATTTGAATGTGATTATTGTTGATTTTAAATTTAATTAATGGAATCAAGGAGTGAGTTATATTAACTGTTCTAATCAGCAATTGCCAAGTAGTTGTCCCATCCATTCCGTAATAATAATTATACAATTTGCTCTCGCACGTGTACAGGCGCGGACAGGGCCACCGGGACACCGGGAATTTTCCCTGTGGGTCGGGGCGGCGGCAGTCTAACTAAGTAATGAATATGATACAGATGTTATAAAAAATTGTTTTCAATATGGGGCGGGACCTAAGAACTTTCCCGGTCCGGTAAATGTGGACCGGCCGTGTCTGCACCTGTATCTTAAATGCCTTGAATTTAATCGGCTATTTGGTAATGGTCCTGATGGCTAACTCTAATTTATATTCCCTACAGACAACTTTTAGTTTTTTTTTTTTTAATATAAGACAAAAAAATTGTTCAAGTAAGAAGAGATGATGCTACTTATGCAAAACTAAATTTTAACCTGTTTTTATTATTATTATTATTAGTTACGGTAAATAATTGATGAACGTTACGTAAAAGATGTATATTTATGGCATTGCAAGATGTGATGATGTAAACATTTAAGCTTGCTTGCGGATTGCGCATGTATAGCTTAACCAGTTTGCGTTATAGCGTAGCTCAACGATGATACTACTAGGTTAGAAACACCGTTAAGAAGACATCGACTGTGTAAAACGTTGGTTGATTCAATTCCGTTTCCTTGTGTTGATGAGACCAACGAAGATCGAAACCGGCCAGCAGTTGTCGTTGACGGGGAAACAACAATTAACAGCACTGCTGTCCCATGTTGTTAAGATTAGGTTTGATTTTGGCGTGGCGATCTATAAATTCGATGGCAACGACTTCAAAATTCTTGCCTGTGTGAAACTGACGAGTTGTGAAACGGAAAGTATTTATTTGAGATTTCGCAAATATAAAAATGATCGCTTGCTCAACACTATTGCACTACAAGCGTTCGTTATAGCGAGTCATGTTCTTGATATATGGATTAGAAGTACGTTCGTGATCCCGACTTTCTCTTATATCTGGCGCGATTACCTTAGGTTTATCCGAGTGGTAACCCTTTGAGAAAAACGGGCATCTGCCATTCTCGCCCATATTGACATGAAAGCGATAAAGCATGCGTAGAATTTTTAATTCGCGACATCCATTGTTAATACCAATCCCTGGAAAAAAGGATGGAATTTATGGTGCACGGTGGCAATAAATAGTAATTGATTATTGTGTGTCGTGTTTTAATTGTTAATTATTGCAAATATAATAAGCTCCTGGTAATGCCGTTAATTCCGTATCAAGGCGACAGGTTTGAAATTAATTAGGGCGTGTTTTTTTTATTGTTGGGAGTTAATCCGTGCCGATTTTGTGACACTTGACGCCGTGCGAGATGGAAATGCGAAAAGTACACACGGAGTGCATGACGGCATGCGGCGATGCAAATGGACGTGTCATTAGTTTTTATTTGTAGCTCATCGTTATTACTTATTTAAAATTTCGGTAGACTTTTGCAAGACGAGAGAAAATTACCTTTGCCTCGTGTTGGCGGCGGCGGTTGTATTGTATCACACACCGCGCGGTAATATAGGTTCACTAAAAATTAAGCCGGACATAAATTTATGGACATTGACTGGGGATATTTTATGTGGTAGACATTCTCGATTCTCGTTTGCTCATGTGTGAGAATGTGCGAGGATGATTTAAAAGACATTTATTTTGAATCTCGCCAACTCGGTTTCAGAAAGGAGCATCCCGTACCTCATCACTGGCACCTTAATTATCTGCCCTGGTGTATGGTGAATGGTAAATGGTAAATCGTGTATCCAATATATGATACTTGTTGGAGAAGGACGGGATGCGTATTGTTCAGAAAGGACTCGTGGCGTTTATTAAATACGCTAAGCCATTGAAAGAAACCTTTTAGGTATTTCGTGCCAATTTCAACTCTCAATTGCCCTTCCTACCAATTATTCAATTTTATACCTGCCTCCATTGTTCAGAGCCAATATCCGAAAAACCGAATGCAGCCTTTGTGCCTCCGCCGTTTCTAAGAACGGCTCGAATATTAAAACTAAATCTAGGTACCCACACCTAGCGCCAACAAAAAAAATATATATATATATATGTATAATCAATCTGATGTATATCATTGGTCGACGCCCAGAATTTCCTAATTTCTTAACTAGCTGTGCCCCGACCGCACACCACCTATTCTAACTAAAACCTAATTAAAAAAGTTAATTTGTTTTTGTTTATCATTAATTTATTACTTATTATTTACTCAACATTTTACATACACACACCCACCCCATCTATTAGACCACCGAACACAACGCCCCGAGTAAATAAAATGTTCGCCTCAAATCGTAATTGAACTGCAGTCCTATTTAGCCAAATAACCGTAAACTCGTTATAAAGCTTATTAAAAGAAACACAATTTAAATACCTCAAAATCACTACAAATCTTAATGGTAGGTCTCGCATGTTTTTTTTTTATTTTTAGTGTTGTGTGTTACATTATTTAGTAAGAAATGAAATCAGTAACAGTAACAAATTATTTTAATTATTTTCTCCGAGCAACAGAATATTTGCAAAATATGTAAAACAATTTGTTTCCGATGGATTTCTGTGTTTTTTTATTACTGATTCATAACACCAAAACACACCAAAATTTTAAGCGCGTAACTTCGTTGTAATTGTATTAGCAAAATCGATGCTTACACTGGGCAGTTCATTAACCGAATTAGCAATCTCAGAACCAATTGAATGAAACAATTATAAAAAGAGTTATTGGGGAGAAAGAAAGAAAAAAAAAGCGCGGAAACGAGTTTGAAATAAAATGTTTTCATTTGCAATACGTGGCATTAAAAATGGATCGCTTTATAAAACCCACCCCCGAAGTTGTGTATTTACGGCACAAAGAAAATTAAATATTTAAGCGAATCGAATTTCTCCCCAGTTGGCCGACTAAGCGAGTATATTACGGATTTAGAATCCCGACGTGAAATCGCCTTTTAATTGCCGGCATTAATCTAATGATGGATAACTTAATCGTAAACTGCATAAAATTAGTTTTAATTTGATATGCGGCAACCTGTATTTAATGCACTAAACTGCAATTAGAGCGAGAAAAATGAGAACGCGACGGGTTGCGTGGCCTTACCTTCTAATAAATAATTTACCCTTCCATGCAAGTCAATTTTGACAACTTTAAAAAACGACTTGTCCCGGTAATAGATTGCTATTTTAATTTTGTAAATTCCGAAAAATGTGCACGCGAAATAGGGAATTTTAAACGGAGGGCATTGATGGGTTTTGTTAAGGCACGCTAGCTCCCGATCGTCTTTTATATTTTTTGGTTTAATGGGAGCATCGGATATAAAAATAATCCCGGGTTCTAGGATCTGTTTCGTGTGTGGTTTAATGCACATCAGGGCAGTAAACGAGTTATTGATATATTAGGGCAGTTTGTAAGTGGATGCTATCGTAAGATTTGTGGCGATTAGTGCACGATTTCTGAATCAGTGAGCGCATAACGATCAGTTCATCATATTATCTGAGAGGCTGCAAACTGGTATTAATTGCTAATTTGAACAGTATTCCAGTCCGAGGATTTTATTAATTAATCTGCTGCCGTGGCGGTTCTTGGCCTATCTGTGTACAAAGTATCTGAGGACAACAGATGGCATTAATGCATGCAACCTTTGAACGTGTGAAGTGTAGTAACCCCCTTGACACTCTTGACACTTGACATCCGACGCCGCCGGACGGACGCGTTGACCATAGCGTCCAGTTGACCTTTCGGCGCCTTTCCAAAAAGTCAATCGGACAATAAAACTTCACACCGCTGTCATTCACCTAAATACCAACCGATGCGCTTATTATCTAGGCTTATTAAAACGTATCCTCTGTAAACTATTTCGAATAGCTATCCATCGATCCGTATCAATAATTCAGAGCGAATACAAAGTATCCCTTATATTTCCTACATGTAAATAATTTATCTGTAATGAAAGTGTTGTCAATTGTCAGAGATTAGGAATCGGGGACTAACTGCGACAACGGGCCGCTCTAGTAGATCGAGAGGCTACACGTTTGTGCATGTTCCGCGTCCGGCAAATGTTGGGTCTTCGCCTGGTAATTGCGGATCTCAAACCCAACGATCCAACGACACCAGTGACGATAATACTAACAACAAGAACAAAAAGGACTGCGAGGACAAAGAATAACATTGTTTTAAAATATTTTGATGTGATTTTCTCCAAATAAGGTACTGCATGGATTAGTCCTCGATCACACCGTTATTATGAAATTTTAAAATATAAAACCGTATACGCGACCTCTTTCATCAGAAATTTCCGAAACGAAGTAATTTAGTTAATTCGCTGGATGCTGATGATGAGTCTCGCGGATAGGAGAAAAAGGAAACGGCGCACTATCCAACAGCAATTACCATTAAAATCGGAGGAACTAACCTAAGCCAATCTAATCTGGACGTGTCGGCACAGTTAACAAAGTAACAAATCCCGGACAGGAAAGGGCGCACGAGTCGGGACTGCGGTTGACGAAGTCACGTACGTTCGGGTGACTCGCGCGTCTTATCTGGTCAAGAAGATTTAATTTCTCATTACACTTGTCTGACATGAACACTGCACAAATATCATATTTTATAGCTGGATTCTCTGGAAACACGGGACGCTCCTTGTACAAATAGGGAGGCTTATTTTGGGCCGCGGATCCGTATCCGGGGCAGCCCGCTCCGTTTCGGGAGACTGTTTACTTTTAACATTTATACGCAATTCCTGGTGAATTTCCAGGGATAACTAACTATATTTTCCCTCGGTTCAGCCCAGACACTTAGACAATGAGTCGAGCTAACGGAATCCGCCGAACAAACACTCTTCGCACTCAACCTCCGACTCTCTCCTTCAACCAACCGCGCTTAAATCGATTCGAAATTATTCAACGCTGTTTATTATTATTATTATTATCTGCTCCCTATTTAAGCAACATAAGTACACACAAGAGTTGTTGATATTACACAGCGTCTTAGAAATCATTTGTCATATTTAAGAATTATTCATTGTGCCTCATTACGATTGATATTATGGGTGTTTTTCCCGAAACTTTCTCAATAGATTATTTCGAATGCAACCACATGTACATGTATGAAAATAATAAAACCTGTTTAACAAACGCCGATTTAGAAGTAAAGTAACAAGTGCAAGAAACACGATGTTACTTTCCATTTAGGTTAATTCCACCAGAACCGTAAAAATCGCTGTTTATTTACGGGTATTTCTTTTTTTTTCCAAAGACCTGAACTCGGAATACACCGGCGTTGATAGACACGGATAAGTTTAACGACATAATTACTCATCAATGTCTAATAAACGACAAACGTCATCGGAATTAGTTACGCTCGCTAATCCGCTACGTGCCTCCTTTTTCCCTCTTGTATATTCCGAACTCAAATGTCTCGTAATTAAACAACCTTGCTCTCAGCTTTTAATCAAAACCCATACGCTGAAAGTAAAATGTATTTCCTTGGTAGCTGGTGTGTGCGTCAAACTACTGCACATTCAGTCATCTCCCTACCTCGGATATTATGCTTAATTTTATTAATCCCGCACTAGGGTTTGCATTACCGTTCATAATTTAGTGCACACATGAAACCGAGAAAATATACTAAACGTAGAAAATCAGACGCTGGCGTAACTTTTTTAATGATGCTTTTATGTCATCCGTACAATTTTTCTTCTTTTAAAAGTGAATATGTGAGGTGAGTCAAAAATATAATCAATATTAGTTTGCATTAACGCCTATGTTCAATCGTAAAATAATCACATCAGCGCATGGCATTTAATTGAAATTGTATACAACCAAGGACACAAAGGTGACAGTGACACAGCTTAAAGGATTATGAATAAAGTTAGGTTAATTAAATTAAATACGGTTTTACACGATTCCATTCGTTTGCATTTGCCTTCATTTGATAATTGCTGATGATTTGAAAACTTGTAAGCATTGCATTTAAATTCTTTTAATGTCTCATAAACGGAAGCTTTAAACTCTTAAAGATGATATGGGCTTCTGTTTTACGTAACATAAAATGTTGAGTTTCATCTCTTCCCTTAAAATGTAACTTCTTTTAGCCCTTTTACTATGCAAATTACTCACGCAGCCAGTATTGTCAAAATTATGGACAATATTAAATATTGTTCCTATGGATGGAATTTGTGCAACCGAAAACAAATCTCTAATACCCCGACTGCTATTCCCTCTCTTATACCACTTAATTATATGTATTCTTTCTTCGGTGGTGTAATACATTTTTATTAACACAATTTTTACAATTAAATAAAACTGTGTAATTATGGTTTCCTACCATTCATGCGTTGATGTGATTATTTTACAATTGAACATAGGCATTAATAATCATATGTTCAGAGTTAAAATAAAAGCCCTATATAATCCGAATGAAGCTACTGCGTGGCAAACAAGTGTTGCAGTACATCTACAATAATTAACCTGCGAAGGTAATCCGCATTTTCACAGTTAGCTGTTGATATATGTACCACAAAATTGTATCAGATCGTGATTGCATCGGGTTTACAGGGCCGCTCGTGACGATAGTCAAACGAATTATAATTATAACTGTGATTTACACCGTCCCATCATTAATTTTGTTTTTCTTGCGAACTATTTTCCCCGGACATGAACGAATTTAGAGGAACTAAGGAGACTTATTGACTCGATGATTTTCAAAACTTGTCATAGAAATATGGCAACTTGTTCTCTGTTTCTGATATTGAAAATTCTTGAAGAGTAAACATGTATAGAACAATAATTAGAATATATTTTTAAGGATATTAACAAACCTTTTTGATATTGAAAAATGGGCAGCTGCAACCATCCCCAGAAAATAAATTTTCTCAAAAATGATCAGCGTGAAGAGTAAGATATCAAAAATTGAAGCAATTTACATTTACAAAATATCTTAACGAAAGGTACATACGCGAGCCTTTTTGGTGTCTTTGATTTAAAAAAAATAGGCAGCTGGAACCATCCCCAGAAAATAAATTTTCTCAAAAATGATCAGCATGAAGAGTAAGATATCCGAAATTTAAATCAAAAAGCAATTTACATTTACAGAAAGCTAAAAAACACGGATCCTTTTGGTGTTTTTGATTTTGGGAAATGCTTCCTGGAACCATCCCCAAAAATACATTTTCTCAAAAATGTAAGCGCGAAGAGTAAGATATCAAAAATTCAAATCAAGAAGCAATTTACGTTCACAGAATATACAGTGCTCGCCTAAAGTATGGAATATAGTAATTAAAATCGAAATAAAACATTTTTGGAAAAATTCCTCGAACATGTCGATTTTCTTTTATAAAAAAACACATTTTTGCATGAAAGTCGATTTTTAGTCGTCATTTGTTTTTGAGTAATGACGTCATCCATTTTGTTTTTGAATGACAACCCCCTATTTTTGTTCTTGATTTTGAGAGATCTTTTTATTGTCGAACTGGCAGTATAAAAATATTGCCATCTTACATAAGAAAATTTTCGAGTAAATGACAATTGAAGGTGAGAACTTGATATCTTGAGTTTTGCAAAATGACCTTGTTCAGCGAACAAACAAAAATGATCTTGACCATCCATACATATAATATGGTTTCAGCAAGACGGCGCAACCCCGCACTATGCGCGTTTTTTGGACAATTGCATTACGAATAGGTGGATTGGCAGGCGAAAACCGATAGAATAGCCCAGTAAAGAGACGACGGCGCAGAATTAGCCTGGAAAATATTTAAAATGTTCAAGAAGAATTTGTACATGTTCGATTAAAAAAAAATTAAAAAAAAATTAATAAAATTAAAAAAAAGCCGCCTAGTGCGGGGATGCGCCGTCTTGCTGAACCTATATTGTATTATATGGAAAGTCAAGATCATTGTTGTTTGGACAAATTGCTACAAGCGCTGGAACAAGGTCATTTTAAAAAAAATTCTAAATATCGGGTTCTAACCAATTGTAATTTACTCGAAAAATTTCTTATGTAAGATGGCAATATTTTTATACTTACAGTTCGACAATGAAAAGATCTCTTAAAATCAAGAACAAAAATAGGGAGTTGCCATTTAAAAACAAAATGACGCCATTACTCAAAAACAAATGACGACTGAAAATCGACTTTCATGTAAAAATGTGTATTTTTATAAAAGAAAATCGAATTTTTTTCCAAAAATATGTTATTTCGATTTTACTGACTATATTCCATACTTTAGGCGCGCACTGTGTTATAGAATGCCAAAAACACCGATCCTTTTGGTGTCTTTAATTTTGAGAAAAAGGCATCTAAAACCATTCCCAGAAAATACATTTTATTTATTTACAGAATATCTTAGCGAATATGTCCAGTGTTTTTGCCCTGCAAGTATAATAAGACGTGGAATCTGATGTTTTTGATAGACCTCAATATCTTGAATATAACATACCCGAATTTACGTATGGGTGGAAGGGTATTCTTTGATATGCCAAGTTGGTAAAGGTTTAGTGGTTATCGTTTAATGTTTAAGGGAAAGATTCCGTTCATACGAAAATTTAGCATTAAGCATTTTAGATAATGCGCTTGCTTTATCACAAATTTCTGAGAAAATACTGTTCTGGCTTTGCTGTGCTGATCAACTGTTTATCATCGCAAAAATATGTGCGTAGCTTCATTTATGTTTAAGGCTTAAGGACAAATAGAAAGTAGCGAACTCTTAAGCACTAAACGTTAATTCCTAAAATCTTTAAACTTCGTATGAACGCGTTAGCACTAATACGTTAGTACTACTTTGCTTAAGGGGGTCATCCCGTGTGAAGGTGTTTTTTTTAAATATACAACTTTTCATCACATGTTTACTCATATTTTCAGCACACTTGACAATTTTTCCGAAACGAAATCGTCGCTCATTGCTGAAGTACACGGGAACTTAACCACTCATCTTCAAAAAAAGCTGTTTTCGGTGACCCACGATTGCGGGCATTCTGCTTATCTGAAACAAAAAAAATCGGACGGCATTTTAATCTGTGATGTATGAACTAGTTTTTGAACTAGGATTATTAAATAATATTGAAAGGTAAATTTTTGGCTTCTTGTTAAACATTTTTTCGGGAATTTTAGTGTTGTTTCACGACTTCTTCAACATAAAAAAACGGCTTAATGAGTCAGAATTATCCTAGTTTGCAAAGTATTTCCAGGAGTACTGAATAAGTCATTCAAATTTCAAAGGAATTCGTTCGATAGATTTCGAAATATCGTGGTCAACTGTTTGAAAAATATAGTTTTGAGAAAAAACGCGTTTAAAGGTTCAAATACGATTATCACCAATGAAGTTTTGACTCACCCTTAATCTACTATCTACCTGGTCTATAAAATGAACCTTCAGTTTCCTCAAAAAATTACTGCAAAGCCGATTGTTGCTCCCTGGCATCAGTTCTTGCTCTTTTAGAGAAGTCGTTCGGAGCGGCAGATAGGCGTTTCATTACGGCGATGGGCGAGGCTTGAGTTACGTAACCAATTTGACATCCCATATGAAAACTTTCAAAATGTCATCAAATCCTTCATTGAAGATACTCACGGCAAGAAAAGTTGCCATTTCAACGATCTTTGTGCCATAATGCAGGTGTTTAGGAGCGAAAGTCCAGATCAACGAATTTAATGTCCTAAGCATCTCGTGATGATTCTTCGTAGACTGGTTTGATGGCTTTTTAAACTTTTGCAGTCAGAGGTGGCTATCGTGGTGGAAATGTTTGAGTTCTCCTCTAGCTTCAGCCTTTTGCCATTTGCACCAGCTGTCTTCTGTTGAGGATTAGCGTCATGACGTGCGAATGCGTAAACCGTAAAATTTAGTGAGCTCGTTAATGAGCTAATCGGTAAGTTTTCCAACTCCTTTTCCACCAATTCTGTTATTATTTTTAGCATTCCGGAGTCGTGTTCCGATTCTCTTCTCGACATGTCCTACACATAATTTTTTCATTACTAAATGATTTTTTCTGTATGATTCGCTTTTCAAAATCCTACTAAATGTTTTGCTGTCGCCTGTCCAAGGTTGTAATTTCGGAACGACTCCGAATATCGGAAAATCACCGTAACCACATATTCTATACTATATTTCAATTCAATTCATACAAAAAAATCGATTTTTTGAACCCGTCACACACCTTAAATACTAAACGTTAAAAGTTTTATAAACCCAAACAAGTATTTCACATATTTTCTGTAGCGTTACCTCATAACGAGCCACCACGGCTGATAATAGCTTTCGGTGAGATCTTTATTACAAATTGTCAAAATCGGAATCCAGGAAAACATTTAAAACCGCTTTTTTTCAAGAAGCAAAAAATCTCATTTGAAACGCACGGTTTCGTTTCTCATCTTTATTTTGGTAAAATGGATAAATAATAAGTGTACGATCCTTTAAAACAAGAGTACTTTCTTATAGCCCTCGAAAGTGTGTACTAATCGCCAGAACTTAGTTGAAGAACATTTAAACATCTTTTGATACTGTATGAAATACGTAAATGTATTGTTTTAGAATAAGAAATCTAATTTTCGAAGAAATTTTGAATGAAATCTATTTTCCAAGAAATAGTTTGCTAGCTGAGATTGAGAACTTTTTGGAATATTCTCGATTTTATTCTACTAAAATGAATTTATCGTACCTGTAATATTGATCTCCTTAAAATAGTAGAAATAAACTTTTATTTTTGTGAACGAATAATTTTCCATATATGTTTCAATCAAACATTAGAAGCGAAGCCTTGCATTTCATGACGTAATTTTCTTCATGATTGCAGTATCAAAAAAATATCTAACAAAAAAAGGTTTTAAGGGTTAACGCCTTACCCCTCTTAGGCTCAAAATTAATCGGTGCATTTTTGACTACGTGCCATGCTAAACTAAAGTTTCTGACGTCTCTAGTACTGCCCATAGGTAACGTACAGGGTAAAATAATATCCCTGCTGGTACACTCCAGACCTTACATTCTTATGTATTGTATTGGTTTGAAATTTGTTCATCATTGTCAAAAGCGCATAGATACATTTTAACACTACGACCCCAATAATTTTCTGGGACCAGCAATTTTGTACGCCCAACTCCTGTATGCGAGCGGGCGGATACGCCCACTCTAGTCGCTGGGTAAAAATTAGCGGCGGGCGTATACGCGCACTATGGTCGCTCGATGAAATTTAGCAGCGGGCGTATACGCCCGTCATGGTCGTTATAGTGTTATTATTGTATACTAACTAAAATATTCAAAGAAATTTGTTAGCTTGATTAAATTCCGGCATTGTAATAATTTCTTTATCTAATTAATGTGACAATATTGTTGTCATTTAATGATAATGCACGAGGTCATAGTGTTCTACATGAAAACAAATGGCATGTGTTATGGGCTTGTGGTTAAGAGTTTGTTGCTAACTGTACATGGGTTTTTGAGTTTTAATATAGCCGTGGGTTGATATTGTTGGAATAATTAGTATTAATAGCGAGTCGGTTTCGCCGATCCCTGTCCCGTTGCTGTCGTCGGTAATCTGCAACGGACCAACGGGCCATTCTATCTGCCCACGTAAGCTAATAAGTTATTCGGCGGTGGCGGCAGTACTCCTCGGTGATGTGTGGTGGTCCCCGTTTAGTTATCTGGTTTTGACCACTGAGAAACTGAGAGGTGAAATGTGGAGGCCGAAATATGGTCGTCGGTCGGTCGGGTTAGAGCTCGCAGCAATAACAAGTATTTAGGGCTTGCCCAATACCCATATATCAAGCGGATTAGTATTCTCATAATCATGGTAGACAGTGATGGGCGCTGGCAGATGGGTACCCATGCCCCACTCAATTGTTAGACTAAATCTCATTTTTACACAATCATACTAGTCAATGTTTGATATATTTATTACGTGATGCCGCTTGTAATTTAATAAAGGCCGATAGGGAATGATTTCGCTGATTCACTTACCCATTTGATATGTTTTTTTTCAACGCATTTAACCACGAGAAGGTGTAAATGAAGACTTACAAGACAGTCCTTGCGTCTTATCCCGGGCGGTTAACCCTTCATGTTGATGTCCGGTTCCAGTTAGTAATTGTTATTTTTTGTCATCGATTGAGTTTTTTTTATTGATAATTCTTCTTTAAAAAATAATAACGTTCAGATATGTTATTCCGAGCGAAGCCAGATTGTATAATTTAATTTTGTTTTTTACGAATATTAATTGCTTGGGTTCGGATTTAAATAATACGTTTGTTTCATGCTAATAGGGAATGGATATGCCGTGTATAAGACGGTTCACCTCTAGCAATTTTCTAGCTTTACCTACAATTCAGTGTAATGGTAGCTCGTTTAGGTAATTGTCTTGATTTTTAAAACAATCTGTTCCGAGAATCACTTGTGCATCGGTTTACAGAACGTCTAATTTCATTCCCATGGCTCCGGTGTCTAATGTCTTTGTTTGTATCTCCTCGCTATCTTTAATTATACACTCTTTATTAGGAAAATGATCCTCAGCTTGGTTTACACCCAATTTAAAACCGTCTGGTGTTGCACCACCTTTCCCGCCATACTTTGTTAAGCATTGAGGTGGTTGGTGGTTAACGATTGCAACGGTCGTGACTTCAGGACGTCTCCTTTTTACAAGTGATCTTTGATCCTCAAGTCCAGGTGATACCGATACCGATCGATCAACCGAACGGATGACCCGCTCAAAACAATTCGCAGCGCTTTCATAAAACACATGATCTCTCGAAAACCCTTTTATTCTCTTCGCGTGCGCACATAAAACTTATCAAAAGTTTATTGCCGCATTAATTATTCTAGTAAATAGGCCACACATCGATAAGTCCATCAAAAAGAACATATAGGATGTATTATATAACCCCTATTCGCAATGTTACAAATGGTCTATGTTTTCGACAATTCGAACTAGAAAGTATCCAACAATAACCAACAGTTTGAGCTGGATGATTACGAATTACGTAACTGCGCCCTGCGGGAATCTCTACAGGGAAATGCGCGCTCATAACAGTAAACCGAAGAAACAATCAGGTTTACGTTTACGAGTAGTAATGAAGCATCCGAAAAATTCTATTTTATCGGGCTATATTCGGTATTTATTTATTTCCATTTCTCAAAAGCTACTACGTCCCTAGCGCGGCCGTCTGAAATATAAATGTGGATGGCCATAAATAGCTATAATCAAAGAAGAGATGTACAAAATTTAAATACATAATCTAAAGAGTCGTGTAGTCCTTAGCAGAGTCGAGTATTCGTGAGCTCACAACGATTCATAAATTTGAGATTAACATGAGTTACGATCAGGTAATTCACGACACAACGGTGTGGTCGTCAAAGGTCCGTTAATAAAAAAAATACAATATCACCCTCTCTACATTTGAAGACATCGGTGCGAGTGGACTAATGCCGAAGCCAGATATGTAGATTTCGTGTTATTAAAGATTCGTTAGCGGTTACTGGAGGTCCGCTGTGAAGATGCAAAAGGGGTGTTTGGCGGTTGGAAGCACGCGACCTTTCCACGTGTCAAATATATCAAGTCAGATTAAAATTCCATTTTCATCGGCATAGGAAACAATAGCCAGAAATAAATTAAATTAGATTGCTAAGCATAATTATTATAATGCGCAAGGTTGGCACGAACTTTTATATTTTTTTATCAAGAAACGTTGTTAGACATAAGAAGTTGGAATTTAAGATTAGTTGCACGCAACCAAACGAAATGCGCGGGAGAAAGGGGCGGATTGTTTATAAATACGATTTTTCTACAATAAATAAACAACTCAACGGTTTTGTAACATGTAATGTCGAATGCCAGAGAAAAGTCGACTTTGTCCCACTTTTATCCGCTCATTCTTAATTAAACGGGACCCGTAAAATAAAACTAAAAATAAACTCTGCGTTTCCTGTATTTATTAAAAAAACAAACGATAGATAAGAATAGGGTTGTGACGTGGGGTACCGTTAATAATACATTCCGGCGAAGGATAGGGCGATGGTATTAAAAAATGAGTGTGGCCTATCTTTTTCCAGGGTGCGTCAATTAACGTGCCAGATGAAGAGGGATGGATTTCACGTAGTGGCTGAGGTTTAAAGAGGGTCTTATGTTTGTACTAGCAAGGCTTCTGTTGGATTACGGGGTTTAAACATCCCGTCAGTTGATACTTGGGCTGCGAACACCATCACGCACATGCCCGGCGACTAAAATACATGCGTGACTGCTTAACACTACTAACATTTCCTTTGTTATTTTATTTAATCTCATTTGGTTATGATTGCGGAACTTTTAGTCAAATGAACTGTTTGCATCTATAATACCCACATGTCACCGTTTATTCGTTGTAATTAGCATTTAATGTCATCGCCATAGTTATTGCTGAAGGGTTGGTCTGTCCCATGCATTTGTCATCATTCATCCAAACGTTCATCAAAATAAACTGGTTGTCATCGAATCTTCTCTACCAACTGTATCCATATCCTCGATCGCCTAGTAAATTTTCCTCCGCCAAGAAATTAACTTTTAAGCTACAATTTTGGTAAAGTTTACCCGGTTTCGTTGGATTTAAGGGATGGGTGTGCATAAGCTACAATATAAAGGGTGTCCAAACAAGAGCGTCGGATTTAAATTTGCCGCCATTTTGTTAATACAAGTTGTACGGTGATTTTTTTGACAGTTGTCACGTACAGACCACGCTATTTAAGAATATGGAGAAGTATTCAAACGAACAACGTTTAATTATTGTGAAAACAAAAGTGGTGAAAGTTTTGCGAAAACAGTTCGACAATTACGTCAAGTTTTCGGTCGCAATAATACGCCAAATGAATCGACAGTCAGGCGTTTAATTACAAAATTTGAGATCAAATTTACGCTGATGGATCAGAAGACCATTGTTCGTCGGTCACTCGAAAATATAGCCACAGTAAGGGAATCTGTGGCCGAGAATCCAGGAACTTCCATTCGGCATCGTGGTCAAGAATTAAACATTTCCAGAAGCACTATGCAACGAATTTTGGTAAAAGATCTGCATTTGCACGCGTACAAGGTTCAATTCAAGCCAAGGGACAATGCGCAGTGCCGTGGATTTGCTGATGGGTGTTGGAACATCGTCAAATTAATGCGGATTTTTCGAAGAACATATTTTTTTCAGATGAGGCACATTTTCAACTCGACGGATACGTAAATAAGCAAAACTGTCTGATTTGGAGTGCTGAAAATCCTTGTGTGATACTCAAACAACTAATGCATCCACCGCGAGTATCTGTTTGGTGTGCATTTTGGGCTGGCGGAGTGATTGGGCCGTATTTCTTTGAAAATTCGGCTGGAAATGCGCTGTTAATGGTTTGCGGTATCGTGAAATGTTAACAGAGTTTTGTGGCCAGAATTGGATGCAATTGATTTGGAAGATATTTTTTTCCAACAAGACGGTGCGACCTGCCACACAGCACGTGAAACAATGGTGTTACACCAAGTTTCCAGGCCGTGTCATTTCTCGATTTGGCGATCAACATTGGCCACCAAGATCGTGCGATCTAACACCGATGGACTTTTTTCTTTGGGGCTATGTGAAGGAAAAGGTGTATGCGAATAGGCCTGAAACAGTTGAACATCTTAAAGAGGAAATACGACGCGTTATTGGTGAAATACAGCCACATTTATGCGAAAACGTTATTCAAAATTTCAACAAAAGAATAACCCTCTGCCAGAGGTTTCGTGATGGCCATTTGCCTGATGTTGTGTTTCACGTTTAATCGGAACAATTTTTCTTTATGTTGAAATAAAAATGTTTGCTTAATTCAAAAAATAAATGTGTTTTTAATTAAAGTTAAATCCGGCGCTCTTGTTGGGACACCCTTCATGTTACTTGACCTTTGATCATCTCATCGAAGACTAGTATCGAAGATAAGTAAACTCTATTATGCATTCATCTCCTGCTGCCATGCAAGCCTATTTCTGCAATCTTGGAACTATTCACTCCTAAGGCTTTCGAAACGAGGATAGTTTTTACGGCTGATTCCCTTAATCACTTCGCGCCCATGCTGCTTTGATTTAATCCCAGGTTTGATTAAAAATTACTTCTTTGTTGTTGTTAACTTTTTCTACGAAATATGATTTCACTGTCACAAACTTTCCCATTTATGCAAAAAAATATTCCATAGATAGCGCTAAAGAAGTAATTTTTTTTTGTACAATGTTTTTGTTTTCATTTTTCGCTTGTTGCCACATGTGGCGAACCTGGACGTGAAGAGGTTAAATATTATGTTGTATAGTTGTAGCTAGTTGTTTTCTTTTTACAACGAAATCCAATAAACTTTTTAGACCACTGATTATACGATTGTAAATTTACTATCCCGTAATGGAAACAGCGTAAAAAATATAATAGTCAAATAAGGTTTATTGTGATACATTCCAAATTGCATTAACGATGTACATCTATCCAGTATTAAACATTTATTTCGTTTAATTACAAGCAGATTATAACTAATTATCAATTTTTCATGTATTTCGCATCCTTCTCATGGTATTATGGGGTTTCATAAGTACGCATTTCAAATGCAATTCAGTTTTTTCTAGAATTTACTGACCCCACTTCGTTATAGGAAGCGAAATAAAAAAAATGATACGTGGTATTTGTAGCTAATTAAATTCTTTACTAATTTTAAAAAATTTTACGACAAATTCAAGTGTAAAATCTAAAAATTTTGCAAAAGTACTCAATTTTAGTACTTTTGGGTTCCGCTGCTATTCATCGCAGGAAAAAAGTTCACATACGAAACTTAGGAAATGTTGTCTTCTACAAGTTAGCAACCAACATTTTTATAGATATAGGCAAAAAAAGTGCCCATTTTCGACTGTTTTTCGAGATGGCGTGGAGAGGTGAGGAAACATGGATTTTCAATACCCTAGCAATCTAAACGACATATTAAAAATTTAGAACTACCCGACCTTTTGAAGGGTTTCGTAAGTTCACGAATGTCTCTAAACATGGGTCGCAAACAACTGACGAACTAAAAAGTGCTATTCGTCATAAAAGGGTCCAATAGTCAAACGTATTGACTATTTGACCCTGTAGTTTAGACCTAAGCGATTGTGACAAAATAAGTTTTAATGACCATGTTACTGTTTGATGTAGTATTGGTAAAGGACCCCTCACAAATCAAATGGAAATTGACCAAATTTTGGACATGTTGTTCCTTTCAGTGTCCAGATCAAAAGTCTCCACGGGCACAAAGCTCGAAAATCTTCCCCTGCGAGCAGTACCCAGCTCCGAAGGTTAGAGACCGGTAATCCCCGATTTTC
The DNA here is from genome assembly GCA_910593695.2 of Ocypus olens. Classification (NCBI taxonomy): domain Eukaryota; kingdom Metazoa; phylum Arthropoda; class Insecta; order Coleoptera; family Staphylinidae; genus Ocypus; species Ocypus olens. Next base: position 21,178,046 of record OU343057.1, read on the forward strand.
GCTGATTTTACCTCTTCCCTTGCATTTTCGGGATATACACTACTCAACATTTGAACTGGTACACTTATAAAATGCAGTAAAAGCAAACAACCATTTTTAGGCATTTGGCAAGACTTCCTAAATGATCAGGGCTCTGTTTCGGAATGTGAACAAATGCCTAATGCTTATAGTTAATTAAGTTTTACGAGAATTTTTGCGAATTTCTTAAATGGCTAAATATTCCTCAGCATTACATTCGGGATTTGACTTTCAGCATGCCAAGAAGGTGTTGCTCAAAAAGTAGTAAATTGTTTTTTATATATGTTCTTGTAAGTGTACCAGTTCAAATGTTGAGGAGTGTATATGAAGATTTTATTTATATATATATATATATATATATATATATATATATATATATATATATATATATATATATATATATATATATATATATATATATATATATATATATATATATATATATATATATATATATATATTAGGGTGGTTCTTAACAATTTTTTCGCCTCAGAAATGCCCTCCCATGGTCAGAAACTGTTCTAATTGATGAAAAAATATGACGGATAACGTGACCCGATGGTTCCCTTATCAAAAACCCACTTTTAGAGCCCAAAAACCGTTTTTCAGCTTAAGAATTAAGAATCAGTCAAAACTTAATGAGGGACGGTAAAAATTACCAGTTTTACCATCAGGAGCACATAAGTATTGACAATATTTATTTATTTATTTATTTGTTTCTAAAACTATAACTTAAAAATAAACAGTCTTTGGGACAGGACAAACTAATTTAATAATAAAATCTTAATATTTTAACAATTAACAAAGCGTAACAAAGTACACATTATAGAAGGAGATAATGATAAGACTTAACTAATAAATTGAATATTTCAAACAGTTTAAACAAAAATACTACATGGCGATAAATCAATAAATTTAAGATGTGCAATAAATGCTCTTCATTATCAGGCGTACTGAGAAACTAAGCCACATAATCGTGTCAGGCGATTCCAGCCTTCCCTATGCACCTCAAACAAAATTTTGAACCTTTCTCTAAAGTATTCGAAATAAGAAATTTTTCACATGAAATTTTATCACTTAATGATTACAAAAACATGAGTCATAAGGATTTTACTAACCTTGGAGTCAGATAGACATCAAGTATTGATGATCCACTTTTATGAAACTTTAAAATACTTCAACGGGAAAATTTAAATTGCTTAGCAAAATATGAAATAAGAGAAGTTTTATGACTTTCATCATTATAGGTAGCGCAGAAGTTCGAGGATGTAATTTGGTCGATGAATATTAGATTGAAATGGAAAAATTTCAATACTATGAAATGTTTAAAATGTAAGAATGAAAGAATTTTGAGACGAATAATGGCAGCATTGAGAAAAAAAATTATTAGAAAGAAATTGAGAGGAATATTTTTTTAATGCTTCGTAAATGAAGAATGTGATATTTTTAATATTCTAATCTGCCCAATCCAAAGATTCTCAAAAGAACAACAAAATATTGAATTCACTACAACATCAGTTCAGCGAACATGCCTATTTTTTTCTTTGCTTTCCGAGAGGGTATAATTTGTAATGCATTTAAATTACATTATTTTCGTTTCTAAATGTTATGATTGAAATTTGTATTTTTCTTTTTTTCTGAGATTTGATATTTTTGCAGCTAAAGCCCGAAATATTAATTTGCAAGGTAAATACTTAAATCCCAGTACATCTGATAATAAAGGGTATTTTTTGTCAATATTGATGTACTCCTGATGGTAAAACTGATGATTTATTCATTTTTAAGCTGAAAAACGGTTGTTGGGCTCTAGAAGTGGGTTTTTGATAAGGGAACCATCGGGTCACGTTATCCGTCATATTTTTTCATCAATTAGAACACTTTCTGACTATGGGAGGGCATTTCTGAGACAAAAAAAATGTTAAGAACCACCCACCCATATATATATATATATTCCGATTATCTTATAAATATCCCGAAAATGCAAGGGGAGAGGTAAAATCAGCGAAAATCGGGGATTACCGGTCCCTAACCTTCAGAGCTGGGTACTGCTCGCAGAGAAGATTTTCGACAACATATCCAAAATTTGGTCAATTTCACTGAAAGCCAATTGATTTGTGAGGGGTAATTTGAAACAATTGAGTTATATTTAGAGCTGTTGCGTCCAGACTCAACGAGTTGAAATATTTGGCTTCAACAAGAAACCGCGGCTAGCACATCACAAAGAAGTTCTAAGAGTAATTTTTCAGGCCGCAAACGCTGTGTGCTAAAGTGAGTGCGACAAAATACATTTTAATTTGAAAGAACAATTAATGTAAGGTGTCAAGCTTTTATACTTTCATTGGTCCGTAGACTACATTCATGTATTCCTCTGAGAATACTCCTGTACTCCTATATCTCCTTAGTCTATACTGTACGTCTTTGGGAATTCTAAAAAGAATCAGTTCTCTAAACACGTGTCAAGAAACTGGACACTGCAATGTGTTTTGTTTCAAATGTGTCACAAATTACCATACATTGTCTTATAAGGATACTCATTCGAGAGCACCTTTTGTTATTAAACTTTTAGAATCAGATTGTACCAGCCATTTGTGTTTCCTCTATACTTTGTTTTTTTGAAAACGATGGTCAGCTATTATCGAATGAGCAAATTTTTCCTCTCAAAATGAAACATTTAACCGTAGTACAATCCCTGTATAATTGATTCCTTCATTAATTAGCGTATTAGTTCGCGTATTGTATGTTGTAATATGATGTTTTCAATCCCGGTCCAGTATTTTGTCACGTTTTGAGCCGCCAAATACGCGAGATTTCCATAAAATATAATCCAAATGCCGGTAACTTTATTTGAATGGGCGCACACAGCCCAATGAACAGGCCCTCGAAAGCCGCACGTTATACAGAAATCCACAATATGTAGTCTAAAACTAGATTAATAAATCACTAAATGGCCCTAAATTCTGGAAAATTCAAGATCCGGATCCGCGTCAATATTTGTTTTTCTTCGGCAGTCAATCCGCTGCCCTAGTCGGGCCCTTAACTGGGACGATTATTATCGCGCAAGGACGCAGGATAATTGAAAGAACCGTTTATGTCGAGTTTATGTAAATACGAGTTGCGGTCGGCGGCTCAATCCCGGACCGAAAACCACCGCTACCGTTTACCGATCGTACGACTCGCCTGATCATGTCTTCTTCCAGGAGCCGCATTAACGATCGCTTTTGATTGCACGGAAATTGCAGGCTGCGGACGAGGGCAACACTTATCTTATTTGTCATTGCTAACGATTGTCGAACAAAAAGTGCGCAAAGCACAATAACGTAATATCCGAAATTACTGAAATTCGTTCTACAAACAAAATTGTACTATAGGCTCCAAATCGGTTGTTGGTAAATATAAAATATTTATACTTGCATTTACGTTTTGTCTATTAACATTTGGATCGTGGTTCTTGAATATTGGAGGCGTTTACATGGTGGTTAGTTTCGTAAATCTTTTTCAAAATTACTTTTCCAGTTTAAAGCAGGTAGCGTGACGTTCAATTTTTGGCTATAAACTCCGCCACGGTCGATCGTAACGCGACGGTATAAGTCGTGTCTGATTCGCAGATATATTAAATCATATATTACTACCCTAAAAGTATTTGTAGTTACTAATAGTGTATTTACTTAAGTGATTGATGGCGTTGTTTGTCGACTAAACGACATCGCGCGAAAAATGACACTTAAGTATGCTCAGCGCACTTAAGTAGCGTTAAGATTTAAGTAATAGCCCCGCGTGATAATTTTAAAGCACTTAACCGTCGCGAAAATACACGATTTTATGATATTTTGTTAAGAGGGAATTTACAACCGGCTGGTTTAAAAATACTCTAAATTATTACACACGTTCATATCTTCACAAATCTAAGCTGCGCGTTGTAGATGGAAGTTTTTTTTTCGTACCTTATAATTTTTAATTAAAAACCTTGACCGCGGATTTTGGCGATTCATGGCTAACCGTTTACAACACTGCGGCGATAATTAATTTCTTCGAGGAAAGGATATTTTCTCGATAATATAATTTTTTTGACAGACCCCAGAAACCGCTTCATCACGGACTTCGCCTCGGTTTGGACGCATCCTATTTTTAGAGGCGTCAAATTTGCATACATAAACAGTGGTTTCTTCTAGTGCGATAATATAAAATGTAAAAAGCGAGCGCGGCTAAGTGGGCTTAACACTTAACCTCCTTATAATCTTTGCACTTGGCACTCACCCACCTGGAAATTAGAACAACCTCTTGGACATGTGAGAATGGAGCGGCTTAATTTTTATCGCATCTATAATTAAGTGGATGTATAATGTAATCGTTAAAATAATGGATGAACATATACTTTTTTCCTTAGATATTGATTTACATGGTTAATGTTAAAATAATATGATTTTTTCAGGAGGATTTTGGGTATTGTAATAATTTAATAACATGCATCATGTATTAACCACCTACGCCGGTGTTTCCTAATCTTTTTACGCTTATGGCACATTTTCCAAAAAAAGAAACACCACAAATGTTTAACTAAATAATTAAGACGAAATCTAATAGTAACATTTTTTTTATTTATACTTATATCTGTGTTATGCAAACAATTCTTACAACAAAAATAATTACATAAATACTTTTAATTTTTTTAAGTTTTCGCGGCATACTTGGAAAATCTTAGGCACACCCTTTGTGGAACACTGACCTGCATCAAATAAGCTGGATAATTCAAAACCTGCCCTTTACTAAACATAAATCAAGGTTAATAATACCGTGTGTTCGTTATTGTTTGATAGCTGTTTGAATTTCCTGCTCCTAAAAAAACTTTTAATGTTGGTACTTACCAGTGGCAGGACTATTAGGGAATTTATTTTGAACTAAACTATAACAGATGTTCAAAGTGTTGCCCATTTTGATCCAAACACAAATTTACCCGGCGTTTCATGTTGTCGAAGACATTTTGTAAAATTTCAGGTGTAACATTGTGCACCGCTTCTGTTATTGTATTGCGCAGTTCTTGTAAAGTGTGGAGTCGATCAGTATACACTTTATTTTTTAAATATCCGAACATAAAATAGTCCAGCGGTGTCAAATCTGGTGAGCGAGGTGGCCATAAATCTTTGCTAATTAACCTATCTCCGAAGAACTGCCGCAGGTGATTTAACGTTGTATTTGCAGTATGCGCAGTAGCTCCGTCCTGCTGAAAGTATCCTTGCTGCAATTCATCATCATGAAGTTGTTCGATAAAAGGATTCAAGAGTAATTCCCGATAGCGAGCTGCGTTAATATTATCATTAAAAAAAATAGGGCCATAGATTCTCCTTCGGGACATTGCCAGCCATACACCAACCTTCTGAGGATGTAACGGAACCTCAACAAATATATGGGGGTTTTCTGCAGCCCACACTCTATGGTTTTGCGAGTTCACATAGCCGCTAAGGTGAAACCAAGCTTCGTCACTGTAGAACGTTAAATCTAGCAAATCGTCATCATTCAGGAACTCGTTAAACCAATTGCAATACTGCATTCGGCGAGGATAATCAGGTGGCAGCAATTGTTGAGTTGCAGTTACCTTGTACGGATGTAAATGTAATTTTTTTTTGCAAGCCTTCTGACATGCACCGAGCGATAAATTTGTCTGAGCAGACAAACATCGGAGCGATTTCTTCAGACTCACATCTAGTCTTTGTTGAATATCTTCAACGACTGCTTCCGTAAGGACAGTAGGTCGGCCTGTAGATTTTCCTTTGGAAACGCTGCCGGTTTCATGGAATCTGGTAACAATACGGCGAACATGTTGCACAAAGTAATTGTGACCAAACTCAACATCAGGAAACTGCTCATGAAATTGTTCCTCGCAATTTTAATAGGAATAATTCCAATTCCCTTCTGCGTTGCGTGTCCCTGTTCGAAAATATGCTTCAAGGATAAACCTGTTGTGGTGATCTTCGAACGGCATTCTTAACCTAAAATCACATTTTACAATTAAGATTTGCATGTGTTAATGTGGTTATTTTTTAACTTACCTATAAAATACGTGCAGTAAGATGAGATGGTATAAAACGTAAATGTAAAACTAAATATCTATAAAGCACACACGATCGCACTGAAATGAAAAACAACGCGCCAAATTCAAATGCCTATCAAACAATGCTGAACGCAGGATAGTTGTGCCAACCAAAATTTCTCCAAATTCTAGCCAACTTTTAGTAGATAGTGAAATTTAAAATTTTTAGATCGGAACCAATTTTTTTTTACTCCGATGTGCCTCAGGGATCGCATATTGGCCCAAAACTATTTTTATTGTTTTTAAATGATGTAGTTAATTGCTTCAAATCTTCCAATTGTTTATTATTTGCAGATGACATTAAATATTTTCGAACAGTGGACAATATCAACGATTGTTGTAAACTTCAGTCGGATCTTGATACTCTTCAAAACTGGTGTAATATAAATGATCTTCATTTGAATGTTGGAAAATATAATTAGTTTTACTAGGAAAATTTAGTCATGTATATTTAATTATTCTCTCAATTACTCGGTGTAAGTTAGGGTTTCAGTTATTAAAGATTTAGGAGTATTGTTCGACTCAAAGCTCAATTTCTCGGACCATGTTCATTTTATTTGTAATAAAGCTCTAAAACACCTGGGATTTATAAAACCAAGTTGTAACAAGTTTAGTTTGCACACGTTGAAGATTCCATACTTTACAGTAGTTAGATCCATTTTGGAATATGCCTCTACAATATGGTCTCCTTATTATGATTGCTACAGGGAACGGATTGAACGTGTGCAGCGTAAATTTGTTACAATTGCTGCTTTTAGATTACAAAATTTTAGTAATATGTCGTACGATGATATGTGCCAAACGTTGTGTATGGATATGGAAAATTCGAAGAGTCAGAAATGACCTCATTTTGTTACACAAAATTATTTCAGGAAGTATAAGCTGTAATGATATTGTTAGTTCTCTTTTTTATGTTAATCGTGCTAGTCACCACTAGAAGTATTTTTTTTATTTCGGTTACTGTGCGCCGGGACTAATTACAGCGTTAATAGTCCATTATATAGATGTATGGAATTTGTTAACCGTTTGAATCATCTTCCTAATTTCAATATCATTGGTAGTACCTTACTAAACTTCAAACAACAATTAAAGTCTGTACAATTGTATCGATATTTTTAAGGCATTACGTATGAATGAAGCTTCTAAAACAATAAGTTACCTTGTAGTTCCTTTGTTTTGTTTCATAATTTCGTCTTCTTCACTTGAATGAAGTATATAGCCCGTTCTCCGGAATCTGACGGCTGTGGTCGTAAAAAAGGGTCGGAGGTCGTCAAGTAGGGGACGTAATATTTTTTATCTCAAACCAATCTTTGTTCAGAAGTACTGGTGTAAAAGTGCGTATACCAATAGGAGCGAATGACAATATTAAATGTATAGGATGCAACTAGACGAACCACCAATACCTTTTCTTCGAGGGTGCGTCGATCCTCAGTTCAGACCGACCGTTTTACGACCTCGGCCGCCAGATTCCACCGAACAGGCTATATATATATATATATATATATATATTTTTGTATGTATATGTTAAATGGTGAATCCGTTAATAAATAACTAAACTAAACTAAACTAAAGATTACCCTCAAAAACATATTTATTTTTGGTACAAATATGTCGATGTATAAAATTGGCAGATAAGCTACAAGTGGCGATATTCTACATAAAATTCTGAATGGAAAATGTCCGAGCAAAAATGTTGTATCATGCCACTTATGCCATCAGAAGCCGTTTAAAAGAAATGTACATTAGACAACACCGCTTTCACGGGCTAGCCTGTTTTTTATTTCATTAATCTCATGATTAATTATGTGGGTTGGCTCAGAGCAGAAGAGTAATAAAGGTACAGCGGGGTTTATTTACAAACGTATATGCAAGATAAAACAGAGTATGGGTAAATAGTGTCAAGAGAAGTGAAGGCGTTGGCAAAGCGTTTGGATTGTCGTAGTTGTCACAACGGAGCAGCGAGGTTCAATTTGTTCGAACGTCGTGTCCTCGCCCGGGTGCAAAGGAGTTGGTGAATTGCTATTTAAAATGGTTTCGCAAAAATTAATTCGATATATGTTATCATTTTCATTCTTTGTGGAATGAAATAAATAGAGAAGAACCAAATGAACGGTCTTGTTACGGGGGATATCTAATGTGACTGATGGATCTTCTTCCATTGCACCTAAAACTTGCTAAGTTGTAGTGTGCGCCTTTACACTGTTCGCATTTTTGGAGAACTGTTTCACGTAGCCGTTGATCCAGCCTTCGAAATACACTTGAAGAAGGATACCTTTGATTTAGAAAACGTACTCGATACTCTAGTTGTACCATCATGTACATGTAAGCATACTCATTAAACGTAAAATCTATTGTACTTGAACAAACCGAAACGAAATTAACACCGAAACGCGCGATCTAATACAAACTGATAATAACGAGGAAAGCATAATTCGCACAAAATTGGAACTAGCAAGCTTAAATGAATTCATTACTGGGTTAAAATTTAACATTGACGTAAGCGGGGGCCAACGTTGCCGGGTGTACTTTTTATGAAAAGAGAGAGAGAGAGGTGTTAGCTGCTTACAATTCCATGCCACATCAAGCCTTTTCTATACCTGACCGAAGAAAATAGAACCAAAGGAATTAAATAAAACTCCTCTTAATGCGGTGGAAATGTTGAAAGATTTTGGTAAATTAAATGGAAACGATAAAAACATATTATTAAACTTTAACATAACCAATTAGTGTAAAAAATATTATTTAAGGTTAGGCAGAATGAAGAATCTATTTAAAATTTAGTCGTTTTTATTAATGGCTAAATTTTTATTCAAAAGTCAAACAAAAGGAGGAAACACGCAAAATTATTATTTTTCAAATATTACATCAGTCCTCGCTGTTAGCACTCTTGAAGCCCTGCACGAGAGCTTTGCATCACCCGCTTTAACTTTGAAACTGCTTAATCTCTCTCCGAATATTCTGGTTCAGCTCCAGAGTTTGTGGTCGATTAGAAAACACTTATGACTTTATTCAGCCCCATAAAAGGAAATCACAAGCCGGCCAGTTGAAATACCCAAATTTTTAAATGATGCCAGGAAACATCCTTCACAGAATTGGCATACAATACCTAGAAGTGTGGATCCGTCCTGGTGAAACCATATTGTTCGAATATCCAAACCTCCGTGTCGGCCAGTTCAGATCAGCAAATTTGGAAATGATGCGACCAGGAAACATTCTTCGCTAGAGTCGCTAGCAGCGTGGGAAGTGACGCCGTCCTGTTAAAACCATATTCTTCGAATATCCACACCAACAGCACGAAGTTGTTCAAAGTTACGCAAAACCTGTTGACAATCTTGTGATGTACAAATACAGTCACAGTGAAGTAATTTTCCTTAAAGAACTTAAAGAAGAATGGACCAAAAATTCCAAATCACACATTAACTTTTTCGCTATGAGGTAGCAATTTCCGAGGATTTTCCGTCGCCCAGTAACGAAAGTTATGTATGTTAACAAAACCTGAAAGATGGAAATGAGCTTCGTTTGCCAATAACCCTGAAGTCAACGCATGTTCCAAAATCTCGTGCAGAAGTTTTTACATGATTTGAATTTTGTAGTCAGAATGCGGTGAAAACTTTGGTTCGAAATATTGAGTGCTAATGCTTGTCGTTTAGCAGTCTGTTTAGGGCTGCGTAACCCAACTTTCAGCATTTTTAAGTATGCTTACAGAACGAGTTCTTCCTTTCGGCTTTTCTCTGGTACAGGAAGCGGAAGGAGGGTACAACTTTTTAAGGGGTTTTACTACCGCCCGGGGATCGTTTTATTTCTACATGATCTAATCTATTGTCCTTCCTAGAAGCCAAAACTTATCATTATAAGTACGCCATACGTAAGGAAAAATTAGTACATTGAAATTCTTCTACGTTTATAGGGTGTTAGATATTCTATAAAAGAAATATTTATTATTTATGTTAGATTTGGATCCATAAATTTGGTAATAAAGTGATTTAATAAGTTTTGAATCTGGTGCCAAATGCTCTTCTTTTACTTTATATAATAATCTATATAAAAATTGCATTCCGTGAATTTGTACAGAATCTTTGAAACTTAGATTCAGTTTCATATCATCAAAGCTTATTTATATGCCTTCTTCTAACAATGCTATATCTTTAATATTAGAATACTCGTTGCCAAATGCGCGAATTCCTCAACATCATATACTTTTTCCATCCTGCTGACTACTTTGCTTCTGATGAGCTCTATCAACAGGATCCTTCCCGTACGAGATGGAAAAACGATTCCAGATAATGGTTTTGTCTTAAGTAAAGATATTAAAGCTGCCATATATTTATTTTTAAAACTGTAAAGACCATGCATGGAATTCTTTTACATTATTTGGTATTTATTTCAAGGCCCTTGCCATACATGTCAGTATTGTGTCCTTACTAAGGTGCAATCGGAAACAATTACTATAGGCAAATGATTACCAGAGTACCGTAAGGACATGATGAAAAAGTTTTCTGCGGCTGGACCGAGTTCTATAACTCATCATGTGCTACACAGTTGTAGTTTTCAGAGAAAAAATATTACCAGCAACTATGTTTTTATCCGTTTTATATCAACCTGATTGACTATTTTTGTTGACAATTTTTGTCAAGGAATGCAACTTGAATCTTGAGATCATTTCGAGTATGTGAGTCTTTAGTGGGGTTATTTCGAGTATATGAATACTTTTTTCTGTGCTATTGTCAGTCCAAAAATGCCATTTGGCTTTTAACGGCATTTATTTGTTTTATAACTTATTTTTGTATCGTGTGCACTGGCTTTTCCAACAATCTTTTGCGGGTGTTTTGCACAAAATTTTGTATAAGAATGAACCGTCCAAAGAAGGAAACGTCTTCGCTGTTTTATGCAGGGAATTTATAGCCACACTAAAATTTTCTTGACAGACAAATATTGAGGGATGTAGTTTAGCTTTGTGTTTTGTAGTCGTAGCTCCGCAAACTTGCCTTTTCCGTTAGTCTTGTCATTTACCTTTATAAACAAGACGTACTTCATTGATTGATGGATTTCTTTTTTTTTGTCTTTGCAGTACCTTCTCTTACGGTTTTAACATCTTTCAACCTGGGTGCCTGACTACTCTCAGAGAAATTTAAGATTTTTTAAATTAGTTCTCCTCTTCAATCAGTTTTTGCAATACTTACTTTTTTCTTTAATGGACAAGCAGGCATTCATGGCTCTAGATTTAGCTTATCCTAGTAGAGTATAATATCCACTGGACTTACTCTTATGATTTCTCCTTTTTAGTGTATTTCTACGTATTTCCTCTTTATTGCTTTATCTCCTTTAATGTTGATTGCTTTTCTGGCATGAGCTTCGCCAAAGATCTATTTTTTTTAGCTTGTGGTCTATGTTTAGCTTTTCCAAGACTGTTTAGCTTTAATGTATATTTGCTAAGAAAACTGCAGTTGAGAGAAAAAATAATGGTACAATCTCATCTAGACCAAAACCAATCCATAACTTACGTTACATGTTGTAGCTTATGTTACGTTTTTCGCGTCAAATGTTTTTAATTAAAATGAGTACGTAAAATAAAAAAAACCCAAATGTCTGATAAATTAAAACTAAAAAAGGGAATATTAACAAAACAGCCATCTATGATTGCCACCAAAAACAATAACCAAGTTCAACCAAGTCACTCATGTTGCACATTTTTCTTGTAGTAATCTACGACAAAAATGTGCCAACAAACCTTTAGTTACTGTTTTGTTCAAAGTTTCTTCCATAGCCTCGAACGGCAAATTATTTAGGAACAATTAATTGGTGTTTGCAGGAGAATGGGAATTCTAATTCGAATACTTAATTAATTCATAAAAAATTGAAACTAACAGATTTCGTATTTTTGACTTTCCAAATTAATTTCTAATATTAAATAATGCGTTGTTCTTGACATTTGAGGTACTCAGAATCAGTGGCGGCTCGTGGAACATGTTGATGAGCCACTTATATAATATGCCTCCTTTTTTGAAGAAAGATAACGATTTATCTCTGGGATTCAAATTAACTCTGGTCCGTACAAATGGGATTATATCAAAATGTAAGGATGAGGTGTTTCTACGTGTTGATGAAATCTGAAAGAGGAATGGATTCTGAATAAATTTGTAAAATTTGGCGTTGGTGGCAATTGTTTTTCTATTTTTTAAACAAGTGGGAAAATGCACAACTCGAAAAATTCACTCTGGTCCGTACAAATGGGATTATATCAAAATTTAAGGATGAGGTGTTTCCACGTGTTGATGAAATCTAAAAGAGGAATGGATTCTGAATAAATTTGTAAAATTTGGCGTTGATAGCAATTGTTTTTCTATTTTTTTAACAAGTGGGAAAATGCACAACTCGAAAAATTCACTCTGGTCCGTACAAATGGGATTATATCAAAATTTAAGAATGAGGTGTTTCCACGTGTTGATGAAATCTGAAAGAGGAATGGATTCTGAATAAATTTGTAAAATTTGGCGTTGGTGGCAATTGTTTTTCTATTTTTTAAGCAAGTGGGAAAATGCACAACTCGAAAAATTCACTCTGGTCCGTACAAATGGGATTATATCAAAATTTAACAATGAGGTGTTTCCACGTGTTGATGAAATCTGAAAGAGGAATGGATTCTGAATAAATTTGTAAAATTTGGCGTTGGTGGCAATTGTTTTTCTATTTTTAAACAAGTGGGAAAATGCACAACTCGAAAAATTCACTCTGGTCCGTACAAATGGGATTATATCAAAATTTAAGGATGAGGTGTTTCCACGTGTTGATGAAATCTGAAAGAGGAATGGATTCTGAATAAATTTGTAAAATTTGGCGTTGGTGGCAATTGTTTTTCTATTTTTTTAACAAGTGGGAAAATGCACAACTCGAAAAATTCACTCTGGTCCGTACAAATGGGATTATATCAAAATTTAAGAATGAGGTGTTTCCACGTGTTGGTGAAATCTGAAAGAGGAATGGATTCTGAATAAATTTGTAAAATTTGGCGTTGGTGGCAATTGTTTTTCTATTTTTTAAACGAGTGGGAAAATGCACAACTCGAAAAATTAACTCTGGTCCTTACAAATGGGATTATATCAAAATTTAAGGACGAGGCAATATATCCCAACTCCTTTTTTGAAGAAAGAAAGAACGATCTATCTTTCTAGACCAAAGTACCAGGCGAAAAGTGTTTTTAGAATTAATTAAAATTTTTTGCTGAGCTTCAAATTAGATGTAGTATCATGGCTCCTTGGCTCTATATAACGAGCCGTCCCTGCTCAGAATGCATTATTTTGAAGGATAACTAATCTGAATATTTGTTGGCAGTTGGTGCGTACAGGTCTATAATGCCCAAAAATTTTTGTGCACTTATTATCGCTTGCCACTAGATGTATAAAAATTGGATTGCATTTTAAGTATAAAATTATACTGCTTATAATTAAAATTTCAGAATTAAATATTATAACTATAAAACGAAACAAAATCTGCCATTTTGAAGCGCAGCAGGAGTATATTAAATGTTCTAAAATTCAAGTTAGTGAGTCTAAAGATAACGATGATGCTTCCATTTTTTGTTTATAATTCATAGTTTACTTTTGTGTATCGTTTGTTATTTGGAAAAGCGATTAATCTTCTCACAAAAAATATTTTCAAGTAAAAAAGCTGCGTTATTAGTCGAATCTAAAAATGGTGGCCTTACCTAACCACAGTGGTATCGAAACTTCTCAAATGAAATATTTTCAAGCGGAAATCGAGACAACATAGTTTGCTTTTTCCAAATTCATTGTAATTTCGAGGAGAAGTTTCTTGAGAAATATCCTTAAAGAAACAAGATGAAAATTTGCGGAATCTCGTGAACATACAGTTTTGCAATTTTAGGGGAAACCTAAGCTTCTCCGCAGAATATCGTTAAGCAGAAAAAAGAATCTCCAACTCTAGCGTTTTAGCAGTTGGAATATTAGGTGCAAACTATAAACATGTTTTTATATACCAAAACATGAGTTTCCTCTTGTTTTTTTTTACATTCTTTAAGGGGAATTTACGCATATCTCCAAGCAAAAGGAATGCCTCAAGAAATGGAGTTTTGGCGGTGGAATTTTAATTATATCCATAAGTACGGTTAAGTATTAATGAAAAAATTAGGTATTTTCAAGGTGTGAAGAGAGAGGAAATGAGCGTAATTAAAAAATTATATGTTTATGTTGATTCTAGTTACTTGAAGGTGCCATATCCATTTTATTTTATAAAGTGCTGGAACACAGTCTACCTTTTGACAGCTGAAAGGGCACGGCCATACATTAGAAATCTAACGGCTACAATAACTCTCAAGTCATTCTTTCCATAGATCTGCTTTATCGGCATCACGTTCACATGCGGATTATATTAATGGCGAACACGATAATTGATTTTTGACATGTTTTGTTATTACGTGTGCTAATCATTCTAGGCGAAGAAATCAATAACCCACTTTTACTCTTTCCAATGCAAATCAAATAAAATTCCTGTACTGACTATAGATAAAATTATTATTTCGCTAATGTCGTAGGAGTTTTAATATTCGAGCGATGAATGTGTGCCGTGGCAATTATGTCTATGCGTTTTGTGCCATGTATCGCATGCTTGGGGGATCATGCATGTGCGACAGTCGCAGCAATTTAACGGTAAAATACGCTTTGTTTACATACACAAGTTCAAAAATGTGTTGTGTTAAATGTCTAAAATCTGATGTGGCGACGGGCTTTTATGGTGAAATCCTGCGTAAAATGAGTGTTTAACGTATATTTGTTTTCTGCTGGGGTTGGGTCGTGGTAATGCGCAATGCCTCTTTACCTCATTCCCGAGGCATCACTAATGTTGGTTGAACTTTTAATAATCACCAATGTTAGAAAACTATACACATTCCCGTTAATAACGAAAATTGATATTGGAAATCGGTTCTCAAACATTATTATAATACTGCCAGCGACATAATCCCACCCGAAAAAAGTATAATTCATCAAATCAGGCTCGAATTATATATCAATGTCAACTTGTACCTAAATACACATTAACAAGTAAGTGTTCCTCGATCCTCCGCTAATTTAATCCACCCCGAAGAGCCGACGCAACGTACCCAAGAACAAGTTTTAACCAATTAAAAAGTCACGAGAAATGATAATTCCAAAATAGACGTTGAGATATGTAAGCAGATATATAGAATGTGCGCAATATATGTCCTCTTAATGCTCGAAGAAATATTTCCTCGATCGTCTAAAACGACTTTCGTGTAAACTGTTTGAATCAATTATCCTCAGCAGCGCTCCTTTTTTCTCTCCTGGTCGGTTCTGTTTATTTATACAATTTCTCGGGTACAAATACTTACAATTAATATGTAATAATTAAATCACGCCTGGCACGCATAAAAACTTTTACGAGGCTCGTCCAAATTTAACACTTAATTTGCATTGATTATTTTTTATGTCTCTTCGGCCGTTTAAAAATTGTATCTTTACGGTGCATCTCCGTCTCTCGATTTAACTGCGTCCGTTTTATTGAAATTTTGACGTAATTAATTTCAACTGTGTATTTTTCGGAATTCCGAAAGGTTGTTAAACACTAGGTGACAGACGAATTTTAATTTTTGGAAAGTTTATAGTTAGTAGCATACATGCAGAATGACCTATAACTAAGTAAGAAATGATTTGAATAAGTTGGGGTGTTTTGGGATTTAATCTTGGGGAATAGTGCGTGACCATTTGAATTAACATCGGCCGCGCGCCAGCTTTCAACTGCTACAAATTTCTCTAATGGGATTACAGATTCGTACAAAAATCAATTTCTAGCGCGTTTAAGCTCATAAACGTTATTAAGTTTTAGGGTCGTGTCGACATTCGATTAGAATTCCACTAGTCTTAATTCAATTTCGTAATTGCACACATTTCATCAAAACTCAAAAACAATATCATGACCTAAAACTTAAATTTTGATATTACCTTAAATATACACTTATCTAAAATCGCGAAAGTGTAAATAATTATAATTATTGTTAGCAACTCGAAAGTTCAAGATTTGAATAATTATTATAATCGGATGATGTATCTGGAGTGATTTGGATTGGATTTGGCAGAAAGAACTGTCGGTGTACATAATTCATGAATAGTCAAGTGTCGCGAGTTCGTCGCGACAGCTACAAGGTCTAGCAGGTTTCATTTTCGAAAACCACTGTAGGAATGTTGTCGAACGTATGTATAGGCTTTACAAGAATATTTCTTTCTTTGGCCAGTCCGAAATAAATCTCCGAATCACACACAACAAGAGATAAAGATAGGTTATGAACCTGCGATCGCGGTCGAACAATGACGATCTCTTGTAAACCGGTCTTGGCACGGTGTATGGGAACGAAAGTCGATTCGTTTCTAGTTCTTAAAAGTTCTTTATTCCCTTCTTTTTTCAACTGCTACCTCCGTCAACCTGTCATATTCTATGTCACTTCTTTTTTATGTTATTACTGATGCTTCCTTCAAGTTGCGCCCGCTCGTTTTGTTTGGATTTTTGCTCTATTTCACCGCGAATACACTGTTAAACTCAATCAGTGTAAAGACCCGGCAAATTTGCGAATTGTTAACTGTTGTCCATTGCATAACGAGAGCAGTTCGGAAAACCTGTCCCTTCATCCCATTATAAAAATAATGAATTTATGTAACGAGCGGGCGCAAGAAACCCGTGTGAGATGGGACATTATCAATCAATCATTTAGGTTTATTAGCTGAACGAACGATACCAGCGCCCAGCACTAACACCACAACACCAACCCGAGAACCAGCACGGGTGGCTACGGCTATTATGTAATCAGGAGCGCGTTGCCAATGCAAGTGATTCGCGTGACAATTTTTACGTGCCTTCACGTTTACGGGTTAAAAGTAATTGTTATCATTCAAAATTTCACGGCAATCTTTTATTAGAAAAATTAAATTTAAAATTGTTTGCTATAGATATCAATTTCGTGAATTCTATTCTCAACTGGGCGAAACATTTTCTAACGAAAATATTTAGGGCTTGTCCAATTCATTAGTATATACAAATATCATTGGTTGCGCCTTTCGTAATGAATGGGGCTTTAGACCAACAATTTTTACCTCTATTAGTCGACTTTAATGATCGAAATCCAATTTAAATTTTATGTTCAGTTTTATGCGAAATTAAATTAATCCTTTAAAAATAGTAAATAAAAAGGTGCGTGTCATGATCCTCAAAATAATAGTTGCTATGAACGGTGCATGTCAGCTTAAATTATTAGACATCGTAAGATAATTAAATTCAACGTGAGTATTTATACAATCAAGGAAAAATACAAATCATAAAATAAAGTTATGACATTCCCTCGCCAGGGAAATGATCTGGTGATCGATAGGAAGTTAAGCAAAGCCTGACGAATACTAGTTTGTAGGTACACCTAATCTATGCCAATTTCTCGTACTTATCATTAGCATTATTTTAACCGATTACGCGCAAAACATTCTACCCAAAGCACAAAGTAAAGCAATGTAATAATATAAGGATTGTTATGTTGAAAATGAATGATATACTTAAAAAAATAAACGCCTCCGGGCAGAATGTGTCGAGCCGTCTCACCAGTGTCATTTTAGATTTTTTTTCTCCTGGAACTGTTGTTTTTAATTGCAGTTGAAATGATAAAAAAAGGGCACTATAACTACACCCAGGTATACGTATGTACGTTATGTTAATATTTCAGATGGGATCTCCGAGATTGTCATAAAAACGAGGACGGCCCGGACATTCCAAGACTACAATGAGATATTTTTTCTCGTTAAAAGTTTTACCTTATCATTTATCATCGGTGAAACACTTTAGGTGCTTCAGCCCTTCCGTTTGATGGCATTTGCGCTATTCGGCGCAAGAAATCGCCATTCCGACGGCTCATTCCCCCTAAGTAATAACTGCATTGCCAGTCGCGAAACATAGTAGACTGCAATTTAATATGTTTTATAATTCTACAGAAGCTTCATTGATCGGCTGGCCTGATTTAACAAGTACGCCGATGATTAAGTAGAAAAAAGCGCTGACGAGTCGCCTCTGATTTGCGGTAAAAAGATTTAGTCCCTTGGAGGTTAGGGCGGCCCCGAAGCCATCAGTTCTACCTGTCGTGCCGTTTTGTCAGACCTGAATCTTTGATTAAGGGCCACACCACCACGTCCGCATCTATTGTTTCATTTGTGAGCCCATCAAAAAGGTACACTAAAATTTCTAAAGTGCTGGGCTGATATTTTTATATTTTTGGAGATGGCTTTTTTTCAGCAGACTTCTATGCAGCCGCCTGTTTGTAGAAACACACAGTCTCACTCTTCTTTTATTTATGAGATATTCAAAATAATTCGTATTATAATAATATACACAATTTGATGCGAATCGTCGTTTCAGGAGGGACCCATTGTATGGAAATGCCCGACGACTTCAGCAAACTCGGAAACGAGGTTCGATCTCACGTCATGTTGTGTTAACGGGGAAAGAAATGTTTATAATCTGGACGCGCTCAACAGATTTATGTATATTGCTGTTCAGACAGATCTTGAAACTGTACCGACCATTATTATTTGTTAAAAATTGACTCGTGCGCCGGAAATGACCCATTGAGCCTTCTTATCGATTGCTAATCAATCCACCAGACATGCTCATGCACTAGGCAGGATGCTTCGCCAAAATCGGGAATCAGGAATCAAGCCGATGATCAATTTCACAATATATGCAAATTATTATTAAGAGATATTATCGACTTTTTCGATAAATATTATATATATATATATATATATATATATATATATATATATATATATAAATAATTGACATTGATTAATGGTAGCGAGCTGGATGTAGACTCCAACACTCGACCCGACACCAGCGAGTATGTGTAGCTGTCCATCTAAGCGCCAATCTCTGATGTTGCACTTCCCGTCCAAGCCGCATACTGATAGATACTTTAGAGTTCAGCAAGCTTCGGCGGCTTCGGCATAGGAGAGTACAGCCGATTCGTGTTGTAAACTGGTTAATGAAATTAGCCGCTCACTCCATTTCTAATGAGTCTGCTAACGTCGCATTTTTCTCTCGATCCACCCACGGTTCCTAATGCGCGTCTCGCACCGAAACGAACCCAACCAACCTCAACCTTTTTCACGTCCATCAATAATATGTAATTTGTGATAATAATATACTAGGAATATCTTTACAATCATTAATTCATCGATCATCCTCTAGGCTTCACTATTTTTATAAATTCTTCTGTTGTATTTGAGTTGAACCGCGCAATTATATGTAATTATATTTTACTAATACATACGCTGATAGTGATAAATTACCTCGTTGCTTTTGCCGCAATACTAACTACAGAATGCTCCTTATTAATACCAAATACATCCGCCGTTATTATTGCTCGCATTCTTCGGCCAATTATCAAAATTCTGCGCCGACGTAACGCAGTCGGAATATGCGAAAACTGGTTTCGGTCAAACTTGACGCAAGGCCGCGAGGGCCCCCAAGCCCAAATGGTCCAAATGGCTGAAATCAAAAAACCAACACCGCTCTGATTAAGATAAATACATTTTGACGCCAATATCCCTCACTGAAACGTCGCCTCATGCTCTCATTTTTAATTAAGTTTTATATTAATTATTCTTACAGCAATTCCGTAATTAGATTCCTTTCTACTATTGTAATATAGGGAAATAATTAAAAATATCACCTGTTTCTGATGTTCTCTACCGCAACCGCCCATCATAAATTTAAACACGAGCACCTTTCCGCGCCCGTTTTTTTTTAGAGGCTATCAGTGCGCCAGAAACTAGATCACCCACGACCGATAATAATGTAATAACATATAATTTAAATTTGTTTTACAAAGAAGTAAAGCTGCAAATGATTGTAATTGTTCGAATTAGAAGAAACGCATTCCTGGAAACTGAACCGAACAATGGGTGTTTAGACTCGACACGCACTTTACTATATCATTAAGAAACATATTGATGATCTCAAACTTGAAACTTTCACTATTGTATGTACTGACGTTATTGTATAATACTACCAGGACTAGATTCTGAAGTTGATCTTTTATGGTTGGTCATCACTGATGAATGTCGACTGGAGATTAGACTTCCACATTGACCAAGGTTTTGGTCTATCAGGAATGCTGTTTTTTTTTTCTTGCAGATTTCAATGAATTCGCATATTTTTACCATCTTAATTATTGATCTTTGTTGTTCCTTATTGTTCAAAGTAGAATGAAGATTAGCAGCTTTTTATCTTTTGTTTATGAATTCGTACATATAATGAAGAATTCTCATGTGCGTGATGGATATACATTGTTTTATTTGGATTAGCAATCATTTTCAATTTCTTGATAACATCGTTTTCTGAACAGGAATTGTAATTAAGTGCACTCTCTTAATATCAAAAAGTACGCTTTACCAAGCATCTGTTGAAAAGTCATCAGCATTAAACTTTCTTTCTCAAATCTTGACTTTTCTAGCTTGACAATTTTTTTTCAAAGTATTCATTAGAAACAGGCAATAAGGGAGTACGTGGATAGGTACATTTCTATATGTTTCCTTCTATCTCTTCCCGTCTTTTGTTGTACTCACTGTCAGTGATGAATTTTTCAACCAAATTTGGCAGAAACCATTACACTCAGTAACATGAGTATAGTCGTTTGATTTCTTTTCACACTATTTCCATTTTCTCTGATTCGATATGGAATGATGTGTTTTTTTTGGTCTTCATTTATTTGACTACCCTGATGCTTATATTTCGTATATTCTTGTTATATTTCTGTCGTCTTGGATTTGACAGACATGCCCGAACGATCTTAGCTATCGCTCCGTTATTTTTTTCATTTATAGTCTCAATCTGTATATTTCTCATGTACTTGTTTCTCATTGATCACTTGGTGAAACATTATGTTAATATATAGATTTAAAATTAAAATTCACTTGGTTTGTTTTACGATTAAATCATGAAACAAACCAAATTGATTTTAATCCCATATATTAACTGCATATTTCTTTTTTTATATTTTCTTATCTCATCTCATTACCATTGCATTCATTTTTTGTGTTTCTCTGACAAGGTTTACGTTTCACTACTATACATTATGTATGTCTTAAAACTTTTTTTTACTATTTCTTTTCATGTTGTCTTTATCATATTAAATACTTTTACTGTTTTTCCTATTCTGTCACTTATCCCTTTATTTAGCTTTCCCCTGTGTTCTACAATAGATCCCAAATATTTAAAATCTTCTACATGTTCTATTTGATTTCCTTCATTTGAATTTTATGTATATTCTTTAACATGATCATACTTTTAGTTTTGTCTATATTTATTTTCATGTTAGTTCTTTACCTAATATTTCTATATTGTAGTTCAAGTCGTTATGTTTCTCGGCTACTATTGCCATTCATCTGCAAAAAGCATTTCTGTTATTTGTGTTTCCTCCATTCTCCACTAGCCTATTTTTAATGTCTTATTTTTTTCTTCGCTTCTTTTATTACTATCGTAAACAGTAGTGAACTCTCGAATAAATCGTGTCTCTAGATTCTCTATTGTTAATCCTCACGATATTTTTGTATATTTCTTTTATTAACTCTATTGTTTTTTTTAAATTTCTTTCTCTTGTCTTTTCCATATGCCCTCTTTTCTTACTCTCTTCCAGGTATATAGAGCATGTATGTAAGTCCCTGTTCCAGTTAATGCGTTATCTTCTTATGAATATTAGGTCTTGTGAACTTCTCCCTCTTCTGAAACCGCATTATCTGTCCTCTGTCGTTATTTAGTCTATAATTACTTTTTCCAGTCTTTTGTCACGATCTTCTAGATACGCTCGTTATCGTTAATATATACTGAAGGAAAAAAAATGATACACTTGAAATTCTTAAAATTTCGACATTTTCAAACCGCCATAACTCGGCGTATTTTCAATCGATTTTGATGAATCTTTGAGGGCAAAAAACTTTTAAGTGTCTTCTCTAAAGTCATACATGCAAACTTAAGCGTAACCCTTTCCGCCCCCCTCTAGCATCCCTGTGAAAAATAAATGTTTTTCCAGGAAACCATGTCCTACTTCGACGATGTCTACGGAGTTGGAAAAATTTTGTCGACTCGATCCACCATAAAGGCACTAAAATCTGATCAATTCCCTAATTCAGGACTCAAAGAACGAAGTTTATACGACGATTTGGCACCAAGTAATGGGTGTTTAAAAAAGTGCATTTTGAGGTTTTTCGCACGTAACTCAGCGACTTTTACGCTTAAGTTCGCATGCATGACTTTTAAAGAAGACACTTCAAAGTTTTTCGCCCTCATTATGGTGGTTTGAAATTTCACGAATTTCAAGTGTTTCATTTTTTTTCCACCAGTGTATTATTAATACTTAACTGTTTCAAGTTCTGTTAGTTGTTGTGTTCCTTCCTCCCCCATTTTTAGCTTTTTCGTGGCCTCTGTTATTTCTCGGTCTTATATCTTTTCTATTTCTTGCGTTTCTATCGTTTCATCTTGCTCCCCTGTCACCTTTCTGATTTTGTCAGTTCTTCAGAATTTGCATTATTTTTCCCTCTTCGATTATTGTATTTCCCTTTTTTGTCTTGTACTTTCATCATATTATATTCCTTATTCTATTTCATTTGTTTAATTGTGCCATAAGACATTTTTTAATTGTCTATAATTCTCCCAAATTTTGTCCATGATTCTTGTTTGGATTTCCTAATTTCTATCTTTACTTCGGTTGTCTTTTCTTTGTATTTTCCATAGTCTTCTTTCTTTTTTGAATGTAGATATCTTTTCCATTTGTCTTTTTTGCTTTTTTAGGTATTAATTTTATTTATTCTTATTCACTATTTTTGTTGTTCCTCGGCTTTCTTTGAGTGCTTAAATATTTCCCATTTTTCTTAGACTACTTATATTGTTTGCTTTCTGTATTTTTTTACTGTCTCTTACTATCCATTTCGGATTTGTGTTTCTTTAAGTTTGTATGCTACTTTTTTCCCAGTTAGTCTGTTTTTCCTTGGTGTTTTCACATCAATTACATGGCCATTTCCTATTTCTGCCTGCCTTGTGGCTACAACATATTTTACTCTTTGCCATTTGTTTTTGCTTACTAAATACTAGTCTTTTCATTTCTAGAAGGTTGGATATTTATTCATGCTTTTATGCCTTTTTTTCATTTGCTTTTATTAGATTATTTTCGATGATTAACTGGATTATTTCTCTTTATTATTATTTCTAACCGCAACACCTTCTTTCCCATGTACACTTCTATGCTTGCACTTTGATTGCCCACGTCCATGATTATCACATGCTCTGTTCCATCGTATAAGAGCAAAGAAGTTAGAAACAGTATTATAGGATGTTGGCCGATCTTCAGCGCTTCCTTCAAAACCATTGTGGGCCAGTTCAACGAAATAATAGGAACAGCATAATCATTTCGGTGAACTTAGTGTTCCACTAGTAAAGGAAGCCCCATCCATTTATTTAAAAAAAGTGATGATATTTTTTATTTTAATTAAGCAGACGCACTCCTTGTTTTGACTTATTTTTCGATAATATCTCTACATAATTGTCTCAATTATTTCAATCTTTGCCTTGGGAACGAGACACGAGATTTCACAAACCCTCAGCTGTTTCCTGCTAGAAGATTCTCCAGATCCATTTAATTGAGGCCACAAAAATTCTACAATTGTTATGAACCATGGTAAATCGAAATTCATGAAGTAAGGCAACATTTTTACTCACTGAACCTATTTCCTTGAATTTTTTAATCACTCTTCGAACTGTTTGACTCGGTTAGTATATTTTGCCTACAGAAATTCTTTCGTACAATGTTTATGATGGATTTCTTTATACTTTTTGTAATATCTTCCAATATCTGGAACAATAGAGATTTGTATACATCGTTTGTACAATGTTTTTAGTTTGGACCTCGGTAATCATTCCTTTATTGAACGTTCTGATTTCTGTTTTTAATTGTAATCGTGTAATTTTTTAAAATATGTCGTCCTCCAATGCAACCAAATGTTCTTTCAAACGAATTTCATAAGTAAGAAATCTTAAAATCCACCTTCACAAACAGCAATGCATGCCTAAATATGTGCAAAAAATTTAAATCCGATTTATCGAACTCGTTTTTCAAAACGGCAGCAAAATATCAGTTCGGATCTATTGCTGATTATATCTGGTCCCCGTCATTCTCTCCTCGTTTTTCAATCTTATTTGTTACCATTTACTATTTTTATCGGTCTTCAATTTATTATTTCTACAACCTAGCTTTCTACCCTAAGCCCCGCATGCGTTATGAAGGTGGTAAAGGCATCACAGTTCGAATTATTTTGTTAATAAATAATATTAAATAGAATTAATGTGTATTTGTTTCTTAATATATTTCAAAATAAAGGTTTATCACAATAAGGTTTTAAAAATATATATTTCTATAAATATTACAGATACAACAGTAAATGTCAAGAAAGAGAAAATGTTCAAGTTTTGAATCATACCATGTGCGTTCCTCGCGTCATACGATACAAGTCTATACGGTAGACTAAATGTAAATTTTTCCTCTCTTCGAAGAATTGATCAATCGATGTATTTATTTTCCAAGAATTGGAATGCGAAAAATTTACTTTCGAAGAATTTATTTTCGACAAATTCGTTTTCGAACATTAACTTTGGAAGAATTTACAGGATACCAATTCGGTCCATACTCGTTGAAGTGTATCCTTACCAATACTGTTCACAGCAGCAGTATAGCGTTCGCCGAATTTTACCTTTTTCGCGGATTCAGTTTACGTGCCAGCATTAGGTAAACTCTAAGGACGCATTTCTGTAGATGTCAGCAACATTGATAAGGACACACTTCAACGTGTACCTGCTGAACTAGACTACCGTATAGACGTGTGCCGTGGGATGCGAGGAGCTCACATTGAATATTTGTGATGGTATGATTAAAAACTTGGAGATTTTCTCTTTTGTTTTCATTTGTCATTTAATATTGTATAAAATGAGCATTTTGCACTTTTACTCTTGGTAAGGTAACTAGTTCTAACGGTCAGCTGTGCATTTCGACGAGATCTGTAGAACGGTTCGTTATCCACTGTTTACAAGTACCTTAAACCTTATTCTTTTCGGTCACAACCAATCTACCTTCGCCCCTCGTTAATCTTTAGTCGCAAATAGTGAACATATAAATAAATAAACATTCAGTTCGATCAGTCGGTGATATATTTTTACTACAAAACCAAACAGCTCTCTTTTATAATTAACTTTATAACGTATATAAATTGTTTAAGCCTTATTCATTTATTTGATAAACAGATAAACGCACAAATTTGGCATGAATCTTTCTATATGTGAAAGAAATTAATTAACTGACCTCATCACCACAGTCCAGAATTTTCCATCATTTAACCTTAATTGATAATTAATATCTCAAAAGAGCGATATTGTCAAAAAATATTAAACAATTTCTATTTTTTGGCGGTATTCCTTTTTATTTAATATTTTGTTATAATATAAACAACGAATGGTGGTAATCTTTCCGAATTCAAGTTAATACAGTCATGATCATTCTTCATTGCAGATAATCATATGATTTACCAGCGATTAAGTAAGATCTACTTACAAGCATGAGATATGATCAGGTGTATGAATTAAATGGGAAGATGGTGTGAATTTATTTATTTTTGTAATACCAGCACCGTAGAGAGTGTATTATTTATATTCTTTAATGTATCACGATGAGAACATTAATCATGAAGTATTATTATCCCATTATCACTAAATCTTGTGATGAGTTTGTAAGTATAGATCTGCTGTGGTAGAGGCTAAAATCCATTCCACGGAATTGAAAAATGTGGAAGCTTCGGAGAGTAATCTATATAGCAATAAGTAATTCGATATTTTCGGTTACGGAATATTTCACAGTGGATAGGGTTTCTTTCGGGTGGCTGATGACCGAGAAATGTAGGGGACCTACCTTCGATTATTTTCACACTAGGCGGTGTTGATGTTCGGGAAAAAAATGTGTTGGTGATTCAGCAACCAACCAGGTTAAGACCTATAAAATGGCGCTTGGAGGACTGTATACTTAAAGGCAGAATGCGGGACTAGTTATTTTAAAATCATCGCGTTACTTATCCGTCGAACGATCAGACGAGGGGAAATTATTATCTAAATCGCGTTATTTGTTGTGCCGGGACCAGTTTATCGATAATTAGTTGATGCTTACTGTTATGCACGGTGATATTAATTTATTTATATTTTGTATTCCACTTAAACGCGTGATAATGAATAGCAATTAATAACGGCGTTGTCGAAACGAATTCGGATTTCATTATTAATTATGAAAACTAATCGTCGTGATCTGATCAGTGGACGGATCGGCTGTTGGGATAATCTGATGGTCTGATGAACGGACGCCCGATCAGCGTGATAGTGTATAGTCATGGAGATGAAAAATATGTGGAATAATAATAGGTTGCGTCGGATATCTCCGTTACAAGCAATTCTCACGTAAGACATGTTTGTTTGTGATTAGCTAATGCCTTTGGCGACTCTATGTGAATATGCTGTGGTGTGTTGTGGTGTGGTGTGTTATGTTGTGGTGCGGATGACCTCTCTTACTACTTGCACACTATTCATCTTTCCATGCTATGATCTATGTATTCTTCTTAGAATACATTTCCATATGGAAACATGCGTGTAGTGTGATTAAGCCGGCGCATATATTAAGCGTTTTAAGTTAATAATGTGACGACGGGTGTCCTGCAACAGGACTGACCTGCAAGTAATGTCGCGCTTTCTTCCTACAATTTCACCTACACCAGCAGAAGTAGAAATAGAAGAGATGAACGTCCGCTAGCATTACTAGCACCAGCACTAGCCCCTTATCTCCTAGCTACTGTTTCAAAATCTTCGTCCGTCTCGGTAGATGGCTGCGGATTGATATAAATGTTGGCATATCATTCGACGAACTCGCTTCTTGAATAAATTACAAATGTACATGTCTATAATTGGCATCGATGTCCGCCAGTACATGCATGAGAGTACATAATACCGCTTATTTTACATTTATGCCAGGTCAAAAGTTTTCAAACCGTGTTTAATTTGTATAAACTCTTTCGTCGAATTTCGGGTAACATTTGTATTGTTAAAAGTGATCATCATCACTTTCGGCGTACTAACCGGTTTTTGCCGCGTCCAAAATCCGCGCGCGCCCACAGGACGCGAACGGCGGACGCAATTAAAATCTCCCGCCTAATTGCATCACTCAATCAGTTAGTTATGCGACATGTGCCTAATTTAATTGTAACTAAAACTCGCCGCCATACGCGCGTATTATCAAATGTTATAAAACTTGAAACTGTTTAATGAGCAAATAATAGGGAATTTGTTAACAATTACGCTCGCCGCTTCCGGATGTTTATAGTGCTGGCCGTCGTTATAGTAACCGATCCTAGTTTTTAATTTTAAATCGATTTTATATTTTTATATATACTCTGACTATAAATATTAACGAGCCTTACTTATAAAGATAATTTACACCTGAAGTATATTTCAGCTTTAAACAACTATTCATCGTCCACTAACTACGGCTACAGAAACAGATATTTTCTTTTCCAGATATCGCGTTGTAGTGAAAAAAATGGCTGATCAGCGTGTCCAATCATAAACGTTGATCTCGTTGATATTAAAACAATGCTTTTGTCTCCCAATTTACCCATATCAACAGAATTACCTGATCTTTTTTTTGCCTGACCGAACATAAACCTGGTATTTCTTGTTGCCATTTAGCCGATCTGTCTATATTCAGCACTGAATGAAATGATAACATTAACACGTTCGCTGCCTCTACAATTGGGATTGTACATACGCAAGTATAAAGTTGGACGCACTAGCGCGTCGGTGGCAGCGAACGTGTTAACACTTTGACTGCCAACTACACAATAACTCGTAATCTGTCTCAAAAAATGTACTAACACTTCGAATGACGAGAAAAACATTATTTATGAACATAGAGAGAAGTTGAAAGGCTTCAAGTATAGAAGACAAATGTAATCGTAGAATCATGTTCGCAAATGTTCAAATTGATGACCATTATTGTCCAGACAACGCTGATAACGCGTACCAAGGGATTCGCAAACGTCACGATACAGGTCATTTTTAATATCGCAACATTGTCTCTCAATTTCCAATTTAAATGCATCAATTGTTCTTGGCGTGGTGCGATAAACTCTGCTCTTGAGGTATCCAAAGAAGTCCATGGGCGTGAGGTCTGGTCAATGCTACCCCTTCGTCCAATCCATGTGTCTGGTAAAGCAGCATCGAGGTGAAGTCGTACGTTGCTATGGTAGTGGGGAGGTACTCCATTTTGCTGAAAGTAAATCTCGTCGTCATCACCAAACATCTCTGTAATGTGTGGACCGACAAACTCCTGCAGCAAGGTGAGGTAACTCTCATCAGTGACAGTTCCGTTAAAAAAATGTTCCTATAATGCACACTCCTGGTAAGTTTAAATGGTGTTTAACTGTTATATTTACAGGACCCCAGTACGTGCAATTTTGGCGATTAATAGAGTGAGGAGGCCTCATCGCTCCACACAATTTTGTGTGGAAAACCTGCATGTTCTGCACATTTTCTAGGTGATATTCATATAATTTAACTTTCCGGTCAGGATCGTCTTCGTTAAAAGCATGCATTCGTGTTGGAATGTACCATTTTCAGCGCAGACGCCTTATGATGTCATGGACGCTATCTTTTGAGATGTGGGTCTCCCGAGCAGTTTGTCGAAGAGATTTCTGTGTTTCCTGCACCTGCTCTTCTTTTCCAGGGCTCGTGGATGTCCGTGGTTGCCCAGAACGTTTTTTGTTGACGTTGTGAACGGTTCCATCTGCTTCAAATTTCGTTGCTGGCGGTTCTCGAATTCCCTTCTGAGCCGTCTTTGAACTTCCGTGGCGTGTTCAGTCTTCCAATAACATTTCAGGACAAACTTCCTCTCTTCCAAGCTAAGTTGGTTTCCTGCCATGCCATTAATTGCATCTGTAAAAACACAAAAGGCAGTATGTTACCGACAGTTAAAGTGTTACATTTTTTGAGACACCCTGTAAACAGAAAATACACGCATCAAAACATGATTCCTATTTAAAAAGTAAAAGATTCTCTTTTCAAAAACAGCACATTTTGGTGTTTTTTTTTTAATTTCCCCAGTAATCCTATTTCTCCTCTTCGGGCAGTCCAGTTTGGTCCATGAACTCCAGGAGCTTTTGTCAAGGGATTGTTTTCAGCTCTATATTGACTAGTTTGGGTTTGCCGAATGGAGCTATAGTTGCATCTTAAATGCTTCGAATTTACACAGCAGATGTTAGAAGATTTTTCGACCTCCAAGCATCGACGGAACAGATGGTTTTGGTGGAGTTAAATTATATGCATATGTTTTTTTCAGACCATATTGTCCTGTGATTCTTCGCAGTTTGGTTCTACTCATACCTTATACGTCAGATTGGGTATTAGGTAATGACCCTGATAGGAAGTTTCGTGTGTCTCATCCCTATGTGGTCATCTATTAGTATGCTCCTTCACAAGTTTATTTTGGATTATTTCTTTCGCGATCTCATGTGAGATTCCAAAAGCGGGTTTAAGACCAATATACACACTGCTGTCTCTTTTTTGGCTTGTGAGTCTGCCCTCAAGTTTCTTTTTTTATATTGTAATAGTGGTTTTGAACAAAATTATGTAGTTAAATCGAATTGTGTGAAAATGAACGTGGCAGTCAACGTTTTAAACTCCAGACTTTTCGGCCTCAACAACATTGTTTTTTTTTTTAAATTTATGTAGTAATTATAATAATAATGCTTTTGCTCTTTCACTTGTGATACAGATAGTTGTTGCCGTTTATTCCAGGAGCAAACCAAATTTCTCTTCTTAGCTTCTTCACGCCCAGGTAGCCACGTGGCGACAAGCGAAAAGAAAAAAAACAAAATTTTTTTACAGAAAAAAAAATTGTGGAATAGTATTTTGTAGAAAAACGTAACACCAAAAAAGTAATTTTTAAATAAACCTGGGTTTATGCTATAACCCAATCAAAGCAGCATGGGCGCGAAGTGGTTAACTATTGCTAGATTTTTAGACTTCGGGATTACTACTATTACTATCACTAACATTATTGTCCACCTTGCACATACAACCATCCTTAAGATTAAATGGGGATATTTCCAATATTCTTTGCTATAGTCATCATCTACCAGCCCGTTCCACTGGTTCCTGGCACTTCATCGTCTTCCGAATTGGCTTTCTTGGATCCAGTTGTTCGCATTCCTCAGTTGGTGCGTGGTCTTCCTTTGCTACACTTGAAGGATCATGGTCCTCAATGATTTCTTAGTCTATTTTTAGGTGATCACCCCATCCCCATTTCAGTTTGTCACTTTTTTTTCTCGCTCGGTCCTCATTGTTAATATGGTTTTGTAGGGTTACTCCGAGCATTAATCTTTCCATTTTACGTTGAGCTATTTCAACTTTCCTTACCGAATGACGGTTAGAGTTAAAATTTCCGCTCCGTATGTATGCGTAGAGCATACTTTTTCCTTTTCAGACACATCGGGATTTTGCTTTTAAAGATGTAAGTGAGATTTTCATACGCTTCCCATGCAAGCTTGATTCTTCTGTGTAGTTCACAGGTCTGGTTATCTCTGTTTATTCTAATTTCATGACCAAGGCGAGGACTAGCTCTATGTTCGTGTTTTCACTACAAATCAGGTACAAATGTTGTTGTGGAAAACTTGATTACCAAACTATCAAGCATATGTTATGGAGTTCGTCTAGCACCTGCTTTAACTCTCTTGGGTTGTCTGCTATGTCGTCGCGGAGATTATTGCTTTTTTAACCCTTTTGTATCCCAATTCAGTGTATTATCAGACATGGTGCCTCTGCCTTACTCTTGCCAATTTAATGTTCAATGGGGTTGGTTATTTCGTGAGCGTTTTTATTTTCGTTTTGAGTGTAATCAGAGCCTCCATCAATTGTATCAAAAAAGTATAGAAGTCCACAAACGAAGGGCTCAGAAGTAAAACGGTCCAAGTGCACTTTTTATAGTTTTGATATAATCGACTTTGATATCCTTCGAATATTACTTCGAAATTTCCTATGATAATGAAAATTCCAGGTTATGGTTTGAAATGATATTTTCTGACAGTTATTTCACTTAAAGGCATAAAAATATGCTAGTGATACCTTTTAGGTGCAGCATACCGCAAAGCATACAACCCTTTTACTTCCAGGACATTCAAATGCAAGTGCTAGTGGTCTGTTACTCCACTAATTTTTGTTCAAAACCTTGATACATTGCAGGTGGCCGTTTGTTCCAATCCCGAAGCAAAATCCAGTTTGTACATTTGGTTGGTAAAAATCCAGTTTTGATTTTATTACTCTTGTGAAGAGCTTGTCTTTCCCCTTGTTTTGTACATCAGGATGGTAATATTTTGTGAGACTTATCTGTCGCTATTGAGTAGACAAAAGTTATAGTGTCTATTTTCTCCTTCGAGAACATGCCTCCTTATCCAGGCGATTTGTTGTTATTCTTCTCGATATCTCCGATAGCGAAATCGGGTTGCTTCTCGGATCCTTGGTTGGCAATACCTTCTTTTGATGTTGGTGTATTCGGGTCCATCTTCTTCGTAGCGACTTTTGTACAGTTCATGGTGGAATTCTTCTGCGGTGCGTAGTATTTCCTCTCTATTTATTGGGTTATTTCCTTACATCTTAGGTTTAGTTACTTCTACCTTCCCTTTACTAAGGTTTCTGCGTAGTACTTCTATGCTCTTTTTCTGTTTTATTGTTTGCTGGATATTTTTGCTGCGATAGCTTAATAGCTTTGGAGATTTGTTTATTTCTTTGAGTTTTTCGCATCTTGGCTAATTCTTTCTTCTCTTCTGGATTTTGGGCAGTGGGAAGATTGGAATTTTGTAGAGCTTTTGTTATTGCGTTATTCAGACCAGCGGTTTTCATAAAATGATTGTTTTCCGAAAAAAATTAATTTAATTTTTTTTATCGTTTTTGGCCTATAATTATGAAGTAGTAATAGCTATATCAAATTTATATTAATAATAATTGTGGAGAATGTCGAAATAAACAACTTATAAACAATAGGTTTTTTTCAAAGTCCCTTAGTTTTTGAATAAACTGACCATAAAGATTATTATAATTTGAAGTACTTTCATCTTTTATTATTTTGACGTATCAAACATCAGTATCATCAAATCCTGCAAAACCCTGGATGTACTTTTGAGTTAAATTTAAATTGAAAATAAACCATGAAAGTAGAAATAACTACTACATTAAATCGGAGAAAATAATATGATGGCCACATCATTTTTTATTCTAGAAACACAGTCTATATTAGTATGTATTGAAAGAAGAAAGTTACTATAAATGGATAATAGAAGACCGATCAAAATGTATGAAAAGCAAAAATATAATAAAAGAAATAGTAGAAAGACTTGAAGAAGACTAAACTTGTTTTTTAATCCAATCTTCCGAGAGAGCGTTTCGTACTTAATCGATGAAGTTGGGTTAAGGTTATGGAACGAATACTGGAGAATAAATTGTAAGTCCATGATGACCCTGCAAAGAAAAATTAAAAATGTACTGCAAAAATTGATGTGTTAATAGTAATTGCCTTTCGTAGGTTTGAGCTAGCTTTAAACAAGAATGGATAACGAAATTTGTTAGTAGTCACGAAATATACTTCCATAAAAATCATCCCAGACTAACGAGCTTGGTATGTTTTTTCAACTCCGCAAGAGAAACAGATTGTCGTTTGCATATGTCAGCTATCAGTTGGTAAATTACTTGAGATTTTTACAAAAACAAAAACACAAAAATTAATTAGATTCGAACCAAAAATATGAAAAGGCTAATTTTTTGAACTTTTATTATTTAGATTGGCCATCCGAAAATTTTGTCCAAAATGGTGAAACCCTTCAAAAGATCCTGAGATTATCACTTGACCATATTACGAGCTATCAGATGCATCAAAATACTTGGATACCATTTATCGATAGTAGGTGCACCATATATGCAGAATACTCTCTTCTCGTTCAGTGAAGTTAAACTATTTGTTATTATTTCGGAATGAGTAGTAGAGATCCGTTCCGCGCTGCAATTTTCAGAATGTGATAATTTGAGTCATGATAAAATAGAGTTTCGGTGAGAAGTTTAGTTTTAACATGAATTTTTGTTTATTTGCCTTAATGCTAGAATCCAAGAATCATTGAAAACTTTTTCTGTATGTGTATCATAAATATCTGTATACCGTTATTAGAATTCTTAGCATTGTCACAATATTGTTTGTCCTATGTTGTATGCTAGTTATATGATTGACTACGGGGGAGTGCCAATTCCTCGAAACGGAGAAGTAAAGTAATCTGATCTTGTAAATTCGAGATTGCTGAACATGAAATCTAAATATGTAAGAAGTAACGTTGGGGCATGTACACTTGTAAAATATTGGTAATTAATTACGGCCAGGGTATAAAGTATGGAAACATATTATTGATGACATTAATAGTAGCGCCGCGGAGTGCGGACGCGTATGTAAATGCTAAAGAGCGAGATTATGTACACCTATATCAGGTAGTCAGTAGTTATACTTTATTTATATGCCGTAACGTGTTTGTTTCTAACCATTATTGTTTGTTTATAGCATGTTTATACAAGCCATGCTTTATAATCAATCGTAAATAGCACCTTTGTAACAGATTTCATCGCATGCTGATGCCGTTTCCATCTCTAGATGTTCGTGTACGTTGATCATATATGCATTTCAAATGAGATCACAATAAATATGGACGACGCTGAAAATTGAAGAAATTGTAGAATCCGAAGTCACATGATGTGTTTTTAATTAAACGTACCAAAAAACACCTAATGCACCTATTTATTACCATTCTAGCATCGTAAGTAAAAGTATGCGACCATCTGGCCACAACGCGCTTATTTCACGATTACCAACTGTAAAAAGTCCATCCATTCACATAATTAGTTTACTTCTTAGTGTATCCTGTGCGTATCTCCATTACGATTATTTTTCCTCGATCCTAATCCGAAATACAGCGACCTTCGTAAATAACGAAAACGCCTGAATCATTCCGGCCTCGCTCTTCTCACATAACCCAAGAATTTTTAATAACAGGCCACGCTCTACTCTATAATTAAAAGCGTATTTAAAGTATTCCTTAATTAGTTTGAAAAATATTGATGGGTGTAATGTATACTACAAATTAAAACTATTTTACGGCATTCTATCCCAATATATACATAGCACGCAACTGTTCTAACATTATTTAATAATGAAACGACAGAAGAAATTAATAAGGATTCCTGATAAGTAGAAATTAGGAGATTCAATCTGAAGCTCTAGACGAGGGAGGGTGAATTAGGTAGCCTAGCTGCGCAAAAAGTGTGATTGCGAAAATTAATCTTGCCTCAAAAAAAAAACAACCCCAGATAGATTTTAATCTTTCGTCGATTTTTTTAGAAAACCCTTATTCATTACTCTAATATGAAGGTTCGTACAACAAAAGCGTTTAACTGTGTTTTACTTGAGCTTTAATGAAAAAAAACAATACAAAACAAATTAGATGCCATTGTTCGATTTATTCGCATGAACGGGTTAAATATGTGCGCTTAATTAGTATTTATAATGAACCCTTGAAGTGCTTAGAAATAATTAATTGTAGTGAATATAATGTGTATGTTCGCTGCAATTGCAATCGTCTTGACGTCAATGGTTGGGAAAAAATAGGACAATCATTGATTTTTTTCTGTGTTGAAATATTTATGGATCACGTTTTGTTGGATATCGGTTGCAAAATACACTCTTTAAAATGTTTTAAATTTGAGGTATGACCACTCCAGCATTGTCCGTTCCGATTAAGAAACGGTTTATTAAATCCACCGTCCGTGACAGAGATGAAGCAGAAAACGCGTTTCGTTATTAATTATGATTTTAATTAGAATAGGTGCTTTCGAACTACTATCTATTTGTGTAATCGCGGTCGCGTTTTGTAATCGACGCGTGGGCGGATAATATTGGTTGCCCCCCCTCTAACAACCGCATTCTTATTGTTTCTGGTTTATTTGAACTAATACCCAGGGCAACCTTCCAATTATTCCATTGTTTAAACTGGCGTGCTATACAATACACTTTATTTTCGTTAAAACGCACTTAGTTTATAATAATGCCTATTGAGAGCAGTCCCAGAGGCGAAATCGAACTAACCATGAAAAATTTCTAGAGTTATTACCATTCGGTTTCAAACCACTTCTCTAATTTTCTGTGCTATAATTATAAGGATGGTGGTGACCGTGACTACGTAGTTATTTTCCAGGATATTTTCTTCGTCGCAATATAATTCCCAAAATGTTTGTGATTAAAATAACAATTGTTCATCATGGTTTCGCCGGTTATTATCTCTTGTTTATACGTATATAGAAAAACAAACTGATTTTCTCCGATTCAAAATATACCAACTTTTAGAAAACTGTTAAGTTTCTTCAATTATTATAGGAACAACAACCTTAAGTCAATATTATATGTAACATGCAAATATTCGTGTCAATACCCTGAAAACTAAGCTTCATCAGTCTTCTCAATTATATTTCACCCGAGCTGAAAAGGTAGTGAGGCCTAAATTCTTGATTTACATACAAGACACGGCCATAAATAATCACCAGATTAAAAATTGCCTCTCTTATCCGATCGTTACTTGATATTACAGGTGACCGTTTCGTCCGGTAGAATCCATTTTTTATAAACATTGATAATCTGTACTCAAACGGCGATATTTGATCGCCACTCTCTTTGGGGCCGTTGCTTTTGCATCTCGTGATTGTCCTTAACATTTCCCAGCAATAGAAAACGAAAGAGCCGTGACTCAATGACCTCCTAATATTCATCTAGTCGAACTCTTTTCTGTGGCGATTTATCGCCGGCATTAATCAAACATTATTTAAAAAGCACAATCAACTAATTGCGTTTGTAAAGCTTTTTTGTAACCATGTTTTTTTGTTTCGAATTGATAAGTTCAAGATGTTGCATAAGTAAAAAAGCGAAGATTACTAATTGATTGCAAAATGTAAAGATTAACTGGTAGTTACGTAAATCCCTTTGCGCCTATTCATCAATTATCAGCAACGCAATAGTATTAATCAATTCATATTCTCTGATGTAATCAAGTATTATATTGTATAATGGATCTCGTTTTACAAATAGATCTTATGCGACGAATTTGGTCGGGAGATGGTATTCTTTTTTTCAATATATCACTGACATTTGTTTCTTAACTTTATTGCGAATAACAGTACTAGTTGCAAAATATGGCTGTAAGAGTTGACCAACCGCTTTAAAGATATTCCGCACCTACGAATTGAAGATTAACATGCAATTTCTATGCATGATCAAATGTTACGTTTTTGTGTTGAAATATAAGAAATAAATAGCGAATAATTGTGTTCCTTCGAACATAGATAGTATTTTTACACGCATTTTGATCGATTTTCTGGCGCTAGTTTTTATCGTCAATTTTTCTTTTAAAGGGCCTCAAAGTTGTCGCTAAACTTGAATCATTTTACATCCAAAAATTCATATGTACTTTCAAACCCTTTAAGCGGTTGCTGCGAGGCGTTTGGATTTGGAGTAAGAACGATCAAACAAACACAAACTGGGAACAGAAACAGAGAGTGAAGTCAATGAAAAACAATCTAAATAATACACAAATGTATATAGATAATGACCTAACTTTAAAGGAAAGGAGAATACGAAGGAAAATTTGAAAACTAGCGAGTGAAGCAGCGAAAAATAAACACGTTCGTGTAGGGTACCTAAAAACAACACAAATAATAAGTATATGTTTGGGAAAAAATGGAGTCGTCCTAAAAGAAGCAAAAAGCAGACAAAAAGATGGTCAAAATGTGAAAGGATTCGCAATTCGACGGGATAATGAAAATCGGGACATGGAACAAAAGATCTTTAAATGGAAATGAACGAAAACCAGATAACAGCGATAGTATATATAAGAAGGAACAATAATCGAAACCGGTAATATGGAAAATAAGAAGCATACAAGAAAAAGAGTTGAAGGAAGAATCCGAGCAAACAAAAGTAGATATTTTGGTCACAGAAACAAAAAGGCAAACCAGGAATAAGGACACGAGTAAAGGACATAAAAAGAAATAAAATAGGAAAATAGAACATAAGAAGAATACGAGGGAAAGAAGAGGGACTGGTAAGCAAAATGAGAAAAAGCAAAACTAGAAATACTGGCCATAATAGAAACAAAAAGGAAGAGAAAGGCATGCAATAATTGAATCTGAGAATGCATAGGCGGAAGTAAAAATAGTAATGATAGAAGGAATAGCAAAAGAGGCAGTGGCGGCTCGTGGAACATGTTGATGGTAGTGCCACGTATACAATATACTCCCCTTCCCCCCCTCCTTATTCGAAGAAAGAAAGAACGATTTATCTTCCTAGACGAAAGTAACTGGCGAAAAAGTGTTGATTAAAAATTCTTGTTGAGATTAAAACTACAGCTAGTGCCATGGCTCCTTGGCTCTATATAACGAGTCGCCCATGCTTCGACAGCAAAATATACTACTTTCGACAGCTGAAAAATACAATTTTTGACAATTCAAAAATGTCGAAAAAAAAACTATTTTTATTAACTGAAAAATGCTGTTTTTGTCAGCTGAAACATAGCATATTTGGTAGCTGAAGAATAGCATTTTCTACAACTGTAAAATACAACTTGAGACAACTGAAAAATACTATTTTCAACAGCTGACAGCCGAAAAATATCATTCCCGACAGCTGAAACATGTCGTTACTGACAGCTAAAAAATACAATTTTTGACAACAAAAAAAAAATCAATTTTTGACGACAAAATATACAAGTTTTAACAGCTGAAAAACGCCATTTTTGACAGTTTAAAAATGTCAAAAAATGCTGCTTTTGTTAGCTGAAAAATACCACTTTTGTAGGTGGGAAATGCCATTGTTGGCAGCTTAAAAATATCATTTTTGACAGCTGAAAAATATAATATTTGACAGCTGAGGAATATCATTTTTGGCAGCTGAAAAATATCGTTTTTGGCAGCTGAAAAATATTGTTTTTGACAGCTGAAAAATATCATTTTTGACAGCTGAAAATATAATTTTTGACAGCTGAAAAATATAATGTTTGACAGCTGAAAAATGCAATTTTAAACAGCTAAAACATACCATTCTTAACAACTGCAACAAACCATTATTGTCAACTGTCACATACCATTATTGTCAGCTAAAAAATATCATTATTGTCAGCTAAAAAATACAATTTTTGACAACAAAACTTTAACAATAAAAAAGTGACCAAAAATGGTGCCTTTAATAGCTGAAAAATACCATTTTTATAGGTGATAAATACATTTTTAACAGCTGAAAAATAACATTTTTGACAGCTGAAAAATATCATTTTCGACAGTGAATCATATATGAAAACTGCCATTTTTAACAGCTGAAAAATACCATTCTTGACCACTGCAACAAACCATTTTTGACAACTGTAACATACCATTATTGTCAGCTAGAAAATACAATTTTCGACAACACAAAAAATACAATTTTTGACAGCTGTAAAATGCCACTGTGACAATTAAAAAATGGTCCTTTTAATAGCTGATATTTAATACCATTTTTATAGGTGAGAAATACCTTTTTAACAGCTGAAAAATATCATTTTCGACAGTGAATAATATATTAAAACTGCCATAACAGCTGAAAAATATCATTCTTGACAACTGCAACAAACCATTATTGACAACTGTAACAAAACATTATTGCTGGCTAACAAAATACAATTTTTGACAATACAAAAAAAAAGTTTTGACAGCTGAAAAATGGAAATCGCATTTTTGATAGCTGAGAAATATCATTTTTGACAGTTGAATAATACACTTCTTAACAGCTGAAAACTACCATTTTCAACAGCTGAAAAATACCATTGTCGACAACTGCAACAAACCATTATTGACAACTGTAACATATCATTATTGCCTGCTAAAAAATACAATTTTTGACTACAAAAAGACAATTTTTGACAGCTGAAAAATGCCATTTTTGACAATTTAAAAAAATGCTGTTTTTGAAAGCTGAAAAATAACATTTTAATAGGTGAGAAATACCTTTTTTGACTTTAAAAAAACATTTTTGACAACTGAAAAATATCATTTTTGACATTTGAATAATACACTTCTTAACAACTGAAAAATGCCACTCTTGGCAATTACAAGAAACCATTATTGACAACTGTAACAAACTATTATTGTCAGCTAAAAAATATAATTTTTGACAACAAAAAGTGTAATTTTTGACAGCTGAACAATGTGATTTTTGACAAATAAAAAATGTCGAAAAATGCTAGGTGAGAAATACCTTTTTTGACAGCTGAAAAATAAAATCTTTGACAACTGAAAAATATAATTTTCGACAGTTGTATAATACATTTCGTAACAGCTGAAAACTACCATTCTTAACAACTGCTACAAACCATTATTGTTAGCTAAAAATACAATTTTTCGATTTACAAAAAACTTTAAATGCAACAATTGTGTCGCCGCCACACGGTGGCTTCTTTAGGCGAAGAAATAGTACAAGTACAGAGTTGCACGTGGCTTGAATACCAATTAGGATTGTGGGGAGGGGGTTGGAGGATTTTTATTTTTCAAATTAAACATACACTCGGCGTCAAAAAAAAGCGCCACTCGAAAAATCGCGAAAAAACTCTATTTTTCAAACCGTAGTAACTTGGTTCAATTTGGTCGAAAATCGATTAATCTTTCAGTTTGGGAAAGATTCAAGTTTTACCTTTAAGAATGTGTAGTTGATTTTGACCCCAAGTCCAACCCACCACCCGTAACAACGCGATGGAAAAAAAAATGTTTTTTATGTAAAAAATTGTCCAACTTTGACACGCTGTACCGTGCGCAAAAAAAATCGGCGGGAAATTTCACCACAACGGCAGAAAAATTTAATCAATCTCCTTCAAATGCCTTAAAAATTCGAGTCATTTCGATGATTTGGAGCAAAGTTATGAATTTTTGAAAAAAAAAATGACATTAAAAATGAAAACAAGTTGTAAAAATTTAACATTTTTTGTCAATCCAAAACACTTTTTGTAGGGGTTTTTAGGGGGTCACGAAATTCGAAAACTTCTTGGATCGCAAAATTCCATCGAGTTTCGTGCGAAATTCGCCTAGTTATGGCCAAAAAGGCGCAAAATGTAATTTTTTTTCAAAACTGCATAACTTCGCGCCGAATCATCGAATCAACTTGAATTTTGGAGGAAATTGGAGGAAAATGATTGAACTTTATTGCCATGCTGACCGATTGAGTTTGATTTTTTTTGCACACGGTACAAGAAACCAAATTTGCACATTTAAACTTCAAAAACATTTTTTTTTCCTTTAGGGGGTGGAATCGTTTTATCATCAAAAAAATTCACATGACGTTGAAGAGAAAATTTGAAACTGTTCAGACTGCAAAAGTTCATCGATTTTGGTGCAAAATTACTCAAGTTATGGCCAAAAAAGTGAAAAATGTCATTTTTTTTTCTAAAATTCATAACATTGCTCCAAATTATCGAAACAACTCGAAGTTTTAAGGCATTTGAAGGAAATTGATTAAATTTTACAGCCATTGAGGTGAAATTTCCCGCCGATTTTTTGTGCGCACGGTACAGCTTGTCAAAGTTGGACAATTTTTTACATAGAAAACCTTTTTTTTTTACCATCGCGTTGTTACGGGGGGTGGGTTGGACTTGGGGTCAAAATCAACTACACATTTTTAAAGATAAAACTTGAATCTTTCCCAAACTGAAAGATTCCAAATTGAACCAAGTTACGACGGTTTGAAAAATCGAGTTTTTTCGCGATTTTTCGAGTGGCGCTTTTTTTTGACGCCGAGTGTATTAAGGAGTTGTGATCGATTTTTATCCACCTTCTCGATGACCAAACGGATGTAAATCGGTCGCCATTTAATAAATAAAAATCCTCTAATCTACTACCCACCACCTAATTAATATTTAAACCACGCGCAACTCTGTATTTGAACCATTTCTTTGCCTGAAGAAGCCATAGTGTAGCGAAACAATTGTTTAACTATTTTTTTGAAAATTTTAAGTGTGTTTTACTTTAATACAAACAGATATACGTCATCGATTGGGAGTGTTTTTTTTAATGTTTTTACAAATTTGAGTAAGACTCGAGCAGTCTTTTTTCGAGAAGCGCAGTTAAAATCGGCGTTCACCGGCGCAATAGTCATTACCGATGCCGGGCATTTTCTTATCAGGAAAATGGTTATTAAATTTGATTTTAATCGGACACTTAATGGGAAAACCAGACAATGATTTGTGGAGAAACATTAATTGTTACCGTTAGGAGGCGAGATGGGACTGTACATTCTGTATTTTAATTGTACATTTCCTGGCTTGCAGAAAATGCATTACTTAGGTATTCCAGCCATCCTGTTTTATATGTTAGTCCTATGTTAGGCTTGTTTCGATTAGATAATTCAAATGAGTTATCGTTCGCGGCTATTGCTGTGATTCCGAAACATTAGCGAGGTATTTGTTTTCAAATGTCCTTAACGCTGACCGGCCGGAAAGCGCACGTTTTTATTCGTCTTATTTTGATTGTAATTAGTCGAAGTTCTTCAGCTGCAGCCGTTTACTATTTACTACTCTATTACTGCCCGCCGCACCCGAAATAGACTCGAAGCCTATTTATAAATCCAAATGGAATACAATATCTCGCTTAATCCGCGCCACCGTCACAATAAGCGACTGCCCTATAAATAACAATCATTATATGACAGCAATATTAACAACACCATCACTGCTGGTATTAAAAAAGGAGTGCTAAGAGATTTCATTACCAGCGACGAGCTTTGATATCGTGTAACGAAGCCGAAAATTGAACTAAGAGTTTAACCTGAAT
Source organism: Ocypus olens (assembly GCA_910593695.2). NCBI lineage: Eukaryota > Metazoa > Arthropoda > Insecta > Coleoptera > Staphylinidae > Ocypus > Ocypus olens. The sequence goes on from OU343057.1 coordinate 21,220,206, forward strand.
TGTCAATTCCAATTGAACCTATGAGGAAGTGCCACTTTTCACCAATTTGCGTGGAACAAAGAAAGTGTGCCAAAACACACAATCGTGAGAAAATATGGTTAGAATTTATGAATAACAAAATTACAGTGCCCCGCAGCTAGTAGTTAATTGTACTGGGAGAGCCTCATATGAAATCATTAAATTATTATTTTACAAAAGTATCGGTAAAATATAATAACGCCCAATTTTTATATGAATTTCTAAACCGCGCTAGAAACCAGTTACCTTATGATGCGATTGCACGATACTAGTTTGATTGTGTTTTTAATTTAAACCAATGCCAATTAAAATAATCAATACTAAGCTATTTAACTTGAACTTCAACTTGACAAATATGTATACTGCATACTTAATGAACACCGCGATAATGAACATAACAAGTAGTCCTTCGAGTCGCATTAAAAAAGCTTTCTACTGCACGTTTGCAAATAAAATTTAATTAACTTAAACACAAGAAATTTATTATAATGATAGATATAAATACTTATCTTTATTATATTGAAGGTATTGTATTCATATTGCGAATATGTAAGGTGATATTTATTCACAAAAAGCAATATAGTGTGTGGTCATTGTAATTGTGAGAAACGTTATTGTAATATCGAAATGATTGTGCTCTGAGGCAAGAGACAGCCATAAGTGCCGCCCGTTTGACAAGCAAATAGATGTCGTGCGTCTTACGGTGTTATCATGCATGAAGGAACGGCTTGGATCATCTGTGCATTCTACAGAATCTACTACGATACTCATTTGACACGTAAAAGTAATACAAAACGAATTTGCATTTATTATAATTACAATGGAGCTAAATTGATGTCTCGAGATTAACATCGCAGAATTTGATGTTATAATAATTCATGAAGTGTAAGGTGATCATTCTGACCTTGATGCAGTTTGACAAGCTTACAAAACTCGAAGGTATCGAATTCACACCAGACCAAGCAAGATTTATCGATCTCATAACAATTATACATCAAACTACTCTACCTCATCGTTATATTTAAAACCATAATAGTTCTGTTTACATCTCAAATTACGATATTAGGTTGCATGTAACTGCAATAAGCCCACCCACATTTATTTGGATTTGTTGTTATGGCTAGTGTTTATTTAAATCTATCAATAGTTCCTTCCATTTAATGGCAAAAATTTCAATTTAAACCAGTATAATATTTGATTAATTTGATGGATGCTGAAACGAAGTACCTGTTTAAATCAGAAGGTCGTTCCAAATTGTCACGTGGGCGTTGAATTCAATATCAGAATTGAGTAAATGAAATACTTCAATTTTAAATAGCGTGTTGAGGGGATATGTCAGTGTTTGACAATAGTTGAGTATCACTGCCCAGCTCTGAATATTAGATTAGTGAGGCGGTTATTTGGTAGAACTCGGTATAAGTCGCCTTTCAAATGTTAAATGTTACTCAACCATGTAATTATTTATTTTTGTTCACTGGTTATGTTTTGTGTTAATTGAATATCTATTTGATGTCTGTAGAATTGTAATTTAATTTGTTGCTTATTTTTCTTATTGTATATTTTGTTTTTATTTGCATAATTTTATGTTCTAAATTTGTAAAGTGGTAATACCGTCAATAAATAAATAAATAAATAAATAAAATAAGTTAATAAAACTTGACAAATAATTTTAGAGGCTTAATAGCAGATAGTATCAATGGACGTTTGCGATATCAATATCGTTTTAAAGATGGATACTTATTACAGAATGTGATTAAAAAATTATTAACTTTTACATGTAGGACTGTAGTTCATTGAGAATTTATTAATAAAGAAGTCATAGTTTTTACAAAGTTCCTAGAATACGATGTTTTAAATCATCTTTAATGTAGCATAATTTAACAATAAGTAACCTAGTTTATACCTGTGCTAACAAAATGCAATAACTACACTGGTGAAAAAAAATGAAACACTTGAAATTCGTGAAATTTCGACCATTTTCAAACCACCATAACTCGGCGTATTGTAATCGATTGTGATAATTCTTTGAGAGCGAAAAACTTTGAAGTGTCTTCTTTAAAAGCATGCATGCGAACTTAAGCGTAACCTCTTTCGCCCCCCTCTAGCACCCCTGTGATAAAAAATGTTTTTCAGGAAACCATGTCCAACTTTGACGATGTTTATGGAGTTGGAAAAATCGATCCACCATAAAGGCATTAAAGTTTGATCAATTCCCCATACAGGACTCGAAGAACGAAGTTCCTACGACGAGTTATGGGTGTTTGAAAAAAAAGTGCATTTTGAGATTTTTCGCACAAAACTCAGCGACTTTTCAACCAAATTTGATTATTCTTTGGGGAAAAAATCTCATTTTGGCCCTACTTTAAGGAGCTAAACTCAGAGTGAATTGATCCCTTTCCGAATCCTTCAACCCTCGAACAAAACAAACACATTTTTGGGCAAAAAACGTCCAACTTGGCAGCGTGTACCGAGTTGGATAAAATGTATCGACTCGATCCACCAAAAGGGCATTGAAATGTGTTCAATTACCTGTCAAAAACGAAGTTCCTATGGCGATTTAGCACAAAGTTATGGGTGTTTAAAAAAAGTGCATTTTGTGGTCTTTTTATTACTTTCTCCGTTACGAAGTACGAGAAAGTATTGTGATCGTGATTTTTTTTTCAAAATTTTGTTTTACGGAAATATCCGTTTTGGGGTCCCTAGATGCCATTTCAACAATTTCTGGAAAAAAAAAATTTGTGTCTGTGTGTGTGTCTGTGTGTGTGTGTGTGTGTCTGTGCGCGCTATATCTCAAAAACTAATAGAGAAATTTATATGAAACTTTGAACATACGTTTTATTTGATAATCCGAAGAACTGAAAAGCTTTTGGTAAAATTTCGTACATGGGAAGTGGGCGTTTACCTTAACTGTTTTTTGTTTTTTGCCAATATTTTCTTAAATATGAAAAATATCACAAAAACATTTAAACAAACTTTAAAGACAACAAAGAAATGATCATCTTTTGCTTGAAAACATTTTTCATAAAATCATTTTTATTCGAGAAAAAAATTTATTATAATTTTTTTAATTTTTGGTTTATAATTATAAAACGATAATAGTTACAGCAAATTTATATTAATAATAATTGTAGAGAATGCTAAAATGAACAACTTATAAAGAGTAAGTTTTTTTCTAAATCCCTGCGTTTTTGAATTTGAAGTATAATTTTATAATTTTGACGTTTAAAACGTCAGTTTCACTCGAGTTTACACAACGGTCGATGTACATTTAAAATATGATTTAAATTGAAAACAAACCATGAAAGCGTAAATATAAATGATACCATCAAGTCGGAGAAAGTAACATGATGGCCACATCACCATTTTTTTTTTCGTTTGGAGGGACGTAGAGCCCTCTCTTTTGGTAGGGGATAAACCCTCTCAAAGAGGACATATTTTGCTTTTGATTTCTCAAAAGATCGTCAAAATCGGTTGGATGAAGCTGAGGTATGGCCATTTGAAAATTACCTAAATTTTTATAAATCTCATGTGTTTCATTTTTTCCGCCAGTGTAATTTGTTTGTTTTTATTGGACAAATGGAAAAATCGGTAAAGTGAGCCTTTTTTACATTTTTATAAAATACAGTTTTTTGTTAATGGAGTTCTAAGGTACAAAATGCGATATTCATGATTTCGCGCAAACAATGAATTTTCATGCATACCTAAAAGAACATGCAAAGAAAATTTCATTCGTGAAAACGAAAACAATTTCGTCGAAAAACTTCGGACTTATGAGTCAAAAGAGCTAAAATGGGATTATTTTCCGAAAGAATCATCAAATTTGGTTGAAAATTCACTGAGTTATTTGCGAAAAACCTTAAAATGCACTTTTTTTTAAACACCCATAACTTGATGCCAAATCGTCGTAGGAACTTCGTTCTTTGAGTCATGCATAGGGAATTGATCAAATTTTAATGCCTTTATGGTGAATCCAGTCGACAAAATGTTTTTAACTCCGTAGACATCGTCAAATATGGACATGGTTTCCAGAAAAAAAAAAATTTTCACAGGGGCGCTTGAGGTGGGCGGAGGGGGTTACGCTTAATTTCGCATGCATTACTTTAAAGAAGACACTTCAATGTTTTTCGCCCTCAAAGAGTCATCAAAATTGATTGAAAATACGCCAAGTTATGGCGGTTTGAAAATGGTCGAAATTTCACGAATTTCAAGTGTTTTCATTTTTTTTTCCTTCAGTATATAATTGAAATTAAATCTTTTATCTTGGAGCAGGGACTGAAAATGGAATGAAAATGAAAACTAAATAACGAAATTAACCGAAATATTCACAAGATCGAAAACGGAAAACTGAATGTAAAAAGAGTTCTTCTACCAGGCAGACTTCGGGGAGTCCCCGGTTTTCTTTCTCTTCCTCTTTCCAGAGTATAGTCCGTCTAACGTGCGTTCACATTTATGTAGTTTGGCACAAAGAAATTTCGTTTGAAAACTTAATTTTTGTGAGTGCAACTTTAATTCTGCAAATAGAGACGTTTAACCTAGATTTTTTAATGTTTTATATCGTATTTACAATTAAAGTTAATTTAAGCGTGTATTCATTGTGTGGTAATCTTTTAATAGTTTTGCTTTTACTTAAAGTTGCAAAGAGTTCAAATACATTTTACTTATTACTATTTTATTAAATCTGGCCAATCGACTATTAAGATAGTTAGGTTTATATAGTATAAATTTAAATGTATATATATGATACCATGGTTTAAATGCCTTATAACTTTTATATTTCAATGTCGTTTTAAAATTCCATTTCAGGTTTTTGTAAAGAAGACTTGTGGAATTTGAAATTGTTTTTGCATATCGTTACTATTTTAATAGGGTCGACCCTCTCTGGCCGAAAATTTAAAATTCCCGTAAATTCCGTCCATCCCTACTATATCTGCTCATGAAACGGCGATGATTTCCGATGTATCACTTGGACGGCCGTCATGGCCCATAGCAGTGTGGGTAAACACGTGAAATGTGGCCATGCGAGTCTAAAATCAGGCAAAAAGTCACTTGTAAACCCTTACATCTAATGAATCATAAGTCTAAACCATTATAGCGTAAAGGGCCTTAAATTCGACTGTTTTTAACTGATTATTTTCAAATGAAAAGTCTTCGGGTTTATCCGCCCGAAACTAACTTTCCTTGCCCCGCCGAGGGGTAAAAATATTTTTCGGCCAGGAATGTCGCTTCGTTTTAATGTGCGGATTGGACCCTCAAAGCCAACAATAAACCGTGTGATTGCAAATATTCGACAAGGCAACCTTCCTGGTGCCGGAAGGCGACTAATGCACACACGGGTAAGAATATTAACCATGTACGGGAGAGTATGCAGGAAAGTCCAGAAACATCATCAAGGAGACATTCGACACAACATAAGCTATCACGAAGGTCGCTACAGAGAATTTTGGGTATATTGCGCATGTTACCACATAAAGTTCAACTCGTGCAAGAATTGAAACCGACGGACTACCAGCAACGGCTTCATTATGTCTTTTATTTCCGGCAAAAAGCAGAAGGAAATAAAAATTTAATTCATAATTTGATAATGAGTTATGAAGCCCATTTCCAATAAAATGGCTTCGTAATCAACTAAAACTACCGGATATGGGCTACGGGGAATCCAAGAGCAGTTCATCAGCGACAGATACACCTACTTACGTATACTGTTTAGTGCGGTGTATCGTCTGATTAAATAATTGGCTCAAATTTCATTGAAAATGCAGACAGCATCACAGTTTCCATCAATGGTGCTCAATATCGGACGATGCTGGAATTGTTTTTAGGGTCAGTTGTGGAAAACCGTCTAACCTTGTGGTTCCAACAAGATGGAGAGCCACAACACATACTGGCTCTGTTAATCCTCTTTAGCGCAGAAGCTATTTGAATTTGCATCCGCCTTCACCCTTCCTTTGGAGATATTAAAAAAAAAGAGTAAACGTTATAAGCCAAGAACCATCCCCTAATTAAAAAAAAACAACATTCTCAATGAAATCGAGGTCATAACAGCTGAAATTTTGCCAATGGTTATGGAAAATATTTGCGAATGAAACTATATTTAAAAAATATAATTATTGCATGCATAAAAAAGTTGTAAGTAATTCAAACCAAAGCTTTCATTTCGTTGGCGAAAAAGTTGTTTATTAATCAAGTACTTGAACTAAATCAGACACGTTTACTTATACGGCAATCATAGAAGTCGAAAAGAATCAACTCATCGAGCTGTTGCAAGTGGGCGAATTTCGATGCATCGATTGCACATGTGATGTGTTGATGTGTACAGGCAAAGGTGATCAATTAGACTTGTCACCCGTTTGAGACGAGTTGGCAGCTCGTTCCACGCATGAGAAAATTGAAGCTTGCAGTTAATCCCTCCTTCAAGTGCGTCCTTTTTCCTTTATTCGGCAAAAATATACACTTTTCCGCCCTAATATTCATATTAACGGAAACCTGGATGACAATAATAGAATTATAACGAAATAGAATTCATTTGCTGATTAGAAGGTAGTCTGGACGTATACTTCACGCATGATAAAAGGTTTTCGCTCAATCGGTATTTTAATTTAATTCTATGATCACTTAAAAAACGTTTACCAATTTCAAAATAGGAACAACTATGATTATTAAAAATAAATTAAGAGAACCTTCTCTTAAGTTTCATGACAAGATTACTTTCTCAGGAATAAACTATATTTTAATTAAATTTAATAAAACGAAATGTAGCCTGAATATATGAATATTCAACCTGTTAGTTACTCTGCAAGCAAAATTAAGTTATTAATTATTTGTTTATAGTCTTAGTAAAACTTAATTTTGTTTGCAGAGTAACGAACAGGTTGAATATTCATATATTCAGGCTACATTTCGTTTTATTGAATTTATTTAATGCTTTCTGCAACAAGTAAGGTTGTTTCTAATTTATTTATATTTTAATTTTCTTCTAGAAAGATTTGTATTTAGAACTAGAAATTCGAAGCCAATCTTCGCACTTTTTTTTTCTCTTTGTAGTATTTTGTTGTAAAGACAATGCAGTCTTCTAGTTGTGGTCTTAAATTTGCATTTCTTGGCCTATTCCAATACGTGGTATCTGCTTCTTGGGCCTTTCTGAACTAGAGAGCTGTTATTTGTATAGATACTCATTAATAATAGTGTTAACTTTGAACATATAAATGAAAAAGTTGTCCATCTGGTTTGTTTATACTACTTTTGTACATTCTACAATGATATTTTTGGATTTTTAAAGTAATCACAGTTTTGATATTTTTTTGACAAAATCAAAAAGTTGAGTTCGTTTCTTAATGCCCTTACTTGATTGTAGATAATAATAATAATCAAAATGCGATACTTTCAGTAATCTACAACATGAGTCTTACAACTACCTAACATAAAAATTTTACTTTTTGAAACACCTATTTTTCTGGCTAATACACGACGAATATTTCTGTTGCATGTTTGAAAATTTCTTGTTATTATCAATCAAGTTGCAAAGATTTAGATATGAAACTGATTGAAAAATAAACAATGAAGCAAAACAAGTCACAGGTTTCATCACGATGTAGAAGTGAAATCATGAACTAAATGATGACAAAAATGAATTAATAGTTTTTAAAAGAATACATTAATAGAGATTAATTACATAAGGTTAAGTGCCCTTTTAGCAAAATATGTGTGAACTACTTTCTTGGCTAATACCTCGAAGAATATTGAATGATACAATAGATCATTTATGTTGTTAAAATCAGTAACGGTTCGCGGGGTCACGCAGCCAGCCCTCTCTGCAACTGACCCTACCTATCTGTATTACCACCTCTTGTTCCTCGGCCGTACCAGAAAAAACCCCGCGAACCGTCACTGATTAAAATATCAAAGATATCAAAATAACACAAGGAATTAATCTATTTATTACTGCACAAAAAAATCCCTGCAGGTACTATAGTCTGTGCATTCTACAGATAGAGTTGTAAAAACGCCCGAAATCGCCGTATGTTCTGCGTAAAAGTCTGATTTACACTATAAACTTCTTATTATTTTACTAAAATTCGATTCCTTGAAAAATGCTTAGCACGGCGTCGTTTTGGTGGAGGTACGGCAATTTGAATTAAACAAGCAGAAAGATACTATGTCTCTAACAGCTGATACACTATAATGAAACAATCAGCTGACGAGTGCGTCAACCACCATTTGCATTTGTAGTGCGTGATTTGGACTTGCGGATTTCCTGCAATTTTTCGAATTGGCCAGTAAGAATGACGCATTGGCGATTGTGGACGTTTTTACAACTTTCTCTGTAAAATAAACATCTCTGGATATTTTAATTATAATGCCACAATATATTGCAGTATCAACTATGATATTTTTGTTACAAATACAGAATAACATTCTTCTTCTTTAGTGATGTCCACTTCTGGACGTAGGGCTCCCTTAATAAATTCTATTCCGGTCTATCTTGTACCATCTGGTACCATCTATATCCTGCTACTTCCTTTATATCTTCTTGGGCCTTTCCTTTTCTTGTTTTTCTTAGGAACCAGTGGATAACTTGTACTGTCCGTCTCCCTAATTCATGTCTGGCGACGGGTCCCGCCCAGTTTCACGTTAGTTCAGCAATGCATTCCGCGTCATCAGTCATCTGGGTTCTTTATTTCTTATATGATCCACGTTCCATCGTTTGCTAGGTAGATCTTAGTTTGTTCATGCTTTATCATGGTAGTATTTACTTGTTGGAATCGGACGGACGGCACGCATCGGTAAAAATTGCTTAAAACTGTTGTAAACGAGTCAACGCACATTTATCGGTACGGCATGGAACGGATAAATGTGCGTTGACTCGTTTACAACTGTGTTAAGCAATTTTAGCCGATGCGTGCCGTCCGTCCGATTCCGACAAGTGTGCGCGTAGCTTTAACGGTATGTTTTTTATTTTTTAGGATGAGGCCCAGTTTGCTGGATGCTGCCAAGCTCATTTGTATCCCTTTTTGTTTCGGCGATTTGGTTGTCTTTTCCCAATTTTATAGCGTGGTCGAGGTATACGTATTCTTCGACGTTCTCTATTCCACGATCGTTCATGGTTCTAGCTGTGTATTCTGGACTCATGATGTTTATTTTTGTCAACTTCATATGAAGACCCGCTGTCGAGTTGGAGCATTATCGCTTCTAGTTCTTCGATGCTACTACTAAATGTAATGGTGTCATCTGCAAAGCTTAGATGATTTGGATGTATATATTATATTAATGCCCTTCTCTTCCCAAGCACTTCTTCTACAGCGTAAATAGTTGAGGGGATATAGTGCCGCCTTATCCTGTCTTTAATGACATTTTATCCATGATCATGTCTTCCTTGATCTTTGCCGCCTTATCCTGTCTTTAATGACATTTTATCCATGATCATGTCTTCCTTGATCTTTGCTTGTAGTGTGGCGGTTTCGTAGATGTTCTTTAGAATTAGGTATACTCTAGCATTTTATAGGTCTTTAAATATAGCCCCTTGTTCTATTACGTCGAATGCTGTTTGGTAGTCAACAAATTCTATATGTAGGGTTTGTTATATTTTCTGCATTTCTCTATGAGGTTTCTAACTGTTTCCACGTGATCTTATGTACCGTATCCTTTTCCGAATTAATCTTGCTCTACGGGCTGATAAAAGTCAAGTTTGCTTGTAATGCAGTTTGTAAATATGTTTGTCAAGAGCTTGTGCATATGTGAGAAGAGGCTAATGGGGCGGTAATTTTCGATCTTATTGGTATCCCAATTTCTTCATTTTCTTAGAATTTTACTTTCCTAGTCTTCTACTGGTGCCCTTCCGTTTTCTATTGGTATAAGTGTGGTTTATATTTCGTAGGTGTCAATTTCAGGCATAGCCTTAACGTCAATAATCGTACGTGCGTTATTTTATTGGAGATCCCGTTTTCGGACGAGGGGAGTTTCTTTTAAGATGTTGGATCATTTTTATTATTCCTTCTCTCCCTCTTACTAAGCCTTCCTTAATAGTCATCTTGGTGATTTTTGTCCGTTCGTTTGAAAAGATGATTAATAATAATATTATTAAATCACATATTGTAAAATCAAAATATTTAAATATTAGTTATTTAAGCAACAAGGCTCGTCGCCTGCCGAAAATGTTAATTGTCATTGCGTTCCGTGTTGCTTATTATTTTTTTTCTGCTACCGGAAATATAATACTTAAAAAAGATCAGAAAATATTCTAAAATACGGCTTGCAACATTTGGGATTAAATTTTTATAGTCACCTCTGCGTCCTATGGCAACCCAGCAATCGAGAAAACAAGGTCGCATTTTGTTTGTTTGTGTCAATCCAGTGACAGTTTTTGCGGGCATGGATACAAACGAAGCTGCGAATATTGCGTGTTAGAACCTGCTACCGACAAAATCGAAAAAAGGTATGTGTCCTGTTACGACTCTTTTAAGCAGTGGTTATGTAAACAGGATGCCGATGTTATAGGTATAGACGAAAATCTATTGCTCGCCTATATGTTGAAGCGTTACGTTTCTGTTTATTATTTTCCTAGGTCCGTAAGTAAAAATTAAGTTCCGTCGCCAAGGACAACAAACACCACGAATGTTATCAGCCACTTACGGTACCTGTAACTATGGATGCAATGCTTATTTACGTTGTCGGTAGCGGAAAAAAATATTTATTAGCTTCTGTAACGCTTCCATCTGGGTTTCCATATTCAATCACAATACATGCTATGATATTTTTTGGCACTGTCGATTCGTAACGATTTCGCTACAAGTATTACACTTTTGGCATTAATACGACAGTTTTATGAATATATACAAAAAATATCAATACTAAAACTTCACTGGATTGATTATTATCATAACATATACTGAACGCCAGCGACCACTTAATCTCAAACGCACAATCCGTCAAACATGTGCTACTATTCAAGCATGTTGTCACTAGAATGTGTGACTAGTTATATGCATTTATTACAATTTCGTTGACATCGACGTCGCTTCTAAAAACTTTATATTTCCTGCACCAGATACGTTTTAAATAAATGTTATGAAAAAGTCCTGCCCGACGTTATACGGTTAAAGGAAAGCAAATCAAATTGAGATGTCATTTTAAGGGGCTATGCTACGGTAACCAGTTTTGGGACTATATTTCGGGAAAACTACAAAAATGGGTAATTTTTTATATTTTTGTATATTTATGTACAATGAGTGTGTATAAAACTAGTCAAATTGTCACACGTTTTTCTTTTTATCGTCAGCTAATGTTCACCGTGCTCGATCTGTCGGTGTACATGATTACGCAAATATGGTTGGTCTGAAACAAAAATATCGTCATTAACTAAATGGCATTAGCTATAGCTTGGCAGAGTTTTTTCTTTTTTTGTCTTAAGTTACGAGAAAAAATATTTTTCGCAGTTCTCAAAACAATAATACAAGTTATTATTATTAATATATATTGCAAAATAAAACGTACTTAGAAAACCGTTCGTCACACCCAAACTTGTAGTCCTCTGAACATGTGTACCACATTTCAAGTCGATTCATCAATGACAGCCTGAGATATCGTGTACACCGTTTCGAAAAAACGTAGTTTTTAGAAAAAAACGTGTTCAAAGTGCGTGCCGATTCGGTAGTTTACCTGCGCGCTCAATTCTTCCTTGGCTGCAAATGCTATAACTCAAACAGTACTTCGAATATCTACATGGAACCTTTTGCATATTATTCTAAACACTTCAAAGAATTTTTTAAAGATAAATCTTTTTTTAACATTTTACTGTAGGACAACCCTTTAAGAGAATTTTAAGATTTTTTTAGCAGACATGAACGCTGAATATGGCGATATAATTTACTTTTCTGAAGTAAGGTGTGTGAGCGAATATTTTTGAACCTCTAGCAAATAAAATTCAATTATTTAATAACATCGAGTTAGTTAATAAGTAAATAACTGCATGGTTTAACCCAAACATGTTACTTACAAATGCATCAAACCAATGTAATTATGTTTAAAAATAATCAAACCAAAAATATGGAAACAATAACCCTGAGTGCCAAAGCTATAGAATTAAGCTCAAGTTGCAAGTTCTTGGACAAAAATTCGACGTGGGCAGAACAACTGATTCAAATAAAACCGAAATTTAACTTGCCTCTTATCTAATTCGTGATTGCTTTGATCTTTCCCCTGTGAGGTATATTTTGCGTATTTCGAGTCAACAATTGCATACTGGGGTAACCCAGGACTAATTAAGGAATTGCAGTTACTCAAAAAAAAATGATTCGCGCGCTGTGTTAAACATGATGCGCAAGAGTTATGCCGCGGATATTTTATATTTATACATTTTGCAGGTAGGTATTTGCATCCATTACAATAGAAATCAGTATAATGCCGGGACCAATGTGCATCATCATAACACCAGACAATATTTTAAATTTATCCGACCCAATATTTATAACAATCGTTTTTATACAAAATCTCATTTATTTTACGCTCCGAGAATTTATAATGCGCTTCCAGAGGCAGCTAAACAACATCAAACAAAAAATCAGTTCTTACGTTCCTTAGACCATTTTACTGTCTAGATGAGTTTTCTTGTAATTCAAGTTATTCATTATATTTATTATATTAATGTATTTTAAAATGTATTGTTTAATATCGTCAAGTCTACTGTTTTAAATTGTGTTTTTCTACGTCCTTTATAAAATGTACAGTTTTTTTTCATTAATTTGGGGTTCATAAAATATGTGATTCCTGAACCCTACAAATAGCGTGAAAAAAAGTGCCATAACGGTTCATTTTTTCACTCTTTTGCGTGAAAAACATTGTCGTAGCGATTCATTTTTTAACATTACTATAAAATTGTTTGCGCAAAGTCTGCCATGAACGCTTCGCAACACGCCGCGAGTTCTGCCGATAAATGTTAAACATTCATTTCCGATCAAGAAAACTTGATGATTATTATTTTTTTTATTTAAAAAAAGTATGATTACTTATAAAAATTGATTAAGGTTTTATCGAAATTATTTAAAATTAAGGACGTAGAAAAAATTTTATATGAAACTCGAGAGTAAAGCAACTTTTTTTCACTTGTAGTAATTGCCGCACTCGCCTTCGGCTCGTGAAAAAAGTACTACTTTACTCACTTGCTGCATAAATAACTATTTTCTACGTTCGTTATAAAATACAGTACAGTTTTTTTCATTAATTTGCCTTCGTAAAATATGTATTTTTGAAGCCTTCCGAAAGCGTGAAAAAAGTGCATAACGGTTCATTTTTTCACGCTTTTGCTTAAAAAAAGTGCCGTAGCGGTTCATTTTTTAACGCAACTAAAAAAAAATGTTTGCGCAAAGTGTGTCATGAACGCTTCGCAACACGCCCCGAGTTCTGCCGGTAAATGTCAAACATTCGTTTCTGACCAAGTAAACTTGATGATTATTATTATTTTCTTCATTTAAAAGAAGTATTGTTACTTATAAACATTGAATAAGGTTTTATCGAATTTATTTAAAGTTACGGACGTAGAAAAAAAATTGTATGAAACTCGAGAGTAAAGCAACTTTTTTCACCTTCGGCTCGTGCGGCAATCTTTCCAACACGTGAAAAAAAGTATCACTTTACTCACTTGTTGCATGAATAACTATTTTAGTGTCCTAGTTTTTATTTGGCATACCTGTAAATGTTTTTCGATTTGTTCTAACTCCTATGTATACTACACAGATTACTTACTTTCACTTACTATATTGTTTGTTTTATAACCGTTATCTATCTTCTATTGCCCTTACAAGGTACTATCAACTGGGACTGTTGAACCCGGGTCGGGCCTCTCCGCCCGAAAAATTAAAATGCTCGCGTTCGTCCAAACCACACCATGAAACGACGATGATTTCCTGTCTCTCAAATTGTATTCAGTCCTCTCTCGTTTTTTTTAATGTAAAACCCCTTCACATCCATTGAATCCCAACAAAATATTTATTATTAGTTAGGAAAATTAAATTTGTTATAAAAAAGCTTTCACCTTGGTCCAAATTTTATTTAAAATAAATTTGCGAATAAATATTATTTGTAAAAAAACACTTTAAAACTTAATCTTGGTTTAACTGGGATATATTCCTTGTTTTTTTTTTTGGTGGAACAAAAGTCCTAAAGTAAAGATAAATAAAATGTTTTTATATTTGCTTTAGAATTTAGCGTTTATTGTGAAAAATCTGGATATATTAACTTTTTCAAGTACTAAATGTAAAGTTATATCAAGCTTTCTTATACAAAACAAGTCTGAAACATATTACTTGAAAACATAATTATCCCAAAAATTGATAGAACAATCCTGATGACGTTACGATGTTCGTACATCATCTAATAATATAATAAAATTATAATCTAAACTATTACAATGTACTAACGACTTGTCAGAACGTTATTAAATTGTACTAAATTCAGTTTTGCCTACAATGGGAATTGAAAAGCCCACCATTTTCAAAAATTCCGGTTTTGTAGAGTATAAAAACTTGAAGATTTAAACACAGGTTTATAAGTTCATCTAAACAATTAATATTCATATTTAGAAATATTAGCTATTGAAATTACAAAAAAATATATTATTATATAGGGTTAGTTTAAAGTATTCATAAAACTTAAAATATGCACGCAAAAATACGTCAATAAATATTTTTTTCTACTTTGGTTTAATAATCGACCATTTGTTATATCAAATAGTTTAATAGTTTAATAGTTTAACAATGAGATATTTTATTTTACAGTTTTTACTCATTATTAAACTATTTGTGGTAACATTTTAGTTGTCGCGATTGGCAGTACTTAAACGTGACGTGTGTCGACATCAAAATGTAAAATTGCCGCTAATTCGTAGGATAATTGGAACCCTTCAATGCGTTACATACTGAATATGTTCGATAATGCATATTGGGGAGTTGGCCACCAGTACCACCCAGGGTAAAGAGAACGGAGGCGTAATATTGTTCACTTTTTACTTGGAAATAGTTTGTTTATCGCACCCTTAGCAATATGTTTTAAAATTAACTATTGAAATCGCCGTAGAAATACGTATGTCACATATTACTTCAAATGTTTTCAGTGCTGCCACATGTTAAAAGATAAAACTAACTATGTTTAAGTATACGCTGTGTACATAAAGTAAGGAATAAATTCGATTAAAATTCAGGGCATTTTCTTACAAAAAAATGCTCGGATATGTGTATTATTATTTTTTAATGCGCATTTTTTGAGATAAAATTCAAATGTACAGGGTGTCCAAAAAATTGAGATACGACCCCTAAGTTAAAATTTTCAAACGCGAACCCCCATTTTTTGTTGCATTTATGGATTCTACGTGAAATTCTGAGTATTTTTCATGTAGTATACCCCATGTCGATATTCAGCTGTTTTCGAAGAAATGGCGTTTAAAAAAGTACCACTACTATTTTATTTCTGGTAAAAGATAACATGGTTTTATCGAAACATTGGAATTAATAAGGAAAAATCATTTCATTAAGTAAATAATGATTTTCCCCTATTAATTCCAATGTTTCGACGAAACCATGTTATCTTTTACCAGAAATAAAATAGTAGTAGAACTTTTTAAATCGCAATTTCTTCGAAAACAGCTGAATATCGACATGGGGTATACTACATGAAAAATACTCAGAATTTTACGTAGAATCCATAAATGCAACAAAAAATAGGGGTTCACTTTTAAAAATTTTAACTTAGGGGTCGTATCTCGATTTTGCGACATCCTGTACATTTTAATTTTATCTCAAAAAATGCGCGTTAAAAAATAATAATGTACGTGTCCGACCATTTTTCTGACAGAAAATGCCCTGAATTTTAATCAAATTAATTCCTTACTTTATGTACACAGTGTATATTTAATTCCTAAAACACTTTTTCGCCAGTTACTTTGGTCTAGGAAGATAAATCGTACTTTCTTTCTTCAAAAAAAAGGGGGGGGGGGGTATATTGTATAAGTGGCTCTACCATCAACATGTTCCACGAGACGCCACTGGTTATAACTGTTCGTTGTTAAACATGCATTTTTTTAATTGCGTTCAAAATTCGGCGTTTTCTAAAATAAATAAAAAGTATTAAAAATTGTTTAAAAATTCTGAAATAATTTTATACAACTCCTTAATTATCATATTTTGAGAATATAATCAACTTCTTAAATTCTAATATTTTTTTACTGGGTTATAACTGTTCGTAGTTAAACACCATTTTTTAAATGCGTTCAAAATTGAGCATTTTCTAAAATAAATAAAAAGTATTAAAAACTGTTTAAAAATTCTGAAATAATTCTATACAACTCCGTAATTATCATATTTTGAAAATATAATCAACTTCTTAAATTCCAATAATTGTTTACTGGGTTATAACTGTTCCTAGTTAAACATGCATTTTTTAATTGCTTTCAAAATTGAGCATTTTCTAAAATAAATAAAAAATAGTAGAAATTGTTTAAAAATTCTGAAATAATTCCACTCAACTCCCACATTATTATATTTTAAGAATATAATCAACTTCTTAAATTCCAACAATTTTTTAATGTGTAATAACTGTTGGTTGTTAGACATGCATTGTTTAATTGCGTTAAAAATCGAGTATTTTTAAAACAAATAAAAAATAGTAGAACTTGTTTAAAAATTCTGAAATAATTCTACACAACTCCCAAATCATTATATTTTACGAATATAATCAACTTCTTAAGATCCTCATGAAGTATATAATTAGCAGTGTTTCTAATGTGTTAAAATTCGACCAGTTTTTAATTTGCCCCGGGCGATTGAAGATTATCAAAATCTTCGTTTTTTTTCTCCGCTCGGAACGACATTAAATTCTTATCACCAATCCACGGTTCACCTGTTGATATCAATTCAGTTTGTCGACCGCGGCCGCCGAAGACGTTTGTTCTGGTTCGGAATTTTGATTTTTCAAAAGTTTTAGTGCCCGTTGTGTTGTGATACATCTTCAGGATTTGTGTGTGTTGGTGTTTGTGTTCTCCGCTCCATTCCGCTCCAATAATCGGTGAGGGAAGCAAATAATCATCATCTGGTTACTTCTTAACCGCCAAAACGCCTAGAAAGGTTTTTCCGTTTTGGTAAGTTTTGATTTTCTTGTATTTCTTGCTTTCACCGAAAGTGAAATAAAGTATTGCTTCAGTGACTTTAGACAATTTCAAGTGTCTGGCAATTGCGTTTAAAATTGAGCATTTTCTAAAATAAATAAAAAATTGTAGAAATTGTTTAAAAATTCTGAAATAATTCCATACAACTCCCAATTTTTTATATTTTGAGAATATAATCAACTTCTTAAATTCCAATAATTTGTTAATGGGTTTTGTTAAACATGCATTTTTTATTTGCGTTCAAAATTGAGCATTTTCTAAAATATGTAAAAAATGGGGCTGAAGGACTAGGTCGATGGCCCTTTCTAATATATGTATATTTTGTATGTATGTTGGAATAAAGTTCATGTATTTATATAAAAAATGGTAGAAATTGTTTAAAAATTCTGAAAAAAACAACTCAAAAATAATTATTTTTTAATATAAGCAACTTCTTAAATTCCATTATTTTTTTAATGGGTTATAACCAGGGTCGGCTCGTTATATAGAGTTAAGTAGTTTCAAGCTCATCAATAATTTTTAATTATTTCTTAAAACACATTTTCGCCAGTTACTTTGGTCTAGGAAGATAAATCGTTCTTTCTTTCTTCAAAAAAAGGGGAAGGCGGGTATATTGTATAAGTGGCTCTACCATCAACATGTTCCACGAGCCGCCACTGGTATTTATTACACGATATGTTTAATATTTATAATACAATAATAATAATAATTTAATTTATACTATTTTGATTGAATTTTAAATTCCAATTTAAAGATACTTGAGGGGAGGTTCTCATATAAATGACAAAAAAATTGACAAATTTTGAAAAACATTTTTGAGACAATAAAAAGACATACGAAGAAACGGTTTAAGGATTACGGTTACCGATGTTTTCAACTTTGTCTTTGTTGTTCAATTTTTTTTATTCCAAAAAAAACAAAATGGTGCCCGTTATTTACGGGTATTTCATGACACGTTCTAGGAATATGGTCCCATTGAGTGCATCCTAGCGCGCGAAAAACCGATCGGAAATCAAAAATCGACTACATTATCGAAAACTATATTAAATTTGTGGGACCTTACACCTAAGCAAAATGAAATAACTTTAAATTTGACAATACGGTGCACACTTGAACTTTTAGTACGATTTTTGGTTTGTTTTTTCAGTTTGCTCTAAAAAATAGATCATATTGAATTTTTTTATATATTATAGGTACAGAGTGAGCAACAATGGTTGCAGATTGATAGGTAGGCAAAAAATACGCATGTTGGTACAACTTTTTTTTTTTTGTTTCGTCGTTACGCCTGGCCTTGGTGCTACATGGTACAACCGATTACATGAAAAGAAAATCCCTTACATTGCTTTTCCATTGGCGTAGCAAACATTTTTTCCCAAAATAAATTAAATATTTAATCATAACTGTATATTGAATTTTTACAATTTTTATTAAATATACAAAGTAAATTGAAGTAGGTTAAGGTTTTTGTATTTAAAAATAGTAGACGTGAAGTTAGCATCCATAATTTTATAACAAATGTTGGAAGTGATGGCCTTCATTCTGTGGGCAAATGTTTTATGCGAGAAAAATGTTTTGTAAGGAATATCGACATCGGGGAAGGCTTGATTAAAATGATTTAGACACGATTGTAACGGGTATATCCATGTGCCATCTTAATTCATAGTTCCACTTCGATAATGAGCCTTCAGGATCATGCTGTGGTGTAAACACCATGGTAAACAAAGGCGATTTCACTTAAACTCTGTAAATTTAGAATGAAACTTAAAGTTTATAATTTTGTAACCTTAAAAACAGCAAATCACTGATAAGAACTGATGTACATGAAACAGAAGGTGAAATAACCAAAGTCGAAGAATTAATGAACACAATGGCAAAATACGACGCATGACGCTGCCTGAATAAAGTGTCAAATCTAGTTACTCTTTATTAATTTTTCGTTGGCATGAACTTGAAGCGATCAAATTCCCCAGATTTTTCGGCGGGAAATTTAAATTATCTGCAAACATTGTTGCTCAGACGATATAAGGTCCCAGGAAAAGTGTTCCCTTTAAGAGGAACAAAGTTAGAAGTTCCAAATTGAGATAAATGGGTCGTCATGGTCGCTTATGTATCGACCAATTTTGACCAAAATTTAGATAAAAGTGTTTTGCTAACTTACCGTCTCACGACGGCGGTGACAATACTTCGATCAATCGGCTCTAGAAAATTTTGTAATGCGCGGATCAAAAAACACTTTCACACCAACATTCTAGACAACTTAGCCTATCCAAAAATGCAAAAAAAATCGATTTTTTGAAAATTTTACATGAGAACCTCTCCTTAATTCCTTAACGTACAGGCTCGAGTTAATTTGAGCGCGTTAAACGGTAACGCTAAAAAAGTGTGCGTTAAGGGGTTAATCTTGATTGGACCCGAAAAATCTAAATCTGCTCCTGGGCGTATGTATATCTGTGAATAGGGTTACATAATGCAAAAAATGTCTGAAAATTGACGTCAAATATGTTACACACTTTAGCTATTATTATTTATCTTTTTTTAATTATCATTAAAAATACCGTACCAGTATTTTATTAGCAATAACCAATTATTATTTTTTCACCAGTTGTTATCATCAAAAAATGCTTATGCAAAAAAATGTACTGAAACCTCAGTACTGCTCGAGATACTGGAGAAGAAGCTATTAGCGTTCGGGTTTATCCGCCAGAAACTTCTTTTCTTGCCCCGCCGAGGAGTAAAAATATTTTTCAGCCAGGGGTGACGGTTCGGTTGAATCCAGGTTTTGTAACGAGGTTGATACACCTTGGCTTGAGACAAGCAATTGCTGAATAACATTACCCTACCAAATTATATATTTTTAAAGTTATACGTGAAGAAAATAACTCAGTATTAATAAGGCGAGAATGGAGAATACCAGTTGTTATTAAAAACCCAATTTGTTAGTGGACGTAGCTGAGTAACATTTATAGCATTAGTGATGGTTTTCACGCGTAGCATAATTACATTTGACCAAAGACGGTGTGAGTAGAGGAGTAGAGCCGAATTAGTGATTGCAGACGTGCACCTTGTACCCATGTGTGGATGTATTATTATTCGGGCCTAATTATTATTGTTTTTGTATGATGACACGAAATCACCTCATGATGAAACTGTAATGCGACACCTGGGCCGTTAGCGAGGAGAAGAATGATGGACGATTTGTTTTCTTTCAATTAGGTTTATGGAGGAATTTAAAGGCCGCGTGAAATTTTAATATATGCTCGAGAGGGGTTCATGTAATGGAAAATGTGTCAAATTTATTATTTATGCGGAGTGATGTTTAGAAAGGCTAAAATTAAGAAATTTTAATACCAGGGGGAGGCACTCAATAATCGCCCACGGGAGACAAATTTTAATTGAACGCGACCCTGGATTTAATTACCTTAAATAATCATCTCGTTAGAAATAATCGAAACCTTTACGCTGGGTTATGGGCCTTCATAAAATTGCTACTGATAGATATGAAGGTGTTTAGGCGCTGTTTATGTTAAGAAATTAAAACGTTATTGCAGCGGATTACCTTATTTACTGCCAATTTTACGGATTTACGACTAATTTATGTTTGGAATTATAGACGTCAAGTAAAGAATTTGGCGAGAGAAAGGGCCCTTCAATTTTCTGCTTGATCTGATTTATGTTTATGGTATCGCCGATGGTTTGCAGGTGGGGTGTAATTGTATTTAAAACGAAACTTTCGGTGGCGATGGTCGAGTTCGCGCCAATTCTAAAATAAGCCCATAAATAATGCTCCCGAAAGCTTGTTTGGGTTTTTGTTGAAATTTTAAACAGCTTTAGGGTTAGTTATGATTTGCATAAATAAAGTATAATCGAAATGAAAATTGTTAGGAAACGTACGTCCTAGAAGGAAATAGATAGGCACATAGGATAGGAAGCCTATCTTCACCACTTGTTTATGTATGCGGAGTTCTTTGTGCGCTATTCAAACAACTAGCAAGGGGGGCTACTTGAGTATTTCTACTAACTACTCTGTGTAATTCATTCTGCAATATTTAGTAGCGCGTATCCATGACTGGAATCCGCTACAGATAACTGGGCACTCATCCTATTGAGTCCTTATCGTTATCATTTATTAGTTACATAAGGAATCGTTAAGCGAACATACTGAGGTTTTAATTATTTTGTTAGCGTGTCTGCACGTACCGCACCTTCTTCTAACCTAAATGTATCTCTCTAGCCTATCCGTCCCATTATAACATCGATCTCCAAGATTTACTACACCAATACTCACAATATCGGAAATGACTCAATTATTACCAACCGCACTGAAATCTTCTCGAAAAAAGTCAATTGTGTAAATCAAAGAAGATTGCTTTTACTTTTTAAAATCACACCGACACGATAAATCGAGGCGTGCTAAGCCACATTTAGAAAGGAATCGAGGCCGAATGAAACTTCTTTTTTTTTCATTGTCTCCAACGAGCAGGCCTTGATATCATTTCCAAATATTCCGCAAACATTTTAATTGCCCTGTCTTCATTACTGTCACGCAAACACACGTACTACGAAGGAGAGAGAAAAAAAACAAAAGGATGTAATTCCTCTCGGCGGAATGAACTCACCGGCGAAACACAGCGAGGGGTATTACGTCTCCGAATAATCGATTTATTTGGAACCATATTCATTCCGCATTTTGACACCCCTCGTGCCATATCGGGTCCGTCTGCAATTGCACCCCGCAAGGCAGTAAAACCTCTTTTCGCAAACGGAAAACTGGGACGATTCTTTAATAATATGGAAATCTGATTTTATTGCAACATCGTCGCGCATTTTATCATTTCATTGTTTTCAATTATAACTGATCGTAAAACATATATGTTTCTTTCATTTGAACCTTAGTTCTAAAATAAATTAAACAATATGTAATTAAAACATGGACGTGTTAAAATTTGTTTAGAATTTTTTCAATGTTTTTTTTTTTAACAATTCTTAGAACATAAAGCCGAATACGGCATTATGCGCCATAAAATGTATTATATAACAGTTCAAAGATTCTAGAATGACCTACAGAACAAATGTCTAATAAACGAACATCAATAAAATCGATTGTAGCTGAAATATCTAAACAACGATTTAATAAAAAAATAAAATGACCCAATGTCTAAAAGTTGTTTAGGTTTTCTAACGAAATACGATCCATCGATAACAGATCGTATTTCGCACATGGCGATGAATTTAAGAAATATAGGTTGATGATAACTGAGATAAGGAAGGCAAAACTGGACAACTTTAAGTAAAATTACCTTGAAACCAGAGCATAAATCTCCATCTCAGGGCTCTGGTCAATTTATATTTAATGAGAAGCTTTAATCATCATAGTTAAACAAAAAAAAATCAATAAACATCCTTATTTAAATCTTGAGATATACAGGGTGTGGCATAATGGAGTCCCATATTTCAAGAATCCGTGAAGGGGCCCTGACCAGATGGAGCGGCGCGGTCGGACCCGTTAGGTTGGATGAACGATAAGGTTTCAATAGTCAACATGCCGAACAACGAAGCTTCATCGTGGAGACTTGCAAACACGCTGTCTGTGACTGCGACGCAGAGGGCTTTTGCCCGCGCTTCATTTTAAATCCAAACGAAAGTGTTCCTATGGGAAAACGATTTGGAAATGGGTCCAAAATTTAAGGGCGTCCTAAATCCGTGAGGACAGCTGAAAACATCGCTGCAGTCAGAGCGCCAGTCGGGCAGTCTCCAACGCGTTCTATTCAGAAACATGCTTTGCACGTCGGATATCGGTTCGAACGGTGAGGCTAATTTTGCACACTGACCTTGTAAGATTATGATTCCTCCAGAATTGAGTCCAGCTGATTGGGGAAGATGTAGAGGTTGCTATAATGCGATCCTTACAGTTGTGCCTCCCAACGCTATTGCATGGACTAGTGACCTGCCTATTCGCATTCGGCTCCGACGCCCTGTTTACAAGCGGTGCTACGTCGCTTGGCGTCGTTCGGTAGTTTGGGTGTGGTTGGTAGTATGAAATTCGGCACTTTGGGCAAAATACCGATTCGGCAGTTTGTCCCGGACCCCGTGAAACTTTGAACATAAACTTTGACAATCCGAAGAACTGAAAAGCTTTTGGTTAAATTCCGTAAACCTCAAGTGGGTTTTTATTGTTTTATTTTAAATACGAAATATATTACAAAAAATTATATTAATGTTGAAGATAACAAAAGCTGCGGTTTTGTTAATAAATATTGTTTCATAAACTCTGATTTTTAAGAAAGAATGAGGAATAAAAACATTTAGAAGCTTCCTACATAACAAAAAAACATTTTCACTTTTTTGGTTGTGAAATATGACAATTTTATGAAATATACAGGGTGTCCCATGAGGTAGTAGTCAGCCGATATCTCGAAAACGGTTAGTAGTACGAAAATGAAATTTGGTGGCTTTAAATGGTTTGAAATGATGCCCCTTTCTGAATTCATAGATTTCATTTCCGTTTCTCCATTTCCGAGAAAATCATCTTCAGAATTTCAAATGGCACACCCTGTATTAGAATGGGCAAAACTGCTACTTTTGAATCACCTTGCTACCTGTGATTGCTACTTTTTAGTATCAGTGATTTTAAACTGTGACTATGATCACAAAAACATCACAGAAAAAAATATAAAAAACGCAGCAAAAATTCCATAAAAAATCATCCTCAATGGTCGAAGTATCACTTATTCAGAATCAATTTGGTTTTTGTAAATTCAACAATTTTCAATAGAGATATGGATTTTTGAAAATTGTTATTTTAAATTTTTGAGCACCTGAAAAAAACATCGCAGAAAAAAATATTAAAAACGCAGGAAAAATTTCATATAAAATCATCCTCAATGGCCGAAGTATCGCTTATTTAAAATCAATTTGGTTTTTGTAAATTCAATAATTTTCAATAGAGATGGATTTTTAAAAATTTTAATTTTAATTTTCTGAGCACCTGAACAAAAACATCGCAGAAAAAAATATAAAAAACGCAGGAAAAATTCCATAGAAAAATCATCCTGTATAGCCGAAGTATCGCTTATTCAAAATCAATTTGGTTTTTGTAAATTCAACAATTTTCAATAGAGATATGGATTTTTGAAAATTTTTGTTTTAATTTTTTGAGCACCTGAACAAAATCATGGCAGAAAAAAATATAAAAAACGCAGGAAAAAATCCATAGAAAAATCATCCTCAATGGCCGAAGTATCGCTTATTCAAAATCAATTTGGTTTTTGTAAATTCAACAATTTTCAATAGAGATATGGATTTTTGAAAAATTTTGTTTTAATTTTCTGTGCACCTGAACACAAACATCGCAGAAAAAAAATATAAAAAACACAGGAAAAATTCCATAAAAAACCATCCTCAATGGCCGAAGTATTGCTTATTCAAAATCAATTTGGTTTTTGTAAATTCAATAATTTTCAACAGAGATATGGATTTTTGAAAATTGTTATTTTAATTTTTTGAGCACCTGAAAAAAACATCGCAAAAAAATATAAAAAACGCAGGAAAATTCCATAAAAAATCATCCTCAATGATCGAAGTACCGCTTATTCAAAATCAATTTGGTTTTTGTAAATTCAACGATTTTCAATAGAGATATGGATTTTTGAAGATTTTTGTTTTAATTGTTTTGAGCACCTGAACAAGGAGGAGCATTTTTGGTGAATTGTTTTTATTTTCAATTTTCAGTTAATGAAGTTCGTAATTTAAATATTGGTTTCGTGGTATTATTTCAAAATGTATTTTTAGATATTCGCACTAAATCTTAAATTAAAATGAATTTTGAGTCATTTTGGGTTTACCATTTGTATATTTGTTTTTCAGTTGATGAAAATCGTAATTTGAACATGAGCATAAGAGTAAATGGGAGTAAACAGTATTGAATATAAAATAATATGTAGAAATGCTATTCTCCATTGTCTTCTTACAATCACGTTTTTAGGTAACAGTTGTGATTTTAAGCAGCAATCACAGTTTAAATATCAGTGATATAAAGTAGCAGTGATTTTAAGTGGCGGTGATTTTAAGTAGCAGTGAAATTCGCCTATTAGTAACAGTAACGACCAGTGATTTTTTAATACTAGTGAGAAATCACAGGTAAAAAAAATAGTACGATAAATTATCCAGCGCGATAAAATAAAAGAATACAAATGTATAGGTAAATTTAACATCTTACAGCCTGAGTCCCTGCCACTTACAACTTTTATTAACAGGTTTGTTATCTTTGTTCGTTGTTTTTATATACATGTTTTTTTTTTGTTTTGGCAACACTAATATGAAAATAATATGGTATCGCTGTATTTGTCTTTCAATCACCTTTCCAAAAATCCATAAATATACAGGGCGTCCTCTACTAGTTTTTGAGAAATAATGGATACATATGCAAAATATGATAAAAAATTCCTTTTGTACCATCATATAGGAGAAAGTTATGAGGTGAGCAAAAAGGTTCCAAACTTTAGATTTCATAGAATCGAAGCAATAATTTAAATGTTACTTATATATTCGCCCTACTGCGGTTCTAAAGCGTTGACATTTGGCCTTTTAAAATGCTAAGCGGCTGGGCGCTTGATGCAACCTCAAAAATCATTGTGTTAACGATGGCAATGACAAAAGAGGGAACTCAATTTTCATCTACTTAGCGTTTCATCTGAAGAAAAATGCAGCTAAAGTTGCTCCATATGAAGACAATGCTGTAAGTCATGCTTCGTGTATTAGAACTTTCCCCAAGACTTCTTAAATCTTGAAGATGTGTCAAAAAATTGAAACCGTCGAATTGCAAGCATTGCTGAATATAAACTCAGCGCAAACTGAAAAGAAGCTTGCAGAGCGGCAAACAATGTATCTTCGTTTACATGCAATGGAAAAAGTTCATAAGGAAGGTTAGATTGGTTACGCATGAACTTTCCGAATACAACAAAAATCGACGGCGTGAAACCGTACTCAATTTGCTTTCAAGTTCCGGGAAAAGGATTTTCTGCACAAAATCATGACAGGCGATGAAAAGAAGATACCTAGCTTAAAAATATCAACTCCAAACAATTTTTTTTTAAATTAGAGGTCTCCCGCCTTCTTTCTTCCACTATAACAAGATGAAAAATTAATCACGGTCAGTTTCCCGTACATTTACATAATATTGGCTTTAAAGAGGATAGTTTGTGTGCATGTGGTGCTGAGGGGGATGTAAATCACATGTTCTTCGCCTGCGTTTTGCATCCGGAAGGATCCACTACGCTTTGCTCCTCTCCCGCTCAGTATGACTCATATGTTGTCCCTGTAAAACGCAGATATTTATTCCGAAATTCATAAATATATAATTAGAAATAATATAGCTATATAAGATAATTTCGGCTTTAAGATTCCGAAGGTTGAAAGTCACAAACCTATAAGATTTGTATATACAACCCGGTCGTGACTGAATGGCTCATGCCTATGTAAAAAAAAAACTTCGATCAATTGTATAGAACAGACTAGATTATTACTTATTTGGGTCGCTGCTGCATTTAGCGAGTCATATTTCTTGAAACTGGAAGAGATACGAAAATGCTTTGATGACTTTATCGCTTCGAAGCCGGTCAAGGAATTCGTAAGCTTACCGAAAGAGCTTATAGTAAGTCATCGATGCAAACGATGTTAAAGTTAATTTGAAACATTATTTAGTCTCACAGATAGTCAGAGAAGACCAGTTGAAATCGTTTTCCAGAAGAATCCTAATTTTTAACAGCATCCTTTGTTCTTAAGTGTTTTGAAAACTTGGTATTTATAGATCAATTTCATTCATATCTTTATCTTTGACAAAATCAACGAAGAATATTTTGATTAACGAATTAATGACAGCGGTACAACATCAAAGAAGTCTTTTCATATTTTTGTTTTTAGTTAAGTTAACATATTAACGTTATTTCATATCTACAGTCTTAACCCCAATTTGTATGTCACTATTTATTGTTTGGTATATTTCGAGTAGCAGCAGCAGTAAAGCTAGCCGATATTCGGTCAGTAGATAAGGTACAACTAGTAAAATAAATTGTTTTTGTCATGCATACTACTACAAATGTATAATAGTCATGCGGCTTAAGTTTGCTCAACATGAATCTGTAGGACCTAGTGTTAAATGCCGTGCCGCAATAAGAGCGAAACGCATCGTAATAGTTGGAAGTAAAGTAATTCACTTAGCTCGTAATACCTAATTTAAAATTCAGAAATCTCGCGAACGATATAACCTAACATTATATAATTGTCATAGTGCCTTGCATCCAGCTAATACGAACTATAACTTTCAGTCGTATTCCAATGAAATTAGCCTACTTTAGCTCGCTTTGTTCCCAGAGAATTTCCTCGATTTCCCGGAAAAAATATTACATAAATACTGAACAAAGCAATTTTTCTGCAACGCTAAACTGGCCATTAATATTTAACGTATTATTAGAGCGTTCAGATAATACGATAAATCAATAACGGCGTTGACATCTTTTATTAAATATGCACGACCCCATCACGTTAATGGGTGGGACGGTATCGATTACCGGGGAACCCCCAATCTCATCATTATCATTTTTATAATTGCTTCCTTGTTAGGACAAAAACTCGCTCGTTAATATTTGAATTGTCCAATTACGATCTAATTATTATCCTAATAATTGTCCTTACGCCACTTATTTATGCGGGGCTATTATCATTTCATTATGGTGTTTTAATTGTTAATAACTATGTCTGGATGTGAACTCACGGCTCGAATTGTTATTACCGAAAACTCCGCCGAGCTGCTAACGACCGTGATACTTTTAGCTTCCGATTTTAAAATGCACATTTTATCGATTCCATTCTTAATATTCACACTAACATGTTCCACTTTTATTATTCACGTCCGTCCATTTACTATAATTTATTATTATTTATATAGGATACTTTTTCTAAATAATTACCATACTAAACATTATTAAAAGCCGTTTAAGAAAAATAATTGTAATACTTAATTGAATTTGAAGCAACCAAAATTTCAATGAATAAATTATTGTATGTATTATACAAAGCCCGCGTGCACTGGATTTTGGAGGAATGCAGTGGATTAGTAACTCTAGACTGCACTATTACTAGAAACAAATTTTAATTCTTAATACTCCTAAACCTAAAAGTTAAATTATTGTATAAATCAGTGGTTCCCAAACTTTTTGTCCTACCGCCCCCTTTCCAGAAAAAATATTACTTAGCGCCTCCTGGAAATTATTTTTTTTATTTTAAAAGCAATTAATAGGATCACCAAGATTGACTATTGCATTTGGTTTCTTTTTTTTTTTTGTTAATAAATTGGTTACTGCACTGAACCCACGTTCCACTAAATCTTCTATTCTTTCTTTTATATTATCACTGCCCCCTTACACTTATTCATCGCCCCCAAATGCACCTGTGGCCATCAGCGCCCCCCTGAATCGCTGCAGCACCCACTAGGGGGCGGTGGCGCCCACTTTGGGAATCACTGGTATTAATAGTGTGATAGTGCAAAATTAAGCTAATAATGTAATACCCAGATTTACAGAACAGGAACAAAATATTTTTGCCTACTGAAAACTAAACAATTTATATTACAATTACAAAATATTTTGTATTTAATCGAGCAGAATTTACTAGTTAATTATTGCTCGAAATAATTTTTTTAGAATGAAATATGATTGAAACCTATATTTATTAATCAAGGATTAATCAACGAATTATTAAAATTCCGCAGTCGGGAAATTCGCTTTATGAATTTACACTTAATTAAATGGCTGAATAAAACAAGAGTCCGGCAGAGGCAATTATTACGTGATAGAATTAATTGTGATTCGTAATTGTATAATTATCGCTTCATCATTCCGCGTGAATTAAAAAAATTATAACGCCAGAATCACGGCTTTCTCGAATAATAAATTTGAAAACGCCCTTCCTTCAATCTGTGGATCAAATGAATACAAATTCGTGAACAACTGGATGACAAGAATTATTCTTACGGTTTTTTTACTCCTACTTTCTAAATTGATATTATCGAAAAATTGATATTAAAATGCAAAATTTGCTAGGGCTAGGGAGCAAAGTACTTACTGCGCTAGGTTCCACCTTGGATACGTGGATACGCGCGTGCATACGTTTTCTAATTGGTAACATTGTGCGTGTCGAACAGAAAAGTTTACTTACTGCAAATAATCAATCTAACCTTAAATAGTGTAATGGTTCTTAACGCAAGTTGTAATTGATGGGGACGATGATTTACGTTTTTTTTTTTTAATTAAATAAATCATCATAAACCAGTATTTTTTATTTGGTTAGATACCGTCGATACGTATATTTTTTCATCGCAACAAAGTTTTGAATAAAATTTCCAGTCGGCAACAACGAATGATATATTTTTGCGTGCGGTGCATTGTTCAATAAAATAAATAGAAATATTGGAACACAACAATCCCGCTCTCATTATTTCTGTAAATTCGCGCAACTTTTAATTGCTAACATTTCAAAATTGCGTCGGTGATCGCCATTCATTATTTTCGACTGTTTATGTAATTAATTAATTCGCTAAATATTCGGAAACTGGACGCTAATATTGGGACGGATTAAATGCGGATGCGGAAAAATCTAACCGCGGCTAAACATGTCACTCATTAATAACAAATTTCACAATTTGGGTGAAGTTTCACGTTTGTTTTTGTCGTGGTTAAGCACATCGGACTTGGTTAATTTGTTAATGCTAACTTAATATTAAAAACAGTTGCTTATACTTTTGATACAATCGACCCGCAACCATCTTTATTGTCACATCTACTTCCTCACTATGAGTCACGTCAAAAGTCACCTCTGCCGGAGACCATATTGTGGCATTATTTCTGGTGGCAATATTCTCCTTTATTATCAAAAAGCAACTAACCTAGTTAAAAAAAGCTTACTCGCGGTAAAGGAATCTAGGATATATTGAAATGTGCCTGGAGGCCAGTGGCGGCTGGTGGCGTGACTCATAGTGGGGCCAGCGCAAGTAAATATTGGTCAGGACAGCGCATCTCTACTGCACTAATAGAACTCTGCTCACTGAGTGAATGAGTCAATCGACACGCAACCATCTTTATTGTCACCTCTACTTCCCCACCATGAGTTACGTCACAAGTCGCCTCTCCTGGAGACCGTAGTCTTAATTCTGGTGGTTACATTCTACTTTATTATTAAAAAGCAACTAACCTAGTTTCAACAAAATTATTTAAGTAATATGTATATTCCAAAATTTCAAACTTTTCTGAAAAAGGTGAATTTGTAATACTAAACACAAAAGAGTGCTTTGTTGAGGCTCAAATATAGTGCTGGGTATTAGCTTACATAAGATTATCAAACACGATAATCTTACAAACATGTTGACCACAGAATCCCTTAGATTAGACGGTCGATTGGTTACGTTTTTTTGCATCGCTCCTGACGTTCACGATTTTTATAATAATTTTCAGGCGGTTTGAAGTGAGACTGTTTGGACAGTAGGATTTACCCTCATCGGGTAGCCTTCGTCCCGATTTGGGGATAAATATCACCCTAGCTTTTTTCTATTCCGTTGGTATGTAGCCCAGCAAGAAGCGGACTTTGTATATTGTCTGCAGGTAAGAGATTATTAGATCTATCCCCATTTGCAATAGTGCAGGGAAGGTGTCATCCAGGCCTAGGATTTTAAAGAGCCTTACAAGGTTGCCCATTTAATTTTCTTCCTGGTAATAAGTTTACCAACCCTTTTGCTCTCTCTAGTTACCAGGAACATGCTTTCTTCTGTAGAAAGAGCAGTAGTTTTGCACGAGTCCGTAGAAAGTGGCCTTTTAAAATTCATGCATGACTCAACTCGGATTTTTTAGTAGCCCGATGCCGCTCAGGAGGTCTGTAGATAGGACTTGCATGTGTCATTAATTCCTTCACATAAAGTCCTTTGTCTTTTTGACTTCCACAATTCCTTAGTGTATTTCGATCGTGCCGGGTGGAGGCATCTTAGTTGCCTGTTTTCTTCGCACTGTTGAAAGTTTTTCCTGGATTGCATCTTCAGGCGACCTAAATCTTTGTTCCATTAAGATACATCTCTAGAAGGAGATCTCCTCTTTAGTGGTCGGCTGAATTCACATACCTTTAAGCTCTTTTGAGGTTTCATGTCGAAGTAGAGATCATCAGTTCCCACTTCCCATATTTAGGCATTCTTCAGTCAGTGTACCTCGGATGTCTGCACTTTGTGGCCTAACATAGAGAGTTCTTTCAGAACGCGCCATTTTTGTATTGTACCTGCTGTAAAGGGCATCAGCTAGAGTAGAGCAGAGTGGGTAAAATATTGTTTATTATTTTTTTAATACTAGCCCCTGGGTTACTACGTCAATGGTGCCACTTGGAAAGGGGGAGTATATGATAAAAAGGGTACCAATAATTTTGAAACACCAAAAATTTGTTAACAGAAAAAGTTGACCCTTGCTTTTAAAATCCTCCAAAAAGATGTACGTTTCCTTACAATGCGTACACCCCTGACAACAGTACAGCCTGGGGTTCTTCTCAATTCAAACGACCTCCATATCCCCGTTCTACGATGCAGCGAATATGCGCGCCAAGTTTATGGCCGACTGTCAAGAGTCATACACAGGTGTTTAAAAAATCAGTCGGCCAACGTCTACATGTTTTTTTTATAAATTCTACAATAAATAGTTATACTTTATTTTTTTTTATATTTTCGATTGTCTTTTTTATGATATAAGAAATAATTTTATAAAATCAACGCGTGGGGCCTTTAAAAATCCTTTCTGGGTCAGTGTCTGACCCGCGGGTCATAGGTTGGCCACCATTGAGCTAGAGTAATATCTAAGACCTCCTATCTAATTGCAGTCGCCTCTATGACTGTTGATGATATACAGATTGCTAGAGATAATGAGTTTAAAAAATTCCTTACCATCAGTGTTCGTGTTCGTGCTATCTCACATTGTGCGTTGGCATCACATCACCTTTTGCCTTTCGTCGTAGGAACCTCTTCTAGGGCGGCCGCCAGCTCTCCTGTGGTGAATTCTGGAATGAACGTAAACTTACTATCTCTCCTGAGCATGAGGACTGCTCTTGGTTTTGCGCAGTCTGTTTTGTATACTAACCTGCAATTGTCTTCGGGAAGTCCGCTAGTTTATCCAGGCCTCCTGTAGGACTCTTCTGTTGGATTTTTTTTAAATATTTAATAGAGTGCTCTAGATGCCGCTTTGAAATCTTTGAGATGATGGATATTCAATTGGAGACAGTATGCTCGCCCTTGTTTAAATCCCGTTTTTAACCCTTTGTGGTATCGTTTTTCTCCTATATCTGCGCTTGTGTTGGTCCTATTGCGACCCCTGTCATCTCTGTTGCAGGAACGTTGTCCTTTGGCAGGCTGCTATGTTCCCCTTGACAAGATGAGCCTGGACAAGGCTATTTTGGTAGTTCTATGCCCCTAGATCTAAACTCCATCTGCCCAAATCTATAGCTGATCTTATCGCCCAGCTTCTCTGTACTGTCAGCAGACTGTACGATAATTTAGGTACCTTTGACTTTCTCATTTGTATATCCCAAGCTGTTGGGAAAGTAATTAGGACTGAAGTGAGGTAATTCCGCCTCTTCTCTCCTACAGCTTGTGATGAGCGGACAAGCCTTTTAACCAGTAGACTTTGGTACGGTCGGCACATGACATCTCGAGAAATCCTGTCTTTGTTGCAACTGACGGAATTTGCACTTCTGAGTTCCGTTATATTGGATTATTTTACTAGAATGGCCTCAGGTGCGTCTTCAATCTGTTCCGTAAACATAATGTTTTCTGTAAAACCTTCTAGAAGTATTCCTATCTTTACAACCGCTGTTACTTAGCTGTAGGATACAGTCTGTCTTTTTTCCGTTTGGCAGTGGCCAATTTACAGAGTTTTCTTGGTAGCTACTGTGGGATTTATTTAAAGGGTACTAATACCTTTTCTCGAGCCTCCCCTGACTCTATGCCACTCTTGATGAGGAACTGCATTCTCTTTTATATGGCGCCGCTAATAATAAATTGGTGTTTAGACCTCTAAGGTTACCGGCATGCTCCACGTCACTGATGTTCAACAGTTCCTCCGCTCTTGCTTTGTTGCAAGTCTCCATAGGCTCATCACCGTTTTGACCCTTTCCTTTTGGACGTTAGGGGACAGGTACATTACACATTAGAACAGATTCCCGTATTCCATAACAAGACTATTGAAACAGGGGTA
This sequence comes from Ocypus olens, assembly GCA_910593695.2. NCBI lineage: Eukaryota > Metazoa > Arthropoda > Insecta > Coleoptera > Staphylinidae > Ocypus > Ocypus olens. The sequence continues at coordinate 21,253,638 of OU343057.1, forward strand.
CCCAGAGTCTCCATAGATATGACTAAGCTCCTCCTTTTTGTAGTTTCCATGTCACATTGGTCTAGGCGGTGAAGCCAAGATCCTGTAAACTTGTCAGACATGAGCACTGATAGCAGCAGGTTTGTTATGTGAGTATTGTTGGTATAACACAAATAGACCTGGCGTTGTTACCCCTTGTACAAGCCCTAAACCTCGATTTTTCAGATAGATTAAGTGGTGTCAACGCATCGCAATTTTTAAACTCTACAAAATACCCTAATATTATGTTTTTACTCGGACCCAGGATTCTTCTCTTAAGTAAACATTTACAATTTTTAATTAAGATTATTAGGAAGGTTACATCGACATAATTCAAAGTTGTAATAGACGATTTACCCACCAGGGGATTACCCTCTTTCCCTTTGAATAGGTTCATAACGCATAAGAACGAACATTCTCCACTTAGATATGGCTGAGAGCGCCAGATAAGAGCCAGGTTCCGAATTATTGATTAATAAATGGATTCAATAGGCTGAATTCTCACATACATATTCTAACGGATGTATTGTCATTCCTTTAATAGGTCAGTGGTTACTAGTTGGAGGTTGAAGCTCTTGATGTAATTAACAGTAAATATTAAATGGGTCGTGATTAGGATCCAATCAACGAACGTCTTATTGTTTCAATTATTTACTTGTAACCCATTTCAGGAAATAATAATCAATAGCCATTATATACAAAATTGAAGGCGACGTTAACGAGAAGTAATCTCCCGAGGAAAATGTCGCAATGTTCATTAAAAATGTAAGTATTTTCTAAAATTGAAAACGTGTGTTTACAATTGGAGTATTGGGAAAAGTGCATCAAACTTAATTTTATTTTTACATTGGTGTTGAAACTTTCTAGTGCCTGCCAGACTTTATCACTGGTTGCTAGCCGGTGGCCAAAACCAATTCTCCAGTAATTTATATTATAAATTATGATGAACCAAGTTTTACAAGGCACGTCACCAATACGTTATTCTTACAATTATCTATGCAATCCCTAGAACGAATTCGTATACACCAGAATCCGTATCATCACAAAAATGAATTATAGTTAACACCAGAAGATAGCTTTACAAATCTACATAAGAAATTAACCCAAGTTTCAAAATGGAAGTCTTTAATTGCAGATGAATTCGTAAAAATGTATTTTTGGAGGTTTTATGAAAACTTTATAAGAAAAACTCTCCAATCAATGAGTATGATTTCAACTCATTCGTAATTGACTGAACACGCTACGAACAAAATGACAGACCTACGATCAATAATAGCCTGCTACTGAAAGAAAGAATTGAATTCCTTTTATGTTTGTATATTTTGAGCCAATAAATATTTGTTATTTTTTTAAATCCATTGTTGAAAGTGTATCACAAGGTAAAACCAATTTTAAAACATATTTGATTTTATTTCCGATATAATGGAGTTATTTGCTTTTATTGTGCTCTATTATTTTTCCATTCGAGCAATCATTTAATATAAAGTTACGAGATTTAAAAATAATTGAAGTTATTATGTAGAAATAAACTTAATTATATAAGTTAAAGTGGTAATTTCTTAAAACTAATTAGTATGCTTATGCTATAAAATGAAGTAATTATTTGCTTAATAAAATCCGTTTGGGAACAGTTACGATGTTATGATTTCATGAATGAATGTAGAATTGGTATTGCCTTTGAACGAGTACAGGTATTATGAGAAAGGGCGAGTTATGGGAAAAAATGTCGGTCGGTCATTTTCCCACAATTAATGTGAGAAATCAATGAGGAAATGAATATTTGAGTTGAGAGTGGAAAGTCGAGTTGAAAATTGCCGGTAAAGGTATTGAAAGTTGAAAACAAAGAGGGTAACTTTTGTTTCCGCCGTGAAAACTTCGTAAAAACAACAAGATCACCGGAATTAATCGCGATGTTTGAATGATAATTACCGCGAATTAATGAATAGGGTATGTTCGGGGGGAATAATGTAATAATTAAAAAATCATAAGTTATGGTAATGTGCGCGGCCTTTCCCAGGGAAATGGGTCAAAATTTGATTGATTTGCATGTTGTAATGAAGTGACCGTGAACGGCCCTTGACGCTAATTCCTCGTGCGACATCTAAATTTGGTTATGCTAATCGTGGGAATAAATTAAAATAACGAGAAAAATATACTTCTGTATGAGTTCCAGCTTAATTAGGAGGAGCAATCGATAAGGGCACAATTTTGAGCAACGGAGCGGGATCTTGTGTAATGTAATAAATTCGGCATATATTTAACATTATGCTTATGTAAATCCGTACTTAGCTAGTTCAAAACGTAATCTGCATAAATTTGTACAGTACGTATAAATAGATCTGCTGGCTTTCTAATTCGGCCTATCAAGGGCGGTGGGCTACAGACAACGCGTTACAGGAATTAGAATTGTTTTTTGTGCGCGGCCGATCCGATTGCATGTTGTGTAGTTTTGATTTGAGGTCGTGTGCTAGTTGTGGGTGAGGTGAAGTTAATAATGAATAAATATAAATATTGGCGTCCGCGTTTAATAAATGATAGGTTTCACATAAGAAATCATAGTAGTGAACAAATTGACCTTACTTTCACGCAGCTTGAAAGGAAACATAATTTGTGTACCTTGCTCATAATTAATTCCAGAAATATGCCTGAATAGATACTTATTTATAATCTGAATACGGATTTTTGAATAATTGATCGAAATGAAGCTTGTCCCAATCTTTAACGGACAGTAAGCTGCATGACCTGTTTGCCCCTATGTTTATTTCCTACCGGCGATGTCAGCCTCTACCCAGATTGACATTGACGGCCCTCATTGTCAATTCATAACCATAGCCGCTTCCAAATGAAGCCACTTTACACTTAAATTGCCGAGGCGAATTATCATTAATATTATTGCGGTGATCAACACTTCACGCGGATTAGGCTCTAACTCATCCCTTGCATTTAATGTTTCCGAAAATCCTAATTCGATGCATTTTTCCATCTTCCCATCCACTTCATTCAATCCACTTGCGTATCAAAACTAATGGCGTTTTAATTCGCAAAGCCATAAATCTATATTACACCATTTGCTATTGAGAAATCCGCTTACACCCTCACACCTCACAACCCACTGAGGAATTTATTCCTCCGCTTGCATAAATTATAACTCTACCTTGCACGATTGCACAATTACGTGTTACATTTTTTTCATTTTTGTTACAACCCATAATAAATCCAGAAAAATATCATCATTACATAACACTAAAGGGATACCTATACAATTTACAACCGCAATCCCAAATTAGAATACATAAAACCTTATTTATTAATCATAATTTTAATAATCGCAATAAGACGGGTTTTATAGCGCACAATAAATACTTGACTAGCATTGCTATTAACTATACGTATTTATTAATTCTAGTTTCAACTTTTGCTATCGAGCCTTCAAACAATCCGCTGTTTAATTCAGCGTGCGGCCTTTGTTCGACAACTTTTTTTTGAGCAGCACCATTTGTTTTAATAATGCATTTAATGTCCTGGTATAATTTAGGGCTGCTGCTGTTTTCTGCACTGCTCCAATGCCATGCAACTGTCGATTGCGTTTCTTCTGTCACGTTTTGTGCCCAATCCCGACCATGTTTTGGCACGGCCCAGTTACAAATTCATATGCAATTGCAATAAATTTTAATTGTGCTTTGCAAACATGCTTCAGAATAGATTGTTGTTTTTAAACCACTTATTTTATTTGCGGTTTTCAAGATTTATAACTGAAAATATTTTCTGTATCACGTGCAGTTAGGTTATTATTAAAATAAACGATTAAAAAGGAGGAAAGATGCAATCTTGGCGGACATGACTTTCTGGATGTGGATATAAAATATTGCTGTTTTATCAGGTCTTTAGCTTTTTCTCAAAGAATATCATTCTAGAAATTGTTTTTACAGTGCCTTTCAATTGTTCAGAGACAGAGATAAATTCTAAGATTAAATAATGTGCTTTATGTAGCAAGAATTTGTCCTTCGCACCGATTATAATTCTATTAGAAAACATTTGTTTTTAAGACCATTCCATACATATGTACAATTATTAATCGCCAGAGAATACACATTTAATAACCTACCAGCAGGCCATTACTGGTACCAAAACTTATTTTTAGAATCTTAATTAATCTCGCCAGCTTGCATATACTTCGTGGACCTATCCAAAGCTTTAAACGGCCTGCAATTACAAGATGTGCTAAAAATACTAAAAAGAACGTATTAAAATCACAGATTAACATTGCATATACCTACACCTGCTACATGTGTAATCAAAATCCTTATTACCATAGTGAAGGGTCCACATACATATATACCAATGCGTAAAACTTCCTAAACTTTGGGTTACTACCACTGCTAGGTCACGAAAAGTATTAAATCTGTGACACAAATATTTTTTTGATTTTATGGATTTCTTATGGTTAGTCAAAAAGTATCACTAAAAGATGTTCATGCGTTGTAGATGAAGTGTTTCGTTATATATCGTCCCTTTAAAAGATGTGTCAATGTTCGAAAAAAACTAGAAAACCCGATGAAACCCATAATTTTTTAATTATTGCCCGCGGTTATACAATTTGTTGAAGAAACGCGAATGCCATTTATAACACCAACGACGTGAGTCTAAGTACTAGCATCGAACTCGATCTTCTAATACTTATATTCCAATCCATAATAATGTAATAAACGTCGATTATGTATAATAACAAACAAAGTTAAATGCTTACCAATATCCAAGGAACCTCAAACAGACGAAACCCAGACTTACATCGTTTTATTGAGAAACTTGCACAGTCGATGCGACTTGGCACGAGGATGATCCATATTAAAAAGACTTAAATTCACAATAACAACATAAACACTTCAATATAGAAGTGGGTTGTGACAAAATTAAATACCTAACATTATTTAATGAATCTAAAAGATGCGATTATACACTGAAGGAAAAAAAATGAAACATTTGAAATTCGTAAAATTTCGACCATTTTCAAACCGCCATAACTTGGCGTATTTTTAATCGATTTTGATGAATCTTTGAGGGCGAAAAACTTTGAAGTGTCTTCTTTAAAGCCATGCATGCGAACTTAAACGTTACCCCTTCCACCCCCTCTAGGGCCCCTGTGAAAAAAAAGTGTCCAACTTTGACGATGTCTACGGAGTTGGAAAAATTCAATCCACTATAAAAGCATGAAAATTTGATCAATTCCCCATACAGAACTCAAAAAACGAAGTTCCTACGACGATTTGGCACCAAGTTATGGGTGTTTGAAAAAAAGTGCATTTTGAGTTTTTTCGCACATAACTCAGTGACTTCAACCAAATTTGATGATTATTTCGGGAAAAAATCCCATTTTGGCTCTACTTTAAGAGGGTAAACTCAGATTGTAATGATCCATTTTCGAACCCTTCAACCCCTGAACAAAAAACACGTTTTTGGGCAAAAAAACGTCCAACTTTGGCAACGTGTACCGAGTTAGAAAAAATGTATCCACTCGATCCACCAAAAGGGCATTTAAATGTGTTCAATTACCTGTGCAGGACTAAAAAAACAAAGTTCCTACAGCGATTTGGCACAAAGTTATGGGTGTTTGAAAAAAAAGCATTTTATGGTCTTTTTATTTTTCCGTTTGGAGGGGCCTCTCTTTGAGTGGGGGATAAACGCTCTCAAAGAGGACACATTTTGCTTTTGATTTCTCAAAAGATCGTCGAAATCGGTGGGATAGAAGCGAGTTATGGCCATTTGAAAATTACCTAAATTTTTACAAATCTCAGTGTTTCATTTTTTTCGTCAGTGTAATTTGTTTGTTTTTACTGGACGAATGGAAAAATGGACCAATGGTGGTGAGTCAGGCCCAAAGTTTATTTCGATCCTACAGAGATCGTTAAAGTGAGCCTTTTTTGACCTAAAATAAAGTTTTTTGTTAATGGAGTTCTAAGGTAGAAAATGCGATTTTCATGATTTCGCGCAAACAATTAATTTTCGTGCATACCTCAAAGAACATGCAAAGAAAATTTCATTCGTGAAAACGAAAACAATTTCGTGAAAAACTTCGAACTTATGAGTCAAAAAACCACAAAATTCACCTTTTTTCAAACACTCATAACTTTGTGCCAACTCGTCTTAAGAACTTCATTCTTTGAATCCTGCACAGGTAATTGAACACGTTTCAATGCCCTTTTGGTGGATCGAGTCGACACATTTTTTCCAACTCGGTACACGTTGCCAAAGTTGGACATTTTTTTTGCCCAAAAACGTGTTTTTTTGTTCAGGGGTTGAAGGGTTCGAAAAGGGATCATTCCAATCTGAGTTTACCCCCTTAAAGTAGAACTAAAATGGGATTTTTCCCGGAATCATTATCAAATTTGCTTGAAAAGTCACTGAGTTATGTGCGAAAAAACTCAAAATGCACTTTTCTTTAAACACTCATAACGACGCTTAAGTTCGCAGGCATGACTTCAAAGTTTTTCTCCCTCAAAGATTCATCAAAATCGATTTAAAAAACGCCGAGTTATGGCGGTTTGAAAATGGTCGAAATTTCACGAATTTCAAGTGTTTCATTTTTTTTCCACCAGTGTATAATTTTTCAATGAACCCTTATGTAATTTGTTATGCTGCTAACTCTAATAATCACAAAAAATAAAACAACAGTAAATATTTGTAATCTGGAAGTATTTAATGATAAAACTATAATAACCAGCAAGATTAAGAAACCTTAAAGATATTGCCGAATCTCACGAATGTCGTTTCGTAAGTTATCAAAAGGATTACGAGCAACGAGGACAATTTACACAATCTGCATAGTATTAAACATCTAAGTAGAAACTTGTCTAACAATTGAAAAAAATTAGGATCAACGTCGATCTGATGGCCACGGTGGCCTAGTGGGAGGTTAGGCCTGTGGACGTCACTGGTGCGGGTTCAAGTCCTGTACGGGAAGTAATTTTTGTCAAGAAGAAAGGCCGTCCATGGATATTTTCTCATATTTGCAATTATTACTAATCGGTCGTTGCTGATTTCCCTAGCTGGTTAGGCTAATTTTCTTTTCCTTCATCCGAGTTCCTATCAACGATCCTTCCTCCAACATAAATCCCAAATGGTATAAAAATTACCTTCTAAGCCAACTGACTTTTCCATTATGTGTTTATTTTAATCATAAGATTACAATTTTGGTCAGATTTATACTTTGAGTAGAATAAAATCCTGAATTCTGAAGGGAAACTTCGTGATGTGGAAAAACCTTCATATGGATTTTGGATTCACTCGGTTCCAACGAAGGAAGCCCTACATACATAACTGTTTAATTTTGTATTATGAAGTTTTTATTAGTACCTATTATAAATACGTAAGTACTGTACAGATTTTGCCGAGCATAAAGAAACTAACATTGTTTAATTTTATGTAAATGCAATTGTATTTTTTACAATCAAGTAATGTTTATTTAAAATTCAGATTGTATTATTATTGTTCTATCGAGCCGATGCTAACCCATATCAGCACATAACCAAAGTAACAAGCTCAATCTAACAAATAAATTTATGAGAGGAGGAGGTCAATAGCCGATTCTGTTCTCCACGTGTCTTTTTCAAAGTACTTGATTATTTCTGCATGATTTTGTATCTTCAAATTTCAACAAAATTACAAATTGGATTTGGGTTCGTCGCTTACTTTATCATACAGTCTCCAGGTTGAGTATATGTGACATATATGAATTTTTGGTTTGGGCTGTTATATACATGTATTTGTAGTGTCGTAATAAGGTTTATTATTAATCTTACATTGTAAATTATAAAGTACATACTGCACATGAAAATGTGATCGAGTTTTACACGTGGCTTTTGGAAGGTGAAGATACTCATATTTTTACATTACATTCGAATCAAATATAATTGTTTATTAGTGTATAAAGCCTATAATTAATTTTATTAAATACATGGTAATTGAATTATGATTGTGTTTTATAAGTCTTTGGTTGCAACTTGCAAATACATAGCAGGCGATTATTACGTGACAAAGTTTGTGTAGCTAAATTATCCAGAAAACTTGTTAACAAAATCGTTTAAAGATAGACTTAGTTTATCACAGATACATTAGATGAAAATTTAGTGGAAGTAATACAATAGATGTATCACAGATTTCATGTGTCTATTAGAATTACTTAGAAGTCTAAAATAAGGCACTTTTAAACGTGTTAATTTTTCGTTAAATTTTAAACTAATTTTCCATTTACAAGTGATATTTTTTAAATAGATTTTAGCCTCTGAGAAAAGGAATGCGAATTGAAAAAAAAAGTGAACCATAGAATTAGTAAAGGTCTAAACTAACACCATAAAAAGAATCAGTCCCTAATTCACCCCCCTCAAAAAAGTCTGATGTTTTTTTTTAATTTGCAGTCAGCCATAACTAAATAAAAACATATTGTTATCATTAATATTAAATTATCAAAAAAACGTTAGGGGGCACTCCTGTAACCCAAACAAAAATATTTCTTTCACTACTTTTGACAAAGTTTGCAATCAATTATTACTAAATAAAAATTATTATTCTTATCACCAATACAAGTCTTGTAATAACCAAAAGTCAAACATACGTTACGCGTACTCCTTTACCATCGCCCACCCCCTCCCCCCGCCGAATAATTTTCAGTCACTCGCAGATATTAATACCTCGATATCTCGATTGTTGGCAAAGTTAGCAATCATCCGTAACTAAATAAAAATACCTATTTTAATCATTAATACAACTGCTTTATTAGACAAAAGTCAAAAATCGTAATTTATATCGCGAGGTATAGATTTTTGCGAGAATTTTTTTTTTTGTTTGAAGGTGTGCCCGGAACGTTTTTTTTATGATTTTTGATAATTAAAATACTTATATTAGTGATAAGAATATGAATTCTTATTTAGTTATGACCGACTCCAAACATTGTCAAAAATCGAAATTTATAGCCCGTAACGTCCTTTTGATTTTTGTTAATTAAAGTACTTGTATTAGTGATAAAAATATAAATTTTATTTAGTTACGCCTGATGTATAACAACCCATGTCAAAATGAAAAAAAAAATATATCGACCCATGTCAAAATGAAAAACAAACTGAACATCGCGATTTTCTAAAAAAAGTCAAATATCTCAATAGTTTTAAAGATGCGGAAAAAAGTTTAAAATGAAAGTTACTTGGTTTAATTGCGCAAACATAAATATCAATATCAATATATCAAAAATAAAATTCAAGATGGCGGTTTCCGAGATATCAATACCAACATGTGATGTGGCCATTATGTTACTTTCTTCGACTTGATGGTATCATTTATATTTACACTTTCATGGTTTATTTTCAATTTAAATCATATTATAAATGTACATTGAACGTTCTGTAGACTCATTTGAAACTGACGTTTAAAACGTCAAAATTATGAAAGATGTAAAAATTATACTTCAAAATCAAAAACTCAGTTTACTCAAAAACTAAAGAGATTTCGAAGAAAACTTGTTCGTTATTGTTCATTTTGGCATTCTCTACAATTATACAATTATTATTAACATAAATTTGCTGTAACTATCGTTTCATAATTATAAACCAAAAACGAAAAAAAAAATATTCATATTTTCAAACCAAAGATGCCATTTCTTTGTTGTCTTCAATATTTGTTTAAATGCTTTAGTGATATTTTTCATATTTAAAAAAAATATTGGAAAAAACAAAAAGCAGTTAAGTTAAACACCCACCAAAAGCTTTTCAGTTCTTTGGATTATCAAATAAGAGTTATGTTCAAAGTTTCATTTCAACTGCTCTATTAGTTTTTGAGATACACCACGCACAGACACACACACAGCGACACACAGGCATACACAGAAACAATTTTTTTCCATAAATGTGTTGAAATGGCATCTAGGGACCCCAACGGATATTTCCGTAAAAAAATTTTGAGAAAATTTTCACGATCACAATACTTTCTCGTGCTTCGTAACGGAGAAAGTAAAAAAAAACTAACCATCCCGATTTTCTAAAAACAAGTCAAATATGAAAACTTTTTTAAAAATCGAAATTTATATCGGGTGGTATGGATTTCAGCGCGTGACCGGGAAAATTTCATCATATTCCACCTATTTCAGCAGGGGTCGCCAAACTTTTTTGATCATCGACCTCTATACAGGGTGTGGCACTTAAGACGCCTCGGATCATAGCTCCTTTACGATAAAAGCTATCGAAAAAAATCTAAGAACAAAGTGGTGCATAGTTACCGTCGCTATATTTCAAAAATATTTCTAATCATCAGTGGCGTGCCGTACTCCAGTGGCGTACCAAACTTATGTTTTTTTAAATGGAATGCCCTATTTTTTATTGCAGATTTGGAAAGTGCTCGACGAGTACTTATTTTTTTATCTAACATGTTATACCCTTCACTTTAGCGGTTTCGCTGTTATAACCCTTTCTTTCAAAATTGCGCCCCATTTTTGAGATTTTTTTGTAGAGAAACTAATTGACGCCGGCGCCTAAATTTTGAATTGAGGTACAGGTTAAGACCTCGTGTACCTTCACATAATTTTTTTTCGGGTAATTTATGGAAAAAAAATATTTTTTTATTGATCTTCGCATGTTGTCATTTTTTCCGAAAATTTCAAATGGCACCCCCCTAAAAAAATTACGGCGTTGTACAGCCAAAACTCTAAATTTTTCATTGGTGTAAAAAAATTACACATTGCATAACAAAATTTTCTCCGAAATTTTGTTATGCAATGTGTAAATTACACATTGCATAACAAAATTTTCTCCGAAATTTTTGTTATGCAATGTGTAATTTTTTTACACCAATGAAAAATTTAGAGTTTTGGCTGTACAACGCCGTAATTTTTTTAGGGGGGTGCCATTTGAAATTTTCGGAAAAAATGACAACATGCGAAGATCAATAAAAAATTATTTTTTTTCCATAAATTACCCGAAAAAAAATTATGTGAAGGTACACGAGGTCTTAACCTGTACCTCAATTCAAAATTTAGGCGCCGGCGTCAATTAGTTTCTCTACAAAAAAATCTCAAAAGTGGGGCGCAATTTTGAAAGAAAGGGTTATAACAGCGAAACCGCTAAAGTGAAGGGTATAACATGTTAGATAAAAAAATAAGTACTCGTCGAGCACTTTCCAAATCTGCAATAAAAAATAGGGCATTCCATTTAAAAAAACATAAGTTTGGTACGCCACTGGAGTACGGCACGCCACTGATGATTAGAAATATTTTTGAAATATAGCGACGGTAACTATGCACCACTTTGTTCTTAGATTTTTTTCGATAGCTTTTATCGTAAAGGAGCTATGATCCGAGGCGTCTTAAGTGCCACACCCTGTATATTTATTTGATAAAAAATTAACAATTCATTTCTGAAAAGGTTATTGTTATAACAATATAAGCTGTTAATTGTATCTGACGAGTATACTCATCACAAAAAATGACAATTTGTTTTTTTTTGGCGTTACGCCTGGCCTTGGTTCTGTGACCATTAGCCATCATCAATGTTATGAATTAAATGAATAAATGAATAATGAAAGACGTATACAACAACCACGGACCCGAGCGAATACTTCTCGATCCCCGAAAAATCTTTCGGCCGGGCTGGGAATCGAACCCACACGGCCGCGGTGCAACCGGCACAAGCGCTCGCCTGTACCCACTACACCAACGGACCGCCCTAAATGACAATAGTTTGGGTTATAATGAGTACCTACTCTGCATAAACACAATATATTGCCATTTCTTTTTTTTGCTACTTTGATGAATATAATCGTCATAAGGAATAGCAACATGCCAAGTATCACAATAAAAACACAAAATACAGTCAATTCTTCATGACGAGTATACTCGTCACACAGATAACTGGTTAACAATAGTCAAAAAATAATAAAATATACACATTCCTTATAAAATAACATAACAGTTTTATTGGTAATATAGAGGAAATATACCACCAAATAATATTCTTATTTAATTTTATTGAAATTTTTAGTTTTTATAGTTAGTGGTAATTTTTTGTTTTACAGGACGAGTATACACGCCGAACGCACCACAATAGGGATTTGGTTCGACGTGTATACACGTCGAACGCACTTAACTGGTTAATATTGTAGATTCACGAATAGGTTGAATTCTAAATATTCAGGCTATTTTTTATCTTTATTAAATCTATTTAATGCATCTGCAACAAGTAACGATTTCCAATTATTATTGCATATAATAGTATAAAAGTAAAAATATTTTCACAATTTCTGATAGAAAACTGCTGAATATTTCAATCCCAACTTTAAAACCCTACAGCAACATCCTTGGAAAACTTACAAATTAATAGAAACATAAAAATAGTTTGATTGAATTAACATTTTCCGAAATGCAAATTCTATTCAAAATAATATAAAGTAGCTTACAGTGGTAAACTGCACTAATTGGAAATACATTTTAAAACGCTCTTGCGGATGGCTAGTGTATTTAAAATGTTTTCATGAACGTTTGCGAGGAATATTAAAAAAATAATTGTCTAGATGCCGAGTGAACAAATAATACAGCATTAATACTTCTCATTAATTTTCAATTATAGCAATGAACTTGTTGAAAGTGAATGGGATAAAAGGTGACCCTCAACGTGACACTAAAATGGCGGGGTCGTAAACCATAATTTCATTCCATTATCGTTTTTATAGAAGTTGCATTTTAGACGGTAAACCTCGGAGTTCCTTCCCAACGCAGAGCGCTTAAATGGTTAGATTTTACCTGTTTTTAATGTACATTTATAGCGCGTATCTAAATAAATTCAAACCCGTAACAAATGTTTTCCGCATTAGCCACGTCCTCGGGCCGAAATTAATTAAAGTTTTACTGTTTAATTGCGGAAATTTCACCGTGTTTTTTCACGCATTAAAATTGATAAAGGCACGATCCGCGTTTGTTTCGTTCGAATCTTATTAATGGACAATTTTCGTTTTAAATCTAAGAGAATTACTATGCAATTCAGATAGGAGTCAAAGGCTCTGAGCCAGCGAGGGAATGGCATTAGTTGTTGAAGCACCACTAATCCAGAACTTTAAAGTCTAAGTTAACCACGCCATCGATACCGGTTTATTCTAAAGCTTTGTTTTATAGTTCAGCGGTCTTCGGGAATTAGTAGTTTCCATTGATGATTGTTAGGATTTTTTCGTAAAATAAATACGCGTTAAGAGGGCGGTGTGTGTTTAGCGATAATCTCCCCCTTTAACAAACAGTTATTGTAGGGAAAGCAAAGTGCTGTTTCTCGAAATGGATTCGGTGTTATTAATTCATTTCGGTGGGAAAATAGTGAAAATGTGCGGTGCAGGTTTGTAGTTGCCAGAAATAGTTGTAAAAAGTGTGGAAGCGAGATAAGGATAATTACAGGTTTATTTCATTTTGAGAAATGGGTTCCGGGAACGTTCATCCGTTGGGATCCTTTGTATTCGAGAGTTGTAGGTAAATCGGGTTATCCGACGGTTAGAATTGATTTTATATACATCAGTAATATAATTAGGGCCGTGCTTAGGAGGTTTATTAAATATGCAAAATATTCCAAGTGCAAGGAATGAGTGTAACGGGAAACGTCGCTGAAATATTCAATATTCAACTGGTTCTCCGATACTGTTCGATAAACGAAGGGAGAAAGTTTGATAGTTTTATTATTATGCACACACATGGGACATACGATATTAATAATGAATATAAACATCAAAAACGTTTTTATTCAATCTGGCTCATGCATAATGTATGGGACGATGGACTGGGGTGGTTCATATACGCTCATCATCTTACCATTGTGTATAACTTAATATAGAGGATTATATTATCACGCATATTATGCTATATATAATTATAATGATAGTTAATAGGATGATGAAGTTAGCTTAAATCATATCTAATTTAATTTTACATGTATATTAAAACTATAATGGCAGCTTGCACGTTTAGGTGAACACCCTTTCGGCATAATTTAATAATACCGGTAATTCTTGCCGAATTAATATTCATTTGAGGATGCAGAAGCGCACCCCTAATATTTACTCATTTTTGCGTCTATTAAGACAACCATCAGCGCACTTTGTGTTGTTAGCTGCTAACAGTTAGCAAATCTGAACGTCCGCGAAATTAATTGGTGCAAAGCGATCAGATCAGGAGAAAATTAATTAACGAAATGGTATCGATGCGACGATGCGAGTAGTGTATGCAATTTATTTCGTTAATGTTAAACAAGTAGATACAATGGCCGAGCTAATATGCATCATTAAATGTACTCGCTATCTATACCGATTGTACGGTGATAACGGAACATACCTTACTCTTAGCACACTTATCTTCGGCTATACATTAACACTACAATGTGAGCCTTAGCTTTACCCTGAACTTGAGAAAAAAACGCGCCTACATTTAGCCGCTTAACAATTGATTTTTAAAGTTGGTAGCCTGATTAAATCATGAATGTGCGCGAGTCTGGTTTAGTAATTAGTATCATTAATGAACGACAATGCCACCGTAAGGCAACGCGCCTTTTTTGCCTCGCGCTTTTGCACCTCCATCTAACTACTTAAACCACCTTCTGTACATGTGTACACGTTTTTTTCCCGCTAAACCTACAACCAGTAACCACTACCCTTCTACAAAGACAAATCATTTCAGCATTTCTGCGGTACCCGAACCGCCGCCATTAGAAAGCCGCGCGCGCGTGTTGTTCCGCGATTTATCTGGCAATTGTAACGAATTTATAAGTTAGAAAGCGAAATGGCACTTCACGCCGATTTATGCCTGCTCTGAGGCCGCATTTGTTTCTTTATTGTGCCGCTTTTCAGCGCAATTTCTCCATCATCAACAAATGCACGCTTAATCAAATACCACGTCCGTTAAATAACATCGCCACGCTATGGAACAGTATTCAAACAATGCTCGTGAAACCTGCTCACAATACCATCATTCATATTTACTTTCATCTATCAGTTCGCCATCGGATTGGTATGGGAAGAGCGTGATGCAATAAGTCCCTCGCTATGCGATACCTCATGGCTCACTATTTCTCAGAAAAATCTGAAAGCTAATCCACTGCTTCCATTTCATCACGAAATTACGCAGAATGCCGCAAACGTCAAACACATCGAAATTCATTTTAATCGCGCACGAACTCAATTTTTGCCTATGTGTGGATGAAAGCTCTGAATCACTGCAGCTGCCAGCAAACTTTCTAAACAAAGCGATTACATTTTTATTGTTCACAGGGCGTATGTGGCTTAGACAAGAATTATTTATTAAATACGTAGAAGTCAATTACAATAAACAAGTTCGTCGCATTTATAACTCCTTACGCCCGAAAGGACATTAATCGTGTAGGTTGAAACCTGCAAATGCCGATATATGCGACTACGTCCATAATTTCAAAAAATGCATTTTATTCTACCGATTCCTTCTTCACCGTATGCCTGTTTTTAATCGCAAAAAACTATTTCTTGGCTTGTGCTATCTGCAGGTTCTCAATATACATCTTCTTTCCTATCCATTTTCATTTATTATTATTCTCGCAGGTCATATTTCATTTCATACCAGAGGCGGCTCGTCATATAGAGCCAAGTAGCTGGCACTACCCCTAGTTTCGAGCTCAGCAAGAATTTTTAATTAAATATAAAAACGCTATTTCGCCATTTTAAATGTTAAAACAATATCTGCGTAAGTTTAAGAGTAAAGAAAAATCGAATGCATTTTTTCCGGAACGCAAAATGCCAACTTGCTTTTGGCACGGTTTTTTTTCGTGAGAATGTAGGCTGCGTAGCGGTGGTGCGTGGTTGTGGGTGAACGCATTTTGAACGTGCATTAGGAGCCAAATAAATTCTGGCTCATCTCGTCCGCTTGATGAGAACGTACACTTGTTAATCCTATTTTCGGCGCCATGCGTGATCAATAAAATTGGTTCAATATGGAATAAGCCTTTTTGCCATTACTATCGAAAAATAGATTAAACAATTGGGTAGGCTGTCTGATTAGATTATCGTGAAAAAAGACTGTTACAATAGCTTCCAGCTTTTATGCGTCGATTTCAAATAATCATAAATACGAACGAGAAAATTTAATAAAGATATACACTAAAAATGGTGATGTGGCCATCATGTTACTTTCTCCGACTTGATGGTATCATTTATATTTACGCTTTCATGGTTTATTTTCAATTTAAATCATATTTTAAATGTACATCGAGCGTTATGTAGACTCGGATGAAACTGACGTTTAAAACGTCAAAATTATAAAAGATGACAAAATTATACTTCAAATTCAAAAGCTCAGTTTACTCAAAAACTAAAGAGATTTGGAAAAAAACTAATTCTTTATAAGTTGTTCATTTTGGCATTCTCTACAATTAATATTAACATAAATTTGCTGTAACTATTATCGTTTCATAATTATAAACCAAAAATGAAAAAAAATAAATAATTTTTTTTCTCGAACAAAAATGATTTTATGAAAAATATTTTCATACAAAATATGTTAATTTCTTTATTTTGTTCAATATTTGTTTGAATGTTTTTGTGGTATTTTTCATATTTAAAAAAAATATTGGCAAAAAACAAAAAACAGTTAAGGTAAATAACCACTTCCGGTGTACAAAATTTTACCAAAAGCTTTTCAGTTCTTTGGATTTACAAATAAGAAAGTTTCATACCAATTGCTGTATTAGTTTTTCAAATACAGCGCGCACAGACACACACACACAGACACATTTTTTTTCAAGAAATTGTTGCATTGTCATCTAGGGATCCCAAAACGGATATTTCCGTAAAAAAAAATTTGAAAAAATTTTCAAGGTCACAATATTTTCTCGTACTTCGTAACGGAGAAAATAAAAACAATTGCCTTTGAGAGTGTAAGGAACAAAACGTATTTTTGGGGGTGAGGTTAGGTGGACGAAGAACGGTATTAAAGATTTAGTGCACATCTGGAACAAAACTAAAATACTCGACAAATCGAAAGTACTTCAAAAATATGTTGTATGCTAAGTGGCTCTACCATCAAAATGTTCCACGAGCCGCCACTGTTTCGTACTGACTGAACTTAACATTTTTTAGCCCTAACCTATTACAAGGTTCCCAATATTTATAAGATATTTTACCAGTATGTAATAGGCAATATAGTAAACATTCTTGGAAAGCGTGTCCTAAAAAAATATAATTGCTCAAGCGATGATTTTGTCCATGGGTCGTCTTTCTCCAAAAATATTATTTTCATTATTATTTCATTCATTTATCGCGTACCGGTAGCTCAATATTCGCGTAGCGGTACCGGTATGCGTACGACAGATTAGGAACGTCTGCCCTAGATAATAAGCAGCTCAGGCCCTTTGTTCACTTCTTGAAAAGAGAGTAAAACATCAACGACATTGGAATCTTTCTAATCTAGTAGATGGATGCTTTCAATTTTCACTAGCCTGGTAAACTTTACTACTCAACAGACCTTGATTTGGTTCAGAAGGTCCCATTACCTTCCATTCAAGCAAAACATCAAAATATTCTGAAGATGGCTTTTGAATTAATCAGCTAAAAACTCAAAAATATTATTTTTTGGAACAAATATTGGGAAAAAGTGAAATTTCGGCTAAAATCAAAACAAATTACAACGGACTGTCGCTCAATATTACCTACCAATATCAGAACTTTAATATTTATGCAAAATATCAAAACGGTTTTTGAGTTATTCAACAAAAGTCGGAAATGTCAATTTTTTTGTAATCAATTTTGAGAAAATTCGCTTAAAATCGAAGAAAATCGCAATTAACTGTTACTCAAAATCACTTATCAATATCAGAGCTATAATATCCATTTAAAATATCAAAATATTCTGCAGATGGTTTTTGAGTTATTCAACAGAAAAGTCAGAAATGTCAATTTTTTGTAATAAATTTTGAGAAAATTCGCTTAAAATCGAAGCAAATCGCAATTAACTGTTACTTAAAATCACTCATCGACATTAGGGCTATAATATTCATTCAAAATATCAAAACATTCTGCAGATGGTTTTTGAGTTATTCAACAGAAAAGTCGAAAATGTCATTTTTTTCTAATTAATTTTAAGAAAATTCACTTAAAATTAAAGCAAATTATAATTAACTTTTACTCAAAATCACTTATCAACATTAGAGCTATAATATCTATTTAAAATATCAAAATATTCTGCAGATGGTTTTTGAGTTATTCAACAGAAAAGTCGGAAATGTCAATTTTTTCTATTTAATTTTAAGAAAATTCACTTACAATTAAAGCAAACTATAATTAACTTTTACTCAAAATCACTTATCAACATCAGAGCTATAATATCCATTTAAAATATCAAAACATTCTGCAGATGGTTTTTGAGTTATTCAACAGAAAAGTCAGAAATGTCAATTTTTTGTGATAAATTTTGAGAAAATTCGCTTAAAATCGAAGCAAATTGCAATTAACTGTTACTCAAAATAACTCATCAATATCAGGGCTTTAATATCCATGTAGAAGATCAAAACATTCTACTGATTGATTTGTTTCAACTAGAAACTCAAAAATGTTCATTGTTTATATTAAATCTTGAGAAAAGTGAAAATTCGTTTAAAATCAAAACAAATCACAACGGACTGTTACTCAACATTACCTACTAATATCAGAACTTTGATATCTATGCAAAATATCAAAACATTCTGAATATAGACTTTGAGTTATTTCACTAAAAACGCGAAAATATCCCTTTTTGTAACAAATATTGGGAAAAATTTCGGTTAAAATCAAAGCAAATTACAATAAACTGTTACCTAAAATCACTTATCAATATTAGGGCTATAAAATTTATATAGAAGATCAAAATATTCTGCAGATTTATTTTGAGTTATTCAACAAACCAGAAAATGTTATTTTTTGTAATAAATCTTGAAAAAAGAATAAGAATTTTGTTTAAAATCAAAGCAAATCCCAATGAACTGTCACTCAAAATCACTTATCAATATCAAGGGTTCAATATTTATGGAAAATATACAAGCATTCTGCAGATGGTTTTTGAGTTCAACTGAAAACTCGGAAATGTCAATTTTTTTTGAAGGAATATTTGGGAAAGCTAAAATAAATAAAAGGCTAAGACTATAATATTCAAATAAAAGATCAAAACATTCCGAAGTTGGTTTTAGAGTTATTCAACTGAAAACTTGAAAATATCAGTTTTTTGTAACACATATTGAGGAAAAGTGAAATTTCGGTTAAAATGAAAGGAAATCATAACTGACTGTCACTCAAAATCATTTATCAATATCAGGGCTTTAATTTTTTTTTTTTCGGAAAGAGCAGCCATTTTTGAAATATTTTATCATAATCACATTGCCAAAGGCCGTACCTAACATCAGTGGCAAAAATTCTTGCTAGTGCCATGGCTCCTTGGCTCTATATAACGAGCCGCCCCTGCTGCATGGGCCGGGCCGTATTTTTCAAACTCCGGGCCGGGCCGGGCTTGGATAAATTTAATTTTATTATATTTTGGAAAGCAACAACTAATTGAGTTGAAAAAAATGCTATTAACATGAATTCAATTTATTTTAAGAATTTTAAGGAGTAAATGGGTCCAGTCATTTTATTTATTTAATTCAACATTTTTCGGGGACGGGCCGGGCCGAGCCGGGCTTTGAATATTCAGCTCCGGGCCGGGCCCGCAACACATTTTCATTTCGTCGGGCCGGGCCGGGCCGGGCTTTCAAAAACCCGCTTCTGCAGGGCTCTGATCTAAGGCATTCGATAGGCTATTGGGATTAAAACTTGAGGGCATAGGGTTTCATGGACGTATGCTCAGCTAGCTCAAATGCCATTGAGCAGCTAGCTATGCCATTGACCTTTCGCAGATTATGATCCACATGTGGATTGAAGTTACTCTCATTAGTGGGGTGCCTCATGGTTCTCATATAGGGCCAATTTCGTTTAAAAATTTTATATATTATAGTATTAATCGTTATTTAATTTCGTTTTTCGAAAACGAAAACGAAAAACTTGTTACTGAATCTTTAGCATTTCCATTTTATACAAACGCAATTCGTTCACAGGATCCCCTTTTATTTTTTAATTGTTAATTAATTTTAATTACAATTAATTTTAATTATTAATTAATATCCTGTTATTGGTTTATTTGTAAACTGTTGGATAATATGTATCTTATTATTAACTGATTTTCACTGGGCGTTTAGGTATAAACGCTGGAGGATACAAAATCCTGACGTTATGTCCCGTTTGAAAAATCGAGAATTAGAACCCCCGCCCCATAAATTTACGTGAACTAGGAGGCTACCCAGCTACACCTGAGGTTTTTTTATAATGAATTACGACAACTATATATATAAACTTGAATGGTTGTCAGAGTTCATTATAAAAACCTTTGTTTTACCGGGATAATCTTATAGTTTACGACAATTTTCCTACATGTTACGTCAACTCACATTCTCCTTAAACATCCACCTAAAAATAATAAACACAAACCTTCTATTGAAGATTTTATGTAAGAAATTAAACATTGTATAATTTAAATGTTTATTTTATAATTAGAATTTCGGAAATTTATTATCAAAAATACACAATTTAAAATTAGATTACAACGGCTTACATACTGAACATATTAAAATAAAACTTTGAAGGTCAAACTGGTCTTGATTATTGGAATTCAAAAATTAACTCTGGTAACATGAATTTTCAGGGAGTCAAGTCAATAAATTTTAACCTTTTTCAACAAAGCGTGGTATTGGAAGTAAATGCGTTTTAACCATTAGATATATTTAAAAAGCCTTTTCATTACCTTTTTGTAGTGAACAAGGTGTCATTCATATAAATTGTAACCGTACGACAATAGAATTTTTCCGTTTGCAGTAGAAGCTTTTAAGATGTGGTGTAGCCAAGGGTCATCTCAACTTTTAGCAATATTCGATCAAGTAGAATTTGCATTTGTAAGCACAAATTCCTTAATTTTTCTTACAGCTGCGAGCAAAAATGGTAGAGGAAAGTAGAGGCAGCTATGGTGTATTTTTACTACCTCACGTAGTAAGTAATACTTTCACTCCAGCAACGAATTACATGCCGTTGCTGGAAACTCGCATATCCCTCTTTTTATAATTTTTGGCGTTGTTTCAAGTGATTGAAGAGATTATTGCGACCGCAATATACAAAGTAGCTAGCTGTTGCACGAACAACCCAGTGTGTAATGATTGTGAAGTAAACATTTTCTATATAATCGTAGCCTACGAAATAAGCGTAACTATCTTTCAAAAGTTACGACTTTACATCTGTCATTCCCAAAGTTCCAAACAGTACATTATTTGAAATGGTAACATGTGATGAATTTTCTTTATTCTTGGACCATAAACGCTTAAGCAGAATTAAGCATTGCATGAAATAAATATTGTGATAGCAATTCTAACTTAAATATAGTTTACTTATTCTACAATGATTATGAAATACTGTCAGTTTTTTTCCTGCAATCGATTAAAAGCGTCTTCAACATCACGTTTCAAAAACATAGACTTTTTGGCTTGGGCATCTCATGTAAATGACAAAAAAATAGGCAAATTTTGATTTTTTTTGAGACAATAAAAAGACATACGAAGGAACCGTTTGCGGATTATGGTTGCCGATGTTTTCAATTTTGTCTTAAATTTTTTTTTGCAGCAAAAAAATGGTGCCCGTTTTTTTCGGGTATTGGATGGCTTGTTCTAAAAATATGGTTCCACTGCGTGCATCCTAGCGCCCAAAAACCGATCTGAAATCAAAAATCGATTACATCGTCGAAAACTATATTAAATTTGTGGGACCTTATACCTAAGCAAAGTGAAATAACTTTAAATTTGACGATACGGTGCACACTTGAACTTTGAGTACGATTTTTTGTGTGTTTTTTCACTATGCATGGCTCTAAAAAAATAGTTCATAATTAAATTTTTTATTTATTATTGGTGTAAGGTCCCAGGAAAAGTGTTTCCTTTAAGAGAATCAAACTTAGAAGTTAATAGGTGGAACCGTTTTCATTTTATCATAAACGCATTTAAAGTTTTGGTAATACATTTATATGAATAATTGTTATTGCTCAAATTGCGCACTCAAAATGTGTTTTATTTCGTTTTCGGGGTCACTGAACACTAATCTGAAGTTAGATTTGCCAAATTCAAAATGGCAGATCCAATATGGCGGACAGAAAATGATGTATAATCCATCAATCTCAACTAGAGTAGTTGCGCACTGGCAAATGGATGGGCGTAGGGCGGGAGAAGGCCATCGGTATAATACGGAGTGCGTTCGTTTAGGACATTCAATGACAAAAATTATCATAATCTGTTAAAAACGGTGTGCGTTCCCTGCGGGAGGCTCGCACGTGTCTGGCGACAGGCGTACGAGCCGAATGACGACCTTCTCTAGACTGCTAAAAACCGCCCAATTTTTGTCTCCGATTATACTCGGGAAATTGTTTGTTCCTCTCGCTTGGATGCTCGGTGCGCGGCCCGCCTCCTCACCACTCAGATTGAAATTGACGGATAATATCGATCAATTTAGACCAAAAATGATGTATCGACCAATTTTGACCAAAATTTAGATAAAAGTGTATTTCTACCGTCCCACAATGGCGGTGATAATACTCCGATCAATAGGCTCTAGAAAGTTTTGTAATGCGCGAATCAAAAAACACTTTCACACCAGCATTCCAGACAACTTAGCCTATCCGAAAATGCGAAAAAAAATATATCGATTTTTGAAATTTTTACATTAAGGCCGTCTTAAGGCCGGCCCACTAGCCACGTGCGTTAGCGCGCCAGAACTAATGCGGAGGGTCCTGGGTTCGACTCCCGGCGAGGGCATGGGTGTTTGTGGATGTCTATTTTCATTTAATATGAATAATATATTATAAATAATCGGCTGCGGCTGAATGACCTACGCTGTCTAAGCCAATATCCCATATCATCCATAATTCCCCAACCCAAATTTCCGTCAATCATCCTTCCTTTTATTAATAAGAAAAAACCTCGTCTTAAGCACCATAGGCTGGGGACAGTAGAAAAACTTTCGGAAAATAACATTTTGATGGTTTCGTTTTTTATGCTACGTTGCCGCCGAAAGCATTATATGTTTGATGAATTTATTATATTGCATTTGCAATTTTGACAAAAGCTTGTTGGTTTCTCTTGCATGACTTACTCATTACGAAGTAGTTTCTAAAGATAGATTCGTTAGTTTTTCTGTAACCTCATGAATCGCTTTTCTTCCTTTCTTCAGCACCACATTTCAAAGAATCGACTTCAAGTCACATTGATGACAATGCGCTGTATAATTGATTTACTTCTTTCTTGAAAGCTTTGCAAGTTTCTCTAGGTTACAAGGAGGTTGCCTTATTGTTTTATCTCATCCTCTACTAGTAATTTGTATTGCTGGCCTTAGTGATAAACAACATTATTACATAACCGATCTACGACGTTGATTACCTACTAAAAATAAGCAACGTATGGGTTTGTTTGAATTTTCAGAATCGGTGTCTCGTCTGGATGGATTTTTTTTAAAGACAGAGTGAGAATGCACTCCTGTACCTTTTTTTTAGTTGCCTGAACGGCCTAAGTCATTCGCGTCATTACCGGTACACCTTCGATTCTATCGGCATTATCAAGCAATACTAACATACCTTAACGGTTTGATGGTACTTCCGTAGTCATGGCTGAAAAGTCAGTCATTATCAACGAAACATTAATGAGTTTATACACACACGAGCAACTTTTTTCTAGTTGTAAAATTTAATGGTCGCGCATCCGTTCCTTTTTGAGCACAGCGAGAATGATTATTCCATTGCGTTTTAATAATCAATACGGGATTATCGATATCGAATCTTATAAGTGATCAAGAATAATTTACAATTTCCGGCGGGGAGTAAGAATGGCCGCGGCGGCCGATGAATTTCCCAAATCGCTTACGAGGAGGGGCCCGAATTATAAGGCGTTAATGATACCACCTCGCATTATTAATGGCTAAATAATACATTTTGCATATTTTATAGAAGATGCAATAAAAAGTGAATTATCGACTGTCGATATTCAATGTAGGCACGATATATCATTGATATTTAGTATTACATGTAATTTAATTACGGGGGTTGCATGTGTGCGGTGCCCGATTGATTAATCGATTTCGATTAGGCGTTTTTTCTACAAATATAATTGTCGATCTTCAAGAACCTCAAGATTCTTACGTAACACGATTCATAATTGGGTTATGGTGGAGTGACTAAAGTCATAAATTTACTTTGGTCCATTTCACGTGCTATTAAGGTGCCGTTCTTTATTTGCGGCTCCCTGAAGTATTGGGCGCAGTTAAATTGGGAAGTTTATATCATCCCGTTCCGCACTTTTCGCCAAATCGGTCAAAGCGCATAAATCAGCCCATTAAAATGAATACAAACATTATTTTGAATTTACGAGTGATGATTAAATTTGAAGATCATTCGTTAAATTAAATTGAATAGGTGCTAGCGAGCAAACCCTCGGTTGGCGGCGTGTTAATGAAATTTGATTAATGCACGTTCCAGTAGTTGCTTCCATTTTTTATCGGAGCACCATTTCAGCAATTGATTTCTTCCGGGCGTAAAAAAGTGGCCAAATAGAGTGAAGTATCGTTTTGTGTTTGCACAAGTGAAACGCTCGAAAATCCTTCCGTGAACGTTTAAAAGTGCCTGATTCAACACACCGCCAAATCGGCACGAAAGGATAAAAAATGAGGAAGATGCTTGACGAAATTTATCAAACGCTCACTACACTTCATTTTAATTTACTTATGCAATTTTCACAGCTTCACAATCAATCACCTCACGTATAGAAACACGAAGGCATATTTATTTCATTATTACATTTAAATATTGACGCATAGAGTTAAGCATAATGAATGTTCTTTTTAACGGTTTTTGAGGTCGGCTAGGTCATGCGTAAAAATACATTTCATACATCATAAATCAAAATTTCACACAAAAATGATGGTGTTTATTAAAAGACACCATTGTTTGTACTATTTTCTTGATGGTTATAAATTGTTCGGCCTCGCACTTGATAATGGGAAATGCTTACCTTCCCAAATCCCCATCCTTAAAACTTCGTTACTTCCCACGGAAACGAATCCCTTTCGATTCGTAGTTAAATTCCTCGCATCATCCGACACCACCGATTGTTATTTACTCCTGCGGATTACCTGATATCTCCAAATTCCGCCACTTCTTCATTCCTCCCTCTCTGCGCCCTCTCTCGGGACAAATGAGTGCCGCATTTCTCTTCCACTTTCACAGTATCCGTTCATTTTTAAAACAATTTACTTCTAACACGCAAAACTTGCAACTTGCGTATACAAATTAATCCTGCAGAACATGCAAAAAAATATTCTCATTGATCGGTGGAAAATTAATCATTTCGAACTTTACCACATGGATTATTGGAACGAGGGCCACAGTTGCGAAGACGAGATATGCATGACGAAATTAATTACTACCAAGATTCATCATACCTCAAACCGCAGACAAAGATGAAAAGTGCACAGCAATAAATAATTACAGCACTGGCGTAGTAAAACTATCACGAATCGATACTTGGGACACGATATTCCTCCCAATAAATTATAACTGGTGACTAAATAATTTCTTTCAATCGTAACCCACTTTCGTAACGTTAAAACTATATAGATACTTAATTGAGCAAACATAATCCGGCGTAAACTTATTATCAATAGATCAATACGAAAACCGAAAAGTTGTATCCATCCATCATCGAGGGAGGTCCCGAAAAACTGCCTGTGTATTTGAACTAATTGCTTAATATAATGGAAATTGATTACATGCTAAGAATTAGTATATATATATATATATATATATATATATATATATATATATATATATATATATATATATATACAGTGCGTTTTTTTATAGATGCACCATAGGGATTTACATGTTAAATTTTGTATGCCTGTTAATGGTTTTCCTATTGCGAATTTCAGATAATATTTTTCTTTACTTAATTATTATTTGTTTTATTAATAGGCGCGTTTGTTGACAATCAACAATAAATACCTTACAAAAGTAGTAAATAGTTATTAGAACATGAAATACGTAATAAAAAAATTGTTCTGGAAAATATTTAAATTTATTCACTTTATAATAAATATTCAAATTGTTTGCCGTAATAAGATGAACAGTAACTTAGTCTATCTTGAAAATGTCTTTACGTTTTGCAATTGCCTAACTATAACCTCAAAACAGTTGTTTCATTTGGAATCGGCCGGTCGGTATAATTCACCACAAAATGATCGTACATACCACTCTACTGGAGTTACCTCTAATATACGCTGTGATAATAAACACTTTTTCTTCGGTGGTATAAATAGACATTGTAATAATTTTTACTATGTACACTTTTAAATTATACGTACATATGTGCGAAATTCTAACTATGGCAGTTGTATGTTCTCTATCGACAACAAACACGCCTACTGATAAAACTAAAATAATATTTAGGAACAAAACTTTATATATATGGCATTTCGCCAGAGATATAGCAAATCCAGGTTTTTGTCCATTTTTCTCCGACGTTCATGTGAAAATAACTATATATAAAAATAGACGCGTTTTCGTGAAAAATTCATGACGACCAAAGTTGCTTAGCTTGGATAGAGGAATAAGAGCAAAAAATTGCGTTTTTTCCGGAAAATTCGGGGAAAACCTATTTTCGCCCATTCGAAAATGGCTCATCCTGTTCCGAAAACTTAGATAAATGTGTCGGGAATAACCGTACAAATTTTTAGAGTGTTTCTCGAAAAGCATCAGACGCAATTTTAAAATTTTAAAAATAGCCATTAAAAAACGAGACAACAAATTAAATAATTCGAGGAAAATAAAACATGACAATGCAATGATGTTTCCGAGGTTATTTCCCATAAAAAATATGCCTCAAAAGTAACGCATAGAACCCTGAAAACCCACTTCAACCCTCGAGACATACAAAATCTCTCCAGCAGCCCACTTTCATGGTACAACGTGTCAAAAACAGGTAGACAGAACAACTTAAATTTTTCCAAATAACAATGATCTTGACCTTCCACGGTTTGAGCAAGATGGCGTATCACCGCACTAGGCGCGTTTTTTTTTTAACGAATGTACTTTTTAACCATTTTGAATATTTTCCAGGCTAATTCTGCACATTCATCTCTCTCGCGGGCTATCCTACCGGTCCTCGCCTGCCAATCATCCACCTATTCGTAAAGCAATTGTCAGAAAACGCGCATAGTGCGGGGGTGCGCCGTCTTGCTGAAACCATATTATATTAAAGGTAAAGATCATTGCTGTTTGGAAAAATTGCTACAAGCGCTGAAACAAGGTCATTTTGCAAAAACTCTAAGTATAAAGTTCTCACCTTCAATTTCTTATGTAAGATTTCAACATTTTTATACTGCCAGTTCGATAATGAAAATATCTCTCAAAACCAAAAACAAAAATAGGGCGTTGCTATTTAAAAACAAAATGGATGACGTCATTACTCAAAAACAAATGACGACTGAAAATCGACTTTCATGCAAAAATGTGTATTTTTATAAAAGAAAATCGACCTGTTCTTCGAGGATTTTTTCCAAAAATATTTCATTTCGGTTTGCGAAAAAAAAATATATATATATATATATATATATATATATATATATATATATATATATATGGAATATTAAACAGAGTAGCGTACTCGAACCGGTTTTATTAAAAACGCTGGAACACGTCGGTTTTATTTAAAAAATACAGATTAATATGTGCGATTCATATTACGACTTTCATTTGTTTTCTAGTTATAACATCATCACAAAAAATTTAAATGACAATATAGATTTCTAGTAGTGGAATCCGATGG
Source organism: Ocypus olens (assembly GCA_910593695.2). Taxonomy (NCBI): domain Eukaryota; kingdom Metazoa; phylum Arthropoda; class Insecta; order Coleoptera; family Staphylinidae; genus Ocypus; species Ocypus olens. The sequence goes on from OU343057.1 coordinate 21,281,594, forward strand.
TGTGATTTTTCTTCCCATTATAATCATGCAAATAAATCATAAGGTTGCGTAACAGAAATTCTCAGAAAAATCCAACTGAACATTTAATGGATATTGTGGCACTTATCACACTTATAATAAACGACAAATTCTAAACTGAAAAATAAAAAGAAAGCAAATAGAATTTACACTGTTTAATTAAACGTTCTTAGCAGTGAGCTAGTCTATTCAGAAATTCACCTAAGGCGTTATTAATAACAGTTCATTCTATGTTATGAATTTCCTTTTGAATGCGCTGCTTCAACACCTCTAAATTTTCTGATTTTGTTTCGTTAAGTAACCCCAAAGAAAATAATTTAAGAATGTCAGGTCAGGAGATACTGTTGGCCATTCTATCGGTCCTTGTCTACCGATCTATCTTTCTGGAGAAACAGTGTGTAGAAAAATTATAAACAAGAAGCGTATTTATATAACTATATTCTTCATTTAAACGAACGTTAGATAGAAAAATGTAATTGAGAATTCAAATTAATTTGATTCATTTAAGTACGCATATGTATTTTATATATGGCAAGCTGGTATATATGTATATGTATATACAGGGTGAGTCGGGAGGAACGGACCAAACTCCAGGAATGTATTGTACACGAGAAAATAATGAAAACTCAGTTGTTGTTATCGAATTTTTATTTGTTTTCAAGTAGTGAAACGTAGAAGTTGACGTGATTCTACACCTAAAGAGATTAGTCATAAGATCAACGAGATAATCTGCAACTACTAGCTCGACTGAAACACAATGCCTAATAATAATTTAAATTAAGACCTAAGTGGAGAAACTTCACCCATTGCCACAATGTATTTAAAACAATATTAACACGTTCGCGATGTAGCGGTATTTTGGCAACTTGCCGCTGGACCCTAATATTTTTTACACTGCATATACACAGTGGTACACTACGATTGCAGCGCAAAAGCAGCGTGTACCAGCGGTGGCGTACATTGGCGCGGACGTGTTAATACTTAAAATTGAAACATTACGAACAGGTTGAATATTCATATATTTAAGCTACTTTTCGTCTTATTGAATTAATTTGTGTTAAGTAAAGTTCACTTTTTGCTCTTTTTTGATGAACTTAAATGTGGTATTGTTTTATGTGTCCATGCTGCGAAATGAGTATTCATCGAGATATTTTAATAATCGAATAATTCCATTATCGTATCTCGATTATTCGCATCACTCATTTTAAATACTTGTGGAGAATGCAAAAATAAACAAGTTGTAAGTAATAAGAGCGATAACTAAGAAAAATATGATTTTTTACTGTACCATCAACATCAAATCAGAGAAACTTATACCAAGGCCACATCAGTATTTTCTATATAGTTTAATTCTTTTAAAATGTATTACTAAGTGTCAACTTTTTCACTGGGCTAAACCTGTAACCGGCAATCAATTTTTCTCGTTTGGAACTAAAATGTGAAGCCCAGTTCCTGTTTTATTTAAAATAGGCAACAACGACAAAAACGACCTGCTAATTCATTCATTAGAAAGAACACATTTTTATTAAAGAACTAATCATAAACAAATAACGTGGTTTCTTGTAGTAATTCGACGTTATAATAACCAGTATAATTTAACCTCATGTTTGTACTACTGTAGGCGTAATGCTCCTTTGCGTTTGCGTCTTGGTGGTGATTCATAATGTCGGCTTAAAAATCAGTATTAGAAACGTTTCCTTACTATCAAATGTAAATAGTAAATGGTTCATTATCAGCGTCGGCATTTATTAATAAGCGCAATTATAGAAATTATAATGAAAACATCTGGTGGCCACAAATCACACGAGCCGTGTCTCATTTTTGTGAGCTACCGCTAAGCTTGTCGAAAAAAAGGAAAGGAAGCGTCGGCAGAACACGCACCATAGCGTACGGCTGCCCACATGTGAATATTTTGTTTTTAAATTGGTTATTAGCGTTTTTTTAATTGTGATGTTTATAGTCGGCATAATTCCAGTTTGGCTCTATGATTTATTCGATTGGCGCATAATGCGCGGTCGCCACGCGTTGACTCCTCCGGCTTGTCTAATTATTTTACCCATTGATTGGTCGTGTAGTGTGCAATTATCGATAATTGTATCTGTCCCCACGACTCGGGCATTCAATACGAAGTTAAATGGTTTTATTAAGTAGTCGAATGTCGAAGTGTGTAATTACGTTTTTGTGGAGTCATCGTTTAATTTATTCTGTAAAAACGAAAGGATTCCGTTTGTCAACAGATGAGAAAAAATTCCAAATGGCTGGAATGAGTCGCAGAAACGCGATTTTCTATCAGTATACATTAGCTAATCATAGTGGCATTCTTTGATTTAAAGAACTGAAGCGAATGTTTATCAAGAGCCACACACGTAGATAAATAAATCCGAACAATTCACAATTATTATGTTATCCAGTTTGCTGCTCCTTTAAATTCTAGTTTGAAACTGAGGTAGTTAATGGCCCATTCTTTAACAAGTAACCGGAATCCGTGCTGTTAACCGTCTCGCTGTTTTCTAGTAAAGTAACGTTTACTTCAGCATATGGTACATGATGTGCATAGCGATGCATACACGTACAAGTATTTTCGAGAAATTATAATTACGAGCTTTTCCTTGGTCCCGATACGAGTCAAAAATTTATGACGAATTGGAGAGGGCAAGTTCGTGAGCCGTTCATTACGCAACTGATTCACGATATTGGTTAACATATTTTAATTACGAACTGACAAATGCAGACTAATTTTCCGGCGGTGGGAAGGAGGATTGAAATGGAGGCGGGATAAGGCTGCAGTCTACAGTCCAGTCTCCCACCGCACGAAATGTCAATTACTTGTTAATATTTTATTATTTACACATCGGCGTGCGGTTTTAATGAAATTAATTAAAGCACAGGCATTCGCATGGTGCGCGCATTGTTTGGGGCAAACGTATCGTAATGAAACTGAAACAGATGGCACAATTATTTTTCGTGTAAATAAGACGAGCTCTCGTTATCCGTGAAATTATTTATGTAACGTGGTAAGAACGTTTAAACGAATACCTCGTTTCTACTATAATTCTATATCTATAGCAGGACAGGTGAAACTATTTTGGGTTACTAAATCCGCATTATTCGCGTTAAATCAAATTAGATAGATTAGGAGTATGTTATCAAGTGAGCTGTAATTAATTCCGTGTATGGCAGTCATCGCCAATTAGAATGTTTAAAAATAAATTCGATCGAAAACATTTAGGTGTAATTAATATTTGGTGGAAATCCGAAAACCGAAATCCGCAGAAGGGACCGGATGAATAGGCCGTAATAACACCGACGGCTATTAGCACTCGTTCACCCCTCCACATAATACCCCCGACCAGCTTCCCGGTTAGGTTAGGTTAGGTTAGGTTAATTCCGGACGGGGCATTGTGTTCTGATTTGTTTTATTTATTGACGGACGATGATGTATTCGGGTGTATGATTGCCCGATCTCTATATACATATATACATAGGGGTTGCGGGCTGGGTCGACGTGATGGATGGATATTTTATTGCGTCCCGCGTCTGTTTTTAGCAGATAATGCGCCCTTAAAAATATCCCTCTTTTGCTTACGAAATGAGAGGGTCTGGCCAGGACACGCTCCAAGATTTATTATGTCAATTTTTATACTCTTTTTTCCTGATCGCGGTATTAATTAATTAAACCGTATTTATCTTTATTCCGAAAGCATTCTTTATTAATTCGTCGCTATTTTTATCGGTAATTAGTTAATACGAATGCGTCTGTGAAGGCATACGGCCGATATGTACGCGAACTGACTGATTCATTAATTTTTATGGGGGGATTGCTGCGTTTTCATGAAAACATTTAATTAACCTGTGAGAATGTGTAAATAAGACAACGGCCCAAGGTTAACGCTCGTTTGTTTATGATAATAACAATAATAACAATTTTACTGAAACACGTCAAAACCCGTTCCATTGGCGACGCGATGAGAACTGCCGCTCGAAAATGTCCGGTTCAGAACCGGATTTTAAGAACACCTCACTTATTGCCCCCGACGGTTTCCGGAGTCACACCGTGTTACCAATAATAATAAAAATAACGAAATATTCCTGTGACCATCCACCGCATCAACGTCTGCAGCGAATTAAGATACCAATCATTCGAAAAATATGATTACAATCAAATGTGTATTACATAACTCTCAATTAACTTTTAACTTGTAGGATTTCAATTTTAGGATTGGCATTGAGTAATAAATTATAATTAGGAGGTTTACGTATGAAAAGGAAACGAAGTTATTCGGCAGGTGAATACGTTTTTGGAGCGCAGGTAAAATAAGGTGTCCCCTTTGTGGAATCCACGGCTGCAGCTAAAAATGTAAATATTCATTTTTCATATCGTTGGTTATGTCACCGCGCGGGCTTTTATTATAATTTTTTCCAGATATATCACATTAAATGGGCTATATTTAAAAGTTGGAAAAGGTGAAGACGGATCGCCCGACTTGGAGGCTTTGCCGTATGGTACAAAAAAGCCATTTATGTTGATGGACCAGAACTGTTCCCTCGACATACTATAAATTCTCCCTTAAATATCAAACTTAACGATATTAGCGGTTAGAACGACAGCAGCGTTAACTAACAAAGACAAATGGCCGTTGATTTCAGTAACAGTGTTCATTAACTGATCGGAATAAATAGCACGGAAGGAATCGGCGTGGATATTACAATTTTGGTCTGCTGTCAGAAGCAGATACTCGATTAATAGCATCTTTTAGTGATAAAACAAGACTCCCCGTGGGCAGGGGATAAAGGGCGTCTGGGGCGCCCCCACTAATTTGATGGGGGCAAGGGAGTAGAGTTGCGTGACTGATTCCTATGAAATTACGCTTTGATTCCGGTCATTCCTGGACGTTTCTTCTCCTGATTTATATCACTGCGAGCCTGTTGAAATCCCATTCAATTAAAGCGGCGTGTATTAATTAAAATAATTCACTTCCAAATCAGACACTGCAGGCTATAATTAATTCGCGATAATAGGGCTAATTACCGACGATTTGAGAAGCGCCCACCTACCTTTAATCCACGCACATCAAATTTTAATTCGCACGTAATAATCCCCGAAGGAAATTTAACGACAAAACAGGCAAAGCGTTTTAAGAGTTCAGCATCCATACAATGTACTGTTGTAGACATTAAAATGATTGCCCTTTCATATTGCACAATGCACTGCTCAGGCGTTCGAGATAATAGCAAACATTTAACTTCCAAAATGTTTGCTCGAAATAGTCCTGTTGTGTGCTGTGCGATGAAAACGTGTTCAGAAACGTCAGCGTGCACCCCATGAAATTTTCATAATTTTGCGAAATATCTTATTCAGATTGGCGGATTGAGCGCATAAACATATACTTCTCATATCCCTCGTTTATTTAGTTTAGTTCTCGCTCTCGGAGCCGAGCGTAAAATGTCCGGACCATCGAGTACCTCGCAACAATATTAACTTGTTCGCTCCTGCTGGCTTGTCATTGCAGTGACGGTTATGACATTTCCATAATTAAAAACGTACGGAATACGACACCGATACATTAAAATAGCTCGTTTTATTGCATAATAAACATTCCAGAAAATCTAAAATTAAAACAATAAACTGGTGTCCGCTTACAGCCCGGAATATTGCAAAATAACGCCGATACAAATCAAGCGCACCGCCGCCGCAGTACTTCCACTGCCAGTTTCGGTTCCAGTTCCAGCTCCATCCCTTCAGATAACTTTCTCTGTATCCTCATACTCGACATCTCCACGTCGCCGAACAAACGAAGAAAACAACGTCCGTCACTTATCAACAATTTTTAATGCATAACCGTGTAGATATTTTTATCGCCCCATACATTCCGTTCCTGCAGTATGTTATTATGAAATCTACTTTATTACTTATAAAGTAACGGGATAGCTTTATCAAAAATCTCGCTAAATATACATTTGCTCCGACACGTAGGGACGGATTAAAAAATAACGAAAAAGTGTTACGCCGGAAAATTATCTGATCCGATTGGGCAGCGCTTGCATCTTCAAATATTTTCGATCAGTTAGCGGAGAGGAGGTTTTGAAACCGGACCCACTGGGCACACGAATTACAGATCAATCAATCAGAATAACTAAATTCACCCTCTTTATTTTCAAGGATTTTATCAATTTTATGTTATTAGAAAAGGTACTTAATCTAAAATGGAAGCCAGCCGAGGATTACGTGAGGAATGATAAACCCCGACGATTATGTTGGAAACATCTGTTACTGGATTATAATTTCGATAATAAACTGCCCTTAGGAGAAATAATTGAATCGTTACATGTGATAGGTTAATACGTAATGAGTAATTATTTACAAATTTATACGAAAGTAATTAAAAGTGGTAATTACTAGGGAAGTTTCGATTAAGACGAGGCTCAGAGTGGACTGGTGTGATCTCGGTTTAATCTTGGAAGGCTGGAGGGTATTTCCGATCCGGATTGTATGACACATTCCATGTCCGAAGAAAGTATTTACCATCAGTAAAACTTCAATTGTTGATAGCGTTTTGATGCTCTGGCAGAGTTGAAATGTTGGAAGGTTTTTGTTCTCGGTAATGAAACATGCAAGCAATAGCTTTTAGTAATAGCGAGCATGCGTAAAGAAAAGGGTCCGGCGCCATGAAATTGTTAAATGTACTGTAAACTGATAGTCCCTTTTTCATTGCACAGTGTATCGCGGCTGACTTTTGGCAGATTTTTAAATCGTAATAATAACAGATTAATCCCGTCTGTTTTTTGCGCGACTACAACCATGTACATATAAATTCTAGCGTAACATATTTTGCTTTTGCCTGGAAGTAATCCAAGCGTGCGATTTTCCGGAAACTATGAAGCTGTGCCGCAAAGATATAGTAATAATAACTAATTAAAAACTGTGTGATCAGCAAAGTTAAAATTATTAAATGAAATGGTAATCCGGCAAGAGCTCAAACAAACGGCATGGTTTCATTTATGCAGATTTTTGAACCCCTCGCCGACGCACGCGCCCTCTTGCTGCTAGTTTCACGGATACACATTCTCTATTAATTCCTTTAAATTTGTCATTTTATTTTCGAATTTGCCGCGTCATCCCGAAGTGTAAAAAAAATGTTGATTTCCCGTCCGCGTTTGTCACCCCATGATATATAGTGTTATTGATGTGCCGCGGCGGGAAAAATCAATGTACTAAAAAAGAGACGACGTTAATTCCCAAACTGGCTAACTATCAGACGTTCAGAGACCAAATATCAATCTTGTCACACGGATTCCAACGCGTTAGAAGGTCTCCAAAATAAAAAGTATGCCCAAGGTGGTTGGTTCATTGAAGATTCCAGTGGAACAGTAGCCGAACATTTTTTCGCATTACATGTATATGGATCATTAATAATGATGTTGTATAACAACATGGTTGAACCGGTATACAAAATGACAGTGATTAATAGTTGGATCTACACCGTAGGTAATGTGAAAATACTACGGCTACATACTGGACGCATGATTTTTAACGCATAAAATCGTAAACAAAATCGTGCATTGTGTATTCAATGCCTCGATATTATTAATTACTTCGTTATACAACGCTTTTATTTATCCTAATTTTAATTGATGGGCAAAATTCCGCGTCAGATATTATTAGAATTACAGTTTTGGTCAAAGTAATCATCACGCCTCACCGAACGTCATTTTAATGATTTATCCATGATTGTTTGTATACATGTACTGTCATCGTACGGTATATAATTTCTTTACAATGGGTACTTGTTGGGGCGGAGTTTTCGTGAAGCTATCCCGCTATCACTAGAAAAAACTCGCTTTAATTTTTCACATCTCAAAGTTTACTACTTGATTTTCTTGCGGCGGGGACGTCCTCTGGGTGCTTATTGAACTTTTCATTAGTAACGGTTAAAACTATCCTCATGATTAATTATCCATGACTCAACTAGCAATTCTTAATCATCGGATACTTGATACAAAACTCATCGCGGCGCAAATATTTCATATACAAGCAAAACTATCTTGGAAGGAAAATATTTACTCGCCGGTTTCCTGCTTTGGAGAGATCTTGGCTTGCCTTCATTGTATTTACATGAATTCATATATTTTAAGGTTTGCAAAGCCTTAAAGAAGGACGAATTTCCGTGCTATTTTTATTATATTAAGAATTGTGATATGAAATACCATTTTTATCATCAAATAAAAACTCTGTTATGTTAGACATCTTATGTAGAAATTAATTTGCAGTAAAATGTTAACTGTAAACATTATTTTACGAAAGCAATCAAATCAAATTTTAATTCTGTAAACCTGACTATGTATCCATTGGTTCCTAAATGTCTTGTAATCACGCATTAAAAATGCCTTGGCTTCATAAATCTGTCTGCGAAGAAAGTTATTATATTCAAACAAAATTTAACTAAAAATCGTTGAATATTATTAAAACATTAATTTAATGTTAGATCGTATGAATAGATCAAAGTTAAATTAGTAATATGAAATTATAATTGAAGATGATGTAGGTGTGACTTTCTTAACAGTTCAAGACGTTATTATCGCATAAAGAAAACTACTAGACATGGTTTTGTGTATAATTTAAATCACAGGAAACAATTAATTAACACATCCTCTGAAGCATTCGGTTTTATTGGTGCGACCAATACATGCATTTAGAAAGTAGCACTTAAACCTTGTACTAGTAACATTGTTATACGATCATATTTAAATTTAAAAAAACGATAACATTGAATGTTCTGCATGTTGATTTATGATTGGATTTGGCGCACACCGGAGTTATTTCAGTATTTTTACAGCTTTGGGCAAAATCAGATAGTGGGATATCTTTGGTTTTGTGGCGTATGCGGGCACGACCCGAGACTTTTTCGTAAAGTATTATTTTAGCCTGAGTAAGTGTAAGAATAATTTGAGGTTATTAAAAATGGTCGGTGCTCGTGCAATATTGTAAATGGCAAGGCAAACGGCAAAGGCCTCACATTATAATAATGTGTGTAAAGATTCATTTCGATTATTAAAACCAGTTATAATGTTATGTTCACACCCACCGGATTCTTTACAAGAAACCGAGGTAAAGGCAAGGCGCACGCCCAGCTCTATCGCTGCACTCAATGGTCCAAGAAATTTACTTAAAATGAAAAGCATCTTACATTAAGTGTGTACTTGTGCGGCGCAACGTTATCGCAATAGACCAAGTCAAGATGCACTCCATTAAAACTGTCCTATCTAAAAAGATCGGTGACAAGACAACGACGACACGCAGCCAACAATGTCGGGAAATCTTGCCGGAGAAAACGGCCGCTAAATACTAAATGCCCCTCTCCATTCAACCCTATTCACCTGTTTTATCGCGCAAACAACCGTTCAAATCAAGTTTTCCATATTTTATAAGAAGTAAAAACAAAAAATGTTACTAATTATGATTTCCATGGGAAGCTTAAATAGGAACAAATCGCTGCCATCATTTCAGCCCGTCGCATAATTAGCCCCCAATCGGAAGACAAAGGGACTCGTTGTCTCCGGGCTATTAAAATTGTGCACAGCGCGATTTTCACCGTCTTTTATACAGGTGCAAAACTACACAAATAATAACGCTAAAATTAATTGTATATCATTTCAACTGTAAGGATATTAAATGAATACCGTTTCAATCGCAAATAATAAATTACCGAAAATATTCATAAAACTAATAGAACGTTTTTGAAATTTTCTTTTGCCAATTTATTCGATTATAATAAAAACATTAATTTAACTATACCATGTAATAAATATATTTAATTTAATATTTGGCTGAAAGACTTAGGTCACTGGCCCATTGTATTCCTCTAAGGAGGGCAATAAACGATTTTTACCATTATTAAAATTTAAGTTCCGAATATTACAGAAATATCGTCTTCGTCATTCTAGGTTTCCTTTAACCCATATCATGTATCTCATAATTTATATTTTCTTTGAAAATAGGTAAACAAATAATGAAGGGAAATCGGGTGGAACTAAATCTGAAATATAGGGGATTGAACAGGGATATCCATGTCTTTCGATATTGCTAAAGACCAAATAAGACATCACTGATGACTACCTACCTTCTCTACTCGGAAAGAAACCACACAAAGATTAACTTTTAACACGCTCATTAATGAATGAATTTACATATTTAATTTGTCTGTCATAAGCTCTCTCCTCACGATGTGTGGCGTGTGAGTCAAACGCCAATCCCAATTTTCCGGATTCCGTTCGTATTAGCAAACTAATATTATTAGCTAAAGGTATTCGCAAACATTGAGCACATATATGGTTTTAATATTTTGTTGTGGGCGTAAAGTGCAAGAGGAAATCGTTAACTTTTTTCGTACCAAGTGACCAAATCACAGACGTGTTGTCTACTTACTGGAACCGTGAGGATGGTTTTAGTGCGGCTGAATCAAGGGCTTCGATTTTCTTTAGTGTTTTTTTCTGAAATTTTTCGATACATTATATTAGTACATATTTGCAATATCATCCGCATATCTACCGGATAATTAGTTGTTAATTAGTCGCCCACCTATACCAACGCACACTTCTCTTATAGTGTGTTTTTCATAAATATTTTTTTTAATTTAAAAAGGTGACTAAACACACCCCTGCCTTACGCATCATTGAATGGGGGTGTTGATTATTGTTGATAACACTGGGCAACAAAAAAATATATATTTCCAACTAATTCTGAGTATTTTGGCAATGCTGATTTCAAATCTGAAATCAGTTTTCTTCTGCAAGCTGCCGTTAATATGCAATTTGACATTTTGATTTGTCATAATTTATGTAGTTGGGTGTTGAATTTATTTAATTGCTCGTCAATGAATAACGCCATAGTGATGGGATTGGCCTACTTTTTGAGCCAAATATTTCGCAAATAACCTCCCGTTATTATTTTTGTTATGTTTTGCACAGGTGCCGAAGACCAATCACGCGAGTTCGGCAAATTTGGACATCTAAAATTTTCGCCTCATCTTTCTGTTTTATATAAATTTAGTTCAGCATACTTTTGTAGCAAGAAACGTCACAAATAACCTGGTGTTTGCCTTTTGTTGATATTTTGAATAGGTATCTAGCTAGCGCGTCATTAGTTGCCGCGTAAATATCACCTTCTTCGCCCCGAAAACACACATTTCTTGTCGAACGCGCCGAAAGAAAAACAATCATTAGACGTGTGACTTGTGTGTAAACCGAGTTTCTGTTTACTGGAAGTTGTATTTCCGCTAACTGGGGTGCAACATGAGTATCAAGGTCCATTTCTTGAACAGAAGCCTTTATAAATTCCCAGAAAACTGTGGGACTGTAAGTGACGAACAAGGTGAACGCTTCCACCAGGACCTGATGATCATGGAAGAGCTCTATCAAGGACGATGGGACACGAATATAATGGCGGGCTACTGCTGGAGTATAAAACGAGATTGCCCTGAGCAAGTGCGCTACAAGCGCAAATTTTTGCCGGAGTAGAACATATCTACTGTAAGGTATTAACCTTCATTCTGGGCTCATAATAGACTATATTTCTACGCTCATATGTAATTTATAACTTGTTATGCATGTAATATGTATAATAAATATGCAAATTTCGCAAAATATTCATTGTTGAATTGCATAAAAACAGTACCTTCAGTACACCCAAATTAGGTTAGAACAAGTTCTTTTATCAATGCAACAACATTTTTGTTGCCTAGTGTAATCTATTAAAGCTGTAGTAGAACGTCTCAATTTTTGAAGTTTTTGATGCTGACGCTAGTCAATCTGCTAAAACGGCCTACATCATTGTTATAAAAAAGTTGGCAAATTTGGACTGTCCAAAATCCTGTCCGACTGTATTTTGTACTTGTTCCACTGAATTGGTTGAATAATCGAAACATAATCTAGGTTTTACCTAAAATGTATAATCCCTAAAAATTACAGATTTTTACTCGTCTAATGTCTCAATATTTTCTGCACTCGAATGTAAATGACTTTAAACCATTACACCTTTGCAGAGGGCAAGCGCTGGACTCCAACATGCTTCCCTAACAGTTAAAACTTTTCTGTTTTGTATCGAGTCTTGCGGAAACTGTAAAACTTATTTATTAGTTAGATTAGTTCTACTAGTGACACTGCCAAAGAAAAATGGAGCCAGAATGCTCGGACTATAGAATCATAGTTCTGATGAGCCACACCTCCTAAAGATAAAACATAATCGCAACTACAAAAAAACTAGGCGAAAACATCAGCTGGGATTTACAGTAAAGGTATGGAAACGAGAGAAGCACTCTTCGGATTAAATGTACTAAGACAAAGATGTGAACCATGAAATTCACATCTGCTTCATTGGCTTCCAAAAATCATATAAGATCTAGCACTCTAAACTACTGGATATGCTAGAAAGAAATACATTAATAGAAGAGATATAATAATGATATCTAACATCTACTGGCACCAAACAGCAAAAGTCAGAAAAGGTCTAAACGAGGAGGTTAACATATGCCCGGGAGTCAGACAAGGATGTGTGCTGTCGGCTCTCCAATTTAATGTCTATAGCGAAGAAATCTTTGAAGAGTCACTATCAGAAGTAGCACGGGGTATCGTCATAAACGGCGAGACAATTAACAATATGATACCGACATTATAGCCGACAGTAAAGAAGACCTACAACGTCTGGTAGTTGCAAAAGATATGGCCTAGACATAAACATAAAGAAAACCAGTCATGGCTATCACAAAGAACCTAAATCCAAATCAGTGTAGACCACCTATATACATTAATAAAGCTATAAAATGGGTATCCTTCCATAGATATCTTGGCACATAGATAACTGAAAATACAGAAATACAGATGAAATCAAATGTAGAACAGAGCTAGCTCGTTGTGCCATCATAAATATGAAAGAAAATGCGTTGTAACCGAGATATAAAATTAGAACTTAGCATTAGGGTACTGAGGAGTTGCATATTTTCAACTCCAGACATTGCCAATCTGTGGTACGCGAATGTTAAACTACCGGCACGCGGGTCTGGGTCATATTCTGAGAGCAGATAGATATAGGAAAGATTAAGGAAAAAAGAACGGTCGGGAGAAGAAGAATCTCGTAGCTTCGTAATTGAGATAATGGTTTGGATGCACATCTACTAAACCAGTGATGAGGAAACTACGGCCCGCGGGCCAAGTCCGGCCCGCGGAAAGGTTTAATCCGGCCCGCGGAAAGGTTTAATCCGGCCCGTTTAAGAGTGCCGTCGTGAGAATGTTTGAACGCGTTCTTACTTCGTAATGTGACGACCCGCATAAAAACTACCTGCGGCGATATTCAAAACACAATAGTATTCTGGACAAATCCATCCGACCTAAACAGATGACTCATCTTCGCTCGAAACAGGTAGGTATAAATACAAGCGAGGCCGCCCGAAGATCAGTTAGTTAGCGACTTAGTCAGTCATCTGCAACGACCCGCTGTGACTCGAGTAATTGTTTGTGTAATCCCCCAAACTCCCAGTGCCTCAACAAACTCCCGCGTAAGAGCATTAGTTAGCAGTAAGCTTTCGTCAATTGCGTTTCTGTGTGTTGTTCTCCGTAGTAGGTAACATGGATGTTAAAAAAAGAAAAGTGGATTCAGAATGTCGAGTTTTTAAAGAAGAATGGACGTGGAAATATTTCTTTACTTTATTTAAAGAAAAACCTGTGTGCTTACTTTGCAATACAACTGTTGCAGTTTTCAAAGAATATAACATTCAACTCCATTTCAAGAGCAAACATGAAAACCACTCATACTCATCGTTAAGTGAAGAGGTGAGAAAAATTAAATCGAAAGATTTAATAAAAAATTTATCAAGTCAACAACAATTATTTCAGAGAGCTAATCACTCTCAAAGATGCGCTACGAAAGCCAGTTATGTGTTGGCTTATAATATTGCTAAATCTAATAAAGCATTTTCAGATGGTGAATTTATAAAGCAGTGCATGTGCGATATTATGTGCCCTGACAAGAAAAAGGATTTTCAGTCACTGTCTATCTCAAGAAGAACAATCACCGAGAGAATTAAAAATATTGATAAAAATCTAATTTCACAACTGACTACAAAAACTCAAAAATTTATTTTTTATTCAATTACCATGGATGAAAGTACAGATATCAGCGATACTGCGCAGTTACTCATATTTGTAAGAGGAATCAACGCCCACTTTGAAATTACAGAAGAACTTGCAGGGCTGCAGTCAATGAAAGGAACAACGACTGGTGCCGATATATTTTGTGAATTTGAAAATTGCATCGATAAACTTCGTTTACCTATTGACAAGCTATGTAATGTAACTACAGATGGTGCTCCTAATATGGTTGGAATCAATCAAGGATTTGTTGGGAAATTTAATTATAAGTATCCGAAAAATGATGTTGTTTTTTTGCATTGCCTTATACATCAGGATGCTCTCTGTAAATCGGCTTTAGATATTGACCATATACTTAATATTGTTGTAAAACTAGTAAATATGATTCGTTCCAGAGGATTATTACATCGCCAGTTTCAACAGTTTTTGGAGTCCGTACATGCTGAGCATTCCGATATCCTGTATTATTCAAAAGTTCGTTGGTTAAGTGCTGGAAAAGTATTTGAAAGAATTTGGGATTTAAAAGACGATATTGTGAATTTTTTTCTTGATAAAGACATTTATAATCAATTTGACGTCTTAGAAAACGAAACGTGGCTTTCTGATTTCGCTTTTTTCACAGACCTCCTCGTACACATGAATAAACTTAATCTCAAATTGCAAGGAAAAAATCAGTTTCTTCACGATATTTGGCAATACCTGAAAAGTTTCAAATTACAGTTATTATTATTTGCTAATCAGATCTCTAAATCTGATTTTTCTCATTTTCCAAGAATACAATCTTTAAAATTCACCATATCAAACAATAAGATCAAAAAATACGAAATTAATTTGAGAAAACTATCTACAGAATTTGAAAGGAGATTTCAGGACCAGAGTTTAGTATTTTTGCGACCCCATTCAATGTTAATTACGAAGAAGTTGATGCAAAATTTCAACTTGAGTTAATAGAACTGAACTGTAATACTCTCCTGAAACAAACTTTTCATACAGTACCATTACTAGAATTTTATAAAAATTTAAGTCCAGATAATTTCCCAAATCTAATTGCTCATGCAATGAAGATAATGACAATGTTCGGCTCATCTTATATATGCGAACAAATCTTTTCAACAATGAAGCTTAGGAAAACTTCTTTAAGAAACAGAATTACAGATAAGCACCTTTCATCAGTTTTAAGAATTTCTGCTTCGCAAATGGAACCGGACTATGATGAAATTTTGATGAAACAGTCTCAATTTCATTTTTCTCATGCACCATCAACCAGTAATGACACCAGAAAATAAAGTGATAATAATTCACATCAAGAACTACACTAAATTCATTTTATATTTTGTGCTTATAATTTTGTTACCTTTTGCTTTTTTACTATTAAAATAATAAGTGTATGTAATAATATATGTATATGTTCATAGAACACATAAATTAGTTAACGATTAAGCATTATTCTTTGGCCCGCTACGACTGTCTAGTTATTACAAATGGCCCGTCTTAAAAAAAGTTTCCCCACCACTGTACTAAACTATTTAACAGCAGTCAACAAAGTTCGTGTAATGATGAATATTTCCAATCTTCGATAGAAGCGAAATTCGAAGAAGAATCGCTAACTAGTATTGCGTTTTAAAATAATGGAGGTTTGAATACATTTTGTATATTTCAAATAACGTTGACATTTTAGGTATTTAACACTATATTTAATATTCTTGACTATAAGAGAAGATATTATTAAAAAATATATGTGCTAACGATAAAGATACTTTGAGACTAAAAAAACGAATGTTGGAATTCGTGTTATATTTTTAAACTTAAACACGTGGTCGTGGGTTCGAATCCCATCCGTACGGTCACTTTTTCGGAACGAAGAAGTGGCTGTGCGGGTCCATGGATGGTTAGTGTATGTCCCATTTATTATTTAAAAATTAAATTTCAAAACTATATATCCGTAGTGGCCGAATAGCCTAGATGCTTAAGCCAATTCCCAAATCATCCGCACTTAACCCGAATTCCCGTCAACCATCCTTCCTTAAAGAAAAAACGCATAAATAGGTAGGCAACCATACTTACTCAGTTTTATTTAATTGTCAAAATTGTGTTGTTAAAAATGTATTACACCACCGATCAGGGCCGTGCGAGGGGGGGGGGGGGCGAAGGGGGCGCCAAAATTAGGGGCGCCAAAATCGCTATTACATCGGAATGACGGAAAATTCATAAAAGTGTTAATTAATGTATTTTTATTATTTATCACACGTCAGCATATCTAAAATTT
Organism: Ocypus olens; assembly: GCA_910593695.2. Classification (NCBI taxonomy): domain Eukaryota; kingdom Metazoa; phylum Arthropoda; class Insecta; order Coleoptera; family Staphylinidae; genus Ocypus; species Ocypus olens. The sequence continues at coordinate 21,298,017 of OU343057.1, forward strand.
CTTCTTATTTTACCTTAAATTTCTTGATTACATACTAAAGGGGAATAAATAAATAAAACTAAATTATTTCTAATGGCTCCCTTGTCACATACTAAAATGTTATATAATATTCTTAGAAATGTTCTTTTGTGAAAATATCGTTAATTAACACTCCGTCGACAAGACATACCTATAATCCAGATGCTGTGACATTTTTTGTCCGAACTGATTGCCCGGTTGGCTATTCCAAGCTACGCGCGGTCAGGTCGGCTGATCGTCAATCTGACTTCATATTTTCCAGATTTCCGTAGCCTATTTTTTTTAAATCATACAAGTCAAGGAATCGATAGAATCTCCGAAGCTCTAGACAATTTTAGAATTAGAATAATTGTTTTTTTTTTGCAGCAATATAAGTAACACTTTCCGCAACATTTTTTTTTTTTTTTTGGGATAGAAGGGCGCCAATTTTACTTTCGCCCCGGGCGCAGTTTTCTCTTCGCACGGCCCTGCCACCGATGAAAGAATTTAATAATTCATTGGTATAAGAGCGAGAACATCACTCGAGGAGGTGTTAGAGATTTGTTTTCGGTTGCATACCCGAGCAGACAACTTCCATCCATCGTAACAATTTTGAATATTGTCCATAATTTTGACAATACTGGCTGCGTCAGTAATTTTCATAGTAAAAGGACCAAAAGAAGTCACATTTTAACGGAATAGATGAAACTCAACATTTTATGTTACGTAGAGCAGAACCCCATATCATTTTTAAGAGTTATTGCAGTACAGTTTCAAATAAGTTGAGCTTCCGTTTATAAGACATAAAAAGAATTTAAATACAATGCTTAAGTTTTCAAATCATCAGCAATTATCAAATGAAGACGAAGGCAAACGAACGTAATTCTGTGAAACCGTATTTAATTGAATTAACCTAACTTTATTCGTAATGCGTTAAGCTATGTCTCTGTTGCTTACCATTTCAATTAAATGGCATGCGTTGATGTGATTATTTTACGATTGAACATAAGCGTTAGTAATAGTATGTTCAGTATTAAAATAAAAGCCCTGTATATTACATTTTTAATATGTTATGTAACTAGCTTAAGTATCCGTTATATTAAATGGATATTATAATTTCTACCTAACAATGTACAGGCATTCGAACGCCCCTAGCTAGGACATTATCTTCGGCACCACTAAACCGACGTAAATGCGTTCATGTGATTGCAAACGAAGCAACCCATTGGGAGTTTCGGACGTAACGGATAAACACTATTTTTTTTATACATTTGTAGATCAGCCATTGAAGTATAGTTTGTGATAATATCTTTAGAGTAACTATAGAAAATTGCAGCCCTATCGTCGACAAAAGGACAAAAATAATTTGAATTTTATTTATTTTTATATTTATAGACAAATTACAGTCTTATGATTATTAGTTATAAGGGTGTAATGTTTATTGCTATCTAATATTGTTTAGTACACAATTACCCGAGTTTGTCGTATTAATGTATTGTATTTGAAAAAAATAATGAATTATCAAAAATTATCACATAATAATTAATATCGGTATTTGATTCATATAGTGATCGATTTAGAGTAATAGGGTTGTTATAATCTACATCAGTGTTTCTAAATAGGGGTAGAAACCGGGCTCTAGATGTATGTAATCGTTCCCAGGAGTGTGATAAAGGTCGTGGGGTACATCCGTTGTAATCAAATATTATTCCGGAGTCCAGTTTCGGCGGGGTGTGATTCGATGAAACGGCCCGTTTTATTTATATAATTGTTACGGGGCATTAAGTGATCTTAACTAAGTGAAATTTATCCCCTCGGGGGTTGCAATTTGTAATCTGCATGGGAACACATTGTGGGTGGAGTATTCGGAGCATGAAGCAGGTTTAGAAAGTGCACGTCAAAGATTGATTATCATTGTCTGTAGAAGTAAAATCGTTAATGTATTGTAGATTTCACGATACGTTAAACAGGAGGTGTATTGGAGGAGGTCGACAAATAATAAAGTTGTCACGGGCTGGAATTGCAAAACGAGAGAATGACAGCAACACACGGTTGCGTAATCCCCGGAGCTCCGAATTTTTGTCCTGCGGTATTTTCGCTTCGTTACGCATCCTGTTCCTTAAAACCGTTTCCAAATCCACGTCCCATCTGACGGCGCAGATTCAGCTGCAGCTAACCAAATTATTATGAGCCGTTTTCTATAATCTCGTAAGCTATAAAGTGCTTTTTAAAAGTGCATTACGTAGGAGGCACATTACAGAATTAATAACGCATATTTGATTTATTTTGCTGTATGCTATAAAACTATGTTGCATTTTACATTGTATAAAATACACATGGCTTCTTGTCTAGTCGTATGTACCGTAAAACCCCGATAACAATGCCACCATAAAAAATTATTGCTATAAATCTTAAGGATCCAGTCTGCTTTTGTGTGTCGTGTCCCTATCCAGCGGCTGCAATAAAATAATTACAACACCAGCAGCACCTGAAATGTAACTATGGATGCCTTTATATTTAGAAACGTACGAAGAAATCTATAATAGTTCCAATATAATACATCGCGTTGCATAATAAAACTTGCCTCCGCTAATTCATGTAGTTATATATTTATTTAGTTACTTATTAATCTCGACGTCGCGATCTATTCATTTTCCCTTCGGAGCTCGGAGCGATCGATCAAGCGAGGATTTTTTACCGCAGACGTTAAATAGACGGGAGCCGGACAGGACGGGGTGGATGCGATGCGTCCGAAGGCCTTTCGGTCAGTTAACGCAATAATAAAATGCTCAATATTTCATATTCATTAGAGGCAATACCTCTCCGATTGTTGGAGCGGAGCGAGCAAATTAAAACATATTGTATCTTCCAACATTTATCACTATAAAACAAAACGAGTCAGGTATATTACACCGGAATCCCACCAACTTACAACACTCTGCATAATTCATTTAAAGGCGAAGAAAAGAATACCGTCTGGCCCGTGAAAGAATACGAGGAGGATATCCATCTGTCAGCCGAGGCAGTCCCATTGTCTATCCCGCAGTTCATGTGGCCGGATTAGGTATTAGGCATTAGATATTAGACATTAGGCGTTAGGCGGCATCGGCGAGGTGCAATACGGTGTCTCTAACTTGAGCACATGACACAACAACCGCTTCCCCTAGTCTTAGGATGTATAAAAACCCTGTAGTTATGCCGGTGGAGTGCACCTATCCATTTTCTATTATTCCCTTTAGCACCCACAATTATTAACGCCCTTTGTGCTCGCTACTTGTACAAATTTCTTACACGAATGCCATCCGCAAAACCTTCAAATTCCATTCAATAGTAAATCACGACAATATATTTTCAGTAATGCACCACACACCATACCGCCAGCTGCATCCTATGAGCCCTACGCGTCCACAAAGTGGACAAACATTTTCGAATAGAATCCCTGAAGCTCATTTTAATCTGGATAATACTGCCGCGTTAATATGTGGTCTTCTTCCTTTGAGGGCATTAATGAGAAAAATAAGCAAATTTATGTAGAGATCGCGTTTTCCGCTCGTTTCTCTAAAGAGGCATTAGCGCAAGTATAATTAAGTGTAAGATCGCGGTCTTAATTTACTATTCATGTGCGTGGAGGAGTAAACGGCGGACCGGTTAATTCTCTAAAATTAAATCAATCTGGAAGCAAACAGGTCGGTCTTCATTGTTTCTTCCCAGTCTTCCAGCGCAGTCAGCATATCTTCAAATCAAGTCGGTCAGCATAAAATTACTCATAATGATTCGAAGTCACGAAACTTTATACACATCTTGTATTCTTTTAAACTTACCTTCCTTTACACGACCGAATACTTGATAGAATAATTGCTAGACAACATAACAATGATGTCCATTATTTACTATTTTGCATAACTTTGCTCTTTCCTTTTCGCGACTCTTCCCTCGGCTCGAAAACGCGTGTGGAGGCAATTTCGTCGGAGGGAAACGGCAAATTAACCAAATCACACGTGAACTGCTTGATAATGATAATGGCTCCGTGGAGAAACACTAAATATCCCACAGTGTCGCCCTAACCTCGCCGCGCCGCAGAAACAAAAAACCCGAAGAATATATAATTATTTTTTTATTAAATTACATAGGCGCGTATTAGAAATTGTTACCTGAATAATAATTCCCAAAATCATAGGCATGAGGATTCGATCTCGCAACGAGTTTTCTATTTTAATTACTAATTCTATTCACTCAACAATTATGACATATTTGCCTATATAATAAATGTTCTTAAATCGGCATACGGATTTATACCATGGGAAAGTCTATATTTAGCAATATATATCACAATAATTTAATCCTTGAAAAATCAAGCATTTCGCCTATGCTTTTGACAACGACATAGAAGATGAAGAATCGTTAAGCGTTTTCATTTAAAGGCTTTTAATTATGAAAATTTTCCTCGAATAATCCACATTTCTAATACATAAATTCAAAAAAACGAAATATAGCCTGAATATATAAATATTCAACCTGTTCGTAACTCTGCAAGCAAAATTAAGTCTTACTAAGACTATAAACAAATAACTTATTGAAACAACTACTTCCCTGGCTGATGCCACGCCGGATATTGAATGATACAAAAGAAATTTGCATGTTATTACTAGTACTACTAGTGAAATAACATTGGTTTAAGATCCCTTATTTCTACCCACAGGAACTTTTGAAAACTTTTCAAATTCAATTTAGTTTCATTTTTCAAGTTAGTCCTGTGGGTAGAAATAAGGGATCTTAAACCAATGTTATTTCACTAGTAGTACTAGTAATAACATGCAAATTTCTTTTGTATCATTCAATATCCGGCGTGGCATCAGCCAGGGAAGTAGTTGTTTCAATAAGTTATTTGTTTATAGTCTTAGTAAGACTTAATTTTGCTTGCAGAGTTACGAACAGGTTGAATATTTATATATTCAGGCTATATTTCGTTTTTTTGAATTTATTTAATACTCTCTGCAATAAGTAAGGTTGTTTCTATTTTATTTATTTCTAATACAATACACTTGTATAACTTTCTTCGAATAATCCTCAAATATTATTACTATCCAAAATATTTAATGATGGTTATATGAAATATGTATTATTTCTACCAAATAAAACTCGGTTAAAATTCTAAACTAGTTCCACCTTATCATGGCAGTTTCTCTTAAAAATACCATAATAAGGCGACGTTTTATTTGGTAGAAATAATACCTATATCATATTACTTATCATCATTAATAATATAAACTACCATTACGTAAATACTAAAACATTCAAAATATTTAATTTCAATTCCAAATCCCGAATTAACCCACAAGAGGAGGTAGAAGGGCACACCAACTTAAATGGTACTCTATAAATTTTTCGTATGCTCTCTATGAAAATAAATTCGAAAATGATCAATTCTTCGAAGTCGAATTTCAATAAATACTTAAACAAGTTTTATTGTGGAAATTAAGTATGATTTAAATAATTATGTGATATAATATTAACAAAAAGTTAATAACGTTGTATTTGATTGATGGTTTGTGGAGGGCGACCAAGTGGTCGCAGCGCTTAGACCATTCGTTGGTCCTTTGTGCCGCCTCCTGGGCCCTACTCCTCAAGCCAACCTAAACTTCTTGTGAAGTCAAGTAGTTGGCCGTGTGGAGTGTTGCCCAGTTGTGACCAATCTGGCCACTCCTCTCCGAAAACGGACCACCTAAGTTGTTTGAGTGACTCGCATTCACACATGATGTGTCTTAGTGTCTCCTCTTCTTGCTCGCATTTCCGACATAGGGGGTCTTTTACCACCCCTATGTTGTGGAGGTGCTTTTTTAGTTTGCAGTGCCCAGTAAGTGTACCGACTAGTAACCGCAAGCTACTTCTTGGTAATTCAATGTATTTCCTGCTCAGCTTCGGTATTGGTGAGTGGATGAATTTTTTGGCGACCACATATTTGTCAGTCTGTAGCCATTCCTTTTTGTGTTCTTCAAGAGAGTTTCCTTTGAGTATTTGGGAGACAGTGAGTGGTGCCGGTGGCAAAGCCTTAGAGCCTTCCCTTTTCAGGGCAGCCCTTTTGGCAAGCCTATCGGCCCGGTCGTTCCCTTCATTATTTGAATGTCCCTTAATCCAGGAAATTGTGACTCTGTTGGTTGCGGCGAGTTTGTCTAAAGCTTGCTTGCACTCCAATATTATACTGCTGGCCACCCTCGGTCTCGAAAGCGCAGCTATGCTTGGTTTGCTGTCAGTGAGGAACAAAATGGATTTGTTCGAGACTGCCAGTTCCGATAGTTTCCGAGCACCTTCAAGTATCCCGAAAAGTTCCGTTTGAGTGATCGTCGCATTCCTACCTAGGGGGATGCTGAGACTGAGGTCAGGTTCCTGGCAATAGATGCCTGCCCCTGCGCCTTCATGGTTCTTGGCCCCGTCGGTATAGACGGTGATTTCTGGTTTGTCATTAATCTGATCTTTTATTTCGTATTGCCGTTTAAACGTTGTATTTACTAAAAATGTTAATAACAAATTTAATCAAATATCAAATTTATAATAACATTGTTATTAAAAAAAGTATTTTATGTATCAAGGGCATAATCTATAATTATGCTCGGAGTACACAGGGGCGGCTCGTTATATAGAGCCACGGAGCCATGGTACTACCTGTAGTTTCAAGCTCAGCGAGAATTTTTAATTAATTCTTAAAACACTTTTTCGCCAGTTACTTTGGTCTCGGAAGATAAATCGTTCTTTCTTTCTTCAAAGGAGGGGTGGAGGGTATATTGTATAGGTGGCTCTACCACCAACATGTTCCACAAGCCACCACTGAAATTAAGTACAGTTTTTTTAAATCCACGAGTTGTAATTTTTTGAAAATTTTAATTTTCGAATTGTGTAATACTCGAGCAAAAAAATAAAAAAAAAACATATAAAACGTATGGACGAAGTTCTACAAAAATTAAATTAGATTTGCATATTATCGTTTTATCAAATCAAGTACAGTTTTTAAAAATCCACCGATTATTTCGTGAGTTTTGAATTTTTGAAAATTTTAATTTTCGAATTGTGTAATACTCGAGCAAAAAATAAAAGAAAATGTAAAACGTGTCGAAGAATTTCTACAAAAATTAAATTAGATTTGCAAATCATCGTTTTATCAAACTAAATGGAGTTTTTGAAAATCCACCAATTATTTCGCGAATTGTGAATTTTTGAAAATTTTAGATCTCGAATTATGTTATACTCGAGTTAAAAATTAAAAAAATATATAAAACGCGTCTACTAAATTCTACAAAAATTAAATTAGATTTGCAAATCATCGTTTTATCAAACTAAATTAAGATTTAAAAAATTCACCAATTATTTCACGAATTGTGAATTTTTGAAAAATTTAAATCTCGAATTGAGTAATACTCGATTTAAAATTTTAAAAAAATATATTAAACGTGTCTACTAAATTCTACAAAAATTAAATTAGATTTGCAAATCATCGTTTTATCAAACTAAATAGAGTTTTAAAAATTAAAAAAAATATATATAAAATGTGTTGATGACATTCTATAAAAATTAAATTAGATTTGCAAATCATCGTTTTATCAAATTAAGCAGGGGCTATATAGATCCAAAGAGCCATGGCACTACCTGTAGTTTCAAGCTCAGCAAGAATTTTTAATTATTTCTTAAAACATTTTTTCACCAGTTACTTTGGTCTAGGAAGATAAATCGTTCTTTCTGTCTTCAAAAAGGAGGGGGGGGGGGGGGTATATATTTATAAGTGGCTCTACCATCAACATGTTCCACGAGTCGCCACATATAACATTTTACTTCATTACATCGACTTGGACCCTAAAATTGTCAAAAATTCAACACCTGTCGTAAAGTTAGTTGTTCTGGTTTCAATTTCAACAGTGAATTGTTGGTTGGTATGAGAAATAAACATTCAACGTGACATATTAGGGTTACGTTGTTTTCAATTTGTGATTATGATTTTTGAAAGACAGTAATTATTTTAGGCAATACATATTTACAAAAAAGTATAAACAGAACTTGAAATTGATATCACGACTCTGAGTTATCATATGGAATAAACTGACAACTTGTCAAAATATTCACAGCTACTCTAACCCAAGAAAAAAATATAGAGATATCACTTACATTAGCCTCACTCTTACTATTTTACCGTGTCCTATCATTCTTAAATTTCGCTTCTACTCAAGCATTTTTTGATCTTCTATCTATTTAAAGTTCTTTAGTTATAAACGTACTTCCACCGTAAACCTCCATTTTTGATGGACCGGGGTGGTTTGGAGAGCTTTAAAATCCACCATAGTATTCTCTATATTTTGCAACCTTTTGAATGAGTTCATGGGTTATATACATTTAGTGTTTCACCTTTTTGCACATGTTTTATCAATTTAACTTTTTTCTAATTAAAATGTGGTATAAGATGTGGACTTCATACAACTTTCTTTAATTTGATGAAATTGAATTTTTGAGGTATCCCGTAATAAACGAGTGGGATTTTAGAAAAGACTTCTACTTTATACGTTTATTTTTGGCATTTTATCTACAATTATTACAATTCAAAGAATGAAACACGTTGTTAATTAAAAACATGTATTATTGAAGAGTTTTTCGTGATCTTTAATAACTATTTAAATGAGTTTAAAATATTTGCTACATTTTGCGAAAAACATGGAATGCCTAAAGAAACACCCACTTTCGGTATCCGAAATTTTACCTAAAGCTTTTCAGTTCGTCAGCTAACCGAGAAAACCATAGCTTAAAATCTTTAGTGATTTTTTATGAAATTTCGGATTCGAACATTTTCACGGAAGCAATACTTTCCCGTACTTAACGTTACTCCATCTCAATTTTAGCGATCATTCTTACTTTACTCGATTGAATTTGTTATTTGGGCTCGTCAAAAATTGTAAACCTAAATTATTTCGTCAATAATAGTTTGAATAGTGTCAAAAATTAGTCAGGTACAATGAGTGATTGTATGTCATTAAAATTGGATTTGATTTGGATTACAAATGTTTATTCTCTGCCCGCTAAAATATTTTTGGAAGGAGTCATTCCTGTGTCATATCAACTGACCTTGATAAGCCTCGATTTGCTCACTCATTTATTATCAGCATCAGTTATTATACAGGTGAGGCGCTGTCAGATGATAGACGTCGAAGCCAAAACCAACAATTTTTTATATTTTAATATTACAAAAAAAATACACTGGTATGCAAATTTAAAATAAATATATATTCAATTTAAATCTTCCAAAACTTTTCTTAAAATCCACTAAAACAAGACAAATAAAGCCTGAAAGACATTAAAACAAAGTCATAGTTTATGTTTTACTAATTCCTCAAAATTATTATTTTATAAATTATTGTATATACAAGCCAACGAACTAATTTTGAATTAAATAATTAGATCTTCTGGATAATATTAGTGTCACAAATATTTTCTCGAGTTAACGTTGATCGCGATAGGAAAGGCACCAAAATATGTATTACAAGTTTTTATATTGTTTTTGACATGTAATGCGCTCGGGCCATAACATCGACCCGTTAAAGTAACGTCGAACATGATGGCGGGATTTAACGTTGCAACCTGACGAAAACATCAATCCATTATAAAGCGTTATTATAGTCGCTTTTTTCTTTTTTGGTTCGAACCAGCTGATTTATATAATACAGATGTGGCTTGTTGTTTATAGTAAAGTGTATAAGTCTGTTCGAGATACCGAGAGATACTGTGAGCTCGTCCTCTTTGGAATGTTCTGCCCTGAGAGGTGCGGGGCCCCTCTTTTGTCAATGAACTTGCCTGGATCAAGACCCGACATTGCACCCATCGATAATTACCCATATTTATCGAAGAGCCATCGGGTTTCACAACCACGGAATCGCTTCCTCAGACCCTCACGAAAAATCAAGGAATATGACTCTGTCATGACTTATATTTAAGCCGATAATGAAAGTATATTAATTATATCTAAAAACATCCGTGCCTCCGAAATAGATAAAACGACCATAACGAATTTTGGTCTCCGGTTAAAAGCAATCAAGTACGTACTACTGGCTATAAATAAATCTATTTTCATAACTACGAGGTATAACAACCAACTCATTTAATGTTGGATTTACGAGTTCGACTTACGTTGATATAAATAAATTTCCAGTAAACGGAAAAATAAACCCGATCTGTACTTGTGTAATAAAAGCGACATATAAGTATCAGTTTTAATGGGGATCGTCCATTGCCGTTCACTCTCAAAATATCTCACTAAAAGCATCACATGCTTACCAATTGTTTTCGCACCAGTTGTTATGGAGCTCCTATTGGTGTGTAATTGTCGCACATATTAGTTCGTTATTGTAATGAAGAGATGATAGTTGGAACCGTTGTAGTTACTATATTTTATACCAGTATTTAATAAATGATAAAAAAATATAATAATTTCCCTGTAAGTGGCCGCTATAAGTAAAAGAACACCAAGAATTCGTCGCTCAATTTTTATGAAAATTTCAGATAATACGTAAATAATCCACACTAAGAAATGATTAAAATTTCAACAAAAAATCATGGTAACTTTTTGATCAATTTACTTGTATAAAAAATGAAAGAAATTTTATTATTTTGTTAAATTTAACTGAGCAGTGACATTACAATTTTATCGTGCAAATCATTTAATTTGTTCCCCATTTAAATCAAAAGATGCCCCGAGTTCGTCAGCGTGGCGTATTTCAACAATTAAGCAATTTTGAACGCGGTAGAGTAATCGGGCTCAGAGAAGGAGGTTTGTCAATTTGTGATATTGCCCAACGAATTGGCAGAAGTGTCAGTACAATATCTCGATGTTGGCGTAGATGGACCAAGGGATAGGAACAACTACGGAGATTATGACCTGGGCGCCCTAAAAATACTACAGAACGTGAAGATCAAGCTCTTCGGCTCGTCGCTGTCCAGGATCGATTTTCAACAACAAAAGCCATTGGAAACATATGGAGAGGTTTAACTAACCAAGGAATCTCCGTTCGAACAGTTTACTGGAGAATTAGATCATTTGGTCTCAAGTCGTACCGTCCTTTTCTTTGTTTGCCCTTAACTCCTCGCCATAAGAATGGTGCAATGAGAGACTAAAATGGGTCGTTATCTTTAGCGATGAATCGAGATTTTGTTTGTGTGCCCACGGTCGTAAAATGGTTAGACGTCTCCGAGGAGAACGAGTAAATTTACAATTTGCAGAGGAACGCCATACAGCTCTTACACGCGGAGTGATGATCGGTTATGGAAGTAAGTCTCCTCTTGTGTTCATTTCAGGAACATTAAACGCAAATCGCTACATTAACACAGTTCTAGAACCAACATTAATGCCCTATCTGAGAAGGTTGTAAAACCCCATTTTCCAACAGGATAATGCAAAGCCGCATACAGCTAGGGTTACTATGGAATTCCTGGAACTAGCTAATGTTGATTTACTTCCATGGCCTTCTCGTTCTCCAGACCTATCATCTATTGAACACGTCTGGCATACAATTGGCAGAAGACAGGGCCATCTTCAGCCACCCCCTCTCACTTTACCTGATATTAGGATGCGAATTCAAGAAGCTGGGGTTGCAATCCCTCAGGCTGACATTGACAATTTGATTTCTAGTATGCCTAGGCGAGTTGCCGAGTGCTCCAGAAATCGTGGAGGAGCAACTCATTATTGAAATTAAAGAAAAAGTTACCATGATTTTTTGTTGAAATTTTTATCATTTCTTAGTGTGGACTATTTACGTATTATCTGAAATTTTAATCATTCCTTAGTGTGGACTATTTACGTATTATCTGAAATTTTCATAAAAATTGAGTGACGAATTCTTGGTGTTCTTTTACTTATGGCGGCCAGTATATGTTTTTTTGTAATAGATGTCTTAAATTGTAAATAGTGGTACAAAACACTCTCAAAAACTAAAAGAGCAATTGATGTGAAACTTAGAACATTAGTATTATTTGATAATCCAAAGAACTTAAAAGTTTTTGGTAAAATTTCGTACACCGGAAGTGGGTGTTTACCTTAACTGGTTTTTGTTTTTTTCTAATATTTTTTTAAATATGAAAAATACCACAAAAACAACAAATACAACAAAAAAAATGAACATCTTTTGTTTGAAAATATTTTTCATTCAATCATTTTTATTCGAGAAAAAAAAAATTATTAATTTTTTTCTTCATTTTTGGTTTATAATTATGAAACAATAATAGTTACAGCAAATTTATGTTAATAAGTAGAGAATGCCAAAATGAACAACAAGAATAAGTTTTTTTCGAAATCTCTTTGGTTTTTGAGTAAACTGACCATTAGGATTTGAAGTATAATTTGTCATTTTCAACTTTCATAACTTTGACGTTTTAAATGTCAGTTTCATCTTGATTTACATGTAAAATATGATTTAAATTGAAAATAAACCATGAAAATGTAAATATCAATAACCATGAATCTATCAAATCTGAGAAAATAACATGATGGCCATCATATTTTTACTTGGGTTTCAAATTTAGTTTTAATTTTACAACATTATTTACATTCAAGTTTTAAACTGAAATATTGTATCATTATTATCAATACTGATTTGAACATAATATTCTTTATTTTAACTCCGAAATTTGTTTTTTTTTCAAATTCCGCTGCTCTTGTTACGGATAATATTACTCTTGTTGCCCCCAAAAGACCTCTAATGTTGAGTAATGTAATTTTTTATATCACCCTCGTTATCAACAACCTTTTACCATCTAGTACGCATATTTTCATTGCCGAATTTTGATTTTTGAGGAAAATATCTGGACGGGGCATTTTGGCTGTTATCCAAATTTTAATTTTTTTTTGTCACAGAGAGTGGGGCGGTCGAAATAAATATAAATTAGATGGTGCAATGTAGGGCGAGTATGGTGGGTGAGGCAGTATTTCCCACTCCAATTCGTTACGTAGAGATGATAGTTAGGATAGTAGAGTTACGAATAACGCCTTTTCTGTTGACACTGCTGGACACTTCAATTAACCGCTTGCTTTACCAATTTTTCGAAAAACAGTCAGTTTTAAACATTAAATGTTGTTTCCCCTTCAGAACACCTACAGCCCGATTGCGACCTTTCAGTTCTTATCAGTGTAGTTAGTTGCTGATGGGGAAACGAAAATTACTACTGGCATATAAATATTCCAAAGACATACTTAATGTTTACATTATTATTGTTATATTTGCCGCCAGGGCCGCGCCAAGCGGGGATGTTAGGGGTGCTCAGCAGCCGGTCAATAGCCTGAATCATCGATGCTAAAATCTATCTATCGATCCAAAAAGGATTATCATACAGGACCTATTTTTCGTCACCAGTTATTAAGCGATTAAAACACGCTTCTGTATTGTGCCGTTGAAGCAATAAGTTGCATGTGGTGGATCGATTAGATTTGTTTTCTTCGGACAGATTATGCAGGACCCAAACACCTGCTCTGCTTACTTTACCAATTTGCTGCAAATGTTCTTGGATAGTTGACCAAGGTTGGTTAAGAGTGTTCGATAGTTCCTCGATTGTTTGACACGGATTTCCTTACACTTCCTCCCTTAACACATTATTGTCTAAAATTGTTGGTCTTCCTGGTCGAGACGAGATTAAAATTACCGGATCTGAACTTGGAGAACCATTGTAGCGTAGACTTGTATTCAATCAAAAGGCTACTTCTATATTTCTACAATCTATCTTGTTGTGTCAATATATTTTTTATATATGTTGTTATTTCTCCGGTTTTCCCTGGTTACCATCCATCGCTGTCTCCGATCTCCGTTGCCCATGTATAAGGTGTCCCCACACCATCATTGGCATTTACGTCGTCTAATGCATTTGGATAAACATCGCAAATGTTTCTGGTAGGAACTATAGGAAAATAGTGCTTTAGGATTTTATTTATTATTTTGTTATTTTGTCATGCCGTTGCTGTGTTATACTTTTATTTAATGTCATAATCGCAGATTTTTAGTTTATAAATGTGTTTGTTTGTTATTCTATGCGTGAGCATATTGCGCATCTTGGCTTTAGGGGGAACGTATGCTGTCATGGCAGACCGACATTTTTTCGCTTGAATCTTCTTTTCCAATTCACTGAGCCGTCCTCTTTTCACTGATGCGCCTTGTTGGCTCAGACAATAAGCTATTTCTGCACGGAATTGTGCTAAACGGAGATATTTCTCACCGCGTTGTTTACTGATTTTTCGGTAAGGCCAAGTCGATTAGGTGGTGAAACAATCGCATATACGATTTTTTTGTCCGCATTTGTATTTTATAGCGTCCGATGAGGCCGTCGAGTAAATCGACTCCCCCATATGTTTGTTGTACTCCTTCACTGCCATAGGACATGGGACATCAACAGATCTCTTAGATTTTTGTCGAAGCGTTTCACCTCAGTTAAGGGCAATTGGCCAGCGAAGAAGGATACAAGTATCACGACCCTGTTATCTTTCCATGTTACCGACGATATTTTCACACCATCAACGTTGCAAACAGACTCATGTGAAGGGCCTCGAGGACTAGATGTCATTTCTTTTTCATTTGGTAGTTTTGCATTTAGGCATTCTTGGCCTTCTAACGGTTCCGAGCGTGTGTATTCCTCTTTGAGCTAAATGAACTGCAAGCGGTATCGAACTGTAGAAATGGTCAAAACACCAGCTCGCTGTCGATTGCGGAGATTGCGTCCGTCACGGGACGTAAGGACCGCTTCAGAGGGCTGCATTTCTTCAACCCCGTGGCGATGATGAAGCTTCTGGAGGTGGTCAGAATACCGGAGACCTCCGACGATACGTACAAGGCGATGATGGAATGGTGGAAGTCCGTGAGGAAGACCTGCGTCACTTGCAAGGACACGCCCGGGTTCAGCGTGAACAGGCTGCTGGTGCCTTACAGATGCTCGATATTGCCATGAAGCTGGGGGCCGGGTATCCGATGGGCCCCATCGAGCTGGCCGATTTCGTCGGTCTCGATACTTCCAACTTTATATTGGAAGGCTGGTCGAAAAAGCATCCCGATAATCTGCTTTTCAAGCGTCGCGAAACTGTTGAAGGAGGGCAAATTGGGAAGGAAGTCCGGGAAGGGTTTCTACAACTACAAGAAGTAAGCGATCGTGCCTTTGATATTTTTATAGATTGTATATAAACGTTGCTATAATTATATACCCTGTAGTTTTGGTTGCTGGGCACATTTCGGCACAAGCGTACGACGATATTGGCACCTAATCCCAAGTCGGGCTCTTCTTTTTCTCTGTACTTCGTATAATTTTCATTTTCAGCATAAATTTCAAATTCATACGAGAAGCCATGTGATCCACAGAGCACATACAGCTTGTAGCTCCATTTGTGCGGTCTCATGGGAGGGTATTGTTTTATATAGTGCCCGGTTTTTGTTGCACACAATTGCTCGTCGAGACTTAGGCATTGTTGTAGCGGAACAGTTTGAAACTTTTCATTCAGCATATCGATGATAGGTCTAAAAATATGAAGGCGATCGTATTTCGGATTGTCTCTTGGGACCACATAATTATTGTCATTGAAGTGAATGTAGCGCCTTATTGTCACAAAATTATTGTAGCTCATAGTATTTCTGCTTTTATCAAATCCAAGATTAGTTGACCAATAACTTCTTACATCGGGCATATGTACCAGAGACATGTACATGCAAACGCCAATATATTGAGAGACGTCTAGCTCTGTGATGTTAGCAGATCCTGTTGAACTGCGTATAGGTTACTTTCAGCTAATATTCTGCAAAGCTTCAATATTAGGTGGGAAAGTTGTTTCCCCGTGATTTTCGGCGAGTTACAATTTTTTCTTTTTTCTCCAGATATTATTTCGATACTTATCTCAATTCTTTCGCTTTCTTCTGGGGATCCCTTTCAGCTTGTTCTTCATATTCTGCAACGTGTTCTTATGTTTCCGCTTCAATTTCTTTCTCTCCCACATTTTCTATAGCTACTCCATCTTCACACTCTATAGGCATGTCAAATACAGACAAATCAATATTTTCATTGGGATCAATTTGTTCGTCAAAATCAAGCGCGATGTATCAGATTAGATACAACTGATTTGCGGCAACGTTTTTGAAATAACCAAGTCGTCTAACAATAAATGTTGATTGTTCCTTATAAATACTAACCTTGTCTGGTAGACTGAAAGAATATTGAGAAACGATTCCCATATTCAGTGACAGGCGCATCATACATACTGCTGCACTTCAACAAATTTCCCAACCTCAATTATTGGCAGTAAAAGGTGTTGCCTATATTACCTTATTTCTATTGTTATATAAAGGTGTATCAGATGAGATTCACTGGTCATAGAGCGCAATTTCAATGCTCTGTTTTGAATATATGTGTTTAAATTGTGTTGTGGCATATCTGATACACCGCGCAGTATAGGCTTAATACGAAGTATTTTCTGATCAGGAACGTTTTAAAGGTTTATGGCGCTATGTTGGCTCCTGTAATAGGGGGCGTAAAGATAATTGTTTTGCTGATAATTCAACTCGTGTATTAAAACGTGCATTTAAAATAGCCGAGTAAGCTGTTTTTCAAGCGGATTAAAAGGGAATAAACTTTATTTGCCCTTAAGATCTGAATGATTTGAAATTATATATAGTTTTGATTTATTCATTGAATAAACAAATGCCATACGCGGTTATAATTTCTGCATGATAAATTTTATATATTTCTTCGTTTCACCACAAAGAACCCCTCACAAATCAAATGGAAATTGGCTTTCGGTGAAATTGACCAAATTTTGGATATGTTGTTCCTTTCGGTGTCCAGATCAAAAGTCTCGATAGGCACAAAGCTCAAAAATCTTCCCTGCGAGCAGTACCCAGCTCCGAAGGTTAGAGACCGGTAATCCCTAATTTTCGCTGATTTTACCTCTCTCCTTGCATTTTTTTTCTTGAACTGGTACCCACACTTATTCTACATATTTTAAAAATATGTATGTTTTTGTACAGGGTGTCCCAATATACATAACAGAACAAAGTTATGTTTTTTTTAATGGGGCACCCTATATTTTATACTTTATTTCCAACCCTCTTGAGAAGCTGATAAAACTAGTATCAGATACTATGGGTCTATTATGGACGGTTGGTTAGTTATCGGCAAATTTGTGGCAAAAACATGTTCACATTGAAAACATTGCAGAAGCGTCCCTAGCAAAGATAGCATCATTATTTATCCACTAGAAAATTTCCCACATCATAAAGAATAATACACATCGGCTTTGGTTCTCGTTTATTCATAGTGCTATACAGGGTGTCAACATACGCAAAACAATGGATAACTATTTTTTTTCAAATGGAACACCCTATATAAGTTGCCACCAATCTATGGCATTTTTAATAAGCTTTCCAATGATATACAGTTTGTATAACAAAATATTAAGGATTCTTGAGATTTATCAATAAAAACATATTTCTTTTGCCACCTTCCGCTGATTTTTGGATATTCAGCAAAAACTGTGCATTTTCTGGAAAAATTATAAGAGAAGTTGTAGAGCGATGTGGGTCTTTCAACTTTTAAGATAATGCGTACATTGCCCGCCAGAGCGCGCAAAATCGTGACCGTATATGCATTTTAGCGTTTTCTTTTCAAATTTTTTATTAATAAATTGCACTATACTTTATTTTTCGCACCCTCTAGCGGAAAAACGGGAAATTATAGGGAAATTAAAATGGCCCATATCGATTGAAAATGTTCCGCTCTACAACTCTTAATAGAAGCAATTTTTGCCAAAAATGCATAGTTTTCCCTGAAAATGCAAATTGAAATTTTTTTTGTATTTTTAGCGAAAACTATGTATTTTGGGCAAAAATTGCTTCTTTTAAGAGTTGTAGAGCGGAATTTTTTCAATCGATGTAGGTCATTTGAATAATTCTATAATTACCCGTTTTTTCTGCTAGAGGACGTGGAAAATAAAGTATAGTGCAATTAAGTAACAAAAAAAATTGAGAAAAACGCTAAACTGCATATACGGTCACGATTTTGCGCACTCTGGCGGGCAATGCACGCATTATTGGAAAAGTCGAAAGACCTATGTCGATCGAAAATTTTCCGCTCTACAACTTTGGTCTCTTATTATTTTTTCAGAAAATGCAAAGTTTTGGCTGAAAATCCAAAAATGAGCAGGAGGTGACAAAAGAAAAATGTTTTTATGGATAAATCTCAAGAATCCTTAATATTTCATTATACAAATTGTACATCATTGGAAAGCTCATTAAAAATTCCATGCATTGGTAGCAAGATATATAGGGTGTTCCATTAAAAAAAAATAGTTATCCAATATTTTGTGTATGTTGACACCCTGTATAGCAGTGTGAGCAAAGAAGAACCAAAGCCGATTTGTATTATTCTTCATGATGTGGAACATTCTTTAGTGTATAAAAAATGACACTAGCTTTGCTAGGAGCGCTTCTGCAATTTTTTCAATGTGTCCTTGTTTTTGCCACATATTTGCCCATAACTAACCAATCGTCCATAATAGACCCATACTATCTTATACTAGTTTTATCAGCTTCTCAAGAGGGTTGAAAATAAAGTATAAAATAAAAGGTGTTCCATTTAAAAAAACATAACTTTGTCCTGTTATGTATATTGGGACACCCTGTACAAAAACATACATATTTTTAAAATATGTAGAATAAGTGTGGGTACTAGTTTAAGAAAACTAGAAGTCGATATCTCAAATAGCAAATAAGTTATGGAGCTTTTACAGATCCCTGGGTCACCCGGTATATAATCTTCATATACACTGCTCAACATTTGAACTGGTACACTTACAAGAACATATGTAAAAAACAATTTACTACTTTTTGAGCAACACCTTCTTGCTTAATTGATAGTATATGATTCTGGAAACACTTTTAGGCAATGAATTAAAAGAATAAAACTTAAATTACGAATTTCAAATGTTCTAATAGAAAAATAACAAAATCTTCATTTTAGTATTCTAGAAAAGTTTGCTCTGGAAAGAAATGATAACAAACACTTAAAGATGGATAATGCGTGGGGCCTCCTCTAGCTCTTGTGACCTCTTTGAAACGTCTTGGCATGTTGGAAATCAAATCCCGAATGTAATGCTAAGGAATATTTAGCCATTCGAGAAATTCGCAAAAATTCTCTTAAAACTTGATTAAGTATAAGCATTAGGCATTTGTTCTCATTCTGAAACAGAGCCCTGATCATTTAGGAAGTCATTCCAAATGCCTAAAAATGGTTGTTTGCTTTTACTGCATTTTATATAAGTGTACCAGTTCAAATGTTGATCAGTGTATATCCCGAAAATGCAAGGGGAGAGGTAAAATCAGCGAAAATTCGGGATTACCGGTATCTTACCTTCGGAGCTGGGTACTGCTCGCAGGGAAGATTTTCGAGCTTTGTGCCCGTGGAGACTTTTGATCTGGACACTGAAAGGAACAACATATCCAAAATTTGGTCAATTTCACCGAAAGCCAATTTCCATTTGATTTGTGAGGGGTCCTAATGAATTGCGATTAGGAAAGAAAATATAAATATCCATCTCAATTCATTCTTGAAATTTGTATCTAATGACTCTTGCAAAATAAAATTTATCCGCCCAAACTATAACCTATATTACCACCGAAACTTTTAGCGCCCAAATTTTCTTGAACCTCTAAAATTGTCTTAGGCTTAAACGTTCCTGTTTTAGCTAAGAATTTATGGCATTCATAACCATACAAAATTTAATTCAATCGCAAATCAAAATAGCCTTTTAAGTAATGCATTGTACACACTTGCGCATTTTCACGAACAGCGCCGTGTCGCAATTATGTCACAAATACTTTTGGCGTGCACAACCTCGAACCGAATGTGTTCGCGCCGGACCCAGGCGTTTCCATTATTCCAGAGTTGTCGAAAATAGTTGGCAGCCCTTAAAACATAACCTCACTAACAGAAGCTCAGTGGCGTCACTAAGAAAGGGAATTTTGGCATTTAAATAAAACAGCTAGATTATGATGTCTAAATGTATTATTAATAGTAATGATCGTTCTCAAAATAGCTGCTAATGTTTAACATAGGCAAAATAGGCAGACAAAAACATTAGATTTAGATTTAGATTAGACGGGGTCGATTGGCTGTGCAGAGCCTTACAGCACTGCGACCTGTTTAGATCTTTTGTACTAATACCCTACTGCTATTTGATTCCCAGAAATTCAACTTCCCTGACAAGGTCAATTAATTTCCTGGGAGGTAATGACCTGATCCGTTCTGGCGTTACCGCCATACCTCCGGTTAGGGCCTGCCTGGTGGTAGCTAGAGCTACACACTCGCATAATATGTGTTCGGCCGTTTCTTCTGCCGATTCACATAATCTGCATGTGGTGTTATCCACTTCGCCCATATTGTGGAGATGGTACTTCACTGGGCAGTGTCCTGTTAGGAGACCGGTGATTAGTCTTATCTCGGTTTTGGTGAGGCGTAAGAGCTGTTTGGCTCTATTTGGCGAGAAGTCAATAAACATTTTGGATTGCCTTTGACCTGGTGCATTTTTCCAATGGTCTGTTTTGCACTTTTTTTTCCATTCTTGGATCACGCCTTTTTTGTGTGCTTTCGATAGCCCACAGGTCGGTTTTGGTCCAATGATGGTAGTTGAGGCTCCTTCCTTAGCAAGTATATCGGCATGTTCATTGCCTTTTATGCTTGCGTGGCCGGGTACCCACATTAGGGTGAGCTTGTTGCCCTTTGCCAGTTGGTTCAGAGCCTGTTTACAGTTCCAAGTGGTCTTGGAGTTAAAGCTGTACGCTTTAAGGCTCTTTAGGGCAGCCTGGCTATCCGTGATTAGATATATGCGTGCCCCTTTGTAGCCCTTTTTTGTGCACACCTGAGCACATCTTTCTAAGGCTATTATTTCAGCCTGTAAGACAGAAGGGCCATGTCCGAGAGGAACTGATTCCTTATGCTTAGGCCCATATATGCCTATGCCGGTGCCCACCTCTGTCTTGGATGCATCTGTGTACCAGAGTACAGAGTTGTGTTTTAGTTCTGTGACTCGTTTCAGACTGTTTTGGCGACTATCAATAGTCACATCAAATCTTGATTCGAAGTCATAGTTGATCGGCATTATGTCCGATGGTGTTTGTAGGAACTCGGTTGTGACGAGTTCTAGAATTTCTGAGTGCCCGGTTCTGTGGCCTGTACTGGTCCAGTTTAGTCTCAGTGCACTCATTAGACCTTCCTTTCTGATTTGTTCATGCAGGGGAAGTAGGTCTAGTAGAGCTTCCATTGCTGCAGAGGGAGTGCTACGTGCAGCTCCCGTGATACCAAGACAGGCCAGTCTTTGAAGAGCTAGGAGCTTCTTTTGTGCCGTTGCTTGTTTTGTTTTGGTCCACCATATTAGTGAGCCATATGTGATAATGGGTCTGACCACCATGATGTACCAGTGTATCATTTTAGGTTTGAGTCCCCATGATCTACCAAAGAGCCGGCGGCTTATCCAGAGTGCCGCCGTTGCTTTGCTTATCGTTTTTTCCAGATGCGCGTTCCAGTTAAGCTTCCTATCAAGCACTAAGCCTAAATATTTCACTTGGTCGGAAAGCGCAATTTCTTGTCCTTTTACTATGGGAGCTTTGATTGAAAGTTTCCTGCGATAAGTAAAAGGAACAATCACAGTTTTGTTCGGATTGACATTGAAACCCTCCCTCAGACACCATTTTGATATGGTGTTAAGGGCCTCTTGGGCAAGGGACGATACGACGCTGTCGTATTTACCCCTTATGACAACCGCAATGTCGTCGGCGTAGCCTTGCGTACTGTAGCCCTTATCTGCCAAGGTCGTGAGGAGCTCATCCACCACGATGCACCAGAGCAAGGGTGATAGAACCCCGCCTTGCGGGCACCCTTTCGCCGTGGTTATCGTTTCAGACTCACTCCCTATGCCTGTCGTGATTTTGCGGTTTTTAAGTACAGCTTTAATCCATCTGATAGTGGGTATATCAATTCCCTTCCTGATGGCTCCCTTTTCCACGGTTTTGAAGGTCGTATTATCGAACGCCCCTTCAATATCCACGAAAATGCCTAGTGCAATCTCCTTGTATTGAAGCGATGCCTCTATGCCTGTTGTAAGGCTATGCAAGGCATCTACAGTAGATTTGCCAGGTTGATAGGCAAATTGTTGCCTATGTAGCGGGTTCGCTTTTAGGGCGCCGCACCTAATGTCGTTGTCCACGATTTTTTCCATGATTTTAAGGAGGAAAGAAGTGAGGCTGATTGGGCGGTAGGACTTAGCCTCATCAGGTGGCCTACGGCCCGCTTTGGGGATGAAGATCGCCCTGGCCTCCTTCCATTCCATTGGTATATAGCCCAGCGTGAAGCTGGCTTTGTATATTGCTTGCAGGTATGGAGCTAGTATGTCTAGCCCGTATTGCAGCAATGCAGGAAATATGCCATCTGGCCCTGGTGTTTTGAAGGGTTTGAAGCTTTTGACTGCCCATTCAATTTTTTCTCTAGTAATTAGTTTACCAGCCTTTCTTTTGCTCTCTCTGGTTGGTAGGAATATGCTTCCTTCCGTAGATTGAGCAGTTGTTGCGAGTGAGTCCGCAGGAGTTGAGCCCGGAAAGTGTGTCTTCAGGAGCACACTAAGACTTTCTTTGAGGCTCTCTGCGTGACTCCCATCAGGTTTTTTAATTAAACCGATGCCATTGGAGTGGTCTTTCGATAGGACCTTTTGGAGTCTTGCTGTCGGGGCTGTGTCGCTCACTCCCTCACAGAAAGCTCTCCAAGTTTTCCTTTTCGACTTCCTTAGCTCCTTGTTGTATTCTGATAGTGCCTGTCTGTAGGCATCCCAGTTGCCCGTCTTCTTTGCACTATTGAAGGTTTTTCTGGTTTGCGTCTTCAGGCGGTCTAAATCCTTATTCCACCAGGGCACATCTCTGTCAGGAGATCTCCTCTTAAGTGGACAGCTGGATTCGTATGCCTTTAAGATGCAATTCTTAAGGAGAGCCGCAGCTATTTCCAGCTCCCCTGTAGTTTGGATGTCGAGGCATAAGTCTTCGGTTCCCAGACCTAGGCACTCTCTGTAGAGGCCCCAGTCTGTGTTCCTCGGATTCCTGCACTCAACAACAGCTTCCTTAGTGACCTCAATATCAAACCCAATCTGTTGATGGTCTGATAAGGAGGGTTCTGCTAGAACTCGCCAATTTTTAATTGTACTTACTGTGAAGGCATCAGCTAGAGTGATATCTAGTACCTCCTGTCTGATTGCATTCACAAAGGTAGGCTCGCTACCTCTATTAACAATGTCTAGATTGTTAGAGATAATAAATTCAAGTAAATCCTTACCTCTAATATTGGTGTCCGTGCTGCCCCACACGGTGTTGTGTGCGTTGGCATCACAGCACAGGAGTAGATGTTTGTTTCCTTTGCTACACCATTCCACAAGTCTTCTTATCTCCTCTGGTGGCGGTGTATCCTTGTCACCCGGGAAGTAGGCCGAGGCCATGACTATGTGCCTTTTTCCTTTCTTCGTTGGGACCTCTACCAGCGCTGCCGCAAGGTCCCCTGTGGTGAATTCTGGAATGTAAATAAAGTTAATGTCCTTTCTGAGCATGAGGACTGCTCTTGGTTTGGTGCAGTCTGCTTTGTATACTAACCTGCAATTTTCTTTAGGTAGACCCCTTACCTGCCCGTTGTTAATCCAGGGCTCTTGTAAGAAGCCTATCCCAAATTTGGATTTCTTGAACCTCCAGTGCACGGCACTAGTTGCCGCTTTGGAGTGGTGGAGGTTCAGCTGTAGGCAGCGTATGCCCGCCATTGAGATGCCTAGACCCCAGAGGCACCAGCCTTTGGCTCTTTGGCCTTGGGCTTTTTGCCTTTCAGGGTATAGCTCCCCCTTACCTTGATTACCGCGGTGGATCCCTTATCGGCACACGTTTCCGCTTGCGGCGGAGTTGTGCCAACGGGTCCGCTGGTAGGCTCCTTTGAGCTAGAAGGGTCAGGACAAGCCTTTGTTGGCCCTTCGCCCTTTGGTGCTCTTTTGCCCTTGGGTCTTAGCTCTACCCAGCCAAACCCGTAGCAAATCTTGTTGCCCATTTTCTCCAGGCTGTCGGCGGAATTTGAGTCCACCGACAGCGTGACCTCCAGCTTGGGTCCCTTCGGATCTCTCCTGAGAACCCTCCAGCTTGAGGCCTTTAGACTGTTCTGGGCCTCAATTAGCGAGATTAGCTTCGCATTTGTGTATTCCAGGCTGTTTGGGAAGTAGCCTATCAGGATCTTAGAATGAGGCATTTCTGCCTCATCCAGCACCCTTAATTTGGCTCCCTCCCATAGCCTGAGATGGGCAGCTGCGCCCTTTAGCCAGTTGGCTGTGGCACTGTCTACACACGTCAGTGCGAGCCATCCTGGCCTCTGATGAAGTTGATGGAATCTGGGCTTCACGGTTCCCTCCTTACCATCCTCAATTATTTTTTCCAGAATAGCCTCACGTACGGCATCAATTTGTTCCGTCGACATGAGGTTTTCTGGAAAACCTTCTAGGCATACACCTACCTTCACACCCGTCATAATCTGACTATAGGACACAGCCTTGGCCTCGGTGCTAGGCCCAGGCTGCCTTTTCGTCCGTTTGACCGTGGTTGTGTCCGGCGTGCTACCTGTTGAGCGAGGTCTCTTGGTAGCAGCCGTGGGGTTGCTCTTGAAAGGCACTAATGCCTTTACTCGAGCTTCCCCTGGTTCCATGCCGTTCTTGATGAGGAACTTCATCCTCTTTCTTGCGGCACCGCTCATTTTGACCTTTTGGTCTTTTGTGTTCAGACCTTTAAGGCTGCCAACGAGCTCCTCATCGCTGCTTTTCAGCAGCTCCTCTTCACCTGTTCTGCTGCTAGTTTCCATAGGCTCTACGCCTTTTGGCTCCTTTGCAGCAACACCGGACGTTAGGGAGTCGTCCACTCCTTTAGAAGATTGAAGTACTTGGTTCATTTGAGTCCCACGAGTAGCTAGGGAAGTAGAAAAGTCCATTACAGCAGAGCCCCGCATGCCATAATAAGGCTAGTGAAACTGGGGATCGCCTGGTACCCAGAGTTCGCATAGAGACGACTAAGCTCCTCCTTAGCCATGCAACCCTCGGCCTATGCTGTTCCGCCTTGGTTTGAGGTGTTTGTTTTTTGTGGTTTCCTTTCCACATTGATCCGGGCGGCTAAGCCAAGATCCTCTAAGCTTGTTGCCTGCGAGACATGACCACGAACAGCAACAAGCCCGATATATCAGGTCTGATGGCTGTATGGGCACAAACAGACCCGGCGTCGTTTACCCTCGTGCAAGCCCTAAGCCACGATACTACAGCCGGGCGGGGGTGAGCAGGATGAGAGGTTTTGGCTCCCTAGCCTTAATAGTATAGGGAGCCGGAAAGGTCAGAGTGACCGAAGAGGTGACCAAGGGAGGTCGATAGATCAAAGATGGAAGCGACTCTACGAAGGAGGCCATCACTATAACAGTTTGTGTATAGCCTCGGAATGCATTGGCGATAGAACCCCGTCTCACTCCCCATTGTTATTCGGTTGTTGGCCGAATAACCGTAGGGTGCTCGTCGACAGTAGCAATACCTTGCCCCCACACCACGTCAAGGAGCATTCCCTTGTGAAGGCAAGACAAAAACATACAAAACTATTTTTAAAACAAGTAACCTTAAAAGATCACAAAATGTACACTGCACTGCATTAAAAAATTCCAGGCAGCCAGTATAATTTTACTTGCATTTTTAGAGGGATTTTCAGAAACTGTGCTGCCAACTATTTTCGACTTTCTGATCTTACTGTATGCAGAGCAGCAGCTCTGCCACCGTCCAAACCAGTGCAGCGGATTTCCACGCGCTTCCTTTCATCCGACTCAGAAATACCAACAAGCGACGAACCGACAGCGAACCATGTGCCGAACATAAATCATGCACGCGAACACCGTACACGTCTGCGCGGCGCGGGTTTCGGCGCAAGTGTGTACGAACCATAATATAATCACTATCATAATCCGAACACCACTCAGTAATTTACTTTTTAAAAAGAAAATAAGTTGATTCGAGACCAGATTTATATAAATCGCTTCCCATAACAAGAAAACTGCAAGAAATTTTATTGGCGATTAGTACGACGATTGTTATAATTCAATTTTTGTTTTATGTGCGCCTTGCGCCATAAATACTGTCATGTTTGATGGCGTTTCAATCCCGGTCAATCGGCAAGAGATAAAGCGTCCTCCGAAATGCATCGACCCTCGTGTATTTACGTGCGAAAATGGGTCGCTTTATTATTGAACACCCTCTCGTGGTGCGGGTTAATTTTAAATGGAGCAGTTTTTCGAGAGGCTTTTTAAATTCCGAAAATCTTCAAAAACGAATTCATTTCTTAAGAATATCACCGGCCTTTAAAACCGCCTGGTGTATTATGAGCGTCCTCCTTTAACAAACCCTCAAGCCCGGGTACGGGAAAACAGTTCCATTTTGCGGGGAATAATGGAAACGGCGCATGTACACATTCGGCTTGCCATTTATTTAAATTTCATTGCCTCCTACCAGGGCTACTTTTTTATTATTATTTCCGGAGATCCCGATTGAGCCATTCTATTTTGAATTACATTTCTCATTCGACGTTGTCGCAGCTCTTATGTGCCACTCGAAAATAATTTAATTACACTTTAAAATAATTTGTGCTCTGTGCTACGGGGATTGGACCGACAACTGGAACAGAAAACGGCATGCCGATTCGTATCTCTTTTTAAATATCCTCTAAGGATATTGTAACGTTTATGCAAATTCCGACGTGTTTATACGACTGGTTTCCGAAGGCATTAGATTGGGGTTGGGGCGAGGGCTTTGAAAATCTAAAACCTATATCCTTAATTCGCTGTGCGCACATTAAAAAAAGCTTCAAGAAAAATCTGTTCATGGATCATCATAGATCGTGCCTGAGTGCATGTTATAAAAATATTTTCATGTATATAGGGTGTTCCATTTTAAAGTTGCATTCGTTTTTTTTATAAGCTCTCATTTAATACCAAGTTTATATGGGTTTATTGTGTTATGTGTATTCTTTAAGTACACACATACAAACTGGGTTCCAAATGAAAGCTTATAAAAAAACGGAATTCAAGGCCATAAAAATGTACAAGGTATTCCATTGAAAAAAATCGAGAAAATCTATATTCTGCATTTTCGAACACATTATATAAATAGATCACAGCATCGCTACAAAATCAGAACCCATCAAAGCTCAAGTAATAGAAAATTTTAATGTTCTTACTATTTATAAATAATGTATGTAATCTATTAGACTAAATATTTAATTTATTCCGATGTAATTAAACTTTTCAATGTAATCAGTGATGCTACAAAATTACAAAATAATTAATCAATATTAAATGAACGGTATACTACAAACAATATTAGTGTTAATATTTCAAAATGTAATATCATTTCTTATACTCGATCCAATATACCAATTATATGAATATAATTTAAATAAACTTCGTTTTACACGTGTAAATTGTATCAAAAATTGGGCGTATATTTTAATGAAAAATTATCATTTAGGCTACGGCCACACGGGCGTGAATTCACGCGGCGTTTGAGCGGGAAAAAAACGCCGAAAAAATACACTACATGAATTTAAGCTTGGCCGGCCAGACGCTGCGTGAATTCCCGCCTCTTCAAGGTTACCCCCGCCAGAAAATGCGCCTGGGTCCATTTACTTGCGGGATTTCACGCGGAAGGAGTGGCCACATGGGCGAAAATCACGCCGTAACCTATTTGTCCTACCATCTTCCGGTTTTTTTTTGTTTGTGAAACAATAATTATGGAAGTGCGAAAGCACCCTTATCTTTATGATTTAAAACATAAAATTTATGAAAACAGGGATTTGAAGAGGGATTGCTGGATTTCTGTTATCAATAATGGACAATCCAGTATTTTCTTTGACATCGACGCCGTAAACGGCAAATAACAACAGCAGTACAAAGTGGAACAACTGCAATTTTATTTAAAGAAATTCGGTCCATTTTTCACAAACCTTCCAAGGACTCCGGCGCTCGTGTGGCCACGGCAAAAGGGGATTTCTTTTGCGTGAAAAGACGCTAATGTGGCATACTACAGCGGGAATTCCGGCCAGCGTGAAAAAACGCGAATTAAACAGCGTGAATTCACGCCCGTGTGGCCATAGCCTTAATGTACGTGTGGAAAAGACTGCATAGGATTGTTTTTATTGTCAGAAATTGGCGTGAATTTAATTAAATTAACTCCTGTTCTCAGATATATCACTTAACAATGACTAAAAACAAATAAATTCCCTGGCTAGTGCCACGCCAAATATTGAATTATACAAAAGAAATTTGCATGTTATTAATTTCTATGTGCAAGGACTAACTGGAAAAATATTTAAAATTGAATTTGTAAACTTTAAATTGCTACGCTGGATTTCACAAACATTTATTTTCAGTTGTGTAAACAAGTATTTTGTGCGTCATTATCAGTGACCGAATTCATTTTGTTTAAAAATGGAGAATCAAAAGAAGATTCAATGTATAAATTACACCAAAATCGTAAATAATTTGTTAATTAAAGAGTAAATCTAAATTAAAATACGTGTAATATAATCGAAAAACCTAACCTAAAATTATGCATTCCTTTTACCATTTGGATTCCCGAGCACCATATCCCAAAACTTCCCTATTTTAGGCATATAGGAATATTTGAAAACAAATTAACTGAATAATTAAATGAAATTAATGAATCCACTACTGGTAATAGTTTTATGTTATGTTTTAAGACAACTCAGAGCTCGGACCTCTCGATTTTGACGGAACAGCCCCGATTTTTAACATGTGTCCCGCATCCCACTACATTTTAAACAAGTTTTGGAAAATTTTGTCTCATAAACTTGTTTAATTTGTGAGTTGATTCCCACTTTTACGAAGATTAAATTTAATGAAATATATTATTATTTACAAGCAAATGATTTCCGAAATTATTCATATGTAATTGGATCAAAAGCGAGAACATGCCTCCAACAGGGATCAAACCTGCAACCTTCTCTCTTTCTGAGAATCGACTTTTTGTTTTAAACCAGGCTTAAATATTTTGAGAAATTCATTTTGACATATATAACCTCATTTAATAACACTTATTTTGTTTTGTGCAATAGAAAACAAATATAAGCCAGTGTTACTAGCTAAGGGAGTAACGCCGTTGAATTTATAACGTGTAAAAATTGAATAACGGTATTACGGCGGAGGGCTTAATGGAGAATTGTTTTTAACGCGCAATTAACGAACAGCTAAACGTTAATTTTTAATCATATTACACACATAAATTTATTAAAAAATGTTGGTACAAACAGTTTTATAAATGATCATTACTCATAATACACTATTTTTACCACGCGGGACATGCTTTTTATATACTATTTAAATTTAATTTTTTTTTATTTTCTTGTATTTTATATAATGTATATAACTTTACAATCAATTTTAATCTGTTTCTTACTCTTCATTTTAGTTGTGTCTGGTGAAGCAATAAAACCAATTGCGAAATATTACACGTGAAAAAAGAGTTTCTAATTCTCCACTAAGCCCTCCGCCGTAATACCCGTTATTCAATTTCTACACGTATATATATATATATATATATATATATATATATATATATATATATATATATATATATATATATATATATGCCCCTATCTTCTAAAATTAGTCCGCAAGCGCGTGGGTTTTGAAGAGACTTTTCCGCGTATAATTTATGGTCATAAATAAGACGGAGATCTTGCTGTAAAGTGCTAACTAACACCTACGAATTACACATTTTATTTAAACAAAATCGAATCCGGTGATAAATAACGCAACGACGCGATGGACGAGGTATTTTACATAAATTAAAAATAATGCTGATAAATTAGTGGTAATAAAGAAAACAAGGTTTACGTTTTTTTTTCTACGGCACTGCCGAAATTACTAATAAATAAAAAGTTAAGAATCTACGGTAGTAACTGAAGGTTATGATAAATTCCTACCTGGGGTTTATTGCTTTCTGTGCGTCCGTGTTAATTAAAAATGATTTTGTTTGGATAGATAAATGAGGAGGACAGCGGACAACGGACAATTTTTAGTGTAGGCTATAAAAGTAATGTGTTTAACCCCCGAGAAGTCGAGAGAAGAAGCTATTAGTTCGGGAACTCTTGTAAGATTTAAGGGTTATATAATACACTTCATTGTGTGTGCAGTAAAATGCCTAAAAGCTCTAAATATATTCCCGCCGGAGGCGTTCCTATCTTTCAAGCTCACTCGGCCATATTTCCGTCTGTAATTTTTACCATCTCTTATTTAAAATCATTAAAATAGTTTTCGGGCATTCAATTTCCGAACTCTATGTGCTTACTTGCTCTGGGGATTACGTTCAGCTCAAGTAACTCGCTTACATTTCATTCTTTTACTTCGGTATATCAAGTTTTGTTATTTTAGTGTAATTATCTGCTAATATTTATTTTATTCTTTTCTAGGTAAGTGTTTGGAGGAATTTAACAATCGCAAGGTTTTTGGCACTCCCTCCCGCAAGGACACGCTAACTCAGTAAACAGTAAGGATGCACTTTCACCGTTCTATTTAATAGTTTAATTATCCTTTTGCGAATCGTACATGTATATGACGCTCTTAGCACATGATATTTTGCAAAATATATATCCGCGCGTTTAATCTGTTCAGATAAACGTCTCCGAATGACGGATTATACTCACACAAATACAAGAAATTACTAATATTATATTTCACACCCACCAGGCTGGCATCAATCATCGAACAATCGTTTCAAGATTTTTTCCGTCAGCCCGTATTCAGGGTCCCCGTCTTTTTGATCGACGCAAAAACGAGGAAGCAATAAAGAAATTGCATTTTTGGTTGGAATTTAATACATACACTCTAGCCACTAATTTCTATGGATCCCAGAGATGTCATTTGAGTACAGTATATCATTCAATCGCGAGGTTGGCATTAAAAACACGAGGGTTGATAGTAAAGCAATCAATCACCATCATCCTCTCCCGTAGCTTTTCCGATCTCCTATTCCTCTTGTTCGGCTCCGTTTCTCTCCACGAAAACAATGTCGAGTACCTTCACGACCTCCTTCTCCTCTCTCCTCCGTTCCATTTCAATTATTATCTCTGAGACAAACACCCCCACCCTTTTCAATTTTTACATAATTCACTGACCCAGCCCGACCTCTTCCTTGACTTCTTCATTAAACTTCAGCAATCCGTTAACGTTTTTGCAATACAATGAGCGTCCGTGTCTCACAATTCGCCGATCCGACCGGAACAAAACGAGGATAAAATAAATAAATAAATAAGAAACCGTGCCATCGCGCTGCTTAGAATGCCCGACATTTTCCTCCTCTTTTAAAATATTTGCGGCCGCCTGGAAATGGTTTTAGTTGAGTAAATATTTGCCCTGATTATTAGATCTTCTCTTTTTCATCATCGGTAAAAAAATACCTAAATGCAGTAATAATATTTACCCACACCACTAAAAATAATCTCCTCTGGCGACAAATCTGAAAAAATTAAATGTTTTTCACGTTTAATTTCAGTTTTAACATTTGGCGAGTGTGTGAAATTAAGGGTAATAATTTTATTAAATTTATTATAGTTTTATGTATGCATCTACTGAAAATTTCGAATTTGAAGCGTGTAGATATTTCACTGAATTAATATGCAACACTTTATAAAGTAATTTAGAGATTACAATCGACACGGCTGCTTATAACAAAACATTCCCGGGATATCTGTGAAAAATTTTGAAGGAATCCTGCATGGCCTGCATTCCTAGCCCTCGAAAAATCGTGGATCATTATCGGCCTTTTTCCTGGTGATAAAATTAATGCCACACCAACTGTCCGCTGCCGGTTGCGTAAATTTCCATAGGAATAAACATCTTAATTGGACACATTAATAATTGAGATGTAACATCTTTAACAAATCCTACACTTGTCTGTAACTTTGTTTACACATTAATTATTCAACACCTATTATAAATATTTCATTAAGACTTGATCTGCTGCAAGTAACACCAAAAGTAAAAAATCTCGTCCTAGGTCTGGATCATTAAAAAAAGTTTAAATAAATCGAACAACAGGAGTGGCGATGGCGACGTGTAAGAGTGCCTGATATGATTCTAGGTCAGCCCACTATGTTTAACGTATTGTACCGTTGCAACTGCCTGCACTGGTGATTTCCCCATTTCGGAAACCTAACTGCCTTTCGGATCTTTGTAAACGAAAAGTGTGATCAGTAATCAGATAGTGAGCGAGTTCCGTTTGCAATGATCTGATTATAGAGCTTGCTTATTACATTTAAGAGGTAAATGGGCCTATATTCTTCTGTCCTTAGCGAAAAGCTAAGGGCTAGGTAAATATTAAAATATATAGTGGCGTACTTCTTGTGGAATTATTTATGCAGTGTGGAAATTAAGTAGCGGATAAATTCGGTAAACCCGAAATAAAATATTTTTGGGAAAAATCCTCGAACAGGTCAATTTTCTTTGATAAAAATACACATTTTTGCATAAAAGTTAATTTTTAGTCGTCATTTGTTTTTAAGTAATGACGTCATCCATTTTGTTTTTAAATGACAACCCCCTATTTTTGTTCTTGATTTTGATAGATCTTTTCATTGTCGAACTGGCAGTATATAAATGTTGCCATCTTACATGAGTTTTTGCAATGTTTCAGCAATTTTCCCAAAAAAACAATGATCTTGACTTTCCATATAATACAATATGGTTTCAGCAAGATGGCGCACCCTCGTGGTATGTGCGTTTTTTTGAACAATTGCTTTATGAATAGGTGGATTGGCAGGCGAGGACCGATGGAAAGGCCCGCGAGAGAGATGAACTGTGTAGAATTAGCCCTGAAAATATTTAAAATGTTCAAGAAGAATTTCTACGTGTTCGAACTGTGGATGGCAGAACATTTAATTTAATAATTGCATTTGCTTTCTAAAGATGTTTTTGTTTATTTTGTGTTAACAGTAAAATTTATAGTCTCTCACTTTCAATTGTCGTTTACTCGAAAAATTTCTTATGTAAGATGGTAACATTTTTACACTGGCAGAGCGACAATGACAAGATCTCTCAAAATCAAAAACAATAGGGGGTTGTCATTAAAAAAAAATGAATGACGTCATTAGGATTTATTAACCGTACGTGCAAAGATTTTATAAATATACAAGTAATGAAAAAATTGTACTTTGCATATGTTCGATCAAATCTGGAATTTGCTTGTATTATCTGGGCACCGCATTATTATGTTCACATAAATGCGATTGAGAAAATACAGAAAAAGTTCTTAAAAATGTTATTCTTTAAAATGCATCGGGAATATCCACCGATAAATACAACATATCAAGAACTTTTACTTATGTTTGATATAAATTCATTGCAGCGTAGACGTAACAACTCAATGATATTATTTTTACATGGCCTAATAAATTATTTTATAGATAATCCAAACCTTGTGTCTATGCTGAATTTTCACATACCTAGAGTAAATAGTCGTTACTGTCAACTATTTCAAATAACCCATGCCAGCACACTCGCGCATTATAACTCACCAATGAACACTATGGTTAGGCTCTTCAATAGTATTCATTATACTATTGACATTTTTATAGAGTCAAGAGCAGAATTGTTGCGAAATATGTCACAACTGTGGTAAAATGTTTAAGTAGCCTCCATGTTCAATCAGATTTATTTTTATTTTTATTTTCAATTGTCTTACCTATTATCTGCAATATCTGTCAGAATTTATTAATTTATTTGTCTATATTATGTGTGAATATGTATTTATATATGTATACTTGTTTTTTTTTTGTATTTATATTTTGTTTATTTTATGTAACTTTACCTGTAATTGGATGTTTGTGTCTGTTGGGAGAATAAACGTATTATTATTATTATTATTACTCAAAAAAAATGAGGACTGAAAATCGACTTTTATGCAAAAATGTGTATTTTTATCAAAGAAAATCGACCTGTTTTGAGGATTTTTTCCAAAAATATTTAATTTCGGTTTTACCGAATTTATCCGCTACTTAATTTCCACACTGTATATTTTGGCCTATATTGTAAAAGGCGTATGTATTCCTTTTGCAAAACTTGTACTCGTACACAATTCACGCTTATTAATTACCATTTGTTAATGCTGAAATCTTTAACGATTTTTCAAATGTATTCTTGTTAGCCAAGTGTCATTTTTGGATTGTGATTATCCTTTTTCTTGCTTTTAGAGTAAAGTGGCATTCTTAGTACAACCACACACTACTTTAACATGTCTACATGTTCACTATTTAAAAAAATAGTGTCTTTAAGAGCCAAAATGTTAAATAGTGTTGTTGAGGTGAACCCAGTTTTTTGTCCTTAATGCCATTTAAAATGTCTCATAACAGTAAATCCAAGACTGATGGTCCGTTTGCAGAAGGGGGGAGGCATAATCTGGTTGCTTTTGCTAGTCGCTAAGCAGTCTCGGTACAAATTTAGCGATGCATCTTATATTAAATCATGGGATTAGATACAAATTGTTTGTCTATATTTGCATTTGGCAGTATTTTTTAGATCGTTCCAATGTGATTCTCTAAAAGTTTTTCTGCAATCTTATAGCAAAATTTGATGTAAAGTTTTAAAATTTGCTCTCTACATAAATTTTACCTTCACGACTACTGACACACTTATTGGCAAATATTAATTCTCACCGCAAGCATCAGCGTCAGGTCATAGTGTTATCGATTCCTCGACTTTTAAGGTAGCACCTCGTGTTCATGTACAGCTTACCATTCACTGCATAATTTTGGCGGAAATTATCTACTCTGGCTTTTTATGTAGTTTATTTATTATTTTCAAAATAAATTTAAGTTATACAAACCATGAGGATGGCCAATACTACGTTTTGATGGTAATCCATGGTTACGCTAAATAAAAAAATTCACAACTTTTTTTTATGGTTTACACGTAGTGGACTTTTAAACAAGGTATTTAGAAACAAAACTGCTGTACTTGTGCACAAGAAACAATTTGATAATAACAAACACAATTTTCAAACATAAGAACATTCATAAATACACGAGAGAAGTAAGCAGCGGAGGTGAGAGTCAAATTGACAATATTATAGTAGAAGCCATCAACATAAACGGAATACTAGACACAAGGTAAGAAGGGGCCAGAAAAGAACGAAAGAGGAAGGGAAAGAGACCATAAAAATTAGAGCGTACAAGCTAGAAGAAAAAAAAAGCTGAAAAGTATAAAGAGTTGCTTGATGAGAGGCTAGATGGAGTTAAGAACAAGACAGAAAATAAAAGTATAAAAGAATTTGCAGTTGTTGAAATATGTAGTCCTAGAAGGAGTTGTGGGGTAAGCAGAAGGAACAACAATAAGAACCAAACAAAAGTAAGAGAACAAATAAAACGAAAAAAGTTGAATGAAAAATAGACCTATTGGGTAAGAAGAAAATTATAGCAAATATAAGAAGGAATGGAAAAGGACAAAAAAACTAATAATATCGGCAAAGGAAAAACAATGGAAAGAATTCGAAGAAAAATGGAGCAGGATTGCAAAGGAAACCAGAAATTATTCTACAAGACGATGAAGACTGTAAGAGAAAACAAAACACAAGAACAAGAATGAGAAGATAATAAAGGAAGAAGAGGAAGTCATGCAGAGATGGAAACAACACTTTCAGGAACTGTTGGATGAAGGGAGCCATACAGAAAGCGAAAATGAAGGAGAACCGGAAGAAAGAGAAGATGATAGTGAAGAGCTAATAAGCATACATAAGGTGATAGCAAAATTGAAAAATGGTAAAGGTAAAAATTTGGGGACAAATTGAATAGAAACAATGCACATTTTATATAACAATATATGGAAAACAGAGCGAACACCCGGGGACTGGCAGAAAGTACTAATAGTACCAATCTATAAAAAAGGAGATAGAAGAAAACTTGACAATTATAATGGAATAACTCTTCTATGCACCAATATACAGGTATTAGAGCAGATGCTTGATAAGAAGATACGAGCGAAAACAAAGAATATGTATTTATAATAAACCATATAACACAAAAAATGCTATTAGTTAGGAAGGAAGGTATATCTAGCATTTATCGATTAGGAAAAAGTCTCTGATAAAATACCAAGAAACAAGTTATGGCTATGATTAAGAGGAAAATGAGTAGATAGAAAAACGGCAAGAGTGGTGAAAGAAATATACAGGGTGGGGCAGAAAAACCTATCCGGTTTCAAAACGTTATAAAATTAAAACCACTCAACTTGACAAAATTTTTTTTTTATTAACATATCGCAAATTTTATGCCATTTTTAAATTTAAGTTTTGAAAAGCACATCACTCAAATGTCGTCCTTGGGAGCGGATACACTGATTTAGGCGCTCGCGGTAGCTTTCCATGACTTTCACCGTCATTTCCACAGGAATTTCTTCAATTGCCCGAGCAATTTCCCTTCGTAAAGCAAGAAGGGTCCTTGGTCGATGCTGGAATACCTTCGATTTGAGGTAACCCCAAAGGAAGAAGTCACATGGAGTGAGATCCGGTGAGCGCGGTGGCCAGCCAATATCACCTCTCAGAGAAATGAGGCGTCCGGGAAACATTTCCCTGAGAATGTCCATTGATCGTCGGGATGTGTGGGCGGTTGCACCATCCTGTTGAAACCACACATTTTCCACGCCATTTTCTTCCATTTTGGGTTGAAGAAAATTTTCCAGCATGAAACAATAGCGCTCGCTGTTGACCGTTACGGTTTGCCCATTTTCTTCAAAAAAGTAAGGCCCCCAGACGCCTAGGCGGGAAAGAGCACACCACACAGTCACTTTTGGGCTATGGAGGGGTTTCTGATGGATTTCCCGAGGATTTTCGTCACTCCAATATCGAAAATTCTGCCTGTTTACGGCGCCACAAAGGTGAAAATGGGCTTCGTCCGTGAAGAGCACAACATCGTCTATTGGGAGTTCTCGGAGATCGCGACACAGGTTCATACGGGTTTTAAAATCCCTTTCAATTAATTCCTGTGCAACAACCATTTTGTAGGGATGCATTTTGAGGTCCCGGTGCAAAATTCGCCGAATACTGCGGTTGGAAATCGCCAAAGCGAGCGAATGTTTTCGTGCCGAACGACGCGGGGAACGTTCAATCTCTCACATTGGCCACGCTTTCAGGTCCTGTTGCTGTCCTGGGACGTCCAGGCGACTTCTTTTTCAATGCTGAACCCGTCTGTCGAAAATTGGACACCCACACTTTAATCGTAGCGTGATGTGGAACAGGATCATGACGCCCGAGTCCGAAATGAATTCGAAAAGCACGTTGTGTAGCAATTATCGAACCGCCGTTTTCGATAAACCGCTCAATAACAAAAGCACGATGTTCACCAGACCAAGGCATATTGACTAATGACAAATGGCATAAAACCGGCTTTCTAACGGTTTTTACCCCACTACTCTACCTGTTCCCTCTTCTGAGAAAAAGGGATTTGAAATCGGATAGCTTTTTCTGCCCCTCCCTGTACAAACACAACGGAAACGCCGTAGGTACAAAACAACAACGAATCAGAAACATTTACAACAAAAATTGGACTTCGACGAGGAGGAGAACTAAGCCCCGGACTGTTTATAACATACATGGACGGCTTAACAATACAGTGTAATGCAATATGCAAACCAACAAAAAATGGGACAAAAATATGCAGAGAATAACAATAGAAGAAGGGACGTTTGTGGACCACGTAGTGATATTTGCAAGTGACAAGAAAGCGCTAAAAGAAAACCTAGACAGTTGGAGCAGTACACTAGAAATGAATGCGATGAAAATGAATAAGATAAAAACTAAAGTAATTGTAGTAGGAGAGGCGACATTGGACATGGAAATAGAAGACGAAAAAATAGAACAAGTATCAACATTCCAGTACTTGGGAATAATGGTAGATACCAAAGGATCACAAGGAACGGAAATAAACAAGACGATTGAAGAGGCAGCGAAGATATACTACGCAATGAGAAAGGGATTTATGAACAAAAGATAAAAATACACAGATAAAAGTTTTCAAAACAATATATCGACCCGTTTTAACTTATGGATGCGAATTATGGGCACTAACCAAGAAGCAAAAAAGCTAAATACAAGCATCAGAGATGAAATACTTGAGAAGAGCCAGAGGAATGACAAAAGGGACAGAATGAGAAACACAGAA
Organism: Ocypus olens; assembly: GCA_910593695.2. Taxonomy (NCBI): domain Eukaryota; kingdom Metazoa; phylum Arthropoda; class Insecta; order Coleoptera; family Staphylinidae; genus Ocypus; species Ocypus olens. The sequence goes on from OU343057.1 coordinate 21,336,305, forward strand.
ATACGAAAGGATTTAGAAATACAATCAACTCTAAATTTCATAGAAGACAACTACTGGTGGGACCACTTACAGCGGATGGAAGAAACTAGACAAGTGAGCCAGGTCACAGAGAAAGAGAAAAAGAGGAAGACCTGGACTATCATGGGATAAAGAGACGAAGAAAGCAATTGAAGCAAGAGGAAAAACATGGAAGGAAGCACAAAGATAGAATTCAATGGAAGAAGTTCCTACAAAACTAAACACAAACACAACCCCAATACCATTATATGGTAGAAGAGTACATATTATATACAGGGTGTCCCACCAGGTAGTAAACAGCCGATATCTGAAAACATCAACTTCATAATTTCAAATGGGACACCCTATATATTTATAGATTTTTAGGAAGGTGATTGAAAGACAAATTCAGCAATGCAATATTATTCTTAGAAGAACAAATAAAAACAATGTATATAAAAACAACGAACAAAAATAACAAATATTAAAAATCAAATTGATTTCAAAGACAAAATTCTAGTCTTGACTTAATATTTCTTGTACAACCATATCTGCAGTAAATGTTCAGCATGCTGCTACGTTTCGATTCTTTAAATCTTCCAAATCTATAGGTGGTGCGGTATATACGACATCCTTTAAATATCCCCACAGGAAAACATCTAAAGATGTAATATCTGGGGATCACGCTAGATAATTTATCGTACTATTTCATCCGATCCAGCGTCCTTGAATATCAGTATACTCGAGAATAGTGAGAGGCTGCATCATCCTGTTGCCACCACATTATTGCAATCTCATTTAGAACTAGCTTTTATTGGGTTGCTTCATGCTTTCCAACCGAAAAAGAACATCTGCGTAATGTTTCTTGCTTCTAACTTGACTAAGGTGTTATTGTTCGACGTTCGACTATTCGGATATCTAACTCGACAGCATCTACTGTTTTTGCAGCATTCTCCATAGTTAAGGAGCATATAGACATACTCGTCAATCAGAATATATTCTCGAACATTTGACTCGAAGTGTTTTGTTTTGTTAATTCATGTCACCATAATGATTTATTTTGATTATTACTTCGTTACTTACTTTACATAAATATATAGGGTGTCTCATTTAAAATTGTGAAGTTGATGTAATTATTCCGGAGAAACAGAAATGAAATCTAAGTATTCAGAAAGGGACATCATTACAAACCATATAAATCCACCAAATTTAATTTTTTAGCACTATCCATTTTCGAGATGTCGCCTGTCTACTACCTCGCGGGACACCCTGTATATATATATATATATATATATATATATATATATATATATATATATGTATATATATATATACCGGGTGGACCATTTAATATGTTTTCAGGAAATATCTTCGAAACAAGAAACTTTAAAAAAAAATGACCCAAACAAAAAATTATTGTTTTGAAGGGGGCCATAATAACATAATTTTGTTTTTTTCATAGATGGCGCTGTTGTCGCTAAATCGAGGTCAACTTAGTTTTTTTAAATGGAAACCCGTACTTTTTATTACAGAATCAGAATCCTTGTTAAAAAATGAGAAGAATTCACTCAGCTAACTTTTTAGTCAGAGTGATAGATGGCGCTGTAATCGCGAAAAGAAGTTGTTGCATTTGGACGCTTGCGTATTCAAACTTCGCGCGCATGTGTGTGTGTGTGCGCGTGTGTGTGTGTGCGCACCCGCGAACATGCCCGTCTAAAATCACCAATAATGTTCGTTACATTATTTTGTTATTATTTTTGTAAAGGATATGAATGTGACGTAAACTTAACTAGTATTTTATTCAAGAGTGTAATTGTATGATCGACCGACTTGGAAATGCAAAATAAATAATTTTGATCCATTTCCAAGTTGATATTTCAAAATTTATAATAATTTCAAATTAAACAAATAACTTCAATTTTGCTTTTTATATTCTGGGCTTAGCGTGAGCGCTGCTGACAGATTTGGCAGCCTCATGTCGCTCTGCAGGTTGATGTTGTCGATGTCCGGCTGGAGCGTAATTTGTAGGAAGCTGAAAAGAAATGGCAGGTTAGAAGAAGTCGATTGGGTCGAAGTGTGTGTAGACGCGCACTTGTGTTTAACTTACTTGAAATCATCTCTAGAGCAGGTGCTCAAAATGATGGCCGTTCATCTCGAGACATTTTGCGATCCTTGTTTGAAACGATCTCTGAACTTCTCGTAGGGTGTCTCTGTTGATGTTCGCACAAGCATTGCGAATACGCTCCTTCATGTTATCAGGCGTCGACGGTATGTCGGCATAGCATTTGTCCTTCAGCAATCCCCACAGGAAAAAGTCCGGCGCTGTCAAGTCCGGCGAACGTGCCGGCCAAGGCACCGGACCTCCACGACCAATCCACTTGTTCGGAAATTGGCGGTTCAAAATATCTCGGACGACACGGGCAAAATGTGCAGGGCAGCCATCGTGCTGATACCACAGTCTCAATCGGGTCAGCAGAGGGACGTCTTCGAGTAAAGCAGGAAGATGAGCCGTCAGAATTTCACCGTATTTTTCAGCATTCAGATTTCCGTCGATGAAGTACGGGCCAATGACGTGATCTCCCAGAACTCGGCACCAAACGTTGACGCTCCATGGTCGTTGATGGTCCACTTGTCGGATCCAATGTGGATTCTCCTCCGCCCAATAATGCATGTTATGCCGGTTGATTTGGCCACGATTCGTGAAACTTGCTTCATCCGAGAATAGAATCATGGAAACGAAGTTCCGGTTGTTGCGTATTTGCTGCTGAGCCCAATTGCAGAACTGCACTCGATGTTGGAAGTCGTCGCCATGAAGTTCTTGATGCAACGATACGTGGTAAGGATGAAATTTATGCCGATGAAGAACTCGCAGAACACTCGTTTTGGAGATGCCTGAACTCCGCGCCAGTTGACAAGAACTTATGTT